>CP141139.1:32931216-37931216 GCA_035236585.1 Warburgia ugandensis
AGATCTTCTCTTTTGTGCCTCCACCTACTCTCATAAGGCAACCTATTTCTCATAATAAGATATTATCTGTACCTTGATTTGCCTTATAAGAGTAAAGATAGATGGGTATTTGCCATCACCTGGGGAGTGCATTTCGAAACTGGCTTATGTTCATTCACCTTACTAATTAAGGGATCGTCACTCTACTATGTCTGGCCCATCCTTTAGGCACCTTTGGAAGGCAGGGAGTGTGACAACGTACATGCTTCCCCAGTCCTTCTCCTTAGTTGTAGGGTTTGGTGGCCCAAACTTGACTTGGTTTCACCAAAAGGCCTCATCTTTAGAAGCCCAGCTCGTGAGGTGTCCCTCTCGTAGTAGGGAATATCCCCCTCATCTCGCTCTTGTGACATGCTATCTTTCCCCTCTCCATTCCCAAGTCAAGGGTGAGTCTCATGCGTTAGTTTGTGGATCACAGTCTCAACCACTAATCACTATAGGTGCCTATAGTAGGCCGACCGCCCTCCCTAAACCAATCATCATATCAGTCCCTGGGCCCATTGCCAGAAAGGCTTAGCTTCAAAACATTAGCTGTTTGTCATCAATCCAAATTAAGTAATTAACAATCCACCAAACAAAATTCTGCTTATTGTAGATTATCATATGCATGTTATTTTTGAAGCTATGACTCAAGTCTTTACAATTTTCCCAGGTCACTGCTTGAGTAAAATTCCATGATATCATTGACTCATTTTTTTTTTAATCTTAAAGATCGCACTGCAAAGCAACTGAATATACATACTATTTATCACAAAACTATCTAGTGTTTACCACTTAGTTCAAATATTCATCTTCTACCTGTGATTACAAAATCATGTCTCGTATCATACCACTATGTACTTATAATTCTTTAGTTGAATAAATGAGCACTCAATTATGCTTTAACAACATTCTATTCAATGAATAGGGTGTGTATCATATGTCAAATTAACTAAAATCCACTAAGAATCTTTTCATTGTAGTTAGACAATGTACGATTCCAAAATTATAGCAATAATCTTAGATTTATATATCAAATTGTTATGTGTTAGAAATACTTAGCAAATCCTTTCCATGTGTCAAAATCAATTGCACAAGGTTAGAATCCTTCATGCCTACTATACACTAAAGTATCTTCATCATCTAGTTTATTCCACTCTATATAATCACTTCTCTTAGCTTTTTAATCTATATTTAGAA
Organism: Warburgia ugandensis; assembly: GCA_035236585.1. NCBI lineage: Eukaryota > Viridiplantae > Streptophyta > Magnoliopsida > Canellales > Canellaceae > Warburgia > Warburgia ugandensis. Next base: position 32,932,432 of record CP141139.1, read on the forward strand.
TGTGATCCAATTATGACTTTAACATAATGGGCCAATAGAAATATCTATATGTCATAGATGTATGTACAAACCTCATTGACCAATTAATAGTACTTGATCGTAGTATCTAGTAACTATATAACTAATGTTCTCATCAGTAATACCATAGCAGGCTAATTTTTTTTGAGCCGGTAGCATGGATCTATAATATCATGGGTTAGTTTATTTGTATTGCTATTCCCTGGATTGTTTTATGCAACTTTATTTTAGTATTTTATAGTTTGATATGTTACAGTGGTCTTTGGTTATACTGATTATTCTGCTGTTGGTCTTTTGCTATGTCACATAGGCGTGTTTCTTGCATGAGTTTAAGGGGTTTTTGCCATAGTTGACAAGCATGTTGGACAAGCAATAGAGATAGGCAGTATCATCTTAGCTATAATTCGTGGACTATCTTATTATAAAATACCTAAAATAGAATTGCATAAACCAGTTCCAAGATTGATAGCAATAGATCTAGACTAATTTATTTTGTTATATGTTCTGTACTACTAGCTCTTTTTGTGCCCGATTGATATGGTGAATGATAATATTCATGTTAAGAATACTAATCTTGTGGAATGTCCTACAGACTCCGAATCACTCTATAATTGGACAATTCCTTCTGTGAAACCTAAAGAGGTCTATAATATAGGTAAAATTGATTTCTCTTCTAATAAGATAATAAAAATATGGAATAGACAATTAGTTTAGATAATACAGAAAAGATTATAAATTTATTATCTGAAAATGACCTACGACTATATTTGAATTCTAGAAAGTATAAATTTATTCATGTCGAGTTAATCCAAATTGGATTTAAACCTTTGACTCTAAATTGTCTGAATGCCTCAATACTCGCGGTCCTTCATGATGCCAGATGTCTGGATTGGGAACCCTCTTTAATGGGAGTGTTACAGACTAGTCTCTATCATGGACCAATCTATGCTAATGTTTTTCCTGATTTTAGTTTATTCTTGTCAGACCCTAATATTTTTGATACATTAAGTCTTTATATTAAGACACATGGTTACAAATTTAAACCTGGATCTGAGATAATGGCTCTCACTTACTAAGAATACATCAAAGTCTTACCTACTCTAGTTACTAAAGTCAGACACAAATCTCCAAAAGACAAGAGTGTATTAATAGAAGCAAACTGCCTGTCATCGTATATAGCCGTTAATAGGACACTGAAATGGGATGAAATTAACTTCCCGCCATCTTGGCAATTAATTGAAGCTGTTCCTCCTAAGCAAATAATAGAACAAAATCTAGATCAGATAATACAAACTGAAGATGAAAATGTTGAAATTTGATTTGATAACAGAAGATCTTTTAGGCTTCCTGGAGTAACTTCTTACTCAGCCAGCTCTTTTAGGTTTTCTCTTGATAATAAACAGGAATCAAGTTCAATAGAAGAACTCATAATTTCACAGAATAATGTTGTTCATCCAATTTATAAGAAATCTTCCTAGGATAATAATCCTACACCTTTCCAAATGGATTTTGATATTTGAAATTTATGGATTTTAGCCCCGGGAGTATTCTGAGAAAAATAATAAGTGATGAATTTGAACTTAATTAACATCAAACTTTCAGACAATGGTACTTCAAAACATTTAATAAAGAAGAAGTACAACATTATAAAACCCAATTTTATGAATACTTGAATAAAGCACAGAAAATAGAATTCTTTGTTCCTTGGTTTTTAAAAGCATTTGTTCAACACGAACTTAATGTTATTAAAGAATGGATAACTTCAAAAGGAGAGAAAATATCTTCAGAATATCCTCCTCCAACTCCATTAACTCTTCCTACAGAGGGTAGAGATCTTAATACCACTGCTTATGTAGATTCCAAATCTACCATCAACGATATTAGCAGCATAATAAAACAAAATAATTATACTAATATGTATATTCAAACATTAGGAGAAAAGGTTGATACAATTGAAAATGGTATTTGACAAATACTAGATTATAACAATGGAATTAAGGCTAAAAAACAGCAACAACCAGAAAAAAATTGAACCTTTAATAAAACCTCCTCCCGACATTCAGGGATTCAAATTAGAAACTATCATTGAGGAAATCCTCAAAATACTTAAATAAAAAATGTCTTATCTTAGTCTTAGTGCTTTGTTAGCCCATGAATCTAAAATAGAATGAGATCCTAAAGGTAATAGTCAACAAGAAACTCAGGAAGAAATTAGTGAAGGAGAAATTCTCCAACTTCAAAACCAATTCTCTCAGATAAATAAAATTGAAAGAGAACCCACAAATCTTAGTAGGTATTATTATAAATGACCCACTCCTACAAATGTATTAATTGAAGAAAATAATATTTACCTGCAAAATGAATACAGAGTTAATTCAATCTATGAATAGAATATAGATGGTATGACAGATAATCAAATTTATCAAACCGTACATAGATTTTTAATGTATTCAACTATCTATAAACAAAGAGGTAGTACCAATAAGCAAATTGCTTTAATGATAATAGTTGGATTCACTGGAAACCTTAAAGGTTGGTGGGATAATGTAATAACTCAATCCCAAAGAGATGAAATCCTTGATACAGTCAAAATGGAACCTCATACAAGTCAACCTCGTGAAGATGCAGTCTATACTTTAGTTTGTATTATAATACAACAATTCACAGGAAGTATACAATCACAATTTGAAAATTCAAGGGCATTACTTCAAAACCTTAGATGTCCTTCCCTTATGCATTTTCACTGATATAAGGATGTTTTCCTTGCCAAAGTTCTTCACTTGCATGATGCAGGCTAGTCATACTCGAAACAAAAGTTCATAGAAGGTCTTCCTTATCTTTTTGCAACTAGGGTAAAGAATTTCCTGAAAACTCAATTTAATGGGGAAATTCCCTACGAACAATTATCTTATGGACAATTAGTCCATTCCTGTGTCAATGAAGGCATAACTCTTTGTAATGGAATAAAATTACGAAATCAATTGAAAAGAGAACAAATAACAGAGAAGAAATAATTAGGAGAATTCTGTCAACAATTTGTGATAGATGTTCCTAAACTAAAAAATCCAAATAAAGAAAAGAAACAATATGTTCTGCAAAATAAAAAACATAATCAAAATTTTAAACTAATTAAAAACCCTAAAACTGGAAAAATTTCCTATAAGAAAGACAAGTAAAAAATAAAATGCTACAAATGTGGAAAAATGGGTCATCATGCTAATAGATGTTGGACACAAAAGAAAATTCAAGAACTTCAAATAGATGAAGGAATAAGACAATAGCTTTATAAAATTATTCTTAACTCACCTGAATCTGAATTATCAAATAATACTGATTTTGAAACTTCTTCGTTTGAATCAAACAATGAACCATGTTGTTATCAATGTAATTTGCTTATTGGAAATCTATAGTTGAGATGAATAATCTTTCCATAAATGTTCTGTCTCAATCTCAACAAGATCTTCTTGAATTAATTACTAAAATAGAAAATCAAGAACTTAAGAAACTTGTCCTTGAAAAAATAATATCTTCATTGGAAAAAGAAAAATTCAAAAAATCAATTGATACTGATAATGTTTACGAAATGTCTAAAGTAACTAAGAGATTAGGTAATGAACCTAATTTTATTACTAATGTGTCGTTCAAGATTTAAAGCATGAAATTAATAATCTTAAGACAAAAATTGTCCTGTTAAAAAATGAAAACAGTCTTTTAGATAGATGAATAACTAAACTTGAAAAATCAGAACTAGTAATAGCTGAATCATCTAATATTGATTCTTTTGATCCAGAACCTCAATATCTTGATTTAATAAGATTTACTTCATAAAATGGTATATTAATATCACAATCTTTATTGGCAGTGAATGGTACTGATCAGACCTCATTGCTCTTGTTGATAGTGGTGCAGACATAAGCTATATCCAAGAAGGTTTGGTTCTAACAAAATATTTTGAGAAAAGTTCACAAAGTTTAACTTCAGCTAGTAATAACAAGTTGAAAATCAATTTTAAACTAAACAATGCAGTTTTTTGTAATGACAATATATGCATTCCGACTCCTTTCTTGTTAGTCGAGGACTTACATTACCATGTAATACTTAGAACTCCCTTCCTACATAATATCATGCCAATTGATAAAATTGATACCACTGGAATCTATTTTACCAAAGAAGACAGACAATTTTCTTTTAAATTTTTAACAGATCCTAAAACACACTTTCTTAATAAAGATTGTAGAATTCTTATAAAAGAACAACAAATTAATTTTATCAAAGAAGAAATTGCGTATAGAGATGTCCAAAATAATATTCAGTATAAAAATTTTCAACAGAAAGTTAAAAATCTTCTTCATACTTTCCTTGAAAATCTTTGTAATGATCTACCTAATGCTTTTTGGAATAGAAAGATTCACTATGTTTCTCTTCCTTATGTATATGGGTTTATAGAGGATAATATCCCCATTAAGGCTAGACCAGCCCAAATGAACTCTGAATACATAGAGTTATGTAAAAATGAAATCAATGATCATGTTCAGAAAAAACTTATTTGCAACTCTTCATCTCCCTGGAGTTGTACTACTTTCTATGTTAATATTGTAGCTAAAAAGGAAAGAGGAAAATAGGTTAGTTATAAATTATAAACCACTTAATAAAGTTTTAAAATGGATTAGATATCCGATCCCTAATAAACGAGATCTTCTTAATAGACTTCTAGGATCTGTAATATTATCAAAATTGGATCTTAAATCAGGATATTGGAAAATTCAGATCCATGAATCTGATAGATATAAAACTGCTTTTATTGTTCCCTTTGGCTAGTATGAATGAATGTCATGCCGTTTGGTTTAAAAAATGCTCCTTCTGAATTCCAGAAGATAATGAATGATATCTTTAATCATTATAGTCAATTTATCATTTTATATATTGATGATGTGTTAATATTTTCTAAATCAATTGACCAGCATTTTAAACATCTTGAAATATTTAGATGGTTGTTTTAGAAAAATGGTTTAGTTTTATCAGCTTCCAAGTTTCAACAAGAAGTTAGATTTTTTGGAGATAATATTTTTCAAGGATGAATCGTTCCTATTCAGAGAAGTATTGAATTTACTTCTAAATTCCCAGACAAAATCACTGATAATAAAACGTTACAAAGGTTTTTAGGTTCTTTAAATTATATATCTGATTATTATCAAAATCTTCCTGCTTATACAACCATCTTGTTTAATAGACTAATAGAGAATGCTAAACCTTGGTCTGAAGAATGTAGCAGAATGGTAAGAAAAATTAAAGCCAGGGTAAAATCACTTCCTTGTTTAAATCTTGCAAATTTTGAATAGTTTAAAATAGTTGAAACTGATGCCTCTGACATTGGTTATGGAGGTATTCTTAAACAGAAAAATCATTCTTCTAATAAAGAAGAATTAGTAAGATTTACATCGGGTAAATGGAATGATACTCAAAGAAAATATTCTATTATTAAGAAAGAAATACTTTCTATTGTTAAATGTATTTCAAAATTCCAAGATGATTTACTCAATCGAAATTTTTTACTTCGAATTGATTGTAGTGCAGCCAAACAAATAATTGAAAAGATGTGAAAAATATTGTTTCTCGACAAATATTTGCTGGATGGCAAGCTTAATTATTTGTCTTTGATTTCGATATTGAATATATCAAGGGAGAATATAACTCTTTGCTAGATTTTTTAACCCGTGAGTTTTTGTAGGGATCATGACTGATCTAGATGGTTGGATTACCCCGGGTAATAGCCATGGAAGCGGTAGAGGTCGTGGTAATATCCAAGACTGAAAGGGAAAGCAGAGCCAATGACCATTGCTTTAGAGTGAGGCTTCTAAGCCTAAGTTAATATCTTTGGGTAATATCCCTCAGTCAAGTAATACTTTGACACTTTCATCTAATGATGATGAACTACTTAGACAATAGTTTACTCCTCTAAAATCTGTGAAAGAAATTTTAACAATGACAATGGAGCAATATATTACTCCAAGAACATCAGGATGTAATGCTCCATCTTGATGGATCACAAATGTTGCGAGGATGCGCCCTCAAAATCCTTAGGATATTGCTTCCTGCCACTGGCAGAATAATAATTATTCGCCACATGTTGGGCGCAATCAATTCCTTATGGAGAAATTTCTCCAAGAAATCAAAGCTGTGGAAATAAGCCACTTATATAATCATGACAAATCCATCATCATTTTCCGCAAAATCCTTATTAATAAGGTCTTGTCTCCCCAGGAATGGGATGTAAATCCAGGGCAATACAAATGGATTGAAGCCAAGGGCACCCGCTATCCATATAATTGGTGAGATTTCATTAACTCAATGAGTTATGTAATGTACCTCGAAAATGATTTGAGGAAATACTCATGGTTCATAAAAATTAATCCCGAAATAATAAAAAGGGATCTTCCTCCATGGTTTTACCATTGGTGGAGGTGATTTGGACCAACTCTGGCAATATTACCGGAGAAGCTCAAGGAGCTTTACAATCAATGGGCGGAAAATGCACTTGAGATTGATAACATCCCTCCAGACCAGTTAATAATAGGTCAATGTGAGGCAATTTTTTTAATCAAATTTGATATTCCATGGATATGGAAGCAAATATGAACTTAATATTCAGGCTCTTAAAAGAATTTATTTTGTCAAATGATGGACAAAATTTGATATTGAGGGCTTGCCCGAGAAATTTAAAAAGTCATATAGCATAATAAAGTTGTTTGGGAGAATGCTCTTATTCACCAATCTTAGCCTCTATCAAAGAAATTAAGAAGATGCTTTAACGAAAATATCCTGCCGATTCAGAAGGACAAATTCTTGTCAAGTATATGGACTACATGAAGAATTAGGTTATGCAGTCTTTCAATATTTCTCCAGTGGAATCGTCATTAGCAAAATCTCAAGACAGTCAGGATACAAATGAAGAAGAAATTTTTGAAGATTACAAGGATGCTTCTATGATAGTTTTATCTCATTTTTTGCAAGGCAAAAATGATAAGAGAAATCTCAAGACTAATCCTCGGGAAATTCCTCCCCCAAATGTTCAATTCCTACAACTAGTTGACGAATGCGACAAAAGGGTCTAAGACCAACTCAAAGCAATCTAGAAAGATGACAATGAAGATCTCCAATAATGTGACTTGGCCCCACCAATAATTCAAGGGAATCCCCTTTTTCAAAAGCAAGGGAATCTCCTTTTTCAAAAGTACCTCTAATAATTGAGGAATCTACTTTTTACTTTTCTTTATTTCACATATACTTTTTCTTTATGTCTTTTCTTACTTTTTCTTTCTTTCTTTATTTCAAATCCTGTCTGTAATTATTTGAGTCCAATCATTGTAATGGATTCCAACCAATGTTAAGTTCAGAATCCTAAGTCTATCAATAGGTTGTAAGTTAGTCTACTCAGCATCGCTTGCTTGGTTGCTCCTTTGGTGCTAAGCTTGCTGCCTCTTGTAATCATTTCCCTCTTCTTGTAATCTTTCCTCTTCTTATAATAAAATCCCTTTGGGATCCTTTCTCTATTTTGGTGCTACCTAAATTTTGCTTCGAATGAGTGTCGTCTCATAAGTTGCTTCTTAATTTATTTTCTTATTTAATGCACGCTGTAAATGGTATCAGTTGCACTGTAAGAATAAAACCAACTTATCATGGTAACAAAATAGTATTTAGGATCTTAGTCCCTTTGTTTTCAAGAATTCCTTGTTCAATAAATTCTAATTGGAGATTTCTTCATCTATGTACAATCTTTCAGTGTTTGCATAACTTTATTTAGATGTTATATTTCTTGTTTTATAATCTATAAAATAAGTTATCCAACATCCCAAGGTTGATTCTCTTACTTATATCATTACATGTGCAAGTTGCCCCCAAAATTTCAAAATTAAGGGCACATTACGCTTCTGATATATATAAAAAGTGTCTCTTGAATCATACTTCAATGTTTTCTGCTTGTTCATCTATGAAGCATCAACATCCCAATTAGATCTTCATTGTCTTGATTGAATTTAAGTCTTTGAAAGTAATTCAAAACTTCATTTACATATGTCATTGTAACTAGAGTACAATTAATTTGATAAATGGGTTATTTTACTATTCAATTGTAATATGATGTTGAATATGATTCATTGGACTGTCTAAAAATTTTGTGTACATGCCTTCATACTAATAACACCAATTGAACTCACAATTTTAACATCAATTTAATGTGCCTTCATGCTCACAAAATGCAAGTTTTAATGATCAAAAGATAATTTCCTATTATAATTCACAGGTCTCACATATCTACCATTGAACTCTCATAGTCTATATTTGAGTAAGTACTTGCACTTAATTTAAAAAAAAAAACCAATTTGTGCCTTGTATTTCATCATGGGTCAATTTATTACCTGCAAATATGGTGGATATTCATCCATCATTATACCAATCCATAAACATTTGTTGTTTTATTGGATGAAGAATTTTCTTCTACTTCATTTAACCAAATATCTAAAGGTGTCCTCATATTGGATGAAGGAACTTTCTTTGCTTCCTTTTAACCAATTTTGTAAGGAAAAGAATTCTTGACAAAATTAATATTACTTGCTTTCACAAATTTCAAATTTGAACATCTAAAGGCTCTGGTAGTTAGAAAGTAGCCAATAAATCTACCATCTATTTTGTGGAATCCCATCTTAAAGCATATGCAACCAAGTAAAATGACATGACCTTCTTACTATTCATGTAAAAGAAGTATGGTTTCTTTGTGCCAGCTATCTTTTCAACTTTTGCTAATTAATCTTGCATAGTAGAAATTACCATTTTTGCATATATTCTCTAACTTTGCAGTTGTGTCCTAGTTTTTACATTTAAACTTCACAAAATAAAATAGTTCTTGATACCAAAATCTCTTTAATAGGCTTGTGTACTAATCACATTAAAGTCATTGCTGTTTTTTTAGAAGGGAACAATAGATGTAATCTAATGTCTTCATAATTTTCAATAAGAACCTTTAGTTTTCCAACCCCCTCTAATCTGTATACCTTGAACAATCATTGCATGTTTAATAGATTTTCTCACACTATCATATTTTAGATATATACGTGAGATTCCCATTATAGTATTCATTGTACACCTTTTTATAGTGATATTGTTACCATAAACAATTAAGAATCGCAATCACATGCATTAAATCACCTTTACTAGAGATATATTGACAAATCAAGTAGTAAATTTTTTATATAGTTGATATATTTGTTTTCTCCAATCAAATAGTTCAACCAAACCTTCTGTCTCCTTCTATATTTTTGAAAAGTAGTGTTCTATAGATTCCAAATATTAAGAATATTTTGAGAGATACTAACTTCTATTTGTGTTGAAGAAGAAATTGTGAGACTATTCACAATTAACACTTTTATATCCTTTGCTTTTACCAAAAAATCCCGTAAGCTTATCATATTGAGTCCAACTAAATGTCTATTAATAAACATTATTTCCACACAAATTTATTAATTCCTGTCCTTGTGTGAAGTTTTTGAAAAATAGAAAATTATTGTCTTGTTATTTACTATTACTTCGTTTCAAAGCAAAAAACTTCTTTTTGATTCTTTCCATAAGAAACTTCCTAAGATTGAAGCATCCTTCTTTATACATATACTTTATTATATGTATATCTAGTTTGGAAATCAGGGAGTTGATCAACCCAATATCCCTTTGGTAAGGAATTATTGTATTTGCACTACACAGCAAAATCGTGAGTAATTTGGGATTTTCATTGATCATATTTTATGTTTATCAATTATAAATTTAATCCCATCGAATCTACTATTTTTATGATGTATCTAATCTTTTTGGTAGAAATCAATTTAGTAGATGCTCAGTCTGTGCCACTAGGATTTAGCTGCTTTTAATTAATAGCTTCAAAGAATCCTTGGAGAATCCTCAAATTGTTGGAATTATAATAAAAATTGCACAAAAATAAGTCTGATGAACCTTGCCTTAAAGGCATGCATTAAAATGTGGTGCTTGAAGATAGTTGAACCCTCTGAATAAATTTAAAGGATATGACAACTCGATCTCTAGGATTCAACCAATCCAGGCCAATTTGTACCTCAACTGATTTGCACTATCAAAATTAGTCTGTACTTTACCCACAAGATGATTGCAATAAAATATAGTGCTTAACATCTCTCCTCAAATACAATTATCTCTCAAGGATAAATAGGAATACAAACTCAATTCACTACACATGTGAGATTAGAAATGGATTTGGAATATACCTATCAAGATAAATTGAGAAATGAGAAGAGCTTCACAAGTTTAGAGCCTTAGAACAAAATTGATGCCAAAGCATGCAAGCTCTAGAACTAGAGATCTAGACAAGTAGAAGAACCCTTAAAGAGTGATGTTAAAACAAGCAAAATCTAAGAGAGAGAATAAAAGAGTGATGCTCAAAACTGCCAAACTATTAAACAAAATTAGAACTAGAAGATAATAGACTGTTGCTAAAAAATGGCAAACTTTAGAAGAGAGACATAGAGAATAGAGAATGTCTCAACTAAACAAACTCTAAAAAGCCAATGACTAGAGAGTCTTGAGGTAGAGAAGAGAATGGTGTAAGATGGAAATAGCCTGGGTGTCCACTTGGAGTGCTTGGTTACCAAGCAACCTTACTTGGTCCCTAAGGCAAGCCAGAACATCCTTTAGGCAGTCCACATAGGAAAGCCCATTGATTTCCTATTATGGGACCTTCCTAGTTAGTTCCTATGGGCTATATGGGCCAGTGTGCCTAGATGTTACAAGCCACCTCTGCAATGACGGACTGGATGTCATGGACCTCGCTTGAGGAGCTAACCCGGCCCATGGACCATCCATCCTGGTGGGCCTGGGCTAGATCACCCCCAATATCAAAAGAGACTAGGGTGATTCAAATCAGTTTGTGCATGATGCAAGCATGCAAAGTACATACTAATGCACATAAGTACACTTTTGCACTCGCTCACGTGCTTGGTTGAACTAAGCATGCATCATTTCCAAGTTTGCTCTTGAAAATAATGTGAGGAAATGAGAGAGTATATATAAGGAGTTGAATTTTCTTCGAACTATCAATCTGAGACTAAAAATTTGTGTTATTTTCAAAAGTGAAGTAGTAAAAGATGAGAGTTAAAATTCAAATGAAATATGAGTTTGCCTCCAAAACTAGAGAATCTCAAAATTCCACAAACTATCCTTTAGTTTCAAAATAATTCACACACACAAACATAAAAGAATCAATTACAAAGAAAAGAAGTTTTTGGCATTCAAATAAGATCCATCCATTAGAGACAGTGAACAAAGTCTTGAACTTCCTCTTGTATACATTCCAAGAAGTATCATGACAATTTGTGAAATAAATCTTGAACTACTACTTGAAGAAATTAACAATCTAGGTATTGGTCCTACATAGTACACATGTATGGTCAGGGAATGGATGATCATAAAGCAACCTATGTGGCTCTAGTTTCATGCTAAGAAAAATTCTCCATCCTTAAGACTAGCTCTTAATAAATATAAGGGAGAGTTTTAGTTCTAGGATTTTACAAGACGTTAAATAATCTTCTAGTCATCTAAAGATGTAGTTACCAGATGCGAGCCACTAACTCGTGGTTAGTTCATTTTGCGACCAAATTGCCCTTCATTTAATAGTCAATCCATATGAAATCCCTCTTTTTAAAAGTTTTGGTCAACATGCTTGTTTCTTGCAAATGCAGTTCTACACCAAATAAATTCCCCCATTCTTCAACATCCTCATCCCAGCTTTGCAAAGAAAATCTAGCTCTTAGAAATGCACAAAGCGCTCACAAAACCCACCAAGCTATTTGTTGTTCCTTGCTTTGTTTCTTTAGTGGAGTTATTCATCGGTGACCCAAAATTATTTTCATGGCACATCATTTGACTATGGTCTCCAAGTTGGTGGTATAGTGCATCATTTTCATGAAACAAAAAGACCCCTTGTTTTGGCAAGATCTACAACAATATTAGAACTTTCTATTGAACTAGGTCTAGATCGAACATTCAAAATAATGGGGCTCTCAATTGGTTTTGCATGTCAAAGGCCCTAACTAACATATATACATGTAAATGTAGTTGCATCAAAGGATTGGTGTTGAGTGTCCAATTTCAATTTAAAAACCCCTAAATTTGCATGTAATTAGATAATCTAATTAATTAACTTTGAATTTTTAGATTAAAAGTGCTTTATAACTTCAATTGATTATCTAACTATTGATTTGCAAAATTTAACTATTAGATGATCATATGAGCTAATTAGAGGATAAAGTATGATCAAGATAGATCTAATTTAGTTTTATATGTTGCAGATCAAAAGATTAGGAATTGGATGGCTTAGATTGAGTTGAACGGTGCTAGATTATCCTAAAGAACATTACAATGCAAGGTGGACCCAAGAGATGATTTCCTAATTGAAAATCAAATTAAACAAGAAACAAGAGAGAGAGAGAGAGAGAGAGAGAGAGAGAGAGAGAGAGAGAGAGAGAGAGAGAGAGAGAGAGAGAGAGAGAGAGAGAGAGAGAGAGAGAGAGAGAGAGAGAGAGAGAGAGAGAGAGAGAGAGAGAGAGAGAGAGAGAGAGAGTAGAGGGGTGAATATTCAAAATAAGAAAGTAAAACATGTCTTTCCCATGGAAGTTATCAGAAAGATGTGTTTCATATAAAAGGAGCATTCCTACATAGTTGCAGGCTTCTATTGGGGGTGGAATGTGTTTGGAAGCTAGGTGGAACGTGCTTCACCAAGATAGATAGGGATGGGTTTCTAATTGGTGAAGATTTATAAAAGGAAAGTTGCTTCTACAATTAGAAGCTTGAAAGGGAGGAGAAAAACCAAAGAAAAAGAGGAAACCATAAGGGATAGGAAAGGAGACTTCAAGTGAAAAAGTGAAACATAGGAAAGGCAGATTGAAAGTGGAAAGCTAGGAGGCATGTTCTTATATAAAATAGAGAAAGGCATACTACGGAGGATTTGGACTTGACGGGAGAATGTATACTTAGAAGGTCTAATTTACATGATCTCTCTCCCTTTTTATCTTAATATTTTTAGGAAATAGAAAGCATTCAAAGGAAGGAAACTTGAATAGAACCCAGCTCATCTCTGCATCATCCCCACAAGCTTCCCCCCAATTTTTTATCCATCTTTAGCTCTTGACCAAAGGAAGAGAAATTGAGCACCGATTTCTTCCTCTTTGGTTCATTGTGTGTGTGTGTTTTTTTTTCCTGTTCATCACCTTCTAGTTTACACCTATGTTGCACAGACTTTTCTCTTGATGTTTCACCTATTTTCTCTAGGATTTCAAGCCTATTTGCAAGCATTTCCTATTACGAATAAAACCCAATTCAGGTTTTGCCCAAAATCCCACTCCTTTCCTTCATTTCCATCCATTATGTCACCTTCTTCCTCCTTAGGTCATTTTTTCCCTTTTTGTGGTCAAAAACCAAAAAGTTATTAATAAAAGTCCAAAAATGCCCATGGTCTCTCTTCTTAATTCCATTTATATCCCCATTTTGTCCTTTCCCTATCCTGTTTTATCTCTGTTTTGTCTTATTTTTATCCTTGTTTTTCTTTATCTCAGTTTTGTTCTGTCCTCATTTAATCCAAAAATTACTCAATCCAAAACCCTATTTTATTAAAGCCTAACCAAATCAACAGTTTAGCTTAACTAAAAGCACTAAGTTAATTTTTATCTTTTTTTAAGATTTTCAATCAATTCTTAGATTTTTATTGTAGTACACTTCCTACTTAATCTATCACATATGATCTTTAATCTGCAATCCAAAAAATTAATATAAGCTGTCCAATCTTGATTTTTTACATGGATCTAGATTATTAGATTTTTGAAATATTTGCATAATCCTATCAATGAATCATTAATAAGAGACTTGACGAATGGATTGATGAAGGTTGATTGACTCTAATGTGGCTAGAATTGAAGAATCTTGCTACAATCAACCTAAGAAAGTAAATTTTAATTGATATTTTGTTTAAAATTTTTCCTTTGGTACACGAATTGTGTACTTTTCATTAATTTAATAGATTTGAGTTTTTAGTTCACTTTTATTTAATTTTTTTTAATTTGTAGTAAATTAAATTTTATTTTAACTCTATTTTCATTAAGTTGAGTCCTTGTGGGGTCGACCCGTACTTACACAAGCTATACTATAGCAACATGTGCACTTCCAAAAAACAATCAACAATAGTTTATAAGGTGTGAATCTTAAGGATTGGTTTGTGCCTTATGAAAGAACCCACTTTACAATGAGTCCATTTCCTTGTACAAATGGAATGGCAAAGTCCCTATCCTTGGAGAAGAGGATCCACCTTTTAATCCTTTTTCATCACAAGGTGGGCCACAAAAAAGTGAAAATTTGCCCCTATGAGAGGAGTATCTCTGGAGTAGATGATTGAAGAACTAGTTCAAGGAGCAACAGCAATGAAATGATACAGATTATGAGAGCATTTCTGATCTTATCCTTGGTTCCAAATGCTTGTTGATGACTTCAATTTAGAAACTATAATAGTTTCAAGATCTATTAAAGGTGAAGAATTTGTTTTATCTTAAATTGTTATCTATGCATAATGTTTCAAGTTTTGAAGCGAAATGCTTTAGCATTTTCTTAAGATCAGGGACAAAGGCAATTTGGTCCAAAAATGAAATGCTATAGCATTTCTAAAAATCTTTGAATTGGAATTTTCCCTAAATTTAAACATCTTAGCTACTTTGTAGAGGCATAAAGAATTACTGAGTGACCAACAACAATGGGTACATTGTTAGAGATGCTAAGCCAAAGCTCCCACTTTTGCATGAAAAGGACACAACTTTTGATGATATGTCATATTCATCTAATTGCTCCTACTTAGGTTAAATAGCATGTTGATTGGATGATTCTTGAATAAGAAAATCCACTCTTGTTCATAGTGCACTACTACATAGGAGGGTTTTTAAGTCGGCATAAAGAAGACGCTTATTTGACTGCTGATTTTGTAAATATTTTACAAGTCGCTTGAAAATAAACGACTTTAAATAGATAGACTTAAGAAGTCGTTTACGAGTAAGCAACTTGAAAAAACTGGCGCGAGCTGAAATTTTTTCACAGGAAGAACTTTTTAAGTCGTTTATTTGTAAACGACTTAAAAAATGATAAACTTTTAAATTCATTTAGATATAAACGACTTAAAACTTCATGACTTTTTGAAGTCGTTTAATTAAGTGACTTGAAAAGTATCAGATAAAGTTGGCGCAATTTTTTTATTTAATGGGAACAGACTTTTAAAGTTGTTTATGAGTAAACGACTTTAAAAGTGATAAAGTTTTAAAGTCGTATATAACTAAATGACTTCTAAAGTCTTCGATCATCTATAAATAGCCATCAAAGTAACATTTTTTTCCCTTATCCTCTTCTTCTCAAGGTTTTGGCATGATGGATTCGTCTTTGGTCCTTGTACATCTGTCTTTTTCCCTTTTTACTTTCCATTTTTATATTTTGACTTTTGGTGTAATGGAAAAAATTGTAAGTAAACCACAACTTCTTTTAATTCACACGAATATTTCTTTTCTTGTTACTAACTTTTCTTTGTTTTTATTTTGTAGATCATGTGGGTTGTCTCTCTACATATCATGGGGTTAAAGAATCTGTTCGGTCATCCTGATTTCTCCAGAATCGTATGATTTCATTAAAAATGACAACTGCTTCTCTCACAAGTCTACTATTGAAGAAAGGAAGAACAATATGGATTTGTGGTTCTCACCCAAAAAATAGGGTTTGGTGAGGTCAGGCTTTGTGGGCCAGTTTACTTGCAATGGATGTATCCATTTGAGAGGTACATGAAATTTTAAAAAGGATGTGCATAATCACAACCAGCCATAGGGGTGTATAGCCAAATGTTACATTGTAGAGAAGGCAATGGAGTTTTGTACAAAGTACTTAGCAGCAGTGGATTCCATTGGAATCCCAAGAAAGAAACAATTAGTGGCATTTGATCCCAAGGTTGGTGAACCTCTATCTAGTGGTCGTGTATCGATCGTTAACTATAAAGAACGAGACCATGCGCATCTTTATGTGTTACAAAATGTTGATGAAGTCCAACCATATATTGAGTAAGTTAATTATGTATGTATGCATATGTAAAATTTAATTGTTGATGGTTAATTACATTTTCTATGATTAATACTCTGTAAATTTGTTTGTGTATATACATGTACGTAGTGAATGCATGGACGTGATCAAGGCAAAGGATCTAAGTTATGCAAAGAAACTGAAGTGGCTACAATTTGAGCATTGACTCACTTTCAATAATTAGCTATGTAAGAAGGTAAATTCTCACTTAATGTATATTAAATAACTATGTTCTATATATATGTATATATTAATCTTACTTAAGCATACTTAATATATTAATATACATAGATTCAAGATCAGCGAGAAGTAGCAGGCAACAGTATATCAAAAACCTTACATTGGATGGCGATGGGATCATGACTAGAAGTAATAAAATATGCTGGATATGCCATCAATGGTTATCACTTTTATACAAAAGATTGTAATAACTCAAGAGTGCAACAGAATAGTGGAGTTATCTTAGTTGCCAATGCTACATTCTTTTCCAGTTCAAAGGATAACATGTCAATACTGCGTGGATGATATTTATTAAGGGTACCATCTCTCCCTCCAATCATCCCTTCTCCTTCTCCTCCAGCTGCTTCAAGCTAGGGTTTTGGTAGGCGTAGAGGAAATCGCACCACCAGAAAAAGGGTACCATCTCTAGCTGCCCAGGTAGGGCCCTTCTCTCTCTCTCTCTCTCTCTCTCTCTCTCTCTCTCTCTCTCTCTCTCTCTCTCTCTCTCTCTCTCTCTCTCTCTCTCTCTCTCTCTCTCTCTCTCTCTCTCTCTCTCTCTCTCTCTCTCCCCCCCTTGGTTTTCCCCCTGCCTTCTGGCCCAGATCCATGCCAGATCTGGTATTTCCCGGCTAGAAATCGCCGGGGAAAGCTGAGTTTAGATCCGGCTTGTTCGAACCAGAGCGTCTCGAGGATGCAGCACTTAATGCGCACCCAGAATGCACCCTACTGGGATTGCCTTCGAGCGCACGCAGCGTGCAGGCATGTTCCTAGTTCGACCAGGCCGCACGGGCGCCTTGGCATGAGCGTCTGAGCCAAAGATGCATCCACGCATTTGAGCATGCGTATGGGTATGAGAACTATCTTGGTTTGATCAGGACACACATGCGTCTTGGGAATCACGATGTACAGGCCTTGTACGGACAAATATGGTTCATCCGTGGATTTGCGACACAAAAAACGTAATTAAGGAGGCTATATAACTCCGATCAACGATTTGAAAGAACCGTTGCGTTTGTATTAACGATGCAAACCTAATGATACTATAATATTTAAGATCAGAGGAATATTTATTATGACTATAACCTAACAACTATAGACATCTCCTAGATTTATAATATCCAAGATGATCAGATCTCATGAATGGATCCATTAGAGGCGTTAGAAGATTAGTAACTTAGGATCAACCTTAAATTATATGTACCCATCCTTGGATTATAGTTCTGACTGTTCAAATCAAGTACATACCTGTTCTAAGCATCAGTACAGGCAATCTATGAGATCTAACTATTAAACATTAGATCTAGCTTGGAAACGCATTAAGCAAGGATCTATGATCCTAAAAGGTAGATCTAGCAATTAATATATAAGTCTAAGTAATGATCTATAAAGGGTGAAAAATGATACTTGAATCCTTGTTATGAATTGATATTTAGGGTTTCACAAAGGTAACTTAGGGTCGAGTAATGAAGAACGCAATTCAAGAGACATCGAGGTAGGTAGTCTAATACTGCTAAGTTTTCAAATACATTTCCAAAATCTAATTGATTTATTTAATCCTGATGACCGTGTTTAGTATGCTTTTGAGATTTGATATTCTCATAATGAGTATGTAGATTTTCCTTATGATCTTGCATGCAATTGCTTATTTAGTACATAGGCTTTATATAAGCAATGCATACATGTTTTGGAACTAGTTGCATAAATTGCATGACTTGTGATGATTGAGATTCGGAATATATGCATATGATATGCATTGCTGGCATGTTTTGAAATGCATTGCATAGATTGCATGTCCTACAATGATTGAGATTTGGATTAATTATATATATGCTTTTGGGCTATTGAGCCTGGTGGGCACTATGCTGAGAGGTTGTTATGTATGGGGTTGGCCTCTCGGCCTCTACCACAAAAAGTGGATGGTATAGCTACCAAAATGGCATTGTCCCTTCCTCGACTGCTGTGATAAACAGGGACGACCACTGGAGGTGTTCACGGAACCCTTTCGAGGACATATCCATAGTCGCCGTGGAGGGCTATGGTGGGTGGTCTCTAGATACCAAAGACACACAATTCCAGCTGTGTACTAATCGTGAGCATAGTTGGCCCTATGATTTCAGTTTTATCGATATGCATATAGCATTGAGATGGTCATAGAAGAGTACTCGTGACCAATCAGTTTGATGTGTTTATCGACCCATCGACTTAAGTTCCAAGTGGGCAGATCGCCGAATGAGGCAGCATGTGGTGGAAACAAAATAGAAAGACCTTGTGCATGATATCTATAGGGATGCTATCATTTGCTTTGAATGATTACTATTTTAATAGTTTCATGATTATTATATTTGACTCGTTGGTTTGATGTGTTTGTCAAGATCTTCTTACGTGGGCTGATCGATTACTACTTTATGATTTTAGTTATATTTATATTATTACATACTGGATTTCAGTAAAGCAGTCCATAGTTATATCGTTGATTTTTGGATTTCGATAAAAGCTTCCATGGTTGATAATGTGTAAATGAGTGTATGGCTTTATATATGTTTACACAAAAATAAAATTGCACGATGTTTTACATGGAAAGCCTCTTTTGAAACCATGCACATTGCATGCCGTGTTTTCAAAATAGTAGTATTAGATTACCTACTGAGTATGAGGAATACTCACCCAAATATATCATTTTTATAGATTAGCCCCAAAAGGATTAGAAGAAGTATTAGAAAATGTTAGTATTATGCGCAAGAGAATGAAGAGAAGACAAGTATAAAGGTAAGTATATGATCTACCTTTTGGACATGTACTTGTAATTATTACAGTTGGGTTGTGAGCTACGACTAGATAGACCTGGGAAATATTTATGATTTTTCTTTATTTTTCAAAATTTCCTTGTCCATCTTGAAAGCAAATGACACTCAGGGTTTTCAAAATGAATTTAAAAATATAATATTTTTTTGCTACATTGCATTGTTTTTATAAAATTGTTTTCAAATAGGGATCAATCCCACATTAGAAATTAGTTTTGCATTTAAAAATGCATGTGAAAACCCGGGTCATCACAATTGGTATTAGAGCCCAGTTTTATCCTTTCACAACCAGTCCTGTATGTCCAAATGTCATATACGATGAGATTAATTAAGAAAAAGTAGTCTAAATGAACAAGAAATAATATTAAATCACAAATAAATACATTATAATTAAATAGGTGAAAGAGAGATGAATCTAGTAAATACTTAGGTATTGGATGGCTCACATTCTAGCAAAAAGCTAGGCTACATACTTAGGGATAAGGATTGTTGTGCAGTGGTGCAAACAAGGAAACTAGTATATGAGAATAACATTATGATGAGAATGAGGAATGAGAATACAAGATGATATTAGTGGAATCCTTAAGAGATATAGCTTACTTGTACTAAATCAATCGAAGTGAGAATTTTGAAGAACTTAGTTCAATTCTAGATGACTTAATTGGGGCTTTATGGCTATTTTACAATAATAGAGAAGATCAGAAGCTGAGTACAATAATGGACATCTTATTAAGACAAATACAACATGAGTATGATAGGGAAATGTAAAAGACCGAAGTTGAGGAGAATGACAAAGAATTTGAGTATAACAGAGTTATTAGAAGGTTTTGATGCTAAATCTGATGGGGGTGACAGATCGGTGATAATAGATTAATCATAACATGAACTTATAAGGGAAGGGTAGTATGACACAAATTGTCAAGGAAATTGTTAAGACACTGTATGATTTCGATGATATTAGAGGCATTTAATATTTCATGGAAATATTCAATTTATCATATTTGTTGATCAAAAGTATGGATATAGTATTGATTATATGCAACAAATCCAATGGGGACATTGATCTATGTAGAAAAAAGGGAGGATGCTGACTAAGTAATAATAATAATAATAATAATAATAATAATAATAATAATAATAATAATAATAATAATAATAATAATAATAATAATAAGAGAGAGAGAGAGAGAGATATGTAACTACAAGTATTGGATAGATATTGAACAGTCAAAATAAGAAGATCATGAGTTATGGAGGATAGGAAGGAGAAATATAGAATCAAAGACTTTCATCTTGAGTCATATTGCTAAATGGAAAGAGAAATCACTCCAATTTAAGGGAATAAGAGTAGTTGAGTTGGTGATATTATATAAGAAAATACAGTCTTTGAATAGAATGTCGAAATTGAGGACCAACTAGGAATTTAATTTTTCAATAAGTTTGATGCTTATTTCCATTGGTGATATTAGAATTTTATCAAACCCAATAGTTTATGAGGAAACATCAATGGCTGAAGTCCATGAAAAGGAGAAGTTGATAAGACCCTACATTGCCATTATATGATTGAATGAAGATATAGTGAGGAGTAAAAAGCAAGGATAGCAACTAGTCTAATCGATCTTCATCAACTAAAGTACCATCAAGGATCAACTTGATGTCTTGATATTATAAAGGAGAATTGGAAGAGCAAGTCTCCTGTGGACATTATTTAGCAATAGATTTAAGTGTCATTACCTATAAAAGAATAATGATTGAATTAAGGTATTCTAATCATACATGTTAGTATACTCATAAACAATAGCTTAAGTTATGTAATACAATAAGAGGAGTGTTATGGATACTTAAACACGAGTTTTCACTAAAAGAAGTCAACTGATTAGACTTAGTCATTTAAGGACGCAAAATTTCAATACATCTAGTAACAGTTGAGTCAGAAGTGAAATGATAAATAATTTAGAACAATGACAAGGATTGCGGATAATCCCAGATCCTTAATAGATGCTGTGACAGGCTGTAGAGGTCACTTTGGATCTGAAAGGTATGCTGTTGACTTGGATTGAAAAGAAAGGCAGGAAAGCATTGATTGCTTGTAACCTGTAAATCTAGGAAAGGGATATACAGTTAATCGAATAGATTCTTTTCTATGTCTAAGAAGATGCTCTATGCTTACCTGTGTGTTCCTTAAAAAAATTGTTGCTCCGAAAGCTTCATCACAAATTAGCTATTGAATGATTATTCTTGTTGTAAGAAAAGTATGAGGTGGTACTTGAAAGATAAATTTTGAGGAATTGGGAGATTTGCTACTTATAATGATACCTCCTGACAAGTAAGACTTAATGGTGGATAACAAAGCCTTGATAATTGATTGAATGATATATAGATATAAGAAATGGAAGAAGAAAAGCTAAGATAGTTGTCACACCATACAGTAATATTTGATGTTTACTTGCCTTGAAACAAAAAGGTACTTGTTATATGCACGTATCATGTACAAAAGACCAATTGAAGAAATTAAATAAGAGAAACTATTGTAAGGGTTAACTTTATTAGATTAAGTTGACAATTAGATAGAACTTTTGGTCTGAAGATCACGAAGAAAGTCATCAAGTAAGGAAAATTTAAGGAGGGTAATGGCAATGGATTCAACCATGAACACAGTAAGTGGACTCTGTTAGAGATAAAAGACTTTAGACATGAGTATGAATATTGTTGGAAATCCTATGAAAATTTTATGCGAATAATGGCATAAAATTCTAAAATGAGAACGTACGATCTATGATGATAGATTCACCATAAATATATGACTTGGAATAAATTCTTCGAGGAGAAAATTATTAGATGGAATTCAATATCTGTGAAAACTTGATATATAGTTAAGTGATCTTATTTACAGTATGCGATAGTATAATTGATGGAAGACAAGAGGCAAATGAGACTATCCTCTACTATTCAAGATGAAAGACAAGAAATAAGATGATATAGTATCAAAGTAGTGGAGAGTAATTTCTACATGATTAGAGGAGTATGGTCATCTAAGGATTTGTCAATATTAATTAGATAAACTCTATAGTAACGAGATGAACTACAATGAGAAACCATTATTGACAAGGGAGAAACTAAATAACATAGTATTAGAGTATGCAGTGGAAGCGGGTCTTGAGTACGTAAAGCAAGCTGAACTGCAGTTATATTTAAGGCATTTATGAAGGAATTAGGAGGATGATAAATTGAGGATATGCTTAGATTTGATTGCAAGATAACATGAAGAGAATTTCAAGGACACAATTTCTTTACTTATTGACCTAATTGAGGCATTGAATGAGAGATATATGGGATGAAGCAAAGAAATTTTCTTAGTCAGAGTCCTAAGGGAGAATGCATTCATTAAGAGGTTGTTTAAGAGACAATTAACTTGAAGATAATAATTTGTAGAATTTTGAGGACAAAATTCTTTGAAGGGGTAATGATGTAATGAATCACAATTTTCAATATTATTATATCACTTTTATAACTAATGATAGCTGGTTTATTTTGAAATTTTTTGGAGATTAATAGATATTTAATCATATTAAAAGGTGGTTGGATGTTTCATTTTAATTAACCTATGAAGCAAAGGAAATTATGAGAAATATCTAGATAATTAGATTCTTGAGATGGAACTCAATGCCTCAAAGAACACTGAAAACGGAGTTCGTATGACCAAGTTATGGGCTTTCTGGCTGCCTAGGTAAGGCCTGCCTCTCTCTCTCTCTCTCTCTCTCTCTCTCTCTCTCTCTCTCTCTCTCTCTCTCTCTCTCTCTCTCTCTCTCTCTCTCTCCCCTTGGTTTTCCCCTCTCTTTCGACCTAGATCCATGTTGGATCTGGCATTTCCCGACTGAAACTCGCCAGGGAAAGCTGGGTTCAGATCCACCTTGTTCGAACCAGAGCGTCCTGAGGATGCAGGGCCTAACACATGCCCGGAACATGCCCTGCTGGGACAGCCTCCTAGCATCATTCGAGCATGCGCATGCATGCGAGCACAGTCTTGGTTAGACTGGGATGCACACGCGTCCTGGGAACCATGACATGCAGGCCCTGTATGGATGAATCTGGTTCATCTATGGATTCACGACACTAAAAACACAAGGAGCCTATATAACTCCGATCGACGATCCGAAAGAACCGTTGCTTTCGTATTAATGACGTGAACCTAATGATACTATAAAATTTAAGGTCAGAGAACTATTTTTTATGACTATAGCCTAACAACCATAGACATCTCGTAGATTTACAATATCCAAGATGATCAGATCTCATGAATGGATCCATCAGAGGCATTAGAAGATTAGTAACTCAAGATCCACCTTAAATTGTATGTACCCATCCTTGAATTATAGATCTAACCATTCAAATCAAGTACAAACCTGTTCTGAGTATCAGGACACGTGATCTATGAGATTTAACCATTAAACATTAGATCTATACATATGATCTAGCCTAGAAACGCATTAAGCAAGGATCTATGATCCTAAAAGGTAGATCTAACCGTTAATATATAAGTCTAAGTAATGATCTATAAAGGGTGGAAAATGATACTTGAATTCTTGTTATCAATTGATATTCAGAGTTTCACAAAGGTAACTTAGGGTCGAGTAATGAAGAACGCAATTCAAGAGACATCGAGGTAGGTAGTCTAATACTGCTAAGTTTTCAAATACATTTCCAAAATCTAATTGATTTATTTAATCCTGATGACCGTGTTTAGTATGCTTTTGAGATTTGATATTCTCATAATGAGTATGTAGATTTTCCTTATGATCTTGCATGCATTGCTTATTTAGTAAATAGGCTTTATATAAGCAATGCATACATGTTTTGGAACTGGTTGCATAAATTGCACTACTTGTGATGATTGAGATTCATAATATATGCATATTATATGCATTGCTTGCATGTTTTGAAACGCATTGCATAGATTGCATGATTTACGATGATTGAGATTTGGATTAATTATATATATGCTTTTGGGCTATTGAGCTTGGTGGGCACTATGCTAAGAGGTTGTTATGTATGGGGTTGGCCTCTACCACAAAAAGTGGATGGTATCGCTACCAAAATGGCATTGTCCCTTCCTCGATTGCTATGATAAATGGGGAGGACCACTGAAGGTGTTCACGGCACCCTTTCGAGGACATATCCGTAGTCGTCATGGAGGGCTATAGTAGGTGGTCTCTAGATACTGGAGACACACGATTCCAGCTGTGTGCTAATAGTGAGCATAGTTGGCCCTATGATTTCAGTTTTATCAATATGCATATAGCATTGAGATGGTCGTAGATGAGTACTCGTGACCAGTCGGTTTGATATGTTTACAGACCAATTGACTTAAGTTCTAAGTGGGCAGATCGTCTAATGAGGCAACCTGCAGTGGAAACAAAACCGAAAGATCATGTGCATGATATCTATAGGGATGTTATCATCTGCTTTGAATGATTACTATTTTAATAGTTTCATGATTATTATATTTAACTCCTTGGTTTGATGTGTTTGCCGAGATCTTCTTACATGGGCTGATCAATTACTACTTTATGATTTTAGTTATATTTATATCATTACATACTGCATTTTAGTTAAGCAATCCATAGTTATATTGTTGATTTTTGGATTTTGATAAATGTGTAAATGAGCGTATGGCTTTATACATGTTTACACAAAAAGGAATTGCATGATGTTTTACATGGAAAGCCTCTTTTGAAACAATGCACGTTGTATGCTGTGTTTTCAAAATAGTAGTATTAGATCACCTACTAAGTATGAGGAATACTCACCCAAATATATCATTTTTACATATTAGCTCCAAAAGGATTAGAAGAAGTATCAGAAAATGTTAGTACTACGCTCAAGAGAATGAAGAGAAGATAAGTATAAAGGTAAGTATATGATCTACCTTTTGGACATGTACCTGTAATTATTACAGTTGGGCTGTGAGCTATGACTAGATAGACCTAAGAAGTATTTATGATTTTTCTTTATTTTTCAAAATTTCCTTGTCCATCTTAAAAGAAAATGACACTCGAGGTTTTGAAAATGAATTTAAAAATAAAAGACTTTTCTGCTGCATTGCATTGTTTTTATAAAATTGTTTTCAAATAGGGATCGATCCCGCATTATAAATTAGTTTTGCATTTAAAAATGCACGTGAAAACCTGAGTCGTCACATTTACGTACAAGATGAATTTGATAAGAGATGGTCAACTATTTTATCATCCTATCCGAGGAATTTATATGATGAAGATGATCTAGGAGACACTAAAATAAATTACCCTTCTGTTACCAAAACAATCCCATCAATTGAAGCAATACTTGGTGAGAATGAGGATTATGTGCGTGACAATGGTGAGAAAGGTGCTTGGGTTTGAAAATAATATATATTTTGGGGTTTGAGGAATAATATGTATATTAGTCAGTTGCAACATCAGTATAATTTAATATTTATAATTTATAATTAGTTCTTTTATCACGAGCAATAATATATGCATGGAATGATATATAAGTTAGCTAGTTATATATATATATATCTATGTATGTATGTATGTATGTATGTATGTATATGTGTACAAAAAGAATGCATGAATGCAATGTTGACTATAAATTTTTGTTTTTGTTTCGTTGTATATTAATTGTTAGATATTGTAAGTACATATAAAAGGTGTATATAATTTGAAAAAAAAATCATTTTAAAATATTGAATTTAAAGGTATGTACTTTAAAAGTTGTTTATTTATAAACAACTTTGAAGGTATGTAATTTTCAAGTCGTTTACAAATAAACGACTTTAAAATTATAACTAAACTAATAATAAATTATTCATCTTATTTTTCTTAATATGCTTTTATTAGTACAATTTTTGTATTTTCTTGTTTATCACATATTTTTATTTATTTAGGAGTGTTTCTATATAGTACTTTGTGACGCACTTAGTGCAAATCAAATACATATATATTATAAGAACCACTTTGACACACATAGGTCCGGAATGGGAATTAAGCTAACACCACCCACATTTTCATATAATTAATTTATCATCTTTCTTTTGTTTAATGTTCATTTATTAGTACATTTCTTGTACTAATTTTTTGTTATATTACATAATTTTAGTTCTTAAAAATGGAGTACTGTTCTTGCAATTTTTGGTGGCACAAGTAAACTTTGGAATATTAGTGTCAATCAAATACTTATATATATTCATTTAAAATTAATTAATTAATTAAATGTAGATCAACCATGCATGAACCCTGACCGTAATTAACCTGAGCCCCTAATACTAACCTTAACCTTGAGCCCTTAAACTCTAATAGTGAACCTTACCCCTGAGCCTTAACTCCTAACCCCGAGACTTGTTTATTGAGTACTCTTGAATCCCTAAACTCTAAATACTTACATACGTAAATACCTTGAACCCTAAACCCTTAACCAAATTAACCCCATGTTGTTTCCTGAACACTTGAACCCTGAACCCTTAATTAAACTAACCCTTGATTCCTAAACTCACTATCATTAAAATTTTGTTTCATTAATTACTTGTATTACTTATTGTTAGATATTGCAGAGTTCGTACTAATTAACAAAAGAGGTGTATATATATTAAATTAAAAAAAATTTAAATTGTAAAATTTTAAAGTTGTTTATAACTAAACGACTTGAAAAATCAATACATATCTCTGTTCCTTCTCAAAACTCGATAGAGCAACTCGACAAGAGGGAGAAAATGTGGGAGAAGAAGAGAAGGGAGAGAAAAGAGAAGAGAAGAGAAGAGAAGAGAGAAGGAGAGGAGAAAGGAGCTGGTAGCAGCAGATCTTCACACCGCACCCACACTAGAGAAGAGAGAAGGAGAGGGTGGGAGCTCGTTTTCACGCTACACCCATGTCAGCGAAGAGAGGTAATAAGAAGAGAGGAGAGAGGGAAGAGAGGAGAAGAGAGAAGGAGAGGAGAAAGGAGAGAAGAGGGTTGGAGGTGATCTACACGCCAGCGAACCAACCACGTCGGAGAACCACCCATGCTGAAGAAGAGAGAAGGAGAGGGTGGGAGCCGATTTGCATGCTGCACCCATGTCGGGGGAGAGAGAGATGAAGAAGAGAGAAGGAGAGAAGGAGAGAAGAGGGTGGGAGTTGGTGGGACCTAATCTGCACGCGCGCCGGAGAAAACCAAAGGGAGAAAACCACTGTGACTCACGCAGGAGGTAAAATCCATTAAACTCATTTCATGATTTATGTTTTCATGCTAGATCTGTGTTATTTAGTGTAATTAGTATGTTGTATGGATAGGGTAATTAGGATGTGGTATGGGGTAATCACAATCTAGCATGAAAAAACTGATCCAGAATTTCTTTTACTGATCAAAGCATGGAAGCTTTCTAATAACATAGCCACAAGTAGCGAATATGTTGTGTCCATGAACATGTTTTCATATAAGTTCATGACCAAGTAAGATGATGATTGCCCAAATTAATATTTTCCTTTGTTGTTGATGATGATTAGTATTAGTAAATGAGTTTGTCTCATGAAAATGAGTATTAGTAAATGATAAATGATAGAAAAATAATTCACTTGAATTTTCATTGCACCTTTTTATTGGTGATAAAGTTGATACTACATATTATAAGCAAATCTATAGTCTTGGAGAATAAATTAATATTTTCCTTTGTTGTTGATGATGATTATTCATGTTTTACTTAGGTGAGGGTTTTAATTAGCATGTAATTATTGAAAGGTCATTTAAAAGTATTGTTCTAATATCATTGAATGTTTCTTTGTAGTAATGATGGAACCAGGAGAACATCAAACTAAAGAACATGGCTTCAATGAAGAGCATGAACAAGAGGCTCACATGAGCACTACTCCAAAAACAAAGGACAGAGGGTGAACAACAATGGAAAAGGTTATCAAGAGAAAATCAAAGAGAATTAAAGAAACTATCCAATACAATAGTAGAGGGCAAGAAATTGGTGAGAGTGCCCTTGCTTATAGTAGTTTCATCTGCTCTAGAGTGAGAAGCATGGTTCCTATCACATTTGAGGATTGGAGACTTGTGCCATCCTCAACCAAAGATTCAATATGCGAAATAGTGAAGGTATGTTAACATTAAGTACATGTATTATTTATATTATAACTTTCCTTATTTTTCAAATATAGTAATTTGATGTCTTCCATTTGCAGGCTGTCTTTGATGTGTTGGATGACAAGAGGACAAGTGCTTTACAAGGCGCTAGTGAGTAATGGAGAAAATGGAAGAACTACCTTGTTCACAAGTACATAGTTCCAAATGTCAATGATCTGTCAAGGCTATACATGGTGCCTTCCATTTACTTTGACATCATCAATTAGGAGGCTTGGAATGCATTTGTACAGAACCGCACCTCCACCGAGTTTGAGGTATGTGCAGAAATTATGCTTCATTATTTTAATTACATGTAACGTTCAATTTACTATACTTGATCATGCATGTAAAAATGTGCAGGTGAAGAGTCCAACGGGAAGAAAGGTGCATGAAACAAATTCATAGCACCACCTATCTAGGATGGGCTACACTCATTTAGAAGAGCTCAAAGTAAGCATCTATGATAATTTATCCCATTTGATTTAATGCTACTAAAATTATATACATGTTCTCTAACTATAGTGCCTTTGCTTGACAGCAAAAAAAAGTTAGGACTAAGGAACCCATTGATTGCTCCATTCTCTAGAAGATGGCGAACTCGGTGGGCCGTATTGGTGAGAAGTTCTTAGATGAACCTACTGTGCAAATTGCTTCGTGCGTAGTAAGTGGTTCCACCTGTCTATAAATTTTTTACAAATAATTAGATCAAATGATCATGTCTTTCTGATTAAATTTTGTAGGACGCTCTTACCCAAGAAAGCACTACTACAGGAACTTTAAGCAGTACTACTGCCAAGGAAGACATCTTGTATAGGGCTATGGGCAATATGAATGACCACCCTAGTCGAGTTAGGGGCATGGGTCACAGTATTGTTCATTCTAAATTCTTTGGTAGAGGACGTATACCTAAAGTTCAAGATGATGAGCTAGCCTATAATGCATTTGTTGCTAAAGTAAGGCAAGATATAATTAGACAGATGCAAGAGGGAGGTTTGATGGTGGTTGCTACACCCCCTACTCATGATACTCTCAGACCCACTATACCTCCATCACATGCAAGCTGCAATTCCCCAACCGAAGAAGATGATGAAAGGACATCTACGAGCGCCCGCCCCCATGAATAGGAAATTCCTTCCTAAGAGGTCTACATGTACATAGAAAAAGCTATAAGTTTTCGTTGTCATTTTTAATAATCTTTTATATATCTCAACCTATTTATTGCATATTTGCACTGCATGTGGGTTAGTGCTTGTTGGCCGTGGAATCCCATCAAAATATTGTGGTAGTTGGTTCATGCTATGAGCATGAATCAAACATTTTGCATGGAATTATTATGCCACAAGGTACTAAGTGGGTTTCCATTACCATGGCATTGAATGCTAATGCCTACCTACCATTCCCATTAAAAATGAAAAATATTATAACCGTTGGGTAGGTAGTTGCATATCATGTCGCTTGGCTGGAGGACTAGTCATTCCCATAGAGTCCACGGTATGTACCTTATCATACTACCTTTCTCATTAACATTCTTTAGCTAAAGGCCTCATAGAATTCATTTAATAACTATATACGGTTAATCAGAAACAACATGCAGCATCAAGATCGGCCACCATTCCAGTGGCACCTATTGCTATTGCACCAATGTAATAGGTACTTATATATATATATATATATATCTTTGGTTTTTCATTCATCATATATTAGGCCCTCTTCATATATTAATATTAATTAGGTGCAAATTTTTACATCTTTTACAGCATTCGACCAAGGAGCATGTGGAAGTCCCACCTAGCATGCCTCGATCCCTAAGGGTACTCTATGGTCTCATCAACAGCAATATGGGCATCAATCCTAAACAAATCTAGTGAGGAGTGCTTGCCGATAGCATTGTTGAAGTGCCACTTATAGCAGAGGACCTATTACACATTTGCCAATGGGATCAACTCAATCACCCTCACATTGTCTCCTACATTGGGTATATATGGATATACTTGCTTATAAATCATTTGATATTTAATTACATGTTACATTTTAATGGTATATGTACTAATTATTTCTTCTATGTAGGTTTCTAAATGATGATACTAGCTTTTTTGAGGGTGAGGGTACACTTTACCAATTCCTTAACCCTGACATCATTTTTGGAGCTTTGGCGCAATGGGTGATCAAGCATCATAGTTAGGATATTTTAGCAGGCCTATTTTGCTACTCTAAGGGACAGGGCTTAATGAATCCCTACAATAGTGGGTAAGTTTTAATTTTCTTGTTTTCTTATCAAATTATTCTATACCTAGGGATTGTCAACTTTTATTACAATCCACATGACTATTTATGTAAGTCTCATTGGATGTTGCTCTTTTTGGATGTGCATGGTGGGCATGCTTTCTTTTTTAATTCTTATGGATCACATGTCCGTCCCACCCTCGCAGATATTATAAATAAGTAAGAATTTATTTTTTTCATGTGTTATGTGTATATAAGTACATAATTTGTTATTCATCTATACTACATTTGAAATATAAATTTGTAGGGTTTGGTTTGATTAGATTGTTGAGACCGAGACTATACAACCACCAAAACTCACTTGGAAGAATGTTAAGGTTTACGAAATAATTAATTGCTCTAAGTTATCACTAATTAAACCTACATTATTACAAATGATATTTAGTAGTTGTTTTGTTGTCCTTGTTCTGCAGTTCCCTAGACAATAGTCAAATTGGGAGTGTGGGTATTATGTCCTAAAGTATATGAGGACCCTTGCAATCGATGGTACCCCTATCTCCCATTTAAGAACGGTAGAAAATTTTTTTTCCATAATTTTATATGTTTCTACAATTTTTATAAATCTAGTTAAAAAGTTTTAGCTTAATTAAATATGTTGTATTTCAGGCTGCTGTGCTTTCGAACTGAACATCTAAGAAGACTTGCTCCTGGGTAATTCTTAATGAAATAAGATCTGAATGGGCTAACTATGTAATGACTTTCAATTAGTTGTTGGAGTAACTATATGAACTTGAAATACATAATAAAGTATTTTTTCCATTGACTTGTGTGTGCTCCTTTGGATTTTATTATTTTCTTTGAAATATATATATATATATATATATATTTGTATTTTAAGCAATGAATGGGTGAAAATTTGGAGTGTGAGAATAAATGAGTATGGATGAAGTAAATTTGGAGTTTGAACATGGAGTGAATATGTGGTGGTTGAAGTATATAACTTTTATGAGATGAAGAATGAGATGGTTACTTAGAGTGTGAAAGTAAATGTGAATGTGTATGGATTTACAATTAAGTGAATGCAGATGTTATAGACAATGCATATGTTGTACTTTCTTATATAAATTATTTTCAAGATAGATGTGGATGGGTAATGATGAGTATTGATGTTTTGTAGTCATTATGGATGTATTAGGCGTTATATTTTAAGATCAATTCAGGGTATCAAGAATGACCTTGATACTGTGCCCTTGATCATGCTTACCATCTGAGGTATTAAGACTGTCATCTACATAGGTTGTGTGTCAATTTGAGTTGGGAGTTTGGGGCCTAAAAACCATTGTATAGTCCTAAGCTTGTCTTAGTAAAAATTTGGTTAAGGACATTAGTCACTAGAATGAATAGATAACAGGACAGTGGGCATCCTTGTTTGATTTCCATTGTGGTTTTGAAGAAATTTGTTGCTTTCCTATTTTTTGTTTGGTATTCATCCATAGAAAAGATGTACAAAAGTAGCAAAATAGATCTTCATTATTTGGATGTAGTTATTTGAATGCAATATATAGAATATTCTCGAATAAGTGAATGTATTTATACTTGCATAAATCTTCAATATATGAACTCATAAAACATTACTGGACCTTAAGTCAAAATTCAACTCTATCAATATTTGTTTCCCACCCTTAGGAAGTGTTGCAAGTAAAGAATGTAGGATATAAATTTTTATGATGTTTCATATACTGTAGGTTATGAATCTTTTGGAGAATTTGGTACCATCTTGTTTGTAACTCTTGGTTTCTTCAATTGTTTGGATGTCCTAGTTCTAGTAATGGTGTGTCAGTGATTCCTCCTGTTTGGTAGTAGCAAATGAGAGCCCTTCTTCAAAATGCTAGGCTATCTATGTACCCACACTATTCTGACTAGTTGGAAATGGGAACTGGTGATGCACCTTCAAAAAATGCTGATCTTTCAGTTTATTCAAAGCTTTTGTAGCACATTCTGTAGATTTTTCATCCTTCAAGTTGCATGTCATACAACTAACTAGTGCTTCATTCCAAATGTATAAAATCAACAAGTTGCTAGCCATTTTTTGTTATTGCTATCTTATTTGTCCTTAGTATAGTCTTGGCATAAATGTTTGGTAGATGGAAGGGCTTTTACTAAAATTTATTGCCTTTAAATGTCTGGTAATTCTGTAGACTATCTTGTCAATAGTTTGGCTAGGTGCTCAGTCCCAAATATGAAAGAAATGGAAACGGTAAAGTTTAGGAAATATTATAGCACTAGGGGAACCTGAAAATTTTTACCTACAAAAATTTTGATCTTTTTCCTTGCATGTAACTCCTTTGTATTGAACTAATTAGTGCAAGTGCTTTGCACATGAACTACTTAAACTCAATATTTTTTTCTTTATTTTTATTTTAAATTGTTGATGCTTTATTTATAACAAAGCAAGAGGCCATAAGACCCCTGCCATGAATGACTAAGTCCTATCACTCGATTTTTGCACTTTTCTACTATGTTCCACTCCCTAAGTTCTTTATTTTTTTCACAGGCTACAATGGTTTTTTTATTCTATTTTAGTGGATACAGATTCGTGTCTGCATCACTAGTTTAATCTAGAATTGTTGTTTGAGTTAAAGGGTTCTTGATATAGTTAGTTTCATTCCATCTTAGCGTCAGTTTTTGCTCTTGAATACTCTCGATATCAACGTTAGAGATTACTAGGTACTAGATACTATTCTTTGTAGGGCTTTTGCTTTGGGCATTAAACAGTAAAAATTATGCTATTGTTCACTTTCCAAAAATTTTAAACACTAGAAGGGTTGAATTAGACAAGTAATATAATAAAAAGATCAAGGATAAGTAGAAATAGATTATTCAAGCTTGCAAATCCTTTTATAAGGTTGGAAATGTCTTAAACTCTTATATTTGATAGGTTGAGGGTGTTAAACCATGTTCCTTATTTCCAAGATTTAAAATTTAATAATTATAATTTTTTGAATGTGTTGTATTGGTAGGCCATAGACCATTATGTTTTTTTGGCTTATTTGAAGCCTGCTCTAAGTATGAGAATTTATATTTTTATTGGGGCCATAGGAATTTCTATCATAGTTGAATATTTATAATGTTGTCATTTCTATTACCACTTTTGCATCTTTCATGTTCTTGAATTTCTCAAGTGAAATAAAGTTCAACTTGTGCTTTAATATTAGCCTCATGATCTTCTCTGTCTACACTGCTGGTCTAGAGACTCCTATCCTGGTTTGGATGGCAGGCACACTACATTTCTTAGTTTTTCAATGTGAAATCATTCGAGCATTCTTTATTATGTTGGTTTTCTTTCATAGTGTGCTTTCCAATAACGTTTGATCTATGTATGAGTTTTCCAACTATATCACCTAACTCACCTGAATTAGTCATTCTATATGGCTACTCCAATCAGCTGAATTCCGTTGTCTTCTTTTACATCGAATTACATTTCAATTGCCAGGTTAGTGCCATGGACTTGTAACTAGTAATGGGTGACATGCTTATTCGTGTTTTTTTTAATGAATTACCAGAAAGAGAGAAGAAATGGAATAGAAATAGAATGGATGTGGGTTGTTCGCCCTATTTTAAGTGAGTGTTCCTATCATGACCCTTAAGTAAGGGTTCTAATACAATGACATAGATGCATAGTTTGTGGTGCTATGTGATTTTCTTTTCTTAGATTCAAGCTGTGATTCATTCATGCGTCAAACGTAATCCTCGAAGTCTGTTAACTATGACTGTCCTTTCCATTATGATCAGCTTCATTTTTCATTTTATGATCAGCTTCATTTTTCATTTTTGTTATTCTATACTCACTATCAATTTGGATCTTTCACTGGTGTACTTTTTGATGTTGTTAAGCGATATTGCTAATGCTATTAGAATGTCTTGTATTTTCTTTGCTAAAAGCCATTATTGGACTTTAAGCATTACTCAACTACAAGAAAGAAGTGGTTGAATGTTAATGTTAATAGGTTTTTAATGTTTATAAACATTGTTTAAGTATTAGGTTCTCAATGTATATAGGTGGTGGATCTAGAAAAGAAAATTTTAAAAAATAATTATAACTTTAGAAGTCGTTTATTTTTAAACAGTTTCTAAAGTTGTATAGTTTAGAGGTCATTTAAAAATAAATAACTTCTAAAATTAAAGACTTTAGAAGTTGTTTAAAAATAAACGAATTCTAAAATTAAAGACTTTAGAAGTCCTTTAAAAATAAACGACTTCTAAAGGTCTTCTAAATTCCTAAACTTTAGAAATCGTTTATATTTGAACTACTTCTAGAGTTTAGGATTTTAGAAGTCATTTATTTAAACGACTTTTAAAGTCAATGAAATAGAAGTTGCTTATTAAGCTACTTCTATTAGTTTTAACTGACTTTAAAAGCCTCCTGTGTAGTAGTGGTAAATGAAAGATAGAAACTTTTCATAGAACAAATGACTAAATTCAATAAGAAAAATTACATTTTTTAAATGGAAAAATCATCTAAAGTTAAAATGACTTTTCAGATTTTTGAGTTATTTTTGAAGAAAATTCAAATTTGGACTTTTGTGCTTTGAGTTTTGAGGGATTGACATTTTGAAGACACCTGATTGACCCTTGAAACCTCAACAATTGGATTGTACTTGGAAAAACAATTTCAACAACACTAAGCATTCTAAAATCGGAGTCTAAATAAAAAAGTTATGTAGTTTGCAAGTGAAGGGCAATTTAGTAATTTTGCTTAGTGGGCCCATCTATTTAAAAATCTAAAACTAATCATTGTAGAAAAATGGAGGAGCCATTTTAATAATGGCACCCCCTCTGAGTAGATGACGTGGTTTTCTCTCCCCCTTCTTCTCTCTCATCTTCTCCAACTAGTCACTATTGACCACCAGCACGCTAGAGGCAATGGCTTGAGCCCAGCTCGCAGGCAATGCCAAACTCATCTCCCTTCTCCCCTTAGCTTGATCAAACCAAAACATGCTAGCCCAAACCCCTTTTCCTTTTTCCCATCTCCCTCTTTGTTCTCCTCTTCGATCAAATCACTTGCTTGCAACAGTCACTGGGGTGCCCAATCAACTTACCGGTGATGCCATACCCACCTCCCATGCCCTCTCTTGTTTCCCCCTTCTTCCTAAAGCTTTGTCTAAGCAGGCCACCTACGACTACTACCCTGTGTCGTGTGTGGCATCTTTCTATGCAACTAGGGTTTAATCTTCGGTGACATAGTTTTCCCCCACCTTCTTCCCTCTTCTCTTCTCTTACCTTCCTCTCCTGCTCCTCACATCTCTTCTTCATCACCAATGATGGCTCTATGATGGTGAACAAAGCTATTGGGTTCTATATGTACAAAGGCAAAAATGACTTGGATTGAAGATTCGAGCCGTTCATTGTGTTCATCTTGACGTCACGAACAAAAACCCTTAAAAGAAATCAAGGATTGGGTTGATCAAATGGAGATCCAGATGTAAAAGTATTGTATGGCCATAATCATGTTGATCCTTGACTATCTAACCTTGATTTGACACTTGTAACGATAGGTCAAACAAAGATTAACATGATTGTAGTGGTGTGATTGATCAAGAGCGTCTGCACAAACTGGATAATTATTCATGTCAGCAAATCAGAGAACTTGATTTGAGGTAGGTGGAATTGAGATTGTTATGTTTTCAGTATATTTGCATTATGATTTCATACTAAGTTTTGATAGTAAGTGATAATGAAATTAAAAATGCATATGGTGTTTTCAATTATGGTTTGAACTATTCTTGCATGTGTACATGTTATCCATGATCTATTTTGTA
Source organism: Warburgia ugandensis (assembly GCA_035236585.1). NCBI lineage: Eukaryota > Viridiplantae > Streptophyta > Magnoliopsida > Canellales > Canellaceae > Warburgia > Warburgia ugandensis. The sequence goes on from CP141139.1 coordinate 32,968,814, forward strand.
AGAAATATCTATAAGATGGTCTAGCGATATTTGGGTAATCTTTATTTGGTGTATATGTTTTTCATGAATTTATTTTAGATGATATTGAGGAATTGTTTTGACCTATTTTTCCATGAATTACTAATTTTCGTATATGGTTAAGGCTACATGACTTGTAAGAGCTAAAGACTGTGATTCACAAGTATGAAAATTAGATGACTTGTAGGAGTTGAAGACTGTGGTGGTGCTCAGGTAATATCAAACTACTTGTAAGAGTTGACGATTGTAAACCATAAGTAAGATGAAACGACTCATGAGAGTTATAAGAGTGTGAACCACATGTAAGATTAGACAACTTGTAAGAGTTGAAGATTGTGGTGCACAAGAGTTGAAGACTGTGGTACCCAGGAAATATCAAATGACTTGTAAGAGTCGAAGACTATGGTACCCAGGTAATATCAGACAAGTCGTAAGAGTTGAAGATTGAGGTACACAAGTAATATCAGATGACTCGTAAGAGTTAAAGACTATGAATTACATGTAAGATCAAATGACTCGTAAGAGTTGTAAGATTGTGAACCATAGGTAAGACAGATGACATGTAAGAGTTGTAAGAGTGTGAATTACAGGTAAGACTGGCAAAATTACAAGATTTGTAAGACTATGATCTACAGGTATAATTAAATTTAGGAAACTTGTAAAAGTTGGCCTAGCTTGGGGTGAGTATTAAGACCCCTATCGTTTTATCGGTGAGAGTAGCCAATGAGGGTGGGTCAGTGTAGCACTGGTAGACTTCTAGGTGATCCAAATTTTAATGAATTTTGAGAAATTATTTTATATGATTCCTTAATGGATTCTCAAGGATTTGTGTTGAAAGTTTTGTCATCGAAATTTAATTGTATGGTCTATATGACAATTGATGCTTTATACATCTTTTAGCATGCTTTGTGTTTCTCATTAAGTTGACAATTTGATATCTAATATGATTTTGTGATTTAAACGAAATGTATGGACATTGACTCAATTGAGGTTTTATAGCTTCATTTTACATACTGAAATCCAAACCACGACTAGGCATTGTTATATGATAGTGTTTCATGAGTTTATAATATTTGAGATTGATTTATGAGAAATGAAAATCTATAAGACATCTATGTTTTGGACATGTATTTGTGATTTTATTGAAATTATGTTTTAGATTTGTAATATGATTGAATGAGATTGAGTTTGATTCGTACTAAATGTATGAATTGAGAATCAAATAGTTTTGACATGAATGCTTGATTTATAAATTCATAGAATTGACATGAAAACCATGTTTTGAGATATACTAATCTTGATTAGATATGAGATATTATTTAAAACATTAATTTATAGTAAATCATAAATTGTGTTTAATTATTTATGCATCATGTTCCACCTATGCAAGCACAAGTTTGCTAAGATATTGTATTTGCTTACAATATCTTGGATTTGATGAAGTAGAATAGAAGAAAGAAAGTAGAAGATACAATGAGGAGTTGCAAAAGAGATTAACAGTAGTAACATCAAAGTGAGTATAAAGACTTATGAATGTTCTTTTTGGATATGATGAATTGAACCTTCACTTTATGACTTATATTTTGTGGACATGTATGAGAAATGTATGGAATGATGGTTGTGACTGGATGGATGTTGGCTATAATAAAATTTATTTTCACACTACTTAACAGTAAAAATGTTTTATTTTTCAAATTAGTGATGTACTTGGAAATGGAATTGAGACAAAGTCTCCCTTATTATCATATATATATATATATATATATATGATTGATGTCTATTAGGGATATCACATCGCATGCAAAAAATGAGCAATATCCTAGAAACAGAGCCAGATTTTCAATAAAAATGAAATGATCATTTTATCATCATATCCCTACTTGTGAAGTCCTAATGATACTCGGGGTTTTGGTAAAGATCTTTTGATCAAAATTTTTTTGCCATTATTTGTTTTCTGAAAGAAAATTTCAATTAGAGGCCTCGCTTTGGAAAAATTTTTTTTGTCAAAAAGTTGATTAAAAACCCGGGTCATCACAGGTGGCATCAGAACTCAGATTAATCCACTCATAGCTAGTCCTACATGTCCAAAAGTCAAAGACAACCAACAAGCAAGTGTACTTGATGACGTTTTAGATCATATTACAAGAAACTACTACTTCAATAAGAAGAGCCAGTTTTAAGTGGCATTCATAGATAATTAGCTAGTGATGATTTTGGTAGGAGATTCATATCCCTACACAGGAAGAACAATTTTCATGGTATGTAAACTATAGCAATGTTGATAGTTATGTTCAAAAGGTTTATTTTGATAAGCCTCTATTGAGGTGTAGAATGCGAGAGGCTGATGTCCCCGGGCAAGTTTGGTTGTATGTTCAACAAGAAAATGACTTGGCTCAAAGGCAATGTGCGTTGAGTGAAGATCCCAGATTGAGTAATCAAGGCTTATTTTCATTTTACCCTTTGGGTTATCAGGTTTAGCTACTAATCCATCATGATTGAGTTCATTAGTAATGTAGAGATGTGCAGTAGGACTTGATAAATTGAACTATGCTAGGTCAAATACTTTTGTATTAAGATTGCCTATTATGGGCAATATTGTTGACAATCCTTTGGATCCATTATGATGTTCACATTGGATTTCTTTGCTAAAATGTAGATCTTTGCACACAGCCTTTGACGGTTATTATCACACCATGGTTCATTTGAGTGACTAATATCACTTTGTACCTCTTATGAGGAGAGATTGTTAGAAGTATGGTTTCGACAAGTGTATGAAAAGAAATTTTTTAATGAAGGACTGCATATAAAATGCCATTTCATGAATCATTAGAACTTAGAAATGATGATGAATACCTGTATAAGAGTAGAGTGTTGTAACTTAAGTACAAACTAAGTATTGACTGAATCCACATGATGTGTTATAATCTGGAAGGATATTATGAAAATGTTATTAATGAAAGACTAATTTCTACTCTAAGTAAGAGTGTCTAATATATGATCCTTATTCAACCCTAATCCATGAACTCGGGCTAATTATGAATGATTTGGAATTTTGTCCCTACAAAGATATGAGATAATTAGATGAGTCTAATTATAAGTTGATTAGTCTTTGAGTTCCTTTCATATGCATGAATTATGTGAACATACATTGGAAGACATGATGAGAAATAGAGAGAGATAACTAATAGAGTATGCAATGGCAGCGGCTCGTTATAGTTCAAATGGACAGAAAAGCTATGTTAGTGAGGATTTTAAAGTTAAAATCATAAATCCTTGAGAATGACTTGAAAAGAATTCCAAGGATAAAATTTCTTTAAGGGGGGAAGAATGTAACAACCCTAATTTCGAAATCATATTTTTGTATAATTTTTTACTTATTTTTGAAAAAGATTTGAGTTTGGACATTCGTGTTTTGAGTTTCAAAGATTTGACATTTTGAAGGACCCCTAAAACCTTAGTAATTCGATTGTACTTGAAAAAATGATTCCAACAACACTATGTATGGTGAAATCAGAGTCAAAATGAAAAAGTTATGCAATTTGCAAGTGAAGGGAAATTTAGTAATTTTGCCTAGTGGGTCCCATGTATTTAAAAAAATCTATAACTAATCATTGTAGAAAAAGGGAGGGACAATTTCGATAATGGAACCCCCCTCTAAATAGAAAACTCGACATGATTTTCTCTCACCCTTCTTCTCTCTCATCTTCTCCCCTCTCCGACTGATCACCATCAACCATCGGCACGCCATAGGTAGCAACTTGACCCCATCTTGTTAGTGAAGCCAAACCCATCTCCCTTGTCCTCTCCTACTCGATTAGACCAAAACATGCCATGCCCAAACCCCTTTTCCTTTTTTCCATCTCCCCTTCTATTTTCCTCTACGATAGAATCACCCACTTGCAATAGTCATCGGCACACTCGTCCAGCTTGGAGGCGATGCCATACCCACTTCCTCACCCTCCCTTGGTGCTCCCTTCTTCCTGGAGCTCTACACTAGCAAACCACTCACGACCGCTACCCTGCATTGCTTGAGGTGTCATTCTGCGCTACTAGGGTTTAATCTCCAGCACCACAGCTTTCCCCCACCTTTTTCGCTCTTCTCTTCCCTTCCTCTCCTGCTCCCTGCATCCCCTTCTTCATCACTGACAACGACTTTATAATGGTGAATAGAGCCATTGGTTTTTGTATGCATAGAGACAAAATGACTTGGATTGAAGATCTGAGTTGTTTATCTCATCCATCTCCATGTCATAGACAATACCCCTAAAGGAAATCAATGATCAGGGTTGATCCAATGGATGCGTCAATCTTTGACCATCCAACCATGATCCGATACTTGTAATGATTGTTCAAACAAGGATTAATGCTATTGCAGAGGTGCGATTGATTGAGAGCTCATTCGGGAGCTGGATAGTTATTTGCGTCAAGGAACCAGAGCACTCAATCTAATGTAGGTGGAATTGAGATTGCTATGTTTTTTGTGTATTTACATTATGATTTAATAATAAGCTCTAATAGAGTAAGTGATGATGGAATTAAACACGCATATGGTGTTTTGAGTTATGATTTGAACTATTCATGTAAGAAATGTCTACAAGATTGTTTAGAGATAATCTTTATTTGGTATATATGTTTTTTCATGGATTTGTTTTAGATAATATTGATGAATTTGAGTATTTCTTTTGACCTATCAGGATACTACATGGCATGCGAAAAATGTATAATATTTGAAAAACAGAGGAAACTCTACTAGATTTTTGTAAAAATGAAATGATCATTTTACCATAAAATCCTTGTTTGTGAAGTAGTAATGACACTCCATGTTTCTCTAATGTTTGTTTTTCAAAAGAAATTTTCAATTACAAGCCTCTCTTTTAAAAAATTTTACAAATTTGGGAGGGGGCAAGAATTGATAATGGGAGCGACATACTAACAGTTGGTAGCAGCCAAGCATCGACCCGGCTCCCTTGCGTTGGGCGGTGATAAAAAAACAACACTAAATGAGAGGGGCGTAAGAAGGTAAAAAAAAAAAAACTCCAACAACCTGCCCCCTCCATTCGATCTCCCCACAATCAGACCTTCCCTCAGATCATCAGCATCACTCTTCGATTGGGTAGAAAACCCCTGTCCTGCTCTTCCAGTGATGGTACAAGAGGTTCCACCCTGTTTTTCTTTCCCTATCAACGAGATTGGCCAAAAACTCTTTTTCCTTGATTGTTTCCTCTCGGGCGACGATCTCCACCAAATTTTTTCCTCCTCCAAAAGGAACTCACTCCTAGGAATAAACCCAAGTAATATTTCATTGGTCTCTCTCCTTCTTCTTCCTTGGTGACAACAAAAAGCCTGCCATTTTCCCCATCTTCCCCTCCCTGTGACCCTCTCGGAGCACGGGGCACCTGCGCCTGAGGCACGATGCCCTTCCTCCGCGACACATGATCCGCTCTCTCTCTCTATCTCCCTCTCTCTCCTCGGCCTGACCCGCCCAGTAGTTTGGCGCCCTAGAGTCCTTCCTTATTTCCCCTTTTGCTTCGATTCCTCCCCATGGTTTGGTTCCACCACGGGCCACTGCTGCCCCCACTCACCTCTAGCACTCCTACTAGGTTTCTGCATGGGTGGGCCCCATTTCCAGCACCCACCCTGTACCATTGATCTAATCATACATCTGATTTGCACAGATCTTCACATATTTGATGACAAATTCAAATATGATCATCAGATGTATCACCAAGGGCTTGATCTATGATTGATTTGACCCTCGATCTAACACATAGTCATAGATCAATGGTCAACTAAGATTCCACTTAGGATATGATCATATATCTAGTATGAGATCATCTGATCTACGACCAATCTAACCTTATTTTATAATTTGAATCATGCATTGTGATCCTCATGATGTGCTGATTGAGATCCATATCAGTGATTTTGATCCAGAGTATTATTACAGCAATCTAAGCGATCTTGAGCAATGATTAAGATCAACCAAGAATACAAGTATGAGATTGGATCTAATTTGATGAACACACTGTTCAACTAATTTATTAAAATTATTTAATTAATTTACTAACATATTCTTTAATCTAAGACGATCATGTGGTGAATTATGGTCAGATCACTATGGATAGTTTAGATTGGGCACCTTTGCAACTATTGGTTGACAATCCGGCCACACAAAAAGCTGGATATCATTTAGATTGACCTATGTGAGGTAGGATTACCATCCTAACCCTTCAATGTCATTGATTTGGTGGTGATTAGCTAGAATTGAGTGTGATTTGCATATAAAAGTGCCTGATTAGTCGATTAAATAATGAATTACCTAAAATTAACTTAGTATGAGAATGATGATTCTGAAATACATTATGATATTAGTAAGGATTGAATCTAATATTTAGTGGTGGGCTCAGTTTAGCATGATCTAGATTATTAGCTAATCTAGGGGTCCCCAGCTTTAGACCCCACGGTTGTGAACCGTTGGATCATGTTGAAACATAGTAAATTGAGAATTTAAAATATAACATTTACTTTATAACCAAGATTCCAACTTAGATGAATAGCTTGGATTCGAAATTAGGCATGGATGTGATGTTTATCAAGTAGTAGGACTAACGTAGATGAAATCCCGGAGCTAAGTCAATTGTGAATTGAGATGTACAGATGAGTAATTCTTCATTTGAGGTAGGTGATGACATTTAATAATGGCCATGTTTCTATTTTGAAATTACAGATTTTTATCGCATCAACTCAATCTTTATGATTGAATACCATTTGTATATTATTATGATATGATCCTTATTGAGATATCTTTCTTATCGGTAAGTAATGCACATATGAATGATTGCATTGATTATCATTTTTCAAGGAACACATGATTTGTCTATGATCAATCTTATTTTATAAGCAATAGTGAAAGCATATGATTTTTATATAATTCCTTGACCTGTTGAAGTCATTAAATGGTGATTATAGTTTCAATTGCATATTGAGGCACATGGATGACCTATTTTATCACTTATTTCTCTATGGACTTGGTTGAGGAGGCTTGGTGGCTTATTCTTGAGAGATTAACCCTGAGAGAGAATTACTGCCTAAGGATGACAAGTCGCAAGTGCTCTTAGATTTCATTATTTCACAAGAGGATTTCATTCTATTTCTTCAACTTTAAGATGTTGAGTGATTTTTATAATTTTGTGGAGGAGACTTGTAGGCTTGTTGGGGGTCCTTGCACTACAAGTGCTTCATGCATGGTTTTGATGGGCATTCTAACCCAATGGACATTATGTTAGGAGGGATGATAGGGTTGGCCACCCATCCTCTAATTTTATGAGATGATAAGCATTTGCCCTATTGACAGGCAAGCTTCGTAGGGAGTGGTATCATGGGTAGTCCACACTACAAGTCTAATCCCCCTTCACCCATGTACGATAGATGTTTAGTCTCTCATTCTAATGCTGATGAGGAGTGGCAATTGATAGCCCTGGGAGTGGTGATCACTACAACATGGCAGTCTATATGTTTTTGGATGATTGATTTTATCATATCGGCTGTGAGTGCAAGAAGGGATATTTTCTTTAGTATCCACGATGTGATGATTCCTGGGGATTGTTGTGAGCACTCGTGGCTAGAAATTCAAGTGTGTTGGACACTTGCAAGATCTGTGTGTGAGGGTATCCTAACTGATGTTGTGTATATTCATTTGAAATATTCTTCGGGCTTTTGATGCTTTACATTGATGTGGTTATGACATACTTATGTGCCTTAGAAAGCTTAGTTGACTTGGCATTTTTTTTTCACAAGTAGGTAGCAGGAATTGCATCAACTTGAGATTGGCATTTGCATAAACCTTAGAAGTTTAGTCTACTCAGCATGTTTTTGGAAACATATAAATAGCGTGGTTGCATTGCCCTTTTTTTTTGTATTTATATGAGCTTTGATGCTTTGATTTATTGAACATTGATCTAGTTAGTTTCACATGCTATTCATACTCTACTTCATCACTATTTACCTTTATTATTGAGATCATGTTAGAGCTATTTTCTATTAAAAAGTGATTTATTGCATTCCCTAAGACTTGATACTTGAACTATTCATTATCTGTTAAATACTCGTGAATGATTATTATTGTCGTTAGCTACACAAGAATAGCTTACTGAGGCATTGTGATATTTTGCAACGTCTTAGATATTAAGAGAAATAGTGAGAAGGGAAAATAAACACGAAAGCAAGTGAGGGTGTAAGTGACTTCTAGCAGTGTTGCAGGTGATTTGTTAGAACTTTGCTTTTGGATATTGTAAATGGACTCTATATACATATATATATATGTATATAACTTGTAAATGATTGGGATGGATGGTTATAGAGACTTAGTCTCCTAGTTACATGTTTATGATTTTCTATGTTTATCAGGTACTTATAGCATAGCATGCATTAAATGCTTTGATCCAAAATACAAAGGAGACTTTGCCAAATTTTTGGTATAAATGGAAAGATCATTTCACTGTTAAATACATAGTTTTGTGGGTTATATAATTCTTAGGATTTTGAAATGAGTGATTTTTGTTCAAATTTTTTATTTTAGTTGATTTTAATAATGTAAAATTTTAAGTGGGGATCCCAACTTTTGAAAAATTTGTATTTATATGATATGTAAAAACCTAGGGCATCACACTGAATGGGCTTGATTAATACCAAACTATCCCCTCAACTTTTTTGCTTCACCATTTGGGCAACCATTAAATGTGTACCTTCCAAGTTAAGAAACTCATTGTGCATTACGTCTTGGCTTAGCGACATAAAGAGCCCACAATTTTGGAAGTCTACAATAAAAAATTTCCTGGTTAGAACAAGTGATATCTAAGCACACTCATTGCTCCAAAAAAAGAGAAAGGAAAAATGAAAAAGAGTTGCTATCTTCCTTCATTAACTTTCAACTTCCTCATAAGACATACTCTCACATTGGTCTACAAACTACTCAATATGGTGTTTGTGGTGTTTGAGATGGAGTGACCTAGTTTGAGATGACTTGAGTTGAAGTTGAGATGATACCCACATCCATCTTAATTACCACTTCCAATGAGATGAGGACATATCACTTCATCTTTGTAATAACCCACATTTTTTAGGAAATTAAAATTTTTATTTTGCAATTTATAAAAATTAAATGAGTCATTTGTTTGGTATTAAGGTGTAAATGTAGGTTAAAGTAAAGCTAGGAGTAAATGACTGTGTAATTTATTAATTTAGTTGTATGTTATAAGTGTGTGAGTTTTATTAAGGGGTTAAACTATAAATTGATAAAACATGACAAACTAAGCTAAGCATAGTTAAGTGGCCCAAACATAACTTGTTAGGATGAGGTTTAGACCACAAGTCACTTTCCTTACAAATTTTTTTGAAGAAACTAAAGCTTTAATTAATTCAAAGTTTACATGTGGACAAGGAAAATAAGAAACCACGTGGTGAAGCATGGTTTTCATACGGCCAAAACGTGTAAATATATTATAGTCAACATGTGAGTTTAAGTAAACCATTGACTGGTGATCCATGGGTTATGAAATAAAATATATCAAGAGAGAATGATTTACAGTTTGTAGCTGTTAGATGATAATCCATTGGTCAAGATTATACAAAGAATGAATATAAGGAGAGTTACAAATCTATCATCTAGTTAGAAATAGCCACATAACAAGAATCCAAAAGGATATTAAAAAAAAAAAAAGCAGGAATGATCTTAATAACAAAGACTTTGCAAAGGAAAACCTTTATAGACGGGACATTGAGATAGGAAACTAAGACTTTCTTGCATGGAATAGTTGGAGGGGGGGGGAGGGGGGGGAGGAGAGGAAAGGAGAAATCCAAAGTCGGAACAAAATGCGGGTTGCCAGAGTTTTGAAGGAAACAAATTGAGGTAGGGAATACAAGTTGAGATCACAGTTTTCTTTTCTAAACCAACAAATTCTGATGTTTAATAGAGAAGTTTTTCGGTGATTGAAGATTTGATTATACGCATGATTATCCATAATTGAATTGTTGATTTCATTTAGATGTGTCATATGTGTGCATATATCAAATCCTCTACGCAGGGGACTTTCATAGAATTAGTTTATTTGAATCATGATATGGTGCACCTGTATTCTTTTATCATTTCCAACTTTGTTTCATGTTAAAATTCATATCTATAGGATGTGATCCATGATTACTTTGATAATGGTATATGAGTATTTTTCCAGAAGATCAATGTTTGATCATGAACATGATGGTTAGAATTTTAACAAAATTCTGCAACTTGATTCTATGACTTTGCGCCTTATACATAGAAGTATGTTGGTAGAATTTTGTATATATATATATTTGAAATTATAAAAGCCAGCATAACTCTCCATATAAGCTGGTGTATAAATTGACGGGTTTAACTAGGTGCATGAGAATATGGGTTAAATGATAATTAATTTAGCTAAAGTTTTGTATGAAATCTCTATTCTGTGTTTAATTATTTCTTAAAAATATAGCACTTGGACGGTTACTCTTTGCATTAATTTTATGAGTTCTTTTCATAAGAGACCGATGACAAAAGTTGAATAAAATAATTATTCTCATTTAAATGATCCTAATTCCAAGAAATAAGTTGTAAATGGAAATATTAATAGTATACAGTTCACTAGTTTTCTAAGCATGGATGGACATTTTTTTCTTGAATAATTGTTTCCAAATGATCCTTTAAATGCTTGGCTATTATATGACTTAAGATAGAATATTTTATTCATTCATTTGGAATATATGATGCATATAAATTTCTGATATAAAGAAAAGAAATATAAAAGCGCATTGTTTAAATCTAAGTTCATATGGGTGAGACGTGCCACATAAAGAGGTAATGTTTGGACACTCTATTCATCAAACATTACCCAAGCATGCCATTTAGCTAATAGCGCCATACATATTGTATCTGGGTGTGCCTGAGAACACAGCTCAATAGGCTATGCCAAAGGCACACTGCTCTAAACAATGTGTTGATACAAAGTACACCAAACCATAACCGAGCACATAGCGAATTAGGTTGTACCTAGGCGCATAGTCCTTCAGGTCTGTTGTGGTGCATTGTAACTTTGATAGTATACGTTGATATAGAGTGCCAAATTGTGTATTCATGTGTTGGGCATCAAGTGATGCTTAGTACCTTACAGCTGAACCGCGCACTAACCAATTGTGCACTAAGCTGTGTTACCATATTAGTGTTGAGCCCCGCATCGATGTGATTGAGTATTGATTGTACTCTAACGAAACTTATGTATGTATGTTCTACCATGTTCTGAAAACATTAAGATGGATAAAACATTGGAAGTATGCGACGCTGCTTGTGTAATGGACAGCACACAAAAATAATTTGTATTCATGGAACTGTTCACAGTATTTAGACTTTATATAAAAGAACATAAGCACAAGTATGACTACTAAAAAAAGAAAAAAGAAAAATGTTACCTAATATTCACAATTTCATGTATGGATGGTTTGTACTTTAGTATAAGAATCTGATCAATGCTCATAATTTATTATGCTAAGGCTACCACACTAAGTGCTTTTTACCCATAAATGCATTCTAAAAGGTCTATAATGATGAATATATGTGGAATGAGAAGAAATTATAAATTATGGAGTTTACTATTTAGAAAAAATAATATGCAATTGAATGCTTATTACATTTGGTGATTCTCTTGGTCATTTAATATGCTCCTATTTTGATGTATGTATGGGAATTATTTAAATGTTCATGCAATTTACTTAAATTACACCAAGAGGTTTAAGTATATTTGTACTTTTGATTTATTATTTGATTTGCTATAGTTTCAACAATTGATTAATCGTACTTGATCTTCAATGTTGTTTATATTTCAAACTCATAAGAAGGTAATTCCCAATATTTGTAAGTAAGCATTGTCTTTGGACCTTGCACTTAGGTGCAATGATAAATAATAATAATAATAATAATAATAATAATAATAATAATAATAATAATAAGGTGACTCAATGAGTTGGTCCTGACTCGAGATTTTATATGTAAAACCCCAATGGTTGCTATGCTAAGAGTCTAGTTGGTTACTGGCATCTAAATAGGTACAAGCCTATGGTAGCATATTTGCTGAGAGTAAGTCACTTGGGAAGACTACTCTTGTATTTGGTTTAATTTAGCTGTCCCATGTAGACAATGTAGTCGGTGTGGTACCAACTAATGAGCGAAGATTGAGACTTTGGTTTCATTGCATGCACAGTTGACCTTTTGATGAATTTAGACATGGACTGACTTGTCAGTCATTCTTGAGAATATTTATGTATGCCTTTAGAGGATAATAAATACCACTGAGCAATTAATCATTTGATTAAATTGGCCAATTAATGCATTTGATTTTGATCTGATTATGATAGTTGATATACTTGGTTTTAATAGAAATACTTAGATATCATTTGAAGTGTTGATATATGCCAATAGCATCTTTTTATAGATTAATTATATGTATTAAATTCTAAAAGTTGCACAGCATATATTTTCACTATTTTAACTAGTCTTGTATTTTCTATTGGGTAATTCAAATGACTCACCAAACCACCCTATAGGTGAAAAGTAATAAGAATATACTAGATTGGTGTGTAGGAGATCGAGATCATCAAGATTCACAAGCATGAAAACCTTAGGAATTATTTATTTTTGTTTAAAGAATATGGACAGACTTGTAATTATGTTATTAAACCTTTAGACTATGAATTGTAGTTAGTATGTTTGGATTATGACTAGTAGGTCTTGATAATATTAATGATTTGAAATTTAGTTTGATATATCTAGTGGAGATTTGTATGGCATATTTAGGCTTGAAGAAGTAGTTTAAACTTATTAATATAAGTAATATTTCTAAAAAAGATAAATTCAAGGATCAATCCTGACCATTTTTAAAGGTTTTGAGAAAATCTCTTTCTAAAATACAAATCGTTACAATCTTGCCCTAGCTCAAGCACCACTAACAATGATATAACCCATCTCATCTCAAGTTAGCTTACTCCATCTCACTTCACCAACCATTTCAAGTTTCCAAATTCATAAATAATATGTCAATCCCTCATACTAGCTCTCATAAGAAAGCATTATCTAACATGGTGTTAGTGGTTCTTGAGATGAAACAAGCTAACATGAGATGAGATGACATAAGATTTTCTTGAGATTACCAAATTTGGCATGAGATTACTAAAACTCCAACTTAATTATGAGTTAAGATGAGATCATTTTCATCTCAACTCATCTCAAGCACCACCACTAGGGAGATGAGAAGATACTATTTCATCTTATCTTAGCTCAAGCACCACTAATATTGATATGGCACATATCATCTCATATCTCATTAGATCATCTCATCTCAAGCACTACAAACCCCAGTAAATATTTTGACAATAATTCACCTCTCAACCTTATCATGTTTTAGATATCATTCCATGCCTTTGATCTATTAAGAAGGATAAGTTTAGCACACATAGGTATTTGTATAAATTGCTTATTTTCATAACTTAAGATTTTAAACCATTTCGTTGTTGTATTCTTCTTGGAAATCAAAATTTGAACCATACACTCTTGAAATTATGTTAAAAGAGAAAATAGACAAGTGCATTGTCCAGCTTTGTTTGTTTTGATTTTCTTTTTCAAGAATGGTAAAACAATATGTACTATCTTATAGTTGTCAAATTCTCGAAGTTCAACTAGCCAAGCTACCATAGCTTTACTTTTCAATTGCCACCATCCTAAGAGTTAGCTTGGTCTAAAATGAACTTGAGCTTTGACAATTAAGTGAAAAGCTAATAAGAGTTTTGAAATTCAGATCTATTGGAAGATTAATCTGCACTTACAAATATTAGCTACTTATTAAAAAAGTAAGCAAATGTGTGGAATGCTTTCTGTGCTTGTTAGGCATATTCTATATATTAGACACTTATTTTCCTAGTTGTTGACAAATTTTGAGAACTACAACATCTCTAATAGCTTTAGAAAAGTGCGCACTGAAAGCAAGAGTGTTACAAAGGATTAGTGGTACTTGAGATGAGATGAGCTGGCTTAATATGACTTTTGTGTTGAGATGAATCAAATTTGGCATGAGATGAAAATTCAATTTAAAATGAGATGAAAATTCAACTTAAAATGAGCTGAGATGATTTATTTTCATCTCATCTTAGGCACCACTAACAATGAGATGAGGAGATATCACTTGGTCTCATCTCGTGTGCCACTAACACCCTGTAGTAGAAAAAAATGCATGTGGCATGACACAAATAAAAATACACATAGGCAACCCCCTCTCTCAATTTGCCTTTCTACTAATACAAACAAATACATATATGCATGCATAAATACATGTCTATATAGAACTCGATCACAAGGGTGCCCCTTTGATGTACATCAGATAAGGTAATAGGGATGACATGCTTTCTCTGATTATCCATTTTAAGTTTATAATAAATCAAAACCTTATCGATTGCTATTAAATTTGGAAACTAGAATACAAATTTAATTCATTAACTGCCTTATCTCCATTGGGAGAAAAATAATGAATGGCAAAAAATGTAAGCAATGGGCCATAACTATTTTTTCTCATTCTCTCCTTTCTTCTATTTCTTCATTAAAGGCAATGTTTAAAAACTCAAATACTCAAATAGCTAATGATCCTAGTTTGCCACTAAGTCAAGTGATCCCACTAGTGATCCAGTACAAAAATAATTTAATAATTATATATAAATTGTAAAGATCTTTAAAAATACAAAAAGTATAAAAAAATATCAAACTAATAGCAATGATAAACCTACAAAATGAAGATTTGGATTTCTCACTTCAAATAAGAAAAATGCATATATGAAAGCAATCAAGCAAAATTAAACGAACCCAACAAGTATAAACTAGAAAATTTTGAAATTATAAATTACCATTAGTTTCCATCCTTCAAGAACTATGAGAGGAAGAAAGGAGTTTTTGGTAGCAATATGTAGGTGAGGAAGAACTGAAGAAGAAACAATGGGTTTATTTTTGGGTTTTTTTACAAAAATGCCATTGCATTTTGGCATTTTTGCAAAAGAAGTCCATTTTTTGAGTTTTGCAAATATCCATTAAGTTTTCATGAGCTTTATAAAATTGCTAGTAAGCTATTTTTTCATTCTTCTTCATTGTTGGTTTTTAAAAATTCTAATATTACCCTTCTCTAATTTGAATTCAAGTTCCATAATTTGAACAGCAACCGGTGATTAAGTTGTCGACCTTGGCCACTAAGTTCAACGTTAGTGAAACTTGGTATCTAACACAATTAAATAATAAGAAATCTAATGGTATGGATGGATTTCAACAAAAAATAACCAATAGTGATGTATTCAATCTTAAACATATTATGTTTACTAACTTGTGCAACAGTACTTGTTAAGCTTCTTTAATGAAATTCAACAATTTAAAATTTGATTTCTCATTAAAAACTCATATAAAACTCTTCCTAACACATATTATAATATAATTAATGATCTAGATCAACAAAAAGTACAATAAACTAAAGAAAATTTTAAATTTAAAACATAAGCAAAATATTATTACTATTCACACAAACAAAAATGAGTTGTAGACTTTAAGCTCTATTTTTTATGCCTTTTCAAATGAGAATTGGAAATATAAGATGCGGGTCTTCTTCTTCTAAATGTACTCTATCTATAATGAAGTGAGAAATCATGCTCAAAGTCCTCTTGTTCACCATCGGTCATCGGGTAAAATTTTAAAGCTTATCGAGTTGTTAAGAAACTCGGTGATCTTTACAAAAACTCGGCCAAGTTTTCTTATCCAACTTGCCTGATCCATCGAATCAAAATGATGATAACATCATCTGAGTTTTTTGGTGGATCCGACCAGGTTTTTTATCGATATGATCCTAATTAGCCAATCCCCAAGTCAGATCACCTGATTTTTAAACTATTGTTGAAGGGGAGAATCACACATGAAACAAATAGGTAAGAAGGTGGCTAGCGACTGGTCAAGGTTGGTTAGAAGGAATCCTGGTCATTTTTGAGAGAAAGAATTCTAATATGTTATGGTCAACTAAAGAAAACAAGTGAAGCCCATATCTTTTCAATCATCTTAGACAAGCCTTGCCCCAAAGGTCTCATCCAAAAGAACATCCTCTGTTTGTTGTTTGCCGTTTTAAACTGGAGATACAACTTTTTGCTTCAAAATATACTACAACTCAAGAACAAAAAAGGATACTATCACCCAATGAATTAGATTTTGAAACACATGAACAAATGCCTTCTAACAAAGAGGCACAAGGAGGGCTTCCCCTAGGGAACTAGTTTAAGTTGTGGCCTAGCGATCGCATTTTATGGCACCCACCTATATGTGATTCAACTTGTTCATCCTATTGCTCTAGATTTAGATGTCATGTAGATAAAAAAGCATATAGTTTGTATGATTCTATCCACTATAAAACTATGCATACTTAAGAAGTTTTGTCCATTTCTAAGCATAACATTTCAAATGCTTTTTAGATGCTATCAGTCCTCTAGATCACATGATTTTATTTTATTTTATTTTGTCATCTATAAGAGATCTAAATGTAGAGAAACAAGATAAATGAGTTAATCATTCATAGGTGGCCCCAAACAATGTGGTTGCTAGACCACACGTATAGGGCAGATTGCTCTTAGAAAAAAAGAAAGGAGAATTTTGGACACAGTTGGCTATCAAAGGCTTGCCCTAAATAAGATTAAAAAAATTGATTAGGAAGGTTAGGCTGGGTATATGTAATGTTTGTTAAGCCAATCTCTGTGTAGGCTTTTGAAATGATTCTAAAAGCCAATTCAATATAAGATATGTTATAAAAGAAGGACATGTATATGTGATATTAGAGATTCAATAGTTATACATGTATAATCGTATATATTATTTCCCATCCCAATAAAGTTAGATGATTCCAATAGAAGCATTATGATTGTACCTATAATGTAGTGTCAAAGACTTGCTTAGCAAGACCAATGACGAAGGCCTGCAAGCTCTAAGGGAGGTCTGCTCAACTCATGGATGTGGCCTAAAGGACTTAGGCCTGCGTTCTTAGATCTATAGTGCAAGGCCTGATTCTAGAAGGCTTGGTTTCTGGAAGAGTCCTTGTAAATATCTAGAAAAATGAAAACCTAAATATTTTTGTAGAGATTTCTAGAAAGAGTAGGAGAGTTCCAGAATATGATTTGGACCATTTAAATATTGACACGTGTAATAATCCTAACCATCCATTGAGAAGGTGGAAGGAGGAGAGCAAGTATAAATAGGTGTTAGTTCTTCATTTGTAGCTTAGACAAGCTCATTGTAGATTACTCAACTGAGGAATAATAGGTTCTCTTTGAGTAAGTCTCATTTCTGAGTTCCTCTCATTGCTTTAGTGGGTGAGTGAGTGTGGTCTTAGCAAGTGAGAGTGGGAGTGGAAGGCTAACTTGTGCTTTGCAAAGGAGTTGAGCACAAGTGCCACACAGGTTTAGCAAAGGTGAAACTGCAACCATGTGACACTAGTTAGTTCAGCATTCATCTTAGAAAAAAGAGGATTTTGGAACACAATAGGCTATCAAAAGTAAGCCCCAAAGGAATAGTTTGGCTCACCTGACTATGAGGCCTCTATTACAGATTTGTATTTGGCTTATTATATATGCTTTTCTTTTTCTTTTTTGTGTTTTTTCAAATAAAAAATTAAAAAGCAAATAACTCACATACTCTTATTCACATAGACTCCTAAATCTAATCCTCGACCAAAGGAAAAAGTGATTTACTAGTATATACGTTGCGTTACATGTAAGTTGGTATGTACATTGATTTGCTCTTCATAGAAGTTATAGATGGCTAAACATTTGTCGGCATATATGCTTATTTACTCTGGGTAGACTTAATGGTGCTCTCGAGAATGTTTCGATGTATATAGTATGGTAGATTCAAGTTCGCACCAAATTTTGTTGATCCAAATTGTTTATTTTCTACACACTGTCTCAAATATGCCTTGCCTTAGAGAATCTCAAAAATTCGATCATTATAGTGTTTGCAATAGTCTTCTTTCCATTTTAATAATCATAACAAGTGAGGTTAGGCTCACTGAATGGACAAGACCTTTGGTGCAGTGCTACAATGTTGTCTTAAGCTCCATCGAAAGAAATTACAGAAGGCCCAACAATCAGCTTTAAAGACTAGTTTTCATATATTTTCTTCTTAAGGAAAAGACACACAAGGTGCAATAAATAGTCAATAAAGAGTGAAGATATATGTGTTAATTTCAGCTGTTTCATGCAAGTGCAAGGAGCAGGTGACATTTGATTGGCTCGAAAAAAGTAGAATACAGAAAAAGTTAGAGGAAATGGCAATTAGAAACCTTTTCCCAGCCAATCAAACATCACCTGCACTTTACACTTGCAACTCTTTGTTGAAATTGCTGCTCTCCATATATATATTGGTGTGTTTTAATTTTAGCTATTTTATATAGGTGCAAAGATGAGGTGACATTTGATTGGAAACTTTTTCCAGGCCAATCAAATGTTACTTGCACTTTGCACCTGCAACTACTTGCTGAAATTACCGATGCCCATATATGTATATGGATCATGGTCCTATTCGCTGAAGAATGCTCCCAGTTGGGTGAGGCATCTCTACTAAGGATCCCACTCTTACATATTATGCACCATCTTTGATTGATCAAATCCATTCTATTGATATCTTTAGCAATGGATTTTGATCTGCTTATAGATCCATTCAACTAATTTCTTTAGTAATGGATTTTAACATGCTTATAGATCTTGCTGATGTAGTATCTGAAAGACATACAATTTCAATCATCTAGAAATGGATTGTTGGAAACTTTGTATGGATAATGGTCCACATAGGACGACTAAAGCCACATTCTTTTTACGATGCTAGATTTATCCAATCCACATGATATTTTGTTACTAGACATTCAGAGAAATCAGACGAATGAATTTGATCAACCAATGGTGGGACTGATTATGTAAGAGGGGAATGTAACTTGCCATGAGACCATCCTACTTAAGCAATCATTCTGTTTACAGGGTTTTGTTTTGATTTTGTTCTTTTGGTCCCACAAGAGTACACGCCCAAAAGGAGTGTAAGTAGTATACTCTCTTCTTCATTTTTTCATGAATGTAGAACTTTCTTTTTAGATCTAAGCCATTCATCATGTTTAGAATATGAAAATTAGGTAACTTCTAATAAATCAATCCATTTGAATGATTCTAACCACTTGGTTTTGGATCTTAAAAAATAAAAAAATAAATAGTCATGATTTATAACCCAAAGAATGATAGGATAAAAATATCAAATGAGATAAACTTGTTGTCTAGCCTATCTAACCTACTTCTAAAATGACAAACAGGTTAGACCTACAAAATATCTTTTTCCATGAACCAAAAAGGTGCATGTACTTGCCAATATTATTACATAGAAAATGACTCATTATGGAATAAAATCTGAAGACTTGTACTACAGGTTGACCAGCCAAAAGGAAACTACTACCCTTATAGAAACAAACTCTCGAATTAACAGAGATGACTTTTCCTGTACTGGAACCATGGCTTTGAAATGAATATAAAGATACAGAAATTTGGACTTTGTATCATAAGTTACCTTCTAAACAGATATGGTTAAGTTGATCTTCTCTCAGAAATGAAAACAGAAAATCATAGATGGCATTATATTTCAGCAACAATGCCATTGAGGACTGGAATTTCAACCTTTCACGCCGATCAGCAAGGTCAAACACTATTCACTCATTCCTTTACTCATTAAGTTGCATATTTTTTTAGAGGAATTAAATGGTAAACCAAAGCTTGAACCAAGTGCTCACTTCTGCATGAAGGGAACCCAATTATGTATGATAAAAAAAGTTCCTTTGATTGGTCCTACTTTGGATACCTATTAGTCCAAAAAGGATGCTGATTGAATGACTCTAGCATCTGAAACATTCTTGCTTCTAATGACAAAGTATACAGTTAGTACTTTGATTAAAACAATGGCGTAAATTCCGCAGCCAAAAATGTACATTTTTAAGATGCTAGAATCATCCAAGCCTGGTGAACTTTCAGATGAAACAGGTCAGATTATCCAATGGTGCAGCCTTCAAAAGAGTTTTAATTGTAGCACTTTGTTTGAGTGCTTTGGTTTAGAATTCCTAATCCTTCTTTTCATTTCATTAACATTCTTCATCACTCTTCATCACTGCATAATGAAATGTTCTTTTGAGCAACAAAATAGGGAAGTCATCGTAGGAAATGGTCAAATCATACAATGATAGTTTAGAAATGGAAGCTAATCTCAGATGTAATCAGCTTGCACAATCTTCTTAGCAATGTACTTCCCCAAGAAGTCATATCCATGGAAGTAGAGAGCTTCAATTTCCGCCCTTTGACCATGGTTGAGCATTAGTGACAACTCTGCTATGTACTTCTCCTGCCCAGGCAAGTGCCAGTTAAACAGAATGTCAATCAAGATAACAAGAAAGCCCTGATTTACATTTAAAATCTCCCTACAGTTGATATTTTGAGAGAGCAGGGAATGCTTGAGAGTTGTGACTCATGAGTTAAGTACATTTTCCAAGTTAAAAACCACTCAAAGGAAGGACTTGATCAAAGCATTACTGTGCCAATACATTTCACAGCAAAGGCAAATGAAAAATAAAGAAAAAAATCTTTCATAAACCTAGACACTAAATAACCTTCTTTCTTTTTCTCTTAATTATCAAGCCACCAAAGACTAGATAAACTTACTTTACAGTTTTAATAGAACCTATGAAGAAAACCCTCAATCCAACCCAGTTCTTGTTTTTTCCTTTCTATTTGCTCTCCTCTTATTCCCACCTAACAAACCCTTTCTCATCCCCACTCAACTTGAGAAAGAGACATTTCTTCTATTCCTTTATAACATATGCAAACGTGTATAATGATGACATAGGAAGTAGATCACCATGTGGCAATGGAAGATTCAATCTCTATCAGAAGTCAGAACAAAGCATCAAATAGGGTTGCTAAATAGCAAAACAAGCAGTTAACCCTACCATCAGAAGGGCAATGATGATGTTGATAAATTGGAGCCCAATGGATGGAATTGGACTGGGAAATATTTTGCAGGCAATTCAAAAGTAGTAGTAATTTTGGAGGCATTTTTTGGAATGACATGATTTTAAAAATGTAGAACTTAGAAGTTGTAACTGTAACTACACACACATACACGCAAACATTCACACACCATAAGAATTTCTGAACTTTGGCAAGTTGACTAAGCAGTTTTAATCAATTACCTCCAATGCCTCAGAGGCCATCATGCTCTTAGCTATTTGAAGATCCCGTGGCTTTAGAGGAATATATGAATGGTTGTTTATAAGTTCTAGATCATCTCCTCGCAATCCAAGCCACTTAATATTGCATGCTGAAAGAGTGACTGGATAATTTAGTTTCACTCCTATAGCAGAAGGATGTTCTTTGAGAATGACACTAGTGTAGAATACCATATTCGTATGCCTCCAAACCCATTCCTATGCTTCCGAACTTGTAAGTGCATAATATAGCAAGTCCTGCTGGATTCCTACACAGTTTACAAGGCAAAAGTTAAAAAGGATTAGCAAATATCTGATGCAATAAAATGATAGAAGGTATCTATTCCACCAGTCAACCAATCCCAAGATTGGTAGCCCCGGAAAAGTCTTGCTGATTTGATGTAGAAGAGACCTGTTACAAGCAAATCAAAGAGAAGAATGACATAAGGCATCAAGCCATCAAAACATTAGTAGCAGTTGATCATTTGACAAATTAATAATAGCTGGAAGAAAATGGCTTCAGACAACACAAAATATGCCCGAGGAATAAAGATTCAAGATGTACAGATAAGTATCCAAGAACGTCACCAGCTTGTGCATAAAAATCATTATAAAACATGTAGATGAAACAAAGGACGCATCAGCTTTTGCTTACAGGAGTAGCACAATATGTAAACATCAAGGTATTGGAGTTTTGATTTACATATACTTTCATATCTATGCAGCATCATCTATCATTTTGCATGGCCTATTTGTGTCAAATAGCTATTGACTCTGGCCATTAGCCTAGCACTGGATGCTAAGAATGTTCAGTTAGCTTTACGAATTACCTAATAAACCCAGCCAGTCAAGCTACACGCATTAGTTTGACCTGGCTAGCTGAGCAACTAAAGTGCCAAGAATGGGGCTCAAACCAGGTTCAAACAGTTCCCACAATCTTCCATTACATCAATCTTATACACGAGAAAAATCTAAGAATAAAAAAAGATTCACTGTTCTCAGTGACACAGAGAAACCACTGAAATTGCTGGAAAGAAAGGAACTAAATTGTCTGAAATGTTTTAAAAGAGTTCTTCCATGCAGACCTTTCATTGATGGCCATTGGACCAACATGGGATATTCAGCTGGTGTAGAACTTAATTAGAAGTCTCTTCCAGGAAATGCAAGCCACATGGTCAACTGGATAGGAGGTGAATTGCTTTGCAGTGTAATGTGATATAGACAGAAAGTGTGTCTATCTGATGCATTTCCATGCAGCATTGCATTAGGCTTGCATCAGCCTACTTGATTTTGAACCAAGATGGTTATCAAAATCATCACCCAGTTCAAGTTCAGAGAGTTAATTAGGTCGCTGGTCACAGCTAATTGCATGCATTGATTGGAAAACAAACAGAGATACTACTGCTTAGAAGATACGTAGAAAGTAATATGCTACTGCTAGTATTTTTCCTTGTTATTTCAATTTTCCCTTGGGTATCATTCTCTGGCTGTGTTTCATAACTTCTTCACCATCTGCAAATTTTTTTGAATGACAGTCTAGCTTCCTTGAGTCTAAATGTTAACAAATTGTCACGAACAACTAAATTGCCATCAGGAACTGAAAACTTCCGGCTTATGTTTTATTTTGATGGCCATTTGAACTATAAATTTTAAACGTTAAATATAGTACCGCCTATTGGAAGCAGAAAATAGTTGAAAATAGAAAGCAAGAGTTCTAGAAAACACAGAAAAGACAAAAGTGAGCTTAAGCTCTAAGCTTCATTTTATGCACCTGGTGGCAATATCTGGGTATCCTTTGGCAGTGATCAGAATGCTTGGGACACGATTGAATATACGATCCTCAGCCAGCCTCTGGAAAATAGCATCCTAAAATAATCAAGAAGTTAGAAATAAGGACATCATAGATATAAAATGAAAATCCAAAGACCGTATACTCAAAGAGAATCATACAAGTCAAGTACCTTCTCCACCATGATAATATACCGAGCATCTGAACATAAAACCAACTTCTTCAATGAATTCAAGTCACCAGTAACAGCGTAGCCAGCAGATCCAAGTGCAGAACAGTCCACAATCTCTTGGTTCGGTTCCTTGGTTTATGTTTAGAATTTGCATAAAACAGAAAATAAGCCATATTTAGGGGAAACAAACATAAAAACAACGAAAAAGTATTGCACTCTGCTCTAGCATTCTCCAACCTCGAACCCTTCGAGTAAGATAAAGTTCTGATATGTTAACTTTCATTTGTATAAACTAAGCAATGATCTGTTTAACTTACTAGCAAACAACTGCAGATTAAGCTGTTTTGTTTTATTTCCCTTTGCTAGTACCAACACGAGTCATTGAGAAGGGAACTTTGATGAACTCCTTTGCGATATCAGAAACAAAGCGGATGAGTGGAACTATACCTGCAACAACAAGCGCCCAATAATAGCTCCTCTGCTGGATGCCATGATTCCAAGACTCTGGCGACTACACCGGAGCAGGGCAACTACATCTGTAGCATAAGTTTGGCCAACATTTAACTTCGAAATGAAAGAAAGTTACTTAGTACTGTCTCTGTTGAGACGCAAAAAGAAAAGAACGTTAGAAGGGCAAATTCTGAAGAAGCAAGGAGTGACCTTGCACGGCTCTGTTAACTTGAAGTTGAGAAGTGAAGTAATCTGGTGAATCACAAAGAAGCTTATAGAAGAGCTCCCTCTGGGTGACCTGTTTTTCCTGAATGAGGATCTGGAAACAGAGCTGCATGACTTTCCACACTGTATCGGAAAGAAATTCATGGAATTCAAGGAACTTATAGTTTAAGGAAATACCAGGAAAAACAACACATGAATGAATATCAGACTTGAACAAGATACAATGGCATTTGATGCAGGTGACGAGGACGGTAGATATGAATTAGTCTTTTGGTGTCTCAAACAGCGGCCAGAATGAAAAGAAAGGAAACTTACCTCTGATGAATGCCTTGGCATTGTTGGTTCTCAATAGAGATCTGGAACAGAAAGAATTCGAGAGGAAGATTGAGGAAATGTCGCCCAACAACCCACGGCGCACTCGGCTATTTTTGGATCTCCTACTGATCTGTACATAGTGAACGTAAGGCAACAGGATGCTATTTTCTGTTTCCAATTTGTTTTCTTGATTGAATAACATGATAATTAATCAGCTATGGAAGGCAACAGGAATAACAGATGCGCATTCTTTTCTTCCATAGAAAATTTGGTTTTTCAACCTTTGTTTTTTATCTCTTGATTTGAGAAGGTTCTCCATGTAAAATTTACATGTTCTCTCTGTTCAATATACTATATTTTCTCTTTCATTACTTGTGGTGCTTTACTTATATTCCACAAATTCAGTTTGTACCCACTTGTTTGTTGAAATTCCAAGTTATTCCCGTAGATAAGAAAAGTTTCGTATCTCCCAAATAATATTTACGAAGACGAAAGACATGGAGGTTAATTACCAGTTTGTATGACAGCCCTAGGAACCTAATGAAGGATGGCGTGTAAGCTAAGGCTCTTGCATTCTTTTAGTTTCCTACTTAGCTATGGTTTCTTGTTTTGGGTTTTACGGAATCTTTGGTCTTTTTGTATTAGTTATAGCAACTTATGTTTACTTCGTTTAATTTTAGCAACTCATGTATATAGTAGTTGGAAGAAAGTAGATATTTATGTTTGTTGCATATAAAAGGGGCTAGTTTATCATTGAATAAAGAGAAGTTAGAAATCACTTGTTCCTTGTGGATTCAAGGTGATCGTGTTCCTGGTGAATTCAAGGCTATTCAAGGTAGAAGACAGGGATCTTCTCCTGATTTGTTCTTTTTCTTTGCTTCTGCTAAATTATTTAGTATCACGAGCCTTGTATTTTCCAATTCTATGACCCCTAATCGATCAGAAGAAGACAATTCTGATGATGGCTGTTATGGAGATCAAACCACGAAAACTGCAGCGGTTGAGGCTTTTCAACGTGCAAATCAACGGCCTGTGCAAGATGCAAGCAACTATCACTCTATTGGTTGACATTTCGTATGCATTCGAGTTCGGACACTGGCAGGAATCTGATCGACGAAGAGACTCTGATGATCCTATCCGTATTAACCCACCAAGCCAACTATGCAGCTCCGCGCCTATGCGGAAGAGTCTGGCAATGAAGAACTGGACGAAATTATTATTGGAGCGGAGCTAGTGCTTGGCACAATCAAAACTGTCAAGATAGTACAGTACAAGGGCATAAAATGAAGATTGATCTACCTACTTTTAATGGCCACCTACATATTGAAGACTTTCTCCGGTGGCTTCTTGAAGTTAACAGATCCTTTGATTACATGGAAATCGTAGAAGAGAAGAAAGTAAAGCATGTCAAGTACAGGCTTAAAGTTAGGGTGCTACAACCTGGTGGGAGCAACAAAAATTCATGTCGGAAAAGCTCCTATTGTACTTAGCTATGCATGAAACAATTGATCCAAGAAAAACTTTTGCCCCCGAATTTTGATCAGGTTTTGTCCCAATAATACCAAAATTATAGACAAGTAAAACATACAGCACATGAATTTTTACAAAAGTTCCAGTGGCTAGGTTTATTGGAGGATGACATTTGGCCATCCAGGATTGAGTTATATTGCACCCGCTCTAAACTGTAGCAATCTTCTGAAACTAGCAAATAAAGTAAGTATGCGATTAGCTCAGCCTAGTATGAGAAATCAAATAGTGGGAAAGATCAAGAAGTTAGAGTTGTCTCAACACATGGAGCAAAATTCAGCAGACCATCTCTTTCAGTTGCTTTGTAAGCTCTCTTACTCTTACGAAAATTTGCATAATTTAAAAGAACATGGAGAAAAAAAATAATGAAAAAATCTAATCAAGAAACTCTTTAATCATCGGCTACTGTAGACAAAGAACCAGAAAGTAAACATAGAACCAAGTTAGAGGAATACTGGTGGTTTGGCATCTTATGTTCACTCCAAAGGAAAGTGTTGATCTTCATAGGCACAAAATTTTTACAACAAAATTTATAGTGAATCAGAAAGAATGTGATCTTATCATTGATGAAGCAACAGTAGCATAAAATCCAAAGAGACGATGGACAAACTGAAACATAAACTTAAAAGAGATCCAGATCCAGCACCCTAAACCATTGATTGAATTACAAAAGTCTATGAGGCCAAGGTGAATTTGAAAAGTGTTTCATTCCATTCCTCATTTGAAAATACTACAAAGACCATGTTTTTAAGTAATTGAGTGTGTGGAAGCATGCGACGTGTTACTTGGTAAACTTGGGCAAAATGAGATTGACTACACTTTTAGAGGCAAAGAAAATATTTGCCTTTGTAATTAGGCAAATTATCCTTACGCCTACAATAAGCGTAGTTGAACCAAAGCTTTTGAAGTCGTGAAGCGCATTTTCCGGAAGAATACAGTGCTAAATAAAAAGTGGTCCAAGAAGGGCAAATCGTCATGTTTTTTGGCATAAAGAACAAATTCTAATGAAGACAAAGAACAGATATCATCCCATTGATAACCCACTGAAGTATGTAAACTACAAGAAGAGTTTGCTTCAAGTGGAGAGGAATGATGTATGATTGCATGTTGGCTAAGGTTTAATTATTCTTTTAGTTTTCTTTTTAGCTTACTTTTGTTTTATAGGAACTTATTTTGATTTTCTATGTTACTTTTAACAACTTCTGTTTACTTTTCAATCCTCAGCACGTATTAGCCG
The DNA here is from genome assembly GCA_035236585.1 of Warburgia ugandensis. Taxonomy (NCBI): domain Eukaryota; kingdom Viridiplantae; phylum Streptophyta; class Magnoliopsida; order Canellales; family Canellaceae; genus Warburgia; species Warburgia ugandensis. The sequence continues at coordinate 32,995,900 of CP141139.1, forward strand.
GAAGTGTGAAGAGGCTAATCTTTATCATTGAATAAAGAAAAGCTAGAAAACCCTAGTTCCTTGTAGATTCAAGGTGTTTGTGTTCCTGCGGATTCAAGGTAAAAGACAGTGATATTCTCCTTATTTATTCTTTTTTCACATTTTCAGTACATTATATCCTTAGTGGCTTGATATGTTTTCTTGTATTATCAAATGTTTGTCATTTTAGCTAAGCCCGACATGAAGAATGTTTCACTCATCGCCCACTGAGCTGGACCAGTAGTCCTCATTCAGTCTAGTAGAATATGAAGGAGAAACTCAAGCGATCGTTTAAAGTAGTAATGGATGTTGAAAAACATTCAATCCTATCACATGTGATTCCTTGGCTTATGTTTGAAAAGAGAGAAAAGATAGGGTGATTATTTCTTCTACATTTTGTACTCATATCTTTTCATCCTGGAAAGGTATTCCTAGATGATTAGAAAACCTAATCTAGTATTTCATGTATGCAAACATATTTTAGATATGTATAGTCCCTCAAACCTAGCTTAGTATGCCATGTAGGGTTTTTGTCATACTCACAACATATAAAAGGAGTCCATTTGCTTGGAGAGAGCTATTCAATTACTTGGAGTAGTGTATTAAGTGATTGTTTAGGATGGTGAACAAGTAAGGTGGTTATTTGCAGTAGTGAGCAAGTAATAACCGGTTGCAAAAGAGCCTATATGGAACCCATAGCCTACCACTCTAGATCTTGTTTTAGTGAGACTTCTCGAGTCTCAAAGTGTTTCTCTTAGTTATTTTCTAGAGTTGAGAGAAGGTAAGAGAGAGTGGGGGTATAAGTGGGATCAAAGGGGGGATTAAGTGAGATTATCATTTGTTCTGCATTGTATTCTTTAGTTTCTCTTGTACCATCACCTCTGGATGTGGGCATATTATCAAACCATGTAAATCTCTTGGGTCTCTTCTTGAATGATTTGTGTCATTAAATTTCCTCTGACATTTTGTACTATACCTTGTGAATTGGTTGTTTGATTTCTTAACATGAAACACTTGTTGCTTTGCTAAGTAGTTGTTACCCCAAGATATTGGTGTAGATGCAAAAAAATTATCATTTGTATCATCAATGCATAAAAATTTTAAATTAGAGACTTTATTAGCAATTGTGAGTGATAAAGGCTAATGCCCAAAACTGCCAAGCTTCATCAACTTCAATTTATTAATAGGTGTTTTAATTTATTGATAGATTAGGTGATACTATTGGATCCTGTTAAAAGATCTATTTTTGTTTTTTCTAGATAGTGTTTCCTTTTATCTTTCTTTCTTTCTTTTTCTTTGCACATGAAGCATTCTTATTACACTATCTCATCTAGGTATGGGATCAATGTGAATATACTAGAATCTGCATACTAGTGGACTAGCCGTTGAGGTGTGAAAATCTTATTCCACTAGGACATTGAGCCTCACTCAAATCGTCCTCGAGATTTGAACGCACTAAGTATTACTCTAGAAAAGGCCCTTGTCCACTAGGCTATGTTTGCTATGACATAAGGACTTCGTATAGTCCCATATATATATATATATATTATTGAGCAAATAGGGCTTTTCTTTAGCCCTTTGAAACTTCTATTCATACCTTGTGATGTTTCCCCTCAAACCTTATTTTTTCATACAACACAAAACTTGTAGGCATTTTTGAAAATTTTATTTTTTATTTTCATCCCATATCATTAGTTCAATGAATAAGCCTCTAAAGTATTTATTTTATACATTCTCTTTTTTTAGCCATATGGCATTTCTATCTTAATTTTCAATTTTAATTCTAATTGAATACTTCCTCCTATCTTCAATAACTAAAACCTCTCTCTCTCTCTCTCTCTCTCTCTCTCTCTCTCTCTCTCTCTCTCTCTCTCTCTCTCTCTCTACACACACACACACACACACACACACAATCCTATGTTTTGTACATACAATAACGACTAAAACTGTTTAAAGAACAATCGACATTCAATGAGTAAAAGGCACAACTTTTGGATGTTATAGTCATTCTATGATCTTTATTTTTGGTACACTAACTCAAGTCAAAAGTAGGCCCACTTGAATGTGCAATGCAAATATACTAGTATGAAAATAATCCCAACATTTTAGCAACACCATCATCATTAAAGCTTTATCCTGATTAGGAGTCGGCTACATGAATCTTGTTCCTCCATTTACCTCTATCAAGTGTCATTGTTTCATTAAGTAGAAGAATTGTTAAATCCTTCCTTGCCACTTATATCCCACATTCTTTTGTGCCTTTCCCTTTTCCTTTTTAGAACCTTTGACGTAATCGACTTACTCCTTCTAACGAGTGCTATTTTTGGTCTTTGTTGAACATATCCAAACCATTTAAGTGTACCCTCTCTTATCTTGTTAACTATTAGTGCTACATTTAAGTTTTCTCTAATGCTTTCATTTCTAATTCTATCCTTTTTTTGTCTCGCTACTCATCCATCTCAACATCTTCATTTTGCTACACTCATCCTATGCATATGTTGTTCCTTAATTGCCTAACACTCTAACCCATAGAGCATGACTGACCTTACAACTATCCTATAGAATTTTTTTTTCAATTTGAATGGCACCCACTGGTTATACAAAAATGTTAAAGCACATCCCATTTGTTCTAACCTACTTAGATTCTCTGAGTAACATTCCTCTCAATCTCTTTGCCCTCATGAGTTATCAATCTCAAGTATCGAAAGTTATCTTTTTAGGGTACTTCTTAGTTATCAATACTTACTAGTGCTTTCCTCCCACTCTTCTCCTTGCTAAAATTACAATCTATATACTATGTTATTGTTAAGCTAATTTTGAATCCTATAGACTTTATAGCATTTCTCCACAATTCTAACTTTGTGTTTATGCTCTCTCTTGTTTTATCAATCAAAATTATGTCATATGCAAATAACATGCGTCATGGTATTTAATTGTGTAGATGTGTTGTTAACTAATCCATAACCAACGTAAAAAGGTATAGTCTCAATGCTGATCCTTGGTGCAATCCTATGGTAATAAGAAAATAATCAATTTCTCTACTAGTGATCTTAACATTTGTTACTATTCCTCCATGCATATCTTTAATTATTTCTATATATTATCATGAAACCCTTTTCTCGGCCAACACCTACTATGTTAACTTTCAAGGTCTCTATAATAAACTTTTTCTAAGTCAATAGAGACTAGTAGAGGTCCTTTTTCCTTTCCCTATATTTCTCTATAAATTGTCTAAGAAGGAAATAGCTTCTATAGTAGACCTTCCAGGGATAAGATCAAACTGATTTTCTAATACACTCATCTTGTTGTACCCTCTTCTTAATCACTCTTTTTAGCAAAGAAAACCTTTTTATTTGGTATACTATCTAGAGTTAGAGGATTTAGATGAATAAGCTTGATAAACCTTTGGTGGGCCCCATCTTTCAAAAGTGGAGTTCACTTGCGCTCAGTATGCTATCATTCCTCAAGACTAAATTCACTCACCTTTAAAAGTAGGGCCCACTTAAAGTAGAGCTTATTTTCAAAGAAGTAAGGCGTACTGAAATAAGTAGCTTTAGATTAATGAACAGATAGGTCACCTGTGCCATCAAGTGATTTGGCAAACTGCAAAACCATAATACTATGCTCCGATTTAAACACAGAACCTTTTATACAACAAAACTCACATTAATGTTGCCCTAACATTCTCGATGGAAGAAGGAAAAAAAAGGAAAGAGGAAGAGGCTAAAGTCTGTTCATGGGCCTGATTTCGTGCAGAGCCTTCGGACTTTACATAAGGTTGGCCCACAATACGTGACAATGAACAAGCCCATTCATACCGAATATTAAGTGTTCTCTGTTGGATGATCTAAACCCTCCAATTAATCAAGATCTTATCCCCACTTTTCTGAATCTAAAAGCCCTCGATATTTCACTACAGAATAACGTTGGTCAGGATCATCCTATGAAGAAGGTTTTCAGTTTGGATCAACGAAAAGCCCGTGGAAATCGACACCATATAATTCGCTTTTCAATTTTAGGAAAATTGATCATTCAAGAAATAAATGCAAGCAAAAAAAGCGGAAGTCTTCCTCGTTTTTTTTGGATAAGGAAAGCAACCGAGAAAGTAAGAGATTATAAAGCGGAAACGAGCAAACCAAGGGAAGATCGGAAATCGCGGGAGTAGGAGAATGCAAGATCTTCAGAAAGCTGAGGACTGCAACTTCGATTCTCGCTCGCGCCTGGAATAATCCGAAGAAGAAATTTCATTTAGAACAGATAAATTCGCGATCAGGAGAAATTAAAGAGAACTGCGGATTACCGATTAGACATACCTGCGATGGTTGAAGAATTGCTGCGTAACAGAGGTGTTGATCCGTGTAAAATAACGAGGATTTGCAGACATCTTCCATTGAAGAATGAGAGGCAAAGAAATGTAGTCTTTTCTTTTCTTTTCTTTTTTTACTACTGTATACTTACGACGATCTTCTTTCAATTTCTTATTTTCCCGCGGAATTTGTTTAGCCTGTCGTGGTGGACAACTTCATTTGCTATTCATTGTCTCTATTTCACCTTTCAATGTTCCAACATTTTAAAGTGGAGCACAAGTTTGGTAACAAGAACAATTGTCGCGGTGACAATGGGATGGCTTAAGGTTGTTCTATTGCTGCAATTTCGTATATGGCCTACCAAAATAAACGTTTCCGGGGAAGTTAGAATAGGAAAGATGTAAAAGATCAGACAGTATCTAATGGCCTGATTGGCAAGTCCTATACAAGAGTCCCAATAGACGCTTGAACGTATGATAAGTAGACTCTTAAATAGTGACCATTTTTTGTAGATCTAAGCTATTCATCATGTTCACAATGATTTAGACCACGAATCAAATTTCATGCCCCTTATAGTGCTATCAGCTTATGCTTCTTTTGAGTTGAAAATTGAATCATCAGTTTTTATAAACACCTAAACACCTAAAACAAGTAGATCATATCATACAAATGTTTTGGTTTCTCAAAGTTACCAAATTTCTATACCTCAATAAGGATGAACAATATGGATCTTCCAAAACCATATACAATCTTTATTTATTTATTTATTTTGTTACAATCAAGAATTGTAAAGCAAATCATTGACTTGCACTTGTAAACTTAGTCCCTAGCTAAAGGAGAAAGTGGCGACTTGAACCTACAACTAGGCGTACTTTAGGAGAGATGCTTAGTTGTCTACACTAGTTTATTAGATGATTCCTTGTAGGCGTACATGCCTTGAGCAGAGAACTTGAGAAGAAGTCCACGTATTTCATTATTATTATTTTTATGCATGATAAAACATTTTTGTATATCAAAATCATTCATCATATACTTTTCATACAATAAATATGCAACCTAATATAAAATCAATGAATTTGAATGATCCTACCTACTTGTTTTGGGTCTTAAAAAATTAATAAAAAAGGATAGTAACTTTTTTTTTTTTTTTTAATCATGAAAACGTAGGCTAAAAGCATCCAATGAATATCAAACTTGATCTCTAGCCTGCTTAGACCATTCCAAATATGATGAATGGCTTAGATCTATAGAGCAAAGCTTTGCCACCCTTCAAAATGGCATGGACTTCTCTCTCTCTCTCTCTCTCTCTCTCTCTCTCTCTCTCTCTCTCTCTCTCTCTCTCTCTCTCTCTCTCTCTCTCTCTCTCTCTCTCTCTCTCATAAGCATATATGGCCCACCAAGACTTTTATTAGATTATAAGTGGCTGATTCCTCAACTGTCATAATCCAATAAACACAATGTGAATTGAGTAGTTGGTGGCCCTATAACTATTATAAGATTAGACTAAGTTACTTGAAGCTGAAGTTTCTTTCTAAGAGTCCCTGAAGGAGTAATGAGCATTCTTTAAGAAGTAGACTTTGCCCCTAGAGTCTTCATCTAGAAGATCTAAGCCGTTCATCATATTTGAGAAATAGAAAATAGGAAACTTATGGAAAATCAATACATTTGGAAGATCCTAACTACTTGTTTTGGGTCTTCAAAAAATTAACAACAGTGGATGGTTATGACTTTAGACAAATAGAAATATAGGCTAACAACATCCATTGAAGTTGAAACTTGATCTCTATGCTATCTAAGCCATTATGAACATGATGAATGGTTTAATCTATAAAAATTTATCATAATAAATGAAAAAGGCAGTGTTTACTACTACCGTGACTCTCTCTAATATCTATTGATCTTATATTTGAGTCCCTATAGTTGCCACAATACTAGTGAAAAACTTCATTTTTTCTTTTTTTTATTAATAAGATTCATATTTTTCTTGCTCCAAAAAGATTCATCTTTTCCAATAAAATTCATCTTTTTAAATTTTTCTCAAATTTTTTGTTTAAAACTTTTTCTTAAAAATTGATCTTTGTGATTTTTGGATTTACATTTTAACCTCTCTTTTGGTTTTATAACTTTATACTTCTATGACATTTTCCTTCTACTATTTTTCTTTTTTAAGTTGTTTCAACAATTCAAACCTAAGCTTCATCTCTCATACAACCCTAGCCATTGGCTTTCTATTTCCTTTTATATATTTTAAAGAGTACGAATGAGCTAATAAATGTCTTACACATTTGGTCACAAAGAACTAGACATCTCCACTGGAATATGCTTGGTCACAGGTTTGAGTCAACGCTTTTTCCTTTGGCTGGGTATTATAGTTAGGAGAGCATGTGCATATTTTTGCTTTATAATTCTTTACTTGTGTAAAAATAATAATGGAAAAAAGATCCAAGTGTCACTTGAATTTATCTTAGACCAAGTGCGCTTTACTTTCTGATTACTTGACTCCTTTTCTTTTTCTAAAATGATGGTCTAAAAACTTTATTGAAGAAACATTAAAGAGTACAAAGATTGATGTAGTTTAGTATAAAGAGAAAATCAAAAGTATTAGAAAAAGAAAGAAAACAATAAAACATATGTGGGGTCTAAACATCATCAATAGATTCTGTAAGAAGAAGGTTTTGACTTGAAATTGTAGATGTTGCCAGTTCATTTTTACAATGGTTACTGTTCTTAATGTTGGGGTTTTCCTCCTCATAAGGATATGGGCCTTATTAGTCTTTTGCTATTTTCCTTACATATAAAAGGACTACTTTCCTAGTTGAGAGAGAGAGAGAGAGAGAGAGAGAGAGAGAGAGAGAGAGAGAGAGAGAGAGAGAGAGAGAGAGAGAGAGAGAGAGAGAGAGCATACATGTGGTTTCTCCTCTTGGGTTTTCCTATTTTGAGGCTAGACAAGCTAGAAAGAGAAAAAGGAGAAAAGGTGAGTTCTTCTTTAGTGTTTTACCTATTTGGGGAAAAGAAAAGAAGAAGGAGAAAGGAGAAAGGAGAAGAATTCAATCTTTTTCAAGCATTATATATGAAATTTCTCACCACCCTTAGTGGCTATGTAGTTTTTTGATTTCTAACTTCTTGACACCCACGCATGGTCTTGATTGCTTCTCGAATATCTTTGGAAGATCTTTACAGCTCTAATTGGTAAGAGGTTTTACACTTTGATTCATGCATATTTAGTTTCCTCTAGGGCTAGAGAAGACTTTTGTATTCCATTACTACTTGGTGAAGATTTACCTAGACTAGGTCCTATAGTTTTTCCCTTCACCTTTAGATATTTTCCAAGTAAAACTTTTGGTGTCTTGATTGTGATTGTTTACTTGGATTTGTGCTCCTACATATTATTTTCTATATCATTATTTGTGGGTGTCCATTAATTTGCACATAGAGGAAAAAGAATTAATTGGTTTTCCAATACTTGAGATATGTTTGAAAGAAACTATGTCATTTTTAAATTTCAATCCATTATTTGATTTGCTTGATAGAGTCTTCGGAATCTCCACAGAATCTCTCTAGGATTGTTGGTCCATGCCACAATGTTGAATAAGTCTGTAACATCCCAGGTTTTTCAAGCCTTTATTGATTTTTAGTTGGAAAGCAATGAGAGTTTTCTTATTTTAGAAAACAGTATCAGAGTGATAATATGTATGTAATTTTAAAATTTATCAACTTCTTTCTAGGAGTTATTATAAAACCTCCACATATATGTAAAATAATAATCTTCTAACCTATTAGCGGTTAGAGATACATGCCACAGGATCATCTATATTGGCACAAGTAAAGCCACACAAGCCATTCAAATAATTTATGCACTTCATATTACAGTCATCCAATGTGCTAATAGAAGTTTAAGTTATATCCAATGTCTCAAAATGTAATCCTATGCATGGATTCTAACAAAAGGAACTACACTTAAATCATAATCTCCTCACATCTAAGCAGATCCACATACTTTCGCCTTCCTTATATCTCTCACTCTCGAGCTACCTGGAGTATCACCTGAAATGTTAGTTGTAGGGGTAAACAAAACAACTACTCATAGTAGGGTGAAAAACTAATACAAGTCGAAATGTCTAAAATAGACCATGCAATAGCATAGGTATAAGCGTATGTCTATCCACACACGTATATATAGTTTCATGATCAACAGATATCCAATAAAGATGCACAAAGACTAATGATTTTAAATCATTCATAATGTTCAAAAGTAATTGACAAATTTGTCAAATCATTGTGCTCAAAACAAATGATGCCGAACCAAGGTGCATAGTCGTCCATTCATAATGCACAAATCCATGCCCACATCGTTGTGGAAAACTAATCACTCCATATCATAGTGGCTTACAATCCTACAACCACGGACCATTAGTAGCATATAGTCCTACCATTAGGGACCAATGGTATCAACTCTCGAGAATGACCACCATGCCCAGCATGCTAACAAACACACAGATACCTATGCTTGTAGAGCCCTATTGTTACCCACTAGGGACTACTGTGGCCTCTACATTTGCTTATGGATATTATCATGAAGCATGACTCATGGAGCTACTAGGCTACCACTCAGAGCACTTTCCCATGACAAGATACTCCTATTGCCCACTATCTCCATCACATGGCTAGTATTAATATCATCTCAGAGGTCAGTGACCAACTCCACCTTCTAGCATAGGATCTCAAGGACTTACGGCAAAACCATAGAGTGCGCCTGCCAAACGATTTGAGACTTAGGCCACTCCCAGAGTGACTATCTAAAACATCGATGAAATCCATATCAAGGACTTACGGGTGCTAGTAGAGTGCCTGCCTAAGAATTGACAAATCCACATCCATTAGGTCTTACATCCACTCATAGAGTGACTACCTAAGCATCAATGAAACCAAAAACTATGGCTCATAAAAACCTGTATCTCATGGCTCATCACCACACTTGTGGTGCTTGCCAAGCATTGATAAAAATATAATGTCTTAGGGCCCTTGGCCAAATCCGTATTTACCTTTATTTCTAATCTTATGATCCTTATGTCTTATGCCTCACATGGCTTAGTTAATACTCCTTGGTATTTGTCATGAGATTATCATGTTTAATGACTATCTTTTAACTAGTCCGTCCCTAAGGTTATTAGTCATGATCATATTAGGTTTGGACTCGAGGTGTAACCATGTGTATACCTCACTTCATTTTAATGTTGTAGGGATTTTAAATACTAAGGTTTAGATGAGCTAGTCATGATGACAATTGTTTAGAGTATAAGCATAATACCTTGAGCTGTTGCAGAGCTATGACATAAGAAGTTAAACTTTAAGTATCATGTCACTAATAACTGGGGTATGGTTCATTCATGTGATTTTGTGTTAAGCGCTCATGTGGCTGAGCCTAAATGAGTTGTAAATGAAGTTTCCTTGATGATTCCAGCTAGTTTTTCTAAGTGTTTAGGAGTTCAACTTAAGGGTAATTTGGTAATTTCCCTTGCTGAGGATAATTACCTTTTTGTCCTTGTCTAATTTCTAGTGTAAAGTTGGTTTTACATTCCCCATTTTATCAGTAAGATGTACAATTATTGATGATCACATTCCCAATTTAAAAGGCCAAAATTTCTCATAATATTTATTAAACTTGAATTCTGGAATTCCTGGGATTCTATGTAAGCGTAAATTTCACAATAGGAATTCTAGGAATTGGAATTGTAAGGATTTGAGAATTTCGGACATCATCTTCTCCATTCAACCCAAAACCAATAGCTAGGTGCAACTTGTTATTCAATTGCAAACATCTTCAAAGCTTGGAAAAAATGAAGTTTTTCTTACCTTTCCCAAACCTACTAGTTCATTCAAATTCCACTTCTGTTCCATGGATTTCAAGTAAAAACATTAAGATATTGTTTCTTGCATAATTGAACTAGGAAGTGAAGTTTACTAGTTTCTTCACCATGTGGAGTTTGTAATTTGACTTCTAAGTTGGAAATCTTGGAAGTTTATGAAACCTCTTACTTCCAATTTCAAATTAAGCATCAACACTTACCATTTCGGGTGTCAATAGGTGGAGAAATGACAATAGTTTTTTGCTACCCACCATAAGATCTAGAATGAATTTTCAATAAAAATTTGTGCTATTTGGTAGTTCATTTAATGATCTAAAAGACCCATATTTTAGTTTCCATCGACAAATTCATTTCCATCTAGTTTTAACCATATCTTTGAATGTCATTTTCCTACAACTGTATGCAGTAAAAAGCTGCCCACAAATCAGTAAGGTTTGTAAACTCCAAAATTTTATAAATCTATTGGCAATTCCTTCAACTCTTTACATGAATCTTTTGTGCCTTCATCATGGAATGAAACCTAGGAAAGATATTTAGGTTAATTGTGGAAAACATGGATGATCAAGTGATTGAATAATCCCTTGTTTTCCACTAACATGCAGAAGCTAATACAGAGCATGATGAAATTCAATAAACTCATTGATTCGTCCAAGCAAGAATGGAACATTTTCAACTTTCCATGAAAACACAGGAAAGAGAAATCAACTTGCACCAGTTATTATAGTTAAATTTCAACAAAATCCCAAGGTAAATCATGACATTTTCATACCTGTAAGCATGGATATCACAGTAGCAGTAACATAGAAATGTTAAAAAAATTCTATGAAATCACTTCCTATTATGTTTAGTCTGAAGCTAGCATTAGCAATCCATCCTACTAACCATCCCCTACCAGGTAATGATTTCTCGCCTACATGAGTTTCTCTCCTTCTTCAACTTCTGGAGTTGTAAGAATTGGTGTTCTCCCTACGTATTCTACCAATCCAACAAGAGCCTCTTTTGCTGCATGCACCATGCTCCCTTCTCACTTTCTTCTCTTAAAAAACTCTCCAAGCTCACTCAAAACTCAAGTTTCTCAGTGCCTCACCCCCTGGTTCATCCTCTCCCTTCCTTATTCCTCACCCTCTAGTTCGTCCTCTCCTCTCTTTCACTTTATTAATGGCTGGGAATTTCTAGCCCTACATTTTAATTTTGATTTTATACTTAAGTCGTTTTATGCATGTGGGAAATAGTTAACATGTGGGGAGCTAGTTGCCCATGGCTTGGGCCCCCACGTGGAGTCTATAATATTCCATGTTAGGCTATTTGTAGGATGGCATAAATAGCTATCAGGTAGTCTCTTATCAGCATGCCATATTAGTTTCTTTGTTGTTTCTATAAGATGAAATGTTCTTTTAAAACTTGGAATAGGAGAAAATGCCATAGGACCTTTGTAGGCACTTCTTTCACATGCTCAATTGAATTCTTCTTCAACTTGTATCTTGAATGTCCACAAGTTGGGCATGTAGTTTTATCCTTGTGCTCCTTTCTGTGGGAGATCCAATCATTGGCACAAGCACATATCTTCTCATACTTTAGGCCTAGTATAGCTAGGGTTTTCTTTGCCTCCCATTTGGATTATCTTCTCTTACTTCAACCATAGCGTAGCCATGACCTTCTTTGCCTCCTATGTGGAGTTTGCCAATTTATTCTTCTTTGGTAGCATTTTACCCTTCACTTTAAAGACTGTTATAAGACCTTGATTTGAAAAACCAAATCTCGATTTCATGTTATAAAATTCTACCACTATAGACAACTTGGTTAATTTTGTATATCTAAGGTACGCAGCTCATTGGTTTCCTTCAATGTAGTTTGGAATTGTTTAGGATCATCTTGGAAGTCATCATTTCATCTCAAAACATTAATGTAGTAGTACTATTCATCACTCCATTGAAGCACAAATGTTTCTCAACTTGCCTACAGTTACCTTTTTCAGGTTTTCACATCTTGAGCATGGACAACACATGAGATTACAATCACTCCCTGCCCTAAGTGCAAAATCTATAAACCTTTTTATTCTCTCCTCAAATTGTGTTGGTGATCTTGAAGTGTCATCCAAGCATATTTGTTAGCCATTTTCTCTAGAAAATTGAAGCTTAGATGTGTGCAAAGATTTTTCAAACATGAAAAGATTAATGAACTTTCTGAGGCATTTTTCCAAACATTGGGTGTGCAAATAAAATATTAAAAAACTTACTTATATGCATTCATGAAGAGTTTCCAACTAACTCTAAGTTAACTAGGATAAAAAGATCGAATAAAAAATGAAAGATTCATAAATAGGAAGGGAAAACTTAAGAAAGAAATTAACCACAATCATGCAAATTATATAAAATATGAGACAAACAAGGAAGACTTACCCACTCTGATATTAGCTGAGATAGTGTCATTTAAAGAACAAACATATACAATTCCAATTCGATCTTGGTGTTTTAGTTGAAGCTAGCTAGAGAGAAAATGCACCTAGATGAGCTTTAGGCTATATACATATGTATATGTAGTCTAATGTGTAGTTAGATAAAGACAATCGAAAACAAAAAGGAAAATAGTTGTAGGACATTATGTTATATAACCATAATTTTAAAGACGACCATAATAAATCATCTTGATAAGTACTATTAAGTGTTTAATTTTGGTCAAAATACCCTTAATTTAGCATTCAATTAGATCATCTAACCGTTCAATTTTACAAAACTTAGCTTGATTTTGAATTTAACTCCAATTGACCATCCAAACCTTAATTTTTCAAAATCAACGGTCAGATGATCATTAGAGTTAATTAAATGACTAATGTATGGTTTAGATGATTCTGATTTAGTTTTTTCTTTTGCAGATTAACCAAAAGTGGCGTTGATGGCTACGATCAAAAGTTAACGGTGCAGATCATCTTAAAGAGCACTGGATGGACCAGATCACCCATGAAGATAGATGTGATAGTTTCCTAGAAAACAATGGAGCTAAATTTGGAATCATGAGCAAAAGGCAACCCCTTCCCCCACTTCTTTCCTTCCTTTCCTTTTTCCTTCCTTTTCTTTTTCTTTCTTTTTCTTTTTCCTTCCTTTTCCTTTTCTTTCTTTCTTTCTTTCTTTCCTTCCTTTTCCTTTTCTTTTTTCTTCTTTCTTCCCTTTTTCTTTTTCTTTTTCCTTCCTTATTTCTTCTCTTTCCTTTCCTTTCCTTCTTTCTCTCCACATTCTAAACTTCTCCTTTCCCCTCCTTCCTTCTAGTCTCTCCTCCATTCTCTCTTCTTTTCTTCTCTCTTCCTCTTCTTCTCTATTCTCTCACAACTGTCCTTCACCACCGCATTCTTCTTCTCCTACGCTTTCCCTCATTCCCTCCTCTCTCCCTCAACTTTCCTTCGCTCCCATGCTCTTGCCTTACTCTCCACCACCCTCTCCTCACCTCTTCTTCATCACCGCTCCACACCCCCTTCATCTGCCCCAATTCCCTTTCCTTTTCTCTCTCTCCCCTCTCTCTCAAACCCATATTACTCTCTCTCTCTCTCTCGTGATCTCCCTATCACCATCCCCTGCACCCACAAATGCCCTTCTCCATCACTGTTCTCTGATCCCCGGCAAGCCTAGGCCAACCGGACCTCCCAGATTATCCTCTGCATCAGCTTCACCATCACTGCCCACCAACCAAGCGTCCTCTGCCTCCATCTTGCCATACATCGCTTAGCACCAACGTCTTCGGCTTCCTCGTCAGTCCCTCTTCACCGCACCCAACACAAACTCTCCCGCTATCTCTCTCTTGCCTCATCGCTCACCCCCTCTCTTTTTCCTTCACTCTGTTTACATTCTCCCTCTTGTCTCCATTGCTCTCCACCCTCGTCCTTTTTCCATCATCTTCTCTTCCTCCTCCACATCTCATTTCCTCTCTTTGGTTGGACGGCTCACTCTCTTCCTCTCCATCGTTCTCAACTTTCTCTTCGGGTTCCCTTGTTCCGGCCACCCCACTACGCACCACCAACTCCCAGGCTGAACTGTAGGAGGCTTCATCTCTCTACCCATCTCCCGCTTCGTTCTCTCTATCTCTCCCTCTTGTTCTGCCTTTGCTCTCTATCTCTCCCTCTGTGCTTCCACCACCCGAAATGCACCGGCCAAAAATCTAGTAACCGGCCGGATCGCACCCCCTGCATCTCTGGCGTCTTTTTTTCATCGGTATAGTCTCTGGCCAGCACAGGAACGGAAACCCAAGTCAAGTTTCCACTATTTTTCCCTTCCCCTCTCCTCTTTCTTCTCCTCCTTCCTCCTTCCTCCTCTCTTCCCTCTTCCTCTTCTCCCTCCTCCGGTTCCCCTTTCTTCACCGGGTTTTCGTCTGGTTTTTTCTTAAAAACCAAATTTTTAACAAAATTCCAAGTTTGCCCTCTCTCTTCAAAAGCAATTACAAATCTGTTCTTTTCTATTAATTCCATCTATGTCCCCAGTTTATTTACATCTGTGTCCCAGTTATTGCGATTTTGTTTTATCTGCGTTTTTCTTATCCAGGAACTGCCTAATCTATACCAAATCATTTAAGGCTTAACCCAATCAACGGGTTAGCCTTAATTAAAACCAAATCTTCAATTTCTCCTTTGTTTCTCAACGGATTTCAAATTAATTTTGCAGAATCATTCTTAGGACATCCCTAGATCTAAGTGACATTTCTAATCTTCGATCTGAAATTCATAAATCAATCTGAACCGTCCAAATCTTGAAATTACAATTTAGCCCAGATCTCTTTGATTTTGAAGAATCTGTCAAACTCGACTGGTGGATCACTAATCAAGAATGTGTTGAAGATATCTGTAAAGGCGGATCAGCTTTTAAAAGACCAGAAGTAAAGATTTTGATAAAGATTGATCTAGGAAAGTAGTTTTTTCTCATTATTTGATTTTGTTTGTTTTCTTTAGGAACTAAAAATTCTGTATTTTTGAGAAGTTGATTAGATCTGAACATTGATTCTCATTTCAATAATTCTAGTAATTTTGCATGATTTATTTTTAATTTTACATAATTAAATTTTATTGAAATTCCTACTTTTAAAATCAAGTCCTTGTGGGATCGACCCATACTTGCATAAGCTACACTACAATAGCCCGTGCACTTGCGGTTAAACAATCAACAAGTACACTTTTTAAGGATGGTTTTCCAAGATCATCTTATTAAATGTGAAAATTTATAAACTTTTATCTTAACCATCTTCTTAAACTTGAATTTTTTAAGATGGTTTGGCTTAACTGTCTTCTTAAGTTCTTCTTGCAAAACATTTTATGATGGTTTTAGCAAAACTTGCTTGTTAAGTATAATTTTTAAAGATGGTTTTTTGTCACCATCTTAGTTTATTTTTACAAAGATATTTTCTAAAAAATTGTCTTTTTTCTTTTCTTTTCATTTTTTTGCCATCTTAAAGAGAACCAATTTTAGTTGTGTTATACCTACGTTGTCTAACTGTCTCATTCCTTGAAGAGGAATCCTAAAGCACAAAAAGATAAATATGAAACTTACTTTCCACTTTTCACAAAGAGTCTCTCTCTTTATGCCACCTTCTTTTACTTGTCTTCTAACTAGTTGGTGTCTCCTTTTCTAGACCTTGGGATGACATGTGATCTCTTAAGAGAGTTATACAATTCAATCCCATCAGATGAAGACTATAAATGAGACATCCACACAATCTTTTTACTGAAGAATATCACATTAGGGAAAAAATTTGTTGGTAAAGAGTCAAATTTTTATTGCTTCTCATTATTTTCAAAACACCTTTCCTTCTATTCTTGAAATGCCCTTACACATAATTTCAGCTACAACATAAGTATTTCCCTAATTTATTTGTATTATTGAATACATATTGTGACACCTTGGGCTTTTGTAATACTTTCTAAATGCTTTTTCAAAATTTGGGATCCCTAGTTTGAATATTTCTTTTGAAAATAAAACAACAACAAAATTTTCATTAAAAAGCATTTCTAAAAACTCGAGTGTCATTTTATTCATAAACACAACTAACAGCAGAATGAATGTCTCATTCCTACTGAAAATCAAGCAGAGTTTCCTTTGTTTTTGGAATTTTATGCCTTTAACACATGTGATGTAGAATACTTGATAAACTTTTCAACAAAAATCAAGTTTTAAATACAATAAATAACTTTATCTTATTCCCAAACCTCTAGTCACAATCACATTACATCATTCCTTCAAATAGAATACCCATGAGTCCCCAAATTGATATATATATATATATATATATATATATAGACACACACACACACACACACACACACACACACACACACACACACACACACACACACACACACACACACACACACACACACACACACACACACACACATTCATTGTATTTAAGAATCAACTATAGTACATATCTTAATTCTTAAAATGCTCACCTTAAACATACAAGTAGTCTTGAGCTCCTATATTAAACCATTCTTTATTCTGTATCTCACCATAGCTTGACCTATTCTTTCTTCATGCTTCAAATCTAAGATATTGTAAAACAAATTGAAGTATCTCAACAAGCTTGTGCTTATGTAGGTGGAAATAAGATACTAATTTGGTATGACAAAATTAGCACTTTTAACAATAGATCATGTCTAATCAAAATCAGTATATTTACTAATGTCAAATTCATCGCTTTACAAATCATGCATTTATGTCAAAATAATTAAATTCTCAAATCATATGTTTAGTACCAAGTCCCATACGATCATAATACAAATTTGAAAATGTAATTTTGACAATGTATGTCTTTCAATTGTAAATCAATCAAATATCTAAATTTTGAATAAAATCACAAATGCATGTTTAAAACATATTTTCTTTCAGATTTTCATATACTCATAAATCAATCTCAAATATCTAAATCAATAGGCAAAATCAAATGATAAAGGAAATGCTCATAAACTTTAATAATCTCAAAATATATCAAAACTTTTCAAATCATAAAGCAATAACTATATACCAAGGATCATCACCTAATATACTAATCAGTATAACAATTAATGATAACATATTAATAACAGTAAGCAGCATTGTTGTTGTTTTTCACAAGTGCATAGGCTATTGTAGCATAGTTAGTGCAAGTACAGGTTGATTTCATGGGGACTCGACTTACAAAGTAGGAGTTTAAATAAAATTTAAATTACTAAAGTTAATAGAATTTAAAATTTAGATAACAATGCACTAAAAAACTCATATTTATTGGTGAACTAAAAAATACATAATTTTGATTTTAAAAGATAGTGAACTAAAAAAATAAAATTGGATTTCCACTTCCTTAGTTTTATCATTGTGTTACACTGCAAAATTCTCAACATCTACTCATATTCAAGTAGAACAACTCACACCAATCAATTATTGAGTTCCTTGATTGCTGATTCAATGGTCGATTATGCAAAATTTTAAAAAATATGATAACCTGGATCAATGGATGAAATTGAGATTTTGACAGCTGATATTGACTGTATGGATTCCAGACGTAAGATTAGAGATAACAAATCAACTAGGAATTAAATTTAGATGAAAATCTAAAGGTGGATTTGTAATAAAAAAAAGATGTAGAGTAGGAACTAAAGTTGTTTCATTGGTTAAGACTGGATCTTTCATTCAGTTTGGTATAAACCAAATAAGGATTGATTTTGCATAATTTAAGGACTCAGTGAGAAAAGGACAAAATAGTATTAAGAAAAAGACAAAAGACAAAACAGAGATGCAAAAGGAATTAAAATAGAGAGGCTAAGGATAAAAATGAAAATTTTCCCAAAACTTCTCTCATTTTACCTAGAAGGAAGAAGACATAGCTCCTTGTGTCTATTTGAATGACTGAAACGAAGGGGATAAAAGGAGATCAATGTGAAACTTGAATTGGGTTTTCCTTGAAACAATATAGATTGCAAAAAGATGAGAAAAAAATTAAAAATTAGTGAGAAATCAAAAGTCAAATTAGTAAAGAGTAAGGGAAAAACACATTGAAGAATAGAGGAGAAGACTGTTAATAGAGGAAAAGTACGATGAAGGAAAGCAGGGACTAGTATAACTAGAAATCAAGAGAAAGCACAATGAATCAAAGAGGAAAAAGAAGACTAAATCACAAGTGAAATAAGGAACTCGATGACTAGTGAATAGACAAAAGAAAAGAAAGAAAGAAAAATGACGATGAAGAGAAGAGGAAACCTATGATTGAAGAATAGGGGTGAAATGAAGGCTGGTAATAGAGGAGAAAAGGACTGAACCAAAGGAAAAAATGCAACTAAAAATGAAAGAAAAAGGGAGAAAATTGCGGTGGAATACAAAAAGAAAAACGGTGAACAACAGGGAATGAGATGATTGGGGTAATGAAAGAGACTAAGCAAGAAGCTTGAAGGGATGTGTAACTGGATTCGGTCCTCTTCTCCTTTAGTTTTTCCTCTTTCTTTCAAATCTCCTCTTCTACTATGGTTCATGCTTCTTCTTTGTTTCTCCCCTCTTTCCCTTCTCAGTCAGCTTCAGATCCTTCTCTTCCCGGTAGGAATGATTTCTTAGTTCTCCTCTTTCTTTTGTATAAAGACTCCTTATGAATCCCATAGCTTTCCACTATAACACGTCTCTTCTTAAGGTTTTGTTTCCAATTAGGAAATAATTTATCATTCCATTCTAGATTTATTTTCCTACTTAGGAAACTATTTCCTAATTTCCTCCAACCACTTTAAAGGTAGTTTCCTCCTAGGTTTCATCTTGCTTTGTAGGTCCCATTTACCCTTTTGAGGATTTGGTTTCAATCAGCTTGATCTGAGTCATCCAAGTCTATTCTGATTGATATGCAACACATAAAATTCAATTAGAATTGTCTTAACCATTATTTAATCATCTAACTGGCTTCAATGATCATCTAGTTATTAAATTTTACGAAACAATAGTAAGATGATCAATTGGTGCTATAATTAATATTTAATCTAATAATGTAAAATTAAGTAGTTAGATGATCTATCTATATGCTAATTTGAGAGATTTTTAAATAAAATTGAACACCCAACACATCCCTAACTAGCATTTTACTAATCCTAAGAAAAACATGCAAAAAATCAATCTAAAAAATTCCAAAAATTATTTCAAGCCAACAACCACATTTGTCTCAAAAAATTATCTTCAATAAATCTATCAACTTTTTCATACTAATAAAATTGAATTAGAAAATTCAAAACCCTACCCATATGCAAAATACATTCCGATTAAACTCGTATCTTAGAGTGTGTGTGAATGTGTAGTCCATATATACAATAATCTTTATCTCTAAGTAGACTATATCTTTTGAACTCCATCTAAAATATGTTTTGACCTCAATTCTCACTATGATATATACTAAAAAATAAAAACTCTTAGATAAAGGAGTTAAATCATCTCTTTTATTAAATATGTGAGTAGAGTTAATAAAAGCAAATTTACCTCACATATACTCATGAAGGAATGGGAGTTACTAAGGAATTTAGTTTGATCCCTTTAGAAAGGATGCCATTACCTCTAAACATTTAGACATATTACTCTTTAAATCCTATCCATTCATATACTCATCAAGACTATTACTAAAATCAATAGGTCTTATATTAAGATGAAATATAGGCTTGGGACAAGGTACAAAAGAAAGGGATACAAATGGTATTCAAAATTCTTCAAAAATAATTAGAGGTCTTTGAACTAGTTAAAAATTGTTTCTTTACTTTATCCAAAGTGAGTATCCCTTAATTTTTCTCACATTCTTCATTTATTTATTTTTTCCTTTTCAACACTATTGAAGATCTTTTTCTTCATATTCACTTTTTTTTTCTTGGTATTGTAACTTAAAAGTAGTTCCTCAATCCTCTAATTTATTTTAGAATAATGTGCAGTGGATATATTATTTGGGGTAAAATGGAAAAAGGTAATTTGAATAATAAAAGAAAAGGCTTATATGAGGCTCAAAATGGTTAACTAGTGGTAAAAATATTTTTGGGTGGGCTTTACGTCTCAAGTTTCATAACAAGGATGGCCTACATTAGTTCTTAGGTTTCATATAACCTATCAGATTCAATGAACTTCTGAAATTTTAAACATAATACTTTAATAATTTAGGTAATTGGTCAAAATTTATGAGTTGGTGGGATCAAATTTAATGTAAGCATGTTGATTTATTTTTTTTGGAATACATGTATAACCTCTGGAAAGAATGAATGGGTCTAATGCTCACTTAGGTTATAGGTCTCCATTAAATTTCTTTAGGCTCTCTAAGTTATAACTACTTATCAATTTAGACTATGAATATGCAACTATATGTACAGATGTGATATGAGACTTACCTTTTATGGAATACTTTAGAAAATAAGTAAAATAATGAATTGATCACATACAATTCTATTAATAAGCTAAAGATGAAAGTAAATATTAGACTTTAGAAAATCCAATTCTCATCATTGTATAAGAACTGACCTAAAAACTTAAAAAGATTTTCAAAATAGCTCAAAAATTTTTAATTTTGTATTTTTTCAAAAATAAAGAAAAATAACTACAAAAAGACTAGAATTCGCCAGAATTCTATAACCCCAACCTAAGTGAAACATTGTCCTCAATGTTTAAAGAGAAAGATGATAAAAATGCATGAGAAATGAAAAAATGAGAGATGTAGAAAAGAGAAGTTCTAAAAAATAATGGTGCATTTTAAAAGAAAAAATTATAGAGTTTGAAATTTCCCTAGGTTCTATACAAAATGGGTCGTACAGGTCTCTGAAATGGAAGATTGAGTAAATTTATCGTACAATTTTGAAATTTTTTATTTTATCACAGAGCAATGTATCAAATGTATCCCCAGGCTACTTCTCATAATTAAAGAAAGTGTTGGGAGCTTGCCTTTGTGGAAATAGAGTAAGGATGTCACTCATAATAATGGGCTTGTTCATGAAGCACATCTTGGAATGTAGTAATGATAGGATATTCCTGAGTGGGGTATGTGCTACTTTCACAAATACTACACACCTATTCAATCTTCTTAGAAGAAAATTTTCTCCTTTCCATTCCCTTATTTGCTCTAGCTAGGGATGCTATTTTAGCTTTCATATTATCTTTTTCACTCATGGTATATGTTCCTCACTAGCAGAAGGTGGACTTGGGGTTTGTTTAGATAATATACTTTTTCTGAATTAGCTTAAGTTTGTGCGCTCTCTACTAGCCATTCTAAATACTCTTATGCCTCTTGAGGTTTTTTATTTAAAAAGTAGCCATTGCACATCTATTCATTAACCACAAGTACACGAGCTATTGCAGTATAGCTCATGCAAGTATGGGTTGAGCCCACAATGACAAGCTTTAAGAATTTAGAGTTTTAATAAAATTTAATTATTCAAAAGTTGAAATAAAATGACAGAAATTGACCAAATGTGTAATTAGACTTCAGATATGATTAATCAATGAATTAAAAGATCTTTAATCCAAAAATACATAATTTTAACTAAAGAAACAAGAAAAATTCACTTCCCTGGACTGCTTATCATCAATATCTTCAAATATGGTATTTTAGGAGTTTATTAGCCTTCATCAACATCTTCATCATGTCTTTGATTAAAGATTGACAGTTGGATTTGTCAAATTCCTCAAAATTGTAAAGATCTAGAGTAAATGGTATTTTTGGAATTTGGACAGTTTAGATCAAGTTTTGGAGTTCAGATTGAATATCAAAGACATTAATTAAGCTCAGGGATGTCCTAAGAATGATATTTGAAAGTTAATTGAAAATCTGATCTAAAACAGAGGAGATATTGAGAAATCTTGTTTGCTAAGGCTAACCCGTTGATTGGGTTAAGCCTTAATCAATCTAGTTTGGATTGGGCAATTCCTAGGTAACAGAATGAAGATAAAATAGAACAAGAATAGCACAGGGACATAGATGTAATTAAAAAGAGGACAGATGTAATTAAAGAAAATTCGTAAAGGGCAGAAATGGAATTTAAAGGAAAAAATTTCAAAAATAGAAAGCCGACAGAGGAGGAGATAGAAGCCAGAGGAGACTTCGGGAGATAATGGGAGGCTATGACTGGGCCATCCGGTCAGGCTGGAGTGAAGATGCAAGGAGCAGGGTCGATTGGAGGGTTAGAAGCACAGAAGCCTGGGTGGTGGAATAATTGCAGGAATGCAGGGGATTGGGAAACATCGTGGCTACATGGAACAGACCACCGATGATTGGTCAGAGCATTGCACGATCTGGGTGGTGCTAGTTGTAGGGATAGACAAAGGCAATCTGGGCCATGTTCTGGCACGGTGGCTGACTGGATATCTAGGTGTGAAAAAGGAAGAGAGAAAACGACGCCTCGTGTGCTGGTGAGAGGGGCCAACCATTTGGAGTGACATAGGTGATGCCTAGACACCTGGTTAATTAGAGGACGATAATTAGATGGGTTGACTGTGATGGAGATCTAGTGGATCTGTTGTCTAGTACGGTGATGTCAGGGCATTGAAAGAAAGAGAAAAATATAGAGGGAGATAAGGAAAGAGAGGTAGGGGAATGGGAGGTGGAAGGTGCAAGCTTGGGCAGAAATGGTGTGAACATGAGAGGGAGAGGGAATAGAGTGGGGAGAGATGGGATAGTGCTATCAGGACTGGGGAACCAAGGACCGAACAGAGGAATGAATAGAAGAGAATAAAGAGAGAAGGGAAAAAAAATAAACCGTGCTGGGTGATGAATAGAGATGGCTGGGAAAATGTGAGAAAGAAAAGAGACTGGAGAGGAGAGGCATGGAGAAAAATAGAAATGAGAGAGCAGGGTGATGTGAAGAGGGAAGACAAGAGGAAAGAAGAGGAGACTAAAGAGAGGAAGTCGATCGATTTTTGTTTACTTGCTGGAAACCGAAACCAAGATGGATGAAGGAGGAGGGGAGAGTGAGTGAGCAAAAGAGGAAGAGTGAGAGGGCTAAGGGAGAAGAGGGGGATTAGTGAGACGGGTTGGGGCAGTGGTGAGAGAGAGAGAGAGAGAGAGAGAGAGAGAGAGAGAGAGAGAGAGAGAGAGAGAGAGAGAGAGAGAGAGAGAGAGAGAGAGAGAGAGAGAAGAAAAGGAAAGGAAAGGGGGTGGTAGAGGAGTCCTGCTGTTGCCTCTTTTCTCTTATAAGTTTCTTTTCCTTCGAATTTGGTTCCCCCTTTACTTTGGAAACTTCCTCACTCTCCTTTCTTTTGTTGCATCTTTCCATTTTCCATCCTAGCATGCTTTCCTTTATAGTTTAATTCCCAATTAGGAAACTATCCTAGCTTTTTTTATTGCCCTTTAAGATAATCTGCTCCATTGTCAATCCGAGCCATCCATGCCTCTTTTGGTTAATCTACAAAATAAAAGAGCAAATTATAGTCATCTAAATCGTACATTAAGTATCTAATAAGCTATGATAATCATTTGATCCTTGATTTTGAAAAATTAATAATTTGATGATCAATTACAGCTATATTCAAAATCAGGCTAAAAATTACAAATTTGATCGGTTAGATGATATAATTGAATGCTAAATTAAGGGTATTTGGCCAAAATTAAACTCTTAACAACATCATTTCAGCAAATAGGCACATATCATAATTAAGTCCTTCATAAAAGAAGCTAATGATATGTCAATGTTCGTACCCATGATGTGGACAAGTTAACAATAAATCCTTGAATCTTTTCTCGTATTCATAGAAAGTTTCTTTATCCTTCTGGGTAAAATTTATTATATTCCACTAGAGACTATTTGTCTTATTTATAGGAAATAACTTTTTCAAGAACTTCCTAGTTATTTCTTTCCATGTTCATATGGAACTACTGGTAGTGAATGAAACCACATCTTTGATTTTTTCCTTCAAATAAAAAGGAAAAAGGTTTGAGTCTTATCATATCTTATCCAATGTTTTGTGTATGTTGGGTCATGCATACTTTATCAAATTATTTTAAGTGTAGTTAAAGACTCATTATCCAACTGATAAAATTTAAAAAGTAATTGTACTACTCCCATCTTTAATTCAATTATACGAGTATTTTTAGGTAAACTTATACATGAAGGTGTACTCGTATGATTAGACAGTAAATAGTATCTTAATATTTTCCCATGATAATTTTGGTTATGCCAATTAACCTCATGTGCTTTATATTGGTCACATTCCATGTTATATTTCCTTCTCTTGTATCCAAGTAGTGGAGGATGACTCCTCCATGGATGAATTTTTTTATTAAAGAGAAGTAGAGAATCTTCATCATCAAAGAGAGGATTATTTGTCCATAAGGAAACATCATGGTTATCTAGGATGAGAGGTGGTTCATCATCATTAAAGAGGCGATTGTTCCTCCATGGGAAATGTCATCTTTATTAACACTGGCCCATTTGATCAATGTAGATTATTCATTGAATGCAACTGACCATGTTGTTATTTCTTTTATATATATATATATATATATAAGTTTATTAGCAGAAAATTTAACTAAATGATGCAATCTAATATTTAGAATGATGCACAAACAAAGGACACAATCAAACAATCATTTAGGCTAACAAGCTAAAATATTTTGATTTTCTTGAATTTGTGTGGGGGAGAAGATTTTAAATTATCTTCATCTAACACTCCTCTTTTAGACTTACCCCATTGATTACCCATTAGAGCCTAACCTAACCTAACCTAACTGATAGCTTCACACCCTTCTCAGTTAGCCATAGATAGTTTGAGTCATCGAATGTGTAGGCAATGGGTCTTCCTCCTTCTAAGAGGGTCCTACAATATAAGGACCTCTAACTCTTTCTAATAAATTTAATTAATTTGGAAGGTTAAGTTACACATTTGTGATAATTATCCTAGGTGGGCCAAGTGGTAGTGATGAAATTCACTCTTGATTTTGTTTGGTTGGATGCCCTTAGTGATTAATTTCCACATACCATGGTAGTTCAATTAGCATGTAAATCACCTTAAAGTGATAAACATGCCCTAAAAAGCAATAAACTAATGCAAGCTCTAAAATGCAATAAATTAAAATTATGTTATAATGTAATTACACTACCAAACAATAATGTAAAATTATTTTAATTATGTAAACCCTAGTTTAGTAATTATATGGAGTTAGGACTGCTCATAGTTGGGTCTTGGATGAAGTCTTCTTGTACAAGGGTGGGACCATTAACATTCCACCTTCACTTCCAAGTTATGATGGTACGCCTTTGACCTGTATTATTACAACCATTTTAAATAAATTATGATTAAAAGAAAATGCAATTTGTCCTCACTACAATTCACTCAAAATAAAAATCAAGATACCCTAATTGAGATCTTCCTTTAATTTCTTCTCCACTTTTCTAAAAAATAAAAAAATAGCAATAAGTATTAAATTTCAGGAAATGGAGTGATTATGCACTAATTTTTTTTTAAAATGAATATAAAATGCTAGATAAATGAATGTAATTCCTACAATTTTTTATTTTTTTATTTTATGAAAACTCTATCATGGGTCCCTGGCAACGGCGTTAAAACTTGTTGTTGTTAATGCAAGTATGGGTTAATCCCATAGGAACTTGACTTAAAAAGTATGAGTTTAAATAAAATTTAAAATACTAAATTAATAAAAATTTAAAAATTAAATAACAATGCACTAAAAAACTCAAATTTTTTTGTTGAACTAAAAAATACATAATTCTAAAATTAAAAGACAATGAATTACATAAAATAAAACTAAATTTTCACTTCCCTAGCTCAATCACTATGTCACGTAGTGAAAATTTTCACATCTACATCCATGTAAACCAACTCACGCCAATCAATTACTAAGATCATTGATCATTGACTCAATGATCAAATTAAGCAAAAATTTCAAAAATATGATGATTTGGATCAATGCATGGAACTGAGATTTAGATGGCTGATATTGATTGTATGAATTGCAAATGTAAGATTAGAGATATTGGATCAACTAGGAATTAAATTTAGATGAAAATCTAAAGGTACATTTGAAATTAGAAAAGAAGTGAAGAAGGAATTAAATTTGTTTTGTTGAAGCTATATCATTGATTCAGTTCAGTTTAAACCAAACAGGAATTTAATTCTACATAGTTCATGGACTCAGTCAGAAAAGGAAAAAATAGATAAAAAGACAAAACATGAATGTAGAAGGAATTAAAATAGAGAGTCTAAGGGTAAAAATGAAAGTTTTCCTAAAACTTCCCTCTTTTTACCTGTAAGGAAGAAGAAACAGCTCCAGTATCTGTTTGAAAGGCTGAAATGTAGGGGAGAAAAGGAGATTGAGTTGAAACTCAAATTAGGTTATCCATGAAACAAATGAATTACAAAAAGATGAGAAAAAGTTAAAAATTGGTGAGAAATCAAAGCAAAATCAGTAAAGAACAAGGGAAAAGTAGGGTGAAGAATAGGGTAAATGACTATTAACAGAGGAAAACTACGATGGAGGAAAGCAGGGACTGGTACCTCTAAAAATCAAGAGAAAATATGATGAATTAGAGAGGAAAAAGAAGAATGAATCACAAGTGAAATAGTGAACTCAATGACTAGTGAATAGAAAAAAAAAGAAAAAAAAAATGATGATGAAGAGGAGAGGAAACTGATGATTGAAGAACAAGCGTGAAATGACAATTGGTAATAGAGGAGAAAAGAACTAAACCTAAGGGAAAATTTGTGGCTAAAAATGAAAGAAAATGCAGTGGAAGAGAGAAAGAAAAACGGTGAACAACAAGGAATGAGATGACTGTGGAAATGAACGAAACTGAGCGAGAAGCTTGAAGGGAGGGGTGATTGGATTTGTTCCTCTTCTCCTTTTGTTTTTCCTCTTCCTTTCGGATCTCCTCTTCTACTATGGTTCATGCTTCTTCTTTGTTTCTCCCCTCTTTCCCTAGTCAATCAGCTTCAGATCCTTCTCTTCCCTCTAGGAATGATCTCCCGCTTCTCCTCTTTCTTCTTTATAAAGCTTTTGTATGAATCCCCCAACTTTCCACTATAACATGTCTCTTTCTAAGGTTTTGTTTCCAATTAGGAAACACTTTTTTATTCCTTTTCAAAATTATTTCCTACATAGGAAACTATTTTCTAAATTTCTCCAACCACTTTAAAGACATTTTCCTCCTAGGTCTCATCTTTCATTGTGGGGACCATGTATACCTTTGATGATCTAGTCCCAATCAACTTGATTTGAGTCAATCAAGTCCATTTAGGTTGATCTGTAGTACATAAAATTCAATTAAAATAATCTTAACCATGATTTAATCATCTGATTAACTCTGATGATCATCTAGCTATTAAAATTTTCCAAATAATGGTTAGATAATCAATTGGACTATAGTTAACATTTAATCTAATAATGCAAAATTAAGTGATTAGATGATCTATTTAGACACTAATTTGAGGGTTTTTTTAAAACTAAAATTGAACACCCACATGCACACTACCTCTGAACATATAGGCTATTGTGGTCTGATCTTCAAGAAGATGACTTATATGTCTTAGCATACCCAATCAGTGCAAGGTATAGTATGCATGTACGGATCAGTAAACAGATAGTGGCATGCCCCAGTGATCCATGTTCCTCTAATAATTATGCTTCTTGGGCAGGTATCTCATCTCAGAGAAGAGGGGACAATCTACACCTTCTAGCATAGTGACCGCAGGCAAATATGCCTATCAATTAGTCAAAAATACATCCGCCAATAAACTTAGGTACATCGCCACCAAAAGTTATTAAATTATATTAACCTTGAGGCCTTCCAGTGCCACAGCACTAGCCCTCATTAGTTATTCTCTATCATAATACATAAAGCTTTCAATCATGCCTTCATACAATAAATTGCATGTGATTTGAAATCATATCTATTTTCAATACTTGATTCCATTTCAAAAGCACATATAATATTCAAAGCACGTTTCAATAGATTTGATTTTCAAGAATCAACATTAAATAAGATATTGAGCTTTTCAAACATTTAAAACAAATTGCATTTCCAATACTTCATTTTTATCATGAAAAAAGGATAAAAGTACATTATAACAAAACTATCCAACATAGCACTTAATTCCACCTACGTCATAACACGCAATCTAAATAGCTGAGCTAAACCATATCCAATTTGAGCAACCATCTTAAATGTACAAAAAATGTATTGCTAAATCTTATCATGAATTCATAGTTTGGATCATCTAGATTCATCCACAAATTAAGATTGGTTGTTGATTCTTCATTCATTACAAATCAACTTGGATTAACTTGATCGCAACCATTTAGATTGTTAATCATCATTGCTTCAAATATGGATTGTTGATCAGACCCTCAATAGTTGTTAGAATTATAGATCAATATGGTTGATTGTTTATCAACAATCTAGACCATGAGCCAATTTATGTTTAATCCATCAAGTGGTTACATTTTAGTTTTTTTTATACATAGCACAATACAGTTTGTATTAACTTCCCTAATCACAATCTTATGATCAAATCTTATCCCATTTGGTAAAATAGTACTATAATCTTCCAATATAGGTGTCTAATTAAAATATGATGGTTAGCTCTCATGTAATTCATGTGAACAATGTTATACAATTCAAATTTACATATCTGACCACGTTCCAATGGTCAAATATCATTCTAGAGAGTTAGATCTCTAGATCAATGTCCTTGGTTACTAATCATTACATTTATCTACGTCTCAAGTGTTGAATTTGAGTTTGCTATAGTAGAGCTAAGTTTTGTAGTCCTTGGTGAGTTTAGTATTGTTCATGTGTAGATTGGCAGTTAAGATCGTTTGCTCCATCGATCTACCTCTGTTAATAATTGAATAACACATTTTGCATTTAGATCTAAATAATTTTGATTAAAATGTTATAAATCCAAAATCTAACTAAGAAAAATTCATAGATGGATAATAAAAACTAATTGAGGAAGATCACGTACCTAGTTACATGATTTTGCTCTATAATTTATTGCCAATTACAAAGATTTTTGACAAATTTTTATCGAATGGTGACAATCACCTTGGGTACTAGTTTTTCTTTGATCTTCAATAAATCAAAAGGGTATTACTCTGAACTCCTTCTGAAAGACATTTAAAGGTTCATATCACTCATCTTATTTATCATTTTCTCCAACAAATTCAAACTCTAGATGCATCACCATGTCTTTGATTTATTTGGGTAGAAGTGGTCGAATCAAGGGAGAAGCTCAGGGCTTCTATGTTTCTTGTTGTGGTAATGAATATGATTAGCTCAGATCATCGATCTGAGATGCTGTTTTCTCTAATGAATTCAATCTTAATAGAAAGAAAATTTTGCTCCTGCTCCATCAAGGTCCCTAGGGCATTCCTCTAGCATTTTCAGGTAAGCCTCTTATTTCCCTTGTCTCCCTTTCTCTCCTCCCTCCTCTTCTTCTTCTTCTTTCTCCTTCCTATTTTTTTTCTCTTTCTTGCCTTGGGTATAGTCGACTGATTTAGTTGATTAAATTAAAGGGGGGTGCCAATATCATGATCAACCCCTCCTTTAAAATTTTTAATCATTTCTTTATTTTTTCATATTATATTATATATATTTATATATTATTATTGTTATTAAACATAATCATTCTGCTTTGAAATCTGGCATGATGATGGTCAATGACATCATCATGCATAACAATTATATTGTCTGATTTGTCCATTGTAAATTTCTATAAGTCGGGCCCACCAATGAATTTACAAAAATACCCTTTGTTAAAAAAATTTGAACTTTTTTATTCGAACTCCAATTTTAGTGTTCTAAGTGTTGTTGGAAAGCTTTTTTCATGCACAAGTCAAATATTGAAGTTTCAAAAGTGAACTAATTATCCTTCAAAAAGTCAATTTCATGTAACTCAAAGCACAAAAATTTAAATTTGCATTTTCATAAAAAAATAACTCAAAAATTATATAAAACAAAATTTAGACATTGGGGTTATTACATATGTAATTTTTAATTCATATGGGGCCCATTATTCACATTTTATTTGTCTCAATCAATACTTCCCATTTTCTCCTTATGTAGAGAGAGAGAGAGAGAGAGAGAGAGAGAGAGAGAGAGAGAGAGAGAGAGAGAGAGAGAGAGAGAGAGAGTATGGGAGGATTATGCACAATAGGGATAGAAATTTGCTATTAAAAAGTAAAAAATTTACTACTTTTCATCATTCTCAAAATACCCTTCTATTAACATAATTTTACCCTTATTTTAAGTTTCAATGTAAATATATTTCTTAATTTGGTTTCTAGTTAGTCATACACGAGTAGTTTCCCTTAGTATACTATAGATAATTACCTTCTCTCTCCTCTCTCTTTCTCTTTCTCTTATGTCTTGGGAGAATGTGCCATAGTTACCAAGAGTTGTGGCCAGTTTTTCATATTTGTTTTGAAACTTCTGCCCCCAAATGGTTATGAAACTCTTCTTTTGTAATGGAGATGAGTTTAAATAAGTTTTAAATGGATATAAAAAACTGATGAAAACATATACTATAAAATTGGAAATCAAGTACTACATATAGAAAATTGTCCATAGAGTAATGAGGTTGTCCCATTAATTTCGAATTGTATTAGATGTTGATTCAGTTAAAAGGCCATGAATACCATGACAGAGAAATTTCAGTCTTTATTAAAAATTTGAAAAATGATATTCTCGCCCATTAATGTAATTCTAACCCTTCAATATTCTTTTTGGGATTCAAGGTTGTGATGTGTTGAATTTTACATTGTAAAACTAAAAAGAAAATCTTTAATGCCCTAAAAACCACTAAAGGAGCAAGAATATAGTATACTATAGTGGGACTAAATTGTCAAAATATAATATACTTTGAAGAATTAATTAATTTATCCTTATCCTTTCTAACATATACTCATATCATTATTTTACTTTATGAAGCAGTGGAAAAGATGCTTGCTGAAGGAATCGAGGGTGTGCTACATGCATTATAGATCACACTAAATTTTCTTTTGAAAAGAAAAGGCAAATTTTAGATGGTGCTCTTATATCTAACAAAGTAATTCTTGCAAGTCGATTGGGCTTTCCGTTATTGCAGATGGGAAAGTTGGTTTCTAGAGAAAGATTTCTTTCTTGGATCATGAGTCTATTGAGAACTCATGGATTTCTATTCTTATTGATACCTCCCCTAATTCAGCATTGCTCGGATTGAAACAAGGTGATCCTCTTGTCCCTTCTCTTTCACAATTATAGGAGAATGCCCCAATAAGATGCTATCTAAGGCTTCTTCTCTTGGATAGTTGGAAGGAATTAAGGTTGGAAATCCTCAAATTTATATATAATATTTGCAATTTGTTGATAATTTTATTTTTCTTGCAAAAAAGGAGATCTCCAAAGCCTTAAATTTTGAAGTTACTATTTGAGCCTTTGATTTAGGATTTGGCATCAAGTCAACTTAGTAGTATCTAAAGTCATTGGTCACAATGTGCCCAGTGAAGAGTTACAATATTTTATTGCTACTCTTGGATGAGTTTACGTTGTAAATATTTGAGCTTAACTGTCACGACCCTGGTTTTTATATGATGCAATTTTGATAAAAAGGCGAGATCTCTTGTTTTATAAATATGAAATGCATGAAAATCTTTCTCATTTGGAAAACAACCTTTCATAAAAATCCCGAGTGTGAAAACACATTCTCCAATAATTTAGCCATGGCAAAGTTTTAAATCAATATTGTTCCCAAGAAAGTGTTAGTCACAGCCCCAGCTATTAGAGAGTAATTACAATCAAGTAACATTGAAAGATAAGATAGGGGTTTACTTACATGTACTTAGCCTGTGTCTCCTAGTAGAAACGTCCCTTGCCCTTAAGTATTTATTTTGTATCTGAAAAATGTTGAGGATTGGGTGAGTATATAATATACTCAGTAGGAGCCTATCACTACTACTTTTATAAATGCATGAGATGTTTCAAAATGATATGCTCATTCAAAACATGCGTATGTTTGAATACTCGAGTTCAATATCAGTATAAGAATCAAACTGAAATACTCATGACTTAAAAGCTCACATAATCCAAAATCGAAAGTATTATATACGTATATATCATAACATCATGATATGCATAAGATGCTTCATGGAGTTCAACTCATGGATCTCTAGTATGGTATGGTCGACCAACCTTACATCATGTCATATGCAATGCACATAAATCCATGAAACCATAGGGTCCCACTATGCCCACGACCTCATCGCCGTGTGGTCCCCGGGTACCTAGGGACATAGGATGATCATATACCTCCACGGGGCATATGACACTTCGACCCAGTGGCGTGACACCAGTGGTAGCCCCCTGTACCACATGCAGTTGAAGTAGGGACATGCCCTTTTTGGGCGTGGCACCCATCCACCTAATAGTGGTAGAGGCCGGGTGGCCAACCCAGACCCCTCGGCATAGCACCCATGGGCTTACTTGCCCAAATCACATAAGATAAGTCAAAACCTTTTGTTAAAACTTGTCCTCTTTTGAGTCCCTCACAACTGCCTGGCCCTCGGCACTCCAGCATCTTTTGACAACCCTCAAGGACATGCAATCTTTGCAAGTACTTAAATTATGCAATGCATGCACTTGTTTGTAACACATATATGTGCATAATGTATATGCAGTCATTTCAAAACATGGCTATGTACAAAACATTTGACATACATGCTGAATTAATTTATGCAAATCACATGCAAATCAAGTCATATATCTAAAACATATGTTCTCAAATAACAATAGTTCTTTTAAAAGAATCTAATAGTGATAGAGCACCTACCTGACTAGGTCGCATTAACCCCTTTGTCCTCATACGCTCCTGAACATGGTTTGGGGACTCAAGGTTAGTTTAACCTATCTTTGATGGGTTTAGAGTAGTTGGGTCTTATTACTTAGGCATTAGGGGTCCATCCCTATGCCTATGGGTGTCCTAAGGTCATACTTGGGCCTTGGTATCCTCAGTTTTCCAAAGTTCTAGTGGCCACACACCACCATTCAAAATGGCGGTGGTTTCTCCTTGAAACACTGCCGTTCTAGAAGCCTCTAGGAGCTTGAAGACGACGGGGTGCCTGTATCAAAACGGGCACCTGTGTTTTTCAAGTTAAGTCGTTTTGTGAAATTTACAGTTTTGCCCCTGAACTTCAAAGGGCCATAACTTGCTCATTTTAACTCCGTTTTGGGTGATTTTGGTCTCATTGGATTCCTTTTTCCGAGACGCATCTAATGGAACCACTTTTATTACCAAATTCCTGGGTTTAGTCAAGGTGACTAGTGAAATGACCAAAATGCCCTTTTCTTTAAAACTGAACTTTTCATTGCTAAACTTGGAATTTCAATAGTACAAAATTGGAGTCATTACATTAACACTGGTTATTGGACCATCTTTTGGTCAAAGGTTGTTAAAAGGTTTCAAAGGAGGTTGTCATGTTGGAAAAGTAAATGTTTTTCTTTAGAAGGGAGAGTTACTTTAATCAAATGAATGGCAGCCTTGGCGCAATGGTAAAAGTTGTCATCATGTGACCTTGAGGTCACGTGTTCAAGGTGTGGAATCAACCTCTTGCAAAAATGCAAGGTAAGGCTGCCTACTTTATGCCATTGTGGCCCGCCCCTTCCCCAGACACTGCATAGGCGAGAGCTTTATGCACCGGGGCTGCCTCCTTTTTATTTAGTTACTATAATCACATCAGCCCTTGCAATCCAACATACTATCTTTCATTATTCAAGTTCCTGGCATCAGTCATTCTCAAATTTGAAATGTTAGAAAAGGGTTTTTTATGGGGTGATTTAGATAATAAGCATATATTTCATTTAACTTATTGGGAGCAAGTATGCAAACCAAAAAAGTACGAAGGCTTGGGCATTAGACCAATCAACCATTTTGACTCTGCCTTCCTCATGAAATGGCTTTAGAGATTTGGAGAAGAGAGAAGCACTATATGGCGAAGATGTATCGAAGAGGTGTTTAGGCCAATATTATTCACCTTAGATCCATCATTAATCAAAGCATCAGGTTTCATATTAGAGACGGTTCAAGTATAAGATTTTAGGAAAACATATGGCTTGGGGATTCACCACTCTCTAAAATGTTTGCACGCCTTTGTTTCATTGCTCAAGAAACTGAAGCACCGTCTCTAATTATTTCACCATGACTAATGGGATCACTCAATGGAATATTCAGTTTAGAAGAGATCTGAGATATGTCCATGACGAAGAGTTATTAGAACAAATCACGTCTATTCTCAATGCATCCGAGAATTGGATAGTGCTAATAGGATTTGGATGCAAGATTCCTCCAGCTTATTTATACACAAATTGTGCCTCAAGTGGTTGACATGCAAAATTTTTGAACAACAAGAAACCGCTCTGTAGCAGAAGTGTGGAGTTGGAAAGCTTCTCCTAGAATTCAATGTTTCGGGTAGTTAGCACGCGTGGGTAAGATTCTCACAATGAGTAATTTAATGGCTAGAAGGTGGAATCTAGCTAGTAGGTAGGTTATGTGTTATTCGGACTCGGAAGATATACATCACCTCATAATTCACTCCAGTGAGGTTTCCAAGTTAAGGGCCTTGGTCCTTGAATTGGTTTGGTGTGAAATAGTCTATGTCGTGGAGTCATTGACTTATTTTTGGCATGGGAAAAGAAATGCAAGTCATCTAGAGAGAGGAAACTATAGAATTGGTGCCTTCCAGTAGCTCTTTGGATATTGTGGTCGGAACACAATAATAGAATCATTAGAGGGAGAAACAAACTACTGAAATTCTTCTTGAAAATATAAACTCTTGTTGCTTCATGTGTTAGTAGTGGATAAAGATTTTAAAGGCTTCTCTCCCCATGATATCAAAATACTATGGGGTGCAATTGATGACAAGGCCAAAGTTATATCAAAATTGCACGTTGAGTGGAGAAAGCGTAGCTTTGCGTGGACAAAACTGAGCTTTGGTGGGTTGAGTTTTCAAAAGCAAGGGTGCACGGGAATTGTTGGCATCATCTGGGATTCTCTCGGCAATAGTCTTTTATATTTCTGGGCCCAACTAGTGGAAAAGAAGCAATTGATACAGAGATTATTGGTGTAACAACTGGAATTCTTTTAGCTAATTAAAAGATTTCTATACTTATTGCTCGCTATAGAATACTATTCGAAGGTGGTTATAGGTTGGCTAAAAGAGCAATCCTCGGCATCATAGAAATTAGGACTACTCATAGATGAAATTCAAGAGTCCTTCTCATCCAGAATTTTCTCCACTAGTGAACTTCCTAGATCAGCTAATGGTAAGTGGATGCTTGGGGAAGAAAGATGTGTTGAATCAAGGGGTTAACAGTTCAATTAACAGAGAAAAGGCAAATCTTAGGCAATCCATTCCCATCATCTTCTGTTTCTTTTATTGAATTGTGTGATTTTATTCATGTATCCTTATTTTGGCTCAATTTATTTTAAGGGGCTTTTGGCTTTTGTTTTCTAGTGACCAGTTACATTTATGAACCTCTTGCCGCCTTTGAAGAGACGTCTTGGGCATCTTTTTTCTCAACTTGCAGCTAGGTTTGTGTCATGTGATCTTCTCAATGCTTCTTTAACTAAATTAAAAATTTTCCTTTCCAAAAAAAGAAAAAAGAAAAAAAGTACTCATGTCACTCATGTAAGTCATATACATAAGTTCCTGTCATTTCACGAGATAAATTAATAAATTAGAAAAATAATTGCTTTATGTGACTTTTAACTTAACTTATTTTATATGATAAAAAATATAAAACTCAATAAAAATAGTGCTCTCTCTCTCTCTCTCAAGAGGTGTTTTTTTGTTGTGCTTAGAATACTTATTTATGTAATAAGTGAACCGTTAAGAAAATTTTGGAAATATGTTATCTTATAAGTCTCGAGAGATTATTAATGTACCACATTTACCCCAAGTTGTGATTGAAAATATAATATTATTTTGGTGTGATTATTAATTCATAAAGATTTTATTGTAGATATGAAGAAAAAAGGCGATCCAAAGTGTACCTATAGTTCTAAAAGGTATAAGCCAGATCAATGACCTCGCCGGCTACTGAGTCAACTTTCAAGGATTCTAGGATTGAATATAGTAAATAAGCATGCATTATTTTCTAAACAATTTGTTTTAACGCAATTAGTGTTACTGTGGCAAATTGCAAAACGAACTCCATTTCAAAATGCAAAGCAAAGAAGTTGTTGCAAGAAATTATTGGTGCAACCATAGTAACAGAAAATCCGTTTTTTCATTTTTGTTTGCCAAGTCATGTCTTTTTCATGCTCAGTATCAACCTTTAAAAAGACCCTTGTTTCTCAATAAAACACTTTTTTTTTTTTTTAGTTTTCCCTTTTAAAACCCACCTTTTTAAAAGATTTCCAAATTTGTGACTTTTTCTTTTTTATGATTTTCATTTTTTTTTTCAATATTTCTTTAACATTTCAATTCTAAACACGAAGCCTGTATATAACAATATAATTATCATCTAAAATATACTTTGTGCCTAAGGAATTGTCAAATAGGTTGCTATTAATCTTTTAATTTTATAATTATAAATTTGCCATCTTTTTCTTTAGCTTTTTCCGGACTCTTTTGAAAATTTTCGTCTTTTTCCCCTACCTACCTTTTCCCAACTTTAACTAAGGGTGCAACTACCTCTATTATAACAAGGTTAGATCACATCATGAAGAAAAATGGAGGCAAAGTTGACATGACAATTACTAACAGCTAGAAAACTAGACGAGAAAATCACAGCCATCGAAAAATCATTCATATTATGATAATGCATGGCTCCCTCCAAATCATTTCATTATCTGGACCCTGTATCAGGTAGGCCATGCCTCATAATCTTGCCCACTAGATGATATTAAATATATTTGGAGTGTAAATTGCACGGCTGACAGTTTTATCATAAATAGTACCAAAACGTTTACAGAAAATAAAACGGCAGTCAGAGGATTAGGACCATCCACCCGATTCCACTTCGCATAATTCTTAGTCCGGTAGCGTTGGTATAGTTTCTTGTCTCTCTAAAGTTTTGATATAATTGCTTGTCACCAAAAGCCCTAATTTTCCTACCAATATATATCACTTCCCTTCTATTGTTACATGATAATGATCTACCACAAATCCACAATTGATCCAAAGTATGACTAGAGAATAAAGTACGACGCTACCATAGAGAAAAAGAAAGTAATACATGAGGTTGATATACAGCCACCTAGCAAGGTTATGACTGACAACCCTAATCGCATCCAAGTCTTATCTAAGCAAAAGCTATAAATCAAAAGCACACTGATTATGTGGGACCTCAGGGCCTGCAGGCTTCCTTCCTACCCGACTATGATTTCTTTGAATAAACCGTATCTGGCCACTTCCTTCTACTTTCGCCCGGAGGAAAACCAGGCATTGGCAGTTCCATTGCTACTTGGGGCCCTCAGAGCGTCCATGTCTCCCACATATTAAGAGATAAGACATCTTCTTTCTTAATAAGGTTTCCATTATCATGATTTCACGTGGTAATCATCTCCAAGTGTACCCTAGTGGCCATTGTTGATAGTTACATTAGCACATAACTTGATGGGTGTCACT
This sequence comes from Warburgia ugandensis, assembly GCA_035236585.1. NCBI lineage: Eukaryota > Viridiplantae > Streptophyta > Magnoliopsida > Canellales > Canellaceae > Warburgia > Warburgia ugandensis. The sequence goes on from CP141139.1 coordinate 33,033,656, forward strand.
TGATGCATTACGGACGACAACCAATTTGGCTTTTGTGTAACATCTGAGGACCTCTAGGCTCCGTAGCTCTGCCTCCATTGGATACTAAACCTGAGCCATGCATTGTAATATAATCAAGTGGGTAAACCATTTTTCACTGATTGCGTTAGGTAAGCTGGCAACATGATATCCAACAGTTCGATTTAACGTGAGTAGTGTATAATCACAAGTTCTCTGAAAAAAATTATTGACTATATTGCTTTAAGTCAATTTATGTCCATAGTTAAAATGACATTTCAGTAAGTTTTGATCTTGTAACTTTATATTATGATTATAGTAACAAAGTTCAAAGTTAGGAAAAAGTCAGTAAGGTAAAGGCTGGGAGAAAGTCTGAAACAAGACGGCAAATTTTTTAATTTAAAAAAAAATAAAAGGAAAGAAAATAATAGCAACTCATTCAACAACTTCTAGGCAATAGTTTCATTATTATGAACAAAATAAAACATTATTATTGTAGATAAAAGTTATATTATTATTGGCAAATCTGAAACTTAGGATTATATTACATTATTATATAGTCATTCGCAACACTGCTTAACTATGCTAATGTTGATTATTGGCGAAATGAACCACCAGACATCGACCTCTAGCCAACTCATCTTGCGAACTGCAGAACTTACCGGCAAACGAAAGAAATCATTCGCTGAACAATTATTTTATAAAAATGGTAGTTAAACCAAATGTTTAAAGACAACTATAAAGAAAATGAAAATGAAGGCGAAGGCGAAGGGTAGACAATAGACATGCATGGTCGAAGAACGTGAATATGGTAGAGAGAGAGAGAGAGAGAGAGAGAGAGAGAGAGAGAGAGAGAGAGAGAGAGAGAGAGAGAGAGAGAGAGAGTACTTTCTAGGACCTTGCACGTACGGTGTATTTTTCATGTTTTTGTTTGGAGAAATACTGTGCAACCGAGCTTCTGCGATTGACTGCGTGACCCCTCTGTCTATGACAACAACTTTTAGATGATATAACCTATTCATATTTTTTGCCTTCACTTAATAGGTTATGTGTCAAAATTCATGCCCATTAATTGCTTTTAGCTGCTAGTTTTCTCCAATTTTCTCAATTAAAAAGTTTAACAATTATAATTTCAGAACTTTTCAACTGAGAAAGCTTGTAACTATCTATGACGCATCCAATGAGCATAACTTTTTGCATGTTGTCCAAATATGAAAGGATGAAGAAGGCGAATGATATAGATTATCCAACGGTGGGGCCTAAAAGAGGGGCTCACGAAGTTGGTCCTAAAAGCTTAGTCGGGTTAGCATTTCTCTTTTGTTTTTGGGTATCTGGTTATTTGGTAATTTTGTTCAAAGAGTTCCTGGGCCACGTTAAAACGTCAGATACATCTAAAACGCCTTCATCGACTTTAAATCTCATACAAATATGGGAAACAATACTGTGCTCACAAGAAGACCCACTGTGACCACCACGTGATTCGTCCAAAAAAGAGGAAGTCAATTGTGGAGAGAGACACTGGCCAGTGGCTATACGACGGCTCATTTTTGCATGAAAGGGCCTCATCTTTCAATGATCCTACTGTTGCTCTGGCTTAAGATATCACGTAAACAAAATATACAACATTAGAAAATTTTTAGCATCCTAAAACCCGTGGCTTTGTTGACTGTTTGTTTATACGATGTTCCTGACCGTCCATTTACTGAGACCAAAAGTACGTCTTCTTAGATCACGCTAGAGTCATCTGACCTGTGCGGTTTTTTAAACTATTATTCATTCAGTGCTGAAGCACTGACTGGCACTAGCGTGATCCAAGAACAGTGGGATCCTTCATGCAAGATCTTGCATGGCACTGCACGTGCTGCAACTTGCTACTTTAATATAAGGTCATTGTCTACTTTGCTTATTATTATTATTATTATTATTATTATTTGTTTACGACTAGACATACACTCACACCCATGACAACCTTAAACCCTAGTGGCCCACGCGAGAGACTCTTGTGGCCCACGCGAGAGACTCTTGTGGCATTGTGTTTGAAGGCTTTAGTGCAACTTCTCTCCCTTATTCAGGAAGCTAATAAACTTACATTAAAAACTTAAATGTCTAAGAGGATTAATTGGTGCTGCACCAATATTCCCAGTTTTTCATGTTTATTTAGTTCTTCTAGTGTAAGATAGACTGAGGCGCCAGGCCTGCCAACGGTAGGGGCTCCTTGGAATGAGTTTACATCGATAGACCTAAGAAACCTACAAACACATACTATGTGAATTCTATTTATCGGAACATGGCCAACACTATTCGTATGCTTTATCCATCATACAGTTAGCCACCACGAGTATTACAGATCTACATGCTTTACTGTCCTCTAGGCTCTATGCTTCGCTGTAGCGTACATGCGTTCCCATCCTCTGGACATAAATCCTCTTATGCTGCTTGTTCTCGTTGAAACTGAACCTCTGTTGCACTTGAAAATTTACCCCCCGAAGTGTAAATATGATATGCTATGTTAGCATGTCGTTGCAAATGCAGCATCAACATTACCAATGCATGCATCCATGGATACACATGTATATGATGATCAGATTTCTTAGACATGAATCAATCATTAGTTTGCTTTTACAATCATCTATCATTTGAGCCAGTATATAGGTTTCCTTCCCTTGGCTTTTGTATCACAAAGACTTTCCGTGGGAAGCCATGAGTAGAGGCGGGAGTTATGGAGGAGGACAAAGCTCACTGGGCTACCTCTTTGGATCCGATCAGCCACCTAACCCAGCGCCAGTCTCTGATAAGGCTAAGAATCCTCCAACTGACGATCATAAGACCACTGTGGCGACAGGAAGCATCCCTTCTACAAAACAAACGACTTCAAACAACTACCACAGAGCCGAAGGCCAGAACACAGGCAACTTCATTACAGTAAGTAGACCAGAAATATGTGTTGTCAAGTCCTATAGCGGCAGGTATGTGTAGTTATATGCTACTTTCCTTGCAGGAACGTCCTACCACAAAGGTGCAGTCAGCCCCTGGAGGAGACTCTTCCCTTGGATACTTGTTTGGAGACAAATGATGTTACATGGTCTCTCTGATGGAAGTGAAGTAAGAATTTATATGGATTTCTAGAAATGATGGGAGCTTGTTTTTGTTGTTTAAAATAAGGTCTGTTTTTGGCCATAAATGTCAGACTTTCGCAGGTTCTATATCAGTGATAAGATGCTGTTTGCTCTAGGTTTTGTGTGGTTTAGACATGTGACGTTATCCTGTTATCCGGTTTGGTGATAATAGAGACTTCCTAGTAAGGAAAAGTATAATCAACAGAACACCTTGTCTCCTCTTCTTTTTTCTGCTTTAACCAAGCTGATTCTTGTGTATTGGTTTCCTTATATGAACAAAAGATTGGGGATACTATATCGACTGAATCTGGCATCCGGATGGATAGGCTAAACGATTACTCTCTCTATCTCTGTTGCTTACTTGCCAAGTTCTCTTAATAATACTTGGAATCTTAGTTTCATCTATTTTATCTTAGTACTTTTCTGCAACTTAAACTTGACATGTAGCTCTCTCTCTCTCTCTCTCTCTCTCTCTCTCTCTCTCTCTCTCTCTCTCTCTCTCTCTCTCTGTAGTATATACACATGTATAGTATGCACATTGTATCAGTGTATCTATCTGAGAGGCATGTTTTTGCACCAGTGATTTCTCTCATTCGCAAGAATTCCACTTTCATATTTAGATGTATCTATATACCTCCTGATTCTAAATGTTAATAGCAAATAAACATGTTTTGCATCTGACATTTCATCCTTCTATCCATGTAACACTAGTTGATTTACTCCTCTATGATGCATACTGAAGATGTAGTTATCCTTAATTTACAATATGACCATGCCACGAAACAAACTTTAGCTACATCAGATAGGTACAGAAGAAATTTAATTAGCTTGAGACTGTGTTTTTAGGGAGGGCTAATCTTCAGCATAAACGATTGTATTACATGTCTATGGAACTGCTGCATTTATGTTTCTTGTTTTCCATCTACATCATTAAGATAAGGGTTCTAATAATTTTGAGAAAAATGCAAAACATAAGGAGTTGTCCGTTTCTTTAAATCATGGTATCGAGACATAGATAAAAGGTAAAATAGTATATATAAAAAATGATAAGGCAAAAATCCTTTCAAAAAGAAAAACTAGAGCTCCATTTCTTTCTTTCGAGTTCCATACATATCCAGTAATTGTGTAGAGGACAAGGGCTATACCACTGAAACATAAACCTATCTGAATCTGTCTTTCACTTTTTACTTCTATTATCTAGGAATTGGATAATCTTTTTTCTTTTTCTTTTCTTTTTTATATCTTTCTCTTACCATTGTCAATCATAACATTCAGGTGATTTGAGTAGTGAAGTTATTGTAACTCATTTGATCCATTGAATTATGTCCATATACAATGGAATCTCACAATGATATTCTTGTACCATCACGATATTTCCCTCATTTAATCCTCACCCGGTTGAGGCACAAGTGTGATTGGTGCTGACAGGCTACCTTAAGTGTTGCACCAACCTAAGAGGGCTACTAGTATTAATGATGATAGGCCACCTTAAGTCTTGCACCAAATTAAGAGGGCTACCAATAATCATACGCATGATATCCTTCCTCAACGGTTGTTATGTAGTGGTTATTAAGGAACACAATATGGCTCTACAATTGTAAAACTAATCGACTTAGATGAGTAACAAAACCAAAAACAACAGAATTTAGATGTAGATGACATTAATATGGTCTAAGAGAAAAGTAAACAAACTATTATTTTTGCGTTGGATGGATCTTCCTAATATGAATCAATTAGGGTGTAGATATCAATGTGATATGGTTAAGTTGCTAATTAGGAGTACAATTTTATTTAGCTAGGAAGTCCTTTTATAAAATTTATAGCTATATTGAGATAGTTATTTGTAGTTATTTTCTAGGGTAGTTTCCATGGAAATGTATGAGAATAGATTTATTTGGCTCCATTGCGAGTTAGGAGATCTAGGTTCTTCTTGAATTGAACCTAAAATAGGAGGCTCGATCATTTTTAAGTGATCATCTTCTTTCTCTTTTATTTTTCTTTTTGTATTTTGAATTCTTAAGACTTTTATCATCATGTTAGCATTTTCTATGGAAGCTTGTCAATGACTTGTGTCAAAAGATACTCCATTAGATCATAAAAGGTTTTGCATATTATCTTCAATACAGATTTCATTTTGGTTATTTTGTAGAAAACAATGCGTTATGAATTAATTTCTTTTTCAAAGTCTTTTTTGGTTAATTATTTAATATAATTGAAAACTAATAAACAAAAATGATTATTGGATTACTGATAGCTATATTAAAAGAAGAAGCATAGTAAGAAAAATATTGATGCCTACATTGAAAAATTGAGGAAGGACAATCTTAGAGCTTTTATTTTACTCTACTGGTTTGTAAGACAGAGCTTTCATATTTTCTATATCTTTGGAATATCTGGGACACTGATGCCTCCTAAGTTCATAGCATTCTTATACTTTAATGAAGTCAACCACCAAGAGAAAAATAAATTTAGAAAATGAATTGTTAGATGAGAATTAAGAACTTTATTATTCTTCTTATTTATCAACTAGAAATGGAAACTTTTATCTTGATACTAAGGGGTTTTTGTTTACTTAAACATGGTAAAGATTATGGTTATGTTTGTTAATCATCATCCAAGGATAAGGTCAAGTGTATGCTACTACCATGTGTTGCTCGGAAGAGTTTTAGTTATTTTTGTGGGATCATTCATTTCTATTATCCTTTTTCAAGGTGTTCATGTGTGGGTGGGGTCAAGATTCAAGCAAAAAAGGGGTCACATTTGAGAATTAGGTTTTCTTAGTAGACCTTTGGTTTTCATATATTTATAATCTATTGGGTGTACACAATTTTCTGCACTAATTTTAGGATTACCCATTTTTTTCTTATGCTTTAATTCTTCTCAATCTAATGGAAAATGTGGTATAAAAAGCTTTTGTGCTTTGATTCTTCTTGATCTAAGTGCATATCTTTTATGTGCTCATTCACACCTACCATTAAAAAAAAAAAACCTTGTTGTGCTGATTCTTTCTTTTGCAACGATTTCAATCTATTCTATTATGTATGTTGAACTAAATATGAACAATTAATAATTTTATTTCAAGAAAAAAGAAGAATTTTTTTTTTTTTAACAAACTAGAAAAATTACTTTAAAAAAAAATTCTAGTGTTTTCTTTATCTAGATTGTAGTTTCTTCTTAAATATTGGTTAGTTTGAAATATATATATCAATCTTTGATAATCACCTTGGAGGTAGAGGGGCTTTCTAGAGAATCTATATAAATTGTATTTTTTAAATAATTCCCTTAAATATACAAGAACCTATATTTCATGGAGTATTTTTTTGTTCTTTAAGATTAGGATCTATCTTTTATATAAAAAATTTCATTATTTTCTTGTTATTCTCCATTTCCATTGAGTGACTCTTGGAGCAAATCTCATCATTAAGTCCTCTTCCTAGGTTTTACTAAGGGCTAGAGTGGGTTGATACTACAGAGTGATGGGATTTGGTAGGTTTAACATCTAGGATTTGGTCATTTATGTCTAACAATGATTTGCCAAATATGCCAATTTCACCACAGTGTATGTGAATGAAAAGCTATATGGTCATTTTGCTAGATATGATATTTTTTATGTTTCCAACTATTGATGAATTTGGTCTTTTCGTACCAAACCAACCAAATCATAGTAGAAGCCTTTTGTTACTAACATGCCCTTACATAAGATCCCTTCTTCTCTGAATCTTCTAGTTGTCAATATCCGCTCATTCACAATCACAAGACCATCAATGGACCCTATTGTGTGGTTTAGTTCTCACTAGCAGCCACATATAATGATCTTATGTAAGAAACTACTTAGTTACATGGAGTGGAGAACAAGTAAATTGATTACTAGGGACAATGGCCAAATAAAGTTGGTTAGTTAGAGAAATGGTTATTAGAGGCATATGTCTAGGCCAATGACCCACCCATTCAAGAAGCAAAGCTTTTGCATTTATGCCATGAATCTTCTACAAGGTTTGAAAGAGAAAGAGATAGTGTGGGTATAAGTGGGATCAAAAGGGGTGGTTTGGGTGGAAACAAGCTTTTGTTCTCTTTTGTATATTTTTTTTTCTTATAGTGAAGATGATTGGGCTATACACTCTAGATGTAGGCCGTTTTGCCAAACTACATAAATATTTGTGTAGTGCTTGTGTTTATGTTTGATTTATTGTCTTTGTTAATCATGTGAATGGTGTTTTAAAATTACAAAAATGGTAACAAAGTCCAGGTGCGTTTAGGAAGAAATTAAAGCAAGAGAGTCAGATAGAAAAGTAGATTTTGTCATGCACAAGAATGCTTTTGGGTTTATTTTGGGTATACTAAGGACAAGAACATTGTTCTTGATTTATAAATCTTTTAGTAATGAAATTTTCTTTAGATAGAAATTTTACACAAAGGAGATTTATAAATTCTCTACATATAGAAATGAAGGATTTTCCACTACAAAGTTTAAGATGTAGCTCTTCAAAAGAAAAAGAAAAAAACAATTTTACTATAAAAATTGTTGCAGATGTGTCCACAAATCCAATGATTGCATAGGAGTTCAAGCACTACTTGAACATGATAAAAGTGAAGTTGGAGATTATTATACTTGGTATCTTTTAACCCAACTTCTAGACAATGATTTTATTTAATGGTTTAGGGATATCTTAGGTTATTAGATTTCTAATAAGTAGTATATGGAACAAAGTGCACATATTTTAAAAATATGATCATTGATGAGAGGATTATTCCTATAGGAGGGGAGAAGATCAAATAGCCTCCTCAAAGAGTTGACAAAGTGAGTGGGCGGGTATAGAGGGGTTGGCCAGTTTGTTGAATCAGACAAAGTTAGGACTAGGATGCCTTGATGGTGTATGTGTGTGTAGTTAGTATTCTCAAAAGCCAAAGATGATGTTCTCGTAGGAGCAAATAGGTGGAGCTATATTAGTTTTGTTTGTAATACAAAGGCAGAAGGTTCTATGATCTCTGCTTGTGTCCTTTTAGTTCTATATGATTTTATGTCCTAAGCCTAGATAAAGGAGGAGGGATGTGCTACGTTCTAACTGATGTAAATTTCTTTGGAAAATATTAATATGAATCTAAACCATTAGGTATTTTCTCAAGCTTGGGCATTCTCCATAAGCAATGCATTGCTTTGGAGCCTGTATGTAGTAGGAAGTGGGCAAGGGGTGCAAGGATATTTCCTTGGAAAGTGACAGACTGCTTCTGATCCTGAACGTAGGGGGAAATAGACAGGGGTTCTTGTGTTATTCTAGTATGTGTAGATAAAGAGACTAACTCAGAAAAATAAGATTTGTATTGCCACATAAAATACTGGCGCATTGACAAGTAAGAGTATGGAATAATGAAATGTAGGAGAGTCAAAATAACTTGTGTCCAATAAACCAAATGGAAAGATGTGAAAATTTGAGAAAATTCATGGGTATAAGCTATGGTATATAGGAAAGGACAATAATAGAAATGGTAGGAATAATGGTAGATAAAGAATTAAAGGATAAAGTTGAAGATGTTAGAAGAACTAGTGATAGAATTTTATAATTAAAACTTGTGAAAGGAGTAATACAAGAAATTTCCAACACTGAGGGGATATTTATAGGAGCAAATTTAAATGGTTATGTAGGAAAAGAAAAGGAAGGATATAATAGGGTGTGGTATTGGAGAAAGAAATGAGATTAGAAAGATATGCTCTATTTTACTTTGGCATATAATCTAACTCTGGCAAACACAGTTTAAGAAGAGGGATGAACACTTACTAACCTTTAAAAGTGGATTATATAAAAGCCAAATAGACTTTTTTCTATTTAGGAATATTGAGAGATCAATGTGTAAGGACTATAAAGTGATACTTTATAAGAGTTTAGCCACATAACATAGGTTAATGGTTATAAATATTTATACTAAGAGATAGAAGAAAAGAAATAAACTTAATAGATATCCAAAAACTAAGTTGTGAAACTTAAAAGGAAACAAGAGAACATCATTTGGAAACAAGTTGATGGTAGAAGGAAAGTAGAACAATAAAACAAAACTTTGATCTCTTCTCAATTTCCTTCAAGATCTTAACTGAAAATAGTGTTATTTGAACAATTCCATAAATGTCGTCCCTTTTTTTCTCCTCTTCTTTTATTACTTTAGTAACATCTATTGTGATAGATTCTTCTTCTCAAGCCTCTAATAACCCTTTGTAGATGAATACCATTTCATTCACCAATGTGTGACTATCACCACAGAACCTTTCTTACCATTCATTTAGTAGGAGAAGAGCCCAATTTTAGTTAAAATTAAATATGCATAAGTTAATTGTTTTCTTTTTAAATATTCATAAAAATGAAGTCAACATAACTGTACTCTACCCTGCATTGAATTGTTGACATCAACTTCTTCCCAATTGATGCTCCTTTAGCTTCCAATCTATTTCTTCCTCTCCCAGTAAGAGATATGTTGATCTCTAATTGGAAGTTTTTTGGTCTTTCTCATTGTTCTACTAAAAAGAAGAACCAAGGAACAATAAATTCAACCTCATTTTGTCACTCTTTATTTAGGATTTAATCATTTAAGACATCTTCAACTTTATTTTCCTTCTAGACCTCTTAAATCTCTATTCTTAATTAAAGGAATGTCATAAATGGATTAAATACTTTAAATGGATTCATATTTATTTTCCTTACTTTATTGCTAACAAAGTTTTGACTCTACAAACTAGGATCTTAGTGATTTGTTGAAGATATCTCCACAATTTAATCAATACAAGGGCCTCTTTTTGTTTACCATACCCACAAGTATCATCCAATTCAAGTACATCTAGTAGCTCATCAACCGTTTGAAATGTAACCTTTATCATTAGGTACAAGGAATATTAGATATAACCATTGATACCCTTTTTTAGAAAAGCTATAACCATCAACACCTTAGTAAAGTTATCCCCTCACTGTGTGAGTTAAATCACTCCATTAACATTTCCTTTGTTCTCCATTTGATTGTGGCAAGGAGCTAGTGCTATCTTGAGACTACTATAATAAAAGAACTAGTTTGTATATCCTGGTTGAGGGAATATTCTCCCCTAACCCTAACCCTAACCCTAACCCTAACCCTCAGTCTCATTCCTTTTTCCAACTTTTTAGGTCTTTAAAAGCTCTTGATCAAGCATCTTTTTCATTTGAAATAAGATTTCATGTCTATTCATCTAGCAGAATGTTACAAACTTCACATTTTTATAGTCACACCTAGTAGAACCATTAATTGTCAATTTATTATTAACCTAATTCACCATTCTTACAGGAAAAGAAGTACTGTCTAAAATTTTATCAATGAAACTATGTTTGAGAATATGCTTCCTCTCTAGACTTCATATTCAATGATTTAAACAAGACTCATCCACATTCCTCTCTAGGGCAATGTAGCATCATTATCTTCTTGAAAGAAATATCTTGCTTGACCTCTTTCAAATGAGACATAGATTGAAAGGTCTATTGCCCTTCCTATCTAGTTCCTTGGGTTTTAGATGAATCAAATTTAGTAAATAAATGTTCCATATAATAAAATCCTTCTCTATTATTTGTCCAACTTCCCACACTATTTGCAAGTTGAATAAGAAGCAAAATTTCTATAATCACAATCAACATATGTAGTATCTCTTTGATTCTTTTTGTATCTCTTGATTCTATTTTTTTAATTCTTTTGCTTTTGTTCAATGATTGCTTACAGCATAATTCTCTCTCTCTCTCTCTCTCTCTCTCTCTCTCTCTCTCTCTCTCTCTCTCTCTCTCTCTCTCTCTCTCTCTCTCTCTCTCTCTCTCTCTCTCTCTCTCTTGTGTTGTTGTTGCCTTCTTAGTCTCCATATACACTTTTGGTTCTTAATATATCCCTACCTTCATAAGAAGAAGAGAACATATCTAACACCAATAACCATCAATTTCATGTAATTCAATCTATAATTGAGAGCTCTTGCAACCATATATTATCAACTATAAGTTGAAACTTTTATTGAAATCTTTAACAAACCATGAGCATTGATGCCTACTTCATGTTTCTTTATGACTTCATCTTCATTGGAGAAAGAACGAACCTCTCTCCTCCACTAAAAGAGTAGGTTCCTCAAAGACAAAGAGGAGGAGTTACAATTTGAGCTATAATCTTGGTTGAGTGCCCAAAAAAATGTGATAAAAGTAGCAACTTAGGATGGAAGCATGGCATCAGACCTAGTTGTTTGAACCTCAAGATGCACTTCTCCTTAAGGAGGATACACCTCAACCTTTATACCATAGTGAAACCTCTATAGCTCTCCTTTTTGTGTTTGGTATTGATTATATCTTCGGAGATAACATATTCTGGACAAAGATATCTTTGGTCTTTTCTATCACATTAAAATCTCCTTAAATGATTTTGGTTTCACTAATCTTGACATAAGAGAGGGAATTAATCTTGACATCAAGCTTGTCAATTATAAATCCTTTCAGGCCATTTGTTGTCATGAATTAAAGTCCTAGCTAGAGGAAAAAAGGTGGCATCTTTTAGACGATATGATGAAGCCCAACATGCTAATAATAGTTCTGAAGACAAATAAATTAAAGATGATCAATAATCTTGGGGAGCAAATTGCTATAGAAATGTATCTATTTATACTAAGTAGTTCAACACATTCCTTTTCATTGATAATAAATAGTTAAGCAACTCACTAGCTTTACTTGTTGGGTAAATGCTTTAACTTCATTAATAAAATGCAAAACTTATAAAGAAAAGGACAATAAGAGTAACTACTTAATGGTCATGCTAACTCCCACTCCCATAACATCTTTAAGAAAAAATAATATAAAAGCAAATGTAGTGACACAAATAATTCCAAAGATACAACATTCCTAGAATTTTAGTTGATTTGATTGAAGAAGAAGAATCCTACTCTCTCTCTCTCTCTCTCTCTCTCTCTCTCTCTCTCTCTCTCTCTCTCTCTCTCTCTCTCTCTCTCTCTCAATAGCAAAATAATTTGATTAAAGGAGTCATAGAAAAGCATGAACTCTCATCAACCCCAATTTTAAACCATTCTCAAACTATGAAAATTCAAGCAGTCATACCACAATAAGAAAAGGTGGATATGAGATAAGATTAGTAGTGTAACAACAACTTAGAAGGTATTATAGGAAGGGAATGGGCTCCAAATAGTGGAGTAAAATCATTGCAAGAACGATTATGAAACCCCTAGCAACAAGGGGACTTCTCACCTACTAAAGAACATGAAATCCTATGTTAAGAGGGAAATAGGGACATAAGACAGTAGTAGTATGTTATTTCAAGTGGTATTCTCACTCTTACAAATCACCAATTTCACGAAGTGTGTATCAGAAAGGACTTGTCTAGAATGATTAACCATACTACATGAATATCTTGTCAAGACAACCAAGCCCACATGGTTTCAAGAATTCATTAACAATCTTCAAATTGACTTCAAAATTTCATTTAGGAATACAATTAACAATGACCACTTATCACTTTATAAGGAGGAGAAAACAAATTTAAAGAAGTTTGTCTATCACAATCTTCCTGAGTAATCAATTTGATGATGGTATGTGGACATCCAACCAAAGCTTGAGATACATTTGTTTGATGGCTCACTACATTGATGCTAATTGGAAATTATAAAAAAAGGATTCTTAGTCTCTCTAAATAGCCCTCTCCACCAAACTTTGTGATATGCATTTTCAACTTTCCAAATACCTATCTTCATGTGGATAAGACTTGGAATTACATTAAGTAATAGGACTTGTAATGATCATGAACCAAATAGAAACCAAACAATTAGGTTTTTGGTCCTTAAAGTTGGAACTAAACTTTGGTTATGGTCTTGGTGAATTCAAAGTGGTTTGACTCTAATTTTGAGGGGTAACTAAGCCAAATCTAGACAATTGACAACCTTAGTAATAGACATAATCATGGTAATTCCAAAATCTATAAAATTGAACTAGTGACAGGTTCAAATTTTAAAGAATGAAAAATTAGATCATGTTTTGTTGAATGTTCGCAACTATGAGATTGCCTTCTTTGAAAAGAAGCCTAGTGATCCAACTATATAGCACCACCATCTAAAGTGAAATTATATGAAAACTGGATGAAAGAAAACAAGGTGGTAAAATGCTATTTCCTAAATTCTATTAGTAAGATGCTTTGAGGAATTTTAAAGAACTTCAAATCTGCAAACGATCTTATAAAAACAATGATAAGTAGTTTGCTGAAACTTCAAAGTCAGGGAAATTGATAGTTAAGTTGAATAACTCAAACGCTCACTTGGATATAATGCAAAGGATCAATTCTTCAAATGATGAAGTGTTATTTCATATCCTTGGGCATTAAGTTGGATGAAGAATATGTTACTTTTATCATCTTAAATAGTTTGCCCAAGGCATATGAGAACTTCCTTATAAATTATAACACAAATGAGAGGAAGTGGACCAATGAATGAGTTAGTTAATAGGAGTATTCTTAAATCTAATGGTAGAAGCACAATGATAAGGAAGGCACAAATTTGGCTACATATAAAGGAAATCTCATGTTTAAGCCAAACAAAGGTTTTCAAAAGAGTAACAAAAAATTTAAAAAGTTAACTCAGTTATAAAAAGAATAATATAGATTTGAAGAAAGATTTCTAGTCAAAATAGAAGGTGTTTTTATTTTATTTTTTATGATAAGAAATAAGCTCGCTTCAAGGCATATTGTCTGAAATTGAAGAAAAGATAGAATGTTGCCAATCTAGGTCACATTGGTTCTTTCGTTTGTTCTGAAGTTAATTATGTGGATGTCCCTCCTACTACTTGGCGGATTGATAGTGTACAATCCACATCTAGAAACCTTATAGGGGTATTTAGAACTAAAGAAATCAAAAGACAATGAGATATCTAAATGGGAAACAATCAAAGAGTAGCAATGATGGGAGTTGGGATGTACATTTTGAAGTTTCTCGATGGATGGTACTTAATTTTGAAAATGCTCTAAATGCACTTGATATAATGCATAATCTATCTTCTATATCTGAGATAATATAGGTTTCACTATATAGTTTAGTGGTGGAAAAGTTGTAATAAAACATAAGAATTTCCATTGGCTGGTGATAAAAAGGTTAACAACCTTTGTTAACTTTTCTTGCACGAATTTTTGCATATTCTTTTGTATAAATTATATTTGATTTGAATGTTAAATCATCTAATTCTAAGAGACAACAAGGACCAAAGAGATCTCTTTATCTATGACATCTTCCTTCAAGACATATTGATAACGAGAAACTTGAAATTTAGTGTAGAAGCATTTTGAAAAAGGAAAATAGTGAGGACTGCAAAATTTGTTTGAAGGAAAAAATGGTGCAATATTCTTTACTAAAGGGAAAAAGGTCTTAAATTCTTCTTGACCTTCTTCATTCAATATTTGTGGATCTTTGCAAACTTGAAATAAAGGCCAAAAGTATTTCATCACTTTCATAGATGATTACTTTCAATATGGGTTGTCTATCTCATTGCAAAGAAGTTTGATGTTTTTGAAGTTTTCAAGGACATTAACTCTCAAGTTAAAAATCACTAGATTTTTTTTTATATATTAGTAGTGCCAAAAAAACACTTTCTAAGCCATGAATAAGCAAAAACCAATTTTGAATCATATAAGGGCATAGGGTTATGATTCACATGCCATTGTAAGTAAACTATGTAGTTCATTTTGGAAGACAAATCACAAAATTATCAATTTATTGAATATTCCAAACATTCTAAAATATATGGCTGATGAAATTTATGAAATAGCTTCATATTTTTCACATATTAGCATGGTCTTATATATACAGGAGGGTCTTCATCGTGTATGGAGTGGAGGATCCTCTTCTCTCCATATAAGGGAAGGGATAGCTAGATATATCTTCCTTACATAATTGGTCTCCTAATATATTCCTAATTACATGTCAATCTTCTAAATTATAGGTAAATATGAAGACTAAATTAGGAAATATACTCAAACTCTAAAGCTATAATTATAATTCAATTCTCCCCTCAAGTTGGTGAATAGATATAATTCATTCTCAACTTAATGATAATGGGTATCATAAGTTGTGCAATCAAGACTCTTTGTAAATACATCTGCCAGTTGTTTTTTTAGTAGAATGAAGGGAATATACAACTCTTTCGAGTCTAGTTTTCCCTAATAGTGTGCCATTCAACCTCCACATGTTTTGTCTAATCATCTTTCATGATATTATAGGCAACTGCTATAGTTGACTTATTATCACAGTGTAGCTTTAGTGATCCATCAATCTCAATCTTTAAGTCCCTTAGAATAATCCAAATCCATATTAGCTAACATATGTTGACAGCCATGGGACTCTAAATTTAGGCTTTATACTTAACTCAGCCACCACGTCTTGCATCTTACTTTGCCAGATCACCAAATTGCCTCCCAAGAAGTTATAATATCCTGTAGCAGATCATATGTTAATACGAGACCCTGTCCAATCAACATTTGTATATGCTTCTACCTACATATTACTATTCTTAGAGAACAATAGACCTTTTTGAGGACAAGATTTCAAGTATCTCAAAATTATGAGTGCAGCTTCCATATTCTCCTCTCTTGGATCATGTATAAACTGACTTGCAAAGCTTATTGCATAAGCTATGTTAGGTCAAGTGAGTGACATATATATTAATCTACCACCAGCTATTGGTACTTCCTCTAAGAAATAAAGATTCCTTACTTTGAGTGAGCTATCTCTATGCCAAGAAACTTCCTTAAGTATCATAGTTATATATATATATATATATATATATATTTCAAAATCTTGAGTCATTTTGTGCTTAAAACTCTTTGCATCATTACCTAGCATAATAATATCATCAACATAAACAACTAGCACTAATAGTTTACCCTTCAAAGTGTTTTTGATAAATAGGGTGTAGTCTCCTTGGCTTTGTCTATAGCCCACTCTCGGTCATAAACTTGGTGAATCTACCAAACCATGCTTCTGGGAATAGTTTAGCCCATAAAGTGATTTCTATAACTTGTAACTTGCTCACAATTGTAGCCTTTCACATTTAGGCCTCGAGGAATGTCCATGTACACTTTCTTCCCTAATTTTTCCTTGAGAAATACGTTTTTCACATTATATGGAACTTTCTAATGATCACATTTCAATGTTTTATATTGGACTTGAGAGTCACAATCAGGTGTCTCACATTCATCTTATTGTGTCTCTGCTAGTACTCTTCGCTTCTCATATACTTGAAAAAGGTTTGTCTCTTCTTTAGGTTACTACTATGAAGCTTTTTTAATATAAAATCATGTTGAGCTCATGATTCCTCTTGATTTTCATAAGTTTTTGTTATTAGTGTCTTAAGCTAAAGTTTATATAGAGGGAACATGCTCCACATTTAGTTTAGATCATTAGAAATCTCCCCATGCCTACCAAAGGTAGAGTAGTAGGGAGTATTCTCATGGAATATGACATCTTGACTAACATATAATTGAAGGTTGGAAGGATTAAAGCACTTGTAACCTTTATTGATTGCTCGAGTACAAAAAGGATGATGCATTTCATGACTCAAGGTTCTAGTTTCCCTACTCCTTGATGAACATAGGAGACACAATTGAAAACATGAAGAGGAGGTTAATTTATTTAAAGGGAAATCGGACATGACTCTTGGAAAACTTGAAGTGGTAATTTGTAAGCCAAGACCTTAGATGTTGCTCCATTGATTAGATAAGAGGATGTGAGATCTGCATCATCCCAAAAAAAATTAGGCACATTTTTGTGAACAAAAGACTACAACTTCTAAGAGATGATGATTCTTTCTTTCAAAAATCTCTTTTTGTGCAAGAGTATTTACACATGATTTGGTGTCACCTTTTTCTATAAATAATTTTTGTAATAAACTTGTAAGGTATTCACCCCCATGGTTACTATGCACTCTTCTGATTTGCACATTGAATTAACTAAAGATCCTACAATCAAAGTTGATGAACAAATGACTTACTTTAGATTTCTTTTTCATCAAATAGACCAAAATTTAATGAGAGTATTCATCAATAAATGTAGCATACCATTTACGGCCAAAAGCATTTGCAACACAAGAAGGACCTCAAGCATCAAAACAAATTACTGCCAACGGATTAGGTGTTATATTCAAATTGATTGGGTATGGGAGATGTTGATCCTTAGCCATCTCACATACATCACAATTTAAATTGGATTCACTTAAACCATGACAGAGATTAGAAATATTTTTTTAAGAATGAAAGTGAAGGATGACCTAGCTGATGACGCCACAACCAGATTTCTTTGTCTCTTATTTGACCACATGATATCTAGCTATTGTTTCTTCATCTAATGTATTATAACTTGCCTCTTCAAGCCCAATCCTCTTTATTGAAGCTTGATCTTAAAAGAAACATTTAGATGTAGAGAAACACATCAAACCATTTATATTTTTCTCTAGTTGGCTTACTAAGATCAAATTAATAGATAATTTAGGAACACATAATACAGAGTCTAAAGTAAGTTTAGATAATCTTTGATGGTTCCTTTCCCATCCACTGATAGTTTCTAAGAACTACAAACTAATGCATATGCAATAAATAGTGTAGGATCACTTGTCATACAATGTAGTGATTCTAGAATCTATAATCTAAGGAATGCATGTAGAGTCATATATAACTTACAATGCAGTAAAGTAGTTCCTAGTTTTAGCTTCCTGTGTCTCAAAGGTCTAGAAAATAATAGGTGTTTGAGTTCGACAATCTACTCAGCACTACACATAATGCCTACTCCACTTCCTTTGACAAGTACCTTGGCCACGTGAGATTGACTAATCTTGCCTTCCTTTTTATTTTATCCTATCCTTCCATGAACTCTTAACCTGTGTTAATTGTATGACACCATTTTTTGTACTTCTCACACCATTGATCATCTTTGGGGTCTTTCTTTTTCCTTAATGTTTGGATTTTGGTCCTCATAACTCACCATAGCCAAAGCTTAAGAATTGTCCCTCATCATGGCCACCTTCCTTATCTCTTCACTTTGCACCATTAAAAACACTTCATCCAAGGATGGTAGGACACTCCTTTCAATACGTTTACTCTATTTCACAGACATCTTTTCTAAATTTCATGTTAGAGTTTGATAATGATCCCACTCTAGTCACATGTTTCTCAATTGTTACAATATGTAGTAACATCTAAACCTCCTTTCTTTGTATTCCAAATGGCTTTACAAAGTTCAAATATTAGGGATCTATTGCCTCCCTCAGAGTAAACCTTCTCCACAGCTTCTGAGATTTTCTATGCAGTCTACAAGAATAGATATATCCTTTCAATATTAGCCTACATAGTACAAATCAGCCAAGACATAACTATGAAATTTTTTGGTAACTGTAGGATCAATTGCCCTCTTTATGCTTCCATCTATATATCACATCATTTCTCTTCCTCTTGCAATTAACTTCATGGATTGAGCCCAATTGAGGTAATTGTATGGGTTCAATTTCTCAATGGTCGGCTGTGGATTGGAAAATTTGGTAGGCATGCTAGAAAACTTTTTCTACACTTTGATGTCTTCTGGCATTGTTTCTCTTCTTAGTTAGCTAAGGGCTTGATTTTCTTGGTTCTATGGCTCGGTTGGATAAGGATGGTACCTAAGGACATGTTGACTTGCACTGCTCACTTTTTTGGTGTGCATGTATGAGAAAGGTGTAGAGTTTGAGATCATGCAGGTTTAATCTCCAAGTTGGCACACACAACTAACCATTCCAACATTTGAATATAGTAATACACACTTTTCAAAGATGGCCTCTCTCTCTCTCTCTCTCTCTCTCTCTCTCTCTCTCTCTCTCTCTCTCTCTCTCTCTCTCTCTTCTTTTTTGGGATTACTATTTATTAGTAACTGTATGCTTGCTAATAGAAACCAAGCCTATGAGCCCTTGTTTTGAGGCTCTGATCAAGTCATTCCTACTTGTCAGCACCACAAATACTTAGATAACAACAACTCATTCTAAGAAGTTATTGCAATTGTTTCTCTTTTTCTTTTCCTCCAACTCACAACGGTGAGTGACTAGAACTTTTAGTCAAACATGGGCATAAGTATTGGGAGTTTTAGTAATTGAAGGATTTGTTTGATGACAATATTGGAAGATAGCAGAGGTCTAAGTTGTTAGAAGAAATCTCATTTGGCGAGGAAGTGGAAGATCAAATTGACAAAGGGGGATCCTTAGATCATTATTGGGTTTGGTGGGTTTTGCAAACAAACAAGTGATGAAAAAAAATTCTCAAACATGTGTCAGATTTTGTGGGTTTTGTAGACAAACCAGAGGCTGGGGCTCTAGAAAGAAGTAACCAAATTAGTGATGAAAGGAAACCCTTAGATCTATTTGTATTTGGTGGGTTTTTAAGACAAACTAGAGAGCACAGCTCCAAAAAGAAGAAAAACAGCAAGGCCTTCAGAAATCTTGCCTTGGCAATAAGAGAAGTGACAACGTTTGACTATTTCTAAATAGGATCTTTGATCTGTAGGCTTTCATTCAAGAGACAAGTTTGTAATGGTTTAAGGGACAATTTGTGAAGTTGCAGATGGCACCAAAATCAGATGAGACAATTAGAAAATGGTTTCGTAATCGATTAGAGGTTAGAGATTATTGATGCCCTAAACCAACATAGTTTAGAACCAAGCTCTCATACCATGATGAAATTTATGAAATAAATTCATATTATTCACATATCAGAATAGGTTTATATATATATGAGGGTCTTCTCCATGTATGGAGAGGAGTATCCATTGTCCTCCATATAAGGGAAGGGATAGCTAGTTGTATCTTGCTCATATAATTTGTCTCCTAATATACTCATTATTAGATGTCAATCTCTATAACTATTGGTAAATCTGAAGATTAAATTAGGAAGTATATCTTAGACTCTCAGATTGTAATCATAATTCAGCTATTGGTTGTATGTAAATCAAGTGACATTGCTTGTATAGTAAACCAAATGAAAATAGAAATGTTAAGTTTCACTAGAACTCCTTTTTAGTGGGAGTCACAAGAAGCATAAAATGGTCAATCATTTAGTATCTTTAAAACACTAGGGAATGGAAGTTTCTACTAGATATGAAAGATCACAAAGATGGAGAAGACCAAATATGGGGTTGATGAGATCACTTGTTTCGAGTTTCAAGTCCTATGTTCCTATATTGATGCTTTAGATCCAATTAGTTTTGAAGAGATGATCACTAAAAGGGACTCATTATTTAGGATAAAGGCAATGATAGATGAAATAAATTCCTAATAAAAAATAATTAGCAAAAATTATTTGACTTGTCAATGAATTATATACCAATTACAAGGAATTGGACATTCAAGAAAAAGAAAAACTCTAAAGGCAAAGAAGAAACTTATAAAGAACAATTGGTTGCAAAAGATCCCACATAGAAGGAAAGCATATATTTTAAAGAAAGGTTTTCTCCATTTTGTAGAAAAGATTTTTAAGAATCATCTTGTCCATTGTGCATTCTAAGATTTTGTGTTGCATAAGATTGATGTGAAAACTGCTTTTCTAAATGAAAAGTTAGATGAAGATCTCTACATAATACAAAATGCGAGCCTTCAAATTAGTGGATGAAAAGGAAAGATACAAAAATGATAGAAGTTCCTATATGGTCTCAAACAAGCTTCACATTAATAGAATATAAACTTCCACAAAACTACATTGATACATGGATTTGTAGTAAATCAAGTTCATAATTGCATTTATGTTCAAATTAATGAGAGTAAAATATTAATTTCAATAGCCTATGAGGAGAATACATTACTTGTAGGAATGATTTGATACTCATTAAGGAAGCTAAGAATTGGTTGTCATAGAGATAGATATGAAAGACCTTGGAGAAGGGTCATATGTTCTTGGAATCAAAATCCATAAGAAAAAATAGTTACAAATGTTATGATTATCTTAGGAGGCATATCTATGTTCAATTTGAAAGGGTTCTCAATGGAAATTTAGAAGAAGAGATATCTCCTACTATTAAGCAAGACAGACTTGATGAGGCAAAATGTCCTAAAAATGAGATGAAAATGGTAGAGATGAAAAAAAACTTCCATATGCTTAAGTTGGTTGAATATTGATGATGTTATGATATAAACTAGGCCAAACTTGTATTTTTTCATGGGACTACTTGGTAGATACTAGCATGAAGAGATTGCATGATGCATGTTGCTTGTAGATGACATAGTTTTGATTGATAAGATAAGGGGGGGCATAAACACAAAAGCTAGAGTTATAGAGAGATGCTATTGAGTCAAAAGGTTTTAAAATTAGCTGAACTAAGATTGAATATACGGAATGCAATTTTAGCAAGGAGAGAAGTGGGAGTGGAGCATTGGTAAAGATTGATAACCAAGAAGTCTCCTAAACATTTGGTACTTGGGACTGATAATTCATGAGAGCGAAGAGATTGAGAAAGATGTTAGAGATGTGCCTCTGAATTTTGTGTGATTAGCGAGTGCCACTCAGATTGAAAGGACAATTTTATAGGATGGTTATAAGGTTGGACATGCACTATGGATCAGAGTGTTGGGTAATTAAGAAACAAAATATACATAAGATAAGTGTAGCCAAAATGAGGATGTTGAGATGGATGAGTGGCAAGACATGAAAGAGCAGAAATAGAAATGAAAACATTAAAGGAAATTTAGGAGTAGCACTAATAAGTAACAAGATGAGGAAGGGAAGACTTAGATTATTTGAACGTGTTCAGTAGAGATAAAAAATAGTATCAGTTAGAAGGAGTAAGTCTTTTCAAGTCAAAGGCTTTAAAAGGTAATGAGAAGGCTCAAAAGGATGTGGATAGAAATGGTGAGAAAAGATTTAAAACTTTTTGGACTAAATGAGGCCATGACCCTTAATAAAGGAGAGTGGAGGAATAAAATTCATGTGCCGACCTCTATTTAGGATAAGACATTGATGATGATGGTGATGATAACTACTTGATAGATATCAAGAAAGTATTTCAATTTGTTAAAAGAATGCATTCAAGCTTCTTTATTATCCCAATGTCTTCAAAGTACATTGATTCATTTATTCAAATTATAAGGGTTGGCAAATACTTAGAAAATTGACAATTGAATATGTCTTTACAATTGGTAAGCAATTTCATGGAGTTGCCAATATTAGAAATGCACTAATCAATCCACATTGGAAGCTGGATATATTGCCTACAATGAGTGAGCAAAACATGTTATGTGGCTGAAACAATTTGTCACTGAGCTTAAAGTGGTAGATAACATTAAATGTCCTATGAGAATCCCTTATAATATATAGACATAATTAGGGATATATATAAGGGAGTTGTGATGACCCAAGTTTTCACATGCATTTTTAAATGCAAAACTAATTCCTAAGGAGGGATTGATCCCTATTTTAAAACCACTTTATAAAAAAACAATGCAATGGAGTTGAAAAGTCTTTTAATTTAAATTCATTTTGAAAACCCCGAGTGTCATTTGCTTTCAAGATGAATAAAGAAATTTGAAAAATGAAGAAAATCATAAATATTTCCCAAGTTTATCAAGTCACAGCACGTAGTCCAACTGTAATAATTACAGATACATGTCCAAAAGTTAGAGATTTTACTTACATTCATATTTGCCTCTTCTTCATTTACTTGATCATGGCACCAACATGTCCTGGAGTTTTCTGCCAATTCCTTTTTGGCCTTTTTGGACTAATCTATAAAAAAATAATATTTTTTGGTGAGTATTCCTCATACTTAGTAGGTGATCTGATACTACTGTTTTGAAAACACAGTATACAACATGTATAAATTCAAGGAGCTTTCCATGTAAAACATCAGTAATTCCTTTTTGTGTAAACATGCATATTTGTGCATAAAATGTAAGCTCATTGATGCCATTTCAACCATGGAATCCGTATGCAAATCTAGTCTTCTAAATATGACTAAAATCATAAAATAGAAATCAATAGATCCAAGTAATAAGATTGTAGCAAACACATCAAATCAATGAGTCAAATATAATAATCATAAAGCTCTTAAAATAGTCATCATTCAACATATGTTAGTATCATGCACATGAGTCTCTCGGCGAACACATCGTGCCAACTGGTCACGAGTACTCGTATACGACCGTCTCAATGCTATATGCATATCGATAACACTGAAATCATAGGGTCAACTATGCTCACGATCAGCACACAGCTGGAATCATGTGGCTCTGATATCTGGAGACCTACCCATCATAGCCTCCACGGTAACTATGGCTGTCCCCAAAAGGGTACCGTGAACACCTCCAGTGGTCATCCTTGTTTACCATAGTAGTTAGGAAAGGGACAATGTCATTTTGGCAACGATACCATCCACCTTTTTGGTGGTAGAGGCTAGGAGGCCAACCCTGTACATAACAACCTCTCAGCATAGTGCCCACTAGGCTCAATAGCCCAAAAAGCATATATATATATATATATATATATATATATATATATATAAAGAATCCAAATCCCAATCATTGTAAATTATGAAATTTATGCATTTATTTACAAACCATGCATGCGATGCATAAAATCAGTTCATGTTAGTATCATATTTAAAGCCATAAAATATGAAGACATTTTTGCATACTCGTATAAGAGCATCATATCTCAAAAGCATGCTAAAAATGGTAATAAAGGCAAGAACAATTTTAAGATGCAATTAAAAACTTAGTAGTATCAGACTACCTACCTCGACTTAGCATACCTTAGTGAAGTCCTGGATATTTTTTGGAAATAAGAATCCAATCCAATTATTATTTTCTATTTTACAGATCAACGGCTAGATCTATACTATAGGTTATAGATCTCTGATTTGTGGTTTTCTAATGGTTGATTCTTATAATTTAGGGTTGATCTAGGTATATTGATCTCCTAATATATCAAATGGATCAATCTATGAGATTTGATCATCTTTGATATTGCCGATCTATGAGATTTCTATGGTTTTTGGGCTATAGTCATGTAAAATAGTTCTCTTGTCCTAATTTTTATTATATAATTAGGTCCGTATCGTAATTACAAATGCAATAGTTCTTTTGGATCGTCGATCGGAGTTATATAGCCTCCTTAATTGCATTTCTAGTGTCGCACCTGAACGGATGAACTAGAATTGTCTGCGTAGGGTCTGCGTGTCACAGTTCCCAGGATGCTTGTGTGTCCTGGTCGAACCGAGACTACGTTTGTACGTGTGCGTACCCCTGAAAGACGCGCCAGGGCGTGCATCTTAGAATGATTTGCACAGAGGCATCTTTCAGGTGCACGCACACATACAAACGCGGTCTCAGTTCGACTAGGATGCACACGCGTCCTGGGAACCGCGACGCACAAATCCTACGCGGACAATTCTGGTTTGTCCGTTGAGGCGCGACACTAGGAATGCAATTAAGGAGGCTATATAACTCCGATCGATAATTCGAAAGAACTATTGCTTTCATAATTATGACGTGGACCTAATTATATAATAAAAATTAGGACCAGAGGACTATTTTACATGACTATAGCCCAAAAACCATAGAAATCTCATAGATCAGCAAGATCAAAGATGATCAAATCTCATAGATTGATCCATTTGATATATTAGGAGATCAATATACCTAGATTAACCCTAAATTACATGAATCAACCATTCGAAACCCACAAATCAGAGATCTATAACCTATAGTATAGATCTAGTCATTAATCTATAAAATAGAAAATAATAATTGGATTGGATTCTTATTTCCAAATAATATCCAGGACTTCACCAAGGTACATTAGGACTCTCATTAAAGAGGGACGCGAGCTAAGTAAAAGCTAAGTGACAACAGTTAAGGTAGGTAGTCTGATACTACTAAGTTTTTAAATGCATCTTAAAATCGTTCTTGTCTATATTACCCTTTTTAGCATACTTTTAAGATATGATGTTCTTATACGAGTATGCAAAAATGTCTTCATGTTTTATGGCTTTGAATGCGAAACTAGCGTGAACTGATTTTATGCATAGCTCGCATGGTTTGTAAATAAATGCATAAATTGCATAATTTATAATAATTGGGATTTGGATTCTTTATATATATATATATATATATATATGCTTTTTGAGCTATTGAGACTGGTGGGTACTATGCTGAGAGGTTGTTATGTACGGGGTTGGCCTCCCGGCCTCTACCATAAAAAAAGTGGATGGTATTACTGCCAAATGACATTGTCCCTTCCCTGACTACTGTGGTAAATAGGGATGACCACTGGAGGTGTTCATTGCACCCTTTCGGGGACAACCATAGTCGCTGTGGAGGCTATGGTGGGTAGGTCTTTAGATACCAGAGCCACACAATTCTAGTTGCGTGCTGATCGTGAGCATAGTTGACCCTATGATTTTAGTGTTATCAATATGCATATAGCATTGAGATGGTCGTATACGAGTACTCGTGACTAGTTGGTGTGATGTGTTTGCCGAGAGACTCATGCGCATGATACTAGCATTTGTTGAATGATTACTATTTTAAGAGTTTCATGATTATTATATTTGAAGCGTTGATTTGATGTGTTTGCTACAATCTTATTACTTGGATCTATTGATTTCTATTTTATGATTTTAGTCATATTTAGAAGACTAGATTTGTGTACAAATTCCATGGTTGAAATGGCATCAATGAGCTTATGTTTTATGCACAAATATGCATGTTTACACAAAAAGGAATTACTGATGTTTTACATGGAAAGCTCATTGAATTTATATATGTTGTATGCCGTGTTTTCAAAATAGTAGTATCAGATCACCTACTGAGTATGAGGAATACTCACCAAAATATATTATTTTTTTAGAGATTAGTCTAAAAAGGCCAAAAAGGATTAGCAGAAAACTCTAGGGCATGTTGGTGTCACGATCAAGAAAATGAAGAAGAGGCAAATATGAATGTAAGTAAAATCTCTACCTTTTGGACATGTATCTGTAATTATTACAATTGGACTGTGCGCTGTGACTGGTTAGACCTAGAAAATATTTATGATTTTCTTCATTTTTCAAAATTTCCTTATTTATCTTGAAAACAAATGACACTCGGGGTTTTAAAAAATGAATTTAAATTAAAAGACTTTTCAACTGCATTGCATTGTTTTTTTATAAAGTGGTTTTAAAATAGGGATCGATCCCGCCTTAGGAATTAGTTTTGCATTTAAAAATGCATGTGAAAACTTGGGTTGTCATAGGAGTAGTTACAAATGTTAGGACCACTAGTGGAGAGACTGGTGATCTCCATATTGTTATAAGATTGCACCAAGAATCAGCATTGAGCATACCTTTTTATGTTAATTATGGATGAGTTAATAAACATCTACAAGAGGAGATTCATGCTGCATGTTATTTGCAAATGACATAGTTTTGATTAATAAGAAAAGGTAGGGCGTAAACACAAAGCTAGAGTTGTTAAAGAAACTAAACAATTTAAAACTCGTTGAACTAAGACAGAATATATAGAATGCAATTTTAGTAAGGAAAGGTGTGCGAGTGAATCACCAATAAAGATTGATAGCCATGAAGTTGTCTGTCCAAAAAGACCACTTTTGATACTTAGGATTGATAACTCGTGAGAGTGGAGAGATTGAGAGGGGTGTTACCCAAAGAATCGAAGTGGGTTCGAACAAATGGGGATGTATCTTTGGATTTTTATATGATCAACAAATGTCACTCAAAGTGAAAAGAAAATTCTATAGGATGACTATAATGCCAGCCATGGTTTATGGATCAAAGTTTTGGCCAATTAAGAAACAACATGTCATAGGATGGGCATATCCGAAATGAGGATGTTAAGATGGAAGAGTGGCAAGACAAGAAAGGATAAAATTAGAAATGAAAATGTTAGAGAAAACATAACAGTAGCACCAATACTTAATGAGATGACAGAGCGTATACTTGATGGTTTTGACATGTCCAATGGGTACAAAAAATGGAGCCAGTTAGAAGGACTAAGTCATCTAAGTTGAAGGCTCTAAAGGGCAAGGGGAAGATCCAAAAGGAGATGGATAGAAGTGCTGAGAAATATTTTAAAACTTTTGGACTAAATGAGGTCGTGACCCTTGATAGAGGAGAATGGAGGAACAAGGATTCATGTAGTTGACCCCTAATCAAGGTAAGGCTTCAATGATGATGATGAACATCCTTGTGATAATAATACTACTGTGCTCTAAATCTAATTGTCAAAATAGACAAAGCATGTAGAGGTTAAATATCTTCATATGAGAGAGAAAATTCAAAAGGACCAAGTTATTGTTTCTCATATGTCTTCTACACACATGTTGAGTGAAGCAATGACCAAAACATTTTCCAACTAAATGGCTAATAAGCATTTGGAAAATATAGGATGAAATCTATAGAATTTTAATCTTAACCCATATTTGTTTTTGGCATGTTCATGGTTCTTGTGTGTAAATATATATGAAATGAAATCCTTTTAGAACAAATATTCTATTCTTCAAATATGTGCAAACATTATTCATCATGATGATTCTAAGTCTCACAAATGAAAAACATTCTTCTTTCTAGATTGTAAGATGTTGTGTTCCTAGATTGGAAGATATTGTCTTTCCGGATTGGAAAGAGATTTATCTTTCTAATATGAAGGAAATTGTCCCTAGAAAACCTTAAACTATCACATGGGTCATGGTTCTGGGCCTACTCATAGAGAGACCTTAATAGTCATTAGGAGTGATTTATGGAATTGCTTGGGTGATAAGTGTGTTGGGACAAGCACATTATATGCCTTCATTGTAGATGGTGTGTCCATCACATGTGGTGGGTCTCAACCATATGTTTTACATCTACACAACATGCATGATTTACAATCATGAAGCATTAAGCATGATTTACTAATTTTTGAAAAAGCATGTTATATTTCATTACTTTTGGGAAAGTATTGCTAAGTGATAGACTTAGTTTTTGTCTTCATATGAGAATCATTGTTAGTATAAGGTAAGTTTGACAATTGAGATTTGGATTAGTAGTGATTAAGTAGATCTCATTGAAGTATTTGTGTGTGTGCTTTAAAGGCATACGGGGAATCAACCCTTTATATCTTTCATAATAAACAAATAAAAAGGGCTTCCCTTGTTTCGCATAACCCAACTTTCAATACTATTAGCCTCTTCTCTAGGAACACCAACTCATTTAGACTAGGAGAGAGATCAAGGGTGCTGGTTTTGGTGCATCTCTACAACAAAGAAAGAGGATAGAATCATAAAATAAAGGTATGTATATAGTGTTTTCTTGATATTTCTTATGAATCTAGGTTCCAAATTCTAAACTTAAAGCATTATGACCATCAACTTCTGGGTACATATAGATAGTCTCAATATGTATAACACTATGCTAGATCCATCCTTAGATCTCTATTGTTTTGGCACCTTTTTTAAACTTGAATGAACTAAATAGGTGACAAAGAGAAGAAGGAGATGTGCATCTATGTTAGTTCATCCATTCATATGTCCTTGGTGGTATTGCTTTCTAAGTAGTTTTTACTTTCTAAGTAGTTTTTTTGCATTTCTGTATGTGTCCTATAACATAATTGCTTGCACTATTTAAGTTCATAAATAGGCTAAGGTGCCACCTTGATCCATTGAGGAAAAAAACTACCTATTACCTTCAAGGAGCTTGTTTCTTGCCAAATTTCAACTCCATCTTAGTTGTGGCAGACTGTCTCTATAATGATACTCATCAAATATCATAGTTAGAATTGCATGCATCACCACAAGTATAATATGATTAGCAAAAAAAATCCTACCAAACCATGTAGTATCGAGAATTTAATAGGAGCTAGTAGTGTGAAACTAAAACAACCAACCATAAGCCTTAGGTCAATAACCTAAATAAATAAAGTAAATAGTATAAGAGAATAAAATAAAATACATGTCCAATGTTCAAAATTATGTCACCACTATGAGAGAAATGACTTGAAGAAGAATATAATATGAAAAACTCCTAAGGTTTAAAGATTTGTTTAAGATTCTCAAAAATGTGAACAATTACTAGTTGTTTTTTCCTTTTAATAAAATGGTCAAAGATCTAGAAATGTAAAAGATACTACTTGAGAATAATTGCTTTTATCTTGAGCAAAGGGCATCTAGCATAGTGGCACAAGAAGGCAGTTCTCTAGTGGACACCATGAGTTAGGGGTGGCTTGTGTGCCTGTATCCATCATGAAAACAAAAAAGGAAGAAGAAGAAGAAGAAGAAGAAGAAGAAGAAGAAGAAGAAGAAGAAAAGATCAAGAATGAAAAAGAAGACTTACTATTGCAGGTTGCTCATGTACCCTTGTTCGTCATTCAAATAAAAAGAAAAAATGAAAAGAGAAGGAAGGAAAAAGAAGACTCGGTACTACCTCTAGTCTTGAATGGCCAACAACATGTGTTAAGATGTCTGATGTATGAGTACTATTAAACAAACAAGACCCTTTACACTTGAGTGATGGTTTGAATTGTCCAATTTTGTATTTTTCATATAGGGGAAGAAATGGGTGAAAATTGATTTTCATAGAAAAAGGAATCTTCATGTAAAGTGTTTTACACCTTGAAATTAAATTATGCCAAAGATCCAAGAAATTTTCATGGCTTTAAAGTTTTAGACCTTTGATGGAATTCAATATAATGCATAGAACACTTTCCACGGAGAATTACCTTTTCTTCATAGAAATCAATTTCCCAACAACCAAACCGGCTATTAGTGTTCTAATAGGAGTGATTTCTGTTAGAAGACTTTTTCTACCTTTGGTGATAATGGTGGTGATTTGCCAGGACTTTATTATTGTATAGGCACATTGTCGGACAACATTAAGTTATGTGTCTATTCTATAACTGGCTTTTAGTTCTTTGCTGCATCTTCTTACAACATAATGAATAAAACGAACGCATCTCATTTGATAGGGAGATTCCACTCAGAAACATGTCATGATTTAGAGCTGGTCTATGGCTATCTAGTACTATGTTATTTTATGTAATTTGTCCTGATGCTACCACCTATGACATAAATGGCTATGGGATGTTGTGGATGGTTAGTTACTTATCACAATGGTATATAGGATCTTAACTCGATTAGATATCTACTCTATCATGTTTAAGACGCTCCTATCACTCGAAATAGGTGCAAGTATAATCTAAGGTACATTGTTGCAATATGGATGCAGTTTGTCTTCAAATAGTTCTGGGGAAAGTTTGATCATTAGGAACACAATGTAGCTACAACTTGGACTCCAAACGTTGACTAAGATCCCGAAACCCCGCCCTCTTGAACTAATCTCGTCAGCAAATTTCTATCATATTTGACAGAGAAGAAGGAAGAAAGGAAAGAGAATACTCAACAAGTTGAAGAAGCATATGGGTTTCAGCTTGCAGAACAGAAGTAAATGGATGAAATATAAAGAAAGACGACAAGTAAGAAGAGTTATGCACCTTGTTCACAAGGAAAGGGAGTGATGATGATCTTCGTTCATCTTGCTTTTGATTCCCGTAAGTGTGAAGGAGAAAGATCAGGAATTTTCCGTCTGAGAAAGGGAACTAATATTCCTTTCTCCCCATATTGAATTTACTCCCGCCCCTTCATGGTTTTTTGGTTATTTTGAAGTTGAGAGATTCATCTTGAGAACCAGGAACTAAAAAGGTAGAGAAACAGGAACTTTTATTATAAGAGAATTGTAGATAAAGGCAACATATTAGTCAACCCATACTAGCCTGCCTTTATCTTTTTATGGATGGTGAATAATGGTTTGCCTTTACCGTTCCTTTCCGTTATCTTAGAGGAACTTCCAGTTGTTACCATATGTAGAGGTTCTTTTAGCACTTTGTTATCTTAGACCTTTCAAACCTAAGAAGAACAGAAGATTGAACCATAAAAGAGGGAGTCTCAACTCAGTTCCATGAATCATTGTAAGTGTGTAGAGAACAAAATGCCGCATGGTATAAAATCTTCTATCAGAAGACAATACAAGACTTGACCAAAACTGCAACCATCGTTACCAATTTACTACCACCCAAAAGGAAAATCCTAAAAGGTTCATTTTAATAGAACTCCAAGGCAACATATAATACCCACCTTGTCACTACTGCCAACTGAAAATCGACAGAGAGTTAATGAGCATAGTCTTCAATGGCCAAAATTTTCAATATCTTGCTTATTAAATAAGCACTTGTATGTACGTTTACCTTTTCTATCTTGCTTGACTAACATAATGAAAATGAGTTTCTTGATCAATTTATGTCTGTCCTCCTTAGTGTATTGCAATAGAAACTTGTAAGCTCTGAAGCCATAGAGAAAATCATGATTAAGGACACTTGCTTTGTAGATCAAATCCTGTGGGCACTTCGTTTTTATATCAGTTCTATGCGGGGGATATATGGGTTCCATAAACATTCTGCTGGCCCAAGCAATTTGTAAGAACTTGCCCAGCATTTTCATGAGCATTAAATCCCTGCTCTCAATTGCTTTCCATTTAGGATTTATATTTATGTTAACTCTTCAACAATTTCTATCCCAGTTCTGAAGTATTTATTGCAATTGTCCCCAGAGTCTTGGGAATATGTTATGCGCTCCATTCACTTCTAAATGAACTACTAGAAACGTTTATCCTGCTAATGGTGCTTGGCATTGATTGTGCTGCCAAGTCTCGGCCATAAAAAAGTTAAGAGATTCTGTTGATATCCAGTAGATGAGATTGGACGAGGTTACAGCTAGGCATGTACCTGAATTAAAGGGGACAAGGCGAACTGTGGCACACTTGTTGAATAGGAAACTACAATTATCTGATTAATTTCATAGCTAAATGGCCTTGTCGGGGATGAAACCACTTGACTGTTGAATCCCAATAGGACCTAAGTGGTTAGGAATGAGAAGCATTTGCATATTAGAATCTAAAGACATAACATTATTCAAACTTTTTGGACCAAGTGAATCTTGAAAGCTTGCTTTAAAAAGGGTGCCAGTTTCTATGGATATATTTTCTAATCTTCTAACAAGAGTCTGCATATGGTGTGTTTGCAAAGTAGATAGATTGGCCCATTCTTCAACATAGAGATAGTTTCTTTAGATCTAAGTCATTCATCATGTTTGGAATGACGAGATATTACAAATATCAAATTTCATACTTATTGGATGCTTTTAGTGATGTTTCTTTGAGTTGAAAATAAGATCCATCATTTTTTATTGTTTTTAAAGACTCAAAACAAGTGGTTGGAATCATCCGAGTACATTGATAGACTTCTCAAAGTTTTACCTGATAAGCCAGACATGATGAAAAACTTAGAACTTTGAAAACAGTGCCCTACGGTGTATCTACTTCTCTACATCCACCATCTGCATCTACTCGTACTGGGAATCCTTAAAACAAATCTAAAGTTCATTTTAATTTAAAACCACACTTGTATATTGGGCCAAAAATAGTATATTATGTTAGGACTTGGGACTAAGCTTATAGTTGAAATTTTCACCGTTAAAATTAAGGGTTACATGAGGTCTCCCGAATCCTGTTTATATTAGGAGACAAGACTTACAAGGCCGAAAAGAAAAAGGACGATAATTACAGGAACGCTTTGAAAACGTGAGTCAGTTGTGGGTAAAAAATAAAATAAAAAATTGCAAAATAACAAAAATACCCAGGAGGAGGTCAAAATTTCAAAACATTGCCCGACTATTGTTCGCCTTTCTGGCAGCCATGCAATACAGATCATTTATAAATCGTTCTGGCACAGTTAAGGTAATGCCATAGAATAGTCCTGCAGGCGAAATTGTGAATAGTCCAGTGATTCCCCTGCTTGTCATTGGCCGAAAGGTCTAATTGCAGCAGTCTTCTAGACCCAGAGCAACCCTGCAACACTAGGGTTTTGCCAGCTGAAGTTCATTGCTAAAAATGAGGGTATTTTGGTTTTGTCATAATAGTCAAAAATGCATTTTAAAAAGCATTTTCTCATTTTCAGACTCATGATTACAAAGTGTAAGAAAAAATAGATAGAACAGTGTACGAGGTATGAAAATTCTTGGACATGAATGATCACTCCATTTAAGGGTAAGAAAAAATAGAAAGAACAGAGTACGAGGAATGAAAATTCTTGGACATGAATGATCACTCCATTTAAGGGTAAGAAAAAATAGAAAGAACAGAGTACGAGGCATGAGAATTATTGGACTTGAATGATCATTCGGTCTCCTTCCAAATTTAAAGGTTGAACATGACACGTGATCTGACTAAACACAAGTACATCATGCGTACGAAAACTATACAGAATTTACCATTTCAGGCTTGTATGATGAGACTGAAGGGCAAGAGGAGGGCATGACTATTTAGTTGATGTGGTACTTTAATTATATGATGGAAGACAATCACATATGATGGTACGGTGGTACCCATATCAATTTGAATCCCCTCTCCTCGAGAAACCCTTATCTAGCATTTCTTCGTAAAAAACTTATGCCAAGCCCATGGATATGGTTTCTGCGCGAAACTATTTTTACCACTCGTTCCCCGGCTCCTCGAGAAGTCCCTTAACTCAAATTTGCAAATTCTAGTGATTGCAATCCTAATCAAATACCTACAAATAATAATATAAAACATAATACATAGAAGCACAACTTATATTATGAAATCAAGATCAAGACACCAGAATATTTACGTAAAAACATTTCTCTTGGTAAAGGGAAAAACCACAATCTACCAAATGTCCACTAAGTACTAATGGTAATATGAAAGTCTCCTCCAGCAACTATGTTGGTCAGAGACATGCCAGATCTCAGTACATGCAAAACAATTAAACAAATAAATATAGAATTATCACAAATTTGTAGTATTAACTAATAAGAATAAACTAAATTAGGATATTTGATTACATATAACTTACCTCCATCAAAGGATGAAGTTTTCTTTAGTTCTCTTTCCTTTAAACAACAACCTATGAACACAAATTTAGAGATCAAATACAAGATGGTAATAATTTAAAGACAAATATAGAAAAACTCATATAACCTCCTTTCTCATCACCCTTTAGTATCATGCCTAACTGGGGCCTTTTTCTCAGTTTCACAAGGTTGAATCGTTCAAAGAGGTCATCCAACTCACCTTCAAGCCTTTATAGAAAAACCACACCAAATATAGAGAAATAGGATGTTCAATTTTTCCTCTTCTCCATCTACATAAACCCTACAATTTTCTATTTTCTAATTAGAGTAGGTTTCTAAATAGACTAATACCTGGTGACCTATAATCCTAGTTATCCAAATCTACAAAAGTGATCTAGGAAGAGAAAAACATTACACAACTCTAAGTTAGTCAAGGAATTCATGATCTATTCATGATCAATCTGAACATGTGTCCATATAACATGCTATAATCTCAGTAGTCCATATCATCTAATGTATTGATTAAGCCAATTTGATGATCGAATGCATGATCTAACTTGATTGCCTAAGCTAAAACTCAATCTTACCATTTAATTGGCCAATAGGACCATTATCTCCCACTTGGTCAATTAAGCCTGGGAATAAAATAAACTTGTTGGGCTCTCCTTAATTCCAACCAGTGCCTATGCCACAAAAACAAATTTGCAATTAAGGCCTTTGTCAACGGATCAATTAACATCTCAGAAATAGGAACATAACTCAGAGTCATTATCTTCTTCTATAGAATGACAAACACAGGTAGATAATGCACGTTTGTATGCTTTCCCTTGAAATTAATTTCATCATTCCCATTGTAGCTAAGTTATTGGAACATAACTTTTATGAACATCCGAGCATACAGTTACCTCCAAGTACACTAGAAACCACAAACCTAAATGCCCTTTGAGGCAGCTGAACTACAAGCTACAAACTTTGCCTCCATCATGGACTAGGCAACAGACTTTTGTCTACTACTGCTCCCCTAAACTATAGCTCCACAAAACATAAGTACCTACTAAGTAGTGAAATGCCACTTAATTACATTTCAACGAGAAATACTAGGCACACTCTAAAGCTAGCTCAAAAGGCCAATGACAAAGCTCATATCTGGTTTGGTGCATGGCATTGTATACACTAAATTGCTTGTGGCCTGAGTATATTCCTTAGACTTCATAACTAATCTCTCATCACTTAAAGTTACCATTTTATTACTTAACTGAGTATCCTTGTAGATTGGTGAATCCATAGGTTTTCATCCAATTATACCAAATTTCTTAAGGACATGACCTATATATGATTCTTGAGACATGATAAGTTTCTTAGTTTTCCTATCCCTCTCTATCTTAGTGCTTAAGATATAAGAGGCTTCACCCTAATATTTTATATCCAAATTGTTGCCCCATCAATATTATATCATCAATATGCAATGACAGCAACATAACATATTATATCGACAAAGAAGTATACACAGTGGTCATATCTATTGGGCTCAAAATTATGCTCCAAAATAACGTTATGGAAAGTATGATACTTCTATGTAGTTGACTGTTGTATTCCATAAAGAGATGTACTCCACAAAGAGATGTAACCAACCTACATACCTTACCTTTAGGAGCTTCATCCTGAACGCCCTCAAGAACCTTGATAAAGATCTCTTCTTGCAAGTCACCATGTTTAACACCCCGGATTTTTAAGACAATTTTTTTTTTTATGGCAATTTAAATAAGAACATTTGGGATCCCATGAGAAAAGATTTATTTAACATTTTACTAAACCTATCTTAAAACTCCGGGTGTTAATTTTTCCTTTCTCAAAATGACGTATACGTAATTTAAACATAAATAAATGATCCGCGTATAAATCAACGTCAAATAAATAGGCGCCTTTATTTTAAATCAAATAAACATCCAAAAGACAATAATAATATGGCCCAGGGTCTATCCATCATAACATCCCAAATAAATGTCCAATATATGTCCAAAGATCTAAATCACCTTCAAATATAAAGTATGCAGTCCATAATAAAATTCAAATGATAATCCACTCTAATGACTCACATTACTTTTTAAAACTATAGGGAAACTAGTCTTCAGCAGCTCTCAAGGTTTATCAACCGCTTTTCCTTTCCTGGTGTCGCGCTCGAGATCTAAGGCATTGCAAAACAAAGCAATGCCTCAGCAAGCTATCGCTTGTGTAGGTACATAGACAATTAATGTAATAAATGCAAGAAATAATGAACAATACTGATGAAAAATCTAACATTTATGAAGATAGTGATATCATAATGCCATGTTCAATAAATGCCAATTTATTCCATATGCTAAAACATGAAATTCACGGAGTTAAAACATGACATGAATCAATAACATGGAGCATACAACAAGAATAAGGGCACCCTAAGGTAATGGGTCCCACCACATCGCACTAACATCCCTGATCAGGAGTACACATAGTCAACCTCTGAGTGTCGTCACACCCAGGCATACCATCTATAACCATGCTCATCATACATGCACACATAACAAGAATATGGGTCATCATGCTGCAGTGGCAACCCTCCATGGGTATCAACCACCGCCGCTCCCCGTCGACACCATAACGGGAGACTTAACGTCTGTCCCCATGGAAAGGCTCAGACCGGTAGTGTGGACTATCCATGTTACCAAACCCCTACCGAATGCCATCTATGGGCAGGTGTCTATCATATCACAAACTCATCACATCATAATCTCGGAAGGTGGGTGGCCGGCCCTATCCCTCCTAGCATGACGCCCACCGGGCGAGAGCACCCGTCATCAAATATAAAACACGGAAATCATATGTATATGCTAAAACTCAAGAGCACTTATAGCTTGAAATCCCCAAGACATGCCCCTCATCCTGGGGTTAGCCTATAAAAGGACCAGCTACTAAGCCTCTATACTCATTTCCATGTAAATCCATGCATTTTCTATATATATAATAAGAATTAAATCTCTAATTAAGCATAACTAATTAACATCATGCTTGTAAAAGCAGTTTAAATAAGTTTATTCAGTAAAAGAATTCAATTTGGAATAACCATCCTGTACGCAATGTCGCATGAAATCCATGGTAAATAAAAATCGCACTTTAAAACACAATCACACATGATGCTATGTTTAAAACATGGTTTAAAATCAAGGCAAAACATTAGTTGTCGTCACCTACCTCAGTGTGAGATCACTAGCTTGCCAATAACTCCCTTTAATTGGTATATTCAAGTGCACCTGTACATGTCACATCACTATTTTAAAATTTTTCTAAATAAAAAGTGGTCATTTCTAAGT
The DNA here is from genome assembly GCA_035236585.1 of Warburgia ugandensis. NCBI lineage: Eukaryota > Viridiplantae > Streptophyta > Magnoliopsida > Canellales > Canellaceae > Warburgia > Warburgia ugandensis. Next base: position 33,071,037 of record CP141139.1, read on the forward strand.
TTTTAAGTTAAAACTAGGTTCGCGTCGTCAATACGGTCACAACGCCTCTTTCGGATCGTGATTTGGACCTCTCTAGCTCCCAAAAATAAAGTTTTAGTGAAAACTACGCTAAAAGGGGGCCTGCCGGACCACCATAAGGTGGTTTAAACCGGCGGCACCCTTTTCCGCCGGTTTACACCGACGTACATGGGCGCACGAAGACGCACGGCGTCGCAGACGCCGCACGGAATGCGCGCCGCGCGTCTTCGGCACCGTGACGCACGCGCGCGTGCGTCACGGCCGCCAGACGCGCCGCGTCCCGGCCCCACCGCGGCAGCCAACCACGCACGTTCCGCACGCGCGCGGCGCCGCGCACGCGTGCGGCGACGACGTCATGTGACGTCGTCCCTCGGGCGTCACGGAGTGCGTCTTGGCGTCAGCGCAGGGCGCCGACGCCGTTGACGACGCCGGAGAAGACGACCGGATTTCGGTCGCCTCGGCGAGCTCCTGAGCTCCGTTTTGCGTGATTTTTGCGCCATTTTCTTCAGAATTCTCTCTAGAATCCATTTATGCCCTCCTTTTTCACTAATTTTCTCAAAAACCATGGTTTTTAAACGATTTTTCCCAAGTTCCTAAAAACCTCTCTAGGTACTGGTTTTTGAGTTTTCTGGGCAATTCCACCGTTGGATCACTCCCAAATTTAAAGGGTATGCTCTTGGGTCTCTTGTGCACTAGTTGGACGGTGCGATTTTCAAACGGACAAGGTTTGATCCGTGAAATCACACTCCAACAGTAGCGTGCACAAAGTTCCTAAAAATCTGATTTTTTTCCAAAATTTTTAAACGTTTTCCTAATTAATTTCCTAATTAATAAATACAGAAAAACATAGGTTTTGAGGCTTACCTTGCACCTGGCTGGAGTTGCTCGTGTTGCCGGGGCTCCACTCGCCGGAAAAGTCAAGTTTTTACAGATCTAGGGTTTTGCGTAGCATTCATGGAAAACGCTCAAAGTGGAGCGTTTTGGCTCCTGAGGAGCATAGATATAGGGTTTTAGAGTCTTGGGGAAACTCTTCCCCACACGGCTCTTCCCACGTCTCTCCGGCGATTTCGCCGGACTGGTAGAGACGTGTGTAGACAGGGGTGCCGTTATCAATTTGGACCCCTGTGTAACACGTTTCTGTCAAAAGACCATTTTGCCCTTACAACTTTGACGGCTCATAACTCCCTCGTTTGAGCTCCGTTTTTCGCGTTCTTGGTGGCGTTGGATTCGTATCGACGAGCACTTTCTAATTATTATGTTTTTAGGAAATAATTTCATCCATAAATTTTTATTTTAATTTATTTAATAATTTCCTATTTTTATCTTTAAAATTAAGGATATTACACCATGAGGAAGGCCATCTTAACATCCATTTGATCTAATTCTACATCCAAGTGTATAGTTATCATCATCAAATTTCTAATTGAGGTATACTTAGACCTTAGAGGGAAAGCTTCTTAATAATCAATGCTCTCGATTTGATAAAAGCCCCTGGCAACCAACCTAGACTTATACTTTGAGATTGAACCAACTGATTTTAATTGAATTCTTTCTTGAAGATTCATTTACAACCAATAACTTTCCCCCTTCAAGTAGATCATCATAAACCCAAACTTGGTTCTTTGTGATGGAATCTTTTTCTTCCTAAATAAAAGCTAGTTGTTTATCACCATCCTTAGCACTAACAACTTTGGAATAACTCATGTGATGATCATTTATTTAAGGTTCATCATTACCCATGACATTCTCTTTTATCTGTCCTAACAATCCATAGTGATCCCCTATAGAAGAAGGTGGCCTATTATCTCTTAGTATTCTAATAGCTATATTAAGCTTAGAAGATGGAATTTGTAATCTCAAATCCATCACCCATCACCTAGATTTCTCCTTATGTTTTACTACCTCAAACAACTCAACTTTCTTGATAAGAACTCTAAGGTCCAATCCATATTTCAAAAGGTATGCATTCCTACTTTCAATGACTCTAAGTGACCCATCAGAGTGATGCACTACAAATCTATTCATTCAAGGGGTCACTATACCTAATAAAGTTACACTTTATGACCTTAATGTCGAGTTTAGACCTATTTTGGTATGATACTCTTACATGAGCACTAGCACCCCACACTCTATGATCACTTATGTCTAGTTTCCTAATAGTTCACAATTCATAGGGTGTCACTTTAACTGCCTGTAAAGGTATCCTATCAAGCACATGCATTGTAATGGAGAGTGCCCCTCCCCAAAACTACTTTCATTACTCAGAGTGGCTCAATATACTTTGAACCATATCCAATAAGGTTTTATCATGTCTCTTAGCAATTTGTTTATTCAAGAGTAAAGGGTAAAGTAAATTGATACTACACCCTAACTCTTACAAAACTAGTCCAAAACATTACCAGTGTATTCACTACTTCTACTAGACCTCAAGACTTTAACAATCCTAATTATTTAATTTTCTACCTTAGATTTAAAATTTTGAAACCATTCTAGTAACTCAGATTTCTTAGTTGTAAGATAAAAATATATGAATATAGAATAATAATTAATGAATGTGATGAATAGATATTCCCTTATGAGTCGTAACATTTAGTGGACCACAAATATCAGACTAAATGACCTCAAGTGGCTTATTAGCTCTCTTTCCTTTATCAAAAGGAGTCCTAACCATTAACCATACAAACAATGTTCACAAACATCTAGTTTGTTCTTTAACTTAGGTAATATATCATATGTAGACATCCTTCCTAACTTATCTTTATTACAAATGCCATAACCTAAGATGCCATAATAGGAAATCATCTACAACTAGCAAACAAGAGTAAAAAGAGGGATTAACTTTATTGATATCAATGGAAACAGATTTTATGTCAAGTTTATGATGTCCATCATAAAACACTCTAGAGAAAAAAACACTCTTCCTGTTACCTACCATATCTTATTTATGAAATATTTGAATTCAAGACTTTTTTATAGTTAGCTATTAAATGGAGATAAGTTTTTTCCTAAGATCCAATGTATACATAACCTTAACCAAACACAAGATGCCTCCCATTAGCAAGCCCTAATCATCCTCGAACCTTGTACCTTATAGAAATTATTGTTTCCCATGAAAACCTTATGCTCCACTACAAATTTTCACTTAAAGTCAGAAAATAGTCCTTGGCGTTGGCAATACAACATGTTGTAGTAGAATCAAGTAATCATGATTCTTCATTTGACCACAAGAGCAATGCTTTTGTGATCATGTAAATGATATCTCTACCTTGTACTCTATTGTCATTATTCAATCCCTTGCATCCTCTCTTACTTTGCCTAAGATAATTGGCTTTACTATGTCCAATTGGACTGTATATCAAGCAAGGTCAGATCCTCTTTCTCTTATCTAATCCACTAAAGATGGGTTTTTTTTTTTTCCATCTCTTCTTTAGGGTTCAATTCCTAGCTTGGAAACAAGACCATCCATATTCACTATAGCATGAGAAAAATTAAGCACAACATTGCAAGATCCTAAGACATCAGCAGCCTATTAAGAACTATATACACCTCCAATTTTTTAGGTATCAAGTTCCCTAGACTTGTTAAACATTAGCCGGCATCAACATAGAGTGAACATGTTCAATCACATTATTAGACTCTTTTATATGCATCGTATTGTACATTTCACTAGAAGAGAGATATAAGATTGAGTGTTGCCAATATGTTGCAACCATATCACTAAACAATGCATAAGAGATTGATCGAGTCTTAGACGAGATTTCAATATCTAATTCCAAGAATAGACCCCACCTTTCTATCATCCTTGAGATACTTTTGAAAAACACAATGTTGTTCTTTAGTAGAATCAACAGGTGGTTCTGTAAACATAGCAACAAGTACATATTTAACTGAGTCTTGGAGAAGTATGTGCCAAATTCTCCTCCTCCACATTACAAAATTATTCATTCAATTTTTTAGCCTCAATAAGTTTAGAGACAATCATTTTGGAGGTCATTAATGATTATCACACACTAGATATTTAAAAAAAGATGTAAAGCCTTCCATCAATTCAATGTTCAACCAATTATAAACAAGAATAATTACCTAGAATACAAATCAGTATACCTTGAGTTTCAAAATGTACAAATAACTCAAGATCAACTAGATCATTCTATGGAAATTTAGAATTAATCTAAACCACTAGTTTTTTACATACACAAGAATTTATAGTGTATGCCTTCTTTCTCTAGAGTTTAAATACCAACTCTATTCAATTCACAAAAAACTAATAATAATTAACCAGCTACCAATTGGTGAAATTTGACATTCAATGGAACATATAAATTCCTAATTTAGTAGTTATTCTCAATAATTCACAAATTGTCAAAGTATTCTAAGATTAGCAACTTATTTTACACCTAGCTTAAGAACACTAAACAACAAAATTAATGCACCTCAAATTGGAAGATAAAATATAAAAATTCATGCCTATTGCCAAATTACTAAACATATAATTTGAATTTCAAATAATATGCAGTAGACAAGATTATAAAGTGAATCACAACATGAAAATTAATAACACTAACCATTTAAGAAAATTCCAAAGGTAATACATGAACCTATAACATGAATTAGTATCTAAAATAGGTCCTATTAGGTAAATATTATAGCTTATTTATTGAGTATAAAACCATCCCAATTTTAGCTACAATTATCCTTCCTCATAGGTGAAAAAAACCGAATATTATTTTGACATGAAAATTGAATAAAAATTAGAAAAAATACAATTTTTTAGATGAGGTAGATTACGTTATATCTATAGTTATCTTTTTATAATCATAACACTACAATTATATGATCTATCAAGAAAATTAAGTAAGATTTGAACATATATTATCTAACAATCAATTGGCTCAATTTAGATTGATATTTTATAGGAATTATTAGAACAAAAAATTCCCATATTTTAGTTTATAGGATTGCTCCAAATGGGCATAATATCAATGCCCAAAACAACATCAAAATAATGCCTAAAACATGCAACAAATCATGCCTAAACAACATGAACAAAATCATTATTAAAAATGTAATAAACAAATGAAACATGAATGAAAAGTCATTCCTAAAACTAGAGAAAATCATATCTAATTAGTTTCTTTTAAAAAATTAGGCAAAATTAATGCGTAATTAATTGAGTAATAGCACCTATAATTATGATCAAAATTATGCTTAAAATTTTGTGTTAAATCTGATCAATTCTAATTGATTTAACCTTTTAAAATAGGGGTTTAAAACCAAAGTTGGTCCCAGACACTCCAGATCATAATACATGCAAAATAATCAAACATATAAACATGGAATTATCACAACTTTGCAATACTAAATAATAGTTAATAAGCTAAATTAGGATAATCATATTACAAAGATCTTACCTTCATCAATCAATGGAGTTTCCGCTTGATCTTTTTTCTTTAAACAACAATCTTTGAAAATAAATCTAAAGATCAAATACCAAGAAAAAAAAACAAGAAAAAAGTAGTGGTAACTTATAGGAAAATGGAGGAATACTTATAGAACTTCCTTTCCAATCACTCTTCAATAGCATGCCCTAGGGTCTTTTTCTCATCTTCATAAAGTCAATTGGTGAAAGAGATCGTTCATCTTTCCTTCAAGCCTTTTTGAAAAAATTGCACAAAAATAAAGAGGAATTAGATGTCTAGTTATTGCCATTCTCAATCTATATAAATCCTAGGTTTGTTACTTCCTAACCAAAGTAGATTAGACTAATACTTGGGGATGTATAATCCTAGCCATCCAATGCTACAAAGTGATCTAGGAGTTCTAATTAAATGAGTGGATTACCTATAACTCTAAGCTAATTAGGTAATTCAAGATACCTGTAAGATTCTATGATCTCAAGCATCCATATCATCTAATTGGTTGATCAAACCATTTAGATGATCAAACACATGATCTAGCTTGATTACCTAAGCAACAACTCGATCTAGTAGTTTAATTGACCACTAAGACCACCAAATCCTAGGGGAATCTAGACCTCAACAAACAACACCTCTTGGAAGAGAAATAATTAAAGTATATTAAAAATCTCATGCCAATTAGACATGTAAAAGTCTTCCAAAGAAACCTTGAAGAGAACACAATGAGATTGTAGGAATTGTATGTTATGAACCGGAAGATTAATCAATAAGTGGTTGTCATGAATAATGAGAAAATACTATGTAGATGCTTAAAGTAGATGTCTTCTTCTCCTTTCTCCTTCTTCTTCTCTTTTCCCCAAAGAGACAAAAATCCTAAAAGAGTTCTTTTTTCCCACCTTCTCTCTCTATCTTATGTGGCCAAAAGCAAAAAATTTACCAAGAGAATAACTCATGTATGTGATTATCTATCTTCCTATTTATCTCTATCTTCTTTCCCAATTTCAAAGAAGAAAGGAATGGGCTCTTTAGCACAAAAAGAATATAATTCAACAAACAATTGAAGGAACATTGCAAAGGCCAAGCACAATTTATCACTCCAACTAGCATAAGAGAGAGAAAGAACTCAATGAAGATGCATAAAGACAACTACACTAGCTTCTAGGAGAAGTAGGGCTGCCAATGGATTAGATTTAGATTGGATACCATCATTTTGTATCCATTCCAATAAATTTCATTAGTTCATATATAGATTCATATTGTACTTCTAAATTTTATAATCCATTACATTCGATTTGATTTATGTAATGGAATATCCCTTTCCATTTAGTTCTGACATTATTCCTACATAGTAAGATATACAAAAATGAATTCTAGGCCCATATTAGTTAAGATTTCATCTTCCTTTTCATTGCCTTAGATAGCAAGCCTATTCAAGATGGGGCTTAGAAAATGAGTCATTATGATAACCAGTTTGGCCTTACTTGAGCTAGACACCATATAACATTTCCAAATATAGCAGCTATGTATATTAGAATCTCAAATACTAACTTAATAAGTTTCCCACAATATATGTTCATGCAAAATCTCCCATAAACATAGTTGAGAGAGTTCTAGCTTGTTTATTGCCTTTTGAGTAATAATATAAATATGTAGTTTGAGTAGAGATATCCAACAACCAATTTAAATAGAAACATTTGAAAGTCCAAGGGAAAAAGTGCATGTCCATATACTACTAATAGTAATAAAATTGTCATGTTAAGTTGAAGTCGCAACTCACCTATTTTTTAGTTTACATTTGACATATGAAATGATTGATTTACCTCTTAATAACACATTTACTAAAATTTAGGGAGTCTTAAAAAATATACTTCAGGTTGGATAATTTGCAGATAGGAGGCCTCATTTTGTATTAATTCTAAAATAAAATGAGTACTAAAAATCAATTTAGTTTCCTTCCATGAATAAGATTTTTCTATTTTATATCCTATCCATTTGGAAAATCTTGAATAGCAGATAATCTATTTTGATTAGAAACTCTAAATAGAACTAAGCTAATGGCCTGAGAAACATACTAAACAGAGACCAAAAAACTCAAAACACTAATCAATTCTGTAACACAAAAAAAACAAATGAATGCATTGGATTGAATATTGACAAAGGCTCAGCTTGAGAAATGAAGTGGGACTCATTGAACAAGGCACAAATACCTTAGAACAATAATCAACTCTACAACAGATCAAATACCTCTGAATGTACCTAACTAGTACTCTACTAAGTAAATAGAACAACATTACAATTTGGAAGAACTCCCAAATCACACAATAACTAAAGGTAAATAATTGATTCAACATAGCACATTCACTACAAATTTGAAGTAGTGCCATCCTCCCACTCTCTTGAGTCAAAATTTGTGCAAATGTAACAAGTGTTGAACTGATGTATAATAATGTCTCTTACACAAGCCATAGTAAGCCCTTTTTTAGCCAATGTAGCAAATTCAATGTAGTTCCATCCTCCCACTATCCTGGGTCAATATTGTGAGTAGATGTAGCAAGTGTTGAACTGATGCATAATATTATCACTTACATGAGTCACAACAAGCTCTTTTTTAGCCAATTCATTGAGCTGACCTGAAAATGTTTTTCTTGTAGTTCAATTCTCAATTTCTTCGAATAGTTAGGGAACATTAAGGAGCTTGTCTCTTACCATTGAACCACTTAATAACATAGAAGAATCACCCTCAACGAATATAAGAGCACTAGCACAGGGTTTGCTCTTCCAAAATTCCATAGTTTCATAAGCAACAACCATCTTAGCTTCATATACACCAGCCCTACCAATATTCCCAGCAGTCTTAAACAAGATCATACCAAAATGATCTTTGAGTATAACCCTAAAGCCAATTGTACCAAGATTAACTATATCATATCCATCCAAGTTTAAGTTTAAATTGGGAAAACATGGAACATACATAGGAACATGCATTGTTGGGTCATGATATAGATGTGTTAATTTATTAATCAACCTAAAGGCTTAAGCTCATACAAATTAGGCCAACAATATTTGTATGTCTAACTCACCCCTTCATGTGGAAGGCCCCATTTGGGCTCATGAACTTGGAGTTGGTAATGTGGGCTTCAGAATTCAAACTTATGGCTTCACAATCTTATTGATTGATATCATTTTAGATTATCATTTCACCAAAAGCTTACGTTGATAGGTCTGATGACCCAAGTTTTCATATGCAAAACTAATTCCTAATGCGGGATCGATCCCCATTTGAAAATACTTTAATAAAAACAATGCAATACAGTGAAAAAAATCTTTTATTTTAAATTCATTTTGAAAACCCTAAGTGTCATTTACTTCCAAAAGAACAAAATAATTTTTAAAACTAAGACGAACTTATATGCATCCCAGATCTAATTAGTCACAGCTCACATTCTAACATTAATAATTACATATATATATATATATATATCCAAAGGATAAGTCATATACTTACATTCATACTTGTCTTTTATCTTCACTCACTTGATTGTAGCACTCACATTTCTTGATGCTTCTCCTAATCCTGTTGGAGTTAATCTGTAAAAATAATGTATTTGGTTGAGTTTTTAACGTACTCAGTTGGTGATTTGATACTACTAATTTGAAAACACGGCATGCAACATGTATAAATCTAAGAAGGGTTTTTCAGGTAATAAATCATGCAATTTTCTTAGATAAACATTGGTATTCATGCATAAATCATTTGCACATATATTTTAGGTAATAAAATTTTCAACAAAATCAATCGATCAATAACAATATAAACATTACTACCTTATTAAAGTAGTAATCAATAAAACACGATGCTAGATATCCCAACCCTATGGTAGTTTTTATGCACGTGGGTGGCTCGATGAACACATCAGCCTATTGGTCATGAGTACTCATTTAAGACCATCTCAATGCACCATGTATGGTGATACTCCCAATAGAAATCATAGGGCCCACTGTGCTCACAACCAAACCTATCTAAAATTGTATGTCTTCTGTATCTAAAGACCAGCCACCACAACCTCCACAGTCGACTATGAATATATCTCAAAAAGGGTGTCGTGAACACTTCCAGTGGTAGTCTCAGTACCACAACAATCGAGAAAGGGACAAGTGCCACTTTGGGCAATGATACCTACCACCTTTGGTGGTTAGAGGTAGGGAGGCCAACCCTGTACATAAACAACTTCTTACCATAGTGCCCACTAAGCTCACTAGCCTAAAAAGATCAATGTGTGTGTGTGTGTGTGTTTCAATTTTTAAGCATTTAACACATGCTAAATCATGCACTTTATGCAATCCTGTTTCATTGCAAGCAATAAAGCATATATAAAATTGCTTTGTCATTCAAGAGTAAAATTGAGTTATGAAGGATATAAGCAGTAACATTTTCAATTAAGATCATAAATCATGAGAATAATTTGCATGCTCATAATAAAAATGCCATATCACAATATCCTTTCCAAAAGCATACTAAACCCAAAAATAGTTTTAAGTAAAACATTTAGATTTTAGAATTTAGGTGAAAACTTAGTAGCATTAGACTACCTACCTAAAGGATGTCACTTAGTTTGCATTTTTCTTCAATTCGAATCTTGGATCTCCTTCAGAGTCTTCACAGAATCCTAGGTATAATGCAAGGGTAAGAATCTAACACTTATTTCATATTCTCTATTGATCATTAATTAGATTCATAGATCAATGGCCTAGGTTGTCGATGTAAACTTCGATCCTATCTATTAATGTCCACTGGGTCATCTATGGTTCACTCCTCTTAGATTAGGATTGATTTGTGAATATATCTATCACTTCATACCATAGATCAATAATAAGAGGTTATATCAATATGCTTTCACCCTTAGATTGACATTTAGAACTTATACTTAGAGATCCTAAACAACGTATGGTTGGATCCTTATTATTAGCTCACCTGTTAATGATAAATATTCTAATAGGTCTAACAGAAGCCTAATCCATCATTGATCACACCTCCTTAGAAGATAATTAGAGTGTCAATTCTGTTAAATAGAGATTCATCGCAATTCAACGGTCAGATCCATCCTTTTGGCTATCACACATTGATTATCGCATTTTTAGACAAGATCTTACGTAAAGATTTAATATTTAATGCTTAGATTTCCCTAAATAACATTTATGTCATTAAGATCTTGCAATTGAATCATCAAATCTCTCAGATCGCTTGTCCCGATATTTAGATCGAGATCATATTTTATTTGAAAGGTCACATCGACGATTCAAGGGTTAATGTCCTTATTTCTGAGTTGTTCTATGTATATTGATCTGCTAAATCATCCAATGGATGGTTTCATGAAGTTTGATCATCTTTGATCTTCTGGATCTATGAGATTCCTATGGTTTCTAGGCCATTAATGGTTAAAATTGTTCTCTGATCCTAAATTTTATCATATATTTAGGTCCGTGTCATCAATGTGATTCTAATACACCTTCCTAATCATAATCAGGCTTATATAGCCTTCTAAATTTCAATTATTGTATTTCAGATCAATTCAACGATCTAATTTCTGGTCCTAAAACACAATAAGTTAGGGTGGAGTGTCCCGGTTTCTAGGGGCACGTCTTCATCGCATGTCACAAGGAGGGATCCTAGTCATAGACCAGACCAATTAGGGTTGAGACGGTCGAATCTAAACTGTTAAATCAGCCTCACCTCCTATCAATGCCTCAGATCTTCCAAAAATACACTATTTTTATAGATCTTAAGGTTTTAGGGTCCCATGATCTCATCAGATGGCTCAGATCTTCCATCTGAGCAATCCTTGATGGTGCACCCAATCAAATCCACCGGATCTATTTTCACTTGTGATATTTCACCAGTGAGAGCAGATCTGGCCCGGATCTTGATTTTTCTTACCAAAAAAGAAAGATAACAGAGGGGAGAGGGAAGATAGCTCACTTGATTGGAGCTAGAGAGGGAAAGATGGGTTTTCTATTGGCTGCAGCCATTCTATGCTTGCTAGAAAACCTGGGTTGCTAGAAAATTGAGGAAAGGGGAAAAGTAGAGAGGGGAGAGGGGAGAGGGGAGAGAGGGAAAGGAGGGAAAAGAAAGAGGGAAGGAGGAGGCAAATCTGGGTGCGATGGGGTTTTTTATTGTCACCGATCACTGATTTTCTCCCCCAATAGTGATGGAGTCAGAGACAGAAGGGGTGTTGTTATAAAAAACGACTCCTTCTACTTCTGACCCTTTCTAATTTTGAAATGAATCAATATATTATTTATGAAATTACTAAAATGTAATATCCTCAATTTTTAAGCCTAAATTAGTAATAGAATAAATTAATTTAATTAAAATTTTAAAGAGAATTTTGACTTAAAACTACTAAAATTAGAAAATACGCATCAATAGAATTCAAATGACATAAAGAACACCAAAAACGAAGTTCATATGAGGAAGATACGTGCGTTTTAAGTTTAAGGTCAAATTAATAAATAAGCAAGGAGGACCCAAATTAGAGGGGGTCGTTTTGATAACGACACCCCTTTCTACCTACTTCGTCTTCGACGTCGATGCCACCAGAGGAGAAGGTCGGTGATTAGCGTTAAAGGAAAAACTTCCCTTCCTCCTCCCATCACAATCTCTCTCTCTCTCTCAAACTTTCTCCTCTCTTCATCTTCTCCATCGCATTACTTTCCTTTGGCCTTACCCTCTGAAACCTCAAATTTTTTGGGCAACTAGGGTTCTGAAAAATCCCCACCAGAAAACCCTTTTTCCTTTTCCTCTTTCTCCTCTTTGGTTTCCCTTGCCCTTTTTGAGACCTCCATCAGACAGAGACATTGGCAGGGATAGCACGGCGACAACCACCGACAACCCAAATCCAACTCCCCATTGATAGTTCTAGGTAAGTCTTCCCCCTCTTGTCATTCTTTACCTTTTTTTGACATTCTGTTCTCAGATCTAGGCCAAGTCTATTCTCACAGGCCAACTAATCGCTGGTGAAAATAGATTTGTCAAATCTGTTGAGATATAAGGCGTTGATTGGAGGTGGGGTTGATTGAATAGTCTAGATTGGACTGTCTCGATCTTACCAGTTCGATCAATGCTCGAGACACGTTTTGGAAAGCATCTCTGGGACACGCAATCCTGGCTGCCTAACGTGTGTGCGGTCCACGCGTGGGGAAGTCAAAGTTCGACTAGGACACAGATGCATCCTAGGAATAGTGATGTAAAGGCCCTGTTGAGATCCATAAATTGAATCTGGACAGTTCATCTTACCAAAAACACAAAAAAATTTAATTGAGAAGGTTATATAAACCTGATTAATGATTCGAAACATCCGTTAGAATTGTATCGACACACTAACCTAAATATGCAATAAAATTTATGTTCAAAAACTAAAGGTAGATTGATTTAACACAAAAACCATGGAAATTAAATGAATATGTTAGATCAGGGATGATTAGGCCATAGAACTTAAACAATTAGATCATTTAATGGAAGAACTATCGGTTCTAAGGACCATATTATGTGTATTAACCATAGAAATTGATCTAGACCATTAATCTAACCAAGATCTTGGGAAATGGTTGATCTGAGGATGATCTGACCATCAGATCAAGGTATAAATGTTAAATACACACAAAAACGAATAGGTGAACATGAGATAAGACTAAATGATAATAAGTAATGTGGGTCTTAAGGACCAAATCACAAATAGAGATCTTAGAGAACGATCCAATGGTTGGATCGCCATAGATTTCCATTATGATGAAATAAATAATACAAAATAGTACTATAATATTGACAGGTACATCTGAGCGTGCTAGCTAAGAGGAGTATATGCTTGAATTTGGTTATCTCACATTGAGGTAGGTGACGAGATTAATGTAATGTTATGTTTTTTTTTTTTAAAACCTTGCATTATCATAGCATTATGGTTGATTGTGATTTATTTGCATTTGTTTAGTTCGTATGTGATTTTGTGAGACTCAAAGTTTTATGCTATAATAGATATTAGATTTCAATAGCGTATTGAATGGGTTTATGATTGATTGTTTTATTAGATTGATACCATGTATTTTATGTATGATTAGTAATTACCTTTCCTTATTGCACCATTGAAACTGATGGGGTTTTATAAGGATGACAACAGAGGCTTGGTGGCTAGTCCTTTGAGAGGCTAACCCCAGGATGAGGGGCGTGCCTTGGGGATTGTGAGCCATGAGTGCTCCTGGTTTTACGAGATACATGATTTCTATGTTTTGCGATTTATGTTGGGTGCTCTCACCTATGGATATCATACGAGAAGGGAGTAGAGCTGGCCACCCACCCTCCTAAATTGTCATGTGATTATGATATGATAGACACCTACCCACAAATGGCTTGCGGTAGGGGTTTAGTAACATGGATAGTCCACACTATCTGTCCGGGCCTTTTCATGGGGACTATAACAGCCTGAGGGCCCACCTGCTGTAACGATATTGTCCGTACCAAAGTGCCCATACACACTGCACGATTTTGTTCTTCCCTCGTAAGGGAAAACGTGTTGTTCCATGGGCAGACTACACAGCGGAGCCAATATTGTCCTCTTTGGGTCCCTCACCCTCTTGGGCTTCACCCCTCAAGGTTTTGTTCACTTAGGTCCCTCACCCCTCAGGACACGTCGTTGAAAGGGAAGTCCTCAGCACTATTATCAACAGCCCAACTCCCTTCCCCCTAGAGATATGGGACTAACTCTCAGTCCCTCACCCCAACCTAGAAGCCTGCCAGCCTTCTTGGCCTACCCTCATCGGCCTGAGGCTTCACCTCTCCCCCTTAGGGGACAAGCGTCCCTGCGTGTCTGCCTCCATGAGTGATCTAACTGTGAACACCCATGTGTGGCTAGCCACCCATGCCGGGTCAAGGTCTAGCTCTGATACCACTTATAACAGCTCGAGGGCCCACCCACTGCAACGATATTGTCCATGCCGGAGTGCCCATACACCCCACACGATTTTGTTCTTCCCCTGTAAGGGAAAATGCATCGTTGCAAGGGAAGTCCTCAGCACTATTATCAACAGCCCATCACCCTTTCCCTAGCGATGTGGGACTAACTCTTAGTCCCTCACCCTAGCCTAGAAGCCTGCTAGCCTTCTTGGCCCACGCTCATCAGCCTGCCCTCGTTGGCCTGAGGCGTCACCTCTCCCCCTTAGGGGACACGCATCCCCACATGTCTGCCTCCGTTGGCAATCTGGCCACGAGTGCCCACGTGCGGCTATCCACCCACACCGGGTTGGGGTCTGGCTCTGATACCACTTATAACAGCCCAAGGGTCCACCCACTGCAATGATATTGTCCGTACCGGAGTGTCCATACACCCCACACGGTTTTGTTCTTCCTTCGTAAGGGAAAACACATCGTTTCGTGGGGAAAGTGCATAGCGGAGCCAATATTGTCCTCTTTGGGTTCCTCACCCTCTTGGGCTTCATCCCTCAAGGTTTTGTTCCCTTAGGTCCATCACCCCTCTTGGGCTTCACCCCTTGAGATGCGTCATTGCAAGGGAAGTCTTCAACACTATTATCTCCTCCTAGCGATGTGGGACTAACTCTCAGTCCCTCACTCCAGCTTAGAAGCCTGCCAGCCTTCTTGGCCCACCCTCATTAGCCTACCCTCATCGGCCTGAGGCTTCACCTCTCCCCCTTAGGGGACACGCATCCCTGTGTGTCTGCCTCCGTCGGCAATCTGGCCGCGAGCACCCATGTGCGGCTAGCCACCCACACTAGGTCAGGGTCTGGCTCTGATACCACTTATAATAGCTCGAGGACCCACCCACTACAACGATATTGTCCATTCCGGAGTGCCCATACACCCGGCACGGTTTTGTTCTTCCCCCGTACGGGAAAATGCATCGTTGCAAGGGAAGTCCTCAGCACTATTATCAACAGCCCATCACCCTTTCCCTAACGATGTGGGTCTAACTCTCAGTCCCTCACCCCAGCCTAGAAGCCTGCCATCCTTCTTGGCCCACCCTCATTAGCCCACCCTCATTGGCTTGAGGCTTCACCTCTCCCCCTTAGGGACAAGCATCCCTGCGTGTCTGCCTCCGTCAGTGATCTGACTGCAAGCGTCCATGTGCCGCTAGCCACCCACACCGGGTCAGGGTCTGGCTCTGATACCACTTATAACAGCCTGAGGGCTCACCCACTGCAACGATATTGTCCATGTCGGAGTGCCCATACACCCCGTACAGTTTTGCTCTTCCCCGGTAAGGGAAAATGCATCGTTGCAAGGGAAGTCCTCAGCACTATTATCAACAGCCCATCACCTTTTCCCTAGCAATGTGGGACTAACTCTCAGTCCCTCACCCCAGTCTAAAAGCCTATTAGCCTTCTTGGCCCACCCTCATCAGCTCGCCCTCGTCGGCCTGAGGCGTCACCTCTCCCCCTTAGGGGACACGCATCCCTACATGTCTGCCTCCGTCGGCGATCTGACCACGAGCGCCCACATGCGGCTAGCCACCACACCGGGTCGGGGTCTGGCTCTAGTACCACTTATAACAGCCCGAGGGGCCACCCACTGCAATGATATTGTTCGTACCGGAGTGCCCATACACCTCGCATGGTTTTGCTCTTCCCCCTAAGGGAAAATGCATCGTTCCGTGAGCAAAGTGTATAGTGGAGCCAATATTGTCCTCTTTGGGTCCCTCACCCTCTTGGGCTTCACCCCTCAAGGTTTTGTTCCCTTAGGTCTATCACCCCTCTTGGGCTTCACCCCTCGGGATGCGTCGTTGCAAGGGAAGTCCTCAGCACTACTATCTCCCCCTTGCGATGTGGGACTAACTCTCAGTCCCTCACCCTAGCCTAGAAGCCTATCAGCCTTCTTGGCCTGCCCACATCAGCCGGCCCTCATCGGCTTGAGGCTTCACCTCTCCCCCTTAGGCCACACGTGTCCCCTCGTGTCTGCCTCCGTCAGCGATCTAACCGCGAGCGCCCACGTGCGGCTAGCTACCCACACCAGGTCAGGGTCTGGCTATGATACCACTTATAACAGCTCGAGGACCCACCCACTGCAATGATATTGTCCATGCCGGAGTGCCCATACACCCCACACAGTTTTGTTCTTCCCCCGTACGGGAAAATGCATCGTTGCAAGGGAAGTCCTCAGCACTATTATCAACAACCCATCACCCTTTCCCTAGCGATGTGGGACTAACTCTCAGTCCCTCACCCCAGCCTAGAAGCCTACAGCCTTCTTGGCCCACCCTCATTGGCCTAAGGCTTCATTAGAGTGGCATAGTAGAAGTGGGTGGGCCCTCGGGCTAACTCTTGCAGAGTGGGAAATTCACCTAATGAGGCAGCCTGCAATGGGAGCAAAACCTTGAGTTTCAAGTGGGCAGATCACCGAAGGAGGTAGCCTGCAGTAGGAACAAAACCTTGAGTTCCAAGTGGGTAGATTGCTGAAAGAGGCAGCCTACAGAGGAGCATAGTGGCCCTATGATTTCAGTGTGATTTGTGAAGCCACAGGTCGATGAGGGAGGGCTGATGAGGGTAGTCCAAGAAGGCTAGTAGGCTTCTAGGCTAGCAGGCTTCTTGTAATGACTCCAATTTTGTAATATTAAAATCCCAAGTTAGCAATGAAAAGTTCAGTTTTTGAAGATAAGGGTATTTTGGTCATTTCACTATTTTCCTTGACTGAACTAAGAAATTTGGTCCTGAAAATGGTACCATTAGGTGCATCTCAGAAAAAAGAATCAAACAAGACCAAAATCACCCAAAACGGAGTTAAAATGAGCAAGTTATGGCCCTTTGAAGTTCAGGGGCAAAAATATAATTTTTACTAAAAAACGGATTTAGCCTGCAAAACATAGGGGCCCGTTTTGATACGGGCACCCTTCATCTTCAACCTCCTAGAGGGTTCTAGAACGGCAGTGATTGGAGGAGAAATCACCGCCATTCTAGAGGTTTCTCCACCGCTATTCAAGGGCGGTGAGAGCCCCCTCAAGAACCCTCTTATAGCTCTATAAATAGAGCTCTTGGGGGCCTTTAATGCCAGCCCAAAAGCTTGGAAAAAACTCGTTTTGGAGAAGCAACCAAGAGGAGAAACATGGAGAAAAACCCAACAACGAGCCAGGTATGCCCAAGATCCCTCAAAACCCGTCTTCACAGTAGTCCTAGGCTCAGTTTCCCTAAGTTTTTGCATGAAAAATCATGCAAAATAGAGCCCTAGAGAGTCACCAAGGACCTAGAGATGATCCTTGGGCCACACTGGTTCGACAGGGTCAAACCAGGGTGTCTTGAGGATGCCCCAATCCCTCAACGAACAGAGAACATCCCCCCTGGACAAAACGCGTCGACCGTGTTCGATAGAACCAAACGGGCACGTCTGTGGACGCGCCCGCAAAAGGAAAAGTTGGGAGGGAAATCCAGCGCATCTGCAAACGTGCCCGCTGGGGCACACGCCGCTGATGCGCAGTGCACTAGCATTCTAGGATTTCCACTTCTTAAAACCCGATGGGGCGCATGCTGCTGATGCGCAGCGCGCTAGCATTTTGGATTTTCACCTCTTAAAGGCCCTTATGTATATGTGATACTAAAAAGCTTATAACTTGAGATCTAGAGCTCCGATTGAGGCGCCGCAAAAGGCGTTGTGTCTGCGTCAATGATATGGACACACCCAAATTATAAAATCCCTGATCAAGGCCTAATCAAAGGTGAGCACGACCCTTAGAATAGGATGGTGGCGTGTGGCCGCTAGACCTTTGGAAAACTGATGATACCAAGGCCCAATTAGGACCTTAGGACACCCATAGGCATGGGGATGAACCCTTAATGCCTAAGTAATAAGACCAATCACTCTAAAACCTATAAAAGATAGGCCAAACTAACCTTGATTCCCCAAACCATGTTCAGGAGCATACGAGGACAAATGGGTTAGCGCGACCTAGCCAGGTAGGTGCTTTATCGCTACTAGACTTTTTAAAAAGAACCATGATTGTTTTGAGAATACATGTTTTAAGTATATGACTTGTTTAGAATGACTTAATTCAGTATACATATGATAAATGCTTTATGCATAGACATGTTTTATAAATAATTGCATATACATTATGCATAGATATGTTTTGCAAACAATTGCATACATTGTACGACTTGCAAAACATTGAGTTTTTGAAAGATTGCATGTCCTTGAGGGTTACCAAAAGACACTGGAGTGGTCAAAAGATGCTGGGTAGGCAGTTGTGAGGGCCAGGCAGTTGTGAGGGACCCAGATAGGACAAGTTTTGAAAAAGAGGTTTTTGCGTGTTTGATCTGATTATGATTTGGGCTAATAAGCTCGTGGGCGCTATGTCGAGAGGTTTGGGTTGGCCTCCAGCCTCTACCACTATTAGGTGAATGGGTACCATGCCCAAAAAGGGCGACGTCCCTACGTCGATTGCATGTGGTACAGGGGGCTACCACTGGTGTCACGGCACTGGGTCGACGTGTCATAGGCCCCGTTGAGGCTATGATCGAGTGTCCTCAAGTACCCGCAGACCACACGGTGGCGAGGTCGTGGGCATAGTTGGACCCTATGGTTTCGTGGACTTATTTGCATTGCATATGGCATGATATGAGGTTGGTCGACCATACCATACTAGATATCCATGAGTTGGATTCAATAAAGCATCTTATGCATATCATAATGTTATGATATATATATATATATGATACTTTCGATTGGGATTATGTGATACTTTAAGTCGTTAGTATTTCGGTTTGACAATGGTTTTTAATTCTGATCTTGAACATGAGTGTTCAACCATGCACATATTTTTAAAAGAGCATATGATTTTAAACATCTCATGCATTATAAAACTAGTAGTGATGGACTCCTACTGAATATAGTATATACTCCCCCAATCCTCAACATTTTTCAGACACAAAGTAAATACTTAAGGGCAAGGAACACTTGTGATGGAAGACACCCAGACTAAGTGCAAGTAAGTAAACCCCTACCTTATCTTTCAATGTTACTTGATTGTAGTTACTCTCTATAGCTGAGACTGTGACTAACACTTTCTAGGGAATAATTTTGATTTAAAACTTTGCCATGACTAGATAATTTGAGAATTTGTTTTAACACTTGGGGATTTTATGAAAGATTGTTTTCCAAAACAAAAAGATTTTCATGCATTTCATACTTATAAAACAAGAGATCTTGCCTTTTCATCAAAATTGCATCATATAAAAACCCGGGTCGTCACACTTCTAGGCTAGGGTGAGGGACTGAGAGTTAGTCCCACATCGCTAGGGGGAAGGGTGCTTGACTGTTGATAATAGTGTTAAGGACTTCCCTTGCAACGATGCATCCCGAGGGGTGAAGCCCAAAAGGGGTGAGGGACCTAAGGGAACAAAAGGTTGGCAAGCTTTTAGGCTGGGGTGAGGGACTGAGAGTTAGTCCCACATTGCTAGAGGGAAGGGTGATGGGCTGTTGATAATAGTGTAGAGGACTTCCCTTGCAACAATGCGTTTTCCCTTACTGGGGTAGAACAAAACTGTGCAAGGTGTATGGTCACTCCGGCACAGACAATATCATTGTAGTGGGTGGGCCCTCGGGTTGTTATAGGGATGAACGTTAAGTCTCTCGTTATGGTGTCGACGGGGAACGGCAGTGGCTGAGACCCTAGAGGGGTTGCCACTGTGGCATGACTATCCATACTCTTGTTTGTATGCTTGCATGATGAGCATGAAGATGTTATTGTATGCCTGGGTGTGATGACACTCTAAGGATTGATATGAGTACTCATGATCTGTTAGATGAGTGTATGGGACACTTGTGGGACCCATGTACCTTGGGGTGCCTTGGTTGTTATTGTATGCTCATTGATAGTGGATCATATCATGTTTTACATATCATGTTTTATATCCATGAGACGCATGTGCTTATCACATATGATGTTAAGACTATATTGGCATTACTTATGATATTTATATTTTTATGGAAAATTGATCTACACATTATATCCTTATTGTATCCGATTTTTTTTTTCCTTTGTTATTACATTAAATGTCTATGTACCTACACAAGCAATAGCTTACTGAGGCATTGCTTTGTTTTACAATGCCTCGGATCACAAGCATGATAACAGGAAGGGCAAGGCCGTTGAGAGACCGTGATAGTAGTGGGGATCACTTGATTTGACTGATAGATAGCTCAGCATAAGTTATTAGAAGGACTACAATTTGAACTATTTTATAGACTATATAATTTCATTATATGGATTTGATTATGATAGTTATACATATGATGGACATTGCCTTCAGTATGGTGGGATGTTATGATGGATAGAACTTGAGCCACATTATTATGTTTTTGGATATTTATTATTTTGAAAAATAAAGGCACCGATGATTTTACATTGGATTTGATATGGGCATTGTCTTAAATTTATTTCTGCATACTTACATTTATCTTTTAATTGTGGTCATGATGTTTTTGGAAAAAGGATATAACACCCAGAGGTTTTTCGATAAATGTTCTAATAAAACAATTAATAGAATCTTTTGATTTTGGGATCCCAACTATTATTATTATTATTATAAAAAATGTGTTATAAAAACCCGGGATGTTACATAAAATGCTGTTATACTTAAAAGTTACATAACTTTCTCATCCGAACTCTGTTTTCAATGTTCTTTGTGTCATTGGATTTCATTTTTCAAGTAGAATCTAATTATAAGGAAATTTCCAACAATTTTGATTTCTATATATTCTTACTTTTAAAATTCAAAATTTGTAAGGCATTCATCCTCTTATTCCATCAAGGTTTTCAAAATAAATTGGGGTTTAAAAATTCGGGTAGTTACATCATTGCCCCTGCAAAGAATTTCGTCCTCAAAATTTCATAGTTTACTACTCGCTAAAGAGTTCAAGATATTTATTCTTTATTTTCAATTCTACTTTCTAGGTTTCCTCTTTGATAAATGCATTCCTCAGTTAACCTTTAAATAATGAAGTTTTCTTTACTTCGCAACTTCTTGATCTTCTTTTCCAAAATTTGAACTAGTTTTGTTTCCAAGGTCAATTCTGATTTTAACTCGACTGGCACTCATTCAAGTACATATGTGAGATCCAGAATATATTTCTGCAGCTTGAATATATGAAAAACATTGTGAACTCCCGATAATTGTGGTGGCAAGGCGAGTTTGTATGCAGTCAACCCCATTCTATCCAGAACTTTGAATGGACTGAGGAATTTTTTCCTTGAAATTCTTTTCCTATTATTTTCTAAACAATTCCAAAAATCCTAATTCAATCGTAAATTTTCATTCTTATAAACCCTTAAAATAGATAATTCCCAACTTCAAACTTTAAATATTTATGCGATTCATTCGCGTAACTTTTTTGTCTGCTCTAAGAAATAAAGCACAACTTATTGATGCAGACTCTAATAGTTGGGCTTTACGTACTAACCCATCTACATTATTATATAATTTTGTTTATATAATTCATATCTCTAAAACCTTAAAGGTAGATCACCACAACCCTTCAATCATGTATTTACCTTCTCCACATTTCCCTAGTAATCATTTCGCATGCTCAATTACTCCTTGTTCTTTTATAATCTTCTTTATTTCTTATATTTTATTTTTCATTAGGCTTGCAGGTAATCTCTTTTTCTTTTGTCTACCACCATGTGATATGTTCATCAATAAAAATCTTCAATTTAAGGTTGACCTATTATTTTCTAGTAAAAGTTCCAAAAGTTGCATTCATCCCATCATGTCTAATCCCAATTCACATTTTCTTTAAGGAACTTTTCAAATTTGATACATCAGGTTTAACAATATCACTTATCATCGCTTTATGTCAACAACGAAAGTTTTTCCTCCATACTAAACCTCTTAGGACCCTTAGTAGGAGAAATCTTCAAGAAGACATGGTCTTCAACTTTAAATTACAACTATCTTTCACCTTTCACATGAGACTCGATTCCTCCACCAATGTTTGTGTCTCAATCATTATTTGTCTTTATCAAAAGTGTTTTTGATTATGGGTGCCATTGTTAAGTTCGCAATGAGTGCTTTACCTTGTTACCATCGAGCTACTTCTTTTCACCTCTCAGAATCATTTTTCCTCTCTTTTTATTCTTTATTGATACATTATTCAATCATTTATCAAAGATATCATGACAACCATTAAGTCTCAATTATCAAGGAGTAGCATAAGTATCAGTGCAATGGTTGATTCCTTCAATTTCTAACAATTTGCCTTTCACGTGTCACCTCATACCCATCTTATGTTCTTAATTGTTATCTTAAATCATAATCATCCAATACACTATCATAGAATTTAGTAAGTATTAGGAAATTCTATAATTTCATAATTTTTTAGATCTTTTCCTATTTCATTTCTACCTCAGTTGTCATTGGATTTATCACGATTATAAATTTTGAAATGACTTAGCCTAATAGATTGACTTCCTTTAGTGAAGACTCGTGTATAAGTATCCATGTGGTTCCTCTTAATGTACTTTATAGTTTAGAGTGTTGCTTACCAATACACTAAGAAGTTGTATTAAGAATTGATCAGAATACTTAGTTCATGCAATAACATTATTCTTAAGGTAATGACACTTAAATCCATTGCTAAGTAATAACCTCAAGATATTTGCTCATTTAACCCTCTTCTAAGCTATCAAGACTTCAACTTGATCCTTAATATTACTCTAGTTGGTGAAGATGGATTTGATGAGTCACTTTTCTTAAATATATATGCTCCTTATCCCTCATTATGACTTTGTTTGATCATGTAATGTAAGGGATTATTAACTTATCCTTCTTATTAACTAAAATCACTAATGTCTCCTCATAAAATAATGGGTCTAATAAAATTCTAATTTCAACTGTTCATCTCATCATTTTCTTAATATTTTTCAATTAGGTAAGCTTCTGACAATGAATTTTTAAAACTAGTTTTAGAGTTTAATTTCCTCGTTGAACATAATCCTTTTTAATGGAAATTCTGGAAGTTTCTTAAAATACACTATCCTTAGTTTCAACACTTTACTGCTTCCAAAGTTTACTTAGCTATTTGTTTTACCTTTATTATATTCTTCAACAATAAATTCACCAACTCGATCTTATTTAATCTTTCGAATTTGAGTAGTTCATCTTTCAATTTGGCAAAACAACTCAAGATGAAGGATCTTTGATGTCTAGATTTAATCTATGTCTATCTTCCTTAACCACATTAAGTTCATGATATTCTTAATTCAAATATTCAATGTACATCAAATATGATTATTTATATCTCATGTTTCCTTGCAGCAAAATTCTTCCTTTTTGTCCACTTGGATCAATGTCTCCATTTGATTTGTTACATATAATAGATACCACGTCCACACTTTTGGTCAATAGACATTATGAATTGAATACCTCTAGGTAAAGTTAGACTTCTCAAATAAAAATATCGAATTCCTCAAATGTCCATATTTCCAATGAATCATTGGAATACCTCACGGAATCCTTTGAAATTTTTGTCTATTACCTCTATATGATGCTTCTCTACCTTATAAGCTCATTTCTTTTTTATGTTTAAATTCCATAATTCATCCTTCATTTTAGATCAATTTTTAGCAACTTTGATTTCTGTAAATTCTCACTTTTAAAATTCAAAATTTGTAAAACATCAGTCCTTCTATTCCATCAAATTTTCCAAACTAAATTTGGATTTAAAAATTTGGGTAGTTACAATAGAAATTGGACCAACCATATCTATATTTCTAATACTCCCCCTCATGAGAAGGGGCCTATTTGGGCTCTTGCACGTGGATTTAATAATAGATGGTCTTAAGATTCAAACATATGACCTCATAGTCTATAAGTCTTTGATACCATGTTGGATTACCAATCAACTTAAATGCTTAAGCAGGGAGGAGGTAGGCCAATAATATTATGTCTAACAAGATGGATCATGTGTTAGAGGCTCATTTCACCAGTCTGGACAATTTGACTAAAGGATTGTTAAAGACACAAAAAGATGATCTTTGACACTGAATGGTGGTCTTCTTTTTTTAGGTCAATAGTAATTTTCCTTCCTTTTGTGACATTTTGGCTCAAAGGGTTGAAGAGAGATAGTAGGGTCAAACCTCACTACTACACATGAGGCTTTTAAAGGCGGTAAAAATTGCTATTTGAAGCTAGATAAAAAATAATTTCTATTGAGTCGACCTAAAAAATCGATAACTTTTGGAGTCATTTAGTAAATGACTTTAAAAGTCTTGATTTTTGAAGTCATTTACTAAACTACTTTAAAAGTTCTGATTTTTAAAGTGTTTACTAAACGACTTCTTTTGAAAAGGACTTATAAAGTCTTTTAGTAAATGACTTTGAAAGTCCCTTTTAAAAACAAAATTTACATTGTAATTACTACCTATATTTTTACATTCAATGTAACACCTGATACGCAATCTTTACACACATAAAAAAAAAAAAAAAAAAAAACATACATTCACTTCCACATTGGGTATAAAACATCCAAATTCATTATTACCCATCCATATCTATATTGAAAAGGCTTCATAAAAGAAACCATGACACATGCATTCATTACAACATTCACATTTGCTTCATTTGTAAGTACATACACATTGACATTTACTTTCACACTCTAAGTTCAACTCCTTCATCATCCCATAAAAGTTATATACTTTAATGAATATAATGAAAACCATCCCCCATATTCACTTTATTTACAAAATCCAAATTCACTTCATCCATACTTATCATTTACTTCTACACTCCAAGCTTCCACTTATACATCAATTATATATATATATATATATATCAAAGAAAGTATTGAAAACTAAAATAACACATGCAAGTGAATGAAAAAATACTTTATTATGTATTTTACATTTATGTAGTTACTCCAAGTATTCTAATTAAAACTCATTACATACTCAGCCCATTTACTTTGCATTTCATTGAGGTTTACTATGAAATAACTCTTCTTGTTTACCCACTCAGAAAGCACAGTAGCATGTAATACAACATATATAATTCAGGTCACATTCTTTTAGCTGGGAGACACCAACACCATCAAATGTTAGGGTTCTCATGTATCTCAGCACATAGTACTTGCACTCTCAATCAAACTATTATTTAGGGGACTGTGCAATAGGAAAAATAAAAGGAGTTCATAAATATCATTTGTAATATTGTAAGTTTAATTAGTTATCAAATAGAGTAATTAACTATTTTTTATACCTTGACATTCTTCCAAGTGAGTTTCAGTAGTTGTACAGTCTCGGTTAGATTAGCCCATTTTAACCATGCTCTACAAATTTAAATTTTAAATGTATTATAGATAAATAACAAATCATTTACCTAGACTTAATATATAAAAAGAATAAAAGCTTACTTATTTATAATTTCTAGGAAAGCGAGACGGATGTCCTATCCATAAGAATAAAAAAAGAAAGCCTACACACCATGCACACCCAAAATGAGCAGCATCTAATGAGCCCTATATAGACAATCATATGAATTATAATTAAAGTTAACAATCCCTAAGTATAGAATAAGTTGGTAAGAAAATAAGAAAATTAAAACTTACTCGCTATTGTAGAGAATCATTAAGCCCTGTCCTTTAGAGCATCGGAAGAAGCATGGTAAAATGTCATTAACATGCCTCTCTATTGACTATTGTTCCACCGCTTGACAAATGATGTCGGGGTCAAGAAATTTGTAAATTATACCCTCAACCACAAAAAGGCTAATTGCATCACTCGAGAAGTTGCATAAAAAAATTTACCTATATCACGAAAATATAACATGTAATGTCAAGTATTTATAAGAAAATATGTGCATAGATCCCATGTAGGAGACACTATGAGGGTGCTCAAGTCAATCCCATACGCAAACTTATAATAAGTCCTCTACCATAAGTGGCACTTCAACAACGTCATCGGCAAGCACTCTCTCCTTGATTCATACGGGGTTGATTGCCCTATCTTTGTTGATGGGATTGTGCATTGACCTTAGGATTGAGGTGTGTTAGGTTGGACTTCCACATGATCCTTAGACTGCCATTGTAAAAGATGTAGTATATACAAGTACCAATTCTAATAGTGCAACAATAGGTGATGGTGCAACAGTGAGCAACCTTGATGGTGTATATTACTAATTAATAGTATAAAGTTAATAAACAATAATAAAAATCTCTAACGAAAAATTATTAATAAGGAATGTAGTATGATAAGACACATACTATAGATTTGATGGGAATGATTAGTGCCTCTGGCCAAGCGACATGATATGCAACTGCTTGCCCAATGATTATAACATTTTTCATTTTTAAGGGAATAGTAAGTTGGCATTTTTGTCCAAAGCCATGGTAATGAACACTCGCTTAGTAAGTGCAAGCATACTAATTCCTTGCAAAATGGTCGATTCATGCTTATAGCATGAACCAAGTGTTAGGATGTTTTGACAAGAATCTAGGGCCAATAGGCATTGACCCACTTGCAAATCAGGTATTCAATAGAGAGGATGAGATAGAGAATTATAGAAGAACAGTGTAAATTTTTTGTTTTGTCTATGCACACACACACACCTCATTGGTTGAAATTTTTGTTTTGAGGGCTACTAGTTGTCCTTCATGAACTTCTTCAATTGGAGAATTGTGGCTAGCATTTGATGGAAGTACAGGAGTACTATGATAATTATGTTCAGGGGATTGAGAAAATATCATCAAGCCTCCTTCATGCATTTGGTTAAATATATTCATTTTTATTTTCTCAACCAACTCATTGTAGACCTCTTGACCTTGAACTATAGGTAATCTTCTACCTAAGAATTTAGAAGGAAAAATACTACCATTCATGCCCTTAACTCAACTAGGATGGTCCTTCTTATTGCCCATAGCCCTATTAGGATGTGATTGTCAACATAAGTGCTGCTTAGAGTTCTTGTACTTGTGATAGGAACCATGCTTCTTACTATAGAGCAGAGAAAACTGTTATAAGAGAATGTACTCTCACCTATCTCTTGCCCCCTATTATTATAGTGGATAGTTTCTTTAATTGCTTCGACTTCTCTCAATAACCATTTCCCTTGTTGTTTGCCCTCTACCCTTTCTCTATTGAGTACAACTCACGTGGGTCTCTTGTTCATGCTCTTGATTTTTCCCATATTTTTCATTTTGATATTGTTCTTATTCCATCTATACTATAAACAAGAACATGATGATGAGATAAAAAAGGTCATGTAATGCATTTAAAGAATACAAATCGACATAACATAGGTGGCAAACAAACCTAAAGCAAATTAGATAAACAAGAAACTTGCTTTTTTTATTGGATATGAAACAACTTGAAATGGTGCATATACTTCTTAAACATAATAACAAGATTTACCTTAAGCATTGGCAAGGGAATGAAGATACTTTATGATTGTTCAAATAATTAAATTGTAGGTGATCCATTAGATGGGTAAGAATAAGAAATCAATTTAAGGAATGCATTTTAATTTGCTACTTTCATGTCTTAAATTAAACCTAAGACTTCTTCTTATGTATTGTTAGATGTATATTGGGTCATGGCAATGATTGGGTCATTGTTAGACGTATACAAGGTCATAGCAATGATTGTGTCATTGTTAGATGTATATAGCGTCATAGCAATGATTGTGTCATTGTTAGATGTATATAGGGTCATGACAATGACTCGATCATTGTTAAGAAAAGGGTTTACTTTCTCCTTGGAGCGGAAATGAATGTAACATTTTGATAAGGAAAACACTCCTATAGTTATGTCCACTAAGTGTCCTTTGGTGTATGTTTTAAATCACTCGTAAGCATACAAATCAATGTAGTAATTTACACACGAGAGAGGTTGATCCTATGAGGAATCCCACAGTTTTGTATATTGACTAGATCTTGCTTAAATAAATCACTTATCTTAGCCAAAAGATATGGTTTTTAATCTAATCTAAGAATTAAAATAACATGGAAACTAAAACATGCATGAAAATTGAAACTTTCTAAGCATAGAACTTTTTAACTTAAACTATCCTAAAACTAAATCTAGAAACTAACTAAACTATATTGAGGATGTCACAACTTTAAGCAATGAAAACTAAACCTAATATAGCATGAAATTAAACTTATCAATGAAGGGCAACCTCTATATACAGACTAACAATACAAATAAAACATGCAATTAAAACTTAAGTGGATTGCACATGATGCATGTATAACACATGATAAAAGAGCTAATTACAAATTACAAATTATTGTAACTCACTAATACAATCTATATAGCCACCTCATATATTGTTTTCAACCCAAGCACCCTCCTCATCACACATACAATCCTCATTCTCACCAAGTACTTTGATTGATGGGATTGTTTTGATAATACAAGGGTAATCTCTTTCAGTATCATCTAGGTTGTCTTCATCATAAAATCCCTTAGACAGGATGATAAAATAATTGGTCATCTCTTATCATGTCTGTCTTCCACGTAAAATACTTGTTTTGCATGAGATGCCAAAATAAATTGATCATTTTTATAGCCGATCTTGTTGAAGTCAACCAATGTTAATCCAAGGGCATCAATTTTCATGTTGTCTTTGTTGTGTTCCATCCAATCACACTTAAACACAACCACAATTTTACAAGTATAATCCAAGGCCCATGGCTCTCTTATAATCCTGTAATAAATATTATCCTCCACTATTGGCCTGTTATCCTTCGAATTAGAAAAAAAAAAATGTAGCATTGACAACTAAGCTACTCCACTAGTCTTTGTACTCTTGAGTCATAACAGTCTTTTGTGTAAAAGCAATAACTATTGATGGTATATCTAGCATATTTTATTACTTATGGTTGTGGTCCCATCACCATCCAGCCTAGTACTTCTTACTAATCATGAATCTATACATATATTAAGTAGGATATGATTGTCACAAGTAAGATTACACACACACACACACACACACACACACACAACAATGTAATTTATTAAATGTTAATTCTTTTATTTTACCTTTTAAAGGAGCTAAGTATTGAAAGTGTGACAATGCTCAAATTGTAGTCACTTTGGTTTCTTTGCATAACTTAGATTGTTTACCTTGAGGACATCCATGTGCTCACTATACACACAAATTGATAGAGAGATAAAAAATATATAACTATTAATTATTAATTTTTACCCAAGTGCATGATCAACTTACTCAATGTATGGTTGGAGTTCATCAACATTTTGTAACACATAAAGGTGCGCTAGTCCCATTCTTTATAATCAATAGTTGATACACAACCACTTGATAGAGGTTTTCTAACCTTGAGGATCATGAAACAAAACTGATTGTTTCTTTCTTAGGATTTCAATTGCATCCACTCTTGATAAGTACTCTATGCAAAACTTCATTGGTTCCTTTGCAATATAACATTCAGCTCTACACCCCTCTGGTGAATTATGATTTCATACATACCCTTTTAAAGTGTTTATACGCCTCTCAAATAGGTACATCCATCACAAGTAAATTAGCCTACTGTTGGGATTTGGTTGAGGATAACCACTACGAAAATCAACATATATAAGCTTCAATTTGTGTATAGATGAAGATAGTCCAAAAGAGCAAAGAGAAAGTCAATGAAATAACTCTGAAAACAAAGTAGTAATTTTAAAGTCATTTTCTAAAAATGACTGTAAAGGTGCAGACTTTTAAAGTTGTTTCTAGATACTTTTCAAGTCATTCTTAGAAAATGACTTTAAAAGTCTATACTTTTAAAATGTTTCCTGATAACAACTTTAAAAGTCATTTCCACCAAAAAAAAATTTGCTTCACGTCAGATTAGTGTTGATTGTTTAATTGCAAGTGCACGGGCTATTGTAGTGTAGCTTATGCAAGTACGGGTTGATCCCACGGAGACTTGATTTAAAATGATGGAGTTTTCAATAAAATTCAATTAATAAAAGAACCAAAACAAAGCATATACCAGAATTAAACCATCAATAAAATAAAATCTAAATTTATTCAACTATTGCAATTTACACAATTATTTATTCCAAAAACAAATAAAATGCAACGAAATAAGCTATCCTGGATAAGCCTGTCCATGGATAGTCAGAATGATGATAATGTAAAACCAGAATAGCACAGGGACACAGGAGTAAATAAACTAGGGACCCAGACGGTATTAAACTGAGGACATGGATGGTATTAAACGGAAAGGACAGAGGTGGAATTTCAGATATCTGCTAGGGGCAGATTTGTAATTCTTCAAAGGTTTTGGATTTTAACGAAAAACTAGGTGAAAATGTGGGGAAGAAGAGGAGAAAAGAAAGGGGAAGAAGGGAGAAGGGAGAAGGGAAGAGGAATGAGAGAAAGGAAAGGAGAAGAGAAGAAAGTAAGGGGGAGAAGATGAGAGAAAACCACCCAAGACAGTCTGATGAAGTTTTGGGCAGTGGAGCGCTGAAGGAGTGCTCACCAGTGAAGGAGGTGAGGAGTAGAACATTGCTAGTAGAGCAGATGGGGAAGAAGAAGAAGATTGGGAGGAAAAAGGAAGAAAGGAGGAAATCTGATTAGGGCCCCTTCCCTAGAGCCGTCCGACGACAATGCTGGAGAGGGTTAGAGCAGAAGGGTTTTCCATCTGGGCTTGGTGGGCATGGAACAGAGAGAGAAGAAGAGGGATTGACTACAGGGGATAGTGATATGGAAATCACGAGAGAGAGAGAGAGAGAGAGAGAGAGAGAGAGAGAGAGAGAGAGAGAGAGAGAGAGAGAGAGAGAGAGAGAGAGAGAGAGAGAGAGAGAGAGAGAGAGAGAGAGAGAGAGAAGAAGAAGAAGAAGAAGAAGAAGAAGAAGAAGAAGAAGAAGAAGGTGAGTGCGGTGCTGGACTGTGTTACTTGTGGAGATGAGGGTCGCATGGAGGGCTGGCTCCTAGGCATTGATCACCGGCCTGTGTTTGTCTGGTCTGGAGAGATGAAGCAAAGCAGGGCTGGCGGGCAGTGCTTGGTGATGAGATCAAGATGGGAAGGAGTGAGAAAGAGAATCAGATTGAGAGTGTGAGAGAAAGATGTAGAGGGAGCAATGAGGTGGGGTGGTGCGGTAGAGAAGAGAGAGAGAGAGAGAGAGAGAGAGAGAGAGAGAGAGAGAGAGAGAGAGAGAGAGAGAGAGAGAGAGAGAGAGAGAGAGAGAGAGAGAGAGAGAGAGAGAGAGAGAGAGAGAGAGAGAGAGAGAGAGAGAGAGAGAGAGAGAGAGAGAGAGTTGAGAAGAAGAAAGACAAGGAGGAGGAGAAATAAGAGAGAAGTGGGAAGAGTGAGCTAGTCCTAGGAAGGAGAAGAGGAAAAAAAACGTCCCCTTTGGATGGAAGAAGGTGCTCAAAAGAGAGAGAAATAGAGATATGTGTTGGAGAGAGGGATAAGAGAGAAAGAGAGAAAAGAGGAAAAGATAAGATAAGATAAGAGAAAAAGAGATAAAAGATAGTGGGATAGGGATAGGGATAGGTGGGGTCCACTAGTTTCTTGGTCTTGCTAGAACTCTAAAAGTCATCAAATTTGTTCTGTCTTAGGACTCTTCAAATTCCATCTGATTTCCATGAAACTTCATCCTCTTCATTTGATATCCTTGATTCGATCTGGAGCGTTCATGCCTGAGTTGATTAATCTATAATGCACAGGACCCAATTAGAATCACTGAACCATTCAATATTCCTCTGATTAGCTTTAATGATCATCTGACCACTAAATCTTTCAATTCAATGGTTGATGGCCAATTAATGCTAAAATGAAACATTTTATGTAAAATCTGAAATTGATGGCCTAGATATTCTAATTGAACACTAAATTAGGGGTATTTTAACCAAAATTGAACACTTAGCACACAACCAGCATTTTGTTAGTCCCTAGCAAAAGATGCAAAAAAATCAAATTAAAAATTTTATTTTTTAAGTCATCTCCTTTTTTTTTCCAGAGAATTATCTTCAATAAATCTGCCAACTTTAGGAAACTAATAAAGATGACTGAATAATTCAAAACCCTACCCATATGCTAAAAACATTCCACTTGAGCTTAGATCTCAGAGTGTGTGTGTGTGTGTGTGTGTGTGTGTGTGTGTGTATACAGTCTACACATAGAATAATTTTAATCTCTAAGTAGACTTGTAACTTTTGAACTCCTTTTGAAATATGTTTTGACCTCAATCCTTACTAATGGCATACACTCAGAAATAAAATCTCTCAGATAGGGGGTTTAAATCATATCTCTCTTTTAATTATGTGAGAAGAGTCAATAAAAACAAATTTATCTCACATATACTCATGAAGAACGGGAGTTACTATGGAATTGTTTTGATCCCTTTGGAATGGATGTCATTACCTTTGAATACTTAGAAATACCACTCTTTTAATCCTATCCCTTCATATTCTCATCAAGATTATATTCCTCCTAGAATCAATAGGTCTTTAACTGGGACGAAACATAGGTTTAGGACTGGGTATCAAAGAAAGGGTGTAATGATATTCAAAGTTTTTTCAAAAAATAAATAGATGCCTTCTACCAAAGTTGACAAATCTTCTTTTTTTTGCTGAAGTGAATATTTTTTTTTCTATTTTTCTTTGCATTCTTCAAAAAAATTTTTTTTAACACTTTTCTTTCTTTTCACACTTTTGACTCACTTTGAAGAATATTTCTTTTTTTTATATCCACTTTTCTACTTTCATTACAACTAAAAGATATTCTTTAATTCTTCTCTAACTTATTTTTCAAAGAAAAATGGGTAATGGATAATTTATATTGGGTTAATATGGGTAAAAGGGTAATTTGAGTGACAAAAGAAAAGGCTTATTTTGAAAGCTCAAGTTGGGTAACTAGGGGTAAAATTATTTCTGGGTACACTTTATGTCTCTAGGTTTACAACAAGGATGGCTTAAATCATTTTCTAAGTTTCCTATAATCCATCAAATTCAATGAACTTCTAGAATTTTAAAGGTAGTATTATAATTATTTAGGTAATTAGCCAAATTTAAAAGTTTGGGATCAATTTTTTTTTTAAGCATGCTAAAGAAAATTAGGAACATTTATAACCTCTCAAAAAGGATGAATGGCTCTACAACTCACTTAGGTTATAGGTCTCCACTAAATTTCTTTAAGATCTCTAAGTTATAGTCACTTATCAATTTAGACTATCTATATGCAACTGTGTGTACAGATGTGATCTGAGACTTTGCTTTCATAGAATACTTTAGAAAATGAGTAAACTGATGAATTAATCATATTCAATTCCATTAATAAGCTAAAGTTATCAAGATTATATTTCATAAAATCCTACTCTCCTCATAGTATAGGAAATGACCTAAAAATTTCCATTTTTTTTTTTCATTTCATGTTTTTTTTAAACAAGGAAAACACCTAAAAATTAGAGAGAAAAAAAATTAGAATTTGCTAGAATTCTACACCCTCCAACCTGACAGAAACATTGTCCTCAATGTTTAAAAAGTAGGGCCTAAAATGAATATGGGTGATGTAGAAAACAAAAAATGAAAAACTCTAGGTTGCCACCCAATGAGCACTAAGTTTAATGTCTTCAGCCAGACATATCCTCATTTATCTTTGAGTTTTTCTAATTCCAATAATGAAATGGCAAGATATCTCTCGCCACTTCAAAATCTCATGATAGTCTATATATTTTATCCACCTTAAAATTTTTGGTGAAGGTAACATTATGACACAGTAGACTAACATGAATGTAAATTGAGTGGAACCACTGATGATCTCCTATCTTCAAAATTTCATGGTAATCAATGTAATTCCTCCACCTTAAAAATTTGGGTGGTGGAATATCTATAACAATGTAAACTACCGTGAATTGGAATTCTATTGGACCATATAGATGTGGATGGTTCTCCTTTTCCCTTACATTTTCCTGAAATTGAGGTATAAGCTGACTCTGCCCTTCCTTATAAGATTGTTCTTGTATTAATAGAGGAGGGGGTACAGTTTTGCTTACATCCTGATCATCTTCTAGTGTGTACCTTAAACTTGGTTGAGGTATGGACAGTGTATCAATGGACTCTTTTTCTTTATGTTCAATTGGCACATGTAATACTTCAGGTGGGCCTAATTTATTATCTAATGGTTGTTCAAATAAAGTCTATAGGTCCCAATTAGGTACATAGTTTGTATTAGCATGCTTATTTGGAATTTCAGGATTTGTTAGGGGTTCTACTGATGATGGGAGGGGAGTGATCTCACTCAATGAAAGCTCCTTGAAATGAGGTTTCCATTTTTCTGTATCCATGATAGGAATAGAATCAAGGAGGGCATTAACTTCTTCTATTAATGCGTCCTCATTAAACTCATTAAAATGGGCCAAACAAGCCTCCAATGGGTCCAACAAGGAAGATGATTGAAACTGATCTTGCACAACTGAATTGATCATGTTAACACAGTGCAAGTCATCAGTAGTTTCACCAGGTTGCTTACAAATGTTGAAGATGTTGAGCTCTATTGTCATATTGCCAAAGGATAGTTTCATTACACCATTTCTACAATTGATTAAGGCATTGGACATAACCAAAAATGGTCGTCCCAGGATAACTGGTATTTCATTCTTCTCATTTACCACCGGTTGTATATCTAGAACTCGATAATCTACAGGGAAGCAAAATTGTTCTACCTGGACTAATACATCATCTATTACCCCTCTCGGTATTTTTACAAAACGATCAGCTAGCTGGAGCATAGTAGATGTAGGTTTCAATTCACCCAAACCTAACTGTTCGTATACCGAGTATGGTAATAGGTTTACACTAGACTCTAAATCAAGAAGAGCTTGGTTAATCTTGTAGTTTCCAATAATGCAAGTAAGAGTGGGGCAACTAGGATCTTTGTACTTTGGTGGTGTATGGTGTTGAAGAATAGAACTAACCTGTCCAGTAAAAAATGCCTTCTTTTGGACATTTAGTTTTCTTTTTATGGTGCATAAGTCTTTTAAGAATTTGGCATATGATGGGATTTGTTTTATAGCATCTAAGATCGGTATGTTGATCTTGACTTGCTTAAAAATCTTTAAAATCTCATCATTAGAGGCAGACTTTGAGGCTTGATGCAACCTTTGAGGAAATGGAGCAGGGAATGGACATGGTTCAATAGGTGTAGTGGGATTCTTTTTCTTTAGATTTTTCTTTAGGTTTTTCTACCTTTTCAATCTTTTGAGGCTCATCTTTCTCAATTATTTTACCACTCCTAAGAACAGTAATAGCTTTAGTCTATTCTATGGCAGAGTTAGGTGTTTCATTAGATGCATTAATGCTAACTGCATGCACTCCCTTAGGATTTGCTTGTGGTTGAGCTGGGAATTTTTTTCTCTCCATATTTTGCATCATTTGACTCATCATATTTTTTAGTTCATTCACATACTTTTCTAATTGAGAAATTTTCTTCTCCTGGTTTTGATTAACTTGATTATCCTCTACATGCCTTTTGGGTGGGGGCAAGTAAAGTCCAGGAGAATGAGGTTGATGAGTTTGGTATGGGGGTGGAGCAAGTAGTCCTTGGTTTGGTTGTTGATGACTCTGGTATGGTCCTGCTTGTGAGACATTTTCTTTAGGTCCATTTCTCCAACTGAAATTTGGATGGTTTCTCCAGTTGGGATTATATGTCTCTGAATATGGGGAGAAAGGTCTTTTATAATTATTCAGTGCATTAGCCTGATCATGAAGTACATCTTGAAAAGCAGGGATTGTAAGACATTCCTGAGTAAGATGTGATGTACTTTCACAAATGCTACACACTTGTTCATCATTAATTGAGGTTTTCTTCCCCATTTCTATGGCTTCTACTTTTCTAGTTAGGGTTGCTACTTTGGCATTGATTTCATCTTTTTTAGACGTGGCATACATGCCTCCCCTAGTAGATGTGGTAGTGGGCTTGGGTCTATCTGGACGTTCTACTCTTTCTAAGTCAGCCAAGGTTTGTGCACTTTCTGCTAGCCACTCTAAATACTCCTCCGCCTCATCTGGTTGTTTATTCAAAAAGTTACCATTGTACATCATCTCTACAAACTGGCGCATGTCAGAATTAAGTCCTCCATAAAAGAAGCAGATAATACGCCATGGTTCATAGCCATGATGTGGGCAAGTAAGCAATAGATCTTTGAACCTTTCCCAGCATTGGTAGAATGATTCTTTATCTTTTTGGGTAAAGTTCATTATCTTATGACAGAGTGTATTTGTCTTATGCGTAGGAAAAAACTTTTTCAAGAATTTTCAAGTCCTTATGGAACCTGGTGGCAATGCATTAAACCACATTTTTGCTTTTTCCTTTAAAGAGAAAGGAAATAGCTTAAGCCTGATAGTATCTAGACCTATATTTTGGGTTCTTTGGATACTACATACCTCATCAAATTCTTTAAGAGGCTAATAAGGACTCTCACTATCTAGCCCATGAAATTTGGGAAGTAATTGGATTACTCCTATTTTTAATTCTAACGCACTAGCATTTTGAGGAAGAATGACACAAGAGGGTGTACTGGTGCGCATAGGTTGAAGGTAGTCTCTTAAGGTTCGTCCATAAAGATTCTGATAAATGTCATTTTCTCTATGGTCACTCTGTTGGTCCCATTCCCTATTTTCCTTCTCCAATTTATCTGTTGATGATTGTTCCTCCTTGGTGGAGGTTGATATTCATCATCAATTAGAGGTGGTGGATCCTCATTCATGATGAGTGGACCTTGATCCCCTCTAACACTACCATGGGGTGAGTTACCCCTTGATCGTTGATCAGTCATTGTTGGTCTATCTTTTTGTTCGTACGAGACTAACCTACCGGTTTTGTCACGTATCCAAAAGGGCATACAATGAAAGATCTTTTTGGTTTTGGTTTTGGTTTTGGTTTTTGATTTTTTTTTTTTTTTTTAAACTATCCTAAATGATGCAACCTAAATGCCTAGAATGATGCACAATCAAGGACACAATCAAGGACATAATCAAGCAATCCCCTAAGGCTAGCAAGCATAGATATTTTGATTTTCTTGATTTTTTGTGGGGACAATGCTTTTAATTAGCCTAATTTAACGCTCCTCCTCTCTTTAGGAGTTGACTATTGCTCACCAGTTATGTTCTAACCAAAGTGGTTAATACAACCCTCGTGTAAGGAGGCATTTAGACCTCAACAAACGTCGACAGGAGGTGGGGGAAGAGCGAGGCTTTATTAGACAACCCCTAATGACCACAGTGATCAAAAGCCACTAGAGTGACAATAAATTGTGTCCTATTAAGAGCGTCCTACGAGCATGTGGTGACCCTATAAGTCTCTTCTGATTGATTTTGAATTAATGTGAAAGGAAGGTTTGTGCGCTTGAGCTGATTATCCTAAGTGGGCCAAGGAATGGTGATGAAATCCACCCTTGATCTTGTGGGGTCGAGTGCCCTTACTAATTAATTTTCACATACTATGACAATTCGATCAATATATAATTCACCTTAAAGCGTTAGATGTGTTCTAAAATGCAATTGAAAATAATAAACTAATGCAAAATCCTAAAATGCAACTATTATAACAAATGCTTTCTATATGCAATTAACTACCAAACAATGCAAATTATTCTAAATGCAAACCCTAATCTAGAAATTAAATGAGTGAGAAGACTTACAGTGAGGTTTCTGATGAAGATCAAGTGTGGGCCACCTTATCCCACACTTGCCCTGTATTATTACAATCCTTTAAGATTGAAATTGAAAATGCAAATTACATAGGGGCCTCACTACAAGATTCACTCAAAAGTAAAAAATTCCTAATCTAGGAAAGCAAAAAATATATATCTAAGTGATGATGCTCCACTGCAATTTCTTGAAAAAAATAAATAATAATTAGTACCAAATTTAAGAAATAAAGTGGTTATGCACTAAAAAAATTTAAAGATACACCTAAGAATGCCTAAAATGCAATTCCTAATTTTTTAACTTTTTTGGATTTTTTGGATTTTTTCTGATTTTTTTATTTTTTAATTAAATTTTATAAAAACTCCATTGCAAGTCCCTAGCAACGGTGCCAAAAACTTGTTGATTGTTTAACCACAAGTGCACGGACTATTGTAGTGTAGCTTATGTAAGTACGAGTCGATCCCACGGAGACTTGATTTAAAATAATAGAGTTTTCAATAAAATTTAATTAATAAAAGAACCAAAACAAAGAATATACCAAAATTAAACCATCAATAAAATAAAATCTAAATTTATTCAACTATTGCAATTTACACAATTGTTTAATCCAAAAACACATAAAATGCAACGAAATAAGCTGTCCTAAATAAGCCTGTCCTTGAATAGTCAGAATGATGATAATGTAAAACCAGAATAGCACAAGGACACAGGAGTAAATAAACTAGGGATCCAGACGGTATTAAACTGAGGACATGGATGGTATTAAACGGAAAGGACAGAGGTGGAATTTCTGAGATCTGCTAGGGGCAGATTTGTAATTCTTCAGGGGTTCTGGTTTTTAACGAAAGACCAGGTGAAAACATGGGGAAGAAGAGGAGAAAAGAAAGGGGAAGAAGGGAGAAGGGAAGAGGAAGGAGAGAAAGGAAAGGAGAAGAGAAGAAAGTAAGGGGGAGAAGATGAGAGAAAGCCCACCCAGGACCGTCCGACGAAGTTCTCGGCAGTGGAGCGCTGAAGGAGTGCTCGCCGGTGAAGGAGATGAGGAGCAGAACGTTGCTGGTAGAGCAGATGGGGAAGAAGAAGAAGATTGGGAGCAAAAAGGAAGAAAGGAGGAAATCCGATCCGGGCCCCTTCCCTAGAGTTGTCCGATGACAACGCCGGAGAGGATTAGAGCAGAAGGGTTTTCCAGCTGGGCTTGGTGGGTGTGGAACAGAGAGACAAGAAGAGGGATTGACTGTAGGGGATAGTGATATGTAAATCACGAGAGAGAGAGAGAGAGAGAGAGAGAGAGAGAGAGAGAGAGAGAGAGAGAGAGAGAGAGAGAGAGAGAGAGAGAGAGAGAGAGAGAGAGAGAGAGAGAGAGAGAGAGAGAGAGAGAGAGAGGTGAGTGCGGTGCTGGACTGTGTTGCCTGTGGAGATGAGGGTCACACGGAGGGCTGGCTCTTGGGCATTGATCACCGGCCTGTGTTTGTCTGATCTGGAGAGATGAAGTAAAGTAGGGATGGTGGGCAGTGCTTGGTGATGAGATCGAGATGGGAAGGAGTGAGAAAGAGAACCAAATTGAGAGTGTGAGAGAAAGATGTAGAGGGAGCAATGAGGTGGGGTGGAGAGAGAGAGAGAGAGAGAGAGAGAGAGAGAGAGAGAGAGAGAGAGAGAGAGAGAGAGAGAGAGAGAGAGAGAGAGAGAGAGAGAGAGAGAGAGAGAGAGAGAGAGAGAGAGAGAGAGAGAGAGAGAGAGAGAGAGTTGAGAAGAAGAAAGATAAGGAGGAGGAGAAATAAGAGAGAAGTGGGAGAGTGGAGGAAAAAGAAGTGGGAAGAGTGAGCCAGCCAGCCCCAGGAAGGAGAAGAGGAAAAAAAACGTCCCCTTTGGATGGAAGAAGGTGCTCAAAAGAGAGAGAAATAAAGATATGTGTTGGAGAGAGGGATAAGAGAGAAAGAGAGAAAAGAGAGGAGAGAGATAAGAGAAAAAGAGATAAAAGATAGTGGGATAGGGATAGGTGGGGTCTACTAGTTTCTTGGTCTTGCCAGAACTCTAAAAGTCATCAAATTTGTTCTGTCTTAGGTCTCTTCAAATTCTATCTAATTTCCATGAAACTTCATCCTCTTCATCTGATGTCCATGATTCGATCTGGAGCGTTCACGCCTGAGTCGATTAATCGGCAATACACAGGACCCAATTAGAATCATCTGAACCGTTCAGTATTCCTCTGATTAGCTTTAATGATCATCTGACCACTAAATCTTTCAATTCAATTGTTGATGGCCAATTAATGCTAAAATGAAACATTTCATGTAAAATCTTAAAATTGATGGCCTAGATGTTCTAATTGAACACTAAATTAGGGGTATTTTAATCAAAATTGAACACTTAACAATTAGAGTTACTGTTTTTAAATTCATTTTCTTTAAACAAGTTTAAAAGTCGCTTTAAAGTCATTCTTTTTAAAAATGATGTTAAAAACTAATATTTATATATTTTACTTTAGTACTTTACAATATATTCCATAAATATACAATGAAACTGATTTTTTATGCTAATCAGTGTTAATTCATGCATTCTTTGCTTACACATATATAAACAAACACAAGAATAATAAAATAAAAGTACTTTTTGGAATAACTTATTTATCATCATTTTATTACATATATCAAATGTTACACATTATTAGATCTAATTAATACAAAATCATGATCAAAGAGCTAATCTGAAATAATTTCATCAAAATCTAACCTCCTAGTGTTCAACTCATACCACTCTAGGGGGAGAGAGAAGGCAAAGCTTTAACTCCAACTCCCTCAACCAACTTGATAGTACCATTTCTTTTCATCAAACACTAATTTTAGATGAGAACTACAAATTATAATGTTTTCCCTTCCTCCAATAGTGAGAGTTAGAGAGAAAAGTAGTTGTTGTTTGCAATAAAATCATATGTTTTTTGAAGTGATAAAACCCACTTGATCTACAAAATGCAAATAGAGAGAGATGGGAATAAGAAAGTCATGCATGATAAAAAAGAGGTTTTGGTACACTTATAGTGTTTTTCATGCTACAAATAATCAAAATATTTAATATGGAAAGCAAGAAGGGAAACATGACAAAATGAGACACAAGGATATGAGGAGGAGGCCCTCATGCCACCCACAAGATGAAGAATATGAACAGGGGATACAATAAAAATTAGATGATTCGACCTTTTATAGATGAAGGACCTCTAAAGTCGTTTTCGAAAAATGACTTTAAAAGACTAA
This sequence comes from Warburgia ugandensis, assembly GCA_035236585.1. Classification (NCBI taxonomy): domain Eukaryota; kingdom Viridiplantae; phylum Streptophyta; class Magnoliopsida; order Canellales; family Canellaceae; genus Warburgia; species Warburgia ugandensis. The sequence continues at coordinate 33,112,366 of CP141139.1, forward strand.
ACTTTTAAAGTTGTTTCTTGCAAATGAATTTAACAGTTGCTACTTTTAAAGTCATTTAATATAAATGATTTTAAAAGGTTGAACTTTTAAAGTCATTACGACTTGAAAACTCCACTCTTTTGAAGTTGCTTTCAGTCAAATGACTAAAAAGTTGCAACTTTTGAAGTCTTTTATAGAAAACGACTTTAAAAGTTGTCTTTTATAGTCGTTTAGGAAAAATGACTTTAAAACTCCATTTTTTTGAAGTTGTTTTCAATCAAACAACTTTAAAAGTCCTTTCCTGCAAAAAAAAATGCTCTTTGCACCATACTAAAGAAGTCATTGTTCTATTAAATAATTTCTTAAGTGTGATTTTTAAAGTTATTTTTTTAAACTACTTGCAAAATATTTATGAAGTCAGTAGTCGAAATAACTTCTTTATGCCGACTTTAAAAACCTCATATGTAGTAATGCCTACTCTATTAAGCACTAGGACTAATAGGTGGCACAGAGGAAGAAGCACTAGCCCTAAATGGCCTGTGCAACGACTACGGCTCAATGTATTTCGAGTGTCCTTGAACCAATACGCATATTTTGGCAAGAAATGAAATTCTGTTAGTAGTGGATCAAGGTAAGTTTTCTTTCTCCCTTTGATGCACAACAATAGAATGGCTATACTGATGAAGTACACTCCTGAAATATGTCCAATTAAAATTGTAATTGTATGTTAATAGCTCATGTAAATCAAAGTAGATAAGGATGTTCATTTGAGATTTTGACTGTTTGATACAAACTGAACCGATGACAGACAGTAAGATTCATTAGATCCAATCACCATACATACAGGCATATACAATTGGCTTGGAGAAGATGAGCAGTTGCAAAAGGTATTCCGTGTTTAAAATGCCTTCGTCACACTCTCACCCCTCACATTTTAGGGAAGATGAGAAAAGGCAGCAAATTTCCATCAAACTTAACTACATAAGATGGCACGTCTGTAGTTAACGTAAACCAATTCAATTAATTTATTCTGAGCCTATGTGTGATGCTGAGATATAACTCATAATCGGTTATTTGGCTGTTTATCAAACGAGCAACAAGTTTTGATCAAGGATCAGGATCGTCCATTCTTGGTTCGTCCAAACTTTTGCCTACATCTAATGGATCCACCCGACAAAAGATCTCAATCGGCCCACATAAACCCCTCTCTTTTTCCGTTGTTAGCTATTAATGTACATCTGGCCAAAAAGCAGGAAATTTTAAAATCCTAATTTGTAAAGGGTTCAATATATCGGTTCCTGCATCTAGTTGCCCCACTAGATGTTGGTAAGCCCATGCATGTGCTACATGTAGTCGTGGTCGGTGAAGCCCACTCTGTTATTGCTTTTATAACGTCAGAGAAATTTGTGAACCAGTATTTGATACTTCTTGAGGATGGACCCATAACGAAATGGCTCATAGGGCGATCCAGAAACGGAAAAGGCGTCTCCACATGAAGTAAGTATTATAAAAAAAAAAGGAAAATGCTATGCTTGTAAGGCTCCTTCGTTTTCTGGTAACCTCTTCTGCCACATGGATGAGATCTGCTTCTTTGATATGATCATTACCATGTGGAGCAAACTGCCGTTGAGCCAATTGAATTGTTTTTGGTTTCCAAACATCTATTCAATTAAACTAATTTTGATGCAATCTAATTAAATTAATTCAGATTTCAACCTGTAAAAACAAGCACAATAAAATGGTTGCATTTTATCAAATGTGGCCCAGAATATGCATGTGGCGAGCTCGTACTTTTCATCCAAGAGAAGAACAACGGATGAGTCACCTTCAGTGGTGCCAAGTTTGTCAATTTCCATAAATTGTGGCCCTGCAGAAGAGATTTTAAATCTGGTCCTTTTGAGTCTGTTATACAATTGAACCTGCATAGTCGAAGATGATTTCACCTTGTAAACATCCGAGTACGGCTGCAATCCCAGCTGGTCCGAGGTTGCCGAAGCTAGCCTTATGAAAATTAATTTTAAAACAGTGTGGCAGAGGCGGGGTCCATCTGGGAAAAGCTTTTCCTTTTGCCTCTTACTAGCCGCAGTCTCTGTCCATTTCCTCAAAATTTCGTTGCCAGAAATACCTTTAAATTTTGTTGTGATCGAAGCCCATCATGCAACCCAAGTGAATATGTTCGCTGGATAGTCTACTGTTATTGAAGCATAGACTGTTCCTTTCGAACCATAAAACTGTAGGTCCCAAAGAATTTTACGTCTCCTGGTCCATTTTGGGGTTTGCCAATGGATCATGAGTTGATCAATTGATCTCGGTAACACCCAAAGGATATTAAATTGACACAAAATGGAGCCCCATACCTGCTAGGCTATAGGCCTTCAAGGAATACACGGTTCCTGTTTTGTGCTTCCTCTCGATAGAAAATTGCTGAAGGAAGGTGAGTAGCTTGTCTCTTGCAACCAACCATGCATGGAATGCGACTTGGGGTGGGAGATAAGATTCCATAGAAATTTGCATATGACTAGTGATCCGAGGAGGACTAAAGCTGGGACTATGTGGATTTCTCACAGAAGGTTTTTTTTGGACATCTCTTCTAGAGAAGGGGACCCTTGGTACAACGGAGAGTTGTCATCGTGTGACCTTGAGGTCATGGGTTCAAGGTGTGGAGGTACCCTCTTCCAAGATGCAAGGTAAGGTTGCATACCATTGACCCTTGTAGTCTGCCCTTCCCCGGACCCTGCATAAGCGGGAGCTTCGTACACCAGGGCTGCCTTTTTTTTTCTTCCAGACCATTCTATCTTGCTTCCTCTGATTAATGGTGATTGTCTCGAGCCTTTCAATGAGTTCCATGTTTTGCATCTGTTCCAGCCATCTTAGAGGCCTACGGTATGGGATTGGCTTAGGCAAAGATACAGTCACATGTCTTGCTGTTATGACTAAGAGCAGCTCTAAACAGTCGTGTGAATTATAGCATGATGGGCTGATTGTTCAACCATAAGTCCGACCAGAAGGATACTGTCTCCTTTGCCAATATAAAATCGAATATATTGTCTTTGAAAATGTCTATATGTTTATTGATGTCTCTCCATATGTGGGAACTTCTTTTGCATTCTTCATTCTCGACCCACTAGATGTGATCAGGCTTGTATCTAGTATCTATCATTCAAAGCAGCTTGTTGTCTTGTAGTATCTTCGTAGCCACTTACATAGAAGAGCTCGATTTATTTCTTTGAGACTTCTAATTTCGAGACCCCCTTCAATTTTCAGCTTGCAAACTTCATTCCATGTTACAAGGTGAATCCTTTTTCCCTTTTTTTTCCACCTCGACTTTCCAAAGAAAGTCCCTTTGAATTTGTTCCATTCTTCTAATAACTTGTGCCGGACATTGAAATAGAGACATCCATTAAATTGGCATGTTGGCAAGAAATGTCACGATTAAAGTAATCCTTTCACCCTTGAATAGAATCACCATTTTCCTATTATTGCAGCCTTTGGATCACTGGTTTCCAATGACTTGAATTTGGGGTTCCAATGTGAGCGGCATCCTTAGATAGTTGTAAGGAAGGGATGCGAGTTTGCGTCCGAGATCACTAGCTAATGCATCTTGCACCTCTTTTGTGATGTTTACACCAAAAGTTTCTGATTTTTCAAGATTTATTTTTTGTTTAGTAATTAACTCATATGCCTTGAGAAATGCTTTCATTTTTCTTTTGGTGTTCTCCTTATATTTTTCTATTAAGAGAGTGCATTGTCTGCGTATTGCAAGGGACATATAATAAGATTAAAAAGGGCAGTCCCAGTGAATCAAGCTCCCTCCTATGTGGGGTCTGGGGAAGGGGCGGACCACAACGGCCTAAAGTACACAGCATTAGCTTGCATTTTGGGAGAGGCTGTTTCTACGCCTTGAACCCGTGATCTCAAGGTCATATGACGACAACTTTTACCATTGCGCCAAGGCTCTCCTTCGGAGATATAATAAGATTAGAATTAGGAATTTCCAACCTGCAATAGAGACCATGAGAGTGGAAATAGCCTCTTGCAAAATGTAAGGTAAGGCTGAGTGCTATTGACCCTTATGGTTCGCCCCTTGGACCATGCATTCGCAGGAGCTTCGTGTACCAGGAATTCCTTTTGATAGAAACCACGAGCTCGAGCACTCATCATCAACCAGTTGAAGATTTCCTCGACGACTATGAAGAGATACAGCGACATGGGATCTCCTTTGGCACTCCTCTCGAGCTGCAGAAGATACCTTTCGGAACTTCGTTAACAGGGACTGAGAAACACTCTTCATTTTTGGCCAAAGTCACCTTATTGAGTACCAAAGTCAATAATTTTCCGCTCGAGTCTATTGAATGCTTTCTCCATATCAACCTTTTAAATGAAACCGTGAATTAGATTCTCATCTGCTACTAACACAATCTACAATATTATGGCTAGAGAGAGGCGGATTAGCTTGGGCAGATAATTTCGCCAAGTGCTTTGTTGAATCCACTAGCAAGGACTTCGACCAAGATCTTGTAGCATGCACTGATCAAGCTAATCGGACGGAACCATCAAGAGTGGATGCTTCTTGTTTCACAGGGACCGATATGGTAAATTAAGTGCCAATATGCTTATCCATGATATCTCCCCCGGAGAAGCCATTGAAGAAGTTAATAAAATCAGTTTTCATAAATGACCAACATACCTGGAAAAATCTTTAAGTAGAAACCATTAGGCCCGGGGTTGCGGTCCCCTTGACATGTGAAAATGGCTTCTTCAATTTCTTCTACTGAGAATGGAGCTTCCAGCATCATTTTTGTATCATTGCTAATGTAGTTGAACAATTAATTTTTCGGTAAGGCGGCATGATGATCTTCCCATATATAGATGCTTGAAATAATTCACAATTTCGGCACAAGTGATCTCCTAATCTTCTGTTTGCTGGTCACTGATTTTCAAAGATGTAATAAGATTATGTCTTCTAAGCGAGCTGGATGTAGCATGAAAAAATCTCGTGTTGCGATCACTTGCCTGAACCCACTTGAATCTTGCCTGTTCTTTCCATTTCAGTTCCTGTTGGAATTGAATAGAGGCGATTTGTTCTTATTCTCTTTGAGAAATTTCTTCCGTAGACAATGGTTCTAATTCTTCTTTAAAATTTAAATTGCTCAGGTTAGACAGGCAATTTAGTAAGTCTAGCTTTCTGTTGTTGTGTGCTTTAGCTCAGATCTTGATTTCTATTTTGATTTATTTTAACTTGAGTGCAAGGTTAGAACTGACAATTTTCTGCGATGGATTTGCTTCTCCCCATCATTGTTCAATTTGAGATAACAAAGAGCGATATTCTAGCCATGCAAGATCGAATCTGAAATGTCTAGGGCCCCATGATTCGATTGTCGAGTTGAGACTAATAGGTTGTGACACTCCTTCAATGATCGAGCAAATAGAATCTGGAAACACTGAAAGTCATTCAAGATTACAGGAGTACCAATCTGTCTTGCTTAGAATTGGTTCATTCTGTCTACTTGACCGTGTACAGGACCCACTCGAAAGATGGAGGTCAATTAACTCATTCTTCTCCACAAATTTGTTGAATGCCACTGTTCCCATACTGAACTCAGATGCTGCATTTCTCTCTTCCAATGATCTTATGATGTTGCAGTCTCCTCCAAAAATCCAAGAACCCATCCATCTACATTTGATCTAGGATTTCTCAGTGTCATCGTTAGGTGTGTGGATGCCTGCAAAGTTTACAATATCATCGTTTGATATGATTTCAAGTCGAACCACTATTGAGTAAGGTCTCTAAGCCATGCGAGAACTGGCAAAGCACAATCTTCCCAAGGTAGGTGCATGCATGTCGAACGAGTCCCGAGATAACTTTTCAGCTCTCAAAATTATTCAAAGTATTGGCACCGTCTATTCACACCAGAGCAGACAACTCATTCAGGACAATTTTCACTGTTAATCCCACCTAGTTGGAGTAAAAAGCCCTCCATACTCTAACATATCGAAGAGCCTAACACAACATAATCCTATCTTAGAAACCTCTCAATTTATTCAAGAGGTCAATGTTGTTTTGGTTGAAGGACGAAAACAAGCAGCGCCTACTCAGTTGAGGAAATAAAAAAGACGGAGCGGTGGTGGAAAGGCAAGAGTCTTTGAAAATCGATCATAAAGGCTTTTACCAATTACCCATGACAGAAAATTTCCATCGAAAACCAGGAGCAGTTTCTTAAGGTATGCAAGACAATTGGCATACAATTTACAGGCGAGGTAAGCTAAACACTCAATCATTAGTCCACTTTTTACACAGCAAGTGACTGTTCCTTCTTCTATCCACTTCTTGTTTGTCAATCTTTCCTCGAATCTTCTCTTCAAAGGATTTTTCAAGCAGTTTTAGTTTCTAGTTTCTTCATTAATTCCTCTGTCTGAAACTCCTTGATGCTTCTTCATTCTTTACAAGAGTTTGCTTTTCCCCTAAGTGGAGTTGTTATATCCCCATGAAATTGAATTAAATTATCAAACCCCTTAACCTAATTACACTGCCCTTGGATATATATAGAATTTATTAAGAGAATTCTCCCTCATACTTTTAAGGACAGTTAAAATTTTAAATTTCTTTAAAAATTGTTTAGACATTCATTTTCCTATGTTACTTAAAATATAAATAGATGGTGTGGAGGTCTCCATATTTATATTAAGGGTCCAACTTAAAATCCCTAATAATAAGTTTAATTTTATCATATAAAATTTTTAGAAAAGCCAAGCTAATAGTCCTAACTAATATAGAGCACTATTTGGTGTAGAGGTCTACCTTAACAATTAGGTTTCGTAAGTAAGCATATTTGTTTAATTTTAGAAACTAGTTGAATTTCCTAATACACTTTTTTTTTTACTTTCTTCTCCTTCTTCTTCTAATGCTCTGTGCATTTGGTATTTACAAGTGAATATTGATTTCTTACTGACTTTTATCCATCAATGTTAGTAAACAAGAGAAATAAAAAAAGAGTTCCATCTTGGTATTTTGCTTCTATTTGTTATTCTTAATTTCTATTTGAAAATCAAATACCTACTCATGGTTTCTTGTTTTTCTCATTTTGTTTCACATATTCAAAATTTTTTTGGTGGACACTCTCCCATCATGTGTGCATACTTCATGTATGTCTTTGCTGGTTTGTAGGATGGTGGCTGTATGTTTTAGCATCCAAATACTATGATATTGATCATAATTTTCTAACTGTCTATGCCCAATGATAAAAAAAAGCTACTACTTTGCATATACTAGAATCATCTAGTCTACACATGTTTTGAACTACTAGACATTCAGAATTGGGGTGAAGAGATCAAATCATCCAAAGGTGATCCCATTCATATAATAGTAGGTCACTACACTACTAGTTACTTGCCATGTTATACCACTCTATTGTACTGTGCAATGAAATCAAGAACAAACTATATCTACTTGGGGAGGCTACGGCAAGTAGCTATATAGTGCTCCACTCTTGCCTAAGGGGTGGATGGGATGATCAAACCTATTCATGTGATTGCTTCCAATTTGGATTTCAATGTGCGTAGATTAGATGATTCTACCATATGAAGATTTGAGTTTTCGTTATAATGAATAGGTGGATAAGCAACAATTGGAGTTCTATGATCTAAAACACAATTTGTAGGATAATTGAATCATTCACTAAGGGTAGCCTCGATACATTAATCAACATCCCTAATTTCTAAATCTCAATTTTAGTGAATTTCAGAAAAATATTAAATGGGGATGAAAAGACATTATTAAACTTATGTTTTTGGAGTTTATAAGTGAAAGAATGGATAAACATCTAATCTAGCATTGAGACCTCTATAATTGGATAGTGCTCAAAAAGACAATTCAAACAATACTAACTTTGTAGAAATCGAAGCTTAGATGGAGGAGATATGAGTATTTGAATATGAGGGCAATTCTGTAAAAATAAGATTAAAAAAAAAAACGAAATGCCTTAAACAAAGGGGGCCAGATTTAATACTGGCACCCCCCTCACTTAAGGGGAACCCAATATAACATTGGGTCTATCTCTTCCCAAAACCCGACAGACCAGGAAACCTGACAAAGAGGGAAAATCAACATGAGAGAAGAAGAGAAGGGAAGAAGAAAAGAAGAAGGGAGAAGGAGAAGAAGGAAAGGAGAGAGGGGGAGGATGCCTGGCTACTGAAGAAGACTGGCACGTCGGCGAAGAAGAAAAAAAAATGGGAGTTAGCATTTTTTGGTCCTCCAGACTTGCAGGCTGTCATTGGAGACGACGCCATCTCAGATAATTGATCTGAGTTGACCATGTTGTTCACCTCCATCAAACGAACAAACCCCCATGGTTATTTGGGAATCCATGGAGATCTTGATAGTCAATCGGAGGCGAGTAGTGTTGTAACACCCTGGGTTTTTATAAAAAAAAATTTATAATAATAATAATAATCATAGTCAAGATCCCAAAATAAAATATTCCATTAATTATTTTATTAGAATGCTTCCTAAAAACCTGGTGTTATTTTTCTCTTTCCAAAACATCACGATTGTAATTTAAAATATAATTATTATTTTGCGGTAATACTGTAACATCGCAAAAAAAAAAAAAAGCCTAAATAGAAGGGGGGTCAGATTTGATACTGGAACCCCCCTCTCATTAAGCAAACTCGACAAACGTCTGGTCTGTCTTCCCGAAAGCAACAGAAAAAAAAAAAAAAAAAAAAAAAAAAAAAACCGATGAAGAGGAAAAACCCGATGGGAAGAAAGGGGAAGACGAAGAGGAGGAAGAATAAAGAGAAGAAGGGAGAAGAAGAAGAAGAAGAAGAAGAAGAAGAAGAGAAGGAGAAGGAGAAATGGGGGGAAACCAGGTGTGTCTGGAAACCCTAGGTCGCACCGGCAAGAGAGAATGAACCGAGGGGGGAAACAGCCAGCGAGAGAGAGCTGCATGTAGGCGTGGAAGGGAAAACAAGGGTTTTCTCGGGTCGCCGGATTCTAGGCCGTCGTCAGAGATGACACCAGCTCGGATCAACAATCCGACCGGCCATTTTGTTTAGCACATTGAGACAAACAAAACTCCCAAGGTTATTGGGGGATCCGACGTGATCTTGATCATCAATTGAGGAGGGGAACATCGCACGGCTAAGATTGGAGGTTTTACAACTCATCTGAACCAATCCAGCCCATCCAATGGTGGCAAATTCACGAAAACGCATCTAGAAGGTAAGATTTACAAAACCCAACTCTTGATTTATGGTTTTTGGCTAAATCCGTACAATTTTACTCAAATTTTAAGTTTACGGATGATCTAGCTGTTCATTTTCTGATCTAAGCTTAGGGATAGATAATTGGGTGCCTAATGTTAGTAGAATCTAACTGAGATTGTCAATCTAGGCTGAAAACTAATAGGATAATCTTAGCCATCCGATCGGGTACTGTTCACACAGTAACATCGTGATGTCTGATTGACAATCAAACACCACAGATGAGTTCCCCGTCCTCAAAAATGATAGGATGACTAAAATTATATGAATTTGAAGTGAAACAGATTCGATGATCTAGGCCGTCCAATCTATCACTATTCAAACAAACACCTTATGATGTTAGATGAATGATTTGAGGTCACAGATGAATTCCTGAACCCTTCATTAGCTTAGATATGATATAAAGCATGGAAAATAACATCCAGCTCTAACCTAAGAGTTGATCTAGATAGGAATCATAGGTTCAAACCCCTGAATAGGAGCTGCTTACTGACAAGAGCTCGCCAACAAAAGCTTCGGAAGAGGATAGGTAAGAATTGGTCTTTGAATTGAAGTTGTCATATTAGAAATGAAAAAGAGACTGCACTGAATGTAATTATGGGAATTTGCAAGACTTATGCAACTAGGTTGTGTTGTGGAGGTTCTGGGTGTGTTGTTTTGAGGTAAAATATTTTTGTTTTGTTAGATGTATGAAAAGGAGACAAAGTCTCCATTGATATGTTAAAATTATCAACAATGTTTATCAGGTACTTCGCAATGACATTCATTAAATGTCATATGTCTGAAAAACAGAGGAAACCCTGCCGAATTTTTGGTAGAAATGAGCGCTCGCTTCACCGAGAATCCTTGTTTTTATAGAAGAAAAAATGACTCTCGGGGTGTTTCAAAGTGAATTTGAAAGAAAAGATTTTCTACTGCATTGCACTATTTGACAAAAATTACTTCAAATTGGATCGATCCTACAATAGAAATTAGTTTGTATTTAAAATTTCATTTGAAAACTTGAGCCTTCACAGTTGGCATCAAGGCCTAGATTCAGTCCACTCACAGCCAGTCACATTAAGTCTTAAGCAGTCTCTAAAGCAAGATGTTGCAACTAATGAGTTTGAGAGTAACTCATAAAAAGAACCTTGTGACGAAGGGAAGAATGTCACCTAAGAGGACGAGTCAGAGGACAACAAACTCCTCTACTAAGCCATGTGACTGGGGGAGTCAAATGACAAACTTCATGGCCAACATGATGAGAAACCCCAGTCAGCTGGTGTAGTAGCAACAATAGATACAACCCATGAGGATTGGCAAGTTCTAAGGAGACAATAGATGTTTAGTCCTAGCATGAGTAAGAGGAGCACTCTTGCAAAAATAGTATAATTCTTAGAGTAAGGAATAATAGTATAAGAGTACTAAACTCGTATATCTGAATGAAAACTTTATCAGAGATAGATCTATTCACATGGGGTGACCTTTAGAGGATCTAAGTTTTAATTTTGATGATGAGCACAAACTTGTGAGGACTATGATTTCTATTTATAATATTAGTCTATACATGTTGAGGATAGATGCGATGGATAAATTTTGATATTAGGAAAATCAGTGGCAGTTGATCTGCTTATGTAAAGGAATTATTGATCGAAGGAATGAAAACGCGTTATTCTTTATGTATACAGAAATACCGACAGCTGATTATCATTGAGAAGTAAATGCCTATATAAATGATTTTTGAGAGTTCTAGTTATGGATTGAAGATGCATAACGCATAGAGGATATGACAACTATTTTATAAGGATGATTACTAAATGATAAGAAAGAAAAGCAGATGAGTGGAGTATTGAAAACTTGGACAGTGTGTAAACTTTTGAAAGGACTTAACAATTATGGTAACAACAAGAGTATGAGAATAATGATGAAGGATCAGAATGATTATAATTAATGAGAACTCAAGAGAGTTAGAGAAGCATTGTATTAACCTAAACTTGAAACTTGATTTATTTGACGTATAAATTATAGCATGGTGGAAATCACTGAAAAATTTGATGAAATAAGGTCCTAGTTTTCTTATGAATGTATTTTCGAGTGACGAGATGAAAATTAATGAGTTCTTGTGCATACAAAAAAATAAAATAAATACTGATAGTAAGAATTAGTGAGAAGAGAATGTTTATGAATTATTGTGAGAGTTTTAATTATAATTTGAAATGTATATTGCTTGGAGGACATGACAGTTACCTTATGAGAATAAGTATTAAATACAGATGATCATGAGATGAATCGACTATGGAGAGACAGTTGAAGTGAGTGGAGTAAGATGAAATTGATTGTAATTGATCGATATTGATGAGATTGTGGTTACTAATAATGAAGGCTATTATAAAAGATCAGTTTTATTGGATGTGAGACTGACAGAGCTGTAATTGATTTTGACTAATATGACCATGAAATATTCATTAGTTACACGAAAAATTATAATTATGAGTCTAATGATGGTCATTTGAGAAGCCGTGTTCCTTTATTGCTGAGTCCTTTATCTAGAAGGCTCCTGAGCCGGTAACGATCAATATATTACCTAAAGAGTAACAGGTGACGTAGAGAGAGTGTTGGCTACTTTAAAGCAGAGGTATCAGGCAGCTCAACAGTATCTGAAATGGGTTTATAGGCTAAAGAGGTGTGTTATTTGTAAGGGTAAGTACCTGAATATTAGTAGATGCCACAATAGAGGCAATAGTGTCAACAGCTGCTATTATAGTAGAAATATTTTAGATACTTCACCATGGTGAGTCAGTGCATTTCTTTAAAGACTTCCAGGGGATAACGAGTTAGACAATTTGACATTTGGATCAGGGAAGGGATGGCCCCACCTTAGCAGTGATGAGTTTCTACTATTACATCGAGGTAAGCACAAGTTTCAAACAGATGGTGGAGAGTATTTTCCAGATTGTTGGTTGGCATGTTATGATCTTCCTTGAATCCAGGACCCATCTTGCTTAGACATGCCTGGATGTGTTACCCTTTCGATTGGGTATTATGACTTCAGCAGAAAAGTTATTGGAGGCTAATGAGTACTTTTAAGAAGTACATATGAACCTAGTAAGAGAGAGATGATAAACGATGATCTCATCCTACTTGATATGGTGAATTATGATGTCATCTTTGGGATAGATTGGCTGATCCTACCTTGAAAGTAATGCTGTATGTTTCAGAGATTGTTAAGTTTTATTTCTTGTTTGTGTGAGAATGGAGGATCGTTAGCTTCCACAGACTGAGCACAAAGATGATGTGCAAGAGTTTGAAGTCTTATCTGAGGAGTTTTCATGATATCGACACAAGAGAATGATTTTGAAGTGGATTTGACATCATGTATAATATTATTTATCTAGAATGCCATATGGAATGGCCCAACTGAGCTGGAAAAGCTCCAACTATATAAGCTATTAATAAGGATTTTAACAAGCTTAGAGTAGTTTGCTTCATGAGAAGAGAGATCTTTGTTACTATGCACAAATTGTCATTCGTTTGAAAGTATCGCGGTAGAGAATGAATATTCTTAATCGTATATTGACGATCTATTGACCAACTAAGGATGGTGCATGGTGTTTGTGGAGATTGAATTGAGGCGTGGTTATAACCAGCCTAGGATTTTGAGTATGACATCTTTAAGATGATTTTTCTTGAACTCATTATGATTGTTATGAGTTCTAGATGGTCTTAATTGGCGAAGCCAATACACTGACAGAAGGTATGGATATAATGCATTGAATCCTCAAATGTTAATTGGATGAGCCATGATTGTGTTAATAGATAGTATTGCTGTATACTTCATAAACAGAGAGGAGCACAAGGAATCCTTGTGCATTAATTCAGAACGTTTAAGGACTTATCATTTGTTGCGAACATCTATAGCATGAGTTATGGTCAGAGGAAGTAAATTTCCTTTACTGCACTACCTTGAATGATAGAGAGGCAGTTATTGAGATGGTGATAGGCTGACATTAGCCAAACTTGTGATTGAGGTTTATAGTTCATTCGTCTTATGAACTACTAACTCCAAGTTATTGAGTTTCACCTGGACATCAGTAATGTATAATATTATGCGAGATTATTCTCTTATGGGCAATCAGAATTTGATTTACTATCTATAGTTGTGAGTAGCCGATGAGGACGACCTAAGAGGGTGGCCGATGGGGGTTGGTGTGAGAGGCACTGGCAGGCTTCTAGGTGACAGGCTTCTACGGGCTTACAGTATGATTGTATTGTGGATTGGTTTTCATTGGCATAGAATTATTGATATATGAGCTGCAACACATCGATATTTATTCATATGGTGATTTTATCAATACTAAAGTTGTATACACATAATTAACCTTTAGATGAGAGTTTGGTTCATGTTAATTGCATTATATGTGGTGATGGCGCGTTCTAATTGAATTATGAAAATTGAAATATGAAGAGATGACATGATGTGAAATTGTCTATTTATAGATGTTGATTCTAGAAACTTTTGGTATGATATATGGATCTTGGGATATGAGAATATTTTAGAATTATTTGAAAAATGACATGGAAAGAATTTCACGGACGAAATTCCTATAAGGAGGGAAGAATGTAACATCGCAAAAAAAAAAAAAAAAAAAAAACTTAAATATAAGGGGGTCAAATTTGATACTGGCACCCCCCTCTCATTAAGCAAACCCGACAGACGTCGGGTCTGTCTTCCCCAAAGCAACAGAAAAAAAAAACCAATGAAGAGGAAAAACCCGATGGGAAGAAAGGGGCAGAGAAAGAGGAGGAAGAAGAAAGAGAAGAAGAAGAAGAAGAAGAAGAGAGGGAGTGCGTACGCGAACTGAATGAAGTACTCGCGTCAGTGAATTTGAAGATCTCCAATTGAGATAGGTGGAATTAAGATTGCTACAATTTTTGCTATATATGCATGTGTATATGAATTTCAAGCATTGAAATGAATCTTTTCGGTTTATACAAAAGATAAGATGAATGTGCATGCTGGATTTGAATTATGATTAAACTATTATGCATAAACTATGCATTATTGTGAACCATCTGAGAGAAATGTAAGACTGATACCAAGAAATTATGAAATCGCTCATATGAGCGAGAGGGGTCGTTATGATGTGGGCGGGCCTTTGGGCTGGACGAGCTACCGGTCCTTAGGATTTATCCCCATTGTTTGGGGAGTTTGATGCATTTTGAGAGGTCGTTATGATGTGGGCGGGCCTTCGGGTTGGACGAGCTACCGGTCTCTCAGGAGTAAAGCCTTGAGGTGTGTCTTTGAGTTTTGTGTGTCTTTGGATTTAACCCATTGTGCTAACTCACTGCGCCAAAGAGGATAATATTGTTTATTATGTACTTGATGCACACAACAACGCGTTGGTATTTGATATGTGAAATGGCTCGTAAGAGCGAAGATTGGTATAAGGAAAATGTAAATGAGTTGTAAGTTTGACATGTGACTACATAATTTGCATTTCAAATGTGTTTTGTACTAATGCATTGGTATTCCTTCCATTTGGCGTGGATTCGTGATTTTGATAAATGTTGAATGACTTTGAGTTAAATGATAATTGAAATGGTTTTGCATGATTCAGCATGGCTGAATTGATCTATATATAATTATCATGATTTATGTTTAATATAAAACATAGCATCTTACTCCACCTACACAAGCAATTGCTTGCTGAGGTATTGCTGTGGTTTGCAATGTCTCAGATACAGAGAATAGTAGCAGGTTTGGCATGTTGACAATATCGCAGAACAAAGGACACCCAAGGAATAGGAGCTGCTTACTGACAGGAGCTCACCAATAGAAGCTTGGGAAGATGACAGGTAAGAATTGGTCTTTGAATTGAGGTTGTCATATTAGAAATGAAAAAGAGACTGCACTGAATGTAATTATGGGAATTTGCAAGACTTATGCGACTAAGTTGTGCTATGGAGGTTCTGGGTGTGTTGTTTTGAGGTAAAATGTTTTTGTTTTGTTGGATGTATGAAAAGGAGACAGAGTCTCCATTTATATGTTAAAATTGTCAACAATGTTTATCAGGTACTTCGCAATGACATTCGTTAAATGTCATATGTCCGAAAAACAAAGGAAACTCTGCCGAATTTTTGGTAGAAATGAGCGCTCGTTTCATTGAGAATCCTTGTTTTTATAAAAGAAAAATGACGCTCGGGGTGTTTCAAAGTGAATTTGAAAGAAAAGATTTTCTGCTGCATTGCACTATTTGACAAAAATTATTTCAAATTGGATCAATCTTGCATTAGAAATTAGTTAGTATTTAAAATTTCATTTGAAAACCCAGGTCGTCACAGTTGGCATCAGAGCCCAGATTCATTCCACTCACAGCTAGTCACATTGAGTAAGTCTTAAGCAGTCTCTAAAGCAAGATGTTGCGACTAATGAGTTTGAGAGTAAATCATAAAAAGAACCTTGTGATGAAGGGAAGAATGTCACCTAAGAGGACGAGTCAGAGGACAACAAACTCCTCTACTGAGCCATGTGAGCGAGGAGTCAAATGACGGACTTCATGGCCAACATGATGAGAAACCCCAGTTAGCTAGTGTAGTAGCAACAATAGATGCAACCCATGAGGGTTGGCAAGTTCTAAGGAGACAATAGATGTTTAGTCCTAGCATGAGTAAGAGGAGCACTCTTGTGAAAATAGTATAATTCTTAGAGTAAGGAACAATAGTATAAGAGTACTAAACTCGTATATCTGAATGAAAACTTTATCAGAGATAGATCTATTCACATGGGGTGACCTTTAGAGGATCTAAGTTTTAATTTTGATGATGAGCATAAACTTGTGAGGACTATGATTTCTATTTACAATATTAGTCTATACATGTTGAGGATAGATTCGATGAATAAATTTTGATATTAGGAAAATCAGTGGCAATTGATCTGCTTATGTAAAGGAATTATTCATCGAAGGAATGAAAACGCGTTATTCTTTATGTAAACAGAAATACCGACAGCTGATTATCATTGAGAAGTAAATGCCTATATAAATGATTTTTGAGTGTTCTAGTTATGGATTGAAGATGCATAACGCATAGAGGATATGACAACTATTTTATAAGGATGATTACTAAATGATAAGAAAGAAAAGCAGATGAGTGGAGAATTGAAAACTTGGACAGTGTGTAAACTTTTGAAAAGACCTAACAATTATGGTAACAACAAGAGTATGAGAATAATGATCAAGGATCAGAATGATTACAATTAATGAGAACTCGAGAGAGTTAGAGAAGCATTGTATTAACCTAAACTTGAAACTTGATTTATTTGACGTATAAATTATAGTAGGGTGGAAATCACTGAAAAGTTTGATGAAATAAGGTCCTAGCTTTCTTATGAATGTATTTCTGAGCGACGAGATAAAAATTAATGAGTTCTAGTACATACAAAAAAATAAAATAAATATTGATAGTAAGAATTAGTGAGAAGAGAATGTTTATGAATTATTGTGAGAGTTTTAATTATAATTTGAAATGTATATTGCTTGGAGGACATGACAGTTACCTTATGAGAATAAGTATTAAATACAGATGATCATGAGATGAATCGACTATGGAGAGACAGTTGAAGTGAATGGAGTAAGATGAAATTGATTGTAATTGATCGATATTGATGAGATTGTGGTTACTAATAATGAAGGCTATTATAAAAGATCAGTTTTATTGGATGTGAGATTGACAGAGTTGTAATTGATTTTGACTAATATGACCATGAAATATTCATTAGTTACACGAAAAATTATAATTATGAGTCTAATGATGGTCATTTGAGAAGCCGTGTTCCTTTATTGCTGAGTCCTTTATCTAGAAGGCTCCTGAGCCGGTAACGATCAATATATTACCTGAAGAGTAACAGGTGACGTAGAGAGAGTGTTGGCTACTTTAAAGCAGAGGTATCAGGCAGCTCA
The DNA here is from genome assembly GCA_035236585.1 of Warburgia ugandensis. Lineage (NCBI taxonomy): Eukaryota > Viridiplantae > Streptophyta > Magnoliopsida > Canellales > Canellaceae > Warburgia > Warburgia ugandensis. The sequence goes on from CP141139.1 coordinate 33,129,543, forward strand.
ACAGTATCTGAAATGGGTTTATAGGCTAAAGAGGTGTGTTATTTGTAAGGGTAAGTACCTGAATATTAGTAGATGCCACAATAGAGGCAATAGTGTCAACAGCTGCTATTATAGTAGAAATATTTTAGATACTTTACCATGGTGAGTCAGTGCATTTCTTTAAAGACTTCCAGGGGATAACGAGTTAGACAATTTGACATTTGGATCAAGGAAGAGATGGCCCCACCTTAGCAGTGATGAGTTTCTACTATTACATCAAGGTAAGCACAAGTTTCAAACAGATGGTGGAGAGTATTTTCTAGATTGTTGGTTGGCATGTTATGATCTTCCTTGAATCCAGGACCCATCTTGCTTAGACATGCCTGGATGTGTTACCCTTTCGATTGGGTATTATGACTTCAGCAGAAAAGTTATTGGAGGCTAATGAGTACTTTTAAGAAGTACATATGAACCTAGTAAGAGAGAGATGATAAACGATGATCTCATCCTACTCGATATGGTGAATTATGATGTCATCTTTGGGATAAATTGGTTGATCCTACCTTGAAAGTAATGATGTATGTTTCAGAGGTTGTTATGTTTTATTTCTTGTTTGTGTGAGAATGGAGGATCGTTAGCTGCCACAGACTGAGCACAAAGATGATGTGCAAGAGTTTGTAGTCTTATCTGAGGAGTTTTCATGATATCGACACAAGAGAATGATTTTGAAGTGGATTTGACATCATGTATAATATTATTTACCTAGAATGCCATATGGAATGGCCCAACTGAGCTAGAAAAGCTCCAACTATATAAGCTATTAATAAGGATTTTAACAAGCCTAAAGTAGTTTTCTTCATGAGAAGAGAGATCTTTGTTACTATGCACAAATTGTCATTTTTTTGAAAGTACCGCGGTAGAGAGTGGATATTCTTAATCGTATATTGACGATCTATTTGACCAACTAAGAATGGTGCATGGTGGTTGTGGAGATTGAATTGAGGCGTGGTTATAACCAGCCTAGGATTTTGAGTATGACATCTTTAAGATGATTTTTCTTGAACTCATTATGATTGTTATGAGTTCTGGATGGTATTAGTTGGCGAAACCAATACACTGACAGAAGGTATGGATATAATGCATTGAATCCTCAAATGTTAATTCGATGAGCCATGATTGTGTTAATAGATAGTATTGTTGTATACTTCATAAATAGAGAGGAGCACAAGGAATCCTTGTGCATTAATTCAGAACATGTAAGGACTTATCATTTGTTGCGAACATCTATAGCATGAGTTATGTTAAGAGGAAGTAAATTTCCTTTACTGCACTACCTTGAATGATAGAGAGGCAGTTATTGAGATGGTGATAGGCTGACATTAGCCAAACTAGTGATTGAGGTTGATAGTTCCTTCGTCTTATGTACTACTAGCGCCAAGTTATTGGGTTTCACCAAGATATCAGTAATGTATAATATTATGCGAGATTATTCTCTTATGGGCAATCAGAATTCGATTTACGATCTATAGTTGTGAGTAGCCAATGAGGGTGACCTAAGAGGGCGGCCGATGAGGGTGGGTGTGAGAGGCATTGGCAGGCTTCTAGGGGCTTACAGTATGATTGTATTGTCGATTGGTTTTCATTGGCATAGAATTATTGATATATGAGCTGCAACACATCGATATTTAGTCATATGGTGATTTTATCAATACTAAAGTTGTATACAAATAATTAACCCTTAGATGAGAGTTTGGTTCATGTTAATTGCATTATATGTGGTGATGGCGTGTTTTAATTGAATTATGAAAATTGAAATATGAGGAGATGACATGATGTGAAATTGTCTATTTATAGATGTTGATTCTAGAAATTTTTGGTATGATATGTGGATCTTTGGATATGAGGATATTTTAGAATTATTTGAAAAATGACATGGAAAGAATTTCGACGACGAAATTTCTATAAGGAGGGAAGAATGTAACATTGCAAAAAAAAAAAAGTCTTAAATAGAAGGGGGTCAAATTTGATACTGGCACCCCCCTCTCATTAAGCAAACTCGACAGATGTCGGGTCTGTCTTCTCAAAAGCAATAATAAAAAAAAAACCTAATGAAGAAGAAAAACTCGATGGGAAGAAAGGGGAAGAGGAAGAGGAAGAAGAAGAAAGAGAAGAAGGTAGAGGGAGAAAGAGGGAGAGAAGAAGAGGAAGATGAAGAAGAGGAGAGGGAGTGTATACGCGAACTGAATGAAGTACTCGCATCAGTGAATTAGAAGATCTCCTATTGAGGTAGGTGGAATTAAGATTGCTACAATTTTCACTATATATGCATGTGTATATGAATTTCAAGCATTGAAATGAATCTTTTCGGTTTATACAAAAGATAAGATGAATGTGCATGCTGAATTTGAATTATGATTAAACTATTATGCATAAACTATGCATTATTGTGAACCATCTGAGAGAAATGTAAGACTGATACCAAGAAATTATGAAATCGCTCATATGAGCGAGAGGGGTCGTTATGATGTGGGCAGGCCTTTGGGCTGGACGAGCTACCGGTCCTTGGGATTTAGCCCCATTGTTTGGGGAGTTTGACACGTTCTGAGAGGTTGTTATGATGTGGGCAGGCCCCGGAGTCGTTATGATGTGGGTGGGCCTTCGGACTGGACGAGCTACCTGTTCCTGGCTAGACGAGTTGCCAGTTTCTCAGAAGTAAAGCCTTGAGGTGTGTCTTTGAGTTTGGTGTGTCTTTGGGTTTAACCCATTGCGCCAACTCACTATGCCAAAGAGGATAATATTGTTTGTTGTGTACTTGATGAACACAATAACGCGTTGGTATTTAATATGTGAAATGGCTCGTAAGAGTGAAGATTGGTATAAGGAAAATGTAAATGAGTTGTAAGTTTGACATGTGACTACATAATTTGCATTTCAAATGTGTTTTGTACTAACGCATTGGTATTCCTTCCATCTTGGTGTGGATTCGTGATTTTGATAAATGTTGAATGATTTTGAGTTAAATGATAATTGAATTGGTTTTGCATGATTCAGCATGGCTGAATTGATCTATATATAATTATCATGATTTATTTTTAATATAAAACATAGCATCTTACTCTACCTACACAAGCGATTGCTTGCTAAGGCATTGCTGTGGTTTGCAATGTCTCAAATACAAAGAATAGTTGCAGATTTGGCATGTTGACAGTATCGCAAAACAAAGGATTCCCAAGGAATCGGAGCTGCTTACTGACAGGAGCTCGCCAACAGAAGCTTGGGAAGAGGACATGTAAGAATTGGTCTTTGAATTGAAGTTGTCGTATTAGAAATGAAAAAGAGACTGCACTATATGTAATTGTGGGAATTTGCAAGACTTATGTGACTAGGTTGTGCTGTGGAGGTTCTAGGTGTGTTGTTTTGAGGTAAAATATTTTTGTTTTGTTAGATGTATGAAAAGGAGACAGAGTCTCCATTTATATGTTAAAATTGTCAACAATGTTTATTAGGTACTTCGCAATGACATTCGTTAAATGTCATATGTCTAAAAAACAGAGGAAACTCTGTCGGATTTTTGGTAGAAATGAGTGCTCGTTTCACCTAGCATCCTTATTTTTATAGAAGAAAAAATGAAGCTCGGGGTGTTTCAAAGTGAATTTGAAATAAAAGATTTTTCGCTGCATTGCACTATTTGACAAAAATTATTTCAAATTGGATCAATCTTGCATTAGAAATTAGTTTGTATTTAAAATTTCATTTGAAAACCCGGGTCGTCACAAATGCATTTGAAATAATACACATGTCAAACCAACATCAAAATCATCGACGCCTTTATTTTTGAAACAATAAATGTCCAAAACATAATAATAATGTGGCCTAAGGTCTATCCATCATAACATCCCACCATACTTAAATCAATGTCCATCATATGTAATACTATCATAATCAAATCCATAATAAAAGTATATAGTCCATAAAGAAAATCAAGTGGTAGTCCGTTTATTAACTCTCGTCATGATCTATCTGTCAAAGTAAAGAAATCTCCCACTGCTATCACAGTCTCTTAACGGTCTTTCCCTTCCTGTTGTTGCACTCGAGATCTAAGGCATTGCAAAACAAAGTAATGCCTCAGCAAGCAATTGCTTCTATAGGTATATAGACATTTAATATAATAGCAATGGAATAATCGAATAATAGTGCTAATAAAATGTGTAAATCTATCATCTATGAAAATATAATTTTTATAAGCAATGCCAACAAATTCTCAAAACATCATGTATGATAAAACATGCATCTTATGGGTTTAAAACATGATAAGAGCTAATGTAAATGAGCATACAATAATAACAAGACACCTTAAGGTATGTGGGTCTCATAAGTGTCCCATACACTCGTATAACAGATCATGAGTACTCATATCACTCCTCTGAGTGTCATCACACCCAGGTATATAATAATATCTACATGCTCATCATGCAAGCATACAAAACAAGAGTATGGATCGTCATGCAGCAGTGGCAACCCTTCAAGGTCTCAACCACCCCACTCCTCATCGACACCATAACGGGAGACCTAACGTTCGTCCCCATGAAAAGGCCCGAACCAGTTGTGTAGACTATCCATGTTACTAAACCTCTATTGAAAGCCATTTGTGGCAAGTGTCTATCATATCACAAATCCTGGAGCGTGGGTGGCTGGCCTTACTTCCTCGTAGCATGACATCCACCGGGTGAGAGAGCACTTGTCATAAAACATAAAACACAAAAATCACGTATCTCAAAAACCAAGAGCACTCATGGCTCGCAATCCCCAAGGCACACCTCTTATCTTGGGTTAGCCTCTAAAAGGACCAACCACCAAGCCTCCACTTTCCTTACGAAAACCCATCAGTTTCAGTGGTGCAACAATAAGAGAAAATTTCTAATTATGCATAAATATGTAATATCAATCTCATGAAATCATCAAATATAATCCATTCAATACATTGTCGAAATCAAGTATTAATCATAATATATAAAATTTTGAGTCTCAAATTTTTTTGACTAAATGAACAATGCAATTTAAATCACAGTCAATCATGATGCTATGATGATGCAAGGTTTTAAAATCAAACATAACATTAAATGTCGTCACCTACCTCGATGTGAGATCACTCAACTTAAGTGTATAATCCCCTCATCTTGTACGTTATGATGGACTTGTCAATGCCACGATACTATTTGGTGTTATTTATTTCATCATAAAGGAATTTATGGAGATCCAACCGTTGGATCATCCTCCAAGATCTCTAATATGATTTGGTTCTTAATTCAGTCCCATCTCAAGTTCATCTGTTCGTTTTTGTGTGTATCTAACTTTTATACATTATGATGGTCAAATCATCCTAAGATCAATAATTTTCCAAGATCTAGTTCAGACCAATGGTCTAGGTCAATTTATAGAGTAGTCATACTAATATTCCCCTTAGAACCCTTATTTATTGTCATACTTTATCTCATTGTTCAAGTCTTAAGGCCTAATCACCCTTTGATCAGTCAGTTCTAAGTTATTAATTAATATTTTATAATTTATCTAATTTAAAAGTGGTCAAATATAGGTTTTTAAGCTAAATTTAAGTCTACGTCGTCAAGACGATTGCAACGGATGTTTCCGATCGTGATTTGGACCTCTATAGCTCTCAAAATCAAGTTTTTTTGTGAAAATACCTCATAAATTAATACTTATTAATTTATAGGGGGTCGAGCAAGCTGTTTGCATCGGTTTACATCGGTGGACCAATTTACACCGGTTACACTGGTGTGACCTGGCATCCCCAAGAAGCTGCAGCTCCAGGATGCGCAACAGGACATGCTGTGTGTGTCTTGGTTACTAGGATGCATTTCCCACATGAGTCTCCCTTGCCAAGACATCGATCGTGCGTGATAGCAGTAGGGTGCTCCTGCGTGTGCGTGCGCCATGTGCGCGTAACGACTCGCGCCTGTGCATGCATCTTGCAAGGCATCCCAACATCAGCACTAGGGCCAAGGTGCCGATGCAGGAACCGTTGCCAAGGAAGATGATCGAAGTCTGGTCATCGCCAACGACACCACAAGTGCCTAAATTTTGCGATTGTTGCACCCTTTTTCTTAGAATTTCATGTATTTTCCATTTTCAACACTCATTTGGCTTGATTTTTCCAAAAGCTAAGGTTTTTACTCGATTTTCTCATGTTTCTAAAATTCTCCTACGTACTGTTCTTCGTGATTTCTTAGGTCATCAGCCGTTGGATCTCCCTCAAACTTAATGGGTTTGTTCCTGGGTTTGTCACGCACCAGATGAACGTACAGATCATGATTTCAATATAGTTTCATTGGTTTATTCCCACGCCAACAGTAAGGTATACTGAGTACCCAAAAACTATGCACCCATGCTGTTCTTCGGCACGAACGGGTGCGAAATTCTAACACACATGCCGCAAATGGAAGGAAGAATAGAGGAGTAGGACTTACCTAGGTTAGTCAGGCAGTCTTTGACACTGCCAAAGCTCTAGTTGCCTAAAACGCGATTTGCAAAGGCTAGGGTTAAAGAGAATGAAGAAGATGAGTAGAAGAAGTTTGAGAGAGAGAGAGAGAGAGAGAGAGAGAGAGAGAGAGAGAGAGAGAGAGAGAGAGAGAGAGCTTGTGATCAGAGGTGGAGGGGACTTTTTCCTTTTTCAATGCCACCCACCGACCTTCTTTTCCGGTGGCGTCGGCATCAGTTCGGATCTGATAGAGGCATGTAGAAGGGTGGAAGGGGGTGCCGTGATAAAAAACAGCCCCTGTATTTCGGGCCTCTCCAAATTACCAAACTATCCTTCTAACTTCAATGGCTCATAACTTCTCCATTTGAGCTTCATTTTCTACATTCTTTATGTCATTGGAATTCTATCAACACACACTTTCTAGTTTTTGGGTTTTCAGAACCAAATTCTATTCATAAAATTTTTATTTAATTTATTACTAAGTTATAACTTAAAATTTGAGGATATTACAAGTGTGCACGACATTGATCAAAGGGTTTCACTAGGAATTGAAGGCAATCAAACTCATCCAGTGGTGGGAAAAGCATGCAGATGCATCCCAGATATAAGATCTACAAAACCCAACTTGTGATTTTGAGATTGTGGCTAAATCCACACTATTCATGCTAGATCTAATTTTTTTATGAAGATCTAACTGTTCAATTCCTAATTCAAACCTAGGGATATGTAATTTAGGGCATGATGTAGCTCAGATCATACAAAAATTTCAGATTTAGGCTGAAAATCGATTGGATAATCTCAGCCATCCGATTGACTACTGTTCATAAAGTAACTTCATGATGTTTGATCGACGATTAGACACCACAGATGAGTTCCCTGTCCTAAAAAATGATAGAATGACTAGAATTATGTGAATTTGAAGTGAAACATATCTGATGATCTAAGCCGTCCAATCAGTCACTATTCAAACAAACACCTTGTGATGTCAGATAAATTATTAGAGGTCACTGATGGATTCTTGAATCCTGAATTAGCTTAGATATGATATAAAGTATGAAATTTGGATGAACTTATATATAAAAAAATTGAGTGATATGAACTGTTCATGATGCTCATTATATCAGTTTGATTTAGGAATACGATTATAGGTTGTATTGAGGATTATAATATGGAAACTAACATCCAGCTCCAACCCAAGAGTTGATCTAGATAAGAATCATGAGTCAAGACCACTGAATAGTGAAAGTGACTTGCAGTCTCTTAAGAAAAGTAGTGGATAGCCAATCCAGAGCCAATGGCATGAATTAAAAATCCAGTAACTGTTTGCCATTAAATTAGCTATTAACCAATAGCTAATGAAACCCCTTTTGATTAGTAATGAACACTGTCACTTTGCCTTGTGTCAAATAGTGTTAGAAAAGCTAGGAGAAGTCCTAAAATTGTATAACTGAATATGTGTTTGTATTGTTATAGAGGTGATTGATCGGGAGTGTGTACGCGAATTGAATGAAGTATTCGCAAAAGTGAACTAGAAGATCTCAATTTAAGGTAGGTGGGCTAGCTACAGAGTCGTTATGATGTGGGAGGGCCTTTAGGCTGGACAAGCTATTGGTCTCTCAGAAGCAAAGCCTTGAGGTGTGTCTTTGGGTTTAACTCACTACGCTGACTCACTATACCAAAGAGGATAATATTGTTTGCTGTGTACTTGATACACACAACAACCTGTTGGTATTTGATGTGTGAAATGGCTCTTAAGAGCGAAGACTGGTATCAGGAAATGTAAATGACTTGTAAGTTTGACATGTGACTGCATACTTTGCATTTCAAAGAATGTGTTTTGTATTGATGCATTGGTGTTTCTTCCATTTTGGCATGGATTCATGATTTTGATGAATGTTAAATGATTCAAGTTAAATGATAATTGAATTGTGTTTGCATGATTTAGCATGGACAAATTGATTTATATAGAATTATCATGATTTTGTTTATATAAAAATGGCCTCTTATTTCACTTACACAAGCGATTGCTTGCTGAGGCATTGCAAAACAAAGCAATGCCTCAAATATAGAGAATAGTAGCATATTTGACATGTTGACAATATCACAGAACAAAGGACTCTCAAGGAATAAGAGCTGCTTACTGATAAGAGTGCACCAACGAAAGCTTTGGAAGAGGACATGTAAGAATTGGTCTTTGAATTGAAGTTATTGTATTAGAAATGAGAAAGAGACTACATTGTATGTAATTGTGGGAATTTGGAAGACTTAAGTGACTGGGTTATGCTGTGGAGGTTCTAGGCGTATTGTGTTGTGTTGATGTAAATTATTTTTGTTTTGTTAAATGCATGAAAAGGAGATAGAGTCTCCATTTATATTTTACAATTGTCAACAAATGTTTATCAGGTACTTCACAACAACATGCGTTAAATGTTATGTGTCTGAAAAACAAAGAAAACTCTACCAGATTTTCGGTAGAAATGAGCGCTCATTTCACTGAGAATCCTTGTTTTTTAGCAAAGAAAAATGACACTCAAGGTTTTTATCAAAGTGAATTTAAAAGAAAAGATTTTCTACTATATTGCATTATTTTTACAAAAATTATTTCAAATCACATCGATCCTACATTAGAAATTAGTTTGTATTTAAAATTACATTTGAAAACCTAAGTCGTCACAATTAAGCTCCTGCATATGCAGGGTCCAGGAAAGAAGTGGACCACAAGGGTCAATAATTGAATCGTTCACTCAGATATCTAAATCCCGAGCAATCAAATCAATGGGTAAAATCATCCAAAAAACTGGGCTCATGCACTACTATAACATTACCCTTCCTCCAATATTTTGACTCACATTGGTATGAATGTTGTGGGGTTAGCTCTAGTGAAGGTTTATGACGAAAGACCATCCTACAACTAACAACACTTCTTTAATTTCTAGTCCACCTATTCCAGTTTTAGGACCCATAAAATTCAGAGAAGGGCCAATCTCTCCTATCAATTCTTGTAGCCTTATAGTCAAGGTTGAGAGCCACAAGTGGCAACTAAACCAATTCTACACCACACCTGCAAACTAGCTAAAATTTGTGGAGGGCATTGCCGTGCCATGAAACATGAAACCATTGGCATACAAAACTACGAGGTGACTTTTTTTGCCTTTCTTTTTGTAGTCACAAAATTAGGATTCGGTAGAAACCTAGCAAGCAAAAAAGTCGTAAAGTTCCAAATATATGAAAATTAAAATTTAGGAGAAAATCGAGAAATTTTAGAAAGATCAATAAAAGAAAAAGTCCAATTTTTTTCAAAAAGGAAAGGGAAAAAATGTTGGAATTTTTTAAAAACTAAACTAATAAAATGCAAGGTACCTAATAATTTCTTAAATAGACAAAAATATTATATATAAGATCTATTATGGATAAAATCAAATATAATATCCAAACTCCCAATATAATTACAAAGTTTGAAGTTGAAAAAAGTAGAAGAAAAAATAATTAGTTAGAAAAGTTAGAAAACTCTTTAAAATATAAAAAAGAAAACATAAAGCTAGATATTAAAGTTGCAGAGATAAGAGACTTGTAGATATTAAAAGAAAAGGAAAGGTAAAATAGAAAGGTGAAATAGAAAGGTGAAAAAAGAAGAAGTTGTAAAGATTAGTATCTTTTAAAAATGAGGATTTTAACGGAAACATTATTAAAAATACAAACCTTTTAAAGCATGATATACCTCACTAAAAATATGGATTCTTTTAAATGCTTAAATATTATGTGACTATTGTTATGTCTCTATAGGCTGTTACACATAATAAAACTTGCACTGCCTTTGATGGAAGAGGAATGTTAAAACAAATTAGTGAATCAAAGTGGCCACCTTTGCTTGATCTATATTCACTTAGCTCTTGTTTTGGAAATATTTTAGCGCAAAAAAGTAAATCACAACTCAAATCATCTAAAAGTATAAATAATTTTCAATTTCTAGAGTTATCCAATCAACTTAGTTTTTAAACTATTAGACATTTAGAGCAAATTAAATTAGATGAATAAGTTAGATCATCCACAGATGTGCACCTTCATAGAAAAGTGATTGATTGGGATCGAGCAGAGTAAGTAAATTAATTTCTCAATTTTCTTTTGGGTTTTTGCAAAAATGTCATTACAATTTGGCATTTTTTGCAAAAGTGTCCAATGTTTTATTAGTTTTGCAAATTTTCCATTAAGTTTCACGAGCTTTGCAAAATTGCTATTTAGTTAATTTTTCATTCTCTTCCATTGTTAGTTTTTCTAAAATTCCAATATTATCTTTTATAGACGACATAATTAAGTTGCTGACTTCGGCCACTAAATTCATTGACTTCACAATAGAAAGTATCAACAAAACTTAGCATTTAAGACAATTTGATAACAAGGAATCTAATGGTACAGTTAGATTTTAACAAAAATCAACCAATAGTGAGATATTTCATCTCAAACATGTTATGTTCACCAACTCGTGCAACAATACCTATTAAACTTCTTCAATGAAATTCAGTAATTTAAACTTTGATTTCTAACTAAAAACTGATATAAAACTCTTTATAACACAAATTTGAACATAATCAATTCTTTTGATCAATAAAAATATAATAAATTGAAAAAAATTAAGTTTAAAACATAAACAAAATTTATTACTATTCATGTGAACAACAACGAGTAGCAAATTTAAGCTCTTTATTCGATGTCTTTTTGAAAGAAAATTGAAAATCTAATACTTGGTTATTCTTCTTTTCAACATCTTCTATATATCATAACAAATTTCAAATATTTTTGTTGATTAACAAAGCTGAAAATCATGCACAATCCTCTTGTTCATTGTTATCCGTTGAGAGACGGATAATATCATAATTTTAAAAAGACTGACAAGAAAGGAAGATGGAAAACTAATAGAATGATAATTTTGAAAAGCTCACGAAAACTTAATACAAAATTTGCAAAACTTAAGAAAGCTTTATTTTTACAAAAATGCCAAAATATAATGACATTTTTGAAAAAAAAAAAAACCTTTTATTTTTTCATACAAGCAAAGATTAAAGATTGAGACATGATGTTATGAAGATATAAATACTAAGTAAATTAATTTCTAAGTTGTGTCAATAATGTTATGAGGAGATAGACATGGAGTTAAATTGGTTTCTTTCTTAGTAAATCAATTTTTAAGTTGGGTAAATGATGTTATGAAGAGACGAATATGGAGTTAAATTAGTTTCTAAACGTGTGTCAAAGTAACATTATGAGTAGATATGGAGTTGAACTCGTTGCCAATCTTGGGAGAAAGCCAGAAAAGGGGCACGTGGTGATACGAGCAAGCGGTGTGGGGGAAGAGAAGAGTGAAGGCGTAGACGTGTGCACTTGTCAACCGTGTAAACTCATTTGGACTGGCCCTCTCTCTCTCTCTCTCTCTCTCTCTCTCTCTCTCTCTCTCTCTCTCTCTCTCTGCATCTGTCTCCACCTCCACAAAATTTTAAATTCTCATAGACGTACTGTCTCCTTCCTTCCATTGGCATAAGCCTATATTCCATTTTGACCCTCTTGTCTTCCTAAACTACCAAATTAAAAAAGTGAAAGGTGTTTCAAAAGACTACAGTAAACGCATTACAAATTACTGAACAATTCAGACGAAAGAGTTTTTGCAAGAAATTCCAATATTTAACTTGATTTTGTTGACGCATGGGATTAAAATCGTGCTGATCAAACGGGTCATCTGTGCCACAATTTTTAGTAAGTCAGTGGTATCTCCCCTTATGTGTGGTCGGTAATCAACAAAGATTTCATTTTATCTTAATATGGTCCATGCATAAGATTTTTGGTGCCTTCCATATTAGAGAGAGTGAATCGGATGAACGAAATGGATTATTCAAAAAAATAAAGGTGGACTTGCTCATCCTTTGCGCGCAATATTATCCTGAACCTAAAATTTTGCCTCAAAAACTGACCATGGGCCTATTTGGAAGGGTAATTTCGCAATTAAGTGAAACTTCATGGACATTTCATTAAGTGAGGTGATTATAAACCGACTGAAATCCGCTGTCGTGCAATTCGCTTTCCTTGAGGCCCAATTTCGAGGCTGGAAGCTCGAGCTCATGGCAGCCGGTATTACAGCCACTGCGAACTTCAAAGGTCGCCGTTCCACCCGGAACCCCTTTCTGGACCCTAAAGCCAGCTCCTCTTCTAAGGGATGCTACTTGTTCTTCAAATCGATTTGCCGGCTGGAAAAGATTTCTCCGGCTATGATCAGGATGAGGAAGAGCTCGACGGTTGTTTCGTGATGGATGAAAAGAAACAGGAGAATCCGATCGGCGAAGAAGAAAGGGAGGGGGAGAAGAGAAAGGGGATCCCGAGCATCGGTGTTGCCGAGAAAATGGCCAGGAAGAGATCTGAGCGGCATACTTATCTGGTTGCCGCTGTTATGTCGAGCTTTGGGATCACTTCCATGGCTGTTGCTGCTGTTTATTACAGATTCTCGTGGCAAATGGAGGTAATTACTCGTAAAATCTGTACTTTCGTTTTTATTTTTTTGCTTAAATTTCTCTGAGAAATCCCACTTTCGTTGTAATTGATAGGGTGGAGAGATTCCCTTGTCCGAAATGTTCGGTACATTTGCGCCGTCTGTTGGCGCTGCGGTAAGTTTCTTCCCTCGGTAATTGTGAGCCGGAATAGGGGTATTCTTGTAATTGAGTAATCTGAGAAAAGAGGGTGTCTGTATCAATTCTGCAGGTGGGAATGGAGTTCTGGGCTCGGTGGGCACATCTGGCGCTCTGGCACGCTTCTTTGTGGCACATGCACGAGGTATATTTTGCGGGGGTGTATTTTACGTGGATTTTCGATTGTGGATGCTAATTTGCGCCTTTGAGGCTACCGTTCTCCCCACTTTGTTTTGATAGTCACACCACCGGCCAAGAGAAGGTCCTTTCGAGCTGAACGATGTTTTCGCCGTAATCAACGCCGTTCCGGCCATTGCTTTCCTTTCCTACGGTTTCTTCAACAAAGGACTCATCCCAGGCCTCTGTTTCGGTGCCGTGAGTATCTTTGATTTCCACTTATACCCATGTTAGTCTCGACTAAATTGCCGTTTTTCACTCTTGATTTTCTACTTTGTGGAGGGTAATTTAGTCTTTCTGAATAGAGCCTCGCCAAGCATGAGACGCCCGCGTCCTTAGATGCCCCTGAAAGTGATCGGCTTGCCCTTCGCTCACTTTCTGGAAGGATCGACATTTAGACAACGAAGCAAGCAAAATTTTCATGGCTTGGAAATATTCGCACTCTCCGTTTGCTCTGAATTTTTGTGGTATTTGCAGATTGAAATTGATATGAATTGGGTTTTCTGGATGCATTTGCAGGGATTAGGAATCACAGTGTTTGGCATGGCTTACATGTTCGTGCATGATGGCCTTGTCCACCGTAGATTCCCCGTGGGTCCCATCGCCAACTTTCCCTATTTCCGAAAAGTTGCTGCTGCCCACCAAGTAAGTTCAGAATCTCTTATCGCTTCCAGTATTACGTGAATTTTCCGGCCATTTCTTGTAAAATATTAACTTCTCTTCCGTTTTGCAATGTATATAGCTTCATCATTGAGACAAATTCAATGGAGTTCCGTATGGGCTCTTCTTTGGACCAAAGGTTGGTGGGTTATACTTCAAACAGTTTCTGCTTGAATTTGCAGAGATGGAGTTTCACTTGCATGGCTCTAAGATTGTTGTTTTGATGTTGGATTTCAGGAGTTAGAGGAAGTGGGAGGCATGGAAGAGTTGGAGAAGGAGATTAGCAAGAGAACCAAGCTCTCCAATTGTTCAAGAAGCTTGTGGCCCAATCTGGGCTTAGTAGAGAGAGATTGGTTCTAGTATGGTTTTCTTTTATATTGAGAAAAATATGAGAATGACAGAAGAACATAACTATGTTCAAAGCTGATTGAAAAAAGAAAAGAAAAAAGAAAAATATTTGATGGGTATATTTTATATCCATCTTTCTTCTTCTTCTTCTTAGATTGCCCAAAATTTCCACTCATCTTCTCCCATTAGAGAAGTATAAACATTCACTTTATTGACTAAATGTAATCAAATAACGACAGGGTGAAACTTGCAACGATTTTGAGTTTACTGGTCTATTCTAAGAGAGTTTTGACACGCCAATTTAAAGCACGTCTCTATCTTGACCTACCAATCAGTTGTTGGAAATGGTTTCTTCATATTCTAGTTGAAACTGCGCTGCCTATCAGATAACAGTGTCTTGAACCTGCTTCGTAGAGGATTTGAGGTCGGTCGGTGGGCGTTTGAGAAGCAAACACATGGAAGTTCGGTCAGCTGTGAGTGAACCGTGATGTAAGAAGACTCCATTTGAAGCTAAGGATTTATATCGAGAAGTAGAGAGTCTACTGTAATCAATTATTCTAGTGGGCCAATCGGGCAAAACTTATCAGGCTTAATAGATAATCTTGCGGATTTTGAACTTTTGGTTTCCCCTCCGAATAGGGGGACCGTGAAACGAGGCATTTTCTAACTGGGTCAACCGTTGAGTCCAGGGATAGTGGCACGGCGTTCACATACTCGGATAAGCAATTTTATTTTTGGTGGCTAGTTGGGGTCTTTCCTTTTTCCCTAAGAGCCTCTCAATAAACGCACGGACCCTGGTTACAAAGTTGGAGCTGAGAAAACAGTTGTATTTTTAGTAGAAAAAAGAGCGAAAATAATAGGAGCCTATCTAACTACTTTTTAAGCCCAAAAGACCCGTGTTGTTTCTATTCTTTTACCTCTCTCCATTCCTGAATTGCCCATTTTGCCCTAATATGAATTTCAGTTCTAAAATTACCTCTCTCTCTCTCTCTCTCTCTCTCTCTCTCTCTCTCTCTCTCTCTCTCTCTCTCTCTCTCTCTTGTTTTCTTCCTATGAAACCCAGCAACTAGTTTCTTCCCATGAAACCCAGTGGGGTCGAACAACAGAGGTGGGTGATGGTACATACATTTGGAGATTGCATTTACTTCTAAACCGGAAAAAAGAACTAGCAGAAAGTAGTCGACCAGACTTTGATTAACATCATCAAAGTTTACTATGCTAACAATCAAAAGAATGAAGATTATAGCAAGCTTATTAGAACAATCAAGACCCTTGCCCAAGGAGCATGGAACAAAATAACATCATGATAACCGTTGATCACTCAATACGGTATATTGCTAATTTTATCGGCAAACTAAAATGTCATGAAAATTGGCATGGAAAACCGATATAGTGAGTATAACATAAATATTGGTCAAATATATTCGGTATTTTGAATTTTTATGAGAAAATGCAGAAGCTTTGCTGTCTTTTTTTGGGTGTTTTTGCAACCTCACTCTTCCCTTGCACATAATTCTTTGGTAGATTATTAGTGCTGGTTTTTTGGGCGTGAGTATCTTTTGGTGATGCCCCAAGTTTTCAGAAACAATTTTTGACAACTTATTTGACAATGATGAGGATCCTAAGTAATTTTTTTAATAAAACATTTTCATATGTATTATATATATATAATTGTTTGAGGGAGTAAGTACGAACACTCAATTGAAAATTCCATACCAGACAAAGCATATAGAAAGCACACGAATTAATAGAGATATTAAGATGTAAGTGGTTAAACGCAATTGGTATCAAACTTCAATAATGTTCATATGCCAAAGTCCACAATAAATCACATCGAGTGGTGAACTACACTCCTAGCATATCAAACTACTAGGGTCTCATCAATTACCCCTCTTATATGACTCTGAAGAATCTTTAAATGGTGTTAATCACACCCTAAGTATTTGGTTAAACAAACACTTATTAGAGTGAAATTTCAAAATCTTGATTACTGTGTCAAAACTACAAATGCACGTAACATTCCCAATCCTCGTATCAAAGATATTCGAATACACATGCCCTTAGCAAAGTATTTGAAAATAATTGAATAGTAAGAGGGAATACTAACTTCATTCCAAAAACACCATGCTCAATATAAAAAAATATCATATGTATGCAATCATCATAATTTTACTTTATTTCGAATTGTCCTTAAACATAGACTCTCATGCATTAAAGATCAACTGTATAAGATATAGAAAAGGATCAACTCCTAGTCCAAATGGCAACGGGTGCATTTGTCAGTTCAAATGGCATCACCAGGAACTCATAATGGCTACAACGGGTTTTGAATACCATCTTAAAGATATCCTTGTCTTGTATCCATAACTAGTGATATCCCCATCTCAGATCAGTCTTTGAGAATCCTGGCAGACTGTAATTGGTCAAAAAGATTGTTAATATGTGGTAATGGCTACTTATTTTTACCAAATACCGCATTCAACAACTGATAACCTATAATTCATTCAACTCTTGAAGTAGTACCTTTAATTCATTCAACTTTGCTGGAGTCATGTGGTAAGGTACCTTTGAGTTAGGAGCTATCGCTGACCATAGCTTGATTGTAAAGTTCACTTCTCGTTTTGGAGGTAATCCAGGTAATTCTTCTAGAAAAACATCTTAGCAATCTTGAACCTTGGTAATCTCATTGATATTTAGCTGCGATTCTTCCTAAGCCACCACACTGGCTAAATATGCCTGACATCCTTCGATGATTTGTTGTGTAGCTTGCACTGCAGAAATAATACTTATTCCTACTCAATCTAACCTACCATGAATTTGCCATTCTTAAGGGGATTAGGTCTTCCCTAAAGTTTTGATGAGACACATAAATAGGCACATCTTGTAGGAATTCACATGCCATTATGGGTTCTCCTATTGAAGTACTCACTTCTAGATAGAAGCCCAATCTTTCTATGGTATATTTCATACATGATGCAAAGCTATAAGATATAAATGAATGTGTGGAGTTTGGATCAATCAATACATGATCATGTCTATTAGAAATGTGAAGAGTACGTTTTATCACACCATTGGAGGAACGAGCATGCTCCATAGTTATTGCAAAGACTATGCCTTGGCTCCGCGGTATTGGTACTTAGTGGGGATGATCATACTTCTTCTTTGATAGTCATGAATGAAATGTCCCTGCTCACCACATGAGAAACATTGGCACTACTCAAAAAAGCAAGGTCTCCCTTGATTGAATTTATGGTAGGTAGGGCACTGTGTGCAGTCACCTTCTTCCTTCTTAAAGGCAGTCCTTAGTAGTCCCTGTGGCCTCTTAAATTTGGATGGTGTAGTGGGCCTCCTTTCCTTCTAGATTGGTTTCTGCCCACTAGTCCTTTCACAATCTTTGGTTGATTGTCTATATTCTCTTTCCACAATGGAAGGCAATTGCATTGCCTTGGATAGTGAGGAGGGTTGGGTAGTCAAAATCTTACTCTTCAAGTAAAAATTGACTCCCTTAACAAACTTTTAGGCAGCTCTTAGCTCTGTGGGGCACACTTCAGGAGTGAACCATCTCAACCTGATGAACATCATCTTGTATTGTTCCATTGTCATGGAACCCTACACCAAGCTAAGAAACTCTTGCTTCTTTTACTCTTGTACATGTGGAGGAAAGTATTTGTCAATGAATACAAGTATAAAATCATCCCATTCAATATCCCACCTCACTTAATTAGGTTCTCTCGGCAATAGGCCACCAACGTAATGCCTCTTCTATCAGCACAAAAGTAACCACCACTACCTATCTATCTTCTGGCACATGTATCGCCTTAAATATATTTTCTACATTGTAGAGCTAGGTTTCTACAACTTCTGGTCCTTCCTTGCTTGAAAATTTGGGAGCAATCTTTTTGAAACATTCTAACAATGTATCCCCCCCCTTGTTTATGATCCTTCTTCTCCAACTCCCACCCTCAACTCTTCTCCATGTTCAGGAGTTGACAATCATTGTTTCATTTTTTGTAAGAGAAGCTCTATCATGTCTTTTGTTGCATCATTCTGGACCTTAGTATTTTCTTGATCTTCACAGGAGGAGGTCTCAGCCACGTTAGCACCTCTATGTCTCTTTGTTACCATTTGGATTTTCAATAATAAAAGTATAATGAGTTTTTATTGTGACTTACTTAATGTACCTAGGGCTCCTTTTCTCACTATTAATTGTTATAGTTTCCATGTTGTTTTAGCTGTGAGCAATATAACTATGCTCTGATACCAAGTGTGATGCCCTATCTTTTTAGAAATAATTTTGATCAAGATACTAAGTATTTTTTTATTTTATTTTTGTAATAAAATATTTTCAAACATATCATATATAATAGTTTCCAAAATTGTCCTTCCAAGCCAAAAAAAATATGTAGAAAACACATGAATGCATAGAGATATTAGGATGTCAATGGTTAAATGCGATTGATATTAAACCTCGGTAACAATCAAATCTCAAAATATATGATAAATAACATTGAGTGTTATAAATCTCAATAAAAAGCTAACATTATTAGAAGTTGTACCAAATATCCGAAACATGTCACATTGTATCAAATTGATTAAACAGCAACATCCTATTGAGGCCATAAAGGCAAAAAGTTTAAATCCTATAAGGTTGACTAACATAACCATATATGTCAATATCATATCTCATCTGCTATGCACGTAGAGAGAACTAGCTTCTCCTATCTACATTCAATCTTGGATACCACACAACCTACATCAGTCCTTATGGGGAAGAACATATCACAATGTATGGAAGGTCTCATGACCCTTCGAAGTGCACAAAAGCCTTTACCTCACGTAGGTATCAAATTTTTTTCAAAGTGTTGGTAGCCGACTACACTCTTAGCATGTCAAACTACTGGGTTCTCATCAATTACCCCTCATACATGACTTTGAAGAGTCTCCAAAATGGTGTTAATAACATCCTAAGTATTCAGTTAAACAAACACTCCTTATAGTGAAATTTCAAAATCTTGATTACTATGTCAAAACTACAAATGCAAGTAACATTCCCAATCCTCATATCAAAGATATTTGAACACATAAGCCCTTAGCAAAGTATTTGAAAAGAATCGAATAGTAAGAGGGAATACTAACTTTATTCCAAAAACACCATGCTCAATATAAAAAATATCATACGTATGCAATCATTGTAATTTTCTTTTATTTTGGATTATCCCCAAACATAGACTCTCATGCACTAAAGATATAACAATCCCAATTTTTAAATTGCATTTTGTATAATTTTTTAGCTATTTTTAAATTTTTTGAATTTAGACTTTTGCATTTTGAGTTTTAAAGAATTGACTTTTGAAGGATACCTAACCGACTTTTGAAATATCAACAATTGAATTATACTAAAAAATAATTATAACGACATAAAGAACAATGAAATTGAAGTTTGAATGAAGAAGTTATGAAATTTTGAATATGAAGGGCATTTTAGTAAAAATAAGATTAAAAAATCTACAACTAATCATTTCAGAAAAGGGAGGGGCCATTTTGATAATGACACCGGCTTTTTGAAACAAAACATGAAAAGAATACCTCCCCCTCCTTCTCTCTCCCTTCTTTCCCACCACTGGTCTCCGATAGATTATCACATTGACTGTTATTCTCCTTTCCCAACTCTTGTCATCTCCCCTCTAACCCGATTAGAGTAGAACATGCCATGCCCAAATCCCTTGTACTTTTTTCCTATCTCCCCCTCTATTCTCCTCTCTGATCGAATCACCCACTTGCAACTATCATTGATGCCCCGACTAGCTTGCTAGCTATGCCATACCCAACTCCTTGCCCTCTCTTATTTGTCCCTTCTTCCTTGAGCTCCATAAGCAAGCTGCCCTCGATTGCTAGCTATGTCACCTAAGGTGCCACTTTGGGTAGCTACGCTTCAACCTCCAATGATGCCTTGTTCTCCCTCCCACCATCTTCCATCATCCCTTTTTCTTCCTCCCCTACTCCCACGTTCCCTTTTTCTGTCACCAACGAAAAAATTCTGATGATGATGATGATGATGAACAATAGTAGGATACCATGTGCATAAGGATGAAAATGATTCAGATTGGTGATCCAAGCCATTCATTTTGTGTTCCTCTTGATGTCACAAACAAAATCCCTCAAGAAAATTGATAATCGGGGTCGATCCAATGTAGATCAAAACACAATAATATTGTACTGCCAAGATTGCGTGGGTCAGTGACCATCCAATAATGATCTGATGCTCCTAACAATCTATTAGATAAGAATCAATGCAATTTCAGGTAAGATCTCTATTGATCTTCTCCAAGTTATTGCATATTTCAATTTGGGCATGATACACATTGATCTTAAAAATTCTTAACAATTTATAGAAAATTGAACATAAGTAATGTGTGTAGGTTATATTAAGTGCTTAGATTGTCTAATCAACCAATTTAGACCGTAACCTTAGATCTGACAGTTAATTCACCACTTAGACATCTCGACAGTTGTGAATTGTTAGATTTCTATTAAAAACTTGAAATTTAAACATGTATGACCTTGGAAAATGTGTAAACCCTAGATCTAACAATACAAAATTGGATCTAGTTGTGGATCAAGAGATTAAGGATACTAGATTGTAAAAGTAAGTTGTCAGCTTACAAATAAGCAATTTTAGATATTAAAGAGTGATTTGGACACTAGATTGACAATTAGCAATATGGATCTATGTTTCTAGCAACCGTTGGAGATGTGGTTGATGATCCACAGTTGGGACTGACTGATCAACAAATTGAACAGTCATGATCGCATTGATTTATGCTAAGTAGTGATGGAATAATTATCTATGGTCATTCTTGACCATCGATAAATATGTATATGTCCACAAATTTGCACATAATCAAGGATGAAGGCTTAAACAATCAATCTTAACCGCTGATTAATAAGTGAATTTGATGGCTATAAAGCTATTGGTATAGATAAACATCACAGGTAGGTGGAATTAAGATTGTTATGTTTTTTACATATCTAAATTATTCTTGCATAAAGAGTTTGATAGAATATGTGATGAATTAAGTTGAATGTGAATGTTCTGCTTTGAATGATGATTTAACTATTCATGTAAAGGTACATGTTATTTAATATTTGTCTTGCAAAGAAGGTCTACAAGATTATTTACCTGTACTTGGGTATATGATTACCCATAATTGTGTATGTGTTTTCCAGAAATTTGTTTCAGATGTTAGTAATAAAGTTTGAGGATTTCTTTTGAGCATTTTTTCACTAGATTTTAATTATGGAAGACTATGATCCATGTGATCATAGATATTGTTAAAATCAGGCGACTCATGAGAGTTGGTCCTAGTTCATGATACAATTAAAATTTGGTGACTACAAGAGCTAGTTTTGGTTTGTACAGATAGTGTTATGTTGATATTGTTAAAATCGAGCAACTTGCGAAAGTTGGTCCTGGTACGTGTAGAGATTGTGTTATGTTAATATAATTAGAATCAGGGAAAGTTGATTCTTGTTAGTGTATAGACTGTGTTATGTTGATAAAGTTAAAATCAAGCAATCACTAGAGTTTGTCCTAGTATGTGTGTAAATTATATCATGTTGATATATGGTTAAAATTAGGTGACTCATAAGAGTTGGCCCTAGTTTGATCTATGTGATCACAAATACGGTTAAAATTAGGTGACTCGTATGAGTTGGTTTGGTCCAACTATAATCTATCTTATATTGATATGGTTAAAATTAGGCAACTTATAAAAGTTGGTCCTGATCCCTCTAAAGCCTGTGATCTATGTGTTCATAGATATGGTTAAAATCAAGTGACTCGTGAGAGTTCGTCATGGCCATTCACAAATGGTGATTTACTAATATATTTAAAATCAGGAGACTTGTCAAAGTTGGCCTTGCCCAGGGTAAATTATAAGACCCCTGTTTCTCTATTGTTGACAGAAACCAATGAGGGTGGGTGTAGTGCGGAACTGGCAAGCTTCTAGGTGCTCACGATTTTGATGTATTTTGATTATTTGTTTTATATAATTCCTCAATGGAGTTTTCAATGATTTGTGTTGGGAGTTTGTCACCAAGATTTGACAGGATTGTCTAGATGACAGTTTGATGTTTTGTGCATATTTCATTATGTTTTGAGTTTTTTTGTGAAGTTGAGAATTTGATATACATTGTGGTTTTGTGATTTAAATGAAATGTATTGACATTGACACATTAAGATTTCATACCTTCATTTTACATACTAAAATCCAAATTCTAATTGGATATCACTATATGAATGTGTTCATGAGTTTATGGTATTTGAGGTTGATTCGGATGTAATGAAAATCTGGAAGACATGTATGTTTTGGAGATGTATTTGTGATATGTTTTAGAGATGTATTTGTGATTTCTTGAAACTATGTTTTAGATTTGTATTATGATATAATAAGATTGAGTTTGGCTCTTACTAAGCATTTCAATAAATGATTGAATAGTTTTGACATGAAATGTATGTTTTGTAAGCTGATAGAATTGATATATATATATATATATTGATTTTGATCAGATATGAAGTATTGTTAAAAGCACTGATTTTTTATTTTTTATTTTTTTTGTAAATCATAAATAGTATTTTATTGTTTATGTCTCTTATTCCACCTACACAAGCACAATTTAATGAGATATTGTATTTGTTTACAATATCTTAGATTTGATTAAATAGAATAAAAGAAGGCAACCAAAAGATAGACTTGAGAGTTGTAAAAGAGATCAATGCAATGACACCAAATTAATTATAAGAATATGTGAATGTTCATTTTAGAATTGATGTATTAGACTATAGTATTATGACCTATAGTTTATGGACATGTGGACATGCATGAGAAATATATGGAATGATGGCTGTGACTAAATCTGTTTTCAAATTATTTCCTTATAAGTAAAAAGATTTTCTTTTTCACACTTACGATATATTTGGATAGAATTGAATGGAAATGGTGTTCTTTATTGTTTATTTGTATGATTTGATGTTTATCAGGAATACAGCATCGCATGTGAAAAATACTTAACATCTGAGAAACAGAGAAAACTTTGCCAAATTTTTAGTAAAAATAAAATAACCATTTTACCATTAGATCCTCATTTGTAAAGTAGTAATGACACTTGGGTTTTTTTAAAAATATTTTCAAAGAAACATGTTTCCACTATTCATTTTCTAAAAGAAATTTTCAACTAGAAGCATTGCTTCTTTAAAAGAATTGAGAAAAAGTCATTTACAAACTCGGGTCATCACAAAAGATCAACCATGTAAGATCTAGATAAGGATCAACTATAATATAGGATGTTGAACTCTTGGTATTTTGTTTCATTTATGCATCTAATAACAACTCAATGGTATGTTGACATGTGGTTGATATAAGGATGCCTTTCATTGTCAAAAGCACATGCATGATGAGCTCATGCAATAAACCTAATATTAGATGTTAAGATACAACTTGGTTATGCTTATTTATTTTCAAGAAGCATGGATATGTAAATCATATAAAATTCTTTTTGATGTCAAAAGCATAAGCATGATGAAATCATGCAATAAACTTATTACTAGATGTTAGATTATGCTCATTCATTATCATGGTGCATGGATATGTGAACTGTGTAAAGATGCCTTTTGTTGTAAGCACACACATGACCCAATCATGAAATAAACTTAATAGTAGATGTTAGATGGAATTTCACCACAATCTAAACTAGCAAAAGGTGGACCTAACCCATGGCTACGTGCGCATGGTACTTAGATCAAAGAAAATTGAGGTAGCAACACAAAAGATTAAGAGATGGCAAAGTGCACATGCTTATTTGACTTAGGATTTATGGACCCACTCATGCATTATTGATGGTGCAATTCAAAACAATTCAATAGATGGTATGCATATATATCAAATAGGATCATCATCATCAAGACCTTATCCCAATTAGGGGTCGGCCACATGAATCTTATTCCTCCATTCCTCTCTATTAAGTACCATAGCTTCCTTTAGTCCCAAAGTTTTTAAATCTTTTCTCACCACTTCTATCCACATTCTTTTGGGCCTTCCCCTTGCCCTTTAAGAGCATTCTACTTGTATTGCCTCACTCCTTCTAACCGGTGCCATTTTCAATCTCCTTTGAGCATGTCCAAACCATCTAAGTCTAATCTCCCTTATTTTATTACCTATTGGTGCTACCCCTAAATTTCCTCTAATATTTTCATTCCTAATTCTATCATTTCTTGTCTTACCACTCATCCATCTCAACATCCTCATTTCTACAACACCCATCCTATGAGCATGATGTTCATTAACTACCCAACACTTTGATCCATATAGCATGGCCGGCCTTATAGCCATCCTATAGAATTTTCCTTTTAGTTTGAGTGGCACCCACCGATCACACAAAACTCCAGATGCACATCTTCAATTGTTCCAACCTACTTGGACTCTCTGGGTAACCTCCCTCTCAATCTCTCCACTCTCATGAATCATTGATCCTAAGTACCAAAAGTGGTCTTTTATGGGGACTTCTTGGTTATCAATCTTCACTGTGTTTCACTCCTACTCCTCTCCTTGCTAAAATTGCATTTCATATAATCTGTCTTAGTTCGGCTAATTTTAAGTCCTTTAGATTCCAATGCTTCTCTCCATAACTTTAGCCTTATGTTTAAACCCTCCCTTGTATCATCAAGTAAGACTATATTATCTACAAATAGCATGCACCAGGGAATCTCCTCATGTAGATGTTTTGTTAACTCATCGATAACCAATGTGAAAGGTATGGGCTCAATGCAAATCCTTGGTGCAATCCTAAAGTAACAGGAAAGTCAGCGGTCTCGCCACTTGTGGTCTTAACATTTGTTATTGCCCCCTCATACATATATTTAATTATGGCTATATACCCCTGTGAAATCCCTTTCTCACCCAACACCTTCCATATTAACTCTCTAGGGACTTTATCATAAACTTTTTCTAAGTTGATAAAAGACCATGTGGAGGTCTTTCCTCCTCTCCCTATATTTCTCTACCAATTGTCTTAGTAAGAAAATAGATTCTATGATAGACCTCTCAGGGATGAAACCAAACTGATTCTCCAATACACTCATCTCATGTCGTAGCCTCTTCTTAATCACTCTTTCAAAAAGTTTCATAGTGTAGCTCATAAGTTTGATCCCTCAATAATTATTGCAACTCTGTATGTCTCCTTTATTCTTATAAATTGGTACAATAGAGCTTTTCCGCACTCATCAGGCATTTTCTTTGATTTTATAATCTTGTTAAACAACTTGGTCAACCAAGCTACCCTAATATCTCTCATATGGTTCCAAACCTCTATTGGTATACCATCAGGCTCCATAGCCTTCCCTGATTTCATCTTTTTCAAGGCCTCTTTCACTTCAAGTATTCTAATTCTACATTCATATATATATATATATAATATCCAATGTTATTTAGATTTATAGTATTTTCAATCCCTATATTCTCAGAGCTATTGTCATTTAACAATTTTTGAAAGTACGTGTCCCACCTTTGTTTGATCTCATCATCTTTGATTAACACCCTTTTATTATCACTTCTAATGCACCTAACATGATCTAAGCCCTTACCCTTCTGTTCTTTTACTTTTGCAAGTTTAAACATATCTTTCTCACCTTATCTTATTCCTAGTCTATTATAGAGCTCATCATATACCTTAAGTTTAGCCTCACTTACTATTCTCTTAGCAACCTTTTTAGCATTCTTATATTGTTCATAGTTTTCATTATTTCTTATCTTCTTCCATGCTTTAAAACACATCCGTTTTTCTTTAATAACTTTTTGCACTGTTTCATTCCACTACCATGTTTCCTTTACTAATTGCCTTTTACCTTTAGATACTCTTAAGACATCTTTTGCCACTTTCTTAATGGACTTAGAAATATTAATCCATATGGTATTTACTTTTGTTTCATAGTTCAAATTTCCTTCTACCATTAACTTATTTGTGAATGAGGTTATTTTCTCTCCTTTTAAGTTCCACCACTTAGTTTTTGGAGACATATTAAGTTCATTTCCTTTCTTCCATATTTTGATATGGATATCCATAACCATTAACCTATGTTGTGAGGTTAAACTCTCATCGGGTATCACCTTACAATCCTTACACATTGATCATTCAGTATTCCTAAGTAGAAAAAAGTCTATTTGGATTTTATGAAGTTTACTTTTAAAGGTTATTAAGTGTTCATCCCTCTTCTTAAAGAGTGGATTTGCAATGGCCAGGTTATATGACAAAGCAAAATTGAGGATAGTTTTTCCCATCTCATTTCATTCACATATACCATACCCTCCGTGTATTCTATCATATCCTTCCTTCTATTTTTTCTACATGGCCACTTAAGTCTGCTCTTATAAATATCCTCTCAATGTTGGGAATTTCTTACATGACTCCCTCCATATCTTTCCAAAATTGTCTCTTAATTATATCTTCTAACCCTACTTGTGGTGCGTATGCACTTATAACATTTATAATCTGCTCTCCTAGGACAAGTTTTATTATTATAATTCTATCACTGATTCTTTTAACGTCCACAACTTTATCCTTTAATTCCTTATCCACTATTATTCCTACACCATTTTTGTTATTATCCTTCCTACATTTTCCACTTGGTTTCTTAGATACAAGTGATGCTTAGTCTCCTACGTCTCATCGTGTCTACTAACTCCAAACTCTTACCTGTCAATGTCCCTATATTCCATGTAGCGACACAAATCTTATGCTTTAGAGATATCCTATTTATTAACACCCTTCTCGAGCCCCATGGTATGACCCCATGTCCACTTTTCACTGCACTTGGGTTCTGATGTAGTGTGTTGCTTTTGAGGGGATGCTTTAATAGCCCTTGCCCATTTTTCACTATGCCTGGGATCTGATGTAGCGTGTCACTTCTAGGAGAACACCCAAGCAATCCTTGCCTATTTTTCACCACACTTTGGAACCGATGCAGTGTGTCACTTATAGGGAATGCCCTAGCTTGAGGGAATGTCAATTTTCAATTCATGGCATTTAGGGTTGCCATACTTTTAAGAATCTAGAGATGATTTTCATTTTTTCCTTAACAAACTAATATACAAATGCATATTCATTTGCAAGTAGAAAAGAAATAACAAAATCATCTTCAGCTTTTCCCTTGACGGCTAGCACCTGACGCAAGAGTTGCCATATTTTAAGAAGCTAGAGATGATTTTCATGTCTTCCTCACAAACTAATATGCAAATGCATATTCATTTGAAAGAAAGAAATAACAAAATCATCTTCAACTTCTCCCTTACCGGCTGGCACCTGATGTAAGACCCTCCTCCTTTTTCATGGGATCTATGGTGCAATTTAAGACAATACATAAATAGGTGCATATGAAATCATTAGTGATAAGCTGTGTGATTCCAATCCGATCTAGGTATGAGTGTGCATGATCTTAGATTAAAACTTCTACTCATACACACAATCCTTGATTGTCAAATGATGGTGTGCCAATGATCTTGGCTTTAGCAAATGATCCATGCATATAATTTTGGATTAGTCATAGGTATGCACATGGTCTTGGACTAGCAACAACTTACACACCTGATCTTGGATAAGCAAAGAACTCATGCACATAATCCTAAATTGACAAATAAAATATGCACAAAATTGGCAGTGAGATTTAAAACTAAACTAGATCATGGGTGTGTGTGCATCATTTGAGATCAATGGTGAGATACACAACAAAACAAAATCTTGGGTGCAGTTGAAAACATAAGGGATCTAACACCATGTGGATTGTGGATCTATAGTAAAGTCCTTGCTCACATTTTAATTTCAATTTTATCCCTTGTGTATCATCCTAAACCATGCACATAGTTTGGATGCCAATCTTAGACCATGCATTCTAGGTTTCATGGATCTAAATAATGAGTTTAACTACATATTTAAAATATAAATGGGTTAGGATTAAGACATGCATGTATGATTTAATCACAACTTGATATACATGTATTATTAGTTGGTCATGTAGGAAGCCATATTTGACTTCCTTAGGATATGAGATGGATGACACATGGACGTATCCATAAATTGAGTTGTAAATGGATATTTAGTTATAAACAATGAGAAGCATGTGAATTTATGGACAAAAGTCAAACTCATCCAGCCATGAGTACACATGCTATGTATGAAATTAATGGCTACGATACAACTTTTTCACTAAGTAAAGTGGGCATGCTTTAATTGAAATTTTACATTTACATCTAAGGCCAATCAGGTGCTCGTATTCTCATATAATATCAACACGAGATCATTATTGAAAAATCCAACAATGGACCACATGCTTCATTTGAACAAAAGAGATAAATCTAGATCGAGAAATAAAAAACCAATCTAACCCAGAATAACCCATACCCCTATCTCTTTGATGACTTTCTTCTACCATCTTCTTGTCCAAAAACGCAAAGAGTGGATGATATAAGTGTAGCCTCCTCCTCCTCCTCTCTCTCTCTCTCTCTCTCTCTCTCTCTCTCTCTCTCTCTCTCTCTCTCTCTCTCTCTCTCTCTCTCTCTCTCTCTCTCTCTCTCTCTCTCTCTCTCTCTCTCTCTCTTTGAAGTATTCTCTTCTTCTTTCTCCATCTAGCCAATTATATTTGTTTCCCCTCTTTACTATTATATGGTCTTTCATATCTCTATATATGCTTCTCCTTCCTATCCTATATCATCCCAAATTATGATCTTATCCACTCTTTATTACGTATCCAGATCTAAACATCCTCTGGCATTGTGTAAGAAATTTTCAACCAAAAAGTAGTCTTATGGCTAATTTAGAAGCTTGAATTCTAGTTTAAAGCATTCATACATACTCTATAACTAGTAGAGTCAACTACATTTTGTTGTCAATCACATGCAAAATAAATATTTATATTATAAAATACTCATTGTTACATTTTACAACCTCACTTTCCCCTTGCATATAATTCTTTGGTAGACTATTAGTCCTAGTTTTATGGGGGTGGGTATCTTTTCTAATGGCACTCCTAACCTTGTGTTTCTTTGAGTTTGATTTTGATACCATTACTCATGCTCACTCAAATTTTGTTTAGTGTTTACATGTCTATAAAAGGATTTATATGGGACCTAGAGCTTTATCTTATACTAATAAAATGAGGCTAGAACATGCTACTTTAGTCATGCCTGATTGATCAATCCAAGCTATTTATCCTATAGTTATTATTTTGGTAAACTTAATTTACAAATTCTAGCTATATACATTAGAATTGTATATCAATATGAGTTTTGGTTTGTAAGATAGCCTAAATAGAAGCAACTTATGAACGATTAAGATCAATCAAAGTGGAGACACCTAATGAACATATTTAATTTGAACCATCCATTTTGATTGTATATTATAATTTTAACAATAGAAGTTAGACGACCATGGATTTGGACAATTCAAACCATGCATTTCTAGCATCTTAGAATTAACACTATATTAATTACTAGCCTCTATTGGAAAGAAGTCAATATTACCATTACCTTTTCTTGAAAAAAAATATATGCTTTTTATTTTGTTATATCTTCATAACTTTTTTGCTCTTCTTCTATTATATCTTCATAAATTTTTTGTTTATATATATATATATCTATTAATAATAAATTAAAAAGCACAAAGACAATGGATTGATATCATTCACAACAAACACTAATAATTCCTACAAAAAATAGTACATGAAACTTTAAGGTAGAAATAGATACATGAAAAATCACATAAAACATACCTACATAAAAATTTAATGTAAAAATATAAAATATCAATGCTTTTTTTGAAATATGTGATTTCATAAAGAAAAATTCATGTTGATATGGCTATTTCAATGAATATAACCCTTGCCACTATGACGGTTTTCTCCCTAATATGAGAGGCTTCTTGTTTGGTTGGCTAAAAATGTACGTAAATTGATTTTTGCATGAAAACACCTCTTATGTGAAAAGCATTTTATGGTTGCAAATTGAATTCCACCAAGAACCCCAAAATTTTACACCATATAAGATTCTTGGGTTTTTGGCGTAATCTAATTTGTTAGCATTTTTCATGAAAAATTTCTTTTTCTTTGAAAATCAATTTCCATACATTTCCAACCAATGAAACATGCACTTATTAAAACCTTTTCAATTCTTTCACACTTTTGCATTTTTGGAAAATTTAGTTGTCTAAAGGTCTACTATTTTTATTCAAGTTTCACTTAAAGACTTTTCCAGCTGTGCTCTTGCCTAATTATCATGTCCCTCTTGTCCTTTCTTGTTAGGCAAAAGTGCACACGCCTTCCACCAAATGATAGGGATTTGATAAAAGCTTTTTGTGCACGAAAAGGAATCTTCTGTGAAGCATTTTATGCCTGCAAGGACTCAAAAATTTTACACAGTATAAGATTCTTCGGTATTTAGTGTAATTTAATTTGATGACATTTTCTACAGAAAACTTTGTTTCTTTGGAAATTGATTTTCGTATATTTCCTGCCAAAATAACAGGCACTTATTAAAACGTTTTCAATTCTTTCAGATTTTGCATTTTTGAGAAATTTTCGTTGTCTAAAGGTCTACTGTTTTCTATTACAAGTTTCAATTGAAGACTTTTCCAACTGTACTCCTGCCTAATTTTCCTGTTCCTCTCATCATTTCTTGTTAGGCAAAAGTGCTCATGCCATTCACCAAATGATATGGATTTGTAATATAAAACTCCTAATAAAAAACCAAGGTAATCTTACTAGAACTCTGACTAAATCCATTCCTCCTTTGTATAAATCAAAAAGGACTAAGTCGCTTTAAATAGGCGCAAATACTCCTGCTTACTTCAATTTAAGAATCAAAACAGACATTATCACTTGCTCTTAATCGCATGGTTTAGGACTTAGATTAATAACGATCTATAATACATGAATATTTCTGATTCAACGCAAGAAGTAATGCTATGGACGGGCGTCCATGGACAACTTTTTCTAGAGGCCCCTTTCCATGATCCGAATCATCATGTGGATCTGATGATTCTAACCCGTCTATTCTCTATCTAGTTTTCAAGACCATCCAATTTTAACTACAAGTTTTTAGTTGCTAGGATCATCCAATCCACTTGATTTTATTACCAATATTAGACATCCAATGCAGGAAGAGTCACATGATTGACTCAGGTTATTCGACGGTGGCCATAGGAAAAGTGGTCTCACTTGATTTTTGACCTATTTGCCGTCCAAATCAGGACCAGTCGCATGATTGCCTCAGATCATGAGAAGGTGGCTTTAGACTAGGTGGTCCATGAGCGTCCTCACATGAGCGTCCATTTAGCATCCCTGTTACTTATTCTACAACCATATCCCATACAGGATCTTGTTCAATTATTTTATACAGACTTAGATAAGAACACCACGTTGAGTCCCACTTTTATTTATTAGTTGTTTAGCTTGATAAGTTAAAAGAAAAGACCACCCTACAAATTTTAGGCAAGTCATTTCGAAAACGACTAGAGATAATCTCAAGTTACTAATAAAGACGATTGTTATAGATCTACTGTAACATAGTTAGAGATGCCCATGGCCTGGTTACATAACTGACATTATATAGCTGTGGTTAATCCATAACGCTTGAAACCAAGTTCTCAATCCTAACTTCTCACTGTTGTCTTTCTACCTAACTCTTTCTAAAAGGGCAAAAAGAAAAGAAAAAAAGAACTGGAAGTACTGAATATAGTCAAAACCAAGTATAAACAGAGATTAATAAGTAACGAAGGTAAAATTCTATTTAATTTCGGTGGCCCTCTCTGAATCTGTGATTCATCAGAAGTAGAAGTCATGGCCATCTTAGAAGGCATTGATCAGCCTCCTGGGATCTACTAGTCAAAGCCAACGCGAAAACTGTAAAAGTTTAGCTTTACTATCAGGCATGTATACAGATTGGCAAATAACCCGGCAGGCAGTCCCGCAAGATGATATATCTCAGAATAAGACATTCACATGATTAGTAGTCTATCCTCCATTTTCATCTCAGCTGAGGCCGTCTCTTCTTCGTGAGTTTTCTGTATCCTGAGTGCTTGTTGTGAGATGTGTCGGTGGGGATCTTCCATTGTTTTATTGGTTCAGTTTTACCTCCACCAATAGATTTAATTATCATCGTTTGAGTTCTCTGAATTCCAGTCTGTGCAGTGTATGCTAGGCCCTATAGCCATGTTTCCTTCCAAGAGCTTGGATAAATGTGTTTATACATGTTGGCTACGTTGGTATTACAAGATCCTCGCGAACTTAGCAGTCCCAAGATAAAACCGGTTTTGATAGAATCAACTTGAGGTTAGATTACTGAATTCGACTGCACATGAGCTTGAGGCCTAAAAATTTGGCTGGTATGAAAGCCCATCACAGCATATATAGGAAAGAAAAAAGAGACAGCATTAGATACTCCGATTGTGACATGGCCAATTATTCTTTGGCCCTAAACGTTAAACAACATTGGACTAGTGAAATGGACAGTCTGTATCAAATGCTGGTGGGTCCGCTACGTAAGCCTCTTTCCCTGTCAAGGTAGTTCACACCTGGCTCATTACTGGTGCATATGCTATCACAGACCACCCAAATACCCTTTCAAGTCCTGGAAGAAGACCAGCTTCTATTTCGTTACGCTTCCAACTAAGAAGACGAAGAAAGACACAAGAAAGCCAAAGCGGTGGACAGCCACCCAGAAGAAACTTAGACCACCAGACGTGACATGTCGCAGGTGCCAGCTGATCAAAGAACCGCCCATTTGGAGCACCAATAAAGCCGGTCTTGTAGAGAAAACTGCCGTGGAAACTCGCTTTCCTGGTTGCTGTTTTGTTCTTGCGCTTGTGGTTCATTGGAGGACAAAAAGTACTGGTAGTGGGCGCCAAGTGGGTATGTTTCGTAATGGTATCAATCACAACAATTTGGTCGCTATATGATTGACGTGGTACAAATCATCAGATTGAATTGTTCAGTGTCAATTATCCTGGTCGTGCCGATATTGAAGCACTGCTGAATACCTATTTGTTAAGAAGGGAAAGGATACGGGCTACGATGAAAAACATATGGGTTTATTCTAGGGAGTTCAGTGAGGTGTCTTTGAAAAGCTTTTTCCTTGTGGAGCAATGAAATTGTTCTTTGGTGTTGGGCTATGGGACTAGTTTATGTACCTGACAACTCCCCCTCGATGCTCGCCCAAGTTCAGTCAACTCAGTGGAAATCAAGTCCACTCGGCAGTTGAAGTACTAGATCTGGTGGGAGGCAAAGCATTGATGGGTTGGGAAGGATATTAACAGAATCAAGCTTTCTAACAAATGAAGATGCTTATTTTCATATCTGAATTTTTTACTTCGGAGAAATTATGTCCACTTGGCCTTTGTCATTATATTAAGAAAATGTGCAGAAGAGCTATGTCTAACGGGCAGGTTATCATTTTCAGCCGTAATTCATTCTCATCTTCTATTTATTTCTCTTACAATTTTCATGAACGAGACAACTCTTTTCATGCAAGTTTCATTAGACTCTAAATAGTCAATGGAGACTGGACTGTCAGACAAGAATTTTCGATGGTTCACATTTGTCTTCTATGGCACCATTAATTTGAGATAAAGTGTAACAATCCATAGATTGTTGTTCCCGTCCCAAATATCCCCTCCAAACATGACCCTTTGTCGGAGAGCAATGATAAACCAAGGTGCCCAAACCAAAGTGTCACACTTTTGCGTGCAAGGACCCACGTTGGGATGATCCGACCCTTTCATCTTGCTATTCCTAATTTGTATGTCTTGTAGTTCAATAATCACGCTAATTGATGATTCATCCCGTTGTTCCTACTTTGTATGTCTTGTAGTTCGGTAATCACGCTAATTTTATTCTAGCATCTGAAAACAAAAAACAGCTTTTGATCATGTGCATAGGTTGTTGGAAGTTTCACTCAGACAATAGTCTAAATTGGGAGGTTCAAAGATAGATGCTAAAATATTTTAAAAAATGAATGAAAATGATACGCATTTTTACTGTAAGTAGAGTATCAAACACGCAAAAGGTACAAGGCAAAATCACATCCAAACGATACAAGAAAAAAAAATTTACGTGCAAAACCTTTAAGTTAGAGGGAAAAACAATGCGTCAAGCTCTAACCAAATTTCTACTATGAAAATCATAAAATACAAAGTTTCTTCTTTAAACTCCAAATGGAGGATAAATAAGAGAACAAGTAAATCTCACCAATACAAGGTACAAATCCAGGAATTCACTTAGGAATTCTTCAAAGGCATGTACTTCTTCATCTTCTCCAATTTTCTTCTCACTTGAAAATCAAGAGAGAAAGCCCCAGCTTGGAAGTAAGAAAAACCACCTTTTCCTCTTCTCTAACGCTCTCTCTCTAACTCATATGTATACATCTCAACTTTCTCTCCTTTTTTATTTCTATCTCTCACTCATTTAAGTGAAATGAGCTCATAATATGGGGCTGGACATGTTGGTCCACCCAACATTTTCCCCTTCAGCCCCATGAAAGAGAGAACTTCTCTTTGCTAGGGAGTTAAAAAGTCTCCAAATCACTCAACGCTTTATAAAAGCTCATATTTCTCTTCAAGGGCGGCCTTCGTCGTTATATCTGATGGATTTCCATGGGTATTAATTTTGTTAACAAGTTTAAGCACTATATGGACAAGGACATCCTGAATTCAAAGAAGCCTTACATCAATATACTTAGTCATGGAGTGATATATAGTGTTCTTACCTAGGTTAATAGCACTCTTTCTATCACACCTAACCACATACCTTTTTTGCTTTAAACCCAATTGCAAGAAGAATTTCATTAACCATAACATCTCCTTAATATTCCTTTCTTGTGATGGCCACAACTCATTATTCTTCCTATCATGCTTAGTTGTTATACCCAATATCTGTTTTGTTGTTCCCAAGTGTCTCATTTCAAAAGACTTGCCTAGCTCTTTTTTCAACCTATCAATTAAGTTAATGTCATACTAAGAATGAGCACATAATCAACAAACAATAAAAGAATAATAAATGTTTTCTAAATTTTTTTTGACATAAATATAATGATTTACAGATATCCTAGTATAACTTTGATCTACCATGAAGGAGTCAAACTTCTTATATCATTGCCTTGATACTTATTTCAACCCATAAAGACTCTCCCTGAAGTTTATAACATGTATTTTCACACTTTTCAATAAACCCTCAGGTTGGTCTATGTAGATCACTTTCTTTGAATTACCATGAAGAAGATAGTTTTCACACTCTAATAGACTAAACTAGCTGTTAAATCAAGGATGACATGAATATAGAGCTCATTTTCATCACAGGTGAGAATATCTCATCAAATGAACCCTTTTATTCTGTAAAAAATCTTTAATAACTAGCCTTGACTTGTCCTGATAGTTTTCTAATGTCGTACAACCAAATAAAAAACATGATTCTTATGCCATGATCTTTATTCATCTTGTGTAGATTTCATCCACAACTCCTTTTGTAAATAGATCATTGCTTCTTGAAAGCTTTTAAGTTTACCATTTTATGTGATGATGACATACTCAAATGAAGAATACCTTGTTGAAGGTATATGTGTCATTTTAGATCTTCTCATTTCAAATAGCTCTTCTTGTGGGAGCTCCTTCTCCTCCTCAATCTTATCCTATACATAGTCATCAAGTCCTTGAAACAGCTCATGTGCTTTATCTTCATCTTGTGCCTATTTTTCTTCAACTTGTTGTATTGGTGGGGCAAATGTTGTTCCTCTGGCAATACATCTACAACTACTTTTGGGTTCTTCTTTATCAAAATCAATTATATTTTTAATCTTCACAAAAAACTATATCTTGATCTCGATATAATTTTCTTTCTCATAGGTCCATAATATGTAACCAAACTTATAATCACCATAACCTAGAAAGTTGCATTGAATTGATTTGTAATCAAGCTTAGCACATTGTTCATTGGAAACATGTATAAATGTCACAACAATTTTCCAAGATTAGGTTATTTTATTTTGTGAAACAAGGCAGCCAAGGTCAGAATGAATAGGTGGGCTTAGTTTGAGTTTTGGCATCAATTGAACTCAAATTTGGGTAAATTTTGAATCCCTAAAAACATGTTAAATTTGTTTTGTTCGGCATGGAATGACTTGGATTTCAATTCTAGTTTCATGAAAAATTTCAAGCAATTTTGCTTCAAATTGAAAATTTGTCAAAATTCAAGATTTTTCATAAAAATGTAAAAAATTAGGCAGCAAAAGGTCAATTTTTGGATTGTGCTAAAGAGAGATTTCCACCAATATTATGAACATGTGAAGCAGATATCAAAGTCTAAAAACCCACAAAAATTTTATAAATGAAGTGAAGGGGTTGAAATTGATAACAACAACCCCTTCACCTACTATTGTGCATGGTGAGTCAATGGGAGCATCTCAACACGTGGGAGTCAAACTTACCACATAGAGCTCAACTCCCATGGATATGAGATAGGGAACATGCCATTCTTCCCCTTCCTCTCGCGACCCCCCCTCGCAAATCATCCCTCCTTTCCCTCAATCATCTCTCTCCCTTCAATTTTCTCCTCTTCAATCATCTCTTCCACTCTAACTTTTGATCTTCCCTCTCATTCCATCTCTTTGGTGATTGGTAATTGACAAAAAACGTTCCACCAAAGCAAGATTGATGGAACACCAGCAAACTATATTGATCAGACAAATTCAATAACAGGTGAGCCACCCCTTTCCTTTTTCTTTTCCCTCTTGCTGTTCTCCCTTTTTCCCTTTTTTTCCTCCCTCACAACAATTGCTCATTGTTGCCAATGACTAAGAGGAGAAAACAATTATCTTTCATCAATTAGTAACCAAAAAAAGGGGGAAACACAATCAGAAGGTGCATCGAGTAAAACCCAACTCGATTCTATCTTGTAGAGTAAAAATTGTAGACTATTGGATAAAACTTGTCGCCAATGATGGTGACCATTCAATGACAATTTTTGCTATTTTTTGACTTGAAGGAGCATTGGACCGACACCAAACTTCATGAGAACATAGGAAAAACCCTGATATATATTTTCCCCAATGTAAATCATTGATTTTTGCAAAATTTTCAACAATAAGTGTGTCACCAATGATGACCGAAATTCAGTCATTTTCTCTGGTGATGATGAGTTTTTTAGGCAACTATCTGACTGAGAAAAAAAGTCATAGATCCGGGTTCATTTTTATCAATCTATGCACCTGCATTAATGGATTTTCGATCGGAGATCTTCTAATCATTGAAATTTTGATCTAAGCATGGTGTGTGAATCTAAATCTTAGATCTACATATCCAGTAGTTGAAAACACTATCAGACAATAGATCTGTGTACCATATGAGTTTGATTTCACATTGACAATGATCTGTAGCAACAACAATAGATCAATTATATGTTAGCTATGTAAGGTTTGGCCAGACCATTCAACACCCAATTAGTGACGATTTAAGTTTGGGGAACTCAATTGGACCTCGATCAATGATTATAATCATCAATTTGTTAATCTAGTGACCTTTAATGATATGGATCAAAGATTTTAGGGGCATTTACATTGATCTAGACATTGATTGAAAACCAATGGCACTGATCTAAACTTCCAGTGACCAATTGGGGTCTTGATCATCAATCTGTAGCTTAGAAATCAAATTCAACAATCTCATAGGTCAAGATCTTGAAGAAATTATAGTTAATTGTGATGTTAATGGAATAACTTATACTAATGTGTGTAAATGGAAGGAATTATGCTAATGAGTGATCCAAATAGGCATGCTTGAAATAGAGTTTTAAAATTCGATTGAATTTTTATGTTCTAATCGAGTTTTAAATAGAGTTGATCTATGTTTGGAGTTTAGTCTGTGATTTGTGTGTCAAACACATAAGAGAAATAGGTAAGAATCCTAAACCCCCTTCTCTATCCTTCAGTTCTTGTTAACTTGGCAATTTTCAAAATGTGAAAGTCTGAATATGTGTAAAAATGGAGATTCCATGTAGATGTCATACTTGATTCAACTAATTTTATTATGTTGAATAATTATGCAACATTCTAAATATGCATACTCTTCATATAATTATTATGAAAATGAGACAAATTTGTCACTCCCGAGATAGTAAACCCAGAGGGCCTCCTGGTAAACCATGATCATGATTGAGTCATCCAAGATGGTAAACCTTAAGGGAGAGGGCTACTTGGTTGATTGCAACTGCGAAGAGCTGCCAGATGATGGAGCCGCCTAAGATGGTAAACCCTGAGAGAATAGGCTGCTTAGTTGAGTACAACTATGGTGAAATAGCCCAAGATGGTAAACCTTGAGGGAAGTACTATTAGATGATGGAGCTGCCTAAGATAGTAAACCATGAGAGAAAGGGTTGCTTGATTGATGGCAACTACTGTGAGGCCACCCAAGATGTTAAACCCTAATGGAAGAGCTAACAAATGATGGAGCTGCCCAAGAAGGTAAAACCTAAGGGAAAGAGTTGCTTAGTTGATTGCAACTATGGTGGAACCACCCAAGGTGGTAAACCAATAGAGAAGAGCTGCATGACACATTACACTCATGATTGAGCTACTTAAGATGGTAAACCCTGAGGAAAAAGGCTATCTAGTTGATTATAACTATAGTAGAGCTGCCAAAATGGTAAACCTTGAGAGCAGAGCTGCCAGATGATGAAGCCACACAAGATAATAAACCCTGAGGGAAACGCTGCCTAGTTGATTTCAACTACATTGGAGCCGCCCAAGATGGTAACCCTTAGGAAAGAGCTGCCTAATGTATGATGCTCATAGTGGTTCTACCTAAGACGGTAAACATTAAGCGAAAAGACTACTTGGTCTGTAGTATGTTGATTTACAACCATCTTATGTGGTGACATTGTAGGAAAGATTTCAAGTTAGATGACGAACTAGTGGATTGCAAGCATGGATATGATGTTTAAATGCTATATTTATTCATATTGCTATGGAAATTATAGAACAAATGACATTCCAAGTTAAATGTTTTTAAATGTATTGCTTATTGTACTAGTGTTGGAAATTATGAAAGGAATAGTGTTCCTGGATAATTAGCTAATTGTTGTACTTGATGATATATGTGCACAACTTATCTTGGTTATCTATTAAATAGAAGAAAATTATTCTAGGATTTGAATGTGGAAGTAGAGATGAGTTAGGTTTAATAAGAACCTTGAGATATACCTACAAGGTTTAGTTCTTTTTCCTTATTAGGCTTTGTAACTCATATTATCATTTTTCATGTACTAGCCAAGTGGATAAAAGAAAGGTTCCTTCAAGTGATGAGTAAGGCTTAACTGGCTATTTGTGACGACCCAAGTTTTTAGCATGTAGTTTTTATAAGAAACAGCAAGATCGATTTATATTTTTAAAACAATTCATGCAAAAGAATGCAGGGAAAATTGTTCTTTTTCAAAAATCATTGTATAAAGAGCCCGAGTGTCATAATGAACTCTCAATGCATAGTGCAATGGCAATTTATAGACCAAATAGAAATAAGTATTAGTCCTAGGATTGTTAGTCATAGCCACAGCTATAAACCAATACTTACAACCAAGATTACAGCAGGTACCAAAAGAATCACTAATTAAGCCTTACCTTTGCCTACTCAACTATTGTTCTAATGCTTCTTGATACTCCTATTTGTACTTTGTTTGATCTGAAAAAGAATGGATTAGGTTGAGTATTTATCATACTTAGTAGGCAACTTGATACTACCATTTTGAAAACATGGCATGCAAGCGTAGTTTTGATAAACACAATCATAAAGACATTAACTTCTACTTTTTGTTAATCATAGGCACATGTGCATAGACTATGTAACTCATAAGTTAGCAAGATGAAGCATATGATATGCATGCATAGCATAAATCTCGGAAAATATATTAGGCGGATATAGTAGTTATGAAAATCTTAAAGTATAATTAACTCAAACCAGATGAGGATATTGCCATGAATATTGCGCATATGGACATTTCAGTGAACTACGCAAAATTGGCCGGTCATGAGTACTTGTACATGACCATCTCAATGTTACATGTATAGCGGTAAAACTAAAATCATAGGGTCACTATGCTCACGACCAGCACACTGTTGAAATTGTGTGGCTCTGGTATTTAGAGACCTAGCCACCATAGTCTCCATGGTGACTATGGTTGTCCCCGAAAGGGTGCCGTGACACCTACAGTGGTCGTCCCTATTTACCACAGCAGCTAGGAAAGGGAAATGCCTTTTTGGCAGTGATACCATCCACCCTTTTGGTGGTAGAGGCCGGGAGGCCAACCCGTACATAACAACCTCTTAGCATAGTGCCCACTAGGCTCAATAGCCCAAAAACACATACAGATAAATCCAAATCTCAATCATTGAAACCATGCAATGCATGCATTTATTCTCAAAACATGTGAACAATGCACCAAAATCTGCTCATGCTAGTATTGTAATTAATGCCATAAATCTGCAAGATCGTATCAAACAATGTATCCAAACGCATATGCAATACGGTGATAGATGCAAGTGCATCAAAGACATGAATCATAAAAACAAGTTCTCATGCGCATATAAGAATAACATATCTCAAACCACATACTGTAATAGAAACAGGGGGATGCATTTGAAAAACTGAGTAGTATCATACTACCTACCTTGAGCATTGTTACTTAGGCTCGTGCCTTTCCTCAGTTCAAACCCTAGAGGATCTTGGCGAAGTCCAGAAGCCCTGTATGTCTTTCAGACATAAGATCTTAACATTAGTTCTCAATTCATAGGGCAACGGTTAGATCTATCTGATTTATGGGTTTCTAGGGGTCAATCTACGACATCGTTGGACATTCTTAGTCTTGAGGTCTGGCCATAGTTGACCTTATGGATTCATAAGATCTCGATGGTTTTTAGGCTATATTATCCCTAAATAGTCTCTTTCTCCTAAATATTATTATATAATTGGGTTCGTGTCAAAATTATAGATGCAATGGTTCTTTCGGATAATCAATTAGAGTTATATCGTCTCCTTAATTAGGTTTCTGGTGTCGCACCTCAAGGGACAACCCAGATGTGTCAATTAGGGTCTTGCGTGTCATGGGTCCCAGGACGCGTGTGCGTACCGATCGAATAGAAACTGCAGTTGCGTTCGCACACGTACGCACCCCCAAGCGATGCGCTTGGGCGCACGTTCTAGATAGTGTCGCGCAGACGCATCTTTGGCGCGGGTGCGTGCGTCATGGCTCCTAGGGCACTCATGGTCCTAGTCGAACCAGGACTCGTGCACCCACATTGCACATGCTTGAAGACCTAGGTGAGTCCTGGTCGAACCTGGGATAGTGCCCACATGGTTGCATGCTCGTAACTCATCCCAGGGACCCTGTCCCAGGCATGCGGCATCCTTGGGATGCTTCTGGGTTGAGGGTTCTGAAACAAACCCTCTTCCGGCAAGTTTCTAGCTGGAACCCACCAGATCCAGCATGGATTTGGTCTGGGAAGAGGGGAAACTAAGAGAGGGAGATGGGCTTACCTGGGCAGCCGGAGATGGCGCCCCTTCTTCTGGTGGTGCCTCTCCCATGACACCTGTCGGAGACCCCGATAAGTGGACAAATCTAGTGAAATTGCAAAGGCCAGGGGAGGGAGAAGGAAGAGAAGAAGAGAAAAGGATGGCAGGCCCGAAGGGAGGACTTGGGCCGTGCCGAATTTTGTAGGGAACAAGGAAGGGGTTTTCTGATTTTTGCCGAAAGCCCTAGCTTGGCTGGAGAAGAAGAAGAGGAAAAATCGGATGGTTGGAGGGGAGGGGGAAGCAGGCTTTATAGCCATGCTAAGACGCTACTCGCCCTATGGTGGTGTCGCCATTTCTCTTGGCACTGCCTTGCAAAGGCG
Source organism: Warburgia ugandensis (assembly GCA_035236585.1). Classification (NCBI taxonomy): domain Eukaryota; kingdom Viridiplantae; phylum Streptophyta; class Magnoliopsida; order Canellales; family Canellaceae; genus Warburgia; species Warburgia ugandensis. The sequence goes on from CP141139.1 coordinate 33,171,836, forward strand.
GTGCTGGAAGTTCCTAGAAGCTACTGAAAGAGGAAGATGATGGGAGGTGCCATTATCAAAATGGCCCCCTACATTTTTCGTCCTTTTTCGTTTTTGAGGTTCAATTTACAAAAATGCCATCAATTTTTAAATGCTTATAACTTCTTCATATGAACTCCGTTTTTGCCATTCTTTGAGGTGTTGGATTCCATTTTGAGTGTAGAATCTAATGGTACTGATTTTTCTCCCAAATTCCTACATTTCCTATTTAATTTAAGATAAAACATCCAATTACCTCTTAAGACTAGTAAACATATATTAATTCCCAAAAAGAGATAAGTTACAACATCAATGGTAAGTGGTAAACATTATAGTTGTTATTCATACAAAATGTCTTCAAAATTTAGGTCATTACATCATTACCCCCTTAAAAGAATTTCATCCTAAAAAATCTACAATCTACTACAGGAAAAGATTTCGGGGCAATTCTTTATCATTTTCGATTCGCCCTCCCAAGTTTCTACTTCGATTGTCACGTTTCTCCACAAAACTATGACTAATGGGATATCTTCTCCACAAAACTCTGACTAATGGGATATCCTTATGCCGTAGCATCTTGATCTTTCTGTCCAAAATCTATATTGGTTTTGTTTCCAAGGTTAAATCCAGTTGTAGCTCGGGTGGTACTTGTTCAAGAACATGTTTGGGGTCAGGATTATACCTCCTCAACATGGATATGTGAAACACATGGTGGACTTTTGATAACCATGGTGGTAGCGCTATCCTGTAGGCAGTTTTTCCTACTTTTTCCAGGATTTCAAATGGTTCAATGAATTGAGGACTAAGTTTCCCCTTTATCCCAAATCTCATGACATGCTTAGTCGGAGATATCTTCACAAAGACATGATCTCCAACTTCAAATTCCAACTGTCTACATTGCCTATCCACGTAACTCTTTTGTTGACTATGAGTTGCAAGAAACCGCTTTCTAATAAGATTTACCTTGTTTGCTCATTATTCCACTAACTCTGATTGTATGATTCTATTTTCATTGACTTCATTCCAGAGCACAGGTGATTGGAAGGGCCTTCCATAGAGCGCTTCGTAGGGAGCCATTCCGATGCTTGAATGGAAGCTATTATTATACACAAATTCAACTAAGGGTAGACTTTCATCCCAACTTTCCTTCCAGTCAATTGCACACGCTCTTAACATATCTTCCAATACTTGAATTGTATGCTCAGATTGGTCATCAGTCTGAGGGTGAAAAGCTGTGCTGAAATTTACTGAGGATCTTAAGGACTTTTGTACTGACTTCCGTAATTGCGAGGTAAAATGACTATCTCTGTCGAAAATAATGCTGAGTGGTATCCCATGCAAACTAATTATTTTCTTAATATATAATTGAGATAGGCTATCAATGGATTGACTTTGTTGTATGGGGAGAAAATGTGCTGTCTTGGTTAGTCAATTGATGATCACCCATATCATATCATGTCCCTTAGATGTCTTAGGTAGCCCTAGGATGAAGTTTATAGTAATATGATCCCACTTCCATTCTGGTAGCTTAAATGGTTGTAGTAATCCTGCTAGTCTCTGATGTTCAGCCTTAACTTGTTGACACGTCAATCGCCTTGCTACAAATTCTCCTATATCTCTTTTCATACCATTCCACTAGAAATGTCACTTCAAATCTTGATACATCTTTGTTCCACCAAGATGAATAGTGTACTTTGATTGATGTGCTTCCCTCAAGATCTCTTGTCTTATTTCATCATTGGTTGGTACGACTAACCTTCCTTGCAGGCAGACACTATCATCCGCTGCTTTGACAAATCCTGGTTTTCCAACTAATGCTTGCATGTTAGTGTCATCTTTTTGCATCTGTTTAACTTTCTCATTAATAGTGGACTTCATAGTTAGGTTTGCTATAATGGATTTTCGATGACTTATTTTGAGTCTGCATTCTATCACCTCTTGCAGTAACTTCCATCTCCTGAAATGTAAACTTGCACATATCCCTTGTATCTTTCTACTTAAGGCATCTGCTACAACATTTGCTTTCCTTGGATGGTAGTGGATGGTCAAGTCGTAATCTTTCAAATACTCCATCCATCTCCTCTGTCGCATGTTCAAGTCTTGTTGTGAAAAGATGTACTTGAGACTTTTGTGATCTGTAAAAACCTCAACCTTTTCCCCATATAGATAGTGTCTCCAAATTTTTAAGGCAAAGACTATAGCACTAAGCTCTAGGTCATGGGTAGGGTAATTGACCTCATGCTTCTTCAACTATCTAGAAGCATAGGCAATTACTTTCCCATTTTGCAAAGTATGCAACCTAGGCCTTGTTGAGAGGAATCACTATATATCTCAAATCCTCCACTGCCAGATGGTAAAGTAAGTGCTGGTGTAGTGGTTAGCCACCTCTTTAGTTCTTGAAAACTCTCCTCGCATGCCTTATCCCACTCGAACTTCTTGTCTTTTCTCTTCAATTTAGTCAACGGTAAAGCAATGCGTGAAAATCCTTTGATAAATCTCTGATAATATCCTACAAGCCCTAGAAACTCCTTACTTCTATAACTATTTTAGGTGTATTCCATTTCTCCACAACCTCAACCTTTGCTGGGTCAACGGCAATGCCATCTTTGGAAATAACATGTCCCAGAAAATTTACTTTTTCCAACCAAAATTCACACTTACTAAACTTTGCATATAATTTGTGTGGCTTAAGTGTATCCAACACCACTCGTAAATGTTCTTTATGGTTTTCAAGGGTTTCTGAGCAGACTAAAATATCATCCACAAATACTATGAAAAACTTATCTAGATAGGCTTTGAACACTCGGTTCATAAGATCCATGAATGCGGTTGGTGCATTTGTCAGTCCAAAAGACATCACTCTAAAGTCATAATGTCCGTATCTAGTTCTGAAGGCCGTCTTTGGAACGTCTTCTTCCCTAACCCTAAGTTGGTGATATCCAGATTGTAAGTCTATGTTAGAAAAGACACGGGCTCATCAATACGAGGTAAATGATACTTGTTTTTCACTGTAACCCTATTTAACATTTGGTAGTCGACATAGAGTCTCATTGACACATCCTTTTTTTGACAAAAAGGATTGGAGCTCCCCAAGGAGATACACTAGGTCTAACAAACCCTTTGTTTAGCAATTCCTGCAACTGGGTCTTCAGGTCTTTTAACTCTGTTGGGGCCATTTGATAAGGTGCTTTTGATATGGGGGCTGTGCCAGGGATCAAGTTAATAGTAAAATCTATCTCTCTCTTTGGTGGTAACCTTGGTAGGTCTTCAGGGAAAACATCTGGGAATTCACTAACCACATCTACCTCCTTTAGGCTTTGCGACTTTAGTGACTTCTATCTTAGCCAAGAAGAATGGACACCCCTGAGCAATGTGCTTTGCTACTTTTATGGTAAAAATAACACATGCTCCTGCATGCTCTCTCCTCCCTTGTAAGGAGATCACTCTCCCTCCAGGAAGGTGAAAAAAAATCTTCTTCTTCTGACAATCAACTATTGCATTATGCGAAGCTAACCAGTCCATCCCAAGGATGACTTCAAAATCTGTCATATCTAGGTGGATGAGGTCTACACTCATATGATTGCCCTCGACTACAATCGGAACATCCTAGAACTAGGTTTGTGTGGAAATTGACTTGCCTACAGGTGTCATGACTTCTAAGGAGAAGTCTAAGTCTTGATCTATAATATCCATGGAAGAGGCAAACTCGCAAGATATGAAGGAATGAGTGGAACTAGGGTCGAATACTCATCCTTGGCTTCAAGGAATGTGATTTTCTTTACGTTCCTCCTCCTTATTCCTCTTAGGGCAGTTCCGAGCTAAATGTCCTGTTTCTTCATAGTCAAAACACAAAAAACGGAAGGTACACTGCTTGCTTAAGTGATATCTATTGCATATGGGGCAAGTCTTGGATTTTGGGGTCCTTCCTTTATAGTCGAATTGTCGCTTGTGTGGTTGTCGAGGTCACGTAGGTTGAATGGGTCTTTTACCTTTATTATTTTTTCCACTATTGTTATTCTTCGCATCCTTAGCAGCCTGTGTTCTTTGATAATCCTTTTCAAAGAGAGACGCCATTTCTACTGCCTTTGCTACAGTGGTTGGTTGGAACCCTATCACTCAGTTTTTGAGGCCAGGGTGTAGTCCATCAACAAACTTCTCTGCAGCGTCTTCCTTTGTGGAGCAAGCATTGGGTGCAAATCTGCGAAGACTTATGAACTTATTTTCATACTGTTGCACAGAGAGGTTACTTTGTTCTAGGTTCATAAATTCTTTCTCCTTCTATTTTCGTATATGGCAGGGATAGTATTTTTCATTAAATACTAGTTTAAATTCTTCCCAAGGTATAACATCATTATCTCCAAAATAGGTTCTCTTGGCCATTTTCCACCAAAGGCCTGCCTCGCCTTTTAGTATGAAACTGGCCAGGCCATGGCAACCTTCCTATCCTCTAGAATTTTCATAGCCTTGAATAACTTTTCAATGTCAAAGATCCAATTTTTTGTTGTTGCGAACTCATGTTCTCCCGAGAATGATGGGGCCATTTTCTGAAATCGTTCAAGTTGGGCCTCTGTCCTATCAGCAATTCTTTTTGGAGAAGAGGCTCTTGCCGCGGGTGCTTGTGGTTGGTTCTGCATGAACTGCCCCATATGTTGCATGAATAGCTGAAAGGCTTCAGCCATTCCATTACCAGATCCAACAGAGTCAGCTGGAGGGTAATCAGGTCTTGGGGCTGCACCTCCTCTTCTCCTTGGTGGCATCTATTTTTACACGACCCGTACCTACCTTTTTAGGGGACTTTATCTTGTTATCCTAACGGTTTTTCTCTTTGATGTAACTTGATTATAAGTCTCCATTTCATAACTGGGCTGTGAATAACATGAACCTGGGCTTTGATACCAACTGTGACGACTTAGGTTTTTAGGATGCAGTTTTTATAAGAAATAGCAAGATTGATCTCTATTTTTAAAACAATTCATGCAAAAGAATGCAGGGAAAATTATTCTTTTTCAAAAATCATTGTATAAAGAGCCCGAGTGTCATAATGAACTCTCAATGCATAGTGCCATGGCAATTTATAGACCAAATAGAAATAAGTATTATTCCCAAGATTGTTAGTCACAGCCACAGCTATAAACCAATACTTACAACCAAGATTACAGCAGGTACCAAAAGAATCACTAATTAAGCCTTATCTTTGCCTACTCAATTGTTGTTCTAATGCTTCCTGGGCTTTGATACCAACTGTGACGACTTAGGTTTTTAGGATGCAGTTTTTATAAGAAACAGCAAGATTGATCTCTATTTTTAAAACAATTCATGCAAAAGAATGCAAGGAAAATTATTCTTTTTCAAAAATCATTGTATAAAGAGCCTGAGTGTCATAATGAACTCTCAATGCATAGTGCCATGGAAATTTATAGACCAAATAGAAATAAGTATTATTCCCAAGATTGTTAGTCACAGCCATAGCTATAAACCAATACTTACAACCAAGATTACAGCAGGTAACAAAAGAATCACTAATTAAGCCTTACCTTTGCCTACTCAACTGTTGTTCTAATGCTTCCTGATACGGTTATTTGTACATTGTTTGCTATTAAAAAGAATGGATTGGGTTGAGTATTTATCATACTCAGTAGGCAACTTGATACTACCATTTTGAAAACATGGCATGCAAGCGTAGTTTTGATAAACATGATCATAAAGACATTTACTTCTAATTTTTGTTAATCATAGGCACATGTGCATAGACTATGTAACTCATAAGTTAGCAAGATGAAGCATATGATATGCATGCATAGCATAAATCTCGGCAAATATATTAGGTGGATATAGTAGTTATGAAAATCTTAAAGTACAATTAACTCAAACTAGATGAGGATATTGCCATGAATATTGCACATATGGACATTTCAGTGAACTACGCAAAACTTGCCGGTCATGAGTACTTGTACATGACCATCTCAATGCTACATGTATAGCGGTAAAACTAAAATCATAGGGTCACTATGCTCACGACCAGCACACTGCTGAAATCGTGTGGCTCCAGTATCTAGAGACCTACCCACCATAGCCTCCACGGTGACTATGGCTGTCCCCGAAGGGTATTGTGACACCTCTTGTCCCCTATTTACCACAGCAGTCAGGGAATGAACAATGCCTTTTTGGCAGTGATACCTTCCATTGGTGAGCCTAGTGCCCACTAGGCTCAGTAGCCCAAAAACACATACAGATAAATCCAAATCTCAATCATTGAAACCATACAATTCATGCATTTATTCTCAAAATATGCGAGCAATGCACCAAAATATGCTCATGCTAGTATTGTAATTAATGCCATAAATCCATAAGATCATATGAAACAACGTATGCAAACGCATATGCAATACAATGACAGATGCAAGTGCATCAAAGACATGAATCATAAAAACAAGTTCTCATGCGCATATAAGAATAACATATCTCAAACCACATACTGTAATAGAAATAGGGGGATGCATTTGAAAAACTGAGTAGTATTAGACTACCTACCTTGAGCATTATTACTTAGCTCGTGTCTTTCCTCAGTTTGAACCTTAGAGGATCTTGGCGAAGTCCTGAAGCCCTGAGTGTCATTCAGACATAAGATCTTAACATTAGTTCTCGATTTATAGGGGAACGGTTGCATCTATATGATTTATGGGTTTCTAGGGGTCGATCTACGACATCGTTGGACATTCTTAGTCTTGAGGTCTGGCCATAGTTGACCTTATGGATTCATAAGATCTCGATGGTTTTTAGGCTATATTCTCCCTAAATAGTCTCTTTCTCCTAAATATTATTGTATAATTGGGTCCATGTCGAAATTACGGATGCAATGGTTCTTTCGGATAGTCAATTATAGTTATATCGTCTCCTTAATTAGGTTTCTGGCGTCGCGCCTCAAGGGACAACCTAGATGTGTCAATTAGGGTCTTGCACGTCATGGGTCCTAGGATGCGTGTGCGTACTGGTCGAATAGAAACTGCAGTTGCATTTGCACGAGTGTGCACGCCTGAGCGATGCACTTGGGCACGCATTCTGGACAGTGTCATGCGGGGGCATGTGTCATGGCTCCCGAGGCGCTAGCCTCCCTGGTTGAACCAGGACTCGTGCACCCACATCACACACACCAGAAGACCTGGGTGAGTCCCGGTCTAACCTAAGATCGTGCCCACATGGTTGCACGCTCGCAACTCATCCTAGGGACCCTGTCCCAGGCGAGCGACATCCCTGGGACACTTCTAGGTTGAGGGTTCTGAAAGAAAACCCTCTTCCGGCGATTTTCCAGCCAGAACCCACTAGATCTGGCATGGATCTGGTCTAGGAAGAGGGTAAACTAAGAGAGGGAGATGGGCTTATCTGGGCAGCTGGAGATAGTCTCCCTTCTTCTGGTGGTGTTGCTCCTATGACGCCTGTCGGAAACCCTGATAAGTGGACAAATCTAGTGAAATCGTAAAGGCCAAGGGAGGGAGAAGGAAGAGAAGAAGAGAAAAGGATGGTCGGCCCAAAGGGAGGACTTGGGCCGTGCGGGATTTTGTAGGGAACAAGGAAGGGGTTTTTTGATTTTTGCCTGAAGCCCTAGCTTGGCCAGAGAAGAAGAACAAGGAAGGGGTTTTCGTCTTTTTTCTTTTTTTAGGTTCAATTTACAAAAATGCCCTTAATCTTTAAATGCTTATAACTTCTTCATACGAACTCCATTTTTGGTGTTCTTTGAGGCATTGGATTCCATTTTGAGTGTAGAATCTAATGGTATTGAATTTTTTCACAAATTCTTATGTTTACTATTTAATTTAAGATAAAATATCCAACTACCTCTTAAGACTAGTAAACATATATTAATTCCCAAAAAGAGATAAGTTACAGCATCAGTGGTAAGTGGTAAACATTATAGTTGTTCTTCATACAAATGTCTTCAAAATTTGGGTCATTACACTATTGCTACTATGTTTTGTTATTTATGCGCATTTTTATATTAATGAACATGAGATGTATAATTCTATATTTGATGAGTAAGCTTAGCTATGTGATTTTCACATTTACTAATTTTGAATTAATGATGGGCGCATGGATGTGACATAGAACTCCAGTCTAGTGAATATGAATTAAAGTAAATTTACAATTGATAGAATGTGAGGAGACTAAGTTTTCATTTGTTAATTTTTACATTATACTATTGTGAATTAGGTAAATTGCATCACATGTGTTAAATGCATAAGTCTAAAAAACAAAGAAGACTCTACTAGATTTTCAATAGACATGAGTGGTTCATTTCACTATCTAAACAATGCCCTAAACCATAGCCCCAGGGTTGGCGTTGGGCCAGTCTTAGTATCAAAGCAAGGATTTAGGTAATTTGGGATGAACTTGTTTTGTTGGCTTTGAATTGTTGTCGACTAAGAGATTGTCATGTTATGTATCTCTTTGATGTGACTTGATCAACAGTTAATTATTATCTACCTGAATAACTTATTACTGGCTCAATGGTTTGACATTTGTGAAAGGTGCAAGCATGATTAAGATTAGGAGCAATGACTCAAGTTGTGGAGGATCAACGTTGTGTACATGTGATCCAATCCAAGATGCTATTGGATAGATGGCTCAGGCAATTGGACTTTAGCCCCCTAGTTGCACTAGCCTTGCAAGCCCCCAAAGAGGTGGTAAGCTGGGAAATACTTGCTTGTAGAAGTTCATGAAGTTGGGGCCACCCAAGTTTGATGGGATGTCATTGAAATCTTGTAGGTACATCAAACCAGACCTTACTGCCATTGAAGGTACATCAAAGGTTTCAAGTGTTGTTTAATTCTGGCTGAACACAATTTTTTCATTTCTTCTTTGAATGTCTATGATTTGAATTTTAACACTAAACCACTAGATTCAACATTGGGGATTGAGTTGTCAGTGGGATTAAGTATTACCTCAAATAGGGTTTGTTGAGGATGTGATATTGAGGTGACAAGTGACACTAGATTTGATGGGTACAGATATCACTCCTTCGATTATAGGGATGGATTTCTTGCCTGAGTATCTTACCACCAATGACTATAGTTGAAAGAGGGTAACTTTCATTTTTTCCAAATGGGGTTCATTTTTGTTTCTATACCAAAGGAGGATTATGGTTGCCCACAATCCATGTTGAATATAGATGTCAGAAGGACTACAGTGGTTGGATGGTGAGTATATTGGGTCATGATTTTGATGGCACTGGGATTGACATGATTCCAATGGTGAGGAAATTTATAGATGTTTTGCCTGAAAAATTAATGAGCTTACCTCCAAGGACGGAAGTTGACTTTATAATTGAGCTTTATCTTAGTGTTTCATCAATTTCACTTAGTATGCACTAAATGGCACCATTTGAATTGAACAAGTTGAAGGGCAATTGGAGAAGTTATAGGATAAAGGTTTCATTCACCCTAGCATCTTGCCATGGGGGGCGCTGATGTTATTTGTAATATTCTAATGATCCTAGCCATTATGTTTCTAACTTTTCTTAAGTTTTAAAATTAATGGTAAACAATTTCACCATCTATTTTATAACCAAGATTGTAATTGTTGGGATCATTTAATGGATAAGACTTTGGGAGTGTGGCCTATATAATAAAAATGGAAGCATTTTGAATGATTTAGATCTTCAAAAATTAGGCCCACCTAGATTTATAATCGTTTATACCATTTAGTAAGGAGTTCACTAAAAGTAATATATATATATATATATATATATATTGGTGCCAAAGCCATACTGCCCTTCAAAATGTTTCAATTGACCCTAAAAGTTTTGGTTATACAATGTATACCCTAAACAAACTAGAAAAGGTCAATTTGGGCCATTTTAAGTCATCATTACTCTATGTCATTGAGAATAGCTTATGTGGGTTAGTCTACCTCGTAACTTTGATCCCATATTGAGATTCAAGAAGTCTGGTTGAATCTCAATTTTGTAACCTTCTCTCTTAGTTTTCTTTTCCATTTAAACCACTTTTTGTTTCTTTTTGGGTTTAAACTATTATATTCCATTCCTTTTCTTGTCTTCTATTTAAAGTAAATATAAAAATAATATTCTTTTGAAGAAAATTTTAAATTTTAAATGTTTCATGTTCAATGTTTTGTTTCATATGTCCTGTTACATTGCTTATTGTTTTGTTTCTTGGATTTGTTTTATTTTAATGATTAAAAGGGTTATTTAGCCCTCATGATAATGATGGTGTTGGGGTGGTGGTGATCATAGTGGTAAAAAAGTAGAAATGGAAGACAATGGGCCCCACATCACTACTTCATGAGACTCAACTTGTGTGTTTTATTTTTCCAGACGTGGCAACCCACCAAACTATTTCAATTGCCATGTTAGTTAAAAAAGACACGTAGACAAAGCAAAAAAACACACATGGACAAAGCAAGACCCATCATCCATTTGCCTAATGAAAAACAAATAGAGAATCACATTGAACTCGTTTAGAAGGTTTAGGGTGTAGATTGATGCAATTAAAAGTTTAAAATGTATACTGAAACATTGTCTTATAGCACAAGGCACATATATTAGAAAGGGAGATAATTATCTATGAAAATTGTATTTATTTCTTTAAAAAATTTTAATTATAAATACTGAGTATTTTTTAGTTCATCCTTGAGTATTTTTGAGTCTTTTATTTTAGCTCTACTTGGACCACTTTCAAGTTGGGTAGCTTTCGAGTTTTTAAACTATGCTTCAAAGACTATCTTGAAAGCAAGTTGATTTTATACAAAGTGTTTGCTCAAACAAAACATTGTACATAGTCTTCCAGAATGTATATTGAACAATTTCAAATTATGTTGTTGAAATTATTTAGCTTAGATCATTACTTAATAATTTCAGATTCATATCACAGTCCCAACTACTAATCTACATCTGAGATAATTTAAGAACTATATATTTGAAATTGAATCCAATTTTTGCTCACATAAAATATGTCACAAAATAGACTTCCATGTTGTATGAGACCAAGTTGTCAAGCGATTGGCCAATTTATGGGTCGTCTCTACAAAAACATCAATGGACCAATAATTAACCAAGCCACTTCTCATTTAATGTTTTATTTGTCCCAGACAAGTTGAAATTGGTTTCTAAGGAACCTTCAACTTGAGGGGACAAGTTAATGTGTATGTAAGTTAAGAATGCATTTTATCTCTTTCCTTTGTTGTGATCTACCTTGTTGACACTTCTTTCATTTTTCTCTTGTACACATGTCAACACTAAGGTGAATCACATTAACATCAAAGAAATAAGGTTTTTACATCTTCTCTATTCTTTCTTTTTTTCTTGTTGTACCACTTTTAGGTTGTTATCATTCATCTACAACTGGTTCTGGAGATAATCAATGATTGCCTTATCCACTTGGAAGACCTCGACTAGAACATCAGCACTAATTGGGGGTTCGTCCTGAATGTATTGTCGTTGGTGTTGATGCATCCTAGGTTGTCACTGCTTAACCCTATCATGGCAAGATCATTTGTTTTTCCAACATTGACTTGGAAGTGGACAAGACCTTGTGGGAAGTTAAAGCCATCACCCTTCTATAAGATCTTGGATATGAAATGATTCTCAGGGAAGGAGGTGATGAAGCTGACACTAAGTGTACCTTCTAGGACAGTCAACATCTTGATGGCTCGTTGGTGTATATGGGGAGTCACTATACCACATGGTGCAAAATCTAGACGAGTCATAGCAATGCCAAGTGTTTAGTCAAAGTAGTTGCACCATAGTAAATGGGGTCACTGGCCTCTATAAGCTTTGGGTCTTTGCAAAGTTTGCCTACTAAAGAGTTATAAAATAAGAGAAATGAGAACTACTCAGATATGAAGGGGATGCAAATTAGTGTTCACCAATAACAACAACAATAATGATAGTAAGACAAATTGTACTAGTAACAAAGGGGCAGCTTGGTACATGAAGGTCCCACATATGCAGGATCTAAGGAAGGGACAGACCACAAAAGGCCTATATTACGCAGCCTTATCTTGCATTTTTGCAAGAGGTTGTATGCCACCTTATCTTGCATTTTTGCAAGAGGTTGTTTTCATGCCTTAAACCCATGACCTTTTAGGTCACATGATTATCAAGTCTACCATTGCACTAAGGTTGCCAATAAAATAGTCTTTTCATCAATATTTTCTTAGAGCAATGAAATTGTAATGCCCCAAGCAATTTATGCTATTTTTGTATCCATTTGACAAAAATGAATTGGACATTTCTATAGGAAATGAACCGTGTTAAATGTTTTACTTTATTTAAAATATTAAATGAATGAATTTGTAATAAAACTTAGTACCATTAGATTCTACTTGAAAAATGAAATCCAATGGCTCAAAGAACGTCGAAAACGGAGTTCGTATGAAGAAGTTACGACAATTTAAAGATTAGGGGCAATTTTGTAATTTATCTTTAAAAAACGAAAAAGATGAAAAACGCAGGGGGCCGTTTTGATAATGGCACCCCCTGTCTTCTTCCTCTTGATTTCTTCAGAAACCCCCAGTTTCCAGAGGTTTCCACCACTGCACTGCCATTGGCAATACCGCCATAGTATGGCTATAAAAAGCCCTCTTCCCTCCTCCTCAGACAGCCCTTTCTCCTCCACCTTCTCCGACTGTCAAGGAAGGATTTTGACGAGCAAGGGTTTCAGCATGGAAAAAAATGCATCTTCAGTGATGGGCATCTTCCGGCACTGCCCAGGTAAGCCCTCACACCTCCCCTCTGTTTCCCCTCTCTTCTCCCTCTTCCTTTTCCCCCAGATCCCGACCAGATCTGGTTCATTTTCTGGCCAGAAATCACCAGATTTCTAGAACGAACTAGACGGGCTGAAAACTAGTCACAGATGGCACATCCCAGGGCGCACGGGTGTGACGCATGCCTGTAATGAGCCCCCACCCTTTCCATCTTCCGGCTGGGGAAATGCCGTAGAAACAAGAGAAGAGGGGTTTCCTCTGAAACCCGTCGAAACCTAGTTGTCACGGGGATGCACCTCGTGACACATTGGGTGAACGTGCTCCCTAGGCCAGTTCTCTCACATGCACGCCACATGCAGGCGCAGTCCTAGGTTTGATAGGGACCCACGAGCTCCCTGGGAGCCAAGGCACGTCACAACTGCGCCAAAAACACATCTGCGCGATGCCATCCAGGACGCGCGTCATAGCGCATAGCTTGGGCATGTGTGTGCGAGTGAACACGGCCCCTGGCACGGCCCGCGGACACACGCAACGTGAGGGTGCGGGTCCCAGTTCGACCAGGGCACGCAAGCGTGCTGAGAACTGTGATGCGCGAGCCTCACGTGGATGAAATTGGCTCCTTCGTGATTTTGGAACACTAAAAATGCAATTTCAGGAGCTGTAAGATTTCAATTGACGATTTGAAAGAACCATCACATCTGTATGAATGATGCGGACCTACTGCAACTATAAAATTAGGATCAGAGGACAAATTATAAAGTCTAACCATTGAATAGTAGATCCATATCATAGGATCTAGCTTGACACTGTATTAGGCAAGGACCTATGACCCTAAAGGGCAGATCTAGCCATTAATCTAGTGATCTAACTAGTTAATTCTAAATAGATCAAAATTGATAAGGACTCCTTGTTATCCATTCATATCCAGGATTTTATAAATGAGACCTAGGGTCGGGTTGAGTAATGAAGGACGCAACTCTAGGAAACTTCGAGGTAGGTAGTCTGATACTGCTAGATTTAATACGTATCTTAAACTCAAACTTGCTTTATTTCCGTGTTTGCATGTTTTTAAGATATGATATTCGTATGCGGGTATACAGACTTATCTTCACAAGTTATATCCTTGAAACCACTTGACTCTATCACCATATTTAGAATGCTTTTTGAGATGTGATGTTTTTATACAAGCGCGAGGAATTGTATTCATGATTTACGGCTTTGAATATGATATTAGCATAAATTGATTTCTGCATTGCTCGCATGGTTGAAAAGAAATGCATAAATTGTATAATTTAAGTTGATATTGGGACTATGTATGTTATTGGGCTATTGAGCTTAGTGGGTGCTATGCTGAGGGGTACGGGTTTGGCCTCCCGGCCTCTACCACCAAAAAGGTGAATGGTATCGCTGCCAAAAATGGCATTGTCCCTTCCCTGACTGCTGTGGTAAACAGGGATGACCACTGGAGGTGTTCACGGCACCCTTTTGGGGACATATCCATAGTCACTGTGGAGGCTATGGTGGACTGGTCTCTAGATACCGGAGACACACGATTCAGAGGGGTTCTGGTCATGAGCATAGTGACCCTATGATTTCGGTGTGATTGATATGCATATAGCATTGAGATGGTCGTATACGAGTACTCATGACCAGTTGGCATGACATGTACGCCGAGAGACTCATGTGCATGATACTAGCATATGTTTGAATGATGACTATTTTAAGATTTTCATGAGTATTCTATGTGACTCCCTGGTTTGATGTATTTGCCGAAATCTTCGTGTATGGACCTATTGATTTCTATTTTAGTCGTATTCATATGACGTGATTTGTATACGGATTCCATGATTGAAAAAACATCAATAAGCTTATGTTTTATGCATAACTATGCATGCTTACGCAAAATAAATCATTGATGTTTTACATAAAAAGATCTTGGAACCATGCATGAACATACCGTGTTTTCAAAATAGTAGTATCAGATGACTTACTAAGTATGAGAAATACTCACCCTAATATATTATTTTTCTAGATTAGCTCCACACAGAATTAGAAAAAGCATCAGGAACATGTTAGGGCAACAATCAAGTGACTGATGAGAAGACAAGCATGAATGTAAGTAAATAGTATTTATTTGCAATTGGGCTATGAGCTGTGATGGATAGACCTGGGAAGACATTTATGATTACAATAATTTTTAAAAACTACTTTGATTATTGTGAAAGCAAATGACACTCGGGGTGTTCAAAATGAGTTTAAATGAAATGATTTTTCCACTACATTGCATGGTTTTTATAAAATGGTTTTCAAATAGGGATGCATCCCATCTTAGGAATTAGATATTGCATTTAAAAATGCATGGGAAAACCCGAGTTGTCACAGAAATGGCTCATGATCACGTAAATTTTAGGCTAATTGGTTGAGGGCTTGAATTAATGTTTGACTGTTAAAAATTTAATGTACAAAGTTTAAATTCATCATCTGAAATTGTGATGACCCGGGTTTTAGGATGCAATTTAATAAAAACACAGCGAGATCGATCTTTACTTTTAAAACACTTTGTGCAAAAAAATGCAGGGAAAATTTTTCTTTTTCAGAAATCATTGTATAAAGAGCCCAAGTGTCATAATGAACTCTCAATGCATAGTGCCATAGCAATTTATAGACCAAATCGAAACAAATATTACTCCCAGGATTGTTAGTCACAGCCATAGCTATAAACAAATACTTACAACCAAGCTTACAGCAGGTACCAAAAGAATCACTAATTAAGTCTTACCTTTTCCTACTCGACTGTGGGTCTAATGCCTCTTGATACTCCTTCTATTTGTATGTTGTTTGATCTGAAAAATAATAGATTGGGTTGAGTATTTATCATACTCAGTAGGTAACCTGACACTACCCTTTTTGAAAACACAGCAATGCATTATACAAAGTTCAAAAGGTTTGCCTATACGACATTGGGATGCTTAATTTGAAATAAGTGCACATTTGTATGACAATGAATGTAAGCAATGCTATCTATTGAAGTTCTTTATTAAACCTCAGTATGCAATACTAGCAGTATGTCTAATTTTAGAAAGCCAAAATCAATACAAATCAATATATCCATGTCATGAGAACTACACAATACGGCAAATCAATGAGTCAGAAATAATGATCAGGAAATACTTAAAATAGTCTTCATATAAGTCAAACGATAGCATCATGAGCAGGGTCTCAAGTCAACTGGTCACGAGTACTCATTTATGACCATTTCAATGCTATATGCATATCAATATGATTGAAATCATAAGGTCACTATGGTCACGACTAGAATCCCTCTGGATCACGTGTCTCCGGTATCTAGAGAGCAGTCCACCATACCTCCATGGAAACTATGGATATGTCCCCAAAAGGGTGCCGTGAACAACTCCAGTGGTCGTCCCTGTTTACCATGGCAATCAGGGAAGGGACAATGCCGTTTTTGGCAGTGATGCCATCCACCTTTTTGGAGGCCGAGAGGCCAACCTCGTACAACCCCTCAGCATAGTTCCCACCAGGCTCATTAGCCCAAAAACATACATAGATGATCCAAATCACAATTAACATAATTCATTCAATTTATGCATTTGTTTTCAAAGTATGTGAGTATTGCATGAAATCAACTCATGCTAGTACCTTATTCAATGTCATGAATCCATAACTCGTATAAAAACATTATTTCCCAATAGCATTCTTAATTCAATGCAAGATCTTTCAAATACATAAATCATGAAAGCAAGTCCAGCATACTTGTATAAGAACAACATGGTTTAAAATACATACTCAATACAGTAATAAAAACAAGTAACTTAATTAAAGTTTGGGATGTATTTTGAAAATAGAGTAGTATTAGACTACATACCGCAAGCTTCGTTTCTGAGCTCGTGCCTGTCTTTAATTCGAGTCAATACCTTGGTAAAGTCCTGAATGATGTTCAAACATAAGATCCAGACGTTATTTCTAGGTTCACAGGGCAAAGGTTAGATCTATATGATTTGTTGGTTTTTAAGGATCACTCTATGACATTCTTAGGTTGATCTTTATCTAAGCATGTCCTAAGGTCTCTCTTAAATCAAATTATAAGGTTTGATCATGGTTGATCTTATGGATTTATGATATCTCTATGGCATTATAGTTACCTACTTTAATCCCTTGATCCTAAATTTCATAGTCTGATTAATTGGGATTTTAGTGTCGCGCCAAGGACCGCGTTCGCATGCGCATGCATGCCCAAGCGATGCGTTATGACGCATGTCTTGGATGGCGTAACGCGGACGCGTCTTTGGTTCAGCTGCGGTGTGCCTTGGCTCCCAGGACGTCCCATGCGTCCCGGTCGAGCCAAGAAACTATTCGCACGTGACATGTGCACGAGGACAAACCCCAGGGAGCTCGGCACAGGGGCGTGTTATTCCATGCTCCCTTGGCCCTCTCGTGCACCCCTGGGAGGCCCGTATGCCCCTGGGAGGCACTGTCTTTCGATGGGTTTTCACCCGTCTGGCACCTCCCTCCGAAAATCAGTGTTTTTTCGGCTAGAAAACACCCAGATTTGATGTGGATTTGGGCTGGGAAGGAGGGGGAAAGGAGGACTAGCATGGGCAGCCTAGAATGGCACCCTGGTCGTAGGCCTAGGGTTCTGTAACAGACCCATCTTCCCGAATGGGTTCTCTGGCCAGGAAATGCCAGATCCAGTTGGATTCTGAGGGAAAATGAAGGGGAAAAAGTGAAGGAAAGAGAGGAGAAGAGAAGCTTACCTGGGAACTGTAGATGGAGTTGGTCTTACGCTTGGGATGCTTGCTCAAAACCCTCCTTGCTGGAGACGGTATCGAATTGGGTTTGAGCCAGAAATGCTATGATGGAGAAGGGGGAGTGGGGAGAAATTTATAGGAGAGGGAAGGCGGTGCCATCCTATGACAGTGCCGCCATTTTTCCTGGAACCGCCTTGTAGAGGCGATGCTGGAAGTTCTGGAAGTAGCTGGAGGAGGAAGACGATGGGGGGTGCCGTTATCAAAATGACCCCTGCGTTTTTAGTCTTTTTCGTTTTTAGGTATAATTTACAAAAAAGCCCTCAATCTTCAAACGCCTATAACTTCATACGAGCTCCGTTTTCGGCGTTCTTTGAGGCCTTGGATTCCATTTTAAGTGAAATAGAACATGCATGAGACGAGACTTTACAGTGAAACATTAATATGTGTACAGGGAAATAAATACACATCCATCATATATGTGCAAATAAATAATGCATAATTTGATATTCACCATCCAACGAATACCAAGATAAGAGAAAAGCTTTACTACACCCAACACTATTTAGAGCTTCCATCTGGTCGTCGATCCCTCTTATACATGGTCTATGAGGGTGGCTATAAAAAGTTGAGAAGGTTAGTTCTCAAGAAAAATAAAATAAGATAGGATCTACATCTTTATTGCATTGATTAATTATCAAAGTATACTGCAGATACCTATAGAGAATTTCCATAGTGATTATAACATAAAATATCCGTTGTAATTCCGTGATTATAGTAGGAGATATTGGTTGTAATCCCATGATTATAGCCTATCCTAACACTCCCCCTCACATTGATGCAAAGATAATTTTGGTCTTAGCTTGTTGATTTGTAACATTTCTTATATTTTAAGAAAAAGAAAATAAATAAATAACTATATAATATAATATAATAACATAACACATATATTAAGGTAAGGAAGAGAGAGAGTGCTCAAAACGCACTCTCCTTCCTCTCAAAATCTCTCTGCTTCACGTGGACAGTCACGCACCGTGGAGATGGATTTCTCCACCCTTGAACAGCTGGGAAAGAGGTAGGATCACTGCACCCTTCTTTTTTGCGTTAAATTTTAAGGTTTCTTAACTTGTAAACGGCGAAAAAACGGCATGAACGTGTAGTGTTTACAAAACTTTGTGCTTACTGTTTTCACTAAAAAATTTGATGAGACGGTGTTAGATTTAGATCTAGACCATTCATATTGAGTACGATGAGGAGAGTAAAGGACCCACGAAATTTCGTGATGATTGGATGGCTAGGGACGCCTAAAAACCCAAAAAACCTTAGTATGGGAGTTTTTGAAAATGAAACAAAAATCATGAAAAAACAATAGATTTAGGAGGGATTTGTGAAAATGGAAGGTGGAAATGGAATGTATGTGAAAAACCGGACTCAGAGATGTAAAAATCATAAAAAACAGAGCACCTAGGTCGCCGGTGACGGCGAACTAGTCCAGTCGTAGTCTCCGGCAACGACGATCAAAACGGGAGGAAACACACGGACGAGGGAGTGCCATGTTGCGCGATGAGGGATCGCCATCCGCAGGGCTCGTGGTGCAACTCGTGCCCACCACGCGGTGAGGCTGGAATGCGCCACGCACGCTATTTCGGCCCCCACGTGCAAAACGCGTCTACAAACGCGCCCACTACCCCTCATGGGTTCCTAACACCCAGTGTGTCCACAGACGCGCATGCCATGTACGTGCGGACTGCATGCGCCATATGGCAGGCCCGTTTTCTTGGTTTTGAGGGTTTTGACCCTTTATTCCTTTAAACCTTGATTTTTGGAGCTACAGAGATCCAAATCACAATTCGAAAGAGGCGTTGTGATTATCTCAACAAGGTGGATCTAGATTTAAGATAAAAATCTAGTTTGGAGTAACTTTTTAATAGCAAAAATACCAAATGCTATTAGATGATTCAGATCAAGCTGATCAATAGATGATCAGGCTTTAGATTTTGGTTATATGCATTAACCATGACATGATTTATGGCGTGACAAGTACATCAAGGCATACACCTTAATATCGTTTACACGTTTGTTGGGATAGTGCTATACTGAGGTAAGTGATTTCATTCACAATTTTTCCATGATTCTCAAATGGTGATTTGAGTTTTTGAGGCATGTGATTTATGCCTTACCATATGCATGAGATTGATTCTAGCATGTAGTTTCTCATGTGCATGCTATCTTTTTGGTGGTTATTGCATGCACTATTCTCGATATCTTTCATGATATTCACTTGATTGTTGGTCTTCTTGACATGTGGGAGTCGCTCTGACTTGATATTTGAGACTATTGATCCTGTGGTAAGATGCGATTTTTGACCCCGTGAGTGCCTGAGTGCCCGTGAGGGTGAAAGGGTGAAAGCAAAAGTGGTACGTGTCGTTCCCATGAGTGCCTGAGTGCCCGTGAGGGTGCAAGGGTGAAAGCGGATGGTACAGAGAGCTGACCCCACATTGCCATGAGTGTACATGAGACACTCATAGGGTTTGACTATGTATGATGTTGATACTTTTGATATGCATTCATGTGTTTCTATATTTTCTTGGAGTGTGCATGTCCTGATATCATGGTTAATGATATCTTATTTATTTCATGGACTTAGTATGTCCTTCATCGTGTGATTTAAGGCTTTATATATATTGTTGATCATCTTTCGGTTTACTTTGAATGTATATCACCTGCATAAGCATGGCTTGCTGAGGCATTGGTTTGTTTTGCAATGCCTCAGAACCAGAGCGCGATAGTCAGAAAGGGAAGAAAATGGACTAGAGTGGAGCTGGACGGGGTCTTGAGGACAGATACTATCAGATACAGAGACAGAGTGGTGTACTTGTGTTAGACTGGTATTGGCTTTTTTGCATTCTCCTTAGTCATTGTATAAATTGATAGATTAGAACCATATCACTGTATAATGGTTATATGTTTATACATGGATGACGTGGTGATCTTGGACAGACCCTGGAGCTTTGAAACTTTCATTATTACGTATCTTTGCAGTTGCAAAAATGTCACCATGGTTTTAATTTGTGAGCATGCTCAAAATGTTTACTTTTGGTTCTGTTCTTCGGTGGGGTTTTGAGTTGAAATGACCCTCCGGGTTTTCTTAATGGTATTTTTCTTGACGCTACAAAAAGTTTTAAATCATGAGTTTTAAGTTATGGAATCCCATCTATTTTCTCTCAATTAATTTTATTACTATTTTCGAATAAATATGGGAAATAGATTTGTTCAAAACCTGGGGTGTCACAGTTTGGTATCAGAGCTCAGGCGTATTCCATCGTCACCACTTTAAGGGTCTAATTAGCATGATAGCCAATTAGTTGTTGGCTTAGACTGAGAAAGGAGAAATGCTTATACCATGGGTTATGTGTTGTTAACAGAAGGCTCCTCGACGAAGGACCAGGTCTACCCCCGCTCCACCAGTTGCCACCCCTATCACCCCTGCCACTACACTAGAGCAAGGGGGCCAGGAGGCAGACATTGCGGCTCACGTAGTTGAGAGGCTCTTACCATGCCTCACAGAGCATATTTCGAAGCAGGTTCGGGCGGAGGTGTAGGCCTTACACCCTGTCCACCTGGTGGCGACTGTAGCAGTCCTAGAGGACTCAGCATCACAGTCGTCCCATTTAGCACTGTTGGAACCCACACATGTAGTTGCTGAGGGAGGATCCTCGAGCATGCGTGCTCCACCAGTTAAGCAGCTCGAGAGGTTTCAAAGGATGGTTCCTAGCTTCCATGGGGAAGGGGAGTCAGCAGCAGCAGAGAGATGGCTGTTCGAGGTAGAGAAGGCCTTTAAGAGGATGGAGATTGCACCTGACGATTAGGTTAGATTGGCTTCGTACTTATTATTAGGAGAAGCTAGGTTTTGGTGGAAGACCCAGCAGCAGATTCGTCCCCCATCTTCAACGCCATTCTCCTGGTAGGATTTTCGGAGGATATTTGATGATTAGTATTTCCCTCCTCATGCTCTGCATGCCATGAAGAGGGAGTTCTCCACATTGACATAGGGGAGCCTCACGGTTCAGCAGTACTTGAACCAATTTACTAAGTTGCGCAGATTTGCAGATACCCCTTTTGCCTCAGAGCAGGAGGCAGCAAATAGATTCATCAATGGGTTGGTGCCACAGTTGAGGCACGAAGTACTGATAGCATACCCGACTACTATGACACAGGCGACAGATAGGGCTGCGATGCTTGAGAGGGATTCGAGACGGAGTAGAGGAGAGGTGAGTCAGCCCTTCAACGGCAAGAGGCCCTTCACATCCACACCATCTCAGGGGGGACATGATTTACAGTACCCTCCTAGACAGAGGAGAGATCAGGGTCGGAGAGCGTGCCCTTATTGTAAGGGCCGACACGTGGGGTAATTTTGGCCAATACAGGGCAATCAGCATCAGGGCCCATAGTAGCCCCATCCCTATCAGCAGCACCAACAATAGCAACCTTTTCAGCCGAGCGAGCAATTTAGGTGCTATGGCTGTGGCGGGATGGGACACATGATTAGACAGTGCCCGAGAGGTTTGGGAGACATACCACCGAGGACTAATGCCACCGCAGAGGCAGCGCCATGTAGTCAGGGCCGCGTCTTTGCCATCACTTCAGGGCAGGCACAGGCCTTAAACCAGGTGGTGGAAGGTACTTTTCTAGTAACTGATAGACGTGCCAGAGTTCTTTTTGATTTAGGGTCTACCCACTCATTTATTGCACGTACATTTGTATCATGCCTTGACTTACCTACGAGCAAGCTAGCATTCGGGTTAGATGTGTTGATGCCATCAGGAGAGATAGTGGAGGCTACTGAGTACCTTGAGAGGGTATCAGTGGAGATATTAGGTATGAGGATGGATGTCGACCTCCTTTTATTAGACATGATGGATTTTGATGTCATCTTGGGGATGGATTGGCTAGCGATGTTTTGGGTTACTATAGATTGCCGCAAGAAGCAAATTATGTGTAGTGTACCGGGTCGACCAGTGGTTGTAGTCCAGAGCAGGAGGAGTGATAGTGGCCCTTGTATGATTTCTGCCATGAGAGCAGCTTAATGTTATGCTCGAGGGTGTCGAGTGTTTTTGGCTTGCATCACGACAACTGATAAGGAGCAGCCACGGATTGAGGAGATTGACGTAGTACGAGATTTTGCTGATGTATTTTTAGACGAGCTGCCAGGACTACCTCCACGCAAGGAGATTGATTTTACCATAGACTTGGTGCTGAGTACACCGTATATATCTAAGGCACCTTATAGGATGGCCCCTGTAGAGTTGAGAGAGCTCCAGGTGCAGTTGCAGGAGCTTCTGGATAAGGGTTTTATTAGGCCGAGTGGGTCTCCTTGGGGAGCACCAGTCCTCTTTGTTAAGAAGAAGGATGAGTCATTGAGGTTGTGCATAGACTACCGGTTACTGAACAGTGTTACTGTGAAGAATCGGTACCCTCTACCACGTATTGACAACTTGTTTGATCAGTTGTAGTCGGCACAGGTGTTCTTTAAGATTGACCTACACTCAAGCTATTACTAGTTGAGGATTAGGGAGGAGGATATCCCTAATATTGCATTCAGGGGTCGGTATGGCCATTATGAGTTTTTGGTAATGCCCTTTGGGCTAACGAATGCACCAGCAGTGTTCATGGATTTGATGAACAAGGTATTCCAAGCTTATTTGGATAAGTTTGTGATTGTCTTTGTGGATGATATCCTGATCTATTCTCCTAACCATAGGGCCAACATGGAGCATCTTCGCATTGTGTTGGACACACTTCGCCGTCATCGCTTATATGCGAAGCTCAGTAAGTGTGAATTTTGGTTAGGACATGTGTAGTTTTTGGGGCACGTGGTGTCCAAGGATGATGTGGTCGTAGATCTAGCTAAGGTGGAGGCAGTTTTGCTTTGGGAGAGGCCTACGACAGTGACAGGGGTTCGTAGTTTCCTCGGTTTAGCTAGTTACTATCGGTGATTCATTGAGGGGTTCTCGAAGATTGCCTTGCCTATGACCACTTTGACTAAGAAGGACACCAGGTTTGTTTGGATTGATGCTTATGAGGAGAGCTTCTAAGAGCTCAAGTAGAGGTTGACTTCTGCACCAGTACTTACCCTACCTTCAGGATTAGGTGAGTACGTGGTGTTTTGTGATGCATCAGGCAGAGGTCTAGGAGTGGTGTTGATGCAGCATGGGAAGGTCATTGCTTATGCGTCGAGACAGTTGAAGACGCACGAGGTAAATTATTCGACACATGATCTTGAGTTGGCCGTAGTGGTGTTTACGTTGAAGTCTTGGAGACACTATTTATATGGTGAGAATTTTGAGGTATACACTGACCACAAGAGCCTCAAGTATTTCTTCACTTAGAGCGATCTGAACATGAGGCAGAGGAGATGGATGCAGTACCTCAAGGACTTCAACTTTATGATACAGTACCACCCGGGGAAAGCTAACGTCGTAGTTGATGCCCTAAGTAGGAAGTCGAGAGTGATGTTTGCTAACCTCTCGACTCGATCCAGGTTTCTTGATAGGATCCTTCAGGCACAGGTGAGCGATGTTGAGACATAGAACATGGTTGATAAGGCCAAATTTTCTACAGAGCTATTTGGAGGTGTCAGGTATAGGGGCAGATTGGTAGTACCTACAGATGATCAGTTGAGACATGACTTGCTATAGGAGGCGCACTAGTCCCCATATTCTATTCATCCCGGAGGTACGAAGATGTACCGGGACCTTAGACGACACTTTTAGTGGAATGGGATGAAGAGGGATATTGGTGAGTGCATAGCATGATGCTTGACCTGTCAGCAGGTCAAGGCAGAGCATCAGTGACCAACTGGGTTATTACAGACTTTAGATCTTCCAGAGTGGAAAAGGGATCACCTCACTATGGATTTTATAGTGGGCTTGCCGAGGACGACCAGTGGGCACGACATGATATGGGTCATAGTTGACAGATTGACAAAGTCAGCCCATTTCCTCCCTATTAGACAGACTCAGATTGTGGACAGCTTGGCGAAGCTGTACGTCAGGGAGATCGTGAGCCTTCATAGAGTACCATTAACGATTACCTCAGATCGAGACACACGGTTTAACTCAAAGTACTAGTAGAGTGTATAGGAGGCTCTGGGGTCGAGGTTGAGATATAGTATGGCTTTCCACCCCTAGACTGATGGTTAGATTGAGAGGACCATCCAGACCGTGCAGGATATGTTGAAGGCTTGTGTCATGGATTGGAGAGGTATTTGGGATGAGCTTTTTCCACTCATGGAGTTTGTGTATAATAATAGTTATCATACGAGCATTGGTATGGCAAACCATGTAGGTCTCCCTTGTGCTGGAGTGACGTAGGAGAGAGACAGATTGTGAAGTTAGAGTTGATTGAGCAGTGTGTAGAAAAAGTTTGACTCATTCGAAAATGATTACTTGCAGCCCATAGTTGCCAGAAGAGTTATGCGGATAGGAGACAGAAGGACTTGGAGTTCGAGGTCGAAGAGCATGTATTTTTGAGAGTTTCCCCTATGAAGGGTGTGATGAGGTTTGGTGTAAAGGAAAAACTTAGTCCCAGATACATTGGTCCTTTTGAGATCTTGCGCAGAGTTGGACCAGTCGCATACCAGTTAGCCCTACCCCACAGCTAGTTAGAGTACATGACGTTTTTCATATCTCTATGCTGAGGAAGTACATACTGGACCCATGCCACGTGCTAGAGCAGATAACGCCCCATACAGATCTTTGATAACAAGATCTAGGAGTTGAGGACTAAGACCATTCCCCTGGTCAAAGTCCTCTGGCAGCATCACTCGACACAGGAGGCTACTTGGGAGTTCGAGGATGAGATGAGGCGTACCCACCCAAAGCTTTTGTCTTGAGGTATGCATATTTTAAATTTCAAGGACGAAATTTTCTATAAGGTAGGTAGGATGTAACATTTCTTATATTTTAAGAAAAATAAAATAAATAAATAAATAACTATATAATATAATAAGATAAACATATATTAAGGTAAGGATGACAGAGAGAGTGCTCAAAACACACTCTCCTCCCTCTCAAATTCTCTCCGCTTCACGTGGACAGTTACATACCATGGAGATGGATTTCTCCACCCTTGAACAGCCGAGAACGAGGTAGGATCACTCCACCCTTCCCTTTTGTGTTAAATTTTAAGGTTTCTTAACTTGTAAACGGTGAGAAAACGGCATGAATGTGTAGTGTTTACAAAAATTCGTGCTTACTATTTTCGCTAAAAATATTTGATGAGACAGTGTCAGATTTAGATGTGGACCATTCATATTGAGTATGATGAGGAGAGTAAAGGACCCATGAAATTTCGTGACGATCGGACGGCTAGTGACACTGGAAAACCCAAAAAATCGTAGTATGGGAGTTTTTAAAAATGAGACAAAAATTGTGAAAAAATGATAGATTTAGGAGGGATTATTGAAAATGGAAGGTGAAAATGGAATGTACGTGAAAAATTGGACTCAAAGGTGTAAAAATCACAAAAAATGGAGTACCTGACGTCGCCGACGACCAGAATGGGAGGAAATGCATGGACGAGGGAGCGCCATGTGGAGCGACTCGTGCTCACCATGCGGTGAGGCTGGAACGCGCCACACATGCTGTTTCAGCCCCCACGTGCAGAGCGCGTCTACAGACACGCCCACCACGTACGCGCAGACTGCACGCACCGTATGGCGGGCCCGTTTTCTTGGTTTTGAGGGTTTTGACCCTTTATTCCTTTAAACCTTGATTTTTGGAGCTATAGAGGTCCAAATCACGATCCAAAAGAGGCATTGTGATCGTCTCAACAAGGCAGATCTAGATTTAAGACAAAAATTTAGTTTGGAGTAACTTTTTAATAGCAAAACTACCAAATGCTATTAGATGATTTAGATCAAGTTGATCAATAGATGATCAGGCTTTAGATTTTGGTTATATGCATTAACCATAACATGATTTATGGCATGACAGGTACATCAGGGCATACACCTTGATATTGTTTACACGTTTGTTGGGATAGTGCGATACTGAGGTAGGTAATTTCATTTACAATTTTTCCATGATTCTCAAATGGTGATTTGGTGATTTGAGTTTTTGAGGCATGTGATTTATGCCTTACCATATGCATGAGAATGATTTCAGCATGTAACTTCTTATGTGCGTGCTATCTTTCTGGTGGTTATTGCATGCACTGTTCTCAATATCTTTCGTGATATTCACTTGATTGTTGGTCTTCTTGACATGTGGGAGTCACTCTGACTTGATATTTGAGACTATTGATCTTGTGGTAGGATGCAATTTTTCACCCCGTGAGTGCCCGTGAGGGTGAAAGGGTGAAAGCGAAAGTTGTACGCGACGTTCCCGTGAGTGCTTGAGTGCTAGTGAGGGTGCAAGGGTGAAAGAGTGAAAGCGGCTGATACAGAGAGCTGACCCCACATTACCGTGAGTGTATGTGAGACACTCATAGGGTTTGGTGAAAGTAGATGGTACAGAGAGCTGACCCCACATTATCGTGAGTGTACGTGAGACACTCATAGGGTTTGACTGTGTATGATGTTGATACTTTTGACATGCATTCATGTGTTTCTAGATTTTCTTGGAGTGTGCATGTCCTGATATCATGATTGATGATATCTTATTTATTTCATGGACTTGGTATGTCCTTCATCATGTGATTTAAGGCTTTATATATATATTGTTGATCATCTTTCAATCTTTATGCCTTGCACCATGTGATTTATTTTTATTGAGTTTACTTTGAATGTATATCACTTGCACAAGCATGGCTGGCTGAGGCATTGCTTTGTTTTGCAATGCCTCAGAATCAGAGCACAACAGTCAGAAAGGGAAGAAAGTGGACTAGAGTGGAGCTGGACGGGGGCTTAAGGACAGATACTGTCAGATACAGAGACAGAGTGGTGTACTTGTGTTAGACTGGTATTGGCTTTTTTGCATTCTCCTTAGTCATTGTATAAATTGATAGATTAGACTCATATCACTGTATAGTGGTTATATGTTTATACATGGATGACATGGTGATCTTGGACAGACCCTAGAGCTTTGGAACTTTCATTATTACGTATCTTTGCAATTGCAAAAATGTCACCGTGGTTTTAAATTGTGAGCATGCTCAAAATGTTTACTTTTGGTTTTGTTCTTCAGTGGGATTTTGAGGTGAAATGACCCTCGGGGTTTTCTTGATGGTATTTTTCTTGACGTTGTGAAAAGTTTTAAATCATGAGTTTTAAGTTCTAAAATCCCATGTATTTTCTATCAATAAATTTTATTACTATTTTCGAATAAATATGGGAAACAGATTTGTTCAAAACCTGTGGTGTCACATGATTAAATACTATTATTAAAGGATTGCTTCCTTAATAATTGGGTAAAGAGCATAATCTTGAGTCAATCCAAACTTCGGATATCTCCTGCAATGAATAGATCTTGATTTCATTTGGATAAAGAAAAATCCTTGGTAATGCGCATTATATCCTTAACCACTAATCGTGAAATTAAATAATGATTGAAGCAATTCAAGACTATCCATAAGAATATGAGGATGATTAATTGTAGCTTCAATGATTAATGCATCAGAAGATGGTGGATTGTAGGCTTTTCGAACAACTTTCATGAGATTGATCTCTTGATAATGAATCAAATGACACAATTCCCTTGTTTATGAGCCATGATCCATTCACCTTGACAACTAATCCAAAAAATTAAGGGACTTGGATGTTCTAGGTGTTGAGAGAGTATTAACCTTCATATGGAATATCATGGATATGATCATCGTTTGAGGGCAAAATTGATGGAGGGTGAGGCAGATCACATGAGATCAGTGGTGGTTGAGGCAAGTCACACAAGATCAGCTAAAAAGGAAATAGAAGTCAAAGAAAGTGGGAAATCAACAAGATCTGAGATTGGGAATTATAGTTCTGAGATCAGTGATCTACATCTTGCTCTAGCTCCCACCTCTTAGATCTGCTTATCTCATCAGTCTTCCACTGGTGCATGAAAATAGAGTGAGGTTTCCATCCTATCCATTGGAGTAGTACAATTGCGACTCTGAACTATATCCACTCATTTATATTACAAATCGGTACTGTAGAGAGTATTGTTCAACTTAGTTGCAGTCAGTACTATTTCAACTTGGTACTATTGAGAGTACTATTCACAGACAGGTTGTGAGTATAATTCACCTTGGTAGGTAATTATCTGTCTTCAACTTTTTCCTTTATTTTACTAAGAAACATTTTTGTATCCTCACACTTTTGACTTTCAATAACAACATCATTACTTTGCTTCTCTTCTCGTATCACATACCACCATTTCTCCAACATCTCTCCTTGCTTTTTGCATGCTCCAGGCTAAAGACAACGGTCATTTGAGGATGCGTGTAGGGCTGAAAAGCCACAATAGATTGGGGCTAGGCACAGAGCTGAATATAACATCTGATGTGGGTTAAAGATGTTGTACAATCAAGACTGATGTCGGTGAATGCTTTGCATATTTTGGATGCAATCCATTGTGATTAGTAGTAGAGGTTGCCAATTGCACAAGGTTGAAGGAGCCACTTGGTGGTAGGAGGAGCAATTAGCTATGAGTTAAGATCGCGGTTAGGTGTATCACTTAATTCAGCAAGAACAGTTCAATCAAACTTCCAATTGCAATATTGATGATTTAAGGAGAAACAAAATCTGAGATCTTGGATCTCTGAAAGCACATGAAACCTTTGTAAGCTCAAATAATGGTGGATGTCTAAAAGTGCATGTGCAATTAAGGGAGCTTCCCCAAGGAATATGAGAACTCTGAGCTGAGAAAGGGAAAAGAGTTTCAGAATTAAGAAGTTCTTGAAGTGGCAATGAGGGTTGAAGGAGCATGTGGAAAAAGACAAAGAGGAAGAAGAAGAAGAGGATGTGAAAACATGCGATTGGGGGCGACAAATTTGATCAGAGACGATAGATCTTCAACCTGCATAGCTCTGACACCATGATAGGATCTACATCTTTACTACATTTTCATTAATTGTCAAAGGGTTATACAAATATATGTAGAGAATTCCCACTATGATTATAGCATAAAATATTTGTTGTAATCCTTATTAGAATTTTCTATGGTCCTTAACATTTGAAATTCAAAATCTAATGTGACATTCTTGTCACTAATTTTAGTGGTGTGTGCATTAACTGTTCATAGCGGTTATCCTTGTTGGAAGGATAATTACTATTAAATATTTATTTAAAGTGTCCCTAATTCAAGCAATAAAACTCACTCTATTTTTGCCATCATCGTGTACTGCTCTTGAATCGGAAAATCCCTTAAAAAATGCTTCAGATATACTATTATGGTTGGAGGTATGATTCTATAACTTTTGCTAATTGTTTGTAAAATTTCTATAAAGATACATGTGATTAGAAGGTTTACATTTAGCATCAGAGCCATCTAATTCCTTTGCCTAATAGATAAATGAAATTTTCATTTCTGAAGGTAAAATGGAAACCAAACAAATTGTGAAAGATAAAATGAAACTTACCATTCTTTCTTTTCGTTGTATCTGGAAAAATCATTGCAGTTGTTGCTTATTACTTCCATATGTAAAGTACCAAAGTTGATTATAGAATGATACCTTGTTGCATTTCCTTACTTAAAATCTGATGGCCTTCTTGAAGTAGTTCAACTTTTTGATATGTTTCATCATAATGGAGACCTGCCATGAGTTTAGAAAAGCTATTTGCATCCATACAAAGATCGCATCTGAATATCATGCTACTTGACTCCTTGATCAATCCCAAAAATTGGGACTCTTATCAACCATTCCCAAACTGTATCATAATCACTGAGATTTTGGAGAGGATGAAGAAAGTGATGCTATACCATTTTCTACATGAGATGTACATCCAATGGAAAGGTATATGATGACATGGCCATCAGAAGACCTTTCATGCATGTGGAGGACCAATTCAGAGGGTGATCAATTCCAAAGCTAGTATCAAACAAAACCCAACAAAGGGTTATAATTGGCAATGGTGCTTATAATAATGTTGCTTTTACAAAGTTAGTGAACAAATTGAAGTTGAAAATGGAGCCTAATCACTTTTTCTATTGAAAAAAAGGTACAAAAATGAAGCATATTGTGATGTAATTCCAATAAATGCATGTTGCTTACTGTTGGAATGTCCATGGCAATGTGATAGGAAAGTTCCACATGATGGTTTCTAAAATATTCACCTTTTATTTTCAATAATGAGAAAATTGTTTTAGCACCATTAGAACTGAGATTCCTTCTAACACATGAGGTGGTTCACTTGAGCAGCAAGCATAAACTTGATTCATTTATTGAAGTTTTAAATGATGCATGTTTTATTACTGAGATAGATAAAGATTCTGAGAAGAAAAAAAAAAGCCTTACAACCATTGATAGTACAACTATTGCATACCAAGTTTAAAGATGTATTTCTTGAAGAAATTCCTAATGGTTTACCTCTATGAGAGACATACAACATTATATTAATTTTGTTCATGGATTTATCCTTCTTAACAAAGTTGCATATAGAATAAGTCCTAAAGAGCATTAAGAACTTCAAAGCCAATTCAATGAGATAAACGTTTGATTCAAGAAAGAAAGAGTCCTTGTGCAATACCATCCCTCATTGTACCAAAGAAGGATGAAATGTGGAGAATGTGTATTTACAATAGGGCATTGCCTTGATGACCTACTAGACTAACTCTATGAAGCTACTGCTTTTTCAAAGATTGATCTTCATAATGTGTAATATCTTCGAATTTTAAATTCAAATTCCAATGATAAAGTGAATTTCAAAAATCATAAATTATGTAAATTAAATTGGTACTGAAACCTCAATATTTGAATTGTACTAAAAAAAATGAATTCCAATGACACTAAGTACACCCAAATCGAAGTTCAAATGAATTTTACCCATTTATTTCACAAAAAGGGCAAAACTGTAATTTAACATGTGGGACCCACAACATTGATACGGGTTAGACGTTTGACTGTCAACAAGATAGTGGAAACAAACATAATGAAGGTAATCATTATGTCCACCACCACCAAGGATGAAATAGGAATTTAAATGCCCTCCCACTTTGGGCACTACTCATCTTCTTCACGTTTCCACTCTCCTTCTACATGATTAGCCCATCTGATCAGATTGAAACTTCCACCACAGCTCGTGTATATTTACACCTACAATCTTGCAGTGTTGGATTGTAGGTGAACCTTCACGATCTTGTCATTTTTCCACCTCTCCATCAGAGCTTCAAGCATCAAGATCAGGTTTCTCACTGATCTAAGAGGTAAGAGTTTGTTTCTTCTTAGTTTTTCCATGTTAGCACATTTATTTTACTACCATTATTGTTTTTTAGTAGTTTGATTTGAAAATTGGCATGTTGGTAGGATTTAATCGAAGAAAAACCTCAACACAGTGAAAATACAATATCAGGGACTACTCAGATAGAAAATATGAGCCATCCATTAGATTCAGGGACCCTCAAAACCTTAGAATTAGGGAAAATAGAACAAAAATCAGGTCACTAGGGACCCAGATCTGATCAAAACTAAATGGATGGTCTAAGCACATCATCCATGATGGAAGCTGGTGCACTGCAGTGTAAATAGTCCCTGTCGGTGTAGTTCAGTGTAAAAGGGGTACCAGTGTACTTGAGTGCAAATAGTTTCTACAGGTGTAATACAATGTAAATAGCCACCGGTTTACTCTGGTGTAAATAGCTTCAGTTGGTATAATCCGGTGTAAAAGGACATCCAGCCCGGAATAGTAATCTGGACCATTGAATAGTAATCAGAGATGGTATTTTTGAGATTTTGGAGGCTATAGAAGCCCAATTTTTTATCTAAAAGGTCTATTGAATTTGTCTTGACAACGTAGACTTAGATTTGACTTGAAAATCTAGATTTGAACACCTTTTAAATAGTTATACCACTAAATACTATTAGAAGACCTAGATCAGGCTAATCAATGAATGATCAGACCTTAGAACTTGATTGTATACATCAAATATGAGATGATCTAGGAGATTAGAAGAACATGTCTCATTAAATTGTCAAGAAAAGTAAGCTTGACCCTTGACCTGATCAGGTGCCTTAGGATTGACTAATCAGAGAGCAATCTGATCGTTAGATTGAGGTATAATTTTAGAGATATGGTTAAATCACTAAATAAATATTAAAATTAAAGTTATCATGATAAAAATGGTTAGAATTGATGATCAGATATCAATTACAAAAATTATGTAGCAATATAATGGACGGATCGTCTCCAAACTTCACGAGATGTTAGGGACTGACCCTTCATTGATTAAGGGGCATAAATTAAGTGGATCGTGACATAGATTAATGATCAAAGTCTACAAATATTTATCTAGATGTTAGCGGCCAGATCAATGAAGTTATCACTTAAGTTGGTTACTTTGAGATGTGAGAATGTCAAGTGATAGATGACTTGTGATGTGACAGGTATGTCATAGCGCACGACGTGACATTATCTATGCGCCTGATTAGAGTATCGCAATTATTGAGGTAGGTGATTACATTTGGGATTTCCCTTTTGATTTCATCGATCGTGACTTACCTAAAATTCTTAAGGCATGTCTCTTACTCACTACTGTGTTTTGTTGTATATGTTTAGTACTTCACATTTGTTATTGTGACATTTGATTTCATGATCATTCATGTTTGATATGTGATGGAATACACCTTATCATGGATCTTGACTGAGACCATTGGGTGAAGTGGGGTAAGTCAAGTCTTGTATCGATTTGAGGGCAGACCAGTAGTTTTGGGCTGACAGGCTTTCGTCAAGCAATAAACTAATGCGGGCTGCACGTGAGGGACCCAAGGTCAGATTTGTATTAGGTGAAGCAAGGTAAGCCGAGTCTTATACTAATTTGAGGGCATGCTGATAGTTTTGGGCTAACATGCTTCCATAAAAAAAATAGACTGATGCGGCCTGCACGTGAGGGACCTAAGGTCAAATTGTATCAGATGAAGCGGGATAAGCCAGGTCTTGTACCGATTTGAGGGCGGGCCAGTAGTTTTGGCTGACAGGCTTCCATTAGAAAATAGACTGATGCAGGCTGCATGTGAGGGACCCAGGGTTGGAATGAGTACTCATTGCCATCATCGTGAGTGTAGCTGAGGCACTCATAAGAGTTATTTATGCACGACTTTCTATGATAACAACATGCATTATTTGTTCTATGGATATGGACTTTTGGTTATAGTGATTTCATGCATTGCACGCTATGATATTCAGATTTGATGATGATTTGCTTAGCACATGATTTCTTGATTTATCAATCATGAATGGTTGAGGTTTCACATGCCTTGTATACTTTTGTCTTATGAGATTTTGTCATGATTATGATACTTAGTGCCATTTGATTTTATTTGTATTTATTATTAAATGTGAATCACCTACACAAGCATAGCTTGTTGAGGCATTGCTTTGTTTTGTAATGCCTTAGATTTAGAGCGTGATAGCACTAAGCGTAAGAAGGTGGAGCAGCATTGACTGAGTGAGGACCTCAAGGACCATCTTCCTTTTTGTACATCAAAGACTAATTTAGTGTATGCCTCTTGGACTTGTGTTTAGATTTATTGGGTTGTACATGGATGTTAATATTTTGGATAGATTGAACCCACACTACTTGTATAGTGTACCTTTACTTGCTGATGTGTGTATGATGTGGTAATCATGGATGGACCTTGGGGGAAATTCATACATATTAAACTTATTATTGTCTTTTCACGATTGTGTATGATTTGTCATGGTTTTACTTTGAGTATGCTCAGTGTATAGATGATTTGACTTTTATTTATTATCATGGTTTTGGATATGGGATGACCTTGGGGATTTCTTTTGAATGCTGCATTATTTATGTTAATTGTAAGTTTTATTTTCAGGGATCCTCTTATTTTATAAAACATATTATTATTACTATTTATGAATTTGGGGAAAAAGGTTTAAAAAAACCTGGGGTGTCACATAATGTGTAACATCAAATTTGAATGAGACTAGGTGATGAATGGAAGATGTCTTTTAAAGCTAGAGATGGACTTTATGAGTAGTTGGTTATACCTTTTGTTTTATCTAATGCTCTTAGCACTTTATACATTTAATGATTCATGTCTTTAAGCCTTTCAATGCAAAATTTGTTGTTATGTACTTTGATGATATTCATGTGTATGACAAAAATCAAGAGGAACACTTGAGTCATCTTTAGCAAGTACTACACACTTTATGAGAATAGATGTTATACAAGAATCTATACAAGTGTAAATTCTTCATTGTAGATTTATCTTTTTGGGCTATGTTGTTTCAATTGATGGAGTAAAAATGGATCTAAGTAAAGTGGAAGCTATTCTTAGTTAGTTAGTTCCTTAGTCTCTTCATAATGGAAGATTTCATAGCCTCTCTTCTTTCTATTGAAGATTTATCAAAAATTTTAGCACAGTTATCGCTCCAATTACAGAATGTTTAAAGTGTGAAAATTTCAAGTGGATGCTGGATAGAGTTTTGAACTCATCAAACAAAAGGTAACTATTGCTCCTACTCCCTCTTGAACTAAAATTGATTGTATTTTTTAAGTTGAATGTGATGCGTCCAATGTTGGAATCAGTCCCATTCATAGCCAAGAAGGAAAACCAATTGCTTTCCTTAGTGAAAAACTCAATGATTCTCATAGAAATTACTCCAGTTACAATAATGAATTCTGCGCTATTGTGAGAATATCAAAACATTAGAGCCAAGACTTGCTTTTGCAGTCATTTGTGCTATTTTCAAATCATGAAGCTTTAAGGTTTATTCAGAGTTAATAGAAGCTTTGTAGAAGACATGTCACATGAGTTGAATTTATTCAATCTTTTTATTTTGTGATCAAGTGTAAATCAAGTACGCAAAACATGGTTGGAGACTCCTTGAGCAAGAGACATTTTTTAATAACTCTTTAAATATCAAAGTTGTTAGTTTTGAAATATTTAAGGAACTTTATGCATGTCATCCCTTCTTCGGGTAGATTTGGAATAGTTGTAAGCATGGTTCTTATCATCAATTTCTAATGCAAGATGGGTTTCACTTCAAGGGTAATCTCTTATGTATTCATAAATGTTCTTTTAGAGAAGCAATTATATTTGAGGCTCATGATACAAAACTTGTTGAATACTTTGGGTGAGATAAAAGTCTTAGCCTCGTGAAAGGTAGATTCCTTTTGCCAAAAATGTTAAGTTCCTTTTCTAAGCATGAGTAACATTGCAGAACATGTCATATAGTGAAAAGTTGGTTACATGACATAAGTCTGTGTATTGTGCTATCTAATCCTAACTCTCCTTGTGAATAGGTTACCATGGACTTTGGGCTACTAATAATTCAATTAAATAAAGATTCAATTATGGTGGTTCTTAACCGTTTCTCAAAAATGAAACATTTTATAGTATGCACTATGACTATTAATGCTTCATATTTAGTAGACTTGTACTTTAAAGAAGTCATTAGACTTTATAAAATTCCCAAACCTATCACATGAGATAAAGATCCTAAGTTTATGAGTCACTTTTGGAGTACTTTATGGAGAAAGCTTTGAACTCTATTGCATTTTAGTTCTTCTTATCATCCTCAAACCGATGGAAAGATTGTAATTATTAATAGAAGTTCACAAAATTTATAATGAAGTTTTGTGAGAGAATATTCTCCAATCAAATATGTTATTAGCTCAACTTAGATTTGCCTTCAATAATTCTTATAGTCAAACAATAAGTTCTAGTCCTTTTGAAGCTGCATATGGAAAGAATCCTTTGAGTCAAATCAATTTAATACCCTTGCCACTAGCCAATAATTGCTGTGGAGATGCTGAAGAGAGAGCAAGTAAATCAAGCATATCCGAGCTAAGACAAAATGAGAAGTACAAAGAACAAGTACATAAGAACAAAAAATATGCTGAATTTCAAGAAAAAGATTTGGTATGGGTGCATCTTCCTCAAGCATAACACTCTAAACTCGAGCTAAGAGTAGCAGGTCCTTTCGAGGTTTTGAAGAAAATTGGTGAGAATGCTTACAAGATTGAGCTACTGGAAGAATTTGAAGTTTTAGGTACTTTCAACATAGTGGATATTTTACTATACAAGGGAGAGAATGATGCAGACAACTCAAGGACAAATTCTTTTCAACCTAGGGAGAATGGCATAGGAGTGTTCCAAAATTCTAAGATTGATGATGAATCAAGAGTGGTCAACAATGATCAAACAATGAACCATTAAGATCATAATCAAACCCTCTTAGACCAGTATATTCTAGACATCTTAGATCATGGATGACTAGATGCCTTTAGTTTGAAAGGATAAATTGGATGTTTTGGAGCTAAAATATAAGATGCCTAGAACTCATGTAAAATGGATGCCTTGGATTAAAGGATGAGGGGCATCTTAGATCATCATAGATGGATATTATAAATCAATCAATGGGAGGCATCCCATGGTCCAACTTATACTTTCGTATTTCTCCATGGTCAAAAAAGTAATATGGACTTTCTAATTCCATGTTCAAAATGTTTTCAATTTTTTTATTGGTAAAGTTGTGGTAACTAGTTAAAATTCCAAATCAGCCAAGATTAAGGAAAGTTCTTGTATTAAAATTTAAATGAATTTAGAAACTTGCTTGTTTGTAATACACATGTATGGAAATTACTTGAATGTGTTTAGGCAATTGCCCAATGCTTAAAAGGTGTTAATTGAAAAATACCCAAGTTTAGAAAACTCATGGCAAGTATATAAGGTTTAGAAAGTATTCTTTAGTCTAGAATTTTTTTGTATTTAGATAGTTGCTTAGTAGTTTTGTACATTGATTATTTGGGAGGTCTATTGTCATCTAATTAAGCACCTTTACAACGTGAATTAGAGGATAGAATAGTTGAATTGTATCTCTTAGAGGATCCAAGGGTGGTGAGGCTCTTAGTTCCATATCTTTAACATGATGACTAATCTACATCTTTAAAGTGGTGAGCTAGTTTCTATCAATAGTTTTGTATCTCTTTGGTGATGATTCTGTATCCAAGGAGTGGTGAGATATTTCCATATTTTAGTTCTATATCACTCTAGTGGTGATTGTTCTGTATCAATATAGTGATAAGCTATCTTTAATTTACCTTATTATATTTTAATTTACCTGGTTACCTGGTATTAGCATAGGCATTGATTTTAAGGACACCTTTAAGCCAATGGTGAAGCTTACTATGATTCATTTAGTATTGGCTACTACTACCACAGATCAATGGGCTGAGTCAACATTTGGACATATAAAAGGCATTCCACCATGACTCACTCTCTGAAACAGTCTAAATGGTCTAGTCC
The DNA here is from genome assembly GCA_035236585.1 of Warburgia ugandensis. NCBI lineage: Eukaryota > Viridiplantae > Streptophyta > Magnoliopsida > Canellales > Canellaceae > Warburgia > Warburgia ugandensis. The sequence goes on from CP141139.1 coordinate 33,209,743, forward strand.
CAGGCTTCATTAATCAAAATAGTTTGGATCACATTTGCCTTTTGCAACACTCATTGTATGGTCTAAAGAAGGCACAAGGTGCCTAGTATTAGAAACTTAACAGTTTTCTTTAAAGATGTCGATTTGTGACATCCAAGATTGACACCCCATTGTATACCTTCAAACAAACTAATGTAGTTCTTTACTTCTTAATCTATGTGGATCACCTATTGGCAACAATTAACAACAATTTCATTCGCTTACTTATTCACTCTTTAGGTGCAGCATTTGTTATCAAAGATCTTGGGGATGTCCACTACTTGGAATGGAAATCACTCACCTACCCTCTGTTCTCTTTATCAATCAGCAGAAATACATAATTGATTTGCTCAAAAATTTTGTAATGGAAGATGCTCGGACTGTCACAACTCCCTTGCCACATCCTTACACGTCTCTTGCATCATGTTCCATTCTCTGATAACTCCTTTACCACCTAATAGTAAGAGCACTTCAGCATTTGAATTCACTTAGCTAGACATCACTCTTACAGTGAACATAGCTGCTCAATATATAGAAGCCCCACTTGTTGGTCACTAGAATATCGTTAAAAGGATTTTTAGGAATCTCAAACATACCTATCTACATGGTTTTATGATTCATCAAAACTCTAGCTAATATCTCTCAGTATTCGTTGACTTGGATTGTGCAGGTAGTCTTGAAGACCAAAAAGCCACCTTTGTTTCTCTTGTATTCCTTTGTTCAAAATTTATTATCTTGAAGCTCAAAAGAGCAACATACTATTGCTTTCTCCTCAAAAAACATCAAAATATCATGCCTTATTCACTACTACTTTGAAAGTCACTTGGATTCAATTCCTTTTAAAAGAACTTGATATTTAGTAGCCCTACACCATACAATTTGGTGCGACAACATGCAAGCTACATACATGATGGCTCATCTCATTTTGTTTCATAGATTAAACACATCAAAATTAGCTTCCTTTTGTCTGAGGCAAAATCTCATCCCAAAATCTTCAAGATCACTACATCTGTACTGGGGATTAGATTGTTAATTTGCTTACTAATGGGATGTCACAACAAAGGTTTTAGTTTCTATTGTCCAAGATTAACATTCAACAAGCCATGTTTCTCATGGACAATGTTTGACAATGCATGTTTTGTAAACCTTCTAATCTTAGGATGTTTATACAAATCAGAAAACAAGTGGAAACAAACATTAAATGGATGCTTAACTCCAACGAAGCAAATGATCTAGTAGTGTTTTAAAGAATTTTTCTAATTCTCAACAATTCATGATGATGGACAGATCAATAGAGAGACTTAATTGTTAGAATTAGAGGATCCTTAAATATAGGTCTTAGTAGCAGTTATCCTTCCATCAAGGATACTTAAGTATCTCAAAATAGTTAATCACATGTAATGAAAAAAATAAAAACTATCATCACCAATAGCATTTAGACTAATAACTTGGTGCATGTTATTACCATGATACCCATGTTCACTTTGAATTTTAAATGCTAAGGACCATAGAAAATAGAAAAATACTAACATTTTCCCACTTGGTCCAAACATTTATAATTTTACAAATTCACAAATCTTGACACACTAGTCTCAAATACTTTATGCTTTATGTTCAAACAATGAAATAAATTACATAAATCATGGTAATAATTTCTTTACAAAAAGAAGTATTACCTTCCATGTATTTCAATGTAATTTTCCTCTTTGAAAAAGCCTTTTACATGGCATTTTATCTTTATGAATAAGCCTTAAATGCTTATTATGGGTCCACATCAAAATATTTTTCATTCTAGTCATAAATGTACATAATCAGTAAAAGAAGACAAATTTAATAATTCAGAGTTTTGTTACTAATATGTGCTATAAATATAGCATCATAATTCAAATAAAAAGTGAAAAATTAGAACAAAGTCCATTTGTGTCACATGATTCTTAAACAACTTTGGTAGTCCATAATCATTAGCTCAGTATGAATGTGTTCAATGAGCACTTCATTCTTTCTAACTGCTAAGTACTTGATGTCAATATGTGTATGTTAACTTCCACTCTTATTATTCTTAGCAAAGAACATAGTAGCCAAATTGTCACAGTATATCTTCAATGGCTTAAAGATAGAATCAACAACTCAAAGCCAGAGATAAAACTATTCAACCAAATTGTAATGACTCCAATTTTGAAATACTAAAATCCCAAGTTAGCAATGAAAAGTTCAATTTTTGAAGATAAGGGCATTTTGGTCATTTCACTATTCACCTTGACTGAACCCAAAAATTTGGTCTTGAAAATGGTAACATTAGGTGCGTCTCGGAAAAAGGAATCCAACAAGACCAAAATCACCCAAAACGGAGTTAAAATGAGCAAGTTATAGCCCTTTGAAGTTCAGGGGCAAAAATATAATTTTTACTAAAAACGGATTTAGCCTGCAAAACACAGGGGCCCATTTTGATACAGGCACCCTTCATCTTCAACCTCCTAGAGGGTTCTAGAACGGCGGTGATTGGAGGAGAAATCACCACCATTCTGGAGGTTTCTCCATCGCCATTCAAGGGCGGTGTGAGCCCCCTCCAGAACCCTCTTATAGCTCTATAAATAGAGCTTTTGGGCGCCTCTAATGGCAGCCCAAAAGCTTGAGAAAAACCCATTTTGGAGAAGCAACCAAGAGGAGAAAAACCCAGCAACAAGCCAGGTATGCCCAAGATCCCTCAAAACTCGTCTTCACAGTAGTCCTAGGCTCAGTTTCCCTAAGTTTTTGCATGAAAAATCATGCAAAATAGAGCCCTGGAGAGTCACCAAGGACCCAGGGACGATCCCTGGGCTGCACTGGTTCGATAGGGTCGAACCAGGGTGTCCTGAGGATGCCCCGATCCCCCAACGAATGAGACGTTCCAGACGGAACAAAACGCGTTGACCGCGTTCGAGAGAACCAAATGGGCGCGTTCGTGGACGCGCTCGCAAAAGGAACAAACGGGTGGGAAATCCAGCGCGTCTGCAAATGCGGCCGCTAGGGTGCATGCCATTGACACGTAGTGCGCTAGCATTCTAGGATTTCCACTTCATAAAGCCCGATGGGGCGCATGCCGCTGACGCGCAGCGCGCTAGCATTCCCCATTTTCACTCTTAAGGGCCTTATGTACATGTGATACTAAAAAGCTTATAACTTGAGATATAGAGCTCTGATTGAGGCGCCGCAAAAGGCGTTGTGTCCGTGTCGACAATGCGGACACACTTAAACTATAAAATCCCTAATCAAAGCCCAATCAAAGTTGAGCATGACCCTTAGAATAGGATGGTGGTGGGTGGCCGTGAGACCTTTGGAAAACTGATGATACCAAGGCCCAATTAGGACCTTAGGACACCCATAGGGATAAGGATGGACCCTTAATGCCTAATTAATAAGTCCAACCACTCTAAAACCTATAAAAGATAGGCCAAACTAACCTTGATTCCCCAAACCATGTTCAAAAGCATACGAGGACAAAGGGGTTAGTGCGACCTGGCCAGGTAGGTGCTCTATCGCTATTAGATTTTTTTAAAAGAACCATGATTGTGTTGAGAATACATGTTTTAAGTATATGACTTATTTAGCATGACTTAATTCAGCATACATGTGATAAATGCTTTATGCATATACATGTTTTGTAAATAATTGCATATACATTATGCACAGATATGTTTTGCAAACTATTGCATACATTTCATGATTTGTCAGCATTAAGTTCTTATAAAAATTGCATGTCACTGAGGGTTACCAAAAGACGCTGGAGTACCAAGGGCCAGGCAGTTGTGAGGGACCTGAAGAGGACAGGTTTTGACAAAAAAAAGAGAGAGGTTTTCACTTGTTTGTTCTAATTATGATTTGGGCTGATAAGCTCGTGGGCGCTATGCTGAGAGGTTTGGGTTGGCCTCTAGCCTCTACCACTATTAGGTGGATGGGTACCACGCCCAAAAAGGGCAACGTCCCTACGTCAACTACATGTGGTACAGGGGGCTACCACTGGTGTCACGGCGCTGGGTCGACGTGTCATAGGCCCCGTTGAGGCTATGACCGAGTGTCCTTAGGTACACGGGGACCACACGGCGGTGAGGTCGTGGGCATAGTTGGACCCTATGGTTTCGTGGACTTATATTGCATATGGCATGATATGAGGTTGGTCGACCATACCATACTAGATATCCATGAGTTGGATTCAATGAAGCATCTTATGCATATCATAATGTTATGATATATATATGATACTTTCGATTTGGATTATGTGATCCTTTAAGTCGTTAGTATTTCAGTTTGACAATGGTTTTTAATTCCGATCTTGGACATGAGTGTTCAACCATGCACATATTTTAAAAGAGCATATGATTTTAAACATCTCATGCATTATAAAACTAGTAGTGATGGACTCCTACTGAGTATAGTATATACTCACCCAATCCTTAACATTTTTCAGACACAAAGTAAATACTTAAGGGCAAGGAACGCTTGTGATAGAAGACACCTAGACTAAGTGCAAGTAAGTAAACCCCTACCTTATCTTTCAATGTTACTTGATTGTAGTTACTCTCTATAGCTGAGGCTGTGACTGACACTTTCTTGGGAATAATATTCATTTAAAAATTTGCCATGGCTAGATAATTTGAGAATGTGTTTTGAAACTCAGGGTTTTTATGAAAGATTGTTTTTCCAAAAACAAAACAAAAAGATTTTCATGCATTTCATACTTATAAAACAAGAGATCTCGCCTTTTTATCAAAACTGCATCATAAAAGAACTCGGGTCGTCACAGTTGGTATCAGAGCACGATTTAACATTACTCACAGCCTAGTTATGAGGAGAATAACTTATAATCAAGTTTCATCCATGAAAGAGTAAGGGGTAATAGGATAACACAAACTAAGGTTTGGTGAATTACCTTGTGATTACAGATGCTTAAGAAGAGAGGAAGCAATGCTCCAAGACCTGAAGCCCCACCAGTGGACTCCACTAGGTCAGGCAATGGGATGGCTAAGTTATTCCAACAATTCCTATAGAATATGGGACAATACATGAATAGTCAAAGCCAAAATCCTACCACCCGAGATCCTTCCCCTGATAAAGTAATAGATAGGACTGAGGTTCAGTTAGAAAGGTTTCAGAAACTAGCTCCCTCATTCATAGGAGAAGATGAAGCATCTACAGCTGAAAAATGGTTAATTGATATTGAAAAGATATTTAAAGCCATGAACATAGCTGAAGAAAGAAAAGTACCCATGGCCACATTTTTGTTTAAGGGAGAGGCTACCTTTCGGTGGAAAACAGCAGAAAGGACTTATTTTGACCAGCAAGAAACAATAAGATGGGAAGAGTTTAAAAAGGTCTTTAATGACAAATATTATCCTAAACACATATGAAAACAGAAGGAAAAGGAATTTATGGACTTAGAAAAAGGAAATATGACTGTCCAATAGTATGAAAGTAGATTCATCAGCCTCCGAAGATTTGCACCACGTGCTTATGCTGATGAGGAAGATGCGGCAGAAAGATTTGTAGATGGACTCAACCCAGGACTCAGGAACAGAGTTCTAGGTTTCCAACCTTCCACAATAGCCAAAGCCGTAGAGATGGCCTCCCTATACAAAAAATATTATCAAAGGAACCAAGCAATAAAGGAAACTAAGAACATCAACACCATGAGAAATAAAGGAAAGAGACCGTTTCAGTCATCTGGAACCAGGCCACCTTTCAAGAAGCTGTTTGAAAACAAAGGAAGAAGACCAGACTAGAAGGCATGACCTAGGTGTAACAGAAATCATTCAAGCAAACCATGTCCCAACTTCAACATCACTTGCTATAGTTGTGGAGAATTAGGACATTTTGCTAGTAATTGTCCAAAAAGGAAAGTACAAGAGCGTAAAGAAGATCAAGTTCCAAAAAGCCAAGGACGTGTCTTTGCCCTCAGTTCTAGGCAAGCCCAATCTTCAAATGCAGTCGTTGAAGGTATTCTTTTATCTATGATACACCTGCTAAAGTTCTATTTGATATAGGCTCCACTCATTCTTTCATATCCCGGGAATTTGCATCATCCTTGGATATTATACCACAGGACCTAGACTTCACTCTAGAAGTCATGACTCTTGTAGGCCAGGCACTCCCCACCTATTCTTATCTCCAAGATGTCCCCATTTTGATCAAGGACCATTTGCTACATGCCAATCTTATCCACTTAGATATGAATGACTTCGACATCATCCTAGGTGTGGACTGGCTAGCCTTTCATCATGCCTTTGTTGATTGCCACCAGAAACGTGTCACTTTTACCCTACGTAATGGAGATACTTTCACCCTCCAAGGAAGAAAGGATTATTTAGGAGCGTGTGTTATTTCTGCCATGAAAGTAGCTAAGCACATTGCTCAGGGATGCCCCTTCTTCTTAGCCAAGATTGAATCTGTCGAGAGTCCCCAACCAAAGCTAGAGGATGTCGAGATAGCCCTAGAATTTCCTAACGTATTCCCTGAGGACTTACCAGGTCTACCTCCACCAAGGAAAATTGAGTTTATCATTGACCTTATACCCGGTACTTCCCCCATTTCCAAAGCTCCTTACCTGAATGGAAATGGGACCATATTACCATGGACTTCATCGTAGGGTTACCCAGGACCTCTAAGGGTCATGACATGATCTGGGTAATTGTTGACAGATTAACTAAGACAGCCCATTTCCTTCCTATACGTCATACCCAATCCATTGATAGTCTATCTCAGCTATACATCAAAGAGATAGTGAGTCTACATGGCATACCCCTTAGTATCACTTCAGATAGGGATAACCGCTTCACTTCGTAACTTTGGAAGTCTGTCCAAAAATCCTTAGGATCTTCCTTGAACTATAACACAGCCTTCCATCCACAGACCGATGGACAGTCAGAGCGCACAATCTAGATAGTCGAAGATATGTTGCAAACCTGTGCCCTCGATTGCAAGCAGAGCTGGGATGAAAACCTACCGCTAGTCAAGTTTGCGTACAACAATAGCTTTCAGTCAAGCATTGGCATGGCTCCGTACGAGGCGCTCTATGGGAGACCTTGTCGATCACCCACCAGTTAGAGTGAAGTTGGAGAGTCCAGGGTGTTCCAGTCTGAGCTAGTGGAGCAATGCGCCGAGAAGGTCAAACTCATAAGAAGACGCCTCCTCATAGCTCAAAGCCACCAAAAGAGCTATGCTGATCGAAGGAGGAGACCATTGGAATTCGACATAGGAGAGCACGTTTTCCTGAAGATATCTCCCACTAAAGGAGTTATGCGGTTTGTTGTCAAAGGAAAACTTAGTCTGCATTACATAGGACCTTTCGAAATGCTGGAGAAAGTGGGAAAAGTGGCCTACAGGATCGCACTACCCTCTCAGCTATCTGAAGTGCATAACGTATTCCATGTATCTATGCTAAGGAGGTACGTGCCTGACCCTGCTCATGTCATCAACCAGGTACCCATGGAGTTGACGGAGGATCTCAAGCTAGAGACGAGACCAATTGAGATCCAGGATTGTAAGAATAAGAAGTTACGGAACAAGGACATACCCTTAGTCAAAGTTTTGTGGAGAAATGCGCACATGGAAGAAGAGACTTGGGAACCGGAGTAAAAAATGCGAGAAAAGTACCCCGAGATCTTTTGATTGTATATATAGTAGAATTTCGGGGGCAAAATTCCCCTAAGGGGGTAAGAATATAATGACTCCAATTTTGAAATAGTAAAATCCCAAGTTAGCAATGAAAAGTTCATTTTTTGAAGATAAGGGCATTTTGGTCATTTCACTATTCACCTTGATTGAACCCAGAAATTTGATCCTAAAAATGGTACCATTAGGTGCGTCTCAAAAAAAGGAATCCAACAAGACTAAAATCACCCAAAACGGAGTTAAAATCAGCAAATTATGGCCCTTTGAAGTTTAGGGGCAAAAATGTAATTTTTACTAAAAAAGGAATTAGCCTACAAAACACAAGGGCCCGTTTTGATACAGGTACCCTTCATCTTCAACCTCCTAGAGGGTTCTAGAATAGCGGTGATTGGAGGAGAAATCACTGCCATTCTGGAGGTTTCTCCACCGCCATTCAAGGGCGGTGAGAGCTCCCTCCAGAACCCTCTTATAGCTTTATAAATAGAGCTCTTGGGCGCCTCTAATGGAAGCCCAAAAGCTTGAGAAAAACCCCTTTTGGAGAAGCAACCAAGAGGAGAAACGAGGAGAAAAACCCAGCAACGAGCCAGGTATGCCCAAGATCCCTCAAAACCCGTCTTAACAGTAGTCCTAGGCTCAGTTTTCCTAAGTTTTTGCATGAAAAATCATGCAAAATATAGCCTTGGAGAGTCACCAAGGACCTAGGGACGATCCCTGGGCTGCACTGGTTTGACAGGGTCGAACCAAGGTGTCCTGAGGATGCCCTAGTCCCCCAATGAACGAGACGTTCCAGACGGAACGAAACGCGTCGACCGCATTCGAGAGAACCAAACGGGGGCATCCGTGGACACGCCCGCATAAGGAACAGATGGACGAGAAATCCAGCATGTCTGTAGATGTGCAGCGTGCTAGCGTTCTAGGATTTCCACTTCTTAAAGCCCGCTGGGGGGCATGCTGCTGACGCGCAGCGCGCTAGCATTCCGCATTTTCACTCTTAAGGGCCTTATGTACATGTGATATTAAAAAGCTTATAACTTGAGATCTAGAGCTCCAATTGAGGCACCGAAAAAGGCGTTGTGTCCGTGTCGATGACGCGAACATACCCAAACTATAAAATCCCTGATCAAGGCCCAATCAAAGGTGGGCATGACCCTTAGAATAGGATGGTGACGCGTGGCTGCTAGACCTTTAGAAAACTGATGATACCAAGGCCCAATTAGGACCTTAGGACACCCATAGGTATAGGGATGGACCCTTAATGCCTAAGTAATAAGACCAACCACTCTAAAACCTATAAAAGATAGGCTAAACTAACCTTGATTCCCCAAACCATGTTCAGGAGCATATGAGGACAAAGGGGTTAGCGCGACGTAGCCAGGTAGGTACTTTGATCTTGGAAAAGTTATTTTGGTTTGGTGCACTAAGATTTCTTTCTTATTAGTAGTTTTTTGAAATTATGTCTCGAATGGATTTTTGTTATGTGGAATGTATTATGAATTCATTACTGTGGTAAATACTTGACATATTTCAAATTACATTATAAATGATTATAGTTTTGCATGATGCAGTATGAACAAGTGATCAATATGGTAAATTATGATTTTGTTTTGTATAATTGCATCTTATTCCTCCTACACAAGCAATTGCTTGCTAATACAAAGAATAGTAGTAGGTTTGGCATGTTGACAATATCTCAAGACAAAGGACTCCCAAGGAATAGGAGTTGTTACTGACAGGAGTGTGCCAACGAAAACTCTTGACTAGGACAGGTAACAAGTGGTTTATGTTAGAAGTTATTTTACCAGAAATGAGAAAAAGATTGCAATGTGTGTAATTATGGGAGGTTTGATGACTTATGTGACTGGGTGGTGATGTGGAGGTTCTGGTTGTATTTTATTTGAGTAATTTTTTTATTCAGCTAGATGTATGAAAAGGAGATAGAGACTTCAATTATATTTTAAAATTGTAACAAAGGTTCGTCAGGTACTTTGCAATGACATGCACTAAATGTCATATGTCTGAAAAATAGAGGAAACTTTGTTGGATTTTTGGTAGAAATGGTGCTCATTTCACTGAGAATCCTTGTTTTTGAGAAAGATAAATAACACTTGGGGTTTTTCAAAGTAAATTTAAGTGGAAAGATTCTTCCGCTATTGTTTACTCTTTAAAAATTATTTTTTTAGAGATTGATCTTGCTAAGTCAATGTCTTTTGAATTTAAAAAGTGTTATGAATACCTAGGTAATCACAAATGTATGCATGATCAATGCTTGATTGTTGTTCAAATTATGTTGTTGATCCATATTATTATTAGCAAAATAGCTACAAATGGTTTAAATCTCACCATTGATTTATGTCAATTTAGGCGCATCATCTAAATATTTTTATTGAAATTTCATTTGCTAATTTATGATTCTATAGGCACATCCATTTGTTTGGAGTGCATGATTTGATTATTATAAGTGCATGTAGAGCATGGATTTGTTTGTTATAGGTACATGAATTGGTTTAATATAACCACATGGGTTATGCGCTATTGGACATATTGGTGTAGGCACATGGGTTGATTGAACACAAATGCATGAACCGACTAAATTCCATTTATGTTCCAAGGAACAAAATCACAAATCTTCTTGTCCTACCAATAGAGTTCACATGAGACATAATGTGAGATAAGATACAAGCATGTGGCAAAGAAAGAAAAAGATGGATTTTCAATACACTTAGAAAGGGATCTATAAAACTACCACGTCAATGTTATTAGCTATTCAACTAAAAGATGGCCATTAGCTTAAGGTACATAAATGAATAATGTGATGCTGTCATTGCACACATTTGTTTCCACAACCACAACCTACATTAAACCCATTGACAAACTTGGTATAATAAATTGATAGAAGGCACCAATATGCTACATTGCTGCTTGCTCACAACAAATACGACCTTCCCACATGTACGCTTTAACTTTAGCATCTTGGATGCTTATATATCCTTATGGTGCCTATGCAAAAGATGCATAGCTAAGAAAGTTTGCTTGCAAATTACATTCCACTCTCAAATATAACCAGTGCAAAGTTGGGATAATGATATAAGCACACATGATAGATCATTTTCATGCCATTGATTTAACTTATCCTTGATTTTGGCTCACTCATATTGAGTAGTTGGTTTTGGATCACACCATTGATGCCCATGTTATATGTGTACCAATCTTAATTGTTTCAATTCATTATTCATTCATTATATGCACACTATATCTAACTAATTTATATACCATGCGTTGATCTATTTAGAAATAGGCTCATTAACATCATGATCCATTTGATAGCACTTGTTATATGCACACAAGTTTATTGCATGACCCATTGATCCTTGTCTACAACTCACACGCACAATATTATTTATTGACCTAAAAGCATGTGCATACATTTAGATGTTTAATCCAAAATTATGCACCCAATAATCAATTGTCTATTGAATGGTTAAAATTATGATCTGCACATACATCTTGCATACACCGATTTAGGATCTAAGAACATCACGCGCATCCCCTATATTATGTGCATCATTGAGCGATTGATCCAATTACTGTGCATACTTTTGAGTTGTTGATCTAGGTAGTGTATGAATTATTGAGTAATGAATCAAAATATCTTGCATACCATTGATCCCTTGATTAGAACAGGCACACCATTGATCCATCATTTAAAGCTTATACACTTATTTTCCACAAAATGAAGCATACACTCAATTGATCTTTTGTTTTCATTTTGTGCACATGCACTCTTGTTTACGTGATATAAAGCATATGCATCTTTGATTTCACATTCCATGTACCATGTGCAATGTTGATACTCTGTGCATGAGAGTCCTCTGTCATGACATTTAGGAAAATAGAAGAAAATTATATGATATAATGTATGATGATTATGGAAAAGATTATATTTCATCATACGATTAAATTGCCAAATATTTTGTTTAAGCACATGCGTACTCATATGCATGTGACATCATGATTGAAATGCTCTATCCATTATCAAATTTGAAATGTTAATCGAGATTTTGAGATTTCACTCTAAGGTGTGTTTATGTGACCATATGATGAATAGGAGATCAGAACTATGATGAAACTCTTTGGAGTTGTGTGTAAGGGGTAATTTATGAGACCCTAGTAATTTGCTATGCTATGAGTGCAGTTGGCCACTGACATTCCGAAAAGAAAATTTCATACCCACCTGAGGTAAAGGCTTTTATGTTTAGGAGGGTCATGGGACCTTCCATTCAGCGTGATCCGTTCTCCCCCATGAGGATTGGTGTAGGTCATGTGGTATCCATGATCGAACGTAGGCAAGAGACTCTAGTTCTCTTTAAGTGCATATCAAATGAGATATGATATTGGCATATATGTTTATGTTGGTCATCCTCGAGGGGAATAGACCATTTTCCTGTATGGCCTCATCAGGGTGCTGCTGTCTAATCAATTGATACTATGTTATATGTTCAGATCTAGGGTACTACTTCTAATGTTGTGTTCTTTTGGATTGAGATTTGTAATACTATATGTTATTTATTGTGTATTTTGATGTTTAATCATTACCAAGTTTTGATACCACTGGCAATTAATCAATAGCATGTTATTACCTTTATGCATGTTTTGTCCAGCTTAGAATTTTCCACTAAGTGGTTGTACTCACACCCACCAACAATTTTAGGTTAATCGTCTAGTTAGAAGTGATAATTAAGGCATTGTAGGAGGCTTTGGAACAACGAGAGAGAAAGTACAAGAATGAATAAGTTACCTTACTTTGTTTTAGACTTTTATTGAACATTGAAAGCAGTTATGTAATAAGGTAATGGATTATATTATGAATATTTGAGTTTCATTATGGTTGTTTAGGCTATGACCAATGGATCCTGGTAGTGCTTATTCATATGAAATTATTTTGGCTATACATGGAGTTGTATTGAGACACACATGCTTAGAAGGGCAGTTTTGAAAATTAATATATATGGTACATCTTTGAAATGTTAAAAAAAAAAATATTCTACTTAGGATCTTGATCATTTCCAAATAAGTTTTTCAAAGGTTGTTTCTATAAACCCAAGACATCATAAGATGATTAGGATTTAAGAAAGGAAAAGAGCTTAGAACAAGGGGTGAGGCTTGGAATCCATGTGGATATGGATGTGGGTGAGAAGGAAAGGGATAAGGTGGAAAGGAAAGGAAAGGAAATATAGGAAAATTGGAAGGAGGATAGGCTAGTGGAGGAAAGCAAATTAGAAGGAAGGGAGAAAATCTAGGAAAACAAGTGGGGATAGAAAGGAAAAGAGGTGGGAGGCGTGGAATGGCTTTTTGGTTGTAAATGAGTTCAGAAATCTAAGATGAATGTAAGCCATTTTATTGAAAAAAGTAGTGGAGATCTTCCCTACTTAGGATTTTGATTTAACATTTCAATAAGGGTAAGGTGGCTTTAAAATTTCTAAAAAGAGCAAAATCAAAGTAGTAATTTGCATACAAAAGATGTCTATGCCACAAGGAGTCTCACAAATTTGGATATTGATTGGATCTTATTTACGTTGCTTATCTTAAAGAAAGAGGGTTTCGATTAAAGTAGAAATTTAAACAAAATGTAATGGGAAACATGCATAAAATTAGAAATATGAACTAAAGAAAACCTTATAAAAATAAAGATTTTCAATGGAATAAAAAACTTTCCTACCTAACATGCATTCAATGAAAGAAACTAATGTAAAACTAGAATGAATGAATTTAGGAAACTTACTTAAGGAAACTTGCTAGAAATAAAACTTTCCTAAACTAACAATTTCCTAGGATACATTTTATACAAAATTGAACAATTATCACACCCCAATCAGTATTTTACTATTCCTTAAGAAAAACATGTAAAAAATTATGAAAACAAAAATGGTTGTCATTTTTTCATGTACTCGTGATTGCATTTAGCATATGCAATAAGCCCTTAAACCCTTAGTTTACCCCTAGTGGACAAGTTAGGCCTCATGAGTGTTTACACTAAATATATCCACAAAATTTAATGTCCTTTATTTTATTTAAGATAATTCACTTCCATTAGTACTCTACTTAATTTAGAAACTTAATAAATATGAATGAATTTTTTTACAAATTACCGATATACTAAAGCCATCTTATTCTCGCTTCATCTCAAAATTTAGTATGTTTAAAGGTACATAAATCCAGTCCTCTAAATAGATATGCCTATAGTCCATTGGAAAAATGTCTTGACCTCAATTTCTCACTAGTATATACTCAAAAATAAAGATCTCAGAGAAAAGGGTTCAAATAAATTTCTCTTACAATATGACCAAATTCAACAATATGATGGTCCACATAATTTCTTTTAGGAACATATATGACAAAGGAATTAATCTGTAACAACCCTCAATTTTGAGTTCCTTTTCATATATTATTTTAATTGAGATGAAAATCAGGAATTAAATTCAGGTAAAATTGAGTTATATAAAAGTGACCCCCCTAGAAACTAAAAATTTGAACTCGAAACTATAAAAAATGAAAGTATACTTTGATACAATTACAATGACACAAAAAACACTAAAACCAAAGTTTGAATGGAGGAGATATGAGGATTTAAAATAAACATGACATTTTAGTAAATAAATAAGTAAAAAAAGAGAGAAGAAATGAAAACATTACTTAAGGAAAGGGGGTCTAATTTGATATCGGCACCCCTCCCCTTAAGAGGTTACTGAATGGAATAGTCTGTTCTCAACCCCACAAAGAGAGAAATCGATAAAGGAGGAAAAATGAGATAGAAGGAGAAGAAGAAAGAAAAGGAAAAGGAAGGAGAGAAAGATGAGAATAAGGGAGAGAAAAGATAGAGGAAATGGGAGCCTGCATGGGGAAAAATTAGACTGCACTAGAGAGAGGAAAACTCGAGGTTTTCAGTTGCCAGATTTGTAGTCATTGTCAGAGAAGGCCATGGGTCAGATTGACGATCCAAGTTGATCATTCCACTCAGAGTAAGGAGACGAGAAAAATCCCATGGTTATTAGGGGATCCATGGTGAGTTTGACCATCGATCAAAGAGGAGATAGTGCATTATGAACTTGGAGACTTACTGGATCCATGGTGAGCTAGACCATCGATCAGAGAGGAGATAGTGCATTATGAACTTGGAGACTTACCAGGGAAAATAACAACCAATCCAGCTCATCCAAGAGAAGAAAAAGCATGAAGATGCACCCTAGAGAAATGATCTGTGATACCCAACTCTTGATTTGAAGTTGTAAGCAAAATCCCTACAATTTCATCTTGGATCTAAGTTTTTGAGATGATCCAGCCATCCATCTCTTAATCTAAGAGTAAAAATAGGAAAATACATATCTTATGTTGCTTAGATCTAACTGAGATTGTTGATCTAGTTAGAAATTGATAAGACAATCTCAGCTGTCCAATATGTTCTTGTGTAAACTGTGTCTGACAACATCTAATGGATGATCAAATGCTACCAGTAAGTTTCCCATCCTTGAATTGATAGGAGTGAAAATTTTATGATATGAAATAGATTAGACAATCTAGACCATCTGATCTATCACTGTTTAAACTATGACTTCTTGATATCTGACCGATGATCAGACAACACCTATGAATTTTAGAACCCTAAATTAACTAGGATATGACCTAAATTGATAGATTTGGATAAAAATTTATAATGAAATATGAACTATCCAATCCGATAGTAAAGGAATAGGGACCTAGCAATGCCTGATCGGTGATCAGATGCCACCATTACATACATTGACATTTAGATATAGTAAAGATTCTAGCATCTAATGGATAATTGATCTATGATCCATGATGTGGAAAGTAGACCAATAGCTTAAGTGGCCGAGATCATATAGTTAGAAATGATGGATTGTATGAAATCTGACGGTTCCATAATTTTGGATAATCTGAGCTATGGGATTTTGTTTAGATGAATAATCTAATATATAAATGGTGATGGACACGCAAACATGAAGTCCCCAATTATGATGTAAATGCAACCTAAAAAGAGCATTAAAAGCAAATTTTATACACTATTTAGATTTAAGCATGATTTAGATGCTTATATGATTCCATGTTGATGTGGGGATTCAAATGTTGGATGTGCTAAATAGTTGTCCTGAACCAGAAATTTAAAGCAATTTTCATACCATTGCATCCACTACATGTCTCTTAATTACTAAATTGATATGGATTATTTATTCTGGCAATAATATATGCCTTTAACTATATTAAATGTTCTTATTTAATTAAAATATGAAATGAAATAATTTGTGAGAAGTAACTAATAATTAGATTCTACACTCAAAATGGAATCAACGCGTCAAAGAACACTAAAAACAGAGTTTGTATGACCAAGTTAGGGGCATTTGAAGATGAGGGGCATTTGTGTAATTTGGACTTAAAAACAAAACAGGCTGAAAACGCAGGGGGTCATTTTGATAACGACACCCTTGGTTTTCCCCTACCTCCAGCAGACTCAATAATACCGCCTCTGTAAGGCGGTGTCGAAAAAATGGCAGCACCTCCATTGGGTAGCACCACCTTCATAGGCTATAAAGCCCTCTTTCCCTCCTCTCCAATCATCCCTTCTCCTCCTCCTTTGACTGCTTTGAGCTGTGTTCTGGCAAGGTTTACATCGAAAAACCCCTCCTCCAGCTTCCTCTATGATTTTTCAACACCGGCGCAGGACTTTCCTTCGGTCCGGCATTCTCCTTTCTCTTTTTCCCCATTTTTCCTCTGGTTTCATCAAAAAACTTGGTTTTCCCCTTCTTCGTGTTTTTCGGTGTTTAGGGTTTGGGCGACCAGGAGAAAATGCAAAATCTCTACCTAAGTACCCCTCTTCTTCTCTTTCACCTTGGTTTTCCCCTCTCTTCTGGCCCAGATCCATGCTGGATGTGGTATTTCACGGCCGAAAATCATCGGGGAAAGCTGGGTTCAGATCCAGCTCATTCGAACCAGACGTCTTGTTGAATGCAGCACCTAATGAGCACCTAGGAGCGTGCCCATGGGACGGCCTTCGGGCGCACAGCGTGCGGGCATGGGTCCTGGTTCGACCAGGGCGAGTGAGCAGCCTGAGAACTGTGACGTTCGCTGCATGCGCTGAAGATGCCTCTGTGCGACGCATTTTGAGATGCACACCTTGGCACATCACTTAGGCTTGCGCATGAGTGCAAACACAGTCATAGTTCGACTGGGACGTGCATGCGTCTTGGGAACCATGATGCGCAGACCTTATGCGGCCAATTCTGGTTCATCCGTTGATGCGCGACACAAGAAATGCAATTAAGGAGGCTATATAATTCTGATCGACGATCTGAAGGAACTGTTGTGTTCTTATAAACACCGCGGACCTAATGAAATTATGAAAATTAGGATCAAAGAACTATTTTATATGACTATATCCTAAAAATGATAAGAATCTCATAGATCGACAAGATCAAAGATAATCAAATCTCATAGATTGATCCATTTGATATATGAGGAGATCAATATACCTAGAGCAACCCTAAATTATATGATTCAACCATTGGAAACCCACAAATCAAAGATATATAACTTATAGTATAGATCTAGCTGTTGATCTATAAAATAGGAAATAATATTTGGATTTTTATTTCCAAATAATACCCAGGACTTCACAAAGGTGATCTAGAGCTCGAATCAAGGAGAAACGTCATCCAAGAGACATTGAGGTAGGTAGTCTGATATTGCTAAGTTTTCAAATGTATTTCCTTATTACCATATTTAGTATGCTTTTCGAGATATGATGTCCTTATACAAGCATGCGGAATTGTCTTTATGATTTATGGCTTTGAATGTGGTTACTAGCAGGAACAGATTTTATGAATGGCTTGCATGTTTGAAAATTATTGCATAAATTGCCTGATTTATGATGATTGAGATTTGGGTTATTCATATATGCTTTATTTTGGGCTATTAAGCCTAGTGGGCACTATGCTGAGAGGTTGTATAGGGTTGGCCTCCTGGCCTCTACCAGAAAAAGTAGATGGTATTACTACCAAAAAGGCATTGTCCCTTCCCTGACTGCTATGGTAAATAGGGACGACCATTGGAGGTGTTCGCGGCACCCTTTTGGGGACATGTCCATAGTCACTGTGGAGGCTATGGTGGACTAGTCTCTAATTACCAGAGGCACACGATTTCAGATGTGTTATGGTCATGAGCATAGTTGGCCCTATGATTTCAGTGTTATCGATATGTATATAGCATTGAGATGGTCATATACAAGTACTCGTGACCATTCGGCTTGATCTGTTCGCTGAGAGACGGACCATGTGCATGATACTTATAGTGATGTCAGCATCTACTTTGAATGACGAATATTTTAAGAGTTTCATGATTATTATATTTGACTTGTTGGTTTGATGTGTTTGCCGAGATCTTCTAACATGAATCTATTGATTTCTACCTTTAGTCATATTTATATTGTGGAATATTAGATTTCAGTAAAGGATTCCACAGTTGAAATTGCATTAATGAGCTTATATTTTATGCATAAATCTGCATGTTTACAAAAAAAGGAATCACTGATGCTTTACATGACAAAGTGCCTTGAATTTGCATATTGCATGACGAGTACTATGCTCAAGAGATTGAAGGGAAGACAAGTACAAAGGTAAGAATATGATCTACCTTTTGGAAATGTACCTGTAATTATTACAGTTGGGCTATGAACTGTGACTAGATAGACCTAGGAAATATTTATGATTTTTCTTTATTTTTAAAATTTCCTTGTCCATCTTGAAAGCAAATGACACTCAAGGTTTTCAAAAATGAATTTAAGATAAAAAATATTTTTTTGCTGCATTGCATAGTTTTTCTAAAAGTGTTTTCAAATGGGGATCGATCCCTTTGTAGGAATTAGTTTTACATTTAAAAATGCATGTGAAAACCCGGGTCATCACAATAGTTTCAAGTGCAATTTGACCAAATTGAAGTTAAGTTTAATGCTAAACCTAAAAGGGTAGAACTAGTGGAAATTTTTCCAAGGAGGGGGGTAGTTTTAACTTTGATATGCTTTTGTGAAACATGAAAACTATTAATGACTATTCTATCATGTTTGAAAATAGTTAAAATTGAGATTTTTGGAGATTTCTGATTTATATAGTGAGTATATTTGTACTTCGTGAAACTTATTGCTTTGGAATACCATGTTGATTTATTTATTAAATTGAAAACTTGTACATGAAAATGTATTTGAAATTGCATGGATTCTGTGATTTTATAAAATGATGAGAGTGAGGAATCCTCCGAATCAACCCTTGTGAGGGTTGCTTTTATATGGTTATATCACATCATGAGATTGATTTGCATGGTTTCACTAATGCATAAATTTCTGTGGTTTAATGTATTATGACGGCATGTAATGATGCTTAGTATTATAATGTTAGAAAGGGCATATGGTGGCCCGTTGCATGCTGTGCTAGGAGGGTGAGGATTCATCACCCCTTCTGAAACTTTATATATGTGATATGCCACAAAAGGCCGAATTTAGGTCGATGACATCATGGGTAGGTCATGGCCTTGTGTATTATATTTCCCATGTGCACAATGCAGGGAGTCTATTTGTCTTGGTATCGGTGTGATAACTGTGGACTTGATAGGTGTTGTCCACACAAAATAGTAATCCCATGAGGAATCTAACAGATTTGGATATTTATTGGATCTTATTTAAGTTTCTTATCTTAGTCAAAGAAAGATGGTTTTGATTAAACTAGAAATTTAAACAACATCAAATGGAAAACATGCATAAAATTAGAAACATGAACTAAAGGAAACTTTCTAAAAAATAAAGATTTTAAATGGAATTATAACCTAACTAACATTCATTCAGTAAAACAAACTAATGCAAAACAACAATGAATAAATCTAGGAAACTTGCTAAAAATAAAAATTTCCTAAAATAACACTTTCCTAATCCTAAAACTTTCTAAAACTAAGTTAAGAAACTTTGTAAAGATAAACCAAGATGTAACTAAAGAAATAATGCTAAATTAACATGAAATAGAGAAACAATCAACCAACTTAAAGGAAAATCATCCAATCATCATACACATGATCCATGGAGTTGTGCACTTGGTTCATGGAGTAGAAATATGTCTTGAATGAATGAACTAAAATCTTACTAACATGGGCTCTAACCAAAACAGTAACTAAATGGCTTCCTAAGGAATCAAGCAAATAAGGTGTATGGACTGCTAGAAATTATGCATGAATCATAAAAGGTAAAACTCCAAAAATATGGTGCTCATGAAACTTAAATCAAACAAGGCATGGATTGATATGATGCATGTGTTTCAAGGCATGAAACATCATCATAAAACCAGAAATTTAATGAACTTCAAGCACGAAAATAACCAAGAGAAACTTTGAATGAATCATAAACTTTATTAGAAGGAATTTGTACATGAATTGTGCACATGTACATAGAGAACAAAGCTGAAAACTGTGCACTATTCTAATGCCTAGAACTTGATTCAAAGAAAATCTTAAACACACTCCAACAATCTCAAACTAATCTTTGATATCATGCATGTGAAACTAAAAAAAGAAATCAAGAGAGTAAGATCATGAAGTCCTAAATCTAAGTGAGAAACAAGGAAAAGATGAAGGGGAAACAAAAAGATTCAAAGACAAGATCCTCTTAGCTATCACTACAAGAGGAAAGATAACTTTTATCTTGAAGAATTAAGAAAGAAAAGTAAGAGAAGTGGAAGCAAAGAAAGAATAACAAAGAGAAACTATGTGTAGGAAACTTAAACAACAAACAAAGTGATAAGCAAGCAATGAAAGCAAGGTACCAACCTAGAATTGAAGTACAAAAGCCAAAGAAATCAGGCAAAAAAAAGGTGGGAAAGACAATGTAAGGCTAAGATGTTGAAGTCCAAAGCTCTAAGAATATCTCTGAGTTGATGTACTTGATTTCAAGGAGTTAAGAGCAACCCCTCTACTTGGATTAGGCATGGAATTCCATGAGGTATTTATAGCATTTTGCCTTCTAATTTGATAAGATCCTATCCTAGGAAGGAAAAGGAGAATTATAATTAGAACTCTAGGTAGGAAAGTTAGGTGGTTGATTGAAGATAAAAGATTAGAAGGTAAGGTGAGTTGGACTTTCTAAATATAAGCAAAGGAAAGGGAGAGAGGGATTGAATTCCATTCTAGGATGGGGCGTGGCATTCCTTCTATTAAGGTGCCTCACATGATTAGATGGAAAAGAAGGTGGAAAGGGATAGGAAAGTTGGAGAAAAAAAGGTAGGAAGGTGACATAGTTGAGTTTGGAATTGATTTAAAGTGGAGCAGGTGGAGTGGATGGATTTAGAAGGGGTAGGTGCCACTTTTCACTGAAGGTGGCATGGAACTCCTTCCCTTCTATGTATGTGTTATGGTAGGTAGGAAAAAGAAAGAAAAGAAAAAAAAAAAAAAAAAAGAGAAAAAAAAAAGGAAATTAGACTTAGTTTCTCTATTAATTCATCTTCCTATGCCTCATATCTTACCATGTGGATTATTGCCCAAATTTCTTTCTAATTATCCCTTGATATTCACTATTAGTATAGGATAACTGCTTCTAAATGTTCTTTAATCGTGTGGCTCCATGTGGCATGTCTCTCATGTCTCTTGGTTGCTCACTTTGATGGCTTAATGCTTGATGGCTTGAATGGCTAAGTCCCTTTACTTCCAGGATTGAATGACTTGGCTTAGTTAGGTTTCCTTGATATACTAAGAACTTCATGCCTAGCTCTAATTCTCATGCAAAGGTAGTGGAATAGCATGACTTTTTTCGTTGTCCCATCTTATTCACCTTTGATGCTTCCAATTGATTCCTTGGACATCATTTACTTGAGTTAAGATTATCTTAACCCTTGATTTGGTTTGGAAGAAATGAAATTTAGGTCTTTGTCCCTCTTTTGATCTTGATCTTCAAACTTTATCTTGTTTGATCTTAGCATTGGATCATCTTCTCAACACCATTCATAGGTCAATCATGTGATGACCCAAGTTTTTAAAACACATTTTTATAAACATTTACAAAGGTAGGCCATGATTTAAAAAAAAAATTAAAATACAAACAGCAGATACATATTTTCTTTTAAATTTATTTGTCAAAAACCCAAGTGTCACCTCAAATTACTTATCATACATAGATTTTTGTATAAAATAAAATTTTCATTAAGTATCAATAGAAATACTTTCATTAAAATTAGGATCAATCTAGTGGTTCACATACACAGCCCTGGTAGTCATTACATACTTTGTCTAAATATTACATTCCAAATTACAAAACAATCAATACAATCTTTCTCAAAGTAAATACCCTGAGTAGTAGTTCAATGATGATTATCCTCAAGTCTTGAGCTTTCAGTCTTCCTTAACTGTATCTGAGATATTGTAAACATTCAAACATTTACAATATCTCATCAAGCTATGCTTAGTAGGGGATTTAAGAAATATGATCAATATATCTCAAAATCAATAGTTCTTTATATCCATGATATAAATCAATTTATACAATTGGATAATCATTTCATCCTTCACTCATCATATGAATTATATGTATATTTTACATATAGATAAAACCACTAAAAATCGTGAATATAATCAATATCATTAATAATAACTCATTTTCAAACTGATTTCAAATATTAACACTAGGTGTTAATATATAATCATGTCGTATTGGGTATCATCCTCCAATACAACATTAGTAATAACTTTTACCAGGCATCTCATCATGCCATAAAATAAGGCATCTTATCATGCCATAACATAAGGCATCTCATCATGCCATAACATAAGGCATTTCATCATGTCATATCTTAATTACATCATAATGCAAAATAATCAAAAGACTACCATGCTTGCAGTCTCAATCCGTACAACGTGCCTGGATAACTTCTCAATACTCCACTCATACTATGGTGGAAAATACAAATCCATGTTCATATGGGGGGAACCATGGCTGTCATAGTGGCGACCTTCCCATAATTGCCCCACCCGACATTTTGCCTCTCTTTGGGCACAGTATCATCATCATAATCAGTTTTAGAGAGAGGGTGGCCAAACCCTCATAACTCTCCTAGGATTTACATCCGCAGGCATAAGCTTGTCTTAAAACAAAATCACAAGCCTTTATGCTTGTATAGAAAAATAATAATTCAATACTTACAAACTATGTAGGACATGCATATAACTTCTTTCCTTAAGATTTAGGGGTCCAACTTATGTAGTTCAAATCTTCTCATTCTACCCATTAAGTAATTTCATAATTACTTAATCAATCACTTTGTATTCATTTCAACATCATTTGTTGATTCATAAATAATTCTATGGCAATTAGAATCAATCTATAGTTATCAGGATAAGATCATGTGTAAAATACATGTATCTTCTACATTGAATATATTCCTAAGATCCACCTACCTTTACTTTCAACAATCCATCTTTTCATTAATCTTAATCATCGTATTCTTCATATATCTGTCAAATCATACGTATATAGTCATTCCTCAACTCATTTATACTTCCTAGTTGTTCATTTTATCATCCTTACATAGGATGATTTGGATCTTTTTCCTTGGATAGTATTGATGAAGGATCTAATCTATTGATCTACATTTAAATCTAACATTTATACTACTTCAAAACATACATACAATATTATGATTCTTATTATTCTTGATCATTCAAGATCTCCTTATGGATCTTGTTTAATCTTTGATTATCTTAATTACCATTTTTATTATGATTAGATAATTTACAATCTTTTATGTTCTTATTTTTATTATTCAACTAGTTAATGTCTTACTGGTTGACGATAGTTTATATCTTTCCTAATACTAAATAACTCCTTATTTTAGAATTGACTAAGGTTTACCAGTTACAAGCTGCTCATGGAGTGGTTAATTCAATCCTCATGTAAGGAGGCATTTAGACCTCACAAACATCACCAGAAGGTGGGGAAAGAGCGAGGCTCTATTAAAGAACCCCTTTAACCACCATGTTTAGCATTTACTAGAGTGACCTTAGCTCAACCTTCTTTAAGGTTCCTATGAGATCGTATACCTGAAGTCTCATTTCTACTTGATTTCAACTTATGCCCATGAACATAAATAATGTCATTCATGGATATTTATTATTCTCCTAAATTGGGCCAAGGAAGATATTCCTTATATTGTCCTACTAGCTATAGCCCTTACTATTATTAAGTCCATGTCCATATTCATTGTAATTGTTCATCAATATCTGTTTTCATTTAATTGCATTTTCCATTAATTTATATAATATGAACAATAAAGTGTAAATAAGTAAACCTAACAATTAAATCTACTAAGAAAATAAAAGAATATTTACAATAGAATATAATAACTCACATACTCATTTGAATATATTATATTTTTCCATTTTGATCCAATGATCATATTTTGATTTCTATTCATTTTTTATCCCATTAAGGGTTTAGATATTGATCTTTCATTTTTATTCAGATCTATCACATTCCCTTAATGTGATATCATCACCAAAACATTGATGAATCTCATCATATGATCTGATCTTTCTTGATCCAACCGATCAATAAGATCTTTAGTCATTTTATCAAAATTAAGGGCATATATCTCAATCTATCCCAAATTAGCCACATCAGGCTATTCATTTCTCATTATTTTATCATTAGATCATCATCCATACTGATTCACAATTTCTGATCATCCTTGATCAATCTGATCAAGGAGATTATTATGTATTTTTAAGGATTTTGTTACTTTTAATGGTCAAAATCTAAGATCTTCCAAATCAGTTACATCCAATCCATTTATTTAAGTTATTACATCATTAAGCCACTAATGGATCAAAATTCTAAGGTTTGATCATGTCAGATTTGACTGATCTTGGGAATTAGTACCACTTTTTTGTGATTTATAGAAATTTATAGTGAATAAAACTTAAATTTTATTTGCTATTAGATTCTACTCTTCACCAGGAATTCAGAGATTCTTTCTGATCTTGATTTGGAGTTAGAATGAGTTTTGAATTAGAGTTTGAAATTTACAATCAAAATAAGGGCCCAGATTCAATCTTGGTTATACAGATCGATAGGTCGATCAGCAACCTGCCCCCTATTACTGGTGATTGTCGGTGTATGGTGAGGGTTGACCTGGGATAGGTAAGACGATTCGATCTGGATCGTCGAATCACCCTTTCCTTGATCCTCCTAGATCTGATCATGTTAAAGGCCCCGATTTCATCTCCTAAGGTTTTTGGGCTCTAGAGTCTCATCCAATTGCTAAAATCTTTGATTTGAGCTGTCTACCCATGATTTCTAGCTGGGGTTCACCGGATCTGTTTCACCGGTGAACCAGTCGCTGGTGAATAGATTTCACAGGGAATCCTTAGGGTTTTTGATCGAAAAACAAGGGTGTTTTGAAGGGGAGTTGAGGGAGACCTACTTGGATTCCGTTTGTAGCAGTGGAGAAAAGCCAAAGAGGTGTTTATTTGGTCGGATTCCAGTGGGTACAGACAATTGTCTATGCTAATCAGTGAATCATCGCCACTGAGGTGTTTGTCAGAGCTGGAGAAGAAATTGGGAGAGGGGAAATGGAGAAGGGAGTGAGGGGAATCAGATTCTAATTTCAGTCACATTTCCAATGCCGAAGAAGGTAGATCGATGAAGATCTTACTGGGCTATGGGAAACCCTAGCCAATTGGATCGGGCAAAGCTGTCGAGTGGAAAGTGCGTCCCCAGACATGCTAGCCTGGGTCAAGCTGGTTCCTAGGCTGGGCACGTGTGGGGACCACTGCTCCGGCTAGAAAGAGAGGAGAGAGAAAAAGAAAAGAAAAAGGAAGAAAATGAATGAGAGGAGGAAAGATAGAGTGAAAGGGAGAGGAAGAGGAAGAGAGTGGGAGAGGAGTGAAAACTTAGGAATTTCTTGTGCATGTTCAGGGAGGTATTTATAGGTTTATTTTTGTATTATTTTAATTTAATTTTTAATTATTTTCATTTTAAATGATTTTTTGGTTTTCTTATTAAATTCAAAAGAGATTCCTCATCATGTTTATTCTGCATCATTGATATTCCTTGTGTTGGCTGTCCCCCAGCTCAGCTGACTTTCGTGGACCCCACAAAAAAGGGTAAAATGACCATTTTACCCTTATGGGTAAATAATTCACAAAAGTTAAGAAAATTAGAGATTTTTTCACTCGAGCTCAGATTTCATCATGCTTACAGTCATTCTGATCAATTTTTCAAGTATGATTCCAAATATTTATGTTTCAAGACTTGATTCTTTTTCTAAACAAATAATATTATATTAATATAATATTCCACTTTGATTTTCATAAAAATTCCAATTAATTCTTAAAAAATTGGGGTTTTCACAAATCTTCTCTTTCTTTAATGGATTTTTTATATTCGTCAATCCTAACTCAAATGGCTTATCATTGGCTACTTTATGATGGAGTTAGATGTGGAATGATCTTTGCCACTCTTTCTTGAATCTTTCATATGAAAACTAACCATAGATTTCCCCTTTTGTCTCTCTCCTCCCTCCTTATTTTTCTCCACCAATCATACTCATGCATTACACATGGATTTAAGTGTGATGCACCACCTTTATATGAAAATTTATGTTACAAATGTAGGTGGTTCCCCGTTGTAAAGTCTAGAGGGAGAAAGTTAGGGTTTTTAGTCTATAGTGGGCCATGGCTTAAGAGTACATCACATGCATGCTTCCATTGACATGTGTGGCTCTCAAGCTTCACTTAGAATCTCCTCAAAGGTGGTAGAATGCATGCATGGAGGTTTTTCCATCTTATGTTTGATCTTTATAGCCTCTTTTGCGTAGATGAAGTTCAGTAATGCTTCTATGTTTTCTAAATTTGTTAAAAGTGATTATAGCACCCGTTTTGCATTTTGAATTGTTGGATTTCACTAAAATTGATAGTTGAACCCATGTTGATGCTTGGAATCTAGATTATCCATCTTTTATTACTTGAAATGTAAAAAAAAAAAGAACCCAATTTTACAATTGTACCATAATCCTACAAAAATTGAAAATGACCCTAATTAGTGATCATTGTGACAAAATAAGGGCTAAAACCTACTAAAGATAAAGGTATTATATGTAATAATTCTATACCTATCAAATACCCCTAGAGTTATATTTTGCTAGTCCTCAAGCAAAAGCACTAAAGTAGCAAATAAGAAATAAAAATCTAAAAATCCCTAACCACTTTCTTAGGTCCTATCGTCTACATTTAGTATATGTAAAAAGAATTAAACTCCTTGTTTACCACTAGTGGAGGAGTTCTTGCCTCGTAAGGATTTCTATGAATGACACCCATAAACATTGTTCAAAAACAAATATGAAAGTCCTTTATTTATCTGAAAGATTTTTTTCTATTCAATCTTTATTAAATATCACACTTTAAGTTGTTAATTTAGGTGAACAAAAAGTTCAAAATCCTATTCTATACTAAAGATATCCTATTATTAAACTTCAGAAGGTGAGTATGTGCTATAGCTAATATATATAATTGTTAGTTCCAAGTCAAACATAGCCTAAATTGGTATTCAAATGTATGCTTTGACTTCAAGCTATCAAGATATAATTTTCACTAAGAATGAAGTCACTTAGAAAAGTGTAAATCTCTCATTAATATGTGATTAGAATGTTGATCATCAAGGCCAAAAACCTCACATATTTCATATAAAAGAACGATAACTCAGAAGGAATGATAACAATCTCATGAAAGGATATCAACCACTAAGAATGTTATACTCTACCAATTCCTATTTGTTCATAACTATATCCAAGCCATACTCTTAAGATCAAGTGAGGACTTCTACTAGGACAAAATGAAGGCTTAGGTAAGGGTTATCAAAAGAAGTGAGTATAAAGAAAAACAAACATGTTCTGAAAGAATATGCAAAGGTCTTATAAGATGTACTCATAACTTTTCTTCCATTTTTTTGTTCATTCTTCTTCATTGGGTATCTTTTTATTTTTAAATTGAATATATATATATATATATCCTTTATTTGAATTTTTATTATATTTTTATGTTCGTCTCTTGAATTGTATTGTTCATACTTTTTCTCAAGATGTTCTTCAATCGTTTCTACATATTTCTAAAACAGCTAGGTAATGGACATATTATAGGAATACAATATAGCTAATGGTTGTTTGGCTAAAAAAGAAAAGGATTATATTTTAAAGACTCAATGGGTTAACTATAAGAAAATAACATAAGGGTGGCTAAAGGCTCTGGGTTTACTTAGGATGTCCTTTATCATTTTCTAGTTCATATGACTTGAAATAACTATAAACTTAAGAGATATATGGTATAGTCTTTTATGATTTTCCAATAGTTGATCAAAATGAAAGATTAATGAGACCAACTAGGAAATTATTTTTGCTAAATAAAAATTTGAATTTATGTAAAAACCTTAGAAAGGGAAGAATATCTCTAAAGCTCACATGGGTGAATAGTATCCACATGTCCTCTTTAGGATTTCTAGGTTATATTTTCTCTTCAACTTAAATATATATAGCTATTTTGTGCAATGGATATTTTGAGTTTACATTAGAAAAATAGTAAAATAATGAGGTAATTGTATACACATATTGATAAGCTAAAATTTAAAAGATTGATTGTATATTCAAAACATCCAAATTCTCATTTCTATAAAGGAACTTTTTATAAAATTTGATTTTTTTTTTCAAATTAAAATATTTTTTTCAGAAAGTTTGCTCAATGAATCTAAAGACCAAAGTTTGAAAAACCACACTCCTAGACTTAAATTAAACGTTGACCTCACACATTTAGAACTACATACCATGGTTAAATGAAAATAATAAACCTTAGAGGAAAGGATGAGAAGAAATGTACCTGCACTCTTTGGATAGTGCATCGATCTATTAATATGGTTTATTTAATGCAACATTAATATACAATGAATGCATATGCAAATACAAAACTAATATAATATTAACACTAAACTAACTAACTAATCTACTCTACCCTGATTGTAAAATTAAATAGCTAATCTAATCTATACTGATTCTAACTCTAGCAATTAAATGGAGGAGTTTCTCATTCTATTTAACAATTTCACTATAATCAATATACATTTTCCACCCCAAAAGATGAGGTGCTAATAACATCAAAACATAAAAGCCCATTATGAAATAAAGTTGCATGGGACTAAATCAAGATGAATGGTCCCCATTGTTTGCAAATTGAAGAAAGATAAGGCCCATTTCAAAAAGTAGATAATATTCCTCCTTGTCCCCTACATTTTCCTGTAGTTGGGGTTTAAGTTGGCTCTATATTTTCCTAAAAGTTGCTCTTGTTCTTTTGGAGGCAGGGAACCAGTGGGGCTTTAACTCCTTAGTATGTTCTAATGTGCACCCTAGATTTGATTGATGTTGGGCTAGAACATCAATTCACTCTTCTTCCTATTCTATAATCACAGGTAAGGTTTCAAATCAACCTACCTTGTTACCTTGTGGTTGATCAAATAAAGACTACAAGTCCAAATTAGGTATGTCTTCTACACTAGATGGCTCTAATATATGCTTAGGAATTGTAGAGGGTCCTACTCAAGATGTCCATTGAGAAGTGTCCATGAATGGCTCAGTATCCATCAAATCATTCTTGTCATCCGTGGAGGTGTCTTGTAGCAAAATCAAAACTAAAACAAGTAGGACATTCATTGAGTCAATAATTACTAGAGAACAACAAGCATTGTTTGAGATTATTTATCTTATAAGGATCTTATGATGATATTTCTAACCTTATATTGTTATTATTGGGCTTCTCATTATCCTCAATTTGCTAAGTTTTCTCAACACTTTTTATGAAGTCAATAGTTATTTGACTCTTTTGAAATTCTATCTACACACTAAATTATTTAGCTGCTTCTTGGAATTCTAGTGTATTTTGCATATACAAACTAAGTGTCTTTTCTAAAGATTGTTCCCTCTAGTTGGGAAGAAACGGCTCATATGGCTCATATTGATGTGGCATTGGGGTACTAGAAAAGGGTTGAGTATGGTGGAACCATTATAGTTGTCCTTAATAATCCTGAGACCAAGGTGTTTTAGGATGCCTAGCCCATCTAGGATAATTGGTCCCAACATAATAATAGGTGCTAGGATCTGTGATTGCATTGGTACATTCACTTGCACCTGATAATACACATTGCAAGTGGAGCTTGATAGCCATGAAGTAGTGAGATATGTTGGGCTAGAATAGGTACAACAACTCTTGTACTGAGGCTTCTGAGATGACTCGCTAGCCTACTAGAAGCTTTTAACCTATTTAATTCACTATTCTTCTTATTGGCCAATCTATCTAATGCATTGAATAGATCAAGAGTATCCCCTGCCTCCATCTCATACATATCCTCATAGCGTAAGGTCTAGGGAGTGAAATAGTATGACAGTGGTTTTTTATCACCTTCTTCATGGACCATTGCTCTAGTAGGATTAATATGATTCGCTTGATGACTTTAACCCTCGCCTTGTTGTTCGTTTGATTAAGATTTTAAGAGTGTGAAATTTGGATTCTTAGATCAATGGCTAGGCCTACACTAGAAAATGGTGCAACTAACTCTTCTTTATTTACAATTAATACAATTTGTTGTACACAATGAAGGATTTCTTTTTCTTTTTTTTAAACTAAGGGGAATTTACGATATATGATGCAACCTATATGATGCACATTCAAGGGCACACAATTAATCATAACACCAATACAAACAAGCAGAAAGGTTTGATTTATTTTATTTTCTTCAAGGGAGTGACTTTTAAGTTTTTTTAACATAGGTAGCCCTTGCTCTCTTTTAGATGTCCTACTACTTACTAATTAGATTCTAATCTAAACCAACCACTTCACACCCTCCTTAGTCATCCATACGTGATTTGAGTCATCGAATGTACTGGTAAAGCTAGTCATTTTAATACCACCGTAGTCGATTAGATAGAGCCACTAGAGTGGCAATAAGTTGCCTCCTTGTAAGAGGGTTCTATGAGTTCATAAGCTGCTATAGGTCTATTCCAAATTGACTATAAATTAATTGTGCGAGGCTAGTGTTATGTCAAGTGATGCTTAACCTAGTTAGCCCAACAGGTGGTGATTAAATCCACCCTTGATTTTGTTAGGGTGATTGCACTTACTACTTGACTAAGCACATCCCCACTATAGATCGATCAATATATATCACCTTAAAGCATTAAATGTGCCCTAAAACAAATGCACAAAAGCATTAAATTAATGTGCCAAAAGATTGGACACTATAACCCCTGTGCTTGCCGGTTATAACCAAGCTTAGGCTATGTGGTGACTGGGGTTTTCATATGCATTTTTTAATTCAAAACTAATTCCTAATGTGGGTCAATACCTATTTGAAAACATTTTTATAAAAAAAATATGCAGTGCAGCAGAAGAATCTGTTCTTAATAAATTCATTTTGAAAACCCCCAGTGTCATTTTCTTCTAAGAATTTTGTTTTTTTTTAACTATGACAAAAATATATGCATCTCAGATCTAGCTAGTCATAGCTCATGGTTCATCAGTATAAATTACATATACATGTCCAAAAGGATAAGTCATATACTTACATTCACACTAGTCTTTATATTCACTCACTTGATCATAGCACTAAATCTTCTTTATGCTTCTTCTAATCCTGTTTGAGTTGATCTGTAAAAATATATTTGGTTAAGTATTTCACATAGTCAGTAGGTGATCTGATACTGCTAATTTGAAAACATAGAATGCAATATTATAAATTTAAGAATTTTGAAGTAATAAAATCATGTTATCATCTTAGATAAACATGGGTATTCATGCATAAATCATTTGCACATATATTTCAAGTAATAAAATTTTCAACAAAATCAATGGATCAATAAAAATATAAGCATTACTAACTTCTTAAAGTAGTAATCGATAAAACCTAATGCTAGATATCCCAACCCTATTGTAGTTTTTATACACATGGGTATCTCGACGAACACATTAGCCGACTGGTCACTAGTACTCATCTAAGACCATCTCAAAGCCCCATGTATGGCTGTATAAAAAACAAATCATAGGGTTCACTATGCTCACAACTAGACCTAAATGTAATCGTGAGTGTCCGGTATCTAGAGAGTAGACCACCATATCCTCCACGGTTGACTATGGATATGTTCTCAAAAGGGATGCCGCAAACACCTCCAGTGGTTATCCCATTACCACAATAGTAGCGAAAAGGGACAAGTGCCACTTTGGGCAATGATAACTACCACCTTTGGTGGTTAGAGGCTGGGATGCCAACCCTATACACAAACAACCTCTTAGCATATTGCCCACCAAGCTCCCTAGCTTGAAAAGATTAATATATATGTGTGTGTTGCAATTTTTAAGCATTTAACATGTGCTAAATTGTGCAATTTATGCAACCCTATTTCAAAATAGGCAATAAAGCATATATAAAAATATTTTGTCATTCAAGATCAAACTAGGCTATGAAAGACATAAGCGGTAACATTTTCAATCAAGATCATAAATCATGAGAATAATTTGCATGCTCATAATAAGAATACCATATTGCAATATCATTTCAAAGTCATACTAAATATGGAATAATTTCTAGTAAATCGTTTATGTTTTGGAATTCAATTAAAAACTAAGCAGCATCAGACTACCTACCTCAAGGATGTCACTTAGGTGTTGTTCGCATTCTTCTTCAATTCAAATCTTGGGTCTTCTTTGAGGTCTTTTTGGGGTTTTGGATATTATTTAAGGGTATGATTCCAAATATTATTTACCATTCTCTATTAATCATCAGTTAGATTTACAGATCAACGGCCTAGATCATCGATCTAGACTCTGATCCTATCTCTCAATGGTCAAATATGTTACCTATGGGTCACTCCTCTTAGATCAAGATTGATCTGTGTATAGATCTATTATTTCATATCATAGATCAACAAATAGAGGTCATACCAATAGGCCTTCACCCTTGGATTGACATTTAGAACTTATAACTTAGAGATGCTAAACAATGTATGGTTGGATTTATCTTATTAACTTAATGATCAATTATTAGTGTTCTACTAGATCTAATAGAACCCTAATCCATCATATTTATGTAATAACCCCAAATTTTGTAAATTGATTAAGAAAATCAATTTAGTTTGAATTGTTAGAAATTCTAGGGTGGAATATTAGGTTATTGGAAATTCTATTTTTATATAGATTAAAACATTATTTAAAACTTATAAATTATGAATTTACTCAATAAACTGATCAAAATGACCCTAAGTACGTTCAATTCTAAGTTAAAATGAAAAATCTCTAATTTTATCCATTTTTTGCATAAAAGGGTAAAATGGTAATTTTACCATATCCAAGATCTAAGGCTTCAATATTTAGAATGCACTCAAAAATATGATTCCAACTCCACTAAGTACACTCAATTCCAAGTTCAGGGGAATAAAACAGATTTTTCTCCATAAAAGGGCAAAATGGTCTTTTCACACCAATGTGGGCCCACAAATGAATCCAACAACCAGAAAACATGTAATGAGTGGTAAAATTACTACCATCTAATAGTGGAGAAGGAGGTGGTATTGGAGGATCCTATGTTAATTTAATATTCAAAAGAATTAAAACATAATTATTACAAGTAATTATGAAAAATGCAAAACACCTATAAATACCCCCCCAAAATCCTCCAAATTGTTCATAAAATTTAGAAAAAAATTATCATTCTTCCCCTAAAAAACCAGATCTAGATTCATTCCAAATTACAAAACTCCCAAAAATCTCTTCTTTGATTTTCTCTATCCTCTCTCTAATTGGAACATGAGACCTAAATTCAATTAGGCACTCTATTCCAAATTAAATCTCACAAATCTCATCATTCAGATTGTCCTAAAATAACTTATCAACAAAACCAAAAAATAAATTTCAAGATCCAACAATTCAAACAATGGAAAATCACAAGACAAGCTGTTCTTGGGCGATTTTATCATCAAGTATATATTCTTTTAAATTGAGCTGCAAACCTATGTTTTTCTCTAATCAGGTAAGTGAAAATTATTTCTACACTTATTTCATATTAGTTTATGTAATTCTTATTTTTTTGAAATTAGTTTTAGGTTAAAAATTATAAAAATCAAGTAAGGACAGAACCCTTCATTTCTAGATGATGGAGGGCTTAGATGGAAAATCTGAGCTATCCAATTGATCCAAAAGGGTCCAAAACCTAGGCTAAGAAATCTTGGCCCTTATATGTTTCAAATTTGGGAGATTTGGAGAAGGTTGATCTGACGATCCAGATCACACTGTCTCAACCAATCTCCCAGATCAAGCATTGATCTGATCCTGACCCCACTCAGATAATTTAGCCACATTTTGGGATTATCTAGTTACATTTTAGATCATCTTGCCATGTTCCAGATCGTCTAAAACACATTCTAATGGCCAAATCAAATCTGGCCATTATTTTTTTTTTTTTAATTGAAATCTTGTTTCTTCAATTTGGAGCTCACTTTAACTCTAATTTTAGATCAGAAAGTTGCTATGAATTTTTAATGGTGTGTAGAATCTAATGAAGATACCAGATTTATGTTTTTAATTATATTTTCTTATGATAATCACTAAAATCCGTTCCAACAGTAATGGATCATGATCAAAATTATGTCAAATTTAAAATCTAATTGATGAATGGATCCAGAAGGTGTCGAAACCCTAAAATTGATGATCATAGTAGGATTTATAATCCTCTATATAGGTTTATTTGATAAAAAAAAATAGTACAGACTAACATCAATTGTTGAAAATGGAAGAAAATTTAAAAATGCAATTACTCACTCAATTTAAGTCTGATTTTCAATATATAAGATGATATGAATATATCTTGATGAGGGGAACATATTGAACCCATAAAAATAAGAATTTAAGCATCAAAACTTTCTGTTAATTAAAAATACTCTTACTTACACCCTTGATCAAGTAGATCTAGGGTGATCAGAATTGAAAATCTAAATCTACTAAGGATCTAATGATGATAAAATAGCATGAGGATGGTTGGATTGGATTGATATGAAATAAATCAAGGTATAGGCCCTTAAATGAGAAAATGATCATGGAAAATCTCAATGGATCTCCTTGATCAGATGGATCAAGAAGGATCAGTCCAACTGGACCTATAAATTGGATGATCTAAGGTTATGATCATATTATTATGATGTTGGATCAAACAGAAACATAAAGGATCAAGGGTTGCATTCTTAATGTAATATCAACCCTAGATCTAAAGGATGGATAAATCATATGGTTGGATCATAAGGACAGCTTCATCACATGCTTAGTTAATTATCTTTACAGTAAATTTGATATAATTATGATCCATGTCTATTTTTCAATTTTAGTGTAATTATCTTTAATTCCCTATAATAAGATGTTGTAATATTATTAGTTAATTTCTTTTAAATAGCAAATTTAAATTCAGGTAAACACTTTTAATTTTAGCATGATTGTCTTTAAATTCTTTAGAATTATTGGTGCAATTTCTTTTAATCGTAGAATTATGGAAAATGCCTTAAAAGAGGTGATTAATGACATATAGATGGACTTTAGTAAATACATATACATCATGAAGTATAATCATAGTAAGGGCTATAATTAGTAGGATAATATAAGGATTATCAAATCCTTGACCCAAACTAGGAGAATATTAAACCCCATGAATGACATTTTAAATGTTCATAGACTTAATTAAAATCAATTAGAAAGAGTACTTAGGATTAAAATGCTCATAGGAACTTTATGAAAGGTTGAGCTAAGGTCACTCTAGTGAATGCTGGACATGGTGGTTAAGGAGGTTAAGGGGGTTCTCTAATAAAGCCTCACTCTTCCCCTACCTTTCGTTGACGTTTGTGAGGTCTAAACACCTCCTTACATGAGGAATGAAGTAACCATTTTGTGTTCAGCCATTCAATTAGTAAGCCTTAGTCAATTTGAAATAAGAGGAACTATCTAGACTTAGGATGGAATAAGCTATCTTCAACTAGTAAAGCATTAACTGGTTGAATAATAATATAAGAGCACAAAAGGTTACTAAATTATCTAGTCTTAATAAACAATTACAAGTAAGATAAGGATGATCAAACAAGATCCATAAGATCTTGAATGATCAAGACCAATAAGAATTCTAATGTCGTATTTCATTATGTATCTATGTATGTATGTTGTAGACAAATCTAGATAGAGAATCCAAACCCTTGATCAAATATGATTCAAGGAAGAGAACCAAGATCATCCTCCTTAGAGATGATCAAACAACTAAACTTAGATCAAAGAAGAACTAGATGATAGAAGATCTAAGCCCTTTATCTTTATCAACAAGTATAAATTGTTGATCAAAGGATCTATGAAAGATCAAGATCAAAGAGAGGAATACACAAAGACTTAGAATAGAAAATACTTAGATCTGAAAGATTAGAAGATCATTCTAACCTTTAGATCTATTGATCAATAGGATAAACACTATCTGAGGAAGATAGATCATGATAGGACAAAAGATCTAGATCCTTTATATTAAAGGACAAGATTAAACAAAGAATATAAATAGGATGAAACTCTAGGATTATTCAGGTTGTATAAATATTGACAGTATGTATGGATTTATAAATTACATACGTCAGTTAAGATCATGGAAGATTTGAAGAGATGGATCACTACTTGAAGATAGGAGGATTTTATGAATGCATCTACATGGGATGTACATGTTCAATACATGATCTTATGTTTAGAAATGTTTACAAGTGTAATGTTAATACTTATATTAAATCCCCTAAAACCTTTATGTTCCAACCAAACACATATGAAATGGTTAAGTTAGAATTGAGGAATCTAAGTGAATATGGAACTAGAAGATATTCCAGCCCTAAGTAAACAAACAAATTGTCTGATACGTATGAGAATAACTTTACATATAAGCATGGAGGCTTGTGGTTAAATTTTAAATAGACATGGGCCTAAGGATGCTATGCTAGAAGAGTTAATAGGGTTTGGCCACCCGCTCTCTGAAACT
Organism: Warburgia ugandensis; assembly: GCA_035236585.1. NCBI lineage: Eukaryota > Viridiplantae > Streptophyta > Magnoliopsida > Canellales > Canellaceae > Warburgia > Warburgia ugandensis. The sequence goes on from CP141139.1 coordinate 33,246,560, forward strand.
TGTTATTATATGGATACCGAGCCTAAATGAGGCTAAAAGTCGGGTGAGACAATTATGGGAAGGCTGCCACTGTGACAGCCATGGCCCTCCCCATACAGACATGGATAGTGATTTCTACCAAGGATGGTATAGGTGGATTATTGAGCAGTTATCCAGACACGTTGGTATGGATTCTAACTACAGGCATAGTAGTCCTTTGAGTATTTTTGCATTATAATGCATGGCATAGTGAAATGCCTTATGATATGGCATGATGAAATGCTAGGTAATCGTGGATTACCGATACTGCCCAAATGAGGGGGTATGTCCAGCAAAGTCTAGATGATCTATCAACTCAGTATAAACTAGGTGTCATTATGTTTTGAGATGTTAACTATTTTTCACGGTTTTGGCCGTATGTGTATATATCTATACAAAGTATGCAGGATGTATGAGGATGTATATATATGACCAAGTAAAGAGATTGATCCATGAGAGTGGACCTCATATCCAATCTTCCCCATCATAGGATAGTTAAGGAGTTATATTCATTTTGGGCTTTATGGATACTTGATTAAGGATTTTAGCAAATTTTCTAGTGCCTTTGCAATCTACTCACAAAAGAGGTGAATTTTATCTTTGATGAAGAATGCATGAAGGCCTTTGAACATCTAAAGGATGAGCTCACCTCTACACCTATCATATGATTACTGGATTGGAGCATATCATTTAAAATCATGGGTGACACCTCTAATTATACAATCGGTATTATTTTGGGTCAGCAAATTGATAAACTTTTGCATATGATCTATTATGCTAGTAAGACTTTAAATGACACCTAACTCAACTACTTCACTAGTGAGAAAGATTTGTTGGTTGTAGTCTTCACCTTGGACAAGTTTAGGTCCTATCTCTTAGGGTTTAAGGTCACAATCTATTCGAATCACATGGCATTGAAGTACCTACTTTCCAAGAAGGATGATAAACCAAGACGCATCTAATGAATTCTCCTATTATAATAGTTTAATATATAAATTTGGGAAAAGAAAAGTTTTGAGAATGTAGTAGCAGATCACCTTTCAAGGTTGATAGTTAAGTCTTTTAGTGAACTTGTGCCCATCACAAAAACTATCCCAGATGAGTAACTTCTACAAGTTTCCTAGTTACCTTGAGCTGCAGACATAGTCAACTAACTTGTGATAGATCAACTACCAACACATTGGTCAAAATAAGATATATCCAACTTTCTATTGAAGGTTAAATACTTAGTATGGCATGATCCATAGTTATTTATGTAATGTCCCAATCAGACCATAAGGAGATGTGTCCCTAACAATGAATATGATAAAATCCTTTTTTCACGACCATGCTTGTGGGGCCATATAGTGTTAAAAAGACTACTGCAAAGGTCTTAATGTGTGGATTTTATAGTCCTATGAAGTTTAGAGATTCTTAAATGTACTATAAAGCATGTACTTGCTGCCAAAGGTTAGGAAATATTGGCAATAGGGACATGATGCCGCTAAACCCCATTTTGATTGTTGAAATTTTTTACATCTGAGGCATGGATTTCTAGGTCCCTTTCCTAACTCTTTCAAAAACATATACATCATTTGTGGGAGTGGACTATGTATCTGAGTGGGTAGAGGTAGTAAATGATCACCAGGTGGTGGTCAAGCTTTTAAGGGATAACATCTTTTCATGATTTGGCACTCCATGCACTATTATCAATGCTGGAGTAAAGCATTTTTTGCAACCAGGTGTTTGACGTCCACATGAAGAAATATGGAGTCAATCATACAGTTGCAACACCCTACCATCCCTAGACTAGCAAGCAAGTCAAGGCATCCAAAGGAAAATTAAGTATATGCTGGAAAAAATAGTGAACTCCTATAATAATCCTAATTTTTAAATTCCATTTCAAATAATTATAAATAAAATTTGATAAATATAAGATGGAAAATGTTTATGTCTAGGTTTCACATAATTGGCCTTTTGAAAGACATAAAATTGGACCCCAAAACCTTAAAATTCATATTGTACTTGGAAAAACAAATCCAAAGACAATAAGTTTGCTAAAATCATTATTCAAATGAATATGTTGTGATTTTTCTTATGAGGGTAATTTAGTGATTTCATAAGTGGTCCCACTCATAGAAATTTCTTTTGGACAATCATGATATGTTGGAAAACTCCTTGCCAATAAAATTTATAAGTTTTGATTGAAATCATGATGTTTGGAACCAATAAAACCTCATAGTTAGGTATTTATAATAAAAGAAAAGAAAATAATTAAAATACATAAAGGAACGGGGGCAAATTGATATCAGCATCCCTCTCACATATACCCAAAGAACAGACCATTAGGTCTGTTCTCAACCCAACAGAGAGACAGCGAACTAAGGAAGAAGAAGAAGAGGGGGAGAAGAAAAGAAAAGATGAAAGGGGGAAGAAGAAGGAAGAAGGAGAAGAGGAAGAAAGAGATTGTCGGAGAAGAGGTTATTGTTGTGTTGAATCTTTCTGGCAATTTGTAACCCTCAACTATCAGTTTCTAGTGGTTTCGATAGTGAAGGAATGATGGCCAATCAAGAATCAGTCCCCACGGTTGTGTTTCCCTGTGACGGCTTGATTTCTATACACATTTTGTAATACATTTTTCAAAGTTAGGGCACCCTTAGTAAAAAAAATTAGAAAACAAAATAGCAAAAATTCTTTTCTTTGAAACTTGTTTTGAAAAACCCAAGTCATCATCTCATACATAAAATAAATAGAAATTTTATACGAGACAGAATTCCATTGAAGGAATATATTTTTATTAAATTTCCAGAATCCATCTAGTGGTTCACAGTACAGCCCAATATCAGTACAATATTTGTCCAAATTACATAATCCAAATTTCAACCTCACCATACATTAAAAACTATCAATACATTACAATCCTCTCAAATAAAAATACATATCTTCAAAGAAAATACTTTAATTGATTATGCTTCCAAATCTTCTTAAGTCTTCTATAGTCATGAGCTTCTATCCCTCCTTCTCTGTATCTGAGGTATTGTAAATATTGAAACATATACAACACCTCAGCACGCTATGCATGGAAGGGTATACAAAAATATACTACTTCACTAATATAAGAATACATATCTCAGTCATCAATCCATCATGGTTATCCATTCATGAGTTATCTCTACATAGAGTATATACATTATTTATGTAGTATAGGACAAATTAGTTAAAATAGTGAAGATTGCTCAAAACTTATTCCTTCCCTTGGCTTTACTTCTACATAGGAAATCAGTATTCAACCAATCTTCATACAAGAATTTTCTTTCCAGGAACTCATGTAGCGGCATCTCATCATACCATGGCAATACATTATGCATATCATATGTGCATCATAATGCAAAATACATTATGACTACTATGCTGCAGTCTCAATCCATACAATGCGCCTAGATAACTGCAATAATCCACTGATACCAGCTATGGAAATAACAAAATATAGGATTGCATGGGGGGAACCTGTAATGCCCCGAGCAATTTACGCTATTTTTGCATCCATTTAACAAAAATGAATTGGACATTCTATAGGAAATGAACCGTGTTAAATTTTTTACTTTATTTAAAATATTAAATGAATGAATTTGTAACAAAACTTAGTACATTAGATTCTACTCAGAAAATGGAATCCAACGCCTCAAAGAACGCCAAAAACGGAGTTCGTATGAAGAAGTTACGGCCGTTTAAAGATTAGGGGCAAATTTGTAATTTATCGTTAAAAAACGAAAAAAGATGAAAAACACAGGGGGCGTTTTGATAACGGCACCCCCTGTCTTCTTCCTCTCAATTTCTCTAGAAACCCCAGTTTCCAGAGGTTTCCACCACCGCCAATGGCAGCACCGCCATAGTAAGGTTATAAAAAGACCCTATTCCCTCCTCTTCGAATTAAGATTTTTCTAGCCATTTGAGGCTGGGGTTCCGGCAAAAATCAGAAAACCTGTCTCCAGCTTTCCCTGCACTTTCTGGCTAGGCCCGTGTCAAGCCAGCCATTCCCATCTCTCCACCTCCCCTCTTCTTCCTCTGGCCTCATTGGAAGTTGGGGTTTTCCCCCTTCTTCATGGGTTCCAGCGACATGGGGTTTTCAGAGTGGAAAAAGGGAGTCGCACCACTAGAATGCAGGCGTCCCTGGCTACCCAGGTAAGCCCCCCTTTCCCCTCTCTCCATTTTTCTTTCCCCCAGGCCAGATCCATGCCAGATCTGGTTTTTCCCAGCCGATGTTCCCTAGCCGGAGAACGTCCTAGCCGGAGATCGCAAGGAAAGGCCGAGTTCCATTCGGCTCTATGCAAACGAGGCATCCCAGGGATGCCATGCTTCATGCGCGCCTGGGACGGGTTCCAGGCATGCGATGGTGCGTACATGGTCCCTGGTGCGTCCTTCGGGTGCACGCACGACGTGGGGCACGGGTCCTGGCTCGACCAGGATGCACGGGGTGCCCTGGGAGCTAAGACACGCCATGCTACACCAAAGATGTATCTGCATGATGCCCTCCAGGACACATCATAGCGCGTCGCTTAAGCTTGCATGTGCGCATGTGAACGCGGTCCCTAGCGTGGCCTTCGAGTGCGCACGACGTGCGAACAAGGGTCCTAGTTCGACTAGGGCACGCGCGCGTCCTAGGAACCGTGGCGCGCAGGGCCTGCATGGACAAAAGCTGGATTGTCCGTGACGTTGTAACATTAAAAATGCAATTACAGGAGTTATAGGACTCTGATTGACAATCCAAAAGGACCGTTGCGTTCGTAATTTTGACACGGACCCAATTATATAATAAAATGCAGGACATTCTTAGATAAAGAGCAACTTCAAAATATCATAGAATAGCCCCTAGAAACCAACATCATATGACCTTTAATAACGCCTAGATCTTATGTTTAAACATCATTTAGGACCTTACCAAGATATTCTCGGACTCGAAGTGAAGACAGGCACGAGCTACGTAACAACGCACGAGGTAGGTAGTCTGACGCTGCGTTTTTAAATATATCCCAAACACTAAGTGATTTACTTGCCTTTATGATGCTTTTGAAATATGATTTTCTTATACGAGCATACGGAATTGTCTGCATGATTTATAGCATTGACGCACTTGAACCTATCCTTGCATTTAATATGCTTTTATGATGTTCTTATACAAGCATGTTTTGAGAAGTGTAGCCTTGGCCGATGAGGGTGGGCCAGGGAGAGCTGGCAGGCTTCTAGGCTGTCAGGCAGGGTTATGACTTTGAATGCGATACTAATATGAGCAGATTTTATTCATTGCATGCATGTTTTGCAAACGATTGCATAAATTGCATTATTTACGATGAATAAGTGCATAGATTGCATGATTTACGATTATTGAGTTTTGGATAAATGCATAACCTTGAGGGTTACCAAAAGACGCTGGTGAGGCAGTGTGAGGACCAGGCAATGTGAGGAACCCAAAGAGGACATGATTTTATATTTTACGGGTTGATAAGCCTGGTGGGCACTATGCTGAGAGGAGGTACGGGGTTGGCCTACCGGCCTTTACCACCAAAAAGGTGGATGGTATCACTGCCAAAAACGGCATTGTCCCTTCCCTGACTGCTGTGGTAAACAGGGACTACCACTGGAGGTGTTCACGGCACCCTTTCGGGAACATCCATAGTCATCGTGGAGGCTATGGTGGATTCCAGTTGTATGCTGGGTATGAGCGTAGTGGCCCTATGATTTTAGTGTGATTGATATGCATATAACATTGAGATGGTCGTATACGAGTACTCGTGACTAGTTTGCGTGACATGTACGCCGAGAGACTCATGTGCATGATACTAGCATATGCTTGAATGATGACTACTTTAAGATTTTCATGATTATTATTATATTTAGCTCGCTGGTTTGATGCATTTGCCGAGATCTACGTATATAAATCTATTGCTTTCTCTTTTAATCATATTTATAGAACGTGAATTGCAGACGAATTCATAGTTAAATTTGTATCCATGAACTCATGTTTTATGCATACTATGCATGCTTACGCAAAAGGAATAATTGATGTTTTACATGAAAAGCTCCTGGAACCATGCATGATGCATACCGTGTTTTCAAAATAGTAGTATAAGATCACCTACTGAGTATGGAAAATACTCACCCTAATATATTATTTTTTCAGATTAGCTCCACACAGAATTAGAAGAAGCATCAGGAACATGTTAGTGCAACGATCAAGTGACTGATGAGAAGACAAGCATGAATGTAAGTAAACACTCCACCTTTTGGACATGTAGTTGTATTTATTTATAGTTGGGCTGTGAGCTGTGACCAGATAGACCTGGGAAGACATTTATGAGTACAAAAATTTTCAAAAACTACTTTGGTTGTTGTGAAAGCAAATGACACTTGGGGTTTTCAAAATGAGTTTAAAAACCAAAAGATTTTCCGTTGCATTGCATTGTTTTTATAAAATGCTTTCCAAATAAGGATGCATCCCGTCGTAGAAATTAGATATAGCATTTAAAAATGCATGGAAAAACCTGAGTCATCACAGAACCCTAACTGTCACAGTGGTGACCTTCCTATGATTGCCCTACCTGACATTTACCCTCTCTTTGGGCATGGTATCCATCATATAAGTTTTAGGAAGCGGGTGGTCAAATCCTCACAACTTCCCAAGCATAGCAACCCCTATCTCTAGCTCTATGTAAAACAAAATCAAAAGCCACCATGCTTGTATGTAAAATACATTGTACATATTAGATGATGTGTCTATTTAACTAAGGCTGAAATATTTTCTGTGCCCTATTCGTAGGGTTTCCTTAGTCTTCACATCTCATTACCTTCAACTCATTTGATTTGATCCTTAGATTGGATCAATTGAATTAGATTATGAGGTTGGATCACTTAGTTAGATCATATAGTTGGATCACTTGGTTGGATCACTTAGTTAGATTATATGGTTGACTTACTTAGTTGGATCATGACTATGTTAAAGTACTGAGCATACTTATATCATGAAGGTCTATAATTATAGACAAAGTTCATGTATGTATACACATGAATCCTTAATACATTCTTCTACATCCACTTACCTTAAAGTAGTATCTTGATTCATACATCTCAAGCGGTATTCTTCCACATTGCCCATCATGGTCTAGATTCATACATCCATCAAACCATACGTATAAAGTTATTTCTCTATACAGGTATGCATCCTTATAAGGGATGCCCTAATTTTTCCTTGAAACATGTTTGATCAAGGGTTTGGGTTCTCTATCGACATTTTTCAACATATACATACATATTTTCTACATATACATACGACAATACGACATTAGTATTCTTATTGTTTTTTACCATTCAAGATCGTCTGGATCTTATCTAATCATCCTTTATCTTGATTACAATTTTTATTAGGATTAGATGATTTACTAACCTTTGTGCTCTTATTATTATTACTCAACAAGTTAATGTTTTATTGGTGGAGGGTATATTATTTCATCCTAAGTCTAGATAGCTCCTCTTATGCTAAATTGGCCAAGGCTTACTAGTTGAATGGTTGAACACAAAATGGTTACTTTAATCCTCATGTAAAGAGGCATTTAGACCTCACAAACATCAACAGAAGGTGGGGAAAGAGTGAGAGAAGCCCCTTAACCATCATATTCACCATCCACTAGAGTGACCCTAGCTCAACCTTTCATAAGGTTTCTATGAGCATTTTAACCCAAGTACTCTTTCTAATTGATTTTAATTAAATCCATGAACATTAAAATGTCATACATGGAGTTTCATTATTCTCCTAATTTAGACCAAGGAATTTATATTCCTTATATTATCCTACTAACTATGGCCCTTTCTATCATTAAGTCCATGTCATTCATTCGATGTAAATGTCCTTCCATTCTAATTTCATTTAATTACATTTTCAATGTAATTTCCATTACATAAGCATTAAAGCATAAATAAATAAATAAATCTACTAAACAATAAAAGACAATTATAATAACATTTAACAATTTAAATGAAGATCTAATATGCCATAACTATCCATCATGATCCAACGGTCTTAGTTGATCCTTATTCATTTTTCATCTCTTTTAGGGTTTAGATTTTGATCTTTCATTTTCTTTTAGATCTAACACATCTTCTTGATGTGATTTCATTATTAGATCATTGATGCACCTCATCAATTGATCTAATCTTCCTTAATCTAACCAATCAAGAAGATCATAAGTTATTTTATCCAATTTAAGGGCATAGATCTTGATCTATCCCAAATCATCATCATCTAGTGCATAAATTCACATGATATTGAATCATATCTTGATCAAAGCTTATCCATGCTATCCATTCATCCTTGATCAAGGAAATTTTCATTCATTTTTATAGATTTTACTACTTTTAAGGCTCGATCTCTTAAGATCTGCCAATTCAATTACATCTAACCCATTTGTTTAGGTTGGTATATTATTGGATCATCATCCAACATAATTTGAATAGTCTAATCATCCCAAATCTTGTAGGTCAAGGATGTTAGTACACTTACCTACTTAATTTCAGAAAATTTAATGACTTAAAATTATGATTTTATTGGTTCAGTAGGTTCTACTCATAACAAGGAATCTATCCCAACTTTCTGATCTCAATTTGGAGTTCAATTGAGATCAAAATTGAGATTTAAATATTTTAACCCATTTTAAGGGCTGAATTTCAATCTTACTAATTTTGTTTTTTAATTGATATAGAAATATAGAAATTCTATTATGATCATGTTCCATAGGGTTTTAGGACCATTTGAACACAACCATCGGTTCAGATTTCTAGTTTAAGGTCATCTAGACCATGATTCAAGATCATTGGTATGGATTTTACTAAATAGCACATGTAAATACAATTGAAAACACGCATTTAATGAGTTCAGTAACTAAAGCACATGATAAGGAATCTACAAAAGCTTTCTAACCTAAAATCAGAGCTATATCAAGCTCTTAATTTAAGATCTAAGATTTAAGTTCAAACAATGGACGGCTTAGATCAAATATGGGTTTACGGTTGTGGGACGACCAGCGGCCCACGCCTGTTACCGCTTATCCCAAGTGGTCGGGCAGAGGTGACCGTTGGATCACCTATGGCCGAATCTCCTCCGTCCTTGACTGACAGTGGCCTACATTTCATCTCCTGGGGTTTTGGAGCCCTAAGAATTCATCCAACGGCTGAGAAGTTGTATATAAGCTATGGGTGGATGAGATCTCCACCATTCATGCCGAATCTGTCATTTTCAAAGGATCAATGGCCAGGGAGACCTCCAAGTGGCCGAAAAACCCAAGGTTTATGCCATAACAGAAAGAGGGGAGCGAGGGTGGCCTACTTGTGCCAATCCAGTGAGGAGGTCACCATAAATGAAGAAAATATGTCAGAAATAGAGATAAGAAACCTTAGCACTGGAAATACATACAGTTTTGAAATTCTCCCTTGTCATTGTCGAAGGAGGGAAAACATGGGGCTTTGGTAGATCACCCCTTGATGAAGAGATTCAACGATGCAAGATCACCGTTTACTAGCCCGATTGGCCAGAATAACATGATAACCCTGTCGAAGATAGTGAGTCACCAGTGCTTGTTCTTTGTCTTGAAATTCCTAGCGATCCAGATGTTGGATCATCCTGGAACCAAAGGGCTTTGGTCATTCTCCTTAGCCCGAACACATCTGACGGTCATGATGGAAAACCAACAGCTGATACATGATGACTAATTCAAATAGTGTTTATAGGGGGAAACCCTAGTTTAGCTGGGGACGACGCATCGCTGGATGTGCCTGATGTCTCCACTGGGTCTAGAGTGCCGAGTGCATCTGTGGACACGCCCATAGGGAATAAGAGAGAAGGAGAGAAAGAAAGAAAAATTGGGAAAGATTGGGGAGGTTTCTGGAGCTAGGATTTTGGAGCATTCTAGGGGACCTCGAAGAACATTAGGAGAATTTTTGGAAATTTTATGAGCTATTTAGAGGTGTTTTGAATTTTTCATGATTACTTGTAATTATCACCTTGATTTCTTTTGATTATTAAATTGTCTTAGGATTCCCACTACCTGCTCCTTCTCCACTAGTAGGTGGTAGTGGTTTGACTCATGATGGCCTATTTTCTAGCCGTTGGATCCCTTTGTGGGTCCCTTGTGGGCCCCACAAATGTGTAAAAAGACCAATTTGCCCTTTTATGGAGAAAAATCAGTTTTATTCTCCTGGACTCGGAATTGAGCATACTCAGTGGTGTTGGATTTGTATTTCTGAGTACGTTCCAAATTTTGATGTCTTAGGTCTCAATTATTTATAAAATTACCATTTTACCCTTTTATATTTAAAAATGAAGAAAATAAATGTTTTTCATCCGAATTCAAAATTTGTTGTGCTTATAGTCATTCTAAAGGGTTCGTCTAATATATTTTCAATTATACATGTCTTATCTTGTGATTCTACTTCTATGATAAGTGCATTTTTACTAACCCTAATATTCTAGCCTCATTTTCCTTGAAAATTTTAATTTCATTATTTATTAATCTCCTTACAAAATTTAAGGGTGTTACAATCTACCCCCTTACAAAATTTCATCCTCGAAATTTGCATATCAACTCACTTATGATTTTTCACAACTGATTCATAACTTTATTCATGTGGCCTTGCCACTTAAGGAAATCCTATTTCCTCTCATTCATTTGTCATACTACCTTGTCCTCAAAGGTATAAATCATATGGTTGATTCCTATTAAAATGCTCGCACATGATTTATCCTTTGGTAACTCTTAACCGAGTTATCCTTTGGTTTCAAAACCTTCTATTTCACTTGACTAAATTTGTACTCCTCATTTTCACCAATCTTTCCATACTTCACATTTTTCCATTCTAACTTCTATTGTTCATCTTTATTCTTTTTCAACATATATAGTTTTAACATAGCTTTCTTGATATGTATCGTCCTTAGATTATTTATCAAAATGACATATTGATTGGATTCTATAATTTCAAGTATTGTTCTTTGTAACAATCTTCCAAAATTTGGAAGTAATTATCTCTTTCCTTGTTCTTCCATTATTTGGAAGTGATTACTTCATTTCTTCTCTACAATTCATACTTCTTTACTATTTCCTTCTATTGACAATTTCTTTTCAACTTCTGTCATTGAAGAATAGTATCCTTGTAATGATTCTTTCCTCATTCTCATCCCATCCATTATTTTTGTAACACCCTTTGTGTGCAATTTTATTCATAATACTTGACTTTCTACATTTTTCCTTCCAAGATAGTGTCATTTAAATTTTCCTATATATTCCTTATCCTCTTTTGTTATCTATTTCTCATATTCAGAACAGTATTCTAAACATTCTTACAATCCATGATAATATTTATCTATTTCTCTTATATATATATATATATATATATCATTGGCTTCAAAGTTTCTAAATTATGCATTTCCTTATGCTTCTTTCAAGCATACCTCATAACCATTTTTCATATCATACTAACCCTTTATTTGAAGTACTCTCGATAATTCCCATTTAAAAGAGTTCATATTGAATTTGTAGTCATCCCTTCTCAAGCCATTACAAACTCCATAATTTATCATATATTCTTCAATTATCAACAATCTACCATAAACTCTTTAGGACTTATTTAACCAATGGCAAGATTGTACTAATAGAATGTCCTTATGTCATATAATCAGTAAGAGATAAATTTCTCTAATTGTCATTGTCATTTCATATTTTAGTATCATCTTCCACCCCTATTGAGTCACATTTCATATCATCCTTAAAATTTATATAACCCTAAACTTTGCTTTCTTCAATCAACATATACACTTACAAGATAATTGACAAGTTTTGTAAGTGTCTAACATATATTCCATAAATGCTCTTGATTTCCTTAAATCCATTGCCATATATCATTATCACTTCATCTAATATATATATATATATATATTTCACTCTCCTCAACTTCATAAATATCATTTATCCAACTCATATAACTCAAAATTTGTTTTGATTTCATATTATATTGTTGCATTTCCAATTCCCAACTTATGATAATAAATTTGAAAAATGCTCATCCTTATAGAGAAAAAGGGTACTTAATTTCCTCAATAACATCATTTATGTTCAATGCATCCTCATATTGATTATTCCTTTTCTTTTCCCTCATAAACTTGTTACTTTCATAATGTAATTTCTATAATCACTCCTAATCCTTAAAATTTATTCTTTCAACTGATTCAAATAATTTGATGTTCTTTTCCTCAACTATTGTAGATATTTCCTCATTCAATCTCATGTAAGATTGAAAATCTTCAAAATATCTTAAAATTTCTCCTACTTATTTCTCCAAAATTTGGATTCATACCTCATTCATAATCATCTTTAAACTTAAATTTAGCAACCAAAATTTATTTATAGGTCTTCATTTCTCATGTTTTATTTCACCATTCCTCCAAAATATATTTCTCCTTACTATATTCCTCAAACCTTTCAATATCACCAACTCTATCATGTAACTGGAATTAATATCTCTATTCATATATAGCTCTTCATTTTCCATGATCAATAAGATGTACTCCTCTTATATACTAATCAATAACCATATTTTTCCAATTCATCATATCAATATTTCTCTTTTATTTTCCAAAATTGCTTCACCATCTATGCCAAATGTACTTCTCTTTACTATAGTCCCAAAATTATGTTCAATATCACCAAGGTAATCATATCAATATTCCTCTAATCCTTGATAATCCTTTTGTGCTAATTTCCACAATTGACTTGTCATAACAATAAAATTTCTAACTTGGTGATTTTATATTTGTTATACCATATAGGACTATAATTTCTTTGTTAACCATATATCCTCATGGTTTAATGTCTTTCTTAATAAGTTTGGGATTATATTTTTTCCCTTTCAACATATCTAACTCTCTTCTTCCTTTTCATTTTATTCTAATTTCAAAGATCATATCTTCATGTTCTAAAATTTCATCATCTCTCTATTAAACCCTTTGTCTTTACTAATTTTGGAGAGAAAATACTTACTTATCTCCTTATTCATCTTTATTTAAAACTATCCTTATTTAGAAATTTAGAAATTTCTCACTTATCTCTTCAATTTCCTTTCAAGTAATATCATCTCTATTTTGAAGATCAATTTCATTTAACTAATTGCCATAATACTATATGTATAGAAATTATAACTCTTACATTTACATTTATTTATATGTTTAATATAAATTTTATAAAAATTCTAAGGTTTCATCTTAAGCACCTCTTTTTCATAATTTTCTATTTCACCTTTCCTATAAGGTTGGAGTTTTTCCTTCTACCCTATTTCCATCGTATTTTCCAATTTATCACTTCGTTCCCTTTATCTCCATTCCTTCACTTAATAATAGTTATATACATACTAGTATTGGTGTACTTTATTTCTACATATGTATGTCTACTCAGGACTTTAGGTAGACCTGAATATCATACATTACATCTTTATCTATTATAATGTTTTTCTTATTGATTTCTATATCTTACTATTCCCTCTATTGGGATTTTTAATTCCTAAGTAGTATTTCTAGTCCTTTCACTAAGTAGTATGTACTTGTACTATACTATTCCTTCATTACACTAACTCTTTCTATGCTCATCCTCAACTATTGAGTATAACTCTTTCTATACTCATCCTTCATTAATGAGTTAACTCTTTCTATACTCATTCTTAACTAAGGAGTTTAAACTCTTTCTATTCTCACCCTTCACTAATGAGTTGATCACATAACTCATTCTCATCAAATAATGCTCATTTCTTATTCCTCTAATTGGATTGTCATCTTCATGTTGGATATAAGGGTACTGCATAGTAAGTGGATGAATGGCTCTAATACCAACTGTGACGACCCAGTTTTTGTACACATTTTGCAATACATTTTTCAAAGGTAGGGTGCCCTTAGTAAAAAAAATTCACAAAACAAAACAACGAAAATTCTTTTCTTTGAAACTTGTTTTGAAAAACCCAAGTCATCACCTCATACATAATATAAGTAGAACTTTTATACAAGATAGAATTTCATTGAAGGAATACATTTTTATTAAATTTTCAGAATCCATCCAGTGGTTCACAGTATAGCATGGTATAATACAATATTTGTCCAATTTATATAATCCAAATTTCAACATCACCATACATTAAAAACTCCCAAATACATTACGGTCCTCTCAAATAAAAATACATATCTTCAAAGAAAATACTCTAATTGATTAATCTTCCAAATCTTCTTAAGTCTTCCACAGTCTTGAGCTTCTATCCCTCCTCTATATCTGAGGTATTGTAAACATTGAAACATTTACAATACCTCAGCAAGCTATGCTTGGTAGGAGATACAAAAATATACTACTTCACTAATATAAGAATATATATCTCAGTCATCAATCCATCATGGTTATCCATTCATTAGTTATATCTACATAGAGTATATACGTTATTTATGTAGTATAGGACAAATTAGTTAAAATAGTGAAGATTGCTCAAAACTTGTTCTTCCCCTAACTATACTTCTACTTAGGAAATCAGTATTAAGCCAATCTTCATACGGGGATTTTCTTTCTAGGAACTCATGTAGTGGCATGTCATCATGCCATGGCATTATATTATGCCTATCATATGTACATCATAATGCAAAATACATTAAGACTACTATGCCACAGTCTCAATCCATATAGTGCACCCAGATAACTGTAATAACCCACTGATACCAACTGTGAAAATAACAAAATCCAAGTTCACATGGGGGGAACCCTAGATGTCACAGTGGTGGCCTTCCCATGATTGCCCCACCTGAAATTTAGCCTCTCTTTGGACATGGTATCCATCATATAAGTTTCAGGAAATGGGTGGTCAAACCCTCATAACTTCCCTAGCATAGCATCCCTAGTCTCTAGCTCTGTGTAAAACAAAATCACAAGCCACCATGCTTGTATGTAAAATACATTGTACAAATCAGACAATGTGTCTATTTAACTAAGGCTGAAATATTTTCTATGCCCTATTCTTAGGGTTTCCTAAGTCTTCACATCTCATTACCTTCACCTCATTTGATTTGATCCTTAGATTGGATCAATTGAATTAGATTATGAGGTTGGATCACTTAGTTAGATCATATGGTTGGATCACTTAGTTAGATCATATAGTTGGATCACTTGATTGGATCATATGGTTGGATCACTTAGTTAGATTATATGGTTGGCTTACTTAGTTGGATCATGACTATGTTAAAGTATTGAGCATACTTATATCATGAAGGTCTAAACAAGCTCGTAGAGTAGTGCTACTCGCTTTTATATGCTTTTCTTCTTGGATAGGATTTCAAGGCATCAAAAACTGACAGTTCAATGTTCATCTATATCAATAAAAAGTCCGCACCAAGCATTTGGCAGTTAAATTCCTTTTTGTGAGTGATAAGACGACAAACAAAAATCTTATAGTCTAACACACATGGACAACAGATTAATTAGCGGATCTTCTCACAAACGATCTCTCTAAACAAAGTTTTTGAGCTGCTACGTTGCAAGATCAACATGCAAGATAGCATGTATTTCTTGCAAGGGCGTGTAAAGGGTATGTCAACTGCTTGATCATTTTGTCAAATCATGTTTCCTTCGAACATTTAATTTCAAATTTAAACAAACACTTTAATTTAGAAAGTAGGATAAAACATAGTGTTTCTGCTTATAGTTCCTTGATCGCAGGGTTTTAATACTTCTGAATTATACTCATCACTAACTGTAAATATCCTGATGCTTCTGTACGTACAGTCCGATCTCTCTTACCATCGTGTGTGAGAAAGAATTACCAATTCTACCTCCTATATGTATTATTAATATATTAATTGAGAAGTAACATTAAAAACTAACAGATGTTTTGGATTAAGAGAATCATTAAAAGACGAGAAAGTGGGTAAGTGTACACTGCCAATTGTATTAATTTCTCACCTCACTTCAAAACTCTCCCTTTGATTGAAATTTAGAAATAGAGTATCCTGATTGATTGAAATACAAATTAAGTAATCCACATTCATGCTTCTAATAGTTTGGTTTGACAGTGAAATTATCGGTACTATCTTGGTAGGCAAACTGGGTTTTTGTGGAGAACAAGTGCCTCAAACCCATGACGTGACATAACCGCAGGAGAGGTACTTCTAACATCAGAAAGGTAGAAGGCCTTAACTCATGATTGATTCTAAGGTGCATGATATCGAGAGAATGGTAACATAAATGACATGAACATAGGAGAGCAGATGGATTACTTGAAACTACAAAACGCTAGATATTAAATAGAAGGGACTGTTATGCAAAAACTAAAATTAAAACATCATCATAAATACATACAACACAATAGATTTATGTGGCTCAGCCAATTTGCCCTACATCCATGGGAAGAGGGGGAATATGATTTTCACTGTGAGGAGGCAATTAAAGGAATGCCTTCAACACTGTCTCTAGCTCCTATTTATAGAAGTTCAAGGGAAGGCTTGATCTTTTCTACATTAACTCAAACTCTATCTGATAATTCTTATCCGATCATCCTTATCTAACATTCTTATTCTTACCTGATCATTCTTATCTAACATTCTATCCTTATCCTAATTGACCTTCATCCTGATTAATACTTTTCATGATTGAGCTCTATCCTGATTAATCCTTATCATGGTTGATCTTCATCCGAATTAATCCTTGTCCCATTTTGGCAGGTTCACCAACTTCTTTATATGGGGATGGACCATATCAATTCTCCCCCTCCATCCCCATGCCATACTATTCTAGTTTGAGTTCATGTATGCTATGTTTTCTACATAACACCAATTTCTCATATGTTACAACCTTTGTTAACATATCTACAAGATTCTCATTAGTGTGAATCTTTTTCAATTTTAACAATTCTTCTACCATCTCCCATATTAAGTGATACCATATGTCGATGTGCTTTGTGCATGTATGGTACATTAAGTTCTTGCTCAAGTTTAGAGCATTCTAATTGTCACAATGTATCTTTTACTCTTCTTGCATAATACCAAGTTCTTAGAGAAACTGCTTTATCTATAACATTTCCTTGTATGCTTCAGCTACGTCAATATAGTCAGCTTTTGTTGTCTATAGAGCCACACACTTTTTCAATTTGGACTGCCAAGATACAACTCCTTCTGTAAACGTGAAAAGAAATCATAATGTTGACTTTCTTCCATTAAGATCTCCTATCATATTAACATCTGTGAATCCTTCTAGGATTATATCTATACTTTCAAAGCAGATAGACAATTTAAATGCACCCTTCATGTACCTTAGTATCTACTCACAGCTTCCCAATGATCTTTGCATGAGTTGGACAGAAACCTACTCACGACACCTACTACATGAGCGATATCCAACCTTGTGCACACCGTCACATACATCAGACTCCCAATTGCTGATGAGTAAGCAATCATGACAATTTTGCTTGTCTCCTTTGTTGTTGAGGGACACATTCATTTTCTCATTTTGAAATGATTGCCAAGCGGATGTTGACTAGCTTGGAGCTCTCTATGTTGAACCGCTTAATTACTCATTCAACGTACTTTTTCTGTGACAGCCACAACTTTCTTACTTTCTTGTCACAATGATCTTTATCCCCTAGATCTATTGAGCTGCTCCAAGTCCTTCATGTCAAAAGACTTAGATAACTCCCTCTTTAATCTACTAATCATAGTTGTATCCTAACCAACTATTAGCATATCATCTATATAAAGTAAGAGAATGACAAATTTACCCTCATGTAGTCTCTACACATATACACACTGATTTGCACCTGTTCTTTTGAAACCTTGACTCGTCATGAATGAGTCAAACTTCTTATACCACTAACTTGGCGCTTGCTTAAGACCATAGAGATTTTTCTTCAACTTACACACCAAATGCTTCTTCCCTTCAACTTTGAAACCCTCTAGTTGTTGCATGTATATCTCTTCTTCTAAATTTTCATGTAGAAAAGCTGTCTTTACGTATATCTGCTCAAGCTCCAAGTTTTGTCTTGCCACTAGTCCAAGTATGATCCAGATTGATGTCATCTTCACTACCAGTGAGAAGATCTTATCAAAGTTAATTCCTTTCATTTGCTCTAAGCTTTTGATAACCAATCGTGCTTTGTACTTGACTAGTTCTCCTTTATTGCCTCTTTTCAGCTTGAAGACCCACTTGTTCTTCAGTGCACTTTTCCCCTTAGGAAGTTTCACTAACTTATATATCTGATTTTTCTTTAGTGAGCTAATTTTCTCTTACATTGCTTGCACCCATTTGCCCTTGTCTGCATGCATAATGGCTTGTTGAAAACTCTCTAGCTCCCCCTCATCAGTGAGCATAATATACTCTGATTTTAGATATTTTTGTGATGGAATTAGA
Organism: Warburgia ugandensis; assembly: GCA_035236585.1. NCBI lineage: Eukaryota > Viridiplantae > Streptophyta > Magnoliopsida > Canellales > Canellaceae > Warburgia > Warburgia ugandensis. The sequence goes on from CP141139.1 coordinate 33,265,015, forward strand.
ATATGACTTCTTGTTGACATTCCACTTTTGGCTGAGAAATTGATCCACCATATGTTGTTCCTACATCCTATGGTGTAGGGGGTTGATGCTCTCCCTGCTCAAGTTCCTCTGCGTCGCCTTCAACTTTAGGCATAGCTTCTGAGATAGCCTATCTGGGTGCAGAATCAGGTACTAGATCTGAAGCATTGACATCTTCTTTATTAGTCTTTCTTAATTCTTCATAGAACTGATTTTCCTGAAACACTACATATCTACATCACATGATCCTTCTAGCTTTAAAGTCCCACAATCTATATTCTAATTCTTCATCTTCGTATCCAATGAAGATACAAGGAGTGGTCTTCAAGTCTAATTTTTGTCTCATCTCCCTGGATACATGTGCAAAAGCTTTACACCCTAATATCTTTAGGTGAGAATAGGTCACCTTCTTGCTAGTCCACTTTTGTTCTAGGACTTTGAAGTCTAGTTCTCACATCTTCAACCTAGAATGCCTTTGGTAGCTTAGTCATACTGAGTATGCATCTTACTTTCTTCACAATGGTCTAGTTCATTCTTTCAGTTACTCCATTGTGTTGTGGGGTACGTGGAACTATCTTCTTGTGTCGAATGCCTTGCACTGCGTAATGTGCCCTGATCTCCTTTGAAGTATATTCTCCTTCATTGTTTGTTCTAAGACACTTCAGTTTCTTTCTAGTTTGTCATTCCACCATTGTGTGGAATCTCTTGAAGTGTTCGAATACCTGGTCCTTATTTTTTACAAAGTATACCCATACCCTCCTAGATGCATCATCTATAAAGGTTACAAAATATTTATTCCCTCCCAGTGACTCTACTTCCATGGGAGCACATAAATCCTAGTATACCAAACTCAAAAGTTCTTTTCTTTTATTACTAGAAGAAGAGAAAAAGACTCTATATTGCTTGCCAAACAAATAGTAATTACACGGATTAAGAGTTATACCTTTGGCTATTTTGATGAGCTACTTCTTTACAAGTGTGAACAGCCCTTTCTCTCCCATGTGACCAATTTTTTTGTGCCAAAGGTTTGGTGATGCTTCATCCTCTATTGCGTTAAGGTTGTCTTTGAATATTCTCATGTGGGTCTTCTATAGTATGTTGCAGATATGCCCTTTTGCTACAATCATCGCGTCTTTCATCAATTTTTAGGTGTTGTTGCCAAAGTAGTTAGAGTAGCCTTGTCTGTCAAGAGCTAGGACTGAGATTAGGTTTAGCCTAAGTTCCTATATGTGTCGCACCTCCTTTAGCATCATTGTGTAGCCAATGTTTGTCTTTATTTGTACATTACTGATCCCAATTATTCTTGAGGAACTGTCATTCCCCATCTTTACAGTGCCAAAGTCTCCTTCTTTGTAGGTGGTGAAGAAGTCCTTGTGTGGAGTAGCGTGGTAGGAAGCTGTCATATCTATCACTCACTCTTCGCCATGCGCAGGGACGATTCTTCCTTAGTAATGAGCACTGCTATATCCTGAGTGATGGTGACTATGTTTCACCATTGTTCTCCTTTGGTTTACTTTATCCCATGTCTCTCTTGAGTTTTTGAAAATCCTTTTTCATATGACCTAGAATGCCATAGTGGAAGCATTGGAATTGTCCTTTAGGTTGACTCTTTGATCTATAGCAAGCCTGTGACCCCCTCTTGTGTCTGGTCTTACTCCTCTCCCTATGCTTGTCTCTCCACTATGCCTATTTTCTATTACCTGGGCATGTGATTGGTCCGTGCTAGCTTCTTTTCTTCTATCCTCCTCGTTAAATAGGGCAGCCTTGACCATAGCCATAGTCAGTTTTCCTTCTATAGCTGAGTTGCTAAGAGAGATTACTAGTGTCTCCCAACTTTCTAGTAGTGAACTTAGTAGTAATAGCGCTTGTCATTCATCTCCTTGTTGTAGCACCACTGATCCTAGGTGATTTACTAGATTCTGATATTCATTGGTAAGTTCAGCTACTGTTATTTCGCTCCTTAGTTTGAGGTTTACAAGCCTTTTCGTTAGCAAGGCCTTGTTTCGAGCAGTCTTAGCCTGATAAATATTCTCTAACTTTTTTTTAAAAAATATAACATTTTCTTCTTGGGCCATTTAGTGAAATACACTATGGTTGATCAACTATCTTATCTGACCTATAGTTTTCTTGTTCATTTTAATCCAGTCTTTTTCTGAAACTCCCTGAGGTCTTTTTTCTTAATCATTTAATGGGTTATTGAGATCTTTATAGTATAAAAGATCCTTAATCGTAGGTCTCCACATAGTATAATTAGTGGCATTGAGTTTTATTATGGCTCCAGCCACAATATTTCCTAAACCAGACTCTTCCATAGGTTCTTAAACTTTGTTTTTGTCTTTTCTAAGTTAAATTGTGAAAAATGGAGTATACAATTGAGTCCGAAACTATAAAAAAAACGTTAGGAAGGTGTTTTTGACAAATTTGAGGGGTGCCCTAAATTTTCTTGTACAGGGAGTGTCTCTATCAAAATTGGGGGGGGGGGGTGCTAATCAGCCATAAAGGGGTGCCCATGTAATTGTGTAGGGTATTAATTTTAAAAAAAACTGGGTGTCACTATCAACAATTGTCTAATTTGTTTTTGGCCTTAGGGGGGTGACCTTATCAAACTAAAACTAGCATTTTTGAATATTTAATATAAAAGTATAAGAATGAAACTCTAACCTATTGGTTTATCTTTTTCTTCTTCATGTAGCAGCCCTTCAAATGACTCTCATGGCTATTGAGAATGTCTATTTCCGATGCCCGATTTGAAAAATAAATAAATAAATAAAAAGTTCTCTGATCTAGGCATTCTCTGATTTGGAATTTCTCCAATCAAGGCATTCTCCAATCTGAGCTTAACGGCTTAGGCTAGATGTGGACTTGGGCCACACCTAGTCTGGATCTAGTCCAAGCTGTTTCCTCGGCTTAGGTCTAGACTGGATCTAAGCCGCACTTCGACCTAGTTCTAAACTAAACTCCGATCTACTCTGGCACTCCTTTGGTACTCACCAGCTCTGATACTACCTGTTATGCAAAAACTAAAATTAAAACATCATCATAACACACACACACAACACAATAGATTTACATACTTCATCCAATTTGACCTACATCTACAGGAAGAGGGGGAATATGATTTTCACTATAATGAGGCAATTATAGGGATACCTTCAACATTGTCTCTGACTCCTAGTTATAGAAGTTCAAAGGAAGGCCTAATCTTTTCTACATTAACTCAAACTCTATCTAATAATCTTCATCTGATAATCCTTATCTAACATCCTTATATGATCATCCTTATCTAACATTCTTATCCTTATTCTGATTGATCTTCATCCTGATTAATCCTTATCCTGATTGAGCTTTATCCTAATTAATCCTTATCCCATTTTAGCAAGTTCACCAACTTCTTTATATGGGGATGGACGGTATCAGAGACTGGATATAGAAGTCCATTCTGGCATTTTTTCTCCACCACATTCATGTTAAAAAGGTTATCTGGCCTATAAATACGGAAATGTTTGGTTACATGCAGACTCTGCTCTGTATTCGTCCCATCCCCATGCATTATCGTATCCCTTTCAGGACTGGATGTAGGTAGATTACACGAAAACATAGCAAAACCTTCAGAATCAAGAAAAAGGGGAGCTCGCACATGGAAAATCCAAGACAATATCCGGGCAGCTAATGCACATAGAAATGCCCCACGTCTTGGTGATCAAAACCATTCTCTTGCTGGGCCTTCGTCTTGGGTTATGCTCAAAATCTCATGAATCAAACAGTCCATGCGCTTTGACAGTTAAGACCTTGTACCATGTTTATGAACTTATCCGAGACGTCATTTTATATATCAGAAATGATACGGTCCGTGCCATCCACAGAAGAATTCCTTCATTTTTTTTTAATTCCTTCCCCAGAAAATATTCGGGGCAGACGAGAACACGTAGCTCTTTTAGCACATTTTTTGCCAGAACTTTCATATCGCGGATCATCAAACAAAACAGAAACTCCTGAAATCTATTAGGAATGGCAAGATGATATAAAGTAGCAAGTTCGAGCAACGTTTGACAGGTTCCTAAGAGGGAGTTTCTTTCCAATGAGACTAGGACGTTTTCGTTTCGTTCTTGAATCGATTTGATGCTGACAAAATGAGTAGCCCAACCAACCCGCTCGGGTCCAGGGTCAGCCCTGTCTTACAGTGGTTCAGATACTAGGACCAAGCGCTGTTGGCATCTCCCTGGTGCTCAGTCGAATCAACATGCCACTCTACATTGTCAGAAAATAGTATAGTCGTATAGTCTTTGTAATGTGTTTATCTTAATTTTGAGCGTTGATTCTGCGGCTGTGTCATTTTATCCTTTCTTTAAACTATTGCATGTATATGAAATGGACCTCCAAGGGCGGTAGATCAGAAGGATTCTGAACAAATCAGAAAATTTATAAACACTCCCTTCAGATTTGCGTCTATTATGCAGACACTTCTGACTGTAGCTTTCCGTAAACCGTTTATGCCAAGGGTCAACGGGAAAAATTTTCTTCAAGATACTGAACCCCACAGTCATAGGTGTTACTCTCATCTTTGTTTAAACCATTATTTGTACGTAAAAGGACTTCCATGACGGAAGAGAAAAGGTGATTACTAAACAAAACACATTTATAAATACCATTTTCAGGTTTATGCCTACTATAAGAATATTTCTAACTGTACCTTTCTGAAAACGGTTTCTGCTGAAGAAAGATCAACGTCAAAGCCAAAAGTTTATCCGCCATGCAGCCTTCACCAATAGTCCTTGGAAGACCGCGGAGGCGGCAGATCTTGGGAAAACTCAGGCAAATCTGGGTTGGAGGGTCGAGGTATATATTTCAATAATGAATAATAAACGTCGGCTACAAGAAACCAAATAAGGTCAGGATCGATACAGGTGAGGCTCAATAATGCATTACGGAAGCATCAAGCAGGCCAGTGAGACTGCTGCAAGCAATGTCCACGACAAGACCTAACCTTCTTGATCACTGCTTCAAATGCCTAAGCACACCTCTTATTCCGAGAGATTTCCGGGATCATGCCAAGCACTGCTGCCTGAACCTTCAGACTGGAAACTTCAGCTGTCGAGTCTTCTAAAGATGGCGAACTGCCTTGAAAAGGCAGACGTATTGACTTTTCCTCTTTCAATATGGGATTTCTTTGAAATGGTGATGCAGTTAATAATTCCCAAAAGTGTGATCCATCTGTATGAAACAGGCAAGTAAAGAAATCTTCTCCACTGATCTGGACTACGCTGCTTACAAAACTCGAGCATCTCGGAACAGATTGTAGAGAAAATAAGTTGCACCCACGACAAGACCTAACCTTCTTGAGCACTGCTTCGACTGCCTAAGCACACCTCTTATTCCGAGAGATTTCCGGGATCATGCCAAGCACGGCTGCCTGAACCTTCAGACTGGAAACCTCAGCTGTCGAGTCTTCTAGAGATGGCGAACTGCCTTGAAAAGGCAGACGTATAGACTTTTCCTCTTTCAATATGGGATTTCTTTGAAATGGTGATGCAGTCAATAATTCCCAAAAGTGTGATCCATCTGTATGAAACAGGCAAGTAAAGAAATCCTCTCCACTGATCTGGACTACGCTGCTTACAAAACTCGAGCATCTCGAAACAGCTTGTAGAGAAAATAAGTTGCACCTGCAGTAAGATACTGATCTTTCTTTTCCAGGACAACATACAGGGCAAAACATCCTTTAGTATTAGCTACCACTATTATGACTGTAACTGTTTATGATACAAAACAATTAGAGAGAATTAAACGCATAACTATAATGAAGTAAGTGCAAAATGCGAGCTGAAATTGGATTCTTTAAATGGAAAGGCTGATGTAATTAAGGATTGGGCTACTTCGCAAAAGCAGTACCCAATATCACTGGAATTCCTTCTTCAATTTCTAAATACAGACCAACTTTAGTCCATCTTGTGGAACGCACTGTATATGCAGAAGTGTTTGAAGGTGGGTGGCAACTTTGTAGAGGTGGTTACTTTTAAATTGTGATGAAGATAAAAGTCTTTGACAATATGAACAATGTAAATTGTGAAGAAGAGACAAATATTTGAGAATATGAATTATGACATTCCGACGCTGTTGGCAAGCTGATGACAAAAAGTGTTAGCAGTCATGTAATGTGTCCTCTTGTTTCATGAAAAAAAATTTATTTTTGAATTTGGGACTTATGTAGCCACCCTAACAATCAATCTACAAATATGATGTCAACTACCACAAAACAGAAAAAAGGTACACGTCAATTTGCAACACATTCAAGTACCTATAACCTCAGGGTAAGTCCAGATATTCCACAAGATTCATTTCCCTCAAAGATATGGATCCACTATAGGGGAGGCAAAATATGACACGACACTGATTTAGTGGGTTAGGGTTGAGTCTTATTGTGTTTGTATTATTTTTGGTTGACTCAAAAATGACACGCTAAAAATTGTATCGTGTTTGAGTCAATCAATGTTGACCCATTGTATTAACCTGTTTGACTCGTAACTTATTAATCTGTCGTGTTACCCATTTGACTCGCAACCTATTAACCCATTATATTGAAAATATAGGACAGTTTTTTAAAAACAGTCTTATATTCTTATCAGAATGTAGGACAGTTATATTCTTACGATTTTTGAAAAATCATCAAAGGATGGGTTTTCAAAACTCATCCTATATTCTTATGATTTTTGAAAAACCATCAATATAAGACAGGTTTTCAAAAACCATCCAATATTCTTACTATTTTTGAAAGATCATTAATATAGGATGGGTGTTCAATAACCGTCATATATTCTTATGATTTTTGAAAAACCATCAATATAGGATGGGTTTTCAAAAACCATCCTATATTCTTAAATATAGAACGGGTTTTCAAATGTTGTCTATATTTTTGTCTAAATATAGGATGGTTTTTGAGAAACCATCCTATATTCTTACAATTTTTGAAAAGCCATCAATATAATATAATTTTTTTTTAAAAACCACCCTATATTTTTATAGAAAAAATTGTCTTATATTAGTTATTGTACATCCTTCTAATCATGTTACATGAGTTGTGTCGTGTCAACTCATTTAATAATTGTATCGTATTTGAGTTACAGGTTCTTGACACAATTATTAATCGGATCATGTTCGTGTCGACCCATATGTTGGATGTTGGCTTTGTTAAGCCTTCGCCCACAATATGATGTGTGAGGGAAATAAAAAGAGAAAGCACTAATGAAAGAAGAAAAATTTCTCTCAAATTCACTCAAGAACAATTGCAAATACAAGGTTGCTACCTTTACAAGACTCACTCTCTCACACTCTCACTCACTCACTCCTCACTCACCTCTTTCTCTCTTCTTTCTCACTTTCTTACAAATGAGGAGGGCACATCTATCTATACTTGTCCTCAACTTACCACCTCCTCAATGTATGGTAGAGATTATTCCAAGTGTTTTTAATCTAATGGTTAACACTTTTCCAGAAATTACTACTTGAATATACAATACAACTCCATCAATATCTACCTTAGATATTTCTAAATATTAATCTAGATTTGTTGACTTTTATATACTTTCTAAAACATAGGCCTTCTAGATTATGGGCCTTTTGTGTAAAACTTAGGGTCAAGCCCATAACCGAAAGAAAAAGAGATAAGATGGGCCCACCCATGTCACTGGGCCCACCTATGTAACTGGGCCACATATATGCTTTTGGTTTACTTCTAACATATCCCTCCTTAAGCCAAAAGCTTCTTTATTCCAAGCACAGTCCTCAACCTGATAAATGTGTCGGTGGGCAATGCTTTTGTGAAGATGTCAGCCACTTGCTCTTTAGTATTGCAGTACTCTAGCTTTACTGTTCTTTGCTTCACTTAGTCTCTTAGGAAGTGATATTTTATATCAATGTGCTTGCTTCTTCCATGTTGTACTAGATTTTTGGAAAGCTCAATGGCAGATTTGTCTTCTTAAGGATGATTTAACTACTTTAAGAAGTTTGTCAACCAAACTACTTCACAGACAGTAGAGGAGGCAGCCACATATTCAGTTGCGTGTGATGATAATGCTATTACTTCTTGCTTCTTAGACATCCAAGTAAAGGTAGTTGTCCCAAGGTAAAATACATAGCTTGAAGTACTCTTTCTTTCATCTTGATCTCCAGCCCAATCACTATCTAAATAACTAAACAAAGTTGCATCATCCTTGTAAGAGTAAAAGAGGCCAAAGTCCAATGTACCTTTTATGTATCTTAAGATCCTCTTTGCAACCAACCAGTGTGACTCTTTTAACATTTCTATGTACCTACTCAAGAGTCCAATACTAAAAACAATATCTAGTCTTGTGATTGTGAGGTACCTTAAGCTTCCAATTAAACTCTTGAAAAGAGTAGAATCTATGCTCTTCCCTTCTCCTTCTTTTGTTATCTTTAAACCCGATGGAAGAGGTGTATTTACTTCATTGCAATTACTCATTCTAAAATTTTCAAGTAAATCTCTAGCATACTTCTTTTGAGATATGAAAATACCATCAAAATTTTAACATACCTCAATTCCAAGGGAAAATGACATAAGACCAGAGTCTATCATCTCAAACTCCTTGAATATAGCTTGCTTAAACTCCTGAATTATCCTTTGGCTATTTCCTGTGAATAATAGATCATCAACATATAGACATATGATAAGTATCTTACCGTGATCATTCTTCTTGATATAAATGGTATGTTCATACGGGCATTTGGTGAAACCATTGTCTTCAAGGTAGCCATCGGTGCAGGAGTTCCAAGCTCTTGGGCTTGCTTCAAACCATATAGAGCTTTCTTCAACTGATACACCTTTTTCTCTTGTTTTACAAAACCTTCAGGCTGCTCCACATAAACTTCTTCTTCTAGCTTGCCATTTAGGAATGCTGACTCTACATCCAATTGGTATATCTTCCAATTGTGATGGGAAGCAAGAGAGATCATCATCCTTACTGTGTCAAGTCATGCAACTAGTGCAAATACTTCTTCATAGTCGATCCCATATTTTTGCTTTTAGCCTTTTGCTACAAGTCAAGCCTTAAATATTTCAATCCTTTCACTTAATTTTATATACCTATTTGACACCGATTTTCCTTTAACCTTTAGGGAGCGTAGTTAACTCCCATGTGTTATTCTTCTCAATAGCATTAATTTCTTCTTGCATTGCTTTCTTCCAACAATCCTTTTTAATAGCTTCTTGGAATGTTAGAGGCTCAGCATCAACATATAGACAAAATAGATTACAAAATAGATTTATGTCTTCAATTTGTTCATAAATTTCTATAAAACTTCTCATCTTAATTGGTGTAGAGGATGGAGATACGTCACCTTGACTTTGTGGAGTCATATGATCTATAGGGAATGGTGTTGAAACTCCTCTTTCTAGAGCTTCATGGCTTGCTTCTGCTTGTTTCTCCATCTTAAGATGATTTTCCTTATATGTGTTTGCTTCACTCCAATTCCATGCTTCATCTTCTCTGAAAATTACATCTCTACTTACCACCACTTTCTGTGTAAATGGATTATAGAGTTTGTATGCTTTGGACTCCTCGCTATAGCTAATAAAGATGCACTTCTCTCCACGATCATTTAGCTTCTTTCTCTTTACCTCAGGTACTTGAGCATATGCAATGCACCCAAAGACCCTAAGGTGTGTCACACTTGCTTGTAGCCACTCCGTGCTTCTTATGGTGTCTTGTTCTTTACATTCTTTATAGGACATTGGTTGAGAAGATAAGCTGTACATGCTACAGCTTCAATCCAAAAATTCTTCTGCAAGCTTTTCTCCTTGAGCATGGTTTTTGTCATGTCAAGGATGGTTCAATTCTTCCTTTCAGTGATGCCATTTTGTTGTGGCGTATACGCTACTATAAATTGTTGCTTAATGCCATTCTCCTTACAATAACTTTGGAATTCACGATCAGATCTTAATATCTTAAGTGAATGGCCACTTTCAACTTCAACATGAGCTTTGAAACTTTTAAAAATAATCAAGGCAGCAGATTTTTCTTTCATGAAATAAACTCAAGTTTTCTACTAAAATCATTAATAAAGGTGATGAAGTATCCGTTACCTCCAAATGAAGTAAGCTCGATGGGTCCGCAAATGTTGGTGTGTACCAAGTGTAGAGGATCTTCTACTCTCTATGATCTTTCACTTTGAAAAGGGGCTCTTTGCTGCTTGCCAAGAGTGCAAGATTCGCATACGTACTCTGGCTTCTCTATATTTGGCAATTCTCGTACCATGCTCGATGTAGATAATAGCGTGAGTTCATTGAAATTGAGATGCCCAAAGCGGAGATGCCACTTCCATGATTCATCCTTAATGCTTCCATAGAAACACTCTTCGAGGCTTGTATTGATATGGAGAGGAAACATTCTATTGGGTGTCATCTTAACTTTTGTAATGAGTCTTTCTTGTGTATTCATCAAAGAGAGCAACCTATCCTCTATGTGTATTTTGTACCCTTTCTTTAAGAGTTACCCAATGCTAAGAATATTGCTTCTCATATTGGGTACAAAATATACATTTGAGATATTTTGGGGAGCACTATTCTTTGGATAAATTTTAATTTTGCCCTTACCTTTCACAAGTACTTTGGATGAATCTCCAAGGCTAACATTGTCATGAACATCTTGAACCAAATCTTTAAAGAGCTCCTTCTTACTGCACATATGATTGCTTACTCCAGAGTCAAAATACCATACATCTTGTTGATTATGTGTCTCCTTTTGTGCAATGAGAAGTGTGACATCTTCTTTCATGCCTCTAGATGCTTCTGCAAAATTAGATTGATGATTTTAATTTACCTGATTAGTTGCTCCAAGACTCAGATGCATAATGCCCAGTCTTGTTGCAATTATAACACTGGACAATTCTTCTATCTCCACATTCATGACCATGATTAGATTTGCCTCTACTTGTTCCTCTTCCAATGTTGGCCAGCTTTCATTGATTTGACCCCTGATGTTGATAACCTCCTCTCCCACAGCCTCTTTCACAATTGCCACTAGCGATGCCTCCACGTTGAGAACAACCACCCCTTTGATCATTTAAAGTCAATTTTGACTAAGTGCTTGCACCACTATGGTTGGGCTACTACTTTTTATCATGTGCTGCTCATGCACTTAAAGTGATCTCATTAATTCTTCAACTGTGAGAATATCCAAATCTTTGAATTCTTCGATGGCCACAACCACATGTTCAAATTTGGTTGTGAGGGATCGTAATATTTTCTCTATTGCATGAACATCTTCAATCTTTTTCCTATTCCTTTTTAGGTTATTAACAATAACTAATAACCTTGAGAAGTAGTCAGGGATAGACTCACCTTCTTTCATATGAGCAGCTTCAAACTCAGCCCTTAAAATTTGCAAACGAACCCTTCCTACCCTATCAACACCCTTGAAGTAGGTGCTTAGAATCTCCCATGCGATCTTTTCAAATGTTGATTCATCTACTCCTTAATAGAGGAAGAACAATGTCTTCTTATCCTTCTTTCTTTGCTCCTTAAGATTCTTCCTTTGATCCCCATTATAAGAATCTTCTTGCTCTGCAATGGGCTCCTAGTATCCATTGGCAACAATCTCCCATAAATCTTGCAACTTGAGCAACGCCTTCATTTGAATCTGCCATCTTTCATAGTTGTCTTTCAACAACTTGAGAATTTGAGTTTGCACCAAGTTGGAAGACATCTTTGATGTGAGACGAGGGACAAAACTTCAGCAGAACTCCTGCGACCCTAAACCTGGTTCTGATACCACTATGTTGAATGTTGGCTTTGCTAAGCCTTCACCCGCAATATGATGTGTGAGGGAAATAAGAAGAGAAAGCACTAATGAAAGAAGAATTTTTTTTCTCAAATTCACTCAAGAATAATTACAAATGCAAGGTTGCTACCTTTATAAGACTCACTCCCACACACTCTCACTCACTCCTCACTCACCTCTTTCTCTCTTCTTTCTCATATGCTTATAAATGAGGAGGGCACATCTATTTACACTTGTCCTCCACCTACCACCTCCTCAATGTGTGGTAAAGATTATTTCAAGTGTCTTTAATCTAATGGTTAACACTTTTCTAGAAATTACAACTTGAATCTTTCACACAACTTCATAAATATCTACCCTAGATATTTCTAATGATTAATCTAGATTTGTTGAGTTTTATACACCTTCTAGAACATAGGCCTTCTAGATTATGGGCCTTTTGTGTAAAACTTAGGGCCAAGCCCATAACTAAAAGAAAAAGAGATAAGATGGGCCTACCCATGTTGATGGGCTGACACATGTAACTGGGCCCATATATATGCTTTTGGTTTACTTCCAACACTATATACTCTAATGGGTCAATCTCAACACAACTCGCAGACACAATTTGTTAGCCCTATTCCATTGGATGATCTTAAAACAACTTTAGAAACAGTAAGACCACCTCATTAGAGGTAGGCACCATTAGATGTTTGGATCAACATGCAGACACTAGCTAAGTGTCATTTCAATGTTTGACTAGACTAGTCGATGGTACCTTTAATTGCCAACAAGATCCGATCTCCATGACTCAGTTAATCTTAATCCTTTTAGGTGTCTTTTAGGAACTTTTATAATCAGATGTGCTCAGTGCTGACCCAACTCTCAATGTGTCAGTGTGAAAGACTTCCAAAGGCTTGACAATTGACAATACTAGAAACAGCCATGATGAGTATTACGTGGGATGTTACTTATTGATCCATAAATATACACACATCTAAAGGCATAATAATGGACACAAGAGGCATCAGTTCTAGAGAAATGGTCACTTTGGTTAGAAACTGAGGTGGAACTATTGCTTCTCACACTAGTTGAGGTCCTAAGGATCACAACATGGGATTTGATTTCCCAACTGTCCCTTGCTCTCTCTTCCTACAATTGAATACCAAACTGAACTAGTCAAGGTTCCAGAGACTGAAGACAATACTGCCCACTCAACTGGATAGCTACAAGATGCGTCAGCATTCCTACCATACAACCTTCGCAGGCGGAACTCCTATAATTGCCTCAGATCTAACAATACAGAATAGCAGTAATTTGGAATGCCAAATAAACAAGTTGAAACCTCTCAAATATGACTGACAAGAAAGCAGAAAAGCATGGTTAGAAGAGGGCTGGAGCTGGATTGATCTTTCATTTTCACTTCTTGATTCATGCCAACGAACCATATTACAAAGGTTTATATAACCATGTCGCTAGTTCTCAAGGTTGCACCATCCAAGCATAACTGAGGAGTTACCAATCTTGGGTTTTCTAAAAGCTTTACCATTTGACATTCCCTTCTTTCCAATCATATGAAGTATCTCCAATTGAATCGCCCTTCATCTCCCTTGAATTGATGCTATTGCATCCTTATTAATAATGCAGTGACATAGTTTTTTGCATGAGATCCAGCTCATCCAGAGATGTTAGGCAGCTTGGACCTCATAAGAGTGCATTTTTAATCAACAAAACACACCTCACTTCCATTTTATATTATTTTGATGCAAATGGATCAGCACTTGTACCTAGATTTTACTGTTCATTTTCCCTAACTCACTGGGGAAATAAACTTATATATGCAACTTATAACGAATTTTGAATACTTGTTGAAAATTGGATAATTACACACAATCCAATAAATTAACCAAAAGACAACAAAGAGAGCTATATAGGAGGCAGGAGACATTGTAACTTTGAATAAGGTTTAGAACAAAGTAGAAGTGAACCAATACTAGCGACCGAAATAGCATACCACCAAGTTTCTATTTTTAAACTCATGAACCAGGTGAGGCCATATTTTGTTCATAGATCGAAGTAATCTGTTTGCATCAGCCCCCTCATCTGTAGCATCCACAACATCTTCATGATCCTAATATGAACTAAACCAACTGCTCATTTATTTGCATCTTTTGCTCCCTTCACATATTTGTAAGCTTCCTCCACTTCATCAAGAGTTGCAACAGCATCCTAGACAAATCTAATAGTCATGTTAGCAGAAAGAAAATTAAAAGCTAGTTCATGTTATTTCCCTTTAAGTACTCATGTATTAAATAACAAACTATTAACGAGTTCGTAAATGCTAACTACAGATACCAAGTTATTCATATACAGGAACCAGTATTACTTGATCGGGAGGTAGATTTTAACATAACAAGGAAAAGAGATATAAAAGAAATATGATATGTTAGAAAACCACAGGACAGTGTCATCAGTTGTAAGCCTCTCAAATCCTAGAATTTGAAGCACTGTTAATGCTATAAGGCCTTTGGAATTTTTAGTATGAAACTAAAATCTGCTCATCTATTCTGATGCAAAGATAAATATCCTGTATCACCATTTCTAGAATCACAACTGACAACTTTCTTTCTTCAGTGAAGCGAGTTCCAACTACTATTAGGAAATTAGTAGTTGGACACAAGCTTGATAAGTTAAACCTTGTCAACTTGGATAAATCACTGATTAACGAAGTCAATTATCACTAGCAAGGGCATTGGGCTATATCCTTTTTAGTAACTCTGACAAAATGAGTCATTCGAGCAAGAAAGTCTTCAAGCAAAAGAGTTCTACTATCAATTCTCTTGCGTGCCGTAGTGTCAAAAGGAGCACTTCAAAAATTAAAACATCCAAATATGAAAAGAAAATAGGTTAAAATTGGCATAGGTTAAATACATTTGAGTTGTTGAATAAACTGAATCAAAGTAACTATAGACTTAGTGATTAAGGCAAAATTACAAAAATCCAGCTTCATTTTTCCAATTCCAAAAGTAACAATATATTTGCAAATGGGAAGTCATACATGCACGTGGCACTTGGTGAAAAGGATTAAAAGGGGAGCCTTGGCACAACGATAGAGTTATCGTCATGTGATCTCGAGGTCATGAGTTCAAGGTGTGGAAATAGCGTCTTGCAAAATGCAAGGTAAGACTGTGAACTATTGACCTTTGTGGTCCACCCCTTTTCTAGACCTTGCATATGCAGGAGCTTCGTGCACCGGGCCAACCTTCTTCTTTTTTTTTTTTACTTGGTGGAAAGTATTGTCTACTTGCAAATAGTCCAAACCATGACAAAGTAAGTGTCTAGTTACCTAAGTTTTATTTACATGCAAAGCATAAGATGAAATAATCTGGACCATTTCCACTTTTAGAAAATGTTAATCTAGGTTAGGAATTCATTTTCATCATCTATTGAAAAGACATGTAATGTGTTAGGAAACTGACTAGAAGATATCTCCAAAAAATCTGTAGAAAAATAGCCCAATCTTAGCTAGATCAATTGAGGCTTAACCCAATCAAAGGGTTAGCCTTAATCAACCAAAAACTCTTAATTTCTCCTCTGTTTCTCCTCTATTTTATAATTAAATGTTTAATTTTATTCTTAGGCCATCCCTGGACTTAATTAATATCTCTGATCTTTAATCTAAAGTTAGTAACTTGATTTAGACTATCCAAATCCAAAAATCACAATTTAGCCCAAATTTGCAAGATTTTTGGGAATCTGACAAATCCAAACGTCAGATCTTTCATCAAGGACGTTTTAAAGACATTGATGAAGGCTGATCAACTCTAAGAAGACTAGATTTGAAGATATTGATAGTGATTAAGGTAAGAAAGTATATTTTTCTTGTTATTTAGTTTAACTTTCTTTATTTTGGAACTGAAAATTCTGTAACTTTTAGCAATTGATTTGATATAAATTTTGATTTCAATTCCAATAATTTTTGTTATTTTTTTAATTTTTATCAATTAAATTTTATTTAAACTCCCACTTTTTAAGTCAAGTTCCCATGGGATTGACCCGTACAAGCATTAGCTATACTACAGTAGCCTGTGCACTTGCGATTAAACACTTCAACACCTCACTACCTCTAACCTGTGTCATTTTTTGTCTCTGTTGGACATATGTAGACCATCTAAGTATAATCTCCCTCATCTTGTTGCCTATTAGTGTTACTCTTAAGTTTCCTCCAATGTTTTCATTTCTAATTCTAGCATTTCTTGTCTTATCGCTAATCCTTCTTAACATCCTTGTTTTAGCTACACTCATTATATGTACATGTTGTTCCTTAACTATCCAATACTTGAACCCATAGAGCATGGTCAGCCTTACAACCATCCCATAGAAATTTTCTTTTAGTTTAAGTAACACCCCTTGATCACACAAAACTGTAGAGACACATCTCGATTTATTTTAACCCACTAAGATTATTTAGGCAACCTCACTCTCAATATCTCTACTATTAGCAATTATTGATCCCAAGTACTAAAAGTGGTCTTTTAGGGGAACTTCTTGGTTATCAGTTTTCTTGGTGATCAACTCCCACTCCTCTCCTTACTAAAATTGCATTTCACATACTCTGTCTTAGATTTACAAATTTTAAATCCTTTAGATTCTAATGCATCCTTCTATAACTCTATCTTTTTGTTTACGCCTTCCTTGTCTTATCAATCAAAACTATATCATCAATAAATAACATTCACCATGGACACTCTCCTTGTGTAGATGTTTGTTAACTCATCTATAACCAACATGAAAAGGTATGGCCTTAATATCAATCCTTGGTGCAATCCTATAATGACAAGAAAATTATCACTCTCCACTAGTGGTCCTAACATTTGTTATCGTTCCATCATACATATCCTTAACTATCCTTATATATTCCCTTGAAACCCTTTTCTTACCCAATTACCACCAGATTCAATCTTTGGGAGCTATATCATAAGCTTGTTTAAGTCAATAAAGACTATATGAAGGTCCATTCACACCTCTCAGCATTTTTCTATCATTTCTCTAAGCCAGAAAATAGCTGCCATGATGGACCTAATAGGTACAAAACCAAATTGGTTCTTTGATATACTCATCTCATGTAGTAATCTCTTCCCAATCACCCTTCCAAAAAGTTTTATAGTATAGCTCATAAGTTTGATTCTATGTTAATTAGTGGAACTTTATATGTCTCTTTTATTCTTATAAATTGGTACAATCGGGCTTTTCCTCCATTTACCTAGCATTTTCTCTTATTATACAATCTTATTAAATAACTTTGTCAATTAAACTGTTCTAGTATCTCTCATATACTTTCAAATCTCTATTGGTATACCATTAGGCCTGAAGGCCTTTCCTGATTTCATCTTTTTAATGGATACTTTCACTTTCAATATTATAATCTTAAGGTCATATTTATAATGTCTAATGTTATTTAGGTTTACGGTACTTCCAATCACTATATTCTTAGAGTAATTATCATTTAGTAATTTTTGAAAATAACTTTCCCACCTTTATTTGATTTTGTTATCTTTGATATTACCACTCAATGCACTTCATAGTCTACATTCTTACCCTTTTGTTCTCTTATTTATGTAAGTTTAATCACATCATTCTCATCTTCTCTTAAAACTAATTTATTATATACATCACTATATGCCTTGAGTCTAGCCTCACTTATTATTTTATTAGCAACCTTTTTAAATTATTATATTTTTCAAAGTTTTTATTATTTCTAGTCCTCCATCATGCTTGAAAATATTCTTGTTTCTTTTTAATAACTTTTTGCACTTTTTCACTCCACCACTAGGTTTTTACTTTACTTTTTGCCTTTTGTATTTAAATACTCCTAGAACATCCTTTGCTACTTTCTTAACGAACTTAGTTATATTAGTCCTCACGATGTTTATTTTTGTTCCATTGTTCCAATTTTCTTTTATCATCAACTTGTTTATAAATGAAGCCATCTTTTACCCTTTTAAGTTCTACTATTTAATCTTTTTACACCTATTAAGTTTATTTCCTTTTTCTATATTTTAATATAGATATCCATAACCTTTAACATGTGTTGTGGGTTAAACTCTTATTGGGTATCACCTTACAATTCTTACACATTGTTCTTTCAGTATTCCTAAGTAGAAAAAAGTCTAGTTGGCTTTATATGGTCCACTTTTAAAGGTTATTAAGTGTCTATCCCACTTCTTAAAGAATGTGTTTGCAGAGCTAGATTTTATGTCAAAGCAAAATCCAAAACAACTTCTCACATCTCATTTCTTTTTCCAATACAATATCCTTCATGTATCCTATCATATCTTTAATTTTCTTTTCATTCATGACCATTTAAGACTGCTTTTATAAATTTTTCCTTTGTGTTGGGAATTTTTTGCATGACTCCCTCCATATCTTCCTAGAACTACCTTTTGGTTCTATCTTCTAACCCCACTTATGGTCCGTATGCGTTTATGACATTTTTTTTAATCTTTTTTTCTAGAATAAATTGTATTAATATAATTCTATTATTAATTCTTTTAACGTCTATAACTTTATCTTTTAATTCTTTATTTGCCACCATCCCTGCTACGCCATTTCTATTATTGTTCTTTCCTTTGTTCATTGCTTCTAATGCACCTAACATGATCTAAGTCCTTACCCTCCTGTTCTCTTACTTTTGCAATTTTAAACATATCTTTTTCACCTTATCTTCTTCCTAGTCTATTATAGAGCTCATCATATGCTTTAAGTTTAGCCTCACTTGCTATTCTCTTAGCAACCTTTTTAGTATTCTTATATTGTTCATAGTTTTCATTATTTCTAGTCTTTTGCCATGCTTTAAAAGGCATCCATTTTTCTTTAATAACTTTTTGCAGTATCTCACTCCACCACAATGTTTCCTTTACTAATTGCCTTTTACCTTTAGATACTCCTAAGACATTTTTGCCACTTTCTTAATGGACTTGGCAATATTAATCCACATGGTATTTACTTCCATTTCATAGTTCCAAATTCTTCTACCATCAACTTATTTGTGAATGAGGTTATTTTCTCTCCTTTTAAGTTCCACCACTTAATATTTGGGTACCTTTTAAGCTCATTTCCTTTCTTTCACCTTTTGATATGGATATCCATAACCATTAACCTATGTTGTGAGGTTAAACTCTCACCGGTTATCACCTTACAATCCTTGCATATAGATTGTTCATTATTCCTAAGTAGAAAAAAGTCTCTTTGGCTTTTATGAAGTCCACTTTTAAAGGTTATTAGTTGTTCATCCCTCTTCTTAAAGAGTGTATTTGCAATGGACAGGTTATATGCCAAAGAAAAATTGAGGATATTCTCCCCTATCTCATTTCATTCACCTATACCATACCTTCTATGTATTCTATCATATCCTTCCTTATCTTTTCCTACATGGTCATTTAAGTTTACTTCTATAAATATACCCTCAATGTTGAGAATTTCTTGCATGACTCCCTCCATATCTTCCTAAAACTGTCTCTTGATTATATCTTGTAACCCTACTTGTGGTGCGTATGCACTTATAACATTTATAATCTGCTCTTCTAAAACAAGTTTTATTATTATAATTCTATCACTGATTCTTTTAATGTCCACAACTTTATCCTTTAATTCCTTCTCCACTATTATTCCTATGCCATTTCTATTATTTTTCATTCCTACATACCATAATTTATACCTATCTATTTCTCTACCTTTAGCCCTTTCCACTTAGTTTCTTGGATACAAGCAATATTGACTCTCCTATGTTTTATCACATCTACTAACTTCAAACTCTTACCTATCAATGTCCCTATATTTCATGTGGTGATACGAATCTTATGTTCTGGAAATATCCTATTGACTATCGCCATTCTCGACCTCCATGACATGAACCCATGTCCACTTTTCACTGCACTTGGGTTCTGATGCAGCGCGTCTCTTCTGAGGGGACGCTCTAGCAGTCCTTGCCCATTTTTCACTACACCTGGGATTTGATGTAGTGCATCGCTTCTGGGAGAATGCCCTAGCAACCCTTGCCTATTTTCACTGCACCTGATTTGATGTAGCACATCGCTTATGGGAAACACCCTAGCTTGAGGGAATGTCAGTTTTCGATTCATGTCATGTTAGGGTTGCCATAGTTTTAAAAAGCTGAAGATGATTTTCATTTCTTCCTTACAAACTAATATACAAATGCATATTTATTTGCAAGCAGAAAAGAAATAACAAAATCATCTTCAGCTTCACCCTTACCGGCTGGCGACCTGACCCAAGGGTTGCCATATTTTAAGAAGTTGGAGATGATTTTCATTTCTTCCTCACAAACTAATATACAAATGCATATTCATTTGTAAGAAAGAAATAACAAAATCATCTTCAACTTCTCCCTTGCCGGCTAGCACCTGACACAAGACCCTCCTTTTTCATCCGGGCTTAGGACCAGCATTGGTGGAGTTACATTTAGGCTGTGGCTTCAATTATTATCTCTATCAAGCTCAGTCTTTGGATTACCTTCTCAATACCTACAAAAGAAGAAAAATCATAATCAAATCTTAACGAAGTATGATCATTTACATACTTACTCCGAATTAGCTCTTAAACTTGAAAAATATCAAACTTTTGATCTACTAAGTCGAAAATGCATGTGTTACAAAATTTCAGCTAAAAATCTTAATTTATCACTATAAGTTGTAACACATGAGCTACTAATTGGGTACTTTTTATATAAAATTGAACACATTATCTACTAGCAGTAATGCAATACATAGATTGTAAACTATTTAATTCTTACTTTATCATCTTAAATTGGACATATATGTATAAAAAGTACACATTACACTGCAGGTTATATATGGATGGAGTTTAGGGAAGAAATGATAATTGATATATAAATATATATATTATACAAAAACCTCTAACATGTTTTAGCCTCTAAAATTTTCATAAATAACACTAATTATGGTTAATTTTATATTTTATAGGTCTAGGGTAAAAATAAAAAATGATATTTTTATAATTTTATACTTAAAAGAGCAATTTTAGGAAGCAAGCTACATCATAGTTGTTGAGGTTCAATTTTATCTAAAAAACCACTTTAATTAGCATTAGGATAAATTATCTAACCAATTAATTTTGCATTATTAGATTAAAGTGCCTTATAACTGAGGGGAGCCTTGGCGTAACGGTAGAGTTGTCGTCTATGACCTTTAGGTCACGAGTTCAAGGTATAGAAATAGCCTCTTACAAACTATAAGGTAAGATTGCATACTATTGACCCTTGTGGTTTGCCCCTTCCCTAGACCCTGCCTGCATATGCTGGTGCTTCGTGTACCAGGACTGCCCTAGATAAAATGTGCATTATAGCCCCAATTGATCATCTAACCTATGTTTGGAAAATTTTAATGGCTAAAGGATCATTGAAACTAATCAGATAACTAAATCATAAGTAATATGACTCTAATTGAATTTTATGTTTTACAAATCAATAGAGTGGGCTTAGACAACTCAGATTGAGTTAATTGAGACCAGATCATCCTTATGAATCCAAAGGGCACGTGGGTCTCACAATGCAAGATGGACCTAGGAAATGACCAATAGGAATAAATTGCATACTGATGGAAAGAGGACTAAAGGAATAAGAAAGAAAATCCTAGGAAATAAATATGGATGAAAGGAATAAGCCAAATTGAGGAAAGACAAAAACAAAGAGTTTTCAACATGATCTCTAAGAATATTTCAACATAATTTGTAGGGAGAAAGAGAGGAAACTACTTGAAAGTGATTTACGAGAGGGATTATTTCTATTTGAGAAAAGAGGAGAAGCCTAAAGGAATCTCTCTTATTTCCTTAAAGGAGTCTTATGCATGATCTATTAGATGAGGAAAGGGGAGTGGAACATGAAAAAACAGGGTTGCAAATGGGGATAAGGGTCTTGCACTCACCATAAGAAGATATCTGAGATGGTCCCCATACATTTATTTGGTCATATTCTAGTTTTTGCAACTTTAGAGTCCTTCTAACCTTTGAGAGACTCATCTTCTTCTATTTCCTATAAACACAATTTTTACAAAAGTTGAGGTTCATAGATTTTGAACTTGATAGTTTTCCTTTTGTGAGCATAACCTTCATCCCTCTTTCGCTCATGTGACCAAGTCTGTGATGCCATGTGCTTGTATCTACCTTTACAGATGCTACAACAGTTTAGCTATTTCTACTACATGTCCCATATAAAGTCCCTTCTTTCTTACTATGTGTTGTTATCAATGCTCCCTTTGACACCTTCCAAGAGTTATTGGTAAAGGTGGTCTTAAATTCAGATTTTGCAAGTTGGCCAATACATGTCATATTTCTCTTTAATTGGAGTGCATATATAACATCCTTCGATTGTAAAAAATAAATTCATTTGATAAGTTTATTTGGACATCTCTTTCACAAAATTATGAATAGTATACTATAGCGAAGTGACATAAAATGATGTATACTATTCTACTACACATTTATCATTATGGTCATTCAACGAAAGAACTACAATGTTAAATCGTTGTCATTAGAAATATTTATTGAGGGTCTACTTTTATGATTTTTGAACTCTGATTACTTCTTGCATCTCTACAATATTGTTTTAGATGCCTCTTCTTGCTAAAGTTCTAGCAACCGTCATCTTTTCCTTGTGGAGGTTTAGATTTGTTGTTTATAGACTTTGATCTTTAACAATTCTTGTTTTTCCTCTTTAACAACCATTTGCATCCTTGACTTTTAAGGCATTCCCTATTGTGTCACTTGAGGGTAAATTTGTATTTTTAAAGTGCTTTCTCATCTAAGAGGATACTTATAACATATTTGTACTGCAATTCTTCATATTCACTTGAGTTGCTTATTGTCATTACCATGGCATTCGAATTATGTGGTAATCCTAACAAAAGCAATAAGGCATGAACTTCATTTTTGAAATTAATACTGACCGATCCCAAGCAAAGAGTAATACTATTGAACTCATTTAGATGCTTTGTAACATTTTTATTTTTGGTCGTCTATACGTTGAACGATTTTTTCATTAAAAGGTCCTTATTTGACGTTGAAGGCTCTTCGTGCATCCTACATAAAGCAACCATCAAGTCTTCTAACGTATTCTTTTTGGAGATATTGAACACTACTGATACAATAAGGGTTAGGCAAATCATACTTGAGGCTTTTTTGTTGACCATCTCCCACTTGTCATTAGTCATCTGCCTTGGTTTCTTCTATTTTCCCCCAAGGGGAAGATAAATATCCTTCTAATAAAGGTAACCTTCTATTTGCATCTTCTAGAATAAGAAGTTTGATCAATTGAACTTCTTGATTCTCACTTTCACTTCGTCAGACATTGTTCCCATTGGAACCTAAGACTCTAATACCAATTGTTAAGAAGATGTTGGAGAAAAAAAAGAGAGAGATGAAAAATAAGAAATATAGAAATTTATGCGGCTCCCTGAAAAGTGTTTAATTTTAACGTACCTCTTACTTTTGATGATGAGAGGCACATGATAAGTTGCTACCTTTTGTGCTTAGTCACTCCTTACCCTCGATATTGAGGAAGGGCGAATGTGATGAACAACTTGGATCATTGAATAAATATAAAAAGTGGGCTTAAGAGAAATTTTTTCAAAGTAATACACCAGAAGACATGGGTAGCATATAATTTCCCATCTCTTTTTGTCTCTCATCCTTATCCGTATTGGCCTTTAGAAGTAGCATAAAGCCATAATGACTACCTCATTCTTCTTGGTGTAATTGCTTCTCTTCAGTTCCTCTAGGCGCATAATTGGATCATAATGTCAAGATACGTATCTGAAACATCAAGCAAAAACAATGAGCTTTCCCACATTGTATGCAAAATCTTAGAGGATTGCTAGGGTATCATGCCACATCATATGAGTCTCTATAGTGCTTACAAGCTGATAGATTTCACCTACCAATCCACAAAGGTTTATAGTATGAAATCTTATTTTGTATTTTTGCAAGAAGTTATTTCCATGTCTTGAACCCATGATCTCAAGGTCACACGACGACAACTTTACCATCGCACCAAAGCTTCCCTATTTTTGCCATTAACTCTTATATTTCCTCTTCTATTTGTTATCCTTTCTTTTTCCTTTCTGAATCTCTAATTTCTTTTTCGGTATCAATCGTGGTTGCGGTTAATTCTTCTGATCCTTATCCTTCCTTTCCCTTTTACGGGGTGAAGATTATCTGTGGGCCCCATGCTAAAAGATATATCTAGACACATCTACAATGAAAGTGGTATGGATGTCTAAAAGGTACACATTTTGGTCCAACATAAGCTGGTTTAACCATTCAAATTCCAACTATATTTTAAATTACTTTTTAGCAAAACATTATATCTATTGAATGATCACATTCGCTGGTTTTTACTTGCAAGATTAGTAGAGAAGCTATCTACTTCACTTTACAACTTGGAAAACAAATGACCCAGATCAATTAGGTAACGACCTTTCCAAAAATGACGTCAAAGGTAGAAATGAACAGCATTGATCAACCAAAGCTGAGCCTCGCCAATACAAATTGCATTATCGTAATTGCAATGGACATCAAATGGTAAGAAGACTGGGAAGCTTACCTGTAAGAAACACATTTTCCATGAGAAGCAGTAGGAAGAAGAAAATCCAGCCAGAGAAAAGGAAGGAGAATAGTTTACAGATAAGGAATTAAGTCATTAATGAAGAAGCTACTGTTACTTATTACCATTCAACCACCAACAATACTATCAACTGGACGGTCTAGTTTATAAAAAATCTTTAGGAATTTGAGGAGAGACAATTGGCTGAGTTACTCTTTGCTCTTAATTCCATCCTTATCCAACCAAGCAAATGCGATCTTTATCATCTTGAAGCCGAACCCTACAGGCGTTTTTACTATAAAATCTGCCTTTTCATCTATGTTTAATGAGGTGCAAAAGTGCGATCTTGCAATTATCATTTGGAATCATACTGTGAGTTTCAAACAACAAACAGCCCCCAACCCCCACCCCATTTCTAATCATAATATGAGTTTTAACCCCAAACCTCGCTTGGAGAATGGAAGAAACGACCCCCTTTTTTATGGCAACTGACAAAGCCGGCCCGCTCACTATCCCAGTCTTCCCCCAATGGACGACTGCCACCTAGCATAGAGAATAGGCTTTCTTGTGCCACTGCAGGAGTGTTAAGGGAACAATCAGGCAGCCATGTGCTGCTATGTTAGTTAAAACCTTATACAATAGCTAGATAATCCATTCTTTCAATGGTCTAAACTCTGAGACTTGTGAAGATTGTGTGATTGTTATTTAAGTAATGCTAAATCAAAGCACTTCGAATCTAACTGCCTATTGAGCATGATGAGTCCCTTGCCTTTGGAAGATTTGAATGACAGCCTTCGGGGGGAACTGTGCGACATCCTCCGCCTCTTACAAAAGGAGAGTAATCCATCATGATTCTTTTTTAAAGAAATATCCAATCCAACTGAAAATCAGATGAATGGGAGGAAGATTATCTAAAGGTTGCCCTTCATGCAAATTAAAGTGGGCGCCTATATTTAGCACTTTGGCTTAGTGTTTCTCTTGATATTTCGAACTTTTTTAGTCACACATTTGCACTCGAGAGTAAGACGCTTAGACTGTGCGTGACAAACTACCCATGCAAATTTAAAGAGGAATAAGTGATAACACCCCAACAACAATGAAGAGTCTCCACTTTTTCATGGTAGGTTCCACATATCATTTATCCAAGCCATTCATCTAGTACGCCTAAGTTTGAATATTTTATGACTAGAAAATCATTCCAAAAGTAAGTTATTAGCATCAAGAAATAGTGCTTTCATTTTGCTTGAGGTGGACGGTCAAAAGCTCTAATAAACTAAAACACAATTTGTTGGGAAAGAATGACTTTTCTTCAAGCTATAAATGGTCCAATTCCAATCCTACTAAATTTTTTATATTACATTTCCTACTATGGGTGAAACCAAATTGAAATTGGAGAGACAACAACCCCAGGATTGGATGCTCTTAGGTCTTTATCAATAACATGATTTCTAAGATTTTTTTCTTTGTTTACGAAATTACATGTATGCATAACTTGTAAATTATGTGAAAGATTCACTATCTAATTTGATAAGTCAAATGTTATAAGATCTTCAAAATATTGAAATAGTAATTGGCTAAATTATAAACGTAGGCAATCTCAAACCAACAACATCATCATGCGAACATATGGATCCCGGAGAAGACATTAGTTGGGGTAATGAGTACTCATCTAAAGACTATTATCAATCTCATTATACATAGTATCTTAAAAATAAAAATAAAAAGTAAAAAATCTAATAGAATACTATGCTCACAACCAACTTGCTGAAATCGTGTGTCTCTAGTATCTAGAGACCAACCGCCATAGCCTCCAAAACAATTGTGAATACGTCTCAAATAGGATGTTGTAAACACCTCCAATAGTTGTTTATCTACCACAATAGTTGAGAAAAATAATTGGGTCTTTTGGCATGGGTACCAACTACCTTTGGTGGTTAGAGGCTAGAAGGCTAAACCCCTACAACCTCTTAGCACAATGCCCACCATGCTCATTAGCTTGAACAAACATATATCTCAATCCAAATGTCATTAAATCATATATTTCTTTAATTCATCTCAAAGCATGGGATTGATACAATTTCAAGTTTAATCACTTCTTTCAAAAACATACAATTGTGTGTCATAGAACAAGCAACATTGTTTTCATTTTCTATATAAAAGTATGCGTCATTGTTATAAAGGTACATATATATATATATATATATATATAACTGACATGCCTCATTTGCATATATTGCATTCTTTAAAAGCAAAAATAGTGCAACATGACAAAATATAATTTTATGATAGCCAAGAGTCTCAAATCAAAAGTATGATAATCAAATGCTTTGATTATTTTAAATCTACTTATTTTAGTAAAGTTGATGACATGCTTAAAATCCCAATGGAAAATAGATTTTAAAACTACTTATCTCAAACATAGTTATCCCAATCATTGGAATGCTGAATAAGCTTAGTTTATACCAGTCAACATCTCCATTAACTTATATGTACATTACAATGTCATTACCTTATATATGTTTTCTTAATTATGAATTATTTGGCCTTTGAACCCTATTAAAATGGTGATCCTACCTTTTATCACTTTTTAATGATTAGTATTCCTCTTTTTTTTGTCATAATATTAAATATTGGTAATTGATCAAAGATTAATGATCCCGGTCATTTAATTATCCTCCATTCTTATTAATCTTTGACTTATAGATAGTCTATTTTATATCTCAATATTTGATCTATGTGACTATCAAATTGAATTCTGATTTGTCAGATCAATTGTTTTCAATCATGTTTACATCTTATTTTCTAATCTAAGGTCATTAAAGTAATTAAACAATCAGATTTACCTAATTAATAGTTTAAATCCAATCCATCTTAATCACACCTACCTAAGTTTTCTATAATTTACTAATGATAATATAAGTAGAAATAAAATTTAATTAATTTAAATAAGTTTTGATAGTAATCTTATCTCTAATCGCAAAAATCCAAGTGCAATATAGTGTCTGAGGCGGTTTCATCGATTCTAATTGCCTCTGATCAAGTTGATCAAGGTCATATCAAATCTTTGTCATTAGATCATCCCCAATCTTACAATTTAAGCACCTAATCACTAATCAACTTTCAAATTGTGGAAAAGGGCCATATATGTCATTATTTTAGGGTTTGATGATGGATATATAGTTTGACTAGGATGCATACTCAGATCAATATTGAATTATAGTGTTATATCACTAATCTATGGTCAGATCAACATGTGGTGTCAGATTGATCATAAATTAGATGTTGTGATGTTCAATCTATGGTCAGATCTACTTGGAAGCTCCAATTGATCATAGATCTAAGTCCTAAGTAGCTGATCAAAGGTTGGATTATCTTAAAGGAGCATATCGGTATAAATCTAAGCATCTAGTAGTCGATCAATGATTAGATCATGATAAAAAGTTAGATCAATTATAGATCTGAGTCCTGGTAATCAATTAAAGATTGGATCCTGTGGGGTTTGTGGATTTGATTACGATTCACTATTTGGTGTTAGATCAAGGGTTAGACGAAAATGAATGGTCAAATTGGTCAAGATCAACATGATCATGATCATACATTACTATCAGCCTGAGATCACTATTAAATATTCATCAATGGTAAAATTGATTGATGGGTTTTGTTCTTTGCATTGAGGGGATTGCGATGAATGGTGCCGATCTTATAAATCGTGCCTAGAGGTCTCAAATCGGGATCACATCCAATTAAAATAGTTAGATGATTCCTAATCAAAGTTGTAACATTTTTATCGCGTAGATCAGGCCTAAATTTTTTAGCTGAAATTCCAAGTTATTGGAGGTGATGACTGTCGTGTGAAGAAGGTGACCGGGGTGGTCATTGTTGGTAACAATTTTTTCGTCAAATCACAAATTGCTTTAAAGTGCTTGTAGATTAGGAACTCGCGGGTGGGGGACTAATGCAACCGGCTTGCTGGGTTAGCCCATCATGCCACGCTGCACAGGAGAGAGGAGGTGGGGGGGGG
Source organism: Warburgia ugandensis (assembly GCA_035236585.1). Taxonomy (NCBI): domain Eukaryota; kingdom Viridiplantae; phylum Streptophyta; class Magnoliopsida; order Canellales; family Canellaceae; genus Warburgia; species Warburgia ugandensis. The sequence continues at coordinate 33,293,462 of CP141139.1, forward strand.
GGGGGGCTCACATCAAGCATAGCGGCTCAAATGTCGGCAACAAACATGAGACGGTGGCGTGCTCCGCCCCCACTGCTTATGTCTTAGGGGGAATTGCGGGAGTGGCAATCCATGAGAGGCAAGTCCCAAGAGGATGTTATTAGAAAAAATAACCCTATTGTTTTACACACTATTTTATTTTAAAACATATTAATAGGGCTTATTTATAAAAATATTAAAATGCCGTTATTGTTAAAAAGCATGAAACCTTCTCATTTGAACTTTGTTTTCAGTGTTTTCAATGCCGTTGAATTTTATTTTTTAAGTACAATTCAATCATTAGGATTTCAATACTTTATTTGAGTTATACAAAAAACTCTATTAAAATTTTAAAACTAAAAACTTTATTTTATTCTTTCTTTACCAAAAAAGTTATATAAACTAAGCTTTTAAATATTAAAATTATTACATCCACGTCAAGTCATCTCGGTGGCCTCACCCGTGGTTGATTAGTCTTTTTCATCTGATTTGTCCAACTATAGAGGATTACTAACCCTAAAACAATGCAGACTGGATGCTATCTAATCTGAAGTTGTCCTTTTAAAGAGCAGTTCAAAGCCACCGAATTCCCATGATTAGTCTGCAAGACATTGGTGTTACAAAAAACTAATGAACGGCTTTGATAAGTGACAATAGTATGAACAGGTCTGATTTTAATTCTTTACTAACTCTTAAAGCAATAAATGAAAGCCGCCATAATTAATGCTGCACGTGACTTCGTCCTTGCCAGCAGATGAAGGGGGCAGTTAGTAAGCATTTCGGAGAGGAGACAAACAGGTTATAGATGAGCTATTTCCACTTCGAAAAAGCATACAACAACCCACCTATCTGAGGGTCGTCAATTAGTACAATCTCAAACGAGAATAGTGTTTCTGTTTTGTACTATTTTAAAAAAAAAAAATCATTTATTAGGCGGTGACAAACTTAAAGCTGTTGGAGCTGCTCAGGAGTTTTTAGTGTTTGAGGCAACATTATGTTTTTGACGGGCAGGTGGCATTCCATCTACCCTAATAAATATTTTGAACGTACTATATGCAAGTCTGGTCATTTCACATCAAGCGTAACAGCTCTAATGCCGGTAACAAACATGAGACAGTGGGGTGCTCCGCCCCCACTGCTTGTGTCTTTGGGGGAATTGTGGGAGTGGCAATCCATGAGAGGCATGTCGCAAGAGGATGTTATTATAAAAAATAATCCTATTGTTTTACACATTATTTTATTTTAAAACATATTAATAGGGCTTATTTATAAAAATATTAAAATGCCCTTACCATTAAAAATTATGAAACCTTCTCGTTCGAACTTTGTTTTCAATGTTTGTAGTATCATTAATTTTATTTTTTGAGTACAATTCAATCATTAAGATTTCAATACTTCATATGAGTTATACAAAAAACTCTATTAGAATTTTAAAACTAAAAATTTTATTTTATTCTTTCTTTATCAAAAAAATTATATAAACTAAGCTTTTAAATATTAAGATTATTACATCCACCTCAAGTCATCACGGTGGCCTCACTTGTGGTTGATCAGTCTTTTTCATATGATTTGTTTAACTATAGATGATTACTATCCCTAAAACAATGCAGACTGGATGCTCTCTAATCTGAAGCTGTCCCTTTAAAGAGTAGTTCAAAGCCATCGAATTCGCATGATTAGTTTGCAAGACCTCGATGTTACAAAAAACTAAAGAATGGCTTTGATTAGTGACTGTCGTATGAACGAGTCTGACTTTAATTCTTTACTAAGGGGGGTTTATTTAATCGCACATATTAGGCGTTTTTGAGATATGTCGCCATATCTCAAATGTGCATGTTATTTAATTACAATATCTTCAGCATATTTGAGATATCGGGTTTATTTAACAGCGTTATCTTCGGCATATTTGAGATATCGAGTTTATTTAACTGCGTTATCTTCGGCATATCTTAGATATCAGGTTTATTTAACTTTTATCATGTTGATATGTTTGCCAAATGTAGTTTTTAGTGTAAAGTTTGGTCCTCTTTTAGAGAGAGAGAAAAAAAAGAAGAAAAAAAAAAAGCACTTTTTAGAGAGAGAGGGAGAAGGGCATCTTCTTCGTCCCTTGAAGGAAGGCTGCCCTTGAAGAGAAGTCTCATGTTTTCCTTCAGTTCCAGGTCCTGGCAAGAAAAGCTCTCTCTAGCCCAGGTGGAAAACCTGTTCACCACCACCGAATTGAGAAGTCCCGACAAGCAGAGGAAAAAGGTTTGCCGGCACCAGATCTAGGCAGATCTACTAATCTTGTTCGCTGAAAAACCATTCCACAAGCAGCTACTCGACGAGATCTAAAGTTGCCTACAAAAACCCACTTCGTATAAGGTCAGAGAAAATCTAGGATTTGAAAACCCTAGATTCGATTGTGCGCAAAACCCAGTTTGTTTAGGGTAAAATCCAACTTCCTTGCAAGGTGAGATGGCTTAAGTAAGATCTAGCAACCTCCCCTCTTGGTGAATGTTTTTGGTTTGTTGTTATATTACCAGTTGTCTACTGCTGGTCATGATTTCTGGTTTCAATGAAACCTTCTATAAAATGGTTATCTGCTTTTTTTCTGGTTTCAAGGAAGGCTGTGTCAAAGATGTACCTCACCTTTTCCATATTGAACTTCCAGAAGAGATGCTTAGAAACCATATTTCTCCCAACATTTCAGTTTACAATGTCCTTATTGATGGTCTTGGTAAAGAAGGTCGAATGGAGGAAGCATCTTTGGCTTTTCATTGTGCTATGGATAGGGGTTTGGTGCCTGATGTTGTTGCATATAGTATTTTGATTCATGCATACTACAATGTTGGAAGATTAGCTGATGCTATGATGCTCTATGATATGATGGTGGGTGAAGGTGTCAAGCTTAATGGCTTTAGAAAGAAGCAATTAAAATGAAAGTTGTTGTATTCATGCCAATTGATGTATACTTTGCATGATCTTGTACATTATTTTAGCTCGTATGATGGTTCATTTTCTAGAGAGACATATATTCTGTTATCACAATGAATCCCAATATTGCTTTCTTATATATGTTGTTGCATATAGTATTTTGATTCATGCATACTACAATGTTGGAAGATTAGCTGATGCTATGATGCTCTATGATATGATGGTGGGTGAAGGTGTCAAGCTTAATGGCTTTAGAAAGAAGCAATTAAAATGAAAGTTGTTGTATTCATGCCAGTTGATGTATACTTTGCATGATCTTGTACATTATTTTAGCTCGTATGATGGTTCATTTTCTAGAGAGACATATATTCTGTTATCACAATGAATCCCAATATTGCTTTCTTATATATGATATTTGCAGTCACTGTTTTGAATGATTAAAATGAGCGTTGTTGTATTTGTGTCAGTTGACGTATACTTTGCCTGATCTTGTACATTATTTTAGCTTGTATGATGGTTCATTTTTTCGAGAGACGTATATTCTGTTATCACAATGAATCCGAACATTGCTTTCTTGTATATGATATTTGCAGTCACTGTTTTGATACGTAAACAAGGTAGTTCAATTTATTTTCTTTGAGGCTGCATTTTTTCCTCTTTTTGTGTAGTAACTAAGGTGAGATGGCTTACATTTAACATAAATTTCCCACAAGCATGTACTTCCACAACCTCGAGTTTCGTGTGTATAGTATATTAGCTTCATCTGCTGCCCGTGGTCTTGCAGACATCTTTAAGAAAAAATATACTGTGAACTTATTTCATGCATCTCGTTTGATGCATCCTCCTGTTGGTATGATATATTGGAGACATTTTTCAAATGCCGCGAAAAAGAAAAGAGAGAGTCCCTGTGACACCTAGCCCTGGTCATGTCGAAGATGTGGACAGTGTGTCTCAAGACATAGTTGATGGAGACAAGGGACCGTACAATAAATGCACTAAGGAACAAGAGGACTTTATCCTCGAAACACTTTATGATGAAATTATAGAGGGTAGGCTTGTCGCAACTGGGAGTATGCCAAAGGGTGCAATGATTAAGGAATTGCTGCTTCGCTTTAAAAGGCGATTTAGAGTTGATCTAACAATAAAGCAATTGAATACCAAAATAAGACTTTTCAAAAGCAAGTACATCACACTTGCAAAGTTGAGGAATGGAGACTCGAGATTAGGGTGGGATGTAGAGAGAAATTTCTTTCTCGCAACTCCAGAGATCATGAATACCCACCTCCAGGTAAGGGTCCACCCCATTTATATAATAATATACATCACCTTTATCTTGCCTTTACAAATATTTGTGTATGTATAGCCGAATCCGGAGGCTTGTTGCTTATTTGGGAGGAACTTATGGAATTTTGAGCACTTGGAGACAATGTTTAGGGGGAGCAATGCCACCGGAGATTTCTCCTCAGGGATGAATAATTCCGTTCAAGATGATGGACACCGTGAATTGAGTATGACTGGGAGTCAACATACAGGACCACCTGAGGAAGCATACATACCAAATATAGCAAGGAGTCTAGAGAAAAGTTGTCTTATATTCTGCAAAAATGTAAAACACGGTGGTTATGAACGAACATACTTGTTTTCAGAATATCTGCATGCTGTTCACATTGCACCACAGTGCACTTTGCCTTGCCGTTTTTCTTCCAGGCCTTTAGTCCTATGCTTGCAATAGAGAATGAAGTCATATCATCCACAAGAACACCTTTACAGAGTTTTTCACTTTCATATCCTAACTATGGTGTTAGTGAGTAACATATGCCATGTGATAAGTTCTTGAACACAAACTTATGCGGGAGATACACAGTAAACACCCAATCAAATGATGGTCAAAGTCTTCAACAAAACCTGAAATACATATTTACTCATGATACCAATTCCAGCAGCCTGACATGTGAACAAGTCATCATGCTTATAGTTAGCTATTTTAAACATTTGTTGAAAGCTCACTCTCTAAATCATGTTGGCTCAACTTAGATCTGTTGGTTTTGTGCAGGGCCACAGGTGATTGCCATATTCTTCTGAAGATTATACTTCCATTTTAATCCTCCTGCCAAAGATTCTCATGGCATATTTATTGGAGATTTTACATTTATTCATTCTATGTTTATTGGCCCCCTACCTCCAAGTATGAGTGAGTTCATGTGTTCCATCTGGTTAGCAACTATGCTTTCAGCTTGTGCAGATTTTGGGTCCTTGAGCGTGAGAGAAAACATTGAAGAGTATGTTAAGGTCAATGGCTTTGATACAGATTTGCAAGTGTAGACTTCACTAATTCACATGTACAGAAAATTACTGAGTGCATGCAGAATCCATCATAACATTCGGCTTGCAGAGTATGTAGTTAAGCATCTATTTGGTTTGGAACCTCAAAATACTGGAAATTATATACTGATGTCCAGCATATATGCCTCTATTGGCCTTATATTTGATTTGAAGGTCTTAAAATTTCTTTTTGTGTTTTCATCAAGATAAGTCTACTAAATCTGAAGTTGTGTTTTCCTCTCTTTTCATAGAGTTGAGAACATGGCACGGAAGGCCACAAGGGAAGAACCATTGCAGGGTTTTGGGGCAGAGTTTCAGTTGATTATATTTAATGAAGGCCTTGCAAGAGAATTGATTTGATGCTTGGTTTGCATTCCTCCATGGCCAACGGGTATATGTTTACAACAAATGTGAAATGAGACACACATTTAGGTTTGACATCTCTTGTAATTTCAGTAGTAGTTGTTAGAAAAATTTTGAAGTTTTGTAATGACTGGGAATGAAAGCTCAATGACCTGTAAACTTGGACATTGTTGTTTAGGGGATGTAATTCTTGCAAGAATTTTTATTTTTTTGGAAGTATGTATTTTGGGAACTTTTCTCACATGTGAGGAAAGAGATGAAATGAAAGAATCTCTGGCTGAATTTGTGAAGATTCTTCACACAGGGGGAGTTTAGAATTTCTTTTTATCATGACTTTTTAAGAATAGCAACTTTAGATGTAACTTTTCTTATGCAATATGGTTTACTTTTTATTGGATTGGAAATGAGATGTGAGGTAGTCTAGCTCAAGTTGATCAAAGAGAGGGCTATTGACCTTAGTAGCCCTATCTCTGAGCTTGTATGCAAGAAGATGAGCCCTTCAAATTTGAGAAACCCATCTTCGTCTAAATCAACAATAGCGACCATTATTTCATCTTATTCTGTAGATACCAGGCTCCTAAGTATCGAATCATAGACTTGGGTTCTAATGATGAAATCTTTATGTCACCATTATTGACATAAAAATTGTTAATGACTTAAGTTCTAGTACTTGGATTCATTCGGCCAGTAGAGTAAAGAGGAGGTGGCGCAAGATGAGAGTTCTTACTGGAAGCAAATGAAAACCTCTTAAGGTTTCTTGTTTTTGAGAAGACATCAATCACTGGTTTTTTGAGATTGGACCAAGTAGAAAAACAAACACGGGTTCCTCTGTGCTTGAGGGGATTTTAGAAGCAAGGACGAGACACCTAAAATCCACACACCATGAGAGAGGGATGAATTGATAGCCATCCTTAATTTTCTCACAATTTAGAGTTGAAATTTGGGAAAGAATTGAGGGTGAATTCAGGGATTCTAAGGGTCTTGTAGTGTTTGGAATATAGAATTTGAAATGTGAAAAGAATTTTAACGAATTTGAGTCAGATTTTGATTACAATTGGAATTTGGCAAGAACTTCAAGGAGTGCTTGTATCATTATTGGGTTGCTTACAATATTTGAGATGTTAATTAAGGAGTGTCTATATAAATTTTTTCAGCTCCTTTTATTATCCAGCTTTATATTATGTCGTCGTCTTTATTTGTCCAATAGAAAACTCATTAACAATAGCTCTATCTTAGAGGGGAAAAAAAAAATCTCTTAATTAGCTTTCTATTTCTTCTGGTTTGGGAGAAAACCTATTAATTTAGTTTTCATTTAGAACCAGTCAACAAAGATTTCATCTTATTTGGGAGAACCCATGAACCTAGCTCCTAAAAACCATTAACATAAGAGCAAAGAGAGATGAACATGACTCTTCAAAACTATTATTAATAAAGAGAGAGAGAGAGGAGAAAGAGGGGCAAGAGACAAAAGAATTAAAGATGAGAGGGCTATTGACATTATTGTTGAAAGTGTGCACAACTTCTTCTTTTTTTCTATTTTTTTCAAGCACATATAGGACGGTTCCAAGTGAACCATCCTATATTAAACCTGGAACCGTCCTATATTCAGTGTAATATAAGACGGCTCTTTAGAAACCTTCCTATATTATTTATTTTCTATTTACTTATTAATCGTGTTACACGAGTCGTGTCGTGTCAACTCGTTTATTAATCGTGCCGTGTTCGGGTCATGGATTCTTGACACGATTATTAAGTGGGTCGTATTCATGTCGACTCATAACTCTAACGTGTCGTGTTGGTGTCGACACAAGCACGACCCGCCAACCCAAATTGCTAGACCTAATCCATTGAGTGTTTCCTAGCCTCATCTTCATCTACCATTCAGGATATTATCACTTGATTTTTAGCTTTCTACATGATGAGCTAAGGTGTACTACTCGCTTTTTCTGTACATTGCAGCGGATCTAATTTTTTCTATGGATAAGAGTTCCTTATGGGAATGACTGGCGAATATGCTTATTACAACAAATGTACCATAAAATCCTTGGGCCTTAGGAATATCATAAGCATAGATTAATGGCCCAGATCATTGATGAATATTAAGGTGCTAGTTGATATCATGACATATGCTAGAAATGCAGCTTATTTAATTGTGTTCATATCTGAGGCATATCTCAGATATCATAAAAAATATCACTCGAGATATTGCCGGAGATATCATAGAACAAATATCACATATCACAGAACAAATATCACATATCTGAGGCAGCTTATTCCATGAGATCTCCTAACTTCAACTATCCAAACTATTTATCTTCTAGATTGGATTGCAGGTAGGAAATCCCATAGAACCTAACCCATTCAATAATGTCTGGCTTTTATTTTTTGTATTGAGCTGTGAAATGGAAGACACAGCTCTTATGTATTTTAAAACTAACAAGAGTCGAAGACTAGGATCATTGAATGAATGATAATTCAGCGATAGCCTATTTAAAAGATGTTAAGATCACCGCTAGTATGTATTCTACTTGTACATATAAACAGGCCTTACCATTTATATGATTTTACACCTAAGAACCACCTTGTGTGTGTGTTTCCTTGCTTCGATACTTTTATGGCCACTGAGCATAATTGGATCCTTGTATTGGAGTTTGGCCTGTAAGGGAGAAAGAAAATACGGAAAAATGCCTAAAAGAATGATAAGGTATTTGAAAATAGCTAAAAACAGCTTAAAAGAAACATTGAATTTTTATTCTTGAATAGTTTTATGTATGTTTTACCAATTACAGGGGATAATGGAACTAACCGTCGATATAGAATTTCTCAATAGTTTCTTACTCCCTGCCAAACCACAATTTTAAGGTTGTTCAGCTACATACAAAACCCAAGTTGACTAACTTAATACAAAAGCGCCTTAAGCCAAAAATATAAGAAGCAGAAAAAACCCCATCCCCATATTAAAAGTTGACCAAGCTGAGGAAATGCAGTATGCAGAATCCTGGGACGAGGTCCATGTTCTACTTATAAACCAAAAATAGTCTTTGGAAATATAAGATTTGGGTTCTTTGTCAATACTTGATTAGGTCACTATATCGAGAGGGTACTATTTCCTTCACCTTTCTATGCTTGAATCACTAAACACATAATGGAACCATTGAAGGCTCTTGTTTCAACACCAAACACATTGATGGAACCATTAAAGGCATTGGTTCATAATTACTTCAAGGGTTTTTTGGTGGAAATGCCATTACATTAGCCTTTTTTTTCCAAAAAACCCAAAATATTTTGAGTTTTGCAAATTTTCCATTAAGTTTTTGTGAACTTTGAAAAATTGTCATTTTGTTAGTTTTTTATCCTCCATCCTCATTAGTATTTTCAAAATTCAGACATCATCCTTCTTTAAATTGTTGAATTTCATTGATGAAGTTTAATAGTACTGTAGCAGATGTGATGAACATGGTATCTTTGCAATTGAATATCTCATTATTGGTTGGTTTTTATTGAAATCTAGCCATACCATTGGATTTCTTGTTACGAAATTGTATTAGATGCCAAGTTTGAGCTAAATTTTTTTATTGGAAAGTTATTGAACTTAGTGGCCAAATTCTGCAAATTAATCATGTTCTCATCTGTGAGATAGTGGGTTTGTTATAACGTATTAAGGAGAAATAGAGAAGGGTGACATCAGAATTTCATAAAAACTAATAGGGAAGGATAGAAACTAGCAAAAGGGTAATTTTCAAAGCTTATGAAAACTTATGAGAAATTTGCAAAACTATAAAAACATTGGACTTTTTTTTTTTTTATACGAAAAACCCTTATTTCAACAGGTCTTAGTACTGCGTAGAAAAATAATTACTTGAAGAACATGTGAAGAATCTAAAATCATTTAAAAATCATTTTAGTGTAAATTATTTTATACATACTCATGTACTATGATATTAATTTATTTTAATTCCTTTTGTGTGGCAGCTGTGGTTCATTTGTTTGCGGAACTTGTAGCCTACTTCATACTATTCATGATCCCTACAATGGCTGCCGTATTCATAGGAATGGCTTCCAACATAAGCATCTTTTGTTACCTCACTTACATTGATTTCATGAACAATTTTGGGCATTGCAACTTTGAGATTGTGCCCAATTGGCTCCTCAAAATCTTTCCTCCCCTCAAATACATCTTCTACACTCCCTCGTGAGTTTCCAATCCTCAGTCTTAATTACCTAGATAATTTTGATAGCATGGGGTAGCATTTTGTGGCCCTTGCTTCACCTTGTTTTACTTTATTGATTTATCTATTTCTCAATAGTCAAGGAATAATCTATATTCATCAAGAGTAACTCTACAGTCAAAGAGTTCAAATATTTTGACTGGGAGAAACTGTGAAGCATGACATATAAATAGTAAATCAATGGTTTGGAACATTGAACAAGTGGGAACATTTTTATGAGACCTTAGTAAAAATATAAGTTCAATATGATCAGGCATCACACGTGGTTTGCGATCTGATTTCTCTTTGGAAGAATGTGAAACAAAATATGTACAAATAGGATTGATCCAAACCATTTATCTATTAGATGTGTCTAGAAATGTGTCATATTCAAAATATTCCTTGTTAGGAAATTCTAAACCATTTTTTTAAATGGTAGATACACAATCTCCTTGAGCACAATCTGGAACCCTAGTCACTAGGGGTGGGCGGCATCCCTTGCACCACTGGGTGAATTAGTGCAACTATAAACCTTTTTTTTGTGGAGGCTTTGTTGATGAATACACACAACTACTATTTGATTTTCAATTTGTTCATTTAGATGCCCAAGTTTACTAGGATTTTTGAGTTTTTCATCTACAATATGAACTAACTAATGTATACAATTTGGACCCTTGAAATAGTCACTAACACTACTTTTTGGTTAAAATCTAAGAGCCTTAGTCAAATATGGGATTGCAAAATTCATTTTCCCACTTTTTTTTTTTTGTTATATGCTACTCTAATTAAAGATCTCCTTCAATAGGTACCACTCTCTCCATCACACCCAATTTCGGACGAACTATGCACTCTTCTTTCCATTATATGATTATCTATATGGGACAGTGGATAAATCTTCAGATATATTATATGAAAATTCATTCAAAGGGGAGGAGGAAATTATTGATACAATGCATCTTACTCATCCAATGACTCCACAATCCATTTACCATCTACGACTTAGATTTGCCCCCTTGGCTTCTAAACCTTATGCTTCCTCCAAGTGGTACTTGTGGATGATGTGGCCAGTGACATGGGGGTTTATGTTGTTGACATGGATCTCTAACTCAACCTTCACTGTGGAGAAAAATAGTTTGGACAACTTCAAAATGCAAACATGGGCTATACCAAGATTTAGTTTTCAGGTAAGTGGATTAACTTGCCCATTTTCAAATGTTGTGATAGTAAAGAAAGTATAAGTTGTTTGATGTTCTTTTGGCCTTTGAATTTTATATAATCTCTTTCCTTGCAATTTTGATGGTCCAAACAATAGGTTAATATGAGACTTTTATTTGCAGTATTTACTATCATGGCAGAGAGCTAAAATTAATAATTTGATTGAGAACGCCATACTAGAGGCAGAAGAAAGAGGGGTCAAGGTGTTAAGCTTAGGTCTCCTAAATCAAGTAAATGCTTGAACAATATTCCCAATTTCCTTCGATAAACAAATAAGTATTATTCAAGGTTTCTAAAGACTCATATTTAGAACTGGGGCAATAAATTACCTTTAAATTACAGGCAGAGGTACTGAACAGAAATGGGGAGCTTTATGTGCAAAAGAACCCAAAATTGAAGATCAGAATCGAAGATGGGACTACCTTATCGGTTGCAGTTGTGCTTCACACCATTCCCCAAGGAACAAAGCAAGTTTGTTTGAGAGGAAAACTTTCTAAGGCCGGCTTTGCCCTTGCCCTAGCCTTATGTCACAAGGGTATTCAGGTATATTGATCCTCTAATTTTTTTATAGATGAGTGTGCCAATAAAGTACATAAACATAGTTGGACCCTTGTTATGTTCTCTAATTTCAAGTTCGAACCCTTAATTTCTGTTGACATTAACAAGTTGCAGTTGCAACAGGTCATCATGGCTCACAGAGAGGAGTTCGAGATGCTAAAATTACAGCTCCCTACAAAGTTTAGAAGTCACTTGGTATCTTCTAATAATTTAAATGTGGAGGTAAACTTCTTTCTATAATTTTTGATGTGGAAGTTGAATTAGTAGAAGAAAAATCTAGTCATACTTCCCATTCATTTCTCTAAAAACTTAGTCAACATAATTCTTAGCTAGTCCAACCTAGTGGGCTGCCATGGACTAAGTCTAAGGATTAAGTCATATCAGACTATTAGGTTTACCTTCAATTGTTGCTCAACAACATTTGCAAGTCATCTTGAATGAATAGGGATATAACTGCCATTTTTTCATGTGGTCCATAGCACATTTAACCTTATATGTGATGGCCTCATGAGTCAATTACTGTGATCACCATTATACGTTCACTAGCTAGCAACCATGAAGCATAAATGTCTTCTTAGGACACTATGAGAAACGACTTCAAGAAATGTTTGTTTCTATGCTTAAAAGAGAAGCTTTAAGTGTGATGAAATGGTAATGTTGAATTTGTAGACATGGTTGGTGGGAGATGAACTTGCACAGGAATAATTGGGGAGGGCACCGAAGGGGACTCGTTTCATCCCCTTCTCACAGTTTCCTCTGAAGCAACTAAGAAAGGATTGCATTTATTACACCACTCCAACCATGAAGATCCCTATGGCCCTTGAGAACATGCATGCATGTGAGGTTAGTAGCTTCTCCCTACTGTACAATCTCTTCTCTTTGTTCATTTTTCAAGCTTCAACATTGATTCCATTAAGTAGAGAATTATGATTAGATGAACATACAATGAGAAAAACTCTATTTTTTTCTTTTTTGTTAAAAAGGTAGTGTATCTTGTCTTATGTATCAAACTTTAAAAAGACATTTTCAATAAAACTCATTGTATTTGAGTTTTTTTTTTTTTTTTCTAACATTAGTCATTTTAAAAAATGTTACTTTTTATGACTTTGTTTATTTTCTATTTTTGAATTTTTTCTAGATTTAACCATAAGATTTATATTCCGTAATATAATTCTTATATGAGATAATGTTATTTCACTTTATTGTCTATAAAGTAATTTCATGCCTAAGAAGTTGTTGACAAGGTTGCTATTACTTTTTAAATTTTTTTATAAATTTTAAATTTGTCATCTTTTTTTTACTTTTTTGGCCTTTTCTAGATTATTTTTTTACTCTCTCTCTCATTGACTGTTTCCCAGCTTTGAATTTTGTAACTATAGGTGAACAAAGGAATTTGGTTGTTAATTTGTAAAGAATATGAATTAAATGACATGCTTACTTTTAAACAAAAAATTAAGAACTTAAAAGAGCTTTGAAAAATGTGGGTTCTAAACCACTTTGTAGGTCGAGGTTGAGAATTAGGGGCCATGCCTTTGCCTTCTCCGACTATATTTACTTTCCCTTTTTGGGTATATTTTTTCCTTTTGCCACTAAAGTGTATGTTATCTACCATGCTTATGCCCCTTCTTCCCTTCGGTAATAAAAGATTCCCTCACTACCTAGAGGCAGCCTATCTTTTTCTTTTTATTTTGTATGGTGTGTGGATCTTTTGAAACATGATAATATTCTCTAAAATTCGTAATCTTTTATAGTTTTTAATGTATGTTGTTCATCTTTGATGGAAGTCCTAATTGCTTATATGAATGCAGAATTGGCTACCTAGGAGGGTAATGAGTGCATGGAGAATGGCAGGAATTGTTCATGCCATGGAGGGCTGGGATTCCCATGAGTGTGGGAACAAAATGCTCAACGTTGAAAAAGTATGGCAAGCTACTCTTCGTCATGGCTTTGTTCCACTATAGTAGGCTTGATTCTGTACATTGCAGCGGATCTAATTTTTTCTATTGATAAGAGTTCCTTATGGGAATGACTGGCAAATGTGCTTATTACAACAAATGTACCATAAAATCCTTGGGCCTTAGGAATATCATAAGCATAGATTAATGGCCTAGATAATTAATAAATATCAAGGGGCTAATTCATATCATGGCTTATTCTACAAATATAGCTTATTTAAGTGTAATGTCTGAGACCCATATGTTTTTCATATCAGAGCCATATCTCAGATATCACCAAAGATATCACCAGAAATATCACCAAAGATATCACAGAACAAATACCACATATCTCACATATTACACAAGATATCACAAAAGATATCGCAGGAGATATCACAGAGGCATATCTTAGATATCACAGGACATGTGCGATTAAATAAACCCCCCTAACTCTTAAAGCAATAAATGAAAGCAGCCATAATTAATGTTGCATGTGACTTCCTCCTTGGCAGCAGATGAAGGGGGCAGTTAGTAAGCATTTCGGTGAGGAGATAGTCAGGTTATAGATGAGTTATTTCAACTTTGAAATAGAATACAACAGCCCACTACTCTACCATTATTTTTTGGGTACAATATGAAGGGGAACCTATCACGCACTCACCTAGACCTCAAATCAACAACCTAGCATTAATGGGAGAGGTGCTTGTTTTTGCCAAACCAATGATCTACTGCCCTTATCTTGAGAAATAAAGTATGTATAAATTATGACTTAGGGAATAGAAAAGGAACAACTCAACCCAATCTGCAGATTCTCTCTCCTTCTCTCCTTGTATGAAAGCAAAGTCATTTTTGTGACAAAATAGACATACATAAGAGAAGGCATTTGTCAACCCAGGGAAGGAAAGTAAGGGAGGGAGGTGTGTGCTAAGATGATGATTCAAGTGAACTAGAGAACTCATGAGGGAAAAGATGGAAGTAGAAGAACTCCTCAAAAATATCTTTTGGAGAGGAGATCATAGAGAAGATAAGGAAAGAAAAAGAAATAAGGAACAAAAAGGAAAACGATATCAAAGCTTCAATGAAGAACCACAATAGTGCTAGACACTTCTGTTCGAATTTCCAAAGCCATAAATGTGTTGAAGTTTAGATAAGGAGGAACACATTAAAATGGGAAAGGATTCTGTCAAAAAAGATGAAGAAAGGCTGCAAAATGCAACGAAAGTGGGGTAGGAAAGAGGTCAAACAATTATCTGAGCGGGTCCTCCAATCACTACAATTTCAATACATGTGTGGAAGTTGCCTAAAGATTTGATCAAAACGGGACATGTCGGTTCAAATTGGGGGAAGAGTAGGATCATCGAATGAATGATAATTCAGCAATAGCCTATTTAAAAGATGTCAAGATCACCAATAGTCTATATCTACTTGTACATATAAATCAGTCTTACCATTTTTATGATTTTACACCTAAGAACCACCTTCTGTGTGTGTTTCCATGCTTCGATACTTTTTTGACCATAGAGCATAACTGGATCTTTGTATTGGACACTAGCCTATAAGGGAGAAAGCAAAATGCAGAAAAATGCCTAAAAGAAAGATAAGGTATTTGAAAATAGTTTAAAATAGCTTAAAGAAACATTGAATTTTTATTCTTGAATAGTTTTATGTATGTTTTACCAATTACAGGGGATAATGATGTAATGATTCAAAAATTTTCAATATTGGGATATTACTTTTATAACCAAAAATCAATCATGTTGGTCTCCATGTGCTAGTTAGCTATAACTTGTTTATTTTGGACAATTTTGGAGATTATTAAGATATTTAATCCTATTAATAGGTGGTTGGATGTTTTATTTTAATTAAAATATGAAACCAAGGAATTTATGAGAAAAATTAGATCATTAGATTCTAGGCTCAAAATGCAATCCAACGCCTTAAAGAATACTGAAAACAGAGTTCGTATGAAGAAGTTATAAGCAGTTAAAGATGGAGGGTAGAGCTGTAATTTGATAGCAAAATGGCTAAGACCCGAAAACACAGGGGGCCGTTTTACTAACGAAACCCCCCAAGGTCGTCCCCTATCTCCAGCCACCAACTTCCAGCGCTGTCTCTGCGAGGCGGCACTAGAAAAATGGCGGCACCGCCATTAAGCAGCACTGCCTTCGCAAGGCTATAAAGCCCTCTTCCCCCTTTTCCCAATCATCCTGTTTTCCCCTCTCTTCTCCAGCTGCTTCCTTCTAGGGTTTTGGAAGATCTGGAGAGCGCACAATCTCTAGTGAAGGGCACTTTCCTAGACCACCCAGGTAAGCCCCTTCACTTCCCTTCAAGTTTCCCTCTTTCTTCCCCTCTTCTCCTCCAGCATTTTCCTGCGTTTTCCAACGTCTAGGGTTCCAAAAACAAGGAACATGATTGCTGGTTAGATCTCAAAAATAGTCATCCAAATGATGGTGGATTGAAGAGTAAACAACACCATTGGATTCCTTATGAAGAGAGGATCAAAATCCCTCAAGAAATTTCTGAATTAGAGTTAGTTTCACCATTGATCGGGCTGAAATTCAAATTCCAGCAACAATGCATTTTCAGGCGAACCCTCGACATGAAATTCTTGTTTTTCAGTGTCAAATGAACATGGAATGAATCCAAACTTGATAGGAGTAAAGGTAAGAACCTGATCTATGAACCCTTTTAATTTGGAGTTAATCAGACTTAGAAATCATCACATGTGACAACTACGCCGGTCGTCTTCTTCGGCGACAGTCAATTACACAGGCAACTTGATCCTATACCCAGGATTCACGCCGGTAACGCACAACCAGAACGCATGCTCTAAAGTGTTCTTCGGGCATGTATGAGCTTGCAGTGTGGTCGCGGTTCGACCGGGATGTGCATGTGCCCTGGGAACCTTGACACACGGGCCCAGTATGGATGAATCTAGATCGTCCGTGACATTGCGACACTAAAAATGCAATTACAGGGGCTATAGGGATCCGATTGATGATTCGAAAGAACTGTTGCATCCGTATTGATGAAAAGGACCTAATGAGACTATAAAATTTAAGGTTAGAGGCCTATTTAGTATTACTATAGCCTAAAAGTTATAGAGATCGCATAGATCTACAGGATCAAAGATGATCAAACTTCATAGATTGATTTGTTGGGTCTATTAAGAGACCAATGTGCCTAGATCCAGTCTAAGTTACACACATCCACCTTGACCTTATAGATTTGACTGTCCAAATTAAGTACAGACAGGTAATCTAACCATTAAATATTAGATCTATACGTGAGATCTAGCCTAAAAGCGAGCTAAGCAAGGACCTATGGATCCTAAAAGGCAGATCTAGCCATTAAGCTATCATTCTAATTAGTGGATAGAAAATAATATTTGAATCCTTGTTATCCATTAATATCCAGGGTTTCATAGAAGTGATCTAGGATTGATCAGTGAAGAACGTGATTCAAGGAACATCGAGGTAGGTAGTCTAATACTACTAAGTTTTTAAATGCATCTTAAACTTTGACTTGCCTTGCTTACAATGTTAAGCATGCTTTTGAGATAATGCTGTTCTTATACTAGTATGCGAACTTGTCTTCATGTTTTATGGCTTTGAATGCAATATTAGCATGAACTGATTTTATGCACTGCTTGCATGGTTGAAAATAAATGCATAAATTGCATGATTTTGATGATTGAGATTTAGATTTATCTATACATATGCTTTTTGGGCTATTGAGCCTAGTGGGCACTATGCTAAGTAAGTAGATCGCCGAATGAGGCAACCTACGATAGGAACAAACTTTGAGTTCCAAGTGGGCAGATCGCCGAATGAGGCAGCTTGTGGTGGGAACAAAACATGGAATTCCAAATGAGCAGATCGCAAAATGAGGCAGCCTACAGCAGGGACAAAAACCCTTGAGTTCCAAGTGGGCAGATCATTGAATGAGCAGCATGCTAAGGAGCATAGTTGACCTTATGATTTCAGTTATATTGATATGTATGTAACATTTAGATGGTCGTAAACAAGTACTCATGACCAGTCGGCTTGATGTGTTTGCCGAGAGACCATGTGCAGGATACTCCTAATGCTACTAGCATCTGCTCTGAATGATGACTATTTTAAGAATTTCATGATTATTATATTTTACTCATTGGGTTGATGGGTTTGTTGAGGTATTACTACTTGGTTTTATGAATTTCTACTTCATAATTTTAGTCATATTGCTATCATTGAACATTGCATGAGTCGACGTTTATGCATGTTTACACAGAAAGGAATCACTAAGGTTTTATATGGACAGCTCCTTGAAATTATGCATATTGCATGTAGTGTTTTCAAAATAGTAGTATCAAATCACCTACTAGGTAAGAGGAATACTCCCCCAATTATATTATTTTTCCAGATTAGCTCCAAAGGGATTTGAAGAAGCGTTAGCAGATGTTAGTACGTAGATTAAAAGAAAAAAGAGAAGATAAGTATCAATGTAAGTATATAATCTCCTCTTTGGACATGTATCTATAGTTATTACAGTTGGGCTATGCATTGTGACTAGATAGACCTGGGAAAACATTTATGCTTTGTTGTAGACTGTAAACATTTCCTTGTTTATCTTGAAAGCAAATGATACTCGGGGTTTTTAAAAATGAATTTAAAATAAAAATGATTTTCCGTTGCATTGCATTATTTTTCAAAATGTTTTCAAATAGGGATCGATCCCACCTTAGGAATTAGATTTGCATTTAAAAATGCATGTGAAAACCAAGGTGATCACAGTTGGTATTAGAGCTTAGTTTTATCCTTTCACAGCCAGTCTTGCATGTCCAAAGGTCATATACGACTAAATATATGACTAGCATAATTATGAAAAAGTAGTTTAAATTGGAGTAATAGATAAACAGGTAGTCTCATGTACGTAGTATAGATGACCTAAATAAGAAATAATATTAGAATACACCATAAATAGAAAAGTGCAAAGGAGATAGATCTAGCAAATACTTAAGTATTGGATGGCTCAAACCCTATCAAAAATCTAGTTCAAACAACCTAGGGATAAAGAAGTGTTGAGTACTAGTATAAGCAAGGAAACTATTTGATGAGAATAAGATTATAAGATTTTGAATAAGGAATGGAAATATAAGATGATGCTAGTAGAATCTTTAGGAGATAAGTTTGACCTGTACTAGAATAATCAAAGGTGAGAATTCTAAAGAACTTAGATTATTTTTTTAGAGGACTTAATTGGAACTTTATGGCTATCTTCCAAGAAGAATAGAGAGAAGTATAATTGAGTGATTTAAAAGATTTTGATAATAATCTAATCAGGATGATAGATCTGTTATAATCAATTGATTATGACATGGACTTATGAGGGAAGCATGGTATGAACAAGATGCTAAGACACAATATAATTGAGAATATGAACAATTAAGGATTTTGATAATATTAAAAAAATTTTAACATTTTCTTGGAAGCATTAAGCTTATCATGTGTGACGTGTAGATTTGATAACAATTATATGCAAACCAATCAGATGGAAACATTGATCTAAGTAGATAACAGGAGAATGCTGACTAAGGAATAATAATAATAATAGGGATAATAATGATAATAAGGAAGAGAGATAGGTAACTACAAGTATTTGATGGATGTGTGATAGTCAAAATAAGAAGATCATGATTTATGAAGGATAGGAAAGAAAAGTATAGAATTAAAGATCTTTCATCTTGAATCATATGGAAAGATAAACCAATCAAATTCGAAGGAATAATAATAGTTGAGTTGGTGATTTTAGTGTAAAAGAGTATAATAGAGATAAAGCATATATGATTTAAGACTTTCAGTAGAGTATCGAATTTAAGGACCTTATGCTGCAAGAAATTTCCAAAGAAGAATGGTGATCAACTAGAAATTAAATTCTACAAGTGGTTTGATTCAATTGTTGCAATTAGAATCTTATCGGATCCATTAGCTTATGAGGAACACCAGTGGATGTAGTCCATAAAAAGGAAAAGTTGATGATATCCTACCTTGCCACTATATGATTAAATAAAGTTATATTGAAAAAGGAAACAAGCCAGGACAGCTACTTGTCCATTTGTTTTTCAGCAACTAGGGTATCATCAAGGATCAATTTGATGTCTTGATATCATAGAGGAAGATTGGAAGGGCAAGTATCTTAAGGCCATTATTTAGTCATTACCTTTGGAGTAATGTTGACTAAATAAAGGTATCCCATGCTAATTAATCAAATATGTTAGTATATATGAGACAATAGTCTAAGTTATGTACTAAGAGGGATGTTATAAAGTACTTAGACATGAGTTTTTCCTAAAGGAAGTTACTTGTTAGACTAAGTCATTCAAGGGTCTAAGGTCAGTAAATTAAACTACAGCATGGAAGAGCTACGAGTACAATGAATATAGTAACAACTGAGATAGAAACAAAAATAAGAAGCAATCTAAACCAATGCAAAAGATTTTTCAAACCTTAATAGATACCATGACAGGGCGTAGAGGTCACTTTGGGTCTAAAAGATGCAGCTGACTTGGATTGAAAAAGGAAGGTAGCTAAGCACTGATCACTTTAGAGACCTTTGAGCTAATAGCCTGTAATTGGGAAAGGATATACAAGTGATCGAAACAGAATCTTTGTCTAAGCTTATGAAGATGCTCTATACTTACCGGTATAGTTCTTAAAAAGAATTGTCACTTCAAAAGCTTCAGCACAAATTCATGTGATAGTTATTGGATGATTCTTATTAGTATAAAATGGGGTGATACGTGAAAAGATAAAATTTGAGGAATTGAGAGACTCACTACTTGTGATGATATCTCCTGATAATTAAGATTTAATGAATGATGACAAAACCTTGATGAGTGGTTGAAACAATATATATCGACAAGAGGAAAAAGAGACTAACAGAGCACTAGATGAAAGACAAGAGGAAAAAGAGGTTATCCTATACTATTCGAGATGAAATACAAGGAATAAGATGATATAGGATCAAAGAAGTATGGAGAAATTTATACATCATTAGAGGAGTGTGGTCATCTAAGGATTTGTAAATAGTAATTCTATAAACTCGATAGAAATTATATGCACAAACCAGTATCGATAACTTAGAAATTAAGGACCAAGTATCATAGCACGCAGTGAAAGTTGTTCTTAAGTACTTTTACACGAGCTGAATTTTAGATACATTTAAGGCCTTTATGAAAGAAATTATGAGGAAGGACTTAGGAGGATGTGCCTAGATTTGGTTGCAAGGTAATATGAAGAGAGTTTTAAGAATGAAATTTCTTTACCTGTTAACCCAATTGAGGTGTTGGATGAGGGATATATGGGATGAAGCAAAGAAATTTTCTTAGTCAGAATCCTAAGGGAGAATGCATTCACCGAGAAGTTGTCTAAGAGACAAATAACTTGAAAATAATAATTTGTGGAATTTCGAGGACGAAATTCTTTAAAAGGGGTAATGATGTAATGATTCAAAAATTTTCAATATTAGGATATCACTTTTATAACCAAAAATCAATCACGTTGGTCTCCATGTGCTAATTAGTTATAGCTTGTTTATTTTGGACAATTTTGGAGATTAATAAGATATTTAATCCTATTCATAGGTGGTTGGATGTTTTATTTTAATTAAAATATAAAATCAATGAATTTATAAGAAAAATTAGTATCATTAGATTCTACGCTCGAAATGGAATCTAACGCCTCAAAGAACACTGAAAACAGAGTTCGTATGAAGAAGTTATAAGCGTTTAAAGATGGAGGGCAGAGCTATAATTTGACAGCAAAATGGCTAAGAGCCGAAAACACAGGGGCCATTTTACTAACGGAAGCCCCCCAAGGTCATCCCCTACGTCCAGCCATCGACTGCCAACACCGTCTCACAGAGGCGGTGCTGGAAAAATGGCGGCACCACCGCCTTCACAAGGCTATAAAGCCCTCTTCCCCTTTTCCCCGATCATCCCGTTTTCCCCTCTCTTCTCTAACTGCTTCCTTCTAGGGTTCTGGCAAATCTAGAGAGCACACCATCTCTAGCGATGGGCACATTCCCAGACCACCCAGGTAAGCCCCTCACTTCCCTTTCTAGTTTTCCTCTTTCTTCCCCTCTTCTCCTCTAGCATTTTCCTGCGTTTTCTGACATTTAGGGTTCTGGAAACAAGGAACATGATCATTGGTTAGATCTCAAAAATAGCCATCCAAATGATATTGGATCGAAGAGTAAACAAACCATTGGATTCTTTGTGAAGAGAGGATCAAAAGCCCTCAAGAAATTTCTGAATCAAAGTTAGTTTCACCATTGATCGAGTTGAAATTCAAATTCTGGCAACAATTAATTTTCAGGCGAACCCCCAACATGAAATTCTTGTTTTTTGGGTTCAAATGAACATGAAATGACTCCAAACTTGAGAGTCATAAAGGTAAGATCCTGATCTACAAACCCTTTTAATTTGGAGTTAATCATACTTAGAAATCGTCACCTACGAAAACTACGCTGGTCGTCTTCTTCGGCGACGGTCAGTTACACAGGCGACGTAATCCTGTACCCAGGACACGCACCCATAACACACGATCAGAACGCATGCTCTAGAGTTTCCTTTCAGGCATGTACAACTGTATGGTGTGGTCACGCTCTACCGGGACGTGCATGCGTCCTGGGAACTGTGACGCGTGGGCCCAGTATGGATGAATCTGGTTCGTCCGTGATGTTGCGACACTAAAAATGCACTTACAGGGGCTGTAGGACTCTGATTGACAATCCGAAAGAACCGTTACATCTGTATTGAAGAAGTAGACCTAATGAGGCTCTAAAATTTAAGGTTAGAGGCCTATTTAGTATAAATATATCCTAAAAACTATAGAGATCGCATAGATCTACAGGATCAAAGATGATCAAACTTCATAGACTGATTTGCTGGGTCTATTAAGAGACTAATGTGCCTAGATCCAGTCTAACTTACACACATCCACCTTGAACTTATAGATCTGACTGTCCAAATTAAGTACATACCCATTCTAAGCATCAAGACACGCAATCTAACTATTAAATATTAGATCTATAAGTGAGATCTAGCCTAGAAGCGCGCTAGGCAAGGACCTATAGATCCTAAAAGGCAGATCTAACCATTAAGCTATCATTCTTATTAGTGGATAGAAAATGATATTTGAATCCTTGTTATACATTAATATCCAGGGTTTCACAGAAGCGATCTAGGATCGAATAGTGAAGAATGTGATTCGAGGAACATCAAGGTAGGTAGTCTGATACTACTAAGTTTCTAAATGCATCTTAAACTCTGACTTGCCTTTCTTATTGTGTTAAGCATGCTTTTGAGATAATGCTGTTCTTATACTAGTATGTGGACTTGTCTTCATGTTTTATGGCTTTGAATGCAATATTAGCATGAACTGATTTTATGCACTACTCACATGGTTGAAAATAATTGCATAATTTGCATAATTTTGATGATTGAGATTTGGATTTATCTATATATATGCTTTTTGGGCTATTGAGCTTGGTGGGCACTATACTAAGTAGGTAGATCGCCGAATGAGGCAACCTACAGTAGGAACAAACTTTGAGTTCCAAATGGATAGATCGTCAAATGAGGCAGCCTGCGGTGGGAACAAAACATGGAATTCCAAATGAGCAGATCGCCGAATGAGGCAGCCTATAGCAGGGACAAAAACCCTTGAGTTCTAAGTAAGCAGATCGCCGAATGAGGCAGCCTGTGGAGTAGCATAGTTGACCTTATGATTTCAGTTATATTGATATGCATATAACATTTAGATGGTCGTAAACGAGTACTCGTGACCAGTTGGCTTGATGTGTTGGCCGAGAGACCATGTGCATGATACTCCTAATGCTACTAGCATCTACTCTGAATGATGACTATTTTAAGAATTTCGTGATTATTATATTTTACTCATTGGATTGATGGGTTTGTCGAGGTATTGCTACTTGGTTCTATGAATTTTTACTTTATAATTTTAGTCATATTGCTATCATTGAACATTGCATGAGCCAACGTCTGTGCATGTTTACACAAAAAGGAATCACTAAGGTTTTATATGGACAGCTCCTTGAAATTATGCATATTGCATGTAGTGTTTTCAAAATAGTAGTATCAAATCACCTACTAGGTATGAGGAATACTCCCCCAATTATATTATTTTTCCAGATTAGCTCCAAAGGGATTTGAAGAAGCGTTAGCAGATGTTAGTACGTAGATTAAAAGAATAAAGAGAAGATAAGTATCAATGTAAGTATATAATCTCCTCTTTAGACATGTATCTATAGTTATTACAGTTGGGCTGTACATTGTGACTGGATAGACCTGAGAAAACATTTATGCTTTGTCGTACTATAAACATTTCCTTGTTTATCTTGAAAGCAAATGACACTCGGGGTTTTTAAAAATGAATTTAAAATAAAAAGGATTTTTTGTTGTATTGCATTATTTTTCAAAATGTTTTCAAATAGGGATCGATCCCACCTTAGGAATTAGATTTGCATTTAAAAATGCATGTGAAAGCCCGGGTCATCAAACAACCCAAGTTGATTAACTTAATACAAAAGCGCCTTAAGGAAAAAAACATAAGAACCAGAAAAATCCCCATCCCCATATTAAATGTTGACCAATATGAGGAAATGCAGTATGCAGAATCTTGGGACGAGGTCCATGTTCTACTTATAAACCAAAAATAGCCTTTAGAAATATAAGATTTGGGTTCTTTGTCAATACTTGATTAGGTCACTATATCTAGAGGGTACTATTTCCTTCACCTTTCTATGCTTTAATCACTGAACACATAATGGAAGCATTGAAGGCACTCGTTCAACACCAAACACATTAATGGAACCATTAAAGGCACTGCTTCATAATTATTTCAAGGGTTTTGGGTGGAAATGCCATTACATTTAGCTATTTTTCCAAAAAAAACCCCAACATATTTTGAGTTTTGCAAATTTGCCATTAAATTTTTGTGGACTTTAAAAAATTTCCATTCTGTTAGTTTTTCATCCTCTATTATCATTACTATTTTCAAAATTTAGACATCATCCTACTTTAAATTGTTGAATTTCATTGATGAAGTTTAATAAGTACTGTAGTGGATGTTGATGAACATAGTATCTTTGCGATTGAATATCTTATTATTGGTTGGTTTTTGTTGAAATCTAGCGATATCATTAGATTTCTAGTTATCGAATTATATTAAATACCAAAATTGAGCTAAATTTTCTATTGGGAAGTTATTGAACTTAGTGGCCAAAGTCGACAACTTAATCATGTTCACATCTATGAGATAGTAGGTTTGATATAACGTATTAAGAAGAAATAAAGAAGGGTGACATTAGAATTTCATAAAAACTAATAGGGAAGGAGGATGGAAACTAACAAAATGGTAATTTTCAAAGCTTATGAAAACTTAATGATAAAATTACAGAACTTTAAAAACATTGGACTTTTTTTCTTTCTAATAAAAAACCCTTATTTCAACAGGCCATAGTACTTCATAGAAGAATAATTACTTGAAGAACATGTGAAGAAGGTAAAATAATTAAAAATTATTTTAATGTAAATTATTTTATACATACTTTGGGGCATAGCATTTATTTCATTGCAATGAACAATTTGGGGCATTGCATTGATTTCATTGCAATGAATAATTTGGGGCATTGCAACTTTGAGATTGTGCCCAATTAGCTCTCCAAAATCTTTCCTCCTCTCAAATACATCTTCTACATTCCCTCATGAGTTTCCAATCCTCAGTCTTAATTACTTAGATACTTTTGCTAGCCTCGGGGTAGCATTTTGTGGCCCTTGCTTCACCTTGTTTTACTTTATTGATTAATCTATTTCTCAATAGTCAAGGAATAATCTATATTCATCAAGAGTAACTCTACAGTCAAAGAGTTCAAATATTTTGACTGGGAGAAACTTTGAAGCATGACATATAAATAGTAAATCAATGGTTCGGATCATTGAACAAGTGGGAACATTTTAATGAGACCTTAGTAAAAATATAAGTTCAATATGATCAGGCATCATACATGGTGTGCGATCTAATTTCTCCTTCTAAGAATGTGAAACAAAATATGTACAAATAGGATTGATCCAAACCATTTATCTATTAGATGTGTCTAGAAATGTGTCATATTCAAAATATTCCTTGTTAGGAAACTCTAAACCATTTTTTGAAATGATAGATACACACACTCTCCTTGAGCACAATCTGGAACCCTAGTCACAAGGAGTGGGAGTAATCCTTTGCACCATTGCGTTAGAAAAAATTAGTGCAAGTATAAACCTTTTGTTTGTGGAAGCTTTGATGATGAATACACACAATTACTATTTGATTTTCAATTCATTCATTTAGATGCCCAAGTTTACAAGGAATTTTGAGTTTTTCATCTACAATATGAACTAACTGATGCATACAATTTGGACCCTTGAAATAGTCACTAACACTACTTTTTTATTAAAATCTAAGAGCCTTAGTCAAATATGGAATTGCAAGATTCATTTTCCCATTTTTTGTGTTATATGCTACTTTAATTAAAGATCTCAATCAATAGGTACCACTCTCTCCATCACACCCAATTTTGGACCAATTATTCACTCTTCCTTCCATTATATGATTATCTGTATGGGATAGTAGATAAATCTTCGTATATATTATATGAAAATTCATTCAAAGGAGAGGAGGAAATTATTGATATAGTGCATCTTACTCATCGAACGAATCCACAATCCACTTACCATCTATGACTTGGATTTGCCTCCTTGGCTTCTAAACCTTATGCTTCTTCCAAGTGGTACTTGGGGATGATGTGGCCAGTGACATAGGGATTTATGTTGTTGACATGGATCATCACTTACTCGACCTTCATTGTGGAGAAGAATAAGTTGGACAACTTCAAAATGCAAACATAGGCTATACGAAGATTTAGTTTTTAGGCAAGCAGTTTAACTTGCTCATTTTCAAATATTCTGAAAGTAAAGAAAGTATAAGTTGTTGGATGTTCTTTTGGCCCCTGAATTTTATATAACCTCTTTCCTAGCAATTTGATGGTCCAAACAATAGGTTAACATGAGGATTTTTATTTGCAGTATTTACTATCATGGCAGGGAGCTAAAATTAATAATTTGATTGAGAATGCCATACTAGATGCAGAAGAAAGAGGGGTCAAGGTGGTAAGCTTACATCTCCTAAATTAGGTAAAAGCTTGAACAATATTCTTAGTTTCCTTTGATAAACAAGTAAGTATTGCACAAGTTTTCTAAAGACTCATATTCAAAATTGGGGCAATAAATTACCTTTAAATTACAAGTAGAGGTACTGAACAGAAATGGGGAGCTTTACGTGCAAAAACACCCAAAATTGAAGATCAGAATCGCAGATGGGATTGCCTTACCAGTCACAGTTGTGCTTTATAGCATTCCCCAAGGAACAAAGCAAGTTTATTTGAGAGGAATCCTTTCTAAGACTAGCTTTGTGTAATATCCTCAAATTTTAAATCATAAATTAGTAATAAATTAACTAAATTAACTTAAAAAATTATGCATATAATTTGGTTTTGAAAATCTAAAAACTAGAATGTACACATCGATAAGAATTGAACAGTATAAAGAACGCAGAAAACGAAGTTCAAACGGAGAAGGTATGAACTATTGAAGTTAGAAGGGCAATTCAATAATTTTTAAAAGCCTGAAATACATGGGCTATTTTTTATAACGGCACCCCCCTTCTACCCTCCCCTATCAGATCAGACTACTTTGCTGAAAAAATCAATCAGTGACAGAGAAAAACAAATCACCAACGATAAAACAAACCTCCTCCCTGATTCAATCACTCCATCCAAGCCCCTTGCCTCCAGAGATCATAATTTTCCTAAAGAACCCTAGCAAAAATGCAACACCTAAAAAGCTCAAAAAAAGCCCCTTCAGCAGTGCCAACAATGCCCGATTAACCTAGGTAAGTCCTATCTATTTTTTCCCCCTTCCATTTACAACGTAGGCACAAGTCTACATCAATTAACATCGAAGAGTGATGAGGGTTCATTGTTCTCCCAGGGGCTCTGTGTACGCTACTGTAGATGTAGGATTAAGTCAATGAAACTGTGTCAAAACCATGATCTACATGTTCATCTGGTGCATGACGAACCTAGGAACAAACCCTTTAAATTTGAGGGAGATCCAACGAACTGGTAACCCTGGAAATCATGAAGAACAGTATGCAAGAAAAATTTAGGAACGTGGGAAAAATTGAGAAAAAACCCTAGTTTTTGGCAAAATCAATTAAAAGGAGTGTTAAAAAAGAAATAAACATGAAATTGTGACCAAAGGGTGCAAAAATCACGAATTTAGGACCCTGGGGAGTCACCGGCAATGACTGGAGTTTGGTCGTCGTCTTCGACAACGGCTCCATCGTCGGCGCCCTTTTGCTGATGCCAGGACGCAGTGCAGGATGCCCTAAACCAAACGCATGTGCAGGCACCATCGTCGGCGCATGCACACACAGGAGCTCCCTACGCTCGATCACGGGAGGCCGGGATGCTCGGTGGTGAGTTCTGGGAGCTGTGCATCTTGAGGGTTCCGTTTTACACTGGTGTAACCCGATGTAAACCTAGCTACCAGCGGTGCAAACAACTCGCCCGACCCCCTATAAATTAATATGTATTAATTTATGAAGTATTTTCACTAGAAACTTTATTTTGGGAGCTACAGAGGTCTAAATCATGATCGAAAACATCCTTTACGATCATCTTGATGACATGGACCTAGATTTGACTTAAAAACTTACATTTGACTACTTTTAAATTAGTCAAATCATAAAATATTATTCAATAACTTGGAACCGGTAGATCAAAGGTTGATCAGGCCCTAGGACTTGAACAATGAGATAGTGTATGACAATAAATAAGGGTTTTAAAGATCATATTAGGTGTGATTACACTAGAAATTGATCTAGACCATTGGTCTAAACCAGATCTTAGGAAATTATTGATCTAAGGATGATATGACCGTCAGATTAAGGTATAAATGTTAGATACATAAAAAAAAACGAATAGATGAACATGAGATGGGAGTAAATTATAATAAGTAACGTTGGGACTAAGGACAAAATCATAATTAGAGATCTTAGAGGATGATCCAATAGTTAGATCACCATAGATTCCATTATGATGAAATAAATAACACAAAATAGTATTGTGGTATTGATAGGTATATCTGAACATACAAGCTAAGAGGATTATACATTTGAGTTGGGTGATCTCACGTCGAGGTAGGTGACAACATTTGATGTTATGTTTTGATTTTAAAAACCTTGCATTATCATAGCATCATGATTGATTGTGATTTAATTCCACTTGTTTATTTAGTCTATGATTTTGTGAGACTCAGAGTTTTATGCTATGATCAATATTAGATTTTGATAATGTATTAAATGGATTTATGATCAATGGTTTCATGAGATTGAGACTACATATTTATGCATAATTAGAAATTATCTTTCTTTATTGCACCACTGAAACTGATGGGTTTTCATAAGGACGACAGTGGAGGCTTGGTGGCTAGTCTTTTGAGAGGCTAACCTAGGGATGAGGGGCGTGCCTTAGGGATTATGAGCCACAAGTGCTCCTGGTTTTCGAGATACACAATTTTGGTGTTTTGTGTTTTATGACGAGTTCTCTCACTAGGTGGATGTCATGCTAGGAGGGAGTAGGGCCAGCCACCCACCCTCCAAAATTTGTGATGTGATTGTGATATGATAGACACTTGCCCACAAATAGTTTTCGATAAGGTTTGGTAATATGGATAGTCCACACTACTGGTCTGGGCCTTTCCATGGGGACGGACGATAAGTCTCCTATTATGGTGTCGACGGGGAGTGGCAGTGATTGAGACCCTGGAGGGTTGCCACTGCAGCATGACAATCCATACTCTTATTCTGTATGCTTGCATGATGAGCATGAAGATGTTATAGTATGTTTGGGTGTGATGACATTTAGAGGAGTGATATGAGTACTCATGATCTGTTATACAAGTGTATGGGATACTCATGAGACCTACATACCTTGGGATGCCCTATTATTATTGTATGCTCATTTACATTAGATCATATCATGTTTTAAGACCATAAAATACATGATTTATCATACATGATGTTTTGAGATTTTATTAGCATAGCTTAAAATAATTATATTTTAATAGATAATTGCTTTACTCATTACATCAGTACTATTATTCAATTTTGTTCTATTGCTATTACATTATATGTATATATACCTACACAAGCAATAGCTTATTGAAGCATTGCTTTGTTTTGCAATGCATTAGATCTCGAGCACGATAGTAGGAAGGGTAAGACCATTGAGAGACCGTGATAACAGTGAGAGATTACTTTACTTTGATTGGTAGATAGTGATGTGTGTTAATAAACGGATGACCATTTGAACTTTCTTTATGGACTGTATACTTTTATTACATGGAATTAATTATTACAGTTATACATATGATGGACATTGATTTAAGTATGGTGGGATGTTATGATGGATAGACCCTGGGCCACTTTATTATGTTTTTTATATTTATTGTTTTGAAAATAAAGGCGTTGATGATTTTGTCATTGGATTTGATATGTGTATTGTCTTAAATGTATTACTGCATAATTATAATTATGTTTAAATCATAGTAGTGATGGTTTGGAAAAAGAAAATAACACCTGGAGGTTTTTAATAAATGTTTTAATAAAATAATTAATAGAATCTTTTTATTTTGGTATCCCAACTATGACTATTATTATTATTAAAAAAATAAAATAAAAACTAGGGTGTTACACTTTGCCTTGCCCTAGCCTTATGCCATAAGGGTATTCAGGTATAATGATCCTCTATTTTTCTATAGATGGTTGTACCAATAAAGTACATAAACTTAGTTGGACCCTTGCACCAAAAAGGATTTTGATTACATTATGTTGTGTTCTCTAATTGCTAGTTCAAGCCTTTAATTTCCATTGACATTAAGAAGTTGGAGTTGTAACAGGTCATCATGGCTCATAGAGAGGAGTTTGAGATGCTAAAATTACAACTCCCTGCAAAGTTTAGAAGTCACTTGGTATCTTCTACTAATTTAAATGTAGAGGTAAACTTCTTTTTATAATTGTTGATGTGGAAGTTGAATTTAGTAGAAGAAAAATCTAGAGTCATAATTCTCGTTCACTACTTTGAAACCTCAGTCAACATAATTCTTAGCTAGTCCAACCTAGTGTGCTACCATGGACTAAGTCTAACGATTAAGTCATATCAGACTATCAGTTTTACCTTCAATTGTTGTTCAACAACATTTACAAGTCATCTTGAATGAATATGGATATAACTGCCATTTTTTCATGTGGTCCATAGCACATTTAACCTTATATGTGATGGCCTCATGAGTCAATTACTGTGATCACCATTTTACATTCACCAGCTAGCAACCATAAAGCATAAGTGCCTTCTTAGGACACTATGAGAAACAACTTCAAGAAATGTTTGTTTTTATGCTTAAAAGAGAAACTTTAAGTGTGATGAAATGGTAATGTTGAATTTGCAGACATGGTTGGTGGGAGATGAAGTTGAACAAGAAGAATTGGGGAAGGCAACGAAGGGTACTCGTTTCATCCCCTTCTCACAGTTTCCTCTAAAGCAACTGAGAATGGATTGCATTTATTACACCACTCCGGTGATGAGATCCCTAAGGCCCTCGAGAACATGCATGCATGTGAGGTTAGTAGATTCTCCCTATTGTACAATCCCTTCTTTTTGTTCATTTTTCGAGCTTCAACATTGATTCAATTAAGTAGAGAATTATGATTAGGTGAACATATAATTGGAAAAACTCTATTTTTTCCTTTTTTGTTTAAAAGGTAATGTATCTTGTCTTATGTATCAAACTTTAAAAAGACCTTTCAATAAAACTCATCATATTTGAGGTTTTTTTTTTTTTTTTGGTATAACACCAATCATTTAAAAAAATGTTACTTTAATGACTTTGTTTATAGTTTTCTATTTTTGAATTTTGTTTACATTGAATCATAAGATTTTATATTCCCTAATATAATTCTTATCTAAGATAATGTTATTTCACTTTATTGATTATAATGTAATTTCATGCCTAAGAAGTTGTTGACTAGGTTGCCATTACTTTTTTAAAAATTTTAAAGCTTGCCATCATTTTTTTACTTTGGCCTTTTCTAGATTTTTTTTTTAAAATTCTTTTCTCTCATTGACTTTTTCTTAGCTTTGAATTTTGTAAGTATAGGTGAACAAAGGCATTTGGTTGCTAATTTTTAAAGAAGATGAACTAAATGACTCGTTTGTTTCTAAACAAAAAATAAAGAACCTAAAAGAAGTTTGAAAAATGTGGGTTCTAAACCACTTTGTAGATTGAGGTTGAGAATTGGGGGCTCGTGCCTTTGCCTTCTCCGATTGTATTTACTTTCTCTTTTTGGGTATATGTCTTCCTTTTTCCACTAAAGTGTATGGTATTTACAATGCTTAGGCCCCTTCTTCCCTTCCCTAATAAAAGAGTCCCCCACTACATAAAGGGAGTCTATCTTTTTCTTGCCTTTCTTTTCTTTTTTTATTTTATTTTGCACAGTGTGTGGATCTTTTGAAACATGAAAATATCATCTAAAATTTGTAATCTTTTATAGTTATTAATGCATGCTGTTCATCTTTGATGGAAGTCCTAATTGCTTATATGAATGCAAAATTGGCTACCTAGGAGGATAATGAGTGCATGGAGATTGGCAGGAATTGTTCATGCCATGGAGGGCTGGGATTCCCATTAGTGTGGGAACAAAATGCTCGACATTGAGAAAGTATGGCAAGATACTCTTCGTCATGGCTTTGTTCCACTATAGCAGGCTTGATTCTGCTACAATTCAATAACTCTTAGTAGTGATATTTTCTATTCTTGTCAAAAAGAAGAAAAATCATGTAGATATGTTATGCATATCCTTTAGAGTCAGTTGTTAGTTTAATGCAGTGCTAACTTCCTTGCTCTCTTGCCATGTCATGAAGTTTATATGCCTATTCCTATCTATGAATCTATTTTATATCTTAAAGTGTAAAGATACATATATCTTTTACAGAAGAAGAGTTTAAAAAAAAAAAAAAAGTAGCCTGGTGCTTGAAGCTCCCGTGTATGGGGTTTGGGGAGGGGTAGATCATAAGAATCTATAGTAACCAGCCTTTGAATTTTTGCAAGAGGCTGATTTCACACCTTAACCCTAATCTCAAGGTCACACGACGACAACTGTACCATTATTTTTTTGGTACAATATGAAGCGGAACCTATCACACAATCACCTAGACCTCAAATCAACAATCTAGCATCAATGGGAGAGGTGCTTGTTTTTTCCAAACCAACGATCTACTATGCTTATCTTAGGAAATAAAGTATGTATAAATTATGACTTAGGGAATAGAAAAGGAACAATTCAACCCCATTTGCAGATTCTCTCTCCTTCTCTCTTTGTATGAAAGCAAAGTCATTTTAGTGACAAAACATATACATAAGCGGAGGCATTTTTCAAACCAGGGAAGGAAAGCAAGGAGAGAGTGTGTGCTAAGATGATGAAACAAGTGCAGAGAACTCATGAAGGAAAGATGGAAGCAAAAGAACTACCTAGAAAAATCTTTTGGAGAGGAGATTACAGAGAAGATAAGGAAAGAAGAAGAAAGCAAAAGTCGTTGAGCCAAGGAGCACCCATGCAGGTGAAGCATATAATTAAAGTTTTGAGTGAGAATCAATGCCAAAAAGGCTTCTACCTAAGAGAGAATTCTATGGAAGATTGGAAAGAAAAATCACATAATGTAGGAGGCGATTAGGAGTCATACAAGGAAGCACTAATCAACTTTAAATATAAGCAAACTTTCTCCTAAGAGTTCCTATGCATAGGGGTGGAAAAATATGACAACAAATGATAACACGACTTGGACCCGACACGGATTTAATGGGTTAGGTCGAGTCTTATTGTGTTCGGGTCAATCAATATTGACCCGTCATGTTGACCAATTTGACACGCAACCTATTAATTCGTCATGTTGACCCATCTAACCCACAAGCTGTTAACCAATCAAGTTGAAACTATAGGACGGTTCATAAAAAATAGTTCCTATATTACTATAGTAATATAGGACGGTTCATCAAAACAATCCTATAATACTATATAGGATAGTTCATAAAAAACAATCCCAAAAATAGTCCTATATCTATAGTAATTTAGAACAGTTCTTCAAAAACAGTCCTATAATACTATAGTAATATAGAACGGTTCTTCAAAAACAATCCTATATTACATTCATTTAATCATGTTACACAAGTCATGTCAAGTCGACTCATTTAATAATCATTTCGTGTTCAAGTCACAAGATCTTGACATTATTATTAAGTGGATTGTGTTCGTGTTGACCCATATACTATAATGGGTTAGTCTTGACACAATACGAACACAACCCACCAACCCGAATTGCCAGGCCTACCCATGCATGCTTATTTTAGGCTTAGACATGGAGAAGAATGTAGAATTGCTTGATCAAACTGTTATTGTTACACTACCTATTCTTATATGGACAATGACAAAATTTTAAGTGAGCAAAAAATGCATGAAAGCTTTATAATAGGATGGAGGTCTAGATGGAGAAAAAGAACGAGGAAGTCATGTTGGTTCTGACATCAAAGTTGACATAAACAATGATAACGTCACTTGGCTTTTTGAAAAATACAAACCCTTCAGGTCCATCTCAACATGGTGGTTCAAAGCTTGTACTTCATCAGGTCTCTACCCTAGAGATAATTCTATGGAAGATTAGAAAGAAAAATCACATAACGTAGGAGGCAAACTTAAGTCATAAATAAGAAAGCACTGATCAACTCTAAATGTAAGCAAACTTTCTCCCAAGACTTCTATGCATACTAATTTCAGCCTTAGGCATGGAGAAAAATGTAGAAAGCTTGATCGAACTGTTATTGGTAGGCTACCAGTTCCAAGATGGGACAACATGAAAATTCTTAAGTGGGCAAAATGCATGAAAGCTTTAGAATAAGGGGGAGGTCTAGATGACGAAAAATAACAACTAAGTCTTGTTGGTTCTGCCATCAAAAGTTGACATAAATAATGCCATCGTGACTTGGATTTTTGAAGAATGCAAACCTTTCAGATCCATCTCAACATGGTAGTTTCGAGCTTTTACTCCATCAGGTATCTACTACAGAGAGAATTTTGTGGAAAATTAGAGAGAAAAATCACAAAACATAGGAGGCAAATGAAAGTCATATAAGGAAGCATTGATCAACTTTGAAT
Source organism: Warburgia ugandensis (assembly GCA_035236585.1). Lineage (NCBI taxonomy): Eukaryota > Viridiplantae > Streptophyta > Magnoliopsida > Canellales > Canellaceae > Warburgia > Warburgia ugandensis. The sequence goes on from CP141139.1 coordinate 33,328,367, forward strand.
TAAGCAAATTTTCTCCCAAGACTTCTTATGCATGCCTAGTTTAGGCTTAGGCATGGAGAAAAATGTAGAATTTCTTGATCGAACTATTATTGGTAGGCTACCAGTTCCTAGATGGGACAGCGAGAAAATTCTAAAGTGGGCAGGAAATCAATGAAAGTTTTATAATGTGGAGGTCTAAATGGTGAAAAACAAAAGGGAAGTTGTGTTGGTTCTGCCATCAAAACTTGACATAAATAATGCCATCGTGACTTGGATTTCTAAAGAATGCAAACCTTTCAGATCCATCCCAACATGGTGGTTTCAAGGCTTATACTCTATCAGGACTCACAATCAGAGGCATTCCTTTACATGGTTGGTGTGAAGAGTATTTTTGTAGCCATTGCAAATACCTTTGGTGACTTTGTCTCAATTGAGTCTCTCAGCTTCTTTGGCTCTAAGAAGGGAAGCTGTAGTCTTTGTTGGCTGGTTCTCTTAATTAATCTCAAGATAGAAATATAGAAGCAATCCTCAAGGTTTATGGAGCAAGTAAATTGACAAGTAAAAGCACACATAAAAATGGATGATAAATGACTTCCTATTTGAAAACAATGCCTAAGCACTCCTAAATCATGTAATAAATATCAATGATTTAGAGACACCATATTTGGCAATGTCATCAAAATTGCTTCTCTCCCTTAATCAACAAAATTACCTTTTTCTTAAAAGACAATGTGTGTGTGTGTGTGTGTGTGTGTGTGTGTGTGTGTGTGTGTGTGTGTGTGTGTGTGTGTGTGTGTGTGTGTGTGTGTGTGTGTGTCTTTAGGGAGAATGCTATCCTTTTTTGTTTAGAATGATGGTGGTGATTAGTTGATTACAAAAGCTTACATACGATTAGAACAAAATGCTTCTTTATGGAGCAAGTAAATTGACAAGTAAAAGCACACATAAAAATGGATGATAAATGACTTCCTATTTGAAAACAATGCCTAAGCACTCCTAAATCACGTAATAAGTATCAATGATTTAGAGACACCATATTTGGCAATGTCATCAAAATTGTTCTCTAAAACATAATTAATTTGAAAATTGACTCTGTGAAGCCATTCAAATATGAGTTCAAAATCATCTACAAATTTCCATGATATATCATATGAAACTACTAACCACACAAATGTGTTCTTACAATCTACTTCAATTATGGTTGGATAATGTTGTGTGTGACCAAAAATCTAAACACTATGGAAGAATCAAAGAACCTTTGCTTGTGCAGAATCCTACCTACTTGAGAATTTAATCAAAGAATCACCATTGTCATCTATTTCGACCTCAATTACACTTAAAAATGAAATTCTTAGAAAAAGGGTAAAACATATCTCTTTTTAATATGTGAGCATAACCAAAAATAAAAGCATCTCACACATTATATACTCATGAAAAAAGGAGAGTTACTAAGGACCTATTTTGATCCCTTCGACAATGGTGTCAATAATATGTTTGATGTAATTCATGAAAGTGCATAGTTAATCACTGCAGTATTATACAACATAAAGTCTACATTAAGGATATAGTAAAAAAAAAAAAATCATACTAGATTATTCTAATCAAATAAACCTGAAATGATGTACTAAATTAAAAAGAAATTGTAGATGAGTTCATACAGTTAAGATGAAATTGAATTATTATAAGAAAAATTAAGTAAGATTAAAGGCTATGATTAAAGATCGCCTAAGCTAGCATTAGGATGAACCACTCATTGTTTCTTTTTATAACTAAAGTGCACAAGTTCATGTAATGGAGGTCGAGAAGTGCAAGGGTAAATAGAATATCTCAAGAGCATAAGATCGTATCGCTGCATGGAATATAGGGACATTTACAGGTAAGTGTTTGAAGTAAGTAGATATAATAAAACGTAGGAGAGTCAACATCGCTCGTATCTAAGAAACTAAGTGGAAAAGGGCTAAAACTAGAAAAATCAAAAGGTATAAACTCTGGTACTTAGGAAAGAATAATAATAAAAATAGTGTAGGAATAATCATGGATAAAGAATTAAAGTATAAAGTTATAGACATTAAAAAATCAGTGATAGAATTATAATAATAAACTTGTTCTAGGAGAGTAGATTATAAATGTTATAATTGCATACGCACTACAAGCAGGGTTAGAAGATATAATTATGATACAATTTTGGGAAAATATGGAGAGGGTCATACAAGAAATTACCAACACTGAGGGGATATTTATAGGGGTAGACTTAAATGGCTAAATAGGAAAATAAAATGAAGGATATGATGGGACACATGTAGGGTATGGTATAGGAGAACAAAATGAGATGGAGAAAACTATCCTCAATTTTTCTTTGCCATATAACCTAGCCATTGTAAATACATTCTTTAAGAAGATGGATGAACACTTAATAACCTTTAAAAGTGGACTTCATAAAAGCCAAATAGACTTTTTTCTACTTAGGAATACTAAAAGATCAAAGTATAAGGATTATAAGGAGATACTCAGTGAAAGTTTAACCTCACAAAATAGGTTAATGGTTATGGATATCTATATTAAAAGATGAAAGAAAGGAAATGAACTTAATAGGTATTTAAAAACTAAGTGATGGAACTTAAAATAGATAAAAATGGCTACAAACCATTGTGCTATTTATTCTCAAGTAATATGATCTATACTTTTCATTTTTTCCTTTCTTGGTAAACTAATATGATCTATATATGTTTTATGAAGAAAGTGTTAGAAAATTAATATGCATAGATAATTTGATCAGTGATTATTATCCCTAAGCTAAACAAAAGATGAAATCACAATAATCAAAAGAGAAATCCCCAATTAAATCACCAACTAAATCTATCCATTCTAAAAACGTAATGTTGGACGAAACAAGACAAGATTCCTTGAGCTTCAAATCTCTGAATTAGAAGACTATGAGCCTACACACCTCGTTTAGTGAGGAATCACTAATTCATTACCAAATCTAAGCCCCATTTAAGTTAAGCATGGAATGGTGGTAAGTTATTTGCATGTATGGTTGGGTGGGAAATGGATTGACAGAGAAAGAGTAGAGAAAGGCATCCAAAGCCACTCGGTTCATTCCCTTCTTGCAGTTTCCCCCAAAGAGAGTGCACAAGGACTGCGTGTATAGAACACCTCTGCTCTGGAGGTACCCAAGGCTCTTGACAATATGCACTCCTCTTTGCATTACATAGAAGTTCTACATTTCTAATAGTTAGTTTAAATGCCACTAATTAGAGATTTAAAACTGGGTTCAAACTTTGACTATCTAAATATCTTTGTTTATGAATTTAGTACATTAGATAGTAGGGACTGATGGTTTATTATGTGGCAGAAGTGGTTTCCTAGGAGGGTTATGAGCGCATCATGAGTAGCAGGAATATTGCATGCCTTGGAGCGGTGGGATGCACATTAATGTGGGGACAAAAATGCTTGACATTGACCAAAGTGTGGCATGCTACTCTTCACCACACTTTCTTCCTCTGGGACATGTTTGATTTTCCTATGTTGGTGTCTTTGTATTACTTATTGCAATAAACTAAATACGTTGTACTTATCTTTAATGTGCATGTATCAAAAACTGCCCTGACATTGATGACTAGGTCTAATTAGCTAAACATAAATTGGCAAATCATATTCAAAGACACATTATCTCATTGTCCCGAGATGTGTGTTTTGACTTCAACCCAAGTTTAAACTTAGGTAAGCTTAACCAGTAATTTTACATGCATGAATCTCTCTCTCTCTCTCTCTCTCTCTCTCTCTCTCTCTCTTTCTCTCTCTCTCTCTCTCTCTCTCTCTCTCTCTCTTTCTCTAGCATTTTAACAATCAACCCCAAATAAGAAATTATGTGTCATAATTGAAACTATATCAATGAATGAGTTACAACTACATGGCTAAGATCTTCTAGGACCTCTTCATCTATTCTTCTGATTTCTCCATGGTCGTGTCTTACATGCTAAAACTCATAACAACCAAATGAAGACATTGGATCAATAAAATGTAGGCCCTTTATGAAAATATGGGTTACCATATATCCATATTTTACCTTTTGACAGAGGTATGACTCTGTATGTTTGAGTTTTCCTTAATAGGTACAATTTCTAAAGCACAATCAGTAAGCAATGAGCCAACAAATGTCTAGTGCAGTTGCTCTTAGATAACTCAAAATCTACCCTAAAGTACACTAGATCTCATGTTCAAGTTGCTCCATTCTCCTTAAGCCGGTGATAAGATTGATAGCATGTGTGTCAATGATTTACTTTGTAATTCTTTATTTGTAAAGGTATGAGAAGTAGGCATTGATAATTGTACTCGGTGGTAGACTACCTTTTCAAAGGTATGAGAAGTAGGTGTTGCTATTTGTAAAGTTATGAGAAGTAGGTGTTAGTGACTCTCTTACTTTTTTAGGAAGGGGTATCTCCCCCTTCAAAAATCGTGGAATATCATAAGAATATTGAAAGTGGTTGTATGGTTGAGGTAGGAAAGAGATAAGAAGAAGAAACAAAGGTAAGAAGAAAGTGGGAGGAAAGAGATGGGTAGAAGAAGAAAAAAAGGATAGAAAGGGCTTAGGGATTTCCTAAGAGGTGGGAAATGGTTTGGTGATTGGGATGGGAGTTTAGGAAGGTAGAGTGTTAAAATGATAGGACTCTTGAATGGAAAGTCAAATTCATTGTGCTATTGGTCCAATGCCAACTAATCTTAATAAATTTTTCTTTAATTCTCTTCAAAATATCCCTTAAAGTCTCATGGATAATCCTATTGATTTTTCTCCAATCATAGCATTCCCTTTAGCTTAACTTAATGGCTTTGATGGCTAACTTTAAGGGCTTCATTGGCTAGGCTTCATAGCTGGCTTAGATGGCTCTCTTATCTTGGCTTCATGGCACCATCCCTTGGCTTGAGTGGCTTGAATTGTTTGACTTGAATTCCTTAGCTTGTCACCTTCTCTCATGTCTTATATGGTTAAGGTGGCTTATATGCAACCTATGCAAAGGTGGTGAAAGTGCATGTCTTACTTCATGGGCTCATTTTAACTCCTCTGATTACATCCATTGCTAGTCCTAAATATGAACTTCGTCCTTGATCTCATGTTGGATTGATGATTCTTAGAATTTGACTCAATATTTAATGTTCATCTCGATCGATATCGACCGTCAGATCACCATTTCGCTTCCTACAAAAAGTTAAAACCTCTAATTAAATATTTAAAAAATATGATTAATCATATAATTATCTTGAATTAGCCTCTGGACCTATAAAATATCAAAATTTTGAGTCACTAGGTCAAATAATACATGTGTTATGAATTTTGGTCCAAAAATCTTAATTTGCCCCTATAAGTTGTAATTCATGGGTGACTAAATGGGTGATGTTTTAACCTTATTTTTAGTAGAGTTTGGTATCATTTGAAACAAGGCAAGCATTGCAGGTACTAATGTTTGATAGAATCTATATCTTTACTGAATTGATTAATTATTAAAGGATATATATTTATATATATATATATAAAGAATTCCTACTGTCATTATAACATAAAATATCTACTGCAATCCCATGCTTACAGCAGGAGATAACCGCTATAATCTTGTGATTACAGCTTATCCTAACACCCCCCTCAAGCTGATAATTTTGGTATCAGCGTGCTGATTAAATGCTATTATTGAAGGATTACTTCCTTAATATTTGACAAAAGAGCATACTCTCAATTCAATCCAAACTTCTTTTATCATCGGAAGTAGATCTAAAATCGATAATGTATTCTTTAATGAACCCAACTTAATTACATTTCATTGGATTAAAAATCCCTATTAATAGACATTATATCCTCAAGCACAGATCATAAAATTGAATGACGATTGAGGCGATTCAAAGTGGTCCATTCAGAATATTCGATTGATCAATGGAAGCTGAAGGCCTAATCTACCAAAAGATATCAGATTAGAGACTTTTTGAACAACTTTCATGAGATTGAACTTTTGATAAAGAATTTAGATAACATAGCTCCCACACATATGAGCTGCGCATTCTGGGTGTTGGGAGAGTATTAACCTTCAAATAGAATAGCACTAACGTGATCCTCAGCTGAGGACGAGATTGGAGATTAACGATGATAGATATGATTGGCAAGATAAAAATTCAGTGATCCTAGATTCAATTGGCATAATTGAATATAATAATCTTCACAATGGCTCTAAGAGAATTAGCTGTAAGCTCTAAATTTCATGGCCAATAATACTAACTATTCCATCAAAACCAATATCCTCATTTGAAGATTTTAGAGGCTTTAATGGTGAAATATAAAATGGGATAGCAAATGCGTACACACAAAGTATAAGACATTGTTCGATAGAGTTCTCCACCTAAGCATACAGTTCTGTATATCCACAATGGAAGGAAAAATAAAATAGTGGAAGCCACAGTCTTCCCTACAAACATCCTCCACATACACATTGTTAGATCCGAGTAAAAGGTAGAGCCTACCTTTGGGTCTAACATTAGCACCTCGTAATTCCAAATTTTAGGTTTAGGCATCATCCACATTTCAACCGGTAGGAGTGTAGAGGTGCCCACTAGGGAAGATCTTTCGACCCTCCAACTCATTGGAAGACAAATTCAATAAATGGCTTGATCATCGAAAAAGTATAATTGAGTATAGTCCATAATTTCCAGAGAGAGAAATATATATTTTTCTATTACCTAGATGTTAGAGAAAAAACAGGAAATTAGAGATGATAGGTAATGGCCAAGGAGAAGTGACAACCAACGACAAGGTATCTAATGGTCTAGTAAATTGTGAGGAGGAAGGGACCTAAACGCCTAGCTCAAACTTAAATTGGAATTATGAAGGGAGTTTGGCGCAACGGTAAAAGTTGTCATCGTGTGACTTTGAGGTCACGGGTTCAAGGCGTGAAAATAGCATCTTGCAAAGTGCAAGGTAAGGCTATATACTTTAGGCCTTTGTGGTCTACCCCTTACCCGAACCCCGCAAGGATGGGACCTTCCTACACCGGGGATGCCCTTTTATGAACGTTAAGCACGTGCTAAACGTGCCTTGTTTAGAAGAAGATGAAACTTTGTCGACGATACAATTACCCCACATGATAAATACCACAAAACATTCATATACAACTCCAAAAATACCTCTTTCGTTTTACATTTTCCTAGCTAAGATAAACAACAGTTAGGTCTTCGAACTCTTATGGTAGACTGGGAAGTGATATGTACAACCAGTGAGGTGATTTCTGGCTACTTGTTCCTCACCATGAAGTGTAAAGATTCCTAGATAGCAATAATAAGAGTGGCACAGCCATTTCCCTTTAAAGAAAAAAAGAAAAGACAATGGCATAGCTATGAACAAGTAGTGAAGACTAGCTGGCTTAATGCCAGAGGTGATGAAAAATGATGTCACTTTAAGATGTCTGTGTTAGGTTTTTCAAGAAAAAAAAGTTGTCTTTTTCTGGGACATCAATCAGCCTTTCAATACTAGAGGTGGATGTGTTATATGCCCTTCAATGGCCCATCAAATAGGTGTAGTAATGATCTTTTTGTTTTAATTTCAAGTCAAAACTCCTAATCAACATTAGGACTAAGTTTCTTAGGCAAGTCCATGAACTAAATAGTCCTCCCTTAAAGTCTGTAAGCCTAAATCATGCGATGTACAACAATAGCTAGTGACATTCTCCCCTTCCTGATAATGTAGTAACCAAAGGTAGATTTATCTAAATCACTTGGGACTTGTCCATTAATTATTAATTCTTGGATAGTCCATTGTATATTGTACATCTTATATTGAAAATTTTCTATTGAATCCCCTTGGAAGAAAACATATTGTTATGCTAATTACAGAATATTTGACCATAAAAATGTAATAAACACACACACACACACACACACACACACACACAAATATATATATATATATATAGAAAGAGAGAAGAAATTCTTGAAAGGCTAGACAATTAATAACATTCGACGGAGAAGATTTTTAAATTATGACATTTTTCAGATGTGGCTTAAAAAATTAACGGCTAGGATCCAGTGGTAAAGCCTCAGCATTATAATTGGCAATTACTAAGGAGATTGGATGATAAAGTAGCATCTCTGACTTACTTGTAGTTACGGTCCTTAATTTACCACATTGGTCGATCAAGATGTTGAGTTTTTGTTCATCGTTGAGAGGGATTTTGTGATAACCTGGGTTTTTTAAACACATTTTCATAAATATTCGCAAAGGTATAGCTTGATTTTTAAAAATTTTAAAATATAAATAGCAAAAACATATTTTCTTTGAAATTGATTTGTTAAAAACCCAAGTACCACCTCAAGATACTTATCATACATAGATTTTTGTATAACATAAAATTTCTATTGAATATCAATAGAAATACTTCTATTAAAATCAGTGTCAATCAAGTGGTTCATATACATAGTCTCGGTAATCATTACATACCTTGTCCAAATATTACAATCCAAATTACAAAATATCAATACAATCTTCCTCAGAGTAAATACCCTCAACCATAGTTCAGTGACGATTATACACAAGTCTTTAGCTTTCAATCTTCCTTAACAGTATCTGAGATATTGTAAACATTCAAACATTTATAATATCTCAGCAAGCTATGCTTAGTTGGGGATTTAAGAAATATATTCAATATATCTCAAAATCAACAATTCATTATATCCATGATATAAATCAATTTATATAATTGGATAACCATTTTATCCTTCACTCATCATATGAATTATATGTATGTATTACATATAAATAAAATCACTGAAAATCATGAATATAGTCAATATCATCAATAATATGTCATTTTCAAACTGATTTCAATATTAACACTAGGTGTTAATATATAGTCATACTGTATTGGACATCATCCGCCAATACTACATTAGTAACAACTTTTACCAAGCACCTCATCATGCCATAAAATAAGGCATCTCATCATGCCATATCTCAATTATATCATAATGCAAAATAATCAAAGGACTACCATGCTTGTAGTCTCAATCCGTACAACGTGCACGAATAACTACTTAATACTCCACTAATACCTCAGTGGAAAATACATATCCATGGTCATATGGGGGGAACCATAGCTATCATAGTGATGGCCTTCCCATAATTGCCCCACCTGACGTTTTGCCTCTCTTTGGGCATGGTATCATCATCATAATCAGTTTCGAAGAGTGAGTGGCCAAACCCTCATAACTCTCCTAGCATTGGCATCCCCAAGCATAAGCTTGTCTTAAAACAAAACCACAAGCCTCCATGCTTGTATGGAAAATAATATTTCACACTTACAAACTGTGTGTCTGGTTATAATAGGACATGCCTATAACTTATTTTCTTAAGATTTGGGGTCTAACTTATATAGTTCAAATCTTCTCATTCTACCCATTAAGTAATTTCATAATTACTTAATCAATCCCTTTGTATTCATTTCCACATCATTTGTTGCCTAAAGTAATTTCATAATTACTTAATCAATCACTTTGTATTCATTTCAACATCATGTGTTGATTCATAAACAATTCTAAGGCAAGTATCATCAATCTATAGTTATTAGGATAAGATCATATGTAGAATATATATATATATATATATATCTTCTATATTGAATATATTCTTAAGATCCACCTACCTTTACTTTCAACAATCCATTTTCTCATTGATCTTGACCATCATATCCTTCATGTATTTGTCAAATCATATATATACAGTCATTCCTCAACTCATTTATACTTCCTAGTTGTTCTTTTCATCATCCTTACATAGGATGATTTGGATCTTGTTCCTTGGATCATATTGATCAAGGTCTAATCTATTAATATATATTTAAATCTAACATTTATACTAGTTCAAAACATACATACAATATTATGATTATTATTATTCTTGATCATTCAAGATCTCCTTATAGATCTTGTTTGATCTTTGATTATCTTAATCACAATTTTTATTAGGATTATATAGTTTATTATCCTTTTATGATCTTATTATTATTCAACCAGTTAATGTCTTATTGGTTGAAGATAGTTTATTTCTTTCCTAATACTACACAGTTCCTCCTTATTTCAGAGTTGACTAAGGCTTACCAATTAAAAGCTACTCACAAAGTAAGTAATTCAATCCTCATGTAAGGAGGTGTTTAGACCTCACAAATGTCGCTAGAAGGTGGGGGAAGAGCAAGGATCTATTATAGAACCCCCTTGACCACCATGTTTAGCATTTACTGGGATAACCTTAGCTTAACCTTCATAAGGTTACTATGAGCATTAAACCCTAAGTACTCTTACTATTTGATTTTAATTAAATCCATGAACATTTAAAATATCATTCATGGGGTTTATTATTCCCCTAATTTGGGCCAAGAAAATGATATTCCTTATATTGTCCTACTAACTATAGCCCTTACTATCATTAAGTTCATATTCATATTCATTATAAATGTTCATCAATATATATTTTTATTTAATTATATTTTTCATGTAATTTACAAAACATGAACAAGTAAAGCGTAAATGAATCTAACAATTAAATCTACTAAGCAAATAAAAGGACATTTACAATAATTCACATGGTCATTTGAATATATCATATTTATTCATTTTGATCAAATTATCATATTTTGATTTCTATTCAATTTAGATCTTGATCTTTCATTTTTATTCAGATCTATCACATTATCTTAGTATGATATCATCACTAGATCATTGATTCATCTCATCACATGATCTAATCTTTCTTGATCAAACCGATCAAGAAGATTTTAAGTTATTTTATCAAAATTAAGGGCATAGATCTAAATCTATCCCACATTAGCCATATGAGGCTATTTATTTCTCATGATCTTATAATTAGATCATCATCCATACTAATTTTAATGGTCTGATCTTGCTTGATTACTCAGATCAAGTAGATACATGATCATTTTTAAGATTTTTCTTTCATTAAGCTTAAATTTCTTAATTCATCCCAGATCAGTCATATCTAACTCTTGTTTCCACATTCCCTTATCACTAGATTACTGATGGATCAAAAATCTAAGGTCTAATCATGTCAAATTTGACTGCTCTTGGAAATTAGTATCACATTTTGTGATCTATAGAATGTTACAATAAATAAAACTTAAATTTTATGTTTCCATTAGATTCTACTCTTCACCAGGAATCCATAGGTTCTTTCCAATCTTGATTTGGAGTTAAAATGAGCTCTGAATTATATTTTTAAATTTCATATCAAAACAAGGGCCCAGATTCAATCTGGGTAACATTGATCAATGGTTGATCAGTGGCCCACCCCCTTTACTAGTGATTGTTGGTGTACGGAGAGGATGACTTAGGATAGCCGAGACGATCTGATCTAGATTGTTAGATCAGCTCTTCCCCAAATCTAAACTAGCCATCATCTCAGATTTCATCTCCTGGGGTTTTGGGATCCTCTGAATCCATCCAATGGTCTAGACGTCACAAATAATGTGGTTTAAGTAGAGTTTTCAAGCTAAATCATCGGTATTGGATTCACCAGAGAAATCTAGCTGAAAAATCCAATCTGGTGATCTTCTTGCTCTAAAAACTACCGGAATAGATAATGGAGGATGAGGGTTACCCACCTAAAGTATCTAGAATTGAAAAATATGGCTGAAAAATCAAGATCTGTGCCGAAAAATCCAAGGTCGCTAGAGTTACTATTTTTTGATGATTTTACCGATGAATACTTCTCTGATAATTGTGAAATTATAGGGCTTTTGAAGCTTATCAAATTCTAAACAAGATGAATGGTCAAGATTGTGTTTCAATAGCTGAAAATGGATGCTTAATTGAAAAACAGTACCCGAGTGAAACCCTAGGTCCGTTGAGGATGACACGCCCAATAGATCTAGGGGAATATTCCCCTCGAGTTGCGCTCTACGGATGTAAAGGGAAGAGAGAGAAAAGAAAAGGAAAAAGGAGAGGGAGAGGGAGGGGGAGTCTTAAAGATTTGTGGAATTTTGTGAGAATAGTGGGAGGGTATTTATAGGGGTGTTTTTGAATTATTTTAATTAGATTTTTAATTATTTTTACTTTAAATAAATTTTCAATTTTCTTATAAAATTAAAAGCATATTCCTCATCATGTTTATTCCTTTTCATTGATATTCCTTGAGCTGGCTGTCCACCAACTCACCTAACTTTTGTGGACCCCACACAAAAGTAAAATAACCATTTTACCCTTATGTGTAAATGTAAATTTACAAAATTAAGAAAGATAGAAATTTTTTACCTGAACTCAGATTTTAGCGTGCTTACAGTTATTTTGACTAGTTTCCCCTAAATGATTCCAAATATTTATGTTTCAAGACCTGATTCTGGTTTCTAAATTAATATTATATTAAATATAATATTCCACCTCAATTTTCATAAAAATTTTAATTAATTCCAAATAATTTCAAAAAAAATTGAGGTTTTCACAGTCTTCCCCCCTTATAGAAATTTCATCCTCAAAATTTAATATAACAACTCACTTATGAGTTATCATCATCTCATTTATAATTTTGCTCCTATAGCTTGTTTTTTGAAATATTGACACTTAAGAAAATCTTTTATTCCACATTTGGTCCATCAATCATATTACCTTTTTCCTTAAAGGTAGACTTTATCAAAGTCATAAAAATTGTTAGTAACTTGACATTTTCTAACTTTTCAAAATGATTAATTTCTTTGAGCAATCCTCTTGTTAATATTTCATATTTCCTTTGATTGGTGTCATCAATTTTACTTTACCAGTCAATATTTCTCATCATATTGTTACTCCCCATTTCATAAAATAGAAATACTCCTTAACATAACCTCTAAGGTATGGATAATCCTTTGACTATCAACCACGGTAAAATGTTAAATCTCAGTTGAAGTAATTTATGTTCTCAGTATAACCTTCCAACCTTTGGAAGTAAACATTTCATCTCAATTCAAAATATTCCTACTTCTATCACATTTTCTTCAAAAAAAATTCTTCTAATGATATTTCTTTCCTCAAATTTTCACTATTATCTTGTCATAACTTTTGTAAAATCGTTTCTTTTACTATCATGGAGTCATATCAATATTCTTGATGTTCTCATAATCAGTGATTTACCTTTTTCACTGTATAGGTAATATTATTGTTACAAATTCTAAAATGTATACTTGAAAATCATTATGAAGCATCCACAATGACTTTTCTATATCCTATCTAAGTTCTTATATGAAATAGTAACTCTCTTTACTCAAATTAAGGATCAACATTAATATTATTTTCAAAATTTATAAGTCATAGAAATTTACTTTCTCTAGCTATTATTTACACTTACCAAATTTGGTAAACATTTTAATTCATGATGTTTCAAAGTAAATCCATATATCTTCAATACATGCTATTTCTCATTTATCTAAGAAAACTTTCCTTCACCAAATTTATAAATTTCATTTATCCCAAAAGTATAACTCAAAATTTATGTTAGGTTTTGAATGATGTCTTTCATTTCTAACTCACATTTTATACGAGCACAGGTTACTTAACCTCCTCCATATCATTATTCATCATTTTAATTAGTGTGTAATCACACTAATCCATCCGTTTTCTAATATTTCTTGTGTTCTCCAAAATAACTTATTTGGTCAAATAAATCCTCTGTATAATAGTCATTAACTTTTCAATTTATTCATATTATATTATACCATCTTCTAAAATACCATTAAGAATTTGAGATTCAATAAGTAATAATTCAATAATAACTCAATCTTGTATTTGATTGAAAATCTTGAAAACTTCTCAATATATCTTGAAATTTTCTAACTATATCCTTCTCCATAATCTTGAATTATTCATCCTCTATAATCACCACATTTATCCAAAATGCTTGACTTTCAAAACAACGTGCTTAGCTTCTTGTATTTGTTTACAAAGTCTTATTTCTCATATACCATGACTATTTCCTCATCAATGTTTTTTTTTTATAGTACATAATAATTCCAAAATTAATCATATCAGTAGTACAAGATCAATATCCATCTTAATTTTTATGAACTCTTGTGTTGACTCATCTACTGAGTTAGCTTAGTAAATTCATATTTTATGTACAAGATGTATGAACTATGATCTCATTGTGAACCATATACTATCATGGTTAACTTGTTTTTCAAAAAAAATTGGGATTGAAATTTCCCACTTTCACTATTCTTCCTCGTCTGATTTATCTCCAAATTCTCCTCAAGCTAAAAAAAATCATTCCTTCTTACTTCAGAAATTAATCATCTATTTATCGAAATTCCCCTCCTTTACTGATTTTGGAGATAAAATACTCACTATATCCTTGAATTATTCTCAAGTAATATCATCTCTATTTCTATTCTTCAAATTTTTTTATTTTACCTCTCCTATAAAGGTTGGAATTTTTCTTACCCTTGCCCACTCATTGACTGGAGTTATCACATCTAAGTTATACCTCAAATCTTTCAATGGTAGATTTATAATTGATACAAATTCTCAAGAGATAAAAGAGTGTATAGATCCATAATCAAATAGTACTATTTGCAGAGTTATCAAATATAAGCAAAGTACCTTCAATCACTGCATTTGAGGTTTGGGCTTGACCGTCAGTAATAGCAAATACCTTTCCTTGCTGTCAAGGGATATTCTCTGGTTTTGCATCCTTGATTGCCAATTGTTTATTGCAGTTATTTGCCATGTGTCCCAGTTCTCCACATTTATAACACTGGAGTGGAGGTTGTTGTTGTATTGGATTAGGGCATATATTCCCAGGGTGGAATCTTCTACATTTGGGACAATGCCTTGGATTTTGTTTAAAGGTGGGATTTGCTTGAATTCTTAGTAGCATAAAATTATTCATGGGCCCCTTACCTTTCTTAAAAGGTCTTGGATTAAAGTTTCCTATCTCTACTCTTTTTTTGTTTTCATTTTGCTTAAAATCCTCCTCAAATCTAGAAGTCATTTCTACGCATTCCGCTAGGGTCGTGGGTTTGGTACCCAACATCTTAGTTCTCAATCCTAGATGAAGTCCTCTCAAGAATCTACCAGTGGTTTGCTTCTCTGTACCACAGATATACGATGCAAACCTCTTCAACTATATGAATTGGTTTTCATACTCTACAACAGACATAATCCCATGTTGTAGATCCAGGAATTCTTTTTCTTTTCTAGATTAAACATGAAGAGGAAAATATTTGTTGTTGAAAACCTCTTTAAATTCTTCCCAAGAGATATTTTCTGGATTTGAAAAGAAATTCCTTTTTGCCAATCTCCACCAGAAGGCAGCTTCTTGTTTCAGAATATATGTGGCCATTTTGACTTTTACCTCTTCCGAAGTTTGTAAAACTTTCAAAGTTTTCTCCACCTCATATATCCATTCCTCGGCTTTTTCAAAATCGCCCTTTCCATTATAACCTATCACCATTTTTTGAAAATTTTCCACCATTTTGTCCAACTTCTCTAGTGATAATTGAGAATTTCTAGTTACTCCCATAAGTACAGGTAAAGAATGATCTTGTACTAGTGTTTGAGTATTATTTCTTTGAATAGGTGTGCTAGGCCCTGCTTCATGCTGAGTTAGAGCTAATGCACTTTGTACTATCGGCGCCTGACGTTGTTAAAGATGGGGAAGAAGACCCCGTAGTACTCTTGTTATAATTTCCTCAACATTATTTTCTTGAGATGTATTCTCCGTATTTGAATCATTAGTCCTCTGAGCCATCATCCTAGTTCTCTTAGGTGGCATATGCTCATAAATCAAAATTTCTATATAAACACTCTATTTAACTAATTATATCCTAACCTGATAACCTAAATTTGGATTGTCATCTTAATATTGGATATATAGGGGCTACAAGTGACTGGATGAATTGTGCTCTGATACCAACTATGACGACTCGGGTTTTTGACAAATCAATTTCCAAGAAAATATGTTTTCGCTGTTTGTATTTAAAAAAAAAATTAAAATCAATGGCCTACCTTTGCGAATATTTATGAAAATGTGTTTAGAAAACCTGGGTCGTCACAGATTTGGGTTGGGTTCTTTAGTCACAAGTTAGTAGACGTGGGCTCATCGTGGACTCATTCATAGGAAAAGTGCATTTTTACTGAGAGGAATGTTCAAGTCTTATAACTATCCTAATTTCCTTTCCCTCGAAATCACCTTTAGCCGCGTATCTCTAACCGTTAAGGTACCAAATAAAAGGCCATGACAATGACAATTTCACCTGCTCTTTGATAAAGATGGATTTGTAAAGTCCTCTTAGAGTCTCATAGGAGTTTGCCCACAAAAAAGGTGGAAGAAATCACATCACCTATTGTGTCCCACTCCTTGATTTTTTGAGTAATCCAATGTATTAATTAGATTCATGAACCTTCAATATGGGCACTGCCAAAAATTTCATCTAGTGGAAACCTTGCAACTGAGCCCCTTCAACTGAAATATGGACAGTATTAAAAATAAAATAAAATCCATATTTTGAAGGATAGAACCTACTGAATATGTATTTTCTTTTATGAGATTTTTGGAACATGCCTATCTTGAGTGGTTGCTAATCTGATAAAGGAATGAGATGGCTTAAAAATTCAAAAGGTGGTGTGGATTTCTTTCACACTTTTGAGCATTGACTCCCACCCAAACTTTGTTTGTCATACTTGAGCTAAAAACAAAATTGAAATAATGATTTAATAGCTGAAAAACTTTATTGTTGGCAAAATGAAATTAGAAGCTATTAAATTTATTTACTTTTACATTATACAATAAACACTGCCAAGTGTAGTTGGTCGCAGACAACAAGGCGCCTCTCCTCATGCTTGGTAGAGGCTTCACGTGTCATCATTCCCTTGTTGGAGGGGATTTCAAGTAGATTTAGGGACACTATTTAGTGTAGTCATTCACAACCAACAAGGGGCATCTCTTCCTTATCCTTGGATGGAGGTTTGAAGTGGCATCTTTCCGTTGTTGAGAGATTTTAAGTAGATTTAAGAATTAGGATAACTGGTTCTAGGTAGTGTGCTTCATGATTCTTTGCAGCAAAAAAAAAAAAAGAGCAACCCAGTGCATGAAGCTCTTGTGCATGTGGGTCCAATTAAGAGGCGGATCCCAAATGGCTTATAGTATGCAATCTTACCTTGCATTTTGTAAGAGACTGTTTCTAAGCTTCCAATCCATGACCTTCAATTTACATGACAACAACTCAACCATTGTGTGAAAACTCCTTTTAAAAAGTATAAAAGAAAAAATAAAACAAGGGACCTTCAGTAACATATCCCATTCAAATGCCAGTCGATAAAAAAGTTATATGGTAGAGATATTCGATATCTGAAGAGGAAATCTACCTATATTAAAAATACTATGTAGCATATGGCTGGCTAACAGTAGAAGTGAGGCTCGAAAGTAGGGGTGGCAAAATATGACACGACTCAAACTTGACACGATTTTAGCGGGTTAGGGTCGAATCTTATCGTATTTGTGTCATTTTTGGGTGACACACCAAAAATCGTGTCGTATTCATGGTAATCAATGTTGACCCATTGTGTTAACCTGTTTTAAACGCAACCTATTAATTCGTTGTGTTGACCCATCTAACCCGTAAGCTGTTAACCAATCGGGTTGAAAATATAGGACAGTTCATCAAAAACAGTCCTATATTACTATAGAAATATAGAACGGTTCATCAAAAATAGTCCTATAATACTATAAAAAATAGTCCTATATTAGTTATTTTACATTTATTTAATCATGTTACACGAGTCGTGTTATGTCAACTCGTTTAATAATCGTGTCGTGTTCAAGTCATGGATTCTTGACACGATTATTAAGCAGGTCGTGTTCATTCAACCCATGTACTATAATGGGTTAGTCTTGACACGACCCGCCAACTCGAATTGTCAAGCCTATCCGGAAGTCTAATCCACAGGTGCTCTAAGCTGATTAGGTTGAAGTGATTATGGCTATCTTTGATGAATATATCCGATGGGCATTGATCATTCAAAAGCAAAATTCTAGTGGCAGTCAACAAGGCTAAAGACTTGGATGGGATGGTCCCTCAATGTTTGTGGTGTTGTACAAACCAACGAACGAGAGAAAGAAGTGGAAGTTGACACCGGTTAGGGATTGACTACTTCATTTGTGTCATATCTAAAGTTTGCAGGTGCCTAAGATGGGATCCGATGCCTCTAGGTAGTAACAAATACTACAGAACTGGGATTAGTTGTCTCGGTAGATAAAGGAGGCTCCCAGAACCGACAAACAAACTCATAGTCTCTTCCCACATCCTTGAGGAAGAAACTAGCCAGAGTTGACGTGGTCTGATAGATCAGTTGGTATTTAGACATGGATTTTATTGCATGTAGGAGCAACAAAGTTACAACTACACCAGTGATTTAGTGGTAGAATAGTACAGACCCGGGTTCGTTTCCTGGCTGGTGCATATGACAATTTTTTCTTGGTTATTTTCTCTCTCGTCTACTATCTACATGCTTCACTGATAACTGGCTTCATACGATGATGAATCCAATATCTTGTCTTGAAGGATATGTGCAACCAGAAAGTCCAATCTTGTTTCTGCTACGTTGATTTGATGGGTGCTTTTTGTGCTCTATCAGTTGCTCCTTTGTTGGAACTTCAAAGTACTTCATAGAAACTCTATCGTGTTTCTCCTGTCATAGAATCTGTTTTTGATTGAAACATGGCAGCAGAGCTTGGTAATCGACAACAATTATGGATGATAAGAAGCTCTCTTCTGTGTTTTCATGTTTGTGTAATCACAAGCAAATATGGGAATTTGTATGCTTAAAGATAGGGAAAGGATGTCACAACACTTTGATGATCCGGATTCTGAATAAATGGAAGGAATGGTAACTACGTGTTTCTACACTTCATAAACGGCATGATTTGCTTTCTGAATAAATGACATGAAATAATTCACGTTGTTGAAGTTCCACCTTGTTTTCTTACAAACGTTATCTTCATTATCTATTTATTCACGTTTTGATGCTTCCCTAGCTCTTTGACAAACCATTCCATTTGTTGAACAGACTTGTAAGCTAAGACTGTTAGTGCGGCAAGCAATCGGGTCAGTAATGAATCTAGATTTCTGAATCATGGGCAACCCTTCTCAGTTGATGTAATGATGGCACATCAAGAATTATTAGGGCTTGAAAAATGAACATCAGAGAACAGTGTCATTCTGCTTCAAGCTGTCGGCCTGCCAACATACTCAGCGCATCTCCAAATAGACCTCCGAGAATCCGAATACTCTATTTCTTTGGTTTTCTCATCCAAACTTTCAAGATCAATTCTGGAATGTGCTGTTGCCACACTTACATTTTTACATCACCCTAGTTAACAGAGCAAAGTATGAAAGCTTGATGTATGCTTGCTAGAGGTCTCCTGCTAAAGAAGATAATGTTATAAAAATCAACGGTGTTAGGTACAGAATAATTAGATTCAGTGTCCATAGAATTTCCAAATGCCTATTAATAAATAACAGATCTATATAGTCCCATAAGTTAACAACTTGACAAGAATAATCCCAGCTACTTCAAATCAGTCACTCAAGCCACTTCATTATAAGTGAAAAGCTCTTTGGTTATCACATCCTCATTTTGGTAATGAAGATTAAAGCTTTTATCTTTCCTGAAACAGTGATACATGCGCCCCTTGCTTTTCCCTACGAGCACCTCTCTAAATAGTAGGAAGAGCTATAACTCTACTTGGACTCAGGTTTTTGAAGATCTGAATTGTTATAATAGTCCCCAACTTAGATGGGCTATGGTCCAAAATTCCCATCCATCGGATTATTATAGCAACTCATGCTATTGGACTTAAAATAGACAGTTAACCTTTTACCATCCATTTTGTAACTCAAGAATTGTTGCTAGGGTCATCCAATGGATAAGAATTTTGGATCATGACCCATGTAAGTTAAAATCAAATTATGAACAGTTCATATCTTCAAAAATATAAGCCCACTTAGACTTATGGCAGCTTGTACCATTTAGTGCAGAAGCTAGTAGGGGAAAGAAAGGGGCGCATATATCACTATCCCTCGAATAAGAGAGAGTTCGTAAATGCCTTTAACAATGTTATAAATATCAGCAAGAATAAAATAGCATTAAAGTAGTTTGAGGTAGTGAACATGCAGACGTACAATTAGAGTACGAGATGCATTAGGAAAACATAAACTATACTACGCATGATATTATACAGACTAGCTGAGGAAGCTTTCTTCATCTTCATCCTTTTCCATCTTCAAGCTCTATCAAATGATCCACAGAATGTACTGATCTGAAAAAGTATATCAAACAACTTAAACAGATCAAGTATCCATGCTTCCGTGATAAACAAACTGATGCGGCAGGGGAGATTGTGCCTTTTCATCGGTGAGATCTTCGACCCCACTAGGTGCAACAAACTGGTTGATGACACCACATATTATAGAGACCCAACTGAAATTAGTGATCTCAAGGTTGTATTGATTCAAGCTGGCAAATGCCATGAATAGGCTGTTTACATGAGGTCTACATTATGGTGCAAATACAAGAATCTGAATCCTCATCGTCGTCGTCATCACTTGTTTCACTACAAGCAAACATAAGAAATAAATAAGTAGAGACACATAAGACTTCACTGGAGCATCAACATAAAGTAAGATACGTAAGATTTCATTGGATAATCAACAAAAAAAGGTAAAGATACAACTATTTCCCAGTTTTAAACGAGTTGATGTTGCAAAGAAATTTCAACGAACTTGAATGTCGTAGAAATGGAAAATCAAATTTTCTGTATGCCATCAAAATAGAACCAAGACAAAATGCTAAGATTACATAGCTTACTTGACAAAGGTAATCTACTTGACAATTCGTTGTGCTCACGGCCTAACATGTGGGAAATATAGTTTTATTACAGAAGCCAGAAAAGCTCCGTTCTGGGATGGATAGCAACCTACTAAACGACAGGCAGAAGAGCAACTCTCAGAAGGGACCAACTAACAATATTTATACAAACGTTTATCATATCTAAGCAAGCAAAAGCACCGTTTCTATGCATTACTTAGCTCGCTATTAACCAAAATACTAGAAGATACCATCCCGTCTCCCTAACCAAGTTAGCTGATAACAATGCATCTCTCATAATTAGATTTCAAGTAATTGTCCAAGTGAATCCACTGTGTAAATAAGAGATAAAAAGGGTTGAAACATTCAACACCCTGCTAACTAATCAAGGAAAAGAGAAAAAGGACAGATCGTTTTCTCCAATATCACAAAATATTCAAATACTACCATGATTCTCCAACCGGCATTACAGTTTCAAAATCCATCTCACCTTCTATGATGATCAAGCTCAACGAAACAATTTGCAACAGGTAACTTAGCCACTTCTTAAAGGCAAGTAATATCTGCCTTCCTGAACTTTATTGACTTAAGACTAGATTTTGAGATTGGATCAATCTCTGAAAAAACTAAAAATCATGGAAGGACTGCACTTGTTGTTTGCAAAATCTCTTCAGAATTTCACAGATGACTCAGGACCAGTTTTCATATTTGAAAGTTTAGTTTCGCTAATCATACTTAAAATCAGATTCAGTTTTGTCTTTTCACCCATATCAATTGTGCTTCTATATGTTTTCCATCCCTATCATGTAAAGGATCGCCTTCCATTCAGCAGGTCTCATCTCATGCTTTCAAGCCTTTGTAGAACCAAGCCTTCATATCCTTCAAGATACTAGACTAGAAGGGAATTAGTCTTGATTGATAATCACCCTTACTAGCCAAAAATAGTCAATTATTGATCTTTTTCTATCATTGATAAACTTATACTAATTAAGAAGATTAAGCCTCCTTTTCAGAAGCCTTGTGGTTAAAATTACATATGTAGAAGGGGTAGCTCTTTCAATCCTTAACCAAATATGTGTTTTTCTTGTCCCAAAAATCTGCGATAGTCTGCAAGGGCTTCACATTACACCCCTTTCCATATGGATCTGATAGGGAAATAATTAAGCAAGGGCTAAAAAATATCATGGTATACCTCAGACCCTGCAGACGTGGGAGCTTCATGCATTGGGCTGCCCATTGTGCATCTCCTTCATGAATAATTTGTTCTTCAAAGACTAGGGATGTGCTGTAGACATACAGCAAGCTTTCCCATATGTTGTAAAGCTTTCTTTAGCGGAAGCTTGCTGCAGAAGCAAATTCTTCTTGCTTAGAACACTTAACATAAGCTCGATTCCGGTAAAAAACCCCTTTCATAAATAATATAATTCTTATTTAGAAGTTTTGTCCATGTCCTTAGGTTCATTTTAAACCTTGTCCTCCAAGGCATAATCTAAAGGAGTAAAAATTTATACTCTAGAGTTTCTTTTACTTTCAGATTACACCCAATGCAGAATTCTCAATAATAATAATAATAATAATAATATAAGTATTATTGTTGTTGTTGTTGTTATTAAAATTTAAAATATATGTCTGGACTCCTAACTCGGGACAGTACTTAAAAAGGATGTCCTGACTTCTAACTCCTGATAGTACTTTCCTGCACAGTAAACATTGTAACACTATAAATCCCCAACATAACTAACCATGAAATCTCCTCAATTTAATTGTCATCTTACAATACATTATCCTCCACAACTATAACCACCAGTCCTTTCAAATGCTTCTGGTTCACTTTCCCTAACATTCTGAATACACTTCATTTTCAAATTTTCAAAGGTTTTCTGTATTTTTGCTCTTGGTTTTCCTTGTCGATTCCATGGTGATTTTTTCTTCCCTCTCTCTCTCTCTCTCTCCCTGTTTGAGAATTCTGGAATCCCGCTTCCGCTGGTCGCACTGCTTCCTGAATTTCATACCATCTATAGAAACTATGGTTTTTAAGTTTTTAATTGTAAATTCCCACCATCTTCCTTGAATTTCTTTGGATCTTCAGTCTATAACTAGTTTTGCATAGTTTTCCCCTAAGAGACCTCGTGTGGAGTTTAAAATACTGTCGTCCAGATCAACAAAACTCTACTTTGGTAATTTCCATCTACTGGATGCTTATATTAGATAGAGCGTCAACTCTCGAGTTCCCTTGTGAAGCCCAAGAATGATGAAAAAGGTTCAACATTAGTGTCTCCATCATCAATCACCTTCTTAAGCTCTTGACTTTCATCGCAGAGATCTTCCTAGATGGAGAATCCACAATTGTGTGAGCCAAAACAAGAATTAAGAACAACTCTTGCCAATTGATCATCCTTTAGATGGATCAAAGAAGCGTTTGCTGGAGCTATGCAAGACCTTCAAAAAGGTTTACCCAAGAAACTTGCTTTAAATCCACGAAAGTAAACACCGAAATCAACTGAAACTAGCAGAATTGAACAATGGCCCAAGTTAACAACCACTTGTGCCAGGAAAAAAAAAAAAACTAGAGAGATGAACTCAACAATAAATTAGGTAAAAAATGAACAAACTAAGGTAAAACCCTATGGGGAAAACTCTTAATATTGACTAACCTCCACAAAAGGATATAAGAATTTATATATATGGGCATGATACTCCTAAAATATCTAGCTAATTAATAACCATTGGTATCGGATCAGATTAGGCTTTAAGATTAACCTAAAATAACAGACATAATTTCTTTGGCAAGAGAAGAACCCACTATTCTTCCACTAGTTTGAAACTCCCCATGATACTGAAAAGTCTAATCAACCTTTAAGTCACAAAAGAAACTTGAAGACAGGAATCTAGATCCTAGAAAGTTCCAAATTGAATTCAAAGTCGCCTTTCAAAACGAAAGAAAAGAAAGGTTCCAAGTTCTGGCCAAAAATGCAAATCACAGTTTACTCTTAGATCCAACAAAAACCTAACTAAACTTTCCAAAGATTCAATAAGAATCACAATCAGTACAATCAGCATGACATCCTGCCATCTTTTGTGACAAACAATGCCTATTAAGGCCCACTATTCACATTACCATGACCTTTCAATCTCTTCTAAGCATACACTTTGGCCTTGATAAAACATCAATGAACTTGGCTTTTATGCCAAAACAGGACACTTTTATGCAGTGGACTGTCTTCTTTCATCTTATTTCTCTTCCTCTTCAGGAATGATAAATCCAAGTGCATACTTGGATTAATCTTAGTCCAAGTGCACTTTACTTGCCTCTTCTGTAGATCTAAGCATTTGAAGAGGATGGGAATGGCTTAGTAGGCTATGTAGTAAAATACAAGAGCTTAACAGGGCCAGAAGACCACCAGTCTTTATTAGTGATTGATTATAAATTAAGAGCTAATGAAGTAGGTCTAATCTGATCCAACAGGAAAGGCCCCCTCTTGACCATAACCAATTATATTCACTGTCAAGAGGACAAATTAACACGGCATACAGGAGGAAAAGTAGGACTTAGACGGGCTATAAATTTGATATTTGACATATCCTTCTAGGTTTTCCTAGAGTGGCAACTTCCTTTATGAAATGTATTCACGAGAGAAAACAGTATCAAATTTGCATATTATGTTCAACATGGGCAGATTCAGACGGTTTGTACAAATATACAAATAAAGACAACCAAGCAGAAGGGATAGAACCATCTATCAAGAAGGCGAAACCTTCATATCCAACCCAAATAGGCCTAAAGCAAATTAGTCTTTGTTGGATATAGCAAGCCTATAAGAGTGAAAATTCTCCTCACAAAATAAAGCCAGAAACAATTTTGTGAATTTTGCTTCCTTTATTACCCATGACTAATGTCCTTAAAGTAAATTAGAAAGGAGTCCTGGTAGGAGTCAGATGCTCTAGGAAGTCCAATGAAGTTGAAGTCCCCTTTTTACAGGCAGGGTGAAACAGACGAGCTTATGCCTACTAGCTTCTTTTAGTCTATGTTTCATTGAGTTGAAAGTCTGGACTAATTTTTTGTTTAAAGACCTAAACCAAGTCGTTAAGTTCATTGGAATGCACTGATTTCTTATAGGTTACCTATTTTCGATATGAATGACTTAGATCTTCTAAAAGGTTCCCATGAATGTCAAAAAGGGTTCAAATTCGTCGGAGACTCAAAAGCATCCAAATCCTGCCAGGACTTATTGTAAAACTGCATGAGGCTGCTTGGCATGGGATAAATATCCATAGATAAGCTTCTTCATCGATCGGCTTATTTAGGGGATTAACCTTTTCTAGAAATTATTTACACTTTTTATGTTCTGTGCTGTTTGATAATGAGGATAAGCTTTTGCATCGATCGGCTTCTTTAGGAAACAAACTTTTCTAGAAATTATTTACACTTTTTATGTTATGTTCTGTTTGATAAATGAGCATCTAGCCTAGCAATAATGTTCGCTGTTCCCCAACCAATTGTTACAAGTTGACGTCCATCCTCACCAATTTTCAGAAAAGCAAAGGTTTTCTTTCACAGTTTTGAGGCATTGAATAGCAAGGATTACAGTAGCTATGCATGGAAAAGCTTATTTATGATAGTTATACCTCTGACAAACAGCCGCATTATAAACTCCTGAAAGGAAGACACGAGTTCATGTATATTATTCTAGTGGCCCAACAGTGGTCCACACATATATCAAAGAATCACGTAAAAAACTACAGAGGACAAGATCCAGATGCGAGATTTAGAACTATGTATGCGTATGTGTAGAGAGAGAGAGAGAGAGAGAGAGATGCATATGCATCGACAACCATCTCTAGATTGCCACCACTCCATCAAATCTCTCAGCACCATCCACACTGAAGCCTTCTGCTCCAGATAGTAAGCTTACAACATATTCCGCTGAGGAACTGATAGTTTTCTCAAACAAGCCAGTTAGCAATCTCAATTTAAGGTGTCACTTAACCCATGCTTAATAAGAGCTTGCTAACCTGCAGTGTCATAGAAGAATGAATTTGTCAGGAACACTGTTAAAATGACCAACTGTCAAATCCAAACTCAATGGAAGCAAGGAAGAAATCTTGGTTTTATCTCCTCCTTGAGTCATTTCTCAAGAGAAGTTCCAACACTCATTTCAGAAAACTAAGGGTTGTTACCAAGGGAACAGGGTCTTCCCTTTGAAAGAGAGACTTCTCATTGGAAAAGTAGTTACCAAGAGAAAAGGAACCTCCCATGAAAGATGGGAAAATATCATCCCTCTATGTGTATAGGGATATAGATATAAAGGGAGGGAGTAGAGGTAGACTTACCCATAGAATACAGAGTAATGCAAACTCCCACCCAGCTAACAGTGAAGTAGAGATGAGTGAGTACTCAAAAGATTTCAGGCATTAATGAAGGTGACAATGAGTTCAAGCAGATAAAATGGTTGTTAAGTTTGATTAGGCACCTTGAATCTTGAATCAACCATAAAGTTAATTACAAGTCCCACTATTTTAGCATGCCACCATCGCTTGACGCATACTTTGCACAGTATGGTCACCAGTACATGACAAGTAAGTAAAGGTTCCACTAGTCCTTTCTAGTCATTTTGAAGTTTGCAGGTGGACATAATTGTCTGAAGCTTTGTAAGTTACAAATGGTGCTCAACAATTTCATTACTTCCGCAAGAGTGACAGCAGTAATATGATGCCTGATATTCCCCTCAGTTCTTTTGATCAATACATCCATTTTCTCCTATACATATTTCATTTAAAGAGAATGGAACTCTTTGAGGCTAATTGATTGGCAAAAAGTCGAATTCTTGTAGAAATGTAGTTGTTGGTATGAAATGCCTTGGCACTAAGCAAAGTCATGTTGTTTTCTTGCTTTTGTCTTTTTTGGTTCTTGTTGAATTGGCCATTTCACCGTTCTTTTCTTTTCA
This sequence comes from Warburgia ugandensis, assembly GCA_035236585.1. Classification (NCBI taxonomy): domain Eukaryota; kingdom Viridiplantae; phylum Streptophyta; class Magnoliopsida; order Canellales; family Canellaceae; genus Warburgia; species Warburgia ugandensis. Next base: position 33,355,168 of record CP141139.1, read on the forward strand.
ATCAATCACTAATCACTGTGAAAAAGAAATGGGGGTTTCAAGCTGTCTTAGCAAAATCATCACATGAAAGGCAAACATCTCGTATCTGGATATCCATTAATACAACGTTACCAACAGAAGCAAAATTTGGATACAAAAAGCACTAGTATAGTAAAATAGGAAAAAATCTTGTATGAATGGGACCTTTAAGAATGGAATAATTAAAGCAGGATGTTGATGACGGCCCAGAACCTCAAGCTCCAATGAAACTGCACGCATCTGTAGAAATTAAGCAGTGTCTGACACAAACAATCTTTCAGAATTCCCCTTATACCACTTGCACCTGGCTGCCAAAACATGTTCCATCGAAATTTAGTTTGAAAGAATTGGGTGGAGAAAGAATATTTTGGGAAACATTTCACTTTACTCTTGATGTCTTTTATGCTACTTGGCCAGTCTCTCGATACTCTGGGTGTGTTGAATGCTACTTAGCCAGTCCCTCGATCTGGACTCAGTTAAATGAACTGAAAATAGCTTGGAGCTGGAAGCCCACCCTGCTGCATTTTAGATTACAGATTTGTTAAAAAGTGTTTGGGATCTTCTTTTATTCCTAAAGTATCTTGTGTTTCTTTCTTTCCAAAGAATCAGACTCTTGAGCTAAAATATGCAGAAAATAACGTTCTTACATGAAGTTCCTCAGCTTAAAGCCCAAAATAGAAGAATGCCAACTGCCCACACATCCTCCACGCTCAGACACATAGACAAGTGCGTAGCTAGTATGCCCTTGAACCGAGCAGTTTATTGTAATTAGAGCTGTACACTTGTGTTCAGCACCTTCCCCGGACCGTGCATAGGCAGGAGCTTCATGCACAGAGCTGCCCTTTGAAAGTCCTTTATAACGGTGTTATCGTTGTAATTGCTTACAATACAAATAGAACACCAAAATAAACTTAAATGACACCTAACTATGACAGAAGATGTCTAGCTGCTCTTAGATGCTTCTAGGCTCGGAAACATGCTTCTTAGATTTGGCGTGATCAAAAACCTCATGACAAGCAAGTGTCTTTTCCTCTACATCACATTCATTGTCCAAAAAAGGCCAGTAGAAATTTATGTCCAGCTATCTAAAACCTTAAGAGAGATGCTAGGAAGACCCAAAAAATAACACATTGGAAAACAACATAGATAGCTCCACATTGGAATGATCTGACCCATTCACATTGTTCTGCCTATCTAATTTAGGCTAAAAAAAGGCAGGCCAATGCACGAAGCTCTCTTGTATGTGGGTTTTGAGGAAGCGGCAAACTGCAAAGGATCTATAGTAAGCAACCTTATCTTGCATTTTTGCAAGAGGCTCTTTCATGCTTCATATCCGTGACCTTTAAGTCACAAGATGACAATTATATTGTGCCAAGGTCCAATTTAGGCGACCTATGAAAATTCATGCTCATCGATGCTTCTAGGTACAAGTTTTTTTAGTGGAAATTTTTTATGATCACCATTAATAACTTTAAAACAAAATAGCTAGACTCATCAAATGATTATGAATTTTGGTTTCTAGCCAATTTGAGACATGTTGAACATGACGAATGGATTTCAAATATAGGGCCTACCAAAATTGAGTTTTTGAAGGCATTATTTTTCAATCTCCAAACCTTTAACCATGCCTACAATCACAAAGACTAATGAATGAGAAAATCGATCCTTGAAATGTCAAAAGATGGATCTTAAATCTAATAATAGAAAAAATGACCAGTCTTTTAGTGGTTGCAGATGATCTTTCTCCAATTGGACCTCTCCTGACATTTTATTAGCCTATCAGTGGACTCTAGTCAAAATTGGTGTTGGCAAGGCATTAGAAATGGCTGAAGCCAATACGTTTTTTTAAACATTAGCCCCTGAAATAGTGTTATTCTTTGCATTTTGTAACACAATACCTAAGATATTTCATGTGGTGTAATTTGGCAATATGCTAAAGATTAATCTAGCAGAGCCTTTTTTGAATTTTTAATCACTTTATCCCTTCATTAGGTCCTAAATAGACACCCCACGACTAACTAAAATTGTATTTATGGTTAGGTTTGGATCTTCATTGGTAAGGATTCACTTCCCTCTATCCACTTCAAGGACACCATTTCTATATGCATGCCACAAACAAGCAATGAGCAGCATGACTGCTTGACAATACATATTTTGTTAGTGTAAACAACTGGTTTAATGAATCAAGGGGCACTCATTTTTTGATAATGACAATACTCTGATCAAAATGTTAATGATTTAGATGCTGATAGCTCCTTTAAGAATGGTATCAGCCTCTAAAAGCAGGAGTGCTGTTAGTGTAATTTGAAAATTGGAGGGCTATTGTCAAACATGGAAGCGTAGATGTCACAAATTCACAGATAGTATAGTATATGTTGGTCATTTTTCCCTTCCTTTTTACTAATTAGCACATTAATACAATTTACCTCGCATAAATTTGACTCTCAATGTATATTAGAGTATCCCCAGTGGATAATGAGACAACAAAATTGTAGTGATCAATTCGTCCAAATCTTTTGGTTTGAGAATTACATGTAGAGTTTAGAGAATATAATTGACTAATGATCCACATTCAAAGTAAAAGGACATTTTTATGGTTTATTATCATTTCTTTTTCAGTGTAAAGATATCTTATTAGCTTTAGCCCTTTGGTTTAGGGTGTTTATTAGCTTGCATCACATAAACGTATGCAATGAAACATATGCAATGTGTAAAGGATTAGAATCTTACTACAAAAAAGGAAAAAGAAAATAATACTTGTCTATAACATGCTTTTCTATAATTAATTAGAAACTCGCCCATAGAGTCACTAAGTAGGTACACGTGAATATTTTCAATAATTTGACTCCTGTGGTCCTCAAAAATCATGAGAGGCAAGTGAAGCTCTTACTTGCATAAACACATACATGTCAAAAAGTTAAATACACATAGAGTCAAAAGTCCTCTAATCTTCTTGTTGCCCTACCTCAAAGGGACTTGGGCATATAATATTTTGGACATTGTAAGTAAGACTGTGTATCATTGTATGCTGAGCTTGTCATGAGTTGAGATAATTAAAATAGGGTTTCAATTTCTAGGTGTGGTTTAGGGAGGTTCACCTAAAAGCTATAACTAAACTAAAGTTCACATTGGACTTTGGCACAAAATGGGTCATAAAGTATATAACTAAACAATTATGTGCATTGTTACAATTTTGTTTCTAAAATATCTAGGAAGCAATTGGAAGCAATGCCTCATTAAAAAAAAAAAAAAAAAAGATGCTTTTTTATTTAATATATTTACTCTGTCTAAGACAATGTTTGAAAACTACGAAATTTCAATAGCTACTGATCCTAGTTTTCCACTGAGTCGAGTGATCCTACCAGCAATCCAGTAGAAAAATAATTATATATATAATAAAAATATTTAAAAAATACAAAAAAATGTATAAAAATTTTGAAACTAATGACAATGACAGACCTACAAAACAAAATTTTGAATTTCTCACTTCAAATAACAGCTAACAAAGTACATACTTTCACTTAATAGGACATTGACTTAAAAGTATCTTATTTCACCTAATATGATGTAGTCTTACACTCCTTAGCCCCCGTTACAATCATAGAACAAAATAGCAGGGCCACCCCATACAGCAGAAATTTTCAAGTAGGCCATATCAGGTAATTTTATGGGAAATAGATAGTATATAGGGCCAATATATAGGCAAAATATTGTATTGGCTGTTTCACCAACGCAGTATATCGGATCTGATGGCCAATATTTTGTTCCATGATTACAACTATCTTTTTAAATAATTATGATCCAATTAAGTATTAATCAGTTTTGCGTTACCTGAAAATTGAGAAAATTTTGAGTTATTCACATCCTTTAAAGTTTGGAACGAGGAATTAAGCATCTTACTTACAGTTAGGCCTCACCAAACATAGCACGGAACTAAATCAGAAATTTGGGGCGAGTAATTACACTGGATCATTGTGTATACTAATACAAAGTGTGGTAAGAAAACATTAAGAAGTCTGGTAGTTAATGAGAAAGTTGGATTCTTCTCAGTAGTTAACAAGAAGCTGGTATCTTTGTCAAAATGTTAGACTCAAGTAATAAGACTATTCCGCAGACAGAGTAGTAGATGGCTGTTCTTTGTTCTTTATTCCTTAAGTTTGGTCAGAGAAGGATAAGTGAGCATGGGACACGGGCATGACTCTTGCGGTTGAATTTTTTGTAAGTACATAAAGAGATTCTCTATATAAGGTGTATGGGGTAGGGGAAGCTGTTTTAAGGAATTGAGAGGCAAACACAATGGGAGGAGGGCATGCTCCTTGCTGTGACAAGGTTGGATTGAAGAAGGGACCATGGACCCCAATTGAGGATATGAAGCTTGTTTCCTATATTCATCAGCATGACCATGCTAACTGGCGTGCTCTTCCTAAACAAGCAGGTCTCTCTCTCTCTCTCTCTCTCTCTCTCTCTCTCTCTCTCTCTCTCTCTCTCTCTCTCTCTCTCTCTCATACACAAAATCATATGGTACTCTGCAGAGTAGACCACAATGCCTGTTTAGGATCTTAATCATTTCATTACTGTTTTTGTAATATACGGACCAAATATATTTATTCTACATAAGATAAATGGTTTCACACTCACTTTCTTGATAATCACGATCCATTGATCAACAGTTCTCCGGCTGGCTAATGAGAGCTTTTTGAGAACCACATGTAACAGTCTATATAGCTACTTAGGAAAGTGTAACAAGCAGAGACTGAATGCAATTATCCAAACAAGTTAGTCTGCCTAACAAATGGACTTTGAGCTATTGTTCAGTTTAACCCAACTGAAATTTTTAAACTTGAGCTAATCACAGGTTTTATATCTATTAGGACTGTTGCGATGTGGAAAGAGCTGCAGACTAAGATGGATTAATTTCCTTCGGCCAAACATCAAGCACGGGACTTCACTGCAGAGGAAGAGGAGACCATAATCAAGTTACACGCATTGCTAGGGAACAAGTAAGTTTTCTACAAAATAAAGCTAATTTGCTTAATACGCTTGAATGATTCTATGGCGTTAGGTCTGAATGATTCTGTGACTCAAGGTTCACGATTTCAACAAATGTTTGTCTCTATTTCCTTATCCTAGAAAGTATTCCTACTTAACTATTAAACTTTGGATATGCATAGGTGGTCTAAAACCGCCGCTTGCTTGCAGGAAGAACTGACAATGAAATTAAGAATGTACGGAATACACATTTGAAGAAGCGAGCAGTGTTGCAGGGTGTTTATTCCTCAAGTTTGAATGTGTCATACCGCAACTGGGGCGAAGGAAATGGACACAAGGAACAAGCACAAACAGCACTTGAATCTAAAAGCACTGTCAAGGTGTGTGACAGAGTACACATGGAAAAGAAACCAGAGACTTTGAGAGAAATCATTGAAATTCCAGTTGAACCAACCTTGGACATATGGGACATGTTGGATGATGAATGTTCAAACATGTCTAAAATTTTCGATAACAAAGATGAGCTCTTTGCAGGTACATGCTCAGCAGAAGACATACTAATAATAGGAACTAATTGTGTCAACAGAGCTAAAAAATCATGTTCCTCTTCGTCATCGACCTCGTGCATATCATTTTCTAATCAATTTGACATGAAGGAACCAGATGAAGAACAAGAAAATATAATAGTTAAATTTCAAACGGGCACTGCTGAAGTCAATGCACAACATACTGGGAGAACGGGCAAGCCCAGTTGAAGGACATTTCTAAAGTCCCAGAGGAACCTAACAAAGAATTTTGGGACATGGTAGATGCTGACTTGCGCTCTCTTGCTAGGCCAAGGGATGCACATGAAGCCAACCAAAATGCTACCTCATGTCAAGAATCTAAACCAGAGGCTGGGACTGAAAGATGGATAAAGTACTTGGAAAACAAACTTGGTTTATGGTGACCTGCTGATGAGTATCAGCAGAATCCAATGGAAGATGCAGCTAATACACCAGTCTCTTGTCCCCTTTTTGACGGGACACTAGAAGCTGAATTTTATCCAACCATCACTAGTTTCCACCCAATACCATTTTCGTCCACCGTTTTTAGTTTGTAGATGACTTTCAAGTTTCTTCTTGAGATTGTAGTCCAAAGTTGTATTGACCAATCGTTTGTGGACTAAGTGATATCCCTAAAACTCATCTCTGAATACATACACATGCATCCCTGAGGCCCAACTGACCGCAGTACAAAAAAAAGGATTCAGAACAGTCATGTTTAAAATGATTTAGTATTCTCCTAGTACTTGGAATTAAATTTACGTCTCTACACTGTAAATACTAGTGAGATAAAATTTGAGTTGCCAAACATGCTTTGTGGGCTGATGTTAGGTTCTTCTTTTCCTTGTAATATAATTAACCATCCAACATTTCATTTAGATAACAAATTTCAGTTCTATTATCTCATTCAATACATTTTGGGAGGATGTCATTGACTTGGAAAGAGATACTTCTGAGTTAGCACCTTGACAGTTAGTAACTTCAAGATCAGTCAATTTGTTCAAGTTCATGAACTAAATTAGTATCTTTTAAAAGCCTGATTGGGACTTGGATGCAAAAGTAACAGTTCCTTCTATTGGACACATTTAAAAAGTGAAGCATAATCTACTGCAAAAGATAACAAAGTCTTCTGTGAGATTCATACAGACATCTATGATAAGATCTTTTGTGTTATAATATTCCATGGAAATTGAGTATCAGTACAATTTCAGATGGGAGAACGAGGTAATAAATTAGCTCCCAAGAGTGATGACTTATTAATGATTGAGACAATGCGCACTGTGAAAAGGACATTCAACAATTAACAATCTGGTTCACTTCCTAATTTTTCTTTCAGTAGTGAGAAGACAATTTTCGTGAGAGTTTGTTTTAAGATTGTAGCGTATCTAAGGCCTTAATCAAAAGTTAATTGCATGGTTAATGGGGATTTATTTTGACAAATTAACAAGCTTTCTAGCTTTTTATACTCGTCAATATTCTAAGGGATTTATTGAGCAACCTAGTATGTCTTCCTATCATTTCCCATCCTTACCGGAAGTTTCTCCAATCAGAGTACCCACAATGCTTTGGTCTTATCATAATTCTGCTGCACTAGTGCTCATAGGGGAAATGCTAGCTGTACACGCCCCTCACACCCGGACACGTTAGAAGTGTACTGCTAGCATATCCATTATAGTATAGGAGCAACCAGTCCAGATGGTGGTTCCCAAGCCCTTCCATGGATTTACCCAAAACCACAGCCACAAAATTGAATTCCTTTCGAAAATGTCCGCGCTTGTTAAAAGAAAAAAATCCCGACTCCTTTAAGCCCCAACTTTTTCCCATACAATTCAAAAGTTTTTACAGTGTTCAAAGTCAGAAGCAAATTCTAAAAAACTAACATGAATAAAATGAATTTACCTTGTACGACTGAAATTTTGCAAATATTTTGTTAAATTATTAAATATTATCGATAAATCTAGTACAAAATTTAAATTAAAAACTTTGAAAAGATTATTTTTCTCCCTTTTTTTCCAAATTTTTCGTGAATGTTTGCCAGAATTTTTTGAATATTTGCCTTGCCAATTTATTCCCGAACTCAACTTTGTGACTATGCCCAAAACCCATACAATTACAGGTAGAATATAGCATTTGCATATGGGAAAATGAATGGGAACAAAAATAACACGTACAAATAACCTAAATGTACAGAAAATGACGAACATCCAACAAAAAGGAACCAGTTCTAAACTGCATTAGCAAATTGCTTTCAAGCTCGCACTCTTTGGCCCAATGTGGTTGACCAGAAATCGACCATCTGAACTCTATTATGCATCCTTACTTTCTTCCCCGAGACTTTGAATCAAAATGGTGAGCCTTTAGTTTCTTCTTGCGCACAGTTACACCCTGACCCCCACCCTCTCTGAATGGCATACCCATGAGAGCAAGCAGTCGTTGAGCTTCCTTGTCTGTTCTTGCCGTTGTGGCTATACAAACATCCATTCCCCTCGGTTTACCAAGAGCATCATACTTGATTTCAGGAAATACACTCTGATCACGCATTCCAATACTGTAGTTCCCATGTCCATCAAAGCTGTTAGGATTTACACCTTGGAAATCTCTTGTCCTAGGAAACCCCAAGTTTATCAGCCTATCCAGAAATGCATACATCATCTGTAATCATGAGAAGAACAACGTGAGCGATGTGGGTCTGCAGCATCTAGACCAACTGAATAAAGAAAGATCAGAGGCAAAAGATATAAACCAAATCCAAGGTCAGAAAACAGACTAAACACCCGTGTAGTGAAAAAGTGGAGGAAATGTAAGAGAATGCTGAAATCACTGAACATCAGACCGTCCCGTAATGCCGCTTCATAATTATGACTAAATAATTAAACCTAGCATCGTCACAGTCATTCTAAGGCCATACAGATATTTGATGCAAAGGACAGAGGGCTTCAGCAATCAAATACCAGATTCATGACTTCAATCTACCTGTTCAAACATAATTTGAACACCTGCATGAGCTGCTATAAGATGTTACCATCCAAATGAGTTCACAATGAAAGAGGGTTATGCATTTGCAAATCAATGGCTTAGATTTTGCTGAATCTACTACAATAAGTTCTCTAAAAGACGCAATTTCAAAATAGGTTTAATAGCAAAACGAGTGAAGCATAATTGTAAGTCCTCAATAGCATTCCTGAATACAAGCCTCTTCTGGGCTATCACTAAATGTCTAGTACTTGATCAATTTTTCAAAAGCATATGAAGGTAATAGCCCCAAGCATTCTCTACAACAGGTTAACAGAAAAGTTTTGCAAATTTGGTGTATATCTGTTTTTAAGAATCAGAGATTGTTAATACATAAACCCTAGCAACCCAGACTCTGAAATTGAATTTCAAACCCATGAATTACAATATCACAGATCCTATATGGTGTCTGCACATGTGAATTCCAAAGATTTAGACTATTAGGCAAAAGTACATACAGGACAAAGCATCCAATCTGATATGCCCTATAGGGTGTTAGTGATGCTTGAGATGAGATGATGTGACATGATATGAGATGATATGGATCATATCACTGGTAGTGTTACTTGAGCTGAGATGAGATAAAATGCCATATGCTCATCTGGTGCTAGAGATGAAAATCATCTCATCTTAAGTCACAATTAAGTTGAATTTTCGATCATCTTACTTCATCTCATGCCGATTTGGTCATCTCGATCTAGATTTCACAGCTTCTCATGTCATGTCAGCTCATTTCATTTCAAGAACTACTAACACCATGTTAAATATGCAATGCCAAAAACCCCTCTTATTAATCCTAAATAGAAATATTCTGGGGTGAAAATAGACAGAACAGAAAATCATAAGTAATGGGAATAAGATCTTGGAAGCAGGTGGAGGGTCAGAGATGTCCGATGTATGAGGCTTATTGGGAAATGGTCTATCCAGGATGGGTTCCATAGACAAAATCCCAATGTACTGCACAAGCCTGTTTGAATTTGAGAGACAATCCAAGGGCGTATTACAAAAGAAAGTGATGTGGATACTATCTAGAAAGTATGATTTAAAAAGAAAGCGAACAATGAACATCTTAGTTCGAACTCATAGTGACATTCAATAATGAATATGACGATAATAATCTAAGAATCAGACAAGAAAAATATAGAGAAGAACTCACATTTCTTCTAAGAGTGACAGCAATTCCGACAGGAGAACCCTCCCGCAGCTTGAAGCTAGCAATAGACACTCTTGCCCGTGTCTTGACTGGCCTCTGCCCTGTAATCAGAGCCAAATCCTTCATCGCTGCTTCCAAACCCTTAGAATTTTGGGCAGCATCTCCAATCCCACAGTTGACCACAATCATCTCAATCTTGGGTACCTATTCCAAAACCCCACTCGGATCAAGATTTGAAACTTTACAATCAAGGAGAAAGTAAATAACAAAGAATAGAGGTGCGTTCATTCTATATTCCCGGAATATTAAGCCAATATAATCGACTACCCAAACCAGGGGGTTCATCTAGGTGCTGCTTGGCATGGAGATAACAGAATGTATGAACTTATTCCATTGATATTAATATTTTCCTTACTACACACTGCATAGACACAAGAAAATAAGAAAAAGAAGAAATTAATTCACTGGATAATTTAATCCATCAATTGTAATTGGACCAACAGACGGCTAAACAGTAAAACCACTAATTTTTCAACCAGTGAGAGAGATATAAAGTCCAAACCCTAGCATTGCAAACCCACGATGCCCAAATTGTTCTTTCAAGCATAACCAACCAGCCACCGACATAAAAAAAGGAAAACCCTCAACTCCAAAACCCTTAAACACTAAATTGCAAATTTCAGTCCTCAACCAAGTTGTAATTCAAACTTCTTCTTCAAAATGCAAGCAAAGGAACACAATAAAATAAAAATAAAAAAGAGAATTCCACAAACCAAACAAATTAAGAATTTTACCTCGAGCAAATTCTGGTAGCCAAATTCCTCTTTGAGCAGAGGAACAACCTTCTCAAGGTAAGACGTTTTCAGACGATTCACCTTATCCGATTCCGTTTTATCCACCAGAACGATTTGAGATGACAACGCTTGAACACTCAAACTTCTAGAGTATCCTCCCTTCGCATGTCTGGGAATCGTAATGGGTGCCGATATCAATGAAAATTCGCGACGAATAGAAACCAAGGAAGAACAAGAAGAAGAAGGAGGGAGAAACATCGCAAGAGACGCCATTAGAGAGAGATTCTTCCTCTCCCTTCTCTTTCCACACTTTCAGATAATGAATTTTATCTCTATGGAAGTTCTTATTTCCTTAATGACGAAAATGCCCACTTATTAAAATGAAACTCGATCCTTGGGTGTGATTAATTGTGAGAAGGGTTTCACCGGGAGTGGCAACCTGTAAATAGTGAAGAAAGTATGGTATTTTATAAAGTTGTACTTCTCTGTCTCTACCGTATGAGAGGTGACATTGTGCGGGGCCTGCAGGCACCAGCACGCAGCGTTTCGAGTGTTAAGCTTACATCTTTCGCTCACTGCTTGCCATGGTCCGCGTTCTATGGGAACTTGTTGGATAAATACAATTGGTCCGGTAAATTGAGTTTGTTAAGAAGATGAAAAAAATAATATAAAAAATAAGAAATACACAGATTTACGTGATTTTCTCTTAATTGAGTACTCGCTCACACCAGTTTTACTGTGTTGGGAATAGTTTAGATAAAATACATATAAAATTTCATACTTGTTGTATGTTACCTGAAAATGGGCTATAACTAAGGAAATCGATAAGTATAAGCTCTGATACGTAAGAAGTAACAATAATACAAAAGGCAAAGGGATAGTGGTTGATAAAAAAATTAAAAGATAAAATTAAAGACATTAAAAGAAGTAGTGAGAGAATTATCCTAACATTGTTCTATGATAGAAGATTGTAAATATTGTAAGTGATATGCACCACAAGTAGGGCTTAAAGATAAAATCAAGAGATAGTTCTAAGATAAGGTCTTCGCAATAATGATGATGACCCTTTGAATGATATTGGCTTATATTTACTTCAAGATAATGGACAAACACCATATAAAGAGTGATCTATTGGATGTAATTTTTTCTTTAATTAATTTTTACTTTAATTTATTGCTGTACAAACCAGCATGCTGTAAGGGTTGGGTGCAAATAAGCATTTTATGCACCCATTTAAAAATAGATCTCATACTCTTTTAACCCATAAGGATCGGCTCGCAACATGCCATTTGACACCTCTAATATCACTAGGAACTACTATATTAGATCTACGGGTGTTCCCCGCATCTCTGAGGAAAGGGTGAAATAGGCATCTTGACATCAAAAGAATGTGAATTGATATGGGTGGGTTGATGATATGGTAATGAAACCTTACATTTGTAAAGCTTTTAGCAGCTTTTGCTTTTCTCATATTGGATTATGGATTACAAGTTCATGCTCACGTTGTGTTTTTTAGGAGTTAAATTCAATTTAGTTTTGCAGATATCATTGTTGATATGCATCCCAAATGTAAATAGATGGAAGGGCCCAGGGTCTTGAACCAGAACCCTAAATCTAATGTATTCTTATGAATGTGTATGATTTTGAGACAACCAATTATCATATTTCAAGGGACATTTTCTCTACTTTATTAATAAACTAAATATGAAATTATAAATGATGGCTATTAAGGGCAAATAACTACAACCTAAATGTTAGTTCTAGTTGTAAAAAAGAAAAGAAAAAAGTTAAGCTAAAGCAACTTGTTAGGTATATAAAAATAGAGGCATTCTACTATAAAATAATTAGTTATTCATCTTCTCGAGGATGTGTAAAATGGGATGCATCCACATGATCTGAAAATGGCAAAAAAAAAGGGAGCTTCCATCAAAATAGATATAGAAAACTGAAGTATTAATTGTAAGATGTTTTCAGTGATACCTCCACCAATGATGTAATTTTCCTCATTTAAAGTTCAAAAAAACCAATATAACAAGATGATCATGGCACAAAAAGTTCTCCATGTCCCTCTTTCTGCATAAGAAATATATATGACCGACAACACATTTTGTGTAGGTTATCAACCTGACAAAATTTTATTGGACTCTAAATACCATTATGAAAGGACAAGTAATTTGAGGGGGGATCTGATCAATGATTTTGTGGTGCTCATACCCACCATTCAATGATCCCTCTACAACAAAAATGAAAGAATTTGAGCTTTTGAAGGAATCAACTCACAATAATATCATTGAGACTAAACTCATAAATATAATGTCTAAATTTGCTACCAAGGGAGTTTGGCCTAGAATTCCTAGTGCGGAAAGAGATATACTTCAATATCCACTTTATTGGTCAAAATTAGTGGATGCTTTCAGTAGTTATTGACCTTGTCAGGTTCGACTAATGTGTGGGTCAAGTAGCTTGCTCATAAACAAAATTAGTGGTGTCAATTTTGGCCCACAACTAGCATGACTTGTGAGACACACCTTTATAATCAGGTCACAGGTCAGTGATTCTTGACCCATTCTAAAAGTTACATGTACCTAGGCCTCTTGTGTAATTTGAGAACAAGTCAGGCTATACCCACGGGTATACATGTTCACTACTTTTCAGGTGATATATGTTCACTTACAGAGGACAAAGTACCTTAATTTATCTCATTAGCTGTCGAGAAGATTAAAAATTAGATGGATAAAAAACCATACATCAATAGTCTTGAGAGCAACAACTTGTTGTTCATCCATGAAATGCCAAACTATGGGATTGATGACTATTCAAACATATTTCTATTGTTCTTTCTTATTCTGCTCATGAAATGCCTTGGTCTATCAAAAAGTCAAAGATCTTGCTAGAAACACATATTTATATTTGAAAATAAACAAATTTGTTAATAAGATGCAAATGGAGGTAGTGAAAGATTTTGGATAAAAAGATAAAACTTTGTTGCATAACTAGAAATAGAAGTTGTGGGAGCAAGTAAAAATGTAGGACTTTCAAGCCCTACAAATGTAGCATTCAAGATGCCCCTGAGGGAGGAAGAAGCTTTGCAAATTAGGGCATTTCGACTTCCCCAAACACTCAATCCATCTAAGAAAAGGATGTTAAAACTTCTAAAATAGCCCCAATTTTAATGTATTTGGCTTATCGCTTCTAACTATATAGGACTACATAAGCCTGATATAGAAACATAGGGGATATTTAAGAAAATTTCAAAGGTTTAAGGGTTCTACTTACATAGGTGGGAAAATAAAGTAGGGGCTACTTAAATACAAGAACCCTAAAAGATAAGTGGGCAATGACCATTCATTAATAAGGCAAGTTATTATTGAGTAAAATGGATCAACAAATTAAATCTAATTTGATCTACATGAATTTAAATCTAATGGACTAGAAATATTTAAATCCACACAGATAATGAATCAAATAATTTAAATCTATATCCAATTTGCCCCAGATAATGGATTTGTAGATAATATTCAATAACAATGAATGACTTATAATTGTTGTTAACATTAAAAAAGAAAATGATATCTCCATACCCTTTAGAACGAATGTCACACCAACTTTTGGAGTTTTGTCATACTTCTACCTAAATTCCTATCTTTACAATAATCTCAACCATCCATCTTAATTGCTTGGCAATAGATGAGCCTTGACACAATATTTTTCTTTTATAGGTTTTAAAATGGCCAATACAAAAATTAATAGTATTAAAAATATGTCAAAAAATTTCAATTTTTGGATTATTTAAAGTACGTGATTCTTGATACATGCCCCATCTGTAGCTAGGCATTTAAGATAAACAATTTGATCACATAAAAGAGTGGACTCCACATGTACTTTAACAAATACCAAAAATCCCCATAAGAGGCCATATTGTTAGTGCCAAAAGGGCATGGGAATATCATCTACCAAAAAATAATGGTAATAGAACAAGATTAGTAAATAGCTTTTTGTTTTTTGTAAGACAAAGCCACCACCATTCCATATGGTTCAGATCTTCTCTAGATGGGCCTAGTTAGACTAATAGCCTGTCAACGATAATAGATGGCCTGCAAGTTAAATGGTCTCAATCACCAAAGAAGTTAAGCATAACGACCCAATAATTGATTACTCTAATTAGCTTAGTCATTTATTTAGAATTCATCTTAAAAGGAAAAAAAAAGAAAATTCACTTGACAAAACTCCAATTGGGATAAGGTCTTGATGATGATGATAATGATGATGTTGGCCATCCTATAGAATTTTTCCTTTAGTTTGAGTAGCACCCGCCGTTTACATAAAACACCCGATGCACATCTCCATTTGTTCCAACCTGCTTGGATTCTCTGGGTAACCTCCCTCTCAATCTCTCCACTCTCATGGATCAATGATCCTAAGTATCGAAAGTGGTCTCTCATAGGGACCTCTTGGTTATCAATCTTGACTGGTGTTCTACTCCTACTCTCCTTGCTAAAATTACATTCCATATATTCTGTCTTAGTTTGGCTAATTTTAAATCCTTCCGATTCTAATGCTTCTCTCCATAACTCTAGCTTTGATCATCGCTTATAATGCACCTAACATGCTCTAAGTTCTTACCCTTCTGTTCCCTTACTTTTGCAAGTTTAAACATTATCTTTGAAAGTATATTTCCCAACGCCAACAATAAGTGATAAATGCATCTTTTCCACAAAAAACCTCAAATAGGCTCTTGGCATGCATGCACACATTTTTCAAGAAAATTTGGCTAAGTCGAGTTGTCCTAACATCAAGACCATCTAACATCTTGGATTTGCTATGGATGATAGGGCCCCCAAATGTTTCTCTCTTTGGATAGCTCTACACCTTTGATCTATTATTTAGGCTAAAAAGTGTTGCTTCTTTCAGATAAAGAGAGTTCCTTTTTTCATTTTAAATAGTCAAATTGGAGTTCTAATTGGTCCAGATCTAACCTGAATATCTAATTGTTCATTTCACTTGCACCCCTTAAGCTCTCCAGAGAGAGAACTATCGGTATTAGAGTGTAAATTGTTCCAGAGGACGTTCAACTCTTGGGTTTGAGATGCCATGTCTCAAATAGTTGTGATACTGTTAACTAATAGATTAGAAAGAATAAAATCTACCAAGTAGAATATCTTTTTTAAGTTTCGGAGCATTCTAAAAAAATAAAAAATCGAAAGGTAAAGAGAGATAGAGAGTCTAAGTTTCTTTTTTAATTTCTAATATGCTTTTTAATTAGATATCTAAGGTTAAAATCCTTACAGATAACGGATTTAACAAGTCAGATTGATGCAATCTATTTTCTAAACTGATCTTTTTTTTAAAGAAAAGGTCGGAAAAACTTATCTAAATTCTCTAATCCAAATCCGCCTATTCAAATCGGATAAACAGATATGGGCGGATTTTTATCAGATTTGCTGGCTATTGTATTGAGAATTTTCACTTTAAAACTTTAAATGTGGTTTGCAGCTTAATTTTGCTGATTGATAACGGGTCATGTATAAAGCCATTTATTTAAGAAATGGGTCCAACTGTTTTAAATGTTCTTGTGCCTTTCGTATGTGTCCAACCAGGTTTCTCAAGCTGGAAAATTTGTCCAATCTCGCCATGATTGGATGTAATTGATGATCCGGCCATGCATACTTTTCACCAACCAGCTGAAACTCCCGCAGCCCACATGAGGATGCGAACTCCACGAACTCCATTACTGAGTCTAGAGTTTCTTTGATGAATTCAACGAGTAGCGTTGAAGTTCCCTCCACAGCCATATATTGTGCCACATCTGCACTGTTTGGCCGAGAGACAAAGATTTACCTGGATCAATGCCTTCCTCAATCTCTCTCACACTTACAAGCACCCAAATTCAACTCACCTCAATTTTGCGCAGAATAAAGCGAGGGAGAGAATTTTCTCATGTTCAGCTACAATTGATTGGGCAGGAATATTTTATCTCTGTCATTATTCTGTGTTGCGGACGTTTGACTCTTGAATTCCTCTCTCTCCAGATTAAAAGCACGCGGCTGCCAATAATGACGTCCCACATTCTCCTCAACGTTATCCCTTTTGCTGTTGTTTGTTGGAGTTCTTGCTTGTGATGAGATATGACAGGGTTTTCTTCCAAATGTTGACAGCAGTGGCAATGTAAAGAAGACAATTTCGTTGCAGTGTTCCGAAATGCTGGAAAAGTATAGGCATTTATTGTGGTTTGTCATCTTTGAATGGAAAGAAGAGGAGGAATCAAACTTCTTTCTACTGTTGGGAGGCTTACTGAACCAAATGATTTATATTCACTTTTCTTTCAAAGCGTCTCCTAGCTTAATGATCTTTCTAAAGAGTCTCTTTTCCATTTGCCTTGTGATCTTAGCTTTATCACATCCTTGCATGAACAATGGTTGCTTCTTTCATGGTTTTTGCAGATTATTGCTGTGCCTTTGTGCTTGATGACGTCAAAATGTTGATACTTATCGATCCTTAACTCTTTTATTCTCAAACAATTGTTATTAGTGCATGCCGAAATACTTTTACATCGTTCAAAGTGTTTGATTTTGGTTTTATGTCTTTTCAAAAGATCGTTAAAATTTTGGCTACTGGAAGAAGCTGATAACAAAAATTTTATGAATCCCTTGTCTAACTCAGATATAGTTAGTGAACCCCATTATGGTCTGGTTGACTTTATATTCTAAATATGAATGAATGTCAAGTATGACGGGTTACTCGTTCCTATTTCTATAAGCTTCTTCACCGTTAGGTGCTAGTCTGGAGTAGTTCAGTCTTTACTTTTCATTGTACTTGATTATGCTTCTCTAGCAGCGGATTTTTCAAGTCAAAAGTTAGACTGAAATGTAGCTTTTCTTTGTAGGAGGTTTAGAGTAGAATTCTTGGTTGTACTCATACATGTCTTAGTTTATTCATATAGAAGACGCCTACACTGATTGAATATTTATCTTAATCGATTTCTATTCAGAATTGCAAAAAGTTTTATTGGTATTTTATGTGAAGTCTTATCCAGCCTTCTCATTCTTGATTGAATACTGTCACTTGGCTTTCTTTTCCTGCATTAAGATCTCTTGCATTCTTTCGTTATTGACACGTAGAAAGATTTGGAGTTTCCTCTTTTGCAGCTATTAATCCCAAATAATTAAGAGATGTACTGATTATTAACTGCAGAACTCTTACAGTCGATAATTCTCATAAATGACAAAAGCAGTGACCTCCCTTTGCCATCCTTCTTATGGACATTTTATCATTTCTTATCTTTGATTTGATAGACTTTATTGATACTAATGTCTAATGGGTCCATACCCATGTGAAGACAATCTGCAAAGTCAACAGCTGCAAAGTCAAAACAGTTGGAAAGTCAAAATATGGTGCAGTAAAAATGGAATTCAGCACCTACTAAACAGTCAAAATTTGGCACCGACTGAATAGTCAAAATTCAATAACCAGATCTGTAGATGTGAATATTTATTGCACCATAAATCTTGACAATCGAATCATCTAAACCCTATAAATAGGGAATGATCTGATCTCTAGTGAATATGAGATGTAAGAAATACATATCTGACTCTATCTGTGAGAGAAAGAGAGTGAGCATGATTGAGTAGAGTAGAGAGAGGATATGATTTATCCTCCTCCTCCTCCAGTGTAATCCGATCAAATTAGTGACAGTTTTTCTCTTTTCCTATGGATGTAGGCCGAAATCTGGCCAAACCACATTAATCTCTCTGTGTTCTTTGTTTGTGTGTGTTTGTATTTCTCTCAATCTCAAATCCCCATATCTAGTAGTTAGATCTGCACAAATCAGGATATCTGAATTTCAATAGTGGTATCAAAGCCAGTCTAGATCTAGACCAATCTAGACCCAAGCCAACATTTGCCCTAGATCCAATAAGCCTAGGCCGAGGAGACTAGCCCAGCCCATTTCAGTTCCAGCCTAGGGTGAGGAGACCGGCCCAGCCCAATCCAAATCCAGCCCAGGCCAAGGCCAATCCAAATCTAGCCCATGTAGAGGAGATTCGCCTAGCCCAATCCAGATCCAGCCTAGGCTAAGGAGCAGCCCAGTCTAGATTGGAGAGCCCAGACCAGATATGAGTCTAGAGAACTCAAACCAGAGCATGACCCAAATTGGAGACATCTGAGATTGGGGAGATCTTAGATCAGAGAAATGCTCAAATCTGAGATTTCTCATATTGGAGTAGTCCACTTCAGAGATCTAAGTGGAGAGAAAAAAAAGGAGCAGAGAAGGAGATCGAGACTGGCAACACTGAAGACACCAGCCCCATGGAAAAGGATAATCAATAAAGAAAATTGACAGTTCAGGGTAGCAAACGAGATCAGTGAAGAAAAATTTATCTATTGGCAGATAAAACGGGGCAAGTTACAGTTCAGGGGAAAACCAGCAAGCAGAAGATCTATTGCTGATACCGTTGCTGATAATCAATGTTGACACCATGGGCTAGGGCCAAATCATTGAAGCTACACCAAATTGGGAGTAGGAAAGCCATTTCTGGAGAAGAAGGGGAAAAAATGCAAGGAAACAGATGGCAAGTTAGGGTTTCTTTCGTTTCCTTTTTATATAAAACTCTAAAATAGCAGTCTACCAAATTGATATTGCCACCCCTATGAATAGTAACCGATTCACAATAGTGAGGTACTATAGCAACTCGTAAATAGACTCCGAGTTGACTCATGAACAATCAGACTCATGAATAATACCAAGGTTGAACAGTATCATGAACAGTGCTAGTAAATAGTAACCCCCAAATAGTACCTAAATATTTATGATTATGCCCTTAAATAGTACTCTAAATTGACAATTTTACCTCTAAAACATAAAAAATTTCTGGGCACCCCTCAAACTCTCCAAGGTCTTTACCATTCCAGACTCAATCATGCACTCCATTTATCACAGTTAGAATAAAAAAAGTTAGAAATAAACTCCAAAGAATCCATGGAGGAATATAGTTCAGGAAATGTTGTGGCTGGGGTTATGTTAAAACTCAATGTCATCAATTACACCTTATGGAGACTTAGAATGAAAGATCTTTTACATTGTAAAGATCTCCATGACCCGCTAGATGATGAGAGAAAAGACTTGAGGAGATTTTAGAAAAGGAGTGGACAAAAATGAATCTAAAAACTATAGATTAGATCAAAAATGGATTGACCATAGTGTCTTCCATCATATAGGCCAAGAAGATAACGCCTATGTTCTTTGAAAAAGCTAGAGAACATGTATCAGGTGAAGAACGTAGGCAATAAATCCTTGTTGATGAAAAGGTTAGTAAATTTAAAGTGGAACTTCAATAGCCGAGCACACTAGTGAATTTCAGAACCTAGTGAACCAACTAGTATCAGTAGAGTTTTCCACCAGGGGATGAAGGGCTGCCTTATTACTGTTGAGTTCATTACATGAAAGTTGGGAGACCTTGGTTATCTCCCTCAATAACTTAGCTCCAGAAGGCAAACTGAATATGGTGATGGTGAGGAACACCCTATTCAACAAGGAGGATAGGAGAAAAGAAGCCAGAACCACTACTACACAAGAGGGTTTTAAAGTCGACATAAAGAAGTTGCTTATTTTACTTTTGACTTTGTAAATATTTTACAAGTCGCTTGAAAATAAACGACTTAAAATAGATAGACTTAAGAAGTCATTTATAGGTAAGCAACTTTAAAAAGCTGGCGCGAGCTGAAATTTTTTCACAGGAATAACTTTTTAAGTCGCTTAAAAATAAATGACTTAAAAAGTGATGAACTTTAGAAGTCGTTTAGATATAAACGACTTTAAAACTTCTGAATTTTTGAAGTCATCTAATTAAGCGACTTGAAAAGTATTAGATAAATTAGGGGTGATTTTTTTATTTAGAGGGAACGTACTTTTAAAGTCATTTATAAATAAACGACTTTAAAAGTGATAAAATTTTAAAGTTGTTTATAACTAAACAACTTCTAAAGTCTTCGATCATCTATAAATAGCCGTCAAAGTAACATATTTTCCCTTATCCTCTTCTTCTTAAGGTTTTGGCATGACGGATATTCGTCTTTGGTCCTTATGCGTCTCTCTTTTTCCCTTTTTACTTTTCATTTTTATATTTTGACTGTTGGTGTAATGAAAAAAATTGTAAGTAAACCACAACTTATTTTAAATCACACGAATATTTCTTTTCTTGTTACTAACTTTTCTTTGTTTTTATTTTGTAGATCATGTGGGTTTTCTCTCTATATATCATGGGGTTAAAGAATCTGTTCGATCATCCTGATTTCTCTAGAATCGTATGATTTCATTAAAAATGAAAATTACTTCTCTCACAAGCCTACTGTTGAAGAAGGGGAGAACAATACGGATTTGTGCTTCTCACCCAAAAATAGGTTTTGATGAAGAGTGGTGGTTATACCATCAACTTTTGCCCTATTTTGAAGAAAAAGAGTGGTGTCAACTAAATACTATGCCAGATTTTGATGAAAAGATCAGATTTGCTATTTGATCTTGGCTTAGCAAGATCCAATAGCTCATATGTAACATTTGATATACATGTAACATTGGATGTAATCAAATAATAATTTGATTTCCTTGATGATGTGTTTGTTTATATATATATATATATATATGTATGTATGTATGTATGTATGTATGTATGTATGTATGTATGTATGTATGTATGTATGTATGTATGTATGTATGTATTATATGTGATTGTGTTTGTGTTTGTAAAATTAGTTTTAGTGTGTATTTATGTTATTGTGGAATGAAAAAATGGTAAATAAAATTTTTTTATGAACATTTAAAGTCGTTTGTATTCAAATGACTTTAAATGTTTTGTATTCAAACAACTTTAAATGTGTGGACATTTAAATATAAACGACATTAAAATCATAGACTTTTAAATTCGTTTTTCATCAAACAACTTCAATTGAACATCTATTTTAAAAATTATTTCGTCAACTTCTGATGTGCCTTTTCACTCTATGTTTATTCTCTATGCGCAAAAAGTAAGCCAAACTTCTTTTTCTCTACTTTGAACCAAATCCTACTTGTGAATTGGAATTATATTCACAAATTCCTGGTCAATATCGATTGTTGAGTGTTGGTTAGTATCTCTTTATTTGTCTCATATGTATTATGCATATTTAAATAATTTTTACAAGGTTGTTGGTTAGAAATTCTTTTGAAAGTTGATTTCATTCATGAATGTGTATATCATAATTTTCTTTTATTTTTTTGTTAATTTAAAGTTTCCATGCATGATATATATATAGTTATTTTAAATATTTCTAATTAATGTATATCCAATATTTGGTAAAATGCCTAACCTAATCTTTTCATGTCTTACAAGTCTCCATGCAAATTTAGTTCGATTTTGTATGATAATGGACGAATATGCTTGGATGTCTGCGATAAGAACATTGAAAGAATATGAGGAGGGTACAAAAAACTTCATAAACTTTTCACTTAGGGCAGGTGCTAATTGTAATCACATTCGTTGTCCATGCTCAAAATGTAGAAACCTGAAAAAAGTAACTGTAGAGGTGTTGAAAGAACACTTGTGATTTAATGGAATTGATGAAAGCTATCACCCATGGATCTGGCATGGAGAAGAACTTTCGCATCCCTCGACAAGGCCTAGAATATATGATCAAGACACTATATGAAGTGTTGGAGACAGTAGTACAGTTGTACCAATGTTTCGAGATGCATATGATGACTTCTAGGATGATCCTGAAGAATTTCATGCTACATTAGAAGAAGCCAATGAGCCATTGTACCCTAAGTGTAAATATTATACAAAGCTATCTGCAGTGATAGAACTTTACAATGTGAAATCAAGATTTGGTTTTTCATATCAAGGTTTTATAGAAGTCTTGAAAGTAGTGGGTAAGATGCTACCAAAGGATAATAAATTGGCGAGGTTCACATAGGAGGCAAAGAAAACCATGGCTGCACTAGGATTGAAGTATGAGAAGATACATGCGTGTCCCAATGATTGCATCTTGTATAGGAAGGAGCACAAGGATAAAACTACATGCCCAACTTGCGGACAGCCAAGATGGAAGTTAAAGAAGAATTCAACTAAGACATTTACAAGCATTCTTGCAAAGGTTCTATGGTACTTCTCCCTATTCCAAGGTTCAAAAGAATGTTTCATACAACAGAAACAGCAAAGAAATTGGTGTGGCATGCCAATGATAGAGTAGTTGATAGGCTTTCACACCATCCAACAGATAGCCCAGCATGGAAACTTGTAGACTTCATGTGGCCTAATTTTGGTGAAGAACCTGGAAACCTACATCTAGCATTATCTGCAGATGGGATTAATCCTCATGGTTCGATGAGTAACAAGTATAGTTGTTGGCCCGTTATATTAGTTTGTTACAACCTTCCACCATCTCTATGCATGAAGAGGAAGTACATGATGCTAACTATATTGATATCGAGTCCAAAGCAGCCAGGAAATGACATTGACGTGTACTTGTCTCCCTTAATCGATGATCTAGAGACATTATGGGACATAGGTGTTAAAGCATACAACGCATGCAGGAAAGAGCCATTCACCCTAAAGGCTATACTGTTGTGGACAGTAAGTGATTTCCCAGTGTATGGTAATTTGTCTAGATGCACTATGAAGGGATACAATGCTTGTGCTATCTGCAGTGATCAAACATGTGTTGGACGACTTAAACATGGTAAGAAAATGACATTCCTTGGGCATAGAAGATGGTTGCGCAAAGACCATCCATATCGTTTTAAGAAAGGAGAAATTGTTGGAAGAAGAAATCAATATTCTTTCATCTGCCATATTGGAAATCACTGCATATACGCCACGTGCTTAATGTCATGCACATTAAGAAGAATGTGTGTGAAAGCTTGACTGGTATGTTGCTTAATATCCTAGGAAAAACAAAGGATGGACTTGTAGCTTGCATGGATCTTATGAACATGGGTTTGAAGAGGAGGTTGAACCTAGAGGACAGGGGCAGTTGAGGAACATACCTGCCTAAGGCAAATTTTACTCTTGATAGAGAGGAGAGGAGAATAATGTATAAAGCCTTATTCGAGCTCAAAGTCCCAAACGGCTACTCTTCAAACTTTAAAAACATTGTTTCCATGGAAGAGCTAAGTTTGTTGGGGATGAAGTTACACGATTGTCATGCATTGATGCAACAATTACTGCTAGTAGTAATACAATTGGTGTTACCGAACAAAGTTAGGGGAGCTATTACAAAATTTTGCTACTTCTTTAATGCTTTGTGCAAGAAGGTGGTGGATGTTTCAAAATTACAAGAAATTTAAGGTCATCTAGTGACAACTTTATGTGAGCTTGAGACAATCTTTCCACCATCCTTCTTTGACATCTTGGTACACTTAACAGTGCACCTCATTGATGAGGTCAAACTTTGTGGGCCAATTTACTTGCCATGGATGTATCCGTTTGAGAGGTACATGAACATTTTAAAAGGGTATGTACGTAATCACAACAAGCTAGAGGGGTGTATAGTTGAATGTTACATTACAAAGAAAGCAGTGGAGTTTTGCACAAAGTACTTATCAGGAGTGGATGCCATTGGAATCCCAAGAAAGAAACAATCAGTTGCATTTGATCCCAAGGTTGGCAAACCTCTATCGAGTGGTTGTGTATCAATCATTGACTATAAAGAACAAAACCATGCGCATCTTTATATGTTACGAAATGTTAATTAAGTCCAACCATACATTGAGTAAGTTAATTATGCATGCATGCATATGTAAAATATAATTGTTGATGGATAATTACATTTTCTATGATTAATGCTCTACTAAACTGTTTGTATATATACGTGTATGTAGTGAACACATAGACATGATTAAGGCAAAGAATCCAAGTTACGCAAAGAAACTAAAGTGGCTACAATTTGAGCATTGTCGTACTTTCAATACTTGGCTACGTAAGAAGGTAAATTCTCACTTAATGTATATTAAATAACTATGTTCTATATATATATATATATGTATATATTAATCTTACTTAAGCTTACATAATATATTAATATACACATAGATTCAATATCAGCGAAAAGTAGCAGGCAATGGTATATTAAAAACCTTACACTGGATGGCGATGGGACCACGACCAAAAGTAATAAAATATGCTGGATATGCCATTAGTGGTTATCTCTTTTACATAAAAGACCATGATAACTCAAGAGTGCAACAGAATAGTGGAGTTAGCTTAGTTGTCAACGCTACATTCTTTTCCAGTTCAAAGGATACCAAGCCAATAGTGGCGGATGAAATTTATTACGGGGTTAGAAGAGAGATTTGGGCCTTGGAATATACTTTCAGAACTGTGATTGTGTTTAAGTGTGATTGGGTGGAACAAAACAAAGATAGCGTCAAAACTGATGCCCTTGGATTGACATTGGTTGACTTCAATAGGATTGGCTATAAAAAAGATCAATTTATTTTGGCATCTCAAGCCAAGCAAGTATTTTATATACAAGTTGAACGTGATAAGAGATGGTCAACTATTTTATCATCTTGTCTAAGAAATTTATATGATGAAGATGATCTAGGAGGCATTGAAATAAATTACCTTTCTGTTACCAAAACAATCCAATCAATCGAAGCAATACTTGGTGAGAATGAGGATTATGTGCATGATAATGGTGAGGAAGGTGCTTGGGTTTGAAAACAATATATATTTTGGAGTTTGTGGAATAATATGTATATTAGTCAGTTGCAACATCTATATAATTCAATATTTAATCTTTTTAATTAGGTCTTTTGTCATGAGCAATAATATATGCATGGATTGATATATAAGTTAGCTAGCTACATATATATATATATATATGCATACAAAAAGAATGCATGAATGCAATGCTGACGATAAAAAATAAAAAATAAACTTTTCATTGTGTATTAATTGTTAAATATAGTAAGTACATATAAAAGGTATATATAATTTGAACAAAAAATATTTTAAAATGTTGACCTCAAAGGTATGTACTTTAAAAGTCATTTATTTATAAACGACTTTAAAGGTATGTAATTTTAAAGTCGTTTATAAATAAATGACTTTAAAATTATAAATAAACTAATAATAAATTATTCATCTTATTTTGCTTAATGTGCTTTTATTAGTACAATTTTGGTATTTCTTTGTTTATCACATATTTTTATTTATTTAGGAGTGTTTCTATATAGTACTTTGCAACTCAGTGTAAATCAATTACATATATATTATAAGAACCACTTTGACACACACAGGTCAGGAATGGGAATTAAGCTAACTCCCCCACATTTTAATATAAATAATTTATCATCTTTCTTTTTTTTAATGTTCTTTTATTAGTACATTTCTTGTACTAATTTTTGTTATATTACATATTTTTTGTTCTTAAAAATGGAGTATTGTTCCTACAATTTTGGGTTGTACAAGTAAACTTTGGAATATTAGTGTCAATCATCAAATACATATATATATATATATATTCATTTAAAATTAATTAATTAAGTGTAGATCAACCATGCATGAACCCTAACCCTAATTAACATGAGCCCCTAGTACTGACATTGACCCTGAGCCCTTAAACTCTAACAATGAACCTTACCCCTGAGCCGTTAACTCCTAACCCCAAAACTTGTTTACAAAGTACTCTTGAGCCCCTGAACTCTGAACACTTACATATGTAAGTACCTTGAACCTAAGCCCTTAACCAAATTAACCCCATGTTGTTTCCTGAACACTTAAATCTTAAACCCTTAATTAAACCAACCCGACAAAGCAACTCGACGAGAGGGAGAAAACATGGGAGAAGAAGAGAAGGGAGAGAAAAGAGAAGAGAGGAGGAGAGGAGAGGAGAAAGGAGTGGGTGGCAACCGATCTGCACGCCGTACCCATGCCAAAGAAGAGAGAAGGAGAGGGTTAGATTAGGAAAGCTTCCCTTTTAGTAGTTTCCTTAAGCTAAGTTGCTTAATTGGTTCATCACAATCTTGCCATAGTTTCCTTCAATTGAATGTATATTAGTTAAGTAAGTTACCATTTTTCATTGTTTGGCTTTGTTTTTAGCAAGTTTCCTTTAGGTGTAAGTTTTAATTTTATGCATGTTTCCTTCTTGTTTTATATTTCTATTTTAATTGCTTGAATCCTTAGGAAACCATGTAGATTTTTTTGTTGTTTATTAAGCTCATTGGTTAGCTTACATGATATATTACCTTATAATCATCAGTTAAGGAAATTTTTCAACCTATGAACCATGCACACAATCCATGGATCATTCACGTTGTACTATGTTACATTCCTCTTTAATTCTTGGTTAGTTTAGTTGCTTAATCATGCTTTGGTAGTTGTTAATTAGTTGTTTGCATCTTAGTTTAGATTTAAAAAGTTTCCTTATAATCATCAATTAAGGAAAATTTTCAACCTATGAACCATGCACACAATCCCTAGATTATTCGCGTTGTACTATTTTACATTCCTCTTTAATTCTTGGTTAGTTTAGTTGCTTAATCATGCTTTGGTAGTTGTTAATTAGTTGTTTGCATCTTAGTTTAGGTTTAAAAAGTTTCCTTTCTGAGTTTCAGAAAGTTTCATTTTTAGAAAGTTTCTTGTATAGGAAAGTGTTAGATTAGGAAAGCTTCCCTTTTAGTAGTTTCCTTAAGCTAAGTTGCTTAATTAGTTCATCACAATCTTGCCATAGTTTCCTTCAATTGAATGTATATTAGTTAAGTAAGTTACCATTTTCATTGTTTGGCTTTGTTTTTAGCAAGTTTCCTTTAGGTGTAAGTTTTAATTTTATGCATGTTTCCTTCTTGTTTTATATTTCTATTTTAATCATCAACTATTTCTCTTTGGCTGAATTTAAGTAATTTAAATAATATCCAATCTATTGATAATCCATGAGATTCCTCATGGGATCGACCATTGTCTTCTGCAATACTACTTTGATTCATGCGCTTGCGAGAAATTTTAAAGCTACACCAATAACTTACTATTAAGGTAGACATAGTCAAGCTAGGTCATGCTAATGTTTGACCAAAACTGAGCAAGTGGTGCCACATGGTATGGGGTAATTACAATCTAGTATGAAAACACTGATCCAATAAGAATTTCTTTTACTGATCAAGGCATGGAAGCTTTCTAATAACATAGACACAAGTAATCAATGGCATGAATCAAAGTACTCCAATGCATGTATGTGAACCAGCCAATAAGTATTTTTGTGATTGGTATGATGGTTACTTGAATTGTATGGTTTATTAACCAATTTCAAATTGTTTTCATTTATGACTGTACATGAAACTGTGGGGAACATGTAATATTTATATTCATGCTCTTTCTTTTAAATCTGCTCATGACTATATGTATGTCATGAGGAGTGGAAAATGGGTATAAGTTTATGAATGAATGGTAATTGATTATGCATGAATCATTGCTCTATGAATGGAAGTCCTTTGAAAATTCTTGCTTATGCAAGAGATGGTGCAAAACCCAAACCTTTCTGCATTTCAATGTATACTAGATTTGAGAATTGATTTCCTACTTGATTTGAGTTTATAAGGGCAACAATCTTGAAGATGCTGTAAGGCCTGTAGGGTTTTGATTTGTTATTAAGGGAAAAACCACTCGACGTTGACTCGAGTAGGTAGACCCTAAGGCATGTGCTTATTGAGTAGTTGTAAGGCCTAATGATGTCCAGAAGAATTGGACAATATGGGAGATGTGTTTGATGTCTGGGAGAGTTGGACAGTATGGGAGATGTGTTTGATGTCCTTGAGAGTTGGATAGTATGGGATGTGTTGTTGAAGGTCTAGGAGCAATAGACATGCATGGAAATCTCTACTAGTAGGATAGGTGTGCCTGTGTCCTTGTGATAGGACCAAAAGGTCTCCTAGTATGATATATACATGTATTTGCATGATTTACCAGGCATGAGGAAAAAATTATTATTATTTTCTTATTAGAACATCTTTCATTGTGCCTTTCATTTTCGAGGATTTATCGATTGAGGTTTGTATGAGAGTTCGATTTAAATTATTATATGGATTTTTCCTAGTACTATGTTAATTCTGCTAGAGTCTAGATAATTTTTCATTTCCAACATACTTGTAATTATACCTATTTATTTGTTGAAGATACATGCTCTAGTTAAACTTAAAGCCATCATGTTGATTGTTTAGTGCTTATTTAAATATGCATTTTTATCATGCCCTCTCTAGTAATTTGAAAGACTGTAGTATTATCTTTATTCCAAGTAAAGCATTTATTCATGTTGTTGTTGATGATTATCCATGTTTTACTTAGATGAGGGTTTTAATTAGCATGTAATTATTGAAAGGTTGTTTAAAAGTATTGTTCTAATATCATTGAATGTTTCTTTGTAGTAACGATGGAACCAGGAGAACATCAAACTAAAGAACATGGCTTCAATGAAGAGCACGAACAAGAGGCTCACATGAGCAGTACTACTCCAAAAAGAAAGGGCAGAGGGCGAACAACAATGGAAAAGGTTATCAAGAGAAAATCAAAGAGAATTAAAGAAACTGTCCAATACAATAGTAGAGGAAAAGAAATTAGTGAGAGTCCCCCTGCTTATAGTAGTTTCATCTGCTCTACAGTAAGAAGCATGATTCCTATCACATTTGAGGATTGGAGACTTATGCTATCCTCAACCAAAGATTCAATATGGGAAATGGTGAAGGTATGTAAACATTAAGTACATGTATTATTTACATTATAACTTTTCTTATTTTTCAAATATAATAATTTGATGTCTTCCATTTGCAGTATGCCTTTGACGTGTCAGATGATAAGAAGACACGTGCTTTACAAGGCGCTAATGACCAATGGAGAAAATGGAAGAACTACCATGTTCGTAAGTACATAGTTCTAAATGTCAACAATCCATCAGGGCTGTACACAGTGCCTTCCATTTACTCCGACGTCATCGACCAGGAGGCTTGGAATGCATTTGCACATAACCGCACCTCCGCCGAGTTTGAGGTATGTGTAGAAATGGCATTTCATTCTTTTAATTAGATGTAACTTTCAATTTATTATACTTGATCACGCATGTAAAAATGTGCAGGTGAAGAGTGCAAGGGGAAGAAAGGTGTATGAAAAAAATTTGCAGCACCACCTATCTAGGATGGGCTACGCTCGTTTAGAAGAGCATGAAGTAAGCATCTATGATAATTTATCCCATTCAATTTAATGCTACTATAATTATATACATGTTCTCTAACTATAGTGCCTTTGCTTGACAGCAAAAAAAAAAAGTTAGGACTACGAAACCCATTGATCTCTCCATTCTCTGAAAGATGGGTCACTTGGTGGGTTGTACTGGCAAGAAGTTCTCAAATGAAATTACTGCACAAATTGCTAGGCACATGATAAGTGGTTCCACCTATCTATAAATTTTTTACAATTAATTAAATCAAATGATTGTGTCTTTCTGATTAAATTTTGTAGGACACTCTTACCCAAGAAAGCACTACTACAGGAACTTTAAGCAGCACTACTGCTAAAGAAGATATCCTGTATAGGGCTATGTGCAATAAGGAAGACCACCCTAGTCGAGTTAGGGGCATAGGTCATGGTATTGTTCCTTCTAAATTCTTTGGTAGAGGATGTATACCTAAAGTTCAAGATGATGAGGCAACCTATAATGCATTCATTGTGAAAGTAAGGTAGGATATAATTAGACTGATGCAAGGGAGGTTTGATGTGGTTGCTGCATCCCCTACTCATAATACTCCTAGCCCCACTATACCTCCATCACATACAATGTAATGACTCAAATTTTTCAATCTTGTTGTATCACTTTTATAACCATGATCAATCATGATGGTTGCCATGTGCTAATTAGTTATAGCTTGTTCATTTTGGAAAATTCTGAAGATCAATAGATATTTAGTCATCTTAATAGATGGTTGGATGTTTTATTTTAATTAACCTATGAAACAAAGGAAATTGTGAGAAATATCTACATCGTTAGATTCTACGCTCGAAATGGAATCCAACGCCTTAAAGAATGCTAAAAACGGAATTCGTATGACCAAGTTAGGGGCTATTGAATATGGAAAGCAATTTGGTAAAATGTTATTTAGAAACAAGACAATTGGAAAACGCGAGGGTCATTTTGATAATGACACCCCCCTTCATTGTTGTCTTCTTCCTCCAGTCATTCGGCGCACAGCACCACCATTGTAGTGCGATGCCAAAAAAATGGTAGCACCGCCATGGGATGGCACTGCCTTCTTCCCTCTATAAATCCCTCCACCCTCTCTTCCAAAATCACGTTTTCTTTCCCTCAAATCGCTCCCAAGAACGTTTCGGCAACAAGGGTTTGTAGGCACATTCAAGGCCTTCATCATGCAGCATCGAGGGCTCCCCAGGTGCGATCCTCCTCCCCACTCTACTCCTCTCTCTTCCCTCTTCCTTTTCCCCCAAATCCCAACCAGAGCTGGTCTCACAGGGCGATGAATCACCGGTGAAACCAATGGATGGTGGATCTATTGCAGATCCACCACCTGAGCACTCAGATGCGAGATCTGAGCCACCCAACACATTTCGTGGCACCCAAAAACCCCTGAAAACCCAAGACAGTCCTGACATAAGGACATCCTGAGCACTGATTTGGGGTTGGGAGGGTTGGACAATCCAGATCGGGCCTCACCATTCCAGTCGACCGTGATGTGCACCGGGAACGCAACACGTGATGCACCTCCTGGGACGGCCTTCGGGCATGCGTGGCGTGCAGACGCGGTCCTAGTTCGACCAGGATGCATGAGCGTCTTGGGAACCATGACACATGCGCACCCACACCGAAGATGCCCCGTGTGTCAACGTTCAAGACACACTCCCTGGAGCATCGTTCAAGCGTGTGTACACGTGCAAGCACGATCTCGGTTTGACCGAGATGCACACACATCCTGGGAACGATGACGCGGCCCTACGTGGACCAATCTAGTTTGCCCGTTGATGCGCGACACTAAAAATGCAATTAAGGAGTCTATATAAATTCGATCGACAATCCAAAAGAACTGTTGCATTCGTAAGTATGACACAGATCTACTTATACAATAAAATTTAGGATCATTGGACTCTTTCATGTGACTATAGCCTAAAAATCATAAAAATCTCACAGATCTACAAGATCAAAGATGATCAATTCTCATAGATTGATCCATTAGATATGTTAGGAGATCAATATACCTAGATCAAAGTTAAATCATATAGATCAACCATTAGAAACCCACGAATCAGAGATCTATAGCCATAGTATAGATCTAGCCGTTGATCTGTGAATCTACTTGATAACGTATAAAGAATAGAAAATAATAGTTGGATTCGTATGTCCAAATAACATCTAGACTTCACCAAGGTACTCTAGGACTCGCATGGAAGAGGGACGCGAGTTAAGTGATGACGTCGAGGTAGGTATTCTGAGCCTGCTACGTTTTTAATGCATTTCCAAATATACTTGATTTGTAGGTAGTCTAATGCTGCTACATTTTTAATGCATTTCCAAATATATTTGATTTGTAGGTAGTCTGATACTACTAAGTTTTCAAATGCATTCCAAACCCTTAGTGATTTACTTGACTTTATTACTGTATTTGTATATGCTTTTTGAGATATGATGTTCTTATACGAGCATGCGAAATTGTCTTCATGATTTATGGCCTTGAATGCGATTATTGGCATGAACAAATTTTATGCATTGCTCACAATGTTTTGAAAATGATTGCATAAATTGCCTGATTTACGATGATTGAGATTTGGATTATTTATATGTGCTTTTTGGGCTATTGAGCCTGGTGGGCACTATGCTGAGAGGTTGTTATGTACAAGGTTGGCCTCCTAGCCTCTACCATAAAAAGTGGATGGTATCATTGCCAAAATGGCATTGTCCCTTCCTCAACTATTGTGGTAAACAGGGATGACCACTGGAGGTGTTCACGACACCCTTTCTGAGACATATCTATAGTCGCCGTGGAGGCTATGGTGGACTGGTTTATAGGTACTGGAGACACACGATTCCATATGTGTTATGGTCGTGAGCATAGTTGGCCCTATGATTTCAATATTATCGATATGCATATATAGAATTGAGGTGGTTGTATACGAGTACTCGTGACCAGTCGGCTTAATGTGTTCGCTGAGAGACCCATTTGCATGATATCTATAGTGATGCTATCATCTACTTTGACCGATTACTATTTTAAGAATTTCATAATGATGGTTAGTTTATGATTCATTATGTGATTACTACTCTATGATTTTCATGATAGTTATATCGTTGATTTTTGGATTTCGATAAAAGCTTCCATGATTGAAAATGTACAAATAAGCTTATGATTTATGCATAAAAATGTATGTTTACACAAAGAGAAATTGCATGATATTTCACATGGAAAGACTCATTTGAAGCCATGCATGTTGCATGCCATGTTTTCAAAATAGTGGTATCAGATCAGCTACTATGTATCAAGAATACTCACCCAAATATATTATTTTTACAGATTAGTTCTACACAGGATTAGAAGAAGCATCAGAAAATGTTAGTGCTATGATCAAATGAACAAAGACAAAGACAAGTATGAAGGTAAGCATATAATCTATCCTTTGGACATGTATCTGTAATTACTATAGTTGGACTGTAAGCTGTGACTGGATAGACTTGAGAGACATTTATGATTACCGTAATTTTCAAAACTACTTTGTTCATATTAAAAGCAAATGACACTCAGGGTTTTCAAAAGATGAATTTAAAAATAAAAGATTTTTCCGTTGCATTGCATCATTTTTATAAAATTATTTTCAAATAGGGATCGATCCTGCATTAGGAATTAGTATTGCATTTAAAAATGCATGTGAAAACTCGGGTCGTCACATGCAAGATACAATTCCCCAACCAAAGAAGATGACGAAGGACATTTGCCTCCCCATGAACAAGAAATTCCTGCCCAGGAGGTATATACGTACATAGACAAAACTATAAATTTTCATTGTCAATTTGTAATAATCTTTTATATATCTCAACCTATCTATTGCATATTTACGCTGCAGGTGGGTCAATGCCTGTTAGTCATGGAATCCCATAAAAATATTGTGGCAGTTGATTCATGCTATGAGCATGAATCTAACATTTTGCATGGAATTATTATGCCACAAGGTACTAAGCAAGTTTCCATCACCATGGTGTTGAATGCTAATGCCTACCTACCATTCACATTAGAAATGAAAAATATTATAACCATTGGGCAGGCAGTTGCATATCACGTTGCTTGGCCAGAGGAACTAGTCATTCCCATAGAGTCCACTGTATGTATCTTATCATACTACCTTTCTCATTAACATTCTTTAGCTAAAGGCCTCATAGAAGTCATTTAATAACTATATATAGTTAATCAGAAACAACATGCAACACTGAGATCAACCACCATTTCAGTGGCACCTATTGCTGATGCACCAATGGAACAAGTACTTGTATATATCTTTGGTTTTTCTTTCATCATAAATTAGACCCTCTTCTTATATTAATGTTAATTAGCTGCGAATTTTTACAACTTTTATAGCAGTCGATCCAAGAGATGTGGAAGTCCCACCTAACATGCCTTGATCCCTAAGGGTACTATATGGTCTCATCAACAGTAATATGGGCATCAGTAATCCAGTACAAATCAAGCGAGGAGTGCTTGCCAATAGTGTTGTTGAAGTGCCACTTATGGGGGCCACTTAT
This sequence comes from Warburgia ugandensis, assembly GCA_035236585.1. Taxonomy (NCBI): domain Eukaryota; kingdom Viridiplantae; phylum Streptophyta; class Magnoliopsida; order Canellales; family Canellaceae; genus Warburgia; species Warburgia ugandensis. The sequence goes on from CP141139.1 coordinate 33,389,430, forward strand.
GGCAAAGGACCTATTACACATTTGCCAATGGGATCAACTCAAGCACCCTCACATTGTCTCCTACATTGGGTATATATGCACATACTTGCTTATAAATCATTTGATATTTAATTACATGTTATATTTTAATGGTATATGTACTAATTATTTCTTCTATGTAAGTTCTTGAATGATGCTACTCGTTTTTTTGAGGGTGAGGGTGATGGTACAATACTTTACTAATTCCTTAACACTGGCATCATTTTTGGAGCTTCAGCGCAATGGATGATCGAGCATCATAGTCAGGATATTTTAGCAGGCCTATTTCGTTGCTCTGAGGGATAGGACTTAATGATTCCTTACAATAGCAGGTAAGTTTTAATTTGCTTGTTTTCTTGTCAAATTAGTCTATACCTAGGGATTGTAAACTTTCATTACAATCCATATGACTATCTATATAGGTCTCATTGGATGTTGCTTATTTTGGATGTGTACAGTGGGCATGCTTACATTTTTTATTCTTGTGGATCACACGTCCGTCCTGCCCTCGTAGATATTATAAATAACTAAGAATTTAATTTTTTCATGTGTTATGTGTATATAAGTACATAAATTGTTATTCATTTATAATGCATTTGAAATATAAATTTGTAGGGTTTAGTTTGATTGGGTTGTTGAGACCGAGACTATACAACCACCAAAACTCACTTGGAAGAATGTCAAGGTATTCGAAACAATTAATTACTCTACGTTATCACTAATTAAACCTACATTATTACAAATGATATTTATTAGTTGTTTTGTTGTCCTTGTTCCACAGTGCCCCAGACAATAATCAGATTGGGAGTGTGGGTATTATGTCCTGAAGTACATGAGCACCCTCGCAATCAATGGTACCCTTGTCTCCCATTTAAGAAAGGTAGAAAACTTTTTTTTTCCATAATCTTATGTGTTTCTACAGTTTTTATAGATCTAGCTAAAAAGTTTTAGCTTAATTAAATATGTTGTATTTCAGGCTGTTGTGCTTTCAAAATGGGCATCGAAGAAGACTTACTCCAGGGTAATTCTTAATGAAATAAGATATGAATGGGCTAACTATGTAATGACTTTCAATTAGTTGTTGGAGTAAAGAATGACTGTCAACTCTATCCATATTTGTTTCCCACCCTCAGGAAGTGTTGCAAGTAAAGAATGTAGGATGTGAATTTTAATGGTGTTTCATGTACTGTAGGTTACGAATCTTTAGAGAATTTGGTGTCATCTTGTTTGTAACTCTTGGTTTCTTAAATTGTTTGGATGTCCTAGTTATAATAATGGTGTGTCAGTGATTCCTCCTTTCTGGAAGTAGCAAACAAGAGCCCACACTATTCTGACTAGTTGGAAATGGGAACTGGTGATGCACTTTCAAAAAATATAATCTTTTAGTTTATTCAAAGTTTTTGCTAGCACATTCTACAGACTTTTCATCCATCAAGTTGCATGTCTTACAACTAACTAGTGCTTCATTCCAAATGTATAAATCAACAAGTTGCTAACAATTTTCTATTATTGCTATCTTATCTCTCCTTAGTATAGTCCAAGAGTAAATGTTTGGTAGATGGAAGGGCTTTTGCTAAAAATTATTGCCTTTGAATGTCCGGTAATTTTTTTCCATTGCCTTTGTAGCATACTTCTATGTAGCAGGTCATGCTTCATGGAGCAGACTCCTATTTCTTATGTATGAGTTTTTCCCAACTATATCACCTAACTCACTTGAATTAGTTGTTCTACATGGCTACTCCAATCAGCTTAATTCAGTTGTCTTCTTTTACACCCAATTACATTTCAATTTCCAGGTTAGTGCCTCCATGGACTTGTAACTAGTAATGGATGACATGCTTATTCATGTTTTTGTAAATGAATTGCTAGAAAGAGAGAAGAAATGGAATAGAAATAGAATGGATGCAGGGTGTTCGCCCCATTTTAAGTGAGTGTTCCTATTAGGACCCTTAATTAAGGGGATTCTAATACAATGACATGGATGCACAGTTTGTGGTGCTATGTGGTTCTCTTTTCTTAGATTCAAACTATGATTCATGCATGCGTCAAATGCAATCCTCGAAGTATGTTAACTACAACTATCCTTTCCATTACAATCAGCTTCATTTTTCATTTTTGTTATTCTATACTTACTATCAATTTGGATCTTTCATTCATTTCTAGTATTCTATATTCCTGGTATACTTTTTGATGTTGTTTAGAGATATTGCTAATGCTATTAGAATGTCTTGTATTTTCTTTGCTAAAGACCATTATTGGACCTTAAGCATTACTTGACTACAAGAAAGAAGTGGATGAATGTTAATGTTAACAGGTTTTTAATGTTTATAAACATTGTTTGAGTATCAGGTTTTCAATGTATATAGGTGGTGGATCTAGAAAAGAAAAATTTTTAAAAAAAAATTATAACTTTAGAAGTCGTTTATTTTTAAATGACTTCTAAACTTTAGAAGTTGTTTAAAAATAAACAACTTCTAAAGGTTTTCTAAATTCCTAAACTATAGAAGTCATTTAAATATAATAAATGACTTCTAAAGTCTTTAATTTTAGAAGTCATTTAAATAAACGACTTCTAAAATCCTAAACTTTAGAAGTTGTTTATATTTGAACAACTTCTAAAGTTTACGATTTTAGAAGTTGTTTATTTAAACAACTTCCAAAAATAAAGACTTTTCAAGTTGGGTTATCAGTTTTAACCAACTTTAAAAGCCCCCCGTATAGTAGTGAACAAACCAAACACAAGTCTTGGTCACAGAAAATAAAGAAAGCAGCAGAGGTAGAGGTAGAGGTAGATGAAGAAGCAAAAGCAGAAGTAGGGGGAGATCTCAGGATCGCAGCAAATCAAAGAGTCGACATAATGGGTAATATAAGTGCTTCCACTGTGGCATTCCAGGACATATGAAGAAGGATTGATGAAAACTAAAGAAAGAGATGAGACAAAATGAGACAAAGGATGATAATGGTGAAACAAATGTCATTATTGCACAGGGCATATCCATACTCACTTTTGAAGAAGAATTGTACATAAACAACAGTGAAGCTGAGTGGGTGGTAGACATAGCAACTTCCTATCACGCCACACCGCATAAAGAATTCTTCACCACTTACAAGGAAGGAGACTTTGGCACCATGAAGATGGGAAACAATAGTTTATCTCAAATAATTGGGATTGGTGATGTGCAAATCAAGACAAACCTTGGTTGCATAGTGGTGCTAAAGGAAGTACAATACATATAGGAACTCAGGCTGAACCTGATCTCAATCTCAGCACCTGATAGGCAAGGCTATGCAAACTATTTAGGCAATAGCACCGGAAAATTGACAAAAGGTGTGATGATTGTTATAAGAGGGCATATCTGCAATACTTTGTACAGGACTCACATGAGGATATGCAAAGATAGCCTCAATGCAGTGGAGGATGAAGCATCTCCAAATCTTTGGCATAAAATACTTGGACACATGGGAGAGAAAGGGCTATTTAAACTCATTAAGAAGAAGTTCATCAAAATAGCCAAAGGTATAACTCTCAACCCTTGCAATTATTGTTTGTTTGGCCAACAACATAGAGTTGTATTCTCTTCTCCTAGTAATAAAAGGAAAGAAATATTGAGTTTAGTGTACTATGATGTATGTGGTCTTATAGAAGAAGAGTCTTTAGGAGGAAACAAATATTTTGTAACTTTTATAGATGATGCTTTTAGAAAGATGTAGGTATATTTTGTAAAAAGTAAGGACTAGGTATTCAAGCACTTCAAGACGGTACACGCAATGGTGGAAAGGGAGACAAGAAAGAAATTGAAGTGTCTCCAGACAAACAATGGAGGCAAATACACTTTTAGAGAGTTCAAAGCATACTGCACTAATTGTGGTATTCAACATGAGAAGACAGTCCCACATACCCCACAACACAATGGTGTTGCTGAAAAAATGAATAGGACCATTGTGGAATGAGTTAGAAGTATGCTCAGCCTAGCTAAGCTACCTAAGCCATTCTAAGGAGAAGTTGTACATACTGCCTGTTACCTTATCAACAGATCACCATCGACATCATTGAATTTTGAAGTCCCAAAGAAGGTGTGGTCTGATAACAAAGTTTCCTACAAACACTTGAGGGTGTTTGAATGCAAAGCATTTGTGCATTTATCTAAGGAGTTGAGACAAAAACTCGACCTCAAGTCAACTTCATGTATCTTCATCGGCTATTGAGGCGATGAATTTGGATACAAGCTATGGGATCCAGAGACTAAAAGGGTTATCAGAAGTAGAGACGTCATGTTCCATGACTAGTTCTACGAGGACTTTAAGAAACTAATAAAGTCTAGTGAAGAAAGTGCTAGTGCTCCAAATATTGTTCCAGGCCTTGCAACAGTACAGTCCACCACAGACAATATGCAGGATGACCTTCCAATAGCATAAGAAGAGGATGCAGAGGGTGTTGAGCAGGGGGAGCAACAACCCCCTCCACCAGAAGATGTAGGACTATCACAACATCCGAATGATAAATAAATCCCTCCACTAAAAGATAATGAGCCTCACCCAAAGGCATCTTTGAGAGGATGTGTACTGATTTCCTCAAAGAAATATTCGGAAGTAGAGTATATCTCACTTATTGATAAGGGAGAGCCAGAAAGTTTCAAAAAAGAATAGAATCATGCAGACATGAGTAAGTGAATGCAAGCTATGCATGAGGAAATTTACTCACTACAAAAGAATAAGACTTATGAGTTAGTGAAGCTTCCTAAGGGCAAGAGAGCACTAAAGAACAAATGGGTGTTCAACCTCAAGCAAGACGGCAGTGGAAAGTTAGTCAAGCACAAGGCTCGATTGGTCATCAAAGGCTTCAAACAAAGAAAAGGAATTGACTTTGATGAAATATTGTCACCAGTGGTGAAGATAACTTCAATCCGAACCGTAATCGAATTGATTGCTAGCTTAAATTTGGAGCCTGACCAGATGGACATGAAGACTGCTTTCCTCCATGGAGAATTAAAGGAAGCATCTACATGGTGCAACCTAAAGGTTTTGAAGTTCCAGGGAAGAAGCACTTAGTCTGCAATTAAATAAGAGCTTTTATGGTCTCAAGTAGGCACCAAGGCCATGGTACAAGAAGTTTGACTCATTCATGATGAGTCATGGGTACAAGAGAACTACTGTAGACCAATGCGTATATGTACAAAGATTCTCTGATGACAAGTTTATTATACTCCTCCATGAAGATGATATGCTCATTATAGGACAATATCTATTTATGATTAGCAAGCTAAAGAAAGAGTTATCGAAGTTTTTTGACATGAAGGACTTAAGCCCAGCTTAGTAGATTTTGGGCATGCAAATTGCTCGGGACAAAAAGGCAAGAAAGTCATGGCTGTTACAACAGAAGTATGTTGAACGAGTGATCAAGAGGTTCAACATGGAGAATGTCAAGCCAGTCAACATTCTGCTTGGAAATCATTTCCAGCTGAGTAAGCAGACCTGTCCTTCTTTCGAATAGGAGAAAGAAAAGATGTCAACAATACCATACTCTTCAATAGGTTGGAGTTTAATGTACGCAATGGTGTGTACAAGACAAAACATTGCTCATCTAGTAGGTGTGGTGAGCAAATTCCTATCCAATTCAGGAAGAGATCACTAGGAAGCAGTAAAGTGGATATTGAGGTACCTGAAGGGTACATCCAAATTGTGCTTATGCTTCAGAGTATTGGAACCTATCTTGGAAGGATACATAAATGCTAATATGATAAGAGATCTTGATGGTAGAAAATCAACATCAAGTTTTCTATTCACTTTTGCAAGGAGAGCTATGTCTTAGCAGTCCAAGTTGAAGAAGTGTGTTGCTTTACCAACAACGAAAGCAGAGTATAGCAGTCCAAGTTGAAGAAGTGTGTTGCTTTACCAACAACGAAAGCAGAGTATATTACCATAGCTGAAGTTGGCAAGGAGATGTTGTAGATAAAGCATTTTCTCTAGGAACTCGGTATTATATAAGAGGAATACAAGGTACATTGTAATAGTTAGAGTGCTCTAGACTTGAGCAAGAATTCAATGTATTACTCATGCACAAAGCACATCGACATTTGCTATCATTGGATATGTGAGGTGACAGAGCAGGAACTACTAAAGTTAGAGAAGATTCACACAGATAAGAATCTAGCAGACATGCTAACAAAAGTGGTACCATACAAGAAGCTGATGCTATGTAAAGACATAGCAAGGATGGACTCAAATTGAAGAGATGAAGCATATTCTCCTCTCATGGGTATAGAGGGGGAGAATTGATGGGTCCATACCCATGTGAAGATAGCCTACAAAGGCAAAAATCAGCAGATGAAAAGTCAAAATATGGTGCACGGCACCGACTAAACAGTCAAAATTCAACAACCAAATATGTGGATTTGTGAAGATTTATTGCATCACAAATCTTAAGAATCGGATCATCTAAATCCTATAAATAGGGGATGCTCTGATCTTTGGTGGATATGAGATGTAAGAAATACATATCTGATTTGATCTATGAGAGAAAGGGAGTGAGCGTGAGTGAGTAGAGTAAAGAGAGGATCTGATTCGATCCTCCTCCAATGTAATCCTATAAAATTAGTAATAGTTTCTCTCTTTTCACATGGATGTAGGCTTAAATCTGGTCGAACCATGTTAATCTCTTTGTGTTCTCTGTTTGTGTGTGTTTTTATTTCTCTCAGTCTCAGATCCCCAGATCTAGTGGTTAGATCTGCACAGATTGGCAGATATGAATTCTAATAGTGGTATTAGAGCTCCCCAACAATTTCCACCAGGTTTGAGGGGGGAAAAGACGAAAGCGGCAGTTGCACAATTGTTTACTTGTTTAAGGTCAATGTAACGGGACTTATGTTAACAAATGTTGAGGCCAAGGTTAGGTTCATACTCAATCCCACAATTATCTAGAAAGGGGTTGCTATTGATGATGCACGAGATGACTGAATGAGTAAAATTCCTAATACTGCTGCCATATAGCTAAAGACTTTGACTGAAGTTCATTATGAAGAGATCTGAGATTCTTACTTCTTAATTGAGTATTTTTTCCTTCTGTTGCTGTGTTTTTCTCCATATCAATACATCAAACTTATCCTGAATATTCTTTAGTTAACTTCTTAGTTGGAGCAGCCTTTTGGCTCTTGTTACTGCTACTATCTAAAACATATAGATCTATACTCATTTTTATTTCTCCTTATTTCACATAATTCATTAATTTTTGCTTGGTCTTTTGTTCAAAAGGTGTGAAGCACTAAAGAATGGATGTTGTCAATCTATTCTCAAGATGATGGTGGTTCAATTCCTGCAAGATCCTAAACTCTGTAATTTGTTTGCCTCTCTTTCAACACCTTGGAATTGGTTCAATTCCAGTTGCAAACATTACTGCAACTGATGTAAACTTTGATTCCACTCCCCCTTTTGCTGGTAATATAAATACGGCCATGTCTTTTTACTTCCAATTTATTTGGACTATATCCATTACAATTCAAGAGTTAGTAACAACAGTTTTATGGTTTCTACTATATTCATCACATTTTAGTGCTTTCCAATGAATGGATTGCTAAGACTGATCTTTGTATCAGGCTATATCATTTTTCTTTATGAATTGTCTTTGGACATATAAGGTTGTATTACTTATATTTCATTATGCAGCTCATATATACCAATAGCCTTTTTTGTATCATTTGTAAATGAACAAGGTATTATCATCTTGATTATGAAAGGGACCTCATTTTGGCAGAATTCATGACAGGGACCTCATATTGGTAGAAATCATCCCACTATAAATTTTTAAATTAAAAAAGACCACAGTATTGTTTTTATATTTTGAGAAACTGCCATCAAAGGTCTCATTTAGAAGCAAGAACAAATGTTTGAAGGCAATTTATAGACAACATTTTGGTGGCAAGATGTGATTGATTAGGAGGCAACCCATGAGCTTTATCTGTATGGTGTACATAGGGAAAAGTGGGGCGATGACCCCTACAAGTTTTTTGTTGTTGTCAACTGGCAGGATCTGAAGATCTGAAGGCACAATAGAGAACCAAAACGAAGCATGAGCTTCTCAAAATGAGATCCATAAGGAGTGTAAAGGAGTAAACCACCTTGCTTGCAGGAATATAAACTTTTTGTTTAGCTAATGGATTTGTTTCACTCTATCATAGTTACTTGACATGTAGCATTGCTGAAATGGATTATCTAATAGGTTAAATTCACTGATGTTTAGTCTCTCTAACATACAAAACTCCCAAGTAAAAGAGAGCTTAAAAGGGAACTTAAATGCTATCACAATGACTTAGCAGCCTAAACAGTTTTCAACCTCATTATAATTCTTCAATGGCTATAGTTATGTCATCCTCCATTCAATTGTCTATAAAAGACCCATGAGTAGGGAGACTTTCTGGTTTTAGTAGTAGTAATTAAATAAGCAAACTATTCTAGACGATAGTTGAACAAAAGGAGGGAAAATCCACTTGATTTGACCAATATTCACATAGAGAATGTGAAAATAAAGACTGCACTTGAGTCAATAGTCTCAAACTCTTATCTTTTAGAACTCATGGGGACAAATGAAACAATCAGTTCCTTAGACCAATCCATGTCCTTTCTTATAATTGCAAAATGAGATGATGTGATGAACTGGGTTTTTCAAATGCCTTTTTATAATTATTTTTGAAAGGCGAGAACCTATTTTAAAATTCCTTTTAGAAAATAAAGAGCGGAAACTCTTTTCTTTGAAATGACTTTCCCAAAAACCCCGAGTGTTATCTTATCAGTTAAAACACATTTATGAGTTATAAAGTCACATATTTTTACATTCAAAATAATATAAATCAAAACATATCATTTCCTAAAATTCAATCCAGTTATAGCCTATAGTCTAATATGTATTAAACATACTTATACTTGTCTAAACTAATTATCACAGTTACATAACCACTTAGTCATTTTATTATATTTATAAAATGTATAGATTGCATAGACATCGTCAATACTCTCTCTGACTACTCATGGCATCTCGTCTCAACACTATTGCCTTTCTCTTCTTCTCATTTATCTATGGAGTTTGTAGGGTGTGTATAAGTAATATACTTAGTAGGTAAATCTAAGATGAAAAATATAAATGAATATGAATTTACATCCATGCACTTGGGCACATAATGAAACATCATTAGGTAATATCTCTAAGTTTAGTCAATACAAATTTACAATTAAAGATCTTCGTTCAACTAAGTACAACATAAATACAAGAGTAATATGATATGTCAATATCAAAAGAATCCACGTCAAACATGTATGTAAATAGACGATAAAATAATTAAGCATTGAATCTCAATTTAAATCACTTGTATGAAATCCCTATCAATTTATATTGAACATATCAAATCTTAACACGCGATTTAAATATATGAACTCTCAAATCATCTAAGGCATCATCATGCCTAATGGCTAAGGCATCTATGACCCTATCATGCTCATGGTGCCTCAATTGGACACCACAACACTATAGCAACTGCCCAATCATGGAACAATGTAGTGAAAAGAATAGATGGATCAGTATGTTGTGCAACTACCCAATTGTGGAACACTGAGTGCTCAAACACTAACACCAACTGCGTAAGACTTGTCACCCTCTTCCATGGGAGGAGAATGGAACATGCAGTGTGGCCTTCTCATGATGCCACACTCGAAGTTTAGCTACTTAGTTTAGTGTTGAAATATCAACTTTCAAAAGGTGGGTGACTGACTATGAACCTGCTGTCATAGTTTCCACTAAGCCAAAGCGTTTGTCTAAAACAAATCCTCTGCAAATCAATGTATAAAATCTAGGTACAAGTATACCCTCTACAACATATTAGTTGCCTATTGATCACATAATCAAATCCTAATCATGATTTAAAGTACATATTTGAAATATTTTTCATTTAAATACGAATGAGATGTCAAATATAAATGATGCATGAAAATCAATCTATATTATGCTTTTTAGAATTTCAAGTACAGCCATAAAATCCTTCTATTTTTACCAAAAATCTAATAGAGTTTCCCATGTTTATAGGACGGTGCACATTTAACACATGTAATGTAATTCATCTTATAATCATATTTTCATATTCAATCAAAAATGAAGACTCTGTCTCCTAATAAATTCATCCATAGATAATTCAAGAATTTTCATATAAGCTAAGTTACAAAGATGTTATTTTTCAACCTTAAAGAGAATCATCAACTATAATTTAAATGAAGTAATCACTTGCATTTAACAATTAATACATAATTGCAATACTCTAAAACCTTAGCAACCTTAGAATTACTTACCTCAAGCTAACGGTTCACATTCACAGAGATCAATCATGAATCAATTTGGTTGTTGATTGATGATTAGGAATCATCAATTAAAGCTTTTACCAACAAGTAAGCATCAAACTGAGAAATATGGTATAAATGTCATAGTTTAATCTCTCAATCATAGATATATGTATATATATATAAATATATATTAAAATTCTAATTTGAACTGTCAAATTGTCCTTGATCTATCGTTCAACCTCAAATCATACAGATATAGACGTTGGGGAAATCAATTTCACATATTAACAATCAGATCTGATCTTTCAGGCCTATATCACATGGATCTAAATGTTGGAGTGATCGGATCTACAATTTCAAGGTCCAATCAGATTTTATACATTTAATAAGCTTTTAATTTGTCATTCTTAACCCAGATCATCATTAATATGTAATTTAAATCATTAAATTCATAGATCCACTACCCAATCACATTTTTAACTATCAGATTTGTAGATCTAGGATTTTTACTCATACAGCGTATTTAGATAAAAAATTTAATGGTCATATGATCTCTGATTGAACTTTCATTGACATAAAAATATAATTTTTTTTATATTTATCATTGCTGAAATATGGTCGTTGCTGCTAGAATCTGGTTACCATCACCAAAGAAGACTATTGCAATACAGTCATCGTCAACGACTACTACACAGTGCTAAAAACATGGAATTTCACCCAAAATTTTTTTTTTTATGGGTTTTGTAGATTTCTGCTTCACCTTCATTCCTATGAAGTTTGAAAGGGAATCCGTAGCTGTTTGGTGCCATAAGAGGGGGAAAACTTGACAGAGATGCCAATCGAGTTTTGCCCAAAAACGGTGTTTTTCCCTGGTTGTTCTATGATCTAGCTATGTTGGGTGGTTTGTTTATTCCATCCGTGACTGATCTAGTTGATGGATCACCAATCAGTTACTTTATGCAACACTTTTTCGATGCGTGCGATCGCTGATGGTGGAAATTGTTTGCTTGCAGTCGATAGTGGGCACGCATGCAAGACAGAGAGAGATGGAGAAAAGAAAAGGAAAACAAGGAACGGAGAGGAAGGGGCTATGCCAAGTGAGTTTTCTACCCTGTGCGAGCAACAAGCATCAGTGATGATGCCGACGCCGATAGTTGATGAAAGTGGGATGTAGAGAGAGAGAGATATGATGATAGAGAGAGGAACATAGGAGAGCAGAGATTGGGGAGAGAGGCGGTGAGTTTCCTCCTATAGTTTCCTCTATGTGTGATAGGTAGCTAGGAGTGGAGCTCCATGCATCGAGTTCCTCCTAGTTGACCGTTGTAGGGGACACTTTGTTGTGAGGGGGTGCCATTATCAATTTGCCCCTACATTAATTAGTAAATTTTGGGATTTTACATCTCCAATCTTTGTTTCACATAATCTTAGTGTCATTGAAAATCTCTCACTACATACACTTTGAATTTAGAGGTTTTGATGTAACATTTGGGTTTTCGATGAATTTACTTACATGAATTTTGATCTCAACTAAATTTTATTCTTTACATCCAACTTTCAATTAAATTTGTGATAAAATGTAGGGTTGTCACAGATGAACTTTACAAGCACCAACATGATGAGTTAATCTACCACTATTCATTATGTTGAGTTTTTTTTTTTTTTTTTAATTACAGAATGAGATGAACTTGACAAGAACCTATAGGATGAGTTAATCAACCACTACTCATTATGCTTACAAAGGTTGTTAATGTCCTTCTTATACTTACAGAATGAGATGGATTGATAAGCACTACAGTATAAGCTTATCGTATCTTAGTAGTAGGGATGGGTATTCAAGATGGCAATGATGGTAATCATGAGAGGTATAAACTGGTACCATATGAACTTGGGCTCAGAATTATTGGAAGTGGGAGGTGGAAGATAGTAAGTTACTAGTAATATATGATGTAGAAGCTATGGGATTGCTCCTTCTTGCTTGCATGTGGAGCCAATGCTTGTTGCTTAATTGTCTAGGGAGGTCATAACTTCTCATATAAGAGACACTAAACCTACTTACAAAGACTCAAGAATTTGTAGAAGTTTTGTTTCTAATTCCCAGTGTTAAGGGAGAGAGAGAGAGAGAGAGAGAGAGAGAGAGAGAGAGAGAGAGAGAGAGAGAGAGAGAGAGAGAGAGAGAGAGAGAGAGCAATGTGTGGTGGGAAAGCCACCACCCTAAATTCTGAGGCCCTTTCAACTCGGCTACTGGTCCACCATCATTCAGGGGGCACCTAGATTCGCTTCATAACCAAAACTTGAAATATAAGTAGAGTTTGCTATTACCAAGCTGAAGTGCTTCATATAAAATAAAAAACTCATCCGTTTTTCTTTTGTTGTTTATGTGTCACAAGATGTTTCAATTGGTTGAGCAACTACAACCATCCCAATCCATGAAAGTCTAAGAGGTTCATGCATGCTCGAGATGGATTTTTGGCATTTTCCCCATAAACAGTGAGCAACTACAAAAACAAATGTGAAGACCTGGGTTTCTCAAATAACTTTTTAGAATATTTTCAAAAGGTGGGATTCTTATTTTAAAATTCCTTTTTAGAAAATAAATAGCAAAATATAATTTTTTGAAAAGATTTTTAAAAAAATCCCAAGTGTCATCTTACCAACCAAAACACATTCATGAGTTCTAAAATTAAACATTTTTTTTATATTCAAAATTTATCATTTCTCAAAATTCTATCTAGTTATAGGCCATAATTCAATATGTATTAAACATGTTTATACATGTCCAAACTAATTATCACAGTTACATAATCACTTAGTTGTTTCACAATATTTATAAAATGTGCATATCATACATACATCATCAATACTCTCGTTGACTACTCATGATGCCTTGTCTCAACACTCTTACCTCTCTTCTTCATGTTTATCTGTGGAGCTAGTGAGATGAGTATAGGGGATTATACTTAGTAAGTAAATCTAAGATCACAAATATAAATCAATGTAAGTTTGCATCCATATACTCATGCACACAATGAAACATCCTCAGGTATTGTCCCTAAGGTTGATCAATATAAATTTACAATGCATCATTTGCATACCTTTCAAGCTTTCCATCAAAGATTTCAGTTCATTCAAATACAACATAAATACAAGAGTAATGTGATATGTTAATATCAAAAGAATCCGCATCAAACTAGTCCACAAATAGATGATAAATTAATTAAGCATTTAAATCTCAATTTAAGTCACTTGTAGGAAAACTTCTTATAAATTTATGTCAAGCATATCAGTTTTTAACATGCAAATATATCAACTCTCAACTCATCCAAGGCATTGTCATGCCTAATGGCCACAGCATCTATGACCCAATCATATGTGGGGTGCCTCAAAATCAATCTACAACAACTACCCAAACGTAGAATACTGTAGTAAAAAGAACACATGGACCACTATGTTATGAAAACCTCCTAATTGTGGGATACCACATGCTCAAATGTTGACACCAACTCCATGAGACTTATCACTATCTCACATAGGAGGAGAATGGATCACGCAATGTAACCTTCCCATGATGCCACACCCAAAATTTAGCCACTTGGGCTTGGTGTCGAAATATCAACTTTCAGAAGATGGGTGGTCATCCTTACAACCCTCCTCATAGTGTCCACCAAGTGAAAGCACATGTCTAAAATAATTTATTGGTAAATTAATGCATTAAAATCTAGGTACAAGTGTACCTGTTGCAATATATTAGTCATCTACCAATCACATAATCAAATCTCGATCATGGTTTTAAGTACAAATTTTTATTTAAATATGAATAGGGTGTCAAATATAAATGATGCATGAAATTTAGTTAGAAAATCAACCGATGATATGCTTTTTACCATTTCAAGTATGATCATAAAATCCCTTTATTTTTACAAAAAAATATGATAGAGTTTTCCTTGTTTGTAGGATGGTACACATTTAATGCATGTTATATGATTCACTTAATAATTATAATTTTATATTTAAATAAAAATGGCCACTCTATCTGCTAACAATCTCATCCATAGATAATATAAGAATCTTCACATAATTCAAGTTATAAGAATGTTGTATTTTCTAATTTAAATGTAGTAATTACATGTACTAAACAAAATAATGCATAACTGTAATTACTCTAAAAACTTAGCAACCTAAGAATTACCCACCTCAATCTTACTGTTCAGATTTATCAAAATCAGTTATGAATAGTTTGGAGGTTGATTGACAATTAGGAATCACTGATCAGAGCTTTTATTATCAATTAAGCACCAATCTGAGAAATATGGAATAAATGTCATAGATATGTCTCTTGATCATAAATTTGTATCTTAAGATCCTAATTAAAGGGCAGCCCCAGTGCACAAAGCTCCCGCCTATGCGGGGTCCGGGGAAGGGGCGGGCCACAATGGCCTAAAGTAGGCAGCCTTACCTTGCATTTTTGCAAGAGGCTGATTCCACGCCTTAAGATCCTAATTCAAATGGTCAAATCATCGTTGATCTACCATTCAACCTTAGATCAGATGCATCTGGGGATTGAGAAAATCAATTTTACATATGAATGGTTAGATATGATCTTCTACACTTAGATCAAATTAACCTAAGCACTAGAGTGATTGGATCTACAAATTAATGGTTTGATCAGCTTTTATACATTTAACAAGCTTTTCATTTATTATTTTTAACCCAAATCATCCTTAACATCCAATTCATATCATTAGATTTATAGATCTATTGTCCAATCACGTTTTCAAAGGCCAGATTGTAGATCTAGTACCACTTCAGCACTGCATTTAGACAAAAAAATTCGACGATTGGATGATCTTCGATTGAACAATTTTTGACACAGTTGCATAACTCATTTAGTAATAATAAATTTCAAATTTTGTCTTCGCAAGAACTCGGTCACCATCACTGAAATTTGGTCACCATCGCTAAAAAGGACTATCGAAATATGGTCACCACTTCACCTTTATTCCCTTGAAGTTGAAAGGGATTCCATCGCTATTTGGTGCTGGGAAAAAAAAAAAAAAAAAAACAACAACAACAACAACAAAGGCGTCGATTGAGTTTTTCCAAAAATTGGTGTTTTTCCCTGGCCGATCTATGATCTGGCTGTGTTGGACGATGTATTTATTCCATCTACGTCTGACCCAGTAAATGGATGGTTAATCAATTTCTTCAAACAATGATTATCTGATGCCCATAGTGGTCAATGGTGAAAATAGTAAGCTCATAGCCAACTATGGGCATGTGTTCGAAATAGAGAAAGAGAAATAGAGAGAGATGGAGAAAAAGAAAGAGAAAAGAGGAAGGGAGAGGAAAAGGCTATGTGAGGGTGGGTTTCCTACCCTGTGCCAATGGTGATGCTAACACCAATTGCTAAAGAAAGGGAGATGTCCACAAAGAGAGAGAGAGAGAGAGAGAGAGAGAGAGAGAGAGAGAGAGAGAGAGAGAGAGAGAGAGAGAGAGAGAGAGAGAGGGCAATGCCTTCCTCCCTCATCTAGCTTCCTTCCTACATGACAAATAGCCGAGGGTAGAGCTCCATGCATCGACCTCCTCCTGGTGGCCGTCGCATGGGGCCCATTTGTTATGAGGGGGTGCAATTATCAATTTGGCCCCCTTTGTTATTTAGCAAAATTTTAGGCTTTTATGTCCCCAACCTCCATTTCAAGTAAAATTAGTGTTGTTGGAAAGCTCTCTCGCATACATTCTAAACTTTGATGTTTCTAAGTCTAATTTGGAGATTTCAACTTCTACGGATTTCGATTTCAGTGAAATTCGATTATGTACTCTAGCTTTCAATTCAAATAGTGATGAAATTTAGGGTTGTTACATTCTCCTCTCTTAGAAAAATTTCATCCTTCAAATTTCCTTTTACATGACTACTCAAATAACTCTAGGTGCATTCTCATTATCTCATCCTCAATTTCCAAGGTAGCCTCCTCAATGGAATGATGTTGTTAAAGGACTTTAACCAATAGAATGGTCTTCATCCTTAATATGTGTTCTTTTCAATCTAAAAGTTGGATGGCTTTCTCTTCAAAATCAAGTTAGGTTGCAGCTCTGTCAATACAAGTATAAGTACATGAGAAGGCCTAGGTATGTACTTGCGCAACATCGAAACATGAAATATGTTATAAACATTTGTAAGTTGTGGTGGTAATGCTAATACATACACCACCAGTCCAATTCTCTCTAAAATTTCCAAAGGACTAATAAATCGAGAGCTCAATTTTACTTTAGCACCAAACCTCATAACTCCTTTCATGGGAGAGACCTTTAGAAACACCTGATCTCCAATTTCAAATTTCAAATGTCTCCTCTTTCGATCTAGGTAACTCTTTTGTCGACTTTGAGCAGCTAAAAGTTGTTTCCAAATGAGTTTTACTTTCTCTGCACATTGCTCCCCTAATTCAGACTTCATCAATTTTCTCTCTCCAACCTCATTCCAATAAGTTGGCAAAGGATATGATCTTCCATATAATGCTTCGTACAGTGACATGCCGATGCTAGCATGGAAACTATTATTGTATGTGAACTCAATAAGGAAAATGTTCTCATCCCAAAAAAAAAATTTCACTCAATTTCACAGGCTCGTAACATATCCTCTAATGTCTGAATAGTTCTTTCTAGTTTTTCCTCTGTCTAGATATGGAATGTTGTACTGAAACTTAAGGAAGATCCTAATTCCTCATGTACACTCCTCCACTACCTAGAGGTAAATCTACTATCCTTGTCTAAAATAATTGTCATAGGTGTGTTATGCAAGCTTACGATCTCTTTGATGTATAGCTTTACCAAGCTGTCTAAAGACTGTGTCTGTCAATGGGAGAAAATGGGTAAACTTTGTTAGTTGATCCACAATCACCTAAATCATGTCATGCCCATTCAATATTCTAGGCAATCTACCAATGAAGTCCACAGTGGTGTGGTGACATTTCCCCTGAGGGAGATCAAGGGACTATAACATTCTTGTTGATCTTTGATGTTCAGTCTTTACATGTTGGCAGGTCAAACATCTTACCACCCATTCCCACACATCCTTTTCCATTCCATTCCACCAAAAATTTCTTTTCAAGTCATGATACATCTTGGTTCCCCCCGGATTAATGGTACGCCATGAGTGGTGTGCCTCTTGAAGAATTTCTGGTCTTAACTCTCTATTTGAACATTATTTTCAAATGAAATTGATGTAGGATGAGTAAGGATCACACAAGGAACAGAACTGGATACTGTGATATCAAAGTTGATGTGGCCAACTAAGAATCATACCAGAAACTATACTTTATATCCTCAAATACGAGAATTGATGCAGTATAGCACAAACTGTGGCCAGAAGTAAGAAGCATGGGATTTGAGAACATAGCTAAGTTTGTTAAGTTCATTCTGAAACAATCAACGTTGTGGGGCCAAATCCACTCACCATCCAAAAGAAATTAATAAATAAATAAGAAACAAATAAATAAATAAGAGCATGTAAGAGTGCAGAGGAAAGGCCTTATAGTGCAGTGGCAGAAAAAGGATGTAAGAAAGTTGATCAGGGCTCGAGGCTGCTCATGGGTGCTTATGATCAACATTCAACAAAAAGAAAAGGAAAGAGCATGTAGGAGAGTTCAAAACGTTTTGGGAAACCAAAAGACTCAGGAAAAAGTGACAAAGTGATCTGCAGGTGTTAGATAAAGAATCGCTTGGACAGTTGAGTGTTTGCAATATGCATGCTTCAGCCAATTACGAACCAAGCAGTTCAGTCTGCCACTTTGTTAAGAGTAGTATCAATCAGAGTTTCCCTAACAAGCCCTGAGTAGTTACGAATGGATAGAACAAGCATAAAATGATAACAATTGATGGGTTCAGCAGGAATTTTGACGACATGACGACTGCTAATAGGTTACAAAATTTTGTTTTAGCCGTAACCACCTTGAGGAATTAAGATGACATATTTACCACGAACTAACATCAGCATCATTTGATATTTTCTTTATAACAACTGTTAAAGTTAGAACATCAAAGGAAAATTCGTTGCAGATTTAAGCTAAATAAGTTAGCAGTCAACTGGCTTTACAGTTCATGAGCTTCCCGATCACTAAGAAGAAAGTCCAAAAATTAATCCAGAACGCCTGTTACAGCAAAGAACCAAATCTCAACCACATAAAGCAGTCAAAGAGAACAAAACAGAATAGTCAATGTTCTGAAAGTCACAGGTCTTTTTGTATTGAATTCCATGATCGTCTTGATGGGCCACCTAAACTCACTTTCTCACTCCATCTCTGACTACTTAGTTGGAGGCTACAGAAGTCTTAATTGCGCCAATTATAACATGATTTTTTAACATAAAAAGTACTACTTTCAACTCTTCAAATAAAAATGGACACACTTTTAAGAAATTGATCGGTGTCTTTATCACGTGTATTCCAATTGAGATTCAATTCAAACCATAAGAACCCTGCATGCCTGCTATCCAATTCCAGAATGATTGATCATATCAGACGAATCAGGAAATTACAAAAGTTGCAATTACGTCAGAAACTACAAGATTGCCCTCGTTTCCCTGCACCATCACTGTTCCCGCTCACCCTGCCAACATGTGTAAGTCCTTGAAGGCCTATCAGGCTGATGTCTCTATCATAAACACTACCCAACAAACCAGAGAATAAATTTAAACACTGTTTCGAATAATACAAAAAAAAAAAAAAAAAAAAGCCTAATTTGCACGACAATAACTAGCAGAAGTTCCTCAGACGTAGAACCTACTTAGTTCACAGAGGACACGCCTTCATTTGCTAATTAAGGGAGTGCTATTCAGCAGTGAATTCTTAGGAAGGCTCTGAACACATTGTTCTAATATGTCCCATTATTACAGTTCTCTGCATGCACTCTCTTCTTTCTGGGTCGCCCACGTGGTCTCTTGGGTGGATTTATGATAATAGTAGGTTTATTACCTCCATTGTTTGTTGCTTCAGACAATTTCTTCCAGAACCTTCTGTCTTGGACAGGATTTATAGTTGGTAGGTAGGTCTTGAGGTAAGTTGCCACAGTAAAACAACTCTCTGTAAACCAGTGAACATTCTGTTTGCAAGAAATAAGCGCTGCAACAGCATGTGCACAAGGCAAGCCATGGAGTTGCCACCCACGACACTGGCAGTGCCTGTCACAAATATCCACAGTTTTTTTTCCTTCATGAGATATGACTTCGAATTCTGATTCAGTTGATCGCGCCACCTGATAACTGAGTGCATGCTCAAGAGCTTCCTGTAAACGTCTCTCAGCAGTAGGCACAAGCATTGTTGTCCATTGCCTACTCATCTTACGCCGTTCATTGAAGAACATAATTAGCTGCTGACAGATAGACTCCATCATCTTAATCATAGGGAGCCCAGAAGATTCAAGTATCCAGTTATTTAATGATTCAGTTATATTTGCAGTCAGAATCCCGAATCGCATTCCCTCAAAGTAGGCTGTAGCCCATTGGGAAGGTGGGATCTGTTGAATCCATAAAGCAGCATCTTGTGATATTTTTTCAATCTCGACTATCTTGGCATCAAATTCATCAATTGTGAGCATGTGAGAAGCCTCCGAAGGAGGTTGACAAGTGTTGGATCATTGAACTCTTTCTGGAAGCTATCTGTAAGGTGATGCAGGCAGAATCTATGTTATGCTGTTGGAAATTTTGCCTCCACTGCTTCAACAATTTCTTTGCGCCTGATAGAGAGTATTGTGAGCCTAGGCATGCTTTCTGTATTAAATTCAAACAGGTTATGCAACTCCAACATAAACCACATCCAATTATTGTCACTTTCCTCATCAACAACGCCAAAAGCCAGAGGAAACAGAGCTCCATCTCCATCAAAACCAGTGGCAACCAACAACGTTCCAAGATACTTGCCTTTGAGAGGAATTCTATCAAGCCCAAGAAGTGGCCGGCAGGCACTGAAATAACCATAAATTGATGCATGAAATGAGACAGAGACGTCGGAAACAGTTATCAGCTAGATTTCTATAGAAAGATGCAATACTTCCTGGGTTTGTCAATTTAACCTTATCACAGTATAGTGGAAGCAAATGATACTCATCTTGAAATGCTCTGCCACCCATTGCCCGCTCCTTTGCCCGCAAAGCTTGCTTGTATGACAAAGTGATTCCATGAACCCGATGAATCTCTTTTAGTATCTGCCTGGGTGTGTAGTGTGGCTTCTCACGCAGATGTTCCTTCACAAAGTTGGCAACCCATTGACCAGAAGCTTGCTGATGACCGATGTTAAGTGTTCATTTTTGGCTAAAAGACATCTAGTTTAGCATTCACTTAGATCATCTAACTGTTCAAAATTGCAAAATTGATCTTGATTTTAAACTAAGCTCAAATTGACCATTTGAATCTTAATTTTCTCAAAATCAACGGTTAGATGATCATTAGAGTTTATTAAATGACGAATGTGCGGTTTTGATGATTCTAATTTAATCTTTTATTTTGCAGATCAATTAAAGGAGAGTTGGATGGAGCGGATCTAATTTCAATGGTGTAGATCAAGTAGAGATCAAGAGAAAGAGTCCTAAATGAAATAGAAAATGATAAGAAGAGTTTTAGATGGGGATAAGGAGAGTTTTTTTGGGAGTTTTTTTTTTCAGAGTTATTTTAGTTGTCTTTTGACTTTCCTCTTCCTAGTTTTCTTTGGAGTTTTCCTTGTTTACTCATCTCTCTTTCACGTTAACAGCCTCTCTCGCTTTTCATCACCACCTCTCTTCACATCTCAGCTTTCCCCTCTCCTTTCTATCTCCCACGTTACCTATTTGGGTTGCACCATACCAACTCCCCAAGTTCCTATTCCATTGTCACACATCCCATCATCCATCTCTCTCTCGTTTCCATCGCATAACCCCTTTCAAGTTTTACTTTCTCTTTCACGTTCACAAAGTAAACGTCCCAGTTTGCTTCCATCAAACACCATCTCTGCTTCACCGAAAACCAACCCATCACCGGTCTTCCCAGATAGCACCTTACTTGCTCTGCTTCTTCGCTACAACCCAGACTACCCCAGTCCAATTTCTTTACTAGTCTAGATTTCCAACAAGAAACAAGTTTCAACCTAACCGTAGAACACGATCTTCCTGTTGGGGATTTTAGTCCCCGCCCAAGATCATATACACAAAAAAACACACCGATATTAATGTGGCTCAGCCAATAAGCCTACGTCCACGGGAGAGGAATGATGTCACTATAAAAACAGGGGTTTTACATAGAAGAATACATGGGGATTTATAGAGGAATGGGCTATGTCCTTGCCCTCTTCGTATCCCTATTTATAGGAATTTTTGGGAGCTTCTTTTCAACACTTTACAAAGGTCAATGGCCGGTGGCCGACGGCGACGCCCGCCGCTGTTGAAGTCGGCAACTACTGCGACGCCCACCACAGTTGAAGTCAGCAGTCGGTGGCCAACTGCTGCACCCACCACCGTTGAAGATGGTGTCATGGTGGCTGAAGAATGGGGCTGGACCAACAAATCTGCCCCTTCATGCCCATTAACTGAAGGAGGTTTCTTCACGTATGGACTTTTAGCAGAAGCCCATCTCGACCAATTCTATGCAAATCTCGAACTTGCTCCAAGGTAATGCTTTTGTCATCATATCACGTATCCAATGATACCGAACATCAATGTGCTTTGACCTTCCATGAAAAGTAGAATTCTTGCTAAGCTGTATAGCACTTTGACTGTTGCAAAATAACGCATACCTCTTCTGCATAAAGCCAAGTTCGTTTACGAACTTCTTCATCCATAATAACTCTTTGCATGCTTCTGTCACAGCAATAAACTCAGCCTCTGTCATAGATAAGGCAACAAACTTCTGTAACTTTGATTGTCATGACACAGCTCCCCCTGCAAAAGTAATCAAGTAGCCTGAAGTAGACTTCCTCATGTCAATATCACCAGCCATATATGAATCAGTGTAGCCCTCAAGTACAGGTTTGCCAATGCCAAATCCCAAACACAACTTGGAAGTACCACATAGATATCTCAATATCCACTTCACTGCATTCCAATGTTCTTTTCCTGGATTTGATAAAAAATGGCTCACTGTACCAACTGCATATGCAATGTCTGGTCTGGTGCATACCATGGCATACATAAGACTGCCAACAGCTGAAGCATAAGAAACATCTTGCATGTATTCCTTCTCAGCATCACTCGTTGGAACTTGATTCTTACTAAGCTTAAAATGAGTAGCAAAAGGTGTACTAACCACTTTAACTTTATCCATGTGAAATCATTAAAGTACCTTTTCTATGTACTTCTCCTGAGACAGCCATAACCGCTTATTCCTCCTATCACGAATGATAGAAATCCCGAGAATCTGTCTCGCGGATCCCAAGTCTTTCATAGCAAAGACTTTGTTCAGCTCCTTCTTTAACTAACTGATCCTTGAAGAGCTGCTTCCAACAATAAGCATATCATCGACATAGAGTAGCAAGATGACAAAATCATCTTCTGAGAATTTCTGCACAAACACACAGTGATCTGAAGTAGTCTTTCTATAACCCTGTTGGGTCATGAACTGCTCGAACTTCTTGTATCACTGTCTGGGAGCCTGTTTCAAGCCATACAGACTCTTCTTCAGCTTGCAGACGTACTTCTCTTTGCCTTTAGCAACAAACCCTTTTGGCTGCTCCATATATATCTCCTCCTCTAAATCACCATGGAGGAAAGCTGTCTTCACATCCATCTGCTCAACCTCCAGATCAAGGTTTGCGGCCAAACCCAATACAACTCGAATTGAAGACATTTTAACAACAGGAGAAAATATCTCCTCGAAGTTGACACATTTTCTTTGACCAAAGCCTTTCACCACAAGTCTAGCTTTGTATTGTGTCACCCTCGTACTTCACCCTGTATATCCACCGATTCTTCAAAGCTTGTTGGCCTTTAGGTAATCTTACCAGCTCAAAAGTGTGGTTGTCTTGTAAGGATTTCATCTCATCCTTCATAGCTGCAATCCACTCTGCATTTTCTTCACTTTCAGCTGCCTCTATGTAGCTCTCAGGCTCTCCCCCGTTAGTGAGCAGCACGTACTCATCTGATGAATATCGAGTGGAGGGTTGACGATCTCTCGAACTCCGTCTTAATGAAACTGCTAGTTCCTCAGTAGGAACCTCTTGCTAAATACTATCAGCCTCTGACAAAACATCCATGTCTTCAGCAGCTTCATGTTCTCCCTTAGCCTGATTATCTTGAACATCAACTGGAGCACCACCATGGTCATTGGTGCCATCTACACTTGGCGTATGTGAAACAGGAACTGGATCTAAATGCGTCGAGTATCAGAACTCTGAGTTTCTGATACTTTGGCTTTGTCGATGTGTTCAATGGTTTGGTCTTCCATAAAGACCACATCACGACTTCTAACCAGCTTCTTTGCAACAAGATCATATAGCCTGTAGCCAAACTCATCTTGCCCATAGTCGATGAAAATGCATTGTTTGGTCTTGACGTCTAACTTGGACCTCTCATCCTTGGGTATATGTATAAACGCTTTGCACCCAAATACCCGCAAATAATCATAAGAGACATCTTTTCCATACTATAGCTTGTCAGGAACATCTGCATTCAATGCAACAATTGGAGATAGGTTAATAACATAGGCTGCTGTGTATAGTGCCTCACCCCAGAAGGAACCAGGCAACTTTACTTCAGAAAGCAAGCATCTGACCCTCTCCATCAATGTCCTATTCATCCTCTCTGCTCAACCATTTAGCTGAGGAGTCTTCGAAGGAGTTCTTTGATGTCTAATCCCTTGCTTCTTACAATAAGCATCAAAAGGTCCGCAGTACTCGCCATCGTTGTCTGTGCAAATACATTTTAGCTTAGTCCCCGTTTTTCGCTTAACAGAAGCTTGAAATTCTTTAAACTTGTCAAGCACCTGATCCTTAGTTTTCAAAACATAGACCCAGAGCTTTTTGGAATAATCATCAATAAATGTGACAAAATATAATGCACCACCAAATGTGCGTACCTTCATAGGACCGCATACATCTGAATGTACCAATTCAAGCACGCTTGGCTTTCTGGAAGAAGGATGGCTTTTGAAGGAAACTCGTTGCTACTTCCCGGCAAGACAATGAGCACATTTGCTCAACTTTGTAGCTTTGAGCCCTGAAAGCAAATTCTTCTTGACTAGGCAACCTAGTCCTTTCTCACTCATGTGACTGAGCCGCTTGTGCCACAACTCTGAAGAACCAGCAATATCAACTGTGTTCACAGAGTTAATAGGAATCGAAGCTTGCATCACATACAAGCTAGATGATTTCTTCCCTCTAACAACCACAAGCGCTCCCTTAGAGAGCTTCCACTGTCCATCTCAAAAGGTACTATAATACCCATCATCATCAAGCTTTCCGGCTAATATTAAGTTCAACCGAATATCTGGTACATGTTGAACATCCTTGAGAATCAACCTCATTCCGTTGTTGGTGTCCAAACAGACAGATCCGATACCAACAACCTTTGACAGCCCATCGTTACCCATCTTCAACACTCCAAAGTCACCAGGAGTGTACGAGGTGAAAAACTCCCTCCTCGAGGTAACGTGAAAAGAAGCACCACTATCAACAACCCATCCAATCTCATTGGAGGCTAGGTTGATTTCATTTTCATCACAGACCACAACAAGGCCTGAAGTAGTGGCAGCTACACGATCATTCCCCTCATCATTTCTTCTCTCCTGCTTGGCATTCTCTGTTTTGTTCTCGGCTTTCCATTTATAACACTGCCTTTTAATGTGACCCTTCTTGCCACAATAATTGCATTCCAGATTCTTGTATCTGGACTTAGATTTACTCCTGCTTCTGTTATTCTTCTCCTGTCCTTTGATCTTGCTTCTCCCTCGATTTTTTGAGATCAAAATATCAAACTGTGATGTGGTGACAACTTGAGCTCGTCGCTTCATTTCTTCATTTAGAACTGTGCTTCTCGCAGATTCCCATGTCACAACACCACCTGGAGCAGAATTAGCTAGAGAAACACGAAATTTTTCCCATGAGTTAGGCAAAGTATTTAAAAGCCATAAACCCATGATATCATCGTCAAACCTAACGCCAACGTCAGATAATTGCTAAAAGCATCTGGTCAACTCGTTCAAGTGGTCGGAAATAGAACTCCCTTCCTTATATCTCAGGTGCATCGCTTGATTAAGTAGGAATAACTTATTATTCCCAGTTCTCAACACGTACAAGGTTTCTAATTTGATCCATAGAGTTCTAGCATGTATTTCATTTTGAATATGATTCAAAACATTATCTTCTACCCATTGTCGAATAAAACCACATACTTGTTCGTATTCAAAAGCCCACTCATCTTCAGACTTATCCTCCGATTTTTGAGTAGCAAAGACAGGTAGATGTAATTTCTTCACAAAAAGAAGATCTTTCATCTTTCCCTTCCACTTGTGATAGTTAATACCATTTAAGCAAATCATTTTGCTCATGTTTGCCTTCATAAGTAAAGAAAGAGTACTTACAGTAATTTTAGGAGAAAATCTTGCAAATTTGAGAACACCACTGCGTTTGCCAAGAACCGGTCTATCTCCCTCAAAAACCTGCCAAAAATAGGTCTGCTCAAATCGAATCACTGTTGCAACTCAGCTACGGTTGCACTCGAACTATTGCAACCCAGTACTATTGCAACGCGCTACTATTTCCACTCAACTACTGTGCAAATACGCTACTATTTGCACTCGTACTGTTACAACTTTGTACTGTTGTAACTCGAACCTATTGAAACTCACTGTTAGAACCCTCCTCTAGGTACTGTGCCAACTCAGTACTGTAGTAGTACTATAGCGATCACTGTAGCCGACAGTAATGATGATGCCTTTACTATAGCAACATGATAACGTGCTTTTCACTGTAGCAGCAATGATGATTACTGTAGCAAACTGTAGCAGGAACAGTTTTCTTCTTCCTCTCGACTGCCGGTGTTGCAGCTCAGTTTTTGCCTCTATTTCACAGCAAACCTCGCTATGATACCACTTGTTGGGGATTTTAGTCCCCGCCCAAGATCATATACACAAAAAAACGCACCGATATTAACGTGGTTCGGCTAATAAGCCTACGTCCAAGGGAGAGGAATGATTTCACTATAAAAACAAGGGTTTTACACAGAAGAATACACAGGGATTTACAGAGGAATGGGGTATGTCCTTGCCCTCTTCGTATCCTTATTTATAGGGATTTTTAGGAGCTTCTTTTCAACACTTTTACAAAGGTCAATGGCCGGTGGCCAACGGCGGTGCCCGCCACAGTTGAAGTCAGTAGTTAGTGGCCGACTGCTACGCCCACCACCGTTGAAGATGGTGTCGGTGGTGGCTGAAGAATGGGGCTGGACCAACACTCCCCTGGTCCCATTTCGTCTGTCCCTTCTTCTTGTCTCCAAACTTACGACGCCCCATCCTAAGCAGGCCTCATTTCCACTCAGTCCCGTTCTTCATCATTTTCATCGGCCAGGCCACCCAGATCAGTTACTTCCATACCTCTCCCAGCTTTCAACACCCCAGCCATCACTCCACACACCAAGGCCAAAGATGCAGATCACCGCCCTGGAGAACTAGTCGACGCCCCAGGCGTCATTTTTTTCCCTTCCTCCTCTGCTCAACCACCCCAGTAGACAAGGAGCTCCCTCATCACCGGCTTCCCCGTCACCATCCAACACCGGGCGTCATTTTCCCTCCTCTTTCCAACCCAAATCTCTAGCCAATCACCGATGGTCTATTCCAAGCATCCATGGTGTCGCCTGATTTCCTCCATTCTGGCGTTTTTCTCGCCTCTGGATGTCCCAAAGAAGGAAACCCAAACCGGGTTTTCCTCGCGCATCCCTGCCCTCTTCCTTCTCTTCAGGCTCTATCTCCTCCATTCATCCGTCTTCTTCTTAATGTGGTTTTGTTTGGTTTTTGTTAAAAACCATATTTTTAATAAAATCTCATTTTTGCCTTTATGTTTAAATGCAATGACATTTCTGTTCATTTTCATTAATTACATCTGCATTTCCTGTTAATTACATCTGTATCCCTATTAATTACATCTGTGTCCCTGTTCCATTTAAGCTTTATTTTATCCATCTTTTGACAGTGTTATCCAGGGACAATGCTATCCATGGACAGTATGATTCAGGGATGTTTAATTGGCTTTATTTTATGTTTTTTTTACTTGAAAGTTATATAAATTGCATTATTTGAATAAATCTAAATAGTTAGGTTAGTTTTGTTATTTTCTTTAAATTTTAAATAATTAAATTTTATTAAAAACTCCACTTAAAGCGAGTTCCTGTGGGTTCGACCCATATTTGCATAGCTATACTACAATAGCCTGTGCACTTGCGGAAAACATCAACAACCGACATGGGTGATTCCAACACAAGCATGTTCCTTGTGAATGTTCCTAATGTTGGAACACCGGGTAGCTTTGTAGCATGAATGTGCCATGAGCACCCCTCGCTTGCACACTTTGCGATGAGACGGGTCTTATCATTCTTTATCATCTTTATCTCAAAGTTAAGAGCAATTGCTGAGTCTCTTAATGCCTCCCGACAGCTCTTGATGTCTGGAAACTTTCTCCCAGCAGTCAATTCACGGTTAGGTGCAGCAACAACTGGATGGCTCTGAAGGACAGGAGTGACTACCTCTGGTTGGGAAATGATCATTTTCTGTGATGGCTGGAGCTGTATAGCTACCTCTTGTGCCTGAAAAAGCTTCTCTACAACTTCTAATTCATGACCTTCAATGGTGTCGAACCCCTGATTCGGAGTAGCAATCGCCAGCTCAAGGTCACAGACAATGGCACTATTAGGGCAGTGATTCTGATCAACTTGTACTTCATGATTGCAAGCATCATCGAGGCCATGTTTATCATCATTGGTCAATCTGAGAGCAAAACTAGAGTCACCAAATGTCACGAGAACTACGCTGTTCTCGTGAGCATTTTCAGTACCTGCTTCACAATCATAACCCTTCACTAGACCAAGATCGTGATTGTTGCAATGGAGAGCTAGCTCATGGTTACACCACGGAGCCCACTCTGGGCTTTGCTTTAGTGCTACTAGATCGTCATCGTTAGCCATGAAGTCAGATAATGCTGGTATCAATAAGAACAAACCGTGGTCGCCATATCACAGCTAACAGCATGAAATTCAGAACATAAAAGCTCTCAAGATCAAACTGAGAAAAGCAAACAAACCCGGGATCAAAAAATAGCAAAATAACACGGAAGCTGTGAACAAACATCTGTTCTCTGTACACCAGACAATTACTGAACAAGAGAAAGTGAACAAAAACACAGCTCATAAACACCATGAGGAAGAAAAATGCTAACATGCAAATTTCTGAAGTCCATGATCACAAAGACCACTAAGAGAAAGGAAATAATTAAACAGACGGAAATGAAAACATTCAAAATGTATCCAGAATCAGTACTTGAAAACTAGAGCCAAATTGAAGAGTTAACAGCAAATGCGAAAACAAAGAAGCCAATAGATTCTCACGCAAACCCCCATAAAGAAGATCGCTCCGTCACTTGGTGTATCCCAGCGGAGTGCTACAAAACAGTCGAGATTGTGAAGTGTATACAGCCTACAGACCAAACAACAAGAACAGAGAATGAGAAGGCGGGTAAGCAAGTTTGTGTTAAAAAAACGGAGGGTGTCGATATCAGAAAATGGGGGTAAATTTACATTTCTATGCAATTTATGAGGGAGTTCATAACATCCGAGCTTTATAACACATACCAAGTGCCTCAAGGTCAGTTTATTCTCTGGGTACTAGCATGACAGACCCTGAGAAATTCCTGATCTGTACCGTAGTCCTTTTACAAAGGCAAGTGCCTTCCATTCTTACAACTACTTTATGCCCCTTTCAGTTAAAGTCCCTTCTCTGTGTATATGCACAATTTCAGCAGTTGGATGTGGCCCAACAAATGGTACAACTGTATATTGATCACAGAGCAGCCGAAAGGAGTACCCATTGTTTTTGTCTCACTTTTATCTCTTAACTGTCATGTAAACTTATTTTATCAGGTCCTAGTGAATGGTTAATATCACAAATTGATTGTCCCCACTTTCTAACCATAGGTTTAAACTTAGTAAGATGAGGCCCAACAGATGAATAGTTTTGATCAACAAAGTATAGGACACAACAGATGAATAATTTGGATTTTATGAACTGGGTCCACGAGATATTGGGAGAGGTTATTTTGATGATATAGAGGGAATTATAGGAGGAAAGAGTTAAGGACGACTTCGTTCAAAGTAGCAAAGAAAGGAATGATCAAACTAAATCAACTCAAATGACTCAAGCGAATAAGTGAAAAAGTCAAGGACTGTTGTTTATTCGTTTTTGTGCACAAAATTGTTCTAAAAGAATATTGCCAAGTACGTAGAAATCAAGGGGAAGGAATAAGCTTCAAAACCACAGCCAAAAGCAGAAGAAGCGTACAAATAAATAGGAAAAGAGGTTGATTTTGCTGCACATTAGTGGGGATCATGCCACGTAGTAGTGATAGGAAAAGAATATCTCCTGTTAACAATGAGATGTTCCAAAAAGAAATAGAAGATTATACCGTTTTGAAGGTAAAAGGGAAAGAATACTCTCTCTCTCTCTCTCTCTCTCTCTCTCTCTCTTTCTCTCTCTCTCTCTAGGTGCTCTCACTAGTAAACGAAACATATATGGTCGAACGAAGAACAGATAGCGGGCCCACTTCTTCTTTTTTTTGCTTTCTTAAAGAACTTAACCGTTTAATTAAGAATGCCTTTAAGACAAAGTTTCACTGGCCTCTTTTGGTTATAAGATGGACAATGTTCTATAGAAAGTTGAGTGCCAGAAGGTGCACACTCACGTAGGAAAGGAAAGAGTAGATGCGTAATTTTCGTGTATGGTGAAACCATTTTTGTTAGATGTAACTCATTTGTCATGTTAGGAATGGATTAGATAGGCTAGAGTCAAATTTCATGACCATTGAATGTTTTTAGCCTATATTTCTAAAGGTCAAAAATCATGACCATCCATTTTTTAAGTTTATCGAAGATCTAAAACAATTGGCTAGGATTGTCCACGTGCTTTGTTTTCTCATGGATTATTTATTTGGATATTATTAACATGACAAATGGCTTAGATTTGCAAAAAATGTTGCACCATGCATGGAAAAAGATCATGTACTCTAAATTATCCTCTTAAGCATGTACTCTTATTGGGATTCGAAAGAGTTTTTTCTGTTATATGCTGCCTATTTTAACCAAAAGAGACCTTGAAAGCTTGTGTTAGAGGTAGTATTGTCAATACCATACAAGATGCCATATCTGCCTTGCTCCAAAATGGTATGTACCATGCCATATAGAGTGATACTTAAATTTTTTGAATTAAAAATATAAAAATCTTAAAAATTATGAATACACAAAAAACTTACTAAAATTACACTTTCATGTCTAATAATTACTAGTTTACATTACTATTAATTCATGCATATTATAAGTTAATTTCTAAGTTTGAACTTCTGACAAAGTTTAAAAGTTCCCAAGGTTCATATAGTTTATACTTGCAAGAAACATGAGGTATCCCTAAAATTTGAATAAAAAATAATATGTGAGAGAGGTAAAAGATAAGTATTAAAACTTTTTTTAATCGAATTTTCTAGTTGCAAAATAGAGGTTGTGATTTTGTAAGAAGGAAGAGAGAGATGTCTGGCAACCTTTGGTTGATAAATTTTATTTTCCCAACTAATTCACGACCTAGAAAATGGTAGGAAACAAGGTGCTAGAAGCTGCCTTTTGCAAAAGAGTTCTAGTAGCTAGGCAATATAGGCTAAGTCATCTTGATGTCAACCCTCAAATAAAGTTGAGAGGCTATTTTCATATAGGTTTATTGAATAGTTTCCCAGTCCTTCATTTCATATCTCAACCAAGGTCATCCATGCATCTCTTAATTAGTCATTGAAAAATATAAAATAACAAAAGACTTCTATCTTTTTAAGAAGGGAGAACCTCAAGAGGTTTCCCAACCAAGTAATTGAAGTTCAAAAACTTGAATATATCACATGTGATATTTGAAAATACTTCCCATCTTCCAAAACAGGCACTAACTAAGATAGGCCACAACTCAAGTTCCTAATCAATTGGGTGATCCTAGCCTTCATATTCAAATTCTAATGAGAAATGCATAATCATGCTTCTGAAATACCTCTTTTTGGGGCCCTTATATGCAATATGAGCATGTTACAATTTGCTAATCTAACAACTAATGATCAACCCTTCGAACTGCCTGCAATTTTGTCTAGATCAGATGATTCTAGAATACTCTTAAACCACTAATGTTGTTTATATTCCATTAGTAAACTAGAAAGCTATTTTCTTAAGCCTAGATCTCCTGCATGTGATTGAATCATTTTGCTCACCAATTGATGGTCTACAAGTTTAACAGTATGGATTAGTTGCTAATGTGGCTCAAGAGCTTTGTTTCTCTATGGATCATGGCAATGACTTTCTCCTTAAGATTGAGAAATAAGATCTAAGAAATTAGAGGGTAGGAGTACTTGATGCATGAAAATGTTAGCCAAAATCAATCTAAGAGGACAGCAAAA
This sequence comes from Warburgia ugandensis, assembly GCA_035236585.1. Classification (NCBI taxonomy): domain Eukaryota; kingdom Viridiplantae; phylum Streptophyta; class Magnoliopsida; order Canellales; family Canellaceae; genus Warburgia; species Warburgia ugandensis. The sequence goes on from CP141139.1 coordinate 33,421,394, forward strand.
GATGAACCGTTAAATTACCACAAAATGGGCCTTGATTTGTTAGGCATCGGTGGAAGTATGTGGCTATCATTAACCGAGCATGATATAAAAGCCCTAAATGTAAAAGCCATGAAACATGAATGAAGTATAGACTACATCTCCTTTTCAAACTTATAGAGCTAATAGATGAATCATAAGCTAATTGTTGACCTATCCAAATAGATGAATGTTTGAGATTGCAAAAATCTTGCTCAGCTAATATAAATTAATAAAATCACAATGGGAACTGAGTAGGCATGCTAGTTGGAGGACGGGAGAAAGAGGGCTTTAAGTGATATAGAATTGTAAACAAATTAATGAAACTTGGTAGGCGTACATGGTCAAAGAAGGAGAGAAAGGGGGCTTGTGAAATGCATAGGGTTAAAGAAACTCTAATCCCCAATTTATGGGTTAAAGAAATTGTAACCCCTTACCCATGAAATAATTAATACTAAATTGATTTTAGTAAAGCATAATCTATAAAGAGATTTTAGAAACTATAATGTAGGCAACATTAGAAATTTTTTTGAAAAGATAGGAAGAAATTCTGAAAATAAAGGTGAGCTAGATGTAACCCAACTCTTCCCGTTCCATTGTGAATGATGATTGTATCATTTAATAAAAATAGGAAAGGGCAAGAGTTGGATGTGGACCCCAATTGCCATGTGGCATACTAATAGAGAGTTAGTGTTGCATGAAAATTTATATTGCTTGAGCATATATTAGATAATTATTCTACAAATGGTACCGACTTCGTTGTTTCTACCATGTTTTTATTATTTCTTCAAAGCCTACAATTCCCTAAGGCCAAAACAAAAAAAGAAAGGCCAATAAACCCCCAAATTTATGCTTTTTTGGGGCCAAATTCTCTCCTATTCAATTGGCAACTAGGATAAGTTCCACCCCATTTAATTGGAAGGGTACTTCATCATTTATGTCTTCCTTATTGATATTAAAGTTATCCTTTAAAATAAGAAGAATTGAAGTCTATAAGGGATTTATAGAAAGAAAGAAAGAAAAAAAAACCATTACAACTTACTAGATGAAATGAATATTTTAGGTGGTATGCAAATACTAGCCAGTATTCTAATATTTGATCGATAATGAGTGGAATTTGATTAGAATAGTATTCAAGCTAATATTGTACCAGATTTTTTATTGGCAAGGTATATACCAAAATAATGTCCTGCATGGTATGGATTAGCAACACTAGTTAGAGGTATATTTTGATATAAATATATTCCATATGAGTCCAAATAGGCATACACACTCATGAGTGAGAGAAGAAGACCATACTTTCTTTTTTCATGCTTTCTTTTTCTATAAATATAAGCCATTTACCATGTTCTCCCAACTATTTGTTTAGGGCCACTATCTTTTTCACATGAAAACATAAGCTAAAAGAATCTTGTATACATGAAATTTTATCTCTAACCTACATCATTTTAAACATGATAAGCAGCTTAGATGTATAGAACAAAGTTTCCTCAAACATGAAAAGCATCGTGTAAACATGAAATTTTATCTCTAACCTATGTCATTTTAAACATGATGAACACTTAGATGTATAGAACAAAGTTTCCTCACACATGAAAATGGGGTGTGAGTTTTTCTTACACTTTAGAGCATGTAAGCCTACTAGGACTCATTCCATATGTAAGATAATACTTGCACTGTGATGAACATTGAACTAGCATAGAGGTATGCTTAAAGTAGCTTTTTAAAAATAGTTGAAACCTTCCATTGCAAAGGATTTGATCACAGCTCTATGTTTGGAATTCAACTAAGCTTGATTCAATCTATTCCTAAACTAAGTTGCATTCTCAAGTTTAGCTTATACACTTGTCTCCAATAACGAATGTCTTATAAATAATAAGTCTAAATTTGCCAAAATCTTATCACTGAAAACTATCAAATTTGTCTTTCTCACTTGCCTAAGCAAGTGATCCTTGAATAACAAATTCAAAGAACCTGGTATCTTAATCTCACAAGAGACTAGAAGAGAGACTACCAATATCAAACATACTTTAAGAAAGAATGAGAGATCTTTATAGGATCGAAAACTTTAGAAACTAGAGTACTAGAAGAGTGATGTTTTCAGGTTTCCCCTTCCTAGCTACGGCTCCAAAACTACATAACTTCTCAAGTGGAAGAATCCTTAAAGAGAGAATGCCAACTTGAGCAAACTTAAAAGAAACATAAGAGAATGCCTAAAGAGAAAAATAGAAAGCCTAACAATCTAAGAGCTCCAAGGAGAGAAGAGGAGCCAACGTAAAGTGTTGGTAGTCACTCCTTTTTATAAGGGTGCCTTACTTGGGCAACAAGAAGCATTGCTTGGTAGGTACGGCACACAACTTCAGCCTCAAGCCTCTCTAGAAACCGCCCGTAGTAACCTCCTAGGTATCAATGGACTTGTTAATAGACACATCCTTGCAATTGGACCATATACGCTGATGGGCCTAATCATGGACTCATTTAAAAGTTAAAGACTTTATAGTGGTTCACATTACTTTAGCTGCCCTAAAGGCTTAGAGGCACATCGATAAAAATCATCATGCCTAAAATCTCATAAGACTATAATTTGATGCTTAGAATATTAGGTCTAGAATCGCTACAATTAGGATAATCAAATGAAAGTTTTTGAAGAATGGCCATCAAAGATTGGCCCCAAAAGATGGATAATTTGGATTACACAATAAGTGGGCCCACAACTATTTTTATTACAATTAATATCATAAATTATATATTAATGATGATCAATGAGTTACTACCAACCTTTAAATTAGCAAAGTACACTCACAAACAAGTTTCTCTTTCCACGGTATGCAAGGAGGGTCCACAAACATGTTTCTTTCTAGAGGTTATTACCTTGGGTCCACACAAAAGTTTTCAATAAAATTAGAATCTACAAAGTTTTCACATTATCATTATGAAAGAGAGCTCACATATTGGTTTATTGAAGCTACATAAATGGTGTTATGGGTTATTGGAGTGGACCCATGTAGTTTTGCATGAATGGGGTACATATGTATTCCTTGTCAAGTTAAGTTTGTATATAATATATTCATCATTTTCTAGTTATCTTAAGAAAAAGAAGTCATATATAATTTTTTTTGTTTCTTCTATCCATCTATCATGCTCATTTTGTCTTCTTTAAAAGGCTAAAATACCTTCTAAACACTACTTGTTTACAACTAACTACTAAATGAGTTTATCATTAACAAAATAACATATTACACTTGAAAAATGAAAGCAAGAAAATGCACAAGCAGGTTTTATTATTTTAGTCATCCAAACCATTTATTTAATAGAGCTTATTTTGATTGATTGGCATATAAAAAATCTCCACCATCAGATGATCTAAGGCGTACAAAATGTAAGTAGTCTATATATGTAATTCTTAAAATATTTGCCAATATTTTCAAATAAAAGGCTTGCAATTATTTGCTAGACTTCATATTTTGGTGCATGATTCATTTATAACTCCACATATCAGATGCATAATTTGGATTGTTGGAAAGAGTAGGCCTTTATTTTTTCTCTCACAATTCTTATATTTTCCAAGTTACAAGTGTGTACATCAAATCCCAAACATTTACACTACTATACATGATGCTTTTTAAGTTGGCATAAAAAAAGTTGATTTTTAGTCAACTAACTTATAAAAAATTTCTAAGTCAATTTTAAACAAATGACTTTAAAAGTCATACTTACGAAGTTGATTAGTCAAGAAGTGTCTTCTTTAGTGTGTGTGTGTGTGGGGGGGGGGGGGGGGGGGGGTTCACTTTTTTTCACAGGAATAGACTTATAAAGTCAAGTTTTGAAAAATGACTTTAAAAGTCCCTATTTTTGTTTAGTGGGAAAACAAAAATTAAAAGTCATTTCCTTAAAATTACTTTAAAAGGGTGCACTTTTAAAGTTGATTTTCTGAAATTGACTTTAAAAGTCTATTCATTTAAAGTTGTTTTTTATAACTAACTTTAAAAGTACTACTTCTTTATAAAAACTTTTACATTAACTTTTGATTTTATATTTCTAACTATCTTCACTATACACAAACTGAAGCTCATATAGGTGCATTTTCACTATGGCTATCTTCTAATCCCAACTGTCTAATTGGAATTACATATGTATGTATGTATGATCAAGATCAAGATCAATTTGAGTGTTGGTTAGTATTCCCTTATTTGTCTCACAAGCATATTTTATATATTTTGTAGCATGGTTATGGATAAAAACTTCCTTTTTTAAAGTTAAAATTTTCTTTGTATGGATCTTTCATGTTTGGCATTATTCTTCATTGTTAATTGAAAGTAAGAATTCCAAAAACTTTACTTTAAAAGTTCCTGAAATTCTAATTTAAAAATTCAAAATTCTCTCAAATTTCATGACTTTTAAAGTCAATTTTCTTTTGACTTCTTTTCTTATTGAATTTTATATTCGGCTCAATAAAAGTCAGTTTCTTAATTGACTTCTATTAGTGTTTTTAATTGACTTTAAAAGTATCGTGTGTGGTAGTGTTAATACCTAACTAGTTTCACATAAGACCAACAAATTGTAAATTAAATTATTCATAAATATTGTATTTTCTCCCTCTTATTTATAGCCTTAAACTATAGAAAATTTATTCAATAAGAAAAACCAGATGTTTTAGCCCTATGTTATCTTTATTTAGATTTATTTGTATTTGCATGTTGATAATAGCAAAGGATAAATAGGTATCTAAGGAGTATTCTATCCATGCTCAATGTTTGGTGGAATGGAATTTTCATTATCTATTAATGCATTGGGTCATGCTAACATGGCACATATAGCCCAAAAAAGGTTTGACTTCTTCCTCAAGCATGCAAGTGCACTTTTCGAAAGAATTTCTCATCCAAATGTGTGCAATATTTTTATCCAACTTTAACAATTACTAAATCTCTTACAAATTTTTTATTTAAATTTTTTGAGAAATTTTTGAACTGGAATTAGATAGTTCATCAACATCAAAGATTAATGTAAAATATGCATAAAATGTGGATCTTTCACAATCTCTAAATGCAATAATGTGTTTATTTTATAGTTAACTTATGAGTTTTAGACCTAAACTTGGTCCTAACAGTAACTCTAATTCATAACTTGATATTTTGTGGTTTGTATTATATACAAAATGTTGTCTTTGCCTTTTAAGTTAAAGAAACTATTAGTCCCACATTGTCTTTTTTAATAAGAGATGTAGAGTGGTATCTTTATCGAAGTGACATGAACTAATAGACCCACATTGCTTCTGATAGAGAGACTAGAGGAAAGGAACTCCTATGTAAATGGGATGCCCCTCAAGTTTTATTCATTCAATTCGCAAGTCTTTGAGAGTTCTACAAAGATGCTTTGCTAGAGTTCTGGAACATATAATGTCAAACAAATGTTGGTCAATACTTATATAATTACTCAAATACATGTTCTCTCACTGCACATGCACTCCACTAATATATCATAAATGCATTTTGGCCTTACCCTCAATGTTAAAGGCTAATGTCATGAGAAATAGCTAATTGGAGAAATCATCATTTGAACAGTCAGGATGAACTAAAAGTAGCACCCATAATATAAAGCACCCTAACTATGAAAAATGGGATCTATAGTTGCCTTCTTAAAAGGAAAGAAACACTTATAATTTGGAATGACTTTCTAAAAAGCACTTAAAATGAGGAAGAGTTGATAGCCAATCACTTTGATGGGCATCCTTCTGTGGTGGGGTGAGGGTAACATGGCATGATAGAGCCAACTTACATGACTACTAAGACAACTAAGGTAAATTTTATTTTGCTAGATTAGGTGACCAAGTAATTACAAGCATTATACGCACAACATAAAGTTTAGCTTCAAATACATTGACTAGATGATAGGCGTTTTGTAAGAAGTTAAAGTTAGTGTTTGCCTAGTGAGGTGATCTACCAAATTTATTATAAGTGGTGTTTTATCTTTTTTTTGTTTTTTGTTTTTAAGTACAATTTAGTTCCTTCAACTTCCAATGTAAAAAATTTTGATTCCTAAACTACTTTTTTCTAGAGAAAAGGAACAATAAAAGAAAAGGAGGACTGAACACAATAGTAGGCCACATAGTCATTTTGAGGAAACTAAAGAATCTATGGGTGTGTGTGTGGCACATGCATAGAGGGTTTATAGGATTATGAACTGAAGTTACACATTTGAAAATCTTCAATTAGAGAAATCAACTAATTGTTGTTGTCCTCCATCTCCTTTTTCTACTCATCCTCAACTACAAGTCCTATGCCCCTTCCATGTAATGGCCATAACCATGCAAACCTTTGTTGGCAATTTTTAACTAGAATCACTAGATCAAGCTATAAGCAAACATCATAAACAACAAAGGTGACTTGAACTTAGCTAATTCAAGTATGGAAATCACTATTGCAAGGATTAAATCCTTTTGGAATGGAAGATGGCACCCATTTGATCAAGAAAGAAACTTCCTCAACATTATGTATTAAGATGAAGAAATAGCAATGCAAACAAACTAGCTAAGTGTTTATTGTCCAGACCTTAGAATTTCTAATTTTGAGATGGTATGTGTGGATTGATTTTAGTGATTATGGGTAGGTTGAGTGTTTGGAGCTCCATCATATCTGATTTATATGCCTGTGATGGGTTAACCTATTGTGCACCTTTGTTTAACTTTTTATCATCTTGATAGGTAGCTCTCCTCAATAAAACATAAATGCTATTTAAAGTAAACTCAAAAGCTATTGCAAGGGTTTCTCTTAAATTCAATAAGGAACAATAAGCATGTGCATTAAATAAATTATTTAAGGGGTTTTCTATGGTCAAACAGGTTGATAGGTCCACGGTTATATTAGATTAACTGATTGCAGCTCTTCTAATATTAGAGGTGGATTACTTTTTTCATTTGAGAGAGAGAGAGAGAGAGAGAGAGAGAGAGAGAGAGAGAGAGAGAGAGAGAGAGAGAGAGAGAGAGAGAGAGAGAGAGAGCATGGGGTAATTTCACTTTCAGCCATGGGGACTAAAGACCTACATGGTTGGATAAGGTTGAACATCAATCGATAAAAAGAAGGAAGTTAGAGTCCATGGTACTCTTTGTAAATTCAGCTCTTGCTTTGGCCATATGACAATGTAGTTGTTAAGGCAAGACTTAAAATAAGACAAGGAAGTTGTTAAATTACAAGTGATGCCATTGTTCTGTCTTAAAAAATTACCTAGTTATGCTTACTAAGTAGTATATGATAACATAAAGTACTAAGGCGTATATGATGACATAAGGGATGGCTAAAGGCAAACAAAAGGGTTTAAGATAGAGTTTAGTAGGAAATTCTTTTATCGGCACATTTATTAGTTCTATTGGCAGACATTTAATGCTGGTAAAAGTCGTTTTCTAGTATTTTTAGCTTCTTTACATATATGCTTCCATTTTATATTCACAGAGTATGGCACTCCACTAAGTTTTATCTAGGGCTTTTAGTAAATCCATATGTTTCATGTAAGAGGAGTTTTACGCACACATTTATTAGTTCTATTGGCAGACATTTAATGATAGTAAAAGTCATTTTCTAGTATTTTTAGCTTCTTTCCATATATGCTTTTGTTTTATATTCACCAAATATGCCACTCCACTTTGATTTTTCTCTATGGCTTTTAGTAAATCCATATGTGTCATGTAAGAGGAGTTTTACACACACACACACACACACACACACACACACACACACACACACACACACACACACACACACACACACACACACACATTGTTGTGTTTTGGGGGTGTAATAACTTACAAGACCATTTTGCGTAGGTTATCGACTTCACAAACATATGGATAGTCTTAGCCACTTTAAATAAGGAGAAATATAGTTTAATTATTGGATTTTTAATCATTTAGAATCACTAGATTGCCACTATATTTAGTTATTATCAACATATACATCTTCATAACAACATCCAAAGCTCATGCTCACTAGCCATAAAGTGAAATTTTCTCAATCATCATCATCATCATCATCATCATCAAGACCTTATCCCAATTGTGGGCTGGCCACGTGAATCTTGTTCCTCCATTCCCCTCTATTTAGTATCATATCTTCGTTTAGTCCCAAAATTTTTAAATCTTTTCTCACCACTTCTATCCATGTTCCTTTAGGCCTTCCCCTTACCCTTTTTGAACCTTCAACTTGGGTTGCCTCTCTTTTTAACCAATGCCATTTTCAATCTTCGTTGGACATGTCCAAACCATATAAGTCTCATCTCCTCGATCTTTTTACTTATTTAGTTCTAATCCTAAGTTTCATCTAATGTTTTCATTTTTAATCCTATCCTTTCTTGTCTTGCCAGTCATCTACCTCAACATGCTCATTTTAGCTATGTTCATCCTGTGTACATGTTGTTCCTTAACTGCTGAAAACTCTAATCCATAGAGCATGGCTTGCCTTATGACCATTTGATATAATTTTCCTTTCAATATTAGTAGCACCTATTGATCATGCAAAACTCCAAAAGTGCAACTCCATTTGTTCTTACCCACTTAGATGCTCTGAGTAACCTCCCTCTCAATCTCTTCCCTCTCATGAATTATCGATCCCAATTATTTTGAGTAGTCTTTTAAAGGGACTTCTTAGTTATCAATTTTTATTGTTGCTCTACTCTTGTTCCTCTCCTTGCTAAAATTACATTCCATATACTTTGTCTACTTTGTCTAAGTTCGATTAATTTTGAATCCTTTAGATTCTAATGCATCTCCATATAACTCTAGCCTAATGTTTATGCCCTCTCTTGTCTTATCATTCAAAACTATATCATCGACAAAAAACATGCACCATGGAATCTCATCATATAGACGTCTTCTTAGCTCATTCATAACTAAGGTGAAAAGAAATGAGCTTAATGTCGATCCTTGGTGCAAACCTATAGTGATGGAAAAATCACTGATCTCTCCACTTATGGTTCTAATATTTGTTATTACTCCCTCATACATATCCTCAATTATGTGAATATATCCTCATAAAACCCCCTTCTTTGCCTAACACTCACCAAATTAACTTTGTGGGGACTCTATCATAAGCTTTTTCTAAATCAATGAAAATCATGTAAAGGTCCTTCCTCATCCCTTTACGTTTCTCTATCAATTGTTTAAATAGGAAAATAGCTTCCAAGGAAGACCTCCTAAGCATGAAACTAAACTAGTTCTCCAATACACTCGTCTCATGTAGTAGTTTCTTCTCAATCACTCTTTCAAAAAGTTTTATGGTATGACTCACAAGTTTCATCCCACAATAATTAGTGCAACTTTGTATGTATCTTTTATTCTTATAAATTGGACAATCAAGCTCTTTCTCCATTCATTCAACATTTTCTTTGATTTTAATTACAATCTTGTTAAACAACTTTGTTAACCAAACTACTCAAGTGTCTATTATATATTTCCAAACCTCTACTGGAATACCATCGGGCCCCGCAACCTTTCCTGAATTTATCTTTTTAAGGACTCTTTCACTTCAGGTATTCTAATCCTCTGATTGTATCTATAATGTCTAATATTATTTGGGTTAATGATACTTTCAATTCCTATATTCTCAAGGCAATTGTCATTGAGTAATTTTTGAAAGTAACTTTCTCACCTTTATTTGATCTCTACATCCTTGACTAGTACCCTTTTGTCATCAGTTTTAATGCACTTAACATTGTTTTAATCCTTGCCTTTTTATTCTCTTATTTTTGCAAGTTTAAATAAATCCTCTTATTTTTGCAAGTTTAAATAAATCTTTCTTACCTTCTCTTAATCTTAATATATTATAGAGATCATAATATGTCATGAGTTTAGCCTTGCATACTATTTCTTAGCATTCTTATATTGCTCAAAGCTTTCATTATTTCTAGTCACCTATCATCCTTTAAAATACATATGTTTCTCTTTAATAACTTTTTGCACTTTTTTACCCACCACTAGTTTTCTTTTATTTGTTGCCTTTTACCTTTAGATACTCATAAAACATATTTTACCACTTTCTTAATAGACACATTCATATTAGTTCATATGGTGTTTACTTTGTTTCATTTTTTTCAGTTTCCTTCCATAATCAAGTTGTTTGTGAATAATGTTATCTTCTCTCTTATTAAGTTCTATTACTTAGTTTTTGGACACCTATTAAGTTCATTTTCTTTTTTCTATCTTTTAATGTAGATATCTATAACCATGAACATATGTTGTGAGGTTAGACTCTCGCCGGCTATTACCTTACAATCCTTACACATTGATCTTTCAGTATTCTTGAGTAGAAAAAATGTATTTAGCTTTTATATGGTCCACTTTTAAATGATAGAAAGTATTCACCCCTCTTCCTAAAGCACATGTTTGCTATAATAGGTTATATGCTAAAGCAAAAGTGAGTATAACTTTCCCCATTTTATTTATTTATTCAATACCATGCCTTCCATGTACCGTATCGTATTTTTTTCTTTTCTTTTCCTAAATGACCATTAAAGTCTACTCCTACAAATATTCCCTATATGTTGGAAATTTCTTGCATGACTCCCTTCATATATTCCCATAACTGTCTCTTGATTGTATCTTCTAACCCTATTTTTGGTACGTATGCACTTATAATATTTATAATCTTCTTTCTTAAAATAAGTTTTATTAGCATAATTCTATCACTAGTTCTTTTAACATCTACAACTTTATCTTTTAATTATTTATCTATCACTATCCTTATGTCATTTCTATCATTGTCCTTTCCTACATACTAAAATTTATACCCATAGATTTCTTTAGTTTTAGGCCCTTTTCACTTGATTTTTTGGATACAAGTGATGCTGACTTTCATGGTTTCATCATAACTACTAACTTCATACTCTTACAAGTCAGTGTGTCTATATTCCACATTGCGATAAGAATCTTATTCTCCTCAGCTAGCACTTCTCGACTGTCATGATATGAATCTATGCCTAGTTTCCACTACACCTATGTTATGATGCAGCGTGTTGCTTCTAAAGGAACGGTCCAACAGCTCTTACCTATTTCTCACTTCATCATCTATCTTTCACTGCAATTGAGATCTAATGTAGCGCATCGTTTATAGGGAATGCGCTAGCTTGAAAGAATGTAAATGACTGATTCATGCGTGGAATTTTCCATAAGTTTTCCTTGCAGGCTACACATAATATAAAACTCTCTTCTTTTTTTATTCAAGCTTGGGACCGGCTAGCCCTTGTCCATTTCTTGGTATATATAATAAATTATTTTTCTACCAAAGAAGACGAAATAAGAAAACTTACTTTTGCTTACACAAAGTTTGCATCCATCCATCCATTTCCTCTTTAGAAGTACAATTTTCAGATTGTTGCACCATCAAATCCGTAAGCTTTTTTGCCGGATCATCCAACGGTGGGACCTCAATAGTAAAGTGGAGTGGGCCCTCTTGATGACAAGCATCCCTCGGCCGCAAGCGCAAGCCGCCTCTCTCTCATGTTAGTCTGTTGCACTCGCCTTGCCTTGTCTCGACCGATTCGGCTCTCACTTCGACTCGGCGCGTCAACCTTTTTCACCGTTCACGGTGAGCCCCTTCTTCTACTTCTCTCTTTACGTTTGGGAGATTTTCAACTGGGGAACTCTTTAATTCGTTCTATCGTCCAAATTTGGCTTTTTTCTCAGTTTAGATTCTTCGGTGTTAATATCTAGGGTAATTGAGCTTCAAATTTGCTATTTTGCTTGTTGTATTCTTTGAATTTCCTGGTATTCTTTCAGGGTTTGGTTTTACAGCATTCTGCGTTCAGGTTCGAGATATGGTTTTCGCACTTTGTGATATTTTATTCTGAATTCTGCTTCTTTAATAGCATGCTTTCGAATAAATGTTTGTGGTTTTTGCAATAAGTATTTGCATTTATCATCCCTTTCTGAAGAATCCCTCTTTTTGGAAAATTATGCTGTTCTAATATCTATTTGAGAATTTATTTATTTTTGAATGCTAAGATTTGTTCTTTCCTCGAGTTCCAATTCTATTCCTACAAATTGTCATCTGCAACTTATCAATAACATATTCCTTGATTTATGGCATGTACAATTGATTCATCAGTACATCCACTATTTTATGTTATTTATTCTTCAGCAACAGGCTGCAGCATGTTAGATATATAAGCTAACACGTTAAAATCTTTTGTATTTATGGCCTGTTATTTGACATTATTATATGGTGAAAGGCTATCTATAATTCCGTTTGTGTTCTTGCCTTCTTTTCTGCTAAGAAGACTTGATCACATCTGGTGGTTCTCCTGCATCACACTAATTGCTTATTGTTTCTCATGTTTCCATATAATTTCAGTTCTAGCTTATTGTTTGCTATAGGTTCTATGTGGTCATTTTTGCATTTTGTAGTAAATAGTACAGAGTAGACTATGACGACTGCAGCTCGACCAACATGGGCTCCCGCAAAAGGTGGCAACGAACAAGGTGGTACTCGAATTTTTGGTCCCTCCCAGAAATACTCATCGAGGGATCTTGCAGCACACACAACTTTGAAGCCCAGGTTTGTACATATTAAAAGCTGTTGCTAGCCACCCTTTAATTCCTCATTTTCCCATACTCTCTTAGAGATCTTTCTTTTCTTTTGGAATCTCTGTGAGTGCTACACTATCATGATGAACATAGTTTTCTGAAATTTTGAACTTCTGAAGGGATGACTGCTTAGTAGATAAATACATTATGCTGGGAAAGCATGCTTTTCTATCTATGGTAGTCTTTGCTGTGGATTCTGTCCTGGTCTGATCAAGCACCTTGGGTGACACTTCTGATCCACTTCTTCAATACAGTTTCATCTTTCCGATGTTGAGACAATATTCAGTGGATTGTTGTATCAAATACATTCGTACGTTTATAGAAATGTAATGTGTTGGATGCATTTGTAACACTAATTTCACAAATTATCTAATATATAGAATCATAGCTGTTCCTTTTTATCATCATTATCTATGGCTTTTTCTTCCATTTCCTCATTCTCGTTCTGGCTTGGTAAATATTTGATATAATCAAGTTACTGTCTAAGGCACAAAGCAGCTATTGACTAAATCTCGGAAAGAGAAATGTAGTCCTTAAGGCTATGCAGTTAGGAATATTTTCTGAAATATTAGTTTAAGGGAATCTTGCATAATACCTCTTCAGCTTTTGTCCTCCACAAGTTGGCTTTCCGCTGATCAAGTAATTCATCAAGGTATCTCCAGGGCTTAATGCTACTTTCTTTGGGGAGTGATGCTATGTTATGGCTTTAACTGTGGATGCAACAACAACAATTATGATTTTGAAAACATACCATCTTTCAATCGACCTCTGGGGCCCTCCTTTACATCTCCAGAATGTAACCAAGTCCATTTTGGTGATTCTTGGCTTTAGCTGTGGATGTATCAAGAACAATTATGATTTTGAATGACCAATAGTTTTTTTCTTTTATGGTCAGTGTGTATTTGAACCCACAAATATGAGACAGGGAAATTAAGCAGCTCAGCCAAGTGCTCAATCCAAAGATAAGTGATGCAATTGCTAGGGATGTTTGGTGACAAATATTGGTAGTTCATTCCCCTCATTTTGTGAAAACAGAGCCATATATGTTCTCTCTGTGGCCTGTGAGCATATACCATGCCCCTATCATCATGAACCTAGCATCTTTATTGAAACTTGGGGTTCTCTGACCTTCATTGGCATAGTATTACATCACTGTCACCCATTTTAGTAGAATATCAACAAATGCTTCTCACTAAATGCATTGAAGCAGTACATGATAAGCTACTTTGTATGGTATTGCTCTGGTGGACATGAGCAGTTGCTCTGTATGAAAACTTGGTTTCTGTTGCATCTTAAATAGGTACATCTGTACACATATTTGCTACATGAGGACTTGGCTGTTTTTTATATCTGGGTGCAGGCATGTTCATGCATGTGTACGTCATCATCATCATCAAGACCTTATCCCAATTAGGGCTCGGCCATGCATGTGTACGTACATGGATATAAATATCTGCATTATTTAGAGGACCTGCCTCCTTGTTTCTAGGGGCTCATTTTTTTTTGAAACATTGGAGGTGATGACAACCCTCCCACTTTGAACAAATAGTACTGGAAAAGACTGACTCCACTCTACTTACTCTCCATCTATCAAGCACCACTCTTTTGCTTCTCTCTCCTCACCTCACTTCGGCAGCACTTTCCAGTGCTTCTTTCCTGCTCTCACTCGCTATCTTATTCCTGCATGTGCCTGTGCTTTAATCACTAGTAGATGTGTATACCCACATACACCTACCTATATCGGCTTGTGAGCGTTCTTGATTGGATGTCATAAACCTTGATAAATGTTTTCTGCGATTACTTGCAGAAAAGAAGGGCAGGATACCCATGAGGAATTGCAAAAGAGGAACCTCCGTGATGAGCTAGAAGAGCGGGAGCAAAGGCATTTTTCTTCAAAAGGTAAAGTCTAAACTGGTATAGGGAGAACTCTTTGATCTTTTTTTGATGATTTCTTATGGATCAGATTCTGTTGTTTCACTGTTTGAATTGGTTGGTTCTCACTCCCAATTTTATATTCAACCGTATTGGTTATAGAAGAAAGAGACCGAAGAAAAGGTACAACAACAGGTCAGCTTCTTTTGGAAGGTGAGATCTGCTGTTTTGCTATTTTTTCTCTTACAGGTGCTGAAGAAACCTTGGCTGGGACATCTATTTATTTTTGTATTCATTGTAGGGACGAAAAGAGATGCCGAAGATCGGCTCGTTCCACGAAATGTAGATGCTGATGATTCTGATGTGGACATCAAAAGCGAAGATGAAAGGTTGAACCTTTTTACAGTTTTGTTTAAGTTCCAATGCAGCCGTACACATCCAATCAAATTACTTTGCACAATATTTATCTAATTTTGCAGTCATACTAGTGTCAACATTAAATTTATGATCTTCTATTTGAAAGAAGTGGTGCAGTCTACATACATGCTCTAAAGAAAATTCGAAATAATTTATTCATCAGATTTTGTTAGATGGATTTATGATCATATCTTGCAAAATATGGAGTCTTTTGGTTGTTCCCGTTACGTTCTGACTTTTGTTTCCATTTTCTGTGTGCATGCATATTTATGTCTATTTATATTTGCCATTTCATTTCTTGTTGTTGACCTGATTACTATTGGTATTATCTTATGGAATTTACGCATTAAAAGTTTGAACATGCGGAAGGTATCAGATGTAGTCCTGTATGATGTAAGGCAACATGCAAAATGACCTAATCTATATGTTGAGATCAAGTCAGAATCAATATAAATAAAAAGAACATAAATTAAACTACCTCTAGCACTTTTAACCTATAGAAAAATAGCTTTAATAAGCATGAATGACCTACAATGAATTACAGGATTTGAAGATTGTACCAGATCTCTACTGATTAAGGTAAGATCAAAGTTTCAATATGGATTGTCCCTCTGATTGATGAATTGTCTCGATTAAAGCTTTGAGTCTAGGGTTTTCAGGAATTTAATGCAGGATAACAATTAAGGATTATTACTCATGCAGTCATGTAGCCACACACAAGACAAAAATCATCCGATAAAAGATAAAGTAGAAAAATATACTAAATGATTGATCAGGATGAAATGATATTACCTTAGCCTTGTACTAAATGCGGCTTCATGCCCACAGGAAGAAAACTAGAACAAGGAATGCACAAAATCTAGCGTAATCTCTATTCATCATTCATCAAACACTGATTACAAAAATGAGAAAATGATCCTAAGTAGGGGACATCCAACCCAAATATGGAGGAAAAGACAATTGCCTTTGCTTTAAGTCACAACACATTAATAAACCCAATACTCTTAGTGGTAAACATCCAAAGTAATAGAAAGAAAAAAAATTTGACTATAACATAACAAAAAAAAACATGGGATGGTCCCCATAAATCTCCCTAGCCAAAAAGACTTCGACTTTGTGGAAGTAGAAACAATGAACCTCCCAAGTGTATATTTGCCCAATGCGGATCTTCAAATGCATATACATACACTTGGGTTATTACTAAAGATCCCCCATGTATATGGTTTCCCAATGTGGGGTTTACAAATAGTGCTTACATACATAAGTCTTCAATAATCTCTTATACTTACATTGTCCCAAGGTGGGGACCTTACTGTAGTACATATGTACGTGTAAGAGGTCTTCCACTTTTAAAGACCCGAAAAAATAGGGGCCCTCCTCTGTCATCTCTGATATTTCCTGAAGTCACGTCTAGGGTGTTGATCATCATTATGATTGCCTTGTGGTAACGGTGGGGCTCTTGGTGTAGTAAACTGTCAATAACAATCTAGAAGGTTAGGATTTAGGCGCTGAAGCTTGTATTGTGTGATCCAAGTATAATTAGATGCAGGCCTGCCCTTCCACTTGATAAGGAATTTTGTATAACCCCCTTGTCTAGTAGAAAATATTTGATTGTCATTTGTCAAGTACGTCGTCTGCTTGCTTGTTTGTGAGATGAACCTATGGCTGCATGGGTGGGGCATGTGGCCAATTGCTCTAGATGGGTTGACTGGGATTAGTGTTTGGGTTAGGGTCAAGACTAGGATTAATGGTTGAATTGGTGGAGTGACGACAAGGAACTACATCCTCCCATTAAAGGTTGAACTAATCCCCCAGCCAGGAGGTAGATCCAAGATACAAGCATTCTCCCCTATCATCCTTAGTATTTGAAAGGGACTGACACTGTGAGCCTATAACTTATGATCGACTCCCTGTGGAAATCGGTCGGGTCTCATGCGAACCATGGCATGATCACCTAGTTGAAATTTCTTATATTGCTTGTGGAAGTCAGCATCAAATTTATATTTCTCGCGAATCCTTCGTTTGATCTTAGAATACAAATAATATATATCTTGTGTGCAAATGTCATAGCAAGAGCAGAGTCGGTCCAATCGTCAGCAAGTACATAAACTGCTTGAATAAAGGATTGGGTTGACTCAGACGACTTATGTGATGTAGACATGGGTATGAGATTTAGAGGTATCTTAGGCTTGTACACGTGAACAACCTCAAAGAGACTCATATTAGTTGTCCTATTAATAGAATTATTATATGTGAACTCAGTAACTGGTAAAATGGTGTCCCAACTCCTAATGTGCTCTCCCATTAAGCAATTCAACAAATTCACTAAGCTTTGACTCGCAACTTCTGTTTGGCCATCCATTTGTTGGTGGTAAGCAAAGGAGAATTAAAACCTAGTACCCATCATGTGTCATAGTGTCTTCCAAAAATAGCTAATAAACTTGACATCCCTATTAGACACTGAACTTTGGTAACCTATGTAATCAGACTACTGACTCATAAAAAAAATAGAATATTGGTGATCCTAGATGTTTCAATAGTCTTAGAGTAATGAATGAAGTGGGTCATTTTAGAAGTGGGTAGTCGAAGCATGATGTACATGCTCAAATCTTGCTATGGGGCATGTGGAACAAGCAAAGGGGTGTACAATACAGTTTTTTTTTTTGCGCTGCTTTGCCAGTTGATGAGTATGGCATTACCCAATGATGTGGGTAACATCCCTCTGGAGACTAGGCCAATAGAATCCATAAAAGACAAGGGCAGTCATTTTGTCACTTTTGAAATGGCCAACTACCCCACTCGTGTGGAGCTTCCAAATGAGAAAATCTTTTAAGGAAGTGCGGGAAATACACAAATGAAGGCCTCTAAACAAATATCCATCCTGTAGGAGGTTGTCTCCAATACTTCATATCTGGTCCTCAATTAGTGATATGTAAACCTCTTTAAAATCTGGGCACGATGGATAATCCTCTCTCAAATGCTCGAACTTGGTAACATCAACTTGTAAGGTGCGTAGTAATGCCACCTTACGACTCATGTATCTATAGGTTTGTTTTCGACACCTACTTTATGCTTAAGCACAAATAAATATTCTTGAAGAAATTCAACCCATTTGGCATGTTGCGGGTTTAATTTCTTTTGGGAGTTGAGGTATCGTAGGACCTCATGGTCAGAGGGCAGCCCCCTAGTGCACAAAGCTCCCACCTATGTGGGGTCCAAGGAGGGGGCGGACCACAAGGGTCTATAGTATCAGTGCATAGAACAAGACAAAATTGTTAGTCAAATAAGTAATGCCTCCAATGTTTTAATGCATGAACAAATGCATAGAGCTCCTTGTCTTAAGTAGAGTTTATCTGCCATGCGTCATTTAATTTCTAGTTGAAAAATGCCATGGGGTGACTTTTTTGACTTAAAACTCCTATACCTAAACCAGATGCATTGCATGGCACTTCAAAAACCTTTGAAAAGTCAAGTAGGCACATCACCGGAGCTTCAATTATTCGCTCTTTGATTTCATTGAACACTTTGGATGCAACATTTGTCCATTTAAACTCCATTCTTCATGCAATCAGTAATGAGATCCATAATGGAACTGAACCCATTGATGAAGCGACGATAGAAAGTCGCTAACCCATGGAAATTGTGGACCTTGTAAATATTTTGTGGCTCACTCCACTCCACGATGGACCTCACCTTCTCTGGGTCCACAGAGATGCTTTAAGAAGAAACCACAAATCCTAAGAAGATAACCTGTTAGGAAGCAAATGAACATTTCTTAAGATTTGCTTATAACTTCTTTGTCCTTAGCGTCTCACATATCTGCTTGCTGTTCCTGGGTATGACTAGATGTCCTTGAAATACACAAACATCAACTTGGCGACAAACGACATCAGCACATGCATCATGATCTCCGTGAATGTATCAGGGGCATTCGAAAGCCCAAAAGGTATGACCATCCACTCATTTAAGCCATCCTTCGTCTTGAAGGAGGTCTTCCACTCATCCTGAGGACGAATACAAACTTGGTGTTAGCCACTCTTAAGGTCAAGCTTTGAAAAGATCGTAGCACCCACCATCATGTCCAACATATCAATGAGCCTCAGTATGGAAAATCTATACTTGACTGTGATTTTATTGATAACTTGGTTGTCCACACACATCCTTTATGAACCCTCTTTCTTGGGTGTGAGCAGTGCGGGTTAGTCACAAGTGCTCAAGTTCTCCTGAATGAAACCTTCTTTAATAATTCATCCACCTGTTTCTTCAACTTAGCATGCTTGGTGGAATTCATTCTATAGTGGAAAAGGTTCGGAAGACTCGATTCGGGGAACAGATCGATGTGATGCTGAATATCCCTCATGGGAGGTAGTTCATCTGTAAATTATTAGGAAAACATCTGATACTCATGTAGAGTAGGTGCTACATCGCTAAGGTACTTAGGAGTCGACAGCAATGGGGTCTCCTTCATCATTAGGGCATAGAAGAAAGGTTCATCTCCAATGTTTCTCTCGAATGCGGTGGTGTTGACAATGTGGAGGTCTTTAGCTTTCGCCTTGCCATCCATGACTATTTTACTGCTGCCTTCTTTTCGCTCAAGTGGGGCTTTGGGTGGTGGAGGATTGAGTCGGATCCTCCAATGCTGGTCCCAAGCCTGGATGAAAAGGGAGGGTCTTGTGTCAAGTGTCAGCCAGCAAGGGAGAAGTTGAAGATGATTTTGTTATTTATTTCCTTTTTGCAAATGAATACGTATTTGTATATTAGTTTGCAAGGAAGAAATGAAAATCAGCTCCAGCTTCTTAAAATATGGCAACCCTTGCATTAGGTGCTAGCCAGCAAGGGAGAAGCTGAAGATGATTTTTTTGTTTCTTTCCTGCTTGTAAGGAAGAAATGAAGATCATCTCTAGCTTCTTAAAACTATGGCAACCTTAATATGACATGAATCAAAAACTGACATTCCCTCAAGCTAGGGAGTTTCTCATAAGCGACATGCTGCATCGGATCCCAAGTGCGGTGAAAAAAGGGTAAGGGTTGCTAGGGAGTTCTCCCAGAAGCCATGCGCTACATCAGATTCTGGGTGTAGTGAAAAATAGGCAAGGGCTGCTAGAGCGTCCCTCGAAAGCGACGCGCTGCATCAGAACCCAGGTGCAGTGAAAAGTGGACATGGATTCATGCCATGGAGATCAAGAAGGGCGTTGGTAAATAGGATATCTCCAGAGCATAAGATTCGTATTGCTACCTGGAGTATAAGGACATTGACAGGTAAGAGTTTAGAGTTAGTAGACACGATGAAACGTAGAAGAGTCAACATCACTTGTATCCAAGAAACCAAGTAGAAAGGGGCTAAAGCTAGAGAAATTGATGGGTATAAATTATGGTATGTAGGAAAGGATAATAACAGAAATGACATAGGAATAATAGTGGATAAAGAATTAAAGGATAAAGTTGTGGACGTTAAAAAAATTAGTGATAGAATTATAATAATAAAACTTGTTCTAGGATAGTAGATCATAAATGTTATAAGTGTATATGCACCACAAGTAGGGTTAGAAGATATAATCAAGAGACAGTTTTGGGAAGATATGGAGAGAGTCATGCAAGAAATTCCCAACACTAAAGGGATATTTATAGGAGTAGACTTAAATGGTCATATAGAAAAAGAAAATGAAGGATATGATAGAATACACGGAGGGTATGGTATAGGTGAACGAAATGAGATGGGGGAAACTATCCTCGATTTTGCTTTGTCATATAACTTAGCCATTGCAAATACACTCTTTAAGAAGAGGGATGAACACTTAATAACCTTTAAAAGTGAACTCTACAAAAGCCAAATATACTTCTTTCTATTTAGGAATACTGAACGATCAATGTGTAAGGATTGTAAGGTTATACCTGGTGAGATTTTAATCTCACAACATAGGTTAATGATTATGGATATCCATATCAAAAGATGGAGGAAAAGAAATGAACTTAATAGGTATCCATAAACTAAGTGGTGGAACATAAAAGGAGAGAAAATAACCTCATTCAAAAATAAGTTGATGGTAGAAGGAAACT
The DNA here is from genome assembly GCA_035236585.1 of Warburgia ugandensis. NCBI lineage: Eukaryota > Viridiplantae > Streptophyta > Magnoliopsida > Canellales > Canellaceae > Warburgia > Warburgia ugandensis. The sequence goes on from CP141139.1 coordinate 33,442,323, forward strand.
GGAACTATAAAACAGAAGTAAATACCATGTGGATTAATATAGCTGAGTCCATTAAGAAAGTGACAAAAGATGTCTTAGGAGTATCTAAGGGTAAAAGGCAATTAGTAAAGGAAACATGGTGGTGGAGTGAAACAATGCAAAAAGTTATTAAAGAAAAACGGATGTGTTTTAAAGCATGGCAGAAGAGTAGAAATAATGAAAACTATGAACAATATAAGAGTGCTAAAAAGGTTGCTAAGAGAATAGTAAATGAGGCTAAACTTAAGGCATATGATGAGCTATATAATAGATTAGGAACAAGAGAAGGTGAGAAAGATGTGTTTAAACTTTTAAAAGTAAGAGAACCGAAGGGTAGGTACTTAGATCATTAGAACTGATGATCAAAGGGTGTTAGTCAAAGATAATGAAATTAAACAAAAGTGGGAGACGTACTTTCAAAAATTGTTAAATGACAATGGCTCTAAGAATATAGGGATTGAAAATACTATAAACCTAAATAACATTGGATATTATAGATATGAACATAGGATTAGAATACCTGAAGTGAAAGAGGCCTTGAAAAAGATGAAATCAGGAAAGGCCATGAGGCCCGATGATATACTAATAGAGGTTTGGAAGCATATGGGAGATATGGGGTAGTTTGGTTGACCAAATTGTTTAACAAGATTATAAAATCAAAGAAAATACATGATGAGTGGAGGAAAAGCTCTATTGTACCAATTTATAAGAATAAAGGAGACATACAGAGCTGCCCTAATTATAGAGAGATCAAACTTATGAGCCACACTATGAAACTTTTTGAAAGAGTGATTGAGAAGAGGTTACGGCATGAGATAAGTGTATTGGAGAATCAGTTTAGTTTCATGCCTAGGAGGTCTACTATGGAAGCTATTTTCTTATGAAGACAATTAGTAGAGAAATATAGGGAGAGGAGGAAAGACATCCATATGGTCTATATCGACTTAGAGAAAGCTTATAATAAAGTCTCTAGAGAGTTAATATGGAAGGTGTTAGGCGAGAAAGGTGTTTCACAGGGGTATATAGATATAATTAAATATATGTATGAGGGAGTGGTAACAAATGTTAAGACTGCTAGTGGTGAGAGCGGTGATTTTCCTGTCACTATAGGATTTCACCAAGGATCGGCATTGAGTCCATACCTTTTCACGTTGGTTATGGATGAGTTAACGAAACATCTGCACGAGGAGATTCCCTGGTGCATGCTATTTGGAGATGATATAGTCTTAATTGATGAGACAAGGGAGGGCATAAACACAAAGCTAGAGTTATGGAGAGAAGCATTAGAATCTAAATGACTTAAAATCAGCAGAACTAAGACAAAATATATGGAATGCAATTTTAGCAAGGAGAGTAGGAGTGGAACACTAGTCAAGATTGATAAGCAAGAACTAAGGCATCCAAAGGATGAGCACTGTATGAAGCCTCCTTTATCAAATCCAAAAGATGCCAAGAAAAACTGCATCCTCTAGATGTCCGTCTATGAATCATGAGAGTGAATTGGCACCAAGAACAGAATCTTCAGTCACTTTCAGAGACCAACCAAAACCGCAGAGCAAAGCTGAGTCCGAACTTTACTGGAATATTCAGACAAGGAGAAAGTTGGCCAGTCTCACTGTATCCTTGCTACATATAAAGTTCGCAAGAGCTCTGTTAACTTGTCCCATTTCTTTCAGATGAGCAGGACCACTCCCACACGACAACCATAAATGTTAACTAAATTTTACCTTTGGGAGGCAGCTTGCACTTGGCACCATCTTTAAAATTATACCATTACTAATAATTGGAACCCTACGCCTCCTAAGGTCCTGTCTGTTAAGTTGGTGGACAATAAGACCTGTAATGCAACTGCATTACCACTATGATTTTCATACAGTGCTGATCTGGTTCTCTCTCCACTTTCAAATTGCTTGTTGGGTAGTGATGTCTCAAGTTCTGCATGATCCTTTAATTGGAACTGTACATGGCTGGTTGTTGACTCCTGCTTTGTTATCAAAGCTAACAGTCAGTGCCAGTACATATTACCATATTAGGTAACTCTGCGGCTGAACCTAACATGCACCAGCCTAAGCCAGAAGGGAGAAGTGAAACACTCATAGTTTTGTGGGTGGAGCAGGATAAAACCTAGCAATACTTCTCCTTTAGCAACATACGATACTGGTTTGGAATTTACCAGTTGCAATGGATTGAGTGTTCCCCTGTCAAACTGTTACCCAAACATGCAGGCCCAGAAGAGCCGCATCTCCTGGGACCTGGGAAGTGTTAGTCCATATCGTACGAAAGTGGGTGCAATGAAGTTGTTAGATCATCATCATCAAAGCCTTATCCCTATTAGGCGTTTGCTACATGAATCTTGTTCCTCCATTCACCTCTATCCAGTGTCATTGTTCCATTAAGTCCAAGAGTTTTTAGATATTTTCTCACCACTTCTATCGACGTCCTTTTGGGCCTTCCCTTTGTCCTTTTAGAGCCTTCGAGTTGGATGAACTCACTCCTAACAGGTGCCCTTTTCAATCTCTGATGGAAATGTTCAAACCATCTAAGTCTACCCGCTCTCATGTCATTACCTATTGGTGCTACTTTTAAGTTTCTTCTAAATTTTTCATTTCTATTTATATTATTTCTTGCCTTGCTACTTATACATCCCAAAATCCTCATTTTGGCTACACTTATCCTATGTATATGTTGTTTCCTAACTGCCCAACACTCTGATCCATAGAGCAAATGAAGTCCTTAGGCGTACACAATGATGTAGCTTCATACATGTTTAACTTTTCAAGAGATAAGGGAGAGAGGATATGCTATCTCCAGCTAGTTAACATATCATTATGAAGAGATCCTCCAACTTCATGCTTCCTTGCAGTCCACTGAGACAAATGAATATCAATGTGATGGTATTATGATTTTATGGATTAGCTTGATGAGTTTGAAAAATTCACTGGAGCTTGGGTTCAGTTTTACTTTTATTCAGACTCTCATAGAAGTCAAGAATAATTCAGTGTGATCAGCTTTGTTTATTTTTCCTTAGCTGTCATCAACATTGTGTAGGGCCAGGAAGCTGGATTCTCTATTAGAGTGTGTGCTGCTTTTAGGTATAGGGATCTTCTGATGGAGGGTGGATTTGTATAGGGAGTTGCTCCCCCTTTATTAACAACACTATCCCACTCCTCTGGGGTTTCCATCTGTATTTTATAAATATGAATATCTTTAGTAATATATTATCATAGATTATCTCGTAATGGGTAAAACATGTACTTTGTATTTCATGGTTATTACTATAAGTGGCATAACCTGTGGAGCTGTATGCTGCCATGCATGTTTTTTTGAGATAAAATACTAGCAGGATCATGTGGACTTGTTCTGGCGGTTTTGTGACTATTCATACGCTAGGCCCTTCATGTGATATCCTCTCCAATGACATGAGAGATACAGAAATTAATGTAACTTATTAGCATTTGTCATTTACCAAGGGCTGCAGCTGGTTTACTAGATGTAAATAGAGAGTGGAGCTGATATTCAGTAGCCTGAGGGTGTATAACATGAAAAGTGGCATAACTTGAGTAGCTATATATCACCATGCATTTTTTTTGGAGATAAAACTATTGCATGATTATATAGACTTGTTCTGGTGGTTTTGTGATTGAGTCGGACCATCCATACACTAGGCCCTTCATTTCATATTCTCTCTAATAACATGATAGATACAGAAATTAATGTAACTTATTAGTGTTATTTACTGAGCATTGCAGCTGTTTTGCTGGATGTAAATAGAGAGTGGAGCCAATATTCAGTAGCCTGAGGGTATATAACATGAAAAGAGAGATATTTGCTTATAGAAAAGTGATAAGCAGATGTTCACTTGCTTGCACATGGAAGAAGTAAACTTTTTTGCGGCCCAACATGTGTCATGTTGGCATGATCCAATCCACTAGTCTGGTGGATAATGATTCAGCCCAGCCTAGTGGCACTGATTTTGTCCTGATTGGATATTCCTAGACCTTTCATCCAAAACACCTGTTTAGGGTGGTTTTTGGTGAACTATAACATGTTAATGAAATTTCTGTTTGGCATGGGACTAAAGCCATGTGGTTTAACTATCGATGGTGTGCAAGTTAATCGGTATGGATCCACACATAGATTTCCATGTGGACCAGAAAGTATACTTTTTCCTTGATAGCGAAAATGCCTTGCTTAGTCTTCAAACTCTTACTTATATTGAAGGAAACAGACATGATATGCCAAACTTTTGTTTCTCGGTACATGCCCAAGCATAATGACTTCATCAATGCAGTTTCTTGGAAGCATAGGAATGGGACAGGATACCTTCATAAATCATCATCATCATCAAGACCTTATCCCAATCAGGGGTCGGTTATATGAATCTTGTTCCTCCATTCCCTGCTATTAAGTATGATGGCTTCATTTAGTCTCAAAGTTTTTATATCTTTTTTCACCACTTCTATCCATGTTTTTTGGGGCCTTCCCATTCTGGTCTCCATTGCACATGTCCAAACCATTTAAGTCTAATCTCCATCATCTTGTTATCTATTGGTGCTACTCCTAAGTTTTCTGTAGTATTTTTACTTCTAATTCTATCCTTTCTTGTCTTGCCACTCTTCCATCTCAACATCCGCCTTTTAGTGATGCTTATCCTATGTACATGTTGTTCCTTAACTGTCCAACACCCTGATACATAGAGCATAGCGGGCCTTACAGTCATTTATAGAATTTTCCTTTTTGCTTGAGTGTCACCCTCAAATCACACAAAACTTCAAAGGTGCATCTCCATTTGTTCCAACTTGCTTGGGTTCTTTAGGTAACCTCCCTCTCATTCTCTCTGCTCTCATGAATTATCGATCCCAAGTATTGGAAGTGTTCTTTTAGGAGGACTTCTTAGTCATCAATCTTATCAATTCTTCGATCTTGCTCCTCTTCTTGCTAAAATTACATTCCATATACTCTATCTTAGTTTGGCGAAGTTTAAATCCTTTAGATTCTAACGCATCTGTCCATAAACTCTAGCTTTGTGTTTACGCCCTCCCTTGTCTTTTCAATCAAAACTATATCATTTGCAAGTAAGATGCACTATGGAATCTCTTCTTGCAGATGTTTTGTCAACTTATCCACAACTAAGGTGAAAAGGTATGAGCTCAATGCCACTCCTTGGTGCAATCCTATAGTGATAGGAAAATCACTAGTCTCTCTGCCAGTGGTCCTAACATTGTTACCACTCCCTCATACATATCCTTAATTATGTCTAAGTACCTCGTGAAACCCCTTTCTCACCCAATGCCCATCATATTAACTCTTTGGGGACCCTATCATCAGCTTTTTCTAAGTCAATAAAGACCATGTAGAGGTCCTTCCTCATCTCCCTATATTTCTCTATCAATTGTTTGAGCAGGAAAATAGCTTCATGATAGAGCTCTCAGGCATGAAACCAAACTTGTTTCCAATACACTCGTCTCATGCCGTACCCTTTTCTCAATCACTCTTTCAAAAAGTTTCATGGTATGGTTCATAAGTTTGATCCCTTGATAATTAGAACAACTCTGCGTATCTCCTTTATTCTTATAAATTGGTATAGTAGAGCTCTTCATCCATTCATCCGGCATTGTCTTCAACTTTACAACTTTGTTAAACAACCTTGTCAACCAAACTACTCAAGTATCTCCCATATATTTCCAAACCTTTATTTGCATATCATCGGGCTCGAGGCCCTTTCCTGATTTCATTTTTTTCAAGGTCTCTTTCACTTCAGGTATTCTAATCCTACGATCGTATCTATAATGTTCAATGCTATTTGGGTTTACAATACTTTTAATCCCTATATGCTTAGGGTAATTGTCACTAAGCAATTTTTGAAAGTAACTTTCTCACCTTTTTTTATCTCGTTGTCTTTGATCAGTACCCTTTGGTCATCAGTCATCACTTCTAATACACTTAATGTGGTCTAAGTCCTTACTTTTCTTTTCTCTTACTTTTGCGAGTTTAAACACATCTTTCTCACCTTCTCTTAATCCTAGTCTATTATAGAGATCATCGTATGCCTTGAGTTTAGCCTTACTTAGTACTCTCTTAGCAACCACTTTCACATTCTTATATTGCTCAAAGTTTTCGTTATTTTTAGTCTTCCATCATGCTTTAGAAAAAATGTTTCTCTTTAATAACTTTTGACACTTCTTTACTCCACCACCAAGTTTCCATTGCTGGTGGCCTTTTACCTTTAGATACTCCTAGGACATCTCTTGCCACTTTTCTAATAGACTTGGTCATATTAGTCTACATGGTGTTTGCTTTTGTTTCATTGTTCTAGTTTCCTTATATTATCAACTTGTTTGTAAATGATGTTATCTTCTCTCCTTTTAAGTTCCACCACTTAGTTTTTGAACACCTATTATATTCATTTCCTTCTGCATTTTAATACAGACATTTATAACCATTAACCTATGTTGTGAGGTTAGACTCTCACCAGGTATCACCTTATAATCCTCACTCATTGATCTTTCGGTATTCCTAAGTAGAAAAAAGGTCTATTTGGCTTTTATAGAGTCCACTTTTAAAGGTTATTAAGTGTTCATCCCTCTTCTTAAAGAATTTGCTCGCTAGGGCTAGGTTATATTCCTAAGCAAAATCTAGGATAGCTTCCCCCATCTCATTTCATTCTCCTATACCATACCCCCCATATATCCTATCATATCCTTCCTTTTCTTTTCCTACCTGACCATTTAAGTCTACTCCTATAAATATTCCCATTGTGTTGGGAATTTCTAGCATGACTCCCTCCATATCTTCTCAGAATTGTGTCTTAATTCTATCTTTTAACCCTACTTGCGATGCGTATACACTTATAGCATTTATGATCTTCTATCTTGGAACAAATTATATTAGTATAATTCTATCACTAGTTCTTTTAATGTCTACAAGTTTATCCATTAATTCTTTATGTACTACTATCATTATACCATTTCTATTATTGTCCTTTCTTACATGCCAAAGCTTATACCTATTAATTTCTCTAGTTTTAGCACCTTTCCACTTAGTTTCTTGTATACAAGTGATGTTGACTTTCTTGCGTTTTATCGTATCTTCTACTCTAGACTGTTACATGTCAATTTGCCTATATTCCATGTGGCAATACGAATCTTATTCTCCTAACCTAACCTGTCTACCGCACACTTCCTAAATGGTGAGGGAACCCATGCATACTTTCCACCGCACCCGGGTTCTGATGCAGTGCATTGCTTTCGAGGGAATGCTCTAGCAGTCCTTGCCTATTTTCCACTATACTAAGGATTCGATGCAGTGCATCACTTTTGAGGGAATGCCCTAGCAGCCCTTGTCCATTTTTCATTGCATTTAGGATCCAATGCACTGGTCTGCTTACGGGGAACGCCCTAGCCAGAAGGAATGTCAAAAATTGATTCATGACTAGGGTTTTCCATGGGATTTACTCGCCGGTTGGTGCCTGATGCAAAACCCTCTTCCTTTATCTATGCTTGGAATCGGCAGTGGCAAAGTTGTATACCTTCATAAATAATTACACTATTTGGTGATTTGGATGTGCACTATTTGGAAGAGCAAGTCTTTGAATTGCAAGGTGCTGGAGTTTATACACCATAATATCTAATTATACTTTTCCTTAAGCTATAAAGTTGAGCTGGTGTCTTTGAAGAAGAGGAGAAGTTCACATCTCTTTGATTATTTAATAATTTGCTAACAATTTCTTGTCAAGGTTATAGCTTGAAATTCTTCAGTACAACGTAGTTGTCAAATAAGAAAGTTGGTTATGCTAGAGATGCATCTTTAATTTCACAAGATGTCTTCTTGATAGTTGATTTAGACCTTCATATTCAACCCATGAAGACTTCTTTTTTGCTTCCTAAGCTAGGATTTCTACCTTTGTAGGAGGCTTGCATCTGCCTCATACTGGAAGCATTTGATGAAGGCCTTAGTAAACATGCCCCATTGCGCCAAGGGACAGTGCTGGGTGCGATATGGTACTAAGTTCTTATTATCGTTTCCAAGTGGGAACAAGTGAAAAATAATTGTTGACTCTTTTTGAACTTCATAATTTATCTTTCCAAGATTTTTTTTAATTTGATTTTGTTGTAAATTCTTATGATATTGCCCCCAGTCACTTGTAAAGGTCATGAAGCCACAACAGGTCAATTTATTTGCTGATTGATTTCACTTGACTATATAGGGCTCCATTACTTGTGCCTGAATATGACCTTTAAGATTCTGTTGCTATTGGGCTTTATGTCAGACTCAACTGTCTACAGCTCAGCTATGTGTGCTTGGATGAATCTTGCATAATGTTTTCAGCATTTAGATATTGATTGTCTGATGCCTGATTATGTTGTCACATTTTGTTACTCATTATTTTTTATGCTTCTTATGAAGGGCTTTATAAATCATTTTCTTCATTATTTGCTGAAATAGTAAAAATGTGTGATTAGTGATGATGACGAGGAAGACACATTAGCTCTGATGGCTGAGCTGGAAAGGATAAGAAAAGAGAGAGCTGAAGAGAAACTTCGGAAGGTCGGATAACTTGTCTATGGTGAACTCTGTTAGCATGTGATTTTGCTTGACTCTCTTAGTATTCCAGGAATAAATTGCGCACATTGTTTCTCTCAGTTCTAGATGCATTTACAGGCTAACTGTTTTGTTAGTCGTGTATTAATAAACTTGTCGTAACTTTGTAAAGACAACTAGTTGGCCAAGGTTCTGATGGCAGTCTATCTTGAAGCAGATGTCTTCTGTCTGCCATTGGGAGACCTCCAGAGGAGTAAAAATAGAGTTTGGTACTTTGGCACTAAAAATAGGCTGTTTTATGTGTTTCTTGTGCTTTTTGAAATGCCAGAAGCGACATAGAATTAGCTTTATTATGTTGTATGTTGTCTTTACCATTTTCAACTTCACATGTATAGATTTTGTATATGATTGGCTTAAGGTTTGATTTGAAATAACATGATCTCTTATACCTTTTAGGTGCACTAAAACTTGTATAGGAGTTGAAGGTTGAATCCAATTTTGTGGATTCTGGAAACATAATATTTATACTAGTATCAATGGTTGCTGAAATGGATGTTTGTCATCCTCTTCAAATTGGGCTGCCAATTATTTGATGCTACGAAATGGAGCTATTGACCACCCAATAAATGTCCTTTAGCTTCTGGTCATTTTCCTTCACATAGAAATGTTTCTCTAGTCATCAAGGAGTTAAGCATCGTGCTTCTTTTTCTTTATACGTCTGGTTGTAGTCATTCCTTTCTCTGTTATCATTTTCTTTTCCTGTTCTTTCCTGGTTTTGCTTTTCACATCCTTCTGCCTCTTTTGGAGTAGAGCTCAAGCTCTAACTAGTTCCTGCCAATCAGTTCATGGTTGCTATAATATCAACATTTCTGTAGCGCTATGGCGACTAGGTGCAGTGATTCTTTTTCTATTTCTAATAAATGTGCCATTATTCTCTTGATCTTGAGTCTTGACCTCTTTTGAATATCCAATCTCATGGATGCTGGAAACATAGGTATTGATACCTGTATCTATGGCTGCTGAAATTGATTTTGTTATTGTCTTCAAGTTCTGCAGCTAATTGTTTGATCTATAAGAAATTTAGGGCCCCTGGCCTCCCAAGAGATGTTGTTTAATTTTGTGGCTAATTGCCCTTGCATAGTAGTTGTTCTACCTAACAGGAAGCTAACATCAGCTCTTGCTTTCTTCAATGGATCTTATCTGAGTTATCCTTCTCAATTGGAGTTCCTAGCATGTGTATGTACTCACGCCTTCTCTCTCTCTCTCTCTCTCTCTCTCTCTCTCTCTCTCTCTCTCTCTCTCTCTCTCTCTCTCTCTCTCTCTCTCTCTCTCTCTCTCTCTCTCTCTCTCTCTCTCTCTCTTTTAACGAATAAAATGCTTAGCTAATTCCATGCGTCTAACCAAAAAATCCTTTCTTCTTCCAAATTTTCAATCATCCCATTCCCGGTGGACCCTTCTTCCCTTAATTCCTTCCATTCTACCAATGAATGATCTATACATATGTATATTCGCTTGTAAATAAGAAGAGAAAAATAGTGAAAGTCATCTTCAACTTCTTCAATTATGGAAAACCTAACAGGACATGAATCGATCATTGACATTCCCTCAAGCTAGAGCGTCCACCATAAGCGATGGGTTGCATCAGATCCTAAGTGCAGTTAAAAATGGGCAAGGGATGCTAGGGCGTTTCCTCGGAAGTGATGCGCTACATCGGATCCCGGGTAGTGGAAAATGGGCAACGGCTGCTAAAGTGTTCCCTCGAAAGGGACGAGTTGCATTAGAACCCAGTTGCAGTGGAAAGTAGGCATGGGTTTATGTCATGGAGGTTGAGAAGTGCATGGGTAAATAGGCTAATTCTGGAGAATAAGATTTATATCACCACATGGAATATAGGCACATTGATAGGTAAAAGTCTGGAGTTAGTAGATATGATGAAACATAGGAGAGTCAACATAGCTTGTGTCCAAGAAACCAAGTGGAAAGGGGCTAAAACTAGAGAAGTCAATGGGTATAAGCTTTGGTACATAGGAAAGGACAATAATAGAAATGATATAAGGATAGTGATGGATAAAGAATTAAAGGATAAAGTTGTAGACGTCAAAAGAACTAGTGATATAATTATAATAGTAAAACTTATTATGTGAGAGAAGATCATAAATGGTATAAGTGCATACGCACCACAAGTAGGGTTAGAAGATAGAATTAAGATACAATTCTGAAAAGATATGGAGGGAGTTATGCTAGAAATTCCCAACACAGGGGATATTTATAAGAGCAGACTTAAATAGTCATGTAGGAAAAGAGAAGGAAGGATATGATAGGATACATGGGGGGTGTAGTATAGGAGAATGAAATGAGATGGGGGAAGTTATCCTCGATTTTGCTTTAGCATATAACCTAGCCCTAGCGAATACATTCTTTAAGAAGAGGGATGAACACTTAATAACCTTTAAAAGCAGACTCTATAAAAGCTAAATAGACCTTTTTTCTACTTAGGAATACTGAAAGATCAATGAGTGAGGATTATAATGTGATACTTGGTGAGAGTTTAACCTCACAACATAGGTTAATGGTTATAAATGTCTATATTAAAATGCAGAAGGAAGGAAATGAACATAATAAGTGTTTAAAAACTAAGTGGTGAAACTTAAAAAGAGAGAAGATAACATCATTTACAAACAAGTTGATAGTAGAAGGAAACTAGAACAATGAAACAGAAGCAAACACCATGTATACTAATATGGCCGAGTCTGTGAGAGAAGTGGCAAGAGATGTCCTAGGAGTATCTAAAGTTAAAAGGCCACCAACAATGAAAACTTGGTGGTGAAGTGAAAAAGTGCAAAAAGTTATTAAAGAAAAATGTTTTTTCTAAAGCATGACAAGGGACTAAAAATAACAAAAACTTTGAGCATTATAAGAATGTTAAAATGATTGCTAAGAAAGTACTAAGTGAGGCTAAACTCAAGGCATATAGTGATCTCTATAATAGACTAGGATTAAGAGAAGGTGAGAAAGATGTGTTTAAACTCACAAAAGTAAGACAAAAGAAGAGTAAGGAGTTAGGCCACATTAAGTGTATTAGAAGTGATGACTGATGACCAAAGGGTACTAATCAAAGACAATGACATCAAAAAGGTGAGAAAGTTACTTTTAAAAATCGCTTAATGACAATTATCCTAAGAATATAGGGATTAAAAGTACTGTAAACCCAAATAGCATTGAACATTATAGATACAATCGTAGGATTAAACTACCTGAAGTGAAAGAGGCCTTGAAAAAAATGAAATCAAGAAAGGGCCTAGGGCCTGATGATATACCAATAAAGATTTGGAAGTATATGAGAGATACTTGAGTAGTTTTGGTTGACAAAGTTGTTTAACATGATTGTAAAATCGAAGACAATGTCAGATGAATGGATGAAGAGCTCTATTATACCAATTTATAAGAATAAATGAGACAGACAAAGCTGCACTAATTATCAGGAGATCACACACTATGTAACTTTTTGAAAGAGTGATTGAGAAGAGGTTATGACATTAGATGAGTATATTGGAGAACTAGTCTAGTTTTATGCCCTAGAGGTCTACCGTGGAAGCTATTTTCCTCCTTAGACAACTGATAGAGAAATATATAGAGAGGAGAAGGACCTCCACATGGTCTTTTTTGACTTAGAAAAAGCTTATGATAGGGTCCTTAGAGAGTTTAATATGGTGGGTGTTGGGCAAGAAGGGAGTTTCACAGGGGTATATAAACATAATTAAAGATATGTATGAGGGAGTGATAACAAATGTTAAGACCACTAGCGAAGAGACTAGTGATTTTCTATCATTGTAGAATTGCACCAAGGATCGACCTTGAGCCTGTACCTTTCCATGCTGGTTATGGATGAGTTAACAAAACAAATGCACTAAGGAGATTCCATGATGCATGTTATTTGTATAGTTTTAATTGATAAGACAAGGGAGGCCGTAAATATCAAAGCTATAGTTATGAAGAGCAACATTAAAATCTAAAGGATTTAAAATCAGCCAAACTAAGACAAAGTATATGGAATGCAATTTTAGCAAAGAGGGGAGCAGGAGTGGAGCACCAGTAAAGATTGATAACCAAAAAGTCCCCCTAAAAGACCACTTTCGGTTCTTGGGATCGATGATTCACAAGACTGGAGAGATTGAGAGGGAGGTTACCTAGAGAATCCAAGCATGTTGGAACAAATGAAGATGCACCTCTAGAGTTTTGTGTGATTGTGCTACTCAAATTGAAAGGAAAATTTTATAGAATGGCTATAAAGTCGGTCATGCTCTATGGATTGAAGAGTTGGGCAATAAGGAACATCATGTACATACGATGAATGTTGCCAAAACGAGTATGTTGAGATGGATGAGTGGCGAGACAAAAACAAATGGAATTAGGAATGAAAACATCAGAGGAAACTTAAGAGTAGCACCAATAGGTAACAAGACGAGGGAGATTAGACTTAGATGGTTTGAACATGTTCAACGGAGACTGAAAACGGCACCGGTTAGGAGTGAGGCATTGCTAATCAAAGATTCCAAAAGGTAAGGGGAAGACCCAAAAGAATGTGGATAGAAGTGGTGAGAAAGTAAAAACTTTGGAACTAAATGAAGCTAATACTTTAATAGAGGGGAATAGAGGAACAAGATTCATGTGGCCTACCCCTAATCGTGATAAGGTCTTGATGATGACGACGACTTTTATTTCTTTATTGGCAGCTGCTTCTTCCTATGCTGAATTAGATGCTTTCGTTTCTGCCACTGTCTAGTTTATGATCCCTTTGTGGTTGTTTTCCTTCTGTTTATAAATGCACCATGGTAAGTAAAAGTGTCTTTCAATGCTGCAGGAACGACAAAAGCAGGAAGAAGAGCTGAAAGCAAAAGAAGCAGAACTGATCCGTGGCAACCCTCTACTTAATAATACTACTTCCTTCAATGTGAAAAGAAGGTTAGTAGAACGTTTAAAACCACCCTCCTTTATATGACTACAATGTCCCTGTAGTTAAGCGAATTTCTGATCTCTTTGTTGACTTTTCTATGCTGCAGGTGGGATGACGATGTTGTCTTTAAGAACCAGACTCGTGGTGAAGCCAAGGCTCCCAAGCGCTTCATCAATGACACTATCAGAAATGATTTTCATCGAAAGTTTCTGCAGAAGTACATGAAATAATTTCAGCAATAAAGACTGATGTAACCAAGTGCTCAATCCCAACTGCTTATATGTGAATGGATATACAAAACTTGCACAAGATCTTGTGTGGGCTTCTTTCCTTTCTTTAGCTGGTTTCAGTTCCTTACACTTCTTTTTTACATAATCCGGGAGTTGCTTTGACATTAGTGCTGGTATTGCGTGATAGGGAATGTCGACTCTAAAAATGTGAAGGAAGCAGCAAGAGGTTGCATGATGAGGTCCGAGACCGAGGCTGTTTGTTATAATTACTACACAAACTGCAACTGCAGGAACGAGTAATTCAATTCGTAAAATTGTATTGGAGTTGCCGGAAATGGGACAATAGCATGTTTGTATACTATATTGTTCAATATCTACGTACATCAGAGTGCGCACTCCCAAATTTCAAGCGTCTTGAAGTGGGATCAGTTGGCGCAGACAACCATCTCCTCTGGAATACCCTTGAGTGCAGGTTGGGTTGCTGCTTTTTCTTTAGATTTAGGAGTCGTGTGTGAGAGGGCGTGAGTTAAATGGAATTAAAAGGAAATGTGTGCATTCCTAAATTTCAGGCGTTTTAAATGTAATCTCGTGAGAAATGATGACCTGCTTGCGTGGTGCACGCTTGAAATGTCAAGTGCGCCCTTTCGACGGGTCATTGATGTTTTGGCGGCATCCAGCCTAGTTTGATTGGAACCAGGGTTTCGGGTTTGCTCTGACCAGAGTCGCAATATCTAATCATTGAACCTGCCGTTTTCCTGTCTGCTGCAAAGTAGGCGGTGTAGCTTCTTTGTCTAGTTGCTCAGTAGTTATAGTGAGAGTTTCGATGTTCTTAAGAAACGAGTTGGATGTAACATCTTAAGTAATTGTTTAAAATGACAAAAGAAAAAATTGTGTGACTGTATGAGTCATGAAGACATGTATTGAACTCATAAAAATGATAGGATGTTCAATAAGGGATTCACCCTCTTGTGAAGAATGATATTTAGGGTGGAGACCGATACTAAGTGATATTGTGTAAATCCAAGGATTGGGTATTAATAAATAGTTTAGATGGAATAAAGATCACATTTATTAATGGCACATTATAATTTGATTATATTCATGGGTGTTTAGTAAAATCTACATGCCCCCTTGAGGGTATAAACATAGTATGTAATGTAGAGGTAATACTAATTGCTCTAAATGATAATTAATTTATCATTAGTCGACTGCATGTGATGATTGGTGATAGATAGTTGACATCGAATATTTCTAATTCAACTATGATTGCCCCTAATAGAAAGGAGTTCTATTCTATTTGCATTTGAATTACTCACTCTTAAAAAATATAGGATTTTTTGCAAAAATGCCATTACTTTTTGGCATTTTTGCAAGAAAATTCAAAATTTCACCATTTCACCATTTTGCAAATTTGCCATTAAGTCTTCCATAACTTTGCAAATTTGCCACTCTATTTCGATTCCATTCGCATTCACTGTTAAAATTTTCAAATTTCCATTATTACCCCCATCGTTTCTGTCTTTAACATTATTGATACTCCACCACCACATAAAACAATTGACTACGAACAATGATGCAGTCGACTTCATCGGCCATCTTCCTTCATTGAGATAGACTACATGAAGACT
The DNA here is from genome assembly GCA_035236585.1 of Warburgia ugandensis. Taxonomy (NCBI): domain Eukaryota; kingdom Viridiplantae; phylum Streptophyta; class Magnoliopsida; order Canellales; family Canellaceae; genus Warburgia; species Warburgia ugandensis. Next base: position 33,457,694 of record CP141139.1, read on the forward strand.
GCACACGCCCCCCACGCCCATTTTTCTCGTCAAATGCACACTCTAACCTTACTGCTCTCGTTCGGCCTGATTCACATTCGCCAGAGATCGACAATGAGCTCTTATTGGGAGGAATCTCTCTGCCTCTGTGTGTGTGTGTAGATACCTCCCTGTCTCTCCATGTAGGTGTATATAATGTGTTCGATTTTATGCTCCAATGAAGACCTGTTTGATTTTCTTGTTCCTTCAATGCACGTGTATGAAATTCCATCAATAATGTTCTTTAGTTTTTCAAAGAACATCGTGTATTCTGTTTTTAGTTGGTCACATTCACAAGTTAAACTACAAAGTTAGTAACACAACAATCTGATGTAGGGCTTGAGCCATATTAGATTTGATGTTCTACAAAACATCAACCGGTTTTATGTTTTGTAGTAAAACAACAATTGATTTTATGCTCCAATGAAGACTTGTTGATAGATGTTGTTGGCAAAATCATAATTCATTTCATGTTCTACAAAAGGAGTGAGGTCATTATCATATGAGAAATGAAATGGATTTTGCAATTCTTATTTTGTAATGAAGTTCCCAGTCACTAAGTAGAGCTGTGATCTCTCTTCCCAGACCTAATGAATTTTATGAAACCAGACTCAGAAAGTATAGGAACACGCCTTAGCCTTCTCCTCTGTTCCTAACTTGCTTATTCATACAAGATGTTCATTTCATGGAGAAATTAGCTACACACATACTTGAAATCTTTAGGAGGAAGAAGGAGAATCCATTGAAAGGGTTGGTTCTTGATTATCCTAAGTGGAGGCAAGATTTCATTAACATTTCCATGGACGTGTTGATTCTATGCCTTAATTGCTATTTTTCAACAATAGGTTTACTTGCCTTTTTTTCAATGTGTTTGATAGTAAAATAGCAAATTTTAATGGTATTCTCTGTCTTTTATGTTCTAATTTTATAACTTTCTACCTTGGCTTGTAATTGTCATAGCCTAATAATGAAACAGATCTGGTCCTTTTGTCAATTTAGTTTGTAATATGCATTCAAATATTTATTAAATTTTGCAACCCTTGTTAGCATATTGTTTCATTCTGGAATATAAGTAGGTATATTAGCTTTTACAAAATAGAATACAATCATAATACTAGCTGGCTTTGTACATGTTCAAGTTGGGTAACCACAAGAGTAAGCTATTATGTTGTAAAAGAAAAGGTACTGCATGGTGTGGGAAACCATGTGATCCATAATTATAATCAAAATATACACATGAAAAGAATGAGAGAAGAAAGCAAGATAATATCTAACTGACAAAAATAACATATCAACTCCTAAGTGCTTGCCTTCATTGTGCCATGTAGTAGTAGGGTACTGCTTGAGGGTTCTAGCCTTGTCCAAGCAAACTTCAACATCTTGCCAATGTGAACGGCTGGAGTATATACTTGCCAAACTTAGATACTCGCTGATGTTATATTCCTAATACTAAGAGAAGAAAAAGTAACATAACTAAATTTAAATCAAGAGAGATGGGTAATGATAGGTTGATTAATTGATTGTTTCATTGCTTGGAGACCCAAAGTTCATAAGCTCTGCAAAATAACAAAACTAGTGATTATAAATTGCCATTAGTAAACAATCACCAGAAGACACCTGATACTAGCTCAAGCATTTTAGAGAACTTTGAGAAAAGCAAAACTAAATATTAGGGAAAATATGACACCTAGAAGAGGAGTTCTAAAGATAATGAATGTAATGATCAATATAATCTTTAAGTAAATTGACATAGAAATTCAATCCAATAAATATGTCGTCCTACTTGACAGGATGGTGTAATTTGCTCTTTGGAAATGGCACCACTTTTAGAAGCATAATTCTAGCCTACAACTAGAAGATATGAAACCCAACTAATTCAACTCACAGATGCATGCACACGCAGAATAGAAGTTAAAGAATAACATAAACTAGGAAAACATACTTCTAGTAAATCTATGATATTTGCAGAAATATAAAGGAAATACAAAACAACAACAAAAAATTTCTCCATATCTAAGTAATAAAAATGGTAGAAATCAATATAAAAAGGATTTCCAAGGCAAGTATAGTCTCCAGTTATAACTTCTACAAATTGCGTTTGGCTCGTAAGTAACAATATCTACATACATTATGCCCTTCTAGCCCTGCAACCGAATCATCAAAATGTGTGGTAATGTGTGTCTCAACAACTCAAATTTAGAAAGAAGAAATCAATAAGGAAAATCTTATGGCTTACTCTGATAGAAACCAGCATACCAACAACAATTTAAAGAAATAACTTGGTCAGTCTTTTTTTGAAAAATAGGTCCTCAACACAAGGCAAACTTGCTTGTTAGAGAAAGCATCATATTTCAATCCATCAAGAAACTAACTCAATATTTTAATGCTTTGAGAGTTTTAAGAATGACACCAAGCTACAAACTTATCCTATCAAGAATGACTTTTAAGCTATGAACTTATCCTAACACCTTGATTATTGTTGGTTAGAACTTAGATAAGACAAGAGGGGAAAGTGGGAGCCACTAACATGTATCAATCTCTCCTAAGCGAAGCAAAAGTAATAGAATTGAATTTAAATCAAGAGATAAATTAATAAAAATTCAAATAAGGTAAGTAACTTTATTATTTTCTTAATCATGTAAATTTAGAAGTCTACTCAAAGAATCATTATTCACTTGCTCTAACTTGTTTGTAAATGGGTTGTATGCCATTGACTGATTTAAGTTTCATGTACTACATAAGAGATGTTCATTGTACACCAAAGAGAATATTATGAGATATGTGCTTTTGTATGAAAGTTCAATCCAAATGCATGTACTTTTATATCTTATTGTATACTTTATCATATTTCTCTACTATTCATTCTTTTTGCTAATAATTTATTGTTTGTTTTATGTGTAGATGGAAGGAGACGATAATATGATATTTTGGAATAACTTGGATTGGCAAATATCACACAAAAGCCAATAGAATATAGTAATGGATGTTTTAGACGATTGGATGTGTCTTAGAGAGGAAGGACTACAAACATGTAATGAAGATATCAATTTTACTAATGAAGAAGATGTGGGTGAAGACCTGTCAACCATTATAGTGCCATATGAAGAATTTCCTTAAGATAAAGATGTTGATATGGAAAGATGTAACTCAACTTATGGTTATGTATCCTTGAGTGATGATACATGTAACGAAAGTGAGAACATTATCAAGGAAGGGATGGTGTTAGCAAATGTTGAAGAATGTATACTTGCAATTTGTCTTATGCCGTGAAGTTTGTGTACAAGCTTAGAAATGTTAAGTCTGATCAAGGGTGAGTTATTGTTGAATGTGGATTAGATGGATGTACTTGGAGGTGTCATTGTTCAAAAACCAATGACAGTGTAAGCTTCCAAGTTAAGAAGATTAGTGGTTAGCATAATTGTATGAGCAGCAATGCTAACTAGTTAGCATCTATCAAATGTCTTGCAAAATGGGTATATAGTGTTATGAAGCATGATATGGAGAAGTCAGTCACAAAATTAATGAAAGAGTTGCAATCTTTGCATGGACTGAATTTGAAATATCATAAAGTTTGGCATGCTCATGAGATGGTGTTAAGCAAAATATAAGGATCGTATGAGTTCTCCTTCAGCATTGTACCAAGATACTACCATGCAAGCCTTAAGTTTAATCCTAGTAGTACAACAACATATCAATTAGAAGGAGAACAATATTGTTTCAAGAGGGTATTTATATCCTTGCATGCTTCAAGGATGGGGTTTGTTGATGGATGTCGACCTTTTCTAGGTTTAGATGGTTGCCACTTGAAAGACAAGTACAAATGAACACTCTTATGTGCTATTGGGTTAGATGGGAACAATGGACTATTTTCTAAGAATAAGGAGAGTTGGACTTGGTTCCTTTAGCATATTTATGTCATTCTTGGAGATTACGCTAATGAAATTACTTTTCTGTTAGACAAGCAAAAAGGATTAGTGGATGTTGTAAGCCATGTTTTCCCTAATTCTACACATCATTTTTGGGCTAGATATCTATGTGCAAACTTCAAAAAGCTCCATCCTGGTATACACTTCAAGCAATTATTCTGGCAAGCAGTACATGCATCAAAAGAGAAGACCTTGTTGATGCTATGAGACAAATTAAGGAAGCATCGATTGAAGCACATTAGTGGCTATTTACAGTTCCTTCAAGTTGTTGGTCGAGATCACATTTCTAGACTAATTCAAAGTGTGACATTTTAACCAACAACTTAGCAGAATCTTTTAATGCTTTAATTGCAAGCATGAGGGAGCTTCTAATGGTGGAGCTATTAGAACATATCCGACAAAAAATAATGGTCTTCTTCAATAAAGGACTGCAATATGGTATAATGACATATGTATTGAAGAAAATACAATGTTTGATAACACAAGAAAGAAATTGCACACCGTTGAGATATTCTTATTTTGAATTGGAATTTACTGAGCACAATTTGTGCACAACAAGACATGTAGTAAATCTTAACCAATTTAAATGTACTTGTCGTCGATGGGATGTATCTAGCATTACTTGCATGCATGCACTTATTTGCATAAGGAATCTAACATTGAGTGATGTGGACTATTGTAATCCTATACTTCCATGTTGACATGTTGAGAAAGGCCTATTGTACACCTATATCAGGGATACAAGACCTTTTAATATGGCATATTGTTTATCTACCTCAGTTGCTACCCACTCATTCTCGTAGACCACTAGGCTAGCCAAAAAAGAACAGAACATGAGGTGAAGACTAAGTTAGTGAAAACAATCAAGGAAATAGAGGAACTAAAAAATCCAAAAGATGTGGTCAACATGAACACAATTGAAGATCATGCAAGGTATAATAAATAATCAATAAGCTACATATATAGTTACAATTTACTATAATGTGGTAATAGTTTTTGACAATGTATGAAGATGGATATGAGAATGCACAACCAATTAGGAGAAGAGGGTGTATGATCCACAAAGGAGGTGATAGGAGAAATCTTTATAGTGAAAGTAAATATGTTTGTTGCTCTTTATTTGTTTTGTTAGGTTGCCCCTCTATGTCTTTTTCACAACAACATTTTGTTATTAAGACTTATTTTGTGTTTTTTTTATTCTATGATGCAGATGAATGAAGGTTGCAAGAGGCTATTTATCAAATGTAACAACATGAAGTTCTGATAAAAATATTAAAATAAAAATAGCTTCTGAAGTTATGTAATAGTGGAAAAATGTATATGAGCAGTCTACTATACATCTATCCTTATGTAAGTCAATGGAAATGTATTTGAACAATCTATTATACCTCTCTTTTTTATGAAAGTGAATTACAATCATATTTATGGTTTGGGCAGAGAATTCCTTTAGTTATGGCCTGTGTAAATAATTCTAGACTTTCATGCACTTCACATACTACTTCACAGTGAAAGATCTTTTGAAGGAGGACAAATTATTTTCACTAAACAATTAAATACAATACAACAGGAAATACAAAAAGTCATTATCATGCAATGGATAAGGAGAACATTTATGAGAATTTTTCAAAATGAACTGAGGACTAACTAGAAAGCTATTAGCATAGTTCTTATGTATCCAAAAGCTCATAAGGGCCAATGAAATGAGTAACCTTGCTGAGGATCACTTTCAACTGCTTGATCATCGTACCGCTTTGCCATATGAAGAACTAATGGAAGCCCCTGCCAATGCTCATATATATATATATATATATATCCTAGATTGAACATTGTGGATTTTTTCTCAAGCTTATACAGAATATAAGTGGAAATTCAATAAATACAAGATGTAAAGCAGAATTTTTTCTCAAGCTAGGACTTAGCATTGATACATTACCTGAGATGCTAGTACCAGCTTTTACATTACAAAAGTTGGTGGGTTTGAGGTTGTTTAGAGAGTATAGACAATGTCTCATGAGAGACTTTTATATTACAAAGTGAGCAATGAATGAGCTCTTGCTCATTATGAGCAATGCTTTTCTTATTTTTTATTGTTGTTCTAATTGAATTCCAAGCCAAACCATAACTTTATATTGTTCAATAACCTATGTTATGGGCTGTAGCTCCACAAGGAAACACATCAAGAAGAGGAGTAGGGGCAAAGATCCTTATGTTACTTTGGAGGAAGAGAGTATAAGCATCTGACATTCAAGCTAAGAAAATTACACACAAAAATTTCAGCTTTTCATGAGCATTTAGGGCTGTGACTGCATTCTAATCTTGGCAAGTGAAAAACATCATTTTCTTGTCTTTACCAAACCTTTAAAAATTTTAAAGGCACTTAAATTACAAGACTATGTAATTTACATATGCACATGTCATGTTTGTCAGTAATTGGATCTTGGTGGATTTGAACCACCATCGTCTTGAGATGAATTGCCAAGTGTTCTACCACATTTGAACTAAAGACCCAAATGCAACCACATTTAATGTGAGTGCATTGACTTTGTTACAGATAATGTTCGCAAGCATATCATAATCTCATTACAACACATTAAAAACATTCATTTAAGTGGAAAGGAAACAAAAAGCATATATATGATGACAACAAGTAAAATCTTTATCATTTGAAGATCAGCCTTCACTAAATGTAGCTCAAGATCTCGCTCTAGAATCCTGCACTAGATGATGAAGATCCTGATCCTGATGAAAATGATCATGCTGGGTGGTATGTGTTGGTGAAGATAACAAGTGATATTCTTCATATTAGGCAAAGTAGTCACACCTTACCAGACAACGATAATAATGTTGATGTTTAACCGTAAGTGCACGGGCTATTGTAGTGAAGCTTATGCAAGTACGGGTCAATCCCACGAGGACTTGATCTAAAAAGTGGGAATTTTAATAAAATTTAATTATCTAAAATTAAAAATAAATCACTCAAAATTATTGGAATTATTGAAATGATAATCAAATATCATATCCAACAAAATTACAGAATTTCCAGTTTTTAAAGAAAACAAAAAAAAAAATCAAATAACAAGAAAAACTACTTCCCTAGATCAATCACTATCAAAATCTTCAACTTTGATGCCTTGAGAGATGATCAGCCTTCATATATGTCTTTATTACGTCCTTGATTAGAGATCCACTGGTCGAATTTGTCAAATTCTTCAAAATCAAAGAGATCTGGTCTAATTTGTCTTTTCAAGATTTGGACGAATCAGATTAAGTTTTGGATTTTAGATCGAAGATCTGAAACTTTGATTACGTCTAGGGATGTCCTAAGAATGACTCTGTAAAATTTATTTGAAATCTGCTAAGAAACGGAGGAGAATTTTGTGATTCTTGGTTGATTAAGGCTAACCCGTTGATGGGTTAGGCCTTAATTGATCTGGTAGAGATTAGGCGGTTCCTGGATAATAGAATATGGATAAAATAGAATAGGAATAAAATGGGACACAGACGTAAACAAAATGAGGACACAGATAGAATTAACGAAAAAGAACATAATTGCAATTTCTTTTAAAGAGTGAGGGTAAAACTGAAATTTCGTTAAAAATCTGGATTTTAAGAAAAAACCAGACGAACCCGATGAAGAAGGGGGAGCCTGAGGAGGGAGAAAAGAAGGAAAGAGGAAGGAGGAGAGGAAAAGTGGGGAAAACCCGCTTTGGGTTTCCGTCTCTGGGACGTCTGGAGCGGAAGGAAGAGGAGAAAGAGGGCGAGAGAAGAAAAGGCGGGAGAAGAAGAGGAGGGGAAAAGGAGGAGGCAGAGGAGAAAAACCCGACTTGGGTTTTCACCTCTGGGCAGGCCGAAGATGAAGAGGCAGAACACTGGTGATCTGGGCAGAAGAACAAGAGTGAGAGAGAGAGAGAGAGAGAGCCGAGCAAGTCTGTGGGGCCTTCCGGTGATGTTGGGAGGAGGGCTTCGGTCGGTGCTGGTTGAGGCCCCCCGGATTGGTCTGGGCGGTGATGGAGCAGGGCAATTCGGCACGACAGAGCTGTGAGGAGCAGGCAAGAAGCTGGACTGAGAGGCAGAGTGACAGAGGGAGAAACAAAGAGCAGGGAAGCCGGCCAGTGATGGGTACTGACCGGGTAATAAGAGGGAAACAGAGATGGAGGAAGAGAGAAATATAGGGAAAGATAGAGGGAGGAGGGAGGAGTAGCCTGGGGTGGTGCTTTACGGTAAGAGAGAACAAGGGAGAGAGATAGAGAGAAAAAAGAGGTGAAGGGAGGTAAGAGGTAGGGGGTGATGCGGTAGAGAAGAGAGAACAAGGGATAGGAGGAGGAGATCAAGAGGAGGGGAGTGCGATGAGAGAAAGAGGAAAGAAGGGAGAAGGAGAGAGAAAGATGAGAAGGGAATAGGAAGAGGGGGTGAAGAAGAGAAGAAAGGAGGTGGGAACGAGAGGGAGAGGGAAGAAGAGAAAAGGGGGGTGACGGTGTTTTTTGCCTCCCTCCTATGTCCTGCCTAAGAGAGTGAGGAGAGAAAGAGAATAGAGGTGAGGAGAAAAAGATAATGGGAAGAGGAGAGGGGAGAAGAAAGAGAGGAGAAGAAGAAGAGAAGAGAATTAGAGAAATAAATAGATGGGGCTTTATGCTTGAGAGAGAAAGTAGAGAAAAGGAAGGTAATAGGACGTGAGGGAGTGGTAAAGGAAAGAATGAATAAGGAAGGAAAAAGAGAAAAATAAGGAGGGAAAGAGGAAGAAAAGGAAAGAGAAGTGGGGTAAGGAGTTGCCCTTTACATGTTCTTTTCATTTGTCCATGATTTTTATTCTATCTATCTCCATGGGTGATCTGGTCCATCCAATCCTCTTTAAGATTATCTGCACCGTTAACTTTTGCTCTTAGTCATCCGTGCATCCTTTGGTTGATCTGCAAAAGAAATGACTAAATTAGAATCATCTGAACCATACATTAGTCATCTAATGAGCTCTAATAATCATCTGACCGTTGATTTTGACAAATTAAGGTTTGGATGGTCAATTAGAGTTAAATTCAAAATCAAGCTAAATTTTACAAATTTGAATGGTTAGATTATCTAATTGAATGCTAAATTATGGGTATTTTGACCAAAATTGAACACTTAATAAATAATACATGCTAGGATTTAATTTTAGACTTTGATTTTGTGGTCACAGGTTCAAATTCACAAGAACACCTTTGCATGTTAGAAGAACAACCTATAAAGTACATCTAGTTAAACATTATCTAACTAGTATTCTTCTCAAAATTTTCAAAAAAGTTGGAAAGACCATAATAAATTACATATTTTACCAGTGAAAAGCATAACAAAATGCACCCACCACTTGAATAAATGAAAAGGAACAATGATCTTCCGCAAGCAGGTGGCTATACTTATTGCTATGGATATCTCAATATCACTGAAATTTGGTTGGCTATGCTTTCGATGTCAACCATTCTTTAACTGCTCGAACCTTTTCTTCATCTACATGGACTTCTTGGTGCTCACAATATAAAATGGAGTAATATTGAAGTGCACTTGGCAGCTTTGGAATATGCATTTATTTACTAGCCTAATGAAATAGCTTTGATTCAGTTCCACACAAATGAGAAAAATGAGTATAAATAGTTGCAGTTCCAAATAAAAGATTCTGCAGGAGCTACCAACTAATTCGAGAAACTAAAAGTAAAATAATACCCTTACAATGAAAGATAATCAATACTATCACAAAAAGAAAGGGAAAAAAAAGAAGAGAGAAGAAGAACAAATAAATAAATTAAACAAGTCAAAGACTAATAGTACACTAGATTCATTAAATTGCATCCATCATCCTTCATCTATGCTCCCTGGATAGTAAAAGACTTGATAGATACCCATAATCTGAGTCAAGGGCTAAAGCATATCAATTCTAGATGTAGTTTTAGACTAATCTTATTTTCCTTGACAAAACTAGAACTTTCGAAATCTGAAAAAGAGATTTTGATAAACACAATGTGTTGACATTGCTAACATTATCATAACTCTTAAAAAATAACATGCTAAAGAGGCTTATTAATCTCACAAGAGAAGCTTCCCTTGTTCATAAGAAAACCACATTAGATTATTTAAACCCATTTATTCAACAGAACTTAAGTGACAGATTTATGGAGTTAAACTCCAAAATATTGCTAGTATTTTAAGAAAACATGGCAATGAAGCATTGTACTTTTCATCGTCTGCAAAGTGATTCTCATTATATGAGAGCTTCAGAACTGCAAATTCAGCATTGCAGCACACATCCATTACAATTACTAAGCCATCTATTATTTTAAGGGTTCGTGAAAAAGCATATTTGAATGAATCAGAAAAGAACTAGTGCAGATATAAAAAGAAAAATTACAACAGCAAACAGATAAAAAAAAAAAAAAAAAACTTGATTATGTGAGAGCCTCAACACTAGCAATATGCACATTCACTCTAAACAAGATGATTGTGACTGAGTTTTGGTTAGGAGAGGAAACTTTGAAGGAAAATCCATCTCAGTTAGCTCCAACCATTCTGGAATTGTTGAACTAGGGGTTTGGTTTGACTATCACAGATAGTATTTACACACCCAATTTAGTTTTTAAGCCTGAAATTTCTGGTAGCCCAACCAAGAAAGCCATTCTATTATGGGCTGCTTTGGAGCTAGGCATGGACATGGAGAATTTGAAGCGTAGTTGTGCACTTTTACATGTTGAAGCCTTCAATTCAGAGAAGAAAAGGAGCAGGGTTTTAATGAGAAAGAATGGACAGAAGTCTACCCATGTACATTGGAAAGGAGCTGTTGAGATGATATTGGCAATGTGTTAAAGTTACATTGCAAGTGATGGATCTTTGAAAAGCATGGACATATAGAAACGGGACAAGTTTTAGCAAATCATCAAAGATATGAAGGCTCAAAGTCTCAGATGTATTGCATTTGCTCACAAGGAAATTACAGAAGAAGATGTGACCAATGACGGCAATGAAAGGAAAGCTCACAAGCTCCAAGAAGATGGCTTCATATTGATAGGGCTGGTGTGTTTGATCCTCATTAACCAGGGGTGGGAATAGCTATGAAGCCTTGTAGAAAGGCTGGAGTTACCATCAAAATGGTAACTGTAGATAATGTTCTTATTGCGAGAGCCATAGCCATTGAATGTGGAATTCTTGCATCTAGTCAAGAGTTATGGTGGGGAAGATGCTTTTATAACAACATTGAAGCCTTATATCATATTGTTGTTTTACTAACCTTGTAGTTTAACCTATGAATGTGGCCAAGTAAGAATAGAATACACAATGTTCTTTGAAAAACTAAAGAACATTGTTGATGGAATTTCATACACGTGCATTAAAGGAACAAGAAAATCAAACAAGTTTTCATTGGAGTATAAAATCGGATGTGCACCACAGTTACAATATTGTCCACTTTGGCTGAAGTTGCACGACTTTGCTCTTCCCGATAGGGAAAACGCATTGTGATCGTAAGAGTTTCCCGAACTCTTATAACTCGCCTAGCTCCCTCTCCTTGGGCGTATGGGACTAACTCTCGGGGTCACCTAGGCAGACACCCCCTCTCGAGACTTAGTTCCATACCGCCTATGGAGAGGGAGCTAGGCAGGTTATAAGAGTTTGGAGAACTCTTACAGGCCTTTTCCCTATAGGAAAGAGCAAAGCCATGCAACTTTGGCCAAAACGAACAATATTGTGACTGTGGGACCCTTGGCTATTAAAATTAGTATCAGAGCCAGTTCCCCTCGTGGTGTGGGCTAGCCATTCATTGTCCACGAGTACGTGAGTTCCCTAAGGGGGAAAGAGGGGGCCTTGTGGCCCTAAGCCTGACTAGTCCACATATAGACCTACAAGGACGCATCTAGAGAGAGAGAGAGAGATTACCTCCTAGTAAGAGCTTGTAGTCAATCTCTGGTGAACGTGAATAGGGTAAAATGGGATCAATGGAGTCGGAGTGCTTGTTTAACAAAAAAAATGGGGGTGGGGGCGTGCATAGTCTTTGTGTAGTCTATCTTTAGCAAAGGAAGATGGTCGATGAGGTCAGCCTCGTGTTCATTCATCATTGGTCATCTTCCATGGTGGTGGAGTATCTATAATGTTAAACACAGAAAGACAAAAATGATGGGGTAATGATGGAATTTTAAAAAAATTGATGTGAATGCAAATGTAATAGAAATAGGGTGGTAAATTTGCAAAATGGTGAAAACATTGGATTTTCTTGCAAAAATGCCAAAAATTAATGGCATTTATTTCAAAAATCCTAAAAATAAATTAGAGTTACAAAACTACTAAAGAGAAATCCTAGAGAGATCACATTTTATAGAGCATGTGGGCCATGAGGATCTCTGATTTTTCTTCAAAAGAAAGACTTAAAGAGAAAGAATGCCTACAAGGTTGTTCTATATATACTTAATTAAGTGTTGAATAGAGGGTTATTTTTAAAGCCACTTCTAGGATGGAGAGAAAAAGCAAGGATTTGGAAAAAAGAAGAAGAAGCTTGCATTCATGTACTTTGGAGGAATATTTTAGGTCCTCTTAACTTAGAGGAAGGTAAGATATAATTCCTTGATTTGTTTTATAAGTTATAGAAATCATGCGATTCATATGATCCAAGAGTTAACCATAGATTTCATCTTTCAGTTTGGATATTCTATATGGACCAATAGAGATCCTCTCCCCATCTCACCAAATCCATTACTTACAGGAATTTCTTCTTTCAAAAATCTTAAGCATATTTGGACCTCACTGGACTGTATTGGAGAAGTGCTTCATGAAATTGTATGAAATATTCCAGTGCTCTGATCATCCACAATTTCACCAAATTTGATGTTCCATAGTTTCTGCAATATAATTCTACATGTAATTCGATGGATTTTTTTAATGCTTCTTATACTGAAGAAGGAATAAGATTCTCCTCCAAGGTAATAAAGCATGGAGTTTGGAGAAAAGAAAGTTGATTGAAAATGTTCTTACAAATTGTTAGGTTTGTGGCAACAAAGTACAAAATGAGTGGCAGAAGTGAAAAAATGCAAATAAATACTCAGAGAAACCACATTAGGGATTTGTTGATGAATCGTTGTATCAATATATAACAATGTGATGAGGAAATTGAGAGGGAGCGAAGAGAGAAAATGTCCTTTTAAAATTATAATTGGCCAAGATGCTTAGGACATTACGAAGAAACCTACAAAAGGGAGGGAATTCTTTAAATGTATAGAATTAGCCAATGCTTGTCATAAAGAAATTACAAAATTATGCTGAGATAGTATTTTCTTGATGTTGTAAGTTGATGAATTCAACTAAACATATGGATGATATATAGAGAATTAAAGCACTAAAAAAAGGGCAAATGTCTTGAGGACCCATGTTTCATAGGGATAGAGCTACATGTTGCCCCCAACATTTGACCTAAAATTTGAGTCATTTTTCCCTTTCTAATCAGCATTTAAGGTTAGCATTTAGAAATGAACATGCGAACATTCTGATTCAAAGAATTTGATAGTAGAGTTTGGTTGACTTTGATAATTTTGTCAATTTCTCGTATTTATTGAGTGGGATTATTTAACTCGTTTTGATTTTGTGGCAACTAAGGTTTTGGGTTTGTACAAGATTTAAACTATTTTGGGTTTTGCTATTATAGTCTTGGCAGCCATCAAATAGTAGAAGCTTTAATCAAGTAACCATTCAATGCCCATATGAGAAAATTTTTGAATCTAGATCATCTTATAATTGTATATTTGTACTTAATGCATGATCATTAGATATCAGAGATGCATGAATTATTACAATTAATGACTTTGCCGCTATTGGAAATGTCACCTAACTGTGAGTCCTTTAAGTATCACCTAATGTTACACCTAAAGAAGTAAAGGCTTATAATTGGTTCTTTGCTTGCCTTTGGATCAGGGAAAGTAATAATAACAAATTTTGTAGCGTCAACCATTCTTTTGAAGTATTTGTTTTCAATAAAGTCTTTTGGAGTTATTTATTGCTTTAATTGATATGAATGAAGGTGTGGAGCATAATTACCATTGAGGGCTTCATTGAAGAATTGTGCATATGGATTTTGGCTTGTAAAGATTGAAAACCTACCCTTTGGAGTTTGGATATGTACGTTAAGGTCCTTGGAATAGCATATTTGGTGGATTTTGTGATTCATTTGCTTAAAGAATTATGTGGTGTATGGATTTATAATTTTAATGGACATATAATACCAAAGTCAAATCCTTTCTTCAATAGTAACATTGTTCACTTTACCAAGCACTTTTTTTTTACCAAACCATAAGAGAGAGAACATCCTTTGCTATTTGTTCCATAATGATATGCTTTGTTAATTGAAATATATCTTTATTTTATTATATGTCTCTAGCATATTATCTATTAAATATAAAGAATATCTCATGGATTAATTTTTGTATTGTATAGTTTGAACTCTCATAGTAGTTGGAAAAAAAAGTTTGATTAGCCTTTCGGAATTAAATTGGAACAAAAGATACTCACCCTGTTTTATTTTTTCACTTATTTATATTAATAATCGATTTTGTCAAAGTTATTTTGTGATTAAAAATTAGAAAAGCAAGTAGTGTTGATACTTTTTTCAAAAGAAATGGTCCTCAAACTTTACAAGCGAATGCCTCATCTACTTCCTTGAATGAAACATATTTTCCTAAACATGGGTTTCCTCCTTGCTGTCTTTGTAGATCTAAAGTAAAAGAGAATGACATCACTTCTATAGAACGTGATCCAGGATTGCAACCTTAGATTTGGTAGCATCCTAATGAAAAAGTGGTGAGAGAAATTTGGCTTATCTCAAAGTTGGTCCATATGAGTTCAAGCTTAAAGGATAACTAAAAATTAGAGCTCAAAATCATCTATATAGCTTCCAACATTCTAGGTTTACATTTCACTCATCTTGGTTGGAATATTATCCTATGATGCTTTTTGTCTGCTATGTTATCTATTTCACAAGCCAAGAGAGCATATGATGTTTGCTGAAAAGGGATTTAAAACTAGGAAAAAAATTAATGGAGAAAGGTGTGCATTTTAAAGTTATGTTGGAAGTGCTCCAAACACATTTCACAAAGTTGCTTTAAGGTCATCTAAAGATCTTGTAAATCAGTCTCAACATATTGGACATGTGTTTGAGAAACAAAATTCTCAACAGATATCTGTCAAGTAGTTTTGTCTTAAAATCTCAATTGATACTAGTGGTTAACATTTCAATCTTGTGCTTTTAAAAATTGAGATGAAGTGCATGCTCCTAGATGAGATGAAACTTTGGGTTTCTTACAATAAAGAAGTTGTGAATGTTGTTTTAGATAAAGCTCTTAGTTATGCCACATGCAAATCTCCTATGACTCAGAAGGAAATTTTGCATATTATGTCTAGAAAAGGTGATCCACAAGAAAATTAATGATGTTAAAGCTTACATTATTGTTGACAAAAGCTCACAATGAGTCAAAAAGGGAATATATGGCAATTTTGTGAATTTGTTGATACTAATGGTTTAGTACATAAGCAACTTTTTAATGATGTGCATGTTGCAGAGACTACAACTTTGATATTGAAAAATGTGATATTTGGTGTACTTACTCATCATAATATTGATGTTTAAAACATTCAAAGTTAGGGATATAATGATTCTAGTAGCATGTTTGGAGAATAAATGAGTTAAAAGTCTTAATCAACATTAACTATCAATGTCATTTTTAATTGGCATTAGTTGCACATCTAAAGAGGTGATTTTGTTTCATAAAATTTTGTCTAATCTATCTTTAATTATTAATATTGTTGGAGATTCTTATAAGCCAAATGATGGTCTAAAAGTTGTTGAAGTTGCATAAACAATGCTATTAATGATCTTGATACTACTATTGGCCTAAATCAAGTTGAATCTTTACAAAGAGATAGAGATACACATCGCCATTCCTACTTAAGTTTGTGTCTAGCTTGATAATGATGTTCAAAGCAACTTGTGTTGTTCTTAACAATATAACTGATGAATGTAATACCTATTCTCAATATGAACATGCAAATGTAGCTTATGGGACATTTGCATCCTTTGAACAAATATTTATATTGCATTTTATGAAATATATATTGAAAATTGATGATATTCTTTCTCAAGATTTGTTGCTTCAGTCTTAAAATATTTTGAATGCAACTCATCTTATTATAATGACAAAAATATTGATTCAAAATTTGAGAGAAATAGGACGGGATGCTTTCTTCTCAAGGTGACATCATTTTGCCTAGAACACAAAAATTGATGTTCCCAAGATGAGTGCTTGATATGATCTTAGAAGTGATCCGGTCACCAACAAGATGATATCAGTGTTAAACATCAGTTTCAAGTAGAAGTTTTCGCTACAACAATTGGTACTTTAAGTTGCAAGAGTTGAATACTAGGTCTATTGAGCATGCTATGGTGTTACTTATTTTTTGAGCTCAACTTAAGATGTAAAGAGCATTACAAATCCTTCAAAATTGTTTATATTTATAATATTGTTGATAAGTATTTTTTCTTAAGTTTTCACAGAACATGAAAATATGCATTTGAAAATGCTACTATAACATTGAACATGATCTCCCTCAACATCCTAAGCAGCAATAGTTGCGAACCATTATGGAATTATGTCAAGAACTAATGAGAATTAGAAAATCAATCATCTACCAACTTATTGGCATGTTTGTAAAACTCACCCTCACACTTCCAATGTCTACTAAAACCACTAAACAAGCATGTCTAAAATGAAATAGAAGAAGGTGAATTTCTCATTGATTATTTAATTGTGCATGCCAAGAATGAACCTGTAGAAGAGTTAACCATAGAATTTATCATAGATGAGTTCCACTTTGTGAAACCATGTTGAGACAACTTCAATAGGGAGACAAGGTAAGCCTTTTAATTTCATATATCCCTTACACTTAATGAATACTACCAAATCTTCTAATTTTTTGTTTGCATAATAATCATTAAATTGGTGTTTGTCAATATGGTATTTTATGTGTAGCATAATGTTTCTTATTTGTTAAATTTATGTATTCTATATTCTCAATAGTTTTCAAAATATTAGTATGTTGCTTATTTACTTCCCCCACCAAAAATAAAATAAAATAAGAGTCCTAGCTATGTTAATGTATATATGCATATAACTACAATTATTCAATATTAGCTTGCAATATAACTCAAATAACTCTTTATGTGATTCTCTTTCAAGAAAAATGATGATTTTCTATAATTAAAGTTTCATGGTTCCATGGACCAAAGAAATCTCCCATGAAAAAGTAAAATATTCTCTATCAATTATCTTTTTAGACTCCATCTTTACATTATATCAATACATGATCATCATCTGCGCATTTTTCTAAAATTTTTAATCTAAACAAATATTGTAGCCCCAAAGATCAAGAGAAACTAATTAAACAAGTAACTGCTTAAGTGGAGTATACATGTTTAGATAGAGAGAAGAGTAAAATAATTATTATTTCACACCTAATCAATGATGTTCCAACCCATGAATAATGCTCATATATTGTTATTCATTTATACTTTTAGTTCTTGTCCATAGCCATCATATTCAAGTTCATCAATTACATAGTGCATAGTAGCACATAAAATTATCCTATAGAAATTTCAATAAGCATCCAAATGAGATGGTTCTAAAGCTCTTAGAAATATACTAGAATTATTTTTTTTATAAAATTTAATCCAACCCTTTCAATTATCCATTAAACTACTCTAATTTTATGATATGCATAAAAAAAAAATATGAATAAAAACCCTAAAGAACACTCTAAAAAACATAAACCAAATTTCAGGGTTTGTAGATCTTGCATTTTCATAATAAATTCAATTTATTATGAATTATTAAATTCTCATAAATTAGGACATTGTAAAAGAAAATTTTCAAAACCATCAAAGTAATAATTCGGATTTCTTAAAATTTATGGCACAAAATTACATGCTTGGGACCTATTAAAATTATTCCATAATTTTGATAAAATTTGAATTCGCAATTATGTCATTATCTCTCTGAATATTATAGCTAAGCATAATAATCAACACAAAAATCATACCCACATAATCTAGAAGAATAAAAGTATCACTTGATTCTTAGACATTCTAGAATAACCAAAAATTATATCACAAATAATTGTACTTGTCCCATAAATAAAAATTAAAGTAGGATTTTTATCAATTTTTTGGAAAAATTATCCATCAATATGAATTAATATATTTCAATTCTCACAAAAAATAAGAAAATGTCTAGTGCAATTTTTTCTCCATAAATTTGTAATTTTTTTTAAGAACATAATTTTCTTTTAAAATAAAATTATTTGTCCATGAATAAATTTTCAAAAAAATCACAATATTATTTTTTTGAGCTTCTTGTGTAGAGTTAAGGCTTCACACAAAATTTATCCAAATATTCCTTTGAATGAGTGACATCTAGGTTTTACAATTTTAAACCCTAAAAAACAATATTCAAAGAAATGTAATATTCATGCTAAGAATTTCTTTGAAAGAAGTGATTGATGCTAAGAATCAAAATAATCAATAATATATATCAAAATCATAAAACATATTATATGAGTCATGTGCTTTATTACCACTAATGGGTTGTAGTTGAATATCATACCCTTAAGTGAAGAAATCAAATATCAATACTCAATTTTAATTTTCTCTATCTAAGATCCTCATGTCACACAAAGTTTACTTTACCTATTAACTATTTAAGTCAATAACTTATTTTCAAAGTTATAAAAGTCCTCTTTGAACCACCTTATTTTGATCTGAAGTTTTTTTACACTCAGGTTCTTCTTTTCACTTGAAGGTGCCTCAACTAGAAGAGAAAGCAAATAGGACTAGAAGGAAGCAACTCTAAAACATAGAGAAGCTTGAGAAAGGGATGAAGGACCAAAGCATTTTTTCTTCGAATGTCTGCATACGATTTTACCTTGGGGCACCCCACCTTACATGGTATATATAGGTGACTTTCCAATTTGGAAACTCCCTCAGCCCTTTCCTAGAGTCTTGACTCTTAGATAGCAACTTCAGACAACTCTTCTCTCTTCACAAGTCTTGCTACTTCACGCTACAACAAGTTAATGTGGTGACCTCTTAGGTTTACTATTTGTAGATGATCTCCTCAACTTGCTAATATCTAGGCAACTAGGTCACATCCTTCATAGCTCATAGGGTTTCACCTTGGATGGGGCAATCTTATTCCAACAGAGACTATAATTTACACTTAAATCATCACTATAACCTACAATAGGCATCTCACATATGTAGACCCCACTATAGATGTTATAATTAGGAGATTCAAATAGCATAGTTAAGTATTCCACTACCAATTATACTATATGACCAACTAATTAATGAAACTACTATCTTGACCTTAGTTATTGTATTTTGAGTCATTTCACCAAATGCCCTCTCGCATTTCCATATTCATTTATTTATGTATGTGGGATGTGTAAATTACATTTACAAGATGTCATACATGTATAAGCTCATGTGAACCTCATCATTTATTAGTGATTTTGACAAAATCAATTTGATAACTTTCTTTGTTCAAAATGAAATGCATGGATTTCTCTAGTCCACTAAATGATGGGCTCTACTTGAATATCTTTTCCTATAAGAGTGTGGGTCCTATGGTGAACATCTCATACTCTGTGTGAGTGCAATATATTTTCCACAATATCCATGTATCACCTATAATAGATTCTCTTTCTTGGTACCTCAAGAAAGACTACTTGGACCACTTGCAAGTATGAGTATCTCGAGTTCATGTCCATTGAATGTTTTTACATATTGAGACAATGTCCTACATACTGATACACTTTTTATACACCATGGTATATCTTGAGTCTTTGGTTAGATGGTTGAGAGTGATCATACTCAACTTATTAATAGCATCACATTTAGCAAATATTCCAAAATGTATCTCACTAGTCTTATTCTTGTTTAAGAACCTTTTTAGGTTTACAAGATCCATAATTCCATTTCTCGTTGTCCTATGAATCTCTTTCACCTTCATATGGAATTCCTACAATGTTTCTCAAGGATTCAGATGTCATCTCATTACTAAGAAATAATAATAATAATAATAATAACAACAACAACAACAACAACAACAACAACAACAACAACAACCCATGTTGTAAAAATAGTACTAATCTTATTCATTACTTATTCATTTGATAAATTAATGAAAATTCAATTATTGGCTTATGATGACAAATAATTCTAACACTTAAGTATAAACAAGATTTACCTAAGCTTGAAACATGGAGAAAGAGAAAACTAAACTTAAAAACAAGAGTTTGCATAACTATTCATAAAGAACATGTCTCAAAAATTGTATTTGAAAATCAAGATCAAGAACTGCTAACTAAACTTAGAAAATGTGCTTGCTACTCGATAAAAGGTTACTGTTTAAAATATACTCAACCACTAGCTTGTAGAGAATCTTTAAAGAAAGGAAAAACATCAACATAAGCTAGAGATTATATGAAATGGTAGTGATATGTGAACCCTTATTTTTCCTCATGAGCCCCTTAATAAAATGTTAAGAACATATATAAATCCTTGTGGACCAAGATTTTTGAAGATCCAAACCATTCAAGATGTTGCACTTGACTTATATGGCCATGCTCTAAAATTCTCATCCATTGGATGATCCTAGCAATTGTTAATTCTAGTTGTAAACTGGAACACTATCCATTTACTGTCTCAAGAAAATAGAGGCTAGCATCATCCAAAGAATGGTATTTTAGAGTATGATCCATTTAAGCCAAGGAAAATATTGTGAATGGTTTAGATTTTCAGACATCTAGGCCCACTTGAAGTTATAACCATGCTTTGATTTTATTTAGAAGCTCATGAGGAGAAATGAGGGCCTCATATATCAGTATCCTACATAAAAGTGTGCTACCTTATTGAAACATATTATTATGTGGTGATGCATGTAAACATATGGACAATCATATGCAATAAAAAAATATATTGCCATAACCTCACAAATGTTGCATGATTGTTAGTTATTATTATTTTAGGATGCAAATTTTAGCATGAAAAATCATGTTTTTAACCCCCAAAGGTTACTCATTTTCTCAAAAAAATTGCAAACTCCTAGTTAGTAATTTGAACCTTGGACTTTTAATACTTTTTCAGAACCAACCTAAGCCATTAAGACAATTAACGACATGAAGATTTGGCAGACATGACAGGGCTTGGGCAACTGACCTTTCACATTTATAAACTCTTTCTTTCTAAATAAAATAGCCAAAAGGAGTAATAGTTACAAAAAAGAAAAAGAAACCAAAAGATTCCCTTCTTCTCCTTTTTCCATGAATACCCCTAAACTAAGTGGAGTTCCTAGTAAAACCCTAGACTTGGATTTGTTAACACTTAGAGAGGAGATAAATATCACGGGTGATGATTTTTCAACCAAAAGAAAATTTTTAAAAGTTACGCAGGTGGGCCCTTGATGATCCCACATGCTAGATAAGTAGAGATGCATCTTTTTCAATACTAGTGTTGTATATGGCTTTTAGTCATTCAAAGCAAGGGTTTGTTTATAGAGTATTTGGTGGGATAACAACCTTTTTGAAGTGGGGTCCAGTTGGGGTTTAGAGATTTCTTCAATTTGTTGGATTCGGTGCTTAAGTTGTTAAATTTTTTGTGATTAGGAGTATATTACAATGGATTGTGGCCCCCCATTATTTGCTACGCATGTACGAGGTTACTATGCAGATCCATAAGATTGATCGATATGTATAATATTAATTGTTACAGGTGCAACCCAAGTTGAAATAATCAATATTTATGTATGCAACCCTAAGATGAAACATTCAAATTTTATATAACTAGGACGTATGATTAAAAATTCAGTTTTGACCAAAATTTCTTAACAAGCATAAGGTACAAAACCCCATGTCCCATTTTAATAGTAACTACTGTTACTAGAAAATTTTCAATAATAATTTCTTCCTAAGGGATGTTCCTATTTAGCAATCAATTAATGAATATGGTATAAGTGTTGTTTCAAATTATGAAGTGTTTTGGAAGAAAAGAACACCTATTGAAGTATTCTCAAGCAAAAAAAAACGTAGAAAACCATGTCATGTTTTAACACCGATTGATGTTACATCATTATCTTTGAAATTCTAAGTGTTTTAAGCTAATATTACAAAGTTTGAAAGAAAATAAAGCAATTCAAACATGCTGTTTGGAGATCAAGCTTTTTGAGAAATTATAAAAAATACCACTAGTTAACAAAATTGTTTTCTAAATGACCTAAATTTGAAGTTCTTACTAGACTTTGGTTTTTTTCAATAATAGATCATCTTAAAACTTTTTTGCATTTAAAATCAAAGAATTCCATTACTATTGTGTTATAGAAATTTGTCCTATGCTCCAAAAATCTAACTTTTTCACTTGGAACCAAGAGTTGATTTTTTTTCACTTGGAATTAGGTCTTGCGACTATTTTTATTAGACTCAAATTGGGGATATTTTCTTATTTATGTTATAATATCTTGAGTAAATTAAAATAAAATAGTAATAAGCCATTTAGTTAAGTACCTATTGCATTGATTGAATGGTGCAATCATGTTGTCTGAGGGGTGTCTTTGAAAAACCACTTTTCCTCTTTCAAATAAAAATGACCATTAAACATCCATTCTTATGTTCAAAATGATTTAAAACTCTTCTAATTAGAGTTTCTCATGGTTTAGACCCTTCTTTGAGATAATTTCTCTTGGTAGGACTTTTATGAAAAGTCAAGAGCTTCCAAGGATTCTTAAACTCTTTGTGTAAGTATCCCAACCTAATAGAAACTCTAAGGAGTCTCTAAATGAGGCTCTCCTTTCTGTTTCCCTTTCAAATTCAAAAGGAAAAGAAATCAAAGTTGGACCCACTCTTACTTAAAATTCCCATCTTTCACCAAACTCTTTCTCTTCCTTCTATTTTCCTCTTAAATTTAAGGATCTCCTATGCAAAGAAAGGATGCCCCATTTCCTTTATCAATCTTCTTACAATTTTTTTTAAGAGAAAGAAAGTAATAGCAGAGTGGCCTACCTAAGAGTCCCACTATTCTTACTTTCCTTATCTATCCTAAAAACCTAGTGTTTTCTATATAAGAGAGGGAATTCTACTTTGGTTTTTGGTTTCAAATCAAACTCTTTTTGTGAAAAGAGAAAGGTGGACCCACTTTTGAGTCCTACCTTTCCCCCTATCTTTCTCTCCTAACATTTAGGGGGGGGCTAACCTAAAGAAGGGAGAAGGGGGTGCCTAGTTTTACTTGTGGGAGAATCTCCAATGAGGGGGCCCATTGTCCCATACTTCTTCTTAGGAGGAGTTCTAAGTCTCAGGAGAATCTTAACTCTTACAGACTCTATCACTTATATTCTCTCTCTCCACCCTACACATTTTCTCTTCTTCTTTTTGCACCCTCACCAACATTTTTCTTTCCCTCCTTCATAGTCTTCCACTTCTATAAACTAGACTTTTCTCTCACCTACATTCATAGTCCCACTTCCACCATAACTCTCTCTCTCTCTCTCTCTCTCTCTCTCTCTCTCTCTCTCTCTCTCTCTCTCTCTCTCTCTCTCTCTCTCTCTCTCTCATGCTACATCCCATGTTTTTATCTCTTTTCTTTGATCTCTCTTAAACTCCCACTCAATTTGTAACTCTTATAGGAGTGGAGCTCTCTACTCCTATAAATGCTCCCAACCCAATTTAGAAAATATAGAAAAAAAAAAAAAAAAAAAAAACTATAGAGATATGAAGAAAAGCAAAGAGACAGTATGTGACAAAGAAAGCTTCTAGAGAGTTTTCTTAGTTTTTTGAGGGTCTTGAGAAAGGTGATTCTCTTTCTCCTTCGTCTTTCCCATTCTCATAGTTCTCTTGAAAAGTACAAAGTGGGCCCCATTATTAGAAAGAAATGGGTGCCCATTTTCTATGATTAATTGAGATTCAAGTGGGTTGAATCATAGAGCAAGGGGTGCCTACTTATTTTTCTCTAACCACAAAGCATATTATAACTATAGGACATCTTGTATGGACTAGATTGATGAGACCATAAGACTCTTGAAACAAAATAGAGTCTTGCAGCCATAAGACTCCTAATACAAAATAGAGTCCTATAAACTATAAGACTCCTAAAACAAGTTAGAGTCCTACACCCATATGACTCTTAAAATAAATCCAAGTCCTGCAACTTCAGACTCCTAAAACAAGTTAGCTTCATATGGCCATAAGATTCCTTGGATAAACCAAAGTCCTATAGCCCTAAGACTCCTTTCACAAACCAAATTCCTATGGTCTAGGACTCCTTGTCTAAACAAATGACCTATGGCCTAAGACTTATTAATGAATCAAAATTCTAAAGGTATTAGACTCCTTTGGATGACTAAATGTCTCAAGACATAAGAGTCCTTGAACAATTGAAATTCTAAAGATCTTAAAGTCTTTGGATGACTAAAAGTCTCCAAAGCTAATAGTCATTGACCAATTGAAATTCTAAGGCCTTGGAGTCCTTGGATGGCTGCAAGTTCAAAGACTTAAGAGTCTTCAAACAACCAAATTTATGAAGATCTTAAAATCTTTGGATGAATAGAAGTCCTAAGAATTAAGAGTTCTTAGAAAATCAAAGTCCTACACAAGGGTCTAAAAAATCAAGTACTTTAACCCAATGGGTTCTACCGATTAGAAGAGTCCTAAAATACAAGGACTTAAAATGGATCTCATATACCTAAAAAGCCCTAATTAATGAAATTTCTAGCAAGCAAGATCTATCAACTCAAAGAGCCCTAAACAGTAAGGACTATACCATCCCATATCCATACCTTGTTTATAAAAGATATGTTGCTATCCAATAGAGTTAAGCCTTGTGTTCCCTTAAAGTTAATTGGTCAATGACAATACATGTCTTCTTCTCCAATATCAAATGACTAAAGGAACACAAAGATCTATCAGTAACACCACTACCAAAAAGTACATAAAAAAGGATATTGTTACATGAGGCTATAATAAAGCTACCTATGCCTAAAAAATTAAAGAAAGAATATGTTAATACTACACCAAACACTAAATAGATAGACTCCAAAGGCCACATACTCCTATTGAGTTAAAACAATGCTTTGGAAGACATACATATAATCGACCACCTCATATCATAAAACCAAGCTAGCAACTAAATCATTTTGCAAATTTGATTCAAGAAAGTTTTGACCCAAAGTTAGAACTATGACGTACAAATATCACAAAAGCCGCATATTTGTGTTTTGGTTTATACATAAGCAACTTGTAGTCAAGATTTTTTTTCTTTGTTTAATGTATTGCATTTTAAAGAAACACAATTTATAGCCATAGCAATGTACTCACATCACTTAATATCATTGAAATGCAAAATTTAAACCCCGTTCTCTTGAAAAATTTGACCCTCATGTATCCTTTACGTGATTATTTATTCCTATCATGCATGATGCAAACTTTAACATGGACAATTACTTTAAAAAATTCAATAGTAACAAAAACTTATATTACATAAGAATTTCGATTTTTTGAGTGGTTAGAAGAAAAGAACTCCAAATTATGTCAATGTAGTTAGTGGGCCACGCTATAATACTTTGTACACAAAAGTTTCTTTTGTAATCGACACTATAAGAATTAGTGTTTTCAAGGAAAGACAAGGTATATTTGTAAGGAAAATTGTGATACCATGTACTAAGTTTACATTTTGGCATGATTTATTTACTTAATTTTCCACTAGCATTATACTTGTCATTTTTTCCTTTGTTAATGTGTTTGCCTAAGGTGTTGGATGAATTTGTGTCTGAGGGGAAAACCACCAGCAAGCACATACAAAAAGAAGAAGAAGATATATTTGCTGATGATGTAGATTATTGCTCTTCAAGTGTTTTAGGGATTGAAAGTGACAAAGATGATGATAGAATAGATAATAAAGAAGCCTTAGAAGTTAAGGCCTCGGAGAGGAAAATAAAGAAGGATAAGTGAAAGGAACCAAAGGAGGATTATGTGGAGTAAATCTACAATGGGGTTGCGAGTAAATATGGAATCTTTAGATATGACATGCTCATTATGAAGATGAGCTAGTAGAGGTAAAAAGATATTGAAGCAGTGGTATATATTTAATGATAAGACATATCCACATAGGCCAATCTTTTGCATTATGATGATGTTTGTCAATACTAAGATTGTAAGAAGGGTTGCTGTTGCTTATTTAGAGAATAGAAATATGAAGATCCCAAAAAGCGAAAGACATAGAATAGAAGTTTTAAGTATGGGATGAGTGACTGCAAATGGAGGTTATATGCTTCCTTAAAAAAAAACTATGATAGTCATTCTAAAGAGCACACATGTTTGAAGTCATGCAAGTCTAAATGTCTCGCATATAACTACATGGAACAAAGGAGAGCTACACGAAATTGGAAACTAAATCATATGCAGGTCGGAGTTAGAAGGAATTTTGAAATTGATGTTAGTATAAGTCAGTATCGTAACCAAGCATTTAGGATTCTTAGGCCTCTGGATAATTCAATTTGTTATCTATGCAATTATTGTACAGAATCAAGAAAATTAACTTTTCACCATTAGTAATGTTTTATTAATAAGTAGTTTACTAGAGATAAGTAGCAACTTGATCTAACACTAAAACATAGCATCTGCAATTCTACTAACATTATCCTCTTTGCTTGAATATCAGCTAATTCAAATTGGTGCCACTATGCTTCTTTGAATGTGATGCTTGATCCAAAAAAGTTCAATAACATTATTGTGGGGATCCCTAAAGGACTAGACAAAGGAGGAGAGATAACAAGTAATATTGTTATAATAGAAAGAAAAAGGGTTAGAAAAGGAACACAACTATAAGTTTTTAGTGCAATTATAGAACATGTAAAATTAGAATAAAACAAAAAGTCAAGTATATATGTAGTTCAACATACATGAAATTAACCTTTCTACTATATCTCTGGCTTTGATGTTTTACAAGGTTCCCCTGTAAGGTCATTGAGGAATTGGTTCTATCTCTAATCAATTTGTTGATTCCTTTCTCAAGGTACTTTTGAGGGGTAGTTCTTGAAAAGAACTATGGAAGGTTAAACATGTTCAACGTGTAGTCTTTTTAGCCCATCATTTATCCCTTGAAACCTCCTTCCTTGTAGATTAGGGTGCAACTTCACCCAAGTTGCCAACAAAACCTCTAATTGCATCACCAGACAGGTTGATGAATAGTGAGAGCACCATTCCTTTGATTTCTAACTCGACTATTTTATGGCTACAGTGAAGTAACATCAGATGAGCTTCACAGGATTGGTGGTCAATGTTGTAGAGAGAGCTCTTATTTTCATATATCAAACACTTTAACTTAATACCTTTGGGGCAATTCATAACTTGAAGAAAGGAAATTAAATGGGGAATTTTATCATATTCCTATTTCTTCTATACCATTAGTCTTTATGGGCTTTGCTAATAGACGGAAACAATCTTTTTTATCTAGCATAGATGTGGCTCCATATGGAGTTTAGAGTTCTTGTTTAGAATGTAGAACATGTACTTAGATGAGGGCCCATTAGTATTTGTAGCTAGTGTTAGGAGCCATGGTAAAACTACTAATATGGGAAACCATGCTCTAGAGGAAAAAGGAAAATTGGAAAATCATAGGCAGCCATCACTAGTTCAATTATAAGCAAAATTAATAAGGTTGATGGAGATGAATAATATGCAAAATACTTCTCAATAGCTGATAATCATCAAAGTGTCTTGGTTTCGTTGTCAAGTCTCCATATTCATATATAAGCTTCTTCCATTTGCTCTATAGTATATATTGGGCACAATCACATTTGCAGGCACAATTTCACACAAGTCAGTTGTGTGTGAACTAATCAATCCAATTACATTTGTACTGCATTTTTGTTATCTCATGCAGAGAATGCACATAAGACCATTCTCATCAAGAATGCTTTAAAATAGAAAATGAAACTACTAATCAAATAAGTTCAGTTCTTTATGCATATGATCATTATCATCCAAAAAGTTGCAACTAGTTCATCAAGTTACATCTAATCATAGACATTAACTTTGAATGTTACATTGGACAAGGAAATTGAATGTGTTACTTTAGTAACAAAATTACTAGAGATATCAACAATGTAAAACTAGAAAAATGCACACAAGGTACATGAAATTGATGAACCTATTCATCAAATTGCCTAGATCTAAGCTTGGATTGCCTTATGTTGAACCAAAACTTCCTTCAACTGATTAATATCTAGCTGCTCTATGCATGGAGCTGCAGACACAACACTACCACAAGACCCAACAAGAACTTGATCCTATAACCCACACCCCTTCTCTTCCTCTCAGGTGTAATACTTGTGGAACTTCCTTATTATGTGCTTTTTGGTACTAGACTTGTAGAGCTCCAGGTCTTCATAGCCTCTTGAACACATCATTGATAGAAGTTCATCTTCATTGGGAATTCCATTCATTACTTGCAAATACAAAAAAACAATAATTGTTAGCTAGTTTAAAATAAACTAAAATAGAGAAATTCTTATTGCAACCTTGTTAAAAATCACCTAAGGCATGGTAATATTACATGGGATTTGGAACAAAAAGGGGAAGGAGAGAATTAGATATATCTTCAATGGAAGCTAAACCCCAATATCTATGATGTGGATGGGACCTTCAAAGATTTGGAGATTTAAGGTTTGTGCAAAAGGAGAAGAAGAAGATTTTTTGGTCTTTTTAGGAACTATAATTCATTTTAGGTATTTTATTCAAAAAGAAAAGGAAGTCTAGGAATCAAATTTTCAACTTGAAGAGTTAGACATTTTTCTGAGAAAGCGAGTAAAGTTTACAGTTAAGAACATAAATTTATCAATTTAGAACCTAGTTTGGACTATTATGCAAAAATATTAACCAATCAAAGGTTAGGTTTCTTTTGTAGCTTGAGGTATTTGAGCCTTGACTCTTTAGACAATTAGAACCCATGGCTGTCTCTAGAAAGAATGTATTTTTTGGTTCACATGCTTTGCCGCTATATATTTCCTAATATCTAATTATCAAATCAAACATTAATATCAATAATAAAAATATTAAATAATTTTCAAAAAATCCCAATAACATTCATCACCATCATATGAGTGGTCATGTAGGAAAGCATAGTAGGATATTAATGTACAAAATTACTGGATGAGTAGATGAGTGTCCTATGTCAACATCAATGTTGCTATGTAGCATAAGCCCACCTGAAGATCGCATTTAATATTGTCATTCCAAAAAAAAAAGACTTGTGGATGACGGCATGCAGTGACACTCTTAATGCTATTTTTGACATAAGGTTAAATGAATTAAACAACATAAGACGTGGAAGTTTTTAATAGACGATGGATCTCATGATAATGTTGCTAATCCATTTCTAAAAGCTAAGAAGGGAGAAAAATGGCATGTTGTCCTTGTGATCCTCATCTCTAGCCCTTTCCTTCTTTTTCCTTTTCAACTTAATTACAAAAAACCAATTAGATATACTATGTTACTAATATATAAAAAATTCCATAACAATCAATTCATTGTGTTATTGCTCTCTCTCTCTCTCTCTCTCTCTCTCTCTCTCTCTCTCTCTCTCTCTCTCTCTCTCTCTCTCTCTCTCTCTCTCTCTCTCTCTCTCTCTCTCTCTCTCTCTCCCCATAACAATTTTGGCTAGTTCAACCTTTGATTATTCTGGCTCTGAAAATGCTTGAGCAGAGAGATCAATATTTGACCAAAGCATGCAAATTGCAAAAGGAAAAACACATAATCTAAAGTTATGGGCAATCAATGCAATGCTATATTCTAGAAGGCCAATAGTCATCATAGAAAAATCTATAGAACTCTCCAAATAAATTCAGTTTTTAGAAATATCTACTGCTAATTTCCTATTTTAAACTTTAAAGTCTCCCAACTAAGTGGAAAAATCCTTGTATCTTTTGAATTGGACATGTCAACCTCTCGAACTAGTCATGAACTTCATTAATAGTTTGTCAAAATCCTTCATATTATTATTAAATCTTGTTACATATTCTTTTGAGTGGAAATCCTTTTTCTTCTCCTTCTTTTTTGGTGACAAGTGACACTAAGCTCATAACTTCTTGGTTTGAATGCAAATCTTGCCATAAACTCAAATATAAGGAAATTGACTTCTCATACCAACTATGCTCCTTTTGTTTTTTGTTTTTTTACTCACTTAGTGTCTGTTTGGAAAACTTATTTTTATTACTTTTCTTGTTTGGAGTGTGAGCTATGTGACACATATCCACGGTGAACATGGTTATTGATTAATTCCTTAACTAAACATGGTTACTGATTAATTACTAATTTACCTTGTTTTATTTTGAAATTGTTGTAGAAGAATATATAGTGACATACTAAAGATAACGTTTTATAATTATTTTATGTTATAAGAAATTCAAATGATCAGTAGGCTCCCTCTTGCAAAAAAATAAAAATAAAATGGAGAGTTTGACACGAAAGATGGGCACTGCATAACCATACGCATAACCCCACACCTACGTTTTAGATGTGCCTCTACAAGCAAAGACACTATATAATTCCTGCAAAATACAAGGTAATTGCAGTCCAACCTCCAAAGTTCTAAATTAAATTATGGAGCAAGTGTCAATTATGACACTAATGGTGCGAATAATATGCTAAGGCTCTTGACTCCACCCATCGAGGAATGGGTGATGAAATGTATGTATTATGTAACTATAACTTATACATATGCCCACATTTCAATAGACTCATGACCATAATTTCATATGACCATGCATAAAAAGGACATGCCCACAACTTGCACCACAACATAGCACGCAGTCACCCTATTTCATTTAATTATTTAAAAAGCTTTAAAATTGTGGGAATAGAAATAAATTAATGCAGGACACCGAATATGATTTTACACTTTTGGATATACAATCTGCTATTTAATATTTTAATAAAAAAATGAGGACATATAAGCAAAATAAAAGACAGAGAAAGAGAAAGTGAGTCACCTTCTGACTGGCTTCCTCTCACGGACTTGCAACGCCTTTTTCCAACTCCAACCAAATGACTAGTCAAGTTTCAAACTTGATACTTAACCAAGAAAGATATTTCAAAGCCGAAAAAAAAAGGCAAAAAGTTCCCCAGTTTTTCTTTGCTTT
The DNA here is from genome assembly GCA_035236585.1 of Warburgia ugandensis. Classification (NCBI taxonomy): domain Eukaryota; kingdom Viridiplantae; phylum Streptophyta; class Magnoliopsida; order Canellales; family Canellaceae; genus Warburgia; species Warburgia ugandensis. The sequence continues at coordinate 33,488,868 of CP141139.1, forward strand.
TTCTGCTTATGGCTCCTGCTGATTTCTCGCATTTGTAGTCGTTTCGGTCCAAAACCTGCATCTGGGTTTTTGGAATCCGGACCTTTTTTGTGGAGACGATGTCTGCGGAATCGAGTTCTGCAACTACTGAGAGTCATATTCTGGGAACTCTTACTCTTGGAGGTCCTTATGTCCAGTACAATGTTTATGGAAATTTGTTTGAAGTTTCTTCCAAGTATGTTCCCCCACTAAGACCTATTGGTAGAGGTGCTTACGGAATTGTATGGTGAGACTTCGTTTCAATTTTTATGTCTTTTGTTCTTTCTCTATTTTGAGTGAATATTTTCTACATTTTCCTTCTGTTAGAGGATTGTTAGATTTTATATGTTACTTGGGTTTTTGGATATCATGTGAAATTGTGCTTGAGATCAAAGCTATAGCGTCTCTGAGCCATTTGTTGAGGTGTATTTGTCTTGTTTATTGCTTAATGTGAAACTGGACACGCTTTGCTGAAATATCATGAATATATTTTGCTGTCAGCTGAATTGGGCTCAGATTAATTCCCTTGTCTATTCTGTCTGGTGGGTGTTCTGTGATTTTGTTTGTTACCTATTGCTTAGTAGTGGGTAAGATGCATGTGAGCTATAGTAAATTTTGTTTGTTGGTTTATTTTTTCAATTGATATGGTGTAATTTTGTTTCCAATTGAAAATATTGGTAGTTTGTTTTATTTTCCATAAATCTTTTTATTAAAAATGGTAGAACCCAATCTTTGGTTCACAGAAGTTGATTTATGTGCAATTCAGAAAAATGAAATCTAGAAGGTGGCATTTAAATCAGTTATGCGTCCTAATCTCTCACACATGCAACAGTATGGGAACTCTGCCTATTTGGATGAATCCGTGAAACGTTGAGTAGAAAATGGTTCTTATAAATCTTTTTATTAAAAGAGGTAGAACCATGTCTTGGGTGCACAGAATTTGATTTATGCACAATTCTGAAAAATGAAATCCTGAAGTATGTCATTTAAAGCAATTATATATTCTAATCTGCCACATATTCTACAGTATCTGAACTCTGCTATTTGGATAAATCCATCAAATGCTTTGTAGAAAATGTTTATATAAAAAGTTCTGTATTCTTTGAATACCGGTCTTCAACTTCCAACATTAACTTCCAAAAAGAATACCTGATGAGTTCAAAATTAAATTTGCTTCTTGCATTTCACAACTGAGCTATCAATCTACAAGGAGTAAACGCACTCAATATTTTAAAGGTTATGAATTTGTTTGGAAATATAGATAACCTTGTAGAAGTAAAGCTAACCAGTAATTCTCTGCTTTTATGTGATTTAAGTACTTTTAGACTTTATGGAGTTATTTGCCTAGTTGGCTAGTGGATTTTACTTGCATTTGGTAATTTCTCAAACCTCTCTTTCTTTGAGTTGGTAATCACTGTAAACTATTGAATTCCATTTACCGTGTTAAACTTAGTACCAGGCAGAGGTTTCCAGACCATTCTTGTGGATGTATGCAAAAGAGATGCTACTTCATGGTACACTTTTATCACTAGTGAATGTGACTTTGTTTATGATCTTAATCTTCATTTTCTTACCATAGTCCTTTTCAGTTGAAAATTAAAAATATAAACTTCAAGTATCTAAAAACATAATAAATTTTAGAATCTGCCATGATATATTCCAGCCAAGTGATGCTTGAGGTACTGGTTCATAAAGCGCTTCATTGATTATGGAAGTTTCAAGAGATATATTGCTTACATTGATCTCAAGCTACTTCCAGTGAATATTTTGCACAAGAAACTCCTTCCTTTTCCCCCCTTATACTCCAAGAGAGTCCAAACAACCCAACAAGCTTCCAAGCCACTCAAACAGACTATCTCAATATATCTACAAACTTCTATCAGAGTTGCTGCATTTTCAAAAATTATTCGCCTTCATCCATCTAAGCATTTCAATAAAATTTTGGGGGAAGTTAATCTCCATCTGTTTAGGGTCTAGGATGGTCTCTTTCCATTCTTCCTTCCAATTTGCAGGACTGGATGTGAACCCTGTGAATGAATAGTAGTATATGAGTCATGGTCTTTTGTTAAATCAAGAATGACAGAAACCTGTATTGTGTGAAGATGAAAGAATAGGGGCAGGAATGGAGGTTGCCAATGCTGTAAATGCAGAATTTTGCATTTGTTTATTGTATAGAGCATTTAATTAAATTTGTTGATTCATGATCGGACCATAACTGTGTTTCCAGTCAAACTTCTCCTGTCTGTGTAATTGAAGCCTAGTGCCTGGCAAGGTGCCCCACCACAGCATTGTGTCAGCAACGTAACACAGTGTAATAACCAGTAACAGTTTAGGGGCCTGCTATCTTCTGAAGATCTAGCTAGAGATTTGAGCCATTTAATGCACCCTGTTTCTCCAATGGGGTATGGTTACTGGGTGACAATGTATCGACTACAGAGGACATGAATGGAATGTTGGATAAACTCTGAACCAACCATCCCAACGTCCATGTAATGATTTGGACAGATCATGAATGAATAGTGAAGTGGTTTGAGTTTTGGTAGCAGGTGTCATCCCAATTGTATCTCCTTCAAAGAAGTGGTTGATAAAAACCTCACCAAACACTAGTTTTTGTTGCATGGACTCTTCCATTGTAGAGAGACTCAGAAATTGATGGTGATGGAGAGGAGAATTCTTTTGTCTTGGCATTTTAGTCCTCCCCTGCTTCATGCACAATGTGGAGACTCCTTTCACTCCTTTGGAGCCTTACCCATGGAGGTGCTGGCTTGGGACCATAGTTTCTTGTTTGGCAAGGAAGGCATGCTCTTACCTCAGACCCTAGGCAATATGCCTCTTCTATTCGAATTCAGGATGAATGTTGGCTTCACGTCTAGTTCTTGGTATCGGTGTTATTACTGAAAGCTAAAAGCAAGGAGATGGCAGCAAAGAAAAAATTGTCCTGACCTTGTATTGCTTACATCCCAAGAACTGAAATCTGGAGAATGAGAACAAGGTGGAACCTGCTTTGTCAAGCCAAGTAAGTTTACACATAGCTTGTTTAGGTTGCAAACGTCTATCTCTGTCTTGGGGGTTGGCCTGCCTGCAGCAATTAACTTAAATTCAAATTGGTTTGAACTAGGGCAACCATCCATACGTGGATAATACTGAAGTGTGTCTGGACACGCCATATGTTGACATAGGGGCCTACACACTAGTGTGAGAAACTGTCTCAATTGATCATCTCATCAACTAATGAGATCACAGGTTTCTAAAGACATGGATAAAGGGATATTAGTCTCTAACATCAGGGCCGTCAATAGGAAGGTGAAGAGGAAGATCTGTAAACTAGAATACTAATTCTAACATATCCTTATCTGAACTTGAAAATCTAAGTATTTTCGGCAGAGAAGTCACATCTTCATTGACAAGCTTTTCTCCAAAGTAGGATTAAATAATGATAAGTTTGGGGAAGAACACCTAGAAAGACACATTTAACCACGAGGGGTCTAATTATCCTTACCTAGACTGCAAGAATGAAGACAACAAATTCATCAAACCTTTAGGAAAGATAGGAAGCAACTAGGAAAACAGATAGGAGATCTCTTATGTTGGATGAAAGGTTGCTTGATTAAGCTGTTATAAATTGGAAAGCTTAGATACTATTAGATATTAGTATCAGCTTATGATATCTATAGTTACCATATTTGTAGGATTTCTAATTTGGGATTATTGAGATAATATCGTATCTCCTTAAATCCCTCACAGATCTCACAATATCTCCTTAAATCCTGCTCAGACCCACAATTACTTACCTTATATTACAACTGTAGATAACAGCTGGCTCACTTACCTTGTATAATTTGATCTTATCGTGTATAGTCAACCCTTGGATTCCTCTATAAATTGAGAGACTGTAAACAATAAAATCAAGAATTCAATTCACCTTACTTCCATTAGTTAAACTTGGTATCAGAGATTGGCAATCTTGCTCCTACCTCTGTCCACACTAGAACCTTGGTTAGGCTCACTACAACCCTACACCGATCTAAAACTTCCCAAAAATCAAACACAACACCTCAAATGGCTGACAACAATACCACATTAGAAATTTCTACCCAAACTGCAGCCAACAATGGTGAATCCAACTAATCTACCAATGTTTTTCGAAAAACTCAGCCCTCACAATTACACAGTTAGGCCCAATCAGTGAAACTCACATTAAGAGGAAGAGGCAAATTTGGATATCTAGATGGGTCGAAGAAACAGCCAGAGGGTGTTGCCGCCACCAAAAGTGATGAGGAAAATGCCCTGGTGGTAGCTTGGTTGATCCTGACGATGCAACCTAACATTGGGAAGAATTAGCTTTTCATTAAGAATGCAAATGAGGTTTGGGAGGTAGTGAAGGAAGCCTATTCAAAAATAACATCCCTGTTGCAAACATTGCTGGAATTGCTGTAGAAGGAAGTGATTTCAAGTTCACTCCCAAACAGCTAGTTGAGATCGGAAAAATCATAAAGGAAGAAAGTCTAGACTTTGGTTCACCTAACTTTGGTAAAACTCTCTCTGCTCTAATTACTGTTAGCAATCTTATGGTTTGAATGCTAGACTCAAGTGCCTCTGAGCACATGACAGGGAACTCTAAGTTATTCCGTTCTTATAAACTGTGTTCAGGCCTTCAAAAAGTACATGTGGCTGATGGTAGTCACTCAACAGTGGCTAGAAAGGGTCTATAAGAATTAAACCGACCCTACAGCCCACTTCTGCACTTTATGCACCGAAATTAGCAGTTAATCTAATATCCATTCGTAAGTTAACTGAGGGAACTAACAATCTGGTATGCTTTTCTGCTAATGATTGTTTCTTGCAGGACCTAATCACAATGAAGAGGGGTGGTCTTGCTAGAGAATTAGGTGGTCTCTATCTCCTAGAACCCGACATACAGCAGTCTCAAAATCCACTTGGACTACATAATACTCTGATAGGCCTAAAGGAGCAGCTCTGGTTGTAGCATAGGAGATTAGGTCATCCTTCTTTTCAAACCTTCTATCATATGTTTTTTGATCTTACTAGAAAAGTTAGGGCAAGTGAGTTTAGCTGTGAATCTTGTGAAATGACTAAACATGAACGTGTAACCTATCATTCTAGTGATAATAAAACTCCAATTCCTTTCTCTGTGGTGCATTTTGATATGTGGGGACCATGTCGTGTATCTAGTAGATCGGGTCATAAATACTTTGTTACTTTCATTGATGAGTGCACAAGTCACACATGGCTCTACCTCCAAAAAGACAAATCATCATCATCATCATCATCATCATCATCATCATCATCATCATCATCATCATCATCATCATCATCAAGACCTTATCCCAATTAGGGGTCGGCCACATGAATCTTATTCCTCCATTCCACTCTATTAAATACCATGGCTTCATTTAGTCCCAAAGTTTTTAAATCTTTCCTTACCATTTCTATCCAAGTTCTTTTGGGCCTTCCCCTTGTCCTTTTAGAACCTTCAACTTGTATTGCCTCACTCCTTCTAACTGGTGCCGTTGTTGGCCTCCTTTGAACATGTCCAAACCATCTAAGTCTAATCTCCCTCATCTTGTTACCTATTGGTGCTATCCCTAAATTTCTTCTAATATTTTCATTTCTAATTCTATCATTTCTTGTCTTACCACTCATCCATCTCAACATCCTCATTTCTGCAACACTCAGCCTATGAGTATGATGTTCCTTAACTGCCAAACACTCTGATCCATAGAGCATGGCCGGCCTTATAGCCATCCTATAGAATTTTCCCTTTAGTTTGAGTGGCACCCGTTGATCACATAAAACCCCCGATGCACATCTCCATTTGTTCCAACCTGCTTGGATTCTTTGGGTAACCTCCCTCTCAATCTCTCCACTCTCATGGATCAATGATCCTAAGTATTGGAAGTGGTCTCTCATGGGGACCTCTTGGTTATCAATCTTGACTGGTGCTCCACTCCTACTCTCCTTGCTAAAATTACATTCCATATATTCTGTCTTAGTTCGGCTAATTTTAAATCCTTTTGATTCTAATGCTTCTCTCCATAGCTCTAGCTTTATGCTGACACCCTCCCTTGTCTCATCAAGTAGGACTATATCGTCTGCAAATAGCATGCACCAGGGAATCTCCTCATGCAGATGTTTTGTTAACTCATCCATAACTAATGTGAAAAGGTATGGACTCAATGCCGATCCTTGGTGCAATCCGACAAAGGACGGAAAATCACCCACGCCACTAGTGGTCTTAACATTTGTTCTCTCACTCATACATATCTTTAATTATGTCTATATACCCCTGAGAAACCCCTTTAACACCTAACACCCTCCATATTAACTCTCTAGGGACTCTATCGTAAGCCTTCTCTAAGTCAATAAAGACCACGTGTAGGTCTTTTCTCCTCTCCCTATATTTCTCTACTAATTGTCTTAGTAAGAAAATAGCTTCCATGGTAGACCTCCTGTGCATGAAACCAAACTGATTCTCCGATACACTTGTTTCATGTCGTAGCCTCTTCTCAATCACTCTTTCAAAAAGTTTCATGGTGTGGCTCATAAGTTTAATCCCTCGATAATTAGTGCAACTCTGAATGTCTCCTTTATTCTTATAGATTGGTACAATAGAGCTTTTCCTCCACTCATCAGGCATTTTCTTTGATTTTATAATCTTGTTAAACAACTTGGTCAACCAAACTACCCCAATATCTCCCATATGCTTCCAAACCTCTATTGGTATACCATCAGGCCCCATGGCCTTTCTTGATTTCATCTTTCTCAAGGCCTCTTTTACTTCAAGCATTCTAATCCTACGTTCATATCTATAATATCCAATGTTATTTAGATTTATAGTATTTTCAATCCCTATATTCTCAGGGCCATTGTCATTTAACAATTTTTGGAAGTATATTTCCCACCTTTGTTTGATCTCAGCGTCTTTGACTAATACCCTTTGATCATCGCTTCTAATGCACTTAACATGCTCTAAGTCCTTACTCTTCTGTTCTCTTACCTTTGCAAGTTTAAACACATCTTTCTCACCTTCTCTTGTTCCTAGTCTATTATAGAGCTCGTCATATGCTTTAAGTTTAGCCTCACTTACTATTCTCTTAGCAACGTTTTTAGCATTCTTATATTGTTCATAGTTTTCATTATTTCTAATCTTCTGCCATGCTTTAAAATGCATTCGTTTCTCTTTAATAGCTTTTTGCACTGTTTCATTCTACGACCATGTTTCCTTTGCTAATAGCCTTTTACCTTTAGATACTCCTAAGACATCTTTTGCCACTTTCTTAATGGACTCAGCCATATTAGTCCACATGGTATTTACTGCTTCATAATTCCAATTTCCTTCTACCATCAACTTATTTTTGAATGAGGTTATTTTCTCTCCTTTTAAGTTCCACCACTTAGTTTTTGAATGTGTATTAAGTTCAGTTCTTTTACTCCATCTTTTGATATGAATATCCATAACCATTAACCTATGTTGTGAGGTTAAACTCTCACCGGGTATCACCTTACAATCCTTACATATAGATCGTTCATTATTCCTAAGTAGAAAAAAGTCTATTTGGCTTTTATGAAGTCTACTTTTAAAGGTTATTAAGTGTTCATCCCTCTTCTTAAAGAGTGTATTTGCAATGGATAGGTTATATGACAAAGCAAAATCGAGGATATTCTCCCCCATCTCGTTTCGTTCACCTATACCATACCCTCCGTGTATTCTATCATATCCTTCATTATCTTTTCCTACATGGCCATTTAAGTCTGCTCCTATAAATATTCCCTCAGTATTGGGAATTTCTTGTATGACTCCCTCCATATCTTCCCAAAACTGTCTCTTAATTATATCTTGTAGCCCTACTTGTGGTGCATATGCACTTATAATATTTATAATCTACTCTCCTAGAATCATTTTTATTATTATAATTCTATCACTGATTCTTTTAACGTCCACAACTTTATCCTTTAATTCCTTATCCACTATTATTCCTACGCCATTTCTATTATTTTCCTTTCCTACGTACCATAATTTATACCCATCTATTTCTCTAGCTTTAGCCCCTTTCCACTTGGTTTCTTGGATACAAGCGATGTTGACTCTCCTACGTTTTATCATGTCTACTAACTCCAAACTCTTACCTGTCAATGTCCCTATATTCCATGTAGCGATGCGAATCTTATGATTTGGAGATTCCCTATTTACTATCGCCTTTCTCGACCTCCATGGTATGAACCCATGTCCACTTTTCACTGCACTTGGGTTCTGATGCAGCGCGTCGCTTCCGAGGGGACGCTCTAGCAGCCCTTGCCCATTTTTCACTACACCCGGGATCCGATGTAGCGCGTCGCTTCTGGGAGAACGCCCTAGCAACCCTTGCCTATTTTTCACAAAGATCCGGATCCGATGCGCGTCGCTTATGGGGAACGCCCTAGCTTGAGCGAATTTCAGATTTCGATTCATGTCATGTTGGGGTTGCCATAGTTTTAAAAGTTGAAGATGATTTTCATTGAAATCATTAAAATCATCTTCAGCTTCACCCTTGCCGGCTGGCTACCTGACGCAAGGGTGGCCATATTTTAAGAAGCTGAAGATGATTTTCATTTCTCCCTCACAAACTAATATACAAATGCATATTTATTTGTAAGCAAGAAATAATAGAATCATCTTCAACTTCCCCCTTGTCGGCTGGCTACCTGATACAAGGGTTGCCATCTTTTAAGAAGCTGGAGATGATTCTCATTTCTTCCTCACAAACTAATATACAAATGCATATTCATTTATAAGAAAGAAATAATAGAATCATCTTCAACTTCCCCTTTGCCGGTTGGCACCTGACGCAAGACCCTCCTTTTTTATCCGGGCTTGGGACCGGCATTGGCGGAGTTCCAAAAAGACAAATATGAGGTGTCAAATGCCCTATGTAGCTTTGTTAAAATGATTGAAACACTCTTTAATTCAAAATCAAAAGTTTACAAAGTGATCGAGGAGGTGAGTATACCGGATTTGAAATGGAAATTTTTTTATTTCAAAAGGTATAGTCCATCGAATGTCTTGTGCTTATACACCCTCTCAAAATGGTTTAGCTGAAAGGAAAAATAGGCATCTCTTAGAGGTCACTAGAAGCGTACTCTTTTCTCAAAATGTACCACCTTATCTATAGGGAGATGAATTTCTAACAGCTGCTCAATTTAATTAACCTGCTCCCTAGTCGTGTGTTATAGTTTGACTCTCCTCATGTTAAATTAAGTCAAAACTTTCCTTTAGTCTAATCTCAGTCAATCTTCCTCTAAAAACTTTTGGGCATGTCCATTTTATATGTATTCCCTTGGTGGATAAGAGTAAACTTGCTCCCCGAGCCATCAAATGCGTTTTCTTGGGGTACTCCCTAGTGCATAAAGGCTACAAGTGTTACTCACCTCACCTCAAAAAATTCTCTCTCTAGGGATGTTATTTTCCATGCAGCCTTCTATCCCACATTTGGTTATAAGGGGGAGAATTTGGGGGATTCCAACCAATTGGTCCTATTGTCACAGTCAGAGGACATTGCATCATTGTTAGAAAATTCACTGTAGCCCTTACAAATTGTCCAAACAGCCATACACCATGCATGGGCAGCCTATTAGACCTACCTATACAGAACTTGAACCTTGCAGAACCACACTTCTCAACCTCAGGGGGGGTACCTGCAGCATAATAGTCATGTATGCCTATGGCTCGACTAAAACAACCTCCCAGACAGTATGTATAGTAAAGAAAAAAAATGACCTACAGAACAGAACACTACCCTAGACATTACGGAACCCAAAGAGGTCACCACTCTTGCAAACGATCACTCTAGTTCAAAATCTAATTTCCTACAGGTATGCAATATGAAACTAAACTATATGCTGACTTAGGACCTTCATGTAGCTATCAGGAAAGGAGTAAGAAGCTGCACACAGTACCCAGTGGCTCACTGTGTCTCATATCATAAGTTGTCTCCAGCACTTAAGGCCTTTGCTCCTCAGCTAATAGAAATTACCTTTCCAAGGGATATCCATGAGGCTCTTAGGCAAAAAAAGTGTTAGCAGGCTCTTCATGAAGAGTTGGATGTGCTGAATCGAAATCAAACATGGGTTCTTACAAATTTATTGAAGGGAAAAAGAGCTGTAAGCTGTTGATGGGTATTCTCAATCAAGTACAAGGCTAATGGAACTTTCGAAAGATATAGACAATGCTAGTTGCAAAGATATTTACTCAAACTTAGGGAATAGACTGCTTTGAGACATTCGCACTAGTTGCCAAACTTAAAACCATTAGAATTCTGCTATCTCTTGTCGTCAGTAAGGATTGGGAACTCAATACAATGTGAAGAATGCTTTCATATATGGGGAGCTAGAAGAAGAGCTTTATATGGAAGTACCACATGGTTTGAGGAATGAGAAAAACAACAACAAAGTGTGCAGACTAAAGAAGGCTCTATATGGCTTAAAGCAATTACCCAGGGCGTGGTTTGGCAGGTTTGCTAGATTCATGTTGAATAGTGGCCATCAACAAAGTCAGGGAGACCATACTTTGTTTATCAAGCACAATAAAATTGGAAAAATTGTTTGTACTAATTGTGTATGTGGATGATATTGTAGTCATAGGAGATGATAGAAGTGGGTTGGAGCAAATGGAGATGTGCAGTTGGAGTTTTGTGTGATCAGCAAGTGCCACTCAAACTAAAAGAAAAATTCTATAGGGTGGCTATAAGGCCAGCCATGCTTTATGGATCAGTGTTGGGCAGTTGAGAAACATCATGCTCATAGGATGAGCGTCGCAAAAATGAGGATGTTGAGATAGATGAGTGGTAAGACAAGAAAAGATAGAATTAGGAATGAAAATATTAGAGGAAATTTAGGGGTAGCACTAATAGGTAACAAGATGAGGGAGATTAGACTTAGATGGTTTGGACATGTCCAAAGGAGACCGAAAATGGCTTTAGTTAGGAGTGAGGCAATGCAAGTAGAAGGTTCTAAAAGGGCAAGGGGAAGGCCCAAAAGAACGTGGATAGAAGTGGTGAGGAAAGATTTAAAAACTTTGGGACTAAATGAAGCCATGGTACTTAATAGAGAGGAATGGAGAATAAGATTCATGTGGCCGACCCCTAATTGGGATGAGGTCTCGATGATGATGATGATGAGGAGGAGGAGGAGATGGTAGAGATGGTATGATCACTGTAAAGGAAAGGATGGCATACAAATTCCAAATTAAGGACTTGGGATTCTTGAAATACTTCTTGGGAATAGAAGTAGCCCGGTCTAAACAAGGAATCTTCATTACCCAAAGGAAGTATGTGCTTGATATGTTGAAGGAGACAGGCCTCACAGTGGAAAAACCAGTAAGTACTCCAATTGAGACCAGCAAAAAAGCTTGAGATGAATCAAGGTGAGGAGGTGATAGATAAAGGACGATACCAGTGGTTAGTGGGAAAACTCATATATCTATCACATACAAGGCTTGATATAGCATTTGCTGTAGGGCTAGTGAGCTAATTCTTGCAAAACCTCGGGAAAGAATATATGGAGGCCATGTATAGAATATTAAAATATCTCAAATCATGTCCTAGCCAAGGTTTTATATTTTAAGCAAGAGAATATGGAAGTAGGAGCCTACACAAACTTAGATTGGGCTGGATTCAAAATTGATAGGAGTTCCACCATAGGTTACTGTGTATTCCTTTGGGGCAACCTGATCTCGTGGAAAAGTAAGAAATAGAAGGTTGTGTCTCGCTCCAGTGCAGAAGCGGAATTTAGATTAATGGCTGTGAGGGTGTGCTAGTTACTATTGATAAAAATTTTATGGAAAGACTTAAGGATTCTACTTGAAGGGCCTATGAATTTATACTGTGACAACAAGGCCACTATAACCATAGTGCATAATCCAGTGCAACATGATAGAGCTAAAAAAAATAAAAATTGACAGCACTTTATCAAGGAGAAGATAGAGTTAGGGGAGATTTGCGTGCCATATGTTCCTAAGAAAAAGCAAACTTGCTGATATATTGATAAAGGGGATAGACAACAAGTCATATCGGATGATTATAGACAAGTTGGGAATGATAAATATCTATTCACCAACTTAAGGGGGAGAATTGGAAAGCTTACATACTGTTAGATATTAGCACTAGCTTATGATATCTACAGTTACCATATTTGGAGGATTTCTAATTTGGAATTATTGAGATAATATCGTATCTGCTTAAATCCCTCACAGATCCTACAATATCTCCTTAAATCCCTCTCAGATTCACAATTACTTAGGTATATATCACAGCTGACTCACTTACCTTGTATAATTTGATTTTATTTGATCTTATCATGTATAGTCAGGCCTTGTATTCCCCTATAAATTGAGAGACTATAAACAGTGAAATCATGAATTCAATTCACCTTACTTCCATTAGTTCAACTTTATGTAGTTACTCATATACTTTTAGAGCAAAGTTTAGTAATCATCGTCATCATCAAAGGCTTATCCTGATTAGGAGACGACTACATGAATCTTGTTCCTCCATTCTCCTTTATCAAGGATTGTAGCCCCATTTAGTCCAAAAGTTTTTAAATCTTTTCTCACCAGTTCTATCCTTTTGGGCATTCCCCTTGCCCTTTTAGAGCCTTCAACTTGGAACCACTCACTCCTAATTTGCGCCATTTTCGTCCTCCTTTTGACATGTCCAAACCATCTAAATCTACCTTGCCTCATCTTGCTACCTATTGGTGCTACTTCTAAGTTTCCTCTAATTTTTTCATTTCTAATTTTATCCTTTCTTGTCTCGTCACTCATCCATCTCAACATCCTCATTTTGGCTACACTGATCCTATGTACATATTGTTCCTTAATTGTCCAACACTTTGATCCATAAAGCACGACCAGCCTTACACCCGTCCTATTGAATTTTCCTTTTGCTTTGAGTAGCACTACTGATCACACAAAACTCTAGAGGTATATCTCCATTTGTTCCAACCCATTTGGATTCTCTAGGTACCTCCTTCTCAATCTCTCCACTCTCATGAATTATCAATCCAAAGTATCGAAAGTGGTCTTTTTGGAGAACTTCTTGGTTATCAATCTTTACTGGTGCTTCACTCCCACTCCCCTCCTTACTAAAATTGCATTCCATATATTGTCTTAATTTTAAATCCTTTAGACTCTATAGTATCTCTCCACAACTCTAGCTTTGTGTTTATGCCCTCTCTTGTCTTATCTATCAAAACAATGTCATTTGTAAATAACTATGTATTATGGAATCTCCTCTTGTAGATATTTTGTTAACTCATTCATAACTAAAGTGAAAGTTTACTGGCTCAATGTCGATCCTGGTGCAATCCTATAATGATAGGAAAATCACCGGTTTCTTCACTAGTGGTCCTAACATTTGTAATTGCTCCTTCATATATATCCTTAATTATGTCTACATACCCCATGAAACCCTTCTCACTTAGCACCCACCATATCGACTCTCTAGGACCCTATTATAAGCATTTTCGTAGTCAATAAAGATCATGTGGGGGTCCTTCTTTCTCTCCGTATACTTCTCTATCAATTGTATAAGTAGGAAAATAGCTTCCAGGGTAGACCTCCCAGGCATGAAACTAAATTGGTTTTTCGATACATTTGTCTCATGTCGTAGCCTCTTCTCAATCACTCTTTCTCAAAGTTTCATGGTATGACTCATAAGTTGTATCCCACGATAATCAGTGCAACCTATATGCCTCCTTTATTCTTATAAATTGGTACGATAGAGCTTGTCCTCCACTCATCTGGCATTTTCTTCGATTTTATAATCTTGTTAAACAACTTTGATAGCTAAACTACTCTAGGATCTCCTATATACTTTCAAACCTCCATTGGTATACCATTGTGCCATAGGGCCTTTCTTGATGTCATCTTGTGACCTTGAGGTCACGGGTTCAAGGCATGGAAACAACCTCATGCAAAATGTAAGGTAAGGTTGCGTACTATTGACCCTTTGGTCCACTCCTTCCTCGGACCTCGCATACACGAGCTTCATGCACCGGGGCTGCCCTTTTTTATTTATTTATCATTTAGTAATTTTTGAAAGTAACTGTCCCACCTGTGGTTGATCTCGTCATCTTTGATTAGTGTCCTTTCGTCATCACTTTTAATGCATTTAACATGGTCTAAGTCTTTACTCTTATGTTTTCTTATTTTTGCAAGTTTGAACACATCTTTCTCACCTTCTTTTGACTCTGATCCATTACAGAGATCATCTTATGCCTTGAGTTTAGCCTCACTCACTACTCTTTTAGCAACCTTTTTAGCATTTTTATATTGCTCAAAGTTTTCGGTATTCCTAGTCCCCTGATATGTTTTAAAACACACCCTTTTCTCTTTAGTAACTTTTTGCACTTTTTCATTCCACCACTTAGTTTACTTTGTTGGTTGCCTTTACCTTTAGCTGCTCTTAGAACATCTTTTGCCACTTTCTTAATGGACTTGGCCATATTAGTCCACATGGTGTTAACTTTTGTTTCACTTTTCTTCTGCCATCAACTTATTTGTGAATGATGTTATTTTCTTTGCTTTTAAGTTCAACCACTTAGTTTTTGGACACCTATTTAGTTCATTTCCTTTCTTCCATCTCTTAATGTGAACTATGTAGTTAAAGGTGCGAGGTGCACTGAGGCGCAAAGGGGTGCGCCTAGAGCTTGGGGCGCGCTTGGAGCCTGAGGTGCAAAATTATATTTTTCATAATTAAAAATTAGCTAAAAATGCTAAAAATTAGCTAAAAATACAAAAAAAGCATGAAAAATACAGCATACATGAAGACACAAGCACGGGAAAGCTATATATGTGTATAAGAATAGGTATTAACTAATAAATATAAATAAAACAATTTTTTTCTAATTTTCGTAAGTTTTATTTTCGGAAAAATTGAACAAAATAACACTACAATACAAAAAAAGCATGAAAAGTACATCATACATGAAGATACAAGCATGAGTAAGCTATACATGTGGATAAGAATAGGTATTAACTAATAAATATAAAAAAGAACAATATTTTCCTAATTTTCGTAACTTTTTTTTTTGGAAAAATTAAAAAAATAACCTTAAATTACAAAAAAAAGATGACAAAATTATCACACATGAAGACACAAGCATGGGGAAGCTATATATATGTAGATAGAAATACGTTTCAATGAAGAAATACGAAAAAACGACGATTTTTTATTATTTTCGTAACTGATTTTTTTCAAAAAAATAGTAAAAAACCTAAAAGCAAACTCAAATCTAGAGCAAAGAAGTATAAAACTCAAATGGAATGTTTTCTTATACATATAGAACTAAAACCCATCAAGATCTATGGAAAATAGTTAACAAAAAACAAAAAATTTGAAAAAACGGTACTGGTTTTTACGTTTTTTACAGAAACTGTACACAAATGCTAAAATTTGTAAATCCATACCTTTTTTTGCTTAGATCTGTAAAAGATCGAAGAGGAATGGTCGTTTTCACCTTCTCAGTAGGTTGGAAGATTGAAATTAGGGTTGGAAGGTGAAAAACGAAAAAAAAAAATGAGGTTTATACGTTACCGGGTAAGTGGTTTGTGCCTTGAGTTGGGGGCGCACTTGCAAGGGGCACCCAGGCGCACCTAGGAGCACACCTAGGTGACTGCGCCTCATTTCCTTTGCGCCTGGCACTCTCCCAGGCGCTTACCTGTCAACTTGCGCCTAGGCGTGCGCCCTTTAACTACATAGAATGTGAATGCTCATAACCATGAACCTATGTTGGGTGGTTGAACTCTCACTGGATATCATCTTGCAATTCTTATACATTGACCTTTAAGTATTCCTAAGTAGAAAGAAGTATATTTGGCTTTTATATGATTCACTTTTAAAGGTTAGAAAGATGAAATATTCATCCCTCTTCTTAAAATATGTGTTTGCTAGAGTTAGGTTATCTGCCAAAGCAAAATCGAGGATAGCTTCCCCCATCTCATTTCTTTCTCCAACACCAAACCCTCTATGTACCTTATCATATCCTTCCTTTTTTTCTTTCCTATATGACCATTTAAGTCTGCTCTTATCAATGTCGGCTTTGTGTAGATTTCTTGCATTACTCCCTCCATATCTTCCTAGAACTGTCTCTTGATTCTATCTTTTAACTCTACTTGTGGGGCCTTGCAGTCCTCACCTATTTTCTACTGCATCCGGGATCCGATACAGCTCGTTGCTTATAGGGAAACACCCTAGCAGCCCTTGCCCATTTCACACTGCATCCAGGCTTTGATGCAGTGCTTCGCTTATAGGGAATGCCCTAAGTATTTGGCAAAGAATTTTATGCCCGTTGGCACCTGGTGCAACCCTCTTCCTCTATTTGGGCTTGGAACTGGCTGCGAGATCATAAAACCACAAAGGCAGAGAGCCTCCAAGATGATGATGTTTCAGTCGGCGACTCCACTTTGTTTGAGAGTTTGCAAACAAAACATTTGTTGTGGTGTAGCAAATTTTTTGAGGTACTTCTGGAAATTCTATGACTATAATTTGTTGTATAATTTGAACAAATAAGACACACTCACTATTTTGGGCTTTTCTTTCCTTGTAAAACACTTAATAACAGATAAAACCACATTTTTTATCTGTTAGTAAACTCGACTGGAAACAATTGCCTGCAAAAACAACAATGTATTTGTAACCTGATAGCTTCTGAAACCCTAGCTGGACTCCAAGCATCAGGAACTGCAACTAGGAAAGTGATAGAAATCTTCAATGGTATTCGACTTCAACAGATTACAACACTGATTCACCAGTACTCTCAGAAAGGAAAAATACAGAACTCTGTAGGTTCTGCTATGAATACAAAGTATGGACTAATACAATACTAGAATGCTTGTCTAACTTTCACAAATTCTAGCTTTCAAGGAGCTAGAGCCTCCACTTCAGTTCTTCCAATTTCCCTCCTCTAATTCTCTTCTCCTCTCTCTTCCTACCCTACATAACCACTTCTTGGAATGTCCAACTGACTTAACTCCTTTTTGAATGCTCCAACAGATTAACTGCCTCTACAGTTGGTAAACCAACTTCTCTTTAGGTTTTGTTGATGTAACAATACCCCGCCCCCAATAGTGGCACCTTGTCCTCAAGGTGGAATTCAAGTAATTGCCTGTGAATGTCTTCCAATGGTTCCTAAGTGTTGTCAGGCAAGCTGCAAATCCTCTTTGCCAAAGTCTTTTATGATTTGTGAATGTAATCCTCTTATCTAGAACCAACCCCCAGGATCATATCTACTCCACCAGGTTCGAACGGGTAGAAATCTTGAACCAACGTGATCCCCGCCAGATTCAAGTTTATTTGCCAATAGATGTCTTGCCCTTTGCTGCAGTGATAGTCCCCCACTTGTACTCTGAATTGACTTGATCGATCCACTGTCAAATGGAGTTTTTCGACTAGTGGGCTGGAGATGAATTTGTGGGAAGCTCCACTATCAATCAAGACTACCACCTCCCTCTTTCTGATCAGTCCCTTTAGTTTCATCGCGCCTCCTGTTGTGAAACCCGAAATGGAGTTTAGGAATAACTCTAGAGGTTCGTTATCCCTTGTCCTGTTGTCGTCCTTGTTTGCTGAAGTGATTTCCATCTCATCGTCTTTGTTGTCGGCTAGGAGCAGCACTTGCAACTGTCGATTTTTGCATCGGTGGTCCCGTGGATATTTCTCACCACATTTATAACATAATCCTTGGGGATCTCCTTTGTTGTAACTCAGCATCTGTGAGTTTCCTTAAGGGTTCCCTTTTTTCGGCAAGTTGTATGCTGACATTCTTTTCTTGATTGGTTTCCGTATGGAAACTCTTGTCTCTTATGGCTGGGGAAGAAGATGGGTGATTTACCAAAATGCTCATGCGAAGATAGTCCCGTCAACCCTCCCTTCAACTGAACATGGATGGGTCCAATCGTTCTTGGGCCAGCATCCTGTCTAATTGGATGGGCCTTTATTCGGTCCAATGCCATGTTTTTCTCTTCTATTTTGTGGGCTAAATCCATAAGCCTATATAGAGAGGCAGGCCTGAATAATTTTATTTTGGCCTTGATATCTTCTCGGAGCCCATTCAAGAAGGCTTCTTTCAACAAATCGTCGGAAAGATCACTCAGGTGACCGGAGATACTCGGAGACACTTCCGGTCTGCCTCAAAGCCAGAAGAGATTCATAATCGTTGTTCCATTGAGAAGATCGGAAATAATGCAACAGGGATGACCAGAAAGAACCCCATGATCGGAAGGGATTTCTTGATTCCGTCCACAAAAACCAATGGAGAGCATCTACCTCCATGCAAATGGCTGCTATTGGTATCTTATCCTCGTCGGATATGTGGTTGACCTGAAAATATCGTTCAGCTCGACATAACCAACTATAGGGATCTTGGCCGTTGAACATCGGCAAATCCAGTCTCCTCCCTTGAAACTCATGATGTTGATGATCCCTTGGTAAGAAGGAACTCCATTTGTGACCATTTGAGGGTTTTCCACCTTCTGTATTCCTATGCCAATCTCGACATTCCTCTGGCGTTTCTTGATTCTTGATCCATTCTCTTATTTCTACCAGATATTCACCGAATGCATTTACATCTGTTCGTAATCTCCCCATGTTTTCCCTCAAGTCTACTATCTCACCCCTGACTTCTTCTATTTCCTTCTCCATACTCTTAGCTCTTTCCATTCTGGTTCTAACCATCCCCTGGCTCGAACCGGCTCTGATACCACTGATACAAATCTTCAATGGTATTCGACTTCAACAGATTACAACACTAATTTACCAGTACACTCAGAAAGGAAGAATACATAACTCTATAGGTTCTGCTATGAATACAAAGTATGGACTAATACAATACTGGAATGCTTGTCTAACTTTCACAAATTCTAGCTTTCGAGGAGCTAGAGCCTCCACTTCAGTTCTTCCAATTTCCCTCCCCTAATTCTCTTCTCCTCTCTCTTCCTTCCCTGCATAACCACTTCTTGAAATGTTCAACTGACTTAACTCCTTTTTGAATGCTCCAACAGATTAACTGCCTCTACAGCTAGTAAACCAACTTTTCTTTAGGTTCTGTTGATGTAACAGAAAGGGACTAATTTCCTTTCATAATTCGAGAAAAAGAAGAGAAAAAAGGCATTATATAATGCCTTTTAACTCAGAAACCCTTGATCTCAAAGAGGAACAGACCCATGAGCAGGACCTACCGGGGTATGTCCAAGTCAGCAATACCAAAGTTAAGAAGAAGTGATGGAGTGAAAAACAACACTGACCACACTGATCTAGAATGAGTCTCTGTATCTTAACATCCTAAAATACACCAAACAATCAGAAACCTGATATAGAACAATCAAAACAATTAGTTTTCTTCCAGATATGAGACTAACTGGAACTATGAACATACAAGAAAGGATAGAGAAAGGTACTATATGTCAATTCCGGTTACCGATCAGGAGTTTATGAACCATCAATTGAAGTAATAAAAGAATCCATGTTGACTTCTAAAAGACTAGGAAAACAAAGAGTCACCTGGTCTTTTATGATTCAAAGCAGAAACTGATTAGAAACCACGGGAAGGACAGTAACTAATGTGCTGAACTAGCTATTGATCAGAGAATTGATTGGCTGGCTGCTGAGTGCTCTTAATTAGCTTTTCATAATGCTTTAAGATCAAACTGGATCACCAATATGAGTACCTTTTTCTTGATTTTTAGAGCAGGATGTGCAGAAACATAATCTCAATCAGTTTACATAATATGTGATTTTCCCATTCAGACTTTCCCAAGTTACCTTAGCTTCTATTAGATGCATGATTTATTCTCCCACAATTTTGTACACTTTCTATTACCCACTCCCTACTGCCTCATCATGTCCCTTGACCGTCTTCGCCAAAACCTGCAGTAATTCTCTGCTATATGGCATATGTTAAAAGCAGGCTTTCTCTAAGATTAGAATGGGAAGGGGATTTAAAGTCCTCAATTTTCAAGTTGAGAAATAGTTCAAGCAGGGAAATTGTTTGCCAGCTAAAATCTGCCCACCAGTTATATTCTGGACCCATTGTAGAGAGGCTATAGCAACTTTAAAGTCTTCTTGCCGAATATTCTGGACCCACTAGTTATATTATGCCATATGGTAAAAGCAGGCTTTCTCCAAGATTAGAATGGGAAGGGGATTTAAAATCCTCAATTTTCAAGTTGAGAAATAGTTCAAGCAGGGAAATTGTTTGCCAGCTAAAATCTGCCCACTAGTTATATTCTGGACCCATTGTAGAGAGGATATAGCAACTTTAAAGTCTTCTTTCCAAATATATCAACTTTAAACTCTTGCTGCCTTTTTGGAAATTCCAGATCAACAATGGGGGTTGATGCAAGTGCCAATCTCCTACATTCTACAAGATTGTGCTACAGTAAATCAATTCTGCATTTGTCCTTTTGAAACAGTGATGTTGCTAATAATCTGTACACACAACAAATTAGTAAGGACCATGTCTATTGGATAGTTTATGACGCATCCTAGGCCCTGTCAAGGAGCAATTTTCTTTTCACAGACTTGTGGTTCCATCACGATAAATAGTCATACATAGTTTGGTAGTTCTCTGTGAATCACTCTCCATACTGACTGATTACTGGGTGCCAAGTGCTACCTATACATATGGAAGTGCAGAAACTACTACTTCCTTGCATCTCCATAATGGGAGTCACGAGTAGATCAGTAAGGTGAGCAACCGAAAAGACTCGTATGTAGCAGAACAAATGGTACAGCAGTCAAGTTGACAGCAGTCCACACTTCTGCAAGGCAGAAGTAGTGAGACCAACCAAAGACAGCAGTTGACTATAAGAAAGAGAGGAAGTCATCAAGAGACTCCAGACTTCCACGTGAAAATCAGCAGTCATGTATTGAAACAAAAGGCAGCTGACCAAACTCAAAATACTGTGTTTTAAATATTAAATTATAATAATCTACAGAAACACTGCAACTAGACATCACAGGTTGAGTCCACATGTCAGGCAATCAATTCAAGGCTACATCCAACTTTGCAATGCTCGTGAAAGGCAGCATCACAAATCAATCTTCATGAGAGCACTTCTTATTGTACATATCCTTATTTGATTTGGCAGCAAAAGATGTACTAGATTGACTGGAACACTTTAGGGCACAGGAAAACATAATTCCATGGATCCATGGACAAGAAAGAGAAATCCTAGGTTTTTAATCAGTGCAATGATCCATTTGAAGGAAAAAGATTAGGGATGTTACAGAGGCAATAATAGAAGTCAGACCTGGCCATTAACAGATCATGGCTCTCCAACCATGGAAAACATTAGAGTTTGTGGAGATGACGAAGAGAGATGAAGTGGAGAAGACACAAGCAGGAAGGGAAGAATCAAAATCACAGATTATAAAACCCATGACCATGTATATCTGTTATTAGGTTAGTCCTAGTTAAGCTAATGCTGTTATTTGATGGTTTCCATCAATTGTAGACAAATAAGGAGTTACACATAAAACAATGTAAAAACTATAGAGGCTCTTCTAATTCTTCAACTATGAGAAACAAAGGAAGGATTCAGGGAATGGTAGGAAGGGAGTTGGGTGGTGGAGATCAACTGAAATTTTCTTGTCCTGATTTGGTTAAAGTAGGGAAATTTTGTATTTCGGGCAGGAGGCTAATGTTGAGACTATCATAATGGACATACTTTATGATTTTGAGTTGCATGTGGGTACACAGTGGAGGGTTTTAGTTTCGCTATATGTAGCTGATATCAGGTTCTCTTTTCCTGATCAAGTGTATATGAACGTGATATTTAGAGTAGGGAACTGTAGATCCTTTATTGAGTTTTCATTATCCATTATATGTTTCTTCCTACATGAACAAATTGGGAGGTCATAGGCTGAAAAACACTATAGTTATGTGTAATTGTATATGCATGTATCACTTGTAGAAAATAAATGGTTCAACTCAATCAGCATAGGTTAAGCTCATCTACATGTGAGTTTTAGTATGCAGCCCATCCAAGCCTTCTGAAAATGATGGATGACTCAAGTCTCCCAAAAACTATGTCCATGTGTCAGAAAAGGAGAGCACCCACTAATTAGACTCCCTTTGGGTGCCCTATTCACCAAAACGGATATATGTGCATGCATGAGCGTGCTGTATATGTATAATTTTTCTGTATAGATGTACTAGCATGAAAACTTAAGTGGTTTGTAGCAGTTGTGCTGCAATCTGATCTCTCTTAAGAATTCCTTTATTCAACTTATGTCCAGATTCCGGAACACATGTTTTCATATGAGTCCCATCTTCCTACATTAACTGATATAACATGGATTTTCTTTTGCTTTTACAGTGCTTCCACGAATTCAGAGACCCATGAAGAGGTAGCAATTAAGAAGATAGGTAATGCATTTGACAACAGAATTGATGCCAAAAGGACTCTCAGAGAAATAAAACTTCTCCGCCACATGGATCATGAAAATGTAAGTTCTGATGATAAAACTGAATTCCAAAATCTGTTAATAAATATTCTGTGTCTTTTGATGCCTGATTTACTTGTTTGCTGCAAACGGTTAGCTGTGTAATTTGATTAGATAAACATTTTATATCTTTCTCATGTTTTTGTTTTTGCTTTATTTCCTTCTGCTGCTAACATTGTATGTGATATTCCTTTAGGATATCACTAATTGACTGAAGATTGTATGATGCAATTTTTTATATTCATGTTAAGGGCTGCCCAGTACATGAAGCTCCTGCAAATGCAGGGTCCGGGGAAGGGGCAGACCACAAAGGGTCTATAGTACTCAGCCTTACCTTGTATTTGTGCAAGAGGCTGTTTTCATGCCTTGAACCTGTGACTTCTAGGTCACATGACGACAACTCTACCATTGCGCCAAGGCTCCCCTTATATTCTTGTTGCAGGTCTTTACACAAATGCTGAAATACAGGACAACTTCCTCTGCAGACTTAAACTAGCTGTCCTACTATGATATTCAAATTAGATAAACCAGCATGAGTATGTAGCAACAACTAAAGTCAATATTAGTATCAATCATATGAAGAAGTATCTGTTGTTAGGTGTACTTATTAATTCGGGAAGATAGAATTTCCAGCAATATAACTTCACTAATAGAAATTTCCATTCACTACCAGTTCTCCTTGATTTCTACCTGCACGAAAACTCAGCACAAATCCACTTGGAAGTATACAAATAATGCATACTATTTCGCACTTGATTTATTTCACCCTGAAGGTTGATATAAAGTTCAAATGTAGTAGTTGAACAGCATGTATGCGGTTTATTGACATAGTTTTACACAGTAGCAGTTATAGACCTATCCCATAGGATGCCTTAGCATCACGTGAGAAGTCATCATCATTATCAAGACCTTATCTTGATTAGGGGTCAGTCATAATGTCTTAGCATCACGTGAGAAAAAGAATATAAATTGTCTTTCTAGTCATAAGCATCTAAAGATTGCAGCAAGAAGCCTTGCGAAGCTTTCGGAAGTCATACTACCCCTAATGCTAATTTGGCCTTTGTTCACGTTTTACAGTGTAGGCTCTATGGGAAAAAGCTAACTACATTTCATCTACTGGGACTAGAGACTCGGAAACTGGAGGAGTTGATTGACTTGCATTGCAAGCTCAAATTAAGCAAGTTTTATTTGAACCAGTCCATCTTCTGTTACATCTTTCCAGCTTTTGTATTAGAAATGCTTTTATCTTGTTTGTTGAAGGGAATGGATGCTCAGTATAACAGCTGGCCCTGGTTCGATGCATTGGAAACAGAAGTTTAATCACTGTACACTATGTTCTAGTCTGGCATTTGGGATTCTTGATCCTTCTGCCTCTGTGAATTCCAACATTGAAAGTCTTCATTCAGATAATCGTGGTTCAATGAAATCTTGTTGAGGGTAGAGAAGATTTGTTTGTGTCTTTTGATTTAAGAAGTTTTAAAGCTTGGAGATTTGGAAACTATTGAGGTTTGTGATTTTGACAGTTCAAATTTCTTGAACTTGGTCCACTGGAATGTTTCTCATGATTTTATCTTTAATTATCTTCTTATTAGTTGCTATTGTGCAAAGGCAATACTCAAAAGTCGAATGACCTAAAGAATATAGAAGAATGATTAACATCAGTTTCTTAACTGCAGTCCCTGTGGTAAAGCAGATCATACTGTCTATTTTGTTTCTAGTATTAGCTTATCTGGTTGTTGCTTCTGTTAAAGTCAAATAGTTCGGAACTTTATCAGAATAGGTGCTAAAAGAATCTTCTGTCATTATAGATATTATTTTGCTTGTTGGTTTTGCACAAAAGTTTTGAATTTCAAACCTTGTAGGGTGTGATGTTGCTGGAAAGATTTCTCAGCAATTACAAAAGATGATTACTGGTGATGCCTTATGCAGAATGATTTCTCCATCTTATTTGATTGCTTAGACAGTGTCTGAAATTTGCTCTCTTCATCATTATAAAATGTAAGTTTAATGCGAGGCTCGTGTTTCTTTAGTATCTTCTGCCCTATAAACTTATTGTTTCTGATAAATAATCAACTTATGCAATCAGTAGTGGGGCTTTTTCTGGTCATGATATCTATTCCCTCTTCTGGGTCTTCTATGACTTAAATGAGTGGTTATATTGCTCTTGTTTGTTATGTTTACCATTCTATGACATCCTCACTTGCTGCACTTGGCTTAGTGTGGCTTCAAATAGCGGCTTGATATTGTTTCCATGCTGCAGGTTATTTCCATCAAAGACATCATACGCCCTCCACAGAGGGAAAATTTCAATGATGTATACATTGTTTATGAATTAATGGATACTGATCTTCATCAGATAATACGTTCCAACCAGCCATTGACAGATGACCACTGTCAGGTCTGTATCCAAGGTCATTCTCTCTGCTATTAATTGGTATATCAATAATGATTTTCATTTTTAGGCATTTTTATTGCTTTCTTTATCCTAATGATTATTGATTGTTTAAATTAACAAGAGAAGTGTGATTATTTGAGGCCTTTGAGGAATATTTGATTCCTGGCAGAGCTTGCCCTCTCTTTCTTCTACTGTTGATGGTCTTGACATGGAGCCATTAATCATCATCATCGAAACCTCATCCCAAACATGGAACCATTGATATATTGTCTAATTGTATTCCAAATGTGATGGTACAATTTCTTATTTGGTTAGTGTTTTCTATTTCTGTTTTATGTGGTTCATGAGGGCCTTGACAACTTGTCCATACTTGCCTTTTGCATGTATCAATAGTCAATCTAGAAGTCTTATACCGAACGACTGCTCTAACATAATCTCAAACTGCACATGCATTATATCTTTCTTAGGCTTCACGTTTCTAATTACCTGTAACATCACAATGCATTAGCTTCTTTCAGCATTCCCTTTCTTCATTTGTAGATCATTCACCATGTGTGAATCATCATCATCATCAAGACCTTATCCCAATTAGGGGTCGGCCACACATGAATCTTGTTCCTCCATTCCCGTCTATTAAGTATCATGTCTTCATTTAGTCCAAAGTTTTTAAATCTTTTCTTACCACTTCTATTCACGTTCTTTTGGGCCTTCCCCTTGCCCTTTTAGAAACTTTGATTTGGATTGCCTCACTCCTAACCGGTGTCGTTTTTGGTCTCTATTGGACATGTCCAAACCATCTAAGTCTAATTTCCCTCACCTTGTTACCTATTGGCACTAGTCCTAAGTTTCCTCTAATGTTTTCATTTCTAATTCTATCCTTTCTTGTCTTGCCACTCATCCATCTCAACATCCTCGTTTTGGCTACACATCCTATGTACATTTTGTTCCTTAATTGCCCAACACTTTGATCCATCGAGCATGGCTGTCCTTGCTATCCTATAGAATTTTCCTCGCAGTTTGAGTGGCACCCCGAGATCACATAAAACTCTAGAGGCATATCTCCATTTGTTCTAACCCACTTAGATTCTCTGGGTAACCTATCTCTAAATCTCTCTACTCTTATGAATTATTGATACCAAGTATCAAAAGTGGTCTTTTAAAGGGGACTTCTTGGTTATCAATCTTTTTGGTGCTCCACTACTTGCTAAAATTGTATTCCATAAACTCTATCTTAGTTTGGTTAATTTTAAATCCTTTAGATTCTAATGCATCTCTCCATAACTCTAGCTTTGTTTTTATGCCCTCCCTTGTCTTATCAATTAAAACTATATTATTGGCAAATTGCATAGACCATGGAATCTCCTTGTGCAGATGTTTTGTTAACTCATTCATAACCAACGTGAAAAGGTATGAGCTCAAGCCATCCTTGGTGCAATCCTATAGTGATAGGAAAATCATTGTATCTCTGCAAGTGGTCCTAATATTTGTTACCACTCCCTCATACATATTCTTAATTATGTCTATCATCATCATCATCATCATCATCAAGACCTTATCCCAATTAGGGGTCGGCCACATGAATCTTATTCCTCCATTCCACTCTATTAAATACCATGGCTTCATTTAGTCCCAAAGTTTTTAAATCTTTCCTCACCACTTCTATCCACGTTCTTTTGGGCCTTCCCCTTGCCCTTTTAGAACCTTCAACTTGTATTGCCTCACTCCTTCTAACTGGTGCCGTTGTTGGCCTCCTTTGAACATGTCCAAACCATCTAAGTCTAATCTCCCTCATCTTGTTACCTATTGGTGCTATCCCTAAATTTCTTCTAATATTTTCATTTCTAATTCTATCCTTTCTTGTCTTACCACTCATCCATCTCAACATCCTCATTTACGCAACACTCAAATTTCATGAGTATGATGTTCCTTAACTGCCCAACACTTTGATCCATAGGGCATGGCTGGCCTCATAGCCATCCTATAGAATTTTCCCTTTAGTTTGAGTGGCACCCGCCGATCACATAAAACCCCGATGCACATCTCCATTTGTTCCAACCCACTTGGATTCTCCGGGTAACCTCCCTCTCAATCTCTCCACTCTCATGGATCAATGATCCTAAGTATCGGAAGTGGTCTCTCATGGGGACCTCTTGGTTATCAATCTTGACCCGTGCTCCACTCCTCTCCTTGCTAAAATTACATTCTATATATTCTGTCTTAGTTCGGCTAATTTTAAATCCTTTCGATTCTAATGCTTCTCTCCATAGCTCTAGCTTTATGTTGACACCCTCCCTTGTCTCATCAAGTAGGACTATATCGTCTGCAAATAGCATGCACCAGGGAATCTCCTCATGCAGATGTTTTGTTAACTCATCCATAACTAATGTGAAAAGGTATGGACTCAATGCCGATCCTTGGTGCAATCCGACAAAGGACAGAAAATCACCACCACGCCACTAGTGGTCTTAACATTTGTTACTTGCTCCCTCATACATATCTTTAATTATGTCTATATACCCCTGAGAAACCCCTTTAACACCTAACACCCTCCATATTAACTCTCTAGGGACTCTATCGTAAGCCTTCTCTAAGTCAATAAAGACCACGTGTAGGTCTTTTCTCCTCTCCCTATATTTCTCTACTAATTGTCTTAGTAAGAAAATAGCTTCCATGGTAGACCTCCCAGGCATGAAACCAAACTGATTCTCCGATACACTTGTTTCATGTCGTAGCCTCTTCTCAATCACTCTTTCAAAAAGTTTCATGGTGTGGCTCATAAGTTTGATCCCTCGATAATTAGTGCAGCTCTGAATGTCTCCTTTATTCTTATAGATTGGTACAATTGAGCTTTTCCTCCACTCATCAGGCATTTTCTTTGATTTTATAATCTTGTTAAACAACTTGGTCAACCAAACTACCCCAATATCTCCCATGTGCTTCCAAACCTCTATTGGTATACTATCAGGCCCCATGGCCTTTCTTGATTTCATCTTTCTCAAGGCCTCTTTTACTTCAAGCATTCTAATCCTACGTTCATATCTATAATATCCAGTGTTATTTAGATTTATAGTATTTTCAATTCCTATATTCTCAGGGCTATTGAAAATACTATAAATCTATATACCCCCGTAAAACACCTTTCTCATCCAACACTCATCAAATTAACTCTTTGGGACCTTATTATAAGTTTTTTCTAAGTCAATAAAGACCATCATGTGGAGGTCCTTCCTCCTCTCTCTTTATTTCTCTATCTATGAAACAGCATCAAAATGCTAGGACAAGATATGGGACAAAGATTATTACGCCTAAGCTCAGGGTAGTTGAATCGTGCATAATTGACTGGCAATATGGAGATCTGATAAGCTCCATTTTATCATCAGGAAGAAAATGCCTTTGACTGGTTAAATTCTGGTACATACATCCACTTCTGCCACTTAGCACCCACATCTGCATGAACTTGCAAGATTAGGTAGGATATAGTACTGGTTGCATTGGCGTTATCCATGTATAGGAATGTTAGATAAGAAGGTGAGTGCTTCTTCTTGGAAAGTCCTCAAAGAAAAGGTATGTCACTGCAAATGGTTGTTGTTGCATGTCATTTATCTTGTGCATTTGACATTACACTGCATTTTGTTTATCACTGACCCATGAGTTGAGAGAGTATCCTAGAAACCAACAGAAACTTATTGTAGTTTCTTTGGTATCTTTACTTAGTCAGTTTGAATTGTAGTAGGCAATGAGCTGTTATAAAAGTTTGTAAGTTTCAGACTTACTACCTGTGCTCATGCTGCCATATGATGTAATGAAGAACTGCCAATGGAGAGTCTAGGTACAATGCAAAACTTATTATGTGAATGGGCAATTCCTGTCATGTCAGTAAAAAGATACAAAGAGTCTCAAACGGTCAGCATTAAGTTTGATAATCTCCTTATGTATCATATTAATGATGTCTTCTGAGGTTGTGAGTCTGCTTGGTCACATCAACCTGAAAAACCTAGTCGTATAGATGTTTGTTGGCTGAAGAGATATGCCTTCCCCTCAATGTCTTAGGAACTTATATTTGTGGAAATGTGAAGTTGTACAAGATTTTCCAAACTGAATTTCTGTGAAATTGACTCTTAAGGTGGTTGCTAGTATTGGAGGGTCATCCCCTGTAATTATGATCTATGTAGTTAGAGGTGCAAGGCTCAACTAGGCGCAAGGGGTGTGCCTGGAGCTGGGAGCGCCTAGGCTCACGCCTGAATCACGAGGCACAAAAATAAATATTAAGAATTACAAAAATTCAAAAAATACCAAAAAAGTTAAAAAAAAAAAAAAAAACCCATAAAAACATAATTCTATGATGAAATATTTACTCAAACATGCTAATTTCTATGAATGAAGCTATATATGTGAATGAAATTCTGTTTCAAGGAATAAATGTAAAAAACGAAAGTTATTTGAGAATTCTGTAACTGTTTTTTCAAAAAAAATGAAAAAAACCTAAAAATAAGTTAAATCTATAACAAACAAACAGGAAAATCAAATGAAATGTTTGTTTCTACCTATAGAATGAGAAACCATCAAGATTTATAAAAAAGAGCAAGCCAAAAATGAAAAAAATAGAAAAATGGCACTGATTTTTACATTTTTTTACAGAAAAATAGGGTTTTAGGTGGAAGATTCATGAATCCATACCTTTTCTTCGCTTAGATCTGTAAAAGCTTGAAGGGGAACGGTTGTTTCCGTATTAGAAGCTCTTAAGAGAAGAGAAAATAGGGTTGGAAGATGAAAAAAATTGAGGTTTGGCGGTTTTAACAACTCGTCGCCTGTGCCTACGTGTCAGAGGCATGCCTGAACATAGGCGCTAGGCACACCCCAGGCATGCACCTAGGCTCTGGCTCCTGAAACCCCTGCGACTTTAACAAATTCAGGCACAGTACGTGCGCCTAGGCACGCCTCTAACTACATAGATTATGATATAAAGCATAATGAAAATTCACAAGCCTTAAATTCAAGAAGGCAAAAATTTGAAGCTACCTTGAATCTTTTGAGTTGTGGGCCCATTTTTGAAACCATTAAGTGCTTCCCTCAATTGGAAAAGATATGATTCTCTTAAAACAGAGTAACATGAGGGAGGTATCATATAGATCTCTTCCTAATTATAACTGTAAGTCTCTTCCATCTGAAATAAATCCAATGTCATGAAGCAACTGCACCTGCTTGTGCATAATAATCAGGTTCCACTTCTGTTGCATCCTTGTGCAAGAAAAATCTAGTTGGCACCCGGTGTCAGAGAAGCTCAGTTGTTCTTAAATCTGGATGGCCTAAGATGCAAGGATGCTGATTCTAAGGTTTCATTTTGTTCAGAAACTAGTAGTTTGTCCTGCACAGCATCTTGTAAAGCTCCCATGACTAGCTTTTGTATATGAGTAATGTCTGGAAAGTGGAACTAGTGATGGCAGTAAGTTGCTCTCTGCACTAGAAAATATTCTGGACAATGAAGGGGAGAAGTTAGGAGAAAGCTATTAGATTGAGTTTTGTTTTAACTGCATTCTAATTTCCTTGGTAAAGATTAGTAAAGTGGCTAGTTTCTTTATACCATAGAATTTGGTACTTGATGACCTTCTTCTGTATTAAAGACATTGTTGACTGATGCCATTGGTGGATTGTTTCAAGCACTCATGCAGCCTGAGCGTGAACAGACATTTCCAGCTGGTCCAAGCTCCAAAATTGACCATGACACCTTTATATATCTGTGTGTGTGTGTGGGATTTACTTCTGTGACTTTGTCTGTTTTTGTAAATTTGCAGTGGAAGGAAAGTGTTTTTGTGCCATGTTTACACTGCTTGCTATTAATTCTGGCATCAAGAAATAACAGCAAACCTACCCATTACCAGAACACACCTCCCCACTCTTAAAGGATATAGTCTGTTGCTCCAGTGCTTTCTGTGCAATACTTAGTCTTCCACGGTAACTTAGTTTTTGTATGTATGCTAAGTCATTTTAACCTCCCCATCTGACATGGGTACGGCAGAGCGATGGTGGACAGATGGTGTGGGGGAAGCTGGCAAATGTGTCCTGCTTGATCATTTAGTATTTTTTAAGAGGTATTTGAAAAGATTACTTTTATCTTTCAATGGGAAGATGAAAATGAGCTTGGGGAAGTTTTCAGAATTCTTATTATCAGTGGACTGTGAGACCCCTTCACATACTTGACACTTCTTTATTTACTGGAGATAGTATTACCTGTTTTGAATCTTGCATGTTATCTATAATTTTCTTCTGCTATATTTTCTTCAGTATCTCAATTGAGTATCATCCCAGCATTTTTCCTAAGACAAAGTTCTCATCATAGAGACTTTGGACTGAAATAACTTACAACTTTCTTGCTATTGATGACATACATGTTTCTAATACTTAAGTGCACATCTGCAGTACTTCCTGTATCAATTGTTGCGAGGACTGAAATATGTACATTCAGCACATGTTTTGCACCGTGACCTTAAGCCTAGCAATTTGTTCCTAAATTCAAATTGTGACCTGAAGATAGGAGACTTTGGACTGGCAAGGACAACGTCTGAAACAGATTTCATGACGGAGTATGTTGTCACCCGTTGGTACCGGGCACCAGAGCTGCTTCTCAATTGTTCAGAGTACACTGCTGCGATAGATATTTGGTCAGTAGGTTGCATACTTGGTGAAATAATGACCAGAGAACCTCTATTTCCAGGCAAAGATTATGTTCATCAGCTGAAGCTTATCACAGAGGTATGACTTTTGAATATTATTAAACCTCATACTATTCCCTACATTCCAAGATGGCGGAAATAACCAGCTTCGTTATTGGAAGAACATCACTTGGCAGCTCAATGTACTTCTAAGAAATTTCTGCTGTCTACTGATTAGCAAATTGATTGAAATTACTTTTGTTAAAAAAAAAAATCTGCTTGGAACCTCACACCAGAGAAGCTGGTTTTCTATTCTTAGTTGCTACATTCTTTTTGTTGGCTCTTTAGTTTCTGCAATTGCCCCCTCATGCATATTTTGGCTCTGTGGTACTTAAGGTCAGGGCAGTAAAGTAGTCACGTCTTTAGTCGCTTGATGTGGAGCATTTATTTTGTTGCATCTTCCATAAACATCTTATTTGTACTTCCTCAAGTTTCCATCTTCCTGGGTTCCTATTAGCTAGATCCTGAAGTTGTGGTGCTTATCTTTCAAGTTCCAATTGTTACATCTATTCTTCTTCTTGTGTATCCAAGGACTGAAGCTTTTAGATGTTCCTAGTGGTAAATATGTCGGGTTCGGATTCTTTATTATTTCTTCAGACAATCTGTTTGTTATTTGCTCAGTCATTCTATTTCTTTTGGAATCCGTCACCTTGTGTTTTCCTGCCAGTGTTCATAAATATGAAAGTATTTATGGTTCATATGTGATCCAGGATCCTATATTGTTTATGTGATGAGCTCTATCATGAATTTTCGACAACCCAAAGACTATAAATTTAGGATCCTTAACCAGCTCACTAGAGGACTTTCATCCATTGTTCTAGGGATCTGATTGACCCTAAACTGTCCATCTGTAGTCCTCAAGGTCCTGGAGTTAGATGGCTAGAATCAAATTATCACTTATCACCTAATTAATTCATTTTGATCTGCTGCTCAACCATGATAGGACACTATATTCAGTCTATATCATGTGTAGGTGTCAATACAATATGAGGTACATCAACTCTTAGCAGAAAAAAAATGTGTCCAGCATAGGATAATGTCATTCATAAAAGATCAGAGCCTGCTGACTGGTTTTGTTAGATCTCTTACTTTGACCACAGAAACTTGATAGGGAAAGGAATGGAGATGGGGAATCAATTCTGTGGGAAGTTGTTCCAATCACAATTTCTCTTGGATGAAATTTTCTAAGTTTAGTTTGTTATATGGGGAGGGGAGCCTTGGCATAATGGTAAAGTTGTTATCATGTGACCTTGAAGTCATGGGTTCAAGGCATGGAAACAACCTCTTGCAAAAATGCAAAGTAAGGCTGTGTACCATGGACCCTTGTGGTCCACCCCTTCCCCGGCCCCAACGTACGTGGGAGCTTCGTGCACCAGGGCTGCCCTTTTTAATTTGTTATATGGAGTGATATAAATTATTTTCCATTATTTATTCTGTATTAGAGATCACATATTTGACGTTTCTTGGAACAACCCAATCTCATGTCCTGGGTAAGCAATACTTCAAGTTACCAAAGCAACCGAATAATTTTGTTTGTATATGGTCCACATACCCTAATTGGGATAAGGTCTTGATGATGATGAAATGATGATATGGTCCACATAAAATTAAAAATAAAAACATTAGAGGAAACTTAGGAATAGCACCAATAGTTAACTTAGGAATTGCACCAATAGTTAACAAGGTGAGGGAGATTAGACTTTTCATGGCTTCGACATGTCCAATGGAGACCAAAAGAGGGCACTGGTTAGGAGTGAGGCAATCCACGTCAAAGGTTCTAAAAGACAAGGGAAATGCCCAAAAGAATATGGATAGAAGTGGTGAGAAATGATTTTAAAACTTTGCCACTAAATGAAGCCATGACACATAATAGAGGGGAATGGAGGAACGAGATTCATGTGAGTGACCCCTAATATGGATAGTCTTGACTATGATGATTGAAATTAGACCATTTCTATAGATGATAGAGACTAGTCAAAGTCAAACAATGCCCTTATTCCATAATATCTGGCACTTTTCTTTCTGGCATATGCATCTTCTGACTATTGAATCCATTCTATAACTGAAGGATGGAGCCATGATTTTCAGTCACTGCATTATATTGCTACCCGACACGAATTAGTGGAACTTCAAACCAAAATTTTGGGTAATTCTTTTCAGGTTCCGATGGATTGTCAGCTGGAACACACACCCTGATTCTATTCATAAAATGAGCTCCCATGCATTATTTTTGTTTGTCTATGTATGGATGTGTGTTCCAGCTTTTGTCTTGAGGTTAGTGCCTAAAGTCAAAATACTTGATGATTTCTGGTCATGACAAATTGTCTTTAGCTGTGGGGGATAACCATATGTTCTCTGAATCAATTTAATCAAATTGATTTCATCAAACACAACAGAATCAGTTACTTTGAAGTACCAGAATAGCTTTCATACCCCTAGGCAGATATGTTATTTGTCCATAACAGATGCATGGATTATCACAAAAGATGGTAGGCTATCCCATAATTTCTGAAAACTGTTATTCTCGAGTATCAGAAATGTTATCAAGCTTCCACATGACTGCAAAAACTAAAGCTCTTGTTTATAGAGGGGAATAATGGTGAAAGAAGTGTTATATTGAGTTAGGACTTTGACTTTGAGTATAAGAAGTTGAGTTTGTCCATTTTTCTTTCCCCTTAATAGCTTCTAGGTTCACCGGATGATTCCAGCCTTGGCTTTCTCCGAAGTGATAACGCCCGCCGGTATGTTAGACAGTTCCCGCAGTTCCCAAGGCAACAATTTTCTCAGAGATTTCCCAATAAGAACCCTGCAGCCATTGATTTGCTGGAGAAAATGCTTGTGTTTGATCCCAGCAAGCGTATTACAGGTATGTCTCGAACATGAAGTTCCATTGAAAGAATTAAATCTCTCAGATTTCTTTTCTTTGAAGCCATTTGGCATGATATACTTTGCTTGCAGTTGATGAGGCCCTCTGCCACCCATATTTATCATCTCTTCATGATATCAACGATGAGCCCACCTGTCCTGTGCCTTTCAATTTTGATTTTGAGCAGCCATCATTCACTGAAGAAAATATAAAGGAGCTCATCTGGAGAGAATCTCTGAAGTTCAATCCAGACCCTGTGCGCTAGAAACCACACCAGTATGTGTAATACATATCTGAAAGTACTGTGAATATCGTATGTTTCAGGAGTACATTATATGTCATCATAAATTTGAAAAAGAAGATAGGACCTGTAAGGAAATATATTGGGAGTGATTTAACTGCCACTACAGACATTCAAGTTATATGTTTCATTTGTTTGACATGTTTTCTGTAACTTCTGAAACTAAGGCCACTAGAACATTAACGGCATCCCAAATCCATGACGCAAGCAAGCTCATGTTCAGTTGTAACTCTCCAGTAGAGTACAAGCTTGGAGAGCTGGCCTTAGAACCAGATGTTTTCTCTTCCACTTTGCTGCTGCCAATATTCAAAGGTCTGTTTAACTTGAAGTAGATATATGGTCATTATTTTGGTCAAATGTTGGGAATTCGGCATATCATTCCTGTTAAATTTTTTATCTTAAAGTGTGTCTATGAGAAGATTCAGATACAGTTTCTTGTGCACATCATGGATTGCTTGATTCTAGAGAAGCATGCATGACTAATACATATAAAATGCTTCTTGTCCAGCCGTGCAAAAAGGGCATCAAGCTGAGAAACATTGGAATACTTTTCTTTTGGGAGCTGATTATGTAAAGTGTTAGATTTATAATTTTAACCTTGCAAATAATATGTGCTAACTTGAAAAGCTGATAGATTGACATTGTATTAGAGCTAGCTCATATAACTCTTGTTGTAGTCAGAGGCTAGAATTCATAATATTGTAATGGGTGGTGATACATACGGCCTTTTTCTTACTTGGGCCACCCCTTTTCTCTCTCTAGCTGTCTTTATCTTTCTCTACAAAAAGGGATGGCCCAGATAAGAAAAAGGGGTGTATATATCAGTGCTCTATTATAAAACCTATTAGATCTTTTATTACTACATCAGGAAAAATGAAACCATGTACTTCCTCATTAGATTGAGTTTTGCCTGATTTCTCGTTTACTTCCATACGATTGTAGAAGCTCTCATTTTAAATTTCATCTCAGTAAATTGTTTACAGATTGCTTTGTTCAACTGCATAAAGAAATGAAGCTTGAAATAATCTGTGTGGAAGCATACCAATGTTGTTGCTAGTTGGACCAGAAAGTTGTTGCCTTTCAATAAAAAAATTGAACTCCAAGCGTTATACTTTTCCATCCACATGAATTAAATTATTTGGTTCCCCATTTCTGTTCTTTCTGCCAAATGTGGTTCTGCTAACCCCTTTGGTACAGGAGGCTGAGTGGTCCTGACCACTATAGACTAATTGTGCCAGTTTCTGCGTGAAAGAGGGTTGTAGCCCACATCTCCCATAAAAGAGGTATGGCTGCAATACCTACGGACGACTATAATTGCAAGCAGCCACCCTAGAATCATGAAGGGTTCTGTAATAGGAAAAATGATTTGGGAACAAAAAATAAAAGCTTAACTTTGAGAGGCCTCACATTTGAATTATCTGCTCCATTATCATGTTTAGCCTGCCTTAGCTTGGCTAGAAACCAAAAATCATGACCGTTGGATGATTCTGCTATTCTGTTCAGAAATTATTAATTATGATTATTAAAAATTTCAACTGAAAAAACTAGTAGCTTGAAGCATTGATGAGCATGAGTTCTTGTGGGTAGCCTAAATTGGGTAGACTGAGCAAGGTCAATGGGCCAAATCTTCCATTTGGGGGATGCTATTTAAGTTGCATTGCCAAAAGCATTATTTTAGTGTCCTACCAGTTGGGTACGTAGTCATGAAATTCTTTGAATAATTGGAATTTTTTTTTTGTTGAAAAAAGTCCTAACTTTTTTGGTGCTCCAACCTTTTAGTAAATGTATAATTAATTCCTACTCTTTTTTTTTTTTTTTTTTTTTTTTTCAAATTTAAAGCAAATTTTAAGAAATTAATATGAATTTAACTAATAAAACTCAAATTTCACAAATAATTGCCGAATTCTCAAATCATATTTGTAATTCTAGTTAAATTTTTAATTGAAAATAATTTTCTCCCCTTTTTGAAAAAAAAATTCATGAACATATGCCAAATTTTACGAATATTTGGCTTGCTGTTTATTCCCTAATGAACTTTGTGACCATGGTTGGGTAATGGGACAGAAGATTTGTTTATCAAAGACCGGAGGTGGAGTGTGAGGTGCAAAATTTTAGTCTTGGCAGATGAGGAAGAGCAAGGATATTGATATTAGATATTAAAGACCTTAGATCTTGGAAAGGTAACAAACCCTTCAAACAGGATTGCAGATTGAACTTATCTACTATATATATCGTTTAACTGAAGCCCTACTGTTAATTACATGTTGGCTTCAGTTACTCATCTCATGTGGGTTGTAGCTTTCGAAAATTTCAACCATTGATGGCACTTGTTTACGTGGTCCTGGACATTCTTTGATCTTTTAGATTATATATGTATTTCACCTTGAAATAGTTTATGGATATATCTTCCATTAAGCATTATGGATATATATATGCATTGCTGGTTATGTTTTTGTTACTTACTGACTGATATGAGAGCATGGTCTCAGTGCGGCTTGCCTTTCCATTATGGTTCTGATTTGCTATTTTTATGTCTCTCCTTTATGTTGATGTAGGAGCTGATCAGCTCATACTGGGTTCAGGTAAGATTTTGTTGCAGCTAATTGCAATCCAGTGCCTAGAAATCAGAAGAGTCTTAGTTTAGAAAACATGGATCTGGAAATAGTTACAACCTTTGATCTAAATACCATGCATGTTTAATGGCTCCAGGGCAGTAGCCAAGTAAAAATGTAGATATATGGTCATTAGCGAGAGCACTCCAATTCTACATCATCAATAGGTAATCTATCAGTAGGATAAGGACAGGGATTTGATGCTGATTTGTGATCAGGCAGCGATGGACATGGGGGGGGAGTCACAGATGTTGAGAGTCCCTGAATAGCAGTGCAGTTCCATGCAGGTTTCTTTGACTTAACCATTCCAATAGTAGCATTGGAGATACAGACGCCAGTAAATGGTGCTTTCTCGATTCCAGACAATTTTCCAGCCATAGCGACATTGTCTGCAACCACATCACTGTAGCTGATCCCATGAACGACTGGAATTGCATTTGGATCCCAGTGATCATCAGGATGTGAACCATAGTCACCGTTCATCCAGAATGCCCACTTCATTGTATGCATGGTAAACCCTTTTACATATATGTCCTTGACAAATCCCCCTCTACCTGGAGCTGTTTTGATTCTCACTCCTGACTCTGAATTAATAGCTGTAATGTCTTCAGCCCTAACATCCTGGATTCCACCAGACATCTCACTACCCAGAGCAATGACAGCACTGGTGGGTGAAATGCAAGTGAGCCGCCTGATGATCACATGTTGGGTCGGCATCCCGAAATCAATCCCATATTCATCCCAACCACTTTTCACGGCGACACAGTCATCACCGGAAACAATGTAACAGTCCTCAATCCGGACGTTGGTGCAGGAGTCTGAACAAAAACAGAAAACATAATCAGATTCACTAAAGCAAGGATAAGCCACTGATCTCTGATGTTTCATGTCAGATTACACTAAGAGTTAGAGGTAGAGGGAGCAGGCAAACCTGGGTTAATTCCATCAGTGTTTGGGGAGTGAACTGGGGCAAGAATGGTAATACCCTTGACAATGACATTGCTGCACAAACCCAAGTTGAATAGTATCATCTACCACCCAATATATTTCCCAAAAACTAGGAGGATATGGTATATATTTCTCTTCTGAAAGGTTGAACAGTCTAGAACGAGAATGAATAACTGCAGTACGAACTAAGGTTCCAATCCCATGAATGCAAATCAACTTTCATGGGAAGGATTTTGGTTTAGATGGTTTCTGAACTTATTACATGAGCAAAGTGGCATTGACAAATATCAAATTAGAGTGAAAGGAGTAGAGTAAACCTGCTGTAAACAGGATGAACATTCCATGACGGAGAGTTGACGAGTGTAATATTGGATATCAGAACTTGATCAGAATACATTATCTCGATGAGGTATCCGCGTGTGTATTTCAAATGACCGCTTTTAAATTTCTTCCACCACATAGCACCTTGGCCATCAATTGTGCCATTAGCACCTGAAATCCAACAAAAGGTCAGCAGAACTCATAATAATCTATGTCAATGTCCAGACTAATCATCCAATCTTGCCCTTTTTATACATCGCATTCTAATAATTACAATCTTAATTCCTCTTTAATAGGGGGATTTATGATTTAGGTGGTGCCTAAAACGTTCCATACGCATACTAAGTAAGCTATAATGCCATTTCTTACGAGTTTGCTCCTCAATTCAGGATTGAAAAATGCTTTCCAGAAATGCTCTTGCTTGCTCAAGAAGGAAACTTTTTGACGCCTACATGCCCTACATCAGCATTGATCCAATCCATATGGCTGATCTTGTCTTTATTAGATATTATTAGACCTTTTATCCAGAAGGTCCTATTTAAAGGGGAGCCTTGGCATAATGGTAAAGTTGTAGTCGTGTTACCTTGAAGTCATGGGTTCAAGGTCCTATTTAAAGGGGAGCCTTGGCGCAATAGTAAAATTGTAGTTGTGTGACCTTGAAGTCATGGGTTCAAGGCATGGAAATAGCTCTTGCAAAAATGCAAGGTAAGTCTCCGTACTATGGATCCTTGTAGTCTGCCCCTTCCCGGGACCCTACGTAGGCGGGAGCTTTGTGCACCGGGCCTGCCCCTTTTTCAAAAGGCCCTATTTAGGAGAGGAAACTGTGAACCTGTCACTTTTGGCAGAGTTAGCATGGGACCAAAAGCTATTTGAGTTAGCTATCGGTGACATGTAAGTTTATTGGTATAGATCTATGCATATTTTCTTGTGCGATTCCAAAAAGTGTACTTCTTTCTTGATTAAAAAGTGCCTTGCTTAGTAGTCGGGCTCTTATAAATAGAATGTATGTTTGTGAAAACTTTGATCTCATTGTGAATTGAGTGGCTACACATTGTGAGGTGAGAGTACCTGTTATGATAACATCCGTGAGATTGGATCCTCCAATGAGGCTGCTGTACCTCCCACCTGGTTCATCTCTTCCTCTACCATAAGAAGGCAAGGGCTCGATAAGGGGCCATTCATTCATGTCCTGCAAGATAATTGAACATGATAAACAAGTTAAATTCTGACATATTATGACTAGTTTTACACCAGATATTCATGAAACACGTGAGAGCAATGAAAACAACCATTTTCCCAGGGGTTCAATTGGCCAAAATAACTGTATATCGTAATTTACCAAGTTCATAATTGGTCACTTATTCTTTGTTGGTTTATTGATGCCATCTAATTCTAGATCAGGAGATCAACCATAAGATGCTATTTTGATGAATCAATCCCTCTTTCCCATTTCTGCAAAGGCTATCATTCGATCCATCCAGATGAAGTCATCAGCATAGGATTTTGCAGCTGTTATAACCGTACCATTTGAAGCACTGGATAGAGTGGGGCTCAAAAGCTAGGAATGACTAGAATTGAGCTATTTTGAACTATTTCCTTATGAATTTGTTTGCACTTTTTAACGTGGAAGAAGTGACGTCTTCTGTCCATTGACAATCTTCTCGCATCAAAATCAGATCACAAATATTATCATAACTTGTACACTGCTTACGACTTTCCATGATTGTAAAAAGAAAAAGGTTCCTTTGGTTGATCTGGACTGTCCATTTAGTTGGGACTTGGGCGAGGAAAGTCGAGTATAATATGGAGGAATCCGTGTGCATGATGCCGTGGTGCAAGAGTAAGCCTTATTCATGAAAGTTATATGTTAAGATCTGCTTAAGTGTCTGTGTGTGAGAGTGCACGTATGGGTAGACCATCCCTATCACCCCTTTGACTGACCACATTGAATAAAAAGGGCAGTCCTGGTGTACGAAGCTCCTGCTTATGTGGAATCCAGCGAAGGAGTGGACCTTGAGGGTCAATAATAAGTAGCTTTACCTTGCATTTTGCAAGAGGCTGTTTCCATGCCTTGAACCCTGTGACCTCAAGGTCACTCGACGACAGCTCTACCATTGCGTCAAGCTCTCCTTTACTACATTGAACAACTATAAATAATCTCTTTGGGTGTTTGACATAAGCCCATGCAAACAATGATCCCCAACAGATTTAAGAAAGCCTACAATACAAAGCTAGTAGATCGATCTTACAAGACCAAGATTCACTGCAAAGTATGAGTTGCTAGTAGTACAGAATAACCTTAAATTAATATCTTAAAAATTAACTATCCTATTAAGCTACTAAAAAGTGTCTGGTCTTAACTAGAATAACGTAGTAAATTAATAAACTTAATTATAATGATAAATAATTTTTCAGAATTTCACTAATTCTGAAGACTTGCTTTTGTGAAAGGAGCTCAAATTTGTCGGTTGATATTTAACTCAGTATCACCTTACAGTCTTTTTTAGCAAATTTTATACAAGGAATGCTAAGTGGACGTTTAGTGTAAGAGTATCCAAGTTTACCATTTTATCTCCTTGTGCATGATTTGACTCTTTCATTTCATCATCATCATCATCATCATCATCATCATCATCATCAAGACCTTGACCCGATAAGGGGTTGGACACATGAATCTTGTTCTTTTCATTTGATCACGACTTTCGAATGTCTAACAAGACAAAATACATGTGAATTGAATGCTTTTAGAGCGTAAAAGGCTGTACTTAAGAAACATAGGGTTTTGAAAGTTTGGCAAAACAACGGTCTAATCCAA
The DNA here is from genome assembly GCA_035236585.1 of Warburgia ugandensis. Classification (NCBI taxonomy): domain Eukaryota; kingdom Viridiplantae; phylum Streptophyta; class Magnoliopsida; order Canellales; family Canellaceae; genus Warburgia; species Warburgia ugandensis. The sequence goes on from CP141139.1 coordinate 33,530,350, forward strand.
CTCCTCAAATCCAATTCACATGCTTTTTGATCTACTATACATCCACACGAGAAGCAATCATTTAAGCGAGTCAAATTATGCAAAAATGGGCTTTGGCAACAGTGGCGAACTTGGATGCTATTATACGGAGCCTCTATTTAGCATTCATCTATTTAAATATCTCAAAGCAAACATAAATGAAAGTAGAATTTTTCTAAATGAATGAAAATGGGAGACATCTATACAATTAATTTAATGGTATTATGTGGTAGAATAAACCATACTACATCAGTGGAAAACCTCCAGTCGCTAGGCTATTAATTTAAGGAGATTCTACTATAGTAGACCTGCCTTTTTTATTTATGGTGATAAATTTTTGTAAATCTAAGCAATTAATAGTATTCGAAATGCTTAAATAGAGTAGAGCTCAAATTTCATGATCGCTTTCATAACCTATGTTCTTTGGGTCTAAAATTACGACTATGCATTTTAGAACATTAACATTATTAAACCTTGGCCTAAGGGTGCTACTGACTTTAAGGTTGTGTACTACTGATCCTTTGTGGTCCACCCTTTCTCTGGACGAACTTCCTACACCAGCTGCCCTTTTATTGAAAGACAAAAAAGGATTAGGCCAACGTCTAGTTCTACCGGGACTCAGCTAAAACATCTTCGATATACTATTGGCTCTCAACTCACATGCTTAACACTAACATTATTATTATTAAACTTACCAACTAGACTCAGACATTAGGTGGACCATCTGGATGACCCAGTGGTCAGCCCCACCATGTAAAGCAGTTAGGCCACTTACAGGATATTCCTCCTACTCACAGACCATATAATGCTCTTCGGTGCAAATAAACCAGAAAGAGACTCATCCGCTAATTTGATAGCCATGCATAACAATGCCACTATTATCTGATCTTTCATCAGGTCAAAAGTGCAAAGGACCATCAATGGTCCACAATCGCAGTGAGTGGACATCCCACTTACCTAGCGCCCCTTGATTGCTGGTCAATGCCAACTACAAGAAAACCTTCTATGCTAGGCCACCAAAAAGTCTTCTAATTGGATGGTGAAGATTGTCTGATTGGTAAGGATGACGGAAAATTGGTGAGATCAATCTATAGTTTGGGTCCACCAAACAAACCACCAGCATGATCTGAACCTTTCATCTAGATAGAGATGGGTTAGGAAAAGGCTGCTTGAATTGGAGTTACAGGGACTAGGAACTGTAGAAGGAGGTTTTTGTTTGGTGCGACCTTTAGTTGATATGGATGAGCCATGTCCAAAATTAGGTACCCATCAAGATGAGAAACAATGGTTAAGATTCATTGACGAACACACCAAGAATCAAACGGTCAGTCAGCACCATTCGGGTATGGATTTTCGTGCATGGCTCATAAAGTGGATCGGATGAAAAGGGTGGGACCTGTTTGTACTCGTAAATGAATGATTCAGATCATTCAAACGTAGGCCCTACTGTACATTGGCCAGCCGAAGGACTAACTCATATATATTGGTCGCCCGACCAGCATATGAAAGTTGCACGCGAAACAGAACAAGACAGCGAGAGAGAGAGAGAGAGAGACCAGACCTGAGAACCGAAAATAACAGCATCTCTGTGAAGATAGAGAGTGAAATAACTGGTCAGATTGAAGCTTCCCGTCAACCATTTTCCCGGTGGGACAACAAGCTGACCGCCGCCGGCCAACGAGAATTGACTGAGATGAGAAATGGCCGCATGAAACGCCTTTGTATTGGACGTAACACCATCTCCGACTCCTCCAAAATCTGTCAACGACACAGTATGCGCTCTGCATCTCGTTGAAGGATATGTCTTCGGAGTATCCAGAATCTGAACTTTCCTGCATTCAGCGGTGCTTATACTCCAGAAGGCCAATACTAAGTGCAGAGATAAGCCAAGAATCTGCAGATAATATGAGAGCGAGGTAAGTCGAAGACCCAAGATAGAAACAGGAGGAGAAACATAAAATTTAGAGATACCCAGGAAAACGAGAAGGCAGAAAAACAGGGCCGCTTAAAGGATAGTGTGTTAACAGAAACAGTGGGCTCGTTAGCCAGAAGAGGAAAAACCCCACTGATTTGGGAAGGGTAAGACAGAGGCGATGTGTGTTTGGAGATGGAGAAGAAAATTAGCGTTTTCCCCCCCTTGTTTAATTAGAGAAAACAGAAGAAAAGCGAAACCCCCATTAAGACAAAAGACCATGAATGAATCATAACCAGGATTTTAAATTAAAATCCCATGTATTTATCAGGCATTAATCAAACAAAAAGCAAAACCACGGCAACCAAAAGAGAAGAAAATCCAGTTTATGTTGTACAAAACCCGGAAATCCAGACTGGAAAACAACCCAAGTTGCAGCGTTTCTCCTCAAATCTCACGGACGAAACACAAAGCAGAAGCACGTAAACAACGAAGAACTAAGTACAGTTGCAGGAAAGAGAGAGAAGGAGCTTTCTCTTGGCAGTACTTGAGAAGTTCTTCTTTGATTGCTCCAGATGAGTTCCATTGTCTTGGTTCTCCGCGTGATTCTCTGATGAGAAGGAAGGAGCATTTATAGAAGAAAAAACGGGCGCTTCGATTCGCATAAATGTCTATTTGAGGAAATAAAAGAATGCAAATTATTCTGCCTGATTCGCCCGTTTGGTTTCTTGAAGGTGGAAGGATTTGGTAAGGGAGCGCTACAAGATAAAAGAAAAATTAGGCAACTCACATGCCCAGCATACCCTGTGTTTATACTGCATGCCCGGAATGCCCTCGTATATTTTCTGAGCTGCCAAATCTAACTCAGGGATGGGACCTGCAGCATAAAGAGCCGTCGATTCATGATAGAGGGCCCACAATTAAAGGGCTGGTATCAAGTTTAGAAGTGGGGCCATAAATTTCCTCCATTACTCCCATCCCACGGTCCTATTTCTCACTATGCTGGTAGAAGAAGGAAGCATTTGGAGAAGCAACCGCGAGCTGAGTTGATATCCATGTTGGAACTTGGAAGCAACTGAAGGCAGAAGGGACCCATTGGTTGGGTCCACATTCAACAGGTAGAAATCCACTTCTCAGATCCTGTGGAGAGATTGGTCTTAGGCCATGTAATGACCGACCAGTGGGGATTTGGAACCATAAAAATTGGGGGTCCGTATGGATGGAGTAAGGAAATGACTAGTGCCGGGTGAGAGGTAGGGTTCGTGCGTTTTGGCTTTTGTGGCGTGGAATTTAGTGGGTAGTTGCCCATTCCATCACCCTCTTTTTGTCCACTAAACAGAGTGCAAAGCCATCCCGTGAGCAGCCATGCTCTCTCACGGGCAACGCCTGGTGGGCCCTCCAGTCCTCACGTGAAGCAAAACAATTCCTTGAATGCTAGTGCTTTCCCATTTCCTAAAAAAGAATAAGCCCCTCTAAATGCACGTGGAGCCCATGCATGGATCCCACCTCGTTGAAACTTTACACAAACCAACTTCACCACCATTTTTTTCCCCCTAGGCCTAAAATAACAAAAAAAGAAAAAAGAAAGAGGTTGCAAGGTTCATAATACATAATCAGTTGATTAGTTGATTGTTGATATATCACCTTGATGTTATAGGTTTAAGGTGTGAAAATAATCTTTTGTATAAATATTAAGATTGCATATTATAGATCTTTTGTTCTCTATTCCTTTTTTGAATGCTGTACATGCAAAAACTTCATGCACCTAGCTGCGTTTTGATTAGTTGATTAGCTAATCATAATAAAAATAGGTAGAAAAATGCTATATATTGTCTTGTGCTGTTTGTATTGCATGCAAGGGGAAAGGGCACCACAGTCTCATTGGTAGTTGCTTTCAGTGAAGAAGGGGAGTCTTGGCGCAACGGTAAAATTGTTATCATGTGACCTTCCCTAAATCTCGCATAGGCAGAAACTTATTGCACCGTGGCTTCCCTTTCAACGAGTAATGAGGCCATGCATGTCGCCTAAGAAGTGGAGTGCAAATATTTGGTGGATAACAGGTCATCCATATATCTATGTTAAGATAGATGGCTGTAGTGGCCTCTAGATAAGTTACTTTTATAGCATAGTGGTCTTCCCCTTGCTCCCTGCACACAACATCAAGCTCAGGAAACCACTTTTGGTAGAATTAAGCTTCCAATTCTATGTTGTCCATTTGATTAATCGTTTGGTTGGTTCCTCCGAACGAGTAAGCAAACATTGATTTGGCACTACACCACGCTAATTATTATTTTTTATCTACGGTCACTCGCTCTGCCCATTCATCTTGTTCGACGCTCCTATTTGGACTACTTGCCAAAACTCATGTCCATGGAATACTTCTAGCTACTAGCTTTTTCAGTTAAAAATTTAATGGTGGTAATGAATTTAGAACTCAGACGAAGCAGCTATTATCATCGGACAATCATAAACTTCAGTATTTAGCCACTCTAGAAGAAGCCAAACAACAAGAATAGGTCAGATTATCCAAATACGAGGCTTCGGCCGGGGCCCTCATCTGAAATCAGTCGGGAAAATTCTGTCTGCATAGCATTTCTCTTGAACATATGATTCTAGTGCGCATGTCTTAAGGTTAGTAGACCTCCAAAGCGGAGATGAACGGGTAGATCAACCACAGCTGGGGTCCTTCGGGCAACAGTCATTATATATGGATAGAGTCTAAAGATTTAGTTAGTTACACTTTCTTATGCTTGACTAACAACAATTTTGCTGGCCAAACTCCATTCTCTTCTCCTTGTCTATACCATTCTCAACAGACAGTCCTAGAGCTTCCCCTTCCACTTCACAGTAATCCTCTTTGCCATCATCCTCTTGCCGTCTATTCAAATATGGCAATCCATGCCTCCTTCTTTGTCGTTTACATTGGGAAGATGTTGAAGTCAAATCATCATCATCATCAAGATCTTATCCCAATTAGGGGTCGGCCACATGAATCTTGTTCCTCCATTCCCCTCTATTAAGTACTATGGCTTCATTTAGTCCCAAACGTTGAAGCCAAATATAAGGTTTATTAATGTATATATCTTTGCAAATTTTGCTATGCTTGGGTAGCAGACTTGTTGATACTTGTAGGAATGTTATATTCCATAATCGACTGGGTAAAGAAGAGTGCAAGTAGAATACCACCGAATTTTATTTCAAATCTTATTAGCTATGAGCCCACCACCACCACCACCACCTGATTACTGGATGGTCCCTGAAATTGAAGCCAAGACAATTGAGAAGTTCATCCAAGAGATGGGGAGAGAGAAACCCATCAGATTCTCACCTCATCAAGTAGCTATTTTCACAAGCAATTATGCCGTGAAATTTGGCTCGGGAGGCTTTGGGAAAGCCTATAAAGGAGTTTCCTAATTAAGTGCCTGTGGATGTTGAAGTTCTAAAAAGCAGCTTGGATAAGAGAGCAGAAGAGCAACATTCATTTAGCCCAATTGGTAGAACTTACCATATAAATCTGGTGAGACTCTATGGATTCTGTTTGAGAGCCACAATGAAAGCGGTTGTTTGTGAGTACTTGAGAATAGCTTATTTAGCAAGGCTAGAAAGATTGAGGTTGGTAGATTGAATGAGATCGCAATTGGTACAACTATATGAAGGGTGCCGACAGAGAATAATTGACTGCGTCATAAAGCCTGGTAATGTTTTTTTTTATGCGAATTTTAATCATAAGGTGGATAATTCTGAACTAGCTAAGATTTGTTACAGGAAAAATTTTCAGAGGCTATAGGGCAATAGAAGCTATACAACTTTGCCACATAGATGCTGTTCAGTGGCGATACTTTCAATGCTACGGCCGCTGCCCTATAGCAGCTGGAAAGGGTTCTACCGGTGGTGAAAACGCCTTTCACATAAACTTGCCTCTACGGATCATTTAGAGAACTCTCTCACTGCTAGCTTCATGTGGCTGGAAATAAAATTAGGTCTTGTTTCCTGCAACTATCAAGGGACAACTTACCTTCTATTCAAGTAGAATCACTACCTTGAGCCTTTTTCTGTTCCTTTTTGAATTGTAAAGATTTCATTGACGATGCATGGATCTGGATGATCTACATCGAGAGTCATAAGATGAATCGAACTCTTATGCCATCAAGAAGTACTCTTGCAAAAGTGTCAACCAACCCATTTGCCATTCGTCATGTTTGGAATGGCTTAGATAAGATACAAAGTTTGATGCTTGTTGGATGCTTTTGGCTTATGTTTCTTTGATTTGAAAATCTCAACCATTGATTTTCATAAATTTTCAAAACCCAAAATAAGCAGTTGGGATCATCCAAATGCATTGATGAATGGATATTGCCTTAGTTTGTGTAAATTAATGAGCAACCCATTCATCATCTTTTGTACAAATTAGAGGTTTGGAAGATCGAGATCTCGTGTTTCCTAATTTATTGTATACCAAACATGATGAAGGAATTAGATCTTTCGATAAATGGATACAGGTTATTTACTTGTGCTCTCACACATGGTATGCTTACTGAGACTTTTATTAAATGGTGAAACTGCTTTTCTTGCTTATTCTTGATGAACCAGCATTTATATATAGATGTCGGATGATTTGTTTCACAAGTAAAAAGCTCCTTTGACATCTCTTAACGTGAAAATACAGGGCTGTTCTCTGAATGAGAAAGAGAATGGATATGTGAAGTCCCAAATGAATTGAACATCATCTTTCCTCGCAAATAAGAACTTCCAATAATAGCTGAGTTTTCCACAATGCATTTTTTTCTTTTGTTTTGAAAAAATTTGTGAGTAATTGGTTATTTCAAGATTTGGAAGCACCAACTACTAAAAATACAAATGCAGCACTAATTATAGTGATTCAAACCATTCAAGAGTCGAGTTCCATTTTAGTTAAGCTCCAAAAGTATTCACCACTAGACAATCCTGATCTTGTGATTTCTTTACACTTATATACTAGAGCCAAATATTTTCTAAGGTAATCTAGTTTGTACCTCTGACAAATATGAACTTCAATTATCCAATAGAGATTGTCTATGAGTATTTTCAGCGATTGGTTCATAAAGAAAGTATGAAAATGTACAATCCCAACCCCATTCTATCAAGTATTTTCTCCCAAGTGCACCAAGGTGGAAACAGTGAGTAAACTTAAAGAGTACATGTGGACCCCATCATTAAGGGATGGAGGTTATTCATCTTTTCTAAACTTTTTTAGATAGAAAAGTCTCATCTATTAGATCAGCCTAACCTTTGTTTTACTAAACCCTTTTAGAGGACAAATATAGTGCAAAATGTTTGTTTAGATGGATTGATCTATACATTGTGAAGTTTTGAATCCTACCAGAGCTGCAAATGAACTATTCAATCTTCAAGGTATATGGTCTTTGACAGAAATTCTAGGACATATAAGCTTATGAAAAAGGATTATAGATGAAGTAAAATTACATGTACAACGAAGCCCAAATAAAAAGTATAGTTTTGATCACAAATTTGAACATGTAAATCACAACAAGATCATTAATAACACCACTAAAAGATTATTCTAATTGGGAAATGGACATCAACATCAACAATTTACCATGTGAGCATCACTGATATTAATAGTTTCCTACTCTAATAATTTTTTTGTGTTTCAATAGTAGAATCTAATTGTAGAATTAACTAATGAAGACCATAGTCAACTACAAATGATTGTCTTATAGTTTCACAAATAGAACCTATAAATGTAAGCGTATTCTTTTGATTATTTCACTCTTGAATTAACATAGATTTTTTGTGCTTCCTTATAATTCTAGTAAGTTGAGAATAGGTGCACGAGAAACAAAATGAAGAACCTCGAATTGCAGCTTTACATGTACCATATACAAAGGATATGCAAACTTGTGAAATTACAATCTAGGATATACTTTTGAGAATAATTGATAAGAGTAATAAAGTTCCATAATTATCTAATTGATGGACATCACTAGAACACACAATAATGGAATCTTCTATGGAAATCCATAACTACTTTCCTATTATAGAGGAAAAGACATGTTTCGGAGCAAGTAGCTCAGAAGTTGGTCATATAATATTTGGAAAAGGAATATATGACTTCCCAAGTGCAAAGTCTTACCATGGAAAAAAGTTGTCTCTATCATTCTAGGAAGCAAGCATCCAATTTCATAAATATGAAGAACCTAATCCTAGGGTAAAATGTCATAGCTCAAGTGCTGACCTAGAACCTAACTCCATAGCTACCTAAACAAATATGGATAATAGCTACTAATAAACGTATACAAATCAGGCCTTGTGCAAGGGTAATAGAACTTGCAATAGCATCCTGAGCTAAATCATTGGTCTTTGTAGTAGCTTGCCTCATCAACCCAGTAGCAGTCTCTAAGACAAGGTCCTCCAATTGAACGTAGAAATCGATCAATATGATATCACCTAGCCTCATTGACAATCATTGGAAACACAATTTTTAACTACATCTCAATTAGAAAACCACATGAAATAGTGAACTAAAAGCATTCAAATGCTACACAATGCAAACACTATCTCTTGTTAGGCAGTGACATTGAAATAGAGTAAACAAATCATATCTACTAGACAACAACTTGCATTGTGGCATCATAGTGTACATTGCACAGTTCAAGCAAGTGGCCCTTGAATAACTTTGAGGAACACATGGTAGCTACTGATTTTTAGTTGTTAGAGTTGCAAGCTTGTAGCCCCTTCTTAGAAAATGGGTATAAGAATAAATGAAGCCCAAGTCAACTCATTTCTTGGATCTGTTGACTTGGATTGACTCATTTATTCTAACCGGTGCTATTTTTAGTTTTCATTGGATATGTCCAAACCATCTAAGTCTATCAACTCTCATCTTGTTACCTATTGGGTCTACTCTTAAGTATCCTCTAATTTTTTCATTTCTAATTATCCTTTCGTGTCTTTCTACTCATCCATCTCAACATCCTTATCTCTCCTGCGCTCAACCTATGTCTATGTTGTTCTTTAACTGCCCAACATTCTAATTTAGGGAGCATGGCTGGCCTTATAGCAATCCTATAAAAATTTCCTTTCAGTTTGAATGGCACCCGCTGATCACACGAAACACCAAAGACATATCTCCATGTGTTCTTACCCACTTAGATTCTTTGGATAATATTCCTCTCAATCCCTCCACCTTCATGAACTAATGATTCCAAATGTTAATAATGGTCCTTTTAGGGTACTCTTAGTTATCAATCTTTATTGGTGCTTCCCTCCCACTCCTCTCCTTGCTAAAATTGCATTTTATGTCTTAATTCAGCTAATTTTGATTCCCTTAGACTCCATAGCATCTCTCCACAACTCTAGTTATGTGTTTATGCCCTCCCTTGTCCTACCAATTAAAACTATGTCATCTCCAGAAAAAGACATATTATGAAATTAAGAATCTTCATACAATGTCGACCTTGGAATTTGCAGTGTCATAAAAGAAACATATTCACCTTTAGACAAAAACTATGCACTAGTCACATACTACTATCCTATTTCTTTTAGCTAATCAATGGAGGGAGTCTTCCATATAGATGGTATGTTTTCTTGATCATCAAAATCCTAAAAATTTTCATCAATAGTATGTATAACATCTAGATTATAGTTTCTTTTAATCACCGTCTCTTAAGTGCCTTTTGTTGTTTAATTGGAGAACCATTTAACTCCATTTCCTAAATTTCCTAATACTCTAATAGAAGATGAGGGTCATTGATGGTTATTTTAGACTATGTTTATATGGAACCCAAAACTAATCAATTGCAATAGGGCTTTGTACTTCAAACTACAACCATGCCTTAGCTTCTAATCAACACATGTGAGAACAAGAAAAAGATACCAAATTAACAAAACCTAGAATAACTACTATCAGAGGACTCAAACTTTAACAAGGTTAAACACATGAGGCAAACACAAAATGAAGCAATCAAGCATAAGACAAACTTAAAATCAAAACTTATAGTAGGATGTCGTGCAAGAAAACCCTTTAATTTGGTAAGAAGATTATCTCCTAACTTCCACTTTTCCTAGCAGTGGAAACCACAAAATCTTTACTAGCCTAATCTAAAATTAGGAGCCATAGAAACATAGAAAATTAGAGAGAGGAAGTGTGAAGAAAGAAAAAACTTTTTGAGAAATCTAGACAATGGGTGTATAGTATTTGGTAATGGGCTTTAAGGTTTTATGGTCTATATGAGAATGGAAGAAATTGCTCATCACTTGGAGGAAAGTGATTAGATTAATTGAGAGAAATGAGTTTAGCAGACGAACAAAAATTGTACAGCAGTTTTTTACTTTATTTTGAGCATTTTCTATCATAATAAACACTGGAAAATTGTTCATGAAGAACTTATTGCAAACAAAAAACATTGGTCAGTGAACCTCAAGGTAATCATTAGAGTAGATGCATCAAAATGGTTCACATATTATAATTTTAGCATATATAAAATGATAGCTTTGGATTAGTTGTAATATTTTAAACCAAAATAAATAAGAACATTGAGATAAGATTGGCTATCCTAATTCCTCAATCACAAATAAAATAGATTAGATTTATCTTTAAAAAATGTACCATTCATTATAATCTTTGCCCCATCACTTAGTACTATAATCAGTACAATGTCCCAAACCCTTTACATTTGTTGTATTTTTTTTTTGCCTCTTTGCTCCCTATGGCCTTCCATATTAGGAAAACATGCACGTTCTTTACTATTGGTGTTCTTTGAATTTGACATTGTTATGTCAAGTCTCCTAACATTCATTTCAAGCATGCATGCTTAAATTGCTATATCAATAAGACTCATGCTTTCTCCAATCATTTCTTAGCTCTAAACAATGGTACCATATATGACTATATCCTTTGACTTGACTATATCCTTTGACTTGACTATTCATCTAAAACACAATCCCACTATCATTCATCCTTACTATTCTAGAATGCGTGTGACAGCCAGTTCTTATTTCATCACAAGTGAGAGTATTTTGATGTTCAGCATGTCTTCAACATCTTGTTTTTTCATTTTGGTCCAAAAAACTTCTTTACAACACACAATCGTCCTCTATAATTATAGCCAAGTCTTTAGTATCTCCTTTTGCATTAATAAAATAGATCCAAATCTCCTTTGCTTTGCATAGTTCTTATAAGATGTGTGGGCTTCTTCCTCGATAGGAAACATGGTGCCTTTGATAGGAGCTTCTACTAGAATAAAATTAATTGCATCCAGTATTTCAAACCACGTGTTATCATTAGCTTTATCTAATTCTCTCAAACTATTATCATTATATTCATCCATCACATTAAAACTAATTGACTCACTTCTCTCAAGCATGCCGATTTTTGCAAACATTGGTAAAATAAAGGGATTACATAGCTAAGTTGATCATAATGAAAAGTAAAATATGAGTCGATATGCTATTCTACAACATCTGCAATTTACAATTAAATAAAACCTTGCATTTCTCATTAAAATTCAATTCCAAATAAGAACAAAACTAAAGTACCTAAATATGGATCACACAGTTAAGCAATGTTTACAAAAAAATCCAATAAATTAACTTCTAGTATAAAAATCCACTTCTTAGAATCGACAAGTTTATTATTTCAAAGGTAGAGGTTGGAGTATCTCACTAAACTCTTATTTCAAAGCTATATTAACTTCCCACCCAAATCTTAATGAATGATAAAATGATATTTCTTGATGAGAAGCATTCTAATTGGCATAAGTAATTCTTATGAAAAATTAGTGAAATCCTTATAGATTCTCATGAATACCACCTCCAAAGATACACCAACTTTAGTTTAAAAGTTAGCACCATGGAGCCAATATATTTACAAAAAATAATAATAAATCAAGAGCTTCAAAACATGCAACATTGTAGGTTCAGAAATTATCAAACATGCAAAGATTTAGAGCTAAAGAGGCTACAAATTTAAGGTTCCCAAAGTTGCAAATCACAAATCTCTGTGTTTAGGGCTTTTGGAGTATCTTCCTTATGGTTTTAGATTTAGGGCTTCAAACGTCTTCCTCTTTCTCTTTGTCACAAACACAACAACTATGCAAATGCATAGAGGAAAAGTGGAAGTCAAGTTTTGCTTCAGTTCTTTGATGGGATTGAGATTCTGATGACCGAACATGGGGATGTAAAGATGACACATGTACACCTAAAACTTATTCTAAAGACCAATTTTACAATTAAGAATAATGTTGCTTGTCTTTAGAAGAATGTCATGTTATCAAAGTTTTGGCTAGCCCTTGATTTTTTATGATATATTCCATATTTACTGCTATTTAGTTCCTACTAGTATCTTCAAAAGCATCAAATATGAAATGTGTGTGTGTGTGTCTCTCTCTAGAAATAATATCGTGTTTTTATAGGTAGAGTGGAGGCATAGAAGGCAAAAATAAAAGTGAAACATAGTGCCACGAGGCCCAATTTTACTACACACCCAACAAGCCTATGACCCATTTGTTATTTTCCATTGAAAGGATTCTTACCTAGCCCAAATTCTAGGAGTCTCTAGAAATTGGCTATAAGCTTCTCACATGCACCAAGCTAGATTTGGTATATGCACTTGGGCATACACCAGTGTATTGTATATAGTAGTCTAAAAACCTCCCTATTTAGGAGGATGGTAAAGTACTCTAGAACATTGTAGAACAATCCAACATTGTTGAATGATTAAAACTTATATATAATCAAGACTGCTGCTTGCTCCTCCCCAAACCTATAAATAAGGGAGAGCCCATCAGTTGTAAAACAGAGAAAAAATCATTTGAGTTGCAATAGAAGTTCTCTTTGAGAAAGTCTCTTTCTAAGTGCTCTTGAGTTCTCTCATTTCTCTTATGGGTGAGTGAGTGCAACCTTAACAAGTGAGAGTAAGGAGTTGAGGCTAACTTGTGCTTTGTAAAGGAGTTGTGCACAAGTGCCTCATGAGTTAGGCAAAGGAGATTGCAACCTGATGACAATTAGTATTAGAGCGGTTCAAGTTGGGAGTTGCTTATCAGGGACTATGAGAATCTTCTAATAGCATCATGGCAAGCGACTTAGGAGTAACCAACATGTCTAGGGAAGTCAACATAGGTCAAAGAGGGAAAAGTCAAGAGATGAAACGAGAGTTGACTTTAAACATTTGACTCACTATAAGATTCAGTAAGTTTGAATAAACTCTTTTTAATTGTTTGAACAAGTCTGGATCCTACATAGATGCCTTGCATAGTCTCAAAGATGATATGCGAAGTAAGTTTGAAGTATTCAAGACTATAGATGCAAAGACTTTAGAAAGGATGGAAAGCATGTCTAATAGCCTTAAGACTATGGAAGGCAAGACAGATGGTCTACATGAGGAAGTAGCCAAGCTAAAGGATGTGAAAATTCAATTAGCCTCACTTTAAAAGGCCGTAGCTTGTGGGGGAGGATCTGGACCAAAAGAGTTTACTCCTAAGGTCAAGATCCCAAAATCTAGCAACTACAAGGGAACTCATAATGCTAAGGACTTGGAAAATTTCTTGTGGCAAATGGATCATCACTTTAAAAGCTACTAAGATTTTAGAGGAGACCATGAAAATAGATATCGTCACCATATATCTCATTGATGTTGCTATGCTATGGTGGAGATAGAGGTGCGATGACATAACAAAAGGTTGTTGTAGAATAGCCACATGGGAAGATTAAATGGAAGAGGTCAAGACCCAATTCTTCCCAGAGAACATGGAGTACTTGGCCCAAAAAAACCTAAAGTTGCTAAAGCATATGAGATCCATTCAAGAATATATCAACCAATTGACAACCTTACTTCCAAACATATCTAACATGGTTGAGAAGGACAAGTTGTTCTTCTTCCTAGACATGTTGCAACCTTGGGTGGAGTAAGAGCTACAAAAGAGGGTAGTGCAAGACTTGACCACAACACTCTTAACTGTAGAAAAGTTGGAGTTCACCAGGAAGGACACAAGTAAGGCAAAGAAAGGTAAAGAAAATGAAGGCAAAGGTGGGGAAGACAAACTTGAGAGCCATAAGTAGGAAAACAAGAAGACAAATTATGACCCATAAGCAAAAGTAAGTTTGTCCCTAGTCGCTCTAGTTTCTTTATATGTAATGGTGATCACAAGAGATCTGAATACACAAAGAAGAAGGCCCTTAATGCATTACTAGTCAACAATGAGAGCCATGAAAAGGAGCTTAAGATGGGAACACTTAACTCCTTAATAACATGAAGAGGCAGGCCTCAGTGGCCAAACTTGCTACTCAGACGATAAAAGAGTTAGTGCATGTAGATGTAAAAAGGCACATGAGCTATGATAGATACAGGAGCAACTAATAACTTTATTTTGGGGGAAGAGGCTAGAGGTTAGGCCTCAAGTTGGAGAAGGATATAAGTAAGATGAAGGTGGTAGACTCCAAGGCTAGGCTGGTGCTTGGAGTTGTTAAAAGCTTTAAGGTTATCCTCAAGATGGATTTCCTAGTTCGGCTAAAGTCATCCCAATTCCACATCTTGGAGCATTAAGCTTCTTTGATGAGAAGGCACCTTGCGTGATCCTGATATTGAAGGACAGTAAGAAACAAGGGAAGCTTCTATTGGCTTTGTAGTTGGTGAAGGGTCTAAAGAAAGGGGAAGAGACACTCTTGACCACCCTAATGGAAGAAAGGGACAATGTTGTTACACATATGCTGCAAGAAGTTGAGAAAGTCCTTAATGACTTTAAGGATGTTATGCCACTTGAGTTACCTAAGAGACTACTACTAGCAAGAGAGGTTGACCACCAGATTGAGTTAGAGCCTAGCTCAAGGCCCCTGCATTGGCCCCTCCTATGGAGACAACTGGGAGAATTGTTAGATGTTGGGTTCATTCAACCATCAAAAGTCCTTTATGAATCCCCCATACAATTTCAAAAGAAATATGATGGAAGCCTTATGATGTGCATTGACTACAGAGCACTCAACAAGATAACTATAAAGAATAAGTATCCAATTCCGGTCATTGCTAACTTGTTTGATCAATTGGTTGAGGGAAGGTACTTCAGCAAACTTGACCTAAGATCAAGGTACTAGCATGCACGTATTGCTGAAGGAGATGAACCCAAGACCACTTATGTTACAAAGTACAGTGCTTGTGAGTTCTTAGTCATGCCCTTTGGAGCAACTAATGCCCCTGCTACCTTTTGCACTTTGATGAATAAGATATTTCACCCTTACTTGGATCAGCTTGTAGTAGTCTACCTAGATGATATTGTGGCCTATATCTAGACATTGGGCGAATGCTTAGACCACCTACGAGCTATATTCCAAGTACAATGAGACAACTCTCTCTATATCAAAAAACAGAAATGTTTCTTTGCCTTACAAGAACTGTTATTCCTTAGGCATAGAAACATAGATGATGGATATGGATGGGTAAGGTCAAGGTCCAAGCTATTATAGAATGGGAAGTGCCAACGAAAGTGACCTAGCTACATAGTTTCTTGGGCTTTGTTGACTATTACAAGAGGTTCATACTAGGATAATCACGGCGTGCTACACCACTCAAATTGACTAAAGAAGAATAGCTTGTGGTAGTGGACAAAGCAATGTCAGATGACCTTTAAGGAACCTAAGGATATGATGACAACAGAACCATTCCTCATGCCTCAAGCTGCAGATCACACATAACCCTTTGAGCTACACACTGATGCTTCTAACTTTGCAATACAAGTCTTAGAACAAGAAGGTCTTACTATTGCCTATGCAAGTTGGAAGTTGAAAGAGACAGAAATAAAGTATACAGTCCAAGAGAAGGAAATGATGGTAATGGTTCACTACCTACCAACGTGGAGACACTACTTGCTTGGCTCACATTTCATAATTAAGATAGACAATGTTGCCACCAACTATTTCTAGACCCAAAAGAAGTTGAGTCCAAAGTAGGCCCACTAGCAAGACTTCTTAGCTAAGTTTGATTTGGTCATGGAATACAAGCCTAGACAAATCAATCAGGCTACTGATGCACTAATTGAAAAGCTAAGCTTGTAGCCTTGAAGCTTAAACATGTCATGATGATGAGTCAACTTAACAAGACCCTACTTAATCATATACAAGTAGGACTTAGTAAGGATGATATGGCCAAAAGCATTATCTAAGATATTAAGGGTGGGAAATAAGGATATTTGGGCAAGAGGAAGGACTTCTCTACACCAAGGAAAATTATGAAAAGAACTAATATGGGAATGTTAGAACACCTTATAGGCTGGTCACCCAGGGCAAAGAAGAGCCCTTGCATTGCTGGAAACTAGGTGCTATTTGCCTAGGATGATGGATGACATAGACAAATATGTGAAGACCTGCTTAGTATGCCAACAAGACAAGGTCAAGCACAAGAAGCCATGAAGGTTGCTAGAACCATTTTCGATGCCCGAGAAGTTGTGAAAAGCATTTCAATGGATTTCATATATGCACTACCAAAGATGGAAAGGACGTGGCCTATCTTAGTGGTCGTAGACCGCTTCTCTAAAAATGCAACTTTCATTGCCACCCCAACGAATTGCACAGCTAATAAAGCAGCCCGGCAGATCCTACAAATTGTAGTGAAACATTAGTGAGTCCCTAAGACCATTATACGTGACTGAGACGCTTGGTTCATAGAAAATTTTTGGATGGAGATGCTCAAGCTCTTAGGGATGAAACTTTGCTTCTTCACCAGCCTTCACCTATAAATGGATAGAAAAATGGAACAGAAATGCTTTGCTCGTAGAGTACTATGGCATTTTATGAGTACAAATTAGAGAGATTGGGTGAAGCTCTTAAACATAGCCCAATTTTGCTACAACTTGTAGAAGAGTGAGTCAATAGGCCATAGTACCTTTGAGTTGGTCATTAGCCAGTAACCATTGACAAGAGGAGCAAGCTATGAGGAAAAGAGCCCTATAACCTATCAGTTTTCTAGAAATTAGCATGAGTGAGCTGAAATAGCTAAATCCCATTGCATAAGGCCATTACAAGAATGAAGAAAAATGTAGATGAAAAGAGGCAACCACTAGAATTGAAGGTAGGGAACCTTGTCATGATCAAGCTACCTATTAAGTGTTTAATTTTGGCCAAAAGATCCCCAGTTTAGCATTTAATTAGACCATCCAATAGTAAATTGTCAAAATTAATGGTCGATGATCAATTGAGCTAATTAAATGCATAATGTACGGTTTAGATGACTATAATCTAGTCTTTGGTCATGTAGATCGACTAAAGGAGGGTTGGATTACTTAGAGTTAAGTTCAACAGTGAAGATTGATCAAAAGAGGAATAGGTGGATCAAATTAAATTTCAATGGTGTAGATCATCTTGAAGATCAATCAGGCAAGAGTTTCCTAAAGAAAGAGGAATTCTAATAAGGAGAGGAAACATGGATGAGAATGGAAGTTAGGAGGAAGTTTCCTAGTAGGAAACTAGATCCTAAAGATAAGGGGAGGAGAATTAGGAAAGGGGAAAATCCATAAGAGGGGAGAGCCGTAGGAGAGTTTGGAAGTTTAGACTTTTGGAGGTTTTAGAAGTTTAGTTTTAGGTTGTCTTCTTTGCAGTCTATTTTATTCATCATTTTTCTTTGCTTGCCTAGTCTTTTGTTTCTAGTTGTTATGTAGTTCTCTCATCCATCACGCACCAAGTCTTTTTTCCTGCACCACATTGAATCTCCTATTTTTCCCTACCGCGTCTCCTATCTATTCACCCATGATGGAAGTTCTTCTCCTATTCTTGATCACCTCACCCCTTTCTACGGCTAGCAATGCACGAAGTCTGCGCACCAGCCAGCCCCCACCGTACTCCGCTAATTTTTTGTCTCCAGGCCCCCTTCATCCTATCACCAATTTTTGTTTCACCCATGCCCATCTCTCTCTCTCTCTCTCTCTCTCTCTCTCTCTCTCTCTCTCTCTCTCTCTCTCTCTCTCTCTCTCTCTCTCTCTCTCTCTCTCTCTCTCTCTCTCTCACACACACACACACACACACACACACACACACACATTCTCCTCCCCTATCAAAAACCCACAGTATCATCCTCAACCTCCAGGCCGTGCAATGCCCATATCCCCAATCTTCCATCGCACCAGGCATTGTCTTCCCCAAAGCATCTGTCTCTACTCCAAACAACGTCTAGACGAACCAAACAATGCCCAGAAGCTCGGACGTTGTCTCCCTCTACCTAGTCTGGTCCACGTAACACCATATGATGCACAGAGTTCATTGGGTCCTGCTTCACTATGCTCCCACGGCCCATCTCTCCATTGGCCGCACTCATTGTCGTCACCCGCCCAGACATCAGATCAGCACAACCAGTCTACGATGCTAGCTCCAGACCTCACCGGACAAACATCCAACAGGTTTTCCATGATTTTCAACAATGTTCTTTGACCTCTGTTTTACGGAAGTTTTAAGTAAGTTTCGAGAAAATTTCCACTTTTGCCTATAGGAGAATATTTTAAATTACATTTTGTGTCCTGTTACTATTACTATTTGCATTTTATGCTATTTCAATTTGGTTATTCTTGTTCTGTGTTATTTTGTAGTTAATCTAGGAACTATCTTATCTGTTCTTGTTTAACCAAATCAAGGGTTCTAGTTTAACCAAGGGAAAACTCTTATTTCTTGTTTGTTTTAATTCAAAACTTCAATTAAATTTTGAAAATTGTTTTAAAGATAGTTTCTAGTTTAATTGCTATTCCTGATCTTCAATTTGAGTTCTGAAAATAGATCTAAGCCATTAATTCTTAAATTCCTTAATTAGACTAGATCTCTGAAAATTTGAAGAATTTGACAAATTCATCCGTCAGATCATTAATCGAGGACATGTTGAATATACTAATAAAGTTTGATCGAAGTTTGTGCAACCAGAATTAAAGAATTGGACAATACTTAAGCTAGGGAAATAGATTTTTCCTATTTTTTTTCTAGTTTTAATTTTAATCAAGGTTATGCTATTTTTTTTCCTTTTCTTTCTAGAATTAGACCTTTGTAATTTCACTGTTAAACCAAATATGAAGTTTGATTTCTTTCTGTTAATTTTTGTCAATTAATTTTAATTTTTAAATAATTAAATTTTATTAAAACCTCCAATTTCTAAAAGGGCATCCTTATGGGATCGACTTGTACTTGCATTAGCTATACCACAATAGCCCATGCACTTGTGAAAAACAACAACACTACCTTCCCAACAGTTCAAGGCTTTATGAGGCAAACATAAGGGATTGTTAAGGAGACATGGAGGATTTGTCATGCGGGATTGGCAAGAGAGCATCACCATTGATGACTTTTTCGCTTGACAAGGAAGTGGAGTACATCATTAGTGACTATGTGAAAAGATGAAGAGGAGTTCGCCCTAAGATCGAGTACTTGTTGAAATGATGAGAGTTGCTAGAATGTGAGGCTACATGGGAAGAAGTTGAAGCATTATGGTAGCTAAGGAGAAGATCACTAAGTGTAAGGAACATAATACAATTGTTGCATGAATTATGTGGGGGACGATGTTATGAGGCCCAACAAGCCCATGGCCCATTTGTTATTGCCCATGGAGGAGATTCTTGCCCAGCCTTCTATTGGTGGCCTAGCACAGATTTTAGAAGTTCTTTAGAAGCTTCTCACATACACCCAGATGGATTCAGTATATGCACTTGGGCATGCATCAAGGTACTGTATATAGTAGTTTAGCAACCTCCCTATTTAGGAGAATGGTAGAGTACTCTAGAACATTGTAAAACAATTTAACACCGTTGGATGATCAACACTTATACATAATCAAGACTGTTGCTTGCTCCTCCCCAAACCTATAAATAGGGGAGAGCCCCTCAATTGTAGAACATAGAGAAAATCATTTGAGTTGTAATATAAGTTCTCTTTTAGAAAGTCTCTTTTCGAGTTCTCTCATTGCTCTTGTGGATGAGTTGAGTGCAATCCTAACAAATAAGAGTAGGGAGTTGAAGGCTGATTTGTGCTTTGCAAAAGAATTTCCCACAAGTGCCGCACAAGCTAGACAAAGAAAATTCCAACCCCATGACAATGGGCCCACTTTTTGGATTTATATCATAGATTTGAGATGCTCATATGATTTGGCCTATTAAAATTTAACAACTTTCATTTTCATAATATAAATATTCTTTTGCATGGAATTAACAACAAAAATCTAATTGTTCTAATGGCTATAGAATGATTATGCAAAACTCTAGAACTAAAGTTCAAATTTCCAAAGACAATCTTTTTGGAGACATTCCTTACCCAAAACCAAGGAATGTCTAGGTGCAATGAATCTGGAGAATTGTAGGTAGTAAAGGATGAGGATACATAACAGATTAGAGTATGGAAGAGATAGGATAAGAAGGAAAGGTATATCTAGAGATATGATAGGATATGATACGAAGGAAAGGTATATTTAGAAATATGATAGGATAGAGAAGAGCCAACTAAAATTGGAATAAAAAAAGGGAGAAGGAGAGATGCGTGAAACATCAAGAGAGAGGATCACTGCCCATTTTGCATTCTGGAAAAGAAGATTGTAGAAGATTGGTGTTCTTCAAGAGGTAAGGGGGGCATATGAAATTATCTAAACTTTTTTCTTTCTTTTCTTTAATGCAAACTCATCACTTCATATCAATATATGTTACTTTCTTTTGTCTTTGAAAAAGGAGAAATCATACTATTTGAATTGTGCGCATATTTCCATATGGTTTAGCATCTCAAGTAAATATAAGACTCCATTTATTTACATGCCATCACATGTTCATCTTATTTTATTATCTTGCAAATAAGGATTTTGGGTCTGGTTATAGGGTTGGATTTGATTGAATTTTTGTATCACTCTCTTATTGTTAATGCGCATGAGATATTATAAGTACTGGTGGCATGGCTTTTAAATCATGTAATTGTTCATGGCTTAGGTATGAAAACAAAAAATCAACACTTTTGGGGCTGGATCTTCTTTGATATAGACCTCATGCACACGTTATAAAAACTATGTGCTAGATGTTCTATTTTGTATGCAAAACCTCAAAAAAAAAAAAAAAAAAAAAAAACCACAGTTTTGATCTTACATGGTAAAAACCTAGATTTAATTAAACATGTTTTGTAATAGGATATAATATGCATGGGAGTATACGATGAATCTTACATGGTTTAATTTAGATTTATAGTTTTCTTTTGGTCTCACTATGACATTGATGTGTCACCATCCACTATTATGGATTCAAACATGTAAAACTTAGTTTAACTATAAACCTAAGTGGGGCACGGTTTACCACATGGAATAGATGTAAATCATGCAAAACTTTAGCACTCATAGTGTGGGAACATGTATGCACTATAACTAGTTTGCTGCCTAGCGCAAGGAAAAGGTGTAGGGGTTATTGCATGGAATGGAATATATTTGCCATTAGTATATGCGTGTTTTACATGACGCCTAGCTTCGATATCATGCATGCCACCCAGCACTTGGGTAGTATAATTAGCACATTTTGCATGACACCTCTCACGTGACAGTATGTTTGGAAACCAAAGCTTGCACATGGCGTTTAAAAACTAACAGCTAGCACTTGGGTGGTGTGCTTGGTGGCCATCGCATGAGTAGCCCACATCACACCCTACACATGAGTAACCAGCTTCACACCTAGTGCTTAGTAACAAGCTAGGTACCTAGCTATGATGACCCGAGTTTTCACATGCATTTTTAAATGCAAAACCAATTCCTAATACGGGATTGATCCCTATTTGAAAACACTTTTATAAAAACAATGCAATTTAGTGAAAAAATCTTTTTATTTTAAATTCATTTTTTGAAAACCCAGAGTGTCATTTGCTTTTAAGACAAACAAAGTAATTTTTAAAACTAAGACAAACATACATGCATCCCAGATCTATCAAGTCACAGGGCACAACTCAACTGTAATAATTACATATACATGTTCAAAGGATAGGTTATATACATACATTCATACTTTTCTTATCTTCGTTCTCTTGATAGTAGCACTAACATTTCCTAATGCTTCTTCTAATCTTGCTAGAGTTAATATGTAAAAATAATATATTTGGGTGAGTATTCCTTATACTCGGCAAGTGATCTGATACTACTATTTTGAAAACATGGCATGCAACATGCATATTGTCAAAAGGGGTTTTTCAAATAATAAAATCACATAATCACTTTAAATAAAAATGGCTATTCATACATAAATCACTTGCTTATTATATATTTTCAAGTAATAGAAATTTCCATCAAAATCCATCGGTCAATAATATAATCAGTACGAAAATCTTAAAATAGTGATTGATCAAATCAGATACTAGAATTTCAACCCAACGATAGATATCATACACATGGGTTTCTCGACAAACACATCAAGCCGACAGGTCATGAGTACTCATCTAAGACCATCTCAATACACCATATATGGTGATACCAAAAACCGAAATCATAAGGACCACTATGCTCACGACCAAAACTTATTCTGAAATCGTGTGTCTTTGATATTTAGAGACCAGCCACCTTAGTCTTCATGGTCGACTATGGATATGTCCTCTTTGCCCCTTCGTAAGCTGCCTCATTCGATGATCTACCCACTTAGAACTTAAGGTTTTGTTCCCTCTGCAGGTTGCCTCAATTGGAGATCTACCCACTTGGAACTCAAGGTTTTGTGCCCTTCGTAGGTTGCCTCAATTGGTGATCTACCCACTTAGCATAATGCCCACTAGGCTCATTAGCCCAAAAAAGATATATACATATAATCCAATTCTCAATAATCATAAATCGTGCAATTTATGCAACTAGTTTCAAAACATGCCAGTAATGCATGTATAAAATTTAAATATATAAGAAATCACATTTTAAATCAAGATCATGAACCACAAGAATAGTTTTCATGAAAATATCATATCTCAACATCATTTCCAACAGCATACTAAACATGAAAATAGATTCAAGTAGAATTTGAAATGTAGTTTGAAAACTTAGCAGCATCAGACTACCTACCTCGATGTCTCTTGGATTGCGTTTCTCTTCAATTCGAATCTTGGATCACCTTTGTGAGGTCCTGGATATTATTTGGGAATAAGAATCCAAGTATTATTTTCCATTCTCTATAAATCGTTAGTTAGATTTACTGATAAACATCTAGATATGTTCCTTATATATCATTGATTAGTATATCTCCAAACTAGATCTCACTTATTGTAATGCCCCGAGCAATTTACGTTATTTTTGCATCCATTTAACATGGATGAATTGGACATTCTATAGGAAATGAACCATGTTAAATTTTTTACTTTATTTAAAATATTAAACAAAGGAATTTGTAAGAAAACTTGGTACCATTAGATTTTACTCAAAAAATGGAATCCAACGCCTCAAAGAACGCCGAAAACGGAGTTCGTATGAAGAAGTAACGGCCGTTTAAAGATTAGGGGCAATTCTGTAAAATGCACTTAAAAATGCAAAAGGACGAAAACCGCAGGGGACCATTTTGATAACGGTACCCCCTGTCTTCTTCCCCTCGATTTCTCCAAAAACCCCAGTTTCCAAAGATTTCCACCACTGCGAATGGCGGCACCACCATTGGCAACACCGCCATAGTATGGCTATAAAAAGCCCTATTCCCTCCTCTTCGAATCAAATTTTTCCAGCCATTTGAGGCTGGGGTTTCCGGCAAAGATCGGAAAACCCTCCATCGGTTTTCCATGTGAAGGACGGCAATGGCCAGGTCATTTAGGCCTGCCATTCCTATTACCTGTTTCCCCATTCCTCCTCTGACTTCATCGAAAAGATCGAGTTTTCTCCCTTCTTCGTGGGTTCCGGCGACATGGGGTTTTCAGAGTGGAAAAAGGGAGCCACACCACCAAAATGAGGGTGTCCCCGGCTACCCAGGTAAGCCTCTCTCTCCCCTCTCCCCAATTTTCTTTCCCCCAGGCCAGATCCATGCCAGATCTGGTTTTTCCCAGCCGGTGTTTCCTAGCCAGAGAACGTCCTAGCCGGAGATCGCAGGAAAAGGCCGGGTTCCATCCTGCTCTGTGCGAACGAGGGGTCCTAGGGATGCCATGCTTCACGCACGCTTGGGACAGGGTCCTTGGGACGGGTTCCAGGCGTACGACAATGTGTACACGGTCCCTGGTGTGGCCTTCGAGTGCATGCGACGTGGGGCACGGGTCCTGGCTCAACCAGGATGCACGAGGTGCCCTAGGAGCTGAGACGTGCCATGCTACATGGCCTTTGGGCATGCACGACGTGCAGGCATGGGTCCTTGTTCGACCAGGGTGTGCACACGTCTTGGAACCATGATGCGCGGGCCCTATGCGTAAGACGAATTTGGGTCGTCTGTGATCATGCAATGCTAAAATTACAATTTCAGGGGCTGTAGGACTTCGATTGACGATCCAAAAGAACCTTCGCATCTATATGAACAACGTGGACCAAATGAGACTATAAAATTAGGATCAGAGGACAAATTATAGAGCCTAACCATTGAATAGTAGATCCATATCATAGGATCTAGCCTGACTCTGTATTAGGCAAGGACCTATGGACCCTAAAAGGCAGATATAGCGATCTAATTTCTAAATAGATTGAAATTGATAAGGACTCCTTGTTATCCATTCATATCCAGGATTTTATAAATGAGACCCATGGTCGGGTTGAGTAATGAAGGACGCGACTCCAGGAAACTTCTAGGTAGGTGCTCTATAGCTACTAGACTTTTTAAAAGAACCCATGATGTTTTGATGTAGGTGTTCTATCGCTACTAGACTTTTAAAAAGAACCCATGATGCTTTGAGAATGCATGTTTTGAGTCATGGTTGCTTTTCTAATGCATGTTTTATGTATAGCATGAATTGATTTCATAAATGAACTTAGCATGCATATGAAAAATACATTGCGCGTATATTGCCAAGACATGTGTTACATGCATAGACATGTTTTGAAAAAGGATTCTTGTTTGCATGATAAGTGTAGCCTTGGCTGATGAGGGTGGGTTGATGAGGGCGGGCCAAAGAGAGCTGACAGGCTTCTAGGCTGGCAGGCTTCTAGGCTATTAGGCTTCTAGGCAGGGTTATGACTTTGAATGCGATACTAGCATGAGCAGATTTTATGCATTGCATGCATGTTTTGCAACCGATTGCATAAATTGCATGATTTACGACGAATAAGTGCATAAATGGCATGATTTACCACACGACGATGAGGTTGTGGGCATAGTATGCCTATGTTTTTGAGGATTTACTTGCATTGCATATGGCATGACATGAGGATGGTTGACCATACCATATATCCATGAGTTGGATTCAGTTGAGCATCATATGCATATCATGTATGTTTATGATATCTGTGTTACTTTCGACTTGGATTATGCGATTCCTTAAGTCGTCAGTATTCTAATTCAGCAATGGTTTTTAATATCAATATTGAACATGAGTGATTAAACATGCACATGTTTTAAAGAACATATGGTTTCAAACATAGCATGCATTGTAAAACTAGTAGTGGTAGACTCCTACTGAGTATAGTGTATACTCACCCAAATATATCATTTTTCAGGACAGCTCCACTCACGAGTAGAAGGCGCCTCAGGAAATGTTAGTGCTACAAGCAAGTAAATAAAAAAGAGACAATTATACATGTAAGTAAACACTCTACCCTTTGGACATGTATTTTGTATTTATTTAAAGTTGGGCTGTGAGCTGTGACTGGATAGACCTGGGAAGACATTTATGATTACAATATTTTTCATAAACTACTTTGATTATTGTGAAAGCAAATGACACTCGGGGTTTTCAAAATGAGTTTAAATAAAAAAGATTTTTCGCTACATTGCATGGTTTTTATAAAATGGTTTTCAAATAGGGATGCATCCCGCCTTAGGAATTAGATATTGCATTTAAACATGCATGTGAAAACCCAGGTCATCATAGTTGGTATCAGAGCTCAGTTTTATCCTTTCACAGCCGGTCTAGCATGTCCAAGGGTCATAGACAATCGAGAAAATTAAGAAGAAGTAGTAGAAATAGAAATAGTAGAGATGACTAGCATATTAATGCTCAAGGCATTTCACTATAAACAAATAGGTGAAAAAGGAGATGGGTCAAGCAAATACTTAGATATTGGATGGCTTAAATCTTATTAATAAGGATTGTTGTGCAGTGGTGCAAACAGGGAAACTCATATATAAATTAGATTATGATGAGAATGATGAATGAAGATGTTAGTGAACTTGTTAGTAGATAGTTCTGACCTGTAATAGAGTAATCTCACCAAAGGTGAGAAAATCGAAGAACCTAGATGGCTATCTTACCCTTCTAAAGAATATCAGAATATGAATATGATAGGGGATGGAAAAGATGGACTTTGAGAAGATTTTGATGATAATCTAATAGGGATGAGCATACAAGATGATACTAGGGATAACTTTGACTCGTACTATATCACAAAGGTATGGATCCTGAAGGACTTAGCTCAATTTTTTATAACTTCATTGGAGTCTTATGAAGAGTGAAGTGCTATCTAATAATGACAACTTGAGTATAATGGAGGAGATCAGAAGATGTACAATCGACATATTATGTGATTAAGAGGAACATAACACAAAAATGATAGGGAAATGAATTTGACTGAGTTATCAAAAGATTTTGATGATAATACTAAGGATGGCAGATCTGTAACAATAGATTGATCCTAATAGGAACTTATAAGAGAAATTGATCTAGGTAGACAAAAATGAGGATTTTGAAGAAAAGAGAGAAAGAGATAGAGATGTAACTATAAGTATTCGATGAATACTGAATATTCAAAAGAAGAAGATCATGACTTTATGGAGATAAATACAATTCTTTCATCTTGAATCCTGTAGGAAGGTAAACCAAACAAATGCGAAGGAATAATACTAGTTGAGTTGGTGATCTTATTGTAAAAGAGTATAAAAGAGAGAAAGCATATGGGGTTTAAGACTTTGAGTAGAGTATCGAATTTTAGGAGATTATGCGACAAGAAATTTCGAAGAGGAATGGTGACCAACTAGAAATTAAATTCTACAAATAGTTTGATGTCTATATTAATTATTGCAATTAAATTCTTATCAGATCCAGTAGGTTATGGGGAACACCAATGGATATAGTCCATAAAAAGGAAAATTTGGTGATATCCTACCTTGCCAATAAAGTATATTGAAAAAGGAATTAAGTCGGGACAGTGACTTGTCCATTTGTCTTTCTTTAGCAAGTAGGGTACCATCAAGGATCGAATTGAGGTCTTGCTATCATAGATTTGGAAGAGCAAATATCTTAAGACCATTATTTAATCATTACCTTTAGAGTACTGTTGACTAAATAAAGGTATCCCACCCTATTTAATCAAATATGTTAGTAGTCGAAGTTATATACTCAGAGGGATATTATAAGTATTTAGACATGAGTTTTACATAAAAGAAGTTGCTTGTTAGACTTAGTCATTTGAGGGTATGAGGTTAGTTGATTAGGCCACATCATGAAGGAGCTACGAGTACAATGAGTACAGTAGCAACTGAGATAGGAGCAAAAAGGAAGAAGTGATCTAAATCATGCGAAAGATTTTCCAAACCTTAATAGCTACCATGACAAGGTGAAGAAATTACTTTGGGTCTGAAAAATATTGCTGACTTGGATTGAAAAGAAAGGCAAATAAGTACCGATCACTTTAGAGACCCTTGAGCTTATGACAAAGATATATCTGGAAAGAGATCAATAGGTAATCAAATAAAGTCTTTCTATATGTCTACAAAAATGTTCCATGCTTACCTGAGTGTTTTTCAAATTTGATGAATTAACAACTTCAGCATAACTTGATGTAGTAGCTATTGAACGAGAATTGCTATTATAAGCTAAGTATGAGGAGGCACTTGAAAGATAAAATTTGAGTAAGTGAGAAAACCACTACTTATGATGATGATACCCCTTGACAATTAAGACTGAATGGTTGATGATAATGCAGTAATAAAAGATTGAACAACATATTGATGTAGGGAATGGACGGAGAAAAGTTGAGGTGGCCAGCACATTATAAGGTGAAGATTTGATGTTACGTTGCCTTTAGACAAATAGTTCGTTGTTATGTGCATATACCAAGTACGAAAAATCAATTGAAGGAATTTCCTAAGGACTAACCCTACTGGATTGAGTATAGAACTTTTGGACTGAAAGATTACGAAGAAAACCATCAAGCAAAGAAAGGACAAAGAGGATAATGACAAAGGATTCAACCATGACCTAGTAAGGGTACTCGGATATGAATAAGAGACTTTTTGTATAAATGGGAACATTATTGGAAATCCTAATGACAAATTGATGTGAATAGTGAGATAGGCCTCTGGAGGAGAACATTTGACCCATGATGATGAATTAACCATAAAACATTTGACATGAGTTTGCATAAACTCTTCAGGGAGAAAAGCATTTGATGGCTTCAACATCTATGAAACTTGATGTACAGTTCGGATATCCTAATCGTAATATAAGATAGTATTAGTGATGGAGGATGCTACTTGAATTATTTTATTTTGAATATAATATGGGTTGAGGACTTAAGTTATAGTAGAAAAGTGACAGATAGTTGAAATTCGAAGTTAATCGAGGGTTTGTCTGTAGGGCTCATGATACCATATTAGCTATTGAAGTATCTTGGGGACAAATATAAAAGATAAGAAGCAAAGTTAGACACAATAAAAAGAATGTAACTTTTTGTTGGACACTTACTAATGACATACGACCAACCATTAAAAGGAGATATGGATGATGAAGAGATCACTAGATAGAAGACAAGAGGAAAAAGGGATTATCCTATACTATTCAAAATGAAATAGGAGGAATAAGATCATATGATCTCAAAGAAGTATGAAGTAATTTATATATGAGTAGGAGAGTATGGTCATCTAAGGAGACTATCCTATACATGATCAGAGGAATATGAGCATCTAAGGATGGGTAGCTATACTAACTATGGCTAGAAACCAATATTGTTAAACTGGCACACATGGGACTATGTATCAGAGTATGCAGCGAAAGTGGCCCATATGTACTTAAAGTAAACTGAGAAGATATATTGACGATATATATGTAAGGCCTTGAGGAAAGAATTATAAAGATGGTAAAGTGAGAATGTGCCTAGGATGGGTTGCATGGTAACGTGAAAGGGTTTTAAGGACACGATTCATCTACGTACTAACTTGAGGAATAAGAAGTTTCATAGTTGGAGTTCTAAGGAAGTCCTCAAGAAGAATATGTCTTATCAAGAAGACGGCTGACTTGAAGGTAAGGATTTGTGGAATTTCGAGGACAAAATTCTTTTAAGGGGGTAATAATATAATGCCCCAAGCAATTTATGTTATTTTTGCATCCATTCAACATGGATGAATTGGACATTGTATAGGAAATGAACCATGTTAAATGTTTTACTTTATTTAAAATATTAAACAAAGGAATTTGTAAGAAAATTGGTACCATTAGATTCTACTCAAAAAATGGAATCCAACGCCTCAAAGAACGTCGAAAACGGAGTTTGTATGAAGAAGTTACGGACGTTTAAAGATTAGGGGCAATTCTGTAAAATGCACTTAAAACGCAAAAGGACGAAAACCGCAGGGGACCATTTTGATAATGGCACCCCTTGTCTTCTTCCTCTCAATTTCTCCAGAAACCCCAGTTTCCAGAGGTTTCCACCACCGCCATAGTATGGCTATAAAAAGCCCTATTCCCTCCTCTTCGAATCAGATTTTTCTGGCCATTTGAGGCTGGGGTTTCCGGCAAAGATCGGAAAACCCTCCATCGGTTTTCCATGTGAAGGATGGAAATGACCAGGTCATTCGGGTCTGCCATTCCTTTTACCTGTTTCCCCATTCCTCCTCTGACTTCATCGGAAAGATCGGGTTTTCTCCCTTCTTCGTGGGTTCCAGCGACATGGGGTTTTTAGAGTGGAAAAAGGGAGCCGCACCACCAGAATGAGGGCATCCCCGGCTACCCAGGTAAGCCTCTCTCTCTCTCTCTCTCTCTCTCTCTCTCTCTCTCTCTCTCTCTCTCTCTCTCTCTCTCTCTCTCTCTCTCTCCAATTTTCTTTCCCCTAGGCCAAATCCATGCCGGATTTGGTTTTTCCCAGCCAGTGTTTCCTAGCCAGAGAAAGTCCTAGCCGGAGATCGCAGGAAAAGGGCGGGTTCCATCCGGCTCTGTGCGAATGAGGCGTCCTAGGGACGCCATGCTTCACACGCACCTGGGACAGGTTCCAGGTGTGTGACAGTGCGTACACGGTCCCTGGTGCGACCTTCGAGTGCGCGCAACGTGGGGCACAGGTCCTAGCTCGACTAGGATGCACGGGGTGCCCTAGGAGCTGAGACGCGCCATGTTACACCAAAGACACATCCACACGATGCCATCCAGGATGCGCGTCATAGCGCGTCACTTGGGCATGCATGTGCGCATGCGAATGCGGTCCCTGGCATGGCCTTTGGGCACACATGACGTGTAGGCATGGGTCTTGGTTCGACCAAGGCGCGCACATGTCTTAGAAACCATGATGCGCGGGCCCTACGCGTAAGATGAATTTGGTTTGTCTGTGATCGTGCAATGCTAAAATTACAATTTCAGGGGCTTTAGGACTTCGATTGACGATCCAAAAGAACCTTCGCGTCTATATGAACGACACGAACCAAATGAGACTATAAAATTAGGATCAAAGGACAAATTATAGAGCCTAACCACTGAATAGTATATCTATATCATAGGATCTAGCCTGACACTGTATTAGGCAAGGACCTATGGACCCTAAAAGGCAGATCTAGCGATCTAATTTCTAAATAGATTGAAATTGATAAGGACTCCTTGCTATCCATTCATATCCAGGATTTTATAAATGAGACCCAAGGTCGGGTTGAGTAATGAAGGACGCGACTCCAGGAAACTTCGAGGTAGGTGCTCTATCGCTACTAGACTTTTTAAAAGAACCATGATGTTTTGAAGTAGGTGCTCTATCGCTACTAGACTTTTTAAAAGAACCCATGATGTTTTGATGTAGGTGTTCTATCACTACTAGACTTTTAAAAAGAACCCATGATGCTTTGAGAATGCATGTTTTGAGTCATGGTTGCTTTTCTAATGCATGTTTTATGTATAGCATGAATTGATTTCATAAATGAACTTAGCATGCATATGAAAAATACATTGCACATATATTTCCAAGACATGTGTTACATGCATAGACATGTTTTGAAAAAGGATTCTTGTCTGCATGATAAGTGTAGCCTTGGCCGATGAGGGCGGGCCAATGAGGGCGAGCCAGAGAGAGCTAGCAGGCTTCTAGGTAGGGTTATGACTTTGAATGCGATACTAGCATGAGCAGATTTTATGCATTGCATGCATATTTTGCAACTGATTGCATAAATTGCATGATTTACGACGAATAAGTGCATGAATGGCATGATTTATCACACGGCGATGAGGTCGTGGACATAGTGTGCCTATGTTTTCAAGGATTTACTTGCATTACATATGGCATGACATGAGGATGGTCGACCATACCATATATCCATGAGTTGGATTCAGTTGAGCATCATATGCATATCATGTATGTTTATGATATCTGTGTTACTTTCGACTTGGATTATGCGATTCCTTAAGTCGTCAGTATTCTAATTCGGCAATGGTTTTTAATATCAATATTGAACATGAGTGATTAAAACTAGTAGTGGTAGACTCATACTGAGTATAGTGTATACTCACCCAAATATATCATTTTTCAGGACAGCTCCACTCACGAGTAGAAGGCGCCTCAGGAAATGTTAGTGCTACAAGCAAGTAAATCAAAAAGAGACAATTATACATGTAAGTAAATACTCTACCCTTTGGACATGTATTTTGTATTTATTTAAAGTTGGGCTATGAGCTGTGACTGGATAGACCTGGGAAGACATTTATGATTACAATATTTTTCAAAAACTACTTTGATTATTGTGAAAGCAAATGACACTCAGGGTTTTCAAAATGAGTTTAAATGAAAAGATTTTTCGCTGCATTGCATGGTTTTTATAAAAATGGTTTTCAAATAGGGATGCATCCCGCCTTAGGAATTAGATATTGCATTTAAACATGCATGTGAAAACCCAGGTCGTCACACTTATAGATCTAATGTTTAATGGTTAGATTGCCTTCAATAATGTTTATGTCATTAATATCTTGTAATTGAATCGTCAGATCTAGCAGATCATCTATCCTAATACTTAGATCGGGTTTGTACTTGATTTGAACGGTTAGTTCTATAATTCAAAGGTTGATCTATGTTATTT
The DNA here is from genome assembly GCA_035236585.1 of Warburgia ugandensis. Lineage (NCBI taxonomy): Eukaryota > Viridiplantae > Streptophyta > Magnoliopsida > Canellales > Canellaceae > Warburgia > Warburgia ugandensis. The sequence continues at coordinate 33,562,603 of CP141139.1, forward strand.
AGGGTTGATCTTGACATATCAATCTTTAATACATCCAATGGATCAATTTATAGGGAAGCCTCGGTGCACGAAGCTCCCGCCTATGCAGGGTCCGAGGAAGGGACAGACCACAAGGGCCTAAAGTACACAGCCTTAACTTGCATTTTGCAAGAGGCTGTTTCCATGCCTTGAACCCGTGACCTCAAGGTCTCCTTTTGACAAATTTTACCATTGCGCTAAGGCTCCTCTTCCAATGGATCAATTTATAAGATCTAATAATCTTTGATCATGTTGATCTATGAGATTTCTATGATTTTTACGCTATGGTTAAGTTAAATAGTTCTTCCTAAATTTTATTGTATAATTAGGTCTACATTGTCAATACAAACACAACTGAATTTTCAAATCGTCAATTAGAGTTATATGTCTCCTAGAATTTGATTTTTTGTGTTTTAAATCACTCGGGTGGCCCAGATTCAATCTCAGGTTCTAATAAGGGTGTCGATGTGTCTCGGTTCCTAAGAAGCACTTGTCTCTTGGTTGAGCTAAGACCACACCCACACACTCGCACATGCACAGGGAGTGCTCTAGAACAGTGCGTCTCTGTTGTGTCTAATCTTAACGATGGGTTTGATCTTTGATCCACCATTGTTAAGATGACTGTCATTGAGATCTACACCGTGACCTTGTTCAACTTCACCAGAAACAATGGAGAACAAGTGGTTGGAGGGAGAGGAGAAGAAGAGGGAGAGGGAAAGTGCAATGGGGAAAAGAGGGAAGAAGAGAGGGAGATTTATAGAGGCTGGAGGACGGTGGTGCACCATCTCCATGGCGTTGTCTGCCATTTTTTTGACATAGACATGGAGGCTAATGTAGGAATGACAAAGAAGATGATGCAGGCATAGGGGCAGCCCCATGCAGTTTTTGACTATTTCACATATTATTTAAGAAATTACTAAAATGCCCTTCAATCTTCAAATGCCCATAACTTTGTCATCTGATTTTCATTTTTTACGTTCTTTATGTCATTTGATTCTATTTTTTGAGTAGAATCTGATGATGGGGTCATCTCTATAAAATCTCACTTCTAAAGTTCAAATATTTATCGTTGGCCTTAAAAATTCAAGTTATTACACTAGCATACACCCATTGCTCCAGGACACTATGTTCTGATCAAGCACAACATACTGCTTCACTACACTGTGCCTCGATCAAGTATGGTTTATCCCTTTAGAGCACTGTGCACAGGTTGAACCTAGCACACTACACCAACATATCATTCACATGCATTACACATGAGTACAGATCAGTGTACGTGGCACGGGACATGCACACAACACCTAAGCAAGGAGCATAGTACCCGGTATTGAACATATATAGGTAAACATAATGACGAGTGGGTAAACATGGTTTTGATAGCTTGATATTATGTGATTTGAAATTTTAATTCATAGATATATGTTCTATAAGTGTGTAATGTAATTGACCTATGGTAAGTATAATTCGTGATTAAAATAATTGCTAATTTGATAACTTTGATAATTGAAATGAAATGATATTTTTTTTTTTGAAATGATACATAGTAGGTACAATATATGATTTTGGAAATGTTGAGCCATGGTTATACAAGTACTTATGCTAAGACTAGAATTAGCTAGTCAATGATTGATGCTAATTAAAATATGGCTTCCGAAATGAAAGTTTGTAAATGATTTTGTATGATATATTATGGAATGTAAAATTATGACTCGATATGAATTCCATGAGCAAGGTAAAGTGTTTTAAAGAATGGAAATTAGGTGACTCTTGAGAGTTGTGCCTAGCCTGAAATTAGGCGACTTAAGAGAGTTGTACCTAGCTTAATATTAGGCAACTCATGAGAGTTCAGACTAGCCGAGGTAAATTATAAGATCCCTATGGTTGTTATGCTAGGAATATTGGTTGGTTGCTGACTTCTAATATAGATACCTGCCCTAAAAGGCTTAGTCATGAGTACGTTTCATGGGGAGACTACTCCCAAATTGATCCAATACCCCCATGAGGACTAGGGTAGCCCGTGATCGAGCATAGTGGGAGGATAGTCCTCTATGTGCATAGCAGACCTTATTGATACAAGACATGGAATGACATGTCGGTCATCCTCGAGGATATTGACCATAGCCGAATCTAGCTAGTGACAGGATGCTATCACATAGTGATACAACAGGATTATGGATTGACATGACATGGTATGATATGATATGATATGATTTCATAAAATGTGTTATAACATGATACAATATAATATGACAAGCTCTCATATGTATTTTTGCACATCAAGAGTGTATGGAATTACTTTTAAAATGAATTAGAAACCATAAAGTTTTGATACTGAGTCGTCGTACTCACCCTTACAAAACATTTCAGGAGAAGCTCAAGAGGACTAAGCGATCAGCTAGGAGAAATTAAATAAGGAGAAAAGAAGTATGGATAACTAGTTAGTCAGACATTTCAATTATTATTTCAATTTTGAAACAATGAACATTTGAGGTGAATGTAATAAGACAAGTGACACCGATACACTTACCCTGAATTATGGCTCTAATTCTTACTCATTGTTTGGGCTGTGACTAGGGATATCTTGTAGTGATATGTTTTTATCTTGCTATTATATGCGAAGGTTTTTAATGTGACATGGGGTTGAAGGTGGAATTGAGAAAACTAAATATGTATTGTATATTTTAAATGTTTTAAAGAAAAAAAATCTTGCAAGAGAATTTTATTTCCTAATTTTATTTCAAAAATCCTTTTCCAAAACCCGAGTCACCGCACTTAGTATTAGAGCAAGGTTTACTTTGCTCATAGCCAAACAATGAAATAATAAATAATGATACAATAATAGATCATAGTTACATTAGCTAAGTAGAAGTAGATACTTGCTATGATTTTGATTATTGACATCAGATGGCACCTAAGAGATGTATAACTACAAATGTGGTTGAGACCTCCTCCTCTGAAGACCTAGAAAATACCAAAGTCCAGCACGATACGATCGAAGATGTTATAGAGCTTCTTTTATAGCAAATGAAACAAAGGCTGGAGACCCTGAGGTAAAGAGGAGAACTCAAGGCAATGGTTGGAGATGATGAATTGGGGCCAAAAGGTAATACGTTACTTGAGCAATTCAAAAAGATAGCTCCAAATTTTTCAGGAGAAGATGGACCAGAAGTAGCCGAGACTTGGCTTTATGTGGTAGAAACAATTTTTAAAGCTATGAACGTACCAAAGGACAGGCAAGCACCAGTCGCTACCTTCATGCTTACCATAGAGACCCTACACTAGTGGCCAACAACTGAGAGGACCTACTTAAATGATATGGAAGTGGTTGAGTGGGAAGACTTCAAAATAGTCTTCATTGACAGTAGAACAGTATGAAAATAGATTTGTTAAGTTGAGGCGTTTTGCTCCAAAAGTATGCCCCACATAATTAAGAGCTGCACACAAAATTGTCAAAGGTTTACACTTTCATATCAAGAGCAAGGTATTGATAGCTCAACCTTCCTCGTTGTCTAAGGCTATGGAGTTGGCAGCCATTGTGGAATGGAAGTACAAAGCTTCCAATAGAGATGGTGAGATGTATGGTAGACAAAAGCCAAGTTGGAAAGGGAAGAGACATACTGCACCAATTAAGTTTGCCAAGCCATAGAACCCAACACCAGGAAACTTTAAAAGAAGAGAGAAGGACAATTCCCTATGCCCAACATGTCGCAAATACCACCCCGGCAAGCCCTATTACGTCCATGAACGACAATGCTTCATTTGTGGTGATAAAGGTCACTTTCTAAAAGATTGCCCGAAGAAAAGAAGGGATGAGAAGCCAAAGCAGGGATAGGTTTAGAGGAGTCAAGGAAGAGTATTTGCATTGACCAACAAGCAAGCACACGCTTCAAATTCCATAGTTGAAGGTATCCTCCAAATTTTTGATAGATTTGCTCGTGTATTAATTGATCCCGGTTCCACCCACCCATTTATATCATATGTCTTTGCATCATGCATGGAATGTACAAACACAAATTGGGCATTTGTTTAGAAGTCAGCACCTCAGTAGGAGAACCAATTCTAGCACATGAATTCTTACAAGAAGTACCAGTACATATATTAGAACAAGAACTTAGTGCAGACTTAATACTATTAAACATGTTAGATTTCGATGTCATATTAGGTATGGATTGGGTAGCAGACCATGAGGCAATGGTTGACTATGGGAAGAAAAGAATCACACTCAGTAACCCTAAAGGGGAAATCATTACCTTTCAGGGAAGGCTAAATGTCTTAGGAATGACCATTATATCAACAGTGCAGGCATCATGACTTATAGCTGGAGGATGCCCAGCTTATTTAGCCAATCTAATGACTCAGGAGGAGTTAGGGCCAAAGATTCAAGAAATAGAAGTGGTATGAGAATTCTAAGATGTCTTTTCATAGGAATTGCCTAGATTACCATCAAAAAGAGAGTTGGAGTTTACTATCTAACTACTACTAGGAACAGCTCCAATCTCTAAGGCACCTTACAGCATGGCACCAGCTAAAATAAAAGAGTTAAAGGTGCAGTTATAGGAGTTGATGGACTAGGGATTTATACAACCAAGTGTCTTACCATGTGGAGCCCTAGTGTTATTTGTCAAAAAGAAATACAAATCTCTGAGACTATGCATAGACTATTGATTATTGAATGAGGTCACATTAAGAACAAATACCCACTACCATATATTGATGATCAGTTACAATTTGCCAAAGTATTCTCAAAGATATATTTGTGTGTACTGGCCACTACGAATTCCTAGTTATGCCTTTTGGGCTAACGAATGCACCTGCAGCTTTTATGGATTTGATGAATCAAGTATTTCGAGAATTTCTTGACAAGTTTGTCATTATATTCGTCGATGACATCCTAGTATACTCTAGTAGCAGAAATGAACACCGAGAGCATTTAAAAATTATGTTGAGCACACTCCAGATCATAAACTATATGCAAACTTCTCAAAGTGTGAATTTTGGCTTGACTAAGTACAGTTTCTTGGACATGTTATATCTGCAAATGGTATCATAGTTGATCTTAAGAAGATAGAAGCAATCGCTAATTGGGAAAGGCCAAAGACTGTATTGGAGATTCGTAGCTTTCTCGAGTTAGCAGGGTATTATAAGAGATTCATTGAGGATTTTCCTGCATAGCACAACCCATGACCCAACCGACCAGGAAGGAGAAAAGATTTGAATGGACTGATGAATGTGAAAGGAGTTTCCAAGAGTTGAAAAGGAGACTCACCACCATGCCTATTCTGACCTTGCCAGTCGATAGTGAAGGATTCATGGAATACAGTGATGCCTCAGGCAAGGGACTCGGATGCGTGTTAATGCAACATGGAAAGGTGATTGCTTATGCCTCTAGATAGTTGAAGACTCATGAAGTAAACTATACCACACATGATTTGGAGTTGGCTGTTGTCGTCTTCACTTTAAAGATCTAGAGACATTATTTGTATGGAAAAAGGTTTGAAGTCTTTACAGATCATAAAAGCCTTAAGTACATATTCTCACAGAGTGATCTCAATATGAGGCAATGACGTTGGATGGAATACCTAAAGGACTACGACTTTACCATCCAATACCATCCTGGTAAGGCCAATGTCATAACTGATGCTCTTAGTAGGAAGATGAAAGGAAAGATAGCAAATGTCACGGTAAGATCAGCCTTCAAAAACTATATATTGCTAGCTGAAAAGGAGTGTGAAGAAACTCAAGGTATGAGTAGCAAGGTTGGATTCTCAATGGGTCTTGATGGAGGAATACGCTTTCAAGGTAGACTCGTAGTGCCAGCGGTAACAGGGCTAAGACAGGAAATATTACAAGAGACACATAACTCAAAGTTTACCATTCACCCTAGTGGTACAAAAAATGTATCAAGATTTGAAGAGGAATTTTTAGTGGTAGGGCATGAAAAGTGACATTGGTGAGTGTGTGGCAAGATGTCTAACTAGCCAAAGGGTGGAGGCAGAGCATCAGAGACCAATAGGACTATTACATACTTTAGAACTCTTAGAATGGAAGTAAGACCACATTACTATGGACTTTGTAGTGGGATTGCCCTGAACATCTAGTGGGCATGACATGATTTGGGTAATAGTGGATAGACTTACTAAATCCGCACACTTCCTTCCCATTCGACAGAGACAATCACTAGAAAGTTTGGCCAAGTTGTATATTTGTTGATGTTTAACCGCAAGTGCACGGGCTATTGTAGTGTAGCTAATGCAAGTACGTGTTGATCCCACGAGGACTTGATTTAAAATGATAGAGTTTGAAATAAAATTCAATTAATAAAAGAACCAAAACAAAGACTATACTAGAATTAAACTAACAATCAAATAAAATTCAAATTTATTCAATTATCGCAATGTACAAATTATTAATTCCAAATAAAACAGAAAACAAAACTAAACAATCTGTCATGGATATCACTGTCGTGGATTGCACTGTCCCTGGATAGTCAAAATGAGGATAAAACAGAACCGGGACATAGATGTAAATAAAATAGGGACCCAGTTGGAATTAAATCGAGGACATGTATGGAATTTAACTGGGGACATAGTTAGAATTTCAAACAAAGGATAGAGGTGTCATTTCTCAGATCTACCAGGGGCATATTTGTAAATTTTTGGGGTTTTGGTTTTTAACGAAAAAACTAAGAAAACGGTGATGAGAAAACCGTAGAGGGGGAAGAAGAGAGGAGAAAGGAGGAAGGAAGGAGAGGAAGAAAAGAGAAGAAGAAGAAGAAGAAGAAGAAGAAGAAGAAGAAGAAGAAGAAGAAGAAGAAGAAGAAGAAGAAGAAGAAGAAGAAGAAGAAAGGAGGGGAGAAGATGGGGAGAAAACCCAAATCTGGGTTTTCTCTCCCTGAGCCGTGCGGTGATGGAGAGGAAGTGCGATGGAAGTAGGGTTTGAGGAGGAAGGGAAGAGAAGAAGGGAAGAGGGAGGAAAAGAAGGAGGACCTCGGGGGTGGAAACCCAGTTCGGGTTTCCTTCCCTGAAGCATCTAGTAAAGAGATCGGAGAATGGGACAGCCTGGATTTCTCCAGTCTGGGGAGATGAAGCAAAGCAGGGCTGGTGGTCTGTGTACTCTGGTGAAAACGACAAGGGCATCGACTGGTGTTGAATGCAGACGTTGCTAGGCTGGGAAAATCAAGCATTCACCGGCCTGACCTGTGGAAAAAAACTAGACTGGGGAGAGAGAGAGAGAGAGAGAGAGAGAGAGAGAGAGAGAGAGAGAGAGAGAGAGAGAGAGAGAGAGAGAGAGAGCGATTGAGGGGCTAGGTAGAGGTGAAGTAGCCGATTTCTGTGGCGAGGATCTACCGATTGGAAGGGAGAGTTAACAGAGATGAAAAACGAAAGGGAGATGGGGATCGACGTGGCCTACTGGGCGGCCTCGATGGAACTCCAGGAGAGAGAGTGCAGGAGAGAAGGTTAGTGCAGTAGTACGGTTGAGAAAGAGAGAGAGGAGAAGAGAAGAGAATGGGAAGATGGGGAGAGGAAGAAAAGAGAGAATGGAGGAAGAAGGAGGGGGAGATGAGAATAATAGGATGTGAGAGTCGAGGGAAGGTGAATTTTTGCGTTTTTTATGGGTTAGCTCCCCTCCTATGATTTTGGAAGGTGGTTAAGAAGAGGAAAATAAAGGGAGAAGGGGAAGTAGGTGGAAAAGGAAAGAGGTAAAAATAAGGAGGCAAAGAGAGAAGAAAGGAAAAGAGGAAGAAATGGAAGGAGAAGTGGGGGAAAGGGATGCCCTTTGCATATTCCTTGCTAATTTGGGTTTCCATTTTGTTCATGATTCCACATTAAGCTCAATTATTGTTTAGGAAACTCTTCCATCCATCTTCATGGGTCATTTGATCCATCCAATCTTCTTTAAGAGATCTACCCCGTTAACTTTTAATCGTATCCATTAGCACCTCTTTGGTTAATCTACAAAAGAAAAGACTAAATCAGAATCATCTAAACCATATATTAATTATCTAATCAGCTCTAATGATCATCTAGCCGTTGATTTTGACAAATTAAGGTTTGGACGGTCAAATGGAGTTAAATTCAAAATCAAGCTAAATTTTACAAATATGAACTGTTAGATGATCTAATTGAATACTAAATTAGGGGTATTTTGACCAAAATTGAACACTTAACACACCCCCCAACAAGCATTTTGCTAGTCTTGAGCAAAACATGCGAAAAACCAAATTTCAAAAATTAAGTCAACTCATCTTTTTCCTTAGAAAATTATCTTCAATAATTCACATCAACTTTAGCATACTAATAAAAATGACTGAAGAATTCAAAACCCTACACATATGCCAAAGTCGTTCCACTTAAGCTCAGATCTCAGAGTGAGTGTGTGTGTGTGTGTGTAGTCTACACATAGAATGATCTTGATTTCTAAGTACACTTATAACTTTTGAACTCCCTCCGAAATATGTTTTGACCTCAATCCTCACTAATGACATACATTAAGAAATAAAATCTCTCAGATAGAGGGTGCAAATCATATCTCTCTTTTAATTATGTGAGTTGAGTCAATAAAAGCAAAATTATCTCACATATACTCATGAAAAACGGAAGTTACTAAGGAATTTCATTGTTTTTTATCCCTTGGGAATAGATGTCATTACCTTTGAATATTTAGAAATACCACTCTTTTAGATCCTATCTATTCATTTCCTCATCAAGACTATATTTCTCCTAGAATCAATAGGTCTTTAATTAGGACGAAATGTAGGCTTAGGACAGGGTACCAAAGAAAGGGTATAAGGATATTCAAAGCTTCTTCAAAAAATAAGTAGAGGTCTTCTAAAGTTGATAATTCTTTCTTTCCTTTGTTGAAGTGAATGTTTATTTTTTCCACTTTTCTTTGTATTCTTCAAACTTTTTTTTTTTCAAACTCTTTTCTTTATATTTCAATACCTTTGAATCACTTTAAAGAATATTTCTTTTCTTAATATCCACTTTTCTACTTTTATTGCAACTAAAAGATATTTCTTCATTCTTCTCTAACTTATTTTTCAAGGACAAATGGGTAATGGATAATTTATATTGGGTTAATATGGGTGAAGGGTAATTTGGGTGACAAAAGAAAAGACTTTATATAAAAGGCTCAAGTTGGCTGACTAGCGATAAAAATACTTCTGGGCAGGCTTTATATCTCTAGGGTAACAACAAGCATGGCCTAAATCATTTTCTAGGTTTCCTATAATCTATCAAATTCAATAAAATTCCAGAATTTTAAAGGTAGTATTCTATTTATCCAGGTAATTAGCCAAATTTAAGAGTTTGGGATCAATTTTCTTTAAGAACACTAAAGAAAATTATGAATATTTATAACCTCTCAAAAGGATGAATGGCTCTAAAACTCACTTAGGCTATAGGTTTCCACTGAATTTCTTTAGAATTTCTAAGTTATAGCCACTTATCAATTTAGATTATCTATATGCAACTGAGTGCAAAGATATGATCTGAGACTTTGCTTTCATAGAATACTTTAGAAAATGAGTAAAAAGATGAATTAATCATATTCAATTCCCCTTAATAAGCTAAAGTTATCCAAATTATACTTCAGAAAATCCAATTCTCATCATAGTGTAGGAATTAACCTAAAAAATTTTCAAAAAATTTCTCCTCTATATTTTTTTTTTAATTAAGGAAAACGCCTAAAAGACTAAAAAAATTAGAATTTGCTAGAATTCTACACCCCCCAACCTGAGAGAAACATTGTCCTCAATGTTTAAAAGGAGGATGATGATAATGCATTGAGAATGCAAAAAATTTGAGAGAGATAGAAAAAAAATCTAAAAAGGAAAAAAAAAAGAAGAAAGTAAAAACTAAGCTACATACTTTATTTTCAGATGAAAATTTTCAAAGAAAAAATATTACTGAGTTCGAAACTTCCCTGGGTCCCATACGAAATAAGCTGGATAGGCCTCTGAAAAGGAATGATGAATAAATTTATCTTGTAATTTAAAATTTTTCATTTTATCACAAGGCAAGATAAATTTATCTTCAGGATGCTTCTCAAAATTAGAGACAATTATGGGAGTTTGATGTAGCCTTTTTGGAAATGGAGCAAGGATGTCATATTGTTCAATGGGTGTGACATTTTCCTGATCAAGAAATTCATCTCTTTTTCTAACAGGTTTCGATACTATTTCAGCCTTTTTAAGACCAGATTGCTCAATTATGTTACAACTACGAATAATGGTAGCTGCCTGTGTTTGTTCCATGTCTGTAATTGAAGAATTAATCTTGTTTCCTACATCCATATCATCAAGATATTCATTTGGTGGGGGAGGACATTCCTCTTTACTAATGGTCTGTAGCATTTGAGACATCATGTCCTTGAATTCAGTCATGGAATTTGTGTTCTCTTTTAATTGGGCTTTAATTTGAGCAATTTTCTTCTCATGGTATTGCATGACTTGATGAAATTTATCCTCCACTTTCCTCTTATGTGGAAGAAGGTAAGGTCTAGGAGCAAGTGGTCCTTTGTGATGATAGGGTTGATGTTGGGACTTCTGTGAGACATTAGCCTTATATTCATTTCTAACAGTAGAATGATTAGTCCATTTGGAATTATATGTCTCTACAGATGGGGGAGAATGTTGCTCATAAGAATGGGTTTGTTCATGAAGTGCATCCTGAAATGCAGGAGCAATGGGACATTCCTGAGTAGGGTGTGTATTAGTTTCACAAATATCACACACTTGTTTGACTCTCTTAGAGGGACATTTTTCCATTTCCATGGCCTCAACTTTTCTATCTAAGGATACTATTTTCATATCATCTTTTTTAATCGTAGCATATATTTCTCTCCTAGAGGCTATAGTGGTGGACTTAGGCTTGTTTGAGAAACCTAGTTTTTCTGAATCAGCCCAAGTTTGTGCACTCTCTGCCAACCATTCCAAATACTCTTGTGCCTCTTTAGGTTGTTTGTTTAAGAAATTACCATTGCACATCATTTCAACAAATAGGTGCATATCAAATTTAAGTCCCTTATAAAAGAAGCTAATGATATGCCAAAGTTCATATCCATGATGTGGACAAGTTAACAATAATTCCTTACACCTGTCCCAGCATTGATAGAAAGTCTCATTATTCATCTAGGTAAAATTCATTATATTTTGACGGAGAGCATTTGTCTTATGTCTAGGAAAGAACTTATTCAAGAACTTCCTAGTCATTTCTTCCCATGATTGTATGGAACCTAATGGTAGTGAATGAAACCACAACTTAGCTTTTCCTTTTAAGGAAAAAGAAAATAGTTTGAGTCTTACCATATCTAAGTCGATGTTTTGTGTGTGTTGGGTTATGCATACTTCATCGAATTCTTTTAAATCCATGTAAGGACTCTCACTATCCAACCCATAGAATTTGGAAAGTAATTGAATTACTCCTACCTTTAATTCAATCATACTAGCATTTGGAGGTAAAAGTATACATGAAAGTGTGCTGGTATACTTAGGCTGTAAATAGTCTCTTAGTGTCTTCCCACAAGGATTTTGGTTATGCCAATTATCCTCATGTGTTTTATGTTGAGCCTTTCTCCTATTTCCATGTGATTGAGAATGATTCCTCCATTGATGTATATCATCATTAAATAGAGGTGGAGGATCATCGGCATCAAAGAGAGGATTACTCGTCCATGAAGAAACATCATCATTATCTAAGATGAAAGATGGTTCATCATCATTAAAGAGTGGATTGTTTCTCCATGGGAAAATATCTTCTTTATTAATGTTGGGGTATAAATTACCCTTTTTATCGTTTAAATTATTTATTAGGTGCAATTGATCATGTCTTCTCTTTTCTTTCTCTTTTCTTTTTTGTGTTTGTTTCTTTTTTTTGGAAAACTAGCCTAAATGATGCAACCTAACTTCTAGAATGATGCTCAAACAAAAGGGCACACTCAAATAATCCTAAGGTTAATAAGCAGCAATATATTTGACTCTCTTGGATTTGTGTGGGGACGACATTTTTATTAGCCTAGACTAGCGCTCCTCCTCTCTTTAGGAGTTGACTACTGCTTATCAGTTAGGTTCTGTCCAAAGTGGTTAATACAACCCTCGTGTAAGGAGGCGTTTAGACCTCAACAAACGTCAATAGGAGGTGGGGGATGAGCGAGGCTCTATTAGATAACCCTCAATAACCACAGTAATCAAAAGCCACTGGAGTGACAGTAAATCGTGTCCTATTTAGAAGGTCCTACAAGCATGTGATGGCCCTATAGGTCTCTTCTGATTGATTTTAAATTAATATGAAAAGAAGGGTTGCGCTTTGAGGTGATTATCCTAAATGGGCCAAGAGGTGGTGATGAAATCCACCCTTGATCTTATGGGGGTAGGGTGCCCTTACTAATTAATTTTCACACACCATGGCAATTCGATCAGCATATAAATCACCCCAAAGCATTAAATGTGTCCTAAGAATGCAATTAAAAGCAGTAAACTAATGTAAAATCCTAAAATGCAACAATTATAAAAAATGATGTCTATATGAGTTACACTACCAAACAATGCATATTATTCTAAATGCAAATCCTAATCTAGGAAATAAATGAGTGAGGAAACTTCTAGTGGGGTTTCTGATGAAGATCAAGTGTGGGCCACCTTATCCCACACTTGCCCTGTATTATACAACCCTTTAAAAATTAAAATTAAAAGTGCAAATTACAAAGGAGCCTCACTACAAGATTCACTCAAAATAATATAAAAAAAGTCCTATTCTAGGAAAGTAGGGAAATTTCCATTTTGGTGCAGAGCCACTTGCCAAATTCCTCCACTTTCCAATTTCCTGAAAAATAAAATTAGAAATTAGTACCAACTTTAGGAAACAAGGTGATTATTCCCTAAAAACAATTAAAAACTAAACCTTAAATTTCCTAAAATTCTAAAAATTGCAATTCCTAAAAAAAAAAAAAAAATTTGAATTTTTTTGGATTTTTAATTAAATTTTATGAAAACTCCTTTCCAAGTCCCCGGCAATGGCGCCAAAAACTTGTTGATGTTTAACCGCAAGTGCACGGGCTATTGTAGTGTAGCTAATACAAGTACGGGTTGATCCCACGAGGACTTGATTTAAAATAATGGAGTTTTAAATAAAATTCAATTAATAAAAGAATCAAAACAAAGATTATACTATAATTAAACTAACAATCAAATAAAATTCAAATTTATTCAACTATCGCAAAGTACACAATTATTAATTCCAAAGAAAACAGAAAAAAAAAATAAACAATCTGTCATGGATATCACTGTCGTGGATTGCACTGTCCCTGGATAGTCAAAATGAGGATAAAACAGAACAGAGACATAGATGTAAATAGAACAGGGACCCAGTTGGAATTAAATTGGGGACATGGATGGAATTTAACTGGGGACACAATTAGAATTTCAGATAAAGGACAGAGGTGTCATTTCTCAGATCTGCCAGGGGCATATTTGTAAATTTCTGGGGTTCTGGTTTTTAACGAAAAAACCAGGAAAACGGTGATGAGAAAACCATAGAGGGGGAAGAAGAGAGGAGAAAGGAGGAAGGAAGGAGAAGAAGAAAAGGAAGGAGAGCAAGGAAGAGAAGAAGAAGAAAGGAGGGGAGAAGATGGGGAGAAAACCCAAATCTAGGTTTTCTCTCCCTGAGCCGTGCGGTGACGGAGAGGAAGTGCGATGGAAGCAAGGTTTGAGGAGGAAGGGAAGAGAAAGGAAAAGAAGGAGGACCTCGGGGGTGGAAACCCAGTTCACGTTTCCTTCCCGAAAGCGTCCGGTAAAGAGATCGGAGAATGGGACGGCCTGGATTTCTCAGGTCTGGGGACATGAAGCAAAGCAGGGCTGGTGGTTTGTGTACTCTAGTGAAAACGACAAGGGCATCGACTGGTGCTGAATGGCAGACATTGCTGGGATGGGAAAATCAAGCATTCACCAGCCTGGCCTATGGAAAAAAACTAGACTGGGGAGAGGGAGAGAGAAAGCGATTGAGGGGCTAAGTAGAGGTGAAGCAGTTGATTTCTGTGGTGAGGATCTACTGGTTGGAAGGGAGAGTTAACAGAGATGAAAAACGAAAGGGAGATGGGGATCAACGTGGCCTACTAGGTGGCGTCGATGGAACGCCAGGAGAGAGAGTGCAGGAGAGAAGGCTAGTGCAGTAGTGCAGTTGAGAAAGAGAGGAGAAGAGAAGAGAATGGGAAGAGGGGGAGAGGAAGAAAAGAGAGAATGGAGGAAGAAGGAGGGGGAGATGAGAATAATAGTCGAGGGAAGGTGATTTTTTGTGTTTTTATGGGTTAGCTCCCCTCCTACGATTTTGGAAGGTGGTTAAGAAGAGGAGAATAAAGGGAGAAGGGGAAGTAGGTGCAAAAGGAAAGAGGTAAAAATAAGGAGGCAAAGAGAGAAGGAAGGAAAGGAGGAAGAAATGGAAGGAGAAATGGGGGAAAGGGTTGCCCTTTACTTATTCCTTACTAATTTGGGTTTCCATTTTGTTCATGATTCCACATTAAGCTCAATTATTGTTTAGGAAACTATTCCAACCATCTTCATGGGTCATTTGATCCATCCAATCTTCTTTAAGAGATCTGCCCCATTAACTTTTAATCATATCCATTAGTGCCTCTTTTGATTAATCTACAAAAGAAAAGACTAAATCAGAATCATCTAAACTATATATTAATTATCTAATGAGCTCTAATGATCATCTGACCGTTGATTTTGACAAATTAAGGTTTGGACTGTCAATTGGAGTTAAATTCAAAATCAAGCTAAATTTTACAAATATGAACTGTTAGATGATCTAATTGAATACTAAATTAGGTGTATTTTGACCAAAATTGAACACTTAACAATATTAAAGAAATTGTGAGTCCACATGGAGTACCATTAACCATTATATCTAATAGGGATAGTAGATTCACATCACACTTTTGGCAAAGTGTGCAAGGACTTGGCACTGCACAAAGATTCAATATCGTTTTTCATTCACAAAAAGATGGATAATCTGAGAGAACCATCCAGACACTAGAGGATATGCTCAGAGATTGTACGTTTGATTAGAAAGGTAACTGGGATGATCATCTACCATTGATAGGGTTTGCATATAACAATAGTTACCACTTTAGCAATGGTATGGCACCATACGATGCATTATATGGTAGACCATGTCGAACACCAACTTGTAGGAGGGATGTTGGTGAATGATAGTTTGTAAAGTTAGATTTGATTAAACAATGTGCAGAGAAGGTACGAGTCATTCAAAAGTAGTTATTGGCAGCACATAGCAGAAAAAGAGCTATGCAAACAAGTGACATAAAGATATGGAGTTTATAGTCAGGGACCATGCATTCTTGAAGATCTCGCCGACTAAGGGGGTGACAAGGTTTGGAATTAAGGATACACTAAGCCCTAGATTCATAGGACCATTTGAAATCCTAGAAAGAACTAGACAGGTAGCATACCAGCTAGCACTTCTACCACAGTTATCAGAGGTACATAATGTATTCCACGTGTCAATGCTCAGGAAATATGTTCCTAATCCTACCCATGTATTGGAGCAAGTGCCAAGTAAACTGCAATTTAATCTTACTTTTGTAACGAAGCCAATACAGATCCTAGACTAGAAGGAGAAAACTTCGAGAAATAAAACTATCTCATTAGTTAAAGTCTTGTGGCAGCATCATATGATTGAAGAAGCTACCTAGGAAGTAGAAAGTGACATAAGATAGAGGTTTCCAAAGTTGTTCACTGTACTCCCTTGAAATTTTGAGGATGAAATTTTTGTAAGTAGGGAAGAATGTAACAACTTTCATTTTCATAATAAAAATATTATTTTGCATGAAATTGACAATAAAAATCTAATTGCTCTAATGGCTATAGTATGAGTATGCAAAATTCTAAAAGTAGAGTTCAAGTCTCCAAAGACATTCTTTTTGGAGAAATTCTATACCCAAAACCAAGGAATGTCCAGGATAGAGAAGAGTCAACTAAAATTGGAATAAAAAAGGGAGAAGGAGAGATGCATGAAACATAGAGAGAGAGAGAGAGAGAGAGAGAGAGAGAGAGAGAGAGAGAGAGAGAGAGAGAGAAGAATCAGGCTACGCTAAGGATCACTACCCATTTTGTATTCTGAAAAAGAAGATTGGTGTTCTTCAAGAGGTAAGGGGCATAGGAAATTATCTAAACTAGTTTTTTTTTTATGCGAACTCATCACTTCATATCAATATATGTTACTTTCTTTTGTCTTTGAAAAAGGAGAAATCATACTATTTGAATTGTGCGCATATTTCCATATGGTTTGGCATCTCAAGTAAATATAAGACTCCTTTATTTACATGCCATCGCATCTTCATCTTATTTTATTGTCTTGCAAATAAGGATTTTGGGTCTGGTTATAGGGTTGGCTTTGATTGAATTTTTTTATCACTCTCTTATTGTTAATGCACATGAGATATTATAAATACTGGTGGCATGGCTTTTAAATCATGTAATTGTTCATGGCTTAGGTATGAAAACAAGAAATCAATGCTTTTGGGGCTGGATCTTCTTTGCTATAAACCTCATGCACACGTTATAAAAATTGTGTGCGAGCTGTTCTATTTTGTATGCAAAACCTCAACAACAAAAAAAAGCCATAGTTTTGATCTTACATGGTAAAAACCTAGATTTAATTAAACATGTTTTGTGATAGGATAAAATATACATGGGATTATACGATGAATCTTACATGGTTTAATTTAGTTTTATAGTTTTCTTTTGGTCTCACTATGACATTGACGTTTCACCATCCACTATTATGGATTCAAACATGTAAAACTTAGTTTAACTATAAACCTAAGTGGGGCACGGTTTACCACATGGAATAGATGTAAATCATGCAAAACTTTAGCACCCATCGTGTGGGAACATGTATGCACTGTAATGAGTTTGCTGCCGAGTGCAAGGAAAAGATGTAGCGGCTATTGCATGGAATGGAATATATTTGCCATTAGTATATGCGTGTTTTACATGACGCCTAGCTTCGATATCATGCATGCCACCCAGCACTTGGGTAGTATAATTAGCACATTTCGCATGACACCTCTCACGTGACAGTATGTTTGGAAACCAAAGCTTGCACATGGTGCTTAAAACCTAACAGCCAGCACCTGGGTGGTGTGCTTGACGGCCAGCGCATGAGTAGCCCACATCACACCCTACAAATGAGTAACCAGCTTCACACCTAGCGCTTAGTAACAAGCTTGGTACCTAGCATACACCCATTGCTCCAAGACACTATGTTCCGATCAGGCACAATATACTGCTTCACTACACTGCGCCTTGATCAGGTATGGCGCATCTCTCCAGAGCACCGCGCACAGGCTGAGCCTAGTGCACTACACCAGCATATCACTCACAGGCATTACACACAGGTACAAATCAGTGTACGTGGAACGGGACATGCGCACAACACCTAGGCACGGTGCATAGCACTCGGTATTGAACATAGATAGGTACACATAATGACGAATAGGTAAACATGGTTTTGATAGCTTGATATTATGTGATTGGAAAATTTGACTTGCAGATATAAGTTCTATAAGTGTGCAATGTAATTGAGCTATGGTAAGTATAATTCTTGATTGAAATAATTGCTAATTTGATAACTTTGATAATTGAAATGAAGTGATAATTTTCTTTTGAAATGATACATAGTATGGTACAATATATGATTTTGGAAATGTTGAGCCATGGTTATACAAGTACTTATGCTAAGACTAGAATTATCTACTCAATTATTTATGCTAATTAAAATATGGCTTCTGAAATGAAAGTTTGTAAATGATTTTGTATGATGTATTATGGAATGTAAAATTGTGACTCGATATGAATTCCATGAGCAAGGTAAAATGTTTTCAAGAATGGAAATTAGGTGACTCTGGAAAGTTGTGCCTAGCCTGAAATTAGGTGACTCGAGAGTTGTGCGTAGCTTAAAATTAGGCATCTCGAGAGAGTTGAGCCTAGCTTAGGGTAAATTATAAGAGCCCTATGGTTGCTAAGCTAGGAAGATCAGTTGGCCTCTGACTTTTGATATAGATATATGTCCTAAGAGGCTTGGTTGTGAGTATGTTTCATAGGGAGACTACTTTCAAATTGATCCAATGCCCCCCATGAGGACTGGTGTAGCCTGCCTCCAAGTGTAGTGGGAGGATAGTCCTCTATGTGCATAACTAACCTTATTGATACAAGACATGGAATGACATGTCGGTCATCCTTGAGGATATTGACCATAGCCGAATCTGGCCAGTGACAGGATGCTGTCACATAGTGATACAACAAGATTATGGATTGACATGACATGGTATGATATGTATGGCTTGATATGATTTCATAAAATGTGATATAACATGATACAATATAATATGACAAACTCTCATATGTCTTTGCACATCAAGAGTGTATGGGATTACTTTTGAAATGAATTGGAAAAGATAAAGTTTTGATATTGAGTATTTAATTATTTGCACACACACACACACACACACACACACACACACACACACACACACACACACACACACACACACACACACACACACACACACATGTTTGCTGCAAATTTTCAAATGGTTGGTTTAGGCAATTTCCTACTGAGTCGTCGTACTCTCCCTTACAAAACATTTCAGGAGAAGCTCAAGAGGA
This sequence comes from Warburgia ugandensis, assembly GCA_035236585.1. Classification (NCBI taxonomy): domain Eukaryota; kingdom Viridiplantae; phylum Streptophyta; class Magnoliopsida; order Canellales; family Canellaceae; genus Warburgia; species Warburgia ugandensis. The sequence goes on from CP141139.1 coordinate 33,581,306, forward strand.
CTAAGCGATCGGATAGGAGAAATTAAATAAGGAGAATAAGGAGAAAAGAAGTATGGATAAGTAGTTAGTTAGACATTTCATTTATTATTTTGATTTTGAAACAATGAACATTTGAGGTGAATGTAATAAGACAAGTGATACTGATACACTTAATCTGAATTATGGCTTGAATTCTTACTCCTTATTGTTTGGGCTGTGACCAAGGAGATCCTATAATGGTATGTTTTTATCCTGCTATTATATGTGAAGGTTTTTAATGTGACATCGAGTTGAAGGTGGAATTAAGAAAACTAAATATGTATTGTATATTTTAAATGTTTTAGAAAAAAATTCCTACAGGAGAATTTTATTTCCAAATTTTATTTCAAAAATCCTTTTCTAAAACCCAGGTCACCACATGCCTAGTTACCAAATATCATATCATAGAGAGATCTCTATGCCTTCAAAATTATGTGTCTTTTGATTCTAAAATAGACAGTTTCTAGTATAGAAGGATGTTTTTTGTTTCATCTACTAAAAACCATCTATTTTACAATCAAAAGACTCATAAATTTCAAGGCTCCAGTGATCTTTGTTTGATATGAAATTTGATACCTAAGTCATCTAAACAAGGCCAAATCATATTAGCATCTCAGGCAAAAAGTAGGCTTGTGCTCTACTTTTCTTTTAGCCAATTCGTGCCTTTGCACTACCTATGGAAGTACTGAATAATCTCTCCTCCCTCCACTAAAGGTCTCGGGAATCAAGACTATCATATAACTTCCTCTCTCTTAGGTTGTAAGGAAGGCATTATAAAATGAGGAATGCTAAATCAAAGCATGAGTGCTTTATATAAAAGTGCTCTTACTTTTTGCATGATAGGGTCCACTTATAGATGATCTACATAGTTCATCTAATTCCTTTGGCTTTAAATATCTCATAATCCAAAAATCATGCAGCATGTTACAAGAGGGTATTTTTTGCTTTTGAATGTAGACTCTTGTTTAGAAAGTTTCTAGCTGCCCAAGAAAAGGAGATTTCTTTATACGTTAGAATCATCCAATTTGCATGATTTTTGGACTAAGTCACATCTAAATCAAAAGGTATTACATAAGCTAGGTAGATCATCTAAAGTGGACCCCATCATGCAAAAAGTGGAAGCCTTTTAATTTAGCATTCCTCTTTGAAACCTTTCTTGCTTCTTTTAGTGATCCAGGCCATTCAAGCTATCTGAGATTACGAGGACTCTCAAACGACATCTGCTTTGATCATCAAGTACCTACCTAATCATTTATCTATAACAGTCGACCCAAACTCCTAAGACCATTGATTTACCTCTAGATGAGAATAATACATAATTTCACAAAGAAAAATGAGATCAGGAAGACAACAGACAACAGATGATAGCCTACAAATGGACAGTCTGACTATCAAAATTGTATATTGGTGGGTCTGCATGCACTTGGCCACTCCCGTCGAGAAGTTTGAGGAACTATTTTTCAGCTTTGAATAGTATATACCAAAAGGCTGTGACAGCTTTTCTTCCTCTTTCAAGGATCGGCATCGAGGACTAAGTCTTGCTGGACAATCCAGGTATGGAAATAGAAAAATCCTCTCCCTTACGTTTGAAATCTTCGCCTCCATTGTATAAATAGAATTAAGACCACAGATTTCCCACTTTTTCCAATTTTCAGTTTAATCTATCTCTATTTTCGACTTGATTGATATTTTATACGGAATTTTGCTGGTAAAATGTTTGATGAATCTGCAAATTAAAGATTTACACCACTCACTAGACTGTGAATTTTAATAAACTAGATTTCAGGATCATGGGTCCTTCCTGAATCTAAAATAATGGTTACTGAATCAGTAAACTTGGAGTTGTGCTGCTACTTGGTAGTTGTAGATAGTTTATGGCTTCCAATTGTGAAAGGGTTTTAATGCAGCTGCATTTCTGAATTGAGCCAGTCTCAGTTGGATTTCTGCAATCCAATTAGCCGTGCATTTGTTTATCCGCTTAAGAACGCCTCTTGGAAGTGAATTGATGCCAAGTCCCGTTGTAGTGATTTTGGTTGAAGGGATCACGTATACAGTATCTAATTGTGAATCGACCCAAAAACAATCTCATGATCGTAATATAGTAACCTCTATCACTTGGGGCTTCGGCACTTTGAATCTAGATCTTAAGTAACGAACTCAGTTTCTGGAATTGGATTTTTCAATGATTGTGCACCTAGATATCGTGACTTAAGCTTGAATTACGTGGGGTGAAATTCAATTTCCATCATATAACTAAAATAGTAAACATTAAATGAGAGTTCAATTCTCATTTCATTAGTCGTATGGATTCATTTATGCTCACTTTGTTACAACCAGGAAAACTGAATTCCTGGTAAAAGGAATTTGAGTTTCAGTTTCTTGGTTCAGAAGAAAATTCATAGTGTAATCACCTCATTAGGGTGTAGCCAAAAGACAAAGCTGGACGGAATGCCTGATTATCATTTTGCAAATAGTGGAGAGCTGTAAATCCGTTCAATTATGCGTGCAGCCTTTTCAGATTAACCATTAAGCCCAGCAATGAGCTTAAGCCACAGTGGAAGCCTCCTCCATCGGGCTAGCTTGACCTTAATTATGACGGACTCACGGGCATTGGCTGAATCATCAGAAATGCAGATGGAAACATCATTGCTGAGTTCTCTGCCCCTCCTGCTCAGCTGCACGCAAATGCGGCTGAAATCTTAGCTGCTGGATAAGGTATCAAGATTATTACTCAAATCTTGCATCGGCCATTTATTGTTGAAGGTGATTCTTTGAATGCAGATAATTGAATGAAAAGACATTAGAGCATGCCATAGTAAGCACAAACAAATACAGTTGATGACATGTCCATGAGGTTGAAAGATAGAATCCCATCACAGCTCACACATTGCGATCTGCCAATTCAGAAGCTGATAACAGAGCCAAGGATGAGCTCTACAGAAGCAATTTCCATATTAATCACTTTAATCAAAAGGAAGTGGGCTAAGGCAGAATATCCTTTGCTTCTTTTTGTTGGGCACTTGATAGTTTCTTGGTCCTTTTTCTGTCTTTGATCAGGTTGAATTTCTCCTAGCATCTCTCATGCTTCCAATTAATAAAAAATACAACCTTTCAAAAGAAAAAAAAAAGTATGGGTGGTGCTCTTTGGACAATAGGAATGAATCTTTGGGTTTGGTCCAGCCCTAATGAAGTGACACGTATGCTGCATTGCACATGTAGTATGTGAGAACAGATGATCATTGTCAAGAGCAGAGTTTGCACCAGAACAGGTTTAAAAACTTTAAAGGGGCAGCCTAGTGCACAAAGCTCCCCGCATATGCGGGGTCTGGTGAAGGGGCAGACCACAAAGGGTTTATAGTATGCTGCCTTACGTTGCATTATTGCAAGAGGCTGTTTCCACTCCTTTAACCAGTGACCTCTAGGTCACATGATAACTCTACCATTATGCCAAGGCTCCCCTTTAGGTTTAATCACTTTGCTACATGGAAAAAAAGCGTAGATTCAATCACTTCAGGTAGTTACAAATGAAGGATGAAAGCAATCTTGAGGAAACAATATCATTTTTACTATATTTTTTACTAGGAATGCCTTTGAACTTATTTGTACCTGTGTGAGCTTTAGCATTGCCATCACCACCTGTAGTTTGTTTAACCTTGCAAAAAGGAAAAATCACACAACATACAATGTGTGGTATTTTTCATTTTTATTCTTTTATACAAGAAGAACTATAGTAATCCCACACACATATCCCTAATAGGATAGGGAGGGTGCTAATATCAAACCCGTGGCCCTAGCATCAATAGGGGAGGTGCCTCTTTTCTACCAACCATTGGGCTAGAAGGCCTTCAGCATGTAGGCATGTGTACGCATCTATACAAATATGGACATATTTATCCATATTCCATCACTCCCTCTTGACAACCTCCAGCCTCCCACTCTTGCTGGTGTCCACACGTTGCTCCTGTCTCATGATACATAATGAAGAAAGTCTGTTCATTGTTATGTTGGCCTGCTTGATAGGAGAACCAAATCCCTTTGTCATGGTCTAAGTCTTTCAGGTATCTCCAGTTGGTTCCTTAGTTTTCACATATTCACAGTCTTTGTCTGCGTAGTCTATCAATTTTATCTGTTCAGTGACTTTGAATATGTTGCTATTTTAGCAATATATGCTTGTATTGTACTTTATCTGACTTGTCAATTTTCTTACAACTTCACCGCTATATGCATTTCTTGCAAGAGAGCAACATTTAAATTTAGAGGTGACTTTATGTTGTGGAGTATGTAGTTCAAGTCATATAGGAGAGGTTCCAAGGATGAAGGAGAGCAAAGTAAAAATCAGCTCATGGACTGGTGGGGAAGGCTTATCCCCTTGTATGGATTGGTGGCCATCCAAAAGTCAGTTGCTCGAATAATATAATAGAGTTCGCTTTCTTTTTAGGGTTTCCTCATGAGTCTGGTGAATTGGTTTCCATATCCTCTTTTATAGGTTTTCTAAGTCAGACTGGCACTAGCTGGTAAAGTGACATGACTACCAAGCATGGAAATTTTTCTTCAAGATAATGGATGCCATCTTGGCAATACCAATATAAAATCAATCTGTATTCCTGAATCAATGGCTGCTTATAGAGCAGTTACTGCTTCCTACATCTGGATGAGCATGCAGGTGAGAATGTAGTGTCGGGCAACGGATGCATACTGCCTCGGATAAAATTGTTCTCTTTGTTATATTTTTCTTTTTCTTTTGTTTTGCCATATTTTAGAATCCATCTAAAACCATTATTTCCTGTGACCACTTCAGCCCCATATAAACAGGGACACAACAATCAAGCAGAAGGCACTACAACTGACAACGCCGATCCCATTGTAGCCTCTACCAAACCACCATGGCCACCTGTTATTGGGCCTTTCGTTGCTATCTCATTGCTGCAAGTGGGAACAAGCAAGGATGGCAGTGACAAGTAACTGTTATTAAACACCTCTTGATGTAAATTCCGATGCAACAAACAGTTTTGTAATATTTGTAGGCCTGGATATATACACAAAAAAAACTTTTGAGGTGTTTCGTTTGAAATTCCTGAAGTCTTGAACAGGATTTTGAAGAAGCAAGTGAGAAATAAAGCTATCAACTTCTGCAGATGTGTGTAATGCATTAGCCTTTCGTCTCTTCGATGGCAACTGGAGGGGAACCTAAGGCTTTTCGAAAGTCCTGCAGTTTGAAACATTAGAGATCAATAATATTCCAAAAGTGTCTTTTAAAGCTTCTAAACACAAAAGGGTTATGATATAATTGCCTCATGATTCATTAGCTCCTTACTAACTCTTATAGGAACGGCTTTGACTCTAGGTGGGCCCAGATTTATGAAGATCCAAATCTTTCACAATATTGCCCTTCACTTAGATGAACGATGCTCTTTATTCTCGTCCACTCTGTGATCACTGAGTGACTGCTGCTTTTAGTTTTAAAATGGATGGTGAAGCTTTTGACTATTCATTTTAGGACTCAAGAAAATAATGGTTAGGATCATCCAATGGATAGGAATGTCAGAACTTGGACATCTAAATCAAGGGAAACAGTGTAAATGACTCAGATTTTCATAGATTTGGCCCCACTTAAAGAGTTATACCCACCCTTAGCATTAGTAAGGGGCTAATGAATCAAGGGGGAGCGATTATATCACTTCCTTGTGATGTCAAGAAAACAACACACTCTGAGTCTCGACTGGGAACTGATCGTATTCAAATTAGCCTGAAATTACGAGCAATTCAAACATAAAATACTTGTCAAGGGAGGGAATGTTGCTTTCTCAACTTAGCGGAACAAACAGAAATAGATTGGGCATGTGGGTGGCAATGTACATGTTTCCCTGCAAGTAGTTCTGATCCATGCTGCCAATGCTGTTGCGATGGTCAAAATCTAGTCACCTTTTCTGAACTTCAAACCAGTTCTATGACCATCCTATCAGCTAGGCAAGATTGTCTCAGGTTAATCAGAATGGTGAGAGCACTTGATGGGTTAGCAGCACAGCTGCTTCTGGTTTCACAGGCGACTCAATCATGACTTCAACGTTCCTGCATATAATTCATGATGAGAATATTGTCCATGGGAACAGATAATGCCAAAGCTAAAAGTACAATAGTACTAGAAGAGTATCGTTGCTAACTACTCAATGACCAACCTGTCTCCTTTTAAGCACTCATAGAAGTTGCAGCCTCTGGTGAAGGGGATGGGGATGGGCTTCTCTTCCATGCTGCTAGATGAATGGTCCTTTCTCCTTTAGTAGCCTAATTCTGGGAAATAGAATAAAAGAAACATTCTGGCAACATACATAATTGAAAATTAACCATGTATTACCCATGAGCCACATAACCTCTACTTAATCTCCTTTTCTTTCATAGATCCTGTCAATGTTGAACTTTGTACTCCTACCCATGCTGTCGGTTAGCTCATGTAAGAATTGGGTTATTTCCTGTACTATAGATTAAGCAAATTTTTTGAGCAAAACAAGAGCCCAGGTAATTGGATATTTCTAATTTGACAGATTGATAATAATGGGTATTCTGAAATCTTTCTAAATGATTCTGGGAGTCTGCTTGTTGCTCAACTCTACCACACCTGTTAAGTTGGAAACGTACTACCAAAATGGTGTTGGTCCAGCCTCATTTTCAGGCGGCCACTGACTTCAACCATGGCGGCGCCGCAGTCAGCTGCCGCTGATTTCAACTGTGGCAGGCGCCGCAGTAGCTGCCGCTTCAACAGTGGCGGGTGCCGCCGTCGGCCACCGCCACCGACCACTGACTTTGTGTAAAATGTGTTGAAAAACAAGCCCTAAAATTCCCTATAAATAGGGATACCAAGAGGGCAAGGAGCATAGACCATTCCCCTGTAAATCCTGTGTCTTCTTCTCTGTAAATCCCTACATTTTTATAGTGAAATCATTCCTCCTCCTGTGGACGTAGGCTTATTGGCCGAACCACGTTAAAATCGGTATTTGTGTGTGTGTGATCTTGGGCAGGGACTGAAAATCCCCAACAAGTGGTATCAGAGCGAGGTTCTGCCGTGAAACAGAGGCAGAAAACAGATTTGCAGCACCAGCGGTCGAGAGGAGGAAGAAAATTGTTCCTGCTATAGTTGCTACAGTAATCATCATTGCTGCTACAGTGAAAAGCACGTTATCATGTTGCTATAGTAAAAGCATCATCATTACTGTCGGCTACAGTGATCGCTACAGTACTACTACAGTACTAAGTTGGCACAGTACCCCCCAGGCGAGTTCCAACAGTTCAAGTTTCAACAGATACGGAGTTACAACAGTACAGAGTTGTAATAGTACGAGTGCAAATAGTAGCGCATTTGCACAGTAGCTGAGTTGAAACAGTAGCGCATTGCAACAGTACTGGGTTGCAACAGTTCGAGTTCAACCATAGTTGAGTTGCAATAGTAACGAGTTGCAACAGTGATTCGATTGGAGTAGACCTATTTTTGGCAGGTTTTCAAGGGGAATAGACCAGTTCTTGGAAAATGCAATGGTGTTCTCAAATTTGTAAAATTTTCTCCTGAAATTGTTGTAAGTACTCTTTCTTTACTTATGGAGGCAAACATGAGCAAAATGATTTGCTTAAATGGTACTAACTATCACAAGTGGAAGGGAAAAATGAAAGATCTTCTTTTTGTGAAGAAATTACATGTACCTGTTTTTGCTACTCAAAAACCAGAGGATAAGTCCGAAGAAGAGTGAGCTTTTGAACACGAACAGGCATATGGTTTTATTCAACAATGGGTAGAAGATAATGTTTTAAATCATATTCAAAATGAAATACATGCTAGAACTCTATGGATCAAATTAGAAACCTTGTACGCATCGAGAACTGGGAATAATAAGTTATTCCTACTTAATCAAGCGATGCACCTAATACAAGGAAGGGAGTTCTATTTCCGACCACTTGAATGAGTTAACTGGATGCTTTCAGCAACTATCCGACGTTGGCGTCAAGTTTGAAGATGATATCATGGGTTTATAGCTTTTAAATACTTTTCCTGACTCATGGAAAAATTTTTGTGTTTCTTTAGCTAATTCTGCTCCAGGTGGTGCTGTGACATGGGAATCTGCGAGAAGCGCAGTTCTAAATGAAGAAATGAGGCAACGAGCTCAAGTTGTCACCACATCACAATCTGAGATTTTGATCTCAGAAAATTGAGGGAAAAGCAAGATCAAAGGACAAGAGAAGAATAATAGAAGCAGGAGTAAATCTAAGTCCAGATACAAGAATCTGGAATGCAATTATTGTAGTAAGAAGGGTCACATTAAAAGGCAGTGTTACAAGTGAAAAGCCAAGAACAAAACAGAGAATACCAAGCAGGAGAGAAGAAATGATGAGGGGAATGATCGTGTAACCGCCACTACTTCAGACCTTATTATGGTCTGTGATGAAAATGAAATCAACCTAGCCTCCAATGAGATTGGATGGGTTGTTGACAATGGTGCTTCTTTTCACGTTACCTCGAGGAGGGAGTTTTTCACCTCGTACACTCTTGGTGACTTTGGAGTGTTGAAGATGGGTAACGATGGGCTATCAAAGGTTGTTGGTATCGGATCCGTCTGTTTGGACACCAACAACGGAACAAGGTTGATTCTCAAGGACGTTCGACATGTACCAGATATTCGGTTGAACTTAATATCAGCCGGAGAGCTTGATGATGATGGGTACTGTAGTACCTTTTGCGATGGACAGTGAAAGCTCTCTAAGGGAGTGCTTGTGGTTGCAAGAGGGAAGAAATCATCTAGCTTGTATGTGATGCAAGCTTCGATTCCTATTAACTCTGTGAACGCAGTTGATGTTGTTAGTTCTTCAGAGTTGTGGCACAGGCGACTCAGTCACATGAGTGAGAAAGGACTAGGTTGCCTAGTCAAGAAGAATTTGCTTTCAAGGCTCAAAGCTACAAAGGTGAGCAAATGTGCTCATTGTCTTGCTGGGAAGCAGTAACGAGTTTCCTTCAAAATCATCATTCTTCCAGAAAGCCAGGCGTGCTTGAATTAGTACATTCAGATGTATGCGGTCCTATGAAGGTACGCACATTTGGTAGTGCATTATATTTTGTCACATTTATTGATGATTATTCCAGGAAACTCTGGGTCTATGTTTTGAAAACTAAGGATCAAGTGCTTGACAAGTTTAAAGAATTTCAAGCTTCTATTAAGCGAAAAACGGGGAAGAAGCTGAAATGTATTCGTACAGACAACGGTGGCCAGTACTGTGGACCTTTCGATGCTTATTGTAAGAAGCAAGGGATCAGACATCAAAGAACTCCTCCGAAGACTCCTCAGCTAAATGGTTTAGCAGAGAGGATGAACAAGACATTGATGGAGAGGGTCAGATGCTTGCTTTCTGAAGCCAAGCTGCCCGGTTCCTTCTAGGGTGAGGCGTTATACACAGCAACCTATGTTATTAACCTATCTCCAATAGTTGCCTTGAATGCAGATGTTCCTAACAGGCTATGGTATGGAAAAGATGTCTCTTACGATCATTTGCGGGTATTTGGGTGCAAAGCGTTTGTACATATACCCAAGGATGAGAGGTCCAAGTTAGACGTCAAGACCAAACAATGCATTTTCATCGGCTATGGGCAGGCTGAGTTTGGTTACAGGCTATATGATCCTGTTGCAAAGAAGCTGGTTAGAAGTCGTGATATGGTCTTTATGGAAGACTAAACCATTGAACACATCGACAAAGCCAAAGTATCAGAAACTCAGAGTTCTGATACTTTGACAGATTTAGATCCAGTTCCTGTTTCACATACGCCAAGTGTAGATGGCACCAATGACCATGGTGATTCTCCAGTTGATGTTCAAGATAATCAGGCTGAGGGAGAACATGAAGCTGCTGAAGACATGGATGTTTCATCAGAGGCTAATGATATTCAGCAGGAAGTTTCTACTGAGGAACCAGCAGTTTCATTGAGACGGAGTTCGAGAGATCGTAAACCCTTCACTCGATATTCATCAAATGAGTACGTACTCCTCACTGACGAGGGAGAACCTGAGAGCTACACAGAGGCAGCTGAAAGTGAAGAGAATGCAGAGTGGATTGCAGCTATGAAGGATGAGATGAAATCCTTACAAGACAACCACACTTTTGAGCTAGTAAGATTACCTAAGGGCAGACAAGCTTTGAAGAATTGGTGGATATATAGGGTGAAGTACGAAGGTGACACTTCAAGACCACGATACAAAGCTAGACTTGTCGTGAAAGGCTTTGGTCAAAGAAAAGGTGTTGATTTCGAGGAGATATTTTCTCCTGTTGTTAAAATGTCTTCAATTCGAGTTGTATTGGGTTTGGCGTCAAACCTTGATCTGGAGGTTGAGCAGATGGATGTGAAGACAGCGTTCCTCCACGGTGACTTAGAGGAGGAGATATATATGGAGCAGCCAGAAGGGTTTGTTACTAAAGGCAAAGAGAAGTATGTCTGCAAGCTGAAGAAGAGTCTGTATGACTTAAAGCAGGCTCCCAGACAATGGTACAGGAAGTTCGAGCAGTTCATGACCCAACAGGGTTATCGAAAGACTACTTCAGATCACTGTGTGTTTGTGCAGAGATTCTCAGAAGATGATTTCGTCATCTTGCTACTCTATGTCGACGATATGCTTATTGTTGGAAGAAGCTCTTCAAGGATCAGTCAGTTAAAGAAGGAGCTGAACAAAGTCTTTGCTATGAAAGACTTAGGATCCGCGAGACAGATTCTCGGGATTTCTATCATTCGTGACAGGAGGAATAAGAGGTTATGGCTGTCTCAGGAGAAGTAAATAGAAAAGGCACTTCAACGATTTCACATGGATAAAGCTAAAGTGGTTAGTACACCTTTTACTACTCATTTTAAGCTTAGTAAGAATCAAGTACCAACAAGTAATGCTGAGAAGGAATACATGCAAGATGTTCCTTATGCTTCAGCTGTTGGCAGTCTTATGTATGCCATGGTATGCACCAGACCAGACATTGCATATACAGTTGGTACAATGAGCCGTTTTTTATCAAATCCAGGAAAACAACATTGGAATGCAGTGAAGTGGACATTGAGATATCTACGTGGTATTTCTAAGTTGTGTTTGGGATTTGGCACTGGCAAGCCCGTGCTTGAGGGCTACAGTGATTCAGATATAGCTGGTGATATTGACACGAGGAAGTCTACTTCAGGCTACTTGATTACTTTTGCAGGGGGAGCTGTGTCATGGCAATCAAAGCTACAGAAGTGTGTTGCCTTATCTACAACAGAGGCTGAGTTTATTGCTGTGACAGAAGCATGCAAAGAGTTATTATGGATGAAGAAGTTCGTAAACGAACTTGGCTTTATGCAGAAGAGGTGTGCGTTATTTTGCGACAGTCAAAGTGCTATACACCTTAGCAAGAATTCTACTTTTCATGGAAGGTCAAAGCACATTGATGTTCGGTATCATTTGATACGTGATATTTTGGACTCAAAGTCGTTAGAGCTTGAGAAGATTCATACTGACGATAATAGTTCGGATATAATGACAAAAGCATTACCTCGGAGCAAGTTCAAGATTTGCATAGAATTGGCCGGGATGGGCTTCTGCTAAAAGTCCATACGTGAAGAAACCTCCTTCAGTTAATGGACCTGGAGGGGCAGATTTGTTGGTCCAGCCCCATTTTCAAGCCGCCACCGACTTCAACCATGGCGGCGCCGCAGTCAGCTGCCGCTGATTTCAACTGTGGCGGGTGCCGCAGTAGCTGCCGACTTCAACAGTGGCGGGCGTCGCCGTCGGCCACTGCTACCGACCACTGACTTTGTGTAAAATGTGTTGAAAAACAGGCCCTAAAATTCCCTATAAATAGGGATACCAAGAGGGCAAGGAGCATAGACCATTCCCCTATAAATCTCGTGTCTTCTTCTCTGTAAATCCCTATATTTTTATAGTGAAATCATTCCTCCTCCCGTGGACGTAGGCTTATTGGCCGAATCACGTTAAAATTGGTGTTTGTGTGTGTGTGATCTTGGGTGGGGACTGAAAATCTCCAACAAATGGAACAAAATGTAGCAAGGAAGACGGCGACCTTTTGCCCTTTTAATGGATTGGTGAACGACAACTCTTCCAAGTAACAGTCATCTGAGATTAACTGGTCTAGCTTCTTGAAGTTCTTGCTGTTGATTGATGAATAGTATAGTTGAATTATCACGGCCAGTGAAAGCAGATTCGAGTTGAGATTTGAGCTTTTCAACGAGGAAGATAGCCTAGTGTAATATGATCTCTGTGAGCCCTATTTTGGACAAATCTTTTGCTTCATTTTTTCTCTGTTAGGCTAGTCGCTACGCATCGTGTGATATTGAGCTTACAGTTCAAGGCATGAAAACAATCTCTTGCAAAAATGCAAAGTAAAGCAGCGTAGTATAGATTCTTTATGGTTTGTAGCTTCTCCAAACCCCATATAGGTAGGAGCTTTATACACTGGGCTCCCTCTTCTTCTTTTTTTAAGGGTTTTTGGCATTTTGCAAAAAAGTCTCATGTTTTTTAATTTTAGAAATTGCCATTAAAATTTCATGAGCTTTGCAAAATTATCATTATGTTAGTTTTCTATTTTCTTTCCCTATTAGTTTTTATGAAAATCTGACATAACCCTTATTTTCGGCGCATTGGCCTATTTTCGACGTCCGCCTGCAAGGTTTGTAGCCCTGGTTTTCGACAAATACCCCTCTCCCCCAAGCGCCACCCAATATGCACCCCCACCCAATTGACAACGCGTTCCCTCGCTGCCCATTGTCCACCCCCAACCCCTCGACTCCCTATTTCCAATGCCCCTCCACGAGGTTTGCAGTCTGGTTTCCAGCGCATCCCCTTCGCTACCAGTATGCAACCCCACCTGGTCGATAGCACTCGCCCCAACCTCCCCACCAACGATGGGGAGGCTACTCGCCTCGTGGGCTCCCTCCAACCCAGCCTCATTGCTATCTCTTCTTGGGACGCCCCCAACGCAGGTTGCTGGTCTGTTTAAAAGGGAAAGAAGATGGAAAACTAACAGAATGGTATTTTTGCAAAGTTTATAAAAATTTAATGGTAATTTTGCAAAATTGAAACAATATTAGACTTTTTTGCAAAAATGCCAAAATGTAATGGAATTTTTGCAACAACAAAAAAACCTATTCTTTTTTAAGGCTAATCGCGTGCTAGCTAGATTATAGGTAAACTGAGTGTAAGTTCTGACAATTGGTGCAAGGTGTGATTTTCCTGTTGGAGATGATCCCAGAGCAGTAATACTGGCCATGGCTGAATGAAGTCAAGATGTCAATTGAAGGTAACTCCAAAGTTTGGTCCCGAGGAGTAGGCAACTAGATCCAAGGAAAAGGAGTAACAAGAGTAAGAAAGAGGAGAAAGAATGCATTCCTGCCTTTGACATATTTCATTGTTGGTTACAAAGAAATTGAAGAAGATGTAAAGAACAATTAGTACTTCTAGTCGTAGCTCTACCAAACTACTTTTCTTTTGAGGAAATATTGTATCCTTTGATCCCTGGACAAGGAGACAATCTGACGCTAATGGGTGTGTGACAATCTGTGCAGTGAGCATGATAAAACTTGCTAATCGGGCAGGTCTTCGGAAATCCAACCTAATGCTAGATTATTCAAGACTTTGGAATCCATGAACCTCATTCAGGGCCCTAGAATCAAAGGATAGATCATTAGCTTTTGCTGGACCATATTGCAGATGAACAACGCCTGACAAAGAGATTTAATGGTCCCAAGTTCAATGGCTGAGCACCAAAGCCAGATCCAAATTATTAATGCTCCTGATGGAGGTTCAAAGGTCGGAAAAGATGAGTAATCTTATAATTCTAACACATCGTTATGTGATTTCCTCTCCAAATACATTGATATATTTTTCCAAAAAAGCCTCCAAATACCTGCAGCTTTTTGGTTCCACTACTAAATGCAAAAAAGCTTGGAGAAGTCATTGATGCCCCTGATTTAAACCAATCCGTTGTCACATTTTTCACAGTTTAATGGAAATCTAAACTATTAAACTCAACCTTTCACAGTAAATCCAATTTCATGATTATTGGGTTAAAATTCCAAATGTTATTGTAAATCCAAAAATTAAATTCACAGTAGAATCATGCTTTATCCAGTTCTCAGCAGCAGAGACTGAGAAGGCAATCAAGCCGGTAAGAAGTGATGGTACCCGGAGTCTTCGTAGGTTTGGGGGAGCCTTTTACATGCACTTTTGGCATATGGTGAAGGATGACCTCTTTAAGGTTTTGAGGACCATTTTTTAGTTCTCCCACTAAGAAACGAGATAGGGACAACTTTCATTGTCCTTATCCCCAAATTTGAAAGGCAGCCCCACTCACAGATTTGAGATCAATCACCTTGATCTCGACAAAATCTTTGCAAAAGTTTTGTCTAGGAAAATTAAAAAGGTCCTAAATGGACAATTTCTTTTGGAACAATTTGCTTTCCTCAAGAAGCACCAGATTATTGATCGCCCACTAAGGCGAATGAGTTATTAGCATCCACTGAGAAAGACAGAAAAAGGAGCAGCGTTTCTTAACTCAATCTTGAAAAAGCTTACAATTGGGTGGAATGTGGATCTCTTTATTCCTAGTTAGATACATGCTCAATAGAAGAGGAAGGAGTATTTCCATGCGTGGTACAATATTTTCTTTTTACAAATCTAAGTTGTTCATCATGTTTATAATACCAAAAATGGGTGACCCAAGAGAAACCCAATGCATTATGACAATCCTAGCTACTTGTTTTAAATTTTTGAAAAACTTAATAAAAATGAAGAGTAATTTTTTACCTAAACAAACAAAGATTAAAAAACACTGATATGTATGAAATTTGATTTCTAATCTATCTAAGCCATTCTTAATATGATACGTGGGTTAGATCTAACAAAAATTGTTTCACCATACATGAAAAATGGAGTGTGTACTCTATCCTCTCATATTGAGCCAGAACTCTTTCTTTTTTCTTTTCTTTTTTTATTTTGAAACATTAGACTCCCATACTCACTCAATCACCCCTTTTAACGAGCCTTGAACTTTTAATCTTCATGATCAAGGGATCAATCTTTGGCCACTTTGCCACACTTGAAATGAGTTTTTTCTTGCATTAGCCATCAAAACTCCACTGACTACCAGTAAAGTAAAGAAAAAAGAATCATCATCATCAAGACCTTATCTCAATTAGGGGTCGGCCACATGAATCTTATTCCTTCATTCCTCTCTATTAAGTATCATGGCTTCATTTAGTCCCAAAGTTTTTAAATCTTTCCTCACCACTTTTATTCACGTTCTTTTGAGCCTTCCCCTTGCCCTTTTAGAACCTTCTACTTGTATTGTCTCACTCCTTCTAACCAGTGCTATTGTTGGTCTCCTTTAAACATGTCCAAACCATCTAAGTCTGATCTCCCTCATCTCGTTACCTATTGGTGCTACCCATAAATTTTCTCTAATATTTTCATTTCTAATTCTATCCTTTCTTGTCTTACCACTCATCCATCTCAACATCCTCATTTCTGCGACACTCATCCTATGAGCATGATGTTCCTTAATTGTCCAACACTCTGATCCATAGAGCATGGCCGACCTTATGGTCATCCTATAGAATTTTCCTTTTAGTTTCAGCGGCACCCACTGATCACACAAAACTCTGGATGCACATCTTCATTTGTTCCAACCCGCTTAGATTCTCTAAATAACCTCCCTCTCAATCTCTCCACTCTCATGAATCATTGATCCTAAGTACCAAAAGTGTTTTTTTTATGGGGATTTCTTATAACAACCTAAATTTTTAAGCTTTCTTATTGTATTTTTTGAAAATTTGAATGGAATGGAAAACTGCGAATTTGGAAATTTGAGTTTTAGAAGTAAAAGTTTTGATGAATATCAAATTGAGTGTTAAGACTTCTATAATTGAATTGTACTCGAAAAAACAATTTCAACGACACTAATTTCGCTGAAATCAGAGTTCGGACGAATAAATCGTGATTTTTCTTGTGAAGGGCATTTTTGTAAATTCATTAATGTAGATCCATGGTGGTGTGATGATGGTGAAAACATCATCATCACCTGCTTTATATATATATATATATATATATATTAAGAAATAAAAAAGAAAATAATTAAAGGGAGGGGCCGAATTTGATAATAGCACCCCCCTCAGCTTAAGTGGGATGGAAATAGACGTAGAGTTTTTTCCTGAGCCCAACAAAAATGAATGAAGGAAAAGAGAGAGAACGCCGGCCGAGGAAGACCGACGGCGAGAGAGAGAGAGAGAGAGAGAGAGAGAGAGAGAGAGAGAGAGAGAGAGAGAGAGAGAGAGAGAGAGAGAGAGAGAGAGAGAGAGAGAGTGTGGTGGAAGGGGATCAGAGTCAAGAAATCTGAATTTTGCCAGTAGAGGGATTTTATAGTCACCGATGAAAGTGGGTTCGCCAGCGTCAACGGTGACTCCAATCAGAGATCCCACCATTCACTCACATCTCTAGGAGCTGGGAAACAAAATCTCGTTGCTTCCACCACCATCGGAGAAGAAACAATGCCGAAAATCGAAGGAGATAGTTGCGTGCGTGGGGAGCATTGCTGAAAAACGTCAAACCCGTCTTCTCTGGTGACAATCCAACATTGTGGACACCCTGGAGGTAGGTTTTTCGCAAACCTAACCTTGTTTTATTTTGATTTTGTGTAGATGCTAGTAGATCTAGGGTTCTGGAACTGTAGGGTACACGATCCGACCTTAATGGCCAGATCAAGAGAATAAGTACGTCCCTAATCAAGGACATGAACCCTAGAAACTCTGATAGTTCCGTTAGAGCTCCGATCATCCATCTGGAGCTCGGACAGGGACAAATCCGACCCCTGAACTGATCCACAGTGCTGATTTGATCATGGAATCAACCCAAAAAGGGGCTCCATGTCTCAAATCTCGTCCCTGCTTAGCAGACAATCTGCTAGGGCCATTGATTGCCCTATCTGTGGTTCTGATCATCTAATCGAAGTTGGACAGTGGTGATCTGACCCTTGCAACTCTAACCAGTCTAGGAAATTGCTATCAGTCTCGTCTGTGAATGTGGATAGGGACTAACAGTAAGATTTAGCTGTTAATCTCGTCCATGTTTAGTGGACAGGGATGAACAAGGACTTAAATCAACCATTTGAGATCAGATGGTGAAGATACAACCATTGAATTGTAAAAGAATTCAACTATTAGACCCTAAATTGAAAATTCTATAAAAATTTTAGGATCTAGGATGGATTAGAACGTAGATTGCACGTGTATAAACTTAGGAAAATCAAATCTAAGGGACCCATAATGTTGGATCATATGAAGTAAAGAGAACCAATCATTTTCAATCAATGTTAGCCATAGGAGCATCTTTAAAAAGGCTGACTTGATTATCCAAATTTATGAAAATTCATTGTAAACAACTAACCATGAAAACATACTCAAATTCCATCATTAAAAGCATTTAAGGATAGAGAAAAATTAGAATTAGGCCCCTTTAGACCCTTAAGTGGCTAGTGAAGAGGGTGAACAGGAAATCATAGGGCCTAATACTGTTCTGGATGGTTAACTAATGATCAGCCATAAAACATAATTAGTATGTGCAAATAGAAGAGATCCTTAGATCTCAAAGGGAATAGAAGATTAACAGACCAAATCAAGTTAAGTGAGGAAGTGTTTAGATTATTTAACTTAGGCAACAACAAAAGCAAAGATTGAATGTTGTAAAATGCTAATTTACATGGACAATGACTTGTAACTAGGCATATTACTAAAAACTGAAAAGGATGGTAGGCCATTAATAAGTGACTCAAACTTATAGCCTATGATCAATGATGAATCTAAAACCTAAGGGTTCCATGATCTTGAGCTGATTTAGAGGTGCGGTCAATTCTGTCATTGAGGACGACTGCGAGGGCTTAAAAGAAAGGAGAATCTTCATATGAGGTAGGTGATCTGACACTGTTAAGTTTTCAAATGAATTTCAAGTTGAAATCGTCATTGGTATTATTTTCGAGTTTAAAATGTATTTATGTGTGAATTTTCATGTATATAATATTAGCATGCATAATTTTATGATGAGCTGGTGTTTCTTTGTACTTTAAAAACAATTGAGCATAATGTATTCTTGTAACTAGCTTGCAAACTTGCCTTCATAACTCATATTGCAAAATTGAAAGTTTTATTATTGAGATCTTACATGTTTAATTGTTATTTTGTAATTGAAAAGGACAACTTCATGTATGCATTTATTTCCATGATTTGAGATGGATTTCCTAACTGGCATGATTTGGATACGCAGAATATTGCAAAGTGGTATGATGCTTGCATTGTAATATCTGTATAAATTTAGTATTTGTTGAGCCAATAGGCCTAATGGTTACTATGCTAAGAGGTTGTACGGGATTGCCTCCCTGCCTCTAACCACTTAAGTTGAGAGGTATTAATGCCCAAAGTGGCATCGTTTTTCTCAACTATTGTGGTAGGAACAACCATTGGAGGTAGTCACGACACCCTTTCGAGATGTATCCGTAGTCACCGTGGAGGCTGCGATGGCTATTCTCTAGATACCGAAAAGACACAATTCAGTGATCTGATCATGAGCATAGTAGTCCATGCAATTTCTATTTTTGGGACCCCACATAGGGGTGAGATTGTGATCTTTAGACAAGTACTCATGACCAAGATGGCTAATATATGGCCAAGTTTCCTATCTATATGATGTTTGCAAAAAGAATGAGAGTGATTAACAGGAGATTTGATCGATTTCTACTTTAAGCATTTTGAAGTTAGTATGTTGTGGAGTTAGTCGATGATTTCCTTTGTTGAATTTAACTACTTGTAAAATGTAAATATGTAATTGAGTGTTGTTGATGCAGTGCAGGAGACAACCTAGGTAAGGTTGTCGTATGTTTTTCTATCACATGAAAAACCTATTTTTAAACTTGCATGTATACTCTATGCCGTGTTTTTGGTTTTGGTAGTGTTAGATTTCCTACTGAGTATTTGGAATACTCAACCCAGTATTTTTATTATAGATCATTGCAGGAAGGATAAAAAGAAGCAATAGTGAGTTTGGTGTTGTCATCAGGATAAGGAAAAGATAATATATTTGATATGATTTACGGATATTATAGTAAGGTGTGTGGGAATGTAATGTAATAAATTTGAATTGTATAATTTTATGACTTGGACTATGATTGGCAAGTCTTGGGGCCAGACCATAGTAAGTCTTGTTTATTGCTTAAAATTATTAAATGTATGTTTATCAGGTACCTCGCAATGACATGCGTTAAATGTCTAATGTCTTTGCCAAATTTTCAGTAGAAATGTAGTACTCATTTCACCGATAATCCCTTTTAAAAAAAATAATAATAATAATAACACTTGGGGTTTTTCAAAATGAGTCTTAAAACAATAATGTTTTCCCACTGTCATTTGATTTTCAAAATTCCTTTTAATAGAGATCAATCTTGCATCATAATTGTATTTTGCAATTAAAAAGCATTATAAAAACCCGAGTTGTTACACTTCTTGGTTATCAATCTTGACTGGTATTCCACTCCTACTCCTCTCCTTGTTAAAATTGCATTCCATATTCTGTCTTAGTTTGACTAATTTTAAATCCTTTAGATTCTAATGCTTCTCTCCATGAATCTAGTTTTATGTTTACACTATCCCTTGTCTCATCAAGTAAGACTATATCATTTGCAAATAGCATGCACCAAGGAATCTCCTTGTGCAGATATTTTGTTAACTCATCCATAACCAATGTGAAAAGGTATGGGCTCAATGCACATCCTTCGTGCAATCCTACAGTGACAGGAAAACCACCAGTCTTGCCACTAGTAGTCTTAACATTTGTTACCACTCTCTCATACATATCTTTAATTATGTTTATATACTCCTGTGAAACCCCTTTATCGCTCAACACCCTCCATATTAACTCTCTAGGGACTCTATCATAAGCTTTCTCTAAGTCAATAAAGACCGTGTGGAGATCTTTTCTCCTCTCCCTATATTTCTCTACTAATTGTCTTAGTAAGAAAATAGCTTCCATGGTAGACCTCCCAGGCATGAAACCAAACTGATTCTCCGATACACTTATTTCATGTCATAGCCTCTTCTCAATCACTCTTTCAAAAAGTTTCATAGTGTGGCTCATAAGTTTGATCCCTCGATAATTAGTGCAACTCTGTACGCCTCCTTTATTCTTATAAATTGGCATAATAGAGCTTTTCCTCCACGCATCAGGCATTTTCTTTGATTTTATAATCTTATTAAACAACTTGGTCAACCAAACTACCCCAATATCTCTCATATGTTTCCAAACCTCTATTAGTATACCATCGGGCCCCATGGCCTTTCCTGATTTCATCTTTTTTAAGGCCTCTTTCACTTCAGGTATTCTAATCCTACGTTCCTATCTATAATATTTAATATTATTTAGATTTATAGTATTTTCAATCCTTATATTCTCAGAGCCATTGTCATTTAACAAATTTTAAAAGTATGTTTCCCACCTTCGTTTGATCTCATCATCTTTAACTAATACCCTTTGATCATTGCTTCTAATGCACCTAACATGATCTAAGTCCTTACCCTTCTGTTCTCTTACTCTTGCAAGTTTAAACACATCTTTCTCACCTTCTCTTGTTCCTAGTCTATTATAAAGCTCACCATATACTTTAAGTTTAGCCTCACTTACTATTCTCTTAGCAACCTTTTTAGCATTCTTATATTGTTCATAGTTTTCATTATTTCTAGTCTTCTCCCATGCTTCAAAACACATTCATTTTTCTTTAATAACTTTTTGCACTGTTTCACTCCACCACCATGTTTTCTTTACTAATTGCCTTTTACCTTTAGATACTCCTAAGACATCTTTTGTCACTTTCTTAATGGACACAGCAATATTAATCCACATGGTATTTACTTCTATTTCATAGTTCCAATTTTCTTCTACCATCAACTTATTTTTGAATGAGGTTATTTTCTCTCCTTTTAAATTCCACCACTTAATTTTTGGATACCTATTAAGTTAATTTCCTTTCTTCTATCTTTTGAAATGGATATACATAACCATTAACCTATGTTGTGAGGCTAAACTCTCACCGGGTATCACCTTACAATCCTTACACATAGATCATTTATTATTCCTAGGTAAAAAAAAAAGTCTATTTGGCTTTTATGAAGTCCACTTTTAAAGGTTATTAAGTGTTCATCCCTCTTCTTAAAGAGTGTATTTGCAATGGACAGGTTATATGACAAAGAAAAATCAAGGATATTTTTCCCCATCTCATTTTGTTCACCTATACCATACCTTCCGTGTATTCTATCATATCCTTCCTTATCTTTCCCTACATGGTCATTTAAGTCTGCTCCTACAAATATCTCCTCAATGTTGGGAATTTCTTGCATGACTCCCTCCATATCTTTCCAAAACTGTCTCTTGATTATATCTTGTAACCCTACTTGTAGTACATATGCACTTATAACATTTATAATCTACTCTCCTAGAATAAGTTTTATTATTATAATTCTATCATTGATTTTTTTAACGACCACAACTTTATTCTTTAATTCCTTATCCACTATTATTCCTACGTTATTTCTGTTATTATCCTTTCCTACATACTATAATTTATACCCATTTATTTCTCTAGCTTTAGCCCCTTTCCACTTGATTTCTTGGATACAAGCGATGTTGATTTTCCTACGTTTCATTGTGTCTACTAACTCCAAGCTCTTACCTGTCAATGTCCCTATATTCCATGTGACAATAAGAATCTTATGCTCTGGAGATATCCTATTTACTATAGCCTTTCTCGACCTCCATGGCGTGAACCCATGTTCACTTTTCACTGCACATGGGTCCTAATGTAGCGCGTCGCTGCCGAGGGAACGCTCTAGCAACCCTTGCCCATTTTTCACTACACCTGGGATCCGATGTAGCGCGTCGCTTCTGGGAAAATACCCTAATAACCCTTGCCTATTTTTTACCGCACCTAGGATCCGATGTAGCGCATCGCTTATAGGAAATGCCCTAACTTGAAGGAATGTCAGTTTTCGATTCATGTCATGTTAGGGTTGCCATAATTTTAAGAAGTTGAAGATGATTTTCATTTTGTCCTTACAAACTAATATACAAATGCATATTCATTTGCAAGTAGAAAAAAAAAAATGACAAAATCATCTTCAGCTTCACCCTTGCCCGCTGGCACCTGATGCAAGGGTTGCCATATTTTAAGAAGCTGGAGATGTTTTTGCCCATCTTTCAAAGTTTTAATTGGGAAGAAAGGAAAATATTTGTTCTCCTTGTTTCTATGCTTTTGTTCTTGGCTTTGATTGCAAGTGAGAGATGGGTTTCTTCACTGAGAAATGATATCGTAGTCCGCGACATTGGCAAATTATCATGCAGCACCCCAACCTTTGCATAAAGGGATTACTCAGATTTTTTGGATGCATATAGTCCAAAAACAACGTGAATTCGATGATTCTGTACTTCTAACCCCAAGAAATGGACATTTTGGGAACTTTGCATAAACAACTATCTACAAACTTTATATACAAAAAAGTGGGGCAGCCCAGTGCACACAAAACTCTCACGTATGCAGGATTCGGAGAAGGGATGGATCACAAGGATTTATAGTAGGCAAGTTTATAAGACAAAGATTACAAGTTTTTAGGATGCTAAAATTGTACGATTTTCAAGGCAAGCCTCTTCATGCAAAGTGAGGTCTTGCATGACAAGCTGCCACTGTCGTGCACTAGAGTAGCCTCCCTCTTCTTCAATCATCATTCATCCCAAGTTTTACCTAAACTGAGACGAAAAATAGCCTCCGAAGAAATGTAATCCGCTAGGTCTCCCAAACAGTCTTTCAAGTGGCCAGCTGATGAGGCAATAAAGGCTCTAATAATTACTTTGTGTTGTAGGCCGCAAGAAAGATTTACCTACTGCATTTTATATTTATTTTATAACACCGCCCATGGGTCAGGGCCAATTTCAATCACCTTGTAGTTTAATTCAAGTCAATTAAACCTCTGAGGTCCAAGTGGATTGCAAAATCAGCCTTCCGTTAACGTTTGTTGGTAAAAGATAATTTTACCTTCCTTATATACTCTATTTTCTATCTAGTATATTAAAAAAATCCCTCTTTCTTCTTTGTCTCATTCTCTCTGCCTTATCTTTTCTCTCCAAGATTTGGATCCACAATCAGCACCTATGGATTCGGTTTTACGAGAGACGATGCGAATCCCCATAATAAAGACGCCATTAACAAATTACAAGTAAAGAGTGAAAATTTAGCTACAACAAAAAGAAGACCAAAGAGAAGGAAGAAGATATAAACCACTCATCAATATGTTTACAGTAAATCAGATATAGATAAGTGGAAGCAAAAACAGTTAGATCAGAAACTTACCTCAAGCCATTAGCAGTAGATTAAAGTAGGAAGATCTTCTGATTCTGTGCAGTTTCTGATGATGAAGAACAGAGTTCGTTCGCTACAAGAATCAGGAACTCCTATAAATAACTCCCTTCAATGGCAGTTATCCTTCCATCAAGGATAACTGCCATCAAATGTTATAACACATGTCAAAATGGTTGACAGATACGTTAGATATATTTAAATTCCAAATGTTAAGGACCACAGAATTCTAACAGAAGATGGATGGAAGAGGAATTTGAAAGTTAGATATGGGATCTACTCTTCCTAATTCATCTATCTTATTTTTCTTTCTATTTTTTGCATCTTGATTTCCGCTTCAATGTTTTCTTCTCTCTTGGAATCTGATTTTGAATAATTTAAGGTTTTTTATTTGAAGTTTATTAAAGAAATAAAAGGTAACTTGAGTCATTCACAAATAATTAAGTCAAGAAACTATCACATGCCAACATGTGATCCCATTTTCCATCCATCCTAACAGTATTTTCCTTACAGAAGGCTGATTTTGCAGCTCAATTGAGCCTCACAGTCTAATTAACTGTAATTAAATCACATAAGGGTAAGTAAAATTAGCTAACTACAGAGAGTGTTTATAATATTTTCCCAAAATTTAAATCCATAATAAAGGCGTTTTCATCATCTCAGATCCACTTATAGTATTTTCTCTTAAACAAATTTACCAAAATCAACACCAACTTCTGGCAAAATAATTCATCAAATTACATTTAAAACTGGTTGCATTTTCTAGTTCTTTATAGAAAAGCATGAAAAAGAAAATCCAGATCTCGATTTTCCTTTCTCCATTTTTTGCCTAACTCATCGTTAATTCTCCCTAAATCATCCTGTACAGTAGTTCAGAGAACAAAAACCCATCAATCCACTGTCTGAGCAAATCAGAATTCTCCAACAGGAGATGCTTTTTTAAGTAAAATTCTCCCTGGACAGCAGCAGATAATTGAATAGTCAATTTTAGGGGTGTGATCCAGTTTGGTCTAGTCTCATGGTTCAAAGTGTACTTGTCCGAATTTTTCCTGTCTGCAGCCATGAGGACCGAGATCGGACCAATTTCGGTCAGGTGAAGACCAACCAAGTCGTCTTCGGTCCAGTTTTCGGTCCTGTTCGATCCATATCATTTACATGTAGATTAAGCTGGAGAACTACTTGCCAATCACTTTATGTTAAACACATGGTGACATTTACATAACCAAACATCGGAAAAACAGACATGCACGAACACAATCAAACTACCAACCAGAACAGCCCTAAGAATCAGACAACTGACCATGGACACGATCAAACTATTGACCAGAAAAGCCCTATGAATTAGACAACTGAACATTTCTAGAGGACAATAACCTAAATAACTGATATTTTTCTCACAGATGATACTTGGCAGCTGGCACTACTAACGACTTCTCACAGGAGACTGTAGAGACATTGCTGGACGGCAGTCACCGGTCAAGGCGCAGGCATAGGCGGCCACAGCTAGGGTTTGGTTCAGCTTCTTAGACACTGGGTTGAATCTTGAACTTAGGGTTAGGGTAGAGAAAGGAAATGAGGGGGAAAAAAACTTTGTATACCCCAGATTTCGGTCAGTCCAGTCGGGTGAACTGCAGGACCGTGACTGCGCCGAATGTTTTGGTCTTGCATATTACCAAACTGGACCTGACCGATACAGGACTCAGACTGACAGAAAACCCACCAGTCCAGTTAGTTTGTTGGTCCGATTGGTCTTTTGCACACCCCTAGTCAAATTGGCGCACAGTACCTGCATCTTTCCAAGGGAAATACAACTTCCATATAACAGCTACAGGGGCGAAACAGAGAACACGCAACAGATAATGCCATAAGTTGACATAAAACATAATAGAACTAATACAAGATTATAGGGATCTGTTACATGCTACATTAGCACTAGAAAGCACAAAGAGATGTAAAATCATCCAATACAGAACTAACCAAAAGAATGATCAAAGCCGAAGGCATGTTGAGAACCAAGTTTATGTGCCTCGCTTCTCAACTTAACCACAGTACTGTCCTAAAGTGGGAAGTTAAATCAAGAGATAGGTTCAGACTGAACTTTTAAGACAGCAAGCTTGCTTCCTAATGCACCAGTAGTTGATATAGCCTTTCAGAGGGAGTGCTTTCAATCATGATATCAAAAAGCAAAAATTCTGAAAATGTGGTCGACACTGCTGAATGTGGGTGAAATTTTGGCTGCAGCAGAAAAGATCAGCCCTCTTTTCTTTCCAATTTTAGCAAAGTTGTACTGGCCACAAATTCCCCTTGGCATAAACTCTTTTACCTATGAGAGCTCATTCTGATTAACAAGGATCTGTGGGAAGCATGCCAGTCATTGACAAAACCTGCATGAGTGGTAGACGACTTAATTGGCAAAATTTGAATAATGCTGAGATAGGGGCATTAACTCAGGCAGTAACTCATTTTGGGTAGATCATCAGAAATGTTTGATATCAGTCGCAACAGAAACCATTGTCTCGTGCTTAAAGAAACAACCAAACAAGGTAAGATCATGGATCTAGCAAGTGCAAAGAAAGAGAAGACCTGGATAAGACTCCTATTTCAAACAGAGAACTACAAAGTTATTATGAGGAGAGTGACGTTCACATGCTTCCCAAGTTTGTAACTATAATATATTGCTACCTACTTGGCAGCATTATCATGTAAGAATCACTTTAGGATGGAATACCATGTGCTAAAGATGCCATATGATGAAGAAAAGGAGATAGACTTCAACAATGGTACCCAGAAGTGAAGTCGGAGATAGCTAAAAGGGGTACATAACCACTACAAGACAGGGACAAGCTCCCTAGCTAATGGTCCTTTGGAAAGAACATAGCATGATGTGAGATAAAATAAGAGGATAATGTGACTGAAACCCAAGAAACAAATTAGTAAAACAATGAATGGCAAGTTTTAAAATGACTAGCCTGAGGCAGAGTCTCAGACCTCTCCCATAAACACATGAGGAAGAAAACATGGTAAGAGATAGCACCTCAAAATCATCATGCTTCTGCCCTCTCGCACAATGGCAAGAGGAAGAAGACCCATTAAGAGATAACAACTCAAATAGTATTTGGGACTGGGTGGAGGACATAATAGCCCTAGAGGAGGCAGGAAAACCATCATATTGTATGTATATGTAGTAGAAGGATAAGAAAAAGATAGAAATTGTAACCATCACCAATCAATTCCAGCAAGAAGCACCTAGCCATACTCAGCTAGAGATTGTGGTACGGTGAGAGAACAGTAGAAAAAATTATTCACCTTTAATAACAAGTATCTTGTGCCAAAATAGACCTTTGCTTGCGATTCTGAATGTAGACAAGAAACTACAATATATGAACTTCAAATTGTTGAAAAACATGGTCTTTTTTCCCCAAAGGTCAAAAGCTGAACTGAGTTGATCCTGACCATACCAAGTATTATGACCGGGTTCTTTTACCAACAAAGAGCGTTTATCTGCTCCCTAATAGTTTTGAGGCATGGTATAGGTAGTAACAGACAGAAGTAGCCTTCCCAGAGGAGGAGATTATTATTAGTGAGATCATCATAACCAGTTTGGAAAATAATAGAAAAAGAGTATAGAAATGGAAGGAGCAAGTATATGGGATGCACAAAAAAGGAGAAAGAATACAAAGTGTAGCATAGAAAAATAACAATACAAATATAAGAACTAAGATTTTTGCTGGACAATAATCAGTATGGGGTTTACATGAAAGGAGGTAATTGCTTAGATGATAGTTAGGGTTCACATACTGTTCATGATCACTGCACATGGTAAATGAAGTTTCAGAGAAGAAAAGAACTGGGAAAATAAATCTTCACGAGTTAGGGATGAAGTAATAGCTGTTCATAGTCGAAAGCCCCTATTAGTAAGTATACTGTATCATTGAACTCTTTTTGCGGCCTAGGAGTTGCCCAAAGATTGGGAGCTTCCTGTATGTTAAGTTATATGCAGACAGGTGCACAATGTAAGTTTGTGAACGTACTCTGTGTGTCTTCACATATATAAACAAAACAGACTCGGATAAGAATTCTTGCAAACAAGACTACTATGATTTTCAATAAGCTAGGAGGATTGCAGTTACTTATCTACTATATTGACAAATGAGAACAGCTATTAATTCTGAAAATCATTCTACATGTTGCTGCTCTAGAAAAGCTTCTTTCTTGTTCAGACGTATTCAAATCGACTTCTAGAAAATTCTGTGGAAGACGTGTGACTAGGCAATTGATAATGTCCCCAGCTTCTTTAATATGACGTCAACAGGGAACTTTACTACAACAATGTCCCCAACCCTCCTTTTTGCCCCAGCTTCTACCTGGCAGGCTGTCCCAGTCCCTTGGCCGTCTAGCTGCCAAGTGTACCCATTTACCAAAGAATAAGTTGGATAGCCCGCCTAATTTTCATATTATTCACCAACCCAAAATCAGCTTGCCAAGTAGGCAAACTTGTGAATTTCAGTAAGAATGGAAAAGCAACTTTCCTCTGACACATTATGCATTTTGATATTGGACCCTTCCATGTCAACTCTGTGGCTGGTTTGCCAAATGGTATTTCTCATTAATGAGTTTGATAGGTGATATAAGTTTAATGTAATGCAAAAATTTGAAGCATAACTGATTTCTAAAGCTCCAAAAGAAATTTCACATCAGCTTATTATAAGTTAGCAATAGTTATAATGGAAACATTCACCAAAGTGAATTACCTGCTCACCCTGATTCTAGTGCAGATTCATTCTGCAATTCTACTCCATAGATATTGATCTGTGCACAGGATCTTCAACATTATCAGAAAAATTGAATTTCTTATGTTGAACAGCAAGGTTTTCCTGGATATGGTAGAAACAATGCACAAACCAGCTTAATTGATTAATCGGTCATCAAACCAGTCCAAGGTATTTCTTGGTTGTTTCATTCAGCAACACCTAGATGTTGGCTTTCTATGGGTATTCAAACTTTGATATTTTGTAGTATAGTTTGCTCTATAAAGTCTTTGGATGTCTTTCTGTTGGGTACAGTAAGGATAAAAAATCATGAATATCTTGGTCCCACGAGTGGCACATGTACATTTTCCCCTCTTTTAGAACTAAATTTTCTGTAGACAGCAGACAAAATGACCCACTCAGAGCAAGTATTAGTAATTTCTGAAGTTATTTAGTCAAATGTCCCCAATAATTAACACGCCCACATTCTAGTCATTTTTTCATCGTTGCCAGTTACCTGGTCCACCTTGCACCAAAGAGGCAATGCCACACTTAACAAATCTGTCTTCTTCAGTTTTACCATTCATAAACAGCAAAGTGTTGCTGCATCTTGCTTATATTAATAGCATCTGTTTGCACTACACCCTTCTTCAGCATAGCCCAATCTCATATGATTTTGTCAAGCTGAGCAAATATTAATTAAAGAGGCTAATAATCACCACAGCATCTCTTAAGATGCATTTGGCAATCCAGCTTTCTCAGGATTCTTGGCTCTTGCTCCAGCACCTCACAAAAAGCCCAATGAGTGAAATTGCAGATGTCTCAAACTGCTATAAGACATGGCTTTTAGTTCATCAAACCGCCAAAGTACCAATGGGCTGAGAGTTTCAGAGCTTGATTGCTTCCAACTGGCATTGCTGTAACATGGACAACACCATTATTACAGTTGAAGCGAGTTAAAACCTGTACTGTCCTTTGTCTAGCCACCAACCCATAATTGGTTTTATCAACAGCTGAACATGAAAGAAAACCTTCCCCATCATATCCTTGTGAGAATGTATATATGGATAGCACTACATTCATGAGGAGATGTGTTGCCCGGTCTATATCTGCAAGACCTCCAAAGCAGTATATACTCTCAAGCAAGAAAAACTTCAACGATTCAGTTCATCGTTTTCGTTTTCACTTCTTTTTTTCTTTTTTCTTTTTTTTTTTTTTGAGTTCCAGCAGGAGTATCGTTTCCTTCAAAGACACCTTTAGGAGAATCTAAGCCATTCATCATGTTCAGGGTTCAGAAATTAAGCAACCCACAAGAAATCAATCAAATCAGATAATCCTAACCACTTAATTTTAGGTCTTTCAAAATAGAATTGAATCATATGAATATGCATTTGTATATTAGTTTGTAAGAAAGAAATGAAAATCATCTTCAGCTTTTTAAAACTACGGCAACCCAAACTATGACATGAATTGAATACAGACATTCCCTCAAGCTAGGGCGTTCCCCATAAGCGACGTGCTGCATCGGATCCCAGGTGCAATGAAAAATAGGCAAGGGTTGCTAGGGAGTTCTCCTAGAAGCGACGCACTACATCGGATCTCAGGTGTAGTGAAAAAATGGGCAAAGGCTGCTAGAGCGTCCCCTCGGAAGCGACGCGCTGCATCAGAACCCAGGTGCAGTGAAAAGTGAACATGGGTTCATACCATGGAAGTCGAGAAAGGCGATAGTAAATAGGGTATCTCCAGAACATAATATTCGTATCGCCACATGGAATATAGGGTAACTGACAGGTAAGAGTTTGAAGTTAGTAGACGCGTTGAAATGTAGGAGAGTCAACATCGCTTGTATCCAAGAAACCAAGTGAAATGGGGCTAAAGCTAGAGAAATAAATGGGTATAAATTATGGTACGTAAGAAAGGAAAATAACAGAAATAGCGTAGGAATAATAGTGGATAAGGAATTAAAGGATAAAGTTGTGGACGTTAAAAGAATTAGTGATAGAATTATAATAATAAAACTTGTTTTAGGAGAGCAGATTATTAATGTTATAAGTGCATACGTACCACAAGTAGGGTTATAAGATATAATCAAGAGACAGTTTTGGGAAGATATGGAGGGAGTCATGCAAGAAATTCCCAACACTGAGGAGATATTTGTAGGAGCAGACTTAAATAGCCATGTAGGGAAAGATAAGGAAGGATATGATAGAATACACGGAGGGTGTGGTATAGGTAAACAAAATGAGATGGGGGAGAATATCCTTGATTTTTCTTTGTCATATAACCTGTCCATTGCAAATACACTCTTTAATAAGAGGGATGAACACTTAATAACCTTTAAAAGTAGACTTCATAAAAGCCAAATAGACTTTTTTCTACTTAAGAATAATGAACGATCTATATGTAAGGATTGTAAGGTGATACCCGGTGAGAGTTTAACCTCACAACATAGGTTAATGGTTATAGATATCAATATCAAAAGATGGAGAAAAAGAACTGAACTTAATACACATCCAAAAACTAAGTGGGGGGACTTAAAAAGAGATAAAATAACCTCATTCAAAAATAAGTTGATAGTAGAAGGAAATTGGAATTATGAAACAGAAGTAAATATCATGTGAACTAATATGGCTGAGTCCATTAAGAAAGTGGCAAAAGATGTCTTAAGAGTATCTAAAGGTAAAAGGCTATTAGCAAAGAAAACATAGTGGTGGAGTGAAACAGTGCAAAAAGTTATTAAAAAAAAAAAACGAATGCGCTTTAAAGTATGGCAGAAGATTAGAAATAATGAAAACTATGAACAATATAAGAATGCTAAAAAGGTTTTTAAGAGAATAGTAAGTGAGGCTAAACTTAAAGCATATGATGAGCTCTAAAATAAACTAAGAACATGAGAAGGTGAGAAAGATGTGTTTATACTTGCAAAAGTAAAAGAACAGAAGGGTAAGGACTTAGATCATGTTAGGTGTATTAAAAGCGATGATCAAAGAGTATTAGTCAAAGATGATGAGATCAAACAAAGGTAGGAAACATACTTTCAAAAATTGTTAGATGACAATAGCTCTGAGAATATAGGGATTGAAAATACTATAAATCTAAATAACATTGGCTATTATAGATATGAACGTAGGATTAGAATACTCGAAGTAAAAGAGGCCTTGAAAAAGATGAAATCAAGAAAGGTCATGAGGCCTGATAATATACCAATAGAGGTTTGAAAGCATATGGGAGATATTGGGATAATTTGGTTGACTAGGTTGTTTAACACGATTATAAAATCAAAGAAAATGCTAGATGAGTAGAGGAAAAGCTCTATTGTACCAATTTATAAGAATAAAGGAGACATACAGAGCTGCACTAATTATTGAGGGATCAAACTTATGAGCCACACTATGAAACTTTTTGAAAGAGTGATTGAGAAGAGGCTACAACATGAAACAAGTGTATCAGAGAACCAGTTTGGTTTCATACCTGGGAGGTCTACCATAGAAGCTATTTTCTTACTAAGACAATTAGTAGAAAAATATAGGAAGAGGAGGAAAGACCTCCACATGGTCTTTATTGACTTAGAGAAAGCTTATGATAGTCCCTAGAGAGTTAATATGGAGGTTGTTGGGTGGTAAAGGAGTTTCTTAGAGATATATAGACATAATTAAAGATATGTATGAGGGAGCGGTAACAAATGTTAAGACCACTAATGGCGTAACTGGTGATTTTCCTATCACTATAGGATTGCACCAAGGATCGGCATTGAGTCCATACCTTTTCACATTGGTTATAGATGAGTTAACAAAACATCTACATGAGGAGATTCCCTGGTGCCTGCTATTTGCAGATGATATAATCTTACTTGATGAGACAAGGGAGGGTGTAAACATAAAGCTAGAGTTATGAAGAGAAGCATTAGAATCTGAAAGATTTAAAATTAGCCGAACTAAGACAGAATATATGGAATGTAATTTTAGCAAGGAGAGTAGGAGTAGAACACCAGTCAAGATTGATAACCAAGAGTCCCCGTTAAAGACCACTTTCGGTACTTAGGATCAATGATTCATGAGAGTGGAGAGATTGAGACAGAGGTTACCCAAAGAATCCAAGTGGGTTGGAACAAATGGAAATGTGCATCTGGAGTTTTGTGTGATCGACGGGTGCCACTCAAACTAAAAGAAAAATTCTATAGGATGGCAATAAGGCCAGCCATGCTCTATGGATCAAAGTGTTGGGCAATTAAGGAACATCATACTCATAAGATGAGCGTCGCAGAAATGAGGATATTGAGATGGATGAGTGGTAAGACAAGAAAGGATAGAATTAGAAATGAAAATATTAGAGAAAATTTAGGAATAGCACCAATAGGTAACAAGATAAGAGAGACTAGACTTAGATGGTTTGGACATGTTCAAAGGAGACCAACAACGGCACCAGTTAGAAGAAGTGAGGCAATATAAGTAAAAGGTTCTAAAAGGGCAAGGAGAAGCCCAAAAGAACATGGATAGAAGTGATGAGGAAAGATTTAAAAAAATTGGGACTAAATGAAGCCATGGTATTTAATAGAGAGTGGAATGGAGAAATAAGATTCATGTGGCTGACCCCTAATTGGGATAAGGTCTTGATGATGATGATGATGATGATGATGATGATGATGATGATGATGATGATGATGAATAATCTGGATAGGATATAAAGTCGGCCAGTATTCTTCAACCATTACAAGCAAAGGGCAACCTGGTCAGATTTTAAGTCATATGAGAAACACTACAATAAAAGGACAGGAAAATATGGCAGAACTTTACTCTAGACTTAAATGTCATTTTATTCTTGAGAAGACCACCTCCGAAGATACCACTAATTGTATGATGGTTCCACCAAAAGCATTTCCATATGTCATCCTTAATGGTTGAATGGCTAAGTCATGCACTGAGCTACCTTCACCGCCAAACTTGATAGGAAGAGATAAGGATGAATATATTTTCAGCAATTGGTTGTTTAACAATAATGATATCCAAAGACAGTAAACAATTTGTGGAGTGTATATAGCAGCAAACACATAGATCATAAACAGATTAGGCATTTCAATTACTAGCAATGGATTATCAACTTCAAATACTAGCATATATCCGTAAGAAAACAAAAATTACAGCTGGCAATGTTTCAATATTCCAAATATTGATTTATAACGTTTTTGGTCTTCCAGATTTCACTTTTGATACTTTCATTAGCAAGGCCAACTCGGTTGTTTCTGCGACGACTATGTCCCAAGAAGTTCCAGCAGATTTTAGTTTGCAAAGCAGAAGATATTATAGTGACTCATATCATCTAGTGTTAACCCCTCAGAAGACATGAATATCAATTTTTCTCTTTCTATTCAGCTTATTGGCAGCATTCTTGGCGTGTGGGGTGTTCTCCTCTGATACAGATGGCTTTTCCCTGATGAAATGAAACATTTGATTCATGTAACAGGAGAAAGACTTCCCATTCCTTAGCCAAAAAGATATGCAGCCATGAAAAAGGGATTAGGTGGATCAATAACAGATCTCCGGTGATACAAAGTATTCCGGCGATCCCCACGATCTGAATCCAAGCTGTTGGAATTGGAATAGGTTCAGCAGCGGATCATGAAATCTTGGCGATCTTCTCTAAGAGAGTGCAGAATCCGGGCTGTTGGAATTGGAGTAGGTTCAGCAGCGGATCATGAAATCTTGGCAATCTTCTATAAAAGACATTGCAGATGGTTAATGTTTTTCTCTCCCTCCACAATTTACTCCCCTTTCCCTTCTTTTGTCTTCTTTCTTGTGCTTCCTCACTCTCTACTTTTCTTCTTTGATCTTCTTTATCTAACCAAGTAAAAATAGAGAAGTTCCCGTTGCAGCAAGATTGGGCATAATTGTCAATGATGTACATGCAATCATGTATTGAGCTCGTATTGAGCTCATATACCAGAATTTTTCTACAACTTGCTTAAACTAGTGAGCAACTTGACCAAGTGTTTTATTCTGTTTTCACAACTTGGTACACTATAATAAGCATTTCCAGGTAAAGGAGTTCGTATATAAGGAAAATAATGTTTAGATCTTCCAATACCTATGGATGCTTGTTCAGTGTAACAGCACCACTTAGTGATGGTACATGCTAGCATGATATTTCAACAAAATTAGTAATCAAGTGTCAGTTTTAGCATTGTCTGATAATTAATCCCACAACTCATCAAGCAGCCCATATTGCCACATGCATTGCGCATTATGAGGAATAATAAAGACTGCAATAGTTAGTAATCATGATAACAAAATCTAGGAAAGCAACAAATAAAAGAACCTATACTGGGGCTTGTGGGGAGAATTTCACAAAACCAGTAACCCAGTTATATAGCTTGGGGTATGGGAGGGCTCAGTTGTGACATGATATGTCATTTACAATATGAAAAGCAAGAGAAAGTATGACAGACAGATAATCTTTTTGACTGTTGCTCTTTCTCTCTATGATTTCCACAAACTAATTGTTGAAGTTATGAATTATAGGAACTACTATAGAGAGACTTTTGTCACGGTTAACCATGACTGAGGAAGAAAAGTTGAGTTCATCAGCTGTGAACCATTTATTTGCAGTTAGGCAAGTATCTGGTCCACTGCATAAATAAAATTTTGCTGGTATAAATTCTGACTAAGAGTATCAACAGGCAGCAAAGAATCTGACAATAAAGGACCACAGTTTCTGTATCAAAAAGAAGGGGAGCCTTGGTGCAACGGTGAAGTTGTTGTCATGTGACCTTGAGGTCACCGGTTCAAGGCATGGAAACAATCGCTTACAAAGATGCAAGGTAAGGCAGCGTACTATAGACCCTTGTGGTCCTCCCCTTCCCCGGACTCCGCATAAGCAGGAGCTTCGTGTACGGGGGCTGCCCTCTTATAAAAAAAAAAAAAAACGTTGATCATAAAAACTCATTGAACAAATTGTTGTATATCATCATCATCAAGACCTTATCCCAAGCCCGGATGTAAAAGGAGGAAGGTCTTGTGTCAAGTGCCAGCCGACAAGGAAGAAATTGAAGATGATTTTGTATTTCTTTCCTACTTGAAAATGAATACGCATTTGTATATTAGTTTGAAAGTAAGAAATGAAATCATCTCCAGCTTCTTAAAAGTATGGCAACCTTAAGATGACATGTTGTAAATGTTTTTAAAGTTAGAAAGTTTCCAAAAGTAGAGAGAATATGACGAGCAGCTCAGCACTCTTGGTGACTGCTTTCTGAGACCAGGCAGAGCAGTGTATAAGGCAAAAAGATGATGCAGTGCTTAAGTAATAAAGTATATTAAATATATCAGTCAATCACTTTGAGCCAACTTCTGTTCACGGTGTAGAGCTGAATACCAAATAGAATAAATGACTCTATCACATGCCAACTTCCTCCAGTAGTGAGGTGGCAGAGATGCACACTCCACTAATCCACACTTCTTCTACAACAATGACTTCATAAACAAAGGTGCAGGCTAAGGAAAAAAAATAGAAAAAATTGAGGTCATGGAATCAGCCTCTTGCAAAATGGAAGGTAAAGCTACCTACTATAGGCCCTTGTGGTCCGCCCCTTCCTTGGACCCCGCATAGGCGGGAGCTATGTAGTTAAAGGCACACCTAGGCACAAGTCAACAGGTAAGCGCCTGAGAGAGTGCCAGGCACAGAGGAAATGAGGCGCGGTTGCCTAGGCGCACTCCTGGATGTGCCTAGGCGCACCTTTCAGGCACGCCCCCAACTCCAGGCGCAGACCACTTACCCGGTAACGTATAAACCTCGTTTTTTTTTAGGTTTTTCACTTTCCAACCCTAATTTCAATCTTCCAACCTACTGAGAAGGTGAAAACAACCATTCCTCTTCAATCTTTCACAGATCAAAGCAAAAAAATGTATGAATTTACAAATTTTAGCATTTGTATACAATTTCTGTAAAAAACGTAAAAACCAGTACCATTTTTTCAAATTTTTTGTTTTTTGTTAACTATTTTCCATATATCTTGATGGGTTTTAGTTCTATATGTATAAGAAAACATTCCATTTGAATTTTATACTTCTTTGCTCTAGATTTGAGTTTGTTTTTAGGTTTTTTACTGTTTTTCCAAAAAAATTAGTTACAAAAATAAAAAAAAGTGGTCATTTTTTCGTATTTCTTCATTGAAGCGTATTTCTATCCACATATATAGCTTTCCCATGCTTGTGTCTTCATGTGTGATAATTTTTTCATCTTTTTTTTGTAATTTAGGGTTTTTTTTTAGTTTTTCCCAAGAAAAGTTACGAAAATTAGGAAAAAATGGTTCTTTTTTATATTTATTAGTTAATAGCTATTCTTATCCACATATATAGCTTACTCATGCTTGTATCTTCATGTATGATGTACTTTTCATGTTTTTTTTGTATTGTAGTGTTATTTTGTTCAATTTTTCCAAAAATAAAACCTACAAAAATTAGAAAAAAAATTGTTTTATTTATATTTATTGGTTAATACCTATTCTTATACACATATATAGCTTTCCCATGCTTGCGTCTTCATGTATGCTGTATTTTTCGTGCTTTTTTTTGTAGTTTTAGCATTTTTAGCTAATTTTTAATTATGAAAAATATAATTTTGCGCCTCAAGCTCTAGTCGAGCGCCTAGGCTCCACGAGCACCCTTTGCGCCTTGGTGCGCCTCGCGCCTTTAACTACATAGGGCGGGAGCTTCGTGCATTGGGGCTGCCCTTTTTAGGCTAAGAAAATTAGGTTAGCTTATAACCTAAGATTCAAATATGAACTACAATCAGCAACACACTTTTAAAAAGACAAAAAATGTTTGCTTCTACGTAAAATAGGTCTCTGTCATTGCTGAATTTACCTGTTACATTATTGTGCTTGAACCAATAAATCTTTGCAATTTGAATGCTTCTTTATGCAATAGAACTTCTAAGATAGCACAGAAATTGTGAAAATAGATCCCAAAATCTTATGACCTAAACCACAAGTTGGGCTTATACAATGTTGCTGAACTATTTTAAGTTGTGACACTCAGAACTGTTCAAAATCCCAAAACCCTACTAAACATAACTGTGCCAATTGAAAACCAAAATAGTAAAGCTTTGTAACTTCTACACAAGTAAAATAACCCCTTGATCATTTCAGGAAGCAACCATAGGATTTCATTTCCAGCCGGGGATGTATAGGCCTGCAGAGGTTGAGACTCATCATAGACCCAGCAACAAATTTCAATTATTTTTACCGCCACTTGCACTCTCTTAAAAATTGTATTTCAAAAGCAGATTCAAGAAGAGCACATTCTTATGATTTTAGCATAAAGAGAATTAAGCAGTAGATGAGGTTGCTCCATAAGAAATAAATGTTTATCTTATAGAGCTCATTGACACTAAAGTAGCAATAATTATGTTTTCTCTTT
The DNA here is from genome assembly GCA_035236585.1 of Warburgia ugandensis. Taxonomy (NCBI): domain Eukaryota; kingdom Viridiplantae; phylum Streptophyta; class Magnoliopsida; order Canellales; family Canellaceae; genus Warburgia; species Warburgia ugandensis. The sequence goes on from CP141139.1 coordinate 33,618,924, forward strand.
CACAAACAAGAATGTGGACTACCAAGAAGACATAGGGTTTATATTAAAAAAAGAAACCAGTATTACAATATCAGTCTAGCCATTGGGTTATCAGAAGTAATCTACAGAAGACAGAGAGCTTCTTGTAACAAGCAATAAGGAAAGAAACATTTTAGAACGTGACACCGGAACATCACTCAATAACAAGGAGCAACACTGCTCACAACGAACAAAGGGCACATTCAGAATAACTATGTACAAGTTTATTAGGAATTATGGCCAAACCTCCTTACAGAGACTGACTTTGTTACTCAAGCTGCTACTCTCCAAGATACATCAATGACAAGAGTCACCATCCTCTAACCAGAAAATTCATCATTATGTGCATCTTCAGCAATATGAAGAGATGAAACAGCTTGTGCTGCTATAAGTCCTGCAGATAGTTCAGCCCCTCGACCTTTCTCTTCAAAATGTGGTGCATGGAGATCTCTTCCAGACATTCCAGGTGAAAAAGACCAGCCCATGCCCCAATCACTCCATTTGCATCCAGATCCATAAGCATCGGAAACCCATCCTAACCCTTCAACTGAATACTTTGTAAAATTTTGGTAAGGCAGGCCAGCCCTCCTTCCTCCTATGAGGCAGCTGATATTGCTAGTTCGTTCCCAAGGGTTGAATCCATCTTCCCTGTTCAGCACAAACTGACATCCGTCATCTGAATCGTCACATAAGACGTGGAGGGCTACTGCCTCAGCTATTGCAGCACCCTCTTCATCAAGGCGTTGCTGTTCTTCTTTCTTTTTCTGTTTCTTCTTTTCTAGTTCCGAACGTATGGCAGCAGAAGTCGCAAGTGCTTTCTCTAGGCGTCTCTTTTTCTTTTCTGCTTGTTTCTGACGATCCAACTCGTCTTTCACCTGTTTCTTTTTCTCCTTCCTCAGAACCGTCTGTACTGGACCACATCCTATATTATCCATTTTAAACACCGATCTCAAATCAACCCCTTCCACTCAAATTCTTAAACAGGAAACCCCCACTAAAGCAAATGATATTTTCCAAAATCCATCTGCTTACAGTTTAATCCTAAAACTCTAAATTTCAAATACCCAAATAACTAACATAAACTCCACAGACCAGGGTCTACACCCACTCCGGTCTAAATGAATATCTCATCTTGCGAACAATACAATCCCAAACAGAAACCACAGGCGATAGCAGAAGAGCAAACTGGTAGGCATTAACAGACGCATTCTTGGGTCCCATTCTACCTAATTTTCCATAGCCCTCGCACTTCCCCATTTTTCCAAGTCAAACTACACTGATCTTTCTACTGGATTCCCCAAAGCAAAGATCAAATCCCCAATCCAACAGCTCACATCGCCTCCTGCTGAAAAACAGCCACAATAATAAGAAAATACTCAATTTGGAAAGCCGGGCGATAAACACACCGAAATCTTCAATCTGAACCGGCTTAAGAAAATAAAAACACAACCAAAATGACAACTTCAAAACCCTTCAATTCAACCCAAAACCCTCAAATTGCACCAACCCTAACTTTTCAGGAAACAGGAACGCGATTCGTGAAATGCGGACTCCGATCTACTTCCGACGGGTGGATGATAGAGAAAGAATATCTTCGAATGAAATCGACTACGCTGTTGCGTAGATGCATCGATGGGGAAATCGAATTATGAGACAAACAAGGCAAAACGGCAGACAGATGATCGAAAAGGAGAAACCTAGAGAGAGAAATCAAAGAAAGAGAGACAGAGAACGCTTATACCTGATGAAAATCGGAAGAAATTAGCGGTTCCGAACCTTCACCGTCTTTGCGAAGAAAGCAAGAGAAGATGAAACTCGAGAGAGAGAGAGAGAGAGTTGAAAATTGGTTGTGTTTCGAGTAGGCAGCTCACAGAAACCAAATTCTCTAAAGTGAGAGAGACGGCGTTCCGAGACGAAATGAAAAGCGGACACGTGATAAGCGCATGATCGGTGATGGCATAGGGGTATTTTGGTCTTTGCATAAAGATACCGGACCGGATTGGGTTCTCCCCACGTTCTTGCAGTGAGCCAGTTCGGTGCAAGTCTGTTTGGATGGAGCCAAGTGACGGACAATTCATCGGAACCGTTAATCTGGTCGATCACACTGATCTGGTTTTGTTGCTAATATTCCCTATCTGATCATATGCTCTTCCTAGAGAGTATGGTTGCTAATGCTGATAAAAATGGCACTACCCTTTTTTATTGCAATGTAGTCAATGCCGTATCGGACCGGCATTTGAATTATCTGAATTTTTAAAACATTAAAAATGACAAAAATAGAAAAACCTAAAAAATTATTAAAATTACAGATATTTATTTCTAGTAATAATGAACTTAACCATTCAAATGGATCGAACCTTCGGTGCATGGCCTACTCATAATACAACCCTGCTTGTTCAGATCGTTGCAAAGACTAAAAATAGCCCCTTAAAATTTTTCATAATAAAACAGAAAAATATAAAAAAAATTGGTCAATCTTGTGTGAGAATCATAGATGTTATTTCTAATTCACTTGTTAAAGTATTCAAACAATCGTATTTCTAAAATTATAGTTTTTAATTAATTATTTTTAATAGAAAACTATGTTATCCTAACCAATTATAGGGTACTTGAACGTACATGTGGCCCATGCATTCTAATTCTAATCCAAACCATCTATTTTTCAGTCCTATTTCAAATAGGCCAACCTGAAAGTCTTCTTAATTTCATAATCCTAACTACAAATAGATGCCTCATGAACCCCCATAGCCAGTATAAGTTTATGAAATATGAATGATTGCCTAATATTATTGATCCTTTGGGTATAACCTATATGAAGGGGAATTTGAACATATAATTTCTTTATTTCACCCTATCAAGGCCCACTATGTGTTTGTGTTCTTTATAATATTGAAATAAGGAGTGCTAGTACAAATTGTAATGAACCTGGGTGCTGAAAGTAAAAGTGGCTGCTATATCTTTCATCCCTAATGGTGTGGACCACACGAACATATGTTTTTTGTATGGATCATGTTTATTCTGAATCTATATTAAATTTGGCCAAAAAATAGCGTGGGCATAGTAAATAAAAACATTGGAAATGATGTGAAAATCAATAACAAGAGAGGCAAAAATATTGTATTTTTTATTTATTTAAAGATAATGTGGGACTTATGACACACTGATAACAAAATAGACTAAGCATCATTAGCAAGATCAGCCCTAAGTTTGGAAACTAGCTCTCTATCAAAAAAGTTTTGATGCTCGGTAATGATGGCTTGTAATTTTGGAGTAAATTGTAGGAAAAGTTGTTTACTTGGAGTTTTCAACTTTCCCAACCATCTTGAGCATGCACATTCTTGATTTAACCATTCCTCTTTCATAATCATTTTGATCTTTTCATCTTCTAGCTAGATGAACATGCATTTTTTAATTTTTGAAATCACCAATGAATCAATAGGTTGGCAGAGATTTGTTGCATACGTGGGTAGATATATTAAGATTGTATACTTACTTTCAAGCACAATTGTAAGTTCGGGTCATATTATGTCCACTATTGTGTCAAGAAAGATCACCTTCTATTGATAGAATGAATCAAATTGATATTTCTATTCTTCAATCCATTGCAGGAAAATAATTTGATCCATCCATCTTTTGGGACTTGATTGATAACATGCTCTCGAGACATCCTCAATTGTTTGCATTAGATAAGTGCTAACCTTATTCTAAAAAATCATCATGGGAACCTCATTGTAGACCGAAGCTCGTCCATTAATACAAACAACCATCATAATTGATTTGCACCACAAACAACATCAGCATATTTACTTCTCTAGTGACATGAACAACCACTGTCATTAAAGTCTTTACATAACTGATAAGATTAAAGGAATCAAGAAGATTACCAGAGGACTATAAGAGAAAAAAAAAAAAAAAAACCACACTATAATTATACCAAAAAAATAAAAAGATCATATAAGTGGTTATTTTTTATAAAGAATGATCAACACTATTTTTCCTTAGCCCACAATCTTCAAACATATTTTGTGTGGACCAGACTAATTATTCATCCACACTATTAATGAACCACTAATTTTTTAGATGATTCACAAATATTTAAACCCACAAAATTTGAACCCTAGAAAATCAAATTTTCTTCAATCAGAATATTTGGGGTTTCATCTTTGGATTCACTCAAGAGAGTAAGAAAAATAAAGATTGTTAAATTGAATAAACTAGATTTGGATAAAATCAAACTCTTTCTTCTAGGGCTGACAATTCTCCTTTCTTATTAAGGGAGAATTAGAGATTCCACTAATCCTCTAGACTTAAATAAAAGAGAAAATTATCGTGCCAATCTAATGAGTACAAGGAGGATTCTATTAGGGACTCTTTCTAGAAATTCCACTAGAGAAAATCCCTATTTAGAAACCCTTTTTGGCACTTTAAATGCAAGTAAGAGGATAGAAATAGAGAAAAATGGAGTTTCCTCTTCTAGGAGTGAGAATATAATTCCTAGAGTAGAGATTCAACTATGTTATGTGGAATTCAATTCTTGTACCCAACATAGTTTAGGGATTTAATTTCTTGCTTTAAAAGATCCTCAAGAAATTCTACTAAAATTTCTCTAAAAATTAAGACTCTGATCCTTAATCTGCATGTAAGAGAAACCCAAATCTAACGAAGCGATAAAATAATGATGCAAATAATACTAAAAATGAATGAAATCTACCTAGAATAAAGCTTTTCTCTACTTTTTCATGTTTTTTCATACATTTTTTGCTCTAAATGAGGTAAGAGGCCTTGTATTTGTAGAAATATTGGATGGCAATAGTGTAAATCCATGCACAATTAAGGACAAGGTGAAAACTTTTTTTTTTTTTTTTAAGGTTTATCTTCACTGTGCTTACAATCATGTGGTCCAAAGGGCTTGGACCTCACGATCATGTATTTTAATTGCTTAACCATTATAGCCAAAATAATAGATATAGTAAACAATGAAGGGCTAAGATATCTTCCAAGTGGACTTTATAATCATATGAGTTTTGGCTCTTCAACTTCACAAATCATAAGGTCTATGGTCCATTTCTTTTGAAAACAATGTTTTGGTGATTTTAAAGCCAAACTTGGTCCTTTATGGGCCATTTTAAAACCTTTTCCAAGTGTGCCTTTTATTGATTGTGTAATATCCATTTTTTATATTTTGTGATGAAGTGTGAGCTTAAGTAGCACACAATATAGTGTTTACAGTGACTAAGTAGATGGTGATGATAATTCTCATATTATGGATGTGTCATATGGTTTTATTAATGTGACGAAGATGAAATCTAAAATAATTAAATCTACAGCGTGCAAGCAATTTGAGTTTGGGTAATAATTACTCCACTCTAGAGTCCAGTTCATTGGAACCTAAGATCATTAATGCAAAGGATTATTCAAAATCAATTCCTAGAGCCCTCCAAAATGATTAGATTATCCCAATTCAATCTAAATGCATTGAGATGTCTTTTGAAGATCTAGTTGCAAATAATGATGAGGCTATTCAAGAACACTAAAATTGAAGAGATTTTTCTATGGATAAATTCACATTAGCTTGGACATCTGGTCCACTTGATGATCTATTGACTTCCCATCATCATTGTTTAGTTTATCCAAGCCATAAAATTGCCTAGAAAGATGTTGTTCTAATCTCGAACCTATTCAATATAAATTATGTCTTGCTGCCTCAATTATGTAGCTTGTATGGTTTGGAAACTCAAGTTTTTAAGAACTTTTAGCCATAACTTCAAACTCAAGAGGAGTGCTTAGTATTACTAGTTTCATATCATTCTATAAATGGAAGATGCTCACATGCAAATGTACTCCATTCTTGGCTAAGAAACTTTCAACATTAATGGCTCCCCCAACTTTATTTCAATATCCCCCCCTCTTTGGATCGACAGTTAGTAGCAAAGAAGTATGAATGCTTGATGACCCCTAACATATGGTTATCCTTCTTGCTTGCATTTTGGGGTTGGTAGCAACTATGAGAATAGTAAATGACTTCAGGCAAATGCCTTTCCCTGATAGTCTAAACATTGCCAGCAGTCTCGACTCCTCATGCTTAAGCTCCTCCTAATCCTTCAAGGATGGTTCCTATGTTCCGCATGTCAACTGGCTTCACTAAAGATAAATTAGAAAGGAGATTCCAGTGTGATGAGAATCTCCTTCTCCTTTATGAGCTTATTCTCCAACCCATGTGATGAAGTTCCAACAATTAAGAATATGCCACCTTGGAAACATTGAATAATGATGGGATACCACAAGCACACAACTAAAGAAGTTAGGCCTAACATGTTTATATTCATACAATCGAAGCTTGTTGTGGAGAAATCTGACACTAAAAAACTTAGTCTAATAATAGCTAGTCCTTATGTTGCATTGAATGAGAATAAAGCATTTGAATGATATTGAACGTAGTGGGTTTATCACCTACATTAGGAAGAAGCACACTTTCCACACACTGCTTCTCCTACTAAGGAACTAATATACACAAAAAAGTGTTGGCTATTCACTCTAGGGCTAAAGATCATGTGATACTCTCAACTAGTGGTAGAGGCAATGGGAAAGAAAAGAAGGTGGTCTTAGATGTGGACACAAGAGAGGGTTTGGGAGGTGCATCATTGGACATTGAATAATTTTGTTTTTAAGTTGTGTCATATGTTTAGAAAGGCCAATTGTCCTATAGACTTTCTAGCTAAGAAAGCCTCTAGTTCATGCATGTTGAGTTATGATTTCTATATTCTCTTTGGTGTGTTGTCAATTTGCTTAGATATGATTGTTAAGGTCTAGGTACTGCTAGGAAGCTTAACTAATTTGTCTATTCGTAAGTCTAATAAATGTACTATGATTATTGGTTAAAGAATTTTTATATTCCAAAAATAAATGATGTAGGTACATGGTAGATAAGAGCATTTAATTTGATGAACACTAAATGATCTACATTGAGGAGTGTGTGTGGAAAACATTCGAACATTTGCATGAAGAAGCCCTTTCTTTGGATGATCTGACCAACCTGCTAATCTAGTTTCCATGGATTTTGATGTCTTGTGGTTGAAAATGCACGTAGATTGGATGATTCTAGCATCCAAACATTGTGCTTTCAATCACATAAAATGGACGGTTAGAAACTTTATATATATATATATATATATATAGGGTTCAGGGTTCTATATATATAAACAATGGTCTCAATTCAACTCTCAAAACATTGTGGTTTTTAGAATACTACATTTGTCCAAGTAGTATTTTTTGTTTATAAGATATCAAAAGCTAGGTAATCAAATATGGATTAGATTGAGGTCAATGCAATTTACTTCTAGTCTATAAGTGGCCCTCCACTTTTTGAAAAAATCAAACCTAGAGATTGTTTATCAAAGGGCATTTTTGGTATTTCAATACCCTCTTTTTTCCTTATTAGAAACAAAAGGAATGTTGGAAACACCCAAAATCCTACAAATTGTAGAGGGCCTTCTTCTTCGTCATCCTCGGACATCTTGTACAGGAGTTATCAATGCAAATCTTATAGTTTTTTTCATTTGATTCATCATTTCACCTAATGTCATACTCCATTAGTTTTAGTCATGAATTTCCAAGCTAGCATTACTCACAAAGCCATGGTGAGATGGTCTTACATGAATGAAGGATGTCTAAAAACCCTATTAGAGCATTCTATATGTGCAAAAGATCGTTTAATGTAAGCATATTTCTCCCTTTTTATTTTTACAGCTTTTGTTATTTTGTTGTATGCTATTTACTGGCTAATTGATTCCCATGGGGCTGCAGGGTTAGTGTGGGTTGATGATGTTCTAGAAAAAAATAGGGTGAATGAAGAACACCAAGGAGGAATCAAAAGAGATGGAGAATTGAGAACTATAATGCTTGCTGAAAACATGATCAAGGATGTCAGCTTGCCAGTGGGATGTTGATGGAGAGGCTTTGATAAAGGGACTTAACCCAAATGACCCAAATGACTCCTAAGGTTTAGTGTTAGGGGTAGACAATTTATGACCTGAGCAAATCTAGGGTGAAAAAATATTTGACTTGAGCAAAACTAGGATTGGGTTAGGGTCATTGGTGAAAAAAATTGCAACTTATATCCTTTGTTTCAAATGACAAAAAGCCCTTTAATGAAATCTTACCAAAATATAAACATAAGAGCACTATGATAATTGTAATCATGTTCAAGTAATTAAGCCAATAAAAAAAAAGGAAAAAGACTCCTAAAAACCATTTGAACATTGTAAGTAAGCTTGGGTCAATTAGGGGAGGGACTTTATCCTTGTGACGCATACTAGTCAGGGTTAGGAGAAGAAAATATTTGAATCGAGTAGGTTTAAGGCAAGAGGAATGCACTAGAGTTAGGGTTGACTAAAATTTTGCCCCAACCCAACCATCAACGTCCCTAATAAGGGATGTTGATGGAGAGGGCTCGAATGCTAGGCTGTTTAGCATCATTATCTTCTTGTTGGCTAAGTCTTTGGTACTTGTTCTTAAGATTTAGTGGAGAAATGATGTAATTGATAATGATATAATGGATGATTGGAAATGTGTCACTTTTGACAGTAATGTAAGATGTGTTTGGTGTAGCTTTTGACAATGATCTAATAAGACAATGTAGCTTTTTCTGTTTATGTGTTTGATGTAGGTTTTTTAGAGTCATATAAGATGTTTGTTCTTTGTAAATTTCATATTGCAAATATTATTCTTCTAGAAATAGTACTTGTTCGCACTTAGTTGGCAAAAACCTAGCAATCAATTTTTTCTTGTTTGTTTGATTGCTTTAGTTCACATGTAGAGCTTATTGCCAATACTACAAATAAGCGTAGCTATCACTTTCCTTTTACAATGAAGAGGTGGAGAAAGCTACTTAAATTGCCCTCAATATGAGAGAACATATATCTCTAATAAAATTACTATATAAGCTTTACGATGCCCAAGGCCAAACAGCTCATATATGCTACTTCTGAATTCCATTATATCAAAGTTCTTCATGGAGTTGATGATCAACTAATTACACAAATGCCCAAGGATGCCATTCATATGAAGAGAGGAACCATGTAGTATTTGAGTGGAAGGTACAAGAAAAAAAACAACTAGAAGGGTATTTCTGCACAAAGCATAAAACCACTAAATTTTTATAAAAGGTCATCAAAACTAAAGTCTATCTTAAGTAAACTTAAATCTTTGGAGAGCTACCATTAAACTAAAATAAATGTTTGTACAAAGGATCTAGTATCAACCTTGTAGATATTTGCAGAGGGCTACCACTAAACTAAAGTGCATCTTAACTAAACTAAACTAAATTAAAGTTCAAAGTCAACCACTACCACTACTATTAAACTAAAGTTATCTTAGAAATGGTCATATACTATCTTAATAACCACTACCATCTTAAAGCTTTCTTTTTGCTTCTTCCTTTTTCTTTTCTTTTTTTATCCTTAGGAAGTCCTTAGATAAATGGATCTCTATCAATTTGTCTTCTTATTAGAAAATATTTAACTTGCATACACTACTATGGCAATGGGCTTATAAGATGGTTAAAAATAGATATAAAAGACAGTTACCAAACCGTCTTGTACCCAATTCATAAGAAGTGCTTAGCTAAATGGATCACTATCAATTTGTCTTCTTATTAGAAAATATTTAACTTACATACACTACTACCTCAATGGGCTTATAAGACAATTAAAAACATATATAAAAGATGGTTATCAAACTGTATTATACTCGACCGTCTTATATTAAAGATATTATAAGACGGTTTGAATAACCATCTTATATAGGTTAACAACGGTTCCCAAATACCTGTCTTATAAAGATGAACAAATATAGGACGGTTTCTAAATAACCTCCTATATATGTTTCTAATAAAGGACAGTTATCCAATAACCATCCTATAAAATGGTGTAATAAAGGACGATGATTGAAAAATCATCCTATATAGTTCTATATAAAAGACAATTATTCAAAAACCATCTTATGTGTGTATATATATATATATATATATATATTTGTATATAGGATAGTTATTCAAAAATTGTCCTATATACAGAACTATATAGGACAATTTTTGAATAACTGTCCTATATAGTTCTATATATAGGATGGTTATTGAAAAACAATCCTATATACAGAACTATAACCATCCTATATATAGATAAGTATATAGGACATTTTTGAATAACCGTCCTATATAGTTTTGTATATAGGATGGTTTACCAAAAACCATCATATATAGTTCAGTATATAGGATGGTTTTTCAATAACCATCCTATTTTGCTTATACTTTCTTCACAAATCGTATTCTCATTTGTTGACTTCTATTAATTCATATGTTTTTCCTATAGTTTCTAAAGTTTAACACTTCATTTGTGGAGACTATAAATTATTTTACAGAATACATTCATGCACATCCAACATTCCACGTCGAACTTCTCCATACTTCTTAGTAAAATAAAGAAAACATACATAGACTTAAACTAAAAAAAAGGAACATATTCATCCAGTTAGTGCAATGTAAATTATATATTTGTGATAAAATCAATACATGTGCAATAACATCAAATATCTACAAATTAATAGTAAAAAAATATTAAGTCCATTCCATTATAATGTCATCTATGTCTAATTGGGAATAACTCTTGCTTCCCAAATCAACTTGTAAGATAACAAATATTATATCAATAGGAAATATTATTGATGGAGTAATTTAAGAGATGTAGAAAACTTTAAGAATGATGGTTAGTCAATTATATGTACCTTTCTCAATTGGGAGATGGTAAATCCTTCTCAAATAAGAGTTCTGGTATATTTAAGAATGTAATAACCACACTCCTAATCAGATTGTTATCTAAGAAACAGCACAATAAAGTCAACAAATCATAAGATTCAAATATCATGTGTAATTATAAGTCTTTAGGTTATAGGGTTATACTTAAGAAGTAATAAACCTTACCTTGACCCTTTTCCAAGTCAGTTTTATTGGATGGCTAATATTTTCCATCTCAGTCCACTTATACCATGAACTGCACATATATAAGTAAAAGCATTATATATGAATAAAGGTGATATTTATCTATTATCCAACTATTATAATGAATGAAATAAAAGTCAAACTTACTTATTGATTAATTCCATTAGTGGGCCTCAAATGTGCTCTCCATAAGAATATAAAAACAATGCAATTCCTCCATGCACATCCAAAGCGACCTATTTATATATATATATATATATATATAATCAATCAATTGAAACTTGACAAAGTTAACTTATATACATATTAAGTTTTATGTGGAATGCTAACAAGACATGCAATAACATACCCATTATTGTATGGAATTAGTAAGGCTTACCCCTTGTCACCACCCAAGAACTCTAGAGACAACATCGAAGTCAAGGAATTTGTGAACATCCTTGACCTCTAATCTTTGCAATTTATCATGCAAAGACCTACATAAACTTAATGTCAAATACTTATGTTGTTCTCTTAATAAGTAATGTCAATTTGACTCTTAATAGAGTAATTACAAGACATACCCGATGTAGACAGTGATGTGCATGTACTCCACCTGAGCCATATTATATATGGTTGAGAGGTCCTCTTTCATGATTGGAATCTCCATAGCATTGTGTGCAAGCACACTGGCCTCTATCCTTATAGAGCTAATTTCAATATCTTCATTGATCAGTTTGTATAGTCCCCTTAGGAATGGAGGAATGTTGGGTAGAACCAGCACCTGATCCCTACACTGTAGATGTAATTTTTCATAAATTAATAAAGAATATATATATATATGAAGAGTCTAGGAGATTCAATTTTATACTAAAAATAGACAAATACTTGGAATGGGGCAATTAGTACACCTGCATTTGTTGCTGGGGAGGAGGTCAACCTCAATGGCTCCTTTGTGCTTCTTCTACTTAACATTACAATGGTATTTAAAAATTTAGCTCATGCATTAAAATTATTATTGAACACAATTTTGTCATACCATGTACATACCTTAGAAATCATTATTTTGATATACCTCTCCCGCCAAGCTACATGATATACAATTGCATCCCTAATAGTGTGGATATCATCGGCTTCAATAGAAAATGGTAGGGAGCATTTGGTTGGAGGCCAGCAGTAATGCACACACACTTAGTGTGTGGATGCATCAACTTGCCTTGAAGCATGGCAGAAAATGCCTTGTACAGTGTAGCCACAGCGATGTAGTTCTCAACTGTATAAAGATGCAGCATGCACTGACCCACTTATAAATCAAACATCACCTATACATAAAAATAAAATGAAGATTACTAAGACATGAAAAAGAAAAAAGGTAGGCATGTCAATAAATACCTCCTTGATTGGGATATCTCCTTCAAACTATTGCTCATTCATCTCCTCATTAGATAAAGGAGTGTAGCTATTGTAAGATGGGGGTTGAGGGGGAACGTCTTGACTTGAACCTTTGAAACCCCAAGGGTCCTTATAGAAATTGTTCCTTACCTTTGCATATAACTCATTCAACACATTCTCCTTCCATGATTCCATGTCCTCTATTGGTGGATTTCTTCTAATTTAGAACAATTAGGAAGGAACCATGCACGCCCTTGGCCCCTTAACTCAGCTAGGGTCCTCCTCTTTGTTGCTCATAGCCATATATAAGATGTCCCCCTTTGAAGCAGTGTTGCTCAGAGTCCCTATAGGGCTACTTTCCTAGGTCAACTCTTCCTACACATGTAATTAATAGAACACGATGATTTTCACACACACACACACACACACACACGCGCATGCACAATTGAAGAGATGCAAAAGATTGACAAGTAAAACTACTTACAATTCTTGATGCAACAAAGGTAGCAGTTTCATCAGTAAAGGTTTGGGAGTTACGTCCTTTTACCTGTGCCATTTTCCAAAGAAGGGCGGGATAGATGGGCTCTGTGATCCCAACCTTCTTTTGCTGTGAAGAGAGACATTAGTTTAGAGTTAATTAAAAAAATTTAAATATAGTTACATAGAACTAAATTGTCACATATACTTACTTCTTGTTCTTCTAACCATGCGTAACCAATCCTGAAGAGGTGGTGTTGCATATGATTAGACGCATGCACCATTTGTCCTTTGACACACTTTGCCTACACGTCAAAGGAACATGTAATGAAGCTCAATGGACTTGAAAAATAGATAAATCAAGCTTATGGCTACTCTATAATTACCTCAAAATCTGAAGACAGGCGGGTTTGTACAAATTCATTCCATGCATCTTAGTCAATGATATTAGAATACAACTCACGAATGTGTAGAGTGTAGATGGATTATTAGCATTTGGAAGCATGCACTTCCTTGCTAGATTACTTTTTCATTTCCTCCATTGTTTGCCAGTCCCATGTAGAGCATTCTTCTTATACGTCGAAAGCAAACTACAAAGTAAAAACAAACATTAGTCTATCAGAACTAAAACAAGATAAGGCACATAGTATGTTGTATGTAGCAAGCATTTGCAAAATGTCTCCAATCAGTAATTAAGACTAGCACCATGCTTCTGATAGTGGAACAAACAAAAAACTAGTGTAAGAATGTGCAGTGCCACCTATCGCCTACCCTGTACTGCTGAATTGTACAGTCTCTCTTATTCCCTTTGACTTTCTCTTAATAATATGCTCCATTTTTATTGGCCCTCTGTCCTTTCTCTTAATGTGCGTACTTGTGCTACATTGTTCTTCATGATGCTCACTCTCTTCATGGTCCATTTTGCCTGCACAAGTGAAAACAATACATTTAGAATATAATAACATATATATATATATATATTGGTTTAGAAAAGACCACCATTTATAGATGGTGTGCATAGATGATCATAATTAAGCATTTAGAAGCATTAAAGAAGCCCAAAATCAACATGTATAGTAGAAAATGCATGATAAAAAAGCATTTACAAGCTACATTTTGCATGCCTTGTTAAATGAAATATCAAAATTTAAGACATGGGTCTTCTTAAACTAAATGGAGGTTATTTGGAATGATCATAATCAAGCATCTAAAAGCACTATAGAAGCCCAAAATGAGCATGACATGTAGTAGAAAATGCATGGTAAAAATGCATGTTCAAGCCACATTTTGCATGTCTTGTTGAATGAAACATCAAAATTTAAGACATAGGTTTTCTTAAACTCAATGAAGGCTATCTATAATGATCTTCATCCAGCATTTATAAGCATTATAGAAGCCCAAAATTAGCAACGTATACAGTAGAAAATGCATGGTAAAAACACATTTACAAGCTACATTTTGCATGTCTTGTTGAATGGAACATCAAAATTTAAGACATGGGTTTTCTTAAACTCAATGAAGGCTATCTATAATTATCTTAATCCAGCATTTATAAGCATTATAGAAGCCCAAAATTAGCAATGTATACAGTAGAAAATACATGGCAAAAATACATTTATAAGCTACATTTTGCATGCCTTGTTGAATGAAACATCAAAATCTAAGAAATGAGTCTTTTTAAACTCAATGGAGGCTATCTAGGAAGATCATGATCTAGCATTTACAAGCATTACAGAAGCCCAAAATCAGCAAAGCATACAGTGGAAAATGCATGGTAAAAATGCATTGATAAGCTACATTTTGCATGTCTTGTTGAATGAAACATCAAAATGTAAGATATGGGTCATCTTAAAATGAATGGAGGCTATCTAGAATAATCATAATCAAGCATTTAGAAGCATTACAAAACCCAAAATCAGCATGATATATAGTAGAAAATGCATGGTAAAAATGCATATTCAAGCTACATTTTGCATGCCTTGTTGAATGAAACATCAAAATTTAAGACATGGGTCTTCTTAAACTAAATTGAGGCTATATAGAATGATCATAATCCAACATTTACAAGCACTACAGAAGCCCAAAATTAGCAGCATATACAGTAGAAAGTGCATGGTAAAAACACATTTACAAGCTACATTTTGCATGTCTTGTTAAATGAAACATCAAAATCTAATACATGGGTCTTCTTAAACTCAATAGAGGCTATATAGAATAATCATAATTAAGCATTTAGATGCATTACAAAAGGCCAAAATCAGCATGATATATAGTGGAAAATGCATAGCAAAAATGCATTTACAAAGATTTACATGGATCATAATTAAGCATTTACAAGGATTAGAGAAGTACAAAATCAAGAAATGAGAGAGATCCAACCTAATGAGAGAAAATTGATCATCTTTCTTCTTCTTCTGCTTCTCCACAAGGGTTTTGGGCTTGGAAATTTTGAATTGGGGGACAGGGGGGCATGATTTCTCTCTTATCCTCTCTTCTTCTGCTTCTTCATCCTTCTTTCTCTCCTTCTCTCTATTTCTCCACTCCTCCTCCTCCTCTTCTTCTTCTCCATGTAGGGTTTTGGGGGTTTGGATTTCAAAATTTTGAATGGGGGATGGGGGTATGATTTCACTCCTCCTCCTCCCTTCTTCTTCTTCTCCTAAAGGGTTTTGGGAATTTGGGGTTTGAAAATTTTGAATGGGGGAGAAGGGGGGTGGGATATGAGTTTAGAATATATGATAGTTTTTAAAAATCATCCTATATTTTGAAAAGGAAGAAGAAGAAGTACGGACAGTTCTATAGAACCATCCTTTATTTATGTGAATATAGGATAGTTCTATATTCTCTTGAATAAAGGATGGTTCTCAAAATCATCCTATATTCACTTGAATATAGGAATATAGGATGATTGTTTAAAATCATCCTTTATTCACTTGAATAAATGATGATTTTAATAAACCTATCCTATATTTTGATGAATATAGGACGATTATTTAAAAATTATCCTATATTTTATTAATTATATAAGAACAGCAGTCCTATATTAATGATCATTTTATGCATGAAACATTCCCCTCAAAAAATTCGTATTGGGGGGGCATGATTTCTCTCCTCTCCTCTCTTGTTCTTCTTCTTCTCTATATAGGGTTTTGGGGGTTTGGGTTTCAAAATGTTGAATGGGAGAAAGGGGGGGGGCGTGATTTCTCTCCTCCTCCTCTCTTCTTCCTCTTTCTCTCTCTTTTTCCTCTCATCATCTTCTTCTTCTCCTAAAGGGTTTTGGGGCTCTGGGGTTTGAAAATTTTGAACAAGGGAGAAGGGGAGGGGTTTTGAAAAAAATCATATTGAGGGGGCATGATTTCTCTCCTATCCTATCCTCTCTTCTTCTTCTTCTTCCCTCTTTCTCTCCTTCTCTCTCTTTCTCCTCTCCTTCCTCTTCTTCTACTCCATGTAGTGTTTTGGGGGGTTTGGGTTTCAAAATTTTGTATGGGGGAAGAGGAGGGGAGTCATGATTTCTCTCCTCCTCCTCTCTTCTTCCTCTATCTCTCCTTCTATCTCTTTGTCCTCTCGTCTTCTTCTTCTTCTTCTTCTACTAAAGGGTTTTGGGGATTTGGGGTTTGAAAATTTTGAATGGGGTAGAAGGGGGGTGGGATATGAGTTTGGAATATAAGATGGTTTTTAAAAATCGTCCTATATTTTGAAGAAAAAAAAAGTACAGACAGTTCTGTAGAACTGTCATTTATTTATGTGAATATAGGATAGTTCTATATTCTCATGAATAAAGGATGGTTCTCAAAATCATCCTATATTCACTTGAATATAGGATGATTGTTTAAAATCATCCTTTATTCACTTGAGTAAATGATGATTTTAGTAAATCTATCCTATATTTTGATGAATATAGAATGACTATTTAAAAATCATCCTATATTTTATTAATTATATAAGACGAGTTTTAGATAACTGTCTTAAATTAATGGTCACTTTATGCGTGAAATGTTCCTTGCAAAAAAATCGTAGTGGGGGGGGCATGATTTCTCTCCTCTCATCTCTTCTTCTTCTTCTTCTTCTCCATGTAGGGTTTTGGGGGTTTGGGTGTCAAAATTTTGAATGGGGGAAAGGGGGGGAGGTGTGATTTCTCTCCTCCTCCTCCTCTCTTCTTCGTCTTTCACTCCTTCTATCTCTTTTACCTCTTATCATCTTCTTCTTCTCCTAAAGGGTTTTGGGGCTTTGGGGTTTGAAAATTTTGAATGGGGGAGAAGGGTGGTGGGATATGAGTTTGGAATATAGAACCATCCTTTATTTATGTGAATATAGGACAGTTCTATATTCTTTTGTAAAGGATGGTTCTCAAAATCATCATATATTCACTTGAATATAGGATGGAATATAGGACGATTGTTTAAAATCATCCTTTATTCACTTGAATAAATGACGATTTTAATAAACATATCCTATATTTTGATGAATATAGGATGGTTATTTAAAAATTATCCTATATTTTATTAATTATATAAGAACAACTGTCATATATTAATGATCATTTTATGCATGAAACATTCCCCTCAAAAAAATCGTATTGGGGGGGCATGATTTCTCTCCTCTCCTCTCTTGTTCTTCTTTTTCTTTATATAGGGTTTTGGGGGTTTGGGTTTCAAAATTTTGAATGGGAGAAAGGGGGGGGCGTGATTTCTCTCCTCCTCCTCTCTTCTTCCTCTTTCTCTCTCTTTTTCCTCTCATCATCTTCTTCTTCTCCTAAAGGGTTTTGGGGCTCTCGGGTTTGAAAATTTTGAACAAGGGAGAAGGGGAGGGGTTTTGAAAAAAATCGTATTGGGGGGCATCATTTCTCTCCTATCCTATCCTATCCTCTCTTCTTCTTCTTCTTCTTCTTCTTCTTCTTCTTCTTCTTCTTCTTCTTCTTTCTCTCCTTCTCTCTCTTTCTCCTCTCCTCTTCTTCTTCTTCTCCATGTAGCGTTTTGAGGGTTTGGGTTTCAAAATTTTGAATGGGGGAAGAGGAGGGGAGTCATGATTTCTCTCCTCCTCCTCTCTTCTTCCTCTATCTCTCCTTCTATCTCTTTGTCCTCTCGTCTTCTTCTTCTTCTTCTTCTTCTACTAAAGGGTTTTGGGGTTTGAAAATTTTGAATGGGGTAGAATGGGGGTGGGATATGAGTTTGGAATATAAGATGGTTTTTAAAAATCGTCCTATATTTTGAAGAAAAAAAAGTACAGACAGTTCTGTAGAATTGTCTTTTATTTATATGAATATAGGATAGTTCTATATTCTCATGAATAAAGGATGGTTCTCAAAATCATCCTATATTCACTTGAATATAGGATGATTGTTTAAAATCATCCTTTATTCACTTGAGTAAATGATGATTTTAGTAAATCTGTCCTATATTTTGATGAATATAGAATGATTATTTAAAAATTATCCTATATTTTATTAATTATATAAGACGAGTTTTTCATAACTGCCCTAAATTAATGGTCAATTTATGCGTGAAATGTTCCCTACAAAAAAATCGGATTGGGGGGGGGGCATGATTTCTCTCCTCTCCTCTCTTCTTCTTCTTCGTCTTCTCCATGTAGGGTTTTGGGGGTTTGGGTGCCAAAATTTTGAATGGGGGAAATAGGGGGAGGTGTGATTTCTCTCCTCTTCCTCCTCTCTTCTTCCTCTTTCTCTCCTTCTATCTCTTTTTCCTCTCATCATCTTCTTCTTCTCCTAAAGGGTTTTGGGGCTTTGGGGTTTGAAAATTTTAAATGGGGGAGAAGGGTAGTGGGATATGAGTTTGGAATATAGAACCATCCTTTATTTATGTGAATATAGGACAGTTCTATATTCTTTGAGTAAAGGATGGTTCTCAAAATCATCCTATATTCACTTGAATATAGGATGGAATATAGGACGATTGTTTAAAATCCTCCTTTATTCACTTGAATAAATGACGATTTTAATAAACATATCCTATATTTTGATGAATATAGGACGATTATTTAAAAATTACCCTATATTTTATTAATTATATAAGAACAACTGTCATATATTAATGATCATTTTATGCATGAAACATTCCCCTCAAAAAAATTGTATTGGGGGGGCATGATTTCTCTCCTCTCCTCTCTTGTTCTCCTTCTTCTCTATATAGGGTTTTGGGGGTTTGGGTTTCAAAATTTTGAATGGGAGAAGGGGGGGCGTGATTTCTCTCTCTCTCTCTCTCTCTCTCTCTCTCTCTCTCTCTCTCTCTCTCTCTCTCTCTCCTCCTAAAGGGTTTTGGGGCTCTGGGGTTTCAAAATTTTGAACAAGGGAGAAGGGGAGGGGTTTTGAAAAAAATCGTATTGGGGGGGCATGATTTCTCTCCTATCCTATCATCTCTTCTTCTTCTTCTTCCCTCTTTCTCGCCTTCTCTCTCTTTCTCCTCTCCTCTTCTTCTTCTTCTCCATGTAGCATTTTGAGGGTTTGGGTTTCAAAATTTTGAATGGGGGAAGAGGAGGGGAGTCATGATTTCTCTCCTCCTCCTCCTCTCTTCTTCCTCTATCTCTCATTCTATCTCTTTGTCCTCTCATCTTCTTCTTCTTCTACTAAAGGGTTTTGGGGATTTGGGGTTTGAAAATTTTGAATAGGGTAGAAGGGGTGTGGGATATGAGTTTGGAATATAAGATGGTTTTTAAAAATCGTCCTATATTTTGAAGAAAAAAAAAGTACAGACAGTTCTGTAGAACTGTCATTTATTTATGTGAATATAGGATAGTTCTATATTCTCATGAATAAAGGATGGTTCTCAAAATCATCCTATATTCACTTGAATATAGGATGATTGTTTAAAATCATCCTCTATTCACTTGAGTAAATGATGATTTTAGTAAATCTGTCCTATATTTTGATGAATATAGAATGATTATTTAAAAATCATCCTATATTTTATTAATTATATAAGATGAGTTTTAGATAACTGTCCTAAATTAATGGTCACTTTATGCGTGAAATGTTCCCTGCAAAAAAATCGTATTGGGGGGGGCATGATTTCTCTCCTCTCCTCTCTTCTTCTTCTTCTTCTTCTTCTCCATGTAGGGTTTTGGGGGTCAAAATTTTGAATGGGGGAAAGGGGGGGAGGTGTGATTTCTCTCCTCCTCCTCCTCTCTTCTTCCTCTTTCTCTCCTTCTATCTCTTTTTCCTCTCATCATCTTCTTCTTCTCCTAAAGGGTTTTGGGGCTTTGGGGTTTGAAAATTTTGAATGGGGGAGAAGGGTGGTAGGATATGAGTTTGGAATATAGAACCATCCTTTATTTATGTGAATATAGGACAGTTCTATATTCTTTGAGTAAAGGATGGTTCTCAAAATCATCATATATTCACTTGAATATAGGATGGAATATAGGACGATTGTTTAAAATCATCCTTTATTTACTTGAATAAATGACGATTTTAATAAACCTATCCTATATTTTGATGAATATAGGATGATTATTTAAAAAATATCCTATATTTTATTAATTATATAAGAACAACTGTCATATATTAATGATCATTTTATGCATGAAACATTCCCCTAAAAAAAATCGTATTGGGGGAGCATGATTTCTCTCTTCCTCTCTTGTTCTTCTTCTTCTCTATATAGGGTTTTGGGGGTTTGGGTTTCAAAATTTTGAATGGGAGAAGGGGGCGTGATTTCTCTCCTCCTCCTCCTCTCTTCTTCCTCTTTCTCTCTCTTTTTCCTCTCATCATCTTCTTCTTCTCCTAAAGGTTTTTGGGGATTTGGGGTTTGAAAATTTTGAACAAGCGAGAAGGGGAGGAGTTTTGAAAAAAATCGTATTGGGGGGCATGATTTCTCTCCTATCCTACCTCTCTTCTTCTTCTTCTTCTTCTTCTTCTTCTTCTTCTTCTTCTTCTTCTTCTTCTCTCTCTTTCTCCTCTCCTCTTCTTCTTCTTCTCCATGTAGCATTTTGGGGGTTTGGGTTTCAAAATTTTGAATGGGGGAAGAGGAGGGGAGTCATGATTTCTCTCCTCCTCCTCTCTTCTTCCTCTATCTCTCCTTCTATCTCTTTGTCCTTTCGTCTTCTTCTTCTTCTACTAAAGGGTTTTGGGGATTTGGGGTTTGAAAATTTTGAATGGGGTAGAAGGGGGGTGGGATATGAGTTTGGAATATAAGATGGTTTTTAAAAATCGTCCTATATTTTGAAGAAAAAAAAGTACAGACAGTTCTGTAGAACTGTCATTTATTTATGTGAATATAGGATAGTTCTATATTCTCATAAATATAGGATGGTTCTCAAAATCATCCTTTATTCACTTGAGTAAATGATGATTTTAGTAAATATATCTTATATTTTGATGAATATAGAATGATTATTTAAAAATCATCTTATATTTTATTAATTATATAAGACGAGTTTTAGATAACTGTCCTAAATTAATGGTCACTTTATGCGTGAAATGTGCCCTGCAAAAAAATCGTGTTGGGGGGGCATGATTTCTCTCCTCTTCTCTCTTCTTCTTCTTCTTCTCCATGTAGGGTTTTGGGGGTTTAGGTGTCAAAATTTTGAATGGGGGAAAGGGGGGGAGGTGTGATTTCTCTCCTCCTCCTCCTCTCTTCTTCCTCTTTCTCTCCTTCTATCTCTTTTTCCTCTCATCATCTTCTTCTTCTCCTAAAGGGTTTTGGGGCTTTGGGGTTTGAAAATTTTGAATGGGGGAGAAGGGTGGTGGGATATGAGTTTGGAATATAGAACCATCCTTTATTTATGTGAATATAGGACAATTCTATATTCTTTGAGTAAAGGATGGTTCTCAAAATCATCCTATATTTACTTGAATATAGGATGGAATATAGGACGATTGTTTAAAACCGTCCTTTATTCACTCGAATAAATGACGATTTTAGTAATCTTGTCATATATTTTGATGAATATAGGACGGTTACTTAAAAATCATCCTATATTTTATTAATTATATAAGATGAGTTTTAGAGAATTGTCCTATATTAATGGTCACTTTATGTGTGAAATGTTCCCCACCTAAATTTTCATCTAAATACTAAAAGATGGTTTATTAATAACTGTCTTGAATGAATTAAAGTAGTTTTACAAGTTACGTGAACCCTTAAAATCTTAAAAAACTTTGAAGTGCATAGGTTACCCCATGATTTATTTTATTCACATTTAACCAATATTGTTTGGCATGACACATGATGTGTACACTTTAATTAATTAATTAAATCATTTATCATAGATCATATGATACAAATACATGTACTTTAATTTGTCCCCTCATATACAATTAGATTCCACCCACGCACCCTCCTCACCAGCATCACACACATAATCCATCTCACTCTCCCCATTAGATCAATTGATGGCATTGTTGTAGTGATTGAAGGGTCATCAATTTCCTTGTCACCTAGGTCATCTTCATCATAGAAGTCTCTTAGAGAGGTTGATAAAACAATTGACCATCTCATATCATGTCCATCTTATACATAAAATACATATTTTGCTTGACATGCCAAAATAAACTGGTCATTTTGATAACCGATCTTATTGAGGTCAACCAATGTTAAGCCGAGGGCATTAGTTCTTATGCTATCTTTGTTGTGTTTTACCCAATGGAACTTAAGCACAACCACAGTTCTACATGTATAATCCAGCTCCCATATCTTGCATATAATCCTGTAATAAGTACTATTAGCTACAATTGGGTTGTTGCCCTTTAAACTCTAAAAGAAAGTGGTTATAGCAACGAAGCTAACCCCACTACCTTGTTGTGCTCTTAACTTATCACGGTCTTTTGTACGAAAGCAATAACCATTGATGGTATATCTAGAATATTTCATTACTTCTAGTCAAGGTCTCATTGCCATCCAACCCAAGCATTTAGAAATACTATATGACATGGAACATCTCTCTCATCTAAAACCTATATGCATTAATATATTAATTAAAATGATATACATGCATATATATACTATGTATATTAAACAAATTAATTAATTAATTCAACATAGAGAACTATTTAATTTAATTAAATACCTTCTCACAAAGCCAAGTTGTGAAGGAACAACAATGCTCATCTTGCAGCCACTTCTCTTTCTGTGCATCTCTTAGATACCTCTCTTTTAGGAAGTCCATGAGCATACTACACAATGATCAAGGATGAAAATTATGTAACATGCCCGATGTTAAACGTCAACAATATCAATGATTCAATTAATTAATGTCAATTAGAAACCACCAAAGAGAGGAAATTAATTACGTACTCAACGTATGGTTGAACTGTATCAATATTAATATTCTGTAAGATGTAAAGATGTGCATGCTCTTGTTCCTTACGATCAATGGTCGACACAAGACCAATGGATAGAGGTTCACCAACTATTGGATTAATTAACGCACCTGAATGTTTCTTTCTTGGTATTCTAATAGCATTCATTACTAATAATAATACTCAGTGCAAAACTTGACCACTTCTTCCGCAATGTAACATTCGGCAATACACCCCTCTGATGTAATATCCACTATTTTTAAATTCTGAAAATGCACAATTTGTGAAATTTTGCAAAAAATTGAGGTAATTATGGAAAATTGAGAATTTGAGAAATTTGGAGATAGAATCTCGAGTTAAAACCTCAATAATTGAGATGTGCTTGGAAAATGGAATCCAATGCCAGTAAGAATGCTAAAGTCGGAGATCAGATGAAAATTTGATAATTATTTCAATTAGATTATTTAATAAATTAATTGAGAAGGGTAAAATTGAGATTTTACAACTAGGGCCCATAAACCAGGCATTGAAACCCACTATCTAACAAGCATTAATGAGGGTATGGTGGTGATTACCTGCATTAATTGCTGGTAATCATGAGTTCCCCCCCCCCCCCATTTATTACCTCCCTCATTTTTCTCTTGGCATTTATCTCACTCCATTACGCGTGCTGTCGACAACTATGCCGGAGACAGAGCACTGACGTCGGCTGACGCGACACAGCAATCGAATGTGTTTTCCCCACCTTCGACAACGGCAAGATTTTCATTTTCCACTGGACAACTACTAGAGGTAGGCCCTCACTCTTCTTCCCTTCCATTTCCTACTATTTCCCCTTATATTTATGCATTTTTTACATCGAAACTGGTGACTATGGGTAGGTTACTATTTTTTTTATGAAGATAGTTGATGAAATGGTGTTAGGTGGATAATCTGAATCATTCGTCTTGTGCATGGTAACACAAAGAACAAACCCATGAATTTTCATGGTGATTGGACGGCTAGGGACGCTGAAAAACTAAGAAAATAGTAATGGGGGGATTTTTAGGAACGTGATGAAAATCATGTAAAAATGAGAGATAATGATAGAATTTGTTGAAGTAGAGCTTAAAAATGGAATGTACGAGGAAAATGGAGCGAAATGGTACAAAATTTGCAAAATTTGGACACCTAAGAGTCGTCGGAGACGACCGGAGTTTGGTTGTCGTCTCCGGCGATGGCGGCCAGCCAGTCATCGTTCCCGGTGATGGAGGCTAGCCGGTCGTCGTTCCCGGCGACGGTAGCTAGACGGTGCACATGGGCGATGCTTGGGCGGGGAGCGCATGTGGGGCACGTTAGGCCCAAGCGCATGCATGACATGCGGCATGACCGCGGCGCGACACGCAAGTGGCACACGTGCGCGTACGAGGATGACACACACGCCCAGCGAACACGCATCAAATGCGACACGGCTTTTTCTTTATTTTTTTGGGGTTTTCTAGGCCATTCATTCATGAAAAATGTGATTTTAGGAGTTACAGAGGTCCAAATCCTGATCCGAAAGAAGCCTTGCGATCGTCTCGATGACATGGACCTAGATTCAAGATAAAATCCTAGCCTTGAGTACCTTTTAAATGGTTAAACCACTAAATACTATTAGATGATCTAGATCAGGCCTTAGACCTGGATTGTATACATTAGATATGAGATGATCTAGGAGATTAGAAGAGTAGATCTCATTGAATAGCTAAGAAAAGTGATCTTGATCGTTGATCTGAGTAGGTGCCTTAGGATGTGTTGATTAGAGAGCGATCTGACCATCAGATTGATGCGTAATCATACAGATACATGTGAATTACTAAACAAAATAGAAATTTAATGGATCATGAATGAAAATGAGTAGGGTTGAAATCAAAGATGACATATGATGGTCTAGATGCTAGAAAGATAAACATCTAGCTCAGAATTACCCTAATAGAGGGTTAATCAAATGATCCAGGCCGTTAATCTAGAATTAACTACTAGATAAGAGAAGTTATCACTTGGACCTATTATTTGAGATGTGAGAACACCAAGTGATCGATGACTTATGATGTGATGGGTAAGTCAGAGAATACGACGTGATATAGTTTACGTGCCTGATTGGAGTACTGTGTTTATCAAGGTAGGTGATTACATTCGAAGTTTTTCCTTGATTTCATGATCATGACTTCTCACTTGAAATCCTTGAGGCATGTGTTTTACACCCCATCATGTTTATTAAAACATAATTATTCCTTCACTTTGATAGCATGGCATTGATTTTACGATTATCCATGTTTTCATATGTGATGGTTTATAGTATATTATGTATTTTGATTCAGCCTATTGAGGTTTATTTCATTGGAAGTTTCCCATGACTATAGCATGTTTTGCTGCTTTATGACGGGTGCTTCCACCTGGTGAATACTATGCTAGAAGGGTTGTAGGGTTGGCCACCGGCCCTCTGACTTTGTGATGATGATGATTAGACACCGCCCTTGAGTGGTACAGGGCCATGTACGTAGGTGGTGGTATCATGGGTAGTCCTCCCTACGGGTTCGTTCCTCCCCATGGGGCTGGAAAAAGTCTCTCATTATGGTGTTGATGGAGAGTGGCAGTGGTTGAGATCCTTGTGTGGTTGCCAATGTAGCATAGTATCCCATACGCTCATTCTGTATGCTCATGTGATATTTATATATGGGTGAAGCCCATGTGGGTGGGCCTATGGGCTGGGCGAGCTACTTGGTGTGTGAGCTATAGGCGAGGGACTCGCCAATGTGGGTGGCTAGATGTGGGCAGGCTTATGAGTTGGGAGAGCTACCTGGTGTGCGAGCTACAAGCGAGGGACCCTAAGTTTAGTATGAGCATTTATTACCGATGGTTGAGTGTCGTGGAACACTCTTATGGCTTATTTTTGGTACTGTGCCCTATTTTATCATACCATGTGTTATATTTCAATGTGGACATGGATTCTTATTGCTTCTGATGGATGCTCATCCTTGTTTTGATCATGCCATGATGTTTTTCTTTGATATTGTATTGCCTCAAATGAAAAGCCTATTTTGATCTTGATTGTTCATTCAGATTTATGAGCTTTACATTCTGAACGCATGATGATTTCATTTTCCATATAAATGATTTACTCTATTGATACCTGACCTAATATTGGTACTCTTCATAAGTGTTTATTGCATGTTTTATGATATTCCACATGATATTGGTACTCTTCACCAATGTTTATTGCATGTTTTTATTTCTTGTAATCACCTACATAAGCATAGCTTGCTAAGACATTGCTTTGTTTGCAATGCCTCAGATACAAAGAGTGACTACAGGTTGATACACTAATAGAGTAGCTAAAAAAGGTGGAAGTTCCTAGTGAAGCGTTGAGGATGCTCAGAGATGACAAGCTTTGTTCAGGACCTCACTTTGGGTTTTGTGTATGGACTATACTTTAATTAAAATTGCAATGTGACCTGGATGTAAGAATGTGAATTCATGTTCGATGTGATGGCTGTATGGAGGGACCTTGGGTATTTTTTCATGACTTGATTTTCTTATCCATTATTGGAGTATATATTTTATTGAAAATAGCATTTGGTTGTGGATGGGTGTGGAGACTGAGTCTCTCATATGACATGTCTTATATTATGTTTATCAAGTTATTTTGTATTGCACTGGTCATGTGCAATGGTTTAAAATATAGAGGAAATTCTGCTGAATTTTCAATAGAAATGGTATTTCATTTCAGCGTTAAATTAGTAGTTTTGTGGTCGTATGACTCCCCAGATTTTGAAAGAAATGCTTTTATTTAAGAATTTTTTTGGTCACTTTAAAAATGAAAGTTTTTTTTATTATAAATTATTATTATATTGTTGAAAAGAAAACCCGAGGCATCACAGGCTTATTATGATTTCGTACATAACCCTTTAACACCTTCATGTACCTTTCAAATGGGTACATCCATTGCAAATAAATAGGTCTACACAATCTAACCTCATCAATGAAGTGCACTATTAAGTGTACCATGATATTGAAGAACGATTGTGGAAAGATTGTCTCAAGCTCACATAAGGTTGTCATTAAATGCTTCAAGATTTCTTATAATTTAGAAATATCTACCACCATCTTGCACAAGCATTAAAGAAGTAGTAGAATTTAGTAATAGATCCTCTAACTTTATCTGGCAACACTGAACATATTGCTTTAGGCGGAAGTTGTTGCATCAATGCATGGCAATCTTGAGACTTTATCCTTAATACTTTCAACCCTTCCATGGATACAATGTTTCTAAAGCTTGAAGAGTACCCATCTGGAACTTTGATATTTGGCTAGGTTTTACACACCATTCTTCTCTCCTCTTTGCTAAGTGTACAATTTGCTTTAGGTAAGTATGTTTCTCGGCTGCCCCTATCTTGTGGATGCAAACTTCTCTTCAAACCCATTGTCATGAGATCCATTCAAGCATCAAGTCCATCTTTTATTTTTCCCGGCATATCTAGTAAGGTACTGGTCAAGCTTTCACAGACATTCGTCTCAATGTGCATGACATCAAGCACATGCGGCATGTGTAGGGATTTCTAGTAGCCAAGTTCAAATAATATTGACTTCTTCTTCCAACAGCTTCTAAAGTTGCTTTCTATTAAGTGTTCATTTTTGGCTAAAAGACCCCTAGTTTAGCATTCACTTAGATCATCTAACCATTCAAAAATTTAAAATTTAGCTTGATTTTTAATTTGGCTCAAATTGACCATCCAAATTTTAAAATTTCAAAATCAACGGTCAGATGATCATTAGAGCTTATTAGATGATTAATGTATGGTTTTGATGATTCTAATTTAGTCTTTTATTTTGCAGATCAACTAAAGGATGGTTGGATGGAGCGGATGTAATTTCAATGGTGTAGATCAAGTAGAGATCAAGAGGAAGAGTCCTAAATGAATTAGAAAAGGAAGAAGAGTTTTAGATGGGGATAAGAGGAGTTTGTTGGAGAAAAATAAGGAAGAAAAAAAATTATAAAGGGGGGAGCCGTATGGAGGGAGGGGGAGTTTTTAGTTGTTCTTAGCTTTCCTTGCGTTTATTTTTCACTTTGTTTCCATTCAACCTCCATCTCTTGTATTTTAGTTCTCAATTTGTGGTTGGGACTGCACCTTCCTTGTTTCACTCTCAATTTCTAGTTTTGATCACTGCACCCGTATCTTCTTCAATCCATCTACTTCACCGTTCACCCCAGCCTACACTTTTGCCCTTTGCCCAAACCATATCTATCTCACATTACAAACCCAGCCTCTTCCATTATCGCACAACCAAAATTTTTTACCTTCTTCCTCTTCCAGCGTTCCACTGGCCCGGCATGATTGCATCCCTGTCCAGACTCAACTCCCCCAGTTCCTACACAGGCCACGCCCAAACAGCACTGGCTAGCCAACGAGAAGACCAGCCAACACTCCTTTGCTCCCCATCATTTCCACCAGCAGGCCCAGGGAGAGAAAACCCGATCTGGGTTTTCTCCCATCCCTTCTTTCTATCTTTCCCTCTTTCCCTCTCCCTCCTTCTTCTTCTCCCTCTTCTTCCTTCTTCCCCATATCCTTCGGTTTTTCCCTCAACGAGTTTTCCTGGTTTTCGATTAAAACCAGAAATTTGGAAAATTTCAAAGTTTGCCCTTATTAGATCTATGGAATTCCAAATGTGTCCTCATTTTAATACCATTTGTGTCCCTTTGTGTAACACCTCAGATTTTTAAGACATTTTTTTTATATAATAATAATAATGGCATTTTGAATAAGAGCATTTGGGATCCCATGAGAAAATTTTTATTTAACCGTTTGCTAAAACATATCTTAAAACTCTGGGTGTTATTTTTCCTTTCTCAAAATGACATACATATAAATAAAACAATACGCGTATCAATCAATGTTCAATAAATTGGTGCCTTTATTTTAAATCAAATAAATGTCCAAAACACAATAATAACATGGCCCAGGGTCTATCCATCATAACATCCCATATAAATGTCCAACATATGTCCAAACACCTCAATCAAATTCAAAACATAATGTATGCAGTCCATAATTAAATCCAAATGATAATCCTTTTTTAATGACTCACATCACTGTCTAAAACTATAGGAAAAATAGTCTTCAGCAGCTCTCACGGTTTCTCAACAGCTTTTCCTTTCCTGGTGTCGTGCTCGAGATCTAAGGCATTGCAAAACAAAGCAATGCCTCAACAAGCTATCGCTTGTGTAGGTACATAGACAATTAATGTAATAAATGAAAGAAATAGTTAACAGTACTGATAAAAAGTCTATCATTTATGAAAATAGCAGTATCATAATGTCATGTCCAAATAATTGTCAATTTATTTCATATGCTAACACATGCATTTCAGGGAGTCAAAACATGATATAAATCAATGTAAATGAGCATACCATAATAATAATAAGGGCACCCTAAGGTAATGGGTCCCACCACATCGCACTAACATCCCTGATCAATACTCGTAGTCAACCTCTGAGTGTCGTCACACCCAGGCATACCATCCATAACCATGCTCATCATACATGCACACATAATAAGAATATGGGCCATCATGTTGCAGTGGCAACCCTCCATGGGTATCAACTACCGCTGCTCTCTGTCGACACCATAACGGGAGACTTAGCGTCTGTCCCCATGGAAAGGCTCAGACCGGTAGTGTGGACTATCCATGTTACCAAACTCATACCAAATGCCATCTATGGGCAGGTGTCTATCAAATCACAATATCATCACATCACAATCTCGGAAGGTGGGTGGCCGGCCTTATCCCTCTTAGCATGACGCCCACCGGGCGAGAGCACCCATCATCAAATAAAACGCGAAAATCATATGTATATGCTAAAACTCAAGAGCACTCATAGCTCGAATTCCCCAAGGCATGCCCCTCATCCTGGGGTTAGCCTATAAAAGGACCAGCTAATAAGCCTCAGTTCTTATTTCCATGTAAATCCATGCATTTTCTATATATAAAATAATAAATAAGTCTCTATTTAAGCATAACTAATTAACATCATACTTATAAAAGCATTTGAAATAAGTTTATTCAATAAAAGATTTCAATTTAGAATAATCATACTGTACTCAAAGTCGCATGAAATCCACGGCAAATAATAATTACAATTTAAAACACAATCACACATGATGCTACATTTAAACATGGTTTAAAAATCAAGGCAAAGCATTAATTGTTGTCACCTACCTCAATGTGAGACCACTAGTGTAACACCCTGGATTTTTAAGACAAATTTTTATTTTTATTTTTATAATGGCATTTTAAATAAGAGCATTTGGGATCCCATGAGAAAAGTTTTATTTAACATTTTACTAAACCTATCTTAAAACTCCGGGTGTTAGTTTTCCTTTCTCAAAATGGCGTACATGTAATTTAAACACAATAAATAATCCGCGTATAAATCAACGTCAAATAAATAGGCGCCTTTATTTTAAATCAAATAAACGTCCAAAAGACAATAATAATATGGCCCAGGGTCTATCCATCATACCATCCCATATAAATGTCCAACATATGTCCAAACATCTAAATCACATCCAAATATAAAGTATGCAAATTCATAAAAAATCCAAATGATAATCCTGTTTAATGACTCACATCACTGTCTAACACTATAGAAAAATGGTCTTCAGCAGCTCTCACGGCTTCTCAACAGCCTTGCCTTTCCTGTTATCACGCTCGAGATCTAAGGCATTGCAAAACAAAGCAATGCCTCAATAAGCTATCGCTTGTGTAGGTACATAGACAATTAATGTAATAAATGAAAGAAATAATGAACAACACTGATAAAAAGTCTAACACTTATGAAAATAGTGATATCATAATGCCATGTTCAAATAAATGCCAATTTATTCCATATACTAAAACATGCAAATCATAGAGTTAAAACATGACATGAATCAATAAAATGGAGCATACAACAAGAATAAGGGCACCCTAAGGTAATGGGTCCCATCACATTGCACTAACATCCCTGATCAGGAGTACACGTAGTCAACCTCTGAGTGTCGTCACACCCAGGCATATCATCCATAACCATGCTCATCATACATGCACACATAATAAGAATATGGGCCATCATGCTGCAGTGGCAACCCTCCATGGGTATCAACCACCGCCGCTCCCCGTCGACACCATAACGGGAGACTTAGCGTCTATCCCCATGGAAAGGCTCAGACCGGTAGTGTGGACTATCCATGTTACCAAACCCCTACCGAATGCCATCTATGGGCAGGTGTCTATCATATCACAAACTCATCACATCATAATCTCGGAAGGTGGGTGGCCAGCCCTATCCCTCCTAGCATGACGCCCACCGGGCAAGAGCACCCGTCATCAAATATAAAACACGGAAATCATATGTATATGCTAAAACTCAAGAGCACTTATAGCTTGCAATCCCCAAGACATGCCCCTCATCCTGGGGTTAGCTTATAAAAGGACCAGCTAATAAGCCTCTATTCTCATTTCCATGTAAATCCATGTATTTTCTATATATACAATAAGAAATAAAACTCTAATTAAGCATAACTAATTAACATCATACTTGTAAAAGCATTTTAAATAAGTTTATTCAGTAAAAGATTTCAATTTGGAATAACCATCCTGTACGTAATGTCGCATGAAATCCACGGTAAATAATAATTGCATTTTAAAACACAATCACACATGATGCTATGTTTAAACATGGTTCAAATATCAAGGCAAAACATTAGTTGTCGTCACCTACCTCAGTGTGAGGCCACTAGCTTGCTAATAACTCCCTTTAATTGGTATGTTCAAGTGCACCTGTACATGTCACATCACTATTTAAAAAATTTTCTAAATAAAAAGTGGTCATTTCTAAGTTTTTAAGTTAAAACTAGGTCCGTGTCGTCAATATGGTCACAACTCCTCTTCCGAAAAATCAAGTTTTAGTGAAAACTACCCTCAAATGGGTCCTGCCGGACCACCATAAGGTGGTTTAAACCGGCGGCACCCTTTTCCGCCGGTTTACACCGGCGCCACGAAGACGCAGACGTCACACGGGACGCGCGCGTGCGCCACGGTTGCCAGGACGCGCCGCGTCCCAATCCCACCGCGACAGCCAACCGGGGCCTTCCTGCACGCGCGCGGCGCCGCGCACGCGTGAGACGACGACATCCTATGACGTCGTCCCTCGGGCGTCACCGAGTGTGTCCTGGGGTCAGCGCCAGGCGCCGACGCCGGAGAAGACGACCGGATTCCGGTCGCCTCCGGCGGAGCTATAGAGCTCCGTTTTGCGTGATTTTTGCGCCATTTTCTTCAAAATTCTCTCTAGAATCCATTTATGCCCTCCTTTTGCACTAATTTTTCCAAAAAACATGGTTTTTAAATGATTTTTCCCAAGTTCCTAAAAACATCCCTAGGTACTGGTTTTTGGGTTTTCTGGAGAAATCCACCGTTGGATCACTCCCAAATTTAAAGGGTATGCTCTTGGGTCTCTTGTTCACTAGTTGAACGGTGAGATTTTCAAACGGACTAGGTTTGGTCCGTGAAATCACGCTCTAACAGTAGCGTGCCTAAAGTTCCTAAAAAAATCTGATTTTTTTCAAGTTTTTAAATGGTTTTTCTTATTATTTTCTCTATTTAATAAATACTAAAAAATAGAGTTTTAAGGCTTACCTTGCACCTGGCCGGAGTTGCTCATGTTGCCGGGGCTCTACTCGCCGGAAAAATCTAAGTTTTGCAGGGCTAGGGTTTTGCGTAGCACTCAGGGAAAACGCTCAAAGTGGAGCGTTTTGGCAACCTGGGGAGCATAGATATAGGGTTTTAGAGTCTTGGGGAAGAGAAACTCTTCCCCACACGTCTCTTCCCATGTCTCTCCGGCGATTTCTCCGGACTGGTAGAGACGTGTGTAGACAGGGGTGCCGTTATCAATTTGGACCCCTGTGTAACACGTTTCTGTTAAAAGACCAATTTGCCCTTACAACTTTGACGGCTCATAACTCCCTCGTTTGAGCTCCATTTTTCGCGTTCTTGGTGGCGTTGGATTCGTATTGACGAGCACTTTCTAATTCTTATCTTTTCAGGAAAAAATTTCATCCATAAATTTTTATTTTAATTTATTTATTAATTTCCTATTTTATCCTAAAAATTAAGGATATTACAACTAGCTTGCTAATAACTCCCTTTAACTGGTATATTCAAGTGCACATGTACATGTCACATTACTATTTTAAAAATTTTCTAAATAAAAAGTGGTTATTTATAAGTTTTTAAGTTAAAACTAAGTCCGCGTCGTCAATACGGTTACAACATCGCTTTCGGATCGTGATTTGGACTCCTCTAGCTCTCAGAAATCAAGCTTCAGTGAAAACCATACTTAAATGGGGCCTGCCGGACCACCCTAAGGTGGTTTATACCGGCGGTTCCATTTTTGCCAGTTTAAACCAGCGCAAAAACGACGTCACGAAGATACCCGCCGCCGAGATGCACAGCTGGGACGCATTGTGTGCGTCCTTGTGACAGTGATGCATTGCCAATTGCAGCCCTTTTCTGCACGCGTGCGCCTCTGACGTCGTTCAACGTCCTCCACCTCACGTCCTGGAGTGCATCCTGGCGTCAGCGCCAGGGCACCGACGCCGTTGACGACGCCGAAGAAGACGACCAGATTCCGGTCGTCTCTGGCAAAGCTATAGAGCTCCGTTTTGGGCAATTTTTGTGCCGTTTTCTTCAAAATTCTCTTTAGAATCCATTTATGCCCTCCTTTTGCACTGATTTTTCCAAAAACCATGGTTTTTAAATAAAATTTTCCAAGTTCCTAAAATCATCCATAGGTATTGGTTTTTGCTTTTTTTGGAGAAACCTACCGTTGGATCACTCCCAAATTTAAAGGGTTTGATCTTGGGTCTCTTGTGCACTAGGTGGATGGTGTGATTTTCAAACGGACATGGTTTGATATGTGAAATCACGCTCCAACAGTAGCGTGCACAAAGTTCCTAGGAAATATGATTTTTCCTAATTTTTAAATGCTTTTCTAATTATTTTTCTATTTAATAAATACGAAAAACAGAGTTTTAAGGCTTACCTTGCGCTTGGTCGGGGTTGCTCATGTTGCCGGGGTTCCACTCGCCAGAAAACTCAAACCTTGTAGGGCTAGGGTTCTGAGTTAAAAACCCAGAGAAACACTCAAGGTGGAGCGTTTTGGCTCCTAGGGAAGAATAGATATAGGGTTTAGAGTCCTAGGGGAAGAGAAACTCTTCCCCACACGTCTCTTTTCACGTCTCTCTGGCAATTTCGCTGGACTGGTAGAGACGTGTGGAAGATGGGGGTGCCATTATCAATTTGGACCCCTGTCTAACACATTTCTGTCAAATGACCAAATTGCCCTTTCCACTTTGACGGCTCCTAACTCCCTTCGTTTGAGCTCTGTTTTTCACATTCTTGGTGGCATTGGAATCGTATCGACGAACACTGTCCAATTCTTAAGTTTTCAGGAAAAGTTTCCATCTATAAATTTTTTAAATTGATTTATTTAGTAATTTCCTATTTTATACTAAAAATTTAGGATATTACACTGTGCTATTCCGGTTCTGTTTTATCCACATTCTATCTATCCAGGGACAGTGATATCCAGGACTGCTTATTTAATTTCATTTTCTATTTTTTTTAGAATAAATAATTCTATAAATTTGAACAGTTGAATAAATCTGGATTTTCTTTTAGTGTTAGTTTATTTCTGGTATATTCTTTATTTTATTCTTTTATTAATTGAATTTTATTTAAAACTCTATCATTTTAAATCAAGTCCTCGTGGGATCGACCCACATTTGCATAGCTATACTACAATAGCCTATGCACTTGCGGAAAACATCAACACTTTCGTTTGTACATGAAGTTGCCTTCATCTTCTTCCCCCATGATACATTAAGGTTCTCAACTTCTTCCAATACTTATCGTCCAGTCAACCTCTTTGGAGGTCTCCAAGTCTCCTCACTACCATCAAATTCTCCCTTTTTAAAATGGTAAGGATGGTTTTTATGTAACCATCTTCTGTGGCCTAGGAATGCCATCTTCCTACCATGTTGAAGTCGTGTGGAACAAGTTTGGTCACTACAAATAGGATAGGCATTGTATCCCTTCACTGTCCATCCAGTCAAATTACTGTATGTAGGAAAGTCACTTATTGTCCATAGTAGTACATGCTTAAGGGTAAATGTCTCTCTTTTGTATGCATCATAAGCTTCAACCCCTACTTCCCACAATGTCCTAAGATCATCGATCAACGGAGCCAAGTACACATTGATGTCATTTTCAGGTTACTTAGGACCTAATATTAACATAGTTAACATCATGAACTTTCTCTTCATGCACAACAACGGTGAAAAGTTGTAACAAACTATTATAATATGCCAAAAACTATACCTGCTACTCATAGAACTATGAGAATTAATCCCATCTGCAGATATTGCAAGTCGTAGATTCCTAGGTTTGTCTCCAAAATCGGGCCACATGAAGTCTACAAGCTTTCACGCAGGGCTATCTACTAGATGGTGAAAATAGTCATCACTCACTCTCTCCTCAGCATGCCATGCTAGTTTCTTCGCTTTTTCTTTAATATGAAACATTCTTTGAAATCTTGGAATAAGGGAAAAATACCATATGACCTTTGCAGGGACATCTTTTACTTGCTGATCACTTGAATTCTTCCTCATCTTTCATCTTGAATGTCCACATATTGGACATATAATTTTCTCTTTGTGCTCCTTTTTGTGCAAGATGCCGTCGTTGGGATAAGCATGTATCTTTTCTTACTTTAAGCCTAGTGTAGCCAAGGTTTTCTTTGCCTTACATGTCGACCTAACCAATTCGTTCTCTGTGGGCAGCATTTTACCAATGATTTTTAAAAATTCTATAAAACCATGATATGAAATACTTAATCTTGACTTCACATTGTAAAGCTCTACCACTATAGACAACTTGGTATAATATGTACACCTAACGTACAATGGCTCATCGGCTTCCTCCAATGTGGTCTGAAATTGTATTGAGTCATCTTGGAAGTCATTGTATACATCTCAAAACATAGGTGCAACTGTCCTACTATCTTCACCACCACTTCCTACATGCCTTCTTTTTCATATACACATTTAGCCCTTGTCGAGGGCTTATGAGGTACTTGCTCTCCATGCCACATCCAAGGGCGATAGCTTTCATCAACTCCAATGGCGCATAAATGTTCTCTTAATTCACCAATAGTAACCCTTTTTAGGTTTTAACATCTCAAGCATGGACATCGAATTCAATTACAATCACCACCTGCCCCAAGTGCAAACTCAATTAATTCTTCTATTCCCTCCTCATATTCCTTTGATAATCCTTTTGCACACATCCAAACATATTTGTTCATTTTTTGTCCAAAAGTGTGAAGACTTTCCACACATGAAAAGATTAGAATAATAATAGGTTAGGCATTTAAACAAATACCTGGTGTGTACGTATATATACAATGTACATAGTTAACATATATATATATATATATATTTAAAAAATATTAGAGGAGTCAACATTGAAGTCTAGCTAGGATAAGAAACAATAAGAATGAAGCAAAAACATGACTAATCCATGCACATAAATGTTCACATTGATCCATACATACATACATACATACATACATACATACATACATACATACATACATACATACATACATACATACATACATACATACATACATACA
The DNA here is from genome assembly GCA_035236585.1 of Warburgia ugandensis. Taxonomy (NCBI): domain Eukaryota; kingdom Viridiplantae; phylum Streptophyta; class Magnoliopsida; order Canellales; family Canellaceae; genus Warburgia; species Warburgia ugandensis. The sequence goes on from CP141139.1 coordinate 33,655,785, forward strand.
TACATATAACATAAAATGCAAGAAGAAAAAGAAAAGGAATTTTATAGCCATACACATCAAATAAAGTAAACATAATGAAAAAGTACAAGAATCAATACTACCCAAATGATATCAACTGAGAAAATATAAGTTCGGGACAAAGTGCATGTACATCCAACCCAATGTTCGAGTTTTCTCGAACTTTAAATCGAGAGTCAATTCAACTTTAACTTATAAGATATAAAAAATATGCAATGGTTATTAAGACCCATCTTATATGTTTATTGTATATAATATGGGTAACCATAATTCTCTCATATAAATTTTATATAAGATGGTTGTGTTAAAACCGACTTATATTTGCCATCTTATAAAGCCCCAAATTTAGTAGTGAAACATTGCATTCTTTGAACCTAGCTTAGAGATGCACTGAAAAGGCCACTTCTTGAAGATAGTTGATGCTTACCAAATGTGTAAAGGGATCTCAATGCATAGCCTTGTCTATGGGACTCAACCAAACCAAACTCGATCTTTTGCCTTTACTGATTTGCACTATCAAACTAAGGTTAGTACTTCAGTCACTAATTTATGAATGCCTTTATAAAACTAAAATTTTTATGTTAAGAGTCAATTATTGTATAAATTACCCTCATTTAGCATGACTTTTGATATATTTTAAAGATATTATTTAAAAATTTAAATGAAAAATATATCATTTGAGAATTTTATAATCTAACTGTAATTTGGTAAATTTTCACGGCTAGATGATGATACAAGGTAAGTATGTATAAAATCGAATGTTGTATGATACTAATTAGGTTATTTTCTTTGTTCTATAGGTGGTAGATCAAGATTCATGTCGTTAGTAAGCTGATCAACGTCCTAGATCTCTAGTAAAGCTTAAATTAAAATCGATAGCTTAGAGTAATCCAGATTATCTAGATCAAAATTAGAAGCAAGGACTCCAATTCATTCCTCAAGCATTAAGTCCAAACCATATGCACAAGAGAATTGAGAATGCTAAGAGATTTTATGTTTAATGATGGAAAGTGAGAAGGATAGAGAGAGAGAGAGAGAGAGAGAGAGAGAGAGAGAGAGAGAGAGAGAGAGAGAGAGAGAGAGAGAGAGAGAGAGAGAGAGAGAGAGAGGAAATAGTTTCCTAATAGGAAAGTAAGTTAAATTAGGAAATTCAATTGATTTAGAATTTTTTGGAGAAAAGGAAAGAGAATAGAGAAGAAAATCACTAAAAATTAAATTCAAAGTAACTTCCCATCACCTATAAATACCAGATCAAAGATGGAGTGAAAAGAGATTGAAAATTCAGAGAAAAATATAGATTGAAGAAGATGAATAGTGCTCGTAGGTTGGTGAGGGGTTCTTTACACATCAATTCCTGCTTCTAGCTTGACAAAAATCTGTAAAATTTGATTCATTAGATAGAAAACATTAAGGAAAAGAAGACTCGGGTGTTTGATTTTTAATTTTTATTCCAAATCTTATAATTTGAATTGATTAAAGTTAGCTACTTGCTACTGTTTGCATGAACAATAATAGTGAGTTACTTAAAGTTTTGAACCTTTGATTTGGTTTATTTGATGATTTTTGAATGATGTAATCCTTTGCTTATATTTTTATTTGAGTTAGAAAGAGTTTCATTTTTCTTTTGAAATTTAATAGTTGGATTTGTTTAATTTTATGAAATAATCTTGAAAGGTACTGTTGTCCAGGTTGGTAGACATCCTATGTTTGTGATTGAATATCTTAATTTCTATTATCTTGATTTGAAATCTAATCATACAATTGAATTTATTGATATCAAATTATTTTAGGTATCAAGTTTCATTGAAAAATTCTATTAGAAAGCAGAAGAAATAAGTGGCCAAAGTTATTAAAATCTTCATGGATTCTAACTATTAGTGGATTGTAAATAGAGACCCAATTAATCACGGACTGTAAACATGGATAAGATAACTGCTTAGCTAGTGTCACATGCAGCTGCACATGATTATCTCAGTTATGCACTGTTTTTCTAGTAACAGTCTCTCACTTGCAAACATAGTAAGAGGTTTGCTCTGGTATTTTAATTTGAATTTTTTAAAAAGAAAATCCCTGAATGGGATCTATTGTGTGACATAATGATCAAGCTAGTGAAGTTAAATTAGTTTATTATTGAATTTAATTTATTTCCATTTAAATTCAAAATTGTGTATTTTGTTAATTAATAAATCAAAGTTTTTTTGTACATTATTAATTAATTAATATTTATTTTAGCAATTAAATTTTATTTAAACTCTCACTTTCTAAGTCGAATCTCCGTGAGATTGACCTGTACTTGCATAAGCTGTACTACAATAGCCAATGCACTTGCGGAAAACAGTCAACACTTTAACAATCATATCTCTCTTTTATCTTCAAATACCAAAGACTATGATGATCTAGAAAACACAATGAAGTCTCTCTTTTTCTTTAAATCTCAAAAGGAATGATGATTTGTAGAGCACAATCATAAATATCTTTTCTTACAATAGATCTCCATGAGATAATTATCTTTGTATCTCAAATATATGATGATTTCAAAATACAATTAGAACTTATATCTCCTTAGATCATAGATCAAGAATCTAAAGTTTCAGTGGGAAATTAAATAATATGTGATTACCATGATTAACTACTTGTCATCATCATTAAAGCCTTATCCCTTTAAGGGTCAACTACATGAATCTTGTTCCTTTATTCCACTCTATCAAGTGTCATGGCTTCATTTAGTCCAAAAGTTTTTAAATATTTTCTTACCACTTATATCCACATCCTTTTGGGCCTTCCCCATGCCTTTTTAGAGCCTTTAACTTAGATTGGCTAACTCCTTCTAACTAGTGTCATTTTTTCATCCTTGTTGGACATGTCCAAACTATTTAAGTCTACCCTCCCTCATCTTGTTATCTATTGGTGCTACATTTAAGTTTCTTCTACTATTTTCATTTCTTGTTCTATCCTTTCTTATATTGCTACTCATCCATCTCAATATCCTCATTTCAGCTACACTCATCCTATGTATATGTTGTTCCTTAAATGCCCAACATTCTAATCCATAAAGCATGACTGACCTTACAACCATAATATAGAATTTCCTTTCAATTTGAGTGGCACCGCCGATCACACAAAACCTTAGAGGCACATCTACATTTGTTCTAACTCACTTGGATTCTTTGAGTAACACTCCTACGTGCTAAAAGTTATACACATCTATTTCTCTATTTTTAGCCCTTTTTTACTTGGTTTCTTGGACACAAGCTATGATGACTCTCCTACATTTCATTATATCCACTAACTCCATACTCTTATATGTCGATGTGGCTATATTCCATGTGGTGATATGAATAGTATTCTTTTGAGCTAGTCACCTTATCCATGCACATATAGAATGGCATGGGAACCCCTATCTATTTTCCACTACACCTTAGTTATGATGCAGTGCACTGCATTCATGGGAATACTCCATCATCCCTTACCCATTTTCCATTATATCTAAGATTCGACGCAGTGTGTTGTTTATGGGGAAACATCCTAATAGTCATTGCTTATTTCCAGCTACATCTAGGCTTCGATGTGGCACGTCGCTTATGGGTAAACTCATATAAAGAATAAGAACTTCATGAGTTCAATAACTCTAAAACTAGAGTGCTAGAAATAAATACTCTCATGTCTTGTAGTTCTTAGTTAAAACATCTAAAATAGCATTTTTGACTTATTTTAATTAAAACATGATCAATAAAACTAGACATTCATTGAGATTAGTGCATATAAGAAAATGTATTATAGAATGGAACTTCCTCTTAGTGTATATATATGTCAACAAATATCAAGCGCATGGTGAACAAAGTCATGAACTACTTCCTTTTATGATAAGCTAGAATTATAACACACATTTTTCTTTACAAACATAGGTGTACCTAAACTTTATGCATTTATGCTAGGCCATGTGCATAATCCTATATTTTGCTAAGCGCTCTATAGATAAACCATTAATCTTGTAGGAAGTAGCCTTACTTATACACTCAGAATAGGTGAATCTATTAGTAGTGGTCCTACATATACTACACTAGGAAGATCTATATATTGACTAAGATAAAAAAAATACAAATCTCACTACATACATGACATACTACATACATGGGGTAGTGAAAGTTAATTTGTCAAATTGTAGTATTTCTCATAATTGCCAGAGAGCTTATTTTTCTCTTTGAACCTAGGCAATGACATTGGGTAAAGTTTTCACTATTTTCAATTCAATTCTGTTGTGAACCCCATTCCCCTCAATATTTAGTGACATGCTTTCTTTTTAGCACCTTGGAGAAAGGATCAAGGTTTTAGTGCTTTGACTTCACACAGTTGCACTATTTTAGTCAAATCTCTCATAGATTTAAATCTGTCACTCTCAAACATGATTGACTAAGAATGTCATTACATAATATGTTATATGCTTTCATCACAAATGTGTCATTATCAAAATGAAAATAAATAGTTATAGCTCATATTGGCTTCACCTTGATAGTTACATTACCAATAAGGTCTTTTAGCCACTATGCTCCTCCTCATCAAGGACCAAAGCTATAAACCTTAATGCTGTAGTTAAATATCTAACTCATGTTCATTTCTTGAACTACCACAAAAATGGTTTCACCCCTCATTGGATAAAATTTATGTTTTCAATGGCTATGAATCATGTGGATTTAAGTTTTAAGTTGCACCACTGCAATCCTCAATTAGAGTGGGATCTCTCAGTATGCAAGTTATAGTGTAAAGTTTTTATAAAACAATATATAATTCTCAAAATCTTTCCAAGACTTATCACGTGGATTGATTTTATACTTAGCTTCAATGTTAGGACATTGACGAGGAGCTTATAGGCCTTGCTAGTCATGGAATAACCAATGAAAGTACAATAGCTTCTATGATATCCTACTTTAAATTCTTTAACTTTCAACAACATCACATGTGCTAGGTGCGCCACACCTTCATATAACTAATTTTTAGTCTCCACCTTTTCATATTTTTTATGGAATAATCCTAGATTTTTATAAGGAACACTATTCAGAATAATGACATAGTAAGGACAATGCTTCTCCTAATAGTTTTGATATAACCTTGAAGTAGTGAGCAAGGAATCACCATCTTAGCAAATGTTCATTCTTTTGCCGAACAAGATCTATTTGCTGATGAGTATAAGGAGCACTTAGTTCTTTAGCAATGTCTTTCTATTCAAAATAGAGGAATCTACACTTTCCTTTATCAGATCTCAATGTCTTAATCTTTTCAACTTTTGCTTTTATAAGATTTTAAGTGATCCAGAGCTTCATTCATATGTGAGACACATTTATTTGAAGTAGCCCTTTCATTTTCAGGTTGTACACCTGTCACCTCACATATATCATTGCTTGAACTCAACGAATACTATTTTTTCTTTTAATTTACTGGACCTGTCATGTCTTTATCTAGACTATCACAACCTAAAATTTTTAATGTCACAACCTCTTTAGAAGTAAGTCTTTAGGTTGATATCACCATGACCAGTCATGAAGGTTCCTCATGGATGTTTTAGAATCAAGCCCCATTGTTTTGAACATATTTGTCATTTTAATGCCTTTTTGTACTAATGCCTTGTAAAAGTTCGAGGGCCCCACACACAACAATATTGTCTGCTTTGGAGACTAGGGCCCATATCACCTAGCCCCCTCACGGCTTTGTTCTTGCCTTGTAGGAAAAAGATCCCTCTCATTAGAGATTGTATTAACCTCAATAATCTTACTTGAAGGGTTTAGCATTCCCTTATTTCTCACCAAACGAGTTTAGCAATTGCTTCTTCAAAGTCATCAACATTAGCTTTCTAAGATGAATAGCTTACCAATTCTCATTAATTGCCAACCCACTTATAATGATATGAACTTCCAAGACTTAGGTTTGAGATTGACATACTATGATTGTTTCCAACTAGAAACTTTTTCTTTAAATCCTCATTGACATATATCCCATTTAGAGTATCCCACTACTCTTTTGTTGACTTGATGTTGTTCAATACCTTGACATCTAATTCATGATTTAGCTCGATTAGACTATTAGTGTCTTTAGACGATTTCCCATCTTTTGGAATTTTGTAATCCAATCTATGTGCTAGATACGCTGGATTAGGTTCAGTAAGTTCATTTTAGTTATCATTAAGTTCCCATAATACATGGAGGTAATGTATATATTTTCAAATTGTTGGAAATTATTTAACTTACACACGATGGATTCTTTGTACCTAGATTAAAGGTGCATTACAAATGCCTCTTCTTAAAGACAATTGATGCATCCTAAATGTGCAACGGATCTCAACAGCGTTATCTCCAAGATTCAACCAAGCCAAACAAATTTTGCTCCTACTGACTTTCATACTAAGGTCAATACCTTATTCTCCAATTTATAAATATCTTTATACAACAAAAAAACTGAAAAATATATCTCTTTTTTCCCCCCCTCAAATCTCAAAGAGTATAATGATATGGAATACAAAATCAACTCCTTTTTTCAAATCTCAAAATGAATGAATATCTAGAAAAACACAATCATATCTTTCTTTTAGTTGCAGTAGATCTCCATGAGATAAACATGTTCAGATCTCAAAAGTATGATGATTTGGAAAACATAGAACATAGAACTTATGTCACCTTAGAAAAAAGACCACAGATAAAGAATCAAAGTTGCAATGAGAAATTAAATAAAATTAGCATTTCCATGATTGGATAAACTCATATAAACAATAATAACTTCACAAGCTTAGTAACTCTAAAACTATAGTTCTAGAAAGAGAAACTCTTAAGTCTCGTATTTTTTAGCTTGAACTATAGAAGCAGAGGAACTTAACAAGTGTATAGACACCCAAATTTGTTCCATAAGCAATCAAATGAGGACTGACCTTGTTTTGAACATCTTCCCTAATGATGAACAAAGCTTTAGACATTATTAGCCAATGAAGAAACTTGAAAGAAGTCAACTATCCCATAACTTCTTTTAGTTTGCCAATTCAATTAGTTTGATCCTTCTGTTACCTATTAATAGCATTATACAATTTATCAATTCAAGTATTGGTGCTACACTTCTATCAAACAAATTCTTTCCATGATTACACTTCTCTACTTGGAAAATTTAGTCCCACATTGATTTGATAATTTGAATTGCTTGATTTTTAGCACCATAAAAGAAAAGTGCCAAACAAACACAATGAGTTCATTTGATAATGAGTACAATTAATACATTTGGGATCAAATACACTAAACTCAACTGGAGTTAGTGCAACTACTTTCTAAAAAGTAGTTAACTTTAATCAAAGTTTCTAATTGGTTGGTTAAGTGTTCGAAGCATTTTTGGAGCCCTCTGAAGCTTGGGAAAAGCTTGAAGAGTTATCCAAACTAAGGGCAGAGGTTCATGAGCAACCTTTGAGGTAATCATCTTAGTTTTTTTATTTTAGTTAGTTTAATTCAATTTACTTCACTCTACTTTAGTTTAGTTTACTTATTTTTACTTAGTTTAATCCATTTTATTTTAGTTTGTTTAAGTAGTTTAACTTATTCAATTTCAACTTTAGTTTACTATCAAGGACTTTCCAGTTCTAATTACTTTACTTCTTGTCTGCTACATAATTGACTTCTGGCTTCTAGGCTAATATTAACATTGTGCAATTCTCCAAGGGAGATTAGCACCATGCTAATGTATCTAGTTTCCAAAAAGAATAACTTTTTTTTAGCATTGCTTTAGCTTTTGTCTTCAATTGTCAATGATCACTTTGTGGTGCTTGTAGTGGACTTAATTGATCCATCACAGGAAGAATTAGAACTTAGATATGTAATTATTTTGCATTGGATAGGCTAGGTCTTGCTTTCTAATCCAAAGTGTCGACTCAGTCATGATTTTCAACATAGTACTTGAAGGATTCCCACTAAATATAGTGTCTAAACTATTAATTTTGAAAGCACTTGATAATCCTTACATTATAATCTCACCATCTATTAGATATAATGCTCTTACCCCCCTCTGATTACAAAATGTAAGAATTCTTAAAAGAGATTGTCTCTAACTAGATGGACTCTAAGATAGAGTGAACAGAGAATATCAATAACTTGATGGACTTTAAAAAAGAGAGAGAATTGAGAATGTCTCTACCTTGGTACACTCTAAAAGAGAGAGAAGAGAGGATAATTTGGTGCAAAATGGCATAAGGCGGTACCCCTATTATATAGGGGTTTAGGGTAGTTGCACCATAAAGCAAAAAAAATTGTTACACATGTAATGGTTAAAAACATTACTACTGTGCTATTGCACCAACTAAGCTTACTACTGTACTAGTCCAACAATACAAGATAAACTACTACACAACAATGAAAGGGTCCAGACTTATACATCTTTTATTAAAAGTCAAGCTATTACACAACACGCTTTTACTCCAAAAAACTTAAACATGTTTACATATAACCCAAAATCATTTAACTGTAGCTACATGCGTGCGTATTTGGCTACTAAGTTGAGTCTCAACTACCTTTGTACCACTTCTATTTACACCACCTTGGGTGTAAATAGCTTGAGTCTCAACTATATTGGCATTGCCTCCATTGTCCCTAGTATGGTAATCGACTACATTTGCACCACCTCCATTCTCACCACTATCATTTGCAGTTTCCTTGCCCATTCCTCTACCCCTTCCCCTTAATATATTCCTACTCCAACATTTTCCAAGGTGCTCCTATGTGTTGAATCCTAAACAAAAGGAAAAACAAAGCTTTTAATTGAAGGAAAATTGTCAAACTAGTTCCCTAAAGTTAGGGCACTTTTCCATAGAAGGGCTTGGTTTTGTATTTGTACTAAACTTATACCTCATGTTTCAATTTCGTTCCTCCACATTCTATTCATGAGTTGTCAAAAAGCTCAACAGAAAGTGGTCACTTGCGCATCTCATGCTATTCTACAAAGACAAAGTGAAAATTTTAAAACAAAATTTAAAGAAAAGATAAAGTTGAGAAAGGGGTTGCCATATCAATTTCTCATTCGTTGATTATGATCTCTTTAAAATATTCAATATGTATGTATGTATAAGGCCCTTAAGAGAAAGGAATTTATAAGTGAGTGCCACCTTCTTAATCCTCTAATATAGAAGTGTGTACTTGCAACATTAGAATGAAACAATTTGAGCTAGGACCTCAACTACCAAGGGGTCTCGGTTTGACAACTTGTACTTGCAACCTAATTGAATCTTCCCACTACATATGGCATTATTTGGAAAGACATCTCCATCTTTAGTCAAAATGATGATGTTTGGCAGTTGTTCTTCATGTAGCAAGATAAAACTCTTAGTCATACATTCATTAGTTGACCCATTCTCAGATTCTCTCTCATGATTATTGGCAACCAACCTCCATTTATGTAATGGCAGCCCCGGTACACAAAGCTCCCACGTATGCGGGGTTCGGGGAAGAGGGGACCACAAGGGTTAATAGTATGCAGCCTTACCTTACATTTTACAAGAGGCTGTTTCCCACGCCTTAAACCCGTGACCTCAAGGTCACATGTTGACAATGCTACCATTGTGCCAAGGCTTCCCTTCTACCAACCTCCGTTCGTGTGTGTAAACTAAACCTTGACAGAACCCTGCTACAGCTAGAAAAATGCAACTGCACGAGATCGAGAGGGGCATATCTAGAGGATGATAGCTAGACTAATGCTCAATGGTCTCCAGTGGGGATTAAAAGTCTCCAAAAACTAGTAACTCAAGTTAAGTTTCCAAAAGAGACCAATTCTATAATCCATCAATCAAGTGAAAGCAACCGAACGATTGGTCTCTTAGTTGGATCACTGAAGATAGCAACCATTTGTTGGAGTATCTCCATCAACCTTTTAGCTTTACCCAGGACACATTGATATATGTGGTTGGTTGCCAGTTGGCAATTGTAAGAGGTTTACGGTGTTGCCCTCTTAAACCAACAAGGCTGGCCCACTGTTATGGCCATCCTTTACTAATCAACGGCTGAGATTGTCTGATGTATGAAATTTGGGGCATATCTACTGAAGCGAAATTCCCATTCTGGATGGTTAATTTTGAAAGGCAGGTCATCGAAAATGAGATGAAAAGGTTTGATTAACCACGGATCTGTTGTTCATTGTGTGAAAATAAAGGTTTTATTCGATATAAAATGGTAGTTTCGTAAATTTCATGAAAGCAATGGTCATACGAGTATTATCTCTCTGTAAAGGGTAACGGTACCATCCAGTTGCCCGACTGAATCATTTTACAAACATTTTCTTCTTCGTGCTTCTTTTTCTTCCCGTTTTCTCGAACGAAACAGAAAAAACCGAAGTGCATTGAGAAAGAGAGTAGGAGAGAGAGACAGGCTGCCACTGGCGAGGATTTCCGATGGCAATCTGGTAATTTTCTGGCTGATTCGCTTTTGGAGATCTCAAATTTCGCCTTTTGTCGGATCTGATGCAGTGAGAGCAAGGATTTGAATCGAAGAAGGAGAAGCAGAAGAGGGACGAAAAAGTTTCAGAGGGCGAGAGAGATAATGGAGGTGATCCTCCATATCTATGATGTGACGAACAGTGCTTCTCCGAAAACGAACAATACTATTGTGCAGATCAACAAGATCTTCAAGGACGGTATTGGACTTGGTGGAATCTTTCACAGCGCAATTCAGGTTATCAATCTCTTCTCTTTTTAACTTTTGGCTTTTTCTTGAATTTTTTCATGGTAAAATCATGGATTCTGCTTCTTGAATGGTTAGGTTTCGTTTCTTGTCCAGTGCTTCTTCGTTCAATCAGTGCAATGCCGCTTTCTGGCTTAGGTTTTCATCCTACTAGGGTTTCTCAGATAGTTTTCTCTTTGCATGTCCGAGAAGTATCTTGGTATTTGAAAATTTACTTTATTGGAGATAGATGGAGTTTGCATTTGGAGGAGAATCGTGAAATCAGTAAAACAAGTCATGCGGAAAATATTAGAAAGGAAAATTGAGATGAAATCCGTACGGATGCATTTCTTGGAAGTCGTTATCAGAAAGCTAGTGTTTTCTATATGTTACTTTTGTGGTCCTCAGGGCACACGTCTTTTCCCGGGTTGGCATGTGGAATTCGTGATTTCATTTTATGTACTGCTGCTAGAATCCTCAAAGGTGGTTCCAGAAGTATCATCTGTACGATGGAGAACTAAATATGTAAACAGAGAATCTGTGTAGCATGGGTGTGCTTCTTTGGGCCAGTTATTATCCCTGTATCACTTAATTGATACTTGTAGTTAATGTTAAACATCTTTCAAGTCTACCTAGTAAGAAATGGTCCTTTGCTTCTTACAGTTTGAGAAAGGAAGAGGAAAAATCCTTTGTTGTTACTGCCCTTGGAATTAAATTTGCCTAAGAGACACTGATACATGCAAGTGGAGCGTCAATAATCAAATGGATGTTAGTAGTATTCTTGACATTGTATATAGGTTAGTTGGTCAAAGTTCATCTTTTCCAGTCCAGAAGAAAAATAGGAAAAAAAAGAAGAAGAAAAAAGTATTAAAAGAGCTGGACTAATCAACTCCTTGACAAGGACCAATCTTATTGTAATAAATTTGATTGTAAATTGTGGGGAATGTCAAATATCTATTAATGCACGGAGTTTACAAAGGGTTTTACTTGCCGATTGGTACATGATGCAAAACCCTCCTTATTTATCAGGGCTTGGGACCGGCTGCAGCGTAGTTACTAACCTTTAAAAGTGAACTATATAAAACTCAAATAGACATTTTTCTACTTTAGAATACCAAAAGATCAATGTGTAAGAATTGTAAGGTAATACCTGATGAGAGTCTAACCTTACAAAATAGGTTAATGGCTATGGATATTTACATTAAAATATGAAAGAAATGAAATGAACTTAATAGGTATCCAAAAATTAAGTAGTAGAAGGTAACATCATTTACAAATAAGTTGATGGTAGAAGGAAACTGGAACAATGAAATAGAAGTAACCACCATATGGACTAATATGGCCAAGTCCATTAAGAATGTGATAAAAGATGTCCTAGGAGTATCTAAGGATAGAAGTTAATTAATAAAGGAAACTTAGTGGTGGAATGAAAAAAGTGCAAAAAGTTATTGAAGATAAATGTGTTTATTTTAAGGAATCATAGAGGACTAAAAATAACGAAAACTTTGAGCATATAAGAATGCTAAAAAAGTTGCTAAGAGAGTAGTAAGTGAGGCTAAACTTAAGGTATATGATGATCTCTATTATAGACTAGGATCAAGAGAATGTGATAAAGATGTGTTAATACTCGCAAAAGTAAGAGAGCAAAAGAGTAAGGACTTAGATCATGTGAAGTGTATTAGAAGTGATGACCAAAGGGTATTAGTCAAAGATGACAAGGCCAAACAAAGGTAGTTTCAAAAATTGCTAAATGATAATTACCCTGAGAATATAGGGACTGAAAGTACGTAAACCCAAATAATGTTGGACATTATAGATACGATCGTAAGATTAGAATACCTTAAGTGAAAGATGCCTTAACAAAGATGAAATTAGGAAATGCCCTGGGTCCTAATGGTATACCAATAGAGGTTTAGAAGTATATGGGAGATACTGGAGTAGTTTGGTTGATAAAGTTGTTTAAAAAGTTTGTAAAAACAAAGAAAATGCCAAATGAATGGAGGAAGAGCTCTATTGCACCAATTTATGAGAATAAATGAGACATATAGAGTTGCACTAATTATCAAGAGATCATACTTATGAGCCATATCAAGAAACTTTTTGAAAGAGTGATTGAGAAGAGGCTACAGTATGAGATGAGAGTATGGGGGAACCAGTTTGGTTTCATGCCTGGGAGTCGATTATGGAAGCTATTTTCCTGCTTGGACAATTGATAGAGAAATATAGGAAGAGGAGGAAGGACCTTCACATTGTCTTTTTTGACTTAAGAAAAGCTTATGATAGGGTCCATAGAGAGTTAATATGGTGGGTGCTGGGCAAGAAGGGTTTAACGGGGATATATAGACATAATTAAAGATATGTATGAGAGAGCGGTAGCAAATGTTGCTACCACTAGCGAAGAGACTTGTGATTTTCCTATTACTATAGGATTGTTCTAAGGATCACTATTGAGCCCATAATTTTTCACATTGGTTATGGATAAGTTAACAAAACATCTGCATGAGGAGATTCCATGGTACATGTTATTTGCAGATGTTATATTTTTGATTAAGAAGACAAGGGAGGGCGTAAACACAAAGCTAGAGTTATGGAGAGATGCATTAGAATTTAAATGATACAAAATTAGTTGAACTAAGACAGAGCATATGGAATGCAATTGAGCATGGAGAGGAGTGGGAGTGGAGTACTAGTAAAGATTGATAACCAAGAAGTCCCCCTAAAATAACACTTTTGATACTTGGGATCGATAGTTCATGAGAGCAGAGAGATTGAGAGGGAGGTTACCTCGAGAATCCAAGCGGGTTGAAACAAATGAAGATGAGCATCTAGAGTTTTGTGTGGTTGGTGGGTGCCCTTCAAATTGAAAGGGAAATTCTTTAGGATGGTTGTAAGCGGGCCATGCTCTATGGATCAGAGTGTTGGGCAGTTAAGGAACAACATGCACATGGAATGAGCATAGTCAAAATGCAGATGTTGAGATGGATGAGTGGCAAGACAAGAAAGGATAAAATTAGAAATGAAAACATTAGAAGAAACTTAGGAGTAGCACCAATAGGTAAGAAGATGAGGGATATTTGACTCAGATGGTTTGGACATGTACAACGGAGACTGGAAACGGCACTGGTTAAAAGGAGTGAGGTGATTTAAGTCAAAGGTTCTAAAAGGGCAAGGGGAAGGCCAAAAGAACATGGATAGAAGTGGTGAGAAAAGATTTAAAAACTTTAGGGAATAGAGTAACAAGATTCATGCGGTCGACCCTTAATCGAGATGAGGTCTTGATGATGATGATGATGTATATTGTGGGGATGCCACTAGTCTGGGTTTTACTTAACCTATTTAAATTCAAGAGGGGTTTCTAATAGGACTAGGAGGCCTGTATTATTTGAGTTAGACAAAAATTGGGTTGGATCATAAGTAAGTTTGCCTCCTAGGATAGCAGTCACAGCAGTGTATTAGACTTTAGGCTTATATTTGTAAGCTAAAGGGATGGCAGTTGGTTTTTCATTCAATAAAATCAATTGCAAGCACAGATATTGGAGATTATCATTTCCTACTAATTGAGGTCCAACTCCAACCCAAAAGTGGTAAAACATAATTAAGACTGTAAGGCATTTTTCTTGGTTTTTCTCATTCTCTTGAGTCTGATCGGATCCTTCTTATTGAATGAGCCTGGTATGGGCTAGACCGAGGTAAGTTTTGGTTGCAATTTGATAACCAGTTTGATCCTTGATTTGGATGGATCATTGGAAGTGAAATCTTGGAAGTGGCTAAATAGGGCATAAGTGAATCTATGTAAGAGGCGAAAGGTGCACCTAGGCTCATGGGGGGGCCCTTGGAGCTTGGACGGCCTTGGTGCGCTTAGGTGCATGCCTGAATCATGACGCACAAAAATAAATATTTAATAATTACAAAAATAACCAAAAAATCCTAAAAAAGTAAGAAAATGTGGAAACATAATTCTATGATGAAATATTACCCAAACATGTAATTTTCAATGTGGATAGAAATATGTTTTAACAAATAAATGCAAATTTTTTTATATTTTTTTTCAATTTCTGTAACTGTTATTTTCGAAAAAATTAAAAAAGGTAACATTGAAACATGAAAAACCATGAAAAAGGACATCACACATGTCCTCACAAGCAAGGGTAAGCTATATATGTGGATGGAAATATGTTTTAACTAATAAATACAAAAAAAAAAAAAAATCAATTTCTATAACTGTTATTTTTGGAAAAATTGAAAAAAATAACATTAAAACACAAAAAACCATGAAAAAGGATATCACACACGTACTCACAAGCAAGGGGAAGCTATATATGGATGGAAATATGTTTCAATGAATAAAATGAAAAAAAAAAAGCGAATTTTTAAAATTTCTTTAATTGTAATTTTCAAAAAAATTAAAAAAATAACCCTAAAATACAAAAAAGCATGAAAAAAACATCACATGTGCACACACAAGCATGTGGAAAGCTATATATGTGGATATAAATATGCTTCAATGAAGAAATACAAAAAAACCATTTTTTTTTTTTTCAATTTCCCTAATTGATATTTTCAAAACCGATAAAAAACACGAAAAAAACCTTAAAAAAAACTTAACTCTATGGCAAAGAAACATAAAACTCAAATAGAATGTTTGTTTATACATATAGAATAAGAACTCATCAAGATTTATCTAAAAAAGTAAACTAAAAACAAAAAAATTGAAAAATTGGTACTGTTTTTTTACATTTTGTAACAAAAAATGTTGCTTGAAGTGAAGATTTATGAATTCATACCTTTTTTTGCTTAGATCTGTGAATGATTGAAGAGGAATGATTGTTTTCACTTTCTGAGCTCTCAGGAGAAGCGAAAATAGGGTTACAAGATGAAAAAAAAATAAAAAAAATGAAGTTATATGTTTAACCAGTCGTCAGCTGCGCCCAAAAGTCGGAGGTGCTCTTGAACTAAGTGTCCAAGCGCTGGCTCCTTGACTCCCCTACGAATTTTACCAACCTAGGCGCTAGACTTGCAACTTGCACCTAGGCACACCTCTAGCTACATACAAGTTAATTTGATCCATTGGGCCAGCTTGACCTATTGATGATTCCAACAAATTGGCTGGAGGGGCTAGTATATCTGCAACTCAAGTAAATAGATCAAAGATTTGGATTGGCAATTTGGTAACACATATTTATCTCACCATTTCCCTTCTACTGTGCAACACAAATTCTTAAGATGCACATATAAAAATGTAGATGAGAATGGCTTTTGTATTAAAACTTTCGATGAAGTTTGATGATTCTTATTTGAATACTAGAGCATTTTAATTAATCATTTTGATACTAGGTGGACTAGTTTGAATTGAAGTAGGGAGTTTGACTATGGCCTATTCTATTGGAAATGATTAGTATAGAATGTTTAATTTGGAGAAACTCTTGTTTTGTCTTCTCTTCTTTGCAGAAAGTTACTACTGTTACTTTAGATTGAAAATGAGCTTGGAGTTAGAAATAGACATGGAGGTCTCCAGACTGCTTCTTTCTGTAAAAGGAAGTATTTTAGAGGCGAAAGAGCTTCACTTATAATTCTTGGGGGTTGTTGGAAATTTGAAGTATGCGAGTTGGTTCTCTTTGTAATTAGCTTGACATAGAAAACAATTCTTCCTGTCTATCATACTATTGTCTTTAAGCACATCTAGCTTGGGTTGGAATTTCTTCATTGTTTGTTATTTCATACAGCTCCTCTCACACTAGTTGATATTCAGAACAAGTTTTATTGTTTGACTTGCTTCTACTTGCCGTGGTTTAGTAATCAAGGTTCTAGTGTTGATGGTGAAGCAAGGAAGCTTTCAGATCAAACTATGAAGTTATTCAAGCCTTGACCAGATAGTTGGAAGCCTTGGGGTTACACATTGCAGTCTTTAATGAGATGTCTGGCCTTGTGCACTGAATTCAAGGTGGTCACCAAGAAGTTGGAGAGCTACGCTCAAAAGGCTAAATTGAAGATGATGCTTACTACTAGGAAGAAGACATCAACACTGAATATGCCACCCAAGACAAAGGAAAGCTATGAAGTATTACATCAATGTGATGATTTAGAGTATACTGTGTCTTAAAAAGGAACAACAAATAGCCATTAGAAAAGATAAGCTTTTAATGCAGTTTGGTGGATAT
This sequence comes from Warburgia ugandensis, assembly GCA_035236585.1. NCBI lineage: Eukaryota > Viridiplantae > Streptophyta > Magnoliopsida > Canellales > Canellaceae > Warburgia > Warburgia ugandensis. The sequence goes on from CP141139.1 coordinate 33,672,628, forward strand.
GGAAACCCCTTTCTCTCTCTGCCCTCCTTTCCTTAATTGGCTGATACAATTGTTCTTCACTGCAAGAGCTCCAGGGGCAATAGCAGTGAAGATCTGCAGATCCCTGTTGGCGACTGAGGGCAACACTGTTGGAGTATTGTCAGCCTAAATCACTAAGGACTGAAGACTCTCATGGTGGCTAGTCGAAGCCTTAATGGAACTGATGATTCTGGACACTATGACATTGTGTAAAACGCATTATTACCTTAAAAAAACAGCCATATAACTAGAACATTATCAAAAGAAAAGGCAAGAAAACCACACAAGGTTGACCAATAACGACAGAAGGAAATAAAATGGCCAACCAAGAACACTGGTTTCTTTTCTTCTCACTATAGGATTGTTTGGAAAGGTGAAGAGGATGAGGGTGTGAAAGGGCAGCATGTAGGCAATTATAGATATGATTGAAATGGCAAACACAGTCAGAATATTGACCAAAATTGCATAAGAAAATAATGAGATGTTACCCTGTCTTTGGTGCTGGTTGTTTCCTCTTTTTACTATTGATCTGCAAGGCCTTTGATTGTCCAATTTTACATTATTGACATCCTTGATCAGAGGGAGGAACCTGAGAATTAAAGGTGGCTTATGGTTGGCTTGCTTGACCAGTCGAAGTATGAGCAAGAAAACACTTCAAAGGTGAAATAAGTCATACTAGTATTTCAGAAGGTTATTTTTTGCATTGTATGTGGACTTAATATACAATAGCCACATTTTTTTATTTGACAAGTCCTTTCTTGAAAACTAGCTTTTGGATTTAGAGAATGAAGAGAGAATGAGCAAAGATGACAATGTTTGAGGAGGTTTTGGAGTAAGTATCCATAAATCAAAACAAAACAGTAACAAGAAGTAAAGATAAACAACCGAAGTGGGATTCCTTCTCCTATATCAGTCCAGTTATGCCTAACCCTTTCTGTAACTATTACTCTCTTGCATCATTTGGCTTTTTCACTATATGCTAAAAGAAACCTCAAAAGACTCACAAATATCCTATACTCCTCTAACATGTAAAGGCACACAGAAGTGTATTCCATAAGGAATATAGGCCTGTGAGCTGGTGTGTAAACTGTCTTTTACAATCATCATCATCATCATCAAGACCTTATCTCAATTAGGGGTCGGCCACATGAATCTTATTCCTCTATTCCACTCTATTAAATAACATGGCTTCATTTAGTCCCAAAGTTTTTTAATCTTTCCTCACCACTTCTATCCACGTTCTTCTTTTGGGCCTTCCCCTTGTCCTTTTAGAACCTTCTACTTGTATTGCCTCACTCCTAACCGGTGCCGATGTTGATCTCTTTTGAACATGTCCAAATCATCTAAGTCTAATCTCTCTTATCTTGTTACCTTTTGGTGCTACCCCTAAATTTCCTCTAATATTTTCATTTCTAATTCTATCCTTTCTTGTCTTACCACTTATCCATTTCAACATCCTTATTTCTGCGACGCTCATCCTATGAGTATGATGTTCCTTAACTGCCCAACACTTTGATCCATAGAGCATGGCCGGTCTGATGGCCATCTTATAAAATTTTTCTTTTAGTTTGAGGGGCACTTGTCGATCACATAAAACTCTAGATGCACATCTCCATTTGTTCCAACCCACTTGGATTCTTTGGGTAACCTCCCTCTCAATCTCTCTACTCTCATGAATCATTGATCCTAAGTACTGAAAGTGGTCTTTTACAGGGACTTCTTGGTTATCAATCTTGATTGGTGTTCCACTCCTCTCCTTGCTAAAATTACATTCCATATATTCTGTCTTAGTTTGGCTAATTTTAAATCCTTCAGATTCTAATGCTTTTGTTCATAACTCTAGCTTTATGTTTACACCCCACTCTTGTCTCATCAAGGAAGACTATATCATCCGCAAATAGCATGCACCAGGGAATATCTGCGTGCAGATGTTTTGTTAACTCATCCATAACTAATGTGAAAAGGTATGGGCTCAGTGCTGATCCTTGGTGCAATCCTACAGTGACAGGAAAATCAACAGTCACGCCACTAGTAGTCTTAACATTTGTTACCGCTCCCTCATACATATCTTTAATTATGTCTATATATCCCTGAGAAACCCCTTTATCACCCAACACCCTCTATATTAACTCTCTAGGGACTCTATCATAAGCTTTCTCTAAGTCGATAAAGACCATGTGGAGGTCTTTCCTCCTCTCCCTATATTTCTCTACTAATTGTCTTAGTAAGAAAATAGCTTCCATGGTAGACCTCCAAGGCATGAAACCAAACTGATTCTCCGATACGCTTGTTTCATGTCGTAGCCTCTTCTCAATCACTCTTTCAAAAAGTTTCATAGTGTGGCTCATAAGTTTGATCCCTCGATAATTGGTGCAGCTCTGTATGTCTCCTTTATTCTTATAAATTGGTACAATAGAGCTTTTCCTCCACTCATCAGGCATTTTCTTTGATTTTATAATCTTGTTAAACAACTTGGTCATCCAAACTACTTCCAAACCTCTATTGGTATACCATCGGGCCCCATGGCCTTTCTTGATTTCATCTTTTTCAAGGCCTCTTTTACTTCAGGTACTCTAATCCTACGTTCATATCTATAATATCTAGTGTTATTTAGATTTATAGTATTTCCAATCCCTATATTCTCAAAGCCATTGTCATTTAACAATTTTTGAAAGTATGTTTCCCACCTTTGTTTGATCTCATCATCTTTGACTAATACCCTTTGATCAATGCTTCTAATGCACCTAACATGATCTAAGTCCTTACCCTTCTGTTCTGTTACTTTTGCAAGTTTAAACACATTTTTCTCACCTTCTCTTGTTCCTAGTCTAATATAGAGCTCATCATATACTTTAAGTTTAGCCTCACTTACTATTCTCTTAGCAACCTTTTTAGCATTCTTATATTGTTCATAGTTTTCATTATTTCTAGTCTTCTACCATACTTGAAAAAGCATCCGTTTTTCTTTAACAAATTTTTGTACTGTTTCACTCCACCACCTGTTTCCTTTACTAATTGCCTTTTATCTTTAGATACTCCTAAAACATCTTTTGCCACTTTCTTAATGGACTCAACAATATTAATCCACATGGTATTTACTTTTGTTTCATAGTTTCAAATTCCTTCTATCATCAACTTATTTGTGAATGAGGTTATTTTCTTTCCTTTTAAGTTCCACCGCTGAATTTTTGGATACCTATTAAGCTCATTTCCTTTCTTCCATCTTTTGATATGGATATCCATAACCATTACCCTATGTTGTGAGGTTAAACTCTCACCGGGTATTACCTTACAATCCTTACATATAGATCATTCATTATTCCTATGTAAAAAAAAGTCTGTTTGGCTTTTATGAAGTCCACTTTTAAAGGTTATTAAGTGTTCATCCCTTTTCTTAAAGAGTGTATTTGCAATGGACAGGTTATATGACAAAGCAAAATCGAGGATATTCTCTCCCATCTCATTTCGTTCACCAATACCATACCTGCTGTGTATTCTATCATGTCCTTTCTTATCTTTTCCTACATGGCCATTTAAGTCTGCTCTTATAAATATCCCCTCAGTGTTGGGAATTTCTTGCATGACTCCCTCCATATCTTCCCAAAATTGTATCTTGATTATATCTTGTAACCCAACTTGTGGTGCGTATGCACTTATAACATTTATAATTTGCTCTCCTAGAACAAGTTTTATTATTATAATTCTATCACTGATTCTTTTAACGTTTACAACTTTATCCTTTAATTCCTTATCCACTATTATTCCTATGCTATTTCTGTTATTTTCCTTTCCTACGTACCATAATTTATACCCATCTATTTCTCTAGCTCTAGTCCTTTTCCACTTGGTTTCTTGGATACAAGCGATGTTGACTCTCATATGTTTTATCACATCTACTAACTCCAAACTCTTACTTGTCAATGTCCTTATATTCCATGTGGCGATACGAATCTTATGTTCTGGAGATATCCTATTTACTATCGCCTTTCTCGACCTCCATGGCATGAACCCATGTCCACACTTTTCACTGCACCTGGGTTCTGATGCATCGTGTCGCTTTCGAGGGGACGCTCTAGCAGCCTTTGCCTATTTTTTCACTACACTCAGGATCCGATGTAGCGCGTTGCTTATGGGGAACGCCCTAACATGAGGGAATGTCAGTTTTCGATTCATGTCATTTTTGGGTTGCCATAGTTTTAAAAAGCTAAAGATGATTTTCATTTCTTCCTTACAAACTAATATACAAATGTATATTCATTTGCAAGCAGAAAAGAAAAAATCATCTTCAGCTTCACCCTTGCTGACTGGCTACCTGACGCAAGGGTTGCCATATTTTAAAAAGCTGGAGATAGTTTTCCTTTCTCACTCACAAACGAATATACAAATGCATATTCATTTGTAAGAAAGAAATAAAAAAATCATCTTCAACTTCTCCCTTGCCGGCTGGCACTTGATGCAAGACCCTCCTTTTTCATCTGGGCTTGGGACCGGCATTGGCGGAGTTGTAAACTGTCTTTCACAATAAGTTTTATATTTCTTTATGGTTTCCTCTTGACCCGTCTTGATTTTCTATTTCAATGGGATTGGGTTCTAGTCTACCATTTTCTCTTATGACTTCACCATCAGTCTTAAAACTTATTCTTTTGATTCTTGTTTGATATTGTGTTGGATGATTGTTGTTGATTTCCGAAGTTTCTACTATTATTCTTTGTTTATGGGTTTATCTTTAATTAAGCTTATGTCATTCACGTGATTTTCTATATATATATATATATATATATTTATATTTATCTCTTTCAGTTTCTTATCAGTTACTGAATACTAGCATTTCCACAAACTTCTGGCTTGATTGCTACTTAAATTCATGAATCTTTTTTGAGACTCAGCACTCCATCTTCAGTTGCCCTCTTTGTTCTGTTTGTGTGTGTCCACGGAGCTCTCTCTCTTGCTTACATACATATAATATATGTATTATATGTATATTGATGCAGGGATGGCATTAAAAAAGATGCTTAGAATAGAAAGTATGGATGAAATATCAATGAGAAGGTCCTCAGGCATCAAATGAAACAACAAAAACAAGAAGAATTGCATTCCTATTCAAAAGAACATGTGAACTGTTTGTGATGGAGTTGCTAACTTAGTAACTAGCTAAAATGTAGGAACTGGATGTTGGAGGATTAAATTAGATGGGAAGTTTAGTAGATTTGTAATTCTGACAACTTGGGAGAAAAGTTACTTTAGTATAGAGTGGGAGTAGTTTAGAGGACTTGATCGTCCTTATGTATATTTGTATACACATGTAAGGGACTATCTCCCCAGTGATGTCTCAGTTGATTATTCTATGAAAATTTCAGGTTTTCTCTCATGGTGTTCGGTTTCTTGCTCATGTTTGATCTCTGGTTTTGAGTAAAATTTGGGATTGATAGACTAGAGAGAGACATGTTTGAGGTTGGATATCCCCACAACCTCGCAACTCACCTTTACCCCTGGATAACGTGTTTTAGCTTCCAATTTTTTTTGTTCAAGTTCTAGTTCGAGTTTATGATACCTGTGGCATCATATATGTATCATCTTAATTTCACATTGTGCTTTCCTCTTTCATTCACTCAGCAAGTTTGGCTACCCTGTAATTGGTGATATATTGCTTTCAAATCATGCTTAATTTGTGTGTTTAAAGACAGAATGACGTAGTTCAAAATTTTGATATTTTGCTTGAATCAGATGGTTTATTGTTGTAACTAATTGTGGCAGGTTTACGGAGATGAGGAGTGGTCATTTGGTTTCTGTGAGAGTGGCACTGGCGTTTTCAGTTGTCCTCCAAGTAAAAATCCAATGTATACCTACAGGGAATCCATTGTTCTTGGAACGACAACCTGTTCTGTCTTCAAGGTAAATCAGATTTTAAGAGAGCTCAGCCGAGAATGGACTGGAGACTCGTATGACTTGTTATCAAAAAACTGTAATCACTTCTGTGATGAGTTCTGTGGAAGGCTTGGTGTACCTAAACTGCCAGGTGACATCCAGTTTCTGTTCCTCACATTCGTACTCACAATGAATATTTCATATTGCTGGGAATGCCTTATAGTTTACATAAATGGTGCAATGTGCTTGTGCATATTTAACATAGGAAGTTTGCCTAACGTCATGACATAAAGGCCATTTTTCTACTTGAATAACTAATGTGGGGAGGTGATCCTAATCTACATTCTCGATAAAGCGTGTATTGAGTTGGTGCATGTTATTTACAATTGTCAGTAAATGGACACGATTCAGAAGATGTAACTGGAACAATACTGGCACACATGCATGCATGTGTACATATATATTAGTTTTATTCTGGTAATCATGTATTCTTGGACTTTGTGATCACCAACAAGGATCTCACATCTCTATACATACAAGAAAGAATAATTCATGCTGATTAGTATGGTATGTTCATATCTTTGAGTCAAGTTTCCTTGAAAAAATGCATTTAAATCTGATCAAGTTTTCTGGAGAGATTTAACTCTCTATCTATATGATTATTTCCAGCCTGGAATCCTCAAAGTGCAAAGCATCTCTGTTATATACCTTAGATGCTTGGGACTGCTGCCTTGGGCTTTATGATCTCCATCAGTTTTTCTTTTTCTACTTGCATGGCATTTGGTTCTCTAGGTGAAGAAACTGAGGAACCTTTATACAGATAATATTGAGCAATAGAAATCTTATCATGAACAAATAGCTGGTAACCAAGCCTTATAGTAGTATCTCCCAAATGTTTATGATGGTATGGAATACGAAATTTCCCCTCTTATTGCTACTTTAATTGGGGAAACCTGAACTTTAACTTTAACAATCAAAATGTCATATTTTTGGGAATCATTCTAGTTTCCTGGTATTGGTCTCCAGGTCGATTTATGGCCATTGAAGAAAATCTAGCAGAGAATTGCAATGCCTGAACTTAAACTATAACAATCAAAATATCATATACTTGAGAGTCATTCTAGTTTCCTGGAATTGGTCTCCAGGTCGATTTATGACCACTAAAATGTGGCGAAGCATCAATTTTCTCTTCACCTTTCCATGTTATTTTGACCATTGTCATTCTGTCCATATTTTTCTTGCCAAAGGGAAAGGCGAAAAATAAAGATTTTTTCCCATTTTAAATAGTTGGCACACTACACATGCTAGTGTTTGTGTAAGTTGCAATACATTTTTGATATCTGTGTTGATGACTGATGGATCTTGATTTGAAAGATCGTATCAACCTCAGTGCTTTCAGCTGATACTATATTTTTGCATTTTGCAGTCAGTTCCAACTTTTTCATTATTTGGCAGTATCTGGTTTCAGTTTGTGCAATTCCCCCTCCCTGAGCCATTTTATTGCATAAATATGATCAAAGAAATATATTAGTCACGGTGTGGGTTTTGTTTACTGCTGTTTGCTGTGAATTTTTTTGATGGTTCTGCATGTCACTGGTTTATTCACATGTCTGCTTTGAAGCATGAAATATTATCTTAGGACTGTAAATAAAATACATATTCTTGAAAGCAACTTAAATTGTCATATCCAGCTACCTTCTGCAACAGATTTGGATTCCAGAACTTAATACTTGAGTTCTTGTTTAATTTCTTGAAGTTATGCCTTATACTTGCATTATGTCTTTGGCTTTTAAAATCATATGATGAAGAAAAGTAGGAGAACTGATTTGATACTGAATACGTGAAGAACATCTTGAACTTGTGGGAATGATGTATTGATTGGTTCTTGCGGGATAATACTCTGGAGCATGCTTCTTTTCCCTGATGTTCCCAGCAGAATGTAACATATTTTGATTGTTGTAGAAATATGGAAATCAGTTCAAAAGAAAATCTACATAGAAAATGAATTTTGTATATGTTGATGGCATAACTCGCAATTTCTGTTACTGCTAACTATTTGATTTGAGTGGAATTGACAGGGATACGCTTATACTTAGGCAATCTTGGGCCTTGATGTACTTTCCTTTTTCTCTAACAGGTGTTAAAAAGGAAATTGCTTTAGGACTGTTTCTTGGCGAAAATTACATATGATATGTAAATTTTGTTTGTATTTTGTCTATGGATTGTCGCACTAATAGTTTTGCGGTTTGACAGCATGGATTAACCGGTTTGCCAATGCTGGTGATGCTGCCATGGAAGCTGCTGCAAATACAGCACAACGAGTGAGATGCCATCCTACTCTACTACTGCTTGTCTATTTTTTTCTTTTTAATTCCTGTTTTTCTGAAGCTATCTTCTGTCATAATTGGTTGCATACATGCCTAATCCATGTACAATGATATATTCCAATGAATAATGAATAGAACCTCCCATTCATGCTTTTACCTGTTTAAGGATATATCAACACGAGGATCAATAGAAAAGCATATCCTTTTGTCAAGCTTACTAGTGGATTTTCATAGGCTAGGGAAATTGTGCTTAGAGATGTACATCTATCAGTTATTGGGTATTGTTTACCTTTTTCCTTTTTTACTTTGAAACTCGTCTTGAGTTTGACTATGATTTCTCCAACAAGCTGATGTACTCATGGTGCAGCTTTTGAACTTCTGGATTGGAACTCTCATTACCTTAACCTGTAATACGGGACTTCTATGCAAGTTAGGTGGATGTGTCATGCCGTCTTGACCATCCCAATTCCTTTTGTACTTGTGTCATGATGTACCCTTCAGCGTGCTAGATTTGGGCTCAAACTTTTTCCTTCTGCATATATCTCTACAGGTTTTGCCTTGAAATATGATAAACCAGAGAAAAACAACAGAATAACAAAATTGAAATGAGGAATTAGAATGTTAATGGCAAAATGCCGGAGAACAAATTGCAAACATGATCCAAAATTCTGAGATTCTGATCTGTGGTTGAACATTAAGCACTTGGAGACAAATTGATACATGGCCTCTAGTGATGCTGAAATTAGAGCTCTTCTAGTTGGGTTTAAAGTTTCGTTGATCACTTTAGATGGCTTACTATGATGGGTGTTTCTTTCTATGCCAGGGCATGGGCCAAGTGGAATGCTTTCTTTCCTTGGAGTTTATGTGGCAAGTCTGTGCAGTCTTGCCAAAGAAAGATATTTTTGCTTTTGTTGTCTTCTTAGATGAGCCAATTGTATAACTGACTCTCTTGCTAGGAGGGGTGTCCAATCCAATAGTTAGTATAAAAGGCTTTCTCTGTCCGCATTGCATTTTTTTTGCTTCTCTAATTATTTCAGTCTTACTATCCGAAAGATTTTCTTTGTCACAATTTGTCGCAAACTTTTGGCCGTGTGAAGAAATTTGTAAGATTAAAATGGTGATGTGCCCTCCTATCAATATTCTTCTTGGTTCTTACTAATAATGGTTTACTTGGGTTATTACAAACAAGAGATTTCGATTGTGGGTTAACATGTAGCTACTTGTGCACTTTGATGTTTTACTCATGGATATTGGATTTTCTCTTTTTATCCTTTTGCAGTTGAGACAAGCTAAAACAGAAATTGTGTCTGCTAGCAAAGTGGCATATCGATTCATTGCAGGTCTAAACTCCAACTCCTTGGGTACGCCCGAGTCTCTGAGCAATTCTAACAGAGGTATTTCCAGATTCCAAAGCCCTTGGTTCAAAAACCTAGTCTCTGTTGGGGCCAAACCATCCAGTAGCTCAGAGATTCCAGACCATACTGAAGTAACACTTAAACAACAACTACAGCAACATACAGAACAAGTGCGACATAGTCCACGTGATGACATTTGAGAATGGAGTAGCTGCTCGTGTTGTTACTCTGCTATGTACTAATGAAAATCCTGCATTTCTGTTGACAAGCCATTCATTCTTGAAAGATTTGTTCGTGTTTCATGTCTTTGCAATCTAAAACTGTATGTTGAAACATACACTATTTGAAGGGGCTCTCATACAAATATTGCTTCTGAATCAAGACATGTTGCTCTGCTCAGTAGTTTCTCTCAAATAAATCAAATACTTAAAATTGTTCAAAGATATGCTACAACTATGGTATCACATACAGTGCTTAACTAATCAAGGTGTTGTTTTTCTGGGCGGACTCAAGTTAGCTTTCCGTTCTGAATGTGATCGCAGTGGTGTGGCTCTAGAAAGCATAGAAAAGAGCGAATGGATTGCAGTGGCTGCAATTCTGGACTTGATCTGACCTCTCTTTGGTGGGGGCTGTCTTGGCTGAAAACTTCTTCCTTCGCTGAAAGCCGAAGCAGAAAGATAGCAGACTTTGTTGCTCATTGCGGGCAAAATGCGGGCGAAAGCCCTCACTGAATTTCTGATCTATGAATGCTTGTACATGCCTCTACTTTGGCTGGAGCATGTATATATAGCAGTTTTGAAGACAGGTCCTGTTATAATAATTGAAGTCTTATTTGGTGTGGCGAAGATCTGAACAGGTTTTCAATTTGGGGGGAACATGCCAGCTAGGTGTCTGCCTGTAGTGATTCCTTTAACTCCAAATTGAGATTAGGAATAATAAACGGCTTGGTGATTGGCTATTTGAATCCAGCATGGAAACAGATTCGTCTTCAGTAAAGCGTGCTGGTCAGATTGTCTATCAACTCGTGCAAATTCATCGTTTGTGGCTGGTTTGAGGAATCATGGGGCTGGGTTCGTTGGGTTGTCTAGTTGATAATGTGGATAAGGGCTGTGTTTAGATGCAGAAGTCAAAGAATCACTGGTTGTTAGCTAGGCTCTTAGTTTAATAGATAGCCACTCTAGGTTTTCCAGACAGGAAAGCTTACAAAATTGGTTAGGATAAGAAATAGTTCCTATGCCTAGGTAGGCCACTTGGGAGCATGCCAGCCTAGGTGTCTGCCTGGTGGTGATTCCTTTAACACCAAATTGAGATTAGGAATAATAATCGCCTTGGTGATTGGCTATTTGAATCCAACAACATGGAAACGGATTCGTCTTCAGCAAAGCGTGCTGGTCAGATTGTCTATCAACTCGTGCAAATTCATCGTTTGTGGCTGGTTTGAGGAATCATGGGGCTGGGTTCGTTGGGTTGTCTAGTTGATAATGTGGATAAGGGCTGTGTTTGGATGCAGAAGTCAAAGAATCACTGGTTGTTAGCTAGGCTCTTAGTTTAATAGATAGCCACTCTAGGTTTTCCAGACAGGAAAGCTTACAAAATTGGTTAGGATAAGAAATAGTTCCTATGCCTAGGTAGGCCACTTGGGAGCATGCCAGCCTAGGTGTCTGCCTGGTGGTGATTCCTTTAACACCAAATTGAGATTAGGAATAATAATCGCCTTGGTGATTGGCTATTTGAATCCAACAACATGGAAACGGATTCGTCTTCAGCAAAGCGTGCTGGTCAGATTGTCTATCAACTCGTGCAAATTCATCGGCTGTGGTTGGTTTGAGGAATCATGGGGCTGGGTTCGTTGGGTTGTCTAGTTGATAATGTGGATAAGGGCTGTGTTTAGATGCAGAAGTCAAAGAATCACTGGCTGTTAGCGAGGCTCTTGGTTTGATAGATAGTCAGTCTGGTTTTCCGGACCGGAATGCTTACAAAATTGGCTAGGATAAGAAATAGCTTCCTATGCCTAGGAAGGCCACTTGGGGTAGTGGGTAGTGTAACTTCCGGAGCTAGTTTTAATGTCAAGACAAGCATGCAGTTAAAAACTATGTTATAAATGCAGTATCACATGGTCAAGTTGCTAATTTGCCAAAGGAGTGATTCGGAGCATTATATGGAAGCTGGCCAAATTTGACTGTCTTCTATAAATTCAAAATTATAGGTGTCTGTCTGCACGTGGAAATCAGCACAAGGTTTTACTGGCAGCTAAAAAGGTGCACGAGGGATCTCGATGTTTGGCCCAAATCTTTTATAGGCCATGTACCAAACTTCTCCACTGGTTTACATAGCCACTTTTACTCTACTAAATTTGTTGATAAAAAAGGTAGAGGAGGGTTAAAATGGCAAACATTTGTGGCATCACCTGTCTAGAATGCAACCCAGAAGATGGACGAAGTGGATACTAGCCGGTACCTTCTGCCATGCCTTGTTACACCACAAACACACTTAAAATCATCTTGTTGGGGGAGGGAACGGGGTGCAAGGGTGAGGCAAAGGAAACACCATATAATCTTTTTGCCTGACATGCTGCTTCTAAGGGTCTTGTGATTACTTCACACTTTTGTCTTAAGCAGTAAAATTGCCAAAAGAGCATGTTCCCTACAAAGGAAAGGACCCCTAAACATTGGTACTTTACCTTTAGCTGGCCGTGACTAAGAAACCACCAGTTTTGCTTGTTGAGCTGGGAATGCCCGAGTTATTAATTTATCTGGTAAACTATTCGGGGCTCATGTAGCCCATACCGGATTAATTGTATTCTAGGTGGAGCAATGAACCTATTTGAAGTGGCTCATTTGGTACCAATGAAACTCATGTATGAACAAGGATTAATTTTACTTCCTCATCTAGCCACTCTAGGTTGGAGATAGTCCTTTTTAGGCAATACCAACCATACATGGAAAGACTCTCTCTCTCGCTCTCTCTAGATCGAGGCAAGACCATACGATATGAAAGCTAAAATCTCCAAAGGGAACCATATTTCCGAAGATTTGAACCATATATACCATTGGGCATAATCTTGATAATTCATGCCTTGAATTGTAAAATGGACGGAAAACAGTTTCGTCGTCCATTTTTTCAACCAAAGCAGCATATGCAAAAGTAACCTAATGAATGAGATTCTTAAGTCACGATTCATAATTGTCATGACCAACATTATGAAATGGCTTCCTTTTGTGTTTTTAGCTTCCACGTGATATGGCCTTGCCTTGGCCTAGAAACCTCCTTCAAATTCCTCTCTCTCTCTCTCTCTCTCTCTCTCTCTCTCTCTCTCTCTCTCTCTCTCTCTCTCTCTCTCTCTCTCTCTCTCTCTCTCTCTCTCTCTCTCTCTCTCTCTCTCTCTCTATACATTCTTGGTCTTGGTCTTTGATCTTTTTGTGGCAGCCACTGCAGAAATCGCCCTCTCGCTCTTGCAAAATTGACCCCCATGGCTGATTACATGTCCCTAGTCCCACCTACTCAGCAGAGTTAATCTCATACTATTCCATCCCCCATTTTTGGTTGTTCTAATGCCCTGCAATAGATGCTACTGGGTAGGGCTGTAACGAGGACCAAAGGTTCTCTTATGCTCTCCTACACTTGGTTGAAACTTAAGATGTAACATTGGATTTTTTTGGTTATTCATCCTTACTAAATCTAACTCCGCCAATGCCGGTCCCAAGCCTGGATGAAAAAGGATGAGGGTCTTGTGTCAGGTGTCAGGCGGCAAAGGAAAAGTTAAAGATGATTTTGTTATTTCTTTCTTACATATGAATATGCATTTGTATATTAGTTTGTGAGGAAGAAATAAAAATCATCTCCAACTTCTTAAAATATGGCAATTCTTGCATCAGGTAGTTAGCAGGCAAGGGTGAAGCTGAAGATGGTTTTGTTATTTCTTTTCTGCTTGCAAATGAATATGCATTTGCATATTAGTTTGTAAGGAAGAAATGAAAATCATCTTCAGCTTTTTAAAACTACAGCAACCCCAACTATGTCATGAATCGAAAACAGACATTCCCTCAAGCTAGGGCGTTCCCCATAAGCGACGCACTGCATCGGATCCCGGGTGCGATGAAAAATAGGCAAGGGTTGCTAGGGCGTTCTCCCAGAAGCGACGCGCTACATTAGATCCTGAGGGTAGTGAAAAATGGGCAAGGGCTGCTAGAGCATTCCCTCGAAAGTGACGCACTGCATCAGAACCCAGGTGCAGTGAAAAGTGGACATGGGTTCATACCATAGAGGTTGAGAAAGGCGATAGTAAATAGGGTACTTCCAGAACATAAGATTCGTATCGCCACATGGAATATAGGGACACTGACAGGTAAGAGTTTGGGGTTAGTAGACGCGATGAAACGTAGGAGAGTCAACATCGCTTGTATCCAAGAAACCAAGTGGAAAGGAGCTAAAGCTAGAGAAATAGATGGGTATAAATTATGGTATGTAGGAAAGGAAAATAATAGAAATGGAGTAGGAATAATAGTGGATAAGGAATTAAAGGATAAAGTTGTGGCTGTTAAAAGAATCAGTGATAGAATTATAATAATAAAACTTGTTCTAGGAGAGTAGATTATTAATGTTATAAGTGCATACGCACAACAAGTAGGGTTACAAGATATATTCAAGAGACAGTTTTGGGAAGATATGGAGGGAGTCATGCAAGAAATTTCCAACACTGAGGGGATATTTATAGGAGTAGACTTAAATGTCCATGTAGGAAAAGATAAGGAAGGATATGATAGAATACACGGAGGGTATGGTATAGGTGAACGAAATGAGATGGGGGAGAATATCCTTGATTTTGCTTTGTCATATAACATGTCCATTGCAAATACACTCTTTAAGAAGAGGGATGAACACTTAATAACCTTTAAAAGTGGACTTCATAAAAGCCAAATAGACTTTTTTCTACTTAAGAATAATGAACGATCTATATGTAAGGATTGTAAGGTGATACCCGATGAGAGTTTAACCTCACAACATAGCTTAATGGTTATGGATATCCATATCAAAAGATGGAGAAAAAGAACTGAACTTAATACACATCCAAAAACTAAGTGGTGGAACTTAAAAAGAGAGAAAATAACTTCATTCAAAAATAAGTTGATGGTTGAAGGAAATTGGAACTATGAAATAGAAGTAAATACCATGTGGACTAATATGGCTAAGTCCATTAAGAAAGTGGCAAAAGATGTCTTAGAAGTATCTAAAGGTAAAAGGTTATTAGCAAAGGAAACATGGTGGTGGAGTGAAATAGTGCAAAACGTTATTAAAGAAAAACGGATGTGTTTTAAAGCATGCAAGAAGATTAGAAATAATGAAAACTATGAACAATATAAGAATGCTAAAAAGGTTGCTAAGAGAGTAAGTGAGGCTAAACTTAAAGCATATGATGAGCTCTACAATAGACTAGGAACAAGAGTAGATGAGAAAGATGTGTTTAAACTTGCAAAAGTAAGAGAGCAGAAGGGTAAGGACTTAGATCATATTAGGTGTATTAGAAACAATGATCAAAGGGTATTGGTCAAAGATGATGAGATCAAATAAAGGTGGGAAACATACTTTTAAAAATTGTTAAATGGCAATGGCTCTGAGAATATAGGAATTGAAAATACTATAAATCTAAATAACATGGGATATTATAGATATGAACGTAGGATTAGAATACCTGAAGTAAAAGAGGCCTTGAAAAAGATGAAATCAAGAAAGGCCATGGGGCCTGATGGTATACCAATAGAGGTTTGGAAGCATATGAGAGATATTGGAGTAGTTTGGTTGACCATGTTGTTTATCAAGATTATAAAATCGAAGAAAATGCCTGATGAGTGGAGAAAAAGCTCTATTGTACCAATCTATAAGAATAAAAGAGACATACAGAGCTGCACTAATTATCGAGGGATTAAACTTATAGGCCACACTATGAAACTTTTTGAAAGAGTGATTGAGAAGAGGCTATGACATGAAACAAGTGTATTGAAGAGTCAGTTTGGTTTCATGCCTGGGAGGTCTACCATGGAAGCTATTTTCATGCTAAGACAATTAGTAGAGAAATATAAGGAGAGGAGGAAAGACCTCCACATGGTCTTTATCGACTTAGGGAAAGCTTATGATAGAGTGCCTAGAGAGTTAATATGAAGGGTGTTGGGTGGTAAAGGGGTTTCTCAGGGATATATAGACATAATTAAAGATATGTATGAGGGAGTGATAACAAATGTTAAGATCACTAGTGGCGTAACTGGCAATTTTCCTGTCACTATAGGATTGCACCAAGGATTGGCATTGAGTCTATACCTTTTCATATGGATGAGTTAACAAAATATCTACACGAGGAGATTCTTTGGTGCATGCTATTTGTAGATGATATAGTCTTACTTGATGAGATAAGGGAGGGTGTAAACATAAAGCTAGAGTTATGGAGAGAAGCATTACAATCTTAAGGATTTAAAATTAGCCGAACTAAGACATAATATGTGGAATGTAATTTTAGCAAGGAGAGTAGGAGTAGAACACCAATCAAGATTGATAACCAAGAAGTCCCTGTTAAATACCACTTTCGGTACTTAGGATCAATGATTCATGAGAGTGGAGAGATTGAGAGGGAGGTTACCCAGAGAATCCAAGCGGGTTGGACCAAATGGAGATGTGCATCTGGAGTTTTGTGTGATCGACAGGTGCCACTCAAACTAAAAGAAAAATTCTATAGGATGACCATAAGGCTGGCCATGCTCTATGGATAAGAGTGTTGGGCAGTTAAGGAACATTATACTCATAGAATGAGCATCGTAGAAATGAGCATGTTGAGATGGATGAGTGGTAAGACAAGAAAGGATAGAATTAGAAATGAAAATATTTGAGGAAATTTAGGAATAACACCAATAGGTAAGAAGATGAGGGAGACTGGACTTAGATGGTTTGGACATGTTCAAAGGAGACCAACAACGGCACCCGTTAGAAGAAGTGGGGCAATACAAGTAGAAGGTTCTAAAAGGGCAAAGGGAAGGCCCAAAAGAACGTGGATAAAAGTGGTGAGGAAAGATTTAAAAACATTGAGATTAAATGAAGCTATGGTATTTAATAGAGTAGAATAGAGGAATAAGATTCATGTGGCTGACCCCTAATTAGGATAAGGTCTTGATGATGATGATGATCCTTATTAAATCTATTTTTGAAGATAACTTGGCTTCTTGTAGCCTTCATCTAGAACTTCTTTGAAATGAGAAGACACCCCAATTTTGAACAATCAATGATAATGGATATTCTGCCATCAGATCTCCACCAAGCTTTGTGATCTCAATTTGCACTCCCCTAACACCTAAAGGCTGTGCATGAGTGTGTGCATCTAACTTTTGAAAAAACACCTATTTTCCATGTGGCTTAGGTGCTAGAATTACTTTAAGTTATAAATTGGTAAAGGCGGAAAACTAGACTGAATCTAAACAGTTTGGTTCTAGTCCTTAAGTTGGAATCAACCTCCATTCTGGTTCGGTTCCAATCCTGTTGGAATTATTACTGTCTGATTCCAATCTTGGATCGAACTGGACCAGAACCAGACCGTTGAGATCTTTACTACTGGATTTTATTAAAAGTTGTTTCAGGAAATTGCTGTCGGATTTACCTAGGGATAAAGTAACGAGAGATTTTGTAAAATGCTAAAAGAACTTCAAAGTATTTATCATAATCGATATACACATTGCGAGATAGCTCTTCATGTAGCACAAATTAGACAGTTTGTGTCATATTGTCCCATTGGTCGGGTTACATTGTGATTTCAGATGATTTGCTTGCTCATGATCTGCTCCCTTGCACTAAGCCTACAAAGAAGAATCGATTTATTTTTTACATAAATCATGTGCGTGTAGTAAGTGTGAATTGGTGAGGGAATTATCCGTGGGGTCCGTACATGGATGCTTGAATGCAAATCATTTGTTCATCGTATGACCAGTTTATGATAGAAACTTCGTGCAATGCAGGTATGGATTCCTGCAGAATCCGATTGATTCTCATTATGATCACGAAAAGGACGCGATAGTTCATTCAACACAATTGATTGGGCATTATTTCGACCATCTAAATCCCTAGACCTTGATGAATTGTCAACTGTAGGGTCCATCAGTTGTTGGGGAATCTGAAGACCAACATGTACCACATGTACAGTGGTTATTGATCGATTAAAGAAACACTTAATTGAAATAATGGTACCCTAATGGTGGTCATTAGGTACGGACCTGTCCTGGCATAAACAAACACTGTATATATAACAAGTCCCATTTACATGGTTTTTAGCGCATGAAGACAATCCCCACTCTGTCATGCCGCCAAACGAGGGAAGAAACACCATTTTCTTGATCCCAATCTTGTCCACATATCTTCCTAGGTTGATTTGATTAATCTCCCTCTACTTCTCCATGTCTCCCATCATCTTCCTGCTAGGTAGTTTCCTCCTTAAGTATGGAATTTGCCTTGAACCTTCATTGTTTGTTAATAGACCAACACAATAAATATAGACCAGATCCAACATCTTCTACCACACAACTTACTTCTATTCTTTCTCTGACATCCACTTTTTTTCATCTTTCTTTGCATCTTTAATATGGCAAGTGCAAGTACTGATTCAAGCTTGCAATCTCTTTTGAACAATGCAAATAGAAGAAGCAAGCAGCATTGGAGGAAATGGAGCTTGATTGGCTCAACGACCATCCGGTTCGTGATGGGTGTTATCCCATGTCGATCTTCGGGTGAGACAGGAGATAGAAAGTGTGGATCACCTTTCCGCAGACTGAGGCAATGATAATCTTCTATGGTGATAGAAGTCCTAGTAAATTTTCGACACTAAATTTGTAGACATTCTGTAGCGGTGCATTATCTGTTGGTCCAGCCCCATTTTCAGGCGGCCACCGTATTCAACGGTGGCGAGCGCAGCAGTCAGCTACCGACTGCTGACTTCAACAGCGGCGGGCACCGCCGTCGGCCACCGCCACCGACCACTGACTTTGTGTAAAATGTGTTGAAAAACAAGCCCTAAAATTCCCTATAAATAGGGATACCAAGAGGGCAAGGAGAACAGACCATTCCCCTGTAAATTCCGTGTCTTCTTCTTTGTAAATCCCTGCATTTTTATAGTGAAATCATTCATCCTCCCGTGGACGTAGGCTTATTGGCCGAACCACGTTAAAATCGGTGTTTGTGTGTGTGTGTGATCTTGGGCGGGGACTGAAAATCCCTAACAAGTGGTATCAGAGCGAGGTTCTGCCATGAAACAGAGGCAGAAAACAGATTTGCAGCACCGGCAGTCGAGAGGAGGAAGAAAACTGTTCCTGCTACAGTTGCTACAGTAATCATCATTGCTGCTACAGTGAAAAGCAACTTATCATGTTGGTACAGTAAAAGCATCATCATTACTGTTGGCTACAGTGATCACTACAGTATTACTACAGTACTGAGTTGGCACAGTACCCCCAGGCGGGTTCCAACAAATACGAAGTTACAACAGTATAGAGTTATAACAGTACGAGTGCAAATAGTAGCGCATTTGCACAATAGCTGAGTTGAAACAGTAGCACATTGCAACAGTACCGGGTTGCAACAGTTCAGGTGCAACTGTAGCTGAGTTGTAATAGTAATGAGTTGTAACAGTGATTCGATTGGAGTAGACCTATTTTGGCAGGTTTTCAAGAGGGATAGACCAGTTCTTGGCAAACGCAGTGGTGTTCTCAAATTTATAAGATTTTCTCCTGAAATTGCTGTAAGTACTCTTTCTTTACTTATTGAGACAAACATGAGAAAAATGATTTGCTTAAATGGTACTAACTATCACAAGTGGAAGGGAAAAATGAAAGATCTTCTTTTTGTGAAGAAATTACATCTACCTGTTTTTGCTACTCAAAAACCGGAAGATAAGTTCGAAGAAGAGTGGGCTTTTGAACACGAACAGGTATGTGGTTTTATTCGACAATGGGTAGAAGATAATGTTTTGAATCATATTCAAAATGAAATACATGCTAGAACTCTATGGATCAAATTAGAAATCTTGTACACGTCGAGAACTGGGAATAATAAGTTATTCCTACTTAATCAAGCGATGCACCTGAGATACAAGGAAGGGAGTTTTATTTCCGACTACTTGAACGAGTTGACCGGATGCTTTCAGCAATTATCTGACGTTGGCGTCAGGTTTGAAAATGATATCATGGGTTTATGGGTTTTAAATACTTTGCTTGACTCATGGGAAAATTTTCGTGTTTCTCTAGCTAATTCTGCTCCAGGTGGTGCTGTGACATGGGAATCTGCTAGAAGCGCAGTTCTAAATGAAGAAATGAGGCGACGAGCTCAAGTTGTCACCACATCACAGTTTGAGATTTTGATCTCAGAAAATCAAGGGAGAAGCAAGATCAAAGGACAGGAGAAGAATAATAGAAGCAGGAGTAAATCTAAGTCCAGATACAAGAATCTGGAATGCAATTATTATGGCAAGAAGGGTTACATTAAAAGGCAGTGTTACAAGTGAAAAGCCGAGAACAAAACAGAAAATACCAAGCAGGAGAGAAGAAATGATGAGGGGAATGATCGTGTAGCTGCCACTACTTCAGGCCTTGTTGTGGTCTGTGATGAAAATGAAATCAACCTAGCCTCCAATGATATTGGATGGGTTGTTGACAGTGGTGCTTCTTTTCACGTTACCTCGAGGAGGGAGTTTTTCACCTCGTACACCCCTGGTGACTTTGGAGTGTTGAAGATGGGTAACGATGGGCTATCAAAGGTTGTTGGTATCGGATCCGTCTGTTTGGACACTAACAACGGAACAAGGTTGATTCTCAAGGACGTTCGACATGTACCAGATATTCGGTTGAACTTAATATCAGCCGGAAAGCTTGATGATGATGGGTACTATAGTACCTTTTGCGATAGACAGTGGAAGCTCTCTAAGGGAGCGCTTGTGGTTGCCCGAGGGAAGAAATCATCTAGCTTGTATGTGATGCAAGCTTCGATTCCTATTAACTCTGTGAACACAGTTGATGTTGCTAGTTCTTCAGAGTTGTGGCACAAGCGACTCAGTCACATGAGTGAGAAAGGACTAGGTTGCCTAGTCAAGAAGAATTTGCTTTCAGGGCTCAAAGCTACAAAGGTGAGCAAATGTGCTCATTGTCTTCTTTGGGAAGCAAAGAACGAGTTTCCTTCAAAAGCCATCATTCTTCCAGAAAGCCAGGCGTGCTTGAATTGGTACATTCAGTTGTATGCGGTCCTATGAAGGTATGCACATTTGGTGGTGCATTATATTTTGTCACATTTATTGATGATTAGTCCAGGAAACTCTGGGTCTATGTTTTGAAAACTAAGGATCAGGTGCTTGATAAGTTTAAAGAATTTCAAGCTTCTGTTGAGCGGCAAACGGGGAAGAAGCTGAAATGTATTCGCACAGACAACGATGGCGAGTACTATGGACCTTTCAATGCTTATTGTAAGAAGCAAGGGATCAGACATCAAAGAACTCCTCCGAAGACTCCTAAGCTAAATGGTTTAGCAGAGAGGATGAACAGGACATTGATGGAGAGGGTCAGATGCTTGCTTTCTGAAGCAAAGGTGCCCGGTTCCTTTTGGGGTGAGGCGCTATACACAGCAGCCTATGTTATTAACCTATCTCCAATAGTTGCCTCGAATGCAGATGTTCCTGACAGGCTATGGTATGGAAAAGATGTCTCTTACGATCATTTGCGGGTATTTGGGTGCAAAGCGTTTGTACATATACCCAAGGATGAGAGGTCTAAGTTAGACGTCAAGACCAAACAATGCATTTTTCATCGGCTATGGGCAGGATGAGTTTGGTTACAGGCTATATGATCCTATTGCAAAGAAGCTGGTTAGAAGTCGTGATGTGGTCTTTATGGAAGACCAAACCATTGAACACATCGACAAAGCCAAAGTATCAGAAACTCAGAGTTCTGATACTCTGATCGATTTAGATCCAGTTCCAGTTTCACATATGCCAAGTGTAGATGGCACCAATGACCATGGTGGTGCTCCAGTTGATGTTCAAGATAATCAGGCTGAGGGAGAACATGAAGCTGCTGAAGACATGGATGTTTCGTCAGAGGCTGTTGATATTCAGCAGGAGGTTCCTACTGAGGAACCAGCAGTTTCATTGAGACGGAGTTCGAGAGATCGTCAACCATCCACTCGATATTCATTAGATGAGTACGTGCTCCTCACTGATGGGGAGAGCCTGAGAGCTACACAGAGGCATCTGAAAGTGAAGAGAATGCAGAGTAGATTGCAGCTATGAAGGATGAGATGAAATCCTTACAAGACAACCACACTTTTGAGCTGGTAAGATTACCTAAGGGCAGACAAGCTTTGAAGAATTGGTGGATATACAGGGTGAAGTAAGAAGGTGACGCTTCACGACCACGATACAAAGCTAGACTTGTCGTGAAAGGCTTTGGTCAAAGAAAAGGTGTCGATTTCGAGGAGATATTTTCTCCTGTTGTTAAAATGTCTTCAATCCAAGTTGTATTGGGTTTGGCCTCAAACCTTGATCTGGAGGTTGAGCAGATGGATGTGAAGACAGTGTTCCTCCACGGTGACTTAGAGGAGGAGATATATAAGGAGCAGCCAGAAGGGTTTGTTGCTAAAGGCAAAGAGAAGTATTTCTGCAAGTTAAAGAAGAGTCTGTATGGCTTAAAGCATGCTCCCAGACAATGGTACAGGAAGTTCGAGCAGTTCATGACCCAACAGGGTTATCGAAAGACTACTTCAGATCACTGTGTGTTTGTGCAGAGATTCTCAGAAGATGATTTCGTCATCTTGCTACTCTATGTCGACGATATGCTTATTGTTGGAAGAAGCTCTTCAAGGATCAGTCAGTTAAAGAAGGAGCTGAACAAAGTCTTTGCTATGAAAGACTTAGGATCCGCGAGACAGATTCTCGGGATTTCTATCATTCGTGATAGGAGGAATAAGAGGTTATGGCTGTCTCAGGAGAAGTAAATAGAAAAGGCACTTCAACGATTTCACATGGATAAAGCTAAAGTGGTTAGTACACCTTTTGCTACTCATTTTAAGCTTAGTAAGAATCAAGTACCAACAAGTAATGCTGAGAAGGAATACATGCAAGATGTTCCTTATGCTTCAGCTGTTGGCAGTCTTATGTATGCCATGGTATGCACCAGACCAGACATTGCATATACAGTTGGTACAATGAGCCGTTTTTTATCAAATCCAGGAAAACAACATTGGAATGCAGTGAAGTGGACATTGAGATATCTACGTGGTATTTCTAAGTTGTGTTTGGGATTTGGCACTGGCAAGCCCGTGCTTGAGGGCTACAGTGATTCAGATATAGCTGGTGATATTGACACGAGGAAGTCTACTTCAGGCTACTTGATTACTTTTGCAGGGGGAGCTGTGTCATGGCAATCAAAGCTACAGAAGTGTGTTGCCTTATCTACAACAGAGGCTGAGTTTATTGCTGTGACAGAAGCATGCAAAGAGTTATTATGGATGAAGAAGTTCGTAAACGAACTTGGCTTTATGCAGAAGAGGTGTGCGTTATTTTGCGACAGTCAAAGTGCTATACACCTTAGCAAGAATTCTACTTTTCATGGAAGGTCAAAGCACATTGATGTTCGGTATCATTGGATACGTGATATTTTGGACTCAAAGTCGTTAGAGCTTGAGAAGATTCATACTGACGATAATAGTTCGGATATAATGACAAAAGCATTACCTCGGAGCAAGTTCAAGATTTGCATAGAATTGGCCGGGATGGGCTTCTGCTAAAAGTCCATACGTGAAGAAACCGACTGTTGACTTCAACAGCGGCAGGCGCCGCCGTCTGCCACCGCCACTGACTTTGTGTAAAATGTGTTGAAAAACAGGCCCTAAAATTCCCTATAAATAGGGATACGAAGAGGGCAAGGATATAACTCATTCCTCTGTAAAAATCCCCTTGTATACCTCTGTGTAAAACCCCCGTTTTCATAGTGAAATCATTCTCTCCCGTGGATGTAGGCTTATTGGCCGAACCATGTTAAAATCGGTGTTTGTGTGTGTGTGATCTTGGGCGGGGACCGAAAATCCCCAACAAAGACATCTAAAAATCAGCAAGCAACCTGGTCGCGTAGATTATGCAATCTATGTGATCGCTTTTGAATGATGGAAGGGGACAAATTAGAAGATGACTGTCTTCCATTGACTCTTGTTTCTGTTTGATGAAATTAACTATTGAATTCGATCCTGAGATTCTGGGCAGATATGTATGTGAACATGAAATGGTTGACCTTACAGACCATCGTGAGATGGAGTCATGATTCGAGCCCCGCATGGTAAACCAAGCATAAACATCAAGGTCTCCTGTAGCTGACCCACCCACATTGCAAAAAGAAGATCAAAACGGTTCTACAAGTTTCGGCCATTAATAGTGAACATTGGACAAAGTTATCCATGAATAATTATCCTACTGACTGTCTACACATTTGGCAGTCTAAGACATATATTAAAGTTATTTAATAATAGATGACAGCCCTAGAGCAGTGGCCTTTTGCTTTTAAATAAAATTTCCATGTCCTAGTGTTGTCAATAGCAGGTGATTAGATACTCCTAACGGATAGTTTTGCCCTTGATTTTTTATCCTAGTATCAGATAGTCCCACAACTAAACAGTACATACAACAGATGCGATAGAAAAACAACTAGAGAACTTCTCTAGCAGAATCTAGACCTTTAGTATCGTATTCGAGTGCATCGTATAATGTACCAAGGGGGAAAGCAACACCAGGACTCACTAGCTCTAGACTTTGAGGCCATTGTTGCAAGACTCAGCAATACTGTTGACCTTATGATATGCTTGTTTAAAAATAAAAATAAAAATGCTAGATTCACCTTTCACCAAAATGAAAAAAGAAAAGAAAAGAAAAGGAAACCAGAAAAAACACGTTGCTTGAATCATCAAATATAAACCAAACATGCCCCATAGTCTATGTGGAATAGTGCAATTATCATACCTCTCTTTTCAATCCAGAAGTAAATGATCGATGTTCTTCACAAATCATCATCGTCGTCGTCATCAAGAGCTTGCTTATACTGATTAAGGGTTGGCCACATGAATAATGTTCCTCCATTCCCTTTATCAAGTATCATATTAAAATCTTTTTCTCATCACTTCTATCCACTTTCTTTTGAGTCATCCCCTTGCCGTTTTATAACCTTCGACTAGATTACCTTGCTCGGTGCCATTTTTGGTCTCCATTGAAAATGTCCAAACAATTTAAGTCAAATCTCTCTCATCTTGTTACTTATTAGTGCTACTCTTAAGTTTCCTCTAATGTTTTCACTTTTAATTCTATCCTTTCTTATCTTGCTATCTTAACATCCTCATTTCGATTACACTCATCCTATATACACATTGTTCCTTAATAGCCCAACATTGATTCATAAAGCATGGCTGACCTTACAACACTTATAAAATTTTCCTTCCAGTTTGTGTTACCAGCCGATCACACAAAACTCCAAAAGTATATCTCCATTTGTTCTAACCCACTTAGATTCTCTGGGTAACCTCCCTCTTAATCTCTCCATTCTCATGAATTACTAATCTCAAGTATCAAAAGTAGTCTTTTAAGAGGACTTCTTGGTTATCAATCTTTATTGATGCTCTACTCCTACTCCTCTCCTTACCAAAATTGCATTCCATATACTCCATCTTAGTTCGTCTAATTTTAAATCCTTTAGATTGTAATGCATCTCTCTTAACTTTAGTTTTATGTTTACACCCTACCCTCTAATCAAAACTATATCATTGCAAATAACATGCACCATGAAATCTCCTCATGCATATGTTTTATTAACCCATCCATAAATAACGTGAAAAGGTCAGGACTTAATGCCGATCCTTAATGCTATCCTATAGTGATAGGAAAATTGCTGGTTTATCGTTAGTGGTCCTAACATTTGTTACCGCTCCTCATACATATCCTTAATTATGTCTTTATACTCCCGAGAAACCCTTTTATTGTCTAACACCTACCAAATTAACTGTATGGGGACCCTATCATAAGCCTTTTCTAAGTCAATAAAGACCATGTGAAGATCTTTCTTCCTCTCTCTATATTCTTCATAGATCATTAACTCAAATGCTTCTATCTTATGATTGCCAACACTTCATGAACCTCAAGAAAATCCTATACTATTCGTAGTAGATTCAAGAGGATTTGAGACGTTAAATTTCAGGAAGCAAGGCCTCTAAGGCTAGCAATAAGTTGGTCTGGAGCCTACGAAGGTTTTAAAAGACTTCTGGAAATGACAACTTAAGCATGTTTTGACTTTTCGTGTTATAGTTCTCTTCTTCATGGATTTTAATTTATTCTTTGTGGCCGCCATTCTAGCACTTCAGCTCATTTGTTCTGAAGGGCCTGCAATGATTGATTTTTTTGCCTCACTGACTGGTCCAGGAGAACTAGCTATCTCCATCAGGTACTTCTCACTAGGGAAGTGCACAACCAAAGGGCCTGAAGGACAGCTATTTTAGGCTTCCCTCACTTCAATGAAGAAATGAGGTATTGCATAAGAAACAGGGGTTACAGGTGCTCAGTCACCTCTCTTGTACTGAACTGGATAAAAGCAAAGCCGCGTGGCTCCCCATGTTTACGATTGAGTATGCCACAAAAAGTCCTCTGCTACAATCTTCCCTAAAGTGAAGAACATCTTGATCACATGGGCCCTGAGAAATCAGACATTTCAATAAGCAGTAAAACAAGTATGCTAAATTACAAGGGAATCCCAAAGGAGATGACGAATTTGAATTTAATGGAAGTGACATCCTCTGTTATTCTTTGATCAAGGTTACCAACATACAGTCTAGTTTCACACTTCTCATTGACCAGATTGCTTTGATCCTGAAATTTACAAGCAATGGACTTTCAAGTCAAGATTCAGAATAAGGTACATGGCATACGAAATCTATTAAGAAATCCACTGCTTTTGTTGCACAGAATTGCATCAGCACAACCTCTGCAAAACTCTTAGCTTCATAATAATCAGATATTCTATATTTAAGGTGTAGTAGTACCCCAATCAGGAACCAATGGTGGGATGGCCTCCCACCCCAATAAAGAATTGATTTTCATTGTTATCTTCCTACCTTTCATGGACGGCTGTTACATAGAGTAGAGTTTTTTGGTCTACAGAAGAGATGAGTTTAGAAACCTCCATCCATGCACAAAATGTCTAGGAGTTTTGGAAGGTAATTTTAGATAGAGAATTGTTGACAAAAAGTTGATGAGGGATGGCTCCACTACAAGTCCAATGATGCTAATAAATTCAAAGACTCGGATTGAAAGAAAATCTCTTCGCTTCTCACTAATAGTGGCGGGAAGTTTTAGATTTCTCATTACTAGACAACTACCTTCCATTCCATGTCCTTTTTCTCCAAAAAATCTCATATTAGGAAACACAATGAGGGCTTTCCTGCCTACCAACTAACAAGGGAGGTAAGACCATCTTTCTGCACTTTTTATCCTGCATTCATGTAGTCTTCGATCTCTGTCCAAGTGAGCTGCATTTGTGTGAAACTTGCGCACTGGTCTGAAATTCAGCTTTTGATGAGCCGGTAGGGAGCCCACATGGATGAATTAAATTTCCAAAGCCAGTGATGAGCTTCTTTCTGTTTCTCTTTGACCTTAGTGGTTTTTTACCGTTTCTCATTCAACACGAATCACTTGATCTTTCTCATCGTTGGTACATAACTCTCCTGCCTCAACCTCTCCAAGAATTCGTTCTGTAGACTGAGAGTCAAAGCCTCCAACAATTAGTAGGGCTTGTGTGCATGGCTCTAGGCAGATATTTACCCAACTGCTAAAGGAGTTGGTTACAACCCATCAAGAGCAGTGCCTGAACCCAGCCCTTTGGATCAAAATCGACAAGGATCTATACTTTCAGTATTAGTGGAATAAAATATGGGAGGTCCAACTTTGCATCTCCCTTCATTTGTGGGGTTCGTAAACCCTCTTACCACCAGGCAACAAACTAAGGCAACAATGAAATAGGGAGAGCTCTTCTCATGCCCCTCTAAAACCTTCCTAGAATAGTATATCCTACCATGCCCTTATTGGTATTTGATATGCACTGTTTGATGAGGCTACATTCATTCATCTTGGGACTGGTTCAGCTGTACCCACATGTACCTCCCTATAAGCTCATTTAGCTATCAGGAGAGACATCTTTCCTAGCTTTGGCCCCACTCCCAAGAGCAGCATAGGCCTATAACCCTTTGACCTATAGACTCAAACAGATTGCCAATTCTGGTGCCCATCCTTAACAGAGAGAATTGCCATGAACTCTCCTTCATAACATCGTATCTATAGAGTGGCAAACTCTCCTTCATAACATCAATTATGCTGGTCACTCCCATTTCCATCCCTCTGTAGTATGGGATCTTGAGGGTAACCGGGCTTTAGCTTGGACTTATTCCATCAGAATCCACGACTTCTTGCAAGATGGAAGTTCTTAAAGGTGAAAACATATTCAGGTAAATTAATGGTGCATGTAATTTTTTACTAATATAAATAATACAAAAAAGTAAACTAAAAACACAACCAGTTATACTCTATGGCTCGTCACCGCTACTATACACGACTTCTTGCAAGATGGAAGTTCTTAAAGGTGAAAACATATTCAGGTAAATTAATGGTGCATGTAATTTTTTACTAATATAAATAATACAAAAAAGTAAACTAAAAACACAACCAGTTATACTCTATGGCTCGTCACCGCTACTATACAGAAGAAACAGATGATATCCCTCAACTTCTAGATGATCTAACATATAAGTTAACATGCAAAAATATTTTCTTACGCACTTTTTCTGAAAGGTAACAAAGACTAAACTAACAATCTGGATAAGTGAAATGATGAATAACAGAATGATCAAATGTCAAGCAAACAAAAAGATAACACCAAATTAGCTTTCAGATATTTTGACTGATTTATGTCCACATGTGAAGTCAATAAATCATCATTTCTACCTGCACAAATGAAGAGATAGTAAGTGCTCACCATTCAAATCTCCATCATCCTAAGATTCCAGACCATGCAAAGCTAGTTCCTCCCACAAGACAGCTAATGACAAAATTCTTGATCTCAAATATCTGCTGTCAAACATCATTTCCTTGCTATAAAAACCAAAAGAACACCAAATAAGTATGCTGGAACATGGGAGTTGTGCGTATTTGGCTTGAGGATATATTGATAGGAGCAAGTACAGTTGTTTTTATTATCTTGATAATATGAATAGCCAAATCTAGATTGTAGATTGCCTCGATGGTTACATAGAGGCAGTTTACAATTGTATCAGTTTTGTGTCATGTTGATGAGCACTGTCTACTAGCAGACCAGTCTGACAATAATTGAGATAGTATGTATATATTGTTGAGGCAGTCAAAAGAGCTTTATTAAGAAAAAACAGAATTACAAGCAGTGTCAAGGGCCGATTTCTCATGTACTAAAAGGGCATTCCCGGTGCACGAAGCTCCTGCCTATGTGGGGTCTAGGGAAGGGGCAGGCCACAATGGCCTAAAGTAGGCAGCCTTACCTTGCGTTTTTGCAAGAGGCTGATTCCACGCCTTGAACCCGTGACCCCAAGGTCACATGATGACAACTTTTACTGTTGTGCCAAGGCTCCCCTTCCGATTTCTCATGCACTATGGATGTTTAATAACATGAGTAGGAAATACAGATCGTAGACTGTGTCTAGATAACAATTTAGGATTGTATCATTATTGTCCCACCGGATCAGTCCCAACTACAAGCAGACAAGCCTGAACTGGTAACATATATCAGTAAATTGCCCCTTTATTCGTGCTTATGCGTCCTCCCTTCTTAAATTTTCACCAGCTGAAAGAATCAGTTATACGATTTCCTCTACTCTCTTGCTGTGTACCAGTCTAGCATTAAGAATCAGATGGGAATTAGTTTTAGAACTATGGGTGTCACAGTAGTTGGGGTAGGTTTGCACCTTGGTGGGGATTTATCACTTGTGTGTTGCCTTTCAAAATCAAGGCTGTAGCAGGTTTTCACTGAGTTTCAAACAAAAAGTCTACATCTAAGAACAACTTCTGAAACAAAACCGGGATCTGTCGTATTGGAATTCCACAGCAAATTGAAACTCAGTCCCGGAGGAACACCAAATTTGGGTCTGAATCAGGACTATGAGCGTACAAACGGAAAGCAATTTTTAGAACAAGAAGAATATGTAGGTAGAGTAGATTATATGCACAGATCCGATCATCAGTAAATGTGATGGAGGGATTACGGCAGAAAAGAAATGTGGTGAAATGATTCATGGAAGCTCAGAAATCCTTTGCAGTTTAGAGAAAATCACATGGGCTGTAGAAACCCAATCAGTGAGTCTCTATGCAAGGACTCATCATAACAAACAAACAACTGAGAACCATAAAATCATAGCTGAGAACTATTGAAATAAGCATGCAGCCCTACATTCAGAAGTACATACTCTGAAATCAAATTAGACAACCCAAAATATAAAGGAAAAAGAAAAAAAATCGAACCAATCTATAAACAATTCACTTGACACGTCAAACTAAACAACCAAAAAGAAGGTAAAAGTAAAAACCCATCTTTAAACAACTCATTTGACATGAAATCTCAGTTTAAGAATTCTATAAAGGGAAGAGAGAGAGAGAGACAGAGAGGCAACTCCAATCAGTGAAAACTAAAATTAGTGTGTGAATATCTGTGTGTGCATGCATGTGAGTGTGTGCACGCATGTGTTATTGAGGCAGTAAAAAAGAACTTTATTTAAGGAAAATACAGAACTACAAATGATTGAGAGTGGCAATTGCTCATGGTATGGATGTCTGTGTGCACCCCTTGGCTAGAGAGTCTACAAACTCATTAGCACTCCAAGAATAAGACAAAAAAATATTGCATTGCTCATGCAACTTTCTGTCATTTCATTGATCCCTTCAACAAATTCCAAATACCCCGAAAGAATATTCATAATATTATAGAGGCAGTGGAACTGCATCGGATGAATGGCCCTCTAAAATGAAGGTGCACACTCACTCACAAAAAACTTGGAGCCCATTGTCACTGCATATACTCATGGATCAGCAGAATCCTCTTGAAGATTGGTTGAAAAGGAAAGCATCGTAATCCTGCATGGCTTAAAATTACACCAGAATTTCCAGCAGACAATGATTACTAAAGATCACACCATCAAAAGTCAGCTCAAGGCCCTGTAGAAGAAGACATTTCTTTGTCACAAGACTCACAACTCTATCCACAATTGTGATATACCCTTTTCTATGGAGGTTCTGGATGAAATATCCAGCAAACTGTTCACCTGGAGGAGTATGGGGCTTTTGACCTCCTAAAAGCATTCTGGAGTTGGTCTTCTTCTCCTCAAGATCCTTCTATAACTCTCAGTACAAATACAAAAGAATTATGAGCCAAAGTGCTAAACCTTTGTCCACCAAGATGGGAACATTTCCATCCCTCAAGAAAAACTTTGAAGGACTACTCAGATGATGCATATAACAAAAGGACTATAGCAGAGTTCCTTTACTACTCTTCAGTGAAGGAAAATCTGGTTGCTTAAGTCCTCAGCCAGTTGCATAATGCATATCTATTCACAAACTCCCAGTGCTTCCGCTTTAACACGTTAATGGAGTGGGAGTTTTCAGACTTTTATCTTAAGAGGGGATATTATGCATATCTATTCACAAACTCCCAGTGCTTCCGCTTTAACATGTTAATGGAGTGGGAGTTTTCTGACTTTTATCTTAAGAGGGGATAAATAGGGTTCCACGGCACGTTAAAGTTCCGCACACAGAAGGCAAGGCACCCTTAACTAAGTTTAGAAAGGATTAGACTGAGAAGACACGAAGTTTAGCTTCCTTTCTTGTGCTAATGTCCATCTACCATTCCGTCTCTAAAAAAGTTCCAAAGATAATCTCACACAAGACTACTAGTACATTTTGAAGCCCAGAAAAAGCAAGTGCAGCAGAGTGCTTTCACACGGGAATGGACTTTTAAAGTCATTTTAATTAAACAATTTTAAAAGGCTGTATTTTTGAAGTTGTTTGATTTAAACAACTTTAAAAGTCATTGACTTTGAAGTCATTTTTATCAAATGATTTTAAAAATTCAGGCTTTTAAAGTTGTTTAATTCAAACAACTTTACAAGTTCATTCCAGCATAAAAAAAATAAAAAAATTCCTCTTCGTACTAGACTAAAGAAGTCATTTTGTATTAAACAACTTCTTATAGTGTATACTTTTAAAGTCATTTGATTCAAACAACTTCAAAAGTCAATGACTTTTAAAGTCATTTTTATTCTAAACTACTTCAAAAGTCCACGTTCATCTATAAAAAAGTGGAGGTCATCTCATTTTTTTTTTTGTATCCCCTGTCATGTTCTTCTTCTTATGGATGGCATGACGGCCTCCTCATCTAGTCCTTGTATCTATCTATATCTTATTTCTCTTCTTACGTTTCATTTTGGATATTTTGATTGTTTATGACATGAAAAACACTATCAATATACCATAACCTCTTTTGTGTCATGCATTGCTTTCTTGTTACCAACTCTCTATGTTTGCAATTTGTAGACCAAGTGGGTTTTGTCACTAAAGATGACGGGGTTAAGAAGTGTGTTAGAACATCATGATTTTCACAAAAATTGTATGATTTTATTGCAAACAACAATTACTTCTCTTTCTAACCCTTACTATTGAAGAAAGGGAGAAAATTATGATTTGTGGTTCTCATCTAAAATTAGGATTTGAAGAAGAGAAATGGTACCATCAAGTTGGTCGAGGAAGTTGTAGTTTAGAGCTTTACCCTCTCTTCCCATAGAATGGTGTCAGCTAAATACTACGGGGCCAGATTTTGATGAAATCATTTCAAATTATCTCTTTGATCAATATATCATATTAATAAGATCTAATAATATGTAATATTTGATATATGTAACATTGGATCTAATAAAAAAAAATACTTTGATTTCCTTATTCATGTATTTGTTTATATGTGTGTGTATGTAAAGAATGGAAGAATCAACGTTAAGTATCATAAAAAATTATTTTTGTTGTATATTTATGTAAGATACTACAAAGTACTAATGTTAGATTATATATTTGAAGCAGAAATATATTAGTTTTTAAAGTCATTTAAGAAAAATGACTTTAAAAAGTTAGCACTTTTGAAGTCATTTGCTGTAAATGACTTTAAAAGTAAGTGGCTTTTAAAGTCGTTTTCTGTAAACAACTTTAAGAGTTAGCACTCTTGCAGTCATTTACAGCAAACAACTTTAAAAGCCATTTACTTTAAAAGTTGTTCACAACAAATGATTTTAAATTTACAAGTCTGTTTTAAGAGTTATTTCATTGATTTTTGCTTTGCTTTTCTCAATTGTGTTCATCTATACACAAAATATAAGCCGAATTTCGTTGTGGTTAGCTTCAACAAAATCCCAATTGTCAATTGGAAACTACATTCACATATTCACGGTCAATATTGATTTTTGAGTTTTGGTTAGTATCTCTTTGTTTGTCTTATATATATATGCATATTTGAAGATTTTTTACATGGTTATTATTAGAAACTTGCCTTTTAAAGTTGAATTTATTTTTTAATGTATCTGTCATATTTTGTGTCTTTCTTCATTGTTAATTGAAATTTTTTACAAGTGTGTATGCATGTAATTTTTATTATCTTAAATGCTTATAATTTTTGTATACTTAATATTTGGTAAAATATCTAACCTAATCTTTTTATGTCTAACAAGTCTCCACACATAGATTTGCTTCAATTTCTTGAGATAATAGATAAATATACTTGGATGGCTTTGACAAGAACTTCAAAAGAATATGAGGGAAAAGAAAAATTCACTACTAAAATTTGGGCTTTATAAGACGACAAATATAAGACAGTTTTAATAAAGTCATCTTATATAAAATTTATATAAGATGGTTATGATAAACCATCTTATATATTATAATAATATAAGATGATTTCAACATAACCGTCTTATATAAATTTATATAAGATGGTCTGGAAAACCGTCTTATATTATTAGCATAATATAAGATCGTTTTATATTTTAAAATAATATAAGATGATTTTCCAAAACTATCATATATGATGTTGATAATATAATATGGTTTTTCAAAATTATCTTGTATAAATTTTAAATAAATGATGGGATAACCTATACACTTCACAAGTTTTGAAGATTTTAAGAGTTCAGAAAACTAGTATAACTACTTTAATTCTTATAAGACAATTATTAATAAACCATCTTTTATTATTCAAACAACAATTTAGGTGGGAACCTATCGATTTTAAAGTGACCTTTAATATAGGACAGTTTTTGAAAACCTGTCTTATATAATTATTCAAATATAGGATGGTTTTTAAATAACCATCCTATATTCATGTGAATAAAGGTTGATTTTCTAAAAACCATCATATATATATTTTAATATAGGACGATATTTGAAAAACCATCCTATTTTCCTAATGAATATATGATGATTTTAAAAAAACCATCCTATATTAAAATAAATATAGGATGATTTTTAAAAATCGTCCTATATTCACATCAAATATATCAAAATTGCACCCCCACCACCCCTACACAAATTTTTCAAACCAAACCCCCAAAACTCTTAAGGAGAAGAAGAGGAAGAGGAGAGGAGAAAGAGAGAGACGAAGAGAAAGAGGGAAGAAGAAGAAGAAATAGGAGAGGAAGGGGAGAGGATAGTAGAGAAATTAGGCCCCTACCAACCCCCATATGAATTTTTCAAAACCCCCAAAACCCTTAATGAAAAGAAGAAGAAGAGGAAAGGAGAAGAAAAAGAAGAGAGGAGAGATTTCATGCACCCCCTCTGTGATGACTCGGGTTTTTATAACACATGTTATAATACATTTTGTAAAGACATGGTCCTTAGTAGTAATTTTTTTTTCCAAACAATACAATCGAAGATCTTTTCTTTAAAAATGATTTCTAAAAACCCCAGTCACCACTTCATATACATAATGTAAATTTTATACCATATAAAATTCCACGAAAGGAATGTCATTTTATTAAATTTCAGGATTCATCCAGTGGTTCGCAGTACACAGCCCATGTATCCTTACAAGACTTGTCCAAATTACATAATCCACATTTCAAAGCTCATCATACAATTAAAACCTCTCAAACAAAATACAAGTCTTCAAGGGATATACCCTGATCAATTATTCTTCCAAATCATCTTAAGTCTTGAGCTCCTAATTCTCCTTCTCTGTATCTTAGATATTATAAGCATTTAAATATTTACAATATCTAAACAAGCTATGCTTTGTAAGGGATTAAAGAAACATAATACATTAAAAAGTATAATCCCAACATTCAAGTATTCCATGATTCATTCTATCATAAACGCAATCATGAATCAATCTCATCTCTTTACTTTGTCATTTGTATTCATCTTTATACATACATGCTATATATACTAACAAATCCATTAAAATAGTGAAAATAGTTGACCATGTGTTTGACAGCCTTCATAGCTGAGATAATAGCTTGGTCTAAGTCATTGTATTTTCCTTATAGTTAATACTTCCTCACCAGCTATGCTAAATGTGATTTTCTTCTTGTGACAGTTCACAACTACTTAGTATTTTGCTAACCAGTCCATACCCAATATAATGTCAAAGTCCACCATGTTCAATAAAATGAGGTCTATGTCCATTCTTTTACCTAATACTTCTACAGGTACATTATGAAGGTATTCTTGGAGTTTAACTGTTTTACCAACCAAAGTTATTACATCTAGATTGAATCCTAAGTTTTTCACTAACAATTGTATAATATATAAAAATGCGCAAGATATAAAGGAATGTGTAGATCTGAAATCAAATAGTACTTTGGCATGGTTGTTAGATACAAGTAATGTACCTTTGATCACCACATTAGACGGTTCAGCCTGGCCATCAGTGATAGTGAATACCCTTCCTTAGTGACGAGGAACATTATCTGATTTTGCCTCCTTGACCGCTAATGGTTTGTTGTAGTTTGTAGATATATGTTTGAATTCTTCACAATTATAACATTTGATAGGGAATCATTGTGGTTGTTGCTACTCAAGCCTAGGACACACATTGCCTTGGTGGAATTTTTTGCATTTTGGACATGGTTATTTGTTTTGCCCTGCTGCATTATTCCTTTGATTTCTTTGGGGCTTGAAATTGTTCCAAGTTCTTTTATTCTTTTGAAAAGGCATTTGGTTGTAGTTTCCTCCTCCACCAAACCTAGTGGTTTGATTTTTCTTGAACTCCTCTTCAAATTTAGAGGCTACCACATTTAGCTAGAGTTGAGGGTTTTGTACCCATCACCTTGACTTTCAACCCTAGGTGCAACCCTTCCATGAATCGGTCCACGGCGTGTCTTTCCGTGTCACACACATTTGCAGCAATTGTTTTCAATTGGGTGAATTTGTTGTCATAATCCACCACTGAAAGCTTCCCTTTTCCACATTCCAAAAATTCTTTCTCCTTCCTTGCTTGTACATGAATGGGGAAATATTTATCGTTGAAGACTTCCTTAAAATCCTCCCATGTAGTTCCTTCAGAATTTGAGAAGAAAGTGTTGTTGGCTAATCTCTACCAAAATGCAACCTCTTGTTTTTATAGTATGTGGCAAACTTTACTTTGAATCTTGGAATAGTACATAGTGCATTGAAAGTCCTCTCTAGTTTATATATCCATTCCTCTACCTTCTCGACATTGCCCTTACCGTTACATCCAATAACCATATTTTGAAATCTCTCCATCATTTTATGTATCTTTTCTGGCTCCAATGGAGAATTTCTAACTAGTACACTTGGTACAAGGGAAGATTGACCCTATACTGGTGGGGGAGTATCTGGTGTTGGTGTGTTGGGCCTCACTTCAGGCTGAGCTTGAGTACTTGCTATCTCAACTGGAGGTGATGAACTCTAGGACTATTGGATTCGAGGAAGAAGATTCCTCCATATTCGAGTCAACATTTCCTGCATATTATCATTGTTAAACCCTCTGTATTATTCTCTAGAGCACCTTGAGTTGTTTGTCTAGTTACTTTCTTGTGTGACATCTGTTCATAAACCAAAATTTCTATAAGTCATCTATATGACTATTTCTATCTCAATCTATATTTAGATTGTCATCTCTTTCTTGGACATATTGGGTTGTAATAGTGGCTGGATGAATGGCTCTGATACCAACTGTGACAACTCTGGTTTTTATAACACATTTTCATTTTGTAAAGACAGGCCAGTGGTTCATAATACACAATCCATGTATCCTTACAATACTTGTCCAAATTACATAATCCAAATTTCAAAGCTAACCATACAATTAAAAACTCTCAATACAATAGAATACTCTCAAATAAAATACATGTCTTCAAGGGATATACCCTAATCAATTATTCTTCCAAATCTTCTTAAGTCTTGAGCTCCTAATTCTCCTTCTCTATATCTGAGATATTATAAATATTCAAACATCTACAATATCTTAGCAAGTTATGCTTGGTAGTGGATTAAAGAAACATAATACATTGACAGTGTAATCCCAATATCTCTTAGGTATGTTAGAAGGTAAAATGAAAGAATTCACACTTAATGAATTACATACTGTATATATGTATATATATATATATATATGTATATATATATAATCGTACTTGTAACAATCATATCATACTTAATATGTATATACACATATTCAAGATCAGCAACAAGTAGCAGGTAATGGTATATCCATATCCTTGGGCTAGATAGTAATGAGACCATGACAAAAAGTAATAAAATATGCTGGATATGCCATTAATGATTATTGCTTTTATACAAAAGACCGTGATTACTCAAGAGTGCAATAGGATAGTGGGGTTAGCTTAGTTGCCAATATTACATTCTTTTTCAGTTCAAAGGATAAAAGGCTAATAGTGGCAGATGATATTTATTATGGGTTATAAGAAAGATATGTGCCTTGGATTATACTTTCAGAACTGTGATTGTGTTTAAGTGAGATTGGGTGGAGCACAATAAAGACAGCATCAAAACTAATGCCCTCGGATTGACATTGGTTGACTTTAACAAGATCGGCTATAAATTGATCAATTTATTATGGCATCTCAAGCAAAACAGGTATTTTATGTACAAGATGTACATGATAAAAGATGGTCAACTGTTTTGTCATCCTACCTGAGGGATTTTTATGACGAAGATGACCTAAGAGATACTAAAATAGATTAGCCTTGTATTACCAAAACAATTTCATCAATCAAAGTACTTGGGTAGAATGAGGATTATGTATGTGATAATGGTGAGGAGGGTGCTTGGGCTGAAAACAATATGTGAGGGGGTATATGGATTGTATTAGTCAATTGCAATATAATTCCAGATTTATAATTTGCTCTTTTATCATGAACTATATGGATTGAAGTGAGATGAATATATACTGTATATGCGACATTATATATATATATATATGTAATTGAAGAATTATTTGAAAAGTAAATTGTTTTGAATATTCCTGTATTTATTATGTACATAATGCATCAATCAACATTGACTATCATAAAAAATTAGTTTCATTATATTTAAGTAAGAGATTATAAGTGAAATAAATATATTTTAAGTGAAATATATATTAGATTTTAATAAGATATTTTTAAAATCGTTTGGTTCAAATAGCTTCGAAGTCTTCAATTTTGAAGTTGTTTAGAGAAAAACGACTTTAAAAGTTTTAGACATTTAAAGTTGCTTAAACTAAATGACTTTAACAATCCTTTCCTGCATAGAATTTTTGTCTTCCTACTAGACTAAAGAAATTTTTTTATCTATTGATTGATTTCTTAAGTGAGACTTTTAAAATTCATTTGATTTAATTGACTTTTAAAGTATACTTTGTTTTAATAATTTTTTCTTTGACTTTTGATATTTTATTTTCTACTATCTACATCTATAGAGAAACTAAATCTCATATATATATTGATTTTTGTTGTGGGTTATGAATTGGAATTAAATCATTAGAAGACATTGGTAAATGAGAATGGTCAAAATAAGTTAGGTGGATTAAGATTTCTATATTAGAAAACTAAATAATTGC
Source organism: Warburgia ugandensis (assembly GCA_035236585.1). Lineage (NCBI taxonomy): Eukaryota > Viridiplantae > Streptophyta > Magnoliopsida > Canellales > Canellaceae > Warburgia > Warburgia ugandensis. The sequence continues at coordinate 33,711,361 of CP141139.1, forward strand.
TATGTTTTGATAAGAATGAATTAATGCAGATGATGATTTACATGTACCATCTTAAATTTTAAATAGAATCAAAGCATGGAACTTAGTTATTATAATAACCCTAATTTTTAAATTCCACTTCAAATGATTATGAATTAATTTTGATGAATGAAAATTAGAAAATTTTGTTTACATTCCACATAATTGACCTTTTCATAGAGTTTGCATTCAAGGCAAGTGGTGATCATAATCACATGTGTTATCCATGCTCGAAATGTGAAAACTTGAAAAATGTAACTTTAGAGGCGTTGGGAGGGGTGTATAGCAGAATGTTATATTACAAAGAAAGCAGTGAAGTTTTGCATAGAGTACGTATCAAGAGTAGATTTTAGTAGAATCCTAAGAATGAAACAATTGGTTGTATTCCGTGATCCCAAGGTTGGTGATCCGATCTTCCATCTCACTTTGAACAAGGAGAGGAGCAAAATCTTTTGGTTCTACCATAATCGTAAGAGGGATAATGTAAGATCAGAGAAGATAGTATGAATAGGGAACTTTCACAAGAAAGATCAACAAATCACACCTTCTCCAACAATGATTGTGGGTGAAAACTCATGGTACAGGTAAGATCCATGAAAACCCAACTTTGGATTTGCACTTTTGGCTAGATTTGTACGGTTTCATGCTAGATTTAGATTTTTGTGTTGATCCGACCATTGAACTCTTAATCCAACCATCCATTTCTTAAACCATGATTAGAAATAGAGTTAAATACCTACCTAATATAACTCGAATTTGACCTAGATTGTCAATATAGGCTTGAAATAGATCGAACTTAGCCGTTCGATTAGTTATGTGGAAATAATACTAGTGACGCCTGGTCGATGATCAGATGCTTCTAGTAAGTTCCTTGACCCAAAATTGATATAGAATGGATAAAAAAATATCTAATCCAGTAATGAAATAGATTAGATTAGCTCTTTGATCATTATATTGTATTAATAACATCTAATAAAATGTGGAAATAATAGTAATGATGCCTGATTGATGATTAGATTCTACTAGTAAGTTCCTTGACCCAAAATTGATATAAATGGATAAAAAAAATCTAATCCAATAATGAAATAGATCAAATTAGCTCATTGATAATTGTATTATATTAATAAGATGTAATAAAATGTAACATTTGAAATATGTAATAAAAGGATGATACATGAGGAGTTATTCCAAAAAATACTTTGATTTCATTATTCACGTGTTTGTTTATGTGTATGTGTGTGCCAAAGAATGCATGAATCATGCTGACTATCATAAAAATTCAGTTTTGAAGTGAAAAATATATTAGTTAATAAAATCATTTGAAACAAATGACTTTAAAATTTGAAGTCATTTAGTGTGAATGACTTAAAATTTTTAATATGAATTGTGGCTATCCTCAATCATATCCTAACTATGAATTGGAAGTGCATTTGCATATTTACGGTCAATATCAATTTTTGAGTGTTGGTTAGTATCTCTTTGATTATCTCAATATATATATATATATGCATGTTTGAAGAATTTTGGCATGGTTATGGTGATGCAAAAATTATGGAAACAGTTTTGATGATGCTTGATTGATGATCAGATACTGCTAGTAAGTTCATTGACCCAAAATTGATATAGAATGGATTAAAAAATTCTGATATAGTAATGAAACAGATCAGGCGATCTTTGCAGTCCAATCTATCATAGTTAAAACAATAACCTTATGATTCCTGATCCATGATATGAACAATGGATGGTAAGAAAAGTATGAATTTAACAACTAAGAACTATCAACCAATATTACACTAATCATAATGTAAAATCTTTGATTTTTAACTAGCAATTTACAAAAATTTTGAAATATGTAAAATCCTAGTGAATAAGGAATATTGAAAATTTTAATTTTTGGACTTTAAAAAGTAAATTTTTTATAAACATTAAAGCAAGTGTTAAAGCCTTAGTTTTGGGATTGTACTAAAAATAATAATTCCAACAACACTAAGTTTCCTGAAATTGGAATTTAGATGATTAAGTTTTGATTTTCTTAGAAAGGGCAATTTGGTAATTTCATTGAGTGGGCCCCACTTGCAGAAATTCAAGATTTGAGTAGTATTCATCTCCTTTTTATTGTAATTATAACATAAAAAATATTATAATTGTAATTTTAAAATTTTAATAAATGAAACTATTAAATAACTAAAGAGGTGGCTATTTTGATAATGACGCCCCTTCCGCTTATGTGAATCGAAGTATTGACCTAAGTTTGTTCTCAAACTGAAAAGAAGAGAAAACCCAATAGGGCCAAAGAGAAGAAAGAGGAGAAGAGAAAGAGGAGGAAGAAGTAGGGGGAGAACGAGAGGAAGAGTAACGAGGAGGAAGATTGGTTGCTAGAGATGATTCATGCCGTACTCGACTGTCGCAGAGAAAACCTGACAGGGAGAGAAGAAGGGGGAAAGGAGAAGAAGAGAAAGGAGGGGAAACAAGGGTGGGGAGAGCCAAAGACAGGCTACCAGAGAGAACCTGTCATGCCAAGGAAGATGCCAGACTGGGGTTCTACCTCTAGAATTGTAGCCCATTGCTGAAGACGACGCTGAATTGGATCACTAATCCAAGCCTATCATCTCACTTAGCTAACAAGCACAAATCAAAACCCCAAGGTATTTGAGCAATTAGTGCCCTTCTTGACTACAAATAGAAGAGGAAATCAACACACCACAAAGCTCAAAGTGTTTCACTGCAAATTAAGGTCAATAAGACTCATTCTAGAAAGGAAGAAGCACAAAAACACACCCTGGAAGTAAGATCTACAAACACTATTCTTGATTTGAGAGTGTATGACTTTGTCAGTTTTTTCCATCAATAGGTCATACTACTTGAAGATACAAGTAATTTTACTATTTAATAGATATTACACATCTTATCTAAGCAAATTTAGTTATGTTATGAAAATATGTTAGAATGACCATTGTTTTTATGAGTAATATACTCTCAAGTAGCTGTGATATCTATTACTAATCACTTACTATGTTGTTATGTTTTTTGTTGAAAAATACTCGTCATGATGGCTGTGATTTCATCATTATTATTGATTACTTGTATTCAATTAAGCTATTTTTTGGGATTAATGGCTAATTCCATGTAAAGTTAAATTCATTAGGTATGGATGATTATTTTTGTTATACATATCCCTACTATGTTAATTGTGATATGAATGTATTCCAGTTTATCATTAGAAATCTCATTATTAATTTTATTTTGTGATGATGAGTATGAGTTACCGATGAATGTGATTAATAGGCCAAAGGCCTAATGAGGACTAAAGAGGAATTAAAGGCCTAAAGCAAGTTAAATAGATGAAAGAAGTGAAGAACTAACTAAGAAGGAAACAACTAATTAAGAAAGAAATAACTAAGATACACAACTAGAAAATAAGCCCTAAATTAGAAAGAAAATAACTTAAGAAACTAAAAAATTATCTAAATAAAGAAACTTGCTTATAAAATAAGAAAACTTTCTAAAAATATGTTAGAATGATAACTATACTCTTTAACTAATCTTACACATGTTTTTTAAGTAAATTTAGTTCCGTTATGAGAAGGCACATAATTGTACAACTTGTAGGAATTTATATCTCATTAGATCCTTGTTTCTAGCATCCATCAACTACAATTTTCTAAAGTGAAATCTACCTTTAGCTATCATTTAGAAGCCTATCATAAACTCTTAGGTACAAAGTCATTCTAATGAAATTTTATACAATAATGAGAAGTTATGTGTTTAAATTTAAAACACGTCTTTGTAACATATAGAGATTGTTAAAGTCTTAAGAAAACAATTAATCTTTTGAGTCCACTACAAATTACAATATTAATATGTAATTGAACCTTTAATCAACTAATGGATTATAACTCCAAGCGATGATAAGATCTTGATAGTTGAGTAAGCTCAAATTAATCAATAATACTCAATGAGAATTTATTAGTCTAGCTCAAATTGAAATGTACACAAAAATTTTACATGCAACAAGAAACATGAAGACATTATAAAAAACATTTAGATAACTTAAGACGGAAACATAATAAAAATGTGTGTTTGAAAGAGAGAGGGACAAAGAAGTTAGATGCCACCATTATGTACCCTGACCTTTATCAAGTAAAGATACTCAAATTTTTTTAAGATCATGGCATGAGAAAAATGCAAACAATGGTGACCACGACCTAACTAACTAAGTAATACAAATCCTAAGGAAAAGTGACCTAAAGGTAACTTCATGAAGAGAACTAATAAATGGCTTTACACACTTAGGCTAAAGGCATTACATGCTAAAGAAAATGCGTGAAACCATACTACACCTAAGGGAATATAAACCCAAATAGAAGGCATGTTACACTTGTCCTAGAGTAGACTAGAAGCATTAGCCAATCTACCTAAAACTCCTAAAACTAATAAATAGGTGGTCCTAGTACACGCTTGATTACTTTGATAAGAATAACTTATAACACATTTCTAGAAATGAGCATCAACAAGACATAACAAGACATATATGTAAGTTTACTAATGAATGCTTTAAGATGTATCACTTGATTGTCGAATACTAGTAGTTGCTTACATAAAGCTAAATTGTTTGACTCATGTCTATATGAGTGCAAATGAATATGTATGTATATGTGCTATGTGATGGCTAGAATCATGCAAGTTAACATTTCTTAAAGCTGTTGCATCTTTGGAATAGTTTACTTAGTTCCTAGGTTTATTTTTAGGAAAGTTTAATTTTAGAAATATCTATACTTAGAAAGTTTCTATTTTCAAGCATGTTTTACTAATTTGATTTCGATTTGTTTGCCACCTATGTCATGTTGGTTTGTTTTCTTTAAATGGATTATTTTATCTCATTGTTCTAATATCACTATATTCCTATTTATAGTACAGATGGAACAAGAACAACATCAAAATAAAGAATATGGGCAAAATGAAGAGCACATACAAGAGGCCAACATGAGCACTACTCAAAAAAGCAAGGGCAAATGGTGAACAACAATGGAAAAAGGTTATGAAGAGAAAGTCAAAGGAAATTAAAGAAATTGTCCAATATAATAGTAGGGGGCAAGAGATAGGTGAGAATGAAGCCTCTTATAGTAGTTTTCTCTACACCATAGTAAGAAGCATGGTTCCTATCACATTTGAGGACTAAAGACTTGTGCCATCTTTGATAAAAGATTCAAGATGAGAAATGAGAAGGTATTAAACATTAATAACATCTATTATATAATTTATAACATACCTCATTTTTAAACATAGTAATTATCTGTGTACTTTGCAGATTGCCTTTGACGTACTTAAGCAGAAGAAGGCAAGTACTTTACAAGGAGTTCATGAGAAAAGGAGAAATTGGAAGGACTTCCTTGTTCGTAATACATAGCTCCATATGTCAACAATCTGTGGAGGCTGTACCTAATGCCTTCTATTTGTTCTGTCATCATTGAACAAGATGTGTTGAATGCATTTGTACAAAATCGCACCCCCATTGAATTTGAGGAATGTGCAAAAATAATATTTCATTTAATCAGCTACATTTAACATCTGATTATTGCACATGATTATATAAGTACAAATGTGATGGTAAAGAATGCAACAGAAAGAAAGGTGCATGGAACTAATACGCAACACCACCTATCCAAGTTGGGCTATGCTTGTTTAGAAGAGCACAAAGTAAGCATTGTGACAATTTATTCTTTTCAACTTGATGGTACTATAGTTATATACATTTTGTTTTCTAACCATAGTGTCTTGCTTAACAGCAAAAGAAAGTTGGGACTACGGAACCCATTGATTGTTCCATCTTTTGGAAGATAATGCAATGGATGGGTTGTACTAGCCAAATGTTCTTAGATGAAACTACTATACAAATTGCTTCTCACATTGTAAGTTATTCTACCTGTCTAATAATTTTATACAATTAATTAGATGACATGATTATGTCTTTCTAATTATATTTTATAGGACATTCTTACCGAAGAAAGCAGTAGTATAGGAATTCTAGGCAGCAGTGCTACCAACGATGACATCTTGTATAGGGCTATGAGCAATAAGAAGGACCACCCTAGTCGAGTTATGGGCATGGGGTGCGGTATTGTTCCTTCTAAATTCTTTGGTAAAAGTTTACCTATAGTTCATGATGAAGAGGCCTAGAATGAGTTGTTTGAGAAAATAAAATGAATATATTTAGCCATTTTCCAGTTGTGTAAATGAGGTTGGATGATAGTTTCTCCGTCCCCTACACCTAATTCTTATAAGACCCATGTACCTAATTCAAATTCTAGTTGCAATTCTCCCAACTGAAGAAGAACATGAAGGATGACCGATGTTGCTTGAAAAGGAAATTCCAGACAAAGGGTATATATATATATATATATATATATATATATATATATATATATATATATATATATATATTCAAAACTGGAAATTTTCATTATCCTCCTGTAATAATTCTTTATCTCAACCTTCTATTATATGTCTAATTTGCAGGTGGGTCAATATCTGTTGGCCTTAGATTCTTGTCAAAACATCGTGGTAGTTGGTTCATGTTATGAGCATGAATCAATCATTGTGCATAGAATTAATATGCCACCACATACTAAGCGAGTGTCCATTACTATGCCTTTGGATGGTAATGTTAGCCAACCATTCCCTTTAGAAATGAAAACTATTATGACCATTGGGTAGGCAGTTACATATCACCTTGCTTGGTTGAAAGCACTAGTCATTCCCATAGAGTCCATAGTGTATATCTTATCATACTACCTTCCTCATCAATAATTTTTAGCTAGAGACCTTAATTTAATTATTTATTAACTTTTTACAATTAATTAGCAACAACTTGTGCTATCGAGGTCGCTTGCCATTGTACCATCACCTATTATCGCACCAATAGAACAAATACTTGTAATTATCATTTGCTACAATTTCATCATAAATTAAGTCATCTTCATTGATTAATATTATTTAACTTTTTTTTTGGATACATCTTTTACAATAGTTGTCTAAGGATCGTGTGGAAGTCTTGCCTAACATGCCTTGATCCCTAAGGTTAATCTAGGGTCTCATTAAAGAATATGGTGCAATAAACTCCATACAAATCAAGGAGGAAGTGTTTGCAGAGGATGTTGTTGAAATACCACTTTTCGCAGAGGACCTATTATGATTTTATTGTATAAGTAATAATTATTTCTTTTATACATCTTATTGAATGATGCAATTAGCCTTTTTGAGGGTGAGGGTACACTTTACCAATTCCTTGAACCTGACATCATTTCTAGAGTGGCAGAGCAATGGTAGATAGAGAGGCATGTTCATGATATTTTACAAAGCTCTTTCTAGTGCTCTAAGGGATAGGGCTTAATGATTCCTTACAATAGTAGGTAAGTTTTAATTTTCTTATTTTCTTGCCAACTTATTCTATACTTAAGGATTGTCAACTTTAATTATAATTCATATGACTGTCTATATAGGGCTCATTGGTTAATGCTACTCATTTTGGACGTGCATGGTGGGCAGGCTTTCTTTTTCAGTCTTGTGGATTGCTCATCCGTCTTGGCCTGGTAGAAATTATAGATAAATAAGCTTTCATTCTTTTCATGTATTATATGTAGATAAATAATTTATTATTCATCTATAATTTTAAATTTGTAGAGTATAGTTCAAATGGGCTAATCTGATTGAGATTGTACAATCACTAAAACTCACTTGGAAGAATGTCAAGGTATATAATATAATTAATTACTCTATTTTACCACTAATTAAACTTGCAATATTACGTATGATATTTATGGATTCTTTTGTTGTCCTTGTTTCAAAGTGCCATAGACAATAGTTTGATTAAGAGTGTGGGTACTATGTGCTGAGATACATGAGGACCACCCTAATATTCAATGGTATTAGTATCTCCCAATTAAGAAAGGTAAGACACTTTTTACTTTTCATAATCTTATATTTTTTCATAGTTTTTTTTATGGATCTAGCTAAAAGAATGTAACCTGAATTAAATATGTTATATTACAAGTAGTATGTTTTCTAAATGAGCAAACAAGAAGAGTTACTCCAAAGTAAACCTTAACTAAATATAAAGCAAATGGGCTGAGTATGTATTGAGTTTCAATTAGAAGACTTGAAGTAACTACATGCATAAAATACATAATAAAGTATTTCTTTCATTCACTTGTATGTGTTATTTTAGTTTCCATTTTTTTCTCTGATATATATATATATATATATGTATGTATGTATGTATGTATGTATGTATGTATGTATGTATAAGCAATGAATGAGTGGAGAGTGTGGGAATAAATAAGTATGGATGAAATGAATATGAAGCTTATAAATGAAGTGAATATAGCCCTTGGTTTTCAATATTTTTATTGAATTATATATCTTTTATGGGATGATGAATGAGGGTAACTTGGAGTGTGAAAGTAAATGCCAAAGAGCATAGATTTACAAACAAAGAGAATGTGAATGTTGTAGTGAATGCATGTGTTGTGGTTTCTTTTATGAAGTATTTTCAAGATAGATGTGGATAGATACTAATGAATTTTGATATATTGTACCCAATGTGGAAGTAAATGTATGTTTGTTTTTCATGTGTATAAAGAGTATAAGAAAATTGTATCAAGTGTTATATTGAATGTGTACAGGTGATAGTGATTGCAATGTGAAAAAAGAAAAAAAGGGACTTTTGAATGACTTCAAAAGTTTTGGGTTTTAAAGTCGTTCATGTAAACGACTTCAATATTCATGGACTTTTGAAGTCGGCTAGATAGAAGTCATTTTTTAACCAACTTCTATTAGCATCTTTTATCGACTTTAAAGCCTCCTACGTAATAGTGATTTATGACCAAGCCTATTTTAAGAGAGACAATGAGTTGTTTGTGATCAATTATACTAAGAGTTTCGTTGGCTTTCAGGAGTTTATATGATGTTTGATTCATAAGGGTTTATATTGTGTATATGATGTCTCTAGTGAGTATGCTAAATGGATGCTCTTTTGCAGGAGTATTGAGCTACCACTTATGCTAGAGCCCATGATGGCATGATCTAAATTATTCATATTATTGAACTGACTTTGGATGTCTAATGATTCAAAAGCACATGGATTGGATGATTCTAACATTTAAAATTTGAGCCGTTGTTTAGTCATCCACTTTCAAGTTTAACTTTTTAGAAGTTAGAATCATCTAATCCACATGCTTTTTGAGCTATTGAACATCCAGACTTAGAGAAATTATATCAATGAGATGCATCATGCAAAGGTGGGTTCCATGAAAATTGGTACCTCAACATCGAGAAAGAGAGAAAGAACGATCAGGTAGGTTTTTGGTTGGCACTCTCCTTGACTTTAACCTGACCTTAGCTAGTTTCATGTCATAGATTGCTGACACTCATACTATTCAGTATAAAATTTCCACCCTTAACATAGACACATATTACCCAATTTAGTTGAGTCCCCTAAGAGACCATTTATAGATCCTACATTAAGCAAGAGCAAAAATTCGACAACTAACCAAATATAAAGTCCACCAACAACTATTCTCATCAACACTATAAGAATTATATACATCACTTTTATTTTAGAAAATAATTTATCTTACTGTATTCGCAACATTCTACAAAATTTCATTAATAATTCATATAAGGAACATCCAACAATGCTATTGTTGTTTTAGAAAAAGATATCAACAATTGAGTCATGGACGTTGCCTTTTGGAACTAATCACTTCTAACAATTTGTACTTGACTTCTTGATTTCATGAAAGAGGGCTTTTGTTAGAGTTTCCCATGCGCTTCATCATCTACAAAGGGTAGGGATGACAATAGGGTGGGTTGGGATAGATTTTTAGTTGGCCTTGCCCAAACCAACTGACTTTGAGTAACATAATTTTTTACCTGATTAATTTTTGTTAAAAAATTTCATGCCCTAACATTGATCATACAAGTCTAATTAGGTCTTACTAAAAGACCCGATCCATTGCCATCTCCAGCTAGCACCCTTCATTCCTTTAGGAGATTGATAGAACTAGGAGAGTGTGTCAGTGTTTTACTGGTTGCCTTTATAATTCTTCACTTGAACCAAAAGAAGAAGACAAAGGGGGTGTTAGGTTGCAAGAGGTCGGTGCATTGGGCCTAAATCAAAGTTTAAAAACTTTTTTCTTTTTTCTTTTGCTAGTTTGTACTTAAAACAAAAGGATAAGTTTCAAAAAATGATAACTTCTAGCACATAACAAGGAACTAGTTACAGAGATTTTATAGTGGTTTAGCTAGCTAACCAAAGGGCTTTCTTTTTCTATGCTAAGGTATTTTCTGTCTATTAATCCTTGTAAGATTTTACATACTAGTTGACATTATGCTAGTCACAAACAAAGGACTAGAGCACTTGCACCAGCTCAACCTTTTTTACTTGCACTTGAAAAACTATACAAAAGATGAACTTGAAGAAGAAGTTCTCTCTCAAGAAATTCAACATAAGCATAAAAAATAGAGAGACATTTTATAAAACACCAAATAGAAAGGATTTGCATAGGTAGCTTAAGGATGCTTTGAGTAGATAGACTAAATGCTCTTGAATATGGTTTTCAATCTTCTTGTTCTTTTCTCCAGGTGACCCCAATATATAGTCACAATTTACAATGATCTTTTTAGGACGAGATACTATATGTTAAAGACAAAACTACCAGATCAAGAGACAAGGATTCCAATACGTATTATCACAGTTGTCTCCCAGTCGAGTCAACTTGATTTTCCATTTTAGTTAGGTAGGTTCCTCTTATTGTAAATCTACAAAAATAGCTTTGAAAGGTAGCTAGCATTTCTTCAAGCTTAGCTAGCTCGATTCCTATCCCAAAATGAAATCTAATTTTTTTCAACTTAACCAGCTAGCAGAATCTGGGGAATTAGCTCTATTGTCAAACAAATGCATAATCAAGTAGAGATCCAAAATCCAAAAAGATTGATCCATGAATTTAGTTGGTGAGATTTTAGGAAATTCATAACAATGTTCTTGGTAAGTTTTAGTCAGGTAAATTATCATGTTAGCCAAAATATCATGTAATCTCCAAGTTGCTGTAGCTTCATCATCTATATATCTAGTTGGCTAGATTTAAATTTTTTCAATTTTCAAAAAAATTAAATAAGTCAACTTGATTTCAAGAAACAACTTCACTTTGCTTCTAGTAGGATTTAGCTAGCTAGCTTGTACAGTTTAGTCCATTTGATTTTTAGAAAATTTATTTTTATTAAAAATAGTAAGCTAGATATAAAGACAATTGACTGGATTTTCCAAACTAGTCGATTGGATTGAAAGCCCAGCTAAGTCTAATTAGTAGGCTAGAAATCAAATTCTAGTAGGCTTAACTTCAGAGACTTTCATTTTTGGATGGAAAACTCAACCAGTTAAAGCTTTGCTTATTTGTAATCTCTTATAAAATTTTGCACAAGCACAAAGATATTGTAAACACATAATTTGAGGTTTTATTACGATCAAAATATGGAGGCTTGGGTCAAAAAAGGGCTCATTGACTTAGCACGGGTGCATTGATTCATTAAAAATATTTGCTTCTTGCTTCATTAAAAATGACCAAGGTGATTGTTCAAACAAGAACATGAATAAAAAAGACTCCAAACAAGGGACAATAAGAACTTACAAGCACAATATTAACAAAATACGAGCTACAGAGGAACCAACTTTCATATAATAGCAAGAATAGAGAACAAGTAAGCCTTATATGTAGAGAATCACCCAATAGCAAGCAAGATTCCCCAATATATTTACCAACCATCATCCTTCCTTCAGGAAAATTGCCAAAGAAGAGCAAATAGAAGCAACACTATACCACAAGAAAACTAACAATCACCTACTTAGTGATCATAAGATAGTAGAAAGCATAGATGCATATAAGAAAGGAGGCAATAGATTGTTGATATGTTTTACTACAAGTGCACGGGTTATTGTAGTGCAGCTAATGCAAATACGGGTCGATCCTATAAGGACGCGCTTTAAGAATTTGGAGTTTTTAATAAAATTTAATTATTTAAAAATTAAAATTAATTGAAAGAAATTAACGAAAATGGAAATCAACTTTAGATGTGTTTAATTAATGACATCACAGAAGTCTAATCCATAGAAAACAAAAATTTAATTAAAAAATTAAGAAAATTAAACTTCTCTAGATTACGTATCTTCAATTTCTATAGTTCTGGTATCCTAAATCATGATCAACCTTTATCAACATATTTCTATCACTTTAGATTAACTATCCACTAAAGGGATTAGGCAGATTCTTCGATTTCTGAGACATCTAGGCTCAATAAGAAATTTAAGATTTGATGGCTTAGATCTGATTTTAGATTTTCATATTAAATATATGGAACAGTAAAACTGCTTTAAATTGTCCTATAACAAAGATCTAAAAGTTAATTTAAAATTAGAATTTAAACAAATGAGCAATTGAAGATCTTCTAAAATTAAAGCAGAACCATTGATTTAGTTAACCATAAATAGATAAAATAATTCTTGGATTAATCAGAGAAAGAAAAAGACAAAATAGACTAAAAGACAAAATAGGGATTCAAATGAGATTTTAATTTTTCTACCAAGGGCATAAATGGAATTTTTCATGAAAGATGACGGTGCTGGCTGGTGTGGCATCGCCGACTGGCCTGACTAGAGTAGATGGGACCAGGCAGCTAGAGAGATGAGACATCGTCGCATGGTTTCTGGAGGTAGCCTAAGTAGAGGAGATGGCAGTGGAGCATGGAAAAACAAGGGACTCTGTGCGTCGTCCACTAGCCAGGCGATGGAAGCTGTTGGAGGTCGAGGAAAGGAAGCAAAGCATAGTAGACAACACTCTTTTAGAAATTAGATGAATAGAAGGGAGAGGGAGACAAAGCTAATGAGGAGGATCGCTGGAGAATGGATGAGCAAACGTCGCCGGTGTTGGGTGTGGAAGGACTGGGTAGACAATGGCCACGGGTTGGAACCAACCCTGACCACTCGATCGGGTTGCTTGGTTTAGATGATGATTGAAGCAGAGGAGTGCGGTGGAAGCAATGGGAAAACTGGGCTAACAATCATGCTTGTCTAGTGGAGGGTGAGCTGGCGTCGTCGACTGAATAAAGGAGGGAAATTGGCCATGTTTGGGCTGGTGCTGGTGTTGGGACAGACGTCGATTGCAAAAATGGGATGAGGTGATTTAGGAAAATGGGGCCGTCTGGATAGGGGAGTGGAGAACAGGGTCAGATGATCCTAGGCGGTAAAAAAAATGATATAGGTGTAACGCGTCGACTGGCAGGGGAGGAGTAGAGCTGGAACGAAAAAAAACAACGCCTGGTCTAGTGAATAGGGAGTGCCGAGGAGCAAAAGAGGGAAACTAGGAAAACGAGAAGAGAGGCTGGGACCGTGCGGAATGGAGATGACTGTATGATAGAAGAGTTGCGAGCAGAGATAGGATGTGCATTTTGGACAGTGAGATGATCTGGGTATTGGGTTGTGGTTGGGAAGTGGAGCAGGGAAGGTGATGAGGTAAACAAAGAAAAGAGATGGGAGGGAGAATACAGATAGAAGGTGTGGTAAAAGAAAACTATAAGAGATTGGAAATAACAGAAACATGAAAATCAAACTCTTTGGAAAGAACAGAAACAAAGGAGAAAAAGCTAAGCAAAGCTTGGGAAAATAGAGAAAACGCAAAACTTCGAACTCCTAACTCTAAAGTTCCTAAAACTCCCAACTTCCTACGGCTTTTCTCTCTTTATAACTTTTCCCTCTTCCTAATTCTCCTCCCCTTATCTTTAGGATCTAGTTTTCTACTAGGAAACTTTTTCCTAACTTCCATTCTCATCCATGTTTCCTTTCCTTATTAGCATTCCTCTTTCTTTAGGAAACTCTTGCTTGATTAATCTTCAAGATGATCTACATTGTCAAAATTTAATATGATCCATCCATTCCTCATTTTATCAATCTACATCGTTGAACATCAATATGAGCAATCCAACTCTCATTTAGTTGATCTGCACGACCAAAGACTAAATTAGAGTCATCTAAACCATACATTAAGTATCCAATTAACTCAATTGATCATATGACTATTAATTTTGACAATTTAAGGGTGGATGGTCAATTTGAGCTAAATTTTATATTTTATCCAAAAATTACCAAATCAATGAGTTAGATAGTCTAATTAAATGCTAAACTAGAGGTCTTTTGGCCAAAATTAAACACTTAACACAGATCCAATTGAAACAATTTGTGAGTTCAAAAACCAGCAACATATGTAAATCATATTCATCCTCCTTATGCAGAGTAACCTCTAAATTAGTATTATCAGATTGAAAAAAACATGGTTCTAAATCCAACCATGTTACTAGTTCCTTCTTTAGCTCGATTGTCTACAAAAGAGTATGCAAAGCTTTTCATATGATTGAAAATGAGATATTCTTGTTCTTTGTTCAAGATAGGATCTCTTCAATAATATCTTTAAATATCCAATAGGTCTTTTCTTTGATTGAGCCACTTAATGACATTTTGTGCATCTCCTTCAACAGTAAGGGAAAGGTGCTAGTTTTGACTCCAATTCTTCAATACATGCTCAACAACTAATACCTCAGCTTGAGTAGAATCATCAAAACTAATACTACTTGCAAGTTCAAAAATAATTTTCCAAGTGATTTCAGAGAATTGCACCAACACTTACTCCATGTTTACCTAGGCGATCCATGGAAATTGAGCTTGGAAACAAGATGATGAAATGATTTCCAACTGATGTAAGACTTGGGGTTTTGGACTTGAAAGAAAAGATGAGGTTCTAGTTGTTCAAAAGGTTCTATTTACTAATATTAAAAACATTCATTTCAAAACCCCTAGTGTTATACCATTTACAAAAACATTACCAACACGATTACAAAATTAATATAAGTATGTTGCAATAATTTTAAACCAATACCAATATCAAATCCAACGTCAAAATCAATGGCGCATTTATTTTTAAACAATAAGTATCTAAAAAACATAATAATGTAGCCCAGTGTCTATTCATCATAACATTCCACTATACTCAATAATATGTCCATAGTATATAAGTATCATATCGAAACTCAATTATGATTATATATAGCCCACAAAGATAATATGAAATGGAGTCTATCTAACCACTCATGTTGAACTATCTGTAAGCAAGATCAGGATGGTCCCCACTAGTATCACTATCCTTCCATGCATTTGTCTTTCCTGCTTCGCACTCAGTATCTGAGATATTGCAAAACAAAGCAATGCCTCAATAAGCTGTTGCTTATGTAGGTACATAGACATTTAATGTAATAATAAATGTGGCATAAAAAGAACAATCATGTAACAAATGCTGATATAAGTGTAGGTCACATTGTCCATGAAATACGAATGTCATAAATCATGTTAATATGGTAGTAAAACATCATTAGCAATAGAACATGGATTTTATGGATATAAAGGATGATATGATAAAATATCATGTGAACATAATGTCAATAGGCGAGGCACCCATGATAAGTGGATCCCATAAGTGTCCTATACACTCGTACAATAGGTCATAAGTACTCGTACCAATCCTCTGAGTACCGTCATGTGACACCTCGGGTTTTTTCTAAACTGTTTTTCATATTTATACGAAAATAATAATAGTTTATTAATAGAAAATAGATGAGATCCCAAAACTTAAAACTCATAATTTAAAACTTTTCACAGCGTCGAGAAAAATACCATTTAAGAAAATCCCAAGGGTCATTTCACCTCAAAACCACACTGAAGAACAAAATCAAAAGTAAACACTTTGAGCATGCTCACAAATTAAAACATTGTGAAATTTTTGCAACTGCAAAGATACATGATAGTGAAAGTTCCAAAGCTCCAAGGTCTGTCCAAGATCACCACGTCATCCATGTATAAATATATAACCACTATACAGTGATATAGGTCTAATCTATCAATATATACAATGACTAAGGAGAATGCCAAAAAGCCAATACCAGTTTAACAAAAGTACACAACTCTGTCTCTATATCTGACAGTATCTGTCCTCAAGCCCCCGTCTAGCTCCACTCTAGTTCGCCTTCTGCCCTTTCTGACTGTCGCGCTCTGATTCTAAGGCATTGCAAAACAAAGCAATGCCTCAGCAAGCCATGCTTATGTAGGTGATATACATTCAAAGTAAACTCAATAAAAACAAATCACATGGCATAAGGCATAAAGATCGAAAGATGATCAAACATAATATAAAACCTTAAATCACACGATGAAGGACCTACCACGTCCATGAAATACATAAGATATCATTAATCATGATATCAGGACATGCACAATCCAAGAAAATCTAGAAACACATGAATGCATGTCAAAGCATCAAACATCATACATAGTTAAGCCCTATGAGTGTCTCACATACACTTATGGCAATGTGAGGTCAGCTCTTTGTACCATCCGCTTTCACCCTTGTACCCTCACGGGCACTCAGGCACTCACGGGAACGATGCGCACCACTTTCGCTTTCACCCTCACGGCACTCAGGCATTCACGAAAAGTCGCGTTGCACACCCGTTTTCACTCTTTCACCCTCACGGGCACTCAAGCACTCATGGGGTGAAAAATCGCATCCTACCACAGGATAAATAGTCTCAATTATCAAGTTAGAGCGACTCCCACATATTAAGAAGACCAAAAATCAATCGAATATCATGAAAGATATCGAGAACAGTGCATGCAATAACCACCAGAAAGATAGCACGCACATGAGAAGCTACATGCTGAAATCAATCTCATGCATATGGGAAGGCATAAATCACATGCCTCAAAAACTCAAATCACCATTTGAGAATCATGGAAAATTTGTGAATGAAATCACCTACCTCGGTATCACACTACCCAACAAAAGTGTAAACGATATCAAGGTGTATGCCCTGATGTACCTGTCATGTCATAAATCATGTCATGGTTAATGCATATAACCAAAATCTAAAGCCTGATCATCTATTGATCAGCTTGATCTGAATCATCTAATAGCATTTAGTAGTTTTGCTATTAAAAAGTTACTCCAAACTAGATTTTTGTCTTAAATCTAGGTCCACCTTGTTGAGACGATAATAACGCCTCTTTCGGATCGTGATTTGGACCTCTGTAGCTCTTAAAATCATGTTTTAAAGGAATAAAGGGTCAAAACCCTCAAAACCAAGAAAACGGGCCCGCCATACGGCCCGTGCCCTCCGCACACACCTGGCGGGTGCATCAGGAACCCGTGCAGGTAGCGCGCGCATTTGTGGATGCGCTCTGTGCGTGGGGAGCGGAAACAGTGCGTGGCGCGCATTCGGAGCGTCACGCGCGAGGCGTGTTCTAGCCGTACCGCGTCGCACTCCCTCGTCCCTGCATTTCCCTCCCGTTCCAGTCGCCGTTGTCAAAGACAACGATCGAACTAGTTCGCCGTCGCCAGCGACCTTAGGTGCTCCGTTTTTTGTGATTTTTACACCTTTGAGTCAGTTTTTCACGTACATTCCATTTCAACCCTCCATTTTCACAAATTCCTCCTAAATCTATCGTTTTTTCACGATTTTTGTCTCGTTTTCAAAAACTCTCATAATACGATTTTTTGGGTTTCTGGCATCCCTAGCCGTCCGATCATCACGAAATTTCATGGGTCCTTTCCTCTCATCATCATACTCAATATGAATGGTCTAGATCTTAATCTGACACCATCTTATCAAATTTTTTAGTGAAAAATAGTAAAGCATGAATTTTTACGAAAACTATATGTTCGCGCTGTTTTTTTGCCATTTACAAGTGAATAAACCTTAAAATTTAACTCAAAGAGAAGGGTGGAGTGATCCTACCTCGTTCCCGGCCGTTCAAGGATGGAGAAATCTGTCTCCACGGTGCGTGACTGTCCATGTGAAGCAGAGAGAATTTGAGAGGGAGGAGAGTGCGTTTTGAGCACTCTCTCTCTCTCTCTCTCTCTCTCTCTCTCTCTCTCTCTCTCTCTCTCTCTCTCTCTCTCTCTCTCTCTCTCTCTCTCTCTCTTCCTTACCTTATATGCTTCATTTTTCATTTCATTTTATTTTTTCTTTATTTCAAAAAATCAAAATTTTCTAATCTATTAATTAGTAAATGTTACACGTCACACCCAGAAACACAATAATATCTCAATGCTCATCATGCATGCATATAGAACAAGAGTATGGATTCTCATACTGCAATTATGACCGTACATCCTAGGTCTATTGACTGCCGCTCCCAGTCGACACCGTAATTGGAGACTCGCCGTCCATCCTCATGGGTGGGATCGGACTAGTAGTGTGGACTACCCATGATACCAACCCCTACGGAATGCCATCTGTGGGCAGGTGTTTATCATCCCAAAAATTCAAAGGGTGGGTGGCCATACCTAATTCCTCCTTGCATGACATCTACGGGTGAGAGCACCCATCATAAATCATAAAAACATAGAAATCATGTATCTCATAAAACCAGGAGCACTTGTGGCTCACCGTCCTAAGGCATCCCCCTCTTCTTAAGTTAGCCTCTCAAGGACTATTCGCCAAGCATCCACCATCAATTCTAAGAAAAACATCCAATCTCAGTGATGAAATAAAGAATAGATATTTACAATTCATATATAAGATTCACGATATCAATACCATAAAATAGATCGATCATAAAAATCCATAGAAATTTATAAAACACATGTGTACATAATAAAGAAACCATGTTACAACCAATCCCAATCAATTAAGATGCTATGATAATGTGAGATTTCAGCAAACAATATGCAAAATTAAATGTCATCAACTACCTCAATAAAGGAACAACCAAATTAGGCGTGTAATCCCCTCAGCTTGCATGCACTGATGTTCCTGTCAGTACCAAGGTACTATTTCGTGTCATTTATTTCCCTCAATGAAATCCCTTATAAGTTTTTCTCTTAAGTTGTGTCCATTTATATATCAATTTGTATAATGATCCATTGATCTAACTTTTGTTCTAGATCAGCGGTCTAGATTGTCTGCACCGACGAAACCTTTTACACTTGATTATATCAGCATATACCGGCGTTTGTAGGACGTGTCAAGTGCATCCCAATTTCCAAGACGTTGATCATCCTGCCTGATCGTGACACCATAAGCGTCGTCGCTACTACGTGTACACGCACATTGCATTGCATCGTGCTTTGGTCTGAGCGTCTCATGGATGCGTCCTAGGCTCTATGTCCATCGAGGATGATGCACCCAGAACATCCACACTATTTTTGTTCAATCAGAGTCCCAGATGATTTAATTTTTTTATTATTATATGTTTTCACTATTTCTAAAGGTTTGATGGTCTCTGAATCTAATGAACGGTTTAGATTATCCATATGAGGTGTCTTTGAGATTGGGTTTTCTATTATGTCATGGTTTTTCATAGATTCAAACCCTAACCTCATGAAATCTCTAATTTAAGTGTTGGGAGTGATAAAAAGGAAGTGAAAGAAAGCCAATAGAATTGAAAAACAAGAAGAAAATTGAATCATACCTCTTAGATCAGTGAAAAACCCAATCTTGATGGTTTTACCCTAGAATGAGAGATGGAGGGAAAAAGGCACGATCATGATGCTCTTCAGGCGATCTGTCACTGCAACTCCATGGATGAACATGTGATCCTTCTAATGTGTTGAACTTAGTTAGATCTAATAACATTTGATCATGGAAAAAGAGAAGAATTGGAGGAGAAGATGGAGTAGAATAATGTTTAGGAAAGAGGGGTTTTTGCCTTAAATATGATTAAGGTGAGATAATCTTGATTTCTTGCGTAATTAGCAGATTCTTAATCTATTTTGATTTGTCTAGATTCTAGGACTTGCATCAGTGTATCGTGGGCCCCACTTGACAAATGATAATTTTGGCCTTTGTGAAATAGTTGGGTAAATTTTTGCCCAAACTTTAATTTGGGCATTCTTAGTGTCGTTGGATTCCATTTTTTTTAGTACAATCCAATTGTTGATGTTTTAATACTCTATTTAAATTGCAAAATTTATCCTTTTATAAATTCACTTTATTATTAAAAATTGATTATAAAATTTGAGGATATTATAGATCAATAGGTTTTTTAGAGGTTTTTTAAAAGTACAAGAGATATGTGTCAGGGTGATGATTTGGGACCATTTCTTTGATGCAAGTTGATTTCTAGAGCATATTTTTGAAGTGCTTATGGTTCAATTAATCTTCCTTGCATATCTATATGCAAATGATGTTCTTTTTTATTTCTAATCCAATGAGAATCAAGCCAACAACATGAGAAAGGTCCTAAGATGTTACAAAGCAATGTCAAACCAACGAATCAATATGCCAAAATCAATGGCCTTCAGCTTTAAGAACAACCAAGAATCTAATACAAGATTTGTCTCTAATCTCAAGTTTCAAATGAGTGTGCTCACTATTCTATATCTTAGCATTCCTCTCATTGTTGGAAAGCTAGCTATTGTAATTTGGGATTCAATGTGGAAGAGAAAAGTTAGAAAGCTCTCAAGTTCCCTTTTTTGGAAGAAGAATTACCTTGGTCAAAGCAACTTTGGCTAACTTATCAATCTTTATGTAATCCTTCTATAAATTCTAGTCTCTATCATTGAAAAGGCTGAAAGAATTTAGCGAAACTTCTATAGGGATATTTTTTGAAAAAAAAGGAAAATCCATTTGGCAAGATGATCCAATGTATGCAAATCAAAGAAACAAGGTGATATCAAAATCAAGAATCTTCAACACATAAATGATGTGTTGTTGGAAAAATGGTTAGAAAGGTATCGAATTGAACATTATCCATTTTGGGAACATATTATTCAAGCAAGGTTTGGGGCTAGAAATGATATTTAGGCTACATAGATAGCTCATATTAGAGGCAAATGAGACAAGGTCGTAGCATTCAATTTTAATAGCATCCGTGTTGCACTGGATGAGCCACTGTTGAGTGCATTTGCTAGAGCTTACAACAAGTCCTTCGTAGAAAAATGCATTCATTTCACAATATTTTCAAAATATTGCCAATAGATGGGAACATAACTTCATAGGTTATATGATAGATTTTTCTGTGCAAAAAAGCAAACCTACAAAGACAAACTAACGAATAAATCCTAACAAGCACTAAAACTCCTTTGAAAGCATCAACACCAATATTTTGTTCTAATTTTAAATATCTGATGGGCCATAATTTTAGGACAAAATAGTGTGCAAACTATCATATTCATGAAAACTCATACATCTTTGAAGTTTTAAAACCCTATCCATTAACATATAGAAATCATAGTCAGTTAAAAAACCCAAACCCAACCCATGACTTTTGTAGAAGAAGCAAACATACAAAGACTAAAAACTCCTACCTTATTGGATCTTGAACACATCCATTGAATCCATTTCATTGTGCTTCTACACTTTGAAACCAGTTGTCAGAGGAAGGGACATCAGAGCAAGGGAAGGAGGGGGGAGTTAGTGGAGGAATAGAATTTACATTAGGTTTTCAATTCATTTCCTTTTTCTTTTGGTTTTACGTCTTTAAGAAAATACCTCAATTGTAGATTTGTAATAGCAATAAATCATCATCATCATCATCAAACCTTATCCAGATTAGGGGCCACTACATGAATCTTTTTCCTCCATTGTCCTGTATTAAGGGCCGTGACCTCATTTAGTCCAAAAATTTTAAAATATTTTCTCACCACTTCTATCCACATCGTTTTAGGCTTTCCCCTTGTCCTTTAAGAGCCTTCAACTTGGATCTTCTCACTCCTAACCGGTGTCATTTTTTATATTCGTTGGGCATGTCAATACCATCTAAGTCTACCCTCCATTATCTTGTTACCTATTTGTGTTACTGTTACTCATCGGTTTTATCTTACCACTCATCCATCTCAACACCCTCATTTCAACTATGCTCATCATATATATATATATATATATATATATATATATATATATATATATATATATTATAACTTCCTAAGAATAGCAATAAATACATCTTTAAAATGTTTTTCTTTTATTGTGAGCAAACATATTAAAAAACAAAAGAAATAATAAAACATATATCACCGGACGCATTAGAAATGTACCTTGATGCAAATGTGATGAAAGGCCTGATGGTGAAAAATAATTCAATAGTCCAAGGACTAAAGTGTCAAACTAGTAGTTAATGAGTAAAATTTTACATCTAGGTAGTTAAGGATACTTCTCTTTAATAAAAAACACAACCTTCCAAAAATACTAAGTCCACGAGAAAGTCCCACTCGTTTTCAATGATCCAAGCCATATACCGAGTAAGTCGAGCCGTACATCCAATTCAAACCAACTGACAATTCTAAGCGTCCAATTTTTGTGGGTAATCAAATTTTTAGAAATGAACGACATCAATGAATGGATCATCCACATATCAGAAACTTAGAATCATCCTTCTATTGAGAAGTTCTATATATGATTTATCCATAGCATGATCTCCCCCTCCAGGTAGAAAATGTTAACCCGCTGTCCGGTTTAGATCACCATTGAAGAAGATATTTTGGTGTCGAGTATATAAAATAATGGGAGACAATCATAGTGGGACTCACAGTTTTAGTGAATAACCTTTCCTCTTCCAAGCCTCATCCTGAGCAATCTAAACATTAGGTTTATCTTCATGCTTCGATTTCTAGACATGGCCCCTCTTAGATGGAGCGCCCACTTAGTGTTTTGGCTCTTGTTTGAATACCTTTTGGTGTGTCACCACAAAAATGACTCCTCTCTGGAGGCCATGATTCCTTTGTGCCTTCTTTGTAAAGATGAGCAAAAATAATATTTGATTGATTCAGTCAACTTGACATCTGTCTCCAACAACCTTGTGTCAGCTGGGTTCCTTACCGTTTATTTTATCATGGGTCTGATGATTTGGCTTGCCACTCACCATTACCAGCTGCATTACAACTGCGATTCCAACAACATAGGGAATATCAAATCCTTAATCCAAAATCCAAATGGTCAATATACGGTCGAGATGGCAATAGGATGGCCAACCATTTCGTCAATTGAGGTCCTCATATATGGACCATGAGCAAAAGAGAGCACATTGCTCGTAATCGTGGACACTCCAAGGTGACTTGATGGACTTGTCTTAATTAACCCAACTTTTGGCCAATAAAGTAAACCCAAAATATATCTTATGCGCTTTCTTAGAAAGGCATATGTAACCTCAAATCACTCATCCCGTAGAAAATGGATGGTTCAGAGTTTCCAAAACCAAACTGGATAAATCCTTCTCAAATTAGTGGGTTCCAATGAATACTTGTGCTACATATTTTAGAGTGGCTAATCTAAGGTCGGACCCACAAATTTGATGACTGGATGGATCAGAGAGAGCCACTGTTTGAGAAGGTCGTGCGAGCCACCAAATCTGCCCTCCATCCTTTGTGAGTTCTGTCTGCGTGTTCCAACTATCAAACGCGGAATTCCAACCAAGTACTGAGTTCCAGATTAAACCATCCCATGTCCTTCCTACAACAGCAACTGGACGGGGATTTTCCCTTCCAAACGACCCGTGCTCGCCAATCCATGGCGAATTTTCTTCAAACCCACAGAAAGCCCTTTCTTGTCTTTGTAGCAATTGTACATTTCTCCTCCCTTTTCAATCTCTCCTTGGCCTTTCATCCTGCAGATTACTACCTGATCAACTGTGGGTCTTCCACCGAAACCAAAATCCATAGCAGGACTTTCACCCCAGATTCTGATACAGAATCGATCCGTGTCTCCACAAGCCGAAAACTCTCTGTCAAGGACAAAAACCCGTCTCCAAATTCATTTGCCCTGTACCACACAGCAAGGGTTTTCTCAAGCCAATCTTTGTTCGAGTTTCAGATCAACAACAAAGGTACCCATCTGATAAGACTCCATTTTTCTCCTTTCGTATCTCAAGAGTTCAATCTCAGTGGTGCTGTTTTCCACGTTTCTGCTCTTGGGTTTGTTCTGTTGAGTGAATTCAAGGTGCAAAACAAAACCCATGTGATAAAAGAGTATCTAGTACGGGTAGATGATGATAAACTCGTGGTTTCTTTTATACCCGTTTCGTTTGCTTTTATTAATGCAATAGAGGTCCTTTCTGCGCCCGAAGAACTCATTGCCGATGTTGCTCGGTCTGTTACGCCCTTGGAAATTGAGGACTACAATGGCTTGTCGAAACAGGCGTTAGAAACTGTTTATAGAATAAATGTGGGTGGTCCTCTGGTTACCCCTTTTAATGATACTATGTGGAGGACATGGATTCCTGATGATGATTTTCTGAAACTGGGTTCTCCAAAGGCGATATCTTATAGCGGAAGGATTAAGTATCAGTTAGGTGGAGCCAGCCAGTCAGTTGCTCCGGATAATGTCTATAATTCTGCTAGAGTATTGAATGAAAGGGATGCTTCTGAGACGGATTCCAAGGTAACATGGAGTTTTCCTGTGAAATTGGGATACAAGTATCTAATTCGGATGCATTTCTGCGATATTGTCAGCCAAGCGGCTAATGAGCTTTATTTCAATGTGTACATCAACGGGTTTTTTGCGTATAAGGATCTTGATCTCTCGGACATTATGAATCAAATGCTTGCTGCTCCATACTATGTAGACTTTGTTGCTGATCCTGAGAGCTCAGGGGTTCTAAGTATAAGCATCGGTTCTTCTAGCCTGAGTGAACCTTCGAGAGTGAATGCAATATTGAATGGAGTAGAGATCATGAGGATGAACAATTCAATAGGTAGTCTGGATGGAGAGCTTTCAGCAAGTTTGATTTCAGAGAGTTGGACTAGTGGAACTGTTGGTGTTTTCTTGTGTTCAGTTCTCAGTGGCTTTGCTTTTATGAGCTTGTTGGTAACGGGATTCATGCTGTTGTCGAGGAAGGGTTCTATGTTCAGGGATTCTGTTGCTTGGTCACCTTTGCCTACAGATGCTGGAGAAGATAAATCAAGATATGTGAAAGCACCATTGTTGGATAAGTTGGGATATTATTAAGTGGTGTAATTTCTTGTATGATAGAGTTTGAATCTTTGTATAAGAAAATGTAGAGATTCATCCAACATGTGCCTTGTTCTACGTGTAAATGAATGGCTTGACGTTTGTTTTGTTTTTGTTTTTTTGTCTTTTCTTTTGTAAATTGTAGGAAGAATTTGTTGACTGGTCGAGAAGATCAACAAAACACTGTCCAAAATGATAGAAATCCTGCTAGAAAGCAATAGTATTCAATACCAGAAATAACCAGGATCAAGCAATCTGATTCTCCTTTCATCAAGCAGAACACCTTCTCTCACTATACATCTATCTCTGAATTGGAGATCTGTAAACATGGTAGAAGGATGCACACTTTCCAGGGTTTTCTTCACTTCATCGATGGCATCCAGCATTTCCAAGGACCACTAGTAGAAGATTGCAGCCATCTATTAGTGTTAGCAGGTTCACCTTACACTTCAATTGTCATCTTGAGCTCTCCTGCCATACATTGTAATAACAATTTTCTCTGCTTCCTAACAATCACTTATCCCAATTGGAGCCGCAAAATTAAACAGCATATCACCAGTAGAGTTTCTGGGCATCCCACTATTGCCAGCAATCACTGGCTCCCATAGCTAGCTCCATTAAGAGTTTCTGAATTCTGCTCGTGCTTTAGCCCAACTTGAAGCTCACCTCATCGTCTAATCTGAATAACAGCCACAGGTCGAAAGATCTTCTATTTCGTCAGCCATATGCTCCACAATAAAGCAAGCCTATTAATGTTCCCAATTTTGAGTCTCCTGTTACACTTTGGAACTTGCCACTGCTCAAGAATTTTGTCCACTGATCAAGGCATGAACCACATAACTAAGAACCTCTAAATAATGAACGTTTGACTGTTGAAGCTGCACTTCTGCCAATCCTTACTTTCCAAGTGAAAATATGCACATTCATCATATAAGAGCCCATAGATACAGAATCTCACTTCTGAGTATTTCTTGCTAAACAGATGTTATTTGTAAAGATTTCTATGCAAATTTAGGAGAACTTCTAGCTTTGGATGATTTAATCAAGAGAAAAATGGTCTATTTACATGGATCACTGAGGCAGTTTGATCAAGATTGATGAATGGATAATGCACATGGCACATATCAAGACAACAAGATGCTTTAGATATCTAGCAAACATATATATATATATATATATATATATATATATATATATATATATAATGAAGAAGTTTGATGCAGAGACATACCCTAGACCAAGATTGTGTAATATCCTAGGTTCCAATAGTACATATTGTGACACACTGGATTTTCTAAAACCTTTTTCAATAATAATAATAATAAGAGGGGTGTTAACAACAGCAAATTATTGCAGGTGTAAGCTACACCTAACACCCCATTGGTTGAGATAAAGTAAAAAAGTAAAAAAAGACAGAAAATGATACCTTTTTACTTTTTTTCAGCCAATGGAGTGTTAGCTGCTCTTTACACTTGCAATAATTTACTGTTGCTAACACCCCTCTAATAATAATAATAATAATAATAATAATAATAATAATAATAATAATAATAATAATAATAATATGTTTAGTAAAATAGATGGGATCTTTGAAAAAGAAAAACTATCGTTTAATGTAATTACCACAATCATTTCAAAGGAAATACCCAAAATGAAAACCCTGAAGGTATTCCATGTCCAAAACCACAGCGATAAACAAAACCGAAATGTTATAACACGGAGCATGCTCAATTTAAAACCATGTCTGATCAAAACATCAGTCATGAAGGAGGTAGCAATAGAGAAAATATCTAAATCCCTAGGGTTCTATCCATGATTACCACATTCGCACACAATGAGATATAAGCATACATACACTATACAATAAGTGTGGGTCCAATACCATCCACATAACAAATATCCCTATATAGCCCAAAAGAAGTCTAACAACATGTAAAAGAGATATACACCAAGTCAGTCTTTATAGTGCTAGATGGAAGATGGTCCTCACTCAATCAATGCTGCTCCCTCTGCTTTCTTTTAACGATGTCAAGCTCTTAATCTGAGGCATTGCAAAACAAAGCAATGCCTTAGCAAGCTATTGCTTGCGTAGGTTATCACATTTAATAAGAATGCAATGAAATAGTGTGGTGTAAAAATATCAATATCACGGCAAATCTCATGGAGTAAAACATTTATATAGTGTGTCAAATCATCAGTCATCTATACTAAATAGCACATGAAGGATCATGAGTTTGAACAAATCAATGATGGTTGAAGCATAGTTTACGTCAAAACACAAATATATCATATTCAATCACCATGGCATGCAAGGCATGAATAATGCATGGTCATGCATCTGTTAGAATCAAATAAAGATTAGTTTCATCATAAAAAATATGAATTCATATCATGATAAAGAGGGCACTATACATGATCATGCCCTAAGAGTGTCCCACTACACTCATATCATTGGTAATCAATACTCATTCCAATTCTAGGGTTCCTTACCTGTAGCTCACACACTAGGTAGCTCGCTCAGCCCATAGGCCCACCCACATCTGGCCGCACACATAGGCTTCACCCAATATGTCAATACTACATGAGGTCCCAGGGTTCCTCACTTGTAGCTCTCACACTAGGTAACTCACTCAGCCTATAGGCCTGCCCACATAGGCTTCACCCAATATATCCATACCACTGACCATAAAAATAAGAGTATATTTACTATGTTGCAGTGGCAACCACTCTAGGGTCTCAACCACTGTTGCTCATTGTCGACATTAAAATGAGAGACTTCCTCCATCTCACATGGGTAACGGACTCGTAGTGAGAATTACCCATGATACCACCTCATACGTACGTTGTTCCCTTTTGGGGCAGGTGTCTAATCATCATCATTATAAAGTTAGAGGGCAAGTAGCCAACCCTACAACCCTCCTAGCATAGTACCCACTGGGTAGAAACACCTGTCCTAAAACAACAACAAATGCGGGATAAATCATAAGAGTTTCAATGTGTAGTCAATCTCGAGAAGATCAAATCAAGAAATGTTAATACATCATAAATCATACCTTAAGACAAGGTATAAACCATGTGGAGCAAAATGCCATAACGTTAATCATGTATGATAAAGGTAATCTCATGAAAATATGAGAGGGCATAAAATCCATGCTTCAAAGTTTCTAAGTAATTATGTCATGATCCATAAAATCAAAAAATTATTAAATGCAATCACCTACCTCAAATATGCGATACTCCTAAACAGGCATGTAAATTGTCTCAAATCGTGCACTCTAAAGTACTTGTTAAACCATAGTATCACACTAAGTCATCCACTACTCTCACGGAGCCTTCATTATTTATTTAGATCTTTATCCATTCACTTGGTATTCTTAAATCCCCATAAGTACTTTAATCCAAGTGATGATCTCTCTGATCTGGTAGTCAATCCTAGTTTAACAGCCCAAATCATCTGATTACCCCTTAATCAAGCTAATCTGTGCTAGATGTTGGTTTTTCTAACATCTAAGAAATCATTTGTCATCTTTGATCATCAATATAACTTATTATTTATCAATTAGTGCCCCTTGATTACTAAGGAATCAATTTCTTTTATCTTATAAAGTTTGCAAACGATCCCACTCATTGGATCATTCTTTATCACTTAGATCTAACATCAGATCGTCAATTCTAGTCTTTCTCATCATAATCAATGCAATTTCTATGTTTATTTAGTGATTTATGTGTATATTCATGATTACACGTCAATCTGATGGTTAGATCGCTCTCTAGTCAACTAATCTTAAGGCACATGATTAGATCAACAGTCAAGATCATGTTTCTTGTTAAATACTTGAGATTTGTCTTTCAAATTCACTAGATCATCTTATAATTAATGTATACATTCAGTTTCTAAAGCTTGATCATCAATTGATGGAGTTGATCTAGGTTATTGGATAGGATTTTGTGATTTGATTTGTCTAAAAGTGTTTAGATCAAAGTTTTAATGCTAAATCTAGGTCGATGTCATCAATACAAACTCAACAAATGCCTCAGATCATGATTTGGACCTCTATAGCTCCCACAATTGAGACTTTTGTGAATAAATGATCCAGAATAAATTTCTAAATTAAATGTAATGGCCCACATTATGAGAAATAAAGAAATGTTATATTTATAAATTATGAAAAGTTTTAAGTTAATTATTGACTATTATGGTGTAAAAACAAGTTGAAATGAAGCTTAAACAAATTTTCTATAATTAGAATATAAGTGATAATAAAACTTTAATTTAATAAGACTTGATGACCTAAGCTAAGAGTAGCTAAGCGGTCCCACGTACAATTTGTCAAGGTGAGGTCTGGACTTCAAGTTACCTCCCTAACAATTTTAAGAAGAAAATCAAATTTTGTGTTATTTAAATAATTAATTATTTAATTGTTATGAATTTTACATGTGGACAAGTCATATAAGGAAACTCACATGGTGAAGGATGGTTTCCATATGGACGAAACATGTGAAAATATTGAATGGTGATCCAAAGGTTATGAAATGAATGAGACCAATAGAGAAGAGTTACATATTTGAACCATTAGATGATAATTCAATGGTTGGGAATAAATAAAAAATTAATATTGGAAGAGTTACAAGCATGTAATCAATTGAGAAAACTGTTACAAGGAAAGAATCTATAAAGGAAACAAAAAAAATAATAGAAAGAAGGATTAGAAACATGAAATAGTTGGAGTGGAAAAAGGGGAGTGCATGAGACAGAGAGAAGAGAAAAGAAAATGCAAGAAAGAAAAAGGAAGAGAAGATAGGAGGAAAAGCTTAGGTCTGGAGTTTTCCTCAAATCAATTAGAAGCAGAGGGATTTGCGTTGAAGGAAACTGCATTTTGAGGTTGGTGATGCAAGACTAGATCTCGATTTTCTTTTATAAAATTACAGACTCCAATGTTTAAATGAGCAATTTTTGGATGATCAAGATTTGATCATAAGCATGATTGTTCTCAATTTGGATAGTTGATTTCATATATGCGCATGAAATTTTCATGGAAATACTTTGTTCGAATGCATGATCTAGTACCTTTATTCTATCAAATCCTATTTTTGTTTCATGATTAACGTCTCATCTATTATATGCAATTTAAGATAACCTATATGCTTGCATATGTATATTCTATCTAAAACTTCAATATACATACTTATCTTTACATGTATTTGATTTACTAATGAAATAAATCTTTATTATACGTTCAATCGAGTTTTTATATGTAAGAAAGAACACATGATCTATACTAGAAATTATATGATTCATTGGTTGATTTTCAGAATGAATATACGCATATGTCATAGAGGAGTTTTTCAATTGAAATATTCCAATTTAATTTATGGTTTTCCATGATAAACTATGCACCTATATTGACGTCTTTAAGATTTAATTGCTTTTCAATGCAAGACCCATTGGTTAAAAACGCATATACACATAACCTGTATACATGTTTTCAAATGGTCTGATTTGAATGTCTATGCATTTTGTATTAGCATGTGGTTGTTAACTAGTAAAATTATTGGATGGATTCTTGCAGTTTAGATACACATGGTGCTAAAAAAAATGAATAATATATTAGAACTTAAAACTAATTAGTAACTCAAATCATGATCAAGCGGTACAATATAAGTGTGATGGATCAAATTATCATGACATTTACTCTTTATTTCACACTTGGTTTAATCTACAACTAAAGGTAATTGAGTACATGGACTAAAGGTGAATGCATGTAAAAACTATTAATAAAACTTCTTATACTATTCACTACTGTATATAACGTCATAATTAGCATAAAGTTTCAATGGTTCTAGCACTTATTTATGGTTTCATACACTTGATTATATAAAGGGCGTGAAGAAATTGGTCATTCATGTATTATGAGCCAAACGACTAGCTAGTGTATGATGTGTTGGACGGGCAGCCGCACCATACCCGAGTGAAGCTCAGGTGTATGGCACTATGATCATACCAGCTGCACCAAGCATGTGCTTGTGGACTAGCAAAAACATAACATGTGTATAAGCGCAAGGTATAACTACACTAGGCATCAGGTAGTGCAAGATAAAACATTTTAGTCCTGCATTTTGGGTATAGGATGTTTATGAAATTATGATACAAGAGATAATAATAATAATAATAATAATAATAATAATAATAATAATAATAATAATAATAATAATAATAATAATAATAATAATTGCCCACTTAAATCTTGGTTCCTATATATCTAAGAAAACATAGATGAGGTGTGTAATGCAATAGGTAGTGTTTGACACTAGTGAGTCTAACATCACCTAGGCACACCATTCATCTAATAGCACCATGCATGATAATATAACTCAAATAGGTCATATTAAAGAAGCAGTGTTATAGGCAATATACTGGTGCAAATGCTGGTGAAAATTACACCAAATCATGTCCGAGCACCATGCATTCATGTTGCGTGTAATGCACATAGTACTGCAGGTCTTGTTGTAGTGCATTATAAATTGGATAATATATGTTTATATGGCATGCTAAATTATGTAATGATGAGTTGGGCATCAATGACATTTTTGACACCTTATACCTCAACTATACATAGATCAATTCGGCACTAAGCTACAGCGTGGCATGCTGATGTCGGACTATGTATGAATGCAATAGAGTATAATATATATATATATATATATATATAAGATACTATGCTCTATGTATAAAAAGATACAAACAGATTGCCAGTTTTGTAAGCATCCAAGACAAATAAAACATTGTATACTAAGCAGGAGTGCCTACGTGTCTTGCACCAATAAATAAATAAATAAAGTAAACCACCTAGAAGTGGCTAGGGGCATGGCACCAAGTAAACTAAGATTGACTAGGCACATAATACCAATTTGTCTGGCAATGATCAGTCACATAATATTAATCATTCTAACCTTGTTTAGATACATATGCACTAAGTAGTCTAGTAATGGCCAGATGCACAAGTATTTCACATCTAGCAGTCACCTGGTACATACATACATACATACATACATACATACATTGAATATTGATCAACACACACACACACACACACACACACACACACACACACACACACACACACACACACACACACACACACACACACACACACACACACACACACACACACACACACACACACACACACACACACACACACACACACACACAAAGATTCTTAGTAGAAATTAGAATACATGAAATCATATAACTTCAAATATGTGGATATTGAACTAAAACACAATACACAGCATAATAAGTGATGCTTGTAACATATTATACACCGAGTCACACCCCAATGAATTTAGCATAATGAATGTGACAAACAGTATACAGAAAAAAAAAACCATACACTATCCAACTTGCTATGCAGTTTTATAATTTATGGGTTATGTTTATGATTGGGATGGATGACTAACGTAGGACCCTAGGATATTTGGAAATTATGCTTAGGAACTATGGCTTTATTTGGCATATGATTTGTGTTCGATAATACTTGGAATATATTTTAACTCAAAGTTTTGTATGTACCAAGTGATTTAATAAATAAATATGATGTTGTTGAATGGTTATGAAACCCTTCTTTTTTGATTTTTTGCTTTTCATTTGATTCATCAAGAGAATTGTGCATAATCACATGTGATTTGGCATATAAACGTCTCTCTCTCTCTCTCTCTCTCTCTCTCTCTCTCTCTCTCTCTCTCTCATCAATTGATTTATACGAATTCCACAAATTGGGGCTAAAGGGTATGTGTACGTTCTGAACTAACAAAAAATGAAAAAGCCGTGCTACTTGTTATTATACCTTAAGTTTTGATTTGGACACTTTAGTGCCATGAGATTTTGAGTAATTAGGCAACACAATGAGTTAGTCCTGACTTGGGGATTTTATACTATGCTAGGAAGTCCAGTTAGCCACTGGCTTCTAAACTGGTACTAGCCTATAGTTGGCATGTTTGACAGAGTAAGTCGCATGGGAAGGCTACTCTTGTTTTTGGTTTGATCTGCCTGTCCCATGCAGACAGTGTAGTCAGTGTAGTACCCACTGACGAGCGCAGATTGAACCTTTTGTTTCCTTGCGTGCATAGTTAACCTTATGATTTGTTTGGATATGAGCTAACATGTAAATCGTTCTCAAGAATATTAACCTATGCCACTTAATGATTGATCATTTGATTTAATTAATTAATTAGTCGATGAATTGATGGATTAATTGATTTGATTATGATACTTTGATTTTGATGGAAAGACTTAGATAGGATTTGAAGTGCTGCTATTTGACAATAGCATTAATTTTTATAAATCAATCATGTGTATTTTATTTTAAAAAATTGCGTAGCATAGATTTATGTTATTTTGACTAGTCTTGTATTTTCTACTAGGTAATTTATATTACTCACCAAACAACCCCATAGGTGAAGGGTAGAAGGAAAAGCATGAGATTAATGTGCAGAAGATTGAATAAACTTGGAGTTTCAAAGTATGAAGAACTAGAAATAGTTTTACTCTATTTGAAGACTCTAGTCAATGTGTAATAAATTATAATATTTGAACTTTAAATTGTAATTTAACTTAGTAGCGTTTGGGCTATGACTAGTAGGTCTTGATTGGCTGAAAAAGATGAACTATTACTTTGTATATATTGTGGAGATTTATTTGATGTACTTTGGCTAGAAGTAGTTAAAATCTATTATTATATGTAGAGTTGTAAAAAAAAAATAAAAAAAATCAAGGATGGATCCTAACAAATTTTTCAAAGATATTTAGAAAATCTATTTATAAAAACCCAGGACATCACAGTTGGCATCAGAGCGTAAACTACTCATAGCCAAACATACTAGGAAATCAAATTTATCAAATTTAAGAGTGAGTCATAAGGAAATCTTAACTTAGATGGCTTCGTAAAATTCTCATAAGTATTAAGTGTTGAAATACAGATGCTACCTCATTGTAGTAGAACCAATATGTTTCCACCAATAGGAGAGTTTGGTACTATTGGAAACCATGCATATGTACCTGTACCTGCATTTGCACCCATGGAGGTTCAACAAGATATACCAAAACCATCGGTACAGGCACAACAAAGTGTTGGCGCACCGGGGCATTTGGTCAGTGAGGTGATGCAATTGATATTTCAACAAATGAAACAGAAGCTTCAGTCATCATTGGAAGAGGATTCTATTGCAGGGGGCAAGAGTGACAATTTGATGGAGCGATTCAAAAAGATTGCTCCAAAGTTTTCTAAAATTGAGGGAGTCGAAGCAGCTGAGACTTAGCTCTATGAGGTTGAAAGGCAATTCAAAGGGATGATGGTGCCAGAAGATCGGCAAGTCACTGTCGCTACTTTTGCACTAAGAGGAGAGGCCGTGCATTGGTGGCCAACTGTTGAGTGAACATATTTCTTTGACACTGGAGTCATCTTGTGGGATGAGTTCAGGAGAGTTTGTGAGTAGAAGTATTATCCACCTCACATTATGGAGTCTAAGTAAAGGGATTTCATGAACCTAGTTCAAGGTTCATGACACTAAGTGAGTATGAGACTCACTTCACTAAGCTAACAAGATTTGCACTAGAGGTTTGCCTTATTGAACTCCGAGCTGCTCAGAAATTTGTTCGCGGATTATGCACATGCATTTGTAGCTATATTTTTATGTCGTAGCCTACTTCATTGGCAAAGGTTGTAGAGTTGGCTTCTCTATGTGAGAGAGAACTAAAGGACATGGGAGCAGAAACATGTATGCCTGGAGGAAATAAGCCGAACTGGAAAGGAAAGAGACCAATCATACATAGACCTTCACTAAAAGCAGTAATTCCACTTCGATTTATACCACCATGAAGGCCAGAGTTCAAAAAGAGGGAAGTGAACTAAAACCTTTGCAGACACTGTGGAAAGAAGCATCTTGGAAAACCATGTTATGTCTAGGAGAGGAGGTGTTTTGGGTGTGGAGAGAAAGGGCATTTCATAAAAAAAAATTGCCCTAAGAGAAAGAATGAAAATTAGCCTCAGAAACAAGAGATTGTACTGAGTGGTCAGGGATGGGTTTTTGCACTAACTACTGAGTAGGCCAGAGCTTCAAACGTAGTCGTTGAAGGTACTCTACACATTCTTGGTCAATTTGCTAGAGTACTGATAGATTCAGATGTTAGACATTCTTTTATATCACAACACTTTGCATCAACTTTGGATTGTACTATATTACCTTTGGGGTTTAGCATAGAGATCAATATACCATATGGATGACCAGTTATTTTGGATAAATATATCTGAGATATAGGGATTCAAATGGGTGATAAGGAGGTTCTAGCTAACTTAATTCTATTCGACATGATGGACTTTGATGTCGTATTGGGTATGGATTGGTTGTCAAGATATGGAGCTACAATTGATTGTCGAAGGATGAGAGTACAATTCTAGGAGATAGAGGGTAACACATACATATTCCACGACAGATTAGAACATCAGGGATACCAATTATATCAGCAATAAAAGTGACAAGACTCATGGCCAAGGACCATCCAACATACTTAGTGAGCATGGTGACTTAGCAGGAATACAAATAGAAAATAGAGGACATAGATGTTGTACGGGACTTTGGAGGAGTGTTTCTTGATGAGGTAGTAGGGTTGCCACCAAAGAGAGAGATGGAATTTACTATAGAGATAGTACCAGGTACAGCTCCCATTTGAAAGGTGCCCTACCATATGGCACTTGCAGAATTGAAAGAACTCAAGGAATAGTTGTAGAAATTGTTAGATTTGGGCTTTATCTAGCCGAGTGTATTGCTATGGGGAGCTCCATTACTATTTGTAAAGAAGAAGGATGGATCTATTTGATTATTTATTGACTACCAAATGTTGAATGGAGTTATAATTAAAAATAAGTACCTGCTACCATGTATTGATGACCTCTTGGACCAGTTACAGTCTGCGAGATTATTCTCAAAGATTGACTTGAGGTTGGGTTATCACCAGTTGAGGATACGAGATAAGGATATCCCTAAAACAACATTTCGGACCCAATATGGATATTATGAATTTCTAGTGATGCCATTTGGACTGACAAATGCTCTAGCAGCATTCATGGATTTGATGAACCGCATATTCTAGAAGTATTTAGACCATTTTATGATAGTGTTCATTGACAACATCCTTATTTATTCGTCAAGTGAAGAGGAACATAGGGAGCATCTCAAGATTGTACTTAGAACACTACATGAGCAACAATTATATGCAAAATTCAACAAGCGTGAGTTCTACTTAGACAAAGTACAATTCCTTGGTCACATTATTTCAAAGGAAGGAGTTTTAGTTGATCCTACAAAAATAGAAGCCATTATGAAGTGGGAGAGACCAAAAATTGTTACAGAGATCAGAAGTTTTTTAGGATTGGCTGGGTACTATTAGTGTTTCATTGAAGGGTTTTCTAGAATAGCTCAGCCAATGACCAAATTAATTAGGAAGAAAACTAAGTTGGAGTGGACAAGTCAATGGGAACAGAGCTTTCAAGTGTTAAAGAAGAGGCTCACATCGGCTCCTGTTTTGGCATTACCCATGGGTACGGTAGGCTTGGTACTATAGTGATGCTTTAGGAAAAGGCTTAGGGTGTATACTTATGCAGCATGGAAGAGTTATAAAGTATGCATCCAGACAACTGAAGATTTATGAAGTAAGTTACCCAACACATGATCTGGAGCTGGTAGCTATAGTGTTTGCACTTAAGATTTGGCAACATTATTTGTATGGAGAGAAGTTTGACAAATACACAAATCATAAAAGTTTGAATTATATCTTCACATAGAGCGACCTTAATATGAAACAACGCTGGTGGTTAGAATATTTGAAAGATTATGAATTTTCAATTCTATATCACGCTGGGAAGGCGAACATGGTTGCGAATGCTTTGAGTAGAAAATCTCATGGAGTGTTGTCGAACGTATCTGTGAAATCATTGTTTATATGTAGAATTCTCCAAGCACAGAAAGATTGTGAGGAGACACAACCCTTGGTGGGTAGTAAAGGCTTCAGTAAAGAAGTTGATGGAAGCATAAGATTTCAAGGTAGATTGGTAGTACTTCCTACAAAAAGTCTAAGACAAGAATTGTTGAAGAAAGCACATACATCAAAGTACGCCATTTATCTTGGTGGTACCAAGATGTATTAGGATTTGAAATGAAATTTTTGGTGGAATGGGATGAAGAAGGATATTGGAGATTGTGTTGCTAGATGTCTTACTAGTCAACAGGTAAAGGTAAAGCATCAGAGGCCTGCAGGACTTCTACAGACTTAAGAACTTTCAGAATGGACGTGGGATCACATCGTGATGGACTTTGTGGTGGGAGTACCTAGAACCTTTAGCGGACATGATATGATTTGGGTCATTGTGGATAGATTGACCACTTCCTACCAATAAGATAGAGGCAGTCTTTAGAAAGTTTGGCAAAACTTTACATTAAGCAAATAGTGAGTCTACATGGAATTCCTTTGACTATCATATTTGATAGAAATAGTCGTTTCACCTCTCATTTTTGGCAAAGTGTACAGGAGGGACTAGGCACAACTACGAGATTCCATAGACTGATGGACAGTTACAGAGGGCGATTCAAACACTTGAGGACAAGCTTCGAGCTTGTGTTGTAGATTAGAAGGGTAACTCGGATGAACACTTACCTTTGATCGAGTTTTCTTATAATAATAGCTATCATTCTAGTATAAGCATGGCCCCGTATGAAGCATTGTATGGACAATCATGTAGGATGCCTACCCATTGGAGGGATGTTGGAGAGAGACAGTATGTAAAGACTGAATTGATTGAGCAATGTGCCAAAAAGGTTAGGCTAGTTAGGAAGAAGTTGTTGGCAACACATAGTAGACAGAAGAGTTGTGCAGATCAGAGACGCTGTGATCTAGAGTTTGAAGTTGGAGATCATGTATTCCTTAAAGTCTCACCAATGAAAGGAGTCATGAGATTTGGAGTGAAAGGGAAGTTAAGTCCAAGGTTTGTTGGACCATTTCAGATATTGGAGAGGATAAAAAAGGTTGCATATCGTTTATCATTACCACCTTAATTCTCAGACATAAGTAATGTATTCCATGTGTCGATGCTGAGGAAGTACGTTCTTGATATGACACATATTCTTGATCAAATACTTGCAGAACTACAACCAGACTTGACATATGAGACGAGTCCCCTAGGGATTTTGGATTTCTAGGAAAAGACTCTAAGGAACAAGACAATTCATTTGGTCAAATTTTTATGGCAACATCATTCTAATGAGGAAGCTAATTAGAAAATTGAGGAAGATATGAGAAGTAGTTTTCTTCATTTGTTTTCTGATGTATACCATGAGTTCAGTAACATGATTTTGAGGATGAAATTCCTAAAGGAGGGAAGATTGTAATGGCTCACATTTATGAGAAATAAAGAAATGTTATGTTTATAAATTATGAAAACTTTTAAGTCAATTATTGACTATTATGGTGTAAAAACAAAAATTTTAATTATAACTCATTAAATAAATTGTGTAATTATAATATAAGTGAGTAGCTAAGCGATCCTAAGTACAATTTGTCAAGGTGAGGAAAAGCTTAGAGCTGGAGTTTTCGTCAAATCAATTCGAAGCAGAGGGATTTGTGTTAGGAAACTAGGTATTGAGGTAGGTGATGCAAGACTAGATTGGTATCAGTACTTGTGACGCTGCTAGTGGTGTTGGTACCTGTGACAATACTGGTGGTGTCAACCTCTGTGGTAAATGTGGTAACAAGGTTTGAATTACCTAAGCCACAATTTCTACCACTTGATTTCCTTGCCCCGAGGACTCGAAAGATGCAGCGGCAAGTATTGTAGGAGTAGATCTCATCCTCCTCTTAGGGGCCATCTGCCCATGATTGAACTAATGGATGTTAGCTTCCCCTCCTTTTTGTTTAATTATACATGACTCTAGGACATGTTAGGCTAGCTCTGAGAGGAGTGACTAGGCTTTGATACCAACTGTGACATCTTGGGTTTTTTTTTCTACACTTCCACATAAAATCTTTTTCAATTGTTGGGCCCCGAGTTGAAAACTATTTAAAACCAAATAATGGAAAAACAAGTTTTGTGAGAAGACCTTAAAAATCTCAAGTGTCATTTTTCTTTTCTCGAAACAAGGATTCTCAGAGGAATGAGTACCACATTCTTACAAAAAATTTAGCAGAGTCTCCCCTGTATTTTGGACTTTGTGCATTTAATGCATGCAATGCGACAACTTGATAAACACAATGTATATGTAAAATAAATAATGGAGACTTTGTCTCCCTCTAAACAAAAGAAACATTTTGTAGTGCCAAAGATATTGTAAACAAGTACAATATTTTAGGAAGCTTTTGCTTGTGTAGGTAGTTTCATCATCAACATATAAGTTTATGCTGTTTAACTTTAATATAGGACAAATAACAATATGTTGTATCATTTAGTAGCATATGATGCATAATAAGCAGTATAAAGGATTATGAAATCTCAACTATGCCATTTCAATTAAGTGCCATGTTCAACTAGTTCAAATAATTAGTTTCAACATCCATATATACTGTTTCAAAATAATTATAGTCTTTGTAAAGTGTTTTACAAGATATAGAAAATCACCACATTTCTCATCATACATCAAAGTCAATAGAGGGAAGCATTTAAACCATGAAATGCTTGAATACAATAAGGTATCTCAATAAGTACACACACACACACACACACACACACACACACACACACACACACACACACACACACACACACACACACACACACACACACACACACACACACACACACACACACACACACACACACACACACACACACACTATCCTCTAAACCTCCTCGATCTCTAACGAGGGTAGAAACACTCGATTTTTGGTCACCTACTATTGATCATGAGTACTCATTATAGACCTAAAATATCAGGGTGCTATACACCTGTGCTATCATGCAATATATATATATTAAAATATTGGACCCTCTATGCTACAGAAAAAAACCCAGTCAAGTTCGCAATTGTCATACTGATACCGAGATAGACAGACTCCTTGCATTGTAAGAGTTCCCCATAGTAGACATCCTATAGCTTGATGCCCCACTTGAGACTACCACCATGACTGACCAGGGCTGTCAGGCACCCATTTCATGGCCAGGTATCTAACACATTATCAATTTGAGAAGGAGGATGATCAGTCCTCAATCTTCCTAACATAATGTCCACCAACCCCAATATCTCCTCCATAACATAATAATACTAGGCATCATCACATGCCATCATAACATATAAAACCATAGAATTTCATGCAGTAGTGAAATCATGTAAATCAATCTCATGATACTATGGAAAAGCAACCCTTACCAGGGTTGTGTTGAGGTTTACATATTCCTTGTTAGTTCCTAACTCATGAAATCCATGAAATTTTCAATATGTTTTCACATACCAGTTTCCAATTTGATGATAAAACAATATAGAATTCTAAACAAGTATGTTGCATGAAATACATGTATGCTAACTATATAAATCAAAAGATCAAATCCCCTAAATTTTAATGATAAAGTAGTTATCAATGGCCTTCATGTTTTAGTAAAGTATGTTGACGTCCAAATTACCTACCTCCCTTATCATGCTTCACGATTTTGTTATCTCCCTCTTACGATCACTTGTCGATCACCTAACAGAGTCAAAATTTAGATTCATTGTCAATGTTGATTCGCATGTTCACAATTTTAAGGAAATTTACTCATTCCTAATCAAAACTATCAGTTTATCAATCCATTCCCATGGTTTGTAGTCTAACCATATGTTTTCAAAGCATTTTTACTTAATTCCTCTTCCATCCCTATCTAATCGAATAGCTAAGTTTTCTAGGTAGATTTTTATTCAAATTCCACAATTCTAGTCACACCCTAACTAATTTAGGGTCTTAGGATTCATCAGTGGTGTCTGATCATCGATCAGACATAAAAAAGCTACTGTTTGAACAATGACAGGTCGGACGATTGAGATTGTCCAATCAATTTCAGCCTAGATCAACAATCTTAGTCAAATTCGACCTATATCTAATATAGATTTACCTATTCCTAAGCTTAGATTAATAATTAAATGGTTAGATCAGCTCAAAACCTTAGATCTATCTGAAATAGTACTGATCTAGCTAAAAACTCCAAGTTAGAAACTAGGTTTCCAATCATCACCGAAGAAGGAGATTTGTTGTCAATTTTTTGTGGCCGGGAAATCATGGGCTTGCCACTATTCCCCCCCCCCTCCCTTTTTCTACACTGATTCTCTTTCGATTAATGAGCAACCACAGGGGTTTTACTCATAGTGGCTAGGGAAAGACAGTGAACGACTTCGATCATTGATCAGTGCCACGTTCACTCTGTCTTTTCCGGTGACTAGTGTAACTTCCCCACCATCAATGTCCTCCTCCTATCATTGATGAGACAAGTGAACAGTGGAGGATGGATTGGA
The DNA here is from genome assembly GCA_035236585.1 of Warburgia ugandensis. Classification (NCBI taxonomy): domain Eukaryota; kingdom Viridiplantae; phylum Streptophyta; class Magnoliopsida; order Canellales; family Canellaceae; genus Warburgia; species Warburgia ugandensis. Next base: position 33,752,941 of record CP141139.1, read on the forward strand.
TTCTCCTCTCCTCTCCTATCTTCCCTCTCCCTCTCCCTCTCCTTCTTCCCCACTCTCCTCCTTCTTCCTCTTCTCCTTCTTCTCTTCACTCTTTCCCTCTCTCTATTGGGCTAAAAACAGACCGTTAGGTCTATTCGTAGCTTCCTTAAGTGGGAGGGGTTCCCGTATCAAATACGGTACCCTCTATTTTAAGCTTTTCATTTTATTTTTATCTTATTTTTACCGAAATGCCCTTCATACTTAAATTGCCAGAACTTCCTCATTTGAATTTCAATTTTAGTGTTCTTTAGGTCGTTGGATTTGTTTTTCTAAGTACAATCCAAATATAAGGATTTTAGCATCTAATTTGATGATTTAAAAAGGTTAATTCTCTAGAACTTAGACACGAACATTTTTCAATTTTCATTTATAAAAAATAATTCATAATGAAGTTTAAAATTTTAAGGTTCTTACAGCCATCCAATATGTGGAAAAAAATCCTAAAACCTCCTCAGGAAAAGTTATGGATTCTTGCACACCACTTGTGTGCTCAATCTGTGTTCACTCTCTGTCCTCCATGATCACACCACCAGGAGGACTTGGTACATCAGAAGACTACTATATTGCTTTCAAGGCAAAATTAACACAAACCTCGAGGAGGCCCCTTCTTACTCAAGGGCAAAGTCAATAGTTATCTAGATATACTAAAGGTACCTGTCTTCTCACTACAATTAATTGACCTCCAACACATAAAATTCATTTCAAGGATGATATTATAATCATCAAATCGAGTGGGATAAATCAGTATCTATCTTCTTACTCATCATTTCCGCCAGTACTCCCTTGAAGTTCTTACAAATTTCAATAACTTGTACATCTGCATCATAATTTTCAACCCAAGGACTGTCTATATATATATATATATATATATATGTAGGCACCTTCATTGGGTGCCAACACTCAAACAACAAGGATGACTAGATCCTAAATCAAGGAGGGCTCTCATGTGTCTATCAACAACCATGAGAGTACCTTCCATAACTTAGGTTGAGGCTAGTACTTGCTTTAAGTAATGGTAATAACTCATCATTACCAATGTGGGGTCATTTCTTTTTTATCTTTAATGTCAGTCTGTCCAACACATTGTCCTCTGAGATAGTCTTTATAGAACATCCTAACAGTGACAATCACAATTGTAATGATGGCTGCCTATGTTATTACTGCTACTGTGGTGGTCTATCACTCTAGTACAATATTGTCTAGGTACCTGTCCATACAACTAGTGCATCTTTCAGATGTCACTAGCTCAATGGCCTATGTAACTGTATAGATAAAAGAGTCTCTTCCCCTTATTGGGTTGACTCAAATTATCCACGTCCAAGTCTCTGCAATCAGCCGTGGTCCCAAGAGAATTTTCCCCAACATAAAAGCTACGTCGATTGTCCTTTATCACTAATATGCAACCCGCTAAGATCAATTATCTCCCTAATTCTGGTGTCAACACATCAACAATTCTATTTGTAACCTCTTATTCATGACGGGGTCAGGGCAATTATTTTTAACAGTGTAAATAGGTTTAATACCATTAAACCATCAAATTCCTCTGTTCTACAATGGAAAACTCTGGCAATATCGCTAATTACTCATATGACAAAATAATGATTATTACAGGCCTTCTTAAGAGCCTTCTGGATAAAACTTTCAAAAACAAGAAAACACATCCTCTCATATGACTATCATTAGAATTCTCATAGTTACATTTTAGGTATACTCATCTTTATCCTTAGATTTCCTTTAACTGATAATTTATTTCATGCTCATAACAAGGAAAATGAATTACAACTCTATCAATTTCAAATCCAATGAAATTGATCTTTCACAATAACTTTCTTAGCTATTGGGGATCACATTATCATTTCTGTCCGTATTGGATGTAAATCATTTATAATCAATTTTATCTTACCTCATTCCCTTCATATGATAGACACCTTTAATTTGGAATCAAATAACCAATCTTGTTAATTACCCATATATAGTGTAGTATTTAATTTAACCTTTTCTGTCATCCCATCCCCTAACTAGGAGATTGTTTGATATCATTCCTTACTTATCTCTTGATTAACAACATTACTACTAACTATTATAAAAAAATAGTTGTTATATCCTCAAGTGCTATGCTTCAGCAAATCATAAGTAAAATCCTTAGAATAATTCATGAGTATTGATTTTGCATTGATGATGGCTATCAAAATTTCTATATGTATAAGAACTCGTTAAGTTTCATCTCATAGAACATTAGGATCTTCCCTCATCAATTTTCAATAATTTTCACCATATTAGTATTTATTCGCTAAATAAATCTACTTCAAGTTTAAATTAATATAATACTCCTCTCCACTTTCTCAAGTTCTCATTAGTTGTAATCATTTCTGATCCTTTTCCATTAATAAAGTTCTAATTTGCAATCATCAATTATACTCTCCATTTAGATTATATACAATAAGAATCACACACTTGTCATGAAAGTGTGTTTCCTCGTAATCATACGAGGATTAAAGTCTCATCTTTACTAAAGAAGGTCTGTCAATCCTCATGGCATCTACTATTTCACAATCATCATATCTCCCATATGAGTTATCTCTCTAATTTATACTTAGGACTTACCTGACTCAATGGACTGTATGTGTGGTATTAGGCCCTGTACTACTTGGGCCACTAAGTCTGTGTCACGGTCCCCTCGCCCTAATGACTTGGCAGGGGTGGCAACTGGTGGAGTAGGGTGGACCTAGTTTTCCTTTAAGGATCCATCTATCAAAGTTCCAATGTCATATAGTATAAGTTTGCCCTTCTATCTCTAGCTCAGTATGGACTTATGGGCTGTTAATCTTAATGGACCCTTGGAGTGGTGGTGATGGAATAAACTTTAGCTTTGATATCAAACTGTGATACCCTAGGTTTTCTAAAACTTTTTCCAATATATAATAATAATAATAATAATAATAATAATAATAATAAAATTAGTTAATAGACGGGACCCCTAAAAAAGGAAAACTATCGTTGAATGTAATTACCATAAACTTTTCAAAGGAAATGTCCAAAATGAAAACCTTGAGGGTCATCCATGTCCAAAACCATAACGATAAACAAAACCGCAATGTTATAACATAGAACATGCTCAATTTAGAACCATGTTTGATCAAAACATTAGTCATGAAGGAAGTAGCAATATAGAAAATATCCAAAATCCCCAAGGTTCCATCCATGATCACCACATCCACTTGCAATAAGGTGTAAGCATACATACACTATACAATAAGTGTGGGTCCAATACCATCCACATAACAAATGTCCCTGTACAGCCCAAAAGAAATTTAATATTAAGTAAAAGAGACATACATCAAGTCAGTCTTTGTAATGCTAGATGGCAGATGGTCCTCATGGTCCTTACTCAATCAAAGATGCTCCACCTACTTTCCCTTAGCGCTGTTGCACTCCAAATCTGAGGCATAGCAAAACAAAGCAATGCCTCAGCAAGCTATTACTTGTAAAGGTTATCACATCTAATAAGAATGCAATGAAATAGTGTGGTGTAAAAATATCAATATCACAGAAAATCTCATAGAATAGAATATTTATATAGTACATCAAATCATTAGTCATCCATGGTAAATAGCTCATAAAGGATCATGATTCTGAACAAATCAATTGGGGTCAAAGCATAATTTACGCTAAAACATAAAGATATCATATGCAAACACCAAGGATTGTAAGGCATGAATAATGCATGGTCATGCATCTGTCAGAGTCAAATAAAGATCAGTTTCATCGTAAAAAAATATGAATGCATGTCATGATAAACAGAGCGCTATACATAATCAGGCCCTAAGAGTGTCCCACTACACTCATAAATCTTGTAATGAGTACTTATTTCAATTCTAGGGTTCTTCACTTATAGCTCGCACACCAGGTAGCTCGCTCAGCCCATAGGCCATCGCACATCTGACCGCCCACATAGGCTTCACCGAATATATCAATACCACATAAGATCCCAGGGTTCGTCACTTGTAGCTCTCACACCAAGTAGCTTGCTTAGCCCCTAGGCCTGCCCACATAGGCTTCACCCAATATATCCATACCACATGAGCATACAGAATAAGAGTATGGGCTACTATACTATAATGGCAAGTACTCTAGGGTCTTAGCCACTATCGCTCGCCATTGACACCAAAATGGGAGACTTCCTCCATCTCACATGGGGGAATAGACCCGTAGTTGGGATTACCCATGATACCAGCTCCTACGTACATTGCCTCCATTTGGGGCAGTGTCTAATCATCATCATCATAAAGTCAGAGGGTGGGTGGCCAACCCTATAACCCTCATAGAATAGCACGCACTAGGCAGAAACACCGGTCATAAAACAATAAAAAATACAGGATAAATCATATGAGTTTCCATGCATAGTCAATCTCTAGAAAATCAAATCAAGACATGCTAATACATCATAAATCGTACCTTAAAGCAAGGTATAAACCATGTAGAGTAAAAAACGATAACGTTAATCATGTATGATGAAGGTAATCTCATGAAAACATGATACGACATAAAATTCATGCTTCAAAGTTTCCAAGTAATTATGTCATGATCCATGAAATAAAAAAATTATTAAATGCAATCACTTACCTCAAATAGGCACGTAAACTATCTCAACTCGTATACTCTGAAGTACTTGTCCAACTGTATCACACTAAGTCATCCACTACTCTCATGGAGTGTTCATTATTCATCTAGATCTTTATCCATTCACTTGGTATTCTTAAATCCCCAAAAGTACGTTAATTCAAGTGATGATCTCTTTGATCTGGTAGTTAATCCTAGATTAACAGCCCAAATAGTTTGATTAACCCTTAATCAAGGTAATGCTAGGCTAGATGTTGGTTTTTCTAATATGTAGACAATAATCTGTCATCTTTGATCTAAGTTATGATTTATCAATTAGGGTCCCTTTCATTACTAAGGAATCAATTTCTTTTATCTTATAAAGTTTGAAGATGATCCCACCATTGGATCATTATTTATCACTTAAATCTAACATCAGATCATTAATTCTAGTCATTCTCATCATAATCAATCCAATTTCTATTTTTATTTAGTGATTTATTTGTATATCCATGATTATATGGCGGTCTGACGGTTGGATTGCTCTTTGATTGCCTAGTCCTAAGGCACATGATCAGATCAACAATCAAGATCACTTTTCTTGTTAAATACTTGAGAACTGTTCTTCAAATTCATTAGATCATCTCATAATTAATGTATATATTCAATTTCTAAAGCCTAATCATTGATTCATAGGGTCGATATAGGTTATTGATAGGATTTTGTGATTTGATCTATTTAGAAGTGTTTAGATCAAAGTTTTAATGCTAAATCTAGGTCCACGTTGTCGAGGCGAACTCAACAGATGTCTCAGATCATGATTTGGACCTTTGTAGCTCCTATAATTAAGACTTTTGTGAATGAACGATCTAGAATAAAATTATGGATTAAATAACAAAAAATGATGTCATGGGGATGCACCTGTGCATGATGCACATACAAAATGCATCCTGCATGCGTCTTCGCCGCTGGGACGTAGGATGCAACCGCACGCGCACGTGACACGCGCTCCGCGTGCATCATCGTCACGGGGATGCATGTGCATTCTATCTTCACTGGAAATGTCACACGTGTTCACATGCGCTTGTTCATGCCCAACACTCTCATCTCGTAGTGCGTCCCAGATGCCTTAGAATGGCATCACCATTGTTGAAGAAGATGGCCGAATTTCAATCATCACCAGGAACGCATATGGTCTCCAAATTTAATGGTTTTTATGTCATTTTGATTGAATTTTTGTGTATTTTCATTTTATGACATTACCATTAACTGGTTATGCCTAAATCTAGGGGTTTTAACTAATTTTTATGAAGTTTAAGAATTTTACCCCTTCTTACTATTTTTCCAAATTTTCTATTTCATCCACTATTGGATCTTCATGAAATTTAAAGGGTTTGTTATAAGGTTCATCATACACAAGATGAACGGTTCAGAACACCAATCTAACACTATTTCAGGGATTGTTTAACATAAAAATAGTAACTTTCAAGGGTTCAATGGAAAACATTATCAATCACCTTTTTCGGTGAAAATAAAATTAAAATAAGGAAAACTCCAGCATTGGAAAGGGGGAAGGAGGGGAACCTACTTGCATGGTTAGGATGGCCTAGAAATAGAATTTCATTGCCATAGAGGGAGGAGAAACAGCTGCTGCGTAGGTTTCGTTGGTGTCAGGGCATCATCTCCAGCGTCATTGCTGGTAGCACACGAAACGAGGTGTATTAATACAAGGGGAGTTACGAGAGAGAAGTAAATGGGGGGAGGCGCAATAAAAGCCTCCCCATCAATTATGTTTTAATTTAATTTAATTTAAAATTCTAAGTTTCATTAAATGCTAAAATGATTACTATCATTAAAGGCTAATAATCATCACCATACCCATTTAATGTCTATCATAGCCTTATTTTTAGTGCCTAATTTCTTGGGCCCCGCTTGTGAAATTATAGTTCTACACTTTCTATTAAATTTATTAACTACTTGAAATAAAATAATAAGCTAATTTTTATCCGATCTTCGATTTTAGCATTCTTAGTGTCATTGAATTCCATTTCTTATGTACATTCCAATTATTGAGGTTTCAGTCCTTGATCTCATTTCTAAAAAATTTCAAATCCCCAGTTTTATAATTTTCATGCCATTAAGCATTTTTGGAAATTTAAAATTAGCGTATATTACACATATATTGTCTGCTTTGGCCAAAGACTCAGGGTTTTGCTCTTCCTCGTAAGGAAAATGCGCACATATTGAGACAGATACCCATGTCTTATAACTAGCCAAGCTACCTCTCCTTGGGTCATGTGGGACTAACTCTCAGGATGTCTACTAGGGAGATCCTTAGAGTTAGTTCCACATTGTCGAGGGAGAGGGAACTGGGCTATTTATAAGACTTGGGTATCCCTCTCAGTACATACACGTTTTTCTTATGAGAAAGAGTAAAACTATGAGTCGTTGACCAAAGTAGACAACTTATGTACTATTGAGACCGAGGGTATTACAATTAGTATTAGAGCCAGTTTTCCTCATGATGGTGGGCCTAACTGCATGTGGTTTACCAGACCAAAGTGGTCACACAGGGGAACATGCTTTCTGAAAATGTATAGGGTGCCTGGTCAGTCTTGATGGGCAGTCCCCAGGAGTGATGCTAAGCTACAGAATAATTGCTAAGGAGATCTAGAGAGTTAGTCCCACATCCCCTAGTTAGAGGGAGTTCAGCTAGTTATAAGACATGGGTATACCTCTCACTACATACATATTTTCTTTACAAGGAATTGCAAAACAATGAGGCTTCGGCCAAAGCCGACAATATATATACTGTTGAGACCTAGGGTGTCACTATTTGGTACCTAGTCAGTCTTGGTGGGAGTTCCCTAGGAAGGATTTCAAGATATAGGATATCTGCTAAGGAGATCTTAAGAGTTTGTCCCACATCACCCTAGGAGAGGGAGCTACTCTAGTTATGAGACCTGGGTACCCCTCTTAGTACATATGTGTTTTCCTACAAAAAAGTGTGAAGCTAAGAGACTTCAGCTAAAGCGGACAATATATGTACAATTGGGACCCAGGGTGTTACACCCTTGGAGCATCAAAAAACCCTAAGAATATATCCTCAATGTGTCTCTTTATCAACCATTGTTCCATCGCTCCATAAATGGTGTCGAGGTCATGGAATTGATAAAGTACTCTGTTAACCTTAAAAAGGCTTGTTGCAACATTCGAGAAGTTGAATAAAAGAAATAATAATTATCTATCTTCAAAATATAACATGTAATGTCAAGTATTTTATAAGCATATGTTTGCATATACCCCATGTAGAAGACAATGTGAGGGTGCTCAAGTTGATTCTGTTGGCAAACTCATAATAGGTCCTTAGCCATAAGTGACAGTTCAACAATGACATCAACAAGCACCCTCTCATTGATTTATATGTGGTTGACTGCCCTATCTTCGTTGATGAATCCATAGATTAACCTTAGTGATCGAGGTGTATTAGGTGAAACTTCCACGCAATCCTTAGATGGTTGTTGTAAAAGTTGTATAGATTTTTAGCCAATTAATATTGATGAATGAAGACAATAAAATTTATGATGAAAAAAAAAAAACAAATATATATACAAGTACTAGTTCCATTGGTGTGATAGTAATTGATGGTGCAATGACAAGGAACCTCGATGTAGCTTAATGTTGCTAATTAACCTTATAAAGTTAATAAACAATTAATTTGACGTCTCTGACTAAAAATTGTTGTTGAGGAAGGTAGTATGATAAGATATATATCATGAAGTCTGTGAGAATGACAAGTATCTTGGGTCAAGCGATGTGATATACAACTACCTTCCCAACGGTTACAATATTATCCATTTCTAAAGGAAATGGTAAGCTAGCATTCGCATTCAAGGCCATGGTAATGGAGATGCACTTAGTCTGCAGTGGTATACTGATCCCATGCAAAATAGTTGATTCATGCTCATAGCATAACCAACTACCATGATATTATGACTGGTATTCAAGGCCAATAGGCGTTGATCCATCTGCAAATTAGATATACATTAGAGAGGTTGAGATAAAGTATTAGTTACATATGGACAATGAAATTTTTATACTGAGATAGAGAATTAATTACCTCCTTGGCTGGAATTTCTCTTTGCAAGAGCATAGTTTGTCTATCCTGAACTTCTTTAGTAGGAGAATTGTAGATAGCATTAGATAGAGGTACATGGGCCCTACATGTATTATGTAAAGGGGATTGAGAAACTATCATTAAATCTCCTTCACACACCTGGTTTAATATATCTATTTTTATCTTCTCACGCAACTCATCATAGGCCTATGCATCTTCAATTGTAGGTATTTCTTTACCAAAGAATTTTGAAGGAACAATACTATGCCCCATGGCCCTTACTTGATTAGAGTAGTCCAACTTATTACCCATAGCCCTAAATAGGATGATTTCCTTGGTAGCAGTACTGCTTAGAGTTTCTATGCTAGTGCTTTCTTGGGTAAGAATGTCATACAATATTTAATTAGAACATGATCATTTCCTTTAGTTCATCATCATCATCAAGACTTATCCCAATTAGGGGTCAGCCACATGAATCTTACTCCTCCATTCCTCTCTATTAAGTATCATGGCTTCATTTAGTCCCAAAGTTTTTAAATCTTTCCTCACCACCTCCACTCATGTTCTTTTGGGCCTTCCCCTTTCCTTATAGAAGCTTCTACTTGTATTGTCTCACTCCTTCTGGCAGGTGCCATTTTCAGTCTCTTTGAACATGTCCAAACCATCTAAGTCTAATCTCCCTCATCTTATTACCTATTGGTGTTGCCCCTAAATTTTCTCTAATATTTTCATTCCTAATTCTATCCTTTCTTGTCTTACCACTCATTCATCTCAACACCCTCATTTTTGCGATGCTTATCCTATGAAAGTGATGTTCCTTAACTGCCCAACACTTTGATCCATAGAGCATGGCTAGCCTTATCACCATCCTATAGAATTTTCTTTTTAGTTTGAGTGGCACCCATTGATCACACAAAACTTTAGATGCGCATCTCCATTTGTTCCAACCCGCTTGGATTCTCTGGGTAACCTCCCTCTCAATCTCTCCACTCTCACGAATCATTGATCCTAAGAACCAAAAGTAGTCTTTTACGGGGACATCTTGGCTATCAATCTTGACTAGTCTTCCACTCTTACTCCTCTCCTTGCTAAAATTGCATTCCATATATACTATCTTAGTTCGACTAATTTTAAATCCTTTAGATTCTAATGCTTCTCTCCATACTCTAGCTTTATGTTTACACCACCCTTGTCTCATCAAGTAAGATTATATCTTCTACAAATAGCATGCACTAGGGAATCTCCTTATGCAAATGTTTTGTTAACTCATCCATAACCAATGTGAAAAGTTATGGGCTCAATGCCAATCCTTGATGCAATCCTACAATGACAAAAAAATCGCCAGTCTTGCCATTAGAGGTCTTAACATTTATTACTGCTCCTTCATACATATCTTTAACTATGTCTATATACCCTTGCGAAACTCCTTTATCGGCCAACACCCTCCATATGAACTCTCTAGGGACTCTATCATAAGCTTTCTCTAAGTCAATAAAGGCCATGTGGAGGTCTTTCCTCCTCTCCTTATATTTCTCTACCTATTATCTTATTAAGAAAATAACTTCCATGATAGACCTCTAGGTATGAAACCAAACAAATTCTTTGATACACTTGTTTCATGTTGTAGCCTCTTCTCAATTACCTTTTCAGAAAGTTTCATAGTGTGGCTCATAAGTTTGATTGCTTGATAATTAATGTAGCTTTGTATGCCTCCTTTATTCTTATAGATTGGTATAATAGAGCTTTTCCTCTACTCATTAAGCATTTTCTTTGATTTTATGATCATGTTACACAACTTGGTCAACTAAACTACCCTAATATCTCCCATATGCTTCCATACCTCTATTGGTATACCATTGGGTCCCATGGCCTTTCCTGATTTAATCTTTTTCAAGGCGTCTTTCACTTCAAGTATTCTAATCCTATGTTCATATCTATAATAGCCAATGTTGTTTATATTTATAGTATTTTCAATCCATATATTCTCAAAGCCATTGTCATTTAACAATTTTGAAAGTATGTTTCGAACCTTTGTTTCACCTTTTACTAACACCCTTTGATCGTCACTTTTAATGCACCTAACATGATCCAAGTCCTTACCTCCTGTTCTCTTACTTTTGCAAGTTTAAACACATGTTTCTCATCTTCTCTTGTTCCTAGTCTATTATAGAGCTCATCATATGCCTTAAGTTTAGACTCACTTACTATTTTCTTAGAAACCTTTTTAACATTCTTATATTGTTCATTGTTTTCATTATTTCTAGTATTCTACCATGCTTTAAAACATATATTTTTTTCTTTAATAACTTTTTGCACTATTTCACTCCATCACCATGTTTCCTTTACTAATTGCCTTTTACCTTTAGATACTCCTAAGGTATCTTTTGCCACTTTCTTAATGGACTCAGCAAAACTAGTCCACATGGTATTTACTTCCGTTTCATAGTTCCAATTTCCTTCTACCATCAACTTATTTGTGAATGAGGTTACTTTCTCTCCTTTTAAGTTCCACCACTTAATTTTTGGATACCTATTAAGTTCATTTCCTTTCTTCCATCTTTTGATATAGATATCCATAACAATTAACCTATGTTGTGAGGTTAAACTCTCACTGGGTATCACCTTACAATCCTTACACATTGATCGTTCAGTATTCCTAAGTAGAAAAAAGTCTATTTGGCTTTTATGAAGTCCACTTTTAAAGGTTATTAAGTGTTCATCCCTCTTCTTAAAGAGTGTATTTGCAATGGCTAGGTTATATGACAAAGTAAAATCGAGGATAGTTTCCCCCATCTCATTTCATTTGCCTATACCATACCCTCTGTGTATTCTATCATATCCTTTTTTTTTTTTTTCTTTTTCTACAGGGCCATTTAAGTATGCTTGTATAAATATCCCCTCAGTGTTGGGAATTTCTTGCATGACTCCATCCATATCTTCCCAAAATTGTCTCTTGATTATATCTTCTAACCCTACTTGTGGTGCATATGCATATGCTTTCCTAGAACAAGTTTTATTATTATAATTCTATCACTGATTCTTTTAATGTCCACAACTTTATCCTTTAATTCCTTGTCCACTATTATTCCTACATCATTTTTGTTACTATCTTTCCTAAATACCATAATTTATACCCATCGATTTCTCTAGCTTTAGCCCCTTTCCACTTAGTTTCTTGGATACAAGCAATGTTGACTCTCCTGCGTTTCATCGTGTCTACTAACTTCAAACTCTTACTTGTCAATGTCTCTATATTCCATGTGGCGATATAAATCTCATGCTTTGGAGATATCCTATTTAATAGTGCCCTTCTCGACCTCCACGGCATTAGCCCAATTTCCACTTTTCATTGCAACTGGGTTATGATGCAACTCATCACTTCTGAGGGGATGCTCTAGTAGCCCTTGCCCATTTTTCACTACACCTGGGATCTGATGTATTACATCACTTTTGGGAGAATGCCCTAGCAACCCTTTCCTATTTTTTCACCACACTCGGGATCTGATGCAACACGTCACTTATGGGGAACGACCTAGCTTGAGGGAATGTCAGTCTTTATTCATGTCATGTTAGGGTTGCCATAATTTTAAGATGGTGAAGATATTTTCATTTCTTCCTTAGAAACTAAAACACAAATGCATATTCATTTGCAAACAGAAAAGAAATAACAAAATCATCTTTAGCTTCACCCTTGTTGGCTAGCACCTAACGCAAGGGTTGCCATATTATAAGAAGCTGGAGATGATTTTCATTTCTTGCTCACAAACTAATATACAAATGCATATTCATTTGTAAGAAAGAACAAAATCATCTTCAACTTCTCCCTTGCTGGCTGGCACTTGACGCAAGATCCTCCTCCTTTTTCATCTAGGCTTGGGAGCGGCATTGGTGGAATTATCATTTCATTTAGTTAATTATATAAAATTAAAGTTACTTAAGGGTGCATAGGTGGAACCATTTACAATGTGAGTAGCAACTTGTGCTGTAGCTTCTTCTGGGAACTTCTCGTGATACAATCCACTGAATCTTCCAAAGGATGGCATGGTCAATGGGTTTCTAGCTTTCTTTCTTTATCAAGTAAGACATTATAGTTAGATAAGAGAATGTATATAACTACAGTATAATTTGATAGGAATAAATTATCATAGATACTAACTTGATGCTCTTCTAAATGGGCATAGCGCAACCTAGAGAGGTGGTGCTACATATTAGTTTCATGCATCTTTTTTCCTCTTGCACTCTTTGCACGCACATTTGTACATACATAATCAAGTGTAATAATTAGATGTTGCATATAATTAACTAAATGAAACATCATTTTAATACATACTTCAAATTCAGAGGGCGTTCGGTTCTTTACAAATGCATTCCACAAGTCTTGGTCAATGACGTCAGGATAAATGACAGTCACGTTTTACAACCTTAATGGATCATTAACATTTGAAGCTATGTAATTGTGAACAAGGTAGTTCTTTTATTTTTTCAATTGCTCATAAGCTCCTTGCAAAGCGCACATCTTCCTATGCTCAAGTACTTTAAAGACAATTTCCAAAGTACAAAGAAAGCTACTATATTTGAAAATAAAAAAGGTATGTTATATAAATTACATAATACATATTGTCTTTGCCTATCTTCACCATCTCTCATACTGAATCTTTTATCAATTTGGAACATGTCTCTCTAATCACCAAATGTGAAAGGAACTATGCTTCTTACTGTGGAACAGAGAAAACTACTATAAAGAGGCTGCATTCTCACCTATTTCTTACCCCCTATTGTTGTATTGGATAGTTTCTTTAATTCCCTTTGACTTGCTCTTGATAATCTTTTCCATTGTTGTTCACCTTTTACCCTTTCTCTTTTGACTACTGCTGATGTTGGCTTCTTATTCATGCTCTTGATTTTTTTTATATTCTTCATTTTGATGTTGTTCATGTTCCATCTTTATTGTAAACATGAGCATAATGATATTAGAACAATGAAATAAAAAAGGCTATGCAATGCATATAAAGAAAACAAAAGTAGATCAAAACATAAGAAACTTCCTATCATTTTGTTAATTCTAGAATTCTGGCCAAATCAATCCAAAATTCTATACGTATGTATGATTGACACCAAAACCATGTGTTGTTGGAATTTGGGACAAGCAGGAAGTGATTTTGGAATCTAGTTTAGGAAGCAATAGAACATAATTTTTTATTAAGGAAAACTTTATGGATATCATTTTAATTGATCAAATTTCATTCTAGAATAGAAATATAAGTGAAATCATACATAGATACTATCACATTTGCTCCCAACTCCCCATATGTAAAACTTATCATGGCTGTTTCCAATAGGAAGTTATTTTACTTAGGTGGGGTGTTCATCTTCCAAATTTCAACATTGGAATTTGGATTAACATGCTGATATAACATGAGAAGATCATGGATCGGATTAAGTGGACACCCATGATTATTCAAGCACGTGTCTACTAGGAATCATGTTTAGTAGAAGGCAGATCATTTCTAGCTTTGAGTCTTTACCCAATTTTACTTATTAGGTGATAGATAATTCTTGAATGCAAGCTTAATTTTACCTTGTATCTCTTTCCCCTTATTTGATTTTTTCTTTTAGAATCTTAACTCTAGTTCCAATTTTTCCTACAACCCTTGATTTTTCTTCTAGAATCCTAACTTTAAACCCAATTTTCCATACAAGCTAATGCCTCATTACAATTTTTCTTTTACTGAAGAGAGAGAGAGAGAGAGAGAGAGAGAGAGAGAGAGAGAGAGAGAGAGAGAGAGAGAGAGAGAGAGAGAGAGAGAGAGAGAGAGAGAGAGAGAGAGAGAGAGAGAGAGAGAGCCTACCTAAAGGGAGAAAATTCCTATATGGATAGTAACGAAGAAGTTGGGGCACATTATCTTTTTCCCTATGGCTACTCCACAAAAAGTTGAAAGTCTAGTAGGACTCAGGGGCTAAGGGTATGAAAATATTGCATTCATGATTTAAACATGTGTGTATGTGCACATGCACGCATATATAATCAAACAAGTTCATCCCCTATAATGCACCTATGTAGCTAAAATAGAAGAAAACTATTTTAAGACAGTTATCTCAATTAATCAGAGAAATACAATATAAAGGAGGAATATGAATATAAGGGAAAAATAAGTAAAACCTAAGGTCCTAAGAAACCAATTGAATAACAGAAGGGGAGAGATAACAAAGGAGAAAGTAAAAGGAGGGGGTGGGGGTGTTTTGATTGTTGCCATATAGAAGGAGGAGGTAGGGTGAGGGTGAAGAGGAGGGCATGGGGAGGCGGAGGTTGTTGATGCATGGAGGAGATGGGTGGGTTTTGGCTATTACTATAGGTAGGAGGTAGGGGGAGGGTGAAGAGGATGGGTGGGGGAGGGAGAGGTCGTTAGGGTAGGGGGTTTAGTGGTCGCATAGTGTGACGACCCGGGTTTTTTGGATGCATTTTTTATAATAAACAGTGAGATAGATCTCTATTTTAAAATAATTCATGCAAAAGAATGCAACAAAAATTTTCCTTTCTAAGTAAAACTTTTGTGTAAAAATCTCGAGCATCATTAACAAATCACGATGAATGAATAATGCAAAGGCCATGGAAATTTTTGGAAAAACTTTGGCAAAACATATAAATGAATAACTACTAACCCCAATATTGTTAATCACAGCCCAAGTCACAGATCAACACTTATAACCAAGTTTACATCAAATGCAAAAAGGGTTGCTATGAATCTTACCTGTGCTTTCTTGATTATGGCCCTAATGTTCTTTCCAATACTCCTTCTAGTTGTACTTTGTTTGATCTGGAAAAAATATGGATTGGGTTGAGTATTTATCATACTCTGTAGGTGATCTGATACTACTATTTGGAAAACAAGAGAGACAACATGCATAATGCAAAGAGCTTTTCCATGTAAAAGATCAGTGATTCCATTTTGTATAAACGTGCATATTTATGCATATAACATGAGCTCATTATTTCACTCATTGAATTCGTATGCAAATCACGTCATCTAAATATGACTAAAATCATAAGGTAGAAAGCAATAAATCCAAGTAATATGATCTCGATAATACATCAAGCCAACGAGTAAAATATAATAATCATGAAATTCTTAAAATAGTCATCATTTCAACAGATGCTAGTATCATGCACATGAATCTCTCGGCGTACACGTCACACCAACTGGTTACGAGTACTCGTATACGACCATCTCAATGCTATATGCATATCAATTACACTGAAATCATAGGGTCATTATGCTCACACTCAGCATACAGCTGGAATCCACCATAGCCTCCATGGCGACTATAGATGTCCCCAAAAGGGTGCCATGAACACCTTCAATGGTCGTCCCTGTTTACAATAGCAGTCAGGGAAGGGACAATGCCTTTTTGGCAGTGATATCATCAACCCTTTGGTGGTAGAGGCCGGAAGGCCAACCCCGTACATAACAACCTCTTAGCATAGTGCCCACCAGGCTCAATAGTCCAAAAATATAAAAAATCATGTCCTCTTTGGGTCCCTCACACTACTTGGCCCTCAAGGTTCATGTACTGGTATTATGAGATGATTTATATGACATGACAATACTCAATCTCACTCATCGAAATCATGCAATTTATGCATCTCTTTTTAATCATGCGTGCAATGCATAAAATCAGTTCATGCTAATATCTTATTCAAATCCATAAAACATGAAGACAATTCCACATGTTGGTATAAGAACATTATATCTCGAAAACATACTAAACATGGTAATAAAGGCAAGTCCGAGTTTAAGATGCGTTTTAAAAACTTAGTAGTATCAGACTACCTACAAATCAAGTATATTTGAAAATGCATTAAAACGTAGCAGTATCAGACTACCTACCTCGAGAATTATTACTTAGCTCATGCCTTTCCTCAGTTCAAACCCTAGAGGATCTTGGCGAAGTCCTGAAGCCCTGAGTGTCATTCAGACATAAGCTCCTAACATTAGTTCTCAATTCATAGGGCAACAGTTGGATCTATATGATTTATGAGTATCTAGGGGTTGATCTATGACATTCTTGGTCTACGAATGTCCTAAGTCCTCTCTTAGATTTAGTCTTGAGGTCTGGCCATAGTTGACGTTATGGATTCATAAGATCTCAATGGTTTTTATGCTATATTCTCCCTAAATAGTCTCTTTCTCCTAAATATTATTGTATAATTGGGTCCGTGTCAAAAAATACCGATGCAACGGTCCTTTCGGATCGTCAATCGAAGTTATATAGCCTCCAAAATTGAATTTTAAAAGTCGCGTCTCGACGGACGATCCAGGACCGTCCATGTAGGGCCCGTGTTGCGGTTCCCAGGACGCGTGTGTGTCTTGATCGAGCCGCGACTGGGGTGACATGCTGTTGCATGCTCGAGCAACACGCCACATCGCGTGTCCCGGTCGACTTCCTGCGGACGCATCTCTACTGCGAGCGGGGTGCGTTTCGGTTCCTGGGACGCCCCGCGTGTCTCAGTCGGGTTGGAAACGTCCTGTACGTTGCACGCATGCGATGCCCATCCCAGGGGGCGTGTCATGGGCACGCATTACACCCATGCATCCCCGGGACATGTCATCCTTGATGGGCTTGGTTCTAGGCTTGTTTTCCACGGGCATTTTCCAGCCGGGAAATGCCCAGATCTAGCCCAAAACCTGGCAGAAAAGAGTGAGGGAAGAGAGGAGAATGACGTGGGGAAGAGAGGCGTACCTGGGGAGCCCTCCATGCAATGCAATGAGGCCTTGAACTTGCCTCCAAACCCCTATTACAAGATCTGGTTTTGGGAGAAAATTGGAGAGGAGAAGTGCAATTTGGGAAGAAGGGGTGGAGGGTATTTATAGAGGGAAGAAGGTGGTGCCCCTCAATGGCTGTGCCACCATTTTTCCCAACGCTTGCACTACTTGCGCGATAGCTGGGAGCAATGGCAGTGGGAAGGTTGGTGGAGAAGAAGAGGGGTGTCGTTATCAAAATGAGCCCCTGTGTTTTCGAACCATTTTAACTTAAATGCAATTTACAAAACTACCTTCAAAATTCAAAAGCCAGTAACTTACTCATATGAACTCTGTTTTCAGCGTTCTTTGAGGCTTTGAATTCTATTTTGAGTGTAGAGTCCAATGACACTAATTTTTCTCACAAATTCTTATCTTTTATATTTTTATTAATATTAAACATATATATTGACTTTCAAAGTTAACCACTTTTACAAAATAACTTCAAAATTTGAGGCATTACACATAGGAAGGAGTGTGGTGGGGGGTTTTGTGGATGTTGTCAAGGTAGAGAGGGAGAGAGCAAGGAGGAGAGGATGTACCTTAACTGGCATGAACTTTTTTGACGGGATGCTACATAGTCAATCGACGGGGAGACTACAATGAGCCAACTATAGATGACAGAGTGTGAGAAGCAACTAGTGAGATTAATGAAATTTGATCGTGTATATTATTTGGACATCTAAAGTCATTTAGAAACAAACAACTTTACAAACCTTTATTTCTAAGGTCGTTTCCATTAAAACATGTTTAGAGACAATTTTGTAAAGTTGTTTTATTCAAACCACTTTAAAAACATCATTCTCTAAAGCCATTTGTTTCAAATGGACTTTTTAAAGTTGTTTGAATAAAATGACTTTAGAAATTAGTGTTTTTAATAATACTTTTTTCCAAACTATTTTTATGTATGTTCTTTTAAAGTTGTTTTTTTTTCAAAATGATTTTTAAAACTGCATTTTCTAAAGTTGTTTCTCCTAAACAACTCTAAAAATGGAGATTTCTAAAGTTTTTTATTTTTTTATGACTTTAGAAATTCCCTCAAGCTACTTAAAACTACAGCAACCCAAACTATGACATGAATCGAATACAGACCCTCAAGTTAGGGCATTTCCCATAAGCGACGTGTTGCATCAAATCCCAGGTGCAATGAAAAATAGGCAAGGGTTGCTAGGGTGTTCTCCCAAAAGCGACACACTACATCAGATCTCGGGTGTAGTGAAAAATGGGCAAGGGCTGCTAGAGCGTCTTCTCGGAAGTGACACGTTGCATCAGAACCCAGGTGCAGTGAAAAGTGGACATGATTTCATACCATGAAGGTCAAGAAAGGCGATAGTAAATAGGATATCTCCAAAACATAAGATTTGTATTTCCACATGGAATATAGGGACACTAACAGGTAAGAGTTTGGAGTTAGTAGACGCGCTGAAACGTAGAAGAGTCAACATCGCGTGTATTCAAGAAACCAAGTGGAAAGGGGCTAAAGCTAGAGAAATAGATGGGTATAAATTATGGTACGTAGGAAAGGAAAATAACAAAAATGGCATAGGAATAATAGTGGATAAGGAATTAAAGGATAAAATTGTGTACATTAAAAGAATTAGTGATAGAATTATAATAATAAAACTTATTATAGGAGAGCAGATTATTAATGTTATAAGTGCATACGTACCATAAGTAGGGTTACAAGATATAATCAAGAGACAGTTTTGGGAAGATATGGAGAGAGTCATGCAAGAAATTCCCAACACTGAGGGGATATTTATAGGAGCAGACTTAAATGGCCATGTAGGGAAAGATAAGGAAGGATATGGTAGAAAATAGGTGAACGAAATGAGATGGGGGAGAATATCCTCAATTTTTCTTTGTCATATAACCTGTCCATTGCAATACACTTTTTAAGAAGAGGGATGAACATTTAATAACCTTTAAAACTGGACTTCATAAAAGCCAAATAGACTTTTTTCTACTTAAGAATAATGAACGATCTATATGTAAGGATTGTAAGGTGATACCCGGTGAGAGTTTAACCTCACAACATAGGTTACTGGTTATGGATATCCATATCAAAAGATGGAGAAAAAGAACTGAACTTAATACACATCCAAAAACTAAGTGATGGAACTTAAAAAGAGAGAAAATAACCTCATTAAAAAAAAAGTTGATGGTAGAAGGAAATTGGAACTATGAAACAGAAGTAAATATCATGTGGACTAATATGGCTGAGTCCATTAAGAAAGTGGCAAAAGATGTATTAGGAGTATTTAAAGGTAAAAGGCTATTAGCAAAAGAAACATGGTGGTGGAGTGAAACAGTGCAAAAAGTTATTAAAGAAAAACAGATGTGCTTTAAAGCATGGCAGAAGATTAGAAATAATGAAAACTATAAACAATATAAGAATGCTAAAAGGTTGCTAAGAGAATATTAAGTGAGGCTAAACTTAAAGCATATGATGAGCTCTACAATAGACTAGGAGCAAGAAAAGGTGAGAAAGATCTATTTAAACTTGCAAAAGTAAGAGAACAGATGGGTAAGGACTTATATCATACATATATCATGTTAGGTGTATTAGAAGTGATGATCAAAGAGTATTAGTGAAAGATGATGAGATCAAACAAAGGTGGGAAACATACTTTCAAAAATTGTTAAATGACAATGGCTCTGAGAATATAGGGATTGAAAATACTATAAATCTAAATAACATTAGCTATTATAGATATGAGCGTAGGATTAGAATACCTGAAGTAAAAGAGGCCTTGAAAGAGATGAAATCAGGAAAGGCCATGGGGCCTGATGGTATACCAATAGAGGTTTGAAAGAATATGGGAGATATTGGGGTAGTTTGGTTGACTAGGTTGTTTAACACGATTATAAAATCAAAGAAAATGCTAGATGAGTGGAGGAAAAGCTCTATTGTACCAATTTATAAGAATAAATGAGATATACAGAGCTGCACTAATTATCGAGGGATCAAACTTATGAGCCATACTATGAAACTTTTTAAAAGAGTGATTGAGAAGAGGCTATGACATGAAACAAGTGTATCGGAGAACCAGTTTGGTTTCATTCCTGGGAGGTCTACCATGGAAGCTATTTTCTTACTAAGACAATTAGTATAAAAATATAGGGAGAGGAGGAAAGACCTCCAAAGGTCTTTATCGACTTAGAGAGAGCTTATGATAGAGTTCCTAGAGAGTTAATATGAAGGGTGTTGGGTGGTAAAGGGGTTTCTCAGGGATATAGAGACATAATTAAAGATATGTATGAGGGAGCGGTAACAAATGTTAAAACCACTAGTGGCGTGACTGGTGATTTTCATGTCACTATAGGATTGCACCAAGGATTGGCATTGAGTCCATACCTTTCCACATTGGTTATGGATAAGCTAACAAAACATCTGCATGAGGAGATTCCTTGGTGCATGCTATTTGCAGACGATATAGTCTTACTTGATGAGACAAGGGAGGGTGTAAACATAAGGCTAGAGTTATGGAGAGAAGCATTAGAATCTAAAGGATTTAAAATTAGCTGAACTAAGACAGAATATGTGGAATGTAATTTTAGCAAGGAGAGTAGGAGTAGAACACCAGTCAAGATTGATTACCAAGAAGTCCCCGTTAAAGACCACTTTCGGTACTTAGGATCAATGATTCATGAGAGTGGAGAGATTGAGACAAAGGTTACCCAGAGAATCCAAGTAGGTTGGAACAAATGGAGATGTGCATCTGGAGTTTTGTGTGATTGACGGGTGCCACTCAAACTAAAAGGAAAATTCTATAGGATGGAAATAAGGCCGGCCATGCTCTATGGATTAGAGTGTTGGGCAGTTAAGGAACATCATACTCATAGGATGAGTGTTGTAGAAATGAGGATGTTGAGATGGATGAGTTGTAAGACAAGAAAGGATAGAATTAGAAATGAAAATATTCGAGGAAATTTAGGAATAGCACTAATAGGTAACAAGATAAGGGAGACTAGACTTAAATGGTTTGGACATGTTTAAAGGAGACCAACAACGGTACTGATTAGAAGAAGTGAGGCAATACAAGTAGAAGATTCTAAAAGGGCAAGGGGAAGGCCCAAAAGAACATGGATAGAAGTGGTGAGGAAAGATTTAAAAACATTGGGACTAAATGAAACCATGATATTTAATAGAGTGGAATGGAGGAATAAGATTCATGTGGCCGACCCCTAATTGGGATAAGGTCTTGATGGTGATGATGATGATGATGATGATGATGATGATGATGATGATGATGATGATGATGATGATGATGAATGACTTTAGAAATTAATGTTTTGTAATAATGTTCACAGTTCTTGGAATGCATGCTAGCTCTAGGGTTTTTAACACAAAAGAAGAATGATTCCTAAACTCACTATCAATTGGAGACTGATTAGAGCTTCCAAATCTTTGTTGAGTTTTGATCATCGATCCAAAAACCACAGTGACATATCAGAACCACAATTCATAGTTAAACATCCACATGAGAAAAATTTTCAATCCTACAGCTGATCGAAAATCCAGTACCTATGTTTGAGTTCTGATCGTCGATTAAATTTTTTAATTTTTTTTCTAAATTAACATCCCGAGCAACTGATCTAGTAGGACAACTCAAAACATAAATCTAGGTATATTAATTTCTTCATGCTTGTTCCAAGTTCATAGTACCATTTATTCAAATAAGAATCCCCTTCCTTACATTCTTCTTCATATAAATAGGTATAAGATTTGTGGGGCAATATTGGTTTATGTAGATACAAACACAAGAACAAGAAAATCCATGTATTTTTCAATAACTCATTTATCATCCATTTCCTACAAATATATATATATATATATATATGTATATCTCAAAAGTTACATATTATTGCATCTAATTCATACAAGCACATGATCAAATAGCTAAACTGAAACTATTACATCATGATCTGGCCTCTTGGTCATTAACTCACACCACTCTCACTGTAACATAGATAGATGGTGAAGCTTCAAAGATCTCCTTGCCAACATGATGAATGCATACTTCTCATCATCAAACCCTAAATTTGGACAAGAATCGCATGAAGTTGTCTCTTTCTCTAATATTGGGTGTTAGATTGAGAAGCAATTATTGTTTGCAAGAAAATCATACAAAATTAGCAGAATCACAATGATCTAACCAGTATCTTAACCCCATCATTTGCAATGACAAAACCCACTTCATCTACATGCATGTGACAAAAAGTTAGTAATAAGAAAAGTCTTGAGATGATAACAATAGGGTTTAGTATATTCTTACCATGTTTGTCATGGGACAAATATTCAAAATCTAAACAAGGGATGGCACAAGAGGAATAGAAACCAGAGGAAGAGGCTATCATCCCCCCATAAGATGAAGAACATTGATAGATGTAGGAAAAAATGGGGCAACTTCGGTCTTTTTATAAAAGGAAAAATGGCGACTTTAAAAATGTAAATTTAAAGTCATTTTTTACTAAATGACTTTAAAAGTATTTTTAAAGTTGTTTTTGAAAAAATGACTTTAAAATCACTACTACTGGACATACAAACAAAATTCAACTTTCAATTCAAGCATTCTGTACATAACCCTATATACATAACAAGTACACATGTAAAGAACATGCAAATCAAGTAATTTTCAAAAAACTCCTCAAATATCATCCTTCCTTTACGACAATATATATATATATATATATATGAATTAAAATTTTCACATCATAATCCATCTCACTAGTACAAGCTAGTAGTGAGCTAATTATCTGGAACTATATATTAATGAATGAAAATCTAAGAATTGTCATATATTATTAGCAACCCAAGCATTCTCA
The DNA here is from genome assembly GCA_035236585.1 of Warburgia ugandensis. Taxonomy (NCBI): domain Eukaryota; kingdom Viridiplantae; phylum Streptophyta; class Magnoliopsida; order Canellales; family Canellaceae; genus Warburgia; species Warburgia ugandensis. Next base: position 33,776,323 of record CP141139.1, read on the forward strand.
CCAACTACATTGTTTGATAGAATTGTTTTGGTAATACAAAAAAAATCTATTGCAGAATTTCCTAAGTCGTGTTCATCATAAAAATCCCCTACATAGGATGATAAAATAGCTGACCATCTTTTATAAAACCTATCTTGCACATAAAATACTTGTTTTGCTTGAGATGGCAAAACAAACTAATCATTTTTTATAACCGATCTTATTGAGGTAAACCAATGTCAATTTAAGGGCATTAGTTTTGATGTTGTCTTTGCTATGTTTCACCCAATCACACTTAAATGTAACCACAATTCTACAAGTATAATCAAGGACCATATCTCTCTTATAACCCTATAAAAGGTATCATTTGCCATTATTGGTCTATCATCCTTTAAATTGAAAAAGAATGTAGTATTAACAACTAAGTCGACCCCACTATTCTATTGTGCTCTTAAGTTATCACAGTCTTTTGGGTGCAAGTGATAACCATTAATGACATATCTAGCATACTTTATTACTTCTAGTTATGGTTCCATCATCATCCAACCTAAGGATTCAGATATACCATTGCCAGGAATGTGTGTGCACATATGTATTAAGTCAGATATGATTGTAGCATATAACTATAATATGTATATGTATGCACACACGATGCAATTTATTAGATGTAATTAATTAATTAATTTTACCTTCTGATAGAGCCAAAAAATGAAAGTGCAATAGTGCTCAAATTGCAGCCACTTTTGGGTACTTCACTTTGAGGACATCCATATGCTCACTACATATATATACAGATAAATTAATATATTAATGGAGAGTTCAATAAAGATATGAATAAATAATTATTTATTACAATGTTCTTGATCAATGTACTCAATGTATTACTGGATTTCATCAACATTATTTCCCTGCACATAAAGGTGTGCCTGGTCCCATTCTTTATGGTCAATGGTCGATACACCACTAGTAGACAAAGGTTCACCGACCTTGGGATTCTAATGGAATCCACTCTTAATAAGCACTTTGTACAAAACTCCACCGCTTCCTCTGTAATGTAACATTTGGCTATACACCCTTCTAGTAGATTATGATTTTCTATGTACCCTTTTAAAATTTTTATGTACCTTCCAAATAGGTATATCCATTACAAGTAAATCATCCCACAAAGTCTGACCTCATTGATGAGGTGCAGTGTTAAATGTACCATGATGTCAAAGAAGGATGACGAGAAGATTGTCTCAAGCTCACATAAAGTTGTCGCTAGATTTTTCTGGATTTCTTATAATTTTGAAACATCAACTACCTTCTTGCACAAAGAATTGAAGAAGTAGGAGAATTTTGTAATAGATCCTCTAACTTTGTCTAGCAGCACTGATCATATTACTATAGGGAAGAGTTGTTACACCAATGCATGACAATCATGTGACTTCAACCCTAACATTTTTAGCTTTTCTATGGAGACAATGTTTCAAAAGTTTGAAGAGTACACATCTAGAACTTTGAGCTTGGATAGGGTTTTATACACTAGTCTTCTTTCCTCTATGACGACTATGTAATTTGCTTTAGGCAAATATGTTTATTGACTGCCCCTATTCTATGCATGCAACCTTCTCTTCAAACCCATTTCCATAAGATTCATTCGAGTTGCAAGTCCATCCATTATTTTCCCTGGCATGTCAAGCAAGGTAGCAGTCAAGCTTTGACAAACATTTTTCTCAATGTGCATGACATTAAGCACATGGTGCACATGAAGGGATTTCCAATGCATAGGCTTAAAGAATATTGACTTCTTCTTCCAACAACTTTTGGAGTTGCTTTCACCTACACATTTAGTTACTTTCTTCATTCCACACAAGACCATAAGGTTTTCAACCTATTCTAATACATGTCACTTAATCAACATCTTTGGAGGTGTCCTTATCTCTACATTATCATTAAATTTCCACTTCTTAAAATGGTAGGATGGCCTGTGTGCAACCATCTTCTATGGCCAAAGAATGACATTTTCCTCACATGTTTAAGTCTTATGGCATATGTTTGGTCATTATAGATAGAACAAGTATAGTATGCCTTCATGGTGCATCCAGATAAATTACTATATGTAGGGAAGTCGCTTATTATCCAAAACAGTATATCCTTTAAGGTGAATGACTACACCCCATAACGTCTCAAGATCATAGATCAAGAGAGCCAAGTACACATCAATGTCATTCCTTGGTTGCTTCTTACCTAATATTAACATAGTTAACATCATGAACTTCCTTTTCATGTATAGAAATGATAGGAGGTTATAATAAACCAATATAACAAGCTAACAACGATACCTGCTACTCATGATTCAAATACGATTAATTTTGTCTACGAATAATGAAAGTCATAAATTTTTAGATTCTTGTCCAAAATTAGGCCACAAGAAGTGTACGAGCTTTCATGATGGGCTAGCTATTGGATGGTGTGAAAAGCTATAAGTTACATTCCCCTTGGCATGCCATACTAATTCCTTCGTTGTTTCTTTATCAAAGAACATTCATTTGAACATTGGAATATGTGACATCACGGGTTTTTCTAATGCCTTTTTACAAAATCTTTTGCAATTGTGGGGCCTTGAGTTTGAAATTTTATTTAGAAACCAAATAGCGAAAAACATGTTTCATGAGAAGACCTTAAAAAAATCACAAGTGTAACAACCCGATAAACACAATGTATATGCAAAAACAAAGGAGACTTTGTCTCCCTCCAAAATACACACATGTCTATTCAAAAATAAAAGAGACATTTTGTAGTGCCAAAAGGCTAGGAATTTAACCAACATCCTCAAAACCACTCCAATCATAGCCACATCACCATAAGTCCAATTTACATTCCCAATGTAAATATGAAGTTTATGTAGTTTCAAATCCAAAAGGAATACAGAGTCACATATTATGCAGTTGAGTGAAATATGATGCATAATGAGAAGTATAACAAAACTTTGAAATGTCAATCATGCTTTACAAATCAATGTCATGCTAAACCAATTGAAATTATTAGTTTCAATATCCATGCATATTGCTTTAAAGACAATAATAACATTTGCAAGGCATTTTATAGATATAAAAGATTGCCACAACTAATGTCATACATCGTCTCATAAATATACTCATGCAAATTGAATAGTGAATCATCCTAAAAAAAATTCAATAGATGAAAAGCATTTAAACCATGAAATACTTAAATATGATTAATGTATATCAATAAGTATATATATATATACACACACACATAAATAATACCATCTGAACTACCTCAAGGTCTCGCAAGTGTAGAAACACTCATAATCCTGTCATCTGTCATTGGTCATAAGTACTCATTATAGACTTGAAATACTAGGGTGCCACGTACCTATGCTATCGCCCTATAAATACACACCTCATAATAATGAACCCTCTGTGTGACAGAAAAGAACCAATTAAGTCCATGGCTATCATACCAATACTAAGATGGATAGACTCCCTACACCGTGGGCATGGGAAACACGGTACACAAACCATGACTTGTCCATGATGTCATTGACTTGAATTCAGCCCTTTTCAACTAGGTATCTAACACATACATATATAATTTTGGAAGGAGGATGATCAGTCAACCTTCCTAGCACAATGTCCACTAGCCACAATATGTTTGTCATAACATAATAATACTAGGCATCATCACATGTCGATACTATTGATAAAATATAGAAATCCATGCATTAATGAAATTATACAATTTCAGACCTCATGATACAATGTAGCCATGTAAAAGCAACCCTCACAAGGGTTGAGTTTGAAGATTATGCATTCCTTGTCATTTCATAATTCATGAAGTCCATATAGTTCCAAATATGTTTTCATGTATAAGCTTTCAATTTGATATTAAAACAACATGGCATTGCAAACTAGTAAGTTGTTTGAAATACAAATATGCTAACTGCAAAAATAAAAAATAAAAAAATATCGAAATCCCAATTCTTAAGCATTTTCAAACATGATAGAGTAGCCATCAATAGTCTCCATGTTTTACAAAAGTATATCAACATTAAAACTACCTACCTCCCATGTCGTGCTTCATGATTTAGTTATATCCCTCCAATCAATTTATTGATCAACCTATCAATATTCCAGATTCCTTGTCAATGTCAAGTTATATTATAAATTACAAAAAGGAATCTATTTTAGCCCAATTTGATAGTCCAGATAATCTATTAGTCGTAGAACCATTAGGTTTTAGTGATTCATCACTAATCAAACACCAAAATCACACGGTCTCGGCCTTTTAGGCTGTTGATATGCATTTCCATCTATGGTTCATTGATCTAACTTCAGTCATAGATTACCAAATCTATGCATCTTTACTAATTTAAGATCAGGGACTACAATGGTGGCATTTGATCACAAATTAGGAGTCACCAAGTCCTTATTCCTCTACTGTTCGATAGGACGGTTGAGATTATTCGATCAATTTTCATCTAGATCTTTCAATTTCTACAATATACTAGTTAATTCAATGTTCTAGAACTCATATGTGGCAATGATTAGACATCAAAAAGTCACTATTTAAATAGTGAAAGATCAGATGGCCAAGATCTTCTAATCTATTTCACCTCTATATCAATGCATTTGATCTATTCTACATGAATTTCAGGTCAATAAACTTACTAATCATGTCTACATATCGATCAAAGGACAATACTAATCAGATGAATGAGATTGACCGATCAATATTTAGCCTAGATTGACCATCCCAGTCAAATCCGAGCTATATTAAACACTTATTTACCTATTCCTAGGCTTGGATTAATAAACGGAAGGCTGGATCATCCATAAAATTAGATCTAACATAAAACGGTACGGATCTAGTTAGAACTTGGAATTCACAAGTTGTGTTTAGAATTCTTACCTCACAAAGTATCTCTGACCTTCTTCCTTGAATGGATTTATGGGATTAATCATCATTTTTCAATGATGATCTCCAAGTCCATCAAGTATCGGTACCTTCTCCAATTGACTAGCAAGAATAGGTCAAATCATCCAATAAACTTGGGGTTTCGATTCACCTTGTCGTGAAGAGTGGAATGATCAGCTTAGATCGTTGATCCAAGCTATTGTCTTCTTTGGCGACGACTACAACTCTGGCAAAACCATACTGTTTTTCTCCCCCTTTGCCGACATGCTAGTCTCCTCCAACAGCCTTGCTTTCTCCTTCTCCTTATTCTCCTCTCCTTCCTTCTTCCTTCTTCCTCTTCTCCTTCCCCTCTTCTTTCTCCTTCTTCCTATCTCACTGGGGCTTCCTCCGTGCATCAAGTTTAGGAAGAATAGACCATGTCGTTTGTTTCATTTGGTTTAAGTGGGAGGGGGTACTGATATGAATTTGGTCCCCCACCTTTTGTAATATTTTTTTGTCAAAAATACCCGCATATGACAAATCATTGTATCTCTTCCATCTGAACTCCAAATTCAGTGTTCTTTATGTTGTTGGAATTGTATCGATGTGTACTTTCCATTTTTTATAGTTCCGAGTCCAAATTTTTTAGTTTCCAAAGGGGCCACTTTCTTAGAACTCAAACTTTCCTAAATTCAATTTCTTATTTTCATCTCAATTAAAATATAAAATAATGTATGAAAAAGAAATTGAGACTGAGGATTGTTACAGAATATGAGGAAAATGCCATAGGAGCTTTGTAGGAACTTCCATCACTATCTTAGTTGAATTCTTCTTTAACTTCCATCTTAACTATCCACAAGTTGGACATTTTCTTTTATCCTTGTACTCCTTCCTATACAAGATGCAATCATTAGGGAAATAATGTATCTTCTCATACTTCAATCCTAGTACAGCCCGGGTTTTCTTTTCTTTCCATATAGACCTTGCCAATTTATTGTCCTTCGTTAACATCTTACCCACCTGGTGAAGAATTTTCAAACTTATTACCCAACCGCACTTAAGTTCTTCTTCATGCCAAATCCATGGGTGATAGCTTTCATTTATTCCATTGAAGCACAAGTGTTCTCTTAACACACCTATACTTGCTTTTTCAAGTTTGAACATTTTGAGCATGGATAACGCATGTGATTACAATCACCACCGGCCTTAAGTGCGAACTCTATGAACTTTTCTGTTTCCTCATATTCTTTTGATGTTCTTCTTGTGATCATTCAAGCATATTTGTCCATTTATTTCACAAATTAAAGATAATCTATAGATTAAGACTTGTTAGGCATGAAAAGATTATAGTAAACTTAGTTAGACATTTTATCAAACACTAGGTATACAAGAATTATAAGTTTAAAAAAAACTAAATTACATGCATGCACATATGGAATTTTTCAACTACAATGAAGAACGATGCAAAATATGAAACATCAATTCAAAAGCAAATTTAACTATCAAAAGAACAGTTTCTAACAATAACCATGCATGCATATATAACTTGCATATGAGATAAATAAGGAAATACCATATTATAGTAAACTCAATTAGACATTTTACCAAACATTAGGTATACAAGAATTATGTTTTTGAAAAAACTAAATTACATGCATGCTCATGTGGAATTTTTTAGCTACAATGAAGAACGACGTAAAATATGAAACATAAATTCAAAAGCAAATTTAACTATCAAAAGAACAATTTCTAACAATAACCATGAGACAAAATAATAACCAATATTACTCAAATCGCCCAATATTGACCGAGAATGTATATATATGATTCAGATTCACACTTAGGATTTGGTTGAAGATAGCCACAACAAAATGAAACTGTATGAGCTTTAGTTTGAAAGATAGTAAAAAACCCCAAAAGACTATGTAAAAGTGCTTAGAATTGAGAAGCACTTGCAAAGTTTGGTTTTTGCATAACAACTTTTAAAGGTATGCAATTTTAAAGTTGTTTTCTAAAAAATGATTTTAGATGTACTTTTAAACTTGTTACTCAAAAACAAATTTAGAAGAATGAACTTTTGAAGGCGTTTAACTAAAATGACTCTAAAAGTTCCTAATTTTGATTTAGTTTTTACGTGGGTGATGAATTTAAAAGTTGCACATTGTTAGACTTAACTCTTGAAGTCGTTTACATAAATGACTTTTAATTAGGATTTTAAAGTCATTTTTACATAAACGACTTTGGAAGTCCATTATGCAATAATAATAATAATAATAATAATAATAATAATAATAATTTGATTCCTGCCATACTAAAGAAATCACTTTTTATAAACGACTTCTTAAGTATGATTATTAAAGTCATTTTCTGGATAATGACTTGAAAAATATCTATGAAGTTGGCTGGTATAGCAGTTTATCTTGATGTGTGCAATAAATCTTATCCATTGATAAATCTTTGAAAAGGCCCACTTGTTCATGATTTTAACCAACTAAAATCTAGTCTAAGTTTTATAGAAACACTCCTAAATTTACATGGAAACCTCTAAAAATAAAGAAGCACCTATTTAGATGTCCCATCATTTCAGGTAAAGCACAACGATGTCTTCTCCCACCTTATTCACGAAGACCATGATCATTTCTAAGACCTTTCATGGTAGATTAAGACCTTACCTACAATACAAAGGAACCTGCATTGAAAGAACTTGGAAGATACAACAATGCAATTGTAGGCTTTTATTTTTCTTCATGCTCCATATCATACTGCTACATGAGATTAGTAGTAGGAAGGGATTTTCCTTTGCAAGGTCATGATTTTGGGTTGCTCTTTGGTTTAGGGTCATCTATAAAGATTCCCTTGTCTACCAAAAGAAAAAAGAGATGAGAGACACCTGCTCCATGTGCATGAGTAGTTGTAACTACTCCAACCATAATCCCAAAACTCGAAAAATCAACTTGATTGAACTCAAAAGCCTGACAAGTCAAGTTGGCTTAAAATGACTTGTGGGTGATTTGAAAGTATTCCAGTGGGATTTTCAATAATTTTTTATAGTGCTACTTGTATTAAGAGTTTCACATTATATGTATAAATGATTGTCAAGCGAGTTGATTAGGATGTTTTACTATTGTTTGGGAGGTCTTTTGTTTAAATTTCTAACTTAAACATTTATATTTTGCAGCAAGTTGACTCAATTTGCTATTGTGGAGAGTAATTTGGACAAGTTTTTAAACTCATAAGTTTTAGAAATGTAACTCTAATATTGAGATTCTATGTAACTTTATGTTATGGTTTTTCACACTTTCAAATTCCATCTGTATGTGCCTAGGTCTACTATATGATGGATGTGCATATTTTCTTTTGAAAAGTATGGGTAGGTAGAAGCACAATATAGGGGTGACTCTTTCAATGATCTTCATTCTAAGCTGTCTATCTTATTGAACCTATTATTAGATGATAAATTTTTTACCTTTTGATGATTCACACTGTACCTAACAGTTTCTCAGAAATCTGATGTGCATATATAATTTTGTTTATCTACATATTGTTCAAATGTATAAAGAATAGAGACTGGAATATTGTGGAACAGTTTAGATTTCCATGTAAGCAAAAGAAATGTTTGGCTAGTACATGGCTTCACTTGAAACCCACACTACCTTTCTGTAAACATGCTATTGTGAGAAAGTGGCAAGATCTTAGGTTGTAGAACATAATGTACAAAATCTAGAAATCAACTGAAAATTTGTTTGAGAAAAGTTGGATACATTGGGTGAGCAATGTGAAAATTTGGCAAATTCAAGAGTCTTCTTATATGATGCTTAATTTAGAAAAAAAGGGAACCCCAGTGCATGGAGTTCCAAATTATGACATTTAATTCGTAAGTCATTAAAGGGATAGCTATTTACTAAACATAATAATTTGTTAGGTCAAGAAGCATTAGATATTCTTTTATTTCTTTCTAGCTATGTTAACTATTTGGATTGTTCCACAAACTGTTTCATGATATTTTGAATACTTGGCTTAGATTCCAAACCTCGTGATATAGTCATTGCCATGTTATACTGTGCAGGGTTGAATTCACCCTCATGCAAATTATTACTCTTAGAAACTGGTTCTATAACTTGGAAGATTTGACTATGAAACTGCAAAAGCTTAAAGGTATTTGCTCCTTGAATTTTCTTCTCTCCAAATTCAGTACTTCTAATACTAGATTGTCTTAATAATACTAAAACTAACACCACTTCCTCTAATACAAACTTCTATCCTTGGATGCTTTCCTTCTGAACAAGTTGTTATCATCCAAAGCTAGAAGTGTAAGATAAAGAATGTATTCAAATATTAGCACCCTACCTAAAATCCATGAGTTAATTAACTTGATCCATGTAAGAGATGTCAAAGTGTAAGATCATGTATGTCATGGGTGATAGATGAAGGGGAGAAGACTTGAGATGAAGAGTTGTTGTTGATGTTTTTCAAACCAGAGGAGTTTGGAAACATATTAGAATCCGTGAGAATAGTAAATGAAGAAGATGAGAGGGACAAGATCGCAGAAGACAATGACAATTGATTATTCTATGTTTATTCTATGCATCAAATGTGCTGGATTACCATTCAACCCAAAAGCTTAAACTGATAAGAAGTTGGCCAGGAATATTTATATGTTTAACACACTCCCTCATGTGAAGGCCTTCTTTGTGAGTTGTTGCATGTGGATTTGATAAATAAGGGGTCTCTTATTAGAACTCATGGCCTCTTAGTCAATAAGGCTATACTATGTTGGATTACCATTTGACCTAAAAGCTTCATCTGATGGGAAGTGGATGAACAATATTTTTGTTTACCAAAATGTACCTATAGTTTGTATGTTTGACAAAGAGACAGAAGCTAAGAAGAGTGATTGAGGGCATTACAACCAATCAGTTAAAACAGTAAAGTGAGCAAAAGGAGAAGCGAGTGAATAATCGTGATCAATGACTGGGGATTTGAATAAGATTCGATCTTAACCTTTGAGAAGAGAGAGTATATATGTACAGACTGAAACTTAAAAATATTAGTCTTAGAAGTTCTTGGGCAGAAATTTGAAATGAAACGTGAAAAAGCAAAGCATATGCCTACCATCGGCAGTCCCGTATTCTTAAATGGAATTGAAGGTGTTTCCGAATTTCATCAGTGTGTACATTTCACTGGGAATCATCTGCCTTCATCGGTTATCAGTTGGGAGAAAACTTGGCCGACATTCGTTTCTGATTGCTCGTCACTCGTCTCAGCTGCCTCACCCACTCTTGTGCTGCTTGAAGGTTCTCTTCGAACAGAAGGCAATGGAAGGAAAGCTTTCCCACTGGCACTATCTTCATGTGGTTCTCTTCGCATTGAAGTCTCTTGGAGTTCAAGTGCATATTCCAAGTTCCAACGCACATGCCCAACTGTAGGCCTATCAACGCCATATTCAGCCAAACATTTCTCTGCAGTTTCCCCGTATTTCCTTAGCGATCTTGAATTGATTTGATCAGCAATTCGAGGATCAACTATCTGTTTCAGCAAACCTCTCTTTTGAAAATGCATTGCCCATTCTGCTAAGTTCACCTGCTCGTTTGGAAGTGTATAATCAATCACAGGTCTCGCGCATATGACTTCCAGTAGAAGGACTCCGAATGAATAAACATCCGATTTTTCTGTCAACTGATGCCTCTTGTAGTACTCTGGATCGAGATACCCAAAGCTTCCTTTGACGGCTGTGCTAATATGGGTCTGATCAAATGCAAGGCCAAACTTCGACAACCCAAAATCAGCAACCTTCGCCAGAAAATTCTCGTCAAGCAAAATATTTGCGGACTTGACGTCACGATGTATGATTCTCTGTGAATATCCTGTGTGGAGGTAGTGAAGACCCCTTGCCGAATCAACGCAGATCTCGAGCCTCTGTTTCCAAGACAAACAAGGCAAATTCGAACCATAGAGATGTTTCTTGAGCGGCCCCTTTTCCATGAATTCGTAGACCAATATCATCTCCGACTGTTCTTTGCAGTACCCAATCAATGAAACAAGATGTCGATGCCGAATTCTTGATAGGACATAAATTTCAGTATGAAACTCTAGGCGGCCCTGCCTAGAACCCGGCATTCCTCGTTTCACAGCTACTCTAGTTCCATCTCTGAGAACCCCTTTGTAGACCTTACCAAAACCTCCAGAACCAATGACAGAATTATCATTGAAATCATTAGTTGCTAGCTTAATTTCATCAAAAGGTATCTGCAGGGAAAGGTTTATGTTCGGCGAAGGGGATAAATTAGCTACTTCTATTATGTTAGTTCCAAGACTCTGTGAATTTCTTCCATGTAATGGCATAGTTTGCCACTCAACAGACGTTTCCTTTGGCATCTGCAGCTGTCTACATTTAGCCACCAAAAACACAAGAAAAGCCAGTCCTCCGAGAATTGAACCAATCAGAACACCAATTGCGACTCTTTTCTTTGACCTACTTCCCAATTTTGAGCTCTCAGAGACCCTTCCACTGAAACCACCCATTGAATTGTTCAACTTCATGATCTCCAATCCATTTAATATAGCAGTTCTATTGGAAGGACTACTCATACTCGAAGGACCAAGGCTTATATTGATAAATCCGGTACTCTCAGGATCAGCAACATAGTCTATGTAGAAAGGCACTGGTTCCGCTGTAGAGACGATGTCATATGGTTGGAATTCTTTTGCAAACAAATCGTTGATATAGACAATGAAATACAGTTGCGAAGCTGATTTCTCGGATTTGCTAACTATGTCGCAGAAATGCATCCGAACAAGGTACCTGTAGCCCAAATCCACTTGGAACGTCCAAGTCATGTTGAAAACTGGGTCGGCGAGGTCCAACTTGTTCATCTGCTTAGCAGTCCTATAGACACTATCTGGAGCAATTTCACGGCCATATTCCCCGTAGTCAATCATACCACTGAAGCTTACAGCCTTTGCCGAAGAACTCAGTAGAAGGAAGCCATCATCAGGAACCCAAGACCTCCACAGAGTGTCATTCGAAGGGGTGACTCTAGGACCTCCAACGTTTACTCTATGAACTTTTTCAAGTCTGTGTTCCGACAAGCTATAGAATTTCTCCGTTCCTGTTAGAGTTACATACTTTGCAGAATTGTTTACGAGATCATCAGGAACAGAGAATACTTCAATAGCATTAACAAAGGCCAATGATGAAGTACTAGGACTAAACAAGATTTCAAGTTTCTCGTCAAGTACTTCCATTATATACTCTTTTACTACAAGGGTTTTGTTTGGAACACTGAAATCTCTGAGAAAGACAACTTTAGAAGCAGAAACATGGAAAGAAGCAGAGGTAAGATCCTGCTGAGAGGAAAAGGGAAAGAAATGGAAGCGTACCATATGGGTTCCTTGTCCATTGATCTTGAACTTGTATGAAGATAGCTTTGTGAAAATTCTTGCAGTCTGGTAGAGAGATGAGAAATCTGGAGAGGGATTTGGGTCTGTGAGAGAGATTGATTGAGAACCAGAGAGGAGAATTGAATTGGAATCACTGATGAAAACACGGCCATCGATGGTAGTGTTGGTTGTTGAGCCACAGTTGATCAGGTAGTTATCTTTAGGAGTGAAAGATGATGAGAGGCATTGAGAGGAGAGGAAGAGAAGAACCAGAAGAGGAAGCTTTATGAGGTTCTGGAGATTCTTCATTGATGAGAATGTGGAAATAGTGCTTCTAGACTTGCAGAATTATTCGAGGGATCGACAAACGCACACACCCACACATATAATAGAGAGAGAGAGAGAGAGAGAGAGAGAGAGTGTGGACTTCTGACTTCGTGCCTTATGGGTCGATTGACTTGGATCGATAATGCTAACACAGATCGCGCTGGTAGAATGTACATGGCGTATTGATTGGCCCTCTTTGTTTGACTACTTATCTTGCTGGCCAGCACAATGGCGACCACCGTTGCAGCAGACTAGGAGAGTGCCTCATAAGGTGCGAACTAACGGTCCTTAAGTTAGGCACACTATTGCTACTTATGGGCTCCACGTATGGTTGATCAAAGCCGATTATCCGATTTCACTCACACCGAATATCTAGAACTCAAAAATCACAGCTGATTGGTGTCCAAGTAGATGTGTTTATGCCTATTGGATAAGACGATCATAAACTTCGTATGAGTAACATGTTACATTAGACTACCAAAAGACATATTATTGAGGTGCTACATTGTCCAATTTCCATATCTATCTTTTGGGATATTAGATGTCCAATGTGGGAGAAATCTTATGTACAGTAAGATCTAACAAAGGTCAAATCCATAATGTATGCCATGCAGCAGGATAACTTGAAATCCTACTAATGAGCCCACACAAGGATTATTGTACTCTAGAATTAACTCGTTTCTATCTTCGGTGCTGGAGAGAGCTTCTTGCTCTTGGAGAACTAAAGATTACAATTACGAACTTCTTGTAATAACTGGACATTTTTCATCCCTTGGTCATTGTTGTCTTCTAGTATGGTGATTCTCTAGCGGCCAGTAACGCCCTGTGGGCTTCATCCTAGCTCTGAGTCTCCCTTTATAGTTTGAATCTCTGGTCTGAAGTGAAAGTTGTACTTCTTGATTGCCTTTAATAAAAAATTTCTACTTTCGCGGTTAAGAAAAAACTGAACTCCCACAAAAATTCCACAGCTTTTCAGTGTCTAGGTTCAAACTTTAGCTTCAAAAAGCTTATATAATGGGTGAAGCATATCTTCATTTGGAAAACATGATTGGGCAAAAGTAGTAGTGCTAGTGGAGCCTTCTCTTCACTGATCTGAAACATTTATTTAATGTGGCGTGCTCTGGCTGAACCATCCACAAAAATTCCCACTGTTGGAAAATACCATACATCATCCCGAGGGTTAGATATACGCAATGATTTAAAGCATTTGCTGGGGAATGGCTCACCCACAGCAAAACTGACCCCCCGCACTACGTCCTGAATCCCACCATAGTGTCGAAACATCACTTGAGAGAGTGGCATTATCAGTATCCTACTCCAAGTCTCCATCACCGTATGGACATTTAATCGCGTGCTGTTGAACTTTGAAGAAGCGAGACTGACTAAGCCCAAGAATAGAATATCCTAGAACGCGCACGAACGCGTTTGTCATAGTGAATTTCGTCTGCAAGTTGATGTCGCAGTAGATGTAGGCCCAGTATGTCCTTCAACTGTTACTGTACAGGTTCGTCCTGTTATTCTAGTATAGTAGCTCTTTACTACAAGACGCGGGAAAAATAGGAATGCTTTTGTGAGATGCAAGAAGGGGAGTTTTGGTGTAATGGTAAAGCTGTCATCGTCTGACCTTGAGATCACGGATTTAAAACGTAGAAACAGTCTCTTGCAAAAATACAAGGTAAAGCTATGTACTATAGACCCTTGTAGTCTGTCCCTTCGCCGGACCCCACATGTGCAGGAGCTTTGTGCACCAGGGCTGTTCTTTTTGGTGAGGTGCAACCTTGTTGCCATGGCCAAACATGTGGCATGTTTGGTCGTTCAAAGTCGAGTTCTTATATATGGTGTTTGAACACAGATTTACCCCTGCTAAAACTGAAAGTAAATGGGACTTAGATGGTTGGTGATCATCCAGACCGCTCATTGATCTTGCGAACTATATCTTAGCTCACCAAAATATTCTATCCCTTGGATGACGCTACCCTAGACTCGACCAGACTTTTGTCCCCCGTTCTTTTTATTCCTTCCTAAACTTTCGAAGCCTTTCGGGTCTAGGCACTAAGACTTCGAGTTGTTGGCCGTCCTTGAGGCATCATTTAAGCGAGTGGCAGTATCTAGGCATGACTTGAAGCTTGCGTCACGGTGTGAGCACCTTGTTAAGTGGGTTAGAATAACGGAGAGAGCTTTTTGGACCACACAAGTGCACAAGTCTTTCTGCAGGAATGTGGGCAATGACAAACACCATGACAATAGATGTAGGGGCCAATCAATTTTTACTGGGTTCTTTTTAATGATGACGGTTTTAGTAGTAATAAGAAGCTCAGATTGAGAAGGTCTGATTAAAATTAATGGGCAATAACATCTGAAAGTAAATAATCGTTTCCGTTCACTCCACTTTTAGCGAGCTTATCAGCTGAGGATTTTGCTGATCTTTTGACGTGTCGAAAAGTAACCTATTGTTTAGTGGTGATAGAATTCACTTGATCAATAACATCCCGAAATTGCTGCAGAGCTTATGTCGAAAATTTTAGCTAATGAATATGTGACAACCCTGATTTTTTACCTTGATTTTCTTTTTTATACTTTCCAAAACATTGGGGTTCCTAGTTTTAAATATCTTTTTTTTTTTAAATTTAATTACTAAAATCATAAATTTCTGACTAAAATTCAGCAAAATTTTCTCTAATTTTCGGACTTAAGCATTTAATGTATGTGATGCAAAAATACCTAATTGCATCTGTAAGATTTGATATAATATAAAGATTAAAAAAATTTCCTTTCTTTTAGTACCATGTACTAGTCACGACCCCAGACTCACTCATTAGTCAAATTTTACTAACTATGAAGTATATCAAATATATCCTTAATAACAACTAGTCAACTCCTTATTACAATTATAAAGTAAACATTATCATACACCCTTTTCTAGTTTAAAGGTCTCTTCAATAACCAGTTATTGAGCAGTCAATCCCCATTTTTGCCTTTATTAGAACTTCTACCTAAAATTGTTGGTTCTAAGGAGGTGAGTACAACAACTCATAGTGAGAATTTACAAGGTTAGACAAAACCTTATCAAACCATAATCCATATTGATATTTAGTATAAGTTCATATGTCATAACAGCACATGTCGAATTTGTCAATATTTATAATAATCAATTCACATATGGTAAATTTGTCAAACATGACTCAATACATAGAAATCATTATTGCTCACAACATTCAATAATATTCAAAGACATAAATATTTCAATAAGAACAACTAAATATCATTCATCAAAATCTGTCGAAGTAGAAATTATCAAAATGAGTCATTAATCCTTTAGGATTACCTGACTTGAATTTAACACGTCTCAAGTATAAAATGCTAAGTTTAAAATATAATGCCCACCAGCAAGCTATGGCTCTGCTATGTGTCAAAATCGTGCCGTACTACACCACCTCCATGGGAAGGAACAGATCAATACTGTAATATCCTCATTTTCTTTTTAAAAAGAGAGGACCTAAATTAGAGGGGGTTGTTTTGATAATGACACCCCCTCCAACTCCATTGCCACTGGAGAGAAAGATGGTGATCAAGCCCCCACGAGGAAATCGGATCACCAACGTTAAAACCACCCACCCACCCCCACAACCATCGCGATCTCTCTCTTTTCTCCTCCCTTGGCTGCCCTCCTCTCCACCGTTATCTTCTAGGACACCTACGTTAGGGTTTTGGCAAGCACAGATGGAGCTGCACCCACCGAAAAAACCCTAGGAAAACACACTCTGGCATACCCAAGTAAAAATCCCACCCCCATCCTTGTGTTTCCCTTCTATTTATGGCAAGAATGACCCAAATCCCTGCTGGATCTGCTCTCACCGGTCAAAAATCGGTGGTGAAAATAGATTTGGTGGATCTGGTTGGACACACTATCAAGGACAGCTCAAGATGATAAATCTAAGCCATCTAATGACTTCGTAGGACCCCAAAACCCTAAAAAGCATGAAAACAAAACAAAAATCAGGTCATCTAGGACCCTTATCTGATCAAATTAAGATGAAGGGCTCTGGGTCATCATCCCTCGATGGACGATGTGCCCAAGATGTTGGACGTGGAATGCACAGGGGAGACAACATGTGTAGTCACCGCCAGTTTTGGCCTTACCCTCAGGCTTGGGCGGTTATGTGGTTTATTGCGATGCTTAGGGTAAGGACCTAGGAGCCATTTTGATGCAGCATGAGAAGGTAATCGCCTATGCGTCGAGGCAGGGTGAATACCCAACTCATGATCTGGAGTCAGCATCAATAGTATTTGCACTAAAGTATTGGAGACACTATTTATATGGCAAGAAGTTTGAGGTGTTCATTGATCATAAGAGCCTCAAGTACTTCTTTACCCAGAGTGATTTGAACCTGAGGTAGTGTAAATGGATGGAATATCTTAAGGACTTTGACCTCACCATATAGTACTATCCAGGGAAAGCTAACATCTTCACAGATGGCTTAAGCAGGAAGTCGAAAGTGATGATTGCCAACCTGTCTACTCGGTTTAGATTTCTTGACAGGATTCTATAAGCACAGACCAAGGATGTGGAGACTTAGAATCTGACATACAAGGCCGATTATACTAGAGGATGGGATGGTGGTGTCAGGTTCAAGGGCAGGTTAGCAGTACCACCAGATGATGATTTGAGGCACAAGTTATTTCAGGAAGCACACTAGTCCCAGTATTCAATTCATCCAGGAGCTACAAAGATGCATCAGGACCTCAGGTAACACTTTTGGTGGAATAGGATGAAGAAGGATGTTGAAGAGTGCGTGGCACAATGTTTGACTATCAGCAGGTCAAGGCAAAGCATCAGCGACCATCTAGGTTGCTTTAGACATTGGATCTCCCCGAGTGGAAGTAGGACCACCTTACCATGGATTTCATTGTGGGCCTTTGGAGGACTACTAGCTGCCATGACATGATATGGGTTATTGTTGATAGATTGACCAAGTCCACTCATTTTCTTCCTATCAGACAAAACCAAACCATGGACAGCTTAGCATAGCAGTACATCAAGGAAATCATGAGCTTACATGCGGTTTCCTTGATGATTATTTCAGATCAAGGCACTGAGCTTACCTCGAAGTACTACCAGAGTGTACAAGAGGCCTTGGGATCAAGGTTGAGATTTAGCACCGCATTCCATCCCCAGATAGATGGCCAAATTGAGAGGACTATCAAGATGATTGAGGATATGTTGAGGGCTTGGGTCATGACTGAAAGGGTAGTTAAGAGGATCATTTGCCACTTGTTGAGTTTGCTTATAATAACAATTACCATGCAAGTATCGGCATGGCTCTATACGAGACACTTTATGGCAAACCTTGTCAGTCACCTTTATGTTGGAGCGAGGTGGGGGAGAGACACATAGTGAAGTCTGAGTTGGTGGAACAATGTGCTGAGAAAGTCTGACTTATTTAGAAAAGACTGTTGACAGCCCACAGCTGTTAGAAGAGTTATGCTGACAAGAGGTAGAAGGACTTAGAATTTGCCATGGGTGAACATGTATTCTTAAAGGTTTCCCTTATGAAAGGAGTAAGGAGGTTTGGAAACAAAGGGAAGCTTAGTCCCAGGTACATTGGCCCTTTTAAGATCTTACGCAGAGTTGGACCAGTGGCGTACCGACTAGCCTTACCACCATAGTTGATAGGTGTACACGATGTTTTCCATGTGTCCATGCTGGGGAAGTACGTGCCAAACTCGTCTCACGTACTTGAGCAGATCCCTGGAGAATTGCAGCCTGATTTGACAATTGAAGAGAGACCTATATGTATCCTAGATAGTGAGGTCTAGAAATTGAGGACTAGGACCATTCCATTGGCCAAGGTCCTCTAGTAGCACCACTTGATGCAAGAAGCCACATGGGGGACAGAGGATGAGATGACTCAGACCCACCCGGAGTTATTTGGGTAGAGGTATGCACAGAACTGTCAAGGACAAAAAAAATTATAAGGTGGGAAGGATGTAATATCCCCAATTTAAAAAAAAAAAAAAGGACCTAAATCAAAGGGGGTCGTTTTGATAATGACACACCCTTTGACTCCATCTCCATCGGGGAGAAAGGCGGTGATCACGCCCTTGCGAGGAACGCAGATCACCAGCATCAAAAACCCTCCTTCCCCCCCCTAACGCAATCTCTCTCTTTCTCCCATATCTCTCTTTTCTCCTCCCTTGGCTGCCCTCCTCTCCATTGTTATCTTTTAGGACACCAATGTTAGGGTTTTGGCAAGCACAAACGGCGCTGCACCCATTGAAAAAACCCTAGGAAAACCCACTCCGACATACCCAGGTAAAAATCCCACCCCCATCCTTACCTTTTCCCTCTATTTTTGCAAGAACAACCTACATCCCTACCTGATCTACTCTCATCGACCAAAAATTGGTGGTGAAGATAGATCCGGTGGATTTGGTTGGATACAATATCAAGGACAGCTCAGATGATAGATCTAAGCTGTCTGATGACTTCGTAGGACCCCAAAACCCTAAAAAGCATGAAAATAGAACAAAAATTGGGTCATCTAGGACCTCATTTGATCAAAATAAGATGAATAGCTCTAGCTCATAGTCCTCGATGGACGATGTGCCCAGGACGTCGAGTGTGGAACTCACAAGGGAGATGACGTGTGCAACACATGCATGCGGAAGAGCGCTATGATGCTATCACCGCCCGTGTGTGACACAAGAAAGTCTTGGAAGCTGGGCTTGCGTCTTGGCGACCCAATAGGAAATCATCGTTCTGGCCCAAATTTTGATCTGAACTACTAATTTGTGATCTGAAATGGTTTTTTGAGATTATGCAGGTTACAGAAGCCCAATCTTCGATCCGAAAGGTCCATTGAAATTGTCTTGACAATGTAGACATGATTTTAACCTCTAAATCTTGATTTGAGCACATCTAGTTAGATCAAACCTATAAAATAGTACCCAATTACTTATATCTGACCGATCAAATGATGATTAGGCCTTAGAACTTGAACAATTAGATGATCTAAGGGATAAATTAATGGGTCTAATAAATGGATCAAGTGTAACTAAGGATTTAGAACTTATCAATTAGGGAGTAATCAGACCATTAGATCATGGCATAAATCATGAATATACACTAAAATAAATTGCTAAACATGAAATTGAATTGGTTTTGACCATTAAGATTAGAATTCATAATCAAACAACAAATCAAGGTGATTAAGAATGATCCAGTGGCTAGATAGTCTCAATTTCCATCGAGATAGAATAAATTGATCCTTTAGTGATCAGAAGATCTTAAAATAACAAATCTCAACTTGATTGATGATCAAATCAAGTAGATGAGTGTTAGATGTCAAAAAAATTAAATAATAAAGATAATTGAAGCAATCTATACTGTTGATCCAGATAAAAAGTTAGATAAGAGAATCATTGGACAAATAAAGAGTAAAATTGATAAAGGGATATATAGATGAAATTGAATAATGTAAAAAAGTAATGTGGTACTGTGACATCCCTGGTTTTTATAACTCTTTTTCATAAATATTTTTTTGTTTGTGGGGCCCCGAGTTTGAAAAACTATTTAGAAACCAAATAGCGAAAAAATAAGTTTGGAAAGAAGACCTTAAAAATCCCAAGTGTCATTTAAAAAAAATTAAAACAAGGACTTTCAGAGGAATGAATATCACATTCCTACTAAAAATCTGGCAGTCTCCCCTGTATTTTGGACCCTGTGCATTTAACGCATGCAATGAATCAACCTAATAATCACAATGTATGTATAAAATCAATAACGGAGACTCTGTCTCCCTCCAAACACAACCACACACATTTCTATTTAATTTAAATAAAAGAAACATTTTGGTAATGCTAAAAAGGCTAGGAATTAGACCTGTATACCAAGGATCACTCCAGTCACATTCATTCTCTCAAACAGTAGTAAATATACATCCACATGCCCTTTTCTAATAGAGTCATGAAACAAATTTAATTACATAAGATTTGTAAGAATCTTCAAAAGTCTTTACATATACCTCACCTTAACTCAAAATAGCTTCCTTGTAGCTCCCAAGTCAAGACTCTGTGCCTTTCCCTTTGGTCGAGTCCTTTGAACTTAAGATATTTATTGTAAACAAGTACAATATCTCAGCAAGATTTCACTTGTGTAGGTAGTTTCATCATCAACATACAAGTTTATGTAGTTTTAACTTTAAAAGGAGCAATTAATCATACATAGTATAATTTTGTAGCATTTGATACCAAATAAGTAGTGTGATATATTTTGAAATCCCTACCATGCCATTTCAAGTGATTTTCATGTTCAATCAGTTCAAATCATTAGTTTAACATCCATGCCTGCTGTTTCCAAATAATGATGATAGCCTTTGCAAAGCATTTATATGATATGGAAGATAGTCACGACTCTTTTCATGCATCAAAATCAATAGAGAAATGCATTTAAACCATAAAATGCTTAAATGAAAATTACGTATTTCAACAAGTACATACACACACATGTGCTCGCACACACACACATACTCTTAATCTCCTTGAGAGATTTTACAAGTATAGAAACACTCGAATCTAACCACTTGCCATTGGTCATGAGTACTCATTATAGAGCTGAAATACCAAGGTGTCTCGCACCTACACTATTGCGCAATATACATATGAACTTAAAAATAATGGACTATGTGCGACAAACATGAACCAATCAAGTTCTTGGCTATCTCACCGATACCAAGTGGATAGATCCTTGCAGGGTGATCATGGAAAACACGGTACACAATCCATGACCTGTCCGTGATGACATTAGCTTGAATTTGGCCCTTCCGGCCAAGTATCTACCACACATGCACAATTTCAAAAGAAAGAGGAGGATTAGTCTTCAATCTTCCTAGCACAACATCCACTAGCCCCAATATGTCCATTATAACATAGTAATAATAGGCATCATCATATGACAATGTAACCAATAAAATCTCGAAAATCCATTCATCTTTTAACTTATGAAATTTAGATATCATAATATGATATAACCATGTAATGGAAATCCTTAATTCAGGTTGAGATGAGGTTTCCTCTTTTGTTATTTCCTGACTCATGAAGTACGTGTAGTTTTTAATATATTTTCATATACCAGTTTTCAATTTGATAGTAAAACAACGTGGCATTTTAAACAAATTGCATGAAAATACAATTATGATAGCTACATAAACCAAAAGATTAAAATCTCAAGTTTCAAGCAATTCCAAACTCAATAGTATAGTTATCAGTGGTTTTTCCTAGTTCAAGCAAGTATAGTGATGTCCAAACTACCTACCTCCCTTATCATGCTTCACAATTTTGCTATATCTCTCATTTGATTACTTATCGATTACCTAACCAAATAAAATTTTGAATTCATTGTTAATGTTAATCTGCATGTTCACAATTCCAAGTAAATTTACTCATTTCAAATCAAAATTGCCAGTTCATCAATCCATTCCCATGGTTTGTAGCCTAACCATATGTTTTTAGAGTGTATTTACTGATTAAGAGTTAAGTAACATGATGGTGGAATCTGATCGTCAATCAGATAATGCCAAGTTTCTCTTCCACACCTATCTAATCAGACGATCAAGGTTTCCCATTAGGTTTTTATCCAAATTCCATAATTTTTTTGTCACATCCTAGCTAATTTAGGGTCCTAGGATTTATCTATGATGTCTAATCATCAATCAGACATCAAGAATTTACTGTGCAAACGTACCCAATTGGACGACTAAGATTGTTCGATTAGTTTTCAGCCTAGATTTGTAAATCTAGTGTGATCTAAGCTAGATTAGGTCTTCAATTACTCATCCCTAAGATTAGATTAGGGAATGGACGGTTGGATCATTCCTAATAATAGATCTAGGTTTAAAATGCATAGATTTTAGCAAAATACCAAGATTCAAGAGGTGGGTATCCTAGATCTTACCTTTAAGGTGTGTCTTCAACCTCCAATTGTTGCCAAAGAAGGAGATTGCGGTTGATTTTTTGTTGCCAACAAATCCCATCATCGGTACTGTTTCTCCCCTTTTTTCCTGCCAAAAATGTGCTCGATCAACGAGCAACCATAGGGTTTTGCTCGTGGTAGCCAGGGGAAGACAGTGAACGGATCTGATCATTGATCAGTGACACCGTTCCCTTTGTCTTTTCTAGTGACCGGCGCAGAACCCCTCACCCTCGATCTATTTCTCCTATCATCAGTGGGGAGAATGGACGAAGGAGGATGGGTCGGATCCTCCTCTTCTACCTCCCTTCTCCTTCTCCCCCACTCTCTCTTCCTCTTTTCCCTCTTCTCTTCTCCCTCTCCTCTTCACTCTCTCCCTCTCTCGATCGGGCTGAGAACAAACCTAATGGTCTATTCGTCAATTCCTTAAGTGGGAGGGGTGTCCGTATCAAATACGTGCTGCCCTATTTTAAGCCTTTTCATTTTTTTTTTCCAGAGTTCTTATAGGTACTAACAAGTGTATCAGAGCGTGCAGTTTGAGAGGAGTACATGTTTGATTTGGTGATTGTTTCTTCATTAAGGTAGGTGATGACATTTAATGTTTCACATTGTTTTTCAAAAATCTCACCATATCATAGCATCTTGGTTCATTGTAGCATGATTTCTTATTTTATGCCTTGTGATTTATAAGTTTTATGCTATGATTGACTTAAGATTTGATGATAATTGAATGGATTTCATTCAATTGATTTTTATGGTATTGATACTTATGGATATTATATATAGATTACGAATATCTTGTAACACCCTAGATTTTTAAGACATTTTTTTTTATAATAATAATGGCATTTTAAATAAGAGCATTTGAGATCCCATGAGACATTTTTTATTTAACCATTTGCTAAAACATATCTTAAAATTCTGGGTGTTATTTTTTCTTTCTCTAAACGGCATACATATAAATAAAACAATACGTGTATCAATCAATGTTAAATAAATCAGCACCTTTATTTTAAATCAAATAAATGTCCAAAACACAATAATAATATGGCCCAGGGTCTATCCATCATAACAACCCATATAAATGTCCAATATATGTCCAAACATCTTAATCAAATCCAAAATATAAAGTATGCAGTCTATAATTAAATCCAAATGATAATCCTGTTTAATGACTCATATCACTGTCTAAACTATAGGAAAAAGATCTTCAACAGCTCTCACGGTTTCTCAACAGCCTTGCCTTTCCTGTTATTGCGCTCGAGATCTAAGGCATTGCAAAACAAAGGAATGCCTCCGCAAGCTATCGCTTGTGTAGGTACATAGACAATTTAATGTAATAAATGAAAGAAATAATTAACAGCACTGATGAAAAGTCTATCATTTATGAAAATAGCAGTATCATAATGTCATGTCCAAATGAATGTTAATTTATTCCATATGCTAAAACGTGCATTTCATGGAGTCAAAACATGACATAAATCAATGTAAATGAGCATACAATAATAATAAGGGCACCCTAAGGTAATGGGTCCCACCACATCGCACTAACATCACTGATCAGGAGTACTCAAAGCTAACCTCTGAGTGTCATCACACCTAGGCATACCATCCATAACCATGCTCATCATACATGCACACATAATAAGAATATGAGCCATCATGTTGCAGTGGCAACCCTCCATGGGTATCAACCACCGTCGCTCTCCATCGACACCATAATAGGAGACTTAGTGTATGTCCCCATGGAAAGGCTTAGACCGGTAGTGTGGATTATCCATGTTACCAGGACTCCTACCGAATGCCATCTATGGGCAGGTATCTATCATATCACAATATCATCACACCACAATCTCGGAGGGTGGGTGGCTAGCCCTATCCCTCCACGTCGTTGATACGGTTACAACACCTCTTTCGGATCATGATTTGGACTCCTATAGCTCTCAGAAATCAAATTTTAGTGAAAACATACACAAAATGGGGCTGACGTGCATCACAGTCGCTAGGATGCTACGTGTCCCAACCCAATGTGATAGCCCACGCAGGAGCTCCTGCACACGTGACCGCTGCACGCGTGCACAGAGATGTGCGTTCATCGCGCATCTCCGTCGGGGCGTCCTAGTGTCATCGCCTTGCCGCTGACGACATCACTGCCATCGAAGAAGACGACCGAATTTTGGTTGTCTCCGGCGGAGCTACAGAGCTTCGTTTTGTGCAATTTTTACGCCGTTTTTCTCAGAATTTCCTTTAGAATCCATTTATGACATCCTTTTGCATTGGATTTGCCAAAAACCATATTTTTAAAATGATTTTTTGCATGTTCCTAAAAACATCCCTAGGTACTGGTTTTTATGTTTTTTGGAGAAACCCACTGTTGGATCTCTCCCAAATTTAAAGGGTTTGATCTTGGGTCTCTTGTGCACTAGTTGGACGGTACGATTTTCAAACAAATGTGGTTTTATCTATGAAATCACGCTCCAACAGTAGCATGCACAGAGTTCCTAGGAAATCCAATATTTTCTAATTTTAAATGTGTTTCTAATTATTTTACCTATTTAATAAATACTGAATTTAGGGTTTAAGGCTTACCTTGCGTCTGGCTGGGGTTGCTAGTCGTCGCCGGGGTTCCACTCGCCAAAAAAATCAAACCTTGCAGGGCTAGGGTTCTAAGTAAAAACTCAGAGAAATGTTCAAAGTGGAGTGTTTTTGCTCTTAGGGAAGGCTAGATATAAGGTTTAGAGTCCTAGGGGAAGAGTTTCTCTTCCCCTCACACCTCTTTCCATGTCTCTCCAGCAATTTCGCCAGAACTGGTAGAGACGTGTGGAAGACGGGGGTGCCATTATCAATTTGGACCCCTGTGTAATACGTTTCTGTCAAATGACCAAAATGCCCTTACAACTTTAACAGCTCCTAACTCCCTCATTTGAGCTCCATTTTTCGCGTTCTTTGTGGCGTTAGACTCGTATCGATGAGCACTTTCAAATTCTTAAGTTTTTAGGAAAAAAAATTCATCTATAAATTTTTAATTTAATTTATTTAGAAATTTCTAAATTTATACCAAAAATGAAGGATATTACATATCTACTCTTAATTGCATCACTGAGATTGAATGATTTCCATAGAACTGAGGATGGAGGCTTGGTGACTAGTCCTTGAGAGGTTAACCCTAGGATGAGGGGAGTGCCTTGGAATGTTGAGCCATGAGTGCTCCTGGTCTTTATGAGATTTGGGATTTCTATATTTTGTGATTTATGATGGGTGTTTTCACCCAATGAATGTCTTGCTATGAGGGATTAGGGCAGGCCACCCACCCTCTGATTTTATGAGATGATAGATACCTACCCACAGATGGCATTCAGTAGGGGTTGGTAACATGGGTAGTCCACACTATTGGCCCAGGCCAACCCATGGGGATGGGATGGATGGCAAGTCTCTCATTACAGTGTCAACGAGAGCTATAGTCAGTAGACCCAGGATGTACAGTTGCCACTGCAGCATGACTATCCATACATTTTTATGTGTGTATGCATGATGAGACTAGATATATCATTTTGGTGCCTGAGTGTGACGACACTCAGAGAAATGGTATGAGTACTCATGATCTGTTGTACGAGTGTAAGGAATACTCATGGGACCCATGTACTGTGGGGTGCCCTACTTGTTTATTGTATGCTCATGGAGATTGCACTATACTAGTGTTTTACATACATGTGACTTAGGTTTTATTGAGTATGATACTTTGATCCTAGTATCGATATGATACATAGCATTTGTATTACATGGCTTTTATGCTTTACTCTCTTATCAACTCTTATTATTTGAGTTATTCTTTTTATGCCATAATTGCATTTCATTAAATAAGTGATAGCAGGAAAGGCAAGGGCGTGGAAGGACAATGATAGCAGTGGGGGCCATCTTTATCTTGTTGATAGGGAGTTCAACGTGAGTGATTAGATAGACTCTATTTTTTATTTATCTTATGGACTATATACAGTCATAATTGAGTTGATTATGACACTTATTTACTATGGACATGTTATTGCATATGGTGGAATGTTATGATGGATAGACCTTGGGCCACATTATTGTGTTTTCTGGATATTTATGGTTTAAAATAAAGGTGCCTTTGGTTTGACGTTGGATTTGATGTTAGTTTTGGTTTAAATTTATTGCAACATATGTAGATAAATTTTGTAATCATTTTGGTGATGTTTTGGAAGTGGTATAACACTTGAGGGATTTAAAAATGAATATTTTTAAATTATTAATAAATAGAACTTTTTGACTCAGGGATCTCGACCATATTTATCATTATTACTATTATTATTGTTATTATATAAAATGTTATAAAAACCTAGGGTGTTACAAATACATGATGGAGTCTATCACATGTCCTCCACCCTTAAATTATATACTGATACATATATAAAAAAGAGGCAAGGGCCAAGCTGGTCGTATGTCATATATAGCTAGCGTGAGTGTCTAACCGACCACTCAACTGAGTGTCTAACCGACCACTCAACTGGTGTAAAACAATTCTCGAGAGTTTGATTAACAATTTGAGCTAAATCTTGCATTTGATATCTAATTAGTCATCCAACCTATCTAAATTTTATCTTTAGACATAACAATAGAATTCCAACTAGATAATCATTAGAACACTTCTGTATACAACAGTTTCCTTAAGAAATCATTTATATTAGAAATTCACTTTTACAAAAACAAATTAATAAGATCCAATTAATTTATTTTTATTTATTTACCATAATATACAATTTATAACACATACTTACTTTTGAAATTATTCAACCTATTATATTTACAAAAAATTTAACTTTATTCTTGGTGAGATGTTCAACTACTTTGTTATTTCCAATCTTATAATTATCTTTCTATATTAATTATTTCACTTATCTCACTTTACTCATCATAGTTTTCTTATTAAAGTCATCATATTGATGCCACTATTACTTATATAAGAAAGTCTTCAAGTATTAATTTGTTTGTCTTTAATGTATTTTAACTTAATCTTATTACTTTAAAACTATCAATACATTGCATCCAAACTAAACATATGTTTAGTATTCCTACTCTTGATGCATATGTATAATACCATTTAAAACAATAGAGTTTATTATAGTTGGAATTAGGACTTTAGAGAGGATCATAAGCTCTTAGTACATAGAACTTATTCTAAGTTAAACAATAATATCTATACCTTATTTCTAAAAGAATGATAGTTTGTAACTAACAAAGAAAATAGTATTTAGTTACAATATATATATATATATATATATATATAACTATCTTACTATTTTATAAACAAAACTATGTACTATGTATCGTATAGTTTACTACTATAGCCAAAGGGGTTGAGTTCTTAAAAAATTCCTTCCTTTGTAAGATTAGATTATATGAATAAAACAAAACTAGAACTACTGTATAGATTAATATTCAATCCAATACATGGAATCAAAGTTATAATAGATCACATACTATAATAGTACTAAGTCAACTACCAACTCTGTAACATTGATCTATTTCATACTAAAATCCTTGGAAACTTATGTTTAAAAGCTTATCAATAGTTCTGAAATTTTTAATGACTGTTAATATAACAGAAATCTTTAAATAGTACCAATTAACCTAACTATCCGTTTTATAAAGGACAGTCATAAGAAGTTAACTATTTGTATATCAATATAGGATTTATCTTTTGGCTGCTAATTAGTATAAAAAGTTTCTAACTGCCTATATATCAGCATGAAATGGTATCCAACATTTACGACTAATGCGTACTCACACAGGGATATTTGATTCGTCATCTACAGAAGTCTTTTAAATGGAATGATTAGTTAAATTTGAATGTAATCTAGTTTCTAAAAATTTTATTTTTACAATTGTATAATTTCGGATCCATCTAAGAAATAAAAATCACTTCTGAAAACAGTTTATTAAACATATCAAATATAGAATTCTTTTTTAGGGTAAAGAAATTTTGACGTCTAGCTACTGTATAACATATAAATCAAAGTATTAGGATTCTGTAGCACAAAAACTACATATGTTATCTGAATTTTTATGGACCAGCAGTTATTGATTACATTAGAAATCAAATCACAGGAAAGAAAATTATGGAATAATCAAAACTACGATTACTGTTTGAAAGTTTTAACGCAATTGATTATTAATTATACACAACATGATTCATAAAATTTAAACTACACAACTACTACTTGTAAATGTAGAACAATAGATTGTTATCTTATGAAACATGATTCAAAAGTTTAAACTAATTATTCTAGTAAAAATTTGATATTTTATATCAACTACAAACTTACTGCTTGAAGTTTTAAAACAATAGATTTTTCTAATTAATATGATTCAGATATTTATGTTACTGATATCAAAAAATACAAAATAAATCAAAACATGTAGTTACTAATTTTTAGAAAAAATAATAATATAAGTAAAATCTAAACAAGTAAAAACCCACATTTCTCCTTACCTATAAATGCTATTTCCCTTTCTTTTTTATCTGATCTTGAATCAGATGCAAGAATAAGAACATAAATCTTCATTTTGTCATGAATCCCTGACCAAAAACCATATGCACACCCCGAATCTGGCTCTCCTTTGGTTTCCCACTAAAAGCCCCAAAAGCAACCCTTTGTTCTCTGCATTTTTAGCAAAATCCCTCTTCCCTCTTTGATTTTTTTTTTTTCTAGGGCTTCCATGCAAAATGTCGTAGTTCTCCTTCTTATGCCCATAAATCCCTCTTCTTCCTCTATGATTTCCTCTTCTAGGGCTTCGACACAAAAAGCCCTAAATTTTTTTTTTCTTCTTCTCCTTCTTCTTTTTCTTTCTTCTACGGAAATGAAATAAGGGAAGTTTCCTTATTTCAGTTTTTATTTTGTTTTTAACTCTTTCATTTATACTTTTTCTAACTTATAATTATGTTACTTGGTGTATTGGGATTTCTAATTGAATCCCAACCATTAGATTATTTTAAATTTTGAAATCTTCTATTTTAAGCTATTGGATCATTATTAAAGGCTCAGTTTTGTAATAGTTTAAAACACAACTTTCTTTTATCTTGTAGTTGTTAGACCATCATCTAATAATCATTATTTTCCTTAGACTAATGGGTTTTAAAAATAAAATCTTGACCATTAAATCTTCATCTAAGGATCCTTATTTGTAACAGTCCTTCTTAATTCATTGCCCTCTTACATTTCCCTTGCATGGGATTTTATTTTGTATCATGCGAGTTTCTATATTTGATTGTCCACATGGCAAAAATTCGTAATAATTAATTAATTAATGAAATAAAATAAAACATGATTTTCTTCTTAAAAATTGTCAGGGAGGTGACTTGAAGTACAACTTGTCAAAGTCCAAACCTCATCTTGACAAGTTGTACTTGGGATCACTTGGCTACACTTACCTTAGGTCATCAAGTCTTACTAGATTAAAGTTTATTAGCACTTACATCCTAATTACACTTCATTTATTTAATGATTTATAATTAGGAATTTTTTTAGGCTTTATTTCAACTCATTTTTATACCATTATAGTCAACAATTGACTTAAAAATTTTCATAATTTATTAAAATAGAATTTCTTTTTTCTCTAAAAAATGTGGACCATTACAATCTTCCCTCGTTTTAAGAATTTCGTCCTCGAAATCCTATTACTGAACTTATGCTATACATTAGAAAACATATAAGGAAATCTACTTCTCATATCTTCCTTGATTTCCCAAGTTGCTTCCTCAATAGAATGATGTTACCATAAAAATTTGACCAAATGAACTGTCTTGTTCCTTAGAGTCTTTTCTTGGTAATCCAAAATCCTTAAAGGTCTCATCTCATATGTTAGGTTTGGCTGTAGTTCTGTAGGTATTTGATCAAGTATATGTGTCGTATCAGGAATGTACTTCCTCAACATCAACACATGGAATACATTATGTATGTTTGACAATTGAGGTGGTAATGCTAAATAAAATGCAACCTTCCTGATCCTCTCCAATATCTAAAATGGTCTAATAAACCTTGGACTCAACTTCCCTTTTACTCCAAATCTCATGACTCATTTCATTGGTGAGACTTTAAGGAATATATGATCTTCAACCTCGAACTCGAGATCATTGTTACTCTAATCTATGTAACTCTTCTGTCTACTATATGTTATGAACAATCTCTTCTGGACTAGCCTTACTTTTTTGGCACACTGCTCAATTAATTTGGTCTTCACAAACTGTCTCTCTCCAACATCACTCCAACTGGTAAGCATCCTGCATGGGCATCTGTACAATGCTTCATACAGAGCCATGCCTATACTGGAATGATAACTATTATTATAAGTAAATTTGATCAAAGGCAAGTGTACATCCCAGCTACTCTCCAATCTACAGCATAAGCTCATAGCATGTCTTTAAGTGTCTAAATCATCCTCTCTGATTGTCCATCAGTCTATGGATGGAATGTTGTACTGAATCTTGTAACTGTGCCTACTCCCTCTTATACACTCTGCTAAAAGTGAGATGTGAAACAATTATCTCTATCAGATATGATAGTCAAAGGAACATGTAGATTCAATATCTCCTTAATGTAAAGTCTAACCAAACTTTCCAAAGATTGCCTATGTCTTACTGGTAGGAAGTGTGCAGATTTGGTCAATCTATCCACAATGACCTGAATCATATAATGTCCACTAAAGGTTCTAGGTAGTCCAACTACAAAGTCCATTGTGATGTGATCCCACTTCCACTTTAGAAGTTCCAAAGTCTGTAGAAGTCCTGCTAGTCTTTGATGTTCTACCTTTACCTATTAACAAGTAAGACATTTAGCAACACAATCTCTTATATCCTTCTTCATTCCATTCCACCAAAAACTTTGTTTTTAGATCTTGATACATCTTAGTACCATTAGGATGAATGGCGTATTTCGATATATTTGCTTCCTTCAATAATTCCTCTCTTAGACCTTTTTGTAGGAGGTACTACCAACCTACGCTAAGTGAGAAGGTAGTAACAGTGACTTGTCGCTCTTTTAGCACCATCATCCCCTTAAATAATCTCTCAACCTTATAGAGCTAGGTCTTAACTGCCTCAGTTCCCTCAACACTAGAAAACTTTGGTGCAATCTTCTTGAATCATTCTAGCAAGTTGTCACTCTTACCCCCTACGAAAGAACCCTCTTTTGATTATGCTTGTAGCATCTGTTTCATTTGTTGAAATATCAATTGCATCATTTCACTAGCAAAATCTACCGGCGCGGCAACACTTGGTTGTGCTTGTACTGATGGTTCCAGTATGTCCTGCTGAATCTCCATAGGTGTAATTAGAAGTACATATGCAAGTGCCTATTTCTCAATCGTAC
The DNA here is from genome assembly GCA_035236585.1 of Warburgia ugandensis. Classification (NCBI taxonomy): domain Eukaryota; kingdom Viridiplantae; phylum Streptophyta; class Magnoliopsida; order Canellales; family Canellaceae; genus Warburgia; species Warburgia ugandensis. Next base: position 33,808,261 of record CP141139.1, read on the forward strand.
CATACTCTTCTACAGGGACTGATATATTGGTTCTACTATGATGAGGAGGCATCTATATTTCAACACACAATGCTTATAAGAATTTTCCTAAGTCATTTAAGTTAAGATGTCCCTATGACTCATCATCTCACTTTTGATATACTTTGACTTCTTAGTGTGTTTGGCTATGAGTAGCATGAACCTTAAGTTATGATACCAATTGTGACAACCCTGCTTTTTTACCTTGATTTTTTTATACCTTCTAAAAGTACGACCCGGGTTTTCACATGCATTTTAAATGCAAAACTAATTCCTATAGCGGGATTGATCCCTATTTGAAAACACTTTTAGAAAAATAATGCAATGCAGCAGAAAATCTTTTATTTTAAATTCATTTTGAAAATCCCTGAGTGTCATTCACTTTCAAGATGAGCAGGGAAATTTTGAAAATGAAGAAAATCAAAAATATCTCCCGAGTCTATCCAATCATAGCACACAGTCCTACTATAGTAAGTACAGATACATGTCCAAAGGTGTAAATTATATACTTACATTTATACGTGTCTTCTCTTCATTTACTTGATCGTGGTACTAACATTTTCTGATGCTTCTTCTAATTCTTTTGGAGCTAATATATAAAAATAATATATTTGGGTGAGTCTTCCTCATACCCAGTAGGTGATCTAATACTACTATTTTGAAAACTCATCATGCAACATGCATAATTCAAGGAGCTTTTCATGTAAAACATTAATGATTCCTTTTTGTGTAAACATGCATATTTATGCATAAAACGTAAGCTCATTGATGAAATTTCAACCATGGAATCCGTATGCAAATCTAGTCTTCTAAATATGACTAAAATCATAATATAGAAATAAATAAATCCAAGTAATAAGATCTCGGCTACACATCAAACCAACGAGTAAAATATAATAATCATGAAACTCTTAAAATAGTCATCATTCAAGCAGATGCTGGCATCACTATAAGTATCATGCACATGGTCTCTCGGTGAACACATTAAGCCGACTAGTCACGAGTACTCGTATATGACCATCTTAATGCTATATGCATATCGATAACATTGAAATCATAGGGTCAACTATGCTCCATTCTAAGCTGCCTCATTCGGTGATCTGCCTACTTGGAACTCAAGATTCTGTTCCCACTGTAGGTTGCCTCATTCGGCGATCCACCCACTTGGAACTCAAGGTTTTGTTCCCACCATAGGCTGCCTCATTCTGCAATCTACCCACTTGGAACTCAAGATTTTATTCCCACCACAGGCTGCCTCATTCGGTGATCTGTCCACTTGGAACTCAAGATTTTGGTTCCCTTAACAAGTTGCCTCAATCGGCGATCTATTGCTTAGCATAGTGCCCACCAGGCTCATTAGCCCGAAAAATATAGATATATGTAATCCAAATCGTAATCATCCTAAATCATGCAATTTATGCAATGCGTTTCAAAACATGCAAGAAATGCATTCATAAAATCAGTTCAATGCAAGCAATTGCATTCAAATCATAAGGAAAATATACATCCTCATTATGCGAATATCATATCTCAAAAAGCATACAAAACACGGTCGCTAGAAATAAATAAATCAAGTAGATTTTAGAAATCCATTTGAAAACTTAGTAGGATCAGACTACCTACCTCGATGTCTCATGAATAGCATTCTTCATTACTCGACCCTGACCCATCTTCATGAAACCCTGTATATTGTTTGATAATAAGGATTCAAGTATCATTTTCCATCCATTTCTAGACGCTAATTTGATTTATAGATTAACGGCTAGATCTACCTTTCAGAAGTATAGATCCTCATTTAAATGTGTTTCCAAGCTAGATCTCACCTATAGATCTAATGTTTCATGGTTAGATTTCCTTCAATAACTTTTATGTCATCCAAATCGTGTAATTGAACAGTTGATCTCATAGATTGCCTTCCTGATGCTCAGAACAAGTTTGTACTTGAATTGGAGAATCAGATCTATAATTCAAGAGTTCATACATGCAATGTAGCATTGATCATGAGCTGTTAATCTCCTAACACCTCTAATGGATCAATCCATGAGATATGATCATCTTTGACATGGTAAATCTATGAGATTTCTATAGTTTTTGGCCTATAGTCATACAAAATAGTCCTTTGATCCTAACTTTTATAGTCTCATTAGGTCCGTGTCATTATTACGAACATAACGGTTCTTTTAGATCGTCAATCGGAGTTATATAGCCTCCATAATTGCATTTCTAGTGTCGCGCCTCAATGGACGACCCAGGTGTGTCAATTAGGGTCTTGCACATCACGGTTCCCAGGACACATGTGTGTCTTCAGCGCGGGTGCGTGTGCATCATGGCTCCAAGGGTGCTCGTGCATCCTGGTCGAACTGGGACCACGCCCGTACGTGGCACGCGCTCGAAGTCCATCCCAGGGGGCACATTCTGGGCACGCTTTACGCACTACATCCTTGGGACGCCCTGGTTCGAGGGTTCTAGAACGAATCCTTCTTCCCTACGTGTTCTTTAGCTAGGAACCATCAAATCTGGCATGGATCTGGGTCGGGAAAGAGGGAAAAACTAGAGAAGGGGATGGGGTTCTTACCTAGACAGCCTGAGATGGCTCTTCCTTTTCGTCGATGTGCAATTGCTTCGTGCCTGCTGGAACCCTAGCTTGCAGTTTGAAGAGATGAGGAAGATGATCAAGGGAAAAAGGGGAAGAGTGAGGATTTACTTGGGCAGCCTGAAATGGCACCCTTGGCGGTGGGTGCGGCCTCTTCCACTCTGAAACCCTAGCCTGCTGGGTTTTTGGGTGAGGGCAGCCGGAGAAGAAGAAGATGGATGATTGGGGAAGAGGGGGAAAGGCTTTTTAAAGCCGGTGAAGGCAGTGCTGCCCAATGGCAGTGCTGCCATTTCTTCCGGTGCTGCCTTGCAAAGGTGGTGTTGTTAGGTTAGTGGCTAGAGGAAGGCGACGACCAGGGGGTGTCGTTATCAAAATGACCCCTTGCGTTTTCAGGCCATTTTGTTTTTAAGTTCAAATTACACAAATGCCCCTCAATCTTCAAATGCCCCTAACTTGGTCATACAAACTCCATTTTTGGTGTTCTTGGAGGCGTTGGATTCCATTTTGAGCATAGAATCTAATGATACTGATTTTTATCTCCTTTGTTTCATATTTTAATTGAAATTAAAATCTAACCATCTATTAATATCATTAAACATATATTTATTTTTAAAATAAACAATTTATAACGGATTGACAAATGGTAAACATCATGATTGATCGTGGTTGTAAAAGTGATACAAAATATCTTCAAAATTTGAGTCATTACATCATTAGCCCTTTCAAAGAATTTCGTCCTCGAAATTCCACAAATTATTATCTTCAAGTTATTTGTGTCTTAGACAACTTCTCGATGAGCGCTTTCTCCCTTAGGACTCTGGCTAAGAAAATTTCTTTGCTTCATCCCATATATCTTTCATCCAATACCTCATGTGAGTCAATAAGTAAAGAAATTTTGTCCTTGACATTCTATTCATGTTACCTTGCAAACAAATCTAGGCACATCCTCAAATTATCATTCTCATAATTCCTTCCTCCAGGCCTTAAATGTATCTGAAATTCAGCTTGCTTAAAAGTACTTAAGAACTGCTTCCACTGCGCACTCTAATACTTAGTCCCTAAATTTCTAAGTTATCAATACTGGTTTATAATTGCAATGCATATAATTTCTATCAAGTTTATAGAATTACTATCTACAAATCCTTACATGACCACACTCCTCTAATCATGTATAAATTACTCCACACTTCTTTGATCCTATATCATCTTATTCCTTGTATTTTATCTTGAATAGTATAGGATAGTCTCTTTTTCCTCTTGTCTTTCATCTAGTACTCTATTAATCATCGAAGTCTCTTCCTTAAGGTTGACTGCACTTTGCTGGTAAGAGTCCCAAGAGTTTACATTCTTTCTATTATGTCTCACTTTGCTTCATATTTTCTTCAGGCAACTTCTATAATTGATACAATATCAATTCTCATCTCTTAATCTCAATGTTAAGAGCTTCCTTTATACCAAATCCTTTAGTTGGAAAGTGTTTAACTACTAGTCTCCAACTTCGAGTTCCAACTGTTTTTCACCTTTCTTATGTGACGTGCTTTTCATTCAACATAGAATCATGAAAACAAATCAGGTTGCATCTTCCCTTATTGATACTAGTACATACTGTAAATAAGACCTTCTAATTATTATTGAATTCCATCAAAGATATTTCTCCTCAAAGAATTGATTTAAAATCATGTCAACTGTTTATAGTGAATCTATCCTCATATATCGAATGTTCTCGTTTTTAGAGGCTTATCTCATTATTCACATAAAATTTTCATTAAGATTTCTAGCAATATTCATACTCATGTCAAAAGTTTCTTACTATTCATACTCCTGCCAAAAGTCTCTTATCTCTAATAGAGTCCACTTACTATGTTCATGGTTTCCTTGCTTGATGATTTTCTTTACGACCTCCCAGACCAAATGTCCTATACTCAATCTAGTAAAGTTAATCCTTATAACATTTACTTCTATTCGGTTTCTTCAGTTGGTCTTTGTACTTGATACGTACATATAGCAAATACCCTTTTGTTTAAAAGCAATTAAACATCAGCTGTTACTATATATAGTGTGACAGCTATCTTAATGTTTCTCCTTCCATTCCTTATGTTGATATATTATTCAACCATGCGTCAAGGCTTTGTCATCATTCATTAAGTCTTAATTGTCAGGAGATATCATCATAAGTAACGATTCCCTCAATTCCTCAAAATTTATCTTTTCACGTACCACCTCATCTTATACTAATAAGAATCATCCAATAGTTATCACAGCAATTGGTGTTGAAGCTTTCGAAGTGACAATCTTTAAGAAATACACCAGTAAGTATAGAGCATCTTCATGGGCATAGACAAAGTGCCTATTTGTATATCTTTTCCATATTTACAGGCTACTAGCTCAAAGGTCTTTAAAGTGATTAGTGCTTAACTAAGTTTCTTTTCAATCCAAGTCATCAGCATCTTTCAAACTCAAGGTGACCTCAACCACTTGCCATAGCATCTATTAAGGTCTGGGAATATCAACAATTGTTTTAATTCATTTCCCATTTCAATTCTATCCCGGTAATTACTACGTCTAGATCCTCAAATAATTTCGTCTACCATTTACTAGATGCTATCATGGTTAATTAGATATGATTGAAATACCTTAGTTCAATCAACATCAGCTCAATCAACATCATTCTAAAGATAACGACACTTAATTCTATTTGCTCTTCCAATTTGTCTTTATACTATGAGGGCCTCAAGTTGATTCCTTGATGATACTCTAATTGATGAAGGTCAATTGGACAAGTCACTATCCATGCTTTTTGTTTCTTATTATAACTTCATTTAATCATATTACAGCAATGTAGGGTATTATCAACTTCACCTTGTTGTGGACTACAACCACTGTTATTTCCTTATAAACTAATGGATCTGATAAAAATTCTAATATTAGTAATGGGTATAAGTATTAAACATATTGGAAAATTCTAGTTGATCACTATCTTGCTTTGGAAATTTCTTGCAACGCCCTGTCCTTAAATCCGATATTCTACTCAAAGATTGTATTTTCATCTTCTTTCTCTATTATCTTCTTCCACAATAAAACCACCAACTCGACTACTATTGATCCATTTCAATTTGGCAATATGACTTAAGATGAAAGATCTTTGATTCTATACTTTATATGCTTTTCTTTTCTTTCCTCAACAAATCATGATCTTCTTATTTTGACTATTCAATGTCTCCACTTGATTTGTTGCATATAATCCATATTACATCCACACTTTTGTTCAAAAGAGATGATGAACTGAATACTTCTAGAAAATGTTAAAATTTTCTAATGCCATCAAAATCCTTAGTTGTCTATATTCTCAATAAAACCATGCAGTGTCTCAACAATTACAATGACATTGTTGTTCTTACTATACTTCTCTGATAAGTTCTTGTCATGATCAATCTATCATCACAGATCTGTCATCCCTATTAGATTATCATCAAAATCTTCTAATAACTTTGTTATAATCAAATTCTTTGTATTCTCCTCAAATTTAGTCTTTTACATTCCCTATCATATTCATGTTGTATTCTTCTTGATAATATATCAATTATTGTACTCATCTTCTAATCTGCTTCATTATACTCAGGTTGTCATTAAAAGATAGCCGTGTGCTTGTCATAAAGTTCCAATTAAGTCATCCAGAATTGAGCTAAGTTCTTCAGGATTCTCACTTTGATTTGATCTAGTAAAAGTCAAAGTTATCTCTTAAGGATTCCACTAGTATCATCTTGTATTTCCATTCCTTATTCTCATCAAAATCTTATTCTCATCGAATAGTTTCCTTGTTTAATACTGCACAACAATCCTTAACCCCTAAGTAGGTTAGACTAGAGTTTTGATAGAATTTGAGTAATCCAATACCTAAGTATTTGCTAGATCTCTCTCCTTTGTACCTATTTATTTATGGTGTATCTCTTAGTGATCTAATATTATTCCTTATTCTAGTCATCTCCACTACTTCTATTTAGACTAATTTTTCTTAATTATTCTAGTCGTATATAACCCTTGGACATGCAAGGTTGGCTGTGAAAGGATAAAACCTGCTTTGATACCAACTGTGACGACTTGGGTTTTCACATGCATTTTTAAATGCAAAACTAATTCCTAAGGCGGGATCAATCCCTATTTGAAAACACTTTTAGAAAAATAATGCAATGCAGCAAAAAATCTTTTATTTTAAATTCATTTTGAAAAACCCCAAGTGTCATTTACTTTCAAAATGAACAAGGAAATTTTGAAAATGAAGAAAATCATAAATATTTCCGAGGTCTATCCAGTCACAACACACAGTCCTATTGTAGTATGTACAGATACATGTCCAAAGGGGTAAATTATATACTTACATTTATACGTGTCTTCTCTTCATTTACTTGATCATAGTACTGACATTTTCTTATGCTTCTTCTAATTCTTTTGGAGCTAATCTGTAAAAATAATATATTTGGGTGAGTCTTCCTCATACCTAGTAGGTGATTTGATACTACTATTTTGAAAACTCGTCATGCAACATGCATAATTCAAGGAGCTTTTCATGTAAAACATTAATGATTCCTTTTTGTGTAAACATGCATATTTGTGCATAAAACATAAGCTCATTGATGCAATTTCAACCATGGAATCCGTATGCAAATCTAGTCTTCTAAATATGACTAAAATCATAATATAGAAACCAATAGATCCAAGTAATAAGATCTCGGCAACACATCAAACCAACGAGTAAAATATAATAATCATGAAACTCTTTAAATAGTCATCATTCAAGCAGATGATGGCATCACTATAAGTATCATGCACATGGTCTCTTAGCGAACACATCAAGCCGATTAGTCATGAGTACTCGTATACGACCATCTCAATGCTATATGCATATCGATAACATTGAAATCATAGGGTCAACTATGCTCCGTTGTAAGCTGCCTCATTCGGCAATCTACCTACTTGGAACTCAAGGTTTTGTTCCAACCGCGGGTTGCCTCATTCGACGATCTACCCACTTAGAACTCAAGGTTTTGTTCCCACCGCAGGCTACCTCATTCGGTGATTTGCCCACTTGGAACTCAAGATTTTTGTTCCCTTAACAAGTTGCCTCAATCGGCGATCTACCCGCTTAGCATAGTGCCCACCAGGCTTATTAGCCCAAAAAATATAGATATATGTAATCCAATTCGTAGTCATCATAAATCATGCAATTTATGCAATGTGTTTCAAAACATGCGAGCAATGCATTCATAAAATCAGTTCAATGCAAGCAATTGCATTCAAATCATAAGGAAAATCTACATACTCATTATGTGAATATCATATCTCAAAAAGCATACTAAACACGGTCACTAGAAATAAATAAATCAAGTAGATTTTAGAAATCCATTTGAAAACTTAGTAGGATCAGACTACCTACCTCGATGTCTCATGAATAGCATTCTTCATTACTCGACCCTGACCCATCTTCATGAAACCTTGTATATTGTTTGATAACAAGGATTCAAGTATCATTTTCCATCCATTTCTAGAAGTTAATTTGTTTTATAGATTAACGACTAGATCTAGCTTTCAGAAGTATAGATCCTTGTTTAAATGTGTTTCCAGGCTAGATCTCACCTATAGATCTAATGTTTCATGGTTAGATTGCCTTCAATAACTTTTATGTCATCCAAATCGTGTAATTGAACGATTAGATCTCATAGATTTCCTGTCCTGATGCTCAGAACGGGTATGTACTTGAATTGGAGGATCAGATCTATAATTCAAGAGTTGATACATGCAATTTAGCATTGATCTTAAGCTATTAATCTCCTAACACCTCTAATGGATCAATCCATGAAATATGATCATCTTTGACATGGTAAATTTGTGAGATTTCTATAGTTTTTGGGCTATAGTCATACAAAATAGTCCTCTGATCCTAACTTTTATAGTCTCATTAGGTCTGCGTTGTTATTACAAACATAACAGTTCTTTCGGATCAACAATCAGAGTTATATAGCCTCCATAATTGCATTTCTAGTGTCGCGCCTCAATGGACGACCCAAATGTGTCGATTAATGTCCTGCGCGTCACGGTTCCCACTACACAGGTGCATCCTAGTCGAACTGAGACCGCATTTGCACATGTGTGCACGCCCAAATGATGCGACAGGGGGCGCATCCTGGACGGCGTCGCGCGGACTGGTCTTTGACACGAGTGCACGCGCATCATGGCTCCCGGGCACTCGTGCGACCCAGTTGAACCAGGACCGCGCCTGTACATGGTGCCCTCCTGAAGTCCATCCCAAGGGACTCATTTTGGGCGCGCATTACGCGCTGTGTCCCTGGGATGCCCTAGTTTGAGGGTTCTAGAACGAACCCTTCTTCCTCGGCGTGTTCTCCGGCCAAGAACCATCAAACCCGGCATGGATCTAGGTCAGGAAAGAGGGAAAAACCAGAGAGGGGGATGGGGTTCTTACCTAGACAGCCTGAGATGGCTCCCCCTTTTTGCTAGCGTGCGATTTCTTCGTGCCTACTAGAACCCTAGCTTGCAGCCGGAAGAGATGAGGAAGATGATTGGGGGAAAAAGTGGAAGAGTGAGGACTTACCTGTGCAGCCTGAAATGACACCCTTGGCGGTGGGTGTGGCCTCTTCCACTGTGAAATCCTAGCCTGCCAGTTTTTTGGGTGAGGGTAGCTAGAGAAGAAAAAGATGGATGATTGGGGAAGAGGGGGAAAGGCTTTTTAAAGCCAGTGAAGGCAGTGCTGCCCAATGGCAGTGTCACCATTTCTTCTGGTGCCACCTGCAGAGGCAATGCTGTTAGGTCAATGGCTGGAGGTAGGGGAGGACCAGGGGGTGTCGTTATCAAAATGACCCCCTGCGTTTTCAGCTCGTTTTGTTTTTAAGTTCAAATTACACAAATGCCCCCTCGATCTTCAAATGCCCCTAACTTGGTCATACGAACTCCGTTTTTGGTGTTCTTGGAGGCGTTGGATTCCATTTTGAGCAGAGAATCTAATGATCTAATTTTTATCATAAATTCCTTTATTTCATATTTTAATTGAAATTAAACATCAACCATCTATTAATATCATTAAACATATATTAATTTTTAAAATAAACAATTTATAAAGGATTGGCAAATGGTAAACGTCATGATTGATGGTGATTGTAAAAGTGCTACAAAATATCTTCAAAATTTGAGTCATTACAAAAAGAGTGGGGCCCCTAGTTTTAAAAAAGTTCAAAAATTGTAATTAATAAAATTATAAATTTTTGTCTAAAATTCAACATTGTTTCCTCTATTTTTCGGACCTTAAGCATTTAACTCATGCAATGTAGAAATACCTAATAGCATCTGTAAGATTCAATATAATATAAAAATTTAAATGTTTTCCTTTCTTTTAGTACCATATACTAGTCACAGCCCTAAACACACTCATTAGTCAAAATTTACCAATATGAAGTATATCAAATGTATCCTTAAGGACAACTAGTCAACTCCTTATTATAATCATAAAGTAAACAATATCACACACCCTTTTCTAGTTTAAAGGTCTCTTCAATAACTAATTATTCAACACTCAATCTCCCTTTTCTCCTTAAATAGAACTTCCACCTGAAATTGTTGGTTGTAAGGGGGTGAGTACAATGACTCACAATGAGATTTACATGGTTAGATAAAATCTTATCAAACCATAATCCATATCAATATTCAGTATAAGTTCATAAGTCACAATAGCACATGTCGAATTTGTCCAATATTCATAATAATCAATTCACATAAAATTGTCAAACATGTCTCAATACAAAGAAATCATTGTTATTCACAACATTCAATAATATTCAAAGACAAAGATTTCAATAAGAACAACTAAATATCATTACTCAAAATCTGTCAAAGTACAAATTATCAAAATAAGTCATTAATCCTTTAGGATTACCTGACTTGAATTTAACATGTCTCAAGTATAAAATACTAAGTTTAAGAAATAATGCTCACCGACAAGCTATGGCTCCGCTATGTGTCAAAATTGAGCCCAGATACCTTGGTCACTACTCCACCTCCATGGGAAGGAGTGTATCAATACAGGATGGAGTCTATCCCACATCCTCCAACCTTAAACCATATACTGGTATCTATATCAAAAGGATCTAGGGACCCAGCTTGTCCTGTGTCATACATAGCTAGCGTGAGTGTCTAGCTGACCACTCACCAAGTGTAAAACAATTCTCAAGAGTCTAATTGACAACTCAAGTTAAATCTTGTATTTGATATCTAACTAGTCATCCAACCTATCTACATTTTGTCTTTAAACATAACAATAGAATTTCAACTAGATAATCATTAAAATACTTCCATATACAACACTTTCCTCAAGAAATCATTTATATTAGAAATTCTCTTTTACCAAAACAAATTAATAAGATCCAATCAATTTCTTTTTATTTCTTTACCATAATATACAATTTATAACACAAACTTACTTTTGAGATTATTCAACCTATTATATTTACAAAACTTTTGACTTTATTCTTGGTGAGATATTTGTTAAGTGTTCAATTTCAGACAAAATGTCCTTAATCTAGCATCTCATTAGATCATCTAAATAATCAAATTTGAGATATTACATAAAATTTTACATTTTGGCTCTATTTGTCCATCCAATCATTGAATTACAAAATTTTATGGTCAGATGATCATTAAAGGTGTAATGAATGGTTTAGATGTTCTAATTTGGTCCTGTGTGTTGCCATTCAATCAAATCAAAATTGAATGATCCATATTAGCTTAGATGGATTAGATCAAGAGGAGGAAACTTCCTAGAAAAAAGGAAATTGAAGATAATCAAGACATTAAATGAAAAAATCTAAATTAGGGAGAGGAAATTGGAGTTTGAATCAAAATCAACTCTTATGAGAAAATTATATAAAGATGAAGAGAGGTGCATGCACAAAAGGTTAGAATCTAGAGGTTGGAAGACTAGGAGGCACAACTCTCCCACTTCTCTCTCTCTCTCTCTCTCTCTCTCTCTCTCTCTCTCTCTCTCTCTCTCTCTCTCTCTCTCTCTCTCTCTCTCTCTCTCTCTCTCTCTCTCTCTCTCTCTCTCTCTCTCTCTCTCTCTCTCTCTCTCTCTCTCTGTTTTCCTCACTATTGCACCTCCTTCTTTCTCTCTTTCCCCCCACTCTTATCTTCATTCTCTCCTTCTTTCTCTTATCTCTTCCTCCCAACACAGACCAAATCAATCACCGTCCAATAGGCCACGCTCATTCCTCCCTCTCTCTCTCTCTCTCTCTCTCTCTCTCTCTCTCTCTCTCTCTCTCTCTCTCTCTCTCGCTCTCTCTCTCTCTCTCTCTCTCTCTCTCTCTCTCTCTCTCTCTCTCTCTCTCTCTCTCTCTCTCTCTCTCTCTCTCTCTCCACCTGACACGCACCAACCAGAAATCCCATCACTGGTCAATGAATCATTTTTCATCAGACGCACTCACTCCTCCCATCTCTCTCTCATCGCCCTAACACGCACCAGTAGCCACCGGCATCTCCTCCTCCACCTCCCAGTGCCCGACACAGGCCCCATCAGCACCTCACTATTCCTCTCCTATCTGTACACCACCACCTCAACTGACTCTCCACCGTGCGGTGTAGGTTCCCTCTCCTGCTTTCTATTTCTCATTCCATAATGCTCTCATTCACCGTGGAAGAAAACCCAACACGGGTTTTCCCTCTTTTTCTCCTCCTCTTCTTTCCCCCATCTCTGGCTTCCCCCTCTTCATCGTCTTCTTCCTCGTTGAGCAATTCCCTCTATTTTTCACTTAAAAATATAAATCTAGAAAATTTCTAGATTTGCACTTAGAAGAATAATTTAAATTCCATTTTCATCCTTTTTTTAGCTTATTCCAGTTTTATCTTATCCAGACATGTCTTATCTGTGATCTGTGTTATACTTAGTTAATTCTAGGAATTACTTAATCCAGACCCTGTTTGATTAAAGCTTAACCTAATCAATGGTTCTGCTTTAACAAGCAATATCTCTTTATTTCTTCAACTATTCCACATCAGAATTTTAGTTAGTTTTTAGATCTTATTCTTAGAACACTTCCTAGCTTATCCATTGCTTTTGATCTTGAATCTGAAAATCTAGAAATCAAAGTTGAGCTGTCAAAACCCAAAATCACTTTTTAACCTAGATCTTCTAAAATTTTGGGGAATTTGCCCAATCCAACCATTAGATATTCAATTAGAAGTACCATAGAGAGATTCATGAAGGCCAATCAAAGTTTCTGATATCAAATGTGAAGAATTTTGTGCACATTAAGCTATAAAAGTATATTTTAATTGTTTTCTAGTAGATTTTCTATGTTTTTGAATTTAGATTTTTGTAATTCTTAGTAGTTAAAAATATTTTAGATTATAATTCATTGTTAGTTAATTTTTATCATTTCTTTTAATTTTTTATAATTAAATTTTATTAAAACTCCATCTTTTTAATTAGAGTCCATGTGGGATTGACTCGTACTTGTTGATTGTTTTACTGCAAGTGCACAGGCTATTCTAGTATAGCTGATGCAAGTACGAGTAGATCCCATAGCAATTCGACTTCAAAAGATGGAGTTTAAGAAAATTTAATTATAAAAAATTAACTAAAATTGAATTATAAACTAAAATCTATTTAACTACTAAAAATTATAAAAATCCAAATTCAAAAACACAAAAAAAATTACTAGAAAACAATTAAAATCTATTTCCCTAGCTTAATTTTCACAAAATTCTTTATAGATGATATTAGAAACTTTGATTAGCCTTCATGAATCTCTTTGTGGTACTTCTGATTGAAAATCTAATGGCTGGATTGAGCAAATTCCTCAAAAATTTAGAAGATCTGGGTTAAAGAGTGATATTGGGCTTTGACGGCTTAAATTTGATTTCTAGATTTTTAGATTGAAGATCAGAAGCAGTGGATAAGCTAGGAAGTCTCCTAAGAATAAGATGTGAAAACTAATTGAAACTCTGATGCAGAATAGTTGCAGAAATAAAGAGAGATTTTTTGTTAAAGCAGAACTATTGATTAGGTCAAGCTTTAATCAAACGGGGTTTGGATTAAGCATCTCTTGGAATTAATTGAGTATAACATAGAACACAAATAATACAATTCTAGATAAGATTAAACTAGAATAAGCTAAAAATGGAATTTAAATTATTCTTCCAAGGGCAAATTTGGAAATTTCCCAAATTTCTGTTTTTAAGCTAAAAACAGAGGGAATTGCCCAACAATGGAGAAGACGATGAAGAGGGGGAAGCTAGAGATGGGGGAAAGAAGAGGAGGAGGAGGAAAAGAGGGAAACTTCCACGATGATGGAGAGCATTGGTGAATGAGAAATAGAAAGAGGGAGAGGAACACATGCGCCATGCAGTGGAGAGTCAATAGAGGTGGTGGCATGCAGACAGGAGAGGAATAGGGAGGCATTGATGGAGGCTGCATCGGGCACTGCACAGTGGAGGAGGAGATGCCGGTGGGAACTAGTGCGTGTGGAGAGAGAGAGAGAGAGAGAGAGAGAGAGAGAGAGAGAGAGAGAGAGAGAGAGAGAGAGAGAGAGAGAGAGAGAGAGAGAGAGAGAGAGAGAGAGAGAGAGAGAGAGAGAGAGAGAGAGAGAGAGAGAGAGAGAGAGAGAGAGAGAGAGAGAGAGAGAGAGAGAGAGAGATGTGGAGGGTGGTTGGGGTCTTTTGATAGAGAAGAGAGAAGCAGGCGGGAACATGGGACAAAGAGGGAGAACAAGGAAAGGGAGAGATCGAGTGGCTGGTGAGAAAAGAGGTGAGGGGGAAGAACAGGGGAGAGGGTGGCATGGAAGGAGAAGAAGAGAAGAGAGAGAGAGAGAGAGAGAGAGAGAGAGAGAGAGAGAGAGAGAGAGAGAGAGAGAGAGAGAGAGAGAGAGAGAGAGAGAGAGAGAGAGAGAGAGAGAGAGAAGTGGGAGATTTGTGCCTCCTAGCCTTCCAACCTCTAGCTTTTTACCTTTTGTGCATGCACCTCCCTTCTTCTTTATATAACTTTTCTCATAAGAGTTTGATTTTGATTCAAAATCTAATTTCCTTTCCCTTATCCAGATTTTTGCACTTAATGTCTTAATTATCTTCAATTTTCTTTTTTTCCAGGAAGTTTCATCATCTTGATTTAATCCATCTAAGTTGATCTAGATCATTAAATTTTGATTTGATTGATCTGCAATACACAAGACCAAATTAGAATCATCTAAATCATTCATTGCACTCCTGATTAGCTCTAATGATCATCTGACCATAAAATTTTGCAATTCAATGGTTGAATGGCCAATTAGAGCCAAAATGCAAAATTTTACATAGAATCTCTAAAATGATTATTTAGATGATCTAATTAGATGCTAGATTAAGGGTATTTTGGATGAAATTGAACACTTAACAATGGTAAACCTACTTTGTTATTTTCCAATCTTATAATTATCTTTCTATACTAATGATTTCACTTATTACACTTTACTTGTCATAGTTTTCTTATTAAGGTCATCATCTTAATGTCACTATTACTTATACAAGAAAGTCTTCAAGTATTAATTTGTTTGTCTTTAATGTATTTTAACTTAATCTCATTACTTTAAAACTACCATGACATTGTATCTAAACTAAATGTATATTTAGTATTCCTACTCTAGATGCTATAGAGTTTATTATAGTTGGAATTAGGACTTTAGAGAGGATCATAAGCTCTTAACATGTAGAACTTATTCTAAGTTAAACAGTAATATCTATACCTTATTTCTAAAAGAAAGATAGTTTATAACTAACAAAGAAAATAGTATGTAGTTACAGTATATATATATATATATATATATATATATATAACTATCTTACTAATTTATAAACAAAATTATGTACTAAGTATCTTATAGTTTACTAACCATGATGGAAATAGAATTTCAATTTCAAAACAAGTATGAAATCAATTAGATAAATATGATACTCATGTAAATAGATGACTCATTTTAAAATATTATAAACTAGTCAATGTTTCAAGGTATTAGAATATTACTGTTGTCCAAAATTTAGTGATTAAGTTATTCACAATATTGTTTACAGATTTATAGCTACAGCCAAAGGGGTTAAGTTCTTCAAAAATTTCCTTCCTTTGTAGACTAGATTATATGAATAAAACAAAACTAGGACTACTGTATAAACTGATACTCAATCCAATAGATGGAATCAAAGTTATAACAAATCACATACTGTATATAATACTAAATCAACTACTAACTCTATAACATTTATCTATTTCATACTAAAATCATTGAAAACTTATGTTTAAAAGCTTGTTAACAGTTCTAAAATTTTCTATAACTATTAATGTAATAGAAAACTTTAAACAGTACCAATTAACCTAATCAATTGGGTATAAAAGGCTATTCAAACTCCAAATCATGAGATTATGGATCTTAAAATTAACCTCATCTTAGTAGAAGATCTCGACGTTGAAGTTTTATCATCTTTCTTCCTGTGACAGTGTAGTGCACTAAATACTAAGAAGCTAGATCTTGGTTAGCTCATCGTGACTCATATAAAAATCATATAATTTCATGAAAATAACAACTGCTCTTAATCTGACACTCATAAGAGAAATGGAGCACCTCATGGTTTGCAGTTCTCATACTGAGAGGCCAAATTTCATAAAATAGCTCTAAATTGGTTCTTTGATCATGTTCTAATTTCTATTAGTGAGATGGAATACTATATAACATTTAATATATATATATATAATAAAAGAATGATAAATGAAAATTTATTTGAAACATACTTTATTTACTTGTTTATATATATATATATTTATTTATTTATGTGTGTTGTATATAATGCATGATTGAATGCTGAATTGTACAAGAAATAGGTCGCTTTCTTAGTAAGGGTTCATAAAGTAAAAAAAAAGAAAAAAGAAAAAAAACTTTAAAAATAGTTTTAAAGTCAGAAATAAAAGACCAACTTTAAAATGGTTTTTAATGTCAAGAATTAAAAACTGAATTTAAAATAAAATTTTAATTCATAAATAAAAACCAACTTTAAAAGATGTTTTTAAAGTCAAAAAATTTTTAATTAGATTTTTAAAGTCAAAAGAAAATACTTTAAAAATAAATTTTAAATCGTGTTTTTTTTTCCTGACTAATCTAACTATAAATTAAGGAAATTTTCACATGCCACCATTCATCCTTCCATCTCTCTCATCTGTAGGAGTTCTCGAGCGACCCTTCAACAGCCCCCCAACCCCCCATGTGCTAATTTCTATTAGTGAGATGGAATACTATATACCATTTAATATATATAATAAAAGGATGATAAATGAAAATTTATTTGAAAAATACTTTATTTACTTGTTTATATATATATATTTATTTATTTATGTGTGTTGTATATAATGCATGATTGAATGCTGAATTGTACAAGAAATAGGTCTCTTTCTTAGTAAGGATTCATAAAGTAAAAAAAAAAACTTTAAAAATAGTTTTAAAGTCGGAAACAAAAGACCAACTTTAAAATGGTTTTTAATGTCAAGAATTAAAAACTGAATTTAAAATAAAATTTTAATTCATAAATAAAAACCAACTTTAAAAGATGTTTTTTAAGTCAAAATTTTAAAATTTAGATTTTTAAAGTCAGAAAAAAATACTTTAAAAATAATTTTTAAATCATGTTTTTTTTTTCTGACTAATCTAACTATAAATTAAGGAAATTTTCACATGCCACCATTCATCCTTCCATCTCTATCATCTATAGGAGTTCTCTTAGTGAATCAATGTCGCACCCCCTTGGAAAGCTCCTACAGGTTCACTAGCAATAAGGTAATCCTCCTCCTCCTCCTCTCTCTCTCTCTCTCTCTCTCTCTCTCTCTCTCTCTCTCTCTCTCTCTCTCTCTCTCTCTCTATATATATATATATATATATATATATAGCTGGCCGGCCATGCTTGCCACCTTCCCCCCCTCTCTATCTCAGTCGGCCTCTATGCAACCCTCCCTCCTTTTTGTCCCACTCAATCACTAATCAGCCAGCACATGACCCTTCCTCCCCACTCTCTCTATCCTAGTCTATCGCCTGCCAACCTATGAGCGAACACCCCCCCCCCCCCCCCATCTTTCTCCCTCTCTTTGTTTGTCATTGGCCAGCCTACGCGCAACCCTCGCCCCTCTCACTATCTTAGTCAATCGCCTACAAGCCTCCTCATGACCCTCTTCTCCCCCTCCCCTCTCTTAGAAATATGACATGCAATACCTCTTTAGTAGTTTTTAACCCTAAAATTTACTTAAATATCACTAACTAAGATTAATTCTACTTTTTACATGTCTAGGGTACAAATGAAAAAAATGTACAAATTTAGCAACAAAAATCATAAAACAATAGCAAGACTACTATCCAAGCAACATCATGAACACGCATGCCAAAGATGAAGATTGGGAAGAAGAATTTTTATGAGAGTGTTCTCAGCAAAATCAGAGTATTCAGAAATCTTAAAACATTGCCCAACTTGATTTGTATAAAATAGGGTGTTCTTATCAAAAGTAAAGGTGATAGAACTTTCCATGCATACATGCAAGTCTTTCATCACCATGGGAATCTTCTAAGTTGCAATGACTCAAACATGTTACATTATTTTTGCATCACTTTTACTAAATTGATAGAAATTGATTTAAATTGTAAGACTATATATAGAATTTAACTATATTAGACTTTTTATTTTAATTAAAATATGAAACAAAGGAATTTGTTAGAAAAATCAGAATCATTAGATTCTACACTCGAAATGGAATCCAATGCCTCAAAGAACACTAAAATTGGAGTTCGTATGAAGAAGTTATAACCGTTGAAAGGCGGAGGGCAGTTTGGTAATTTGAACTTAAAAACGAGAAAGGCTGAAAATAGAGGGCGTCGTTTTGATAACGACACCCCCTAGGTCGTCCCCTATCTCCAGCCACCGATTTCTAGCACTGCCTCTGCAAGTCGATGTTGGAAGAAATGGCGGCACCACCATTAATCAGCACCACCATTGGGCAGCACCACCTTCACCCTCTTTAAAAAGCCCTTTCCCCCTCCTTTCCGATCATCCCTTCTCCTCCTCCTCCAGCTGCTTCGAGCTAGGGTTCTGGCCGAAGAAAAACACAGGGAAATCGCACACTAGCTAAAAGAGGGAGCCATCTCAGGCTGCCCAGGTAAGAACCCATCCCCTCTCTGGTTTTTCCCTCTCTTCCGGCCCAGATCCATGCCAAATCTAGTGTCTTTCCAGCCGGAGAACGCTCCGGGGAAATCTGGGTTCCATCCAGCTCCATGCGAACCAGGCGTCCTATGGACGCAGTGCGTAATGTGAGCCTGGGATTGCCCCTGGGATGGGCTTCAGGCACGCACCGCGTGCAGCACGGTCCTAGTTCGACCGGGACACACAAGCGCCTGGGAGCCGTGACGCTCGCGCACCCAAGCCGAAGAGGCGTCCACACAACGCCATTCGGGATGCATGCCCTGGCACACCACTCGGGCATGCGCACGCTTGCGAACGTGGTCCTGGTTAGATCGGGACCGCACGTGTCTTGGGAACCATGACGTGCGGGCCCTACGTGGACAATTATGGTTCGTCCATTACTGCGCGACATTAAAAATGCAATTAAGGAGGCTATATAACTCTGATTGATTATTCGAAAGAACTGTTACGTTCGTATTGATGACACAAACCT
The DNA here is from genome assembly GCA_035236585.1 of Warburgia ugandensis. Classification (NCBI taxonomy): domain Eukaryota; kingdom Viridiplantae; phylum Streptophyta; class Magnoliopsida; order Canellales; family Canellaceae; genus Warburgia; species Warburgia ugandensis. The sequence goes on from CP141139.1 coordinate 33,827,598, forward strand.
AATGTGACTATGAAACTTAGGATCATAGAACTATTTTATATGACTATAGCTAAAAACCATAAAAATCTAGTAGATCGGCAAGATCAAAGATGATCAAAACTCATAGATTGATCCATTTGATATATTAGGAGATCAATATACCTAGGTTAACTCTAAATTACATAAATTAACCATCAAAAACCCACAAATCAGAGACTTCACCAAGGTACGTTATGACTCTCATTGCAGAGGGACGCAAGTTAAGTGAAAACTAAGTGACAACGGTCGAGGTAGGTAGTCTGATACTACTAAGTCTTCAAATGCATTCCAAACCCTAATTGATTTACTTGACTTTATTACCGTATGTAGTATGCTTTTTGAGATATGATGTTTTTATACAAGCATGTAGAATTGTCTTTATGAATTGTGATTTTAAATTCGATCAGGCATGAATAGATCTTATGCATTACTCGCATATTTTGAGAATAATTGCATAAATTGCCTGATTTATGATGAGTGAGATTGGGGGTTACCATGCCATATAAAGCATCTCATAATACCATCATAAGGTGCATATCCTTGAGGGTTGCTAAAAGAAGCTGGTTAGGTAGTTGTGAGGGCCAAGCAGTTGTGAGGGGCCCAAAGAGGACATTATTTTTGTATTTTTCGGGCTGATGAGCTTGGTGGGCACTATGCTGAGAGGTTGCGCGGGGTTGGCCTCCCGGCCTCTACCACCAAAGGTGGATGGTATTGCTGCAAAAAAGGCATTGTCCCTTCCTTGACTGCTGCGGTAAACATGGACGACCACTGGAGGTGGTCACGGCACCCTTTCAAGGACATATCCATTATTGCCGTAGAGGGCTATGGTGGGTGGTCTCTAGATACCGGAGACATACGATTCTAGCTGTATGCTGATCGTGAACATAGTTGGCCCTATGATTTCAGTTTTATCAATATGCATATATCATTGAGATGGTCGTATACGAGTACTCATGACTAGTTAGCTTGGTATGTTCACCAAACGACCATGTGCATGATACTTATAGTGATGCCAACATCTGTTTTGAATGATGACTATTTTAAGAGTTTCATGATTATTATATTTTACTCGTTGGTTTGATGTGTTGCCAAGATTTTATTACTTGGATCTATCGATTTCTACCTTATGATTTTAGCCATATTTATATCGTTGAATACTAGATTTCGGTAAAGGATTCCATGAATGAATTTGCACCAATGAGCTTACGTTTTATGCACAAATATGCATGTTTACACAAAAAGGAATCACTGATATTTTGCATAAAAAGCTCTTTGAATTAGGCATATTGCCTGCCGTGTTTTCAAAATAATAGGATCAGATCACCTACTGAGTATGAGAAATACTCACCCAAATATACTATTTTTACAAATTAGCTCCACACAGGAGTAGGAGAAGCATCAGAGAATGTTAGTACTACGATCAAGTAAATGAAGAAGGGACAAGTATGAATGTAAGTAAACTCACTACTTTTTGGACATGTATCTGTACTTATTACAGTTGGGCTGTGAGCTGTGACTAGATAGACTTGGAAAATATTTATGATGTTCTTCATTTTTCAAAAATTTTCTTATTCATCTTGAAAGAAATGACACTTGGGGTTTTCAAAATGAATTTAAAAAAAAATATTTTCCGCTGCATTGAATAGTTTTTTCTAAAAATATTTTAAATAGGGATCGATCCCGCCTTAGGAATTAGTTTTGCATTTAAAAATGCATGTGAAAACCAGGTTGTTACATAAGTCGAGCTCAAATCACATACATTGATATACATATAATGATAGATTTTCTAAAACAAAACAAGTTAGATGATCGGGGCCCATATGAGACACATTTCACTCACTCTCTGTCTTACTCAACCAAAAGAGAGGATCACCAAAGGGAGTGGAAATATTTTACATGCAAGCATGTATTCCCCCATTTTATTACACATTTTCAATGGGAAAAATGAGGAATAAAGGTGGAGAAAATAAAAGAGGTGAGGAGAAGATAATTTGTGAAAAATCTATGGTTGATAATCACCCATGCTTTTCAAGCATTCAAAGGCCAAGTCTATCCTTGTTTATGCATATCCTAAGCAATTAATGAGAACTTACTCAAACAAGAATGGACCAATAAGAAGCAAGATAGCAAGGAAGACCTAAAGTAAGCCCCATTAGTGGAGATTTTTTCAATGGGCTGTGCACCTACTTTATAAAAGAAAAACATCTGAATTCAAGGGGGAGACGTGCAATACTCAAAGCTTATTGGTTAGATAAAATAAAGGTGGGCTCAGAGAAAAATAAGGAAAAACATAGAGTGGATAATAAAATCTCAAAGGAATCTATATCATTCACTATTTGGCATTTTAATCCATGGTTCAGAGAAAAATGAGTCATAAAAGAGATACTTTTACCTTAAAAATTTCAATAAGATCTCTCCATTCAAGTTAGGGTGAAACATGATCCAATGGTCCTAAATGAAGCATAAGAATGTTACAACCATCCACTGCATGAGAATTCAAGGCAAAACCCTAAGGAGGAAAGATCTATACCTTACATTTCTATCCAACAGTCCACTTTCATTTTAGAGTTTCTGATCTTCCAAGACACTCCCATGGACTTCATGCCTCCTCCCCCATTACTATCCATTTCCCATTTGCCACTTCCCTTACCTTTATTTTCTTCCTTTCTCTTTTATCTCTTTCCTTCATAGTTTATCTTCTTTACTCCACTTACCTTTACCTCCTTCCCTTCCACCCATACCTCTTTCCTTCTTCCCTATCTCTCCATTCCATTTCTTCCACTTGCCCCTCGACATCCAACACCTCCCTTTCATTGAATTCCATGCCCCCCTCTTTCCTTTATCTCTTATCCCTTCCATTCCTCCCTTAATCCTAGCCATTCACCTCTTAGGGCTTCTACCTTAGAAAAACTATAAATAAAGGTAAGAAAGAAAGAATAGTGGATCGCTTACTTTTTCCTAGAGCATTATAGCCAGACCTAGGAGAAATAGAGGGAGAGGGATCACTCTCACCATCTCTCCCTTAGATCCAAACGTCCATACCACAAGGAGAGAAGTAAGAGTCTCAACCATGGTTTTCCCTATCCCTTCATTCTCTCATTCTCTTCCCGATCCCCTTTCTCATTCTCCACTCTTGAATGCACCCCCTTATATGCTTTACATTTCCATGCAGCCATCACCTTATACTTGTCTGCATCTATCTTGCAAGTACCTTCCCTTACATGCCTCTCACCCATCCTTCATAGAATTTCATAGATAGCATTCCCTTTCACCTCCTTTCCATTACACACTTACCTCTACCTCCATAAGCATTTGTACGCATTAACCCTTGCATGCCTTCCATCTCCCTTCTACAAGTGTCCTCTTTTCACTCCACCCTAGCACACCCTTCCATAGAGGCGAGATAGTCTGTCAGTGTCTAGCCACCTTTATCAAGGTTCATCAATTCTTGTTTCAAATATAGCACATGAAGTATCTCATGTAGATGAAAATAATTGAGCGAGGCCATCCTAGGTGCATTGTGCAACTCCAAGCCAAAAACTTGAGATCGCTACTCTTTGAAGAGGAAACTAGTTCCATCTTATTACTAGTTGATTGGCATGTTTCCACTTTGTGCACTTTGAATTCAACACAATTGTACTTGCTCCATCCTGACCAATGATTAACATTGGCGGAGTTGTACTGGTTCAATTGACAAAATAATACAAATTTTGGGAGAATAACATTGGAGCTGTCTATGATCTCCAGATTAGGTAGTTGCTCCAATTGTATTTCACAGAAACTACACTAGCAATTGAAGATATTGAGGATGTAGGAAAACCTTGAACAGAAGGAATGGTGTGGTTGGATTAGTTTGCATTAACGTTGATGGAAGAAGACATGTCAATGGAACAAGTTGATGGCATGAAAGGAATTCACCAAGGGAGATTGATGGATCAAGAAAAGTCGAGAATCGATTGTACCAAGTTTGGTAGCTATGATAGCTTAAAAGATCAGATTGTTAGAATATCTCACGATGATGAGATCGAGTGTCATTCATGTGTTTTTAAGCCTTAGCTAGCTTTCCAGGATAAGGCCCATTTGAATTTGAATAAAAGAGGGAAGTTTGGTAAAGAAAGATCACATAGCCGTGAGCATAATCAATGTGGTTGTGAATGATAATATCTTATGATATTATCTCCTTAAGCTATTACAACAATATCACGCCTAATACTGAGCATGATTGACTAGAGTCAATGCAGCAAAAGGACGATGGCAAATCATTTGTGAGATAGTTCTTATAACATCCACATCAGTATTTCAAGATGATGTGGATTTGACTAGTTAGTAGAGCGCTATTGCTATTGTATGCATCTAACTCAAATAAGATACCACCACCTTTGTTATTATACTTGTGTCCATTTCGTCAAGATGAGAAGGTGATTCATTTCTTTTGCGACTAGGGTTGAACAAAGGAGATGAATTAGTACCTTTGGGTCTCTCTATAGATGAGAGATGCAACTGAGTCTGCTATACTCAAGGATTAATCAACATCTCTGATATTCATAAAACTAGTAAACCATTGGATGGTAGTGACAACAGTGATAAAGCTTTCATAATTATGAGTAAGAATAGTAAAGATATTCAGAACTAAATCAATTGATGAGATTGGCTGCACCGATGAAGAGAGTGGGCTTGCATGGGTCCATACCCATGTGAGAAAGAAACCCTTATAAGTACGAGATGTTAGGGTTTTATAAGCATGAGTGAGAGTAAGAGATGTAGAAACACAGAAGAGAGTTAAGGGGGGTGATGAGCCTCTTCCTCACTATGTAATCTGATCTAATAAGCATTTCTTCCTCTCATGTGGTTGTAGGCATGATAGTCGAACCATGTAAAATCCATTGTTTCTGTACATCTCTTATTTTATATCCAATCTCATATAGGCATGAATTAGAAGGATCTTGACTTTTAGATCCCCCAACTGTGGGAGATCTGACCCTAACAAATACTCATCAGTAATATTTTTAACAAGCACTCATAAACAGCCATGGCATACCTCCCTTGTAATTATCCTAATACAACAAATTTGCATAATGTGACTCGTGGAGTGAATGACAAAGACCCATATGGTTGGATGCTCAATTAGAAGTACCATGTGAAGTAAGCTTTTAGAGCCGAGTCCGTGAACTATCTATTGCTCCTTGAAAAATTCATGCCTATAGAAAAGTCCAACTATTATTATAAAAGAACTTTCAATGGAGAAAATTAGTAACTAGAGGCATCTAATGTACATGAACTTTTTGCAGGTGAACTAAATAGTAGAGAGGGAAAGAGGTGAATGGTTTAGATCATTAAAAGGCGCGGTATGAATTGAGGGGTCATGGAAATTAGTCCCACAAGCTTAGTCCGGCCAGCATTTCCAAGCATTAAGCCAACTATTGACTTTGTAAAAGAAAGTGTGCATAGTCCACGGTCAATTATCTGACAAAGGAAAACCATAACATCAAGGCTATGTTTGAGGCATGTGAAATATGTGCCTAGCTCATTTATGACAAAATACATTGCACGGTTCTGTTATACCGCCAATATGGTAGAGTTTCTCATTGATGAATTTCGGAACAGATTCTTCCCAGCAAATTATCAAGCTTATTCTCAGAAGCCACTCTAGAATGAAAAGAAACCACTCTACAAATTCTTACAACCCAGATAGATTCAGAGATAAAGACAGACTGAGCTCCCAAGTTTATTCAACACTCATCTCTCAACCACAAGAGAGAGACCAACTCTGCTGAAAACCGAAAAGTTTACAAGACAGTCTTACCTTGTTTCCTTCCCTTCATGATGATCTGTATCTTGATCTTGTTTTCTCTTGCAATGCTTTTCTCATTTTCGGCACAAGTATATTCTTCACCAGCTAAAACTGATAGACTCAAAATGCAGATTATCTGCCAAACCGGATGAACAAATGTTTGCAACTTCATGCCGCAACCCCTTTGGTCCACATACCAAAACACCGATGCTCGATCCTTCACATTCGAACAACATTTCTACAATGAAGACACAAAAGTGCCCATGAGTTTCCTGGTTTTCGAGCTAATTATCAAGGTTTTGAAGTTCTTTTTTATTGTTGATAAGGTTTAATGTTATGGTTCTTACTTTTAAGATCGGGCCTTGAACCAAAGTGAACCTTTGTAGCCTGGGTGAGAGATTGATGGGGGAAGCTTTCGAGCTCTCTGTCTGCGTTGTAGAACCATGAACCTGGTGACGTCGCTGGTGTCGCTCCCTCCATGTTCTGGGTCTGCTTCCCTTCCATTGCATTTTGCTTCTTGTTCCACAACATAGCTGCACTAGCTGTAGTAATTATTGATATGCATATGCAAAGAACATTTAGAACGGACCTGGAAGAGTAAGAGAAGATCTTGTTGCTACTATGATCAATTGGGAATATGTAGTAACGGCTGACTAGTCCTACGAGTATGAGGAACATCACGAAGGAAGTCGAGATTATGGCACAGAGCCACATCCAACTATTTGGGCCCAAGATTGAAGAAATGGGCTGATCTGATGGGGTTGGTTTGAACCAGATGCTTCGAAGGAGGTTCTTGTTATTGGTAGTAGGCCCATCTTCTCTGGTAACAAATGCCTCAAGTTGTAGCTGCAGCCGAGAAATGTCTAAAGGGGTACCGGTGATCGGGAGGAGAAGGTCGAGCATGGTGAGATCTTCGGATTTCTTGAATGAGCATATGAGGCGGACACGAGGAGTTGGGCAGTTAGGCATGGTGCTTCGGAAGATCAGTTCTCGTATTATGGAAATCAAAGGAGTAATGCCACTACCTCCACTGACCATCACTAGCATGTCATGCCTGCAACCATTGATTTACCACTAGTCAATCTACTAAATCTTGTTGGTCTGAATGGCATGAGAATAAGAAGACAACCTGGGCTGCTTGGCAGGCCAGGGACAAAATTAGTCAGGGATTAGTATATTATCTCCTGTTCAGAGCCAAAAACATAATCAAAACTATTGAACATAGACGTATCAAACGACCCCTACAGCCATGAGCTGTCTGACCATCAGTAATTTTATATTGCCTTAAGAGTATTTTTTTTTAAAAAGTAATAGCAAAGAGTACTAAGCAAACTAACTAGAACTTCCTAAGTAAATTTTGCAATTAAAAGGAAAAACAAAAGAAAAAAACACTAGAACCTATTATCCTAATTCCTAAATATACTCAAAATCATCTTAACAGATGTGCCATGTTGTCTGAGACCAACTGAGCTGGATGGCTTTCTATTTGCTAATAGAAGATATTTATCACAGCACCAAAGCCTTGGCAGTGCAGTGGCCAGATAAGAGTCTCACCTGGGTCACCACGTTTTGAGACTCTGCATGGATGTATGGGTCTAACTTGCAATGAAAAAAAATTAGAACCGATATTCATCCATCGATAATTTTGTCCCCAGTCTATTATTCCTGTCGAGAAATCCTCTGTATGGATAAATTCAAAACTAATCATGCATGGTGTTCAAACCTTAAGAAGTGACTTGAAGCAGGTCCATAGGGTCCTTCAATTGAAACATCTAGGCGATCAATTGGAGAAGGTGATGAAAGCATCTGATATAGCTTCTGTGACCAACTTCCTTCGGTCTTGATGATGACACTAAGCTTGTCACTCTCCAGGTTGCTGTTGGAGCATACAGTAAACCGATGCCATTGCAGAGTCGAAATGCTCCGCACATTGACAAACACAATGCTTGTTGTGTTATAATTCAATCTCGGGTTCTTGGAGAAGTTCAGCTCCACAGCGTCACAAGGTAAAATGCGGGCAGAAAGAAGTCTAATGCTTCGCCTTGATTGCAGGAATCTCAAGTACCGATCAATCAAGTAAAGGAAGACACCGGGTAGAATGTAGCAGAAAAAGAAGATCCCTACGTGCAATACGAAGAAGAAGAGGAAGACAAAGTAGAGCTGATGGGTGTAGTAGAAGAGCTCGAAAATTTTACGCCTTGTGATCGAGAAGCTAGTAGCCCACATGAGCAATCCGGCAATTAAAGCGATCTCTCCAGCCACATTTGATACCCCAATTTTATCCCACTTTAGCATCTGCACAATGAGAAAGGAAAGAAGTTACAAGCCCAGATCTTCATTCAGGGAGGTAACGATGCTCCATCACAGCTGAAATGATCATCTACAGATGAGGTGAATGCACATGAACGATCTCATTAAGTCCATCAACATCAGACGGTCGCAACTACTACGAGGATCGCAATCTAATGAAGGTCAGCTAGTGATTAGCTCACTTGCTGAAAAATATTCGTGATATACAAAATCTCTTAGTGAAAAAGAAAATTAAAGTAGGTTTCACTTTTTCAAAGTCACAAGCACATCTTTTCGTAAATTATTATTAAAAATCTGACTCTTAATATTTTCGAGTAGCTTATTATAATGATTCTCGTGTGGACCTAAGCAGTCATTAACTTTGGATTGCACAATACAGATGCAGCAACAAAGATCATACAGTACAACTATCACCGGTGAATGGCTACATCAACAATCAATAGGCCCTTCTGTTTTTCTATACCATCAAGAGAAAACGTCATCCTCACAACAAATTAAAGAAGGAATTTCATGACGCGCTCCTCAACTTCTGAACGAGTTCACCCGAGGTTCGTTAGCTTATCAAGCAGTTACACCCCTTTGTCTTATCCATTTCATAGTTGTTGTTAATTGTTGAGAAGGGAAGCCTTGGTGCAACGGTACAAATTGTCGTCATGTGACCTTGAGGTCATGGGTTCAAGGCGTGGAATCAGCCTCTTGCAAAATGGAAGGTAAGGTTGCCTACTATAGACCCTTGTAGTCCTCCCTTTCCCCGAACCCCACATAAGCAGAGCTTCGTAACAGGGGCAATTGTTATTAACTTGTTGTAGATTAACTTGTTGGTAACTAGGGTGCATCACCCAAGACAAGGGGTTTCAACATATCAAATTTCCTTACTATACAGGCAGAAGACGGGCCTTGTTGGACATAGACTACTACAAATTAAGAAAGAAAACGGAATATTTTAAGTACCTGGGAGATCTCGTTAGTAACAGCCCAGTAAACAATATAACATAGACCATGTGCAGTGAAAACGGTCATGACAATGTGTCCAAGCCATATATGATATTTGATGCTGGCTTCTGAAGTAAGACCTAAGAGTGGCAAGATCGATGATCCTCTAGTGACGGGAAAGAAGAGTAAGGCACAAATGAGGTTGCCGAGCAATCCTAGCCGTAGTGCTGCGCTGTCTAGCTTAGCTTGCCATCTGTCATAAACCATCCCTTTCAATTTGTTAGATTCTAATAGATGAAGAAATGCATATGTTATACTTTAGGAAAAGAAGTCTTACACTTTCTCCCCATCCTCCTCGGCCGATTGCACGTTGATCTTCTTGAAGCTGACGCTTAGATAGGAGGAAAAAGACCAGATCAGGAGTGCAATGAACATGATGAAGAAGGCAAGCTCTGTAGCAGAAACAATCCCTAGAGGTCCTTTCACAAGAACAGGGCGTCTCCATAGAGCGAGTCGATGATTTGTATTGCCACTGCAATTAAAATGAAAGTAAACAATCAGTTAATCATTAATAGAACGAGGCAAGGCATAAAAGAAAAAACATAAGTGGGTTCTTCCTCAAAAGATTGGATTTTCGTTTCTGGGCTGTTTTTATCACAGAATTTTGTCCAAAAATTATGGATAATTTAATTAATCTGGTAGCTACAGTACTGTTACATGAGTTCTTATATTGTAGATGTGCATATTTTAAACTGAAAATCGTAGTGGTTATGAGTGCAAGTCGGGCTTGCTTTTATCTACAATCCAAATTGTGAGGCCTCATTCTATGGGTGATCATTTGTGCACCAGAATTTGAACCAACTGATATATTTGGCATCTGATTTGTAGCGCTTGAAAGGGGATGTTGAAAATCAAAAGACAGCAAACCCTTGACAAATCATTTGGCTTAGAATCAATTAAAGATATAGAATTTTTGTTTATGTTTCATCCAGAGAAAGCTCTATAGGATAAATGGTTGGATCGCAGAAATATTGGACCCACTTGTATCTTTGCCTGCTAGTATTTTCCAAATGAAAATATTCAAGTGCACCATATATTATCTCTTATAAAGTATGAATACTACTTTAGGTACTGGTTTTGCTTTGTTTCCTAGAATTGAAGGAAAGAGCACAGCTGCTCCACGAAAATAAGAAAAATTGGAAACACATCTCCTTTAGTTCTTCTGGAAGAAAGGAAAACTTGGTTTGAAAGGATTCTTTCTTGTTTTCTTCTTCTTTTTATCTCTTAGTTCACAATTTATTGAAAATGGAGAACCTTCCCATCACTCCGCCTTCTTCATAATTACAAAAACCTTCAAATAGTTGATTTTTTTCAGAAAATTCTAACTTTTAATTCCCAATAATTCCAAACTTTGTTTCATATTTAGTATAAACTGACAAACTAACATGACTTCACCGAATTTAACTCACATTTAGGTATATATTTGTTTTTGAAAGATATATTGAACTCAAATTTTGTAAATAGTTTATCAAGTTTTAGAATTGGATTTGTGATCCTTATTTCAAATCCAAATTGAAAGCGTATGTTCACATCCTTTCCGATTTTGTAAATAGCTTTTTCCCTCATATTTTCCTTGCCCATTTATTCTCTAATTTTGTTATATTTGTCCTGCCAATTTATTCTCGACTATGAACTTTGCAAGTATGGCCCTGTCTGTATCTAAACTTTCTGTGTGTAGAAAATTGAGCACCTGCTAATGTAATTATCGGATTTCTTTCCTAAATGGAGATATACGCAGCCCACCGCTGCAATGAAGAGTATGGGGAACGTGAATACCAAAAGGTTTGCACCTGCAATACAACAAAATGAAAATCAGTAAAAACAGTATCAACAACAGGAGTACCCCAAAGACATCTTAAACCCTAAACTTTTTCTCTTAACGGGAAAACGATTCAAGTCCCTCTAAAAGTAAGCTGAACTTCAGTTGGCTCTAGTACTAGAGTGCGATTCTCAAGCTCCAAAGCACTAAAAAGCAAAGAATGTGTTTCCTCTCCAATTCCTCTTCCAATAATAAGCAACGAATTTGTTTCCTCTTCTACTCAATTCCCCTGGAAAACAATCCGTAAAATTACGCACTTTAATATATGCTTCTCTTTTATGATATTGCCACTCCCCTCTCAACTTCAAACTTCTTTTAGAGATAGCTAGCCGTTGTTATTTTGTGGGAAGCATTGCAACCAATCAAAGAAGTTTAATTGCCCTAATAGAGAAATTCATTCCTTCCTGCAATATACTTTTGCATGCATATATATAATAAAAAAATTGAGAAATTGACATAATAAGTTTGTTATGCATACGATCGGACTAGCGAAAGATCCAGTGTAAATATTAAAAGAAGATGAAGAATTAATGTGCAATAAAAAATTAAATTAAGTCTGCCACCTCCTTGTTTTGTTATCAGAAACGCAAATCGGAACTAGAAAAAAGAAAAACAAAGAACTGAGAAAAACTGTCAAGTTCCAACCTTGTGTTCCGAAATAGGTCGAATTTGTATCAGTTCTGATCTTGAGCACCCATATCTGCTCATAGGTGTTTGTTGGCATCACAACCCACATCATAAGCCACCCAAGGAAAACTACTCCAAGCAGAACTTGAATTACGGCTCTGAAAATCTTCTTCCCTCCATGAAAGCCTCCAGAATCCATCTCTCGAAATAAACCTAGGCCGGCCACTTTCCTTCTCTAGTGTGTGATTGCCCAAGAGCAGAAGCCTCATCGAGAGAATGCACCCAAGATACCCATTATTTATAGAGTTGGCAGATTCCTCGATCGCTTAGAAAAAGGATCAATGGGAATGATATCTGCACTCTCCCATATCCCCATAACGGCAGTAATCTCTTAGTTAAACACTTGTCTCTGGTCATTTCAGAAAAACACTTGTCTATTACATGCTGACAGCTACTTTGAGAGTGCTGACGGCTTTAGAATCAAGTTGTATTACAATATTTCATCAAGGGAAAATTGCACGAAAGACCCTATATTTTTCGAGATTTTTCATCTATCCCCTAAACTTCAAACCAAAGCAATTGCCCCTCAGACTTAGGTAGTGTTTTCAGTTGCACCAACCATTTGAAAACCATTGACGGCGTTTAGGGTAGTCTGACTTGGAGTGATAATGTGTCATTCGACTTGCCAACTGGGTATTGAAATCTGAGTTGGCGTGTGTGCAATTTATGTTAGACAAAAAGGATGATGAAATGAGAAAAAATGTGGAGAACACAGCGGAACTGCAGCTACGTCTTGTCTTCCCGGCGGGCGGGAACCCCAGTTGGGCTTGCTCTAATCAAAGTGGAAACAGGAGAAAGCGATCAAAATGCCAAAACTAATGAGAGAAATGACAACGACACCTCGCACGTAGTTTCCAAATGGCCCCACTTATAAATGATCCAAAACCTTCATACGATATGACAAACCTTGGCTTCAGAATCATTCATTCCAATGGATCGATATCATTTCCTGTTGAAGCTTACTTTCGGCTTTTAAACACAAAATGCCATTTGTTGGGCTTTAGGATCGTCAATTGGAGTGAATGATATTTGGGTCATTAAACTGTCCGGTTTGGTAATAGGTGCTTCAGAAACAGTCTCTAAGCTCTTTAGTGAGAGGTTCACCAAAGATCTTCTTGCGGAATACAAGTATTCAATCTCACTCTAAAGTTTACGCCGCCCTAATTATGGAGAATCGAATTGCTGGTTGGGTTAAACATGCTATGACATCTCCCAATTGTGCTCATGGGTAAGCAAGCAAATCCATGGAATCAAACTTCCGTCGGGATGTCTTGCATTGATATTTCCTCATACTTAATCCAAGAACTTCTATATCACATCCTCATCCACAATAAATTGGAATTACAACCAGTGCCTTTGCGGGGTAATTTTTGAGAAAATTTTGTCCTCAACTCATAGAGGACCAAATAACTCTTCCGGATAAATTTAGAGTTCAGTAGAAGAATGGACATACAGTGGAGGTATTATCTTCGCTTATTGAGAGTTTGCTTAAAAAGTATGCAGATTGGATGATTCCAGCCTTAAAATGTTGGATTGAGGGGTAGGTTTTTCGGTTTTATGGCCAACTGGCTTGGGTTCTTCTCATGATTTTCAAACAAGAAAGAGGGCTTTTATTTTAATTTTTCCCATCCACTTAAACCAAGACGAATCACATAGACAGGTCACCATTTCAACGCCCAGTAGGCAAGTGAAATGACAAGTCACGTCTCCATGTGGGAGTTCTGTTAACAGCCGTGTGCAATTTGGGCATGATTGAGAACGGCTCTTAAGTAGGGATGCAATTGCATCGAAATAAAGTTCGGGTTACGTCGGAAAATTTTTGAAAAGCACGGGGTTTTCCGTTTCCTTTTCAATAAGTTCAACATTGGAGTGTTGTTATCATTGTTTGGGGGTGCCCAATAAAAGAAGTAGAGTAGAGAATTTTGATATATGGTGGATTTTCTTCTCCAGAGATACATACGGCATGATCCACGTCCACTAAGACTTGCCATATTAAGAGGAAGTTCCTTTGGCATGCCAAAGCCAGATTGTAAGTCAACCGGTGTCCCCTCGATTAGACAATTTATTTTACACTAACAACCGATGGATACTTAAAACAATTTTTCTTCAAGGAATGCTATTATACAGTCTTCGAGCTGCCTTGTACTGCCCTCCCTGCAGTAAACTTTTGTTGATCTGATTTTTTCGACTTTTGAAGTCTAATAATCACGAAAAGGGGTGAATCCGACGAGTCCAACATCTGTAAAAGTGTAATCTAATTACAAGCAATGTCAGTTAGGAAGTTGATATAAATAACTATGCAAAGTCGGAGAAATAGATGAATGCATTGGATCAACCGAAGGTAGGGCACTTCATGCCAAAGTGGAGTGCTCACTGAAACTTTCCATGTGCGGGCACTCCACTATAGCATTTCTCTCTCTCTCTCTCCTTTTTTTTTCCTCTCTAGTTTGGATTGTTTATACCTTTCATGGCAAGGTTCATGCAGCATATAATGACAGCAACATTTGCTTTGTAACGCCTCTATCCAGAGTGTACAGATACCAAAAAGTGTATTAAAAGATGTGGTAATGTAAACACTCAGCTACAGAAACTTGCAAGGGAATGACACTTTGGTGATGTGTTAGTTTGACATTCTAATCTTCACGATGTGAATTCGTCACCTGTTGGCGTATAATACCGAAGCTATCGAGTGCTGCGTTTCCCATGTTGGATGTTGCATATTCTTTATAATGACGTTGAAGGACTGCTTTGTGCAAATGAACGGCCTGGGAGGAGGAAGACTCGGGGGCGGGTTTTTACTAATAAAGACAAGCCTAGAAAGTACTGTACCAAAGATGTAAGGCAAGATGTTGCAAAATGGGAGTGGAAAAACGTCAAATATCTGTTTCTTCTATTTTTCTTTACAATGTCTGAATCGATTTACTAATTCTGGACCCGACATTTGTGAGGCCCAAAGGTTCATACACTGATAAGGGATGTATAGATTCTCGAGAAGAGAGGAACCACGGTGGTCTCTCGCAACTGCCTGGATTCTACGAGTGAATCGAAAGTTAGATCTACAATGCACTTGTGAGGCACAAAGGATGAGATAAGGGAGTCTGGACGACGGTGGAGGAAAATATGTTAGCAGCAGGAACAAGCAATTGCCTGCACTTTAATTTGGAACTGTGTGGTCGTTGGGGTCGCTTACGTCTTGAAACCCTGTTTAAGATTTCTTAATGAGCTCGGAAGAGTATAACTAGGTGATCAGCCTTTTCCATTAACGAATCCATTTATCTCATAGGTCATGTTATGGGTAAGCGCGGACCAGTTTTTGTAGTAGTAGAATATTGATAGCCTTTGGTCTTTGGCATCCGAACCAAGGAATTGAAATCAAAATGTAAAGTGTGCACATTAAATTAGTCTGCACAAATCTTCATCAGGAAATCCTGGTCCTGGTTCTTTGGTTATTGGTGAATTCGTTCCGTTTGGTTTTAGGAGTTGGTCCATTCCATCTAATATGTACGCCCCAACAACTTGACTAAAGCCTTTCACTTCAGTGTATTACTCATAAAGAGGATTAAGACTGAAGATGTCTCTTCATTTTCCTCGAGAAAAGGCAAGAAGATAAAGAAGAGAGTCTCTTCTTCGTTGTTGGGAGCGAAGTTACACAATCGTTGTTGGAAGCGAAATTATCATAAGGGAAATGGGGTTTTCTTTTGCACTTAAGAGATTCCCTAGGAAGTATTACTTAGTAGATTTGGTAATTTGCCTCTCGATTTGACAAGGATTTTAGGTTGGTGTATTCCCCTTGCTCTTTAATCTTCTTTATTTTTTATTTATTAGTTGTTGATTATTGAGATTCGACTTGCATAACTCTGTTTTAGATCATAAGTTTTGTGAAAATTCCTAAATATTTAGAGACAAAAAAGGTTGAAAATTTTTTGTAGAGAGAGAGAGAGAGAGAGTGAAAATGGGTAGAAAATAGGACAACAATATGGATTGAGCATGTATAAATATAGTTACCATTGAAATGTTGTTTGTCCCTACTCTCTATAGGAGATTGCTTATGGGATCACTAGAAAACCATTTCATGGATGCTATAAGCCTTAAGCAGGCCAACATAAGCAAATTCCTAAGATCCTCTTTGAACTCTAATAATTAGGTTGCAATCTAGCAGAATAATCCTAGAAGAAAAGTCAAGAGATTTTATAAACTTTTATATTCTCCTTTTATCGAAATTCAAAGTAGTTATCTTCTCAACCAATGTCTGGTCACTAGTGTCCATTCACTAGGTATTTATCCAGCTACAAATCTCCCTTCATTTAAATTTTCAGTTACAACTTTGAAAATTCAAATTTTATAAAATAATTTTAAAATTAATTAATACTAGAATGTCCAACAATTCCCACTTAATTAAATACATATTATAGTCAAATTCTATCTATCACTTAAAACATTTTTTTGGGTCGACTAGATCAAAATATAACTATTATGCTAAAATACTAGTATCTTCCAATTAGAACCTCCACTTAGTGCAAGCACCTCAAAGTTTAATCAGATTGTCTTGTAGTCTAAAGTTTTGAATCAAATAAATCTATGTGATAAAACCAAAGACTTTGAAAGAACCCTTACTCTCATGAGAGGGAGCACCACCTCTACACTTAAGTAGGTGAAGTCCTTACAATCTTCCCGTTACCATTATATGCACTTGTTTGATACATACGGTGTTTCATTAAGGTACAAAACTAACCTCTCTTTATAGTAATAGGCAACATTATTTCTCCTTGGAACATTGATCCCAACCACTTAATTAGTAACTTTTTTTACCACATTGAACTTGAGGCTTGAATTTTTCAAGCAACAAGCTGGGGATGCCATGACTTGTGGTTCTGAGAATTCAAAGATTTTTATCTTAGACTATTTGCATAGAGGATTTAATTAAAAATATATATGCTAAATGCCATATGGTAGTTAATTCATTATTGCATACATATATCTAGTTCAACACAACCTCTTAATATGGTTGAAATATCTCTTACGATAAGCCAAGTCCTTTAGGATTCTCTCTAATTGTTGTTTATTCCATTTCAAGTGCAAAGTCCACACTTCTAAAATTAGTTAACAAATTAGAAGGCTTAGTGTATTACATACATTAGCATTTCGTATCACTACATAAGTGTCAGATAGTATCAATTTGATAATTTAATCCTATTGGACATTAGAAATGTCCCCACGTTTATTGCTCTTTTATTTTGTATATTAGATACGGATAGTGGTATCCACATTTGTTTCTTGTATACAAAAGTATATATATATATATATATATATATATATATATATATATATATATATATATATAAACATACAATTAGAAGTACTAATAAATCTTATCATAAAATCTTAATATTCTTCAAAATTAAAGTACTTTATCATGCCACCTAGTTATGATATATAACATTTTTGAAAGTGAAGATATATTTCTCATTATACCCCAAAACTTTCCAAATAATTGGATTCTATAAGAAATTGGTTCAAAATACTCTCACTAGATCAATCACATCCACATATCATTTAGTACAATACTTTATAAAATCATATCCAAGGAAAGCTTTAAAATAGAAATTGAACAAATAATTAAAGAGGTTAATCAACTTAACAATCATAATGGCTTCCACATTATCTTTCATAGAAACAATCTCCAAAGAAACCCAAAAAAAGATCATATTATGATTATTGGCCCTGTTAAAGATATATTATTTAAAATAAATAGCTTTGGCAAACAAAAACTTAAGTAACCAATACATTTTAAATAAGCTATTTAATCAATTAATAATAAAAATGGGCCCTAGAAGAATTTATCTAAAGAAAACTTCATAGTATACCCATATGTCACAAGAATATATATCATATACTTTATAGGCTCTTTGTAGTAAAATTGGCAAAAATGTTAAAGTCACTCGGTTCCACCACTTCTTTTGAGTTAAAAAGATATAAATAGAATCTTGAGACCCTATAGGTCATTCTTCAATTTTCACAAAAAACTTAGATTAAAAATGGGATATAAATTCCAATTTTACTAACATGAGGGACTATCTATTTATAGTGTTCTTGTGAAATCACTATATAGTTGTGGCCTTTGGTCTATAGTAGTCTAATATACTATTAATCCACTAAGGACGCTAAATAGTGTGATGTCACTTATAGTGATAGACCACAAAAGTCTATTTGATCTTTCTTCTACCTCACAACTTTTCCAACTATCATGACTATTCTCATCAATAGAGAAGCTAATCACAATCCATCAATTCCCCAGCCATAGCAAGGTAGAAAATAACTAACCCACAATCAACTAGGGATATGAAGGTGGTGGACTAATGACAATCTAGCAAGAAAATATTGTTTGCAAAAGCATCCATTTACTTGGATCTCTGAGATTGAGCCATGATTTATTTTCAAATAAAAAGGGTTTGAGTCTCCCTTGCAAATGTTGCTCCCATTTTTGTCATTTTCCTTTCGTGGAGTGACAGTCGGTCAAAATTTGGTGACTTTGATTATGTATGAAATTGTCCCCTTTAAAGCAATTTTCTTCATCTCTCTCTCATCAAGTATCTGAATGAATGTAACTCTTGAACCAAAATTTTTCCTATGATCAAAAAATCTTGCCAATTAGAACTAACAATTTTAAGAAATGCAGGATTAATATGCTAAATAGAAATGTTGTGAATTCAAAGAATCTATGGCAATTAAAACTTTCTTTTCTATTATTCAAAGCTACAACTAAAAATTATCAATATGATGGTCATGATCATGTTAATTAGTTCTCCAATTTTCCAATGGTAAATAAAAAAAATGAATAACTTCTTCATGCATTGAGTGGTCTATCTTTTTCTTTTCAATGGTATGCCATATCTGTTGAAGACATGATCCATGACTTTTGGCATGTGGTTTTCCTATTCATAGGATTTATTACAGTAAAAAAAAAATTTCTTTTATTTTATCCTCATGTGCTAGCAATAGAAAATCAATAATAATCCATCTAATTTGTCATGTAACTTAAATTAACATGTAAGAAAATTACTACCATATAAATGTCAAAGAAAATCACAAAATCTTGCAAAGAGTCTTTACCTTAGTGGGAGAAGAAAATTAGGATGAGCCTGAAGAATATGAAATAATGCTTCATGATCTTGCATAAAATGATGAAAGGAGTATAAAGAACTGAGAAGTTGTGATGAATCTATACTCTCCTACCCACTTTAGGAACTTGTGTGTGAAAAGTCGCTCAATCTTGATCATGTCTTCATCTTTGATACTGATAGTAGTAACATCATTTTTTACTCCACTCAAGACACAATAACACCTTCAAATTTTTTATTTTTTATTTTATTTTTAGAGAGATAGTGAAAATAAAGTAGAAAATAGAATAATAGTATGGCTTGAGTGTGTACAAATATGATTTCTTTAAATTGTTATCTGTCTCTACTCTTTAAACAAGAGATTGCTTAAGGAATCATTGGCAAACCATTTAAGGATACTATGAGCGTATGTGACCCATCATATGTAAATTGCAAAGACCTTCTTTGAAATCTAAATAGATATGTTCCAATCTAGAAGAATGACCATAAAAGAGAAGTTAAGAAATTTAGCAAAAAATATATTCAAAATGAGGAGAATCTTTCCTTTTATATTAGCCACTAATATTCCCTAGTCCCTTTCCTTATAATTGCACATCCCTTGCATTGGATTCTATATTTTTACAAGTGGCAATAGTTATGACTAGTCCGAGTTGTTTATAAACTTAAAACAGAAAAAAAGGAAGAGGGAAAAATGAAAAAAATAAGAAAAGAAATTGCAAGGAGAAAGAAAAAGATCTATAAAAGACTTAGAAAAAAGAAATTACAGGGAGAATGTAGCATCTATAGAAGAACTACAATGTTGGACTTGAGCCAAAATTGCATTGCTAGTGGAGCAAAGGGGAATAAAGAATTCTAGGTTGCTTAGGAAACTATAAGAATGAATAATAAATAAAAGAGGTGTTTAAATGAATGAAGCTCAGTGGAAGCTAACCTTAATTATACTATAAGGATATGTTAGTAGGAGATTAAATAAAAAAAGGAAGATTTTTTTACAAGGTCAATTTTGAGGGTTTGATTGAATGCAACTAATATACAGAGCGTCTGTAGTTCCCAACCAAAGGAACTAAAGAAAAGAGAGTATTATTAGGTATGTGTGGCATGTTGGGCATACTATAAGGCCATTAATATGAGAATACTATCACAACTTAAAGTCAATTTCAATGTTAAAACACTATAGCTATTTTACTTCTCTATCTTTCCATGTGGCATTATTTAATAAGACTTTTATCTTCTTCTTTTTTTCATAAAATATTAGGGGCTGAGACATAATAGTCTATAAAAACATAAAAACGTGATGCAGATAGTGTGGGACTATAAGGGAAGGGGCAGGGAATATCAGTGGCATTTATAAAAAATCTAGGTAGTTATTTTCTCTACTAATGTCTCTTCACTAGTGTCTAGTCACTAGGTATTACATTTCTCTAACTAAATACTTCCCTTCATTTGAATTTAAGTCAACTTTTTTTGTTTTTGATATTCTTCTAGTGTTTTTGTAGTAGTCTTTGGAGTACTATAATTTTTCTCATTTGAAAGGAGAAAGATAATAAATAAATAAAAATAAATAGGTTAACTGTTTGGCTTATTTGATGTCATTCTAGGTCTCCTCAATCTAGATGTATAAGGTCTCCTCTTTAATCCACTTCATATGTTTCTTAAATGAATATTAAATTCATCACAAATCAAAGGAATATGAGATTTAATGTATGATTTATCCATAACAAGCTTACTAGAAAAATCACTTGGAACACCGAAACAATGGCTATACTTACTCTTTTGCTCCTAGTTCATGTGAAAATATGTGCATCCATTAATAACACAAGTGTAATGGCAATTGTATTCAGCGATTTTTCTAAATTTTCATGTTGAAATTTTATGGTCAATATTTTCACTTAAAAAAATCCATGTTCATAAATTGTTGTCATCGACTTTACTCATAATGTAGAGCAACAGGTCAATTTCATTCTAATTAGTGTTTCATTTTTGCCTACTTGAATGTAATATACCCATATTTTGGCCACTCATTCTTTCTCTTTCAAACATTTTTTTTCTTCCAAAGTTATGATTTTATAAAAGAAGCCACAATAAAAGTGATCAATGGTGAAAGAGGAGGTAAAAAGGGTGCCTCAATTACATGAGAAGATCCAAAACTCCAACTCTTCAAGTGAAATGAATAGAATGAACCATAAAATTATTAAATGCATGTTGTGCTTAAAATAGGTAGTGATCCTATGGCTTGAAGCATCACATCCCTCTAGGACTAAATAGTCTATATGATTAGCATCTTTATGATTTCATCAACAACATTAGCAAAATGGCAACCAAGTGATTTTGGGTTCTTAAGCCAATCAATCACAACACTAGAATAGATTTCAATCAACAAGTGGCAACTTGAAATTGATTGGGTAGAAGAATGCCTATCTTATCCACCATAAATTCTACCTTTGAAGCTTCTTCGTGCCTAATAGGGCTTGAAAACTTGATGAGGATGTCATCTTATTCATCTCTAATAGTCCACCTATACCAGCTCTCCCAACCTTAGCTTGAAACATCAAAGTTGATTTTCATACATCATTTAGGCGTATTTTACCATTGACTAATAGCCTTTTTTTTTAATGAAAAATGCATACTTCAACATAACAAACAAAACCACTTAAATGGCATATTCACAAGCCATATGCAAGTTTTCTAATCTCCTTAGCCTTATACATATCACGAACGAGATCATTACATATAAACCTTATACATATCACGAACGAGATCATTACATATAAACATAAGAGGCCTATTGACCTAAAATCTTGTCACACCTTTCCTTCAGTCACAATGTTTCCTTAATGAACAACATGCAGAGTCTCAATTTGTGTAAAACATCTAGTTAACCTTCTACACTCCTTCACAATGTTCTTGAACTTGTGTTAAACATCTAATTAACATTCTTCATTTAGTCTTTATCATCTCGATTAAAATTTTTGAATCTCCAAGCACGTGATTGTTAGAAAATCCCAAATAAGCAATTATCAAAAGACCTTGATACATGGCCCACCATCCAACTTTATTGTCTTTTTTTCAATTTTTAATATAGGAGTAGAATCCAAAAAACAAAAAAATTCCTTGTTGATATCTGAGTACCCACGAGCTCATGCATTGTTAGATTGAGTAAAAGTGAGATCAATAAATAACTGTCATGAATGAAAATATCATAAGATGTTTAGCCAAAAAATCCAAATGTTATTGCTTTTCGCAAGTGCACGAGCTATTGTAGTACAACTTATGCAATATGGGTCAATCCATGAGGATTTGACTTAGTGAAAATAGATTTTAGATAAAATTTATTTACCAATTAATTGAAAGAAATAAAAAATTTTAAATAAAAGTGAACTCAAAATTCAGATCTATTGTATTAATAAAAATTGCAAAATTCTATACCAAAAAGACAGAAATTAAATGAAATAACAACTAAAATTTACTTTCCTAGCTTGATCATAAAAAATTTCTTCAAATCTAGTCTCATCAAAGTCAATCGGCCCTCATCAATCTCATAGTGATATCCTTGATTAATGATTCAATGGCTAAATTATTCAGATTTCCCAAAAACTTAATAATTTAGACTAAGGAAAGAGTTTGAGGTATGGATGAATTATATCAAATTTTTTAATTTTAGATTGAAGACCAAGACTAATGGATCAATTAGGAATTATCCAAAATATAAGAATTGATTTCTAGTATGATGAATAATGAGCAGGAAATAAAGTTATCTTGCTATTTAAAGCTAAACCGTTGATTCAATTATGCTTTAATTAGACAGGACTATATTATATAATTCCCAGATTGAATGGGAATAAAACACAATAGAGATCAAGTAAAACAAGAATAAAGGTAAGGACAAAATTAAACTCAAATGGAATTAAAAAAGGGACTCAAAGGGTATTTTTGAAATTTTTAGGAAAAATTTCTACTAACTAAAAAGGAAGAAAAACCTAACAAGGAAGAAGATGATGCAAAAAATGGAGAAAGATGGGAAAGGAATGAGATTTGTGGGAAAACCTGAATTGGGTTTTCTCCTCTATAATGCAAGGAATGGGAAAAAGAAAAAAGAAAGAAGGAGATTTTTGGGAAGAAATCAGTGAAAAATAAAGAAAAATTCAAGTGAGAAAATTTGTGAAAAATCATGGTTAAAGCAACAAAGGAAGGAAGATGATGGCAGACAGAAAAAATGAAGGAGAAACTTAGTGGTAGGAACAAGATAGTGAAAACAAAGGAAGAAATTAGGATAAATAAACAATTGTTGGGGAACAACAAGTGGATGAAAGTGAACGGCAAGCAATAGGACTGGTAGGGACAACAATAGGGAATGAACAATAGGTTAGAAATAGGGAAAGAGGTGGATGGCTGAGGATCTTCAATGAAGATTGCTGTCGGTCTCTCCCCTATGATTTACAATGAAGAAAGCCTTAGGGAAAGAGAGATCGTGGTCTTCGTAGCTGCTGTCCTCCCTCCATTGCCTCCCTTTTTCTATTACGGTGAAGAGCAGTCTCCTACAGTCTAGATCTAGAGAGAGAGAGAGAGAGAGAGAGAGAGAGAGCTTGGGTGCGGATCTTCCCTTGTTGCACTCCTTCCTCTCTTTTTCCTTGCTTCTCCCACCCCTTTTTAAAGCTGTGCTTCTTCTCCTTTCCATTTACAGTGCCTTGGTGATGCCCTTTCTATTCTTTTAAAAGCTTCCTCTTTGGTCTTGCTTTCCTATAGATCTCTTCCCAATATAGGATCTCCTTCTAAATTCAATGCCATTCCTTCTTCGAAGCTTTTCTTTTTCAAAGAATTTCTCATTTCTTGTGGGTTTTCTTTTCTTAATTAGAAACCACCTCATCTTGCCTTGTAGTGCTCTTGTAGGGTGAAGATGATATGATACTAATTAGTTCAATTTGAATAATCTAATTCTCAATTTGGTTGATTTGCAAAACATAAGACTAAATTAGAATCATCCA
Organism: Warburgia ugandensis; assembly: GCA_035236585.1. Classification (NCBI taxonomy): domain Eukaryota; kingdom Viridiplantae; phylum Streptophyta; class Magnoliopsida; order Canellales; family Canellaceae; genus Warburgia; species Warburgia ugandensis. The sequence goes on from CP141139.1 coordinate 33,851,316, forward strand.
ATTAAGCTCAGATCTCAGTGTGTGTGTGTGTGTGTGTGTGTGTGTGCGCGCGCACTCCATATATATAATAATCCTTATCTCTAAGTAAACTCTAACTTTTGAACTCCATCTGATATATGTTTTGACCTCAATCCTCACTAATAACATACACTTAGAAGTAAGACTCTCAGAAAAAAGGGTTCAAATCATATCTTTTTAAATATGTGAGCAGAGTCAATAAAAGCACGATGGCATTACCTTTGAACTTTTAGAAATACTACTTTTTAAGTCCTATCTTTTCATTTCTTCATCAAGACTATATTCCTCCTAAAATTAATACGTCTTCAATAGAGACGAAATGTAGGCTTAGGATAGGGTTATGAAATGAAAATCGTATAAATGATATTCAAAATTCTTCAAAAAATAAGTAGAGGTCTTCTACTAAAGTTGACAATTCTTCTTTACTTTGTTTGCACTAAGGTGAATATTTCTTTTTCCATTTTTTGTATTCTCCAAAAAAAAAAAAAGTTCAATACTTTTTCTTCCTTTTCAACACTTTTGAATCTCTTTGAAAAACATTTTTTTTTCTTGAGAGTCACTTTTCTACTTTCATTGCAATTAAAAAGTATATCTTCATTCATCTATAACTTATCTTTCAAAGAAAATAGGTAATGTATATATTATACTGGGTTAATATGGGTAAAGGTTAATTTGAGTGATGAAAGAAAAGGTTAAAATTAGCTAACTAGTGGTAAAAGTACTCTTTTGGATAGGCTTTATATCTCTAAGTTAACAACAAAGATAGCCAAGATCATTTTATAGGTTTCATATAATCAATCAAGTTTATTGAACTTCTAGAATTTTAAAGGTAATGTTCTAGTAATTTAGGTAATTAGCCATTTAAGAGTTGGTGGGAACAAATTTTGATTAAGCACGCTGAAGAAAATTTTGGAATACTTATAACCTCTTAAAAAATTAATGGCTCTAAAAATCACTTAGGTTATAGGTCTCCACTGAATTTCTTCAAGATCTCTATGTTATAACTACTTATAAATTTAGACTATATATGTAATTGTGTATAGAATTATAATCTTAGACTTAGCTTTCATAGAATACTTTAGGAAATGAGTAAAATGATAAATTAATCATGTACAATTACATTCATAAGACAAAATTTTCTAGACTATACTGCAAAAAAATTCAATTCTCATCATAATATAGAAATTGACCTAAAATTTTTCAAAATTTTTAATTTTTTTTAAAAAATCAAGAAAAAAAAAACTACCAAAAACTATAATTTGGTAAAATTCTACACCACCCAACTTAAAAGAAACATTGGCCCCAATGTTTGAAAAGTGGGACCTAAAAATAAATATGGGTGATGTAGAAAATAATGAATTCAAAAATATAAAAGATGATACAAGGGATTAGATCTACTCAATCCTAATAAACAGGATCATCTAGAGTTGTGAACTCAACTTCTAGATTCTCATATTCTAGGAAAGGCTTTAAACGTTAATCATTCACTTTAAAAGTACAATCAGTCCTAGCATCCTCAATCCTGAAACTTCTTTGATCAGTCCATTGAGATCTAAGCTTACTTAAAAATAAATGGTGCTTAGAATTGTAAAGCAGAACCTTCTATTTTGGATTAAAGGATTTTCTCATTATGTTTTTATCATAAAAAACTTTCATCTTTTCTTTAAAAATCCTATTACTCTCATATACTTCTTGCTTGATCTCTTCCAACTTATTAAGTTGGAGTTTTATATGTGCGCCTGCTTTATCCACATTAAAATTAATGGTTTTTATTGGCCAGTAGGCTCTATGTTCCAATTCTACTGGCAAATGGCAAGCTTTAACATATATAATACAATATGGAGACATACCAATTGGGGTTCGATGTGTAGTCCTATAAGACCAGAGTACATTGGTCAGTCTAAGAGACAAATCCTAATGATTTAGATTAATAGTCTTTTGAAGAATTTGTTTTATAGCTCAATTAGATACTTCTACCTGTCCACCTATTTGTGGGTAATACAATGTTACAACTTTATGGTTAATGTTATATTTTTTCATGAGTGTTTCAAATGGCTTGTTACAAAAATGAGAACCGTTATCACTTATAATGGCTTGCGGGGTCCCAAATTTAGAAAAACTATTTTCTTTTAAGAACTTATAAACTATTTTGTGATCATTATGCCTACATGCAATAGCCTCAATCCACTTGGATACATTTTTTAGTGCCAAAAAGATATAAGTGCAAACAAAAGAAGGTGGGAATAATCCCACGAAATCAATGCCCTAACAATCAAAAACTTTGATGACAAGAATAGGGTTCAAATGAATCATATTCCTATGGTTTATTCCTCCTAACTTTTAACATTGCTCACATGATTTACAAAACACATGTGTGTCTTTAAACAATGAAGGCCAGTAGAAACCACAAGCAAAATCTTTGTAATTGTTTTTTGTGCAGAAAAATGTCCATCACATGCTTTTGAGTGACAAAAGAAGATGACAATATTTTGTTCTAAGTACACATCTCCTAATTATTTGATCTAAGCAGTACTTAAACAAGTATGGATCATCCCATACTTTTTCTTTTGCTTGTTTGTTCCAATTTTCATGGATCTTCCTATGATTAAATAATTTGCAATATCAACAAACCAGGGAGGATGAGACACATGAAAAGGTTGCTCATTAGGCAAAGTGTCCTTAATTGGCAACTCATCCAAAGGTTTTGCTAGGAATACCCAAGATAAGTGGTCAGCTACAATATTCTCTACTCCTTTTTTTAATCTTTTATCTCAATGTCAAACTCTTGCAGTAGAAGAATCCATCTAAGTAGTTTGGGCTTAGCAACTTTCTTGAAAAGAAGATACTTAAAAGGCCAAATGATTAGTGTATATGACTATTTTAGATCCAACCAAGTAAGACCTAATTTATCCAATGCAAAGACAACTACTAGTAGTTCTTCTCCATAGTGGAATATTTCATGTAAGTGCTATAGAGGGTCCTACTTGCATAGTAGATGACATATGACTTTTTCTCTTTTCTCTATCCTAGTACAACTCCTACAACATAATTACTAGCATTACACATGATTTCAAAGGGTAGACTCTAGTCAGTTAGTTGCATGATAAGTGCAGTGGTTAACTTGTCTTTCAACTTTGCTAAAGCTTCTTAACAATCATTAGTCCACTCAAAAGGGGTATCCTTTCTAAGGAAATGATACATTGGTGTGGATATTGCACTAAAATCTTCGATAAGCCTCCTATAGAATCCTGCATGACCGAAGAAGGAACAAATATCCCTAACAAATTTGGGAATAAGTAGATTGGTAATAAGATCATATTTGGCTCTATCTACCTATATACCTTTGAATGACACTATGTGGCCAAGGAAAATTTCCTTAAGAACCATGAAATGATACTTTTTCCAATTAAGCATTAAGTTCTTTTCTTTATAATGACTTAAGACTTTTCTAAGATTTTTTAGACATGTGTCAAATGAATTACCAAAAATAGAAAAGTCGTCTATGAAACCTCTAAAATTCTCTCCACCATATCACTAAAAATAGCCAACATACAGCATTGAAATATGGCAGGAATATTACATAATACAAATGCCATTCCTTTGTAAGCAAAAGTGCCAAAATGACATGTAAAGGTGGTCTTTTCTTGATCCTCGAGTGCAATTCTATCTTGTTATACCCAAAATAATCATCTAGAAAACAATAGTACTAATTTCTTGTAACCTTTTCTAACATCTGATCAATAAAGGGAAAAGGAAAATGATCCTTCTTAATGACAACATTCAACTTTCTATAATCAATCCACATACAACAACCAGTGGTAACTCTATTAGGGATTAATTCAATGCTGACATTAGTAATCATTGTCAATCCAGACTTCTTTGGAATTACTTGAGTTGGACTTACCCATTTTCTATCATTTATGGGATAGATGGTTCCCACATCAAGCAACTTAAGACTTCTGCTCTAACCACATCTTTCATATTAGGATTTAACCTTCTCTACAATTGACAACATGGTTTAGGTTCATCCTCCATATATATCCTATGGGTACATATTAAAGTGTTAATGTCCTTTATATTAGCAGTGGGTACAAATTTCTAATTGGAGAAAATTATCATAGAAAAGTCTCTTTTTCTCCTACATAGGCATATTTTAAATATGATGGCAAAGATTTCAATCCCTTAGTGGAAGTTCCTCGAAATGAGGTTTCCTTTTTTATTTATCCATGATAGTAATAGAATCAAGGAAGGCATCAACTTCCTCTAATATTGCATCCTCACTAAACTCATTAAAGTGGGCCAACTCTCATAAGGAAGATGAAAGAAATTGATCTTGCACAACTAAATTTATCATGTTTACACTGTGCAAGTCATCAGTGATTTCATTAGGTTGCTTATAAATGTTGAAAATGCTTAGCTCTAACATCATATTACCAAAGGATATTTTCATGACACCATTTTTGTAGTTAATTAAGGCATTAGATGTAGTAAAAAATGGTCATCCTAAGATGATTGATATTTCATTCTTCTCATTCACCACCGTTGTATATCTAGAACTAGAAAATCTACAAGAAAGCAGAATTGTTCTACCTAGACAAGTACATCTTCTATTACCCTTCTCGGTATCTTCACAGAATGACCAGCTAGCTGGAGTATAGAAGAAGTAGGTTTAAGCTCACCCAAACCTAACTATTCATATGCCAAGTATGGTAGTATGTTGACACTAGATCTTAAATCAAGCAAAGCTTGATTAATCTTATAGTTGCCAATAATGCAAGTAAGAGTGGGCAACTTAGATCCTTATATTCTGGTGTTGTATGATGTTGAAGAATGGATCTAACTTGCTCAGTCAATAATGCCTTCTTTTGAACATTTAATCTTCTTTTTATGGTCCAAAGGTCTTTTAAGAATTTAGCATACATGATTTGTTTTATTACATTCAAGATTGGTATGTTGATCTTGACTTACTTAAAAATATCTAAAACCTCATCATTATAGGCAAACTTTGGAGCTTGATGTAACCTTTGAGGGAATATAACAAGAATAGGACTTGGTTCAACAGGTGGAGTGGGATCCTTTTGTTTGGAATTTTCTTTAACTTTACTAGAATTTTCTACATGTTCAGTCTTTTGTGGCTCATATTTCTTTTTCCACTCTTAAGAATGACGACAACCTTAGTATGTTCCATGGTAAAGCTTGATGATGCATTAAACGTATTATTGTTAACCGCACGCACACCCTTAGGGTTTGATCATGGTTAAGCTGAAAACTTTCTTTTTCCATATTTTGCATCATTTGACTCATCATATTTTTCATCATTCATAGACTTATTGATTTGTTTTAGTTGGACTTCTAATTGAGAAGTTATCCTCTCCTAGTTTTGAATGAGTTGATGTAAATTATCATCTACAAGTCTTTTGGATGGAGGCAAGAAAGGCCCAAGAGCAAGAGGTTGATGAGTTTTGTATGGGGTTGGGGCAAGAAGTCCTTGATTTTGTTGGTGAGGTTAGTATAGGCCAAGTTGTGAGACATTGACATTTAGTCCATTTCTCCAACTAAAATTTGGATGGTTATTCTAGTTAGGATTATGTGTCTTTGAGTATAGGGAGAAAGGTCTTTTATAAGTATTAAGTTCATTAGTCTGATCATGAAATACCTCTTGGAATGTTGAAATGGTAGGACATTTCCAAGTAAGATGTACAGTACTTTCATAGATGCTACACACTTTTTTATCATTTTTAGAGTTGTTCTTTCCCATTTCCATAGCTTCTATGTTTCGAGCTAGGGATGCTATTTTTGCATTGACATCATCTCTTTCAGACATGACATACATGCCTCCCCTAGCAAATATGGTAGTGGCTTGGGTCTCTATGGATGTTCTACCCTTTCTTAGTCAGCCCAGTGCTATGCACTTTTAGCAAATCATTCCAAATACTCTTCTATCTCCTCTAGTTGTTTATTTAAGAAGTTACTATGGCACATCATCTCTACGAATTGATGCATGTTAAAATTAAGTCCCACATAGAAGAAGCTAATGATGCACCATGGTTCATAGCTATGATATGGGCATGTGAGTAAAAGATCATTGAACCTTTCCCAACATTAGTAGAATGATTCTTTATCCTTTTGAGTAAAGTTTATTATCTCACGGCTGAGTGTATTTATTTTATGTCTAGGAAATTTTTTTTCAAGAATTCCCTAGGCATTTCATTCTAGGTCCTTATGGATCTTGCTGGCAATGCATTAAACTACATTTTAGCATTTTTCTTTAAAAAGAAAGAAATTTTTTTAGGTCTTAATATATCTATGCCAATAGTCTGTGTTCGTTGGGGCATACCTCATCAAACTCTTTGAGGTGTAAGTAAGGACTTTCATTGTCTAACCCTTAGAATTTGGGAAGTAATTAGTTTACTGCTATTTTTAATTCTAATGCATTAGCATTATGAGGAAGAATAACACAGGATGGGGTACTAGCGGTGTAAGTTGTATGTAATCTTTTAGAGTTCTACCATGAAAGTTTTGATATAGATCATTATCCCCATGTTCACTCTATTGGCCTTACTCCCTATTGTTATTTCTTCTCCAATCTTGATTTGGTACATGATTATTCCTCCTTGGTGGAGGTTGATATTCATCATCCATTAGAAGTGGTGGGTCCTTATTCATGATGAGTGGAGGGCCTTGATCACCTTTAGTACTACCACGAGGTGAGTTAACCCTTGATTGTCAATCAGTCATTGCCAATGACTAATCTAGTTATTTGTCCTTTTGATCATTCTTAACTAACCTTTCAATTTTGTCATGTATCCAAAAGTGCATACAATGAAAGCTTCTTCTTTTTTTTTGGAATGGGAAAAACTACCCTAACTAATGCAACCTAACTGCTAATGATGGAAAATGATAGAACACAAAATTCAAACAACCCTAAGGCTACTAAGCAGACAATTTGATTATCTTGAATGTGGGGGGAGGAGCTTTTAGATTAGCCTAATGTAATGATCTTCCTCTCTTTCATACTTTCCCCATGGCTTGCCAGTTAGATCCTAACCTAACCAACCACCTCACACCCTCCTCGGCAATCCATTGGTAGTCTAAGTCATAGAATATGTTCGCAGAGCTAGTCGTTTAAATATAAGCGTAGTTAATTAGATAGTGGCCACTACAGTGAGAATGGGTCGCCTTCTTCTAGGTGTGTCCTATGAGCATTGTGATGGACTTTATATGTCTCTTCCAATTGATTTTAAATTAATTTGAAAGGTTGGGTTACGAGCTTGCGGTGATTATCTTAAGTGGACTAAGAGGTGAAGATTAAATCCACCCTTCATCTTGTAGGGTTGGGCACCCTTAATAATTAATTTCCACACTCCATGGTAGTTTGATCAATATATAAATCACCTTACAGAGATAAGCATGCTCTAAAATGCAATTAAAAATAATAAACTAATGCAAACCCTAAGATGCAACAATTATCAATTATGATATATATGCAATTATGCTACCAATCAATGCAAAGTTATCCTAAATATAAAACCTAAATGTGAGAATTTTAAGGAGTTAGGACTGCTCACAATGGGGTCCTTGATAAGATCTTCTCGTACAAGGGTGGGACCATATACATTCCACCTCCACCTCAATGTTCTTATGGTCCACCCTTGACCTGTATTATTACAACCTTTTAAATGAATTATAATTAATGAAAAATACAATGTGTCCTCACTACAATTCACTCAAAACAAAAATTTTAGCTATCCTAATTGAGATCCTTCTTAAATTTCTCCTTTTCCAATTTCTTGCAAAATAAAATTAGTAATAAGTACCAAATTTAGGAAATAGAGTTATTATGAACCAAGAAAAATTAAAAAATGCACCTAAAAATAACTAAAATGCTAAAATAATGCAATTACTAAAAAAATTATTTTTAATTTTTTACTTTTTAGAATTTTTATTAAATTTTATGACAATTTCATTGCAGGTCCCTAGCAATGGTGCCACAAACTTATTGTTGTTTGCCGCAAGTGCTTGAGCTATTGTAGTATAGCTTATGCATGTACAGGTCGATCCCATGGGAACTCAACTTAATGAAAATGGAAGTTTAAATAAAATTTAATTACCAAATACTTGAAAAAGTAACATAAACTAAATAACAGTGAAATCAAAATTTAGATCTATTGCATTAATGAAAATCACAAATTTTTGAACGAAAAGACAAAAAATTAAATGAAATAACAACTAAAATCTACATCCCTACCTTGATCATAGAAAATTTCTTCAAATCTGGTCTCATCAAAGTCTATCAACCTTCATCAATCTTACACTCATGCCTTTGATTAAGGATTAAACAAATGAATTATTTAGATTTCCCAAAAAATTGATAATCTGAACTAAGGAAAGAGTTCGAGGTTTGGAAGGCTTAGATTGAATTCTTGAATTTGAAATTGAAGATTAGGACTAATGGATCAACTACAAATTGTCCTAAGAACAAGATAGAAGAATTGATTTGAAATCTGATGAAAAAAAGAGAAGGAAATAAAGTTATCCGATTGGTTAAAGCTAAACCATTGATTCAGTTATGCTTTAATCAAACAACACTAGATTATATAATTTCTAGATTATCTGGGATAAATAGAATAGAGATAAAGTAAAACAGGAATAAAGGTAGAGATGAAATAGGGAAAAGGATGAAACTGGAACTCAAATGGAATTAAAAAGGGACTGAGAGGGTATTTTTTGAATTTTTAGGAAAATTTTCTTCTAACCGAAGAGGAAGAAAAACCAATGAGGAAGAAAATGAGGTAGAGAACCTAAATTGGGTTTTCTCCTCTATAATGCAAGGCATTGAAGAAAAAAAAGAAGTTTGGGAAGAAATCAGTGAAAAATAAAGGAAAATTCAGGTGAGAAAAATAGTGAAAAATCACAGTTAAAGAAACAAAGGAAGGACGATGATGGAAAAGAGTGAGAACAAAGGAGAAACTTGGTGATGGGAACAAGGTAGTGAAAATGAAGGAAGAAGTAGGATGTGTAAATGATTGTTGAGGAAGAACGGTTAAACGAAAGTGAACAACAAGAAATAGGACTAGCTAGGATGACAACAGGGAATGAACAACATGTTAGAAATAGGGAAAGTGGTGGATGGATGAGGATCTTCGATGAAGAACATCATCAGTCTCTCCTCTACGATGTACAATGAAGAAAGCCCAAGAGAGAGAGAGATCATGATCTTTGTAGAAGTTGTCCTCACTCCATTGCCTCCCTTGCAATCTAGAGAGAGAGAGGGGAGAGTGCAAGTGCGAGTTGGGGTGTGGATCTTCCCTTGAGGCAATCCTTCATCTCTTTTTCCTTCCTTCCCCCACCCCTTTGTAAGGCTTCCCTTCTTCTCCTTACCTTTTACGGTGCCTTGGTGATGCCCTTTCTATTCTTCTAAAAGCTTCCTCTTTGGTCTTCCTTTTTTGTAGATCTCTTTCTACTATGGGATTCCCTTCCCATTCCTTCTCCAAACTTTCCTTTTTCAAAGAATTCCTCATTTGTTGCAAGTTTTCCTTTCTTAATTAGTAACCTTCTCATCTAGCCTTGTAGCGCTTTTATAGGGTGAAGATGATCTGATACTAATTAGGTCGATCTGAATCATCCAATTGTCAATCTGGTTGATCTACAAAACATAAGACTAAATCAAAATCATCTAAACCGTAAATTATACATCTGATCAGCTCTAATAATCATCGACTATTAAATTTTACAAATCAACTACTGGATGATCAATTAAAACTACAATTAATGTAAAATTACAAAATTGATAGGTTACATGATCTAATCAAATGTTAAATTAAGGGTATTTTAGCCAAAACTGAACACTTAACACTGAAACTACCTATAAATCTACTACATGTTTAATCTTTTTTGCAACTCTTTGCATTGTAGAGTTGTAGAGTAGGCTCGAAATGACTATTAATATTTCAGTCTTTCCAAACTACTCACAATACTATCAGCAAACACCAATAGCATAGTTTCTTAATATTGAAAGACCTTATTTTCCACCACCAACATGTGTACAGATCTAAAATAGATGTAGGTATCACTCACTCAACCTTGAACCAACTAATAACGAGACCTCATACTTCAAATGTAAAAGAATAACACAAAACAAGATGATGATATCTTCTAAACTTGAACAACAGAAATAACATCCAACAACTTAATTGAAGGATATCTTAAGTCAAAAGCCTTTGTCCAACCTATTGCCCAACCATATATCAAATCCATAAAGTCACATACTTAGACCATACCTCAACAATGGGGAAACAATTTTCAGTAGTTGTATTAAATTCTTATAACTGAATGCATTGTTGATGATGCATTTTGAGTCCCAAGTCCATTTTATTTTAATCTAAGAATAATGTTGAATTCATAACTTGTAGTAATTCATTTTCCAATTTTGATGTATAAGCAAATATGTTGTGCATATGTCTCAATTACCACCATGTATTGGTGGGACCCACTTATATAATTTTCCAGAGAGGACTCTACAAGCCTGAGTGCACAATTGCAATGAGAGTATGTCTTAAACACATCACTTGCCCACTGATGAGATCTCCTATGGCACCTGCTATTATTTTTTATAAGACTCTCTATGTCAATTCACTGCTAGCTATCTCCCCCTAAAATATTAAATTCTCTCAAGTGGTACATGTTGTCTAAGGAAGGTTTAAGGGTAAATTTCTTTCCACATGCAAGGGAGCTCTAATAGTAAGTTAGAATAGTGAATGCTAAGAAGCAATGCAAGACTAGCACAACTGAAGACAAGTGGAGGTAATTGACACTGATAAGTGCAAATGGGGCTTTAATCCATGAATAATTATTGCTAATGAGCAATTAAGTAGAGAAACTAAATAAGTAGTTATGACAGTTAGCAGTTAGTTATGCCAATTGGCAAAATGATGTAAGACAACAACTAATTAATTGTAGTTATTCTTAAGAGTTTGAGTGCATGTTGTACATCTATTGTTTAGTTAGAAAATTTTTATGTGATATTTAGTTAGTGAAAAGATAGTAAGGTAGTTAGTTAGCAAGAACACAAGTGAGAAATGAAGTGAGAACTTTGTGAAATCAGGTATTAAAGGAGCTAGAATTAGAATGTGAGAATCATGCAAGGAATGAAATTCTTCTAGTTTGAACTAGATCTTGGAGTCTTTCCACTCAAAGTGAAAAACCTTGTTCTTCAATTTCTCCTAGTTCCTTAACTGATCACTAATTAAAACTACTAAATTCTAAACACTACTAGTTCATCACCATCTTCTACTTCCAATTGTTCATCTCTTATTCACCCCTCTCCTTCTTCATTTCTATTTGATTTTTTCTTGATAAGTACTTGACTTATCAATTAGTTATTTCATTTCTTGAACTTCTACAAATTACCTTCACAGTCTATCATAGTTTCCATCGGTAAAGGAGCCAGATTCAATAGATTGGAAGAACAAGTCAAGAACTTGTTACATTACCAACAAGAGAATAAATCTTCATTCAATGAGATGCAAACCCAACAATCCAAGATGGAGTTTCATTTGGAAACTCTTACCAATCTAGTAAGCACACTAGCAAAGAGAATAGATTCCACATAACCTGTATCAAAGTTTCATGGAAACATAGCATTTACATCCTCATAGATTTCCTCCTCAGATCATCCTTTCCATCTTTATAGGCAAATAAAACTTGATGTTCCCAAGTTTATAGTTCAAACCCTACTAGATGAATCTTCTAAGACAACTAGTTCTTTGACTTTTACAATGTTTTGAATATGCAAAGATTGAATATCTCAAGCTTTCACATGGAAGAGGTTGCTGCACACTAGTTTGACTGGATGGATGCACACCAATAAGCTTATCAAGTCTTGTAGAAAATTCTGGCCAGCTCCATTGAAATTTTTTAGCACTTTTAATTTTGAAGAACTCAAAAATAAAATTGATGAGATGAAGCAAGTTTCCATTATTAGTGTACATGGTAGAATTCTAAGCTCTACCCAACAAGGTAATTAGTATTAGAACCTCTCCTCATTACCATCTTTGTTTCTAGTTTAAAACCTGATTTGAGAGATGAAGTCTTCAATCTTTAACCTCCTACCTTGATTAAAGCCATGATTCTCTCAAATAATTGCTAAGACCTTCTTGGAGTAAACAAACTAGCTCACCTTCATTTTCCCATTCCACTAACTTTACCATATCGGTATCCCACCTTTCATCTCATCCAGTTACTACACTTCAAAAAACATTAGTACCTTCCTACATTCACAAAATTAGTCCAAGAACTCCTTACTTGGTCCACCACAATCAACCAAACCAACTTTCAAAAGCCTTTCTATTCCACATCTTAAAACTATGACATATAATGGCCTATACTACTACTATGATTATTAGTTCAATAATGGTTTATCAATGTAAAGCTAAATGCAAATTGTTAGTAGGAGATGAGGAAACAAAGAGCTCTTAGAAGAAAGAGAATTCACTAAGAATTATGGGGATATCAAAACCTATTGTTGAACTCACTCCTAAAGTCAACATTCATGCTTTAGATGGTTAAATGAGTCCAAGAACAATTAGACTATAGAGAGAGTTAAAGTCCATTAGGTGCAAATTCTCATTAATGGGGGCAGTACTCATTTCATTCAACATAGGATGGTGCATCATTTGAAATTACAAAGGGTACCAATCAAGGAATCAAAGACTTTGTAGGAAATGGGGAGTATTTGCTATGTTCCATGAAGTGTATTGTTGTCTAGTTGAGTTTGCAAGGCTATAACTTCCTTGTAGACTTATATGTTCTCCCCATTCAAGCAATTGATGTGGTCGTGGGCATTCAATGGCTCCAATAGTTGGGACCAAAAGTAACTAATTCTATGTAATCCACTATGAATTTTCAAGGGAATGGCCAAAAAGTTTAGTTGAAAGGTGAATCATTGATCAATGAAGAACCTCTACTTGCCAAAAAATTGAAGATACTATAGGTAGCAATATACTATTTGAACGTATCACTTTGTCAGCATTGCACATGCATTCTTTAGAGGAAGCATCCACTGTCACTCCTCCTAAGTTGGTTCAAGAAGTCTTGTAGAAATTTTCTTCAATTTTCCAATAATCTAAGAGGTTACCCCCTAGTAAAAGTTATGGTCATCACATTCACTTACGCCCAACTACAAAACAGTGAATGTGAGAGCTTACAATATCCCCATTGTTAGATGTTAGAGATGGAGAAGTTTGTGACTGATATGTTAAACAATGGCATGATTAAACAAACACCAAAAGATGGAACATGGATATTTTTTATTGACTATAGGACAGTGAAAGAAGCTCTCATCAAAATAAGTTTCCTATACCCACTATTGATGAGATGTTAGATGAGTTGCATGGAGGAGTATGGTTCTCCAAATTGGATCTTAGAGCTAGTTATGTTCACATTAGATTGGCCAAAGGCCACTTTGAATTTCTAGTAATGCCCTTTGGCTTAACTAATGCTCTTTCAACCTTTTAGGCAACTATGAACAATCTATTTAACCATTTCTTAGGAAGTTTGTAGTTTTATTCTCTGATGCCATTCTTATTTATGGTCTTACTCTTCATGACTAGTTAACTTTCTTAAATTTGGTCCTACAAAGCTTAGAAACACATCACTTCATTACTAAGATGAACAAATGTTTATTTTATCAATCTTGTGTGGAGTATTTGAGGCACATTCTAGCTACAAATGGTGTGAAACTAGATATGAAGAACATTCAAGCTATGTTTGACTGGCCAATTCCTCAAAATCTCTAGCAATTAAAGTATTTTTGGGACCCATAGGATATTACAAGAAATTCATTAAGAATCATGCAATGCTTGGTGCTCCACTTATAGATCTACTTAAAAAAGATGCTTTCAATGGTCAAACTCAGCTCAAACCTCTTTTTATGCACTTGAAATAAGCTATGAATGAAATCCCTGCATTAGCACTTCCAACTATAGTTTGTTATTAAGACTGATGCTTTTAACATTGGCATTGGAGTCATTCTCTGCTAGTCAGGTCATCCCATTACATATTTCAGCAAGAAATTAGCTCCAAGGATGTGTCATGCTTCAACCTATGTCAGCAAACTCCTTGCCATCCTTCAAGTAGTCCTCAAGTGGAGGCACTACAATTAGAAAGGAAGTTCTTAATCAAAACTGATCAAAGAACCCTGAAGAATTTACTCACTCAAGCTATCCAAACAATTGAGTAGCAACATTACCACATCATGCTTTTGAGAATTGATTATACTACAGTGTATGACGTGACAAGCATTAAAATGCAGTGGATGCACTCTTTAGAATTAGTTGATAGGATGATCATGATATTTTTCAGCTCAATTTTCCAGCTACAAGCACAGTGACTCACATCCATCTTGCCAATAGACATATCCTTCTGTATTATAGAAACAAGTTGAGACTTGAATCTAATTCTATACATAGAGATAATATGTTACATCATTTCCATGCTTCTTCATTGGGAGGACACTCTAGGATACTCAAAACATTCAAAAGAATTGCTATCAACTTCTACTAACTAGATATGAGGAAAGACATAACTACTTACATTGGTCTTTGTGTGATTTGTTAGCAAGTTCAATCCTCTATAGTTGAAACCATTGATTTTTTATAACCTTTTCCAATACCAACACACATTAGGCAAGACCTTGCCATGGATTTTAATACTCATATACATAGTTCTCAAGGCTATACAATCCTACTAGTAGTTGTGGATAGATAGTCCAGAGAAGCTCATTTTGGAGCCTTACAACCATCCTACATTGCCATCTTAATTAGTTTTAAAATTATTCATTGATATGGTAGTCAAACATTAAGGATTTCCTAGGTTTATTATTTCATGTAAGGATAGTGTTTTTTCTTAGTAGATTTTGGAAAGAATTTCTCACCCTTGGTAGATCCAATTGAAGTATAACACATCTTATAATCCAATATAGGTCTTAATAGGTGTATTTGGCAATAATTGAGTTACCCTTGTAACCTTGGGTTGTAACACCATATGAAACTATTTTGGTGTTCCACCCACTATTACTATGAGTTACATTCTAGGATCAACTTCAATTAAGGCAATTGAAAATGATTTATAGTCAAGAGATGAGCTTTTAAGTAAGCTTAAGCACAATTTGTTGAAAGAAACTGTTCATGAAACAATAGGGAAATAGACATAGAGGGGAAGTGCATTCTAAGGAGGGTGATTGGGTACTAGTTAAGCTCCATCCATCCAAGCATTAATCTTTAGCTTCAAGACTCAACTTGAAACTAAATGTTAAGTATTTTGGCCCGTACTATGAAGGATTGGGCTATTGGGCTGCAAATTGTAGCAACCAAACCACTACCACATTCACCCTAAATTTTAGTGTCACTTCTTAAGAAGTTCATGGGAACACCTATTGATGATTAGTATACCTCCTTGCCTAATCTTGGAACAAATACTACATGTCTCTTCTTGCCCACTTTATTGGAATCTAAAACCATCCAAGAGAATGGGGAGACATACTCAAGTGTTGGTTCTATGGGAAAGTCTAGTAGAAGACAGGTCTTGAGAGTATATCTGGCTCAAGCTAGAAGAATTTCATTCACTGCATGATCTTCACATTCCAATTCTAGCTCTTTTTATAACTACTTTGATAAAGTTCTCACTGCCTTTCTCACTTGTCTTCTTACTGACTAACTAACTAAATGTTTTCTAACTAACTATTGCATAACAACCTTCTAATTGAACAACATATGCACAACCTCTTTTCAAACTCTTAGTAGTAATGAAAGCTAGTTAGTTACTATCTCACATCATTTTACTAGCTAGCATAAGTTTCCAGTTTTTTTAACTACTTACTCACTTTCCCATCTTAACTGCTCATTCAATGAAATTTCTACATGAACTCTTAACATTGGTTCCTTTTATATCGAAACTCCATTTGCACTTGTCAGTATCAACTAGCTCCACTTCTCTTTAGTTGTGTTAGTCTTACACTTCTTCTTAACACTAGTTGTGCTAACTTACTATTAGAGCTCTCTTAGTGGATTGAACCTTATCATCTCGTCCTTGCCATAACAACCTTGTCCTCATGGTTGAGATGTGAAAACCCAAGATTGGGAGACTTCTTCTAGTCAAATTGAAGAGGCTTGTTTTTCAATTTTCTCCTAGTTCCTTATAGATCAGTAACTGAAACTATGGAATTTTAGTTTAAGAATCATGTCTAGTTCATCACCATCTTATAATGCTAATTATCCAGCTCTTATTTAACCCTTTTCCTTCTTCATCTATCTTTGATATTTCCTTAATAAGCACTAGAGTTATCAAAGAACAAATTGAGTATATGGAAGAGGAAGGAGAAAGCCATATTGACTAAGTAAGATTAGTTTGATTCATTGATCGTGTAAAAGTCCTATAGAGATGGAAGACTTAATGAAAGAAGGTTAAGGTACACCATTATGTTATACCTCTCAAATGAGGTTATGTAAAACATGCTTGACAAGGAATCTCTACCAAAATTGTAAGAGATGTTGAAGAATCTATATGTCACACCCATGCCCTAAATAGTGGATTAAAATGTGAAAATCAAGAATGTTGAAAATTAATGATGAAAAGTCATTCATTAGATTGTGGTCAAAGAGAGCTATCCAATGACACTAAGAACACATGAAATGGAGATCGGGAGCGAAAGATCAAAGAATTTTATTGATGTGGAGGGGGTCCAAATTGATAATGGCACCCCCCCTCTAGTGAGCGTGACTCGAAGAGCCACGTGGGAGCGACTCTACACGCGAGAGTGGAACTCACCGCGTAGAGCTCTGCTCCCATGTGTCTGAAACTTGGAATGAAGGAAAGCCAGCAAACCACTTTCACTCCTCCATTCTTGACAATCCTCCCGTTCCCCCATTTCCCTGGTTCTCCCCCTCTTCTGATCAACCCTGCGTAGATCATCACTCCTTCCGGCAAGTGCCCTGCCCTCACGCCTCTCCCCATCCCTTGTTTCCTCTACCTCCATTCTCTCCAGCAAGATACAACCTAAGCTTCACCAGCGATGAGAAGGGAATCAGGTTACCATCTTCATGTTGTGCTACCTGCAAGCTTGACCTAGGTAAGCCTCCAACTCTCCCTGTTCTTCTCCATTTCCCTATTTTCTTCCATGCATCTACCCATTTCTTTCAACAAAAGGGGATGGTAAGAAATCTGTTGAATTTAGGGAATACAATGAGGGGAACAGTATTGGATCAAAAATCCAACTATTCTTATTGTTCATTAGATGTTTTTGAGTGAAACCCCTTTGGTTTCATAAAGATCCTTCAAGAAACGACACTAGAATCCTAAAAAAACCAGCAACTAGGGTAAGTTTAAAAATCGTTGAAAATTTTGGCAAAAATTGATAATTTTAATAGAAATTGGAAGGGGAAAACACTGGGAAACAAAAAATCAGGAAATTTTGATCATTCCCATGAAAATTTGCAAAAAAATGAGGTCACCTATGTCGTTGGCGAAAACCGGAATCCGGTCACCTTCTCCGGCGACAGCGACATTTTCCGGCAATCCCTAAAAAATGCAAAAAATAATAAATTTTCAGATATGGACAAATCATCATGATCTTTTCATCCACCAAGATGGATCGTTGATCAGGAATCAATTGGTCCATGAAATTGTGTTGAAAACTTGTCAGTGCGTACGAAAAAATTGAGATCTTAGCATCCAACCATTAAAAAGATGATCAGAAGGTAGATTTGGGTAAAATGTAACTACAATTACCCATCAGTAATGAATTATCGCAAAAATGACTAACCAATTATGGACAAATTGATGGGAGATCCTATCTGACTGTCCAATACTCGATCAGCAAATATCGAAGGTCAAGAAAGGAGATCAGACCATGAATTATGGCTAAAAGCATTGAATTGTAGAATAACTTACCTAAATGTTTGAAATTGAAACTTCTAAATGTACGTGCTCGATCTAGAACAACGATGTAAGACCAATGGTGCTGATCTAATTGGATAGCGACCAATTGGTGTACAAATCCATGGTCTTGATATATGAGGTTAGATTAAGAACATTGTGAATAAAGAGCTAGGAGTGATTATAGAAAAATTGCATGGAATTCTAAAATTACTTAGGACTTGTATTCGTTGCAGAGGTTTGAGAGCAGTGTGAATGGTTTTGGCAGTTGAACTTTGAGTTGTACCTTGAGAGTAGGTAAGGACCCTAAACCCTTCTATTCCTTAAATTCTTGTTGATTTATTCTCTTGAAAGTAACCTTGTGAATGTGTAGAATGAATATGTTATCACCTTGGTTGAATGGATGACAGAAATTGTAATTACTTGTTGAAATAGTCATGTAATAGTTTGATTTACTATGCTTAACTGTTATGATGATGCAAACGATTATACAATGGTCAATCCCAAGATAGTAAGCCTTGAGGGCCGCCCGGTAAGCTATGATGACGCCTTCCAAGATGGTAAACCCTGAGTGAAAGGGTTACTTGGTTGATTGTAACTATGGTGAAGCTGCCCAAGATGGTAAATCCTAAGGAATAGACTGTCAGGTATTGAGCCTCCTAAGATGGTAAACCCTGAGAGAAAGGGCTGCCTGGTTTCTTAGAATCATGGTGGAGCCACCCAAGATGGTAAACCCTGAAGGATGAGCTGTCAGGTATTGAGCCTCCCAAGATGGTAAATCCTGAGGGAAAGGGCTGCTTGGTCTTTTAGGATCACGGTGGAGCCACCCAAGATGGTAAACCCTAAGGGATGAGCTGGCAAATTTGAGATACCCAAGATGGTAAACCTTGAGGAAAAGGGTTGCTTGGTTGATTTCGACTAAGGTAGAGCTGCCCAAGATGGTAAATCCTGAGGGAACTTGACTTTGGCGCCGCCCAAGATGGTAAACCCTAAGGGTCTAGCTGCCTTGTTGATGATACTCATAGTGGGCCACCCAAGATGGTAAACCTTGAGGGAGATGACTACTAGATTATGGTGGTAATGTTATGCCTGTTTAATATTACTGAGGAAATCATTAAACGAGTATGCAGCTTTGTTGAATGTTATGCTTATGGTTTGCATTTTAACTTTAGAATAAGGTCCATAACTTAGTTATTCATCTATTGAATGTCTTGTGGTTGGACATGAATGGAAAATTCTTGTGAGGTGTGCTTGTTTGCATGCTATGGCTATTGCATCATATATGAATTTGGAATAAACTGCAATTTTGCTCTAATACCCATAGGCCTTACTTGATAGTACATGCTAACTACTTTGTAGATGATCAGTTAAAATGGAAATGAATGCTCTAGTGTTGGATTTGAATGTGCTTTTAAGCATAGCTCAACAAGAATGATTGGATATGCATGGGTTTAGTTCTTTTTCCTTACTGGGCTTCGTAGCTCACCTTATTATTTTGCAAGTACCAGTCAAGCTGAGAAGAGAAAGGTGGTTGAATGAAATGAAGAAAGCCTGATTGGATATGCCAAATTTTGCATTGTGTGTGTGTGTGTGTGTGTGTGTGTGTGTGTGTGAGTTGTATCTCATTTTTGACAATTAGCCTTATGCTTCCTATATGTTTTATTTTGATAGGGCATGTATGAGGCTTACTTGAACTACTAGTTATCAAGCAAGTGTTAATGATGTGTTGTGATGAATAGCATGGAGACTGAGTCTCCTTTAAGGTTTTATAAATGTCATATTGTTTATCAGGTAAACTGCACTGCACGCATTAAATGTATAAGTCCAAAAAAATAGGGGAGACTCTGCTGAAATTTTGGTAGAACTCAGTAGTTAAAAGAGAGGAAAATTTTATTAGTTAAACGCATAAGTGTATAGGATAAGAGTGCTCAACTCTCTCAATACTTCCACTATAATATGTATTATGAAAAAAAAAAAAAAAAAACAAGCAAGGCCACGTATGCCTTGCTCAGCCCAATCACGATGCTTGATTAAGTCAAATTGCAACCTCGGGGATTGGGGTCATGACACTATACATGGAAAAATCTCTAACGAACTAGCTATATTTGAAGAAGCAACCATTGTAGGCAACCAATTTTATGGCCCACCTAGCCACCTTAGCTGAATTTTATTCCTAAATGATGATCTATTATCACCCATGGGACCCCAATTTATTCAAGGTACATCTAGTGCAATTCATAGGAGAGGCTGGGTATGAGTCATTCAAAAGATTAGCTACTAATGATAACTACTAAAAAGCCATAAATTTGGGCATGCCACTGAGGAAGACTCTCCATTGGGCCACTTATCCAAAGTTTTGGAGAACTCTAAAGAAAAATTAAGGTATGCTCCCTAAAATTTCACATCATATGCATGAAATTTTATAAAAAAGAATGCAATAAGATTTGGAATAATTCAGAAAAAGAAATTTTCAAGAGCATATAAAAGTGCACACCTCAATTTCATGAAAATGGAGCATGCACCCAACAAGGTAGATTATGCACCTGTCTCTAGTTAGAAGCTTCATATGAGGAAATCTTTTTATTATTCATGTGTACAAGTGAAAATTACATGCATATGAACCATAAATTCATGTTCATGAATGAGAAATCATGAGGAGTAAGAAATTGACACAGATATCCCTACTTCACCTATTGGCTAGTGTAATCTATATAAAGGGGGTAGGTCTATGAAAGAAAGCAACATGAAATTGTTATAGTCAGGAAGCTTCACTCTTGAAAATCTCTTCCTATAGTGTGTAGTATGAAAGAGTGAGTTTTTTTCTATGAAACACCTAAGAGGGGCACAATAAAAGCTTTATGTTGTGAGGGAGTAGCTTGTTGGATTGTTTATTCTTCTAGCTTTCTAGTTTTCTATATTATTCTAGGCATGCCTTTTTAGGTATAACTTCTATATAATCTTAATTAGGTTAATTATATAATAAATTAAATTCTTAGAATAGCAACATATAAAATAGTTTCCCTTTACTAGTTTAGATTTAATTTTATGCTCTCTAGGCTAATTTCCTTTTTAAATTAGGTAGGAAAGTGGTAATGCTCTCTCCTTCCCCAAGAACCTTCAATCCTAGCTTAGATAGGATACATTCTTCTCAATAGAAGGTGGAAATCCTAAATCTTACAAGTCCAAGTGGACCTATAAATATATTTTTTAGTTCTACATAAACTAGTGTTTTTTTTTTTTTTTTCAAAATTTAACATATTTCCTATGATCTTATGAATTAATCATCATTAATCTTTTATATATCCCATAATATCTTGATCATTCAGTGTACTAGTGACAAGTCTTGTATTGGGTGAGATTGGTGCCTAAACCCTTCCAATCTCATAAGCAAGCCCTTAAAAAATCTAAAGTAATCTATTTTAGGGTCCAATGTCCTTTCTCTTATATCCCATGATATCTTGATCATTAATTCAATTTACTAGTGGTCAATCTTGTATTGGTGAGATTGGTACCTAACCCCTTCCAATCACATAAGCAAGCTCTTATCCATTCTCAAGTATTCTACTTCAAGGCCCTAATGACTTTATATAGAATTAGTTGCAAGAAATGGCCCTTACCTCCCAAAAAATCGTGACACATCAACCATGGTAGGCAATGGATTTGATGAAAATTCCATAAAAAAATCCCAAAATCCTCACAGCACCTTCTTTTTTTTTTTTTTGCAACTCTACTACGAAATGGCTTGACTATAGGTCAATAAAAAGTTCACAATGCATTCATATGGTTGCATATGATAAAGTGTTTGTAGCATATTTTACAACATACCTAGTTTTTGAACAAAACATGAAACTACTCTCATGATGTACCAAATGAAGGTGAGATTCTCCAAAATGACAATCTCAATTCTTTGGTCCTTTTGTACAATTAAATACGGTGACAAAATGGCCCCATACTCTAGGAGCCTAAACTATGTGATTGAATAAGTCTTCCTCTATCTATTTCAAGTCGAGGGTAGAAGGATGTGAACACAAAGAGTAATAAATTCTTCAATTCAATAGCTATAGTATAATTAGAAAAATCAAATGAAGTAGAGATTCTTGATTCTTTTTAAGGACAAATTACTTTATTGATGTTTGCACTAAGGATTTCTAGATGTTCGTACAATATGTGCTATAATAGGGAACTGGTTTCATAGCTATAAAGCTTATAATTGTATATCTATCTTAATGGTAAAGGACACTCTATAATGTGATTAGGATAGGGGTAACTACAATAGAAATGTCTAATGGGGCTATGAGGACTTTTAGTGATGTTATACATGCACTCAAGTTGAAGAAAAAATTTGTATTCCTAGTTCCTTTAGATTCCAATGATTGCACGTATACAATAACAAGTGGAGTTTTATAAGTCAGCGAAGGGACTATAGTTCTAAAGATGGACTAGAAAGTTGGGAATCAACATAAAATAATAGGGAATATTGTTCTAAGTGTCTCTTTTGTTCACCTACAGATTCCTACACAGATGACACAAATATGTGGGCATATGCAATTAACGCATATAAGTGAACATGGAATAATGGAATTCCGTAAAAGAAAGTTATTGAAGGGAGTAAAGTCACATAAGCTAGATTTTTGCAAGTATTATATTTATAGGAAATAGTGTAGACTAAAGTTTGAAACTAGTACTCATAAAAATAGTGCCATTCTTGATTATGTACACTGAAACATCTAGAGATCTTTATCAATGAGGGGCAGCTCAGTACTTTATAAGCTTGATTCATGACCTCTTTTAAAAAGTTTGTATTTACTTTATGAAGGAGAAATCTAAAGTTTTTGCAAATTTTAATCAATGAAAGGTTGATCTAGAAGTGTACATTGGAAACTAGGTTAATTGTCTCAAATTAGATAATGGGATAGAGTATAAGGAGAAAGAACTCATAGAGTTCTACAAGAATGAAAGTATCATTAGTCACTTCACTACTCTAGGGATGCCATAATAAACAGAGTTGCAAAGCTTATAAAATTCCTACAGTGTTCACTAAGGATCTAGTTATCATTGAATGAAAATAACCAATGTGTAACAATTAAATTAGTAAATAGTAATAGTAACACCCTACTAGATTTTATTCATCACTCATTCCTTCTATTATTTAAAGGAATGTCAATTATTATCTTATAAGGGAATTCTATCTCAAAAACATTCATAGAAAAAGAATACAAAAAGTTCAAGGATATATTAGTAGCAAAGGGATTTCATATAAGAAGGGAGTTGATCACAATGATGGAAGTTGATTTGAAATGTGATACATACTTTTATTAGGGTGTTGTTAGCTATGGTGGTATGGTTTTATATGAATCTTCATTAGCTAAATGTAAAGATGGTGTTTCTTCACTAGAATTTGGAGGGAGAAATTTAAATGAACCAAAGAGAAGGATTCAAAGTGCTTGGGAAGGAGAATCATTTATGTAGATTGAAGAAGTCACTTTCTGGCTTGAGACAATATTCAAGGCAATACTAGAAGTACTCTATTGTGAGTGTGACTATTGTTCTTAACTTAAGGTTATTGTAGATGATGCTATATTCCACTAATTTTATATGTTGATGATATGTTATTTGCTGGAAACAGAAACCTAAAGTAGCTCTTTGAATTCCTTGTTGAGTAAGAAGCTTAACATGAAGCATTTAGATGCCATAAAGAAGATCCTCAAGATGGAGATGCATAGGGACATGGTTGTAGAAAAGTTGTGGCTTTCTCAAAAGTAATATGTAGAGAAGGTATTAGATAGGTTTAAGATAAATAATGCCAAACTGGAAAGCACTCCTACAACAAATTATTTCAATTTGTCTACCAAGTTATGTCTTACTACAAATGATGAATTTGAGTATATGTCTCAAGTGCCATATGAGAATATGATGGGTTCGTCTTATGTATCCAATAGTATGCGCAAGACCTAACATCTCACATGTGGTTAGTATGGTCAACTAGTATGTGGCTAATCCTAAAGAAGGACTACTAGACTGTACTAAAATGGGGTATGAGGTACTTGAGAGGTACTAAAGTTATGACATTATGTTTAAAAGACAACAAGTGCTAGGTACAATAGTAAAAAATACATACATTGATTATGAAAGATTTTTTATAAGAGGAGATGCACTATGGGTCTTATGTTTACACTAGCTAGATAGCAATTTGTTGGAGAATTGCACTGAAATCTATTGTAGCATTACCCACAAATAGAAGTAAAGTACATGGCAACTTCAAAAGCAAGGAAAGAAGCTTTGTATTTGAAGGAATTGGTGATTCAACTTGGGTGGGTTGAAATAGGAAGGTATATAATTGTATTTAACAACTAAAGTGTCATTTACTTGGCTAAGAATTGTATGTGCAATGCAAGGACCAAACAAATAGATATGAGACATGACAAGATACAAGGGTGAATTTTCTATGGAGAAATACTTCTTAAGAATATTTATATGAAGAAAAATGTAGCCAACAAACTAATAAAGTATGTTCCTACAAAAACATTCAAGCATTGCTTAGACTTACTTAAATATACTCATTTTTTGAAGATAGATGGAGAACCTTGGGTTAGAGGTGTGGTAAGGCTATCTCTTGGCTTAAGATGTAGGAAGATGATTGCAAAGATCTTCAAGGTGGCTATAATTGAGGTAAGATGGAAATTGTTCTATGAGCATCTCATTTGCTACTAGAGGTTGTTATAGGAGCCAACTTGTATAAGTTTTAAGAAAAATAACTTTATCCATAGGAGGTATGCATTGTTCACGGAAGGCCTAAGGGACATGTTCCTTTCATATGCAAGTGATGTACGTAGGTGTATGAGATAGAGAGATATATTTCATAGTTGGGATTAGTATGTCTTTGGAGAGTGCATCATTGAGGCATATATAAACATGTATATAACCATTCTCTTTAAGATCTTTTGGGGTTCTTCTAAAGGGGTTTGAGAGAGAGAGAGAGAGAGAGAGAGAGAGAGAGAGAGAGAGAGAGAGAGAGAGAGAGAGAGAGAGAGAGAGAGAGAGAGAGAGAGAGAGAGAGAGAGAGAGAGAGAGAGATAATGGGTGTTAAGGGTTAAGGGCTGAGCAATCCCTTAACACATTCAATTACCCAAATGATTTATCTCATAAGTCATGTTATGTAATAAGCCATGAATGAAAACTGAAAGCAGTGGAATACTATTAGCCTTTGATCTTTGGAATTTCAATAAAAGGCTCTAAGATCAAAACACAAAGTGTGCATTTAAAAAAATTCAGTACAAATATTCATTTGGTAGGTCTATTACATCTCATGAGGTAGTTCTGGTGACGTGACTAAAGCCTTTCACTTTAAGGAATTCCTCACAATAGAGACTCAAGAGATCTCTTCGTTTTCCTAGAGAGGAAGAAGAGAAGTTTTCAATTTCCATTATTGGGAATGAAGTTACAAAGGAGAAAGTGGATTTTCTTCTAAACTTAAGTACTGAGAAGGTTCCAAATTATAGAAAGAGGGAAAAGTTGTAAGAAAACCTACTAGTTTTTTAGACTTTTCATCTACACCGTAAACTTCAAATCAAAGCAATTGCACCCCAAACTTAGGTAGTAGTTTCAATCGCACCCAACCATTAATGTTAGACAAAAGGGATGATGAAAAGGGTTAAAAAAGGTGAGTTTCTTGTGTGTAAAAACTGAGAAAATCCGCGTTCTTTTATGTTGTATAGCTTGGACACGTTACCGTTGATGTTCAACTATGATTTTTGCTAATCGCACCTTTCTAAAACCAGCCTTTCTAAAGCCAAGAACAAATTTTATGTTCTAAAGGATTACCTATTGTCTATTCGTTTGGAGTCTAAAATGTGGTTTCACTTGTGGGTCAATCGAAGTCCAACAAACATTTTTGGCCGTTCTGATGTCATGTGACAGAAAAGATCATGATCCAAACGGTAGGAAAAGAGGAATCATTTTGCTCACAACTGTAGTTTATATTGACCTCTCTCATAGATTAGGCACCCTAACAACAGAAAAAAAAAATAGGGGAAGGCTAGGACAGATAAATGAAGAAGCCTTGCTAAGGTTTCTAACCATTTCCAAACCTCTGTTTGGCGATTCCTCATCATTTCTTCAAAAACACCTATCTTTTCCTTAGCTGTTGATGGATGGGTATCTCTAATAGCAATGTCTCATGTATATGATGGAAGTTTGGATCCCAAGACTACTAAGTGGGAACTTGAAGATGAATTTCATGTGTTTGGAGTATGATGACCCAGGTTTTTGTAACACGTTTTGTAATGTATTTTGAAAGGTAGGGCCTTAAGAGTGTAAAAAAAATTTGCAAAACAAGGCAGCGAAAATTCTTTTCTTTAGAACTTGTATTGAAAACCCAAGTCACCACTTCATACATAACATAAGTACAATTTGTGTACAAAATAAAATTCCATTGAACGAATATACTTTTATTAAACTCCAAGATTCATCCAGTGGTTCACAGTACAGCCAAATCTATTACAATACTTGTCCAAATTACGTAATCCAAAGTTCAAGCTCACCATACAATAAAACTCTCAACAAAGAAAAATACATTTCTTCAAGGATATACCTTAAAGATTATTCTCTTCAAGTCTTCTATCGTCTTCAGCTCCTAGCTCTCCTTCCCTGTATTTGAGATATTGCAACATTTACAATATCTCAGTAAGCAATGCTTGGTAGGGGATTCAGGAAGCATAATAATTGACAATGTAATTCCAAGACTTCATAATCTCATTATCCCTCAACATATTCATGTCTCTACTCTTTACTTTGTAATTTATGTATATCTATATACATACATACTCTTCATGAGTAAACCAATTAAATTTATGAAAGTAGTCAAATATCATTCCCAACTAAGCTGATCAATTATCTCCATTATGAGAATTTAGTATCACAGCTAATCTTATACTGGGAATTTTCCTTCTTGGAAAATATTGGTAATATACAATTACCTAGCATTTTATTATGCTACAACATAAGGCATTTCACTATGCCTATTCTCATATGCATCATAGTGCAAAATAATCAAAAAGGTTGCCATGCTGCAGTCTGATCCATACTAGCGCGCTCGGATAACTGCCCTGTTCACCTATGATACCACGGTGGAAAATATTATGTCACTGCCCGTATGGGGGGGCAAGACTTTCACAGTGGTGGCCTTCCCATAATTGCCACCACCCAACTTTTAGCCTCTCTTTGGGCAAGGTATCATCATATCATCAAATTTCAAGGAGCGGGTGGTCAAACCCTCATAACTCCTCTAGCAATAGCATTCCCCTAGGCTTATGCCTATTAAAACAAACTCACAAGCCTCCAAGCTTGTATGTAAAATAGATTTCATATATATCAGACCATATGTTTGTTTACTTAGGGCTAAAATATTTTCTAGTTCCCTATTCACGTATAGTCTAGTCCTTAACCATCTTATATGTGTTTGGTTGGATCATAAGGTTTTCAAGATATTTAATACAAGTATTAACATTACTCTTGTCAACATAAGATCATGAGTACAATCATGTATATCTCATGTAAATGCATTCATCAAATCCTCCCACCTTCAAGGAGTGATCTCTTTTCCCAAATCTTCCATCTTGATTGATGTATGAGATCTGTACATCCATGCATATTGTCAATATATAAATTATGAACAATCCTATTGATCACTAGATCTGATGTTTAGAATGATCTTTAGATCATTCATATCTAAGTATTTTTCTATCTCTAAGTCTTTGTATGTCCATCTCCTTGATCTTGATCTTTCATAGATCCATTGATTGACAATCTACACTTGCTGATAAAGATCAAGGTCCTAAATCTTCTATCATCTAGTTCTTCTTTGATCTAAGTTCAGTTATTGGATCATCCCTAAGGAGGATGATCTTGGTTTTCTTCCTTGAATCATCTTTAATCAAGGGTTTGGATTATCTAATCTAATGAACTATAAGAAGCATACTAATAAACATGCTTACTAAGTACAATATAATATTCTTATTCTTATTGTTCTTGATCATCCAAGATCTAATGGATCTTGTTTGATCATCCTTATCTTACTTACTGTTTTTATTAAGGTTAGGTAATTTACTAAACTTTTATGCTCTTATTATTATTATTCAACCAATTAATGTGCTGGTTGAAGCTAACTTATTCAAGCCTAAATCTAAACTGCTCCTCTTATTTCCAATTGGCTAAGGCTTACTAGCTGAATGGGTGAACACAAAGTGGTTACTTCAATCCTCATGTAAGGAGGCGTTTAGACCTCACAAACGTCAACGGAAGGTAGGGGAAGAGCGGGCTCTATTAGATAACTCCCTTAACCACTATGTTCATCATTCATTAAAATGACCATAGCTCAACCTTTCATAAGGTTCCTATAAGCATGTTTACCCTAAGTACTCTTTCTAATGGATTTTAATTAAGTCCATGAATATTTATAATGTCATTCATGGGATTTATTATTCTTCTCCTAGTTTGGGCCAAGGATTTGATAATCCTTATATTGTCCTACTAACTATAGCACTTATTAATTAAGTCCAACGTACTCCATTCTTATTTGTGTAGTGAACTCTACTTTCTCATTAGATTATATTTTTGATGTTTTATGCTCTTTATCTCATAACAAGTAGATCTACTAATAACATTTAACCATAAATGAATTATAAATTCAAAGCATAAAACTACATAATTTAACACTTAATGATAATGAGGCAAGGTACTTAAAATTACTCTAACATGATTTCCAACTAATATACCTTAATAACTCAATTTAAACTAACATGGACTTAAGGTATAATCCCATACTATAGTATAAACTTATATGAAATTCTAGCATGGTCCTAAGTTAGAATGGCATGAAATCATACTAAAGTGCCCCTAAGATAATTAAATCTAACACCTTATGATAACAATGAAATCACATATCATACTAAAGTCTAAATGTTATACTAGCATGCTTTATAACATAATCATATTTAAAATGCTATTATATAAAATGAAACTAATTACATTAACATTTTTAGAAACCTTTACTTATGATCCAACCATTAGATCTTAGATCTTTTCCTTTGATTAAGGGTATTAGTTATATTTAGGGGATTTTCTTTATTAAGGTCCAAAGATCATATTGATCCATTTTTGTCATAATCCATCCATGATTTCTTGGATTTCATCATATCAACATTCATTTTATCCATCCCAAGGATCTGATCACACTTTATCTCATTGATCAAGTGGGTCCCTTTGTATTTTTAGGGTTTTTCTACCAGAATGTGTAGATCCCTTAATATATCTCAGATATGTCCAAATAAACCATAGATATCACTTTATTTAAATAGTATATCATTAGTAAAACCTATTTCCAAGATCTGATCATCTCAGATCTTGAAGATCTAGGTAATTGGAAACTTGTTTCTTTAATACATAAAGTTTTATTGCATAATTTCTAGATTTGGGCCCACCGGAATGGATGGCTTACAGTCATTTTATCATTAATACAGAAAGTTTTATTATCCTTTTGTCCAAGAAATGAAGAAACTTAAGGATTTTTTATCCGAATTCAGAATTTGTCGTGCTTACAGTCATTTTGAAGGATTTGTTAAGTTTAATTTTAATTTTACATGTCTTATTATTTGATTATACTTTTATAAAAAGTATATTCTAAATAACTCTAATATTTCAGCCCGAAATATCTGAAACTCAAACTTTATTGATTTTCTCAATCAATTACAAAAATTGGGGTTATTACATGGAGTGTCACGGAGTGTATGGATTGTACGAAAACCACCAGGCTATGCTTTTATTGATTTTGGTGACTGGAGAGATATCCTAGATGCAATTCATGAACTCGATAGTAAAAATGGATGGAAAGTGAGCTTCCTCACAACCTCAGAGGTGGTGCCGGCAGCCGTGGTGGTGGTCGTGGCCATTCAAGAGGTTCTGATATGAAGTGTTATGAGTATGGTGAGCCTGGTCATTTTGCCCATGAAAGGTGCTTACCTATTGGTTCTGGAGGATTAGGCAGTGGTAGCGTTGCATAGACATTGTAGGAGCCCTAGCTATGGCCCAAGAAGCTACAACCCTCGTGGCCATTCTCCAAGGTGCTATAGTCCATCACCTGTTCGTGGTAGTAGTTACAGCAGGTTACTAGTTAATCGTCATGGATGTGACGAGTCACCATATGCCAATGAAAATGGAGCTTTCAGAGATCGTTGTCAAAGTGGAAACTGAATTAGTTGTTGGAAACTTGTTTGCATTTAGAGTAACATGGATTAGAAGTTCGAAGATGCTAAAACATGGCATCCATTGAAACAATGAACAGTGTGTTTTAATTAACAATGCTTTCAACCACAACTACTCAGGTTTGGATAAGTTTCTTTCCTACTCTATTGCATTAACTGGAAAAAAAAAAAAAAAAAAGGAGAACAACTGGTTGTTTCTCATCCCTTATGTTTTTTCAATCATGCCAACAATTGGCTTTCGAGATTTGTCACTTTTGCCAATGGAAGACTAAAAATGGAAAAGACAATGAAGGAACACTACTAAAATTGGGGTTTTAGAATACGACAAAAATAAGACGGTTTAAACACAACATCTTATTAAAATTAATAAAATATGGTCTCTAAAAACTGCTCTCTAACTTTGAATCTTAACCCTCAACCCTGAATCCTAAAATTGTCCTATAAAACATACCTTAAGAAGATGGTTTTCGAAAACAATCCTACAAAAATTATATATAAGATGGTTCATTAAAACCATGCTATTTTATTCAAATAAAATTAGAATATTATTTTTAACCATCTTTTTTTATACAAAAAGACAGTTATTGTAAACTGACTTTTGTTTTTTAAAGTAAAGAAGACGGTTCTTGAAAGCCATTTTTAACAACTTTATTTTAAAATAATGTAAAGTTCAACCTGTAATTTTTTACTATATCTTGCTATGATGAAAAACTCTGAGATTGAGTTGGACGTACATATATTTTGTCCTGAACTTGTATATTCTCGGCTGATATTGGAGTGAGTATGTATTATTTCTTGTTTTTGTTATATGTTTAATTTACTTGGCTGGTTATGGGCATTCCTTCATGTCTGTAGATGATTCATGTGTATGGATCAGTCATATTTTTACATCAATCTTTCCTGTCCTAATCCTAGAGTTGGAAAATCGAGTCCTTTCATGTGTGTGTGTGTGTGTGTGTGTGTGTGTGTGTGTGTGTGTGTGTGTGTGTGTGTGTGTGTGTGTGTGTATTTCAACTATAATGCACACTAAGTGTTTGGTTACATGCACAACCTAATGTTATTAATCTTTTCATGTCTAAAACGTCTTCACACGCATTTGAACTTCTATTTTTTGACAAAATGGATAGACATGCTTGGATGATTGTGGAAAGATCACCAAGAGAATATGAGGTAATAGAAAAGTTCATAGAGTTCACACTTAGGGTAGGTGGCGATTGTAATCACATACAACGCCCATACTGATGACATGAAAACCTAAAAAAGGTTACTGTAGGTGAGTTGAGAGAGCATTTATACTTCAATGAAGTTGATGAAAGCTATCACTACTAGATGTGGCATGGAGAGGGACTTCCTCATGGGCCCTCAGTAAGGCAGTATGTGTATATGATCATAAACACACTATAGGAAGTAATGCAGATAGTACAATTGCACCAATATTTTGAGATGCATACAATGACTTCTAAAATGGTCCTAAACAATTCTAGACTATATTGGAGGAAGCCGGTGAGACATTGTATGTTGGGTGTTGGGTGTACAAATTATACCAAGTTGTTTGTAGTGGTAGAACTTTACAACGTGAAATTAAGATTTAATTTTTCAAATCAAGGTTTTATAGAATTGTTGAAAATGATCGGTAAAATGCTGTCGAAGAAGAAT
The DNA here is from genome assembly GCA_035236585.1 of Warburgia ugandensis. NCBI lineage: Eukaryota > Viridiplantae > Streptophyta > Magnoliopsida > Canellales > Canellaceae > Warburgia > Warburgia ugandensis. Next base: position 33,883,178 of record CP141139.1, read on the forward strand.
AAACTAGCTAGGTCAACATGAGAGGCAAAGAAAACCCTGACTACATGAGGGCTAAAGTATGAGAAGATACATGTTTATCCCAACGACTACATCTTATACAAGAAGGAACACAAAGATAAAATTGCATGCCCAACTTATGGATATTGAAGATAGAAGCTAAAGAAGAATTCAACTAATTGACAATTGAAAGATGTTCCTACAAAGGTCTTATGATATTTTTTCGCTATTCTAAGGTTCAAAAGAATGTTTAGTATTAAAAAAATAGTAAAGAAACTAGTATGGCATGCCAAGGAGAGGCTAGGTGATAACTATTTACACCATACATCTAATAGCCTAGAATGGAAACTCATAGACTTTATTTGGTCAAATTTTGGAGATGACTATAGAAACCTACGATTTATAATATATGCAGACAAGATTAATTCTTATGGTTCTATGAGCAGTAGGTATAGTTGTTTGCCTACTATTACAATTTGTTACAACCTTCTGCTGTTATTATGTATGAAGAGGAAGTTCATAATGTTAACTATGTTAATATCAAGCCTCAAGTAAGCTAGGAATGATAATGATGTGTACTTAGCTTCATTAATTAACGATCTTAGAACATTGTGTAAGGTAGGGGTTGAAGCTTATAATACATACAAGAAAGAGACATTCGCTCTTAAGTATGCACTACTGTGGACAATAAACAACTTCTCTATGTTTGGTAATTTGATGAGATGCAAAGTGAAGGGATATAATGCCTGTCCTATTTGTAGTGATCAAATATGTGTATATGGCTTCAATTCTTTAGGGGACTCTATAGACTCATCAATGAAAATAAGGGAATCAACCACATATAAGTACAAGTTGGTGTTCCTACCAATGACGGAGTTGAGGTACCACTCATGAATGAGGACCTCCTAGTAGTATGCAATATTGAGCAATAATGATGTGACATTAAGAATCCTTACATTACGTGTTAATCAGATGTGATAAGTAGTAATGATTTTGTCTCTACAAGTATTTGATTGATAAATTACAAAGATTAGAGGTAAAGGATGTTTACAAATTCCTTATCCTTGTTATTGCCTCTCGATAAAAGGAGTAATGGCCTGTGGAGAAACAAATAGAAGATACTCTACCTAAGTTCTTGCATTATAAGAAGGGACATGCCTTATTGATTCCCTACAATAACATGTAAGTTTTAATATGTCTCACTAAATTATATTTTCTAATATACATATCACATTTATATAAATTAAGTGTTGTAAATTTCAATTGAATGATTGTGTATAGGTCTCATTGAATGCTGCTAGTTTGGATATGCCTGGTGGGCATGCATTGTTTTTTATTCTTGTCGAGCACACATTTATGGCCTGATAATGGAAACCATCAACAAGTAAGTGTGTATATTTCATCCATTATAATAGTTAGACAATTGATAACTATTATGTTATTGATATATAATGTTTTTCACTTATATATGTGATGTGTATGATATAAATGGGTTGACATGAAAGATATTAAGTACCCACCAAAACTTGTTTGCAAAAGGGATAAGGTAAGGTTTACTAGTTCTTTAGTATAACTTATAACCTAAAGTTACAATTAGACATGATATTTGAACCTTTCTGCTTTCTTTGTCGTGCATACTTTAAACAACAATTCGATTGGGAGCATGGATATTATGTTCTTAGATATGTGAGAATCCTTATTCATGAAGGATTTATGATTTCACAATTGAGAAAGGAAGATAATTAATTTATTGATCATCATTTTTATAATTTTCTATAATTTCTGAATGGCTCCATGATTGAATGTCTCAACTGAGTTAATATATGTTGTTTTGCAGGCCAATATGAAAACTAAGAGTTACTTCCAATTAAATCTAGATGACATACAAATGGAATGGATTGATTATGTTTTGAATTTTAATTTGTAGATGACTAATCATCTTGAATTTAAAATTTTTATTAATGAAATATAAACAAAACTTCATTTATATGAATGCCATTCTTTTTTCATTTGATTGATGTTTGTGTGTGGTTCCTTTGTTTCAATGAGGAAAAGTTAACATGTCAAACAAACATATGGTGTGTATGGAGAAGTATGAATGTATGTACTTGTCTTCTTTTTTTTCCTTTTAATATCTTTGAAAATTTGAAGTTCACGGTGGAATTTGAAGTTCAACGAAACCATCTTATATTTTTTTAAATTAAAGAATGCAGTTTTGCCAAATTGTCTTATATTTTTCAAAAAAAAAAGTAAGACACTTGCTTAAAGTATCTTATTATATTTTAAAATATAAGACAGTTGTGAAACTATCTTATTTTAGTCTAGATTTTATAAGACATCTAAGTATTAGATAGTTTGGAACCATCTTTCATATATGTCTTTAACAATCCTAGAAACCATTTACTGTATTAGTGAAAACAGGGACGAGATCTATGGATCCATTGAAGTAATGCAAAGAAAGGGATAGATGCAAGAAAGAGAGAGAAAATAGTCTTTTTTCTTTCCCAGTTTGCCAATTGTCGCTACTTGGTTTTTAGATAAGATGATTCCTAGCTTAAAAAGTGTGCGAATTGGATGATTCCTAGCTTAAAATGTTGGATTGAAGGGTTGGGTCTTAAGTTTTATAGTTGAGTCGAGGTGGTTTTCTCAAGATTTTTGGACAAGAAAGAGGGATTCTTTTTCACTTTTTCCCATCCACGCAAACCAGGATGTTAGCTACTATGTCACCATTTCAATGCCTAACTTGAAAGTCAAATGACAAATTATATCTCTATGCAAGAGTTTTGTTATGCCGTCAATGACTATGTGTAATTCTAGTATGATTGAGAATGGTTCTTAAGTATGGGGTGTAATTGCATCTCAAGGGTACACTTGAAAAGTACAGGGCTTTTTTTGTACATTTTTCCATATAGAACAATAAATTTGTAGTTCTTATCTTTACAAGGTTGATTTGGCACTTTGTCCTTGTGGTGTATACCTTTTTATCTAATAAGGGTTTTAAAATAAATTAGTGCATTTTCTTTGCTCTTTATTCTTCTTCTTTTTTCTCATATTTTACTTGTTGATATTGTGGTTTGACTTGCATTACTCTTAGTGTTTGTAGAAATTTCTAAGTGACTTACAGAGGGAAAGAGTTATGCATATTGTTTGAACCACTGTAATAGATTAGTTTAATGGATTTATGCTACAAATTGTCTTATCCGATGAGCATTTGTGATTCAAACTAATGCAATTTTCATTATCTAATAGGTAAAGCATACTTTGATATTGGTGAATTGAGAAGACAATTTTGCTCAAGAAGTCTTAAGATATAATAATCTTATAATATTTTTGTAGTATTCTTTTGAGGTCATTTTGTACATTTCAAAGAAGACAACAAAAGAAGAAACCAGATAACTGTTTTGCTCACTTAATGTTCTGTTAAATCACCTTGATCTAGCTCTAGCAATTTTTTTATTTTTCCTTTTCTTTCTCAATGTTGGGAGCATTAGAAAGATACTTATAATGAGAGACATTGAAGTAATTTGACACCCTTACATTCAAGCAGTTGCACAATGGCTTGATACAAATGCATACACCACATGTTTGCACACTTATGAGCTGAGTTTAAGTCCAACAACTAGGAATGAGATGTGCCTATAGACAACTAAAACCTAAAATCAAACAATCAAAATAGATAAAATAAATGAAACATGGTACACACCTACAAATATAAAATTCAAGTGAAGTTCTTAACAATTCCTTGAGGGAGAGCCATAAATAGGGAATTCACTATACTCATATTCACTTGGAGGTTGGCCAACTCTTCCTAATGACAAGTCATAATTCTATTAGTAGTTTCTATTGTCTATAAAAACATTTGATATTATTATTGGGGGCTAATCAACTCAATGGAGACAAGAGGAACTTGTTGAGCATATTCCAAGAATTGATATTCCATATGATTCTATGTATGACTTATCCATAGCAAGCTTATCATGTAAATCCCTTGGATCATGAAATAATGGCTCTTCTTATTCTTTTATCTCATTGTTAGCATAAAACTTTATATTGTATGATGAATATAAACAATCACACAAAGGAAACAAGAGGGTCGATTTTTCCCAACAAAAAGGGCTTTAAATTTTATTTCATTATATTGAGTGATGTAAGTACATTCTTGCAAAACTAATGAATTAAGCCTTAATTATTCCCTTTGAGTACAATATATAAATCAAAGAAAGAACTTTTGATTGTAGGTAGACTAAATATTAACTAAAATACAAGAATCTACAGCTTTAATGCTCCCATATGCCTTAATTTTGACTTTAGATCAAAACTTACTTAGATCAATTTGATGAGTAGGTCAATGTATGTATGTCTTTTAAAGCATCACTCTAACTTCATAAGTATATATAGCCTTAGAGCCTCTCTATTTAACACTAATGTAGCATTAACATGTTTTCCCTTTCATTTTTAGGCATAGGTAGCTTTATCATAGCCTCAAGCACATTCAATATCATTTTTGTGTGTATCTAAGAGATGTGTAGCAATGTTGGGCATAAATTTTTCCTTCCTTTAACCATTTGATATTGGAGAAGAAGGCATGTAATGCCATTGATCGATTAATATCAAGAGGACATGAGACTTAACTCTATTAGAGGGGTACTATATCTTTTTCAAACATGATAAGTTTATGTATATGATCATGATTTTTGTTATTCAAGGCTCCTAAGTTGATGGGACCCATCTAGTTAAAACTCTTAGTCACTTTGTGACATTTTAGCTCAATGAGACTCGTTTGATTAGAGTCCTCATATTTTAGAACTCTTTGAATTGGTATGGCATGTTGGGCTGGAATCATTATTTTTTAGACTCTTTGTGTTTTAAGACTTTGATTCCTCTATATACTCTGAAGTGTAGAAATTCTGTCTATCCAAAGACTCTAAGATCTTTAGATTTAGTTGCTTTAAGACTCTTAGACCTTAAGGATTTGTACATATCAAGACTCTAAGGTATTTAAAATTCTGATTGATCTAGGACTCTTAACTCTTTAGAATTTTAGTCACCTCAGGACTCTAAGGTCTCCAAAGTTTGGATTGATCTAAGACTCTTGAATCTCTGGAATTCTAGTCATCTCAAAACTCTATAATCTCTAGAATTTAATTGGTTGATGTAGGACCCTTAGGTCTTAGACTTCTACTCATCTCAGAACTCTAAGATTTCTAGAATTTTAGTTGATTTAGGACTCTTAAGTCTCTAAACATTAAAGTTGTTATAGTTCTAATTGATTAAGAAGTATAATCTACAAGTATTTCACTTAAGCAAGAAACTTTAGACTGTAGGAGCCTTAAGTTGTTGGACCTTAACTAGGTTTTGAAGTCTTGAGCTATGGGACATTGACTAGATTAAAAAGTCTTGAGCTATAGGACTTTGATTGGATTTAGAAGTCTTTAAGCTAGACAACTGTGGATATTTTCATAAGTCATTAGCTACAGGAGTTTGTCCAATTTAGGAACCTCTAGAAGTTCTAGGACATGGACTTAAATAATCATAGGAAAAAGAGAGTAGCTACCCCTTTAGAGTGGGGGGCACTCTTATGAGAGTAAGAAGGAGCTCAATCTTGCATGTCAATAGGACCCACTAGCTATGGACTTAGGAATTCAATTAGTTTCTATAGTCTTAAGCCTTTAGAACTTTGATTACTTTCAGGAGTCTCAAAATTGTAGGACTCTTAACTCATTTTAAAAGTCCTTAAACTTTGGAACTCTGATTAACTTTAGAAATTAGAATTTCATTTTACTTTTGAAAAACTCTACTATATATATTCATAGGAGTCCTAGGTTTATGGGACTCTGAATGGTTCTTGAAAAAGAAGGTGGGGATGGTATATTATGTGATGAGGCCCACCCAAACAATGGCAAAAGTGGGTACCCAATCTTGAACGTCAACTAGGGCCCACCCTACATTCATCCTAGGAGAATTCCAATGAAAAAAATTCTCAGGGCATGGTGAGTGCTACCAATGAAAGAGAAGTTTGTCAAGTCCAACATTTAGCAAATACTCTTTCAAGCATGGCAAGTGCTACCAAAAGAACATGGGGCAAGCTAAAATATAGGAGTGATAAATCTCTCTCACTCGGGCATGGCGAGCTCTACTTGTGAGAGAGAGAAACTTGAACACACTAAAGATAGGAACAAGAAATGAAAATTACTTTTCTTTCAAAAAATTTGAAAACTCTTAAGAGCTTTTCCCTCTATATTTCACCATATATGTTTCCAAGTGAGGAAGGGCGTATTTATAGCTTTCTTAGGAATCCTATTGGGTAGAGAGTTATGAGATGATGGGACACTAGAAGAGTGGAAGAGACTAGCTAGTAAAGAAAATGTGGGGCCATGCAAAAGAGTTATGAAAAGGAAGACTTGTGATTGGATGGAAGTTTGGAATGGGATAAAAGGAATTGTGTAGGATAAGGAGAGTGGGAAGAAGTGAGAGGTGGAGAGAGAGAAAATGTGGAGTGGAAAGAAAAGGTGGTAAGATAGAGGGAAAGAAGTTATGAGTTAGGAGAGAGAGAGAGAGAGAGAGAGAGAGAGAGAGAGAGAGAGAGAGAGAGAGAGAGAGAGAGAGAGAGAGAGAGAGAGAGAGAGAGAGAGAGAGAGAGAGAGAGAGAGAGAGAGAGAGAGAGAGAGAGAATCAGAGTTGGAGGGGAGGGTGAGAAGAAGAAAAACTTGGGAGAGAGGGAGAGGAAAGAAAAACCTAGAGAAGTGGAGAGTTAGAATTATTAGGATAATTTTGAGACTTAGGAGGAGTCTCAACAAAAAAAACTAGGTGCCTCCACTTTTTTGAAGAGAGTTAGATTGAAATAAAAGATAAAGTTTTCTTTCCTACTAACGAGACTTTAGATTTTAGAAAAAAGAGAGAGAGAAGGTTCCTTATGATCAATGGTTAATACATGACCACTAGAGAGTGATTCACCAACTTTTGGATCAATCAATCTACCCGAATGTTTCTTTTTAGAAATTCCAATAGCATCCACTTTTGATAAAATACTCAGTGCAAAACTCCACCATTTTTTTACAACTTAACATTCAATGATATGCCCTTGCAGCCGATTGTGATTTCATACATACCCTTTTAACACCTTCATGTACTTTTAGACAGGTACATCCATCGTAAATAAATAGGTCTACACAGCCTAACCTCAATGAGATGCACTGTTAAGCATCTCATGATACCAAAGAAGGATGGTAGGAAGATTATCTCAAGCTCACATAAGGTTGCCACTAAATGCTCCTGAATTTCTTGTAATTTAGAAGTATCCACCACCTTCTTTCACAAAGCATTAAAGAAGTAGAAGAATTTAGTAATAGATCCTCTAACTTTGTTTAATAGCACTGAACGTGTGCTACGGGCAGGAGTTGTTGCATCAGTATATGGAAATCATGAGACTTCATCCTTAATAATTTCAACTCTTCCATGGAAACAATTTTTAAAACTTGAAGAGTATCCATCTAAGACTTTCATCTCTAACAAGGTTTTACACAATATTGTTCTCTCCTCTCTAGTAAGCATCTAATTTGCCTTAGGAAAGTATATTTATTGGTTGCCCCTATCCCGTGAATGCGACCATATCTTCATACCCATTGTCATGAGATCCATTCGAATTGCAAGTCCATCCTTTATTTTTTCTGGCATGTCAAGCAAGGTGCTAATCAAGCTTTCACATACATTCTTCTCAATTGTATAACATCAAGCACATTTTCTTTTTCTCCCATATCAACTTAGCTAATTTTTTCTCCTTCGACAACATTTTACCAAAATTTGTAAAACCTTGATTTGAAAAAGTAAATATTGATTTCACGTTATAAAGTTCTACCATTGTAGGCAACTTGATATAATCTGTTCATCCAATATACAATGGCTTGTCGGCTTCCTCCAATGTAGTATGAAATTGTTCAAGTTCATTCTAGAAGTCATTGTATACATCTCGAAACATTAGAGCAGCTATACTACTATCTACAACACTTCATATAATGGCTTTATGATCATATTCACATTCAGTCCTTACTGAAGGCCTTAAGGAATTCCCTCTCTGTACCACATGCAAGTGTGATAGCTTTCATCAACTCCACTAAAGCACAAATGTTCTCTCAACTCACTTATCGTAACCTTTTTCAAGTTTCCACATCTCAAGCATTGACATCACATCTAATTACAATCACCACTTATCCAAAGTTCTAACTCTATGAACTTTTCTATTCCCTCCTCATATTCTCTTGATGATCTTTCCCCATTCATCCAACTATATTTATCTATTTTGTCCAAAATTTGATGTTTAGATGGATGCAAAGACTTTCTACTCATGAAAAGATTAATAGCATTGGGTTAGGCATTTAACCAAATACTTGATATGCACTAAAAATGTGCATACAGTTATCAAAAACATATATATCAGAGTACTCAAATTTTAAAATCTAGGATTGGGATAAGAAAGAATGACACAAAAGCATGACTGAGCCATATACAAGAATGATTCATACACAAGAAGGAAAAGCTTTAGGAAAGGAATTTTATACCTATAAATATCAAATAAATTAAACATATGACAAAAAAAGAATGAATGCATACCCAAACACATATCAACCAAGAAAATAAAAGTTCAGGACAAAGTATATGCAAATCCAACTTAATCTTTGGAGTTTTTCATTGAAGCAGGCGAGAGTAAAAACTGCATGTTGAACTTTACATTGTGTTAAAAAGAAGCTTGAAGGATGGTTATTCAAAACTATCTTATAAAAATGACTTTATAAGACTGTTTTCAGAAAATATCTTATAAAAACTTGTTTATAAGATGGTTTCTAAAAACCATATTATATTGTGTGTGACAATATAAGAGGATTTCTAAAAATTGTTATAAACCAATTTTACAAGACGATTTTATCAAAACCATCTTATAATGTCATAATATATAAGATGGTTTTGAGAAACTGCCTTTGTTTATTTTTAATATGACGGTTGTCTTTAAAACCATCTTGTTTTTTCCATCTTATAAAATCCAAATTTTATTAGTGTCATCTTATTTTATCTTCCATTAAGAAAAAGAGTTTCAGATGGAAAGATAAATGGGGCACCCTTTTTTTGATGGGGAACTCTTGATTTTAGGAAGGGGGAGAGTCTATAAGAAGATTGGATTCTTTAGCCAAAGTAGGTATCGGTTCCTCTTTCTCACTTTTTGAATTTTTAAAGTGAGATAAACCAAAAGGAATGCCCTATCTAGGGGTTACCCAAAATTTTTGTTAGGTCAGGAAACTTAGATAAAGAGTTTACGAATCTTAGGAAACTCTTTACTTTTAAAAGAGTCAATCAAAGTAAATGTCTCAAAGAAAAATTCAAGACATGAGTAACTCTTCTTAAAAGAGTTTTAAACAATTTTAGGCATGAGATTAGGCCCATACTAGGCATTTTTATTTGAAAGAGGAAAGAAGAGTGTTTTTTAAAAAACAAATACCTTTGATATAGCATGACTGCACCATGCAACACACTACAAAGGGTATTTAGATACATTATAATGTCATTTAAGCAATAATTTATTATTATTTTAATTTTATTTGTGCAAGATATTATAAAATAAATAAAAAATCACACATTTGAGTTCAATAAAATAGTTCTAAGACATACTTCTTAGAAGAAAAAAGTCAACTCTTGACTCCTAGTATAAATTAGATTTTTAGAGCTGAGGTCAAATTCCTTACAATCTTGGTATTTCTAAATGCTAAGGCATCTTCTTATTTTCAAACACTATCTTTTTATTATTTTAGGCAAGATTTTTGAAAGATCTAACCTATTCACATATTTCTAAAATCTCTTAGATTATCCCTACACTAAAAATCACCTTTAATGGATGAGCTTGCAACCTTATGTTTCTCTGTGCTTTGAATCAAAACCATTGAAATAAAAAATGAAAAAAACACAGAAGTTAGGAGCATCTGATTGACATGATTTCTAATTGGTAGGCTAAAAACAAAGTCCTAGACATATGAACATCTTAGATGTAAAAGTAAAAATATAAAAGGCAACATCCAAAAATAAGAAGCTATCATAGCTTTTGAAAATACCAGAAACTTTTTAAACTCAATTGCTAAGGGTATTTCTTTGATTATAAATGCTCAAAAATTCTAAAATGACAATTATTACTAAAATTTAACAGTAGGATAAGAAAACTCCAAGTTTAGGTCATCTCCAAAATGTTTTGTCAACTAGTGGCATTTTTGTAATTTAAAAAATATTTGGTCTTCAGACAACATGTCTTTGTTGCCTTGTTTTCTTCTAAAACTTTATAATACTGACTTAGAGCACTTAAAATTTCAAAGCATAATCTTAAATATCCTTTAAACACTATTCATAATCATGCACATCAAGAGTGTGATTAAAAATATATTTTATTGGACATCAAAAGGGTAAAAATTTCATTGCCAACACTTAATCATTTCTTAAATGAAAAGCAAACTCACTAAAATCAAAGGCTTCAATTCGAGATTGTTACACATGACTTATTTGTTATCAGCTAACTAGATATATTACTTGAATCGTGAAACATATGCTCCACTTTTTCTTTGTCCCTCCTATATTAAAGTGAAATTTTGTGCATCCACCATGCGAAACAAGCTATAACACAAAAGCAACAGCAATGGTATTTCATTATTTTGTAAATTTTCATGTGTAATATCAAAATTCAATATGCCGATAAATTGTTCTTATCAGCTTTTCTGGAACGCTAATATACGGGTGTCTTAATCATTCCAACATCCTCTTCCAGTCAAAATTTTCTATTAAAAATTGAAGAAAAAGCCGCAAATACCAATGTTTTAATAGATAGACCGCACGCATGAGTGCTTTTATCAATAGAATGGTTGACAAACATACAAATAAAGCAAAAAGCTAGAAAAAATAGTGAAAGGACAAGAAAATTCCCTAATTTTTGGGATAAACATTGTACAGATTATGGAAATCATGAGACATCAATAAAAAGGTAGCTAAAAAGTTCCCTTGCTAAATTCATTCATTTCATCCTATTAAAACCAGATATTCTGCCAATTTTGTCGGTATGTATCCGAATAGAATGAATAAACAAGTATGCTACAGAGGAAAATATCTTCTGGCCTTAGAAAGTCTTTGTTTGAACTATTAAAATCTGAAGAAAATGAGTGAAAGTCAACGTAAAGATCTCAACCAATATAAGAAAGAATCAGAGTTTCTTCCAAATGTCAAAGCCAAGAGAAAACCAGCAGAAGACATTCCTCTCATGAGAGCTTTCCACCTTGGCCATCTATAGACTATTACTGTACCACCTTTACAATAAACATATTTGGAAACAGTTGTTCTATTATTAATGCAATATTTGGGCCTTTTAGTTATAGGGCTTTTACTTCCAAGGATATTTACAAAAGCCCTTGCATAAGCTTTTGATCCTGCATCTGCAAACTTAAATTCAAGGGAGCGTTTCTTACATTCTATGATTTTCAAGACCAAAAAGCTTATTTCAAGAAAAACTTACCACATGATGTCAATACTGCAACATTCATTAATTACATATAGGAAACATCATGATTTCCAAGAATCCTACATATATCATATGCATAAACACAATTGTGCAATAGATTCATCCCACATTGTATATATGATAAGACCCACTCCATGTTACATTGTTCTAGAATCAACGTTTACTTGTTTTCTGCTAAGAAAGCAATTGTGTAATGACTCAAAATTTTCAATATTATTATATCACAATTACTCGTGATGGTTTCCATGTGCTAATTAGTTATAGCTTGTTTATTTCAAACAAATTTTAGAGATTATTAGATATGTAATCATATTAATAGGTGGCTGGATGTTTTATTTTAATTAACCTATAAAACAAAGGCACTTGTGAGAAATATTCATATTAGATTCTACGCTCAAAATGGAATCCAACACCTCAAAAAACATCAAAAATGGAGCTCATATGACCAAGTTATGGCCTTTTGAAGATGGAGGGCAGTTTGGTAAATTAAATTCAAAACACCTAAAGGCTGAAAAATGCAGGGCGTCGTTTTGCTAACGACACCCCCCTCCATCGTCCCCTACCTCCAGCCCATCCAACAGTGCCGCCTCTATAAGGCGGCGCCGGAAAAATGACTACACCACCATTGGGCAGCATCGGCTTCGCAGGCTATAAAGCCCTCTTCCCCCTCCTCCCCGACCATCCCTTTCTCCTCCTCTTTTTCTCCGGCTGCCTTCACCCAAAAACCCGACAGCTAGGGTTTCAGCGTGGAAAAGCCCACACCTCCAGTGATGGGCACCCTATTAGACTGCTCAGGTAAGCCCCTCACTCCTCTGGTTTTTCTCTCCTCCCAGCCCAGATCCCCATCGGATCTGCGTTTCTTGGTAGAAATCACCAGAGAAAACTGGGATTAAACCTAGCCCCATCAACTAGAAGTGTCCTGGGGACGCAGAGCGTGTGGGTGCGGGGGCGGTCCCAGTTCGACCGTGACACTCGGGTCCCGCGCCAAAGACGCACTGTGCGACACCGTCCGGTATGCACGTCGCGGGAGCACCCTTTGGGTGTGAGCACACATGTAAGCACGGTTGTGGTTCAACCAAGATACACATGCGTCCTGAGACCCGTGACGCGCAGAGCCCTAATTGACACATCTGGGTCGTCCCTTGAGGCACAACACTAGAAATGCAATTAAGGAGGCTATATAACTTCAATCGACGATCCGAAAGAACCGTTATATTCGTATTGATGACGCGGACCTATGAAACTATAAAAGTTAGGATTAGATGACTATTTATTATGACTATGGCCTAAAAACTATAGAAATCTCATAGATTTACAATATCAAAGATGATCAAATCTCATGAATGGATCCATTAGAGGCGTTAGAAGAGTAGTAGCTCAAGATCAACCCTAAATTATATGTACCCATCCTTGAATTATATATTTGACCATTCCAATCAAGTACAGACCTGTGCTAAGCATCAGGACATGCGATCTATGAGATCTAACCATTAAACATTAGATTTATACGTGAGATCTAGCCTGGAAACGCATTAGGCAAGGATCTATGATCCTAAAAGGCAGATCTAGCCGTTAATCTATAGATCTAATTAGTAATCTATAAAGGATGAAAAATGATACTTGAATCCTTGTTATCAATTAATATCCAGGGTATCACAAAGGTGACTCAGGGTCGAGTAATGAAGAATGTGATTCATGAGACATCAATGTAGGTAGTTTGATATTGCTAAGTTTTTAAATGCATTTCCAAACTCTAATTGATTTATTTAATCTTGATGACCAAGTTTAGTCTGCTTTTTGTGATATGGTATTCTCATAATAAGTATGAAGATTTTCCTTATGATCTTGCATGCAATTGCTTGCATATACGGTGAATAGTCTTTATATAAGCCCTGCATACATGTTTTGGAACTAGTTGCATAAATTGCACGAGTTGTGATGATTGAGATTCGGAATATATGCATATGCATTGCGCGCATGTTTTGAAGCTTATTACATAAATTGCTTGATTTACGATGATTAAGATTTGGATTATCTATATATGCTTTTTGGGCTATTGAGCCTGGTGGATATTATGCTGAGAGGTTGTTATGTATGGGGTTGGCCTCCCGGCCTCTACCACAAAAAGTAGATGGTATCGCTGCCAAAATGACATTGTCCCTTCCTCGACTACTATGATAAACAGGGACGACCACTGGAGGTGTTCACAGCACCCTTTCAAGGACATATCCATAGTCGCCTTGGAGGGCTATGGTGGGTGGTCTCTAGATACCAGAGACACACGATTCCAGCTGCATGCTGATCGTAAGGATAGTGGCCCCTATGATTTCAGTTTTATCGATATGCATATTACATTGAGATGGTCGTAGACGAGTACTCGTGACCAGTCGGTTTGATGTGTTTACCGACCCATCGGCTTGAGTTCTAAGTGGGCAGATCGCCGAATGAGGCAGCCTACGGTGGGAACAAAACCAAAAGACCATGTGCATGATATCTATAGGGATGTTATCATCTACTTTGAATGATAACTAGTATAATAGTTTCATGATTATTATATTTGACTCATTAGTTTGATGTGTTTGCCCGAGATCTTCTTACATTAGCTGATTGATTACTACTTTATGATTTTAGTCATATTTATATTATTGCATACTAGATTTCAATAAAGCAGTCCATAGTTATATTGTTGATTTTTGAATTTCGATAAAATCTTCCATAATTGAAAATTGTGCAAACAAGCTTATGATTTATGCATAAAGATGTATATACAGCAAGAAATTACATGATGATTCACATAGAAAGCCTCTTTTGAAACCATGTATCTTGCATGCTGTGTTTTTAAAATAGTGGTATCAGATCACCTACTGAGTATGAGGAATACTCACCCAAATATATTATTTTTACAGGTTAGTTCCATACAAGATTAGAAGAAGCATCAGAAATGTTAGTACTATGATCAAGTGAATGAAGAGAAGACAAGTATACATGTAAGTATATGATCTACCCTTTGGACATGTATCTGTAATTACTACAGTTGGACTGCGAGCTATGACTGGATAGACCTAGGAAGACATTTATGATTACCGTAATTTTCAAAGCTACTTTATTCATTTTGAAAGCAAATGACACTCGGGGTTTTCAAAATGAATTTAAAAATACAAGATTTTTCCAATGCATTGCATTGTTTTTATAAAATTGTTTTCAAATAGGGATTGATCCCGCATTAGGAATTAGTTTTGCATTTAAAAATGCATGTAAAAACTCGGGTCATCACAAATTGATAAATCCCCAGCACCTTATTAAAATTGACCAGATGTCACAGTAACATTTCCATGCACAACAATATCAACACCAAGTTGCAATTTCTTAGAGACATGAGTTTCCTCTTCACCAACTAAAGCTGATGGCTTCATAATGAAGATTATTCATAGATGAGCAAATGGTTGCAACCTCATGGCGCATCTCTGCAGGGCCAGAAACTAGGACACCTGTGTGAGATCCTTCACTCTCTAATAGCATCCCTGCAGGACCAATTAGACCCGTTACAATGGTTAATGCATAAAGAATTATCAAACTTTGACACTAAAAGCCAAGGAAATTAACACACCGCCCTAAAAGTCTACCAGGCCACTTTTTGGATAATCCAAAATAGTAATTTTCTGGATCCACTTATATTGATATGCCTACAAATCTTCTTAACTGGATGATATTTTCTGATGTGTAATAGATGGCTCAAAACATTAAACATATAGAGGTCAAAATCAGAGGGTTATCAAGGCATGATATGTTTCGGACATAACTTTTGTAAGAGAAGAAAGCTAAGGAGAAAGGAACTTGCTTCGTTAAGGTAGCAAGACAAATCAATGAGTTCCAGATGGTATTTCGTACCAGAATTGCTAGGTCGTATACTGGTTGGACAAAACCTAAGTGCAAGAAGAATATATCGTTGCATACATTGACTTGTCTTGCTTTGTTAAGAGTCCTGCTTAGTAGTTGTTCTCCTCGTTGGCTTACCATTCGGCTTGAATGCTTAAACTAATAGAAAGTGGACGAGCAATATTTATATGCCTAATAAAACCCCCATGGAATAACCTTTGAGGAAAGTGGAACCAAACATGAAAGGCCCTTTACGGATTCTTGCATGTGCGGCTTTACTGAAAATTAATATAGGGGGCTCTAGATTTGAAGTCACAACCTTTTAGTCGACATGGCTCTGATACTATATTCGTTTATCATTTGACTTAAAATTCTTATGTTAATAGGAAATGTCCCAATAATATGTATGCGTTCATCAAGGGTTTCCCTTGACTGTATACACATGATCAGTATAAGTTCTCGAAGCTGCTGCAGTTGATTCTCGTAGCAGGGCCCACCTCCCATAACTATATAATCTCCATTCAAAGCATATTAACCTTTACTATGCATGTTCAACGTATTAACCTTTACTTATTTAGAAGCCAGTACTTTCGAGGAAGAATAGCTTACTTTTGAGGCTAGGTCTCGCCGCGAAGTGCACCTTTGTGTTCTGGGTGAGTGACTGGTAAGGCAGACTCTCGAGCTCTCTATCTGCGTTGTAGTACCATGAACTAGGCGACGTGGTCGGGGTTGCAACATCCATGCTCAGAATTTGCTTACCTTCCATGGCGTTCTGTTTCTTGTTCCACAGTACCGCGACACTAGCTGTCCCAACTATGCACACACAGATAACTAGCTGATGAAGCAGAGCCTTTGATGAATAGGAATAGACTTCATCGGTGTTGTGATCAATCGGGTATATATAGTAACGGTTAATGATTCCCACAAGTATAAGGAACATGATAAAGGAGCTTGATATAATTGCGCCTAGCCAAAGCCAATGTTTGGGGCCCAAGACTGCAGAAAATGGAGCATCGGATGGAATTGGCTTGAACCAAACGGTTCTGATGTTCTTTTGGCTGTTGAGTTCTTTTTCTCTGGTTACAAAAGCCTCAATCTGGAGCTCCAAGAAGGAAAAGTCAAAGGAGGTGCCTGTGATCGGGAGGAGGAGATCAAGCATAGTGAGGTCGGCATAGTTCTTGAACGCACAAATTAAGCGAACTTGTGAAATTGAGCAGCTCAATGTGTTTTTTCTGAAAATAAGCTCCCTGATGATGGAGATGAATGGAGTGATGCCGCTACCACCACTTACCATTACTAATTTCTCATATCTGCATCATGGAAATTTTATTTTGCGGTTAGTAGATCTTCTATTGCTGCTACCAATTGCAAACAAGAGGCGTGATATTTGTTTTGAAGCCAGTAAAACTAATTCACAAAGCTATTCAACAACTAATAAGCAGTGGCGGCCATTGACTTGCCTTCTTATAAGCATCAATAACCTGGAACACCTAAAGGTTTCGTCTAGAATCTCATGCACAATTCATAGGTAGCACTACGTTGGAATAATTTAGCAACCTTGATTGTCAGTTCAAATTCTCTCGTCCAAACTCTCAAACACTTAATATGATAAATATAACTCAGTGAGTATATGGAAAACCTCTAGGAACAATTTAGAAAACAGCATGAATTGGATTATTCGTTTTTTCCACCTTTTTTCAAAAAATTGTTACCCAGCAGTCCCTTTTGGTATGAGATAGAATTTCAAGACTATATTTTGAATTAGAAATAAAATGTGGGGACAATATATGACAGCAACTTTGGCGAATGATCTTTCATGCATATGCGTTAATTTGAAAATTGAAATACTATCTGAATTATTTGGACTATTTTCATTTAGAAGGGACATAAAAGATGGCTACGTCTCTAGAAATCTCAACTACGGAGAAGTTGGCAACTATGGATCACGAACCACACCTCTTACAGATAATTTGTTTCTAATGGTAGCTCATAAAACTTTTATGGTTGCATGACCCTTAGAGGATGGTTATGAATTGAGTTCTCGTGTCAAAACGACAAAGTCAAAGCTATGTGGATGTCTATTATTTATTTGCAAACCTTAAGTAGTGAGCTGAAGTAGGTCCATATGGCCCTTCTACTGAAACACTTAGACGATCAAAAGGAGATGGAGATGACTGTCTGATAGAGTTTCTGTGACCAGCTTCCTGTACTCTTGATTATGATACTAAGCCTTTCTGGTTCCATGTTGTAATTGGAACTGACAGTGAAAGGATGCCACTGCAGAGCAGAAATGGTTGGCACATTGATGAATACAATGCTCCCCGGTTTATAAACCATCCCTACACGCAGAAAGTAAATTTTAAGTCCGATCATTAACTGAAGAGAATAAAAATCAGACCTTGGCAATGTTTTATGATTTTAAACTCACCTGGGTTCTTGGAGAAGTTAAGCTCAACTGTTTCACAAGGTAAGAGCCGCGCAGAAAGCAATCTAACTCTTTGTCGTGATTGTAAGAACCTTAAGTACCGGTCAATTAAGAAGAGATAAACCCCCGGAAGAATGATGCAGAAGAAAGTTATTCCTACATGCAAGGCGTAAAAGAGTAGGAATATAATGTAGAGTTGATGGGTATAGAAGAACAGCTCGAATTTTTTACGCCTTATGCAAGGAAACACCGTAATCCACATGGCAATGCCAAAGATCATTGCCAACTCTCCGGCCACATTGGATATGCCCGTGTTGTCCCATTTTAGAATCTGAAACCATTATAATAAAACCCATTAGTCTTTGAGACCGTTAATTTTCTTGTTTTAGCATATATGAATTCTCTTTTACTAGCTTAAATAAAGAAAATGAAATGGTTTATGCATAAATGGATGAAATAAAAGTGTTCTAGTACCTATCCAGAAAAAAAAGAAAAAAAAAGAAACGTAAAAAGGTGTTCTACTAACAGTCTAACTGTAGTCAATGTTATACATTGAAAGAAACCCAGAGGGTTCAAAGATTTAAAGAAAATTTTAGATGCGGCAATGATGATCTATCATCACTTGTACTTAGCAATAACTTCAAATAACGCTTCTATGGTTCTTAAGAATGTTCCTCCTACAATTCAAGTGCTTTCGTGGACAGTATGTCACTGAATCTGGATATCTTTCCAAGTTTTCGATATGTTCTAAGTCCTAATTTCTATCCTTCCCATCAGAATAGATGCGATCACCTTTGCAGAAATGAATATTCTATATGATTCTTTATAGGCCGGGGAATGGTTTGGTCCCGAATATTGATTGTTCAAACTATTCTTCGATCTCTTCCATCTAATACTATCTACTACTATACAACCAACCAATAACTTGAAATGAATGGATTAGAAAAAAAGAAAAATACTCTTTCTATAACCATAAGAGAGGATTTTCAGATTTTCCATCTAATTGAGTTGTAGGAATATGATAATCCTTTTGATGAATTATTAAAATCCATCAACTCACACCTTACCAAGACCTTCAGTTTCCATAGATGTGGGGACGCCATCGTGATAAGGAGCTGACTTGGGAAGAAACCCAGTCATCCAAAGTCGATCGCTAGCTAGCACCCTCCTTATGGTCAGCCAGCTTAAGCTAGATTTGGGATTTACGAGGGTGCATCATTTGCCAATCTGGGTCCCATTTGAGGCGCAAACTATTATACGTATGAAGGTAAATAACTCCAATGAAGCTGAGGCTCATGCCCATTTGTTGAGAGCAAAAGTCTTTTTCATTTGATTAGGCGAATTTCTTGTCTTCCACGTCTGATTACAACAGATCGTTACTGTGAACGATTCGGCGGGATCTTCATAAATTTGGGCCGTACCATTTAGTAAAGGGCTCATGAAGAAAGATATGGATGGGGTGTGTATCTCATTTCTTTTTTGTAATTGTCTTATTATATAATACATGTACTACCGCTTGCAAAAGGGCATGTATAATGAGGATTCCAAATCGTTTTCTCCTTATTTCACAGTTGTTGGTCACAGGAAATCAACAAAGAGTAGATTAGAAAAATGAAAAATATAGAGATAAGTTTCAGATGCTTCAAATAGTGATTTTAAATGCAAGTTCATTGTTCAGTAAAATAAATCAATTAATGAAGTAGGAAATCGACGAGAAAGTTGCATAGAGAGAAGCCATACAATATGATTTTGACAGGGACTAAAATAAAATCTGATAATACCATGAAGATTTTCATCCATCATTGAAGATATTAGAGACATATAGCATGATATATATCAACTTGCCCCACTTATTATGGTAGATCTACGGAATCAGAGGATGCCATAGCTAATGGGGTTAAGGAAAGTGCTTCTGAATGACCTTAAAGGCTCGTACGATTTATTTAGTGTCAGTGCGTGTGTGGTACAGGGTAGTACAAAGTCAAACCCTAATTGTGGTAAACATAAAAGATATAACAACTAAGGCATGCTATGGAGATAATTAGAGATCATGAGAACCTACCTCTGCCAGTTCGTTGGTCAGAGCCCAATAGACGAAAAATAGCAAGCCATGTGCAGTGAAGAAGGCCATGGCCATATGCCCAAGCCATATGTGATACTTGATGCTGCCCTCCGACGTAAGCCGAATGAGTGGCAAAATCGATGAGCCTCGAGTGACCGGAAAGAAGAGAAAGGCACAACAGATGTTCCCAAGAATCCCTAAGTAGAAGCCTGTGCTTCTCAGCTTACGTTCCCACCTGCATATATGCTTGATCAATCATATTTCGGCCAGAGATGCACTGCACTATATATAAATACATAGTACAACATATGTATAAGCTCGTATATGTGAAAGCAGTGGAGAGAATACCGTACTTTTTATAGTTTTCATGGTTGTGGCCGTGGCCATGATGGTGGAAAATGCGCTTATCGATGTTGGAGAAGCTTATGGTGAGATAGGTGGAGAAAGACCAGATCAGGAGTGCAAGAAACATGAAGAGGAATATCAACTCCAGAGCTGAAATAACTCCTAATGGACCCTGCACTAGCACAGGCCGTTTCCATGAGGTCAGTCGACGATGTCTTTTATATGTGCTGCAATTCACAACATGTACACGTATAGCATTGCCATTGCAAGTTAATAAATGAAAACATGTAGGTGAATTTATCAGAGAGAGAGAGAGAGAGAGAGAGAGAGATTTATGCTTGTCCCACAGAGAGCAATAATAGAAACTTAGTTTTTGGTCCTGAAATTTTATCAAATACAGTCTGTAAGAGTAACCATGAGCAACTCTTTTGCACAATATAGCGTAGAATGCGTTTCTACTTAATGTATCAAAATCAAGGTCGTTCTAACCCGAACAGCTGTCAGCTGATTACTAGATCTCTACCATGGCGAAATTGTATTAAGCAGACGAAACACAGAAATGGTTAAAACAAATAAAAGGTCTAAGCATCATTTCCAGACCACCATGTATCTGGTTAAGGTTTTCGAGCCAAAGCACATGTCCACATTCAATCTTTGTCAGGATCCACTGAGTTGGTGTTCATCACTTTCAAACTTTATACGACGGAACCACATTCACGTCCATTACATGACAATTACACCAAATAGAGGTTCAACTTGCACCGTACTATTATCCACTCAAAACTTCTTAGAAGATAAGAATCAGACATACCGGTCTATGTAATTACCACCTTCCTTCCTTAGATGATGACAAACACTACCTAAAGCAGCCATAAGTAGGATGGGGAATGTATAGATCAACATATTTGCGCCTGCCATAGCAAAGATATGTAAGTACAACGAATGACAATGAAACATGAGCAATTAAGATTTCCTTAGTAAACTTTGATTCAGAAGGCTACCTTGAATTCCAAAATAGGTCGAATCCGAGCGTGCCCTTAATTCTATCAACCAGTTATTCCTCCACAGACTTGTTGGCGCCAGAATCCAGACTACCAAAAAACCAAGGAAAACCGGGCCAAGTAGCAATCTTATTGCCGCAGTAAACATCCTTTTCTCTTGGAGAGAACTGGATCCTTCCATCTCTGTAAGTTCATGAGACGAATGAAGACTTGTAATGCTTATTTATACATGCTTATATTAATAAAATAATATGATTGGTGTTACAACACTGAACAGGTAGTAAATGGGCTAAGCATCCCAAGTAATATAAAGAATATATCAGCAGAAAGAAATACAAGAAATAAAATAAAAGGTCAAATGATATCCGCACTCTTCTCTTTACTTATGCAGTTTCTTTGTTGGTTATTAATGGCTGTTAAATTTGCTGAAAAACTATCTGCAGCGAAAAAGAAAATGCTTAACAAATGAAGAGTGGCGTTATCATAACAAGGTACCTTTAATTATCAGCCAGCACTCCTCTTTGCTCGCACATTAGTATTTCAGGAAACTAAAGTACCACTTTCTCTCTAAGAAAACCAGCAAGAAACAAGTAGGAAAGAAATCCACATTCAATAAGCAGAGGTCCTACACTAGGATGATAAGTGGAAAAGAGCTGAGCAGCAATCTAAATTCAATGAGCAAAAGTCCTACACCTAGATGATTGAATTTCACTCTCATAAGAATTCTTGGAAATTGAAATAATGATGATAAGTAGTCCCTTAGTAACTATTCATGTCTTCTTTTTTAGTTATACGACGACTAAAAGGGCTGTGAATGTCAAACATTGGGCAGAAGTTCGTTTCCTCTTTTTGGATTTGCATATCCATGATAGGGCATGCTGATATCATACTGGAGTTTCCCAGCATTTCATCTCAAGGAAACTTTCATATATAACTGCATTTATGATGTCATTGCCAGTGTCATATGCATGTTCACCTATTGCAACTGTTTGATTAAGAATAAATCCTTTTCCCTTGAGTTTTTCAGTTTTACTCTTTTACTCAGAGTTTAAGAGATAAAAAAGGTTAGATAAGAACCTATCACTTTTCAAATAGAGTGAGAAAATTAAAAGAAAAGTAACTAATATTAAGAAATGAAAAAAAATTATAAGAAACAGATGTCATGAGGGAAAAACCCCAACCCTCTTTTTCTTCCTTTTGGACTTAAAATCAAAATTTGCTACCTTTGTCACCCATTTTAGTTATAAAAGGAAACATAATGGACTATATAAACTAATATTCACACTCCTTCTGAACAATATAGATTATCATTTTATTAAGAGAGCTTACGATATTTATTCACATAATTAAGCATAACAAATTGCCAAACAGATTAGGTTTATCTAAAGGGAAATGATATCCTCACCCTCTATCTTACCATATCTTTAGCCCTTTTCATCATTTAGTTTGTTTTTAAATGATATTAGAGTGAGCGTCGCTGGAAGGAAAATAGGGTTGTTCAAGTGGGTTTGCTAGCTATTGGATTTTTGGTGTTGGGTCGAAAAAATGGGCTATGAATTTAAAAAGGAAGACTAGCCCCGTATTCTTTATTAATTATATTTACTCAAATTGGACGCACTGTAGAAGAGAATGAGAAAATGAATACTATACCAGTTTTGCTATGAGCCCAATGAAAGGATTTGAAGAAAATAAATTGACCCACATATCGGTTATGTATCCATCTTGGCATATATAATTTACAATAGAAAAGATGCATAAGATATGGAGAGACATCCTTGGCGATATATCTACCATACTTATATAAGAGAGTAGACATAAATAAGAAAGAAGATAAACACACAAAACAAAGTTTACACAGGAGAAGATTTGTGATTATCTTCACTCTTCAAAAGGGACATTGAGGTTGAGCTTAGTACACAAGAACCAAAATCGATCATGTGGAAGTCCCTTGGTAAAAATGTCCAAGAGCTGTTGATCGGAGGGACTTTTACGAAGGGACTTCCACATAATCGATTTTGGTTCTTGTGTACTAAGCTCAACCTCAATGTCCCTTTTGCTTGAAGGTGA
The DNA here is from genome assembly GCA_035236585.1 of Warburgia ugandensis. Lineage (NCBI taxonomy): Eukaryota > Viridiplantae > Streptophyta > Magnoliopsida > Canellales > Canellaceae > Warburgia > Warburgia ugandensis. Next base: position 33,906,490 of record CP141139.1, read on the forward strand.
GTGAAGATAATCACAAATCTTCTCCTGTGTAAACTTTGTTTTGTGTGTTTATCTTCTTTCTTATTTATGTCTACTCTCTTACATAAGTATGGTAGATATATCGCCAAGGATGTCTCTCCATATCTTACATATCTTATCTATTGTAAATTATATATGCCAAGATGAATACATAACCGAATATGAAGCGTGCACTTCACTTCATATTATTTATGTTCCCTCTGATCAATAACTCACAGACATCCTTACAAAGGGACTTGCACATGATCGATTTCGTTTCCTATCTACCAAGGTCAACCTCCTTAGCATCTCTTTTTGCTTGAGGGGAGTGAAAGATAATAAAAAATCTTCTCCTATGAGAACTTGCTTTTTTGCCTTTATCTTGTTTCTTATTTGTATTTATTCTTTTACGTAATACGGTAGACATATCAACAAAGATATCTCTCCATTTCTTGTACCTCTTATCCATTATAAACTGTATATACCAGAATGAATACATGACCTATGTGTCGATCAATTTTTTTTTTCTTCAAATTCTTTTGTGATAATAAAGCTTTATTGACCAAATGGTCATGAGTTCAAATCCTAAGAGGTGTAATTAGAAATATAACTATTTTTGGCTCACTTCCTATCAGCTTAAGCTTTTAAGTTGAATCATAAACCAACATCCAAAACCCATAATCAAAGGTTTTTAAAAAAGCAAGTAGCAATGGCTAACTATAGTTGTTTATAAATGGGTTACAACCAACTGATTTATGCCTCTCTTCGTAAATTTTTATCTCTTGTATTTTATCATATGACTTCATTTTGTTGTGAGTTTAAAATTAGATGATGGGTTAGCATATTTGATTTGAAGGAAAATTTGAGCTTGGGAGGAAAAAAGGGATGGCCAAGATAAAATTGTCATGGTAGTCTGCGAATATTAATATGAGCTCACTAAGATGATTACCCCCAACATAGTGGTAAGGCCAAAGCAGGCTATCTTGAATCATGGATCATGCTAGTTGTAGCCAATGATATGGATTTTTGTTCCTTCCCCGTGCCCTTTTGGAACTTCTCACCACTTCTATCTACATTCTTTTGTTCCTTCCCCTAGTTTTAGAACTTTCTACTTACATTGCCTCACTCCTTCTAACCAGTGCCATTTTTGGTCTCCTTTGGACATGTCCAAACCATCTAAGTCTAATCTCCCTCATCTTGTTACCTAGTGGTGCTATCCCTAAGTTTCCTCTAATGTTTTCATTCATAATTCTATCCTTTCTTCTCTTGCCACTCATCCATCTCAATATCATCATTTCTATGATGCTCATCCTATGAACATAATGTTCCTTAACTGCCCCCTCAGGTTGATCCATAGAGCATGGACAGCCTTATGGTCATTCTATAGAATTTTTCTTTTTAGTTTGAGTAGCACCTGCCGATCACACAAAACTCCATATGCACATCACCATTTGCACCAGCCTGGTTGGATTCTCTACATAACCTCCCTCTCAATCTCTCCACTCTCATGAATCATTGATCCTCAGTACCGATAGTGGTTTTTTACAGGGACTTCTTGGTTATCAATCTTAAATGGTGCTCCACTCCTACTTCTCTCCTTGCTAAAATTGTATTCCATATATTCTATCTTAGTTCAATTGATTTTAAACCCTTTAGATTCTAATGCTTCTCTCCATAACTCTAGCTTTGTGTTTACGCCCTTCCTTGTCTCATCAAGTAAGACTATCATCTGCAAATAGCACACACCATGGAATCTCCTCGTGTAAATGTTTTATTAACTCATTCATAACCAACGTGAAAAGGTATGGGCTCAATGTCGATCCTTGATGTAATTCTATAGTAATAGAAAAATCACAGGTCTCACCACTAGTGGCATTAACATTTGTTACTGCTCCCTCATACATATCTTTGATTATGTATATATACTGTTGGGAAGCCGCTTTCTCACCCAACATGCTTTATATTAACTCTCCAAGGACTCTATCATAAGGTCTCTAAATCGATATAGACCATGTGGAGGTCTCTCCTCCTCTCCCAACATTTCTCTATCAATTGTCTTGGTAAGAAAATAGCTTCCATGGTAGACCTCCCAGGCATGAAACCAAACTTGTTCTTTGATACACTTGTTTCATGTCATAGCCTCTTCCCAATCACTCTTTCAAAAAGTTTCATAGTGTGGCTCATAAGTTTAATCCCTCAATAATTAGTGCAACTATGTATGTCTCCTTTATTCTTATAAATTGGTACAATAGAGCTTTTCCTTCATTCATTCAGCATTTTCTTTTATTTTATAATCTTGTTAAATAACTTGGTCAACCAAACTATTCCAGTATCTCCTATATGCTTCTAAACCTCTATTGGTATACCATTGAGCCCCATGGCCTTTCCTGATTTCATCTTTTTCAAGGCCTCTTTCACTTCAGGTATTCTAATCCTATGTTCATATCTACAATGTCTAATGTTATTTAAGTTTATACTATTTTCAATCCCTATATTCTTAAAGCCATTGTCATTTAACAATTTTTGAAAGTAAGTTTCCTACCTTTGTTTGATCTCATTATCTTTGACTAGTACCCTTTGATTATCACTTCTAGTGCACCTAACATGATCTAAGTCCTTACCTTTATGTTCTCTTATTTTTGCAAGTTTAAACATATCTTTCTCACCTTCTCTTGATCCTAACCTACTATAAAGGTCATCATATGCCTTAAGTTTAACCTCACCTACTATTCTCTTGGCAACCCTTTTAGTATTCTTATATTGTTCATAGTATTCATTATTTCTAGTCTTCTCTCATACTTTAAAACACACTTGTTTTTCTTTAATAACTTTTGCACTATTTCACTCTACCACTATGTTTCCTTTACTAATTGTCTTTTACCTTTAAACACTCCTAAGACATCTTTTGCCACTTTCTTAATGGACTCGGCCATATTAGCCCACATGGTGTTTACTTTTCTTTAATAGTTTCAGTTTTCTTCTACCATCAACTTATTTGTGAATGAGGTTATTTTCTCTGCTTTTAAGATCCACCACTCAGTTTTTGGATACCTATTAAGTTCATTTTCTTTCTTCCATCTTTTAATATAGATAACCATAACCATTAACCTATGTTGTAAGGTTAAAGTCTCACTAGGTATCACCTTGCAATCCTTACACATTGATCTTTCAATATTCCTAAGTAGAAAAAAGTCTATTTGGCTTTTATGAAGTCCACTTTTAAAGGTTATTAAGTGTTCATCCCTCTTCTTAAAGAATATATTTGCAACGACCAGGTTATATGAAAAAGCAGAATCAAGGATAGTTTTTCCATCTCATTTCATTCTCATATACATGTATCTTATCATATCCTTCCTTTTCTTTTCCTACATGGTCATTTAAGTCTGCTCTTATAAATATCCCCTTAGTGTTAGGAATTTCTTACATGAATCCCTACATATCTTTGCAAAACTGTTTCTTGATTATATCTTCTAACCCTACTTGTGGTGTGTATGCACTTATAACATTTATTATATGCTCTCCTAGAATAAGTTTTATTATTATAATTCTATCACTAATTCTTTTAATGACCACAACTTTATCCTTTAATTCTTTATTCACTATTATTCCTATGTCATTTCTATTATTATCGTTTCCTATGTACCAAAGTTTATACCCATAAATTTCTCTAGTTTTAGCCGCTTTCCAATTGGTTTCTTAGATACAAGCGATAGTGACTCTCCTACATTTCATCGTATCTACTAACTCCAAACCCTTACCTTTCAATGTCCCTATATTCCATGTGGAGATATGAATCTTATGGTCTTGAGATATCTTATTTACCCGCACTCTTCTCGACCTCCATGGCATGAACCCATGCCCACTTTTCACTGCATCTGGGTTCTGATGTAGTGCATAACTTTCGAGGGAATGATCTAGTAGCCATTGCCCATTTTCCATTACATCCGGGATCATTTGTAAAGTATTGCTTTTAAGGAATGCCCTAGCAACCCTTGCTCATTTCTCATAGCACGCTGGATCTGATGTAGTGCATCACTTATGAGGGATGCCCTAGCTTGAGGGAATGTCAGTTTTATATTCATGTCATGTTAGAGTTGCCATACTTTTAAGAAGCTAGAGATGATTTCCATTTCTTACTTGCAATAAACGAATACAAATGCACATTTATTTGCAAGTAGGAAAGAAATAACAAAATCATCTTCAACTTCTTCCTTGCCGGCTAGCATCGGATGTAAGACCCTTCTCCTTTTTCATCTGGGTTTGGGACTTGACACAAAAGGTCAATTATGCCCCCAAAATTATGACAGATATTTCAATCTGCCCCTTGATGATCCAATTTACATAATTTTCATCCTAAACTAATTTGAAGAGGTTAATTTGGTATTTTCTATTAAGTTATCTATTTAGAGGCTTATTTTCATTAACATGGGTTAAACTAATCGGACATATCTTTAATTTTGGGTTTTCTACATTTTTCTGATGTTGCAAATAAAATTGTTCAAGGGGTTGTCATGTAAGACAAATGCAACCATGGGCCCATGCAACAACTATGTAGGCCTACTTTAGGATCACAAACTAAATTCGGGTGGGGAACTAATCTTAACGATAAACAATTAGACACTCTTCCTACATCTGCATTAGTTTTCTTCTCATCTTCTTTCATTTATTACACTCTTTCAAAGAGATTCTCTATCAAACAGTAATGGTTTCTTTGTCTTCCACATGGCCTCCTTTGGCCAACAAAAATTTGTGCCCTCTACATACCTTTTATGCCCGATTGGTAAATAAAAAACTCTCAACTACCTTTGCAACTGAATCAGACCTTTTCTACTATTTCTTCATCTCCATAATAGACTTATAAATTATTATTTTTACCATTACCAATTAATGAGTTTTAATTACTTATTAATTGATAATGTTGAGTGCACTTTAATCAACGTTGTAGATGATCAAATTACTTTCTATTTTGTGGCTGCATTAAGAGAGAGAGAGAGAGAGAGAGAGAGAGAGAGAGAGAGAGAGAGAGAGAGAGAGAGAGAGAGAGAGAGAGAGAGAGAGAGAGAGAGAGAGAGAGAGAGAGAGAGAGAGAGAGAGAGAGAGAAATAAGCAATTTAAGTAAACATAGTGTTCATGTCATAATTCTAAAATGCACAAGCTGACTCGAATGAATTACTTGACTCGATAAGAAATTGAGTTACACATCTAGTTGACTCATTGCATATTAGAAAATTTTTAACTTACGTTAATCCTTAAACCTAAGGAATCAAGGACAACTATAAAATGCTAAAACTAGCTACACTAGCTTTTGTTTGTACACCAAAGTGAACATTTGATATGTACAATAAAAATTAAAATATTAATGAAAATCTTACTTTAGTATTTTTGAGTCACCTATAAGTTGCTTCGAGTTAACTCAACTCAACACTTTTGAGTCCAATTAATCAAGTTTTTTAGTTTTTAAACTATGCTCCATGTCAAATTAATGACACTTGCAAAATTAACATAACAAACATGAAAAGTTAAAATGGTTGGACATGCAAGTGATACCTAAGGATGCAGAGTAATGTCATAACTAAATGGATTGACAAAATCAACCATGTATTATTTGTTTAGGTAGTATATTGATAAATTAAAATTTTTAGGGGCAAACTGAACTACTATGAATAGTTTATAGGGCATTTTGACTCAGGGCTTGGAATTAAAGGCTTTTTGGTCATTTTAAAAATATTATTAATAAAGAAGATGAGGTTAATGTAAATGATAATAATATAAATTTATAAACTCACTAAACATAAAATAGAAATAAATTAATAAGAGCAAACCAAACTCGAAAGAAGAAGTTAACCTATTGAATATTTCGTCTTTTCTTTCTCAATACATAATGTGCATAGTACCACATTATATTTCAATAAGGAAAATAAAACAAGCATCACAATAGAATTAAAAATTATAGTAAAGGTTTAATAAATTAAAAACCTTGTGCTAGAGGTTCTTTAGTAGTAACATGATTATATTTTATCAAAAAAATCTTGGCAAATAAATACATGTGGGTCATTATTTTTTGTATTATTTGATAAAAAAAATCTCAATTTTTATCACTAATTCTTAAATTCTCTATTTTCTTTCTTATTCTTTTTGCTTATGGTTTGTCTCTCTTTCTTTCTCATGTCTACACACTTTATGTTTCCCTATTTGCTCCAAACTTACCAATTTTCTTTTCAATAAATATAAATCTCTCTCTCCCTCTCTACCATTAGCAATTTTCAAGCTTAATTTAAAGTTAGGGCAAGCCAATAAGAGAAATGAGATTCCCACCTCTTACATTCACCTTACTCCCACCTCCTATTAGTTTTTTGGGTATTTGTAGCTAGAAAATGTTGAATTTTATGTCTACCATAAAAGCAACTTCAAACATCCAAAAGAAGGTGAATAAAGGGGTGGAAACATCATTTCCATTTATGTAGCCAATGGGCCCTTAAAAATATTTCTAAAATATATTATCTTTAAAATTTGTGAAGCTTATTAACTTCTCAATAGACTTCCATCTTTATTAGAATTAAAAAACTACACAACTCTGGCTTTGGAAGGTGCAAAAGCATCCTCCCCTAAAAGCTTTAAAATAAAATTAGGTGGCTTAAAAATCCACTTATTTGAAGTCTTTTTCCTAACTACTTCCTTAGCTAAGGCATTTGCAACCATGTTCTTCTCTCTATGCATGTGCGCCATGTTCCAAGAATTTAGAAAGGCAATAATCCATGACACATCTATAGTTAAGGTCCTTGTCACCAAGTTAGGTTCTTTCTTTGATAATTAGATTGAATTCATAGTATTGACCACTGGTTTTGAATCTCCATTAATATGTAAACAAGAAAATTAACTCTTTGCTAAGTATAATCCTAGTATAGTTTTAAACTTACTTGCAAGCTCACAAATCAATGTAGTATTTTGTATGTGATAAAGGTCAATTCCACAAGGAATCTCATGATTTTGTAGGTTGATTAGATGTTATTTATGTTGCTTATCTTAGCCAAAGAGAGATGGTTTTTATTTAAGCTAGGAATTTAAACAACATGGTAGACATGAAAGCTTTAGTAAAAATTGCATGGAACTAAACTAGAATGGAATGCATACTCTAACCTAAACTAATGAATGGACACATAAGCAAGAATTAATCATGAAATAAACAACTTAACAAAAGAAATAGTATCAAAACCATGCGCATAACCCTTAGAGTTGTGTGCATGATCTTGAACATGGTGTGTGTGAAAACTAAGTGCAATTTAACCTAGGATGATGCACATGAAACTATGATGAAAAAGTTACCTAATGAACATGAATGCTGCGCATGATAACTTAAATGTACGATGCACGAAAAGTAAGCACAAAAGCATGGTATGACAATCAAGAATCAAGGACTTTTAAGCATTAGAAACAAGTAAACAAAGGAGCATGAAACAATTATTGAATTTGAATTTCTACAAAAGATGGTGTGCATATTACATAAGTCTAGAAAGAAAAGTGGGCATCTTCAGGACATGAAAATAAACCCAAATTCTTGTCCAACATCCAGTAAGTAGCATGCATGTGATCCAAAGAAAAATGAAGGAAAAAGAAGGGTGAAAGAGATGAGAAGAAAGCAAAAAAAGAAAGAAAAAAAGGCAAGGAATTCAATGAACAACTAACTTGATCCAAGGACTTCTATCTCTTGGCTATCACTACAAGATAATTGAGGCCCTTGAATACAAGGATCTATAGAACAAAACTAAAGTCAAGAAGATAAGGAAAAACTTAAAGCATGAAACAAAGAACAAAGTAAGTAATAAGGAATGTAAAAGAGCAAAGAAAACCAATAATTGAAGTGAAAATGTAATGACACAAAATTTTAAATTCCTAGAGAACCCCTCTTTCAATTACAATCAATCATAATATTTGTAATTAACGAAATTTTTATATCTTATTTATTTTGGAAAATAATTGGATTGGACAGGTAGATCAATGTTCTATTTAATTTAAAATTTATGAAGTTAGAATTTGTTGAAATTAGCTCTATTATTATATTCTACTTGAAAAATGGAATTCAACAACTCAAAGAACATTGAAAACAGCGTTCGGATAAAAAAAGTTATGAGCATTGGAAGTGAAGGGTATTTTGGTAATTAAAAGTTAAAAAAATGCACGGGGCTATTTTGTTAACAACACCCCCTTTCGACTCTACGTCATTCTCCTCATTAGTACCACGTCAGCATGACATCATTAATGCATCATCATTGTGCCAGCACCATGTCGGCGACAGAACTGCATTAGCGTTGAAGCAGACAGTGGGCACCGACCATTATTTGCAGAGGCAGCGCTGCCAAAAAGGGCAGTGCACCACCTTATAAATTCCCCTCTTCTCTTCCCTATCGCACCTCAAATCCATCCCCGATCTTCTCCTCTTCCTCTGGCCACCTATTCTCCATTTTTTTCGACAACTGTAACTACGATTATTGTTTGGCCCTAAGACAGTCATTTGAGCAGCAGTGGATCAAAGATTAGACATCGCTGCTGGATTCCTCGTGAGAAGACTATCAAAACCCCTCTATCTATTTCACAATTGGAGCAGATTTTACCAGCAATCAAACAAAGATTCTAGTCTGACAGAAAAATCCATGTTTACCCACATCAAATGACCATGAAACGATGCCAAACTTAAATAGGAGTGAAGGTAAGAGCCTGATTTACAAACCCTTTTAATTAGGAGTCAATCAAACTTAGAAAACATCATCGGTGACTATCACTCTATTACCTTCTCCAGCGATGGCTAGTCATCATTGGTAACCCTATTCTGGATCCAGAATTTTAATCTGGACCATTAAACAGGCTTGAAAAACAAAATCTCTAATTTCAAGAGCTATAGAAGCCCGATTAACTACCTGAAAGGTCCATTAGAATCGTATCAATGACGCAGACCTAATTATGCAATAAAATCTACAATCAGATAATGATTTTATCTACTTATAGCCTAAAAATCCTAGGAATCTCATGGATCCACTAGATCAAAGATAATCTAAACCTAATAAGTGGCCTATTGGACAACTTAGAAACTATGATATCCAATTCAACCCTGAATTAAGGTTGTTCACCCTTAGATCATAGATCTAACCATTTATGGATGGGATCGAAGTCTAGATCGATGATTTAGAACATTAATCTATGAACTTGATTAATGATCGCAAAATAATAATTAGATTCTTATATCCAGGATACTATAAAGACCTTGAAGAAGATCCAAGATTTAAACTAAAGGAGGACATGAATTAAGTGACATCTTTTGAGATAAGTAGTCTGATGCTGCTAAGTTTTCAAACTGCATTTCAATTCTACTTGCATCTATTTTCATGTTTAGTATGCTTTTGGAAATGATGTTGAGATATGATATTTTCATGCAAACTATTTCGTGGTTCATGATCTTGATTTAAAATGTGATTTCTTATATATTTCATGAACATATTTTATATATGCATTACTCACATGTTTTGAAACTAGTGGCATAAATTGCATGATTTATGATTATTGAGAATTGGATTATATATATATATATATATATCTTTTTCGGGCTAATGAACTTGATGGGCTCTATGCTAAGTGGGTAGATTGCCAATTGAGGCAACCTGTAGAGGGAACAAAATCCTGAGTTTCAAGTAGGTAGATTACCGATTGAGGCAACCTGCGGAGGGAACAAAACCTTGAGTTCCAAGTGGGCAGATCGCCGAATGAGGCAGCTTACAAAGGGACTAAGAGGACATATCCATAGTCATCGTGGAGGCTATGGTGGGCCAGAGACACACGATTTCAAATAGGTTATGGTCATGAGCATAGTGGGCCCTGTGATTTTGGTTCTTGGTATCACCATACATGGTGTATCGAGATGGTCTTAAATGAGTACTCGTGACTAATTAGCTTGATGTGTTCGCTGAGAAACCCACGCGTATGATATCTACCGTTGGGTTAAGATTCTATCATCTTGTTTAATCGGTCACTATTTTAATATTTTATATTATTGATTGATGGGTTTTGATGGAAATTTCTATTATTTGAAAATATAAAAACAAGTAGAATTATTTACACGTGAATACCCACATTTACATAAATTGCATAATTTTATCTGAAAAATTCTTGTTAAAATTATGCATGTTGCATGCCGTGTTTTCAAATAAGCAGTATCAAATTCTCCTACTGAGTATAAGGAATACTCAACCCAATATATTATTTTTACATATTAGCTCAAACAGGAATAGAAGAAGTATTAGGAAGATTTAGTGTTACAATCAAGTGGGTAAAGATAAATACAAGCGTAAATGTAAGTATATAAACTCATTGTTTTGGAACATGTATATATACATCGTACAGTTGGATTGTGAGCCGTGACTGAATAGATCTAGGATACATTTATGGTATTTTGAGTACACATTATTTTATTTTTCTTTGAAGTAAATGACAATTGGAGTTTTTAGAATGAATTTGAAAAGAAAAAGTTTCTTCCACTGCATTGCATTGTTTTCCAAAACAGGGCCTGACTGTGCATTAGAAATTAGTTATGCATTTAAAAATGCATGTGAAAAACCTGAGTCGTCACAAAAAAACAAATAGAAATAGTGCAAATCATATCAATATGATCAAGGTGTAAAAACTTAGATGCATTGGAGAGTCTATTCAAAGCAATTTTCCATAACTAAATAATAATAATAATAAAAGCTTCACCTTTGGTTGAAACTTAACTGCCTAAATTTTCTTCAAAAGTAAATCATCACCCTAGTGAAAATCATTATTCCTAATAATAGAATACATTGTCCTAATGGAAATGAACCCTAATTTATTAAGTTTTGAAATAATTTCATCCTTTTAGCAAGTTTTAGGCACTTAAATTTTAGCAACATTGTCTTTGATATCATCATCCCATTTATCAGTGATGACATCTAGTTTCAAAGTGCAAATGTTCTTATCAATCAAATTAGCCACTTTCTCATTAAGATTGACCTTGGAAGAAGTGGTATGTTACGGAACAATGGTTGGGAATCTACCCATTAATCTTCCAACAATTGATTCTTGCACCATTTCCAACTTTCCAATACACTCCTTTCTTAAGAACTTCTCTAACTTGCAAAATAGCTCTTCAAGCTAAGAATCTTTTATTGTAGATGTAACATCCATAAAGCCATCTTTACTTAAATATTTGGCCTCAATAAAGTCAGACCATAACGATTTCTTACCAGAAATAATTCACCATCTAAGTTAGCCACGGAAGCTGAATTTACATGATTAAAATTCTTTATTGCAATACCTTTTGACTTTTTCCTTAATAATTTCTCCCATCGAACCATATGCATACTTTACTACTATGTTTGCCCCTAAGCAACCACGCAATTAGAAGCGTCTCATCCGCTATCAAGAGATTTATAAAATGTACCATTTCCTTGTTAAAACAAGTTTGCGGCTAATCACCCTTTCATAGTTTTTATGATGAAGTACGATTGCATGGGCATTCCTCACATCACCTCTTCCATTTTACTTGTGAAATTTCATTCCTGATTGGAATGCTATTGCAGAGTAAACGATTTGGTTATCTTTCTTTATATGGTTGACTCCAGTCCATATAAATATGCGTGGACTCCGCAATAGCCTTGCCCACCAACCGCCATTGCAATTCCCTCTCCTGAAAATAGAGGACATTTGCCAAGTTTTAAGTGGCTGCCAACTTAAAGTAAGAGTTGATATTGACACCCCTTTGTAAGAGGAACATGAAGATGACATTGGACTCGTCACCACGCAAAATAATCTTTGAAATTACAAAAACCACATCTGCGACACGAATGGGTCTTGTTTTATTACTGCATCTCCTTGGTGATTTTGCATCCATTCATCCAGTGGACAGAATCCCATCTGATACGAGAATGCTGGTCCCTGTATGACCTTGAGGTGGCCCAATTGTTATCAGTGGTCCCATCACCAAACACCCATGTATAGAGGCTCCTTCTTGAGCCACTGCTCTAGAAGGCCCCTTACTTTCTTTAATTAGTTGAAGATGTTTTGAGTGGAGGGAGATATACCCATGGAAAAGGGTGCCTATATCCATTCTACTTTTAGTGAATTAGTTATGTGGGACGTTTTCTTTCATTCTCATTCTCGTCACTGCAGTTTTCTCCAAATAGCTAATATGAACAATTTTATTAAGAGAAAATCCCCCATTTGGTAATTTTAATTTCGATCTGAGGAGGTCAGCTTTTAAAATTCAATTCATTAGTGCCTCTCCCGTTCTCCAAATACAGTTTTATAACTGTTTCGTCAAGGTAGATAATCTTAGTAGTAGTACAAACACAAATTAGCTAGTACAACTCCAGGTGATAGATAGTACATAGCATATTCTCCTTTGACTTCCTTCAAAAAGTGATCCATTTTCTTTTTATATATAGCTACTTTCATCTTATGGCTCAAGTTCTGCAGTACTTAATCAGCATAGATATTTAATTACTTAGTTGTGATGTGTAAGGATGAGAACAATCCTCCGGAGAGATCACCATGAGAGAAAATTCCACTATTGATAATTTAATTACCGAATTCAGTTGGCTTTCCTCAATACTGGTGAGATTGATAGCTTTGTCGATATCAATTAAGCTAATCTAATAGAAAGTCTGTATATTTGTTACATAGGGTCATAGAAAGTCTGTTCCTTTGTTACATAAGGCCACGTGTCCAGCCCAGATGGCACGATAAATGGAAACTATGCATAGTTTTAAACAATGAGCAAACTCAACGGGTTGTTAATGGTGCCAGTGATGCGATATTCTGACTTGAGATGAGATGATATAGGCCATAGTGGTACTTGATCTGAGATGAGATAAGTTATAATTTCTTCTCATCTCATTGTTAGCAGTGCTTGAGATGAGATGAAAGTGATCTCATTCTAGCTCACAGTTAGTGGTGCTTGCATGAGATGAGATGGGATGAAAACCATCTCATCCCAACTCAGTATCATTGGGGCTTCCTATGGGATAAGATGAAAATCATTTCACCCCAACCCACTATTTGTAGTGCTTGAGATGAGATGGAAAATCTTGTCTCATCTCCTCACCTTGTTAGGGGTTTACATATCACTTCCATCTCAAGTCATCCCATCTCATTCCTAGTGTAAAAGAGAGTCATTTCTTCTTATCCCAAAAATTCAGCCCCACTCTTGTATTTACAAAGGAAAGCTTTTACTGTTCTAATACAGCTTAATCCATCATTCTAATTCCAATTGCAAATAGATCTAATCAACATAGTATTTTCTTTTAAGAGGAGTTCAATGGAGCTCCAATGGCTTCCTAAGGTAATATTATTTCCAATAATCATGGTAGGAGTCCACACTCAAGAAACGTGGAAGGAATCTACATCATCTATTGGGCCCTATCCCTTGATTTTTAAGCAATCCAACCCGTTCATCAGATTTGGAGCTCATCAAGATGGCTGCAAAATATTTCATACAACAATTGCATCTTTGGTGGGTTTCTTCCCCTTGGAAATGTGGATGTATTATGTTTCACCTTAATACTGTTTATATTTTAATGGATGAGGCCCACTAGACAAGTTTCCATTGGATGAGATTTTTGGTATCGGCCCATGGGCCCCTAAATCCAATTAATGGATTGGATTATTCAAAAAATTAAAAGTTGGAGCCGAACAGGTAGTGTGTGGACTATTTCTACACTTTTTAGATCATTTCTACCATGACTCTTCCTTGTATTTACAAAAGAAATTTTTTACTATTTTAAAACAACTTAATCCATGATTCTTATTCCCATCCTAAACAATTCCAGCTAAACTTTTAGCAACCTCTGTACACCAACCAAACTTGCCGGCCCGATCCCATTATAAAAGCTCCAAATATAGTTGGGTACGTCTCCCCGTAATAGAGCTTTGGAAGATGACGCGTCAACTCATAGGAAGGCATCCTAGTAAATTCTACGTGCTTTCTCTTTTCACGTACATGCTATATATAACTTTCCTCGTACAAATATGAATGTTAACACTTGCTCAATAGATAGAGGTAAGAAATCTAAGGATATATGTGCTATGGCCGACCATCTTTATCTGTTAGGATTCAGTAGAGAGAGAAGAAGGCTTAAGGATATTTTGCTATGGCCTACCAACTTTTCCTGTTAGGTCTCGTAGATTTGACTTGCTATTTTATATTTTCCTCGATCCTAGGTTGTAGCATTTTTTAGCGGCCAATGATAATAGTAATGGTAGTGTCTCTAACATTGCATAGAATTGAATAAAACATAGAAATGTAATTCTGCTCTATCACTCATCTACTTTGAAGGCTGCACTCTTTGGAAGAACATAAGGTCAACATACTCAACGGTGTTTAAATGAAACTCAAATCCTCTTGGCTGTGCTATATATTGACGTGCAAAGTTGTGTTTGTGCCTGATTTGCCAGCCTGTCATTTTGAATTGTGTTTCTTTTTAGACACTTTTAGTTACTTGATATTAAGACACTAAAATTATTCAAAACTAAGTTAAAATATAATGGGCAATGTAGCTAGCATCTAAGGTGTCAAAACTCAAAATGCAGATACAATGCAAACTGTACAAAAAATGTATCAACCGGGATTCAATATGGTGGAGAACTTGAATAATGCAAAAATGTGTGGATAAATAATTTAAAATTCCAGCAAAAAATATTAGCCAGTAAAAGTATAAAATAGTAACGATGGGTTTGGTAGCTGGTAAAAGTGGAATTCCAAGATCCAAAATGTGGAAAGTTTAAAAATGTATCAACTAAGCTGAGTTCCAAGCAGAGATGGTGCATTTTGATACTATGTCTTGTTGTTCCTAAGTAATTTCAAACGATGAAATTTACCCTTTGAATGGGGAGCCTGTTTTATCTCCCTCACACTGCGGTAACTTCTTTTACAACTGTTGAACAAATGACATCACTTAGGATTTCTTTCTTAATTCTAAATTAGCAAAAAAACTCATCCAAGTTACTCATCCTAGTAGCAATTTTCTAATTTATACTCTTGCATATATTACAACATAGGATAGATTGGGTTACTCATCCTAGGCAATTTTTTGAGGCAATTCAATTACAATTTTTTATTTTAACTCACGATATAACAAGATAGATTGCATTCTGTTACTGATAAAATCTACATTATCACTGAATTGATTGATTATCAAAAGGTAATACATATCAATATTTAAAGACAATATATGTTGATGAGCACCATATTCCCACTGTGATTATAGCTGTAGATAATGACTTTATAATCTCGTGTCTACAGTGATCACACTTATCCTAACACCTCCCCCAAGATGATGCAAAGATAATTTTGGCATCAACCTGCTAATTAAATATTGTAATTGACGGATTGATTTCATAATAATTGACAAAAGAGCATAATCTCTAGTCAATCCAAACTTCCTTTGTAGTCAGAAGTAGATCCCAAATCGTTGATGTCTTCTTCAATGAATCCATCTTAATTGCATTTTAACAGATAAAAAATCCATGGTAATGGGCATCATATCCTTAAGTATTGATCACAAAATTGAATGACAATTGAAGCAATTCAAGGTAGTCCATCAGAATAATCAAACGATCAATGGTAGTTGGAGGCATAATCCATAAGAAGATGTCAGATTGCAGGCTTTTAAATGACCTATGAGATTGATCTCTTCATAAGGAAATTAGATGACACAACTCCCTTATGAGTCAAGATCCCTCCACGCTAATAATTGATCTGAGAAAATGGGGTGGTTTGGGTATCATAGTGTTGAGAGAGAGTCAAGCTTTAGATGAAACAACATGGAGAAATTGTCAATTGAGGACAAAATTATTGATGGGTACAAGATAGATTGCATGAAATCAGTGGTGGTGCATTACTATTCAATGCTATAATACTCTTATGACTCATACTATAGCTGCTCAGTACTATTATGACTCATACTATAACTACTCAATACTATTATGACTCAGTATGATTGGAGTACTATTCACCAATATATATTTTTTTTTACTATAATGATTATGCCTCGCCGTAATGATTATTGAGAGTCATAATCATTATCAACCACTCTCTTCAATGTAATCATTATGACACATAATTAGGGAGATCAGGGTGAAGTGCTGGATTGTAAACGATGATAATTCGGGGAGCAAGAAGATGATGACAATCCAATAAACAGCAAATGAGGATGGTAATGAGAAATCCGAAGAAAGATGATGAAGTCTTTGTAAAGGAGGAATCAAAGAACAACCTCCATGATAAGCAAGCAAGAGATGAAATGAGAAGCACCAACAAGGAATGCTTTACAGCCACAAAAATGGCAACAAAAATGAAAGTTAACCAAAATATCAATAGCAATTGGGTGCCTCAGGGGAAGCATACTATGAGAATGTGCGAAGGATGCACTATTTTTAGGTCGAGAGCTGGGGTGCTCTTAGGTAGCTTGTAAACCGCAAAGGATGATGTGATAGAGATCTGTAGTCATTAAATCGTGAGGTCCATCACGCAAAATCTCAAATTGGCTTGCTATAAGGAAGAATAACTTACAGCCAATGTAGATGGTTTTAGACCTGTGTGATGGAAAGTTTGAGCCATGATTTCTATGTCCAATTGGGATACGGCAGCATTTTCCTCTTCTAGTGAAGAGGATGCTCATAGGTGGCAGTCTCAACCACAGTCGCTTTGGAAAGAGAACCAATCATTGATCAGCTGAAGAAAGTGGTAGTTGTTCATATTTGAAGAGGGAGGCTAAAGTTGGATGGAAATCCAAGGCTGAACTTGTTTTTTTTTGTGACCATGTGGATGAAGATCCAAGACAGAGGATCTTCAAGGAAGCTGAGACAAATCTATTACTAGAATTTGATGGAATATCCCCTTGATCATGGACCCATGAAAATTTGTTGCTGGAATTTATCTCTCCAATCTCCTGCAATTTAATGGCCGATTCGGTAATAGTTTCCTCTGGTCAAACTTTCGAGACAAACTGCAATTCAGCACCTTGAACCAGAAGAAAAAGGATGATGGGAAGTCTTCTTATATATATATATATATATATATATATATATATATATATATATATATATATATATATCAACACACAATCATTACAACCCTTTTGTCCTTTTTTTTCACCTTTCTCTTTTCCTTGTAATGGTTATGGCACATAATGATTGCACGTCAATGCCTTTCCTCACAAGCAAGCCGTGTAGTTCCCCATGGCGACTTTCACCACCCTTTAATGATTAGAGACATGCTTTAGGCTTCTCTGAATGCCAGACTAGACATCACACAATTGTGGTTCCTTGTTAATGAGCAATTGCTTGTAGAGCTGTAGAAGCATACCCTAATAGGCCAATATTAATAGATAAGGAAACCAAGAGTTAGAAGTACAATAGAGAGAGAATCGGGAACACCAATATATGCCTTTGGCCATCGATCGTCGAATGGATTCAAGAGAAGAAGTTGGAAAATCCATATCTATCTTTCCAGCTAAAGATGAGAGAACAAAGTTAGAAAAGGAGAGCCTATAAGCATAGATCTACATCAAAATCTATCCAAGAAAATCACCAAAGGACAGAGTTTTCAGATTAGGATGAAGAAGAAGAAAGACAAAGTAGACAATGAAGAAGAAGAAGCAGAAGTTAGATCGAGGTGACAGATCTGATCCAAGATGCTAATCTTCACCTTATAGATTTGATACCATGATAGAATCTACATTATTACTAAATTGATTGATTATCAAAAGGTAATACATATTAGTATTTATAGACATTATATGTTGATGAGCACCATGTTCCCATCATGATTGTAGCTGTAGATAATGACTATGTAATCCCACGATTACAGTGATTACAATTATCCTAACATCTACTTGTCTTGATGATAATTTTTTGGATCAATTTGGTGGTGATTTTCCAATTTCAACTCGTTGCATAACAAAGTAGGATAAGTTGAGATGGGATTTGAACACATGACTTTCTCACCTCATCAATACATCCTAAACAATATTTCCTAGTAGTTTGACTTTGAGATAGAAAACTTTAATGATAATGATGTTGTTATTGTTATTATTATTATTATTATTATTATTATTATTATTATTATTATTATTATTTCTACTATTACTATATTACTATTAGTTTTCCAAAATGACCAATACATGGTAAAATTCAATTTTTAAATATCTACAATTTCCTTATTTCACCCTGCTGCTACCTATAATGCAAGCCTTCATAGTTAAAACCAAATCCACCTTCATCATCTCCAACTTAGCCCACTATAAGGCTAATGCTTAAGAAATCCATTTCCCCATGGAAACTTCAAAATCTGCCTTCCCATGGCCTACATTGAAGGAATCCAAATCAAAACCAAAATCCTAATAAATCTCAAAACCTACAACATAAAGCAAATCATGTAGGTGGAAATAAGAAGATTATAGTTGAAACAAAGCTATAGGTGATATTGTTTCCATATTCTTCCTGCATCTAATCTCACCTTTGTCCTCTTTCAGTACCATATTATAGAGAAAAATGATCTCTTTTCTAACTACAAATCTTTATAGCAAAATAGCAATTCCCCTTTTGTTTGTAATCAGGAATGCATTTCCATCTATCTAGTAAAAATTATGGAAAATCTCTCTCTCTCTCTCTCTCTCTCTCTCTCTCTCTCTCTCTCTCTCTCTCTCTCTCTCTCTCAAAGAACCATTGTTCTACTATCTCTCTCCTTTACATGCCTTTCTACTATTCTTCTAACATGGAAAAATCTTTTCTTTAATTCTCTCCACTTACATTCCTTATGTACTATCTTTATAACATGGAAAAATATGTTCTTTTGTTCTTTAATTTTTTCTACCTATGTAATAATAAAACCCACTCCAATCCTTGTACCAAAGGGCTAATTTTGTAATTAAGATATTAAAGCATTTAAAATGAATTGCACCTAATTAGGGTGTAGAAGATGGTAATATGAGTGGGGGGAAATATCATTTGCCTTTCTTTTATCCTTTTCTACCCTTAGGTTAACATATTGGGAATGATAAGAACATGCATTCAAATAGTGAAAAAGCATCAAATGATGCTTGTGTGTGTATTCCAGCAATTTGGAGTAAGTGTCCCTATCATATTTCCTAATATTTTTATCTCTCTTCCTAAATCTCATGATGGTCATTCCTCCTATTCAAAAGATTGCTTGCTTCACTTGAGGAACTTAGAGAAACCTATGGAACTCTCTCTATTACTCAGAGGTGATATTGTCACCTATTTTCCTCTAGCAATGCCGCTATAAAAACCCATTTGCTAGAATATTCTCTCTCTAATTTCTATGATGTAAAATATTGCATTATTTTGCATCAAAGAAAATGCATATTGTACTAAGGTTGCATATTCTTTCGTTGATCTAAGCTATTCATCTAATTCAAATTGTCCCAAATAGCCAAGTTACCTAAATCATTTTTTTATTTCTATTGGACCTCTTGTGGTCATAAAATAAATCAGTTTGAGCTTATTTTGTGTTTAGTATCTATTTTAGAGTCAGAAAAAGTCCAGAAAGCAAGGTATTATAGGTACCTAATAGAGGAGATCTTTGGTACTTTGGCCATCTGAGATAGGCAAAATCATATGAACAACTACATGTGAGAAGAATGAGCAATCCCTTGATAGAACTATTTTTAAAACTTAAATTTGAAGCATAGAAGGGAAGAACAGTTGGATACTAAATCCATAGATCACTTATCCATTACACGCCCCAGCAAGTAAAACGTACCATCTTACACATTGACCTTGGATCGAAGTAGATGAAAATGCTAGTTAATAAGTCCTTTAGTCAACAAATTAATTAGCAAGCTGGACAATTGTGCTGATGGAGCACACTATATTTAAGTTCCTTGTAACTTTTGCCCGCGGATACCACTAAAGGTTTAGTGCAGCCGTGAAAAGTGGGATGAACTGTCATATAAGTTGCCGTAATATTATCATACCAACACCTAGTCCTTTTAATAGCCGTTGAATCCAAATGATCTAGAAAGCCATAGCTACTACAGAGTGATACTCAACTTCAGTTGATGAGCTTGCTACTATTTTCTGCGTTTTAGAGATCCAAGACACTTGGTTGTTGCCTAAATACATGAGAAATTTGCTGGTTGACTTGTGATCATCTGGGCAACTTGCCCATTCTACATCCAAATAGGCAATCAGGTCCAACCTTGATGACTTATTGAATGTACTATTGTTCATGGTTTTGAGGCACTTAAGAACACGCGATAAATGATGAATCAGTGATTCTAGGAGCATGCATGAAGTGAGAGGCTTTGTCACTGCAAATGATATGTCAGGACACATGAGGCAGAAATAATATAAGGTACCAACAACTTGCCTGTACTCAGTGACATCTTGTAGAGGATCTCCAAAAATAAAGTGATGGAGAGGTCGCTATAGGAGATGCTATTAGAATACAATGAACCGTGTTGAACTTTTGCAATAAGTTAGCAACATAATTCGTTTGTGATAGGAACATAAGTTAAGGCATGCGAATGGCTTCAACACCAGAAGTGTGAGTCACAAAGGTCCTTCAAGGAGAAGGTATAGCTCAAATCACAAATAAGATTAGCAATTGCAGCAAAATGATTCGTAATAATTAGTAAGTCATCAACATAAAACAAAAAGAATCCTACTATGAACTGGTGATTGTAGAAAAAAAGCAAACCATATGTTTTGAATCGTTGAGACCTTGCCCAAGTAGAAATGAATGAAGATGTGAATATCTTCAACGAGGAACCTGCATAAGACCACAGACGAATTTCTTAAGCATGCAAACATGATCCAGTCTTCTAGGATCCAGAAATCCGTGCGACTGCTTGGCATAAACACCCTGGTCAAAGATGCGTATTTAGAAAAGCATTGTTTATATCTAGCTGCCCGATTGTCCCTTTAGAGAGATTGCAATAAATAGCACAATGCAGTTCGCAACTGGTTTTACTGTGGGACCAAAAGTTTCTTTGGAATCAACTCTCTCACTTTCTTTAACGCTTTGGCAACAAGATATTATTTGAGTTTATCTAAGATGCCATTTGATTTTTTAACCCTGGAGACCCACGTACTATGTACGACATTTATCCATGGCTGCCTCGGAAGAAGTATCCAAGTTTCATTTATTTGATGGGCAAGATATTCTTCATCCATTGATCCTCTCCAAAGTGAGGACTTAAAGCTTTGCAAAAGAACGAGGCTCTTTAGCAAGATTGTATGCGTTTGAGCACGACTATGGCTTTCGTTGAGAGGTGATTAGGAAGGGGCAAATGGATCTAGGTTCAAGTGAGTGTAAAGATCCAATGAGATCAATTAAAACGTCAATAGATGATTGATTTCTAGTTGTAGGGGAGGCTTCAGCTGGACTAGCGAGTGGAGATGGATGTGAGGTTGTCAAGATTGACAAGTTTGGATTGGAAGGTGGCTTGGAGCTAAGGGAGGCTAAGGTATTTGGAGATTCAGTAGTCAAGAGACTTGGGTTTGGAGCAAGCAATGGCTTGAGATGCATTGGAAATGAAGCTCAACAAGGTAGAAAAACTTGAGAATGTGATACATCCATCTAGACACATAGAGATACAAGAAAGGATGATGAAGCTGGATAGCAATGCTAATAAGGGAAAACATGTGCTACAGAATGAACATAACAAGAAAGATATAGCTTACCCATTTGAAGATCATAATAGTAGTATCCCTTAGACTCTTTAGAATGAACTAAGAAGATATAGGGATTTGATATATCTTGGAGCTAGTGTTTATAGTATGACCTTAGCCAAAAATAACACAAGCATCAAGGTCCTTAGAAAATTAAGTGGGATATTCATAAGCTATGAAGAATATGGTGCCTATTTGTCAAATGTGTGATTGTTTGAAACGCATAAGGCAAAAAATGAAGGGTAATTTAGTATCACTAGGAAGTGTTGGACCAATTTCTGTGATTTGACAGTGTTTCCTTTCTGCAACATCATTTTGCTATGGTGTATGCAGACAAGACACAAGTGTAGCAGCACTATTTTTGAGTCAAAAATTAGTTAAGCTTGATTAACTCTCCACCCCCATAGGTTTGGAGATTTTTTATTTTGTTTTCAAATTGAGTTTCAATTTATACTTTTGAAAGAAATAAAGATTGAATGCACATCATTTTTCAATTTCAATGGAAACATCCAACAATAACAAGGATGGAACCCCATAGATATGAGTACACTAATGACAGTGTTTCATTGTTAACAGACTCAGAACTAGAAAAGGGAAGTTTAATACTTTTATTTCTAAAACAAGCATCATAAGGATATTTTGTTGACAACTAAGAAGTGAAATTAATTTAAAACATGCTTCAAGATGAATGACAATTGATAGTCCAACTAGTAGCCAATCTTGGAGAGAAGAACTAGTGCTAACAACTTCCAAAGATGGTCAGTGGAAGGTTCAGATGGATGCGATATAGACTATCCTTATTCAGCCTTTAAAATGGTTGAGCTCTCATCCTTTGATGCTTTATCACTAAAAAAGAAGGGTGAAACTCAAAGAACACATTCTTATTCATAGTGAGTTGATTCCTACGAATAGCGAGAACAAGATAGACAGGATTTAACTTAATTGAATGAGAGATAAGAAGTAAGAAAGAAAGAGCTGATGTGAGAGGTTTTTAGATAGGATTTAACTTAATTGAATTAGGTCTCTCATATTCTTTTGTAAGCAATAAATTTGAAATATATGTTGTAACATTTTGGCTAGCACCTGACCCAAGTACAAACTCAGAGGAGAAAGATGAGACCAAAGGGGTACACATTAGTTAGGAAGTCACGATTGGATTGTCGTGGACAAGCAAAAGAGAGGTATTCTTGAATGTTATAAATTTGACATGCAAGCTTGTCAAGCTAGATTGGTGAAATATGGGATTGGTCGTGGATGTTGTTCTTGCCAATCGTGACGGGGTAGCTAGGGAGGATTAATTGTCCCATTATAATTTCATCTACTGTGGTTAGCATTCAGGGGATTAGGCAAGCGATTTGATCAACTTTAAGAGCCACTCCAAGACTGGTCGGAGCTTCTCTAATGAGAAGTCCCAGCAACATAATTTGCATACTAGACCTGAACTTGTGTGTCATCCATTGAATGTTGGAGAAATGCCGCATGACTAACTACCATGTACCATGCCTAACTAATTATATTACAAAGGCTTGTAAACTAATGTTTTTCCATTTGAAAATTGTCATAGCAGATAATAAGATTATCATTAAGCATCTCTTATACTCGACCATAACCTTGTAATAGACTTGTGTAGCATTGCACCTCATTAGTACACATGTGACTCTCACATGTTCACACTACTCATTCCACTGGTCGCATTCTTCAACTTCAAACATGCACTAGTCATTATCATCATGATCTATAATGTGTAGATATTACCCTATAAAAGTTAATCATATGGACTTTTATAACATCCAATATAATCTAGGATAACCATGTATTATATATATATATATATATAGGGTGTTAATTTCAGCTATTTAATGCAGGTATAAAGTGCAGTTGACATGTGATTGGCTAGAAAAAAGAAGTAAAAAGCAAAAAAAAGTTAGAAGAAATGGTTACTTTTGTCTTTTTTCCAACCAATCATATGTCACCTACACTTTACACCTCCACTAAATAGCTGAAATTACCACTCCTATATATATATAAACACCCACAACATTCTAACAAAATAACAATAACATAACATGCTTCATATTGATGGCATACATAATATCCAACACATAATACTATATCCATAACATCAAACACATTAAGGTTTTACAAAAGACAATATAGACACTAAACAACTTGACAATTAGTGACAACAACACATGAGGTTTCACAATTACCTAACAAACATGCATCAAACAACTTAGCATCCAAATAACTACATCAAATCTAGGTCACAAGCCCACTCTTACCTATTCAAATCTTAAGAGCTAAAAAAAAAAAAAAACTCTCTCTAGACTTGCAATTTGCAAACTTAATGATCAACTTTTTATAACTTGAAGACTCAATCTTCCCACCCTTGAGCATGACATTTAGAATGTCATGGTATTTAGAAAAAAGTGAATGGATCCTTGGTCATATCTGATGTCCTCTTGTATATTTTTCTTTAGCCAATCTGCACTCCTTCTACCCATGACATTATTGCCTTTAAGTTGTAGTCAGCAATATCTCTCTTCTTCTACCTCTTAATGTTATGTAGTGTCTTATCAACTCTATGGTTTCATGCTACTGGCCCATTATTAGCACATACCATGGGCACGTGATTATCATCATCTAAAAGATCCACTTCATCTTTCTTGGTCTCACTGTTAATAATCACGAGATTAATGATAGGGTTACTAGGCATTGTAAGACCTATTTTATAGTTGCTAGTAACTATAATGTCACTAAATATGATTTTCAAGTCTTCCTGTAAATAAGACCTTGTGCCAAAAAATATTTAACTAACTGTGTAAGCATAGCGTATATACTAATATAGCTTACATAACATTCAATCTATAGTATATAATATGCAAAATCCAAAGCTATATAGTAATATATTTGGTCCACCAATTTGTTTCATAAGATTCTTAAAATCTTGATATTTTTATGGATGTGTGTGTGTGTGAGCGCAATCTTTTCGTTGTTTTTCATTCTAATCAAGAACAATATGCAAAGTAAATTGTTCCTTGATTGTCTTCCATTGTGGAGCTTTAAATGAAGTTGTTAATGTAGGACACCAAATCTACAACTATAGATGATAAGTTTTGTTGTTTTCTAATCCTTCCATTTTGCACTTTGCTTGTCCACATCAAAAGACTACCTTATGTTATACATAACGGATACACTAACAAATAAGAACAAGATTGTAATACCCGAGCAATTTACGCTATTTTTAACAAAAATGAATTGGACATTCTATAGGTAATGAAAAGTTCACTTTTTGGAGATAAGGGTATTTTGGTCATTTCACTATTCACCCTGACTAGACTTATAAATTTGGTCCTGAGAATGGTACCATTAGGTGCTTCTTGGAAAAAGGAATCCAACAAGACCAAAATCACCCAAAACGGAGTTAAAATGAGCAAGTTATGGCCCTTTGAAGTTCAGAGACAAAAATGTAATTTACATTAAAAAACGGATTTAGCCTGAGAAACACAGGGCCCATTTTGATACAGGCACCCCTACCTCCTAGAGGGTTCTAGAACGGCTGTGTTTGGAAGAGAAACCACAGCCATTCTGGAGGTTTCTCCACCGCCATTCAATGGCGGTAAGAGCCCCCTCCAGAACCCTCTTATAGCTCTATCAGTAGAGCTCTTGGGCACCTCTAATGGCAGCCCAAAATCTTGAGAAAAACCCTTCGTGGAGAAGTAAACAAGAAGAGAAAACATGGAGAAAAACCCGGCCATGAACCAGGTATGCCCAAAACCCCTCCAAACCCGTCTCCCCCTTAGTCCTAGGCTAAGTTTACCCAAGTTTTTGCATGAAAAATCATGCAAAATGGAGCCCTAGAGAGCCACAAAGGACCCAGGGACGGTCCCTGGGACGCACTGGTTGTGTCCCTAGGACGCCCAGGTCCCTGTCAAACAGAAATGCATGCTGTGCGTTGAGAAAACTGGACGGGCGTGTCCAGACACGCCCGCAACTGAAAACGATGGGCGGAAGCTAGAGCATCTGCAGACGCGCCCGCTGGGGTGCATGCCGCTGACGCGGAACGCGTTAGCGTTCTAAGCTTCCACCTCTTAAGGGTCTTTTGTGTACATGTGATACTAAAAAGACTATAACTTGAGATCTAAGGCTCCGATTGAGGCACCGCGAAAGGCGTTCTATCCATGTCGATGACGCGGACACATTCAAACCATAAAATACCTAATCAAGGCCCAATATAAGGTGGGCACGACCCTTAGACTATGATACTGGTGCAAGGCCACTAAACCTTTGTAAACCTGATGATACCAAGGCCCAATTAGGACCTTAGGACACCCATAGGCATGGGGATAAACCCTTAATGGCTAAGTAGTGAGATCAACCACTCTAAAACCTATAGAAATAGGCCAAACTAACCTTGTTCCCCTAAACCATGTTCAAGAGCATACGAGGACAAAGGGGCTTGCGTGACCAAACTAGGTAGGTGCTCTATCACTACTAGACTTTTAAAAAGAGCCCATGATTGTTTTGAATGCATGATTTAAGTATAAGTTATATGACTTGTTTAGCATGACTTAGTTTTATAAATGAATTCAGCATGCTTATGACAAATACATTATGCTTAGACATGTTTTGCAAACAATTACATATACATTATGCATAGACATGTTTTGCAAACAATTGCATATATTGCATGATTTGTGAGCATTGAGTTCTTGAAAAATTGCATGTCCTTGAGGGTTACCAAAAGACACTAGAGTGCCCAAAAGATGCTGGGTATGCAGTTGTGAGGGCTAGGCAGTTGTGAGGGACCCAAAGAGGACAGGTTTTGAAAAAAAGGTTTTTTGCTTGTTTGATCTTATATGATTTGGGCTAATAAGCTCGTGGGCGCTATGCCGAGAGGTCTGGGTTGGCCTCCAACCTCTACCACTATTAGGTGGATGGGTACTACGCCCAAAAAGGGCATGTCCCTACTTCGACTGCATGTGGTACAGGGGGCTACCACTGGTGTCACGACACTAGGTCGAAGTGTCATATGTCCCGTGGAGGTATGGGTTGGCCTCCAGCCTCTACCACTATTAGGTGGATGGGTACCATGCCCAAAAAGGGCATGTCCTTGCTTCGACTGCATGTGGTACAGGGGGCTACCACTGGTGTCACGGCACTGGGTCGAAGTGTCATATGTCCCATGGAGGCATATGACCCTGTGTCCCTAGGTGCCCGGGGACCACACGGCAGCGAGGTCGTGGGCATAGTTGGGCCTTATGGTTTGAGGATTTACTTGCATTTGCATATGGCATGACATGAGGTTGGTCAACCATACCAGATATCCATGAGTTGGATTCAATTGAGCATCTTAAGCATATCATTATGTTTATGATATATATATATATGATACTTTCGACTTGGATTATGCTATTCTTTAAGTCGTCAGTATTCCAATTCGACAGTGGTTTTTAATATCGATATTGAACATGGTTGTTCGAACATGCACATGTTTTAAAGAGCATATGATTTTAAACATAGCATGCATTGTAAAACTAGTAGTGATAGACTCCTACTGAGTATAGTATATACTCACCCTATCCTTAACATTTTTCAAGATAGTTCCATTCGCGAGTAGAAGATGCCTATGTTAGTGCTACGAGCAAGAAAAATCAAAAGGAGACAATCATACATGTAAGTAAACACTCTATCCTTTGGACATGTATTTGTATTTATTTACAGTTGGACTGTGTGCTATGACTGGATAGACCTGGGGAAAAACATTTATGATTTCTAAAGTTTTTCAAAAACTACTTTGGTTATTGTGAAAGCAAAGGACACTCGGGGTTTTCAAAATAAATTTAAATGAAAAGATTTTTCGTTGCATTGCATGGTTTTTATAAAATGGTTTTCAAATAGGGATGCATCCCGCCTTAGGAATTAGATCTTGCATTTAAAAATGCATGGAAAAACCCAGGTCGTCACAGTTGGTATCAGAGCCCAGGTTTTATCCTTTCACAACCAGTTTAGCATGTCCAAGGGTCATAGACAATAGAGAAAATCAAGAAGAAGTAGTATAAATAGAAGTAGTAGAGATGACTACTTCTATTTGAGGACTACAATATTAATGCACAAGGCAGTTCACCATAAATAAATAGGTGAAACACAGCTTGGTTTAATAAATAATTAGGTAGAGGATAGTGCAACCATTATCCAAAATCTAGTCTAAGATGACTTAAGGATTAAGGATTGTTGTGTGGTGCAAATATGAAAACTCATATATGGATCATATTATGATGATGATGATGAAGGAAGATGTTCGTGAACTTGTTAGTAGATAGATCTAACCTATAATAGATTAATCTCACCAAAGATGAGAACATCGAAGAACCTAGATAGCTATCTTACCATCATAAAGAATATCAGAATATGAGTACACTGTCACAAGGATATGATATAAGTATGATAGGGGATGTAAAAGATAGACTTTGAGAAGATGTTGATGATAATCTAAGAGGGATGAGAATGAAAGATGATATTAGGAGATGACTGTGACTCGTACTAGGTCACAAAGGTATGGATCCTGAAAGACTTAGCTCAATTTTGGATACCTTCATTGGAGACTCATGAAGAGTGAAGTGATATCGAATAATAACTACCTAAGTATTATGGAGCAAATCAGAAGATGTATACAAGTGACATATTATGTGATCAAGAGAAACATAACACGAGTATAATAGGGAAATGAATTCGACCGAGTTATCAAAAGATTTTGATGATAATGCTAAGGATGATAATAGATTGATCCTAACATGAACTTGTAAGAAAAGTATAGCATGATCAAAAGGTCAATGCCATTATTAAGACATTATATGAATTTTATTGAGGCTATAGGCAATTGAGGATTTCAATGATCTTAAGACAGTTTAGAATTTCTTAGAAGCAGTTTATCATATTTGTTAAGTAAAGGAGTAGATGTAGTATCGATTATATGCAACAAAGCACATGAAGACATTGATCTAGGTAGACAAAAATGAGGATTTTGAAGAAAAGAGAGAAAGAGATAGAGATGCAACTATAAGTATTCGATGAATATTGAATATTCAAAAGAAGGAGATCATGACTATATGAAGATACATACAAATCTTTCATCTTGAATCGAGTGGGAAGATAAACCAATCAACTTCGAAGGAATGATGATAGATGAGTTGGTGATCTTATTGTAAAAGAGTATAAAAGAGAAAAAGCATATGGGGTTTAAGACTTTGAGTAGAGTATCGAATTTCAAGAAATTATGCGACAAGAAATTTTCAAAGAGGAATGGTGACCAATTAGAAATTAAATTCTACAAATGGTTTGATATCAATTATTACAATTAGATTCTTATCAGATCCATTAGCTTATGGGGAACACCAATGGATATAATCCATAAAAAGGAAAATTTGGTGATATCCCACCTTGCCAATAAAATATATTGAAAAAGGAATTAAGCCGGGACAGTGACTTGTCCATTTAGTAAGAAGGGTACCATCAAGGATCAAATTGAGGTCTTACTATCATAGATTGGAAGAGCAAATATCTTAAAACCATTATTTAGTCATTACCTTTAGAAATCTTGTTGACTAAAATAAGGGTATCCCACCATATTTAATCAAGTATGCTAGTATCTATGAGTTAGTAGTTGAAGTTATATACTCAAAGGGATGTTATAAGTCTTTAGACTTGAGTTTTCCTTAAAAAGAAAAGTACTTGTTAGACTAAGTCAGTTGAGGGTATGAGGTCAGTTGATGAGGACAGTAGCAACTGAGATAGGAGCAAAAATAAGAAGTGATCTAAACCAATGTGACAGATTTTTCAAATCTTAATGGCTACCATGACAAGGTGAAGAAATTACTTTGAGTCTGAAAAATACTGTTGACTTGGATTGAAAAGAAAGGTAGATAAGTACCGATCACTTTAGAGACCCTTGAGCTTATGACAAAGATATATCTGGAAAGAGATCAAAAGGTAATCAAATAAAGTCTTTCTATGTGTCTACAAAAATGTTCTATGCTTACTTGAGTGTTTTTCAAATTTGATGATTTAATAGCTTCAGCATAACTTGATGTAGTAGTTATTGAATGAGAACTGCTATTATAAGCTAAGTATGAGGAGGCACTTGAAGGATAAAATTTGAGGAATTGAGAAAATCACTACTTATGAGGATACCCCTTGACAATACAGACTGCATGATTGACAATAAAGCCTTGATAAAAGATTGCACAATATATTAACATAGGGGATGGAAGGAGAAAAGGTGAGATGGCTAGCACACTATAAGGTGAAGATTTAATGTTACATTGCCTTTAGACAAATAGTTAGTTGTTATGAGCATATGCCAAGTACGAAAAATCAATTGAAGGAATTTCTTAAGGACTAACCCTACCGGATTGAGTATAGAACTTTTGGACTAAAAGGTTACGAAGAAAACCATCAAGCAAGGAAATGATAAAGAAGATAATGACAAAGGATTCAACCATGTAAGGATACTCGGTTATGAATAAGAGACTTTTTGCATAAATGGGAACATTGTTGGAAATCCTAATAAATTGATGAGAATAGTGAGATAGGCCTCTAGACGAGAACATTTGACCGTGATGATGAATTAACCACAAAATATTTGACATGAGTATGCATAAACTCTTCAAGGAGAAAAGCATTTGATGACTTCAGCATCTATGAAACTTGAAAAATAGTTCAGATATCCTAATCGTAATATAAGATAGTATTAGTGATGGAAGACACTACTAATTGGTTTTCATGATTTTATTTTGAATATAACTTTGGTCGAGGAATAAAGTCACATATGGAAAAGGACAGACAGTTGAAATTCAAAGTTAATCAAGGGTTTGGCTGTAGAGCACATGATAGCATGTCAGTTATTGAAATATCTTGGGGACAAATATAAAAGATAAGAAGCAAAGTTAGACACAATAGAAAGAAGGTAATTTTTTTGGACTCTTACTAATGACATATAACCAACCATTAGAAGGAGATGTGGATAATGAAGAGATCACTAGATAAAAGACAAGAAGAAAAAGGGATTATCCTATAGGAGAAATAAGATCATATAATCTCAAAGAAGTATGGAGTAATTTATACATGAATAAAGAAGCATGATCTTACGATGAGACTATCCTATACATTATGAGAAAAGTATAGGCATCTAAGGATTTTGAGATAGATGAATTACAGCTAGAAACCGGTATTGTTAAACTGGCATGTATGGGAGTATGCATCAGAGTACGCAGCGAAAGCGGCCCTTATAGGTAAAGCCTTATAGAAGGAACAATAAAAATGATAAATTGAGGTTGAGCCTAGATTTGATTCTTAAGGGGGGAATGCATTCACTAAAAAGTTATCTAAAGGACAAGATACCTTGAAGATGATAATTTATGGAAATTCGAGGATGAAATTCTTTTAAGGGGTAATAATGTAATACCCAAGCAATTTACGCTATTTTTAACAAAAATGAATTGGACATTCTATAGGAAATGAAAAGTTCACATTTTGGAGATAAGGGTATTTTGATCATTTCACTATTCACCTGGACTGGACCTAGAAATTTGGTCCTAAAAATGGTACCATTAGGTGCGTCTCAGAAAAAGGAATCCAACAAGACCAAAATCACCCAAAACGGAGTTAAAATGAGCAAGTTATGGCACTTTGAAGTTCAGGGGCAAAAATGTAATTTACATTAAAAACGGATTTAGCCTGAGAAACACAAGGGCCCGTTTTGATACGGGCACCCCTCTTCTTCAGCCTCCTAGAGGGTTCTAGAACGGTGGTGTTTGGAAGAGAAACCACAGCCATTCTGGAGGTTTCTCCACCACGTGAATGGCAGTAAGAGCCCCCTCCAGAACCCTCTTATAGCTCTATAAATAGAGCTCTTGGGCACCTCTAATGATAGCCCAAAAGCTTGGGAAAAACCCTTCATGGAGAAGCAAACAAGAGGAGAAAACATGGAGAAAAACCCGGCCACGAACCAGGTATGCCCAAAACCCCTCCAAACTCGTCACCCGCTTAGTCCTAGGCTAAGTTTCCCCAAGTTTTTGCATGAAAAATCATGCAAAACAGAGCCCTAGAAAGCCACAAAGGACCCAGGGACGGTCCCTGGGGCGCACTGGTTCGACAGGGTCGAACCAGGGTGTCCCTAGGATGCCCAGGTCCCTGTCAAACAGAAACGCATGCTGTGCATTGAGAAAACTGGACGGGCGCGTCCGTGGACACGCCCGCAACTGAAAACGATGGGCAGAAGCCAGAGCATCTGCAGACGCGCCCGCTGGGGCACATGCCGCTGACGCGGAATGCGTTAGCGTTCTGAGCTTCCACCTCTTAAGGGCCTTTTATGTACATGTGATACTAAAAAGACTATAACTTTAGATCTAGGGCTCCAATTGAAGCGTCGCGAAAGGCGTTGTGTCCGTGTCGATGACGCGGACACACCCAAACCATAAAATACTTGATCAAGGCCCAATCTAAGGTGGGCAGGACCCTTAGACTATGATAGTGGAGCAGGGCCACTAAACCTTTGTAAACCTGATGATACCAAGGCCCAGTTAGGACCTTAGGACACCCATAGGCATAAGGATGAACCCTTAATGCCTAAGTAGTGAGATCAACCACTCTAAAACCTATAGAAATAGGCCAAACTAACCTTGTTCCCCTAAACCATGTTCAGGAGTATACGAAGCCAAAGGGGCTTGCGTGACCAAACCAGGTAGGTGCTCTATTGCTACTAGACTTTTAAAAAGAGCCCATGATTGTTATAAATGCATGATTTAAGTATAAGTTATATGACTTGTTTAGCATGACTTAGTTTTATAAATGAATTCAGCATGCTTATGACAAATACATTATGCTTAGACATGTTTTGCAAACAATTGCATAGACATGTTTTGCAAACAATTGCATATATTGCATGATTTGTGAGTATTGAGTTCTTGAAAAATTGCATGTCCTTGAGGGTTACCAAAAGACGTTGGGTAAGCAGTTGTGAGGGCTAGGCAGTTGTGAGGGACCCAAAGAGGACAGGTTTTGAAAAAGAGGTTTTTCGCTTGTTTGATCTTATATGATTTGGGCTAATAAGCTCGTGGGCGCTATGTCGAGAGGTCTGGGTTGGCCTCCAGCCTCTACCACTATTAGGTGGATTGGTATCAAGCCCAAAAAGGGCATGTCCCTGCTTCGACTGCATGTGGTATAGGGGCTACCACTGGTGTCACAGCACTGGGTCGAAGTGTCATATGTCCCGTGGAGGCATATGCCCCTATGTCCCTAGGTACCCGGGGACCACACGGGGGCGAGGTCGTGGGCATAGTTGGGCCCTATGGTTTGAGGATTTACTTGCATTTGCATATGGCATGACATGAGGTTGGTCGACCATACCAGATATCCATGAGTTGGATTCAGTTGAGCATCTTAAGTATATCATTATGTTTATGATATATATATGATATTTTCGACTTGGATTATGCTATTCTTTAAGTCGTCAGTATTCCAATTCGACAGTGGTTTTTAATATCGATATTGAACATGGTTGTTCAAACATGCACATGTTTTAAAGAGCATATGATTTTAAACATAGCATGCATTGTAAAACTAGTAGTGATAGACTCCTACCGAGTATAGTATATACTCACCCTATCCTTAACACTTTTCAGGATAGTTTCATTCAAGAGTAGAAGACGCCTATGTTAGTGCTACGAGCAAGAAAAATTGAAAGGAGACAATCATACATGTAAGTAAACACTCTACCCTTTGGACATGTATTTGTATTTATTTACAATTTGGTGAATTTGTGTCTTTGTATTTGGATAGACCTGGGAAAAAACATTTATGATTTCTAAAGTTTTTCAAAAACTACTTTGGTTGTTGTGAAAGCAAATGACACTCGGGGTTTTTTAAATAAATTTAAATGAAAAGATTTTTCTCTGCATTGCATGGTTTTTATAAAATGGTTTTCAAATAGGGATGCATCCCGCCTTAGGAATTAGATCTTGCATTTAAAAATGCTTGGAAAAACTCGGGTCGTCACAAAGATGGAAGCAAACTCCTTTTTGGAAATGACATCTTATGCATATACTTCCATCCTTTTATAGAGACACCCCTTGTTTTATTTTAAAAATAGTAATGGTACCATACTTTCTAAGTTAACACATAGTGGGTTCTTTTGTTAGCATTGTATCCAATAATGCTAACAAGAGCCATCCTTGGGCCCACCATCTAATAATTTTAGTCATTTTTTATTTTTCTTATTTTCTTTGTCTATAGATAAGTAATGTGGTACAATAAAAACTAGAATGAAAAAAAAAAGAAAAAAAAAAAAAAAAAGAAAAAAAAGAAGGCAGTGATTTCCAAATTAACTCCCTATAATCAAGCAAAGAGGTGATTTCATTTGGCTTTAAAGTGTCATTGTTATCATTTGTCTAGTGAAAAGTAGAAAAATTAGAGTTTCGAAGACTATAATGCAATGGGAGAGGCTTCCCTTTCCAAGTTCTAAGTGTTGTTTTGAGGTTTTGCATAGTTTTATTAAGGGATCATAGTTTCCTTTTAGGATTTCCATGGCAATATAGGTATCATCAATATTCATGATTGTTATCTGTCTTTCTAAGGATTAAGACTATTTTTGAGTTGAACATTTTGGCATTCAAGCATATGAGTTTTTTTTTAGTGGGTTTTTTTGGCATTTGAATGTAGGAAAAGGAGCATTTGTTGTTTTCTATAACTCACATATAGAGTGTAATGTGCAGTTCTAATTTTCTCTTCTTTCTTAAGAATGCTTGAAAAACAAAATGGTGTGTCATTAATTATTGCGCTAAAAGATACGATGTTTTTCTTATTTTATTCATTTTGAAAAGCTATGGATAGAAAATCATGAAACTATTTGGTATATTGAGTGATGCCACTACTAAAGAAAGATGCAGTGCCAACATCAATTTGTCATATTTTTAATTCTATATCAATATTTTTTCTTTTCATTTAGAGATGGGTCAAATCCCAAGCAAACCAAATCATTCTAGTTTTGTTCATTAGTTTAATTGTATTTTATCTTCTTTCAAAATACTACAAAATAAAAAGACAAAGAGTAGTATAGCTTATCAAGGTTCTTTATGGATCTTTTATCCTCTTCTTTGATTTATTGGACGTGAGTAAATGTATTGCTTGCTTTATGGACCTTTTCTCCACCAATAATTTATATGAGTTTATTAAGGTTTTCTTTACTTTACGGACCTTTTCTCCACTTGTAATTGATATAAGTTTATTAAGGTTTTATTTACTTTACTCTCTTACTTTTTTTATGAGTCTGTTTTGTAGCTATGGAACATTCAATATGACTATACACTACGGTGAGACCTTTGTTAGCAATCATAACTTGGGCTACAAAAGGGGCTTAGTTGTCAAGTTCATTTCTATGGCCATGTCATTTTGTTATTCACCCATTTTGACATTTTGTTCAAAAATGACAGTAATTTTTTTATAAAAATTCTTTAAAATGAGAGATATATACCAAATCACTATGAAAATAAAATTAATAAAATATACACTCATTCTAGCATATAAAACATTTAATCAAGTATAAAATTACTAATAATGCAATCTAATATTTATTGACTAATAAGCATAAACAATCAATACTCAAAAACAAAATATAATGACATATACTCATGAAACACTACATTCAAAAACATATATGTCATGAACACAAACATTTTACATACAAAAGAAAATTCCAATGTCATATACTCATTAAGTAATCCGCAAGTAGTTAACTGAACCAAGAGAGTATCCATTCAAGTTCGTTGTATCCTTTCTATTTACATGACAATACCAAATATATTAATATTACATAGCTATAAATTCAATATATACAGAATAACTAAATTTGATTATAAATGTCATTCAGTTAGAACTATTGCACATGTAGTGTAAGTTGTGTTGCTTAAAGATCTAAGTCTAACTTCATTAGTTCAAAAAGACCACCAATGGATTAACTGCTATGAAGGCAAAAAAGGTAATACTTCTCAAAGTGCTAAGGGCAAATTGATTGGCCATTCCCATATATCTTCATAAAATTTGGATGAGTTCTCATGCTGTGGCTATGGCATGTTTCTCCTAAAGACAACAATCTGGGAAGCAAAACTAGGTTCTTGCGCCATATGATCCCTTTAAGTTCTACCACAAGCTCAAACAATGTAGTTCACATAATTGATCAGTCACAGAACCACATTACTAATGTACTTATCATTATAATTAGAGTTTGACACCTCAAACCTTATTACATAAATAGTCATCTCATAAATAAAAATATATTCTAAAAAAGGCAGCTCTTCACTTTATCTTCTACGATGTAGGCAAAGTTCTCTCCTCCCCACTTCTAAGCTTTTCAAGATGAATTTGCATTTTTATTGTAAGTTGATATACACCATACCTAATAGATAAACCTCGATCACAAACTTGAAAACCATGACATGTAGCACACACATGCTTGAAAACCTTTTTTTTTTGCGTGAATGTAATAAAATAATGCAATTATACCTTAGTTGTTCTATGATGTGCACTTAGAAGCATTCATAAGCATTTCTATATCATAAATTCATGTAAATAGATAATCACATTAACATAAGTCAAGTAAATTATGATTATGAAAATTTTAAAGTAATCGTTTAGTAAAAACCATAACATCAGCACTTTAGCCAACAAAATATCTCATGCCCTTTTGCACCTTGGCAATTATGTCAGCCAATTAGTCATGCCCATCCCAAGTTCATCTTACATAGAACCATGGTTCATCTAACGTTGAACCATTATGTGACTCCCCAAGAGACCAAAACAAAAATCTCAAGGGACTCATTACACTCACAACTAGCTCACTAAATCATGTGCCTGCCAGTATCCTAGGGCGACTTCAAACACATCCTCATGGGGCTCAAGGACTATCATGAAAGGATGTTATGAGTCACCTATTGTTGTCTCTACCACCAATCAAGAAATTGACACTTTTTGGCATTGGATACACTTCCACCCTTTGGTGTCAAGGGTTAGGAGGCCAACCCTTAATAACCCCTTAACATAGTTCCAACCAACATTTTAACTTGTTTAAAACATATATTCAAGGTATCACTATACCCTATATCTCATATTTCAAAATCTCATCAAGTATATGATTTACAATCTTCTTCTTCTTTTTTCTAGAACTAAAATCCTACCATCTTATTTGCTAATACCAAAAACATTCCAAAAGAACATTTAGAAAACTTCTCTTTTGGAGGTCTTAGAAATCATGCTTGGCAAGTATATTTAACTTGCTACAAATCACATTTCAAGCATGCAACTTGGCTAAGAAAATGTTGCTTATGTGAACCATTTTACTCAAACAACTCATGTTATCAAATCTTGATTTTCATGTATTTTTTGAAACATAGGAAAACTGTTACTTTCAAAAGAAAGTTTAGTAGTTAAAACATAGTTTTTCAATCCATCTTTTGAAAACCTAAAATTTATATTTTCAATGCACATATAAGTAATAAAACATCACTTATATGGAGATTATGAAATCTCAAAACAAATATTATACTAAAATTGTTAGAAGTCATGCATAGTTTTTGAATTTATAAAGTCATTCTCTTCTAATAGTCCTCGTGCTAGAAAATCCTTTCATCACATGGAGATCTCATTCATCATAGGAACCAATGCACAAGATACTTGACTATTGATTCTAGGTATCAATTCACTTTAAAACCATTACACTCATGGCATGTCATCTATCCAACCTATTGATCTATGGATCAGTTTTTAAAGGTGTCAACTTCATTTGTCCATTTCAAATAGTATGGAACATCAATCAAGTGCACAAAGATATATCAACATGCCACTTCTTGATCAATTAACTATGTAGAAGTTGAAAACATACTTGAAACCCAAACATTGTACATGATAAATAGCACCAATAGATGATGTGCAACACTTTATTTGGGTGAAATGAATAATGATTTTTCAATTCAAAATAGAACACACGGGTGATTTCAACTCATGGGAAAATAGTGATTTACATATTCATACATATGTTTAACGAATTCGACATCATAACATAGTAGTTTAAGCTCTCAACTAGAAATTTTGGATATGGTAACAATGGCTTGGATGTAAAATTGCATGAACATGTTTAAAAGCCTAAAATGATGCATATCTATCTTGTATCCATAGTCAAAAACTAGATTCTAAAATTTCCATGGTTATGCGCAAGATTTCCATCATAAAGAATAGATCTTCTATTGTGATAAATGGGGCTGATCATCATGTGCATGCTATTTATATAGTTTTCCTTCAAAAAATCAATCTACCTAGAATGTTAAAGGGTATCCCAAGATCGTGTACAAGTTACTTTTGCATGTGTTAGATCAGTCTATTTAGCAATGATAAAAGGTACTTGTGACCATGCACATGATATCTTTACATGTAAACTTGCATGCGTAACATCAATTATTTAACATATTACATGGAATTCTTGTTGTGCATATCACCATCTATAAAGGATCAATCATGCAAAATCCAATATAAGAATGGTTTATCATGGGCATGTAAAAACATGCTTAGAAATGCCCATCACTAACTAAGAGAATAGTTAGGAAAGAGTAACAAAAATCATCCAATCCATCATGCTCAACTCATGTAACCATTAGTCATTTATTATATAAGAAAATATCATGATTGAATCTTCAAAATCTTATGAAAAGTAAAGAAAACTTCGCAGCTCGGATCTACCTACCTCATTGAGGGATTTGTTGCGCTTCCTCTTGAGCTTTTCCCTTATTCCTTTGTACACATTTTAATGTCTTAGATCACTTCTCCAAGTTGTCAAAGTGGAGGGGCTGTCTCCTCCTCCCCTCTTTATCCCTATCGCTTTCTCCCATTCTTTCTCTCTCTCTTTCCCCAGCCCAAGACAATGCACTTGTAGGAGGCGTTTTGGATTGTTTCCCATTTGATTTGGGATTCCTTCTATTTGTTGCATAATAGATTATCTGAAGCTCTTATTTCCTAAATTGTGACTCTCTATATTCTAATTTTAACATATTCTCTAAATTCACTCTCTAATTCCAATTACTTTTTTATATTCTATTATTTTATTTTCTTAATACACTTACTAATCCCAAATATAAATTGATTCTCCCAATATTTCAAATTAGCTAAAAATGTATCCTTACAAGGCTCAATGAATCTAGATGTTTTAATTAACTTGGCTACCTAATTTGACAACTAAGCGAGTCCATCCAAATGTCTTTAAATCTAAATTTAGAAAGGGGTGTCATTATCAACATAAAATTTTACTTTGTTCATAACTTCAATCTCCACCTTTGAATTTTAACCATCTTGTTATTGTTGAATTGCTCTCACCAAGCTTTGTCTATCAGTAGAGGTCTCATTGTCAAATTATTTAGTTTTGTAAAATCTTAATTTTTGAATTTTGAATAAACTGTGGGCTTTTTATTGGTCATAAAAATGATATAAAATTTTAGGATATTATATAAAGAACAAAGAAATACTATCATTCCCAAATTTAGGATATCACCTAGCTAGATTTGATCTCTTCATCTTGTTCAAAGGCAATATGAACAATATAAGATCAAGATACATAGGAAGCTATGAGAAGAAATTAAGACTTGAGAAATAGAGGAAAATGAGAAATCTATCAAATGATTTATACATGTGAAAGAATACACAAAAAATCCCTCAAATAGAGCTATCCATTACCTTGATGCTATTCTTTAACCTTTAACTTAAAGAGAGAAAAAAAAGAGAGCCTTAAATCATCATTTGCAAGTTGGGACGTGGGAATGGAATAATGAACAAGAACAACCCTATTCATAAAGTGTAAAACCCTATGAAAAATATGCCCTAAGTCACTCCTTTTTACTTTTCCGATCAATTTGGGATTCCAATATAACCATGGTTAATTTCAAGGATCTTTTGGTGAAGTGGAGAGAAATGTGTTTTTTATTTTTTTATTTTTATTTTTTATTTTTATTTTTTTGCATGTTTTTCAAGTTTTATGAGAATTTAATCACAATATATGTTTGGCACCAAAACACCAAAAGTTTACCTAAATGATCAAAATAGTTAAATAATAGCACAAAATATAATGAAATGTTTTAGAGATTTTGTTTTATTTATCATATCAAAACAAATTTTTTTGGCCATTCAAGCCATAATAGAAAGAAAGTGACAAATAAGATTGGGGGTACAAAAGCAGTAGAGGATCAGGATCAAGATAAATTATTACTTGTAATCTTACTAAGATTTGTGAGATAGAAAGGCTACAAAAATATCAAGGCTTTTCACTTTAAGTATGGAGGAGTGACAAATACCACTGGAGATAGAGTAATTTTTCTAAGGGCAATATCTCAACATTGGTTAAAGGTTTGCCTATAAATAGCAGAATTGATGTCTACATAGAGCATGGTGTTGAGAAGGGGAGTTACTAATTGATGAGACCCCCTTGGTATTGCCATCTTCACATATTGTGTAGGCTCTCCCACCTAATGAGGACAAAGAAGTGGAGAAGAAATGAAGATAAAGTTAATGAAGAAGTATTTGATGATAATATTAGGGCATAAGCTAAAGATGAAAATGAATTAGGGGATAAGAAAATTGATGATGATCTATTCTGTGAGAATGTAGAGCAAACCATCAAAGGTAACTTGGAGAGTACTTAGGGAGGATTTTAAGGACATTGACATAGATAGCAAAGCAAGCTTTAGGGATAATGATAAGGTGAGAAGTCTACATGGATTTGATGAAAATAAATGGGCACATAATTGTCCAATATTCAATTCTAAAATTGACTTGAGGAGGCCCATTAAATTTCAAATAAGGATTAAATGTGTCAATGTGAGAGAGTTTAAAGAAGTTTGTCATTGATAATGGTAGGGATTACAAGTTCTTTGCATGATGACTAGTGGAGGGTGACTGTTACATGCAAGATGGTTGTGGATGGAGAATTCGTGGATCTCCATACAATGATAGAAGGTGCTTTAAGTAATTAAGTTCTTACATAGGTGACCAACATGGCTGTGGTAAGTAGTTTAAGAGTAGAAGAGTGACATCAACTTGGTTGGCTAGTACCTACTTGTAGCACATGAGAGACTAGCCCACATTGTTAGAGGGTGCTCTTAAGGAAATGGTGAAAAGAGATTGGAAGGTTGGTGTTTCAAAATACCAGTGCTACAGGGCTAAGAAGAAAGCCGCAAGTTGCTTAGAGTGAATACCACTAAGCAATATAAGCTGCTAAGGAACTATTGTGCTGCTATCTTAGAGTGGAAATCAGGCAACACATTCTAATTGAAAATTGAACCACCTCCACACTTCCAGAGAGTGTATGTATTGATGGAAGTATGCAAGAGGGGCTCTCTTATTGGATGCAAGCTGATAATTGGCTAGATGGGGCTGACTTGAAGGCTGCATATGGTGGACAACTTTTGGCTACAATACAGAAAAATGGCAACGATAATAGTTTCCTCATTTCTTATGTAGGATGTGACTTAGAATGTAAAGATTGATGGAGTTGATTCTTGTCATCACTACTAGAGGATATTGGGCCTATTAAAATGCATGGTTGGATCTTCATTATTGATCAATAAAATGTATATAACTCTACTATTTCTTGTGTACTTTCCTAATAGGAACCACTTGATGTTTTTATTAGCTAAATTCAATGTTATTGCAAGGATTGGTACAAACTTTCAAAGACTTAGCACCAAAGGCTTATAAAGATGTTGTCTTAAGCATATATATGCTAACTTTAAAAATAAGAAAAATTTTAGTGGTGCTAACTTGAAGGAGGTCTTTTGGAATGCTACTACAAGCAAAAGGCAGTTTGAGGCAACTACAAAAGAATTAGAAGAGTTATATGAGAGAGCTTCTTGGAGGATACTTCAGCATTACAATCCTTACACTTAGTCTAAACAAGCATTCAATACAAGGAATGTGATATGCTTCTGAATAAATTGAATGAATGTTTTAATTTTGAATACTTGGGGCTTGATATAAATTCATCTTATTATTGGAGACTATGAGGGCCATGATTATGAAAATATTCCAACTCAAGAGAGATAGAATGGTAAAGTTAAAGGGGATATCTATCCAAGGATCCAAAACAAGTTATAGAAGTCAAAATTGGGATCAACTGAGTGCATTTATGTATCCAAGAGTTATGACTCATAAGAAATCACAACACAAAGGGAAGGAAGGTAGTCCATTTATTGGAACACACATGTACTTATACAAAGTGAGACTTGATAGGTATCCATGCTCCCATGTAGTAGCCATCTACTTCGAAAGTAAGAGATCTTTAGAGTTACATGTTGCACCATGCCATAGTGAAGGTTGCTTCAACAATACTCATGGGCCAGCTATCAATCCTATGCCAAGGGTTGAAGAGTGTCTAAGGACAAAAGCTAATCCCATCATGCCTCCTAAGCTATTAAAAAAACTAGGTAGGCCAAAGAAGAAAAGAATTAGAGAAGTGGATGAACCTAGGGATCCTAATAAAATGAGGAAGGATGGCATCCTTATGAAATGTAGAATATGTGATCGAACAAGGCATAATACAAGGACATATAAGAAAAGCTAAACCGTGAACCCTAGGAGAACAACCAAGTTGAAGAAACAAATAAATGCAGCTAAGTCTAGAAGATCATAGGTAAATAGAACATAAACAAGCTAGCCACATAAGGAAGCTAGGTGGATATGGGTCTACAACCAAACATAGGTGGAGATGCATAATAAATGGTATAAATGATGGTGGAAAGTAATCACTTCTATATCACTTTTTGTCAATGGGATGGTGTAAATATGATGTTAAAGAATGGTGTAATAAGATGTTTTTTTTAAGAGTCCTAGTAGTGAATGTTTATGTCAATAGTTCATTATTATGGTGTAAACAATGAAAAAATAATTATGTAAACATTTTGTCATCTACACTATCTTTGTTCTTTTTCCTCTTCTATTTAACTGTTTTGAACTACTAGTGTTACAGAAGTCAAAACAACACAGAGTTATCCCATTACATATCTACTCCTACTATTGATAATATGATTAATTCTTTATCTCATTCTATTTGTATTTCTATTTCTACAGTGCATGTGAGTTCTGTTGCTATTGAAGTTCTACTACTACTTCACCATAGAATTAGACTAGTGTTTTGGATTTTCAAATCCTAAAGAAATTTTTTTGTCAAACAATAGGCTTATTGGAATATAATTGTGTAATTACACTTCATATTGAGCATTATCTCATTTAGCTTAGGTAGATTAGTATAATGCAAGTGGTTGTATATTTGGATCTCTTTAGAAACATGCACTTATTTATGATCTTATCCAAGGCAACACTGAGTTGACGGTGATGATTCAATGTAGTGGCTGGCTTTTTATTAACTCAAATGAGTTGAAAAAGTTAATGATTGAGTATATAGAGCTAAAGTAGTTTGACTTGGTAAGTCAATGATCCACTTAAAGTGATTTTAAACATTTATAAGTTCATCTTTCTCAGGCCTGGTAGAAATTTTTCTAGTTGTAAGTTTTTCAGTGAACTTCAAATATGTAAACTCCAACCTTCTACCATGGCTAGGTGTTTCTTTATTCTTCTTCTTTCTTAAATTTTTTTTTTTTTTTGCAATTATCCATTTGAATATGTAGGCTTTTTATGTCTTAATTCATTTGCATTCCTACACCAACATGTAATAGGCCCACTATACATTCTAGCTTAAAAACTTGAACTACAATTTGATGGTTTTTGGAATCTGTATCAGGACAATACTGAGTCATTGTCGTCAATCACCTCTAAATGTAAATGAATGCTAGTCTATCCTAGGTTATTATTTCTATTACTTCTCGAATATGAAACAACCATTGTAGACATGGTTTGTTGTTATGTTGTCTGGCTATTCTAATTGTCTTGCGCTTGTTGGGTTTTTCATTCTTAGTATATCATGCTACTCTAGTTTTTAAATTTTTTGGTACCAATCACCTCTTCCACAACAAGTAATTTTTGGTACAAATTATTAGCTACTTGAGCTATTATTTGAATATGTAAAATAGTACAAGATAAGGATCAATAAGGATACTTAAAGCATGAAGGTGCTACCAATGGTATTACATGTATATGGATTAGTATTTCAAGATGGTGACATCTTAAACCAAATCTCCTCTTTGATGTGTGTTATAAACTAAGTTGATATTTGAGAAATACTTGATTCTCTAACAAGGATGTCTATTCAGCAACTGAATAGAAGTATGAAGTTTAGTATTGTTACCTTGACATAGAAATAGAGTATTTGAGAAACACTAACTATAGCAAGGACATATACAGTAAGCTAATGTTTGAGAAACACTTAATTCTCTGGCATTTAAAATTCTTAATAATGAGGAGTCAATAGTGCTCTTTTATATTGTTACCTTTCAATTGCTAATACCATGAAATTCTAGTAAGTAAAAAAGCATTA
Source organism: Warburgia ugandensis (assembly GCA_035236585.1). Classification (NCBI taxonomy): domain Eukaryota; kingdom Viridiplantae; phylum Streptophyta; class Magnoliopsida; order Canellales; family Canellaceae; genus Warburgia; species Warburgia ugandensis. Next base: position 33,950,702 of record CP141139.1, read on the forward strand.
CCTTTTGAAGGATTGATCATTGGCATGTCCATCCAAAAACAATTGCAATCCTTCAACCTGCTATCTTCATGACAAATTAAAATCTTTGGTGACAATATGTGTTCTATTCCATTCTCTTATTGAAAAGAAAAAGAAATGTCATGGGAAAAAGCATTTGTTTCATTCTTCTAATTCAGGGAATGAGCTTGAGTGGCTTCACATTCTTCAAATTAGAATACAAATCAAATTCTCTATGTTAACTTAGTTGGAATTAGTAGTTAATGAGGCCTTTGACTTGAAGAATTCATAGATTTATTATTCTTAGAGCTTTCTAGTGATCCTACTATGGAATATTAGCTAAAACTACTAATGTTCTGCATTATATATGGATATCTAACCTAAATTATCAATCGGCTCTCCAAGATCGTTGAAAATTCGTCCAAGAGTAGCCCCACAAACTAGAACACTTAGAGGAGGATTGGGGAATTCCTAGCTCAATTTGAGCAAGTGAGGAATTTGTGGCAATAATTTTTGCTATTCTTTTTCAAGATTTCTATTCTGTTCCTTCTTTAGTAGTTCTCTCAATTGAGAATAATTGGAAATCTAGGAACAGTTATATTTAACAACTCTATCAATTAAGAAACAAGGGAAATCTAGCAACACTTTTAGGATATCTTTAATAGTTCTCTTGATTAAGAAGCTTAGAAAATTTGGCCCATAACAAGATTTATCTAAACATATTTTTTCTACTTGTACTAAATATCTTTCAAACCATAGACTATCTTTGAATATCAATGCCTTTATGGAGATTGTGATTAGGGATAAGAAATTATGGGTTGCAGGCATAACACTATAGGAACTAAGGATTGTGTAACACGTCAAAAAACACATTGATATATATACAAATATTACATATATACCTTTATATTTAATAGGTTTTAGCCCCAAAAATCACTTAAATATTAGTAATTAGGTTAATTTTACAATTTATAGGTCTAGGGAACAAGTGAAAAAATGCCCAATTTTAACAATTTTACCCATGAAAGAGCAATTTACCTTTCGAGCTACATTGTGGACTCACACATACCAAAAATAAAATCATGGAAGTTCAAAATGATCATTGGGTGTCACTGTAAAAGTCAGAGCAGTCAGAAAGCTTATGCACAACTCTTACTCAAATGAGGGTGAAAAGGTGAAAAATTCCTCATGCAGGTGTCATCTCAACACCTTAAGAAGCATATGAGAAAACTTAAATTCACATACAATGGGATCATATACAATGAAATTTTCTTAGAATTAAAAGAAGATCCCGCATGATGACTTTTTGCTTGCTTTCTCTCTCCTACTCAATCAAATAAAGAAGACCAACCAATGATTGAATGTCTTATCCATAAAAGGATAGTGAAGCACACTTGGTCCCATGTGAATCACATGAAAAACATATTTAAGACAAAGGTGGAGAGAAAATGAAGTCATGAAGAAGATCTACACATTCTAATGGGAACCCATCCATTCAAGAAAGGGTAAGCATGATGTAAGGACCAGGAATGAAGTAATGAAAAGTTATGAACCCTATCCACCCAAAACACTAAGAAAAGAAAAATCTCAACCACCCATCCTCATCCAATGATCCACATACATGTTAGGGTTTCTAAACAACACACATGGATTCCACCCCCTTAGACTTTCTAATTCTGAGACCTCCTTAGATTTCCTCCACCTACTTTCGTTTCCTTTCCCTTTCCTTTATATCTCTTTCTTTCCCACTTATTCTCTTTCCTCTTTCTTATTCTCTCTTATTCCTTTCCATATTCCACTCCTACACTCCCATATGGAAATCATGCCTCCCCTATCTAGCCCTCCTGTCCATTCTATCTTAGCAAGGCTTGATCTCAACCATTTATGCCTCTTGACTCTCACTCTAAAAATCTATAAATAGGGGTGTTATGAATAAGTTTAGGATCTTTCAAATTTCCCTCGAGATCGAAGAAAAACTTAGGAGAAACAAAGGAGGAAGATCACCCTCACCCAAGCTCCCTTCAATCTCATATGTGCAAATCCTTTGGAGATAAAGGTAAGTTCTCAACCTATTCCAATTTCTTTCTTACTTATTTCTCTTCCATCCCCATTCTCTTGCATGCATGATATAGGATTACATGTATGATAGTTCTTACATTGTTCTATCTAGCATTCATTCATCACTTAGTTTTGTATGTTTAGCACTTTCCTAAATTACATGATAGTTTCTATTTTTAGATAGTTTATAATTTAGGATTGCATGCATAGCACTAGGTTTGCATGCATTCTACACTTTATTTCTAGCATAGAAAGCATAGTACATTATTACCAAATTAGAATATCTTTTATCATCATTGTAGTACATGCTTTAGCACTTTCCTAATTTAGAAGTAGGGCAATTTCTAATTTTAGAATCTCATACATAGATCTTAGAATTTTTCTTTTCAGCTTTTGTTAACTTTCCATCTTTCTTTCTATACATCTTAGGATCACTTTAAGATTCTTTAGGATGGCTATAGGAATTAAATGCATCATAGATTCTTAGATTTAGCACTTTCTTAATTTAGAAACATAGCACTTCTAATTTTAGAAACTCATGGTTAGCTTTAGTTAGGCATTCTATTTTTCATGCATTCATCCTAGGATTGCATTAGGAGTTATAAGAATTTAGTTTCTTAGGTTTTCCATGCATTAACCTCTTAGTTGAATGCATTTTTCTCCATTCACCATTGCACGCATCACTCATACAAGTTTTTCTCTTATAGGCATTGCACATACATTCACTTTCTAATTTGCATGCATAGCATCTTTCCATTCTAGGTAGCTTGCATTCTCCTCTTCCATACATGTTTCCCTATCATTCACATCTTCCAAACACCCTCTTACCATCTTTCCATATCCCTTCACTTTTGATTTTCATAAGATTCACACACTTTCTATTTTTCATTGCACGTATAGTTCATAGTTCATGCATACATGCGTCATTCTTCTTCTACTTCTTCTATTTCTTTTTCTTTTTTTTGGATTGGAATAAAGAAAAGCAAAGAAACCTTTTGTCTTTCTGTGGCATTAAAGGGACTTCCTAATTCCTAGGTAAGGTTGAGGAAACATCCAAATTCATCCAGTAAGCCACCTATATTCTTAGATAAGGGCTTCATGTTGAATGGTAGAATTACACCATGTACATATCTCTTGCTTCAACTTTTAAGGCTAGAATTAGTGAGTCCTAAGCCAAGGGCCACTGTCTCTCCTTTCTTTTCCTTTTGTTCTATCTCATATTTAAGATAGAAAGCCTCTTCTATGATTCACACTATGTTAAAGATAAATGACCTGTTATATCCTCTCTTTTAAACTCCTTGAAGTTACCATCTTTTTAGAGTTTCTAGCCTAATGAAAATGTCATAAATTTTTCTACTTCCATTTCTATTCTTTCTTTCTTGGCATGGTGATTATTTAGGAAATGTGTTAAGATCCTCTTTTCTTAGCTGTCCTAATACTTCATTCCCAAGGATCATTGGATGGGATTTGGTTTGGTTTGTGGCATGTCAAAATAAATGTGAAAAAAACTTGGTGGTAATTTTAGTGTATTTTGAGTTCAAGAGAAGTGTACAAGCTCCTGTTTAGAGACATAGCATGAGGGCTCTATAGCTAAATTTAAACTGGATTTGAAAGACTTTAGTTGCTTTGTTTATTTCTTATGTAACAAATGCTTGTAATTTTTCCAGTAGTGAAATAGTTCTTTCTATCTTTCTTAGCTACTTTGTTTCCTTACTTTAACTCTTAGTTAGTTGTTGTTTTAGAAAGTTTCCTTGCTTCTTTATTTAGATAGTTTCCTCAATTGCTTTCTTTCTTAATTAGGGTTTACTTTCTAGTTGGTTAGTTATTTAGCTTAATGATTACTTCTTCATTAGTTACTTGTTTCTTTCCTTTATGTTTTTACTTTTCCTACTTACTTTTCTTATAATTAGTTGTAGATAGAATTTTTCTCTTCTCTTAAATGCTTGGCTAGGTTAAGATTATCTAAATTTTAATTAACTCCATTTATCAAAGAGTCCTTATGGGATGACTCGTGTTTGCCTTTTCTATAATTCAATAACCATGCACTTGTAGTAATTATTAAGGCACGTCAAGTTTTTTGCACTATTGTCTAGGACTTACAATGGAGTTTTAATTAAATTTGGGTTGTAATGCTTTACTACTAGTTAAAGGTTGCAGTAGTCGCAATTGCATACTTTCCTTATTCCTATGAATTTGATACTTTTCTTTTCTTTTATGCAAGAATTTGGATGTGAATAAAGCTTTGGAGGAAAGCTTTAAGATAGTTTTCAATCATTTTTTATTTGAGTGGATTGTAGTGAGGACAAAATTGTCATTTTTATATATGTGATTCATTTAAAAGGGTTGTTATAATACAAGTGAATGATGAACCATCCTAACCTGAAAGAGGAGGTGGCATGTACATGGACCCACCCTTGTATGAGAAGACTAATTTTAGGGTCTCACTGTGAGACTATTCTTCTTTTCTCTTCATTTATGAGATTACTTGCATTAATATAGTTGCATTTGAATAGTAGTGTAGAGCTTTTAAAAAGTATTTTATTACTTGTTGAATTCTAGGGTTTGCATTAGATTTACTACTTTTCTTGCATATTAGGGCACATTTACATGCTTTAAAGTGTATATATGTTGACTGAACTATATGGGAATGCGTAAATGAATTAGTGAGGGCGCTCACCTCGACAAGATCAAGAGTGGATTTAGTCACGATCCCTTGCCCCACCTAGGATAAACATCACCTTATGAACAACCCTAGTTAAATTAAAATCAATCTAGAAGAGACCTTAGCAGCTCACAAGCTCATAAGACCCTCTTTGAAGGAGGCAACCTATTGCCACTCCAGTCCCCCCAACTTGATTAGCTGAATTGGTATTTAAATGCTTTGCCAACACATTCAATAACTCAAATCAACTACAACTCACTTAGGAGGGTGTGAAGAGGTTAATCAAGGTAATATCTAATTGGTACGTAGTAGGGCAAGTCTAAAAGAGAGGAGGAGCCACTTAGGTTAGACATAACCAAAATTCCACTCCCCTAAAGAAAATAAAGAAAAATAAACCTTTCAACTTGTTTAAAATAGGGTTAGGATTTATTGTGTGCCTTTGTTTGTTTGCATCATTAAGTGTATAGGTTGCAATATTTAGTTTAGGTTTTCCTAGAGTGGGTAGAAAAAAAAGTACTGCTTCATTGTATATAATAAATCTCTTTCATTATAGACAAAGTTGAGTCAACTTAAGCAAGGGTTACATACTTAAGAAGATCATATTAACCCTGCCGAAGCAATGGTCCATGAAGTAAGGGATAAAAAATCACTTTCATACTATTTCACTCCCCGATCCTTACATTATGAGGATATGTATGAGACAAAAGAAGGGGATAACCCTAATCTATATTATGCATTAGATAGATTTGCTGATAGAATGGATAGTGAATTGAATAGGTTAGAAGCTTTTAGGTAGCCTAGTGAGTCATCTTGGTAGTCTAAGTATAAGAATCTTATACGTATTCTAACCCACCATATCCCACTACTTCATGGCTATCAAGCTCCACACACACTACATATTATTTGAAAAAAAAAATGAATGCATCTAATGCATTCACAAACCTTAGCAACTATTCTTATGATGAGATCAATTATCCTAGATGCGTAGGCATCCCGAACATATTTGGTCTCAGGATTATCAAGGAGAACCATCATGGTTCCTCCCTGCTCAACCGTTACCCAATACCCAATGCAACAGCAATATGAACCATGTGAGCCATTTCTTCCCCACAAGAGGGAACAATCATTAGAAGAGAACCTTTGTTTGTATATGCAAAATACACTAGAATTCTAAGAGGTGACTAAACCATTTAGTGCACAAATGGAAATTCAAAAGGTTCAAATAACTATCGACTTCATAGAAAGGCTGAGGAAACTAAATAATATAGGATAATGAGAAGCCCAACAATAACTATATAGGGTTGGAAATATTATCAGAAGATCCTTATGAGATAGATAATCTTGAACAATCCTTGTCGTCCTCTATTAATTATCCACTCAAGCCATGTCCTACTTATTTTAAATTTGATTATGTGCAAACACCTCCAAGGATGACAAGAATGCTTTAATGGATACTAAGATATTCATAGACATCTAGGAAGCCCTTAAATCTCCTGAGATTCCATTTGAGCTATTTAATGCTGAAGAAGCACCCGATTTGGACCAATTGTTTTTATTTGATCAATCACAAGATAGTAATGTAAGTTCATCTAAAACATTTCTAATTATGGAAAAATAGGAAGAAGATTCTATTGATGTTACAGCTTAATATTAACCAACTTTAGGGTGTACATTAGAAGATAATAAGGGGTTAAACCACACTAGTACTCATATGATTCATTGAACAAAATAGCAACTAAAACTCCTTAAAAAAATATTAAACCATTACATTCCCATTAATATACAAAACTCATTACAAAATTACCTAAAAATAACACATTGCAAGTAGAAACTATGACAATTTGGGTTTTTAAGCAAATTTTCAAAGTTTTTTTTAGAAATCGAGATTATGGTTTGAAATTTTCTTTTCAAAAACAAAAGGCGAAAACATTTTTAAAGAAAAAGACTTTTACAAAACCTTAACTAATTAAATAAAATTTAATTGACCAAAAATTAATAAAATTAAATAACAATGAATTGTAAACTCAAATCCATTTAACTAATGAAAATTACAGAATTCCAAGTTCAAAAAGACAAAAAAAATGAAACTAAATAACAAATAAAATCCACTTTTCTACCTTGATATGGCAAATTTCTTCAAGTCTGGTCATATCAAAGTTGTTCAGCCTTCATCAATCTCGCACTCATATATCTGATTAAGGATTCAATAGATCGACTGTTCAGATTTTCCAAAATTTTGATGATTTGGACTAAGTAAAGATTTTAGATTTTGGATAGCTTATATCAGATTTATGAATTTCAAATTGAAGATCAGGACCAATGGATCAGCTACGAATTGTCCTAAGATGAAGATTTATGAATTAATTGGAAATCTGATGAAAAAAAGATCAGGAAATAAAGTAACCCTGTTGGTCAAAGCTAAATCATTGAATCGGTTACGCTTTAATTAAACAAGATTTGATTGTTTTATTCCTGATCTAATTTGAGAACAAAATAGAACCTTGATAGGAAAAACCTAGAATAAGAATAATACAAATTAAAGAAAAGGACAAACAGGGATCTGAATGGAATTCAAATTGAGACTCAATGGGAAAATCTGAAAATTTCCCTGAAAACTCCTTCTCCTTCATCCATAAAAGGAGAAAAATGCAAGGAGCTAGGTCTGTTTGAACACTGAAACAAAGAAGGAAAATGGATTTTGAAGTAAACCCAAGTTGGGTTATGATTGGAATGAAGCAAGCTTGCAAAGATGAAAGGAATGAGAGAAAAAAAACAAAACAAAATAGAAACAATGGGAAACACATAAGGAAAACTAACGATGAAAAACTATAGAGTGATGAAAAGAAATAATGAACTTTAAGGGAAACGAAAACTAAGAATGGGTAGGAAAATGACCGGTAAATGAGGAAGAGAAATGAACAAAGTGGAATAGTGAGATGGACGACAGGCAATAGGGAGTAACTAGAAGGTAGATGGCAGGTAATGTGACGACTCGGGTTTTCTCATGCATTTTTTAAATGCAATATCTAATTCCTAAGGTGGGATGCATCCCTATTTGAAAACCATTTTATAAAAACCATGCAATGCAGCGGAAAACCTTTTAGTTTTAAACTCATTTTGAAAACCCCAAGTGTCATTTGCTTTCACAACCACCCAAGTAGTTTTTGAAAAGCTTTAGAAATCATAAATGTTTTTCCCCAGATCTATCCAGTCACAGCACATAGCCTAACTGTAAATAAATACAAATACATGTCCAAAGGGTAGAGAGTTTACTTACATATATAAGTGTTTCCTTTTTCATTCACTTGCTCGTAGCACTAACATAGATGTCCTCTACTTGTGGATGGAATCATCCTGAAAAATGTTAAGGATAGGGTGAGTATATACTATACTCAGTAGGAGTCTATCACTACTAGTTTTATAATGCATGAGATGTTCTAAAATCATATGCTCATTCAAAACATGTGTATGTTTGAATACTCAAGTGCAACATTGATGTTAAAATCCATTGTTAAACTGAAATACTAACGACTTAAAGGATCATAGAATCCAAAATCAAAAGTATCATACACATATATATATATATATATCATAACATCATGATATGCATAAGATGATTCATGGAATCCAACTCATGGATCTCTAGTATGGTATGGTCGACCAACCTCATATCATGACATATGCAATGCACATAAATCATCAAACCATAGGGTCCACTATGCCCATGACCTCCTCGCCGTGTGGTCCCCGGGTACCTGAGGACACTCGGTCATAGCCTCCACGGGGCCTATGACACGTCGACCCAGTGCCGTGACACCAATGGTAGCCCCCGGTACCACATGCAGTCAACGTAGGGACTTGCCTCTTTTTGGGCGTGGTACCCATCCACCTAATAGTGGTAGAGGCCGGGTGGCCAACCCAGACCCCTCGGCATAGCACCCACGGGCTTTCTAGCCCAAATCACATAAGATCAAATAAGCCAAAACCTCTTTTCAAAACCTGTCCTTTTTGGGTCCCTCACAACTGCCTGGCCCTCGGCACTCCAGCGTCTTTTGGCAACCCTCAAGGACATGCAATCTTTGCAAGTACTTAAATCATGCAATGTATGCACTTGTTTGCAAAACATATATGGGCATAATGTATATGCAATCATTTACAAAACATGTCTATGTACAAAACATTTATCACATGCATGCTGAATTAAGTCATGCTAAACTAGTCATATACTTAAACATATGTTCTCAAAACAATAATGGTTCTTTTAAAAGAATATAATAGTGATAGAGCACCTACCTGGCTAGGTTGCGCTAACCCTTTTGTTCTCGGACGCTCCTGATCATGGTTTGGGGAATCAAGGTTAGTTTGGCCTATCTTTTATGGGTTTTAGAGTAATTGGTCTTATTACTTAGGCATTAGGGGTCCATCCCTATGCCTGTGGGTGTCCTAAGGTCCTAATTGGGCCTTGGTATCCTCAGTTTTCCAAAGTTCTAGTGGCCACGTGCCACCATCCTATTCTAAGGATCATGCCTACCTTTGATTGGGCCTTGATCAGGAATTTTATAGTTTGCATGTGTCTGCGTCATCGACACGACACAACGCCTTTTGCAGCGCCTCAATCGGAGCTCTAGATCTCAAGTTATAAGCGTTTTAGTGTCGTACGTACATAGGAGTCTTAAAAATAAAAAGACGGAATGCTAGGGCGCTGCGCGTCTGCGACGTGCGCCCCGGCTTCCTCAAGGAATGAAAAAACCATGTCGCTAGTGCGCTGTGCGCCTGCAACGTTTGCCTTAACGGGCGCATCTGTAGACGCGCTTGGTTTTCCGCCTCTCTTTCTCTTTTGCGGGCGCATCCCTAGACGCGCCCGTTTGGTTTTTCAAACGGGAACCATGTGGGACGTTCCGACTGGAACGTCCTGCTCGTTTGGGAACCGGGGCGTCCTTAGGACACCCTGGTTCAACCCTGTCGAACCAATGCAGCCCAGGGGACGTCCCTGGGTCCTTGGTGAGTCTCTAGGGCTCCATTTTGCATTGTTTTTCATGCAAAAACCTAGGGAAATTGACCTTGGAACTATGGTGGAGATGGGTTTTGAGGGATCTTGGGCATACCTGGCTCGTTGCTGGGTTTTTCTCCTTGTTTTTCCCTCTAGGTCACTGCTCCACGATGGGTTTTCTTCAACGTTTTGGGCTGCCATTAGAGGTGCCCAAGAGCTCTATTTATAGAGCTAAAAGAGGGTTCTGGAGGGGGCTCTCACCGCCTTTGAATGGCGGTGGAGAAACCTCCAGAATGGCGGTGATTTCTCCTCCAATCACCGCCATTCTAGAACCCTCTAGAGGTTGAAGATGAAGGGGTGCCCGTATCAAAACGGGCCCTTGTGTTTTGTAGCTAAATCCGTTTTTTAATAAAATTACATTTTTGCCCCTGATCTTCAAAGGGCCATAACTTGCTCATTTTAACTCCGTTTTGGGTATTTTGGTCTTGTTGGATTCCTTTTTCCGAGACGCATCTAATGGTACCATTTTCAGGACCAAGTTTCTGGGTTCAGTCAGGGCGAATAGTGAAATGACCAAAATGCCCTTATCTTCAAAACTGAACTTTTCATTGGATTTTAATATTACAAAAATTGGGGTCATTACAGGTAAGGAGATGGTTCGGTTCTCTTCCTCTCTCCTTGGGTGAACTTTGATTCTCTATCTCAAGTTGCTAATCTCCTATTGTAGAGAAAGCCCGACGGAGAGAGATGGGTGCTGGAGATGTAGCCTATGGTTCGGGTCTTCTCAATGGGGAAGAGGTAGAGAGGGAAAAAGAGGAGGAGGACGAGGAGGACGAGGAATGGTGCAACTGCTTTCACTATGCTTTTTCAAATCTCCACCTATGGTTCTTCCCCTTTTCTTCCGAATTTTCTTCTTCTATAAATTTCTTAGGATTTTCTTTCTAAACACCCTCCTACAAATTCCACTATGTTAGCTCCCCATTTCTTTGGTTGGTTTCCTTTTTAATTTGTTTTCCAATTAAGAAATTATCTCATGATCCATCTTGCCTTGATAGTGATTTGGTTCATTGATTTGATTCCAACCATTCAATACTCTTTGGGATGATTTAGCACCATTAAATTTGATCTGAGCTATCCACTTCTAAATTTGGTTGAATTTCAAAACATAAGACTAAATTAGAATCATCTAAACCTTACATTACACATATGATTAGCTCTAATGATTATCTCGCTGTTAAATTTTACAAATCAATAGTTGATGATCAATTGGAGCTGGAATTCATATTTTATCTAAAAAGTACAAATTTGATCATTTAAATGATATAATTAAATGCTAATTTTAGGGTACACTTAACATACCCCCAACCAGCATTTTGCTAGTCCCGAGAAAAACATGCAAAAAACCAATCATAATATTCCAAAAATTATTTTCAAGTCAACTCCTCTTTTATTCAGAGAATTATCTTCAATTAAGATATATGTTTTGACCTCAATCCTCACAATTAGTCATACACTCAGAAATATAATCTTTCAGATAAAGGGTTCAAACCATATTATGTAAGCAGAAGTAATAAAAATAAATTTATCTCACATATATTCATGAAGAATAGGAGTTACTAAGAAATTTGAGTTTGGCAGCTCATCCAAAAGAGACTTGAAAATTTCCTCATTAAGAAGGAAAGGAGACCTTAAAAAGTTCCTCATCAGGGAAAGTATTTTTAATTAGCAACTCATCCAAAGGTTTTGCTAGGACTAGACGAGACAAGTGGTCAGTTACAACATTCTCTATTCTTTTTTTATCTTTTATCTCAATGTCAAACTCTTGGAGTAGAACATTCCATTTAATTAGTCTAGGCTTAGCAAAAGAAGATACTTAATGGTCGAATGATAAGTGAATATGATTATTTTATATTCAATCAAGTAAGACTTGAATTTACTGAACACAAAGACAACTACTAAGAGTTCTTTCTCTATAGTGGAATAGTTCATTTGAGTTCTATCTAAGGTCCTACTTGCATAGTAGATGGCATATGGATTTTTCTCTTTCCTCTACCCTAGTATAGCTCCTACAAGAAAATTACTATCATCACACATGATTTCAAAGGGTAAACTCCAGTCAAGTGGTTGCATGAAAAGCACAGCAATTAACTTGTCTTTCAACTTTGCAAAGGCTTCATGACAGTCATCAGTCCACTCAAAGGGGTAACCTTTGTAAGGAGGTGACACAATTGTCTAGATATTGCACTAAAATCTTTATGAATCTCCTATAAAATCTTGCATGACCTAGGAAGGAGCAAATGTCCTGAATAGATTTGGAGATGGGTAGATCGGTAATTAGATCAACTTTGGCTCTATCTACCTCTATACCTTTGGATGGCACTATGTGGCCAAGGACAATTCCATTAAAAACCATGAAATGACACTTTCCCCGATTAAGTACTGAGTTTTTTTTCCTTTAAAATGACTTAATATTTTTCTTAGATTTTTTAGAAATATGTCGAATAAATCACCAAAAACAAAAAAAATCATCCATAAAAACCTATAAGATTCTCTCTACCATATCACTAAATATACTCAACATGCAGCGTTGAAATGTGGCAGGAGCTTTACATAATCCAAATGGCATTCTTTTCTAAGCAAAAGTTCTAGAAAGATATGTAAAAGTGGACTTTTCTTGATCCTCGAGTGCAATTTCTATATGGTTATGCCCAAAATAACCATCTCGAAAAAAATAGTGCTGGTGTCTTACAACCCTTTCTAACATCTAATCAACAAAGGTTAAAGGAAAATGGTCCTTCCTCGTAACAACATTCAATTTCCTATAGTCAATGCACATACGCTAACTAGTGGTGACTCTATTGGGGATTAATTCATTATTGACATTAATGATCACTGTCACTCTAGATTTCTTTGGAACTACCTAGGTTGTACTTACATATTTGCTATCACTTATGGGATAGATAATTCCAACATCAAGTAACTTAAGGACTTCTGCTCTAACCACATCTTTCATATTAGGATTTAACCTTCTTTACATTGGATGACAAGGTTTAGCATCATCATCTAAATATATCTTATGGGTAAAGATTAAAGGGTTAATGCCCTTTATATCAGTAATGGTACATCTTATAGCACCTTTGTGTTCCTTTAAAGCATCTATTACTATTCCTCCTAAGATGTTTTTAATTGAGAGAAAATTATCACAAGAAAAGTCTCTTTTTCTCCTAAATAGGCATATTTTAAATATGATGGTAGAGATTTTAATTCAAGCTTAGGAGATTCTATTGATAATGGAAGAGGAGTGGACTCCCTCGGCGAAAATCCTTGAAATGAGGTTTCCATTTTTTATTTTTTTTTCCATGATAAGAATAAAATCAAGGAGGACATTAACTTCCTCTATTAATGTATCCTCATTAAAGTGGGTCAAATAGGCCTCAAGTGGTTTGATAAGAAAGATGAAAGAAATGATCTTGCATAATTGAATTTATCATATTTACACAGTGTAAGTCATTAGTGATTTCACTAAGTTGCTTACAAATGTTGAAAATATTTAGCTCTAATATCATATTACCAAAGGACAGTTTCATGAAACCATTTTTGTAGTTTGTTAAGGCATTGGAAATAGGAAAAAATGGCCATCCTAGGATGACTGGTATTTCATTATTTTCATTCACCATCAGTTGTGTATTCAAAACTAAAAAATCTATAGGGAAGCAGAACTATTCTACTTGAACAAGCACATCTTCTATTACCCTTCTAAGTATCTTCACAGAACAGTAAACTAGCTAGAGAGTAGAAGACATATCTTTAAGCTCACCCAAACCTAATTGTTCATATATCGAGTATGATAATAAGTTAACACTAGATCCTAAATCAAGAAAAGCTTGATTAATCTTATAGTTGTCAATAATGCAAGTAAGGGTGAGGCAAATTGGATCCTTGTATTTTGGCAGTATATAATGTTGAAAAATGGAACTACTTTGCTCAGTCAAAAATGCATTCTTTTGAATATTTAATCTTCTTTTTATGGTGCAATGGTCTTTTAAGAATTTGGCGTATGATGAGATTTGTTTTATTGCACCTAAGATTAATATGTTGATCTTGACTTACTTGAAAATATCTAAAATCTCATCATTAGAGGTAGACTTTGGAGCTTAAAGCAACCTATGAGGGAATGGAACAGGAATAGGACAATGGGTCAACAGGTGAAGTAGGGTCCTCTTTAGAATTTTCTTTAATGGATTTTTCTACCTATTCAGTCTTTGGTGACTCATTTTTCTACATTCTTTTACCACTCCTAAGAATGGTGACAATCTTAGTCTATTCCATGGTAGAGCTCGATAATGCATTAGATGTATTATTGCTAGCCACATGCACACCCTTAGGGTTTGCTTGTGGTTGAGCTGGAAGCTTTTCTTTTTCCATATTTTCCATTAGTTGACTTATCATATTTTTCATTTCATTCATAGACTGGTCAGTTTGTTTTAGTTGGACTTCTAATTGAGAAGTTTTCCTCTCCTAGTTTTGAATCAGTTGATGAATATTATCATCTATAGGCATTTTTATATGGGGGCAAGTAAGGTCCAGGAGTAGAAGGTTAATGAGTTTGGTATGGGGCTAGGGCAAGAAGTCCTTGATTTTGTTGGTTAGGCCGGTATGGGCCAAGTTATGAGACATTGGCATTTGGTCTATTTCTCTAAAATTTGGATGATTTCTCCAGTTGGGATTATATATCTTCAAGTATATGGAGAAAGGTCTTTTATAAGTATTAAGTACATTAACCTGATCATGATGCACCTTTGAAATGCTAGAATGGTAGGACATTCCTGAGTAAGATGTATGATATTTTCATAGATGCTACATACTTGTTCATCCATTTTAGAATTATTCTTTCCCATTTCTATGGCCTCTAATTTTTTAGCTAAGGATGCTATTTTTTGTTGACATCATCTTTTTCAGACATGACATATATGCCTCCCCTATTAGGTGTGGTAGTGGGCTTAGGTCTATCTGGATATTCTACTATTTCTGAGTCAGACAAGGTCTGTGCACTTTTAGCAAGCCATTCCAAATACTCTTTTGCCTCATTTGGTTGTTTATTGAAGAACTTACCATTGCACATCATCTCTATGAACTAACACATGTTAAAATTAAGTTCCTTATAGAAGAAGTTAATGATGCACCATGGTTCATAGCCATGATGTGGTCATGTGATTCTTTATCCTTCCGAGTAAAGTTCATGATCTTACGACGGAATACATTTGTTTTATGTGTAGGGAAAAACATTTTCAAGAATTCCCTAGTCATTACATTCCAAATCCTTATAGAGCCTAATGGCAATGCATTAAACCACATTTTAGCCTTTTCCTTTAAAGAGAAAGGAAAAAGTTTAAGCTTGACAATATCTATATCAATGTTTTATGTTCGTTGGGTATTGCATACTTCATCAAACTCTATAAGGTGCAAGAAAGGACTTTTACTATCTAATCCATGGAATTTGAAAAGTAATTGGATTACTCCTGTTTTTAATTCTAATGCACCAACATTCTAAGGAAGAATGACACATGATGGGATATTGGTGTGTGTAGGATAAAGGTAGTCTTTTAGAGTTCTACTACCAAAGTTTTGATATACATCATTATCCCCATGTTCACTCTGTTAGTCTCACTCCCTATTGTTATTTCTTCTCCAATCTCTGTTTGGTAAATTATTATTCCTCCATTGGAGGTGGTGGGTCCTCATTTATGATGAGTAGAGGGCCTTGATCACCTCTAATACTACCACGAGGTGAGTTACCCTTTGATCATTCATTAGTCATTGATGGTGACTGATTTGGTTGCATGTCATTTTTGTCGTACTTCACTAACCTTTTAGTTTTGTAGCATATCCAAAAGTGCATACAACAAAAGCTCTTCTTTTTTTTCTTAAATGGGAAACTTACCCTAGCTAATGCAACCTAATTGCTAATGATAGACAATGATAGAGTACAAAATTTAAACAATCCTAAGGCTACCAAGCAGACAATTTGATTGTCATGAATTTGTGTGGAGAGAATCTTTTAGATTAGCCTAATCTAATGCTCCTTCTAACCTAACCAACTGCTTCACACCCTCCTCGGCTAGTTGTAGGTAGTTTGAGCCATAGAATGTGCTGGTAGAGGTAGTTGTTTAAATACTAGCACTGTCAGTTAGACAGGGCCACTAGAGTGGCAATGGGTCACCTTCTTCCAAGAGGATCCTACGAGCATGTGATGACCTCTATATGTCTCTTCTAATTGATTTTAAATTAATTTAGAAGGTTGGATTGAGCACTTGTGACGATTATCTTAGGTGGGCCAAGAGGCAGTGATTAAATCCACCCTTGATCTTGTGGGGTCGGGTACCCTTACTAATTAATTTTTACACTCTTATAAATCACCTTAAAAAGATAAGCATGCCTTAAAATGCAATTAAAAATAATAAATAAATAAATTTCCTAAAATTCAAAAGATATAAAATATGCTTTTTATATGCAATTATACTACTAAACAATACAAAATTATTCTAATAATGCAAACCTTAATATAGGAATTTTAAGGAGTGAGGATTGCTCACAGTAGGGTCCTTAATAAGATTTTCTCGTACAATGGTGGGACCATTTACATTCAACCTCCATTTCCAGGTTACATAGTCCACCCTTGACCTATATTATTACAACCTTTATAATCAATTATGATTAATAAAATATATGATGCTTCCTCACTACAATTCACTCAAAATAAAAAATTTGGCTATCCTAATTGGGATCCTCCTTTTTAAATTTTTTACAAAATAAAAATAGCAATAAGTACCAAAATTAGGAAATAGAATGACTATACACTAAGAAAAAAATTGAAAAATGCTAAAACAATGCAATTCCTAATTATTTTATTTTAAATTTTTTTTATTAAATTTTATAAAAACTCCGTTGAGGGTCTTTGACAACAGCGCTGAAAACTTATTGATTGTTTTCTGCAAGTGCAGAGGCTAATACAGCTTATGCAAGTGCAGGTCGATCTCACGAAAACTCGACTTAAAATTTTAGAGTTTAAATAAAATTTAATTGACCAAACATTAAATAACAAAAAATTATAAACTCAAATCTATTTAACTAATGAAAAGTACACAATTCCAAGTTCAAAAAGACAGAAAATTAAACTAAATAACAAATAAAATTCACTTTTCTAACTTGATTATGACGGACTTCTTCAAATCTAGTCTCATCAAAGTTAATCAGCCTTCATCAATCTTGCACTCATATCTTTGATTAGGGATTCAAAGGCTAGATTGTTTAGATTTTTCAAAAATTTGATGATCTAGACTAAGTAAAGATTTTAGATTTTGGATGACTTAGATTGGATTTCTTAATTCATGATTGAAGATCAAGACTAATGGATCAGATAAAAATTGTCCTAAGATAATGATTTATGAATTAATTAGAAATATGATGAAAACAAGATAAGAAAATAAAGCGATTCTGTTGATTAAAGCTAAACTGTTGATTTGATTAGACTTTAATCAAACATGATTTGATTGTTTTATTTCTAATCTAATTCGAGAACAAAATAGAACCTCGATAGGATAAATATGTAATACGTATAAGACCCATCGAGCGACCACGTGCAGTCGAGGCCCACCATCACGAAAGGGTCCGACTGTGTACCAATTGTAGTAGCCCTCGTCTCAAGGGTACATATATTATCTGATTTGGCTGAAGCCTAATGGTTTTACTCTTTGCCGTGTAGAAGACATGCATTACAATGGACATGTTATAATTATCCAATCCTTTTGCTTCTTGAACTATTAGTTAGACAAAGCTGAAGCTCGAGCAATGACATAAATTATTCCTATTATGCAAAGGTCGGTAGGTTCAAGTTGTAATGGTGCTCTTATGTGTAAACGATGTAGCATAGCATTTCTTCGAATTAGAACTTCATCCAAACGCGGCCTTGCTTCCGGAGGTGCTTGTCCTCTAGCAACGCAGAGGTTGACGAAGGGAAACCTGTCTAGAAGACACCTACTACCTGTCGCCCGCGCGAGCCATATTAGTCTTCTTCTTGTGCGAGAGAAAGACAAATGGGAGGGAGAGTCGAATGTATTCCTCTTTTACACTTCTGCAAGTAGGTAGGGGAGCTTCTTCTTTTTCCCTGCATGTGTTTCTCTTCGAAGCAACATTAATTCAAACACCTAGCTGCACCGACGGTAAAACTTCATCTCGGCCCTTGCTCCTAATTCTCCCTCTTTCTCAACCCAAACAAACAAAATAGTGACAAATCACATAGCTTATAATTCCTTTTCTCCTTGTATTACTTCTGAAATTCTTCTTAGAGTTACCCTTGCTCGACTTGATAATTCAATTTCCTTTGCTATTAGAATAGACTGCTGCGGAATGCAAGCTTATTTCACAGCCAACAGGTTCTCCAATCGTCCCAAGATACTCTCGGGATGCAAGTTCTATCGATGGAAGATAAACAATATTAGGGCAGTTTGGAACTGAAAATACTTCAATATCACAAGAAACGTTGTCCAAGTTCAATACAAATCTTAAGATTTTTGGGCTAAATCTACCAGTAATAACAGTAAAATCATTTGTGAGTTCCGAAATCACTTTGAGCAAAAACTTAAAGAATTTGCTCTGTACCTTCACTTTCCTGATTTTACAAATTTCTGCACCTCCCACCCTCTCCCAGTCTCGACCCTTCATCCAGAAGAATAAAGGGGAGAACCCAAAATGTGGGATTCTTGTTTCCAATTTAAACTAGGATTGAAAGAAGACAAGAACCTTTGCTGGTTATCTTCTAATGCTGGACATCCCAGAACGATATGTTTACCTTTGTGCTGTGTGCAGACCTTATTGGACTAAGTCAAAGCTAGATCTGTATTTTCCGAAGTCTGTGATTAATAATAAACGCTAGCTTTGCATTTGTCTAATTCAGATTGAAATTCTTTCTTCTTTCTTCTTTCTTCTACTTCTCTTACGCTTCAGTTTGTTGATCTTTTCTCACATAACCTTTTTCTTTGTTTCATCTTCACTTGCTAGAGTTTCTCTTCTTTGATGATGACAAAGAATTACTCAGCTTAAGTTTGCATCCATGTCACGAGTACTGAATAGCTTGCTGCTCCTGGTAATTGCGATTGCTCGCTTGAGAATGGTTTATTTCCTTTTGCTGACGATGACTTGCTCAAAAGCCTGAGCTTTGCAGTTTGATCAGGTTCTTATACATTTGCTTCATGTGAATAAACAGTGAATCCTAGTGACCGGAGGCTGCTGGTTTTGATCTTCCAGTGATGTCTGCAATCAGAATTTATGTTCTGAAGTCACTTTATGCTGGAGCTAATCCTATTTCTAGGATGAAACCTGGTCAGACATCTGGCATGTCCCTGTCAGAATGCACCAGGAAGTTTCTTCCAACAGAATCATCTGGTTTAAGTATGTTTAATAAATATAACACCAAAGACTGGGTCTCTGTAGGGGTTTCGAGGAATGCACCAGATAGAATGCTACTGCTTCCATCTTTTGTTCATAGTTGCTCTTGTAGAAATGATTCTGTGCTCACTTCTTCATCCAAATGTTTACACAATAGTGCAGTAATAAGTGACATGCGACATCAAAGAAATATGTTGGTTTCTCTAGGCTTTACTGGTGTGCCATTTCATCAAGCATACTCATCTCATACTGGTAGAGATGGTCATCGGGAAGCAGATATTTCAACTGCTGCCACCGCAGGAGAAGATACAAATGTAGTGCGATCTGACTGGATTGATAGTCTTAAACATGCGTGGCAGTCTTCTTTAGATGCTGCAGTTTATGCAAGTGAAAAGGCCCATGAGGCATATGAGAAAGTCACACCTCATGTTAAGCACTTGATTGATTTGAATCCACATCAAGGTGTTATTATTCCTGTTGGAGTAACTTCCGGTGCTGCATTATTGGCTTGGTTAATCATGCCCAGGCTCTTGAGGAGATTCCACAACTACTCGATGAGAGGTCCTGCTGCATTACTATCCGGGAACTTGATGCAAGAACAGATTCCGTATGAGAGAAGCTTTTGGGGTGCTTTAGAAGATCCTGTGCGATATCTTGTCACCTTCATGGCATTCTCACAATTGTCAGTTGTTCAAGAATGTTAACTCGTTAAGTTACCATTTTGATTGGACTTTATCTTTTCATACTTGCTTTCTTGGTTGAATTTTTTGTTAAAATTGAGGATATATTCTTAGTTGAATTTTTGTTGAATTTGAGGATATATTTATTGGACTGAATAGAGACAAATGGGTTAATTATAATTAGTGAATGTGAGAATTCATTTCCTGGCAGCATCTCTTGCTGCATTTTGGCTTCTGATGTTCCAAAGGATTGTGACAAATGTGATGCAAACGTAAAACTTCTTCAAAAGAATTTGTTTTGGAGTATCCCAAATTTAAAGCTGTTAAGCAGTAGTTGGGACAACTATTAATACAGTGACTGCAACCAAATGCCCTAGTGAATAGTGAATCAATCTTAAACCTTGCAAAAAAAACGATGACCAACTTTACTTTTGTATGCTTATTCTTTCATGGAATATTGGATTACTAGCAATATAAGCAGCAGGCTTGGTTGTCAGAGACATCTTCATTGTCTCATCAACCTGAAAACCAATTTCTTCCACCAGGAGTTCCTACCACATCAACTCCTCAAAACCAATTTCTTCCACCAGGAGTTTCTGCTACATCAGTTCAAATAGTATGAGGCATTGCTTGGTAGCCCATTTCAAGCTAGTTCCTGCTACAGCAATTTGATTCTTGCTTCATCAGTTGACTAAATTTCCTTCCACAAAGTAAAATACTCCTTGTTTACTGTCTGTCTAAAGCAGATCTTGCTCAATCTTCATCAGACAAACATTTCAACTCTCAAGCAGTTATCCTTTTCAAAGATAATTCCTCTACTAGCTGCATCATTTAGGCATATCATAACATGTGTAACTACACCATGTTCAAACAGGCGCTTGTGCATCAAACTTGCTACATCTGTTAGAAACATAAATATAGCTTCCCTATCATCAGATAAGTAAGCAGACAAGTTGGACAGAGCCTATAGGCGCATCAAAAGTCTTCATTATCCTTCAAAAGTGCAACACTAGGATCCATGGGAATACTGATAAGTTTAGCTAACTATCTTCGATAAAATATCTACGGCATATATATCTATGTCAAGCTGATTTCAAAGTTTGACCTTATTACTTCAGTGTGAGTTTTATAACTTATAACTCTCCTAAGTCCTTCATTTTTACATGTTCTTAGGAATATGTCTTTACTGCATCAAGACTTCTGTTATGCTTCTTTGATATAATGATTTGATGCACGCAGGTAGCTAGGATCACCATTTTCTTATTTTGCTCTGTTGGAAGTTGGGGGGAGCAGACTTGAACCTGCAACCTTTGGTTGGGGACAAGTGCACTTTACTAACAAGTCACATTCTTAGTGTTCAGCAACTTCAGCCTCTGTTAATGTACTGTAATTGATAACAGTAGATAAATTTATCAACAACAAGTTATTGTTTCAAATACATTGTTAGTGTTCAAATAACTTCAGTCCCTGCAAAAATACTGTAATATTTAACTGTAGACCCCAGACTTACAAACTAGATAAAACCTCTTCTGAACTTTAAAACCTCTCCTGACACCTCTTAAGCAACATAACTTGGCAGCTTTTCGTATAAAATTTCTCTGTAAGTCATCATGAAGAAAGGTAATTTTCACATTGCAACTATGACAAAGACCAGGAGTAACTCAGGTAATGATTGTGGCTGAAATGATCTTTGCTACAGCAGTGAAGGTCTCTGAGTCATTCTATGCCAAAGGTTTTTGTGCATTTTACCTACCACTCAAGCCTCTAGTCCCTCAACCATTCCATATTAAAGATGACAAAACCAAGTCTTACCTATCATGTGGTTAAAAGAGTTGATAACCTAAAGTAAGACTGGCTAGATACAAGAAGAAATGCATCAATGTGCTAAAGTGGCCGTAGATAAGCAACATTGACTAACTGACAGTCAAGTGTTGTTAATGAGCCTTTTGGTGCTCCTTTCATGACCTCATAACTGAATTACCATCATGGGTATTCTAGCGCTGATTTTCAGCAAGAGGCTTGCCAATTAATATCATCCTCATCAATAATATAAGAGACCCGATTTCTCATGCTGCATTTCCAAATTTATCCCAACATGGATGCCTATACTTGATCTCATACTATCCATACCTTTCTCTTACCACTCCGTCCACCACCGCCATCACCACCATGGCTCACCTTAACTCTCTGCACGCCCTTTGCCAAAACTTTACGTATCTACCAACTGATGATGTTAGGCAGTCTCATCTTCCATGCTGGGATCGGAAAGGATTTTGGAATCTCAACTTCTAAAGCTGTGAGTAAAGATTATTCATGAAATGAAGCTCTTTGCAAGCTAGAATCTATTAAAAGAAAGAGTTATGCTTATGCACCTAGCCTAGAGTGGAATGTAGCAACTTCAACGCCTTCATTGCCATTTAGAGAGTTTGAAATTCTGCAACAAGAAGCTGACATACCTTCTCCCTAACATATAAGAAATGTGTTCAGGTGTACACTCAAGCTCTTATTTTATTTTTGAAACATAAACATATTCTCAAACAACTCATAGGCATGTCAGACTATTTGATATTTGGAATGTTGAATGAATTTTAAACTTTCAGGCAAATGAAAACCAGTTTTTCCCCAAAAGTGGGAAGATTCCCCTGCTACATATAGTGTTTATGAGAAGTCTAGCATGCATATTGTTGTGTGGTGCTATTGTGAAAACTGTTCAGGTTGTGATTCTATTTACTATTTGTGAGTAGTGTAGAATGCTTCTAGTGTAAATTTTACTCCTTTGCTTGCAAATGTACAGACTTCTGTGTCATGGGTTCCAATATTGCTCAGTGTTTGTTCTTTGCAGAGGTGCATTGATTGCACCAACCACTATCGCAACCCAATACATTGCCCAAGCTTGGAGGGGTGCAGTTGTTCTTTCATTTCTATGGTTTCTCTATAGGTGGAAGACAAATGTATTGACTGGTGCTCTAACCACGAAAAAAGTAGCAGGGCTTGATCGAGAGAGATTGCTAGCTCTAGATAAAATCTCAACTGTTGGTCTACTGGTGCTGGGTTTGATGGCTTCAGCAGAGGCTTGTGGAGTGGCTGTGCAGTCAATCTTGACAGTTGGTGGCATAGGAGGTGTGTTGAGCTGTTAGCTAGTTATTGCCAATACTACTGAACATATTATTTAAGTTGGATGAAAAGATCTTTAATGAAGTGGTAAAAGTGGACTGGTGGGTTGCCTTTAGTTCTCTTTTCAAATGCATCCAATTAAGTTTTACTTATAGCTGCAAACTAGGTCATTGAAATGAATTTATCTACAGAAAATGGTTAGAAATCAGCTCTCCAAGTCTAGCTTCTTAGGTTGTGATTCCTTTCTATCGACATTCATTTGAGAAGCATGTGCAGAACTCATGACGGCCCACAGCATTTCTACTTCAGCATTAAGCCTGACATCATCCTGGAAATAATCATGCCCATCAAAAAAGTATGTGTGCTTTCGGTGGATTCATGATGACAAACAAGCAGAGCATACTTGAATGAGGAGATAAGTACTCCATGGATATAAAGGTGAAGGACCATGATGTGGTCATGAGCTGCTAATTATAAGACATGTCAATGGGAGGATAAGTACTCCAGGGATATCTTTCTCTAGCAGTCTAATAATTGAAAACACTCTGACCTAGGAAATGAGCTGTTGCTTGTGGATTTTGCCATAATAGCGTCGAGGTATAAATTAGACATGCTTAGCTTATATTTAGCTGGCCATCACATTCCAAGCTGGAAATGTGAAATATGATGGTTAAGTACAGGGATGTTGCCATATTTTTCTGTTTATGTGCTTCCATGATATTTTCCTTTTCCTTTTCTTCTTGCAAAAGTCTCACTGGTAGTTTTAGATAACAGAAACCTATTATTTTCTACCTAAACATATATCGGACTTTTGCTTTGGCCATCGTTGCTTTCTGAAATCTCTTCTTTTCCACAATGAAGTTTAAATTTTGAAACTGCTATTCTAATGTTCATTTTATGTTTCCCCTCCAAATGTTCTGGTAGCACCTCAATGAAGAAAACTTTCATTTTTTCCCCCCAACTATATGACATCTTTTGTTTCACGTGTGAGGTCTGCTTCTTGCCGTATAAGTTGAAAGGTCAAAAATCTTTGACTGATACTTCGAAACTGTAAATTGTGAAATTTAATAGGTATTCATGTCATTGTCATTCTTTTTTACTTAAACGTTTTATTTCTCCTCGTCTTCCTTCTTTCTCTCTTCTTCTACTTCAACTTAGCATTAGAAGTGTAAAAGATGAAGTAACTCTCCAGCTGAACTTTTTTTTTTTGTTCTTTATTTTCTTTTGTCTTTTTCCTCATATGGCTCATGTAAACCCTTTAGTTGCTTAGTCCTGTGGCTCACAGGAATATCCCACAGCTGGGATCTGCTGTGAGGATCCTGTGATAGTGATTGTTACCTGTTTTCAAGGATTTATGGAGTTGTTCCACAATGTATTCATAGCAATTTTATTGTTAGTATCATTAGCTGAAACAATTGTTTCTACGCCTTTCTTCAATAGCACAAATTTTTTGACTAATGTAAGGAAAATATTCTTCTCATATGCTCTCGAACATAATAAGAACCAATCAGATCACCAAATCTCGGTATATTAACTGATGTTTATCAGTCAAATATCTGGCTGATGTGCCATTTGATGTAGATATTTTTTTAACTTGACCAAATCTGGAGCCAGTTCATGACTCTCAAACTTTTCTCTATGTGCATTTTATCAATATCTTCTTGATATGGTTAAGACAATTGCAACTGCAACAGGCATATTCAAGTACATTGTTTGATGATTTTTGATCGAGTTGTAAACTTACACAACATTATCCTAACAACTTTACTTGCCGGCTGGCACTTGACGCAAAACCCTCCTTTATCCGGGCTTGAGATCGGCTGCAATTAAACCATATAGAACTAAAACCACACAGGCAGAGTTAACCTTTTGCTATAAATGCAATAATAAATTTAATCTTGTCTATTTTCTTCTCATTCTTCTTCCACCTTAAGATGGTATTGACTCTTTTGTAATTTTGATGCAGGAGTGGCTACTGCTTTTGCAGCCAGGGACGTCCTTGGGAATATGCTTAATGGATTATCAATCCAATTCTCAAGGCCCTTTTCCATAGGGGATACTATTAAAGTAATATGCAAGTGTCTTTTCCTGCATACTTCAATATGATTCATCTCATTATGTAGTACCATGATATTATCTAAGATTATTTGTCTGGTTCTAAGCAGTGGAAATCTTCTTCCTGACATAACACCAGAAAAAGAAAAAGGAATTCTTCCATTTGGACATTTAGAGCGAATTATTATGAGAGGTCTTCACTAGAAAGTGTGATGTTTTGCAGAAGTTAGTCTTGAGAGAGAAAATAAGTCCATTTTATGTTTCATTGTTTATCAATAACATTATTTACAAAACAAATACGTCCTTACTGACTCAATTTAATAAATATTATGTAATGAATGAAATACTCATTATGGCAATGCCCTTAAAGCTGGAATACAGATATTGACTGTACGTACCATGACAACTATTTTGGAGTCTCTGCATTTGAAAAGCTTTGTTGAACACTTTTACAAACTGGCCTTCTGAATCACATGCTCAGAAAAATCTCCATATTTGTCCTCAATTTATTTCTTTCTCTCTTGAAGTTAAGTTGGGGTATATGTCCATTCAGGTGATATATATCATAAGTGTCATCTTTAATTGTTAATGGCTCATTCTTTTCATTCATATGCTGTTCCTTTGTTGTATTTTATTTCTGGGAAACACTGCTCACCTTATTAAAATGAAAGGGAAACAAAAGAAGTGAAACAGTTCTATTCTGTAGATTAAGGATGACTCCTAGTTATAAAGTGCCTGGAGCAAAGATCTATGTCTGTCACTCTTGTTTGTGCCTGTCAATTGTTAATATGGACCTGCAAACCCATGCCGGAAAGGACATTGCACCTGGGACTTTAAATAGCATGCTCTAGTTCAGTTGGTGCCAGCTGATAGTTTAGCAGGCCCTACCATTCAGTGAGGTAGGCCAACTGCTTTAAGGCCAGCTCTCTGCAGTCCTGAGCAGCGGTGTCCTTTTTGGTATCGCATTGTATTTTACTTTTAAAAAAAGAAAAAAAAGTCAGTTATTGTATTTATATACCATTTTGCTTGCTTTGTTTGAGATTTTACCACCAAGAATGAAAGTCTAAGCTGATACCCTGCTAAAGTTGGTGTTACTGTTCCAAATTTAGTATATTTTACTCTTTTATGACCACCAAGAATGAAAGTCTATGCTGATTGTCTGATAATGTTTGTGTTTCTGTTCTGAATTTAGTATATTTGCAGTAATGGAAATTCTGTTTTCTACTTCTCTTGGCCCCCACCCTCCCTTCCTTTGGTACCCACTCTTTGACATTTTAGTCCGCTTTTGTAATTCCTCTTTCTTCCTTAATGCATTACCTACTGAGAAAAGAAAGAAGAAAAAAGAAAGCAAGTTCCATTTTTGTGTAAATTTTGTTTCTGAAGTTGCATTTTACGTATTCTGTTAACTAGCTAATACTTGTCTCTGTTGTGCATGTTAGTTCCCCTTTTTCTTTTCATTTGGATTGAAGATGGTATTCTGTTAGCAAGCAAGGGCAGGTTTGCTATGGATGTGCATATACCTAGCCTTACTCTAGGTGGTCTCAGCACCAAAATCCTTGCCTTTTTTGACAATACCAAGCCTTTGATTTGTGGAAACTTTGACAATACCAAGCCTTTGATGAATGTAGGCTGCTGGCTTTTATTTCTAAGTGTCCATATAAAGTCCAGAAATTAGAGGCTTGTAATTGTTGGACAGGTTGAATTTGGTGAATGGCTCACTCTTAATATGGTCCAACGGATAAATTATTTGGATCCTTAAACATGCAAATCCCACTTGTGCTTCTGCCCACCATCCATCATCTAAAACACACACTAAACAAAGTTATGTTTCTGGAGGCTAGATCATCAATAAATTTTAGAATGTATATATCAATTTTAGCTATATGGCGAAGACTAAATTTAGAAGTTATGTTTCTGGAGGCTAGATCATCAATAAATTTTAGAATGTATATATCAATTTTAGCTATATGGCGAAGACTAAATTTACATTCTTGCACTGATATTTCCATATGTTTGTTTGAGCTGTAACTTGATACCTATTCATTTTTCAGGCTGGATCTATAGAAGGTCAAGTGGTAGAAATGGGACTTACAACCACATCCTTACTAAATTCTGAGAAATTTCCAGTTATAGTCCCGAACTCGTTATTTTCTAGTCAGGTGTTCTCCTCTTCTCCTCTGGCTTAATTTTTCATTAGTGGTGTCCATTAATTTCCATGATTATAGTCAAGATTAGACACTAGCACCATACTTGTGCATGCCTCTTTTTTCTTGCTTTTGTAGCAGAATACAAATAGACTCTGTAGAATACAAATAGACTACAGAGTCATTGTACTAGGGCATCTAACTGCAATTCCAAAATCATAAAGACAATGGTTTGTGGTCACTACCATTGGTAGTAACTTGCTTAGCTACTATTCAGCATGATGACAGCATTCTTGGGTTTACAACTATTTGAACTGACTTGCATTGAGTGGAAGAGGAGTACTGATTCTTGTAGTATAATTAAAAATGAAAGAAAAAATGGTCAAGATAAGGATGAAAAGTTAAGTTTTCTGACCCTTTTCATATATGTGAGGTTAAATTATAAAAATACCCTTGTGATTAGTTATTCATGTTCTGCACTGTTCTCATGAACTAACAAACATTTCAACGCCCATATATTTGAAATCCATTATTACCACATATTCACACTCCTCTCAAGCTGAAGTAACAAATCAAACATGCCTAGCTTGTGCCAGTGTAATTTATGTTCAAGCTGTCTAAAGATTTAGTAAATAAAGTAGCTAATTGATTTTCTGTGCTGACAGGAGTAGTACTGACTATGCCATCCAACACCTCTTTTATGAACAAATCTTGACATATTGACCAATACGTTTAGTCCCTCACAGGTTGATTGTCGCAATGAAGTCATATTCAACTATCCACCATACTAATTCGCTCGTGGTGTGGACTTTGCTTTATATTTGGCTTTTGCACTTCAAAGAGATACTAGATGTTGCTTCTTTCTCTTCCAAGACATCAAATTGCACCAATTTTGCAGGAACCTATAGTAGACCCACACCAGAAGGTACAGCAGCCCAATCAGCATTTGCATTTGCATGTCCACTACACTGAGTTCCACATTTCTTGAATAATATCGATGATCTGGTGCAATTTGTGAGTACCTTGCTATTCTAGGAGCAGCTTCACAATGTGTTAACCAAAGCTTATGTATAAATTGACTCACTATTCCAACAACAAAAGAAATGCCAGGTTGACTCTCATGTGGTCTTTGAATAAGTTCTTTACTTTGAGCAGCACTTTTATATTTTAAAATTCTTCACATTTTTTTAGATATTGAGCTCCCAACCCAACCCCACAGCAAAAGAAATATTAGGTCTAGAGCTGTTAGTTATATAAGTAAACCATGTCTGTACCATCTTTTATATTCAACATTAGTACACGCTTTTGCATCCATTTTCACATTGGATCCATTGGGCATCGATGGGCTTCATTCCAAGCATTTATCCATGAAATCAGTGTGTCAGATAGTTTCTCATAGGAGAAAAAACCACCATGGTTTCCCATAGTAACTTGAATATCAAGAAAATATCTCACTTTTAGAATCTCTAGGGTTGAAGTGTTACTTTAGATGTTTCTTCACATTCTTAATTGCTCCTACATCACTATTGAACAGGAGTGTCATCGACAGCTACAACTAATATAATGAAACAAGATGCCTATTTATGAAAATTGTGGCTTTTATGGAATCCAAATACTTTATCAACTTGAGTGGCTGCCAAACAAGTTTGAGGATTTTGTTTTAGAGTGTACATAGCTCTCCTGAACTTACATACCTTCCCAGCCTTCTCCTAAGCAACAATCCTTGGTGATTTTCTATGTGACCTTTTCTCTAAGATCCCCATAAAAGAAAAGCATTTTAGTGGTGAAGATTATACAAGTACCAACACTGATTAATAACCTGAAAAGTTAAAAATCCAAGTTTAACTATGCAATTGGAAAAAATGTCCCAGAGTAATCCGCACCACAAGTTTTAAGTGTAACCCTTTGCAACTAATCTTGCTCTTGGTCGTTTGATTGTACCTTCAGGTTGATCCTCAATAGCCCCATCACTAATTTGGTCAAAGAAAACCGAAAGGAAGTACCAAACAGAGGATGACTTAAAGGGCCCACCTCCAAGCAGAGCAGATCGCATTAAGAAATTACCTAACAAGGACTCCCATCAGATATACTATTTCGTTTTCAATTTCCTTCTAAAGAAGGGGCTGCATGGCAGCATGATACTAACAACAAACAACACAAAGGTTGGTGCTAAATTGGATAAAGACCTCTTCGTAGGGTGAAACCCTAGAGAATTTGGTTTAGAAAACAACAAAAGTGAAGTGCAGAAACATGAGGGAAGAGATAAAGAAAGAAGGTAGGATGAGGTCAAGCCATGTCAAATTTAGGTTAGAGCAATGAAGAAGAGGAAGAGGGAGAAAAAGGCAAAGAGAGAAAACATATTAGATAGAAAAGAAAAATTAAAAATTCTGTGTGTTGTCTTGTCATCCTCCATGAATTCCATTTACATTAAAGAATTGTGGACTAAAAAGGACACGATTTAGTGTTTAGTCAGATCACTTAATGGCTTGCAGCTAACAAATAAGTGAATTATAACTTATGGGGCCTAAAATCCCATCTTTAACAACAATAATTGGAAATCCTGCTGAAAAATTGATGAAAAAATTGGCAGAGTTAAGGCTCCAAAGAATTCAAAATCTTTTTCAAGTTACAAGGTCTTGAAAATTCTAATGCTGATGGAATGTCTTTCTCATTATTGTTTAACTGTGACTCTTGATTAAGAACCTTTACTAGGAAGCTTTGATGAGGAAGTGGGCCTCTACCTTGATGGACACCTTTAGCAGGTTGATTCCCATTGCTGTTTAGTTTATCACCTCTTCTTATATTCATCATTTGCGTATTAACTTTCTTCATATTGATCCTCCGGGAAGGATTCATTTTCGTCTACTCCAGTCTTCTTTTTTCTCTTTTGGTAGGCAAGTGGGATTTTTATGGATAAACCTAAATGCATGAGTGCCCCAAACCCGTGACCGAGTACGGGAGGGGTACTTCTTGCGCTGCTGCGGTATAAAGGCTTTGCTCTTTTACTCCCCAACTGTGAATAGATTCTGTTAAAAACATGGACATGGATGATATTTGCAAAATGGATTTCCATATCAGAGTGGGTCCTCATAATTCTCATGCAACATACCTAGAAGCACTTTTCTAGGAAATGGAAAAGAAACTAGGTTGCAACTTTTGGATCTAAATAGGATCCAAAAGATGGAAAATGGAAAAGAAACTAGTTGAGATATTGGAAAAAGTAAGGATTTTCAAAATCCACACAAGTAAAAATCACAACATCCAAAGGAATCAAGAATAAAGCTTAAGAAGAAAAAGCAAGTCGAGCAGTGAAGATAAATTTGCTGATACAACTTATGACTGTGAATGATTTGTTGCAGCAACATTGAAATTGAAACGAATTTGGTGGCAGATGTGTGTACCTTTTGAAACCCTATTAGAATATAAGTCTCTAGAACAACTTGCTGATGTCAGGGGCTTTCTTGAGTTATAAAAGGGCATAGCCCATCTCAACACTGAGAATTGAAGTGAGCTTTAAAAGTTTAAAGTGTCGGCAAAAACTGTTGTTGAAACAGTCAACTACATAAAATCATATATGCCGAGGAATGGGTATCCTGCCAAATTGGAGAAAGAGCATGTATTGTTTTCTTTTGTACTAGATAAGAGATAAAGAAAGGTTCTTGGTGTCTTTATTTAGTCACATGTAGAAGCATCGAATCTTCACTGATGACAGCTCATCTTTCCAAAATTTAGAGGTCTGATGTTTGATAATCTTCACATGGTTTTAAAAGTTTCTTTGCAGAAGTAGGGAAGCCAATCTACCGGCTCAAAATAAAATATAGGAGGCATCAAAAGAAGAAAACAGAAAATTAGACGAGAGGAGCCGAGAAGCTCATTTGGCAAAAGAAAGTGGAATGTGTGACTTGTTTAACACCTTCCTTAAGGGATCTGCTTCACAGATTCCAGTTAAGGTGCTTGAAAGAAAACATATCACAAAGGACTCATACATAGCCCTAATTTGATCATTGGCAATGCCATATCTAATCAGGCTTGTTTGACACCTTTTATATGAATTAAGACCACAAAAGAAATCACTAAAAACCTTAACTCAGTGGAAGAGAACATGCTTCACCTTTATTAGGAATGTGTCATATCATACTGAAAATGCTACCTTAGAGAATACACAAGATATACCATCCAGTAGATGCTCCTGCCAAGCCTGCCTTCCAACGAAGTTAAGATTGAGAAGCCCTTCAAGGTTTTGGCTTCCTCTCCATAAACTTTGTTGGATGAGTTTGGAGTCCACCATGGGCTTTCAAATCTAAGCAACTTATTATGTGAGTGCTTCTTCAACTGGTCCAGAGCCTGCATGGTGATGAGAATTTTCTCTTCTTTAAGACATCAACTTCATATATTTACTTGAAGTGAAGTAGTTATAATCTTCCAATGGACAGAAGGCTGAGTAATGGATGATTTACAACATGTTGTTTTGATGGGAACAATCTATGACATTACAGTTTTCCAACTGGATGAAGGATCCCCTTTAAGGAGTAAAACAAGAATAGTGGTTGACTATGCTCCAATATGTAGCACATCAAGCACCTGTGAGATCCTTTTTCTTTGAAGGAAAGTTTCATTTTTTAAGGTTTTTGTTTCTTTTTCTCTAATGGCCTAATGAACCATGTTATAGCCTGGTTAGCCATGTTGAGATTGATGATACATGGGTTGTCCTGGTTTGTTGATATTTGTGTTTTCACTGGCTTATTGGATTGCCTAATTCTCTCTGTTTATGCAATCAAATTCAATATGAGGATGTTGAATTAGTTCTATGAATAACATTCCATTTTGCATTCAAATTTTGTAGGTGATTGTGAATAGATCACGTGCTCAATTTCGGGCTATAATGACCAAAATTCCTGTGCATATTGAAGATCTTGAAAAGATTCCCCACATTTCAGAGGATATAAAGTCCACGCTAAGATCTAATGCAAAAGTTTTCCTGGGAGCAGAGGCTCCTTATTGCTTCCTTTCTCAAATAGAAGCATCATATGCGGAATTGACTCTTGGCTACAATCTCAAACATATGGTAAGTTTGCTGATTTAAAAAGTTGCACTAAGTGCAGCAATTTATTCTATTAGAACCATTGGTCCATCTAATTAAAGTCTCTGCCACTATGTTTGAATGTCATTCCAAAAGGCTAACTTTTCTTCCAGTACTCTAAACATGGCTACTATGAAAGGTCATTCTTACATATCCTACATCCAAACAAATTATCAGAAGATTTTATGCTTGAACCACTTCACTCACCAGCTGAGAATGTTTTCAGCTAGTCATCTCTATGAGGCCCACAAGTGCATAGGGGATCATCAATTTAGCTCATATGTAAGATTAAGAGCTGAGCCACTTAGATTTACTAAGTTTTTATTATTAGATTCTTTTTACTCATTTTTGTACTTCTACTGTAGGTCAAGGTCCTTACCTAGTTTCTTTTCCTTTTCTCTTTTTCTAGCCCCCAGTTGTTCTCTGTCTTGCTAAATAATAGAGGTGCTTTTAATGCTTATGTATTTGTGATCAAATATTTTGGCCCCTCCACTCATCCATAGTGAGAAGTCCTTTGATCTTTCTTTTTATATACTAATTATTGATGTTTGAAGAAAGACAGGTAGAATTCAAGCTAGGCTAGAATCATATAGCATGACAACATGTTTAAGTGTCTGTATCCAACAAACATTTTGAATATCAAACACTGGAAATCCAAAAGATTTGGTTGCTGGTTGCTGATCAATTGAAAAGATTCATCTGGTTCGTGTCTGGATTTTGAGATCTTATAGCTTGTGTAAATTTGGTCTTCCATTTCATGTAGGCTTCCTTTGTGATGGGGAAAAGCTCAGAACCCTTTGTTAATTGTAAACTTTTCTTGTATATGTTTTCAAAAGCAGCAACTAAGAAAGGAATTCATAGAAGCTATCCAATTTCTGAGACATGTACTTGAATGTTCTGAGAACTCATGCAACATACATTTTAAGAGTTTCTTTGTTAAGGTCCATCTCGTATTACACTCATGTACAGAATCAGTGCATGAGCAAACTATGGGCGCTGTTACATCCAAGAAGTAGCATTAGGCATCTGGAATTGATAGTTCTGATGGTGATTAGTAAAAGGAGATTTTTGAACAGAAGGACTATAATAGGCTTCTTTTACCACTGGATCTCATTGCATGGCAACATGAATTATTTGGATGAGTCGACGCTAACTTGTAAAAGTCTGTTAGGGCATGTCTCTTGAGAAAGTAGCCTCACAGCCCAACAGGATTCTCCTCAACCTCCTCCCTTTGTGCCATCCAGTTTCAATCTCCCCCTCTCCTTTCCACCTCCAAACTCATAGAATTTGAGCATTTACATCAGCGAAAGAAAAGAAACTCTGTGATCATGTAGAGTTTCATTTTCAACTATGACCATATCTGTGGTTGCTGTCCATAATAAAGGTGATAAGTTCAGAACAGAACCAGATGAAACCATTTGAAAGAGGCACTTCCATGGAAAACCATATAGTCACTATAGAATCCAAATTGACTGCATAAACCACCATAATTCATTTTGAAATGTATCTAGAGAAGCAAAATCTAACTCATGCAAAGGACCACTTCACACTAAATTCTTTTTTTTTCCCCCGGTTATCAACCTGTTGATGCAAAGGCTACTTATTCACCCCCCTTGTAATTTTGAAGGTGGAAAATTTCTTGGATGCAGTTGTTAAATAAACTATGGAGAGCTTTTGCTATTGTGGAAATCTATCAAACCATGAACTTAGAGACAGCACATGATTACTAACGTTGCTTCAATGGATGTTTCCCAAGTACAAAATCTGTTTGCCAAAGACCTAATTGCAGAGCATCAAACTTGCTTGATTAGCAAGTTGAATAGATTCCAAAAGAAAAGAGGTGTGTGTGGGTGAGGGTTTGGTATTAAACGAGTTTGTAATATTAGGTGTACTTTACTAATTTTATAACAGCTACATGACTGATTTATTGAAATTGATTGCCAATAAATAAGTTCTAGAAGTTTGATTCTCCATCAATACCATCTCATAATTTATACCTAGTAACTCATGACCGTCAAACTGGTTAACTTTTTCTTCACTTTGGTTGTTTTGACAGCTATTAAAAGCAAATGAAGTCTCATTTCTAATCTGATCCACATTTTCTTTATTGCACAGATATGTATCTACTTAGGCTTGCATTTGACTGCAATCCCACTAATTCCAAATCCAGACTTCCAAGCATTCATGGCTTAGTTACAACTCCTTTTAGGCGGTTTCAATGTAGTATCTTCAATTTTTACGGCCATGAGTTTTTATCCTGTAACTAAAACTCTTAGCCACTATGATCTGAAACATGCAACCTTGTAGCCACATGGTCTTTAGCATCAACAATTTTGTTGAAACAGTAATTTTAAACTTAAATTTTAGAATGCATCCTTGCTGGAATTGCAGCTTAGTCGTTTTCTTTTCCATTGATACCTTATGAAGGCTGCTAGAGCTGCGGTATTATGCATGTACATGTTCAGTTGAATGATTGGAACTGTGAACTACACAATCAAAATGAGAGTTACTTCCATTACATGCAGATCTTTTACTTGTTCATTCTTTTACTATTCTAGTTAATGTATTGTTCCATCCTTTGCTGCAATCAACAGTGTTTTCTTGTCTATAATTGCAGAGCAAAGTTGAGATGTACTCTACAGAACAAGATATTCTGCTGCAATCGGTACAGATAATTAAGCAGCATGGTGCCAGACTTGGTAGCACCCTTTCAAGATATGAGTGAATTTTCTGCCTAAGAAGAATACTTCTTCAGGTGGAGGTATGATCTTTGCTTCTCAATTCTGCTAACAGACCTGATAGCCTCAGGTTATTTAGGAACTGTATTTAATAATTGCAGGCTATTTGATGGTGACATCCAGAATATTCTTGTCAATGAAATTTAAATTTGGAGAAAACATAGTGTACTGCTAGTCTATTGTGTTTTGATAGCCTATCGCTGAATCTAAGTCACATCAGCATTTCAATTTAAAAGTCCTTCATAGGAAAACTAAGGTTCCTATTTAACGATGTATATGGGCTTCTTCTATATAGTTATACTCAAAATATAGTATAAGCAGTTCTGTCATGTAAATCAATTTTAGAAGCCAATCATCTTGTAGAAAGCAGAGGCCTTCTCCATTTATACATGAAGTCACGTGCTATGCAGGTCTGTTCTTTAGTGCCTAAGAACTTGCTGTAGTACTATAACGTTAGTTCCTGTTCCAAGTAAATCATGGTATCAGCTTTTAATACTATGTAGTCCACTTTGTATTTTTCCTACTTTATTTAGTATGGGCTTATATTTAGTTCCATATGTATATATTTAGGGATGCAACATCATGATATTTGTATTCTTTGTCAAGAATAATTGAAATTTAATAACTAGGAAACTTTATGTGAGTCAGTCTTTTGTGCACATGTATTGGTCATCCGCAGAGCTTGTGTTAATTTTATCATCATACTGTTTGAAGGGTTTTACATCTGTGAAGTGAGTGCAGTTCATGTACCGAGTTGCAAATATCAAACACAAGCTGGGACAGAAGAATCCATGTTAAAGCTGAACAAAACTCATTCCTCCAGAACTTGGGAAGGCAGGATACATGTTATATCTGAAAGAAACAACTTGTGTGCGAGGTTTGAGGTAGATAGATACATTTTGTGACAGTAAACATGAAAAGATTTTGTATATTCGCAGGATTGCTAGATTTGATGACATGTAATTAGTACAAGTTGTCAATATTGGATCTTGATTTTTGACTCAACAGATTCAATTGTTAACAGTAAACATGATTTAGATTGGTTTTTGGGGTAAAACATGAGCTTCTTCTTGTCCCCGCGAATGTTATTATGGTTGAAAATTAAAGTACTCTGGATTTTAATTCTGTCTTGCCATTCCGTAAGAAAATTCAATGCTACAATGGTTCGACCTATTCTTGGCTTTCTCCCATAGCCCAAAAGTTTCAAGATTCGAATCTTAGTTTTCTGTTGTGACAAAAAAAAAAATCAAGGGAAAAAAAAAAAAGAAAAGCTTTCCCATACAGGCCCTTACTTTCTATGTATAATAAAGTAATTCAGACATGAGGTCTTTTTTCTTACTGAGATAAAGATAATGCTGTCAGCCGAGTAATGAAAAGTGGTTTCTTCTTGTTGATGACGCTTCAATCTCTGAAATTGGTCTCTTTAGCCTTCAATTGTTGCAATAGACATATCTTTAAGTGTTCCAAATGGCCTTGTAATCTACTTTAGCTTGCCAATTTGCCATTTTGTGCTTCCTTTATTGGTCAGATACTGTACTGCTCCCTTGAAAAAAAAAACAGAGTCCGCGGTTTTTTTGAATATTTAAGCCTTCCTACAATGAAATAGATTTCATTTATATCTCAGTGGGTAGTGAATGGGTCTCTTGCACTGGAGCCTCACAAATCACTCTAGCAACACAAAACATGCATGATAGCTTGGTCTTGCCCAGTTAAGAATTGAAGTGCCAACTAGCATGAGTTCGAAAAGCCTCTTAGCCTTCATCACAAGGTTGTATTCTCAAATGAAACTGTTGCTATATTGTCACTATTTGTTAGTTCCTTATCTTCTCCTGGATCCCCTTAATGATCAATGTGTGCCCTTACATTTGCTTATTTCCCTAGTCCAGTGTACATTCCTTGTATGAAGGGTTTACAATAGAGAGACTCTAATCATTATGGGAACTTGTACTATTGGAACGTTATAATACCATGTTCAAGCTCTTTTTAGACTATTGTAGATAAGGTTGGAGGAACCACGAACTTACAGTAGCCGAGAGTGATTGACCGAGTGCCGGAAATGGCAGTACGATCACTCCAGGTAAGGCAGATTCTACAATAGGCAATTAATGAAATAAGCGATGAAGGTGTAAGTCTAAGGAGGCTACTGGGGGTTATGATGCATTTTGTCTGCCGCATTGAATGACGACCTCTCGAATTGAGCAGAGCTTTTTATTCTTTATCCCAACATGACCTTAGTTTACTATATTTTCTGATAGTTATAACTTCATCCTAAAAGGGGCAGCCCAGTGCACAAAGCTCCCGAGTAAGTGTGGTCCGGGGAAGGGGCAGACCACAAGGGTCAATAGTACGCAGCTTTACCTTGCATTTTACAAGAGGCTGTTTTTGTGCCTTGAACCCATAACTTCTAGGTCACATGATGACAACTCTACTATTACAACTCTACTATTGGCAAGGCTCCCCTTCAGTTATAGCTTCCTCTATAGAGACAAAATGATTCAGGCAGATAAATACTAGAAAAGAATTGTTTTAGACCTTTTATTTATTTAGAGTTTCAATTGGCAGGGATAAATCATATGGTATGCTCATCACCTAGCTAGCCTCTTTGAGTTCCACCCCTCTTGGAGGTGACAAAGAGACGATATCAAATCATATCTTAAATGCCACAACTCTGAGGAGAGTGCACTATGAGTTGGTTAACAATCAATGGGTGCCTAACAGAGGAGTGCAAGCCCATGCAGTTACAGAGAATCAAGAAGAAGTTGAAGAGAGAGAAGGAAGAATAAGAGAAGGAGATGTAAGAGGAATTGTAATGGAGCAATCAAGAGGTATGAGGTTGGCTCCACCTCTTTAACCATCGTACTTTTTCAGTCTATTGAGACAATCATGATTGAGAAGATGAATATGGTACTAGCAAACTAAGT
The DNA here is from genome assembly GCA_035236585.1 of Warburgia ugandensis. Classification (NCBI taxonomy): domain Eukaryota; kingdom Viridiplantae; phylum Streptophyta; class Magnoliopsida; order Canellales; family Canellaceae; genus Warburgia; species Warburgia ugandensis. The sequence continues at coordinate 33,988,585 of CP141139.1, forward strand.
CACTATTGTGACTAAGATTGATGAGAATGGAAGAAATTGCCAAGTTGGAGGAGATTTTGGACTTTAGGGTAGGAGGCCCACTCACTTTGAAGGCCATTGACTATTTGGCAAAAAAAGATATTCCTTGAAGATCCGAAGCTCACTAAAGGAGTTTCATCTTCAATACCACAGAGCAAAGCCAAGGCTAAATCATCACCTGCTCCATCCAAGCCCTCAAAGCCTCCAAAAGAGCCTTTTCGCTCCACCTTCAAGTTCTCAGTTGAGTCCAAGTGTGACACCCTAGGTTTTCTAAAACCATTTTTCATATAATAATAATAATAATAATAATAATAATAATAATAATAATAATAATAATAATAGTCGGGGTCCTTAGAAAATGTGAAACACATATTTAATTATAACCTTGATAATCATGTCAAATGAAATACTAAAAGAAAACCCGAGGATCATTCAACTCATGGCAACAAATAAAACCAAATACACTATATGACATACTCTGCAAAAGTTCAAAACAAGGTTAAACACCAGTCATGAAAAGAGCAACAAGTAATAAAACAAACTATAATGAAATCCCAGTGTTCCATCCATCATTCACCACATCCAACTCTAACAATAAATCCATACAAATAACACTGATAAGAGCTAGGTCCAATCCTGTCATGATAATATGAGTGTGTTTATATAGCCCAAGAAAGTCCAATATCAACAAGTAGGTGCATACATCAATCAATCTGTGAATGGGTTAGATGGTCCTCATTGTCCTCTCTACTACTCCACCTGTTTGCCCTTGTTACTATCGCACTTCAAATTTGAGGCATTGCCCAAGCAATCGCTTGTGTAGGTAATCACATTTAATACTGAATAGACTATAGATAGTGTGACGTATAAATACTAGAGTTTATGATAAATCTCAAGAATGCAAAACATTCATATAATAAGTCAAATTATTAGGTGTCCAGAAGTAACTGATGCATGAATAATAAAGAGTATGTAGCAAAAGCAGTGACAGTAAAAAAAATGATTTACGCATAAATGTAGAGATATCATAAATTAAGCACCATGGCATGCAAGACATTGATAATGCGTGCTTATGCCTCTAATAGAGTAAAATATAATCGCATTTATCATATAAAAGCATGAATGCATGTCATGAGTAACAAGGCACACAAGCAACCATGTCCCTCACAAACCTGCAATGAATACTCATACCATTTCTCCATGCTTATTCCTTTTAGGGTTGCCCGCGACACAATCACCCATTAGGATGCATCGTCACGCCATGGGTGCATCAGGATATAGACATCCCGATGTGTTTGTGTCTACATATGTACATATAATAAGTGCATGGATCGCTACGCTGCAGTGGCAACCACTCCAGGATATAAACCATTACCGCTTTGCCCACTATCACGACGGGTGTCTATAATATATATATATATATATACATACATACATACACTCATAGGGTAGGTGGCCAGCCCTACAACCATCCTAGCATAGCATCCACTAAGTAGAAACGCCTGTAATAAATTAGCAAAAATACGAAATTGGATATCAAAAATCCATGCATAATCATTCTCGAAAAAATCAAGTCAATAAAGTATTTTAATGCATCTATAATCATGCAACGAAAACCAGCTTATATCTTATAATAGTCCAATCGATGAAGCATACAATACATCAAGGACAGTGCATGAATTATATAAATAAAAAAGGTAATAAATCATCAACAACACATGCTGAAAGATAGTCTCAGGAAAACCACAAGGTTGACATATATATCCATGCATCAAACTGCTAATATAAATGAAGCCATCTAGTACACAATCATGATTTATGAAATCAGGGGAATACTAAATGTAATCACCTACTTCAATGCGCGCAGTAATCCAATCAAGTGCGTAACCACTTCAACTTGCATGCTATGATGTATCTGTCAAGTCATAGTACTACACTACATCATCTACTACTACAAATGTGCCCCATTGTCTATTTTACTCTTCATCCATATTACTTGGTATTCATCAAATCCCAATTATGAAGCAATCATTATGGCAAGTCCTCTGATCTGGTAATTATTCCTAAATCAACTGTCCAGATCATTCGATTTACCCTTAATTAAGCCAATCCATGTCTTAATATCAGTTTTTTCTTCCATCTAAATGATCATTTGCTAGCTCTGATTATCAATCTAAGTTGTGATTGGCTAAATCAATATCTTCTTATCACTAAAGGACTAGATTCTCTCATCTTGTTAAGTTTGGGAGTGATCCAACCATCGGATCATTCTTTTATAGCTTCGATTTGGCTTTAAATAATAAAATCAAGCTCTAAGTATCATGATCATATTAATCCTCATGTTTTCTTAGCATTTTCATGTGTGTATCCATTATCAGTGTCTCGATCTAATGGTCCGATAGATCTCTGATTGGTCAAATCTAAGGTTCATGGTTAGATCGATGGTCAAGATCAATTTTCTTTAAATGATGCATGTGAGCAACCCATCAAATCCACCAATTCATCTCTTATGTCATATATTTGTTCAATTTCTAAGGCCTAATCATCCCTTGATCGAGCCCATCTAAGTTATTGAGTGAGATTTAGTGATTTAGTCTAATTAGAGGTGATCAAATCAAGGTTTTGATGCTAAATTTAGGTTTGCATCGCCGAAACTAATCCAACAAATGTCTCGAATCAAAATTTGGACCTATATAGCCTCTTGAATTGTCAATTTAGTGTTTCAGATCTATTTCATCAGCTTAGAATAAAATATGGGTTAGAACAAAAAAAATCAACAACAACATCACCAAGTCACTTAATGCACGTGACGCACTTTCGGGACATGTGTGTGTGCATCTCGGTCACCAAGATGCATGCGAGTGCATTCCAATCATCAGGACGCACCTGCATCCTGTCGCCACGAGAATGGCACGCACAACATTCGCACGTGCGCATCTCCAATATGCCTCCTAGATGTGTCATCCATCAGGGACGATGCATCTGGACCGTTTGTTCTGTCCTCATTTGATCTATAGGCTAGATCTTCATCAAACTTCACTATTCTTCTTGTTCTTAGGGTTTTGGAGGCTCAGAAACACGATGAACGGCTCAAATCACCCATCCGAGCCGTCCATGTATGTGCAATCCTCTGGCCAATTGGTTCTATTCACCAGTGGGTCTTGCAGGAAAAGTCTGCCATCTCAGGTGACCAAATTGAATGGTTTTGTTCAGAATTTCCTAAATTAGAGTTTTATCAAGTTTTTATTTGCGAATTCCACTTGGCTGGTATGATTAAATCATGGTTTGTAAAATCACCCATTTACAAATTTTCTCACTTCCTGGTGTCGTTCCTTAATGGATTTTCATGAAATCAAAAGGGTTTTACTCATAATTGCCTGAGAAACAAAATGAACGGTGCAGATTATCAGTCCAACACTATTTCATTAACTATATTTTCTTCATAGTCGGTTCCATCATTTTTGTCATTGAAAAACGGTGACAATGGCAGTACTTGTCGGAGCTGGGAGGGAAAAGAGAGGAAAGGGGAATACAAGAAGGTAAAATAGATGGGTGGGTGGCCTAGCTATGTTGGGTTTGCCTGAAAACTGTCCTCTGTTGCCATCAAAGTAAGATGTCACCGGTGGAGTGTGCATGTTGGTCGTCGTTTGCAGGACTGGTGGGTTGGCATTGAATGAGGCTGGGGAAGGAAACGAGGTGGAATTAAATGAAGGGGGGGGGGCATTTAAAGCCCCCATTAAATGTTATTTAATTTGTTTATTATTGAATTTTATTTATTTTTGCATTAAATGCATAATGAATATCGATAATAAATGTCGGTAATCACCACCTTACTTACCAATGATGACACTTCAAATTGTGAGATTGCATGCCGTGTCAGTGGGCCCCACACATGGGTAATTACTATTATATCCTTTTTATTTAATTTATTAAAATACATTAATTAAAATAATTAGGGGATTTTCGTTCGAACTTCAATTTTAGGATTCTTAGTGTCGTTTGATTCCTTTTCTCACGTACATTCTAAATATTGATGTTTCAACTAGTGAATCCATCTCTACAAAATTCTAATTTCTTACGAGCCCAATTTCCACAAAAATTTAGAAAATTCATAATTATGTATTTATATATGTTTCTTCAAACTGGCGAGTATTACAGCCACCCCTCTTTATAAAAATTTTATCCTCAAAATTTTTATACATACATACAATTATACAATTAACTCTACGTAGGTCTGCCTCATCTTGTCTTCTGTCTCCCAGGTGGCCTCTTGTACCGAGTGGTGTTGCTAGAGGACTTTGACCAATGGAATGGTCTTAGTTCTTAACTCCTAGACCTTACTATCTAGGATTTGTACTAGCCTCTCTTTGAATGTCAAATTAGGCTGTAACTCTCTAAGAATTTGCTCAAGTATGTGGGACGAGTCTGGCACGTATTTCCTCAACATGGACACATCGAAGATGTCGTGAACACTTGCTAGTTGTGGAGGTAAGGCTAACTGGTACGCAACAATTCCAATGCTTTGTAAGAGCTCAAAAGGGCTAATATATTTAGAACTAAGCTTCCCCTTGCAACCAAATCTTATCACTCCCTTCAAAGGAGGAACTTTCATGAACACATGCTCACCAACAGCAAACTCTAAGTCCTTCCGCCTCATGTTAGCATAACTCTAGTGGCAGCTATGGGCTGCCAACAGTCATTTTCAAATGAGTCGGATCTTCTCAGCACATTGTTCCACCAGCTCGGATTTCATAATGCGTCTCTCTCCCACATTGCTCCAACATAAAGGTGGTCGACAAGGTCTGTCATAAAGTGCCTCATATAGAGCCATGCAAATGCTCCAAGTGATAGCTGTTAGTATAGGCAAACTCTACAAGTGGTAAATGATCATCCTAGCTACCTTTGTAGTCCATGACGCAAGCCCTCAACATGTCTTCAACAGTCTGGATGGTCCTTTTAGTCTGGTCTTGGGGGTGGAACATTGTGCTAAATCTCAGTCTCGACCCCAAGCCCTCCTGCATACTCTGCCAATACTTTGATGTAAATCGAGTGTCTTGATCTAAAATTGTCGTTAAGGGAACCCCATGTAGGCTTACAATCTCCTTGACATACAACCTTGCTAAGCTGTCCACAGTTTGGTTCTGTCTAATGGGAAGGAAATGTGCTGACTTCATCAATCTATAGGCAATAACCCATATCATGTCATGTCTGCTCGCTATTCTCAGAAGGCCCATTATGAAATTTCATGGTGAGGTGATCCCATTTCCACTCTGAGAGGTCCAATGTCTGAAGCAACCTCAATGGTCGCTAATGCTCAGCCTTGACCTCCTGATAGGTCAAACATTGTGCTACACATTCTCCAACATCCTTCTTCATCCCATTCCACCAAAAAGTGACACCTTAGGTCATAGTACATTTTCGTACCTCAGGGGTGAATCGTATACTGAGACTGATGAGCCTCCTGGAGTAATTCACGCCTCAGCTCATCATCTGCAAGAACTAGTAGCCTACCCCTGAATCTGACACCACCATTTGGTCCTCTAATAAAATTGGTCTTGTATATCATGTTCTGAGTCTTTGTATCCCTGACCCATGCCTATAATATCCTGTCGAGGAATCTAGATCGAGTTGATAGGTTGGCAATCATTACTCTCGACTTATTGCTTAAGGCATCTGTGACAATGTTAGCTTTCCCAAGGTGGTACGAATGGCGAAGTCAAAGTCCTTTAGATATTCCATCCACCTGCACTACCTAATGTTCAAATCACTTTGGGTAAAGAAGTACTTGAGGCTCCTGCGGTCAGTGAACACCTAAAACTTCTCACCATATAAATAATATCTTCATGACTTCAATGCAAATACCACCACTGCTAACTCCTGATCATGGATTGGGTAATTCACCTGATGTGTCTTTAGCTGCCTAGACACATAGGTGATCACCTTCCCATGTTGCATCACTACTGCTCCTAGGCCCTTATCTGAAGCATCACAATAGATCACATAACCACAAGAACCTGATGGTAAGGTCAACATTGGTGTGATAGTAAGCCTCCTCTTGAGCTCCTAAAATATCTCCTCATAGGCATCATTCCAAATAAACTTAGTATCCTTCTTGGTCAAGGTAGTCAAAGGCAATGCAATCCTTGAGAGCCCTTTGATGAACAGACGATAATACCCCACCAAACTGAGAAAGCTCCGTATCTCGGTCACTGTCGTAGGCCTCTCCCAATTCAACACTGCCTCCACATTAGCCGAGTCTATTGCCACTCCATCTTTTGACACTACGTGGCCTAGAATTTGCACCTGCTTCAACCAAAAATCACATTTGCTGAATTTCGCATATATACGATGGCAACAAAGAGTGTCCAACACCGCATAAAGGTGTTCCTTGTGTGCCTCATGGCTAGGCAAGTAGACTAGGATGTCGTCTACAAAGATAATAATGAACTTATCTAAGTAAGCTCAGAAGACCTAGTTCATTAGATCCATAAACACTACCGATGCGTTGGTCAACCCGAAAGGCATCACCAAGGACTTGTAGTGGCCATAGTGAGTCCTAAAAGCGGTTTTAGAAATGTCCTCCTCTCTAATTCTCAACTGGTGGTAGCCTGATCTCAGGTCTATATTTGAGAACACTTGTGTTAATTGGAGCTAATCAAACAAATCATTGATGCGAGGCAAGGGATATCGTTTCTTCACTATAAAACTGTTCAATAACCAATACTCAATGCACAACCTCAATGATCCGTCCTTTTTCTTTATGAAAAGGATTGGTGCTCCCCAAGAGGACCCACTTAGCCTGATAAAACCCTTATCAAGTAACTCCTATAGATGAACCTTGAGCTCTCCCAACTCAGTTGGGGCCATCCTATATGGTGCCTTAGGAATAAGTGTTACACCTAGCACCAGGTCTATCGTAAAGTTGATCTCCCTATGTGGTGGTAGCCTTGGTAGCTCTTCAGGAAAAACATTAGTGAAATCTAGCAACACATTGATGTCCTCTATGCGTGGCTGCTCACCACCTACCATCGTCGCGTAAGCTAAGAATACCCCACAACCTCATGCATAGTACCGTGTTGCTCTTATAGTTGAAATGATATAAGGGCTGGTAATACTCTTCTTTCCCTAGAATACGATTGCTAGTTGACTAGGCACATTACATATAACTTGCTTCTTATGGTAGTCCATAGCAGCCTAGTAAGTAGCCAACCAATCCATCCCCAAGATGACATCATAATCCACCATGTCCAACAAAATTTAAGGTTAGCATCCATCCTTACACCTGATATTTTCACTAGTACCCTTTCAAGATATTCAATGGCCTCTACCATCTCTCTAACTGGCATCAGTATGCCTAGTCCAAATGCTAACTTACAAGCATGCATATTGAGGCAGAATGCAAATGTGGAACAAATAAAGAAATGGGTGGACCCTAAATCAAAGAGGATCCTAGCATGCCTATCTGTGACAAGGAAGGTACCTTCTACAACTTGGTTCGAGGCCTGTGCCTGCCCCAAAGAGAGCGTGAAGACTCATCCCTAATTGAGTGGTGCTGACTTTGTAGTGGCACCGGTCTTCATGGGTCTATCTCTCTACTCCTTCGGGCATTGCTGTGCATTTGCCCTATCTCACCACAACCATAGCACCTGAACGGCTGTCTCTATTGGAGGGGCTGTTGTTATTGCTGTGGACTCTGATGCTACCTGCCCAGCCTGAGACATGGTCGTCTTAGGTGTTAACCCTTACATCTAGGGCACGCTTTCTATTGTGGTCTCTCTTCTATCTAGAGGTATGCTGCTAAACTAGTGCTCCATGTGGCTGCGTGAATGTAGAGGGTCTCTTGCCCTTAGTGGGCTGACTCAGACCTCCCCAGGCCTATAGAAAATCATGCTCTAGCATGGAGGCTGTTTGCAGCCTCTCGTATGGTCATAGGTTGGGAGATAATCACCTTATTCCTCAACTGGGGTATTAGCCCATCAATGAATTGATCTGTTGCCTCCTTATTTGAGGCAAAGGGACCCGGTGCAAACCTCTGCAGTTTGGTGAATCAGTTTAGGTATTGCTAAACTGTCATACTCTACTGTTCCAAGGTGGCGAACTCCCGCTTCATGGCCTATAGGGCATGAGGAGGGAAATATTGGTCACCAAAAACTCTCCTAAAGTCCTCCCACATGAATGGCTCTGTAGAGGAAGGGCATGTCTTCTGCTCTGTCTACCACCAAAATCCAGCCTCCCCCTTTAATAGGTAGGTTGCCAATCTAACCTGATCTTTTGGGGAGACCTACCTTGAACTGCCATCGCTCGGCCTCTCCGGTGTCACCTTCCCTGTGGAAGTGTGGCACCATCTTCAGGAACCTCTCTAATAATCTAGCTGATCCATCATGACTCCCCATGGCTCCTCCCTCAGTGACTCCTGGTGCAAGTGCTGTTGGCACCTCATGAGATGATTGGACCAATGATTCCACATGAGTTGTGGTAGTCATTGCCACAAGGGCTAAGTGTGTAGTCTATCCTACTACTCGAATCTGCTGATGGATATGTGGTATCATACCCTGTACCACTTGGGCCACTAAATCTGCCTCGCGGTCCCCATGCCCCGATGACTCAGCAGGGGTGGCAATTGGTTGATTAGGGGTGGACCTTGTCTTCCTTCGAGGAGCCATTTGTCAAAGTTCCAATATCACATTGCATAAATTTCCCCTTTTATCTTTGGTTTAGTATTAACTAATGGGCTGTTAATCTTAATGGACCTTTAGAGTGGTGATGATAGAGTAGACCCTGGCTTTGATACACAGCCATGACTCCCCAAGTTTTCTAAAACCATTTTTCATAGATAATAATAATAATAATATCTATTAAAATAGTTGGGATCCCTAGAAAATGTGAAACACATATTTAATTATAATCACAAGAATCATGTCAAATAAATACCAAAAGAAAACCCCGGGTGTCATTCGACCTATGGCAACAAAGAAAATCAAATACACTATACTGCATACTATGCAAAAGTTGAAACATAGCTAAATATCAGACATGAAAAGAGCTATAAGTAATAAAATATACTATAATGAAATCTCAGGTTCCATCCATTGTTCACCACATCCAACTCTAACAATAAATCCATACATATATAATATTGATAAGAGCTAGGTCCAATCCTGTCATGATAATATGGGTCTGTTTATATAGCCAATAAAGTCAAATATCAACATGTAATGGGCCACATGTTTAAGAAATAAAGAAATATTATATTTATAAATTATGAAAATTTTAAAGTCAATTGTCGACTATGGTGTAAAACAAGTTAAAATGAAGCTTAAACAAAATTTCATATCATAACTCATTAAATAAATAGTGTGTAATTAGAATATAAGTGATAATAAAACTTTAATTTGATAAGAATTGGCAACCTAAGCTAAGAGTAGCTAAGCGGTCCCAAGTACAACTTGTCAAGGTGATGTTTAGACTTCAAGTCACCTCCTTGAAAATTTTTAAGAGGAAAATCATGTTTAATGCTATTTTAGTAATTAACTATTTAATTATTATGAATTTTATAGGTGGGCAAATCATATAAAGAAACCCACATGGTGAAGGAGGGTTTCCATATGAACAAAACATGTAAAAATAATGGATGGTGATCCAAGAGTTAGAAATGAATGAGACCAATAGAAGAGTTACATATTTGAACCATTGGATGATAATCCAACGGTTGGGAGTAAATACACAATTAAAATTGGAAGAGTTACAAATATGTAATCAATTGAGAAAACTGTTACAAGGAAAGTATCTATAAAGGAACAAAGAAAAATAGAAAGAAGGGTTAGAGACTTGAAAAAGTTTGAGTGGAAAAAAGTGGAGTGCATGTAAGAGAGAGAGAGAGAGAGAGAGAGAGAGAGAGAGAGAGAGAGGAAGGAAAAGAACATTTTGGATCCAGAGAAAGAACCAGGCTTTCTAGAATTTCTGACGAAACAAATTGAGTTAGGTGATGCAAGACTAGATCTCAATTTTCTTTTCTAAAATTACAAACTCCAATGTTTTAAATGAGCAAATAAAAATAAAAATTGGATGATCGAGATTTGATCATAAGCATGATTGTTCTCAATTTGGATAGTTTGATTTCATATACCCACATGGAATTTTCATGAAAATACTTTGTTCCAATGCATGATCTAGTACCTTTATCCTATCAAATCCTATCTTGTTTCATGATTAACTTCTCATCTAGTATATGCATTTTAAGATAACCTATATGCTTGCATATGTGTATTCTATTGAGATTTTATTTGTGAAAAAGAACGCATGATCTATACTCCAAATTATATGCTTCATTGGTATGATTTTCAGAATGAATATAAGCATATGTCATATAGGAGTTTTTCAATTGAAATATTCCAATTTAATTTATGATTGTCCATGATAAAGTATGCAACTATATTGACATCTTTAAGATTAAATTTCTTTTGAGTGCAACACCCAATTGGTTAAAAACGCATATACACATGACACACACACACACACACACACACACACATATATATATATATATGTTTTGGATGGTCTGATTTGAATGTTTATATGTTGTGCATTAGCATGTGGTTGTTAACTAGTGAAATTATTGGATGCATTCTTGCTAGTTAGATACAAATGGTGCTGAAAATATATTATTTCAAGGCTTACATGAATAATATATTAAAACTTAAAACTAGTTAGTAACTCAAATCATGACAAAGTGCTATAACATAAGTATGATGGATCAACTTACCATGACCTTTAATCTTTATTTCATCCTTAGTTTAAACTACAACTAAAGGTATTTCGATACATGGATTAAAGGTGAATGCATGCAAAAATCTATAAATAAAACTTCTTATACAAAATTACAAAATGTGTACAATGTAATAATTAGCATAAAGTCTCACTGATTCCAACACAATTGTAATTACATACAGTTGATTATATTAAGGCTGTAATGACGATTGTTCATTCACAATGAACCAAGCAACACTCTGCCATAAGCAATCCCCACGTCCACTGAACCATTCATGCCCAAACTCTTCAATTCCTAGTCAAACAATGGGGAAACTAATGACCCATTCACAGATACTAACAAAGAGTCTCTTCTGTTCCCTGAAAACCTAGTACAGTTTGGATCAAATCGAGATGAAAGCATTCTCACAGCATTTTGTTCAAGGTTCTCCTCATCATCTTCTCAAACAACTTCACAAATTCTGGCTGATATTTCAACACAGGGATCAACCTCTGCAACTTTTGATTCTCTATAGCTGACTTATGCCTCTTTCTGCAATTTATGTCATCCTTTTTTGGTGCTAAAGAAGCAGTAAGTGCGGCAGCGCCATCCTGTTCACCTCAAGAAATGAATGATTTTCTATTTCACAGTTATTCTCCTTAACATCATTCACAATTCTCTTCTTTTTACTTGCGAAGGACTTAACTAAAGTAGTCTGATTGCTGCTTAACTTGCTTTTCTCAACTTCAGCATTGCTCCTGCTACTATAAGTAGACAATATGGTTACTCACTTAGATGCACAACCCTTGGCCTCCTTTAGAATGTGATTACGTTGCAGTTTCCTTCACCTCGAGAAATCACGAGGATGCTTGGGGATTGCTACAATCTTATCATCCAGACTATGTGCAATATTTTTTGAACTTCTCAATCCATTATTAGTCTTTGATGGCGTCTTCCCATGGAAAATAAACCCATTTAACTTTCCACTCTGTTTGATTCCGGAGACCCATAATCTAGACCACTACCACTGGGATTTAAAGCCTTCCTAGTCCTCTTAACAAAAGGCTCTAAGCTACTGAGAGAGACCTCTTTCCTTACTTTCATTCTCGTCCTGACTTGTCCCAAACCATTCCATTCATCATTCAACAAGGAACCACATTTCCTCTTCAAACCAACATCTTTCTCCCCACCAAAAGTTCTAGATTTTTGAAGGCTCTAGAGATTCAAAGATCTCGATTTCTTAGATTTATCAAGAGTACGAGATTTTTCTTCGCAATCTTCCATCTACAAACCCATGAACGACAGAAGAGAAACAGAAAAACCAGATTTTCAGCTCGCATCATACATTTTGCACATATTGAAATGCTAATTTCATATATGAGATCGAGATTTCCACACTACTTAAAAAAAAAAAAAAAACCCAAATATGTGGATATTAAACTAAAACACCATACATAGGATGATAAGAGATGCTTGTAACATATTATACACCAAGTCACGCCCCATGACTTTAGCATAATGAATGTCACAAATAGTATACAAACAATAATTACACTATCCAACTTACTATGAAGTGTTAAAACTTATGGGTTATGTTTATAATTGGGATGGATGACTAATGTAGGACCCTCAGATATTTGGAAATTATGCTTATAGGAAATATGGATTTATTTGGCATATGATTTGTGTTTGACAATACTTGGAATAGATATTAACCAGAAGCTTTGTAGGTGCAAAGTGATATTATGCTGTTGAATGGTTATGAAACCCTTTTGTTTTGAATTGTTGTTTTTCATTTGATTCTTTAAGAAAATTGTACATAATTACATGTGGTTTGGCATATAAATGTTTATGCACACGTTCTAAACTAACAAGAATGAAAATTTCATGCTACTTGTTAGTATACCTTTAGTTTTGATTTGGGCACTTTAGTGCCATGAGATTTTGAGTAATCAGACAACTCAATGAGTTAGTCTTGACTTGGGGATTTTTATATAGAAAGCCCCGTTGGTTACTATGCTAGGAAGTCTAGTTGGCCACTGGCTTCTGAATAGGTACTAGTCTATGGTAGGCATGTTTGACGGGAGTAAGTCGCATGGGAAGGCTACTCTTGTTTTTTGATTGATCCACATGTCCCATGTAGACGGTGTAGTCAGTGTAGTACCCACTGATGAGCACAGAATGAAACTTTTGTTTCCTTGCGTGCATAGTTAACCTTGTGATCTATTTGGATACAAGATGACATGTCGATCGTTCTCAAGAATATTAACCTATGCCACTTAGTGATTGATCATTTGATTGATTAGTTGATGAATTGATGGATTAATCGAATTGATTATGTTATTTGAAATAGTTCAATTTTGATTGAAATACTTATTCATGAATTTGAAGTGCCACTATTTGTTTATTGCATTAATTTTTATAAATCAATCATGTGTATTTAATATAAATAAATAAAATTGCATAGCATAGTTTTCTGCTGTTTTGACTAGTCTTGTATTATCTACTTGGTAATTTATATTACTCACCTAACCACCCCACAGGTGAAGGGTAGAAGGCAAAGCGTGAGATTAACGCGCAAAAGATTGAGTAAACTTGGAGTTTCAAAGTATGAAGAACTAGAAACAGTTTTACTTTATTTGAAGACTTTTGTCAATTTGTAATAAATTATAATATGTGAACTTTAAATTGTGATTTAACTTAGTAGCATTTGGGCTGTGACTAGTAGGTCTTGATTGGCTGAAAAAGTTAAACTATTACTTTGATATATATATATATATATGTTGTGGGGTTTTATTTGACATACTCGGGTTAGAAGAAGCAGTTAAACTTTATTATTATATGTATAGTTAAAAAAAATTTAAGGATCGATCTTGATAAGATTTCAAAAATATTTAGAAAATCTATTTATAAAAACCCAGGACATAACACAACAAGTAGGTGCATACATCAATCAGTCTCTAAATGGGGTAGATGGTCCTTGTTATCCTCTCTACTACTCCACATGTTTGCCTTGTTGCTATTGTGCTCCAAATCTGAGGCATTACAAATCAAAGCAATGCCTCAACAAGCAATTGCTTATGTAGGTGATCACATTTAATATTGAATAGAGTATAGATAGTGTGACGTATACATACTAGAGTTTATTATAAATCTCATGGATGCAAAAACATTCATATAATAATTCATATCATCAAGTGTCCAGAAGTAACCAATGCATGAATAACAAATAATCTGTAACCAAAAGAGTAATAGTCAATAATATAATTTGCACATAAATGTAGAGATATCATAAACTAAACACCATGATATGCAAGACATGGATAATGCGTGCTTATGCCTCTGATAATGTCAAATATAATCAAATTTATAATATAAAAGCATGAATACATGTCATGAATAATAGGGCACGCAACTAACTGTGTCTCTCACATAACTGTCCATGAGTACTCATACCATTTCCCCACGCTTATTCCTTTCGGGGTTGCCCGTAGCACAATCACCCATCAAGACAAGTCCTCACTTTGTGGGTGCATCAGGATATAGACATCGCGATGTGTCTGTGTATACATGTGCACACAGAATACGTACATAGATAGCTATGCTACAGTGGCAACCACTATGGGTATAAACCACTACCGCTCTCCGTCGACATCAAAATAGGAGACTAATGTCCTCCATGCATGGGGGATGGTTGGACGTGCATGGGTAGCCTGCCCATGATTACCACAAACTGCATGCAATTTGCCCACATATTAGGGTGGGTGTCTATAATATATATCGATATACTCAGAGGGCAGGTGGCCAGCCCCACGACCCTTATAACTTAGCATCTATTGGGCAGAAACACCTATAATAAATTAGTGAAAACACTAAATTGAGTATCAGAAATCCATGCATAATCATTCTCAAGGAAATTAAGTCAATAAAGTATTTTAATGCATATATAATCATGCAATGAAAACCAGCTTATAACGTCTCAATAGTCCAATCGAGGAAGCATACAATGCGTCAAAAACAGTGCATGAATCATATAAATAAAAAAAGGTAATAAATCATGCAACGAAAACCAGCTTGTAATGTCTCAATTTATTCATCAGTGTGTAAAATCCTAAGAAAGATTATTGATCATCTTTACTTCGTAGTATTTGAGTAAGTGGATTCTATCAATTGGAGTGGATTTCACGGGTTGTAAAAGAAATTACTTTTGCAAGTGCACATATGCTTGTTTAGTGGCTAGTTTTGTGTCAACTGAACATGCAAAATCTTGCAATGATTAGTACAACTCAGAATGAGATTACTTTGAGAGAGAGGAAGTCAGCACTAAGGACATAATAAAAAAAGAAACAAACAGCTTACTGATATAATCCACAGAACAGCAAAATACTAATAATTCATATACAAAATAGCATATGAAACTTTTATGTAGAAATAGATACATAAAAAATCACATAAAACATATCTAAGTAGGAAGCTAGTACTAAATTATAAAATATTGCTCTGGTATGTTGATTTCATAAAAGGAAAATTCATGTGGATATAGCCGTTATGACTGATATAACCCCCCTATGGCTGCATTATAAACATTTTTATTTCCCTCCTAATATGATGACCGATACCACTATTTTGTTCCTTGGACATAATCATTTGAGCCTCATCCGAGCACCCAAAAGTCCAATCCATATAGATCAGGATCATCTGAGCCTCAACGTGCCTCATGAATGTCATACACATGTTTAATGCCAACTAAGCCTATCCGGGCCTTAGGTCCGCCAAGCTATTGAAAGAGTTGCAACTCAATAGATCCTCCTCAAAGTATAATCCAATATCCAGCTGAGCTTATCTAAACCTCTGGGGATCTGACTAGCAATCCATAGGGTTGAAACCCAATGATCCTCCTTAAATGGTATATGAATATACAGCATCACGTCCATGAGATGTAGACATGTGCCACAAGCACCAATATCATTATCACACCATCACCCACAACATCAATCACTTGCTTATACCATCCATGAGACTTAAAAGAGTGCCACATCCTGCAAGATCAATTTATGCAACAATGCACATATTCATGTAAGTGTCCATCACGATAAGAAATCCCAAAAGCAGCAGATATCAACGACAAAAGAGATGCATGTCACATTCACGTTCTCATTCATCTCATTTCTGGAAAACTCAATTATTCACTTGTAAAACACCAATCTTCAACTAAATCAACACTTAGAGTGAAGAAAACATGCCATGATATTGTCAAGTATCACAAATACTACTTACACAGTAATCACAGTCACTTAGTTTAAAAGGGCAGCCCAGGTGCATGAAGCTCCTACGTATGTAGGGTCCGGGGGAAGGGGCAGACCGCAAGGGTCAATAGTATGCAGTCTTACCTTACATTTTTGTAAGAGGCTGTTTCCACGCCCTGAACCCGTGACCTCAAAGTTATAGGACGACAACTCTACCATTGCACCAAGATTGCCCTTCACAGTAACTTTGCTTACTGTAGAAATATTTGTGTAAACTAGCTCGAAAGAGCCACTCCATTTCACTTGCCAATAGGCCAATCCGCACTAATCATAAACTCGCATAAGGCCAACGCCCTAAATCCAATCACCTCTGACTTAAAGAAATTCATAGAAATGTACATTTTCACGACTTAATTTACCCAACAAGACTACTTGTAAGCGAAAAAACTAACTGTAGGATAACAGGTATATTTCTGTACGAGAATCACTCATCAGAAGAGTCGCTCTCATGATAAAATCCAAATCTTTATGAACTGCTTTGGTGCTAGGAAGTTACTTGTGCAGCTTGCACTATAGTGCCAGTTTGACTGATTCTCTTCTTACGTGTACCGATGTCTGAGCTTGAATTTCTTTCTGAATTTCCTCTTGGATCAAATCTCAGTCAATGTTTGTGAAAATTGAGAATGAAAAGTGTTTGAAAATGGTGGGTGCATTAAAAACATGCCAAAAAGTCACAGAAATTTCCGCGGGGGGGGGGGGGGTGGGTGGGAGATTTCTAATAACTACATGGGTTAGCTTTGGAATATTTCCAGTACCCTTTATAACTTCCTTGCTAAGATTTCCGGATTTTTCAGTTATTGCATCTCTCAATCCTAACCCAGCGCGGGGGGTTTCAATTGTTACACATCCATTTCTATAGAATTCTCTTTCCTTGGTTTGGATTCGTGTTGCCGTGCTTCATGCAGTCAAGATTGAAGAATCATAAAATATGGGACCAAACAGCTATTTCCTGAGGAAATAGAGGGAAGTTTGTCAATATCACTTCTATGAAAATCAACCAAAAAATTTGAAGGTTAATCAACAAAGCAAAAAGGAGGCTCCAAGGCAAAGCTACAGTGAAGATGGCATCGGAGTTCTTTCATAACAAGGAAATATTTGATTACAAGAGAAATCAGTGATCACCTTCATATGTTCCACTAACTGTGGTGTCATAATCTTGCAATAATCACAGTACTCAATGAACTAATTATCCTTCTCTTTTGGATTGCTTACCCTGCACTCATGAGACATGCCTAATATGCTGGTAAATGAAGGGCCTTTAAAATTGGCCGTGATGGAATACAGGGACATAAGCTTACAACAGTTCAGTGAAAGTTATCTTAGAAGGGCTTTTGGACAAAAGGTACATGGAAGACTTGATCCTAATTGAATTAAGACAGAAATATAGAGGTTTCAGAGCTTTATTGTGTTATTCCTAATCATCTTTGGTTCGGAGAGAGAATCTCAGGCCTTTCTCCAATCTAAATAATGTACATCCAGAAATGTTCTTGGACTTTCAGATACCAGTCAACCAGTGTAGCCTTAAGAGAATATATCATGTCTCATTCCATTCCTAAATCAAACAGCTCCTCGGTAAACTGCTCTGCTATCATATGCTTGTTCAGCTGTTCTAATAAAAAGGCAGCCTTGGTGCACAAAGCTCTTACTTATGCAGGTTTCAGGGAAGGGACAGACTACAAGGGTCTACAGTGCAGTCTTACCTTGCATTTTTGCAACAGGCTGTTTCCATGCCTTGAACCCGTAACCTCAAAATTACATGACCACAACTTTACTGTTGCCAAGGTTCTCCTTCTTGTTCAGCTCTTCCAATGTTAAATAAATTTCACCAATCTGCGATATCATTAATGAAGAAGGAATGATTTGTCCCTCTCATTTTAATCCAACTACCCCCCGGTTCCTTAGAAACTGCTTTATCTTTTATATCCTCTCATTTTTCTACTTCGTCCCACATGCCAGCTGAAGCATAGAGGTTTGACAGCAGCACATAAGGAGAGTCTTTTGCAGCAACAACTCCAAGTTCGACATTGCCATGGATGTTACATGTCGCCCATACCCACTTCTCTCATTTTTCTTAACTGATTGTAGCTCTAGACAGACTAAACCGATGCAAACCCACACCCACTTCTCTCATTTCTCTGAAGATCGCCTTACCCATCGCAAACACCCCATTATGAACAAATCCAGATATCATTGTCGTCCATAAAAACAGTATCCAAAACCAAACACTCATCGAAGCATTTCCAGCAGAATCCAGGCCCCCTGCTTTCGGTAATTATCAATGAGCCCACTGATTACAAAAGCAGAGGAAATGAATCCAGTTTTGAGAGTGATAGAATGGGCGATTTCATTTTGGAGAGAAATTTTGCAGGATTTGGTAAGGGAACTGAAAGTGAAGGTGTCACGGGTGAGCCCATGATCTGCAAATAGGTGAAGAGTTGGAATGCAGAGTGGGTTGGCCGGTTTTGGCAAAGCAGATTCCAGACAATGATGTTAGCGTGTGGAGTAGGGTGAGAAGGAGGTTGCGGGCCCAACAGAACACTGCCGGCTATCACCACCTAGTCAACTACAAAAACCTCTATTCGGTTCTCAGCGCCACTCGAACCAGCATCCATGGCGGGTTCTCTTCCTTCCCCTGCTCCATCTACGCCATTTCAGCCGCCCCCGAGAAAACCAAACGTCAATCCATGCCACCTATCAACAACAGTCTCAGCAAACCCAGACTTCTCTCTGATTTCCAAGCAACCGATTCGAAGAAGATCAGCCCATGTGTCTAACTCAAATCGGTCGGTGAAAACCAAATCCCAGCTAAATCTAGACTTCCCCCTCATTTCTAGACAGGATCAGTGGGGAACATGGACAGCTCTCTTTGCCTCTGGTGCTTTCGGCATCTGGTAAGATTTCTTTCCTCGTGGGTGCCGATACCGTTGTTGCTTTCTTTGGAAACTGAATTGGTTTTCGGGGGATTTAAAACTGGAAAGGTCGGAGAGAACGAAGCTTGGGAGCGCATTGAGTGGAGCCCTGGTTAGTACTCTGGTGGGACTTGGCGCCAGCAATCTAGGGATCATTGCTCCAGATGCTCCCTCGTATGCGGTGGTTTTGGAGTATTTGCTTCCCATGGCAGTTCCATTGCTCCTTTTCAGAGCCGATTTGCGTCGAGTGGTTCGTTCTACGGGGGCATTGCTCTTGGCTTTCCTGGTCGGATCAGGTACAAACATTCCTGCCTAGCATTCCTCTTCCTAGTATATATTGGCGTTCTGATTTGTATCTCCTTTTTCATTCGGAAGGCAGTAGGCACTTGGCCGCTTGCTTACTTGTCTGGTTCAACGGCTTCAAACTGTGCATATCGCATTCATGTTCTTGTTCGAGACTGCAAGTGCTTGTGCAACAAGAAGAGAACGAGTAGGCCATAATAATAATAATAATAGTAATAATAATAATAATAATAATAATGTAGTTAGCTTCGGATCGTCTGGCATGGTAATCTAGTAATTAGTGTAAAGAGGCAGCTGGTGGCAGTCTCTGTACGAAGCTCTCGCATACGCGGGATTCAAAGAGAGAGTAGTCACAATGGTCTAAAGTAATTAGTCTTATTTTGCATTTTATAAAAAGCTAACTTTAACACCTTGGACCCGTAACCTCAAAGTCATGTCACGATAACTTTTAACGTTGCACCGCAGCTCCTTCCAACCTAGTAATTAGTGTGCAATGGACTAATTAGATGTAACTTCAACCTCTTCGATCATCTTCACCATTGACTGCTAGGCGGGCCCTTGTGTTCTTCTGACGAAAGTTGTTTCCTTGAGCAGCAAAACCAATCTTGGAATCCACTGAAAAGTCTCATAACGCTACTCTCTCGCCGGCAGCAGTAGCAGCACTGCAGAAACAACACTCTCATGGCATTGTCATCTTCGTTTGTGCATTTCACTGTACCACATTTCCGTCTTAGGCCATTCAAAATACAGCCACCTAGTTTCCGCCACCTTCCAACCGTCTCTGCAACCTCAAACTGCTCTCTTTATTCTCTACAACCATTCTCTCGCATACCCTCTGTAACCTCAAATCGCCAAGTGAATGCCAAAGCCCACTTCAATTTGAATTCCCCTCTCATTTCTCCTCACGACCACTGGGGAACATGGACCGCCCTTTTCACCTCTGCTGCCTTTGGTATCTGGTATTTCCCCTTTCTCTCGTTCTAATTTTCCTTCTTCTTCCGCTTTCTTCCCATTTAAGCTGTTTTGGACTGAATTGAAGGTCTGAGAAAACGAAGATTGGGAGCGCATTGAGTGGGTCCCTGGTCAGCATTCTTGTGGGGCTAGCAGCAAGTAATCTGGGGATCATTGCTAATGCAGCTCCAGCTTATTCTATTGTCATGGAATATCTGCTCCCCATGGCGGTTCCGTTGCTGCTTTTTAGAGCAGATTTGCGCAATGTTGTACAATCGACTGGAACATTGCTCTTGGCTTTCTTGGTTGGATCTGGTAATTATGACTCCTAATTTCTTACTACCCTGATCGTTATCGTGATTTTATTTTGATCTGCAAATTATGTCTTGGACCTTCTATTCTGTGAACTTTGTGTTTGCAAGTCTCGGAGATTATAGTCGGCCAAACAGACATGATGGACCATCTTTTGGAGGTCATATTAGTTAGACCATGTACCAAAAGCTCTCCAGTGGATGATTCTGACAGTTACTGTACTGGTGGTTGTAAGATAGATGGCTCCAAAAGTTTGGAAACGATGATCATAGAATCTTAAACAGTTGAACTGGTAGCTTTATCCGATGCATGAGATTTTCCTGGCATGTCCTATCAAAGATGAGCCTCGGCAGATGAATAGTTAGGAGTATTTACATTTGCTGACACCATGTACTTCAGTGTCTGATAAGGCAGTCTGGTAGTCAAATAGGTTCGTCCACATTTACTTTAGTCAGATTCTGACATTGTGGGACTCGCTTTCAACTCCAATGGTGCAAAGCCAAATGTCATTGTTGTGATCCTAGCAATAGTTGCAACAGCTGGAACCTGAAGCAAGAAGCGGTTGGGGAAAAAGTTAGAACCGAGGGTTCTGAAACATATGGGAACTGATAACTGAATAAGTAATACCTACAGAGGCAAAGGAAAGAGTAAATATGTGAAAAATGTCTGGAGTATTACACTAAAGGTGTAGAGAATGTCATGAAAAGAGAGATGGTAAATAGGATGGGAAGGAGGGTATCTGAAAGGAGAGACGGTTATGGTACCTGACTGATGGAGGGTTAATCTATGCTAAAGTTGCAAGTAATGAGGATGATTTCATGGTTAACTAAGCAACGAGTTGGTGAACATTTTACAAGTTCAACTTCTTCATTACTTCATTTAATGCTCAATTGTATTCCAAAAAAGGAAGAACATATTTTTCAGGAAAACCCTATGTAAAGCTTGCTTTGAAAATTGAAATGGCCTTTACACTATAAATATGCTCCTCTGGAGTAGATTCCTACAAAGTTCAAATCAACTTCTTTGGCATCATTAAGAGGAAAGACAATTTTTAAAACAATAGCTTATGCAAATAGGAAGTAGATTCATAATTAAGGAAAGGTCTATCATAAACAAGCTTTCATTAAATTTCAGAGCTGAGAAGAATTTAGGATGATTAATCGTGTCATTTGAAATCCAAGGCAAGAGCCACTTGGTGATGGCTGTTTCTTGTTAGTTATCTTACATTCCAGTATAATATAATATATTCTTTATAGATTCTTTTCTAAATCTAGTCATAACCTCTTTATAGATAAGTGAAAGGATACAGTCCAGAGAAGGTTCAAACACTGTAATCTGTGAAAGAACGTGTCAAAAGAAAGGACTTCAGATCTAATATATACTCTTGAATTTGGATATTTTTGGACATTTCTCCGGTTGCTGAGATTTCTATGTGAAGCTTAAAATGGGAAGTTTAGCAAACGCAGTTTAGATCTTGCAATTGGACTCACTCATAAACAGAAGGAAGATAGTCACTGGCAGGAAACCAGCATTCATTGGAGACTGAAATGAGAAGCCTTCACAATATGTAAAACCCATCCTCCAGTTGCCTAGTGTAACTTTATTTATAAGAAAATCAGTAAGTGTCTTCTTGCAAATGGAAAAGACTCTTAATGCAGTTTTCTCACTAAAACCTCTTCATGAATCCTGCTCCGCTATCTCTCCAAATTGGCTGTTCAATTTCTAGGCTGAGTTAGTTATACCACCTAAAGTGAATAAGAAACCATCTAATGTGGTTTATTACCCTTGGGATACAAAAAGGCTATGTTTGGGGCTTTCTTAACCGATCTGCTAGTGACTGAGATTCTTTTTGGAGGATAGTTAGCTATGTGTCTGATATTGCCTTCTGGCCCCATTTTTTGAGTTTACTGAGATTGGCTTTTGGTTACGGTTTGGCCTGTAGCTGTAACCCAAACAAAAGTTGTCTTTTCTTCCAATTCCATTTATTTAATCAAGGGTTTCATGTTAGGGTAAAAATGACTACTATTTTTTATTTCCAAAACCTTTTGCTCATTGTTGGTTTTACCATAAGAAATTTGGAAATTTGCTACTGAGGTTATGCACTGCTATGGTGCTATCTCCTTTTTCTTCTGCAATGTAACCCACTTCCATATTTCTTAAACTAAGAAATTTTCTTCTTGATGTACCTCTGATCTTGTAAAACACTAATAGTCACTTGTTTGCATTCTTCCTTTTCTTATTAGGTATGTTTGTGCTTATTCTGTTGTCATACTGCAGTTGCAACAACCATTGGAACGGTGATTGCCTATCTTCTAGTGCCCATGCGATCCCTTGGTCAAGATAGTTGGAAGATAGCAGCTGCTCTCATGAGTAGACATATTGGCGGAGGTAAATTTGGTGAAATATCATCCTGTGCTGGTTTACCCATCTTCTTTTTTGTTTAGGAGACAAATTGATGACTTATTGAGATTGCATTGCTACTTACTAAATCTAATAATTCATATGTCCTTTTCTGATATATCATGCGGGTGTCTAAAGTTAAGAACATTAATTTTTTAGTGTTTGATGTACGTCTTTTATGTACTAGGTAGGTTAGTCTTTTATTGTGCTAATTGATTTGGGATACTACTTCATGCTTCCTAATCATCTTCTGAAGATAAATCTCTCAAGAGAGTATGTACCATGTTTTCCTCTTATTCAACTAGAATGTAGTTTTTTTAATTTTCTTTTTGAATGGTACACACACACAGGTTCAAACCCTGGTCACCAGCTATGAGACTCCTTGCGCTTCTGTGCTTAGAAGGCTTTGGTGCAATTAAGAGTGCAGTTAAGATAGCTTTTAAAAAGGGCAGCCCTGGTGCATGAACCTCCCACGTATGTGGGGTCTAGGGAAGGGCCGGACCACAAGGGTCAATAGTACGCAACCTTACCTTGCATTTTGCAAGAGGCTGTTTCCATGCTTGAAGCCGTGACCTCAAAGTCACACGAGGACAACTCTACTGTTTTGCCAAGGCTCCCTTTCAGTTAAGATAGCTTGTCTAACCCAATATTCTGTGAGGTTGCACTGTGATAGCACTGCTAGTTTGCTTAGTTGAAGCTAACTATTTGAATCATTCAGACCATGTGCAATGTAGAAATCATTCCATCTTATTATAACAGAACTTAAGAATTTTCAGTTTACTGGTTTGATCCTTTTCGTGGAAAAAGAAGGGAACATTTCAGTGTTCACATTCTTGTATCACTACATACAGAAGTATGAAGTATTTAGAAAGTTTTCAAGATTGAAAAACCTGCTCAATTACATGATCTTGTAAATAACTTTTGATGTAGAAAAATGAAGCAACAAATCTAATAAGTGACAGTCTTATGAAATGCTTATTGCAAAAAAATTTGTAGGGAGTATCTCTATGAACCTTACACATAATTGGCACCTCACATGCCGCAAATCCTTATCATCAATTTCCACTAAGAGATTATTGATCAAACATAACCCTCTTGCTATTATTTTCTACTGCTTATTGAAAGGCAATTTTATCTTATATGTACGAAAACTGGTGAAGATAATGGGTGAGGAAACATGCATCATTGAAAGAAAGTTATGTATATCCATCTGGTGGAAGCTTCAGATTTAATAAAAAAAATTATTCAGGTATTTTTCTTAAGTTCATAACTTTGCTAGAGGTTAACCCTTCAGATATTTTTATCTTTTACTATGTATAAATGCAAAATCACATTACTTGTTATTCTTTGAAATTGATTCCCAACCTTTTGGAGGGATGTATTAGATAAAGCTTACCTAATGGTTCCTTATAGAACCTGCAGAAGTCTGTTGAGGTGTAAATGTATAGTGTTTATAGATACAATTTCAAAAGAAATCATGAACTCTAGGTTCAAAATTCGCAAACATCACCATCATCATCATCAAGACCTTATCCTACTTAGGGTTCAACCACATGAATCTTGTTCCTTCATTCCCCTCTATTAAGTACCAGGGCTTCATTTAATCCCAAAGTTTTTAAATCTTTTCTTGCCACTTCTATCTACGTTCTTTTGGGCCTTCCTCTTGCCCTTTTAGAACCTTCTTCTTGCAGTCCCACACTCCTTCAAACCAGTACCATTTTTTGTCTTCATTGGACATGTCCAAACTATCTAAGTCTAATCTCCCTCATCTTGTTATCCAGTGGTGCTACTCCTAAGTTTCCTCTGATGTTTTCATTTCTAATTCCATCCTTTCTTGTCTTGCCACTCATCCATCTTAACATCCTCATTTTGGCTACACTCATCCTATGTGCATGTTCCTTAACTGCCCAACACTCTAATCCATAGAACATGGCTGGCCATATAGCATCCTATAGAAATTTTCTTTTAATTTGAGTGGCACTCTCCAATCACACAAAACTCTAGAGGCGCATCTCCATTTGTTCCAACCCGCTTGGATTCTCTGGGTAACCTCCCACTCAATCTCTCCACTCTCATGAATTATTGATCCTAAGTACCTAAAGTGGTCTTTACGAGGACTTCTTGGTTATCAATCTTTACTGATGCTCCACTCTCCCTCCTCTCCTTACTAAAATTCCATTCCACATACTCTGTCTTAATTTAACTGATTTTAAATCCTTTAGTTCTAATGCTTCTCTTTATAACTTTAGCTTTGGTTTACCCCCTCCCTTGTCCCATCGATTAAAACTATATCATTTGCAAATAGCATGCTCCATGGAATCAACTTGTGCAGCTATTTTGTTAACTCATCCATAACCAATGTGAAAACGTATGAGCTCAATGCCAAACCTTGGTGCAATCCTACAATGATAGGAAAATCACATGTCTCTCCGCTAGTGATCTTATCATTTGTTACTACTCTCTCATAAATATCTTTAATTGTCTATATACCCCCGCAAAACCTCTTTCTCGCCCAACACCCTCCATATTAACTCTCTAGAGATCCTATCGTAAGCTTTCTCTAAGTTAATAAAGACCACGTGGAGGTCCTTCCTCCCCTCCCTATATTTCTCTATCAATTGTCTTAGTAAGAAAATAGCTTTCATGATAGACCTCCCACGCATGAAATCAAACTAGTTCTCCGATACACCTATCTCATGTCGTAGCCTCTTCTCAATCACTCTTTCAAAAATTTTCATAGTGTGGCTTATAAGTTTGATCCTCTGATAATTAGTGCAGCTCTGTCTATCTCATTTATTCTTATAAATTGGTATAATCAAGCTCTTCCTCCATTTTCTTTGATTTTATAATCTTGTTAAACAACTTTGTCAACCAAACTATTCCAGTATATGCTTTTAAGCCTCTATTGGCATACCATCAGGCCCCAAGGCCTTTCCTAATTTCATCTCTTTCAATGCCTCTTTCACTTCAGGTATTCTAATCCTACTATTATTTAGGTTTACAGTACTTTCAATCCCTATATTCTCAAGGCAATTGTCATTTAGCATTTTTTTAATGTAACTTTCCCACCTTTGTTTGATCTTATCTTATTATCTTTGATTAGTACCCTTTGATCATCATTTCTAATGCACTTAACATGGGCTAAGTCCTTACCCTTCCGTTTTCTTATTTTTGCAAGTTTAAACACATCTTACTCACCTTTTCTTGATCCTAGTCTATTATGGATGAATAGCTTAAAAAAAAAAGGGAAACCAAAATCAAATTATTTCTTGATGTCCCACAAATTTTGTGTTTGGATTGGAGTTAGCAAGTTTGAAGAGTGCATGATTAGTGAAACACCTCGAACTTGTTACCAGACCTGTGAAAATTAGGTTCTGCTGGCATGTTGTCCTAAACTTCACCATTTTATGTGCTTTACCCTTTTCTGAAGGGAAACGGAATAACAGCAGAACTGTTGAAATAGGACCTATTGTTGAAGGTAAAATGGCAAGATCTTTTCTCATCTTTCTCCTATGCATGTGCATACAACTTGAAGGAGAAGAGAGGGAAGACCGTGTATAGAAGAGGGAAGGAATTTTGTAAAATAAGAGAGAGCAATAAATAACAGCATGTAAAGTAGAAAACTAAACAAAGAGCTTTGAAGTTCAAGGTATTTGTGCACGTAAACTTCATTTGTTCTTTTCCATGTAAATGCTTGAAAGCCTGTTTATGTGTTTTTAGATAATATAGGTTCTACAGAAGAAACTATGGCAATATGACGATCTCACCAAATCCAACCACTTAACTGATTATTTGCTGTCACTGTTTGACTAATAACTGGAATATTTAATATTTTGCATGGATATGTTTCAATTACTGTTTTCATTTTTATGGGTTGTGGTGAATCTGCAGCCTACCTTACCTTTCACAATTATCATATACTAATGAATAGTTCTTCCTTTTTGTGGAAAACAATCAGCGGTCAATTATGTTGCAGTTTCAGAGGCTCTAAGCGTTTCTCCATCAGTTCTGGCAGCGGGATTGGCTGCAGACAATGTTATTTGTGCAATATATTTTACATCACTGTTTGCATTGGCATCTAAGATACCCCCTGAGGATTCATCCACTAGTGGTGCGCAACACATGTCTTATAATCTTCTATTCTAGTACATCTTTTAACATGATTCTTTTTCCTAGAAGAAGTGTTTACTTATTTTTATCATTTTGGCATTAGTACCTTTCATAGGAGTAATTACGACTCCAGTTTTGTCTGGAAACTGTCCTGTATTAGGTTATCTGGTGAAAATTCTAAGTTCTGAATTGTATTATAATCATTTGCGTTTCACCCATGATATTTTATAAGTGGACCCAGATATTCGTTGTCCAGGTGGAAATAGCAGACCTATAACATAGTAAAACCTATTAGCCCTGTTAGTAAGTTCCCTATTACTGTTGCCTTTGTTTGTCTTGACTGAAACATTTTTCTGCCTAATTCTAAAATGCAAAACAGACTTACAGCTACTGGAAACAGCTTCTTTTTGTAGTATGATGTAGAGTTGAATGGAATGGAGTTCTTTCAGTCTATCTTACACATTGATACTGGTTCCGTACTGGAAGATCTCTCATTTTTTCCAGTTAATGATCTGAAAAATGTTCTATCTCCACCCTAGTCAATGTTCCTAGACCCAAAGGATATACTTGATGTTCATGTCAACTAAAGCATTTCCTTTTCAGTAGTATGTTCCTGTAAATAATGGTACTGTGAAGGTTCTATGTCATCACCAACATGTGATTTCTTATTATGTATAAAATTGGGAGAATAATTTTTTGTTCTAGTAACCTATCTATGAGACCATTTTGGTTTCTAGGGGATCAATTAAAACAAGTGTTGGGTGGTGAAGGAAAGTCATGCCACTTCTAATTTTAACCTATTCAATAACAGGACTGTAAGTCATTTATTCATCCTATTGTTTATATATGTATTCTTGAACATTGAAATAATTGTCTTTACCTCGATTACATAAGCAAAATGTGAGTTACAAAATTTGTTTAAAGAACTCATGAATAATGTGAATTTTTAGTATGTTTCCTAATTATTATGTTTCTTAATGATATTCATGTATAGGGTGTGATTAGGACTTATAATGGTGGAGAAAGTTACTTCTTTCTACTAGATAGGGGTACCATGGATGTGCTTCAGAATCTGGCTAAGAATGAGGTCAATGTCTCCTGTACAAGTCAACATCACGCTTTGATGGATCAAAATATAAAATAGACTAGACAAACAAGAAGCCTGTAAGAACATTGCCCAAACAGTGGAAGATTATGGGGGTTTGGAAGGTCTTGGTCTGCAGGTGTTGGAGTTTGAGAACTTGGATGTGTCCAACAAAGATGGTATGGCTGGATGTGGGGATTTCAACAAGGTATGTTCAATTTAGACACACTTCAACAACCTAGATGAAGTTTGATTCTAGCCTATCTAAATTCAAGGAAGCCCCTTGTGCTCATACTAAATTGTTGATTGAAGGCAAGGAATTTGTTAATGTGACAATTTTATAAAGGAACTGTTCACTGTTACTAGAAGAGAGAGGTGGAGCTTGAAGCCCATATATGGGGAGGTTACAGATGACTATGGGACCTAACAGTGGAGCAATGAGTTTGAGGATGATCATTGACTGAAAAGACGTGGAGCTATTGACAGGGCTTTTTCTGGCTTTGATGGTGCCGTTAACATCTCATGTGTCACGAAGAACATGGAATGGATTAGGACCCGGTGTTTGGGGACTCATAGTAGGGCGGTCTTCTGGAAGGTGCTAATTTAAAAACTGCTGATACCTGCCTGCTATCACCTTGAACAAGGGAGAACAGTTCCGATGTGTATCATATGGAAAGAGTTCTTGCACATGAAAGTGAAGGGGACAACAAAGGTATTGGAGATACAGTTTCTTTCTTTTAGTTGTTGCTCTGCTTTTTAAGCAGTTAAGTCATTAAGGGCATATTATTCTTTTCATGTTTTGGTTGTTTCATGGAAAAATAAGCCTTTAGATTAGAGATAAGGAGAAGGTCAAAATTGCTTTTTGTTGCTCAAATCCCTTTTTTTTAAGTATGTTTGTGTGACCCTGGTAGCTGACTTGATTGAGATTTTCAAGGATTTTGGAGCTTTACTTGCTCTGCTTCTCCCCAACTTTTGTTAAAAGTATTTTCTAGATCTTTGCTTTATTTTTATTGAATGCTTAGATCTTAACTCCTGAATCCCTTTGTGTGTGTGTGTGTGTGTGTGTGTGTTAGGATCAGCTAAAGATAAACTAAAATCAGGAAAAATATTAACGTAAATGGGACCATAACAAAGGCTAGTCTATAAGACACCCATTAGAGAGGGAGCTCAATCCAGACAACGAGCATCCCTCATGACAGCAAGAATTGAAGCATTTAAATAATTTGAAGTAAGAGGTTTAAAATCTATTTGAATTAGACCAACATGTATGAACTTGTACTTGTTTGAATCTAAATAAGATTTTAAATCTTTTTCTTGAAAGAGATTAATTATCTGTTTAGTATTATCCAGACTAATTGTCTGTTCCATGTTCTTGATGATTTTAGCATACGTAAAATCAAATCTAGCTATATTATAAATTTCTTTAGGCTTAACATTTGGAATGGTCCATTTATAAAGAACCTTAGAGTTTATAGGGCATTCTACCATATTGGTGTTCTTAACATGCTTAGAAATAATAAAGATGCAGGATATTGGAAAGCAATTGTTGAAATGAATAATCTAAACATTAATGTCCTTTCATAATCTCAACAGGATCTACTGGATATAGTAGATCAGGTAGAAGATAAAAATATCAAGAAAATCATACTTGAAAAAATACTTAAAATTGCTTCAAACAATGAGGAAAATAATAAAATTATTGGCACAGACAATGCATAAAGGATGTCAGAAGTAACGACAAGGTTAAATAACAAACCTTCAATTTCAAATAATGTTACTATACAAGATCTAAGAAGGGAATAAAAGATTAAGTAATCTTGAAAGTGACAAGACTGCTGAAAAAGGAGCAAGTTCTAATAAAAAGAAAATTCAATATCTCCCCAGTACTTAGACACCATAAGAAATATAGTGTTGGGCCAGGAAGAAATGAAACTTGATAATAAGCAGTGTTCAAAAAGAACTGGAGCTCAATTTATTGATGAAGTGGATGAATTACAGGGAACCTTACAATCAATCAAGCAAAACAAAGACTACTGGAACTAGTGGGAAGTAGGAACCTCAGTTCCTCCTCTGCACTTCCCACTCCCTTTTACTTTCTTCCTTTTCTTCCTCCCCCTGCCTCTCCCTGCCTTCTCCCTTTTATCTTCCCTATCTTCCTAAATCAGAATGTATTGGATACCTATAACAGATTGGATACTAACCGCATATTTTCCTAACCAACCGATTATGTTCTTGCCTAACTCGTAACAGATTCAACAGTTAGATACTAACCGCTTTGTTTGTTTAGCATATCCTACTCAACTCTGTATATCCTAACCGACTAATCGCATCACTTATTTGTTACATCCTTGTTGCCTTCTATGCCCAATACTGTCCCTATCAATACTCCCCCCCAATTTAACCACCTTGTCCTCAAGGTGGAGTCAGGGAATTGGGACTGAATGATGTTCAAGATGCGTTGATCCATGAAGAAACGAAAGCTTTTCTGATCTGTCCGTAGATTGAAGTGCCGACCCAATAGATGGTGATGCAATTTCTGGACTAACACCATGACCATGGGTTCTCTTGCGTATACCGTTTTGGACTTGGCTTTAATCAACATAGCCTGGCTGAAGAGGGAGATCTGCTTGCCCCATCTGGGCAACTTCATGTTGAGGTTGTTCCGATCTGTATTGGAGAAGATGATTGGTAAATGACGGAATTGCCCTTGCAAACCCACTTCCGTTGATCCCTTCTTCAAAGGAATATGGATGGGCCCTGATGTTCTTGGCCCAACATAAGTTCTTCTTTGGGCGGGCACATGTCCGATCTAAAGCCCAGTTCTTTTCTTCAATTTTATGGGCCAGATCCATAAGCCTAGAAAGGGTTTTAGGCCTGAACACCTTAGCTTCCGCTTGGATCTCTTCTTTCAGCCCGTTCACGAAGACCCCCATGAGGAGCTCGTCGGGTAGGTCTACCAGAGGACCTGACAAGAGCTCGAAGCTCTGGCGATAATCGGCAACCGTGCCATCTTGCCGGAGAGTGAGGAGTGCCTTGTAGTCATCATCGGTATGTAACGGATGAAATCCCCTGAGAAGGGTTTCAGCTGCCTGGAACATCGTCCCTATTACTCGTGCCTTTCCTCCTGCTTCTCGGCGAAGTGGTATGCCTGTAGTGCCCTCCCTTTGATGCATCCAATTCCTTATCTCCAGCAGATAATCCCCCATGGCAGTGACCTTATCTTGTATCTGCCCCAGATCCCCCTTAAGGATGCTAAACTCCATTCGCAAACCCTTCATCTTAGCCTCCATGCTCCTAGTTCCTCCCAATTCGAGTTCCAAACCTATCCCAAGATAACCTCGCTCTGATACCATTGTTGGGCCAGGAAGAAATGAAACTTGATAATAAGCAGTGTTCAAAAAGAACTGGAGCTCAATTTATTGATGAAGTGGATGAATTACAGGGAACCTTACAATCAATCAAGCAAAACAAAGACTACTGGAACTAGTGGGAAGTAGGAACCTCAGTTCCTCCTCTGCACTTCCCACTCCCTTCTACTTTCTTCCTTTTCCTCCTCCCCCGCTCTCCCCTCGCCTTCTCCCTTTTATCTTCCCTATCTTCCTAAATCAGAACAGATTGGATACCTATAACAGATTGGATACTAACCGCATATTTTCCTAACCAACTGATTATATTCTTGCCTAACTCGTAATGATTCAACAGATTAGATACTAACTGCTTTGTTTGTTTAGCATATCCTACTCAACTCTGTATATCCTAACTGACTAACTGCATCACTTATTTGTTACATCCTTGTTGCCTTCTATGCCCAATACTGTCCCTATCATATAGCTTCACAAAAATGGTATACCAATTTAACCATTGCCATTGGTACATAATGGTACCATACTGATTTAATAGTTCTTCTTCATAGTCCGATAATATCAGCTACATATAAGAAGGATTGATCCCTACAGAATATTTTGCAAAAACTAAAATTCTAACTTCTGTAAGTAATAATAAACTGAAAACAAACTACAAATTGACAAATTCTGTTGTCTATAATGATAATATTTGTATTCTGACTTCATTTTTGTTAGACAAGGACCTTCATCATCATGTAATCTTAGGCACTCCACTTTTACACCAATTGATGCCTATAGATAAAATTGACCCTTTAGGAATTTATTTTACAAAAAAAGGACTACAATTTTATTTTAAATTTATTACAGATCCAAAAACACAATCGCTAAATGAAGCAAGCAAAATTAAAAGAACAACAGATTATTATTATCCTTGGAGAGATAGCTTATCTTGACATCAAGATAACTCTTCAAAATAATGATTTCCAAAATAAAGTGAAAGACAATCTCAATTCCTTCCGTAAAGAACTGTGTAATGAACTTCCTAATGCATTCTGGAATAAGAAAATCCACATGGTCTCTCTTACCTATGAAGAATCTTTTAATGAGGAAAATATCTCAACGAAGCTAGATTATCTCAAATGAATGCCGATTACCTACAGCTATGTAAAAATGAAATCAACAACCTAATGAGTAAAAGTTTAATAAGAAAGTCCTCTTCCTCATGGAGTTGTACTGCATTCTATGTTAATAAGGCAGCAGAACAAGAAAGGGAAAAATCTAGATTAGTAATAAATTATAAGCCTCTTAATAAAGTCCTCAAATGGATTAGGTACCCGATTCCTAATAAAAGGAATCTACTTAATAGACTGCAAGGTGCTATATTATTTTCTAAATTTGATCTAAAATCTAGATATTGGCAAATTTAGATTACTAAAACAGACAGGTATAAGACTGCATTTACAGTCCCTTTTGGACAATTTGAATAGAATGTTATGCTTTTCGGTTTAAAAAATGCCCCTTCTGAATTTCAAAACATTATGAATGATATTTTTAACCCTTATATCCAATTTATTATTACTTATATTGATGATGTACTTGTCTTTTCAAAATCAATTGACCAACACTTCAAACACATACAAATTTTTAAGTGGTTGGCAAAAAAGAATGTCCTTATTTTATGTGCCCCAAAAGAAAACTTTTCAAGATAAAGTAAGATTTTTAGAACATAATATCTGCCAAGAGAAAATAATTCCGATACAAAGGAGTATTGAATTAGCTTCCAAATTTTCTTATGAAATTATTAATAATAAATAACTTTAGAGATTTCTAGGATCTCTGAACTATATTTTTTAATACTACTAAAATCTTGCACAAGATACTGCTATTCTTTTAAATAGGTTAAAGAAGTATCCAAAACTATGGATTTTAGACCATACTAAAGCAGTTCAAAAAACAAAATCAAAAGTTCATGGATTCCCTTGCTTAAATTTAGCAAATAGTGAATGGTTTAAAAATGTTGAAACTGATGCATCTAATATTAGCTTTGGAGGTATTTTAAAATAGAAAAAACCTTAGATAAATAAAGAAAAATTAGTTCAGTTCTACTCAGGTAAATGGAATACCACTGAAGAAAGATATTCTATTAAAAAAAGAAGAAGAAGCTTTAGATTGTCAAATGCATTTCGAAATTTCAAGATGATCTTTTAAATCAAAAGTTTCTTCTTAGAATTAATTGTAGTGTTGCCAAACAAATTATTTTAAAAAATATCAAAATTGTAGTTTCAAAATAAATTTTTGCAGGATAGCAAGCACAATTATTTGTTTTTTATTTTGACATTGAGTATAGTAAGGGAGAATATAACTCTTTACCTGACTTTCTCATTCATGAGTTTTTACAGGGATCATGATAGGGGTAGGGGAAAATTGGGTCAAGGTAATACTCGAGGTAGAGGTGGTGGTCGAGGTAATAACCAAGACCCTAAAGGAAAACAAATAATATCTATGGAAGAATTTTCTTCAACTAAATTAGGAAGTACTCTGAATCAAATTTCTTTGGGTAATCCCCCTTCTTAATTGTCTTTGGATAATATTCCAAAATAGTAATTTAAATCCCAAGACAATAAAAGAAGCTATGACAATGATTGTAGAAAATTATCTCCAAAAAAAATATCAGGGTAATATCTTGTAAATTAATATAGAAGATCTTCAATGGTGGGATCCAACAATCCCTTGGGATATTGCGGTTAGACACATGCAAGGTCAATCCTTACCCAATAAGGGCAAGAAAAAATCAATATATGATGGAGAAATTCCTCTAATAAATTGTGTGAAAATAAGTTACTTTTATAATAATGATCACACTACTATAAATTTTAGTAAATGTGTAATTAATAAAGCTCCTTTCCCTCAAGAATGGGATATCAACCTGGGCCATTTCAAATGAATCAAAGGAAAACAAGGGGCCAAATATCCCTATAATTGGTGAAATTATACTGAGTCAATGACTCTTGTAATGTATCTTGAGAATAACTAAAAGAAACACTCTTGGTTTATGTAGTCGTAGGCGCGACAAGTCGCTAGGCGCAAGAAGGCGCATGGTAGCGACTTAAGTCGCGCTACAACTAATCGCGCACTGGATGCGCCTTGCACCTAATGCGTCCCCGACTCCAGGCGCATAGACAGTCACTTAAACTTAAAACCCTAGTTACGGTTTTTCTTTTCTTTTTTTTCATTCTTCTTCTTCTCCACTCGACTACTTCCTTTCTGAACCTTTGATCTTCCTTCCAAATCCAAGTAATTGAGGTAAGAATCGTAAGAGTGTAACATCTATTTAGTAGTTGCTTTCTTTTTTTTGTTTTTTTCGTTTTTCTGTAAAAAAGGGTAAACCCAGTATCGTTTTTTCATTTTTTTTGCGTAATGCTTCTTTTTTCTTTGAAAACTCAACATATGTATAATCTAAAGGTAAAAACGAAAACTCCATTTCATTCTTTCCATCCATTTTCATTGATTTAGTGTATTATGCAGTAAATTTGTAGTTTTCTGTAATTTTTTACCCGAAAATGATAAATACATCAGTAATCCGCATTTTTAATTTTTTTTAAGCAAATATGCATATCCTCACCATCATTATGCTAAAAACGATTGACCCATGAGCTTAATTGATTTTTTACTGTCTTTTCTTTTTTTTACAGAAACTAATAAAAAACAGTAAGGGTTTTTTTTCCCCGTTTTTGTAGCAAATGTGTAATTGTCATCATAGGATGATATAGGAATGCTAAAAACAACATATGAATAGAATGTTTTGATGTTTTTTCTTACTTTTTTTTTTCACTAACAACAGTAATTTTTTTATTTTGTTGTTCTATTTGTTTGCAGGTTTTCTCTTATGAATCTCTATTGCTTGATTTGATTCCACTTTTCATTCCACTCCAAAGTCTCCAATAGTTTCCTATATTCCTGTTTCCTATTGATACTACAAGTCTACAATATGTCATCATCAAGGGGCTCCACCAATGCTTCTTCTAGAGTAATGGATCCGGGGTGGGAATACGCAAAGGCACGGGATCCAAATGATAAAAATTTGGTATTGTGCAAGCTTTATGGGAATATATATAATTGTGGAATTTTTAGATTAAAGCAACATTTGACAAGTGGGCATAGGAATGCCAAGAAATGCATTCTAGTCACTCCTGAGATATCTAAAAAAAATTAGATTATATGAATGAAACAAAGAAGAAAGAGACTAGAGAGAGAATAACAAGGGAGATGGAACAGCCAGAAAATTTGTTTGGCTTGAATGATGATGATGATGAGGATGAGGTGCAAGAGATTGATAGCACCAAGCATGCTGGTATTTCTATTGGAGGGGATAAGAGGCGTAAGATGCCCGCACAACAAACAAAAGGGCCTATTGATTATCTCTTTGCTCCCAACCCTAAGGCTCAGGGTAAGGGTAAGGAAAAGGCACCCATGCAACAGACGACAATGAATCGAGCATACAAGAAAGAGGTTAGAACAAGAGCATGCAATTACATCACCTCTTGGTTCTATGAACACAGCATTGCATTCAATGCTGCTCGTAGTCGTTCATTCCAAACCATGTTAGAAGCAGTCGTGCAACATGGTCCAAGTATATATCTTATATTTTATATAATAAATAGTAATATATTTGTTTTAGCCTTTTACCTAATCTTATATCATATAATCTTATGTGACTAAGGTTTCAAGGCACCCTCGTATCACGAGTTGAGGGTGAATTTTCTTCAGAAGCAAGTAAAGGAGACAAAAGAGTACATAGATCAACATAGAGGTGATTGGATTAGGTATGTGTTTAGTGTCCTTTTTCGCAACCTTGTATTATTGTTTATTACTTTTAAGTCTCAAGGTGACACTGACACTAACAACAAGAGTGCTCCATGGTATTATTCCTTTATAGGTATGGGTGCTCCATCATGTTAGATTGGTGGACCGATGGCAAAGGTCGTACCGTTGTTAACTTTTTGGCGAATTGTCCAACTGGGACAGTTATTTTAAAATCTATTGATGGGTCTGCACATGTCAAGAGTGCAAGCTTAATACTTGACATGTTGGCAGAGGTGATTGATGAAGTTGGAGAGAACAATGTGGTTCAGGTAATAGTTTAATTTTATATCTATAAGTTGTTAGGTATTTTAAATTGCTTATAAGTTATAAGCATATACTGCAAGTTCATCCTACATAATTTGACCTT
The DNA here is from genome assembly GCA_035236585.1 of Warburgia ugandensis. NCBI lineage: Eukaryota > Viridiplantae > Streptophyta > Magnoliopsida > Canellales > Canellaceae > Warburgia > Warburgia ugandensis. Next base: position 34,025,299 of record CP141139.1, read on the forward strand.
TTTTGTATTTTAGGTCATAACTGACAATGCCTCCAACTACGTTGTTGCAGGAAGGGAGTTGATGGTGAGGAGGCTACATTTATATTGGACTCCTTGTGCAGCTCACTGCATTGATTTGATGTTGGAGGACATAGAAAAATTACCAATTGTGAAGAAAACTATGGCAGAAGCTAGGGCGATGACAATTTTTTTATATAGCCACACACATGTCCTTCATCTTATGAGGAGGTTTACAAAAAAAAGGAATTTGGTCAGACCTGCAGTGATGCGCTTTGCCACCAACTTCTTGAGCCTAGAGAGCATCAACAATTTCAAGATAGAGTTCAGGGCAATGTTCCACTATTCATAGTGGATGAACAGTAAATGGCCAAAAGGCCTGAGAGTAAAAGAGCTGAAAAGATTGTATCGCGCACCAGCTTCTGGAACCACGTCCTATTCTGTTTGAAAATTATGGCTCCACTTGTAGATGTTTTGAGGGTGGTGGATAGTAAGGAGAAGCCAGCGATGGGATACATTTTTGAGGCTATAGTTAGGGCCAAAGACAAGATTCAAGCCAATCTAGCAGGGGATGAGCGCCAAGCCACTCATGTTTGGGGGATTATAAATAGTAGATGGAGTTCTCAGCTTCACCAACCTTTGCATGCAACGGGATATTACCTGAACCTGTCCATCTATTGTGACCATAACATTGAAATTGAGCGTAACGGTGATATCAAGAATGGTCTAATGCATGCCATTAGTAGGTTATATGATAGAGATGAGGCTGACATGGTAATAGATTAGATCTCTCTATAAACATGCTAGAGGCTTGTTTGGCAATGACCTGGCAATACGCAAAAGAAAAACCCTAGCCCCTTTTAAGTATTTTATGTTATCCTATGTTTTAAGTTTTAACTTCTAAATTTTATTTATTTTTCTAACTTTAAATTTTTTCCAAAATGTAGGTGAGTGGTGGATTACCTTTGGGGCTGAAGCCCCACATGTTCAAACATTCGCCATTAAGGTCCTCTCCCAGATATGCAGTGCATCTCCTTGCGAGCACAACTGGAGTGTCTTCATGAACGTAAGCTACTTAGATATTAATATGTAGTACAGTACTAGTAAATTAGTTATTAGTTAATAGTAATTTAGTATAGCATTCATTGTATTCTAAATTTATATTTACTTCTTTTTTCTTTCTTTTTTTCAAATCCACACTAAGAAAAGGAATAGGCTGCACGCTAAGAAATTGAAAGATCTAGTATTCATTCAATACAATCAGTGCTTTTGTCGTCGACATAAGGATCGTTTGAAAATGCAAATGTATACAGATCCTATTCTATTACGAAAGGTCGACGAAAGTGATGAGTGGATTGTTCCAGAAGATGCTAGAGATGATCTAGTGCATCAAGGTGATGACCTCACCTAGTTAGATGTTGAGCTTGCCGAAGGATCAAGTGAACACGATGCTCCATCTACTAGGCAATACTAGAGGCGAGGGAGGGGGTAGAGGGGGAGTCACATTTCTCAGTCTCAAGCTCATGCTCATCAAGAACTAGATGAGGGTGTTGGAGAAGAGCAGGGTGATGAGGAGACTGATGAAGAAGATGTCAACATCTCTCAGGGAGATGATTCTGATAATGGTCTTGATCTTCCTGATGAGGAAGAGGTGCAGGAAAATGGCTCTTAAGTCTTAATAGTTAACTTTAACATTTGCTTTGCTTTATTTACAAAACTATTGTTCGATTGTTTATTGTTCCTGAATTTATAGGAAGATGATGGCGATGATGACGAGACCACAGCAGATTGAGGGAGTAATCCCTCCCTATTAGGCTGCTACTCCCTGTTGTTTCATTGTTTATTGTATTTGTATGTTTCTCAAGTCCTCAACTTACTTTTATGTGTATAACTGTATGATTGATTGTTTGATTTAACCTTAGGTCTTTACTCCTTAGGTTGTTAATTTGTTATTGTATTGTTGACAAGTATTTATTAATATCTTTATATTTCTATGCTTTTTTATATTTTTTAGATTTTTTTCTTTTTTTTAATATTTAAAATTCTTAATTTTGTGCCTTGATGCCTACCTAGTCCCTCTGGGCCCAAGGCACACCCCTTGCACCTAGGTGCACCTTGCGCCTGTGACTACATAGCTCTTGGTTTCTCAAAATAAATCCCCAACTTGCTTCCCGTGGAGTTCCAGCTTGGTCCTTCCATTGGTGGAGAAAAATTGATCCAACTCTGGAAATATTACCAGAGAATCTAAGAAATCTTTATAATAAATGGGTTGAATATGAAACTCATATTAATAAGGTTCCTTCCAATGAATTAATTGTAGGTTATTGTGAATTTTTGTACTTACTAAATTCAAAATACCTTAGATTTAGAAATGGTCAATGACCATAGAAAAAGATGAGCTTAATATTCAAACCCTTAAGGGAACGTATTTCGTTAAATGATGGACAAAATTTGACTCAAAGGGCAAGGCCAAAGAAATATCTCAGGTTATTGAGGCTAATAAAGCCTTAATGGAAAATATGTCAGTTATCAAATCTTCATCTTCAATAGAAGAAGTTAAGAAAATGCTTCGATGGAAATATCAGACAGATTCAAAAGAATAAATATTGGTCAAATGTATGGATTACATGAAAAATCAGATCATGACCTCCTTCAACATCTCAACAGAAAAATTCTCTACATTTGCAGATTCATCATCAACAAAATCATTATCAGGAGATAATATGTCAGAGGATAATGTCATTCAAAATAGCCAAAATCCCAATGTGGATACCAATTTTGAAGATTATTGGGATGCATCAATGATGACGCTTTCTCAATTCTTGCAATTTCAGAATGATCGAATAAACGCCGGTTCGAGTAAATGTCTACCTCAGCAATCACAGGATGAAAAATCTACTTTCGATGACTACATCAGCAATCATTTTGAAGAGGAATCCTCTTTTTAAAGTCACTTTAATAAAGACAATAAGTTAGAACCAGCAACAATACAAGGAATCTACTTTAGGTCTATATCAGCCAAATTTTGGTCAACGTCAGTATCAATAATATAAGAGAATCTCCTTTATGTCACTTTTATGTTTACTTTATATCACTTTATCTTTATGTCAATATCTGTCTGTCAATAATTGTAATGGATTCTAGAGGCAATTAAGTCCAAATCCGAAGTTTGTAAATGAGGAGTGTTTTAGTCTATTAGGCATCGGTTGCTTAGTCACTTGAGTTTGCTACTTTAGTTTTCTTAAATTTGGATTTCGCATGAGAGTCGCCTCCACTCTATAAGTATTGCCTTCTCAATGTTCTGTTTTGTTTCAATTGGGTTTACCGTAAATCGTTGACAGTCGAGTAAGTCATGAGAATAGATTATTATAAAATTATACCTAGACTATTAAAGATAATTCTAGACCATACACTTACATTATGAGTCTCTTTACAACCGACTCTACTCTTAGCATCCATGATGGCTATGACAAATAGTAAAGACAAGCATGTTAAGAACACCAATATAGTAGAATACCCTACAGACTGTGAGGTCCTTTGTAAATGGACTATTCCAAATGTCAAGCCTAAAGAAATTTATAAAATAGGTAGATTTTATTTTAAATCTACTAAATCATCAAGAACATGAATAGACAATTAGCCTAGATAATACTAATCAGACAAGTACAAGTTGATACATATTGGTCTAATTTAAATAGGTTTTAAACCTCTTATTTTGAATTGTTTAAATACTTCAATTCTTGTTGTATTGAGGGATGTGTGATGTCTGGATTGGGCTTCCTCTCTAATGGGTGTCTTACAGACTAGCCTTTGTCACGGTCCCGTTTACATTAATGTTTTTTACCTTAAAAATCAGGAAAAACATTAATGTAAACGGGACCATGACAAAAGCTAGTCTGTAAAACACCCATTAAAGAGGAAGCCCAATCTAGACATTGCGCATCCCTCAAGACAGCAAGAATTGAAGCATTTAAACAATTCAAAGTAAGAGGTTTAAAACCTATTTGAATTAGGCCAACATGTACGAACTTGTACTTGTTTGAATCTAAATGAGATTTCATATCTTTTTCTTGAAACAGATTGATTAATATATATATATATATATATTGGTTATTCATATTGCTGGATTGCACTGGTTATTATGACGGCCTAGGTTTTTTCCCCAGATATGTGGGGTTGATTGATGGTTTTTTTCTAAAGATTGCAAGATGCCTCCTCTGCATCTCATGCAAGAACTATTGATGACAGCCATAAAATAATGGAGAAGACAACTTGAAGCCGTAATCCATCATGTTGTGTAAATGGAACACTTTCCTCAAGGTGATGATGGCTATGAAGAACAAAATGATGGACCAGGGAGGCATGAAGATAAGGTTGCCCATAGAAGACCATGATCTCCATGTTGGATAATCAATTGCACAGTTTGTCCCCTGTTATCTCCAGCAGCTCCAGGATCCAACCTTTGAACTGTTGTCCCAGCACCTATCCTCATAGTGGCATGTGATGGTCCTCATGGTGGTGGAAAAAGGATGGGAAACATGATACCGAGAACTCATTTGTTAAAGATGGGAGAATAGTCCCATCATCATACCCCTCTGGTTCATCGTCTTGTTCATCATAGCCATCATCACCTTGAGAATATGATATCAAGAACTCGTGGTGAGTTGTTTTTCATAAGGGGGTATGATGCATGAGCATTTGCAAAGTCATTGAAGACCTAGAAGAAGAGTTCAGGAAGAAGCAAGATCATCCAATGGCTCGTAAGGTTTATGAGAGAAGGAAAATATATATGGCTGAGATCAAAGAATGATAAAGAAGGGAAGCCTTGGTGCAACAGTAAAGTTGTCGTCTTGTGATCTTGAGGTCACGGGTTCAAGGTGTGGAAACAGCCTCTTGCAAAAGTGCAAGGTAAGGCTGCAGACTCTAGACCCTTGTGGTCCACCCCTTCCCCGGACCCTGCATATGTGGTAGCTTCATGCACCGGGACTGCCCTTTTTTCTGTCAAAGAATGACAAACATGTCCCTGTAAAGGAATCACATGTGTTATCTTTCTTTAGCTGCTTATTTGTAGCCTTTCTTTGTTTTTTCCCTTTAGTTGCTATTTTAGTAATGTGGGATGCCAAACCAGCTTTATTTAGTCTCCAAACCTTCTTTTTACAGTTTGTTTCCTGTTCTACTATAGAGGATGCCCAAACCAACTTTGCTTAGCCTCCAAGCTTTCTCTTTTGTAGTTGGTTACCTGTTATAGCTTAGAAAGTACTAGCTAAGGTCTATACAAGATTTAGTTTGAAATTTCCTTATTGCTTGATTGATGAATAAAAGTTCTTTTTTCTTTCTTTCTTTTTTACTGGTTTATGAATTCCTATTCTGCTGGTTTGTTTCTACACTGTTTTGGACAAAACAGTGTAGAAAACAAATTGGTAAGGGTGCTATAATCTGCAAACATTTTTGTCCACAAGAACTCGCGATCTTTTCCCCTGAAGATCTTATTTTAGCTTATCAAAGTCGTGTTTTTCATCAGTTTGGTGAGATCAGAGAATCATTTCAAGCTTTCGGCTGCACCATTGAGCAACCTCCTTGAATTTTTTTTCCTGATGTGTTTCCTTCTTATTTTCTTGGATGTTGTTATTCCTAGATGGGGCTCCCTTTTTGCATTTTTTTTTTTTTTTTTCTGGCTGGGTTTGACAGGAGCCCTGCCGGCAACTTATCAAAATGTTTGGGAAACCACAAGTGAAGATGACTATGATGATATAAAAGAGAGTAATCTCACTGTAATCTCCTCATCTTTTGATCAGTTTCTGGTAGGATTCTTCAAAATCCAGCTTTCTTACCAAACAAGAAAAAGGGATATTTCTCCTTGCCCAACCTTAGGGATCTCTCAACCAGTAGTCTGCTAACTTAGATTTGGAACTTCAGCTAATGACTGTAGCCCCAAAATTCCAGGTATGTCCATTATGGTTATGTTGATGGACCCTGTCATTTGAAGCTTAGTCATTTTTAGTTTCTTGGATAATTCTCCAGAACACTTTTGATCAGTGTTTTTTGTAGAGATAGCTGCAATTACTAACTCAATTTAATACTGAGATTGGTGTGCATTGCACCCAAATCCTGAGATTACTTAGACTAACAAAACCAAAAGATTTGCTTGTTGCACTCAATCTGTGATCTGTTCTAAAGTACATTCACTTGTTGTTGTGTAAACAAATTTAGACTTCATCCACTTGTGTAATTTGTCTGTTTCTGTTAAATCTAGTTCTGTGTGCTATCCTTACATGCCAATTAATGTTAAAACAATATGAAGGGTTCAAGTCAACTGATTAAAAATGTTATAAGGTGTTAGATCTTCTATGCATATCAGAACTCATAGCCCTAATACTAAAAGTTCTATCTTCTGAAGAAATTTCAACTTATGCAGATGATCCAATGGATAAGGAAGCTAATCCTGGGAACAAGTTGCCCGTGTTACAAACTGCTACAGCAATTGCTGTATCTTTTTGTATATGCAAGACTGGCACTTACCTCACCAAATTATTGGGAATTCAAGGAGGCAGCCTTCCATTCATAACAGCAATTGTAGTGACTTTGGCAACCATATTTCCAGCACAACTTGGTTATCTTGCACCTGCAGGGGAAGCAATGGCATTGATACTGATGCAGGTAAAGCTGAGTTCTTTCTTAAAGCTCTTCAGTATATTCAATTGGCAATTAAAATTATGCTCTCTCTTGGTAACATTTAATGGCCAACTTCAAGTTGTGAGGCTATTGTGTATGTCCTTGGAAGTATCTTTTCACGGAACTCCCCCTTTCACATCCTTACTGATACTCGTTTTAAAATTTTAAATTTGAATGTTTTGCTAAGTCTTGCGTCAGGTGGCCAGCCGGCAAGGGTTTAGCTGAAGATGATTTTTGTTATTTCTTTTATGCTTGCAAATGAATATGCATTTGTATATTAGTTTGTAAGGAAGAAATGAAAATCATCTTCAGCTTTTTAAAACTACGGTAACCCAAACATGACATGAATCGAAAACAGACATTCCCTCAAGCTAGGGCGTTCCCCATAAGTGACGCGCTACATCGGATCCCAGGTGCGGTGAAAAATAGTCAAGGGTTGTTAGGGCGTTCTCTTAGAAGCGACGTGATACATCGGATCCCGGGTGTAGTGAAAAGTGGGCAAGGCCTGCTAGAGCATCCCCTCGGAATCGATGCGCTACATCAAAACCCAGGTGCAGTGAAAAGTGGATATGGGTTCATACCATGGAGGTTGAGAAAGGCGGTAGTAAATAAGGTATCTCCAGAACATAAGATTCGCATCACTACATGGAATATATGGACATTGAAAGATAAGAGTTTGGAGTTAGTAGACGCAATGAAACGTAGGAGATTCAACATTGCTTGTATCCAAGAAACCAAGTGGAAAGGGGCTAAAGCTAGAGAAATAGATGGGTATAAATTATGGTATGTAGGAAAGGAAAATAACAAAAATGGCGTAGGAATAATAATGGATAAGGAATTAAAGGATAAAGTTGTGGACGTTAAAAGAATCAGTGATAGAATTATAAAAATAAAAATTGTTCTAAGAGAGCAGATTATAAATGTTATAAGTGCATACGCACCACAAGTAGGGTTACAAGATATAATCAAGAGATAGTTTTGGGAAGATATGGAGGGAGTCATATAAGAAATTCCCAACATTGAGGGGATATTTATAGGAGTAGACTTAAATGGCCATGTAGGAAAAGATAATGAAGGATATGATAGAATACAGGAGGGTATGGTATAGGTGAACGAAATGAGATAGGGGAGAATATCCTTGATTTTGCTTTGTCATGTAACCTGTCCATTGCAAATACACTCTTTAAGAAGAGGGATGAACACTTAATAACCTTTAAAAGTGGACTTCATAAAAGCCAAATAGGCTTTTTTCTACTTAGGAATAATGAACGATCCATATGCAATGATTGTAAGGTGATACCTGGTGAGTGTTTAACCTCACAACATAGGTTAATGGTTATGGATATCCATATTAAAAGATGGAGTAAAAGAACTGAACTTAATACACATCCAAAAACTAAGTGGTGGAACTTAAAAGGAGAGAAAATAACCTCATTCAAAAATAAGTTGATGGTAGAAGGAAATTGGAATTATGAAACAAGTAAATACCATGTGGACTAATATGGTTGAGTCCATTAAGAAAGTGGCAAAAGATGTCTTAGGAATATGTAAAGGTAAACAGTGCAAAAAGTTATTAAAGAAAAACGAATGCTTTTAAAGCTTGACAGAATATTAGAAATAATGAAAACTATGAACAATATAAGAATGCTAAAAATGCTGCTAAGAGAATAGTAAGTGAGGCTAAACTTAAAGCATATGATGAGCTCTATAATAAATTAGGAACAAGAGAAGGTGAGAAAGATGTGTTTAAACTTGCAAAAGTAAGAGAACAGAAGGGTAAGGACTTAGATCATGTTAGGTGTATTAAAAGCGATGATCAAAGGGTATTAGTTAAAGAAGATGAGATCAAACAAAGGTGGGAAACATACTTTAAAAATTATAAAATGACAATGGCTCTGAGAATATAGGGATTGAACATAATATAAATCTAAATAACATTGGATATTATAGATATGAACGTAGGATTAGAATACCTAAAGTAAGAGGCCTTGAAAAAGATGAAATCAGGAAAGGCCATGGGGCCTGATCGTGTACCAATAGAGGTTTGGAAGCATATAGGAGATATTGAGGTAGTTTGGTTGACCAAGTTGTTTAACAAGATTATAAAATCAAAGAAAATGCCTGATGAGTGGAGGAAAAGCTCTATTGTACCAATCTATATGAATAAAGATGACATTCAGAGCTGCACTAATTATCGAGGGATCAAACTTATGAGCCACCCCATGAAACTTTTTGAAAGAGTGATTGAGAAGAGGCTACGACATGAAACAAGTGTATCGGAGAATAAGTTTGGTTTCATGCCTGAGAGGTCTACCATGGAAGCTATTTTCTTGCTAAGACAATTAGTAGAAAAATATAGGGAGAGGAGGAAAGACCTACACATGGTATTTATCGATTTAGAGAAAGATTATGATAGTCCCTAGAGAGTTAATGTGGAGGTGTTGGGTGGTAAGGGGGTTTCTCATGGGTATATAGACATAATTAAGGATATGTATGAGGGAGCGGTAACAAATGTTAAGACCACTAGTGGTGTGACTGGTAATTTTCCTGTCACTGTATGATTGCACCAAGGATCGACATTGAATCCATACCTCTTCACATTAGTTGTGGATGAGTTAACAAAACATTTGCACAAGGAGATCCCCTGGTGCATGCTATTTGCAGATGATAGTCTTACTTGATGAGACAAGGGAGGGTGTAAACATAAAGCTAGAGTTATGGAGAGAAGCATTAGAATCTGAAGGATTTAAAATTAGCCGAACGAAGATAGAATATATGGAATGTAATTTTAGCAAGAAGAGTAGGAGTGGAGCACCACTCAAGATTGATAACCAAGAGGTCCCCATGAGAGACCACTTCCGATACTTAGGATCATTGATCCATGAGAGTGGAGAGATTGAGAGGGAGGTTACCCAGAGAATCCAAGCGGGTTGGAATAAATGGAGATGTGCATCTGGAGTTTTATGTGATCGACGGGTGCCACTCAAACTAAAAGGAAAATTCTATAGGATGGCTATAAGGTCGGGCATGCTCTATGGATCAGAGTGTTGGCCAGTTAAGGAACATGATACTCATAGGATGAGTGTCGCAGAAATGAGAATGTTGAGATGGATGAGTGGTAAGACAAGAAATGACAGAATTAAAAATGAAAATATTAGAGGAAATTTAGAGGTATCACCAATAGGTAATAAGATGAGGGAGATTAGACTTAGATGGTTTGGACATGTCTAAAGGAGAGCAACAATGGCACCAGTTAGGAGTGAGGCAATACAAGTAGAAGGTTCTAAAAGGCAAGGGGAAGGCCCAAAAGAACGTGGATAGAAGTGGTGAGGAAAGATTTAAAAACTTTGGGACTAAATGAAACCATGGTATTTAATAGAGTGGAATAGAGGAATAAGATTCATGTGGCCGACTCCGAATTGGGATAAGGTCTTGATGATGATGATGATGATGATGATGATGATGAATGTTTTGCTAAGTAATTAATAAGTTCTCATTTTAGGAAATTGAACCATATATGCCAGAAGTTCCAGGTAATATTATTCAAGAGATTTCTTTCAATGCTGCTGCCTGTATATCTATTTGGGCTAGTATGCATAAGAATTTTTTGATGCACTGAGGCTGAAGGAGCTGTCTATTAACCTGAAACCATGTCTGTGAAACATGTTAACTATAGGTATTTTTTGCTGTGGTGGGAGCAAGTGGCAGCATATGGAGTGTTGTCCACACAGCTCCTAGCATCTTCATTTTTGCCTTCCTGCAAGTGGCTATCCATCTTGCTGTGATCCTTGGAGTAGGGAAACTGCTACACCTGAACCGGAAGCTATTGCTCATTGCTTCAAATGCCAATGTTGGAGGTCCTACAACAGCATGCGGAATGGCTACAGCCAAAGGATGGAGTTCTTTAATAGTGCCAGGGATTCTAGCAGGCATATTTGGAATTGCCATTGCAACTTTTCTTGGCATTGGATTTGGAGTGTTTGTTCTTAAAAATATGTAACTTCATCCCATAAAAGATGATTGTACTAGTAAAGGACAAATTTTATGTACAGCAACATGTCCAAGGACACTATTTTCAGTCATAAACCTGATTACGAATCGGAATATACTTGTTGAATTTTCAGGCCTGGTTTGCCCTTGAGTATGTGTGAACAGCAGAAAGGTGCTTGGGTGTATTATCTATTATCAGTTGGTTGGTCTGGTTTGTTTTGAGGTTTATAGTGATACTTAAAAACTCAACTTTTTTGTATTGCTTGGTGCAAATGTAGAATTACAAAGCCACTCAAAATTTTTTAGAAGTTAAAAATAAAAAGAAGAGGATGCTAAACCGAAGTGCTGAATCAAAGCACTAAAGCCAAAGCTTTGGATCTGTTCATCTGATTGCTTTAGCTTTGGATGTCTTTTAAATGAAAAATATGACTAATGGATAATTCTAACATCCTAAAACTTCTATCTTTGGTCGTTCAATATAGGGAAAACATGCCCTCTTCTTCGTCGATGTGCAACACATATTTCCCAACATAATGAGACAAACACAATCCAGAGACAAAAGTTTTTTGACCTAGTATTTAGCCTCACCTTTGGATGATTTGATCTATTCATCTTCTTCGGCCTCCCACATCCAAACTACTTGCATAAACTCATTTCCATTGAATGCTTCTAGCTACCAACTTTTATAGTGGAATAGTTCATCTGATTTAAAAACTCAAAATGACATTGCTAAAATCATCTAACGCCCGTGTCTAGCCAACCAAGGAGAGGTCAAAGAGGGTGAAGGGTCTAATCATCCAAAGAAAGGACTTATCTTGTCAAAGTTATCCCCCTTCTCTCTCTCTCTCTCTCTCTCTCTCTCTCTCTCTCTCTCTCTCTTCGTACAGTCCTATGTTTTTTGTTGTTGTAGATTTCGTCTTCCGCTATAGAAGAATTGCGTTTCTCACATAAATGATTTCACTATTTTTTCTATTTAATCGTCGGGCATTCTTTCCATTAGATAATATATCCGTGTCAATATCAGTTTTCTAAATGTAAACCTTTGTTTATACAAAGCTTCTAAAATTCCGTTTCACTTGATATATATACATCTAAAAAAAAATTAAGATATTAAAATCCTACAACCCGTACCCTTCCTAAACAACAACATCCAAAGCTACAGAATTGGATGAACAGATCGGATCAACCAAAGCAAGGCTGTCATCACCAAAGCTACAGAATTAGATGAACAGATGGGATCAACCAAAGCAAAGCTGCCATCATGAAAAAAATGGAGGTGCTTTAGCAACGGGGTTCTGATCAGCGGTCTGGATTGGCATTCCTCCAAACAGAATATATTTTGTTTCCATTTTTCCTTTTTCCCAAGAAATGGATACAGTGTTTCATAGAACATGCATAGTATAAGTTACGTGATAATCAATAGCTCAAAGTTGATAGAAAAGCTTAAATAGTTACCAATGACATCAACAAATTATCGTCATGTGATTACTTTGCATTATAATGAGAATGTAACATCAACATCATCATAACTTTTGTCGTTCAAGAAAGCAGAAAAAGTCATAACAATATCTGAACAGTGCTTAGTTAATTTTTTGGTACTTAATATTATATAATTACATACTTAAGTATAAATTTGATATGCCATAAACAACAAAAAGAAGTGACAGTTGACGTGCTTATGCTGGGATCATCATCATCATCATCATCATCAAGACCTTATCCCAATTAGGGGTCGGCCACATGAATCTTATTCCTCCATTCCACTATTAAATACCATGGCTTCATTTAATCCCAAAGTTTTTAAATCTTTCCTCACCACTTCTATCCACGTTCTTTTGGGCCTTCCCCTTGCCCTTTTAGAACCTTCAACTTGTATTGCCTCACTCCTTCTAACTGGTGCCGTTGTTGGCTTCCTTTGAACATGTCCAAACCATCTAAGTCTAATCTCCCTCATCTTGTTACCTATTGGTGCTATCCCTAAATTTCTTCTAATATTTTCATTTCTAATTCTATTCTTTCTTGTCTTACCACTCATCCATCTCAACATCCTCATTTCTGCAACACTCAGCCTATGAGTATGATGTTCCTTAACTGCCCAACACTCTGATCCATAGAGCATGGCCGGCCTTATAGCCATCCTATAGAATTTTTCCTTTAGTTTGAGTGGCACCCGCCGATCACATAAAACACCTGATGCACATCTCCATTTGTTTCAACCCGCTTGGATTCTCTGGGTAACCTCCCTCTCAATCTCTCCACTCTCATGGATCAATAATCCTAAGTATCGGAAGTGGTCTCTCATGGGGACCTCTTGGTTATCAATCTTGAGTGGTGCTCCACTCCTACTCTTCTTGCTAAAATTACATTCCATATATTCTATCTTCGTTCGGCTAATTTTAAATCCTTCAGATTCTAATGCTTCTCTCCATAACTCTAGCTTTATGTTTACACCCTCCCTTGTCTCATCAAGTAAGACTATCATCTGCAAATAGCATGCACCAGGGGATCTCCTTGTGCAAATGTTTTGTTAACTCATCCACAACTAATGTGAAGAGGTATGGATTCAATGTCGATCCTTGGTGCAATCCTACAGTGACAGGAAAATCACCAGTCACGCCACTAGTGGTCTTAACATTTGTTACCGCTCCCTCATACATATCCTTAATTATGTCTATATACCCCTGAGAAACCCCCTTACCACCCAACACCTCCACATTAATTCTCTAGGGACTATCATAATCTTTCTCTAAATCGATAAATACCATGTGTAGGTCTTTTCTCCTCTCCCTATATTTCTCTATTAATTGTCTTAGTAAGAAAATAGCTTCCATGGTAGACCTCCCAGGCATGAAACCAAACTGATTCTCCGATACACTTGTTTCATATCGTAGCCTCTTCTCAATCACTCTTTCAAAAAGTATTAATAGGATGACATGATTTCACCCAAAATGGAGAGCAAAAAAAAAAAAAAATGTTATTGAACATATATCGGCACTACTGGTTCTTGAGATGAACATACATCGGCTTTATTTGGAGACAGTTGTTACACCTATTTTCTCAAGGGCTTATAGTACGCAGCTTTACCTTTTATTTTACGAGAGGCTGTTTCCACACTTTGAACCTGTGATCTCAAAGTCATATGATGACAACTTTTACCGTTGAGCCAAGGCTCCCCTTCTGGGCTGCCCCTTCCCCGGACCCAACATAGGCAAGAGCTTTATGCACCGGTGCTGCCCTTTTTTTTTTTCTCAATGGGCATATTGGCATGCAAGAGCTAGAATTTGATTTCCAACCAATCTATTAATAAGAATACTTACATATTGAAGAGTCCTGTGAAGATAAAAATAACGACTCAGCAAGAATCAAGAAAAACTTCAAACAATCATTGTGAAGCATTTAAAGGGGCAGCCCCAGTGCACGAAGCTCCCGCCTATGTGGGGTCCATTGTCACGACCCGGGTTTTTATATGATGCAATGTTGATAAAAAGGCGAGATCTCTTGTTTTATAAATATGAAATGCATGAAAATCTTTTTCATTTTGAAAACAACCTTTCATAAAAACCCCGAGTGTGAAAACTCATTCTCAATCTATTTAGTCATGGCAAAGTTTTAAATCAATAATGTTCCCAAGAAAGTGTTAACAAAATTCAAGCTATTAGAGAGTAACTACAATCAAGTAACATTGAAAGATAAGATAGTGTACTTACTCAGGCTTGGCCTTATGTCTCCTAAGACAAATGTCCCTTGCCCTTAGGTATTTACTTGTATCCGAAAATGTTGAGGATCTATGTGAGTATATAATATACTCAGTAGGGCTTATCACTACTAGTTTATAAATGCATGAGTTGTTTTAAAATCATGTGCTCATTTATTCAAAACATGCGTATGTTTGAATACTCGAGTTCAATATTAGTATAAGAATCCATAATCAATTTCAAAATATGCATATGTTTGAATACTCGAGTTCGACATCGCATAAGAATCCATAATCAACTCAAATTCTTATAACTTAAAAGATCACATAATTCCAAAAGTGAAAGTATCATATATCTCGATGACATCATGATATGCACAGATGCCTCATGGAGTCCAACTCATGGACCTCTAATATGGTATGGTCGACCAACCTCATATCATGCTACATGAAATGCACATCAAATCATGTGGTCCACTATGCCCACGCCTCTCGCCGTGTGGTCCCCGGCACTGAGGGACACTTGGTCATAGCCTCCACTGGCCTATGACACGCCGACCCAGCTGCCGTGACACCCCGTGATAGCCCCCTCGTACCACATGCGCCGACGAGGGACTTGCCTCTTTTTGGGCGTGGTACCCATCCACCTATTAGTGGTAGAGGCCTGGGTGGCCAACCTGCACTTCTAAGATAGCACCCACTTCGGGCTTACTTGCCCAAATCACATAAGATAAGTCAAAACCTCGTTAAAACTTGTCCTCTTTGGGTCCTCACAACTCACCGTCTCTAAGACTGGGTCTTTTGGAAACCCTCAAGGACATGCAATCTTTGCAAGACGTAAATCATGCAATGCATGCAAATAAGCCAGAACACATGTATGTGCATAATGTATATGCAAATATTCCAAAAACATGGCTATTTACAAAGATTTATCATGCATGATGAATTTATTCATACAAATCACATGCAAATCAAATCATATATCTAAAACATATGTTCTCAAATAACAATAGTTCTTTTAAAAGAATCTAATAGTGATAGAGCACCCACCGACCAGTCGCGTTCTCACCCTCGTGTCCTCGTACACTCCCCGAACATGGTTTGGGGACTTAAGGTTAGTTTAACCTATCTTTTAATGGGTTTAGAGCATTTTGGGTCTCATTACTTAGGCATTAGGGGTCCATCCCTATGCCTATGGGTGTCCTAAGGTCCTAATTAGGCCTCGGTATTCTCGCTTTCCGCAGTCCCAGCTGGGCCACGCGCCACCATCCTATTCTAAGGGTCATGCCCTACTTTTATTGGGCTTTATTAGGGATTTTATAGTTTGGATGTGTCCGCGTCGTCGATACTCGACACAAAGCCTTTTTGCGGCGCCTCAATCGGAGCTCTAGATCTCAAGTTATAAGCGTTTTAACATTGCATGTACATATAGTATTAAAGACAAACAAAGAGGAATGCTGTGGCGCCGCGCGTCGCGACGTGCGCTCAAAGATTCTTAAGAACCAAAAAACGACGCCTTGCTAGTGCGCTGCGCGGCGTCGCGGCGCGCGCTCGCCGGGAGCGGCCTCACAGACGCGCGAGACGACGCCGCTCGTCGTTTTTTAGCGGCGCGTCCGCAGACGCGCCCGCTTGGTTTTTTCAAACGCGTGCCGACCGTGCCGACGTGGGACTCCGCCCCCGTTGGATCGTCCCGCTTAGCATGACTCCGGGTCGTCCTCAAATACCCCGGCTCCGACCCCGCCGAACCAAGGCGGCCTCGGGACGTCCCAGGGTCTTTGTGGCTCCCCCGGGAGGCCTATTCTCGCATGGTTTTCATGCGGAAAACCTAGGAAATCGTTCCTCGGAACTATGGTGGAGATGGGCTGGGGTTTTTTTCGTGCGTACTCGCTTCGTGGGTGGTTTCTCTCCACGTTTCCCCCTTGCTCACCGCTTCACGACCGGTTTTCTCCAAGGCTTTTGGGCTGCCATTAGAGGCACCCAAGAGCTCTATTTATGCAGCTTTTGCTGCAGGGTTCCTGGAGGGTTTCTAACCGCCTTTGAATGGCTGGTAGAACCCTCTCGGAATGGCTATGGTTTCTTTCTGAAACACCGTCGTTCCAGAAACCTCTAGGAGGTTGAAGACGACGGGTGCCCGTATCAAAACGGGCACCCGTGTTTTTCAGTGTTAAATCGTTTTTGAGAAATTTACGCTTTGCCCCCGAACTTCAAAGGGCCATATCTTTGCTCATTTTAACTCCGTTTTGGGTGATTTTGGTCTCGTTGGATTCCTTTTTCGAGACGTATCTAATGGAACCACTTTTGGTACCAAATTCCTGGGTTTAGTTATGGTGACTAGTGAAATGACCAAAATGCCCTTTTCTTTTAAAAATTGAACTTTTCATTGCTAAACTTGGAATTTCAATATTACAAAATTGGAGTCATTACATTCTTACCCCCTTAGGGAATTTCACTCGAAATTTACTATATATAGTCAAAAGATCTCGGGTACTTTTCTCGCATTTCGATTCCTGCTCCCAAGTTTCTTCTTCCATGTGCGCATTTCTCCACAAAACTTTGACTAAGGGTATGTCCTTGTTCCGCAGCCTTCTTATTCTTACGATCTTGAATCTCAACCGGTCTTGTCTCTAATCTCGAGATCCTCCGTCATCTCTATGGTACCGGTCGATGACATGAGCAGTGGTCGTGCACGTACTCTCCCTGAAGATGTATTGACACATGGAATACGTTATGCACTTCGGATAGCCGAGGGGGTAGCGCGATCCTCGTAGGCCACTTTTCCCACTTTCTCCGTGATTTCGAAAGGTCCTATGTAACGTGGACTAAGCTTGCCTTGATACCGAACCTCATAACTCCTTAAGTGGGGAGATATCTTCAGAAAACGTGCTCTCCTATGTCGAATTCCAATGGTCTCCTCCTTCGATCGCATAGCTCTTTTGGCGGCTTTGAGCCGTGAGGAGGCGCTTCTTATGAGTCCGACCTTCTCGGCACATTGCTCTACCAAATTTCTGACCGGAGCACCCCGGATTCTCCAACTTCACCTTAACCGGTGGGTGATCGATGTGGTCTCCCATAGAGCGCCCGTATGGAGCCATGCCAATGCTTGACCGAAAGCTATTGTTGTACGCAAACTCGACTAGTGGTAGGTTTTCATCCCAACTCGCTTCCAATCAAGGGCACAAGTTCGTAACATATCTTCGACTATCTCGGATTGTGCGCTCCGACCGTCCATCTGGCCTCCGTGGATGGAAGGTCAGGTAGTTCAAGGAAGATCCTAAAGATTTTTGACGGACTTCCCGAGTTGCGAAGTGAAGCGGCTATCCCTATCCGAAGTGATACTAAGGGGTATACCATGTAGACTTACTATCTCTTTGATGTATAGCCGAGATAAAGGCCGTCGCGGGATTGGGTATGACGTATGGGAAGGAAATGGGGGCTGTCTTAGTTAATCTATCAACAATCACCCAAATCATATCATGACCCTTAGAGGTCTCTGCAGCCCTACGATGAAGTCCATTGTGATGTGGTCCCATTTCCATTCGGGTAACTCAAGGGGTTGTAACAATCCCGCAGTGTCTTTGATGTTCTACTTTACTTGTTGACATGTTAAACACTTTGCCACAAATTTCCCTATGTCTCTTTTCATACCATCCCACCAATATCGTTTCTTTAAGTCCCGATACATCTTGGGCCTCCTCCTGGGTGTATTGTATACTTGGACCGATGAGCCTCTTTTAAAATTTCTTGTCTTAACTCTTCATTAGCTGGTACCACTAATCTTCCTTGCATGTAAATGCTACCATCTTCCTTTTTGTAAATCCCGGTTTTCCTATGGAAGTCAGGATATATGGATCTCCTTTCTCGTTCTTGCTTAACTTTTTCATTAATGTACCATTTTATTGTTAGACCTCGCCATAATGATCTTCAGGCTTACTTATGTCCGGTTTCCATGTGATTACTTCTTGTAGTAGCTTCCATCTCTTGGTTAATAAACTTGCACACATCCCTCGGGTTTTTCTCTCGCTTAATGCATCACCTACCATATTAGCTTTTCCAGGGTGACAATGAATGGAGAAGTCATAGTCTTTTAAGTATTCCATCCATCTTCTTTGTCGCATGTTTAAATCTTGTTGGGAAAAGATATATTTAAGACTCTTGTGATCCGTAAAAACTTCAAACTTTTCCCCATATAAATAATGTCTCCATATTCGCAAGGCAAAGACTATGGCTGCTAATTCCAAGTCATGGGTTGGGTAATTGACTTCATGCTTCGAGTTGTCGAGAAGCATAAGCGATCACCTTCCCATGTTGCATAAGTACGCAGCCTAGCCCTTGCTCATGCAGGCATCGCTATATATCTCAACCGCCACTTCGAAGGTAAGGTAAGGACAAAGTAGTCAACTTTCTTTTAGTTCTTGGAAGCTTTCTCACATTTATCACCCATTCAAACCTCGTGTCTTTCCCGGCCGCCTTAGTTAGAGGTAAAGCCATTTGTGAAAACCTTCGATGAATCTTTCTCGTAATATCCAAAGCAAGTCCTAAGAAGCTTCTTATTTCGTGACTGCCTTAGGTCTTTCCCGCCTTGCATCAGAGCTTTCAACCTTAGTAGGGTCAACCGCTATGCCATCTTGAGATATAATGTGTCCTAAGAAATTAACCTTTTCCACCCAAAACTCACACTTACTAAATTTTGCATATAGCTTCAGGTGCTCGTAGTGGTGCTTAATGTTATCCTTAGATGTTCCATATGGTCTTCGTAGTCTCGTAATATATTAAGATATCATCCACAAACACTATGATGAATTTATCTAAGTACTTTCTTGAATACCCTATTCATGAGATCCATAAACGCGGCCGGAGCATTAGTCAAACCAAAGGACATCACTCCGAATTCATAATGGCCGTATCGAGTCCCGAAGGCTGTCTGGGGATATCTTCTTTCTCTAACTCGAAGTTGATGGTACCGATCGTAGATCAATCTTAGAGAAGACTCTAGCCGATCGAAGTTGATCAAAAAGATCATCGATTCGGGGAAGAGGGTACTTATTTTTAATGGTGACCTTATTCAAGATCCGATAGTCTACGCACAATCTCATTGAGCCATCCTTTTTCTTAACAAAAGGACCGGAGCTCCCCACGGAGACACGCTAGGTCGTATGAACCCTTTGTCAAGTAGTTCCCGTGAATCGGGTCTTCGCCTCTTAATTTCGCAGAGCCATTCGGTAAGGAGCTTTGGAAATGGGGGGGAAGTACCGGTATAAGGTCAATGATGAACTCAATTTCCCTTGGTGGAGGTAGACCCGGTAAGTCCTCGTGGAATACATCGTGGAATTCCTCGAACAACCTCGACATTCTCAAGCTTTGGTTGGGGATTCTTGACGATTCTATCTTGGCTAAGAAGAAGGGCATCCTTGAGCAATGTGTTTAATCGCTTTCATGGCAGCGATAACACATGCTCCAGTATCAATCCTTTCTTCCTTTGGAGGGTGAAAGTGTCTCTATTAGGCAGGTAAAAGTAACACACTTCGACGACAATCAACAAAGGCTTGATGAAAGGCTAGCTACCCATACCTAGATGATATCAAAGTCATTCATATCTAAGTGGACAAGGTTGGCATGTAACAATTGGTCCTTAATCAATATGGGGACATCCTCGGAGATAAGAATAAGTGGGGAGGTTCCTCGCCTAGGAGTCATGACTTCTAGAGTGAAGTCTAGGTCCCGTGGTATAATGTCTAGTGGATGATGCAAATTTCTGGATATGAAAGAATGAGTGGAGCCTCAGACAAATAGAACTTTATGTGTGTATCATAGATAGAAAGAATACCTTCAACGATCAAGGCTTGATGCTTGGGCTTGACTGAAGTCGTGGCAAAGACACGTCCTCGGCTTTTGGAACTTGATCTTCTTTACGCTCGCACTTTCCTTTTGGACAAGCTTGTTAGAAAAATGTCCTAATTCTCCACAACTATAGCAAGTGATGTTGGAAGTGGGACATGGTCTCAGCCTCGGATGGTTTCGTTACACCTAGGGCATGCCTTCCACCGGGTCTTCTTCCTTTGTTTTCAAACCCGCTTTCTGAACGGTGGCTCAGGTCCGCATGATTGGAAGGGTCTCTTTCCTTTGTTCTTCATAGTGTTGATGTTCTTAGCTTTCTCTTGTTGCTTGGTTCCTTTGATAATCTTTTTCATACAGGGAGGCCATTTCTACCGCTTTCACCGTGGAAGGTTGGAAACCCAGAACTCGTTCCCGAGTCCCGGGTTGAGTCCGTCTACAAATCTTTCACCGCATCTTCTTCATCGCACAAGCACGGGTGCAAATCTTCTGAGGTCGATGAATTTACTTTCATACCGTTGACGGTCATATTTCCTCGTTTCTAAGTCCATAAATTCCTTTTCCTTCGTTTCCTTATATGTTTAGGATAATATTTGTCATTGAAGACCTTTTAAACTCTTCCCATCCTATTGTTTCTTGCTGATCAAAAATAAGTTCTTTCGCTGCTTTCCCACCAAAAGGTAGCCTTCTCCTCTAAACATAAATGTGGCCATGGGTACTTTTCTTTCTTCGCCTATGTTCATGGCCTTAAATATCTTTTTCAATATCAATTAACCATTTTTCACCGTGGATGCTTCATCTTCTCCCGTAATGAGGGAGCTAGTTTCTGAACCTTTCTAACCGAACCTCAGCCCCGTCTATTGTTTTATCGTGGGAAGGATCTCTGGGGTAGGAGTTTGGCTATGATTGTTCATGTATTGTCCCATGTTTTGTAAGAATTGCTGAAATAGCTCACCATCCCGTTGTCTCGACCCAAAGGGAGTCCACTGTGGGCTTTCTGTCTCTGAAGCATTGCTTCCCTTCTTTCTAGTGCATCTCGTAATCACAAGGCAATTCACCAAATCTTAGTTTGTGTTATCCTATTACCCCTTTCTCTTTCATGGATGAAACTTGATTATAAGTTATTCTCCTCATAACTCGGGTCCGTGAGTAACGTTAAACCGGGCTCTGATACCAACTGTCACGACCCTGGTTTTTATATGATGCAATGTTGATAAAAAGGCGAGATCTCTTGTTTTATAAATATGAAATGCATGAAAATCTTTTTCATTTTGAAAACAACCTTTCATAAAAACCCCGAGTGTGAAAACTCATTCTCAATCTATTTAGTCATGGCAAAGTTTTAAATCAATAATGTTCCCAAGAAAGTGATACACAAATTCAAATATTGTGAGAGTAACTACAATCAAGTAACATTGAAAGATAAGATAGGGGTGTACTTACTCAGGTTGGCCTTATGTCTCCTAAGACAAATGTCCCTTGCCCTTAGGTATTTACTTTGTATCCGAAAAATGTTGAGGATCTATGTGAGTATATAATATACTCGTAGGCTTATCACTACTAGTTTATAAATGCATGAGTTGTTTTAAAATCATGTGCTCATTTATTCAAAACATGCGTATGTTTGAATACTCGAGTTCAATATTAGTATAAGAATCCATAATCAATTTCAAAATATGCATATGTTTGAATACTCGAGTTCGATATCGTATAAGAATCCATAATCAACCGAAATTTTATAACTTAAAAGATCACATAATTCCAAAAGTGAAAGTATCATATATCCGATGATATCATGATATGCAATAGATGCCACATGGAGTCCACCTCATGGACCTCTAATATGGTATGGTCGCCCAGCGTCATATCATGCTACATGAAATGCACATCAAATCACATGTGGTCCACTATGCCCACGGCCTTCCTCGCCGTGTGGTCCCCGGCACTGAGACACTTGGTCATAGCCTCCACGGCCTATGACACGCCGACCCGAAGGCCGTGACACCAAGGATAGCCCCCGTACCACATGCGCCGACGCAGGGACTTGCCTCTTTTGGGCGTGGTACCCATCCACCTATTAGTGGTAGAGGCTCTGGGACAACCCTGCACTCCCCAAGATAGCACCCACGGCTTACTTGCCCAAATCACATAAGATAAGTCAAAACCTCGTTAAAACTTGGTCCTCTTTTGGGTCCTCACAACCGTCTCGGCTCCTCACTCAGTCATTCTTTGGAAACCCTCAAGGACATGCAATCTTTGCAAGACGTAAATCATGCAATGCATGCAACATGCAACACATGTATGTGCATATAATGTATATGCAAGCCATTCCAAAACATGGCTATTTACAAAGCATTTATCATGCATGATGAATTTATTCATACAAATCACATGCAAATCAAATCATATATCTAAAACATATGTTCTCAACAATAGTTCTTTAAAAGAATCTAATAGTGATAGAGCACCTACCGACCAGTCGCGTTCACCCTCGTGTCCTCGTACACTCCTCGAACATGGTTTGGGGACTTAAGGTTAGTTTAACCTATCTTTAATGGGTTTAGAGCATTTGGGTCTCATTACTTAGGCATTAGGGGTCCATCCCTGCCTATGGGTGTCCTAAGGTCCCAATTCAGGCTCTTGGTATTCTCGCTTTCCAGTCCCAGCTGGCCACGCGCCACCATCCTATTCTAAGGGTCATGCCCTACTTTTATTGGGCTTTTATTAGGATTTTATAGTTTGGATGTGTCCGTCAGCCGATACGGACACAAAGCCTTTTGCGGCACCTCAATCGAGCTCTAGATCTCAAGTTATAAGCTGCGAATATCGTGCATGTACATATAGTATTAAAGACAAACAAAGAGGAATGATAGCGCCACATACTCGCGACGTGCGCCCAAAGATTCTTAAGAACCAAAAAACGACGCCTTGCTAGTGCGCTGCGCGTCCGGCGGCGCGCGCCTCAGCGGGAGCGTCCGCAGACGCGCGAGACGACGCCGCTCGTCGTTTAGCGGGCGCGTCCGTAGACGCGCCCGCTTGGTTTTTTTCCAAACGCGTCGACCGCGTCGACGTGACCCGTCCCGTTGATCGTCCCGCGTTAGTGACCTGGGTCGCCCTCAAAGTCACCCCGTTCGACCCCGCCGAACCAAGGCGGCTCCGGGACGTCCCTGTGGGTCTTTGTGGCTCCCGGGAGGCCTATTCTCGCATGGTTTTTCATGGAAAACCTAGGAAATCGTTCTCGGAACCTATGGTGGAGATGGGCTCGGGTTTTTTTCGCGCGTACCGCTTTCGTGGGTGGTTTTCTCTCCACGTTTCCCCTTGCTCACCGCTTCACGACCGGTTTTCTCCAAGGCTTTTGGGCTGCCATTGGGAGGCACCCAAGAGCTCTATTTATGCAGCTTTACAGAGGGTTCGGAGGGTTTCTAACCGCCTTTGAATGGCGATGGGAACCCTCTGAATGGCTATGGTTTCTTTCTGAAACACCGTCTTAAACCTCTAGGAGGTTGAAGATTCGACGGGTGCCCGTATCAAAACGGGCACCGTGTTTTTCTGTGTTAAATCGTTTTTGGGAAATTTACGCTTTGTGCCCCTGAACTTCAAAGGGCCATATCTTGCTCATTTTAACTCCGTTTTGGGTGATTTTGGTCTCGTTGGATTCCTTTTTTCGAGACGTATCTAATGGAACCACTTTTGGTACCAAATTCCTGGGTTTAGTTATGGTGACTAGTGAAATGACCAAAATGCCCTTTTCTTTAAAATTGAACTTTTCATTGCTAAACTTGGAATTTCAATATTACAAAATTGGAGTCATTACATCCATGGAAGGGGCAAACCACAAGGGCCTATAGTCGGTAGCCTTACCTTGCATTTTGCAAGAGGCTAATTCCACACCTTGAACCTGTGACTTCAAGGTCACATGATGACAACTTTTACCATTGCACCAAGGCTCTCCTTCATGGTGAAGCATTCAAGAGTCAATATTTCCTATAGGATCTCTCTCTCTCTCTCTCTCTCTCTCTCTCTCTCTCTCTCTCTCTCTCTCTCTCTCTCTCTCTCTCTCTCCATCTTTTAGTCTCGTTGTAAACTACTGAGAGAGAACTCTTTTCTTCTTTTTTTTTTTTGTATTAGAGAAAGTAATATAATTCACTTTTCTTAGATTGTATTCTAAATATTTGTAAGAAGGTAAGCTATTGCAAGTATTCTCTAGTCACTTTGTTTGTGGTAGCACAGGATCAACTAGTATATAAAATCTTATAGATAGTTAGTAGACCCTTAATATAGTAGAGTCTTGCGAAATTCAAGGCAGGAAATATCTTTTAAGAGTATGTGCATTGATTGGCTGGTCAATCGCTATGAAATCTGCATTGGTTGGCTGGTCAAACCACTATAAAATATTTGTGTCTAGTTTCTTCTCGTGTGTCAAAAGCCTTTTGAAACTTATCTTTGTATTTTGCCCTTAAACATTTTTATTTGGGCCCAATTCACAGCCTCGTGAAACCAAGCACAAGGCAATGAAGGAGCAGGATCATCCAAGGCTAATGGGATTGTGGGGTATTCGTCTCGATCTAAGGTGGGGCTTGGCAAATGAACGCCTTTAACCTTGGGATCCACTATCTTCTAATTTTACTTTTACCACTTTCCTCGGTAAATATGAGTTCTTTCTGATGTTTGATTTACTGTCTCATCATTTTCCTTTAGAAATATGAGTTTGGACATGGTCTCGAGCATTTGCGAAGTTAGATGAGTGCCTCCTCTCACAAACAAGAGATTGTGTGTTGAAGTATGCTTACTATTAAGGGGGAAAGGAGGAGGAATAAGAAACGAAAGAGGAGCTTTCAGACAGCATTGTGCGGATTTACACTTGCTAGAAGATTCAGCAGAGCCCAAACAATTAGTGATCTAGACCATTCATCTTCTAGGCCACATCTTAGACAATGAAAATTTAACCCTTAAACTTTTCAACCATTTCTACCTCTTTCTCTTTTGAAGCTTTCTCAGGCTCTCTCCTGTCCATCTTCCACTATACAATTAATGAATACTGCCTCTATATGAACCTTGCATCAATTTTTTTCCTGTTATGCGCGTACAGACACCTATCGGCAGAAAAGATAAGATTGTACACTGTATAACTCCTTTGGCAGAAGCTAGAGTTATATCATGTGATTTCAGTATTTTCCCAAGAAACTCTATGAACGGCAAAACTGAAAACTCTGGGCCAATGTTTTGGTGAAATGTGCACCACCCAATCATGTAACCAACTGATGGTGGAGACTTCAACAACCAGATATCTGAATGTCTAGGATCAATTATGTACGTATCGAGGATGGGCCCCGATGAAATAAGTGATCCAGATTTATGTTAAAGGTGATCGTACAGTTTTATTCAGTCTCGTTGCAGGAGCCAACCACAAAGAAGAAACAGGAATTTCGAATCCCCATCCTTGCCAATAATGGGGATTGCTGAATTAAAGAAAGAAATAGTACAGTTCAATTCAATGTTGTTACAGTTTACTCGGACACTTAAACAACCTCTAGCACATTTTGATCATGAAAGCATTTACTACTACTGCTGTAATTTAACAACATAAACATAGTTAGATAAATAATACATTTAGCAGAAGGTATATTTGTGAAGTAGTTTGTGGGTCTATCTTTGGGGCGATCAAACATATTAATTGCACTACTTAGAACACCCCCGAGGAACAAATTTATGGATTAAGAAACTTTTTGTTCGCAATTTATGCTCTAATTCCTAAGTTAGATGTGCAATGAGAACACTATGATAATTCCCTTTTCCTGGTCCGGCAGAAGTATTACTGGACAATCCTAACCATCCAGACTGAGTTAAACAATTCCAATCAATCAAAATTTCCTGGCCCGAGCCCTCCCTTAAACGTGGAGCAAATCCAGAGGCAGAAAAAGGCCCTTGGCCTGCCAATAATGCCTTCAACAACTGGTCAACCACAGTAGAATGGTGCCCTCGTCAGCTGTACGAAAAGCTCCGCTTGGCCTTTCATGTGGGATATCTGTATATCTCCACCAAATGCTGGGCAACTACAGATTTTCTCGTCGACACAACTGCCTGATCCAGAAGACCTTACTAGACTTGTAATCTCAAATGCTTTACAGCGTAAAATGCTGCCTCACCTTCAGCTGATCCGGCCCCTTCACCTGGCCCCGAAGCACGTCAGTTAGCCAATTCCAAGATCCAAAAAGTAAAACTACAAGTTGGACGACTGGCTGCCTCGCCGTAACTGGAGGATTTGGGTGTTAAGATATGGGCTGTTACTGGCTGACGAAACCTGCTATTGCATTACATGAGTCCTTGTCCCTTGGGCTTTTGGATGAAAAAACCTTGTAATTTAGTGATTATGAGGTAGAATAGGTCAGTTATAGTCTATAGATGATGGTAAATGGATCAAGCTGCCATCCTTAGCGGTGAAATTTGATTGAATTCCAAATTTGAGGAAACGCAAATAGATCTCCCAATCGGACATATTCAAACGAAATTGAAAATGTGAGTAAGGCGATCCAATCAAAAGTTCTAAAAGTGCAAGAGAAAGGCTTAAAAGATCATGAATAGAAGTGATAAGAAAATATTTAAAAACTTTAAAACTAAATAAAATCACGACTTTTAATAATAATAAATAAAGGAACAAAATTCATATGGCCGATATGATGATCCCAACCGAGTCGTAATAGCAACATCCACAACTTGAATCAGCAGCGATGAGGCAATATTTTGTAGCCAGCGGGAGTCACGGGGGCACTTGGGTTCCCATAATAAGAGCAACAAGGAACAGCCTGCTAACCTTGTCGAGTACGACAAATTTGTGATGGTGGTAAAGATTGGACGGTGGTTATGGGCCAGCCTTAGCTACCACCAACCATTTTCCCTCAAACAAAACGCGTGGAGGTGGCACTCACATTATTCAGTTTCCAATGCACGCTTGCATTAATGCCCGTAAACTTATTAAATTGACTCCACACAAATGCGTTCCAGTGCATCTCCTCCTCCTACGCGTCCTCTATTATCTTACAACTAAATAAGCAAGGAGTGTTGGGAAGGAGGAAAATTTAGAGTAAGGTTTATGTTGCAACATGTACTCGTGTGTTTATGCGTCAAACTTTTCTAGTCCCAACTTGGTTCCCTGAACCTCTAACCCTGAACTCTAACCTTGCAACCTGCCTGATCTTCACAATTCCAATGGCCTATAACATTAGTAAGGGGCTAATGAATAAAAAATGGGGGTAATTATATTGCTTTCCTTTGTTATGATTCATCCTTCTACGCATATTTGCAAAAGTCTCCAAATAACTTGAATATTAATCAAGAAAAATCCTGGCTTTTTTATTTGATGTCTCGATTTAACCACAAATAATTCAAAAAGTTCTCGCATTTCTTAAATTCTATGAGTTAAACACGTATTAACAAGATAAAAAATAAGTCTCAAATGTTTTTCTTATAGAAACTTAAGTTAATATTCAAATTCAGTTCACAATCACTTTCAAAAGTTTTTTGAATTTTTCAAATATTTTGCTCCATAATTTATTCACAAGAATTCAAATATTGTTAACTATATTTGTGAAGGTTAAAGCTGGAAGAGGCATGATCACAGGGAGGAATCCACGACTAGTAGGAATGAAAATTAATCGAGTCGAGTATAATTTTGACCAACCCTAACTCTGACCCTACTGTTTTTATCTTGGTCTTATCCCTCATCCTAACTAACTTCCGGTTATCAACTTCTAATCTTAATGCTTTTTATTAGGGTAAAAAAATTACTGATCCTAACCAGCACCTATAAGGTCATTTCAGAACACCTTAAATCTTTAACGCTTGAAAAACTAACTGATAATAATTATCGAGTAATTTTTTACTACAAAATGTTAAGTTGGTTATTTAATAACAAAAAAGCCTTACGCTTAGAATTTTTAAGAGATATATGCGAAGGCATTTTAGTTAATATATAAATACATAAAAAAAAATGATAGGGCTGCTAACTTTTTATCGACTGACCCAACACTAACATGAATTATAGTCACAATTTTTTACCCTAGCCCAACTTAAAAAATAAATAAATAAATAAATAATTTCGGGCCCCGACACAATCCTTGCGAGTTAGCTTGACCCTTTGGTTGGCCTATTTCATTCCTAGCTTTTCGGTCGCATTGGAGTATCATTTCATTGATTGATCCAGTTCATCCATTCCACGCTCTCTATGTTGGATCACATAGGGAATAATAGAAAGGAAGCTAGTAGGAATACGCATCCAAATTCTGTCATCTCTGCAAGGGAACTGTGTTCTGCTATCTTTGAAAGGGAACTGTAGGGAGACGTACCAGTCAACCGCTCCCGTTCAACAACCCAATTAGGGAGCTATGAAGGGATGACCGTCCATCCGCCCGAGAGCTACCAATAAGTGGGTCCTACCATGGTTGACGTCGAGATTATCGTGCCCATGCATTGCCTCATCCTCTCAAGAAATTGAAGCCAATGTCGAAACAGGTAGAAAATCAAACCGTTTCTTTTCTGAAATAAGAAGCCCCACCAGCATCATACATCTATCAGCCCATAATTTCTCCGTCCCATCGAGGAGCCAACTTGTCTATATCAACGGCTAAGATGATCCTAATCTCAATGCCGAAACAGACCGCCCTGCTCCTTGTGGTTACAACAAAACAATAACCATAGTTTATAATCTTTCCCTAGAAAGGGGGTAACTTTTTTACTAGTACGATGCCAGGATTACAAGTAGTCGCAATCAACGGCTGCCCGTGACCCGACAATCAAACAAAAATGGCCACAAGGGACAGTCCAATGTGTGAGATGGGTCTTTTCTTTTCTTTAGCATCTTCTTATTTTCTTAGTCATTTATGACCTTTATATGGTAAGTTTAAGAACTTACCCCATAAAGTAAAGGGTTCCTCGTGTAGATTTACTTGCTAATGATGACTAATGATCGCCAAACAATACAACGGATGAACTTCCACAATATGACATTTCTCATTCTCTCAAACTCAATCAATTAAGCAACAGAAAAGCCTCAAAGGATGAGCAAGTGAGTCTCACTCACAGAGAATAACGCACCCCAAAACATCGGTCTCCGCTCTCAGTCAGAAACTATAAAATAAATATATTATAAAAGAGCGGAAATGAATTCCTAACATATTATACAGAAGAAGGAAATGAATTCCTAAAAGAAATCTGTTTTGCCAATTTGGTTGGGGAAACAAGGCGATTTAATCAATGAGAGCTACGCCGAATCAATTATATGCTGCATTTTTCTTCTTCTCTCTGTCTCACCCTTAATTTTCTGATGGTACATATGAAACCAGTAACTGGCAATGGGAAGGAAAAACCATGGTTTGGCTCTCTCTCTCTCTCTCTCTCTCTCTCTCTCTCTCTATATTTCACTGATCTCACCTTCACTGCATACTCCCACATCAATAACCATCTTCCCTTTCGACTTAGTTGGCAAAATTCTGCAGCAATTC
This sequence comes from Warburgia ugandensis, assembly GCA_035236585.1. Lineage (NCBI taxonomy): Eukaryota > Viridiplantae > Streptophyta > Magnoliopsida > Canellales > Canellaceae > Warburgia > Warburgia ugandensis. The sequence continues at coordinate 34,054,981 of CP141139.1, forward strand.
CTCCGTGGTGACTGCAAATTTGTCGACAAAAAAATAAATAAATAAATGAAATATGATAATAGATAAACTATTTAAGAGCTACTGCTCCTTGCATAATTGGTGGCCATATTTTGACTGCCCAAGTGGAACCACTGCTTTCCATGATCCAGCCACCTATCCTGCACCCCGTGCTGGTATAAAACTTGGGACCCATCTCACGATCTAAGGCTTTGATTTGTTGGTCACTAGATCAACGGCTAGATAGTTAAACAATTTACATTCCATTAATCAAAGGCTTAGACCCATCATCAGTGGAACTTCCATTCCAAATGATGAAAGAATGGGGCCCACTAGTACCTTTCCTCCGTACAATTTCGAGTGAAAAAATGCGAGGGCCCATCGTATGAAAGCTAAAATTAAGTAAAGCTATAAATAAATGAAAATGGACGGTGGAGATTCGATTACCTTGTCCCACAGCAACGGATCAGGCCTTTTCCGGACTTCAATGGTGTCCACCGTAACCGGGTCCGCCATCTTCCACCGACATTTTGGGTTGGCCACCCGGTGACGCGCATAGTCGGTAACGGTGATTTTCCGATTGGGATCGTATCTGGCCGACGAAAGGTAGAAAACGAACGGTTTCTGGCAGGAATGCCGGCTGACAGGGCGAGTGTTGAAAGCGTAAGCAGTGTAATCAGCTCTTTTGTACCAGTTGAGGAAAGTTCGTGAAGGCATTTCCATCTCTCGAGGGGAAAACACGCCTCGGAAGATTTGAACAGCGAAGCCCCATGAAATAGAGATTGTCCAGGTTTTGGTTTTATCGTAGCAGATTGATTGTTGCATGATTCCGGCAGAGTCTAAAGCTACTGGGACGAAAAGTCGCCGGAGGGCTTCGACTCTGGTTGTGTTGGGGAAGATGGGTTCGACTACGTCTAAGTGGTGGAGAGAGACCAGTGGGCTTACTGGGTGGGCGGCGAGTAGACCGAAGAGGTCGCCGTAGACATCGTACTGTAGAAAGGAAAGGATGTTTGGTTAGTGCGGGAGGAGAATTCGTTAGAAGAAATTGTTTATGGAGAGAGAAAAACCTGTTGGGGAAGAGAAATTAGAAAGGTTACAGGAGAGAGAAGTCCAATTGGAGAACAACGAAGAACTAGCATAGAGAGAAGAAAGCTGATAGAGAAAACCCAGAAAGATTCATGTCCAAGGAAAAAATTAAACCCATTTGATTTGGAGAAGAAGAAAACAGATGAAACAGAGTGAACCTACTCAGAAAAGATGAAAACTAGCAAGCGGATTTCCAGTAAGAATAGCAACCCAGCAAGAATCACAGTCAGAAGAGGAGAAGAAAGCAACGACAGAGAAATTACCCATTTGGAAGAGAGATCAAAATCAGCTGAAAACCCAAAAAATGAACCCATTTCAGGAAGAACAAAACTGACTACATGGAGAAAACAAAAGAATCTCAGTTAGAAGAAGAGTGTCAATAATGGGGACAATTTCCAGTAAAAATCCACCAAGAAAAACAAAAGCCAACAAAAGAGAAGACCCAATGCAGAACAACTAAAAGATCAGCTAAAAATACAAGAAAACAAGCTAAAATAGTGACTGAAAATGACCTAACCTGATGAAATCCAAGCTCTTTAGTAAGAGGAACTCCAAGCTCAGCCATGCAAGCATGCATCCGATCATCGCTCCCATACAAACCAGGATACCTCATAATACACCGATCCTGCATTTTACTAAGCGCAACTGCCAAAGGATAACTGATGGCAAACCCTCCTCCACCATAAGCCATCCCATAACTGAAATAAATGTTCTGCAAATGACTCTCCGACAAACTCCCAATGTAATACAACTGTCTATGATCGTATTTGTTCAAAACCCTAACCAGATTTTCCACAACAAAAACAGTATCATCATCCCCCATCACAAACCACTTCACATCCTTCATCCCTAGTCTCAAAGTCTCCGAAACGATCCGGGATATCCGAATGGCCGACCGGTGGCCCTGCCGGTTTTTGTACGGGAACCTGGAAGTATCATCGGAGATCTTGATCTCCGGCAGCCCTTCATTTTCTCGAGTTTCAACTTCTTTATCTAACCAGACAATCCCTCTCATTTTTCTGGGTCTCCACCATAATTTGATGTAGTTCTTCCTCTTCTCCCACAACCTTGAAGAAGCTGCTATACCGAAAACAATATGTTCAAGCCCAGTTGCAGCTGGAGGCGGCGGGTTCTTGTGAACTTGGGAGTAAGAAATATTGGGTATTGCAGAAACAGAACCCAGATGCCGGATATCATCTGGATTTTCGGTGCACAGACGGGAAGCGGAAAGCAGTTTGAGAGTGTAGAAAACGTATGTGGTGGAAACGAACAGAACAAGCCATACCATGAACTTTGGGAGAGTTTTTCCAGTGACCGGAATGGCTTTTCCGGAGCTACTCCGGGCTGTAGTAGCTGCCGGCATCTGATCCCAGATCTTTTCCCCATCGGTGTGGTTTCCTTTCATGATCTTTGTAGGGGGTTTGTGAAAGATTTTCGCAGACCCAGATACAGAGAAAAAATAGGGGTTTATCTTTGCGTTTTGTACTATCTGTCTTACCCTTTCTGCGTAGAATCCATTGGCATTGTGATTGGAAATGGGAAATCAATGGAGCAGATGAGTTGGAGAAGACATTGAAGGAAAGTAAAGTGAAGGGAAAACATGGACAAGTGCCCAGTTACAAATTCTGGTGTCTCATTTTCTCGAGAGTTTTTTTTTTTTTTATGGCCCCTGCTGTGACCAGGAAGATACACCATAATGGTATATACACGCCAAATGGCCAGCCTGAAGACAGAGAAATAGCCTTGGTTTTCCATCACCTGGGCCTGTGCTTTGGAGCAAAGTGAATGGGCATCCTATAATTGTATGTACGATTGCATCAGTTAACGGACTCGAGTCTGATTGGAAATGGATTTTGGTTCTTTTTAGACTACTTTTAGGCCTTGGTTTCCATATATTTTTGCAAGGGTCGATTTACCTTGGATTAATTGCGGATTTAGTATTTCAGTTCCATTCCAAGTGGATTCCTTCAAGAATGCTACAGTACCTAGGATGATCCTACCCGTTCATCTTATTGTCTGGTTGTAGATATCTTACAAACCAAAAATCACGACGACTGGATGACTCTCTAATTTTGATGGCAGAAGATGGAGGGCTAGAAACTTTGGACGAAAAATGGTCAAATACTTGGCGATTGAATAAACAATTCTGGATGGTAGAATCGTTGGATGAACCAAAGGTGGAGCCTTCCATGCAAAAGTGCGGGTGCAAAAAGTGGCAACTTACCCGTGTGATCGCGTTCCATCGGTTGAGGGTAAAAATGCATTGTATGAGCATAATCTCTCTCCTTGTATCCAAGATGGCATCCCCATCTTTTTCATCAACTTTTTTCCAATTACTAGAGACGATTTAATGGTGGATTTTCTACGGTTTTGCTCCGCGGACACACCCCGAAGCAGCAGCAGCAATCTCGTTTGGAGGTTAGGTGGAATAATGTTGGTTTTACTGACGACGTAAGAGGAAAGTGGAAGTCGTTATTGTAAATTAGGGAAAAGTTTGGGGTTTCATGACTAACCCTTGGAGGTTAAAGGCATCCAAAGTTTCCACATAAATGAGAAGCAAGAAGAAGGAAGAAAAATGTGGGTTTGAAATAACCATATTAGCCTTCATTATGTGACAAGTCCTCTTCACAATTTCTTTCTTGGGGAGTCCTCATACAAGGACTAGAACACAGTGGGCCAGACCTACTAGGGATCATATGGCACATCGGGGCCTACAACAGAAATTGCTAGTTTGCACATTCCACACGCTTGCAAGGGAGATGAAATTACAAGTGTGGCCCTTTTTCATTCATTTGGAATGTGCTCAGATTGCGAATAATTGGCAAAAAGTTACACACTGAAGGCTTCAAAATTCTGAGCAATCTGACGGCTAGCATCGACGGATTAGTTTCTGAGGCATACCCACGGAAATGGTTTCAATCACCCAAAGACCCGCCATACTTGTAATAAGGAGCCCTAGTTGGAGTACATGCGCGTTTTATGCATAGTGATATTTGTGTTCAGACTTCTTTGCAAACAACTCAACATCTCACCTAAAATAAGCTTGGTCATAAGTTTGAGTCTTCGTAATTTTCCGCTCATAGCCAACAAAATAAAAGCTATTTATCAGTTAATATGGCTCAGATAGGCTAAATAGTTAATTTCATTGACTTTTATGATTTCACCTATGTTTCTTTTAGTTAGAAATCAATGACCAGCGATTTAAAACATGCAGTTAGAATCATCTGCATACATTGATTTGTTTCAGGTTATCTATTTTTGCATGTTAAACATGATAAACATCTTAAGAAAAAGGACAACTCAATCCACGAAGCTCCTGCATATGCAGGGTCTGGAGAAAAGGTGAACCATGCCGGGGCTCTTGTAAAATAAAATTATAGCCACTTGTACTATGCCTGGGCTTAGTATGAGCTATGAACTTGCTAAGCATTCAGAATGCTGGAATCAATGTATTAGAGTTTTGAAGTGTACTCTAGAAATGGTTTCAATCATCAAAAGGCAAGCCTCAGTTGTACGTTCAGGAAAATGCTCTGTTCTCATGATAGACTTGTGAAGACTTGTGAAGTGTGCCAATAAGCGTAGCCAGGGCAAACATTTGGACCACTGCTACTACTAGACGATACCAAAACGAAATTTGGCAAGCCAGAGCGGAGTTAGGTTGGCTTTAGAAAAATGACCGACAAAACAATCACTCCATCATAGAGCTCCCCCATATGATCTACAGTAAGCAATCTTACTTTTATTTTTGCAAAAGGTTGTTTCCATGCCTTAACCCTCTGACCTCCAAGTTACACCGCGACAACTCAACCGTTGTGAGCTTCATCATCATTATCACGACCTTATCCCAATTAGGAGTCGGCCACATGAATCCTAATCCTCCATTCCACTCTATTAAATACCATGGAACTGCTAGTAAACTTAAAAAAATAAAAAATAAAAATTAACATATAAGTGTAGGAATCCATATAGTTTTACCCCGACCTCTGCAACAGTACTCGGTAAAAGATTATGAGCACCTAGGCTAGTTTTAAGGAGAGTTCTTCCCCAACCAAGTGGCGCAAGTTTAAGTCAGCGTGCCATAAAACCTTCACAACAAAACAAAAAAAAAGGCAGCCCCGGTGCAAGAAGATCCGGCCTATGCAGGGTTTAGGGAAGGGGAAGACCACAAGCGCCTATAGTACGCAGCCTTACCTTGTATTTTTACAAGATGCTGTTTTCACGCCTTGAACCCGTGACCTCAAAGTCACATGACAACAACTTTTACCATTGTGCCAAGGCTCCCCTTGCCATAAAACCTTCACACTGGTCCATTAATAAAAGAAAAAAAAACAGACAAACAAAGTGGCATTAAACAGAGCAAAAGGCATAGCAGCATTACAATTCTAAGTTCTAACCGTTGTTTTGCTACATTGACTGTCCTTGCATCCTGCATAACTTTCTGGTTTCCGGTCTGACACTGAAGGGAGTCAATCTGGGGAGAAGATAATTATCTCGCTGTAAATAATTTCCTACAAGTTAGATTACACTTGAAATTTCTCCACCACAAAAAGCAATCCCAGAATTCCACACTACTTCATACAGTCACATAAAAGCATTTGAAGCCATCACTAGAATAATCAGACGTCTGCAACCCTGCAACTATAACCAACTATTCAGTTATGAAACAGAGTACATTCCATTAATACTCAGATACGGGACCAAGATCCAGTAAAGGTCCCTAAAACTCCACTATACAACTTAAATCATGTCTACTAACATATATAGGATTTTAATCAGTCCAGTCTTTGATTATAAAGGGTCAATCATGTACTTCTAATATTAAAGGTTTTAACCCCGATTTCAGACAACAAACTGAATTCTAGATTGAACCCACTAAAAGTTATCTGCAACTTGGCTGTCTTCCACTTTCCTTAAAATGAACGAATGCTGCAAGAAATTCAAAATCTATTTTTAGAAACAATTTCTTGGCATTGATCAATATCTCCAAGAATACTATATCTAGCATAACAGCTGAAATTCACCATAGGAATAGAAATTGATCCTATGTAATCTTTCATGTTACCTAATTTACATAATGCACTCAATTACAACAAAGAAATATTCTCATCTAATCTAGGATGCACAAAGTCATTGAGGCATTACAGTGGTCCTTGACGGGGTTAGATGTGATGTGAAAAAAACCAGAAACTACAGAAAAACACCAGAACACAGACAAGGAAGAGATTAGATATGACGTGAAAACACAAAACGGTTTAACTATAACATACTAAGGGAAATAGACCACGGTTATTAATAGTGAAATAACAAGTATCCAGATGAGACATGGGCATACCAGTGATGGACTGGAAGGACCTCCTTGTGGATGTAATTTGATATGGTTAACATTTGTCAGGACAGTTGACTACGTTGCCAAGCAGATATGCTTATGAACCATGCTACTTCATACACATTTAAAAGTGCAAAGGATTGGCTTTTGGCCCCCACCAAGGTTTCAGCATTGGCAGCTCTGGTAGCCGTAGACTAACCACTTTATGGAAGGGCAGTTCTAGGACAGAAGATGATGAATTATGCCCTGGTCAAGGAAGATAAACAGTAATTGACACTGCCTTAACCAAATTTAACAATTTCAATGAAAGCTGCCTCTGTGAGTAGCTCCACAGTTCTCTTGTTTGGATCCAAACAAAAGGCCGGCCATTACCCGATACAACATGGGTGTAATCATGGTACAAATTTACCAACAAGAACCTTGTGTCAAGCTTAACTACACTAGAGCAGACCTTGATGTCTCAAGCTGAATTACAATATAATTATCCAAAATTATCTGTAAGTGCATCCAAATACCAATATACGTGAGTTGACTTTCACAACATGGATGGGAGTAACATAAACGAAAAATCAAGTATTTGATTTCATTACCAAGCAGAATAATGCTTCAACCAATGACCCGTTAATAGGAAGAGTGCTAAATATGCTTAAAGGAAGAAGTAGAAAGCAATGAGTCCCACATTGCCCTTTTCCTTGGACTTGTGTTTTTCCAACCAGCTCCAAGGAAACTGTTAGAGAAAAATCATAAGTTGGAGAAAAGTAACAAAAAGAGTTTCATATGGCTCCCATTGATTTGTACTTCTTCATTAAGCAAGCAAGTTCACTTGTCATTTTTCATTGTCTGGCTTGACAGTAGGGCTACAATCTCATCAATCTAACACCCCAGTTCTAATATATATAAAAGGGCAATCCAGTGCACGAAGCCCCCATGTATGCAGGGTCCAAGGAAGGGGCGGACCGCAAAGGGTCTATAGCAATAAAATGAGCCTGTATCTCTCAACATTGTTTTGAATTTGATAAGAGACCTTTCATATCAAGGGTGCAACCACAGTCACATGCCATTACAACTTAGTCCATTGTTTTTTTATATTCATAACAACTGTCCTAAAGTATCAGAAAAAAAAAAAAAAACCATCAGCCACAAGAATCATGTCAACTAAGCCATGGAGAACAATGAGAAAGAGCGGGTTAAGAAGCAAGGAATATGACAGACAACATTCCATGACAAGATCAGGAACACCCCAGAGAAGCTTGAGAGTTTAATTGCACAATCAACGAAGCAGCCAATAAAGGCTTATGCTATCAAAATTTCCTAACGAAGCTCGTGATGAAGCGCTCTAGGCTAGTCATCAATATTAGAGTGATAGTTTAGTAGACTGGAAATGTGCTTGACTTGGGTAGGTGGGGCAAAGAAAGTAAAAGAAAGGAGACATGTTCAGCCTGAGGTAGTAAGGCAAGCCGAGGAATGGAAAAGGTGAAGTGCCTTTATTGAGGATACCTTTTGTGATGTATAAGAGAGTGTGTTTTATATATGAAGACAAGGATATCCTTCATGGAAATTGCTACTGGACAAAAATACAAACAGAGGATTAGTACTAGTTGGTTTGCCAAGATATTTGAGAGAGTGCACATGTAAAACTTGCGGTGACTCCTATGAAGAAGCAGAAAAGAACAAAGTGATAAACTGAATCAAGCTTTGACCGAGGACAACACTTGTGAGGTAAGGGATGGTGCAAATCTACGGATCAAGTAATTTGATATACCTTATAGAAATTTCTACAACTAAGAAAAGGCGTAAACATAGAAACTAGTGGGGCTTTAGATGAACTAGCCAAGTCGTAAGGAATGCAGGTGAATTCAATGGAGAAGAATTTAGATGTGGATCAAGGAGGGGTGTTAAGCAAATGAGTCAAACCGGTGGACGGCACTGACTAGGGCACTTCTGAAACAACGGGTAACCTTGAATTTTGAACTTGCCCCCTTAATGACCAACTACAAGCAGTAGCATAGATGCCTTTTTATGTAGAGCACCCCAAAAGTTCTCAAGGTGTGGCTTATGTGGTAGGTGATGTTTAGGGTATGACTTTGATGTCTTGGAAGCAAATATAGGCCTTTCATGCTCTATCAATAACAGAAAACAATCCAAGACTGAAATGAATTATCTAATAAGAACAGATGATTCTGGCATACACCTGTCATGCATAAAGAAACTTATCCTTTTCATCAAGTTCATGTTGTCATCACTGCCATTATAGATATGCATAAACCCAAATAACGTTGGACATTATAGATACGACCATAGGATTAGAATACCTAAACTGAAAGAGGCCTTAAAAAGGATGAAATCAAGAAAGGCCCTAGGGCTCGATGGTATACTAATAGAGGTTTGGAAGTATATGGGAGATACTAAAGTTGTTTGGTTGACAAAATTGTTAAATAAGAATGTAAAATCTAAGAAAATGCCTAATGAATGGAGAGAGAGAGGTCTATTGTACCAACTTATAGGAATAAAGGAGACATACAGATTTGCACTAATTATGGAGGGATCAAACTTATGAGCCATAACATGAAACTTTTTTAAAGAGTGATGGAGAAGAGGCCATGGGATGAGATGAGTGTATCAAAGAACTAGCTTAGTTTCATGCCTAGGAGATCTACTATAGAAGCTATTTTCCTTCTTAGACAATTGATAGAGAAATAAAGGGAGTGGAGGGAGGACTCCACACGGTCTTTATTGACTTATAAAAAGCTTATTATATGGCTCCTAGAGAGTTAATATGATGGGTGTTGGGAAAAATAGTAGACATAATTAAGCATATGTATGAGGGAATGTAACAAACATTAAGACAACTAGCAGAGAAACCAATGATTTTCCTATCACTAAAGGATTGCACCAAGGATTAGGATTAAGCTCATACCTTTCTACATTGGTGATGGATGAGTTAATAAAACATCTGCACAAGGAGATTCTATAGTGCATATTATTTGTAGATAATATAATTTTGATTAATAAGACAAGGGAGGGCATAAACACAAGGCCAGAATTATGAAAAGATGTATTAGAATCTAAAAGATTTAATTAGCCGAACTAAGAGCATATGGAATGCAATTTAGCAAGAAGAGGAGCCAGACTGATGTACCAGTAAAGGTAAGGCGATTGAATGGAAAAGGTGAAAATGCCTTTATTAGGGATACCTTTTGTGATGTATAAGAGAGTGTGTGTTTTATATATCAAGACAAGGATATCCCTCATGGAAATTGCTACTGGACAAAAATACAAATAGAGGATTAGGACTCGTTGGTTTGCCAAGACATTTGAGAGAGTGCACATGTAAAACTTGCAGTGACTCATATGAAGAGGCAGAAAAGAATAAAGGGATAAACTGATCAAGCTTTGACAGAGGACAACACTTGTCAGGTATGAGATGGTGCAAATCTACGGATGAAGTAATTTGATATCCCTTATAGAAATTTCTACAATTAAGAAAAGGTACAAACATAGAATCTAGTGGGGCTTTAGATGACTTGACCAAGTCGTAAGGAATGTAGGTGAATTCAATGAAGAAGAATTTTGATGTGGATCAAGGAGGGTTGCCAAGCAAATGAGTCAAACCGGTGGAGGGCAATGACTAGGGCACTTCTGAAACAACAGGTAACCTTGAATTTTGACCTTGCCCCCTTAATGACCAACTACAAGAAGTAGCATAGATGTCTTGTTAAGTAGAGTACCTCAAAAGTTCTCAATGTGTGGTTTATATGGTGGGTGATGTTTAGGGTATGACTTTGGTGTCTTGGAAGCAAATATAGGCCTTTCATCCTCTATCAATAACAGAAAACAATCCAAGTTTGAAATGAACGATCTAATAAGAACAGATGATTCTGGCATACGCCTGTCATGCACAATGAAAATTCTCCTTTTCATCAAGTTCATGATGTCATCACTGCCATTATAGATATGCATAAACCCAAATAACGTTGGACATTATAGATACGACCATAGGATTAGAATACCTAAACTGAAAGGGACCTTAAAAAGGATGAAATCAAGAAAGGCCTTGGGGTTTGACGATATACTAATAGAGGTTTGGAAGTATATGGGAGATACTAAAATAGTTTGGTTGACAAAATTGTTTAATAAGAATGTAAAATCTAAGAAAATACCTAATGAATGGAGAAAGAGGTCTCTTATACCAACTTATAGGAATAAAGGAGACATACAGTGTTGCACTAATTATCGAGGGATCAAACCTATGAGCCATAACATGAAACTTTTTTAAAGAGTAATGGAGAAGAGGCTATGGTATGAGACGAGTGTATCAAAGAATCAGTTTAGTTTCATGCCTAGGAGATCTACATGGAAGCTATTTTCCTTCTTAGACAATTGATAGAGAAATATAGGGATTGGAGGGAGGACCTCCACATGATCTTTATTGACTTATAAAAAGCTTATTATATGGTTCCTGGAGAGTCAATATGATGGGTGTTGGGCAAAAAATGGTTTCAAGGGATATATAGACATAATTGAGCATATGTATGAGGGAACGGTAACAAACATTAGGACAACTAGCAGAGAAACTAGTGATTTTCCTATCACTATAGGATTGCACCAAGGATCAGGATTGAGCCCATACCTTTCTACGTTGGTTATGGATGAGTTAATAAAACATCTACACAAGGAGATTCTATGGTGCATGTTATTTGTAAATAATATTGTTTTGATTAATAAGACAAGAGAAGGCGTAAACACAAGGCCAGAATTATAAAGAGATGCATAAGAATCTAAAAGGTTTAATTAGCCGAACTATGAGCATATGGAATGCAATTTAGCAAGGAGAGGAGACGGACTAGGGTGCCAGTAAAGATTGAAAACCAAGAAGTCCCCCCTAAAAGACCACTTCTGATACTTGGGATTAATAATTCATGAGAGAAAGAGATTGAGAGGGAGGTTACCCAAAGAATCCAAGTGGGTTGAAATAAATGAAGATGCTGCTCTCGAGTTTTATTGTAATCAGCAAGTGCCACTCAGACTAAAAGGAAAATTCTATAGGATCGCTATAAGGCCAGCCATGCTCTATAGATCATAGTGTTGAGTAGTTAAGGAACAACATGTACATAGGAAGAGCATCACCAAAATGTGAATGTTCAAATGGATGAGTGGCAAGACCAGAAAGGATAGAATTAGAAATCAAAACATTAGAGGAAACTTAAGATTAGCACCAATTGATAACATAATGAGGTAGATTAGACTTAGAAAGTTAGGCCTAAATAAAGCCATGACATTTAATAGAAAGGAATGGAGGAACAAGATTCATGTTGACATCCCCTAATTGGGATAAGGTCTTGATGATGATGATGATCAAATGCCTGTCGATTGGTAGAAAACTGATAGAAAAACACATGAATCTAAATGAGACTTCTCTAAATTTTCAAGCCTAGCGAAAGTTATATGATCTCATTGTCAGATTGCACTAGATTGAAGGGCCTTGCACAAGTTTCTGCCAGCGATGACATCATGAACTTGAGCAAGGACCTTAAGATATAACTTGGAGCTGATGTGTGCCACAAGCATAATCTTTTTAATATTCAAGATTATTTTTCTCTCAAGTGACAACCACAGCAAAACAAGAAATCTTTTATCTCTTCTACTCTTAAATTATATAATCAAGAACTCTCTTAGTGGGTGGCAAGACATTTGAGGTGATCAAGTAACTTACAGACTCAAGAGGATGGAAGGATCAATTCCATTGGAGAAGTTCAGCTACTCCCCTTGAAGTGAAAAAGGTCAGGAGGTAAAGAAGACAAGGAGACAAGGGATCTAACATGAACAGAGAGGCATAGAGAGAAGACATAGTACGAAATTAGAAAGTTAATAGCAGATGACAAATTATGAAGTGGATATCTTCGTCAAAAGACACAGTGAACAAGCAGTGTAGGCCTAACTCCCTAACTCCATGCTCGAATCCCTCTATTCCACTCCCTTTGGGCATAATTGCTTTATGGCCTCCATCCAAGTCGGCTCCTACCAAACTTGCCAAGGGAGTTTTGATCCTACTTCTTGCATGTTTTTTATATGAACCCCACTTTTTGGTACGAACTCACCAAGAAAGACATGATAGAAAGCCATCGGGCAAGAATAGCAATGGAAAAGAAAAGAAAAGAGGAAAAGAAAATATTTACGTAGGTGAGGGTTATACATTTTATGATAGATATACAGTTATCCTTTTGGTAAAATACAATGGCATCCTTAGTTTTGTTATGTGCCAAGATTAAGACCATTTATTGAGTAAATCATGAGAATAGCAAGTGTGGCTAGGTATGGTGTCATATTGCAACCAAACAATCTACTAACCACTAATCAAGGAAAAAAATGAAGAAGAAAAAGGACCGGTCCAAAATCAAATGAAAAATCATACATTACACATAACTTTGGTGTGTACTTATAGACTTGCATAAATGTATATCACATGAAGTGCCACTAGGTCACAAATTACATAATTGTCATTCCGATCTCCTATCTCCCTCTAAAAACAGAGTAGCTCTCCATGAAGTTCCAGTTCAATCTGCTTCTACCCGATAAGGAGGATTCATGTTCCCACCAGGACACCTCTAGGAGATGCTATCGATTGAATCAAACTATCACCATCACATTCAATGAGAGTTGTGAGATGAAGAAAGCCAAAGAACAAGTACCACAATAGGACATCTCTCCTGAGCAAACAGGGAGAAAATTTATAGAACAGAAGAGGCAGCAAGAAGAGATTTAATTAGTATGTTAAGGCTGATTGAAACAGTTGGTGCAATGAAGGGCGAGGTTTTCAAGGAGCTCATCAAGCAAGCATTTAAAGTGGAAATTGTTAGGATATGAAATGGGTTGGCCTATGAAGGCCTGCAATAGTAAACTACTCGCATGACTCCAGTTCATGAAGTCCATGAAAATTACCAATGTCGAGACTTTCAATGAGATTCAATACTACTTACTTTGAGGTTGATAATCACATCCCTGATTGAGTAGAAGTTGCCTGAGCACTTCAACAGTGGCACATCCATTTAGGGCCCTGAAGACAACAATTTCCATCTCAAAATTAAGTGCCAGAATCGAACATAATATCCAAGGATGAAAGAGAAAATGCTATGATGGGGGACTCGTTTAAGTAATCAGGCCTTGCTTGCTGGCTTGTGAAACACCAGACTCTAGCTCCTCTGCAAATGCCCTTTGGTTGGAGCAAACACGACACAAGTAGTTCTCACATGAGCACATAGTTATGAGCCACTGTCTCTATGATATCTTGTACGAACAGTTCTCCGCATTAGTTGCATGAACCCAAGTAATCATCCAAGATGTGGCATCCAGAGTGGCAGTTTTGTTTCTAAAGGATTTTGTCAAAAGAAGGCACTATGATATCTTGGACGAACAGTTCTCTGCATTAGTTGCATGAACCCCAGTAATCATCCAAGATGTGGCATCCATAGTGGTAGTTTTGTTTCTAAAGGATTTTGTCTAAAGGAGGCATTAAGACGGACAGAAGATGCTGACGAATTCATCAACAATTCAACATGATCAAGAAGATGACAACTTTTACTAGGTGTTTTCAAAATATATGAGAATATGTTGAAGAGGAAATGGGCGAAGAGAACTACCACTCTTTCTTGCTTTTTTTAACTCTATGATTGGCTCATAAACCTGAACTAACACATAAACTGCTTCAATTATGATTGTAAATTTCTGCACGTTCAATGTGCCAATTTGAGGCTGGGTCAAATTGTTTTCTTTTTGGAGGCAAAAGAGAGAGAGAGAGAGAGAGAGAGAGGAAGCAAGACCTTATTGTGCTACAACAACATGAGAAATTCTGAAGGCCACTCTCATTGAATTGTTCCTTATGTAAAAAATCTGAATTACCCTCAAATTAGGATCCTACAAGTAAAATGGTAACATGAGAAACAAAACACGTTCACAGTGGATTAAATTCCCTTCACAGCTACAACTCTACAAATTTAGTGCCTCAGTAATTTCCATCTCCTGCACCAAGCAATCTTATGCTTCTTTAAATTATTATTTTTTAATATAACAGAAAATGCTTCCCAAAACCAATAGCATTCTCTGAGCCAATTCAGATTCTCATTGTGCTTCATCAACACAAAAACCTGGCAACCTCCTAATACATAATTTCCAGTTAAATCAACTTCTTATTGCAGTTGACTCTTCCATGTTGATCACTCTCAACATCTTTAATCCTCTATTCCTTCAAGTTGCACGTTTATAGTGTTAAGACTGTAACAACTCCATTGATTGAGATTGATAATGGACTAAACTGTCAAAGCCCGTGGATATGCAAACCTGTAACTGTATGCAAAATGACACTCAAACCAGAATTATTGCTTTACAGGTGAATGGATCACCTGCCAAAGAACATCTATAAACTCTATGGGTTCTGATAATCGATGAAAGAACAGGAAACATACTTGCAATTGAACCAATGAAAGGGACTGATGGTAGAAAGAGCTTGTAGGACCCTAGATTCTAGACGGTATTAAACATCTGCCAAGGCAAGAAAAACAGAGACAATGATTTACAAAAAGTTAAGGAAGCGCATCAGAATGAATGGTGGCATTTTTCCACTTTGGTTTTGAAACATCCCATATTTGGATCAAGAGGAAATACAAATTCAGCATACTTTCCATGTAAGTAATCTGATCTGATATCCTATAATGGTATTGGTGTAACTTTTCACTCAAAAAATAATACGGTTCCCACCAAGAGGCTATTGAAAAAAGCTTTATCAACATTTGAACCAGGGAGACTTATTAATCAAGCCAATTATAATTTGAAATACACTCACAACCCTAATTATTCCAACAATCTCAATTTAATCTCAATCATATCGCTGGACATGGTGACTTCCCACCAAATCATATAATAACAAAATGGATAAGCTTCAATGTCACCTCAATTCCATTTAAATATCTAATTCAACTCTGTAAGTAACAATAACAGCTAAAGTAAATATATCCCAATTGAGTAACCAAAAAATACAGTCACCTTCCACATTGTCTGTAACAAAAGCAAATTAAAGCAGTATACTAATACAACAGTAGCCTCGATGCCAATTTGCAGTTTAGACATTACCGAAATTCTGACAATAGAAGTAATTACTCAACTAGGCTGCTGCACAAAATAAAACAGAAATCGGACAAAAGGTGCAAAGGACATCTATCATTATGGAAAACTCAAATGTTTTATCATACAGGTGATATGCTTGTGAGAAATGAAAATAAAATTTATTTTCATATAACAGCAACTACAATACAATTAATCTAGATGAGAATACAAGTTGGATAAAACCACTGCCTTGCCTTCTGCGAGCAAACATCTAGGTGAAGTGATCACTCCAACAGCTCCACCGGGGATGGTGAATTTCGAGTACTATACATCTCCACCCGAAATTTTATTTCTCAAGATAGCAATGCTGATGCCATCATTGAATCAGATATGTCATACTCTCCACTGAAGTGATCTATTTCTTGTCTCCGAGCACCTTTATGCCGTGATTCAAGGCCATCCTCAATTGTTGGCCTTCCTCTCTTTAAATTCATACTGTCAAGCTTGGAACTTGTGTAATGCTGAAAAATACAAGTTACCATCAGTAAGAAGAATCTCCAGAGAAGGTTCACAGACTTGAAAATGAAAATCCTCCATTACGACCAAGAAACGCCATAACTTCAAACTCAATAACATTGTTAAACATCAACAGCTCAAGCCAGGTAAGGTGGAGTTATCAAAAATTGGGACAGAAGAGATGCCTTACTAAGCCACCTGGAAAGTAGGCTGAAAAGGCTCATGGGCTCTCTTAGAGGCGTGCTTGAATATTGTGAGACAGTTGATAACACAAATGGACTGACTAACAATGGCTTCAAAGGGCAGTTAAACACTAATTAGCATTATTTGAAATTTGGAATTTCTCCAGTAGTTTAGAGGAGTGACCTGGTCTTAAAAAGAAAGAAAGGGAAAGTCTTTTAATCATATTTATGTGTGAACAAAAAAGTAATAGATGACGGGGCAATCTGTCTCTTTATTCTCCATTTTCTTTCTAAGGTGGAGTTGTCACAAGCCAAGCAAAAAGATAGGCCAAAAAGTAAAGAAACAACAACTTATCTATTTACTTGGTCATATAAGTGATGAAGGGGCAACATAATTAATTGAAATACATACGTAAGTGCATAACAATCATTCACCTTTCTCTGATCTTATATACTCCACAATTTGTTGAAGCAAACAAGAATCAACATACAATGAAAGAATACACAGAAGGAAGCAGATCTTCAAATTTTAGATAACACCAACAAAAGATTGATTTTGACCCATCTAATACACGAAGGAATTCAAACTATCATGCTCACCAACTCCCTAAACAAACCCATGATGACAAGAGCCAAAAAAAGGGGCAGCCGGTGCACGAAGTTCCTGCATATGCAGGGTCTGGGGAATTGGCAGACCACAAAGGATCTATAATACGCAGCCTTACCTTGCATTTTTGCAAGAGGCTGTTTCCACACCTGGAACCCATGATCTCTAGGTCACACAGCAACAATTCAACCGCTGTGCCAAGGCTCCCCTTCATAAGAAATGTCAGGATGCCAGCAATTCATTCTAGAAACATATATCGTGCCAAATCTAGATTTTAATTGATATTCCAGGAGTAACAAGCTACGAACTTCTGAGCTAAAGTTTTTAAACTATGTTCATGGTCAACAACTTGCTAAACTACCCCAAGACAACCAGAACACTTTCAGGGGAAGTCAGAAGAAATATCAGGCCACTAGAGATTCATCCTATCTTCAGAAGTAACCACGACGAAGAAAATCACAAGGATACATGACCTAATCAGACAAGGTAATATGGCAGACAAAAGAACTAAAACCTACTGAAGCACAAAAATAAGAAACAAATAACAGAAAATTAGTCACTATTAGCTGTCACAACCTTTTAGTAATAGGCAAAGAACCAAGGAAATGCCTTCTAGCACAAAAGCGCAATAACAGCCTCTCCAATGGTACCTAGTAGGTCCAGGGTTCAAGGTACTCCTGGGAATTTCTGTTCAAAATTCAAAAAATGTAATAGGCAAAGAATTCCTAGATACCCAATTAGGCTTGAAACTCCAATGAAATAAGCTTTAAAACCAATGAAACAAATTGGCTAGGATTTTCTGACTTAGAATTCAGGAAGTACAGGCTATCACTGTAAACCAAACTGTTAAATCAAGTAAACAAAAATCCTATCTGAACACCTAGAAGCTTCTTAAATTAGCATGACTCCAACTAATTCATGCCTACAATGCCTAGCCATTCCAGGCTCTCAAAATATCATTTTTATAGTTGCTGTTATAAAGGACTTCTCAAATCATCCACAAAAATCAGAAAAACCACCAAAAGTTGTCAGAATTGGGAACATTTGGGGCGCTGACATATTCTCCCTTTACTTCCCCTGTACCGCCCCCTTCCATAGGTTGAAGACAGTAACCCAGTTACCAATAGCATCCATTACCGTATTGTTCCCTTCTGTCTCACAACGTAAATTCAAAATGAAAAAGCTATCAACCATAAGTCATCCAAGCCCCAATTACAGCCTCTTGCAGCAGATACAACCAAACTCTAGAAAGACAGGAGGAATTTAGAAAGAAACCCTAATCAGAAATTCCTAGAAGTAAAACAAATAAAACAAAAACACATTCACAATGATGAGATTCCATGAGAAGAGGCAAAGCCCAGCAACGGAAGTTGGATAGATATTGATAAAAGAAATGGAAAATAAGTTGTTTCCCCTTTTTTTTCTCCTTATCTTCCTTGTCTGCCACAAAGAAGTGCAGAAGGACAAGATCCCAGTTCCAATTTCCAATTTCCAGAGACAGATTTCTTTTTCTCTGGTTTTCTTCTGTTTTTGATTTTTTTCTTTCAGAAACAGAAGTTGAAAGGGTGGCTGATCCCTAATTGGGATAAGGTCTTGATGATGATGATGATGATGATGATGATGATGATGATGATGAGACAGAAGTTGAAAGGGTCATTCAGAAGCTAGATCGTGAATGAACAGCTGTGCTTTATTTCTTTCTTGTTGTGTACTATCAGAAGAAGGGGAGCCTTGGCGCAACAGTAAAAGTTGTCGTCATGTGACCTTGAGGTCATGGATTCAAGGCACGGAATCAGCCTCTTGCAAAAATACAAGGTAAGGCTGCCTACTTTTGGCCATTGTGGCCCGCCCCTTCCCTGGACCCCACATAGGTGGGAGCTTCGTGCACCAAGGCTGCCCCCCCTTTTTTTTGTGCGTACTATCAGAATCAATAAAGAGAAATCTAAACGGAATAGTGGATGGAAATTTACATCAAAACATGGATTGAGGAATCAGAGAATGCATAGAAATTAAATGGAGAAAGAAAATAAAAGAAGACTGGTTTGCAGACTTGGTCCCGCATGGTGAAAGAAGAGCAATGGCTAACTTTGTGAATTCAGTAACATAGGTTATTTAAATGGCCTTTGTTCTTGTATAGGATTTGAACAACAACACAAAAAGTAATGTCATATTATGAATATACCATCAAGAAAGGCTACTACTCCTTGGCAGTATTTTATGACGTTAGGGGCAGCACAGAAAAAGAAAAGGGGTGAACATATCATCACCCCCTTATTTCAATTGAAAAATAGAACTTGTAGTAAATACAATTGTTTTTTGAGAAAGATCTAAATATAAAATTATAAGGATACAATTCTTAAATTAGAAGTTGAAGTCCATAGATCTTGTAGTCACATTTCACAATTTCTCAAATCTGATTTTATACAGACTGGGATGCAGGCTTCATGATTTTAGGAACAAAACTGCCTGAAGTCTCTAAAAGGCAAAAACAGCTGACCCCCTAAGCTAGGTACATTATTTTTCAAAGCAAATATAATACCAGGGTATGCATTCTTGTCCATTTCAGCAAATATATGAAAACGTAAGAAGGTTTTATCTAGGACTCCTGCCCCAGTAAAGATGTAATAGCCGTTTTGAGTCTTTTGACTGTGGTACTAAAATAGAAAAAAGAAGCATGCATCTTGCAGAAGACATTTCTCTCATAGGCAAATATTTAACATTAAATAGTATAGAAACAACGTAAGAAACTATCTCAATCATGGAAGATGGTGCAAGCTATATTACCTGAGTTGGTGTTCCTTCAGGATCCTTCGGTTCCTTAGCAGCAACAGTTGCACTGCACCTTACGGTAACTCTCGAAGGCACAGGATAATGTTCAACCTCATCACCAGATCTTCCTTCTTTTGCCCTCTTTTTCTGTAAGACAAGCTTTGTGGGAAGAGGCTGCATTTCAAGAAAAAATTACGCGAATCAAGTCCAAAACACCACCATCATACAAAAACGCAGGTCAGTCGAAGTAAATACCACATAGCGGGCAGCTTCGTCATCAAAATTAACAAGGAAGGTTGTTGGATCATCAGCATCATCATCACCCCTTACCTGTGGAATCAGAACAAAATTTTCATTTCCACTTAAAAACCAAGTTCTGAGCAAATCTAAATAAATGGATCAAGGAGACAGATTGCTGACTAGGAAATATAGCAGAAATAAATAAATAGCAGATCATCTCTGACACATACATCCCAGTGATACTCTCTAATCCAAGAATACTGAATATCTTCATGCTCAACATACATATCCCTTGATAGCTGTCAGCAAAAGGGAAATGAATCAGTCAGGCATGGTATATGAATAAAGACAACTAATCAAGATTTGTTTATATAATAACAAATGAACAACAAAAGACAACAGGTGAGAGTGATAGTCCTCAACATTATCTAGCAGCAACTGAAAGCAGCAAAATAATAAAATGAGCACACATCCAGACCTGGTAAGATTAGATAAGAATCTGCCTGATTTAGCCTAGAAGTCATAAAGTAAAGCAAGTAGTGCTCATGACATTATGTAGTTCCATCTAATAATGACCAAAAAGAAAATGGCAATTCTACCTCATCTGCTGCGGGGACCATGTATGCCAAAAACTTCTCAGGTTTAGACAGATCTGAACCACTTACCACGAAACTCTTCATGATGGCCTGTCATGGGCATGAAGACTGTGAGAACACAATAATTGGAACT
This sequence comes from Warburgia ugandensis, assembly GCA_035236585.1. Lineage (NCBI taxonomy): Eukaryota > Viridiplantae > Streptophyta > Magnoliopsida > Canellales > Canellaceae > Warburgia > Warburgia ugandensis. The sequence continues at coordinate 34,075,529 of CP141139.1, forward strand.
AACCAAGATGTTTTCTTTTTCTATTTAATCTTTCCGAATGAAAATGAGCAGAATAACCATAATAAATAAGTTTTCATCATTCCACAAAATAAGTCCCAATGTCAACATCCACAGAATTAATGCCAGCCATTGATTAAGAGGGTACCAATACTGTGGGGACCATTGCACTGAGGATTATTTACATCTGACAAACCTTAGAAGCATAAGTCACGAGGCATCTTAGGCTCTCCTAGTTCTTGATTAAGAGAGTACTAATTGCTGTGGGGACCATTGTACTCAGGATTATTTCCATGTGACAAACATTAGAAGCACCAATCATGTGGCCTCTTAGGCTCTCCGACTCTTCTTAGATTTAATTATGATGTCTAACTTCAAGAAAATCAAGAAAAGATCAGCACTACACAGGGTCCAAGAACCCACCAGTGCAGAAGGGATAGATTTGGCTGTCACATGAACATGATGACAAGCATAAAATGGGCTCTCAAGCAACACAGCTATAATGAAATGGACTCAAATTGTCCAAATAATCACCATAAAAGCCAAGGCAGAAGTAGAAAGATAAGAAACAGAAGTTGTTCCCAATGGACATGGTAAGATTAATGAAGCCATCATCGAGAACTCCTGAGGAAAGATTATCATCAAGAGCACGAATGGGTTCAAAAGGAAAGTTGAGAATGCCTAAGAGAGAAAAAAAGAAAAGAATAATTATATTGAAAATTTTCAAAAAAGTGATAGGTCATTGAAAGCAATTTAAATGTTGTGAATGTGCTAAAGAAACGAGCTTCTTGAGCAGAAAGAACATAGCTCACCTGTGCTTCATAGTCATCACGAACAGATCTGTTTAACTTATTGTACATTGCTGAGTCAGCTGTAGGATCACTGTCGAAGGCTGCCATAACAAACCGATCATCATATCTGATAGAAGACGTGATGGTTCAGTTACCTAAAAGTCAATAAGTAAATGGCAGTGATAGTAAAATTTTATCAACTAACACTAAACTCAAACAACATCTGAACAACCCAAGATTGGTTTCCCTATAGCAGTTTATCATTATAAAGGACTCAAGTTGGCTGCCTATGCACCATTAATTTGTTAATCTGTTGTTGTAGCATTTGCAAGATATAGATATGTGTGTGCGTGTGTATTCTTCATGACTGATTTGTTAAAGATCTTTCAATTTCTTCATGACTGATTTGTTAAAGATCTTTATGAATACAGGACATGAGCTTGTCAGGTAAGTTACCACCAATGTGATGCCTCCATTTCAGGCACCTTATATGTTCATGCCATACACTTGGACCAGACACCTATGTCCAAGTTGCAGCAGATAGCTAGAACTTCATTTAGTCTATACTCACCCATCTCATGGTTGCTACTTTGCATCTACTAATAATAAAATACCCTCATCTGGAACCACCTCATGATAAGGTTTAGATGGTTCAAATTAAGCATGAAAAAAAGTGTAACACTTTAGGGGATTTTTCCAAAGTACATGTGGCACTTCTGTTGCTTTTCAGCCAAGCAAAAATGTCATGTTCTGTAACTTTTTCCACATGTCATGTCAAAAGGCTCCAGTGACAGTGTAAACGAGCCAGATTTCATATTTTGACCAGACTAAGGGTTAGATTCAGCACAAATTGCACTGAAATAGGAAGTTCAACCTTGATATTTTCTCTGACTACATAGTAATACGATGAGTAAAAGGTGGTAGATAAAATACAATTTTCATGCATATCCTTCTAAATCACCTTTCTTGCATATCCTTGAATCAAATAAATGGCCCTGGGAAAATCAATTACTAGAGACAGTACATGTGGAGTATGAGGCACCAGAGGAAGACAGTGGTGAGACTCTTCCTCATCATATGCCTTTAAGCAAAGATTGGAAGGATCTCTGCTTTCCCATTAAAATGCCAGAATGTGACGTCTATTCCAAACTTCATTTAAAGATGCATAACAAGGAAGAATCTCGCTACTGTCCTGGTCTTGTGCATCATACAGCATATGTACTTCATGGGCTGATACTCAAAGACTAGATACATACCATCTCATGTATACATGAAAGATTTAACAGAATGCTTGTGTGCATCTAAGGTCTACTAAATGACATACACAAAAGTGTACCATGCCCCAAAATATGTAATATGCAATGTGTACCGGTCGAAATCAGGTAACAGCGGTAGAATCTCAACAGGTTCTAGCTTAGGATTAGTTTGATGTACTGGATGCAATTTAGATGCTTTGAATGATTCTTCAATTGCCTGTATTTGTTTTTCCCTGAGAAAGAAGTTCTGGTAAGTACAACAAAAGCCAAAGATATGTAGAAATATTGACAGTATCTGATTTCTCCTTTAAAGAACAATAGCATGAATAGGTTTGCATCAACCAACCTATTATTGAGATTCTCCAGGTAAAGATTATGACCTTCCCTGCTTTCTCGCCGTTCCTTTGCTTGCTTTTCAGTTATGGACTGTAGAGGGAAAAGAATGAACCGTCATACATGTATTAAATTCATCCCTAAGAATCTAAAACTTACAGGTAACTATACCATTTTCGTAGCCTCCACGCTAATAGGAGAAATATATTGTGTTTTAACTAGCCAAGCAACACCTTTATCAGTAGGTCTATCTTTTCTTCTAATGCCATCTTTTTTAACAGGAGTTACAGCCTCTCCATCACACAACAATTCTTCATCTTCTGGTGCAAGGGGAGGCTTTATCTTGGGAGAGCTGATGAAAGAAAACAATTTGCAATCTGAATCATTGAACATGAAATTACTGATATAGCTAGAAGATAGAGGAACCAAATTTATAAAAGAGCTCTTACTTGTACACAGTGATGTCAAGTAGGTCTAGGGGTATTCCTAGATCTGGCTCAACAAAAAATTTTGGCTTGTGCAATTTCTCCAAAGATGTGATGGTGTATTTGGTGTATCTGCAACATGGACCCAAATTTAAGATATGATAGCACTTTGGTAAGGAATGCACGCAGAATCAACAAACCAAACCACACAAACAGTAGTTTTTGTTACAAACAAAAGATTGGTTCCAAAGTAACATCTCAGAAAAAACAAGAAAGCATAAAATTGCAGCTACCAGGAAACAAAACAAAACTGCCAGAAACTAATTGTAAACACTCCAACAAGAATCAGATTCATCAGCTAAAATGTCAGGAAGGCATAGAATTTGACAGTTAATTCACAATGTGGACCAAAATAATTACATTTTCAAAGTATATATTAATAAAGGAGATGCTGCCCTTAAGCACAAAGATATGCTTTTCTGTGGTGCATTTTAAACTGCTTATTTCTGGAAAATATGAGATAGATGCAAGCAATTGCATCTACAGTGTAAGGTGTGTTGGGAGTTACAATATATTGGACTATCCTATAACTAAAAAGGGCCCCAGTGCACGAAGCTCCCAACTATGCCGGGTCTAGGGAAGGGGCGGACCACAAAGGCCTAAAGTACACAGCCTTACCTTGCATTTTGCAAGAGGCTGTTTCCATGCCTTGAACCCTTGACCTCAAGGTCACATGACGACAACTTTTACCGTTGCACAAGGCTCCCCTTCTGAGACTATCCTATAACTGACATTGAAAATTTCTTGTAAGATAGACAATTTGCTATTCGCATAGGCTAGTGCAATTTGAGAACTAGATGTTTCCATAACTGTTTATCTACAGTTTTGATGGAAAAATGCAATAAAAAGAACATAAGTAGAAATAGAAAAGAAAGAAAAGATAACAAAAAACTATAACCATAACAAACACAAAAACAAAAAATATAACACAAAACAAAACAAAGTGGGGAACAACATTTACAAATTTCATCGCCTTGTACCGTGGCACAACATTTGAGACTTTTGAGTTGTCCTCGTGTGACCTGGAGATCACAGGTTCAAGGCATGAAGATAATGTCTTGCAAAATGCAAGGTAAGGTTGCGTACTATAGAACCTTGGTGGTCCACCCCTTCCCCGGACACTGCAAACGCAAGAGCTTCATGCACTAGGCTGTCCTTTTAGAAGGGCAGAAAAGGCAGCCTTGGCACAACGGTAGAGTTGCTACCGTGTGACCTAAAGGTCACAAGTTTGAGGCATGGAATCAGCCTCTTGCAAAAATGCAAGGTAAGGCTGCATAATTTAGACCCTTAGTGATCCGCCCCTTCCCTAGATCATGCATAAGCGGGAGCTTCATTCACCAGTCTGCCCCTATTATCATGCTGTGCAATGACTTCATCACAAATGAACACAAAAGGTTCCACCATAGGCAAAGATTAAGGATGTGAAACACCATAAAACATCTACTATTAAGACTTCATATAGAGCCTTAACTAATGCTAATACACAGTTCTCCAAAAGATAGAAACTAATGGGCCTTCCATATATTTCCCACAGCCCTTCCAGTCAGCATTGCAATCATCGAGGCCAGAGACTATATTTAGATAGAAATTGAGACACAGTCGCCCATGATAACATCATACTCAAATATCCAAGAGAAAGGACTTGTGTGCCCCAAATGATACTCTCCAATCCATGCTCTAGACCCACCCTTTCTCCACCCTTCCAAAGACCTCCTTTGAGTCACAGCACCAGCCACACCATTTATTCCTTACGATACGTTTCTGGATTCTGTCAAGCTCATTCCTAACATCCACAACCAATGAATCAAAAAGAACTACACATCTTCGATACTCCAACAACTCCTTGGTGAGAAACTAGATTCAAATTTTGTAATGATTATGAGTTCACAAGATAACATAGTGGAAATAAATACTCCCAGATTCTACTATAAGACATAGCCATAGTATACATTATACACACGTGTGTATGTCTATATGCCTGCACAGGGGCAACATTTCAGGTACTTTTGAGCTTTATAGAACGGTACTATTTTACTTGAATTCTGGATATATTATACCAGCTACGCAAACAGTCACTCACAGAGATGTCCATAGTCATTTCATAGCACTTATACTTCTTTGCTCCTTTTGAATGGTGTGCGGATTCGAGCCCACAAGCTCTTGATTATGAGATTGAGCACTTAGCCAAGTGCCGAAATCCATTTGACACCATTTCTTCTTCTAGTCTTGCATCTTCTTCCAGTCCTACATTTTCTTCTAGCTACACTTTTCTCCTTCTATAACCATATGAATTGTACCATAGGAGGTGGATAGTGATGGGAAAAACAAGGCAAACTAAGAGATATACAGCAATAGAAACAACAATATCTGATGCATTGTCATCTTGTATCCCATTTATTTTAGTGGCAAGCTGGCTTCAGCAAGAAATAAAGTCAGCTCCAATATCTTTATAAGTTCATCTAAATGCATGTATTTTCCTCACATGGATAAAATGTATATAGAAGTTACTGCTGGTAAGAATAAGTACTATAAATCTTCATCTTCATAAAGAGAAATAGGTCATTTTATGAAAACTATCTTTCTGAAGAAATCCTCACATTCATAAATTATACAAGCCAAATCAGAATGAGAAAATGATCTGAGACTAAACATTCAGATAAGGATTAAAGTAACAAAAAGTAGACTAGAATGACAGATTTCTTTGGTAAACCAAGATAATATTGAACATGTTAATGTAGTGCGACAATATGGCCAGTCTATAATATGAATTAGAATGTGAAGAATGTCTAGCATTAATGTGACAAATGTAGACTACAATGTCAGATAAACATACTGGTCTTTAGTAGTACTCAAAGACAGCAACTTTGGCAGGGCTGTTGGATCTGGCAACTCATTCCTGAACCTGCAAAAATTAAAAGTTAAATGGAGAAGACTATCAGTACTAGAAATAATGAAGAAAAGAAACCTCTGGCCTGCATCATTTAAGAAACTCATGTCAACAAACTGAATTCGAATTCCCCATCAAAATTCAAAATCATTATAGTAAAATAAACTTCCATGACAAAATTAACTTGACATCCTCATTGCATAATATTCAGTGCAATCATATGATGCAATACAGTCAGATCCACACTTTTAAGTACAAGGGACAAGTATCCAACAACTAGAAACATCAAATATACACAAAATTAGTTCAAAGAATCACCTGCTACACCATTCTTTGTGGAATTTGGGTTGTATCAGAAGGAAGATAGAGACATAATAGAGCTAGATCCAATAAAAAATGAAAGCCTCAAAGGTATTCTAGAAGAAAGAGAATTGCACTTCATGTGAAGAAAGCACGCTCAAGGCGATTTTCCCAAAATATATTTCACAATCCAGGGGGCAAGCATAGGTAGAATGCGGAATCAATTAGAAAAGGACTGATTTTGCTCTGATCTGGCTCTGTATTAGAGGTTCAAATGTAGTGCAGGTTGAATCTCTTGCGGAAGGTATTCAAAGTTATTTTATGAACCAGATGCAGCAGTTTAACATATAGTTATAGAAGTCCAAAGACAATTCAAGAAATGCATACTTTGAAAAGAGTAAATACAGAAAGTCAAAAGAATTATGATAAATCAGAAATTTAGAGAGGAAATTTGTGAGAAGCACCGCCTAAAATGAACATGAAGCATACGAGAAACATCATTGAAAGTGTGACCAGCAGGATTGAAACAGAGGAGTCTTGATGGTTAACTAGATTATCTTAAATGTTATGCCAGTTCTAGATTACCTTAACCGGATTGACAATGCAACAAGATTAACATATACAGAGGAAAGTTAGAGACATAGAAGAGTCTTGATGGTTAACTAGATCACCTTAACTTTTAGGAATTAGAGTTGTGTTAAACTATTACCCAAACTACAGTGTATGGACAATAAGTTCTTGAACAAATTTTTATGTCAGCTTTATCTGAAAATCAAAATGAGCTTCTTAAGTATCTGATAGAATCTTTAATTCGAATTCAATTTCACAAGACTACAACACAGAGTTTCAATTACACTCAGAAAGCAAAAAAAGATGCAGAACTCCGTAGGTTCCGCCCTGTATACTATGTTCTAGAATTTTACAATGCTGGAATGCTTTTCTATCTCTTACAACTTCTAGCTTTCGAGGAGCTAGAGCCTCCACTTCAGTCCTTTCAAAAACCTCCCCCTCTTTCCTCCTCTTCCTCCCCTCTTATCTCCCTTTCCATAACTGTCTTTTTGGCATATCTAAACAGATGTAACTGCCTCTAACCAATGTAACAGATTTACTGAATTCTGTTTATTTGTCAAACCTTCCTTCTTTAGCCTTATTTGATGTAACAATACCCCCCCTAACAGTGCCACCTTGTCCTCAAGGTGGAAATCAGGGAATTGCTTGTGAATGTCTTTCAATGGTTCCCAAGTGTTGTCAGGCAGGCTCCAGACCTCTTTGCCAAAGTCTTTTTTGATTTGTGAATGTAATCCTCTTATCTAGAACCAACCCCCAGGACCATGTCTGCTCCACTAGGGTCGAACTAGTGGAAATCTTGAACCACCATGATCCACGGCAGATTCAAGTTTATCTGCCAATAGATGTCTTGTCCTTTGCTGCAGTGACAGTCCCCCACTTGTACTCCGAATCGACTTGATCGATCCACTATCAAATGGAGTTTTTCGACTAGTGGGTTGGAGATGAAGTTGTGGGAAGCTCCACTGTCAATCAAGACTACCACCTCCCTCTTTCCGATCGATCCCTTTAGTTTCATCATGCCTCTTGTTGTCAAACCCGAAATGGAGTTTAGGAATAACTCCAGAGGTTGGTTATCCCTTGTCCTATTGTCGTCCCTATCTGCCTGAGTGATTTCCATCTCATCATCTTCGTTGTCGGCTAGGAGCGGCACTTGCAACTGTCGATTTTTACATTGGTGGTTCCATGGATATTTCTCACCACATCTATAACATAATCCTTGGGATATCCTTTGTTGTAACTCGGCATCTATGAGTTTCCTTAAGGGTACCCTTTTTCCGGCAGGTTATGCGCTGGCATTCTTTTCCCAATTGGTTTCCATATAGAAACCCTTATTTCTCTCATGGCTGGGGAAGAATATGGGTGATTTACCAAAATGCCTTGCAAAGATACTCCCGTGCTTCTTTCAACAGATCGTCGGAAAGATCACTGAGTGACTAGAGAGAAGCTTGAAGGACCGGAGATACTCGGAGACACTTCCAGTCTGCCTCAAAGCCAGAAGAGATTCATAATCTTCGTCCCATTGAGAAGATCGGAAACAATGCAGCGGGGATGACAGGAAAGAACCCCACGATCGGAAGGGATTTCTTGATCCCATCCGCAAAAACCAATGGAGAGCATCTCCCTCCATTCAAATGGCTGCTGCTGGTATCTTCTCCTCGTCAAATATGTGGTTGACCTGAAAATACAATTCAGCTCGACATAACCAACTATAGGGATCTTGGCCATCGAACACCGGCAAATTCAGTCTCCTCCCTTGAAACTCATGATGGTGATGATCCCCCAGTAAGAAGGAACTCCGTCTATGACCAATTGAGGGTTTTCTACCTTCCGTATTCCTATGCCGATCTCGACATTCCTCTAGCGTTTCTTGATTTTTGATTTTTGATTCTTGATCCTTGATCCATTCTCTTATTTCTACCAGATATTCACCGAATGCATTTACATTCGTTTATAATCTCCCCATGTTTTCCCTCAAGTCTCCTATCTCACCCCTGACTCCTTCTATCTCCTTCTCCATTCCTTCTTTTCTTTCCATCCGGGTTCCAACCATTCCCTGGGTTCAAACTGGCTCTAATACTACTGATTGAATCTTTAATTCGAATTCAATTTCACAAGACTACAACACAGTTTCAATTACACTCAGAAAGCAAAAAAAGATGCAGAACTCCGTAGGTTCCGCCCTGTATACTATGTTCTAGAATTTTACAATGCTGGAATGCTTTTCTATCTCTTACAACTTCTAGCTTTTGAGGAGCTAGAGCCTCCACTTCAGTCCTTTCAAAAACCTTCCCCTCTTTCCTCCTCTTCCTCCCCTCTTATCTCCCTTTCCATAACTGTCTTTTTGACATATCTAAACAGATGTAACTGCCTCTAACCAATGTAACAGATTTAATGAATTCTGTTTATTTGCCAAACCTTCCTTCTTTAGCCTTATTTGATGTAACAGTATCAAATTTAATTCTCCAGATATGGTATGCTAGGAATGTTAAATTTATACATGCTCCTCCTGCATCAGAAAGGGGAAAACAACCCCTTCAAATGGATAATCACTTGAATCAGAAGCATAAGTGAGACCCTATGTAGTTAGAGGCGCGCCTAGGCATGCCTAGGCGCAAGTTGATAGGTATGCGCCAAGGAGAGTGCAAGGCGTAGAGGAAAAGAGGAGCAGTAGCCTCGGCGCGCTCCTGGGTGCGCCTCAAGGCTCCTTTCAAGCACGCCTACGACTCCAGGCGCAGACTGCTTAACCGATAACTTATAAACCTCAAAAAAAAATTCATTTTTCATCTTCCAACCCTAATTTCAATCTTCCAACCCACTAAGAAGGTGAAAACGACCATTCCTTTTCGATCTTTCACAGATCTAAGCAAAAAAAGGTATGGATTTACGAATCTTAGCATTTGTTTACAGTTTCTGTAAAAAACGTAAAAAAACAATACCATTTTTTCAAATTTTTTGTTTTTTGTTAATTATTTTCCATAGATCTTGATGAGTTCTAATTCTATATGTATAAAAAAACATTCCATTTGAGTTTTATACTTCTTTGCTCTATATTTGAGTTTGTTTTTAGGTTTTTTACTGTTTTTCCCAAAAAAAAAAACAGTTACGGAAATATAAAAAAGTCTTCGTTTTTTGTATTTCTTCATTGAAATGTATTTCTATCCACATATATAGCTTTCCCATGCTTGTGTCTTCATGTGTGATAATTCTTTCATCTTTTTTTTGCATTTTAGGGTTTTTTTTAATTTTTCCAAAAATAAAAGTTACGAAAATTAGAAAAAAAAAAAATTTGTTGTTTTTATATTTATTAGTTAATACCTATTCTTATCCACATATATAGCTTACCCATGCTTGTGTCTTCATGTATGATGTATTTTTCATGCGTTTTTTGTATTTTAGTGTTATTTTTTTCAATTTTTCAGAAAAGTTACGAAAATTAGAAGAAGAAAAAAATATTTTTTTTATATTTATTAGTTAATACCTATTCTTATCCACGTATATAGCTTACCCATGCTTGTATCTTCACGTATGATGTATTTTTCATGCTTTTTTTGCATTTTTAGCTAATTTTTAATTATTAAAAACATAATTTTAGGCCTCATGATTCAGGCAAGCGTCTAGGCGCCCCAGGCTCCAGGCGCACCCCTTTGCACCTCGGTGCGGCTCATGCCTCTAACCACATAGGTGAGACCAACCTGAAGCGAGATTGACACCCTAACAGGAAGTGAGAAGAATTCAGCCCCACAAGCACTCAACACCCTAACATTTCCTGCAGTGGTGATTAATGGCAAAACGGATTCCAGTAATGCTAATCAATTGGACTTCTCTCCTCAAGATTAGCACATAGTTCCTGACTGAGATTCCTTCATCAGATGTGCCATCTGATTACATTCTCCAAATATGCCTCCCAATAGTTTTAATGAATCCAATATCGGCAACTTATGACCAACAGGATTTTGGAGCATAAATAGTGGCTAGCGTTCAGGTATGAGGAAGCTATGGCCCTTAATCACAGAAAAATATGTTGGCTTAACCATGCTCCTCTTGCATCACAAAGAAGTGGAAAACAACCCTTTAGAGGAGTAATCACCTAAACCAAAAGCTTATGGGAAAGCAACCTGAAGCCCAATTGATGTCACAATACGAAAAGAGAAGAATTCAGCTCCGCAGGCACTTTATACCCTATCAGGAAGCTTCTGGCAACATTGATTTAATGGCAAAATGGGATCCCAGATATCTTATTGCTTGGACTTCTCTCCTCCAAGATTAGAACATAGTTCCTGACTGAGCTTCCTTCATTGGACAACAATCCATTTACATTATCCAAAGGAGTTACAAGGTGTTATGGAATCTAAGATCTAAAACTCAGGACCAACAGGAATTTGAACCATAAACAGTGGCTAGGAGGAAGCATTCTATAGTACAAATTTGTATCCAACATGAGGAAAGATTCAAAATATGTGGAAGTTATGGCCCTTAGACACAGAAAAAAGTTGGTAATTCCATGATAGACGAACCTGAGATTATTGATGCAAATAAACTCAGCTCAGCATCATAAGATGGATAACTACAACAGGAGATTGTCTTAGGATTCTAGTAGATGGATTGAGGAAAAAATGGATGTTTATTAAAAGGTTGGCAGGTGAAGTTCAGACATGGATAGATGCCAATGCAGATGCAAAGTAGTTGTAGTCCTCTTAAAATTGGAGACTATCTTCAGGAAAGAATACAGGTGTTATGATGCGTATTTTACCATTTTGTCCTTATTTATGTTTGCCTTCATTGATTGGTTCAAAAGACCACGATAGAAGCTGTTGTTATCTGCTTTTCTATGGTAAGCATTGCGTTATGGTAACAATTTATGCAATTTAAATTAATAGCAAGTTAGCAACTAAAAGTTAAAGCCACTACAAAAATGCAAAGGCAACACTTTATGCAAGGGTGTTGAACTTATAAATCACTAGCTAGATATGTATGTGTTGTTATTGGATGAGCCAATCTGCAGATTAACCATATCACATGAGACAATAAGGGTAGTATCTCCTTCATACTATCTGACTGTTACAGGAACTTGTTCCACAGAACCAAATTCGTTTGTGAAAGTGCTGACTTCCCATGACGAGCAAGGATCAATTGTCAATATACGCAGGCTGCTCTCCCAACATGGTGATTGAAAGATATTTTACTATGATATGGCGTTTAACAAAAAAGAGAATTCCTGTAATGTCAGGTGGTATTACGCAATGTATAACAACTAGCCGCTCTAGTAGCCAAGCATTGCCAACAAGAATGTGAGGGCAGAACTTCCACGATAAAATGCCATAAACAATCCCACTAAGAATGCCAAAACATAGGAGGAAGCAGCAGCAACATACTTCAACTTGCACAAAAACGTTGTTGGCTTCTTCAGTCTGTTTTCCATCCGCTCACCACCCAAAAATGGAGTAGCTCGTCTATCCCCCATCCGTGACCCTGCCATTGAGCTCTGGACCTTCACACCGGAAGATAACATCTGTGTTTTATGCAGCACACTTGACTGGGACGCCTTCAACTGTTGTCGCCGTTTCTCTTCCTCCCTCTGCTTCTCATACTCCCTCTTCTTGCGTAACCTCTTCTCCTCCTCGGTCTCAACCCTCCCAACAGTGGTAGTTGGACCATTTGGAACTTGTGGAGCTTTCCCCGCTGGAACCGAAGCTTTATGTTGCTTATTAGCCCAACCAACACCAATGGCATCCTTGGAAGGCACATTCCTATCATGCCCGCGACTGCCAGTAGCAGCTTCTTTGGAAGGAATTGCGGGGTTGGAGTGGGAAGAAGGAGGAGGAGGGGGTGGGGGGAGTGAAGGAGGTGGCATAGGTGGTGGAGGAGGAGGAGGGAGAGACGAATTTGGTGGGGGGGAGGAAGGTGGTGGAGGTGGCGGAGGATGTGGGGGTGGTTCCTGGGGGTTGAATTGAGGAGGAGGAGGATATTGAGAATTGGGGTGATACCCAGGAACATGTGGTTGCGGCAAATTCATCGAATTTGGAGGCAGTGGGAGCGGTAAACTATAGGAAGAATTGGGCACGTGTGGCGGCGGAAAAGGGTTCCGTTGATTGTGTTCATTTCTAGAATGGTTAAAGTGATGGGAATTTGATCCATATCCATGGTGCACATTGGAATTGGGGTTGTAATTGGGAGGAGGGGGATAGGATGTTGAAGGGATAGCGGGCTGAGATCCGGCACGATTGTGAGGGTAATGAGATGGAGGTGGAGGGAGAGGATTTTGGCTTGGAGGAGGAAACGACGATTGAGGAGGAAAGGGACGGAAGGACGCCATGGGAGACGAACTAATCAGCTAAAACCCTAGCAGAAACAGATTCCATTCGAGGAAGAAAAGAAAATCGAAACCCTAAAGGAGAAGTTGTGTGTGTTGTTCCATTTGTTCTGTTGGTGTTGGCTTAAGCTGGACTAATATAGTGTTTGTTATGTTATAGGAAAGGAAAGCTGCAGGAGAAAGATTTGGTTAAGCTTACCGGAGAAGAAGTGAAGGAGTTTTATTGCTGCATCTTGTAGAAGAAAAAATAGTTTGAGGAGGGGGAGGAGCTGAAGAGTGATTGAGATCCGAGAAGAGGGAGTATTTGGCGGGGATATCGTCCCCGGTCCAAACGTCGGACATTTGTTTCTCGCGTTTCTGCTGCTCTCGGGTTAAAAGCTCCCCATAGGACCCGTGAGTCTCGTCCAAGCAGGCATCTGATTTTCTAACCACAAATTTCATATGCCCATTTTGCCTCTTGCAAATATCAAAAGAGCAGCCAACATTTTATGATTAATTTTCAAAGACCCCGCGATCTCCTATTTTCTAGCTTAGCAAAGAGTTGAAACATATCCTAATTCCTAAATCTACTATAGATCTCTCCAGAAAGTGTCACCTCAAACCTCCTCTGACAAAGAAAGACACATTATGTCTGTGACTATTAGGTTTTTTATAAAAATTCAATTACAGCTGACTTTTCAAAGTAAATGATCAAAATACCCTATATCAAATTTTTTATTGTGTGTAATTGCCTTTTTAATCCTCCTTCCCCTAATACATGTTTTTTGTTTGTCTCCCTCACCTAAACCTATGCCGTTATTTGATATTTATACTTCTATATACTGTAAAAGAATATGTGGAGTTGCCTTTTAATTATTCACCCTATTCATCTTTTTTATATGTTATGACTCAAGTTGGGCATCATATGTTAAAGTATAAGTCACACACGCATCACAGGCCATCATGTGCCTACATTTTAGAAAATCTAAACCATTCACATCATAGGTCATGTGAGACTTAGACCCACATTTTAAAATATCTAAATCATTCAAATCATAATGCATGTAAGAGTTAGCTCCACCTTTTAGAATATCTAAAACATTCATATCATAGGCATGTGAGAATTGGGCACATATTTTAAAAGATCTAAACCATTCAAATAATAGGTCATATAAGACTTAGGCTCCTATTTTAGAGTATCTAGACCATTCTAATGATAGGCCATCAAAGACTTGGGCTCGCATTTTAAAACATCTAAACCATTCAAATAATAGACGTGTAAGAGTTAGCTTCACATTTTAAAAGATCTAAACTATCCAAATTTTAGGCATACAATACTTGAGCCCATTTTTGGATGGTTTAGATGCTCTAAAATGTAGGCCCAAGGCCTTCCATCGTTTATTATTCAAATGGTTTAAATGTTCAAATGTAGGCACAAGTCTATCATGATCTGTTATTTGAATGGCTTAGATCTTATAAAATGTTAGCCCAACTTGAGTCATAGGTGACAAAGAAGATGAATAGGTTGGATGATTAAAAAGTGAACCCACGTAGGTGTAAATATCAAAATAAAGGCATAAAACTAAACTTTTTATTAGAGAGACAGGTGTCAATATCAAGAGAGTATACTTTGTTTTCATGATAGCTTTGTCACTTTAAAAGCATATAGTTAAAAAGAAAAGAAGGGGTTGACTTGTTTAAAAATAGGTACATGTGATCTAATTAGTGAAGGGATATGAAATGTAAATAGAGGATTCACAAGAGATTTCATGTAAAAATCCCCCAATTCTAAAGAGTTACAATGGTTTTCGAAGGGATAAAGATGGAGGTCTAGTACTTAGGATTATATGTACCATGTGGTGGCTACTTATTTATTTTAGCCAGCTCTTTAATTAACACTACTTAGTTCATTTTTAAAATATATTATGTAATTTGTGTAGACAATTAGTGTTTTAGTCTTTTTTAACTTAAAATTTTAACTTTATGACATGACTCTATCTTAAATCTATGGCAAGTAGGTTTTTGAAAATTACCCCCCAAATGTTTAAAATTAGTAACAAGGATGGGTAGAATATTGAAAATTTTCCTTTTTAATTTTTTACATAAGAGGAATGTTAAAGCAAACCACTACATGAAGGCATAATGTCAAGGCACACCATTTGTAGATGAAGAATTGTTAAATGATTCGAACCACTCATCTAATGGCTCTAATTAAAACAATCATGACATTTGGGCAATCCTAGCATCCTCAACGCAAAATAGATTATCTTGGGCAATCTTGATGTGAATCATTTTCTGTGATCAAGTTTAGTTTCTTTTATGTTAGAATTATCCAATCCATAGCTTTTTGAAAAATTAGAGCCATCAGACAAATGCAATGCACCATCTAGAGGTAGGCACCTTCATGCAAATGCAAGGTACTTATATGCTTTTATGCTTTAGTTTCGCATTCCTCTTTAAGTAATATATGTGTAGCTTGATATGAACAAAGGGATGCTTGGCTCCCACCTTTGAATTGTCAAACCTATTTATCTAATTGCTCTTGTAATGTCCATTCCCCAAGGCCTTTCCCCTGAAATGGACTTGCACACCTTAATTATTCAATCATCTACATAAAATGCACCCTTCTATGTATCATGACAAATCATTCAATCTATGCAAGGAGGAATTCATTTCATTCATTCAATGTGAAATATTCCTCCATCAAAAAGCCGATATCAAATTTACATAATGAGTAAAGAGTTTAATAAGTACGCATCAATCACTAATGCAAGTATAAAGTTATTACAATCTATTAAAGCGACACTGAGTTTGCAAATCCCCAGTGAAACATGAATCTCATGATATGAAACTTTTAAAGATGTAGAGACCCACATCTCACTCTAGTCGGCTTTGGGCTTCAGCACACATGTACAACAAGGAAATAAGCTATTCGTGTAGGCTGAAATCAATGTTCAATGAGATACACTTAAACAACAGGATTTAGAATCCCTAAATAGTTCAGGTATACACCAACTAATATAAATATCCATAAACATAATATTGTCATTTCCATTTCATTCAACAAAAAAGCATATGCATTTGCATGTGGAATAACCATCATTTCACATAGTATACAATACAACATTTACATATGTTCACCAATTAAACTCCTCATAATAAAAAGTCATTTCACAGCCTCATTTTACCACATACAAGGCAATATATAGGTAATTATATAAGTATGTGAACATAACCCTTTTGAACTTCCTAAATTCATCTTATATTTCACTCAATAATCACTTCAATAGTTACACTTTCCTAATGTCATTTCTAATTTTCAACACCCTACTAAGCCATCCCAACCTCAATAGATCTACCTAGCAAGCCAAATAGATAACTCCCTCTCAAATGTCACATCCACACTTGCAACACCCTACTGAACCATCTCAACCTTAGTGCGCCTACCAAGCAATCCAAACAGGATGACTCCTATAGATCTCCAATAATAATACCATATTAGGCCATCTTAGCCTTAGAGGCCTTCCAAGCAATCCAATAAATCAAGCTCTAGTGGAACCTCAAATATGACATGTCACATGCCGTTTTAGGACTTCCATACCATACCCACCCCCGGGGGGTGTGTTAAGTGTTCAATTTTGGTAAAAATACCCCTAATTTAGTATTCAATTAAAGCATCTAAGCCATTAATTTTAAGATTTTACATAAAATATTTCATTTTAGCTTTAATTAGCCATCCAACCGTTGAATTGCAAAATTTAGTGGTTAGATGACTATTAAAGCTAATGAACGGTTTAGATTGCACTAATTGGGTCCTGTGCATTGCAGATCAATCGACTCAGGCATGGACGCTTTAGATTGAATCAAGGATATCAGATGAAGATTAGATGAAGTTTCATGGAAAGAGACTGAAGACTTTGAAGACTTGCAGAGTTCTAGCAAAACTAGGAAAGCTAGTGGACCCCACCTATCTCCTCTTCCTTCTCTTTCTCCTCTCTTCTCTCTTTTTCTCTTATCCCTCTCCTTTCTTTTCTCTCTCTCTTCTATCTCTTTTTCTCCTTCTCTTTCACACGTCTCTCACTCCTCTCTTATCTCTCCCATCTCTCTTCAATCTTTCCACGTCTCTCTCTCTTTTTAAGTCCTCTTCGCCTCTCTCTTAAAAGGACGTTTTTCCCCCTCTTGGGAGGGGCTGGCTGGCATCATCTTCTCCTCTCTCTCTCTCTCTCTCTCTCTCTCTCTCTCTCTCTCTCTCTCTCTCTCTCTCTCTCTCTCTCTCTCTCTCTCTCTCTCTCTCTCTTCTACATCTCTTCTAGCCCCTTGTCTCGCTCCGCACAATCCAGTCCACCATTACCATCATCTTCACCTTACTTGCTCCACTACCTCACTACTTCCTATCATCCATGACGTTCCAGACGGACACGCCCACCGGCCCGCTCGCACCCTCCATCTCTAGCCAAAGGCCCTCCTTCCAGCCAATACCTAGACAACCCCGATTTCCCCAAAGAACGTTACCATCTTCAGTCGCACGGCTCAGGGGGAATTGGGTTTTCTCCCATCTTCTTCCCCATCTCATCCTCTGGCCAGCCTCTGCCAGCCGGCCTTCACCACCTCTGCTCTCCTTCTCCTTCAGTCGCACGACCCAGGGAGAAGAAAACCCAAAATCGGGTTTTCCTCCCAAGCGGCTTTTCCTCCTTTTCTTCTTCTTCTCCTTCTCCGGCGGTCTTTCTTTGCATCACCGCACGTTTCGGGGAAGGAAACCCAAGTCGGGTTTCCACCCTCGAGTTCCTCTTCTTCCCTCCTTCCTCTTCCTTTCTTCTTTTCTTCCCCTCTTCTCCGGTTCCCACCGTGTTTTCCTGGTTTTTTCGTGAAAAACCAGAACCCCTGAAGAAATTCCAAGTCTGCCCCTGTTAAAATCCAGAAATACCAACTGTGTCCCCTGGCAGATTTCAGGAAATTACATCTGTGTCCCTAAAAGAATTCCATCTGTGTCCCCTGGCAGATTTCGGAAATTCCATCTGTGTCCCCTGGCAGATTTCGAAAATTCCATCTGTGTCCCCAAAAGAATTACATCTGTGTCCCCAAAAGAATTACATCTGTGTCCCTTGGCAGATTTCAGAAATACCAATTGGGTCCCTAGTTTAATTACAACTGTGTCCCTGTGCTATTCTGGTTTTAACTTATCTTCATTCTGACTATTCAGGGACAGTGCAATCCAGGACAGACTATTCAAGGACAGACTAATCCAGAGACAGTGCAATCCAAGGACAAACTTATCCAAGACGCATTTTATTTTTATTTTCTGTTTTCCTTGGAATAAATATTTGTGAACATTGGAACAATTGAATAAATCTGGATTTTATTTTTTGTTAGTTTTTATTCTTTTAGTTGAATTTTATTTAAAACTCCATAATTTTAAATCAAGTTCTCGTGGGATCGACCCGTATTTGCATAGCTATACTACAATAGCCCGTGCACTTGCGGTTAAACAATCAACAACACACTACATCCATTCACCATATACATCTACATACCAACACCATCTTCCATTATTTATCCATACCAACCCATCATTTAAATATATCTAATGTAAATTGTTATGGAAAATTTTAATTTACATTCATTAGTTTCCATCGAAAAATCAATTCACATACGTGACATTCATTACAAAGAATACCATCATATGAATCATTCTTCGACGAATTAAATAACCATATCAACTAAAAGGAAGGACATCCACAAGTCATGCTAATCAAATAGGAGTTCACCTCTATTAGTTTTGTCTATGATAACATGTATCATTAAGAACAACATAAATAAATACTACCCTCTATCTTACTTTCCAATTAATGATAATTAATTTAAATGAACTCTCAAAATCTAACTCACAATATTTTAAAAGCTTTACAAGAGTTAGTATTTATAAAAATGCTCAAATCTTTCCAACAAGTATTGCTAGAGAGATCATAGGAGATCTAATTTGTACAAAATTCACATGGATTATATCCCTACCATATTGGACTAATTCGTAGAGAAATTACAAGGATTACATCCCTAATAGATTGGTAGCATACATGTATATAATAGTGTAAATCTATAGAAAGAAATCAAGAGAAAAAAGTTATCTTTTTTTAACTCTAACATGGTATAGAGTGGACAATGCAAAGAGATCCAAAGTATTTACTACTACTGCCACTCCAATTGCAAATCTAAGATAGGAGATTTAAGTCACTCCTCAAATCATAGAAACATTTTAAATGTGTAAAAAAATATAGCGATATCCTTGATCAGTGACCATTGTCGTCTCTTCTGGTAAAGGTATTTGTATAACCCTTTTCAGAGTTTGAGCTTTTCCTTCAAATCTAGTCCAAAAAGGTTTCAACAATAACTGTGAATAGTCTGGTGTTGAAACTCTCTCCAACTCACCTTCATTGGCAGCATCCTTCAATGGGAACATAATTGACCGGACAAGCGAAAACCCTCTTTGATCGTCTCTCTTTGGTTTTGTCACAGCTACCACTCACTACATTTGATTTCCTTCTTCCTTCTGTTGCTCGTTGTGCCAAAAACCAGCAATCTTTCATTGCCATTGACCATTACTGCCCTTTGTACTAGCCACATCATGTCTGTCGTCTACCTTGACCATGCTGCCCTCGCCGCGGATCACAATACTACTACAACCAATCAGCAACCGCCAACTTGTCAAGCACTACATGTGTAAACCCTTTATTGGTTAAATAACATTCATCGACATAAGAGAGTAGTGAAAAAGGTGATGAATAAGTGACATATTTCACACTCTTTTGTTTTGTTGGCATCACCCCATCTTTGGCTTATTTGTGATGCTCTTTTCATTAGACCCCCATTTTGATATCATCACACCTAGTCTCCATCTTATTTGAAATTTTTAATAAGATTTGTCACCTTATTGCCCTTAAAAATTATGACTTCTCATACATTTGAACTAAAGTTCATTAACATTGAGTTAGATGTCAATAATTGGCTCTATCGGGCAAAAGTTATGACATCTATCTTTAAAGTGAAGGACTTTGGACAATTGTTATAGGAGAATCCTCATGACCTTTTGATGCATAGAAACTTGAAGAATGAGAACAAAAAAACCACTATATCATTGCATCAATTCATCTAAATTTCACACAACCTATTGTTATGATGATAATTGGCTCATATTTTGCTAAAGAAGTATGGTAGCACCTAAGATCTATTGTCACATTCTAGTTTTATAAAATTGATATTTAGAAATTTTCCTTTTCTTTATTAAAACATTTTTCAAAGAGCAATAACAATATAGATATTTAGAAGAAAAAAACCCTCCACAAACTAGAATGTCACAGCAAAATCTTCAACCTAGAGTAAAATAAAGGAAAATGTGTTAAATCAAATTTTCCTTTTTTTGCTATGCCACAGGTGCCACTAGTCACAACTTAAATTACCACAAAAACACAGTCTTCCATAAGTGATTTAGAATATTTACAAGGTAATAGTGTCAATCTTAAACTTATAAAAATAGTAACTAAATACAATCTATTACAAAAATTTAACTCCTCGATTGCGCAAATACTCCATTGCCTATATACATCAAAAGGTCGCTAGGACTACTTAGCCTCTATGGCACTTCCTCTCTTGCCTCGTGCCTCCTTAATGGTTCGCTTAGAATATTTGTAGTGGTGAGCACATTTCATTCACCTTGGAATAAAACCAATGCTACCAATACTCTTAATTACAAGGCTTTTAATAATACAAAATATTTAAATAACCAAATAACTCAGCGGTACCAAGGCATGCTATATTATTGCATGACTAAAATAAGGGTAAATCAATGTATCATGTTCAATTTTAACTACAGGAAATATAACCACGAATATTATTCAAATTAAATGTCGATTCCAACTAGAACATAAATATAATGATTCATGGAATATACAAGAACTGAACATGACATAATTCATCATGGAAACCTTAATAGATAAACTCTCAAAGTAAGAATGCAATAATGATGCTCAAGTAAGAAAACTAACCAATGTTTTTACAATCATGCTCATAAAACCATGCAATACTCGCGCTCATGTGTAGGACGATCCTTTTAGTCCTATAGCAAGGACATTGGCACACCTATCTCCATTCTAACACATCACATCATGTATGACCCAACACTCCTAGATAGGTTCAACACTCCTAGACATTAATCACACATCATGTTCAACCCTCCTAGATAGGGTTTGACATTCCTAGACCATGGCCCAACACTTCTGAACCATCATCGGTCCTTATAGCTGCTTAATGAGCACACGCCTTAGGGTCTACTTGCTCGAGCCACAGTCGAGTGGTTTTTCCTAACATCAAATCAAAACCTCTCAGGGCTTACAGCTAGTCTATGACCGCTTGCCTTAAAAACATCCGATCAAATCAACATATCACCTTCCTCCTCAAGTATAACTTGAGTCAAGGAAAGGGTTAGGTTTTGAAGCCATCTCATAAAAATAAAAAATGGAAAACCTCAAGTAATTCCAAGTTCAATGTACCTTGTAAAACAATAATTGTTTATGTCCCTTTCATACAAGCATCGTCACAATTTCAAACAAGGTTTACCCATTTCAATAATCTTACATGTTTATACATACACTCATGTTTTCTTTGGATATAAGTAAAGCAGCACTTGCATGCATGATTCTAAAGATCACATAGCATGTGTATATCCGTGCTCATCTAAATTTAGATAAATATGAATGAAGCACTTTAGCTTTGTGTAGGCAATTACTACCATTCAACAATTAAGTGATACAACTTAAAGCATTCACTAGGAAAAGCCTCTTCTTCTTCTTTTTTATATATGTCTTGGAGTGTCTTGTCCATGCCAATTTCTAAGAGGTATTGTAGGTTAATCTAATTAAATTTATCATGTGCTTGCTAGGCCTACATAAAGATTTGTTTTTGAAGTTCTAGTAGGTTGATGGATGCTCTTAGCCTACTCTAGGTTGAGTGTAACTAAGCTCTCTACTTTGGCCATATTTCCCAAGGTGGACTCTTATTGCACCTATTTTCTTAAAGGTGTACAGCCCTCAAGTAGATCTCCTCACTAGGCTACCTTTAATTCTCTTTTCTTTAGGTTTTTTGTTGCTTAGTTAGCTAAGTTACAGTCGCCATTGTCTGCACTTTTCCCTTTAGCCAAACACCATCCAAAGTGAGGCATAATCCCAAGCATCAAGTTCCCATTTTGCTAATGATAATTTGAGCTCCAAGATGGTCCCCCACTTTGGTGACATAAGTAAGTGGTTTACTACTTGAAGGGTAGCTTACTAGTTCACTTGTTTTATGAATACACTCAAGTCTCATTGTTCATGAATACACCTACCTCATTCTTTATTTGTCTTCCATGTTAGAAAGGCTGTTAGAAATCTACTGGTATATACATGCATAGGTTTCAACTTTTACCTCCTAGACTCATTGAGGATCAAGCCAAAACTTGTCCCTAAGCACCCACCCTTCACTCTAAGCCCTCCAACACTCAAGCACAAAGGAGAATGAAAGACTAGCCATTCCATGGCAACTTTGGATGTAATTTTTTTGTAGATTTCTGAAGAAAATTTGCATCAGAATTTTGGCTTGAAACACCATATCATACACCCTATTTAAGTATGAGAATCACCTCCACATTCAATTCCCCTTCAAGGCTAATGTGTTAAGAACATTTCCCTTCAATACTCCAAGCTTTACCTATGTCAAAACCCAAGCACACTCCAAGGATGATGGGACGTCTCATTCTTGTTCAAACAGGGAAGATGTGAGACATCTCATTCCCTTGCCTAAAACATGAGCTAAACCACTCCAAATTCACTTCCTAGCTTTTCCACAATCATAACCCTCACATCGCAACTCCCACCATCACAATTCCAACATGTTATTAAGGTAAAAGAAACTAAGAATGCATATGGCACCATGCAGTCCACGTGAATGGTATTTTACAGATTATAAGGAAACCATGCTTAGAATATTCATAACATATAATTGATGGAATGACTTGAAAACTTTAGGAATCCATTTATTACATATAAATTGAAGTACTCTAAAAAGGAATTCTAACAAAACCAATTGTTAACACTTACAACTTAGAAACTGAGTTTTCTACAGTCCACATGAATAGTGTTTTTATGAATAGTGTTTTTCGCTAGAGTAAAATTCCATGTTCCTTGAGTTAAATCCCATAAATACTGTCCTAAAACTCATCATCCTCCAACAACAAGTGTATAATGGGTAATTAAAAGATACCCATGTGAAGATTTAACTCTATTCTAAGCAAAGTCCTTAAAGAGTGAAGTTTTTCATGACTTACAAATAGATGTTAGAAACAAACACCTAAAGCATAACTTCATGCTTACATTCCTAGCAACCATGATATTTCAAACATAAGTAAATAGTAAGAAAATAGAGATAAAACATGTAATATGTCATGCCAAATCCAACTACAAAACCCCATAACATAAGAACCAAACTAGTCATCGGTGTAGGTTAGAAACAAGGATTTATGTAGATTTTTAGCATGCATACGCCTTCCAAGTTAGGCAAGCTAGCATTGACCTCAATCCAACTTAAAACCCCTACCTTTTGGATGCTCACACTGTGACAACCCGGGTTTTTGAAACACATTTTGTAATACATTTTTGTAAGGCAAGGGCATCCACTCAGTAAAAAATTTCGCAAAACAAAGCAACAAAAATTCTTTTCTTTTAAGATTTGTTTTGAAAACCCAAGTCACCACTTCATACATAACATAAGTACAATTTGTGTATAAAATAAAATTCCATTAAAGGAATATGATTTTATTAAAGTTCTAGAATCCATCCAGTGGTTCACAATACAGCACAGTATCAATACAATACCTGTCTAAATTACATAATCCAAAATTTACAAACCTCGCAATACATTAAAAACTCTCAATACAATACAATTCCCTCAAATAAAATACATGTCTTCAAGAGGATGTATCTTGTTTGATTATTCATCCACATCTTCTTAAGTCTTCTCCAGTCTTGAGCTTCTAACCCTCCATCTATGTATCTGAGGTATTGTAAACATGGAAACATGTACTATACCTTAGCAAGCTATGCTTGGTAGGGGAATACAAAAACATATTACTTCATCAACATAAGAATACATACCTTAGTCCTTATTTCATCATAGTTATCCATTCATAAGTTATCTCCACATAGGGTACATACGCTATTTATGTAGTACATGACAAATTAGTTAATATAGTGAAGATTGCTTAAAACTTGTTACTTTCCCTAGCTATACTCCCACATAGGAGAGCAATACCTAGCCAAAGATTATTCAACCCTTATTCCTTCCCCTGGCTATACTCCTACTTAGGAGAGCAATACCTAGCCAATTATCATATGGGGTTTTTATTCTAGGAACTCATGTAATAGCATATCATCATGCCATGGCATCATATTATGCCTATCATATGTGCATCATAATGCAAAATACATTAGGACTACTATGCTCATAGTCTTAATCAGTATAGCGCACCCAGATAACTGTATAATCCTCCACTAACACCAATTGTGGAATAATCAATCCATGTCCTCATGGGGTGGACCATAGCTGTCACAGTGAGGCCTTCCCATTATTGCCCCACCCGACATTTAGCCTCTCTTTGGGCATGGTATCATCATACAAGTTTCAGGAAGCGGGTGGCCAAACCCTTATAACTTCCCTAACATAGCATCCCCAGTCTCTATCTCTGTGTAAAACAAAACCACAAGCCTCCATACTTGTATGAAAAATATATTGTACATATCAGACTATCTGTCTGTTTAACTAAGGCTGGAATATTATACATACCCTATTCTTAGGGTTTCCTTAGTCTTCATATCTCAGTACTTTCACCTCATTATACTTGATCATTAAATTAGATCAAGT
This sequence comes from Warburgia ugandensis, assembly GCA_035236585.1. Lineage (NCBI taxonomy): Eukaryota > Viridiplantae > Streptophyta > Magnoliopsida > Canellales > Canellaceae > Warburgia > Warburgia ugandensis. The sequence continues at coordinate 34,100,377 of CP141139.1, forward strand.
GGATTAGATTATGAGGTTAGATCTCTTTGGTTGATCATTCGGTTAGATCCCATATTTTGGATCACTTTGTTTGATCATTTGTTTTGGATCACTTGTTTGGATCATGTGTTTTGGATCCCTTAATTGGATAATATGTTTTGGATCCCTTAATTGGATCATATGTTTTGGATCCCTTAATTGGATCATATGTTTTGGATCACTTAATTGGATCATATGTTTTGGATCTCTTAATTGGATCATATGTTTTGGATCACTTAATTGGATCATATGTTTTGGATCCCTTAATTGGATCATATGTTTTGGATCCCTTAATTGGATCATATGTTTTGGATCACTTAATCGGATCATATGTTTTGGATCATTTAGTTGGATCATATGTTTTGGATCCCTTAATAGGATCATATGTTTTGGATCATAAGTTTTGGACCACTTGTTTGGATCATGACTATGCTAAGGTACTAAGCATATTGATACAATGAAGGTCTATAGTTTTAGACAGATAATCATGTATATCTATACATGAATCTCTAATATATCTTTGTATATCCACCTACCTCAAAGTAGTATCTTGATTCTACATATCCAGTGTATTCTTCCACAATGTCCATCATGGTCTGGATTCATCCATCTGTCAAACCATATGTATAAGGTTATTTCCCTATTCAAGTATGTATTCTTATAGATAATGCCCTAATTTTTCTTGAATCAAATTTGATCAAGGGTTTAGGATTCTCTGTCTATGTTCTTCTACATACGCATACATACTATACAGATACCATGTAATACAATACTACATTAGTATTTGTTTTTTATTATCTAAGATCCTATGGATCTTGTTTGATCATCCTTATCTTGATTATCATTTTTATTAGGATTAGATGATTTACTACATTTTATGCTCTCATTATTATTACCCAACCAATTAATGTTTTATTGGTTGAGGGTAGCTTATTTTATTCTAAGTCTAGATTGCTCCTCTTATGTCAAATTGGCTAAGGCATACTAGTTAAATGGTTAAACACAAAGTCGCTACTTCAATCCTCATGTAAGGAGGCGTTTAAACCTCACAAACGTCAACGGAAGGTGAGGGGAGAGCGTGGCTCTATTAGATAACCCCCTTAACCACTATTTCCATCATTCACTAGCTTGACCCTAACTCAACCTTTCATAAGGTTCCTATGAGCATTTAATCCTAAGTATTCTTTCTAATTGTTTTTAATTAAATCCATGAACTAAAATGTCATTCATGGAGATTTATTATTCTCCTAAGTTGGACCAAGGAATTTATATTTCTTGTATTATCCTACTAACTATGGTCCTTACTATCATTAAGTCTATGTCATACATTCCATGTGAATGTCCCTTCCTTCTAATTTCATTTAATTACCATTTCAATGAAATTACAATTACTTAAGCATTGAAGCATAAGTTTAAAGCTTAAATAACAAACAATTAACTAAACACTTAAATAAACAATTAAATAAACAATTCTATAATTAACTCAACTAAGAAATGAAAGAAAATAATGTTCAATAATTCAAATATCAATCTAACATGCTATCATGATCCAAGGGTCTTAATTGATCCATATTTATTTTTCATCTCTTTAGGTTTTAGATCAAGGAGATCTTAGGTTACTTTATACCATTTAAGGGCATAGATCTTGATCTAGCCCAAATCCACATCATCCATTCATTAAATCCATATGATCTTATCTCAATATCATCATCAAAATACATACATACTGTCCAATCATCCTGGATCATCTTGATCTAGGAGATACTATTCAATTTTAGGGATTTTAGTAACTCTTAAGGCTAGATCTCTTACGATATGCCTAATAAATATAATTTTATCCGCTGATATTATTTATTATATTAGAAAATAATCATCCAATAAGGTATTAGTGGTCTGATCATCCTAGATCTTGTAGATCAAGGATGTTAGTTACTTATCCACTTAATTATAGAAATTTTAATTAATTAAAATAAATTTTTTATAGGTTCAGTCCATTCTGATTATCATAAGAAATCCATAAAAATTTTCTAATCTCAATTTGAATATAAATTGATATCGAAATTGAGATTTCAAGATTTCAGCCCATTTTAAGGGCTGAATTTCACCTTACTGTTTTAGATCAATTTTACTAATCTAGAGACACAATTTATATTGTGAACATGATTATTAAGGTTTTGGAACCTTCTAAACACATCCAACGGTTCAGATTTTATTTTTGGGGTTATATGGGCCATGATCCATAATCAATGACACATATTTGATTAAATAGATCATGTAGATACTAATTAAAAACATGATCTAACATTTTTAGTAGATTAATAACATAATTATGAATCCATATAAAGTTTTTGATCTAAATTTGTAAGTCAATTACAATCAAAATTAAGATTTTAAGATTTCAGCCCGTTTTAAGGGCTGAATTTCATCTTTACTATTTTTGATCAATTCCTTCATATCTATGAATACAAATCTGACTGTGAACCTAATTCTATGGTTTTACTAGGTCTCTGAAGACATCCATTGGTTAAGATTTGTCTTTTGAAGTCATCTGAACCATGATCTAAGATCATGGGTACTGATTTTACTAAATAACATATATAATCACAATTTGAAACATGGATATAATATATTCAGTACCTAGATCAAGTAACAAGGAATCTGTAGAAGCTTTCTGATCTAAAATCAGAGTCCTATCGAGCTCTGAATTGAAGATCCAAGATTTCAGTTACAAAATAGACGGTCAAGATTAAATCTGGGTTACAGGCAACACCCCGCGCCTGTGACCGGCTACAGGTGAGATGTCCGATTTGGACTGTTGGATTGCCTGTGGCTGGATCTCCTCCATCCTTTAAAATCAAAGGCCCATATTTCATCTCCTAGGGTTTTGGACCCTAGGAAGTCATCCAACGGCTCAGAAGATTCATCTGAGCTATCTATGATGAGATCTCCACCACCCAAGCTGGATCCATCGAAGACTGGGGAGACCTCTTGATGGCCGGAAAACCTTGCCTATCTACCAAAAATGAAATAGGGGGTGCCAGTGCACCTACCTGTGCTGGTCTGGAGGGGAAGAGTTCACCGGACAAAGAGAAAATCCACCGGAGAAGATGGAGAAAACCCTAGACACCGGATAACCCATACAGCCTGAAATTTCTCCGTTTCCGTTGCAGAGAATGTAATGCGGAGAATGTAAGGGACCATGGGGTTTTTGTAGATATCACCCTTTCGAAAATTACCAACGGTGCAAGATCATCATTAGACAGTCGGATTGGCCGTAATAGCCTGAAGAACATGCCGGAGACGGTAACCCTTACTGGGTTAACTTTTGTTTTGAATTTTCTGAAGATCTAGGAGGTGGATCATCCTCAAATCAAAGTTATTTTGTAAATAGCTCTTTTTCGACTCCATCCAATGGTTAAGATGGGCTTTCAACGGACATAATTTGATGTCTAATTGAAATAGGGTTTCCAGGCGAAAACCCAGTTCAATCAGGGACGACGGGTCTCGAGACGCTCCCGACATCTCCACTAAGATTGGAGAGACTGGTGCGTTTGTGGACACGCCCACAGGCTTAAGAAAGAGGGAGAGAAAGAAAAAGAAATTGGGAGAGATGGGGGACGTTTCTGGAGCTGATATTTTGCAGCATGCTATGGGACCTCGTGAGGATTATTAAGGAAATTTTTTTGGATCTATTTATAGAGGTATTTGGAATTTTTCATGATTACTTGAAATCATCACATTGATTTCTTTTAAATATTTAAATGTCATTGGATTCCCACTACCACCTCCTTCTCCACTAGCAGATGGTAGTGGTTTGACTAATGATTGCATGTTTTCCCGACGTTGGATCCCTTTGTGGGCCCCATGTGGGCCCCACATGTGTGTGAAAATACCAAATTGTCCTTTTATGGAGAAAAATCCATTTTATTCTCTTGGGCTCGAAATTGAGCGTACTTAGGGGTGTTGGATTCGTATTTCTGAGTACATTCCAGATTTTTGGGTCTCAAGTATTGGTTATTTGTAAAATTATCATTTTGCCCTTTCATTCATTAAAATGAAGAAAAATACAGAATTTTCATCCATATTAAAAAATTGTCGTGCTTATAGTCATTTTAAAGCGTTCGTCGCATATGTTTTCAATTATACATATCTCATACCTTGATTCCACTTCTATGAGAAGTGCATATTCCATAACCCTAATATTCCAGTCTGATTTTCATTGAAATTTTCAATTTCAATATTTATTTAATTTCTTTATAAAAAATTAGGGGTGTTACACACACTCCTGTTGCTTTCCCCCTTGCTTAAGATCTTCACTAACCCAAATCAAAGTGGGTTTTGCATGCAAAATTCACGCTCCCTGCTAGTTGTGTAGTCAACCAGTAGTAGCTGCCATCTTAGTCCAAGTTTGAGCTTCAATACCTCTAGGTTTTACCCTCCCTTACACCCAAAATCCTTGCCTCCACTCACTCTCCACTTACCACAACCCTAGGGAACTCAAATCACTTCTATTTTGAGGGAAACTACAAGTTTTCCCCAACCTACTGCATGTTATTCCTGCAGTCATGGTACCACACGACCAATTACTTTTGAATCTAAAACTCTTCCTCTCTTCTTTGTTGGTTGGTCCCTTCACTCCTCACAACCTCCTTCAACCATTATTCTTCTGAGCTAGGTTCGCTCTCCCTTCCATCTTTCCTCCAAGTTGCAACTTTGGTTCAATTTTCCCTTTTTTGCAGCCCATACATGTTTTCTCCCCTTTCCATTTTCAGCCCCAATGTGAAATATTTATTGGGGACAAGGTGTGGAACTTAAGTTGGGTTTTTCTTCTTCTCTTTTCCCACTTAAGATTGGTTTCTTTGTTATTATTTCAACTTAAGTTTGATTGTTATTAACATTTCCACTTAAGGGTAGGAAACATATGCAAGCTCAAGCAGTCCAAATGCTCATCCTTTCTACTCTCTTTAATTAACCCCTTATTCCATCATTCTAACACCCCATTTATTTAAGGTTTGTTATTAACTACATAGAGCTTCTTACTCCTTTGTTCTTACCCAAACTTTTAAGTGAATCAATCACTCTTTTACATGGTTAATGTCCTCTTAATTATATCTTGCTAAGAGTTAAGATGAATTTTCACACTCAACCTTTCCTAAGGTCAAGATATAAAATGTAAAGGAAAATTTAAAAAAAAATCTATTTTTTTTGTAACTTTTTATATATTATAAGGGATTTACATATTCATTGGTATTACGTCTACATATTTTCATACTATCTTTGTTAGACACTATAAGTTAGAACTTGAGATTTGTCACTTGTGATAACAGCTTGGGCAGCACATTTCTGAGTTTCAAGCTCAAATGCAATCTCTTTGGGAAAAAATATCACTCAATGGACTAGCATAAACTCACTCTAATAGAGAATACCAATAACTTTGAGAGCGAACTCATCTCTTCTAGTTTCTAATAGCTCTCACTAATGAGTTTGAGGTATTACACAGTTCCATTCTTCAACTTAGAGTGTTCTTCTAGAATTTAGTGCATAAGACAGTCATAAAGGTCTTCCTTCTGAGTCTCAATTAGATGTCAAACTTGTAACTGTTCACAATTCTAGGCTTTCTAAATTACTTACTAGTAGCAAGAATCTTTCCTACACTTGTTGTCTGATAAGTGTTCAATTTTGTATAAAAAAGTACCTAATTAGTAGTACATGTGTTATAAATTATAGTGCGACAAGTATATGATTTTTTCAAAATTAATAACACATGCATTTTTAACCTAATAATTCAAAAGTTTGATATTTTGTAGATTCAGAAGCTAATCAAAGTATGTGAATCATCATAGTTTTCTAGGATTTAATTAGGCTCTTTTATCTTTTATAAGTATTGAAATGATGAGCCAATGACCAAGATCGCTTAAGATGTGAATCTATGATCAATATCAAATCAGAGTGCTAAGACCCAAATTTCATCATTTCAAAGATCAAGCAAGGTTTAAGATCATCTCAAGGCAAGATGATGAGTCCAAGGAAGCATTTGGAAGAATCAAAGGTGATTAGAAATAAGCCATGCAATTCTACCACCTTTGTGTGATAATTGGAGCCATGTAAACCCCTTAAGTCACGTGAGTTATATAAGCCATGAAACTAAGGACTTAAGCCATAAAAAAGGAGCCACTCAAGGCATCTTAGACAAGGCTACCAAGTAACCACATGTTTTGGAACTTTCCATGCGAATTTCCTAATTAGACGAAAACTTGTTTTTAAAGAATCTAAATGGAAAGGAAGTTGGATGATTATCAATATGGTAAGATACGCATGCAAAGTGGACCAATGAGAGGAGTTTCACAATTTTCATATTTCCTATCTATCCTTCTCTTTCTCCAAGAGTGAGTCTTAGAAAGGAAAATCACACATGATATATGTGTAATTCCCTTCTAGGAACTCCACCACCATTCCACCTCCTTCCACCCACCTTCCTAGAGTCCTACTTCTAATTCCCATCCTAAGTTACCTATCCCATTCAACTACCTTCCCCACTTCCTTATCCCCTCTCTCTTATCTCTTAGGATAGAATTCTAGCAACGTTAGAAGATTTAACCATCTATATAAAACTCTTCAGGGCTTCCATGCAATAATATAGAGAGGGGGAGACTCCTGCTCCAAAAATGGTGGTGCATCCCACCTTGATCTTCTCTTAGGGATCTCCACACATCCTAACTTCAAGCCTCCATGCCTCCTTCGAGCTTCAGCATGTCTTATTTCCTCTAGTTTTGTAAGTGTTTTTTTTAGGTTGGTTCTTTACATCTTTTCTTTCCTTGCTTCTTAGTTCCATGCATCTATTTCCATATGCTTGAGTTCCTTTGTTGTTTGACCCTTGTATCCAAAGGCCACTAATCTCTTATAGTGACAACTAAGAGAAAGTAGCCTTTGGATCAAGTTCTTAGCTCCTTGATTTCCTTGCCCTTTTGTTGCTTATTCTCTTCTTTGTTCCTAACTTGATTTCCTCCTCTAATGCAATCCTCTCCCTTGGTTCACATGCATGAGCTCTGATAAATAGTATTCAACTTGAATTTTAAGTCAAGAGTTCTTATTTTTATGTTCAAGTTGTATGCGCACCACACTTGTAATTTTTACATTCAATGAAATCAAGTTTGTTTCATGCTTAATTTGCTTAAAATATGTGCACTTTTCATGAATGTTTCAATTGCTTTAAATCTTGCTTGTTATGGTTGACTAAATCGTGCTCTTTGTGTATACTTTTCTATGATCAATCTTAATTGGTTCATGCATTCCACTCTAGTTTGTTACATGCATTCTTTCCATCTTAGATTCCATGCACACCATGCGTACTTTTTATTATAAAGTTCATGCACATCGTGTTGCTTGTTGATTCCTTTAGTTGCATGCTAGGTTTAATTCAAGGTTAGGTTTAATTCTTCACCAATTAAGTTGTTAGGGTAGTTTTAGATATTTTCTAATTCTAGCTTTTAGCAAGTTTTATTTCTAAAAATTTTTCATTTAGTTAATGTTTCTAATTTCATGTATGTTTTCTTTTTCATGTTATTTAATTTCCTAGTTTGGTCAATACAATTTTTTTTAGGCTAGTATAAGTGATTTATTCAAGATCTAATCAACATACAAATCTGTGAGATTCCTTGTGGGATCGACTTCACTCACATACAATTACTACATTGATTAAAGCTACACCATTGTCATAAGTGGGGTCACTGGAATAATGATTGCTTACACCTTTAACATCATAATAAGGAAGGACCCTCTTGTATTGCTATAACTATTGGTCCATTGGCTTCCCCCTCAACATGGTCTGCATCTTCCACAGGTGTTTTGCTTTCTGAGGCTCGTGAAGTTTTTCACAACCTTTTCAATCAAGTTCTCTCTGGTAATGGCCTTTCTAGTACTAGTAATCATTATGTAGCTTCTGCCACTATCCCATCAAGTACATCTCAACTCTACTTAATTTTTATACTCAAGAGCTTTAGATCATATGTCTTACACTCTGCATGCCTTTGCATACCTTTGCCCATTAAATAATCACATATCAATTCACACTGCCAGTAATATCCCATTATCTGTCACAAGCATTAGAAGAATCAAAACTCCTAACTTAGCATTATACAATCTTTTACTAGTTACCATCTTACTATACATTTGATATAATCAATCAGTTATGTGACCAAGGATATTATGTGATCTTCAGTGACTATTAATATGTTGCGCATGATCCACAGACCGAGAAAATGTGTGAAACATGGATTAGGAGTGGTTGCCTTTACTGTCTCAGTCCTATCACTTGCCCATTTATCCCATACTGCTGCCTCCACTTGCCTTGGTTTATAGCATGATAGATTAGGTCATCCTTATTTATCTTGCCTTCATAAACTCAATTCTAATGGATCATTGACCACTCTTACCAAAATTTAGAACCTTCATTATGAGCATTGTATGTTTGACAAACATCACATTTTCTCTTTTCTCGTAGTTCTATTCCCTTTTCTTCCATTGAAAATAGACTTAATGGTGCTCGATGCTTGCTCTCCCGATTGAGGCTTCATTTAAAATGTCTCTATGAAGACATCCAATTTAGGTTAGATGAGGGTAGCTTAAGTATTAGAGACTGCACGATCCTTTGTGAGTGGCTTCTTGCTTTGCTTGCATATGAGGAGTGGTTTTGTAGAGTTTTTTTTTTACTTTTTGACTGCCTCTTGTTATGTTTTATTCATTGATGATTATTTGTGTTTCACAAGGATTTATGTCATGCATGCTAAATTTGAGGTTTATCAAAATTATGTGAACTTCATTAACATGGTCTAGCATAATATTCTAAACGAATCAAAATCTTTAGGTCTGATTTTAGCTGCTCATAGAACTTTTTAAAACTCCTTGCATTGCATGGTACTATACCTCAGCTTTTATATTATGATGACCTAAGTTTTTATAATACTTTTTCATAATCCTTTTTTAAAATGTGGGGTCCCAAGTTTGAAAATATTTTCAAAAACAAACTAGCAGAAAACATTTTCTTTGAAATCTATTCGAAAACCTCAAGTGTCAACTTTTGATTTGTAATTGTAATAACCCAAAATTTTAAATTCCATTTCAAATGATTCTGAATTGATTTTGATAAAATGCAAATTTAAAATGTCATGTCTTAAGTTCCATAAAATTGTCCTTTTGAAATACACCTCATTGAGCCCAAAAATCTTAAAATTTGGATTATGCTTGAGAAAAAGAATCCAACAACATAAAGAACATTAAAATCAGAGCTCGGATGAGAAAGTTATAACCTTTTGAAGGTGTAAATGATTTTAGTAAAAAAATCTAAAAAAGGAAAATTTTTAAGTAAAAGGAGTGTCCATTTTGATAATAACACTCGCTCCCACTTAAGTGATTGAGGAATAGACAGTTAGGTTTGTTCCTGAGCCGATAGAAGGAAAGAAACTCAACAAGGAGAGAAAAGAAGTAGAAGAAGAAAAGAGGAAGAATAAAGGGAAGAAAAGAGGAAGGAGAGAGAAGGAGGAAACCAGGCTGCTGGAGGAGATTGGTATGCTTGCAAAGAGGAAGAAAAATAAGATTTTAGCTGTTGGAGTTGCAGGCCATTGCCAGAGACGACACCAACTCAGATCACTGATCTGCTATGATCATCTCACTCAGCACATGAGCACGAATTAAAACTCCAAGGTGTTGGAGCAATCCATGCCCTTCTTGACCATAACTAGAAGAGAAAATTAATGCACGATAAAGCTCAGAGGGTTTCATCTCATTCTAGAGAGGAAGAAGCATGGAAAACCCAACCTTTAATTTGAGCTTTTTAACTAGATTCATATGCTTTCATGCTAGATTTAGGTTTTTATGATAATCCAACCATTGATTTCCTAATCAATGACTAGAAATAGGTAAATGCTTACCTGATATAACTCAAATTTGATTGAGATTGTCGATCTAAGCTTGAAAACAATCAGACAATCTCAACTATCTGATTAGTTATTGTGTAAATAGTATTTGGTAATACCTAATCGATAATTAGATGCCACCAGTAAGTTCCTTTGACCCTAAATTTATTAGAATGAATCAAATTCACTAATCTAGGGACGAAATAGACCAAACAATCTTAGTTGTCCAATCTATTACAATTAAAAATAGTAATGCTGTGATCTTTGATCGATGATCTGACACCATAAATGAATTCTTAAACCCTAAATTAACTAAGGTGTGACATAAATTGTAAATTTTGGAAAGAAATTGCCATCCAATCATACAATGAAGGAACCAAAACCTAGCAACATCTAATCAGTGATCAGATGCCACCGTCATGTTTGCTAACCTTTAATTAATAATTATATTAATGATACTATATATATTATGATCAGAGTACTAATCATCAGAAAGGATAAAAAAATCTACGATTTTGATTGAGAATAAGTAGAAAACTATAAAATTGGTATAACTAGTACCATCATTGGTAATCTTCATGTTAATCTAATCTAAAGACACTATGATTCCTTGAAAATTTAGTATGTTGAGGTCAAATTCTAGGAAATCTAACGGATTAAATGAGGATCATTGACCTGTAACTAAACATACTGATGGAACCCCTGAGTACTATTTATGTTAAATAAATTGAAATCTAACTATAGAATGATTTGAGAATTTGAAGTAAGATTTTCATCCAATTGGTTGGAACCTAAAAATATGAATATGGATTGTTGCTTGATAGTCAACGACACAGATTTATAGTTCAAATTTGATGGACGTTGGAGGATGACCCATAGTTGAGAGCACAAATCAATGATGTAAATAGATGAGATTGTGCTACTTTAATAATTTATGAATGACGAATTATTAAAAACATAATGGTTCCACAATTAACACATGATTGAGACTATTCAATCAAAAGTTAAATAGAATTCTTTATAACTATTAATATATGAATTGATGTTGACACGAAATCTGAAATATTGACTTACTTAAGTGATCGATAAGTGAATTGAAGAAGGGACATAACTAAATCATAAAACAAGGCAAAAGAGGTAGGTAGTTTTAACATTGATATTCTTTTGTGAAACATGAAAATTATTGATGACTATTCTATCATATTTGAAAATAGTTAAAATTGAGATTTTTTATTTATACAATGAGTATACTTGTATTTGATGCAACTTATTAGTTTGGAATACCATGTTGATATATTATTAAATTGAAAACTAGTACATGAAAATGTATTTGAAATTACATGGAGTTTGTGATTTAGGAAATGATAAGTAAAGAATCCTCAAACTCAACCCTTGCAAGTGTTGCTTTCACAAGGTGTAATACACGCCATTTTGAGAAAATATAGTAAGAAGGGGGAAAATTCTTAAACTTCATAAAATCAATTAAAAACCCTAGATTTATGCAAAATAAGTTGATGAAAGTGACATAAAACAAAAATTGTCAAACTTGGAGACTGTATGCATCATCAGCAACAACCGAAATCTAGTCGCCTTCTCTAGCGGTGGCAACGTCTGTCCAGGCAACCAGGATGCCACCCAAAGACGTGTAACACATTGCACGCAATGGGCGCAATTGCATGCTTGCATCATTTCCAGCGGCGATGGAATGCATGTGCGTCCCAATGTGACACCCTGGGTTGTCTAAACCCTTTTCCAATACATAACAATAATAATTTGCTTTATAAAATAGGCAGGATCCCTAAAAGTGTAAAAACTTGCAATTAACATAATTAACGCAGTATTCAAAAGAAATCCTCAAGGGTCATCCCATATCCAAAACCATGATAATAAACAGAAATCAAATCATTAATACACCGAGCATGCTTAAAGTAAAACCACGACAAATCATACACAATCATGAAAAGACAATAAAAAGAATAATTTGTCTAAATCCCCTAGGGCCTGTCCATGATTACCATGTCATACACACATCGGCAACTAAAGGTACACTATACAAGTAGTGCGGGTCCAATCTATCCAAAATGTCAACATCCATGTACAACCCAACAATTCTAAACATAAGTCCGAGAGACGTACACTAAATCAGTCTCTGAAATACAAAATACAGATTGTCCCTGAGATCCTCACTCAATCAACGCTGCTCCACTGCTTTTCCTTCTCGTTATCACACTCCAATTTTGAGGCATTGCAAAACAAAGTAATGCCTCAACAAGCTTTTTCTTGTGTAGGTGATCACATTCAATGAAAGTATAATAAAATCATGTGACGTGAAATATCAATGTCATGGTGAATCTCATAAAATAAAACATGTACAAGGCACATTAAATTAACAGATGTCCATAACAATAACACATGAAAATCTAAAGTCTAAAAAAATCAATATCAAATCCCATCATTATGGCATGCAAGGCATGATCAAAACATGGATAAGCATCCATCAAAAGTAATGAGAATCCATGTTCACATTGAAACAATGTAATGCATGTCATGATCACAAAATGTAGTGCATAATCAAGCCCTATGAGTGCCTTGACTATGCTCACAACGATGTTAATGAGTACTCATTCCAACCCTGGGTCCCTCACGTGCAGCCCGCATCAATCCATTCCAGACAGAAGCTTAACAACCATCCGCCAGCTCGCCCTCAAATCGGTACAAGACCCAGCTTACCTCGCTTCACCTTATACATTCCAACCTTGGGTCCCTCACGTGCAACCTGCATCAGTCCATTCCTTATGAAAGCCTATCAGCCATCCCCCAGCCCGCCCTCAAATTGGTACAAGTCCTAGCTTACCCCGCTTCACCCAATAGTCTCAAATTATGATCTATGATAAGGTGTAATCCTATGATAAGGTGTAATCCATCACACATTAAAACATGAATAATCACATAATCAAATCTCATAATATTTAACATGAAATACTGAACACATTTCAATAAATCACGATAGTGCAAAAAACACATGCCTCAAGAATTTCAGATAAAAAGTCACGATCGATGAAATCAAGGAGAAATCCCAAATGCAAATACCTAACTCGACAAATGCGATACTCCAGTCAGATGTGTAAGCAATGTCACGTAGTGCGCTTTGATGTACCTGTCACATCATAAGTCATCTATTACTTGGTGTTCCCACATCTCAAAATAAACAAATCCAAATGACAATTCCCCCGATCTGGTAGTTAATCCTAGATTAACAGCTCAGATCATTTGATTAACCCTCTATTAGGTTAATCCCAAACTAGATGTAGATTTTTCTAACATCCAGACAAACATCCATGGTCTTTGATAATCAATCTATGTCACAATTCACTTAATTGATGTCCCTTAATCAATGAAGAGTCAGTCTCTATCATCTCGTGAAGTTTGGAGATGATCCGACCATTGGATTGCTCCATACCACTTATAATTGACATTTGATAGTCAATTCTAATCATTCTCATCATGATCTTTCTAATTTCATTGGTTATTTAGTGATTTACATGTATCTCTATGATTATACATCAATCTGACGGTCACATCACTCTCTGATTAGCCAATCCTAAGGCATTTAATCAGATCAATGGTTAGGATTACTTTTCTTGACAATCACATGAGATCTACTCTACTAATCCCCTAGATAATCTCATATTTGATGCATACAATCAAGTTCTAATGCTTGATCATCCACTGATCATCTTGATCTAGGTTATCTAATGGTATTTTGTAATTTTACTTTTGGATCATGATTTGGACCTCTATAGCTCCTAAAATCACATTTTTAATGAATGGACTGTCCAAAAATTAGAAAAAAAAATCAATTTAAACAGGGTAACATCACAAAGATGCGCGTGGGTGTGAAGCATGTATGGCACGCGTCCCTCATGCTTCATCGTCACTATGATGCACGCGCATCATAATGCACCTCTGTGTGGTCACATACCCTTGGACGCAGGTGTGTTCGCCATGCCTGAAGATGACACACGCACGTCACGCTGAGCACATCTTCGATTTTTATGCCATTTTGTTCGGTTTTTCATGTACAATCACTTTATGGCATTTTCATTCACTGATTTTTCTTAAACCTAAGGTTTCTACTCAATTTTTATCATGTTCACAAAATTTTTCTCATTTACTATTTTTCACGTTTTCTAGCATCCTAAGCCGTTAGACTCCCACGAGTTTTTTCCTTGTTTCATCATGACACGATGAATGGTTTAGATCATCCATCTGACACTATTTCATCAATTTACTTTCACAAAAACAGTAAATAATATGCAGTTGTTGAAAAACAGCAATCTGCACCGTTTTCTAGCATTAAAAACAGTGAACTCAAGGAAAACAAGCCGGAAATGGAGAGGGGAAAAGAGAATGGGGGTCTACCTCAATCAAGCCAGTTGAAGGAGGAAGAATCGATTGCACACGCGTAAGGTGGGTGCACCGCGTTTGCTGATATCCTCGCTGTTGCAGACGAAACGGAGAGGAGAGTTATGGTGGGGAGAGAAAACTGAGAGATCATTAATGGGGGGAGGTGCATTTAAAGCACCCCCCCATAATGACTATCAGTTTGTGGGTTTAAGCACCCAATTCGTGGGCCCCACATGTGAATTTACAACTCTATCCCTTATGCTTATTTTATTAAATGCAAAATTTAAAATAATTAGCCATTTTTCCTTTGGTATTTGATTTTAGCGTTCTTAATGGCATTGAATTCCATTTGTCAAGTACATTTCAAATATTGAAGTTTTAGCTCATGATTAACCTCTAAAAATTTCAAATCCCCAAATTTCTCAATTTTCACAAAATTTCAAAATTCCATGAAATTAAGCATTTTTAGAATTTAAAAATAGCAGGTATTACATCCTCCCCTCCTTATAGAAATTTCGTCCTCAAAATTCTTTCCATGTCATTCCTTAACAATTCTAAAAACATCTCCATATCACAAAATCCACAAATGGTACCATCATTCCAGAGTCAAGGTCAATAAACAATTTCTTTACATGTTGTCTCCTCAAATAACAACTCATACATATAAACCAATGTATGTTTCAAATCATTCCAGATGAAATTACTCATATTATGGTTAGAACGTGTGACACCCCAGGTTTTCTAAACATTTTTCCAATACATAATGATAACAATAATAATAATAATTTGCTTTTATAAAATAGATAGGATCTTTGAAAATAAAAACTTGCAATTAACATAAATAACACAGCATCCGAAAGAAATTCCCGAGGTTCATCCAATATCCAAAACCACAATAATAAATAGAAATCAAATCGTCTATACCTTGAGCATGTTCAAAGTAAAACCACGACAAATCATGCATAGTTACGAAAAGACAATAATAAGAATAATATGTCTAAGATCCCCCAGGGTCCATCTATGATCACCATATTACACACACTTCAGCAAGTAAAGGTACACTATACAAGTAGTGTGGGTCTAATCTATCCAAAATGTCAACATCCATGTACCGCCCAACAAATCTAACTTTAAGTCAGATAGACATATGCTAATCGGTCTCTGATGTACAAAAAGGCAAATGGTTCTTGAGGTCCTCACTTAGTCAACGCTGCTCCATCTACATACCCTTAGCGCTATCAAGTTCCAAATATGAGGCATTGCAAAACAAAGCAATGCCTCAACAAGTTATGCTTATGTAGGTGATTCACATTCAATGACAAATGAAATAAAATCATATGGTGTAGAGTACCAAGATAATGGTAAATCTCATAAGATGAATATATGCAAAGCCCACAAAACATCTGACATCCATGATGAATAATACAGGAGAATCAAGGTTTAAACAAATCAATATCAATCCTGAGCATCATGGCATACAAAGCATAAGAAAAATATATGGATATACGTCCATCGAAATAATAAAAACATGTGTCCATAGAATAATATAATGCATGTCAAAATCATCAAAACATCATCCACAATCAAGCCCTATGAGTCTCTTAAGTATATCACCGCAATGTAGGCCTAACTCTCAGTACTTTTCACTTTCACCCTTTCACTCACGATAGGGTACTCATGGAAAGACGCGTTCCAATCCTGCTTTCACCCGTCAGGCACTCATGGGGGGGAGGGATGCATCCCATCACAACCTCAATTATTCCAATCGACAAAGCATGGAAACTTCCATAAGATCCAGTCTAGGACAATTGTGGTGCAATATCAGTCATATAGTGAAATATAGGGCTAAATCATGTAAATTAAGATATCATAATATCAACCATGTATGATAAAGAAATTTTCATGAAAACATGATAATGTGTAAAACTCATGCTTTGAAGTTCCCAAATAATATGTCATGATTCGTGAAATCATGGGAAACTCTCATGTAAAATAACCTCAATAGGTTCTATCAAAGCCCATGATAAAGTACAGTCTATCACCTATAAAACATGGTTATTCATAAAATAGAATGTCATGTTATCAACAAGAAGTAGGGAAAACCTTTATGTAAACATGGTAAGACTCAAAACACATGCCTCAAGAACTTTAGACAACAGGTCATGATCAATGAAATCACGAAGAAATTTTGAATAAAATCACCTACCTTGATAAGCACAGTACGTCATCAACGTATTTCCCTTCCTTGTAATTGCAAAAGCCCCTGATTTGTTTAACAATCAACAAGGAGTTGAATGATAGATATGGAGTAAAGACCTAGATGCATTAACTGTCACCAACAAATGTCAGAAAATAGCTTTGGCTCGTCTTCTCTAGCGACCAATGATGAGTGAAAAATGACCTGAGGTTGGTTTTCTACAAGTCAATCTTTGTTTTTACATTGATTTGTTGATGGAATCGTGGATGCATAAAGATCTAGGGTCCTAACAATGATCTAAAATGATCCCTTTATCAAAACAGTAAATTCGAGATCAATTTCTCAGTCTCATAGGTAATAAGAGACTAAATGGAATTTCAATGACTCTGTTTGAGTTTCAATCACCGATCCAAGACTTAAAAAGTCAGATTCAACCATTGTCTCAAGATTTCTACATCTTTGAGCACATTTGATCTGTTGGATCATCTGTAAAATATAAATATTATCACATTCAAAGTTTGACAATCTGTGAGCCACATATCTAACCATTCATAAATGAGATCAAATCATTAATATATGGTTGGGGACATTGATTTGTAAATCCAACCACCTAGTTTTCAGAAACCAACAGTGTTGATCCTCAAATAATTTTGAGACCAAACATTAATCCATTAGCTAAAAACGTTCAGTGAGATGTTGAGATTAAGATTTGACCAATTCTAATTTTTGGATCATTAATATATAGAGTGAATAGTAGATCATAGGGTGATATGTCATGATTCTTGCATCTGATTGATGAGGAATTGCTAGCAAATGACTAATCATAACTCTAATAGCCTGAGATGAGTTTTAATTATTGATAGATAATCTAAAATCACGATCAGACCACCATCCAATGGCTTTAATGAGATAACCACGAATATGAATGTTCAAAATGTGAATCAAACAGTTAATTAGTGATGAGGATTGTTGAATTGCAAAATGAGCTATTTGTAATGAAACATATCAGTGGTTTCAATTATGAGTGAGTTGATCTGGATTGTTGATGAGAAATCAACAGTGCATATATGAGATTTCTAGTATCTAATGGATATTTGATTGACGATCCACAACTAGAAATGCATATCAACAACCTAAACAACTAAGATCATGTGATTAAGATTGATAAATAGTGATTAACTACTTGAAATCTGACGGTTCCATGATTTTGGATAATCTGAATTATCAGATCATGTTTAGATGAATAATCTGCATGTAGAAATGGTGATGAATAATCAAATTATGAGATCCCCAGTTATGATGTAAATGCAAACTTGAAATATTGTTAAAAGCAAATTTCATAAGTTGCCTAGATTGAAGCACGATTTGGATGCTTGATATGATTTTTGTGTTAATGTGGGAATCCAAAATTTTGGATGTTCTATTCATGTTTTGATGCTTGATCAAAATATGATCTAAGTATCTAAAGTTGAAGGAAAAGCTAGTGGAATTGATAAACTTGCCACACGAGGTAGGTGTTCTGACATTACATATTTTCTACTTAAACTAAATTTTGAAAGAATGATGTTCAATTAGATGAAATCCAAAATTGATTGATGAGAATTGTCATATTTAGAGTTATTATGATTACTATTGACATTTTTGGAACTTCATCAAAATATTTAGCTCTAAATTTTCTTTAGTTTTGGTTTAAGCCACTATATATTTTGATTATGAATTATGGTATATTAACATGATTAAACATGACACCTATTCATAGTATTGATATAAGTATTTCATGGTTTGATTTCAAGAATGATTAGTATGTGACTAATGGTCAATATTGGATACAGGGATATCAGATTTATCGCCTTATTTTTCAGAGGATTTGTTTTAGATGGGCGCTTTCGCGCAGTGGACATTGTGCTAGAAGAGTAGTAGGAAAGGCCACCTGTTATTGCTGTAATTAGCTTTTTCTGATATGAGTATCATGGGAAGGCCCCACCTACCATTGATTCACACACCCCATGTGGTGTGGAACATAGTCTCCCCACTATGGTATCGGTGGTTGAACTTGCATATGGACTAGGTCCGGGTTGCTGATGCATAGTAGTCCATGTGTTTTTTTTCTTATACTGGATGTGACATGGCACTATGAGAGCAATTGGGGTGATGAATCCCTGTACTATTGTAGCATGACAATGCTTAGATATTGGTCTAAGTACTCATGACCAAGGTGGGATTGTTAAAATACTCTTGAAAACCTATGAGATAGAGTAATTTTCTAGTGTGGAAACTTTATATTTTTGTAACTTCTTGAGTGTATCATTACTTTCAGAGTGGTTTCACAAAGAATATGAACTTTAATTATCTAATGTTATTGGAAATTTCATATTTGAATTATGTTTGAGTAGTTTATAGCTTCGCATGATTTGAGTTAGCCATTTTGCTTAATGATTATTTAAACTCATAAAATTTTACTTCTATATTCTTGCATAAAATGTAACACATATTTGAATTTATTAAGTATTGAATGTTATGTTAAACAGCTACATATACATAGCTTACTAAGATATTGTAGTGTTTATAGTATCTCAAATCTGAAGAAGTAATTGGGAGCAGCTTCTTGTTGGAAAGAAACAGACGAGGCATAATGAGGAGAGTTTGATGAGGACTACAGTGGTATGAGCTAGCTTTACTAATTTATATTTCTAAACACTTGATATTGGTTATGTTTGGAATGAATAGCTGTTTAACTTTGAACTTTCTTTATGACTTGGACTTCTACATATGGAAAAGTATAATGGACCATGGACATTGACTGGAGGAGATTTTGGGTAAATGGTGAGGTTTAAATCTTCTTGTGTTAAAATTTTTGTTTTTGTAAAACTTTATGAAAGTCTGAGTGTGTGAGTGTAGAGTCAGAGTCTCAACTATATTGATGATAATTGTGGAATTATTAGATGTTGTTGCATCGCATGCGTTAAATGTCGATGTCTGAAAAGCAAAGAAGACTCTGCGAAATTTTTACTAGAAATGGTATGCCCATTTCATTATGAATTCAAAATTTTTATAAAAGTTATAACACTCAAAATTTTATAAAGTGTTTTCATAAAGAAAATAATTTTGTTATTTGTTTTTCAAAAAGAAAATTTCTTAACAAGGATCTAACTTACTAAAAATGATTCTAAAATGTATTTAAAAACCTGGGGCATCACAATTGGTATTAGAGCTTAGTTAACTGCATTCACAACTAGTCCAATATGTCCAGCTACGTTTAGATTATGGCACATTAAGATATGTCTGGTTGAAGATGCTAAACTTAGCGCTCACCAGGAGGCAACCAGAGTTTTTTTTTATAGAAAGTCTTAGTGTTCTACATCACTCATATTCATTTTAGGTCCTACTTTTTAAACATTGGGGATATTGTTTCTTTCAGGTTGCGGGTGTAGAATTCTCGTTTTATTATTTTTATTTTCTTGATTTTTTAAAACATGAAAAATTTGCTACTTTTTTTTTAGGTCAATTCTTACACTATGATGAGAATTGAATTTTCTAAAGTATAGTCTATATAATTTTAGCTTTTTAATAAAATTGTACATGATTAATTCATAATTTTACTCATTTTCTAAAGTATTCTATGAAAGCAAAGTCCCAGATTACATTTGTACCTGATGTTACATATACATAGTCTAAATTGATAAATAGTTATAACTTAGAGATCCTGAAGAAATTCAGTGAAGACATATAATGTAAGTGGGTTTTATAGTCAATCATTCTTTTTGAGAGGTATGAATGTTGCTAATTTTCTTCCATGTGCTTAAACTAAAATTTGGTCCCATCAATTTTTAAATTTGGCTAATTACTTGAATTATTAGAATATTATCTTTAAAAATTTGAAATTTTATTAAATTTGATTGATTATATGGAGCTTAGAAAAAGATTTAGGCCATTCTTATTGTTAAACTAGAAATATAAAGCCTACCCAAAATAGAATTTTTAATTAGCTAAGTTGAGCCTTATATTAGCCTTTACTTTTCTTACCCAAATTACATTTACCCATGTTAACTCAGCATAATATATTAATTACCTATTTTTTTCATTAGATAAGTTAGAGATGAATGATGAAATACCTTTTTAGTTGCAATAAAAACAGAAACGTGAATATCAAGGAAAGAAATGTCTTCAAAGAGATTTAAAAGTGTTGAAAAGAAAGAAAAAGTGATGCAAAAAAAAGTTTGAAGAATGTAGAAAAGTGTAAAAAGAAATATTCACTTTAGGAAAATAAAGTAAATAATAATTGGCAACTTTAGTAGAAGACCTGTACTTATTTTGAAGAATTTTGAATATCCTTTATATCCTTTCTTTCGTACCCCATCCTAAGCCTATGTTTCGTCCTAGTTAAGGACCTATTGATTCTAAAAGGAATATAATGTTGATGATGATATGATTTAAACAATAATATTTCTAAATATTCAAAATTAATGGCTTATTTCCTTTATAAAGGAAGCAAAATTAAATTCCTTAGTAACTCTCATTCTTTCATGAGTATATGTGAGATAAAATTTGCTTTTATTAATTTTGCTCATATATTTAAAAGAGAGATATGATTTGAACCCTTTATCTAATAGATTTTAATTTTGAGTGTATGTCTATTAGTAAGGATTGAGGTTAAAACATATTTCAGATAGAGTTCAAAAGTTATAGTCTCTTTAAAGATAAAAATTATTTTATATGTAGGCTGCACATGCATACTCACTCTGAGATATGACCTTAATTTGAATGTATTTAGCATATGGGTATGGTTTTGAATTTTTTATTCATGTTGATTAGTATGCTAAAGTTGATAGATTTATTGAAGACAATTCTCTAAGGAAAAAGTGAAAATTGACTTGAAAATGATTTTTAGAATTTTGTGGGTATATTAACTGCAAACTCTCATGAGGCTTAACTCATCCACTAGGGGTAACCTAGGGGTTCAAGAGCTTGTCGCATATGCTAAATGCAATTGTGAGTACTTACAAAAGTGGCAATTTGTATCAAATTTGTAGTTTGGTCTTTTACATGTTTTGCTCAAGACTAGCAACATGTTGGCTGGGGTGTGTGTGTTAAGAGTCCATTATTTTATAAATTACTCTCATTTAGCATGACTTTTTATATATTTTTTAAAGATATTATTTAGAATTTATGTGAAAAATATATCATTTGAAAATTTTATAATCTAACCATAATTTGGTAAATTTTCAAAGTGTGTGTAAATTGAATATTTTATAATACTAATTAGGTTATTTTCTTATTTTATATGTGGTAGATCAAGCTCAGATAAAGTCAAACAACATCTTAGATCTTTGACAAGCTTAGACTAAAATGAATGGCTTAGATCAATCTAGATTATCTAGATCAAAATCAAGGACTCTAGTTCACTCCTCAAGCATCAAATCCAAACCATGTGTAGAAGAGAATAAATAATGTTAAGGGATTTTATCTTTAATGAAGGGAAGTGAAAAGGATGAAGAGAGAGAAAATAGTTTCCTAATAGGAAACTAAGTTAAAAATTAGGAAATTTAGTTGATTTAGAATCCTTTGGAGAAAGAGAAAGAAAATGAAGGAGAAAATTACTAAAAATTGAATTCAAACCAACTTCTCATCATTTATAAATACCAAATCAAAGATGGAGTGAAAAAAGGCTAAAAAATAAAGAGAAAAACGGAGGTTGAAGAAAATGAACAGTGAACACTTAGGTTGGTGAATAGGGGTATTTTGCATGTTGGTCTACTTCGATACTTGACAAAAATCTCTGAAATTTATTTCATTGGATAGAAGATATCAAGGAGATGAAGACCCAGTTATTTTATTTTCAATTTTCATTCTAAATATTGTAAGTTGAATTGATTAAAGTTAGCTATTTACTACTATTTGCATGAACAGTAACAATGAGTTATTTAAAGCTTTGAACCTTTATTTTGGTCTATTTGATGAATTTTTGAATGATCTAATCCGTTGCACATATTTTTATTTGAGTTAGAAAGAGTTTTATATAAATTATTTTGAGATTTAATGGTCAAATTTATTTAATTTTATGAAATAATCTTCAAAGGACCTATTGTATAGGTTGGTGAATAGCCTACATTTGTGATTGAATATCTTGATTTGAAATCTAACCTTACAATTGAATTTATTAATGTCAAATTGTTTTAGGTACCATGTTTCATTGAGAAATTCTATCAGAAAGTAGAAGAAATCAGTGGCCATAGTGAATCTCCATGGATTCTAATTGTTCGTGGATTGTAAATAAAGACTGGATTAATCCTGGATTGTGAATATGGATAAGATAACTGTTTAGCTAGTGTCACACACACGCAACCGCATATAACTGTCTTTGTTACATTTTCTTTCCTAGTAACACTCTCTCACTTGCAGACGTAGTAAGAGGTGTTGCTCTAGTATTTTAATTTAAAAAGAAATTAAGAAAATTCATGAATAGCATCTGATGCGTGACACATCAGAGAATGTTATGTGTGACCTTAATTTTTGGTCAATTAAATTTTATTTAAACTTCAAAATTTTAAGTTGAGTCCCCGTGGGATTGACCTATACTTGCATAAGATGTACTACAATAGCTTGTGTACTTGTAAAAAAAAATCAACAATGTTTATGACAACATTGAAAAGAAAATCCAGATTTTCTACCTTGGGTGAAGATGGTTATTGGGCATGATTCAATTGTGAATTGTTGACCATAATTATTTGGCATAAAATATAAGAGGAGTTATATGAGAGTAAATAATTCTCTTCAAGAAAGTGATGAGAAGGTAAGTGTCTTTAACAGATAAGACTGACCTTAGATACTAAGAGAGTTGGACTAGCTAAGAGTTTGGCTACTGATGTGACATTGTGAATTGTAAAAAGAAATATGAAATGTTCAACTTTGAATAGCCCATTTACAACTATCGTTATAGTCAAATTATATGAAAGTTGAACCAATTCTATTTGAAAGGGTAAAGAGGCTAAAGCTTATGGAAATAACATAGAGGCATATATCATATTCTAAAATTTGAAATGAAGGAATATCAAGATCAAAGGTAAGCATCTTCATGTGATTGATATGGATCTTAAGGTAAAGAACGGGAGTATAAATTTACACAAATTGGCATTTCTAATTGATAACTTGTCATACAGTGAGATCTATTGACATGGTCAACCACTTGAGGGTTCAAACCCTAGGTTGAATGATGTGTATAGAGTTTGAGAAGCATAATAATTATTGTACAACAAAGTTTGAGGATAATGAGAAAGATGTTTCAGATAGCTAGGAGGATAATGCTTCAAAGGATGATACTTCAGCGACATTATGTGATATATTTGAGCAAAATGACCTAGCAAAAAGGAATTTAAAGAAAGAGGACTATTGTCCCTAAGTAGGAGAACAAAGGTTCTCAACCCAAATAAGATATCCAAGCTGGACCAAATATTGGTGAAAATGATGGTAATAGAGAAGATGTGAAGCATCACTCTACGAAATAGAGTACGTAAATGAAGGCCATTGAGGCCTTGAGTGGGACATTAGAGGGCAACAAAACAAAGTAAGGACTAAGTATAACATCACACTTTTAGGGGCTAGTTCCCCATATCTTGAAACATTTCTTAAAAGTTAGAAGGTAGACCATTTGAAACACTTGTCTCTCCTTTTGAAGAAAAAAGTAGTCTGAGTATGAATTAGTAAGGAACTAGAAATGCCCGAAGTTAATTTCAAGTCTGAAATTGCATATGCTACACCATGAGTAAGTGCACATAATGAAGATCTAAATGACATTATAAGGAGCTATTGTTTGAATAATAAAGAGTCATTTCCAAGTGGCATGCATAGATGATTAACTAGTAATGGTTTTCATGAGAAATTCATATGCCCACATATGAAGAACTGCTTCCACATTATATAAAAGATAGCAATGATGATAGTAATGCTTAGAAGGCATATTATGATAGGCTTCTACTAAGGTAAAGAACACGAGGGGCTGATGTTCTTCGGCAAGTTTGGTTGTATGCTTGGCAAGAGAATGACTTGGCTCAAAGGCAATGTACATTGAGTCAAGATCTTGGATTGAGTGATCAAAGCTTATTTTCATTTTATCCTTTTGGGTTATCATGTTTAGTTCCTGATCCATCACGATTGAGTTCATTGGTGACATAAAGATGTGCTTTCTACCTCGATGAAGTGAACTATGCTGGGCCGAATACTTTGTATGGAGATGTCTCACTATGAACAGTATTGTTGACACTCTTTTGTGTCCACTGCGAGGTTCACTCTTAGATTTGTTTGCTAATATGTAGAGCTTTGCACACGGCTTTTGACTGTTATTACCATACCATGGTTCATTTGGGTGACTTAAAGAGTGATTGATGTCACGTTGTACCTCTTATAAGGAGAGATTATGTAGAAGTTTAGTTTCGACGAGTATGTGAAAAGAAAGATCCTAATGAATGAATGCATATAAAATGCCATTTCATGAATAAGAGGATGTCATTTCATTAATCACAAGAAATTAGAAATGATGATGAAGACCTGACATGAGTAAAGCATTGTAGCTTGAGTAAAAACTATGTTGTGACTGAATCCATGTGATTCTTGTCATGTTGGATGGATATTATGAAAATGTTATTAATGAATGATTGGTTGCTACTCTAAGCCAGAATATTTGATATATGAATCTTATTCAACCCTAAACCATGAACTCAGACTAATTGTTGAATGATTTGGAGTCTAGTTCATACACAGATGTGAGTTATGAGCATATGAGCCTAATTACAGGCTTAACTATTCATTGAACTCTTTTTATATGCATGAAAGTATTTTACTATGGATTGGAAGGTATGATGACAAATGGAGAAATTATTTAGAATGACAAAGAGTAGAAGTTTATCTTGCATTGTGAATTTATAATGCAATATAGGATATAGAAAGAATTGTGAAATGAAGTTGATATATTGAAAAATAAGGATCAGTAATAGACTACGCAATGGAAGCGACTCTTTACAGTCCAAATGGACAAAAAAAGCTATGTTAGTAAGTGATGAGATTAAAGTTGGAATCATGAAATTTTGAGGTTTCGTTAATCCAATTGTTATAAATTTCAAAATATGATGGAATGTAACACCCCGGATTTTTAAGACATATATATATATAATAATGGAATTTTAAATAAGAGCATTTGGGATCCCATGAGAAAAGCTTTATTTAACTTTTTACTAAAACCTATCTTAAAAACTTCGGGTGTTAGTTTTCCTTTCTCAAAATGGCATACATGTAAATTAAACATAAATAAAACAATCCGCGTATAAATCAACATCAAATAAATCGGCGCCTTTATTTTAAATCAAATAAATGTCCAAAACACAATAATAATATGGCCTAGGGTCTATCCATCATAACATCCCATATAAATGTCCAACATATGTCTAAACATCTAAATTACATCCAAATATAAAGTATATAGTCCATAATAAAATTTAAATGATAATCCTCTCTAATGACTCACATCACTGTCTAAAACTATAGGGAAAAATAGTCTTCAGTAGCTCTCAAGGTTTATCAACAACTTTTCCTTTCCTGGTGTCGCGCTCGAGATCTAAGGCATTGCAAAACAAAGCAATGCCTCAGCAAGTTATCGCTTGTGTAGGTACATAGACAATTAATGTAATAAATGAAAGAAATAATGAACAGCACTGATGAAAAGTCTAACATTTATGAAAATAGTGATATCATAATGCCATGTTCAAATAAATGCCAATTTATTCCATATGCTAAAACATGCAATTCACGGAGTTAAAAACATGACATGAATCAATATAATTGAGCATACAACAAGAATAAGGGCACCCTAAGGTAATGGGTCCCACCACATCGCACTAACATCCCTGATCAAGAGTACTCATAGTCAACCTCTGAGTGTCGTCACACCCAGACATACCATCCATAACTATGCTCATTATACATGCACACATAATAATAATATAGGCCATCATGCTGCAGTGGCAACCCTCCATGAGTATAAACTACCGTCGCTCTCTGTTGACACCATAACGGGAG
Organism: Warburgia ugandensis; assembly: GCA_035236585.1. NCBI lineage: Eukaryota > Viridiplantae > Streptophyta > Magnoliopsida > Canellales > Canellaceae > Warburgia > Warburgia ugandensis. The sequence continues at coordinate 34,126,975 of CP141139.1, forward strand.
ACTTAGCGTTTGTCCCCATGGAAAGGCTCAGACTAGTAGTGTGGACTATCCATGTTACCAAACCCCTACCTAATGCCATCTATGGGCAGGTGTCTATCATATCACAAAATCATCAAAACATAATCTCAGAAGGTGGGTGGCCGACCCTATCCCTCCTAGCATGACGCCCACCGGGCGAGAGCACCTGTCATCAAATATAAAATACGGAAATCATATGTATATGCTGAAACTCAAGAGCACTTATAGCTTGCAATCCCCAAGACATGCCCCCCATCCTGGGGTTAGCCTATAATAGGGCCAGCTAATAAGCCTCTATTCTCATTTCCATGTAAATCCATGCATTTTCTATATATATAATAAGAAATAAGTCACTAATTAAGCATAACTAATTGACATCATGCTTGTAAAAGCATTTGAAATAAGTTTATCCAGTAAAAGATTTCAATTTGGAATAACCATCCTGTACTCAATGTCGCATGAAATTCACGGTAAATAATAATTGCAATTTAAAACACGATCACACATGATGCTATGTTTAAACATGGTTTAAAAATTAAGGCAAAACATTAGTTGTCGTCACCTACCTCAGTGTGAGACCACTAGCTTACTAATAACTCCCTTTAATTGGAATATTCAAGTGCACTTGTATATGCCACATCACTATTTAAAAATTTTTCTAAATAAAAAGTGGTCATTTATAAGTTTTTAAGTCAAAACTAGGTCCGCGTCGTCAATACGGTCACAACGCATCTTTCGGATCGTGATTTGGACTCCTCTAGCTTCCAAAAATCAATTTTTAGTGAAAATACTTCATAAATTAATATTTATTAATTTATAGAGTGTTTGGCGGGTGTACTGGTTTACACCAGCGGTCCTGCTTTACACTAGGTTACACCGGCAGCCCCGGTTTACACCGGGTTACACCGGCACCCAGTTTACATTGGGTTACACGGGCAGCCAAGTTTACACCGGCGACATAGAAACCGGCGCCTGAGAAGATGACCAGCTTCCGGTCATCTCCGGTGACCCTACAGGTGTCCAAATCACTTGATTTTTGAGCCATTTTGTTCAAAATTTTGTCTAGTTTCCATTTTTATCATCCTTTTGCATTGATTTATCCAAAAACCATGTTTTTTAAACGGTTTTTCCCAAGTTCCTAAAAACATCCCTAGGTACTGCTTTTTGGGTTTTCTGGAGAAATCCACTGTTGGATCACTCCCAAATTTAAAGGGTTTGCTCTTGGGTCTCTTGTGTACTAGTTGGAAGGTGCGATTTCCAAACGGACGAGGTTTGGTCCTTGGAATCACGCTCCAACAGTAACGTGCACAAAGTTCCCAAAAAATCTGATTTTTTCCTAATTTTTAAATGGTTTTCTAATTATTTTTTCTATTTAATAAATACGAAAAAATAGAGTTTTAAGGCTTACCTTGCGCCTAGGCGTAGTTGCACGTGTTGCCGGGGTTCCACTTGCCGGAAAACTCAAATCTTGTAGGGCTAAGGTTCTGAGTTAAAAACTTAGAAAAACGCTCAAGGTGGAGCGTTTTGGCTCTTGGAGAAGAATAGATATAGGGTTTAGAGTCCTAGGGGAAGAGAAACTCTTCCCCACACGTCTCTTTCCACGCCTCTCCGGCGATTTCGTTGGACTGGTAGAGACGTGTGGAAGACAGGGCTGCGGTTATCAATTTGGACCCCTATGTAACACGTCTTTGTCAAAAGACCAAAATGCCCTTACAACTTTGACGGCTCATAACTCCCTCGTTTGAGCTCCGTTTTTTGTGTTCTTGGTGGTGTTGGACTCGTATCGACGAGCACTTTCTAATTCTTATGTTTTCAGGAAAAATTTTCATCTATAAATTTTATTTTAATTTATTTAATAATTTTCTATTTTATACTAAAAAAATTTAAGGATATTACATGGAAGAACAAAGAAATTTCTTTGATTGAACCACCCTTGTATGAATCATTAGTTAATGTGACTATGTTGAGATGATATGGTCACAACCATGATTATTTTAAAAGACTACATGAAAAGAATTTTAAGGATGAAATTCTAATAAGCGAAAAGAATATATAACAACCCCAACCTTTTTAAATTTGCATTTTAATAAGTTTTGGAATTATTTTTGAAGAAAATGTAAAATTGGATATTAGTGTTTTAAGATCTAGGAAATTGACTTTTGAAAGATACATAATTGACCCTTGAAACCTTAATTATACTTGGAAAAATGATTCCAAAGACATAAAGAATACTTAAATTGGAGTACAGTAATTGAAGACCTAATTGACCTTTAAAAACTCAATTGTACTCGGAAAAATGATTCCAAGGACATAAAGAATACTGAAATTGGAGTACAGATGTTGATGTTATGACATTTTGAATATGAAGGTCATTTTACTAAAAAAATTAATAAGATTACTAAAAGAATTAGTGATTATGATTTTAATAGGAGGGCTGAAATTTTAAGGGCACCCTCTTAAAGGAAATCGAGGAATAGACATTTAGTCTGTTACTTGAACCAGACAGGAAGTGAAACCCAAGAGAGAGAAAAAGAAAAAGGAGGGGAAGAATAAGGAGAAGAGGAGAGAGAGTCTGTGTGTGTTGGGGGGGGGGGTGGAAGATTGCGATAATGAGAGGAGCTTGCTATGCCATTTTTTGATGACTTGCAACCCTCTAATTGTTGATTTCCACGAGTCGGGACTGTGATAAAATGGCCGTTGATCTATGATCAGTCTTCATCATTGTGTTTCCCTTCCTTATAACTGCAAAAGCCCCTTATTTGTCTAATGATCGATGAGGAGTTGGGTGACAGATATGGAGTAAAGACTGATATGTGCTAACTGTCACCAACAGACATCGGAAAACAACTTTCGCTTGTCTTCTTTAGTGGCCAATGATGAGCAAAACATGACATGAGGTAGGTTTTCTGCATATTAATTCTGTTTTTACATTAATTCATTGAGGAAATCATGGATGCGGAGAGATCTAGGGTTTTAATAAGGATCCAAAATGATCCCTTTGTCAGAATAATAAATCTGAGATTGATTTCTTAGTCTCAAAGGTAATTGGTGACTGATTGGAACTCCAGTGACTCCATTTGAGTTCCAATCATCAATGAGAGACCTAAAAAGTCAGATCCAACCACTATCTTGACAATTCTACACCTTTGAGCACTTTCTAGGTGTTGGATCATTTGTAAAATATAAATCCAACCACATTTAAAGGTCAGTTGTGACGACTCGGCTTTGTAAAAGACTTTTTGAAAAGATGGGCCCCAATTTTAAAAAAACATTTTAAAAAATAAAACAACAAAAAATGTTTTCAAAGAATTTCATTTTAAAACCTCAAGTGTCAACCATGAACTCACTACTTACTTATTTTTTATTTAGTTTGATATTTAAAATTTGAAAACTCAAATGAATTTTTGAATTTTTTCCAAGTAAACATTTTTAAAAGGATCCATCCACTCAATAGCCACAGCCCCTACATCATTACTAATCTTATCTACATACCACAGATGTAAATGTGCAATCCAAGTAGAATTCAAACATACCCTCAAATGAAGCTGTCTCGATTAGCTACTCCTCTAACTCCTCATTTGTCTTGTGTGTCTCTCAATATATGAGGCATTGCAAAAATAGCACAATGCCTTAGCAAGCTATACTTGGTAAGGTAATAAGATCCTTATGAAAATCAAAATAAAACATTTGCTTTCACAATGTGATAATCATTCAATACACAAAACATTTTGCATCAATAATCAATAATCTGCATGATGGAGATTAAGATAATCTAAAATGTTACAAAATAAATATTGGTGAATATTTACAATGAATATGGACATGAACTTAATGATAGTAAGGGTAATAGTTAGTAAGATAATATAAGGAATATCATTTCCTTGGCCAAAATTAGGAGAATAATAAACCCCATGAATGACATTTTAAATGTTCATGGATTTAATTAAAATCAAATAGCAAGAGTACTTCGGGTATAATACTCATAGGAACCTTATGAAGGTTGAGCTAAGGTCACCCAAGTAAATGCTGAACATGGTGGTTAAGGGGGTTCTCTAATAGAGTCTCGCTCTTCCCCCACCTTATGGCGATGTTTGTGAGGTCTAAATGCCTCCTTACATGAGGATTGAATTAACCACTATGTGAGTAGCTTTTAACTGGTAAGCCTTACTCAATTTTGAAATAAGGAGTTGTCTAGTATTAGAAAAGAAATAAACTATCTTCAACCGGTAAGACACTAACTAGTTGAATAATAATAATAATAATAACATAAAAGATAATAAATTATCTAATTCTAATAAAAATTATAAATAAGATAAGGATGATCAAACAAGATCCATGATGAGATATTAAATGATCAAGAATAATAAACAAAATTATAATTTAGATTAAATGTTTGATTTTGTATAGATGTTAGATTTAAATGTAAATCAATAGATTAAACCTTTGATCAATATGATCCAAGGAAAAGATCCAAATCATCCTATGTAAGGATGATCAATAGAACAACTAGGAAGTATAAATGAGTTGAGGAATGACTGTATACATATGATTTGACAGACACATGAAGGATATGATGATCAAGATAAATGAAAAGATAGACTGTTGAAAGTAAAGGTAGGTGGACGTTAAGAATATATTCAATATAGAAGATACATGTATTTTACACATGATCTTATCCTAATAACTGTAGATTGATTATAATTGCCTTATAATTGTTTATGAATCAACAAATGATGTTGAAATGAATATAAAGTGATTGATTAAGTAATTAAGGCAACAAATGATGTTGAAATGAATACAAAGGGATTGATTAAGTAATTATGAAATTACTTAATGGGTAGAATGAGAAGATTTTAACTACATAAGTTGGACCCCCAAATCTTAAGGAAAGAAGATATAAGTATGTCCTATTATAACCAGACACAGTTTGTATGCATGAAATATTATTTTTCATACAAGCATAGAGGCTTGTGATTTTGTTTTAAGATAGGCTTATGCATGGGGATGCCAATGCTAAGAGAGTTGTGAGGGTTTGAACACCTGCCCTCCAAAACTGATTATGATGATGATACCGTGTCCAAAGAGAGGCAAAATGTTGGGTGGAGCAATTATGGGAAGGCCGCCACTATGACAACCATGGTTCCCCCATACGAACATGGATCTGTATTTTCCACCATGGTATCAGTGGAGTATTAAGCAGTTATCTGAGCTCGCTGTACGGATTGAGACTGCAAGCATGGTAGTCTTTTGATTATATTTTGCATTATGATGCAATTGATTATGGCATAATGAGATGCCTTATGTTATGGTATAATGAGATACCTTATGTTATGGTATAATGAGATGCCTTATGTTATGGTATAATGAGATGCCTGGTAAAAGTTATTATCGATGTCGTATTGAGGATGATTCCCAATACGGTATGATTATATATTAACACCTAGTGTTAATATTGAAATTAGTTTGGAAATTAGATATTATTGATGATATTGACTATATTTACGATTTTCAGTAGTTTTATTTATATGTAATATATACATATAATTCATATGATGAGCGAAGGATGAAATGGTTATCCAATTGTATAAATTGATTTATATCATGGATATAAAGAACTGTTGATTTTAAGTTATATCGATTAAATTTCTTAAATCCTCTACTAAGCATAGTTTGCTAAGATATTGTAAATGTTTGAATGTTTACAATATCTCAGATACAGTTAAGGAAGATTGAAAGCTCAAGACTTGGGCATAATCATCACCGAACTACTACTCAAAGTATTTACTTTGAGGAAGATTGTATTGATTGTTTTGTAATTTGGATTGCAATATTTGGACAAGGTATTAATGACTACCGGGGTTGTGTATGTGAACCACTGGATTGATCCTGATTTTAATAAAAGTATTTCTATTGATATTCAATGGAAAGTTTATTTTATACAAAAATCTATGTATTATAAGCAATTTGAGGTGACACTCGAGTTTTTCACAAATCAATTTCAAAGAAAATATGTTTCCGCTGTTTGTATTTTAAAATTTTTTAAAATCAGGGCCCTACCTTTGCAAATATTTATGAAAATATATTTTAAAAACCTGGGTGGTCACAAAAATTTTCTATTCGAACGTCTTATTCATAATCATATCCAAATTCATGATCCAATAATCGAATCATATTTATATATAAGCATCTCCTTCTATAACATCATTTAGTTTCTGTTTATCTTAATATCTCTAACGATTTTTCATTATGCCATAAACGTTTCAATAAGAGATATATACTATTTTACCAAATCATTGTCATAATCCTCTAAATTTTAAAATACTTATTAATTAGGAATAACTTCCAATCTTATCTCATAAATAGTCCCTATACTCTCCAAGGCTTTACACATACTATTCTCATATTACAATTTGTAATCACGGTAACTTGTCTCCATTAAAAAATCATTAATTAACAATAATATTCTCAGTTAGAACAATATCTCATGTATGTCACACTTTGATCTCTTACCTTAAAGAACCTTACCATCCTCCTAATAATTTACTCTTCTTTTTTTAATCATTTTCCTTGACTATCCATGACTTCCAAATATGTCATTTTCTATTAGTAACATGAATCTAATTTAGATAAAAAATTTCATTCTAGGCTTGAAAATTCAAGCTCCTCTGTCAACTCCTTCAAATGGAGTTTATTCAAAACTCAAAAATTTCCAAATGATTTAATCATTTAACTCATACCCTCTCTAACCTTCAACTTCAACTGTCATCTCAACTTGGACTTTTGGGACTGGTTGTATGTGGATGAACTTGCTCTGATACTAAGTTTTTAAAATACTTTTTCACAAATACCTTTTTCAAATGTTGGGCCCCAATTTTAAAAAATAAAATAGAGAAAAATATTTTCTATGAATTTCATTTTAAAACCCCGAGTGTCGACCATCAACTCACTACTTATTTATGATTTATTTTGATATTTAAAAATTGAAAACTCAAATGAATTTTTCATTTTTTCAAAGTAAACCGTTTTAAAAACAAGTTTACTTCTTTAGGACCCATCCAGTTGACAGCCACATCCCCTGCATCATTATCAATCAAGTCTAAATACCATAGATGTAAATGTACAGTCCAAGTAGAATTAAAACATACCCTCAAACGAAGATGTGTCAATCAGCTACTTCTTTGACCCCTCATCTGTCCTGTGTGTCTCTTAATATCTGAGGCATTGTAAAAATAGTGCAATGCCTCAGCAACCTATGCTTGGTAGGAGAATAAGATGCTTATAAAAATCAAAATAAAACATTTGCTTTCACAATGTGATAATCATTCAATGCACAAAATATTTTGCATCAATAATCAATAATTTACATAATTGAATTTAAGATAATCTAAAACTTTAAAATGTCAAATTTCAAGCATTTCATGTGAATATCATGAATAAATTCAGCCATGAAATACCATATCAAATCCTAATTAGGATCTTAAGTAAACATTATGAATAGCTGTAAACATCATAAATAGATCTAGAAATGCAAGGTCATGCCCAATCATAGTCCAAATCACGAATAAAGATACTAAATGGTCAAACAAGTTAAATAATGTTAAACTCGTAAAACTAGTGAATATAGTCATCAATGGTCACATCCCTAACTATGCAAGGCCCATAATCCTCCAGTCAACACTGGGTATACATAATGATCATGAGCTCATACCAGGCATATCATTATGCCACATAGTCACTGCCCTGTCACTTAGTCATGATTGCAATACTCAGATCTCTCAAAAAAGTCAAGCACACATGCTGTCACTCAGTTGTGCTCACAGCACTGTGTAAAGAAAATACAAGGGATTGCTATGCTGTAGTAGTAACCAACTCTTGAGTCTACCCCCATTGACACCAGAATGGGGGACTAAACGTCCGTCACACATGGGGGAGGATAGACCCTTAGTGTGGACTACCCATGATAACACTCCCTATAGTGTTCGCACTTCTATGGGGTAGGTGTCTATCATATAACAAAGTTAGAGGGTCAGTGGCCAGCCCTACATCCCTCCTAGCATAGCATCACCCAAGAACACACTTGTAAAAAACAAAAACCCTTAGCCCTCCATGCCTGGATATAAAATAGTAATAGTACCAGGCTACATGCCTATATCATATCAAATCAATGGGTAAATACTTGATCGTATGCATAGCTGGTATCCTATACCAGATCAAGCCTATTTGGCTTCTAGATCAAATCACCAAGTAATAAAACATGTCATCCATGTTAAAACATGCTTTTTAAATGAATGACATGCATTTTTAATCCATGAAAATATAATCATAGTACATCAATTATTCGTACACAAAACCTTATCCTTTTTATTTCGTAACCCATACCATAAATACCACATGTATAATGTCACACAATAATCACATGTATAAATGGTCCATGCAACTCATATCTCATGTAATTATTGAAATTTCATCATAACAATGTCAAAAGATTATGCAATTTATGGAAATTAGCATATCAAACTTCACCTACCTCAATGAGAACTAACCTTTTCAAGCATGCCACTTGTTAAATTAGTATGATCTGATGTTCCTGTACAACCCACACTAACATTATCCATCACATATAGCTCAACATTCATCATTTCTACTCAAATTACTCTAGATCCTCCTTGATCTAGGTGATTTAGGGATTATTCATCACTAGTTAAAGCCTGATTTCCTTAAATCTTTTGTCTGATCTTTGACCTTGGCTGTAGGTTACAACTCAATGGTCCAGATCACTCTATTTCTCACAATTCATAGCGATCAATGTCTTATCACTAGTCTTTCTCCCATATATGTAGTCAATCCAATTATAGGGTGGTTAGATTTGACCTTGATCGATCAAATCAAATCAGATCAATAGTCTTGATGACTTCTAAGGTCCAATTTTACTTAATCTATAATTTCCAGGACAATTCAATCGTTGGATCATTGTAAACACCTTATGGGGTTTCTCATATACCTCAATCCATCATATTCATAATGTTTTCTAGGAATCACATGTGTGCTAATAGTCAATCTATTAATTTGACAGTCAGATCATCCTTTGATCAGTCATATATATAGTTCTTATCTCATTCAATGGTTTGGATCATGATGTGGGTCAATCTATGTAATCTGACTATTAAATACCTCATTTCACTTGTTATATTAGAAAATTTATCAATTTAAAGGCCTTATCATCCTTTGATCCGGCCGATCTAGCTCATCCTATGATTATTAGGTTTTAATCAAGTCAAAATGTGGTCAAATCTAAGTTTTTACCTCAAAAGTAGGTCCACGTCGTCTAATGGACATCTCAGATAAAAAATTAGGTTTATATTGCCTCCAAAATTGAAGATGTTCTATTTCAGATAAAAAACAACTGTCCATATCAAATTTAGATTAAAATAGCATAAAACTGTTACTAGGATACATTTCATCCAAGACACACTTAGCACGTTATAGTCTCTAAGACACACATACGTCCTATTTGGCTCGTGAGGCACCACACGTGCACAGTCATGTTTAGAGTGCCTATTTTGGTGCGTGTCCACCAGGGTGCGTCCTTAGCGTAATGTCCATTGGGGACAATGCACCCGTACCATCCATTCTTTTCCTCTTTGATCTATAGTCTAAATGGTCACATAATTCAACTGTTTTCACCTTTCTTATGGTTTTGAGGTCCAAGAATCTAATGGATGGCTCAAATAATCTATCTGAGCTGTCTGTGTAGTGGGTTTTTCTGATCATATCGATTTCTCCAATGAACTTCCGCTGGCTAGAAAAACCAGTCTGGCTAGTGTGAAGGGAGGACAAATAGAGGGAAAAAAGGAGGAGAACCTACCTGGATGTTACCTGTGGAGTTCCGTTGTGTTGTGTCGCCCAATAACCAAGGAGAAATGGGAAAATAGAAGATTTAGGCCAGTGAAACATAGAAAGACAAGGGAGAGGGTTTACAACACAATAAAACGCGGTGAAGGGCTATGGTAGGGCAACGCCCTACTATCGCCGTGCTACACACGTGACTTGACAAGGGGGTGCCATTATCAAAATGGCCCCTATGTTTTTGACATATTCTATTATAAAATCAAGTAAATGGGCCTCCACTTTGAAAATTATTATAGTGCCCCTCAACTTTAAATGCTCATAACTTTTTTGTCTATACTCCATTTTAGGCATTCTCGATGTTGTTAGATTCCATTTTTCTAGTATTATCCTATCATCTATATTTCATATTTTCATTTGGTTTTATAAATACCAACTTCCTAGAAACGTAAATGTCAAATTTGCATGAAATTCTCAAATAATATTACATAAATATGAGAGAAAATTTACAAGTGTTACATTTTTCCTCCTTATAGGAATTTCGTTCTCCAAATTCTTTTCACATTATCTTTTAGACCATTCTAAAAGCATTCTCATATCATAAGATGCGTTAATTGTTCCACTAATTCCAAAGTTAGCATCATAACATAGGCAAATCCATATCATGTCATTCTATCCAAACTCATCGTATAGACTGGTATATGTCAAATCATCTCCCATCAACTAACTCATAATATACTTGGAGCATGTCATATGCACATATAATACAATTAGCATAACCGAACTCCCATTTAGGATTTAGTTTATCTAAGTATGACATTTGTACAAATAAAATCACCATATCAATAAAATAGGAGCATCTCAGCAAATCTATACTTAAGCATATCAGCTCACCAATATACAATTTCATGTCAGTCAAAATAAGAGTATCCCAACTCTTCAACAAGTAATCCATGCCAATTAAACCCAAAGCATATTAGCTTACCAATAGGCAATCTATGCTGGTAAAAAAAAAAAGAAGAAGAAAAAACAAAGAAAAAAAAGAAAAGAAACTAGCTTAGCACATGTGCATTACATGTCAATCATTTCAGTCCAAAACCCTGCCACACCGTGAGCGCCTAGATTTGCAAAATCAATGATTCTTGACACGTATGTTGATCAAACTGTAAATAAAAAACCAATGTTGCTAATCCTCAAATAATTTTGAGACCAAACCTTAATCCATTAGCCAAAAATGTTAAATGACATGTTGAGATTAAGATCTAAGCAATTCTTTTTTCTGAATCATCAATATAGAGAATAAGTAGTAGATTAGAGAGTGATCTGCCATGATTCTCATATCTGATCAATGATCAATCATTAGTAAATGGCTTATCATAACTCCAATGCCTTGAGATGAGTTTTGAACGTCGATTAGTAATCTAAAAATTATGATTAGACCACCATCAAATGGTTGTAATGCAATAATTGTGAATCTGACCGTTCAAAATATGAATCAAACAGTTAATTAGTGATTAGGATTGTTGATATGTAGAATGAGCTGTTTCTAATGACACATATAAGTGATTTCAATTACGAGTGAGTTGATCTAGATCATTGATAGCAAATAAACAGTGTAGATATGATATTCTAGAGTCTAATGGATATTTGATTAATGATCCATGGTGGAAACACAAATCAATGGCCTAAATGTCTGAGATCATGTGGTTGCGATTCATAAATAGTGACAAACTGTACAAAATTTGATGGTTCCATGATTTTGGAAATATGAACTGTCAGATCATGTTAAGATGAATAATTTGTGTGTACAAATGATGATGAACAATTATATTATGAGATCCTCAATTATGATGTAAATTCGAATGTAAAAATGTTCTTAAAAGCTGATTTTATATGCTACTTAGATAGAAGCACCATTTGGACGCTTAATATGATTTCTGTGTTAGTGCGGGAATTCAAAATTTTTGATGTGCTGTAAGGGTTTTGATGCTTTATTAGAATATGATCTAAATATCTGAGGGTGAAGGAAATGCTAGTGGAATTGGTAAACTTGCCACATTTATAGTTATTATGATCACTATTGAGATTTATGAGAATTGTCACATTTATAGTTATTATGATCACTATTGAGATTTTAGAACTTCATTATAATATTTAGCTCTAAATTGTCTATAGTTTTGGTTTAAGCCACTATACATTTTGATTGTGAATTATGGTAATTAACGTGCTTAAAAATGATACTTTTTCATTATATTGATAAAAGTATTATGCAGTTTGATTTCAAGAATGATTACTATATGACTAATGAGTCACATTGGATACAAAGATATCAGTTTTGTCATCTTGTTTTTTAGAGGATTCATTTTAGACGGACGCTTTTGCCTAGTGGATACTGTGCTAGGAGAGTAGTTGGGTCGGCCACCTGCTCTTTGAAATTTAGATACCAATTATTGCTATGATTGGCTTTTGTCAGTGTGAATCTCATGGGAAGTCCCTACCTAGTGTTGATTCTCACACCCCATGTGTTGTGGATCATAGTCTCCTCACTGTGGTATCAGTACCCGAGCACACAAACACATTATTTCTGGGTTGCTGATGCATAATAGTCCATGTGTTACTTTTCTTATACATGGATGTGGAGCGGCTCTATGAGCGTGGTAGGGTGATGATTCCCTATACTGTTACAATATGACAATGCCTAGATATTGATGTGAATACTCATGACTAAGGTGCGATTGTTAAACTACTCTTGAAAACTTGAGAGATAGAGTAATTTCCTAGTGAGGAAACTTTGTAATTTTTCTTGAGTGCATCATTACTTCCAAAGTGATTTTGTAAAGAATATGAACTTCAATTATTTGATATTATTGGAAATCTCATATTTGAATTATATTTGAATAGTTTGCACCTTCACATGACTTGAATTAGCCAACTTTCTTACATCATAATGATTATTTAAACCCATCATATTTTACTTTTACAATCTTGCATGAAATATAATGCATATTTGAATTTATTATGTATTACATATAATGTTAGACATCTACACATGCATACTTTCTGAGATATTGTAGTGTTTATAATATCTCAGATCTGAAAAAGTAATTGGGAGTAGCTTCCAATTATGAGCTAGCTTTACTGATGTATATTTCTAAATACTCGATATTGGTCATGTTTAGAATGTATAATTGTTTAACTTTGAACTTTCTTTATGACATGAATTTATCTACATATGAAATAACTATAATGGACCGTGGACTATAACTAGTGGAGATTTTAGATAAGTGGCAAGTTTTAAATCTTCTGGTATTAACATTTTTATTTCTTTAAAACTTTAGAAAAGTATGAGTGTGTGGATATATAGATAGAGTCACCAAGTATATTGACGATAATTGTGGTATTATCAGATGTACGATAATTGTGGTATTATCAGATGTTGTCACATCGCATGCGTTAAATGTGAATGTCCAAAAAATAGAAGAGACTTTGACGAATTTTTGATAGAGATAATATGGCCATTTTGTTGTTTAATCCAAAATTTTGTGAAAGTTATGACACCCAAAATTTTACAAAGTGTTTTCTTAAAGACAATAATTTTGCTATTGTTTTTAAAAAAGAAAATTTCTTAACATGGATCCTCACTTATTTAAAATGATTTAAAAATCTATTTATACACCCAGAGCATCACAAAAACACCCTAAGAACTTCTACATGGATCTCTACCCTTGTATCATCATCTCAAAAAATTTGGATCCACATGCTTTGTATTGTTATCCAATAATGAACATACTAAGCTTTTTACTCTATCTGTCTTATGTATATTAGTAGGGTATGGTATTGAGCAAAAGAGATATAGGTGTTATGACCCTAAAACTCATTGTATTCAAGTCTTTAAGAATGTCATCTTTTCGGAACAAATTGCTTTTATGACTCTTCCTCATAACTCCTCTAGCCTGTGTACCACCTTCATTGATCCCTTTCTCAAATCATATCTACCATCTAACCAAGTAGATTCTCCCACTCCTTCATCACCTCCACGCTCTCCCCCACTATCTTCTCCCACTCCTATAAATTCTAGGTATGTGGCTCCTATAGAGGACATACCCAGGTATCCTCATCGCATCTATCAATCCCCAGTAAAACTTAATGATTACTACTACTATACCACCAATGTTCTTTACCTCTATGAACCTTAAACCTATTTCCCACATGACCATTGTTTGCAGTCTCATTGCTATCACTTACATTCATTCTTGGACACTTCATCAAATAGATGTCAAGAATGCCTTTCTTCATGGGGACCTTCATGAAAAAGTCTCTATGGAGCCACCTCCTGGTCTTCTTTATAAATAGGGTCAATTTTGTCATCTTTCTTGTGTTGTCTATGGGCTCAAGCAAGCACCTCAAGCATGGCTTGAGAAATTTTCTTCCACTATTACACGCTTTGGCTTCCGTCAAAGTGATAATGACTCAGCCTTGTTTATTCATCACATTAAGCATGGCGATGTTTTTCTCTTACTCTATGCCAATGATGTGATTATTATTAGAAGCAATGTTGCTGGGATTACTATCGCTAAGTCTTTTCTCTCTTGCACTTTTGAAATGAAAGACTTGGGCCTTCTTAGCTACTTTATCAACATCGAGGTTTAACCCAATTGGCATAGTTACCTTCTCTCCTAGGTCAAGTATGCTTTGGAGATACTTAGTATTCCACATTTTTCAGACGACAAAACATCAGCTACTACACTTGTTGTTATTTTCAAGCTTTGATCATCTGATGGTGAACCTTTGTCAAATCCAACTCTATATCATTAACTAGTTGGATGCTCATGTATTTCCATATCACCCGACTAGACATAGGTCATGTTGTTAATGTAGATTCTTAGTTTATGTCTAGTCCATGCACTAATCACTTCACTACTATTTTACAAATTATTTGCTATCTTTGTGCAACCCTTTGTTGAAGCCTTCTTCTATCCTTTTCACTAGCTTTGATTCTTTGGGCATATTCTAATGCTGATTAGGAAGGCAATGTCACCTACCAAAAGTCTACTAGAGGATATCTTCTCTTTCTAGGATACTCTTTGATCTCTTGGAAAATTAAGAACCAAGATATTGTGTCTAGATCTAGTATGAAATCAAAATATTAGGTCCTTGTTGATACTATTTGTGAGATAGTCTGGCTCCGTCAATTACTCTCAAAACTTGGTGTCCTATAATCTCAGCATGCCTGCCTCTGCTATGATAAAAAAGTGCCATTCACATAGCTTACAATACAGTATTTCACCAGTGAAGGAAACATATTGAAATTGATTTCCATTTCACTCGATAACATTATCAAAAGGGCACTATTACTCTCCTATACATCTCCATCATTAATCAAATTGCTGATCTATTTACAAAAGCCCATCCATCTCCAAGATTTCATTTTCTCTGCTCTAAACTTTAGTTGTTGTCACCATCAACAGCTTTAGTTTGGGGGGGATGTTAGAGAGATCTAAGAAGAGATCACCTAAGATCTGATTTGTACAAAAATTGTAAGGGTTATATACCTGCCATATTAGATTGATTTGTAGAGATATTAGAGGGACAACATCCCTAATAGATTAGTAACACATATGTATATAATAGTATAAATCTATTAAAGAAAAGTCAAGAGAAAAACTTATCTTTTTTTTTTTTTTTTTAAACTATGGCAAGTATATGGAAGCACAATGAAATTTACAAATAGCCATGCATACATAGATTGTGATCTATTCATGTAATGACTATAAAGAGTGACTATAGTTGTTTAAAATTAGTAAAACAAAAGTATGCCTCAATTCGAAGGCTTCAAGAAACATCCACGTGCAAAAAACCATGAGAATCTTATAACATGTTACAGTCAATGAATGAGATTATACTCAACTAGCTTTTACTATCTTTAAAACAAGCAGAGGAATAAATGGACCTATATACTTCAACAAATCTAAAAGATACAACTAAATTAAAATATGACTTGTTATGTGGACATAGCGTGTTAGTCTAATGGATCTTCCATGGATCATTTTTACAAGATCTGACTCATTATAAATGGACATGATCAAAGGACATATCTGTTGGACCATTCAAAATCCAATTAAGTTATGTCATATTATATAAATATGAGTGTGTATGTAAGGGGTGATAACTTATAACATGTTGTGTTTTAGGTTATTACATCTACAGAGATTTTTGGACTTGAATTGCCCATAGCATATTGTTGAAAAGTAATTTGATGAATGGGTTTTTGGTCATTTAACTCTTATACTGCTAATTTTTAACATGCCACTAATATTAATGAACAAAATTACTCTTAGAATAAAATAAAATAAAAGATATTCTTTTTAGATCTTATCTCTCACCCTCTTCTTCGTCTCACTCAAGAAGCCCTTTATTAGTGCTTGAAGGCCATTCTTTAGACCCTTCGTCTTGAGAAAAAAAATGGTAATAGTTGGAGCATAAACAAAAGGAAAAGCATAGAATCTTTTGCAGAAATTAATTTGTTGAAATGAAATTAGATTAAAGTTTGCCAACATCTAGAGTACCAAATTGCAGAATGTAGATCTAATGCAACAACCCATAGTGCATATCCCTGTTAAAGAATGAAATTATTGGGGGATTGTGCAGTTCTTTTTAATGTTTTCCCCAGCCATTAAAAATATAACTAAGAAATAAAAGAATTACTGTGATTAAGAAACCCACAATCCCCATAAATAAAAGAATTCTATCAAATACACACAAGGAAATTAAGAAACCCACTGTCACAATCAATCAAAACTTTAAGAATAGAAATGAACAAAAGAGGAGAATAGAAATCATATATGCTCTAAGGCTCTCATTTTCTTTTCCTATAAATGGTTTCAGAAACCAAAATACAAGAGGCCTAAAAACAAATTTAAAACTATTATTTTTCTTCTATAAATTGGTATGCATTTGATTGAACAACTTGATTCTAATTGAAACCACCTTTGTGTAAATTACCAACATAAAATGGACTTTATTTTTTCACTTCAATCTTATTATTACATTGTTAACCCCAATCCATTTAAATCTTTAAAGTTTATTTATTTATTTATGATAAGTAGCCAGTATCTTATCTCATGATTATTACCAATAATTGTATCATATGATATTAAGTGTTCAATTTTGGCTAAAATACCCATAATTTAGCATTTAATTAGATAATCCAATCATTCAATTTTGTAATTTTTAGCTTAATTTTGCATTTTAGCTCCAATAAATTATCCAATAATTGATTTACAAAATTTAACCATTAGATGATCATTAGGAGCTAATCAGATGATTAAAGTATGATCAAGATGAATCTAATTTAGTTTTATATGGTGCGAATCAACTAGATTGGGCATTGAATGGCTAGGATCAAATTAATGGACCAGATCACCATCAATGAACAAAAGGCTACATGGAGCCCATGATACAAGATGGAGATGTCTAATTGAATAAGAAATATTCTTGGATATTTTCTTTTTAAGAACTAAAAGAAGAAACCAAGGAGAGAAGGAAACAATCAAAATTAGAAGGGGAGAAACTCAAATAGGAAGGGCCATTAAGTTTAAAAATGGTAAAAGGAAGAGGAATTGGATACAAACTCAACCGAGGAGAAACCTTAGGAGGAGACCACAGGAGCTACTCTTCATTGTAAGGGAGAACCCGAAGAACCCGTCTCCATTGCTACATCTCTCTCTCTCTCTCTCTCTCTCTCTCTCTCTCTCTCTCTCTCTCTCTCTCTCTCTCTCTCTCTCTCTCTCTCTCAAGCTTCCTTTAAGCAGGAAAACTGACATGCACCCATCTTTGTTTTCCCTCCATTTTTACCCTGTCTTACGCTCTATCATCACTATTCTTCCTTTCATTACCAATCATTCTCAGTATGTATTTCAATCACCATCTTCCCCTTATGTTTCATCATTCTTCCTTGTTTCACAGTTGTTTACACCAGTTTTCACCATAATTTTTACTAATTTCTCACTTGTTTTATCCTCAATTTCTATTCAGATTCATTGTGACTTTATTTCGGGAAAAATCCAACTTGGATTTTCCCAAAATCCCATTCCTTTCCTTCACTTTTTCTTTCTCTGCAGTCATCTTCTTACTCTTATCAGTTTCCTCTTCGTTTCTGTTAAAAAAAACTAGAAAAATGAAAAAAATTCGTTTTTGCCCTGGTATACCTTAATTCCATTTATATCCCCAAATTTGTCTTTTTTCCTATTTTGTTTTATTCTTGTTCTTGTTTTTCCTATCCAAGTTTTGTGATATTCCCAGTTAGTTCTGAAATAAATCAATCCAACCATGTTTGATTAAAGTCTAATCAAATGAACGATTTAGCTTTAACCAACAAGATACCTTTATTTTTTGCTCTTTTTTTCATCAAATTTCAAATAGATTCTTAGATCTTATTTTTAGGACAATTCATAGCTGATCCATAAGTTATGATCTTCAATTTGAAATAAAAAATTTTGATCTAAGCTGTCCAAATCCAAATTTCTTTTTCTAGTCCAAATTATCAAAATTTTGGAAGATCTGAACAATCCAGCTGTTGAATCCTTAACCAAAGATATGAGTGAGAGATTGTTGAAGGTCTATCGATTCTGATGAGACCATATTTGAAGAAATTTTCCATGGTTGATCTAGGAAAGTAGATTTTAGTTGTTATTTCATTTACATTTTTGCTTTTTAGTTCAGAAATTTTGTACTTTTCACGAATGCAATAGATCTAAAATTTGAGTTTGCTGTTATTTAATTCTTATTATTTCTTTCAATTAATGGGTAATTAAATTTTATTTAAACTCCATGTTCATTAAGTTGAGTTTCGGTGGGATCACCCCCTACTTGCATAAGCTATACTACAATAGCTCGTATACTTGCAAAAAACAATCAACATATGATGAGAATTTTTAAGCAAGAGAAGTGAATCATAATTTTAATCCCATCCTATGTGAACAATATATTCTAAATGACATCTTTCTTGATCTTATATGAACCCAACCATGTGATGGATATATTCATGGGGACAACTATGAGACTATTATTCTAATAGATCAAAATCTAGAATGAGGTAAGAGAGAAAGAGAATGAAATGTCAAAACGCTAGAAAGAAGACAATGGAGAGGAAAGGGGAGAATTGACCATTTAGGCTTTAAGATAAGAGTAATTTTAATCTAAAGGGAATGATAGTTTGTGAGAAAAGATAAATTAGTTATAAAGACATTCTAGTCCCTACCAAATTTACCTTCTCTGCCATTAATTGTGGGTAATTTTAGTTCAGGAAATTTTTATGGAGATGATAACCTAAGTAATATTGGTTATCAAAATTAGTAGCACATTGGAAATTAGCAATGTAGGAGTTAGATTACAAAAAACCCATTTACCAAATTACTTTTTAATATTATGCTAAGGACAAATCAAGTCCAAAAATCTTTGTTGACATGATAACTACAACATAAGGTACAATAAGTTATAAGTTCCTATATATATATTTGTGTGTGTGTGCACTCGCTCGCTCGCACGCATGTATGTATGTATCTTTGTACTAACATTACTTAAGGGTGTTTCATTATTACATACAAAAATTATTATTTAATTTTAACTTAGCAATCATTTGACTTAATAATTCAAAGGCCTTTTTATCTCTTGCTCACTATGACCTTATCCTAGATTAGAATGCAATTGGTAAACCCTAAATGGGACTCTTTTTTCTATTATTTTTTCTTCTTCTAAAGGCTAAACCCTCCATTGGAGTCATTGGATTGTTGTTTAGAAACGTATCCACTTACTCTATTTACTAGTCTTGAAGAAAAGTCCCCAAGGAAGAAGACAAGGTTGTTTTCTCATACATGCCACTATTCTTACTCTTTTATTTAACTATAATATAAGAGTGAGATCCCTATCATACTTCATCTCGTTCTCAATAGACAAAAGAAAAATGACAACTTCAAAGAATTATTGATATGAACTACATATATACTCAAAATTTTTAATCATAATTAATGTTTATTATCAATGTGGATCTATGACTTTCTAATTCACAATTTGAATCTGGATGAACTTTGAGCCAAATATTAAAGATAAGATTCAGTGAATTGTCTGATTAAAATAAAAATCGATTATAATGCTAATGGATTCTGATTTTAATATAGGGGTATCGAGCATATATTAGACCATTTACAACCCTATAACATAAGTAACTAACTCAAAGAAAAATATTTCCCTCATATAACATGCAACACATCACATTTTTGCCTAATTAAGGAGTGAATTTTTACATAAAACTTTGTACTTAAAGGCCACAACAATCTTGATTAAATCAAATATTTCATTTTACATAAATCTCTGTTCAAAATCCTTTCATAATTATAATAAAAGATCAAGCATTAGAAACCACATTTAGTTCCCATTTTAGTAGGTCAAACTAACTTTGCAATAAATCTAAAAAACATGCACACAACTCTCAAATAAGTAAAATTCACATCAAAATAATCTACCAATTTTTATTTCAAATAAATAATGAATTGCACATATTTTTAATATTCTCAAATAGGTAAAATTCACATCAAAATAATCTACCAATTTTTATTTCAAATAAATCATGAACTGCACTTATTTTTAATACTAGCAGCTCCCTTTGGAGAGCCTAAAAACCATGAAGTCCTTCATGAAACACCATGGGAATGAAAAGCCATCTAGATTACATGTATTTCTAAGAGAAAAACACATTGGGTTTCAATTCATAACACATTTTACATTTCCATACATAGATCATTCCTATTGGCTAGAATATGTATAGAATGTGAAAAACTAAATCACAAAAATTTGTCTCTTTTGATCTAGGCACGAAAATTAACAAAATTGAAAACCAATGTGGGAATTCCACTCATTAACATGAAAACCATCATATCTAAAAAGTAAAAACACATTAACATTTCTAGAACAAGATATCCATCTCATATGAATAGAATTCACAAGGAAAAACCATGATTATGGCTATCATAAGATGGGTTCTCCATTTTTCTCTCAAACCAAATATGACATCAAGCTTAAATCTTACAAACTAACCCATGAAACCACCTTAGAATAACATTCTAACATTAGCATTCATTCATCCAAAAATAGTGTGGCCCCTTCAATGGAACTCTTAACAACATGGAAAATATAAATATACTGACAAAAAAAGGGCAACTTGGTTCACGAAGCTCCCCCATATGCGGGATTTAGGGAAAGGGCGGACCACCAAGGATCTATAGTATGTAGTCTTACCTTGCATTTTTACAAGATACTATTTCTATGCCTCGAGCCAGTGACCTCTAGGTCATATGACGACAACTCCACAATTGCACCAAAGACTCCCCTTCTATAAATCAACTTATAACATATAAAAATAAATCTCATGCACAAAAATGTGATGGAAAACTAATAAAAATCCGTGCCCTAACCATTTAGAGAAGCTAAATCAAATAAGTTAAAGCATACTCGTAAACCCTCTTGAAGCTCCTTCTAGCACACTACTCATGGACTCTTTAAGATTTGAAGTGGGTTTATGTAAGATTTGAGTTTGGGTAGGGTTTTTGGGTGAAAAATGGAGAGAAAATGAAGAAGGGAAGAAGAAGGAAGTTTTAGCAAATGTAGCCTTCAAATGAGAATAGATAATCTTTCTCTTTTTATGGGGCTTTCCCTAGCTTCTATTTGATTCTATGTGAACAAAATGCCCTTGGGCACTAACATTGGAAAGAAAAACTTAATGACTATGTAATAGACCTACCAATTTCAACCATTTCCCTTCTTTTGAATGTGGATCCTTTTCAAATGTTACCTAACTTCTTAGAATTGACTCAAAACCTAATGTTAACTTATTTTTATGAAATGAGGATGAAAATGTAGCCAATGAAGGTGGGTCTCACCCATAAGAGACTAAAACAAGAAAAGTTTAGGGTGGATTTTGGTAGCTCTGCCTTTGAATATCTCTTAACAAAAAATAAAATTATTAGCCTCTTCTATCATCCTACAAACCATCTTTTTTGGAATTAAATTTGAATAATTATTTATTGAGGAATGATAAATTCAAGTGCACACTTGGATCTTACTTAGTCCAAGTGAGCTTAACTTGCCTCCTTTGTAGATCCAAGACATTCCTCATGTTGGGAAAGGCTTATATTGGCCAATTAACAAATTCCATATCCATTAGATAATTTATCCTATTTTTTTATTAAGTTAAAAATTGCAGCCATACGTTATCCTATATTTCATTATGTTGAAAATCACAACCAAAGAAGCATACAAGAATTAACTAATGGGCTTTAAATATGGTACTTAGCTTATCTAATCTATTCTCAACATGGTGAATGATTTAAATCTAAAAAAGGGAAAGCAAGGGGCAATTAAAACACATTTGGGATAAGTAAGATCCAAGTATACATTTGGATTTATCATTTCTCTTATTTGTATATAGCTTTTAACCCACCTAGTGTTTGCAATCAAAAGTACAACATATTAGTTGCTATAATAATCCAATATAGACACTAGTATAACTAGTAGACATCCAAAGTTAGAGCAAGGTACTAATTGTCCAAAGGTCAAGGTGCTTCATGCAAAAGTGAAACTTCATAAGGACGCCCATTAGGAATGATAATGGGGCAAGGCAAGGTAGGAAAATAGTAACCCACATTGGCCATGGGGCAAAATAATGTGACCCCTGGTGGGCCCAAAGTAGTGAGAAAAACTTGACTACCTGACTCATATTTTATATAGAGATATATATACAAAAAAATGCCCATATACTATTATTTGATTAAAAATAAGGATTTTTAAACCCTATCTTTGTTTCTCTTCTTCCTCTTCAGAAAACCCTACCTTTATCAAGAAAATCAGTGTTCATCATTCTCAGTTGATCTAACTAGCATTTGCCTCTATTTTTCTTTGGTAGTGTTGATATTTTGTTGGCTTCCACTATGATCAAAAGGAAAGAGTGGTAGTACTAAGAGGAGTAGGTAATTGTTTAGATTAGATGCCTTTGCTTTTTCTTTCTTGTGATCTCATTATTTGCAAAAGTTTCTGAATCTGCAGCTAGAGAATTTATCATTACTCTTGATTCTTCTAATTTTTTTGACACTGCTAACAAATATCCTTTCATTGTAGTCAAGTTTTGCGCCCTTGGTAAATTCAATTTCTTCTTTGTATATGTGCTTTTGTTTTAAGCTATTGATTGATCTATTCCTTATGTGTATCTGTCTTGCTATTTTCTTTTTCTGAAAATATGATATATTGGATTTTTACTAGGTGCAAATTATAATTTTTTAAAATCTTTTAATTTTTTGTTGCAGATAGGCAAACTATCATATATGTTATAAATTATAAAAATGATTTCCTTTTTTTTCCCTTAGGTAGTTGTTGAAGTTGACTGATTTCTCTTTTTTGTTTTGTCACTTTGTAATTGAATTTTCTCTCAAGATTGTTAGATTGATGATTGTTGCTAAGTACCTTTAGTTGTTTATAACTTCATTGTTCTATTTACCAATCTTGAGCAACCCCATTCATAATAGTTGTTAAGATAGGGCAAGGTAGACCATTGGGTCAAGATGGGTTTTTCATAGTTTGCCCTACCCTAAAATTGGTCGCAAATATCAGTGATGTAGGGAGAGGGGGTGAGGTAGAGCAAGAAAATCAAATTATTGGGCAAGTGAAAAGCTACCATGCCAATGCTATTACCATTGCTAATGCCCCTTGTAGTTTAGCAATCCTCACTTGTTTTGATAGAGGCTACCTTTGATTTTTAGTGTGATAAGAAGAGACAAAACTTGTTGTTAGATGCTAATACTATTTTAGTTAATATAAAATATATACTATTTACTAAAAGTATTCTACCTCCTGATTTCAAGTAGAGTTAAATAACTGAATTTTTTCAAAGGTAGAGAATAGAGTTGGATTCTCCTACACACACACACACACACACACACACGCACGCACACACACATATTACTTTTTAAAATAAAAGGATGTGTGGGGGTCTATAGTAACCTTCTTACTTCTTACTTCTATACTATATTCCTAAGCAAAATCTTATTCTACTTTTAAGGGGTAGTTGCATAACTAAATTCCTTATATTAGAACAAATTTGATTTAGTGAGTCCTACATAGAAGTAGAATTCTACCTTGACAAGTAAATATTGTCTTTAGATACTCTCTCTCTCTCTCTCTCTCTGAACCATAACGACACTCTACAAGCTAGATTTAGCTACTCATATTACCAACAAAACAAAAATAAACTCTCTCTATCCTATATTTGTACATGCACAATGTCACTTGCCCTCTTTCTAGTTGTATATTAAAAGAAAGACGGATCTCTTTTACATACATAATTCAAAACTAAATTCTTTATTCCAATGTTATACTTTTTCACACATGCTTGCAGTTATCCATTTCCTAAGTGTGGTGCAGGGATAGGAAAAAGATGAAGATATCAACACTAAAAAGAAGAAGAAGTAGATAAATGCTCAATAGTTAAAACTATATGGATGATATCTAGATCTAACAAAACCAAACAAAATAAAAGGTAATATGTTGCCTCAAGTTACAAACATAATATCGGAACCATTTAGTTGTTAATTATATCTTAGATAGCCAATAACCCATAGAGTTGATTGATCCTAATAGAGCTATTTGGCATGAAATAACAAACTATAGACTAAGTTATTCTTGATTATGATTTTCTCCCAACCATTAACAGCCTTAAACCATGTGTGACATTATTTGCAACAAAATCACAATCTAGGTGTATGTGGTAAATGTGTTATTATTTATTACATGTGGAGCAATGAACTAGTAGGTGAGCTCATTTTAATTACCATTGAGGCATCTTACTTTTGCATGATATCCTCAAGTGTGATTGATCCAAAACTAGTCACCTGATTTTTTCTACATTAGATATCTAGTAGTCCTAGCATCTGAATAACATGTATTCTAGTTGAAAAGGACCATCCATTTATAAAGTTTTAGATCATGTGCTTCTAATGACCAAAAGTACATTAATTTAGATGCTACAATTTAAACTATAATATTTTTCAGTCTAGTAGATATCTAATGTGGGAAGAATGAATGGTTGGAATGAACATTTGGATCCACTTTGTAAAGGTTGTGTGCCTTCCAATAACTGAACTAGGGTTGAGCTTGGCCTCATTAAGCCAGTAAATAAGTAAGCAAGTTTCAAGCAAAGGGCTAATAACATAACTAAAATTGAATCATACAAAATTTTGACCAACCCAGATCTCATATTAGGATTGCACACATAGGAAATTGGCAAACCCCATCCAAGCACATCGTTTGAGTTAAAAGACGTGTGATGACTCCAATTGTTTAAGAGATCAAAGATCCAAATTTTAGATTTTCTCCATCTAGGATCATCATGCACATAGAAATCTATATTAGCTACATATGATTGAGTCAATAACGTACCTTTTAAAGCTATGGAAGTCCTCATCAATCCACCTTATTGTGATCTCGAGCTTTTTCCAAAATCTTGAATCTTCACTTCATGTAAAGGCGTCCGGCTCCAACTACAAGAGAAAGCACTTGCAGTAGAGAGAGAGGTAGGGAGGTTCATTTTCCTCTAGAATGGCTCCGAAGTTTTCCACCTTAGATGGAGTATAAACCCCCACATGTGTAGTTATATAGGTGAGGTTCCAATTAGAAAACTCTCTATGGCACCAACTCCTTTGACTCGCCCATCTCATATAACCTTTTAATTTTATTAATGACAAGTTAATATGTGATCTCTTAGGTTCCTTTAATTGCAATGATCTTGTAACTTGATAATAGCTAGCTTAGTAGGTTCCACCCCATCATAATTCGAATATAGCAACCATAGTCCAACTAAGACTTTCTAGGTTTCACCCAAATCATCATTAGAAAATTCAAGGGGGCACCCTACATATGTGGACACACTAGTGATGTCATAAATATATATTAAAGAGATTTAATAACATAATCAAGTATTCCATCACCAACTACATAGCCACAAATTAAGTAAATTACTATCTTAACCTTATCTAATCAAATTATTACCTTTTGAGTTATTTTGCCAAATTGCCTCCCACATGTCCTATTCACTTATGTATTTATGTAGGTGTGTGGATTACACATACTAGACACCTCACATGCACAAGCTCTTGTGGGCCCCTTTATCTAATAGTGACTTTACAAAATCAATTTGATGAATTCTTTTATCAAATACCATGCATGCATTTCTCTAGTCTACTAATGAGCTCTACTTGAATATTTGTTCCAAAGAGTGTGGGTCCCGTATTGAGCATGCCATACTCTCTCTTAATCTAATATATATTCCAAAATAGCTTGTATTAATTTTATAGTTTTTACCTTTCAATATTTTAAGAACAAATATGAGCTTAATTTAAGCTACTAACCTCTCAAGTCTAAGAGCATATATAAATGGTTATGCTATGTTTAAAATATTCCTTCAATTATGTCCACTATATGTTCTTACATATTGAGACCATGTCATATTTGTAAATACACATTTATACACCATGATGTATGTCTCAAGTGTCTACATAGATGGTTGAAAATGATAATATCCAATCTTATTGGTGGTATCAAATTTAGCAAGTTGTCCCAAATGTGGATTTCCAATCGCATTTTCACTCCAGGACATTTTTAGATTTACAAGGATTCTAAATTCTATTTCTCCTTTTCCTATGAATCTTCATCACCTTCACATGGAATTTTTGCAATGTTCCCAAGAGATTTTGTTGTCATCTTATGATTTACCATTAAGTATAACAATAATATATACAATAACTATAAACTAACACCCTATGCTGTAGAGTTGACATTCAAGTGAATCTTATTGATTACTTCATCATTTGATAAACTAATTAAAAAAAAAGTTAATTTTAGGATTATGTGGGCATACATTCCTAACACCAACATCCCTCAAAGTTTTGATAGATGTTCTCCCACTCATTGAGTGTGCGGAACATGTCTAATACTTGAAGCTTCCAAACTATGTTCATATACTAGTGTATACAAACAAATTCACAAAATCAGTTTTACAAAAAGAGGAATGATATTTGTCTTTAAGGGAGACACTACTTTTCTAGGAGATTGAGTGATTTTTGGATGGTCTAACCCACTTACCATATTCCTTAATACTTAAAACTAAAAAAGCAAAGAAAATAATGCTCTTCACATGTACCCTAAACAAAGGTGGGCGAACAAGATAAATGGCTTGGATATAGAATAAAGATGTTTAGGAGTTTGTGAATATCACTGCTCTTGTAAAAATACATTGTATTATAAAAAAACATATTTTTTTCTTTTGAGAAAAGGTAAGTTTATTGGATGGGGAAGAAGAACCCTTCCTGTAGGTGTGCATGAGATGTATCCCTAATTGAGATGGTCGCAGTACATGTGGTGTATCCCTAATTGGAATGATCGGGGGAAGGACTTGTATACAGTACTGTGCCAAAACTAAAAACATAACAAAGAGTAGGTCTAACTGTTCAGGAGTTGCTCTTCTATGTACTTATAATCCATATATTAGGTGGATGGCAGGATTCTTTGATAGTTGGTTCTAATGAAAATTTAAAGGCCCTTAATTATCCATTGCAAGGCCCAATATACGGCTATTTGGATCCTCCAACTCTCCAGCAAGCTATCCTCTTTGTATTTTTGCTTTTGAACTATATTCCACGCGGACTTTGTCCCTTGTTACTTTTCAAGGATAAGCCTACACATTTCCTAAGTTGGCAAGATGTATTTGGGAAGTACTGTCCATTTGAAATGTCAAGTGGGCTCGAGTAAAGTTTTCTGCGTCCAACTTGGGCTTCAAATTACATTTGAAGTAGAAGTTCTAGCAAGTCTGACAGAAAATAGATTAGCTAGCAAAATTTCTGAAGTATTACTAATTTGTTAATTATATCGGCATAATTCGTTAGCTGATGATCTTTCAAAACTATTGGTTTACCAAAGCCGCAAAAGAGTCAAGTCAGAATCAAGCACAACTTAGTGGTCGGCCCAGCCATCTGCTAAAAGGGCTACAAGTCATCCCTACGTTATGAAGAAATGTTTTCTGTTTAGTTGGTTAGTTGCGTTTCCATTCTCTACTCCTTGAAGTCCAAGTTTGGGCCGTGCTATTACATATGGAATTAATATAGTCCAGCTACTCCAACAAGGCTTAACTGGACTTGCTTATGACACTTAGGAGGCCTGACATTATTAACAGAGGGGCTTATGTTCGTTTGAATTCTTCTTTACAGATTCTAGATTATATAATTAACAAGCATTATTGCCACGAGGCAAGTCTGCTTTGAGAAGTTTCTAGTCTCGGACCTTTACCTTGTGGGTGAAATTTTGCAATTCAGATCACAAAAACACAACGAGGAGAAAAGAGCTAAGACGGGGAGAGAGAGTGAATCCTTTGATATTACGTGCTAAAGGTTTTATGAGGCCTTCTTTAAGTTCCTACTTTTACCGAAGTTAGAGATGTGTTGCATTGATGCCATGAGTTGCATGGTCGATCTTACGGTTGGATATAGAGATTAAGGGCAGTTATACAATTGATGTTTCCAAGAGCGGCTGAAAATGTTGTTTTGGTGCCTACTTGTTCTGTGATCTAAACCGTCGATCATCTCAGTCTTGCTAAAGTTGGTGGTTCACCAAAATATTTGTTTGTGTGTTTTAGTTCTTGTTGGATTCTCATGTACTAGAGTATACATTGCAAAGGAAGTGACAGATCATCTCTTTCTGTATCTCCACTTATGTAGGGCCAGGGGAGGGCTCCTCCCTCTATCAATCTAAACTAAATTTTCATTTCAGAACCATATATCCATTTAATATCTCGAAACTAGGGGCCTACAAGTTTTATATGGAACTAGATATTAATGCATAGCAGTTTATCTCTAGTAAGGAAAATTGAGAGAAAAATTTGAGATCATCAATTAAGAAAGCCCTGCTACTGCTGGCTCATATGCTTCGGGAGAAGAATATGCGTCTCCATCAGATATATAAGTGTGCCTCAATCGCACAAAAACATCCTTGTGTCGATGTTTCAAGTACAACTGCTTAAATGTGAAGCTTAGACAAAAATGAGGCAATCAGCAAACAATAAATAAAAAGCCGCCTCCTCTCGCATGCTGGCTTGGCTACTCCAATTGCCACAACCATGGAACCTTGCACACACCTTTTTCAAGAATTTTGGACAACTCGTTCTTTATCTGTCCACTTTCCTGTTGGCACATAGTCCACATTATTGCTGCCCAGCATCAAGCTGGTATTTCTCAATTAGAAGATGAGTTTAGAAACTTGATTTAAGATGCATTCAACAGATTCGACGAAGCTTCACTAATGGAGTAAAACCAAAACCCAAAGTTGGGTCCCATAGAAGGAGGTTTAATATTCCTGTGATGGACACAAACAAAGGGTAATCAAGCGCAAGGATGATAGTAGAATATATATTTGGTTTTCTATGTTAATGTAATAATATAGTTAAAAACAACTTAGTTTCGTGTGCCTTCCGACCAACTTGCGGGAGGATCTTCATACAATAACAATCAAATTGACCGCAGATACTGTTAATTAACTTACACGAGACGGTAGATAACGAATTAGATTACATCATTCCCTTTGTATATGTATGGAGGTGGCTCATCAATGAGACAAACATGCGTATGAGAGAGAGAGAGAGAGAGAGAGAGAGAGAGAGAGAGAGAGAGAGAGAGAGAGAGAGAGAGAGAGAAGATCTTGCAGAAAATGAACTCAAACTCTACTTGAAAGTGCAGGACCCGAGTCAACTCATCTGAGTCACTCAAGATTCTATAAACACTAGACACAAACACTTCAGGTAATTTTGGGACGCAGAGATTATAAGTCAAGCACATGCAGATACACAAAATTAGCAAATTGGATATATTTCCTATAAGTTTCAGGAGTAGACGTTTATGAGCGGTCTGATAAGATAGACACTCATTGGCCAATAAATATCTAGCATAGTTAGCTGGAGACAGCTCGTTAGCTCTCCTGATATATGGTAATCGCAGGTTTGAGTTGCCACTTTCTCCTTTGGGTGGGATCTAGATTTAGGAGTGTTTGCTGGAAGAGTGTGAGAGTGACTTGTTTTGCAATTCCTCGCTGTATAAAAAAAGAAAAAGGAAAAAGAAGAGTAGACACTAATTCATGATGGTGATCTTTTATTCTTTCTCTTTATTTTAGATCCAAGCTATTTATTGTGTTTGGAATTGCTTGGATGGGCTACAAAACAAATTTCATTCCCATTTGATGCTTTCAACACATGATTCTTTGAGTTAAAAATCACAACTATCGGTTCTTTTTTAAAACCCAAACAATTAGGATCATCCAAATACATTGGTTTTTTGCGTTATAGCTAATTTCTATACATCCAGCAAAATAAATAGATTAGATTCTTCAAGAACAAGACTGCAGGGGCAGCGTCTACTCTATCAGATGCTCACGAACATGTACTTCTAGCATGACTCTAAATTTTAGTCGATCAGAGAATTACGCATTAATACAGTAGTTGCTGGGCCGAACAACACGGGGACACGTTTTCTTGTTGAATCTAATTAACTTAACCAAGGTAAACTCAGCTTGTTTTAGATTTCTAGTACCATGATCAACGCCCATTTAGAAGTCTCTCGTGATTGAAACAATGAAAATAACAGCAAAAACAATTTGAAACTTCGTGGAAAATAGTTTCTAACATTCGACCAGCATTTTAAATTACTTTTAGGAAATTCCATACACTTTTGGAAGTACGTAAATCAGTACAGACAACCTAACAGGAGCTGGCATGGATGCTCATGGGACGACGAAAAAAGTCTCATTTCCTAGTGGGAAAGGAAAGGGAGACATGTAAATAGAGAGTGATGATTGTCAACATTCTTATCTCATTTTCTTTCGCCTCTCCTTGTCATTTGCATTGACTCTTCTACCGTCGCTGCTTTTAGATTTTTCAAACGAAGAAGAAAGGAGAAAAGCAGGGAGTGTTTGGACTTATAGTAAGAGATTCACTCGTGCATCATTTATATTGCCAGAAGTAAATGTGACAAGTTGCACGTAATGGATATAAAAAATAGGAAAAGGATTGTAGTTCTCATACTATCCAAGGTAGTGGGGTCATCCGTCTCTATCAGTATCGTAAATGGGGCGTTTGTATGGTGATCGAAACTGACCTTTCCTGAAACCTGAATAGTGGGCATCTATTCAGATATTTCCTTAATGAGATAGACAACCTTTAACTCAATTAATGAATGCTAAACACTTTTATAATTGGCTATTAATATTTTAATTAGAAGCTAATTGGATGTCATTGATTGGACAGGAATTAAAAGCTTCTAGATTGTAGATATGGAATGTGTATGGTCAAGATCTGGCAATCTCTATGAAGAGGATAGTGTTAGGACTACTGAGTTGGGTCTTAGTAATGCATAGAAAGTGTTGAGATACGTCGGCCTCATTTATTTGATTTACAGATTTCACAAGCTTAGTTTTGTTGAGCACGACCTACATAATACATGTTCTTATGGCAATGAAGGCATCAAGTAGTGTTACGTGCCTTCTCCATCGCTGTTATTAGTTGAATGAACCGTTGTTTTTCTTATCTGTTGATATGGTTCTGTATCAGCTGTCGGTGATGTACGAAGTTCTATAGGCCAAAAGTACTAAACGGATCGATATACAAGCATGTAAACCAGTATGAAAGCAAACCTTGCAAAGTCATTGCTATAATCAATGGATTAAAATACTTCGGATCTTTTCTTAGTCTCTAATTCCTCACCAAGGTACTCTATTTTGAGAGAGAGAGAGAGAGAGAGAGAGAGAGAGAGAGTCATTTAGGGACTAGTTGAAGCGGATGCCAAAAAAAGATAATTCTATTGGTACGATACTTGTCTTACTAGACAACAAGAATCCTTCTTTTCTCATTCCAATTATATCTGTATTACTGATCGCTACTTGGAGAGTCTCTGATGCCTCCATACTTACAGATCACGACCAGCAATTGTTTGGCTGCTCCCAAAATTCCCTGTGATATGGGAGGTAAGCTTAAGTCTGTCATTTTACAAGGACGGACGTATTTTTATGACAGAATATTTGATGCACGACTGAAACATGGCATACGGAGAAGGATGTTAGGAACGTCCTACATAGGGCATGCCTTCCTTGCAGTTGTTGTAACAAAATGTGGAAAAAATTAAAAAAAGGCTACCCGAGGCTGAAAGTCCTTGATCTCGAAGGACAGATAGAATACAAAAGTTGTGTATAATTCTAGGTAAAAGGTCATTCCCAAGAATCAGCCATGAAAAAGCTTTCCCACGACTACCTATCTCCTCATCTCCCTAGAGCCCAAATAGAATTCAGATAATCAAGTTTAAATACAGTTTTAAGATTAGTTCATCATAATTCTGGTGTGCTAAAATTAATTCATTCCCCTTCTGGTAACTAGTCTCATCTATTTCCGGTAGCTTGAGTAAATGACAAGTTTGAAAACAATGCCATCCTAAAATGACCAAAAGTCACAGGTAGGTATTAACTGGGTTCGGATGTCTGTTATGACAAGAAGTGTGATACTGTTCCAAGTTGCGTGTTCCACTTATCCTAGAATGACTGTTTTGGGTGTTTACAAATGCAGTAAATATGAAGAGGGTGGGGCTTGTACATAAGCTGTACCTTGAGGCTCATTTCCAATGATCAATCTCTTAATCCTGCATAAAGACGTGTATTTTTTCTGAATATTCAAAAGGAACCATTGATCTTGCTGATCATCATACGGTGACCGAACATATCCAAAATCAAGACTTAATGGATCAAGGTGGATTAACCGTTGTAGGCTGGATTTATATTGTGCCCTTATCTGGACATGCCCAATCATGCAAAGTGGATATCGTGGTGCTCCGACCACAAAGTGGTTAATGGGGAAAGACCAAGGGAGAGAAACTACAAGCAAAGTCCAAAGCAATCTGTCAAATTGTAGAAGAAATGAATTTTGGTTGTTTGAGGACACCCCAATTTTTGGAAGCGTGCCATTTCTTTGTGTACAAAGATGCAAAAACTTTATGACTTTCGTATCTATTCTGTAATTTCTTTAGGTTAAGGTTTGTATCTGATAGACTCGTGGGCTCTCTACGAAAGGCCCAAATATAGTATTTATCATACTTTAAATTGGTTACGGGAATGTCATACGTCCTAGGTCTGGAAAAGGGAATGAAAATCAGAAAAGATGCTACACATGGTTGGCGGATACCTAATTTTGAAGTGACTATAACCTTTCCTTGTCAAGAAATTAGTATTAAAATGGTTGAATGACTTCGTAGCCAAGTAAGTTTCCATAATAATCAAACGATAATGTCGAGCTTGTTCAGCTTGTCAAACACAACGTCGTATGCAGATTAGATGCTTCACGTGACCCAGACCACAGACTCAAGGTTTTGGAGCTACTGTGAACAAATCTGTGTTGCAATCATCTCAAGCAATCCCCTGAACAGCGATCTCTGCTTTTGTGTGAGGATAACTGTTTTTTTTCTTTTTTTCAAACAAGCATTTCTCATTCTCTGTCTTTCATGAATTTTTCTAATCCCAGGCATTCTTCATCTACAATCCTCTTAAAACCATCGTA
This sequence comes from Warburgia ugandensis, assembly GCA_035236585.1. Lineage (NCBI taxonomy): Eukaryota > Viridiplantae > Streptophyta > Magnoliopsida > Canellales > Canellaceae > Warburgia > Warburgia ugandensis. The sequence goes on from CP141139.1 coordinate 34,160,513, forward strand.
CCCTGCAACCCAAGGAAGATTTGGAATGTCCCATGCATTACGTCGAGTAGAGAGCCCAGACCAAAAGAGGCAGGAGATGCAGTGAGAGGATTCAGAAGATCTGTTCATCGCACACGGATGGTTGAAAACTTGGAACAGGCAAAGGTCCCCGTTCAATGACCAAAATCACATCCTCTTTTGGATGTCAGAATCGACTAATCAGCATGATTGTAGGTTATTAGACATAAAATGTTAGTGAAAGCAGATGAACTGGCTGGATCAACCAGAAGCTAGATCCATTATGTAAAAGAGGGTTACTTCACGGTAAACTTTCCATGTGGTCATGCTCCACTTTTGCGGTATAATATGACAGCTTAGTTGGAAAATCCTAATTAACGATTAATAAAATCCATTTTTTACTAACATTGGCAGCATCTACAAGATTATAATATATTTTTATTGCAATGACTAGGATAACTATGAGATGTTTTTGCGCCATCTGTTATGTCAGAACGTTTCTAGTACACAATGGGTTAATCACAGTTCGCCACTTTTATAGCCAGATGTGATCTTGGATTGATGACCGGCTTGTATCTGCTCAAGCTACTCATCCATTAGTAGAGTCGACTGCATAAACGATGCATTTAATTGAAATCTAGCAAAGAGATTTTGGTTTTTGTTTTCCCTTTTAGAAGAGGAAGGGGTTTTAGTGACTGGATGATGTTACCGGGTTGAAGAAGAAGAAGAAGAAAAGGAAATTGGGTTTTTTTTTTTTTTTCTCTCATAGCCTTTTTTCGGGGGGAGAGAGAGAGACTAATGTTGTATTTTAAAATTTTAATACTAATGTAGGGAAACTTTGTCATTTGAGAGAACATGAGAAGAAGATGGGTTGCACTTGGAACCCACTTATTAGCTCTGTCTTAGGATTTTTCAGAAAATGGGATAGAAGAGCTACATTTATCCCCTCCTAGAAGTTGAAATCATACATTCTACTATTTTTTTTTTGTGGGAGGGGAGTAATAAGAAATTAGTCGTAGTTTGGACGGTTTGACAATCTTTTCCCTTTTAAATACATATAGATATATTGCAACATTATTTTGATGTATTAAAAAGATTATTAATAGTCGATATTTGTTTCACATACACATTGTCACATGTATTTCTATACCATGAAACTAGACACTAAAGGATATGGTTTCTTCAAAGAATGAATACTTACAATAGCACCTTCTAGTTAACATCTTTTCTTTTCTTTTTAAAGGTATACACCTTTGTAGTTGTCATTGCTCGATCATTTCTTATGTTCAATTTAGTTCAATACAAACTACAACAAATTAGAGATGCTCTAATATACTCTTTGCCATAACTTCTCAAGCCAGATCAACTCACTAAAACACAAATAGAGAAAAAAATGTGTTTAATATCATGAAGAATAAAGAGATACCGTCTTAACTATATATAATCTATTAGCCATCCCATAAAATAAGTGTAAAAAAAAAGAAAAAACATATATATTACAATGATAGTAGGAGATAAAAAGTATCAATTGCTAACATTTTCTTTAAGTAATTCCCTATTCTGAGCTACCAATTCTCAAAATACTTACGGACCCTCATGCATACATTTGCCCAACTACTTTCTTCCCCTTTTTGTTAATGCTTCTTTAGCCACTTCCACATCAAACATCATCTTATTCAAAGCCCAATTATGACAAATGGGACAAATTGAAAGGAAGTCTTACTAATATAAGGCCCATTTGATGACTTTTGTCTAGGTTGCTTCTCTCTTGACTATGGATCTTAGTACAAATACTCTAGACATGCATTTGGAGTTTTGTAGGGTAGGTAAGATAAAATTAGGCCACTATACACATTGACTACTCTACCTAGGGTTATCAACATCATACGTCCTATGAAATAGATTTTGTAGAACAAAGACCTATTCTAGCTTGGTTTTACCCTAGCACACATGGGAATCTACTTGTACCTTCAGAAAATAACATGACATTCTTAGTACAAATGCTCTAGACATGCATCTGGAGTTTTGTAGGGTAGGTAAGATAAAATGGGGCCACTGTATACATTGCCTCCTCTACCTAGGGCTGTCAACATCATATGTCCAATGAAATAGATTTTACAGAACACAGATCCATTCTAGCTTGGTTTTACCCTAGCACACATGGGAATCTACTTGTACCTTCAACAAATGGCATGACATTCTTAGTGAATCTTTAATCTAGGTTTGGTGATGAGCAACATGTATGCATGTGTGTGTATGCATGCACCATTTACCTTGCATTTTAGATTAGACCCTGCAGGCACCTCAAACGCAACAATTCCCAATACCATATGCCTCTCTCACTAGTGGTGTCTTCTTTAATATGGGGTTTGGGATAAAATAATATGATTTATCCTCTGTTAATAAACTTGGGATCTCCACCTTGAGAAAATGCTCTAAGACCTTAGATATCCAAAGATTAGATTAGTAGTACAGTTATGAGGTTGGAAGGTGTTAAGTACTAACCGCACCTAGTCCAAGAACTGATCTCTATTAGATAGGGTAGTTAGGCTATTTTGGGTCATTAACGAAGATAATTATGCAAATACTTCATGCTTCTTATCCTAGAATAAATGTGAGAAATCTCTCAATGCCTATTTTAAGAACATATTAAATCATTGAATCAAAGAGACATTATTTGTTTAGATTGCCCTATAAGAGATTCCACATACAATGAGAGCAGAAAACCTTCTTTATTAGGCTATGGCTAATGTAACTAAATTTTGATGATTCTCTCATATTTTATATGAGAGAGATCCCATTCTATTATGAGAATAGGACAACCCCTAACTAAGCTAAAGGAGTTTCTTGGGGGGAAGGGGGAATCTTGACTCCTCTCCTCTAGAGGAAATCCCCACTTTATTAGAAAACTATTCTATAAGGTACGAAATTAACTCTAAAAAGTAGGAAGAAAGGTAATCATACTAAACAACTATTCTATATGCAAAATATATTCTGGTTGTAAAAATATAAAAAATATGTAAGAGAAAATAAAGGAAGTTATACCTAACTAGGTAGAGACATAAAGACCAAAAAACCAATATAGAAAAAGCTCAACATATAATGATCAAGGATATGCTCTTGAAGAAGACCCCCCTTTAAGAAAACTTGAATAAAAATACGACAATTGAGTGCCCTTATCAATTTCTAGAACTTGGGCTATCCCACAATGTAGGCTTCTCACATCAACCTTGTGAAGCCCTTTCTGAGCTCTATCCGTCCATTGAGGTCTCCTCATCCAATTGTTGTGTTTACAAAATTTTAATTTTTACATTTGAAAAAATGCTTGTTTTTTATTAATCACAAAATGGTTATAAATTTTTGGGTCATTACATAGGGGCACCCTCTTCTTTTCATAAAGAGTATTTAGAAAGTATATACATTGAGTTGGCAACATTGAAAAACTATGAACACCCTCCCCTTTCCAAGTTGGACAAATTAATTTCATAATCTAAAACATGCAATTTGTTGGATAAATTGAAGTCTTAAGTAGACTCATCCTAAAACATAAATATTCTCAAACAAATCAATTTGAAAATCTAAAGTCCTAAATGAATTCATACTAAAACATGAATGTCCTCCTCATGACTTTTATCATAAAAGATGTTGGGTTAAGCTAAGTTAATGAGTCCTGTCCTCTAGCAAATATGGTTAACCTATGACTTAAGCTACATCAACATACGACTAAGTTAAGCTTCTTTTCTATGTATGCCTCTAGATCATCTAACTTGTAGTCAGCAACAATCAAAGTATCACATAAAAGACAGACTCCTTCCTTACAGGTTACAACTTTACTAAATATAAGGATAAAAAGAAGTTCAAGCTTTCTCTTAGATAGAATGTGCTCTATTTCTCCTTTTTCTTAGCCCTCATACCATATCTTGTCTTCAAATGCTTTGACAACCACTTTAGGATATACCTAGATGGGATAGACGACTTGCCATTTCAATGGAGTACTACCATGGCATGCCCACAAAGTTACCTTCTAAACTTACAACGTTGACAAATACATGCTGCATCCTATGTAACTCTAAAAAGTTTTCATACTTCTTTTTTCTTATCCTCATCATGTACAAATTCCCTCACAATGTATGCTTCTAGCTTTCTCTTAGATAGAACATCGCCTATTTCTCCTTTTTCTTAGCTCTCATACCATGTCTCATTTGCAAATGCTTTGACCATTACTTTAGGATATACCTAGATGGGATAGACGAATTGCCATTTCAATGGAGTACTACCATGGCATGCCCAGAAATTTACCTTCTAAACTTACAATACTGACAAATACATGACACCTCACTCATAACTACATCCTTTGTTAACTCTAAGATTTTTCATACTTCTTTTTTCTTATCCTCATCAAGTACAAATTCCCTCACAATGTAAGCTTTATCATACCTTCACTAGCCTCTACATCTATATAGTACCCACCCATCCCAGCAACTTCTTCCTAAAACTTCATGAACATGTTCTTTGCAAACAGATTGCGTATCTATAGCTCGAATGAGCCATTCATCTTTGGCACCAAAGTCTCATTGTAGTTTTTGATGCTTTCTGCATACTGTCATCTACCCAATGTTAAGTCATATTGCTTTACAAACTTTATTATGATTGTTTTTTTATGTGACAATACTTATTAGAGAAACATTTTATATTTTTGCTCCTTTGACTAGTGTTCATGCTAGAGAAGAATGTATTCTTTAAGAAAATAAGAAATATTCCATGGAAAAACATCATGTATCTAAAGCTCGAATGGAATTTTTGTCTTTAGCAATTAAGTCTCATTGTGCACCTAAAGTTTTTAGTGCTTTCTGCATAGTATCAACTACCCAATGTTGAGTCATATTGCTTCATAAACTCCATTAGAGTTATTTTCTTATGCACATACTTATTAAAGAACGCATTTATATTTTTGCTCATTTGACTAGTGTTCATGATAATGAAGAATGTATTCTTGAAGAAAATAGAAATCCATAGTTTACGACTTTTGCAAATAATGTTGGAAATATTTGCACTCATAAGCCAATAATTAATTTATCAATGTTAGCACAATGAACAAGATTTATCTGTATACTAATTTTATGTTATGGTACTAGTTAGTAGTTTTATTTATTAATTATTACAATTATTATTTAGTTATGAGATGACAATAGGAAACTCAGGGTACATTGCAGGAATTATATGTCAAGGTAGTAGAGATTCACTAGATAAGAAGAATAAAATTTTGAATCCTTGTAAGCCTAAAACTGTCCTTGAGTGAAAATAAGATTAAGAAATAACATTAGAAAAAATCTTACCAAATGTGATGTAGTCAATAAAATTGGAGATGATTATTCACAATCATCTAGTTATAGACCCAACACGTACCTGAAGGTGTATGGAAGTATATTTGTTCGTAGGACATGATCTTAACTTGTAAAAACATTCCATATGCAGAACTTAAAGAATGTTTCAGACAAAGAATAACCATCTATGCCCTTGGACTTGAAATATTGATGGCTTAAAGTTGGACACAATGTTTGTTCTTAAGGTATCAAGATATAGAATTTAGTTTTAGGTGATACACCGATACTTTGGAATAGCCACACTACTACATAGGGGGCTTTTAAAGTTGGTAAAAAGTGATAATAGAAGTCACTTAAGAAGCGACTTCTACTAAGTCAACTTGGAAAGTCGTCAACTTTTAAAGTCGTTTAAATAAACAACTTTAAAAGTCACAAACCTTTAAAAGTCATTTTTTAAAAACCAGTTCAAAAGTCATATACTTTTGAAGTCGCTTATATAAAAATGACTTCTAAAGTTATATAAAAATGACTTCTAAAATTGACTACTTTGGAAGTCATTTTTGGATAAGCGACTTCAAAAGAACTTGGTTTCGATGAATTTTTGAAGTCGCCTATATAAAAATGACTTCAAAAGTTTGTGATTTTAGAAGTCGTTTTCTTATAAGCGACTTCAAAAGTAAAAAAATTTAAAGAAAATATCATGGCTTTTAAAGTCATTTTTGACAAAATGACTTTAAAAATTCTCAGCTTTTAAAGTCGTTTTTGACAAAACGACTTTAGAAGTTTGAACATTTAAAGTTGTTTCGTCAAAAACGACTTTAAAAGTTTTTTTTTTTTTCAAATTTGTTTGCTTGCTCCACCACCTATATACAATTGAATAACAAACACCTGATATTCAAACAATGTTTATAAACATTAAAAACCTGTTTACAAACAATGTTCATCCACTTCTTAATACACAATACCATGCATACATTAAAATACTTCAATCTCCACAAACATGAAAAACCAATAACGTACAATGCATCCACATCTTAATTTATTGATACATTACCACATATGTATACATTGAATAACAAACAATATATGTACCTAATACTTCAAACAATCTTTATATAAACATGAAAAACCAAACATCATATACACCTAATAACTTTAGTCTCCATACACATTCCGAACCACCACCCACTATAATGCATTGACATCTTTCTTCATACACTACCACTTGTATATTCATTGAATAACAAACATTCTATACACATGGTACAAATAATCTTTATAAACGTGAAAAACCAAACACCTAATACAACATGCAACCACTTCTTTCTTCATACACCGAATCGTACTTAAAATATAACACCTAATACATCCATAATGGCTACAAAACATCCATACTCATTATCCATCTACATCTATCTTGAAATAGTTTATATAAGAAACTACAACATATGCATTATCTAAAACATCTACATTCACTTCATTTGTAAATCCATACACATTTTAAGTAACCCTCTCATTCTTCATCTCATAAAAGTTATATAATTTAAGTGTCACATATTCACTTCATGTTCAAACTCCAAATTCACTTCATCCATACTCATTTATTCCCACACTCCAAATTTTCACTCATTCAATGCTTAAAATACAAATATATATATATATATGTGTTTATATATATATATATATATATATATATATATTTCAAAGAAAATAATAAAATCTAAAGGAACACACACAAGTCGATGAAAAAATACTTTATTATGTATTTCAAGTTCATGTAGTTACTCCAAGTAATCTATTTGAAACTCATTTATACTCAGCCCATTCAGTTTGTATTTCATTGAGATTTACTCTGGAGTAACTCTTCTTGTTTGCCCATTCAGAAAGCCTAGTTGCCTGAAATACAACATATTTAATTAATCTAAAACTTTTTAGTTAGATCCATAAAAAATGTTGAAAAATATAAGATTATGTAAAATAAAAAATGTTCTACCTTTTATAAATGGGAGACAGGAATACTATCAAATATGAGAGTACCCACAATTCCAATCAGATTGTTGTTAAGGCACTGTGCAACAAGGACAATAAAAAAGAACTCATAATATCATTTGTAATAATGTAGGTTTAATTAATAATAAATTTTTTTATATATACCTTGACATTCTTCTACGTGAGTTTTGGTGGTTGTATTGTCTCAGTCATTATATCCCATTCAAACCATCCTACAAATTTAAATTTCAAATGCATTATAAATGAATAACAAATTACTTATCTACACATAACAGATGGAAAAAATAAATGCTTACTTATTTATAATATCTATGAGGGGGGGATAGATATGCTCTCCACAAGAATAAAAAAAGAAAGCATGACCACCATGCACATCCAAAACGAGCAGCATTCAATGAGACCTACATCGATAGTCATATGAATTGTAATAGAAGTTGACAATCCCTAAGTAAAGAATAATTTGGCAAGAAAACAAGAAAATTAAAACTTACTTGCTATTTATAGGAAATCATTAAGCCTTGTCCCTGAAAGTGGCAAAAGAAGCTTGGTAAAATATCCTGAATACACCTCTCGATCAGCCATTGCTCCATCACCCTAGAAATGACGCCAGGGTCAAGGACTTGATAAGGTGTACCTTCACCCTCAAAAAGGCTACTAGCATCATTCAAGGAGCTACATAAAAGAAATAATTATTACATATACTATTAAAATATAACATGTAATTAATATCAAATGATTTATAAGCAAGTATGTGCATATACCCCACATAGGAGACAATGTGAAGGTACTCGAGTTGATCCCATAGGCAAATTCGTAATAGGTCCTCTACCATAAGTGGCACTTCAACAACGTCCTTGGCAAGCACTCTCTCCTTGATTTATATAGGATTGATTGTCATATTATCATTGATGAGATCATAGATTAACCTCAGGGTTCGAGGCATGTTAAGTGAGACTTCCACACGCTCATGGGTCAACTGTTGTAAAAGATGTAAAAAATTTCAGATAAATAATATTAATCTATGAATATGGCCTAATTTATGATAAAATAAAAACCAAAGATCTATACAACTACCTGTTCCAATGATGTAGTAACCAAAGGTGCCATTGGAATGGCCGCAGAGCTCGGTGCCTCATTTTATTGTTGATTAAAAATATAGAGTTATTAAACAATTAAGTGAGGCCTTTAGCTAAAAAATATTAATGAGGAAGGTAGTATAATAAGATACATACCATAAACTCTATGGGAATGACTAGTGCCTCTGGCCAAGTGACATGATATGCAACTGCCTGCCCAATAGTTATAATATTTCTATTTTTAATGGGAATAGTAGGCAGACATTAGCATTCAAAACCATGGTAATAGACACTCACTTAGTATGTGGTGGCATACTAATTTCGTGCATAACATTTGATTCATACCCATAACATGAACCAACTGCCACGATATTTTGACAGGAATCCAAAGCCAACAGGCATTGAGCCTGCAAATCAAACATGCAATAGAGTGGTTAAGATATACAATTATTACAAAAGTACAATGAAATTTTATAGTTTTGTTAATGTATATACCTCATGGGCAGGAATTTCCTTTTCGAGGGGAGGCAGTTTCGTTAGTTGGGGAATTGCAGCTCACATGTGATGGAAGCACAGTGGGGCGCGTATTGTGAGTAGGGGGTGGAGCAACAATCATCAAACCTCCTTGACACATTTGTCTAAATGTATCAAACTTTATTTTCTCAATGAGCTCATTGTAGGCTTGCTCATCATCTTGAACTTTAGGTATACATTCTCTACCAAAGAATTGAGAAGGAATAACACCATGACCCATGCCCCTAACTCGACTAAGGTGGTCCTGCTTATTGTCCATAGCCATATACATAATGTCATCCTTGGAAGCAGCACTGCTTAAAGTTCCTGTAGTAATGTTTTCTTGGGTAAGAATGTCTTGCAAAATTTAATTAGAAAGACATGATCATTTCATCTAATTAATTATAAAAAATTTACATACAGGTGAAACCACTTATTATGCGTGAAGCAATTTGCACAGTAGTTCATCTGCAAACTTGTTGCCAGCATGGTCCACTGAATGCGCCATCTTCTAGAGGATGGAGCTTTCAATGGGTCCCATAGTCCCAACTTTTTTTTTACTATTAAGCAAAGGCACTATAGTTAGAGAACATGTATATAACTATAGTAGCATTAAATTGAATGGGATAAATTGTCACAGATGCCTACTTCATGCTCTTCTAAATGAGCGTAGCCCATCCTAGATAAGTGATGTTGCATATTTGTTTCATGCACCTTTCTTCCGCTGCACAAGGTAGTTATTCCATTTTCTCTATCGCTTACCTACCTCATATAAAGCATGCATCTTTGTCATCCAGCATGTCAAAGGCAGACTGTAAATTGAACACATCAAATTACTATATTTGAAAAATAAGGAAAGTTATAATGTAAATAATACATGTACTTAATGTTTACATACCTTCACCATTTCCCATATTGAATCTTTTGTCTAGGATGGCACATGTCTTTAAACCTCAAATGTGATAGGAACCATGCTTCTTACTGTAGAGGGGAGGAAACTACTATAAGCAGGTGCACTCTTACCAATTTCTTGCCTTCTACTATTGTATTGAATAGTTTCTTTAATTCCCTTCTACTTTCTCTTGATAACCTTTTCCATTGTTGTTCACCCCCTACCCTTTCTTTTTGGAGCTCATGTTTGCCTCTTGTTCATTCTCTTCAATGTGGTGGTAATCTTTAATTTGATGTTCTTATCGTTCCATCGTTATTACAAAGAAATACTCTATTGACATAAAAAAAAGTCTATGTAATTAATTTAAAGAAACCAAACCAATGTCCTTGATAAACATAGTTTAAGTAAAAATAATCATTAAAGGAGACTCTGTCTCCATCCATTCACATAAACATACAATATCTAACATATGTGATAGATTAACCTCAAGAAAAACAGATAAAGGATGCATGAAATGTATTTGCCTGCTTAGTATAAATATTTATAAAGGAGCTACAAATCCCATAGACCTTTTACTAGACTTTAGCTCCACTGCTTTGAGTTTACATCCCTTAATGGGTGTAGGTATTCACAAATAGTGATAAGCTTAACTTATGCTAGATGTTCATCCATGTACATATGCACAATTCATGTTCCAAATTCCATCAAATAAAGTTTGTCATATGTAAGTTTGTCGCAGTTATTTGCATGCTTGAAGTTCAATAAAATTTTGGTTTTATAATCATGTTTCATGTCTTGAATCACATGCACCATTCCATTCCATGCCTTGTTTGATTTAAGTTTCATGAGTATCTTCCTTTTGGAATTTTACTTTCATGAGTCATACATAATTTCAAACGGTCCAAACACTTTATTTACTTGATTTCTTAAGAACCACTTTAGCTTGTTAGATAGTTTAGTAACTATTTTAGTTATATTACATGTTAGCAAAATTTTAATCCACACATTTCAGCAATTTTCTTAATCATGAACCATGCACACAAATCCATGGGTCATGCACATGGTGATTGGGTGGTTTGTCTTTAAGTGGTTTATTGTTCTCTTGTTTCATGATAGTTTAGCATTACTTTTTTAGTTATTTGCATCATAGTTTAGCTTTAGAATGTTTCTTTGTTTAGTTTTAGAATGTTTTAGTTTTAGAAAGTTATAGCATTAGGAAAGTGTTAGTTTAGGAAAGTTTTATTTTTTCCAAGTTTCCTTAATTAAAGCTTCATAGAATCATTCATTTTAGTTTAGAATTATTATTTTTTAATTTAATGCATGTTAGTTAGTAAAGTTTCTAATTCCATTGGAAATCTTTATTTTTAGAAAGTTTCCTTTGGCTCATGTGTCTAATTTTATGCATGTTTCTCATTTCATGTTGTTTAAATTCCATATTTATCAAAGCAAACTTTCTTTAGCTAAGCTAAGAAGCTTAAATAAGATCAAATCAATTGGAAATTCCTTAAGATTTCTCATGGGATAGACCTCTCTCACATGCAATTAATACTTTGATTTGTGAGTTTGCGAGTAATTTTAAAGTTACATCACCTAGCCTAAGAGAGATTGGTTTTGATTTAGCTAGTAAAGCAAATAACATGATAGTTTATCATTACTTGTTTTGTTATTTTCATCATATTTAGATTTAGCACTTTGCTTTGTTTAGTTTTAGAATGTTTTATTTTGAGAAAGTTTTAGGATTAGTACAGTGTTAGTTTAGGAAAGTTTCATTTTTAGCAAGTTTCCTTAATTAAAGCTTCTTAGAATCATTCATTTTATTTTAGCATTTATTTATTTATTTAATGCATGTTAGTTAGAAAATCTTCTAATACAATTGAAAATATTTATTTTTAAAAAGTTTCCTTTGGCTCATGTGTCTAATTTTATGCATGTTTCTCATTTCATGTTGTTTAAATTTCAAGCTTATCAAAATAATCATTCTTTAGCTAAGCTAAGCAACTTAAATAAGATCAAATCAACTGAAGATTCCTTGAGATTCCTCAAGGGATCGACCCCTCTCACATGCAATTATTACTTTGATTTGTGAGTTTGAGAGTAATTTTAAAGCTACACCACCTAGCCTAAGAGAGATTGGCTTTAATTTAATAAGGAAAGCAAATAACATGAAAAAGAAAACATGCATTGGAGTTACTAGATGTTATTACCAGACACGTTAACAAACAAAAGAAAAGAGGAAGCAATCAAGCACTTGTAAGATCGTGCTTGTCAACTTTGATTCCTCTGAATGAATACCACCAACGCTAGGGTTTGGACATGAATAACTTAATTCTGCAAAAAATAATGAAAATTGGTCATGAAAATAATTAATAAACAGCAGTAACCCCCCTACCCCTTTCCATAATATAGTTTCCCATTGGCCACAAACACTCCGGAACCCAATTCCCCTCCTCCCACCTAACCCCACCCAGCTCCTTCCCATTGCCCACCCGAACCCCACCCCACCCCCTAACCCAACTCCTTCCCACCGCTTGCTTGCCCGAACCCAGCAATCGCCCCTCCTCCTCCAACGCCCACCCCATTGTTGACCAGCTAGGTACGTACTGCCCCTCTTCTCCTCTCCTTCCTTGTTTCTCTTCTCCTCTTCTTTCTTCTTCGTTGATTTTTCTCTACGTAAGATGGGAATGGCAGGGAAGTCTATTTTGGGATTTTAATATGGGTAAAATTTTAAAGTCATTTTTATGAAAATGACTTTAAAAGTATACAATTTTTTAATAAATTTTAAGGGCTCAGGGTTAAGATTCAAAGTAAGGGTTCAGGGTGTGTACGTAAGTGTTCAAGGAATAGGGTTGGCGGTTAGAGTTAAGTGCTCAGGCTTAAGGCTTAGGGTTAGGGTTCATGGTTGATCTACACTTAATTAATTTTAAATGAATATATATATTTGATTAACACTAAGATTCCAAAGTTTACTTGGGCCACAAAATATTATATAAACACTCTTAATAACTAAAAATGTGCGATAACCAAAGAAGTATAAAAACTATACTAATAAAAGAATATTAAACAAAGAAGTATAAAAACTATACTAATAAAAGAATATTAAACAAAATAAGATGATAAATTAATTATGAAGTAGGAATGTGGGGGTGCTAGCTTAAACTTTCGTGTCCATTTCCTGACCTGTGTGTGTCAGAGTTGTTTCTATATTAACGTTAATTTTCTTGACACCAAATTCACATAATTCAAACATTTGTAAATTTTTATTTAAGAATCAAAGATGTTAAATAATTAGTACGATAAATTTAGGATGTCTATCTCTTTTGTTGTTACATTTGTTATACATAAAGAAGTCATTTATTTTTTAAACAACTTTTAAAGTGTAGACTTTTAAAGTGTCATTTATTTGTAGTTAAGTTGGATGAGATGCACTTGTAAGAAGGAGATTACCTACAATTAAAGAACCTAAAAGATCACACCTCAAACTTTTTGTAGTAGGAACTAAAAAGTCAAAAGAATAGAAGAGAGACAAGGTATCTTTCTATTTGGTGTATGACACAAATTGCGAAAGTTTTATGGGAGTTTCTTTAACTCAACCAAAATATATATATATATATATATATAAGGACAGTCTGGTGCACAAAGCTCCTGCATATGAAAGGTCTAAGGAAGGGGTGGACCACAAGGGTATGTATGTATGTATGTATGTATGTATGTATGTATGTATGTATGTATGTATGTATGTATGTATGTATGTATGTAATATGGAGCAAAGATCCAACCAAATGGAATTCAAGTTAATCCTAATTCATTCGAAAAGAAAAATGGCTCCCTTATTCACTCTCTACAAGTTATTCAAGTATAGAAGAGACCTTTCTAGTTCAATTACTTTCTATTCAAGTTGGAGCCACCTCTACACAAAAAGAAGAAGATTGACTTATTGGGAAAACCTTGCAATCACAACAAGGGTATATTGATAAGGGATTCCATCATTTTGGTAGGTATGTTCTTGATCTTGAGATCTTTAATATGACTAGGGTTTTTCATGTAATATGATAGTCTTGATAATATAAAATTAAAATTGACTACAAATCCTAGATTGGGCCTGAATGTTATGCTATGTCCCAATGAACACTATCCTCCCATGACCCACTAGATCATACTCTTCTACAATTTGTTTGTCATTTCTATCCAAACTATTCAATTGTAAATGGGGTATAGATACATGACTTAAATTTGTTCATTTGAACTTAATAGATAGTTTCTATAAAATGTTCCAGAAAATTAATGAGCAATGTTAGGGAATACCTCCCTATTTGCAAGCTTCATATTTAGGTCTTGATAGCTTATAATTGCATATGGAGTTTTAAACCCACACATGTCAACCACGTTTTAAACAACCAAACAAAAGATTCTTGTTTTTCATCTAAAATAAGATCACACTTTGGAAGATATGCTTGACAGTGGTAGTTTACTCCTACAAAGGAGGAAAGGGTATACGATGTGTGTTTATAACATAAATACTATCGAAAAAGATTATATCTCCGAAGTGTAGTAGTCAATCCTTCACTTTAAGTTAGTGCAAAAGATAGACTTTAACCCATGCTCATTATCATAGTCAATCGAAATGGGTAAAAAAGAAGGGCTAAATCTAGCTTCTATGACTATTAATGGTGCAATTCCATCTAATAATAGAGTTGGACTGCTCTAATTTCAACAAAATTGCAACTAGACAATTTTGGGGTTATGTTCTAGCATTAAAGACTAGAACTGCATTGTTTGATTCTCAATGCTTATCAATTGTATAACCTAAACAAACTTCATAATATTTATCTAATTTGATGGAAGTTGCTATGAAAATGTAGCCTACTCTTGTAAACTCATTTAAAGTGCCACATGCCAAACAAAATGTGTCCTTATATATAATAATTAGTTAAGAACCTAAATATCATACCTCACAAGCATGCTTAGTTGTTATGTTCTTATTTTTCTCATGGTTACATGACAAAATCTTATTCATACATAGATCGATCTCAAGACATAATAATTTAGAAGTTAAAATTTTAGTTCTTTAATTATAAATAGACATGGAAACTCATACTTTTTGTTGATTGTTTAACCACAAGTGCACGGGCTATTGTACTGTAGCTTATGCAAGTACGGGTCGATCCCATGAGGACTTGATTTAAAATGATGGAATTTTAAATAAAATTCAATTAATAAAAGAACCATAACAAAGACTATTCTAGAATTAAATTAACAATAAAATAAAATTCAAATTTATTCAACTATTGCAATGTACACAATTATTAATTCCAAAGAAAACAGAGAACAAAACTAAATAATCTGTCATGGATATCACTGTCCTGGCTTGCACTGTCCCTGGATAGTCAAAAAGAGGATAAAACAGAACCGGGACATAGATGTAAATAAAATAAAGACCCAGATGGAATTAAACAGGGAGCAGAGTTGGTATTCTTAAGATCTGTTAGGGGGAGATCTGTTATGGTCCATCCTATATCACCTTTGTGTTCTTTTAAAGTGTCTATTAACTTTTCCTCCTAAGATGTTTCTAATTGGGAGGAAATTATTACAAGAAAAGCCTCTTTGTCTCCTAAAAAGGCATATTTTAAATCTGATGGTAAAGATTTCAATTCAAGCTTAGGAGGTTCTATGAATGATGGAAGGGGAGTGGACTCCCTCAATGGAAGGTCCTCGAAAGGAGGTTTCCATTTTTCTGTTTCCATGATAGGAACAGAATCAAGGAGGGCATTAACTTCCTCTATTAATGCATCCTCATTAAACTCATTAAAATGGGTCAAACAGTCCTTAAGTAGGTTCGACAAGGAAGATGATTGAAACTGATCTTGCACAACTGAATTGATCATGTTAACACTGTGCAAATCATTAGTAGTTTCACCATGTTGCTTACAAATGTTAAAGATGTTTAGCTCTAATGTCATATTGCCAAAGGATAGTTTCATGACACCATTTCTACAGTTGATTAAGGCATTGGACGTAGCCAAAAATAGTCATCCCAGGATGACTGGTATTTCATTCTTCTCATTCACCACCAGTTGTGTATCTAGAACTAGAAAATCTATAGGGAAACAAAATTGTTCTACCTGGACTAACACATCCACTATTACCCCTCTCGGTATTTTTACAAAACGATCAGCTAGCTGGAGCGTAGTAGATGTAGGTTTCAGTTCACCCAGACCTAACTGTTCGTATACCGAGTATGGTAATAAGTTTACACTAGATCCTAAATCAAGAAGAGCTTGGTTAATCTTGTAGCTGCCAATAATGCCAGTAAGAGTGGGGCAATCAGGATCTTTGTACTTTGGTAGTGTATGGTGTTGAAGAATAGAACTAACCTGTTCAGTCAAAAATGCCTTCTTCTGGACATTCAATTTTCTCTTCATGGTGCTAAGTCTTTTAAGAATTTAGCATATAATGGGATTTGTTTTATAGCATCTAAGATAAGTATGATGATCTTGACTTGCTTGAAAATCTCTAAAATCTCATCATTAGAGGCAAACTTTGGGGCTTGACGCAACCTTTGAGGAAATGGAGCAGGTATAGGACATGGATCAACAAGTGAAACAGGGTCCTTTTGTTTTGAGTTTTCTTTAACTTTTGTGGATTTTTCTACCTTTTCAGTCTTTTGAGGCTCATCTTTCTCAATTCTTTTACCACTCCTAAGAATGGTGACAGCCTTAGTTTGTTCCACAGTAGAGTTAGATGTTTCATCAGATGCTTTAGTGCTAATCGCATGCACTCCCTTACGGTTTGCTTGTGGTTGAGCTGGGAACTTTCCTTTTTCCATACTTTGCATCATTTGACTCATCATGTTTTTTAGTTCATTCACAGACTTTTCTAATTGAGAAATTTTCTTTTCCTGCTTCTGAGTAACTTGATTATCCTCTACATGCCTTTTGGGTGGGGGCAACTAAGGTCCAAGAGAATGAGGTTGATGAGTTTGGTATGGGGGTGGAGCAAGTAGTCCTTGGTTTGGTTGTTGATGACTCTGGTATGGGCCTGGTTGTGAGACATTTGCATTAGGTCCATTTCTCCAACTGAAATTGGATGGTTTCTCTAGTTGGGATTATATGTCTCTGAATGTGGGGAGAAATGTCTTTTATAATTATTGAGTGCATTAGCCTAATCATGAAGTACATCTTGAAAAGCAGGGATTGTAGGACATTCCTAAGTAAGATGTGATGTACTTTCACAAATGCTACATACTTGTTCATCATTAATTGAGGTTTTCTTCCGCATTTCCATGGATTCTACTTTTCTAACTAAGGTTGCCACTTTGGCACTGATTTCATCTTTTTCAGACATGGCATACATGCCTACCCTTGTAGATGTGGTCGTGGGCTTGGGTCTATCTGGATGTTCTACTCTTTCTGAATCAGCCCAGGTCTGTGCACTTTTAGCTAGCCATTCCAAATACTCCTCTGCCTCATCTGGTTGTTTGTTTAGAAAATTACCATTACACATCATCTTTACAAACTGGTGCATGTCAGAATTTAGTCCTTCATAAAAGAAGGTGGGCAAGTGAGTTATAGTTCTTTGAACCTTTCCCAGCATTGATAGAATGATTCTTTATCCTTTTGGGTAAAGTTCATTATCTTGCGGCGAAGTGTATTTGTTTTATGGGTAGGGAAAAACTTCTTTAAGAATTCCTTAGTCATTTCATTTTACATTCTTATGGAACCTGATGGTAGTGCATTAAACCACATTTTTGCTTTTTCCTTTAAAGAGAAAGGAAATAGCTTAAGCCTAATAGCGTCAAGACCTACATTTTGTGTTCTCTGGGTACTACATACCTCATCAAATTCTTTAAGGTGCAAGTAAGGACTCTCACTATCTAAACCATGAAATTTGGGAAGTAATTGGATTACTCCTGTTTTTAATTCTAATGCACCATCATTCTGAGGAAGAATTACACAGGATGGTGTGCTGGTGTGTGTAGGCTGAAGGTAGTCTTTTAAAGTTTTACCACGAAAGTTTTGATAACCCTTAATATTATCATCCCCATGTTCACTCTATTGGTCCCACTCCCTATTGTTTCTTCTCCAATCTCTATTTGGTTGATGATTATTCCTCCTTGGTGGAGGTTGATATTCATCTTCCATCAAGGGTGGTGGGTCCTCATTCATGATGAGTGGAGCCCCTTGACTTCCATGGGGTGAATTACCCCTTGAGCGTTGATCAGTCATAGATGTGGTCTGATCTTGTTGTATGTCTTTTTTGGTCGTACTTGACTAACCTTCCTGTTTTATCGCATCTCCAAAAGTGCATACAAGGGAAGCTTCTTTTTGTTTTTTGTTTTTTGTTGTTTTTTTTGTCTTTGAGAAAACTAACCTAAATGATGCAACCTAACTTCTAGAATGATGCGCAAACAAAAGTCATTCTAAGGCTAATAAGCAGCAATATATTTGACTCTCTTGGATTTGTGTGGGGACGACATTTTTTATTAGCCTAGACTAGTACTCCTCCTCTCTTTAGGAGTTGACAACTGCTTACCAGTTACGTTCTGTCCAAAGTGGTTAATACAACCCTCGTGTAAGGAGGCGTTTAGACCTCAACAAACGTCAATAGGAGGTGGGGGAAGAGCAAGGCTCTATTAGATAACCCCCAATAACCACAGTGATCAAAAGCCACTGGACTGACAGTAAATTGCATCCTATTAAGAGGGTCCTACGAGCATGTGATGGCCTTATAGGTCTCTTCTAATTGATTTTAAATTAATGTGAAAGGAACGTTTGCGCGCTTGAGGTGATTATCCTAAGTGGGCAAAGAGGTGGTGATGAAATCTACCCTTGATCTTATGCGGGTAGGGTGCCCTTACTAATTAATTTCACACACCATGACAATTCGATCAGCATATAAATCACCTTAAAACATTAAACATGCCCTAAGAATGCAATTAAAAGCAGTAAACTAATGCAAAATCCTAAAATGCAACAATTATTAAAAAGATTCTTTTTATATGAATTACACTAACAAACAATGCAAATTATTCTAAATGCAAACCCTAATCTAGGAAATAAATGAGTGAGAAAACTTACAGTGAGGTTTTTTATGAAGATCAAGTGTGGGCCACCTTATCCCACACTTGCCTTGTATTATACAATCCTTTAAATTTTAAAATGAAAATGAAAATTTACAAGGATCCTCACTACAAGATTCACTCAAAAGAAAAAAGAAAGTCCTATTCTAGGAAAGCAAGGAAATTTCCATTTTGGTGAAGATCCACTTGCTAAATTCCTCCACTTTCCAATTTTCTGAAAAATAAAATTAGAAATTAGTACCAAATTCAGGAAACAAGGTGATAATGCCCTAAAAACAATTAAAAATTAAACCTTAAATATCCTAAAATGCTAAAAATTGCAATTCCTTTTTTTCTGGATTTTTTGATTTTTTATGATTTTTATGATGTTTTGGATTTTTAATTAAATTTTATGAAAACTCCTTTCCAAGTCCCCGACAACGGCGCTAAAAACTTGTTGATTGTTTCACTGCAAGTGCATGGGCTATTGTAGTGTAGCTTATGCAAGTACGGGTCAATCTCACGAGGACTTGATTTAAAATAATGGAGTTTTAAATAAAATTCAATTAATAAAAGAACCAAAACAAAGACTATACTAGAATTAAACTAACAATAAAATAAAATTCAAATTCAAATTCAAATTTATTCAACTATTGCGATGTACACAATTATTAATTTCAAAGAAAACAGAAAACAAAACTAAACAATCTGTCATGGATATCACTGTCCTAGCTTACACTGTCCCTAGATAATCAAAAGGAGGATAAAACAGAACCGGGACATAGATGTAAATAGAATAGGGACCCAGATGGAATTAAACAGGGGACAGAGTTGGTATTCTTGAGATCTGTTAGGGGCAGATTTGTAAATTTTTGGGGTTCTGGTTTTAAAGGAAAACCAGGAAACCGTGTTGAGGGGAAAACCGTAGAAGGAGGGAGAAGAAGAAGGAAGAAAGGAGGGAGGGAGGAAGGAGAAGAAGGAGGGAGAGAAAAGGGAATGCGGGAGGAAAGAAGCCCGACCCTGAATCCAACTGGCAATGCAGAAACGCTGTTTTTCGACGTTTGAACCAGAACACGACGAAGCTAAGGAAGATGAACGAGAGAGAAGAGGGAAATGGCAAAGGAAGAAGAATAAGAAGAAGAAGAGAGGGGCACGAGAGTGGAGACCCAGTTCGGGTTTCCTTCCCTTGAGCTTCTGGTACCCATGAATCAGGCTGACGACGCAGTGGAGAGAGTGCGATCTGGTTTCCTGGGTTGATGCGTCAGGGTAATGAGTGTGCAATGAAGGAGAGAGAGAGAGAGAGAGAGAGAGAGAGAGAGAGAGAGAGAGAGAGAGAGAGAGAGAGAGAGAGAGAGAGAGAGAGAGAGAGAGAGAGAGAGAGAGAGAGAGAGAGAGAGTGATGTCGGTACTAGACTGGTGCGGCTAGAAAGAGAAGCATAACAGATGGGGTGTGTGAGAAACAAGGAGGAAAAGAGGAATTGAAAGAGAAGAAGTAGGTGGGGGTGCTCGAGTGCGGTAATCCAGTCGCTAGTTGGCGACTGTTTTGCTGTGAACAGGAAGAAGGAATGGAGAGCAATGAGGAAGAGATGGGGGCTGAGAACAAGTGAGAAAGAAAAGGAGAGGGAGTAAGGTAGAGTGGCCTCAAACGTCTAACACGATCAGTGCAGGCTGAGGGCAGTGGATGGGTTGAGCAAAGAGAAGGGTCAGGCAGATAGACAAGGAGCAGAGAGAAGGGGATGAGAGAGTGGTGGAGAATGAAGGAGAAGGAAAGAATGTGAGAGTAGAGGAGAAGAAGAGGGAGGTGGCTCAGAGATGAAGGCACAATGGTGACAAAGGGAAAGGTAGAAGGGGGTATGGTTTTGCTGGGCTATGCGGTGAAGGTGGGTTGGTGCGGTAGAGAAGAGAGAGCAAGGGAGAGAGATAGAGAGAAAGAAGTGAAGTGGGAGGGAAGAAAAGAAGAAAGGGACGGTGAAAGAGATGGGGGAAGAGAGAAGAGAAAGCTGCCGTCCTACGGTTTTAAAGAAGGTCTTAAGAATAGAAAGGAGGAGAGAAAAGGAAGATGGGAGAAGAGAGGTGGGTACGTGAGAACGAGAAAGGGAAAAAGAGAGGAAATAAGGAAGAAAAATAAGGAGGGAGAGAAAAGAAAGGAAAGAGGGAGTGGGAAAGGAAGGAGAGAATGAAGGAAAGAAAACGAGAATAAGGAGGGAAAGAGAAGAGGAAGGGAAAGAGGAAGAAAAGGAAAGAGAAGTGGGGGAAAGAGTTGCCCTTTACATGTTCTTTCCATTTTGTCTATGATTTCTATTCCATCCATCTCCATGGGTGATCTAGTCCATCCAGTGCACTTTAAGATGATCTGTACCGTTAACTTTTAATCATATCCATCAACGCCTCTTTTGGTTAATATGCAAAAGAAAAGACTAAATCAGAATCATCTAAACCGTATATTAATCATCTAATGAGCTTTAATGATCATCTAATCATTGATTTTGACAAATTAAGGTTTGGATGGTCAATTGGAGTTAAATTCAAAATCAAGCTAAGTTTTGCAAAATTGAATGGTTAGATGATCTAATTGAATGCTAAATTAGGGGTATTTTGACCAAAATTGAACACTTAACACTTTTACTACTCATATTTTCACTTTCTAATATAAACTTTGCAAATTGTTAAGTTAGACAATAATGCTTTTTCAAAGTTTGATTAGGAATGGTAAAGACGAGTTATTACAATTCTCCATAACAATAATTTGTCAATCTAGAAAGCACTAACAAACAAAAGAGTGTCATTTTGAACTAAGCATAGCACATGAAATCAAATAAAAGTAAGCAACTAACTCCAGCTAGTGACGTGACTTGTGAGTTAAGGCATAAAAAGGATCTCCAATCCTTGAATTGCAACAAGAAAAGACCTATCAAAGAGTTGGATTGTGGAAAAAAAAAGTGTGTTTTTTCCCCTACATAATTTGCATTGAAAAGTCTAATTTTCTTTTACTAACTTATGGGGGACAAAATAAATTGAGGGTTTCTTTGGTCTTATAAAACTTGACCTAAAAAGGCGAATTTACCCTATAGTAAAGTAAAGTTTAATGTGCAATGCTAAAGGTGCTTTTCTTTTGATAAACCTAAAACCCTAGAGGTACTCTAGTTTAATTATTTAATTGTTTGTTCTAGTCTGGTTTACTGGCATAAAATTGGAATTAGGCCAAATTTAATTTAGTTTTATTAGTAAAGAATTGGAATTGGACCATTGGTTCCAACTAAAGGACTAGAACTTCATTTTTTGGACCAATTCTTGCTGGTCTTCAATTCTTTGGTCCTCTTTGACTACCCTACTGTATATGTATTGTCATTTTTACATATCCATTAAATGGCACTATGTAGCATTTCCATTTTTGCTACTCTTTTTTCCTCATTGGTATCATTAGAACAAGCTTGTGATGTGTATGTTACTTCTTACCCTTTAACTTTTGACTACCCCCATTTGATGAATATGTTGAGGACCAAGGCCACATTATGTTTCTTTGCCTCTCAACTTCCAGTATAAGCATTTGAGACCTAAACAAAGGGGATAAATCTGATTGGAGCACATGCTTTTACTCCAAATGCAACTCATGTATCTTCCACAATTGACTATTTAAGTCAGTCCTCAATTTTACGAAGCTGGGTTATACACTGTATGGTAACACTATCAAAACAACCATCAAAGGTAGAAGGGAGGTTGCTATCTATTAAATTAAACTAAGACATATGTAACATTGATAGTGATGAGGCAAGTTTCATATGTAGTACATTTGTAATGACTCAAAAGTTTTGATATTATTATATCACTTTTACAACCACGATCAATCATGATGTTTACCATTTGCCAATCAGTTATAAATTGTTTATTTTAAAATTTAATATATTTTTAATGATATTAATAGATGGTTAGATGTTTAATTTCAATTAAAATATAAAACAAAGGAAATTGTGAGAAAAATCAGCATCATTAGATTCTATGCTCAAAATGGAATCCAACGCCTCAAAGAACACTGAAAATGAAGTTCGTATGACCCAGTTATGGGCATTTTTGTAATTTAAATTCAAAAAGGAAATAGTTGGAAAATGCAGGGGGTCTTTTTGATAACAACACCCCCTCCATCATCCCTTACCTTTAGCCAACCCAACAGCACCGCCTCTGCAAGGTAGCACCTAAAAAATGGCTGCACCGCCATTGGGCAGCACTACCTTCGCAGGCTATAAAGCTCGCTTCCTCCTCCTCTCCGACCATCCCTTTCTCCTCCTCCTTCCAACTCATCTTCTCTGCGATTTCCAACATTTAGGGTTTGGGTGACACGTAGAAAAATGCAGAATCTCTACCTCTTCCACCACCCAGGTACCCTCCTTCTCTTCGCTTCTCCTTTCCCTTTTCTTTTCCTTCATTTTCCCTCTCTTCTGGCCCAAATCCATGCCAGATCTGGCGTTTTTCAGCCAAAAAATACCAGAGAAGATGGGTTCATTCTAGAACCCTTGAATGTGCCCCGCTGGGCGGCCTTAGGGCATGTGCAGTGTGCGAGCGCGGTCCCGGTTCTATCGGGACGCACGAGCCCCCCGAGAGCTGTAACGCTGGCGCGCCGCGTCGAAGACACCTCAGCGTGATGCAGTCCAGAACGCATGCCTTGGCATGTTGTTCAGGCATGCACACGTGTGTGAATGTGGTCTCGGTTTGATTAGGATGCTCATGTGTCTTGGGAACCTTAACGTGCAGACCCTATTTGGACAAATCTAGTTCGTTCGTTGATTCGCGACACTAAAAATGCAATTAAGGAGACTATATAACTCCGATCGATGATCCGAAAGAACCGTTGCATTCATATTGATGACGCAGACCTAATGATACTATAAAATTTAGGATCATTGGACTATTTCATGTGACTACATCCTAAAAACCATAAAAATCTTATAAATCTACAAGATCAAAGATGATCAATTCTCATAGATTGATCCATTAGGTATGTTAGGAGATCAATATACCTAGATCAAACCTAGATCATATAGATCAACCATTAGAAACCCATGACTCAAGAATCTATAACCTATAGTATAAATCTAGTCGTTGATCTGTGGATCTACTTGATGATGTGTGAAGAATAAGAAATAATACTTGGATTCTTATGTCTAAATAACATCCAGGACCTTACAAAGGTGATCTAGGGCTCGAATTGAAGAGAAACGCAATCCATGAGATATCGAGGTAGGTAGTTTGATACTGCTAAGTTTTTAAATGCATTGCCAAACTCTAATTGATTTATTTAATCTTGATGACCATGTTTAGTATGATTTTTGAGATTTGATATTCTCATAATGAGTATGTAGATTTTCCTTATGATCTTGCATGCAATTGTTAGCGTATTTGACAAATAGTCTTTATATAAGCACTGCATACATGATTTTGCAACTAGTTGCAGAAATTGCATGATTTGTGATTATTGAGATTCAGAATATATGCATATTTATATGCATTGCTCGCATGTTTTGAAACTCATTACATAAATTGGATGATTTACAAAGATTGAGATTTGGATTATTTATATATGCTTTTTGGGCTATTGAGCCTAGTGGGCACTATGTTGAGAGCTTGTTATGTACGGGATTAGCCTCCTAGCCTCTACCACAAAAAGTGGATGGTATCGCTGCCAAAATGATATTGTCCCTTCCTCGACTGCTGTGGTAAACAAGGAGGACCATTGGAGGTATTCACGGCACCTTTTCGGGGACATATCCATAGTCGCCGTGGAGGGCTATGGTGGGTGGTCTCTAGATACTGGAGACACACCATTCTAGCTGTGTGCTAATTGTGAGCATAGTTGGCCCTATGATTTCAGTTTTATCGATATGCATATAGCATTGAGATGGTCATAGACAAGTACTCGTGACTAGTTGGTTTGATATGTTTACCGATTTATTAGCTTGAGTTCCAAGTGGGCAGATCGCCGAATGAGGCAGCTTGTGGTGGGAACAAAACTGAAAGACCATATGCATGATATCTATAGTGATGCTATCATCTGCTTTGACCCACTACTATTTTAAGAAATTCATAATTATGATTAGTTTATGATTTATTGACTAATTAGCTTGATGATTTTGCTAAGATCTTAGTACATGGATTGAGTAATCACTATTCTATGGTTTTTGTAAAATTTATATTGTTGATTACTAGATTTCTATAAAAGCTTTCATGATTGAAAATGTGCAAATAAGCTTATGAATTATGCATAAAAATGTATATTTACACAAAGAGAAATTTCATGATATTTCACATAGAAAGCCTCTTTTGAAACCATGTATGATGCATGCCGTGTTTTCAAAATAGTAGTATTAGATCTCCTACTGAGCATGAGGAATACTCACCCAAATATATTATTTTTATAGATTAGCTCCATACAGGATTAGAAAAAGCATCAGAAAATGTTAGTACTCTGATCAAGTGAACGAAGAGAAGACAAGTATAAATGTAAGTATATGATCTACTCTTTGGACATGTATATGTAATTACTACAGTTAGACTACGAGCTGTGACTGGATAGACTTGGGAAGATATTTATGATTATCGTAATTTTCAAAACTACTTCATTCGTTTTGAAAGCGAATGATACTCAGGGTTTTCAAAATGAATTTAAAATAAAAGCTTTTTCCACTGCATTGCATTGTTTTTATAAAATTATTTTCAAATAGGGATCGATCCTGCCCTAGGAATTAGTTTTGCATTTAAAAATGCATGTGAAAATCCAGGTCGTCACAACATTTGAACTTGATTCATTGTGAAATTGACAAGTTTGAAATATTTACACCAAGAAAAACTTGTAGTGTAGAAGATATGTTCTTCTTTGTAGGAATCTTGTTCAATGTTTAGAACTCAAGTTTGAAATTATATCTGATGATTTTAGCTTTGAAATGAAAACAGAATCATTCAAGTTTGATGTGTTCAACTTTTCATTTTTTCATTGTAAGTTATAGCTACAAAATACATATTTCAGTAGACTACAAATTGCCGCCTTTTTTAAAAGTTACTCTTGAATTAGTCAGCATTCCTTCAAACAATAAAACATATAATGTTTATATGCAATCTCAAATCTATCCAGAGCTCCTAGAACATATGACATGCTCTAAGACATTAAAATCATGTGAGCACAACTCTACTGGCAAATGAGTCCAGTCAAGTAATAGAAAGTCTGAAAAATCTTAGGAAAGACATGTTAAAACTGAAGAAAATTTCTCACTTGAAAACTATATAGGGGTTTAGTGGTGTTTGAGATTAGATGGTCTGAGGTGATATGAGATGAAATAGCATTTCCTCATCTAACTTTTAGTCATGCTTGAGATGAGTTAAGATGAAATCATCTCAAATTAGTTCATAGTTAAATAGAATTAATCATCTCACATCATCTTGTGCTAAATTTGGTCATCTCAAGTCAACTCAAGCTAGATCTCATCTCATCTCACATCAGCTCAATTCATCTTAAGTACCAACTAACACCATATTAAATATTATAGCTAGCTTTTAATGTTGCCACTGGTGTAGGTAACTTCCCTAAATAATAAGTTTGTGCTCTAGTCTCAAAGATGGCTTGACAAACCATTACTGGCCAATGATGGAAATAGGGCAGGGAGGAGTGGCTCTTTGCCACCAGTGGCCTTGCTTGGCCTCGCCCTGCACAGCCCAGCCTTAGATTAGATGCAATTATGGAATTGACCGTGTACCATATTTTTAAAATATGAAATAACAGAGCATTCTTTTTATGTAAAAGGGACAATCCGTTTTACCTATGCATATCATAATCAAATAGTGATATACATTGTAGTCATAAAAGTAAACCACGTTGGACGGGTCGAGTTTCTTTGAGTTTTGCTCCAACCCGTCCCTGGTCACGTTTTTACTGCCAGACACAAATGGGAGTAGGGCCCCAGTAAAGCCTACCTGATTAATATCCTTAATCTTGGCTCTTAATTTCCCAACCATTCGGCTTTTTTTTACGATGGAGTCAACTCGGTTGAGTTTTCAGTTAATGAATTTTATAACCTATATTTAGCAGTTTTGAAAGGGAGCCTTGGCGCAACGGTAGAGTGGTCATCCTATGATCTTAAAGTTATGGGTTCAAGGTATGAAAACAGCCTCTTGCAAGATGCAATGCAAGACTGTATACTATTGATCCTTGTAGTCCGTCCATTCTCCAGAGCCCGCCTGGGCTAGCCTTTTATTTAGCTCACTTTTCCAAATCCATCTATTAGTAGAGGAGGAAGCAACATGGTTCATTTCCAATATTTTAGGCGGAAATAGGCCCCCCAACAATTGGTGCCGTGTTTATGCAGGGACTGCCTCTGTCTGCCCAAGTTGTTGCACTATAACCTAACCCAATTATCTACATCACAGTCTAAAGAGCGACTAGCCAAAGTCAAGGCTGAGGTCTAATCCACGCTACTTGACGCCAAGCTTCAATCAGGACCCAATACAACTCCGGAATGAGCCAAGGTTGAGCCCACACTACTAGTAGGAATGACAAGGCACGGACAAAAGATACAATGGATAGCAATCTAATCCCCCTACTACTGGGAACCTGAAAAATAAATTTAAAATTGTTTAAGCGTTGATAAGAAGCCCTAAAACCATTCTCTGTTTTGTCTAAGTTGAAAGATTTCATCCCTGGTTTAGGCAGCCATTAGTCGCGGGCAACATCAACATGCCTGGATTATTTTATCCATGTTCTGTTATCCCATACCTCTATCAGTTTTATCGAGTTTAAGGTTTCTTTAAGGAAAGGGCGGGTCCTGCATTGACTCTTTGCATGTTAACTCCACGCTATCTGCTGTATTATAAATCAGTCGCTATTGCCAAAAGACCACGTTATCTACCTCTTCTCTTGGCTTGTTGTTTCTAAGTAATGATCGCGTCTTGGAGGCCAACGTAAAGGGGCTGTTTGGTATAGGAGTAGCTATCATGAATGAAGCTCTTTCATGGATTATTATATCTAACATATATTAAGTTAATGATATTTTTCTTTGAGCACTTGAACCCTAGTTTTCTTTGAAGCACATAGTTATATTTTATTAGTGAAATTATTTTATTTTATCTTATGTTATTAGTTGGATGAATGCGCCTTAGAAGGTTTTGCTTCTTTAACTCTTTCTATTTATCTTCTTGTAATTTTATTGATTCTTATATTACAATCTTATCCTACTATTTGAATAAGTGGATCTCCTAAAAGTCATTTAAGCTCTCTTATTTTTCCTCTAAACTGGCTTCTTCTTCTTTTTTTTTTGTATATTTTGTTACGACTTCCAAAAGGTTCTCTCTCTCTCTCTCTCTCTACAAGTAATTTGATAGTCCTGCACCTGTTTTGACTATATGCAGGCATAAAGAAAAGTAACTTTAACTTGAACTAGATGGTCTACTACCAAAAATCACTTCTAATTCATATATCTAAAGGTTCATTCTTGGGCCACTTTGTTGTAAAATGACGGTGTAAAACAGAAAAAGCTCTCGTCTTAAAAACCACCACAAAAATGGCCCTAGAAAGCATACCTTGATGTATGGGTTAGGCCTTCTAGTTTAGATTGACCTGAATGAATGGTTTGGATCCTCGAGAAAGTACAAAAATGCTTTCATGAGTTCATAACTCTTTGATTTATTTATTCTTATCTATATAAATCACAGTTGTAATCTTATCACTAGTTATGGATAAAATACCAACCCGATAAAATACTAACCCCTTAAACTAGCCATAGTCCTTGAAGGTATGCTTTACCATAATATACTTTTATGGTCCTAGGTTAGATTTAATTTATTTGGGTTATTAGAAAGTTTTGAGCTTTAGTAAGATCCATTAATGCATATCATCAAATGGGATTCATGTGAGTGCATTAGGATTTTCAAGGAGACAAAAAATATGATCAATTCTTGCATGTCACTTTTCTTTCCACACACATGTATATGAGAAGAGGTAATTTTAACAAGGAGTTGCAGGTGTAAAGTGCAAGTGACATGTAATTAATTGGAAAAAAGTTTTTATTACTATTTTCTCTAACTTTTTTTGTTTTTTGCATTTTATCAGCCAATCAAATGTCACCTGCTCCTTGCACCTATATGAAACAACTGAAATTAATAGATAGAGATAGAGATACACGCGCGTGCACACAAACACACACACACACACAGATGGTTTCTTTTAGAAGTCATAATAAAAGAAGTCCAAGCTTTTGGGTGATCCAAACCATTGGAAATGCCTTTCTATATATGCACGAGTCCCTGTGGGTGTGCATGCTTAGTGTGAGAAGAAGTCCAAGCCCAAATTTTCATGTAAGATAAAAACTTTGTTCTACAGAACTAAGTCATTTATTATGTTTAGGGTGGCTTCAAGAGGCTAGAGATCAAATTTCATGTTCATTGGATGCTTTTAGCCCATGTTTTCATGAGTTGAAAATAGAGACCATTCATTTTTTTTTTTTTTTTTTTTTCATTTTTTCAAAGGCCCAAACAAGTAGTTAGTATCATTCAAATGCATTGATTTCTATTGAATTACCTACTTTTAGTATAGAAAACATGCTAAAATGGATAAGATCTAATAAAAACATCATGTATAAAAAATAAGGGTATGGAATTCTTCTATAGCTCAAGAGCGTGTATGCCCACAGTGACTCTTCTATACATGAGTGATAGGCGCACATGCTTTTGGTAGGAGAAGAGGTAATTGCCCTTTTTTTCAAGGATAGTAAAGTTTTTTCTTGTAGATCTAAGCAATTCATTATATTTGAAATTACTTAGGCTAGGGATCAACTTTTATATTCCTTGGATGCTTTTAGCCTATTTTTTCATAATAGAAATATTAACTATCTATTTTTATTAAAATGTTTAAGAATTGTATCAACGATCAATTTTTATTAAATTTCTTATTTTTGTGACAAATAACATATGGAAAGGCTTAGATCTACAAAATAAATTCATCATACATGAAAATTAGTGTGTATATAAAGGGTGATATATATATATATATATATCACTTGAATTAATGTTTTATCAGACCAATAAATAAAAGGCCATCCACTGCATTGTACTGAGCAAATATAATTATAATGATAATCTTTTACGTTCGTATAAATATGATTTTTGAGCAGATAGATATCTGAAATCAAACAGATCAGATGTCAGGTGGATCAATCACAAGTGGGCCCTCACGTAAAAGTGGGATTGCATTCTGGTCTACTTCCTCAAGAGACTAGACCTAAGCGAATGCCAGTACGCGGTGGGTCCAAGTTTTCTTTTTTATCCAAACCATTCATCTAATGGGGCCCATCCTACATATCTTGCGCATCAAAGGCTCCCAATCCTCTGATTTGTCAATATTCTTATTATCAGGTTATCCGTTGAATTTTCTAAGCCATCTATTTTGTCATAGACCATCTGGTTGGATTAAAGAAAATTTTGAGATGCCACTCAATTGGATCAATGGTTTGGCATTATGAAACATATGGGCCCGAGTTGTAATTTTCAGTTTGGAATATTTCCATACCGTTACCATGAAACAAACAAAAATAAAGATGGTCAATAATGAGACATTTTTATTGGTGCCCTACGCCCATAAGTTGAAGAGATAGGTACAAACTACAGCTATCCAATCAGGAGGACCATCCATAAGCCAGAAATGTCCCTGAATGTGTCCTCATTCAAATTATTACTTGATTGATCTCCACTTGAAAGATGACTGGAAATGTAGATTTTGACTTTATGAAGCAGATAAAGAATAGATTGGACCAACCTCCCACGATCATAACGGTTAATCAACCAGTTCAGGCTGCGACTGGGCTGTTGTCAACCAGCAGATCTCCCCCATTTGACGTCCCCAAACACCTCCGATCAAAATGATTTATGAAGATTTTGACGATGAATCTAGACCAATAATGTGTCTTAATCTGGGTTTGAATTTTCATGCATGGCTCATTCATGAGAGTTGTTATACGGTGGGGCCAGGTATTTTCAATTTGAAAAATGTGAGTGGGCTGAGGTACAAATAGGGCCATTCTCTTCCAATGATTCCAAGCGTCCATATCATAGGCCGTGCCATGGATGAGGACTAAACCAAAACTAGAACACATTTAGTGGCCTTTAAATGTCCAGTTTTTTTTTTTTCTTTCCAATAAAAGGGCGAACAATCTGCCTTTTATTTTTTTGAACACAATGGTCTATTATCGAGGGCTTATAATCATCAAACGGTGGAGAACTTACGGATAAATACACCTAACAGATGAATGGTTTGGACTCTGGAACACTGAATGAAACAAAGGATGGGAGAAATTAAAATTCAGGGCCCACAAATTTTAAAGAAGTCGGCCCCACTTACTGGCATACACTGGTTTCGACGAAAGTGAAGATGTGGGCCCAAAACTGTACGGCTTCGATTATATCCATTCATTCGGGGCTTGTTTGGAGATTTTCAAGGAGGAGAATGTAAGAGCCGATGTGGTGGAGATGGAAGGGGATGTGCCATTGTATTACGTGGTGCGTAGGCATACGTGCGCTGGTATGGTGTGGGTTTCAACAACTTGCATAAGGGTTGGCAGTTAATGAGAGTTAAACACAGACGAAGGTAGCGCAGTGGGTTCTGCCCGGCCCACTTCAATGCGAGACAAGGACAAGGATAAGCGGCTGCGATCACTGACGTCACCGCCTTAATCATCAGAAACAAAACTGTAGTGGGCCCAGTCCTAGCCCCAGTTCGATAGACAAACTGCAGGGGCCCACTCCAGCTTCGTGTTACACGCCTTCTTCTCGTACTAAAAGAGTGTCTCGCACTGTGGGGGCCTGGGTGGGGAAGAAGACATGGGCCTGGAATTCTAGTGCCCGAGCACCAACCAGAATCTTTTGCGCTCCTAATTGCTGACGAGCCTGACATTTTAGCAGCCCGACAGATTGCTGTTCGGGACTGTCACGTGATTTTTTCCCCTTCTTTTCGGGAAAAGGAGTAAAAGAATAAAATAATCTTAATTTCAACCAAACTGCCAATCCGACTCTGTGTCACATGCTTCCATGGGATTCTTTCACTTGAAAATTTTTCACTTATTTAAGGTATTTTGGTCTTCCATTCTCAGTTCCTCTAGCTGTTCTTCATTTATTTGATGTAATTAAATACTGCCCAATCATTTTTTTTTCGTTTATTTTCAACCATAATGATATCTATATTATGTGTTTTTCCTCTCCTTCAAATTTTTTTTTTCTTTTAATGTGGGTGTGAGTTGACTCCCCACTAATTAATGACTAAACTACAGGTGGGGGCCACTTTCCTACTGATCCTAACTATTCTGCAAATATTGTCTCTTCTTGATCATCCTAGAATTTATTCTTCTAAGGTGTAAAGCAAATGGAATAGGATTAGGGATCTTAAGCAATCGTGTGGTCAGGATTATCTAATCCATGTCTAGTTTATGAGAAACTACCAAGCCTAATGGCTGCATTCATGCACACCACTTTGTTGCACTTTTGTATCCTATATGCCAATATATAAGGTTAATTCCTTTTTGTTTAATTTCCTTAAAAGTGAAAGATGTATGTTCTTGATGAAATGTGAAAATTCTACTTATAATCATGTTATTAAACACCAAAATCATTCTGGGTAAAGAAATCATCACCGTCAGACATTGCTTTCATTTTTACCATATTTTTGAGGATATATACTATGAAAAAATGCATTTAAATTCTTTCAGTCCCCATGAATTAAATGGATGGACCCCATCATAGTACAGGACGGTTGCAATTATAATATTTACTAACTATAGCTATGTTTTTAATATATCATGGCCCCGATGTAACTGATAATCTAGATGTTGCTACGTAAATCTTATTTATTACAAATAAGACATCAAAAGAAGATTTTTGAAAGTATACTAGTATTACCAGGGGAATTGTAGGCAACAGAATTACAACTGGACCTAGCGGTTTGACAAGATCTAGATTAGGTTCTGTGATGGAGAGATCGTAGCCGTAAAACCATAACAAATATACACCTGGAGTTAAGATCTGCGTTCCAAATCAAAAGTTGGTCAAGGAAATCAACGTCGTCAGAGATTAATGTACAATCTGAAGGAGTACTCTCAGTAGCTGGTCTCATTTAATTCCCATGTTTTGCAACTTGCAGCTGCTCCGATTGGCAGATAATTTTGGTTTAATCACTTAGGCCTGCTGATGTTGTCATACGGAAAACAACAGCAGATGGGCCCACCCACCTTATCTACCGTACAGATGAGTATGTACCTGGTGATCGATTAGTAAATGGCAATCTTACCGATCTTTCAAGACACATCCAAAGGCTGAGATGATCTGACAAATGAAATTCTCGGTAACGGTCGAGCCGTGGTTTGGCACCAGTACAAGTCGCAAGTACCTGAGAGCGTCCAGGTCGCTGGATCCGTCCGTTTTCCCCAGAGCATTACTTCAGATTTTGTTCGTACAGGGGCTGCTGTTTTACGAGTTTACCTCCAGTGAAAAATAGAAAATAAATTAGATATAATTAAATAAAGTAGAGAGACGGCAGAAAAAGAGAGAAAGGGGGAAGTAAATCTGGTACGTCCGTGGTGGTTGGATTACGCGATGCTTTATGGTGCATACGAGAGTAAGGACAAAAGACGCGAAGGAGCAGAGCGTGCGCAGTACGCACAGATGCGCGTCGCGTTAATCTCCATCCATTCCTGGCTTTCCTTCGCTCGGTAATAAACCAAAACAAAGCGAAAGAGGAAGCACGCAAGGAGACAAGTACGAAAATGCCCAGGCCAGCCTGTTAAGGTACGCAGGATGCTTATTGTTGGATTGAGAAGAAGAGCGAAGATGACGTGAGGCAAACCGTGGGTGCATGTAAATCAGAACTATATGGTGTCTGCGCGTTTAACATATTTGTTATTAATCCAAACCGTTGATCGAGTGAGATGGAGTGAGCTGACTTGAGATGAAATGGGCCATCTCACTGTTGGTGGTGTTTGATGATGGATTTGGGGTCATCTCAACTCAGCTCAAGTCCATCTCAAGCACCACTTCTAGTTTCATACATCTTTTGCATCAAGGTAATACGGGGGAGAAGATGTTTGGTGGAGTACGGGTGAATCGTTGATTTTACACGCGCAGAGTCCATGCAAAGGGTGTAGAAAAATGAAATGGCAGAGGTAGGAGGGTAAACGGCGGAGAAGGCGTGAGAGGACCACCACCTAAAAGGGGAAAAGAGGAAAGGAAAAGCAGATGCGGTCCCATGTAGAGGAAAGGAGGGGAAGTTGGGCCCGGATTAATACCTCGTTTAATTGGAATTAGTTGGAAAATGGGGACCAGCCTTCCATCGGTCGGCGCCAGCTCCTATTTTCGGAACATTTTCCAGGCGCATCTATTCCCCCACACCCCATCAACACACACACACACACACACACACACACACACACACACACACTCTGTCTGCACCACTTCATTTCAGAACTCAGAGCAGAAACCATCTGAACAAAATTCAGAAAGAAAATTTTCAGTCCAGCGACCGAATTGGAATTCGTGCTTCTCAATCACCTCCTTTTCTTCCCACTTTTTTATCTGTTCATGGGATTATAACTTAGAGAGAGAGATATATATCAAGTCACAGAGATAGGGAGAAGGAGGGAAAGCTGAGTTGGGCTCTCCATGGTTCATGAAGGAGAAGCAAGCCATGCGTTGGTGGCTGGAAGTTTGTTACAGGCAAAGAACGACGGTCCCCTGCTCTGCTTGGTTTCTCTCGCTAGTGGGTACTTTGAAAATTAAAGCAGGGGAAGATGATTTGATTTTTCACATCTTCTTTTACTAGTTTCTTCTGTTTTCGATCTGGGTTCCTTTTAGATATTGACTGTATTGGGGAAATCAAATCATGGTCATCATCGCACAGCTGCTATTTCTGATAAAAGATTAGACGATGACGGCGATGATGATGATGATGTTACTAGGTTGGTTTTCACGGCACACCATGTTCAGTTATTAGGAGAGTGCTTGTCCTTCTTTCTTCTCCAGTTCTAGCCAACGGTTGAGATAGCGGGATATCCGTTCTTCTAAAACTGGTAAGCCTTCTTCATAGCTACACATGTATATAGCAGCCACTATCCCTCAGACAAACCCTCCTTTATGCTGAAAAGTCTTTTCCTTGTGCAGCTTGTCTCCTTTGTTTCCTCGTTAATTTCCACTGTTTGGGTTCTGTTTTGAATTATGGCTTCTTTTTAGCTTTTGAGTTTGGGAGATGGGATCCTCAAAGAATTTCATTTTTGCAGAATCATCCGTAGGGACTTTCTTCTATGGCCCATGATTCTCGTCAACACAAGCTAGCTACCACCCAGATCTCATCAGCCTTCTTCTACTCCGACTTCTCTTCAATCAATCCTCAAATCGAACCCCAGATGCAGAGTTTCGACACAACTTCATCGGATGTTTTCCACCAGATGGAGATGTTAGGGTCTCCGTGGAAGAATCTGCAGCAGCAGAGAGACAGGAATCCCATTTCCTGGAAAGGCTTTATCTCCAAATCCGGTAACCAAGCTGCTGCTGCATCTTCTTCTTCTTCGAAGAGTGCCATCCCTGACACGTCCACGGATTTTTATCATCCCGATTTCCAGAAGCCGGATTTCTCCGGCGGCTGCTTTTCAGAACCGCAGAATGAAAATCTGATCATTGCACCAGAAACTAGTTGGCAAGAGAAGGGGTTAGTGGTTGATGATTCTTCATTAAGATGCGTTCTTCCTTCGAGTCAAGGGCTTTCTCTCTCTTTATGCCCCAACAAGCCTTCAAATATGGGGCTGCAGTCGTCACAGCAGAATCCAAATCATCATGGCTACTTGGGATCTGTTTCTTCTTCATCTTCGGATTCTTTTCAGCAACTTCAACAAATCAAAAACTCCAAGTACTTAGCGCCCGCGCAAGAGCTTTTGAACGAGTTTTGCAATCTGGGGACAAAGCAAAACGGCAACAGCAGTGGAGGGTCCAAGCACAAGTCCCGTAAAAACAGTCGATTAGAAGAAGGGGTGACAAATCAATCTCTATATTCATTAGACCTTCTTGAATTGCAGAAGAAAAAAGCCAAGCTGATTTCCATGCTGGAAGAGGTTCATATCATTGCCTTACTTCTTTCATTTTTAGCGGCCATTTTTTCATTCTTTTCTTTTTTGTTGAATTTTCATACTCCAAGTATCAAAACCAATCTTTTCTTTCTCAAAATTTGCTTAACTTTTACTGGAAGAAACTGATTGATTGGCTCTGAGACTTTTTGAAACTGGAACTTATTGAGAATCTGCGGGCCTTCCATTAATGCTATGCTGCGCTTGGGTAGCGATAGCTTGACAATTCGGGCATTTCATTTACTTTTAGAAACCTCTATTCCCTTTCCTTACGTAGTTTCTCTTACCCTATACCATCTTCCCTGCTGCATTTTTGTTTTTCTCTTTCATAATTAATTATCCCATCAACGGAAAGAAAGTGAATTTCCTTCTTCTTTTTGTCTCTTTTTCAAGTTGAGAATATTTTTGTATTAAGGTTCTGATATAAGTATTTTTACCTTTCTTAGCAGTAGATAGAACCCAAAATAAGAGTGGTGCTCCAAGTCCTTCAACTTACTCATGGATAGTT
Source organism: Warburgia ugandensis (assembly GCA_035236585.1). Classification (NCBI taxonomy): domain Eukaryota; kingdom Viridiplantae; phylum Streptophyta; class Magnoliopsida; order Canellales; family Canellaceae; genus Warburgia; species Warburgia ugandensis. The sequence continues at coordinate 34,197,017 of CP141139.1, forward strand.
GAGTGACAAAGGTCATAATCCTAGAATAGGATATTATGCTGATTTTGCATCACTTTAGGTCGTTTTATCCTAACCCATAACTAGCTGCATGTATCATTCATACCAACGTGGTCTTTTTCTTCTTACATGGGTAGATTAAATGCACCATTTAATCATGCTTTCATGGGTTTAGATGTTATTGTTGTTTTCATCATTTTAACCGGAGGCCTCAATAGAATCGATGGGTATTTTGGCTTGTTCAGGTGGACAGAAGATACGGGCAGTATTGTGATCAAATGAGAGCCGTAGTGGCATCCTTTGAAGCTGTGGCAGGAGTTGGTGCAGCATCTGTATATTCAAGCATGGCTTCAAAAGCCATGTCTAGGCATTTCAGGTGGTTGAGAGATGGGATTGTGGGGCAAATTCAGGCGACAAAGAAAGCAATGGGAGAGAAGGATCCAGTTGCTCCAGGTGCCACTAGAGGAGAAACGCCACGGTTGAAGTTACTTGACCAGTCTTTGAGACAACAGAGGGCGTTTCAACAAATGGGTATGATGGAAAATCATCCTTGGAGACCTCAGAGAGGACTTCCTGATCGATCTGTTTCTGTTCTTCGGGCTTGGCTCTTTGAACACTTTCTTCATCCGTAAGTCTCTCTCTCTCTCTCTCTCTCTCTCTCTCTCTCTCTCTCTCTCTCAGACCCCCACACATAGAAAGGTAGCTCACATCACGTAAACAGCTACCATAATTTAATTTCTTTTTCATTATTTCCATATGTTCATATAAAGTAATAAAGTCTAAATATTCTACGCGGGCGCCACGTCAATCCAGCTTAGGGAGGGACGATCGAACTGTAAGTAGTTGTTGTTTCAAAATACGGAGGTACTATACAGATGCATCTGTGCACTTCAAATGTTGGTTGGGGAGGGAGTAATTGGTCCAGTGTCAGCTTTCCTATTTTTAAATTTCATGGTTGAAAATGCTATAGCATGTTAAATGTAATTGATAAAATAAATACTTTTGTGCCTCAACATGAAAATATGTTTGAAGAAAACACTTAAATTTTGTCTTGCGGTTCGTTTGGATCTAGATACCATAATACGATACACTAGTGACTATCCAACCCATCCCTTACCTATCAGCAGAAGAAAAAAAAAAGAGGAGTCAATTCACTGTTTTCCAGAACAAGAAAACATGAAAACGCATGGAACCTGTGAGAACTACTTTGTCTTGCTATCTGAAATGATGGAAATATGAAGAACATCGATCTGATGCATCTCCCTTACTTTGAAAATGTGGATGGTCCACCCAAATTAACAACCTAAACTAACAAGGGCAGGATCCACCTGGTGGGGCCCATATTTGGACAGTCTTGCAAATGGACCGTTAGTATAAAGGCATTTAATTTTCTGTTTTATTGGTCCTCTATACATAGATGACCCATTGAAACAGTTAGGATCATTTGATCAGAGAGATTTCTCACCAATTGCTAATCCAAATGGGGCCCAACGGATCGATTATTGGACTTGTCGTTATGTCGGACATCTGATATTCGGTGCAAATATGTTACACGGGATCATTCCTTCTAGTTGTGTCTTGATAAGCATCTCGTACCTGTCTCTTACTTTATTATACACTAATTGCTGTATCATTACAAAGTTAACCAATTAATCTATTCCCTACGGCAGTTCTACACGACTTCTATCTCATTTTTCTGAAAGACTAGGCCATATTTTAATTCCTTCGAGCTATTCATGCCTTTAGTAGTAGCCGAACACAGCTGGTGTCTGGTGAGTAGCAGGCCATGCACAACTCCATCTTTTATCTTTTCTCCTTCTTATATAATATATGAGCATAAGAGTTTAGCAATAGCTAATGGATTTGTTTATACATTTGTTTAATACTTGTTCATTACAACAAAACAGGTATCCAAGCGACGTGGATAAACACATCTTGGCCCGGCAAACAGGACTCTCTAGAAGCCAGGCACGTCTTCATCCCAAACTTATCTTTCAATGATTAGATTCTCATCGCTATCTCTTAGGTTCCAACAATATCTATTTATTTTATTCCTTTTTATTAATGTTATCTTTCATATTATATTATGCTACCTTGTGTTTTTTTGTGGCATAATAGAATCCAAACACTGTATATTCTTCATGTATATGCTTGCACAGGTATCCAATTGGTTTATTAATGCAAGAGTCCGGCTATGGAAACCGATGGTGGAGGAGATGTACTTGGAAGAAACAAGGGAGGGAGACAATAGAGCCCAAGATACCAGCCTACCAGACACACAGAATGACATCCAAAACCCTAGCCTTAATCCTAACCCTAACCCTAATAACAGTCAACCACGTCAAGAAGACCAAAAGCCCACAGCAGACCAGCTTTTCCATGATTCAGAGTCGCTCTCTTCGATATTCAACAGCGACCCAGCTAAAAGAAATGCAAAGGCGGGCAAGGGCCACGGCCACCAAGAACAGCATCGTCAGTTTGATAGAACTGACAATTTTGGTGCAGTCGACTTGGATTTCTCATCTTACTGCCATGCAGCTAGTACTGTTACATACACGAATAGTGATTGTGCCCATCAGAATTTTAGTGGGGCCAGCCATGGCGGCGTATCATTGACGTTGGGATTGCAGCAGCATGGTGGGAGTGGAGTCAATCTTTCATTCTCGCCGGTTTCTCAGAACTCCCTCTTATTCTCAAGGCAGCACATGGAAGAGTGCCAGCCAATTCAGTACTCAATTTTAGACGGCGAGGCACAAAATCTTCCTTACAGAAATTTGATGGGTGCACAGTTGCTTCATGATTTGGCTGGCTAGAGTTAGGGTGGCTTGATTACAGTTCCGCTGCTTGGTTGGAGTTCTTCCGAAGAATGGAGAGAGATGGGTCTACATTCAGACCATCATACACGCGTAGACTAGTGCTATGTACATTACTTGGCTCGCGGTAAATAGACTTTTGATAGTTTTAAAAGTGGTCTATACTTTATATGGGTTTCTGATCATGAATGCTATCGTTACATCTTAAAGCCTTGTATGTAGATTGTTATGTTGCTCGATTGGACGAGCTTTACTGGGGCTCTGATACTTGGAATTTTTGCTACTTCAACGCAAGAATATACATGTACAGCTTCCCTACTGACTCTCTCTCTCTCTCTCTCTCTCTCTCTCTCTCTCTCTCTCTCTCTCTCTCTCTCTCTCTCTCTCTCTCTCTCTCTCTCTCTCTCTCTCTCTCTTATTCTTAAAGCATTTTATGTTTAAGGTAAGGAGGTGATATGAAGACCGTTGATTAGTTATCCCTGAAATGATTGACTTGGTAGGCGACATCTTTCTTCTTCATTCGCTAGCTATACAAGCATTTATGACGTGTGGTAATTAAGCTCAACTGCTTCACCACGATTTGTGTTTTTGTTTTTTGCCCTTTATTTTCCTTTTCTGCGGTCACCGGAACTGTATTTAGATTGTTATATGATGGATCCACATGTTTCTAGTTGGACATTATGAGGAACAAAAATACAAAAGGGGCCGCTCTTTCAATACCTTGTCTGCTAGGACGTGCTAGGAGGATGAGCCATGCATAACAGTCATCAACTGTTGGATGTTTCAAGCCCTTGATTTCTGGTAGATTTGTTGATGAAATGTAGACTGTTGATTTTTTATTTTGGTACCAGTAATTCAAATCTTTACGACTGTCAATGGGTTATATTTTGGTGTATGCCTGGTCGATATGTAGCACGGCCCAATAGAAAGATGGTTTGTATTATTGAAAATAGTGGATCCAGCTGAAGTTTTGCCTTCTCAAGTGGCTAATCCATTATCCCATCTTATCACACGGAAGCCTCTAATCATTAGATATATAGCTATCTTTGAAGCCTCTAATGCTCTAACCGTTAGAGATATAACTATCGTTGGCCCAATTCCTATCAACTTCAGCTTTTAGGTCGAATGATAAAGTAACATGTTATTGGCTCCTTATTGACTGTGAGTCAAATCTTGAGACTAATAATTTATCAAATGCATATGTAAAGAGCTAAAAAGGCTTCAAAAGTGAGGAAGCGTGTTAGAGATAACTGTTGTTGGCGCACTTCCTTTCAATTAAAGCTTTTAGGTTGAATGGTAAACTAACACTAGTGTAATGGTGCTAAGTGGAGTCTCTCACATGTGTGACTACTTTTTGGGATTGTGCATGGGTATGTGTCTCTAACTTTAAAAAAAAAAATTAATTAATTAATGCATTAGAAAGCAAATCACTCATACACACACGCACGCGCTTCAAAAGTGAGGAAGCATGTTAAAGATAACTATTGTTGGCTCACTTCCTTTAAATTAAAGCTTTTAGGTCGAATGGTAAACTAACACTAGTGTAATGGTGCTAGGTGGAGTCTCTTGCATGCATGACTACTGTTGGGGATTGTACATGAGTATGTGTCTCTAACTTTCAAAAAAATAAAAATAATAATGCATTATATTTGTTTCAAATAAAACACATATAATTAGATTTCAGAACTAGCAAGACGTGCAATGGACGTAATTGATCACTAAAGAATCCATAACTTATGATAACTTAGAGAAGTTGAGTACATATTTCAATAAAGATGTACAGAATGTTTTATTTGTTTGTTTTTCTTTTGGTTACAAGCAAAGAATTATAAAGCAAATTACTCGCACGCACGCATGCATGTGCACACACACACTTCTAAATCTGATTTGGGGACTAAATCATGCAATGAAGCATATTCCAAGGAAGATGCCATAATCTCTGCAACCAATTGTGCTAGAAGTTGTAGGCAAGATGTACAAGAACCTAATTGAGTCATGTTTCACGTGAGAAATGTTTAATAGACTTTCTCAAGTGATACAAGCACCGGCGTCATATATAATAATCTCATCGACCTTTAATTAACTCAACCAATACCACAATGAATAGCCAAATGAACCTAAAGATATGAAACAAGGGGAAGAATCCTAGTAACAGACCTGCAAGAGAATGACTACTAGTAAGCAATTACAGCCGAATGAAAAGAATAAGATGCTAAAGAAGGGAGAAGAACAAAGGATCATTATTTTATATGAAAATGATAAAAAAGAAGGATGGTGTAAAGATCAAATAGTTTTGTTGGCCCCATATATGCTGCTTTCATGTGATTGCGCTTGTCGCATACAAGTTCTATCTTCTGCTCTTAACCCAACCTTGAAATTGACCCTCTAGAGTCATTGAAGTACTAATTTTCTAGCCCTCAATCTAGTGGATGCGATGTCATTTAGAATTGACCCACGCTATGCAAATTGCTGTACGCTGGTCTACATGCAAGATCAATTGTCTAAATCGCACGTGCTAGCTAGTTAGTCTTTTCTACAAAGGTGCCAATGCTTTTTGTCTCCACTGCAGGAAATTTTTTTGATGCTCTCTCATCCCTTGTGCGTACAACACAAAGTTACATGTTACAATAGTATATCTAGGATCACAAAAACTAAAAGAACACACTAAAAGATACTTGGATTAGTTGTAGTGGGTATATTTTATTGGTGAGCTTCATTTTGAGAATATAAAAAGTGCATACAAGATACAATAAAATATTGATAAATTAATTTTTGACAAGTTAATAATCATGTTAAAATAATAGAACAGCTGTGGGCGCCCGATCTGGAACCTGGCCTAAAGTGTGAACACCGCGAGTCTCTTTTAGATTTGGTCCTATGTTCTTATATTTATGGGGATGGGGTGGGCCAATATGGTGTATCTTTCATCGATAACTCAGAGTCGTTACTTGGAGAAAAGGTTTTAGGAACTATAGATAGTGCATGAAGGTTTTGAAATGTGAACATGCTCTACGATATGATAGAAATATATGAAAAAGATATATGCCAAGATATGTAGCCCGAGAGGGCCCTTCTTGCTACATAGAGCTAGCAAGCCTCCTTTTATGGGCATGAATAAGGTAATCAAAGTATATAAAGAAGTGATTGACTCTCCCATGCTTTGTTTTAGGAAGTTCCCTCCTACTATGAGAGTAGGGAGAACTACTAACCAAGCTAGAGGATCTTGGGGGATGAAGGGAGCTTGGCTCCTCTCCTTCCCTTCTCCTTTAGGGATAACTTTACTATATGAGGACTATGCTACAAAGTAAGAAGTCTATACTAGAAAGTGAAAAAGAACTAAACTTACATTCTATATGAGCTACTCCTAGTGCAAGAAAAACTAAAAATTTATAGAGAACAGAGATAGATTATACCTCATTCTATAGAGATATAAGAAGACAAGACTATAGAAAACAAATATAAAGAACTCTGGCCTGTAGAAATACTCCATAAGAGACTCCTTAGAAAACTTGAATTAAAACTCTCTTTAACACAATGTAAGAAGATAGCATAATCTTTCACTCTCACTATAATAACTCCAAATTTTGAAGTTATATTTGATTTATTTATGATATGAATTGAAAATTTTGAAAAATCAGACTAAAATATTAGAATCCAAGAAATCAACTTTTTATATAAATGGAATCAGGAGTTGAAACATAAGTATTTGGAATGTACTCAAAAAATCAAGTCCAATGGCTATAAAAATGCTAAAATCAAAGTTCACATGAAAAAATCATATTTTTCTTAATTTTTAGATTTAAAAGGGTAAAATGGTAATTTTATTTTTGTGTGGGGTTCACAAAAGTTAGGTAAGATATGAGTCAGCTAGCGCAAAGCTAAAAGTGAAGATAATAGAAATTTCACTTTCATTAAATTAATTTTAGTGAAATAAAAATTATTAATAAATAAATAAAATAATCAAATTTTAGCCTATAAATACCTCAAAATTTTACAAAAAATCTGCTCTCTTTCCCCCAGCTCTTCTTCTTTCCTCTTTCTCTTTATCTTTCTCCTCCTTATTTCCTTCCCTTTTGTCTTTCCCTTTCCTCTCTCTTATCTGGTAGCACGTCTGTCGACACACTTGAAACCAGAATGCTAGGTACGAAGACAGCACATCCACAAGCACGTCGTCCCTGAACCCTACAGACTGGTTTTCCCTTCTGGCCATCTTTTCCCTTATTCTTCTCCTCTAGCAAGACCCGTTTGCCTGCAACCTTTTTCCTTTCCCCTTTGGTACTAGCGACCCCATCGCTAGCCCTAATACCCCTTTCCTTTCCATTTTTTCAACGATTTAAATCACTGGTGAGCATAAAATAGCATCTGCTCTCATTGGGATCACCATCTTCTCCTCTCGCTCACCACCTCCAAGAAGTTCTAGGTAGGCCACCTTTTTCTTTCTATGTTTTTGGCATTTTTCTCAAGTTTTCACCATCCAATTTGTTCCACTGGCTCGTGATTCACTCGTGAAACAAATCTAGTTGCACAAGATGGGAACCACCTCAAGGACAACTCAAATGGAAGATTTGATCCGTTTGATGAAATTGTAGGATCCCAAAACCCCCAGATTTGGAAAAACGATAAACTTTGGAGTGATATAAAATGTTGATCTGGAGGTGGATGATTGGATGGTCCAAATTGGATTGTCTCATTAATCTCTTGTATCTACGACCAAGATGCATGAAGTTCTAGGCAGGCCACCTTTTTCTTTCTATGTTTTTGGCATTTTTCTCAAGTTTTCACCATCTGATTTGTTCCACTGGCTCGTGATTCACTCGTGAAACAAATCTAGTTGCACAAGATGGGAACCACCTCAAGGAAAACTCAAATGAAAGATTTGATCCGTTCGATGAAATTGTAGGATCCCAAAACCCCCAGATTTGGAAAAACAGTAAACTTTGTAGTGATCTAAAATGTTGATCTAGAGGTGGATGATTGGATGATCCAGATTGGACTGTCTCATTAATCTCCTATATCTGCGACCAAGATGCATGAAGCTGACATAGACAGAAACGCACCCTCTAGGCATGTCCCCATTTATGCACACGCATGTGGAACGTTGTTGCGTTCTGGAAACTAAGACACATCGCCAGTGCATTTTGGAGTCCATGATGCATTGGGGGAGTGTTCTGGAGCACACATTCCGCTCCAGTGCGTCTTAGTAATGTCATTTTGATGCGTTTTCGATCCTGATTTAAATTTGAACCATTAAAATTATTAGAAACTTAGAAATTCAATTCAAAAGTCAATACAACTCTAAATTTAGATCTGAAACATCCATTAGAATTGTATTGATAAGTAGAATCTAATGGAATGATAAAATTAGGATTTGAGGACTATTTAGGTTGACCAAAAGCCAAAAATCATGCAAATATCTTTAAGTAGCTAGATCAAAGATGATTAGATTATCTAAAATGATTGAATAAGTGATACGGTGATGAGATAAAACAAATTAACTAGTCAAATCTTTCATAAATGTGATAAATCATGATCAAAACCATTGATTAAGATCAAAACCCTAGATCTAAGAGATCAAAATTAGATCTAACTATTAGATCAACATAGAAACTTTAAATATGTAAAGAGATAATTGAAAATGTAACATCTTAGTATAATTACATCTTATCTATTTATAGATTGAATAATTAGACTTAATCAATGGTCAGATTTAGCATAGTATGAAATAATTAGAAAGTAACTTAGAAAATAGTCAAAGACTCAAGATCTGACTAATCTAAAGTAGATTTACATGTTTACATATTTTTAGCTTTATGGTAGAGTGAAATTAATGTTAATAAGTGTCCCACAGGAACCCTTATAAGATAATGACTAGATTTCATCACTAGATGCTTTGCCCACCAAGGAATCAATATATATCCTTGTATTTCATGGTCTCAATCCTTGAACATAAATTTAAAATTAGGTAGAAAGAGACTTAGGGTATCTAACTTCTAAGTATTGTAGTTATAGTGAGTGTCTTAAAATCAAGTGATCTTCCCAAACCTTTTATAGACGTTAGATGAGGTCTAAATGCCTCTAACATGACGATTGTATTAACCACTTTAAAGCAAAACCTTAGTGGTAAAGAGTAGTCAAATCTGGAAACAAGAAGGAGCTATCTAAATTTAGGGAATATAATCAAGACATTGCTCAATTAGCAACATATTAAGATTGGTTGTGCATCATTTAACTTAAGAATAGTATTTAGACTATAAATTGACAATCAAATGCTAGAATCTAATAATCAAACAAGCCTTTAAGTAAGATGACTATGACCAGGAAAGATTAAATGTAAGATCATGATGATCAAGGATAATCAAAGGTAGATCTAAGATTAATAGATCAAACCTTGAAAAATAAAATAGATTATAGATCAAACTAAGTTCAATGGAAACTAGAAATTAGAAGATCTAAATCATTTATTTCAATCAATAGCCATTCAAACTAAAGAGATCCATATAGATCAAGATCACCGTATTTAAGGATGATGAAAGACCAAGTATATATGAAATTGTAATTAAGGAATGACATTATATACACATATGACGTAATAGATACACACATTTATGGGCCGATCAAGATCGTTGATCATTCTAAGTATTGGGATTATCGCATTGGAATAGGTGGATCCTTAAGAATGCATTCCTTTAAATTGCAAGATCTATGTTCTAAACATGATCTTATTATGAAGTTTATAGAATTTAAAGGATTCACTTAGAATGATTATAAATGCCTTAAATTGTTTAAAATGGAACATATGATGATCTTATGATTAGAAGTTTGTAGTTTTATTTGAGTATGATCTCTCGAATTATATTATCTGTTTATACACGAATGTAGATTGTCCTTCCATAGTACATGAGTACCAAATTAATAAGGATGATGATATTACTACCAATTTTATATGGGTAAGCAAATAGCCTCATATTATAAATATTATTTTCCATACAAGCATGGAGGCTTGTGGTTTTGTTTTCGACAGGCATAGGCCTGGGGATACTATCCTAGGATAGTTATGAGGATTTGACCACCCACTCTCTAAAATCGATGATGTTATGGATATCATGCCCAAAGAGAGGCTAAAAGTGAGGTGGGGCACTTATGGGAAGGCTATCACTGTGACAGTCATGTTCCCCCCATACAAACATGGATATTGTGCTTTCTACCTTTGGTATCGGTGGATTATATAGGCAGTCATCTAGGTGCACTGGTATAGATTGATACTACAGCATAGTTGTCCTTTATGTATTTTGCACTATGGTGTATATGAGATGGAATGATGAGATTCCTTATGCGATGGCATGATGAGATTGCCGATGTTCCCATGAAGGGATAATTCCCAGTAGAGACTGGATGAATATTGACCCCCTATAATGGAGGTTGTTGATATAAAAACCAGTATAGACTGAGTATGAATATTATTATATTACTATTGACATTTTAAACTATATTCAAAATTTTAATTGATTTATTCATATATGGTATATGTGAATTGTTTATAGAAGGTTTCACATGAGAAGTTAAATGATAGAACTATTATACTGAGTATAATTCATGGAAATTGAATTACTTTATTTAAGTAGAATATGATGGATATGAATATTGAAATTATCAAAGAATTATTGGATTATGAATTACATTGCTAATTCCATATGCTTCTTAAATCCCCTACCAAGCATAGCTTGCGAGATATTGTAAATGTTTGTATGTTTGCAATATTTTAGATACATATAAATAGGAGTGGAAGGTTACAACTCAAGGATATCAACTACCTTACTACTGATTTAGGGTATTTACCTTTAGAAATTTGTATTGAGTAGTTAGATTATTTGGATTGTGTACTTTGGACATTTCATGTAATAAATATGGGGGCCTGTGTATGTGAACCACTAGGTAGATCCTATTTTAAATAAATGCATTTCTATTGTTATTCAGTAGAAATTTATTTTATACAAATATATATATATAGTAAGAGAGTTAAAGTGACATTCGGGTTTTTAAAAATTTAATTTCAAAGAAAATGTTTCTCTGCCATTTGATTTAGAAAAATTTTCACAAATAAGAGCCTTACCTTTTGAAATATTCATAAAAATGTGATTTGAAAAACTTGGGTTGTCACACTCAAATAGTTTTCTTAGCCTTTCTAGGACTATGAAAATTTTGAGAGAGATTTTCATAAGTAAAGCAACCTTCTTGTACGTATAGCCTTACTTGCCATGAACCTTGCCTCTCTGAAGGACCTTTTCTTTCTTTTGCTCATTGATGACACCCCTTTGAGATAATTTTAGCTAATCTTGCAACGTATAAATTTTTTTTACTAGCTGCATTTGTCATGCCCTCGTATGACTTTTGCTTCATTCCATGACCTTATTTTTTGTTGCATGACATGTCATATGGTCGCATGTACACATCATCATGTGGATGCTTTCCATCATCTTTTAGAAGGGATCACGTGCGCATGGCTTTTGAGTTATGTAGTTACATGTCTACTTTTGAGATCACATAACTGTAGAATAGATTGTTCCAAAAGGGATGCATGTCCGAGTGATATGTTAGTAGGATTTGATCATGTGGTCACATGAACTTATGTCATGCGGCTGCATGCTATTTCTATTTCAACTTGATTTTTTTCTTGCTTTTGATATTGTAAGACCTTTCTACAGTGATTTCTTAAGAATTCTAAATAAATGAGATGTTCTAGGAGTAAATAGAAATCATTATCAGGGACTTAAAGTTTTGGCTAGTAATGATTAGAATAGAGTCAGATCCAATGTCTACAATAGCTCACTTCCACTAATATGATAAAATTAATAGTCTTAGCAAATTTATAAGAGAATATATTTTAATATTTCATTTAGGGTTCACTAGTTATATAAATTAATATTCTAGATAGAAGAAAGAAACATCTCAAACAAGAGACGAGGGAGAGAATGAAATGATTAATACAAATAGAAAAATATATTTTCTATCTATTAAATTAATATGAATTAAAGGTTTGAGGCTGTGCATGTGTATGTGTTTTAAACTTTCAAAAAAATAAAAAACAAAAAATACAAGCTACATGCAATCATACTACTACTACTACTATGAATTTTAGTTTAAAGCTTAAATAGCAGAGGCCGAACAAGATGAATGTCTTAGGTCATACAAAGTGAGATTTATCTAGCTTACATTCAAGTTAACTGTCAGTGGACAAGATATGTTGACATTCATTTAACACCATCAAGTAGATTAAGGGTTATTAGTAATTTTGAAAATGTCTTGTAAGTTTAGGATGAAATTAGAATCACCAAAAGTTCCGTATTTAAATGAAAAACTTGTAAAAGTTCAAGATTTAAATATAATGATTTGCCCAATATAAACTATTAACTTCCAATTAGTGTAAAAACGTTAAAAAATAACAACAACTAAAAACAAAAAACTAGGAAAAAATAAAAATTTGAGCATCCCACGTGCCAAGCACATGTACTTAGCTAGTACTTGTAAAAAGTGAGAGATCGATATACCCTACAAACACTAGAAAGCATCACATACCTTCCCGAATGGAAGCAAAGGTCTCTCTTCAACGAATTCTCCATCTCATATGTTCTCCTTGCTCTCTCCTTCTTAGCATTTTCTCTCTTGATGTTATTGATAATTTGTTTGACGTTTCTCATGGAGTTGATTACTCTATGATCTATGTCATTCTTTACATTTTGCTTTCAGACATCTTTTAGGTGCATGGTAGAAAACCAAACTCCTAATTTACCAAAAATGTAGATCTTTACACCCAAAATTGACAAGTTTGCAAGTTTATATCAAAATGAACTCAACATTAAATTGGATTACTTTTTCAAGCTAGCCCTCAATCTTAAAAAACTTTTTTTCCTTCTACCTCATGAGTAGTTTCTCAGCATTTAGAGAGACAAAAAATGCAACTCCACCACCTTTGTGTATTTCTTCTTCAATCGATCATCTCATTGTGTGAGAGTAGTAAAATGAAAACCTCTTTGTTCATGCACTACTGTGATGGGCATTGATGCTTCCTTGGAATTTTTTCTTTGTAGCTTATAACTAGGTTTTGGCTATCTCCCTTGTGGTTGGGCTACTATGGCCATGATTGTATGGAAATGACTTTATTCCCACTTTAGACTAATTCTCTTGTAGGTGTTTGGGTGTGGTTTCTTCATAGTGTCTCTTGGATCTTATGTAAATCTCACCTTTTCTCAATAAGATTCACCCACATTCAGAAAAATGAAAACCCCTTGATTGCACATTATAAGATGGGAAAAGCCTTGCGATCATAACTATAGTAATTTGGGAAGGTGGACAGGCAAGTCAGAAAAGTGAGAACTTTGGGCAAGGCAAACAAAATTGGGAAAGTGGAGGAAGTTGGCACGTGATGGTATAGAAAAGAGAGGTTTAGTTGTTTTTGTTTGGCTAAACATGAGAAAAGTAAGTTTTCAAAAGTATTATAAATTGAACTGAGATGGGAGATCTTTTCAACCATAAAAAGGAGATTTGCTTCTCCTTAGATGCTGTATATGTCAGAATGTCTATCCAAGATAGATGACCCTTCCCTTAGTATAAGCTAACAACTGTCCCCAGTCATGGATTAGGTGAGGCCCATGGAGAGTGTAAGTCCAAGAAAACTTTTAAGCCACGACGACCCACTTGGAACTTTATTTTTGGAATTTTAGCTCCTTTGTTGGGGTTGCAGACTTTGTCTACCACTACACTGCAATGTAAGGGAATTACCTTATCATCAATATAGAGGAATCAAATAAGAATTTGGTGAATTAGTTACCTATTTGAAGTCAAGAACAGGTCAGGTCAAAACTATTTATTTATTTCCATTTCTACTCAAGGTCCAATGTAGGGCCCGAATAGTGCTCAAACTTAAGTAAAAGTGGCCCCAACATTAGGCCAATGAAGAACAGGTATCGTAGAAAATTTAAGTCTAACAAGGATAACTTTTTGCTATACCACACTTGCAACATTATAGCTGAGCAACAAAACCTCACCCAATTGAGCTAGAAACTAAAAACTTGCTCACACACCAAGACTTCCTTGCAAATGTTAGCTTGTATATCACATGCCTTTTCCAATATTGCAAACTTAATGCGAAATATATATGGCATACATCGTACTCTTTTTATAGCCTAGCCATGTACCATTTCAAGGCAAATGACCCACAAAGCATTAAGTATTGTGATTATTCCAAAGAAATTCTTAAACATTTCAACATGCTTTCATACCCTATGCCACCTAGCATGTTGGCATTGAACATTGATAACAATTTTCCCTCGTGTCATTAACAAGATTGGTTAAAACAAAATTGATCCAAGGTAAGGATATGTTATCATGTGTCATTGTCTTAGTGGTGGCTTCGTAGTTAAAAAGGTTGGGAGTCAACTCGCATGCTCGACGCTGTAGCAAATTAAGTCCGCGTGTGATTAACTTGCCTTAATCAATATATATATATATATATATAAGTTAACATTTTTTGTTGTTTCTTAATTGCAGGTTTCTATCCTTAACTTTTTATTTGGTGCACATTATTCCGTAAACTTTTATTTTTACAAATTACTATCTTAACTAATAAAATAATTTTTATTAAGTATTTCTATCCACCGTCTATTGAAGGATGACAATGGACGTTTGATGGATGTTTGATGTGTGCTCTACAACATATATTATAATATTTTAAAATAACTTTTTATAAGATTTTTCTATATTGTTGTTCGTAGATAGTTTTTATATCGTGTTAGAGAAGATAATTAGGATGAATTTTAGTGAACATTTTTTGGAAAAAATTTAAAATGATTTCTTGCTAAATTTAATATAAGGATTTCATAGATCGAATCAAATAGATTCTAGATTTAAAATTTGTTTTTCAAAATATCAAAGAGAAAAGTATAAAGTTCAAGCTTCTCAAGGTTGTCAACCATGAAAACCAACAACCATTTCTCGCACAGCCTCAAATGCATTCTTCATTGAAATTTTTTCAAATTATAAGGGTTTGTAGATTGATATCTCTGGATTCTAGATCTAAAAATTATTTTTAAAATTCTAAGAAAAATAATATTATATAAATATTTTAAATCTCATCATAAAAATCTTTAGTCATCTTCTCTAATAAGATTTGAATATATTTTTTACTATAAATCACCTAAATATCAAGGGTTCATAGATCAGGGCTTTAGGATCCTGTATCTAAAAACTAATTTTAAACTCCAACAAAGACAACATTATATGGGGTTTTAAATATCTTGTGAAGAAAAACACTTTAGTTATTTTCTTATAACAACATGGGGTTTTTCTAACACTTTTTAAATACAAAGTACATTGACCTAACGAGATCTATCTCTAATAAAAATCATTTTTAAAGAGTAAATGACAGCCAAAAAATCTTTTCTTTTAAATTCACTTTGAAAAACCTTGAGTGTCATTTTTTTTTTTCTCAAAACAAGAATTCTCAGTGAAATGAGCACTCATTTCTGCAGAAAATTTGGCAGAGTTTCCTTTGTTTTTTGGACATATGATATTTAACGCATGTCATTACGAAATACCTGATAAACATAAATTGACAATTTTAAAACACAATTGGAGACTCTGTCTCCTTTTCATACATCCAACAAAATAAAAATAATTTACTTAAATGAAATACACCTAGAACCTCCATGTCACAACCCAGTCACATAAGTTATAAAAAATCCCAGAATTACATACATTACAATCTCTTCCTCGTTTCTAATAAAATACTTCAAGCATAAACCAATTGTTACTTGATTAAGCCAAAAGCTTCCATGTAAACTCCTATTGTTAGGAAATCCTCTACTCTGAGATATTGTAAACAAGTATAATATCTCAACAAGCTTGCACTTGTGTAGGTGGAATAAGATGCAATTTTATATAAACAAAATCATAATATTTCTATATAAGTCAATTTGTCCATGTTGAATCATACAAACAACAATTCAATTATCATTTAACTCAAAATCATGAATCCGTGCCAAATTGGAAGAAAATATCAATGCATCAGTACTAAAACACATCCTTTGAAATGTAAATATGTAATCACATGTCAAACTCACACTTCATTTTCATTTTCTAATACTAGCCTTAACTCTTACAAGCCATTTTACATTACCAAATACAACACATTATTGTATGTATCAGAGTGTACAGCAAAAAATATTATCCTCTTTGATAAGGTCACCTCTGCAAGGTCACCTCATTCGGTACCCACCTCACTTGGGCTAACCCTAAAAAAAAAATTTCCTCTACAAGGTCACCTCATTTGGTACCCACCTCACTCAAGACATGTCGTTATGTGTTTCATGGTGTACACCGAACATTATTATCCTCTTTGGGCCCCTCCGTAAAGTCACCTTATTCGGTACCCACCTCACTTGGGCTAACCCTCAAGGTTTTATTTTTCTTCGCAAGGTCACCTCATTCAGTACCCACCCGACTCAAGATGCATCGTGTCATGAACAAACAAATGAATTGAAACATCACAATGTGCAAGATGTGCTTACACATGAGCAATTTAATCATGATTCAATGTCAGCATGCACATTTATCTTAGCTTTCACATAAACTGAAAATACAAGTTTCAATGATTGAAACTCATCTACAAATGCATATATAGTGAAAATCTTAATAATCTTAATTCAACCTACCTCAAATGGTGCTCTTCTAGTTCACTAGCACAACTACTTTATGCAATTTGCGTACATGCTCCCGATTAGTCATGCCTCTGTAAAACACATAAACCATTCATATATACAATTCTAGGACTTTTCTTAGCTTTCCTAGTATGAAAGCTCCTTCTAAGTTTGTCCCTGGTACTAGTCGTCATAAGGCGAAGTGACAATATTTATTTCTATGCTAAGGATGTTTCATTAGCTATTGGTTGATAGCTAGTTAAATGACAACAGTTACTGGATTTCCAATCCACGCCATTGGCCCTGGATTGGCCATCCACCATTCATCTTAAGTAACTATAGGTTATTTTCATTGTCTAGTGGTCTCATCTTGAATTTTTTCAAGTATCTTAACTTATGTACACCATGGTAGCATTTGATCACCAATTAGAAGTGTTAGGTCTTATTACTTTACTATCCAATCAGACGATTTAGATTTCTCTATCAATTTCAGTTTAGATTCTTTAATTTGTGACATTTATTAGCAATTCAATACTTTAGGACTCATCCATGTTGTCTGATTGTAATTCAAACATCGCAAAATTACTGTGTGAACAGTACTCTATTGGACGGTTGAGATCATCCAATTAGTTTTCAGCCTAGATCTAAAGTTTTTTGTGTGATTGGAGTTACATCATGCCCTAAATTACCAATCCCTATACTTGGATTAGGAATTGGACAGTTGGATTAACCGTAATTCTAGATCTAGCATAAAAACTCATGGATTTCACAAAATGCACCAAATCAAGAGTTGGGTTTTTGTAGATCTTACTTTCTAGATGTGTTTCCATGTTTTTCCCTCTCTAGAATGGTTTAGATTGGCTCCTATTCATCGTAAAACCCTCCACCCTAGGCGTGCGACAATCTCCCCTTCAATCTGATGTTCAACAATGCACGGATCATTCCAAAAACCTTGGGGTTTTGGTTTGTGCTCATGCCCTGAGCAAATCTGTCAGATCGGATCTATGATCCATGCCGTCGTCTTCTCTGACAGCACCTGCAAAATTCGGCACTAGAAAACCCTACTGCTCCTCTCCCTCCAGTATAGGAGGCTCTCCGACGTGCAAATCCAACCCCTCCTTCCCTTCCTCTCCTTCTCTCCTTCTCTCCTCTCTTCTTCTTCTTCTGTGACACCTCGAGTTTTTCTAAACCTTTTTTTGAAGTCGTAATAATAATAATATGTTTTTAAGAAAAATAGGCGGGATCCCTAAAAACAAAAACTCAAGATTTATAATTCTTACGTAGTGTTAAAAGAATTAACCAAAAATGAAAACCTCGGGAGTCAACCACATTTCAAAACTGCAACAATAAATAAAATTAAATCTAGATACACCGAGCATGCTCAAAGTAAAACCATGATAAATTATACACAGTCGTGAAAAGACAATAATAAGAATAATATGTATAAATTCTCCCCTAAGGTCCATCCATGATTACCACATTATACACACATCAGCAATAAAAAGTATACTATACAAGTAGTGTGGGTCTAATCTATCCAAAATATCAACATCCATATATAGCCCAACAAATTGAAGCACAAGTCTAAGAGATGTACACTAAATTAGTCTTTGATGTACAAAAAGGTCGATGATCCTTGTGGTCTTCACTCAGTCAATGCTACTCCACCTGCTTACCCTTAGCGCTATCGCGCTCCAAAATCTAAGGCATTGCAAAACAAAGCAATGCCTCATCAAGCTATGCTTGTGTAGGTGATTTATATTTAATAACAAAACTCAATAGAAAATCACATGGTGCAAAGTATCAAGGTCATGGCAAAGATCGTAAGATGAATATATATACAAAACACAAAACATCAGATATCCATGACAAACAATACATGAAATCCATGATATGAATAAAGCTATATCAATCCTGGGCATCATGGCATACATAATATGAGAAAATATGTAGATACATATATGCCAAAACAATAAAAATCAGTATCTGTAGAACAACATGAATGCATGTCAAAACCAACAAAACGTCGTGTACCGTCAAGCCCATGAGTGTCTCAAATACACTCATGGCAACATGGGTTCAACTTCAAGTACTTTTCGCTTTCACCCTTTCACCCATAACGGGCACTCAGGCACTCACGGAAAGACACATTCCAATCTCGCTTTCACCCTTTCATCCACAACGGGGCACTCAGGTACTCAAGGTAAAATGCGTTCCAATCCCGCTTTCACTCGTTCACCCACACAGGGCACTCAGGCACTCACGGTAAGATGTGTTCCAATCCCGCTTTCACTCGTTCACCCACGCGGGGCACTCAGGCACTCACGGTAAGACACGTTCCAATCCTGCTTTCACCCTTTCACCCACACAGGGCACTCAGGCACACAAGCACTCACGGGGGGATGCATCCCATCACAAGATCACTTTTCCTAATTGATAAGGCATAGAAACTTCCACGTGTCAAAGTCTTAATAAGATCCGGTCAAAGATACAGTAGTGTACCATCAGCCTTATGTTCAAATATATGATTAAATCATGTAGAATAAAGGAATTTTCTAAAAACATGATAATGCATAATCATTCTCGATAAAACCAAATCGAATGAGTAATTCAACATTTCAACATCATGCATCACAAATAAATGAAATAACATTCGCAATAATCAAGTCAATGCAACTGAAATATACTAAAAACAGTGCATAAATCATGCGCAAAAGAAGTAGCAAGCATATCGGCAATATGTGTTGAAAATGATCTCATGCAATATGGAAGGGCATAAAACCTACACCTCAAAGTTTCAAATACTATGTCACGATTTAAGAAATTATGGAAAAATCATGAATGTAATCAGCTACCTCGATAAAGGCAGTACTTTAATCAGGCGGGTAAGCTATATCACATCATGCGCCCCTAACGTACCTATCACATCAGAAGTCATTAATCACTTGGTGTTTTCACATCCCAAACAATAGGTCCAAGTGATTACTTCTTTGATCTAATAGTCAATCCTAGATTAATGGCCCAGATCATCTGATTAAGCCTCCATTAGGGTAATTCAGAGCTAGATGTTTGCCTTTCTAACATCTAGACCGTCATATGTCATTTTTTATTTCAATCCTACTCATTTTCATCATGATTCATTAAATTTCCATTTCATTAAGTGATTCACATATATCTTTATGATTACGCGTCAATCGATGATTAGATTGCTCTCTGATCTACACATCCTAAGGCACCTACTTTGATCAACGCTCAAGATCACTTTTCTTAGCAATTCAATGAGGTATACTATTCTAATCTCCCAGATCATCTCATATTTGATGTATATAATCAAGATCTAAGGCTTAATCATACATTGATAGGCTTGATCTAGGTCATCTAATAGTATGTAGTGGTTTAGCAATCTAAAAGGTATTTAAAGCTAGGTTTTTATCTTGAATCTAGGTTCATGTCATCGAGATGATCGCAACACCTCTTTCAGATCACGATTTGGACTTTTGTAGCTCCTAAAATCACATTTTTTTTATGAATGAACGGCCTAGAAAAATAAAAAAAATAAGAAAAAGCCGAGCCGCACATGACACGCGTGTGGAGTGCACGTGCCGCTTGGCCATGTGTAGCTTACATTTGCATGCCATCCAACGTCGCCCCCGTGTTCACGTCGCTTGACGTTGCCGTCAGCTGCTACCGTTGGGTACCGTCACTAAGAATGACGACCAGTTGGCCGCTGTCGCGAAGACAACGGCCAAACTCTGGTTGCTGTTGGCGACCCCCTGGTGGGCCAAATTTTGTGATTTTTACATCGTTTTGCTCTATTTTTCTGTTAGATTTTATTTTTAAGCTCCCCTTCAACAATTTCTATCATTATCTCAGATTTTTACACGATTTTTATCATGTTCCTAAAAATCTTCCTCTTACTGTTTTCTTAGTTTTTTGACGTTTGTAACTGTCCAATCACCATGAAAATTCATGGGTTTGTTCTTTGTATTACCATGCACAAGATGAATGGTTTAGGTCATCCATCTAACACTATTTCATCGAGTTATTTTTGCAAAAACAGTAAGATTCATGCAGTCACCAGAAAAATGACATTCCACATAGTTTTTCGCAGTTAAAAACTCAAAATTCTGCATAGATATTAGAAATTCAGAATGTGGGAAGAGGAGAAGGCTTACCTCAAATCAGGCTGGCTGGAACAAGAGGCTTCCCGTTGTTGTGTGCACTTGGGAGGGATAATCACGTCGTTGCTGGCGTTTGGCGTTGTTGCAATCATCAATGACATGAGAACTGAGGGGGGAAATTTATGGCCATGCGGGAAAAATGGGGCATGCTTTTAAAGCCTCATTCATGGGTTCCTGAGCCCAGTCCATGGGCCCACGTGTATTTACTGTTTTGCACCCTTCTGCTATTTAATTAAATACAAAAATTAAAATAATACAAAAATATTTAATTTTGTGGAATAGCTAATAAAAATTTGCTTTGTGAATTTATTTAGTCACCAACAATCGTCTCCAAGTTAATTTGACTGACTTCACTTTTGAGTGGAGTCAAGTTTTCGAGTTTTCAAAGTATTGGTTGCTTATAATTTGGTTGGCTCAATGGTAGATGTGATAACATGCCATTTATAGGTTAACCAGTTATGAGAAGGACCATTATGGAGATGCTAAATAGAACACCATGCAGCTAATGCACCTCAAAGTTTGAGTTAGTAGGACACATAAGTGTGTGTAGTAGGTCAATCCAATCTAATGTATCAAAATGCACTACTTCAACTAGGAACACAGTTGAGTTGAAGTAGTTTTCATTAATTCGCATTTTGCAAGCAAGACTCACCTACATTTTATTGAGTTTTAGTTTTTCTCTCTAGTTTAATGTGAAAAAGCTAAAAAAATGTATTTCTTGGTATTTTAGGAGAGAAAAGAAAAATCTTCCTTTTCTATTTTCAATTTTGTTTGGGCTGAAGTATTCAGAAAATATATTCCATGAATTTGGAAGAATCCTATCCATTCATGTCAATTGAATCATCCCATCATGTTTTAATTTCAAATTCCTATAAAAAAAAAATTGCAATAAAAAACTTATTTATCATTTCTCCTTCAACCAACCACAAGCAACAACAATCCCAATACCTTCAACTTTTTGGCTATTACAACCTAATTCTTTCTCTTTCATCATAGTTTTTCATATCACGATAAGCCTTTACTTTATGTTAAATGGCGATGTCATATTCACTTTTGAGATTAATGTTTTAGCTAAACAACTTAAGTATTTGTGAGACCTAGTAAGAGTGTGTGTAAATCTAGATATGAGTCGTAGATCTATCATGATGTAAGCCGTTATTTTTTGAAACAAATCTTCAAGATAGAAAATGGATAAATTATTTACACTATTGGCATCTATCCTCTAGATTATTAAAATTTTGAATCACCAAAATTAAGATAGACTTCTTATTTTTATGTTAAAGTTAACCAAATCATCCATTTTTACATCTAAAATTATTTGAGTTAAAAATATGAAATAAATAAATTGTTTAAACAGATGCATCTGTAATAGTGTCAACATTATCAACACAATGTCTATGCCTATTTATTTTAAAAGCACTAAGAATATCCTTTCACTAGCTTTTGGTTCATGTGTTTGACGAATAGGTATAATTTTTTTGTACATGGGAAGAATTATAAAGCAAATCACTCAAACTCCTAAATATTGTCTTTCTAAACCCACATCTTGAATAGGCCATGCTTGAGACCAAAATCTTGTTTGACTATTTGGGAGAGAGAGAAAAAAGATATTACTGAAATCTCGACTACAAGTCAGTAAAGATAAACGAACAAGAAAATTTGTCACATCACCTTGTACAATATTAGTGGTTGTGGTCACCTAGAATCAAGGGCGTGCATTTAAGTTTAGTTGCACCAAATGTTTGGCCAAAAAATGGCAAAAGATGATTCATAACTTCCATTTCTTCCTCCTCTTCTTAGTCTCTCGTCTGCTTCAGTAAATTGCAATGCTATCTCATTCCTTTCTTCTTCTTCTCTTTCCATTTTTTGTAGCAACTCCTTAACCGCATCTTTTTTTGCTACTGCAAGGACACCCTGGGAATATGTAATAGCCCTAAAAAAATTACTTATTTGAAGAGGGGGTTAAATTAATATTTAAACCCCCCCTCATAAGAGCAAAATAGTCAGGAAACCCAACGAGAAAGAAAAACAATAAAAGGGGGGGGGTGTGGGGGCAGAGAGAGAGAGAGAGAGAGAGAGAGAGAGAGAGAGAGAGAGAGAGAGAGAGAGAGAAGGAAGTTACTAGCTGTGGGAAAACACAACACGCCGACAAGGAGGAAGAGCAAAGCGTGCAGATTTGCCTGATTTTACAGACATCATCAGAGAAGATGATAGCTCAGATTGATGATCCGAGCCATTGATTTCCTAATCATAATTAGATATGTATACAATAGGCTTGAAATATCCTAGATATAGCTGAAATTGTCAATCTAAACTAGAAATCGGTTGGACAATCTCATCCATCCAATTAGGCACTGCTAGAATAGTGACTTTGTGACATCTGATCAATGATCAGATGCCACAGATTAATTCTTTGACCATCAATAAGCCAAATCCCTCTAAAAATTATTTGATTGGAATGTTGATCATTAGAGGTCAATTGGAAGACATACAAAGATCGTCAACCCAAGCCTAAAAATGATAGGACGATCTTGACCATCCAATCAATCATTGGTGGAATTTAGGCATGGCACATCGGATCGATGATTAGAAATTGCCTTTACACTTATTGACCTTTAAATTGTTTAAAAATTAAGAAAATATGTCATATCAAAATATTGATTCATAGATCCAAACATCTAATATACAATTGGATTAGATCGAAGGGTTTTGATACCAATCAGGTACCAAAACATGGATTCCAAGTACTTAAAACTATATTAGACAATGCACTATGGGCCATTCAACTGTTAAATTTATAATTCAATGAATCAATGATAGTTAATTGATGAAGTTGAAAGCATTGTTTTCCCAGATTTGTATGATAGAGGTTGAGATCGACTAACATTACAAATCAATGGAATCAGTCGATCTCAACCTCTGTGGTCTGGATCATAGTCTCCCTGCTATGGTATCGACGACTAAGCACACAGACAGGTTAGATTTGGGTTGCCAATGTAGAGTGGTCCATGAGTTTCTTTCTTATTTATGGATGTGACTTGGAATTATGAGCGCAATAGGATGATGATTCCCTATATTGATACGGCATGATGATGCCTAGATTTTAGTGTGAGTACTCAAGACCATGGTGCGATTGTTAAAATGCTCTTGAAATTTGTGGAGTTGAATAATTTTTCTATTGATGAAACTTTATACTTTTGTAATTATTGTATGCATTTATGATTTCTCAAGTGTATCATTACTTTCCAGAATGATTTTGCAAAGAATATGGATTTTAATCTTATAAAAATCTCATACTTGAATTATAAATGAATAATTTGCACCTTTACATAATTTGACTCTACCATTTTGCATACATGAAAATGATAACTTAAATGATTAGACTTTGTCATCATATTCTCATATGAAGTACTATGCTTATTTGCAATTGTTAAATATTAAATGTAATGTTAAACACCTACACAAGCACAACTTGCTAAGATATTAGAGTGTTTACAATATCTCAAATCCAAAGAAGTAATTGGGAGTAGCTTTTAGTTTTAAAGAAGTGGATGAGGCTTACAAAGGAGAGAGTTTGACGAGAATTAAGGTAGTATGAGCTAGCTTTATTGACATATATTTCTAAACACATTTTGAACTATGGGTTATGTTCAAACTGTAAAATTGATAAACTTTGAACTTTCCTTATGACTTGGACTTATATACTGTATGGAATAAGTATAATAGACTATGGACTATGATTGGAGGAGACTTTGGGTAAATGATGATAGTGCAATATTTGTATATTAAAAAGTGTTGCTTCTTTTAAATTTTTTAAAAGTATGTGTACATGGGTCTGGAGACAGAGTCTCCAAGTATATTGATGATAATTATGGAATTATCAGGTGTTGTCGCATTGCATGCGTTAAATGAGAATGTTAATTCAAAAAATAGATGACACTTTGCCAAATTTTTGATAGACATGGACTGCCTATTTTGCCATTAAATTCAAGTTTTTGTGGAAGTTATGACATCCAGAATTTTTCATAAAGTATTTTCTTGAAGAAAATATAACTTATTTAAAAATGTATTAAAAAGGCCGAGTCCTCAAGGCACGCCTTTTCTGGCATCCATTTGTGTGTCCTTGCAGAGAAATCACTTAGGGGGCTTATTTAACTGCATATGTTGGGCATTTTTGTTGGCATATCTCCTGCGATGTCTCTGATTATTTTATGTGATATCTGAGATATGTGTCATATCTTGTGTGATATCTGGGATATGTGACATTTGTTTTATGATATCTCTGGTAATATTTTTGATGATATCAGAAATATATCATGAGAAATTATTATTATTTTTTAAATAAAAATTAATGCATCAACCAATCACCCAATAAAAATCAGTGTTGTTGATTTTTAGCTAAAAAAAACTTAGGTTAAAAGAATCAATAGGGCATGGAATTGGTCCCTATCCTATTTAAGCCATGTAATTGGTCACAACCATACTGTCCAAGTCACTTGAAATATGATGAACGACTTACATCTGAAAAGGAAACCACCATCCATAATAAATTTGGTCTTGCACTTCTTAACGTGCCCTTCAGCCTCCATATAGAAGCGCTTCTCTTTGTATAATGTGGGCAATTTTTTTTTTTTTGTTCTGCAGTTTGGGTTCCATTCCTTTTGCATGTTTGTGCACGGAATTGTCAGTGAATCTAAAACTTGCAAAAGTGTTCAACCTAGTGGCTAGAGCAGCACTTACATGATATAGGGAAATAACACGATATCAACCGTACATGATCAAGTCTTCCATTAGAAAATAGAAACTCCATTTACAAAAGACACTTAGTTGTGCAATTGCATAGTAAGAATCAGTGTTATAAGAAAGTGAGTCATAAAAACTTAAATAAACGAGAAAGAAACAAATGCCAAATGGCTTTGAGCTATCCCCCACAAAGGATTTTAGATATAAAGAAAAAGAAAGAAATTCTTGTCCATAGGACATTTAACACTTTAGCAGGAATTAGTTGCTTTATCCAACTTGGAAACCTAGACTAGCAATGCTTGAAACATATTAAGTGTAAGGTCACTATCAGAACCTTTTGATCCTTGATAACAAAATGTATCACCATTTCTAGTGGTTATTATTAACTAGGTTACCGAACCGCTCCATTTCCTATCTTCCCATATTGCGTGCAATCTTCTCAACTTAATAATTAGTTCTCTTGACAAGTTGTCAACATGATCCAACAACTTTAGGGCAACAGAGAAAACTAGCATCTACGGGCAGAAACATATTAGTACTCAGCTATTGTGAAAAGATATTTCAGTGATGCTCTTGAGGTAGGTTCTCCTTGATCTTTTCAAGCTTCTTGAGAATCTCTAGGAAAGAAAGCCGTTGGTTCATATCAGCAGCCCAACAATGCTTCGTCATCCTAAGACATTCAACAGGAGTCAGAAGACTATGTTATTACAAGTTACAATCGTACTCTTACAATGTGTGCTATCAACAAAAGGGAGTTGGAAGGGATCAAGGTGTAATTACAAACTACTATGGACAAAAATGAGGAACTCTCAAGAGACACTATTTTATTTCAGTTTCCTAGAGATTTTAATATTAATTAACAAGAATTAGAAACTGCGATGAAATACAAAATGCTAGATGTTTTCATATCTAAAGAATCTAAATGTTGTGTGATTTCAATATGTTGGACTTACTCTTTGAGTTCATAAAGGTATCCTTTTGCTCTAAAGATACACTACTAGACAGGGGGCTTTTAAAGTAAGTTAAAAATAATAATCAAAGTTGCTTAGAAAGCAACTTTTACCAAGCCAACTTGGAAAGTCACCAACTTTTAAAGTTGGTTATTTAAATGACTTTAAAAATCATGGACTTTTAAAGTCACTTAAGATAAACGACTTTAAAAGTTTGCAATTTTTAAAGTTTTTTTTAAAAAAAAGACTCATTTATTCAAAAGCCAACCATTTTTTTTATGGAGTTTTAAAGTCACTTAAGCAAAACAACTTCTAAAATGGTCACTTTTGAAGTCGTTTTTATGTAAGCAATTAGTTATAAATGACTTTAAAAGTGTATACTTTTGAAGTCATTTATAACTAAATGACTTTAAAAGTTTTTTTTTTCAATTTTATATCCTAGAAGTTCTCCTGAGTACAATTGAATAACAAACATCCAATACTCAAGCAGTATCACCTAATACTCAAAAAATCTTTATAAGCATTCAAAACCTGTTCCTGATACAACATTTCATCCACTTCTTGATACAATACCACCAGCATACATTGGTTTCCAAACATCATATACACCTAATACTTTAATCTTCATACACATTCTAAACCTGATACTTCAAACAATCTTTATAAACATGAAAAATTAACCAAACATCATATACACCTAATATTAAAATCTTCATATGCATTTCAAACCAACATCTACTACAATGCATAGACATCTTTCTTGATACACTACCACCTGTGCATACATTGAATCACAAACATTCTATACACCTGAGTATCATATGATACTCAAACAATCTTTATAAGCATTCAAAACATGTTCCTAATACAACATACATCCACTTCTTGATACAATACCACCTGCATACATTGGTTCCCAAACATCATATACACCTAATACTTCAATCTCCACACACATTCTATAAACCTGATAGTTCAAACAATCGTTATAAACATGAAAAATTAACCAAACATCATATACACCTAATACTAAAATCTTCATACACATTTGAAAGCATACATTGAATAACAAATATTCTATACACCTAAGTATCACCTCATACTCAAACAATCTTTATAAGCATTCAAAACCTGTTCCCAATACAAAATTTATCCACTTCTTGATATAATACCACTTGCATACATTAGTTTCCAAACATCATATACATCTAATACTCCAATCTCCACACACATTTTGTAAACCTAATACTTCAAACAATCTTTATAAACATGAAAAATTAACCAAACATCATATACACCTAATACTAAAATCTTCATACACATTTGAAAGCACACATTGAATAATAAACATTCGATACACCTGAATAACACATGATACTCAAACAATCTTTATAAGCATTCAAAACCTGATCCCAATACAATATTCACCCACTTCTTAATACAATACCACCTGCATAAGTTGGTTTCCAAACATCATATACACCTAATACTTCAATCTCCACGTACATTCTATAAACCTGATACTTCAAACAATCTTTATAAACATGAAAAATTAACCAAACATCATATACACCTAATACTTAAATCTTCATACACATTTGAAACCAACATCTACTACAATGCTTGGACATCTTTCTTGTTATTTAATCTTTACTATATTCTATGTGGTGACTAAATCACCATTCTTATAGAAAAGCAAATAGGCACATACAACATGAATAGCTTCATCTTTTACTAGTAGTCTTTCTATTGTTTCCCTTCCTATAATAATGACAATAATATCTCTACTAGGAAAGCAATGATGTAGAGGGTAGTACATAAAAACTTTGCCAAAAGTATCATTCATATGAATTATAATCTAAATTTTAGAACTTACATGGCACCCAAGTTGATTAGCAGGTCACGCTTGCTCTTAGTTGTAGTCTAAACAGTCACATCATATTTACATTTCCCATAAATTTTTACTAATTTGATTGTTCAAATGCTGATGAAGGTTCAAAAAGTTTTACTCTCATAATGTTAAAAGTATCCAAAGTACAAAGGGAGCAAGTAGCATATTAGTTAGCTGAAGTTAAAAGGTAGCATATGACTATAAAGTTTATCACTATAAAGTTTAGAATTGACAAAGTGGACTAAGAACATTAAATTCTGGCTCTTGTGCAATCTTGGAGTCACAAGTTTGATAAATATCTAAGGTGCTTCATTCCTACATCCATATCTTCTTTCATCAATCAAAATAGAACAAGACAGGTATAGCTAGCCATTAAAAAAGGGCATTCCGGTGCATGAAGCTCCTGCACTATGCGAGGTTCGGGGAAGGAGGACCATAAAGGGTCTATAGTATGCAGTCTTACTTTACATGTTTGCAAGAGGTTGTTTCCACACCTCAAACCTATGACCTCCAACTCACAAGGCAATAACTCAACCATTGCACTGAGGCTCTCCTTCTAACTCTAACCATAAGAGCTCAAAAGAATATAGAAGGCAATAGTGGTGAGTGGACTTTCTTAGACAAGCCATCAAGTAGAGAAATTATAACCCACCTCCTTACTAAGATTGCATTCTATCATGATACTAAAGAACAAAATAGTACAGATATTTTGAAGCTTACTGCCATAATAAACGTTATTCGTTGCAAGAGCAAGAAGCATCTAAAGATATAGTGTATTAGAATATTAAGGGGGAAAAAAATGCTTAGATGGTTAGAAGCTTACTGCCATCAATCTAAAGGTCGAATGATATAAAAAATCAGAATTAAACCACAAGCTCAACCTACAATAGAAATGAACATGTATTCTGAATATTATATAGGAATCGTAGTTGGCCCAACTAGTACATAAAGTATATTTCTATTTACATTACTCAATGCTTCATATTCAAGTAAACATTTTAATCATTCGATACAGTTGTTCTTACACAAAGTTAATTTTGCTTAGACCCCTTATGCATCCATCTTCATTCACTCTACATCTATGATCAAATGAAACCCTAGGAACAAAACTTACAAGCAAAATCCAAAATTTTGCAAAGTTAAATAATAAATCAAGTGAGCTAATTGATCAGGCAAGGTCCTTGCACATTTATAGAGCCAAAAGGAACAAGAACACAAAATAGGATGAAAAGCAGGTGGGTTTCAGTTTGGTAAAGAGCAAAATATACAAAGGACTCCTAGCCAACCATAGAATCTAGAGTTTCTACATGAACATGGGCATGGAATTGTAGAAATCCTCAAGAAACGTCGAATTTAGAGATTTTTACAATGTAGAAGGGTTTAAGTGGTGCCAGGACATAATCCACAAAGCAATGCTAGAGACTTCTAGTCATGCCATAAAATCCAAAAAATAGGGTTCATGAATAAATGAAGAAAATGAAAAGGAGAAAATAAATTTTCCACCAATTACCAGTCAAGAAAGTCCATGATCTATTACATGAGTAGGGAACCTCTGATTTTTTTTCAAATTTTCTGCAAACAAAGGAGAATACAGCAATCATGCACTTTTCTGACTCAAACCTTAGAGTTTTTCTACAAGAAAAGCAATGAGGCTAGGGTTTACTTGCAGACGTGGTGGATTTTGTTAAAGAACCAAGAAACAATCTTGAGAGAGATTACAGGGGGAGAGAAAGAGAGGGGTGACAATGGTAGGGGGAAAGTGGAGAAATCTTATCAATCAGGCGAAAGGGAAAATTGGGAAAAAAGAAAATTTTTGGTGCTTATTCGAGGAGAAATGATACATGCACCTATAGTGTTGTGTGCTTACTAATAAATGTCAGAACAACATAAAGGAGCCATTTAGTGTAAATGACTTGAAAAGTGTACACTTTTAAAATCGTTTTAGTGATAAATGACTTTAAAATTCAATTTAAAAGTCGATACTTTTAAAGTCAGTTACAGAAAAAAAGACTTTAAAAGTCTTCACTTTTAAAGTTGTTTTTCTATAAACGATTTTAAAAGTATGGACTTTTAAAGTCATTTTTATCTAAACAATTTTAAAAGTCACTTTTAAAGTTGTTTTTCTATAAGGGACTTTTAAAGTTTGGACTTTTAAAGTTGTTTTTCTGTAAGCGACATTAAAAGTATGGACTTTTAAAGTCGTTTATAGAAAATGACTTAAAAAATCTTTATATTTTCACATTAAATATATTTATTTACTTTTTTTCCATTATAATACCTTAGATAAATAGATAAGGAAACTAATTTTACAAACACAAACATATAATATATATATACACACATAAAACAAACACTTCAATAATGAAATCAAATTTTTATTTGATTACATCCAATGTTACATATTATTACATCTTATTAATACAAGATCAAACAGTGAATCTGCTCTCTTTTTTTTATCAAAATCTAGCCTAGTATTCATGTGACACCCATTCTATGGAGAGAGAGAGAGAGAGAGAGAGAGAGAGAGAGAGAGAGAGAGAGAGAGAGAGAGAGAGAGAGAGAATGTTTGCTTCACTTTTCTTGGCCAAAAGTTGATGGTATATCCACTACTCTTCATCAAACCCTGTTTTTGTGTGAGAGCTACAAATTGTAATGTTCTCCCTTTCTTTAATATTGAGGGTTAGAGAGAGAAGTAGTTGTCATTTGTAATGAAATCATGCGATTTTGATGGAATGATGATAATCTAACAGACTTATTAACACCACCATCTATAGTGAGAAAACCCACATGATCTACAAAATGAAAATAGTGTTAGTAACAAGAAAGCAATTCGTCATCCAAAGAAGTTATGGAGAGAGAGAGAGAGAGAGAGAGAGAGAGAATGTTTGCTTCACTTTTCTTGGCCAAAAGTTGATGGTATATCCACTACTCTTCATCAAACCCTGTTTTTGTGTGAAAGCTACAAATTGTAATGTTCTCCCTTTCTTTAATATTGAGGGTTAGAGAGAGAAGTAGTTGTCATTTGTAATGAAATCATGCGATTTTGATGGAATGATGATAATCTAACAGACTTATTAACACCACCATCTATAGTGAGAAAACCCACATGATCTACAAAATGAAAATAGTGTTAGTAACAAGAAAGCAATTCGTCATCCAAAGAAGTTATGGAGAGAGAGAGAGAGAGAGAGAGAGAGAGAGAGAGAGAGAGAGAGAGAGAGAGAGAGAGAGAGAGAGAGAGAGAGAGAGAGAGAGAGAGAGAGAGAGAGAATGTTTGCTTCACTTTTCTTGGCCAAAAGTTGATGGTATATCCACTACTCTTCATCAAACCCTGTTTTTGTGTGAGAGCTACAAATTGTAATGTTCTCCCTTTCTTTAATATTGAGGGTTAGAGAGAGAAGTAGTTGTCATTTGTAATGAAATCATGCGATTTTGATGGAATGATGATAATCTAACAGACTTATTAACACCACCATCTATAGTGAGAAAACCCACATGATCTACAAAATGAAAACAGTGTTAGTAACAAGAAAGCAATTCGTCATCCAAAGAAGTTATGGTTTACTTACATTTTTTTTATGACACAAACACTCAACATATCCACAATAGAAAGCAAGAAGGGAAAAAGAGAGAAGCATAAGGACCAAGGAGGAAGCCGTCATTCCACCTGAGAGAAGAAGAGGATATAAGACAAAATGATATGTGGTAGGCTATTTATAAATGAACAAGGACTTTAGAAGTCATTTAGTACTAGACAACTTCAAAAGCATACCTATGAATATATTTTTAAAGTCGATTATAACTAAACGACTTCAAAAGTTCTTGACTGAAGTCATTTACAATCAAATGCCTTTAAAATTCCATTCCCGCTTAATGTAATCTTCCTTCCAAATTTATTGGGGATCTGTGATGATCTTAACCGCGATCAAAGAGGGGAACGATGCACAACATGGTTGGAGATTTCAACACAAAACGGCAACTGATTTGGCTCATCAAAGAGCGGAAAAACACAAAAATATGCCCAAGAGGTAAGATCCATGAAACCCAACTCATGATTTAGATTATTTTTTTTTGCTAGATTGTACAATTCATGCTAGATATAAGTTTTATTGATGATCCGACTATACAATAAGCTTGAAATATCCTAAATATAGCTGAAAATGTCAATGTACACTAGAAATCGGTTGGACAATCTTAGTCATCCAATTAGGCACTACTGAAGCAGTAACTT
This sequence comes from Warburgia ugandensis, assembly GCA_035236585.1. Taxonomy (NCBI): domain Eukaryota; kingdom Viridiplantae; phylum Streptophyta; class Magnoliopsida; order Canellales; family Canellaceae; genus Warburgia; species Warburgia ugandensis. The sequence continues at coordinate 34,229,514 of CP141139.1, forward strand.
TGTGACATCTAATCGATGATCAAACGCCACCGATTAATTCTTTGACCATCAATAAGCCAAATCCCTCTAAAAATTATTTGATTGTAATGTCTATCATTGGAGATCAATTGGAAGACATACGATTCCAATCAAGGATAGGAGAAAACACAAAGAATTTGAATGATCCTACAAAGATGGTCAATCTAAGCTTAAAATGATAGGATGATCTCGACCATCCAATCAATCATTGGTGGAATTTAGGCATGGCACATTGGATCGATGATCAAACATTGCCTTTACACTTATTGACCTTTAAATTATTTAAAAATTAAGAAAATATGTCAGATTAGAATATTGATTCATAGATCCCAAACATCTAATATACGATCTAATCAAATTGAAGGGTTTTGACACCAATCAGCGACCAAAACATGGATTCCAAGTACTTAAAACTATAGATATATAATTTAGAATGATCTACAGATAAGATAATGCACCAAGGTCCATTCAATTATTAAATTTATAATCCAATGAAACGATGATAATTAATTAATGAAGTTGAATGCATTGTTTTCCTATATTTGCATGATAGAGGTTGAGATCGACTAATTTTGTTGATTTTGGGAGTAATTGTGGCAACTGCTAGATGCTCAATTTTGGTCAAAATACCCCTAATTTATCATTCAATTAGATCATCTAACTGATAAAATTTGCAATTTTTAGCTTGATTTTGAATTTAGGTCCAATTGGCCATCCAATCATTAATTTGTCAAAATTAACATTCAGATGATCGTTAGAGCTTATTATATAATTAATGTACAGTTCAGATGACCCTAATTTGGTCTTTCATTTTGCAGATTAACCAAAAGAGGCATGAATGGCTAAGATCAAAAGTTAACGGTGCAGATTATCCTAAAGAGTATTGGACGGACCAAATTAGTCACAAAGATGGATATGATAGTTTCCTAAATGAAAATTGATCTCAATTGGGAATCATGGAGAAGATGGAAAGATTCACCTGGAGAAGTTTCCAAAGAAGGGGGAGAAACCAAATTTAGAAGGAGAGATGGCTATAAAATATAGTTGCCCCACTTTCCTAAGGCTCCTACACTCCTATTTTGGCAGGACACTTAGGAGGAAACTTGTAACCACCCTTTACCTCTTCTTCCCCTTACCTCTCTTTTAGCCCCCTCTCTCTTACGTCTCTCTTCTCTCTCTCTCTCTCTTTCACATCCCTTACTCTCTCCTTCTATCTCCCATGTCTCCCTCTTCTCTCTCTCTCTCTCTCTCTCTCTCTCTCTCTCTCTCTCTCTCTCTCTCTCTCTCTCTCTCTCTCTCTCTCTCTCTCTCTCTCTCTCTCTCTCTCTCTCTCTCCTGCCTAATCTTCATTGTACCCCCTCTCAATCTCCTTTGTTCCCGATTCTTCACCTCTCTCTTTCTATCTCTCTCACCCACTTGGGCATTCTTCTCTCATACTTCCTCTTATTTACCTCCTCAGCCATTGCCTGAGAAAGCCCAGGCATCTTCCCATCCTTCTCACGATCACCTCACGACTGTTCCCACACCCTCTGCTCTCCTCTTTACCAGCACTTTCAATCCCCATCTCTCTCATATTTCCTCTCTTTCCTACAGCTCTCCTTCAGTCTCCCTCTTTCTACTTAACTATCACAGCCCAATTCACCACTCCACGATTGCATCATATGTCCTTGGTTTCCACTGCTCCCAACCTTTAGATTCGCGGGAGATTCTTTCTTGGCACCCTGCTCTGCTTCATCTCTCTAGACCTAACAGATGGCTCTACCCCAGCACCTCTGCTCCATCGTCTAGCTCTTCTGATGTCTTTTTCCTCGTCGATAGGCCCAGAGAAGGAAACCCAACTCAGGTTTCCTCCCTTCTCCTCCCCCTCCTCTTCTTTCATCTTCTCCCTTCTCCCACTTCTCCTCCTCTTCTTTCTTCTTCTCCCTTCTCCCCCTTCTCCTCCTGCTCCATCTCCTTCTTCTCCATCGGGTTTCTCTTTTGATTTTTCGTTTTAATCAGATTTGTTTCTCAAATTCTATTTTTGCCCTTTGCTCCTTAAATTTAATTATATTTCTGTCATGTTCTATTCTAATTTCACTTTATCTATGTTTTTCTTATCTAGGAACAATCCAATTCAACACGATTAATCAACGGGTTAGCCTTAATCAACTACGAATTGCCTGTTTCTCATATATTTCTTATCTAATTTCAAATTAACTTTCCATTTTCATTCTTATGAGATACCTTGACTTAATTAATGACTCTAATGTTTAATCTAAAACCAGTAACTTGATCTAGACCATCCAAATCCCAAAATCACAAATTACTCCAAATCTTTAAGATTTTTGAGAATTTGACAAATCCAACCAATAGATCTCTAATCAAAGATGTTATGAAGACATATATGAAGGTTGACCAACTTTCAGGAGGTCATATTTGAAGAATTTACCAATGATTAAGCCAGGGAAGTAGTTTTTTTCTTCTTGTTATTTAGTTTAATTTTCTTTATTTTAGAACTAAAAATTCTGTAACATTTAGAAGTTGATTTGATCTGAACTCTGATTCCAATTCTAGTAATTTTTGCTATTTATTTTTAATTTTAAATAATTAAATTTTATTAAAATTCTCACTTTTTAAAGCGAGTCCTTGTGGGATTGACCCGTACTTGCATAAGTTACACTACAATAGCCCTTGTACTTGTGATTAAACACTTCAATAAGGTTTTGATGGCACTGCTAGGGAATTGCAAAGGAGTTTTCATAAAATTTAATTAAAAATCCAAAAAATTCAAAAAATATAAAAAAAAATGTAGGAATTGCATTTTATTTTATTTTTTACCATTTGAGGATTTTTTAGGTGCATTTTTCAATATTTTTTTAGGTCATAATCACCTTATTTTCTGAATTTGGTACTTATTTTTAATTTTATTTTTTAGAAAATTGAAAAATAAAGGAAATTGGCAAGTGGATCTTCATCAAAATGGAAATTTTTCTTGCTTTCCTAGAAAAGGACTTTCTTTCTTCTTCTTTTTCTTTTGAGTGAATCTTGTAATGAGGACCTTTGTAATTTTCAGTTCAAATTTTAAAGGGTTGTATAATACAGGGCAAGTGTGGGATAAGGTGGCCCACACTTGATCTTCATCAGAAACCCTATTGTAAGTTTCCTCACTCCTTTATTTCTTAGATTAGGGTTTGCATTTGCATTGTTTAGTACTATAATAGCATATAGAAACATCTTTTATAATTGTTGCATTTTAAGTTTTGCATTAGGTTATTGCTTTTAATTACATCTTAGGACGTGTTTAATGCTTTAAGGTGATTTATATGCCAATCAAATTGCCATGGAGTGTGAAAATTAATTAGTAAGGACACCCAACTCCATAAGATCAAGGGTGGATTTTATCACCACTCCTTGTCCCACCTAGGATAATCACCTCAAGCGCGCAACCTTACCATTCATATTAATTTAAAATAAATTAGAAAAGACCTATAGGGTCATCACATGCTCGTGGGACCCTCTTAATAAGACACAATCTATTGTCACTCCAGTGGCTTCTGATTACTGTTGTTATAGTAGTTGTCTTAAAATTCAAGTGCTTTTCCCACGCTTTTTGTTGACGTTTGTTAAGGTCTAAACGCCTCCTAACACGAGGATTGTATTAATCACTCTAGAATAGAACCTAACTGGTAAGCAATAATGAACTTGGAAAGAGAGGAGGAGCATTAGATTAGGTTAATTAAAAGCATCATCCCCACAAAAAATTAAGAAAATCAAAATATCTATGCTTGTTAGCCTTAAGGGATTGCTTGATTGTGTCCTTAATTGTGCATCATTCTATAAGTTAGGTTGCATCATTTAGGTTAGTTTAAAAAAAAAAAAACACATAAAAAAAGAGAAAAGAAAAGAGAAAGACATGACCAGTTGCACCTAATGAATAATTTAAACATTGATCAAAATGGTACTTGACACCCTAGCATTAAAAGAGAAGATATTTCCCTATGGAGAAACAATCCCCTCTTTAATGATAATGAACCACCTTTCATCTTGGATAATGATGATGTTTTCTCATGGACATGCAATCCTCTCTTTGATGCTGATGATCCTCCACCTCTATTTAATGATAATATACATCAATGGAGGAATCATTCTCAACCACAATGAAATAGGAGAAGGAACCAACTTAAAACACATGAGGATAATTTGCATAACCAACATTCTCGTGGGAAAACACTAAGAGACTATTTATAACCTAATTATACCAATACACTTTCATGTATACTTTTACCTCCAAATGCTGGCATAATTGAATCAAAGGTAGGAGTAATTTAATTACTTCCTAAATTATATGGGTTGGATAGGAAGAGTCCTTACATGCATTTAAAAGAATTCGATAAAGTGTGCATGACCCAACATATACAAAACTTCAAATTAGATATAATAAGACTCAAACTATTTTTTTTTTCTTTAAAAGAAAAAGCTAAGATGTGATTTCATTCACTGTCAGTAGGTTCTATACAAACATGAGAAGAAATGACTAGGAAGTTCTTGAATAAATTCTTTTCTATACATAAGACAAATGCTCTTTGCCAAAATATAAGGAATTTTACCCAAATGCATAACGAAACTTTCTATCAATGCTGGGAAAGATTTAAGGAATTATTGTTAACTTCTCCACATTATGGATACGAACTTTGGTGTATCATTAGTTTCTTTTATGAAGGACTTAAACTTGATATGAGTCAGTTTGTTGAAATGATGTGCAATGGTAATTTCTTAAACAAACAACCTGAAGAGGCGCAAGAGTATTTGGAATGGCTGGCAGAGAGTGCACAAACTTGGGATGATTCAGAAAAAGTAGTTTCCACAAACAAGCTTAAGTCCACCACCACATCCTCTAGGGGAGAAATATATGGTACGATTGAAAATGATGATATGAAATAGCATCCTTAAATAGAACAATTGAGGCCGTGGAAATGAAAAAATGTCACTCTAAGAAAGTTAAACATGTGTGTGATATTTGTGAAAGTAATACACACCTTACTCAGGAATGTCCCATCTCTCCTGCATTTCAGGGTGCGCTCTATGAACCGACACATTGTTATGGGCAACATTTTCCCCCATCTTCAAAGACATATAATCCCAACTAGAGTAATCTTTCTACTGTTAGAAATGAATATAATGCTAATGTCTCACAGAAGGCCTAACACTAACCTTATCACCAAAAACAAGGAGCACTTGCTCCTAGACCTTAACCTCCTCTACATAAGAGGAAAGTGAAGGATAATTTCCATCAAGTCATACAATACCAGGAGAAGAAAATTGCTTAAATTAAAGCCCAATTAAAAGAGAACACAAATTCCATGATTGAAGTGAAGGACATGATGTCTCAAATGCTACATACCATTGATAAAGAGGAATGTCCTATTCCACCAAATGAAAACTCTGATGATATGGATGCGGGAGATGAGATTAATTCTTCAATTATGGACATGGAACAAACAAAGGTAGCTACCATTATTCGTAGTGGTTACATAATTGAGAATTTTGGTCCTAAAAAGGTTGAGATAGTACTGAAACCTACTAGAAAAAGAGATAAATTTGTTGATAAGGAAAATGTCACACCCACTGAGCAATATGACATCCTTTTCCATTTCCAAAAAGGTAAATCGAACTCCGACAATTGTCTCTAGTTATGAGAAGCAGCCTGAAGATAAATTTATCTTGCCCTGTGATAAAATGAAAAATTTTAAATTGCAAGATAAATTTATTCTTCATTCCTCTTTAGAGGCTTGTCCAACTCATTTCATATGGGACCTAGGAAAGTTTCAAACTCAGTAATATTTTTCCTTTGAAAATTTTCATCTGTAAAAATTATGTAGCTTAGTTTTTAGTTTTTTCTTTTTCAGAATTTTTTTTCTACATCTCTCAATTTTTTTTGCATTATCATCATCCTACTTTTTAAACATTTAGGACAATGTTTCTTTCAGGTTAGGGGTGTAGAATTCTAACAAATTCTACTTTTTTTTAAGGTTTTTAGGTGATTTCTTAGATTTTTCAAAAAAAAAAATAGAGAGAAATTTTTTAGCTCAATTCTTACACTATAATGAGAATTGGATTTTTTGAAGTATAATCTAGATAATTTTAGCATATTGATTGAATTAGACATAATTAACTCATCATTCTACTCATTTTCTAAAGTATTTCATGAAAGCAAAGTCTCAGATCACATCTATACACGCAGTTGCATATACATAGTTTAGATTGATGAGTAGTTATAACTTGGAGATCCTGAAGAAATTTTGTGGAGACCTATAACCTAAGTGAATTTTAGAGCAATTCATTCTTTTTGAGAGGTTATAAATGTTCCTAATTTTCTTCAACGTGATTAAAGAAAATTGATCACATCAATCATTAAATTTGTCTAATTACCTAAATAATTAGAGTATTACCTTTAAAGTTCTAAAAGTTCATTGAATCTAATGGATTATAGGAAACATAGAAAATGATTTAGGCCATTCTTGTTGTTAACTTAGAGACATAAAGCCTACCCACAAAGTAATTTTTACCGCTAGTTAGCCAACTTGAGCCTTTCATATAAGCCATTTCTTTTGTCACCTAAATTTAACCTTTTACCCATATTAACCCAGAATAAATTATTCATTACCTATTTTCTTTGAAGAATAAGTTAGGGATGAATAAAGATATACATTTTAGTTGAAATAAAAGTAGAAAAGTGAATATCAAGAAAAGAAAAGTTCTTCAAAGTGATTCAAAAGGTTGGAAAAAAAAAATGTTTGAAGAATGCAAAGAAAGGTGGAAAAAGAAATATTCACTTCAGCAAAGTAAGGAAGAATTGTCAACTTTAGAAGAACTCTACTTATTTTTTAAGAAACTTTGAACACCCTTATACCCTTTCTTTGGTACCCTATCATAAGCCTACGTTTTGTCCCAATTAAAGACCTATTGATTCTAAGATGAATATAGTCTTGATGAGGAAGTGAATGGATATTATTTAAAGATTGAAGTTTCTAAATATTCAAAGGTAATGACATCCATTCTAAAGCGATCAACAATTAAATTTCTTAGTAACTCCCATTTTTCATGAGTATATGTGAGATAAACTCTGCTCACATATTTAAAAGAGAGATATGATTTGAACCCTCTATCTGAGATATTTTATTTATGAGCGTATGTCTATTAGTGAGGATTGAGCTTAAAATATATTTCAGATGGAGTTCAAAAGTTAGACTGTATATGCACACACTTACTCTGAGATTTGAGCTTAAGTGGAATATCTTTAGCATATGGGTAGGGTTTTGAATTCTTCAGTCATTTTTATGAGTTTGCTAAAGTTGATGGATTCATTAAAAATAATTCTTGAAGGAAAAAGAGGAGTTGACTTGAAAAATAATTTTTGAAATATGGTTTTTCAGCATGTTTTGCTTGGGACTAGCAAAATGCTGGTTGGGGGTGTGTTAAGTGTTCAATTTTGATCAAAATACTCCTAATTTGGCATTCAATTAGATCATCTAACTAATCAAATTTGCAATTTTTAGCTTGATTTTGAATATAGCTCCAATTGACCATCCAATCATTCATTTGTCAAAATTAACAGTGAGATGATCATTAGACCTTATCAGATGATTAATGTATAGTTCAGATGACCTTAATTTGGTCTTTTATTTTGTAGATTAACCAAAAGAGGCATGAATGGCCAAGATCAAAAGTTAATGGTGCAGATTATCCTAAAGAGCATTGGATGGACCAGATCACTCACGAAGATGGATAAGATAGTTTCCTAAATGAAAATTGATCTCAATTGGGAATCATGGGGAAGATGGAAAGATTCACTTGGAGAAGTTTCCAAAGAAGGGGGAGAAACCAAATTTAGAAGGAGAGATGGCTATAAACTATGGTTGCCCGACTTTCCTAAGGCTCCTACACTCCTATTTTAGGAGGACACTTAGGAGGAAACCCGTAACCACCTTTTATCTTGTCTTTCCTTTACCTCTCTTTCAGTTGCCCCCCCCCTCTCTCTCTCACGACCATTTCCACAACCTCTGCTCTCCTCTTTACCAGCACTTTCAATCCCCATCTCTCTCATATTTCCTCTCTTTCCTGTAGCTCTCCTTCTTTCTGCTTAACTATCACCGCCCAATTCACCACTCCATGGTTGCATCATCTATCATTGGTTTCCGTCGTTCCCAACCTCCAAATGGGCAATAGATTCTTTCTCAGCTCCCTGCTCTGCTTCATCTCTTTAGACCTGATAGATGGCTCTGCCTTAGCACCTTTGCTCCATCGTCTAGCTCTTTTAGCATCTTTTTAATCGTTAGCCAACCAAGAAGGAAACCCGATCCAGGTTTCCTCCCCCCTCCTCCTCTTCTTTCTTCTTCTCCCCCTTCTCCTTTGGCTCCATCTCCTTCTTCTTCGTTGGGTTTCTCTTTTGATTTTTCATTTTAATCAAATTTGTTTCTCAAATTCCATTTTTGCCCTTGCTCTTTAAATTTAATTACATTTATATCCCTATTTTATTTACATTTGTGTCCAGTTCTATTCCAGTTTCACTTTATCTGTGTTTTTCTTATCCAAGAACAATCCAATCCAACCCGATCAATCAAGGCTTAACCCAATCAACGGGTTAGCCCTAATTAACTAAGATTTGCCTATTTTCTTCTGTTTCTTATTTGATTTCAAATTAACTTTTCATTTTCATTCTTAGAAAATCCCTGGACTTAATTAATAACTCTGATATTTAATTTAAAATTAGTAACTTGATCTAGACCTTCCAAATCCCAAAATCACAAATTACTCCAGATCTTTAAGATTTTTGGGAATCTGACAAATCCAACCGGCAGATCTCTAATCAAGGATGTTATGAAGACATATATAACTCTTAGAATCAGATTTGAAGAATTTTATAGTGATTAAGCTAGGAAATTAGTTTTTTTTCTTGTTATTTAGTTTAATTTCCTTTATTCTAGAACTGAAAATTCTGTAACTTTTAGAAGTTGATTTGATTTGAACTCTAATTCCAATTCTAGTATTTTTTGTTATTTTTTTAATTTTAGATAATTAAATTTTATTGAAATTCTCACTTTTTAAAGTGGGTCCCCATGGGATCGACATGTACTTGTATAAGCTACACTATAATAGCCTGTGCACTTACGGTTAAACACATTAATAGCTACGATTTCAGGTAGGTGTTCTAACATTACATGTTTTCTACTTGAACTGAATTTTTAACTAATCATGTTCAAATGAATGAAATCTTAATTTTATTTATGAGAATTGTCACATTTAGAATTTTTATAATTATAATTGAGATCGTCAGAACCTTATCAAAGTATTTAGCTCCAGATTGCCTATAGTTTTGGTTTAATCCACTGTGTATGTTCTAATTGTGAACTTAATAAATTTACATGATTACAAGTATTACTTTTTCATAAGTATAGATATAAATATTCTGTGGTTTTATTTCAAATATGATTAGTGTGCGACTGATGAGACATATAAAGTACAGAGGTACCAAATTTATCGCAATGTTTTTCGATGATTTTTTTTAGACAGGCCCTCTCACCTGGTGGACACTGTGCAAGGAGAGTAGTAGGGGTGGTCACCCCTCTCCAAAGTTTAAATACCTGTTACAGCCAAGAATGGCTTTTTCTAGTGTGAGTACAATGGGAAGACCCCACTTGGCATTGATTCACATCCCCATGTGGTGTGGATTGTAGTCTCCCTACGATGGTATCAATGGCTAAGCACGTAGATGGATTAGATTTGGGTTGCAGATGCAGAGTGGTCCATGAGTTTCTTTCTTATATGTGGATGTGGCTTGGTGTTATGAGCATGATAGGATGATGATTCCCTATATTGATACGGCATGATGATGCCTAGATGTTGGTGTGAGTACTCAAGACCAAGGTGTGATTGTTAAAATGCTCTTGAAAATTTGTGAGGTTGAATATTTGTATATTAAAAAGTGTTGCTTCTTTTAAAATTTTTAAAAGTATGTGTATATGGGTGTGGAGACAGAGTCTCCAAGTGTATTGATGATAATTGTGGAATTATCAGGTGTTGTTGCATTGCATGCGTTAAATGTGAATGTTAATTCGAAAAATAGAGGATACCCTGCCAAATTTTCAATAGACATGAAATGTCTATTTTACCATTAAATTCAAGTTTTTGTGGAAGTTATGACACCCAGGGTTTTTCATAAAGTATTTTCTGGAAGAAAATATAATGTTATTTGTTTTTGAAAAAGAAATTTTCACAATAAGAGATCTTGACTTATTTAAAAATAATTCAAAAATGTATTAAAAAAGCTGAGTCCTTTAGGCACACCTCTTCCGACATCCATTTGGGTGTCCTTGCAGAGAAATCACTTAGGGGACTTATTTAACCCCATATGTTGGGCATTTCTATGCGCATATCTCCTGCGATATCTCCGATGATATTTTCTGTGATATCTGAGATATGTGTCATATGTTATGTCATATCTTGTGTGATATTTGGGATAGATGACATTTGCTCTGTGATATCTTTGGTGATATCTTTGTTAATATTTTTGGTGATATTTGAAATACGTCATGAGAAATATTTTATTATTTTTAATAAAAATTAATGCATCAACAATCACCCAATAAAAATCAGTGTTGTTGATTTTTATCTAAAAGAAACTTAGGTTAAAAGAATCAACTGGGTATGGAATTGGTTCCTATCCTATCTAAGAAGCCATGTAATTGGTCGCAACCCTACTGTCCAAGTCACTTGAAATATGATGAACGACTTACATATAAAAAGGAAACCACCATCCATAATAAATTTGGTCTTGCACTTCTTCACGCGCCCTTCAGCCTCCATATAGAAGCGCTTCTCTTTGTATAATGCGGGCAATTTATTTTTCTTTATTCTACAGTTTGGGTCCCATTCCTTTTGCATGTTCGTGCACGAAACTGTCAGTGAATCTAAAACTTGCAAAAGTGTTTAACCCTGTGGCTAGAGCAGAACTTACACGATATAGGGAAATAACACAATATCAACCGAACATGATCAAGTTTGCCATTAGAAAATAGAAACTCCATTTACAAAAGACAGTCAGTTGCCCAATTGCATAGTAAGAATTAGTGTTCTAAGAAAGTGAGTCATAAAAACTAAAATAGGTGAGAAAGAAACAAATGTTGAATTGCTTTGAGCTATTGCCACATAGGAGTTTAGATATAAAGAAAAAAAAAGAAGAAATTCCGGTCCATAGGACATTTAACACTTTGGCAGGAATTAGTTGCTTTATCTAGCTTGGAAACCTGGCCTGGCAATGCTTGAAACATTTTAAGTGTAAGGTCACTATCAGAACCTTTTGATCCTTGATAACAAAATGTATCACCATTTCTGGAGGTAATTGTTAACCAGGTTATCAAACCGCTTCATTTCCCATCTTCCCATATCGTGTGCAATCTTCTCAACTTAATAATTAGTTCTCTTGACAAGTTGTCAACATTGATCCAACAACTTCAGGGCAACAAAGAAAACTAGCATCTATGGGCAAAAACATATTGGTACTCAGCTATTGTGAAAAGATATTCCAGCGATGCTCTTGAGGTAGGTTCTCCTTGATCGTTTCAAGCTTCTTGAGAATCTCTAGGAAAGAAGGCTGTTGGTTCAAATCAGCAGCCCAGCAATGCTTTGTCAGCCTAAGACATTCAATAGGAGTCAGAAGACTATGCTATTACAAGTTACAATCCTACTCTTGCAATGCGTGTTATCAAAAAAAGGAGTTGGAAGGGTGAGCCAATAAAACATATATCAAGGTGCAACTACAAACTACTAGGGACAGCAACGAGGAACTCTCAATGCATCTTTGCTGATGAAACAAACTAACTAGTAGATTTCCAATAGAAGAATTGTCGATTGTCATTTGCTCAAAATGCTTAAGAGAGTCAAGACCATTTTATTTCAGTTTCCTAGAAATTTTAATATTAATTAACAAGAATCAGAAACTGAGATGAAATGCAGAATGCTAGATGTTTTCGGACCTAAAGAATCTAGATGTTGTGTGATTTCAATATGTTGGACTTACTCTCCGAGTTCAGGAAGGTATCCTTTTGCTCTAAAGATGGGCTTTGTGTCCTTCTGCAACGTACTTGGCAGCTTCATAAGGTTCATAGCTTGCTAACAGTGGATCTCCTTTGAGCATCTATAGAAAAACTTATGGTCTGTAACAAGGCAAAAAGGACAGTCAGCTATCATTCTCCACAGAAACTCATAAGAAAGAAAATTACCTCATACAGGATCATAGCAAAAGAAAAAACATCAACTTTCTTGTCATATTTCCTATGCCTGAAGACTTCTAGAGCCATATACTAGTCTTTGTTCCAAAGACATGAAAACAGTTTAGCATGCAAAGATCCACGCCTGACAAAAAATTAATAAATAAACAAAATAATAAAATTGAGAAATAGTCACAGCTTCCAGCCTCTCCTGTCTTTTTGTAAACATCATGAGAATTGTGGACATTGTGAGCTTGCTTGGTCCAAAGTCACCAACCTTCAAATGGTCCGCACTGGAGTTGACCAACAAGACATTCCTGAAATTCAAGAATTTTAGTCAATTGATAAAGAAAACTACATAATAAATGTCAGAACACTTCCTTATAAATCTGGAACTTAACTAGCTTAGTTTGGTTTCCCAAGCTCAATTACATCTATGCCCGTTTTTCGTTTTATGAAGGTTCAGCCTAGTTTATCTACTTGGCAAATTTTCTACAAAATAAAAGCATTTGTTACCCCAAAGAACCTGAACTTGGAATTTCAAGCAACATCTGGAATACTCCAAATTCAGAAATTGTTGAAAAGAAAAAAGGTAGCTTGGTTGAATAAACCGTGAAGATGCAAACCTGAAACCCAAGTTACTCGATTCACCCATGAATCTGTGTAAGAAGGCTGCCCTGACCTGTAAACAAATCAAGCTCTAACATCACAAGCACTATCTACTAAAATTAAAAGTGTAAAGTACACTGAAATAGCTTACAGGCAAAATGATCTCTACAAAAGTTGGGTCCAAACCTGCTTAGACTGACAACCTCGATCCCCTTTGAGACGGCAGCTTTGCATATTGCAGAACAAACAAAACCATTTCACCCAACACTACAACTTGCTAAACGGAAAATAAAATCAAATGATGATTGCTTTATATGTAGGGACACATTTGAATGAAAACCCACCAAACTACCATTTGGGTCTTCATCAAACAACATGTGGAATACTCCAAATTCACAAATTGTTGAAAAGAAAAAAGGTAGCTTGATTGAGAGTACGTGCTTGGATCTCGGACCATTTCAATCTTCACATCAGCAACAATATCTATTGGAGCAAGGAAATCTTTTCTTATGTAAGCAGCACAATTGCATCTGACTTTACTTTTGGAACGCAATCTATCACAAGCAAATCATGTCAATAATTCAAGAAGAAACTCCCAAACCACAAAGGCTCCAACATTTCTAACCAAAACCCAGAAATTTTTTAGACGTCAAAGCAAGAAAAATCTCATTTTCAAAGCAAAAAAAATTGAAAATTGCGGGACCGGTTTGCATGAGTGAGAAACTGAGAAATGAAAAATACAACAGAAACTGCGACAAAATTGTGGAATTAAATTTAGAAGACAGAGCAACGGTCAACTAATTTGAGATGTTGAATTGGTTTTCTCCGCATGTCGAGAATTTCTTTTTGAGATCTCACATATACTTAAGATATTACAATTAAGTAAACTTAATATCCGTATTATAGTTAAATAAACCAGATATTATACTTAAACAAGCTTGATATCTTACATATTCTTAAAATATTATAGTTAAATAAGCTCCATATTTAAAATATACCACAATATTCCAGAAACGCAGTTAAATAAACCTCGCTTACTTAAAACTTGTCCCGTGCCCTCGGTCGATATTTCTGGTCCGGCGGGCCATTGGCAAGATAATATCGACGAGATCATCTACACTTGCATTCCCGACTCTGAGATTGAGCTCACTGACAGTGGCCGTGAAGAATCAGTGGAATGTGACAGGAAGATTAGGGAAATGATCAACAAAGATGGGGTCTTCTCCTTATATGAGGACTCTCCAGACCGTAAGATTTTTGGGGAAGGCGTTTCAGCGCCGTAGGATTGTTGGGTTCAGAGAGGAGCCTCGTCTTCGCGTGCAAGATTTTGGTATGTTTTTGGCTCTATTTCTGATTGTCTAGCATGCTAAATCATCAGCTGGATGAATCGAAATGATTGTTGTATAATTTTGGATGGAGATTTTCTTTATTCTGGCATTGAAGTAACCTCAAGAGAAAGAATCATTTCTATGGCTTTTTGTATATCTGATTAGTACTCCGTTTCTTTGGAGCGGAATTAGGTTTTTTTGGTAATTTGGATTGCGAAGTAAAAGTAAACTTGAAAGCAGGTTTTGAAATTGATAATGATAGTGCAATATTTTGTATTGACAACTCATGTGTCCTTCACCCATTTGGAATATCAGAGAAACTTTGGCTCATTTTCGCATTTGTCATGGTGGTATATCTAACATCCTTACATCCATTTCTGGTGTTATCAGCACCACGCTTTAAAGTTTAGCATTTGGTAGATAAAGGGTTAGAAATTTAGGACCATGGTAAGTGGAGGGCCGTGAGCAGGAGGAAAAGGATGGTCCTATCTCACCGCCTTGCATCAATGATGCTGTCGTGGTCATTAGATCTATGTGCAAGCCGGGGGACAACCAGACCAATATCCTTTTGATCCTCCGCTGTCATTGTCATTCATCTTTTCAGTAACAATGAAGAGTGTAAGGTGAAAGGTGAAAAGTTGGTTAAGAGGAAAACCTGGTTCAAAGCTACTAGTGTAATATATGCACCAGCATTTCAGGACTGTTGACTGTGAAGCAGCTCATGCGATTTTCTCTTTGGATAGTGAAACTAGAATGCAAACTGAACTTCATTAGGGGACTTCTGAATGCCTAGAGCCTGTTTGAAATTTTCTTGTGCCACTACTTAATGTTAGACCTCAAGTAAAGGGTGCACGAAGCTCCCGTGTTATGTGGGATCTGGGGAAGGGGCGGACCACAAGGGTCAATAGTATGCAGCCTTACCTTGCATTTTGCAAGAAGCTATTTCCACACCTCAAGTAAATGCCTGAAAATGGTGAAATTGGCTTTGGTATACTCTTCTTTTGGAATCTACTCCCTCTCTCTCTCTTGAAATTCATTGATTGCATTAGAATTGAAGCATTAGCACACCAAGATTTTCAACCATACTTACCATCCTAACAGAAATAGAAAGATTACATGGCATATAAATCAGAATCAAAATGTCATTTTTTCATGCCCTCCATAGCCAATACCTAGAGGACACTACAGAAGGGTACACAACAAATATTAAGAATTCTGGTATCTGTTTCATGTCTCTAGTAGCCACAAAAGAGCATTGAGAATCAATCGTCCAACTAATTACGGTTTTAGAATACCTTTCCACCTTAAAAGAATGAAGTCTACAGCCACCATGCACTTTGAAAGAAGCATGCACCTTGAATCTTCTTTCAAGGTATGTTTTGGGAATCCTTGATGCCCATAGCCCTGAATTCGAGAACCATGTAACTGCTGTATGATCATGAGTTAAGCCAACATCACCAATTCACAGGGGTTTACCCAAGTTTGAACCTTCAAAATTCGGTTTGAAGCATGCTTCAAGATTTAGTTCAAGGTATTCCGGGTTCCGTGCATCATCAGCTCATGAATGCCCAGGTTAAGAGACCCAGAGCCATTACTAACCATCTCAATAGAAGATACAAGGCAGAAATTCATAGAAAAAATTTAGTGGAAAAAACCATGGGAGAAGTGATGACTACAACATAATAGTAATGCTTGAGAGAGAGCAGCAAGATGAACAGTGAGAATTTTTTCGTGGGAATGAGTTCCCAAATAAATGCATAAAGCAGGTCGAGCTTCAATCTCATAGGAAATGGATGTCTAATACGCCCTTGATTATGAATAACAGTTGAATCCTATGAGAAGAACACTTATTTGATCTTGAGACTGTCTGACTCAAATAGATGGAAATGCCAAAATGGATGTCATAAATACTTCTTTTTCTTTTTCAGAAGAACTGAAGCTTGAAGGAGGTTTCATAGAGCAACCGTAGGATTTGTACCTGCTGGTGGTGACCATTACATTTGTAGTTTGAGGAAAGCAACTTATGAGTTGATGGAGGAACTAGGAGCTAGATCCAACAACTGTGGTCAAGCTCTAGGAAGAAATAGAGGAGTGTGCCTTCTGCTTGTTGTGAAGGACAAGGGATGTCACTTCTCCTTTTTTATGTAGACATTGTAACTATAATAGGTAGACAGTGATTAAATTCTGAGGCTGGAGAGTAGTTCAAGAATTTTAGTTAATGATATTGACAATTCTATGCATCCTAATAGTGGAGATTGAAAATATGAAACTGGAAGGCCTTGACCTTTTAACTAATCACTATTCCAAACTTTTTACAGTGATTTCCCGAGTCCAACTGCTTTTTTCAATAAAAGGCCATGAGGGAAATAAGGAAGTAGGTTAAGGATCTTCTTCTGTAGCACATCATTGTAGGCATTCCTCAATATTTGAACTGAAGTAGTTGATGGCTATTTTATAGTTAGTTGCAGTTCGGGTTTTTCAGGTATTCCTCAAATATACTATGAGGTACTTGGAGCGCACACTCTACTATGGCTGCTTCTCCATTTACATGGATTGTGGTTATAACCACCAAAAGGAAAAATGATGCTGGCCATCAACATATCTGCCCGTGCATAGGCTGGTTGGACAATCCTAACTCAAGTTCACTGATTAAATATTGAATATGGAGGATAACTAAGTATCTAGGAATAGTGAAAAACAGCATGAGAGTTTGCTCTAGTGCAGGAACCAAGTATCATACCATGGCCACCATAGCCAAATTTGCATGCTTAAGCACCTGTTTGAGAACCAGGTCTGAAGTGTAAACTTACTTGTACCATCTATTGTGACATGAAGGGGCATTAACTACCATAAGTTCTAAGCTCCAAGCAAAAGTAAAGCAAATTGAAATCCACTGTTACTTTTCTAGCAGAAAATATGGAATAGGAGATGACTTCCTATTTCATTTCATATTTTGATCCGTTGCAGATGTGCATTCTAGTTGTATTGATGTAGGACAACACGCAAAAATGATCTAATCTATATGCTGAGATCAGCTCATAATTAACATAAATAAGAAAACATAAATTAAACTATGACGAGCACTTTAGCATGTAGAATATCAGTCTTAATTAGCATTGTTAAAGTGGAGCCAAGAGAGAGAGATAGAGAGAAACCCTTAGAATGGGTGAATGTGTGTTGGTAATTTTGCACCTCACACTTAACACATATATATACTAGACAAGGATAGTTACATGCTCCTAACTGTACAATGTGGGACTAAACATAAAACAAAACTAAAACTAAGGATAAGTAAAGCTATACAATACTATGCTATATTCAACACTCCCCCTCAAGCTAGAGCATATCAGTCATATGCACCAAGCTTGTTACAAATGTATTTAATTCGAGGTCCTCTGAGAGATTTCGTAAAGATGTCTGCTAGTTGATCATTTGAATTGACGAAGCTAGTAGCAATGCATCTGGACAAGATCTTTTCTCTAATAAAATAACAATCCACTTCTATGTGTTTAGTCCTTTCATGGAAAACGGGATTAGATGCAATATGGAAGGCTGCTTGATTATCACATGTTAGCTTCATACTTCCATCCTCTTCAAATTTCATCTCCTGGAGTAGTTGTTTCAGCCAAATAAGTTCACATGTTGCAAGAGCCATGGCTCGGTACTCATTTTCTACACTTGATCTGGCAACTACATTTTGTTTCTTGCTTTTCCAAGATAATAAGTTACCTCCAACAAAAATACAATATCTTGAGGTAGAATGCCTGTCTGAAGGAGAACTAGCCCAATCAACATTTGTGTACCCAACAATTTGAGTGTGACCTTTATCTTCATATAACACACCTTGACCTGGTGCTCCTTTAATATATCGAAGAATGCGTGTAGTTGGTATGCATCATTGTCACTACCAGTCATTACCAATCAGGGTAATATTCTGAGATGTGGAGCCCTCAGATGAGTCAGGTAATTAGGTCTCAGATGACTGGATGATGTTAGCAATGCGAGGAGGTTGCCCGTGTGGTTGGTAACACCGATCCCAAGTGTGTCCAATCTTATTACGGTATGTGCACTAAGGATGCTGTCCTCGATTACAACCACTACCATGGCTGCCTCTAGTGTTTGCCTGAGAAGCTAAAATTGAGGAATCTGAAGGGCCATCAAAAGTAACTGTCTGAGTAGAGGAGATACGCAACAAGCAGACAAATACTTCATCCAATGAGGGCACCGACGGGCTAGCTAGAATTTGATCTCTAACAGATTCAAGGTCAAGGAGGAGCCCAATGAGAGTCAACACCAGGAAAAACTTATCTGTTTGTGTTTGTTGGGCTTCTGCACCATCAGTAGGAGGCATCAACGACTAGAACTCCTTGAGGGACGCAATCTTTCCTATATAATTTGAAAGATCCATGTCTTGTTGTCTAACATGAACAATGTCAGAAAAAACTTTGTAAAAACATTGAATATCATTCATGTATAAGCCCTTGGCTTGGGTCCAAATTTTGAAACATGTTTTATAGGCGCGAAGATGATGTAAAACTTTGGGATCTACGGATTGCCATAATAGGCTGCGTAATTGTGCATCCATCTTTTTCCATTGCACTTTGTCTGCAATAGAAATATCTTCCTCTTTCTTGACCAAATGGTCTTCATAACCTTGACCCATAAACCATAATTCCACAGAGGCAGACCAAGATAGATAATTTTCACTTCCAATTAATTTCTCCGACGTAATAACAGGAGATCCAGAAATTACAGAAGTAAAAATACCATTTTTAGAAACCATGATTACTTATCTGGGTGGTCTGCGGTGAAGATCGGCGACAACAACAATCTAGAGGCAGTAGTGGTGATCTGGGAACACCAGAGATGACAGAGGGGTGACCGGTAAAGAAGCAAGGTCGCCAAAGGAATTGCCGGAATGAAAGGAAAAAAAAGGAGAAGGTAGATAATTAGGGTTTTTGTTATGACTCTGATATCATGTTAAAGTGGAGCCAAGAGAGAGAGAGATAGAAAGAAACCCTTAGAATGGGTGAATGTGTGCTGGTAATTTTGCACCTCACACTTAACACACATATATACTAAACAAGGATAGTTATATGCTCCTAACTGTACAATGTGGGACTAAGAATAAAACAAAACTAAGACTAAGGCTAAGTAAAGCTATACAATACTATGCTATATTCAACAAGCATGAATTGCCTACAATGAGTGATAGGATTTGTAGACTATCCCAGTTCTCTATTCCAAAGTCAAAAGAGTGATCAGCTTGCAAAAATAAAGGATTTCTAGCCATCTCTTGTAACTATAATGAAAAAAAAATAAAATTGGATGGAAAAATAGAGGATCCGTTGATTGGTGATTGCCCCTCTAATTGACGAATTGTCCTGATTAAGCTTCGGATCTAGGGTTTAGGAATTTAATATAGGTTAAGAATTCTAGATTATTACCGACAAAAATCACGTAACCACATGCAGCTCAAAAATCGTCCAGTAAAGACAAGTTAGAAAAGTATTGACTTACAGAATAGGATGAAACAATAGTAATTTGGCCTGGTGCTGAACGTGGGTTCAAGCCCATGGGAAGGAAGCTAGAAGATGACCAACCCTAATCTAGTAAAAAGAAAAAATTGCCCCTACTTAAGTGACAACACATTAAGAAACCTAATACCCTTAGTGGGAAATATCCCAAGTAAACTAAACTATAACATAACATAAAAAAAGTGGGATGATGGTCTCCATCAATCTCCCTGGTTGAAAAGACTTTGACCTTGTCGAAGTAGGAATATTGAACCTCTCAAGTATATGTGTGTCCAATGCGGGGTCTTCAAATGCATATACATACACTTGGCTCATCAGTTAAAATCCTCGATGTATGTAGTATCCAGATGTGGGATCTTCAAATATTGCCTACATACATGGGTCTTCAATCATCTCTTACACGTATATCTTCCTAAGGTGAGGACTTCACTGTAGTACATATGTATATGTAAGAGGTCTTTCGCTCTTAAGGACTCAAAGAAATTGGCCCCTCCTTCGTCGCCTCTGATATTTCCTGAAGTCACTTCCAGGGTGGTGATCGTCGTCATGATCATCACGTGGTGAAGGCGAGGCTCTTGGTGTAGGCAACTGTTGATAGCGATCCAAAAGGTCTAGATATAGGTGCTAAAGCTCGTACTCTATGATCTAGGTACAATTAGAAGTAGGCCTGTCCTTTCATTTCACAAGGAATTTTTGATAACCCCATTGTCCAATGGACACTATCTAATTGTCAAGTATGTCCTCTACTTGCTCTTTTGTTGGATGAACTTGTGGTTGCAGAGGTAATGACTACATGAGTGGGGCATGGGGCCAAGGGCTTTGGATGGGCTGGCTGGGATCATAGCTTGGGTTAGGGTTAGGGTTAAGATTAGGATTAGCGGGTGAACTGGTGGGGTGACGAAAATGAATTAGATCCTTCACATTAAATGTTGAACTAATTCCCCAGTTAGGAGGTCCAAGATATAAGCGTTCTCCCCTACCCTCCTCAGTACTCGAAAGGGACTGGCAATGCGATCCTGTAATTTCTGAGCGACTCCTTGTGGAAATCGTTCAGGTCTCATGCAGACCATGACATAATCACTCGGCTGAAATTTCTTACATCGTTTGTGCAAGTTAGCAGCAAATTCATATTTCTCATTACTTAAACTAATCATATCTCAGAATGCAAATCATGGATATGCTATGGACTGGGCTGACTCAGATGGTCTGTGATGCAAACATAGGTATGAGATCTACAGGCATCCTAGGCTTGTATCCATGAATGACCTCAAAAGGACTCATACCAGTTGTCCTATTAACAAAATTATTATATGTGAACTTAGCAACTAGTAAAACGGTGTCCCAACTCCTAATATGCTCTTCCACTGAGCACCTCAATAAATTTCTTAGGCTTCGATTCACAACTTTTGTTTAACGATCCGTTTGTGGATGATAAGTAGAAGAGAATTGAAGCCTTGTGCCCATCATGTTCCATATTGTATTCTAAAAATAGCTACCAAACTTGACATCCCTATTAGACACTATGGACTTTGGTAACCAATGTATCCGGACTACAAACTAAAAAAAAATACTAGCAATCCTAGATGCATTAGCAGTCTTAGAGTAAGGAATGAAGTGGGCCATTTTAGAAAAACGGTCCACGACAACTATGAAACCATGCTTCTTGATAGTTTTGGGTATTTCAAGCACGAAGTCTATGCTTAAATATTGCTATGGGGCATGTGGCACAGGCAAAGGGGTGTACAATTCTGTATTCTATTTACGCTGCTTTGCCAGTTGACAAGTACAGTATTGTCCAATGATATTGGCAACATCCTGTTGGAAACTAGGCTAATAGAACCTATTAGAGACAAGCAATCGTCTTGTCACGACTGAAATGGCCAGCAACCCTGCCCCTATAGAGGTCCCAAATGAGAAAATCTCTCAAGGAAGTGCATGGAATACATAGACGAAGTCCTCTAAACAAATACCCACTCTGCAGGAGGTAGTTCATAGCACCCCGTATCTGACCCTCAATCAATGATGTGTAAATCTTTCCAAAATTTGGATGGATAATCCTCTCTCAAATGCTCAAACCCAGTGACATCAACTTGCAAGCTGTGTAGTAACGCCACCTTACGACTCAATGCATTTGCAGGTTTGTTTTTAACTCTTGCCTTGTGCTTAGGTACAAATGGATATTCTTAAAGAAATTCAACTCATTTGGCGTGCCATGGCTTTAATTTCTTCTAGGAGCTAAGGTATCGCTGGGCCTCATGGTCAGAGAATAAGACAAATTCATTTGGCAGTAAGTAATGCTTCAAATTTCGTAATGCTTGAACAACTGCATAGAGCTCCTTGCCATAGGTGGAGTATTTTTGCTATGCGTCATTAAATTTCTCACTGAAAAATGCCTTGGGGTGATTCTCTTAACTTAAAACTCCTTTTATACCTAAACCAAATGCATCGCACGCCACTTCAAAAACCTTTGAGAAGTCCGGTAGGCACATCATCAAAGCTTCAATCATCTACTCTTTGATTTCTTTGAATGCTTTGGACACAGCATTCGTCCATTAAAACCCCCCATTCTTCATGCAATTAGTAATGGGAGTCATAATGGAATTGAACCCATAGATGAAGTGATGATAGAAGGTCGTTAACCCATGGAAATTGCAGACACAGTGAATATTTTGTGGTTCGCTCTACTCTACGATGGACCTCACCTTTTATGGGTATGCAAAGATGCCCTAAGAAGAAACCACAAATCCTAAGAAGATAACCTATTGGGAAGCAAATGAAGATTTTTTAAGATTTGCTAATAGCTTCTTTGTCCTTAGTGTCTCACACATCTGCCTCGAGTGGATGAGGTGTTGTTCCTAGTTTGACTATAGATCAAGATGTTGTTGAAGTACACGACCAGGAACTTGCCAATAAACAGCCTTAGCATGTGTTCATGATCCTCATGAATGTACTAGGGACATTTGAAAGCCCAAAAGGCATGACCATCCACTCATATAAACCATCCTTCGTCTTGAAGTCCGTCTTCCACACATCTCCTGAACAAATACGAACCTGGTGATAGTCCCTCTTAAGGTCTATTTTTGAAAAGATCATGACACCCACCATCATATCCAGCATATCATCTAGCCTTGGTATGGGAAATCAATATTTGATCGTGATTTTATTGATAGCTCTACTGTCCACACAAATCCTCCATTAATTATCTTTCCTAGGTGTGAGTAGTGCGGGTACAGCACAAGGACTCAAGCTCTCCCAAATGAAACCTTTTTTGAATAATTCATCCACCTATTTCTTCAACTTAGCATGCTTGGTGGGATTTATTCTGTAGTGGTGAAGGTTCAGTAGACTTGACCTAGGGATCAGATCGATATGGTGCTGAATATCCCTTATGGGAGGTAGCCCATCTAGTAAATCATTAGGAAAAACATCTTGATTCTCATCTAGAACGAGTGTTACCTCGCTAAGGTACTTAGGAGCCGGCAATGATGGGATCGCATAGAAGAAAGGCTCATTTCTAATCATCATCATCATCAAGACCTTATCCCAATTGGGGGTCGGCCACATGAATCTTATTCCTCCATTCCACTCTATTAAATACCATGGCTTTATTTAGTCCCAAAGTTTTTAAATCTTTCCTCACCACTTCTATCCACGTTCTTTTAGGCCTTCCCCTTGCCCTTTTAGAACCTTCAACTTGTATTGCCTCACTCTTTCTAACTGGTGCCATTGTTGGTCTCCTTTGAACGTGTCCAAACCATCTAAGTCTAATCTCCCTCATCTTGGTACTTGTTTGTGCTAACCCTAAATTTCCTCTAATATTTTCATTTCTAATTCTATCCTTTCTTGTCTTACCACTCATCCATCTCAACATCCTCTCATTTCTGCGAAACTCATCCTATGAGTATGATGTTCCTTAACTGCCCAACACTCTGATTCATAGAGCATGACCGGCCTTATAGCCATCCTATAGAATTTTTCCTTTAGTTTGAGTGGCACCCGCCAATCACATAAAACACCCGATGCACATCTTCATTTGTTCCAACCCA
This sequence comes from Warburgia ugandensis, assembly GCA_035236585.1. Lineage (NCBI taxonomy): Eukaryota > Viridiplantae > Streptophyta > Magnoliopsida > Canellales > Canellaceae > Warburgia > Warburgia ugandensis. Next base: position 34,253,297 of record CP141139.1, read on the forward strand.
CTTGGATTCTCTGGGTAACCTCCCTCTCAATCTCTCCACTCTCATGGATCAATGATCCTAAGTATCGAAAGTGGTCTCTCATGGGGACCTCTTGGTTATCAATCTTGACTGGTGTCCCACTCCTACTCTCCTTGCTAAAATTACATTCCATATATTCAGTCTTAGTTCTGCTCATTTCTAATGTCCCTCACAAATACGACAGTGCTAACAATGTGTAAGCCTTTAGCTTTTGCCTTGCCCTCCATGACTCTTTGCTATTGTCTTCTTTTCAGTCAGGTGGCGGTTTGGGTGGTATAGGATTGAGCTGGATCCTCTTGCCTTTATGCAAAAAAGAGCATGAATTAGACCGACTATAAATAGTAATGTCCATATTATTAAGCCATGGTTTGCCTAAAATAATGTGACATGCATCCATAGGTTCCACATCACACCACAAGGTGTCTTTGTATGTTAGAAATTCAATGGGAACCTGATACCTCTGAGCAACTGGGAGTGATGAAGAAGCATCAACCCACTCAACTCTGCAAGGTCTAGGGTGGGGAAGGGGCGAAAGTCTTAAGCGGAAGATAGCATGGGTGGAAATTATATTCGTGCAACTCCCACTATTGATGACAACTTTACAATTCTTTTCGCCACATATGACATATGTATAAAAAATGTTCGTTCTACGCCAATCATCACTACCCTTTATGTGCACGAGAGCACACTTGGCTACCATCACACGTGGGGTATTACTCTCCTCATGGGGCCTATAGGTCTCTCTCCTACCATGAACTCTCGTATTGTTCTCATGGGCCTCCTCATGCTGGCTTCACCAACGGGCTCATAAACCTCCTTTGGCTATCCTTCATACCTATAGTCCACATTGTTGCCTTCTATAAACAGGGATTTATAGGGAATCCTAGAAGGGCATTGTGCAGCAACATGTCCAAATCCTTGACATCGATAACACCTAGTGTTGCTATTTACCCTTGAACTTTCTCTTGAGACAACCTTTCCTTTATTGAGATTAGACGCCACAGTCCCTGTAGTTCTAGGTTGTTGATTCCAAAATGTAGATTTAGACTAGGATCATACTACTTAGTGGGTTGCGGTTTGAGATACTGCTCTAATTCTTGCACTATCCGATAGGCGTGATTTAAGGAATTTATATCTTGGGGAATGAGTTCTTTCTCAAGCTCATGGCAAAGGCCTATCCTAAACATAGACAAGGTCATAGAGGGATCCTCACTTATATTACACCTCATCATAAAGTTATCGAATTGAGCAATGTATTTAATGACAGACAGACCTCCCTGGCGTAAGTTCTGTCATTGAATTAGTAACCTAGAATGGTAGGATAAGGAAACATATTTATTTGTCAGCCTTTCCTTCATGTTCTCCCAAGTGGAAATGGGTTGATGCATGGCTGTAGCTCGTTGATGCTCCAAATTGGTCAAATAGATCCTAGCTTGACCAATTAGTTTAATCTTAGTAAACTGGACCCGCCGCCCTTCAAACATTTTATACCAGTCAAAGTAATGATCCATGTCCAAAAGCCAATCAAGAAATTGCTTTGGATTCAGTTCACCATCATAGGTAGGGCCTTAAACTTGACATATTTCAGGGCCCAATTTTCAGCGATATGTGGCTCATAATCACAATGATGGTGATTACTACCTTCTCTGTGGTTACCTCGCTCCTGCATGGCTAGTTTAGCACCCGCATTACCTATGAGAGGTTCGGGTCGCAACTCTAAGGCCTTAATGAAGAAACCTTGATCATCTAATCGCGCTGTCAGGTCAGCATGCTGGCTGATTACAGGATCATTCAACTCAGCCAATTGTGCCTGAATTTCTTGTAGGATTTTGCTGAGTTGTGAATCTATTGGCTGGTAGGACTGACCACTACCGGTGGATATATACTAGGAGGCCTTGAAACTTGACAATTAAACACCTAACGACTCTATGGTAAGTACCTTAAACCTATATGCAATGCTCTAAATCTAAAAGGAATGAGCACACATGACCTCTAGAATGCAACTAAACACAATGGCCTATAATGATTTGGAGCATTGCATATAGGTTTAGTTGTAAATATCCCAATTAAACTAAACTATAACATAACTAAACTATATCATTAAGAAACCTAATACCCTTAGTGGTACATATCCCAAGTAAACTAAACTATAACATAACATAAAAAGAAAAAAAAAGTGGGATGATGGTCCCCATAATGTATGCTACTAATCTTATGTTATTCCAGTTGTATGCTACTAATCTTATGTTTGAATAGAAATTTGAGCTTGCTTTAACAAAGAATAAGAAAAAATGGAGGGACAGTATTTCAACTTCAGGTGGAGTTGGGAGTACTCTACATCGTAACGGGTCTTTTAAGCTTTTACCATTTTCCTTTCTTGTAGATCTGTTGCTGGTTGGATACTAATCACTGATGCATATCTCCTTTTTCATCTCATTTGTTCACCTTCGGCCATATATTCTCATTCATCTATTTATACAAGTCACCTAGAATTATCATTAACAAATGTCTGAAGAAAATTCATGCCCTAACAAGAGGCAAGCATCTGCCTTGATGAAGCAAACACAGTTGTGCAGAAAATTGTGATGCATGTATTTTGTTGTGTATGGATGGGGTTGTTTGGTTTACCAAGTAACTTCTTGCATGCTAATATGTTTTTCATTCAGGTTTGGTATATTTATTTTTATGATAATTGCTAGACAAAGCAGGGTTTGCTCAGTAGATTAATGTTGAATTAAACACTGCTTTTATCTGATTTCATATTGAAGTAAATGTCTACTTTAATGGCTCCTTGCAATCACTGGAAACCTATGAAAAATAATGCTTTAGCCATATCACTATGCCAAAGATTTTCTTTACCTGTTCAGTTCAGAAAGGTGGCCTCCATTACAGCGGTGTTCCAATCATTGTAAGATGCAATAATGAGTGGCCTACATTTCTTTTCTTGCCAATGCTTCTTGCAACAGATGAGAGGAAAAGATGCAACAATGACATTTACTGAAAGTGGAATGGAAGAAACCTAAATGCTTTTACAGCTCCTTTCTCTGGAAAATAGTCATATGATTCTTGAGATGGCATGTGACCCAATTTCTCAATGATATTCGTGCATCTGTCAGGTTGTCATTGACATCCATGTTTGTACCCCAGGGGCCCATTTATTTGATCATGAATTACTGTGAATGATCTTTGAAGAAGCTAACAATGTAAGATGAAAACTTGGTAAATAGATAACTGCCTTAAGGCTGTTGTGGACATGAAAGAAGACGAAAGTAATTGAGAGTGTGGCCATTTGGGTAAACCTAATCACTCCTGTGACACTATTATCAGGACAAATTTAGCAAACCTGTATGGGAAATCATTCCACTTATGCTGAAGATGGAGATGATTCTTCTCATCGTTCCCCTTGGCAACCAGCAATGTTTATCTCTAGTGGTGATCCAGTGCTGTTCTGTCTAGAAGACTACAAGAAGTTTATACAGATTGGTGAACAACAAGTAAATGGATGAAATGTGGAAAAATTTCCACAGATTCCATTAATGGTTTGGATCGAGGTTGGGAGCATGCACTATCTGTGGTTCTTGGTAAAAAGACATAATGCAAGTTTTGTAATACAGTTTTGGTGGTGTGTCCATTACTCGGTTGAAGATGAATTTGGCAGGTATAAATGATGAGGTAATGTCATGTAAAAAGGTTACTTTTTGAAGTGAAGGAAGAAATGAGAAGTTTTGATGTAATTAAGGAGGAGAGATGGGAAAAACAATAAGCAAGGATTGAAGTGGGATTTCCATTTGCTCCTATGGATGATATAGTTGATAAAGATCCATCTCAACTAATGGACGAAGATGCTACTCAATCTCAAGGGCAAGCCCAATCAAGAAAGAGGAAAGTGTTTGGGTTTGATAAGTGGTTCAAGTTTCCCTCTTGTGCCCCCCCTGAGGTTCAACCTAACATACAATATACCTTAACCCCTAAAGGGAAGAAGCAAAAAGCAGACTTACATGTTGCCATGTGGTGGTATGATACATGCATAAGCTTCAATGCTGCTAGCTTGGATTATTATTAGCCCATGATTGATGCAGTTGCATCAGTGGGACCTGACTACAAGGGTCCTTCATATCATGACCTGAGGGTAAGATTGGTATTGCAAGTAAAGGACTTGAATGCATATCTAGAAGAGAATAGAGAATCATGGCGCATTACAGGATGTTCAATATGGTGGATGGTTGAACGAATAGATGTAACTGTCAATTCATTAATTTTTTGGTATCCAATACTAAAAGGGTAATGTTTCTCAAAACTGTCAATATGAGTGGGATTCTGAAGGATAAACATGCATTGTTTGAGGTATTTAAGCAAGTCGTAGAAGAAGTTTGTCCTGAAAATGCGGTTCAATTCATATATGATAATGAGGCAAGTTACAAGGCTGCTAGGAAGAAATTGATGAAGAATTTCAAGACACTGTTCTGGACTCCATGTGTTGCGCATTGTATAGATTTGATGTAGGAAGATCTTGGAAGTGATAGGTGGTTCCCAGTAGTTGCAGCAACAATTGATAGTGCAAGAGAGATCACAAAATTCATCTACAATCTTGCTTGGTTGTATCATTTAATGAAGACAGAATTTACTAAGGGAAAGGAGCTTTGTAGGCCTGCATGAACTAGATTTGCTACTAATTTCCTATTCATACACATATTACTGAGTACAGAGCTATTTGGGATATGATTGATGTAAGATGGACCAATCCGCTACATAAGCCTCTACGTGTTGCAGGTTATATGCTGAATTCAAAGTTGTATTTTAGTCCAGATTTTTCTGGGCACAATGAGATTCAAGATGTGATTAGTGATTGCTAAGTTTGTAAGTAAGAAGGGGGAGCAGGCCTTGATTAGCAAGCAATTATCCATGTATGGGAATTCCATTGGACCATAATTTGGCTGTTAGATTGTTAAGAATATGCAATGTTGAGCCCAGATAACTTGTAACTTTTTTATTTCAAAAAATTAAGCCTTTACCTTCTCTATATTGCTGTCCATTTTGGTTATTAGTAGTTAACAAATTAAATTTTAGTTTTGATGTCAATGTAGTGGAGTGGTGGGTCTCGTACAGGACAAATTTTCATGAATTGCAAAAATTTGCAGTTATAATTCTACACCAATGCATTAGTGCTACTGGCTGCGAAAGAAACTGGAGCTCTTTTGAACACATCCATAGTACAAAGAGGAACAGATTGGAGCACCAAATGCTCAATGACTTGGTTTGCATTCATTACAACTCGAAGTTAAGAGCAAGGTATACTTTCTATACATTGACTTTCTAGTTTCTAAAGTTCTAGATCAAAGTTAAATTTAATATATTTCTATACAGGTCCATAAAAACAATAAATGACCTGCAGACCCGATTTCATTAGACAAATTTGATATTGCTAATGATTGGGTGGGGGATAAAGGAGTTCAAATTAGCGTGGAAGATGCTGAGTGGCATTACTACAAGAAGAGGTTGAAGAATGTGTCAATAAGGGCGCTAGCTCTAGCTGCACAAATGATGAAGTGCCGATTAATTATTTGTTTGATGAACTGAGCAGCAAGAACCTCCTATTCTTGATGAGGATAGGAATGATGATCCTGTGGCTGATGAAGATCTCGGGGCTAGTCATATGGTATATGATAAAGAAGCAGGGTATTCTGCAGCATCTGCGGTTGAAGTGGAAGGAGACTAGGGTGCAATTGAGAGGTGGGAGATCTAGATCTAAACATTACTAATTTGAGTTTGAATCTTATTTTGTTTAGTAATTTAGTTTATTCTGTTTTGTGGATTCTATATCTATGTGGCACTTTCATGGTTTTTTTTATGTTATTAATCACTTTGTGATGTGCTAATGAATGTTATGAACGCATTTTGTTGGAGCTGAATGCAAATATGATGTTTTGAGGATTACATGTTTTATATGCTATTAAATTGTTGTAGATTGAATGGAATATGATGTTTATTTTTATATTCTTGACATTTTTAAAAAAAAGGGCAGACCTAGTGCACAAAGCTCCCACCTATGAAGGGGAGCCTTGGCGCAACGGTAAAAGTTGTCATCATGTGACCTTGAGGTCATGGTTTTTATGAATATAATTGATTGAATTGAATTGTTTTAATGTTTGCTATTTTTCTGCATTTTTCCTTTTTTTTGGATTTTCCTGATTTTTTTATTATCTATTTTTCACTATTTCAAATTATTTTATAATTCGTATTGTTTGATACTGGTCTGGTATTGACTATCCCACTGGTACATCCCAGTTGGAGACCCAGACTGCTGTGGTGACCGGTGCGGGATTGACAACTAAGTACTAGACACAACTTCTCTAACAGGTTGACTGACTTGTGTGTCTTACCCATTGATGATTTACATTTTGCTTACTCTCTAACAAAACTGACCATGTCACTTCAGTTACTTTACACTTTTTTTGTGTTTCATATCTAGAGACGAAAGGGATGATTGGTGGTAGTCTTATTTTTCTCATCATCAATCGACTAGCTATTGCATTTGCAGTACGTTAATGAGTCAATACACAGTCTCCCACTGTTCATCATTGGTTTGCAGTCTGATGTATTCTAAGATACCTAAAAGCTCATCAGGAATTTCTTCAAGAAGAATACTCAGTTGATAATTGAAGGTTTTTTATGTTGACTGAGTTCGATCATCTCTTGATAGGTGGTCAACTCTTGGTGATAGTGTAAGTGTTTTGGAGGAACCAGGTTACCTGGATACGTAAGAAACAAAATTTTCTTTGTAGAGAAGCTGAGTATTGTGCAAGAACTCATACTGCTTGTTAATTAGTGGGTCAAGAATACTCATGAAGGAGATGGAATTTAACGTCAACACAACAGCAAAGATGCTTGATGGATAGTGAAGCAGCTATCAATATAACCAGTAAATCTAGTATTTCATGAAGAGATTGAGCATATTAAAGTGGATTGACATTTTGTTCGAGAGAAGGTTGCAGTGAATTGACCTCTTCTCCATTTGTGAGTCAAAACGTCAATTGGCTGATATCTTCATGATGTTTCTAGTAAAAATTAGATTTATATGATAATTCCAAGATGGGCATGCATGATATGATGTACTCCAACATGAAGGAGAGAGTTAGATAACGTACTGGGGGAATCCATCCATTAAGTTCTTTCCTTTTCCTGTTTTGTTTCCCTTTCTGTAAGCTGAATATGTGATGGATGAGTGACTGGCCTTTTCATTTTGCCCATTAATGGCACCCATTCACTTTTCTTTTCATGAGGTATTCTATAAATAAGTGGGTTGTGTTTCCATCACATTTTTGCTACTTTTATTCCTTCCTTCGCATTTCCCTTCTTCTCCTTGAAAATGTTCTTATCTAATTTACTTAGATGTAACAATATATTCATACAGCTTCATGAGAAAGGCTCAAAAGCAATCATAAATTCAAAAGACTCAAGTCAGAAATTACAAATGGGAAAAAGCTTTAGTGAAGTTGAATACTCTAGTTGAGAAGAATTCGTGCCAGATCACTGTCTGACGATGGAAAGAACCAATTTTATGAAAAAGGATTCTACCAATATGCCCTGGATATAAGAATGTTCCATTCTATGATAAAAATAATCACAAATTGTTTCATATACCTTCAGGTCCTGTCTTTCTCTTTCTTTTTCACTAATTGAGGTTTTGTTGAACACTAATAACTACCTTCTTTGAGGAGGGAAAATCATCCACATTGCTCAGGCTTGAGGCCTTTTAGACGACATTCAAGATATCTTCATTGCCCTTGTTGAACTTTGTGAAGGTTACGATGCTTAGTTTGCGAAAGACCAATGTTTTATTAAGTGACTGAACCTACCCTTTCCCAGGAGGTTCTAGCTCAAGGGCTTGATACTTCTGCTCTGCAAACTTTGGTCCACATTAGCACACTTGTATGGTCAACAATCTTAGGCAAGAATCATTTAATTTTTCATTAAGTTGCAAACGCACAATAATCATCAATTCACTGCACTATCTATCATCTAAAGGTGAAACCCCTCCTTGGCTAATTTGCTGCCTTCAAGGATCTGATATTGATGTTAAACTGCTGTTATAAAACTGGATTTAAGTACAAGTTGCATGTTGCCCAGCAGCCACATATTTTATTCAACACAGGTTATGTTTCTTAGATATTTTATTGTTCTCTGTTTTTAGTTTGAATTTCATGTGTAGTTGAGAATTTTCGGTTTTCCAGTGCCAACTAGTTTAGCTAACTATACCCTTGTGTTTTGGTAGTTACATAGTAGGAAATATTCTAGTTTACAAGAATATTAATTCCATGTTTTGGTAGGAAGCATCTTAGTGTAGAAGATGCTTATGTGGTCTTCTAAATAACCCTTAAATTCATGATATGAGGGGAAATAAAGTCAGCAACTGATAGTTTTGGGAACAGTATGTTGTATTGAAGAACACTTCTCTGCTGCCTTTTCCTGAAATAGCAGCCACACAGTTTCTCTCTGTTTATTTGTGTTTACTTTGGCTCTGAGTTTGAAATTGTATGATAAATGAGTTACTTTTCACCAATATTGCATAAGTAAATTAGATTAGAATGCTTACAATTTGTTTTATGAAGCTAATACTCACATGCATACTGTCACTCTTCATGGAATCATGCCTTTGAACCCTTAGATTGCTTTATGTAGCCTTTTAAGAATGTCATATTTAGAATGAAGAAAGAGGGTGAATAATCTCGGTTTAGATTACAGCCCCCTGTATTTATTTTAGTTTTGGATGTTTGCCTTCTCTCGAGATTCAATTACTTTAATTGTGTCTTTGTCCTTTAAAATCTTGAGACGAATGACTTCATTTTGAAGCTTCTCCCAGGTGAAGTTTTTCTTACTATCTCAGTGCAGCTATTTTTAGATGTTCCTTCTCTACCAAAATATGCGTGAATTTTAGGAAATTAAATTCTCGAGCCAGTAAACCAAGTGTTGCTGGAGATCTTATTTCTCTTTTGTAGTTGTGCCTTAATAGAGGACATGGTTGGATAGCATCAAGATGATGTTTTTTCTGGAGTACAACGTTAGGGTTATGTGTCTGCTTCTTGGATAGATGGAAGCGTCTGGACAAGTTTACAAGGGCAAGTCTGATAAAGGATTTGATACCCTCATGACTGGAGGTTGAATTATGTCAGTTCCTATTTACCAGCCCCCAACTATTTTTAACTGGATGAGTTACAATTTGATAACTTTAGAACACTTTTAGCCGCTAAAACCCTATTTGGTTAGCAGGAAAATAATGAGAAGTAAACATATTTATTCTTTGTTTTCCTGCTGGCCAAAAGGCTCTAACCTAAGCAAGGTAGTTGTGAAGATGCCAACTAGTACTTGCATTTATCATTTCTTAATTGGGCCTGACTGTCCAGATGGCACTGTCCTTCACTTTCATCACTATAGCATGGTTCCAGGTGTATGTATTTCTCCAAGGTTCTATTATCCGTTAGTAAATGTTTAAATCTTGTAATCAATTAATTCAATTGCTGCAACAAGCAGCATATCTTTGTATCCCTTGCTTAATTTTGTTTTTCTTGCCGAGCCTGCATCTCATACTTTTTTATATTTATTCACCATTCACTTCTATGATGATTTCATGCATATAACTGATACGCGTTTCAAGCTAAGCTGACACCTAAATGCAAATACACTTAAATTGTTTTCCGTCCACTGCTAACACCTCTTACCAATTTGCCCTGTCTATCTAGAATTTATTGAATCTACGACACATTTGTTAAAGCTCTACCCAAGAATGCCTAACATTTTATATTTGTCAAAGGGGAAATTCAGAACAGAGAGAAAATGAGGATTGAAAAAACTATTCGTCTTTGGTATGGATGTTTTTTCTACCAGTTTCCTAATGGAGAGTCTGCTGCTGACGTTTATGACTGAATAACTGGTTATACACAGTAACACTTAATTTTCCCAGTATGTGTGCCTGTTTTATGTTTGTTATACTCACTACATGATTGTTTCATTCTGCTTTTGATCTTATTTCTTCAATTAAGGTGCAGAGCTTCTATTTATGGAGTGCTACTGCTACAGGCTTTAGAGAGACCCATAGGGTAGACATTGGAATTGGATGCTTTCAGCCAACAGAGCAACTGACGGAGAACTTAATATGGTTTGACATTGAGAGTGGTTCTCATGAGGTGGTATAAATGGACTGTAGAGCAGTTGAGGGGCTAAAATTTTTTGGTAATGCCGAGATGCTTGTTATGCAAAGAGCATCTGGTGGAAGACAATTCTTTCTTTCATGTTGTGTTGGATCTTTCTGCTATCAGATTTACCATGGGGATGCCTATCACATATGAATATTTTACATATCATGCGATGTCTAAGGCCTGCTTACTTGCTTAATGTGTTTGGTATTGAATTATGGGAACATGAAAAATTTTCAGTTTCCAGATTCTCTCTGAGTTGTTATGTATGTTTTGGATCGAATTCCGGGATTAACAGTGGAAGTATAATTCCAACTTTCCCTTCTGATGATTCTCCCCGTGAATGTAAGTTTGGTGACATTGGCATAGCAGTCGATAGTGATTCCATCAAGCGAATAAGACATTCACATAAAAATACTTTTCTCCTCTGTTCCTTCTGTTTGATGCCCAGGAAAACATTGGAGTTCTTACACAAGGACAAGGATGGGAAAGGGCTACATGTCCAAAGCATAGGAGAGCCCACCCAAATATCACTACTACTCTGGGGAAGGAAGAACTTTTCCTATTTATTTTGATTTGCATTTAGTGCACTTAAGTAATTAGGAGTCAATTAATCTTTTCCTGTTTCCCTATTTTGAGTTTAAATATAAGCCTCTATATCAGATCGGATGAGAAAGATCTGGGTTGTTTCTTTCTGTATAAATTTTCACTTAAATAGGGTGGGCAAACCATATGGTGCTATGATCTGCTTTTGGGGTTTTATGTACTCCTTTTCTTAATCTAGCTTTCTCCTAAAGTATTTCTTGAAAATGTTATGGTCCTAGAGCTCCTCTTTCTTTAGAAGCAGGAGAAAATGCAATGTAACCATCTAGTAATAAAGCGGGAAGGGCCATCCATTAAAGTTGGCTAGTTCAAGAGAAGGCAAAAGTAGCAATATTGAAATCTGAGATAGTTGATAGAGCAAGTCAGTTTTGAAGCTATCTATATGGATCAATGGATAATTACAGTGCTCAGTCCATCTAGTATGAGTTCATAGCTAGGAAGCCAATCTAGGCTAGGATAAGTTGATAGGTAGTAGATTGCAGGTTAATAATGAATCCTCCCTTTTCTAAGTATGCTTGTTCCTCCAGTCTTTTTTATGTTAAGCATCTTGAGTTTAATTATTATTATTATTTATTGCTCTCTCACGCTACAATGAAAAGAGGGCTACTATGCTAACTCTTCTCAATTAGATGATTAGTAAGCACAAAAATAAGGTAAAGTTTACTTGAGCTAAAGAAGGAAAGAGAAGATCCTAGGCAAGGCAATGTTTTGTGAAAGAAAATTTTCTCCTAAAAAAAGAGAGTGATCTTAGTTTATTATTATTGTTGTTGTTGTGCTTATTTATAGTGAAGAGTTATGAAGCAAACTATTTAGAAGCATCTTTTAATTTTTAAATCTACTTAAAAAATCTCCTTAATAAAGAGAAAGTGGCATCTTGATGTCTGAGACCAATTGTGCTAGATGGCTAGCGTGATCTTAAATTAATTACATGAATTTAGTGATTTAAATGCAGAGAATAAACCATAATTTGACTTATCAGCAATTATTTCGAATATCTTTAACTTTTCAGGCATTCTTATTCACTAATTACACATAATTATCCCAATCAAGGACCTTTTGGCAAAAATCGAAAAAAAGAAAAAGAGAAAGTTGCGGGAAATCAGATGAAAAGGGCCAATCAATCAAAGTTAGGCCCATCATGTTAAGCGTGCTTTAATTCTGTGAAGAGCTCAACAGTATGACATGTAACCTGATCTAGTCAGGAAGGGAACCAGTTAATCCAACCCGTTCATAGATATCTCAAGCCCAGGATATTCTGGCGATTTAGTAAGGCACCTACAACGCTCGAGAAACCAATGCACTGAAATGATCGCAACCGCTCAAAATTTCCATCCATAAGAAACATAGGCTGCATGAATCTAATGGGCATAAATTTTTTTATCTAGCATATCCATGCAGCCTATTAGATTCATGCAGCCTATGTTTATTACGGGTGAAGACTGCCAACATCAGAAGACAGTCCTCCGATCAGCTTCTGGGTCCACTTAGTCGCCCTCACATCAAGGGAAACCGCCAATTCAATGGGGGGCGCGCTTTTACTACAAAGTTGAAATATCAACGGTATGGATCGTACTAATTACATCGGAACAGCCGTGGGTGTCATTTAATTCCAGAATTTAACTTAATTACGGATTGGACGGGTACATGAAGTCGCGCGTCCGCAATTTAATGCGTTCTCGTAGTCGTTTCTTCCTTCGGAAGAGTGCTAGAGTAGAGCGCGATAACAAAACATTGATAATACATGTGCAACTCCTCCACTTTCTATGGTGGCCCGACATATCATTTGATTCTAGCTGTTCATCCACTAGACCATCCGTGTCTAGCAAATCCCGTCCGCATCATGTGGTCGCACATGGACCCATCCAACAGTATACGTAGCACTTTGCCTGCTTTTGAGCCGTTATTATTAGTTGAGAGCGTACAGACGTAAAGGGCATCCGTTATTATTAGATGGTGGTAGGTTCAAGTAGCCACTTTTTCCCTGTGTTGGCTGAAGAATGAATTTAAGAGCCTGTATGATTGATCTGCTTGCTGGTATATAAAAATAATAGCAAACTATTTGCCATTTTAATCAAATAAAATATGTTTCTGGAGCCATCTTGGATATGCCATGCTTCATTATAACCACTTATTGCGAGGTAGGAACAAATTGCAGACTATTCATTGATCATAAATGTTGAACAACTAAGGAATTTAAGAGAAATCTTCACCGTTGTTCCGAATGATTTGGATTCCCAGAAAATGAGTACTTTAGAATGACTTACACATCCAGTCAACATATTCACGAACAGAGTTAGGGTCAAAGTAGGCCATGGCACCCCAAAAATTTCAAATTCTTTGTTTTCATTTATATAGTGTAGGCCCACCTCATATCTATATATACTTTTGTCTCGTAAAATTCAATCTCCACCTCTCTAAATTTAATGAGGTCCCTCTCCAAATTCTGTCCTTGTTATCTTTACTGCTATTTATTTACTTTAATATTTGTTTAATTAGAGCGAATACCGAGGGAGGAGATGCTTCTACAAATGAATTCCGGAAAGTGGATTCTTCCCATCTTCAAAACAGTAGGCCAAGTCAAAAGTGTCAAACGATCAAACATCCTGTTTCTTGCTTCCAAGAAGAAAAGGAGACCTCCCTCCAACATCAACATCAGTATGAACTTTGATGGCAAATCACACCTTACTTCCAACTGCTACCAAAGAATTTCTTCACACAAAAATGACCAAAGAAGCATCCAAGTATTCCCAGGTTGTGGACCTCAATGGGGCATTATAGTAAACAACCAAATACTTCCCAAGCAAACATGGGACCTACTAATCTAAGCGAGTCTACATTTGCTGATTCTCTCTTCTCCCAGTCTCTTTCTCTGCCGGTCCCGTCCATCAAACTTTTGCAAAAGGAATAAAAAGAAACTATAGAAAAATGAGAAAGAAACCAAAAAATAGAGTAGAGAAGTGGTTGGGTGAGCTGTTATTTGGTGCACATTTCCTGACACTCCATGGGAGAGAGCCTTCAAAAGTGGTCTGCTGCAGACAGAGTCAGCCAACAACATCCATTCTCCTCCCTCTCTTCTCTTCTTTTGACACGTCTTCCGTCTTTCATTCATTCACTCCCTCCCTCTGCAAACTTCCAAACAACAGCGGCAGCTGAGACACAAAATACAATACATCAGACATACTGGGTACACACCCACCCTCTTCCCGACTCCTCTCTTTCTGCATTAATTACTACTTTCCCGTGTAACCATCACCCCGTCCTTCTCTGCTCTCTTTCTTTTTCTCCATTTTTTTTCCTCCCTTGATTTCCTTCGAACTTCATCGTAACGACCGCCAATCTTTTGCCTTTCCCTCATTTTTATATTTCCACTCCTTTGCAAAAACCAAACTCATCCGCAAAAGACAACAAGTCACAGACCATGGCAGCAGCCGCACACCTCAGAACCCAAACCCAATCAAAATCCAAGCGTCGGAAGCGACGCGAGATCACCATTTTAGCTTCCGCTTCCGTGAACCCGCCTGAGCCTTCCGCCGTTGATCTGACTCACAGGAAAAGAGAAACGCCAACGGTAGTCTCGTCGGACGGAGCTTGGTGTTGTGCCCCTGCAAAAACGTTTGTGGCGACACCGTCACCGTCACCTCAACGGCGTAGTACAGCAGTTCCGTTACAACCGGAATCGGAAAACGAAAGGCGACCCAGTTCAGTTCCGGCTGCTGTTAACTCCTCGTCGCTGTCTCCCGTTAGGATTTCGTCGGGAAGGGCGTCGCCGGTGATGGATTCTTCCCTTCCTTTTGCTCCTTATCCTTCCGGCTACAGTAAGTTCAACAATGCTTTGAATGCTGGGCTGTTAAATCCAATGTCTCCGCCACCGCCAATTGATAAAACTCGATCCAGTCCTACTCTTTTTGAGATGATGGCCAATGAGCAAGATTGTCAACCTAAAAACCCTAATCCACCAGTAAATATGCAGTCTGTCGGGAAGTCTACGATATCGACAGCCGATAAACAGTTGCTATTACAGGAACGCGTGGCAGAGATTATGGGAACTTGTAGTCCTGGCAACCAGTTTAATGATCCGACTTCGAGTGATGTAAAGCTCACTCTTAGTTCAAAAGATGGGTTGAGTGTTTCCATGAATGTTCACCGTCAGATCCTTGTGGCTCACAGCAGGTTTTTCGCTTCCAAGTTATCTGATCGGTGGTCAAAGCAGCAGAAATCTTTGCCTCATCTTGTGGAGATTTCGGATTGTGACGATGTTGAAATTTACATGGAGACGCTGCGTCTGATGTACTGTAAAGATCTGAAAAGAAAGCTTATGAAAGAAGATGTTTCCAAAGTGCTTGGCATCTTAAAAGTAATTGCAGCTCTTTCTTTTATATTGATTGAGATTTTGGATTTCTTTTTTTTTTTCCTGAAATATTCTTGGTGGAAATTTGGGTTGCTGATGTTGTTTCTTTTTCTATTTTTGCTGAATTTCTGATTTATTAGGGACTTCAGTTTTGTCTCTCGTCATCTTTTGATTGATTATCGGGTGAAAGCCCTGTTTTTCTTGCTGGACTTTCCTCCAGCTTCTGATTGTGTTGGGTTTGGGTTTGTTTTTTTCTTAGCTTTTGGTTGGAATTTTTAGTGAATGCCCAGATTTTCATTTGTCTTATGATTGAAACCTCGAATTGCGTCTTTTATCCTACCGGGCCGCTTTTCTCCATCTTCTGATTGTTTGGGATTTGGGCATTTTTTCCATCAATTTCTGGTTTAGATTCTGGGTTGATGCCTATTTTTCGTACTGGGTTTTGTTCTTTTAATGCCTGGTTTTCCTTACTGAAGTTCTTCATTGCTGATTTTATGGGTTTCGATTTTGTTTCCTGACTGGATTTTCTGGACTTTATCAGGTTTCAGCCGCAATAGTTTTCGATGCTGGAGTTCTTTCCTGCTTAGAATACTTAGAAGCAGCTCCATGGGCAGAGGATGAAGAAGAAAAAGTTGCTTCACTGCTCTCTCAACTGCATCTTGAAACGGCCGGGGCAGGTGAAGTTCTCAAAAGAGTTTCGGTCGAAGTCCCCGTTGCCGAAGAAGGAAGCGACGAAGAAATTCTCTTAAAACTTCTGCAAGTTGTTCTTGAAGGAAAAGACGAAAAAGCCCGCCGAGAGATGAAAGGCCTAATCTCAAAAATGCTTAGAGAAAACTCCTCCCAAAACGACCTCAGCAAAGAATCTCTATACTCTGCTTGCGACGGCTGTTTGCAACTTCTCCGGCTGCATTTTCTCCGGGTGGCTGCGTCGGATCTCAGCGATGTGGGTCAGATTGCCCGGCAAGCAGATAATCTACACTGGCTATTGGATATCTTGATTGATCGTCAGATTGCAGATGAATTTTTGAAGACATGGGCGGGCGAGGGAGAGCTTTCTGAAGCTCATTCCCGTGTTTTGGCAATTCATAGGTATGAAGTTAGTAGAGTTACGTCGAGATTGTTTGTTGGGATTGGGAAAGGGCAGATATTGGTCTCAAAGGAAGTGAGATGTTTGTTGTTGAGGACTTGGTTGGAGCCGTTTTATGATGATTTTGGGTGGATGAGGAGAGCTTGTAAAGGGCTCGATAAGCATTTGATTGAAGATGGTCTGAGTAATACGATATTGACATTGCCTTTGAGTTGGCAGCAGGAGATTTTGCTTGCTTGGTTTGATAGGTTCTTGAACTCTGGGGAGGATTGTCCTAATATGCAGAGGGCCTTCGAGGTATGGTGGAGGAGGGCATTTTGGAGACGGAATGGGAAGAATGAACCTTCAAGGCGGCTTCGGATCGCTGCTGCTTGTGAGAATTCTTGATGTGGGGGAGAGGTAGAGATTGGATTTTGGAATGTAGAGGAGATGACTGAAGAGAATGGTTTGGGAATTCTTTTATCCTTTTCTTTGTTTCTTTTGCTCTTTTTTTTTTTTTTTTTTTCTTAATGTGTTTTTGGTGATCTTTTGTCATGGTTTCTTTCTGCTTCCTTTGTAAACCAGCTAAAGACTTCTATACCTAGAAGTTTGAGCTAGAGGAAGTTGGAATTTGGGTCTGGTTTAGAAAGGAAGGAGGAGCTTTGGATGCTACTCTCTCTCTCTCTCTCTCTCTCTCTCTCTCTCTCTCTCTCTCTCTCTCTCTCTCTCTACATGCGTTGCATGACTGCTTTAACTGCACTCTCTCAATGGAAGAAGATATAGATCTGCTATAATCACCAATGAAAGGAGAAATTTTCTCCCCCAAAAGTTACCAGTCAAAAATCTAATGCGATTCTACCATTGACAGTTTGTATTGTCCATGAACCATGATACACTACGCCCCTAAGCCCCAAGTTGGGGTTAAGTGTATGGTACCTCCTGTTGAATAAACATCGAGCACAACAGTGTGAGTTTATGGTATTTTCGGAGGTTTTAATCATACAGTTGCTTAGGAAATTTTAGGGCAATTGAAACTATCCAAGTAAGAGTTCGTTCTCGCACCATTTTTACAAAGTTTGACGGTCTCCAAGTAGTAAGCCATACAGAAAGCTAAGGTGGCGTTGGTTTAGAAAAAATAAAACCCCAAGGCGAAGTACAACGCCACTCGTCGCCATTCGAGAAAGTCATCCGAGCCCACATGTTCTTCTAGCTGCAGACGCCATCTCTTTCACTAAATACTACAATGGCCTTGTCGATAAATAATTCTTGGGGATCCTAATACTAGCTCAAGATTTTGCACCTAGTTTATTTGGTTTTATAGTTTGAAGCTCTCCAAAATTGGTGGTACACCTATGCTTGATCTGCACTTGTATTATATCGCTGTTGGCACTCTCTAGTTCTTCACCCTCACTCGTTCCAACAACAAGACATGTCTTATGGGTTATTTCTCTCTCATGTTTCATTATCTCAAAATCCACGGATGCCGGCCCCAAGCCCCAATAAAAAAGAAGGGTTTGTGTCAGGTGCTAGCCAGCAAGTAAAAATTTTGAAAAAAGTTAAAGATGATTTTATTATTTTCAACTTCTTCATTTGGGCAAACCTAACATGGCATGAATAGATTATTGACATTCCCTCTAAAGTTAGTAGATACGATGAAAAGTAGGAGAGTCAACATCACTTGTATCCAAAAACCAAGTGGAAATGGGCTAAAACTAGCAAAATAGATGCGTATAAGTTCTGTTACGTAGGAAAGGACAATAATAGAAATGGTGTAAGGATAGTAATAATAAAGAATTAAAAGATAAAGTTATAGACGTTAAAAAAACTAGTAATAGAATTATAATAATAAAACTTATTTTAAGAGAGAGTATTATAAATATTATAAGTATATATGCACTGTAAGTAGGTTAGAAGATAGAATCAAGAAACAATTTTGAAAAGACATGAAGGGAGACAAGTAAGAAATTCTTCACACATAGAGGATATTTATAGAAACAGACTTAAAATTGTCATATAGGAAAAAAAAGAAGGAAGGATATGATAGTATATATGAAGAAGGCAAACACATTATTTAAGAAGAGAGATGAACACTTAATAATCTTAAAAATGAACTCTATAAAAGCCAAATAAACTTTTTATACTATAGAATACTAAAAGATCAATGTTTAAGGATTGTAAGGTAATACTCGGTGAGAGTTTAATCTTACAACATTGATTAATGATTATAAATATCTATATAAAAATGGAAATGAACTTTATATGTATCTAAAAACTAAGTGGTGGAACTTAAAATGGGAGAAAACAACCTTACTCAAAAAACAAGTTGATGGTAGAAGGAAACTGGAACAATAAAACAGAATTAAACAGCATTTGGATTAATATGATTGAGTCTATTAAGAAAGTGACAAAAAATATCCTAAGAGTATTTAAAGTTAAAAAGCAATTAGTAAAGGAAACTTGGTGGTATAGTAAAAAAGTGCAAAAAGTTATTAAATAAAAACATGTGCATTCTAATGCGTGATAGAAGACTAGAAATGATGAAAACTTTGAATAGTATATGGATGTTAAGAGAATAGTAAGTGAAGCTAAACTCAAGACATATGATGGTTGCTAATAAATTAACATCAAGAGAAGGAGAGGAAGATGTGTTTAAGCTTGCAAAAATAAGAAAGCTAAAGGGTAAGGACTTAAGTCATATTAAGTGCATTAGAAGTGATGACCAAAGGGTACTAGTAAAAAATGACGAGATCAAATAAAGGTAGGAAGGTTACTTTCAAAAATTGCTAAATGATAATTTCCCTAAGAATATAGGGATTGAAAGTATTGCAAACCCAAATAACATTGGACATTATAAATATGACTATAGGACTAGAATACCTGAAGTGAATGAGGCATTGAAAAAGATGAAATCATGAAAGGCCCTAAGGTCAGATGGTATACCAATAGAGGTTTGAAAGCATATGAGAGATACTGGAGTAGTTTGGTAGACAAAGTTGTTTAACAAAATTATAAATAAAAGAAAATGTTTGATGAATGGAGGGAGAACTCTATTGTACAAATTTATAAGAATAAAGGAGAGATACATAGCTTCACTAATTATTAGGGAATTATACTTATGAGCCACTCTATGGAACAATTTGAAAGAGTAATTAAGAAGAGGCTTATGACATAAGATGAGTGTATTAGAAAACCTATTTGGTTTCATTCTTGGGAGCTCTACCTTAGAGCTATCTTCCTACTTAGACAATTGATAAAGAAATATAGGGAGAGGAGGAAGGACCTCCACATGGTCTCTATTGACTTAGAAAAAGCTTATGATATGGTTCATAAGGAGTCAATGTAGTGGGTATTTTGTGAGAAAGGGATTTTGGGGGGTATATGGACATAATTAAATATATGTATAAGGGAATGGTAACAAATGTTAGGACCATAGTGGACAAACTGGTGATTTTCCTATCACTATAGGATTGTACCAAGAATTGACATTAAACTCATACCTTTTCACGTTGGTTATGGATTATCAAGACCTTATCCCGATTAGGAGTCGGTCACATAAATCCTGTAACTCTATTCCCCTCTATTAAGTGTCGTAGCTTTATTTAGTACTAAAAATCTTTTATCATCACTTCTATCCACATTCTTTTGGCCCTTCCCCTTGCCCTTTTAGAACTTTTTACTTGAATCACCTCACTCCTTCTAATTAGTGCCCTTTTTGGTCTATGTTGAAAGTGTCCAAACCATCTAAGTCTAATTTTTGTCATCTTATTACCTATTGGCGTTATTCTTAAGTTTCCTATAATACTTTCATTTCTAATTCTATCCTTTCTTGTTTTGCTAGTCATCCATCTTAACATCTGCATTTCAGTGACAGTCATCCTATGTACATGTTGTTCCTTAATCCCCAACACTAATTTATACAGCATGGCTAGCCTTACAACCATCTTATAGAATTTTTCTTTCAGTTTGATTGGCAACCTTTGATCACATAAAACTCCAGAGGTGCATCTCCATTTGGTCCAGCCACTTGGATTCTTTGGATAACCTCCTTCCTAAGCTCCATGCTCTCATGAATTATCAATCTCAAGTATCAAAAGTGTTCTTTAGAGGGACTTCTTGGTTATCAATCTTTACTAGTGCTTCACTTATGCACCTCTCTTTGCTAAAATTACAGTCCATATACTCTATCTTAATTCAACTAATTTTAAATCATTCAGATTCTAATGCATCTCTCCATAACTCTAGGTCTATGCTTACACCCTCCATTATCTCATCAATCAAAACTATATATACAAATAGCATATACCATGGAATCTCCTCGTGCAGGTGTTTTCTTAACTCATCCATAACCAACATGAAAAGGTAAGGGCTCAAAGTTGATCCTTGGTGCAATCCTATAATGATAGGAAAATCACCAGTCTCTCCACTAGTGATCCTAATATTGATTAATATTCCCTCATATATATCCTTAATTATGTCTATATATTCTCGTGAAATCCCTTTCTCACCCAAATTAATTTTCTATGGACCCTATCATAAGTCTTTTCTAAGTCAATAAAGACCATGTAGAGGTCCTTCCTCATCTTCTATATTTTTTTATCAATTGTTTACGTAAGAAAATAGCTTCCATGGTAGACCTCTCAGCCAAGAAGCCAACCTGATTCTTCGATACACTCTAACGTTGTAGCCTGTTCTCCATCACTCTTTCAAAAAGTTTCATGGTATGGTTCATAAGTTTGATCCTATATCACCTCTAATTTTATTCATTTTAGTAAATGGATTAAATTGAAAAGGAAAAGCACGCAATTTAATTTCCAAATATTTTAAATTTTAAGGAAAATTAATAAAAGATATGGAATTGGCCATTAGAACATCAATATTAGTAATTTATTTGAGAAAACAAATCCAATGATACTAAGTAAACTAAAATCAAAGTTTAGACAAAAAAGTCATAATTATTTTAATTAAAATATTTAATTATAATTAAATAAAGGATTATATAGTAAATTAACTTAAATGGCACCCATATGAAATGACACACAATCATGAGACAGAATAGTCAGCCATAAATGAAAGGTTTAAGCTTCACAATATTAAATACAATGATTACTTGCATTTATGGAAAGTAATGATTAATTGAAAAAAAAGAAAAGAAAAGAAGAGGGGATATATTAGCACTTAAAGTTGATCTCCCTTCCCCGATATTCTCTCTCTCTCTCTCTCTCTCTCTCTCTCTCTCTCTCTCTCTCTCTCTCTCTCTCTCTCTCTCTCTCTCTCTCTCTCTCTCTCTCTCTCTCTCTCTCTCTCTCTCTCTCTCTCTCTCTCTCTCTCTCTCTCTCTCTCTCTCTCTCTTCTCGCTTATCCTCAATCACCACCAGTTGACTTGCTTAACCTAAGGCCACAATGTAATAGCTAAGATTCCCACAGTCACAATATTGTCCACTTTGGGCTTAGCCCTCATGGCTTTGTTCTTCCCCTAAGGGGACAACATGTTTTTCCCTTAGGGGAAGAACAAAGTCATGAGGGCTAAGCTCAAAGTGGACAATATTGTGACTATGGTAATCTTGGCTGTTACAGTTGGTATCAGACCAGTTACCCCTCATGGTGTGGTGCTGGCCACATGTGGCTGCGTTTGGTCAAAAGGCCATGCTAGGACGCATGTCCCTTAAGGTGGGGAGAGATGACATTCTGTCAATCTAACAAGCCAGGTGAGTTAGCTTAGGGACGGTGTTACCTAGACAGCTGACAAAAGTCTCAGGGGAGGGACAGAGGCTAAGTATTGAGAGTTAGTCCCACATCGCTCAGGGTGTGGATGCTGCGCTAGTTATAAGAGTTCAAGGAACTTGTACAGTCGTAACCTGTTTTCCTCTTAGGGGAAGAACAAAGCCTTGATGGCTAAGCCCAAAGTAGACAATATTGTGACTGTGGGAATATCAACTGTTACACATAAGGAACCTCGGGCTGCATCGACGACCAAGACCACAAGTCTTGTGCCCACAGGTCTCTATCTTCTTCTCCCTCTCTGGTAGTTCCCATCTCTGGCGATGCAGGAAGATGCCCTCTTTCCCCTCCGGCGATCTTCCCCTCTGACAACCTAACACCCTCTCATTCTCCCTTGGACTAGCCTTGGTGAGCTCTCTCTCTCTCTCCCTCCCCGTCCCTTTCCTCCTTTTCCACCTCTAATTTGCCTTGCCATATTGGTTTTTCTAGCGAGGATTCATCAGTGAATGGATCCTATCAGACATGATTAAATACTTGGTAAAAAAATCATAAATAATAAATTTGAACCATTGGATGGATTCACAACATATCAAAACTTAGAAAACTGTGTTACAGCTAAAAAATAAAAATCAATTGTTTAGGTAGGAGATCTGGATGGAAAACGAATAGACGACCACACACTGTTTGAGCCATTTTTGCTTGGTCTATGACTGGGACATACTACGCAGATGCACCATGAGAATGCATGTGCATGGCGTGTTTTTGTGCATGCAGAGCGGTCTCAGACTAACTAGGATGCCAATGCATCTTGGGGACCAAGATGCGCTCTGATGTGTTTTGGAGACCAAGGTGCATCGGTGCATTCTGGAAAGCATGTTACATTCTAGTGCATCCTGGTGATGTTTATTTGCTAATTTATTTTAATGGGACAAATCTTGACTGTTTAAATTGATATGAAGTAGAAAAATTCAAATTCAAGAGCTATATAAATCTGATTTTTTATCTCAAACTTCTGATGGAATTGTTTTAACAAGATGGACCAATTAAAATAATAACATTTAGGATTTGAGCTAATATCAACCATCAAATTGAAAAAAAAGCATTATACAACATAGATCTATCATATCAATGATAATTAAAGATTAAAATATAGATAATTGAATGATGAGAGTTAAGACAAATGGCAGTTTGAAATGAGAACACACAAATAAATTAAAATAGTAAAATTTTACAATCAGAAAGTCTAGAATCATCGATATGACTGATCATAATCAAATATAACCATCAAATCAATACAAAAAGTTTTGGATATGAAAATAAACCACATAAAATATAGAAATTTAGTATGATTACGTTTGATCAAGCCCAATATTAAACAACTAGATTGATTTAACAATCAAATTGATTGCGAAGGCTGAGATAAATAGAATTTAACTTAAGGAATAGTCAGAAACCCTAAATCTAACTTATCAGAACCTCATCCAACCATCAGATAAGGATCAAGTACAATAAAGCCATAAAGACTATTATAAGTAATAGAATAATTGAGATAAAAGAGAAATCAAGAGATCAGGACCATCATTACTATATTCATTTAAGATGTAGAATTTTATAATTTGCATGA
Organism: Warburgia ugandensis; assembly: GCA_035236585.1. NCBI lineage: Eukaryota > Viridiplantae > Streptophyta > Magnoliopsida > Canellales > Canellaceae > Warburgia > Warburgia ugandensis. The sequence goes on from CP141139.1 coordinate 34,276,864, forward strand.
TCCGTTAGCATATCATGATGTGATTTTGCTAACTCCATGAGATTTGAATTTTATAAATTGTTTATAAAATACAAATATTATTTGACTTGATATATGCAAGATTACAACATGATTTATGAAATAGAAGCCTATAGCATTGTATATGAACAATTATTATATTATAATGTCATAGATATAAAATGCATGTCATTCATTTAAAAACATGATTTAATAATGCATGGTATATGTTATCTCCATGTGATCTGACTTGAAAGCTAAACGAGCTTAATTTGGTACGGTGTACTAACTATGCATACAACATAATATTTTTGTGGATTTGATATGAGATAAGCATGTAGCCTGATATTATTGTTATGTTATATACATGCATGGAAGCTAGGTGGATTTTGTATTTGACAGGCATAGGCGTAGGAATTCTATGCTGGGAGAGTTATGAAGGTTTGGCCACCCGCTATCTGAAACTTATGATATGGATACTATGCCCAAAGCAAGGAAAAATGTCTAGGGGTAATTATGGGAAGGCCCTAATGTGATAGTCTATCTCCCCATATAAACATAACGATGTATTTTTTCACCTTGGTATTAGTAGAGCATGGCAGTGGATATCGGCGTGCAGGATGTGCACTATAGCATAGTAGTCCTTTGTATATTTTGCACTATATGTATGGATTGTGGTGATATATGGCATGATGATATGCCTGGTATGAGCTCATAACTATTATATATACTCAGTATTGATTAAATGTTTATGGACCTTACATGTCAGGGGCAAGTTACTATTAACTATATTCACTGGCTTCACATATTTAAGATATTTGATGATGTTGATGACTATTTGTAACACCCTGGATTTTTAAGACATTTTTATTTTTATTTTTATAATAATAATAATGGCATTTTGAATAAGAGCATTTGGGATTCCATGAGAAAAGCTTTATTTAACATTTTACTAAAACCTATCTTAAAAACTCTGGGTGTTAGTTTTCCTTTCTCAAAATGGCATATATGTAAATTAAACATAAATAAAACAATCCACGTATAAATCAACGTCAAATAAATCGGCGCCTTTATTTTAAATCAAATAAATGTCCAAAACAAAATAATAATATGGCCCAGGGTCTGTCCATCAGAACATCCCATATAAATGTCCAACATATGTCCAAACATCTAAATCACATCCAAATATAAAGTATGCAGTCCATATATAAAATTCAAATGATAATCCTCTCTAAGGACTCACATCACTGTCTAAAACTATAGGGAAAACTAGTCTTCAGCAGCTCTCAAGGTTTCATCATCATCATCATCAAAACCTTATCCCAATTAAGGGTCGGCCACATGAATCTTATTCCTCCATTCCACTCTATTAAATACCATGGTTTCATTTAGTCCCAAAGTTTTTAAATCTTTCCTCACCACTTCTATCCACGTTCTTTTGGGCCTTCCCCTTGCCCTTTTAGAACCTTCAACTTGTATTGCCTCACTCCTTCTAACTGGTGCCGTTGGTGGCCTCCTTTGAACATGTCCAAACCATCTAAGTCTAATCTCCCTCATCTTGTTACCTATTGGTGCCATCCCTAAATTTCCTCTAATATTTTCATTTCTAATTCTATCCTTTCTTGTCTTACCACTCATCCATCTCAACATCCTCATTTCTGCGACACTCAGCCTATGAGTATGATGTTCCTTAACTGCCCAACACTCTAAAGCTTTCCTCATCAGAGCAGCTCTCAAGGTTTATCAACAGCTTTTCCTTTCCTGGTGTTGCGCTTGAGATCTAAGGCATTGCAAAACAAAGCAATGCCTCAGCAAGCTATCACTTGTGTAGGTGCATAGACAATTAATGTAATAAATGAAAGAAATAATGAACAGCTCTGATGAAAAGTCTAACATTTTTGAAAATAGTGATATCATAATGCCATGTTCAAATAAATGCCAATTTATTCCATATGCTAAAACATGCAATTCACGGAGTTAAAACATGACATGAATCAATAAAATGGAGCATACAACAAGAATAAGGGCACCTTAAGGTAATGGGTCCCACCATCATACTAATATCATTGATCAGGAGTACTCATAGTCAACTTCTGAATGTTGTCATACCCAGGCATAACATCCATAACCATGCTCATCATACATGCACACATAACAAGAATATGGGCCATCATGCTGCAGTGGCAACCCTCCATGGGTATAAACCACCGCCGCTCTCTGTTGACACCATAACGGGAGACTTAGCGTTTGTCCCCATGGAAAGGCACAGACCGGTAGTGTGGACTATCCATGTTACTAAACCCCTACCGAATGCCATTTATGGGCAGGTGTCTATCATATCACAAAATCATCACATCATAATCTCGGAAGGTGGGTGGCCGGCCCTATCCCTCTAGCATGACGCCCACCAGGCGAGAGCACTCGTCATCAAATATAAAACACAGAAATCATATGTATATGCTAAAACTCAAGAGCACTTACAGCTTGCAATCCCCAAGACATGCCCCTCATCCTGAGGTTAGCCTATATAAGGACCAGCTAATAAGCCTCTATTCTCATTTCCATGTAAATCCATGCATTTTCTATATATATAATAAGAAATAAGTCTCTAATTAAGCATAACTAATTAACATCATGCTTGTAAAAGCATTTGAAATAAGTTTATCCAGTAAAAGATTTCAATTTGGAATAACCATCCTGTACTCAATGTCGCATGAAATCCACGGTAAATAATAATTACAATTTAAAACACAATCACATATGATGCTATGTTTAAACATGGTTTAAAAATCAAGGCAAAACATTAGTTGTCATCACCTACCTCAGTGTGAGACCACTAGCTTGCTAATAACTCCCTTTAACTGATATATTCAAGTGCACCTGTACATGTCACATCACTATTTTAATATTTTTCTAAAGAAAAAGTGGTCATTTCTAAGTTTTTAAGTTAAAACTAGGTCCGCGTCGTCAATACGGTCACAACGTCTCTTTCGGATCGTGATTTGGACCTCTTTAGTTCCCAAAAATCAAGTTTTTGTGAAAATCACCCTCGCCTGCCAGACCGCCATAAGGTGGTTTATACTGGCGGCTCCCTTTTCCGCCGGTTTACACCGGCTTATACCGGCTTATACCGGCGCCACGAAGACGCACCAGCAAGAAGATGCTGCACGGGACGTGCGCCGTGCGTCACGGTCGCCAGGACGCGCAGCGTCCCAACCCCACCGTGACCGCCAATCGGCGCCTTCCAGTACGCGCGCGGCGCCGTGCACGCGGGCGACGATGACGTCGTTTAACGTTGTCCCTTGTGCATCCCCGACGTTGTTGACGACGCCGGAGAAGACGATCGGATTCCAGTAGTCTCTCGCGGAGCTACAAAGCTCCATTTTACGTGATTTTTGCACAATGTTCTTCAGAATTCTCTCTAGAAGCCATTTATGCCATCCTTTTGCACTGATTTTGTCAAAAACCATGTTTTTAAATGATTTTTCCCAAGTTCCTAAAATCATCCCTAGGTACTGGTTTTTGGGTTTTCTGGAGAAATCCACCGTTGGATCACTCCCAAATTTTAAGGGTTTGCTCTTGGGTCTCTTATGCGCTAGTTGGATGGTGCGATTTCCAAACGAACAAGGTTTGATCTATGAAATCACACTCCAACAGTAGCGTGTACATAGTTCCTAAAAACCTGATTTTTTTGCCTAATTTTTAAAATGTTTTCCTAATTATTTTTCTATTTAATAAATACGGGAAAACGAAGTTTTGAGGCTTACCTTGCACCTGGCTGTGGTTGCTCGTGTTGTCGGGGTTCCACTCGCCGGAAAAATCCAAGCTTTGCAGGGCTAGGGTTCTGAGTGAAAACTCGGAGAAACGCTCAAAGTGGAGCGTTTTGGCTCATAGGGAAGCATAGATATAGGGTTTAGAGTCCTAAGGGAAGAGAAACTCTTCCCCACACATCTCTTTCCATGTCTCTCCGGCGATTTCGCCAGACTGGTAGAGACGTGTGGAAGATAGGGGTGCCGTTATCAATTTGGACCCCTGTGTAACACGTTTCTGTCAAAGACCAATTTGCCTTTACAACTTCGACGGCTCATAACTCCCTTGTTTGAGCTCCGTTTTTTGCGTTCTTGGTGGCGTTGGACTCATATCGACGAGCACTTTCTAATTCTTATGTTTTCAGGAAAAATTTCCATCTATAAATTTTTATTTTAATTTATTTAAAAATTTCCTATTTTATCCTTAAAATTAAGGATATTACATCCTTCCCTCCTTATAAAAATTTCGTCCTCGAAATTTAGCTACATACCTCTATGTAAATAACTCTGGATGGTTATTTCGCATCTCCTCCTCAGTCTCCCAGGTAGCCTCCTGTAGTGAATGATGCTGCCAAAGGACTTTAACCAAGGCAATGGTCTTATTCCTTAACTCCTTGACTTTTGTATCCAGGATGCGCACTGGTCTCTCCTCAAACGTCATGTCAGACTGTATTACACTATTTTATCTTGAGATTACAAATTCAAACTTCATTAGCATATTTGAAAATTAGTATACATGACACGTTAATTTGGGCATACAAGACTTGACAAATGCATTTTCATGACAATTTTATCATATGCATCTTATATCCCTTACCAACAATGCTTGTTGAGATATTATAAATGTTTGAATGTTACAATATCTCAGAACGAGACATTTAATAGTAGGAGGATGTCGTACAAGAGATTCTACAGTATCACCATAGATTGCAGGGTACACTCCTATGATTTTGGAGCATTCTGCTTTGTAACGAACCTTGGATTAGATATGTACTTATTTTGAAAAGTGGTGAACTCTAGACATCTTATGTAAACTACATAAGGATTGCCTGTGTGTGGATGGGATGGATTGTAGCTTAGGCTTTTCTTTTACTATTGACTGAGAAAGAAAGTTTTATCTTATCTCCACATATACTTATATATATAATTATGGTAATTAACTACTTGTAGTATGTGGGATGACACTCGGGGTTTTTGAAATGGTATTTTAAAGAAAATGTTATCCACTGCTTGATATCCAATCTCCTCTTTCCAAATTGGGGGCCCACTTATAAAAAACAAATGTATGGAAATATTATAAAATCTCGGGCTATCACAGATCCCTTGATAATTAGTGTAATTCTATATTTCTTCTTTATTCTTATAAATTGGTATAATAGAGCTCTTCCTCCATTCATCTGACATTTTCTTCAATTTCACAATCTTATTAAACAATTTTGTCAACCAAACTACCATAGTATCTCCCACATACTTCCAAACCTCTATTAGTATACCATCAGGCTCCAGAGCCTTTCCTGATTTCATCTTTTTCATAGCCTCTTTCACTTCAGGTCTTGTAATCCTACTATCATAACTATAATGCCCAACATTATTTGGGTTTTTGGTACTCTCAATTCCTATATTCTTAGGGTAATTGTCATTTAATAAATTTTGAAAGTAACTTTCCCATGTTTATTTGATCTTTTCATTTTTTTCAAGTACCCCTTGGTTTCACTTCTAATACACTTAATGTGGTATCCTTACTCTTCCTTTCTTTTGCTGTTGTAAGTATAAACACATCTTTCTTACCTTGTCTTATTCCTAATCTATTATAAAGATTATCATGTTCATTGAGTTTAACCTCGCTTACTACTCTCTTACCTCGTTTATAGCATTCTTATATTGGTCAAAGTTTTCATTACTTTTAGTCTTATGCTATGATTTAAAACATACATGTTTCTCTTTAATAACTTTTTGCACTTTTCACTCTTCCGCCAAGTTTTCTTTGTTGGTTGCCTTTTACCTTTAGATAATCTTAGGACATCTTTTGCTGCTTTCTTAATGGACATGGCCATATTAGTCCACATGGGATTTGCTTCTGTTTCATCATTCCTATTTGCTTCTACTATCAACTTGTTTGTAAATGATGTTATCTTCTCTCCTTTTAAGTTCCACCACTTAGTTTTTGGACACATATCTAAGTTCATTTTCTTTCTTCCATACTTTCATGTACATATTCATAACCATTAATCTATATTGTAAGGTTAGAGTCTCATCGGGTACCACCTTAAGTCCTTACACATTGACCTTTTGGCATTCCTAAGTATGAAAAAATTTATTTGGATTTTATATGATTCACTTTTAAAGGTTAGTAAGTGTTCATCCCTCTTCTTAAAGTATGTGTTTACTGTAGCTAGGTTATATGCTATGGAAAATTTGAGTATTGCTTCTCCCCTCTTATTTCTTTCTCCAATACCACATCCCCCATGTACTCTATCATATCCTTCTTTTTCTTTTTCTACATGAATATTAAAATTGGCTATTATAAATATCCCCTCTGTGCTTGGAATGTCTTGCATGATTCCCTTTATATCTTTCCAGAACTATCTCGTGATTTTATCCTCTAACCCTACTTGTAGTGCTTTGCACTAATGACATTTATGATCTTCTCTCCTAGCACAAGTTTTAGTATTATAAATCAATCATTGGTTATTTGAGTCTATAGTTAGTGGACACGATAAAATGTAGGAGAGTCAACATTGCTTGCATCCAAGAAACCAACACTACTACACATGAGGGTTTTAAAGTCGGCATAAAGAAGTCGCTTATATGATTGCCAACTTCATAAATATTTTACAAGTCGGTTGAAAATAAATGACTTTAAATATATAGACTTAAGAAGTCTTTAGCTGTAAGCGACTTTAAAAACTAGTCCAAAGAGAAAGTTTTTTGCCAAGATATTTGGTGGGATAATTAATATTACACAAGAATGGGCTTTTAAAGTCATTTGACTTAAACGACTTCAAAAGTTAATACCTTTTGAAGTCGTTTAATTATAAGGGACTTTAATAGTCTCTCACTTTTGAAGTCGCTTTATCGAAGCGACTTTAAAAGTCAATTCTTGTAAAACTTTTAAAGTCATTCTGTGCTAATTGACTTCAAAAGTTTATTATTTTTAAAGTAGTTTATTACTAAGCGACTTCTAAAGCCCTCGTTCATTTATAAATAGCTGTCAACATCACATTTTTTCCTGTGACCTCTTCTTCTCAAGGCTGGCATGATGGCTTCCTCTTTGGTCCTTATGTTTCTCTCTTTTTCCATTCTTGCTTTCCATTTTTATATTTTGACTGATTATGTCATGAAAAAAACTGTAAGTAAACTATAACTTCTTTTATATCATGAATTCCTTTCTTGTTACTAGATAACTCTCTTTGTTTTGATTTTGTAGATCATGTGGGTTTTCTCACTATAGATTATGAGGTTTAGAAGTCTGTTAGATCATTATTATTTCACAAAAATCGTATGATTTTATTGAAAATGACAACTACTTCTCTCTCCAAGCCTCACTATTGAAGAAAAGGATAACATTACGATTTGTGGTTCTTACCCAAAATTAGGGCTTGATGAAGAGTGGTGGTGATACCATCAACTTTTGGCCAAAAAAATTGAAGCACACTCTTTCTCTCTCCATAGAATGGGTGCCACTTAAATACTAAGCCAGATTTTGATGAAAAAGAGTAGATTTTCTCTTTAATCTTGTATTAGTAAGATCTAATAATATGTAATATTTGATATATATGTAACATTTTATGCAATTAAAAAATAATTTGATTTCTTTGTTGCCGTGTTTGTTTATGTATATGTATTACATATGTTTGTATTTGTAAAATCAGTTTCATTGTGTATTTATGTAAGGTTGTAATGAGAAAAAGTAAATAAATATACATTGAATGTAAAATTTTAAAAATTATTAAAGTCATTTTATTTAAATGACTTTAAAAGTTCATACTTTTAAAGTTGTTTGTATCAAAATGACTTCAAAAGTCCATTCTTTTAAAGTTTTTTCCCATAAAAATGACTTTAAATGTGTGGACTTTTTAAGTCGTTCTTCTTCAAATGACTTCCATTCTTCTTCTATTTTAAGAATTATTTCGTCAACTTTTGCCATGCCTTTTCGCTGTGTTTATTATCTGTGCACAAAAACCTAACCAGATTTTTGTTTCCTTACTCTGAATCAAATCCTGAATTTAAATTGAAATTACATTAAAAAATTTGGGGTCAATACCAATTTTTGAGTGTTAGTTAATATCTCTATGTTTATCTCATATATATTATGCATATTTGAATAAATTTTACATGGTTGTGGATTAGAAAATTTTCTTTTGAAAGTTGATTTCATTCATGAATATGTTTGTCTTATTTTGCTTTTTTTTTATTGTTAATTAAAATTTTTCATGAAATGTAGTTATTTTAAATACTTCTAATTCTTATATATCTAATGTTTGATAAAATCCTAACTTAATCTTTTCATGTCTAACAAGTCTCCATGCAAATTTGCTTCAATTTCTTATGATAATGGACAAATATACTTGGATGATTGCAATACAAACATCGAAATAATATGAGGGAACAGAAAATTTCATTGAGTTCACACTTAGGGTAGGTGTTGATCATAATCACATGCATTGTCAATTCTCAAAATGTGAAAATGTGAAATCAATATTTGATTTTTCAAATTAATGTTTTACAGAAGTCTTGAAAGTAGTGGGTAAGATGCTACCGAAGGATAATAAATGAGATCCACATGGGAGGCAAAGAAAACCATGCTACACTAGGTTGAAGTATGAGAAGATACATGTGTGTCCCAATGATTGCATCTTGTATAGAAAGGAGCACAATGATAAAACTACATGTCCAACTTGTAGACAGCCAAGATGGAAGTTAAAGAAGAATACAACTGAGATAGTTACAAGCATTCCTACAAAGTTTCATGGTACTTTCCCCTATTTCAATGTTCAAAAGAATGTTTTGTATAACAGAAACAGCGAAGAAATTATTGTAGCATGCTAGTGACAGATTTGCTAATAGCTTTTCTTGCCATCCAATAGATAGCCCAGCATGGAAACTCGTTCACTTCATGTGGTCTAATTTTGGTGAAGAATATAGAAACCTACAACTAGCATTATCTGCAGATGAGATTAATTCTCATGGTTCTTTGAGTAGCGAGTATAGTTGCTAGCCTATTATATTGCTTTGTTATAACCTTCTACCATTTGTATGTATGAAGAGGAAGTTCATGATGCTAACTATGTTGATATTGGGTCCAAATCAGTCAGAGAATGACATTGACGTGTACTTTTGTTCCTTGATCGATGATCTTTAGACATTATGGGATTGTAATAACCCCAAAATTTAACCCTAAATTAGTAATAAAATAAGATAAATCAATTAAAAAGTTTATGCATAGAATTTGGTTCTAAAATTACTAAAACTAGAAAGTACATGTCGATATGAATTGAACGGTATAAAGAACATCGAAAACGAAGTTTGGATGAGTGAGATATGACCATTTTAAGTGTAAGGGTAAATTGATAATTTGTCAGGAACGTAAATTAAAGGGATTCATTTTGACAACAACACCCCTTTTCAACTTCCATTAGAGTTCTAATGGAGGAAGGCATTGATCTACCTTCCATTAGGGAAGATCTGGAAAATAAAAGTTTCCCCTTTCATTCCTACGCCACACAACCAGAGGAGAACGGTCGTTTTTCCCTGTGCATGTCGCAAAACTCAGTTGAAGGTTGCACGCACTAGAGGGCTTTGATCTCCCATCTCCGGCTCTAATAAGGTAAGTTATACATTTTAACTAGTCATTTATGAGGTTTTCCAACTTTCCCCTCACAAATCTGGACTAGATCGGATCAAAATGGCCGTTGGATGGCCTATGGATTCAAAACGATGGAGCATGGTTAGACCCATGTTAAAGACACCTCAAATGAGAAATCTAAGCCGTTCATTGTGATCTTTGGACCTAGAAACCCTAAGAACAGTGAAAACTAGATAAAAAATCGGAGCTTCTCGAACTCTGATCAAGCCAAAACAAGGTGGACGGCTTGGGTTCATCGTCCCCGATGGACAGTGCACCCAAGATGCCCACTGAGATTCACATATGTGGATGTGTGATACGGCTAGAGACACACAAAAATGAATAGATGGACATGAGATGAGACTAAATTAAGAACTAAATAAAATTAGAGATCTTAGATGATAATCCAATGGTTGGATCATCATAGATTCCATTATAATGTAATAAATAACACAAAATAGTATTGTGGTACTGACAGGTACATCTGAACGTATAAGTTAAGAAGATTATATGCTTGAGTTGGGTGATCTCACATTGAGGTAGGTGACGACAATTAATGTTTTATTTTAAATTTTGAAACCATGCATAATTGTAGCATCATGAGTGGTTGTGATTTAAATTGCATTTATTCTTAACTATTGATTTTATGAGATTTAGAGTTACGGTATGATTATTATAAAATGCAATCATGTATTGAGTAAACCTATGATAAATGATTTTATGAGCATTATATTATCTAATTATGCACAGATATCAAGTTCTTTTCTTTATTACATTATGGAAATGGATGGATTTTGATGAGAAAGAAAATTAGGGGCTTGGTGGCTGGTCCTTCTAGAGGCTAACCCCGGGATGAGGGGCGTGCCTTGGGGATTGCGAGCTACGAGTACTCTTGAGTTTTATCATATATATGATTTCTGTGTTTTTATGTTTTATGACGGGTGCTCTCACCCTGTGGGTGTCATGCTAAGAGGGAGAGGGCTGGCCACCCAACCTCCGAGATTTGTGATGTGATGTGATATGATAGACACCTGCCCACAGATGGCTTTCGGTAGGGGTTGGTAACATGGATAGTCCACACTACCAGTCAATCCATACTCTTATTCTGTGTGCTTGCATGATGAGCATGGAGATGTGATGGTATACCTAGGTGTGACGACACTCAGAGGTTTGATATGAGTACTCATGATCTGTGATACAAGTGTGCGGGACACTCATGGGACCCATGTACCTTAGGGTGCCCTGTTATTATTGAATGCTCATTTACATGAGATTATAGCATGTTTTAAATCTGTGAGATGCATCTTTTATCGTATATGATGTTTTGAGATTTTATTAGCATTGCTTAAAATAATTATATTCTTGTAGAAAATTGCTTTACTCATTGTATCAATATGATTATTCGATTTTATTCCATTGATATACATTAAATGTCTATGTACCTACCAAGCATTGCTTGCTGAGGCATTGCGTTATTGTTGCAATGCCTCAGATATTAAAGAAAGACAGGACATATGAGTTAGAAGAATAGTGATCGAGAAGTCTCATTTAGAGGTATGTTCTAATTTCACATGGACTGTGTATGTATATATATGTTATTGGACTTGATTATACTATTATGGGAATGTGGCTGATGACTGGATGATCCTGGAATAGTAAATATATTTTAAACATGTTTACTTGGAAAAAAATAAATCTTGTTTTGTGTCAATGGTTGACCTCGGGATTTTTCAAAAAATGAAATTCGATTAAAATTATTTTTGTCTGTTTTGGTTTTTATAAAATTGGGGCCCCACCTTTTGAACAGTTATATATATAAAAAAAAAAGTATTGAAAAACCCGGGTCGTCATAGTTGGTATCAAAGCAGGTTCATCCACTCACAGTCAATCCCAAAAGTCCATGTGAAAGATGACAGTCCAAGGTGAGAATTAGAACTGGTAGGAACTAAATGAGTAAATCATTTAGTAAATTACGAAATTAGAATAAACACCATTTAATGATGCTGGGAGTTGAATTAGTAAGTGGAAGGATAAAGTGAAAATCATATATAGAGTTGAATCATATCATTAATAGACAATGATTCAAGTAGGAGACATGAATAGTCATGGAAAAAGAAAAACGATCAACTAAAGGAAAAGTAAATTCTTATGAGAATAGTGAAACTCTACATGACATGCATGAGTTAGTGTCTCTAGCTGAGAATATATTGTTGATAGATGATCGCAGAGGGAGAAACCGTACTGTGAATATAATATCTAATGAGAGAATAATAGGTATGACGCTTTAGGGAGTACAATGGTTAATGGTGAGGAAAGATTCAGAATAAAGATTGTGAATTAGTTCTCTGGGTGAAAACTTTAATATATAATAGAAGATATGTGTATATAAATTACTTTTAAGAATTCAAGTTATAACTTGGACTATGTTTATAAATTTTGAAAGAGTATAAAGGCTATTATAACTGTAATTGAGCAAGATCAGTGATGGTTACAACAAATGAGAACTTGAGAATTTTAAGGAAGTATTGTATTCATCTAAACTTGAAGTGGATTTAAATGAGGAATAAATTATCGTATGAATGAAAATCATTGACAATTGATGGAACAATATTTAATATTCCATAGATGATTTATTTGATCTATAAGTTGAATTTTATAAGTCCTTATGCACAAAAATAAAATAAAATACTGATAACTAGACATTGGTCATAAGTTAATGTCATGAATTTTATTGGGATTTTAATTATGACGGGAAGTGCATAGCCCTAGAGGATGTAATAAATGTTTGATGAGAATAATTGTTACGTATTGATTATAATGTGGTCTAAAATGGCTAAGAAAGTCATTATGAAATATCAAGCACATTGGATGTGAGGTTGACGATTGTAAATGATTTGATAAATATGACGATGGAATATTTGATTTGTTAAAGGAAATGAAATAGTAGAAGTGAGAACGCTGAAAATTTGATTACGATAATTCTAATTATGATTGTTTGAGAGATCACGTTCCTCCATTGTTTGGACTTTTATATGAAAGACTCTTAGAAAAGCTAGTGTTGGTCAATATCCTTCTCTTATGAGCATTTGGTGATACGGTGAAAGTTGTTGCTTTAGAGCAGAGAAATTAAATGGGTCAATAGTATTGAACTAGAATATATAATTGATTGATTGGGCCCTGATTTTTTTTTATTTTTTATGTTGGGTAAGGAGGCTACAACAGATTATGATATGTTGACACTTGGATTGAGAAATCAGAGGGCCGTAGCGCATCCTACATTGGTGACAAAGGCATTATAATTGGACTTTGCGTTATCAAAAGATATTCTCTTGGGACTTGAACTGAGCATAGAAACTCAGACATGAGTAGTTTGAGTTAGCCTAGAAAGAGCAAGAGATTTTTTTCATTGACATAATTATAGGGGCACTAAGGCAGTAACATTGATTAGACAGGATTGGGATGTGAACAAGAGAAAGTACATTAGTAAAAGAATAAGAATCTAAATAGCTATGTCTTGGAATAATAGATTATTGCAATAGCGGTAAATAGCAGCAACAACAGCCATTACAGCTACAATCCTCTAAAATGTTTTGACTGTGGGGAGATAGAGTATTTGAAAGAGACTGTTTCATAAGACTGTGAGTCAGACTGACTAACATAGGAGATGGGGGTAGAAATAGCTCCACATTAGCGATGATGAATCTCTGTCATTACTTGGAAGCAAGTATAGACCTCAATTTGGGAAATAGAAAATATTTTCTTAATTTCTAGTAAACATGCTCAAATACTTATTGACGTAGGATCCGGTGGATTTGTACTTTATGTATTAGAGCTTTGAGGAATATTTGGGAACATATGGTAGTATTTGGGATCAAATGCAAGACTAATGACGAAAGGGTTATGGAAACTTGTAAGTATGACTAGGGACGAGTGGTGGAGATAACGAGAAATAGGATGAATGTTGATGTCATCCCGCTCGATATGATTGATTGCAATATAATCCTTAGAATGGATTCTCTAATATGGAGATAGTGATTTCTATGATAAGAAGATTAGTTTTGGTGTAACTGGATAGCTATTGGCCTCACTTATGTAAGACGAGGCATCTTTAAGAATTGTGTTATTTATATCTTAAAGGCAGTATGGTACTTTTTAAAGGTTACTAAGTATTTCTTAATTGTAAGATTATGGGGTACCATGAGTGACTATGGAATGAGCACAGAGATGATGTGCAAGAGTTTATGATTTTGTCTAAGGAGTTTCATGATTTTGCCACAAGGGGTTGATATTGATGTTAATTAGACATAGCATTACTTCCTCTGAAGGCCATGTGAGATGGTCTTAATTGAGTTGACAAAGTTCCAACTATATGAGCTTTCGATGAGAGTTTTGACAAGCTTAGTGGGTCTTCGTGAAGTGCATTAGTCTTCTTCATGAGAAGAGAGCTAGATTTTTACTATTATGCACAGAGTAAGGTTCATTTGATAATACCGCAGTAGAAAACTAATAATTTAAATCCTATATTGATGATTTAATCGATTAATTCCTTATGGTACTGGGTGTCTGTAGAGAGTGATTTGATGTGTGATTATACCCAGCCTAGGATTCTACATATGAAGTCTTTAAGATGATTTTTAAAACTTGTCATGATTGTTACTAATTCTAAATGGTACAAATTGGTGGAACCAATACACTAACAGAATGTATGGATATGATGGGTTGAATCTTCAAATGTTATTTTGATCAGCCATGATTGGCTTAATAGATAGTATTGTTGAATACTTCACGAACACAGAAGGGCTCATCATTTATTACAAACATTATAGCATGGGTTATGTCAGAGGAAGTGAATTCTCTTTTTCAAAACACTTTGCATAACAAAGAAGTTATTTATTGAGACTGTGATGGGCTGAGATTAGCCAAATTGTTGACTGACGTTCATAGTTCCTTAATCTTATAAACTACGGGCATTGTATAATTGAGTTTTACCAAGATATCAGTGATATATAATATTATGTGAAATTATTCCCTTACAATTAAGAAAAATTCAATTTAAAAATCGATGGTGGTGAGTAACTAATGAGGGTAGGTGCTAAACACATTGGTAGACTTTTAGGTGGCAAGCTCCTAAGTACTTACAAGTAAGATCATGTTGCAGATTAGTTCTCATTGGCATAGAGTCCTATTGGTGAGTTGACATGTTATTGTTGTGACTAGCATATAAATTTCTGTTGGTGAGCTATATGCTGTGATTTTGAATTGGTAAATGATTTCCTATAGGTTAACAGAGATGCTCTGAATCAAGCAGATATAATGAATTTACTAGTGCTAAGTTGTACATAAGCAATCAACTCCTAGATGGAAGCTTGGTTTGTGCTAATTGCGTCATATGTGATTATGATGTGTCTGATTATATAAAGAGAGAATTGATAAGGATTTATTTATATAATGGATTGAGATAAGAAGGTATGACATATCGTGGAATAGCTTATTGATGTTGACTTTGGAATTATTATCACGATTATTATATATTGTGGTATGAGCAGATCTTATGAGAGTTACAGCCTAATATGACAATTGAGGAGAGATATGTGCGTATACTGGATGTGAAAGTCAAGGAATTGAGGACCAAAACTATTTCATTAGTCAAAGTCCTTTAGTAGCATCATTCATTGTAAGAGGCCACGTGGGAGACAGAAGAGGAGATGCAAAGGATCCACCTAGAGTTATTTACATGGAGATATGTATCGAAATTTCGAGGACAAAATTTTTATAAGGTGGGAAGGATGTAATAACCTCAAATTTTAACCATAAATTAGTAATAAAATAATATAAATCAATTAAAAAATTTATGCATAGAATTTGGTTCTACAATGACTAAAACTAGAAAGTACACGTCGATATGAATTGAACGGTATAAAGAATGTCGAAAACGGAGTTCAGATGAGTGAGATATGACCATTTTAAGTGTAAGGGTAAATTGGTAATTTGTCAGGAACGTAAATTAAAGGGATTCATTTTGATAATGGCACCCCTTTTCTACTTTCATTAGAGTTCTAATGGAGGAAGGAACTGATCTACCTTCCATTAGGGAAAATCAGGACTTGGGTTATAAAATAAAAGTTTCCCCTTTCATTCCTACGCCACACAACCAGAGGAGAATGGTTGTTTTTCCCTATGCATGCCGCGAAACTGAGTTGAAGGTTGCATGCACTAGAGGGCTTTGATCTCCCATCTCGGCTCTAATAAGGTAAGTTATACATTTTAACTCGTCATTTATGATGTTTTCCAACTTTCTCCTAACAGATCTAGACTAGATTGAATCAAAATGGTCATTGGATGGCCTGTGGATTCAAAACGGTGGAGCATGGTTAGACCCATGTTAAAGACACCTCAAATGAGAAATCTAAGCCGTTCATTGTGATCTTTGGACCCAAAAACCCTAGGAACGGTGAAAACAGATAAAAAAATCGAAGCTTCTGGGACTCTGATCAAGCCAAAACAAGGTGGACGGCTTAGGTTCATCGTCCCCGATGGACAGTGCACCCAAGACGCCCACTGGGACACACATACATGGATGCGCAATACGGGTACTCGGTCGCACACACGCACAGCGCACATGCGAGCGAGACGCTCATAGGAGTTGTCCCAGATGACCTGAACGCGCGAGCTTCTTAGATGCGCAGTGCGCTGGTGTAAGCCAGTGTAAACCGCACTGCCCGTGTAATCCAGTGCACGCGTACTTACCCCTATAAATTATTATATTAATTTATGAAGTCTTTTCACAAAAAACTTAATTTTGGGAGCTACAGAGGTCCAAATCACGAGCGAAAACATCCATTGCTACTGTATTGATGACGTAGAGCTAGATTTAGATTAAAAACCTACATTTGACTACTTTTAGATTAGTTAAATTATAAAATATTAATTAATAACTTAGAACCGACTAATTAAAGGGTGATTAAGCCTTAAGACTTGAACAATGAGATAAAGTATGATAATAAATAAGGGTTCTAAGGGGCATATTAGCGTGACTATGCTAGAAATTGATCTAGACCATTGGGCTGAACCAAATCTTGAGAAATTATTGATCTGATGATGATCTGATCGTCAGATTAAGGAATAAATGCTAGAGACACACAAAAATGAATAGATGGACATGAGATGAGACTAAATTAAGAACTAAATAAAATTAGAGATCTTAGAGGATGATCCAATGGTTGGATCATCATAGATTCCATTATAATGTAATAAATAACACAAAATAGTATTGTGGTACTGATAGGTACATCTGAACGTACAAGCTAAGAAGATTATATGCTTGACTTGGGTGATCTCACATTGAGGTAGGTGACGATAATTAATTTTTTATTTTAAATCTTGAAACCATGCATAATTGTAGCATCATGAGTGGTTGTGATTTAAATTGCATTTATTCTTAACTATTGATTTTATGAGATTTAGAGTTACAGTATGATTATTATAAAATGCAATCATGTATTGAGTAAACCTATGATAAATGATTTTATGAGCATTATATTATCTAATTATGCATAGATATCAAGTTCTTTTCTTTATTACATTATGGAAATGGATGGATTTGGATGAAAAAGAAAAATAGGGGCTTGGTGGCTGGTCTTTTTAGAGGTTAACCCCGGGATGAGGGGCGTGCCTTAGGGATTGCGAGCTACGAGTACTCTTGAGTTTTATCATATATATGATTTTTGTGTTTTTATGTTTTATGACGGGTGCTCTCACCTTGTGGATGTCATGCTAGGAGGGAGAGGGCCGGCCACCTACCTTCCGAGATTTGTGATGTGATGTGATATGATTGTGATATGATAGACACCTGCCCACAGATGGCTTTCAATAGGGGTTGGTAACATGGATAGTCCACACTACCAGTCTGAGCCTTTTTATGGGGACGGACACTAAGTCTCCCGTTATGGTGTTGAGGGGGAGCGGCGGCGGTTGAGACCTTGGAGGGTTGCCACTGCGGCATGACGATCCATACTCTTATTCTATGTGATTGCATGATGAGCATGGAGATGTGATGGTATGCTTGGGTGTGACGACACTCAGAGGTTTGATATGAGTACTCATGATTTGTGATACAAGTGTATGGGACACTCATGGGACCCATGTACCTTAGGGTGCCCTGTTATTATTGAATGCTCATTTACATGAGATTATATCATGTTTTAAATCCATGAGATGCATGTTTTATCGTATATGATGTTTTGAGATTTTATTAGCATTGCTTAAAATAATTATATTCTTGTAGAAAATTGCTTTACTCATTGTATCAATATGATTATTCGATTTTATTCCATTGATATACATTAAATGTCTATGTACCTACCAAGCATTGCTTGCTGAGGCATTGCGTTATTGTTGCAATGCCTCAGATATTAAAGAAAGACAGGACATATGAGGAGTTAGAAGAATAGTGATCGAGAAGTCTCATTTAGAGGTATGTTCTAATTTCACATGGACTGTGTATGTATATATATGTTATTGGACTTGATTATACTATTATGGGAATGTGGATGATGACTGGATGATCCTGGAATAGTAAATCTATTTTAAACATGTTTACTTGGAAAAAAATAAATCTTGTTTTGCGTCAATGGTTGACCTCTGGATTTTTCTAAAAATGAAATTTGATTGAAATTGTTTTTTGCTGTTTTGGTTTTTATAAAATTGGGGCCCCACCTTTTGAACAGTTTTATACATTAAAAAAAAGTATTGAAAGACCCAGGTCGTCACAGGGACATGGATGTTGAAGCACACAATGCATGTAGGAAAGAGTCATTCACCCTAAAGGCTATATTGTTGTGGACAATAACCACCTTCCCTGCTGTAATGTCCTGGGTTTTTATAATACATTTTTGTAATTGTTTTTTGAAATGTCGGGCCCTTAGTTTGCAAAAATATTTAGAAAACAAATTGCAGAAAACATTTTTCATAAAAGACCTTTTTTAAAAACCCCGAGTGTCATTTTTCTTTTCTCAAAATGTTTATCGGTGAAATGAGAGCTACATTTTTACCAAAAATCTAGCAGAGTTTCCTTTGCTTTTTTGTACATTAGACATTTAACGCATGCCATTGCAAAGTACCTGATAAACACAATTTTAATACAGAAAAGAAATAAAGGAGACTATGTCTCCACATATTTACATACATGACTTCATGTCTTGTAAGTCAAAATTTAACCAAATCAAAGGAAAAATCAAGACTAGGATCAATCTAGTCATAGCCACACCATTACCACTTTAATCCACATGTCCATAGAGTAAAGTCATCTCAATTCAAAGTATTACTTCAATAAATCATTAACGACATTCCAAACCTGCTTGTTATACCTGATTAATCATCTTGAGCTCTCTAGCACAGTTTTTTTTTTTTCTTTCCCCTATTCTAATCCTTCAAATCTAAGACATTTTAAACAATTTACAATGCCTCAGCAAGCTTGCACTTGTGTAGGTAGTTTCACATCTATTTTACCAAGTTTTTCATGCAATTCTACAACACTTGCCATGTTCTAAGAAAACAATAGAGTTTAGTTTTGGTATGAGTAAAAGGAGTAATCTTATGAGATTAATATAGATGTTAGAGTAAGGAATCAGATCGTTAGATTATTAAGCTAGTACATCTAAATGAAAACTTTGTCAAATGATGGATCTATTCACATGGGCAATCTTCTGAGGATTCAAGTTTTAACTTGGACATTTTACATATGCTTTTGAAGATTATGATAAATACTACACTATAAGATTATGATGGTAATGGAAGAGAGATCAAAAGTAATCTAAGAGGTCTTGAGAATGTTAAGGAAATTATAGGATTGACCTATACATGTAGTAAATATATTCAAAAAGGAAATTGATATTATGAAAATCAGTTGAAATATGATGGAATAAAACTTTGAGGTAGATGGATTTGTTGATCTATGAGGGGTGGATGAGTCAGTCCTTATACACACAAAGATAGTGGTAGCCAATCATCATGGAGGAGTGAATGCCAATTTAATGATTCTTTATAGTTCTAGTTATGACTTAGAGGTGCATAATACTTAGAGAATATAACAATTTTTGTATACAAATGATTATTAAATGACAAGAAAGATTAGTATATGGGTGGAGATTACGCCTAAGAGGTAGCTAATCAAATCGTTTGCTTATCATGTTTTCTATTCGAGGTTACTTGATTATCATGAAATTTACATTACATCATGTTACTTCACTTTCAGCTTTAAAAGAATGTTATACTTGCAAATGCAGCATGTGTGATTATATATGTATGTATGTATCTTCATAACTATGATGCATATTTTTATATGAAGAACGAAAGTGATGTTATTCCTTCTATTATGCATAGTTGTGTGTTTTTGAAAGAAATCATTTTACTTGAAATGCATCAATCCCATGTTTTGAGATGAGTTAAAGAATGCATAATTTTGCATAACATATATGTTATATGATTTAAGATCATTTGGGATTGAGATATGTCTTTGTTCAAGCTAATGAACCTATTGGTCACTATGTTGAGAGGTTTTATGGGTTTGGCCTCTCGGCCTCTAACCACCAAAGGTGGTAGGTATCCATGTCCAAAGAGGCATTTATTTTCTTTACTGTTGTGGTAGTAACAACCATTGGAGGTGGTCAGGGCACCCTTTCAAGACATATTTGTAGTCTCCATGGAGGCTGTGGTGGTTGTTCTCCAAATACCAGAGAGATGATTTAGTGATTTGGTCATGAGCATAGTGTACCATAGGATTTCTATTTTGTGACCCCACGTAGATAGGCTTGATGGTCTTAGATGAGTACTCATGACCAACTGGATGATGTGTTTGCTGGGGTGCATATGTGCACGTGATGATGTTGTTAGTTTGGGATTTCTGACGTTCGCGGTTTAACTGATGACTACTTTAATACTTTGAGGATGTTATGGCGTTTGATTTATCAAGTTAGATGTCTATCATTTACATAGTTCTTAAGTTATGCTTGCCTGTGATTTTGTGATGTGTTCTATATTGCAACTTACTTGAGGTTATTATGAAGATTCAATCATTTGAAGAAAAAAAATGTATTTAAAGTCATACACATTTTATATTCATACTATTTGAAACATTTTAGCATGACACTGTGGAATTGAGATTGAAATACGGCTTAATCATGTTTCTTGTCTCCAATTTGGTCATCATATTTATTACAAACTGCATGAAAAATGATTTGAGATGCTATTTAGAATTGAATTACAAATTTGGCAAAATAGATGTGAAACTGCCTACACAAGTGCAAGCTTACTAAGACATTGTAAATTGTTTACAATGTCTTAGGTTTGACGAAATAGAACAAGGGAAAGGAAGCAGAAGACGGTGTTAGAGATTTCAAGATGACGTAATAGGTATAACAAACAGGTTTACAATATGGTTGATGATTTATTAAATTGATGTAATATGTTGAATTGATATGATTTCACATTATGGACATGTGTATTAAGGTGGTACTAGCGTGGCTATGACTGGATTGATCGTGGTCATGATTTTGTTTTGATTTGATTGAATTTTGATTTTCAAAACACAAAGTTATGTATGTAAATGTGATAAGATAGAGACGGAGTCTCCCTTATCCTTTTATTTATAAAAAATGTGTTTATCAAGTACTTCGCAATGACATGCATTAAATGTTTGATGTTCAAAAAATAGAGGAAATTCTATAGAATTTTTGGTAGAAATCTAACGCTCATTTCAACGATAATCCTTTTTGAGAAAAGAAAAATAACACTTAGGGTTTTTCTAAAAGGTTCTTTTCGTGATAAATTATTTTCGTGTTCGTTTTCTAAATACTTTTACAAGGGCCCAATATTTCAAAAAGAATTACAAAATTGTATTATAAAAACCTGAGTCATTACACCTGCATATGATACTTTTTTTGAATGCATTGTGAAAGGATACAATGCTTGTGCTATTTGTAGTGATCAAACATTTGTTGTACAACTTAGATATGGTAGGAAAATGGCATTCCTTGGGCATAGAAGATGGTTGCACAAAGACCATCTACATTGTTTTAAGAAGGGAGAATTTAACAAGAGTGTAAAGACAAGTACACCTCCAAAGATGTTGATAGGACGTCAAACACTAATCTTGTGGGGTAAGGGGAAATCAAGTAAATGTGCAGGTAAAAGTAATTATGGAAGTTGCTGGAAGAAAAAAAAATTCTTTCATCTGTCATACTGGAAATCACTGCATATACGCCATGTGCTTGATGTCATGCACATTGAGTAGAATGTGTGTGAAAGCTTGACTAATACCTTGCATAATATCCTAGGAAAAACAAAGGATGGACGTACAGTTTGAATGGATCTTATGAACATGGATTTGAAGAGGAGGTTGCACCTTGAGGATGTGGAAAGTTGAGGAAAATACCTACTTAAGGAAAATTATACTCTTGATAGAGAGAAGAGGAGAATAATGTGTAAAATCTTGTTCGAGCTCAAAGTCCTAGATGACTACTCTTCAAACTTTAAAATACTATTTCCATGGAAGAGCTAAAATTGTTGGGATGAAGTTCCATGATTGCCATGCATTGATGCAACAACTACTACCAGTAGCAATATGTTATATGTTATCGAACAAAGTTAGGGGAGCTATTACAAAAAATTTCTACTTCTTTAATGCTTTGTGCAAGAAGGTAGTTGATGTTTTAGAATTACAAGAAATTCAAGGTCATCTAGTGATAACTTTATGTGAACTTTAGACAATCTTCCCACCATCATTCTTTGGCATCATGGTGTACTTAACAGTGCACCTCATAGATGAGGTCAGACTCTGCATGCCAATTTACTTGCAATGGATGTATCCGTTTAAGAGGTACATGAAAATTTTAAAAGGGTATGTATGTAATCACAACCAGCCAGAGGGATGTATAGTCGAATGTTATATTGTAGAGGAAGCAGTGGAGTTTTGTACAGAGTACTTAGTAGGAGTGGATGCCATTGGTATCTCATGAAAGAAATAATCTGTTGCATTTCATAATTCAAAGGTTGACGAACCTCTATTGAGTGGTCGTGTATTGACCGTTGACTATAAAAAATAAGGCCAAGTGCATCTTTGTGTGCAGTAAACACATGGATATACTAAAGGCAAAGAATCCAAGTTATGCGCAAAAACATAAGTGGTTACAATTTGAGCATTGTCGCACTTTCAATAATTGGCTGTGTAAGAAAGTAAAATGAAAGAAATCTCACTTAAGTTAAAAGCAACATTCTGTATGTATGTATGTATGTATGTATGTATGTATGTATGTATGTATGTATGTATGTATGTATGTATGTATGTATGTATGTATGTATGTATGTATGTATGTATGTATGTATGTATGTATAAATTTATTAATCTTACTTAAGCTTACTTAATATGAATATATACAGATTCAAGATTAGTGAGAAGTAGCAAGGAACGGTATATCAGAAACCTTTGGCTGGATGGCAATGTGACCACAACCAGAAGTAATAAAATATGTTGGATATGCCATGAATGGTTGTCACTTTTACATGAATGACTGTGATAATTCAAGAGTACAACAGAATATTGGAGTTAGCTTAGTTATTAATGCTGCATTCTTTTCAAGTTAAAAGGATAATAGGCCAATAGTGGTGAATGATATTTATTACGGGGTTATAAGAGAGATTTGGGCCTTGGATTATTCTTTCAGAATTATGGTTTTTTTGTTTAAGTGTGATTGGGTGGAACACAACAACATCAAAACTGATGGCCTTGGATTGACATTGGTTGACCTCAACAGGATCAGCTATAAAAATAATCAATTTATTTTGGCATCTCAAGAAAAACAATTATTTTATGTATAAGATGAACGTGATAAGAGATGGCCAACTATTTTATCATCTTCTTTGAGGGATTTTTATGATGAAGACGATTTAGTAGACACTAAAATAAATTATCCTTCTATTACCAAAACAATGCCATCAATTGAAGCAGTACTTTGTGAGAATGAGGGTAATGTGTGTGACAATGATAGGGAAGGTGCTTGGGTTTGAAAACAATATATATTTTTGGGTATGTAGAATATGTATATTATTCACTTCCAATATTTATAATTCCATATTTATAATTTTTAGCTCTTTTGTCATGAGCTATGTGAATTGATAAGTGAGCTATATATATTGTGTACAAAGAATTAATGCATGAATCAATGCTAACTATCATAAAAAATCCATTTCATTGTGTATTTATTGTTAAATGTTGTCAAGTACTAACATAAAAGGTGTATATAATTTGAATAAAAAAATTATAAATGAAAATTTTATAATAAAAAAAAGTGTATACTTTTAAAGTCGTTTATCTAAAAATGACTTTAAAAGTGTACACTTTTAAAGTTGTTTATCAGTAAACAACTTTAAAAGTCTACACTATTAAAGTCATTTAAATGACTTTAAAAGTTATAGACTTTTAAAGTCATTTATCATATAAACGACTTCTTTATGTATATCAAATTTAGCAACAAAAGAGATTGACCTCCTAAATTTACCTTATTAATTATTTAACATCTTTGATTTTTAAATAACAATTTACAAATGTTTGAATTATGTGAATTTGGTGTCTAAAAAACTTTAATATAAGAGCCACGCTCGTTCATACAAACAACATATCAAATGGACAGGAAAATTTAAGCTAACACACTCACATTCCCACCTCCTAATTAATTAATCATCTTATTTTGCTTAATTTTCTTTTATGAGTAAATTTTTTGTACATCTTGGGTTATCACATATTTTTAGTTCTTTAGGAGCGTTTTTATAATATTATTTTGTGGCACAGTAAACTTTGAAGCTTAGTGTCAATTAGGTACATATACTCATTTAAAATTAATTAAGTGTAGTTCAATCCTGAACCCTAACCTTAACCTTGAACCCCTAATAGCAAATCGTACGTGAACCCTGAACCCTTGAACCATGTACTTACCCTTACCCTAAACCCTAATGCCTGAATCCATGAATCAATGTAAATTATCATAAAAAATCTGTTTCATTGTATATTAATTGTTAGATGTTATGAAGTACTAACATAAAAGGTATATATATTTTGAATAAAAAATACAAAAATGAAAAAATTATCAAAATGTGTATACTTTTAAAGTCATTTATTGGAAAACAACTTTAAAAGTATACACTTTTAAAGTCTTTTGTTTATTAGTAAACGACTTTAAAAGTTTACACTTTTAAAGTCTTTTATCATATAACAACTTCTTTATGTTTATCAAATTTAGCAACAAAAAGAGATTGACCTCTTAAATTTATTTTATTAATTATTTAACATCTTTGATTTTTAAATAATAATTTACAAATATTTGAATTATATGAATTTAGTGTCAAGAAAATTTTAATATAAGAACCACAATCGCTCATACAAATAACTCATGAAATGGGCAGGGAAATTTAAGCCAACACACCCACATTCCCACCTCCAACTTATTTTGCTTGATGTGTTTTATTAGTATAGTTTTTGTAATTTTTTATTTATCACATATTTTTAGTTCTTTAGGAGTATTTCTATAATATTTTATGGTGCAAGTGGAAGCTTAGTGTCAATTAGAAATACATATATTCACTTAAAATTAATTAAGTGTAGTTCAACCCTAAACCCCTAACCCTGAACCTTAACCCTGAGCCCTTAACCCTAACCGCAAAACTTGAATCCTTGAATCTTGTACTTGCCCTTACCTTGAACCCTGATGCCTGAACCCATGAATCAATGTTAACTATCATAAAAAATCTATTTCATTGTTTATTAATTATTAGATATTATGAAGTACTAACATAAAAGGTGTATATATTTTGAATAAAAAATTATAAAAAATGTACACTTTTAAAGTCATTTATCATATAACTGATTTCTTTATGTACCCCTACTTAAACGACAAAATTGGCTTCTTGCCATGCCTAACTAACATAGAGAAAAATTGAGGGAGAAGAAAGAAAAGGAGAAGAGGGAGGTATGTACTGTGCTGGTTGGCAGCCCGAGGGGGGAATTGGTTTTCAACCAAGGGGGCAAGGGAGTAACTCAATTTCAGGGAGGGATGGCAGGGGGAATAGGGTTCCTGAGGGTTCATGGAGGGGTGGGGGGATTGGGTTCTAGGGAGGGGGATCCGAGTAGTGGGTTGGGGGAGGAGGGGGATCCCAGCAGTAGGGAGGGGAAGGGGGGATCCAAGCAATGGGATGGGAAGGGGGGATCCGAGTAATGGGACAGGAAGGGGAGATTCGAGCAGTGGGTGGGGGGGATACCTCCATTTACTTTCATTTATTGTTTAATTTTCATGATCGATTTTTATGGCATTTCTATAGAATTAAGTAATTCGTGTGCAAACCCTAGCATTGAATGTATTCATTCAAAGAATCAAAGCTGAAAAGCACGATCTTACAGGTGCTTGATTGCTTTCGCTCTTCTTTTGTTTCTTATCAAGGCTACTTTGGTTGATATATTTTGTTGCATTTTTCAACCCAAATGGGATTTCAGATTAGGTTATCAACCCAAATGTTTCTCTGGAGTAAATCTCAACGAAATACAAACTGAATGGGCTGAGTATGTAATGAGTTTCAATTAGATCACTTGGAATAACCACATGAACTTGAAATACATCATAAAGTATTTTTTATCATCGACTTGTATGTGTTCCTTTTGATTTTATTATTTTCTTTGAAATATATATGTATATATTTGTATTTTAAGCAATGAATAAGTAGAAATTTGGAGTGTGGGAATAAATAAGTATGGATGAAGTGAATTTGGAGCTTGACCATGAAGTGAATTTGTGTGACGACGTGGGTTTTCACATGCATTTTTAAATGCAATATCTAATTCCTAGGACGGGATCGATCCCTATTTGAAAACACTTTTAGAAAAACTATGCAATGCAAAGGAAAACTCTTTTATTTTAACTTCATTTTGAAAACCCTGAGTGTCATTAGCTAAATGAATAAAGTAATTTTGAAAATATCAGAAATCATAAATGTCTTCCCAGGTCTATCCAGTCACAACTCACAACTCAATTGTAATTAGTACATATATATGTCCAAAAGGTAGAGTGTTTACTTACATTCATGCTTATCCCTTCTTCATTTACTTGATTGTAGCACTAACATTTCTAATGCTTCTTCTACTCTTATGTGGAGCTAATCTGTAAAAATAAGACATTTGGGTGAGTATTCCTCATACCCAGTAGGTGATATGATACTACTATTTTGAAAACTCATCATGCAACATGCATAATTCAAGGAGCTTTTCATGGAAAACATTGGTGATTGTTTTTCGTGTAAACATGCATATTTGTGCATAAAATGTAAGTTCATTGATGCAATTTCAACCATGAAATCCATAAGCAAATCTAGTCTTCTAAATATGACTAAACTCACATAATAGAAATCAATGTGTCCAAGTAATAAGATCTCGACAACATATCGAATTAACGAGTAAAATATAATAATAATGAAACTCTTAAAATAGTCATCTTTCAAAGCCGATGTTAGCATCACTGTAAGTATCATCCACATGGTCTATCTCTTAGCGAACATATCACGTCGATTGGTCACGAGTACTCGTATACGACCATCTTAATGTTATATGCATATTGATAACACTAAAATCATAGGGTCACTATGCTCACATGCGTCTCCGATATCTAGAGACTAACCCACCATAGCCTCCACGGCGACTATGGCTATCCTCGAAAAGGGTGCCGTGAACACCTCCAGTGGTCGTCTCTGTTTACCACAGTAGTCGAGGAAGGGACAAGCCTTTTTGGCAGGGATACCATCCACCTTTTTGGTGGTAGAGGCCGGGAGGCCAACCCTGTACATACTAACCTCTCAGCATAGTGCCCATCAGGCTCAATAGCCCAAAAAGTATATATAGATAAATCCAAATCTCAATTATCAAAATCATGCAATTTATGCATTTAATTTCAATCATGCGTGCAATACATAGATCTGCTAATGCCAGAAATTGTATCCAAGGCTATAAATAATGAAAACAATTACGCATGCTCGTATAAGAACATCATATCCCAAAAGCATACTAAGTAC
Organism: Warburgia ugandensis; assembly: GCA_035236585.1. Classification (NCBI taxonomy): domain Eukaryota; kingdom Viridiplantae; phylum Streptophyta; class Magnoliopsida; order Canellales; family Canellaceae; genus Warburgia; species Warburgia ugandensis. Next base: position 34,304,617 of record CP141139.1, read on the forward strand.
GATGATATATTCAAGTGCTTCAAGGCCATAAAATCGTGAAGACAAGTCTGCATACTCATATAAGAACATCATATCTCAAAAACATGCTAAACACGGTAATAAAGGCTAGTCAGAGTTTATGATGCGTTTAAAATCTTAGTAGTATCAGACTACCTACCTCGATGTTCCTTGAATTGCGTTCTTTATTACTCGTCCCTTAGTTACCTTTGTGAAACCCTGAATTTCAATTTATAACAAGGATTCAAGTATCAATTTCCATCCTTTATGGATCATTAATTAGATTTATAGATTATTGGTCAGATCCGCCTTTTAGGATCATATACCCTTGCTTAATGCTTTTCCAAGCTAGATCTTACTTATAGATCTAAATATTTAACAATTAGATTGCCTTAAATAACTCTTATGTTATCAAAATCATGTAATTGAATGGTCACATCTCATAGATCGCCTGTCCCAATACTCAGAACAAGTCTATACTTGAATTGAAAGGTCAGATATATCATTCAAGGGCTGATACATATACTTTGGGGTTAATCCTAAGCTATTAATCCCCTAACACCTCTAATGAATCTAGTCATGAGATCTAATCATCTTTGGCATGGTAGATTCATGAGAATTCTATAGTTTTTGGGCTATAGTCATATAAAATAGTTCTCTGGTCCTAATTTTCATAGTCTCATTAGGTCTGCATCGCCAATACTAACACAACAGTTCTTTCGAATTGTCAATTAGAGTTATATAGCCTCCTTAATTGGGATTTTAGTGTCGCGAATCAATCTAACGAACCAAATTTGTTCGCGTAGGGCCCGTGCGTCACGGTTCCTACGACTCGTGTGCATCCCGGTCGAACAAGGACAGTGTTCACACACGTGCGCACGCTCGAGCGGCACGCATCCTGGATGGCGTTCCGCGGACGTGTCTTCAGCGTGGGTGCGAGCGTGTCACGGCTCTCGGGCGCTTGTGCGTCCCTATCAAACCGGGACGCGCCACATGTGGTGTGTACCCGAAGTCCATCCTAGGCGCACGTTACGCGTTGCGTCATTGGGATGCCTGGTTCGCATGGAGCTGGATGGAACCTGGCTTTCCGCGGCACGTTCTTCGGCTGGAAAGATGCCAGATCCAGCATGGATCTGGGTCGGAAGAGAGGGAAAAACCAGAGAGGGGATGGGTTCTTACCTGGGCAGCCTAAGATGGTTCCCTCTTTTCTCCAGCGTGGGATTTCCCTGTGTTTTTCTTCGGTCGGAACACTAGCTTGAGCAGCTGGAAGAGAAGGAGAAGAAGATGATCGAGGAAGAGGGGGAAGGGCTTTTTAAAGCCAGTGAAGGCAATGCCGCCATTTCTTTCGGCGCTGCCTCTGCAAGGCTGCGTCAGAAGTCAGTGAGAGGTAGGGGATGACCAAGGGTGTCATTATCAAAATGACCCCCTGCGTTTTTTGCCCCTTTTCTTTTTTATAGTCAAATTACATATATGCCCTCCATTTTTCAATGCTTATAACTTCTTCATACAAACTCTGTTTTTAGTGTTCTTTGAGGCGTTGGATTCCATTTTGAGTGTAGAATATAATGATACTAATTTTCATCACAAATTCCTTGGTTTCATATTTTAATTAAAATAACACATCCAACCACCTATTTTAAGCGTATATTAATTCCCACAATAAACAACCCAAACATCATGATTGATTGTGGTTGTAAAAGTGATATAATAATATTGAAAATTTTGAGTCATTATAATATGTGGCGATTGAATTATTTAACTTTTATGAGATGTAGAATGAGAGGGTTACTTAGAGTGTGAAAGTAAATGTGAATGTATATGGATTTACAAATGAAGTGAATGTGGATGTTATAGACAATGCATATGTTGCACTTTCTTATATAAATTATTTTCAAAATAGATGTGGATGGATAATGATGAGCATGGATGTTTTGCAGCCATTATGGATGTTTTAGGTTTTATATTTTAAGAACAATTCGGGGTATCAAGAAAGAAGTGGATGCATGTTGTATTTGATGTGTAATTTTTCATGTTTATAAAGATTGTTTGTATTAGGTGTATAGAATGTTGTTATTCAATGCATACAAAGGTGGTAGTGTATCAAGAAAGATGTTGATGCATTGTAGTGGATGGTGGTTTCAAATGTGTATGGAGATTAAAGTATTATGTGTATATGATGTTTAGTTTTTCATGTTTATAAGGTTTGTTTGAAGTATTAGGTGCGTAAAATGTTTGTTATTCAATGTATACATAGGTGGTAATGTATCAATAAATTAAAATGTGGATGCATTGTAGTGGTTATTAGTTTTTCATGTTTGTTGAGATTGACGTACATTAGGTATACATGATATTTGTTATCAAATTAATGTATACATATAGTATTGTATTAAGAAGTGGATGAATGTTGTATATTAATAGGTTTTTAATGTTTATAAACATTGTTTGAGTATCATGTACATGAGATGTTTGTTATTCAATTGTATATACGTGATGGACTTGGAAAATGAAATTGAAAAAAAAAACTTTTAAAGTCATTTTTCACTAAACAATTTCAAAACTAATGAATTTTTAAAGTCATTTAAACGTCTTTAAAAGTCCATCAACGTGAGCTTTTGAAGTCACTTATCTAGAAAATGACTTCTAAATTACCAACTTTAGAAGTTGTTTTAATGTAAGCTATTTCAAAAGTTCATCAATATGTGGCCCTTTTGAAGTCGCTTAAAGAAAATGACTTCTAAAGTCACTGTCTTTAAAAGTTGTTTTTTTGTAAGCAACTTGAAAAGTTCATCAAGATCTGGTTCTTTTGAAGTCGTTTATGGGAAAATGACTTCTAAAGTCACCAACTTTAAAAGTCATTTTTTTGTAAGTGACTTGAAAAGTTTATCAAGATGTAGTTCTTTTGAAGTAGTTTATAAGAAAACAACTTCTAAAGTCACCACCTTTAGAAGTTTCATTTTTTGTAAGAGACTTCAAAAGTCAAAAATTTTTGAAGTCGCTTACAAAAAAATGACTTTAAAAGTTTTTGACTTTTAAAATTGTTTATGTAAACGGCTTGAAAAGTTGCCGACTTTCCAAGTTGGCTGGGTAGAAGTCACTTATTAAGGGACTTCTATTATCACTTTTAACTGACTTTAAAAACCCCCTGTGTAGTAGTGCAAGTGGAAAGAGGCTCGTTGTGTATAAGATTTATAACTTTATCCTTTAATTCTTTATCTACCATTACCCCTACACAATTTCTATTATTGTTCTTTCCTACGTACCAGAGCTTATACACATCAAGCCCCTTTCCACTTGGTTTCTTGGATACAAGCAATGTTGATTATCCTATGTTTCATCGTATCGACTAACTATAGACTCTTACATGTCAATGTGCCTGCATTCCATGTAGTAATACTAATCTTGTTCTATTGACTAAGCCTATTTACCCACACACTTGTTTAATGGTGTGGGAACCTATGTATACTTTCCACCACACCTAAGCTCTAATGCAATGCGTTGCTTCCAAGGGAACGCTCTAGTAGCCCTTGCCTATTTTCCACTATACCCAAGATCCAATGCAACACATCACTTCTGAGGGAATGCACTAGTAGCCCTTGTCCATTTTCCACAGGCTCTGGGATCTATTGTAGTGCATCACTTATGGAAAATGCCCTAGCCTGAGGGAATGTTATAAGTCAATTCATGCATGGGATTTGCCATAGGTTTTGCATCAGACGCAAAACCCTCCTTTATCTAGGCTTGGGACTGGTTGCAATTAAACCATATAGAATTGAAACCACATAGGCGAAGATTTCATGGTGTGTTATTTGCAAATAATATTGTTTTAATTGATGAGACAAGGGAAGGCATAAAACTAAGCTAAAGTTATGAGGATACGCATTAAAATATAAAATAATTAAAATCAGCCAAACTAATACTAAGTATATGGAATGCAATTTTAATAAGGAGAGGAGCAGAAGTAGAGCACTAGTAAAAATTAATAATGAAGAAGTCCAGTTAAAATATCACTTTTGGTACTTAGAATCAATGCTTCATAAGAGTGGAGAGTGAGAGGGAGGTTATGTAGAGAATCTAAGCGGGTTGTAACATATGGAGATACATTGTTGGAGTTCTGTGTCATCAGTGGATGGCACTCAAATTGAAAGAAAAATGCCATAGGATGATTATAAAGCTGCCATGCTCTATGGATAGGAGTGTTGAGCAGTTAAGGAAGATCTTGCACATAGGATGAACTTATCTAAAATGAGGATGTTGAGATGGATGTGTACTAAGACAAGAAAAGGATAGAATTAAGAACGAAAACATTAGATGAAACTTAGGAGTACTACTAATAGATAATAAGATGAGGGAGCTTAGACTTAGATGGTTTAGACATGTCCAATGGAGACCTAATATGGCACCGGTTAAAAGCAGTGAGGTAATGCAAGTCAAAGGTTCTAAAAGGGCAAGGGAAAGGCCCAAAAGAATGTGAATAGAAGTGGTGAGAATATATTTAAAAACTTTGAGACTAAATGAAGCCATGATACTTAATAGAGGGGAATGGGGGAACAAGATTTATATGATAAACCCCTAATCGGAATAAAGTCTTGATGATGATAATGCTGCTGATGATGATTTATTATCTCGGCTTCAAGTTTTCTCAAATGCAGACTATGCTGGCTCTAGTGATGATTCCACTTTAGCCGTGGCTATTCCATCCTCTTTGCTTACAGCCTTATTTCCTAATCGATCAATGCATACGTATGGCTACACGCTCCTCTTGTGAATACTGCTTGATTGCCCGTGGCTGGTTTAATTTGGAATGTTCGTTTCTTTATGAGCTCGGTGTGCATTCTCATTTTCTTCTGCTCCATGATTCAACTTATCTCACAACGAATCCTGATATTTTATATGCGAAAACAAACCATCGAACTGGACTTCCACTAGATTCGTGACTATGTTTCTCATGGGTCGCGTTAAGTTCATATAATGTCAATAGGCAGATTCTTACCAAGACATTAACTTTCGTCTGCTTTTGTCAATATTCAAGTGGAATGTTCGAGTTTAGAATGCCCAACTTGAGGAGACGGGCCTGTGTCATGGATAGGAATGCTGTAAATGCATAAGAACTCATGCACCGATGAGAGAACACAAAACTAATAAATACGGATTTGCAAAAATGAATAATGTGTGAAGGTCCTCATTTTTCCAACTTTCTAATTGGCCGTGGATTGATTTTTTCAAAGTGAAATAGCAGAACTGAACAAGGTAACATAAAGAGGTGAAGACAAGCGGTTGAAAGTACCTTCTCCCCTCGGGTTGAAAGTGTTTAATGTTAGCAATGAATTAGATGTGATGCACACCCAGCTGCCTGCTATGACTTCCACCAGTTTGGTGTCTTCTTCCAGCCCAAGTCTTTTGGGCGATCATTGCCAACAGCCCGACAGTATGACTCGGGTCTTCTGCAAGTGCACCTTTCGCCCAAGCTGCCATTGCGGTCAACCCTAAGATTAGATGATAGGAAAGATGAAGGAGACTAATTCTTCCCCAGCCTTTATGGTCGTTAGGAGCCTTGGTGCAATGCAACTGTAAAGTTGTCATCGTGTGATTTTAAGATCACCGATTTAAAGTGTGAAAATAGTCTCTTACAAAATGCAAGGTAAGACTGTATATTATTAATTTTTGTGGTCCACCCTTTCTCCAATCCCTATATATGCGAGAGCTTTATGCACCAAAACTGCCCGTGTACCTTTATGGTCTCCAGACAAGGACAAACAGAAATGGTTGCGCCTGCACATGAAATTATAGGGTACGTAATGGAGGGCTCGAAGTGTCAAGTTTGAGGGCTGGTTTTGGGTGATGCGCTACAATTCATATGCAATGCTCTAAAGATCTAATCTTGATCCGAATGACGAATCTTTCTTTTTAATATTTTTTTTTGTTAAGGCTTAATTATACAAAACACCCTGGACTTTTTGCATTTTATTCATTGATAGCCTGGATTTTAATTTTCATCAATTACATCCCAGATATAAGAAGTGTCAGCAATCGTACTCTAGTTACACGTGGCGTTGCGTTTCATCGGACGTGGCTCTCCTAGCTGACATTTGACTGCCTACATCGTCTTTGGATTTTGGCATGGTTTTGCGTTGATTCGAGGATGGCGAGATTGGCAACCACGAATCCAAGTTGTAGAGCACCTGGGTAGTTGCCATTTGGTGCTTGGAAGAGACTGGAGGATCGAAGTCAGGAGAGCTTATTTTCTAGCGGATTATCCATCCAAGCTGCTTACTCCATTTGATTTTTTCTCCTGCAAGTTTATCTCAGCCACCTAAAACACCATTAAGATGTTTTCTACGGACAAAACTTCATTAAATCTGGGTATAATTGTGTTGAGGACACAAATCATAGGTTAAATTGAGCAAAATTAGGGGATTTTTGCCAAAACTCCCCTAAATGGGATAATTTTTCTAAATACATTCTTAATTATTTCTTAATGCTTTAATAAAGGCTTACTTTAGATTACAATTACCAGCAGATCATTGGTGTTAATCCCCATCAGATGCCGTCCACAAATTTAGCTCTCTCTCTCTCTCTCTCTCTCTCTCTCTCTCTCTCTCTCTCTCTCTCTCTCTCTCTCTCTCTCTCTCTCTCTCTCTCTCTCTCTCTCTCCTCTCTTCGATCACCCAAGAAAAATCAGAACATTTTTATTTTTCCCTTTTCTCCCAGATGTCCTATATCTTATCTTCATTGAGGAAAGGTAAAGTTGGCATGAGATATTCATCTTCTGCTACCAATATGATGCCTCTGCTCTAAGTTATTCTAGTAAATCTTTGTATAATCAGATTCTTTTGGTATCAAATAAGGTTAGTACCATTAATTTGTTCTTTGTGTTGACATATTTTTTTCATATATGAGATTAGTTTTTTCAAACATGAGTTTGAATTTTTGTTTTCTGAATTAGGTTCTATATAGGTTTATATTTACATTGGGAAAGTGGAGCAAAGAGAGAGAGAGAGAGAGAGAGAGAGAGAGAGAGAGAGAGAGAGAGAGAGAGAGAGAGAGAGAGAGAGAGAGAGAGAGAGAGAGAGAGAGAGAGAGAGAGAGAGAGAGAGAGAGAGAGAGAGAGAGAGAGAGAGTTTCCATTGATGTATGAGATTACATATCTATAGATATCTACATATCTGTAGAAATTTCATATCTATAGATAAGAAGAGAAGTTGATTTCTCTACATGCCTATATTGGCATCATGCATGCATAATGAGTTTATATGGATACATCTGTGTGGATCCATCTCTATTAGGTTAACAATTTTTCAATAGCAGAAGCCATAAGAATGTCTACAAATTTCATCAAGTATCTCTAGTAGACAAATCCGAAAGAATACCCAAGCCATACTCACAGCAATTAGATGGTCTAGATCAGGATTTATCTCTAACATATAAGGATTTATTAAGAAAAAATATCCTACTTGGGATCCTTTTAGCAAAAATCCTCAAATTTGAAGTCTAGGGTCAAAATGAAATATATATATATATATATAATTTAATTCATGGTTTTTTGTACAATTAAACATTTCATTAAAAAAATTTATTGGAAACTGATCCTTTGATTCCTATTCATGTTTTTTCTAAGCCGTAAACAGAGGTGATTGTTGTGCTGTCCACTTTTGTTGAATTTAATTAATGAGAACTTTGGGACATGGCCTACTACAGATTAGCCCCAAAAAAATAAATGATTTGGATCATTCTACATGCTTCTTATTATGGAGTATACTACCATTTGGACTCCCACCCAATGAGAGAATTGCTTATTAAGATTTGTACCGCATGCTGTAACAATATCTATAAAGTATGGACTATTAAAATAGAATGACAAAAAGGCAATTTCTAAAGAGAAGATTAGAAAAAAGATCCTATACTATGCACATTTTTCAATCGTATCCTAAATTTTAGGTTTAATCACTTGTATCCTAAATTTAAATATTGATTCATCTCAATTCTACATGAGAAGCAGATGAAAGCTCATGCTATTACATTTTTCTTCGACTAATCCTTCTAAGAACCTTCTCAAAATAGCTAGGCATTGCATGAACTAGTCAATTATCTTCTCTGATAATCTTGATTTGTAGACTCACATCCTTTGTACCTAGTTCTGTTTGTCAAATGTTTGATTTTGTATTGATGATGACACAAACCATCTACATACAACTATATCTCCTGTTTTGAAAAAACCTTTTGCAAAACAAATATGTCCTTCTGAGAACCTTTTCACAATAGCTAGACATTATATAAACTAGCATATTATCTTTTTTGATAATCTTGATTCCTAGAATCACATGAGTTGCTCCTAGACCTATATCATAAAGTTTTAATCTATATTGATGATACCACAAATCATCTTCATATGATTATATCTTGTGTTTTGAAGGAGCCTATCTCCACTGCTTGTTATGACTTGCTGAATATCAGCACATTATAAGTGAGGTTATAAATTAAGAACTAAGTTCATCAAGAGAACTAGTTAGAAATAAGTCTATTAATACTCAATAATATTTAACCAGGTGTTAATCATTATGAATAAATGTTACACTCTAAATTTATTATAGAAATATGTTCACATATGGGAATGAATTTTGAATATGAAAACATCCCATTTAATTTAAATTTCAAATTTATCATGATTTAATTTAGATCTAGATTTGAAAATAAAAGCTAATCAATACTAGAGCCAAACTTTCCAATTTGGGACATTCAATCCAAATCAAATAGATTTGGGCATCCCAAACCTAATCAAATTTGGATATGACAATGTTAAAGAAATTTAACTTGATCTTGATATTAAAGCTATTTATTTCTAAAGATCCAATTGTCTCATCTCATCTAAAAATCTAGAACATCCAATTAGATGTGATTTGATACAAATCTAAAATCTTCTAGAGATTCAAATTGTTTGAACAATCAATATGAATAAGTTAGATCCTAATAGCTCTAAGCGGTTTATCCTATACATTAGAGGATGTCCATTTTTTTTAGTCAAAGGACGTCTCTCTCTCTCTCTCTCTCTCTCTCTCTCTCTCTCTCTCTCTCTCTCTCCGGATCTATCACCCTCCCTTACTCAAGTCCTAAAATAAAAATGTGATCAATGATATTAGGTTGGAGAAAAAGATGAATTGAGAATGAGATCTTCAAAAAGATCCGGGAAAGGAGATCATGTGAGAGCTTTATAAGAGAAGTTTGATTTACCAAATAGATAAGCAATGCTACTATTACACAAGATCTAGGAATCCATACTAGGATTAATTTTTGTCAACACCTAGTACTAGATATAGCAAGTAAAATTGTCATGTAGTATATACATTGATTATTAGAGGATTGGATCATTAGATTGATTGAAATATGTGCATATTTTAATAGATGATTGATCATTTAATTCATGTATGTATGTGAATGTGCATGCTCTAATCACCTAACTATATATGTTCTGGATCTAATTTATCCATCTAAGTATATATGTGCATGATCTAATTTTATACCTATCCATACATGTATATAGGGGCATGATTTGAATATATATTTTACTGATTCATACATGTATGAATGCCCATGATCCAAGTACATATTACCTTGATTTATACTCACATGCGAGCACACGCGTGCATGTACGTGGTATATATAATTCAATCTCATGTATTAGAAAGGCCTAAGAAGATATTTGTGGATATATTCAAATAATTGATAATATTAACGCATATGCCAGATTATAAGGTTTATGATTTGATCCTAATCATAGAAGATATATGATATGCGATCTAAATTTGAACATAATACATGTGTGTGATCTATGATGATTTGCACCTTGAACTGGATTTGTGTAGGTCTATATTAACCTATGCTTGAAAACAAAATGAGAATATGCACTAGATGAATTACACATATGATTGAGTTATAAGAGCTAGAGAGTGTATGGTTTAGTTTTATAATTATAAAATTTTGAGTTTTTAAAATATTAAATAAAAAACTACTTAGTCTCAAATTTTTATTTTTTATGGTTTCAAATTTATTATTCATGTGATTTTGGAACTATAAAAATAATCAAAATATTATTCAACCTTGATTTCAAATTAATAGTTTTAATAGAAGATTTTTAAAAAGTACATTTTTGATCTAAACATTTATATCTTATATATGTAATTTTAAATTATAGAATTATAAGATTTTCACTTGAGTATTTTGTTCAATTTTATTATACTACAATTTTTGGAGTATTTAGTGAAGAAGAGTTAACTGAAGGTTTGGAGGCATTATTATTCCAATAATATCAAAATTGAGCATTTGATACAATAGTATGCTTCAAAGAAAAGTTTAGACAATATTTGAAAAGAAATTTGAATGCATTTTTCAGTAATATCTAGCAAGATGTAAAAGTCCCTTATGTATTCTATTTCCACTTCTAGACCCTAATGAGACATCAATAGTGGTTTTTTTATTCTTCATTTGAGATGTTAGAGAGGATATTTTTTGTTATTTGAACTCTGTATAAGGGTGACTTGTCTGAGATGTACTTTAGTAAGGGTCTCGATTAAGATGTACTTTAGAGGAGTTTTTGTGAAAACTTCTAGCTTAGATCTATGTGGACTAGCTTTTACTTAATGCTAAGTATTTAGGCTCTACTAAAAGGAGCTCAAAGGGTGAATGTTTGGCCTCTATGGATGGTACTCTGAACCTCATCTAATCAATGAGGGAATGAACTTGTATGAAACATATTAAGGCAGGTATCTATTGGCTGTGTTTGAATGCATGAACTATAATTTTTGTGGTTTTGGACTAAACATATCCATGTTATTTGGCTCTTATGTTGGAACTTTAAATGTTTGATTTTTAGGAAAATTGAATTTACTAATGATGTTTTGTCACATGCATGTTATTATCATCATTAAATGACTTTTTAGAAGGTAAGTGCAAAAATATACATGTTTATAATAATTATGGTAATTTTAAAAATGTTCATACATTATGCATTTAAAATAAACTTGATACAATATGTACATGTAATAGTTAGTATGCTCACCAAATGTTAGTTCGTTGAGATATTTTTAAATATCTCATATTATAGAAGACAAAGAAGAAGAAGGAATATCAAAAGAAAGAGAAATTCATTCAAAGATAATCAAGCTTAAGCGTTCTTTACTTTGTTTATTATGAGGTCGTGAGAGTGTAAAAACATGGAAACACTTATTTGAGTTTATGGAAATTGTAATAAGTTATGTAGTTTTGAATTTTTATGTGTCAAATTTTAGTACCTTATTTGCTCTGGTTTTGTAAAATGGTAGCATTTTATATGTCATGTGAGATTTAAAAGGAAAATCCCACGATGGAATACCCTAGGAATCTGTTACATCTCTAACCCTCACTACTACGACAATGGGTTTATATGACAGTTAAAATGGCTATAAAAGACGGTTACCCAACTATCTTATACCCAGCCATCTTATAAAATGAAATTCCATATAAGACAATTTATAGTACCATCTTATATTAAAGATATTATAAGACGGGTTTGAATAACCGTCTTATATAGGTTAACTTATAAGACGGTTCCCAAATACCTATTTTATAAATATAAATAAATATAGGACGGTTTCTAAATACACGTCTTATATAAAAATGTTTAATAAAGGACAATTTTTCAATAACTGTCCTATATAGTTCAGGATATAGGATGGTTATTGAAAAACCATCCTTTATACAGATGTATATAGGATGGTTATTGAAAAATCATCCTATATACAGAACCACATGGCATGGTTTTTCAATAACCGTCCTATATACTTCTTTATATAGGATGGTTATTCCAAACTCGTCCTATATAGTTTTGTATATAGGATGGTTTTTTAATAACCAACCTATATGCCAACTAGTATATATAGGACGGTTATTGAAAAACCATCCTATATTTCTCAGAAAATATAGGATGGTTTTTCAATAACCATCCTATATTACTTATACTTTCTCAAAATCGTGTTATCATTTTTGTTGGTTTCAATTCATACATTGTTTCGGCTATTTTGAAGTTTAAAACTTCATTTCTCCAAACATTGATACATATCTAACATTTCCAACATTCCATGTCAAACTTCTCCATACTTCTTGGTGAAATAATGAAAACATACATAGACTTAAATTTAAAAAAAAAAAAACATATGCGTCCAATTTGTGCTATGTAAATTATATATCTGTGATAAAATTGATACATGTTCAATAACATTAGATGTCTACAAATTAAAAGTAAAAAGATATTCAATCCATTCCATTCTGATGTCATGTATGTCTAATTGGGAGTAACTCTTGCTCCCCAAATTAGCTTGCAAGAAAACAAATATTACATCAATAAAAAACATTATTGTTAGAGTCATTTAAGAGATGTAAAAAACTATAAGACATAGGTCTTATGAAACTCAATGGAGGCTATCTAAAATGATCATAATCCATCATTTACAAGCATTATAGAAGCCCAAAATCAGCATCATATACAGTAAAAAATGTATGATAAATACACATTTACAAGCTACATTTTGCATGCTATGTTGAATGAAACATTGAAATCTAAGACATGGGTCTTCGCTAATTCAATAGAGGTTATCTAGAATGATCATAATCAAGAATTTGGAAGCATTACAGAAGTCCAAAATTAGCATCGTATATAGTAAAAAATGTATGGTAAAAATCCATATTCAAGCTACATTTTGCATACTGTTTTAAAAGAAATATCAAAATCTAAGACATGGGTCTAATTAAACTCAATGGAGGCTATCTAGAATGATCATAATCCAACATTTACAAGTATTAAAAAAGCTCAAAATTAGCATCGTATACAGTAGAAAATGCATGGTAAAAACATATATTCAAACTACATTTGGTAAGGTGTAGGCCTTTTTGAAAAAAACATCAAAATCTATGACATGCGCCTTATGAAACTTAATGGAAGCTATCTAGAATGATTATAATCTAGCATTTGCAAGTATTACAACAGCCCAAAATCATCATCGCATACAGCAAAAAATGTATGGTAAATATGCATTTACCGGCTATATTTTACATGTCATGTTGTATGAGACATCAAAATCTAAGACGTGGGTCTTCTCAAACTCAGTGGAGGCTATTTAGAATGATCATAATTCAGCATTTACAAGTATTGTAGAAGCTTAAATTTAGCATTGTATATAGTAAAAAATGCATGGTAAAAACATATTCAAGCTACATTTTGTACGTCTTTTTAAATAAAACATCAAAATCTAAGACATGAGTCTTCTTAAACTCAATGGAAGCTATCTAGCATGATTATAATTAAGAATTTAAAAGTATTAAAGAAGTCCAAAATCAGTATAATATACAATAGAAACTGCAAGAGAAAAAATGCATGTACAAGGATCATAATCAAGCATTTACAAGGATTAGAAAGTACAAAATTATGAAATGAGAGAGATGTAACCTAATGAGAGAAAGTTGATCCCCTTTCTACTTATTCTCCTTGAGGGTTTTGGGTTCGAAAAATTCGAATAGGGGAAATGAGAGACTGGGGGGGGTGTTGTTGAAAAAAATTGTATGGGGAACTGGGCATGATTTCTCTCCTCCCCCCTCTTCTTTTTCTTCGCTCCATTCTTCACTCTATTTCTCCTCTCCTCTTCTTCTTCTCCACACAGGGTTTTGGGGGTTTGGGTTTCAAAATTTTGAATGGGGAAAAGGGGTGAGTTTTAAACAATCGTAGGGGGTTTGGGGTTTTAAAATTCGAACTTAGGGAGAAGGGAGCTTAGTATATAGGATGATTTTAAAAACAATCCTATATTTTGAAAAAATAAAGGGTAGTTCTGTAGAACCGTCTTATCTAAACATGAATATAGGACGGGTCTGCATATTGGTCCTATATTCTTTTGAATAAAGGACGGTTCTACAAAATCGCCTATATTCTTTTGAATAAAGGAAGATTTTGAGAACCATCCTATATTCACTTGAATATAGGACGGTGGTTCAAAATCATTATATATTGTTATAAATAAAGGACGGTTCTTTAGAACCGTCCTATATTTTATTAATTATACAAGATGGGTTTTAAAGAACTATCCTATATTAATGGTCTATTTGGCACGAAATATTTCCAACCAGCCCATCGAATTGGACTTTTAGTACCTCCAAAAGACCTTTCACGTGGTTGCTGTAAAATAGGACAAAAGAGGGGCTGTAGGAGGCTTCATGCATTCACACTTGACACTTTTACAATTGGCCCCTTGGAACCCCATCAGGGTTGCCACTCCGGACCTTGCTTCTAGGGGGCGCTGCCCTCAAATTCCTATTATTCCTTCTTGTAACCGTTGTGATTTCTGTTGACCTCATCAACAACTAAGTTAGTCATACTAATGTACTACAATCTCATACTATTGTGACACTCCTAGTGATATCTTATTGAGGTGGGCATTGTCATATACCAACATAATGAAAAAGTACAAGAGCGACTACTACCCAAATGATATCACCTGAGAAAATATAAGTTCATGACAAACTCCATGTAAATCCAACCCAATGTTTGAATTTTCATCGAAGAAGCTGAGAGTTAATTCAACTTTAACTTATAAGATGTAAAAAATATAAGATGGTTATTAAGACCCGTCTTATATAATTTTATATAAGACGGTTCTAGCAAACTGTCTTATATTATTAGAGTAATATAAACCGGTTCTAGGTAATCGTTTTATATTCCTTCAATAATATAGGATGGTTCTTACGAATCGTCATATATTAATATAATAATATAAGATGATTTTCCGGAACCATCTCATATAAAATTATATAAGACGGTTATGTGAAACCCATCTTATATGTTTATAGTATATAAGATGGCTAACTATAACCGTCTTATATAAATTTTATATAAGATGATTGCTCTAAAATCGTCTTATATTTGCTGTCTTATAAAGTCCAAATTTTAGTAGTGCCTCCAATAAATGTTTTGCATATTTGGGGCATGACACTAATTGGGTTGGATCATTTGAAGATAAAGCCTATCAATGTAGGGTCCCATACTCTCAAATCAGTCCAAATAGCCTTTCTCTGTTAAGTATAGGCACTTCATGTTAATTAAGATTTTCTAGTGGACAAGGCTTTGAAGCTGTGGCATATCTACATCTTTGTGTCAGATCATCCCACCATGTCTACTTCTCAGTCCTCATCCAACCCCAACAATGACATCATTGCTATCTCTACGGCTGCCAACAACACCCAACTCTCTTCATCTCCATTCAATACTGGAATAATTCACCAGTATGAGACTCTTAAGTCAACCTTTGAGAACTATATTCTCTAGTCAGTCCCTGTATTGGAAGATCAAGGCATGTTTTGGTACGTTGATGGAATGGTAGAGCCAACTCCAAAATTTCTTGAAGGTGATGTAGCCAATCTCTCCATGGTAAACCCTGAGATTGTCACCTTGAGACATAAAGATCAGCAGACATGGAGTCTTATGACTGCCACAGTCTTGGTAGATGTCGTGTATCTGCTCACAGGCATTAAATTAGCCAAAAAGGTTTAGTCTATTCTTGAGGACTCGTACGGGTTTCTTAGCGATGTTAAAATACTGCAGTTGCATATGCAACTTCAAAACATGAAGAAAGGGAATATGTCGACCTGTAGTCAACAAGAATTCAATGCTACTATTTATAAGAATCTCCACTAATTGTGATATCATAGTCGTATTGTCCGTGATCTTCTCATAAGCCATGAGATAAGGTTTGCCGAAAATTTTACTCCATTATCCATGGCTCCATCGGTACATATCGCTATCGTCTTCTTCACGTGATCGTGATAAGAACAGCAATTCTGAAGGCGGCAACCAAAGTTACAGTTTCAATTGAAATAAAGGCACCCTAAACTGTTCTATGGTCCTCATTAACACCATTCTTGCAAGTATAAATTTGCATTTAGCTTCACAACCGCTTCGTCACCTTGTAGTTCACCAAGCTTAGTACCCAATTAACTCACTTCAATTTTGTTGGCTCGAAGATGGACAACTACCTTTTCATTTACATGGCATCACTCTTTTCCAATTAGAATATATTGACTATATCATACTCAAGGGCAATAGTGAGTGTGCTATTCATTGCTTTGTTAAGGCTCTGCCACGCATTCAAAGTTCTGGTGAGCTGCACTATTTTCTGGGTATTGAAGTTTTGCCACATCTTCAAGATATCATATTTATCGCAATGGAAGTATATTCTTGATCTACTTTCTCACTAAAATATGAAGCCACTAATCACAGCCCATGTCTTCTACAGTGAAGCTATCAAAAACCGAGTGGCACGCTTCTCTTTGATCTTCAGAAGTATAGACTTATTGTCAGAATGTTGCAATATGCTACTTTAACCAGGCCAAACAAAGCCCATGCTATAAGTAGAATATATCAGTACATGAACCAGTCTACTGAAGTAGGTAGTTTAACTATCCTACGCTGCCTCTAGGATTCTATATCACATGGTCGATTTCTCTGTCCGTTCAGATAATTTCAACTAAAGTTTACTCAGACGTGAATTGGGCTGGCCATGTTGAAGATCATAAATCCATCCAAGGATTTGCCGTTTTCTTAGGAGTTAACTTATTTCTCTCAGCCAGAAAGCAATCAACAATTTCTGGGTTGTCCACTGAATCCGAATGTAGAGCCTTTGCTAATGCAACGACGGAGTTAATATGGATTCAATCTCTTTTGTTGGAAATTAGCATTCAAAGGCCTCACCCTATTCTCTGGTATGATAACCTAAATTAAGGCCATTTACTTGACATCAAATCCAGTTTCTCATGCTTGAACTAAGTCCAAAGAAATCGATTTTCAGTTTGTAAGTAACTTAGTCTCAAAGGGTCTTTTGGAAGTTGGGTTTGTCTCGTCTTTTGGAAGTTTGGTTTATCTTAACTAGAGACAAAGTTGTTGCTGAGATATGACCAAGCCTCAATCAAGGGTTAAGTTTACAGTTGAGAGTCACCGACTGGAATTGCTCAACTTGAGGGGACGTATTAGAGCATGTTATTCTTGTATTATATCAGAGATTAATTTGTAAAATCACATGACACATTGTAACCCTAGAAGTATCTTTTTCTATATAAATGGAATACACTATCTCTCAAATTATCGGGAGAGATTCATTTTACCATGCATCAAATGGGCATGTGCTAACCTCTCCTCTGAGGTTCATTTGTGAGTATTTAATTAGCACACCATGTAAAAGCAATGGTTATTGATGGCGCTTGAAGCTTTCAAACACTATTGATATTAACCATGACGACGAAATTTACCAGCAAAAAAATAGCGGAGGGAGCTAAAATGACGGGTTTAATAGAGGATTTCCAACAAATTCACTGCCAACAGTTATAAAAACAATGAATCAGAATCACAATGCAAATCCAGGACGATTTAGTTTCAATTTTGCTTTCTTTGTGTAGCTTGTGCGTGGGTGTTTGCCTTTTTGCCTACCTTTTTGTTCAGTGCGTTGGAATGATTTGTATAGTTCGTCTCTGGATAGACTGTTTAGATCACCTTGTTCGATCTTTCTGTCCTTTATGTATTTTCCAACTTGGATATACCCAAACACCACTAAAAAAAGAATGTTACCAACGAAAAGATTACATGAGCCTAGCATCTTCGGAGCAAAATCATCCATTTGCAGCACGTAAATTAATAGTCATAATAAAAGTTTCCATTACTGGATTGTATTGATTATGTGCCAACAAAAACATTACATGAGCCAAGCAACTTCGTGATATAAATCATCAATTTGCTGCACATATAGAATCATAGAAAAAATCTCCGCCAATGCATTGTATTAACCAGGTCTTTCGTAAATATTTGTCGAGGACGGCTTTCTACTTGAGATTGCTGGGAAAACACGCCTGCATCAAACCGGTTAAAACACAATTATCCACAACTACCCTCCTAATGCTCAATGAGTTGACGTCAACACTAACGCTACATGAGGGGCCAAATTATCACACAAGGCGCCCTCTCTCTACACCAGTCTCGATCTTTTGGGAAATCAACAATACTGGAACTGTCTTCTTATGCTAGACCTATTAGAAACAAAAACTTAATTTGCTGCTTCTGATGATATGAAGCCTTTTGGTAACGATGACTTTCATGGTTGTTTCCATTATATATATATATTCATATATATTTAGTTGTGTACACGCTTAAGAGGAGATGAAGGTGTACTTGCTCATTTTCCCATACAAGGTAGAACTCTTTTGGTAGATCTAAACTGCTCGTTAGGTTCAGAGAGCTAAAAATATATAAGCCGTGACAAATGAATGTATTTGGATGATTCTAAACACTTGTTTTGGGTATTTAAAAATTTGATAAAAATAGATGAGCATAATTTCAACATATAAAACTTAGGCTATAACCATTCTGTGGGCATGAAAGTTGAATTCTAGTCTATCTATGTCATTTCAAATATTCTAAATAGTTTAGATCTGCAATACAAGTGTTACCTTGCATGGAAAAATGGGCTTATACATTTCCCTCTCTTCTTCAGTGTTTATGCTCATCAAATGCATTCGCGCACATATATAATATTGGCACAATCATATTGATTACTACAAAAAAGGTAAGGGTAAAAATATCTGATTTAATATTTTGTAACATTATATTGTGGGCAGTAGTCAGCAAATATTCAAGTATGACAAAGAGAAATAATTCCTTTCACTGACTATCATCATGTCATTTGACACTCTAATGCTATTTCTAATTTTTCTGGCTGGTGACTAGGTTTATGGAAAACTGAAATGCTGTTGGACTGATTTTGGGACCCATCTTACCAGGGCCCTGCTTCGGATAAACTGACCCATTGATCTTGTTCAGCCTATCCTGAATTGGTTAGCCACTGAAATTTAGGATCACCGAATGGTTTTAGTTCTTCCATTTTGATTTCTAAATCATGATCATTAGAATTTCTTGTTAAAAGGAATTACAAGCTAGAAGCATATAATGGACAGGAATTTTTGTATGAGCCTAGTTGGCCTGGTCCCCAAGTCAGTCAAGTTGAAGCCAGTGAGAGATGTTTTGATTGGATGGCTAAAATTAGAGGGAAACTTTAGTTCTCAAGTGATCCAAATCATTGATCTTCAGTATCCATTGCTACAAAAGCTATGCCTACAAAATCTCTACTTTTTACTAGTTTTAACTTTTCAATCTCTCGTCATAAAATGAATGGTAAATTAAGGATACAAAGATTTGGATCATCCAATGGATAAAATTCTTTAAAGTGATCATCTATTTAAGAGAGTTAGATGATGTTCGGATCACGCAAATCATTATCCATACTTGTACCTGATAGTAACGCCTGGCCGCTACAGTGCCCAGATCTAGTGGGAAAATAATGAAAGAATGACGCCAATGCCTAAGATAGCTAGCTATTATAGATGTGCTTATTACCGATTCAAAAGGAATGGTTACGTTTTCAGCCATTTGCCCTTATTACATAGTATATTTGTCCTATGTGATGCACGAGGTAGCCTATTTACTCATTTATCTAAATCATTGATGAATTGGGGCCTACGTACAAAATAATTCAAATTTTCTGTATCGTCTAATAAGGTTTGCTCAAAGAAAAGTGTATTAGCTTGATATATAGATGAATAAATAAGAAGGAAAGATGAGAGAGAAAGAAATTAGAAAAATACGAGAAACCGTGAAACATATAGAATGAAAAGGAAGGAAAGATTAGAGAAAAAGAAATTAGAAAAATACGAGAAATCCTGAAACATATAGAATGAAAAGGAAGTTAAAGATTAGAGAAAAATAGGAGAAAACTTAATGACTTTTAAGGAGCCCACTTATTTAGATAATAAAATATCATATTAAAATATGAAGACTATTAAAGTTAGAAGAATATATATATGAGGAGTGATGATTTCATATAGGAATTGCAAGTGCAAAGTGCATGTGACATTTGATTAGTCTGGAAAAAGTTTTTAACTGTCATTTCCTTTAACTTTTTCTATTTTGTGCATTTTTTTCAGCCAATCAAATGTCACTTGCTCCTTGTACATGCATGAAACAGCTGAAATTAACACACTAGAGAGAGAGAGAGAGAGAGAGAGAGAGAGAGAGAGAGAGAGAGAGAGAGAGAGAGCTGGTCATAGACGACAAGGCATATCCCCTTGAATATGCTTGGTCATTAGTTTGAGTTGTGGCTTTCCCCTTCTAGCCACGAGTGTGTGAGTGATTTGCTTTGTATAACTCTTGGTTTGTACAAAATGACCAATTGTATCATTTCATAAACTAAAACCCGAGTTTAAAAACTTTCATACCTTGTCTTCTTTTTAACAATTTTCTCTGCATGTTTCTTCCCTATTTATTGTCCACACTGTAGTGTACTGCAAGCGTCCAACTTCATTTACTCCCCTTGCGAGTTCTCTCCCTCGCGCACACACACACACAAAACCCGCTTACGAAAGCGGACGTGCCTTTACTAGTATCGTATAATACAAACGATTAGGATCATGCAATGGATTATACTGTTAAAGTTATGGCATGTGTACGCCCGCTTCCAGTAAATGTATCATCTAAATTTCTGATACACATTATCACTTAATTAGGAGTCTGGACTCCTATCTCCCGTCTAATGGTCAATCGTCAACCCATCAGTTTCAAGGAACTGCCCCATTCTCATACAACTTACAAGAGGTAAATGCACGGTGATTGGAACCAGTCATACGAATGGTTCGCTCTCCACGGAGAATTTCATCTTCCAAGCCCACAAATAAGACAGTCTTGGCTGCATTGAACCAGAGAACAAGGAATGAATCTTTAAGAGAAAAATGACTACCAGTCACGTTCAATAGAGCAAAAGTTATAGCAGATTTGTACCTAGAATTGTCAAAGTAGATACCGTGAACGGTTTCTTTGGAACAATGATGTTAAAAAGTACCACTACTAACTAACGCCGTTAACGGATCCAGTGGTCAATTAAAACATAGGATCGAACAATGGCCATTGTGTGCTTGATCATCTAATTAGACTGATCAACTATTAGATTATCTTAATGGTTTCTATTGTAGGAATACATTCAGGCTAATACGAATGGGCCTTGTATTACCTGATTAACATGAAGTTACAGGTAACCCACTTTTCCCTGTTTGTTTAGAACTCCTAGAACACACTTCATAGCATTGGAAGGCTGCATTACTGGTCACCTATTAAAATTATAATTACAAATCTATTCTAATTAGGAAAGGAAATTAGAAACTGTGTTATTTAAGTAGAGAGAGAGAAAACGTAAGTGCTGTTCTCTCTTTTGTAAGGTTTTTGGAGATTTCAGAAAGGAACTAAAACCATGATTTATTTACAGATAGACGAGAGGCGAAACCCACACATTAGAAGTTTGTCCCGCCTGTACGGTTTTCCTCTCTTTGGTATGATTTTCTCATGAAAGCTTGGAGAGATTTGGAAGATCTCTTTGATCGATGTAACCTTGTAAAGCTTAGTTGGAAGATGCTAGTACGTGCTCTAGAAGTTGATCAAGGAGTTTTATGAAACTATTTTTCCTTGTTTAGAGGTTGTGGTTTAAAGGAAAAGATTTGGGGAAAACTCCAATGGTTGACCGAAGTAAGATTTTTGTTGTGTGATAACTCAAATTTTGTGTAATTGGCTCTTATTTACTATTGCAAATAAGTAAATTTTTCGTGTTTATTGTTTGTTCTTTTTACATGTATTACAATCTAGAGCATTAGGACCAACATTTGTTTCAAATTCCAAGGTTTAATACTCTAAATCAATTAGTTTTATAGTTAATAAGAAATATTTATGTAAAAATATCAATCATAAATAGGCCGCTATTTTGAAATTTTATTGTGCATAAATTGTTGCCTAATTATTGAAGATATTAATCTGCTAAATTTGACACTATTTTCTCTGATTATGTATGTGATTTTCACAACTATATTGATTGCTTAATCATAATTTTTAGCATTATTTATTCCATGTTAATTAGGTTTAGTTTGTTGCATGTTTTTAGGCATTAAGTTGATATCAGTTTTAGGTGTTGATCTATGCCTATGTGTAGCAATCCTAAGAACCAAATATCAAATTGCTTTTGTTCCTCTAATTCCTAAAAAGATCAATCTAAATTAAGCCAATTGATTGTTCTAAATTAGAGGTTTTGATCTTATTAGATTTTTTTCGATAATAATGATATGTTAATATGTAAATTGTAAAATTTAAGCAATTATTTTATTTAATGTTAAGTAATTATCAAAAATAAATTATCCAGAATTAGATCGATTAGATCCAGAATTAGTCGATTTTGGTGTCAATATTTAACATATAATTGTCATATAAAAAGGTAGTGTGTTAGGACTATTTTATATGCTATTTTATGTATTATTTCATGTCTTATCTTTGGAATATTCTTAAATAACTAATATAATCAATTTGCATGTTTCGATTTAATTTATAATCTAATTATTGCAAATTGTTTGAAATTGAGATTATATGTCAAATAGTAATTTTGTGAATAGGCATATATAATTATTCTTTATCTTCTTATTTCAAGATACATGGTTTTAGTTGTTTACTATTTTTAAGTAGGTGTAGAACAAGTGCTAAACTTAAAAATACTATTGTAACCTCTAACTACTAAAAATTCAATGTATGACTATTGTAAAGAATTTATGTGCTTCGATTAAATTTTAAATTTCACTAATTGGCAATTGATTTGATAATTACTAGTTTTGTGAGTTGAATAGATTTCATGTCTACTCTCTAGAGAGAGGAGGCATACACTATAAATTTTAGTGCATTTGAAAACTAGTTGGTTTATATTAATTCTAAAGTTTCAGAGAATGAACTAGTTAGTTTTTAATTGTTTGTATATTTTGAAACTCAAGGTAAATTGCTTAGTGTTCTATGTAATTAATGTTATTTGTAATTGCTTGAACACTAAACCAATAGAAGGTTATTATTTATTTATTTAAATATCTAGTTATAATAATCAATAATGGCCTCCAAAACAACAACCTCAAAACTTAGAGAAACTAAAAAGTTAAATGTGAATAATTTCCTGATGTGGAGGAGAGGAATTCAAGACTTAGTTGAATACGTTCTTGATCTAAACCACTTGCTAATGCGATAGTAAAACATGATAGTACATATCAAAACGATTAAGAGGATGACAGAAAGGCATGGTCCATTATATTGATTTACATGGAACCAAATATTGAAATTATATTTGAGATCCGACCTACATCCTATGCTTGTTTATTTTGTCATTGCAAAGTACGGATAGTACTTTGAATCTTATCTCCCTCACCTATGGGAAAATAATAATATGACACTACTACACAAGGGGGCTTTTAAAGTTGGTAAAAAGTGAAAGTCATCAACTTTTAAAGTTGTTTAAAAAAACGACTTCAAAAGTCATTTACTTTTGAAGTTGCTTAAATAAAAATGACTTCTAAAGTCATCAAGTTTGGAAGTTGTTTTGTCGTAAGCGACTTAAAAAACAACCAAATATTAATTGACTTTTGAAGTTGCTCAAGAAAAAAAGACTTCTAAAGTTGTTGACTTGATAAGTCATTTTTGGATAAGTGACTTCAAAATAATTTCATTCGGATGAACTTTTAAAATTGTGTATATAAAAATGACTTCAAACGCTTGTGACTGTAGAAGTTGTTTTCATGTAAGCGACTTTAAAAGTAAAACATTTAAACAATTATATAATTAATTTTAATAAAAAATTCTCAATTTTTAAAGTCATTTTAAAAAAAATGACTTTAAAACTAATGTTTTTTTTAATTATAACAAATTTGTTTGATTGCTCCAACTCCTATATACAATGAATAAAAAATACCTGATATTCAATCAATGTTTACAAACATTAAGAACTTGCTTACAAAAAATGTTCATCCACTTCTTAATACACAATACCATGTATACATTAAAATATTTCAATCTTCATAAACATGAAAAACCAATAACCACTACATTGCATCCATATCTTAATCTTTTGATACATTATCACCTATGTATACATTGAATAACAAACATTCTATGTATTTAATACTTCTAACAATCTTTAAAAACATGAAAAACCAAACATCATATACACCTTTCATGCACATTTCAAACCACCATACACTACAATGCATCATCATCTTTCTTGAAACACTACCGCCTATATACACATTGAATAATAAACATTCTATACACCTAATACAAACAATATTTTTAAACATGAAAAACCAAACATCAAACATCATATACTTATCATTATTTATCAACATATATCTTTAAAATAATTTATATAAGAAACTACAACATATGCATTATCTATGACATCCGAATTCACTTCATTTGTAATTCTATACACATTCTAGGTAACCCTCTCATTCTTCATCTCATAAAAGTTATATAATTCAACCTTCACATATTCACTTTATGTTCAAACTCCAAATTCATTACATTTGTACTCCTTTATTCCCACACTCCAAATTTTCCACGCATTCATTGCTTAAGATGCAAATATATATATATATATATATATATCAAAGAAAATAATAAAATCTAAAGGAACACAAACAAGTCAATGAAAAAATGCTTTATTATATACTTCAAGTCCAAGTAGTTACTCCAAGTAATCTAATTAAAACTCATTACATACTCAGCTCATTCATTTCATATTTAAATAAATTTAATTAAGTTAAAATGTTTTAGCTAGATCCATAAAAACTATAGAAAAATATAACATTATGCAGAATAAAAAGTGTTTTACCTTTTTTAAATGGGAGGCAGGAGTACAATCAAATATTAAGGTCCTCATGTACCTCAGGACATAATGCCCACACTCGCAGTCAAAGTGTTGTTGAGGGCACTGTGCAACAAGGACAACAAAAAAGAACTCATAAATATTATTTTTAATAAGGTGAGTTTAATTAGTAATAACTTAGAGCAATTAACTATTTCATATACCTTGACATTCTTCCACATGAGTTTTGATGGTTGTAAAGTCTTAGTCACTGTAGCCCATTCCCACCAACTCCTACAAATTTAAATTTCAAATGCATTATAGATTAATAACAAATTACTTATTTACACATAACACATGAAAAAAAAAAATGCTTCCTTATTTATAATATTCATGAGGGAGGGGTGAATGTGCACTCTACAAGAAGAAAAAAAAAAAAAAACATGACACCATGCACAACCAAAATGCACAGCATCTAATGAGACCTACATAGATAGTCATATGGATTGTAATGGAAGTTGACAATCCCTAAGTAAAGAATAAATTAGCAAGAAAAGAAGAAAATTAAAACTTACACGCTATTGTAGGGAATCATTAAGCCCTATCCCTGAGAGTAGGGTAAGAAGCCTGGCAAAATATCCTTAATATGCCTCTTGATTGGCTATTGCTCCGTCGATTTAGAAATGATGCTAGGGTCAAGGAATTGATAAAGTGTACCCTCACCTTCAAAAAGGCTAGTAGCATCATTTAAGAAGCTGCATTAAAGAAATAATTATAGCATATACCAATAAAATATAATATATAATGAAATACCAAGTGATTTACAAGCAAGTATGTGCATATACCCCATGTAGGAGACAATGTGAGGGTACTCGAGCTGATCCCATAGGCAAACTCGTAATAGGTTCTCTATCATAAGTGACACTTCAACAACTTCCTTGGTAAGTACTCCCCGCTTGAGTTGTGTAGGATTGATTGCCATATTATCATTGACGAGACCATAGATTAACCTAAAGGATCGAGGCATATTAGGTGGGACTTCCACATTCTCCTAGGTTCGCTGCTATAAAAGATGTAAAAAAAATTCAGCTAAATAATATAATATTAATCTATGAAGAAGGCCTAATTTATGATGAAAGAAAAATTGAAGTTATATACAAGTACCTGTTCCATTGGTGCAGCAGCTAAAGGTGACACTAAAATGGTGGTCGTTCTCGATGCCTTATTTTGTTGTTGATTAACCATATAAAGTTATTAAACACTTAAATGAGGTCTTAGGTAAAAAATATTATTGAGAAAGGTACATAGTATGATAAGATACATAATGTGGACTCTATGGGAATGACTAATGCCTCTGGCCAAGCGATGTGATATGCAACTACCTACCTAATGGTTATAATATTTTTTATTTTCCAATGGGAATTGTAGACAGGCATTAGCATTCAAAACCATTATAATGGAGACCCACTTAGTATATGGTGGCATACTATTTCCGTGTAAAATGTTTGATTCATGCTCATAGCATGAACCAACTACCACAATATTTTGATGGGAATCAAAGGCCAATAAGCATTGAAACACTTACAAATCAAATATGCAGTAGAGAGGTTGAGATATAGAATTATTACAAATGGATAATGAAAATTTATAGTCTTGTCAATGAATATACCTCCTAAGCAGGAATTCTCTTTTTGAGGGCAGACAGATGTCCTTCATTATATTCTTCAGATGGGGAATTGTGGCTTGCATGTGATGGAGGTACAGCAAGGCACGATTGCTGGCAGGGGGTCGAGGAACAATCATCATACCTCCCTCATGCAATTGTTTAAATAAATCACCCTTTATTTTCTTAACGAGCTCGTTGTAGGCCTTCTCATCATCTTGAAGTCTA
The DNA here is from genome assembly GCA_035236585.1 of Warburgia ugandensis. Taxonomy (NCBI): domain Eukaryota; kingdom Viridiplantae; phylum Streptophyta; class Magnoliopsida; order Canellales; family Canellaceae; genus Warburgia; species Warburgia ugandensis. Next base: position 34,331,263 of record CP141139.1, read on the forward strand.
AGTATACATCCTCCACCGAAGAATTTCGAAGGAACAACACCTCGACCCATGCCCCTAACTCAACTAGGGTGGTCCTACTTATTTCCCATAGCCCTATACAGGATGTCATCCTTGGCAACACTACTGCTTAAAGTTTACGTAATAGCACTTTCTTGGGTAAGAATGTCTTGCAAAATTTAATTAGAAAGACATGATCATTTTATTTTATCAATTGTAAAAAATGTATAGATAGGTGGAACCACTTACTATGCGCAAAGCAATTTGCACAGTAGCTTCATATGCAAACCTGTTACCAGTACTTCCCACTGAATGCGCCATCTTCCAAAGGATGGAGTGATCAATGGGTTCCGTAGTCCCAGCCCTGTTTTACTGTCAAGCAAGGCACTACAATTAGAGAACATGTATATAACTATAGTAGCATTAAATTGAATGAGATAAATTGTCACAAATGCTTACTTCGCTCTTCTCAACGAGTGTAGCCCATCCTAGATAGGTGGTGCTGCATTTTTGCTTCATGAACCTTTCTTCCCCTTGCACTCTTTGCCTACACATTTTCACATTCGTGAGCAAGTGCACTAATTGAACGTTACATGTAATTAAAAGAATGAAGCATCGTTTTTTCACATACCTCAAACTTGGCGGAGGTGAGATTTTGTACAAATGCATTCCAAGCCTCATGGTCAATGATGTCGGAGTAAATGGAAGGCACCGTGTATAACCTTGATGGCTCATTGACATTTGGATATATGTAATTGCAAACAAGGTACTTCTTTCATTTTCTCCATTGCTCACTTGTCCCTTGTGAAGCACACATCTTCTTGTCATTGTAGGCCTTCTCATCATCTTGAAGTCTAAGTATACATCCTCCACCAAAGAATTTAGAAGGAACAACACCTCGACCCATGCCCCTAACTCGACTAGGGTGGTCCTACTTATTTCCCATAGCCTTATACAGGATGTCATCCTTGGCAACACTACTGCTTAAAGTTTACGTAATAACGCTTTCTTGGGTAAGAATGTCTTGCAAAATTTAATTAGAAAGACATGATCATTTCATTTAATCAATTATAAAAAATTTATAGATAGGTGGAACCTCTTACTATGCGCAAAGCAATTTGCACAGTAGCTTCATATGCAAACCTGTTACCAGTACTTCCCACTGAATGCGCCATCTTCCAAAGGATGGAGTGATCAATGGGTTCCGTAGTCCCAGCCCTGTTTTACTGTCAAGCAAGGCACTACAATTAGAGAACATGTATATAACTATAGTAGCATTAAATTGAATGAGATAAATTGTCACAGATGCTTACTTCGCTCTTCTAAACGAGCGTAGCCCATCCTAGATAGGTGGTGCTGCATTTTTGCTTCGTGCACCTTTCTTCCCTTGCACTCTTCGCCTGCACATTTTCACATTTGTAATCAAGTGCACTAATTGAATGTTACATGTAATTAAAAGAATGAAGCATCGTTTTTGCACACACCTCAAACTTGGTGGAGGTGCGATTTTGTACAAATGCATTCCAAGCCTCTTGGTCAATGATGTCGAAGTAAATGGAAGCCACCGTGTATAGCCTTGACAGCTCATTGACATTTGGATCTATGTAATTGCGAACAAGGTACTTCTTTCATTTTCTCCATTTCTCACTTACCCCTTGTGAAACACGCATCTTCTTGTCATCCGACATGTCAAAGGTAGATTGAAAATTGAACACATCAAATTACTATATTTGAAAAATAAGAAAAGTTATAATGTAAATAATACATGTACTTAATGTTTACATACCTTCACCATTTCCCATGTTGAATCTTTTTTCGAGGATAATACATGTCTCTAATCCTCAAATATGATAGGAACTATGCTTCTTACTGTAGAGCAGAGGAAACTACTATAAGTAGGGCCACTCTTACCAATCTCTTGCCTCTACTATTGTATTGGATATTTTCTTTAATTTTCTTCGACTTTCTCTTGATAACCTTTTCCATGATTGTTCGCCTCTACCCTTTCTTTTTGGAGTAGTGCTCATGTTGGCCTCTTGTTCATGCTGTTCAATGTTGCCATAATCTTTAGTTTGCTGTTCTTCTCATTCCATCATTTCTACAAAGAAACACTCAATGATATTAGAACAAAAAAGGCTATGTAATGAATTTAACAAAACCAAATTCCATCCAATAATTGAATTGCTAAGTACGTAGGACCTATGGATATTGATCATTAAGTACTATAGAGAGAACAAGTATATGGTTAAGGAAAATGACACTTGACATAGTACTTAAATAACAAGAAATGCCATAAGATGATGTACATAGACTATGAATGTGATAGAGAGATGGATATGATATAAGCCATGGAAATTCCATAACAAACTAAATTCAATGAGTATTTCATGCATTTGATAAGGTTCAAGTAGAATCACAAAGATTGGTAGTTAATGCCATTGTTGAACTTTATAAATTCTGCTATGTGATGATTTGCATGTTTCATGCTTTTGGTTATAAATACTTTAGAAATGGAATTGCCATACCAAGCACCATGTTTTCCATCTATGTATGAGATTTCTCTCTTCTTCTTTTTTCCCCTAAAGCTGGGCCACATGTTTCATATTATGAAATAAATAAGAATCTCTTTTGAATTAGATTGGATTTAACTAAGCTATGAATCTTATTCGCCAACTCAACTAATAAAAAATTTACCAAAAGATTTCAAACCACTAATAACATTAGTAAATGTAGTAATAGATTTCAAAAATAGAATCATTACTTTCCAACATAAAAATATTCATTGTTATGGATTGCCTATAGGTTGTCCCAAAATTCTTTGGCTGATGTGGAGGTTGACATTAGATTGAATTCATTAACATCTAAAGCATAAACTCATGGTTTTGGTATTGCAAGAAATTTTAAAGCTACACCACCTATGCTGAGAGAGATTGGCCTTGATTTAACTAGAAAGCAAACTAGAATAAAATGGAAACATGCATTGGAGTTACTAGATGTTTTTACTAGAAATAGTATGTAAAGAAAAAGGGGGATATGAAATAACCATAGCTAATGCATTGGATGGACACTAAGTAGTTGATATTATACCTCCAAGGCCAGAACTTCTTGTTTCAGAGGGTGAATCTATCAAGCTTGATCAACCATTAATGAGTGATCCTAATGTGGGTGGATTTGGTTAGGGAGATGCAGAAATAGTACTTTAAGATCCATCATGTGTCCAAGGTTTGTTGTTCTTTTTGGCAAGAAAAGAGGAAGCAATCAAGCACACCTATAAGATCACGCTTGTTAACTTTGATTCATCTGAATGAATACCTCCAAAACTAGGATTTGCACACGAATTACTTAATTCTCTATAGAAAATGATGAAAATTAGTCATTAAGAATAAATCAATCAACAGCAATAAATGGAGGCAACCCCCCACCCACTACTCGGATCCCCCTGCACCTTCGCCATACCTCTCCCCCCTCTTTGGTCCCCACTCGAACCCCCTCACTGTCCCCCACCTCCCCCCTCTTCTATCCTCACCTGAACCTCCTCCTTGGCCCCCACCTTCCCCCTCTTTGATCCTCACCTGAACCCCCTCCCTGCCCCCACCTTCCCCCTCTCCGGTCTCTAGTCTCCACTCGAACCCCCTCCCCGCCCCCACCAACCCCCTATTTGGTCCCCACAGAAACCCCCTCCCCCTCTTTGGTGCCACACAGAACCCCTCCCTACCCCCACCTCCCCTTCTCTAGTCCTCACCGAACCCCTCCCCTGCCCCTCACCTCCCCCCTCTCCTATGCCCACCCTGCCCCCACCTCCCTCCTCTCCGGTCCCCACCCTAATCCCCACCTCTCCCCTCTTCGATATACCCCACTCAAAACCCCACCCTACCCCCTACCTCCCCCTCTCTAATCCCCACCCTACCCCCTACCTCCCCCTCTCTAATCCCCACCCAAACCCCCACCTCCCCCTCTCTAGTCCCCACTCAAACCCCCACCTCACCCCCCACCTCACCCCCACGCCACGCCACCCCACCCCTACCTCCCCCTCTTTGGTCTCCACTCAAACCACCTTCCCTACCCCCACCTGCCCGCCCTAGTGCTCACCGAACCCCCTCCCCGCCCCTCACCTCCCCCCCTCTCCTATGCCCACCCCGACCCCCACCTCCCCCTCTCCGATCCCCACCCTACCCCCACCTCTCCCCTCTCGGATATACCCCACTCGCAACCCCACCCTACCCCCTACCTCCCCCTCTCTAATCCCCGCCCAAACCCCCACCTCACCCCCCACGCCACCCCGCCCCTACCTCCCCCTCTTTGGTATCCACTCAAACCCCCTTTCCTACCCTCCATCTACCCCCTATCTGGTCCCCACACAAACCCCCTCCCCTCCCTCTAATACCCCACCCGAACTCCACCCCGCCCCTCTCCAGCACTCCCACCCGAACCCCACTCTGATACCCCAAAGTTTACTTGTACCACAAAATATGGTGATAATCAAATTTAAGAAATAAAAATATGTGATTATCAAAAAAGTACAAAAAATGTAGTAATAAAAGAACATAAGCAAAATAAGATGGTAAATTCATTTTGAGGTGGGAATGTGGGTGTGTTGGCTTAAATTTCCCTATCATGAGTTATATATATATGCATGCATGCATGGGTGCACGTGTGTGTGTGTGTGTGTGTGTGTGTGTGTGTGTGTGAGAGAGAGAGAGAGAGAGAGAGAGAGAGAGAGAGAGAGAGAGAGAGAGAGAGAGACTGTGGTTCTTATATATATATATATATATATATATTGTTGACACTAAATTCACATAAGTTAAACTTTTATAAATTGTTATTTGATATACATACTTTAAAAGTGTACACTTTTGAAGTCAACATAGGTTCATGCATATAGTCTTTGTACGCACACATATAGCTACCTATAAATCCATATATATATATATATATATATATATATATATATAACTCATGACAAAAGAGCTAATTAAAATATGGAATTAAGGATTAGGGTTAGGGTTTAAGTTCAATATTTAAGGTTCAGGACACATGGTTAATTAGGTTAGGGTTCTATATACTTCATTTTAAATGAATATATATATATGTACGTATTTGATTGACACTAAGCTTTCAAAGTTTACTTGCATCATAAAATATTATAGAAAGACTCCTAAAGAAATAAAAATATGTGATAACCAAAGAAGTACAAAGACTATAGTAATAAAAGAACATAAGCAAAATAAGACAGTAAATTAATTCTGAGATGGGAATGTGAGAGAGAGAGAGGTCATATATATAAGCTTTCTTGATACTAAATTCACATAAGTTAAACTTTTATAAATTGTTATTTGATATATATACTTTAAAAGTGTACACTTTTGAAGTCAACATATATAATAGTTTCATGCATATATTATTTGTACGCACATATAAATATGGAATTAGGGTTTAGGGTTAGGGTTCGAGTTTAGAGTTTGGGGTTTAATATGTACATATTTGATTGACACTAAGGTTCCAAAGTTTATTTGTGTCACAAAATATTGTAGAAAGAATATGTGATAACCAAAGAAGTACAAAAACTATAGTAATAAAAGAAAATTAAGCAAAAAACGATGAACAATTAATTATGATGTGTGTTATATTTTTAAAGTCATTTTTGAAAGAAAAAAAAAAAAAAAACAACTTTAAAAGTCTTAACTTCTAAAGTTGTTTTATTGAAAACGACTTTAAATGTCTTAGCTTTTAAAGTCATCATTTTTCTTAAAACGACTTTAAATGTTATAACTTTTGAAGTTGTATTCAATAAAACGACTTTAAAAGTCATAACTTTTAAAGTCGTTTTATTGAAAATGACTTTAAATGTATACAATATTTTTTAATTTTTTAATTCAGAATATATACACCTGTTATCTTTGTACTTCACAATATTTAACTAGTAATATACAATGAAATGACCTTTTTATGATAGTGAACATTGATTATGCATTCTTTTTATGCATATATACATATATATATATATAGCTCACTGTTAATATTGATTCATATAGCTCATAACAAAAGCAGAGATAAAAATTATAAGCATGAAATTATATATATTACAACTAAGTAATATACATATTCTATGTATCCCAAAATATATATTGTTTTCAAACCCAAGTGCCTTCCTCACCATTGTCACGCACATAATCCTGATTGTCACCAAGTAGTGCTTTGATTGATGGGATTGTTTTGGTAATAGAAGGGTAATTGGTTTCATCATCTCCTAAGTCATCTTCCTCATAAAAATCCCTTGGACAGGATGATAAAATCGTTAACCATCTCTTATCACATTCATCTTGTACCTAAAATACTTGTTTTGCTTGAGATGCCAAAATAAATTAATCATTTTTATGGCCAATCCTGTTAAGGTCAACCAATGTCTACCCAAGGGCATTAGTTTTGATGCTCTTATGTTCCACCCAATCACACTTAAACACAACCAGAGTTCTAAAAGCATAATCCAAGGCCCATATCTCTCTTATAAACTCGTAATAAATATCATTCGCCACTATTTGCCTATTTCCTTTAAACTTGAAAAGAATGTAGCATTGGCAACTAAGCTAACTCCACTATTCTATTGCACTATTGAGTTATCACGGTCTTTTGTGTAAAAGCGATAACCATTAATGGCATATTCAGTATATTTTATTACTTCTGGTCGTGGTCCCATTACCATCCAGCCCAAGGTTTCTGATATCTCATTGCCTGTTACTTCTCGTTGATCTTGAATATGTGTATATTAAGTAGGCTTAAGTAAGATTAATATATATACATACATATATATATATACAAAATGTAGTTTTTTAACTTAAGTGAACTTTCTTTCATTTTACCTTCCTACGCAGCCAATTATTGAAAGTATGACAATGCTCAGATTGTAGCCACTTTAGTTTCTTTGCGTAACTTGGATTCTTTACATTGAGTACATCCATGTGTTCACTACGTACACACACACAAATTAATAGATTAATCATGGAAAATGTAATTAACCATTAGCAATTAAATTTTACATAAGTGCATGCATGATCAACTTACTCAATGTAAGGTTAAACTTCATCAACATTTCGTAACACAAAGATGCGTCTGGTCTCATTCTTTATAGTCAACGATCAATACATGACCACTTGATAGAGGTTTGCCAACCTTTGGATCATAAAATGCAATTGATTATTTCTTTCTTAGGATTCTAATGGCATCCACTCTTGCTAAGTACTCTGTGCAAAATTCCATTGCTTCCTCTGTAATATAACATTCAACTATACATCCCTCTGGCCAGTTGTAATTATTTACATACCCTTTTAAAATTTTCATGTATCTCTCAACCGAATACATCCATCGCAAGTAAACTAGACTACAGAGTCTAACCTCATCAATGAGGTTCACTGTTGAGTGTACCATGATGTCAAAGAAGGATGATGGGAAGATAATTTCAAACTCACATAAAGTTGATACCAAATGACCTTGAATTTCTTATAATTTTGAAACATCAACTGCCTTCTTGCATAAAGCATTAAAGAAGTAACAGAATTTTGTAATGGCTCTCCCAACTTTGTCTGGTAACACAGAATGTTTTGCTATAGGTATTAGTTATTGCATCAATGCATGGCAATCGTGGGACTTTATCTCCAACAATTTTAGCTCTTCCATAGAAACAATGTTTTTAAAGTTCGAAGATTAGCCGTTTGAGACTTTGAGCTCAAACAAGGTTTTACACATTATTCTCCTCTCCTCTCTAGCGAGGGTATAATTTGCCTTAGGCAGCTATATTCCTCGATTGCCCCCATCCTTAGGGTGCAACATCCTCTTCAAACCCATGTTCATAAGATCCATTTGAGTTGTAAGTCCATCCTTTGTTTTTTTTGGCATATTAAGCAAGGTACTAGTCAAGCTTTTACATACATTCTTCTCAATGTGCATGACATCTAGCACATGGTGCATTTGCAGTGATTTCCAATATGAAAGACAAAAAAATATTGATTTCTTCATCCAACAACTTCTACAATTGCTTTCACCTGCATGTTTACTTGATTTCTTCATATTCATTCCCCACAAGACATTAATATTTTCAACCTACTCCAATACCTGACTTCCTATCAACATCTTTGGAGGTGTCCTTGTCTTTACACTCCTATTAAATTCTCCCTTCTTAGAACAATATGGATGGTCTCTGCGCAACCATCTTTTGTGCCATAGGAATGCCATTTTCCTATCATGTTTAATTCATACAGCACATATTTGATCACTATAGATAGGACAAGCATTGTATCCTTTCACAGTGCATCTAGACAAATTACAATATGTAGGGAAGTTGCTTATTGTCTACAACAATATAGCCTTTAGGGTGAATGACTCTTTCTTGTATGCATCATATGCTTCAATGCTTATGTCCCATGATGGCTCCAAATCATCGATCGAGGGAGACAAGTACATGTCAATGTCATTCCCTAGCTGCTTTGGACCCAATATCAACATAGTCAACATCATACTTCCTCTTCATACATAAAGATGGTGGAAGGTTGTAACAAACTAATATAATGGGCCAACAACTATACCTGCTACTCATAGAACCATGAGGATTAGTCCCATCTACAGATAATGCTAGACGTAGGTTTCTTGGTTCTTCATCAAAATTAGGCCACATAAAGTCTGCGGGTTTCCATGCTAGGCTATCTACTGGATGTTATGAAAAGCTATTAGCTACTCTATCATTGGTAAGCCACACTAATTTTTTTGCTATTTCTGTTATACGAAACATTCTTTTGGACCTTGGAATAGGGGGAAAGTACCATAAAACCTTTGTAGGAATGCATATAACTATCTTAGTTGAATTCTTCTTTAACTTCCATTTGAGCTGTCCATAAGTTGGGCATGTAGTTTTATCCTTATGCTCATTCCTATACAAGATTCAACTATTAGGACACGCATGTATCTTCTCATACTTTAATCTTAGTGCAGCCATGGTTTTCTTTGCCTACCAAGTGGACATCGCCAATTTATTATCCTTCGCTAGCATCTTACCCATTACTTTCAAGATTTTTTTTAAACCTTGACCTAAAAAATAAAATATTAATTTCATGTTGTAAAGTTCTACTATTGCAGACAGCTTAGTATAATCTTTACACTTATGGTACAAAAGCTGATCAACTTCCTCTAATGTAACTTGAAATTGTTCAAGGTCATCCTGAAGTCATTGTGTGCATCTTGAAATATTGGTACAGTTGTACTACTATCTCTAACACTTCCTACAACGTCTTAATCATATATACCAGACCTTGTTGAGGGCATATGCGGAAGTTCTTCTCCAAGCCAAATCCATGGGTAGTAGCTTTCATTGATTCCATTAAAGCATAAGTGTTCTCTCAACACCCCTACAGTTACTTTTCTCAAGTTTTCACATTTTGAGTATGGACAACAAATGCAATTATGATCGACACCTACGCTAAGTGTAAACTCTATGAAATTTTATGTACCCTCCTCATGTTCTTTTGATGTCCTTACCGCAGACATCCAAGCATATTTGTACATTATCACAAGAAATTGAAGGAAATTTGTGTGAAAACTTATAAGACATGAAAAGATTAAGTTAGGCATTTTAACAAATATTAGATATACCTGAATTAGAAGTATTCAAAATAACAACATTTCATGGAAATTTTCAATTAATAATGAAAAAGGCAGATTATGACAAACACATTCATGAATAAAATCAACTTTCAAAAGAACAATTTCTAACCCACAACCTTGTAAAAATTCTTCAAATAAGCATAATACTTATGAGACAAACATAAAGATACTAACCAACACTCAAAAATCGATATTGACCCCAAATTTGTTAATGTAATTCAAATTCACACGGGTAAGAATTGGTTTGGAGTAGGGAAACAGAAATTTGGTTTAGTTTTTTGCACACAAATAATAAATAGAGAGCGCAAGGTGAAAGTTAATGAAATAATTCTTAAAACAAAAGAACAATTGAAGTCACTTTCAGAAAAATGACTTTCAAAGTCTATACTTTTAAAGTCGTTTTGTTGAAAAGGACTTTAATAATTTTTAAATTTTCACTTGAAATTTTTATTTACTTACCTTTTGTACATTACAAAATTTACATACATACACAATAAAACTGATTTTACAACACAATCATATATATATATATATATATATATATATAAACAAACACATAACAAGAAAATCAAATTATTTTTTGATTACTTCCAATGTTATATATATATATATATATCAAAATGTTACATATTATTAGATCTTGGCAGCCAAGATCAACATCAAATCTATGCTTTTTCATCAAAATATGGCCTAGAATTTTGGTAATGCCACTCTTTTTCTTCAAAATAGGCCAAAAGTTGATCTTATAACCACCCTCTTCATCAAACCCTAATTTTGGGTGAGAATCACAAATCATATTGTTCTCCCTTTCTTCAACAATGAGGCTTGAGAGAGAAGTTGTTGTCATTTTCAATAAAATCATATGATTTGGTGAAACCAAGATGATCAAACAGTTTCTCTAACCCCATGATATGTAGTGTGAAAACCCACATGCTCTACAAAATAAAAACACAAAAAATTTAGTAATAAGAAAAGAAATATTTGTGTGATTTAAAAGAAGTTGTGGTTTACTTAAAGTTTTTTCCATGACACAAACAGTCAAAATACAAAAATAGAAAGTAAGAAGGGAAAAATAGAGCAGCACAAGGCACAAAAGCGAAGCCGTCATGCCAAAATCATGAGAAGAAGAAGATAAAGGAAAAAATGTACTTTGACAGCTATTTATAAATCATTGCAGACTTTAGAAGTCGTTTAGTGAAAAACAACTTTGAAAATATCTAACTTTTGAGGTTGCTTAACACTAAACGACTTTAAAAGTCCGTTCCCACTAAATAAAATATTCTTGCCAAATTTATGGTGATACGTTTCTAGTCACTTCCTGAAAATGACTTCAAAAGTTATGCATTTTTAAAGTCATTTTTATGAAAATGACTTCAAATCATTTTTAAATTTTTAAATGAAAAAAATATTTATTTAGGTTTTGTACATTACAAATTTAGATAGATACACAATGAAACTGATTTTACAACACAATCATATGTATATATATAAACAAATGCATCAACAAAGAAATCAAATTATTTTTTGATTACATCTAATGTTACATATATATATATATATCAAAATGTTACATATTATTAGATCTTGTCAACTAAGATCAAACAGAGAATTTGCTTTTTTCATCAAAATCTGGCCTAATGTTTAGCTGAGACCACTCCTTTTCATCAAAATAGGCCAAAAGTTGATGTTATAACAACCACTCTTCATCAAACCCTAATTTTGTGTGAGAACCATAAATTGTATTGTTCTCCCTTTCTTTAATAGTGAGGCTTGAGAGAGAAGTAGTTGTCATTTTCAATGAAATCATATGATTTTGGTGAAATCAGGATCATCAAACAGATTCTTTAAACCCATAATATGTAGTGTAAAACCCCACATGATCTACAAAATGAAAAAACAAAAAAGTTAGTAACAAGAATAGAAACATTCATGTGATTTAAAAGTTGTGGTTTGCTTACAGTTTTTTCCATGACACATACCGTCAAAATATAAAAAGGGAAAAAGAGAGCAGCATAAGGCCAAAAAACAAAGCCGCCATGCCAAAACCGTGAGAAGAAAAAGATAAAGGAAAAGACATACTTTGACAGCTTTGTTCTAAACCATCGAAGACTGTAGAAGTCATTTAGTTCTAAATGACTTTGAAAATATCTAACTTTTGAACTCACTTAGCAATAAATGACTTTAAAAGTCCATTCCTGCTAAAGAAAATATTCTCGCCAAATTTATTGCTATACTTTTCAAGTCGTTTCCTTAAAACGACTTCAAAAGTTATGCATTTTTCAAGTCATTTTCATAAAAACGACTTGAAAAGTTCTTCTCAAGAAAAATTCCCTCCTCATGCCAATTTTTTAAAGCCACTTAAGCTTAAACGACTACTTAAGTATATATATTTCAAGTCATTTATTTTCAAATGGGTTCTAAAATATTTAGAAAGTTGGCGATCATATAAGCAACTTCTTTATGCTGACTTTAAAACCCTCCTGTGTAGTAGTGTGAGTTGATGAAAGAGTCTGATAACATAATAGAACATGTAAAATCTATGTTAGTTGTTGCTAAGGAATTGGTAAGTCTAGGAAACTAAATACCCAAAAAATTATAGGAGTTTACTATTCTTAATAGTCTATTGGTTTCTTAGAATCCTACACTTCTTGCACTTAATTTTTCTAAAGCCAATGTGATTATGAACAATCTAGTGTCGATGTTAGGGGTTGAAGGCTAAAGAAGAGAGAGAATAAATTTAGAAAAAAAAAATTCCTATGTTATTATGTCTAAAGATAAAGGGCATGGATCTTCTTCTTCTAAGACAAATCAATTTCATGTAAGAAAAGAATTTAATAAAAAGGATAAGAGACCCTTGTTCAGTAGATTTAATGTGGCCAACTGGACATGTTCAAATTACTTTCTTAAAAGAACTAAGGGAGGAGGTAAGAGACCAAATAACGATAGCAAATTGAAGGGTAAAGATATGATCTGCATGATCATGGAAGCATTAATCATGGGAATAGAAGAAGTCTCATAGTTAATTAATTTTGCTACTAAGTGTCATATTGCAAATGCTAGAGAACTGTTTTTAAACTTTTAGAAGAAGGCTATAAGCAAACATATATTTATTTATGAGAAACAATAGCTTCTGTAAGGTAAAGAGCTCAGGAATGGTTAGGATTATGCTTCCTAGTAGGAGGCACCTTGTGTTGACCAAGGTCCTTTTGTGCTGGGTCTTAGACACAATCTTCTCTCTATTTTGAAATTTGCTACAAAAGGTTTTGAAGTATGAAAATAAGCTAGAATGGATGTCTAGGTATGGTCTACTAGCTATGTTGCAAGACAAACTAGATGTTTTTTAAAATATTATTTGTTTGTTGAAGATGGCAACTCCTTTTGATAAAGCAAAGAGAGTTATTAGCCACTTAAGGTCATTCACTCTAATGTCTGTGGTCTGTTGAATATTAAGAGTCACAAGGAAGTAACCTATTTCATTACATTCATTGATGATTATTCTAGATTTGAATATGTTTACTTCTAAGTAAGAAATTTGAGCTATTAGAAAAGTTTCAAGAGTTTAATATCATGTTAGAAAATCAGCTGGGTAGGATTATTAAAGTCCTATGATCTGATGGAGGCGATGGATACATGAGTAGTGTATTCAACCAGTTTTAAAAGAGTGAATGTATAATGCATCAACTTACTTTACCCTATACTTCTAAATAAAATGGAATTTTTGAAAGGCATCATGAGACCTTGTTAGATATGGTTCAAAGTATGTTGAGTCATTCCAAATTAGGAACTCAATTATTTAAGAGAAGCACTATCCATTGCAATGTGTATCCTTAATTGTATACCTTTAACGGTAGTCAAAGTGACATCATATGAATTATAGACTAACAGAAAACAAGATACATAAATGATCTTAGAGTGCAAAGTACTAAAAGTACCAAACCCAAATAGGTTTACAATAGACCCTATGACTATAAAGTTTAACTCTAAAAGGTATTGTGACAACTTTAAAAGATATAAGTTTGTAGTGTATCACTTCTATGAGTTAGTGGGGGAGTCAATTGAAAGTATGGATGCATATTTTCTACAATGTAAATTGGACCCTAAAGTTCCTAATAAAGAAGGTTGAATTATTTAAGGTAGTAAAGCATAAGGAAAAATCTAGTGGTTCAATTGAGATATTAGATTGACATCCTAAGTTTGATACAATTTTTAAAAGTTTGAGAGATATGAGATCATCCTTTACCCTCAGGAATCACTATGTGATGTTAAGAGAGATAAAATAGAATGTCATGGTTGATGACAAACTTCAAATAAATGATGATCTTGTAAGTTATTTTAAAGATGTTAATTCTAAGGATGTCTAGACAGGAAGAATCAAATTCCATCATAAAGAACTAAGATTGGGTTTATAGTAATCTTCTCGAAGGTAGGAAAGCCAATGGTTGTAAATGGATCTACAAGAGACTGAAATTCAATTGTTCAATTGAATAAGTATATGTCTAGGTTGGTTGCTAAAGGCTTTTTGGGTTGAGGACATTGATTATCACGAGACTTTCTCTTCAATGTCTAGATATCTCTCAATTAGGATTTTAAGGCCATAGTTGCACACTTACATATTGAATTACACCAAACTTATGTTAAGATGGCCTTCCTCGATGGTGACTTGGAGGAATAGATTTTTAGGGAGGGTTCTCGAGGGTTTTCAAGATCTAAAACTTTAGAAGGTAATATGCGTATGTTGGTTGTCTTTAAGCGGACTAAAATAATCACTAAGATTGTGGTATCATACTTTCCATAATGTTATTTTGGAGTATGGTTTTGAGCCCAATAGATATGATCATTGTATATACTCCTTTATTAGTAGGAGTGTTTATACAACTGTCATTATATGTTGATGACGTACTATTGATGGACAATAATTTGGATATGATTGTAAAAACTAAAGAATGTCTTAAGACTTCGTTTGAAACGAAAGATTTGGATGAAGCCTCAAATATCGTAGGTATTGAAATCTAGAGAAATAAGAAAGTTAGCTTATCTCAAGAATCATGTATTGATCAAGTCATCAAGAGATTTGATGGAGTTAGGTGGAAACCATGGACTCATCAATCTATAAGGGCACTTAGTTAAGTAAGAAGAGACATCCTCAAGTAATGAAGATAGATTGGTTATGAAGTTTGAGCCTTATGCTTAAGGTGTAGGCAATTTGATATATGTCATGACATGCATGGGCTCTATTGTTGGCCCTTTGAGTAGGTCTTAAAGGGACCCTAGTATTCCTCATTGGAATGTAGTTAAGTGGGTATTTCACTACTTAGTGGATACTAAGGATTTGAACCACATTTTTCAAACAGAACAGCATGCCACTCTTGAATTTTTGGTTACATAACTTGAATGAGAGAAAATCTATAGCTAGGCATGTAATTTATATTTTTTAGAGTTGTGGTTTCTTAGAACAACAAGAGGCAAAAGTTTGTTGTGAAGTCCACCATGGATCTAAGGTTTTCTTGCAAATTTGAAGCTAGATGTATGACAGTACACTATTATAAAGCTAAAGTATGATAATTTAGCTAAACGTATATGTACTTAGAAACAATAAGGTTAGTTCAAAAAGCAAGCATATAGAGGTGTATTATCTACATGTGGTTGATATTCTATGGAAGAGGATAGGGATTGTGAGTCACATTCTGTAACTACCCCAAAATTTTACTATTCTATGATTAGGTTATAAGTTTTCAAGGGGTATATCTTTTTATAGAATTCTAATTTAGAACTAAAACTAAAGCCATTAGATAGTTCTTGGAAAACAGAATCCAACAAGTCACAGAATGCTGAAAACAGAGCCCGTGCCCGTATGAAGAAGTTATGGGCCTTTGAAGTCAAGGGAAATATAGTAATTAAAAAAACAAAGCACACAACTTAATGAGAGGGGGCCAAATTGATATTGGCACCCCCCCCCTCATGTAGCAAACCCAGCAAAATATCAGGTCTGCTCTCTCTTTCTCCATCGCAAAACCTAGGGCTTTTGCCCTGCTCGGATCTTCCATCGGCACAGCGAGCTTCCTTGCACCCCCACTTAAGAAAGGAAAATCGTGGAACAGACCTAAGTCTGTTCCCAAAACTCGACGAACAAAGGAAAGAAGGAAAAGAAGAAGAAGAACAAGACGAGGAGGAGGAGGAGGAGGAGGAGGAGGAGTAGGGCGATCTGTGAGTGGGTAAAACCCAGTCACGTAGGATCCGAAGAGTTGGGCAAGGGTTTTTGTGTCACTAAAAAAGATGGAGTTCTCCAGTGACAACGATGACAAATAGCATTATTTTCAGACGATTCAAATATAGGTAGGCGTTTTTCTGGTTTTTGATCATTGATTTCAATCTTTTGCCATGAGCGGCTCAAATCTTGTTATTACATTCTTAAAAATGGGCATTGATTGATTAGCATATGTTCTAGTTTCCGATTGTGGGTTTTTATGTGTTTCTCTTTTGGGAAAGTAGTGTCGAAATCTCAATTTCAGATCTGGCCACCCATTAATAGCACCTAGAAAACCCCTTATTCCCCTTTCTCACATTGATGACTTTCCCTCCATTTGGCCACATGAAAAGCCCCCACCATTCTTCCTTCTCTCTACTCATCTCATTTCCGATCCCAAGAGGCGTTAGTGTTAAGGGCCACTGACCACCACCGAAAACCCCTACCCTATCTCTCATCTTCTCTCCCTCTTGGTCTCCTATTGTTTTTCTCTAACAAACACAGCCTGACACGTAAGTTGCACTAGTCGCACAGCCCCTTGCTCTTCTCCCTTTGGCTTGCTACTTGAGAAGGCCACTAGCAAGCAAGGTGCTCCCTATTGCCACTATACACCAATTTCCTCTGTTTGGCTTCTAATCCATGCAAATCTACACAGATCCTATCGTTGATCACAATCAATTCGTCAATTTGAGGATTAACAACAAAACCTACAAATTGGTCAATTAATAAATGGAGCTTAAGGTACAAATGTGAGCCAAGGATGAGTACCAGTTGAGATTGAAGTGCGCGGAGTCCATCATGGAAAAGAGGACAATTAAAGCCAGTGGAATCTGATGAACGCGTCACACGAAGTAGATGGAAATTTAAGACAGCATGTCTAAATAATAAGATGCATGTTCTAACATGATATTATTTCTGATTATATAATTGATATTCGATATGCTTTAAATTGAAATGATGAAATAATGTTAATTAAAAGAATTGCATCTCATAATTGATGCTTATGCCTTGTACATCATGTATGTGAATGGTGAAATTATGTTTATGCTATATAAGTACCATGTCAGTATTGATGATGTATGAGTCTAGGTTTATAGGATACATCCTTAGTGGGTTATCACCAAATAAGTGAGGATGTTATTCTTGTTATGAAATATATGAATAGGCGAATTGCCTAATATTATGATTATTTTACATCCATGCATGGAGGCCTAAGAGTTTTGTTTTAGATAGGCGTAGGCCTGGGGATGCTATGCTAGAAGAGTTATGAGGGTTTGGCCACCCGCTCTCCGAAAATTGTTATGTTATGGATACCATGCATTATTTGTTGCAAAAAGCCGGGTGGGACAATCATGGGAAGGCCGCCACTATGACAACCATGGTCCTCCCCATGCGAACATGAATATTGTGATTTCCACCGAGGATGGTATAGGTGGATTATTGAGCAGTTATTTGAGCACTACACGAATTCTGACTATATGCATAGTAGTCCTTATATTTGATGCACTATAGTGCATATCCTTGAGGGTTGCCAAAAGACGCCGGAGTGCCCAAAAGATGCTGGTTAAGTAGTTGTGAGGGACCCAAAGAGGACAATATTGTATCCGTTGTGTATTCTGCCCACGGGACATGCATATATGATGGCATTATGAGATGCTTTATATGATATGACATGATAATATGCCTTATATTTTTTCCCAGCAATGGAGCGAGGATTGTGGACCCTATATAGTGAGGGGCATGAGAATTATGTTGATATACCACCAGAGGCTAGATACTTATGAACCCCACATGATGAGGGTATGATTCTGAAACCCAGTATAGTTTGGGAATGCAAGTTAAATGACGTTGATTATATTCATGATTTTGTATGTCCTTTAACAATTTCCATATATGTGTATTATTGCTATGTGAATATGATTGAGAGAGTAGTTTCATATATGTTTTCATACGGGTTAATGAATGGGGAGATTTGTTATGCAAAGTATGATTCATGGAATTGAAGTATTTTATTTTGATGATAAATTATAAGTAAAGATATCTAATTTATTAATGACATTATTGATAATTACAAAAACATGTAGATATTTGGCTTACAAATGGATTATTGAGATATGAAACATATTGTAAATTCAATTTAATATAATTGCTATGAAAATGATATTCTAATTACTATGAAATAATTAATGTATCTTAAGATTCAGCATGCTTTTTAAACTCCCCTACCAAGCATAGCTTGCTGAGATATTATAAATATTTTATGTTTACAATATCTCAAACACAGAAAAACAAGAGAAGATGTACACAACAAGAGGAATCCAGCAACCATACTTCTGCGCTCAGGTATATATTTTACTTAAAGCTTTTGTATTGTGTAGTTAGTCATTTGAATTGTGATATTGGACATTTAATACAATGTTATAGGAGCTATACAAGTGAACCACTGGATGGGTCTTATTTTAAGAAATAAATTTCTATCTTCTAGAAAACTATATATGTACGTATAGTGTGAGCATGAAGGTGATATCTGGGTTTTTGAAAAAGTGAATTTCAAAGAAAAATGTGACGACCCGGGTTTTTTAATACTTTTTTTTATAAAACTTTTTGAAAGGTGGGGCCCCAATTTTATAAAAACCAAAACAGCAAAAAACAATTTCAATCGAATTTCATTTTTAGAAAAATCCCGAGGTCAACCATTGACACAAAACAAGATTTTTTACTTTTATTTTTTTCCAAGTAAACATGTTTAAAATAGATTTACTATTCCAGGATCATCCAGTCATTAACCACATTCCCATAACAGTATAATCAAGTCCAATAACATATATATACATACACAGTCCATGTGAAATTAGAACATTCCTCTAAATGAGACTTCTCAATCACTATTCCTCTAACTCATCATATGTCCTGTCTTTCTTTAATATCTGAGGCATTGCAATAATAACACAATGCCTCAACAAGCAATGCTTAGTAGGTACATAGACATTTAATGTATATCAATGGAAGACTTAGCATCCGTCCCCCATGGAAAGGCCTGGACTGCTAGTGTGGACTATCCATGTTACCAACCCCTACTGAAAGCCATCTACGGGCAGGTATCTATCATATCACAATCATATCACATCACAAATTTCGGAGGGTGGGTGGCCGGCCCTCTCCCTCCTAGCATGACATCCACCGAGTAAGAGCACCCGTCATAAAACTCAAAACATGAAAATCACGTATGTCGAAAATCAAGAGCACTCGTTGCTCACAATCCCCAAGGCACGCCCCTCATCCCAGGGTTAGCCTCTAAAAGGACCAGGCACCAAGCCTCTACTTTCCTTTCTCATGAAAACTCATCAATTTCAGTGATGCAATAAAGAAAGATAATTTTTTAATTGTGCATAAGTAGATAATCTCAATCTCATGAAACCATCGGTCATAATCCATTCAATACATGATTGAAATCAAATAACGATCATAACATAAAACTCTAAATCTCACAAAATCATCGATTAATAATAAGTGCAATTTAATCACAATCAATCATGATGCCATGATAATACAAGATTTTAAAATCAAAACGAAACATTAAATGTCGTCACCTACCTCAATGTGAGATCACCCAACTCAAGCATATAATCTTCTTAGCTTGTACATTCAGATGTACCTGTCAGTACCACAATACTATTTCGTGTTATTTATTACATTATAATGGAATCTATGATGATCCAACCATTGGATCATCCTCTAAGATCTCTAATTATGATTTGGTTCTTAATTTATTCTCATCTCATGTCCATCTGTTTGTTTTTGTGTATATCTAGCGTTTATACCTTAATCTGACAGTCAGATCATCCTAAGATCACTAATTTTTCAAGATTTGGTTCAGACCAATGGTCTAGGGAGCGCAATTGTCCCTACCTAACTACATGGTAGTGGTCTAGGGAGCGTAATTGCTAGAGCACGGGAGAATGAAGAGTAATGATTTCAGCAAGAGCAGCCGGACGGACTACTATAGTGAGTCTAGTGACTACTAGAGTATAGTAGAGTAGAGTTGAGTCAAAAGGTATAGTATAGCAGCCTTTTCGAGCGAGCCTCTGGGATCTCCTGTAAACCCCCATGATGTGGTAAAGGGAGGATATTAGGGGAAGCAGTGAGTGGAGATTCCCCTGCAGAGAGCCGGATGAGGGGAGACCTTCACGTCCGGTTCGGAGGGCTGGGATATCCCGACCCTATTATCATTATGCCTTTGCAATGTTCAGACCAATGGTCTAGATCAATTTCTAGAGTATTCATGCTAATATGCCCCTTAGAACCCTTATTTATTATTATACTTTATCTCATTGTTCAAGTCTTGGGGCATGATCACCGTTTAATTAGTCAGTTCTAAGTTATTAATTAATATTTTATAATTTAACTAATCTAAAGGTAGTCAAATATAGGTTTTCAAGCTAAATCTAGGTCCACGTCATCAATATGGTCACAACGGATGTTTACGCTTGTGATTTGGACCTCTATAACTCCCAAAATCTAGGTACGCATGCACCGACTTACACGGGCAGTGCAGTTTGCATCGGCTTACACCGGTGCACTGCGCGCCCAAGACAGCCAGTGCATTCCGGATGTCTAGGACAACGCACAAGAGCATCTCGCGCACGTGTGCAATACGCACACGTGTGATGGAGCACCCGTATGCGCGTGTCTTTGTTTGTGCATCCCGGTGGGCATCTTGGGATCACTGTTCATTGGGGATGATGAACCCAAGCCGTCCACCTTCTTTTGGCTTGATCAGAGCCTTAGAAGCTCTGATTTTTTATCTGTTTTCACCATTCCTAAGGTTTTTGGGTCCAAAGATCACAATGAACGGCTTAGATTTCTCATTTGAGGTGTCCTTAACATGGATCTAATCATGCTCCACAGTTTTGAATCCATAGGCCATCCAACGGCCATTTTGATCCGATCTAGCACAGATCTGTGAGGGGAAAGTTGGAAAACAAGATAAATAACAAGTTAAAATATATAACTTACTTGATTAGAGCCAGAGATGGGAGATCAGAGCCCTCTAGTGCGTGCAACTTCAGCTCGTTTTTGCGGCTTGCACATGGGAAAACTAGAGTTCTCCTCTGATTGTTTGGCATGGGAATGGAAGTGGGAACTTGTATTTTATAGTTTAAGTGCCGATTTTTTTGAATGGAAGGTAGATCGGTGCCTTCCTCCATTAGAACTCTAATTGAAGTGGAAAGGGGTGCCGTTATCAAAACGACTCCCTCTAATTAACGTCCCTGGCAATTTACCAATTTACCCTTCTACTTAAAATGGTCATATATTAATCATCCGAATTCTGTTTTCAACGTTCTTTATACCGTTCAATTTCTATCGACGTGTCCTTTTTTGTTTTTGAGTTTTTATGACCAAATTTTATACATAAATTTTTTATTTTATTTATTACTAATTTATTATTTAAAATTTCAGGATATTACAAAAAATCTTCTACTGTTTTTGTATTTTAAAATTTAGAGGTGCGCCATCTTTTGAAATAAATGCTAGAAATTTTCATGAAAACCCGAGGTGTCACACATTCCCAATTTTGATGTTAGCTCAATTGTTGATAAAGGCCCGAATGAATCTATTTTTTGAGGCATAGCTACTCATTGGGATTAAGGAGAGACTGATGAGTTTCTTATATTCTCATATTTAGTTGATCAAGTAGGAGAAGATGGTTCTAGTGGTCAATTAAACCACTAGATTAAGCAATGGCTTAGGTAATTGAGATAAGTTGTGTGTTTGATCATCTAAATGGCATGACCAACCCTTAGATAATCTAGACATTTTAGATTGTAGGGATGCATTAAGGTTAATGTGAATGGGCTTGTATTACCTGATTAAATTAGAGTTATAAGTAAACCGCTTTTTCCTATTTGTTTAGAATTCCTAGATTGTACTTTATAGTCTATTTAATTAGGAAAGGAAATAAGAGAGAGAGAGAGAGAGAGAGAGAGAGAGAGAGAGAGAGAGAGAGAGAGAGAGAGAGAGTGAACGTTACTCTCTATGTCTTAATTGTCATATGGATTTTGGAGATTCCAGAAAGGAAGTAAAAACAATAATTTATTTATATATAGAAGAGAGGTGAAAACCGCACATTAGAAGTCTCTCCCTCTTGCACGGTTTTTGTCTCTTTGGTACAGTTTTCGCGTAAAAGCTTGGGGAGATTCAGAAGATCTATTCTTAGTTTGAAGATCCTAGTGCATGCTGTAGAAGTTGATGAAGGAGTTCTATGAAGCTATTTTTCCTTGTTTTCTTGTAAGCTATTGTTGATTTTCCTTGTTGATTTGATCTCTAGGTTCGTATTTAGAGATCAGTGTTTAAAGAAATATAAGGAAAACTGCGTCAGTCGACCGGGATAAGATTTATGTTATCTGACGACTCTAATCTTGTTTAATTGGCTGTTATTTAGTACTATAAAAGAGTAACTTTTCATGTTTATTGTTTGTTTGTTTTTGCATATACCGTGATCTAGAGCATTGGGGACCAACAACTATAATTCTACATATATAGATAGCAGCAGGAGTCTTGGTCAATAGGCGCTTGAACCTACAAAATAAAGGGCCCACAAACACCTCGTAAAAGATTTCCAGGCGAGAGTTGCACTTGATCCACTAACTAGCAACACTAACGCGTGCTTGCTCGGCAAAGCCATTTAGTCAACTGGCTCGAACATGGCACATTGCATTCTCCTGCACATGGTACATGGATTACGTTGCTCGGGCTGCAAATGGGCCTGGCAGCTCCATTAAGACACAACAATATCTTATATGGGCCAGATTTATTGGGTTCTTTGGGTATTTCTGGTAGTTGACTGAACAGCCAAAGTCGGATTGGGCCCATTTCAGTATTTAGAAATATCTATCTTTTTTTCTTCTTTTTTTTTGTCAACACGTACCAAATCTGCTAGATCTACCCATCCCTAGGGGATAGAGGGTGACGAGGGAAAGACCTCGTCTGACCAAGCCACTGGGCTATAAATTTTCTCGCTCCTGAAAATTGATACAGTCGGGATTTAGAATTCTGATATTCAGTTAAATTTTCTTTTTAAAGGTTACGGTATTTATTTTAAGCTCGTATAGTTGAATTATATTACTTTTCCTCGCAAAAGAAACATCTAATATCATTGGCTAGTTGTCACGAGGTTGTAAATTTTCTATTCTAAACCCATGCGGAATTTATGCACAACTCCTTTACAAAGTACACGAAGTGACCCAACTCTGCCCAAGGCTATGGGCTAGCTGTTCGAGTTAAGTGCTGACCTTGTAAATGCAAGTCCAGGACGTGGTGGTCTTATATCTCGACCTCTTGTATCCTGCACAATGTTATATGAACTTACAACACGGCTTCTCCAATTTACATTATTAGTCCCACCTTTGGTTGATCAACCCTTTCAACTAATTTCTTGACTCTCGATATTTTGTCTCTCGAATATCACAGGATTGAAAAGGGCAGCCCCACTACACGAAGCTCCCACCTATGCAGGATCTGGAGAAGGGGTAGACCACAAGTGTCTAAAGTACACAGTCTTATCTTGCATTTGCAAGAGGCTGTTTCTACTCCTTGAACTGGTAACTTCAAAGTCACACGACGACGACAACTTTTACCATTGCACCAAAGCTCTCCTTCTAAACATCACATGATTGGATGATTCTAAATTGAAAATGTTTCCACTTAGTCATTGGTTCTGAACTGTTTTAAAATAGAGTTTCGGATCGTCTATGGCCTTAGGATCGAAAATATATTTTCAGATTCCAGACTCTTCCAGTCTACGTCGTTTTAGGATTACTTATCAGGTTGAGAGAAATCAGATAAACGTGACTAATCAACCAAAGTGGGGTTCCAAAATATAAAAATGGGGAGCTGCGGAGCAAGTTCATGTCCTGTCATGCATAATAACGACATTCCACTATCACGATATACAGTATAATCCCCCTTTGTCTATCATATATAAAGGGCAGTCTCAGTTCACAAAGCTCCAGCTTATGCGCGTTTCAGAGAAGGGACAGACCACAAAAGCTTATAGTACACAGCTTTACTTTGTATTTTTACAAGAGGTTATTTCTACTCCTTAAACCCATAACCTAAAGGTCACACGACGATAAATTTTACTGTTGCACTAAAGCTCCCACTCTGTCTATCATCATATTGCTTAAAAAGAAATAATTGTTTACATTCATCAGAAAACTTTCAACCATCCAATTGTCACGAATTTTTTTGTACGCGACTCATCCAATAACCTATACCAGATAAATTGTTTGGATCATTAAAGGGTTGGTCCCACTTGTATTTTTTCTTATATAACCAGCTCGCTACATAATCACCTGGCTATATGCAAGAAGAAAGAAAGTAAGAAACTTTAGCAAAGAGTTAACAAAGCAAATTAGAAAATCAAGCCCTATAGGCAAGATAACCTAGATAAAGGAGATGCGATTTACTTAGCTCTTTTACAGATCGGTCATATTAGTATAATAAGGTCTTAATAGAATATAAGCCTTTTAAGCACTTGTTCATGTACCAACCAAATATAAGCCGAATCATAGAAGCAATAATCAGATTCAACCAGATATATTGAATCAAGGTTCAAATACTGACCAAATCTAGTCAGATTATTCGGATTAGTCCAACCATCCTAACCAATTAACACCCCTAACCAAAAGGTACTCGACAACATTCACTTGCCTCGTGAGCCCAGCCAATCTTCATCTTACATCTCAGCCGCTGGCCCAGTCAATCTCTAAACATATAGATATTCTTTTTCTGGTTGGCATTAACATATAAGAGCCAATAAAACTTCTTGTGCACTCTTGTCTTATCCAGTCTCCAGCCACTCTGAGTTGGAGAATGCTTGTGTCTAAACTCTAAATCCCAAGTAACCGCTTATCGTAATGTCCATCTTGAGAGTACTCCGAATCCTGAATTGAATCAATTTAGATTAATTGAATCTGCATCAAATCCAACATCAATTTGTATACATGGTCCTAATATAAACCCTTAATAATTCATTCGCAGCCTACCAGTCCCAATCATCGCCTTATCTTAACGGGCACGCCTTTTGCCTTCTAATTTTTAGTATTATAAGATGCATTTGTCCATCTGCTAATCACTGACGAAGTTTGCAGAATTGTCCGTCTCCAATTCTGTATAACAAATATTCTGAACAACTTTTTTCGCATGATCATCTGCCATGAAACGAGATCTCTCATTTAAAATATGAGTTGAATTTGTCATATGATTAATCAGAAGATACGACGAGTTTTAATATTTAATTGACGACATGCAGTGCAGCTACGTTCTTCTTTCTTTTTAATTCCTTTAAGTGATAATAGCGTAAGATTTAGAACAAACAGTGTTAACAGAAGATTTTA
Organism: Warburgia ugandensis; assembly: GCA_035236585.1. Classification (NCBI taxonomy): domain Eukaryota; kingdom Viridiplantae; phylum Streptophyta; class Magnoliopsida; order Canellales; family Canellaceae; genus Warburgia; species Warburgia ugandensis. The sequence continues at coordinate 34,356,550 of CP141139.1, forward strand.
ATATACAACTACAGCAGTGGTTGAGGTACATCTAATGGAGATGTCTAAATGAAAAGGATGTTCCATTTGTTCTCAGCTCACATCTGAGATGTGATTATGGAGTCTGGCATGGAAGATACGGGAGGGGCTGGAAAGTCACCCTCATCTGATCGATTGATCTTAAAGCGATGGACCGGGGTCCACACAAAATCTAAGGTAGAAAGTGTATATATGGTCATAGTGATCTTCATTTGTCTTGTATCTACAGTTCACCTAATAAATTCCTAGAGATGCCTTAGCAATAAACGGGAGTTAGTAGATAGCTAAACTAGAGTTAGAGTTACTAGAGTCACCTGCATGTGGGTCCACTGTGGCCTTTGATGTATCCTTTTGATCTTCTTCTTTTAATAAATTTTAATGGTGGGCTTTTTTTCTTCTTCTTCTTTTGAATTATTTTAAGTTAGTAGTATATTAAGTAAATTAAATCATCGTACTACTAATTTAAAAAAATTTTAAAAAAATAGAAGAAGAAATGCAAAGTAAGGCTAAGTTCTATAGACTTTTTCTGGTTGGCATCTTCCCTGAATACTACATATGCATAGGAGTTTCATGCACCAGGCTGTCCTATTAATATATTAAGTAAATAATTGGTCAGCAGGAACTATGGATAGAGGAATGTGTCGGAATGAATTGGATATCTAGGGTTATTGAGTTTGCCAATTACTATTTCAAGACTACCAAATCTCCTTCCCTCTTTACTAGGTGATGATAATGGTACTTGGTTCAACAGAAAATAGAAGAATCTACAATCTCTTGGATACAACCTGATGAGGATTCTCTTCAACTCTAGTCTGATGGCTGTGTTAGACAATCTAAGTGCAGGCAGTGTCCTTCTGGATTCTCGGGTGAATTTCATTGCTGGCTTTCGCATAGTATGTACCAGTAGGCAAGTAATTAAGCAGAATGGCCAGGGCTAGTGCATGGGTTAAAACTGGCTATTGAGATAAAAAAGGCAGTCCTCATGCACGAAGCTTTTGCATATGCTGGGGTCTAAGGAAGGGGTGGGGCAGATTATAAGGGTCAATAGTACGTAGTCTTATCTTGCATTTTGTAAGAGGCTGTTTTCACACCTTGAACCCATGACTTCAAAGTCACCTGACGACAATTCTACTGTTACACCAAGGCTATTGAAATCAGTACTCAAAATTTGCAGATTTGGGAGGATTCACTCGTGGTAGTGGAGGTGCTAAAGAAGAGATTTCGACACACAGACGAGGAACTTGAAGAGGTGCCAGTGCTGGACGAGCAAAGTGATTGAAAAGGAGTGTTTGAATGAACTACAATCTTTTGGCCAGTGTCCACTATATATGGTGGCTAACCTTTGTGCTAAAAATGCGTCTATAAAAGGTGATAGTGCTGTATGGTTTGGATCAAAGTCTTTGCTTGGTTACTATTTAATAAAAATCTAGATTTATCAAAATAAAACGGAAAAAAGATGTACGAATTACAGCTCAAAATCTTTCATAACCAGCAACTACCAATGCATAATTCCGCTGTTAGGGATATCAAAGTGTTAACAAAATTATCCAGAAAATATTCCTTACTAGTGGTAGCACTAAACGATAGATTCTTTCTCTATCCAAATGGCATAGATAAAAGTATTCAAGAAGAAACAAATCAACGACTTAATTAAATCTATTTATGCATGCATGGGCCACCAATGGAAAGCAAAAGGATAATTTTAGAGCGGTAACATTATCATATTATTTCTTTGGTATTAATGCCACGCACTTTTTTTGGAATTATGGTAAAAGTACATGCATGTTTATCTTAAGCATCTTGCTGTGGATGGGCAATATATCAAAGATCATATATTCTAGACGATCTAAACATTGGCTTTTTTCTATTTCTGATTTTAGAACTCAAAATCAATAGTATAATCATCTAATGTATGTTATTTCTGGGTCAGACTTCGTCTATGACAAAATAACTATATGAACGGTTGAGATTATCATGAAAGTGAGCCAATGAAATAAAAGTAGGATAGAACTCCCAAAGAGAGTGTAGTATTAATAACCAAAAGGCTTATTTTTGTTCTTTTTAGCAGGGAGTGGATTTGGCCAATCTCTTGGTTGTGAGAAAAGGGGCTTGGCCAAAGTAGACCAAGTACTCAAGACAGGAGATACAAGAGGCATGGGATACGCCACGATTTCAAGGTCGGAGACCGCAATCTAAGATTCTTCCACACCATGCATGGAGGTGCACATGAGAGGAATAATAAAAAAAATTCACTTCTTGCTGATGGGAAAGAAAAATCCATAAATTATTTGTAAGGAGAATGTTCGTTTCTATCAGAAATTATACACCATTGTATAATTCCAATTGCATGTTTCTCGAAGAATCTAAACTTCAAATCAATTGAAGAGATCGCGAAGGACCTAGTAGATGCCCTCTTTACTGTGGATGAGATTGAGATTTCAGCTTTTGATTGTGGTGGTGATTTCATTCCTGGACCCGATGGGTTTTTTCTCTGATTTTTTCAGATACGTTGGCATTTCATCAGAAATGATATCCTTGGTTTTGTGGATGATTTTCAAGGGGGCGATCCTATTGACAAGCAAATTGGAGCCTCTTTCGTAATTTTAATCCCCTAGAAAATGGTGCAAATTTCCTCAAAGAGTTTTGCACAATTAGTCTCATCAGAGGCTGCTATAAGATTCTAGCCAAAACATCAGCCAACAGATTCAAAAAGGCTCTTGTTGAGGTTATCTCTCTGCAACAATTGGCTTTTATCTCTGGCAGAAACATTACGAACTGCACTTACACAGCCAATCAATGCCCAGAGCTCATGCACAAATCTCAAAGGGGTGGTTTCATGTGAAAGCTTGATATGGAGAAGGCTTTTGACCTAGTCGAGTGGAAATTATCAACATTGTTTCTCAATAGATGAATTTTAGCTTACGATGAAGAAATTGGATTAAAGAAGTCTACAATTAGCCCATTTCTGCACTGTAATCAGCAAACACGCTAAAAGATTTCTTTCATAGCTCTCGTGGTGTGCGCCAAGTGGATTCGATTTCCCCATCTGTTAACTCTTGTTGCAAAGGTCTTCAATAAAATAATGAAGAAAGGTGCCCCTTCGAGTCTCTATTAAGGCTTCAAGGTTCCAAACTCTCTACTGATCATCTCGCACCTTTAATATGAGCATGGTACCATGCTGAGGGGCAGTCCCGGTGCACAAAGCTCCCATAAAAGTGGGGTTCGGGAAAGGGTCGGACCACAAGGATCAATAGTACGCAGCCTTCACTTGTATTTTGCAAGAGGATGTTTCTATGCCTTGAACCCATGACCTCAATGTCACACAACGACAACTCTACCATTACACTAAGGCTCCCCTTCTCGTTACCCATTACCGGTGCAAGAAGATGATACCATGCTCATTAGTGAATATTTGGCAGATCAAAGGTCAAATATGAAAGCAATTTTAAAATGGGTTTTTCGGAGATTTGCCATTACTTTATGGTGCTTTTGCAGAACAACCCAACATTTTCACCATTTTGCAAATTTGCCATTCTATTTATGTTCCATCCACATTTGCTGTCAATTTTTTCAAAATTCCATTCTTGCTCACATCATTTTCTGTCTGTGTTTAACGGAGTTAAAGACGACCAACGACGCAGCCGGCATTGTCGGTTATCATCTTTCGTTGTGCACCACAAAAACCACGCATGCCCTAGGGGGAATGGTACTGGTGTTATGGGATCAGCTTCAATAATGAGGAAATATCATTATTGGCTATAAGACCTCAAAATTTCCTTGCTATTATTAGGGTTTTCCTCTCACTCTTGACAATCCTAATGCTAGTTTACGGGAGCTGGTTGTTGATGTTTTCCGCAAGTGCATGGGCTATTGTAGTATAGCTATGCAAATATAGGTCGAACCCACAGGTACTCACTTTAGTTGGAGTTTTTAATAAAATTTAATTATTTAAATCTTAAAGGAAATAACAAAATTATCATAACCATTCAGATTTTTTTCAAATGATGGACTTTACATAACTTTCACTTCCAAAAAACATAAAAACTAATCAAACATCCCTGAATTACACTGTCCGTGGATAGCATTGTCCCTGGATAACACTGTCAAAAAATGGATAAAATAAAGCTTAAATAGAATAGGGACACAGATGTAAATAAACAAGGGATATAGATGTAATTAAACTGGGGACGCAGATGTAATTAATAGAATTGAACAGAATTGTCATTGTTTTAAACAGGAAGGGCGAAAATCGAATTTCTGTTCAACCTCTGGTTTTTAACAAAAACCAGGAAAACCCCAACAAAGGAGAAGCCCAAGAATGGAGGGGATGGACTTGTGATTCAGCCGTTGACAAGCTTCGATGCTTGCCTGGGCAGAGGAGGAAGATGGGTCTTTGATGCCTTTGGGAGTAGATGGGCATTGCACGGTGGAGATGGTGCTGCCGACAGTTTGGGTAGATGGGCAAGAGAGCCAGGGTTGCCGTGTCAGATGAGCACAAGAGAGAGAGAGAGAGAGAGAGAGAGAGAGAGAGAGAAAGAGAGAGAGAGAGAGAGAGAGAGAGAGAGAGAGAGAGAGAGAGAGAGAGAGAGAGAGAGAGAGAGAGAGAGATGGAGACTGGAGCGGTGCTGGAAATGGGGTTAGAGACAGAACAATAGAGAGGAGGGGAAGGGAGAGCAACTGGTCAAGATAGATAGTGGGATTGAGAGAGAGATGAGATGGTTCGGTTCTGGTTGAAGCAATGACAATAGAGGCAGTGTGCAGTGAATGAAGGGAAATAAGAGATGGAGGAGATGGGTGCGGTTCAACAAAATGGGCGTCTGGGTTGTGAATGTGAAAGAGAGAGAGGAGAAAGGGAAAAAAACTTATGCAGTGCTGAAGTGAAACGAACGGTGGCTTGTGCAATGGATGAAGAGGCTTTGGAGATGGGCTGGGTGTGATGGAGAAGTAGGGAGGTCTGGTGCAGTAGATGATGCGGTAAAAAAAATTGGAAATTGAGAACAAAGAGGGTGAACCAATGAAGGTGCGGTTGAATGGAAACAAAGTGAAAGAAGCAAACTTAAGGAAAAATAGCTCTCCCTCCCCCTCATACGGTTTTACTCTTTATAGCCTTTTCCTTCCTTCTTTTTCTGCACCTTCTTCCTTATCTTCATCAACTCCTTCCTTAAACTCTATCCTTGAAGAGTTAGAGTTTTATGGGGAAACTTTCTCCTCTTCCAATTAGAACTCCATCCCTTTTTGGAATCCTCATCCTTTTACAGCTCCTCTTCCAACTAGAACTCTTCTAATTAGGACTCCTTATTGATTAGGACTCTTGCCTTTTTTATCTGCACTGTTGATCATAGATCTGAGCCATCCAACCTTTCTTCAGTTGATCTGCAAAATAAAAGACTAAATTAGAATCATCTAAACCGTACATTAATCATATAATAAGCTCTAATAATCATTTAACCGTTGATTTTGAGAAATTTAAGCTTTGGATGGTCAATCAAGCCAAATTTTGCAATTTGGACGGTTAGATGATCTTATTGAATGCTAAACTATGGGTCTTTTAGCCAAAATTAAACACTTAACACACCCACCAACCAGCATTTTGCTAGTCCCGAGCAAAACATGCAGACAACTATTTTACAAAACTGGTACAAGATGCCACTTTCGTAGATACTCCATATTGCATTTAGCATATGCAACAAGCCCTTGAACCTCTAGGTTACCCCTAGTAGACGAGTTATGCCTCGTGAGGGTTGTAGTGAATATACCCACAAAATTCAGTAAAGTCAGGTTCCCTATTTTATCTTAGAGAATCCTTATTCATTAGCAAATTGACTAGTTTTTCACAACTTAATAAAGAGGATTTGACAATTTTACACATCATACACATATTAAAGACATTTTATTTGAGCTATTTCTCAGAGTGAATATGTGTGTGTGTGTGTGTGTGTGTGTGTGTGTGTGTGTGTGTGTGTGTGTGTGTGTGTGTTCGGTCACATAAATCTTGACTTCTAATTGGATATGCTTACATTCCATTAGAAATATGCTTTGACCTCAAATTCTCATAAGTATATGCTCAAAAATAAAACTCTCAGATAAGGGGCTACATATTTCGTTCATTATATGATCGAATCCAACAAACTGATGGTTCACATAATTCTTTTTAACACTCATAAGACAAAGGAAAGTGATCCCTAGGAGTGGATGTTAACATCAAGAATATGAGAGGTTTTTCACCTTAATTCTTTCTTTTTATCTTCTCTTTAAGGCTATGTCCACCTAAGATCAATAGGTCTTTAACTAGGACGAAATGTAGGCTTTGGTCAGGTTTAGAAAAGAGAGGTATAAAGATTTCAAAGGTTCAAAATTGAGTAGATGTCTTCAATGAATATCTAATAGGACAACTTTTCTTTTGGGTTTGTTCTTGAAGTGAATTTCTCTTTTCATACTTTGGTCTTTCTTTTTCTTTTCTTTTCTTTTCTCTTTTTTTTTTCTTTGGAAGAAAGACATCTAATTTTTCTCACTTCTTTGACTTTTTTTCCTATTTTTGAATTTTTTTCTACTCTACTCATTTTGAAGATGGGTAATGGTTATTTATTTTAATGGGTTATTTTGGGTTAAAGTGAATGGGTTTAAGAAAGAAAAGGCTTAATAACAGGCTCAAAAGGCTAATTAGTGGTATATTATATTGGGTAGGCTTTATGTCTCTAGGCTGAGCAAGGATGGCCTATATCATTTCCTAGGTTTCCTAAAGCCTATCAGATTTAATAAATTTATGGAATTAAAGCTATTACTACTCTTTATTCTTGATGTTTAACCAAAATGATGATAACAGAATCACACTTAATGTATGTGCGCTGAAGAAATCAAGGAATTACTTATAACTCTCTAAAAGAAGATAGTCTCAAGCTCTCACTAGGTTATAGGTCTCCACTGATTTTTCTTAGGGTCTCTAAGTCATATCTCTTATATTAGTCTTGATTATGTGCTGTGTGTAAATGGTTTCCAACAAGTAGCTTTCATAAAATGCTTCAACTCATGAATGACATGCAAAACTAATCATATGCATTCCCATTAAGAGATGAAAATAGTATATTTACTAAATCTTGAACATTCAATTCTCATCACAGTAAGGGAACTCTACTTTTAACACTTTTTATTTTTTTCAAAAATTTTTAAATTTTTTTTTTTCAAGAAAACTCAAAATCTCTAGTGAATCTACACCCCCCAACCTGAATGAAACATTGTCCCTAATGTTTGAAAACATAGGATTATATATGAAAGTTGAGAGATGTAAACTCTAAACCCTTGGGTTACCTCTCAAAAAGTGCTAAGTTTAATGTCTTCAGCCAGACATTACCTAACCTAACTTCGTAACCCTAGAGCTAACTAGGTTAGCTTTATCTCATGCCACTTCAGAATTTCACAGTAATCTATATATGGCATCCACCTTAAAATCTTAGGTGGTGATATGAATATAATACAGTAGATCACCGCAATTGTGAAGGTAGTGGACCATATTGATGATCCCCCATCTTTAATATTTCACGGTGGTCAATATAATTGCTCCACCTCAAAAAATGAGGTGAGGGTAACACAATAACTGCATGAACTACTGTGTAATTCCATGGACCATATGTTGACAACCAGTCCTTGTCTTGACCAAATTGAGGGATAATAATGACCATTCTATTCAGTTTATCATTTTCCTCTGTGTCCCTATCATTGTCCTAAACTGGGGTAATAACCTAACTCTGCCCTTTTCTAATAGGTTGTTCTTGTATTACTAGAGGCGGGGACAAGGTTTGGCTGAAACCCTAATTATCTTCTAATGTGTACCCTACAGTAAGTTGATGCATATCAACTGACTCTACTTCTTTTTGTTTGATAAGCACGGGTACAATAGCAATTGGGCATATATTATCATCTGATGTTTGTTCAAATAAGGCTGCTAGGTCCCAATCAGGTACATCTTCTACATTGAAAGGCTCAATTTGAATTTCATGCATAGGATGATCTACTCTAGCTTGCATTCTAGAAGTGTCCATTAGAGGCACAGTATCCAACAACTCAGGCATCTCCTCAATAGATGTGTCTTCATCAGAGTCATACAAATAGGTGGGACACACATCTAGAGGATTAGGGTTGGATTTTTCTATAGTGTTATGCTCATCATCAATGGAAGCCTCTTCATAATCAAAATCAGGACATGACTCAAGTATATCGAAGTTGGAGATTTCTAAGGATGGTTGTAGACCTTGTGACTCATAAGGATCATAAGAAATTTCTATCCTAGTGTCAAGAATAAATGACTATATATTCCCCCTAATTTGTTTCAGTTTTGCCTCAAATTCCTCCATCTCTCGTTTTATTTCCTCAGTATAATCCTCCATCATTTGTCTTATTTCCTTATTCCCTTGTGCTATATGTTGTAGTTTTTCATCTAATAGTGGCTCTTCTTGTAGAGGAAATGACTCATAAGGTTGGTATTGTTGTGGCATTGAGGTACTGAAAAAGGACTAAGCAGGCTAAACACATGATGGTTGAGCCTGATATTCTAAATAATCATGGTAGTACTGACCAGGGTGAGACCATTGTGGTTCTTCCTAATATTGGTAATCCTAAGACCATGGTTGTTCATGATGCCTAGCACATCCATTAGAGTCTTGAAAATTTGTCTCAGAATAAAAATTGCTAGGGTATGTGAATGCATCAGGTGCATCCACTGGCTCCTGATAGTATTTATTGAATGTGGAGCTTGATGGGGGCCAGGAAGGGGTGGAATATGGATGCTTAGAATAGGTATAGTCATTATGGTATTGAGGTTGTGGCACAACTTTCCTAGAAGCTATTAGCCTACGCAATTGACTTTTCATAAGATCTAACCGATCCATATATGCATCTAATCTATGAAATTTATCCCCTTCTTGATAGGCTCCTTTTTTCTTTTCTTTTTTATAAAGGAAAAATAACCTACATGATGCAACCTATTTCCTAAAAAGATGAACAAACAAAGGACACAATATAATCCTTGAGGCTAATAAGCAGCATGTTGATTTTCTTAAAATTGTATGAGGACAATGCTTTTAATTAGCCTACTCTAGCGCTCCTCCTCTCCTATAGACTTGATTATTGCTTACCAGTTAGGTTATTCGCAAGGTAGTTAATACAACCCTCGTGTAAAGAGGCGTTTAGACCTCACAAACATCAACAGGAGGTGAGGGAAGAGCGAAGCTCTATTAGACAACCCTCACTAACCACAGTGCTCCAAAGCTACTAGAGTGACAATAAATCAAGTATTAATAAGAGGGTCCTACGAGCATGTGATAGCCCTATAGGTCTCTTCTGATTGATTTTAATTTGAATTGAAAGCTAGGGTAGCGCGCTTGAGGTGATTATCCTAGGTGGCCCAATGAGTGGTGATGAAATCCACCCTTGATCTTATGGGGGTAAGGTGCCCTTACTAATGAATTCCACACTCCATGGCAATTCGATCAACATATATATCACCTTAAAGCATTAACCGTGTCCTAAGATGCAAATAAAAGCAATAACTAATGCAAAACCTAAAAAATGCAACAATTATAAGAGGATGCTGTCTATATGATTTATACTACCAAACAATGCAAATTTACTCTAAATACAAATCCTAATCTAGGAATTTAAATGAGTGAGGAGACTTACAGTGGGGTTTCTGATGAAGATCAAGTGTGGGCCACCTTATCCCACACTTGCCCTGTATTATACAACCCTTTAAAATGAAAATAGAACATGCAATTTACAGGGATCCTTACTACGAGCTTCACTTAAAAGAAAAAAATATCCTAATCTAGGAAAGTAGGGAAATTTTCATGTTGATGAAGATTTTCTTGCCAATTTTCTCCACTTTCCTGTTTCCCTGAAAAAGAAAATTAGAAATAAATACCAATTTCAGGAAACTAGGTGGTTATGCAGAAAAAAAAATTAAATATGCACCTAAAAATGCATAAAATACAATTCCTAATATTTTTATTTTTTTGGATTTTTTAATTAAATTTTATAAAAACTCCTTTGCAAGTCCCCAGCAACGACGCCAAAAACTTGTTGATGTTTTCCGCAAGTGCATGGGCTATTGTAGTATAGCCATGCAAATACGAGTCGAACCCACAGGGATTCGCTTTAGTTGGAGTTTTTAATAAAATTTAATTATTTAAATCTTAAAGGAAATAACAAAATTAGCATAACCATTTAGATTTTTTTCAAATGATGCACTTTACATAACTTTCACTTCTAGAAAACATAAAATAACTAATCAAACATCCCTGAATTACATTGTCCGTGGATAACATTGTCCGTGGATAACACTGTCAAAAGATGGATAAAATAAAGCTTAAATAGAACAGGGACACAGATGTAAATAAATAGGGGACATAGATGTAATTAAACAGAGGACGCAGGTGTAATTAATGGAATTGAACAGAATTGTCATTGTTTTAAACACGAAGGGTGAAAATTGAATTTCTGTTCAAACGCTGGTTTTTAACAAAAACCAGGAAAACCCCAACAAAGGAGAAGCCCAAGAATGGAGGGGATGGACTCGTGATTCGGCCGTTGACAAACTTCGATGCTTGCCTGGGCAGAGGAGGAAGATGGGTCTCTGATGCCGTTTGGAGTAAATGGGCATTGCACGGAGGAGATGGTGCTGCCGACAATTTAGGCAGATTGGCAAGAGAGCCGTGGCTGCCGTGTTAGATGAGCGCGAGAGAGAGAGAGAGATGGAGACTGGAGCAGTGCTGGAAATGGGGTTAGAGACAGAACAATAGAGAGGAGGGGAAGGGAGAGCAACTGGTCAAGATAGATAGTGGGATTGAGAGAGAGATGAGATGGTTCGGTTCTGGTTGAAGCAATAACAATAGAGGCAGTGTGCAGTGAATGAGGGAAATAAGAGATGGAGGAGATGGGTGCAGTTCAACAAAATGGGCATCTGGGTTGTGAACGTGAAAGAGAGAGAGGAGAAAGGGAAAAAAACTTGTGCAGTGCTGAAGTGAAACGAACGGTGGCTTGTGCGATGGATGAAGAGGCTTTGGAGATGGGCTGGGTGTGATGGAGAAGTAGGGAGGTCTGGTGCAGTAGATGATGCGGTAAAAAAAATTGGAAATTGAGAACAAAGAGGGTGAACCAATGAAGGTGCGGTTGAATGGAAACAAAGTGAAAGAAGCAAACTTAAGGAAAAATAGCTCTCCCTCCCCCTCATACGGTTTTACTCTTTATAGCCTTTTCCTTCCTTCTTTTTCTGCACCTTCTTCCTTATCTTCATCAACTCCTTCCTTAAACTCTATCCTTGAAGAGTTAGAGTTTTATGGGGAAACTTTCTCCTCTTCCAATTAGAACTCCATCCCTTTTTGGAATCCTCATCCTTTTACAACTCCTCTTTCAACTAGAACTCTTCCAATTAGGACTCCTTGTTGATTAGGACTCTTGCCTTTTTTATCTGCACCGTTGATCATAGATCTGAGCCATCCAACCTTCCTTCAGTTGATCTGCAAAATAAAAGACTAAATTAGAATCATCTAAACTGTACATTAATCATCTAATAAGCTCTAATAATCATTTAACCATTAATTTTGAGAAATTTAAGGTTTGGATGGTCAATCAAGCTAAATTTTGCAATTTGGACGATTAGATGATCTTATTGAATGCTAAACTATGGGTCTTTTAGCCAAAATTAAACACTTAACACTGGTAGTCCAAAGATATATTGGCTAATCTCCCAATGTATTATATGTCATTCTTCCAGTGTCCACTGCAAGTTATTAACAAGATGAAACAAATTCAACGAAGTTTTCTTTGGAGAGGTGGTGAAGATAAAAGAAAAATATCATCTTATATATTGGGACAATGTGTGCAAATCCGAAGGCTCTGGAGACCTTAGCATTAGAAGACTAAACAAAATGAATGGGGCTCGTCTTTTCAAATGGTTGTGTAGGTAAGCTAAGACGACAAACTTTTATGGTGTAATCTTATCGAAGAAAGGTATGAGCCTAGAGATGAATGGAGGTTGGAGCTAATGAAATGTTCAGATGGGTCAATAATTTTGAAGGATGTCCTAAAATTCCTGGGCTTTTCCATAGCAACTCATGCTTCTACACAGCCAAAGGCAATAAGATGAGTTTGTGGTTAGATTTATGACCGGGATCAATGCCTTAAAAGATCAATATCCAAGCACTTATAGAGCAGTAAGGTGCTGAGCGCAGAATCAGCAATAACTTAACATGGCGAGGCGCAATGGAACGTTCATACTTTCCATCAATTAAAGGGGGCTTCTAGAGGAACAAAATGAAGATGTCATTTTAAGTTTAGGGCGTGAGGTGATTAATTCCAATAGAAAGGGGCAGTCCTCATGCACAAAGCTCCTGCATATGCACGGTTCAGTGATTAATCCCAATAGCAAAGATAAAACTGTGTGGACAGCATATTCAAAGGGGACGTTCTCGATTAAATCATACTTATTGCTTAAACCGTGATCACTTATCACTTATTGTCTACAAGTTGAAATTTAAGTGGGTTTTCCCATCATCTTTCATAGATCATCTCGTTCAATGGACTGCCCCTAAACCTTGTAAGCGAGGTAGCATATTATGAAGCTTGTCTTTTTGCAGCAGTTTGGTGCATTTGGCTTGAACACAACTCAATTTGCATTGAAGGTAAGTCTCATCTCAATGCTCATTCGGAAGATCTTTAGGTCGAGAAATAGTGGGTTTTCATTCTGCCAAAATCCAAAGACTATTCTATGGAAGAGATTTTAATAAAGAAAGATAAATTGAAGCCTATATGGAAACGGCTGGCCTAGGATATGTTCAAACTAAATCTTGATTGGGCCGTGCTTTGGTTAATTCAAGATTTTTGGGGTTGGTGGGGGTCTAAGCAACTGACAAGGCTAATCTATTTTTTTATTGTACAAGCCCTATCGGGTGGAGAAACTCACTCTAATAAGGTGAAAATCAATTCAATGCTCACATGAATTCAGATTTGTAAGTCTCTGTTTTGCACACCGCTGATTGTTGAAGGTGACTCTTGGATTATCATGCCTTGGTTGAAGAACGACGGGCTTCTGCCCTTCCCCGTAACGCCTCTGGCACACGTGATTGAATTAAAATGCTAACCGAACCCTGTATTTTTAAATTTGTGCATTCGCTCAGTTCCACCAAATTATCCAGCGGATAATCTTGCAATGAAGAAGTCTCCTTGCAATCATTGAGAACCCGATAGCGTGACGCCTAATTCTCTCTCTCTTTCTTCTTTTATGGTTGAATTTTGATCAAATCTGTCCGGTTGTACGACCACCGGAGGACTTTTCTGCCCCCATGAATCGAAGCTCCCCTTTTCTTACAAATAAAAAATGGAAATCAGAAAACAGTAACAACGATGCTTCGCTGTGATAAATGGGAACAAGTGGAAACATACTGTACAAGTCACACGGGAACAAATGGCATCTTTCTTCGACAAATAAACTTAATTAAGGGTAAACATACCGTACAAGTTACATGCGAACATTATTATATTTGTCTTGATCCACTGTTAACAATATTATAGTGGATGGAAACTAATTTTATGTGCTTAACCAGCAACTATGAACTTCTTCCGCCGTGTGTTAAGTGATAAGAAAAGAGTAAAATAAGATGGATTATACTGTAAGTCGTTCCTGAAGAGAGAATTGCATGACAAGGATAAGTGGCTGTAGCTGTATGATGTGAAATGATGTGGACATTTCATCCGGCTTGTAGAGCTTTTAAGTCATTCTGATTGGACAAACCAAGCCGTTCAATTGGACGTGTATTAAGACACTTGAGGAAAATGGGGCTATGGTTCACATTCAAGAACACAGATTTGTTTAAGCACAATGAGTTTTAGTGTGAGAAATCCGCATGGTAAACCCTGTAAATGAAGGGTGCAGCTTATGCAATGTGATGTATGTGGGAGGACCCACAGAACTCAAATCACTTGGTTTTTTATAGTATTGTTATGCATAGCGGCTAGGATCAAGCTCACAATAACACACAATCACACACAAAAACGCACAAGATTTATATAGTTCAGCTATGTATAACCTACGTCTATGAGAGGAAGAGGGGGAACAAATTCACTATTTGAGAGAGATGTACAACCCGATTGCTTGATGATCTTTAGCCTCTCTCTGATCCTATTTATAGAGGCCAGAGGCAGTTTAGAGCTTTCCTAGTAGGACTCTAATTAGTCTTTCCTTTTCCTTCTATAATTAGGACTCCTAATCATATTAGGATTACAATTAACTAACTTTCCTTGTCTTGCAGGACTCTTAAGGCATGGAGATAGACATTATCAATTCTCTCCCTCCATCCTCATACTATACTCTACTAGTCTAAGCTCATGCCTGCTATATTTTTACATAGTAGTAGCTTCTTATAAGTTACCACATTTGTCAACATATCTGTAGGACTTTCATCAATGTAAATCTTTTCCAACTTTATCATCTGTTCTTCTGTCACCTCTCGTATCCAGTAATATCGTATGTCAATGTGCTTAGTGCGTGCGTGATACATTGAGTTCTTGCTCAGATCTAGAGTACTCTAACTGTCACAATGTATCTTGTATATAGAGCCACGCACTTCTGCAACTTGGACTGCTATGATATAGCTTCCCATGCAAAAGTGAAAATAAACCCTGATGTTGACTTTCTTCCATCAAAATCTCCAGCCATATTAGCATCTATGTAACCTTCCAGGAGTTTATCTATACTTCTGAAGCACAAGCACAACTTAGATGTGCCCTTCATGTACCATAGTATCTACTTCACGACTTGTGACGACCCGGGTTTTCTCATGCATTTTTAGATGCAATGTCTAATTTCCTAAGGTGGGATGCATCCCTATTTGAAAACCATTTTATAAAAACCATGCAATGCAGCGGAAAACCTTTAGTTTTAAACTCATTTTTTGGAAACCCCGAGTGTCATTTGCTTTCACAACAACTAAGGTAGTTTGTGAAAAACTTCAGAAATCATAAATGTTTTTCCCCAGGTCTTTCCAGTCACAATGCACAGCCCATCTGTAACTAAGTACAAACACATGTCCAGAGGATTGAGAGTTTACTTACATGTGTATTTGTTTTCTTTTGGATTCACTTGCTCATAGCACTAACATAGATGTCCTCTTTAAGCTGTCCTGAACCATGATATATACGGACGTATCCTGTCCTTGAGTACTTACTGATGTCTGAAAAATGTTAAGGATTGGGTGAGTATATAATATACTCAGTAGGAGTCTATCACTATTAGTTTTATAATGCATGCGATCTTTAAAATCATGTGCTCATAAAAACATATGCATGTTGTACGAATAATCATGTTCAATATCGATATTAAAAGCCACTGTCAAACCAAAATACTGACGACTTAAAGAAATATCATAATCCAAGTCAAAAGTATCATACATCATAATCATAAAAATATGTCATATCATCATGATATGCATCAGATGCTTCATGGAATCTAACTCATGGATATCTATCATGGTATGGTTGACCAACCTTATATCATGCCATATGCAATGCACATAAATCCACGAAACCATAGGGTCCTACTATGCCCACGACCTCATCGCCGTGTGGTCCCCGGGTACCTAGGGACACAGGATCATATACCTCCACAGGGCATATGATACTTCGACCCAGTGCCGTAACACCAGTGGTAGCCCCCCGTACCACATGCAGTCAAAGCAGGGACATGCCCTTTTTGAGTGTGGTACCCATCCACCTAATAGTGGTAGAGGCTGGGTGGCCAACCCACACTCCTCGGCATAGCACCCACGAGCTTACAAGCCCAAATCATGTACGATCGAATAAGCCAAAAACCTCTGTTCAAAACCAGTCCTCTTTGGGTCCCTCACAACTACCTAGCCCTTGGCACTCCAGCATCTTTTGGCAACCCTCAAGGACATGCAATCTTTGCAAGTACCTAAATCATGCAATGTATGCACTTGTTTACAAAACATATGTGTGCATAATGTATATGCAATCTTTTACGAAACATGTCTATGTACAAAATGTTTATCATATGCATGCTGAATCAAGTCATGCTAAACAAGTCATATACTTATAACGTATGTTCTCAAAACAATAATAGATCTTTTAAAAGAATCTAATAGTGATAGAGCACCTACCTGGCTAGGTCGCGTTAACCCTCTTGTCTTCGTACACTCCTGAACATGGTTTGGGGACTCAAGGTTAGTTTAACCTATCTTTTATGTGTTTAGAGTAGTTGGGTTTTATTAATTAGGCATTAGGGGTCCATCCCTATACCTATGGGTGTCCTAAGGTCCTAATTGGGTCTTGGTATTCTCAGTTTTCCAAAGTTCTAGTGGTCACGCGCCACCATCCTATTCTAAGGGTCATGCACACCTTTGATTGGGCCTTGATCAGAGATTTTATAGTTTGATGTGTCTGCGTCGTCGATACGGACACAACGCCTTTTGCGGCGCCTCAATCGGAGCTCTATATCTCAAGTTATAAGCGTTTTAGCATTGTATGTACATAGAGTCTTAAAGACAAAAAAGGAGGAATGCTAGGGCGCTGCGTGTCTGCGACGTGCGCCCGTCTGTCCCTTTAGCGGGCACGTCCCTGGATGCGCCTGTTTGGTTTTTCAAACAGGCGTCGACCTGGGTCGACGTGGGACGTTCCTATTGGATCGTCCCGCCCGTTAGTGACCTGGGTCGTCCTTGGTGGCGCTCCCAGGCTCCGTTTTGCATGGTTTTTCATGCAAAAACTTAGGGGAATTGAGCCTAAGACTATGGGTGAGATGGGTTTGGGGAGTTTTTGAGCATACCTGTTTCGTGGGTGGTTTTCTCTCCACGTTTTCCCCTCTTGGTCACTGCTCCGCGATGGGTTTTCTCCAAGGTTTTGGGCTGCCATTAGAGGCACCCATGAGCTCTATTTATAGGGCTTTTAAAGAGGGTTCTGGAGGGGTTCTAACTGCCTTTGAATGGCAGTGGGGAAACCTCCAGAATGGCGATGGTTTCTCCTTGAAACACCACTGTTCCAGAAGCCTCTAGGAGGTTGAAGACGACGGGGTGCCCGTATCAAAACGAGCACCTGTGTTTTTCAGGTTAAGTCGTTTTTGTAAAATTTACAGTTTTGCCCTTGAACTTCAAAGGGTCATATCTTGCTCATTTTAACTCCGTTTTGGGTGATTTTGGTCTCTTTGGATTCCTTTTTCTGAGACGCATCTAATGGAACTACTTTTAGGACCAAATTCTTGGATTTAGTCAAGGAAACTAGTGAAATGACCAAAATGCCCTTATCTTTAAAATTGAACTTTTTATGGGCTTTTAATATTACAAAAATTAGGGTTATTACACGACTCCTACTGCATGGGCAATATCTGGCCTAGTGCATACCATTGCATATATTAAACTCCTAACTGGAAATCATAGCCATTCTATCTGTTTCCTGCGACATTGAGGGACATGTCTTCTTGCTTAATTTGAAATGATTCCCTAGTGAAGTGTTAATTGGCTTGCCGCTCTCCATGTTAAACATCTTGATTACTCGTTCAACATACTTTTCCTGTGATAGCCACAACTTTCTTGCTTTCTTATCACGTGTAATCTTCATCCCCAAAATCTGTTGTACTGCTCCTAAGTCTTTCATGTCAAAATACTTAGATAACTCTCTCTTCAACCTACTCATCACAGTCATACCTAGTCCAACTATCAACATGTCATCTATATAGAGTAGTAGAATGACAAATTTACCCTTGGGTAATCTTTGGACATACACATACTGATCTGCAGGTGTTCTTTTCAAACTTTGACTCGTCATAAATAAGTCAAACTTCTTGTACCATTGTCTTGGAGCTTGCTTGAGACCGTAGAGACTTTCTTCAACTTGCATATTATATGCTTCTTCTTTTCAACTTTGAAATCCTTTGGTTGTTCCATGTATATCTCCTCCTCTAAGTCTCCATATAAAAAAGCTATCTTGACATTCATTTGTTCAAGCTCCAAGTTGTGTCTTACCACCAATCCAAGTATAATCCTGATTGATGTCATCTTCACTACTGGTGAAAAGATCTCGTCAAAGTCTATTCCTTTTATTTGCTCAAAACCTTTGATGACCAATCGCGCTTTTTACTTGACTAGTTCTCCATTACCTCCTCTTTTCACCTTGAAGACCCACTTGTTCTTCAGTGCTCTTTTTTCCTTGGAAAATGTCATTAGCTTGTATGTCTGATTTTTGTTTAATGAGCTAATTTCTTCTTGTATAGCTTGCACCCATTTGTCTTTGGTAGCATGCGCTAGAGCTTGTTGAAAATTGTATAGCTCCCCCTCATCAGTGAGCATGGTATATTCTGATTCAGAATATTTCTATGATGGAATCAGAATATGTCCTCTTGTTGACATCTTTGGCTGAGCTTCTGCTTCAGGTTGAGGTAATAATTCAACATCTAATGTCGTAACATCTTCTGGTACAGGGGGTTGTTGCTCCCCCTGCTTAAACTCCTCTGTCTCTAGTTTAGCTTCTGGTGTAGTTTTTGAGTCAATCTGAATAGGTGCTGAGTCTAGTATTAAAGCTAGAGTGCTGATATCTTTAGCTTTTTTAGGATCTTCATAGAACTGATTCTCTTAGAATATTATGTCTCTGCTATGGATGATTCTTCTCATCTCAGGGTCCCACAATCTGTATTCGAATTCTTCATCTCCATACCCGATGAAGATAAATGGGGTAGATTTCAAGTCTAGCTTTTGTCTCATCTCTTTGGATACATGTGCAAAGGCTCTGCACCCTAATACTCTCATATGTGCATAAGTCACTTTCTTGCCAGTCCACTTATGTTCTAGAACTTCAAAGTCAAGTGGTTCTGATGGTGACTTGTTGATCAAGTAGCAAGCGGTTTTTATAGCTTCACCCCGTAATGGCTTAAGTAGCTTAGCCATACTAAGCATGCATCTTATTCTCTCCACAATGGTTTGGTTCATCCTCTCCGCTACTCCATTGTGTTGTGGGATACGTGGAACTGTCTTCTCATGTAGAATGTTGTGTGCTGTGCAATATGCCCTGAACTCTTTTGATGTGTATTCTCCTCCATTGTCTGTTCTGAGGCTCTTGAGCTTCTTTCTAGTTTGCAGCTCCACCATTTTGTGAAATCTTTTGAAGCATTCAAATACCTGTTCTTTATTCTTTACAAAGTATACCTATACCCTCTTAGATGTATCATCTATAAAGGTTACAAAATATTTGTTCCCGCCCAGCAACTCTACTTCCATGGGACCACATACATTCGATTACACCAAACTCAAGATTTCATTTCTTTTATTAATAGAAGAGGAGAAGGCAACTCTATGTTGCTTCCCAAATAAATAGTAATTGCATGGATTAAGAGCTATACCTTTGACTAATTTGATAAGCTGCTTCTTTACAAGTGTGAACAGACCTTTTTCTCCCATGTAGCCTAGTCTTCTATGCTAAAGGTTTGGTGGTCCATCATCCTCTACTGTGTTAAGGCTATCTTTGGATATTCTGGTGTGGGTCTTGTATAGAGTGCTGCAAATGTATCTTTTTGCCACGATCATAACGCCTTTCATTAGTTTACAAGTACTATTGCTAAAGTAGTTGGTGTAGCCTTGTCTGTCAAGAGCTGGGACTGAGAGCAATTTCAGTCTGAGTTCTTGTATGTGTCACACATCCTTGAGTACTACTATGCAACCAATGTTTGTCTTTGTCTGCATATCACCAATCCTAACTATTCTTTAAGAACTGTCATTCCCCATCTTCATAGTGCCAAAGTCTCCTTCTTTATATGTGATGAAGAAGTCCTTGTGTGGAGTGGAATGATAAGAAGTGGCTATGTCTATCACCCACTCTTCTTCACTCTTAACTACGTGCAGGCACAACTCTTCCTTAGTAATGAGCACTGCTATGTCTTGAGCAATGGTGACTAGTGTGTCACCATTGTCCTCCTTTGGCTTGCCATGACCCACCTCTCTCTTTAGTTTTCAACAGTCTCTCTTCATATGTCCTGGAATACCACAATGGTAATACTTGAATTGTCCTCTGGGTTGACTTTTTGATCTGTTACGTGTCTGTGATCTCCCTCTTAGCCTGCTCTTGCTCCTCCCTCTTTGCATGTCTCTCCTAGTGTGCTTGTTTTTTGTTACCAGGGTATGTGCCTAGTCTATGCCAACTTCTTTCCTTCTAGTCTCCTCGTTGAATAGCACATCTTTGACCATGGCCATGGTCAACTTTCCTTCTGGTGCTGAGTTGTTGTGTAAAATTACTAATGTCTCTCAGCTTTTAGGTAATGAGCTCAACAGTAGTAGAGCTTGATATTCATCTCCAAGTTGTAACACCACTATTCCTAACTGATTTATCAGATTTTGAAATTCGCTAGTATGTTCAGCCACAGTCATTTCGCTCCTTAGCTTTAGGTTGACAAGCCTTTTTATCAATAAAGCCTTATTTCAATCAATCATGGCCTGATACATATTCTCTAACTTTTTCCAGAGACTATAAGCATTTTCTTCTTGAGCAACGTAGTGAAATAAGCTGTGATCAATTCACTGTTGGATCTAACCTATGGTTTTCTTATTCATCTTTGTCTAGTCTTTTTCAGAAACTCCCTTAGGTCTTTTTCCCTAATCATCTAAGGAATTATGAAGATCTTTGGAGTGTAGAAGATATTCCATTCTAGGCATATAATTAGTGACATTTAATTTTATCATGGCCTCACTTTGATTTGACAGATTATACAGATGTGGCAATCAGGATCGATTCAATCTCACACAACACAATAGAAGATAAGAAAATTTATGTGGTTCGGCCAAACTCAGTCTACATCCACGGGAGAGGAGGATTCCACTATGATTTGATCAGATTACATGGATGAGGAGGAGGAGGCCTAAGTACAAACTCTCTCACACCCTCACACACCTAATCTTAGTATCACACACACACACACACACACACACACACACACACACACACACACACACACACAGGATTTTTCTCACATAGATAAGGATGGACTCCTATCTGTTTGATCCTTATCCTAATCAATCATTATCTTGTTTGAACTTATCCTAACAGTGTCCTAATGTTGTCAGGTTTCCTCACATGGGTATGGACCACATGTGGGTCCACCCCAACAATAGTCACTCACTCAAAACTCGAAAGAAAAAGCAGGACTAAGCTTAGTCTGTATTTGTAGGCTTATGCATTTTAGTTGTGGCCGGTCAACCATCGATGTGGCACATGGAAGCAATTGGAACCATTGATCTTGTCTATGAGAATGGGAGTAAGATTGAGCAGTTCCGGACTACACAAGGAATCCTAAAGCCTCGATCAGAAAGAGGGCTCTCAATGGATTCCCACAGGAGTAATTCTTGACACTTCGAGGACTTGAAGGTTATCCATTGAGAATGAACTACCTTGCATACATGTGATTAGCCCTATGGCGTTTCTCCCAAGAGGCGTGCCTAACTATCTAAAGAGGGTCGGTAGGTAAAAGTTTTGTGGTCAATGTAGAAGCTCTCTGTTATCTAACATACTATATTTAACTTATAAGAGAACTATCCTCTATCCTATAGTTTGATACAATAGAACTCATGGTGAATTAGTGTATTAGAGCTTGTCCCCTATTTTCCTCCCCCTCTTAATGTTGTCACTCCAACAAATATTCTAACCTCTCTCTCTCTGGGCCGGAAAAGGTATTGTTGCAAGGACAATGGAATAATCTATTTCCCTAGTAAATTCATCCCTTGGCCTCGTTATAGACACCCCATATCCGAAGGACTCCGCTAAATGAACACCACCACATTCCATTTTGCTTTTCATTATCATTTATTAAGTTAAATCAGCTTCTAGTGTAGCTGATAATTGAAGTTTTCGTGTGTTGATCCAGGATCGCTAGGCCCATCAGATGAATTATTTAAATCATTAAACAGGTAGCTTCCGCTTGTACTTTTACTCGGGAGCGCATTTTCCAACGGGTAGGAGAGATTTAAAAGCTCACACAATAAATACATAAATGAACGCCCAGTATGGATGGCTGCATTGGCGGCCACCTCAGCCACATGACAACAACGACTGATGCAAGTGGGGGGCCATTTGCATTTCCCCTTGTACCATTGAACAGGAATAACTGGGCAGCCTCCAAATGTTTCAGATTAAGGCTTCCACGACATGGGAAGAGTTAAATACAAAGTGATGAGAAGAAGAGAATTCAAATCATTTTACTGAATTTACAGCAGGTGGAACTCCAACAGTCTAGACAGAAATGTAAAACCCAGACAACAAAGAAAGAAAATTAAGACACAACAGAGAGAGAGAGAGAGAGAGAGAGAGAGAGAGAGAGAGAGAGAGCCCTAATTTCATTTATTGAAAGTCAAATATCAAGAGGTTGATAAAAAGGAAGAAATTTTTTTTAATAATTCTTTTAGGCATAAAAGAAAAAAGAAATTGAGATAGTTGAACACAGGGCTTGTCATCTAACAAACCGGGTCCAACTCGGCGGCAGGATTGAGTTAGGAAAATGGTATTTGCAATTATTAACGGACCAATCAAATCCATCTTCTTTCTCTGTTCTTTCAATCTGCAAATACTAAGTTTAACAACCAAATACAAGACGGCAAAACCCATACATCACAGAAATGGAAACGAGAGGCTTTTACAGCAATCACAACCCCCATTTACTGAACTGCATTTCATGTTCCAAACAGAGGAATTTGATATAAACAGAAACTATACAAAATATTTATAAAAACCCCCGAATTGGGGTTTCCCGGAAAAACATTTCTTTCTTTCTTACTCTCTCCTGTTTTTATTTTTTTATTTTCCCTTTTTCAGGTTACTGTCACTCTCTCAGAAACATATTTACACGCCCAATAACCCACTTTCATTCTATTTTTCCGTTCCATTCCTACAAAGAAGAAGAAGAAGATTGTAACGATGAGTACTCGCCGTAGAAATCTGGAATCCCTGCAGCAGCCCAAAGGCGTTCATTGAACGCTTCTTGCATCTCGTCAGGGATAAAAGGTGTTCTACATAGAGGGCACGTTTTCTGGTCGTGATCCATCCAACGATCCAGACAACTCCGATGGAAAATATGCCGGCAGTTTGTCAATCGTCGGATCTCTTCTCCCGCTTCAAACTCGTACAAGCAAACGGCACAGCTGTCCGATGCGTCGCCGGAGCATAAGTCCTCAAATCTGACCACAGGGAGGATTTCTCGAATAAGCATAGCTGAAACAGACTGAAATTCTGGTGGGTAGTCAGACCTTTCCGGCCAAACAATGTCGGAATCTAGGAAATCTCCAAGACCAAGTGACCGGAAAAGCAAGTAGATGAGTTTTCTGATAAAACCCAGAAAGGAAAACGCGTGTAGAAGAAGCTTTGGAAGGAATAACTCCGAATACCCCACAGGAAAACCCATTCCAACGGCAGCCTTTTCTGCTCTGTATTCCTTTTCTCCTTCTCCTTCTACTTCTTCTTCCCTAGCAACAACAAACTCTCAGCTCGGTGGTTTCAGGACTAGCTTAATCGCAATTTTATAGGAGGTCGAGAACGAAAATGCCCCTGGGCTTTGAGAAGAACTACGGAGTCAGCCGTTGGGCTACAAAAGAGTTGGAAATCATGTTGATAAACATTGTGAAAGGAAGAAGCAGGGAAAGGAACAGTCATTGACCGGTCTTTTGAAAGGTGATGAACAAGTGTTTGTGTTTGTGTGTGGCTTGGTGGTCCAGTTCCACGCGGAACTTCCTCTACAAGGATCTGGGAGATCATTTTAACGAGTGGGTCCCATATGGTCATCAATAAAAAATCCTCAGAATCACCTGAACCGCTACTATGCATGCACGGGCCTCTCTCTTATCCAGAGCTTAATTTGCTCTGTTTTTTCTATTATGATCCCGTCTTGATCGTTTTGATAGTGGTTGGATTGAGTTAGGTGTCTAGGACATGTCACGATCACAATACTTACAGCCATTGGACATGGACGGAATTATGAAAATGGGCCCAAGATCTTAATCGTTTGTTTGTTTGTACCCCATTTATTGTGCTGTTAGATCACATTAGTACTATGTCACAAGATCCCAGCAGAACTCCACAGTTAAGTCTACTTGCCCATGAGTGGTACTGAGCTAGTTAAAAGGTTCTAGTGTTGCACCCACTGTCTTACCTACCAGAAATGGAAAAGAAAAATGTAAATATAACCACTTCATGGTAGTAGTGGTAATTAACCCTATGCCTAGCACAAGGTAAAAAAAAAAAAAAGAAGGAAAAATAAAAAGAAATAAATAGGTAAGAACAAGCTGAACCTAGCAAGAGAAGCTGAAACACATGAAGCTGTTGGGGATCTACCCTTGCATGAAAACTAACCGGACAAGAGAAATTTTCATTGATTATATGGAGCAGCGATCGAGCAATATTTGACTTGGAGGCTAGAACTTGCTAAACGTAGGCCAATTGAGTAACGCGTAATCTTGATGAGTCAACATACAATATTCATTATCATGCACACGAAACACGTTTGCCCTATCCCGACCCGGCAATCAAAATTTTCCACCGAGGACGGGAGCACAAGGACTGAATTTTGCTGATCGAGACATGCAAAGGCTATTTTATTCACAACTTTCATTCACTGAATATGAATAATTGATCATTTTTTGTTTCAACCTTTCGTCTTTACCTCATCATTCAATCAATACATGGTTATAATGTGTCTCATCCATAATAGGACCATGGCTTAGTTCGGCCGAGCATGTTCGATTGGCTTCTAGTGTCCACCACAATTAAGCAAAGGGAAAGCCACCTATGTTAAAAGAATAGAAGGCCTAACCTAAGCTAGAAACAAAATGATAGCTACTTTAAGTTAATAAATAATTAGCAATAGTTTTAATATTGTTTGTCTTTCTGTGCCGCAATCAGTAGCCTAGCCAGGCACAGACTCTGCCATGGCACTGTCTCTAACATGGCCTGACCTTTTACCTTGAGACATGATCTGTTCTTATCAGGATTTGGAAGAGTTGTGATTGATATTGCCCTCCTAACTTAATAATAAAATTAGCATGGTTTTAATAAAAAATTCCTTCCAGTAGTGAGTTCAAGTAGGACTCTTCGCTGAAAAAAGCTTAACTTGTGTGTCTATAACGCTAAGAGATCAAACCCCGGACCATGTGCCACAAGGAGCTGTTTCTCCCAAAACACACTTTCCTACAAGTGGGTAAAATTAGGACAAACGGATCTCCTAGGGATCAAGTTATGTAACTAGTCTATAAATGCATTTTTGGCACAAGTGGGAGTAAGGGAACAAGGTTGTTGGGTTCACTGGCCATACTGTCTCTAATAAAATACAAAGACCAAAATATCCTTCTTTCCTCTCTCATTAATGCATGGGTTACAAAATTCCACCAATAAATGAATATTTTTATGCAAAAATCTTGACTTTGAAGCGTCTATAATGATTCAAAAATTATTCAAAAGTGTCTACATTTTCAAACAAAAGGCAAATATATTTGAACCAAGGGTGATATTTAGGAATAAATTTGTCACCTCATATATATTACAATTCAATCCACAATTCCCACGGAGATTTTGCTAGAGTTCTACATCAAAGCTACATCAAGGGATGGTAATTGCAGAGAAGTAAAGGGTGCTTACTGGGATGTAATAGAAAGTTTGGGCTAAACAGAGTGAGAGAATGGAGTGTACTAAGAGAAAAATGCAATTGAATAGCATTGGATAAAAATTAAATTAAAAGAAAAGGCGTGAAGTGGGGGACAAGGAGAATCAGATAGTGAGCACAAAATGGGACAGGTGAGTGGGGTAGGTCATGTGACTTTTTCGTCAAAGAAAGGAGAAGAGATCTTGAGAGGAAGATAGAGAAGAATGGGTCCAAGCGTGAGAGGATAAGGGGTGTCGGTGGCTCCAGCCCTCGCCAACCGGCCGTATGGCATGGTCACTGGTGGTGCATTTGGACTACCGAGATAGCGAGAGATGTGCCAAAGTCGGTGCTCAAGAGGGGGAGTGAGCAAGTGTCTTCGAGGGCCCAGACAGGAAGGCCCCGCATTTAAGTCTGGGAATTGAGGGTGTCCCCCGACAGCAACTCACGGAGTGGGCAATTTGTCCCGTCTTCTGTTCAGGAAAGGAATCGCCTTTGAAGCAGCAGAGATTGCAAGAAGAGAGCGACGAGTCCTTGCTGCGTTGCTGGTTTGAGTTTTTCCTACTCTTCTCCCTACAGTTTGTGGAGCTTTTCTGCAGTATCCACAACAGTGCATGTATTTGAACCCAGCTAGAGTGCATGTGGGTCTCGGATAGTCAGATTCTGGGTTACTTTGTTATATTGGAAAATGCACCAACTAATTTTCTCTGTTTGATAATCCTCAGATATAAAATTCGGACTGTTATATCATTGACGCGTAGCGGCTTAGTTACCAAATGGAACCTGCTTGTTTACTGATCAAAACAATTAATTTGCTCAAGTTAATGAAGATGGACGGTTTTCCAAACAATTATTTTGCTAAAGTTAACGAAGAAGGGCGGTTTTCGAACCAAGATCCACGTCGAAATCCCGTGAGTTAACATCATCCCAACGAAGGTTTGGGACGGACTCTGAAATCCTGTCTAAGCTAAGTCCCGTCTATTTCTAGATGGTCTGACTTAATCATCTTGTTCATCCTCTCCTATTTGGGCTATTTACAGAAATTCACATGCATTAAATGCTTTTAGCTATTAGTTTTTTGGGTAAAATAGTGGATAATCATGGTTTAAAAACTCAAATACAAAATCATCCAAGGATCATGAACTTTGATATCTAACCATTCTATAGAAGGCCGAACAAGAAGATTAGATCAGAACATCCAAAGATGGAGCTTAGTTTAACAGGTTTCCAAGTCACCCTGGAACTCAGTGCGGAATGGATTTCTCAAAAAAAAATTTACTCGGCATTTGACCCAATCTGGAAAGGCCACGTATAAACACGCCACGCCACGCCATGTCATGAAAATGATTTTCTCCTTCACATGTTCGTAGCCACTATAATTGTAGGACGCAATCTGGAAATAAATGGTAGTAGGATCTTGAACGATTTGACGAGCTTGAATTGTCTAGTATTTAGTGATCACTTGGGGCATGCCCTGGCTAAGGTGGTTCCAGCAGACCAATCCGATCCATCAGATGCTAGGGCCCCGTAATACTTTTTGCCTCAAATCTTAAACATTCGTCTTTTAAACCCTGACAAAGCAAATAATTTCTCATAAATAATTTAGAAAGACAAGTATTCTGAAGTAGTGCCCCGCTCCACACTGTACACATGAAATTCTTTAGAGATCAAAATCATTGATTTATAGCTCATTGATTTGTAGACTGTTCGACTAGCAGGAAATCAAGTGATTTTCAGCTGGAAATGGATTTCGCAGGCATATCATTTCACTACTGCTTTGATTTCCATGGAAATGCATTTGTTTTCAGCTGGAACTAGATGTTCATGTCAGCCCAAACAAAGGAAATCATGCAAAGCACTAAACTGAATCGCTTTCAATCACTGGCAATTACAAAGTCATTTGATTAACCATTAAAAAACAAAAACCGGAGTCAATTGATTAATGGTCTTTAACTGGCTGCTAAGCAGATTTTAGGCAGGAATCGACAACCAAATACTAGACTGATCACATTACCAACTCCGTCATGATTCAAGGGATGGGCCCATCATAAGAACGGTTGTGATTGCTAAAGATACACGACAACATGAGTCATAAAGCATTTGATTGTAGACCCTCCTAGATTTGTATAAGCGTTAAGGGTCCTCGATTGCAAATTTAAAAAGTTCGTAAATGACTTATATGGCTAAAAATTTATGTGGATTGTGTTCGCTCAAATCCCTAAGAGACAAAGTAGACGCACCTAGATTGGCACTATTAAGCATCAGGTGCCACCCACTACAACATAAGCGACTGATATTATGTGAGTGGGACCGTGTTATAAAGCACCAATCAAGGCTCCTCCAAACACTGTCTTTACTCAAATCTTTCCCACAAAGTAAGATATAAATAACAATGGGAACTTATGATTGAAATCTTGAAATTTAGCATAAGAGTGATTTTTATATTACAATATTAGAAGGGTTTTGTCAAAACAATTGTAAAGCCCAACATTGTAAAAAATTATACATTCTAGCAAAACATTCATAAATGTAGACAATGTTATGATGAAAATAAGCCCATCAAACCTAACAATTCCCTAGTGGCCTTTGATCAATTACAGAGTTATTAATACATGGTCATATTTTATATTGTAAAGAGGAATGATGCTACACAGCACGACAGTACAGCAAGTTGCTGTGGTGGCCCCACATTCCATTTATCAGGCCCGTCCATCTGTTTTCTGGAACTTTTGATGACTACTGATCCAGAAACAGTGAGCATTAGATGAGGCTGGAATATAAAGAGATTGATTTTCATCATCGTGCATGGATGGTCAAAAACCTTGCTTAAAATAATGGTCTACAATCAAGACGTAAGAAGCACAGTTTTTGGAATACAAGATATCCAAAATCTAAGAAATCAGATGAACAAGTTTGATCAACCAAAGATGCAGCACATCATGCAAAAGTGGGACGCACCTGCAGCTTGCTGTGGTCTATGACATCATTTCTGTTATAAAAGCATTGTATTAGTGGGTAAAGTGTCCCCATATCATCATGATCACATTTTTGGATTAGAAAAACTGGCTTACTGATTTCCATGAAGTCCATTAACAACTGGGGCTTTAGATTCTTCCAGGCAAAGCAAGAAAAGAAGAATGGAAAATGCAGTACCATGCCTAGAAAGAATAATGGTACCAATGTCCTCTGTGGGATATGTTGGAAAGAAGCATCCATGCATATAAAACTTAGTGGGGGAGAAAGGAGTTCGCACAGGAGGCTACTTTGGCCGTTCTCTGAAAAGCTGCCTCTATATTAAATTATATAGGCTCACAGATCACCTAATCATCCCCAAAGAGGAAAAAAGAAGAAATTGCTTTGTTTTTATACTAGGGCATTTTTACAGATGCGTGCACTGTTCACTGTTTTGACAGTTTATAACCGTACCACTGGTACTGTCTCATTAATGGCAAGAATCCTAGGACGGTAGAGCCTTGAGACTATGTTGCTTGGGGTATAGCCGAAATTCTAGGTTGCAACTCCATGATAGTAGGGTAAGTGGATTCAACTAAACTACAAAATTCTGCTTGTCGCCTAGATTGGAGATTGCTTCCACTAATTTTTATTTTTTTTTCCAGAGAAATGACATTAGAGTGAGCCATAGGATGGCAATAGGTTGCGCCAATGAGGGGACCGACTATAATTGACCTATAGGGGTAAGGTTATAGCCAAGAAATTTGTTATTAGAGTTGGGCTAGGGTAAAAAATTCTGACCTCATTCATGTTAAGGTTGGGTTAGGATTAGTCAATATAAGTTATGATCCTAAATATTTGTTATATATTTATATATTAACTAAAATTTCCTTCATATAATTCTTAAAACTCTAAGTGCAAGGGAATTTTTGGATAATTAAGTAATGAACTTAATATTTTGTACAAAAAGTAACTTGATAATTGTTATCAGTTAATTTTTCAATTGTTAAAATTTTTTAAGTATCCAGGTCAATTAGGGGGCCCAACCTAAATTGATCCTCTAGGTTAGAATTAGGGCAAGCAATTTTTTTACTCTAATAGCATTAGGAATGGTAATTAAACATAAAGGATAACTTTGTAATTTATCTTGTAATATAGACTGTGTTCAGTTGTTGGTAGGTAGATTTCTTTTATACTACACCAGCTATTCTAATATGTAAAAAATGCCTTGTGGATTTAGGGAGAGGTTGACTCAAAATTAAAAAAATTGTTTCTTAGTAAAAAGAAGTTAGAAAAGTTACTAAAATCATATCATACAAGCTAGTTGGAGTCAGACTAGAATAAAAGTTTTTAGATTAGAGGATCCATTGGGGATGAATCTTCTCTCTCTCTCTCTCTCTCTCTCTCTCTCTCTCTGGCACGGACAATATCGTTGCAGGGTGTGGGCCCTCGAGCTGTTACAAAAAATGAAACAATGGCCCTTCCCGTTGAGAGATTCCTAATTAGAAACTCTATTTTTGTCTCTTCTTCTCTTTTAGATCTAAGGGATGGAACTTAAGCAATCTCATTAAGAAGAAGAAGAAGCAAGGAGTGCTGAATCTCAACTAGTCATAGACTAACCAAAGAGATTGTAGTTTAGATCCTAGACAAGGTATGTTTTTCATATCCATTCATATTTAAATATGCTAATTCACATGATTCAAGATTGACCATATTAAGTTTTTAAAGTTCTTTTTTTAAATCCAAAAAAGTTCTCGACCTTCCGCATGTTTTTTGACAATAATGTACACCTTACTTTTACATGATAGGTCTACTTTTGGTTGATCAAATCCATCCATCTGATTTCTCTGGTTTTGAATGCTTGTATTCCAAACATCAGTTGGAAGACTTTAAAATCCAAAAAATGTGATCATGAATTGTTCTTTAAACAATGTTTCCAACCGTCCATTTGCTGTGATGAAAAGTGCTTTCTTTTTCCAGTTTCTAGGCTCATCTAATCCTCACTGTTTTTTGAGAGATAGTAGACAGAAAACCAAATGGAAGTATCTGATTAACCATATTTAGGGCTCATCATGCAAAAGTGGGGTACTCATTAGAGAAACTATACTATGATTATTGTTTTTATCCTGTGTCTTGTGGACATCTTGCATCGGAGTCATCCATTCTTAAATGGTTTAGCGTTGCGAGATATCACAAGTTGGAAAAAACAGATACTGGCCACATCAACCGCAGGTGGGAACTTTGCAGAAAATCTAGGGCTCCTCCGGGTAACTGCCCATACTGGAACCTGTTACTCCTGTAGAGAATATGGAATCATCCCATATTTTGCGTTTTAATGAATGCTTTAGGTAGTTTGAAATCATCCCACTTTATAGTTTGTACTGCCTGCTGTATTATCAAGTGTTGTAACATTAGTCGTGAATCTCACACCACTAGCTCACTCGGAGTAATTATTTGCACTAGTGGCAATATGGAACTACACTTGCTGTTATAGCTTGGCTGCTTCGAGGTTAAGAACCTAGCGACAAAAGGGCGAACTTCATGTCATATCCCCTAGACGAACTCCAGGAACAGTGCATCTTTCCTACTTGTGGCACATGCATCTTGTAGTATTCATAAGTTTTGGCCTTTCGCCCCAGCACGAACGTCCTTGTCCCGAAGTCACATCTAGTTTACGGGATAAGATGTTTGTTGATTCAATTTAGAGCTTGTCGATCACATTAATATTTCCTAACTGTAACTTTTGCTGAATTTTTTCACCATTAGAAGACAAAACATATATTCATTTCAATCAAAGCTCATCCTAGTTGGAAACCCTCTGCCACAATTACCTCTAGCCCACTAAATGATGCTTAGAACATTGGTCTGACTTGAGCTTCCATAGTTAGGGTCACATTCCGAAGGATCCAGAAGAGAGCCCGTATATCTATCTTGCAAGCATGTGAAAAGAATCACAGTATTTTCTATTGACAAGTAATTAATTATCTTGACAATGACACTCTTCACTTTATTAAAAAAAAGCTTTATGTGATGGGCTATCCATATCTTGGGAAACTTTTACAGCCTTTAATCCATTAGTACTAAAAGAAGAGAGGAAATATATCGCTTCCCAGGTATAGTAGAGCTTGTATGGAGACATGAGAGCAATTCTAATTCTTGCATCTGAAAATGTTGAAGTATTTAAGAAGCCACGGTGTCTTCGTGCAAAGTGTTTAATTTTAATTAGGAGCGCGAAAGCAATTGCCAACTACAGTCTATCTTTTACATGCATTCACATTACGGGAAAGGCTCAGATTAATAATATAAAACAATGGTGCTAATGTCAGCTTCCAAAATTAATGCCTGCGAAACGGATTCAAATCCATGTATCCGTTTTCAGTCTGCGGATTTGGACCTATAATGAGTGATCCAAGGATTAAACAGACTGAAAACTTTGATCCATTTAATCCATGATCTACATGGATACATCCGTAGATATCCATTTAAAGGGTAAATTCAGATAAAAAAATAAAAAAATACAAACCTAAGTGTGACACTCCGGGTTTTTATAAACTTTTTCTCATAAATATAAAAATAATAATACGTTTTAAGAAAAATAGACGGGATCCCTGAAAATTAAAATTTTAAATTATAGAACTTTTAGCGCAGCTTTAAATGAATTTATTGAAAGCGTAAACTTCGAGGGTCAACTACATTCAAAACTGTGATCATAAATAACATTAAAACCTTGATACTCTGAGCATGCTCGATTAAAAACCACAATAAATACACGGGCTAATTAAAGATGATAATAAATCAATTCAAACGTCACCAAGTTCCATCTATAATCACCACAATATTTTCATCTAAACTTTAACAATCCTCCATACCATAATATGAGTCTAATCTATAAAATTATATCCACATCTAAGAAAGTCTCAAAAGTCTAGTCCAAGTAACATACTCTAAGCTATGTCCGAATAAGGAAATGAGATGGACGATCTTCCAGTCTTTTTCCAAATCCCTGCTACTCCACCTGCTTTCCCTTGTTGTTATCACGTTCCAAATCTGAGGCATTGCAAAACAAAGCAATGCCTCAGCAAGCTATGCTTGTGTAGGTGATTACACTCAAATAAAGTTTAACAAAAATTTACAATATAATTCTCATAAAGGAAGCATACTCAAGATATGTCAAATAACTGAATGCTTGCAATTACAACTTTCACAAAATAGATGTCGAGTTAAATCAGTATAGCATGCAAGGCATGATCAAAATACAAGGCAAATACATCAAAACCATACTAGTATGATAACAAAACACTGTATCAAAACTATACCAAAATCCTCCAATATACTCAATCACCGATGATGTGTACCCATACTAACTTTGGTCCCTCCCGTGCAGCCCGCATCAGCCCTTGGAGTCTCTCATGACCTAGGCCCGACTTGCCCTGATTCACCCTACATATAAAGTCATATGAACATGCACAAACTATATGGGTTACTATGCTGCAGTGGCAACCCCATCAGGATCTGAACCACTGCCGCTCCTCGTCGATACCGAACGAGAGACTTTCTCCGTCCCCATGGGAAGGAACGGACTCGTAGGGGGACTACCCATGATACCACCCCTACGTACCTGGCCCTGTATCATTCTAGGCAGTGTCTAATCATCATCATCACAAAATCAGAAAGCGGGTGGCCAACCCTACAACCCTCCTAGCATAGTACCCACCGGGTGAAAGCACCCGTCATAAATCATCGGCAAGATATAAATCTTATAAACCATGTAAATGTGCTATAAATAATCTCAATAACACAATTAAAGCCCAGCATACATTGTTATTACCAAATTGAAAAGTCATGCTACAACACGAAAATAGGGATCTAATTATGTGCATGAGAAGACATAAAACACATGTCTTAAAGCTTTAAAAATCCACACATGGTTACTGAAATAATTAAATAATTGAATGGAATCACCTACCTCACTAAATGCGGTGCTCAAATCAAGCGCGTGGAAGTATCACGTTGCACACCTGTTACATTATAAATCTTCTATCATTTGGCAATTCAATAATGTTTAACCCTCTATCCCCTAGATTATCTTACATTTGATGCGTACCATCAAGATCTAAGGCCTGATCATCCATTGATCAGCCTGATTGAGATTATCTCACAACATTCAGTGGTTTAACTCTTAAAAAGGAATTTATATCTAACTTTTCAAGTCAAATCTAGGTCTGCGCCGTCGATATGGTCGCAACGCCTCTTTCAGATCTCGATTTGGACCTCTGTAACTCCTAAAAATCAAGTTTTTATAAATGGATGGGTCAAAGCCTCAAAAAATCCAAAAATCATGCGTCGCACGTGCGCGCGCGTGCGTGCGTCGATTTCGTGCGCGGGCATTTGCAGACGCGCCACGCGTGTATGCGCCTGTCTTCGTGCAGGCACATTCATGGACACGCTGCACATGTGTTGACTTCATGCGGTGCATGCGTCGTTTCGTGCACGCGTGTGCACGGGCGTGCATTGGTGAGCTGCGCGCGCGTGTACTGGTAGTGTGTGCGGGTGTGCGTGGGTACTGTGCGCGTGGCCCATTGCACGTGGTGCCGTGTGTAGCCCACGTGGCATGAGGGTGTAGTGTGCATGGCACCGCGTGGTGCGTGGTCCTTGTGCGTGTGGCGCCTGCGTGGCACCTACGTGGCATGCGACAGGGGGTGACACGTGTCACTGACGATTGCTACCGCTAGAGAAGACGACCAAACTTTGGTCGCCGCCAGCGACGCACAAGTATCCAAATGGTGCGATTTTTGCACCGTTTTGTTTAGTTTTTCACTTAGATCCCATTTTTACTCCCCTTTTCAACCAACTCTGCCATTTTCTAGTGTTTTTACACGATTTTTGTCACGTCCCTAAAATTTTTCATCTATTGTTTTATGAGTTTTTCGCTATCTCTAGCTGTTCGATCACCATGAAAATTCATGGGATTGTTCTTCATGTTTCAACGCACAAGATGAACGGTTCAGATCATGATTTGATTCCGTTTCATCAGGTTACTTTAACAAGAAATAATAACACATACTAGTTCACCAAAAAACGGCAATCCACACCATTTTCCGGCGTTAAAACGACGAAAACTACAGGACAACAAGGGAAATGGTGGAGGGGTGGCCTACCGTGGTTAGATCGTCACTCCGTGTGCCTACTAAGGGAGTTCTACGTCATTGCCCTGCGTCGTCAACACGGAAACCAAGGTGAATAGTTTGGCCGTACAAAAGATAGGGCAAGCTTTTATAGCCTCATCGTGGGTCCCACGCCCTATAGGCCAACGTGTATTTACCAATTTACCCCTATTATTATTATTATTAAATTATTAATTTTAGGGTTATTACACTACATTTTCCTTTTTTCATTTTCAACTTCTCTCCTCTCTTCAGGGTTCAAGGCCCAAGCATGAAGCATCCAATCCATAAAACCACAAAAGACAAGTGCACTCTTGAGCAGGGAAAGAAGAAGTTTGGAGGCTTTGGAGGTGCTCTCTCTCTAGTAATTCCTAAAAGTCTATCTTCAACTATTTTAGAAAATATTTGGTTTTTAAATTTCTTCTCTCTCTCTCTGTCTAGTAATTTTTAAAGGTTTATCTTCGACTATTTTAGAAAATATTTGGTTTTAAATTTCTTCTTCTTCTTCTCTCTCTCTCTCTCTCTAGTAATTCTTAAAAGTCTATCTTCCACTATTTTAGAAATATTTGGTTTTAAATTTCATTTTTCAGTCAACAACTGATGGAAAGGTTTTGTCTTAGATGGGGTAGTTCAAATAACAAAGAAGGATGAGTGTACATACCAAGAAGTGATTGCCATCTTCCACCTTGTTCTATTCTGGATCCTAATTCTTAAAAGAAGGTTGTCTACTATTCTATACCTTCTCATTATTTTTTGAATTTTTATGTTGTAAGCTTTCTAATGCATATTTGGTTTAAGATATGCAAACTTGTGTTCGTAGATGTGTACGGAAGAATGAGTCCCATTTTCTTTTATAGAGTCCCTAAAAATGATTCACAAACTTGACATGCAACTGTTTGCGATAGTCTCTGGTAGTTTGTGAAGGTGTGCATCTTCTTGAAGTGTTTCGGCTTCTTATTTGTAATCTTTTAGGAAGAGATTTTTTATGCTGTTGAATTCATACTATTTTAGTTAATAGAATACCATAATGAAAAATGTGCACTCTTGAACAAGGATTTGATCGGCTTATCTGTTCTCCCAGTCTTATCCAAAATCATGTCATTGTGCATAAAAAAACCTAGCAGCCAAGAGGATACCTAGCAAGCAAGATCATTGTCACTTTTGTGCCAAATAGCTCAGTGGTTTGGCCAAAGGAGGACAGGGTCTGATGCTAGTTTGTGGGGTTCCAGATCGGCACACTCCATCCTATTAAGGGATAGATATGCTTCGGTGGGCATCTGCTTGATTTCTTTTGTAATTCTTGCTTGTACCAAAAAGAAACCAACTCATATGCATGACAAACTCCACTTCTGGATCGATTTTGGATCACAAACTGCTCCCGATAGACCAAAGAAGCCGATCTTTGGCAAGAAGAACCGAATTCAGCAAGTGCCGTGGAAAAGAAACGAATGTGGCGGCCCCACCCATGAAAGTGTCAAATTGAGCTTGACCCATAAGGAAATAGAAAGAGAAACGCCCCAAGGTGGGGGCCTGTATGTTTGGGGAGAGTCTAGTGAGGAAGATAAGATAATGATATGAAATTAACAGCCATAAAAGAACAAGATTTCGGTCAACTGAAACATCACAATCAATGTGACTCTCACCCTCTCTCTCTCTCACCAATTCAATCTATGAAAACGCCATCTTTCCTTCTGATGTGGCAGCTTCAACCTTTTAACCTCGGAACCCGTCTCCCTTCATCGCCCCCTTAAAGCTATCTAATAATAGTTCGTTTTTTATGTAACTTTTTTCGGTTACATTCATTTCCTCCTGTTGCAATCTAATTAAAGCTTCCCACCTCACGTTTTTTTTGGTGACTACTATTATTCTTTCATTTATTTTTAGTTTCTCACTTGTAATCTGTAATCTAGATTTCTTCCCATTCCATGGGCGCTATGTAAGGATCTCACATCCTATTACCGTGGTAATCCTTCTCTTTCTAATAATTAGTGGGTATGATTTCCATGTCACAATTTGATGAGATGATAAGGACATTAGCCGGCAAAGGTACGTAGTGTGGACCAGCTGCCCATGTGATGTGTCGGTCGCCTTTTACCTACTCCAAAGCGGTTTCCTTAATCAACTCAAGGGCCCCCTGTTGGACCTCGGCCTCTGGAGAAATTATCGGATGGGCTAATCTGGAAGAGGAGCCCACAGTTTGGAAGATCCAACCTACTCACACCTTGCGCGGTGATCCTGCCAACTACTTTCGATCTTAAGTTCTAAATTGACCCATGATAAACAATTTTCCTTTCAATTTTTCTGTTGCTCTTTTGAGAAATGGAAGATGAAACTGTTTAGCGCACCTTCGTTTTACAATTCAAGAAAACAGTTGACAGAATCATCTAATAGATGAGATTTTAACAGCTAAGATATAGTCAACATGGTAAATGCTTTGAATCTTCCAAATATCGGCCTCTTGATTAGCAGGCTTCCTCCCATATGGTCTGGCCTTGGTCTCAAGACCATGGTATAATTTCTCTCTCTCTGCATGCATACATATGTAACTACAACATATGCAGCTTGCTCTATTATATACATATATCTGCTGAGAATAATGAAAAGCAGGACAGATTTGACTGACAGGTGATTAGGTCACATAATCACATCACATGTCCATATATTGCAAGCATGCATGGCGAAAGAGATGTTAGAATTTCAGTAAATCAATCACACCGCCATTGATTATTTTTCTTCAAGCTTCTTACGCGGTTTTGAACCAATATACCCATTTTATGGTCGTCGCATAGTTCAAATGGGACAAGTGGAAAGAAAGCAGAGCAATCGGTCCCACTAAACCGAAATAGAAGACTTAAGTCCACCGACTCCTGAACTTTTCTTGTTAGAACATTGTAGTCTGAGAAGTAAAACATAGGCAAGAGTTGGTTCCAGTTGCACTACAGTTTTCCAGTCATCGTTGGACCCTTAAGCGTAGGAAGAATCTTGAATCAACTTTTCAATTGTTTGGTTTCACATTTAAGATCAATTTTCTGCTCGAACGTAAAGACGAAAAGTTAGTGTAATTATGGCATGTATATAGCTGGAGTTGAATTCACTCCAGTCACTAAGGGCGAGCTACAGTCGGGATTAAGAAACAGAACCTTTTGCTCTAGTATTTGGGAAACAAAGACCGGCCCTTCCGTCGTAATTGCATCACAACCCAACGAAAAAGAGCATGAGAAAGAAACCCTTGGGCAGAATGGGGCAAGCCCAGCTCCTGAAACGGTTGTAGCAACACATGCCAAAATAATTGGAATTATTCAGCCCCCTCCAGATAGTTGATCCATCGTCTATAAGTGTACTCAATCTGTTGAGAAAAACTGCCCAAATTTGGTAAAATGATTATTGCAAATAACATTGGCATTGCCAAGATCAAATTCTTGAGTGCATATAGTTGAATTACCATTTATCCTAAAAGCTTGAGCAAATAGGAAGTGACCCAACAAAAGTGATGTCTCTAACACACTTACTCATGTGGAAGGCCCTTTTTAGGCTCTTTGTGTCCGGATTTGATAAATGACTGGTCGAATTCGAGCTCACGACTTTTAGGTCAATAAAGCTTTGATGCCATGTTTGATTACTAATTGAGCTAAAAGCTTAAAGCTAATAAGAAGTGGGCCAATAATAGTTATATCACTAATACCTGTGATCCTTACCATGCTTTCATTTTCCCAAAAGGAGATCCTTACTAAGCATATTATCAGCATCTAATATCTGAGTTTGAACTCAACTCCAATCTTCCTCTCAGCAGGCTGCTAGTTCACACAACCTACTAGTTTTGCTTGTGAATCAAAACTTTGGCTGCAACTATTGATGGCACTAAAAACACGATCTAAAACATAACATCTTGTCTTTATAGTTTTAGATCGTACCAAGAAAATAGGGTCTAAAATCTAACCTAAGTTCAAAAATATTTTTTCCTATTGCCAATGAATCACCTTTAGCTTGTTATAGTATCATTGGGCATTGGACAAGGCGACATTGCTCTGAGGTAGTTTGTAATTTATGGCTATTAAGAAAGAAAACTTGGTTGTCACAACATTTTGAAAATTTATAGTTATTCCAAGGGCCTTTATATCATTTTAGAAGTTACTTCTATAACCATAATGAGACATTTTGAAGATTTTCTCATTTACCTATTAACTACTTTGCCCTCAAGAGTCTTGGAATAAACTAAAACAATTTGTGCAAATATCATTCCCCATTAAAGTACTTATTACAAGATTATTTTCAATGAATTTAAAACTAAGAGTTTCTCAAAATTCAAATGAAAGGACTTCTTTTTTACATGGAAATGAAAGGACATATTAGGTGGTAAAATTAACTACCCAGTGAAGCAACATTTTGTAAAGAGAAAACAGCTGAAGGAAGCAAGCCTAGACCTCTTAAGCAAAAGAAGAAAGGGGAAGGATATGATGTAAACAATGTTTCACACTGTTAAGATATGGAATAAGCAACAACTTTTGCTGTTGCCAATTGAAGGAGGCTTGGCTAATGTTTTAAGTATTGGTTTTGTTTTTTAAGTTAGAGCAATTACCTTTTATAAGAGATAAAGAGTAGTATCTCTGTGTAAGGGATAAGAACTAATACTCCAACATCACCTCTTGTTAAGATAGTAGAGGAGAGGCCAACCTATATAAAGGGGATGCCTCCTTAAGCTACACTCCCTCTCAATTCCAATTTTTTGATTTTGTAGAAGTGCTCTACTAGGGTTTTTGATGGATATTCCAATTGAGCTATTGTGATTTAGAAAGTCCTTGTTGATCACTCTTTTTTTGTTTTATTGTCTATCGAGGTTGTCTTATTTTATTGAGCCTAATTATGTACCTTGATTGTTTAACACCAAGTGCCTTGAGCTCTTTGATATCTTGGCCTTGGAAAACAACATCACTTTTCTCCATTTTCCTCATCGTCTGTCTCTATTGAGGCTAATTGTGTCATTGATTGTCCGACACTAAGTTGGCTTGAGCTGTTTGAGAACTTTGCCTTGGTATAAGTTTTTGTTCTCTTTGATATTCAAAACTTGTGACCTAACACTACTTTCTCTACAATCATGAGAGATTAGTTGCCCTTAATAAAGAAAATGAAAGGATTTGATTGCATTCCATTCAAAAGATCAAACAGATATATCTATCTCATGAATAGTTTAATTTGAGTGATTTGTTTAAGGCATTGATTAGGAGATAAGATTAAGTATAACTTGGTTAAATCCTGGAGATAGTTCCTTGCACTGGAAGGCTTCAATTACCTTCAAGAAGCTACTTCATGGAGTACACCTCTAAGCAAAAATTCAAAGAATTCAATACAGTACAAATAAATAATAAAAGCTAACAATTAAATATATGGTCTTTCTCCATGAATTTTGCAAACTAGCATGAACATCAAGAACCATGATTTGATAATCCAAGAATACAAATGATTAAAAAATTTAATGAAAAAGTTTTCAAAGAGAGAAATATTATATGATGAGAGAATATTATGCATGGGAGAGATACAAGAGGTATCTATAGGTTAGTATTAAATAAATTCTTTTAAGGCAACACTAGAAATTGATGAAAGATAGTTGACTAAGACTAATAAGAGGATTCTATAGCACATTGTGTTGATTGATAAGCTCTATTATTAAATTTTCAAGTAAGAAAGGGAGTAATAGTATACTCTAAACAGAAATCTACATAGAAGAGGAAGCTTCAGAAGAAAGTTTCTTACAAGACAAACTTGAATGACAAGATTCTTGAGATTCTAAGGAACTAATTGCCTAGTTCTTTGGTAAAAGAAAGAAAGGAAATAAATTTACATATGTTGAAACTAAAAATTTCAAAATGAGAATGATCCATAGACCAATTTTAAAGAACGTTGTGATAATGATGAACTTAATTTCAATTCATAAACATGGAAGGTGTTAATATGAACTAGGTTGCGAATTCCTTTTCTTGGAACCAATCACACTAAAGTAGAAGTAATTCCTTTAGCCAATAAATTACAAATTCTTCAACATATACAAAAATTTTAAAATTTTGAGGATATTAAAATTTAAAAATATCTTTTCCCTATTTTGAGATTAGGATACTATCTAGTGACATGATAGAAGGTTGGGCTAGATTATTTAAGTGAATATATATATATATATATAATTAATGTGAGAGATATTAAATGCTAATAGATCAAGACTAGTTGTACAACCAAAATGCTCATTCCATGCACAAATAAGAAACAACATAAAGAAAATAGTACAAACTTTCTACACATGGGTTTTATTCATTAGATGAAAATGAGTGCCGAAATGGCATAGGAATAGTGGTGGATAAAGAATTAAAGGATAAAGTGATAGACGTTAAAAGAACCACTGATTGAATTGTAATAATAAATCTTATTCTATGAGAGTAGGTCATAAATGTTATAAGTGTATACACACCACAAGTAGGGTTAAAAGATATAATCAAGAGATAGTTTTGGAAAGATATGGAGGGATTCATGCAAGAAATTCTCAACATAGAAGGGATATTTATAGGAGCAGACTTAAATGATCATGTAGGAAACGAAAAGAAAGGATATGACATGGAGGGTATAGTATTGAAGAACAAAATGCGATGGAGAAGCTATCCATGTTTTCCTTTGGCATATAACCTAGCCCTTGCAAACACATTCTTTAAGAAAAAGGAATGAACCCTTAATAACTTTTAAAAGTGCACTCCACAAAATCCAAATAGACTTTTTTTACCTTAGAATACCGAAAGATCAATGTGTAAGGATTGTAAGGTGATACCCAGTGAGAGTTTAACCTCACAACATAGGTTAATGGTTATGGATATGTACATTAAAATATGGAAGAAAGGAAATGACCTTAATAGGTATTCAAAAACTAAGTGGTGGAACTTAAAGGGGAGAAAATAACCTCACTCACAAATATGTTAATGGTAGAAGGAAACTAGAACAATGAAACAACAGTAAACACCATGTGGATTAATATGACCAAGTCCATAAAGAAAGTAGTAGAAGATGTCCTAGAAGTATCTAAAGGTAAAAGATATTAGTAAAGAAAATATAGTGATGGAGTGAAATAGTGCAAAAAGTTATTAAAGAAAAATGGGTGTGTTTTAAAGCATGCTAGAAGACTAGAAATAATAAAAACTATGAATAGTATAAGAATGCTAAAAGGTTTCTAAGAGAATAGTAAGTGAGGCTAAACTTAAGACATATGATGCTCTCTATAATAAACTCAGATCAAGAGAATGTGAGAAAGATATGTTTAAACTTGCAAAAATAAGAGAACGTAAGGGCAAGGACTTAGACCATTTTAAGTGAGTTAAAAATGATGATTTAAATATACTACTCAAAGACAACAAGATCTAACAAATGTCAGAAAGTTACTTTCAAAAATTGCTAAATGACAATTGCCCTGAGAATATAGGACTTGAAAGTAATATAAACCTAAGTAACATTGAACATTAAAGATACGATTGTAAGATTAGAATACTTGAAGTGACAAAGGCCTTGAGAAAGATGAAATTGTTGATTGTGTTGCCACAAGTGCATGGGCTATTGTAGTATGGTTGATGCAAGTATAGGTTGATCCCACGGGGACTCGACTTAAAAAGATGGAGTTTAAATAAAATTTAATTGTCTAAAAGTTAAAAGAAAATACTTAGATTAAATAACAATGAATTATAAACTAAAATCTATTTAACCAATGAAAATAAAAGAAATCCAAATTCAAAAAGATGGAAAATTAACTAAAAACAAATAAAATCTACTTCCCTAGCTTGATTATGACAAAATTATTCAAATCTAATATCAAAAACTTTGATTGGTCTTCATCAATCTCTCACTGGTGCTCTTGATTAAAGATCCAATGGCTAGATTGAGCAGATTCCCCAAAATTTAGATGATTTTGGATGGCTTGTATTTGATTTCTAGATTTTAGAT
Source organism: Warburgia ugandensis (assembly GCA_035236585.1). Classification (NCBI taxonomy): domain Eukaryota; kingdom Viridiplantae; phylum Streptophyta; class Magnoliopsida; order Canellales; family Canellaceae; genus Warburgia; species Warburgia ugandensis. The sequence continues at coordinate 34,399,303 of CP141139.1, forward strand.
TGAAGATCAGAATTGTTGAATAAGCTAAAAAATGTCCTAGAAAAAAGATATAAAGATTAATTGAAGTTCTGATGAGAAATAGATCAGGAATTGAAGTGATTTTGTTTTATTAAAGCTAAATTGTTAATTAGGTTTAAGCTTTAATAAACAACCTTAGATCATATAGTTCTTAGATAAGCAGAATAAGGATAAAGCAGAACTGGGATAAAAAGGATATAAATGGAATTAAATCAAGGACATAGAAGGAATTTTATTTAAAGGCTAAAGAATAAAAATGGATTTTTTTTTTATTTTCCAATTTTAGCCTAAAAAATAGAGGGATGCTAGAGAAGGAAGGGAAGATGGTGAAGCAGGGGGAGCCAAAAGAAGCAAGGAAGGAGAAAATAGAGAAAACCCAACTCTTGAGTCGACAAAGGAAGAGAGTGAGGAAGAGGGGAAGCAGAGACGCTACCGGTCTTACGTTGGTACCAATCAGCAGAGAGGAGGAAGCAATGAGACCAGGTGGTCTACGTCAGTGCTTGGCTGGCATGTAACTAGTTTAAGCGGGCTACACTGCTGAGGTAGCAAAGAGAATGGAAGAGTGAGACAAGGGTGGCGTGGTCTAGCATCGGGTGTGATGAGGAGGAATTGGCCGATCTGTGCATGTCGGGTGGAATAGGAGATGGGAAACCATGGGAGATGAAGAAAGAGGGAAAAGATGGAGAGAAGGAATGAGGGAGAGAGGGGGAAATGAGAAGTTGGAGAAAAGGGAGGAACCGGCAATGGATAAGGGGGTGTTGCTAGTCTATGTGGTTGCAGTGGAGAGGAACAGGCAATGCACGGTGCTAGAGTAGAGGAAGGAGAAGGAATTGAGAGGAGACAGGAGGAAATGGGACTAATGAGAGTGACGCGTGCGGGGGAAGAGAGGAGAAAGTAAGGAGCCAGATGGTGTAGGGGAAGAGTGGGTGATAGAGGGAAAAAGAGGGAAGAAAGAGGAGGGAGTGCCACACACATCGAATAGAGAGGGATGGGTTGGCCGAGATAAGGTTATGATCCAACAGATAGAGGGTGTTGTTGCCAATAAGCAGAGAGAGATCACTACCTTCAGCCTTCTTCTTTTTTTCTTCAACCTTCTACCCCTTTTATAGATTTTTCAGAGGAGTTTGATTTTGATTCAAACTCCTTTTCTTTTCTTTTATTTCTTGATTATCTCTAATTTCTTAGAGATGGTGTGTGTGTGTGTGTGTGTGTGTGTGTGTGTGTGTGTGTGTGTGTGTGTGTGTGAGAGAGAGAGAGAGAGAGAGAGAGAGAGAGAGAGAGAGAGAGAGAGAGAGAGAGAGAGAGATCACTACCTTCAGCCTTGTTTTTTTTTTTTTTTTCTTCAACCTTCTACCCCTTTTATAGATTTTTCAGAGGAGTTTGATTTTGATTCAAAATCCTTTTCTTTTCTTTTATTTCTTGATTATCTCTAATTTCTTTTCATTTCAAACAATTTCCTTCTTTTCAATCTGGTCCGTTTGATTTTAATTTAGTTAATCTACAAAAATATAATACTAGATTAAAATCATCTAACTGTAAATTACGTTCTAATTAGCTCTGATAATCATCTAACCATTAAATTTAGTAGATGAACAGTTGGATGGTCAATTGGGCTAAAATGCAAAATTTCAAAATTGATTGATTAGATGATCTAATTAGATGCTAAATTAAGGGTATTTTAGTTGAAATTGAACACTTAACACACTTCCCAATTAGCATTTTGCTAGTCCTGAGCAAAATATGCCAAAAAGCAAATTCTAAAATTCCAAAAATAATTTTCAAGTCAATTGTACTTTTTCCTAAGAGAATTATCTTTAATAAATCTATCAACTTTAGCATACTAATAAAAATGAATGAAAAATTCAAAATCCTACTTATATGCTAAAAACATTCCACTTAAGCTCAGTTCTCAGTGTGTGTGTGTGTGTGTGTGTGTGTGTGTGTGTGTGTGCAATCTATATATAGAATAATCTTTATCTCTAAATAGACTATAACTTTTGAACTCCATCTGAAATATGTTTTGACCTCAATCCTCACTAATGACATATGCTGAAAAATATAATCTCTCAGATTAAAGGTTCAAATCATATATGTCTTTTAAATATATGAGTATAGTAAATAAAAGCCAATTTATCTCACATATATTCATGAAGCAACGGGAGTTACTAAGGAATTTAGTTTTGATCCCTTTAGAATGGATGTCATTACTTTTGAATACTTAAAAATACTACTCTTTAAATCTTATTCATTCATATCCTCATCAAGACTATGTTTATCCTAAAATCAATAGGTCTATAATTGGGACCAAATATGGGCTTAGGTCAGGGTACAAATGAAAGCGTATAAGGGGTATTCCTTCTAAAGTTGACAATTAGTTCTTTACTTTGCCTGAAGTGAATATTGCTTTTTCCACTTTTTTTTTTTTTGCATTCTTCAAACTTTTTTTTTATCAACACTTATTCTTTCTTTGAAGAATATTTCTTTTCTTAATATTCACTACTAAAAAGTATATCCTCATTCATATCTAACTTAATTTAGAAGAAGATAATTCATATCTAACTTATTTTAGAAGAAGATAAGTAATGGATAATTTATACTGGGTTACTATAGGTAAAGGTTAATTTGGGTGACAAAAAAAAATGCTTATATAAGAGGCTCAACTTGGCTAGCTAGTGCTAAATATACTTTTGGGTAGGCTTTATGTCTTTAGGTTATCAACAAGGATGACCTAAATTATTTTCTAGGTTTTCTATAATCTATCATATTCAATGAACTTCTAGAACATTAAAAGTAATATTCTAATAATTTAGGTAAGTGGCCAAATTTAAAAATTAATTGGATCAAATTTTAGTTTAAGCATGTTGAAGAAAAATTCAAAACCTTTATAACCTTTCAAAAAGAATTATTGGCTCTAAAACTCACTTAGGTTATAGGTTTCCACTAAATTTCTTCAAGATTTCTAAGTTAGAACTACTTATCAAATTAGACTATGCATATGCAACTACACGTATAGATGTGATCTGAGACTTTGCTTTCATGGAATACTTTAGAAAATGAGTAAAATGATGAATTAATCATGTACAATTCCATTAATATGCTAAAGTTATCTATACTATAGAAAATCTAATTCTCATCATAGTGTAGGTATTGACCTGAAAATTTTCAATTTTTTATTAGAGAAATCATCTAAAAACCTAAAAAAAAACTAGAGTTTTCTAGAATTCTATATCCCCCAACATGAAAGAAACATTATCCTCAATGTTTAAAAAGTAGGACTTAAAATGAAGATGAGTGATGTAGAAAACAATGAAAAAATACAAAATATGATACAAAGGGATCAGATTCCCTCAATCCTGATAAACAAGATCCTCTAGAGTTGTGGACTCAACTTCTAGATTCTCATATTCTAAAAAGGCATTAAACTTTGATCATTCACTTTAAAAGTATGGCCAATCCTAGCATCCTCAATCTCGACGGTCCTATATGGAAAAACTTCTTTAACTGTAAATGGACTAGTCCATCAAAATCTAAGCTGAACTAGAAATAGGTGGAGCTTAGAATTGTAAAGCAGAACCTTCTGGTTTGGAGTAACGGATTTTCTCATTATATTTTTATCATGACAAAGCTTTCATCTTTTCTTTAGATATCCTATTACTCTCATAAGATTCTTGCCTAATCTCCTCTAACTCATTGAGTTGGAGTTTCCTACGTGAGCCTGCTTTATTTATGTTGAAATTAAAGGTCTTTATTGCCCAGTAGGCTCTACGTTCCAATTCCACAAAAGTGATAAGCCTTACCATATACAATACGATAGGGAGACATACCAGTCGGAGTTTGATGTGCAATCTTGTAAGCCTAGAGTGCATTAATCAGTCTAAGAGACCAATCCTTATAATCCAGATTAATAGTCTTTTGAAGAATTTGTTTTATAGCTCGATTAGATACTTTTACTTGTCCATTTGTTTGAAGGTGATACAGTGTTGTAACTTTATAGGTGGTATTGTATTTTTCATGAGTGCTTCAAATACTTTATTACAAAAGTGTGTACCATTATGACTTATAATAACTCTAGGTGCCCCAAATCTAGAAAAAAATATTTTCTTTTAAGAATTTAACAACTATTTTATGATCATTGTGCTTGCATGGGATAGCCTGAATCCATTTGGCTACATAGTCTACAGCCAATAAGTTATAAATGTAGCCAAAAGAAGGTGAGAATGGGCCCATGAAATCAATGCCCCAACAATAAAAAACTTCTATAACAAGGATAGGGTTCAGAGGCATCATATTCTTATGAGTTATTCCTCCCAACTTTTGACATCACTCACATGAGTTACGAAACACGTCTTGAAATAATGATGGCTAATAGAAATCACACTACAAAATCTTTGTTGCAGTTTTCTATGCAGAAAAATGTCTACCACATGCTTTTGAATAACAAAAGGAGATGACACTATGTTGCTCTAAGTAGGGGACACATCTCCTAATTATTTGATCTAGGCAATACGTAAATAGATATGGATCATCCCAAAAGTAGTTCTTAACATTGGAAAAGAATTTTTTCTTTTCTAATTTGTTCCAATGTTCAAGAATCTTCCCTATGACTAAATAATTTGCAATATCAACAAACCAGGGAGGATGGGACACATGAAAAGTTTGATCATCAAGGAAAGTATCATTAATTGGCAACTCATCCAAAGGTTCTATTAGGACTAGGCAAGATAAGTAGTCAGCTACAACATTCTCTACTCATTTTTATCTTTTATCTCAATGTCAAACTCTTATAGTAAAAGAATCCATCTAATTAGTCTAGGCTTAGCATCTTTCTTGGAGAAAAGATACTTGAGGACTGAATGCTTGGTGCAGATGACTATTTTAGATCCAACTAAGTAAGACCTAAACTTATCCAATGCGAAGATAACTATGAAGAGTTATTTCTCCATAGTGTTATAATTCATTTGTGTGCTATTTAGGGTCCTACTTGCATAGTAGATGACATATGCCTTTTTCTCTTTTTCTGTCCTAGTACAATACCTACAACATAGTCATTAGCATTACACATGATTTCAAAGGGTAAGCCCCAATCAGGTGGCTGCATAATAGGTGCAGTGGTTAACTTGATATTTAGCTTTATAAAAGCTTTCTAATAATCATCAATCCACTCAAAAGGGGTATCCTTTGTAAAAATGTGACACAATGGTCTGGATATAGCACTAAAATCTTTAATAAACCTGCTATAGAATCCTACATGACCTAGGAATGAGCAAATGTCCTTGACATATTTGAGGATTGGTATATTGGTAATTAGGTCAACTTTGGCTCTATCTACCTCTATACTTTTGGATGACAAGATGTAGCCAAAGACAATTCCCTTCGGAACCATAAAATAACATTTCTCCCAATTAAGCACTATGTTCTTTTCTTTACAATGATTTAAGACTTTTCTTAGATTTTCAAGGCATGTGTCAAAGGAATCACTAAAAACAGAAAAGTCATTCATGAAAACCTCTAAAATTCTCTCTACCGTATCACTGAAAATGCTCAACATGTAGCATTGAAATGTGGTACAAGCTTTACATAATCCAAATGGCATTATTTTGTAATAAAAGTGCCAAAAGGACATGTAAAAGTAGTCTTTTCCTAGTCTTCGGGTGCAATTTCTATTTGGTTATACCCTGAATAACCATTTAGAAAATAGTAACCCTTTCTAATATTTGATCAACAAAAGGCAAAGAAAAATGGTCTTTGCTAGTGACAACATTCAATTTTATATAGTCAATGCACATACGTCAACCAGTGGTAACTCTAGTAGAAATTAATTCATTGTTGGCATTAGTGATCACTCTCGCTCTAGACTTCTTTGGAACTACCTAAGTAAGACTCACCCATTTGCTATCACTTATAGGATTGATGATTCACACATCAAGCAATTTAAGGACTTTTGCTCTAACCACATCTTTCATATTAGGATTTAACCTTCTCTGCAACTGATGGCATGGTTTAACATCATCTTCTAAGTAGATTCAATAGATGCATATTAAAGGATTAATACCTTTAATGTTTGCTAGGGTCCATCCTATTGCACTTTTGTGTTCCATAAGGACTTTGATCAATTATTCCTCTTGAGATTATTCCAATTGAGAGGCAATTATAACAAGAAAAGTTTTGTCATCTCCTAAATATGCATATTTGAGTTTTGAAGATACAGGTTTCCAATCTGGCTTGGGAGGTTCAATTGAGGATGGAATGGGAGTGGACTCCCTCGATGGACGTTCCTCAAAATATGGTTTACATTTTTCTGCATCCATGGGGGGCACAAAATTACGGACATCATTAACTTCCTCTATTAATGAGTTCTCATTAAATTCATTCAAGTGGCTTAGATAGGCCTCGAGTGGGTCCGATAAGAAAGATGATTGAAAATGATCTTGCATGACTGAATTTATCATATTGACATAGTGTAAGTATCTAAGATTTCTCCTGGTTGTTTACAGATATCAAAGATGTTTAATTCTAGGTTCATGTTGCCAAATGAAAGCTTCATGACACCATTTCTACAGTTTTATAAGGCATTAGACATAGCAAAAAATGGATATCCAAGGATGACAGGAATTTCTCGCTGCTCATTCAGCACTAGTTGTTTGTCCAAAACTAAGAAATCAACTAGAAAAAAGAATTGTTCTATTTGAACTAACACATCCTCTATTATGCCCCTAGATATTACCAACGATCTATGAGCTAGTTGGAGTGTAGTGGATGTTGGCTTGAGGTCTCCTAGTCCTAACTAAACATAGACTGTGTATGGTAACAAATTTACACTGGATCTAAGATCTAATAAGGCCTGGTTAATCTTATGGCTGCGTATGATGCAAGTGAGAGTGGGGCAACCTAGATCTTTATATTTATGGGGTGTGTGTTACTAAAGAATTGAACTTGTTTAGTCACAAATGCCTTCTTTTTCACATTCAATTTCTTTTTTATTGTGCATAAATCTTTTAAAAATATGGCATATGATGGGATTTGTTTTATTGGGTCTAAGATCGGTATGTTGATCTTGACTTGCTTAAATATCTCCATAATCGCATCATTACTGGTACTCTTTGTGACTTGATGCAACCTTTGAGGGAATGGAGCAGGGATTGAACATGGTTCAATAGGTGGAGTGGGGTCCCTTTCTTTAGATTTTTCTTTATTTTTAGTGGGTTTTTCTACCTTATTAGTTTTTTGGGGCTCATCTTTCTCAATTATTTTTACCATTCCTAAGAATGGTGACAACCTTAGTCTCTTCCATAGTACTGCTTGATGATGAATTAGGTGTATTATCTCTAACCGCATATACACCCTAAGGGTTTGCTTGTGGTTGAGCTGAAAACTTCCCTTTTCTATATTTTGCATCCATTGACTCGTCATATTTTTTATTTCATTCATAGACTAGTTGATTTGTTTTAGTTGAACTTTTAATTGAGAAGTTCTCTTCTCCTATTTTTGAATGCGTTAATTGATATTATCCTCTACAGGCCTTTTGGATGGTGGCAAGTAATGTCCAAAAGAAGAAAGCTAATGATTTGGGTATGGGGGAGGAGCAAGTAGTCCTTAGTTTTGTTGATGAGGCTAGTATGGGCCTGGTTGTGAGTCATTAGCAGTTGGTTCATTTCTCCAATTGAAATTTGGATGGTTTCTCCAATTGGGATTATATGTCTTTGAATATGGGGAGAAATGTTTTCTATGTGTTAAGTGCATTTGCCTAATCATGAAGTACCTCTTCAAATGCTGAAATAGTAGGACATTCCAGAGTAAGATGGGCAATACTTTCACAAATGCTATATACTTATTTATCCTTATTTGAGTTTTTCTTTCCCATTTCTATAGCTTCTACTTTTCTGGCATTAAGTTCATCTTTTTCAAATATAGCATATATGCCTCCCCTAGTAGATGTGGCCGTGGGCTTAGGTCCATCTGGATTCTCTACTCTTTCTCAATCAGCCCAAGTCTGTGCACTTTCAGCTAGCCATTCCAAACACTCCTCCACCTCATTTGGTTGTTTATTCAGAAAGTTGTTATTGCACATCATATCTACAAACTGGCACATGTCAGAATTAAGTCCTTTATAAAAGAAGCTGATAATGTGCCACTGTTCATAACCATGATGTGGGCATGCGAGTAATAGATCTTTGAACCTTTTCTGACATTGGTAAAATGATTCTTTATCCTTCTGGGTAAAGTTCATTATCCTACGGCAAAGTGTGTTTGTTATAGGTGAAGGGAAAATCTTTTTCAAGAATTCCCTAGTCATTTCATTCCAGGTCCTTATGGAACTTGCTGATAATGCATTATACCACATTTTTGTATTTTTCCTTTAAAGAGAAAGGAAATAGCTTAAACTTTACAGTATCTAGACCAACGTTTTGTGTTTGTTGGGTACTACATACCTTATCAAACTCTTTGAGATGAAAATAAGGACTCTAACTATCTAACCCATGGAATTTATGAAGTAATTAGATTACTTTTATTTTTAATTCTAATGCACTAGCATTTTGAGGAAGAATGACACAAGATAGTATACTAGTGCACGAAGGCTGAAGGTAGTCCCTTAAAGTCCCTCCATGAAGATTTTGATAGACATCATTGTCTCCATGGTCACTCTATTGGTCCCACTCCTTGTTTCCATTCCTTCTCCAATCTCTTGAGGATGATTATTCCTCCTTGGTGGAGGTTGATATTCATCATCAATTAGAGGTGGTGGGTCCTCATTCATGATGAGTGGAGGGCCTTGATCACCTCTAACACTACCATGAGATGAGTTACCCCTTGATTGTTGATCAATCATTGGTGGTGATTGATCTGATTATATGTCTTTTTTGTCGTACTTGACTAACCTCTCAATTTTGTTGTGTATCTAAAAGTGCATACAATGAAAGATCTTTTTATTTTTTTTAATTTTTTTTAAGAAAAAGACTATCCTAAATGATAAAACTTAAATTCTTAGAATGATGCACAATCAAAGGACACAATCAAACAATCCCTTAAGGCTAATAAGAACAAATATTTTTATTTTCTTAAATTTGTATGGGGCCAATGCTTTTAAATTAGCCTAATCTAGTGCTCGTCGTCTCTTTCAAATTTGACTACTGCTTACCAGTTGGGTTCTGCTCTAAAGTGGTTAATACAATCCTCGTGTCAGTAGGCTTTTAGACCTCAACAGACATCAATGGAAGGCGTAGAAAAATCAATTGGATTTTAAGAACTGCATTGCTTAATTTCCACTAAAGTGACAATAGATCAGTCCTATTAAGAGGGTCCTACGAGCATGTGATGGTCTCTATAGGGCTCTTCTAATTAATTTTAAATTAATTTGAAAGGCTGGGTTGCATGCTTGTGGTGATTATTCTAGGTGGCCATTAATCTTGTAGGGCAGGGTGCCCTTGCTAATTAATTTTCACACCGTATGTGTAACGCCCGAGCAATTTACGACATTTTTAACAAAAATTGGACATTTTATGGGAAATAAACTATGTTAAATGTTTTACTATATTTAAAATAGTAAATGAATGAATTTATGAGGAAACTTGGTACCATTAGATTCTATTCAAAAAATGGAATCCAACGCCTCAAAAATCACCCAAAATGGAGTTCGTATGAAGAAGTTAGGGCCATTTAAAAATCAGGGGCAGTTCTGAAATTTAAACAGAAAAACAAAAAAGGACGAAAAATGCAGGGGGGCCGTTTTGATAACGGCACCCCCTATGGTCTTCCACCTCCAGACTTCTCCAGAAACTCGTTTTCCACGATTTCTCCAGAACACCCCAGGGGAAAGGGCGGCACCGCCTTCTCCCCTCTATAAAAGCCCCATCTCCCCCCCTCACGAAAACACGATTTCTGGCAAAAATCGAAAACCCGTCTCTCTGCAAATTTCGGCAACGACTAGGCCCTAGTCAGGCCGACCATTCTCCCATTCCCTTTCTCCTTTTTGGTCTGGCAATGGGGTTTCTCCCCTTGTTCGAGTTTTTCGGCGAGCAAGCACACCCACCAGGGAAAAAGGGCATTCCCAAGCTACAGGTAAGCCGTTCTTACCTTTTCCTCTCCGTTTTGCTTTCCCCAGACCAGATCCACGCCGGATCTAGTCCTTCCCCATCCGGTTTTTCCAGCCAGAGAAGACGAAGCCGGTTCAACCAGCCTTGCACGAACCAGGCGTCCCAAGGATGCCATGCTCCACTTGCGCCTGGGACTGGGTCCCTGGGGTGGGTTCCTAGCGTACGACAGTGCATACACTGTCCAAGGTGCGGCCTTCAGGTACGTGCGCAACATGGGGCACGGGTCCTAGCTCGACTAGGATGCACGAGGTGCCCTGGGAGCTGAGACGCCCCATGCTACAAGGTGCGTCCGTGTGATGATGCGCGTCATAGATCATCACTTGAGCATGCATGTACGCGTGCAAAATGCGGTCCCTGGCACGGCCTTTGGGCGCACACACACGTAAGGCGGTCGCGGTTCAACCAGGATGCACAGGTGTCCTGGGAACTGGGTCACGTAGACCTAATAAGACTATAAAGTTAGGATTAGAGGACAATTTACAGAATTAAACATAGAATAGTAGATCCACATCATAGGATCTAGCCTGACAATAAATTAGGCAAGGACCATGGACCCTAGAGGCAGATATAGCGATCTAATGTCTAAATAGATTGAAATTGATAAGGACTCCTTGTGTCCATTCATACCCAGGAGTTTATAAATGAGACCCAGGGACGGGTTGAAGTGATAAAGGACGCGACTCCAAGAGACTTTGAGGTAGGTGCTCTATCGCTACTAGACTTTTTAAAAGAGCCATGATTGTTTTGAGAATGCATGTTTTAGGTACAAGTATATGATAAATGCTTTATGCATAGATATGTTTTGCAAACAATTGCATACATCATATGATTTGTGAGCATTGAGTTTTTGAAAGATTGTATGTCCTTGAAGGTTACCAAAAGACGCTGGAGTGCCCAAAAGACGCTGGGTAGGCAGTTGTGAGGGACCTAAAGAGGACAGGTTTTGAAAAAGAGGTTTTCACTTATTTGATCAGATATGATTTGGGCTGATAAGCTCATGGGCGCTATACCGAGAGGTTTGGGTTGGCCTCCAGCCTATACCACTATTAGGTGGATGGGTACCACGCCCAAAAAGGGCAACGTCCATACGTCAACTGCATGTGGTACAAGGGGCTACCACTGGTGTCACAGCACTGGGTCGACATGTCATATGCCCCGTTGAGGCTATGACTGAGTGTCGTCAGCTACCCAGGGACCACATGGTGTCGAGGTCGTGGGCATAGTTGGACCTTATGGTTTCGTGGATTTACTTGCATTGCATATGGCATGACATGAGGTTGGTCGACCATACCATACCAAATATCCATGAGTTGGATTCAGTGGAGCATCTTATGCATATCATTATGTTTATGATATATGATACTTTCAACTTGGATTATGCTATTTCTTTAAGTCGTCAGTATTCCAGTTTGACAGTGGTTTTTAATATCGATATTGAACATGATTGTTCGAACATGCACATGTTTTTAAGAGCATATAATTTTAAATATAGCATGCATTGCAAAACTAGTAGTGATAGACTCCTACTGAGTATAGTATATACTCACCCTATCCCTAACCTTTTTCAGGATAGTTTCATCCACGAGTAGAGGACACCTATGTTAGTGCTATGAGCAAGAAAAATCAAAAGGAGACAATTATACATGTAAGTAAACACTCTACCCTGTTTTAATACAACTATTTTAAATTTGAAATTAAAATTGCAAGTTAAATGTACCTCACTACAAGATTCACTCAAAAAAGGAAAAGTCCTATTTTCGAAAAGCAGGAAAATTTATTTATTTGAGGAAGCTCCACTTGCTAATTTTCCCACTTTCTAATTTTCTAAAAAATAAAAATAGCAATAACTACCAAATTCAAGAAATAGAGTGATCATGCACTAAGAAAAAGTAAAACAATGAACCTAAAAATTCTTAGAATGCTAAAATAATGCAATTCCTCAAAAAAAAAATATTTTTTGAATTTTTATTAAATTTTATGAAAACTCCATTGTGGGCTATGCCAAAAACTTCTTGATTATTTTACCGTAAGTGCACGAGTTATTGTAGTATAGATGATGCAAGTATGCGTCGATCCCATGGGGACTCTACTTAAAAAGATGGACTTTAAATAAAATTTAATTGTCAAAAAGTTAAAAGAAATGATAAAAATTAAATAACAAATAATTATAAATTAAAATCTATTTAACCAATGAAAATTATAGAAATCTAAAATAAAAAAGACCAAAAATTAACTAAAAAACAAATAAAATTTACTTTCCTAGCTTGATTATGACAAAATTCTTCAAATCTAATATCAAAAACTTTGATCGACCTTTATCAATCTCTCATTGGTTCTCCTGATTAAAGATCCAATTGATGGATTGAGCAAATTCTCCAAAATTTAGATGATCTAGGCTAAAGAGTGATTTTGGGTTTTGGACAACTTAGATATAATTTTTTAATTTTAGATTGAAGATCAGAATTGTTGAACAAGCTAAGAAATGTCTTAGAAACAAGATCTGAAGTTTAATTGGAATTCTAACGAGAAACAGATTAAGAATTGAAGTGATTATGTTTGTTAAAGATAAACCTTTGATTAGGTTCAAGCTTTAATAAATAGCCTTGGATTACACGGTTCTTGGATAAGTAGAATAAGGATATAGTAGAATTAGGATAAGAAAAGGATAGAGATGGAATTAAATTAGGGACACATAAGGAATTTTATTTAAAGGCTAAAGGATAAAAATGAATTTTTTTTAGTTTTCTAATTTTAATCGAAAAAATAGAGGGATGTCAAAGAAGGAAGGGAAGATAGTGAAGCAGGGGGAGCGAAAGATACAGGGAAGGAGAAAACGTAGAAAACCCTCTTATGTCGATAGAGGAAGAGATTGAGGAAGAGGGGAAGCAGAGAAGCTACCAATCCTATGTTGGTACAGACTATTAGAGAGGAGGAAGTGGTGAGACTAGTCAGGCAAAGTTGATGCTTGGCTGGTGTGCAACTAGTTCAGGCGAGCTGCACTAGTGAGGCAGTAGAGAGAACGGAAGAGTGAGACAGGTGTGGTGCAGTTTGGCATCGGGCGCGATGAGGAGGAACTGGCTAATCTATGCATGTCGAGTGAAACAGGAGAAGGGAAATTGTGGGAGACAGAGAAAGAGAGAAAAGATGGAGAGAAGGAATGAGGGAGAGAGGGGGAAACGAGAAGTCAAAGAAAAGGAAGGAATCAGCTATGGAGATGGGGGTGATGCTGGTCTGTGTGGTTGCAATGGGGAGGAATAGGTGTTGCATGGTGCTGGAGTAGAGGAAGGAGAAAGGAATTGAGAGGGAGAGCATGAATGAGGGAGAGAGGAGGAAATGGAACTGATGGGCACAATGCGTGCGGGAGAAGAGAGGAGAAAGTAAGGAGGAGCCAGCCCATGTAGGGGAAGAGTGGGTGACAGAGGAAAAGGAGGAAAAGAAAGAGGAGGGAGTGTCGCGTGCATTGGGCCAGAGAGATATGGGTTGGCCTACATTGGGCAGTGATTCGATTGATAGAGGGTGCTATTATCGATAAACAGGGAGAGAGAGAGAGAGAGAGAGAGAGAGAGAGAGAGAGAGAGAGAGAGAGAGAGAGAGAGAGAGAGAGAGAGAGAGAGAGAGAGAGAGAGAGAGAGAGAGAGAGAGAGAGAGAGAGAGAGAGAGAGTCCATGGTACTCTTTGTAATTATCTCCAATTTCTTTTCTTTCTAAGCAATTTCCTTCTTTTCAATTTGCTCCATCTGATTTCAATTTGATTGATCTACAAAATATAAGACTAGATTAGAATAATCTAACCATACATTATACCTCTGATTAACTTTGGTAATCATCTGACCGTTAAATTTAGTAAATCAATGATTGGATGGTCAATTGGGGTTAAAATGAAAATTTTCAAAATTGATTGATTAGACAATCTTATTAGATTCTAGATTAAGGGTATTTTGGCTGAAATTGAACACTTAACAAAAATATAAAAAAAGGCCTTGGGCCTGATGATATACTGATAGAGGTTTGAAATCATATGCAAGATACTGGCGTAGTTTGGTTGACCACGTTATTTAACAAGATTATAAAATCAAAGAAAATGATGGATGAATGAAGGAAGGAAGAGCTCTATCTTACCAATTTATAAGAATAAAGGAGATATACAAAGTTGTACTAATTATTTGGGGATTAAAATTTTGAACCACATTAAGAAACATTTTGAAAAGGTGATTGAGAAGAGGTTACAGAATGAGACAAGTGTATCGAAGAGCCAATTTGGTTTCATGCCTGGGAGGTCTACCATGAAAGCAATTCTCTTACTAAGATAATTAATAGAGACATATAGGGAGAGGAGGAAAGACTTTCACATGGTCTTTATTGACTCAGAGAAAGCTTATGATAAGGTCCCTAAAGAGTTAATATGGAGGGTGTTGAGCGAGAAAGGGGTTTCACGGGGGTATACAAACATAATTAAAGATATGTATGAGGGAGCAGTAACAAATGTGAAGACAATTAATTAAAGACCCATGATTTTCCTATCACTGTAGGATTACACCAAGGATTGTCATTGAGCCCATACCTTTTCATGTTGGTTATGGATGAATTAGCAAAACATCTGCATGAGGAGATTCTATGTTGTATGCTATTTGTAGATAATATAGTTTTAATTGATGAGATAAGGGAGGGCATAAACACAAAGCTAGAGCTATGGAGAGAAGCATTAGAACCTAAAGGATTTAAAATCAGTTGAATTAAGACAAAGTATATGGAATGTAATTTTAGCAAGGAGAGGAGCGGGAGTGGAGCACTAGTAAAGATTGATAACTAAGAAGTCCCTGTAAAAGACCACTTTTAGTACTTAGGATTGATGATTCATGAGAGTGGAGAGATTGCAAAGGAGGTTACCCAGAGAATCCAAGCAGGTTGGAACAAATGGAGATGCACATCTGGAGTTTTATGTGATCGGAAGGTGCCACTCAAACTAATAGAAAATTCTATAGGATGGCTTTAAGGCTGGCCTTACTCTATGGATCAGAGTCTTAGGCAGTTAAGGAACATCATGTTCATAGGATGAGCATAGCAAAATTGAGGGTGTTGAGATGGATTAGTGGCAAGATAAGAAAGGATAGAATTAGGAATGAAAACATTAGAGAAAGCTTAGTGGTAACACCAATAGGTAACAAGATGAGAGAGATTAGACTTCGATGATTTGGACATGTCCAACAAAGGCCAAAAATGGCACAAGTTGGAAGGAGTGAGGCAATGTAATAATCTATCTCAATCTTTTATTACATGTTATAGGCCTAAGGATAGAGAGAGCCATAGATAAGTTGTATGAGAATCATAGAGTACAAGGGACCATAAGCAAGATGTGACTAGCCATAAAGAAATCCAGGTGACAATATGTCACAATGTTCCTAAAATGGTAAGATCATAAGCCTACATGGTATAAGCCAGCATGTACCTTAGCCAAGAATGGCTTAGGGATCATGACTTGTGCCTTTGTAGAGACAACCGGCTAGCTAGGTATAAGGGCTAGGTCCTAAGGTAAGTTATATAGACAGTATGTAGATATAAACTATGGCTTAGTATTTAGCCAATAATTAACTTAGACTTGGATGGTCTAATCCTAGCTAGTCAATCCCTTAGGAAACAACATTATGGGTAAGACCAAGATGATCTAGAATTCATGATGATCAACCATAGGCAATACCATAAGCAGATAACAACCTGGATGGTCCAGGCTAAGTCTTGTGGAGTATAAACAAACTGTCAAAACTTTATCCCTAAAGGACCAAAACTGAGTCAATATTTTAGAACCAAGAAGCATAGACAAAATTATCAAAAATGAAATCCTTGGAGAATAAGAAAACTATAAAGTTTCTCACCTTGTAAATAAGGAGAGAGAAAATTACACTTCTCAAGAAACTTTTTTTGATATAAAATAGACTATAAATTTGGATCAGAATTAGAATCTAACTGTTTAGAATAGAGGGGAGAGCCCCTTTTTATAGTGTTAGGTGCCTTAGTAGTATTTTGGATAGATAATAAGGCTTGGAAACATAATTTGTAAATACACTAACAACAACATCGAACCAAAGTCTCCCTATAGCTGACCGGTGACATTAGGCGGTCTCACATCTAAGTTCATGGAACTAGATGATATTATTCAAAGGAAATTTAGTAACCTTGCTAGTTCAGTTGCATAATTGTCTCCAAAGGTGAGAAGTACCTTGGACAAGAATTTTAGACCATAGCCCATCTAAGTCAAAGGCAACATTTTGAACAACTTGGATCTTCACAAAACTAGGCCTACATGGAGTTATAACCATCCAAAACATTAGAAGGGTATAATTTATCAAAAATAGGAGGCAATTGCCACTTCCCTTAAAGAACATATACAAGGTTTCTTTCTTCTTATACTATTCACCTACTCATGCATGTGCATATGCAAGTGTTTGACTTTGGAGGGAGATAGAGAAAGAGAGAGTAGAACTCCGATAGGGTTTTCAAAAGGATGTCATCAATTAAGCATTATGTTCTTTTCAAGAGAGACAACTTTTCATTTTTCCACAAGTGGATTAATAGCCACTTATAGAGCTATTGATTTAGAGACCCTTTTTTAAGTAAAATATATACCATAGTTTCTCGGCCTTTTGGCTAAGATCAAGTTAGTATTTGAGTCATAACTATTTAGAGTATATTTGATATAAATTTGATATAATAAATAAATATTATAACTCTTCTAAGCTACTTGAGTTTGATCCTAGGAGTTATTTATATATAGTATGGATATATAAGTTGACAAGAAAAAATATGCATCAAATTTCTCCGAGTTATCATGTATAAAGAATTGAAATCTACTACAATCTTAGGCCTTTCAAATTGTCCTATATATATATATATATATATTTGTGTGTGGCACAGCCAATTATTTTTCTTCCCAACCCTTTTCCTTTTGGTAGGATATGACAACTGGGGTACATCATATGCCATTGAAATGCATAAGCTCAATGATGGTTGGTGTGACGAGTTAAGATAAAGGCCCAATTTAAGTTCAAATAAGAATGTGGGGCACCAGAGCTACATGAGAAAAAGGGGGAAGACAAGGGAGATTTACATACTTGGTGGCCTAAGCCTTCTTATCTGTGAAGTCTACACAAAATAATATACCATAGTGACTGGTGTATAATAAAACCTCATAAAGAATTCTAAACCTACTTCTCTATAGAATCTACATATACCTTATCTTTGCATGAATAATAACGCAATCATGGTGTGACGACCTAGGTTTTTATAATGCAATTTTAAAATAACAAGCTTTTACTTGCAAGATCGATCTCTATTTTTAAAGCAGCTTTTCAAAATGAATGCAATGAAAATTTTCTTATATTTGAAACTTTTTCATGAAAACCTTGAGTGTCATTAATTAATCTCAATGAATAGATAATGAATCATGGTATGGTAATTTTTGGACAAAATATAAAATGAATAATTACCATTCCCAAGATTGTTAATCACATCCCAAGTTACAAATAATTACTTACAATCAATTTTACATCAAATACTAAAAGGATCACTCAATATGAAATATGGTACAATTATTTCATCACTTAGCCTTACCTTCACTCACATGACTGTAGCACTAACACTCTTTGAAGCTCCTTCTAATCGTACTTTATTTGTTCTGAAAAATAATAGATTTGGTTGAGTATTCATCATACTCAGTAGGTGACCTGATACTACTAATTTGAAAACACGGCATGCAAGAGGCATAATTTTCAATAAAAGTAATAAGATCATGCAATTCTGTTTTGTGTAACTATGGGTATTTATGCATAAATTATAAAACTCATTTACACATTTCCAAACCATGAAACTTTTATCAAATCCATTAATTAGCAATATAAACATTACGAAAATAGTAGCAGTCAATCAATTCATGCTCTAGAATTTTCGGCAAACACATCAAGCCAACTACTCAAAATCAATAATTCATGCAATAATAATCATTACTAAAAATCTTTAAGTAGTAATCGATCAAATCAAATGGTAGAATTTCAACCCAATGATAGATATCATGAATGTGGATATCTCAGCGAACACATCAAGTTGATGGGTTGGCAAACATATCAAGCCGACTGGTCACAAATACTCGTCTACGACCATCTCAATGCTATATTTATATCGATATCAAAACCCAAATCATAGGGTCACCTATGCTCACTATCAGAACGTATTCTAGAATCACGTATCTCTGGTATCTAGAGACCAACCCACCATAGTCTCCACGGTGATTATGGATATGTCCTCGAAAAGGGTGTTGTGAACACCTCCAGTGGTAGTCCTTGTTTGCCATAGCAGTTGAAGAAGGGACAATGCCGTTTTGGGCAATGATACCTACCACCTTTGGTGGTTAAAGGCCGAGAGGCAAGCACCGTACGTAAACAACCTCTCAACATAGTGCCCACTAGGCTCATTACCTGAAATATATATATATATATATATATACACACACACATATAATCCAAATCTCAATCATCATAAATCATGCAATTTATACAATTAGTTTCAAAACATGTGTGCAATGCATACATAAAATATGTCCAATGCAAGCAATTGCATTCAAGACCATAAATCATGAAGACAATTCCACATGCTTGTTATAAGAATACTAAACACGATAATAGGAGTTAAAGAAATCAATTATATTTTGGAATGCATTTGAAAACTTAGTAGTATCAGACTGCCTACCTCGATGTCTCTTGGATTACGTTTCTCTTCAATTCGAGCCCTAGATCACCTTTGTGAGGTCCTGGATATTATTTGGAAATAAGAATCCAAGTATTATTTTCTATTCTTTATATATCATCAATTAGATTTACAAATCAACGGATAGATCTATTCTTTAGGTTATAGATCACTGATTTGTGTGTCTCCAAGCTAGATCTCACTTATAGTGGTTGATCTATATGATTTAGGGCTGATCTTAAAATATTGATCTTCTAATGCATCCAATGGATCAATTTATGAGATTTGATCATCTTTAATCTTGTATATCTATGAGATTTCTATAGTTTTTAGGCTATAGTCATATTAAATAGTCTTCTGATCCTAAATTTTATTATATAATTAGGTTCGCATTGTCAAGACGAATGCAAAGGTCCTTTTGGATTGTCGATCAGAGTTACATAGCCTTCTTAATTGTAATTTTAGTGTTGTAGATCAGATAAACGATCCAGATTCTACAAGACAGGGTCTGCGCGTCATGGTTCCCAGGACACGTGTGTATCCCGATTGAACCAAGACTGCAGTCGTACGCCCGTACGCGCGCAAAGGACACTCCAGAGCATGCGTTCTGGATGTGCGTTATGCGCGTGCGTCTCGGGTACAAACTGATTAGATGAAATTGAGACAGTTCCATCAAGATTGTCTAATCAAACCCATCTCTAATCAATGCATGGAATCATCCAATCTTCTCTATTTTTCACCCTTTAGGATATCTGGGGCCCATGATCTCATTAGATGGTTCGGATCTTGAATTCAAGATGTCCTTGAGATGGCTCCCAACAGATCCGACAGATCTGTTTTCACTGGCAATGTTTGGCTCGTGAAATCAAATCTGTCAAAGAGAAGAGAGGAGAGGAGATGAGCCGAAAAGGAGGAAACAAAGGGAGAAGAGAAGGGTACCTAGGTGGTCGGAGAGGCAGAGATCTGGGGTTTACGATGTTGCGAGATCCTTAGTGTCGCTGGAACCCTAGACATAGAGAATGCAGGGAAATGCCAGAGTGGAAGGAGAAGAAGAGAGATTCATAGGGAGGAGAAGGAGAAGGGGAGATTTATAGAGAAGGGAGGCGGTGCTGTCCTGTGGCAGTGTCGCCATTTTTTCCGGCTCCGTAGAGGCTAACCAGAGAAAGAGGTGCGGGGCCTGCCACTTTTTCAGTGCAAACACGGGGTGATTACATAGGGATGACGAAGGGAATGACAATGGGGGTGTCGTTATCAAAATGACCTTGCATTTTTTTAGCTTTTAATTATCGAAATATCCTTCATCTTCCAACGCTCATAACTTTTTCATACGAACTCTTTTTTTAGTGTTCTTTGAAGCGTTGGATTCTATTTCACGAGTAGGATTTAGTTATAAGATATTTTTAGCAAATTCTCTCTTTACATATTTTAAATAAAATAGAACATTTATCCACCTGTTCAATATAATTATTTTCCAAAATAGATAAGATAAAAAAAATTCATAAATTATAAACACTATGATTGATTGTGATTGAAAGAGTGTTACTATTATTTGACAAAAATATCTTAAAATTTTGAGTCATTACACATGGCCCCTGAGGGCCATTTGAGCCTACATTGATTCTAAAAAGTACGGACAAATGGGATAGAGTTCAAAACAAAACTATAGAAAATTTTCTATTAAGTCTGGCAGCTTGAAATCTATCAAGTAGCTAAAGACTTCTTCCTCTCCATCTTATCTGTTGCAATTGTAGGTGTCTAAATCAACTATGTGCCACATTTTTTTAGCATAAACAAAGCTTATTATGTTAGGCCTAGCGTATGAATGGTTATTTTAAATGAATCATGTACAATTTCAATGCTATAAAGCACTCATCATTATGATCTAATCCTACATTTGGTGTTCAATGATGGAAATGAATGCTTGAAAAGTAACAAGAGAAGTAGCATAAAAACTTTGAGCAATTAGAGCACTACCATTATCTGATACATAAGAAATTTGGGCTGCAGCCCATCTATAATAGCACCCAGCTGCTGAATGGTTTTGTATCATCAAAAGGCTTGGCCTATTGGCACTTTCAGTGGCAAGTATTTGCATACCTTGGTTGTTTTCAGCCAACAGATGATAGGTCACTGCACAAAACTCTCGTTTGTACTAGTAATTAACATGATGCCTTAGCTTCAACTTGGACAAAAAGAAGACCTCAATGTACTAGTTTCAGGTACTTAATATGCTTTACCTTATCTTGAGGTCGCCAATGTGGTTTCTAGATAGAATGTTTGACATACACATTATATTTAGATCTCTTGAATGGCTGATCGACTTTAACTTCCTAATTATAGGACTTTCTCTTATAGTATATGGGTTCTCAACCACTTATGTTTGATACACCACGAAATAAATGAACTTATGGGAACCCAAACTGCCTTTACATGTATAAAATTGCCAGTAAAAGCATTATTTGTGGTTGCCAATCCGCCACTATCTTAGCTATAAAAGTACTACTGGCAAATTAACATACGGCTAGCAAGTTAAAATTTCTGGCAAGTTTGCTAGCAAAATTGCACGTGGTCGTTTATGCAATGAAAGATACATGTGGATACATGTTATCAAACATGTCTACACTAGCGATGGTTTTTACGAAAAGCATACATTTTTTTTTAAGCAGTGGATGCTGAAATCTAGGTATGCTCCTAGTAACTAATTGTGAGGTGGTGTAGGGCTGTAAATGGTTTGGTTCCGATCTAGTTCCAATCTGAATTGGAATCAAACCATTCTACTTTTGCACCATTGTGGACCAAAACAAAAGGTTTGGTTCCAACTTTAAGGGCCAGAACCAAATTGATCAGTTCCAATTCACTTCATGGTCCTTATTAGTCCTTTAACTTAAAGTAATTGTAGTATCTCAGCCACTTAAGATAGAGACTAGAAAATTGAGATCATAAAGTTTCATCAAGAAATGATGTAAGAACATCTATGACTCGTTGTTCAACATTGGGTGGTTTTCCATTTCAAAGTTCTAAATGGAGGGCATAAATTTCCATATAAAGATAAAATGATTCTATGATGTCAAATATAGTTTCACAAAGTTGTCTTTGTGGAGTGTTTATTAAGATAATAACAGAAAACTAATAGCGTTACATCTCAAGTTTCAAACTAGCATAAGAGATGCAAAGCAACAACAACAAGTAGGAGTAAACACATATACTAGTATATTCAATGTATTCAAGTGTGAAACATGCCTCATCTCCATATGACCTGAGAATATTCACTTCCAACTTATTGCACTTCAACAAATATATGAGACAATCTTAAGATGCACCAAATGACCCAAACAAGCAAAATAAAGAAAAGATACATGTAAACGACATCATAGCCGAAGCATGAGGAACAAGGACTAAAGTCATATTCTTTGCCAAGAATTTACCATTTCTGAGACATCAATCAGTCTAAATATTAAGAAATATATTGAAGTCTTAGATATATAAGACTTTAGTATATTTGGTTCAAAGAACCAAATAAACACCAAGCAATCAATATATACATAAAATAAATATCCAAGGAGTTGTGAAGCTAGAGTGTACATCATTTGATCGTCAATGTTTCCAAAAAAAGAAGCATGTATTAATCTTGAGCATATTTAGTCATGTTTAGAATTTGTTCTAATAACAATCTCACCTGGAGCTGTTCATAGCCCAAGCCACCTTCCCCAACTCTAGTACCTTCATGTATGCTTGAAGGTTATCTTTCAACTACGCAAATTTTTAGTTTCCATTTCCTTTTAAATGCCCTAATGTGAAAACTAAAAAGGGATACTATTTTTTGCGTATATTTAATAATGAGAACAACAAAAAGGAGATTGTTTGGCGCTGGCCCTAGTCTAAAATATGGGTTGACGAGATTTCATGCTATTCTTCAGCTACTTCTTCTTCAATCAAACTATTAATGAGAGAGAGAGAGAGAGAGAGAGAGAGAGAGAGAGAGAGAGAGAGAGAGAGAGAGAGAGAGAGTGAGTGAGTGAGTGTGTGTGTGTGTGTGTGTGTGCGCGCGCGCGTTAGTGCGTGTTGTGTGTGTCTTCTTCTTCTTCTTCAATCAATAGACTTAGTATAGAAACTATCTACTTGAGGGAGAGAGAGAAGAAGGCAATTTTATGATTTATGAATCTATGCTAGATTCAATTTGGCTTTTGGCATTTTCGATAAAATGAGGGTGTCTTATTTTTCCTCCACTTAATTGCCTTGAAATATCTTATTCATGCCTTACTAATTAATCACCAACCAGTTTATGTTGAAGGTATTTTTAATCATATAAAATTTAATACAAAAAGACTAAATTGACCTCCATTAAATTAGTATTAAATTAATAATACTAAGAGTTCAATATTATAATTTTTTTATTTTCGATTCTAGTTTGGTTCTAATGGTGTAGAATTAGAACTAGAGAAAAATTAATTTGATTCTATAAGTCAAAGAATTGGAATCAGACTATTGATTCAACTCAATAACCAAAACCTAATTTTTTGCTCTAGTTCTTCAATCCTCATTAATAGCCCTAGAGGAGGGGAGATCAATTAGTAAAGACTTCTTATGTGATGGAGATGTATTATGATTTCAGTCATAATTGTGCATTATCTCAAAAGACAGCACTAACAAAAGCAACAACCCATCGAACTAGACCATGAGAACAAACATTCTTGCAAAATGATGATAATTTATCAAAATAGAACTAGCAAAGCACTAAAAAGATATAAAGAAAAATAAGAAACATAACACAACAAAGGTCTTATACATTTTAAGGAGGGTTAAGCTATAGATGTACAATTAATTGCCTAAAATAATGGAATAAAATGCATGAAGAACAATTTTGGACCCAAAGTTGAAAGGCCATATTCAAAATTGGCCCTTTAATTTGAGATACAATAGACTAATATAAGTTTCCTTTCTTTCAACTTTTCTTCCCTTTTAAAGCCAGTCCTAATTATTTAGATATCTCATTGCTAACATGCTAAGAGAATGGAAACCAAGCAAATCTGAGGTCTCAAGGATCACAAAACTTTATGCTTGTCACTCATCATTTTTCCATGTCTGTGCCTCAATCAAAAATCTTAATTTGTGAACAACACTAATCAAAAGTAGCATGTACGTATCCATATATAAAAGGTGTAGTAAGTGTGGCTTATCTACACAAGAAAATATCATGATTGTTCAATGAAGTCGCAAATGTAAACCAAGGTCTTCTAAACTGCAAAATGTGGCATCAACTAAACATTATAGGTACTTTCCAATCACGAATATTTGTTATGCCCAACCATGTAAATACAAAAACAATTATATGCCTTCCTCCTAAATTCATGGTAGAACTTCACTAGTTCACCTATAAGTGTGAAATCTGAAACATTCTTAACTTTATGTGATTACTAAGTGGTTGAAATGCAATGAAAATCCATTGTACTTGTAAATGAAAAGAAAATTAAGTTACTATAGAACCTCTCCAAATGCAAAGTAGTTAGGAATCTCCTTCCATAAATGCATCACATCAAAATCTTATCTCATATCTCTCACCATGGCTAATAGGAATTTAAATACAAAATCTCTCACATTTTATTTTCTTAGCCTTAACATTCATATCAACTAGAATACTTAGCAATATTGGGTGTGACTTGCTTCCTTTATTTTACATTATAATGTAGACCCATGCCACTATGAGGCCCACAACTATAGCCAACAAGTACAAATGCTTTATGTCATTTTCATTTTAGGGGATTTTATAAGGTGGGACATGAGAGTAGTGAGATGTGCTTCTTTTTGGGATTTCTCTTGTAAAGATAGAAAAAAA
The DNA here is from genome assembly GCA_035236585.1 of Warburgia ugandensis. NCBI lineage: Eukaryota > Viridiplantae > Streptophyta > Magnoliopsida > Canellales > Canellaceae > Warburgia > Warburgia ugandensis. The sequence continues at coordinate 34,423,977 of CP141139.1, forward strand.
GGAAAACAAGAAGAAGGCTTCAAGGTACAATCTCATATTTTGGAGAATATAAGAAGTGGAAGAATAACTAAGTTAGATTCATGCATGTAAAACTATTGTCTCATAGTGGATATCTCCTTTTGATCTTCCTTTGGATAGAGGTGATTTGTTGAATCATGTATATGTTTGTGTCTTTCTTAGCCTTTGTGCCTCCTTGCATTTAGTATATTGTTCTTTTATTTAGTGGTTTGAAATATCCTTGTGTGCAATTATGGTGATCATTTAAAGCTTCTACTAACTCTAAGATCCATACTTGGTATTAGAGAATAGGTGGTCCACATAAGGTGTTTGGTGAAATTTTGGTGAAAGAATCAGGCCACAAATTTAAGAAAAGGGCCTGAGGTCTAAATCCTAAGTCCAAGGTATATAAATTTGAGGGCAAGAAAAATGTTGGGTTATGGAAAAGAAGATTAAAAGACCTATAAGTTCAACAAGGTCTCATAAGGTATTATACAGCAAAGCAAAAATGTCGACAACGAGTTATGAAGAATGGGAGGTACTTAAACTATAGGTAGTTAGCAAGGTAAGGTTGTACTTGGGAGATGAAGTTATGTATAACCTTTTTTTATGAGGATTTGACTCTGGGTTTACAATTGGAGAAGTTATACATAACAAATAAGCTTGATAAATAAGTTATGCTTGAAGCAAAAACTATATGCACTATAGATGAAGGAAGTTACATCTTTACCAAAGCATCTTGATACTTTTTTAATAAGCTTGCTAGTGAGCTTCTTAGTATTAACAAAGGACAAAGAGCATAAGGCACTCCTCCTTCTCACCTCACTTTCCTTCTTATGAACATTTAAAAACTACTATTTTGTATGAAAAAGATAATTTGGACATGAAAGAGGTTACATCCAGTCTCTTGTCTAATAAGATTATGAGAAAACCACATAAAGAAGATGGTAGTGAAGGCTTATATGCAAGTAGCTTGAAGAAAGGAAAGGAAGATCAAGGGAATATGCTCAAGAGGAGGAGAAATGCTAGTCAAAGTCCTAAAGCAAGAAAGTAGAATGTTATTTCTACAAGGAAGAAGTTCACATGAAGAGAGATTGTAACAAAAGAAAGGAGTGGCCAGAGAAGAATGTGGGTAAATTTGAAGAAGCAAATATATTGTCCAACCCTAAAGATGAAGGAGATATCCTCACCATCTCCATATGTATTTCTTCTCCACAACAGTTGGCTTCTAGATCTTGGGTCTTATTATCATATGACTCTGAATAAATCTTTATTCATTTCTTAATGTAATGTGGAAAAGTATTGATGGATAGTAATTTTATCTATAACACTATAGGGGTGGGAATGGTAAAAATAAAGATGTTTGGTTGGATGTTGAGAACTTAAAATGATGTTAGGCATGTTCCATGTCAAAGAACAAATTTGATTTCATTAAGCACCTTGGGTTTTATTGGTTATGCTATCAATGTAAATGATGGAATCATGAAAGTGAAAAAGGGTTCCATAATAGTCAATGAAGGGAGAGAAGAAAGATAATTTATATCAATTGATTGGTAAAATAGTTGTAGGGAATGCACCAATTAACTTTTCTCATGATAGTGTATAGATGATACTAGCTTGTTGCACATGAGGCTGTGAGAAGGGGATGTATGAATTGTATAATATATGTGTACTTAAGGATTTAAAGACTTGCAAGCTTGGGTTTTTAAAGTTTTGCTTCTTTAGAAAATAGTGCATGGTGACATCCAAGATCTCTGCACATGGAATTAAGGGACTACTTGATTGTATTCAAGTTGATATATGGGGCCATATCTGATGGGCTTTAAAGGTGGGGCAAGGCTTTTTGTCTCCTTTATAGATGATTTCTTCATAAATTCTGGTTGTACTTCAAGAAAGAAAAGTCAAATGTATTCACAAATTTTAAGTAGCAAAAAAAGATGGAAAAACAAATAAGAAAGCATATGAAAGTTTTAGATATTATAATGGTAGGTCTTTGCACGGTTGCAAAGAGGACAAGATGCATGAGGCTCTTTGCAAGGTTGCCGAAAGAATTATGGCGAAGGCAATTGATTGGCTTGTTATGTAATAAATAGGTCTCCTTCTACTGTAGTTCACTATAGATACTTGAGGAAGTTTGGATAGGAAAACTAGTTCACTATTCTTCGCTATGAATATTTGGGTATCCCAAATATGCTCATACATGGGAGGAACAGTGCACCAAATTAAGTGCAAGTTCAAATGCTTGTATATTTTGGGGATATGGAAAAGGGAGTTAAAGGATATAAGTTATAGGACCCTAACTCTCAAAAAAGATCATGAGCAAAGATGTAGCATTTGATGAGGCACTAACAAATTGAAAGTTTTTAAGATGGTTGAAAACATATATTTAAGATGGTTTTAAAAATGTCTTAAATTTTTTTATTTTCTAAATAGTGATTGATTTCTCTCTATTTTGTCCAAAAACTTAAAGTAGCAAGAATAATACAACTAATCAAAATCTTCATCACCAGCCCCTGTAAAAAACCAAGCCATCCACTCACACATCAAGACATTCATTTGATGGATCAATGATTTTAGAGGAAAATAATAGATTCATAGAAAAAGTGTTTCATTTTTAGATCTATACATGATCCAAAGAATATGATCTATACATAAAATTAGAGATCTAACTAAACTATACATACAAAACATAACATAACTCAAATCACATAACTGACTCTATGACAAAGATAAAAAAGACAAAAAACAACATAAGATAACTCAAATCACTTAATCTATGCAAACAAACTCTTTATCTAACTAGACGATCATGATAAAGATCTATACATGACATGTATCACAACTAAACATGCTCGAAATAGAGAAATACAATACGAAAAGGGTATATCTTGCTGACCTCTAATAGATCTTGTTTTTGGTTTCCAATCACAATTCAATAGAGTCGAGGTGGAGAGAAAACATCAGAATCACAAAGAGAAACCACCAAACACTATTGTTTTCCTTTTTCTGCTTTCTTCTTCTTCTCTGGATAAAACCCAATAGTGGACAGAGATGATGACTGCAGCATTTGGGATTTGGAGGAAGGGAGATTGCAAGAAAGAGAAAATGATGAAATATGTCATCAACAAAAAGCCTTTTTAGAGAGAGAGAGAGAGAGAGAGAGAGAGAGAGAGAGAGAGAGAGAGAGAGAGAGAGAGAGAGAGAGAGTTTTGGAGATGAGGCAATGGAAACTAGGAAGGGTTTAGAGGTGGGCTAATGGAAACTATAATGGATATTTATATGTATATTTTTTAAAAGATTTTTTGTTTTAAGATGGTTTTGTAAAAACAGTGTTAAAGAACATGGTTTTCTGAAGACTTTAAAGAACATGGTTTTTTTAATACTATCTTAGAAAACCATATTTTTTAAGATGGTTTTGAAAACCTTCTTTTTTTTCACTTCTTTATGATGGTCTTTATGACCGTCTTATCAAGTAGTTTTTAGATTATTATTATTTTTAAGATGGTTTTTAAACTATCTTCTTAAGTTGTTTTTTAAAATGGTTTCAAATTTTTAATACAGTTTTTCATAACCATCTTCTTAATCTTTTTTTTTGCTTTTTTTACCGTCTTCTTAAATCCTTCTTCATCTCAGAGATACGCTTGTAACGTCCAGAATTGTATATTGAATTTGACACCATAAGCCTGTGCAAACCATCTTTAATCTATCCTTGTATTAGAAAATTTCTCATGTCATGATCCTTCACCAAAACATAATTAGAATGAAATTCAAAAACACAATTGTTACCTTTTATACATTGTTGCATTCATAACATCTGCTTTGTTATTCGTGGTAATTTAACTTTTGAAATTTTAAAATATGAAATTGTATGTTTTAAAATTGTAGGAAACAATGTGTTGAATAGGGAGAAACATACTGTTTCCAACTTTTAAACGGCCACCACGACAACAATGATCTCAAGTGACAGCTTGGACGACTTTGGCGTGACATGGTGAGTGGCTCCTATGTCGGGGAGCCTCTCATCACATTCATTATCAAGAGTAGTGCTTGATACAAAATGTTTGACATTGGAAAAACGATGATCAGATGGAATATCCAGGTAGCAACATGAATAGCGTGACCTTCTTTGGCGCAAGGATAGAGTTGTTGTTGAATGACCTTGAGGTCACAGGTTCAAGGAGTGGAAACAGCCTCTTACAAAATGCAAGGTAAGACTTTGATCCTTGTGTTCTGCCCCTTTCCTAAACCTCAAATACATGGGAGCTTTGTGCACTAGGGCTGTCCTTTTTTATCGAAATAATGAAACCTATTATAATTAGATCGATGCTGCAAAATTGGGGTTTATCTTTTGGAATTGGAGGTATCTGAAGATCCAGGAGACCACTCGCGTAGGCCCAGGTATCTGACCATAATTTGTGGCTGATTGAATGGTGGGCGCAGCAGCTAAGTTCTCTGCAAGATGGATCTGATGACTTACAAGGATGCTATGAAGATAAAAGAGGATAAGGTTTCCCTGTTGATTGAGAGAGCCCAGACAATACTGTTGTAATCAAATCCTAAGTTCCGATAGATGGCAGTGTTGAACTATGGGAGAGATACTGGCCACATGATAACAAAAGAGCAATGTAAATTTTATTTTATTTTATAATAATGGGTTTGTATTAATGAGAAGTAGAAATACAACAGGTTGGTCGGTCAAGATGATCGAACAAGAGGAACACAGAGAAAACATCAAACAAGGACCAATAGCTGTGTTAAATACAACAGTCCAGATAAAAACTTCTACAGAATCTGCAGCAAAAGCCAGATAACAATAAGCCAGTGAACCACGAAGATCACTACCAAAGGGAGAAAAACAGTGGAGCGAAGCTTCTACAGATCAGCACTGCAAATCCAGTAATTTGAACACAATTCTCAAGTGCAGAGAAAGACTAAAATGACATGGTTCGTGGATTTCCGGCAGAGAGGTATCTTGCATTGAGCAGAGAACTAGCAGCTGCTATCCAGGGTGTATAACATGAGTGTTCACTGAGATAGTTGCTTGATCAGGGAATGAATTGATTCTAAAACCCACCATGTTTGCTCCTTTTGCTAATGCATCTGGTACTTGATTTACGGACCTTGGGACGTGCTGGAATGAAATATTTTTGGACTGAGTCCGAGAGAAAATCTCTTCAAGTTTTTCTAGAACCTCCAAGGTGGATCCTTCTTGTTGAGCCACTGAATCACATTGCATGAGTCTCCCTCTACAATGAGAGATAGAAGAGGATTCTGCCTCCAACTCTTCTAGCTATGAAATATTGCCATTAGTAAGTAAATCCAGTGCTCCCTGCAAGTCCAGGAATGAATTTCCAAAATGATTTCTGAGAATAGCTCCTGTACCAGGTGCTCCGGGGGTTACCTCATCTAGAACCATCAAAGTGTATCTTGAAGGAAGGGCCGGTAGGGGGAGACTAATTGATCTTTAATGGGTAGTCCCAGTGCATGAAGCTCCCACGTATGTCGGGTCCATGGAAGAGGCAAACTATAAGGATCAATAGTATGCAGCATCGACGCCTTGAACCCATAATCTCAAGGTCACACAACGACAACTCTATCGTTGCTCCAAGGTTCTCCTTCAGACTAATTGATCTTTAACTATGAAAAATGGGGTTACATAGAAGAAATGAGATTACAATGTGTCATGAGCTGAGAGTACGAGTAATTTGGGCAGATATTATGAAATTTCATCCACCACACCAAACCAGCTGAGATTTGGTCTGAAAGCAAATTGAAAGTGGATGAAGAGTTATAGATGAGAAACATCCCTTATTACTTTCTTGCTAAGAGGAGATAGTAACCATAGCTTTCCATAACTTTTTCTATAGGGATGTACCAGGAATAAAATTCCATTGAATGAAGATGTCTCTAGCGTTGGTTGGCCAAACCCCACACTGTAACAGTATATGGGCAAGAAAGGATAATATGTGAAGAGGTCTCAACATCTTTGGAGCACAAATAGCATTGACTAGTAACATACCGTCCTTCCCTGTAAATTATCAACTGAGAGGAATTTATTATGAGCCACTAGCCAAGAAAAGGAGAAAGCTATAGAAGAAGCAAGCATAGACCGAAGAGCAAAATGTGGCCAAGTTTGGATGGAGTTTTGAAGATTGGGATCAAAGAATGGCTTAACAGAAAACCAGCCAAAAAAGTTAGGCATCCACAGTCGTTTATCATCTTTACAAAGATAGACATCATAAATAGAAGTAGCTGTGGTCTTGAAGTTGCTCATCTTCATAAACAAAGGGCGCTCTTCCACGAGTATATTCCAAGTAACACCATTGTCAGAATGAATTTAATAGTCATTAACAACAGCAAGTGAGTTAAACATAATTGGAAAATCTATCAAAGAATTAGAAGAGGGGGTTTTGAGGGCAACACTTTTCATGCCAAAATATAATATGGTCTCTTCTTCTGACTAATAACTTACACCAATGAGACATGTCAAGGCAATAAGCAGAAATTTTCTTCCATACACCTGAAATTGATTGAGTCTTAGGTTGAGAAGGGAACCACTCATTTTCACAATACCCAAACATAGCATCTATGACCTTTCTCCATAGACTTCCTTCTCAATTTTCATATCTCCAATCCATTTATGTAACAGGGCCCTATTAACATCATCAATCCTTCTAATACCAAATCCCCCTTGTTTCTTAGAAGAGTAGACAGTTTGCCAATTTTGTAAGTGAATTCATCTTTTTTCAAGGACACCATCCCAAAGAAAATTGCATTTAATTCTTTCAATTTCATCTCAGACGTTCCTAGGGACCTAAACAAAGAAAGATAATAAACAGGAAGATTTGCTAAAGAGGACTTGATGAGTATAATTCTCCCAGCAAGAGAGACATATCTCCTCTTCCAAGTTGCCAGTTTGAAATTCATTCTCTCCACCACACTAGCTTATTTTGATTTCCTCGTACAACCCATGGAGATGGGGAGGCCTAAGTAAGATAAAGGGAATTGTGCTCATTTACAACCAATCTACAGAGCAACCCCCCCAGGGCACGAAGCTCCTGCCTATGCAGGGTCTAGGGAAGGGGCAAACCACAAGGGCCTAAAGTACACAACCTTACCTTGCATTTGCAAGAGTCTGTTTCCACGCCTTGAACCCGTGACCTCAAGGTCACACTACGACAACTTTTACCATTGCACCAAGGCTCCCCTTCAACCGATCTACAGAGCAAAGTCAATAATTATCTGATAAGGGATATTAATTCTAGATACTCTCTCATAGTATAGGATCACCTTTCTGATATTTGATATGTGAAAGGTTAACAGAACAGGAGGGTGTCATTGGCATAGTGTAGGTGTGACAAGTGATTGAATTCCGAACACTAACACCATGGAAGATATCTGATTCATTGGCAGTGGAACAAAGGGGATAGGGAATCTCCTTGTATGACTCCCGTACCCATCTTCAACTAACTTTTACTAGAGCCATTAATGATCAAAGAGAGCCATGAGGAGTTTAGAATAGCCCTAGCCCATTTGATCTATCTCTCACTAAATCCCATTCTTTTTAGAAGGTAACAAAGTACTTCCCAAAACCACATAGTGATATGCCTTTTGAAGGTCCAGCTTGACAAAAACGCTCCCTTTCTTTGAATTTTTTATGTTATGAGAAACGTCAAGGCCACCATTCTTTGTAAAATCTATCAAGACTTAACAAAAGTAGACTGAGTTAGAGATAATCTTATGGCCACTTTACTCGTTCTAATAGCAAGGACTTTAGAAAGAAGCTTTGAGAGACAAGTGATAAGAGAAATGGATGTATAGTCTCTAACCTCAATTGTCTCATCTTTCTAGAGAATGATGACAATAAAAGAAGAACTATTTTTTCTATCTATTCTAGATTATTTAAGAGTAATTTAAATATTGAAGCAAAATAAAAGAAAAAGATAGATGAGAAATATGCTATGAATGCTAAAAATGTTCCGTACCATTCTAGAAAAAGAAAGTGGGGGGAAGGTTTCTCCTATAATGAATGGGACACATAATTATATTTATAGTTGAGTGTTAGGGTTACAGAATGAATTGACTATAATACCCATGCAATGATTTATATACAATATCATACAATATTATACTCTAAACTTACATTCCTATTCCAGCCTACCAATGCATGATTGTCACTTTGAGGACACAATGTCCCTTTCTTAGTTACTAAAGACAACCTCTTTTCTACCCTATAAGTGGGGAGAGTTTGATCCTCATATTCCTAGGTTATCGTGCATGTTTTCTTGTTGACAATCTCACTATTATATTTGTGTTAGTTACTAAAGGTGACCTCTTTTCTGTCATGGATAAGTCAAATCAATCCTCATATTTTCTGATTATCATGCATGTTCTCTTGTCAATCTTACTACTACTAAACTATGAGATCTAATTAGCTTCTTTTAATAACAAGAAATATGATATTATTTTTACAAATAAGGGATCATAGGTAAGAGGGTAAATGGCTTGCCCAAAACTGGAAAACTAATAGGAACCGAACGAAAAAGATTAGGGTATGATTATTGAATTAGAACTGATAGTATAGTTTTAATTTTTACTTTATAGAACCTAATTTTATTAGTATCGTATCAATTTTTATGCCCAAGTACCTAGACTGGAATTGAGAATAAAAAAATATTAAGTAGTATACAAAAATATCTTTATACTATTATTTTAAACTTTAATGTATTATATTGTAATATAATAATTTAAATCCAGAAAAATATTATTTCCAATTTTTTATATTGTCTTTATATTTTAATTTTAGATTAGCACTTAATATAGAGATTATTTGTGGATGGCTCATCATGGTTCATCTATAATTACAACTTTTAATTATGCTAAGTCTAAAACCTTACTTTTTCCTCAAAAAACTGAAAGTCACCTAAAGTTTGAAACTCTTTCTTTGTTGAAAATTAGAAACGAAGCGAAAAATCCTTCCCTTCTTCTCTCTCTCTCTCTCTCTCTCTCTCTCTCTCTCTCTCTCTCTCTCTCTCTCTCTCTCTCTCTCTCTCTCTCTCTCTCTCTCTCTCTCTCTCTCTCAAATAGGTAACTTAACCTTTTACTTGTAAAGAACATAATTGACATTTTTCAACAAGAAGTTGAAATCTAAGCAAACAAGTTAGTCTTTAAATATTTTTCATCTTAACTCTATGTCTTCTCAAGTTTAGTTGCTTGCTGTTTCGGTTTCATATCATAATTAATTTCTATACACTATAAGTACCAACATGATATGTATCTTTAATTTCTATATTAGTTTTTATTTGCCTTTTAAAGTAAATAATTTAAAATATTATAATATAAACAATTAAAGAAACATTAGTCTACAAAAAGTTAAAGAAACAAAATAACAATTAACCTAACTTTCAGCATCTTAATTGTTTCTTTGGCATTTTTTTCCTTTACGTATTAGAACCTCTATATACTCGAGAGAACCAGACTGAAATCATTGGTATGGGAATGAATTTGATATAGTTCTAATTGTCTGTGATCAAAACTAAGAATGTAAAAAGCTTAATGTTACAATTCTAGTTTCCATGAAACCAGACTACTAATGATAGGCAAGGAAGAGGAGTGAAATGACTTGAACACACAGAGAAAGATGATTAAGGGATAAGGCAGAGCATAGGCCATGCAAATTCAAAAGTGCATAGTGATAGTTTCTCTCCTCCCGTTGATATAGGCCAGAATTTGGCTAAACCACATTATTCCTTGTGCTCAATGTGTGTGGTTGTGTCTTCACATATTAGAACTAGATCATCGGATCTGGACACCAGATCTGCACAAATCTGACTTTCAGAATAGTGGCTCCCTAATAGTGGCCACCAAATCTGCATGGATAGGCGATTTGACTTTTGGAACAACGACTCCCTAATAGTGGCCACAAGATCTGCACAAATCAGCAGATCTGACTTTTGGAACAATTGTATCAGAGCTTCCTCAATAGTTTTCCAATGCACTTGAGCACAGTTTGGGCGTACCAAGAGGAGAACAAAAAATAAATTTTAAAAAGTGAGCTTATTTTTTTATGTTTTTCCATAATCCGAATTATTTATCAGATGCTCCTCTCACAAGATAGGAGACACCAAAAATATCATCTAAGGAATCTCTATATTGTGCCCCCAATATAGAGATGTTAGCCAAGATGTGGATAGTGTTTACTCTCTGTCCTAACATCCTTTCATATTTTAGTTATTAAAATCTACTATTGAGATGTCTATTTATTAAGGAATTCCCAATCCCCATAGTTTTATTAAACATCTTCTAGTTGGTGGCTTTAGCTGTTAACTAATAAATTTCAAGAAGAACAAAAGATTGCCACTATTATAGTGGACTATAGATGTGATTTCTAATCTTAAGTGCTTCTTTTCGCATTTTGCAATTATAAATTAGCAAATTGAAGAAAGGATTTCCAGTATTGCAGCCAAGTATGGATGTCATTTCCTATATTTAATCTGTTAGAAATTTTTTTTATGGTCCTTAACATTTGGGATTCAAGAATCCAACGTACTATTGTTTACACATTTGACATGTGTCATAACTGCCGATGGTAGTTATCCTTGATGGAAGGATAATTACCATTAACCACCATCTCTTAAGGGGTCCCTGATTCAAGTAGATGAATCCTGTTCTCCATCATCATTCTCTGTTATTGAATCAAAAGATACCTGAAGTTGATTCAGATATATCTGGTATTGAAAAGAAGATCTCTTAAAGGATTGCATCAAGTTTGCTACTAATGGTTGGAGGTAAGTTTCCTATCTATTTCATTTTTCTTACTTCTGCTATATGTTTATGATTTGTGTAAACATGAAATAGAAAGGTTTACATAATCTCTTTGGCACTTTGCAGTGAACCAGCTTAAGCTTATTGAACTACTGTGATTCTATGACAATGGTGAAAAAGGAAGTTGTCTTGTTGAAAATAATGAATCTCTAAACTCTAAGATTTTGTTCGAAGACAAATTTACAAGTCATGCTATTCTTACCTCAAGTTGGTTCCAGTCTCTACTGAAATAGTGATTTCTTATATTTTAGCATGTTCTACGTTTAGTACTTTTCTAAAATAAATCACATCAATTTGGTGAAATTGGAGGGCTTTTGCTTAGACCCAGAAGAAGGGAACTACTATCTAGTCTATGAATTTGTAGAGAACGACTCTCTTTATTCATGGATTCATTGGGTTACAAATAGCCAAAAGTTGGACTGGAAGACCCAACTACACATTATAATAGACATAGCAAACTGCCTTCAGGACATCCATGAACAAACCTTGCCAAGGTGGTGCATAAAGACATTAAAAGAAGTAACATTCTATTGATGGAAATATAAAAGGGCAGCACCGGTGTACAAAGCTCCCGCATATGTGGGGTTAGGGGAAGAGGCGGGACCATAAGGGTCAATAGTATGCAGCCTTGTATTACATTTTACAAGAGGCTGTTTCCATGCCTTGAAACCATGACCTCCAGGTTACACGACAACAATTCTACCATTGTGCCAAGGGTCCCCTTCTATTGATGGAAATATGCGACCTAAAATTGCCAATTTCGGGATAGCGAAATCAAGCTGCAACACTATAACCATGCACATATTTGGTACTCAATATTACCTTGCATTACAACTAAAATGGACGTCTTCACCTTTGAATTTGTGTTATTAGATCTTGTAACCGGGAAGAAGCCATTGATGATAAAGTTACTATGGTTGGAAGCATAGGTCTTTGAGGCAATAAAAGGGGAACGAGATGAGAATTCGGGTACATTGGTTGATGGGGCACTTGCTGAGCAGAGTTAGTCCATGTATACCCTAATGAATGTGTTAGCTGTTTCAAGAGCTTGTTTACGAAGAGAATTTCTTCTCTTCGAAGAGGGCAAGTAAGTAGACGTTGTCTATATGCTCTCTGAGACCGTGAAGTTATGTTTTGACTTCTCCAAAGATGGGATAGTTCTAACTAGTGTAATGGCAAGATGATCTGAGAGGTAGTATTATTTTCAATTAGTATAAAGAACTTGTACTTGTAGAAAAATAAAGTTTTAAGAAAGATGAAACATGGAACCAAGAAAAATGATGGGATAATTGTAGCTTCTTTTGTTATTGTCCTTCTTTGTGTAGGTTGGATGGGTTTTGGATGGAGACTTACCAGTTTATTAGATATATGAAGAGAAATTATATAAGGATCTAATTTCTATCATTTGATAGATTCCCTAAAAAGAGGAAGAATAGGAAAAGTAATGTGTAAGAGTTGTAGAATGTAAAAACTGACAGTCACTGGCCATCTTTGCCTCTATGAATTTGCCAATGGGAGATCTTGGCATGGGTTCAAGGCATGGAAACAACCTCTTGCAAAATGCAAGGTAAGGCTGCATACTATTAACCATTGTAGTCTCCCCTTTCCTGGACGCCATATATGGTGTCTTTTTACCCTCAACCCAATGTAACCACGGATGACAAAAGAAACAAAAAAATGACTTTGATTTTCCTAAAAAACATCAATATCCTTTTTCTCTTAGCATTGCGATTGAATGAATTTATTGATGATAAGGATCAAGAGATCCCATAGTATTAGCCATTCAAATTTCGAAGAGAGAATACAAAAGATTGATCTCAAAGCTAAAGCTAACCAATTCCATCCAGACTAGCAAACGCACCTCTGAGATATTGCCCCTTTCCCTAGATGAGCAAACGATGCTGCTTTCATGTCAATAGGGAAGTAACTTCTTTAACCATAGCAATTGCCCAAGGAGCACCATGCGAGTTCTGAAACCAGCTGATAGCATTGGGTTTCCCTCTAGGATCACTGAGTTATGTACTGCTGCTGTGATGAATGGATCTGATTCCCCTCCCCAGCAGCAAGTACCTCCACTTGGTTGGTATCATTACCATTAGCAGGTCCAGCATATTCAATTAGCATTTCGCCCTTTTCATTTTTCCCAACTCCACCCAAGCCTGCATTGACAAGACCTTCACAGATGAGCCATCAAAATTAACTTTGACACATACGTGAGGAGCAGGAGACTATGGATGTTTATGGAAGTATCCCAAACTTTTGATCAAAGCAGCTAGCTAACTGAACAGTGGCCAATTGGAGGTTCACCAGGACACCATCTTGCAAAATTTTCAAGGATTGCATGAACTGATTTCGACCTCTCTTTCAAATTTCCTCTCAGAATGCAATACACCTTCTTTCGTGCATAAAATAATTGAGTCTTGAGGAACCACCATAGATACCTCGAAAAGCTGCAAGTCAAGTAGCATGAATGTTGGATGCTGTTTCCTAATGGACCTTGTAAGACGGCACATGCACTATCACCTTCTTTTCAAGTTTTCATTTATCAATGTCTTCGACATGGATGACCACCCGGCTAGATAGAAGTATTCTTAGAGGGACTTGGTGATTCCTCTTTCTGTCAGCTTCGGGATTCTCCTCTGTACAGTTAGGAAGGCAAGCATAGCTTGATTTATCCGAGTAAACTGAATCTCAGTTATCTTGCCACACACTTCTGTCATCTTTTATAAAGCAATGTGAGTAGGAAGAGAACAGAGTTAGGAAAGAATTCTTCATCTTCTTCAAGTTGAAATTGAGGAGCGTCTCTTAGATTGATTTTCCATCTGTTTGTGTTTTGCTCATCTGAAACAAATCAGACAATAACCCGTTCTGGTTTGTAGATAAGCTATAGATTTCCTAAACATGCCTGAGGTGCTATAGTTCATCTCCAAGCCACTTTGTGGCTCCAGCTAATATCTATTTTTCTTTCATATCTGATTACAGACCTCAAGTTGACTGCTGAAAGAGAAGCATCAAGGCTAATAATAGCTTTCCCAACAAGCATTACGGGCATGAGCGACCTATTGTGTTTAGCATCACAAGATGGCCCGGAAAACACAACAAGCAGATACTCCAATTTTAGTTGGTGGTTTCAAAAAATCTCCATTTTGTACTCTTTATTCAATTGACTGGTTTTCTTTTCCTACTTATTTGGTGATTGAGACTTACAGCATATTTATCCAAGTCTTGATGCTATTTTCACGTAACAAGAGATTGTTGAAGAATGCCTTCTCTAAGGATATTTTTTCATTCTCGCTGCTTACTAATTATAGAGAACAGAGATGAGTTCTTCCTTCAATCTTATCTAAATATAACTTTGTCCTGTTTAACTTGTGTATCATTAGAAAAGAACAGATTGTCACCTACTGATACTGTAATTAGAAGGGAAGGAGCTACGTTGGGGTCAAAGTAGGCCTTTGGCCCTCCAAATTTTGAAAGAAAAAAAAGTTTCTAAACATATTTTACGTTGGTATTTTTGGCAAAGTAGGCCCCAGCCACCTTTACGCTAACGTAACAATGTCCCATTTAACCCAACAAGACCCAGCTCAGGTTAGCTGGAAATTTTCAATTTTTTTTTATTTATACCATCCCAAAATGAATGTTGTAATATCTCTCAGTACATAAAATTGAGATTTTGGAAGCTTTCATTAGAAGAATCCCCGTAAACCTACACGCAAAAGAGCATGTGCGAAGTCCTCGCCTCCTTTTCAATGTTTATTCATTATATTCCAAATGACAAGAGAGGCTATATATCAAATTTCATGCCCATTAGATGCATACAGCCTATGTTTCTTTGAATAAAAAATCTTGACCGCCCTAGAATTATTTACTTATGGCATTTTAGTTCTTAAAGTTTTAGAAAAACAATTATCCTTAAAACTATTAGCCTGAGTTGCACTTTAATCCTTTTGCTAACTTGCCGTAAGCAAACAATTGGGCCCTACAAGTAATAGTTTATTATTTTCTCAAAAGAGACCAAAGTACACTTTAGTTCACAGAACTATTAATTTATGATGCTTTAGTCCTTAGAACTATTTGCTTATTATGCTTTAGTCCTAAAGTTTCAAAAAAGTAATTTAGTTATGGGGCTAAATTGTTGCTTGTGAGGTCCAACCATTAGTTTTGTTGACAAAAAGTTAATAGAAGAATTAAAGTGCAACCCAAACTAATAGTTTCAGGAATTAAATTATTTTTCTAGAACTTCAAAGACTAAACTATCATAAGTAAATAGTTCTAAGGCTAAAGTACACCTTTTTTCTTGTTTATATTAATTTTTAGAAGACAAAAAATTAGTTAGGATCAGTGAAATGGATTGATTTCTAGAGGGTTATACATTTTTATACCTAGAACATGATAAATGATTTAGATATACAAAAAGAACTAACTATGGATGAAAAAGGGGCCTAACCTTCTTGAAAACTTCTTGAGCGTGTAAGTGTACTAGGACTCCAATAAAAAAATGCCTTTCATGTGAAAACTCCCTCAATTCACTATTACACAGATAATAGAGGCACATCCCCCTCTTCTCGAACAAAGATTATTCATCATAGTGGATGGTCTATATATGTTCCTCTTTTGTTTAATTGAAATAGTGGCATTAAGCTCATTTGGCTCATTATTATGTCATTGTCAAGTGTCCTTCCTATTATGTTATAGAAATTGGATAATATGCTAATGATAAGCATTGAACCCCTTTACGAAACATTTAGTAGGAGCTATTAATTCTATAATGGGTTGGTGCTATATGGTCTTTTACTGTTTTACTATTTTTCGGCATATCCAACTAGCCAATGTAATTATAAAATACCTAGACTCACTATCTTTTACACAATTTTTTTTATATTTTATACTATTAAAAATAAAATTTTACTATGTTACTTCTGCCCTCCCCTCAATTTGAGTACTGCCTCTATTCTTAGCAGAGTTAAATTGTTGTTCTTAACTAAACAACAAAAATAGGCAGGTGATAACAAAACAAAAGATAGAAAAATGTTGGGATTAAACTAACTTGGTGGAGGGATGAGGAATAGATTTCAAGAGAAGAAAGTTGTTCTGTTGTGTAAAATACACCAAAAAGAGAAGCTAAATTGGTATATTTACTTAGAAGACTTGAAATTTCATAGACTTTGCTTGTGAAAAATAAAGTTGCAAGGCATAATTTATAGGCTGCATCTCTAATCCGAACTTACTATAATCAAAGACATTTTGATCTCCTAAGCAGCTACCTACGCACTACCAAATATAAAAGCATGAACAAACAAAAGAGTCAATGCATAAACTAATAATAACAAGACACTTATGAATCAAAGACATCCTTTGACTGTTTCAAGTTCATTCATCTCCAAAACATGCATCTTTTAAGCGGTACTTGAGTCTTCCAAAAGATAGCTTTGTGCTAATCACCACCATTAAAAGTTCCAAGTTTAGCTTAAATTTTAACATCCCCTTAAGCTAGACTTCTACACATGGCTCTAGCTTTAAGTCCTAATAGGATTCGGTGTTTATCTCATCAATATAATTAATTGAATGAGAGTAAGCTGTATTTATAATGTTGCATTAGGGTTAGAAGAGAGTGAAATGACCAATATATCCATACAAATGTGTACATAATATACTCTAATTCACCCCCTCAAGATGGCCAAGATTATGGACGTTTAACTTGAATCTTAATAGATGAAAGCACTCAGCCACTAAGGCTTTGGTGAAGATATCCACAATTTGATCTTTGATGGAGAGAAACAGCACCATGACGAACCTTTCTTTGACTTGATCATAGACGAAATCGAAGTCCACTTCAACTTGTTTTGTTCAAGCATGGCACTTCAGTTGTCACAGCACATGACAGTGGGGACCTTTTGCTAAATGCTAAGCTCACAAAGTATAGATTGGAGCCAAATTAATTCCCCCGTTGAGTTTGTAATAGCACTATATTCCGATTCAATGGATGATTGTTCTTTTGTGGACTGTTTGCGCACAAACCATGAAAAAAGATTGGCTCCTAAGTAAATGGCATAGCCATCCATTCATTTTCTATCATCGGGCATCCTGCAGCCCAAAGCAGCTTCTAAGAATGCATTCAATTTGATAGATTATGACTTATGAATAACGAAACTATAGGATGGGGCGCACTTGAAATATTGCTATATTCGTTTGACACCACGCCATGGATCAATGTTTTGTGCATAAATGAATTGGCAAACTCAATTTACAATAAAGGATAGTTCAAGTTTAGTAAGGGAAAGATATAGGAGCATCCCTGTGGTCTACGATGTAGATTAGGATGAGCCATTGGATCCCCCAAAGTGCTTAGAGTACTTGTGAGATGGAGACACGTGTTGGTTGTAGTTTGGCATTCATCATGTTAGTTTGCTGGATAAGATCAAGGACATATTTGTGTTGGCATAGGATCATCTTGTCATGACTGATGAACTTTAACACAGAGAAAAAATTTGGGTTACCTAGATCTTTAAGAGCAAAATGCTGATTCAAGGATTTGAGGATCGATTGAATGGATGAGATCTACTTTCCTACTAGTATTATGTTACCAACATATATTAACATGCACATAATCACACCCTTGCTACTGTAGATAAGGGGGTTGATGTTGCATGAACTGATGAAACCCATGTGAGTACAACAATGGCTAAGCTTAGAAATCCAAGCTCTTGGAGCTTGTTTTGGGCCATAGATTACTTTTGGATCCTTGTCAATATATCTAATTAGTTGGTCCATGTAGACATTTTCAACAAGATCGCCATGGAGAAACACATTATTTATATCTAATGTAACAACCACAAATTTTGAGTAATTTTTAGGTAATTATAACATATTTTAATTGAAACAAAAACAGAAATGGAATTTGCTTGGAAATTGAATTTCAAGGAATTGACTCCCTTGAAAACTCAAAATTTGGATTTGAAACCATCAAAAATGGAAACTACATGCCAAGATGATTCCAACTACACTAATTTTGAGTGAAATGGAAAACGGGGTGGAAAATCACGTAAATTTTATAAAATTAAGGGGGGTCCAAATTGATAAATGCACCCCCACCTCGGTTTCGTTTCTGACATGGCAGACTGACCCTCGATGGGCAGAGTCGAGCTTGACACGCGATGGGTCAATCCGCCAAGTGTTGCTGCTCCCCCGAACAACAACTAGGAATGCAACAAAACAGGGGGAACACTGGAGAGAAGGGAAAACCCTGGCATCCACCACCCTATTCGCTCAAACAGCTCTAGCATCGCCAGTGGCCTAGCCGAAAAACCCTCTCCCCATCTCGTCAACCTCCCCACACACAGAGCTTCTTCTTCCCCACTGTTCAAAACTTGTCAATGTGGCGCCCTCTACTCGGATCTCTCACCAGCTCTCTGCTCCTCTATTCGATCTTTCACCAGCAGAAACCCTTCACTCTGGTCATATCCTTCTTCACCAACATGAACCCATCTGCTTCAATCAGCAACCCAAAACCCCTATTCCTCCTCTCTAGTTCGGTCCCTGGCAGTCCCACGAAGCAAATGGGAGAGCCTCATTACCCCCTTGGACTTGGACCCCTTATTCTGCCGAATCTAGAAAGGATTTGTATATCTAAGATAACCATTGTGATCCACACAATGCAAGGAACAAGACCCATCTATCCAATCTTTCATCGAAGAAGATCTAACCGCCGATCATGACCAGACCCTTGATAGGCCAGATCGTCAGATATGTGACCGATCTAATTATCTGTCGAAAACTAGTCATTGATATGTCTTTGATTGATGGATATGTGATTGATTTTCTAGATCTTAGCATAATCCAATCATTGATTTGCCTCCAAATGGCAGATATGAACCTATCCCAACCATTCATCATGATCTGACCATTGATCTGTCTATAAAAGTCAGATATGTGATCAATATAAGCTCCCAAATCAATCTGGATTTTGATTTCAAACTAGATGATCTAATATGTGATCAAATCCAACTATTTATCTCGATCTAACCATGTATAAGCGAATACACTCCTAGATCTATACTTGATTCAAGTATTCCTTCTAATCTGACTAGTAGATCTATCACCAAACCCCTAGAACAAAACATAGTAACCTATTCCTAAGATGGATTGACCATCTAATGCCAGATCTCTGAAAGTAAACACTACATCTCTTTCTGATATGTAGTGTGGAGCTACAAATAAGCATATATTTGCTTTCTTAGTACGATAATCAATGATAGAGACACAATTGGAACAAACCATCTATGGATTGATGATGAAGCCTACTAATTGGTCAATCAATAGATCAACCAATAGAATTTACACATGAGAACTGAGGATAAATGCCATACGAGGTAGGTGGATTAAGATTAGCTATTTTGTGAAGTTTAGTAGTTACCATGTCTTTATAAGTATGATTGAATGCATGGTAATTGACAAAGTGCTGTATTTAGTTACTAAAATTATGGAAACATGGGATAAATTTAAAAGTTATCTTATGATACTTTTTAAAGTATCAAATCAGGAATGGAACAACTAATTTAAATAGAAAATATTACTATTAACCTAGTTGTACCACTTAAACAAAAGAATGAAAACCATACTTAAGGACTAGAAGACACACACACACACACACACACACACACACACACACACACACACACACACACACACACACACACACTCCTTTAGACAATGTTGATCATACTTAGAAACATGACATACTTTTGGATTAACTACAAATGTGAAACGAACTTAAAACACTTGTTTTAACCCAATTAGAACATTGAGATAAATGAGTAATTGGACTAAATACATTGATTTTGAACTTATACTTACTTCTAGAGAATATTGCACCACCTTAAACAAGGTTTTTGAATTATAGGAAGACCTAAGGAAAGGTGCTAAAAGGTGTGCATTTGTAACTTAATGACTTGTTAATGATAACGTGATTTACATTTAAACTGGAAAAGAATATGCTCAATGCCATGGACATACAATAGATATTTACAAGCGATAACTTTTTGTAATTATTGCATTAGATGTAAACTTTTGGGAATCGAAAGAGCGTTATCAAATTTATGAATAAAGACTACATGTTTTGAATGCTCATGAAGATGTCTTTTTATAGCTTGTTGAAAATGAATAGATTTGAATGGTTTCTTATAAAACTTTGAAATAGACATTTTATTTTCATGAAATGATTTTGGAGATGTATATGATATATGATTTGGGTAGGCACTCGACAACTAGCCATAAGTCCTAATGGATGTGGATTTATTGATATTTAGGCTGGCACTCTATGAGCAACTGTAAGCTGTGATAGTTTTGGTTTCATCGATGCTTTTGGCAGGCACTCTATGAGTGGCCGTAAGTCTAGATAGATGTAATTTTGTGGACACTTAGGCAAGCGCTCTATGAACTACTATATGTCCTGATGATTATGAATTTCATCAATGGTTTAGCAGGCACTCTATGAGTGGTTATAAGTCCAAATGGATGCAGTTTTATTGATGCTTAGACTGGTGCTCTCCGAGCAGCTGTAAGTCCTTATAGATATGGATTTCATCGATGTTTTGGCCAGGCACTCTGGGAGTGCCTATGTCCTGGATCTCCCGACTGGTGCTCTAGGAGTACCGTAAGTCCTAGAGACCTGCTGTGTGCTGTAAGTCTTGAAACCCTATGCTAAGAGGTGTAGTTGGCCACTGACCTCTAAGATGATTTGATACCAGCCCTGCAATGGAGACAGCTGGCAGTAGGAGTATCTTCACATGGGAAAGTGCTCTGAGTGGTAGTTAGGTAGCTCCCATAAGGTTCAATGAGTAATGGTTCGTGCAGGTATCCACGAGCAAACGTAGAGGCCATAGTAGTCGTCTGTAAGTGATGGTAGGGCCCTATGAGCATCAATGTCTATTCTATGTGATATTTACATGGGTCATGTCTCAAGCATTAGACCTCATTGAAGGTGGTAGGATTGTATGCCATCGTGATTGGGCCGATCAGTTTTCCGTGGCGATGTGGGCATGGATTTATACATTTTGGATTGAGGGTTATGCGCCTTGATTTGGCTTCATCTATTTTGAGCACACTAGTTTACAAACTTATCAAATTCTTTTGGACATTACAAATGATTTGAGATCATTGCCTTTCTTCGTAGATTTTCACCTCACGTGTTTGAGAGTGATTTTCACAGTTACTATTTCAGTTCGATTTGATGCAGAAAAAACCACTTGCACTTACGAGATGATTGATTTTGCTTTTGAAAACCATGAACAGCTTTGGTTTTTACCAAATTACAGATTTAGCGGATGTTGGTTTGCTAACAATTGGACTTCAAGCACATAGTATGCTCTTTGACCTTATCGACTGACTTTATTTTTTTATGAATAGTATGCTTTGACGCGTATACTTAGTTGCTGGCTTTACCATTGCTATTTTAGAACATCTTGATTCTTCTAAATAGATAGTTTTGCCCAGGTCATATCTACTAAGATATTCGATTAATTGAGCATTATGAGTGATTTTGCATGATCATATATTGATTAGTACTTGCACATGAAAATGCATTGTGTTGATAAAGAGAAAGATGTTAGATGACTACTTTTACAAATGATAACGAGATTGTTAAATATCCCACTCCTCATAAGTAGATTTAAGTATCGAATGACAAACAACCTAAACACTTAAAGCGATATCTTAAATGAATATAGAAAGTAAACGAATCTGAAGAACTATATGTCTTGAATGAATCTGGAATGCTTAAGTGTGTCTTCATGGAAAATGATGTTAATACAATTGTGACACCCCGGGTTTTCTAAACCTTTTTCCAATACATATAATACTACATTTTATAAAATAGGCAGGATCCCTAAAATAGAAAAATTGTAATTTACATAAATAACATAAGCATTCAAGAGAAATGACCAAAAAGAAAACCCTGAGGGCCATCCAACAAAAACCACACAATAAACAAAGTCAAATCATTGATAGGCTGAGCATGCTCAATCTAAAACCACTACAAATCAAATACCAGTAAAGGCACACTATGCAAAGCTGTAGGTCCAACCCATCCAAAATATCAACATCCATGTATAGCCTAGAAGAGTCTAACCACAAGTCGGAGAGACATACACTAATCAGTCCTTGAAGTACAAAAGGGTAGATGGTCCTCGAGGTCCTTGCTCAATCAACGCTACTCCACCTGCTTTCCCTTAGGGCTGTCGCACTCCAAATATGAGGCATTACAAAACAAAGCAATGCCTCAGCAAGCTATTGCTTGTGTAGGTGATCACATTCAATAAAAGAACAATAAAATCATGTGGCGGAAAATATCAATGTTATGGTGAATCTCATAAGATAAAATATGTACAAGGCACGTCAAATCATTAGACGTCCATAATGAAAATACATGAAAATCATAAGTCTGAACAAATAGATATCAAATCTAACCATCATGGCATGCAAGGCATGAGCAATACATGGATATGCATCCATCATCTATGTCCACATCATAATATAAATGTATGTCATGGTGAATAGGGCACCATGCACAATCAAGCCATAAGAGTGTCCCGCTACACTCATATCATTGGCATTGAGTACTCATCCCAAAATGCAGGGTCCCTCACTTGTAGCTCGTGTACCAAGTAGCTTGCACAACCCATAGGCCCGCCCACATAGGCTTCACCCTGCATACATCATCACACTATGGGTATACATACACATATGCACTGCATGGACACGCAGAATAAACACATGGGCTACTATGCTGTAGTGGCAACCACTCAAGGGTCTCAATCGCTGCCGCTCACTGTCAACACCAACATAAAAGACTATTGTCCGCCATGCATGGGGGATGGTCAGACTCGCGGGGGGTGGCCTGCCCATGATTACTACAAACCACATGCAGTTGCCCACATATCAAGCTTAATGTCTATCATCCACAATTTCAGAGGGTGGGTGGCCATCCCTACTACCCTCCTTAGTATAGTACTGACCAAGCAACAACTCCCCTCATAAAACAGCAAAACATGCTATAAATTATGGAAAACTCCCATAGAAAATAACCTCAATAGGCTCAATCAAAATCTATGATAAAATATAATCCATCACATGTAAAAATATGGATAATCGTATAATCAAATGTCATGCTATCAAACATGAAGTAATGAACACATTTTGATAAACACGATAGGGCATAAAACACATGCCTCAAGAACTTTAGATAATAGCTCCTAATTAATGAAATCATGGAAAATTCCCAAATGTAATCACCTACGATAAAATGTGGTACTTCAATCAACTGTGTAACAATATCAAATCGCGCGCTTTGACATACTTGCCACATCATAAGTCATCCGATCACTTACCGTTCATAAATCTCCAAACTAAGCTAATCCAAGTGATAACTTCCCTGATCTGGTAGTTAATCCAAGATCAATAGTCCAAATCATATGAATAACCCTCAATTAGGGTAATCCTGAACTAGATGTTAGTTTTTTCTAACATCTAGACCGCCATCCATCATCTTTGATCATCAATCTATATCATGATTTATTCAATTAATGCCCCTTAATCAATAAAGGGTCAATCTCTTTCATATTATGAAGTTTGGAGACGATCCAATCGTTGGATGACTCTTTATCACTTATAATCAACATCTGATTGTCAATTCTAATTATTTTTAATGTGATCCACTAATTTCTATGTTTGATTAGTGATTTACATGAATGTCTTTAATTAGACATCTATCTGATGGTCAGATTGCTCTCTGATCAACCAATCCTAAAGCACCTAATCAGATCAATCATCAAGATCAATTTTCTTGACAATCACATGAGATATGTTCTTCTAATCCCCTAGATTATCTCATATTTGATACATATAATCAATTTCTAATATCTGATCATCAATTGATCAGCTTGATCTCAGTTATTTAATAGTAATTTGTGATTTCACTATTTTGAAAGTGGTCAAATCAAAGTTTTCACATCAAATCTAGGTCCACGTAGTCGAGACAAACATAATGAATGTCTCATATCATGAATTTAACCTCTGTAGCTCCCATAATCGAGCTTTTAGTGAATGGATGGTGCACATTTATTGCTTTTTAATTAGATAATCAACTAAATGTTGCAGGGATGCACATGGCATGATGTGCGTATGGAATGAGTAAGCATGTCTCATTTTGCACAGAAGATGTTGCTAACACAGCCCTCACATGCGAGCAAGCGTGTCTCCCACATGTCTCCAGTAACGTCTCGGCCACAACTTGACTGGTTTGTCATTGCCACTGGTGATACCCATGTTATCAAAATTTGCAAATTTTACATCATTTTGACTGGAGTTTTTGCGTAAATTCACATTCCAACAATCCCATCAACTGGTTTTGCCTATATCTAAGGTTTTTATTTGTTTACAAAAAAAATTTCCTTTACTATTTTTCAAATTTTTTTACATCCTTAGCTGTCAGATTCCCATGAGATTTCATGGATTTATTCCTTGTTTCATCATGCACAAGATGAATGGTTCAGATCATCCATCTGAAACCATTTCATCAATTTGTTTTCATGAAAACAATAGAATATACACAGTCATTGAAAAACAGCTGATGTTAATAACGAAAATAAATCATAAATGAGGAAGGGGAAAAAAAAATAGCCTACCTCAGGTCAATCTGGCCGGGGAGGGGAAAATCCATCACTCGCATGAAGAGTAGACACTACGTCGTTGCCAGCATCAAAGTTGCCGTTGCCAATGCCACGGGAAACGGAGAGGGGAGGACCTATTGTGGGGAGAGAAATATAGGTGAGACATTAAGGGGGGAGGCGCATTTAAAGTCTCCCCCCCCCCCCCCGCCCCCGACATTAATACTATATTTTTAAATTTTCAAATTTAATATAAAAATCTGATCTTTTTTATTTATTGCTGAAATGATGACCGACCACAAATGCTGGTGATCATCACCATGCATATTTAATTCCTATCATGTCATCAATTCCAACTCCTGGTCTCGTGAGCCCCACCTATGAAATTACCATTCTACCCCTTCCATTTATTTAATTAAATAGGTAAATTAAATTAATTAGCCATTTTTCTTCTGATCTCTGATTTAATGGAGAATGCTAATGTATCTTTACTTTCATGTTGTGGATTTGAATTGTATTAAATGGATATGTTGTGACATGGTTGTGACTGAAAATTCTAGGAAGTGATAAGTTTTGTGTACTTGTTTTTAGAGCAATGAAAACTAATTGTATTGTTTATAAGGTGTTCCGCACGCATGCATCAAATGCGCACATTGTCATAAAACTGTGGAAATGCTACCAGACTTTTGGTAGAAATGAGACACTTATTTCACCGCAAAATCCTTGAATTTATTATAAAAATGAGACTCGAGATTTTCAAGAAAACTTAGTTGAAGAAAAAGAAATTTTTTGCTATTTTATTTTCGAAAAGAATTTTAAAGAAGGGATATCCCGAATTTCAAAAAAAATTCAAAAAGTATTTTGAAAACCCGAGGTGTCACAGTTTTTGTATCATAGCTCAAATTCAATCTACTCACAATCAGTCACAACATAAAGTTATTAAGAGTCCACAAAACAAGGATATTAGTCCTTGTGAAAGTAAGAAGATGAGAGAGTATCTTATGGAATAGTATCATCTTTGGAGAAAAGTATCAGAATAAGAGCGCAGGAGTTAGTATTGTTAAGTGGAACCATTGGTATGTGATAGAAGATCCATTTTCATGGACAATCTCTAAGAGTTCAAGTTCTAACCTAGACAGTGAATAATGAGCTTTGGAGAGTATGCCAATTATAGTATAATGCTAAGTTGAGAATCATAATATAAAGGTTCAAGAGATAGTTAAATAGTGGAAACCTCTTAGAAACTGGGAGAATTATACAATTGGTTTGAATATGCAGAAAAGACTTACAACTGAAAATTTTATGGTATTATGGAAGATCAATAGTAAAAATTTTAGCCATGAAACGGGGTAAGGTTAATGTAGAGGAGATAAACGAATTATAACAATAATCTAAGTCTAATAATGATTTTAGACCAACTTAGCGAGCATAACTTCATTTAGTAAAATATAGTTAGAGAATAATGGAAATAGGGTAGAGAATAACGATTGTGAAGAGGAAGTTGACAAAATAAGTAAATAAAATAAGTAAGATAGGGTGACTATGTAAATATAAAACTTATAGATGGTTGATGTTAGGATTAATAATGACCTTGAATTAGAGGATAAACTTGAAAATAACCAACTCTTTACAAAGAACTTGGTTAAACTAGAAAATATGATGATTCAATGTTTTGATGAGAAATAAGATAGATATAAAATGGATATGGAAGAAAAGAATATGAAATTGTAGGATTTTTATGGAAACTTGCTTAGAGGATTAGATACTTATACAAAGATAATTAGAAGAGAGACAAAAAGAAAAAGGGACAAAAGTAAAGTAACAAATTATGATTCCAACATGTATGTGAGAAATAATAAAGATTAAAATTTTCAAAGATTAGTAACCTAATCTATATAAGTGAGAAACAAGAAAGGAAATTCTTCATTTAACTAAATCATGAAATCATTCTAGCCTAGAATCGTAAATTAAAAAGAAAAAAAAAACTAAGATAAGTAAATGGAAGAGAAGAATATTTGTCTAGAATTGCTATATGAATTATACAAAAGAAATTAGTGAATGATATACATTTAGAATTTTCAGGGGAATGATGTGGAACAATTTTGAGGACAAAATTTCTATAAGGAGGGAAGATTGTAACAACCACAAATTTTGAGTAATTTCTAGGCAATTATAACATATTTTAATTGGAGTAAAAATAGAAATTGAATTACTTGGAAATTGAATTTCAAGGAAGTGACTCCCTTGAAAACTCAAAATTTCGATTTGAAAGCATCAAAAATGAAAACTATGCGTCAAAACAATTCCAACAACACTAATTTTGTGTGAAATGGAGAATGGGGTGAAAAATACCCAAATTTTACTAAATTAAGGGGGTCCAAATAGATAATGGCACCCCCACCTTGGTTTCGTTTCTAATGCGGCAAACTAACCATTGACGCATGGAGTCGGGCTCAATATGTGTTGGGTCAATCTGACAAGTGTCGCCACACCCCCGAATGATGACCCCGAATGCAACAAAATAGGGGAAACACTAAAGAGAAGGGAAGACCCCAGCATCCACCCCTTATCTGCCTCGAACTTCACTGTAGGCCCAATCAAAAAAGCCTCTCCCCATCCTGTCAACCTCCCCAAGCACAGAGCTTCTTCTTCCCCTCCATTTGAAACCGGCTAGTGTCATACCCTCTACTTGGATCTCTCACCAGCTCTCTGCTCCCTTTATTTGATTTTTCACCGATGAAAACTCTTCACTCTGATCTTCTCCTTCTTTACAGACATGAAACCCATCTCCTCCGATCAGCAACCCAAAACCCCTATTCCTCCTCTCGGGGCCAGTCCCTGGTATTCCTATGCGGCAATTGAGCTAGGGGCGCCGGCCACTACCTAAAAACCCTTCCCCTTTTCCCTCTTCTTCTTCCCCCATTCGAACACCTACTGGTAACAACCAACCGACCTCACACCAATAGACCTATTCTTCCCTGTCCCTACTTCTCTCTCCCTATTTTTCCCTCCACCAGTGCGACATGGGTTGGCCGCCTAAGCAAGCCAGCCACACTCCCTTCCCATGTTCTCTCTCTTTATCATCCCACCTCTAGCCAATGCAGCCCTATAGGAGTGCCAACCCAGCATCTCCTCTCCCCTTTCCCTCTTGCATTTGGTGAGTTAGGGCAGGTGACTCGCCCATGTCACCTGCTCCCAACTCATCTCGGTGAGCAGAGTTGACTCAGGTGAGCCCATTACCCCCTTGGACTTGGACTCCTTATTATGCTCAATCTAGAAAGGATTTCACAAATCTAAGATAATGTTGTGATCCATGCAATACAAGGAACAAGACGCATCTGTCTATTAATTGATCGAAGAAGATCCAACCATCGATCATGACCAAACCTTCATCGGGCCAGATTGTCAAATCTCTAATCGATCTGATTATTTGTCAAGATCTAATCATTGATCTGCCTTTGATTGATGGATTTGTGAGTGATTTTCTAGATCTTGCCATAATCCAATCATCGATTTGCCTCCAAATGGCATATCTGAACCTATCCCAACCATTCATGATGACCTAACCATTAATCTATCTCTAAAAGTCAGATATGTGATCAATATAAGCTCCCAACTCGATCTAGATGTAAATTTCACTCTCGATGATCTGATATGTGATTGGATCATACTATTTATCTTGATCTAACTGTGTATTAGCGAACATGCTCCTAGATCCATACTTGATTCAAGTATTCCTTTTAATCTGACCAGTAGATCTATCACCAAACCCCTAGAACAACAACATATCTAACATGTTCCTAAGATCTAACCTTTGGATTGACCATCAAATGCTAGATCTCTGAGAGCAAGTACTAGATCTCTTTCTTATATGTAGTGTGGAGCTACAAATAAGCATATCTTTGCTTTCTTAGTACTGTAATCAATGATAGAGACGCGATTGGAGTAGACCATCTATTTATCGATGACAAGGCCTACGAATTGGTCAATAAACAAATCAAGCAAATGGAAGGTACACATGAGAACTAAAGATAAATACTATACGAGGTAGGTGGATTAAGATTTGCTATTTTGTGAAGTTTAATAATTACTAGACTTTATAAGTATGATTGAATGCATGATAATTGACAAAGTATTGTATTTAGTACTAAAATTATGGAAACATGTGATAAATTTAGAAGTTATCTTATGATACTTTTTAAATTATCGAATCGGGAATGGAAGGACTAATTTAAATAGAAAATATTATTGTTAACCTAGTTGTAACATCCAAACAAAAGAATGAAAACCATACTTAAGGACTGGAACCTGGTATATATGTATTGTATTATTTAGATATTTAGATTAAAAAAAGAAGGGGATCAATATTTAGATTAAAAAAAAGAAGGGATCCATTAGAAACTTACAAAACAAAGAATGGGTAGCCCAGCAGCACCAGGAAAAAGAATCGAAGAAGTATCTAATTCCTTCATGCTCCACTTGGCTCGAGGAGATATATCTTAGTTGGTAGAGCTTCGCTCTTGCAATTGGGTCATTGTGATTAAATATATATATATATATATATATATATATATATATATATATACTCCTTTAAAGAATGTTGATAATACTCAGAAACATGATATACTTACAGATGTGAAACAAACTTAAAACACTTGTTTAACCTAATTAGAACATTGAGATAAATGAGTAATTGGACTGAATACCTTGATTTTGAACTTATACTTACTTCTAGAGAACATTGTAATACCTTAAACAAGGTTTTTGAATTATAGGAAGATCTAAGGAAAGGTACTAGAAGGTGTGTATTTGTAACTTAATGACTTGTTAATGATAACATGATTTACATTTAAACTAGAAAAGAATACGCTCAATGCCATGGACATACAATAGATATTTACAAGCAATAACCTTTTGTAATTATTGCATTAGATGTAAACTTTTGAGAATTGAAAGAGGGTTATCAAATTTCTGAATAAAGACTGCATGTTTTGAATGCTCATGAAGATGTCTTTTTATAACTTGTTGAGAATGTAGGTTGAGAATGAATAGATTTGAATGGTTTCTCATAAAACTTTGAAATAAACATTTTATTTTCATGAAATGATTTTGGAGATGTATATGATATATGATTTGGGCAGGCACTTGACGAGTAGCCTTAAGTCTTAATGGATGTGGATTTATCGATATTTAGGCAGGCCCTCTATGAGTAGCTGTAAGCTGTGATAGTTTTGGTTTCATCGATGCTTTTGGCAGGCACTCTATGAGTGGCCGTAAGTCCTGATAGATGCAGTTTTATGGATACTTAGGCAAGTGCTATATGAGCTACTATAAGTCCTGATGATTATGATTTTCATCTATGGTTTGGCAGGCACTCTATGAGTGGTCGTAAGTCCAAATGGATGTAGTTTTATTGATGTTTAAGCCAACGCTCTCCGAGCAACTATAAGTCCTTATAGATATGGATTTCATCAATGTTTTGGTTAGGCACTTTGAGAGTGACATAAGTCCTGGATAGCTTAATTGGTGCTCTAAGAGTTCCATAAGTCCTGGAGGCTTGCTGTGTGTTGTACGTCCTGAGACCCTATGCTAAGAGGTGTAGTTGGCCACTGACCTCTGAGATGATTTGATACCAGTCCTGCGATGGAGACGGCAGGCAGTAGGAGTTTCTTCACATGGGAAAGTGCTCTGAGTGGTAGATAGGTAGCACCCATAAGGTTTGGTGAGTTATAGTTCATGCAGGTATCCACGAGCAGACGTAGAGGCCACAGTAGTCATCTATGAGTGACGGTAGGGCCCTATGAGCATAGGTGTCTAGTGTATGTTATATTTACATGGGTCATGTGTGACATCCCGGGTTTTTCAACACTTTTTCATAAAATCTTTTGTAATTGTGGAGTCCCAAGTTTAAAAAAAAAAAAAAAAAAAAAAACTATTTAGAAACCAAACAGCAAAAATCAAGTTTCATAAGAAGACCTTAAAAATCTCGAGTGTCATTTTTTTTCTTTTATAAAGACAATTCAAGCATTTTCAAAGGAATGAATATCACATTCCTACAAAACAAAAAGTCTGATAGAGTCTCTCCTATATTTTGGACCCGGTGCATCTAATGCATGCAATGTGATAACCTGATAAACATAATATATGCTCAAAATAAATAACAAAGACTTCATCTCCCTCCAAAAATCCATCTACACACATGTCTATTTAAATTTAAATAAAAAGAAACATTTTTGTAGCACCAAAAAGCTAGGACAAAAATCAAAATCCCCAATACCACTCCAGTAACTCCATAGTTCCAATTTACACTCCCACATGTAAATGAAGTAAAGTCATTAAGTCAAACATATGTCAATTTCACCAAGAAATCAACTATAATTGCAAACTGTTTATTATACCTATCTTGTTCTTCTCTTTAGTTCTTTATCGTCATCTTCTACTCCATTTTCCTTGTTCTATTTCTTCAGACCTGAGACATTGTGAACAATTTACAATGTATCAGCAAGCTTGTGATTATGTAGGTAGTTTTATCATCAAAAGCATGAGTTTATGTATTTTTAATCCAATAAGAGATATACAAACATATGTTATGCAGTTTGATAGAATATGATGCAACTATGAGTGATATGATGAACTCTGAAATCTCAATCATGATATATAAATCAATATCATGCCAAACCAATTCAATTATCAGTGTCAATAATAACCTTTGCAAGGTAATTTACAAAGTATGAAAGATCACTAAAACTCACAGTATGCATCATCCCGTAAAGATGCCCATCTAAACTGTATAGTGAATCATAGTCAAAAGTCAATAGATGAAAAGCATCTAAATAATAAAATGCTTCAATAAAATCAATGTGTCTCAGTAAACACATACATATGAATATATACATCAAAACTTCCTTGAGGTCTCACGAGTGTAGGAACACTCTAAATCCGGCCACCTACCGTTGGTCATGAGTACTCATTATAGACCTGAAATACCAAGGCGCCCCCTGCACCTGCACTATCGTGCAATATACATATGATCCTAAAAATAATGGAACCTCTGTGTGACGAACAAGAACCAATCAAGTTAGTAGCTATCACATCGATACCAAGCGAATAGACTCCCCTACACCATGATCATGGAAAACACGGTACACAAGCCATGACATGTCCATGATGACATGAGCTTGAATGCGGCCCCTCCTGCCAGGTACCCACCACACATATACTATTTTAGAAGAAAGAGGATGATCAGTCCGCAATCTTCCTAGCACAAAGTCCACTAGCCCTAATATGTCCTTCATAACATAATAATACTAGGCAGCATCACATGCTAATATAATTGATAAAACCATATAATTTCATGCATTGTTGAAATCATGTAATTCAAATCTCATGATACAGTATAGTCATGTAAAAGCCACCCTCACAAGGGTTGATTTGAGGATTCCATATTCCTCACATCTCATAATTTATGAAATCCATGTATTTTCAAATATACTTTCATGCATAAGTTTTCAATTAGAATGCATCTGTGGCATTTGATCATCAATCAAATGTAAGTTACTGTGTGAACAGTAATAGATTGGACGACTAGGATTGTCTGATCGATTTTCATCCTGGATCTACAATCTCAATTTGATCTAGGCTACATCAGGCACCTAATACCTATCCCTAAGTTTTGATTTAAAAATAGACGGCTGGATCATCCACAAAACCTAGATCTAGCATAAACATTGCTAATTTAGCTAAAATCTCAAAATTGAGAATAGGGTTTTGTAGATCTTACCTTCTGGATGCATTTTCACATGTTCTCCACCATTGGATGAGCTAGATTGGTAGCCATTTTGCGTTGAAATCCTCTAATCGTAACGTACGCATTGTCACCCTCTGATTGACGGTCCATATCATCCCAGATTCCCCATCCACCTTAGGGTTTTTGGTCTTAATGTCATGCTAAACACAATGATCAACTAGGATCATTGATCCAAGCCATCATCCTCTCCGGTGATGACTGCATCACTGGCAAACCCTCACCGTGTTTTCTTCATTTTGCTAGTGTGTAGATCTCCTCCGGCTTGCAACTTCTCTCCCTTCTTCTTTCTCCCTCTTCTCCTTCTCCTTCTCCTCTTTCTTCTTTCTCTTCTTTCTCTTCCTTCGTCTTCTTCTCCCTTCTCGTCTGTTTTTTGGGAAAGTAGACCTGACAATTGTGTTGGGTTCCCATAAGTGGGGGAGGGGGTGCCCATATCAAATACGACCCCCCTTTATTTAAGGATTTTGTCTCTCCTTTTTTCTTCTTCTTTTCCCAGGGTTCTTACATCATGTCCCAAGCATTAGACCTCATCCAAGGGTGGTAGGATTGTATGCCATCGTGATTGGGGCGATCAGTTTTCCATGGTGATGTGGGCATGGATTTATACATTTTGGATTAAGGACTATGAGCCTTGATTTCACTTCATCTGTTTTGAGCACACTGGATTGACAAACTTATCAAATTCTTTTAGACATTACAAATGATTTGAGATCACTGCCTTTCTTTGTAGATTTTCACCTCATGTGTATGAGACTGATTTTCACAATTACTATTTTAGCTCAATTTGAAAGAACTACTTACAGTTATGAGATGATTGATTTTTCTTTTAAGAACTATGAATAGCTTTGGTTTTTTCCAAATTATAGATTTAGCAAATATTAGTTTGCTAACAATTGGACTTCAAGCATATAGTATTCTCTTTGACCTTCTCGATGGATTTTATTTTTTTATGAATACTATGCTTTGATGCATATACTTAGTTGGTAGATTTACCATCACTATTTTAGAACATCTTGATTCTTCTAAAGAGAAAGATGTTATATGACTACTTTTACAAATGATAGCAAGAATGTTAAATACCCACTCCTCATAAGTAGATTTAAGTATCAAATGACAAACAACTTAAATACTTAAAGTGATATCTTGAATCAATATAGAAAGTAAATGAATCTGAAGAACTATATGTCATGAAAAAATTTCAAATGCTTAAGTGTGTCTTCATAAAAAATGATGTCCATACAATTGAATGATAATGGAACGATACAACTTGGAATGCTTAAATTCTTAGGAAAGGATATGACTCAGCAGCCATAATGAAATTGCACATGTAAACTAATTTCATAATGGTACAATCTGAGAACTTATAATTTCAGCATGAACACCTTGGAAATGGCATGAAGTTTTTTTAAGTATGATATATTGTCCAAACACATTGATTTATGTAAATCATGTACTGGATGGTAAAATAGCTACTTATTCCACCTACACAAGCGCAAGCTTGCTAAGACATTAGAATTGTTTACAATATCTTAGATTTAAAGAATTAGAATAGAAAGATGAATAGGTCAAACGCGAGAGTAGCCGTGGAGTTCAGAATTTCAGAAGATGGAGATGTTCTAGTATTTAGATGGTGAGCCTCGCAACCTTGGGTTAGCTTTTTTATTTAGTGGACAATGCGAATGTATCTTTACTTTCATGTTGTGGATTCGAATTGTATTAAATGGATATGTTGTGACATGGTTGTGACTAGGGATTCTGGGAAGTGATAAGTTTTGTGTACTTATATTTAAAGAAATGAAAACTATTTGTATTGTTTATAAGGTGTTCCGCACGCATGCATCAAATGAGCATAAGTCCGAAAAATAGAGGAAACTTTGCCAGACTTTTAGTAGAAATGAGACATTCATTTCACTATAAAATCCTTGAATTTATTGTAAAAATGACACTCAGGACTTTCAAAAAAACTTAGTTGAAGAACAAGAAAATTTTTGCTATTTTATTTTCAAAAATAATTTTAAACAAGGGATATCCCTAATTTCAAAAAGTATTTTGAAAACCTAGGTGTCACATCTAATTGGCAAATCATCTAGATATTGAAATAGGAAATTGAGAGTACATACTAGATCATGCTAGATCTTATGAAGGGAGTGAAGGTATTGTCAATCCTAGCCTTCTCATTGTAGCCTTTTATGACTAAGCATGCTTTATAATGACCAACCAATCTATTGTGTTTGACTTGAAAAACCCATTTTCAATCTAATAATGCTACATGCAGGTATTAAGGTATCAGGCCCTCAGTAAATATCCAGTCTAATCTAAGGTCTATAGTTAATTTTAATTTAATCTTGATTTAGATGAGAGTTGGATCCTAACTTGATATAATGTTAAATCAAAATCCTTACAAGTTCAACATGATAGATTGTACTTGGGTAACTATGAAGGATTGTTGAATCTCAATGATGGAATAAATTATCTACCAAATTGAAGGAGTCCTTTGAATTAAAACACAAATAAATAAATAAAACTAATATAATGGGGGAGTAGCTTAAGAAGTATGAATCTACCAAGCGAATTAAAGTAATATCTCTCATTACTCAAAATCATATATGAAGATGGAAGTCATTCAATGATTATATTTTCTAAATTATAAGTATTAGAGTGAAAGTGAATGAGAACAAAAACCCTTCTATTAAGGAACCTTTTATCATGCCATCATTATATACAAAATTTTAAAACTAAAAATCTAAAACAATAATGAGAAAACATTAGCACTCACCTTTGCCTTCTTCCAATTGTTAAATTTTAAATTTTAGCATTGTATGATGCATAATCTAGCTAACACATTTCATGAATTCTCCATGGCTGGTCCCATTCTTCTCTTGTACAATTTTTAGCACTTTTATTATTCAAGAAATAGTAGCAACAACCCCTTTTTCAAAGCCGGACATTTTTCCCTTTGTGAAAGAACTCATTCCCTTTTGTCATGAGAAGTCGTGGATATTAAGTAAGAAAGTCTTCCACATAGAAAGGACTTGGCTAGAAAGCACTTATAATTCCCTTTCTCATTCCTTCCTTTCTTCTTATTTTTTATTCTTTTCCTTTTCCTTCTAAAGATGTCCAATAACAAACCTCCTAAAAAGTCCAAAATTTGGACATTTTTTTACCAATCCAAGTTTTTGACTTTTATTAGGAAAGTTTCTCCTTTTAGGAAGTGGGTGACTTGAGCAAAACAAAAAGAAGAAGAAGAAGAAGAAGAAGAAGGAAACCTGATCATTTTAAATAGTTTCTACCTAGAAAAGTAATAGTTTTCCTATTTTGGAAGAAAACATCCCAAATTAAAAAAAAAAAATAAAAAAATTAGACGATAGGAGACAATTTTGTCCTAGAAAGTCTTTTGGATAGAGAGATTTCTACCATCCAATGAATTAGTCTTTCATTATACATGAACCTCTTAATCTATAATTAAATCTTAATGAAACCAAACCTCCTAAGAATCAAAATTTGGACACTTTTTGAATACTCAAAATTTTCTTCTTCTTTTATAAGGAAATTTTTTTTTTTTTTTCTTTAGGAAAGTGGGTGATTAACTAAGAAAAATAGAAGGAAAGACGAAAACTTAATCATTTAAAAAAGTTTGTACTTTGGAAAGTAATAGTGAGAAGAAAACTTTCACAATGAGGAAAGTTTTTCTTGTTTTTTAAGGAAACGTCCCAAATTAAAAGTTTTTAGATTAGAAGATAGGAGACAATTTTGTCCTAAAAAATCTCTTGGATAGCTAGAGTTCTACCATCCAATTAATTAGCCTTTCATCATACATGAACCTCTTGATCTATATAGTTAAATCTCGATCAAACAACTAAGATTAATCATATAATAAAAACATATAAATTAGTCATTTTAAAGCCAAAGTTCTAGCATCTCACTTTTATATAAATTAATTTCAATTTCTAATTAACTAAACTACTTTAACCCCTAATATGGACTAGAAAATAAATAAAGAGGTATAAATTAATATATAAATAATATTCATTATGACATTCTAACTTGTATCCAAAAGCTTCCAAGTCATACATGATAATCACTGATGAGGGGCATGAGCATGATTCTAATGGTGGATTTACAATCCTTAAGCTATTCCTTCTCATCTTAATTTTTGTTTAATTTACTTTCATTCTAATTTTAGCTATAATTTAAAAATAAAATTTTCTATAAATTTAGTATATAATTCATTCTGTCTCTAAAGTTCAAGAATCCTTTATACTTATCCTAATACAATTGCATTTATATACTCGAAAAGGTTTAAACATTAAAAGCACATCATTGTTTGGTCAACCCTCTATAAATCGTTGTGTTCTTATATGTGTTTACTCTCCTTTATCTTATTACACTAGAAATTTCATTTTCATTTCTTACCAAAATAATTTCCACAACTACATTTAATTTGAGTTGAAGACTTCAATTTTTCTTTAAGGACCCAATTCACCCATAAGACCACCGTGTTTGACTTGTTTTAGTTGGCATTGACTATTGACCTATTATTTGACAATACCTATCTACTACAAATTAAGGTACAAAATGCAATCATCATTTTTTATTAGAACATCCTTTCCCTATCATGGAGAATGACATTCCCAAATTTTTCTTCCATGACTCTCATCTCCAACCTCCATCATTCAATCCCTTTGAAAACCCACTTCAAAAAAATCCCCACCACAAAAACCCATTTCTTCATTTTCCTATATATTAGTCCCTTAGAGAACTCGTTTTCTTGTTTTTCTTCTTACTTTTTTCCTTTATAATTTGCCTCCCTAATAGCTTTGTATCATATGCACTTCAGTTGTTTAATGAATTGCCTCTTACAAATGTAATAAGGAAACGTGAAGGTACCCTCTTATTTATAAAGTCCTTTAATTTTATTTTTTCTTTGCACAAATCTAAGATCTCTAAATAATCATTCAGCATCAAACTGAAAACAAGCTTCAATCTAATTAAGGGCCATGAAAATGCACAATGGCTTGCTTCATAAACAATGTCCACAAAATTTATAGATCATATAGTTAACTAGAAGTTAAAGAAACCCCAATAATTTAGATCTATAAAAGCTTTCAAGGTTTCACCGCATCTAATTTCTTTCATTGATATAGAAAGGCAGATTAACTTCCCTTCTCCATCACATGAAAAAATAGAAATATTTACTCAATACAAAAATAGAGAACTCCAACACCAAAATTACTTCTTTAGTCACCACCGTGTACTTGGTAGAAAATGGTTCCAAGCACCTTGCATGCTTATGATAAGCACATAGGCTTCAATGATTTCTAATTTCAATTGATGAGTACAATCTCATGAAATGAAACCCTAAGAAGTTGCAATAGAAACTCTGAGCAATAATAGCTGCTAAAAGTTATGTGGCAGAGAGAGAGAGAGAGAGAGAGAGAGAGAGAGAGAGAGAGAGAGAGAGAGATTTTAGGGATAGTGATCTTATATATGACTATCCACAGATAGAGAGTTAATTTATGAAAGATGTGGATAAATTATTTATGAATAGTGAAATGATTGTATGTGGATAATCCTTTCTAAGATCACTATTCATAAATAAATCTTTTTAATAGTAAAACGACACATCAACAAATCAAAGCCACATAAGCTAGTCAAACCCCACATAGATGTGCCTCATTAGAAAAAGGGTAACAGTATTAGCCTCTGAGGGTTTTCTATACAGACAAAAAGACATGATTAATACGGGGTTTTCTATACATTTTTTTCAAAAAATGATATTAAAAATTTTTAAATACAATCTTGTAGTAGGGTATTTGATCTTTACAACTCCATTATAGGTTCCCCTGCCCTTGGGGATTTATATGGTGTTTGATAAATTGCCAAATACAAATAGGACCACTGATTTGGTCATCAAAGAGTTCATTTTCAGTTCTATGAGAATCTTCTCTCTCTCTCTCTCTCTCTCTCTCTCTCTCTCTCTCTCTCTCTCTCTCTCTCTCTCTCTCTCTCCAACTGGATTGCAGAGTACCAAAGGTACAATAGATTTTAACTCACATAGAAGGCAACTATTCATGCTATTGGCTTTCTTTTAACTATGCCTTTAGTTAGTGCATTCTTTTCTTCATCTCTTTCATTGGGACAATTTCTTAAGCATTTGGTTAGCATTCTCCCAGTTGATTATAGAATACTAAAGGTACAATAGATTTTAATTCTTATAAAAGGCAACTATTCATGTGACGGCCTGGGTTTTTCTAACACTTTTAGAATACAAAATATATTGACATAACCAGATCAATCTCTAATAAAAATCATTTTTAAAAGAGTAAACAATAGCAGAAGAATCTTTTCTTTTAAAATTCACTTTGAAACCTAAGTGTCATTTTTTTTTCTTTTCTCAAAATAAGGATTCTCGACAAAATGAGCGCTCATTTCTATTAAAAATTCGGCAGAGTTTCCTCTATTTTTCAGATATATGACATTTAACGCATGTCATTGCGAAGTATTTGATAAACATTCAGATATTTTTCAAATATAATTAGAGACTCTGTCTCCTTTTCATACAACCAATGAAATAAAAACAAATTACATCAAATAAAACACACCAAGAACCTCCACATCACAACCTAGTCACATAAGTCATCAAACTCCCATAATTACATACATTGCAGTCTTTTTCTCATTTCTGGTTAAATAACTTTAAACATAAACCACTTATTACCTGTCTAAGTCAAGAATTTCCTGTTAGTAAACAACTCCCATTTCTTGGGAGTCCTCAATTTTGAGATATTGTTAACATGCCAAACCTGCTATTATTCTCTATATCTGAGGCATTGCAAACCAAAGCAATGTCTTAATAAGCAATTGCTTGTGTAAGTGGAATAAGATGCAATTTTATATAAACAAAATCATGACAATTCTATATAAATCAATTTGTCCATGTTGAATCATGCAAACACAATTCAGTTATCATTTAACTTGAATTATTCAACATTCATCAAAATCATGAATCCATGCCAAAATGGAAGAAACACTAATGCCTCAGTACTAAAACACATTCTTTGAAATGCAAAGTATGCAATCACATGTCAAACTTATAAGTCATTTTCTTTTCCTGATACCAGCCTTTGCTCTTATGAGTCATTTCACATTACCAAATACCAATGTGTTGTTGTGTGTATCAAGTACACAGCAGACAAATTTTATCCTCTTTGCGCAGTGAGTCGGCGCAATGGGTTAAACCCAAAGACACACCTCAAGGCATTATTCCCAATTATTCTCTTTTGGTGCAGTGAGTAAGGGCAGTGGGTTAAACCCAAAGACACACCAAACCCAAAGACACACCTCAAGGTATTGTTCCTAATTATCCTCTTTTGGGGGCAATGAGTTGATGCAATGGGTTAAACCTAAAGACACACCTTAAGGCATTGTTCCTAATTATCCTCTTTTAGCATAGTGAGTCGGCATAGTGGGTTAAACCCAAAGGCACACCTCAAGGCATTGTTCCTGATTATCCTCTTTTGGCACAGTGAGTCAGTGTAGTGGGTTAAACCTAAAGACACACCTAAAGGCATTGTTCCTAATTATCGTCTTTTGGCGCAATGAGTCAGTGCAGTGGGTTAAACCCAAAGACATGCCTCAAGGCATTATTTCTGGTATCAGTCTTATATTTTCTCATGTAATTCACAATAATACATATCTTATGCATAAACAGTTTAATCATAGTTCAATTTCAGCATGCACATTCATCTTTTCTTTCCTATAAATTGAAAAGACTCGTTTCAATGCTTGAAATTCATATACACATGCATATATAGAGAAAATCTTAGCAATCTTAATTCAAGCTACCTCATATGGAGATCTTCTAGTTCACTGACACAAATACTTTATTCAGTTCGTGTACATGCTCCCGACCAGTCACACCTCTGTAAAAATACAAACACACATTCAGATATATAATTCTAAGACTTCTCCTAGCTTTTCTAGCATGGAAACTTCCTCTAAGTTTGTCCCTAGCACTGCCCATCACAAGGCTAGTTGGTAGTGCTTATTACTATGCTAAGAGTGTTTCATTAGCTATTGGTCAATAGCTAATTGAATGACAACAATTATTGAATTTCCAATCCATGTCGTTGGCCCTGTATTAGCTATCCACCATTCATCTTAAGTAATTGTAAATTGTTTTCATTGTCCAGTGCCCTTATCTTGAACTTTTTCTAATATCTTAACTTATTAAAGGTTAGGGTACACAATGGTGGTGTCTAATCACCAATCAGAGATGGCCAAGTCCTTATTACTCTACTGTCCAATCAGATTATTTAGGTTTTTCGATCAATTTTAGTCTAGATTCTTCAATTTGTGCTATGTGCTAGCAATTCAATACTCTATGACTCATCTGTGGTGTCTGGTCGCAGATCAAATATCACAAAATTACTGTGTGAATAGTACCAGATCAAATGGCTAAGATTGTTTGATCATTTTTTAGCCTAGATCTGAAATTTTTGTGTGATCCGAGCTAAATCATGCCCTAAATTACCTATCCTTAAGCTTAGATTAGGATTTGGATGGTTGGATCATCTATAAATCTAAATCTAGCATAAAGTGCATGGATTTAACAAAATTCATCAAATTAAAAGTTGGGTTTTGTAGATCTTACCCTCTAAATCCATTTTTGAGCTTTTCCCTCTCTGGAATGAGCTAGATCTACTCCGATCAATCTAAAAAACCCTCTGACCTATGCGTGCGACGATCTCCCCTTCAATTTAGCATTCATTAGAGCACGGATTGTTCCAAAATCTTAGGGCTTTAGTTCGTGCTCGCACATTGAGGAGATTGGTCAGCTCGAATCAACGATCCAAGCCATCGTCTTCTTTGGTGACATTGAAAATTTTGGCAACCCTAAGACTTTTTTTTTTCTGCTCGTCGGCATGCTAAACTCCTTCAGCAGCCTAGCTCCTAGCTTCTCTCCTTTATCCTCTCTTCTCCTCTCCTTTTCCCTTCTCTTCTCTCCTCTTCTTCTCCCACGCCAGTCTCCCTAGTCAGGTTTTTTCTATTTCTCTTCCTCTCTTTGTTTCTCTTGGGTTGGGGAAGAACAGACCTGACGTCTGTCGGGTTCACTTATGTGAAGGGGGGTGCCTATATTAAATACAGCCCTCTTCATTTAAGCATTTCTTCTTTTTCTTTTTCTTTTTCTTTTTATACAAAATTGCCCCTCATATTCAAATACTCATATCTCCTCCATCCGAACTACGATTTATGCAAACTTGGTATCTTTTGAATCATCTTTTCGAGCACTATCCAATTATAGAGGTCTCAATGCTAGATTAGATGTCTATCCAATATTTCATTTATAAAACTCCAAAAATATGAAATTTAATATGTTCTTTTCAACCCAATTTACTATTTTCCAAGATTCACTCAAATTGGCATTTAAAAATTTTGGGATGTTACAATTCATGGTATTGGTTTCTTTTAATCGTGCCTTTAATTAGTGCATTCTTTTCTTCATCTCTTTCATTGGCAGAATTACGTTGGCATTTGGTTAGCATTCTCTCCTTCATTTTCTATTCCCTCTCCAATTGAAGTTTTATGTAATACAAATAATAGACTATTGATTTTGAAAAGCCTTTAGTTTAGTTGCCTGATTCAATTTCTCACGATCGAAAGCCATTGATGGGAACTATAGCAATTCTTTTGTCGGGGATCTACTTTAGATTTTTTGTAATTCACATTTTGGATCTATAAACCAATCACTATCTATGTAACATGCATAGTATTCACTAGAAAAATGAGTTGTGTCTCTAATGTCCAAATATTGGGCCCCACATGTACTTTTCATGCAAGAAAATGTGACGATTGGCTTAGATCTTTCAAAAACTAACTCTAAGGTCAGCATCTACTCAATCATATGAATGAAATGGATGTCTAAAAAGGCTTAATATGACCACTCTAATTGAATATCCTTATATCCTATCTAGTTAAATTGGAACAAGAAATACCATCCAAAAGAATTGGAATAGGAATTACATAAAGACCACCATTCTTTTGTTATGTACCAAGGAATCATAAAAGAAAAATCACTTCTTCTTTTTTGGATAAAGAAAAATTACTTACATGCTCTCACTCACACATACTGCTAAATGTAATCCTCAGCCGAAAGAGAAAGCGACAACTCAAACCTACAACCATGCATATTCTAAGAAAGATGGGGAGTTGTCTGTGACAAACTATGCTAGACAATATTGTTCTCAACCATTATTCTTCTTGACTTAATTTTGAGGCCACCTAGGGGATGATAGATTACTTGGTTAGAGTAATTGGAGTCCACAATATCAGAGCCTTAGGAATCATTAATTATAAGTTCATGTTACATTAAAATTGTCATTAAGTGCTTTGATGAAGCTTCTCATTCTCATATATTATTCCCTGTATTAATTTAATGAAAAGTAAGGAGAGTTAGAAAGCTTACTAGAATGTATTCTAAACCAATTATATATATAGTGTCTCCATCTAATGGCAAGTGGAGCTTGGGAAACTAAGTGAGACATTAGCGTCATTAGAATAAGATCCTTCCTTTTGAGGAAGAAAGATGGAAGAGAAGGAAATATACTCTATTAGAAAATGTTTATTTTTACTTAAATGATGTTAGCCTTTTGCTCAAAGAGCATAGTTTTGTGGGGAAGAAAGCAATATCATTCTGTACCTTTTTGCTCTTCAGTTATGATATTGATTCTCTTCTCTTTGCATTATAGTATATTATCTTTGAAAGAAAAAACCACATTACAATAAACTACAATTAAGTATAATTCATTTTGTTGGACATATTAGTAAAAAGCATCTGCAACTAGTGCAAGGAAAAAGATGGAGAGATGTAGATTGAGAGGCCAAATGTGGGAGTGGCAATTAATGAACAATTACAACCATGAACTTCTCTTTTCATGAGTAAACACTTTAAACTTGCAAATTCCAAAGGGATAATACAAGTTAAGTGCTTTGTTATCAGAATGTTATATGCTTAGAGACTTGCAAAGGAGAATCTAGAGCATTTGAGATAAAATTGACATGTCAAAGTAGGGTAAAATACTAATGTGGGCTTGTGCACTTGGATATCATTTCTAAATGAGGCTTGGATAGGCAAAGGGTCGGGCCAATTAAGGAACCTAACCCTAATTGACATGTAAAGTTAGGTTATAGCCAAGAAATTTGTTATTAATGTCGGACTATGGTAAAAAATTGTGAACCTAATTCATATGAGGATCAAGTTGGGTTAGTTGGTAAAAAGTTATAGGCTTGGACATTTTCTATATGTTATAAATTAAATAAAATTGCTTGCATACATTTCTCTAAAACTCTAAGTGCACGGTTATTTTTTGGTAATTAAGTGATTAGCTTAATCTTTTGTCCCAAAAAAATGTTTTAAAATTGTTATAAATCAAAATTTCAAGTTTCAACATTTCCATGTATTAAGGTCAATTAGGGGCTTGAATTGAATTGACCGTATATCTAGGTTAGGGTTATGGCTAATGATTTTTTTACCCTAACAGTGTTGACTTCCAAAAACTATTACTCAAAGTTAGTTACGTGGTTAGGGCTAGGGACATGATAAAAGCTTTAAGTTCAAGATTAGGTTCAGCAAAAATTCTGCCCAACCCAATCGGCTGCCTCCCTAGATGAGGATGTACGACTATGGAAACCCACCCCAAATTTGAAACTGTACATGTGGTGCATTTGATGGCGTATGGTGGCAAACCACATAATTACTATAGTGGTACAAACTAATGTCAAGTGGAGGGTTGACTTAACTTCTAGATGCATGAATTGCATTGGAAATCTTATTTACCTAAACATCAATAAATCTTCACCAAAATAATTTGTCCCTACATAAAAAGATAAAAAAGTGATTTTTTGTGGCATCTTAATTAATAGAAACCAAAGCCTTTCAACTCCAAAACCAAAAAACAAAATTTACATATGCTAATATGGTCCAACCATCATACTTTTTTTTTTACCTAATATCCACACAAATGCAATTTGATGAATGGCTTAAATCATCCAAAGTAGGGTTTCCTAGTGCAAAAGTGGGGCGCTTTATAAGGAAGTGCTTTATCTATTTAGGCTTTGGATACTTTTTTTTTCTAGAAACTATTTTGGTATCCAATATCTAGATTAAGAGATCATCCACAATTAGAAAACATAAGATATCACACCATTAACTTGTTGTGATTTGAATTAGAAAGACTGATGAAGATGAAAGATTTATAGGAAGTTGTCACATAAGAGTTTGAATCAAATTGGGAAAGGACTAAGGAAGTTTCCCAATTGGAAACTCACCTACATAATGGAACAAGGTGGGACATCCAACAAAAGGGTGTGACTTTCTCCCTTGCATGACATCCAAAAGAAAAATGTTTTCCTTGGTTCTCCATCTATCTCCATAGTCTTACTTCTCATTTCCCTATAGTTTTAAGCATTTTAAAGTTGCACCTTTCTAGCTCTACATGCGTTAGGTTCTAGTTGGAGCCACCTTCATGACAAGAAGAACATGTAGATCTTGAGAAAAGCTCAATATCACAACAAGCATGGATAAAAAAAACTAGGCTTTCTTGTTTGGAATGTTATATGATCTTGACATCTAAACCTAAGACTAAAGCTAA
Organism: Warburgia ugandensis; assembly: GCA_035236585.1. Classification (NCBI taxonomy): domain Eukaryota; kingdom Viridiplantae; phylum Streptophyta; class Magnoliopsida; order Canellales; family Canellaceae; genus Warburgia; species Warburgia ugandensis. The sequence goes on from CP141139.1 coordinate 34,468,913, forward strand.
TTGACATGTGATATGAGGATCCTAAAAGGAGAATTTTAAAATTGACTATTGATCTTTGATTTCTCCGCTCAAGGGCTTGGATATTTGTATAAGCCCAACACTTGACCCTCTTAAATGTCATTGCCATTGGATGGTAAGGATATTGTTAAGTAGTAACAACATTATGTCACTTCTTAAGTTGCCAATACACATGCGCACTACTCTCTCTTGTAGTTCTAGATAGGAATAGAGACTTAGGTTCCTCCATTTTATCACAACAGAAATTATTTCATTTAATCTCATGTTTGTTTTGGGCACCATGGTCAATCCAACATTTCTTATTGTATTATAGAAATAGAAAGCATTTTCCATGTGTTTGCAATCACAAATCAAATTACGTGCCAGGTTGCTAGACCATCTAAAGACCATATTGGTGAGAGTCTTGATAAATTGTCTTACCAATGAGTCACACTTGGCCTACTCACAACACATGATGACAACATGAGCAAGGTGCTCCCTCGGGCAACTAATTAAATCATAAATTCTGAAGTTGGCCCTCTTATATTTGACTGGGAAGAACCCATCTTCTCCTCAGGTGCCCATAGTTTCCAATATGTTAAAAATTTGGGAAGATTCATCACATCCAAGATGTGGGGACTTCCAATAATTAGCCTTTAGTGGCATTCTATGGAGAGAATTATAATTTTGACCTACATCCAGGTTTAGTTGAGAGCTAGCAACTTTACTATAATTTCAGCTTCTCTCTTAACATCTTTTAATGTATTTCTCAAATCTTGTCCACTAAAGATTTGGGTTTGGTAATGGAAGCAATGGTGGAAACTCATTCTTGTGAAGTGTAATTGATTTCTCCTCCATAAATTTAAGACATTTTTTACAACCCTTATAACAGGTAGAGAAGACTCTCTTTCTTCATGGTGTTTTTTTTTTTTTTTTTTAACCTTCTGTTGAGTATGTAATTAAAGGGCTGTTGCGTATTATGCATTCTTCACAAACAAAAACAAGAGGATTCTCCTTTAGAACTCCTTTATAGCAATTGTCTTTCTTTCATATCCATCGAATGACTTAGTAGGTGGGAAGAAAGGCCTTAAAGGATTGATTCTCAAAGGCTTCTTAGGGGAAAACTCACCTTTTGACATTCTTTTCTATATGCCTTTAGTGGGAGACCTATAGTGGGGGGCCTTATACACATCACAATCTTGTGTGAGGGTGGGAAAAGGAAAAAACTCTTATTCATATGTTTCTTGAAGGCCTCATGTTCGACCCTGGTATAGGTCTTTAGAGAGGCTAGGATCTTTTAAGGTGGCAAACCACATAGTAATGACACTAATGGTGGATTAGGAATGGTAGGGATGGTAGAGGATACATGGAAGACTTTTTAGACGTAAGAACCTCATAGGAGGCTCATGGGAAGGTGTAACTTTGTAAGGGAAGAGGTAAGGCTCTCCTCTCTCTCATACTTTCAAGGTTTGTTGGAAAAGCAAACTCCACCATTAACGGTAGATAATGAAGATGGTTTAGTTGAAGATATATCTTTATTTCTCCTTATTAGAATAGGATTGGGAGGGCCTAATTTTGCTAGTGAAGGGAATCCACTAGTACGCATATGTGTACATAGAGGATTGGGGACATATGCTTTAGTATTAGTCCTCTCATTTGACACTTTAAGAGGAGGAAATTCCATAAGAAAGACAACTTTAGAGTTCATGCCTTTCACACTCTTTGTAGTGATAACTATTAATCCTATTATCATTTAAGGTAATGTCATTATTAGGCTACTTGTTTAAATCCATAGCAGCACCCACATGAGATCCACCCTTAATAGGGGATTGGGCTACTTTCAACACCCTTAGAAATATTACACTTTTTAAATAGTTATATTATTAATAACAAACTTGAAAGATCAAAGAGAAGGCTTTATTACAAAGTAAAATAAAGTTAAAAAATGACAACTTTAGAAATTAAAAGAGCATATCTTTGAACTCTGTTTTAACCAATTCATCTATTGAGGAATTGACTGATCACTTTACATGTTGAAACTTGACTTCATGGTTATCCATGACAAACTTTGCCTCATTAGTGAAGTCATAAAATCTCCAAATGAGCTTCTTTATAAGAAGTGAACCATTTCAGAATGTTAAGAGAGCCACTTTCAATTGTCAGAGGTGAAAAAGGTTTTGCATCCTAGTTCCTCAAACCAATTTAGTAGAGATAAATTTTAACCTCATTAGAATATGAAATGTCAATTGAATCAAAGAAAGTCATTCTAAAAGTCCCCTTAAATGATCCCTAATAAACACACCCTGTCTAGAAGTACTTGGATTGCATATACTTAAGCCATTAAAATTAAATTTGAACTAGCCTATGGGTGGTAGCATCCACTTAGGTTTAGCAATATGGCTATCAATAGACAAGTGGCTACTAGTCAACCAATTCCTTCTTAATTCATTTTGTGAAATTCCATCAAAATCCTCATGGCTTGATGCCCACCAAGTAACTAACAATGTGAATGCAGATTATAGATAATCTTCTCTCATGTATGGACTCATTTCTAACAATGTGCATATTATGTTCCATCCAAATAGTCTATAAGTAGTAGACAAGGAATATCCCAAATAACTTGCACTTAATCATGACCCCAAAAGCATCTCCATGAAAAAGTCAGTGAAGAAATGTTCCTTGGCATGACTCATTCTCTTAAAGAAAGAACAAAGACAAAACTCCAAATCTTTATATAATACTTGAAGTGCAAAAATCCACAAATCCAGACTAGGTCAAATAAGGTGAACGACTTGGAGCACTCAAAAACCCATTTAGAGGCCATTACGTTGGTTTTGGGTTTTGCGGGGAGGAGGAGGGATTGTGTTGGTTTTGGGTTTTCTAAAAGAATTAGTAAAGAGAGAGATGGGTTTTGTGGGGGTTTTGGGTGCAATTTGGTGCCATGAAAGCTAAATGTAAGGAGATGATTGCTTGTAGAGGCCATTTAGAGGTCTCTCTTTATGTTTCTCTTCTTCTTCTTGAGTTTGGTGGTGTTTTCATTCATAGAATTTGCTGTATCAAGGACTCTCTCTACCTACCTATTCTTTCTCGACAACTCAATATAAGATTCTAAATTGGGTTATTGTTGGAGATGAGGAGAGTGGCATTTTAGAGAATAGGGAGGGTGCTTGTGTACTTTACATGGTGTTTTGTGTAGTGAGAATGAATATGAATGAATACAAGTGAGACTTGGATTTGAGTGTTTTAGGGGTCCTCGGATTTGAGTGGTGTTTGGGTGCTTCTATGTGGCATGTACCATCTCTAAGCAATCAAATGGGGATCCTATTTTGATATGGGAATAATATGGGGAAAGGAAAAATGAGAAGGCAAATGGGAGGTTAGGGATGAAATGGCCATATTCATTGGATGTGAAAGCATGAGAGAGTAGTGTCATAAATGTCATTTGAGTAAGCAAGGAGGAAGTAATCAGTGAAGATGAGGATTTGAATATATTTTTTTAAATGGTACGAGTTTGACAAACTTTATGTGTCCAGCCCAACTCAACTTCTCTTTAATGGCATAAGTAGAAATTTTAATGTGGGTTGCAATTAAAATGTGATGCTAAATTGGAGGTGCAATTGAATGATAATAAAAGTTTGGGGTGGAGTGGAAAAAAATCCAGAAAGTTCAAAGGCTCTTCCATTATTTTTCTATTAAAAAAAAAGTTACAAATCTCATACATGTATCCTACCACATTTGAAGTAGTTTGTGGTGGTCCATACATTTGGTCATCCAAGTCATTCATATTACAGTCATGGTAGTTTCAAACAATGAAAGTACCAATTGATATTGATGCTAACTTTTTCAACAATTTTCTTAGACCTAAGCCATTCAATTTGTTTAGTGTAATATCCTTCATTTTTAGTATAAATTTAGAAATTTCTAAATAAATTAAATTAAAATTTTAGAGATGGAAATTTTTCCTAAAAACTTAAGAATTTGAAAGTGCTTGTCGATACGATTCCAACGCCACCAAGAAGGCAGAAAACGGAGCTCAAACAAGGGAGTTAGGAGCTGTTGAAGTGTAAGGGCAATTTAGTCATTTGACAGAGACGTGTTACATAGGGGTCCAAATTGATAATGGCACCCCCGTCTTCCACACGTCTCCACCAGTTCCGGCGAAATCGCCAGAGAGACCATGGGAAGAGGCGTGGATGGAAGAGGTTCTCTTCCCCTAAGACTCTAAGCCTATAACTACCCATCCCCAGGAGCCAAAACGCTCCACCTTGAGCGTTTCATTGCGTTTCACGCAGTAACCCTAAGCCCTGCAAAGTTCGCATTTTTTCGGCAAGTGGGACTCTGGCAAAGGCTAACAACAGGTAAGTCCTTAAACCATAATTTAAGTAATTATTAAATAGGTAAAATAATTAGAATTACATTTAAAAAATAAGGAAAAATCAGATTTTCCTGGGAACTCTGTGCACGCTACTATTGGAGCGTGATTTCATGGATGAAACCACAACTGTTTGAAAATCGCACCGTCCAACTAGTGCACAAGAGACCCAAGATCAAACCCTTTAAATTTGGGAGAGATCCAACGGTGGGTTTCTCCAAAAAACGCAAAAACCAATACCCATAGATGATTTTAGGAACTTCAGAAAAATCATTTAAAAAACATGATTTTTGGCCAAATCAGTGCAAAAGGAGGACATAAATGGATTCTAGAGAGAATTTTGAGAAAAACGGTGCAAAAATTGCGTAAAACGGAGCTCTATAGCTCCGCTGAAGACCACCGAAATCCAGTCGTCTTCTCCGACGTCGGCGCCTTGGCGCAGATGCCAAGATGCACAGTGGAACGCACCAGGAGAGGACATCAAACAACGTCGGCGTCGCACGCGTGCGGAAGGGCCGCGATTGGCAGTTGTAGTGGGGTCGGGATGAGGCACGTCTTGGCGACCGTGACGCGTCTCGGCTGCAGGCGTCTTCGTGATGCCGAAATTTGCTAGTTTAAACCAACGAAAAATGTAACTGCCGGTAAAGACCACCTTATGGTGGTCCGGCAGGCCCCATTTACGTATTGTTTTCATAAAAACTTGATTTTTGGGAGCTAGAGGAGTCCAAATTACGATCCGAAAGAGGAGTTGTGACCGTATTGACAATGCGGACCTAGTCCTAACTTAAAAACTTATAAATGACCACTTTTTGTTTAGAAAATTTTTTAAATAGTGGTGTGACATGTACAGGTGCACTTGAATATACCAGTTAAAGGGAGTTATTAGCAAGCTAGTGGTCTTACATTGAGGTAGGTGACAACAAATAATGCTTTGCCTTGATTTTTAAACCATGTTTAAACATAACATCATGTGTGATTGTGTTTTAAATTTGCAATTATTATTTGTCGTGGATTTCATGCAACTTTGAGCATATTATGATTATTACCAATTGAAATCTTTTCTTGAATAAACTCATGAGTAATGTTTTTATAAGCATGATGTTAATTAATTATGCTTAAATAGAGACTTATTTATTATTATATCTTGAAAATGCATGAATTTACATGGAAATAAGAATAGAGGCTTATTAGTTGGTCCTTTTATAGGCTAACCCCAAGATAAGGGGCATGTCTTGGGGATTGCGAGCTATAAGTGCTCTTGAGTTTTAGCATATACATATGATTTTCGTGTTTTATATTTGATGATGGGTGCTCTCGCCCAGTGGGCTTCATGCTAGGAGGGATAGGGTCAGCCACCCATCCTCCGAGATTGTGATGTGATGATATTGTGATATGATAAACACCTGCTCATAGATGGCATTCGGTAGGGGTTTGGTAACATGGAAAGTCCACACTACCCGTCTGAGCCTTTCCATGGGGACAGACGCTAAGTCTCCTGTTATGGTGTCGACGGAGAGCGGTAGTGGTTGATGCCCATGGAGGGTTGCCACTACAGCATGATGGCCCATATTCTTATTATGTGTGCATATATGATGAGCATGGTTATGGATGGTATGCATGGGTGTGATGACACTCAGAGGTTGGCTATGAGTACTCCTAATTAGTGATGTTAGTGCGATGTGGTGGGACCCATTACCTTAGGGTGCCCTTATTATTATTATTATTATTATTGTATGCTCATTTACATTGATTTATGTCATGTTTTGACTCTGTGAAATGCATGTTTTAGCATATGGAATAAATTGACATTTATTTGGACATGACATTATGATACTGCTATTTTCATAAATGATAGACTTTTCATCAGTGTTGTTAATTATTTCTTTCATTTATTACATTAATTGTCTATGTACCTACACAAGCGATAGTTTGCTGAGGCATTGCTTTGTTTTGCAATGCCTTAGATCTCGAGCGCGACATCAGGAAAGGAAAAGCTGTTGAGAAACCGCGAGAGCTGCTGAAAATCTTTTTCCTATAGTTTTAGACAGTGATGTGAGTCATTAAATAAGATTGTCAATTGGATTTAATTATGGACTGCATACTTTATATTTTGGATTTGATTGAGATGTTTGGACATATGTTGGACATTTATATTGGATGTTATGATGGATAGACCCTGGGCCATATTCTTATTGTGTTTTGGACATTTATTTGATTTAAAATAAAGGCGTCGATTTATTTGACGTTGATTGATACGCGTATTGCTTTAAATCTAATTATGTTTTAAATTTTATGTATGTCATTTTGAGAAAGGAAAAATAACACCTGGAGTTTTTAAGATATGTTTTAGTAAATGGTTAAATAAAACTTTTCTCATGGGATCCCAAATGCTCTTATTTAAAATGCCATTATTATTATTAAAAAATGTCTTAAAAATTCGGGGTGTTACAAAGTTGGTATCAGAGCCTAGTCTAGTCCATCATAATCCTTGTAAATGTCCAAATTATATGTGAGTAACAGTCCATAATAGTTGTAGAGAGAGAAACTATGAGAGTGGAACTTACACTCAGTGACATTTAAAATTTTTGACAAATGGCTCCTCAAAGAAGGACAAGGTCTACCCCTGCTACACCCGTGGCCCCACCTGTTGAGTCCTCTAATCAAGGGAACCGAGATGCTGAGTTATTGAATCGTTTAATGTCAGGACTAGTACCACTTATACAGCAGCAAGTTAGGACAGCTGTTGACGCTGCTAACCCTAGACCTATTCCACCACCTCAAGTGGCACCCATGGTTTCTTCAGTCCAGTCCTCACAACCAGTACAGGAACCACCCTTACCTAGAGCCATGGAGGGCGATGCTACAAGTGACTCTAAGAAGACTGACAAATTACTAGAGAGGTTTCAAAAGATGGTGAAACCCTTTTATGGAGATGGTAACACGGAGGAGGTTGAGCAATGGTTATTTGAGGCGGAGAGAACATTTGACCTTATGAAGATCTCACTAGAGGATCAAGTCAGAGTAGCCTCCTACCTACTAAAGGGTGAGGCAGGCTTCTGGTGGTAGACTTTCACACTCACTCGACCAGATCCGACTGACATGGGCAGCCTTTAAACAGGCTTTCGACACCCAGTATTTTCCACCCCATGCATTGCAGTCCATGAAGAAGGAGTTTGCCATGTTGGAGCAGAGGGACATGACGGTTCAGCAGTATCTGAACCGATTTACATGACTGAGGAGATTTGCACCTCACTCGCTGGCCTCAGACACAGAGGCAACTGACAAATTTGTGGATGGGTTGACTCCTTGGATGAGAGATCGAGTGATTTCTTCGCGACCTACTTCTGTGCGAGATGCTACTAATATGACTTCCATGCATGAGAAGAACTCTCTTAAGACTAGAGGGAGTGCGTTCCAGCCCTTTAAGGGCAAGCAGCCATTTGGTGCTATGCAGACACATGGTGCATCAGGTCACCCACCGCATGCCAAATTTAAGAGAGATACTGAGCGGAAGAGATGTGATAGGTGCAAGGGTTGGCACCTTGGGCGAGGGTGCAATAGATTTGACAGGCCACAGCAGCAGAGGCAGCCCCAACCATAGCGACAGGCCTATACACCTTACCAGAGACAGCCATACAGGTGTTTCAACTGTGGAGATGTTGGGCACTTCATTAAGGACTGTCTTAAGGGACAGAGAGAGAGGCAGACCGAGATGGGTGCAGAGACAGCTAACGCTCCATGTAGCCAGGGACGAGTATTTATCATCACGTCAGGACAGGCGCAGGCATCACACCAGGTCATAGAAGGTACTCTTCTAGTCTCAGATAGACATGCTAAAGTTCTTTTTGACACAGGGTCTACACATTCTTTTATATCATGTATTTTTGCATCTTGCCTTGATGTATGTGTACACAAACTAGCATTTGGACTAGATATTATGACACCTGTGGGAGAGACAGTAGAGACTACAGAATATCTTAGAGAAATACCTGTAGAGATATCAGGCGTGAGTATGGCCACTGACTTCATATTACTAGACATGGTAGACTACGATGTTATTCTTGGGATGGATTGGTTAGCCAACAATTGGGCTATGGTAGATTGCCAAAAGAAGCGAATCACTTTTCTTATACCTGGGCAACCAGAAATAATGTTCTAGGGTAGGAAAGATCAGTCAGGAACATGCATTATCTTTGCTATGAAGGCGGCACGATTTTATGCAAGAGGGTGTAACACATTCCTCGCATATGTGACTGTTGAGGACAAGGAACAACCACGGCTTGACGAGATTGATGTTGTCCGTGATTTTGTTGATGTCTTTCCTGAGGAATTACCAGGATTTCCGCCAAGTAAGGAGATTGACTTTACCATTGACTTGGTGCCGGGTACATCGCCTATCTCTAAGGCACCATACAGGATGGCTCTAGCAGAGTTGAGAGAACTTAAGGCACAATTGTAAGAGTTATTGGATAAAGGCTTCATCAGGCAGAGCGGATCACCATGGGGAGCACCAGTCCTTTTCGTAAAGAAAAAGGATGGATCACTGAGACTATGCATTGACTATCGATTGTTGAATGGTGTTACTATAAAGAACTGATACCCTTTGCCACGCATAGATGATTTATTTGATTAGCTCCAATCGGCACAAGTGTTCTCCAAGATAGATATGAGGTCGGGGTATCATCAGTTGAGGGTTAGAGAAGAGGATATCTCGAAGACTGCCTTTAGGAGTTGTTATAGTTATTATGAGTTCTTAGTGATGCCGTTTGGATTGACGAACGCACCTGCAGTGTTCATGGATCTCATGAACCGTGTTTTTCGAGCTTATTTGGATAGGTTCATGATTGTATTTGTTGATGACATCTTGATTTATTCGCCTAGTCATGAGGCACATAGAGAGCATCTCCACACGGTATTGGACATACTTCGTCGACATCAGTTGTATGCCAAGTTCAGTAAGTGTGATTTTTGGTTAGACCAGGTGCATTTCTTAGGCCACGTCATATCTAAAGATGGAGTGGCCGTGGTTTCAGCAAATGTAGAGGCAGTACTACACTGGGAGAGGCCCAAGATAGTGACTGAGATACGCAGTTTTCTCAGTTTGACAGGGTATTATCGTTGCTTCATAGAGGGATTCTCTAAGATTGCGTTACCATTGACCACCCTGACTAGAAAAGACACTCAATTTGTATGGACCGAGGCTTGTGAGGAGAGCTTCCAAGAGCTCAAGAGGAGACTTACTACTGCTCCGGTATTGACTTTACCATCAAAAAGTGTGCGCTATGTGGTTTATTGCAATGCCTCTGGCAAGGGATTTGGAGCAGTGTTGATGCAACATGGGAAGGTAATTGCCTATGCGTCTAGACAGTTGAAGACACATGAGGTAAATTACCCAACACATGATTTGGAATTAGCAACGATGGTATTTGCTTTAAAGTCCTAGAGACATTATCTTTATGGTGAGAGATTTGAGGTATTTACTGATCATAAGAGCCTTAAGTACTTCTTTACTTAGAGTGATTTGAACATGAGGCAGCATAGATGGATGGAGTATCTCAAGGACTTCGATGTCACCATACAGTACCATCCTGGGAAGACTAACATCGTTGCATATGCCCTAAGTAGGAAGTCTGGAGTGATAATTGCTAATTTGTCAACTCAGTCTAAGTTTTTTGACAGGATCTTAGAGGCATAGGACAAAGATAAAGAAACCCAAGAACTGATAGATAAGGCAGACTTTTCGAGGGGACCAGATGGAGGAGTCAGATTTAAGAGAAGGTTGGTAGTACCAGAAGATGACGAATTAAGGCAGGAGTTACTTCAAGAAGCACACCAGTCCCCTTATACAATTCATCCTGGGGGTACAAAGATGTATCAGGATCTCAAGAGGCATTTCTGGTGAAATGGTATGAAGAAGGATGTTAGTGAGTGTGTTGCACGATGTTTGACCTGTCAGCAGGTCAAGGCTGAGCATTAGCGTCCATCAGGACTACTCCAGACACTGGACCTTCCTGAGTGGAAGTGGGATCATATTACCATGGACTTCATTCTGGGTCGTCCGAAGACTGCTAGCAGCCATGACATGATATGGGTTGTCGTGGGCAGGTTGACCAAGTCCACTCATTTCCTTCCTATCAAACAAAATTAGACCGTGGATAGTTTGACCAAGTCCACTCATTCCCTTGACGATTATATCGGATCGAGATACGCGATTTATCTCAAAATACTGGAAGAGCGTGCAAGAGGCATTAAGGTCGAGACTGAAATACAGCACAGCCTTCCATCCTCAGATAGACAGATAGAGCAAGAGGACCATCCAGACTATTGAGAATATGCTACGAGCTTATGTCATGGATTGGAAGGGTAGCTGGGAAGACCATTTACCTTTGGTGGAATTTGCCTATAATAATAATCATCACGCTAGTATTGGTATGGCTCCATACGAGGCACTTTATGGCAGACCTTGTCAGTTACCTTTATGTTGGAGTGATGTAGGAGAAAGACACGTGGTGAAGTTTGAGTTAATGAAAGAATGCGCAGAGAAAGTCCAACTCATCCGGAAAAGGTTACTGACAGCTCACAGTTGACAGAAAAGTTATGCAGACAAGAGATGAAAAGACTTAGAGTTCTTTGAAGGTGAGCATGTATTCTTGAAAGTTTCTCCTATGAAAGGAGTGTTGAGGTTTGGAAATAAAGAGAAGCTTAGCCCCAGGTATATTGGACCTTTAGAGATCTTACGCAGAGTTAGGTCAGTGGCATACCAGCTAGCCTTACCACCACAGCTAGCAAATGTACATGACGTCTTTCACGTGTCTATACTGAGAAAATATGTGCTAGATCCCTCACACGCGTTGGAGCAGATCCCAGGAGAGCTATAGTATGATATGACGTTTGAGGAGAGACCAGTACGGATACTGGACACTAAAGTCAAGGAGTTAAGGAATAAGACCATTGCCTTAGTCAAAGTCCTTTAGTAGCATCATTCATTACAGGAAGCTACCTAGGAGATGCGAAAGATCCATCCAGAGTTATTTACATAGAGGTATGTAGCTAAATTTCGAGGATGAAATTTTTATAAGGAGGGAAGGATGTAATATCCTTCATTTTTAGTATAAATTTAGAAATTTCTAAATAAATTAAATTAAATTTTAGAGATGGAAATTTTTCCTAAAAACTTAAGAATTTGAAAGTGCTCATCCATACAATTCCAACGCCACCAAGAACGCGAAAAACGGAGCTCAAACAAGGGAGTTAGGAGCCGTTGAAATGTAAGGGCAATTTAGTCATTTGACAGAGACGTGTTACACAGGGGTCCAAATTGATAATGGCACCCCCGTCTTCCACACGTCTCTACCAGTTCCGGCAAAATCGCAGGAGAGACCATGGGAAGGGGTGTGGATGGAAGAGGTTCTCTTCCCCTATGACTCTAAGCCCATAACTACCCATCCCTAGGAGCCAAAACGCTCGACCTTGAGCGTTTCATTGCGTTTCATGCAGTAACCCTAAGCCCTGCAAAGTTCGCGTTTTTTCGGCGAGTGGGACTCCGGCAACGGCTAACAATAGGTAAGTCCTTAAACCCTAATTTAAGTAATTATTAAATAGGTAAAATAATTAGAATTACATTTAAAAAATCAGGAAAAATCAGATTTTCCTGAGAACTTTGTGCACGCTACTGTTGGAGCATGATTTCACGGATGAAACCACAACCGTTTGAAAATCACACCGTCCAACTAATGCACAAGAGACCCAAGATCAAACCCTTTAAATTTGGGAGAGATCCAACGGTGGGTTTAAAAAAAAAATAAAAAACCAGTACATAGAGATGATTTTAGGAACGTGGGAAAAATCATTTAAAAAACATGGTTTTTGGCAAAACGAAGCTTTGTAGCTTTGCCGGAGACGACTGGAATTCAGTCGTCTTCTCCGGTGTCATCAACGGCGTCGGCGCCCTGGCGCAAACGCCAGGACACACAGCAGAACGCACCAGGAGAGGACGTCGAATGACGTCGGCGTCGCACGCATGCGGAAGGGCCGCGATTGGCGGTTGTCGTGGGGTCGGGACGAGGCGTGTCTTGGCGACCGTGACGCACGCAGCGCGTCCCCGTGACGCATCTCGGCTGCGTGCTTTTTCATGATGCTGAAATTCGCTGGTTTAAACCGGCGGAAAATGGAACCGCCGGTAAAGACCACCTTATGGTGGTCTGGCAGGCCCCATTTACGTATTGTTTTCACAAAAACTTGATTTTTGGGAGATAGAGGAGTCCAAATCACTATCCGAAAGAGGCGTTGTGACCATATTGACGACGCGGACCTAGTCCTAGCTTAAAAACTTATAAATGACCACTTTTTATTTAGAAAAATTTTTAAATAGTAGTGTGACATGTACAGGTGCACTTGAATATACCAGTTAAAGGGAGTTATTAGCAAGCTAGTGGTCTCACATTGAGGTAGGTGACGATAATTAATGCTTTGCCTTGATTTTTAAACCATGTTTAAACATAGCATCATGTGTGATTGTGTTTTAAATTTGCAATTATTATTTGTCGTGGATTTCATGCAACTTTGAGCATATTATGATTATTATCAATTGAAATCTTTTCTTGAATAAACTCATGAGTAATGTTTTTATAAGCATGATGTTAATTAATTATGCTTAAATAGAGACTTATTTATTATTATATATTGAAAATGCATGGATTTACATGGAAATAAGAATAGAGGCATATTAGCTGGTCCTTTTATAGGCTAACCCCAGGATAAGGGGCATGTCTTGGGGATTGCGAGCTATAAGTGCTCTTGAGTTTTAGCATATACATATGATTTTCGTGTTTTATATTTGATGACAGGTGCTCTCGTCTGGTGGGCTTTTATGCTAGGAGGGATAGGGCTAGCCACCCACCCTCCGAGATTGTGATGTGATGATATTGTGATATGATAGACACCTGCCCATAGATGGAATTCGGTAGGGGTTTGGTAACATGGAAAGTCCACACTACCCGTCTGAGCCTTTCCATGGGGACAGACGCTAAGTCTCCTGTTATGGTGTCGACGAAGAGCGGCAGTGGTTGATACCCATGGAGGGTTGCCACTGCAGCATGATAGCCCATATTCTTATTATGTGTGTATGTATGATGAGCATAGTTATAGATTGTATGCCTGGGTGTGACGACACTCAGAGGTTGGCTATGAGTACTCTTGATCAGTGATGTTAGTGCGATGTGGTGAGACTCATTACCTTAGGGTGCCCTTATTATTATTATTATTGTATGCTCATTTACATTGATTTATGTCATGTTTTGACTCCGTGAAATGCATGTTTTAGCATATGGAATAAATTGACATTTATTTGGACATGACATTATGATACTGATATTTTCATAAATGATAGACTTTTCATCAGTACTGTTAATTATTTTTTTCATTTATTACATTAATTGTCTATGTACCTACACAAGCGATAGCTTGCTGAGGCATTGCTTTGTTTTGCAATGCCTTAGATCTCGAGCGCGACATCAGGAAAGGAAAAGCTGTTGAGAAACCGCGAGAGCCGCCGAAAATCTTTTTCCTATAGTTTTAGGCAATTGATGTGAGTCATTAAATAAGATTGTCAATTGGATTTAATTATGGACTGCATACTTTATATTTTGGATTTGATTGAGATGTTTGGACATACGTTGGACATTTATATGGGATGTTATGATAGATAGACCCTGGGCCATATTCTTATTGTGTTTTGGACATTTATTTGATTTAAAATAAAGGCGTCGATTTATTTGACGTTGATTGATATGAGTATTGCTTTAAATCTAATTATGTTTTAAATTTTATGTATGCCATTTTGAAAAAGGAAAAATAACACTTGGAGTTTTTAAGATATGTTTTAGTAAATGGTTAAATAAAACTTTTCTCATGGGATCCCAAATGCTCTTATTTAAAATGCCATTATTATTATAAAAAAAAATGTCTTAAAAATCCAGGGTGTTACATTTAGCTTCTTATGTTTAGCCTATTTATGGAAAGTCATGCAGATATGATTATTCTAACTACTTCTTGTTTTATTGTTAAGATTTAAATGGTCTTCATTTAAAGCAAAAGGAACATAGGCCACAGGCATCCAATCACAACAATCTTTGGTGTGTAGGTAATCTAAGGGAGTCTGAACAAGTTGTGCAGATTAGATCTTTTGAAAATTACGCCTAAAATCATGAAAAGATAGTCAAATATCATATGCTACTTTAGACTTACGAAAATGTTAGGGTCTTATTCATCTTATAGGCCAAACTTAGATAGATAATACCTTAACATTTTGCTCTATTAGAAGAGATCAGCCTCTTGGAGTAGTCCCTGTCTTATTTTCATCGCTTTTGAACTTCCCTGGCATCCATCTTTTCACATTGTCTATCTTAGATATGATCAAGAAATTAAGGAGTTTGGATGACCAAAGTGACCAAACGTTTTTGTTCTACATGTGTATTTACCTTGCTCGGACAAATACCTTATTAGAAGACCTCGAGATGGGATTATTTTCATTTCTCTGTTTAGGGCTTTTGAGAATTTGTGCGTAAAATCTAGCTATTAGTATTCTTTTTCTTCTTCTTTCTTTTTAATTTTTTATTATTATACAAAGAAGTAAAAAATTACAAAGGAAATCATTCACACACTCTCTCCTAAATTCATTCATTTCTTAATGAATGGAGGGTACCAACCTCAAAATAGTAATTAGCATCAAGGGTAGAGGCGCCTCTTTCCGTTTGGCTATCCTCCTAATCTAAACCTAGACATGATAAGAGGAATGCCATGGAACACGACCATCTCGTCTGTTGTCATGATGCATTTCCCTTTTGCATAAAAAAGCCTCCACTTTAGTTGATCCAGCCAGCCCATTTAACCTCTCCAACATTGAAGGTGATGGTAGTAAGAAAATCGTACGGATTAACCAGTCTAATATATTAAAGAAGGTATTTGATCACAGAAATGTGCGGTTGAGAAGTTGGGATACCAAAATCACAGTATTTGAATGCTATGCTGTCATTTTTGGAATAAAATGTGTCCAAATTTCAAAATCAGCAACGTGAGATAAAGGGTTAGATCAACCAAAGGTGGGCTCACCATTAAATGCCAATCATAGTTGGTTGCAGAAAAATTGACAACTAACATCTATGATTAGATTTAGAATTATGTGTGATCGAGCACGTGTGAGTGATTTAATCTTATAATTCTTCTCTTGTTACCGAAAAAAATAATGAACTTGATCAGAAAAAAAAAAAGAAAAAAAAGTTAACTAACGTGTGGCTGCGCTTTCATGGATTCCTTCGATCATGAAGTTCAAAAGGGGGTCCACTTGAGTGGGCCCAAAACAAACAGTAATGGACGATGACGATCATCATCTGATTGTGAAGTTGGCTCGAATGGTAAGCCTACGAAGGAATTTGGCACCTGTAATTCCGAGGCAAAGCTGTACCAAAGCGCGTCCCATTTTTGCCCTAAAGCTTTTGGGGCGAGTCACAGGTAGTCCCGCGAACTACCAACCGGAGAATCCTTACTCCCCGGTTCATTCCGGTCGCCGCAACTTTTCTTGCGCGTAGACGATAGAGCTCCTTGGTATTCCCTAGACAGCCATCCAACCAGCCTGCCAGGAATGCCCTTTATTATTCATTTATTTATCTGCCCCTCGTATTGAAGAATACTTTAATTGGAGAAGCTGCGGGTTCGCCGAAGTCAGTATCCGAGGGCAAGTGATGCCGCGTTTGACTGCAGAAGAGCGAGCCTGGTACGTGAGAGATTAAGAAAGAAGTGGGGGGTATTTTGGGAAAGACTTCCAGGATAAATAAGTGGCAGGGGGACGTGGATTTTGTCAAACGCGAAAAGAAAAGAAAAAGGTGGAGGGGGGGATTTTGGCGTGGAGGAAAAGGAATGTGTGGAAGGAAAGGAGGGAAGACGAGAGAGGCACAAGTAGAAGAAGACGACGAAGAAGAAAGGAATCGTCGTCTATGATCAGACAAGAATCGACAGCCACGGAAGAAGTAGAAGGAAACGCTTGACGCTGAGGGATTTTTCGTTTCCATCTCTCGATTTTGTTGTTTCCTTGTTGTGGCGGCGAAGATCAAGCCGTCGTCGGTCGTCGATTTTGCAGTTTCGGGAAGATTTTTGGTTTTCTGTTACAGGTATTCAACCTTCGCTCTTGATTTCTATGTTTTTTGGTTGTTTTTCGTCGAGATTTCTCTCCGGAGCGCTTTATTAGGCTATGGAAACCAGCAGGGATTCTGCGGATGGTTTAGTTTTGTAAGATCCGTGGGATATGCTGAGGAGGTGGAAGAAATCACGGTTTGGAACAGGTTTTTCTTGCCATGGAAGATATCAAGAAGATATGAACTTGTAGAGGACGGAAAAGGTTGGATTTTTGACAAGGAAGAAGAATCTGAAGACCATTGAAGGCTTAGGATTAGGGAATATAGATCTGTTTGCATTCTAGGGTTAGTAGGGTATCGTGGATTCCTGAAAGTGAAGGAAGATGAAATCTTGCAGGGCAACGCCACCTTGTTTGGGGTTGATTCTTTGGTTGATGTTGCTTTTCTAGGGAACCAGTTTTTGGGAAATGGTTATGCTGTCTCTCGTCGATTTGGAGTTCGGATTTCCTTTTCCCTGAGAGGTATGGTGCAGGATCGAGGCAGAAACGCCGTCAATCCTGGATCTAGGTTTTGCATCGGTGTTTTCTTGAGCAGGATTTGCAACCTAGGTTGTTTTGTGCTGCATCTCGAATCTGCTGTCTTTGGGTTGTTTTGTTTCAGAGACGAACCACTTGTGCTTGTGTGAAGGCCTCACACGTTGTGTTGGTTATTCAATGTGACTCGGGAAGATGGTGTGTATGTTATTCATCCTAGAGTGATTTTATCAGCACAAAATAGGATGTATTAGGTTCACAGGTCTGACATGAAGAATGCCACTAATTCTCTACATGTCTATGTTGACTGGATCTATCTTCCATTGCTCAGTCAAGGGATCATCTGTAGGTTGATATTACTGACAGTTTGTTCTTCTAGAAGCTCAATCTTCTTGTGTTTGCTTCTGTAGGTTTCAGGAAATACCAAATCATCGAATTTTTTTAGCAGGATGAAGGTCTAATGAATCCATCCCTTGGGGCAATGGTAAATAATTGTGTCTTTTTATGGTTTTGATTGAAGGGAGTTTGAGAAATTGTTGAATCATAGGTGATGGTGCACTGTGGCCATCTGCCCTGCAGATTTAATTGGATGCAGTTGTTTCATGCCTCCCTTGGAGTTGCAGAATCGGTTATCTGTAACTGTTGATGTGGATGCAAAATGTTTCTACTCAAGACTTTTGGATGGTTTCTATTGTTTGGGGTAGAATTTATTTTGGATGTCTCTTTGCTAATTGGAGAGTTGTTGTGAAAGTATGAAATGTGAAATTATCTATTCACTTCTCAATCTTCTTGGCACAGTCTGAACATCAGAATGTTTAATTGGAGAAACTTTGAGGAATTTTGCTTCCACCAGTTTTGCCCTGCTATTGAGTGGACAAGTGTGCTATTTGGTCTTCTTTATGTTGCTTCAAGTTTTTCATTGGTTCTATTTAGTTGTCTACAAGGAAGACTAGGCCCCTATGGGCATTTCTTTTTGGTTTTGACCATGTTCAATGCTGCAATGTGAACTGGAGGAGTTGCATGCAAGCCTTTAAGGCTGGTTAACAATCTGCCCGAAGGTAATGGCCTCCAGAGGCATGTATTGGCAGTCTGTTATCAGCTTTAGGGCTCAATAATAAAGCTTCAAATCTAATTTAGTAATACTTTCTGATTGAAGTAGCATGTAGTTTGTGCAGTGCTCATGGATGCTGATCTAAGCTTTTGTTTCCTGCAGATAACTCTCTCCAACTTTGCCACGTCTGTTCAGGAAGTAAGGAACCTGTTCACCATTTCTATAGAAGCGAAGGCAATGAGGGCCTCAATTCAATGGTTAGTTCATAACTTCTTCATTTCGTGGATACAATCAAATGACACCCATACCTGCTTTATACGGGTTTGCACTTTGTTTTCCCAAACCTAGATACAAGAAAGAGACATGGATGTGTACCTTATCTGAAACATGCATGTTTAAAGTGGCCATGTGGGTGTCAATGGTAGTTCACTGTAACTATCAAACTTCCCAAGAGATTTTGCATTTGTTTTCTTGCTTTTTTGTTATCCTCATTATACTACCTGCCCTCATAGAAGTTTTTGTATTGTGGGTAAACTTTATTAGTTCCTATTTGTAGTCGTGTGCTACTTTATATGTGATTTGAACCTTCAATTTATTATTATTGCTTTTCTGCAATGGCTCAAGTGTTTGAATGGAAGATGTTTGTTAAATTGCAGATTCCTTTCTGCAGATGTACTGGGGGATTGTCCACTAATCTTGAAGGAACTAGAAGCCGTGAGGTGGCACTTCTCTGCAAGATTTGCGGTGGAAAACCATTGGTGGTGGATGGGAGAGGAGTTCTATCGGGGAGCATGCTGAGCACAGTAGGATTGAAACTGACTAGAGTCATTGACCCAGACTTGAACTGGAAAACGGTTTCAAAAAGGCGGGCGAGAAGTTCAGTGGCTGGTGGCTATAAAAAGAAGCCTGCTCCAGGAATTGTCAAACAGAGGACAGATCTTATTGATAAGAACCTGAAGAAAGTGGAGGACATGCCAGTCTCTGAATCTGAGAAGGTATTTTTCCCTATGGTGAATATTTTATTTATTAAATTCTGATCTAAAAGTAATCATGGTGTATCTCATAATCTTTACATATTTTCTTCTATTGGCAGCTTGGAGTAACTATTCTTGGACGACGATTCAGTGAACCCATAGAGAGTGTACCAATTAAGAAAAGGAAGTTCCGGTTGGTTCGATCTCCATCACCTCCACCTCGGACACCTTTGCCATGCTCGAAGGAGTTTGAGGGTCTTCTGAAAAATCAGTCTGCTTCAGATCAACATATTGCAGAAAATCTGAGCTTCAATGAGCAGGGGTCTGCACTACACTGTGGTGGGGAGCAACAGGATGCAACCATGAGTACTGGTACCACAACAAACTTTTGCCCGCTTGACAACCTTAGGATGATTGATAAGACAATTAACTTGGAGGACATAAATGGAAAACATGGGGTGAGTGTAGACTTCTCTGGTATTTCAATATTGGCTGCAGCTGCCTGCAATACTAATGTGGGAGGCAGTTCCAGAAATGCTGAGGATTCTCTAGGAAAAGGATACTCACCTACAGATGAAGGGCATCTTTCCATTCAACAGCATGGCAGACCGAGCTCAGAGCCTAGCAAATCATGCAAGGAACATGAATTAAATGGTTTTGGATCTTCTGGTGGCAGAACTGATGTGAAAACGGGAGCTGAAGTATCTGCAGGGGAAAATTGTATATCGGTTGGGACCAGCAAGGACTTCCAGAAAGATCTGGGAATAGGGTTCAGCAATGAAATAGATGATAAGAAAACAGTGGACTATGTCATGGCAGACAAATCTATGCATTCTTCACCTGATCTTTCCAACGAGGAGAATGAAACCATAGGACGGGCTGGATCTGTTTCTTCCCGGGATGACAGGTTGCACTGGGATTTGAATACTGTCATGGATGCATGGGAGAGTCCATGTAATGATCCTATCATTTATGACAAGCGACTTGCTGATGGAACCTGTGAATGGGATACAGAAGATGTAAATGGGGGTTTAGAACTTTGTCAGGTGCAGACAAAACTTCAAGAGTCTAAATGTATCAGTGAATTGATGCTACAACGCACAGATAGTCAAGTTGCTTTAGATGATGCATGCAGCAAAAGTATTGCAACTGTGAACTCAAGAATACAGGAAGGAGATAACTCATCTTCCGGTGGTTCAGATGCGGATTTTGCTGCAAACAACGAGGCCAAGGTATGCATATCAGTTCCAGGAATTCATCAATCAACTGAAGAGGAGCATCTACTGGATGCTTTCCCTGGTCCTGACCGTATTGGTTGCTTACAAGAGAGGCATCTTTCTGGTTTGACTGATAGTGATCCAAATGCTTCAGTGAATGTTGCAGGAGAAGCAATTGCTGGGTGTAATGAAAGGAAAAGTAGCTTTACCACTGAAATTGTTGCTAAACCAGTTGAACATGCTCCAGAATCTGTGGATTCCTGCAATATGATAAGCATCTGTGCTGTTTCCAAAGAAAAAGCTGTTGTCTACAGCATGAGTTCTGACTGTATTGCAGAAGGGGAAACCAGATCATCTCTTCTGGTTGTCAGTGAAGATGTATGTGTAGTTCAGACTACCAACACGAATGAATTGCAGCCTGATACTGATGGCATAACCATTAACAGAAACTTGCAGGAAGATCACAACCCCACATCTAGGGTTGATCTTAAGAACCAGTCAGTAGACCAATTTATGACAGATGCAAAAAGAGAAGAAACTGTCTGTCCACGGACTCCACTTCTTGAGAATAATAAGGTTTTACAAGATGCAGATTTGTATAAGGTTCCTTGTAATACTGTTGGTGATTTAACTGTTCCCTACAGTGCTAAAGGAACAACTGGTTTTCTGGGTGATGAAGAAGGGAAGAAGATAGCTGGTGGTGGCTTTCCGTGTCATGTAGTACAAGTAGAACCTGAATCTCTTGATGTTGCGTCCAGTAGTGCTGTACATCACTCAGAAACTTTTAACACAAGTTCTTGTCACGTGGATACTGATACTTCTGTCTTTCAAAGTTCTCCCAAGTGTGAGGCATTATCCACCACTGAAACTGCACGTCTTATTGAAGGTGAGAAGCCAGTCCCAGACATGAATACACAAGATGGCAAAGTGTCTGAGATTGCTGATGAAGAGATGCATGCTACTGGTACAGAGTTTCCAGTGCATGTTGAGTCAAAGGATCCCATGTCTGTGGGTAATCCAACAAGTGAGACTGCAGTAGTTCTAGATCCTTGTTCTCCAAAAGATGGTATGAGGTCTCCAGAGGAGTGCAGAAGTGATGTTAACAGTGCCTGTGAAATTGCTCTGGAAGATACATACGAAAGTGATTATGATTCAGACAATTCTCAAGATGATCCTGATCACAGTGTTGTAGAAATGGGGGAGGTGGGCGAGATTTTGGCAGATGATGATTCTCAATATGAGGATGGAGAATTTAGAGAACCAATTGGTCAAAGCTGGGTAGAGGATCTTGATGAGGAAGGGGAAGCTGAACCTGTGGACTATGGGTCAGACAACAGGGAAGCTGACATCTTACTAGTTGAAAGTGCGCAATGCAATAAAGAGATGGCATCAGAAGCTAACCATGTACACCATGATATACACCTTTTTGGGAAGAAGAATGAACAAGAAGGTGAGTGTCAACCCAGCTTGCAAGGTTTGTTGGAGTCTGATAACTCAGATGTTGGAAATGGTAAGAAAGAAACAAGAGAGGTTGTGAGAAAGATCTCAAGGGGACAGCATGGAAGGAGAGATGGCAATGAGAAGCCTGGGGCAAATGTGGAAATTGCAGTTGAAACAAGTGGTGCAAGTGACAAGTTAATAGTAGATGATGAGTTAGGCCTCAAAGAAGATGGTGCCAGGGAATCACACCATCCTGTGAGTTTGAGGATGAAGTCATCAGGATGGGATCGATTGCCAGAAATTTCCAGAAGTTCTGAAGCAGTTATGAGCAAGGGAAGTAGGACTTCTGTGAGGAATTATACAGGTTCCAATAATGATATGTCTGATGGTGGGGATTCTTTGCGAAGGCTGTTGGGTAAGGAATTGTCGTCGTGGATTGAAGGGCCAATGTCCTCTGATGCATCAATTAGAAAGGACAAAGTATATATTCATGGAAGCAGGTAATTTTGTGGTTAGTTTTGATTCTGTTTAAGAAGTGTCTGCATATCTGGTTGCGTTATTGTGTTTAGTGTGTGTTGCATGCACAAATGTGATCATGACTCGGAATGTTTTTGAACACTTTGGTGTGACTGTCTTGAGGTCTGTGGGGGTTTCTGTGCACGCATTTGTTGCGTTTCTTATATTCTCTACTGTGTCATATGTTTGTAAGTTTTAAATTGTGATGATTGTTGCATTTACAGACCAGATAACCCTGATGACCCAAATCTTCGATCTGAAAGAAATGTGATTGGAAGAGTTGGATCAGGCAGAGGAGGTGATCATTGGTTGGAATCTTCAGGTGGCACATGGAGTCAAAATCGTCGCCATTCACCTGGTTACTTTGGATCTAGTGATTTTGGGATCTCTGGGCCAAAGAATGCTGCTGCTGTTGCTGCTGCAAAAGTAGAGAGTAGTGGGTTTGTTGTTGCTCCAGATGGCACCATTGTAAAAGCAGGTGGCGCAGGACCTGGTGGTCGGGTGCTTAGGGGATCAGAAAATGCTTCCTCTGAGAGAATGCAAAGATCTCTGACCGGGAGGGGATCCCCAACTGACAGGGATGGAGCTTTGGGAATGCAGATAGGGCTTGGATCTGTGAGAGAGATGAGCCCTGATAGAAATATTAATGTTGGTAGGGGCCAGTCAGGCAAATATGCACTGAGGATGGTTGGTGTGGGCCCCCCTGAGAGGTATAATGGACCTGTACATGATGAATTTGATGCTTCAATGCGTATGCAACACCCTTTAGCCAGGAGAGAAAGAAGCTTTTCTCCATTTCCAAGGACGACTTCTCTTCATCCATCACGAGCCCGCACAAAGTCTCGGTCAAGATCCAGAACTCGCTCTCCCATATGGACTTCTCCAAGGGGAAGAGGTGGTGGTGAGATAAATGGGGCCCTGGCTTTTCAAAGACATAGTAGGTCACCAAATTTCAGATCAGAGGCTAGAATGGAGAGGGTCAGGTCACCTAATAGACGACCTTATTTTCCAGAATATATGGTTCGTTTTGTTTCAGCATCCAGAAGTCATGGTTTCCCACGGCATGCTTCCAGATGGGTTCATGATAGGAAGGATGGACCTGATCGTTTTAGAGAGCATGAGTTCAAACGATCTTCAGTTTCAGAGAGGAGCCCTCCAGGAAGAGTATTCTCAAGAAGCCATAGGATTGACTTAATGGATTCACCGGGAAGGTTGAAAGCAGATGAGTTTTACCGGCCCCTGCATACCGACAGATTCCCAGAATTCGGTGTTGGTAGAGGGCCTCGGCATGCTGGAAGTGATGATGATAGAAGGAAGCATGGTGACAGGTACAGAATGATTCATCCACTACGACATCATGACATTGATGGTGATGTCAAACGCTTCAAGTACGATGAAGAAGATGGTTTCAGGGCACATATCTCTCGTGCCAAAAGTGCTTCAGATATCCGTGGCAGAGGGAGTCCGAGGGAGTGTGGCAGGGGCATTGAGAGCAGGCTTGGTAATGCACCTAGGAGAGCTAGGGAAGAAAAAGATCATTTCAGGTACCATAGAGAGAGAAAGCACAATGCTGGCTTCAAGAATTTTGGAATGCGGGACTGTGAAGAAGATGTAGCACCTAGAAGGAGAAGACCATCATGATTTTGTTGCTAGTTTTTGTCATCTGGTGTTTCCGTGGGTTGTTATAGATGCTGGACCTGGTGATCATTTTTTCTTTCAGCAGGAAAGCATCTCAATCCTGCATTGCTTGTAAAAACCACATCATCACTATTAGGAATTCTAAGAAATTTTGTTTGGGCTCATTTTTCTACTACTTTTTTAATTCTGTTTTAATTTTATGTTTCTCTTTATCCGGGCCCATTATAAGCTTAATGTAGCTCCTGTTTGAGGTCATTGAAGTATGATCACTCAGTGAAAGTTAAATTTATGCTTTTTGTGCATTATGATCCAAATTGATTTATACTTGATTTGATTTTTTTTTTTTTTACCATTTGTGGAAGATTCTGCATTTTATTTGAGAATGATGTTTTACTGAATGGACTGTGGCCAAGACATATGTACCTGAATCTAAACATGTAAACATGGGATTGTAACATATCTTGTATCTGCAGCTTCCAACTTGATGGCTGACAGTTCTCATCTTCGTGAACCTTTTTTAACTTGTTTTCTGGATGCTGATCTTCTGATGTTCCACTGTACTTGTAATCATGGTGATATTTTTTATAGTAGACTAAATGATTTCCTGACAATTATTGTACAGCAAACAATTAACTTTTAGTATTTGTTGTTGCATGATTTACAATTTTGAGGACCCTTGAGGATCAACATAGTTGCTCTGGGGAGATGGATTAGAGTCATGAAGACTTTCTTTGATAGGTAAGTTCTTAAAATGTCACAGTTCTATGCTAGTTAGCTTACCTGTGGCGTTAACAGTTTCTCCTGGGTTATTGATAAGTATTTGATCAGGCAGAAGGGCATATGCCCTGGGCGATGGTAATCTTTTGCCTGGAAAATCCCGCTTTATTTATTCAGTCACCTTCTTTGTTTCTTCTGCAGACTTGTTGATTTAAATACATGTTTGAAGATCAGGGTGCCAAGCTCATGAAGGGTAATTCTTTTAACTTGATAGGTTTTCCCAATTTTGTTTGTCTGTGCAGTTATTTCTTCAACTTCAAGCTGTTTCCTTTTTCGTATGTGCTACCAAAATAATGAAATTGATTCTTTGTGGTTATTTATTTGAAAGTAACTACAGTTCTGTTTTGAAGTAGTTCTGGAAAGAAGTTGCAGTATTGCTCTTGCAGTCAGGTCATATTCTCAGTGGACTAAGTTTTGCAAGATAGATCTGCCTCATAGACTAGCTGTTGCCCCATTCATAAGAGATGGCTGACCAGAAATTTGTCTGCAGCTTGTCTGTCTTTGTTTTGGTTTGTTTCTGACTCCATTCACTTGTGTGTTGCTCTGCAGAGAGTTGCTAATGGAATGGTATAGTTTCATATGAAGTCATTATTGGTTGGAGAGCTTATGTTAGACCCTTTGCATGCTATGATGGATGATGCAACTCCATGTGGATTATTATACTGTCCCTAAATCCTACTGCAGTCTTATTCTTCTGTTGGAAAGCAATTGCTTGAATGACTGTCTTGGCTAGGAATTATTTTCCATTTGGTGAGACCTGGACTACTTGGTCAAATTTTGTTTTGTTACTGCCTATATACAGAAATAATGATGGTTTACAGAATCCAGCAATCCGGAAATGAATGGAGAACTTAATAATCCCGATAAGGTAATTCAACAGGGATTGGAGTTGGGAGTAGTAATTATATCTGAGGTGGTGAATTACCATTGAATCAGGTAACAATATTTGTGCTATTTAGAAAAAAAGACAACTGGTGAGACATAAGATCATTGATAGAGTCCGCAAAGATGGGTTTTGGTTTATGATGCTATTGGTAACAGCTTTTGATGAAAAAGGTATTTCTCATTCCAAGAATTTCAATGGTCCATGGGTGTTAGAACAACATATTACAAATAACCAACAGATAACAAAGAACCAGCAACATATTAAAAATTTAATGACCAAAACAATGTGACCAGTTACATTTGGAGTAAGTACTTATCATCTAAAGTGGGATAAGGTCTTGATGATGACGATGACGATGACTTATCATCTAAAGAAGATTAAATGGGACCTTGAGTAATGGGCTGTGGAAGGTAGAATAGCAAATTAGAACCAACCAATATAAGCTGATAACAACGAACTAACAACAGATTAACAATTTGACGGCCTAAACAATACAACCAGTGGCCTTTTCTAAGTAATTATCATTTGAAGTTGACCTTGGGCATGGGCTGTATGAACAATTTGGCCCTTCCAAACCCTTCCAAAGTAATTAATTGTCATGATTTTGCTTTATGTTGGAACAATTGGGAAGAAGAAAGGATAGATTGCAGGAAGATGGTGTAGAGAGCAAAGGAATAAAGAAAGAAATACAGAGAATGCAAGAAATAGTGTTGATAAAATGTAAGCAGGAGAGTGGAAAAAAGGATTTGGGAAGTCCAATAAAAGCAAAAAAGGAAGCTTTGATTTTTCAGATCGAAGAAAAGGTGAAAGTTGCAAATGAAAGCCGCATTGCTGAAACAATAGAAAAGGAACTAGAGTCTTTATTCTTTTGAATCGTATATTTGTCCTTGCAAAGTTGTAAAGGAATGCAGGACAGCAGAAACAATAGAAAAATGAACTAGAGTTTCTATTCTTATGAAATAAGTGTTTGCTGTGGTTGAAGGAAGCATATGTGTATGTGGCAGTTTCTGATTGCTTTTGGAGATAGGAGTTGTGCGTCTCTTATAAGAAAGTTCCATGTTTTGGCTTATCTTTGAGTGTTTCTTTTGTTGCTATGATATGGTTCTTACTGTTTTTGGTACTGCAGGACATTTTGGGGTTTTAGAATGAAGGAGATGAAACTCTGAAGTTGTCGGTCTCTAGCTCAGATAAAAAGGAGGGTTTTGCGTTAGGTGCAGGCTGGCAAGGAAAACTCATGGCAAACATGAATTAATCTTTGACATTTCCTCAGGCTAGGGTGTTTCCTTTAAGCAGCACACTGCACTAGATCTTAGGTGCAGTGGAAATGGACAAGGGCTGCAATGGCGTTTCCCTTGAAGTGACACGATGTGTCGGATCCTAGTTGTAGTGGAAAATGGGCAAGGGCTACTGGAGCATTCCCTCGGAAGTGATGACCTGCATCAGAACCCAGGTGTAATGGAAAGTAGGTATGGGTTCATGTCATGGGGGTTGAGAAGTGCTTTGTTAAATGGGCTAGCTTAGAAGAATAAGATTCTTATTGTCACATGTAATATAAGCATATTGACATAGAAGCATTTGGAGTTAGTAGATATGATGAAACGCAAGAGAGTCAACATCACTTGTATCCAAGAAACCAAGTAGAAAATGGGCTAAAAATAGAAAAATCACTGGGGTATAAGCTCTGGTATGTAGGAAAGGACAATAATAGAAATTGTGTAGGAATAGTGGTGGATAAAGAATTAAAAGATAGAAGTTATAGACGTTAATAGAACTAGTGATATAATTATACAAATAAAACTTATTCTAAGAGAGAAGATCATAAATGTTATAAGTGCATAGTACTGTAAGTAGGGTTAGAAGATAGAATCAAAGTCATGCAAGAAATTTCTAATATAGAGTGGTTATTTATAAGAGTAGACTTAAATGGTCATGTAGAAAAAGAAAAAGAAAGATATAAAAGGGTACATAGTGGTATGGTATTAGAGAAAGAAATGATATGGGGAAAGCCATCTTGATTTTGCTTTGCTATATAACCTAGCTTTGACAAATTCTTTAAGAAGAGCGATGAACACTTAATAACCTTTACAAGTGAAACATATAAAAGCCAAACAAACTTTTTTCTACTAAGGAATATTGAAAGATCAGTGTGTTAAGGATTGTAAGGTGATACTCGGCAAGAGTTTAACCTCACAACGTAGGTTAATATTTATAAATATCTACATTAAAAGATGGAAGAAAGGAAATGAACTTAATAGGTGTCTAAAAATTAAGTGGTGGAACTTAAAAGGGGAGAAGATAAGTGAGGCTAATTTTTGACAATAAGAATTGATTTTGAGGCAAAGCTTATTTTTGATAAGAAGAATAACCTCGCATATGTAGAAACTAGAAACTGAGGATTTCCAAATGATCAAAATATGAAAACTGGAAAGAATAGGCAACACGAGGGGCTTGAGTTTCAGTGAGTCCCCAGAATGGAGAAATTAGAAGACTAATAGTTAAGCATATTAGTAATTAGATTATGTTAAATGGTTTACATCGGGATAAAATTGCCATTTTAGGAAGTAACAAGCAGTTAAATTACAGTGCTCAGTTTTACGGATCTATTGTCAGCTAAGTTCTAAGCTACAGACTTTTTAGACAAGTAACAATTTAATGACTAATGAGCAAATTTCTTACAGATTAGAGACCTTTGTAAAAGATGTCTTAACCTTTGAAGAGAGAGTACTATCTATTTGGAAATTGATACCGGAGATAAATTTGTGAATAAACATTGTGCTGGGCTGTCGAGCCAAAGGCATTTGTTGGCTAAGATGTGCTCCATAACCGGGAAAGAATATCATCGAGTCAGTCCTCTTTGGTGCTGTTGGTGGATGCATTAGTTGAATTTAGTGTCATGGTTTGAGGGTTAAGCTGGGGTTGGGCAGTGTTAGAGGAGAACTTGGGAAAGATGGAGGAAGATTGTAAAACGTGTTCACTTCTACCTGGTGTAACTGCTGCGTTAAGCAGCCTTTCGCTGAGGAATTTTTGCACTGTTCAATGTAAGTGCTTGGGTGTTCGAAACAAGTCAGAGCCATAATAACCAGAATAATGGAGTTTGACGACTTTGGTAGGGTTAGAAGTTAACGTAGGACATGGACCAAGATGTACAGATGCTATGACACAGTCAGACAATCTCTAGCAGAAATTCTCAACAGGTTTTGGCTAGTTTTTGGCCACGATTTACCTCCTATACTGGAGCTAGAATCTCTTTCTCTCTCTTCTGGGTATGTGAGATTCTTCTCTCATGATTTTTATTGTAAAGGTGTGGAAATTATACTGGAATGCGTGCGGTCAATGAGGTCATATATAAATTGAGAAATTGAATATTAAAATTGAAATCTGTTGCCTTTCTAGCAGATCCAATACTGATTTTGAGTGCTGATTACCTCAAGTGCAGGGACATCTGGACTAGAAAGAAATTCTTGAGGGACCATAGTTCTACACCTGTAGAAGAGCAGGTTATCCCACCGCTTATGTAGGCATTTCCTTCGCTGATACCCAATATTTTATGTTAGGAAAAATGAACTCGGGAACTTATGTCATGCATGACGGTGTTTGCAAAGGCGTTGTGTGCCTGAAATTTCAAGTTGAAGCATCTGATGCTTTGAGTGAGGTGTATAAAGTTTATTCCTTGTGCCGTGTTTCTGTTTGAGTAATTTTGTTCAGTATTTCTGTTCCTTCTGTTGTGTTTTTACTCTGAAGGGAATTTGGACTGGTCACATTCAAATTCTTACTCTCCAATGACTGAGATACTCCTTGAAAAGAATAAATTAATGACAGTCTTATTCTTTGTTTTCATTGGTTTCTACAGGCACATTCCTTATTTTGGATATCATCACCATGGCATGATATCATGTAACACAGTAATAGTAATTTTATGATGTTTCAACTTCCACTACGAGAAAAATGAATTTTCGCAATGGAATTTTGAAGGTGGTTTCAGAAAACCACCATCTATAGTCTTTTCTCTAGCAATTGCCACAAGCACATAGCAAGGGCAACTGATGGGTAATGCGGTGATGGGTAATAGATGGGTGACCGCATCCTTGGGACTTTTTTGTAAGGAGATTTTTTCTTATTATAGTTACCAAATTAAGTTGGGTTTAACCAGTACTAATCTCTTGTATATAAACCCTTTCCTTAATCAGAACTTTTCTCCTCCTCTCTCTCTCTCTCTCATGCTCTCTCACCCCTCTTGTTTCCATTCCAGAAACCCTTATTTTTTGCCTGCCAGATTTTCTTCGATTTTTCTTCTCTTTTTTGGATTAATTTGGATTTTACGGAGCAAGATCTTCAGATAACCGAACCGCTTACAAGATTGTTCCCTTCGTACATGAGCTATTCACTGTCAATCTCAATCAATTGATGATCGTAAAACATTTTTCGGGTTTTTTTTTTTTGGTGTGGATTTGGCAATGTATTTGTGCAACAGAGGAGTTTGTGCACCTTTTTTGTGGATATGAAGTGCATTAGTTGAAATCTAAAGAAGCCTTAGCTATTTGAGGACGAAGCTTTAGCGTAATGACCCAAATTTTGGAGACATTTTGGATAAAGAACAATCACGATGTTGCTATTTGCCAACGATATTGTAACTTGTCTATTTTGAGAATGAATATATTTTTATTATATGTTTAATGGTCTTAATAGGTCGTTGGATGTTTTATCTTAATTAACATAGAAAACTTAGGAATTTGTGAAGAAAATTAGTGTCACTAGATTCTACACTCAAAATGGAATTCAACATATAAAAAAAAGCCGAAAACAGAGCTCGTATGAAAAAGTTATAGGTGTTTGAAGATTGAGGGCATTTTTGTAAATTGCATCTAAAAACAAAAACGATAAAAAACGCAGAGGCCCGTTTTGATAATGGCACCCCCGTCTTCTTCCTCCTATAGCCATCGACATTCCCGATCCTTCCAGAACCGCCTTTGTACGGTGGTGCTGGAAAGAATGGCGGCACTGCCATGGGACGGCACCGCCTTCCCTCTCTTATAAATTTCCCCTACTCCCCCTTCTCTATCATGGTATTTTTGGGTTCAAATCCGATTCATTACCATTTCCGGCAAAGAGGGTTTGGAGCAAACGTTTTAGGCGTACGATGGCTCCACAGTGGATTTCCAGGTACATCCTCCTCCCCATCCTATACCTCCCTTCTTTCCCTTTTGTTTTCCCCCAGAGTCTGGCCGGATCTAACGTTTCTCGGCCGGAGAATGCCTTGGGAAGAAGGGTTCGTTCCGAAACCCTCAACCCGACGACCAGGGTTCCGACAGGGAGCCGAAACCACTAACAAGGGCGCCATTTCAGGCTGCCCAGGTTGGTCCTCATTTCCCTCTCCTTCGCAGCCCAGATCCACGCCAGATCTAGGTGTTTTTTCGGCCAAAAATCACTAGCTTTCTGTAGAAGAGACTAGACGGGTGAAAACCCGTCGGAGGCAACGCCTCCCAGGGGCGCACAGGCATCCCAGGGGTGCATGGGTGGTCTAGGGGCCCATGGGCCTGGGTGCGCCCATGCCAAGCTCCCTGGTGCGATAGTCGCGCGCGTGTCACGTACGAATAGATGCCCAACTTGACCAAGACACTCGGGCATCTCAGGAGCCAGGATGTGTGCGCAACTATTGCCTAAGATGCGTCCGCACGACGCTGTCTTGAACGCGCGCCCTAGGGCACCATTTCGGACATGTGCACGCGCACCATTTGAACGTACGCACACGGGCCAATGTGGTTGCCGTACGACTGGGGCGCACACGCATTTTAGAACCCATGGCGCGCAGGGCCTTCGGAGACGCATTTGGGTCGTCCATTAAGGCGCGACACTAAAATCCAAATTCAAAAGCTATATACTTTCGATAGATGATCCAAAAGAACCAATTGCGTCCATAATTTCAACACGGACCCAATTATAATATTTAGGACATGCTTAGATAAAGATAAACCTAAGAATGTCATAGAGTGATCCCTAAAAACCAACAAATCATATAGATATAACCTTTGCTCTGTGAACCTAGAAATAATGTCTGGATCTTATGTTTGAATGTCATTCAGGATTGTACCAAGGTATTGACTCGAATTAAAGACAGGCACGAGCTCAGAAACGACGCTCGAGGTAGGTAGTCTGATACTACTCTGTTTTTAAAATGCATCCCAAACTCTATTTAAGTTACCTGTTTTCATTTCTGTATCTAGTATGTGTTTTAAACCATGCTATTCTTATACAAGTGTGCGGGACCTGCTTTCATGATTTATGTATTTGACAAATCTTGCATTGAATTAAGAATGCTGTTGGGAAATAATGTTCTTATACGAGGTTACGGATTTATAACATTAAGTACAGTACTAGCATGAGTAGTGTTTATGCCATGCTCGCATACTTTGAAAACAAATGCATAAATTGCATAACTTATGTTGATTTGGGATTTGGACTGTGTATGTTTTGGGCTATTGAGCCTAGTGGACACTATGTTGAGGGGTACAGGTTTGGCCTCCTGGCCTCTACCACCAAAATGGTTGATGGTATAGCTGTCAAAAACGGCATTGTCCCTTCCCTGATTGCTGTGATAAACAAGGACGACCACTGGAGGTGTTCACGACACCCTTTCGGAGACATATCTATAGTTGCCGTGGAGGCTATGGTGAATTGGTCTCTAAATACCGGAGACACGCGATCCACAGGGATTCTGGTCATGAGCATAGTGACCCTATGATTACGGTGTGATTGATATGCATATAGCATTGAAATGGTCATAAACAAGTACTTGTGACTAGTTGACTTGAGACCCTGTGCATAATGCTATCGTTTGACTCATATGAAGACTATTTTAAGTATTTCCTGATCATTATTTACGATTCATTGATTTGCCGTATTGTGTAGATCTCATGACATGGATATATTGATTTCTATTAATTTCGGCTTTCTGAAATTAGGCATACTGCTAGTATTGCACACTGAGGTTTAATAAAGAATTTCAATAGATGACATTGCTTACATTTTTTTGTCATACAAATGTGCACTTATTTCAAATTAAGCATCCTGATGTCGTACATGCAAACCCTTTGAACTTTGTATGATGCATTGCTGTGTTTTCAAAAAGGGTAGTGTCAGGTTACATATTGAGTATGATAAATACTCAACCCAATCCATTATGTTTCAGATCAAACAATGTACAAATAGAAGGAGTATCAGAAGGCGTTAGACCTACAGTCGAGTAGGAAAAGGTAAGACTTAATTAGTGATTCTTTTGGTACCTGCTGTAATCTTAGTTGTAAGTATTTGTTTATAGCTGTGGCTGTGACTAACAATCCTGGGAGTAATATTTGTTTCGATTTGGTCTATAAATTGCCATGACACTATGCATTGAAAGTTCATTATGACGCTCGGGCTCTTTATACAATGATTTTTGAAAAAGAAAATTTTTTCCTGCATTCTTTTGCACAAAGTGTTTTAAAAATAGAGATTGATCTTGCTATGTTTTTATAAAATTGAATTCTAAAACCCGGGTTGTCACAGTTGGTATCAGAGCTCAGGTTCATGTTATTCACAGCCCAGTTATGAAATGGAGACTTATAATCAAGTTACATCAAAGAGAAAAACCGTTAGGATAACGTGATAAAGTCCCTTAAAAAGGTAGACATGGGTCATGTAAAAACAGATGCCACCAAGGAGAAGAGGAGGTGCAGCCCCAAGACCTAATAACCCTCCAGCTGACTTTGCTGGATTTGGTAATGGAATGGCTGAAGCCTTTCAGCTATTGATGCAACATATGGGGCAGTTCATGCAGAACCAACCACAAGCACCCGTGGCAAGAGCCTCTTCTCCAGAAAGAATTGCTAATAGAACAGAGGCCCAACTTGAACGATTTCAGAAAATGGCCCCATCATTCTCAGGAGAAGATGAGTTTGCAACAGTAGAAAAATGGATCTTTGACGTTGAAAAGTTATTCAAGGCTATGAAAATTCCAGAGGATAGGAAGGTTGCCATGGCTAGTTTCGTACTAAAAGGTGAGGTAGGCTTTTGGTGGGAAATGGCCGAGAGAACCTATTTTGAAGATAATAATGTTATACCTTGGGAAGAATTTAAAGTAGTATTTAATGAAAAGTACTATCCCGGCCACGTGCGAAAATAGAAAGAGAAAGAATTCATGAACTTAGAACAAAGTAACCTCTCCGTGCAACAATATGAAAATAAGTTCATAAGTCTTCGAAGATTTGCACCCAATGCTTGCTTCACAGAGGAAGGCGCTGCAGAGAAGTTTGTTGATGGACTACATTCAGGCCTCAGGAACCGAGTGATAGATTTCCAACCAACCATTGTAGCAAAGGCGGTGGAAATGGCGTCTCTCTTTGAAAAGGATTTTCAAAGGACACAAGCTGCTAGGGATGCAAAGAAGA
This sequence comes from Warburgia ugandensis, assembly GCA_035236585.1. Classification (NCBI taxonomy): domain Eukaryota; kingdom Viridiplantae; phylum Streptophyta; class Magnoliopsida; order Canellales; family Canellaceae; genus Warburgia; species Warburgia ugandensis. The sequence goes on from CP141139.1 coordinate 34,502,865, forward strand.
ATAATAAGGGGAAAAATGATAAAGGCAAAAGACCTCTCCAATCTTTTGGACCTCGACACCCGCACAAAAGACCGTTCGATCCTAAAGGAAGGAGGCCAAACGTCAAAATTTGCCTTAGATGCAACATATATCACCCCGATAGGCCATGTACCTTACCCCAATTTCCTTGTTACAAATGTGGAGAGATAGGACACATAGCCAGGACTTGCCCTAAGAAGAAGGTGGAAGAAGATTATAAGGAGAATCACATTCCTCGAAGTCAAGGAAGAGTATTCGCCATTACCTCTGGACAGGTGCAAGCATCCAACGCTGTAGTAGAAGGTACGCTTTATATCTGTGATAGATCTATTAAAGTATTGTTCGACACTGGTTCCACTCATTCCTTCATATCTTGCGAGTTTGCCTCTTCCATGGATATGATAGTCCGAGATTTAGACTTCTCCTTAGAAGTCATGACACTAGTAGGCAAGTCAATTTCCACACAAACCTACTTCCAGGATGTTTCGATTTTAGTCGAGGGAAATCAGATGAGCGTAGACCTCATCCACCTAGATATGACCTATTTTGACGTCATCCTTGGGATGGACTGGTTAGCCTCGTATAATGCCATAGTTGATTGTCAAAAGAAGAAGATTACTTTTCACCTTCCCGAAGGGAGGGTGGTCTCCTTACAAGGAAGGAGAGAGTATGCAGGAGCATGTGTTATTTTTGCTATAAAAGCGGCAAGGCACATTGTTCAGGGGTGTTCATTCTTTTTGGCTAAGATAGAAGCCACAGAAGTCGCGAAGCCTAAGTTAGAGGAGGTAGATGTGGTTAGCGAATTCCCAGATGTTTTTCCTGAAGACTTACTAGGGTTACCACCAAAGAGAGAAATAGATTTTACTATTGACTTGATCCCTGGCACAACCCCCATATCAAAGGAACCCTATCGGATGGCTCCAGCAGAGTTAAAAGAGCTGAAGACCCAGTTGCAGGAATTGCTAAACAAAGGATTCGTCAGACCTAGTGTATCTCCTTGGGGAGCCCCAGTCCTTTTTGTTAAGAAAAAGTATGGGTCAATGAGACTCTGCGTCGACTATCGAATGTTAAATAGGGTTACAGTGAAAAACAAGTATCCTTTACCCCGTATTGATGACCTGTTCGATCAGCTTCAGTTAGCCTGTGTCTTTTCTAAAATAGACTTACGATCTAGATATCACCAGCTTAGGGTCAGGGAAGAAGATGTTCCAAAGACATCCTTCAGAACTAGATACAGACATTATGAGTTTAGAGTGATGTCTTTTGGACTAACAAATGCACCAGTCGTATTAATGGATCTTATGAACTGAGTGTTCAAAGCCTATCTAGATAAGTTTGTAATAGTCTTTGTGGATGATATTTTAGTCTACTTAGAAACCCCTGAAAACCATAAAGAACATTTACGAGTGGTGCTAGATACACTTTAAGGCACACAAATTATACGCAAAGTTTAGCAAGTGTGAATTTTGGCTGGAAAAAGTAAATTTTCTAGGACATGTTATTTCCAAAGATGTCATTGCCATTGACCCAACAAAGGTTGAGGGGGTGGAGAAATAGAATAAGCCTAAAACAGTGACAGAAGTAAGGAGTTTTCTAGGCCTTGCAGGATATTATCGAAGATTCATCAAAGGATTTTCACGTATTGCCTTACCCCTGAGTAAATTGACGAGAAAAGACAAGAAGTTCGAGTGGGATCAGGCATGTGAGGAGAGTTTTTAAGAACTAAAGAGGCGGCTAACCACTGCACCCGTACTTTACCATCTGGCAGTGGAGGATTTGAGATATATAGTGATGCCTCTTAACAAGGCCTGGGTTGCGTATTTATGCAAAATGGGAAAGTAATTGCCTACGCTTTTAGACAGTTGAAGAAGCATGAGGTCAATTACCCTACCCATGACCTAGAGCTTGCTGCTATAGTCTCTGCCTTAAAATTTTGGCGACACTATCTATTTGGGGAAAAGTTTGAGGTTTTTATAGATCATAAAAGTTTTAAGTACATCTTTTCACAACAAGACTTAAACATGCGACAGAGGAGATGGATGGAGTATTTGAAAGATTATGACTTGACCATCCACTACCATCCAGGGAAAGCAAATGTTGCAGCAGATGCCTTAAGTAGAAAGACACAAGGGATATGTGCAAATTTACATGTCAGGAGATGGAAGTTACTTCAAGAAGTGATATAATGTATACTCGAAATAAGTCCTGGGAAATCCATTATAGCCAACCTAACTATGAAGTCCACTATTAATGAGAAAGTTAAACAGATGCAAAAAGATGACACTGACACACAAGCATTAGTTGGAAAACTAGGATTTGTCAAAGCAGCGGATGAGAGTGTCTGCCTGCAAGGGAGGTTAGTCGTACTAGCCAATGATGAAATAAGACGAGATCTTGAGGGAAGCACATCAATCAAAGTACACTATTCATCCTGGTGGCATAAAGATGTATCAAGATTTGAAGTGACATTTTTGGTGGAATGGTATGAAAAGAGATATAGGAGAATTTGTCGCAAGGTGTTTGACGTGTCAACAAGTTAAGGTTGAACATCAGAGACTAGTAGGATTACTATAACCACTTGAGCTACCAGAATGGAAGTGGGATCATATTACTATGGATTTCATCCTAGGGCTACCTAAGACCTCTAGGGGACATGATATGATATGGGTAATAGTCGATCGACTACCCAAGACAGCACATTTTCTTCCCATACGACAAAGTCAATCCACTGACAGCCTATCCCAATCATATATTAAGGAAATAGTTAGTTTGCATGGGATACCACTCAGCATTATTTCCGACAGAGACAGTCGTTTTACCTCAAAATTATGGAAGTCAGTACAAAAGTCCTTAGGATCCTCAGTAAGTTTCAGCACGGCCTTTCACCCTCAAACTGATGGCCAATCTGAGCGAACAATTTAGGTATGAGAGGATATGTTAAGGGTGTGTGCAATTGACTGGAAGGAAAGTTGGGATAAAAATCTACCCTTAGTTGAATTTGCGTATAATAACAGCTTCCATTCAAGCATCAGAATGGTTCCTTACGAAGCGCTCTACGGAAGGCCCTGCCGATCACCTGTGTGCTAGAATGAAGTAAGTGAAAATAGAATCATATAGTCAGAATTAGTGGAATAATGCACAAACAAGGTAAAGCTTATTAGAAAGCGGCTTCTCGCAGCTCATAGTCGACAAAAGAGTTATGCGGATAGGCAACGTAGATAGCTGAAATTTGAAGTTGGAGATCATGTCTTTGTGAAGATATCTCCGACTAAGGGCGTCATGAGATTTGGGATAAAGGGGAAACTTAGTCATCGATTCATTAGACCATTTGAAATCTTGGAAAAAGTAGGAAAAACTGCCTACAGGATGGCGCTACCACCACGATTATCAGAAGTCCACAATGTGTTTCACATATCCATGTTGAGGAGGTATATTCCTGACCCCAAACATGTTCTTGAGCAGGTACCACCCGAGCTACAACCGGATTTAACCTTGGAAACAAAACCAGTACAGATTCTGGACAAAAAGATCAAGACGCTATGGCATAAGGATATCCCATTAGTCAGAGTTTTGTGGAGAAACCTGCCCATTGAAGAAGAAACTTAGGAGGTTGAATTGGAAATGATAAAGAATTACCTTGAAATATTTTCTTGTAATGGATTGTAGAATTTCGAGGATGAAATTCTTTTAAGGGGGTAATGATGTAATGACCCAAATTTTGGAGACATTTTGGATAAAGAACAATCATGATGTTGCTATTTGCCAACGATATTGTAACTTGTCTATTTTGGGAATGAATATTTGTTTATTATATGTTTAATGGTCTAAATAGGTGGTTGGATGTTTTATCTTAATTAACATAGAAAACTTAGGAATTTGTGAAGAAAATCAGTGCCACTAGATTCTACACTCAAAATAGAATCCAACGCCTCAAAGAACAATGAAAATGGAGCTCATATGAAGAAGTTATAGGTGTTTGAAGATTGAGGGCATTTTTGTAAATTGCAGCTAAAAAAGAAAAAGACAAAAAATGCAGGGGCCGTTTTGATAACGGCACCCTCGTCTTCTTCCTCCTACAGCCACCGACATTCCCGATCCTTCCAGAACCGCCTCTGTACGGTGGTGCTGGAAAGAATAGCGGCACTGCCATGGGACGGTACCGCCTTCCCTCTCCTATAAATTTTCCCCACTCCCCCTTCTCCATCATGGTATTTTTGGGTTCAAATCCGATTCATTACCGTCTCCAACAAAGAGGGTTTGGAGCAAACGTTCCATGCGTACGACGGCTCCACAGTGGATTTTCAGGTACATCCTCCTCCCCATCCTATTCCTCCCTTCTTTCCCTTTTATTTTCCCCCAGAGTCCGGTCGGATCTAACGTTTCCCAGCTGGAGAATGCCTTAGGAAGAAGGGTTCGTTCCGGAACCCTCAACCCGACAACCAGAGTTTCAGTAGGGAGCCAAAACCACTGATAAGGGCGCCATTTCAGGCTCCCCAGGTTGGTCCTCATTCCCCTCTCCTTCCCAACCCAGATCCATGCCAAATTTGGGTGTTTTTCTGGCTAAAAATCACCGTCTTTCTATAAAAGAGACAAGACGGGTGAATACCCATCGAAGGCAATGCCTCCCAGGGTGCATGGGCATCCCAGGGGTGCACGGGGGGTCCACGGGCGGATGGGCGTGAGTGTGCCCATGCTGAGCTCCCTGGTGCGACAGTCACGCGCGTGTCACGTGCAAACAGATGCCCAACTTGACCAAGACACTCGGGTGTCTCAGGAGCCAGGACGTGCGCGCAACTAACGCTTAAGATGCGTCTGCGCGACGCTGTCTAGAACGCGCACCAACGTGGTTGCGGTACGACCAAGGTGCACACATCTTAGAACCCGTGGCGCGTAGGGCCTTCGGCGACACATTTGGGTCATCCATTAAGGCGCAACACTAAAATCCCAATTATAATATTTAGGACATGCTTAGATAAAGATCAACCGAAGAATGTCATAGAGTGATCCCTAAAAACCAATCAATCATATAGATATAACCTTTGCCCTGTGAACCTAAAAATAACGTCTGGATCTTATGTTTGAACGTCATTCAGGACTATACCAAGGTATTGACTCGAATTAAAGATAGGCACGAGCTCAGAAACGACGCTCGAGGTAGGTAGTCTGATACTACTCTGTTTTCAAAATGCATCCCAAACTCTATTTAAGTTACCTGTTTTTATTTCTGTATCTAATATGTGTTTTAAACCATGCTGTTCTTATACAAGTGTGCGGGACCTGCTTTTATGATTTATGTATTTGACAAATCTTGCATTGAATTAAGAATGCTGTTGAGAAATAATGTTCTTATACGTGGTTACGGATTTATAACATTAAGTACAGTACTAGCATGAGTAGCATTTATGCCATGCTCGCATACTTTGAAAACAAATGCGTAAATTGCATAACTTATGTTGATTTGGGATTTGGACTGTGTATGTTTTGGGCTATTGAGCCTAGTGGGCACTATGCTGAGGAGTACGGGTTTGGCCTCTTGGCCTCTAGCACCAAAAAGGTAGATGGTATCGCTGTCAAAAACGGCATTGTCCCTTCCCTGACTGCTGTGGTAAACAAGGACGACCACTGGAGGTGTTCATGGCACCCTTTCGGAGACATATTTATAGTTGCCGTGAAGGCTATGGTGGACTGGTCTCTAGATACCGGAGACACACGATTCAGAGGGATTCTGGTCATGAGCATAGTGACCCTATGATTTCAGTGTGATTGATATGCATATAGCATTGAAATGGTCATAAACGAGTACTCGTGACCAGTTGACTTGAGACCCTGTGCATAATGCTATCGTTTGACTCATATGAAGACTATTTTAAGTATTTCCTGATCATTATTTATGACTCATTGATTTGCCGTATTGTGTAGATCTCATGACATGGATATATTGATTTCTATTAATTTCGGCTTTCTGAAATTAGGCATACTGCTAGTATTGCACACTGAGGTTTAATAAAGAATTTCAATAGATGGCATTGCTTACATTTTTTTGTCATACAAATGTGCGCTTATTTCAAATTAAGCATCCTGATGTCGTACATGCAAACCCTTTGAACTTTGTATGATGCATTGTTGTGTTTTCAAAAAGGGTAGTGTCAGGTTACCTACTGAGTATGATAAATACTCAACCCAATCCATTATGTTTCAGATCAAACAATGTACAAATAGAAGAAGTATCAGAACGCGTTAGACCTACAGTCGAGTAGGAAAAGGTAAAACTTAATTAGTGATTCTTTTGGTACCTGCTGTAATCTTGGTTGTAAGTATTTGTTTATAGCCGTGGCTATGACTAACAATCCTGGGAGTAATATTTGTTTTGATTTGGTTTATAAATTGCCATGACACTATGCATTGAGAGTTCATTATGATGCTCGGGTTCTTTATACAATGATTTTTGAAAAAGAAAAATTTTCCTTGCATTCTTTTGCACAAAGTGTTTTAAAAATAGAGATAGATCTTGTTGTGTTTTTATAAAATTGCATTTAAAAACCCGGGTCGTCACATTTAGAGATATTCTAAGAAAGATCTAGAAGGAAGGACTACTGTGCAAATAAGATTGTACAGGTAATTTCTGCGAGTTTCAGGTACTTCATCATATCATTTTCTTTGTTTGGTAGGCAACTTATTTTCTGTGGTTGCCTGCTTTTAAGATTGTTTTCCTATACATAATATTGACAACATATCATTTATTTATTATCAGATTGTGTTTCGGGCTTATAGGAGTTAGTTTAGGGCTGTTATTTTGCTTCCCCCCTCCCCCCCTGTTTTTTTTTAAGCTGTTTTGTTTCCTGATTTCATATGATTTTACTAGATTCTAAGATCTGGATTTTGTTTCCTGATTTTTATTTTATTTTATCATATTCTAAAATCTGAATTGAGGTTATATTTCCTATATATAATAGGTGTTGTAATATTCAATAAAAATTCATTAGAGAAATTTTCATTGTTTGTTTCATGGTGTTAGAGCTAAACCATTTACAAACATTAGGGAGGTGTTTGCAAAAGTGAGAAGGGAAGATAATTGGAAACACGTCATGCTAGGAGGAACTAAAGAATCTGCCCCAAACCTTTGCTTTTGCTAAAAAAAAAACATGACTGTTAGTTACGGAGACATCAGTGTGGAAATTGAAAGAATGATCGATTCTGGTGCGATACTGTCAACCCCCATATGACTCTAGAGAGATGCTAGAAGATACATGGAAAACCAGCGAATTGGAAGCCACGTAAACAAGGTGAGCAAAGTAGAGGCCTTCAAGTTGTTTTAGCTAAACCAACTATAAGCCCTTCTTACCCAAATCCCAAGCATCCTGGTTCAATGTACCTGCTTCAATTCCATATTGTTCTATAGCGAAAAAAGGTAATTATCTCTTTGCCATGAATGCTTAATCTGAGTTTAATAGCCCTTGGATCATAGATTTAGGTGCTTCTAATCATATGACTGGATGCCATAAATGGTTCTCTACATTACACTCCTTGCCCTGAAAATTTCAAAATTGGTGTTGCTGATGGATTTCTATCAGATGTTGCAGGAAAAAGATTTATTCAATTTTCTAATATGAGACTAAACTCTCTACTTCATGTTTCGATTTTAACATGTAATCAAGTGTCTATTGGCAAATTAATTAGAAGATTTGAATTGTGTGGCTAAGATTTATCCATCATATTGTGAGTTTCAGGTTTCACTTTCTGGGAGGACCAGTGACATTGCTAAGGCATGTGAAGGCCTATGCTACCTTGAGGATAATTAATAAGTGAATAACTACGCTCTGGCTTTAAGTTGTGAATTTATTTCTGTTTCTAGTGAAATTATGTTATGGCACCATAGGCTAGATCATCTTAGTTTTCCATATCTAAAAAACTTGTTTCCCTTTTTGTTTAAGAATAAAGATGTTAATTCCTTTCCTTGTGAAATTTACATTTGTCTAGCACCTTTGTGTTCCTTTATCCAAGTCATCCATTCAAGTCATCTAAATCTTTTTTAGGATTCATAATGATATTTGGGGTCCTTTAAGGGTAAATAATACCCTGGGAAGTAAATGGTTCAGAACTTTTATTGATCACTCATGAGCATGTTGGGTTTACCTTCTAAAATATATATATATATATATATATATATCTATATTTGATGTCGCTTTCTTTTTCCAATAATTTTATAAAATGATACAAACTCAATTTCATACACCAATCCAAATTCTTCTAATAGATAATGGTTGGGAATATTTCAATTCAATTCTTGGCAGCTACCTCAAAGGAAATGGGAGTTTCCATCAAAGTTCTTGTGTCAAAACCCCCACAAAAATAGTATTGTTGAACATAAAAATTAGGCCTGGTAATTCGGGTTGACGGGTCGTGTTTGTGTTCACACGAACACGACACGCTTCAAGTTTAGGTCGACACGAACACGACCTGCATAATAATCGTGTCAAAAATCCGTAACTTGAACACGACACGATTAAATAAATAATATAATAATATAGGACGGTTTTAGAAGAACCGTCCTATATTACTGCTCTAATATAAAAATTATGGCGTGACAAAAGATAAATTCAGACAACACAGGTCTATTATTGCAGGGACACTTGATTAGGCAGAGGTATACTAACTTCATACAAAAGATATTGAGAAGGAACCAGAAGATCTAGTTGGCTGCGCAAAGGCTCCAAGTCCGTCCAATTGCTGTCACCTCACTTAAACAACCCAAAATATTTACTTTTCCTATTCGGTAGCTGTTTGGATATGGAAAGGTTCATAATGTAGCTGGAGCACCGCCTGTACTACTGCTATCATATTGGCGAATTTGGCTGCCTATTTGTTCTTTTTGGCGCACCGCCTATACTACTAATAGCTATATTACTACTATCAGCTGGAAAGGTTCATAATGCAGCTGAGCATCGCAGGAACTAGAAGATCTGGTTGGCTGCTTAAAGGCCCCAAGTTCGTCCAATCGTCGTCATCAAGCCCCAAGTTCCAAGCTGTACTACTGCTCCAGGTGCATTATGAACCTTTCCATATCCAAACAGCTACATGGCGAATTTGGCTGCCTATTTATTCAATATCGTCCTATATTACCTGTTACCATATAACCATATAAGAGTTACAATATAGGACGGTTCCTTTGGAATCGTCCTATATTAGATGTTACCATAAGAGTTACCATATAAGAGTTAAAATATAGGACGGTTCCTTTGGAATCGTCCTATATTAGATGTTACCATAAGAGTTACCATATAAGAGTTAAAATATAGGACGTTACCATATAAGAGTTAAAATATAGGACGGTTCCTTTGGAACTGTCCTATATTAGATGTTACCATAAGAGTTACCATACAAGAGTTAAAATATAGGACGGTTCCAAAGGAACCGTCCTATATTAGATGTTACCATAAGAGTTTCCATATAACCATATAAGAGTTACAATATAGGACGATTCATCTGGAACCGTCCTATATTACATGCTATATTACATGTTACATATAGGACGGTTCCAGATGAACCGTTCTATATTACATATCATGTTGTAATATAAGACGGTTCCAAATGAACCATCCTGTATTACTATTAGATCACGATAAATAAATAGGTCGCGTGTCAAACAGGTCAACACGATGGGTCATGTTGATTGACCCAAACACGACACGATTTTTGGCGTGTCATTTTCGGGTTGACCCGAAAACAACACGAACACGATAAGACTCGACCTGAACCCGCTAAATTCGTGTTGGGTTCGTGTCATGTTATTGTGTCGTGTCATATTTTGCCACCCCTAATAAAAATCATTATTTTTTGGGTGAGGCTATTTTAAGTGCATCTTATTTGATATACATAATTCCTGCTAGAGTTTTTTAAATTCAAAACACCTTTGAATATCTTACTTGAGTCCTATCCCCATACGTAGTTGTTTATTTCCTTGTCACCCAAAGTCTTTGGTTGCACTTCATTTGTTCATAATACCAGTGAAAATTGTTAAATTAGATCCTAGAGCCTCTACATGCATCTTTGTTGGGTATTTTCCAAATCAGAAAGGGCATAAGTGCTACTACAACCACTAAAAAAATGTTTGTTTCCCTAAATGTCTTTTTTTTTTTTTTTCTGAAGATTAATCTTTCTATCGAAATCCCACTCTTCAGGGATGAAGAGAGGCTTTAGGGTTTTTCTATTCCTCTTCCCATAGTTCCCACCGTACCAAAAACACCAACAAATACAAATCCTCCAATTATGTCATGAACAGAAATTAACTTTGAAACATGGGAAGATTCACATAGGCTTAGTCAATAACAACAAATAGAGCTTCATGTTTATTCACTAAGAAATAAAGTCTTCAGAAGTGCAAGCTCTCAAGCATTAGCCGTGTTGCCAAGAGTCCAATTTGCAGGTAAATATGCAATCTGAAACTACAACTTTTGATACTTAAAGCCCATCACCAGTGGATACTCAACCTAACAACCTGGATATTCTAATAGCTCTTAGAAAGGGCATAAGAGCATGCACATGGTACTCTGTGTCCAACTACTTATCTTATAGCCAATTGTCACCAGCATCCCGAGCTTTGACAGAAAGGGTTGAAAAAAAATGATGTTCCAAAAAATACCCAAGTAGCTCTTAAAAATCCAAAATGGAAGGCTACTATAGTTGAAGAAATAGAGCCTTAAAAGGAATGAAACTTGAGATTTAGTGGTGTTACCCAAAGGGAGGAGTTTTGTAGGATACAAATAGGTGTTTACCATGAGGTGTATGTCATATGGTGCAATAGAAATGCACAAGGTTTATATGGTTGTGAAAAGGATTCACTCAAGACTTTTGGGGTGGATTACACAGAAACGTTTTGTTCTAGTTGCAAAGTTGAATACTATAAGGATGTTACTGTCACTAGCGGCCAATCTTGACTAGACATTGTATTAAGATGGATGTCAAGAATGCTTTCCTCAATGGGCAGCTTGAAGAGGAAGTATATGTGGATTTCTCTTAGTCTCGAAGATGCAAATAGTGATAGGAGAGTATGCAGGTTGAAGAAGTCATGCTAAGGCTTAAAGCAATCATTGAGAACTTGGTTTGATTGTTTTGCAAAGATAGTAAAGAGGCATGGATACAAGCAGTGACAAACAGATCACACTTTTTTTTTTCGAACACTTACAGGATGAAAAAAAGACGACATTGATCATGAATGTAGATGACATCATATTAATTGGAGATGACATAGAAGAAATAGAGCGGTTGAAGGGAATTCTTAGAAGTGAATTTGAAATAAAACATCTTAGGCAACTCAAATATTTCCTAGGGATGGAAGTGTCAAGAAGCGCGAGAGGTATTTTTCTCCCAAAAGAAATACACATTAGATTTGTTGAAAGAAACAAGAATGCTCGGCTGCAAGCTTACCAAAACACCCATAGATCTAAACATGAAGTTCGGAAGAACAAAAGATGAAATTCCAATAGATATATCAACGACTGGTTGGTAGATTGATATACTTGTCTCACATGAGACTAGATGTTGCAATTGCAGTTTGTTTGGTATGCCAATACATACACTCTCCATCTAAAGAACATCTTAAAGCAGTTCATCGAATCTTAAGGTATTTAAAAGCTATATATGGTAAAGGCTTGTTCTTTTGAGTAAATGAGCTTAGAAATACGGAGGCATTTACGAATGTAGATTGGTCAGGTTTAGTTGAGGATAGGAGATTCACGTTCAATTATAGTATAAAGGTTTGGGAGAACTTAGTTTCTTGGAGAAGTAAGAAATAATCAGTTGTGACCTATAGCATTGCAGAGGTAGAATCCAGAGATTTTGCATGAGGAACTTTTGAGCTACTTTGGTTAAAGAGGCTAATGGAGGAATTAAGAGTACCTAATGTGTCCTATGAAGTTATATTATAATAATAAGGCTGCAATACGTATTGCGCATAATCCAGTTCATCATGATCGAACAAAGCACGTTGAGATAGACGGGTACTTTATCAATGAGAAAATAGAAGATAGAGTAATTTGCATGACGTATGTGCATAAGAAATAGCAAGTAGCAAATGTGCTAACAACAGAGCTGCCTAGACCGAGTTTTGAAGTGCTTATAGACAAGCTGGGAATCACTATTCAACAACTTAAGGGGGAGTATTGATAGCATCTCAATTTATTTATTGTCAAATTGTGTTCTAGGTTTATAAAAGTTAGTTTAGGGATATTATTTTCTTTTTTAACTACTTGGTGGTGGAGTGGAAAAGTATAGAAAGTTCTTAAAGAGAAATGGGTGATTTTTAAAGCATAGCAGATGACTAAAAATAATGAAAACTTTGAGCAATATAAGAATGCTAAAAAGGTTGCTGAAAGAGTAGTAAGTGAGGCTAAACTCAAGGCATATGATAATCTTTATAATATATTAGGATTAAGAGAAGGTGAGAAAGATGTGTTTAAACTTGCAAAAAGTAAGAGAAAAGAAGTGCAGGGACTTAGAGCATATTAAGTGTATTAAAAGTGATGGCCAAAGGATACTTGTCAAAGATGATGAGATCAATTAAAGATGAGAAAGTTACTTTTAAAATTTGTTGAATGACAATTACCCTAAGAATATAGGGATTGGAAGTATCATAAACCCAAATAACGTTGGACATTATAGATATGACCGTAGTATTAGAATACCTGAAGTGAAAGAGGCCTTAAAAAAGATGAAATCAAGAAAGATCTTGGGGCCTTATGGTATATACCAATAGAGGTTTGGAAGTATATGGGAGATACTGAGTTAGTTTGGTTGATAAAGTTGTTTAACAAGATCCTAAAATCAAAGAACAAGTCAGATGAATGGATGAAGAACGTTATTGTACCAATTTATAAGAATAAAAGAGACATATAGAGTTGCACTGATTATCAACAGATCAAACTTATGAGCTATACCATGAAATCTTTTGAAAGAGTGATAGTGAAGAGTCATGGCATGAGATGAGCGTTTTAGAGAACTAGTTTGGTTGCATGTCCAGGAGGTCTAACATGGAAGCTATTTTCCTGCTTAGACAATTCATAGAGAAATATAAAGAGATAAGGAATGACCTTCACATGGTCTTTATTTACTTAGAAAAAGCTTATGATAGGGTCCTTAGAGAGTTAATATAGTGGTTGTTGGGTGAGAAAGGGTTTCACGGGGGTATATAGACATTATTAAGGATATGTATAAGGGAGTGGGAACAAATGTTAGGACCACGGGTGGAGAGCTAGTGATTTTCCTATCACTATAGGATTGCACCAAGGATCAGCATTGAGCTCGTACCATTTCATGTTGGTTATGGATGAGTTAAGAAAACATTCGCATTAAATCCTATGGTGTATGCTATTTGTAGATGATATAGTTTTGATTGATAAGACAAGAAGGTTTAAACACAAAGCTAGATTTATAGTGAGATGTATTTGAATCTAAAAGATTTAAAATTAGCCAAACTATGAAATAGTATATAGAGTGCAATTTTAGCAAGGAGGAGCGGGAGTGGAGCACCAGTAAAGATTGATAATCAAGAAGTCCCCCTCAAAGAACACTTTTGATACTTAGGATCAATAATTCATGAGAGCAAAGAGATTGAGAGGGACGTTATCCAGAGAATCCAAGTGGGCTGACACAAATGGAGATGGGCTAGAGTTGTGTGATTTGAGGGTGCCTCTCTAACTGAAAGGAAAATTCTATAGGACGGTTGTAAGGTTGGCCATGCCTCATGTGTCATAGTGTTGGGATGTTAAGGAACAACGTGTACATAGGATGAGCATCATCAAAATGTGGATGTTGAGATGGATGAGTGGTATGACAAGAAAGGATATAATTAAAAATGAAAAGATAAAAGGAAACTTAGGGTTAGCATGAATAGGTAACAAGATGAGGGAGATTAGACTTAGATGGTTTGAACATGTCCAACAAAGACAAAAAATGGCACTGATTAGGATTGAGGTGATCCAAGTCAAAGGCTCTAAAAGGGCAAGGGGAGGCCCAAAAGAATGTGGATAGAAGTGGTGAGAAAAGATTTTAAAACTTTAGGATTAAATGAAGCCACGACACTTAATAGAGGGGAATAGAGAACAAGATTCATGTGACTGACCCCTAATCGGGATAAGTTCTTGATGATGATGAGCTGCTTTATTTCCTAATTCCTTGTAATGTTACTAGATTCTAAGATTTGAATTTTGTTTTCTGATTTTGTGATTTTACCAGATTCTAAAAGCTGGATTTATGTTATATTTCCCACATATAATAGGTGCTGTATTATTGCATAAAAATTCATCAAAGAATTTTTCTTTCTACTTTGTTTTCATATGTTAGATATACTAGTAAATATATGATTTGTGCAGTTCAACATTGAAATTCTGTATCTCATTAATTCCTCTTTAATGAGGCTCTGATCTTTAGAAGGGTAAATTGTTAGTAGTCTTATTACTTTTGGATCCTCTTTCTTACTTATATTTTTTTGCTGAGTATGATATTCTTTGCTTGAGTAGGATCTTCTCTCCCACAACATAGATATTCTTTGCTTCAACAATTCCAGGCATATCATTCAGGGAGCAACTAGAGAGGAATACGAGGAGAAAATGAGTAGTTGAAAGAATATCTTATTTCATACCTTACTTTTAAGCTTTTTCACTAGTTTTATCAACTTGGTTGAGTGCAAATATTAATGGAATGCTTCATTTGGGTTGTACAGATGGGACTCTTAACTGTAGTTGAAATGCTAAAGTATACAACACTTGAGGCATCATACACTCTCGATTAATGGAGGATACCCATTGCTTATGCTTGGAGTTGCTGAGCCAATGGTACTTATTTGCATGTTCATGTTTAACTTTGTCAAGGATAGACTAGGATTTGGGACCGAAGCTCTTTATAGCTTGGAAAGTGTATATGCCCTTTGGGCTTTCACTTCTCATAATCCAATGAGATTTTTTCTTTTAAGTCATTTGTCTAATGGATGTAAACTATTTTCTTTTTTCTTCTTCTTTTCTTAAATTTTCTTGCTTTTTATTGTGTTTTTTGCAAGTGCACAGCTGTTGTAGTATAGCGTGTGTAAGTACGGGTCGATCATACTAGGACTTGCTTTAAGAATTTAGACTTTTAATAAAATTTAATTCTTAAAAAATTAAAATTAAATGATAGAAATTAACAGAAAGTGCAACCAAACTTTAGATGTAGCTAATCAATGAAAATTACAGATGTCCAATCCAAAAAGACAAAAATTTAACCAAAGAAACAAAAAAAATCTACTTCCCTAGACTGATTGTCATCAATTTCTTTAGATCTGGGCTCATAAACTTCAATCAGCCTTCATTAGTCTCTTTCTGGTGTTTCTGATTATTGATACACTGGATGGATTAGGCAGCTAGATACAATTTTTGAGATTTGGACGGTTTATCTCACTTTTTATATTTCAAGTTTAAGATTAAAGATGTTAAACAAGCTAGGATGCCCTAAGAATGTAATATGAAAATGAATTAGAGATTTGATGCGAAATAGAGGAGAAATAATGAGATTTTTATTGTTAAGGTTAACCCATTGATTAGGTTAAGCCTTTTTTAATTCAATTCAGGTTAAAGAAATTAAAAAGGGGACACAGAGGGAATTTTAATTAAAGTGCGAAGGCTAAACTTGGAATTTGATAGAAATATGATTTAAATGAAAAAAAGAAAAAACAGAGAGAGGAAATCGTGGGAAAAAGGAAAAACTCGGATCGTCCGGTGCTGTGCGATGGAGAGATGGGGAAGTGAAGCAGAGAAGGTGACGAGGAATGCCGACCGGTGTTGCTGGGTCAGTGGCTGTTAGTCTCCTGTGTCGAAAAGACAAGGGTAGTGGGGCGAATGGCTGGTGGAAATGAAGCCGGGCTGGGCTGCATGGCCGGTGATGGTCCATGGAAGACGAAGATGCCGTGGAGCAGTGATGGAGGCGGGAGTACTAGTGCGATAAAGAACTGCTGGACAGATGTGGAAGACGGTGATGGTTGGTCAAGCTCTTGCGTTAAAGAACAGTGGCAGACTGGCGTCAATTCTGGATTGGGCAGAGGAGAGATTGGATCTGGGGCGTCGTTCGGTGCTTGCTAGGGAATAGAGAAACCGAGTTCGGAGATGGGAGGAGGAGGGTGAAAGTGAGAAGCCGGCCCGCAGAAGGGTGATGATTAGAGGTGCTGGGATGGGCTGGTTTGGAGAGGAGCGGTGATGGTTCACCGATGGAAGAGTGGAGAGAGAGAGAGAGAGAGACGGGATGGGGAGTACGTGAACGAGAAAGAGAGAGGATGGAGAGGAGGGATATGGTAACCAACAAGATACAAAAGAAAACAAGGAAAAGAATGGCAAGTAAAGAAAGACAAAAACAATACTAGAACTCCTTAAGCTCCCACGGTTCCCTCTTATATAGCTTTTTTTTTCCTTTCTAATTCTTTTCTCCCCCTCTTTCCTTTTCCATTATGTTAAGACTTTCCAACTTGGAGTGTCTTCTATTTTGCATCTTTCCATTCACTTAAAAAAATTTCTCTTTCCTTTAAAACCAAATTTTCTTTTAAGAAACTATCCATCTTGCTTTAGTGAGTGATCTGCTCCAGTCAACGCCCTTTTTGATAATATGTACCGTTGATTTGATCTGACATTAATCATTACAATTCGAGGCATCTAATATCCAATCCAACTTATCTGCACCATAGAATTAGCCATTCAAACCATGATCTATTTGATGTGTAACATATAAGACTAAATTAGAGTCATCTCACCATATATTAAGCATCTAATTAGCTTAGATGATCATCTGACCGTTAATTTTAACAATTTATGCTTGGATGGTCAATTTAATCTAAATTTCATATTTTATCTAATAATTATCAAATTGATGAGCTAGATAATCTAATTAAATGCTAAACTATGGGTCTTTTGACCAAAAATAAACACTTAACACTTTCATAGTTTGTGATTGGACAAAATTCTTGCTCTTCTTGCTAGTTATTTTCAAATCATAATTTCTAATGTTTCCTTGCAAGTGTGTGGTTTTCTAGAGCCAATACCCTTGGTTGTTGATGATTTCTTATCATTGCCATGCAAAGGAAAGAAGGCAAGAATGGCTAGGAACTTATGAGCCATATTATGAAACTTTTTGAAAGAGTGATTGATAAGAGGCTACAACATAGTAGAGACCCAATTTGGTTTATCTCGGAGGTCTACCATAGAAGCTATTTTCCTGCTGAGACAATTGATAGAGAAATATATAGAGAAGAGGAAGGACCTCCACATGGTCTTCATTGACTTAGAAAAAGCATATGCTAGGGTTCCCAGAGAGTTAATTTGGTGGATGTTAGGAGAGAATGAGGTTTCACGGGGGTATATAGATATAATTAAGGATATGCATGAGGGAGCGGGAGCAAATGCTAGGACTACTAGCAGAGAGACTGGTGATTTTCCTATTACACCAAGGATCGGCATTGAGCCCATGCCTTTTTACGTTGGTTATGAATGAGTTAACAAAACATCTGCATGAGGAGATTTGGTGCATGTTATTTGTCGATGATATAGTTTTGATTGGTAAGACAAGGGAGGGCGTAAGCACAAAGCTGGAATTATGGAGAGATGCATTAGAATCTAAAGGATTTATAAGTAGTCGAACTAAGAGAGAGTATATGGAATGCAATTTTAGCAAGTAGAGAAGCAGGAGTGGTGCACCAGTAAAGATTGATAGCTAAGAAGTCACCCTAAAAGACCACTTTCGATACTTGGAATCAATAATTCATGAGAGCGGAGAGATTGAGAGGGAGGTTACCCTGAGAATCCAAGGGAGTTGGAACAAACGGAGATGTGCCTCTAGAGTTTTCTGTGATTGGCAAGTGCCACTTAAATTGAAAAGAAGATTTTATAGGATGGCTATAAGGCCTGCCATGCCCCGTGGATCAAAGCGTTAGGCAATGAAAGTACAACATGTACACAGGGTGAGCATAGTCGAAATGAGGATGTTGAGATGGATGAGCGTGCAAGACAAGAAAGGATAGAACTAGAAATGAAAACATTAGAGGAAACTTAGTAGTAGTATGAATAGGTAACAAGATGAGAGAGATTGGACTTAGATGGTTTGGACATGTCCAGCAGAGATTGGAAATAGCATCGATTAGAAGGATTGAAGTGGTGAGAAAATAAAAACTTTGGGAATAAATGAAATCATGATACTTAATAGAGAGGAATGGAGGAACATGATTCATGTGGCCGACTTCTAATCAGGGTAAGATCTTGATGATAACGACGATGTTGTTCTTTATAAGTTTGTTTGGTTGTTCATTTTGCACTGGCTCTAACTTTCTGTGTGAAAATGGTCAAATACGAAAATTTGGTATCCCTCAAGAAACATTAAATATTGGTGTTTGTTACTTTGCTAAGGATAGAGGGATGGAGCCCCATCAATGAAAGAAGCAAGGGTAGTCGATTTGAGTTGCGGTTCCCGAGATTTTCACTTAAAGACAAATTTCTCTCCGTAGACTCTGGAATCATTTTGAAAACACTGGCTTAAAAAGATGCGATTTACGAAAGAACAAGAACAAAGAAGAAGCGGGGAAGCCCTATGGAGTAAGGGGGGAAGGTGGGTCTGTGTTCACTATTAAGCCTACGCCCGTCCATTCCTTTCAAGCACCCTTAGACTTGTGACGCTTAATGACTGATCTCCTTGGCTCTGCACTCTATTCGGTTGAAACTCGGTTCGGGAACCTTCTCTCATATATTCCCTTCACCAAGTCATCGCCAGCAATTTGCTCTTATCCCTTGGTGTTAAAGGGCGAGTTCCTTTCTTGTCTTGCCCAAAAACAGTCTTTATTCTCATTGAAGAAAGACTCTCCTGTAGCAAGGCAACTGCTTTCTTTATCTCGCTTGCCATGAGTACTCTAAGTTGAAGGAGGTGACGGGCTAGCGTCTTTCGATTGAGAGAGGAAGGGATGAATTGAAGGTTTAGTTTTGGTTGGGAATTGTGTAAAAGAAGCAGAATTGAGGAATTTCAACTTTCAGTCGTCCTTGTGTATTCGTATTGCAGGGATTTGCCATTTGTTTTACTAACTTGCTTGGTAATGGGGTTCTCGCTTTGATGGCTTTCTTTACCTGAGCAGTTATTCGATAAACTAGGTTCCCTTTGTTCTTCCAATCTTAGAGAAGTAGTAAGGGTGACTCGGGATACTTTCGTTCATCATCTTTATAGCGATCATCATGTCTTGAGTCATTTCGCCTGTGGTGAACCTCTTAATAAGACCGCACAACTCTTATTTTAACCAGAGGAGAGCTTTGATCCCCTTGGCTTAAATCTAAATAGAACGAGGGCTCTCTCTGTTTTCATAGCATCCATTATTCTTAGTTTGGCTTTTGCGGAATTAGTTTCTCCTAGTGGTTTTAGAGTGTATTAAATTGAGTCCTCAGGCTTTACATAAGTCCTCGACTACAATCCTTTTTTTTTTTTTTGTATGCCGTTGGCACTAATAGCCAATGAAAGAAGATATAATAGGCAGCCACATGTTTCCCATATTCAACTCTTTGACTTTTGGTAAACCTGAGTGCATGAGATCCAAAATGAAGAATGTTAGTCAATTACCAGAGAATGTTCAAGCCCTAATACAGAAAAGAAAGAACTTCCAAGCAGGGGACAAATGCAAAGAGCCCCACCAGGAAGGGAGCTGGGACTAGTGAATGCAATAAGTGAGTCCTCTAGGATAAAGAGATTCTCACTAACCGAAAGTATAATGTGCGCCTATACAAGGGACATGAGGCTTGTTCTTTTGATCTATTTACTCATAGGGTTTACTGCTTGGTGCGCACATATTCCAACAGAGGTAACGCCTTGGGTTTGTATGAAACCTAACTCAGTAGATACACTGAAAGTAGTAGCCGAGGCGAGAACCAGCACTTTGCAAAAGATGAGAGAGGCAGAGGCTTGTCTCGAAGAAAGATATGCCCCCTATTTTTTGCTCTATATTGAATACCAGGGAGGATCAATCACCTGAATAAACCTTACCTCTACTCCCACTCGGGGCATATGCCTAACCAGGAAGAGATATACATGGCAACTCGTTGAGACCCCGAATGAATCTCTTGTGCCTGTAGATTCGACGATTTATTGTTCAACCTAGTTGCTCAACCTAGAGAGATTCGAATAGTATTGAATGGGGGGAGAACCCAGCTAATAGTCCTGGATGCCTTACCTATCCTACAGAAGACTAATCCACATTAGCAATGGGGTGAAAATGTTGAATTGTTAAGTAGTTTTATGAAACGATGCAAGAATTTGCCCCTCTCGAGTAAGGAAGGAAGGAATTTTCTTTCTAGCCTACCCTTTGAATTTCTCAGTGTTGTTGGACTTCTAGTGGAGTCATCCCTCAACACCTTTCGATCAACAATTCTCTACCTAAAACTACCTACCAAAACTTCTAAACCTACCATGTGCATGGATGGAAGTTTCTAAATTCATTTATCTTCTAGACTAAAGAACTCTACTCTATAGCACGTAACAGATATCTATGCAAGGTAGGGAAGGCAGATAAGAATGAAAATCGATCCATCCAATTGAGCTTAGGAAGTAGAAATATCCCTCCCTTGTTAAAGTTTTCTTGGATGGACAATTTTCAAATTGTGGGAGTTTCCGAAATTTATCTGCATTTATGTGTTACATGTCAAATTTTTTATTTTTACCAGCTGTTTATAATAGCTGGTCATGTACTTATTATATAAATGCTTCTTGACTATCTACAATAGAAATTCTAAATCATTTGATATGCCAGCAGAGTGAATATTGCATGGAGGTAGTCAACCTTCCATATAAATTGCTGTATGCTTTTAGCCTGCATCAAGGTTCTAAAATTTCATAATCGGTAAAGGTGAGTCCAAAGACTTTAACAGATGTGAAAGGTGGTTGATTTGTTCAATATGGAGCGGTTCAGGTATGTTTTGTGTGATGCAAAATATTTAAATATGTTCTGACTAAAAGTATTCATAGAATAATTTGCAATCTAGTTTGATTGGCCTATCTTTTCCTCATGTTGGTCTATTTCTAAGATTGCATTAGCAGATGGTCTGTTTCTGACATTTATCATCCCATTATGAAATGCAGCTCCTAGAACTTGTGTAGGTTCCTGGTGCATATGTAAGCTTAGCTGTAATGTGACAAAAATTTTGATCTTTTCTTTCAAAAATGTGGTGTTTAGACACTTACGGTTGTCTTCAACTTTCTCGGCTACTGATACTTATTTGTATAGGTGTGTGAATTTGAAGGCCATTAAGCAGCTTGTGGAGGTTGTTGCACTTAAAATGGAGATCATTCCGCCCCAAGATATGTGCCTTTCCTCATTTGTCTGAGTTATTAACGCTAGAAGTTCCTGGATTGTTGGATATCAGTGCATCAAGGTTCTGATAGAGTTGTAATCGGATATCCGGGAGTAAATAGTGTGAAGGTTCTGCAGTTGGAGGAGAACAAGGGTGCATATCAAATGGTTTACATTGCCCTTTAGATGATTTATTTGTTTCTTGTTCTAGATTTCTTAGAGTAGTTGCTCCGTGATGATGCTATTGGTATCAATCAGTTCCTTTGAATGAAGGCAGCATATGATTTGCACGTCCAAGTTAGCTGAAAGCCCTTCCTCTTATTATATTAGAAACTTGGATGTAACTGGTTGATGGCTTTGTGATCCGAAACAAATTGTGAACAAATTTAGCAAACACATAGATTGAGTTAGGTTGAGAATTTGAGAAGGTACATTTGATTCTTCTGGCTGGGTGGAGATGGATTGACAGGCAATGACCTTAGTCTTAATTTGTTTGTCTTTCCTCAATAGGTTGACGACTTCCTAAGTCACTCCAAGTTGATCCCTAGCATTGTTGAGCACAACAGTTTGATGGTGACTGATGATGTATGGTTTGGTCCAAATGTAACACTTGAGGTACTTCTCTCTAAAGTAGGATTGCCACTCCTGAGCTTGTAGTTTTTTAAATTTTAAGCTATAGCTTCTGTTTTTGTTTAGATGAAGGTGTTGGTCAGCATTCTTCTTTGTACTACTATGTTTCTAATTTCTTTCTTTCTTTGGCATGTCTCCATTTTGTGTGGAGTCTTGTTGGGTTTTTTTTTTTTTTTGTGGAAGAAGAATGGACTATAAGAGAGTGGTTGGTTATATTTGGCCTTCTTCCAAGACATAACGGGGTTGGCTAGGTTCCTTCTATTAGCTTTGTTAGGTTTTCTTCGGCGGTCCTGTTAGTGCTGTTTGGATTTTGTGGCACAATGTTTCTGAAACAAGATCAGACTTGTGTTACTTGTGTTGCTAGTGTGCTCTCTCCGACCAATTTGATTTATGTTTTTTCTCATTTAAGGAGAACGGTTGTGAATGATGTGTCATATTGCACTTATTATCATAAAATTTGGCTGATGTGTCCGTGAAGTTTAAATGGAACTTATGCATAATCTATTTGACTTAAAGAAAATTTTTTTGTGCCTATATATTTTCGCTTGCAAATGAATATGCATTTGTATATTAGTTTGTAAGGAAGAAATGAAAATTATTTTCAGCTTCTTAAAACTATGGCAACCTTAACATGACATGAATCGAAAACTGACATTCCCTCAAGCTAGGTTGCTCCCCATAAGTGATGCGCAGCATCAGATCTCGGGTGTGGTGAAAAATAGGCAAGGGTTGCTAGGGCATTCTCCTAGAAGCGATGCACTACATCGGATCCTAGGTGTAGTGAAAAATGGGTAAAGGCTACTAAAGCATCTCCTCGGAAGCGATGCACTGCATCAGAACCTAGGTATAGTGAAAAGTGGACAGGGGTTCATGCCATGGAGGTTGAGAAAGGTAATAGTAAATAGGATATGTTCAGAGCATAAGATTCATATCGCTACATGGAATATAGGGACATTGACATGTAAGAGTTTGGAGTTAGTAGATGCGATGAAATGTGGGAGAGTCAACATCACTTGTATCCAAGAAACCAAGTGGAAAAGCGCTAAAGCTAGAGAAATAGATGGGTATAAATTATGGTATGTAGGAAAGGATAATAACAGAAATGGCATAGGAATAATAGTGGATCAGGAATTAAAGGATAAAGTTGTGGATGTTAAAAGAATTAGTAATAGATTTATAATAATAAAACTTGTTCTAGAAGAGCAGATTATAAATGTTATAAGTGCATACGCACCACAAGTAGGGTTACAAGATATAATCAAGAGACAGTTTTGGGATGATATGGAGGGAGTCATGCAAGAAATTCTCAACACTAAGAGGATATTTATAGGAGCAAACATAAACGGCCATGTAGGAAAATAAAAGTAAGGATATGATAGAATACACGGAGGGTATGGTATAGGTGAACAAAATGAGATGGGAGAGAATATCCTCGATTTTACTTTGTCATATAACCTGGCCATTGCAAATACACACTTTAAGAAGAGGGATGAACACTTAATAACCTTTAAAAGTGGACTTTATAAAAGCCAAATAGACTTCTTTCTACTTAGGAATAATGAACGATCTATGTATAAGGATTGTAAGGTGATACCCGGTGAGAGTTTAACCTCACAACATAGGTTAATGGTTATGGATATCCATATCAAAAGATGAAAGAAAGGAAATGAACTTAATAGGTATCCAAAAATTAAGTAGTGGAACTTAAAAGGAGAGAAAATAACCTCATTCACAAATAAGTTGATGGTAGAAGGAAATTGGAACTATGAAACAGAAGTAAATACCATGTGGATTAATATTGCTGAGTCTATTAAGAAAGTGGCAAAAGATGTCTTAGGAGTACCTAAAGGTAAAAAGCAATTAGTAAAGGAAACATGGTGGTGCAGTAAAATAGTACAAAAAGTTATTAAAGAAAAACAGATGTGTTTTAAAGCATGACAAAAGACTAGAAATAATGAAAACTATGAATAATATAAGAATGCTAAAAAGGTTACTAAGAGAATAGTAAGTGAGGCTAAATTTAAACTATAATAGACTAGGAACAAGAGAATGTGAGAAAGATGTGTTTAAACTTGCAAAAGTAAAATAATAGAAGGGTAAGGGCTTAGATCATATTTGGTGTATTAGAAGAGATGATTAAAGGGTATTAGTCAAAGATGATGAGATCAAACAAAGGTGGGAAACATACTTTCAAAAATTGTTAAATGACAATGGCTCTAAGGATATAGAGATTGAAAATACTATAAATCTAAATAACATTGGATATTATAGATATGAACGTAGGATTAGAATACCTGAAGTGAAAGAGGCCTTGAAAAAGATGAAATCAGGAAAGGCCATGGGGCCCAATGGTATACCAATAGAGGTTTGGAAGCATATGGGAGATATTGGGGTAGTTTGGTTGACCAAGTTGTTTAACAAGATTATAAAATCAAAGAAAATACCTGATGAGTGGAGGAAAAGCCCTATTGTACCAATTTATAAGAATAAATGAGACATATAAAGTTGCACCAATTATCGAGGTATCAAACTTATGAGCCACACTATGAAACTTTCTGAAAGAGTGATATAGAAGAAGCTACGACATGAAACAAGTGTATCGACGCATCAATTTAGTTTCATGCCTAGGAGGTCTACCATGGAAGTTATTTTCTTACTAAGACAATTAGTAGGGAAATATAGGGAGAGGAGGAAAGATCTCTACATGGTCTTTATCGACTTAGAGAAAGCTTATGATAGAGTCCCTAGAGAGTTAATATGGAGGGTGTTGGGCGATAAAGGGGTTTCGCAAGGGTATATAGACATAATTAAAGATATGTACAAGAAAGCAGTAATAAATGTCAAGACCACTAGTGGCGAGACTGGTGATTTTCTTATCACTGTAGGATTGTACCAAGGATCAGTATTGAGCCTATACCTTTTCACATTGGTTATGGATGAGATAACAAAACATATGCACAAGGAGATTCCTTGGTGCATGCTATTTTCAGATGATATAATCTTACTTGATGAGACAAGGGAGGGTGTAAACAGAAAACTAGAGTTATGGAGAGAATCATTAGAATCTAAAGGATTTAAAATTAGCCTAACTAAGACAGAATTTATGGAATGCAATTTTAGCAAGGAGAGGAGTAGGAGTGGAACATCAGTCAAGATTGATAACCAAGAAGTCCCCATAAAAGACCACTTTCAATACTTAGGATCAATGATTCATGAGAGTGGAGAGAGTGAAAGGGAGGCTACCCAAAGAATCCAAGCCAGTTAGAACAAATGGAGATATGCATCTGGAGTTTTGTGTGATCGGCATGTGCTACTCAAACTAAAAGAAAAATTCTATAGGATGGCCATAAGGCTGGCCATGCTCTATGGATCAGAGTGTTGGGTAGTTAAGGAACATCATGCTCATAGGATGAGCGTCACAAAAATGAGGATGTTGAGATGGATGAGTGGCAAAAGGATAGCATTAGAAATGAAAATATTAGAGAAAATTTTGGGGTAGTACCAATAGGTAACAAGATGAGGGAGATTAGACTTAGATGGTTTGGACATGTTCAAAGGAGACCAACAATGGCACCGGTTAGAAGGAGTGAGGAAATACAAGTAGAAAGTTTTAAAAGGACAAGGGGAAGGCCTAAAAGAACGTGGATAGAAGTGGTGAGGAAAGATTTAAAAACTTTGGGACTAAATGAAGCCATGGTACTTAATAGAGAGGAATGGAGGAATAAGATTCATGTGGCCGACCCCTAATTGGTATAAGATCTTGATGATGATGATGATGATGATGATGATGATGATGATGATGATGATGATGATGACATTTTTGCTTGCCTTTCATACTAGAACAATGTCACATTTTAATCATTCCTACAAAGTTTGGACAATGTTATATTCTTATATTTTTTACTACATCAAGTTTGGTTGTCTCCTATAAAATTGCTTCTTGATGTTCTTTTGTTGTGTTTTGGTTCGTGATCTTTTGTAAAGCAAATCTATTCATGTTCAGTTAGTTCTCCTTGATATGATTTTGATATGGCTTATTATTTCAGCCAAACACTATTGCTCTTGGTGTTCTCCATTTTCCACCAAGTCTTGTAGTCCTTTCCTTTTCTTTCAGTTTGGTTGGAATTATGTATGCTTCTTCACCATCCCTATAGGGTAAAGTAAGAAGAAATATTCTGATGCATACTTGATTTTCATTAATGCTTTGACTTGTTATGCTTCTGAATCCAGCATGGCATCTCTCTCTCTCTCTCTCTCTCTCTCTCTCTCTCTCTCTCTCTCTCTCTCTCTCTCTCTCTCTCTCTCTCTCTCTCTCTCTCTCTCTCTCTCTCTCTCTCTCTCTCTCTCTCTCTCTCTCTCTCTCTCTCTCTAGTTGCATCATAGAAAGGGTTTTGTCTCCCTCCCGTAGAAGCGAAAAATATCTGATGGTTGTTGTTGTTTGCTTCCTTTGCACTATTATTCCCTGCAACTTTAGGCAAATATCTTATTTATGCACTCCAATTTCTTGTCTGTTGTGTGCAAAATGAGGTAAAATGTTGTTGATGGCAAGATGCTGAGCTAACTATTATTTGTATAAAAAAAAAATTTCTTAATAGAAATTGTTTATTTGCAAATGACCTTTACTTTATGATTTCTTTTTCCTATGTTTTTAGTTATTGTTGTGTCTGATGGTCATTGTGGAAATGGACTGATAGTTTAAATAATTCAGAGATTTATTAAATTTCTATTTATGCTCATTTGGTCTGTTGGGACACAATCAACGGCATACGTTTACCTCTATGTATATAATTACATTATATGCTCAGGGCTGTTTTTATCCCCCAGTTCACTGGTTAATGTGCAATACATGAATAGATGTAATTTTCCATGTTTTTATCATGAATGCTAATATGGTTCAATTTGCATACTTCTTCATTGCTTTATTAGAAGTTGTTAAAGATAGCTCTAGTGTAAGATAAGCACATAGAAACAATTATCTTTGGGATGCCATTGCATTAATCCAATATCGCTCTTATTATGTGCATTTAGATGTTTTCTTAGCAGATGGTTGAAATTGGTTTTACATTCTTACGATGGAAACCTCTAGTTAATGTAACCTTACATGTTGCTCATGAACAATCAGTGATCGTGTTTGTTAGCTATCTAGCTTGCAAAATTATCTAAATAGGAAAGTATTTTGCTTTATTAATTATTTACTCTGTCAGATCTGCTTTATTAGTTGTGTAATGTTCCATAATTTGTTCAATCAGGGACATTTTTGGTTCATCTCCAGGCAAGTTCAGCTAATAATTCAGTGTGTATCAACCATGGTGGTTTTGGGATTTCATGCTGTGAATGGCACTGATCTAATATTGAACGTATTCTAGTTTGTCAATATCTTGTGTTGATGTGAATACAATATTTTTTATGTTCTTGAAAATTATATATGAATATAATTCCAAAAGGGTGCTGATATATACACACATTTTTCTTACGAGGCCACCCCTTTTAGTAGAGAGAGATACATAGAGAGAGAAGGGGTGGCCCAAGTAAGAAAATTTATGTAATTTGTAAATGACTTTTTTCTTTAATATTGGTACTACATTTAGAGGTGGCTGAAACACCCTTAAGTCATATGTTAGCCTCTAAAGAGACATTAACTATATGGACCTCTATAGAACAACTCCGCCCATGTGGTTTTACTTCTATATGGTTTTATCATAGTTGATCCTAAGCCTGGATAAAGGAGGAGGGTTTGCGTCAGGTGCCAATCGGCAAGGAACACCCATGGCAAACCCAATGCATGAATTGACTTATGATATTCCCTCAGGTTAGGGTGTTCCCCATGAGCAACACATTGCATTGGATATCGAATGCAGTGGAAAATGGACAAGGGTTGCTAAGGCGTTCCTCCTAAAGCAAAGTGCTACATTAGATCCCGGCTGTAGAGAAAAATAAGTAAGGGTTGGTAGAGCATTCCCTTAGAAACGACACTCTGCATCAGAACCCAGGTGCAGTGAAAAGTATGCATGGGTTCTCATGTCGTTTAAGAAGTGTGTGGGTGAATAGGCTAGGTGAAGAGAATAAGATTCATATTACTAAATGGAATGTAGGCACATTGACATGTAAGAGTCTAGAGTTAGTGGATACGATGAAACATAGGAGAGTCAACATTGCATGTGTCGAAGAAACCTAGTAGAAAGGGGTTAAAACTAAAGAAATAGATAGGTATAAGCTTTGGTAAGTAAGAAAGAACAATAATAGAAATGATATAGGGATAATGGTAGATAAAGAATTAAAGGATAAATTTGTAGAAGTTAAAAGAACCAGTGATAGAATTATATTATTAAAACTTATTTTAAGAAAAAAGGTCATAAATGTCATTAGTGCATATACACCACAAGTACGGTTAGGGGATAGAATTGAGAAACAGTTCTTGGAAGATATCGAGGGAGTGATGCAAGACATTCCCAACACAGAGAGAATATTTATAGGAACCGATTTTAATGGTCATGTTGGAAAAGAAAAAGAAGGATATGATAGGGTACATGGGGAGTTATGGTATTGGAGAAAGAAATGAGATAGGGGAAGCTATACTCAATTTTGCCTTAGCATATAACCTAACTATAGCAAACACATATGTTAAGAAGAGGGATGAACACTTACTAAACTTTAGAAGTAGACCATATAAAAGCCAAATAGACATTTTCCTACTTAGGAGTGTCGAAAGATCAATGGGATAAGGATTGTAAGTTGATACCTAGTGAGAGTCTAACCTCACAACATAGATTAATAGTTATGGATATCTACATTAAAGCATGTAAGAAAGGAAATGAACTTAATAGGGGTTTAAAAAGTGGTGGAATTTAAAAGGAGAGAAGATAACATCATTTACAAACAAGTTGATAGTAGAAGGAAAAGAGAATGAGGAAAGAGAAGTAAAACACCAAGTGGATTAATATGGCCATGTCTATTAAGAAAGTGGTAAAAGATATCCTTAGAGTATCCAAAGGTAAAAGGCAACCAACTGTGATGACTCGGGTTTTTATGAATACAATTTTATTATAATAGCGATCGATCTCTATTTTAAAACACTTTGTGCAAATGAATGCAGAGGAAAAATTTCTTTTAATCACAACTTTTGTATAAAAATCCCAAGCGTCATTAACAACTCTCAGTAAATAAATAAATGATGTATAAGGCCATGGCTCTTTTAAACAAAACACAAAGATGAATAATTTCTACTACCAAGGTTGTTAATCACAGCCCCAAGTTACAATTAAGCACTTACAACCAAGTTTACATCAACTCCAAGAAGGGTTACTAGATAAGTTCTTACTTAGCCTTACCTGTGCTTACTTTGTCTATGGCCCTAACGCCCTTTGATGCTCCTCCTAATTGGACTCTTTATTGATTTGAAAAATGATGGATTGGGTTGAGTATTCTTCACACTCAGTAGGTAACCTGCTACTACTAGTTTGAAAACACGATATGCAAAAGAGTTTATATTGAACACATTCATAAAGACATGTATTTCTATTCTTGGTTAATCAGGGATATATGTAACTGCGTAAACTCAAAAATTAGCATGATAAATAATATAAAATGCAAGCATAGTAAATCAACTTATGCATGCATATATGTTGGCAAACACCTCAAGCAAACTAATCAATGATGACTGTAGCTTTGAAATTCTTAAAATACTAATCAGTCAAAACAGATAAGGATATTGCCATGAATATCATGCATATCGATCTTCTAGTAAATCACTCAACTGACTGGTCACGAGGACTTGTATGCGACCATCCCAATGCTATATGCATATCGATAAAAACCAGAATCATAGGGTCAATTATGCTTCTCCGCAGGCTGCCTCATTCGGTGATTTGCCCACTCGGAACTCAGGGTTTTATTCCCACCGTAGGCTACCTCATTTAGCAATTTGCCCACTTGGACCTCAAGGTTTTGTTTCCACCTTTGGTTGCCTCATTCGGTGATCTACCTGCTTGGAACTCAAGATTTGTTCCTACCATAGGTTGCCTCATTCAGTGATCTACCTACTTAGCATACTGAGCACCAGCCTCATTAGCTCAAAAAAGATAGACTCATGTAACCTAGATAGCAATCATTGTAAACATGCAAGTAATGCATTCCTAAAATTAGTTTCATGCAATTAATTGTATTCACGATCAGAAGTAAAAATGTACATGCTCTTTATGTAAATATGATATCTCAAAATGCATACTAATCACGATCATCGGGAACAAAGCATTTAGATTTTGGAAATGCATTTGAAAACGTAGTAGTAACAGACTACCTACCTCGAGCATCGTTTACTTAGCTTGTGCCTTTCCTCAACTCGAACCCTAGAGTACCTTGGTGAAGTCCTAAAGCCCTGGATGTCGTTATTTCTCGATTCATAGGGCAACAGCTAGATCTATATGATTTATGGGTTTCTAGGGGTTGATCCAGGACATTCTTGGTCTAAGAATGTCCTAAGGCCTCTATTAGATCAAATCATGAGGTTTGATCACAATTGATCTCGTGGATTCATGAGATCTCCATGGTTTTTAGGCTGTAGTTGCCTTAAATAGTCTCTTGATCCTAAATGTTATTGTACAATTTGGTTCACGTCGTAATTACGAACTCAACGGTTCTTTTGGATCGTTAATCGGAGTTATATAGCCTCATTAATTGCAGTTTTTGTGTCGGGCCTTGATGGGCAAACCAGATTTGTTCATTAGGTCCACATGTCACGGTTCCCAGGATGCATGAGCGTCCCTGTCTAACAATGACAGCATTTGCATGCGTGCACAAGCCCGAGCGATGCGTTGTAGCACGCTTCCTAGACGACGTCGTGCTAACATGTCTTCAGCGCATGCGCATAGTGTCTTGACTCCCAGGACGCACTGTGCATCCCGGTCTAGTCGGGCACTCGCTTGCACGCGGCACGCACGCGACCGTCGCTCTAAGGAGCTTGTCACGGGCCGCGTCAACCCAGTGTGCCCCCGGAAGACATCGTCTTGTCACGGGCGCCCGTCATGCCTAAGCGCCCCTGAGATACATTGTTTTTTACGGGTTTTAGCCCATCTGGCTTTATTCCATAAATCCGGCAATTGTTGGCCAAAAAACGAACTAGACCCAATCAGGGTCTGGGGGAAAAGAAAGAGTAAGAGGAGAGAAGTAGAGTTGGGAAGAGCATCATACCTGAGAAGCTCTTTTTGTTGTCCGATCAGAGGCCTCTAATGGATTTGCAAACCCTAGTTGTCGAATCCATTTTAGAAGCAATTGGAGTGGAGGAAACTTTATCTGGGAAGAGGGGATGGAGGGCTTTTATAGAGTGGAGAAGGCGGTGCTGCCATTTTTTTTGGTGCGTATTGCAAGAGCAGTGCAACGTGACAACTGAAGTAGATGGCGGTGGAGTGGTCGGTGGGGAAGAAGGAGGGGTGTCATTATCAAAAGGACCCCCTGTGTTTTCTAGCTATTCTCACTTAAATGCCATTTACAAAAATACCCCCAATCTTCAAAGGCTCATAACTTGGTCATACGACCTCCGTTTTTCACGTCCTTTGAGGTGTTGGATTCCATTTCGAGTGTAGAATCTAATGATACTAATTTTTCTCACAAATTCCTTTGTTTCATATTTTAATTGAAATTAAACATCTACCACTCTCTTAATATAACAAAACATCCATTAATTTTCAAAATAAACCATTTTTACAAAATATCTTCAAATTTTGACTTATTACATCGTTACCCCCTTCACGGAATTTCATCCTCGAAATTCTACAATTCATTACTAAAAATGATTTTGGGGTGATTCTTTCTCATGTCAGATTTGACCTCCCAAGTTTCTTCTTTGATAGACACGTTCCTCCATAAAACTCTAACTAATGGAATGTCTTTACGCCGTAGTGTCTTGATCCTTTTGTCCAGAATCTATATCGGTTTTGTTTCCAAAGTCAAGTCCGGTTGTAGCTCGGTTGGTACCTATTCAAGTACATGTGTGGGGTCAAGAATATACTTCCTTCACATAGATATGTGAAAAACATTGTGGACTTCCGATAGCTGGTGCGGTAATGCTATCCTGTAGGCAGTCTCTCCCAATTTGTCCAAGATTTCAAATGGTCCAATGAATCGAGGACTAAGTTTACCTTTCATGCTAAATCTCACAGCGTCTTTGGTAGGAAATATTTTCAAGAAAACATGGTCTCCAATGTCAAATTCCAACTGCTTGCGCTGCTTATCAGCATAACTCTTTTGTAGACTCTGAGCTGTGAGAAGCCGCTTCCTAATAAGCTTTACCTTGTTTGCTCATTGTTCTACTAACTTTGATTGCACAATTCTATTTTCACCTACCTCATTCCAGCACACAGGTGATCAACAAGGCCTTCCATAGAGTGCTTCGTAGGGAGCCATTTCGATGCTTGAATGGAAACTATTGTTATACACAAATTCAACTAAGGGTAAACTTTCATCCCAACTCTCTTTCCAATCAATTGCACACGCTCTTAACATATCTTCCAATACCTGAATCGTATGCTCAGATTGG
This sequence comes from Warburgia ugandensis, assembly GCA_035236585.1. Taxonomy (NCBI): domain Eukaryota; kingdom Viridiplantae; phylum Streptophyta; class Magnoliopsida; order Canellales; family Canellaceae; genus Warburgia; species Warburgia ugandensis. Next base: position 34,535,369 of record CP141139.1, read on the forward strand.
CCATCAATCTGAAGGTGAAAAGCCATGCTGAAACTTAAGGAGGATCCTAATGGTTTTTGCACTGACTTCCATAACTGTGAGGTAAAACGACTGTCTTTGTCGAAAATAATACTGAGTGGTATCCATGCAAACTTACTATTTCGTTAATATACAACTAGGATAGGCTGTCGGTGGATTGACTTTGTCATATAGGGAGAAAATGTGCCATCTTGGTTAGTCGATTGATGATTACCCATATCATATCATGTCCCTTAAACATCTTAGGTAGCCCTAAGATGAAGTCCATTATATGATCCCACTTCCATTCTGGTAGCTCAAGTGATTGTAGTAATCCTGCTGATTTTTAATATTCAGCCTTAACTTGTTGACACGTCAAGCACTTTGCTACTAATTCTCATAAATCTCTTTTCATACCATTCCACCAGAAATGTCCCTTCAAATCTTGATATATCTTTGTTCCACCAAGATGAATAGTGTACTTGGATTGATGTACTTCTTTTAGAATCTCTTGCCTTAATTCATCATTGACTGGTACTACTAATCTTCCTAGCATGCGAACACTATCATCCAATTCCTTGACAAATCCTGGTTTTCCAACTAATGCTTGTATGTCAGCATCATCTTTTTGTATCTATTTGACTCTCTCGTTGATAGTGGACTTCATAGTCAAATTTCCTATAAAGGACCTTCCATGACTTATTTCGAGTCTGCACTCTATCACCTCTTGTAATAACTTCCATCTCCTAAAATGTAAACTTGCACATATTCCTTGTGTCTTTCTACTTAATGCATCTGCTACAACATTAGCCTTCCCTGAATGATATTGAATGAAAAAGTCATAGTCCTTCAAATACTCCATCCATCTCCTCTGTCGCATGTTCAAGTCTTATTGTGAAAAGATGTACTTAAGACCTTACTGATCTATAAAAACCTCAAAATTTTCTCCATACAGATAGTGTCTCTAGATTTTTAAGGCAAAGATGATAGCATCTAGCTCTAGGTCATGGGTAGGGTAATTGACCTCATGCTTTTTCAATTGCCTAGAAGCATAGGCAATGACTTTCCCATTATGCATAAGCACACAGCCTAGCCCTTGTTGAGAAGCATCACTATAGATTTCAAATCCTCCACTACCCGAGGGTAGGGTAAGTACCAATGCAATGGTCAGCTACCTCTTCAGTTCTTGAAAACTCTCCTCGCATGCCTCATCCCACTCAAACTTCTTGTCTTTTCTCATCAATTTAGTCAGGAGTAAGGCAATGCGTGAAAATCCTTCAATGAATCTCCAATAGTATCCTGCAAGTCCCAGAGAACTCCTTACCTCTGTCACTATCTTAGGTGTATTCCATTTCTCCATAGCCTCAACCTTTGCTGGGTCAACCGCAATACCGTATTTGGAAATAACGTGACCTAGAAAAGTCACTTTTTCCAACCAAAATTCACACTTACTAAACTTCGCATATAATTTGTGTGACCTGTGTGTATTTAATACCACTCGTAAATGTTCCTTGTGGTCCTCAAGGGTTTCTGAGTAGATCAAAATATCATCCACAAACACTATAACAAACTTATTTCCATTTATTTTTGTAGATTGCTATAGATATTTTGAATGATTTGAACTGGGAACACTTCTCAATAGTGTCCGTATCTAGTTCTAAAGACCGTCTTTGGAATGTCTTCTTGCCTAACCCTAAGTTGGTGATATCCAGATCGTAAGTCGATCTTGGAAAAGACACGGGCTGACTGAAGCTGATCAAACAGGTCATCAATACTGGGTAAAGGATATTTGTTTTTCACTGTGACCCTATTTAACATTCGGTAGTTGACATATAGTCTCATTGACCCATCCTTTTTCTTGATAAAAAGGACTGGAGCTCCCCAAGGGGATACACTAGGTCTGATGAACCCTTTGTCTAATAACTCTTGTAACTGGGTCTTCAGCTCCTTTAATTCTGTTGGGGCCATCCGATATGGTGCCTTTGATATAAGAGTTGTGTCAGGCACTAGATCAATAGTAAAATCTATCTCCCTTTTTGGTGGTAACCCTGGCAAGTCTGCAGGAAACACAACTAGGAACTCATGAACCACATCTACCTCCTCTAACTTAGGCTTTATGACTTATGTAGCTTCTATCTTAGCCAAGAAGAATGGACACCCATGAGCAATATGCTTTGCCGCTTTTATAATAGAAATAACACATGCTCCTAAATAATCTCTTCTTCCGTGTAAGGAGATCACTTCTCCTCCAGGGAGGTTATAAATAATCCTCTTCTTTTGAGAATCAACTGTTGCATTATGCTAGGCAAACCAGTCCATCCCAAGGATGACGTCAAAATCTGTCATATATAGGTGGATTAGGTCTATGCTCATCTGGTTGCCCTCGACTACAATTGGAACATCCTAGAGGTATGGTTGAGTGGAAATTGACTTGCCCACGGGACTCATAACTTCTAAGGAGAAATCTAAATCTTGAACTATATTATCCATAGAAGATGCAAACTCGCATGATATAAAGGAATGAGTAGAACTAGTATCAAACAATACTTTGGCAGGTGTATCACAGATATGAAGTGTACCTTCTACTACAGTGTTAGATGCTTGAGCCTGTCTCGAAGTGATTGCAAACACTCGTCCTTGGCTTTTAGGAATGTGAGCTTCCTTATGTTCCTCTTCCTTCTTTCTCTTAGGGCAATTTCGGGCTGGATGTCCTATTTCTCCGCAGTTAAAACAGGTAAAATGGAGGAAGGTACATGGCTTGCTTGGGTGACATTGGTTACATCTGGGGCAAGTCTTGGATTTTGGGTTTCTTCCTTTATTATCGAATTGTCGCTTGTGTGGGTGTCGAGATCCAGAAGGTTGAATGGGTCTTTTACCTTTATTGTTTCTTCCACCATTGTTGTTCTTTGCATCCTTAGCAGCCCGTGTTCTTTGATAATCCTTTTAAAAAAGAGACGCCATTTCGACTGCTTTTGCTACAGTGGTTGGTTGAAATCCTATTACTCTGTTCTTGAGACCTGGGTGTAATCCATCAACAAACTTTTCTGCCGCATCTTCCTCGGTGGAGCAATCATTGGGTACGAATCTTCGAAGACTTATGAATCTATTTTCATATTGTTGTACGGAGAGGTTGCCTTGTTCTAGGTCCATAAATTCTTTCTCCTTCTGTTTTCGCATATGGCGGGGATAGTACTTCTCATTAAATACGAGTTTGAACTCTTCCCAGAGTATGACATCATTATCTCCAAAGTACGTCCTTTTGACTGTTTCCCACCAAAAGCATGCTTTGTCTTTTAGCACGAAACTGGCCATTACAACCTTTCTATCCTCGGGAATTTTCATGGCCTTAAATAACTTCTCAATGTCAAAGATCCATTTTTCTGTTGTTGCTAACTCATCTTCTCCCGAGAATGATGGGGCCATTTTCTGAAATTGCTCAAGTTGGGCCTCTGTCCTATCAGCAATTCTTTCTGGAGAAGAGGCCCTTGCCGCGAGCACTTGTGGTTGGTTCTGCATGAACTGCCCCATATGTTGCATGAATAGTTGAAAGGCTTCAGCCATTCCATTCCCAGATCCAGCGGAGTCAGCTGGAGGGTTATCAGGTCTTGGGGCTGCACCTCCCCTTCTCCTTGGTGGCATCTATTTTACAAGACCAGTGCCTACCTTTAGGGGTCTCTAACAATCTCCTATTGATGTAACTTGATTATAAGTCTTTATTTCATAATTGGGCAGTGAATAACATAAACCTGGGCTCTGATACCAACTGTGACGATCCGGGTTTTTATGAATGCAGTTTTATAATAACAGTGAGATAAATCTATGTTTTAAAACACTTTGTGCAAATGAATGCAGAGGAAAATTTTCTTTTAATCACAACTTGTGTATAAAAATCCCAAGCGTCATTAACAATTTATTGACCCTTGTGGTCTGCCCCTTCACTGAAGCTTGCATATGCGACAGCTTCATGCACCAAGGATGCCCCTTTCGATCATATGTAGACCTCTTCCAGCTCTTTGATCTGAAACCGGTCCTTAGATTGAGAGTCTTTTCTGAAGGGGTTATTATATTTGAGAGGTAAAGTTTATAACAACTGAACTCGTCAACTTGAAATAACATGTTTGTCATGGATAACCTGTTGGATGATGCAAGTATTTGCAGATGAAAAATCTGGGGTAGACTGTTGAATGTGTAATCGAAAAAGCCCTCCCAGTTCAGGGGAATGAAGAAGAAAGATATTGAGTGGTTATCCGATGATATGATGCACGCCTGGTTACTTGATGATATTGCCAAAACTCGATTAGAGTGAGATTCTGTTCTTAGTCTACCAAGGATAATACATCTACTTGCTATCTCCGGAAGTTCTCACATACTAGACAAAATGTGAAACACATTTTATGCAATTTCGTCCGAAGGAACAGCAATTTACTACATAAAGACGCCCCATGAATTGTAAGAGCTACTCGAGAGTTTGCCAGGCATCTTCTTTAACCACTTATAGACCAACCTTTCTGCTGAATGAAGTTTTTAATTGAAAGTTGGACCCTCCCTTTTTGAATGCATGGTAAATTTTTTGGAAGATCTAAGTATTCACCATGTTGGGAAGGTCTTCAATAAGCTATTGGATTCTCTCAGCCTATGTTTCTTTGGGTTGGAAATCTGCACTATCTAATTTTATTAGTTTTTTCAAAACATAAAACAAATTTCTAGATCATCTAAATGCATTGATTTCTCCTCTGTTGCCTATTTCTGATACCCAACGCGGTAAACAGCTTATATCTTCCAAAATTTTACCATGCATGTCAAAGTCTGGTAGGACTCATACTGGGACTCCAGTTTAAAACTACCCCATGAAAGCCTAGACTAGGCTAGGTTGCGAAGTAAAAATTGAAGAATGTAGAACCTTTGCATACGGTGAAATTATATGACAGTCTCTGCACAGCCGCAATTTCAAGTCCATTTTGGATGATCACACAATGGATTGTATGAGCACTGTTATAGAAACTGCCGTTTCTTGGAGAATTGATCTGAGGGCCTGTTTGGTTGGCAGGAAATCAACGGAAATTGACTTTCACAGAAAGAGAAATTCTCCGTGAAAGTGTTTTACACCTTGAAATTGGATCGTTGGATTGTACGCCATGTAACATTTCCTGGGAAATTTTTCTTTTTTCATGGAATCGGTTTCCGTCGGCCAACCAAACAGGCCTGACTGTCCACAACCGTTAGGCGGGGTGGCACACATGGAAACTTTGTTCTACCTGAATTTGCCGACTGAGATTCAATAGTAAGTGAAGGAGAGCTGTATAATGGTAGAGTTGTTGTCGTGTGAGATTATGGATTCAAGGCGTGAAAACAGACTCTTGCAAAATACAAGGTAAGTTTGTGCCTATTAACCCTTGTGGTCGCGCCTTTTTTGAACCTTGCATACGAGAAAACTTCATACATTGGACTGCCTTTTTTAGATTCAACAGTAAGTGGGATTATTTGTTAACAAGTTTTTGCTGTCTTTTTCTTGATCAATATGGAACCACGACGTACGCTCTGGTCAAACTCACACTAGTGTATCGGAGAAACGACTCTATCTTTGCGGCTGCACCAATCCAAAAGCAAAATATTTCGAAAATGTTTCTAGAAGATTACACCAATGTACGATAGTTACACATCAACTCTAGAAGATGTTTCCCCCTTTCAGAGAATTTTCTCTCACTCAACCTAGAGTTGGTAGTGGCATGCGAGTCGTTTAGCAGCAATGGGACAGAATTGTGGTCTCAGTTGGCAGATTAACGGGTTGGATCATGCTTACGTGTCAGATGTGGGCCAACGAAAGCCTTTCTTATTATAGGGCAATTTGTCAAGTTTTTGCATGTATACATTTCTCCACTTGCTAAGGAGGTGTATTTGCTCATCTTCATTGTCAAATGGTGGGACCCGTGACAAATTCCACCATCGTTTTCGGGTGAGGCTGCTGATGGATGATGAAGTGATGTGCGTAAGGGATGACTAGATTGGTTTCTTCTGTACTCCTCCGGTGGGGCCTGGCTGTTCCATCTGAAATTGAAGTCTACCACTCTCAGTGGTGCAATAATACTTTGGGTTCTCGTAAGGGTCCCACACTGCTATAGAATTAAACAGAACAAATCTCCCTTGGGGAGAAGGCCGCAATTATCATTGACTAATGGTGCCTTGGTTAGGCTGCTGACAATTTTGTTTGGGCCGCCCACGTTTCGACCATGGTTAGTCAAAACTTTGAGCAGGCAAAACTATGCATGGCTCATATGTAACATCTCTCAGCCGGTGAATAATTCTGGGCCTTGATTTGTGGGGTTTTTGTTGATTCTCTTTTTAGTTTCTCATCATCCAATTTTAAGTTACACCTTGGAGCACTATATGTACTCTATTTTTTTTAGTATTATTTTATTCTTCATCATGCTTATAATTTGTTAGAAGGATTCAAGCTTCTGGGCGTGTTTCATGCAAAACATGTCCTACTAGTACCAGATAGTCACGTTTGGACTAGAGCTCTCCAATTACAAATTGAGAGAATTTATGGACCCCAGTTACCATCACTTAAAAAAATCTAGTCATTCCATCTAAGTTTTCATTAAATCACAGACAGAACTGACAATTAAGCCCCATGTGAATCTCATCTTCTTTTATTGCTCTCTCACAAATGATAAAAATACCCCTAGCCATTACTTTCCGGGTTATAGTAAGAAATTTCTTGTCTTTAGCTCAAATTCAAAATAAAATTTATGGGTTCTTCTAGTTAGGCGAGAATCAAAATGAGTTTTTCTAGTTGGAAGAACCAATGGGTTTTCTTCTTTTTCTTTCTTCTTCTTCTTCTGTTTTTGTGAAGCAAAATACAATAAGCTACCAATTTTGCTTCTTAGAACAATGTAGATTAGATTATTTGGTGAGAACTTTTGTGGGGCATAGTCAATCTACGATAGTCTTGAAGATTCTTAAATTAAGTTTGTGCTGAAAACTGGTATTTTGATTCAGCCGATATACATACAATTGGACATAATCGACTAAAGTCAGAAGGTTGGAGTCATTTACTGACGAAATAAATCTGCAACCACCATTGTCTATGACATGACCCCCTGCGGTGGATTCCTGTAATACATATGAGCCATATTTATGATGGATGAAGGAACGGATCACTATTCAGTGTGTCTGGGAGATCTACCACCACCATGTTAATCCAATTGCCGAGCATCCACCGTACGGTCCCCAGCCATGTATCCTTTAAATACTTCTATTTATGGTGATGGAGCTGAAGGGAAAATTCATTGCCTTCAAGTTGAGAACGTGATTCACATATATACGGATCAGTCATTGAATTCCCGTTGCTATATTACTATCAATAAATATTTGGATTGCATGGTCCAATATTAGTCAAGCCCTTGATGCTCTTTCTTGCACAGATTACATATGCAGGTGCAGAGAAAGGCCAGACCGCAAAGGATCTATTGTACATAATCTTGCGTTGCATTTTGCAATAAGCAGTTTTCACACTCTATACCTTCGATCTCAAGGCCACGTAACGATAACTTTCTCACAAATTATAATTACAAAAAATGATATGGAGAAAGATACTTAGCTAGCCATTATCAATGGATGAGTGCCATGTAGCAACTTATTTTTCCTCCTGGATAGAAAATTCCACGTGGGTCAACAAAATTTGATGGAATTTTTGAAAGTAAAACAGATCTTCTAGTAAAAAAAGTGCCCCCTGGCAGTCTTTGACTAGCTTGCTCAAGTAAGATGCTTCCTAGCTTAGTGGTCGCCTCTATAATCATGTCTGTAATAAAGTTTTACGACCGTATATATTTTTAGCCGTCTTTTGTGTGATTCAAATAGTAAACCTCAACCCATCATCTCATACAGAAAAGGTCAATATTTTATTACGGTTCTGTCAAACTTTTCAAAGCCGTTCATCTTGCCTCTCCCAGAATATTGGACCATCCAACGGAGAAGATTTACTAAGATTGACCTACAATGATAAGATCAACGGTTGGGATCACCAAACCAAATGAGCTTCCATATCTTCTTCTGGCTGCTTCTATCGTCACAAATACCAGTCCTCATCTCCTTATGAGAAACCAAAAGAAGGAAAGGAAAAGGAAATCAAATTGGGTTTTGCTTATCCTTTGTATTTTGGCTCCCTGATCCCTTCCCAGCCAAGTAAACCTCCCAAAACATGCCTTTCCAATGAAGCGACGCTCACAAATGAAAAACAAAAAACTAATGTCCATCACATGCAAGTGACACTTCCCCTAACCACGCCACCCAACCCAACCTGGTCTTTATTAATATAATCATCCGCTCCCCATGATTCATTAACCATGGGCTTAGCATTTTAATAACACAAATTGGTACCTTCTATCGACCCAAACGTAAACACCATTCTCGTGAAATGTCTTCTAGATGAGTCAACTCAAACCAACCGCAGCTTATTTATACATATATAATTACTTTTCTTCAGCCAAAACTGACCCTGCCAACTCGCCAAGTTCTACGTACAGGCTTTGGACTCTCCAGGTTGTGATTGTTGAATCACTGCCATACGCGTTGCATCTGAAATGGGATCCAAATGGAATATTATATACTGCTTGGAAAATCTAAAAATACTGCCCCATGACTGCTAATGACTTGATGAGATAACTTTAAATCCCCCATCAATGATTTCAATCTGTTGGAAAATCATGTTGATGAGATATTCCTCCAAACTGGGACTAGAACCATCTGGTTCCACATATATGGATTTGCCTCTGTAAGATGGAAAGCGGCTTGGCTTTCATCGAGTGATTCATAGCCGGGCTGGTCCATCTGAGTAGGCACAACTTCGGTGCTAAAATGGCCACAAATTGAACTTTCCCCATCAAAGGGATGATATGTACTTGCGTTGAATTTGTGGACACTTGCGTGGTTAAGATTGTCCAAGAAGGCCCCATCTAGACTCTTTTGACACGCGTTTCGGGTCTACCACTAGAAAAGAATCTTCCATGAGTTCTATCGTGATATTTAAAGAAAATGGCACATGGAGACACGTTGGATCTATTCCTCAACCAATCATAGACTAAATATACAGGGTCCCACCATGTGACCTCAGCAGTTTTGATCACCACAAGAAGAACCGTTAGGTTATGCGATCCTGAGTCTGTTTGTCAATGGCGCGTTTGTCCCTAACTTTCTCTCCATTTGCCCAGGCAGATTATATGAAGTTGGAGTGGAGGGGCAGTTTGCACTAAAAATGTCGTGTATTGGCAGGTTTAGCAGTTAATGCGTAGAGGCATTCCATGTGAAAATAGAAGCCTCAATTTGACCGGCGACTTCCGTGTTCATTTGCTGAAGAAGAAAAGTCAGTCTTCCTTCTCTCCTGGGCCTCGGGACATTTCGGGTCAAGGCTGCAAGGCCTGCAACTTCCATGCGCTTCCTCTCTTGGTCTTTCCACCCCTTTTAAGCATTCTCTCTCATCTCTCTTCCCAACAAACCCGATTTCTCCGACTCTCTCTCTCTCTCTCTGGAAAGATGGCTGCATCGAAAGAGAAGCCCCGAAGAGTTGTGAGAGGAGTTAAGACTTTGTTCTTTGTCATCAGCATGTTAGTTTCTCTCCTCCTTTTCTCTGCTCCAGTTCTCCTTGTTATAACAGATGCGATTGCCCCTTCTGCTCTCTTCTCTGCTTTTATCTCCCCTCGATCAATCGGAGCTGTACATACCCACATCAAAAACTATGATTTCCGATCGTCAATGATCGACATACCTCTCCTTTCCATCGCCAGATCGATCGTCATATTATGTAAGAATCCAATTACCAAACCAAGAAAATCAGAAAGAGATTCTGTTTCCATTGAGTAAAGCTTCATTTAATGGAACTGGGTTGTTTGTTCTGCAGGTGTTTATTGCGTTTGTGATGGACCTGGGCTTTCCCATGGCCCTTATTTGGGAGTCACTACGCTGTGTTCTTTGGCGTCCATGGTGTTTGTTTCTTTCAAGGCATGTGTGTTCAGAGCGAAGATGGATGTTGGAGAAGACATGATCAAGGTTCAGGAACCTTATTTTGGCTTGCAGCAGTCATGGCTACTAGAAGCCATGTTCTTGTGTTCTTTGGTTTTGGCAGTGGGGCATGTTGTGGTTGCGTACAGGACCAGCTGTAGGGAAAGACGGAAGCTGCTGGTTTACAGAATCGATCTAGAAGCTGTAAGTTCGTTACCTTATTTCTCTTTCTTTCCGATGGAGAGTTTGATCTGATTAGACCTTTTTTCTTCTTCTCATTTTCTCCGTATACTACTTGCCAAACCCATCGCCAATTACACAACCCGACTGTCTTCCGATGGATAATCTGCTCTCGTAAACGTCCAATAGTAGGATTTGTATGCATCTATAAGGACGGCAGATGGACGGTCGGAATCTTAACCAGTCCCTATTGCTCCTTAGAAACCGTTATACGCGGAGCACAAATGGAGGTTGTTGCCACAAAACCCACCGGTTCACATCGGGGGGAATCATTCTCCGACGTAGTAGGCCCAACATCTTCTCTAGTGGGTCCCATTTGTGTCATCCAACGGTGGTCGTCTGAAAAAGATGACAGATTTGACTCTGGCGGCTAAGAGTATTAATGCGTAGAGATTCCTACATATTTAATGTATTTCCAGCCAGCAATGATATCACTTGCAACAATAACGGCTAGGATCATCTAATGAAGCAGATATTAAGGCATGACTCATGTAGACTGAAAAGATTGAGGCGAGATTTCGTTGTTTCATACAGCCACTTGTTAAATAATGCAAAATCCATGACGTATGCCGCCAGGTCCAAATAGTTGATCAGAAGTTCACCAAAATAAAAAATAAAAAAATGAAGATCCGTCACGAGATGGTCTGACCTTAGATCCAATTTTGTTTCCTTCTTTGCTATACAATTAAGCAAGTTAACTCATCCGACCGTCAATTTTTCAAGTGGGAGCATTGTGCCATAGGATTCTAGAATGTTCTTTTGCCAGTTCAAATAACGCGGTTTTGCTTCTATATCATTTGGATTGCCTTTTCATCTCCTCAAGAAATGAGATGACATTCTCTTCGTTTTTTGCCGCCCCTCTTCTTTTGCCATTGCAAATCCTTTCTTTACTCCGAACTTTACAGAGTAGTTTTCGTCGGGAGTTGACATCAATGTATTTGGTACAGCAATTCTGAGACGTTTGTTCATGACACAGGTATCTGCTTGCAAAAATGGCTTTCCGACCTACCACAAGGTTCTACAAGTCAGAGCGAAATGACGGAGGAAAACAAATGGGAAAGATAAACAAGATCAGCTACAGTAGTTGTTGATAGTGGTCGTGCTGGCTCAATCATTCTGCATCTATTTTTTCTTCTTTTATCACTGTAAGAGGCGTGTCCCGGTGACGTTTCTCCAGACCTGGAAGAGTTGGATCCGAGGAGTCCAAGACTTCAAAGTGTCTTTCAAATACTTAGTGTAATTGCATCAGGTGATTATCATCACAGAGAGGCCATGACCAAGCAAAGCATTGGTTATGGGGAATCTTCCTTTTCTATTTGAAACGTGTATAGATCTCCATTATATGGATAGGTGCAACCAAAAAGAATGTTCCTTGTCGTTGGTTGGCACCTTGACAGAGTGTATATTGAGGGAAAACCACATTGTATATATTATATGCATGGAGTTGGTATTTTCATTCAATTGTGCAGATAAGCCTCTTATCCACTTTTGTATTGGAAAAATTCTCTCTCTCTCTCTCTCTCTCTCTCTCTCTAAAAGAATACTAAGTCTTGATTTAAAAACAAAAGAAAAGGTTTGACATACAATGGCGGTGCCTGTGTTTACTCTATGGCTCGTAACTATTCCTCTTGAAGCGGTTGCTCAAGGAAGAACTGTGGGTTTTGGGGCTCACATTAGCCACATCTTCATGATCAAATCTGGCAATCTGGCAGATAATAACATTCCTATCCCATCAAAACTGATTTTGTCTTCAGTATTGGAAATTCCTAGACCCTTCGTCCAAAAGGGCTGTTTATGGTTTTGCAAGGAAAAATGTAAATTGTTGGTTTTTGATGAATTATGGCAATCCTATGAAATGTCCATTCGGTCTGGGCATGGAGCCATATAGTGCAGCCGTTAATAGTGTGCATGAATTTTATTTTTTTTTAGAATGATTGAGTTTTATTGACGTTGGAGATATACTTACAGTCATGACTAGGGAGTCATAAAGCAAGAAAGATGCAGTGGAAGCAAAAAAATGGCGGCCTCAATCCGTACATGAGGTGATCGGGCATCATGCATCATGGGGCCCAAAAGCATTGTAACCAAATTAGCACCGTCTTTCACCAGTTGGTCAGCTATAGAATTTGCCATCTGTTGATCAATGACCATTCTAAGTTGATACTTTCCGCCAAATCCCGAAGATGCTGATGTCCCTGTGAAATCTCCATGTGTAATCCTCAGTTTCCTTTGCCCATTTAATCACATTGTGGGAATTGCCTTCAATAATGTACTGAAGGTGTGGCGCCTTGGCACAAATTCATGCAGCAAAAGCCGCTTGAAGCTTCGCATTATTTGAATCCCTAATTCCCCCAGGGCCAGAAAATACCTATGATTGTTCCCCCTTATGGTTTTAAACAATCCTGCCAATCCTCTATCTTCCTGGGTTCCCGAGAGATGCCAATCAAAGTTTAATTTCAAACACCCCTGCTCTGGAGGTCACTATCAATGCATAATCTTCAATTAGTAGTAAAAGATATATTTATAGCATTTCCAGTTTTTCCTTATTTCTCAACAGAAATCCCCCTGAACCCTTTGTTTTGCACCATCCAAGAGGCCACCTTGCGTAAAATCATTGACCACAACTTATCAATATCTGTAGCCTTATTAGTGAATGTTCATTGATTTCTTTCGCCCCCACCGACTCCACAATACTGTGGCAAACATACAATCTCACACGAGCTTTTCTTTCTAGCAACTTTTTTGATCATTCACATGTTATGAAGTTGTTTAACGGTAGCCAACATCACCATCATCATCTCAAAGGAGTTAAGCACCCTCATCTAAATAGAACAGGCCATTCACCGACTCTTCACCTTGGAAGCGCATAACACAGATATTGGGAAGCACAAAAACCTCCTTTCTTTAGATTATCCACAATAAGGATTGCCCCTCTAATTGCTGTCTACGCAAAGGTGGCCATTCTCGCGGGAGAAATGAAAGACCATGTTCTTTGGGTGTTAAAAGCACATTGAGGAACATGCTCCATGACAAGCTTCTGATAGTAACATCTTACATCGAAGCAACCCTTTGAATCAGGAATCCAAATCTATTTATCTTCCAAATACATGTCCATATATGTAGAATCTAGATCCTTCTCCAAAATTTTCCACATTTTCCATTCAAACTCTATAAATTGCCTATGCATAGACATCTACCACTTCTCTAAGCAAGCAAGCTCGAAGGCATTGGAGTATGGATGCTTTCTTTACATGGGATGTGATGTAAAGCCTATTGAAAGACATTTACAATGGTTCCTAACTGTTCCAAATATGATGCCAGAGCATATTTATATTCCCCTTATTTGGTTGGTAGTGCAACCTAGTCAGGAAGCTTTGTTTTTCTTTGAACCAACTACCCTAAATTGCCCCATGTTTTAAAGAATAATTGTCGTCCATTATAAGTCATCTTCTAACCCGAATCTTCAAAGTCATTTTTTGAAGCAAAGCTCGATTGAAAAGCTTGAGATTTTGAATTCACTACCATCCTATGGATAATCACTTGATCCCACCGCACCAAATGAAAAAATTGTTCCTCTTTGTTCCACCCCCTCCCCCGACCCAAAGAAAATACTTACTCTTTCTCTCAAGAATTTGAATAATCGAGATGGCTCATTCAAAGAGAAGCAAATAATAGGCTAGAAAGCTGCAAAGAACATAATTTAATGAGTACCTCTCTGCCAGCAAGAGACAAATATGATATCTGCCCTCCTGCCAATATAGCATCCACTCTCTTGATGACTTCCTCCCAAGCTTGGCCAGAAAGATTTGATGTAGTAATCGACATACTGAGGTGTTTGATTGGGAGGTGCACTCTCTTAACTTGAGCCATGAAGCAAGGCTAGCAATATCTTTATATGGACAGTTTATGCCGAGCAAGGAATACTTGAGTTGATTAATAGTTGAGATCTCATAGCATCTAATCACTTTTTTCATGAAAATAGTTTCCCTCAGCTTTACTGTGCCAAACACAAGGGATATCGAAGGTGAGTAACAGGTGTGCCATTCATGGTGATTTGGATTCCCAAAAATAAAGACACATGTAAAACCTTTTTAAACATCAGATTCAAAGATTCAGAAAGAATTGTGAATAAAAAAGGCAGCAATGGATCTCCTTGTCTAAGGCCTTGCATCGTTTTGAAATAGTTGAATGGGTATCATTGATCAAAATAGAAAATCTTGTCAAGGATGAGCATCTAGCTATCCAATTTCTCCACTTCTAGGAGAAACCTATTCTAGCAAGATTCAATCATGAGCATGCTACTCCACCTTGTCGTATGCCTTCTTCATATCCAATTTACACAAACACCGCCCAAGAATCTTTTAAAGAGTGAGAAATTTCATTAATGATTAGGATGCCGTCGAGGATTCGACCTAGAATCTTACATAAACACATAACAAGACAAATCAATCAAAACTCTTCCGTCCTAAATGTCTCCAGGTTCTCAAGTGAAGCCCCTTCCTGAAATGTCTTAAAGAATAACATCAAATCCTCTCAAATAAATTTTCAACCACAAAGAAAGAACTTAGCACCAAACGCATTAGGACCTAGGGCACAATCCTTAGTGCAAATCCTTAATTGCTTTTACAATTTCATCCTTAGAAATAGAACCATCTAGCCAATTCACTACATGTTGCTCTGGGGATTTGAATCTAAGGTCCGCAACCGTAGGGTGGTAAACACTGTTGGCTTGGTATTGTTGTTGGTAGAACTTAATAGAAGCATTAGATTGATTCTTTATCTTCCGCGCTCCACTCCAAGTTGAGTTTCTAAATGCAACTATTACTATCCTGATAGATGCAAGACAATGAAATTATCTCAAGTTTATATTAACTTCCCAAATCCATTTAGCTCTTACCTTCTATCTCCACTTAATCTCTTTGATTAGACTTGATGCATTCCATAACAAACTTTCTCTCATCTCAATCTTCCATAGATAGCAACCTAGATTCTCAGCCAGATTGAAATCCTTGATGATATTGAGAAAATGTTCACTTTCTTCTTTACATAGTAAGTCTCTTAAATGTGCGCAGCTTCTTAGCTTTAGTTTAATGAACCTCAGTTTGCATATGATTCTAGCATCTAGCTTATTAATCATCGATGCTAGACCCCACCATTCCTCAAGTATGTTTAGAATCTTTAGGTTCATCCATCATGAACCATTAAACTGAAATGGAGGAGGTCCCAAATTGTTCAATCCAATGAAAGTATAATTGGACTATGCTTTGAAGTAGTGGCAACTTTGATCTTTTGAAAAATATTTTGAAAGTGCTCCGTGAATCATTGTTGACAAAGAATCTAACCAAGCCACTAAATTATCCCCCAGATGGCGCATCACATCTTTGAGGAGTTAGTCGAATTACTACAAATCTTTGAGGTATACTTGATAATGCCCAACTTGACGTGGATCCTCTTATCACGTAACACCATAATTTTTAGTTTATTTTATGTGAAAGGATTGAATTGAAAAGGAGAAACATGGAATTCAATTTTCAAGATTTTAAATTTTAAAGATAATTAATGAAAAATATAGAATTAACCATTGAAACATCATTATTGGTAATTTACTAAAAAAAATGAATCTAATGACACTAATTTGTTGAAATCAAAGTTCAAGTGAAAATTTCATAATTATTTAAATTAAGGTATTTAGTTAAATTAAATAGTGGGTAAAATGGTAAATTAATTTTAGTTGGGACCCACATGATGCTGACACACAATTAGACACAAGATATGACAGCCCTAAATGCACTAATAGTAATTATGGAATTTAAAGATTACAAAAATAATAAAAATTAAAAATTTTATCATTTAGTTCTATGCCATCGTTCTCTCTCTCTCTCTCTCTCTCTCTCTCTCTCTCTCTCTCTCTCTCTCTCTCTCATTTTGCCCAGACCGCACATGGCCTAACGCTTGCAATGAACTGCGAGCTAGGTCATTTCCCGTCCACCCTCTTTTCCTCTCTGGCCACCTTCTTCCTTTAGTGACCGTTCTATGTTTTCTTTGTGCTGGCTGACTGCACTTTCTCCCTTCGCAACTTCCTCATTTTCTGTCGACAAGCCTTCCCCTCTGTTTGATCTTCCATTGCCAGATTTCTCCACTCGAATTTTCCTGGTATTGACAACCCATAACAAGCGCGCCCCCCCCCCCCCCCCCCTCTCGGATCTTCCTTTTGCCGCCGCATAAAACCATCCAACCATGCAGGCCAAACAGCGTCGAAGCAACGCCCAGGGATACATGTCAGTGTCCTCTTTCCCCTCCTCGTCTTTCCTCTATTGGCCTTCCCTCTAGCGCAGCCGGCCCAACATGCCAGTGTAGACAGGCCAACCGTACCAATGTCATTCCCCGCATCCCCAGTCTTTCTTTTTTTTCCCCAATCTGTTCTCCTTCTCCGGCACAAACTGACTGCCCTGCAGGCTGGCACCCCGGAGGCTCCTCCGTCTCTCCCTCTTCCATGTCGGGCTAGGTGGTGACTAAATAGGCAGTCGCCGACCACCACCAGCCACTGCTGCCCCCCATTCTTCCACTCTCCCTTTGTGCTAAGTTGGCACAGGTGGGCCCCACTACCAGTACCCACCCTTGAGATTGGATTTCTCCCACTACTCAATTTAGGAGGGCTCTCTCATATATGAGATATCCATTACAATCCTTGCAATACAAGGAACAAGACTCATCTTTTCATTTGTTGATCAAAGAAGATTTGACTGTTGATCGTGATCAGACCCTCGATTAGACCTTAGATCATTTGATATGTTACCGATCTGACCATCCATCACAATCTGAACCATTTATCATGATCCTTGTGATGTGTAGATTGAGATCCATAGTAGAGATCTTCAATTTGGATCATTGTTAAGGCAATTTGATTGATTGATCAATGGCTGAGATCAATCAAGGGTAAAAGTATAAAATTGGATCCAATTAAACTATCTTAGCCATTTTTAATAATTCATTAAGATTACTTAATCAAATTTACTAATATCTTCTTTGATCTGGGATGATCAGGTGGTGAATAATGGTCATATCATTAGGAAAAGCTTAAATTGGTCACCTTTGTGACAATCAATTGACGATCTCGTGACACAGATAGTTAGATATCACTTAGATTAACCTATGTGATGTGGGATTGTCATCATAACTCTTCAATTTAATTGATTTGATTGTAATTAGCTATAAGTGAATAAGATTAGACCTTATACAACTTAAATATGCCGATCTAAGACAAGAAAGCTAGATCTAATCTATCAAAGTAGGATTTGACAATTAGATCTCAGTAGGAGCTATAAAAGGACAAATGGACCACAAAAACACTACAAAATGCATGTAGTTAAGCTAATGTAAACCTCAAAAATTGATGATTAAACCAACTTAGAGGTTAATCGATCTGATAACATTAAATTTAGTAAGATTTAATTTTGGAAGTAACCAGAAACCATTGATTTGACTAATCAAGATTAGATCCAATAATCAAATTGATGGATCAACCATTGAAATGAGGGAAGGACTATCTATGAGACATAAATCAGTGAAGATAAAGTGAAATCTAACGATCTAGACCGTAGATCTTTAATCTATGGCCAGAATAGGAAACTAGACAAGACATGGAGGGACGGATCTATGATCATTGATGAGTAAATGTAAAATCATCTAACTTTAAGATGAATGAATCAAGAATCATTAAGACCTTATCCCAATTAGGAGTCGGCCACATGAATCTTATTCCTCCATTCCACTTTATTAAATACCATGGCTTCATTTAGTCCCAAAGTTTTTAAATCTTTCCTCACCACTTCTATCCATGTTCTTTAAGGCCTTTTCCTTGCCCTTTTAGAACCTTCTACTTGTATTGCCTCACTCCTTCTAACCGGTGCCGTTGTTGGTCTCCTTTGAACATGTCAAAACCATCTAAGTCTAATCTACCTAATCTTGTTACCTATTGGTGCTACCCTTAAATTTTCACTAATATTTTCATTTCTAATTCTATCATTTCTTGTCTTACCACTCATCCATCTCAACATCTTCATTTTTGCGATGCTCATCCTATGAGTATAATGTTCCTTAACTGCTCAACACTTTGATCCATAGAGCATGGTCGGCCTTATGGCCATCCTATAGAATTTTCCTTTGAGTTGAGTGGCACCCGCCGATCACACAAAACTCCAAATGCACATCTCCATTTGTTCCAACCCACTTGGATTCTCTGCGTAAGCTCCCTCTTAATCTCTCCACTCTCATGAATCATTGATCCTAAGTACCAAAAGTGGTCTTTTATGGGGACTTCTTGGTTATCAATCTTGACTAGTGTTCCACTCTTACTCTCCTTGCTAAAATTACATTCCATATATTCTGCCTTAGTTCGGCTATTTTTAAATCCTTCAGAATCTTATGCTTTCCTCCATAACTCTAGCTTTATGTTTACACCTACCCCTGTCTCATCAAGTAAGACTATATCATCCACAAATAGCATGCACCAGGGAATCTCCTCGTGCAGATGTTTTGTTAACTCATCCATGACATTTATAATCTGCTCTCCTAAAACAAGTTTTATTATTATAATTCTATCACTGATTCTTTTAACGTCCACAACTTTATCCTTTAATTCCTTATCCACTATTATTCCTACGCCATTTTTGTTATTTTCCTTTCCTACGTACTATAATTTATACTCATCTATTTCTCTAGCTTTAGCCCCTTTCCACTTGGTTTCTTGGATACAAGCAATGTTGAGTCTCCTATGTTTCATTGCGTCTACTAACTCCAAACTCTTACTTGTCAATATCCCTATATTCCATGTAGCGATACAAATCTTATGTTCTGGAAATATTCTATTTGCTATCGCCTTTCTCGACCTCCATGGCTTGAACCCATGTCCACTTTTCACTGCACCTAGGTTTTGATACAGCACGTTGCTTCCAAGGGGATGCTCTAGTAGCCCTTGCTCATTTTTCACTACACTCAGGATCTTATGTAGTGCGTCACTTCTGGGAGAACGCCCTAGCAACCCTTGCCTATTTTTCACCGCACCTAGGACCCGATGCAGTGAGTCGCTTATGGGGGATGTCTTAGCTTGAGGGAATGTCAGTTTTTGATTTATGTCATGTTATGGTTGTCATAGTTTTAAAAAGCTGAAGATGATTTTCATTTCTTCCTTACAAACTAATATACAAATGCATATTCATTTGCAAGCAGAAAAGAAATAACAAAATCATCTTCAGCTTCACCTTCCCCAGCTAGCTACTTGACGCAAGGTTTTCCATATTTTAAGAAGCTGGAGATGATTTTCATTTCTTCCTCACAACCTAATATACAAATGCATATTCATTTGTAAGAAAGAAATAACAAAATCATCTTCAACTTCTCCCTTGCCGGCTAGCACCTGACGCAAGACCCTCCTCCTTTTTCATCCAGGCTTGAGATCGGCATTAGCAGAGTTATGTAACTTTAAGATGATCTAAATAAAAAATGAAATGAACAAAGTAGTAAGTGATAATATACGATATTTGTGATGTGACAAGAGAGCCAGCATGTACGGATTAGAGAGGTTGCATGCTAAAGGGATTACTCCTTTAATTTGAGGTAGGGGACAACATTTAATATTAGTATCTTTCCTATAGAAATAATAGATTATCATCATATTGATTTCATATATTATCCGTAGTGATGCGTGCTTATTATTGCATTATGACCTTGTTGAAATTATTATCCAGCATATATACTTTTCAAATGTGCATGATCACCTTGATTTTCATGCTTCCATAGATGCATGACTTTAGTTATATAAATACAATTATCACATAAGCAATAGTGAAAATACATGATTTTGAATATCACTTCATTGTCTATAAAAGGCATTGGCTTTTTACAACATTGTTATTATGTATTGAGACTTCATATGATTTGTTTTATTGCTTATGTTTATCTATGGATTCAATGTCAAGAATTGGTGTCTGGTCCTAGGGGCAATGCTCTAGGATGGCAAGCCACATATGCTCATGTATTTTATGCTTTAGTCTTCATCTCTTGATTTTAAGATATTATATGATTTTTTGAGATTTTGTGGATTTTGATGCTATACTAAGAGGGATTTTAAGGCCAGCCACCCGCCCTCTGACTTTGTGAGATAATAGATACATGCCCCATAGATGGACAAACATTGTAGAGTGGTATCATGGGTAGTCTACACCATGGTTCCAATCCTCACCCATGTAGGACAGACGCTTAGTCTCCTATTGTGGTGTTGACGGAGATTGGTAGTTGATAGACTTTAGAATTGGTTATCACTACTGCATGGCGGTCCATATGGTTATTTTGTGTTTTCATGCAGCACTATGAGCACACCATGATAAATGTATCCTTATGTACTCTTGGGGTGATGACACTTGGAGGATAGTTATGAGTACTTATGACCTTGACATATGAGTATATAGTACACTCACCCACATGTTAGGGTGTCCCGCATTGATGACATGCATGTTTATATATATAGATTCTTAAGTTTTAAATTCTGCATATTGGTATATTCATGAGCTTTGATTCTTTGTATTATTACTTGTTATACTGATTTACTTCACGTGCTTTCTATGATTTATTTCACCATTGTTCATCATTATTATTGGAAACCATGTTAGCTTTGTTTTTCATGTGAAAACTGCTTATAGCATGCTTTTTGATACTGTGACACCTAAACAATGTATTGCATGTTTATTTTCTCAATTTATTATTATTATTAAATGTCTTTGCACCTACCAAGCCTAGCTTGCTGAGGTATTTTGCTATTTTGCAATGCCTCAGATATTAAGAGAGAGAGATAGGAATGAAGAAGGATCGGGCAAGTAGTTGATTGAGAAATCTTTTGTTAAGGGTATGTTTTAATCATACTTGGATTATATATGTACATTGTGTGTTTGAACTTTTATTTACAATGATGCAGAGACTATGGTTGTTTATTGGATTGATCCTGAAGAAGTAAAATTATTTCTAAATGGTTTACTTGAAAAATGAAAATTTTAGAGTTTTTTGCAAATTTACCATTATTTTATGGAATTTTTGCAAGAAAACCTAACATTTTCATGTTTTTGTAGATTTTCCATTAAGTTTTCAAAAACTTTGCAGATTTACCACTCCGATTGATTTTCGATTGCATTTTTCGACATGATTTTTAAACTTCCAATCATACCCCATGTTGTTCCTTCTCTCTGTGCATGAGTAAGAAAATAGACTCCTCTAATCAAGGAAGACGACTGATCTCTTTGTCTGTGCGTGTGTGCTCATAATGGGAATGTAGACTCCTCCAAGAAGACAACTGATCACCGACGACTGTCAACGAACAATGACAAGTGACAAATCGTTGCCCGTCAAACTTCCCAATGCTATTCTGGCAGACAGTGCATGCCCCATCCACTCCCATTTCTCGTGCATGCCTGGCAAACCCGCACTCCCACTCAGCCCTAATCAAGTTCGGCAAGAGGTAATCTCTTTGCCTCTCTCTATCTTTTTGTAGCTATCTATGTAGCTTGTGATCTCTCTCTCTCTCTCTCTCTCTCTCTCTCTCTCTCTCTCTCTCTCTCTCTCTCTCTCTCTCTCTCTCTCTCTCTCTCTCTCTCTCTCTCTCTCTCTCCCTATGTAGTTCTCTATTTGTCTTTATGTAGGTATATGTCTCATGTTTGATGGTATGCTTCAGAGAGAGAGAGAGAGAGAGTTATAGGTTATGGCAGTTAAAATAAGGTAAACTGAGAGCAAAATATGATCAAGTTATAAGGAAAAATTTTAATCAATGGAACTAGAAACCAAATGTAATTAAACCATTAGGTAAAGATGAGAAATCAACTCACATGATTGTTAGATAAGAATATCTGCTGCTTGTAGTTGAATTATTATTGAATTGGTTTTGTCATTGAGGAGGAATCCATGTTCTGGCTTGCTTGTATTCATAAGAATAATAGGGAACAAAAAAGCCAATGAAGTTGCTGGATACTTTATAATTGGGATTTAGGATTCATATATGTAAAGCTCGCTAAAAGTTGTAATGGTAGACCCCGAGAAAGACGGCATCCCTCTGGGTGGGATCGTTAGTCGGCTCATGGTTAGCTCTCCTGCATTGAGAATGAGTAGGCTTGTCCATCGTGTTTTTGCTATGAAATAGTCTTTGTGCTATGTCTCATTTCTAGAACTTGTTTGTAATTGTTCTTATGATGGTGAAATAAAAACCCAATTCAATAAATATCAAGTTTTAGGTTGAAGAGGATTAGAATAGATGATACTTTGGTACGATATCTAGTTGTACCTATGTCAATGGGCTTAGTCAACTGTGGGACATCTGATCATGATATCCTCTGATTAAATTCTTATTAACTGCATATTAGGAGACACTGCTATATCCATTTTTACATCTTATAGATTATGTGTTAGCTATGGGTATTCTCAATTAGATTTGCAGTCTTTCTGAGTCAACATATGTCCTAAGTTGGAAATGAAGGCAACTAATGACGACCAACCGCTGCAAGGCACTACAATTGTGTGTTTGACTTTTTCTGATTGATTATGTAGAAGCTAAATACATTACTTGTACTAAAGTAATGCAATCCTTCAATTAACATTGATAATATTGCTAGTGATGCTCTATGTTGGATTAAAATTCTTGCTATGATTGTTAATGGATCCTTGACTATTTGAAGCATTCTATAAATCAGAAACACATTGGAACTTTGAAGAGGCCTTCCTTGGTTGCACTTAAGAGGTATTACAAATTTTTGTTGGTTAATGTAATGATTAGGCATGTCATGAATCAATTTGAATACATACACCTCGGTGAGAAAGATCCCTTACATCTGATAGTTAAATCATGAATATCTATTTCTGTTGTCGATGTTCCCATTTCTGAGTAACTACACTTATCACGAGAAATATATCTATGGGTATCAAGAGGCTTTGTTTTTAGCTCTCACATCAAATAAACTATTTTCTTTAATTATTTACCTAAGTTTAAAATTATTGCCACGCTATCAATATAAGTTGTGGAGTTGTTATTCTATCATGTTTTGAAGCAATAAATGCAAAGCAAAGCAATTTGTAATTTGGATAGGGGTTTGAGTTGATGGAAGTTCTTTTTTCTTTCTTTTTTTAATGCATATTGACTCCTATTAAAGGGGAACCTTGGTGCAACAGTATAGTCCTCCTGAGCCAATGCATAGGCTTCCCTCTATAGGAGTGTGATTTGCATGCTAGAAAACCTCAGAAGTATTGATTTTTATCCATTTCATCTGATCCATCTCTTTGCATTGGAGTGGATTCAAACACTTGATTACTGCTTATAAGTCTCCATTGAATCTATAAAGGCAAGAAGTTCCTTAGCATTCTCAATCCATAATTGAGTGCTCACCATTCTACAACATTGTCAATAGTTTTAAGCTCTGAAATATGACAACCATAGAAGATAGATATGAATGTTCATACCTGAAATTTTTGGTGTTGCTTTGACCACTGACAAAAATTATGGCTTGATCAGACTGTTGCTTCAATAAACAATGACAGAAACAATAAGAATTACAATTCTAGTGGAATTTTATCCAAATAAATTGCAATTTGAACAAGGGAGATGTCCATTTGCCTATTATGAATGGTGCTTGATTGCACTGCCTTCCTTAATGGGAAGTACGAATTTCACGATTTGGCTGGATGCAAGTTTTGCATCTTTGAATCCTTCGCAATGATTTCTCAGGTATAGACTTCAATCTAGTATTTGGTGATTCTTTTGTTTTCAAAATTTGTGGATCATGAGATGTTATCACTTGGCTCCTTTCATGCATATTGTTCTATTGAAAATCTTCACAAACCAATGGGCTTTGCTGAGCAACCGTGGCAGTATTACTGCTTGCAGCAACAATTTTCTCCAAAAGGCTAAGAACATTTGCAACTTTGAAAATAGTCAATACATGTTTACAAAGGATGCCTGAAGATTCAAACATGTGACAGCTACAACGAGCTCTTAGTTCAGAAGCATTGAATGTGACAGTGTAAGCCTTTAGGTTATATCCAAAATCTTACCATCTGTTTGAGAGGCATCATTTTCTGCAAATTAATGTCATATTGTTTACCATCTTGCTTTGTAGATGTTTGTCATTTGTCTTTTGAGTAACCCCTTTGATCTCCTATTGTAGATTACCCAGTGCTATCATCCACTAGGTTTATGATTTTTCTTAATGTTCACTCATTATCGATCACCAGTTAATTACTCGCCCAAATGCAATAAGTCCATCATTCTATTGCCTAGAGCTTAAAGAAAGCATAAACAGTACTTTTGATGCATCAAAATGCATCCATGACATACTAAAGGTCAAAACCTTAACTTTAACATGAGTTTAGGCATCATATCTCCTTGTAACTTCATGAGAATTGCTATCTCGCCTCATTTTTACATTTTCTCTTGATATTTTTTTATCATAGTGTAGCTTGAGGATCATTCTTTGCGAGAGTATAATTGTATTTTTTTTTATATGATTTTAACTAGTAAAATATGTACAAGTAAAAGATGCATTCTACAGGTAGTTCTTCAAACATGTGAACATGTTCTTGTGAATTTGAACCCGTGGCTGCAAAATCAAGGTTAGAAATAAATCCTAGCAGATATTACTATCATTGTCGAGCAAGGAGGTGTAACTACTTTGCTTGGTATGAAGAATATCACTCATTATCTTCACCAACACATACCATCCAACGCAATTGTTTTCATTAGGGGCGAGATCTTCATCACCAGGTGTAGGATTGTCATAATTTGGAGAGGAATCATGAACTGCATTTACTGAAGGCTGATCTTCAAGTGATAAAGATTCTACTTATTATCAACATATGTCTGCATATTTTATCTCTCGCACTTAAATTAATGTTTTTAGTGTGTTGTTATGGGATTATGATATGCTTGAGAACATTGTCTGTAACAAAGGCGATGCATTCACTTTAAATGAGGGTGCTTTTAGGTCTTTAGCTCAAATGTGCTTTTTGATATGTAGTGAACATTTTCTACAATGAAGTCAATGCACTCACCTTAAGTGTGAGTGTGTTTGGGTCTTTCGCTCAAATGTGGCAGAGCGGTTGGAAATTCACCTCCCAAGGATGGTGGTTCAAATCCACTATGAACCATTTACTAATGAATTTCATGAGTTCTTTTATTTTTTGGCAATGAATATCTTTTTAAACTATCTGCATAGTTTTTGTCTCTCTGATTTCATAATGCTCTCATGCATATTTGTGTCAGTATTTTTGTATGCGCACACAAGTTTATTTGACTAAGCTAATGATGAAATTTTTCGGCACTCATTTTTGCTCCTTTACATTTCCTTAAATTTATTGTTTAAATCTAGGATATTCTTAGCTGACCCATAATTGGAATAAGGTCTACATGATTAGTTGGTTCAGGCCATGCTCATTTGAGTTCAATACTTCAATTATGGTCCTATTCCCAGAAAGCTACTTTACTAGTTGGTTGATACTTAGATCAACTTATAGCCCTTCAAATATCATACTGTTCCAACCACATTCACAAGAAACAATCACGCAAATAAATGATTGCACATTGGTACTATGAAATTCATTTTAGATATAGTCTGCAATGCTTGACTCTTGTTAGACTAATAGTTCTTCATGGAAGTTGATGAAAGTATATATAAGGTTCTTCCAATAATTATTCTTGTCATTAGCCATCATTTATGTGTTTATATTATGTGTCTTCCTCTATTTGTGAGATTATCTTTGTCTTTTATAGGAAATAATGCTTTGTAAAGTGAACTTCAAGAATGATGTTACTGATTAGAGGGTGATTTTGCACTTCAAAGATTGCTTTTGTGGGAGAAGTTATTGCAAGGAGAGAAGTGCACATGCATTTCAGAGTCACTAAAAAAGAGTTACTCTGAAGAAGTCAATGATTAGAACTCTGGCGTAGTCTTGCTTCTATTTGCTCAGTGATGAACCTTGTTGGAGATTGCTTCTATTTGCTTGTAAGCAATAACAAAGGTTTGGTGCTCAGGACTATTATTTTTTAGCAGATATGCAAAAGACTGTTTGGTGCTACTGGGAAGATTCATTACCAGTAATAACAAAGGTTTGGTGCCTCTTATTTTTTGCTTCATATTTGGGATATTATTGTTAGGAAAGAGAGGACAAAGATAATAAGAATGCCAATGCTCACCATCTCCTCGTATATTAATTTCAAACTTGATGGTGCTTATATGGGAAATTTGGTTGCCATGGGTATTGGGTGTTCAGAAACTATAATAGTGATGTCCTACTCCAGAGTAGGAAAGACTCTAAAGTAGCATAAGTATGAGCAGTTTTGATGCTTATTTAGCTTCATACCTTGGTACTAGTGGGAATCTCATTGTGGAAGGGAGCTCATGATCTTACAGCCATGACCAACAGCAATTTGTGGTATGTGGAGGCTAGTGGCAAAATTGAATGGAAATCACTTGAATGACCTTCAAAAGTGGCAGAATTGCTTTTCTCTTTATTTTGAAAGGACTAAATGAATACACATGTTTATAGTTTAGGTTCTGACTCAGCTAGTGGTAGAGAAGAAGAGAAAGAAAGGGATGGGATTATGATTGGCAAACTAAGGTTCTCCTCCAAAGTTCAGAGATTAAACATTCGATAATAACCATGTATCTTTACACATTATCCATCAAATTTTAGTGATCATGACTTCTTATCTGTTTTATTTTCTTGCATTTGCCCTTTTTGACCCCATTTGTACTTGCATTTGCCCATTTGTATTATGTTGTGCCTGATGGTCATACATGCAGCACATATTGTGGTTGACATTAGCTTTTTGCATAAAGATATTCGTATGGCAACAGCACCAGTCAAATGATGCATAACTATTACGATTTTACCTGAAAGTATTTCAATTTGTTTTGGGAGCATGCTTTTTTTCTTTTCTTTTTTATGGATTGTAAGTCATCATTCTTTCACTAGCTACAATATGGCATGCTTATCTTTTGCTTGTTCTCAACTAGTTGTTCGCAGTTTTATATCTACTATCAGATATATTTTTCTTCCTTGCATTGATTTGTTGTTTCTCAGATAGAATTCAAATTGCATTTATTGGGGAAAAGTCTTTGTTTTATTTGCTTCTTTTTCTTCTTTCAAATCATTTGATCACTTCATGTATTTGACTACTTCTGACTATTTAACACAATTTGATTATAGTAATTAATTCTAGTGCTTGTTGAAACTGATAATCATTTGATCACTTCATAGCATTAGGTGTCAGGGTATTGAATATAACTCATTAGTAATTTGAATTGTATATCTAACTGATACACGTACATTGCCTTTGAGAATTTGATGGATGTTGAACCATAAAAAGCATTTGTTGGATAAGAAAGGCAGTATTTTGTGAAAGTGGGTAATATCCTTGTTGGAAGCTAAATGAAAACATTATATATGTTGTGGATAGGTTTTGAAGCTTGAAAAATTTGGAGTGACTGGATCAAATGCTGAAAATGTATGTTATTTACGCAATTTGGCTGATGCTACTAGGCTTGTCAATGTGATGCAATCTTGTACTGGTGGAAATGTCGTTGTTATTGGTGTTGGTTACATAGGCATGGAGTGTGCTCCTTCTTTAGTGATAAATAAACTAAATGTCACCATGGTCTTCCCAAAGGCACATTGTAGTAAGAGTTTTTCTTGCACCGATTCATCGTTTGTTTATTTGTAATCCATTATGGTATCTCTCTCCAAAAAAGACTTTGTAATGGAAAAGGCCATGGGATGCTCTGCAGATGATTTGGAAGGAAGTTTATCATTTATCTGAAGTTTAACATTCTTGCAAAAAACCCTAATTCATTTTCATAAAAAAGATAGTTACAAAAGATTGTTCAAATACATTTCCCATCTAATACAAAACTCCATAAGTACTTTTTGTTGCAATCATCTCATCATCATAACTTCATGGTGTTACATGTGATAAACAACCTCTTGCAACCTTCATTCACCTGCAACATAGAATAGAAGCAATAAACATATTTACCTTTACTGTGAAGAAAATCTTCCACCACCTCCTCTGCGGATGATACATCCTCTACTCTTAATTGGTTGTGCAGTCTCATATCCACCTACATACATTATCAACAACAATTATAACATAATGATAAATTGTAACTACATATGCAACTTATCAATTACTGATTATACCTTGCAAAGGAGCCTTTCATGATCTTTGGTTGTGTCCATATTGACCACATCTTGCACATTTTTTAATTCCTCTATTTCCTTGACTACTTCCACTACATTCATCTTCACCTCTCTTTCTGTTATTTTTCGGCCGACCAGGTGGTCTAAGAGAATGAGGGGGTAATGGCAAAGGTAGATCAATAACAGGCCACATTGAGATGTCTAGTATCCCCAATATAGGTATACAATAGGCCTTCCTTAACATGCTAACATGGAAGTAAGGACTATAATAGTCGACAACACTCAACCACATGTTCCTTATGCAAATAAGGGCATGTATGCAAGGAATGTTAGATACATCCCATCAACGACACGTACATTTAAATTGATTAAGAGTTACTACATGTCTTGATGTCAAGAATGAATTATGCTCAGTAACTTCCCATTCAAAATAAGAAGATCTCAAAGGTGTGCAATTTCTTTCTTGTGCTATCAAACATTGTATTTTCTTTAAGACATATGGCACCAAACCATCTTCCAGCCCATCTGCATCTTGCAACCTCTTACTAAAGAACACCATCATTTTTTGTCGAATATGTTCAAGCAACTGCACTATGGGAAGCTCCCTCACACTTGCAATGAGAGTATTAAAAGATTCTACCAATATGTTTGTCAAAATGTCACACTTCAAATTAGTCTAGAAATGTGATCTCGAGCAACAACTTGGAGGAATTGTGGATAGCTACTGATATGCCTCACTTGATGCTTCCTTAATTTGTCTCATAGCGTTAATAAAGTCTTCTCTTTTATAAGCCTGTGCTGCTTGCCAGAATAATTGTTTGAAGTGTATACCAGGGTGGAGCTTCTTGAAGTTTACATATAAATGTCTAGCACAAAAACGATGTTCAGAGTTGGGGAAAACATGCTTATAACATCCATTAATACTTTTTGCTTGTCTGACATAAAAGTAACCTCACTAGAGTAATCTCCAAGAATGACAAAAATATGCTAAAGCTACCAAGTCTAACTCTCTTTAGTCTCATCTTACACAACCGATACAGCAAAAGGAAAAATCCCAGTGTTCTCATCCAACCCAATGGCACTTAAAAGTATTCCTTTGTACCTTCCTTTTAAGTGGCAACCATCTAAACTTAGAAAACGTCAACGACCATCAACAGATCTCACCCTTAAAGAATGAAAGGATATAAATACCCTCTTGAAACAATGTTGTTCTCCTTCTAATTGATATGTTGTTGTACTACCAGGATTAAACTGAAGGATTGCATGACAGTATCTTGGTATAATGTTGAAGGAAAACTCATTCGATCCTTGTATTTTACTTAATGCTAACTCACAAGCACACCAAACTTTATGATATTTCAAATTTAATCCCTGCAACGATTGCAACTTTTTCAATAAAGTGTTGATTGACTTATACTTATCATGCTTCATAACATTATATACCCATTTTGAAAGCCATTTTGCATATGCTGACTGGTTAGCACTGCTGCTCGTACAAGTACGCTGACCACTAATCTTCTTAACTTGAAAGGTTACACCGTCACATGTTCTTGAACAATGACACCTCCAAATACATTCATCTTATTTGTATTCAACAATAATTCTCCTTTGATTATACTTAACATTTTTAAGTTTGTATGCAAACTTCACAGCATAAGACCAAATGGCATGCCTATAGTCTTCAATATTGTCAAACACTATCCCTTCCTTGATAATACTCTCACTTTCGTTGAAGTATATTTCATTACATGTATCATCACTCAATGACACATAACCATAAGTTGAGTCACATCTTTCCATGTCATCATCTTCTTCATCATCAAGAAAATCTTCATATGGCACTATATTGGTTGGCATGTCCTCATCCACATCTTCTTCATTAGTAAAACCCATGTCTTCAGTACATGTTTGTAGTCCTTCCTCTCCATGACATATCCAATCATCTAAAATATCCATTCCAATATTCTGTTGGCTTTCCTATATTATTTGCCCATCCAAAGCATTCCAAAATTCCATATTATCATCTCCTTCCATCTACACATGAAACAAATAATAAACTGTTAGCAAAAATCATTCAATAGTAGAGATAAGAAAGTATATAAGAAGATGCCAAAACGTAGACAACAACAAGCAATGTCGGTCCTAGTACAAACTTGAGTGTAACATCAATTTTCCATCTCACCCAATTTGATGAAATTTTCTCCAAATAGAGGTGGTTACCTTTGAAATATTAGATGGATATGTTCTTAGCAGGTTATAACTCCAAATGGAAAGAACAAATTTTCTGTCAACATGTTAATTCCGGAAAAAAAATTATGGCACATAAACAATCTTAAATTGTAGATCAGCATTCACTTGTTATGAGAGAAACATGATGACAACTTGGTATGAGATCATGTAATCAAATAGAATCCTAGAAATAGAGAGAAAAAAGAAGAAGAAGGATGAATGTACAAGAATTACTAAAGTGAAGAATGTTGACAGTAAACAGAAATGTAATGCTTCAGTCCAAGACATACTGGGCCAGCAGTTGTAAGCCATTTTAATTCCTCTATTAGATTTTATAGTAATCCATTAATGTCGATTAGGGAAATCTAAACATGTCATGGTGGTGGTTGTGCTCTTGATTCTCTACTTGACAGTTTTAGACATGTTATTTTCTGTAATATCTTTAAATGTATATGTATATATGAATGTGTTTCTGCGTGTATATATATACATGCATATGTATATATATGTTCATGTGTCTGTGTAAGTATGGAAACATAAATTTTTGCATAAATGTAAGCTGCATGGTCTTGGCTAGAACTTTTTGGTCATGTTACTGTTCCATTTTTCATTGTGATACTGTTGGCAACTAAGCCTGGAAATCAACAATTGTAAATAACATTTCAGGTTGGGTACTGAAAATTTTTTTTGTCCATCTTGAGCAGATCATTCATACATGTACATATATGTTATAAACTTTTGATTAGAACCACAGAAGAAAATGAACTTTTGATTACCATTGAGATTTCCTACCTCTTGATGTCTTGAATATGAATAAAAAGTTAGCAGAGAAAAAGAGACTTTCTACTTTCATAGGGTCTATAACTAGCTTTAGTTGAGATGTGAATGCAACTGCAATATATTCTTCCAACAAAAGATTTGGATGACAACCAAATTTTTTCCTAATGTTCTTCTTTCAATTTCTTTGTCATCTGTACATTGATTGATTGATAAAAAGGTGAGTTTCCTTCTTTATTCTTTATTCCTGAATATCATACTTTTTAGTGTAGTCCTTTGCGTACCTCCTCAATGAATTGTAACTGCTGATGGTTCTTAGCCAATGGCAACTATCAGACCTAAATCAATTACTATAGTGCACTAGAAAACTCTGACAGGGAATTAGGTGTGGCCTATATTCTTGGGCAATCACATGCCAAGGCAAAGAAGTCATCATCCTTGCTCAAGAAGTTTGCGATAAATTTTGTCTATAGTTTTCTTAGCAAAAATTATAGAGGACCTGATGTGGTTTTCAATGTTCCTCATACCTCTATATGTGAAAAAGAACTATACTGTAGATTATGTATACTGCAAGCCAGAACATGGATTCCTCCAGTTTTCCTCAATGACAGAACCAATTCAATAATAATTCAACTACAAGCAGTAGATATTCTTATCTAACAATCTTATGAGTTGATTTCTCATATTTACCTAGTGGTTTAATTACATTTCATTTCTAGTTCCATTGATTAAAATTTTTCCTTATAACTTGATCATATTTTGCTCTCAGTTTACCTTATTCTAACTGCATAACCTATAACTCTCTCTGAAGGATACCATTGAACATGAGACATACACCTACAGAAAGACAAATAGAGAACTACACAGAGAGAGAGAGAGAGAGAGAGAGAGAGAGAGAGAGATAGTGCCACAGATAGCTACAAAGAGTTAGAGAGAGGTAGAGAGATTACCTTCTGCCAAACTTGATTAGCGGCCAAGCGGGAGTGGGGGTTTGCTAGGCGTGCACGAGAAATGGGAGTGGGCTGGGCGTGTGTAGTCTGTCAAAAGTGCGCTGGGAAGTTTGATGGCAACAATTTGTTGCTCGTCATCGTTCATGGACAATCATCTTCTTGGAGGAGTCTACATTCCCATTATGAGCACACATGCACAGACAGAGAGATTGGTCGCCTTCCTTGATTGAAGGAGTTTGTTTTGTTACTCACGCATAGAGAGAAGGAACAACAGGGGGTACGATTGGAATTTTAAAAAATATGCCAAAATATGCAATTGAAAATTAGTCGGAGTGGCAAATCTACAAAGTTTTTGAAAACTTAATGGCAAATCTGCAAAAATGTGAAAATGTTAGGTTTTCTTGCAAAAATTCCATAAAATAATGGCAAATTTGCAACAAAACCAAAATTTTATTTGAATTTTTAAGTTCTAAAAATCAAACTAAATTGTAAATAAATAAATAGTGATTTGAAGGTTGCTGCTTAGGGTTTTAAAAGAGTTTTCATTGAAAATGCTTTTGATATTTGTTTTCTAAATTGTTCTCAAACTTGAGGCCCCACATTTTGAAAAGAATTCAGAAAGTGTTATGAAAACCAGGGTCGTCACAGATGGGGTGATCATATCCCTAAAATTCCTGAGAGCATATTCATTTCTTCTTCCATTTGGAAGACAACCTCCTAAGTCCAGTGGCATGACGCACCAATTTTGATCTTCATTGAAAAGTCAAATCATAGTTAATTTACAATCTCAATCTACTCGATTCATATGATGTTTAGTGTGCATTGGCTTTATTAGATGTGTCTGCCCCTTGATTAGCCTCCACAAAGGAGAGAAGATTCACCACCATCATTATTGGTAAGGATCTACACATAGATTTTTCTCTATGAGCCTAAAAAGTACTCTACTTTGTTGATAAGGTAATTGCTTTGCTTAGTAG
The DNA here is from genome assembly GCA_035236585.1 of Warburgia ugandensis. Classification (NCBI taxonomy): domain Eukaryota; kingdom Viridiplantae; phylum Streptophyta; class Magnoliopsida; order Canellales; family Canellaceae; genus Warburgia; species Warburgia ugandensis. The sequence goes on from CP141139.1 coordinate 34,568,760, forward strand.
TTGGACTCAAATTATTTTGCAATTTATAGTTTTAGTTTGCGTATATGTCTTTTATTATATTTGAAGTCCTCTGTGAGTTTTTATGATGAATGAGTGTAGTTTTCAAGATTGGCTGAAGAACATTAGTGGAGACCATTTACCTGCTGTGCCCCACAATGAATGAAGCCTTTTGTAAAACAAATCTCTATTTCAACTTGGAAAAAGATCATGAAATTAGATGTTGGTCTTGCAAAGGCGCTCGAGTCTTGGCTAAAATCTAGTGTGACACCCCAGGTTTTTATTACACAATACAATAATAAATTCCAAACTAGTCGGGATCCCTGGTAAAAAAAAAAAAAACTTGAAGTTTAAAATTACCAAAACAAAAACTTAAATAAAAGCATTATTGTCAAACTCCGGGGAGTCATACAACCACAAAACTACGGATTTAACAATGAAATGAAATATCATTTCTACCAAAAATTCGACAGAGTTTCCTCTGTAATTTGGACCATTGCACATGACCAGTGCAATACAAAATCACCTGATAAACAATGTATAATACATATCATAAGGGAGACTCAGTCTCCACACCCATCCACAACCAAATGTTGTTTTCAATAAAATGCACTCCAACAATGGATAAGAAAATATAGTCACTACCAAATACCCAGTGTCCCTCCATACATCCATCACATCCAACATAAATCCACATTCTGACATCCAGGTCACATTACATTTTTAACTAAAGTACAATCCATACTCAAAACCCAAAGTGAGGTCTTGAACAAACCTGGTCATCTCTGAACATCGTCTGTGCTGCCATCATTTTTACTTGCTCTATCAACGCGTCAACCTGTTGTCACTCTCTATATCTAAGGCATTGCAAATCAAAGCAATGCCTCAGCAAGCTATGCTTGTGTAGGTGATATACATTCAAAGTAAACTCAATAAAAAAAACAAATCACATAGCACAAGGCATAAAGATTGTAAGATGATCAAACATATATATATATATATATCCTTAAATCACACAATGAAGGTCATACCAAGTCCATGAAATAAATAAGATATCATCAACCATGATATCAGGACATGCACAATTAGAGAAAATCTAGAAACACGTGAATGCATGTCAAAAGTATCAACATCATACACAGTCAAGCCCTGTGAGTGTCTCACATACACTCACAGCAATGTGGGGTCAGCTCTCTATACCATCCGCTTTCACCCTTGCACCCTCACGGCACTTAAGCACTCACGGGAATAAGGCGTACCACTTTCTCTTTCACCCTTTCACCCTCACGGAGTGAAAAATCGCATCCTACCACAGGATCAATAGTCTCAAATATCAAGTCTGAGCAACTCCCTCATGTCAAGAAGACCAAAAATCAAATGAATATCATGAAAGATATCGAGAACAATGCATGCAATAACCAGCAGAAAGATAGCATGCACATGAGAAGCTACATGCTAAAATCAATCTCATGCATATGGTAAGGCATAAATCACATGCCTCAAAAACTCAAATCACCATTTGAGAATCATGGAAAATTTGTGAATGAAATCACCTACCTCAGTATCACACTATCCCTACAAATGTGTAAATGATATCAAGGTGTATGCCTTGATGTACCTGTCATGCCATAAATCATGTCATGGCTAATGCATATAACCAAAATCTAAAGCCTGATCATCTATTGATCAGCTCGATCTGAATCATCTAATAGCATTTAGTAGTTTTTCTATTAAAAAGTTACTCCAAACTAGATTTTTGTCTTAAATCTAGGTCCGCCTTGTTGAGACAATCACAACGGCTCTTTCGGATCGTGATTTGGACCTTCGTAGCTCCTAAAATCACGTGTTTCATGAATAAAGGGTCAAAACCCTCAAAAATATGAAAACGGGCCTGCTGTACGTGTGGCGTGCCATCTATCCACACGCTCGTAGCAGGCGCGTTTGTGGACGCGCTTCGCGTCAGAACTCGTGCGGGGTAGCGGGCGCGTCTATAGACACGCTCTACGCGTGGGGGCTGAAACAACGCATGTGGCACGTTCCAGCCTCACCGCGTGGCGCGCACGAGTCGCACCACTTGCCCTGCTCGTGGCACTCCCTCGTCTGTGTGTTTCCTCCTGTTCCGGTCGCCGTTGCCGGAGACGACGACCGGACTGGTTCGCTATCGCCGGCAACCCCAGGTGCTCCATTTTTTGTGATTTTTACACCTATGTGTCCAGTTTTTCATGTACATTTCATTTTCACCCTCTATTTTCACAAATCCCTCCTAAATTTATCATTTTTTCATGATTTTTATCGTGTTTTCAAAAACTCCCATCATACTGTTTTTTGAGTTTCTAGCTTCCCTAGCTGTCCGATCGCCACGAAATTTCATGGGTCGGTTCCTTACATCATCATGCTCAAGATGAACGGTCCAGATCCTCATCTGACACCGTTACATTGACTTTTTCCCAGGGCAATAGTAATGCCTAATTTTTTACCGGATGATGAACTTGGAAAACAAATGTACAGCAAAGAGTGGGGTGAGCTTACCTTGGTTCGGCTAGTCGGAGGTAGGTGAGGGCCCGCCACATTCATCCGGTTGCCGAGAGTGCCTGTCGTCGGAGAATCGTCATCGGTGGGTGGATATCACATCTGGGTTGATATGAAAAAGCCCTTTTTAATCAAGATAGCTTAGATGATAAAATCCAACTCTTAATTAAAACTACTTCTAGTATGACAACTCCAAGTTAGCCATATTCCCATTAGAGGTTGCTGAAATTATCTTTAAACCCTCATTTTCTTACAAAATGATGATAAATTGAAGTGGGCTCTAGCAAAAAATGGAGTCCTCAATTAAGTTGGCCCAGGCAACTTATCAATTTAGAGCATGGACCCCTTTAACAAAACTAATGAATGGAACTCTATTTGTGATCTAAATGTCAGGCTAGAGTTAAGATGTTTTGTGGCAAGTGCTCTATATAAGACTTTCTATTAGGCTTCATCTTATATGGATTGGTGATAGGAATGACTATGCCCTATTTGCTAAAGTGAAGTCAGAACTAAACATCATTTATTTCTCAAATGTTTGAGTTTCTTGAAACTTAGAATGAGCTTTTCACATCATTCAAAACAAAATCCCATTAGATGTTAATTCATTACATAGGCTTGTTGGAGTTTGCTTCAGCCTGCAAACTTGAAGTTTTATATAAATTTCCTTTTAAGCTCTTGCAGTGTGCTATCCAATGGATGAAAATTGGTAGACGTGGAATAAGTTGGTTCATGAACAATAGGCTATTGAAATTCCTAAAATGAAATAAAATTGGCATTTTAGAGTTGCAAGTGTTTTCAATGTTGTGTGAGATCTATTGGCTACTTAATCTCATCTTAAAGTGCTTGCTAGATGGGATCAAAGTAAGGCTAATATCATTCAAATATGAAATTCTATTGAATTGTTAACTTCCTCTTATGACTTCTTATAATTGTTTCTTGATGGTGCATTATAATCTTGGTTTAGCAGGAGCTAGGGATGTTTTTCATTAGGCATATGTCAAGTAATGCATTGAATGTCAAGCTCTTCATTTTGGGCTTAAATTGGTTAAAGATGTTAATGTCCAATGTTGAAGGTGCATGGGGATTCCAAAATTGTCATCTAGCCATGCAAAGGAGTTGGGTCATAAAGGCAAAGAACCTGTCACGGTGGAAACATCAGATGAGGAATGAATGTTGTAGAGTGGCTGAAGGTTTTTGTGAAGTTCAATTTGTACATGTTTTTAGGGATGGTAAAGTTGTTGATAAAATATATTAATTGTAAGTCTAGGTTGCAATTCCTCCGTATTTTATTTCTAATCTTTTGTTACATAATGTATTGGAGGTATAGGAACGTAGATTGTTGATTAGTTTGTAATTTTATTGTTTTCTTACTAAATGGCATGTTATTCCAGAGAGAGAGAGAGAGAGAGAGAGAGAGAGAGAGAGAGAGAGAGAGAGAGAGAGAGAGAGAGAGAAGCATATAAAGTGGCTCAATAAATAAAGTAATCACTATAGAGGCAAAGTATCAAGCAAATAAGTTCAAAATGTGCTTATTCTTAGGTCATGCTAGTACCATTATATTGGTTCCATGCAATGCATAGGAGGATCCATTTATTCATTGGTTAAACCACTAGTTCAAGTTAAGCCTATTTCTTTGAACAATTGCTCAATCTCGTGTGACTTAGTTTGTTGTTTGTTATCCATTTCAATAATTTCGTATGACAAGAACAATTTCTTATTTATATTAATCATGGATAGTGAGTTCTTTTCCATATTTAAAAGATAGTAACAAAAGCCCATAGACAACTCAATCCATCTTAAAAAATATATAAAATTAACTAATTAAAAGGCACAAGGATAACTCAATCCATCATTTGTCATTAGAGTAGAAAGATCCCTATCCATGAGTAACTCAATTTGTCATTTTTATGGTGGAAGCATCTACAAAATCATTCCTTAGATACCTTTGAATCCATAAAAAGACTCCATCCCTCCAAAATTTTGAAGCCTTCCTCTTGACTACCCAATTAGCCAACTTATTAGCTATGATATTGCCTTCTCTATAGTTGTGTATAGCTCTCCATTTCGAAGTGAAAGAAAAACCACACAAACAATCTTTGACGTAAATATTTTGCCTCCAGGGATGTTGTCCTTTTCTCATTTATCATATTGATGATAAATTTTGAATCTCTTGTTATTTCCAATCTTTAGATCTTCAACTTGACTGATAGAAGTATACCGTCAACCAATCCCTCAAGTTTACTTGCATTATTAGTAGCTATGGATAAAAATTTGCACAAACCAACAACAAAATGTCCGTTATTGTTTCTTATAAGCCCCCTACACCTACTAAACATGGATTCTTCTTTGAAGTCAAAATTCAGAATAAACTAATTTCTTTAAGGTGGGATCCAAAGCATACTAAATGACTTTTGCTAAGAAATCTAAACCCTCAACTAGTTTCACTTTCTTATAACTTTTGCTTCATCTTGTGATAAATAAGGAGTGGAAAACCTTGTCCAAGACACGTAACTACAAGACATTAAAAATAAATTTCTTCCTTTGCCTTTAAATGGGTTGACTTTAGACCACATATTAACAAGATTTTTGAAAGAGAAGCAATGATTCTACTTGATTTAAAATTCTTTCTCCATCACCTCTCAAATCAATTTGGTATAGTTGTAGTCAAATAAGGAGTGAATGATAGTTTCCTCCTCTAACTAACATCTTGGACATATTTAATTTGAGATATCAGTTCCAATGCATGTTGTTTTTTATAAGGATTCTTTCTTTTAATGTTCTTCATAGAAATATTTTGACTTTATATTGGATTTTTAAACTCTAGATCTTATTCCATATAGGATCATGAGGTTGAGATAAGTTATAAGATGGCATTGAGGCATGGAAAAAATTACACACATATTTCACAAGGTAGATACCTATAAGGTTTTTCGACCAAATAATTTCATCATGTTCATGTGGGATAGAAATCCTTAATCTAAGAATATCCTCCAACAAGTCTTCACCCTAAGTGCTAACAATCATGTCCCTTTTCCATTTTCTTGTGGCTTCATCAGTTATTGAGATGACTTTATGATCCTAGAAAAGGTTTAATAGCTAGGATATTGTTCAAATTTTTTTTGGAAGATGGGAGATACCCATCCAAGTATCTTTCCAGATGTCAATGCTACTTCTATCTCCTATCTACTACCACAGACCTTGCTTTAAAATGGAAATTAAATGAATGATAGGTTTCTAGACAAATGGTGATCTTGATTTAGCCTTCACTTGACAAGTTGGTATTGTATACATATTTAGCCTTAACCAACTTAACCAAAAATAGACGTTACCCTTAATAAAATTCTAAGCTAGTTTATTGAGAAGCACATCTTGAAAAGTAGATAGATTCCTCAACCCAATCCCACCACGTTCTTTGCTTTGACAAACATCACTGCCCTCAAAGCTCCTTCTATATCCTTATTACCATTTCAAAAAATTTTATGTGGCTGCTCAATATTATTCAATAAATTAGTTGTAATGGAAAGAGTAGAGAAATGCTTACCTTTGGTCACTAATTTGAGCAAAGTTATTCTCCTAGCCTTTGATAACAAATTTATCTTCTAGATTTGTAGCTAGTCAGCCATTTTAACAAAATTCTCTCAATACTTTTAAGCAATGGCTTTCTCTTAACATGAAGTAGCTCCAGTTAGTATAATCCTTTACTAAGCCAACTTTGATTCTCAGGTTCTTTTGAATGAAAACCCTTAGCCTCAAAGGGACATTCTTTGCATAGTGAACTTCAGATTTGTTGTGATTTGTTTATAATCTAGTCCTTAATCAAACATATTAAGAATCTCTTACTCAAATCATAGTTCTTTAAAAAAGACTAAGAGAAAATTTCCAAGTCATTAGCAAACATTAAATGAGACAAAAAAAAGAAGAAAAGAAAGTATACCAATAGGTATAGGATCCAAGTCCATCTCTTTGTTCTGCTTAAAAAAAGGCTTGACAAAATCTTAGCACATAAGATAAATAAATATGGGGAGAAAGGATCTCCCTCTTTGATGCCTCTTTTCCATTGAAACCATTCGCCATGCCTCCTATTTACAATAGTAGCAGCTCAAGTGGTGGTGACACACTACATAATCATGTGGACCCATTTTTCATTAAAACCCAAATTGACTAGGATGGCTTTCAGAAACCTCCAAGAGGGCATATCATAAGCCTGTTGCAAGTCCACTGTCAACACTATCTCCTTTAGCTTCTTTCTTATGCTTCATGGAAGTGAGGATGTCATGATAGATCAAGGTATTATATTGCATATTCTCCTTAGGACAAATACTACCTGGTTAGGTCTGATTAACTTACTCAAGAGGGAGCCTAATCCTATTATTCATCACCTTCATTATTATCTTTTAAGTTGTAGTACATAAGTTGATAGGCCCGTCCTCATCAATGTAGTTAGCCTCCTCCTTTGGGACTAGAGTAATGAGTGGCTTATTTAATTCCTTTAATAGCCAACCTAAATGAAAAAAATCCTTAACCATTTCAGAAACATCCTTACTAACTAATTGGCAAATTTCCTTCTAAAAACCTAGATTAAAACCATCAACACTAGGATTTATTTGAGTCCAATGAAAAGACAACATTCCTACCTTTCTTGGTGTTAAGTGTTCAATTTTGGTCAAAATACCCCTAATTTAGTATTCAATTAGAGCATCTAGGCCATTAATTTTAAGATTTTACATAAAATATTTTCTTTTAGTTTTAATTGGCCATCCAACCATTGAATTAAAAAATTAACGGTCAAATGATCATCAAAGCTAATTAGAAGAATAATGAATGGTTTAGATGATGCTAATTGGGTACTGTTCATTGCAGATCAAACAACACAGCTTGGACGATCTAGATGATCTAGATCAAATCAAGATGAGGACGATGAAGCTTCTTGGAAATAGAAGAATTTGAAGACTCCTAGGACAAAAGAACCTTGAAGAATTGCAGAGTTCTAGCAAGATTAGACTTCTAGTGGACCCCACCTCTCTCTCTCTCTCTCTCTCTCTCTCTCTCTCTCTCTCTCTCTCTCTCTCTCTCTCTCTCTCTTATCTCACGTCTTTCTCTCCCAATATTTTCTCTCTCTTACCTCTCACTCTCTCACGCTTCTCACTCTCTCACTCTTTCTTCATATACCCCTCTCTCCATTCTCCACACTTCTTCAACCTCTTGGGCCCGGTGGACTTTCATTCATTCTTCTCTCCACTCTCATTTTCACCCTCCTTGGCCAGTGGATCTCCATTCATCTCTCCACATGTCCTCTGTCTTCATCCCCTCTCTCTTCTCCACGTTTTTCTTCTCTTCTTCATCACTTTCGTTGGGCTGGCTGATCACCCACCTCTCTCTCTCTCTCTCTCTCTCTCTCTCTCTCTCTCTCTCTCTCTCTCTCTCTCATACCCCACTCTAACCCAGTCCGCAATCCAAGTCATCTTGCTTTTTCGCATTGTCTGCTCTGCTTCCTCTCCTCTCTCACTCTCACTCTCACTCTCTTCCTCTCCTCTCCTTCTTTCTCTTTGACTCTCACTCCCTCTGCTTTCTCCCTCGTTCTTTCTCATTCTTTCTACCCACAAGAAAACCCAATTCGGGTTTTCCCCAAAAGCTTACCTTTTCCCCAAGTTTCTCCACCTCCTTCCCATTTTCCCCCTTCCTCTTAGCGCAACACCATCCTAGGTGGTGCCTAAACTAGATCACCGCACTGCACCCTGCCTGTAGCCTCTTCTTCGGTCCTCCTCTTCTTCCCCTTGCTTCTCTCTCCTCTGCTTTTCTCTGTTCACCATGCCCAGCATCCAATCTCCCTCAATTTCACTACTCCAATCCAAACCTCTCGCTCACCTCAGTTCTCTAGCACCACTCAGACCAACCCATGCAGCCTAAACAAATTGCACACCCCTCCTCTTGTTCTCTCTCTCTCTCTCTCTCTCTCTCTCTCTCTCTCTCTCTCTCTCTCTCTCTCTCTCTCTCTCTCTCTCTCTCTCTCTCTCTCTCTCTCTCTCTCTCTCTCCTCCACCACCTCTGTCCTTATCTACCTACAACCAACACACGACGCCCCTGCCTCCATCGCACCTCCACACCAGAAAGGTCCAGGCATCGTCGTCGGCATTTTTCTCACATCCGGATGTCCCGGAGGTGGAAACTCGAAACGGGTTATCCTCTCGCGTTCTTCTTTTCCCCTTTTCCTCTCCCTTTTTCTTTCTTCCCCATTTCATTCTCTGGTTTTCTCCTCCACGGTTTTCCTTTGGTTTTCGATTAAAACCAGAAATCTAGAAAATTTACAATTCTGCCCATGGTAGATTTGAGTAATTCTAACTTTGTCCTCATTTTAATACCAACTGTATCCCTGATTTAATTTCATTTGTGTCCCTGAATATTTTGGTTTTACTTTATTCCTATTCTGCCTATCTAGGGACAGTGATATCCAAGGCTGATTGTTTAGTTTTATTTTATGTTTTCTTGGATTTAGAAATTCTGTAAATTGCAATAGTTGAATATATTTGAATTTTTTATTTTATTGTTAGTTTATTTCTATTATATTCTTTATTTTTATTCTTTTATTAATTGAATTTTATTTAAAACTCCATCTTTTAAAGCGAGTCCCTGTGGGATCGACCATCAACACTTGGAAGTAATTGGGCACAGTAGAATACCATTGTCTTTAATTGAAAGCTTTTTCTCAATAACTTTGGTTGCTAAAATTTTGGTAAAATGATCCTCTTTGAAATTCACTAAATAGACATCTTATTTCCCTTTCATCAAAGATACTCAACCCTCACTATTCTTAATATGTGTAATCTTATTCTTCCAATTTCTTGCTGAAAACACATCATGGAAGTATCTTGAATTGTTATCTCCATCTTGTACCCTCTTAAATTTGCCTTTTGTCTTCAAGGTTTATCTTCTTTGAGTTTATTGTGGAGCTCATCCTTCAATTAAGACTGTTCTTCACAAGAAGTCTCATCAAATTATACACCATCAATATGACATTGCATGTTGTAGGGTTGAGCCATTAGGTTACCAATTTTTTCCACATTATCGTGTGCTTCTCTCTTCCATTGAGACAACTTCCTTCTTGGGTTATCAAGTTTCATGCATAGTTTGAAATTTGTTGAGCCAAAAGTATTATGCTCCAAAAATCCCCCATAGTATGAGAAAAACTTGGATGTTTCACCCACATATTTTCAATTTTAAAAAGTTTTATATCACCTCTTCTCTAATCATCAAGCTGTAGTAATAAACGGGCATGATATGAGGCTAATCTAGGAAGATGAATGATGCTAGTTTGATTGAAAAAGGAGACCCAAGAAAAATTTACCAACCGCCCTATCTAACCTTTGTTTGATGACCTTGTTAGCTTTCTTTAAGGTTGACAAGTAAACTTACTGTCAGAATAGCCTAAATCCAAAAGGTTCAATTAGTTAATTGGCTAAAAAAGCTCCCCATTTCGATTTAAAGAGAGTGGCTGCCCTCCAAACATTTTCTCTTGATTCAAAGTAACATAAAGATATTTGGTAACACACCAAGGGATAGAGAGCTGTGAGTCAATCTCTTCTAGTTCATTCCAGAACAAGCTTGTTGCACAGGGATCAACACTTGCATATACAAATGAAAAAAAAAAAACTAATTTTATACATAGTTTGGGCGTGGAGAACTTGATTTGAGAAGGAAAGCACTGAATGATTACACTTGATATTTTTTTTCATAACAAAAAAAGACCCCAAAAGCACCATTATATGAAACAACAAAACAAAGATCAAATTCATTCTTCAATTTCTTAGTATAATTTTATTTGTTGCATTGCTAATTATGATTTCACTCAAAATGATAATTTCAGGATATGTGCACCAAGCGTTCTCTGAAAAGAGGATCTTCTCACCCCTCTATTGGTCCACCCTAAAATTCTCATTGAAAGTGTCTTCAATTTGAGCATTTTCCTGGATTTTATTCTTCCTCGATGCTCCATATCATCTTCTATTGTCAACATGAATGTCAAGTCAGTGTCTCTAATTGATTAATAACTCAATCCATGGTCCGTTTTCCAATTTGATATAAACATTGGATCACTAAAGGTCTCTCTCTCTCGATAGCTGCAATCATACATAAACTAACAACTACTATTATTTGGCCACATTCCCACTTCCCTTGCAAACAAATTCACATCATAGCAGCTCAAATGCTAACGTTTAAGATGTCCAGAACCAAATGACAAACAACACCCATCCTTCTGCATGCCCAAATCCTCAAACACTCCCCCATATCTCCTATTGTCGTGTCCAACATCCGTCATTTCAACTCCTATCTCCGATCCCATGACAGTTTCTCCTTCCTTTTCAAATCATCAACATGTCACCTTCACTTGCCTTACACCCCAAGTTTCTTCGACTTTTCAACAGCTAAAGGGAAGGGAAAAAAAGCAGAGAGAATGTATAACGGTAGTCCATCTTCTTCGCACTGACTGCTTGCAGAAATGTTCCTCCGAACAAGAGAAAGAAAAAGATTCCAAATTCTGCAACTTTTTCTTCTTTTCCTCCTTCCCTTCAAATCCCATTCTCTACCTTGCAATGACAGCCGCTGCAAAACTGGCAATTGTGATGAAGCCGGTGTTTGCATTTGTAATCTCCCTGATCCTTCCACCATTCTCGACGGCGATCGCCCCTTCCTTGGGTCAAAACTCTCTGTTTCTGTATTGCTCATTTGAATTCTTATTTTCAGTTTTTGCTTCTGTATCGGTTTCTGATTTGTGGTTTGTTGATTTAGAGGGAAATTCTGCGATGAAGACCATATAATGTGTGATGGGACCAATTCGTTTTGGTGTGAGCAAGGGGGAACCTGCGACGAGATCATCCATGGGGAGAACTACACTTGTAGGTGTTTGCCTCGGCATGCAGGCCCACATTGTGAGCACGTTGGAGCTCCATGTGGTCACATCTTTTGCTTCCATGAAGCAGAGTGCCTTGTTGAAGGTGATGTCTGTGAATGCCCACCCAATTGGAGAGGAAGTGTTGATTGCTCGCTCCCAACCAGAGCTGGTAGTTCATGGTTTTGAATTGGCTTTTCATTGCCCATTTCACTTTCCTTTTCTGCTTTGCTTGATTTGTTTCTAACTTCAGTGAATGGCCTCATGGAGTGTTCACAATTGTAATACTTTTCACCCGTTTTCTGTAAATTCCTTCTGAGAAGCCCTGTTTCCATGCTTACTTCTGATTGTATTGCCAATGTGCATAAAGCGTTGGTCTGGTCATCTGAGTAATCAAATGTACAATGTAATTACTGCCTCTTGGGTCCTTATCTAGCATTAATTTGCATAATGCTTCTGACTGAGTTATTTACTAATTTAATAGTTCACGTTTGATTTGTCTATTATCCTGATCCTGATCCTGTAGCCAACCGCTTATCTGCTGATCCTTTTGGCTGGTCATTGATCCGTGCCTCCCTGCCTGCGAGGTTGTGGCACTACAGAAACTTATGTACTCCATTTCCATTGGATGGAAAACCATATTACTTAGTGATACTGAATAAATTTGAGATATTTTTGGGATTGCTATTGATTCACACTGTTGCAACTACTTAATTTTTGGATGAAAGTTCAAATGTGCTTCCTGGTTTAGCTAATCAATCTGGTGAGATGTAGCACTGGTTGCTAGGATCTTTTACTTCACTTTGATCTAACTTTCTGTAAGTTCATACTGAAAAATTAGTCAATTTGTTCACGTTGAATATAGCATAGTATTGTATAGCTTTACTTAGCCTTAGTCTTAGTTTTGTTTTATTTTTAGTCCCACATTGTACAGTTAGGAGTATGTAACTATCCTTGTTTAGTATATATATGTGGTAAGTGTGAGGTGCAAAATCACCAACACACATTCACCCATTCTAAGGGTTTCTCTCTCTCTCTCTCTCTCTCTCTCTCTCTCTCTCTCTCTCTCTCTCTCTCTCTCTCTCTCTCTCTCTCTCTCTTTTGGCTCTACTTTAACATGGTATCAGAGCCATAAGAGAAACCCTAATTATCTACCTTCTCCTTTTCTTTTCCTTTTTTTTTTTTTGGTTTGGCCGTGTATCCATTCCGGCAATTCCTTTGGTGACCGTGCTTCTTTACCGGTTATCCCTCTGTCATCTCTAGCGTTCCAAGATCGCCACTACTGCCACCAAATTGTTGTTGCTTTTCGCCGCAGACCACCCAGATAAGTAATCATGCCTTCTAAAAATGGTATTTTCACTTCTGTAATTTCTGGATCTCCTGTTATTACGTTGAAAAAATGAGTTGGTAGTGCAAATTATCTGTCTTGGTCTGCCTCTGTGGAATTATGGTTTATGGGTCAAGGTTATGAAGACCATTTGGTCAAGAAAGAGGAAGATATTCTGTTGCAGACAAAGTGCAATGGAAAAAGATTGATACACAATTATGCAGCCTATTATGGCAATCCGTGGATCCCAAAGTTTTACATCATCTTCGCTCCTATAAAACATGTTTCAAATTTTGGACCCAGGCCAAGGGCTTATACACGAATGATATTCAATGTTTTTACAAAGTTGTTTTTGACATTGTTCATGTTAGACAACAGGACATGGATCTTTCGACTTACATAGGAAAGATTGCGTCCCTTAAGGAGGAGTTCTTGTCTCTAATGCTTCCTACTGATGGTGTAGAAGCCCAACAAACATAAACTGATAAGTTTTTCATGGTATTGACTCTCATTGGGCTTCACCCTGACCTTGAATCCGTCAGAGATCAAATTCTAGCTAGTCCTTCGGTGCCCTCATTGGATGAAGTATTTGCCCGCTTGGTGCGTATCTCCTCTACTCAGGCAGTTACTTTTGATGGCCCTTCAGATTCCTCAGTTTTGGCTTCTCAGGCAAACACTAGAGGTGGCCGTGGTGGTGGTCGTAACCAAGGACAGCGTCCTCAGTGCACATATTGTAATAAGATTGGACACACTCGGGATCGGTGTTACCAACTACATGGGCAACCTCCTCACATTGCTAACATCGTCCAATCATCTGACATCCGTTACCTGACTCATCTGAGGGCTCCACATCTCAAAATATTACCCTGACTGGTAGTGACTATGATGCGTACCTCCAGTATCAGGCAGCCAAGTCATCTTCCGTTGCTTCCGTCGCTCAGACTGGTAATCCTAGTGTTTGCTTTACTCAGTCTTCTTCTATTGACCCGTGGATTCTAGACTCTGGAGCTTCTGATCACATATCTGGTAACAAACACCTTTTCTCCTCTCTTACTTGTCCTTCTACTTTACCTTCTGTCACTCTAGCCAACGGTTCCAAAACTGTAGCTAAAGGAATTGGTTTAACTCATCCCCTTCCTACTCTTCCTCTCACCTCTGTACATTATGTACCTGAGTGCCCGTTTAATCTTATTTCCATAAGTAAAATGACCCACACTCTTAATTGCTCTCTCACTTTTTTATGATAAATCTGTAATCTTGCAGGACCGGGGTATGGGGAAGACTATTGGTACAGGGTGTGAGTCTCAAGGTCTTTACCATCTCACATCACCTGCAGCTCCTGCCGCTTGCATCTCCACTGATTCTCTTGCTCTTATTCATAATCGTTTGGGCCATCCTAGTCTCTCCAAACTTCAAAAGATGGTCCCTCATTTTTCTACTTTGTCGTCTCTTGAGTGTGGGTCTTATCAGCTTGGAAAACATACTCGTGTTTTGTTTCCAAAGCGTCTCAATAATCGGGCTATGTCCCCCTTTGAACTTGTCCACACTGATGTTTGGGGTCCTAGTCGTTCTATTTCTAGTTTGGGTTTTCAGTACTTTGTAACCTTTATTGACGATTATTCTCGATGTACGTGGTTATTCCTTATGAAGAATCGATTTGAATTATTCTCAATTTTTAAGCAATTTTGTGTTGAAATTCAAACTCAATTTAATGTTGCTATCTGTGTTTTACGTAGTGACAATGCACGAGAATATTTTTAATGTTGCTATCCGTGTCTCAACAAGGAATTCTTCACCAGTCATCATGTGCCCATACTCCTCAACAGAATGGAGTCGGTGAACGCAAAAATCCTCATCTCATAGAGACAGCCCGCACTTTACTTCTTCACAGTCATGTTCCTTTTCGTTTCTGGGGGGATGCTGTTCTCATTGCTTGCTACTTAATTAATCGTATGCCTTCTTTTGTGTTGCATGATCAAATTCCCTATTCCATTCTCTTCCCCACACAACCTCTTTATCTTCTTCCTCCTTGTGTTTTTGGATGTACTTGTTTTGTACACAACCTTGCACCTGGGCAAGATAAGTTTTCTGCTAAGGCCACAAAATGCATCTTTTTGGGATATTCCAGGCTTCAAAAGGGGTATCGTTGTTATTCTCCGGACACTAATCGATATCTTCTCTCAGTAGATGTAACTTTTTTTGAGCAATCACCATTCTTTTCATCCACTGTTGAGCCATTGTCCATTTCTGAAATTTTACCTCTTCCCTATATTTCCACACCTGCGGATGATGTCCCTCGTCCTCTTCAAGTTTATGATCGTCGGCCTCCTCTTGAAGCTGTTGCAGGTTCCACTGAAGTCCCTGATGACAATCTCCCTGTCCCACTGGCTTCACCTACTTTGGCCCCGCATTTGGTTGACAGCTTGCCTATTGCTCTTCGAAAAGGTGATCAATCTACTTGTAATCCTCATCCTATCTATAATTTTTTGAGTTACCATCGATTATCTTCACTCTATTATGCATTTATTTCCTCCTTGTCCTCTATTTCTGCTCCCAAAAGCACCATTGAGGCTCTTTCACATCCTGGGTGGAGACAGGCCATGGTTGATGAAATGAATGCTTTGCATGCAAATGAAACTTGGGACTTGGTTCCTTTGCCACCTGGTAAAACGATAGTGGGTTGCCGTTGGATATATACTGTTAAGATAGGTCCTGATGGACAAGTTGCTCGACTTAAAGCCCGCCTCGTTGCTAAGGGCTATACTCAGATTTATGGTCTTGACTATGGTGACACCTTTTCCCCAGTTGCGAAGGTTGCCTCTGTTCGATTATTCCTCTACATGGCTGCCATGCGGCATTGGCCTCTTTATCTCCTGGATATTAAAAATGCTTTCCTTCATGATGATTTAGCAGAGGAAGTTTATATGGAGCAACCGCTTGGCTTTGTTGCTTAGGGGAGTCTGGTTTGGTGTGCAAATTGTGCCGTTCTCTATGCGGTTTAAAACAATCTCCTCGAGCATGGTTTGGAAGATTTAGCTCTGTTATTCAGGAATTTGGAATGCTTCAGAGTGAAGCAGATCATTCTGTTTTCTATCAGCACAACTCTTCGGGTCAGTGTATCTATCTAATGGTCTATGTGAATGACATTGTCATCACAGGTAGTGATCAAGATGGCATTCAGAGACTTAAACAACATCTCTTCCATCACTTTCAGACTAAAGACTTGGGAAAACTGAAGTATTTTCTGGGAATTGAGGTAGCTCAATCTAGTACAGGTATTACCATTTCACAAAGAAAATATGCTTTAGACATCTTGAAAGAGACTAGTATGTTAGATTGTAAGCCCGTAGACACACTTATAGACCTGAATGTTAAGCTTGTACCAGGACAGGGGGAGCCTTTAGCGGACTCTGGAAGATATCGGCGACTTGTGGGTAAACTGAATTATCTCACCATTACTCGACCAGATATCTCTTTTGCTGTCAGTGTAGTTAGTCAATTCCTACAGTCACCGTGTGATAGTCATTGGGATGCTGTGGTTCGCATTCTTCGATATATTAAAGGAGCACCAGTATTATATGAAGATAAAGGCCACACTCAAATTGTTGGGTACACAGACGCTGACTAGGCTGGTTCTCCTTTAGACAGGCATTCTACCTCTGGATATTGTGTTTTTGTTGGAGGTAACTTAGTATCTTGGAAGAGCAAGAAACAAAATGTAGTTGCCAGATCAAGTGCAGAAGTTGAGTATCGAGCCATGGTTATGGCAACATGTGAACTTATTTGGCTAAAACAACAACTCTAGGAGATGAAATTCGGAGAGGATGGAAGTATGAAGCTCACATGTGATAATCAAGCAGCCTTACATATTGCATCTAATCCAGTTTTCCATGAAAGGACCAAACACATAGAAGTGGATTGTCATTTTATTAGAGAAAAGATCTTGTCGAGATGTATTGCTACTAGCTTCGTCAATTCAAATGATCAACTAGCAAACATCTTCACAAAATTTGTCCGAGGACCTCGAATTAAATTCATTTGTAACAAGCTTAGTGCATATGACTTATATGCTCCAGCTTGAGGGGGAGTGTTGAATATAGCATATTATTGTATAGCTTTACTTAGCCTTAGCCTTAGCCTTAGCCTTTGTTTTGTTTTATTTTTAGTCCCACATTGTACAATTAGGAGCATGTAACTATCCTTGTTTAGTATATATATGTGGTAAGTGTGAGGTGTAAAACCACCAACACACATTCAACCATTCTAAGGGTTTCTCTCTATCTCTCTCTCTTGGCTCTACTTTAACAGTTCAAAACTATTGTTCAAGACATTCTCCGGACAGAAATTTTACATACAGCGTGGTTTTGACTCTGTTCACCATTGTGTTATTTTTAGGTCTGTATGTCAGCAGTCAACATTTGTGAAGCTTCTGAAATTTTCTTCACTGAGATCATCTGGCTTCAAATTTTCCTCCGATCCATTTCTTGAGCCTTTGCATGTATCCATTTCCTGTTAGGAAAGACAGAAGAAAGAGAAACTGGTAGTACCAGAGAGGTCACTTAAGGATGGCACAAAACTAGAGATGAAAAGTTTAATTGGCTTCTGAGTAAAGGCCTTCTGGCATAGTGGCAAGGGCCTCTCTCATGGTAGGTCATGAATTAAGGTTCTCATGGTTGTCCGTGTTCAACATTCCAAAAAAAAATAAAAAATGAATAAGATCCTGATGAACCTTCATCTACCGGTTTACTGGTCCAAGTCTTGACATTTATATGACTTGGATAAGGTCCATAACCGTGAGTGGGTGGGACTATGACTTGGATAAGTTCCATAAGCAGAGAAGTATTGAATAAACTCCATAGTACTGATTATTGATCGAACATACAGATAGTTGGAACTTGTTTCATGTTCTGTTCCCTCAGAATGACTATATTCCTCCATCTTATATACACTGAGGTATCTTCTGATCTTCTATACACAGGTTACTGATTGTTATTTTACCGAAAATTTAAACCAGAAGATCACTTTCAACATGTTAAAACAGAATGTCTTTATTTTTGCCCAATCCCCGCCATTTACATTACCATCCAATGAATTTCTTAATCTCCATGGTTAGATCTCGATCCAACAAATCCAATGGCTAAGATAAATCCTACAATAAAAGCACACAAATTAGACATTTTAAAGACAAAATATAGATATCTCATTCCTAAATGAATTAATTCTAATTTCTAACACTAAATTACTTTAACTCCTGATCCGGACTAAAACATAAAACATAGAGGTATAAATTAATACATAAAATGTTATTGATCATATGCCTAGCTTGTTTTCCCTGCTATATCCATTTTATTTCACTAAGAATCCCAAAAACATAAGTTTGGTTTATCTTGTACTTGTTTCATATGTTTGTTTATTGCTATCTACTAGAATTTGAATTTACTTCAGTTAGAAGCATAGATTTGTTGAATTTTTTTATTTCTGCTGGTATTACAATGTTGCCTGGAAGATTTCAAAACAAACAAGTAACCAGATGGTAATTTGTGTTAGGTTAAGTGTTTTGAGGCCTGATCTCAATTGGGTCTTTCTTAGTTTTGAATTTTTACTGCATAAGTTTGGTGTCTGTTCCAAGATCCATCTTTTAGAATTTGCTTTCTTCACAATCTCCAACTGGATATTTAGGAAGTCTCATCTTCTACATTGGGTTTCTTCTTAAAACTGAATTTTCTTATTAGTCGATTTTTAAGAGATCTTGAATTCTCAATTCTTAAAGTTGATTTGTGGAATTAGTTTAGTTATTCAAATTGTCTTGCATCATATTTGGTATATGAGTTTCGCGTGTCCGATCTGTCATGACATGAGTAGTGTCTTCAGGTTGATGTAACTTGAAATTAGCAAATTCTACACACCTATTGGATTCTAGACATTTGCAGTTTACATATTTCCTTACTAAAGATTCTATACCTGAGTTCTTGCATTTCCAATTTTCCAGCTGTGCCCTATTGTTTTTATTTTCATCAACCAAAGTTTCTCATTGATTCTTATCTTCAGTCACTTATCAATAAACATGGGATTCACATATTGATTAGAAGACCCCACATTGATGAAGATTTTCTTAGAGTCTAAATCACCACATACAAAATCCTTGAAGAGCATGAAGAATGGGTTTAGTAGGAATTTAAGAAAGAACAAAGATACGTCAAATGTGATGTGCAAAAGCTCTTAGCAGAACTTTTCCACAGCCTAGAGTTGGAGCAACAAGGAAAAGGGCAGTCCGGTGCATAAAGCTCTCACGTATGTTGGGTCTAGGGAAGGGGCGGACCACATGGAGAAGATGAAATCATGGACAATTATAACACATTCCCTAATCAAATGCCAAGAATATCAGTCTGATAATTGAACAGCATTATCAAATTTGGCACCTTTGTGAGGATCACAACCAAGCCAATACAACTTATCTTCTATTGTGTATTGCATGATTCTAGGCCGAATCATTTTCTAGCTAGGAGAATGACCTAACATGAATCTAGCATGGATGTTTGGGACCGAGGCCATGGAGTATGTACATATCTTTCACTGTTTAAATGGAATTAGTGAAGAAAAAATGGCAGCATGAATGAAAGGAAAGGAAATAAGTTTTGAAGAGGTTTTAGAATAGTTTTGTAACATACTAAATTGTTCTGCTTTAGGAAAGACATTGTTTCTAGACATTGAAGTTCTTAGGAGTTTTAGATGAATGGTAGAAGACATTGGGAAATAAGGTTACATGCTGTTCAAGTCCTACAAGGGCTTGGTTTTGGGAAATCGTCTTCTGTATAAGGACTTCCTAATTGTTATGTATGGTTTTTGCATGTATATACTTTGGATTTTGGAACAGAATATGAGTTTCACTGAGAATTTTTCTTGCAATTCTGTAAGCTGCAGCTACTCGCAACAGAAGTGTGTGATTATCATGTATTTTCCAGAATCTGACGCTCAGAATTCCCTTGCCAATTTCTTGGTTCAAAGTCTAGACCAAATGCTGTGTCGTGAGGTGTGATGGTGGGGTCATTATCCCTGTTATTGCCATTCTATTTCACTAAGAATCTAAAAAATATAACTTAGCTTTCTCTTTGAACTTGAATTTGTTATGATCTAAAGCATTGATTTGTTGAAATCTTTTTAGATCTGCTAGTATTACAAAGTTGAGAAGACTTATGAACAAACAAGTGTCTGGGTACTCTTAAATTTTTGTTAGAATAGGTGTGTTGAGGCCTAAGCTCAACTGGGTTTTGTTAGTTCCTAACTTTACTGCTTAAATTTGGAGAAAACCAATATTTAAGAATTTGTTTCTTCAAGATTTCCAGTTGGCTATTTAGAAATCTCATCTTCTACATTTGGTTTCTTGAAATAACTAAATTTTCTGAGTTGTTTTATTGATTTTGAGAGTTCTTGATTTCTTGGTTCTCAAGGTTGATTTCTGGAATTCGTTTAGGCTATTTTCAGACGTCCTGCATCAGAAGTGTTATCTAGGTGGATTAGCCTTCCAACAGGATGCCCCAAATTAAAGTTTTGAATGTTGAAAGGTGACTTTTAGTGACAAAATTGTAGACTAGATTGTGTTCTCAGTATCAATGGGGATAATGGTCCCTTTAAAGTGCAGAGGAGTTGGATCTTCCGTAAGATGTCGCATTTTGTTGATTTAGAGTAAGATAATTTTATCGGTTCTTCAAATAGAGGACAGCATGAAACAATAATAAGGAAGAACAAATCAGAGCAGATACATAATACTTACATATTTCAGTCTATTACACATATCTGAAAAACAAAGAGCGAAAAAAGTGTTTCATGGTATAAGAGAAAGACACCTGAACAAATGTTTCAGATCTTTCTTTGATAATTGATGTGTCAAAAGTGAGTGAACTGTTTTTTCTGTCAATGGATTTTGTTTGGAAATTATTGACAGTGTAAAACCCTTTTTTCACTTCTTAAGTGATCGATAAAGACTAGAAACTGATACATAGTTCGATTACCATTTTCCTCAAACATCCACTCACATATTGAACTTGACAAAGTCACGTGACTGTTTAAAATTTGGCTGTATCTGAAGCATCTAATTGACTTAAGAGTGTGCTTGGAACCCTGTTTTGGAAATTTTTTATTTTCATTCCTTTTGGGAGAATAATTACTGTTTATCACCCCAAAAAGTTGAGAAATGAGAAGTGCTTCTTAGTCACTGCTTCTAGGCTTTAGAAACAGAAATGAAAAAACAATTGCCAAGTGCACCCTTAGTGAATCCTTCACTTCTATATTTTAACTCATTTTTGCAATAACCCAGTTAACTTACTCTTAATAACTTGACTTGAGCTTTCCAATTTGCTGTGACCACCCACACCACCACATGGAACATCTAACTCCAGATTTGACTTGCTTAGTTTTCTTGGGAGGAAACCTGCTAATTTCTGATTCTTATGATGATTTTCTTTCCTTCTCTCTCCTTTGTTTACATGTATACTCAACGAATCTAAAATCTGATGTTCTTTGACAGCTGAGAAGTTGTCTATGTTTCTGAAAGAAATGACCATATGAAGTGCAGGCAATTAAATATAGTGAGGTTTGTTGAGTTTGGGATTGGAATTACTAAAAATATTGTGAGATCTTCTAAATGGAGTAGATCTTGAACTAAGAAAACTTTAATGCAGGAGACAGACAATTCAAAACCAAAAATTGAGTGGGCTCATTTGAAGTAAAGTCTTCTGTTTGATATTTTTTCTGGTAATGTCACCCTCGGGTTTGTGGCAAGTTTGTCCATCTGAGCTAGAAAATCTCAGGCCTAGCTCATTACTTATGTTTTTAAGCAAGTATGGCTTTGGGAGCTGAAGCTGCCCCCACCAATCTCTTTTTTTTAATTCAAATACTGTCATGAGTCATCTATTTGTTGGATAACTCTTTGGATCTCTCAGCATGTAGTTCAAAGAATTTTCTCCTTTGTTGGACTATTTGCATCTTTTACTAGGTTATTTTCCTTACATGTCAGCTAGTGTCATTTGAGAAATATATTGCTGAACTTCCCAATCTTTCAGTTTCAATGGACATAGTACTCGTTTTTTCTGTCCCATGGTGGGTTCTGCAGTAGTAGTATTTTATTTCAATAATGATTAGCAGTTTCTGTTCTGTTATGGGTCTTTCTATTGCTTCCCTTTACTAAATTTGACTTTGGCAATCAGACTTATTAATGGTTTATCTTCCTCAGTGATGTTGCTGAAGTCAGCTAACCCATTACCTGTACTCTTTACTGTAGGAAATGTTTGTGCCCAACTAACAGCCCTGGCCATTCTATTTCAATAAGACGTTCACACCATAATTATTGCCACTACATTTTAACCAGATTCTGCACGTACCAGCTGAGTCAATACAGTGGTGAAACTTGCCCGTATTCCACACTAGAGTAGCTAGCTTAGGTGATACAGAGAGATACAATTTAATACCTTGCATTAAAATACTCATAGTTCCACACTGACATTTATTTTGCTTTCAAGCATTCCAGACTACGGTTTCCTCCTTGCAATAAACAGAGCTACAGACCTTGAAATGTTGAATCATGGATTAAGAATTGTATTTCTTGCATCTTTTAGTTTGATTTCGTCTCATGACACTTCTTGTACATGGCAGATACTTCAACAAATTCAACAAGTGACAGGTTTCGGCAAGTGGAAACTAGTGATAGTCAAAAGGTATGTATGAATCATCAAAACTCACATTTTTGGTTGCCATTATCTTCAAGCATTCTCAAATATCAGGAATATTGAATATGTTACCCTGCAAACAGAAGTTAATACTTAGAAAAGATCTTGAAATAAAATAGAAGTCACTGCATGCCAACAACTAAAAGAGTTATTAGTGCATACGCTATAATCCCTTGAAATAATACCAGTAACATGATGCATTTTGATTCTTGCTCTTTATTAGGATACCATGGAATCATTTAAAATGCAAGGTAAGGCTGTGTACTTTAGGCCCTTGTGGTCTGCCCCTTCCCCAGATCCCGCATAGGCGGGAGCTTCCTGCACCGGTGCTGCCCTTTGCCCTTTTATGCATATTCTCATTTTATACTAAACACTTGGAAGACCCTCACCTTTTGATCATATCGTGGAACAATTAAAAAAGGCTATTCACCTTCTATCATGAATGATTCCATCACTTGGACAGAAGGTTCCATAGGACCGGTTTGGATAAATAGGATTCATGATTGAGTACTTGAGAAATGTTTCTTTTTCTCTTGAAGTGCATGGGAAATGTTGAGAAGCTTATCTTTAAACTGATCGACCTTCCACAGCCTTGAGGGTTATCGGATGATAATTGAGCACACAGGAGTAGATTGGCTATTGAAGAATGACCTGCGAATACATTGTCTAGATTCAAGGTCATGAATAAGCCTAATGTCATTCCTAAATCCAGTTCTATTACTAACTTTGCTGTCAGTTGGCCTGACCTGTTTTTGGTGGGCAGCAAGCGTGCAAAGAATGAAGGCAAAAGAGTATATCCAAAGCCAGCCACCTCAACTTTCTTGTGCTATTGTCGTTCTGTACTTTGGTAGCCTGAAGTTGCAGGCTTCAAGAATCATGGTTGAGTATCGTGTTTGATAGTAAAATTTAGTGGTAATAAATCTCATAATGGCTTTAGAAGCTTGACCAACTCTCTTTGCACATAGGTTCCCAATTATTCCCTCATGTCAACCATGCATCACTTGATATATATCTACAAAAACATTCACAATTTACGGAAGTTCCAAATTTTTAGAATCTTCATTTTTGGATCTGAATTAACTGAAACTCTCATCACTTCATCCAGGAAACTTATGTTAAAGATTCAACTGTTGGATTATGATCTTGCCCAGTACTTTCTACTCTGATCACCTAAAGATTTCAATCTTCATTCTAACCACTAGATAGTTCAGTTTGGTCTGTTATTTTGATACTGAAATTTCTCAATCACGGTGATGGGGTTGATGAGTAGTCTGACTATTTTGTATTATTTTAAAACATTGGGCATCTGTCAGATCTTTGTTAATCTTACACACTGGAAGTCTACCGATGATGCCTAAAACTGATTTTACCTGGTAGATCTAACCCATTCAGATAGTTCAATATGGTCAATTGTGTTGATACTGAAATTTCTCAATCGGTAATGGGGTTGATGAGTGGTCTGTTTATTTTGTAAACATAGGGCAGACCTGCTGTACGATGCTCCCGCGTATGCGGGGTCTGGAGAAGGGGTGGACCACAAGGGTCTGTTTATTTTGTATTATTTGAAAACATTGGGCATCCTTCAGGTCCTTGTTAATCTTAATTCCCGTGCTGGAAGTTCTCTGATAACACTTAAAACTGATGTTACATGGTAAGTCTAAATTTTAAAGTATCACTTTATAATTTTCACCTCTAACCACTAGATAGTTCAGTATGGTCTTTTATGTCGATTCTGAAATTTTCTAATGAGTGGAGTTGATGGGCGGTCTGATTATTTTGTTCTACTTCAAAACATTCGGTTCTTGTTGTAATTGCCATGCCGGAAGTTTACTGATTATATATACTTAAAACTGATTACGAGGTGAGTCTAACACATTCAGTTAACAATAGAAATAGAAATGCACTGCAAGCCTTCAAATTCAAGCTGATTTTAATTGGTGGACAGAGACTGGACTTCATTCTGCTGCTAATTTGCAAGCTTGACAAAACTGATCCTGAAACAGCATTCAAAAGCACAGCATTTTAATTTGTGTCAATGTGCTGCAGTGGTTTGTACCAGTCTTCGTCATTTCAAGTTCCTTTGGATCAGTGATTGGTGCTGTTATATTTGCTAAGAAATTTTTAAAAAAGCGGGAAACAACAGTTCCAAAGTTCCAGCAGCTGTCCCAGATGCAAATGGGCAAGATCTTGGACGATGATGAGGATGAATCATTTATTCCTGACGCCATCCACAATGATAGTGCACATCTTTAGATAGTACATCATACCGCAAAAGTTTGGTGTAATTATTCATGTTCGAGATGTTTTTCAGTTTATTTCGTGATGGAGGTTGGGGACACTTGCATATCCCAGGTGTCATTCGTTCCCTAGCAGTTTCTTTTATCTATGATTTTCATTTAAGTTCAGCTTGTTTCTTGATGGAGGTTGGGGACACTAGCATCACCTTGATCGGTTGTTATTTACTGATTATGATCCTCCACTTAGGAGAGAGGCCAAAACTACTTGAGAGCCACGAGATCAACGAAGCCATCCATCCAACATTTGCCACATGCTCCTTGTGATCGTAACAATTATAATTTAAAACACCAGATATCTGCGCATGCCCCTTTTCAATGGGCTGCACCCCCATCCTACTTCTCGGCGAGTTATAACCCCGACCAGGACCAGCTTTCGGAGAATTGGAGCTAGTCACATATCTTGTCTGCGTCCTATGAACAATACACCAAAAATCATCTCATCCATTGGACGATCTTAGCTACTGTTTCCTTTAGTTTAAAATGGACGAAAAACAGTTTTAGTGCCCAAATTTATGCTTAACGAAGAACTGTTAGAACCATCCAATGGATCAGATTTTGAAGCATGACTCATTTTGGATTCAAAAGAGATTGTAAATGGTGCAGATTTTTCAAAATGCGGGCTCAGGTGAAGTTATTGCTTGCTGAAGAGCGAGATGGGCGAGCACCTAATAAAAAGGACCTGGCAGATATCTTGGAGATGTCCACATGCAAATACTAGACAACATAATTGGGAAAGAGTTGGAAAAGGCATGGAGTAAAGTAGACATATGTAACTGGATTAATTCAAAGTGGGAGTTGATCGGAAGTCCAGAAATTTAGGGTTCCAGAAGACAAAAGGAGGCACTTACCCTTCTCCCCTCAGAGACAGCACATTGGGTAATGGAAGAATAGTGTAAAAGCCCCTCAGGTTCGTTTCACAACATCTGTAGTTGGTGGAGCAGATTCTATGTTAAATCTGGCCCCCGCATGGATGGGGCAAAGAGGTCTTCAGGAAAATTGGAGACTACTTTGATGATTGTGTCAGTGGGTTAAAAGAGCAGCCCCGCACGAAGCTCCTATGTATGTGGGGTTCGGGGAAGAGGCAGACCACAAGAGTCCATTGTACACAGCCTTATCTTGCATTTTGCAAGAAGCTGTTTTTACTCCTTGAACCCATATTCTCGAGGTCACACCACAACAACTCATACCATTTCCCCCACGGCTCTCCTTCTTGTGTCAGTGGGTTCTGCCAGTTATTATCAAACTTCAAAAAGAGAGTCAAGGATCATTATAAGTCTTTCGGCAGGCCACCAGCGACTCCAAAACTTAAAAGCTCAAATGAAAAATGGGGACTCTGGGTTGTTGCACACACGGAAGGGACCATCGAACTGAGCAAAAGTTCCAGTAAATAGGAAATTTCTACCAGAACATTACCGGAAAAGAAGAAGAGCTCGGCCGGAGTTATGCTGGCGAACAAGAAGACAAACAGCTGGCCAGACGAGTCACTCAAGGAGGTGGAAAGTCACTGCCCCCCACCTACGCTTCTCATGCAAACTTCAAATTTCTCTATTAACTGCCAACGTAGAGAGCCAACCAAGTCTTCATTGGGCCTAGCTATCCCCTCATACTGGGAAACACGTCATGACCGCAACAAATCTAACGGCTCAAATAAGTCAAACCAGACAACCCCAGTGATAAAAAATTCACTAAGAACTGAAGAATTTATCCAGAAACGGGAAGAGAAGAGTCTTGGTGGAAGATGAAAGTGACAAGTGGATTGAAGCGGGCTATATTCAAGAAGAAAGTTTCATCTTAACAGAGTTCAATCCTGTAACTCTCAAACTCAGACTAGCCATGGCAGTATGGAGATCATCAATTCATACAAATTAGCAAAGCCATTGGCCTTCGTTTCTTAGGATTCGAAGAAGACACTATGAAGAAATACACTAAGTTGAAACTTTAAGGATACTGGTGTTAAACCTCGTATCGGAAGATCAAATTCTGCATCTAATTTTTATCACACCAACAACGATCTGCTTTCTGTCCATAGTGATAAAACCACTAGCAGATGAAGTATGGAAACTCTACATTCTTACAATGATTATTTTGAGTTACAATGTTAGAGGTTTGGGCAAACCCAGGAAAAAGGCCAGAGTTCGTAAGGTTTTCTTCGAACAGAAACTGTGGATAATGTCCTTTGGTCTACCTTTGATGCTAAGGCAATTGATATAGCTAGAGACTACGAATGGATCTACTTTGGCTACGTTGGGTCCTCAGGCATAGTTCTTTTGGCTTGGAACTCTAGAAGATGGAAGCCATTGAAACTTCAATCGGTATGCTCTGTATTTCGGTCACGTTCAAGATCATCTCTAATTGCTACATTGGATTGGTCTTGACAGTTTATGGTCCTTCAGATGATTGGGGAAAAGAGATTATATGGAGAGGGCTACAAAATCATACTTAAGAAGTGGATTGGTGTTTGGTGCTGTGGCAATGATTTCAATGTCATTTACTACCTATGGGAAAGAAATTCTGCTTGCTACTTGCCTGAAGTGTCACAGCTATTCAATCAATTTATCGCCGACCACTAGTTAATTGATTTGCTGATCAAGGGTAGAAATTTTGCCCGGTGCTATAAGCGGCACTCCCGCCTACTGAGCAAATTGAATAGGTTCTTTGTTAACATTGATTTGCTCCCTTTTTCCAAAATCGCACTCTTTTATTATTCATAATTATGATTCATACTATAAGTCTGTGACTGAAGGGGAGTCTTGGCGCAATGGTAAAGTTGTCGTCGTGTGACCTTTGAGGTAACGGGTTCAAGGCGTGGAAACAGTCTCTTGCAAAATGCAATGTAAGGCTGCATACTATTGACCCTTGTGGTCCGCCCCTTTCTCAGACCCCACATACACGGGAGCTTTGTGCATGGGGGTGCCCTTTTATTATAAGCCTGTGATTCTCAAATCAGTTATGCCATTTTTATTCTTAGTTTTGTTTCAATTTGAGATTGAATGGTCAGAGAGCCAATATCTCATAAAACTCATGGAATCTTGGTAGAGTGAGAAATCCTTATTTTGTATGTTTGGCCGGATCTATTCTCGCTCTTAAATTAAAGTTTATCAAATATCAGCTAAAGAGTTGGACAAAAATCAGAACAATTAAGAGGGGAGTAACTTAAATCTATTCAAATTCCAGTGATTTCTCTTGGTCAGAATGAAGATCCTCTATTTGATGATGAATGATTCTAAGATGTGAGGTAGAATCCAAGATCAAAGAATTGGAGTTTCAAAAAGAAATCAAAATGGTGGAAAAAGTCCCATGTTAAATAGCTTAAAGCAGGAGATCGTCAGACGACATATTTTCATTCGGTGGCGAATGCTAGAAGAATATCGAATCACATCTCATGTCATAGTATCAATGGCCACAGAATGGAATATCCAAATCAAATTTGTAGCTCAATTGTGCAATTCTACAAAGAGCTGTATTCCTCTACAAGTAGAGGCTTTCTATTCCTGCAAGAGCTAGAATTGACGAGCTTGATGAAGATTTCAGAGCTTCAATGGACAGAACTTTTTCTTCGGAGGAGATTGAAAAAGCTGTCTTCGAGTGTGACAGATCAAAGGCTCCAGGGGCAAGATGGTTTTGCCTTAAGTTCTATCAAGTGTGTCGGGACTCTGTTAAGGATGAAGAGATCAATTTTATTTCGGGGTTTAATAATGGACATTGAATCAATAAACACATGGAGCTTCTTTCGTAGCTTTGATTCCAAAGAAATCGGGGGGTGGAATTTATCAAGGATTTCAGACCAATCAATCTTATAAATAGCGTCTACTAAATATTAGCAAAAGTTTTTATTGATCTCCTGAAGCCTAGCTCTTTAATCCACTATCTCATATCCTCAAGCGGCTTTTCCGGCTGGCTGTAAAATTGTTGATTATGCCCTCATGCAAATGAGTGATTTGATATAATATATGAATTTAGGGTAGGTGAAACTTTGTGTAAACTAGACATGGAGAAAGAGTCCGATCGAGTTGAATGGTTGGTGGTGGATAGTGCTTGCCAAAATAAATTTTAGCTTATAATGGAGGGATTGGATTATGAAAAAACCTCAAATCAGCATGATTTTCAATTTTTAGCAATGGCTCGTCCAAAGGCTTCTTTAAAAGTTCTAGAGGCATTCGCAAAGGAAATTTTCTACTTCTTCATGTTATTGGAGAGTTTTTCAATAAGCTCACAGAAAAAAGAGTGGCAAACAGCCTTTACATACTCTTGAAAGTGCCAAATGCTAGCCTTTCACCTCTCATCTTCAGTATGCAGACGACACTCTGCTCATTTGTGCTAGTGACCATGAGCAAGGAGATAGAATTGAGGATGTTCTTAGAGCGTTTGAATCACCACTTTAATCTTTCTAAGCTGGAAATTAATGGAGTAAAGTGTAACACCCCTAATTTTTTATAATGAAATTAAATAAATATTAATATTTAGAATTTCAATGAAAATTAGGCTGGAATATTAGGGTTATGAAATATGCACTTCTCATAAGTGGAATTAAGGTATGAGAGATGTATAATTGAAAACATATGCGACGGACGCTTCAAAATGACTGTAAGCACGATAATTTCTGAATACGGATGAAAAGTCTGTATTTTTCTTCATTTTAATGAATGAAAGGGTAAAATAGTAATTTTACAAATAACCAAGATCTGAGACATCCAAATCTGGAATGTACTCGGAAATACGAATCCAACGCCACTAAGTACGTTCAATTCTGAGCTTGGGAGAATAAAATGAAATTTTCTCCAAAAAAAGGGCAATTTGGTCTTTTCACACTCATGTGGGACCCACAAAGGGATCCAACGTCTGGGAAATATGCAATCATTAGTCAAACCACTACCACCTGCTAGTGGAGAAGGAGGTGGTAGTGGAAATCTAATATACATTAAATAATAAAAAGGAGAAAACATAATTATTGCATGTTATTATGAAAACCACTCAAAACCTCTATAAATAGACCTCAGAAAAATTTTCAAAAATCTTCATAAAATCATTCACGAGGTCCCCTAGTATGCTGCAAAATTTTAGCTCTAGAAACATTCCCCATCTCCCCCAATTTGTTTCTCCTTCTTCACTTGTATTTTTCCCTTCAGGGTGTGTCCACAGACACACCAGACACTCCAGATACAGTGGAGCTGTCTGGCGCGTCAGGGGATGCGTCGTCCCCGATGGAAATGGGTTTCCGCCCAGGAAACCTTATTTCAATTACCCATCGTGTTTAAACCGTTGAAACTCCATTCTTACCGTTGGATGGAGTTGAAAAGTGGTTCTATACAACATACCTTTGGTTTGAGGATGATCCACTTCCTAGATCATCGGAAAAATGGAAACAAAGGTCAACCCAATAAGGGTTACTGTCTCCGGCAGAATCTTCAAGCTATTACGGCCAATCCGGCCGTCTAATGGAGATCTTGCACCATTGGAAGTCTTCATTATGGGGTGATATATTAAAAACCCATGGTTCCCCACCTTCTCCGCAACGAACGGAGAAAAATTCCATTTGTATGTTTTATTCGGCACCTAGGGTTTCTACATCTTCTTCGGCTGGTTTTTCTCAATCTCCAATGAGTTCCTTCCCTCCAGACCGGCACAGGTAGGTGCACTGTCAACCCCTCTTTCAATTCTGGTGGGAATGTTGGGTTTTCCGACAAGGAAGGGAGCTCCCCAGCCGTTGATTCGTCGGGAACGAACTTATAAAATTTTAATTTTAATTAATTAAAATTTCTATAATTAAGTGGATAAGTAACTAACATCCTTGATCTATAAGATCTAGGATGATTAGACCACAAATACCTTATTGGATGATTATTTTATTATATAATAAATAATATCAATGGATTAAATTGTATTTATTAGGCAGATCTTAAGAGATCTAGCCTTAAGGGTTACTAAAACCCTTAAAATTGAATAGTATCTCCTAGATCAAGATAATTCAGGATGATTGGACAGCATGGGTGTATTTTGATGGTGATCTTGAGATAAGATCATAGGGATTTAATGATGTGGATTTGGGCTAGATCAAGATCTATGCCCTTAAATGGTACAAAGTAACCTAAGATCTCATTGATTGGGTAGATCAAGGAAGATCAAATCAATGGATGAGATAAATTCATGATTTAATAATTAAATTACATCAATATAATATGTTGGATCTAAAATAAAATGAAGGATCAAGATCTAAACCTTAAAAAGATGAAGGATGACTATGGATCAATTAAGACCCTTGGATCATGATAACATGTTAGATTTCTATTTCAATTATTGAACATTATGATAATTGTCTTTCATTTCATAGTTGAATTATTTATTTAATTGGTTATTTAATTGTTTATTTAAGTGTTTAGTTACTTGTTATTTATGCTTTAAACTTATGCTTCAATGCTTAAGTAATTGTAATTTCATTGAAATGGTAATTAAATGAAATTAGAAGGAATGGACATTCACATGGAATGTATGATATGGACTTAATGATAGTAAGGACCATAGTTAGTATGATAATATAAGGAATATAAATTCCTTGGTCCAAATTAGGAGAATAATAAATCTCCATGAATGACATTTTAATTCATGAATTTAATTAAAAACAATTAGAAAGAATACTTATGATTAAATGCTCATAGGAACCTTTTGAAAGGTTGAGTTAGGGTCAAGCTAGTGAATGATGGACACAATGGTTAAGGGGGTTATCTAATAGAGCCACGCTCTCCCCCCCTTCCGTTGACGTTTGTGAGGTTTAAACGCCTCCTTACATGAGGATTGAAGTAGCCACTTTGTGTTCAACCATTTAACTAGTAAGCCTTAGCCAATTTGACATAAGAGGAGCAATATAGATTTAGAATGAAATAAGCTACCCTCAACCAATAAAACATTAATTGGTTGAGTAATAATAATGAGAGCATAAAATGTAGTAAATCATCTAATCTTGATAAAAAATTGGAAATCAAGATAAGGATGATCAAATAAGATCCATAGGATCTTGGATGATAAAAAACAAATACTAATGTAGTATTGTATAGTATGTATGTGTATGTAGAAGAACATAGATAGAGAATCCCAAACCCTTGATCAAATTTGATTCAAGGAAAATTAGGGTATCATCTATAGGAATACATACTTGAATAGTGAGATAACCTTGTATATATGGTATGACAGATGGATGAATCCAAACCATGATGGACATTGTGGAAGAATACACTGGAGATGTATGAATCAAGAAACTACTTTGAGGTAGGTGGATATACAATGATATATTAGAGATTCATATATAGATATACATGATTATCTGTTTAAAAATATAGACCTTCATTATATTAGTATGCTTAGTACCTTAGCATAGTCATGATCCAAACAAGTGATCCAAAACTTATGATAAAAAACAGATGATCCAAATAAGTGATCCAAAACTTATGATCCAAACAAGTGATCCAAAACTTATGATCCAAAACAAATGATCCAAACAAGTGATCCAAAACTTGTGATCCAAAACATATGATCCAAACAAGTGATCCAAAACTTATGATCCAAAACAGATGATCCAATTAAGTGATCCAAAATACATGATCCAACTAAGTGATCCAAAATACATGATCCAATGAAGGATCCAAAACATACAATCCAATTAAGGAATCCAAAACATACGATCCAATTAAAGGATCCAAAACATGTGATCAAATTAAAGGATCCAAAACATATGATAAGTGATCCAAAACTATATGATCAAGTTAAGTGATCTAACCAAAGGATCAAACAAATTGATCCAACCTCATAATCTAATCCACTTGATCAAATTTATTGATCAAGTTTAATGAGGTGAAAATGATGAGATATAGAGACTGAGGAAACCCTAAGAATAGGGTATGTATAATATTCCAGCCTTAGTTAAACAAACACACTGTCTGATATGTACAATATATTTTCCATACAAGTATGGAGACTTGTGTATTTTGATTTACACAAAGATAGAGACTGGGGATGCTATGCTAGGGAAGTTATGAGGGTTTGGCCATCCACTTCCTGAAATTTATATGATGGATACCATGCCCAAAAAGAGGCTAAATGTTGGGTGAGGCAATAATGGGAAGGCCCCACTATAACAGCCATGGTCCACCCCATGAGGACCTGGATTGATTATTCCACAGTTGGTGTCAGTGGAAGATTATACAGTTATCCGGGCGTGCTGTACGGATTGAGGATGTAAGCATAGTAGTCCTAATGTATTTTGCATTATGATGCACATATGATAGGCAAAGTATGATGCCATGGCATGATGATATGCCATTACATGAGTTCTTAGAATGAACACCCCATATGATAATTGGCTAGGTATTGCTCTCCTAAGTGGGAGTATAGCCAGGGGAAGGAACAAGTATGGTATGATGATATGCTATTACATTGGTTCCTAGAATGAAAACCCCATATGAGGATTGGCTAGGTATTGCTCTCCTAAGTGAGAGTATAGCCAGGGCAAGGAACAAGTGTTGAATAATCTTTGGTTAGGTATTGCTCTCCTAAGTGGGAGTATAGCCAAGGAAAGTAACAAGTTTTTTTGGCAATCTTCACTATATTAACTAATTTGTCATGTACTACATAAATAACGTATGTACCCTATGTGGAGATATCTTATGAATGGATAACTATGATGAAATAAGGTCTGAGGTATATACTCTTACATTGATGAAGTAGTGTGTTTTTGTATTCCCCTACCAAGCATAGCTTGCTGAGGTATTGTACATGTTTCCATGTTTACAATACCTCAGATACAAAGGAGGGTTAGAAGCTCAAGACTATAGAAGACTTAAGAAGATGTGCATGAATAATCAAACAAGATACCTCCTCTTGAAGACATGTATTTTATTTGAGGGAATTGTATTGTACTGAGAGTTTTTAATGTATGGTGAGGCTTGTAAATTTTGGATTATGTTATTTGGACAGGTATTGTACTAATACCGTGCGGTACTGTGAACCACTGGATGGATCCTAGAAGTTTAATAAAATCATATTCCTTCAATGGAATTTTATTTTGTACACAAATTGTACTGATGTTATGTATGAAGTGGTGACTTGGGTTTTCAAAACAAGTTTAAAAAGAAAAGAATTTCCCTGCTTTGTTT
Source organism: Warburgia ugandensis (assembly GCA_035236585.1). Lineage (NCBI taxonomy): Eukaryota > Viridiplantae > Streptophyta > Magnoliopsida > Canellales > Canellaceae > Warburgia > Warburgia ugandensis. The sequence continues at coordinate 34,602,659 of CP141139.1, forward strand.
TGCGAAATTATTTTACTGAGGGGACGCCCTTGCCTTTGAAAAATATATTATAAAATGTGTTTCAAAAACCCATGTCATTACATAAACGCAAGTGAGGATTGCATTCTAAGTGTCACTAATTATCATGGACGTAAAAAAGGTTTGCTTTCTTGTACTTGGGGAATACCTCTTTTGGTTGGCAAGCCTGAAGCCCAATAATGTCAACCAGTAATTGAAAAGTTTCAATGGAAGCTGACCTCTTGGAAGAAATCTATGTTATCATATGGTGGGAGAATCACATTGACCATGGCCTCATTGTCTAACTTACCAATTTATTATGTGTCTTTGTTTCGTTGCCCCTCAAGTGTAATTCATCAACTCAAGCAAATTCAACAAAATTTTTTGTGGAAGAGAGGCAAAGACACAAGGAAACATATTCCAATTGCATGGGACACGATATGCAAGCCAAAAGAAGTGGTGGAATAAGAGGTAGAAAGTTAAAAGGGAAACGAAATTGTTCTATCCAAGTGGCATTGGAGATACACCTCCAGCACTCAAGGCTTATGGCAACATCTCCTTAAAGAAAGATAGGAGTCATCCCAATGCTGGTAGATTGATCATAGTGAATGCACAAATGGATCTGTAATGTACAGAGCTATATGCAAGATGCTCGAATTCTTTAAGTCCAATACAAAGTTCTGTGATCTAGATGGGCTATCCATTCAGTTCTAGATAGATTTATCGAATCACAATGGGTGTATGAAGATAAATTCTTAAGGCCCTATTGAGCAACATGTAAGACACTCATGGTGGCTGATAACTAGACTATTCAAAATAATGTCATCTCATGGGAGCTTCCTTTTCAAAGAGATCTCACATAATCAATAGTTTGAATTATTGTGGGTTATGCCAAACTTATTTGAGGATGCGCTCATCTATTGGGAAGTTACGAAGCTAAAATCAAGCAATAAGAAGGTCTAGAACACTTGCTTTATGGCTATCATATGGTAAATGTAGCTCTAGAGAAACAAAAGGTGTTTCAAGAATTCTTATAAGCTAGTTGAGAAGATTATAGGGAAAATCATCTTCTTAGCTGCTAGTTGAGCTTCTATTTCTAAAGATTTCACCAATATTTCTATTAATAGAATTCTTTGAAAGTGGAATGAGATTTAATTTTCTTCAGTTATTAAAGAGACATGTAAACCTCCCTGGTGCATGCTACTTAGTGGTTCTTTTAAGCTAAATTTTGGCTGGGTGTTTAAATGGAAAAAATGATTCTAGAAAATCAAGACATAAGAAGGCGCAAATTGGCACCGAGTGGCTATTCCAAGTCAATGAATAAAGTTGTACAAAAATGTCCTCAAAGGAATTTCAAGATTAGGCTCAAATTCTAAGTGCTTTAAGCCACTTGAAAAGTTTTAGAAGGAAAATACTAGAACTAGACATAATGTTTGGCGATCAAGTGAAGAATTTAAACCTACCGAAAGAGGGAAATACATGTTTCTCTTTCTTTCTAAATTTCGTTGTTTACAGTATTTCAATTTATAAAGGATTGAATACAAGGGTCAACTATATAGGATAAGATCGAATCACAAGGTAAGTGGGTTGGCTGTTATAAAAGCAATCAATAGTGAATTGTGAAGGATGTAAGAAGATACAATATTATCTCAATAATCCTACATATTACATTCCAAACACCTCCCCTCAAGTTAATGCAAAGATACTTTGATTAATCGCTAGAATGTGGTATGAGTGTTCCTTTCGGAGTAATTTGCTAGTTGACTATTGGAAGAAACATACACTACACACATCTACCCAGGGTCAAGTTTTTCCTTAATGAAATGCCTGTTGATTTCAACATGCTTGGTCCAGTCATGGTGAAATGGTTATGATGGTCTGGTCATGTTGAAATGGGTTTTGAGCAATGCTTATTGCAACTTTATTGTCACAATATATTATCATAGGACCTTTTATTCTGAATTTTAAGTTAGATAGAATTATTATTAGCCATATTAGTTGACATATTCCACGTTATATGGCTCAAAACTATGCATTTGCACCAAAGTGTTCCACAATTGGTTGTTTCTTACTTTGCCTGGTAACCAGGTTACTAGCTAGAAAGGTACAATACTCACTAGCTTACCTTCAGTCTATCTTGGAACCTGCTTAATCTGCATTTGTGTAAGCCTCCAGCTTAAGTTCGTGACCTTTCTAAAATAGAAGGCCTTGACCAGAGGATCCCTTCAAATATCTTAAGATCTATATATAGTATTAAGGTGAGTTTTTCAAGGAGCATAATTAAACTGGCTAACAACACTAACAACATATACAATGTCTTGTCTTGTGTGAAACTAGTATATAAGTTCACTCACCATTTTTTATATATTCTACTTTATCCATGTATTCTACTCTATCTATTAATTCTCCAAGTTGATGGTTAACCTCAATTGGACTATTAGTTGGTTTGTAGCAGGCCACTCTAACTTCCTAAAAGTAAATCTTGAGTATACTTCTGGTAGGAGATGAAGATTTCAAGTCATGACCTACCAATACATCAATCCTCAAGAAATATCTTAGGTTTTCAAAGTCTTTAATTTCTAATTCTTTTATAGTGTAGTCTTTCAAACTGCCTATTTTTTCATGATCATCACAAGTTGCAATCATAGCATTTTACATACACAATCAAAGCTGTAATTTCCTTTTTCATATGATGCTTTATAAATAATGTGTAGTAACCTTCATTTTGAAAGTAACCTTGGTTTCTCATAGCTTTAGTGAATCTCCCAAACCTTGCTCATGGTGATTGCTTCAAATCATAGAGGGACTTTCTCAATTTGAACACCTTGTTCCTTCTCAAGATCTCTTGGTATCTTGGTTTAATATCCATATAAACTTCCTCTTCCAAGTCACCATGGAGGAATGCCTTCATATCTAGTTGGTGTTGTGGCCATTCTCTCATTGATGCTAAAGACAAGAGGACTGTGATTGTGTTAATCTTTGTCACATTTTGAATGTCTAATGATAGTCTATCCCGTAAGTTTGGGTATATCCTTTGGCAACAAGTCTTTCCTTATATCGCTCCAATGTTCCATCAAGTTTGCACTTTATGGTGTAGATCCACTTGCGGCCAATAATCTTCTTATATTTGGGCAAATTTACAATTTATCATGTTTGCTTCTTCTTTAAGGCTCTTAATTCCTCATCCATGGCCTCTTTCCATGGCTTTAATGTTAGGCCCTGCTAGATAGATATCAAGATTTTTGGAATAGAACAACTATGAGGAAATCACTATATTGAGAAGAAAGACACAAAGTGAGAAGTACAACTCTGAACTCCCTTTCTAAGAGCAATAGGTAAATTAAGATCATCTAAAGGAAGATATATAGAGTTACCTATGTATCATTTTTATTACTTGAATTAAGGTTGACAATTGGAACTTAGGAAGTATTGGTGAACCTTTTCCTCTTGGAATACATCTTTGGAGTTGGTTTTGCCATGCCTCAATTTTTGTCTCTCTGCCTGGTATAGTTTAAGAGGATTTTATAGGTATTTTAGTGCACTCAAGTTGGCTATCATATTTAGGTGTCTTAGATTGTGAGATGTTTGGGTCCTTGCTACCTTCTTTTGGCTTCAATTTAGTTCAATGGTTTAGGGTTGAGGGTTGTCCACTACATGTCAATCCCACCTAGCTTCCTCTCACTCTCCCCTAAATATGGTCTTAATAAAGTAATGTTGATTCTCCCCACAAGTAACATCTACATTACTACATAGGAGGCCTTTAAAGTTGGTTAAAAACATTAATAGAAGTCAGTTATGAAACCGACTTCTATTGAGCCATCTTCGAAAATTCGTAGAAAAAGAAGTCGGAAAAGAATCTACTTTAAAAGTACCACTTTCAAAGTCGGTTTATTATTATTATTATTATTATTATTACTTTAAAAGTTGAATCAAAATCAACTTTAAAAATTAGAATTTTCAAAAAAAAGTTGAATTTTTAAAGTTCAAATTCTAGGAACTTTTAAAGTTGGTTCAGAATTCTGACTTTAAAAGTTTATGTTCTTTTTTTTCTTTTCTTTATTTACACTACTTTCACTACCTACATTTCTGCATACATTCCATATACCACCTGCTACATTGTTCTTGAATCTTTAAACACACAAAAAAAGTAACATATATTCACTTTCACATTGGGCATAAGAAATCCAAATTCATTATCCATCCACATCTGTCTTGAAAAGACTTGATAAAAGTAACCACAACACATTCATTGCAACCTCTACATTCACTTCATTTATAAGTTCATACTTATACTCATTTACTTCCACACTCCAAGTTTCCCTTAGTCATCCCATAAATATATATATATATATATATACTTCAATGAAAATAATGAAAACTAGAAGAACACATGTACATTAATGAAAAGAAAACCTCCACATTCACATCATTTACAAGTCCAAACACCAAGTTCTCCTCATTCATCAAACCCTAATTTTGGATGAGAATTGCATAAAGCTCACCCTTTCTCCAATATTGAGGGTTAGATCGAGAAGCAGTTGTTGTTTGCAATAAAATCGTATGAATTTTTCTAGAATCATGATGATCTAACCAAGATCTTAACCCCATCATCTATAGTGACAAAACCCACTTCATCTACAACATGCAAATAGAAAGTTATTATTAAGAAAAGCCATAGCTTACAACAATAAGGTTTAGTATTCTCACCATGGTTGTCATGAGATAAAAATTCAAAATCTCTAAAAATAGATTGTAAGAGGGGAATATGATAGAGAAGTAGAGGGGTAGGCCGTCATTCCCCCTCCAAGTTGAAGAACATTGAAAGGTACAGAAAAAAATAAGATGACTTTGGCATATTTATGAAGAAAATGACTTTTAAAGTAAGCATTTAGAAAACTACTTTAAAAGTCATTTTTTATAACCGACTTTAAAGTCTTCAATCGCCAAATTTTGTTTCCCCACTAAACTAAAATAGGAACTTTTAAAATCATTTTTAGAAAATGATTTTAAAAGTGGTGACTTTTAAAGTTTCTTTTTATATTAACTTTAAAAGTATTCTCCAACCAAATTTTTTTTACTACCTAAACTAAAATAATGACTTTGACTTGCATTTATAGCTAATGTATATAGCTGTTAGAATCATGTATTATATGAATGGGTCCCACTTAAAGTGAATTTGCTATTTTTTTTCTTTATTTAATTTAAATTAAATACTTTAATTAAAATAATTATGAATTTTTTTGTCCAGACTCTGATTTCAGCATACTTAGTATCATTGGAATTTTTCTGTGTAAATTACAAATATCAAAGTTTCAAAGGTCGATTCCATGCCTTTTATCAGTTATCCTTCAAAAATCAAAATCTTAGGATTTCAATTTCATGTTTCTTATTTTAATTCAATCAAATTGCATAACATAAAATAAAACTAGGGATGTTACATCCTTCCCCTTTAAAGAAATTTTGTCCTCGAAATATTCATTACATATCAATTAAATAAGTCTAGATGAGTTCTTCTCATTTCATCCTCAGTCTCCCAAGTAGCTTCTTCAACATATCAAAGTTATCATAATACTTTGACCAATAAAATGGTCTTCGTTTTTTAAATTCTTTTTCATGTTATCTTTCAAATAATTTTAAAAATATCTCATCATAAATTTATATTCTCATAACTCCTTAAAGTTCATATGATTCACAATTTCAAACTCTTAATGTTTATGCCCTTTAGTAATGTAGCTATTTTGTCTACTTTAAGCAATAAAAATTGCTTTCACTATGCACTCTGATACTTTGCCTTTACTTATTAGTAAATCGTCATTGTACTCCTATTTCTTCCCATTAGTTAATGTCTCTAGGATTTTATATCCATCTTCCCAACTGTTATTTTTTATTAATTAGTATAACTTACTTCATGCTTCCTCAACAATTATTGGATATCACAATCACTTTTCTATTCATGATTATTTAAGTATAATCCTCCTTATTTTTCACATTTTATACGTAATTCATTGTGACGACCTGGGTTTTTTAGCATTTTTTAATAAAACTTTTCGAAAGGTGGGGCCTCAAAATTTATAAAACTCAAAACAACAAAAAACAATTTCAAACAAATTTTATTTCTAGAAAAACCCAAGGGTAAACCATTGACTCAAAACTCAATTATTTTTTTCAAATAAACATTTTTAAAATAAACTTACTACTCCAGGACTCATCTAGTCAACAGCCACATTCCCACAACAATATAATCAAGTCCAATAAGATAGATATACATATACAGTCCATGTGGAATCAGAACATACCTCCCAATGAGACATTTCGATCACTATTCGTCTAACTCCCCATCAATCCTGTCGTTCTCTCAATATTTGAGGCATTGCAACAATAACACAATGCCTCAGCAAGCAATGCTTGGTAGGTACATAGACATTTAATGTAATAACAATGGAACAAAATCGAATAATAGTGCTGATATAATAAAATAGATCGATATAATGATTATAAGCAATGCCAATAAAATCTTATAACATCATATACGATAAAACATGCATCTCATGGATTTAAAATATGATATGATCTAATATAAATAAGCATACAATAACAACATGGCACCCCAAGGTACGTGGGTCCCACGAGTATCCCATACACTAGTATCACAGATCATGAGTACTCATATCAAACCTCTGAGTGTCGTCACACCTATGCATACAATCACATCTCCATGCTTATCATGCAAGCATACAGAACAAGAATATGGATAGTCATGTCGCAATGGCAACCCTCCAGGGTCTCAATCACCACCGTTCCTCGTCAACACCATAACGGAAGACTTAACGTCCGTCCCCATGGAAAGGCCTAGATTGGTAGTGTGGACTATCCATGTTACCAAACCCCTATTGAAAGCCATCTGTGGGAAGGTGTCTATCATATCACAATCACATCACAAATTTTGGAAGGTGGCTGGCTAGCCCTACTCCCTCCTAGCATGACATCTACTGGGTGAGAGCACCCGTCATAAAACAAAACGCGAAAATCACATATCTCGAAAAAACTAGGAGCACTGGTGGCTCACAATCCCCAAGGCACACCCCTCATCTCGTGGTTAGCCTCTCAAAGGACTAGCCACCAAGCCTCCACTGTCATCCTTGTAAAAACCCATCAATTTTAATGGTGCAATAAAGAAAAATCATTTCTACTTATGCATAAAATATGCATTATCAATCTCATAAACAATCGATCATAAATCCATTCAATACATTATCGAAATCTAATATCGGTCATAATATAAATTTTGAGTCTCACAAAATCACAGACTAAATTAACAAAGTGCAATGAAATCACAATCAAGCATGATGTTATGATAATGCAAGGTTTTTAAAAATCAAAACATAACATTAAATGTCGTCACCTACCTCGATGTAGATTACTCAACTCAAGTGTATAATCCTCTTAACTTGTACGTTTATATATACTTGTCAATACCACAATACTATTTTGTGTTCTTTATTTCATCATAGTGAAATCTATGGCGATCCAATCATTGGATATTCTCTAAGATATCTAATTATAATTTGGTCCTTAATCCCAACGTTACTTATTATTAATTTATCCTATCTCATGTTCATCTGTTCATTTTTGTGTGTTTCTAATGTTTATATCTTAATCTGACGGTTAGATTATCCACAGATCAATAATTTCCTAAGATCTGGTTCAGACTAATGGTCTAGATCAATTTCTAGAGTCATCACACCTAATATGACCCATAGAACCCTTATTTATTGTCATAAGCTATCTCTTGTTCAAGTCCTGGGGCTTGATCACCCTTTGATCAGCCAGTTCTAAGTTATTGAATAATATTTTATGATTTGACTAATTTAAAAGTAGTCAAATGTAGGCTTTCAAGTCAAATCTAGGTCTATGTCATCAAGATAATCGCAACGGATGTTTCCGATCGTGATTTGGACCTTTGTAGCTCCCAAAATCAAGCTTTTTGTGAAAAGACTTCATAAATTTATAGGGGGTCGGGTGGGTTGTTTGGACTGGTTTACATCGGCGGCTCGGTTTACACCAGGTTACATCGGTGTAAACTGGCGTCTCGAAGCTCCATTTTCAGAATATACCACGGGATGTGCCCCTGCGTGCATCTTAGTCACCAAGACGGCAGGCGTCCCGGCCTTTAGTGATCGCAGCACATACGTTTATGTTGGGGCGTCCCACACGGCATCTCGGCTTCAGCGATAGGGCGCCTACGTAGGAGTCATCGCTGGAGAAGATGACTGGAGTCCGGTTGTTGCCGGTGACTCCCTAATGCCCAAAATTTGTGATTTTTGCACCCTTTTGCTTTGAATTTCATGTATATTCTATTTTTAACACTCATTTTGATTGATTTTGCCAAAAACTAAGGTTTTTTCTTGATTTTTCTCATGTTCCTAAATTTTTCCTACATACTGTTCTTTATGATTTCCGGGGTCACCAGCCATTGGATGTCCCTCAAATTTAAAGGGTTTGTTCCTGAGTTTGTCACACATCAGATGAACATGAGGATCGTTGTTTTGGCATGATTTCATTGGTTTACTCCCACGCCTACAGTAGGGTATATCGAGTACTTAGAAGAATGACGAATCCACATCATTCTTCTACGTCATCGGTGCAACTCACATGTATGCTGTAAGTGGAAAAGGGGGGAGAAGGGACGAGACTTGCCTCAGTCCGTCAGCTGCCATTGACACTATCGGTAACTCTAGCTGCTGAAAAAGTGAGATTGCAGAGATTAGGGTTTTAGGGAAGGAATGCAATGGATAAGATAATGAGAGGAGAAGTCTAAGGGAGAGAGGGATCGTGCTGGGGAGGAGGAAGGGAAGCTTTTCCCTTTATACGCTACCCCCAATTGATTTTTCTAGTGAAGTAGTCGGATCTAATAGGGGAAGGTAGAAGGGGGTGCCGTTATCAAAGACAACCCCTGTATTTTGGGCCTCTCCAAATTACCAAATTGCCCTTCTTACTTCAATGGTTCATAACTTCTCCGTTAGAGCTCCGTTTTTTCGTTCTTTACACTGTTCAATTCCTATCAACACATACTTTCTAGTTTTTGGGTTTTCAGAATCAAATTCTATGCATAATTTTTTTAATTTAATTTATTTATTACTAATTTATCATTTAAAATTTGAGGATATTACATCCTTCCCACCTTATTAAAATTTCATCCTCGAAATTTCAATACATACCTCTATGTGAATAACTCTGGGTGGATTCTCTGCATCTCCTCTTTTATCTCTCATGTGGCCTCCTGTAGTGAATGATGCTGCCAAAGGGCTTTGACTAATGAAATAGTTTTAGCCCTCAATTCCTTGACTTTCATATCCAGTATACACATAGGTCTCTCCTCAATTGTCATATCAGGCAGTAACTCTCATAGGATCTGCTCAAGTTTGTGAGACAGATTTGACATATACTTCCTTTGAACAATTCCAGAGTCATCCCCATGTCACCATATATGATAATTGTGACAATAATTCCAAAGTCAACATCAATAAGCAATTCTCCAACATGTCATATCTTCTTATCTCAACCCATCATGTAAATCGATGCCTATCAATCTTCTCTTTATATAATCAAACACATCATAACCACCTATGATGCACTTAGCACAAACCAAGCTTCCATCTAGGAGTTGATTACTTATGTACAATTTAGCACTATAATTTCACTATATCTGCTTGATTCAGAGCATCTTTGTTAACCTATAGGAATTCATTTACCAAATCAAAACCAGAGCATATAGCTCACCAATAGAAATTCATATGCTAGTCACAATGACAACATATCAACTCACCAATAGGAACTCTATGCCAATGAGAACCAATCTGCAACATGATTGTACTGTAAGCATTTAAGAGCTTGCCACCTAAAAGCCTACCAATGTGTCTAGCACTTGCCCTCATTGGTTACTCACCAGAATCGATTGTAAATTGAAATTTGATTAATCATAAGGGAATAATCTCACATAATATTATATATCACTGATATCTTGGTGACACTCAGTTATACAGTGCCCGTAGTTTATAAGACTAAGGAACTATGAACCTCAGTCACCAATTTGGCTAATCTCAGCCCATCACAATCTTAATAAATGGCTTCTCTATGATTTAAGGTGTTTCATAAAGGAAATTCACTTCCTTTGACTATAACTCATGCTATAAATGTTTACAATAAATGATGAGCCCTTAGACATTCTGAATTTATGCAGAATGATTCCTTGTGCTCCTCTATGTTAGTGAAGTATTCAACAATCTATCTATTAACACAATCATGGCTCATCAAAATAACATTTGAAGATTCGACCCATCATATCCATACATTCTATTAGTGTGTGGGTTCCACCAATTTGTACCATCCAAAACTAATAACAATCATAACAAGTTCTAAAAATTATCTTAAAGACGTCATACTCAGAATCCTAGGATGGGTATAATCACACCTCAAATCACTCTCTACAAACACCATGTACCATCAAGAATTAATCAAATAAGTAATCAATATATGATTTAAATTATTAGTTTTCTACCACGGCATTATCAAACAGGCAAAAATCTGTGCATAATAATAAAGATCTAGCTCTCTTCTCATGAAGAAGACTAAAGCACTTTATGAAGACCCACTAAGCCTATCAAAACTCTCATCAAAAGCTCATATAGTTGGAAATTTGTCAAATCAATTAAGAACATCTCACATGGCATTCAGAGTAAGTAATGCTATACTTAATGCTTAATTAACATCAATATCAATCTTCTGTGGAAAAATCATGAAACTCCTTAGGTAAAACCATGAACTCTTGCACGTCATCTTTGTGCTCATTCCATAATCACTCATGGTATCCCATAGTCACACAATTAAGAAATACTTAGTACCCTCTAAAAAGTACCGTATTACCTTTAAGATAGAAATAACACAACTTTTAAAGATGCCTCTTCTTACACAAGTGAGGCCAATAGCTTTCTAGTTACACCAGAAGTAATCTTCTTCTCATAGAATTCACTATGTCCAATTTAGAGAGTCCATTCTAAGGATAATACTACAATCAATCATATCAAGTGGGATGAAATTAACATTCGTCCTATCACCCGTTATCTCCATCACTTATCTCTAGTCATACTTACAAGTTTCCATAATCCTTTCACTAGTATCCTTATATATGATCCCAGATACTGCCATATATTCACAAATATATTCCTCAAAGTGCTAATACATAAAGTCCAAAATAACTGGATCCTAAATCAATAAGTACTCGAGCATGTTTACCAGAAATTAAGAAAATATTTTCTATTGCCCAAATCGAGGTTTATCCTTGCTTCCAAGTAATGACAGAGACTCATCACTGCTAATGTGGAGCCATTTTTGCCCCGTTTCCAATTTTAGTCAGTCTGACTCATGGTCTTATGGAGCAGGCTCTATCGAATACTCTGTCTCCCCACAGTTAAAACATTTTAAAGGATTGTAGCTGTAATGGCTATTGTTGCTGCTATTACCGCTATTGTGATAATCTACTAACTCCAAGACATAGCTGTCCAGGTGCCTATTCTTTTACTAACGTACTTTCTCTTGTCCACATCCTAATCCTGTCTAATCAAATGTTATTGGCTCAGTGGCCCCTGTAATTATGTTTGAGTTTCTACTCTCAACTCGAGTCCCAAGAGGACATCTCTCAATAACATAGAGTCTAATTCTATTGCCTTTGTCACCAATGTAGGTTGCGCTACCATCACCTGATTTCTCAATCCAGGTGCCAACATATCATAATCTATTTGTAGCCTCCTTATCCAACATAAAGAAGTCAGGGGCCTATCAATCAATTATATATTCCAGTTCAATACTATTGAACCATTTAATTTCTCTGCTCTAAAGGAACAAACTCTCACCGTGTCACCAAGTGCTCATAAGACAAAGACACTGATCATCACTAGCCTTTCTAAGAGTCTTTCATATAAAGTCTCAACAATGGAGGAACATGATCTCTTAAACAACCATAATTAGAATTCTCATAATCACATTTTCAGTGTTCTCACTTCCACTATTTCATTTCCTTTAAGTAATCAAATATTCCATGATCATATTTATCAAATCATTTAAAACCGTCAACCTCACATCCAATGTGATTGATATTTCATAATGACTTTCTTAGCCATTTTAGGCCACATTATAATCAATATTTAATAAATATTCTCATAAAACAGTTATCACATCCTCCAGGGCTATGCACATCCAAATCATAATTAAAACCCCAATAAAATTCATAACATTAACTTTTCATCAAGGTTTGGTTATCAGTACTTTTGTGTGCATAAGACCTTATAAATTTCAACTCATAGATCAAGTAATTCATCTATAGAATATTAAATATTGTTCCATCAATTGTCAATGATTTCCATTCATATTATAATTTATTTCTCAACTAAATCCACTTCAAGTTTAGATTAATATGATACTTCTTTAAAATTCTCGAGTTCTCATTTGTTGTAACCATCACTGATCTTGCTCACTTACAGTTACAATAGCCTATATACTCTTTCAAAAATATAGAAACACAGTCCAAGTTATAACTTGAATTCTCAAAAGTAATTTATATACACATATCTTCTATCATATAGTAAAGTTTTCACCCAGAGAACTGATTCACAATCTTTATTCCTATTCTTTACTCAACATCAACCATTATACTCTCTAAAGTGTCATACCTACTATTCTCACATTAGATATTATATTCATAGTACGTTTTCTCCATTAGCAAATTATCTATCAACACGAATGTTCTCAGCTAGAGACATTAACTGATGCATGTCATGTAATGATTTCTTACCCTTAAGAGCTTCACTATTCCCATAAGAATTTACTTTTCCTTTAGTTGATCGTTTTCCTTTTTCCATGACTATTTATGTTTCCCACTTGAATCATTGTCTATTAATGATAAGATTCAACTATATATATATATATATATATATATGATTTTCACCCTATCCTTGAACTTACTAGTTCAACTCCCAACACCATTAAATGGTGTTTATTCTAGTTTCATAATTTACTACATGATTTACTCATTTAGCTCCTATTAGTTCTAATTCTCACATTGGACTGTCATCTTCAGATGGACTTTTGGGATTGGCTATAAGTGGATGAACCTGCACTGATACCAACTGTGATGACCTAGGTTTTTTAGCACTTTTCAATAAAACTTTTTGAAAGGTGAGGCCCCAAATTTTATAAAACCATAAACAGCAAAAAGCAATTTCAAACAAATTTCATTTCTAGAAAACCCCGAGGGTGAACCATCAACTCAAAACTCAATTTTTTTTCTTTCAAGTAAACATTTTTAAGATAAATTTACTACTCCAAGACTCATCCAGTCAACAGCTACATTCCTACAACAATATAATCAAGTCCAATAAGATATATATATATATATATATATACAATCCATGTGGAATCAGAACATACCTCCCAATGAGACATTTCAATCACTATTCGGCTAACTCCCCATCAATCCTGTCATTCTCTCAATATTTGAGGCATTGCAACAATAACACAATGCCTCAGCAAGCAATGCTTGGTAGGTACATAGACATTTAATATAATAACAATGGAACAAAATCGAATAATAGTGCCGATATAATAAAATAGATTTATAATGATTATAAGCAATGCCAATAAAATCTTATAACATCATATACGATAAAACATGCATCTCATGGATTTAAAACATGATATGATCTAATATAAATAAGCATACAATAACAACATGGCACCCCAAGGTACATGGGTCCCACTAGTGTCCCATACACTAGTATCACAGATCATGAGTACTCATATCAAACCTCTGAGTGTCGTCACACCCATGCATACAGTCACATCTCCATGCTCATCATGCAAGCATACAGAACAAGAATATGGATAGTCATGTCGCAATGGCAACCCTCTAGGGTCTCAATTACCGCCGTTCCTAGTCAACACCATAACGGAAGACTTAACGTCCATCCCCATGGAAAGGCCCAGATTGGTAGTGTGGACTATCCATGTTACCAAACCCCTATCGAAAGCCATCTGTGGGAAGGTGTCTATCATATCACAATCACATCACAAATTTTGGAGGGTGGCTGGCTAGCCCTACTCCCTCCTAGCATGACATCTACTGGGTGAGAGCACCCGTCATAAAACAAAACGCAAAAATCACATATCTCAAAAAAACCAGGAGCACTCATGGCTCACAATCCCCAAGGCACACCCCTCATCCCGTGGTTAGCCTCTCAAAGGACTAGCCACCAAGCCTCCACTGTCATCCTTGTAAAAATCCATCAATTTTAATGGTGCAATAAAGAAAAATCATTTCTACTTATGCATAAAATACGCATTATCAATCTCATAAACAATCGATCATAAATCCATTCAATATATTATCGAAATCTAATATCGGTCATAGTATAAAACTTTAAGTCTCACAAAATCAGAAACTAAATAAACAAAGTGTAATGAAATCACAATCAAGCATGATGTTATGATAATGCAAGGTTTTTAAAAATCAAAACATAACATTAAATGTCATCACCTACCTCGATGTGATATCACTCAACTTAAATGTGTAATCCTCTTAGCTTGTACGTTCAGATGTACCTATCAGTACTACAATACTATTTTGTGCTATTTATTTCGTCATAGTAAAATCTACAGCGATCCAACTGTTTGATTATTCTCTAAGATCTCTAATTATGATTTGGTCCTTAATCCTAATGTTACTTATTATTAATTTATCCTATCTCATGTCCATCTGTTTGTTTTTGTGTGTTTTTAACATTTATACCTTAATATGACGGTCGATCATCCTTAGATCAATAATTTCCTAAGATCTGATTCAGACGAATGATCTAGATCAATTTCTAGAGTCATCACACCTAATATGACCACAGAACCCTTATTTATTATCATACGTTATCTTGTTGTTCAAGTCCTAGGGCTTGATTACCCTTTAATTGGCTGGTTTTAAGTTATTGAATAATATTTTATGATTTGACTAATTTAAAAGTGGTCAAATGTAGGTTTTTAAGTCAAATCTAGGTCCATACCATCAAGACAATCGTAATAGATATTTCTGATAGTGATTTGGACCTCTATAGCTCCCAAAATCAAGTTTTTTATTAAAAGACTTCATAAATTTATAAGGGGTTGGG
Source organism: Warburgia ugandensis (assembly GCA_035236585.1). Taxonomy (NCBI): domain Eukaryota; kingdom Viridiplantae; phylum Streptophyta; class Magnoliopsida; order Canellales; family Canellaceae; genus Warburgia; species Warburgia ugandensis. The sequence goes on from CP141139.1 coordinate 34,617,862, forward strand.
TAGGTTGTTTGCATCGGTTTACGCCGGTGGCTCAGTTTATACTGACTTACACTGACGTATATTAGCGTCCCCAAGACGCTCTGTTTTCGAAACGCACTGCGGGACGCGCTACATGCTTCCTAATCACTGGGACAGGCCCCCGTGGGCGTCCTGGTTGCCAAGATGCCAGGCATCTCGGCCTCCCATGACTGAGGGTGACGACGTAGGCCTGCGTGTGCATTTGTGTTGGAGCATCCTACACGGTATCCAAGCGTCAATGACAAGGCACTGACGCGGGAGCTGTTGTCAGAGAAGACAACCAAAGTTCGGTCGTTGCCGGTGACTCCCCAGGTGCCCCAAATTAGTGATTTTTGCACCCTTTTGCTCAAAATTTCATGTATATTCTATTTTTAATACTCCTTTTAATTGATTTTTCTAAAAACTAGGGTTTTTTCTCCATTTTTCTCATGTTCCTAAATTTTTTCTATGTACTATTCTTCATGATTTTCGGTGTCACCAGTTGTTGGATCTCCCTCAAATTTAAAGGGTTTATTCCTGGGTTTGTCACGCACTAGATGAACATGTGGATTGTGGTTTCAACATGGCTTGATTGGTTTACTCCCACGCCTACAATAGGGTATAGTGAGTACCCGGAAGAACGACGAATCCATGTTGTTCTTTGACATCATCGGTGCAACTCACGTGTATGCTGTAAGTGGAAAAAGGAGGTAGAAGGGACGAGACTTACCTCAATCCATCGGTTGCCGTTGACACTGTCAGTAACTCTAGTTGCTGGAAAGTGAGATTGCAGAGGTTAGGGTTTTAGGGAAGGAACGTGATGGAGAAGATAATGAGAGGAGAAGTCTGAGGGAGAGAAGGATCGTGCTGGGGAGGAGGAAGGAAAGCTTTTCCCTTTATACGCTACCCCTCGACTGGTTTTTTCTGCGAAGTAGTCAAATCTAATGGGGGAGGGTAGAAGGAGGTGACGTTATCTAAATAGCCCCCTATATTTCGGGCCTCTCCAAATTACCAAATTACCCTTCTAATTTCAACGATTTATAACTTCTTTGTTTGAGCTCCGTTTTCTGTGTTCTTTATACCGTTCAATTCCTATCGACACGTACTTTCTAGTTTTTAGATTTTAGATTTTTAGAACAAATTCTATGCATAAAATTTTTAATCTAATTTATTTGATTTATTACTAATTTATGATTTAAAAAATGAGGATATTACATTCATAATATAAGATCATTTTTTATTCTTTTGTCTACCTCAATTTTTTCATTTATCATCAAAATTTCTAACTTAAGTCAAAAAATTCTTTTTAGACAAAAGTTCAAGGTCAATCAATTTCATAATTAGGTTTATACAAGTATATCTCATATTCTTGTATAAACTAAACTCCATAATTTCAAAGGATCTTCACTAAAATACTTATTCTATAATTTTTCACTATAGTTTTCCTCTTTGAGAATTTACTACTCTCATGTTGATATCCTTACTCAATCAAAAACCAAAATCTCTTAATTTTCTTAAAATATACCAACCTTCATAAGCACCTTTTGTTTTCACATTCATCAACATTGAGTACATGTGTCATCGTTATATCTCATATCTAGATAACTAATTCCCACTTGTTTAACTTTATATTTATTATGACTAATAATACATTTTTTTAGAAATTATTAATAATTTCACATTATCTCTATCTTATATTAGTAATACCTTTATTTAGAAAATGACTTTTAAATTTGTTCTTTAGAAAACATATTTAAAAGTTGGAGCTTTTAAAGTTGTTTTTTACAATTGACTTAAAAATTATTCTCTAACAAAAAAAATCCTACTAAATTAAAATAGGGACTTTTAAAGTAGTTATACAAAAACTGACTTAAAAGTTGGAATTTTTAAAGTCATTTCTTATAACTAACTTTAAAAGTATTCTCCTACCAAAAATTTGTTTCCACCAAACTAAAATAAGACCTTTTAAAATCTTTTTTAAAATGACTTTTAAAGTTCTTTTTTATATTCTCACCAAAAAAAAATTCCCACTAGACTAAAATAAGGACTTTTAAATTCATTTTTCAAAAGCTAACTTTAAAAGTCTACACTTTTAAAGTCATTTTTTACAAAACTACTTTAAAAGTCAGACTTTCAAAGTCATGTTTTACAAAACTACTTTAAAAGTTACGTTTTATAATCGAGTTTAAAAGTATTCTCCCACCCAAAAAAGAAATTTCTTGCTAAACTAAAATAGGGACTTTTAAAGTTGTTTTTTGAAAATTAACTTTAAAAGTTCCCTCTTTTGAAGTCTTTTTTTGAAAACAACTTTAAAATTCTATAGTTTTAAAGTCATTTTCAGAAAAAGAACTTCAAAAGAGGGGACTTTCAAAGTCAGTTTTGAAAAATGGCTTTAAAAGTCCTTTAAAAAAAAAAAGTGCTTTGCATTATACTAAAGAAGCCATTTTTGGACAAATCAACTTCTTAAGTACAATTTAAGAAAGTCATTTTTTTACAACTGGCTTAGAAAATATTTACGTAGTTGGTAGTCTAAAAATCAACTTTTTTATGCCTACTTTAAAAGCCTCCTATATAGTAATACCATAGTTTCATATGTCCTTTTTAATAGGAGGATGATAACACTTGTACCCATTTTTGGTTAGAGAGTATTCAAGGAAAATACACTTTAGGCTTACTTCGTTGATGAGATTGAATACAAGTGTAGGAGACACACCCAAACACCTTTGGTGCTAAAGATATAACCTCTTAAAAATATGAAAATTAACAAGGTCATGAGTTTCTTTATAGGGCTTTGATTGTCGAGAACTCTAGTAAATATTCTATTGATCAATTAGGCTACAGTAAGGATGGCATCTCCTTGTTAGTATTTTGGTACACTTGTTTGAAATAAGAGAGACCGAGCAACTTTAAGAAGATGTCTATTTTTTCATTTAGCAATACCATTTTCTTGAGGTGTATCATTGGAAGTGGATTGATGTAGAATGCCTTCATTGGATAGATATGTCTTGGTTAAAGTATTTCTTGTCGTTGTCTAATCTAAACATCCAAATATTGACTTCAAATTGGTTCTTGATAAACCTATGAAACATGAAAAATATAGATGGAACTTTTCACTTGGTTTTCATTACATAAACCCATGTAATCCTTGTACAATCAGCAATAAAGGTAACAAATCATCAAGTGTTAGAAAGATTGGTAATACAAGATGGATCCCACAGATTGGAATCAATCAAATTGAATGGATACGAAATTTGACTCTCTTTTATTGAAAAGGTAGTATGATGATGCTTAGCAAATATGCAAGACTAACATTGTAAAGTACTCACATCAATACCAAAATAAGTTGGGAAAAAATTTATTGAGCAAGGTAAAATTTAGATGACCTAATCGGTTATGCAAAGGTAAATCCTCTCCAAACTAGTATGCTAAGAAATGAGGCATTGAGGATCTTCTTCACCACTCCAATCTATATCCAAGTAGTAAAGTCCATCTCTCATCTTACCAAGCTCAATCATCTTCCCCAAATGATCTTGAAAATAACAATTAGATTGGGTAAATTTATTTGAGCAATTCAGGACCTGTGAGTTTATTAATTAACAACAAGTTGTAATCCAATTTTGGAACATGAAGAATTGGATGTAAGGTTATGGGTGGGTTTTGAGATTTTAACAGTTCCTTTACTAGCTATAGACGTAAAAGTTCCATTGGCTACTTTGATATTGTGTCCACCTGAACATGGTGAATAGCTAGAAAAAATATTGGAAAGATTGGTCATGTGATAAGAAGCACCTGAATCAATGATCTATGTATGAGGAGAATTAGATTTTAAGTGTATTAAGTAGGCCTTTATGCCTAGAAAGTCATGGAACAAGAAATTGTGATGGGGGGCTTGGAGTTGGAGTAGTGGCTATTGGAATTGACGGTGTCTAGCTGAATCAAGAATTATCTAAGCCTTTCAATGTCTTGAAGATTAAACCCTTCTGACCATTGTCCATTTCTTCATCTATAATTGTGGTTTGATTTCCATGGCTATTCTAAAACCTTCCTTGATTAGCAAGTTGGTTCACGCTTTGAGGCTTTCTATATCACTTCCACCACGTAGCCCATGTATGCCTATGTTTACAATAGTCACACCATAGTTTGTCCTTATCATGTACTTTCTTCTTATCTGTTGACTTAGTCATTGCAAGTGCCAAACTTTCTATAGTTGTGTCTCCACCCTCTATGGTTTTGGTGCCTGGCAATTCCTTGTTGCATTCTTCACCTCTAATAATAGCAAATGCCTTGTCAAGATCCAGTAGAGGATCTCTCCCTAGAACATGATCTCTAACTTGATCACATAGAGAATTGAGTCCCAATAAGAACTTTATAATGCATTTCCTTTCTGTAAGATCCTTTATCATATTTACATCTTCAGGAGATTACTACTTCACATTCTAATACAAGTCTAATTCAATAAGTAGTCCTTTTAATATTGTAGTATTCTGTCACTTTAGTGGATCCCTATTTGTTGTTGTAAATTGCTTCTTAATTTGGAATATATGTGTAATAAAACCAACTTTTGATCACATATAAGATAGAATTGTACATAGATACATAGATCATGGGCTTATACTTGCCTATACATCATGCTTTTGAAAATTATATTTATTTGACCAAATATTGCAAGATCAAGTGTAGAATGAAAACTTACATAGATCATATGCTTGTAATTGCCTATACATCGTGCTTTTGAAAGTTATATTTATTTGACCAAATATTGCAAGATCAAGTGTAGAATGAAAACTGCTAACTTGAGAGTGATCAAAATGGAGTTATTTCTTTGTTATAAGTGTTAATGTTTGATCTTCTAAAAAAATAGATGTTTGCTAGGGGATATGTACTTAGGATTTTTCTTTCCTTTCTTTTTAGTTTATTTTTATTGAGTACTGGCAAAATATAGGCTTAGGGATTTTGATGAATAGAATTTTTATATTAAATTATACCTCTACATTTTATTTTGTAGTATATATTAGAATTTTAAATAGTTTAGCTTGTCAGAGATTGTGATTAATTTATTTAGCAATGGGAAATTTGAGTTTTAGCTTTAAAATGGCTAATTTATGTGTTTTTATTGTAGGATCAATCTTACTATTGGATTTATTAGATTAAGATCTAGCCATGGAGTTTGAGGGATGCATTAAATGATCATGTAGATGGTGGAGATTAAGCAAAGAAAATTTTAAGGTAAAAAATGCCTACAATTTTGTTTTTGGAAAAAACTTTTAAAATTTAAAAAGTGCTCTAATTTGGAAAGTATCCTTCTCTGACTACTATTTTCCTAATTAGAAACTTTTCTAATCACAAAGTGTCCTAAATGAGCAAGTTCTTTATTATTTGTATAATGCATTTCGGTATTATCCTAAAGGGAAACACTTCCTTTTTTCATATAGGAAAGTTTGACAACATTTCACTCATCATCATCATCAAGACCTTATCCCAATTAGGGGTCGGCCACATGAATCTTATTCCTCCATTCCACTCTATTAAATACCATGGTTTCATTTAGTCCCAAAGTTTTTAAATCTTTCCTCACCACTTCTATCCACGTTCTTTAGGGCCTTCCCCTTGCCCTTTTAGAGCCTTCTACTTGTATTGCCTCACTCCTTCTAACTGGTGCCGTTGTTTGTCTCCTTTGGACATGTCCAAACCATCTAAGTCTAATCTCTCTCATCTTATTACCTATTGGTGCTACCCCTAAATTTTCTCTAATATTTTTATTTCTAATTATGTCCTTTCTTGTCTTACCACTCATCCATCTTAACATCCTCATTTATGCGACGGTCATCCTATGAGTATCATGTTCATTAACTGACCAACACTCTGATCCATAGAGCATGGCCGGCCTTATAGCCATCCTGTAGAATTTTTCTTTTAGTTTGAGTGGCACCCGCCGATCACATAAAACTCTAGATGCACATCTCCATTTGTTCCAACCCGCTTGGGTTCTCTGGGTAACCTCCCTCTCAATCTTTCCACCCTCATGGATCAATGATACTAAGTACCGAAAGAGGTCTTTCACGGGGACTTCTTGGTTATCAATCTTGATTGGTGTTCCACTCCTACTCTCCTTGCTAAAATTACATTCCATATATTCTGTCTTAGTTCGGCTAATTTTAAATCCTTCATATTCTAATGCTTCTCTCCATAACTCTAGCTTTATGTTTACACCCTCCCTTATCTCATCAAGTAAGACTATATCATCTGCAAATAGCATGCACTAGGGAATCTCCTCATGCAAATGTTTTGTTAACTCATCCATAACTAATGTGAAGAGGTATGGACTCAATGCCGATCCTTGGTGCAATCCTACAGTGACAGAAAAATCGTGTCATGCCTCTAGTGGTCTTAACATTTGTTACCGCTCCCTCATACATATATTTAATTATGTCTATATATCTCATGAGAAACCCCCTTACCACCCAACACCCTCCATATTAACTCTCTAGGGACTCTATCATAAGCTTTCTCAAAATCGATAAAGATCATATGTAGGCCTTTCCTCCTCTTCCTATATTTATCTATTAATTGTCTTAGTAAGAAAATAGCTTCCATGGTAGACCTCCCAGGCATGAAATCAAACTGATTCTCTGATACACTTGTTTTATGTCGTAGCTTTTTCTCAATTACTCTTTGAAAAAGTTTCATGATGTGGCTCATAAGTTTGATCCCTCGATAATTAGTGTAACTCTAAATGTCACCTTTATTCTTATAGATTGGTACAATCGAGCTTTTCCTCCACTCATCAGGCATTTTCTTTGATTTTATAATCTTGTTAAACAACTTGGTGAACCAAACTACCCCAATATCTCCCATATGCTTCCAAACCTCTATTGGTACACCATCTAACCCCATGGCCTTTCCTGATTTCATCTTTTTCAAGGCCTCTTTTACCTCAGGTATTCTAATCCTACGTTCATATCTATAATATCCAATGTTATTTAGATTTATATTATTTTCAATCCCTATATTCTCAGAGCCATTATCATTTAATAATTTTTGAAAGTATGTTTCCCACCTTTGTTTGATCTCATCTTGTTTGACTAATACTCTTTGATCATCGCTTCTAATACACCTAACATGATCTAAGTCCTTACCCTTCTATTCTCTTACTTTTGCAAGTTTAAACACATCTTTCTCACCTGCTCTTGTTCCTAATTTATTATAGAGTTCATCATATGCTTTAAGTTTAGCCTCACTTACTATTCTCTTAGCAGCGTTTTTGGCATTCTTATATTGTTCATAGTTTTCATTATTTCTAATCTTCTGCTAAGCTTTAAAATGCATTCGTTTTCTTTAATAACTTTTTGCACTATTTCACTCCACCACCATGTTTCCTTTGCTAATAGTTTTTTACCTTTAGATACTCCTAAGACATCTTTTGCCACTTTCTTAATGGACTCAGCCATATTAGTCCACATGGTATTTACTTCTATTTCATAGTCCCAATTTCCTTCTACCATCAACTTATTTTTTAATGAGGTTATTTTCTCTCCTTGTAAGTTCCACCACTTAGTTTTTGGATGTGTATTAAGTTCAGTTCTTTTACTCCATCTTTTAATATGGATATCCATAACCATTAACCTATGTTGTGAGGTTAAACTCTCACCAGGTATCACCTTACAATCCTTACATATAGATCGTTCATTATTCCTAAGTAGAAAGTCTATTTGGCTTTTATGAAATCCACTTTTAAAGGTTATTAAGTGTTCATCCCTCTTCTTAAAGAGTGTATTTGCAATGGACAAGTTATATGACAAAGCAAAATCGAGGATATTCTCCTCCATCTCATTTCGTTCACCAATACCATACCCTCCGTGTATTCTATCATACCTTTCCTTATCTTTTCCTATATATATATAAGCCCAAAAAAGTTCCCCACTTTGGAGGGCTTGATTCTTGCTTCTCCTAAAACTAGAGAAGAGAAGAAAAACATCCTTTAGGAGAAGAAGAAGACCAATGTAGAGTTTGCTAGCTGTTGTTCATGGATCATTCATTGTGTGCAACTAATTTCTAAGCTTATGGATTGAAAGAAGTCAATCGATGAGTGTTAATATTTTCTCATTTAATTCTATAGATTTTTAATTAGAAGTTTTGATGTATCAATGATTCCATGATAAGAGGTTCTTTTGAGAATGCTCTTAATGTTTTTATCTTGCTTTGATTCTAATATTAGTAGTTCAGATAACATGTTCAAGGAATGGTTTTTGTGTGTGAATCAATGCTTTCTTGGATGAGTTATAGTAGGATTATATGAATCATGCCAATAGTTTGTAGATGATTCATGCCAATTTAGATAGGCCACCCCATGAAAATATTCTTTTCTTCTTTAAAGACATCCTACCTTGTAATAAAAATGATTGTAGTGCATATACAATTTCAAGTAATGAGAAATAACTGAACATGATTCCGTTGGTGAATTCCTAATTCTAAAACTATTATCCATTATCTTAGTTTTCATTTTAGCATTAGTTTTGTTTTAATTTTAATTCTTAAATTTGAAACTCCTCTAATTTGGTAAAAAATATATTATGTCCTTGAGGTTCAACAACCCTTCTTACTTATCCTACAATAGATAAAGATAAGGTTTGAAAAATAAATATCACCAACACTTGTCCTTTTAGTGTTACAGAGTCTCATTTAGCCAATGCTAAATTCTACTTCCCCTGGACTTTTGAAGACCTGCAATTAGAACTTGCCACTTCAAGTGTGTGCTAGATAAGCAACATAATTATGCCATTACTTTCCTTGGATGGTTTAGACATTGACAACCCTAGAGAATAGGTTGAGGCACTACCAATATGGGAATCCAGGAATCCATCACTATTGTACTATAGTAAAGAATCATGGTGCATGATGCAAAGGATGGGTGTTAATTCATATTACACAAGAGCTCCACCCCCCATGAAGCCATGCTTACAAAGTGGCAAAAAACTACTCTATAACAAGGGATGAGACTCTGATCCTCAAAGAACAACGTTGACTATCCAAAGCCCAAGCTTGTCATTACTCTTACAAGCATAAGTACCATCATTGCATTAGAGGTTGATGATGCTTCCCTTTAACAACATACTCAAACGATGACACCTCCTCCCATAAAGATGAAGTTGAGTTTGCCCTTCCATCTCCAAAGGAATTGGAAGACCATAGACATGCCCCCATTGATGACTTGTAAGAAGTCAATTTAGGCACTTTGAAGATTTGAGGCCTCCTTTTGTAAGTGCCTCCTTGTTAGAATAAGAGAAGCTTGATTATGTAAATTTTCTCAAAGCTGATAGAAGTGTTTTTTTCTTGAATTACAACAACAAATTGAGGCTAAAGACAAAAATTGTTAAGGCTAGCTTCATCAAGGAAGTAAATATCCTAAGTAAATAGCTAATATTGTATTGATCCAAAAGAAAAATTACAAATCACAGATGCATAGATTTTCCAAACCTAAATGCTTCATGTCCCATGGACCACTTCCCTTTACCAATTACCAAAATCCTCATAGATGCCATATGAGAGATTATTTTTCATGGATGAAACTTTTGATTATAATTAGATAAGAGTCGATCCTCATGAGGAAGAATGTACAACAACATTTCATACTCCAAAAGGCACATTTTGCTATAAATTTATTCCATTTGTCCTTAAAAACATTGGCATTATTTATCACTGGGCCATGACCTTAGTCTTTTGATGGTTTTATTCATAATAAAGTTGAATGATATGTTGATGACCTCGTAGTTAAATTGCGGTGATGTCATTCCCATTTCAAAGACTTAGATGTTGTATTTTGACACGTATGAAAATATCAACTTAAAATGAATTTCCTTAAATGTACATTTGGGGTGAGTTCTAGAAAATTCCTTAGCTTTATACTGTGAAACTAGGAGTTGAAATTGACCCAATCAAAATCAAGGGGATTTAATTGATGCCATCTCCTAAGAACTTAGTCTTCAAGGAAAACTAGCTTATATCATACAGTTCATTGCTAATCTATCAAGAAGAAGTCAACTATCCATTCTATTGATGAAAAAGAATGCTCATTCATACACAATAATGCTTGTCAAAATGCCTTTGAAGTCATTAAATAGTATTTGCTTAAACCACTAGTTATGGTAGCATCTAAGGTAGATAGACCTTTCATCCTCTATATTTCGACCTTTGATAAGTCCTTTGGTGCCATGTTAGCTCAAATAAGTGACGAAGTGAAGAAAATACTCTATAATATCTAAGTCACACAATGGTTAGGGCTGAGATATGACTCTCCAACTGGAAAAGTTTGTCTTCCCTAATTTTTGCAGTCCAAAAGTTGCAATACTACCTCACAGCCTATCATTATGATTGATATCAAAAGCCTATCCCCTCAAGTACCTTATGACTAAGCCTACCTCGATGGGATGACTCACCAAATGGACACTATTATTATCCAAATTTGAGGTCATTTATATTTTTCAAAAAGTAGTAAAGGCACAAATCCTAGCCAATTTTTTGGCAGCCCGCCCCATCCCAGCTAAGTTGCTGCTTAGTAGTGATTTCGCCTGACTCAAATGTCCTCTTTATTGCAGGCAATACTTTCTAGGAACTCTTCTTCTATAGTGCTTCCCAATCCAAAGAACTAGGCTCAAAGTTGTCTTTGTCTTTCCTGACAAATGTGTCTTTCCAATTGCTTGCAAAGTTTCACCAACCTCTAAAAACAAGAAGCAAAATATGAAGCTCTTATATTGGGTCTAGAAATGACATCTAGTTTACTAAGACAATCAACTATGCATCTAAAGATCCATAGCTTGATGTCCACTAAGTCATGGGGTAAATACATTAAAGTCTAGTAACTCATGAAGAATTTTGACTATGTTGAACTTTTGCACATGCCAAGCCATCAAAAGAGTTATGCAAACCCTCTCGTCAAACTCGCCTTAATTTTAGTATGTTATGATAAAGGCAAAGTCAAAGTTATCTTATGAGAGCAAAGTTTGCTACTGCATAAAGCAGTCAAAAGTTTAGTACAAAGAAGAAAAATTGTTAGACACCATGAAGCCATTTTGGCCATTGAATCAAATCCTCCAGTATAGAGGTAATCCTTTATTGATTACATTCTAAAGGGTGAAATGCCTAACAAGCAACAGTTCCAAGTCAAAATTTGATGCCAAGCTCCTTATTTTGCATTATGAACAATGTCCTATACTAAAGGTCATATAAGAGGATTTTTCTCTCTTGCTTATTCCATGAAGAGGTAGAACAAGCCCTCTTAGAAGTACTGTTGATATATCTAAGTCCATTAGTCTGGTCCCAAGTTGTATTTGCAACTAAAATGCTTGCGATACTATTAGCCTCCTATGGTCTTAGATGCAATTTGTGCTAGATTCGCACAAACTTTATTCATCAACCCTTGGAACTGCCTCATTCCACTTCAACATCATGCCCATTATATGCTTGAGTTTTAGATGTCATCAGACCAATTAGTTCTTCTTCACGAGTGTGGCACTCATACAATTTGGCTGCAATAGATTATTTCTCAAAATGGGCCAAAGTAATACCCTTGCTCAAGGTTACTAGCCCTAAAGTTACAAAGTTCATTCTACATCACATTATTTACATATTTCTATGCATTAGAACAAATAATCCTCAACAATATAACAACATTCCACAGCAAAGTTGTTGAGAAATTGTGTAAGGAGAATCATATTTGGTAACAGTTTTCTACAAAGTATAACCATAGAAGCTTTTAACTAGACCTTGTCCAAGATTCTTAATAAGAACATCTAAAAAACTAAACAAGACTAGTGTGATAAGCATCTAGAATCTTTATAATCTTTATAATCACATGAGAAACTTCATACTATCTTTTTTATAGAAGTGAAGCAGTATTGTTGCATGAGGTGCAAATACCCTTACTTAGTTGCTACTGAAGATCTTGTATCACAAAATCAATCCACCACTATACAAGTAACTGACTTTGACTCACTCGATGAAGTTCATTTAAAGGATCAATAGAATTTAAAAGCCTATCCAGCCAAAGTCATGGGCATTCCATAAGAAAGTTAAGATATGCCCTTCAAGAAAGACAATCTTGTTCTGTCAATAAAATGACTGATTGTTATATGCCATTGCTCCAAAGGATAGTATGAGCCAAAATGAGATGATCCCTGCATTATCAAAAAGGTTTATTCAAACAATGTGTACCTTGATTATCAAGTCAGACAGCATGAAAGATTCCTTGAGAACTATTACCCTTGAGGATGCATAGAAAAATAAAACTTGAAAAAGAAGAGAAAAGAAAAGAAAGGAGAAGATGAAGCAATCTCTAAGGTGATTATTACAAATCCCTACTCAGCCAAGTCGAGTCATCTTAAGTCCTACCCAATGACATTGAATTCAGAATTAGGTCTCATAGGGTACCGCATAGAATTCAAATCTTGTGAATTTTTAATTATATTTTGACAAGTCAAGGTTGCATCAAGTTCAAAATCAAATCTCACATGCAAAAGCAAAGTACATATCTTTCTTTTCCTTTATTTCTCTTTGATGCGCTATCCTTCATAATTGCAAATGATAAAGTGTGATCTTTCATCAACTATTCTATTTCAATCTACTTTGTTCCCATTGATTTGAGAAACAATTGGTTCAACTAATGTTTCACTATGTACAAGAGTTATCTTGAAAGTCTAAATTTTAGTGATAGCTAGAGATCTACTACAACAAAGGTCCTTTATTTGATTCTTAAGACCTCGAATCTCATTGTCAAGCTCTCAAAGTTTTTTTTTTTAATCAATTTCTTCTCCTATCTGATGAGGATAAACTGCATGACGCGCATAACTCTGAGCAAGAATTTACTCCTATCTACACAAGGACAAACTGTGAAGATTTTGTTTGATCTTCTAGCGTCCTCATTTACTCTAAAGAAAATCCATTATCCTTCCAAGATCTTTTCTTGTACGATGCTTGACATGATAATTGTTGATCCCCATGTTAACATAAAAAACATGTTTTATGAAACAAAGAGCCATGACCTGCTTCTTGACGAACATTTGGTAGTGACAGATAACTTTGGATCAATTAATTATCAAGCAGCCCTAGCTCTCCCTTGAGTGATATCATTATGAACATGCTAGTATTAACGAAGTTTCCAAGTTCTCATGCACATCCAGAGTTAATCCGCACGAGGCGCATGCTACAAAAATCCAGGACCACTTGATATTGGTGGCATTCTTCGCATTTGTAGAGGGGAAGTGCTCTTTGATTGTGCTGGTCTAATTGGATGGAGTGACTCTAATGAAGCCGAGCTACTCGCAATCATCAATAGTTCGAGTGTATGGATGCACCCACTGAGAGTTGAAGGGGATTTAATTAGCAGTCATAATTGGATGTCTGAGATCCAAAAATGATCCCCCATGGCAATTATGGATATTGATCGACAAAATCAAGTTAGTGATTAGTGGCGAAGATATCTCCTTCTAGAGTACATTGTACTCAGCAAACACCAAGGCTAAAGAGCTTGCTAGAGAGGGAGTGGTTCTAGATGGCTTCCGTATTGTGCATCCTGTTTAACACACTTTCATTTAGATTGCAATTACCATTTTTGGATGGTTGATTGTAGATCTCTTCGATTAGATTTACCGCCGGCTGGTCACCGGTACAAATATGCCACTGTAAAAGAAACTTTACCGGCAGAAATATGCTGCTAGAGGATTGAATCTGCTGGTAGAGATTATCCTGCAAACCTCTCACCATAAAACACTATGTTAGCTCCTCTCTCTCTTCGACACATGCCCACACAATTGCATGTGCACGTGTGTCCTTCACTAGTACTCGTGGAAAATATAAACTAAGCACGGGCCACTAGGACTATTTGAGATAGGCACAACGTCATTGCCACACAGTTAGGCAGACCCACTTTTACATGAAGGCCTACCTTCAGATGATCTCAACCATTCATCAGATGGGTCCATTAATGATATGCAAATACTGCAGCCCCGACCTAATTAATTTGGTCATGTAAAGCAGATTGTTTCTCCACTCACCCAAAACCCCCCAAACCCCCCGCCGCGCCCGCCTCACCCCCCCTCCCCCACCCCCCCGGCCTGTCCATTTCATACTTACCAGAATCCTAGAGTGTTGGGCATTTTCCCATCTATTTGTTTCAGTTGGTGTTTCATCTTCCGACTGCAAGAGTCTCTGTCCGAAGGACAGCATTCCCTCGGTAGCTGTTAATAAGAAACAAAATAGAAGGTACTTGTGTCTTTTTTAATGTCAAGGTACTTTCATCTCTTTTCTGAAAACTGAAGAATTCGAGTGAAGACCGTTAAAATACGTGATTCAAGTCCCAACCAATGACTTTTACCGGCAATATCTTCTTGATCAAAATGGTAAGAGTTACTCTGCCTACGAGTTCTAAGAAATAATAGACAGCCCCGATTCTCTCTTGTAGATAAGATCTCTGTCTGTCCCAAAACTGAAACTGGGTATTCATTGCGAAGTTTACTACATTCTAGTCTTTTATGGAATATATCGGTTGGCACAAATTGCATCATATCATAAATAGTTATTTTTGGTGGAATTCTTTTTATGGATGTCCTAATGTCCTGTTTTCGATATTCTTATCTATTATTTTGGAGATTTATAATTCTTCTATTTTACTGGATGGAATTTTAATTTTAAAATCCTAAAAAAAGAAAATATCACTTAGGATTCGGATTTCCAAACCATTTCGGTAGTTCTACCATGCAGCTACTGCATTCGTTACAAGGGCGACATCCGATGTACCTGCTGTTGACAATGTCTCCGCTTTTATTTTTTCTCGTCTTCGTTGACTCTTTTTTGTTCTTTCTTTTTCCTTTTCTTGGAAAGATCACTCTTTTCGTTTCTAACTGGGCGTTGACTGTTGCAAATGTTTATTACTTTTTCTTTTTTTTTATCCAGTTGATCAGAGTTGAGGTGGGTCCTTCTCAAGGTCTATTTATCTCTCCCTTTCCTTCTTCTCTTTCACATTAGCTTGTTCCCTTCTATCTAGTTGGGCGCTGGCTGGTAGAACTCTTATTTATTCCCGAATGGTCAGTCGTATTTCTATTATAAAAATAGAAGGACTATAAGATCGATCTCCTACCTAAAAGAAGGAAATGATGTTGAGTAGTTTAAGACGGTTTTGTCAAGAAAGGTTACCAGGTATATCATTTCTCGGCCCTTGTTAACTATAGCAAGGACTGGAAATCACTTCGGAATGCTAACAGCCACTCCGTAGGAGCGTGCCTGGACTGCAAATCACTTTGGAACGGCTATTAGCCTATTACATAACGGAACCCCACTTTCGGAAAATCCAACCCATTCTTCTCTGTTCGGGCATTGGATTTCTTCTATACAAACTATTATGATGATTGTAATCTGAAGTATCATAGAAACTGCTATCATAGAAGTAGAATTTACATGTTCAAGAAGTTTTCAGAATTGATTCATTTCCTGTGAGCATGGTATTACTTTCTAGTCGCTACAATCATCTTATCTATATGAATGCTTTTTTGAAAATCAATAGTAATTAAAAAGCTGTAGCAATGAGACGAACAAGTCAGATTATCCAAAGGTGGGCACTCCATGGAATATCATTTTACATAAAGAACTTTCCTTTGTGGACCATCATTCTATCTCATTCAATCTAACACCATCTCACCATTCCATCTCAAGTAAAAGCTTTCCCATTATATTAAGAGCAAGCTATCTCACTATATAACACCCCATCTCAAGGCATATAAAGTTATCACCGTTACATGCAAACTCAGTCTATATTACTCAACCTCAAGATACACTAAAACTTTAATGGTGCTTGAGATGATTTGAGCTAAGTTTTCTTCTCTTTTTTCTTCTATTTGAGCTAGGTTGAGATGACAAATTTGGTATGCGATGAAGTGAGATGACCAAAGCTATCATTTAAGCTATGTTTAGATGAGTTGGAAGGGATGAACTTAGATATGATAGTTGAAATGAGTTGAAGGAGATAGGGTTAGAAGAGTTGGAGGGGATGGATTGAGGTGACATGATATGGCTCATTTCCATGTCAAGCAAAATATAGTGGTGGGGCTGGATTTTGGAATGAGAAGAATTGGCTCTCAATTGACACTAATGAGATAGCATGCGTGCTTGACATGGAAGTGATATACAAACCACTAATAGTATGCTAGGTTGGGAATGGGAGTTTTCATCTCATCTCAAGCACCACCAAAAGTAGACTAAGATTAGATGGTTTGCATCTCATCAAAATCAATGATCACTAATAGTGAGCTAAGATGAGATGGTTTCACCTCAAGCACAAAGATGAAGAGATATCACTTTGTCTTAACTCAGCTCAAGCACCACTAATGGTGAGATGGTTCATCTCATCTTAAGTCAGCTTATCTGATATAAGCACTACTAACACTCTATAAACTATTTTTTGTATGCTTGAAAGAATCAAGGCCACAATTACACTAGGGTAAGGCAAATCCTTTACTACCAATGTTGAAAATCATGTATGTTAATTGAATTTTGATTACCATTTGCTAAAATAATGCTAAAGCCATGTATTTCTATTCTAAGAAAAACTACCAAATGGTACTTATCCATTTGAATAGCTTGCTTAAACATGCCAATGCACAACCCCTTTTAATTTTCTATAAAATAATATAAAAAATAAACCAATCACAGAATTACTAATTGATATGATAATAGGTTATGTTAAAAATACTAAACACTATTTCTAAAAAAATATATATTAAAATTAAGATATAAATAATCATAAATATAGGGAGCCGATATTCACACACCCCCCATTTGAGTTTCATCATACTTTTATCTAGGGGCTCACTTTCATGATAATATTAACTATGTAATTGAGTGGTTTTGCAGTAGATGAGGTCTGACCCTAAACCACTTACATTTGATGATTGTACTCTTATATTTTTTTAGTTCTAAAATCAACAATATAAAATTTAATTGAATGAAAAATAGCTAGAAAATCAATGTCGGATCATTTAAAATATGTGATGTTTGAGATATGATCCATCTATAGCAAGATGCTTAAGAAGAACAATTTGATTACTAGAAAAGATGGACCACACATGTACTTTTACCATGTAAAAAACCCCAAAATTGGGTATTGACATTAGTACCAAAGTGTTATGGGAATATCAGCTTCCTAAATATATGGTCAAATTATTGAATATCAATTTATTATAAGAACATATGATTTTATAATACTAAATTAACATTGAAATGATCGTTAGAATTAGTATGAGGCACCAGTATAATTGATACATTTAGATTTTGATTCCAACAATTATGATGGTCTATACTATTACAATAAGAGTTTGATAAATTAATGTCCAATAAATTAATAATTGTGCTAATATAATTCAATCTCTCTCATCCCAACTTGGGCTAGTGTGGTAAATTAATAATCTCAACAAATTTAGAAGATCATACATTTTGAAATTTTTCTTAAGGACTCATTGAATATAGACATTAATATTGACTTCACAATTTCTAGAGAGAGAGAGAAGTTTGTTTAGTTATGGAGAGAAACTTGAAAGATTAGAGAAAACTAGGGATTAAGGGAAAATATAGATAAAGAAAGGAATAAAGAGAGTGATAGATTTAGTAGTTTAGAGAAAAAAGGAAAATATTGAGATTTTTTATAAAATAATCCAACAAGAAGAGTTTTATGTATATTAATTTATTGAGATTTTTATGAAATAAAATATCCTTAAGTTAATAGAAAATCTTTGGCACAAGCTATTAATTTAGGTTGATGATAGATACACCCTTTCTCTCTTTGTTTGTCCATATCTCTCCCTACAAAAAGAGTGTCCTGGGTTAGAAAAAGGGATATATATATATATATATATATATATATATATATATCGACACACACACACATGCATATATATACATATATATATATATGTATGTATGTATATGTATCATCACCCTTAATTTATTAGACTTCTAATGTATGTTACTCTTTGTTATTAAGCCCCTAACATTAGGAATTGAAAGTTGGAACCAACTATCCAAATGTAAGGAAGTGGCTTGTGCATATATTTGAAGTTTTAGCCTCATTAGACCAGTTATCTACATCTTAAGGCTGATCTAGACGCCATCTGATTAGTACTCCAAATCAAATGATTGATTGTTCGCAAAAATGTCACCATTAATGAATGTTATTGTGTAACGACCCGAGTTTTTATAATACATTTTTGTAATTCTTTTTGAAATGTTGGGCCCTTAGTTGTAAAAGTATTAAGAAAAAGCAGCAAAAAATATTTTTTTTATTAAAAGACCCTTTTAGAAAAACCCCAAGTTTTTTTTTTTTTTTTTCTCTCAAAAAGGATGATCAGCGAAATGAGTGCTACATTTCTACCGAAAATCTAGGAGAGTTTCCTCTAATTTTTGAACATTAGACATTTAACGCATGTTATTGTGAAGTACCTGATAAACATAATTTTTATTAAAAAAAAATTATAAAAAAAGAATAAGGGAGACTTTGTCTCCATCTCATCACATTTACAAACATGACAAAGTGTTTGAAAATAAAAATAAATGAAAACCAAAGAAACCTCCACGACTTAAAATATATTGGCCAGAATCAATCCAGTCACAACCACACAACCATGACCTCAAGTTACATGTCTACATATCCATAAAGTAAAGTCTTATTAGATCAAAGTATTACTTCAGTCTACTATTTAAATTAACCATAATGCAAACCTATTTGATATACCTAATTTGTCATGTTGAACTCTCTAACACAGTCCTCTGCTTCATTTTCCCTGTCCTATGTATTCAACCTGAGACATTGTAAATAATTTACAATGTTTTAGCAAGCTTGCGCTTGTGTAGCAATTTCACATCTATTTTACCAAGTTTTTAATTCAATTCTAAACAGCATTTCAAATCATTTTTCATGCAATTTCTAAAGAATAGAATGGTCAAATCAGGGATAAAATACATGATTTAAGCTGCATGCCAATTTCAGTTCACGATTTCATGCTAAAACATTTCAGATAGTGTCAATATAAAACATGCACCACTTTAAATACATATTTTTCAAAATGATTGAATCATCATAGTAATCTCAAGTAAATTGCAATATAGAACATATCTGAAAATCACAATCATAACTTGAGAACTATGTGAAAGATACACATATAACTTGATAAATCCAACACAATAAGATCCTCAAAGTATTAAAGTAATCATCGGTTAAACCATGAATGCCGGCAATCCCAAACCGACAACATCATCACATGCACATGTGCACCCCGACAAACACATCAGGCAGTTGGTCATGAGTACTCATCTAATGACCATCATCAAGCCCATCTACGTGGGTCACAAAATAGAAATCATATCGCACTCTATGCTCATGACTAGATTACTGAATCGTGCCTTTCTGGTATCTAGAGAATAGAACCGCAGCTTCCATGGCAACTACAGATACATGACTACCTCTAATGGTTGTTCCTACCATAGCAGTTTAGAAAAATGATGCCACTTTAAGCATGGATACCTACCACCTTTGGTGGTTAGAGGCCGGGAGGCTACCCCATACAACCTCTTAGTATAGTGCCCACCATGCCCATTAGCTTAAACAAAGATATGTCTCAATCCCAAAATGATATTAAAACATATATCCTATACTCATGCAAAATTATGCATTTTTGTGGCTCATCTCAAAACAGGGGATTAATGCAATTTCGATTATAATAATTTTTTTCAAAAACACACAAGAGCATATAGCAAGCAATGTCTTTTTCATTTCTCACATAAAATCATGCATCATGAATATGAAGATATATAGATCCCATGCCTCATTTGCAAACATTGCATTCTTAAAAAGCATAAAACAAGGTATCATGATGAAGTGTAAATTCCATGATAGTTAAGTAATCTCAACTAGAAAACATGATAAACTAATATTTGATTATTTAAAATCTCAAGGGCAAATAGATGTTAAAACCACCTACCTCTTAGGCAAAATTCCTAGTTTGGCTACGTTCCTTCTTCAACTCGACTTATAGGTCAATCTCCTCTATTGATGTTACAGAGATCTTGTCAAAGTTGAATCATATACAATTGAGTACATAAGAATTTTATTTTAATCAAAGTCTGACAGTTTAGGTCATCATAAATTGCTTAACTTTTCACTAACCATCTATTCCATAGAGGAATACATGATCAAATAAGTCCTAGATCCATCATGCATTTACCAATTAGTGATCCACAGTTTTAGATTTGCACTTACTATTCACTTAATCCCATTGATAGGCAATTCTAGATCCGAAGGTTTAATCCAATAAATCATGGTAAAATGACCTAAGATTTCGAGGTCTAATCCTTATCCTCATCTCTCTTTTAATTATTTTTAAATATAGTATTACGATATAACTTTCAAGGATGATTGCCTAGGATGGAAGTGTGTATCATCTGGACCCCATTCGAAATCGTTTGGGAAGAATCCAATCCATCAAAGGCTTTGGTTTGTTTGCAACCATTAGTCAAAAGTCACAAATATCTAAATTTAGGGTTTTAGTACAAGATTAAGTGATCGGATCTTGATCTCAACATGTTATTTAACATTTTTGCTAATGGATTAAGGAATCGTTTTACTAATCCTATGTTAATTTGAGCTTAGAGATGCAATGGTGGCATTTGATATCAGATTAGCCATTGTTAAGTCCTTATTCCTTTACTACCCAACCAGATGTCCACATTATTCATCAATTTCCATCTAGATCTTTTAATTTTTTTCATATATTAGTTAATTTAATGTTTTAAAACACATCCGTGGCTTCTGATCATTAATCAAATGTCAAGAAGTTATTGTGAAAATAGTACCTGATCAGACAGCTATGATTGTTCAATCTATTTCTAGCTTAGATCTACCAATTTTGTGTGATTTGAGCTACATTAAGTCTTTAATGTCTTTCAAAAGATAAATTCAGTGAAACCTAAATATGAAGATTATCTCATTTATATTCATCAAAATTAATTTATAATCTTTTAAAATAGAATTTAAAATTTAGGATTGTTACATAATGTTTGTTTCGTATGGTGCCTAGATCCACTAGGTCCTTTATAATATGATAATTACTTCTATGAGCCAGAATCGTTAGTCCTAACAGTCAAAAGATAGAAAGATGCATTATGGTGCATATGAGTAGGTGAAATTCAATTAGTGGGTTAATCCACCTCATGAAATCAGTAAAGAAATTCAAATATAATTCCTTCACATCCTATATATCCATAGTAGACATAGAAATCAATCAAGAAATGTTTAAGCATTAACTTGTGCAAATATATATTAGCATCAACACACTGCATCGGATCCTGAGTGAGATGAAAAATGGGCAAGGTTGCTCAGGCATTCCCCCAAAAAGCAATAAGCTACATCATATCCTAGCTGTAGTGGAAAATGAGCAAGGATTGCTAAAGCATGCCCTCAAAAGCAATGTGCTACATTAGAATCTAGGTGTAGTGAAAAGTAGGCATATGTTCATGCCATGGAGGTCGAGAAGTGTGCTGGTAAATAGGATATCTCAAGAGCATACGATTTGTATCGCCACATGAAATATAGGGACATTGACAGGTAAGAGTTTGGAGTGAGTAGATATGATGAAACATAGATGAGTTAACATCACTTATATCCAAGAAACCAAGTGAAAAGGGACTAAGACTAAAGAAATTGATGAGTATAAACTCTAGTATATAGGAAAGGATAATAATAGAAATGGCGTAGGAATAATAGTGGATAAAGTTATGGATATTAAAAGAATCAATGATAGAATTATAATAGTAAAACTTGTTCTAGGAGAGCAGATATAAATGTTATAAGTTCAAACACACCACAAGTAGGGTTAGAAGATATAATCAAAAGACAATTTCAGGAAGATATGGAGGGAATTATGTAAGAAATTCCCAACATTGAGGGGACATTTATAGGAGCAGACTTAAATTGCCATGTAGGAAAAGAAAAGTAAGGATATGATAACATACAAGGGTATGATATAGGAGAACAAGATGAGATGGGAAAAATTATCCTAGATTTGTCTTTGTCATATAACCTAGCCATTGCAAATACATTATTTAAGAAGAGGGATGAACACTTAATAAGCTTTAAAAGTGGACTTCATAAAATCCAAATAGACTTTTTTTTACTAAGTAATACTAAAAGATCAATGTGTAAAGATTATAAGGTGATACCCGGTGAGAGTTTAACCTCACAACAAAAGTTAATGGTTATAGATATCTATATTAAAAGATGGAAGAAAGGAAATGAACTTAATAGGTATCCAAAAACTAAGTGGTGAAACTTAAAAAGAGAGAAAATAACCTCATTCACAAATAAATTGATAGTAGAAGGAAACTGGAATTATGAAACAGAAGTAAACACCATGTGGACTAATATGGCTGAGTCCATTAAGAAAGTGGTAAAAGATGTTTTAGGAGTATCTAAAGGTAAAAGGCAATTAGTATAGGAAACATGGTGGTGGAGTGAAATAGTGTAAAAATTTATTAAAGAAAAATGGGTGTATTTTAAAGTATAGCAGAAGTCTAGAAATAATGAAAACTATGAATAGTATAAGAATGCTAAAAAGGTTGCAAAGACAATAGTAATTGAGGCTAAATTTAAAGCATATGATGACCTCTATAGTACACTATGATTAAGAGAAGGTTAGAAAGATGTGTTTAAACTTGCAAAAATAAGAGAACAAATGGATAAGGACTTAAATCATGTTAGGTGCATTAGAAGTAATGATCAAAGGGTACTAGTCAAAGAAGACGAGATCAAATAAAGATGAGAAAGTTACTTTAAAAAATTGTTAAATGACAATGGCTCTGAAAATATAGAAATTGAAAATATTATAAACCTAAATAACATTGGACAATTATAGAAATGAACACAGGATTAGAATACCTAAAGTGAAATAGGCCTTGAAAAAGATGAAATCAGAAAAGGCCATGGGAACGATGGTATACCAATGGAGGTTTTGAAGCATATGGGAGATACTGGAGTAATTTGATTGACCAAGTTATTTAACAAGATTATAAAATCAAAGATAATGCAAGATGAATGGAGGAAATAGTCTATTACACCAATTTATAAGAATAAAGCAGACATATAGAGTTGCATTAATTATCAAGGGATCAAACTTATAAGCCACACTATGAAAATTTTTGAAAGAGTGATTGAGAAGAGGCTATGACATGAAACAAGTGTATCAGAGAACTAGTTTGGCTTCATGCTTGGGAGGTCTACCATGGAAGGTATTTTCTTACTAAGACAATTGATAGAGAAATATAGGAAGAGGAGGAAAGACCTCCACATGGTCTTTATTAACTTAGAGAAAGCTTATCATAGAGTCCCTAAAGAGTTAATATGGAGGGTGTTGGGAGAGAAAGGGTTTTGTAGTGGTAAATAGACATAATTAAAGATATGTATGAGGGAGCGGTAATAAATTTTAAGACCACTATTGACGAGACCGATGATTATTTTATCACTGTAGAATTTGCACCAAGGATCAGCATTAAGTCCATATTTTTTCACGTTATTTCTGGATGAAAACCAACAAAATATCTGCACAAAGATATTTCATAGTGCATGCTATTTGCATATAGTCTTACTTGATGAGACAAAGGAGGGTGTAAATACAAAAGCTAGAGTTATGGAGAGAAGCATCAGAATCTAAAGGATTTAGAATCAGCCAAACTAAGACAGCATATATGGAATGCAATCTTAGCAAGGAGAGGAATAGGAGTGGAACACCAGCTAAGATTTTTAACCAAGAAGTCCCCATAAAAGACCATTTTCAATACTAGATCAATTATTCATGAGAGTGGAGAGATTGAGAGGAAGGTTACTCAGAGAATCCAAGCAGGTTGGAAAAAATAGAGATGTGCATCTGGGGTTTCGCATGATCTGCGGGTGCCGCTCAAACTAAAGGAAAAATTCTATAGGATGGTCATAAGGCTAGCCATGCTTTATGGATCAAAGTGTTACGCAATTAAGAAACATCATGTTCATAGGATGAGCATCGTAAAAATGAAGATGTTGAAATGGATGAGTGATAAGACAAGAAAGGATAGAATTAAGAATGAAAACATTAGAGAAACTTAGGGGTAGCACCGATAGGTAACAAGATGAGGGAGATTAGACTTAAATGCTTTGGACATGTCCAAAGAAGATCGAAAATGGCACCGATTAGGAGTGAAGTAATGCAAGTAGAAGGTTCTAAATGGGCAAGTGGAAGGCCTAAAAGAACATGAATAAAAGTGGTGAGAGAAGATTTTAAAACTTTGGGAGTAAATGAAGCCACAATACTTAATAGAGAGGAATGAAGGAATTAGATTCATGTGGCTGACCCCTAATTTGGATAAGGTCTTGATGATGATAATGATGTCAATGTTCTTGAAAACAGAGGTGTAGATACATTCCAAAGTGAGCATAAAGAAAATAACTTATTGGCATAATCCCAAACCTGAACTATAAACTTCCATGTTTTAGTGACAGAAAAGTACATTATTTCATGTTTCAGACATCCAATCTATAATCTTTTTTTAGGAGGTTCTGATTTGTGATTAGCCCATACACTTAAAACATGGTATGCATGTAGCCTCTCAAATTCATTTCATTCATAAGTTGCCCTCTAACTTTTAAGCAGTTTTTTTGTAAGACCCTAGAGAAGAAAGACACTAGCATTAATGGTTGAGTGGGTAGTTGAAATAGCCAAACTTAGGGTGTCAATGGTCCAGTTCCAACTCGATTCCATGGAAAACCAAAACTATGCCATTAAGATTTTATAGTTTTTAGTATTGGACCATTTCAGAGTTCATTTCCTATTATAAAAGTTGTTCCCATACTACTAGTTTCAGTCTGATTCTTGGGTATTTAGCAGTTCTAACATAAAAAGAAAAAAATGCAAAAGATTGGCATTTAAGATGTCAAAAGTTAGGTTACACAATATTAATAGGTAATCATATATTTGTTATTTAACTACTATATGGACAAATAAGAATACACTATAAGAAATAATATAAAAGTTAAAAATGCATATCATGCTTGTACCTATAATACATACATGTGAACTATGACATGAACTCAAAATAGGCCAAGTCACTATTATTAAGAAGATAAAATAACAATCAAGATAAAAAAATATTTAAAAGACTAACCTATTTGATAAAAAAATTCAACATTCTTGCTAAAAATGTTAGCTAAGTTCTTTACACCTAAAGAATTAGTGTTACCTATTCGAGAGAGAGAGCTATCTACGAAAGAGATAAAGAGACTTAGAGAGGTAAAGTGAAGAAAAGATGGAAAGTGTAAGGTGAAAGAAATGAAGGTTTTTCATTTTATTTTATTTTTATTTTTTAATGAAGAAAGGGTTTCAACCTTTAGGCAGTTTTAACTCTTTTAAGGAAATAGTAATATTTTGGACTTTGCTTCCCCGTTTTACAATAGTAATTATACCTAATTAAATTTTCATATTTAAAGATAAGCCACATGGGACCATCTATAAATAATCTCCATATTAAGTTTTACCCTAAAACAAATTAAACTAAATATGAAATAGTATAAAAGATAACTAACTAGTAATATAATTTGTTAGATTTAGATTACTAATTAGCCTCTAATACATTAAAATTTTAAAATAACATTTAGAATATTCTTGTACACTAATTAATATTTTTTGTTTCTCAGTTTTGATCTAGATTTCCTAGCATAAAAATTGATACAATACTAATAAGATTCAATTCTATAAAATGAAAACCAGTAGCGTGCCATTGATTCTAATTTCCTAATTTTTTTGGTTCACTTCCTGCCGATTTTGCAATTTCGGGGATACCATTTACACCCTTATCCAAACTGGCCCAATAACATGCAACGCTAATGATTTATAGTAGGAGGGGCTGGCTTCTGAAAAATCAATTTAGAAGTTAGGGTCAACTTATGATTAAATTGAATTTTGAGGCGACATGCAAAGGTGCTAATTGACTAGTCAAGGAAGACGTCCGATCAACCAAACGCGGGCCGAAGATGTTAAAGTGAGGCATTATCAAGATCCCAACCTGTCGCGGTAGAGAGCAGCATTCCTCTTCTTTCAGAACTCTTCCGTCTATATTAGGTTTTGATAGCATTAAACGGAACCATAAATGCTTCAACCCACAGCGACTGGTATCAACTACTACACATTAAAAACTTTGTCAATAGTGATGGCAGAGGTGGTACATGGCGCTGCCTTCCATTTATGGAAGTATAGTTTTCCGTTTGCCTCCTAATGCGTCTTGTCCATTAATACATTTTTTACTGCATCACGGGAAAGAGAAAATGTTTCAAAAGAAACCGCATCTAGGCTCGTGTGCCCCTTTATCGCTTGGAAAATCATCTTCTTCATGCATTAATACACCACCACCGTCTGAAGAAAATTATCAAATCTATGGGCAGCTGTCGGCGAGAAAGGTATGGCGTTGGCCAAAAATATGATCAGCAATATCACATGGCTAGTCTAGCTAGTGTGCTTAATTATAACAAATCTTACTTGCACGGTAAGACGGTTAAGGTGGTTGGCTAACTTAGATTATGACAAGAGAGAAAATGATAAACAAATTAAGTCTCTGCTCCTATATAAATTTGATTCAACAAAACTTTTAAGACAACCAAGAGAAGAGAGAGAAAGAGGGATCGAAACCCTAGCCTGAGCTTGGTTTTTTCCTCCATGGAAACTTGGTTGTTTTTCCTTTTCTCCGTCTCCTTGTCCCTGGTTGCCTCATTGCTCTTCAACAAAGCCATAATCAGGAAGAAGAAGCTACCGCCAGGCCCTCCAACTATTCCTTTTCTGGGTAACCCTCAATGGCTAAAGAAATCCTTCTTACACATCAAAACTCAACTCCCAGAGCTCCACGACAAGTATGGTCCTGTCATCACACTCCACTTCGGCCCAAAACCAGCTATAGTCATAGCAAATCGCTCCTTGGCTCACGAAGCTCTCATTCAGAAGGGCGCCATATTTGCTGACCGCCCTGAAGTTAACGAAGCTTTCCACTTTGCTAGCAGTAACCGGCACAACATAAACAGCGCAAGCTATGGCCCCTTCTGGCGACTTCTTCGGCGTAACCTCTCTTCGGAACTTTTCCACCCAAACCGGATAAAGTCTTATTCAGGCGGCCGTCGATGGGTCCTCAACCAATTGCTAAAAAGTCTCAGCGCGCAATCCGATCCAGACATCCCAATCTGTGTAATGCAGAACTTTGGCTATGCCATGTTCTCCTTGCTCTTGCTTATGTGTTTCGGTCAGAAACTAGATGAGGACATGATTAAACTGATCGTAATGACGGAGTTGCACATGGTTGTGACTGTATTTAGCTTTGATACCTTCGTTTTCTTGCCAAAGATAGCGTTTAGGAACCAGTGGAAGGCGCTTATGGATGTGCGCAAGAAACAGGAAGAAATTCTTGTGCCTCTCATTAGAGCCCGGAGAGAAGAAAGAATGAAGAGGGAGGAGAACAAAGAAAATGAAGAAACCTTTCTTTTATGCTATGTTGACTCTCTTCTGTCACTCGAACTTCCGGAAGAGGGAGGAAGAAACTTGACTGATAGCGAGATTGTTACTCTCTGTTCTGAGCTTCTTAGCGCCGGAAGTGACACGACGTCGACGGCTTTAGAGTGGACAATGGCGAGATTAGTGAAGCACCAGGATGTCCAGATGAAGCTTTATGAAGAGATCAAGGAAGTGGTTGCAGAAGAAGAAGAAGTCGTCAAAGAAGAAGGCTTACAGAAGATGCCTTATCTGAAAGCAGTTATTATGGAGTCATTGAGAAGGCACCCACCAGCACATTATTCTCTCCCACATGCAGTTTCGGAGGATGTTTCTCTGGATGGGTATGTGATACCAAAAGGCATTACAGTGTATTTCTCAGTAGTGGATGTTGGTTTGGATAGACAGGTGTGGAAAGATCCAGAGGAGTTCAGGCCGGAGAGATTCTTGCAGGGGGAAGAAGTCGATGTAACTGGCAGAAAAGAGATAAAGATGATGCCTTTTGGAGTGGGAAGGAGAATTTGTCCTGGTATGAATTTAGCCATTCTCGTTCTTGAATATTTTGTGGCGAATTTGGTGAGAGACTTCGAGTGGAAGGCCAAGGAAGCGGAAGAAATTGATCTGTCGGAGAATCCGGAGTTCACTGTTGTTATGAAGAATCATTTACGAGCGATTGTGGTTCCCAGGGGGAAGAAGTGAGAGACTCTCTCTCTCTCTCTCTCTCTCTCTCTCTCTCTCTCTCTCTCTCTCTCTCTCTCTCTCTCTCTCTCTCTCTCGTTTTCCGAAATGGATTCCTTACAAGCAGTTTCTTTGGAGGAAACAAGTTTTATTTCCTATTTTGAACTCTTCATTATGTGATTGTACGAAATACTGATTACTCTAAAAAGAAGGGAGGGGCACTGGTAAAAAACAAGATTGATTCAGTTACGACCTTTACTTGTTTCTTTGTCGTTAGAATCAGGGTTGTACTACTGATATCAGAGAAAGGGGAAAAGAATGCACCGTCTAGGGAAGAGAAAGTAGGTACCTACGTGCTGGAGGCGCAGAATATTCCCCCGGTGTGCGGATCCCATCCTTCAAATTTGAACAATCTATCTTGTTCATCACATTCACCATCTGTCAAGATAGGCTATAACAAATATCTCACCCGAGTGGTGCATCTACTAATAAAAAAGTAACTTGTCTTGAGTAATATCCATAGTTTATGTGAAGGATCCCACCTTTGTAGTACTTTTAGGTAGAGATTTTCGGTTTTCCCCACCTTGGGAGAGGGTGATGTAAACCTTTTTATTTCATGTGTACACAAATCAGAAACATATAGCGGAAGCAAGAAAAATGAAATAGATAGGAAACTTACCTCCAGCCATTAGCAACAGACTTAATGAAATCCTTTAAGAGATCTTCTTTTCAATAGCAGATATATATGAAATAACTTCAGGTATCTTCTGATTCAATAGCAGTGAATGATGATGGAGAACATGGATGTTTCATATGCTTGAATCAGGGACCCCTTAAGAGATGATGGTTAATGACAGTTATCCTTCCATCATGGATAACTGCTATGGCAGTTATGACACATGTTAATTAGATTTTTGAATCCCAAATGTTAAGGACCACAAAATATTCTAACATTCTCCTACTTGGTCCAAACATTTGTAACTTTATAAATTCAAAAATCTTAATGTACTAGTCGAACTCACTTTATGCTCCAACAAAGAAATAAATTACATGAATTATGGCTATAATTCTTTTGCAAACAAGTATTACCTTCCTTGTATTACAATGTAATTATCTTCTTTAAAAAAGCCCTTTATGTGCTATTTTTATCTTTATGAACAAGCCTCAAATGCTTATTCTGGGTCCAAACTTAAATATTTGTCATCCAATCATAAATGTATACAAACCAAAATGGAGACAAAAGCAATAATTTAGAGTTTATGACTAATATGTGCTATAAATATATCATCATAGTTTAAATAGAAGGTGACAAATGAGAACAAAGTCTCATTCTTGTTGCATGATGTGACACTAAATTTTTCTAAACCTTTTTCACAAAGTAATAATAATGATAATATGTTTTAAGAAAAATAGACGGGATCCCTCAAAATGAAAACTCAAATATCTATAAATTTTTGCGCACTGTTAAAAGAATTAGCTTAAAACAAAAACCTTAGAGGGTCAATCCCATTCCAAAACTGTAGCAATAAATAAAATCAAATCTGGATACTCTGAGCATGCTTGATTTAAAACCACGAGAAATGCACAAGCTGAGTAAAGACAATAATAAATCAAGCCAAAAAGTCACCAGGTTCCATCCATGATCATCACAATAATTACATCTGAAATTTAATGTTCACTACACCATAGTATGGGTTCAATCTATCCAAATATGTAAACAACCTAATAAAGTCCCAAAGGTCTAATACAAGTCTAAGAGACATACACTAATCTGTCTTCAAACACAAAAAGTGGATAGTCTTCAGGTCCTCGCCCAAATCAATGCTACTCTACCCGCTTTCCTTTCTTCTTGTCGAGCTCCAAATCTAAGGCATTACAAAACAAAGCAATGCCTCAGCAAGCTATGCTTGTGTAGGTGATCACACTCAATTAAAGTTTAATAAAATCCTATGGTAAATCTCAAGAAACAAATATATATAAGACATGTCGAATAATCGGATGCTCATGATGGAGTAAAATATGAAAATCATAAATCTTTACAAATAGATATCAAGCCAAATCATGATGGCATGCAAGGCATGATAAAAAGTACATATGTGCATCCATCAAAATAATATGAGTCCATGTCCTCAGAATACTATGTGTACAAGTAATAATAAATAGGACATTGTATCAAAAACAATCCTAAGAGTGCCCCACGAATATCAATCAAGGGCGATGAGTACTCACACCAACCCTGGGTCCCTCTTGTGCAGCCCACATCAACCCCTAAAGTCTCTCATAGCCTAGGCCTAGCTTGCCCCAGTTCACCCCACATATAAATCTATATGAGCATACAAAATAACAATATGGGTTACTGTGCTGCAATGGCAACCTCAACAGGATCTGAACCACTGCCATTCTCCTTCGACACCCAAATGGGAGACTTTCTCCATCCCCATGGGAAGGAACAGACCCGTAGGGGGGACTACCCATGATACTACCACCTACATACCTGACCCTGCATCACTCAAGGGTAGTGTTTAATTATCATCACCACAAAGTTAGAGGGCAGGTGGCCAACCCTACAACCCTCCTAGCATGGTACCCATCAGGTGGAAGCACCCGTCATAAATCAACAACAAGTCATAAATCATGGAAAGACTCCATAAAATAATCTCAATAAGTATGATCAAAACTCATGATAATTACAGTACGTCACATGTAAAACATGGTTATTCACAAAAATGCAATATCATAATACCAATAAGAAGTAGGAGCACATTTATGTGATCATGAGAAAACACAAAAGCACATGCCTCAAAAACTTTAGAAAATAGGTCATGTTTACTAAAATCACAGAGAAACTTTGAATGAAATCACCTACCTCGATAATGGCGGTATTCTAATCAGGCACGTGGGCAATGTCACGCTTGCGCTCTGACGTACCTGTCACATCATAAGTCATCTATCACTTGGAAATTCAATGAGAACTATTCTTTTAATTCCCTAAATCATCTCATATTCGATGTATCCCATCAAGGTCTAAGGCCTGATCATCCATTGATTAGCCTGATCTAGGTTATCTAATGGTATTCAGTGGTTTAACCATTTAAAAGGTATTTAGATCTAGATTTTTACCTTGAATCTAGGTCTGTGTCATTGAGACGATCACAGCGCCTCTTTCGGATCGCTATTTGGACCTCTGTAGCTCCTAAAATCACATTTTTTATGAATGCACAGCTCAAAAAGATCCAAACATCAAGAAAAAACTGCACAGCACTTGGTGCGCGCGTGCCCTGCCCGCATGTGCCACCTGCGTGAGTACGTGTGCCACCCGCGTGCATGCACGTGTAGCCTGCAAGTAAGTGCGTGCAGTTGGCGTGCCGCCGTGTGTCATCGCGTGCGCTCGCCACCTAATGTGCCCACCTCCTGATGCGCCCACATGCGTTCCAGCCCAAGTGTCTCTTGCATGCGCCGTTGAGCTGCCGTTGCCGGGAACGATGACTAACTGGCCGCAGTAGCCAAAGACGACGGCCGGACTCCTGTCACCGCCGACGACTCTCAAGTGTCCAAATGGTGCGATTTTTGCACTGTTTCACTTAATTTTTCACATAGATCTCGTTTTAAGCTCCCTTTCAACAAATTCCATCATTATCTTACATTTTTACGTGATTTCCATTACGTTCCTAAAAATCTTCCTCTTACTATTTTTTGAGGTTTTCGACATCCCTAGCCGTCCGATCACCATGAAAATTTATGGGTTTGTTCTTTGTGTTACTATGCATAAGATGAATAGTTCAGATCATGATATAATACCATTTCATTGGGTTAGTTTTGCATAAACAATAGAATTTATGCAATCTTTGGAAAAATGACTTTCCACGTCGTTTTCGGTGTTAAAACTCATGAAAACTCCGCACCATATTGGAATGGAGAATGTGGGAAGGGGGAATGAGGCTTTCCTCAAATCAGGCTGGCCGATTACAGCCGAAATCCATCGCACGCACTGCAGCAAGTGGTAAAAGCTGCTCTTATTAGAAAAGTAGCAGTTGCCGGTGATCTGTGACCAGTGACATGGGAACTAAGAGCGGAGAAGAAATGGCTGTGTGGGAAAATAAGTAGGCATTTTAAAGCCTTATTCGTGGGTTCCCACGTCCAATCTATGGGCCCCACACGTATTTGTTGTTTTACTTCCTTTTTCTATTTAATTAAATACTATAATTAAAATAATTAGTCATTCTTCCTCCGGTCTCCGATTTTAGCATTCTTAGTGGTGTTGGATTCTATTTTTCAAGTACATTTTAATTATTGAGGTTTCAACTCGTGATTTAATCTCTAAAATTATCAATTCCACTATTACCTCAATTTTTTGCAAAATTCCACAAATCATGCATTTTTAGAATTTAAAAATGGCAGATATTATATCGTACCCACCTTATAAAAAATTTCGTCCTCGAAATTCTTTCCATGTCATTCCTCAACAATTCTAGAACATCCCTATATCACAAGACCCACATATGGGATCATCATTTCATAGTCAAATGTCAATAAACAATTTGACATCATGTTATCTCCGAGAGCTCATACATATAAACCAATGTATGTTTTAAGCCATTCTAAAATCGATACTTATATTGTGGTTAGAACACATAATAACCACACATATAATGCCATTTACACAAATAACACTTGCGTCGAAGAGTTAATCATTTGCTTAGATCTTGAGCATAAATAAATCTCCATGTCAACAAAATTGAAGTGCCACAACTCACATATAGGCAATTCCACGTCAAGTCCATTCCAGCGCATATTACCTCATCATTAAGCAATGTATATTCATCAATCCATCTCACATCAACTCCTGAATAGGCAATACATGCCAATCAAAATTAGTGCGTATCTTCTCATCAATAGGCAATCATATGCTAATCAAAATCCAGTCCATAGCATAATCATGCTGTGAGTACCTAGAAGCCTGCCACCTAAAAGGTTGCCACCTAGAAGCCTGCCGGTGCCTCGGGCACCCGCCCTCATCGGCCGCCCTCTTAGACCACCCTCGTCGGCTACTCATAGGTATAAGCTAAAATTTTGAGCTAATTACACATAAGAAATGCTCTCATACTAAACATACTTTACAGTCACACCTCTCAGCTGCATGAGAAATCAGGATCGTATGCGTAATATAAAACAATACCCATGTCATTGCTATCCAGAGAACTCAATCATCCCATAATAACTGTTCACTAGACTAAAGAGACTATGAACCTTAATCATTAGTTTAACTAGTCCCAAATTATCACAGTCCCCATAATTGTATCTCTATTAGTAGAGGTATCGCAGTCAAGAAAATTCATCTTCTTTGACCATAATTCTTACTCACATACATTTATAGCAAATGATGAGTCCTTTAGATACTCAGAATAATGCACAAGGACTTCTTGTGCTCATCAAAGTTATGGAATACACAAAAACATTATCTACCACATAATCATGACTCAACTCAGTAACTTCCAGAATTTTAGCACATCATATCCATACATACTACTAGTGTACTAATTTCATTAATTAATATCACCCCTAGCTTGTAATAATCGTAACAAGTTCCAAAAATTGTCTTAAAGACATATTAGTAACAATCCTCAGCTAGTGTTAACCAGGCCTCAAATCAATATCCACTAATATTATGCACCATCCAAGGCTGATCATATAGATCATCAATATATGATAAAGAATATCAATTCTCCTCTGTGAAGCTATCAAATAATTAACAATCCGTACTTAGCAATAAGAATCTATCTTTCTTCTCACAAA
The DNA here is from genome assembly GCA_035236585.1 of Warburgia ugandensis. NCBI lineage: Eukaryota > Viridiplantae > Streptophyta > Magnoliopsida > Canellales > Canellaceae > Warburgia > Warburgia ugandensis. The sequence continues at coordinate 34,651,914 of CP141139.1, forward strand.
GAGGATTAATGTATCCCATGAAGACCCACCAGGTGTGATAATCTCTTATCAAATAACTACCATAGCTAGAATTCTTCCAGTGCAGTCGGGGCCATCTTGTATGGCTCCTTAGGAAATGCCACTATATCTGATGCTAAATAAACATAAAAATCAATCTCTCATGATGTACAATCCTGAAACCTCCTCATGAAGATCGTGAATCTTCACACACCCTCTGTGTGCTCAATTTGTAGCCATTCTCTATCACCCACAATCACAAAACCAGGAGAACTCAGTACATCAGATGAGTACTATATTGCCTTCGAGGCAAGGTTAATGCAAATCTCAATGATGCCCCTTCTCACTCAAGAGTGAGATCAATAGTTATTTGGTATATCAAAAGTACATTTCATCTCACTGCAATCAACTATCCTCTACAATAGAATCCATTCCAAGGATGATATCATAATCCCTTAAATCAAGGATGATAAAGTCAGTATCTATCTTCTCACTCGTCATCATTTCCACCAGTACTCGTTAAAGGTACTTACAAGTTTCAATAACTTGCCAATCAGTGTCATAACCTCCAACCCCAAGGATCTTTAAACGCATATAAAGGCATATTCATCAGGGTGCCAACACTTAAACCAAAAGGCGACTGGATCCTAAATTAAGGAGGATCTTGTTATGTCTATCCACAATCGAAAGAGTACCATTCACAATGTAGGTTGAGGTTTGTACTTTCATCCAATAATGGTAATACTCATTATTACCAATGTGGGGCCATCTTGCACTATCTCCAATGTCAGTCAGTCTGACTCTTTGTCCACTAGGACAGTCTCTAAAAGAATATCTTAACTCTCCACAGTCAAAACATCTAAAGGGTTGTCACCATGATGGCGGCTATTGATGCCATTACCATTGTTGTGGTGGTCTACTAACTCTAAGACATAGTTGTCTAGGTGTCTGTCCTTACCACTAATGCACATTATGTCTCTCTTCTGTATCCCAACCCCGCCTGATCAAATGTTGCTGGCTCAATGGTCTCTGCAGTCATGTCAATGAAAGGTCTCTTGCCCTTACTAAGCTGACTTGAACTACCCATGTTCAAGTTTCTGCAATTAGTCTTGACCTAAAAGGATCCCTCTTTACATAGAGGTTATATTTGCACCTCGTAACTAGTGTAGAATGTGACACAATCATCTGATGCCTTAATACAATTGTCAACATATGGCAATCTATCCCTGGTCTCCTTCTTCATGGTGAAGGAGTTAGAGTAAGTCTCTTCAACTGAGTATACTGGTTCAGTACCATTGAATCATCTAATTCTTCTCTTCAAATGGCAAACCCCCTTAGTTTTCAAAAATACTAATTATAACAAGCCTTCCCAAGGGCCTTCTAGATAAAAGTCTTAGCAGTAGAGGAACACATCTTCTCCAATAACCATCCTTAAAATCCTCATAATTATATTTTCAGTGTCCTCACTTCCACTATTTCACTTTCTTGAACTAAGGAATTATTTCATGGTCATATCAATCAAAATCATTTACAACTCAATTTATTTCACACTCAATGAAAATTATCCTTTATAATACTTCCTTAGTCATCAAAAACCACAATATCATCTCTATCAATGTTGGATGTAAATCAATCATAATTAACTTCGTCTTGCCTTATTCACTTCTTTCTAGTTGATTTATTACAAAATCATTTCAATTCAAGAATTATTCTCACAACTTAATCATCATGTCCTCCAGGTAATATGCACTTCAAATCATAATTAAAACCTCAAAAAATAATTTGTAAGTATTCATTCCCAATTAATGTCTGATATCAATATCTTTGTAAGCTCAAGAACTCATTAGTTTTTATCTCACCTTATTCTCACAGCAATATTCATTCTCCACATCAACTTCAATAAATATCTCTTCCCACTCGATTCACATCATTACCATTAACTATTATCATAAAAAGGTTGTTATCTCAATCATAATTGAAAATCCTCATAATGATTCATAGACATTTACTTTTCATTAATGACTAGCTTTCAACACCTCTTTATACACTAAACTCGCCAGTTTTTTTTTTTGTCTCAAAATCAGATATTTCATCCATAGGAACACTAGGATTTTATTTCATCAATTTTCAATGATTTTCCCCATATTACAAATTTTTTATCAAATAAACCCGCTTCAAGTTTCAACCGATACCACACTCCTCTCAACTTTCTCAAGTTCTCAATAGTTGTGACCATTTTTTATCCTTCATCATTTTCATCATACTATTGTCATAACAAAAATTGTTAGACCTTTTCCAATAGTTTACTCACACCATTCAAGTTAGAACTTGAACTCTTAAAAGCGAATCATATAAATATATCCACTATCATATAATAAGGTTTGCATATGCAATTATCAATCATACTCCCCATCTAGATTCTATACTATAAGAATCATACACTTTCCTTGGAAGTTCGTTTTCACGTAATCATGCAAGGATTCAAAATATCATCTTTATTAAAGAAGGTTTGCCAATTCTCATGGCATCAATTATTCACAATCATCATATCTCTGTAATTCACAGTTAAGAATTACTTTGCCTCAATGGATTGTATATGTAATATCAGGCTCTATACCATTCAGGCCACTGAGTTTATGTCACAAGCTCCTTGCCCTGAAAACTCAGCAGGAATGGCAACTAGTGGAGTGGGGATGGACCTAGTCTTCCTTCAAGGAACCATCTATTAAGAGCCCAATAACACATTGTATAAGTATTTCTCCTATCTCCATCTAAGTCATGAACTTATGGGTTGTAACTCTAATTGGACCCTTAAAGTGGTGATGATGGAATAAACCGAGCTCTAATACCAAACTATGACACCCCAGGTATTTCTAAACCTTTTTCCCAAAGTAATAATAATGATAATATGTTTTAAGAAAAATAGATAGGATCCCTAAAATGAAAACTCAAATGTCTATAAATTTTTGTGCAGTATTAAAAGAATTAACTGGAAACAAAAACCTCAGGGGTCAACCACATTCCAAAAATGCAACAATAAATAAAATCAAATCCGGATACTTTGAGCATGCTCAATATAAAACCACAAGAAATGCACAAGCTAAGTAAAGACAATAATAAATCAAGTCAAAAAGCCACCAAGTTCCATCCATGATCACCACAATCATTACATCTAAAATTTAACGTTCACTAGACCATAGTATGGGTCCAATCCATCCAAATATGTAAACATCCCAATAAATTCCCAAAGGTCTAATACAAGTTTAAGAGACATACATTAATATGTTTATGAACACAAAACGTGGATAGTCTTCAAGTCCTCGCCCAAATCAATGCTACTCCACCAGCTTTCCTTTCTAGCTGTCGTGCTCCAGATCTGAAGCATTGCAAAACAAAGTAATGCCTCAGTAAGCTATGCTTGTGTAAGTGATCATGATGGAGTAACATGTGAAAATCCCATGGTGAATCTCAAGAAACAAACATATATAAGGCACGTCAAATAATCAGACACTCATGATGGAGTAACATATGAAAATCATAAATCTTCACAAATAGATATCAACTCAAATCATGATGGCATGCAAGGCATGATACAAAGTACAGATGTGCATCCATCAAAATAATACGAGTCCATGTCCTCAAAATACTATGTATACAAGTCATGATAAATAGGGCACTGTATCAAAAACAATCCCAAGAGTGTCCCACGATGCTCAATCACCTGTGATGAGTACTCATACCAACCCTGGGTCTCTCTCGTGCAGCCCGCATCAACCCCCAGAGTCCCTCATGGCCTAGGCCCAGCTTGTCCCAGTTTACCCCACATATAAATCCACATGAGCATACAAAATAATAGTATGGGCTACTATGCTGCAGTGGCAACCCCAACAGGATCTGAACCTCTGCCACTCCCCGTTGACACCCAAACGGGAGACTTTCTCCGTCCCCATGGGAAGGAATGGACCCGTAGGAGAGACTATCCATGATACCACCACCTATGTACTTGACCCTGTATCACTTAGGGGCAGTATCTAATCATCATCATCATCATCACAAAGTCAGAGGGCGGGTGGCCAACCCTATAACCCTCCTAGCATAGTACCCACCGGGTGGAAGCACCCGTCATAAATCAACAACAAGTCACAAATCATGGAAAGACTCCATAAAATAATCTCAATAAGTATGATCAAAACTCATGATAATTACAGTACGTCACGTGTAAAACATGGTTATTCGCATAAATGAAACATCATAATACTAGCAAGAAGTATGAGCACATTTATGTGATCATGAGAAAACACAAAAGCACATGCCTCAAGAACTTTAGAAAAAAGGTCATGGTTACTGAAATCACGGAGAAACTTAGAATGAAATCACCTACCTCGATAATGGTGATGCACTAATCAAGCACGTGGGCAATGTCACGTCGCGCGCTCTGACATACATGTCACATCATAAGTCATCTATCACTTAGCAATTCAATGAGATCTATTCTTCTAATCCCCTAGATCATCTCATATTCGATGTATCCCATCAAGGTCTAAGGCTTGATCATCCATTGATCAACTTGATCTAAGTTATCTAATAGTATTTAGTGGTTTAACCATTTAAAAGGTGTTTAGATCTAGTTTTTTATCTTGAATCTAGGTCTATGTCGTTAAGACAATCACACGCCTCTTTCAGATCACGATTTGGACCTCTGTAGCTCTTAAAATCACATTTTTTGTGAATGCACAGCTCAAAAAGATCCAAAAATCAAGAAAAAACCACGTCGCACGTGGCACATGTGCAGCCTGCGAGTGCACGCTTGCAATTTGCATGCGCACATGTAAGTGTGTGCCACGAGCGTGTGCTCATGTGCCACCACACATCGTCACGTGCGCTCATCGCCCGATGCGCCTGCATGCGTTCTAGCCCAAGCGTCTCCTGCATGCGCCGTCGAGCTGCTGCTAATGGGTGCCATCGTCGGGAATGGTAGCCGGACTCTGATTGCCGCCGGTGACTCTCAAGTGTCCAAATGGTGCGATTTTTGCACCGTTTCGCTTAGTTTTTTGGATAGATCCTGTTTTTAAGTTCCCTTTCAACAAATTCTATCATTATCTCATGTTTTTACATTATTTTCATCATGTTCTTAAAAATCTTCTTCTTACTATTTTCTAACTTTTCCTACATTCCTAGCCATCCGATCACTATGAAAATTCATGGGTTTGTTCTTTGTGTTACTATGCACAAGATGAACGGTTCATATCACAATCTGAAATCATTTCATTGGGTTAGTTTTGCGAAAACAATAGAATTTATCCAATTGCCGAAAAAATGACTTTCCACGTCATTTCCAGCATTAAAACTCATGAAAACTCTGCACCTTATTGGAATGGAGAATGTGTCAAGGGGGAAGCTTACCTTGAATTAGGCCGATTGATTACAGCTGAAATCCATCGCGCGCTGCAGCAAGTGGAAAAAGGCACTCTTGCTGGAAAAGTAGCAGTTGCCGATGATCTGTCGTTGGTGACACGGGAACTGAGAGGGGAGAAGAAATGGCTATGCAGGAAAACAAGTCGGCATTTTAAAGCCTTATTTGTGGGTTCCCGCGTATGGGCCCCAAGCATATTTACTATTTTACTTCCTTTTTCCATTTTATTAAATACTATAATTAAAATAATTAGCCATTCTTCTTCTGGTCTCCGATTTTAGTGTTCTTGGTGGCATTGGATTCTATTTTTTGAGTACATTCCAATTATTGAGGTTTTAACTCATGATTTAATCTCTAAAATTCTCAATTCCACAATTACCTCAATTTTTTGCAAAATTTCACAAATCATGCATTTTCAAAATTCAAAAATGGCGGATAGTACACATGATCCTTAAACAACTTTGGTGGCATGCCTTTCGTTAAAGGATCTGCAATCATTAGCTCAGTACGAATGTGTTCAATGAGCACTTCATTCCTTTTTATGTGCTCTCTGACTACTAAGTACTTAATGTCAATGTGTTAACTATGACTTCCACTTTTATTATTCTTAGCAAAGAACACAACAGCTGAATTATCACAGTATATCTTCAATGGCCTAGAGATGGAATCAACAACTCGAAGCACAGAAATGAAACTCTTCAACCATATACCTTGCCGGGTCACCTCAAAACAAGAAACAAACTCATCTTTCATAGTGGAAGTAGCAATCAAAGGCTGCTTTGTAGTTCTCTAAGATATAGCTCCTCTAGTAAATAAGAAGATATATCTAGTTGTTGATTTGCTCGAATCAAGACAACCAACAGAGTTTGAATATGAATATCCAACAACCTCCAAGTCATCAGTCTGTCTATATGTAATTATGTAATCTTTAGTCCCTTCAATGTATGACATGACCTTCTTTACAGCTCTCCAGTGGTCCAAACTTGGGTTACTTTGATATCTTCCCAACATTCCAACTGCAAATGCAATGTCTGGTCTAGTACACACCTGAGCATACATCAAGCTTCCAACAACTGAAGTATAAGGAAAGTTTTTAATCTATTCCCTTTCAAGGTCATTCTTGGGACATTGATTCAAATTGAATCTGTCACCCTTAACAATAGGTGTTATATTAGGTAAACAATCTTTTATCCAAAATCTCTCAAAAACTTTGTTGATATAGGCTTCTTGAGACAAGCCCAAAATACCCTGAGACCTATCTCTATCAATCTTAATGCCAATGATATAAGATGCCTCACCCATATCCTTCATATCAAAGTTTTGAGAGAGAAATTGTTTCACCACATATGGCAATCCCATATCATTAGTTGCAAGCAAAATGTCATCCACGTATAGGACTAGAAAAATGATCTTACTCCCACTAACCTTATGATATATACATTCATCCAAAATGTTTGCTACAAAACCAAATGAAGAGGTAACATTATGAAATTTTAAATACCATTGATGGGAGGCTTGTTTCAGTCCATATATAGAATTTTTAAGCTTGCAAACTAAATGATGACCATCACTTGAGACAAAACCTTCAGGTTGTTTCATATAAACATCTTCCTCTAAATCATCATTGAGAAATGCCGTTTTCACATCCATTTGATGTAAATCTAAGTCAAAATGAGCAACCAATGCCATGATGATACGGAAAGAATCCTTTTTAGAAACAAAAGAAAATGTTTCTCTATAATCAATTCCTTCCTTTTGTGTGAATCCTTTTGCAACAAGTCTAGCCTTGTATTGCTCAATGTTGCCTAATGAATCTTTCTTGGTTTTGAAAACCCATTTACAACCAATGGTCTTAGCCCCATTAGGCAACTCTACAAGATCTCAGACTTGATTGTCTATCATAGAATCCATCTCATCATTCATAGCATTATGTCATAAGTTAGATTTACTACTATTCATAGCTTGTGAAAATGTCTCAAGGTCATTATCAACACAAATATCATAGTTAGATTCTTGTAGGTAGACAACGCAGTCAGTAGAAATTGCTGACTTCCTTACTCTAGTAGATCTCCTCAAAGGTACATCATTAACCTCTTGGGGAGGCTCATGATCATCAACTTGTTGTGGTTGATGATCAATGGGATCTACTAAAACATTACCAACATGACCTGGATTTTCAACAACTAGTTGTCCAATATCCATCACATTTTGATGGGTGTCATTAATAATAACTAATCTACAGCTTGATGTAGGAGTTGAATCAGAAATACGATTTTCCTCAAAAATTAAATTTTGAGGTCGAACACACCTACTAACCACGTCGTTCTCAAGAAATTTAGCATTTCTTAATTCCACAATTCTACTACTATGGGATGGACAATAAAATCTGTATCCCTTAGCATTTTTAGCATATTCAATAAAATATGCACTAACAGTCCACAGGTCCAACTTCTTTTCATATGGATTATAAGCTCTAACTTCAGCCAGACAACCCCAGATGAGTATATGTCTCACACTCGGTTTCCAACCTTTCCATAATTCAAATGGCATTTTAGAAACAGCCTCAGTTGGAACTTGATTTAATATATACGTTGCTATTTTTAGAGCTTCACTCCATAATGACAAAGGAAGATTGGAGTTGCTAAGCATACTCCTCACCATATCCATTAAAGTTCTATTTTTTCTTTCTACTACACCATTTTGATCTGGTGAACCAGGAAAGGTGTTTTGAGCTACAATACCTTGCTCTTAAAGAAACTTAGCAAATGGACTAGGTACCTGTCCAGTCCCTGTGTACCTTCCATAATATTCACCGCCTCTATCAAATCTCACGATTTTGATTTGTTTACCACATTGTTTATCTACCTCTATTTTATATATTTTAAAAGCATCCAACGCTTCGCTCTTATTATGAAGCAAGTAAAGATACATAAATCTTAAGTCATCATCTATAAAGGTAATGAAATATTTTTGACCATCCATGCTCACGTCACGACAATAAATGTCAGTGTGTATGATCTCTAATATGCAGAACTCCTCTTTGCACCCTTTTTAGACTTATTGGTTCGCTTGCCTTTAATGCAGTCCACATATGAATCAAAGTCTGTAAAATCAAGAGTCTCAAGAACTCCATCTTTTACTAACCTTTTGATTCTATCAATGGAGATATGTCCTAATCTCCGGTGCCACAACATAGAGGATTTCTCATTCATAATGTTATGCTTAATACCAGCGTTACCATGCATAGCCATGACTTCATTGGAGACATCATTATTTAAATGAATTTTGTACAAATCATCATTCATTGTGCCACTACCAACAAGTACTGAATTTTTGTATAAATTAAAAGAAGTTTTATGAAAGTAGAAGGAAAATCTAAATGGTACAAGTTTAGATACAGAAATCAAATTCCTAGAAAAGCTTAGAATATAAAAGGTTCTTTTCCAATCAAGTACAAAGCCAATTTGTAAAATAAGTCTATATGTCCTCACAGCTTTGACAAGTGAATGCATCTTGTTTCCTGAATAGATGCTCCATTCACTTTCCATCGGCCTCCTTTGATTTAGAAAACCCTGCATGGTATTACAAATATGAATTATAGAACCAGAATCAATCCACCATGTGATATGTGAAACATCAACCATATTAAATTCACAACATACAAAAAAATTTCGATTACCTTTCTTTTCCTGCCAAGCCTTCCTCTTAGGACAATCTTTCCTCATGTGTCCTTTCTTTTTACAAAAGAAACACCTCATAGCCTCCTTTTTATTAGTATGGGCTATAGCTTTGCCTTTCACTTTCCTTTTAATGGCTTGCTTCTTGTCCTTTTTATGAGTCGTCATACGTGCACTCTCACCCATTTCTTGAACTAATCTCTCCTCTTCTTGAACACACATGGTCAAGAGTTCATTAATTGACCAGTTTTCCTTATGTGTGTTATATGAAATTTTAAACGGTCCATACTAAGAAGGGAGAGAGTTCAAGACAAAATACACTAAAAAGGACTCAGATATCTCAATCTGCAGTGACTTTAACTAAGTATCTATGTCCCTCATCTGCATAATGTACTCATGCATGCCTCGAGTGCCAATCAATCTCATTGATGACAACTTGTTCATTAGGGTGCTAGTCAATGCTTTATCTGATGACTCAAATTGTTCATCAATGGCATTCATAAGATCTTTGACATTCACACTTTCAAGTATCGACCCATGGATGCTAGTACTAATACGAGATTTAATGAACATCATGTTGAAGCAATTAGATCACTCCCAATGTTCATACAGAGTGATCTGGGCATGAGTATTGGATTCCTTAATTTCAAGAGGCTCTTCCTTCTAAAGACCATAGTGAAGATCCATACACCCTAAATGAAGGAGAATTTTCTCCTTCTAGAATTTATAGTTGTCACCAGTTAAGTAGGGAACTTCAGATTTTTCATCAGACAATATTAATAATTGAATAACTGCAAATAAATAAAATAAATAAATAACACATGCTTACTAACAATTATGAGGCATAATCCATCAATCATAATGATAAGCTTACCAATGCAAGTCATATAAAAAATATGAATAACTATGTCATTAAAATCTACCTGTGGGCAAAGATTTTAACACAAAATTGATTCACTAATAGTTATGATAAAACTAATAAATTATACTTATTTCTTAATGCCTGTGGGCTAATTAAGAAATAAATACTATTTTACTATTTCATCCTAATTAACCATAATAATATAATACTTTTCCTGTAGCATAAAATTACTATATCAATATGTTAATTAGAATTTGATGTCATTTAAAAACTTAATATGATCATCAATTTTAATTAAACACTTATTATATGTATTTTCATCTTTAAGGATGATGTGGCAATCCTCAAATATTAAATACATATTGATCACATGACATCCAGGAAATAATCAAGACAATTCCATATAAGCATACTATAAATAAAATTAAATAATTTATTATTTTTATAATGTCTTAAAATTAAACTTTAATTATTAACTAATTTAGAAAAAAATTCTAAAATAACAGTCAATTAATTCTAGAAATTTAAAGAACAAATTAAATTAATTTTGACCATTTGTTCATATATCAAGTTTAAGAAAATTTTATAAGAGGTGTACTTATGTATCACACTTTCTCTTTTTTAATTATATATATATATATATATATATATATCCATCGTCACTTCCATTTAGAAAACCCCAAAACAGATTCCCTCTTCCCTTTCGTTATCTCCCTTTTTTCACAAATCCAGACCCTAGCAAAGCCTCATCAGTGATGATGCAACCAATGGCCAATGATCCAATAATCATGCCGAATCAGCAGCACCAGTCTAGGAAGGTGGTCACCATGGTTGCGCTGATCTAAGCAATGTTGTCAGCCATTTAAGCATGAAAAGCAGAGAGAGTAAGAAAAAATCTTCCATTATGCAAATCCAACATTTTCTCCCTCTCTTCCAAAACGAGCCCCCATCCAAATCCTCATCACTAATGGATTTGATGCAGTAAAATATCACTGTAGTTAAGTGAGATAATCCCACAAGAAAATGCAAGCATCAAGGGGAAAAAACCAGCATGTTCACTGGGAAAGAAAATAGCTATAGAGAGAGGATAGGGTGCAGCCAGCCACATTAGTTGGCCATGTCAGTCAGGTGCATCTGGCAGTGCAGAAAATTGGAAACATTAGGTGGGTTTTCTTGTTTTTTAGCCAGATTACACCAGCCATTCGCATTTGGCTACAAATCAAGCAAAGAAATAGGAGGAAGGGTAGAGGTGTGATCGTTGCTCTAGCAAGCACACCAGATTATTGGTGTTGGAGTGAAGGGAAAACAATGAAATGGGTTTCTTCACACTATGATGAAGATCGAAAGTGAGAAAACATGGGGTTAGATTAGAGAGGTAAGCTTCCCTTCAGCAGTGACGACTTCCTGCTCTAGACAATGAGAAAGACAACGATGAACTGGAATGTTTATAACCCAACACACCTTCTGATCTGAAACCCAAATAACCTTCTATAACTGTCCATCATATATACCCATTTATCCATTTTCGTCATCCTCATTCAAGGATCCAGTATGGAACATTCTCACTGTCTTAAGGTAGTATTTTACATGAAAAAGGGTAATGGGTACGGTGTGAAATTTTCCCAATTTTCATCTTGAACAAATTTCTGTAATTGACAACTCTCAAGGCCCTCATCTATTGATTCATTTAAGAATCCTGATTTAGAGGCACAAAAAATCTCTGTATTCCACATGGAAGAAATGGCAGCATTTGTTGATAGCTTTTGCATGGTAGATGTTTTAGATATGGGAGCAACTACCAATGGTGTTAGATTCCTATGATTTCAGTCCAGCCATTTCACAATCAAAAATGAAAATAACATAGGCTGCTGGGTAGAGGAATCAGATGCTTCGATACCACATGTAAACCTTTCTATTTCATGTTTACACAAATTAGAAACATATAGCGGAAGTAAGAAAAATGAAATAGATAGGAAACTTACCTCCAACCATTAGCAGCAGACTTGATGCAATCCTTTAAGAGATCTTCTTTTCAATAGCAGATGTATCTGAAATAACTTCAGGTATCTTCTGATTCAATAGCAATGAATGATGATGGAGAGCAGGGATGTTTCATCTGCTTGAATTAGGGACCCCTTAAGAGATGATGGCTAATGGCAGTTATCCTTCCATCAAGGATAATTGCCATGGCAGTTATGACACATGTTAATAGGATTTTTGAATCCCAAATGTTAAGGACCACAAAATATTCTAACAAGTGAATTAGATGAACTAAACGAATTGTTCAAAGATTGGAGGGATGGGTTTGCATGCCTACTCCATTATCTAAGGAACATTATATATGTACGTCCACCGTATAGGAACCAAGAAAAAGATGCATCTTTATGAAAGTGAGAGACTTATCAAGTATGGATGCCTGTTTTCGAAACCATCTAGGAAGTCAAACCCATGGACCTCTTTTTTCTTAGGGGCTATATGATCTTGTTTAGAATGGATCAATTGCGGTCTTTCATTGACAACTCAAAGTCACTGCATAGACAAAAGGCTCTAGGACATACAGATATCTAAAGATTAGGTTCGTAACTTATTCATGAGGTTGAAAAGTGTTAGGCACTACCCCTACACAGTCTATGGATCAGTCTCTACTAAATGAATCAATTACTCTATCTTAGGTGTAGAGATTTACAAATGGTCATCCTATGCATCTCTTACTTTTTGTCATAGAATGCATGAGAATTTTGGGAGGATAACAAGCTATGTATTTGAAATGAGATGCTTAAAATGCATAGAATAACAATATATTCTAGTATATAGTCTTAAAGGGTTTTTCTTGTTATATAGGGCAAGCAAGCCTCCTTTTATTAGGCATACTAAGCCAAGAACAAAATGTTAGCTTCACAATTTTTATTAGAAAATTTCCTCGTGCTATGGGAGTAGGAAAAACCACTAACTAAGATAAAAGGGTCCTTGGGAAGGAGAGCATGGCTCTTCTCATTCCCCTCTCAACCAGGAAAAGCTATATTCTACTCTACTGAAAAGACTATAGTACAAAGCAAGAAACTTATACTAGAAAGTAGGAAAGAACTTAAACTTCTATGCTACATGAGCTACTCTAAATGCTAGAAAGAGGAGAAGAGAAGAAAATTTATACATGACTCTGCAGCCAAAAGACTGACATAAAGAATTTCATCTCCAAAAATATTCTAGAAGGGACTCCTGCATACAAAACTTGAATTAGAACTCCCGTTAGGGCAAGGTGAGAAAATATCTCACTCTTTCACCCTCAAATACAATTTTCTTAGCCTTCCTAAGGCTATGAAATCCTAAAGAGAGATTTTCAAGAGTGAATCAAAGCAACCTTCTCATGGGCATGGCACCTTGCCTTTCTCACTAAAACCCTTACCTCCTCCTAGATGGTACCCTTTTATACAGGCTTCCAATGGATAGCTCTAGCAAATCAAAGTGCGACATCTATATTTTTTTCTAGTTGCATGGGTCATATGACTGCATGAAACTTGGTCATGGTGCATGATTATTAACATGTCGCATGACACAGGTTATGCAGTCACATGGGCACTCACCTAATAGATGACTTTCATCAGCTGCTAGAATTGTACATGGCCTCTAAATGTACGATCACATGTTTAGTTTTCAAGTCATGCAACAGTCTTATGGATTTTTCTAGAGGGGATACCTATCCAAATGATATGTTTTTCATGCCCTTGATATTACAAGGCCTTTTGGCTATGCTTCCTTTATAATTCTAAATAAATAAGATATTTTAGGAGTAAATAGAGATTGTTGTCAAGGAGATAAGGTTTTTACTAGTAATAATCAAGGAGAGCTAAATTTTGGCTTCTACAGATGCCTTCTTTGGGTGAGGGTGAGCTAATGGCTGAAGGCCAAAGCTGATTAGGACACACATTTTGTAGTTTCAATGATCATCAAAGGCCACAATCCTCAGTTCCTTAGGCCTTTGCCCTTGTATGAACCCTCTCTTTAGTGTCGAGAATTGCTATCACCAATAACTTTGAAAAATCTAGAAACTTTTTAAAGGTTTTCCCAATATTGTCTAAGTTTTGAAAATGCATTTGAAAATTTTAAGTGACTTGTTGGACAATGATGGGTTGAAATGCTTTTGAAATCTTGAGTGGTTTGTTTGGGTTTACCAGGGCATAAAAAACTTGAAGGCCTTTAAAAACCTCAAATCTTTGATGACTTGGATTTTGGGAAGGGTCATAAGAAAGGGAAAAGTGACATGGGGCTTCCCAGATGACACTTGAGTGATGCAAATTGTCCATCTAGATATGATGTTGCTTTGAGAAAGTGGCTTAGCCTTTCTAAGAAATACTTGGATTTTGTGAAGTTTCCTGAGGAACTCTTAAAGCACACCTCAAATTGGAAAAAAGTAGCCTGGGGGTTCCTACATGATACCTAAGTGTTGTATAGTCCTAAGGATCTCTCAAGATACCTTGCAGCTTTGAGAAAGTAGAATGATCTTTCCTAGCGATAATTGGATTTTGCAAGGCACATTAAGGAACTCTCAAGGTACACTTCAGCTTGAGGAAAGTGGCCTATGGTTTCCTAGATGAGTGCTTCATAATGTCCTAAGGATCTCTCAAGATACATTGTGGCTTTGAGAAAGTTGCATGACCTTTCTTGGAAACACTTCGATCTTAAAGCTTGGACCATATATTTTAAGATTTGGAGCTTGAAATTGGATAAAAAAATTTCTCTTAAGATTTGAAACTTGATCTCGAACTTTGATCAGAGCTTTTGACATATAAGATTTGATCTTGGATCAAATCTCTTCTCTTGATATATGAAACTTGATCTTGAAATTTGATCAATTCTTCAGAAATTTGGAAAGTTGGACTTTGATCAAATTCATTTCTTTAGATCTAAAACTTGATCTTGACCAGATCACATCCTATCTTGAGATCTAAAACCTATACTTTGATCAGATCCTTTCTTAAGATCAAAAACTTGATCTTAGTCTTTGATCATACGCTTTCATAGGATATGAAAATTTATGTGAACTTTGATCAGATCCTTAAGATATAAAACTTTATCTTGAACTTTGATTAGATCCTTTTTTGAGATCTAAAATTATGATTGATTCTTTGCTTGAGACTCAAAACTTGATCTTGAACTTTGATCAAATCCTCTCTTGAGATCTAAAACTTTATTTAAAACTTTGATCAAATCCTCTCTTGAGGTCTAAAACTTGGATTTTGATCAAATCCTTCATTGAGATATGAAACTTGATTTTGAAATTTTGATCAGATCCTTGGAGATCTAAAAGTTGATATTTGATGGAGAAATGAGCCAATGGGCCATTATGGATTCCAGGACTTCGTAATTGCATGACCTTGGGTCCTACGACTACCTGACTCATTAGAGGTACAATTTTGTCTTCCTAATTTAATTTGGTCATATGACAAGGGTTATAAGAGAGAAGGCAAACAGTTGGCTGCATGACCATGGGTCATGTGACTGCATGGCTGTTGGTGACCTTTTGATTTGGTTTCTCGACCTTGGGAGAGAGGAAAAATCACTCCAATTTCTCTAACTTCTTCATCAGTGAAGTGACTTGAAAGCTCTCTCTTTCGTCTTCCTCTTCTTCTTTGCTCTTTCTTCCTTCTTTCCTTCTCTCTTCCTTCCTTCCTTCCTACTTTCATTCATTCTCAATTTTCCTTTAGTTTTTTAGTGATCATGGCATTAGAAAATGTGCTATAACTAATAAAGATGACGATTTGACAACCTAATTCAGTGAGTTTAGTGAAGGATATCCCTAAGAAATGGGACTAGGGGAAGGTTTTGAACCAATGAGGGCTAAAGCTATAATGAAATCCTAAAAATCTTCATCACATGCTCCTGCTACTAGAGGGGTCTTCCATGCTTCATGGTATTTTGATGACCTTATCAGGATATTGGTTACCACATCTCCAAGCATGCTCACCAAAGAGAGGAAGGTTTTATGACTTTCTTGCCTTTTTTTTTTAATTTGTCATGCCTTTTCAACTATAGGATCTTAGATGTAGGAGCAATATATTCTAGGATAAAAAATGAACAAAACAATATAAAATATTCCAAGATCGGATAACAAAAGGCTAAGATATGGTTGTCTAAAGTTTTTCTCATATTTAAGAGGACATTCGAAGGAGTGCATGAACGCATCTCTAGTTTGAGGTGGCCGCATGACCTTGGGTCATGCAATCGGTATTCTTCAAGACTCATGGGGACATGTGTTCTTCTTCTGCATGTCATGCAATAGATCATGTGGTAGGTCATCTATCACATTAAGAGAGAGAGAGAGAGAGAGAGAGAGAGAGAGAGAGAGAGAGAGAGAGAGAGAGAGAGAGAGAGAGAGAGAGAGTGTGTGTGTGTGTGTGTGTGTGTGTGTGTGTGTGTGTGTGTGTGTGTGTGTGTGTGTGTGTGTGTGTGTGTGTGTGTGTGTGTGTGTGTGTGTGTGTGTTTCTTATTACCTTGATCAACTATTGCATGTACATGTATATAGTTATAGATCCCATAATCAAGGGATGTGATAAGTTGAGGAATATGTACAAATTAGTAAGTGAATCAATGTAATGAGCTGATGGAGATATCAATCAGGAGATTTGATTTGGAACAATTGCCAATTCCGATGATGCCAAATCTTCTTAATTTTGGTTCACTAAAGATGTTTCCTAATATGCCGCCACAAATGGTGCTCCCATTGAAGACACCAATCTCGAATAGAAGAAGAAGAAATCATGACTTAACTAATGGCTTGGTAAGTATGTCTGAAGTTGGTCGTGAGTAGAAACATGCGAGACTTAAAGAGACTCATTTGCTACTTGATTCCATAGAAAGTGATAATCAATGACTGTGTATTTCATATGAGAGTGAAAAATTGGATTTGAGGACAAGTAAGTTGCACCAATGTTGTCACACAAAAGATGTAGAATGGAAGTAAAAGCTAAACCTAGTTCTTTAAGAAGATTAGTAATCCAAGCAAGTTTAACTTCCATAAATGCCACAAAGCATTATTCTATTTTAGTTGATGAGCAAGCAACAGTTCCTTGCTTTTTGGAGCAACAAGAGAAAAGATTACAATTTAGAAAGAAAACATATGCTGAAATAGAGGTGTAGTCATCACAATTACTAGCCCAATTAGCAATAGAGTGGGTGAGAAGTTTAAGTGTCTAAGAATGGCAAAGCAATAGACCATGATGGATGATGTTTTTAAGATACCCAAGTAATCTTTTAGCTATCATCCACTAAGTTTGAGTGGGAAGAGACATAAATTGAGCTAGTTTATTGAAAAAAATAAGCAAAATCCAATTGAGTGCAGGAAAAATATTACATGCCTCCAAATAAGCTTCTAAATTTTCTAGCATATGTGGGAGGTGAGCCATATTTGAGACAGAGTGTGGTTGAAGGGCTCATTGGTGTGACTATATCCTTGTGCCCTCAAGATTGGAGCATTTGAGAAAATCCTTAACGTACTTGTGCTCAAAAAGAAATAAGTCATTGTCAGTTTGAATAACTTCAATACCAAGAAAATAATGTAAGAGGCCCAAATCCTTGATCTAGAAGTAGTGTGCAGTGATACAATTATTTGTTTAACAATTTTAGAGGAGCTTCTTGTGATCAACAGATCATCCACATACATTGGAAAGTAAACCATGTGAGAGTTACTCAAGTAAACAAAGAGTGAGGTATTATTTTAGTATTGATGAAGCCATGAGATACTAAGAAGAACTTCAGTTCATTGAACCATGCACGGGGTGCTTGTTTAAGCTCATAGAGTAGCTTGTGAAGGCAACACACATAATTGGAGCATGAATTATCAATGAAACTGGGTGGTTGGGACAAGTAGACTTCTTCTGTAAGATGCCCATGAAGAAAGGAATTGTTCACATCAAGCTAATGAATAAGCCAACCACGTGAGAGAGAAATAGAAATTACAAGACTGATTGTTGTTGGATTAATGACTGGACTAAAGGTTTTAAGATAATCAATACCTGGTCGCTAATCAAAGATTTTGGCCACCATACTGGCATTATAATAATTAACAGTGTCATTAGGATGTCTTTTAAAACAAAAGACCCATTTGCACTTAATATTATGTTGTTTATGTTATCTGGGAACTAACTCCCATGTTCCTTTCTTTATTAGAGCATCAAGTTCAATGTGGCTTCTCTCAATTTGGGATCTTTAAGGGCTTCTATGACATTGCATAGTTCAAGTATTTGAGGAATTGGATGTTTCATGGCAGGAAAGGAAAGCTTAGTGAGTGGTTTGTAAATATTGTTCTTTGAACGAGTAATCATGGTGTGAGTATTGGATGGATGAGTTGGATGTGAAGGAAATAAAGTGGAAGGGGTAGATTCATGTGGGGGAAGATTGTTGCTAGAGGAGAAGGTCTAATTAGCAATACTACATAAGGGCTTTTAAAGTCAGTAAAAATCAATAATAGAAGTCACTTAATAAGTGACTTCTACCAACCCGACTTGAAAAGTCTTCAATTTTAGAAGTCGTTTACTTAGAGACTTCTATAATTGAAGACTTTAGAAGTCATTTATACTTAAATGACCTCTATAGTTTACAACTTTAGTAAACCTTTAGAAGTCATTTATTTTTAAATGACTTGTAAAGTCTTTGATTTCAAAAGGCATTTATTTTTAAACAACTTCTAAAGTCTTTGATTTTAGAAGTCATTTAGTTTTAAATGACTTCTAAACTATACATCTTAGAAGTTGTTTAAAAATAAGCGACTTCTAAAGTTTTTTTTTTTTTCTAGATCAACCACCTGTATACATTGAAAACTTGATACTCAAACAATGTTTATAAACATTAAAAACCTATTAACATACAACATTCATCCACTTCTTTCTTGTAGTCGAGTAATGCTTAAGGTCCAATAATGGCTTTTAGCAAGGAAAATACAAGACATTCTAATAGCATTTAGCAATATCGCTCAACAGCATCAAAAAGTATACCATGAATATAGAATATTAGAAATGAATAAAAGATCCAAATTGATAGTAAGTATAGAATAACAAAAATGAAGCTAATCATAATGGAAAGGACAATCATAGTTAAAAGAAGGCAACTACTGAATTTAGCTTATTGGAGTAGCCATATAGAACAACTAATTCAGGTGAGTTAAGTGATATAGTTGGGAAAAACTCATACATAGATCAAACATTATTGGGAAGCACACTAGGAAAGAAAACCAACATAATAAAGAATGCTTGAATGGTTTCACATTGAAAAATCAAGAATTATAGTGTGCCTACCATCCAAACCAAGATAGGAGTTTCTAGACCAGCAATGTAGACAGAGAAGATCATGAGGCTAATATTAAAGCACAAGTTGAACATTATTTCACTTGAGAAATTCAAGAACGTGAAAGATGCAGAAGTGGTAATAGAAATAGCAACATTATAAATATTCAACTGTGACAGAAATTCCTATGGCCCTAATAAGAAATAAGAGTCTACTCCTGAGGGTGGGAAACAAATATGGATAGAGTTGGATTTTGACTTAAGGTCCAGTAATGTTTTATGAGTCACAAAGCATGAAATTAATCAACTAGTTTAAGGAAAACATGCTTCCTAAGCATTAAATTAATCAACTAGTTTAAGGAAAATATGATTTAACACATACTTTCTTAATCATGCAATTGTCTAAGGACTGCAATGGGAATCAAGAGAATAAACTTTAACAATTAATAACAAACTAAACATGATCAACTTAATTACTTTTTTCTATTTGAATGAATGCCATAACTTGGAACCTATTCACTCATCAAATCAATCAAAGAAATGTGTTCTAGCCATTGCTTACATGCATAGTTCCAACATGTTTTGAAAAGTGCATTTCAAATCAGTAGATGTAGAATTTTAAACTACAGATCTACAAATAAACAAGCAATTCAACAAGGTTTTCCAGCTTCAGCCCTAAAGCACCTCTTAATCATGCATTCCATCCTTGGATTGGATGCATAGTTTTAGAGGTCTTTTAATTAGATAGCTGGAAATTTGAGAACTAAACATTCATGTTTTATGAGTTCATGTATTGAAGATTTATGCAGGTATAAATACACTCACTTATTCTAGAATATTCTGTATATTGCATTCAAATAACTACATCCAAATAATGAAGGTCTATTTTGCTACTTTTCTCAGTCAAATACCAAACAAAAAAGAGGAAACATCCATGCTCATCATTACCCATCCACATCCATACTCATCATTACCCCATCCACATCCATACTCATCATTACCCATCCACAAAGCCACATATTCACTCCATGTTCAAACTCCAAATTTACTTCATCCATACTCATTTATTCCCACACTCCAAATTTTCACTCATTCATTGCTTAAAATACATACATATATATATCAAAGAAAATAATAAAATCTAAAGGAGCACACACAAGTCAATGGAAAAAATACCTTAATATGTATTTCATGTTCATGTAGTTACTCGAACAACTAATTGAAAGTCATTGCATAGTTAGCCCATTCAGATCTTATTTCATTAAGATTTACCCTGGAGTAAGTCTTCTTGGATGCCCACTCCTAAAATACAACATATTTAATTAAGCTAAGACTTTTTAGCTAGATCTATAAAAACTGTAGAAACATATAAGATTATGGGGGAAAAATTCGACCTTTCCTAAATGGGAGACAGGGGTACCATCGATTGCGAGAGTCCTCATGTACTTTAGGACATAATACACACACTCCCAATCTGACTATTGTCTAGGGCACTGTGGAACAAGGACAACAAAACAACTAAGAAATATCATTTGTAATAATGTAGGTTTAATTAGTGATAATTTAGAGCAATTAATTGTTTCGTATACCTTGATATTTTTCCAAGTGAGTTTTGGTGGTTGTATAGTTTATATCTAAAGGGCTCAATCCAACCAAACCCTACAAATTTATATTTCAAATGCATTATAAATGAATAACAAATTATGTACTTATATACACATAACACATGAAAAAAATAAATTCTTACTTATTTATAATATCTATGAGGGTAGGATGGACGTGCAATCCACCATGCACATCCAAAGTGAGCAACATCCAATGAGACCTACATAGACAGTCATATGGATTATAATGGAAGTTGACAATCCCTAGGTATAGAATAATTTGACAAGAAAATGAGAAAATTAAAACTTACCCACTATTTTAGGGAATCATTAAGCCATATACCTTAGAGCAACGAACTAGGCCTGTTAAGTATTTAATTTTTGTCAAAATACCCCTAATTTAGCCTTCAATTAGATCATCTACCCATTCAAATTTGCAAAATTTAGCTTGATTTTGAATTTAGCTCTAGTTAACCATCCAAACCTTAATTTGTCAAAATCAACAGTCAAATGATCATTAGAGCTTATTAGATGATTAATGTACAGTTCAGATGATTTTAATTTAGTCTTTTATTTTGCAGATCAACCAAAAGACGGATGGATGGCCAAGAACAAAAGTTAACGGTGCAGATCATTCTAAAGAGGATTGGATAGGCCAAATCACCCATAAAGATGGATATGATAGTTTCCTAGAAGATAATTGAGCTCAATTAGGAATCATGGACAAAAGGAAAATAACATGGAGAAGACAACTTGCAATTGTGGAGGAGTTTCCAAAGTAAAAGGGGGAAGCTAAATTAGCAAGGAAAAAGTAATAAGAGGCAAAAGGCAACCGTAGCCCATCTCCCACTCTCTTTTCCATCAATCTCTCCCTACTTCCTAATCACTTTCTTTCCCAAATATTCCTCTCTCCTCTCTCTCTCTCTCTTCTCCCTCATCTTTCCTCTATCGGCTGTCCCTGCTCTGCTTGATCGCTCACCGCCCTCTTCAATGACCTCTGTTTGGCTCACTAAGGAGAGCACCGAACCAGCCCGACATAGACCAACCAGTCCCTCCTCATCTTTCTGGGCGTGTGCCTAGATCATTCTCTACTTCCATCTACCTAAACCGTCATCATCACCAGACTGCCTTAGCACATCACTTCTCCACTTAGAACCGGTGACCTCCGATCACTGGCAAATCACTCCCGTACCCAGCTTCCAGCACTCTCGTCTCCATCTCTTGCGCTTCTTTGGAAAGGTAGCCCCGGTCACTACACCATCTGCTCAAACCAACTGCACAAACCCAGGAGTGCACCACCCTCGCCTTCTTCTTCATTCTAGTCCAGTCTTTCTTCTCAAGCCCAAGTGACCAATCACCAACCAGCAGACTCTCCTGCCCAGTCTGATCTCCACCACAGTGGCCTTTTCTATGTCTTCATCAGCCTAATTGCATGCCCACTCCTCCTCCGGCATTCTTCCTCTACGCCTCCAACAGGCCCAGGAACAAAAACCCAAGCTGGATTTCCACTCTTTTTCCCTTCCCCTCTCCTCTTTCCTCTTCTCCTCCCTCTTATTCTTCCTTTTTCCCCTTCTCCCCCTCCATCTCTGGCATCTTCTTCTTCATCTAATTCCTGTTTGGTTTTTGTTAAAAACCAGATTTTTTTATCAAATTTCGTTTTTACCCTTTTCCCTTTAAATTTAATTACATTTCTGCCCTTTTGATTTAATAACATCTGTGTCCCAATTTTTAATTACACATGTGTCCCATTTTATTCCAATTTTAGTTTATCTGTGTCTTGATTATCCAGGAACAATCTACTCCAAACTAGATCAATCAAGGCCTAACCCAATCAACGGGTTAACCTTAATCAACCAAGAATTGCTTCTTGATCATTCGTTTCTCATCGGATTTCAAATTAAATTTACAGTTTCATTCTTAGGACATCCCTAGACCTTATTAATGTATCTAATCTTCAATCTAAAATCAATAACTTAATCTAAGCCGTCCAAATCTTGAAATTACAATTTAGCCCGGATCTCTATATTTTTGAGGAATATGACAAATCCAACCTGTGGATGTTAAATCAAGGAGTGCTAAAGACATATATGAAGGCTGATCATCTCTTAGAAGATCAAATTTGAAGATATTGATAGTGATTAAGCTAGGAAAGTAGTTTTTTTAATGTTATTTGTTTTATTTAGGAACTGAAAATTTTATAATTTTGAGAAGTTGATTAGATGTGAATGCTGATTAATTTCAATAATTTTAGTAATTTTAAATAATTTATTTTTAATTTTAGATAATTAAATTTGATTAAAATTCCACTTTTTAAATCAAGTCCCTATGAGATTGACCCGTACTTGCATAAGCTACACTACAATAGCCCAGGCACTTATGGTTAAACATCAAAAAGTTTTTAGCATTGTTGCCGAGACTTGTAAAGGAGTTTTCATACAATTTAATTAAAAATAAATAAAATCAAAAATTAGAATAAATAAAATAATTAATTAATTAGGAATTGAAATTTTTAGCATTTTAAGAAATTTTAGGTATAGTTTTTAATTGTTTTTAGGGTATAATCACCTTGTTTCCTAAATTTGGTACTTATTTCTAATTTTATTTTTCAGGAAAATTGGAAAGTGGAGGAAATTAGCAAGCAGATCTTCACCAAAATTGAAATTTCCTTGATTTTCTAGAGTAGGACCTTTTTTGTTTTCTTTGGAGTGAATCTTATAGTGAGGATCCTTGTAAATTGTAATTTCCATTTTAAATTTTAAAGGGTTGTATAATACAAGGCAAGTGTGGGATAAGGTGGCCCACACTTGATCTTCATTAGAAACCCCACTGTAAGTTTCCTCACTCATTTATTTCCTAGATTATGGTTTCCATTTAGATTAAATTTACATTGTTTGGTAGTGTAACTCATATAGACATCATCTTTTATAATTGTTGCATTTTAGGATTTTACATTAGTTTATTGCTTTTAATTGCATTCTTAGGGAACAGTTAATGCTTTAAGGTGATTTATATACTGATCAAATTGTCATGGTGTGTGAAAATTAATTAGTAAGGGTACCCTACCCCCACAAGATCAAGGGTGGATTTCATCACCACCTCTTGGCCCATTTAGGATAATCACCTCAAGCGTGCAACCCTTCTTTTCATATTAATTTAAAATCAATTAGAAGAGACATATAGGGCCATCACATGCTCGTCGGACCCTCTTAATAGGACGCGATCTATTGTCACTCCAGTGGCTTCTGATCATTGTGGTTAAAATGTGTGTCTTAATATCCAAGTGATTTCCCCACGCCTTCCATTGATGTTTATGAGATCTAAATGCCTCCTTACAAGAGGATTGTATTAACTACCTTACACAGAACCTAATTGGTTAGCAGTAGTCAAATTTGAAAGAGAGGAGGAGCACCAATCCAGGCCAATAAAAAAAAGGGTGTCCCCACACAAATCCAAGAGGCTCAAATATATTACTGCTTACTAGCCTTAGGATTATTTAAGTGTGCCCTTTTGTTTGTGTATCATTCTAGAAGTTAGGTTGCATCATTTAGGTTAGTTTTTCTAATAAAGAAAGAAAGAAAGAAAGAAAAAAAAAAAAAAAAAAAAAAAAAAAAGAAGAAGAAGCTTCCCTTGAATGCACTTTTGGAGACACGACAAAACCAAATAGTTACTCAAGTACGACAAAAAAGACATACAACAAGATTCGGCCACATCAATGACTAATCAATGCTCAAGGGGTAATTCACCCCATGGTAATCAAGGGCATCCACTCATCATGAATGAGGACCCACCCACCACCCTTGATGGACGATGAATATCAACCTCCACCAAGAAGGAATAATCATTAACTAAATAGAGATTGGAGAAGAAATAACAATAGGGAGTGGGATCAACAGAGTGAACATGGGGATAATAATAATGAGGGTTATCAAAAATTTCTTGGTAGAACTTTAAAAGACTACCTTCAGCTTACACGCACTAGCACACCATCTTGTGTAAGTCTTCCTCAGAATGCTAGTGCGTTAGAATTAAAAATGGGAGTAATCTAATTACTGCCCAAATTCCATGGTTAAGATAGTGAGAGTCCTTACTTACACCTTAAAGAAATTGATGAGGTATGTAGTACCCAGAGAACACAAAATATAGGTCTTGACACTGTTAGGCTTAAACCTTTTCCTTTCTCTTTAAAGGAAAAGGCAAAAATGTGGTTTAATGCACTGCCATCAGGTTCCATAAGAACCTAGAATGAAATGACTAGGGAATTCTTAAAAAAGTTTTTCCATACGCATAAAACAAATATGCTTCGCCGCAAGATAATGAACTTTACCCAGAAGGATAAAGAATCATTCTATCAATGTAGGGAAAGGTTCAAAGAACTACAACTCACTTGCCCAAATCATGGCTATGAATCATGGCACATCATCAGCTTCTTTTATGAAGGACTAAATTTTGACATGTGCCATTTTATAGAGATAATGTGTAATGGTAACTTTCTCAACAAACAACTAGAGGAGGATGAGGAGTATTTGGAATGGCTAGCTAAAAATGCACAAACCTGGGCTGACTCAGAAAGAATAGAACATATAGATAGACCTAAGCCCAATAACACCCATGCTAGGGGAGGCATGTATGATATGTCTGAAAAAGATGATATCAATGCTAGAGTAGCATCCCTAGCGAGAAAAGTAAAATCCATGGAAATGGGAAAGAAAAACTCAAATAAAGAAGAACAAGTGTGTAGCATTTGTGAGAGTACCACCCATCTTACTCAGGAATGTCCTACCATTTCAATATTCCAAGAGGTACTTCATGATCAGTCTAATGCACGTAACACATATATAAAACCTTTCTCCCCATATTTAGAGATTTACAACCCCAGCTAGAGAAACCATCCAAACTTTAGTTGGAAAAATGGACCTACTACTAATGTTCCACAACCAGGACCATAACAACCTCATCAACAAAACCAAGGATTTCTTACCTTACCTTATCAAACTCATCAACCTCCTTCTTATGGACCTTACTTACCTCCACCTAAAAGGCATGTTGAGGATAATCAGCATGTTCAAAACTAGGAAAGGAAAATTTCTCAATTAGAAAGTCAAATAAAACAAACCAACCAATCCATGAATGAATTAAAAAATATGATGAGTCAAATGATACAAAGTATGGAAGAAGAAAAGTTCCCAACTCAACCACAAGTAAACCCTAAGGGAGTGCATGCGGTTAGCACTAATGCATCTGATGAAACATATAGCTCTACCATGAAATAAACTAAGGTTGTTACCATTCTTAGGAGTGGTAAAATAATTGAGAAAGATGAGCCTCAAAAGACTAAAATAGTAGAAAAATCCACAAAAGATAAAGAAAACTCTAAACAAAAAGACCATTTTTCACCTGTTGACCCATGTCCTCCACCTGCTCCATTTCATCAAAGGTTGTGTCAAGCGCTAAAGTTTGCCTCTAATGATGAGATTTTAGAGGTTTTTAAGTAAGTCAAGATTAACATACCGATCTTAGATGCTATAAAACAAATCTCATCATATGCCAAATTCTTAAAAAATTTATACACCATAAAAAGAAAATTAAATGTCCAAAAGAAGGCATTTTTGACTGAACGGGTTAGTTCTATTCTTCAACATCATACACTACCAAAGTACAAAGATCCTGGTTGCCTCACACTAGCTTGCATTATTAGAAACCACAAGATTAACCAAGCTCTTCATGATTCAGGATCTAGTGTGAACCTATTACCATACTTAGTATACGAACAGTTAGGTTTAGGTGAACTGAAACCTACATCTACTATGCTCAGGTTAGCTGATCGTTCTGTAAAAATTTTGAGAGGAGTAATAGAGGATGTGTTACTCCAGGTAGAACAATTTTGCTTCCTTCCCTTCCATTATCTGCAGAACCTCCTAAGCTTGAATTGAAATCTCTACCATTAGATTTAAAATATGCTTATTTAGGAGAAAAAGAGACTTTTCCTATAATAATTTCCTCCCAATTAGAAACATCTCAGGAGGAAAAGTTAATAGACACTTTAAAAGAACACAAATGTGCTATAGGATGGACCATAGCTGATATAAAGGGTATTAACCCTTTAATCTCTACCCATAGGATATATCTAGAGGATGAAACTAAACCATGTCATCAAATGCAAAGAAGGTTAAATCTTAATATGAAAGATGTGGTTAGAGCGAAGTCCTAAAGTTGCTTGATGTGGAAATCATCTATCCCATAAGAGATAGAAAATGCGTAAGTCCTACTCAAGTGGTTCCAAAGAAGTCTACAGTGGCAGTAATAACTAAAGCCAAAAATGAATTGATCCCTACTAGGATTACTACTGGTTGGCATATGTGTATAGATTATAGAAAGTTGAATGCTGTTAGAAGGAAGGACCATTTTCCTTTGCCCTTTGTTGATCAAATGTTAGAAAGGGTTGTAGGACATCAATACTATTGTTTCCTATGTGGTTATTTAGGGTATAACCAAATAAAAATTGCACCCGAGGATCAAGAAAAGACCACATTTACATGTCTTTTTAGAACTTTTGCTTATAAAAGAATGCCATTTGGATTATGTAATGCTCCTACCACATTTCAACGTTGCATGGTAAGCATATTCAGTGATATGGTGGAGAGAATTTTAGAAGTTTTCATGGACAACTTTTTTGTTTTTGGTAATTCATTTGAAACATGTCTTGAAAATCTAAGAAAAGTCTTAACTCATTGTAAAGAAAAGAACCTAGTGCTTAATTGGGAAAAATGTCATTTCATGGTTCCTAAGGGAATTGTCCTAGGTCACATCATGTCATCCAAAGGTATAGAGGTAGATAGAGCCAAAGTTTATCTAATTACCAATCTACCCATTCCAAAATCTATTAGGGACATTCGCTCTTTCCTAGGTCATGCAGGATTCTATAGGAGGTTCATTAAAGATTTTAGTGCAATATCTAGACCATTATGTCACCTCCTCACAAAGGATATCCCTTTTGAGTGGACAAAGGATTGTCAAGAAGCTTTTATAAAGTTGAAAAATAAGTTGACAACTGTACCTATGATGCAGCCACCTGATTGGAGTCTACCCTTCGAAATCATGTGTGATGCTAGTGACTATAATATAGGAGCTGTATTAGGGCAGAGAAAAAAGAAGAAGCCATACGTCATCTACTATGCCAATAGGACCTTAAATAGCACCCAAATGAATTATTCTACTACGGAGAAAGAACTCTTAGCAGTTGTCTTCGCATTGGATAAATTCAGGTCTTACTTGATTGGATCTAAAATAAACATATTCACTGACCATTCGATCCTCAAGTATCTCCTTTCTAAGAAAGATGCTAAGCCTAGACTAATTAGATGGATTCTCTTATTCTAAGAGTTTGACATTGAAATAAAAGATAAAAAGGGAGTAGAGAATGTTGTAGCTAACCATTCGTCTTGCCTAATCCTAGTAGAGCCTTTAGATGATTTGCCAATTAAAGACACTTTTCCATGATGAGCAACTTTTTCATGTTTCCCATCCTCCCTGGTTTGATGATATTGCAAATTATTTAGTCACAGGGAAGATTCCTGAACATTGGACTAAACAAGAAAAGAAAATTTTCTTTTATAATGTTAAGCACTATTTGTGGGATGATCTATACCTGTTTAAGTACTACCGGATCAAATCATTAGGAGATGTGTCCCTGAATTAGAACAACATAGTGTCATCTCCTTTTGTCATTTAGAAGCATGTGGTGGACATTTTTTTGCCCAGAAAACAGCTACAAAGATTTTGTAGTGTGGTTTCTATTGGCCGTCATTGTTCAAAGACATACATGTGTTCTATAAATCATGTGAGAGATGTCAAAAGTTAGGAGGAATAACCTAGAGGAATATGATGCCTCTAAACCCTACCCTTATCATAGAAGTTTTTTTATTGTTGGCGTATAGATTTCATGGGTGCATTCCCACCTTCTTTTAGCTACATTTATATCTTATTAGCTGTAGACTATATTTCCAAATGGATTTAAGCTATCTTATTTAGGCATAATGATCACAAAATAGTTCTTAAATTCTTAAAAGAAATTTTTTTTCTATATTTGGGACCCCTCGAGCCATTTTAAGTGGTAACGATACACATTTTTGCAACAAACCATTTCAAGCACTAATGAAAAAATATAATATTACACATAAAGTTACAACACCATATCACCTACAAACAAGTGGACAAGTAGAAGTATCTAATCGGGCTATAAAACAAATCCTTCAAAAGACTATTACTCCAGATCGTAAAGATTGGTATTTTCGACTGACCGATGCGCTCTAGGCTTACAGGACTGCACATCGCACACCGATTGGTATGTCTCCCTATCATATTTTATACAGTAAGGGTTGCCATTTGCCTGTAGAATTGGAACATAGAGCCTATTGGGCAATAAAGACATTTAATTTCAATATGGATAAAGCAGGCTCATATAGAAAACTCCAACTTAATGAGTTGGATGAGATTAAATAAGAAGCTTATGAGAATAATAGGATATATAAAGAAAAGATAAAAGTTTTTCATGATAAGAACACAATGAGAAAATCCTTTACTCCAAACCAGAAGGTTCTACTTTATAATTATAACTCCACCTATTTCCAGGTAAGCTTAGATCTCGATGGACCAGTCCATATATAGTAAAAGAAGTTTTTCCATATGGGACTGTCGAGATTGAGGATACTAGGACTGGTCATTCTTTCAAAGTGAATGGTCAACATTTAAAGCTTTTCCTAGAATATGAGAATCTAGAAGTTGAGTCCACAACTCTAGAGGATCCTACTTCTCAAATTGAGTGGATCTGATCCCTCTGTACCATCATTTGTATTTTTATTGTCTTCTACATCACCCATATTCATTTTAGGTCCTACATTTTAAACATTGAGGACAATGTTTCTGTCAGGTTGGGGGGTGCAGAATTCTAGCAAATTCTAGTTTTTTTTAGGTTTTTAGGTGATTTCCTTGATTTTTCAAAAAAAAACAGGGGAGAAAATTTTTGAAACATTTTTTGGTTAATTCCTACACTATGATGAGAATTTGATTTTTTGAAGTATAATCTAGATAACTTTAGCTTATTAATGGAATTGAACAAGATTAATTCATCATTTTACTCATTTTCTAAAATATTCTATGAAAGCAAAGTCTCGTATCACACTTATACATGCAGTTGCATATAAATAGTCTAGATTGATAAGTAGCTATAACTTATGGATCCTTAAGAAATTCAGTGATGACTTATAACCTAAGTGAGTTTTAGAGTCATTCATCCTTTTTGAGAGGTTATAAATATTCTTAATTTTCTTCAGCGTACTTTAAGAAAATTGATCCCCCCAAACTCTTAAATTAGGCAAATTACCTAAATAATTAAAGTATTATCTTTAATTCTAAAAGTTTATTGAATCTGATAGATTATAGTAAACCTAGAAAATAATTTAGGTCATCCTTGTTGTTAACTTAGAGGCATAAAGCCTACCCATAAAATAGTTTTACCACTAGTTAGCCGACTTGAGCCTTTGTATAAGCCATTTCTTTTGCCACCCAAATTACCCTTCACCCATATTAACCCAATATAAATTATCCATTATCCATTTTTATTTGAAAAATGAGTTAGAGTGGAATGAAGAAATACTTTTTAGTTGAAATAAAAGTAGAAAAGTGGATATCAAGAAAAGGAATATTCTTCAAAGTGATTCAAAAGTATAGAAATACAAAGAAAAGAGTCTAAAAAAAAAAGGTTTGAAGAATACAAAGAAAAATAATAAAAGGACTAGTCACTTCAGGAAAGGAAAGAAAGAATTATCAACTTTAGAAGACCTCTACTTATTTTTTTGAAGAAATTTTGAATACCCTTATACCCATTCTTTAGTACCCTATCCTAAGCCTATGTTTTGTCCCAGTTAAAGATCTAATGATTCTAGGATGAATATAGTCTTGATGAGGAAATGAATGGATAGGATCTAAAAGAGTTGTATTTTTAAATATTCAAAGGAATGGCATCCATTCTAAAGAGATCAAAACAATTAAATTCCTTGGTAACTCCCGTTTTTCATGAGTATATGTGAGACAAATTTGCTTTTGTTTACTCAAGTCACATAATTAAAAGAGAGATATGATTTGACCCCACTATCTGAGAGATGTTGTTTCTGAGTGTATGTCTATTAGTGAGGATTGAGGTCAAAACATATTTCGGATAGAGTTCACAAGTTAGAAGTATACAGAGAGATCAACATTATTCTATATGTAGACTGTATACGCACACACACTCTGAGATCTGAGCTTAAGTGGAATGACTTTGGCATATGGGTAGGGTTTTGACTTTTTCAGTCATTTTTATTAGTGTACTAAAGTTAATGAGTTATTGAAGATAATTCTCTGAGAAAAAAGAGGAGTTGACTTAAAAATAATTTTTAAAATCTTGAAATTTGGTTTTTTGCATGTTTTGCTTGGGACTAGCAAAATGCTAGTTGAGGAGTGTGTTAAGTGTTCAATTTTAGTCAAAATACCCCTAATTAACCTTTCAATTAGATCATCTACCCATTCAAATTTGCAAACTTTAGCTTGATTTTGAATTTAGCTCCAATTGACCATCCAAACCTCAATTTGTCAAAATCAATGGTCAGATGATCATTAGAGCATATTAGATGATTAATGTACAGTTCAGATGATTCTAATTTAGTCTTTTATTTTGCAGATTAAACAAAAGACGCATGGATGGCTAAGAACAAAAGTTAACGATGCAGATCATTCTAAAGAGGATTGGAAGGGCCAAATCACCCATAAAGATGGGTAGGATAGTTTCCTAAAAGATAATTGAGCTCAATTGGGAATCATGGACAAAAGGGAAATAACATGGAGAAGGCAACTTGCAATTGTGGAGGAGTTTCCAAAGTAAAAGTCGGGGACCCAAATTAGCAAGGAAAAAGTAATAAGAGGCAAAGGGCAATTGTAGCCCACCCCCCACTCTCTTTTCCATCAATCTCTCCCTACTTCCTAATCACTCTCTTTCCCAAATCTTCCTCTTTCCTCTTCTTCCATCTCTTTCTCACCACCTTTACCTCTGTTCTCTCTTCTCTTCTCAACCCCTTCCATGGACCGTACAAGGAAGACCCATTACCCCTTTCCTCTCTCTCTCTCTCTCTCTCTCTCTCTCTCTCTCTCTCTCTCTCTCTCTCTCTCTCTCTCTCTCTCTCTCTCTCTCTCTCTCTCTCTCTCTCTCTCTCTCTCTCTCTTTCATGTTCTCATTCCTTTCTCCACTACTCCATCTACATTGTTCTCTCCTAACGTTCTCTCCTTCCCATCTCTCTTCTCCCTCAGCTTTCCTCTATCGACTGCCCCTGCTCTGCTTGATCGCTCCCTGTCCTCTTCAACGGCCTCTGTCTGGCTCACCGAGGAGAGCACGGAACTAGCCCGACACAGACCAGCCAATCCCTCCTCATCTTCCTGGGCGTGCCCTGCCTAGATCATTCTCTACTTCCATCTGCCCAGACCATCGTCGTCACAGGACTACCTCAGCACACCACTTCTCTACCCAGAACCAATGACCTTGGACCACTGGCAAATCACTCCCACACCCAGCTTCCAGCATCGCTCCCATCTCCATCTCTCTTTCTCTTGTGCTCCTCTGGCAAGGCAGCCCCGTCACTACACCATCTGCTCAAATTAACGGCACAAACCCAGGAGCGCACCACCCTTGCCTTCTTCTTCATTCCAGTCCTATCTTTCTTCTCAAGCCCAAGTGACTAATCACCGACCAGCCTCTGCCAGCCGGCTCTCCTGCCTAGTCTGATCTCCACCACACTGGCCTTTCCCTGTGTCTTCACCGGCCTGATTGCATGCCCACTCCTCCGGGATTCTTCCTCTACGCCTCCGACTGGCCCAGGAACGAAAACCCAAGTTGGGTTTCCACTCTTTTTCCCTTCCCCTCTCCTCTTTCCTCTTCTCCTCCCTCTTATTCTTCCTTTTTTCCCTTCTCCCCCTCCATCTTCACCGTCTTCTTCTTCCTCGGTTTCCTATTTGGTTTTTGTTAAAAAACAGATTTTTTTTTATCAAATTTTGTTTTTACCCTTTTCCATTTAAATTTAATTACATTTCTATCCTTTTGCTTTAATTACATCTGTGTCCCAATTTTTAATTACATATGTGTCCCATTCTATTCCAGTTTTAGTTTATCTGTGTTTTGATTATCCAGGAACAATCTACTCCAAACTAGATCAATCAAGGCCTAACCCAATCAACAAGTTAGCCTTAATCAACCAAGAATTGCTTGTTTATCATCCGTTTCTCATCGGATTTCAAATTAAATTTACAATTTCATTCTTAGGACATCCCTGGACCTTATTAATGTATCTAATCTTTAATCTAAAATCAGTAACTTAATCTGAGCCGTCCAAATCTTGAAATTACAATTTAGCCCAAATCTCTATATTTTTTAGGAATATGACAAATCCAACCAATGGATGTCTAATCAAGGACGTGCTAAAGACATATATGGAGGCTGATCATCTCTCAAAAGATCAGATTTGAAGATATTGATAGTGATTAAGCTAGAAAAGCAGTTTTTTTATGTTATTTGATTTATTTTCTATAATTTGGAGAAGTTAATTAGATCTGAACGCTTATTATATTCAATCATTCAAGTAATTTTTAGTAATTATTTTTAATTTTAGATAATTAAATTTTATTGAAATTCCCACTTTTTAAATCAAATCCCCTTGGGATTGACCTATACTTGCATAAGCTACACTACAATAGCCCGTGCACTTGCGGTTAAACATCAACAAGCCTTGCTAAAATATCCTAACTATGATGTTCGATCACCCATTGCACCGAAGCTCCAGAAATGATGCTAAGGTCAAGGAATTGGTAAAGTACTATATCCTACCCTCAAAAAAGCCAGTAGCATCATTCAAGAACCTACATAGAAGAAATAATTAGTACATATACCATTAAAATGTAACATGTAATTAAATATCAAATGATTTATAAGCAAGTATGTGCATATATACCCAATGTAGGAGACAATGTGAGGGTGCTCGAGTTGATCCCATTGGCAAATGTGTAATAGGTCCTCTACCATAAGTGGCACTTCAACAATGCTATCAGCAAGCACTCCCCACTTGATTTGTACAAGATTACTGATGCCCATATTGTTGTTGATGAGACTAAAAAGTACCCTTAGGGATTGAGGCGTGTTAAGTGGGACTTCCACATGCTCCTAAGTCAATTATTGTAAAAGATGTAAAAATTTGTAGCTAATTAATTATTAATATATGAAGAGGTCCTATGAAAGAAAAACCAAAGATATATACAAGTACCTGTTCAATTGGTGCAGCAGCAACAGGATCCATTGGAATGGCGACCAATCTCAGTGTCGCATGTTGTTTCTGATTAACCGTATATAGTTATTAAATGACTTCTATGAGGCCTTTAGCTAAAGAATGTTAATGAGAAAGGTAGTATGAAAAGGTACATACCATGGACTTTATGGGAATGACTAGTTCCTCCAACCAAGCAACGTGATATGCAATTGCCTACTTAACGGTTATAATATTTTTCATTTCTAATGAGAATGAGAGACAGGCACTAGCATTCAATGCCATGGTAATGGAAACCCACTTAATACCTTATGGAATAATAATTCCATGAAAAATGTTTGATTCATGCTCATACCATGAACCAACTGCCATGATATTTTGATGGGATTCCACGGCCAACAAGCATTGACCCACTTGCAGTGCAAATATGCAATAGATAGGTTTAGATATATAAAAGATTATTATGAAATGGCAATGAAAATTTTTAGTTTTGTTTATGTACGTATATACCTCTTGGGCAAGAATTTCCTGTTCATGGGGAGGCAGATGTCCTTCATCATCTTCTTCAGTTGGGGAATTGCAGCTTACATGTGATGGAGGTATAGTGGGGTTGGGAGTATTATGAGTAGGGGTGCAGCAACCACCATCAAACCTCCCTCTTATGGAAAACATCAAATTGCTATATTTAAAAAATAAGGAAAGTTATAATGTTAATAATACATGTACTTAATGTTAACATACCTTTACCATTTCTCATATTGAATCGTTGGTTGAGGATGGCACAAGTCTCCAATCCTCAAATGTGATAGGAACCATGTTTCTTACTAGAGAGCAGAGGAAACTACTATAAATAAGGGCGCTCTCACTAATTTCTTTCCCTCTACGGGAGACTTGGCATCCGTCCCCATGGAAAGGCCCGGACCAGTAGTGTGGACTATCCATGTTACCAAACCCCTATCGAAAGTCATTTATAGCAAGTGTCTATCATATCACAATCACATCACAAATTTTGGAGGGTGGGTGGCCAGCCCTACTTCCTCATAGCATGACCTCTATCAGGTGAGAGCACCCGTCATAAAACACAAAACACAAAAATCACGTGTCTCGAAAACCAGGAGCACTCGTGGCTTGAAATCCCTAAGGCATGCCCCTTATCCAGGGGTTAGCCTCTCAAAGGACTAGCCACCAAGCCTCCACTATCCTTTTTCATGAAAACCCATCAGTTTCAGTAATGCAATAAAGAAAGATAATTTCTAATTATGCATAAATACGGAGTATCAATCTCGTGAAATCCTTGATCATAAATCCATTTAATACATTCTTGAAATCTAATATGGATCATATCATAAAACCTAGAGTCCCACAAAATTGTAGACTAAATAAACAAGTGCAAATTAAATCACAATTAATAACGATGCTATGATAATGCAAGGGTTTTTAAATCAAAACATAACATTAAATGTCGTCACCTATCTCAATGTGAGATAATCCACTTCAAGAGTGTAATCCTTTTAGCACGTACGCTCATATGTACCTGTCAGTGTCATAGTACCATTTCGTGTTATTCATTTCATCATAGTGAAATCTATGGCTATCCAACCATTGGATCATTCTTTAATATCTCTAATTATGATTTGGTCCTTAATCCCAACATTACTTGTTATTAATTTGTCCTATCTCATGTTTATCTATTCATTTTTGTGTGTATCTAATGTTTAAACCTTAATCTGATAGTCAGATCATTCTTAGATCAATAATTTCCTAAGATCTGGTTCAGACCAATGGTCTAAATTAATTTATAGAGTCATCACACCTAATATGACCCAAAAACCCTTATTTATTGTCACACATTATCTCGTTATTCAAGTCTTCGGACCTAATCACCCTTTGATCTATCAGTTCTAAGTTATTGAATAATATTTTATGATTTGACTAATTTAAAATTGGTCAAATGTAAGTTTTTAAGTCAAATCTAAGTCCACTTGGTCAATATAATCGCAATGGATATTTTCGATCGTGATTTGGACCTCTGTAGCTCCCAAAATCAAGCTTTTGTAAAAAGACTTCATAAATTAATATATTAATTTATAGAGGTAGGGTGGGTGTGTGCACCGATTTACACCAGCGGATGGGGTTTACACCGGCGTACACCGACATCCTCATAGTGTACTGTCGCAAGGACGCCCGGCGCATTCTGGTCGTCCAGGACATCACATGTGAGCATCCTGCTCACACGTGCACGTCGTATGCATAATTCTCGTCTGTGCATCCCAATGAGCATCTTGGGCCCACAGCCCATTGGGAACGATGAACCCGAGTCGTCCACCTTGTTTTGGCTTAATTGGAACCCTAGAAGCTCCAATTTTTAATCTAGTTTCGCCATTCTTATGGTTTTTGGGTCCAAAGATCACAATGAATGGCTTAGATTTCTCACTAGAGGTGTCCTTAATATGGGTCTAACCATACTCCAGGGTTTTGAATCCCAAGGCCATCCAATGGCCATTCTGATCAGATTTAGCCTAGATCTGTGAGAAGAAAGTTGGAAAACAAGGTAAATAACAAGTTAAAGTGTGTAACTTACCTGAAGAAAGGTGCAAACTTTAGTTCATTTTTGCTGCATGCATAGGGGAAAACGAGGGTTCTCCTCTGGTCATTTTGCGTGGGAATGGAAGGGGAAACTTGTATTTTATAGGCTAAGACCTTATTTTTCCAAATTGAAGGTAGATCATCGCCTTCCTCCATTAGAAC
This sequence comes from Warburgia ugandensis, assembly GCA_035236585.1. NCBI lineage: Eukaryota > Viridiplantae > Streptophyta > Magnoliopsida > Canellales > Canellaceae > Warburgia > Warburgia ugandensis. Next base: position 34,688,827 of record CP141139.1, read on the forward strand.
TCTAATGAAAATGGAAAAGAGGTGCCGTTATAAAAACAACTCCCTTTAATTAACTTCTTGAAAAATTACCAATTTACCCTTACACTTAAAATGGTCATATCTGACTCACCCGAACTTTATTTTCGACGTTCTTTATACCGTTCAATTCCTATTGATGTGTACTTTCTAGTTTTAGTAATTTCAAAATCAAATTCCATTCATAAAATTGTTAATTAATTTATCTTATTTTATTACTAATTTAGGGTTAAAAATTGAGGTTATTACACCATCATACCAATCACAAAAATACTTATTGGTTAATTCACATACATACATTGGAGTACTTTGATTCACATACATACATTGAAAATAATTTGAAATTGGTTAATAAAAGCACACAATTCAAGTAACCATCATACCAATCACAAAAATACTTATTGGCTGGTTCACATACATACCTTGGAGTACTTTGATTCACATGCATACATTGAAAACAATTTGAAATTGCTTAACAAAGCTAAACAAAGAAAATGGTAACTTACTTAACTAATATACATTCAACTAAAGGAAACTATGGCAAGATTGGGATGAACCAATTAAGCAACTTAGCTTAAGGAAACTACTAAAAGGGAAGCTTTCCTAATCTAACACTTTCCTATACAAGAAACTTTCTAAAAATGAAACTTTCTGAAATTTAGAAAGGAAACTTTTTAAACCTACACTAAGATGCAAACAACTAATTAACAACTACCAAATCATGATTAAGCAACTAAACTAACCAAGAATTAAAGAGGAATGTAACAAAGTACAACATGCATGATCCATGAATTGTATGCATGCATGGTTCATAGGTTGAAAATTTTCCTTAATTGATGATTACAAGTAATATATCATGTAAGCTAACCAATGAACTTAATAAACAACCAAAAAATCTACATGGTTTCCCAAGGATTCAAGCAATTAAGATATTTAGATGACAGGAAACAAAGCATAAAGATTAAGGAGAATTTTTTTTTAAATTTCAAGTACTTAAGAACATCAACTTAAATTAAGCATATAAAGCAACTGAAACAACAATTTCATTACAAGAACATAGCCACAAGAAACCATCATACCAATCACCATTGTTTTCTCCCTCTAGTTTTCTCTAGCACGTGTGCAAATCGGGTCCCACCGGCTCCAACCCTCTTCTCTCCTTTCTCCTCTCCTGCTCTCTTCGTCTTCCCTCTCTTCTCCAACATGGGTGCAGCGTGCAAATCGGCTCCCACCCTCTCCTTCTCTCTTCTCCGGCATGGATGTGATGTGTAGAGGAGCTCCCACCTGCTCTTTCTCTCTTCTTTGGCGTGGGTGCAGGGTGCAGATGAGCTCCCACCTGCTACTTCTCTCTTCTCCAGCAATGGTGCGGTGTGCAGATCAACTACCACCCACTCCTCTCTTCTTTGATGTGGGTGTGGCATGCAAAGGAGCTCCCATCCACTCCTTCTCTCTTCTCTGGTGTGGGTGCAGCGTGCAGAGGAGCTACCACCCGCTCCTTCTCTCTTCTCCGGCATGGGTGCGGCGTGTAGAGGAGCTGCCACCCGCTCCTTCTCTCTTCTCTTCTCTTCTCTTTTCTCTCCCTTCTCTTCTTCTCCCACGTTTTCTCCCTCTCATCGGGTTGCTCTGTCGGGTTTTGAGAAACAGAGATATGTGTAAGGCACGCACGCGAAGATCAAAAGTTTATGTTTTTAAAGTCACTTACTTATAAGCAACTTTAAAAGTATTGATTTTTAAATTCATTTATTAATAAATGACTTTAAAATTTTAAAAATTTTAACATTTTTATTTTAATATATATTATATACACCTCTATTGTTAATTAGTACGTACTCCACAATATCTAACAGTAAGTAACACAAGTAATTAATGAAACAAAATTTTAATGATAGTGAGTTTAGGAATCAAGGATTAGTTTAATTAAGGGTTTAGGGTCTTCAAGAAATAACATTGCGTTAATTTGGTTAGGGGCTTAGGGTTCAATGTACTTATGTATGCAAGTGTTTAGAGTTCATGGGCTCAAGAGTACTCAATAAACAAGTTTTGGGGTTAGGAGTTAAGGGCTCAGGGGTAAGGTTCACTGTTAGAGTTTAAGGGCTAAGAGCTAAGACCAGTATTAGGGGCTCAAGTTAATTAGGGTTAGGGTTCATGCATGGTTGATCTACACTTAATTAATAAATTTTAAATGAATATATATATATGTATTTGATTGACACTATATTCCAAAGTTTACTTACACCACCGAAAATTGCAGGAATAGTACTCCATTTTTAAGAAAAAAATATGTAATATAATCAAAAATTAGTACAAGAAATGTACTAATAAAAGAACAATTAACAAAAGAAAGATGATAAATTAATTATATTAAAATGTGGGGAAGTTAGCTTAATTCCCATTCCTAACTTGTGTGTGTCAAACTAGTTCTTATAATATATATGTATTTGATTTACACTAATTAAGTGCATCGCAAAGTACTATATAGAAACACTCCTAAATAAATAAAATTATGTGATAAACAAAGAAATACCAACATTGTACTAATAAAAGCACATTAAGGAAAATAAGATGAATAATTTATTATTAGTTTAGTTATAATTTTAAAGTCTTTTATTTATAAACAACCTTACAAGTACATACTTTAAGAGTAGTTTATTTATAAACAGCCTTAAAATTACATACCTTTAAAATCGTTTATAAATAAATGACTTTTAAAGTACATACCTTTGAAGTGAACATTTTAAAATGATTTTTGTTCAAATTATATACACCTTTTATATGTACTTACAATATGTAACAATTAATACACAATGAAACAAATTATTTTTTTTTATAATCAGCATTGCATTCATGATTTCTTTTTGTATGCACATATATATAGCTAACTTGTATATCAATCCACGCATATATTCTCATGACAAAAAACTTAATTTAAAAGTATAAATATTGAATTAAATAGATGTTGCTACTGACTAATATACATATTATTCCACAAACCCCAAAATATATATTGTTTTCAAACCCAAGCACCTTCCTCACCATTGTCACGCACATAATCCTCATTCTGACCAAGTATTGCTTCAATTGATGGGATTCTTTTGGTAACAAAAGGGTAATTTATTTCAGTGTTTCCTAGATCTTCTTCATCATATAAATTCCTCAGACATGATGATAAAATAGTTGACCATCTCTTATCACATTCATCTTGTACATAAAATACTTGTTTTACTTGAGATGCTAGAATAAATTGATCACTTTTATGGCCGATCCTGTTGAGGTCAACCAATGTCAATCCAAGGGCATCAATTTTGATGCTATCTTTGTTTTGTTCCCCCCAATAGCACTTAAACACAACCACAGTTCTGAAAGTATAATCCAAGGCCCAAATCTCTCTTATAACCCCATAATAAATTTCATCCGCCACTATTTTCCTGTTATCCTTTGAACTTGAAAAGAATGTAGCATTGGCAACTAAGCTAACTCCACTATTCTGTTGTACTCTTGAGTTATCACTATATTTTGTGTAAATGTGATAACCATTGATGGCATATCCAGCATGTTTTATTACTTCTAGTCGTGGTCCCATCGCCATCCAGCGTAAAGTTTCTGATATACCATTGCCTGCTACTTCTCACTGATCTTAAATCTGTGTATATTAATATGTTATGTAAGTTTAAGTAAGATTAATATACATATATATACACAACATGAGTGGTTATTTAATATACATTAAGTGAGAATTTACCTTCTCACGCAGCCAATTATTGAAAGTGTGGCAATGCTTAAATTGTAGCCACTTCAGTTTCTTTGCGTAACTTGGATTATTTGCCTTGATCACGTCCATGTGTTCACTATGTACACGTATATATACACAAACAAATTATTAGAGTATTAATCATAGAAAATGAAATTAACCATCAACAATTAAATTTTACATATGCATGCATGCATAATTAACTTACTCAATGTATGGTTGGACTTCATCAACATTTCATAACACAAAGACCCGCCTGGTCTCATTCTATATAGTCAACGATCGATACACAACCACTAGATAGAGGTTCGCCAACCTTGGGATCAAATTCAATTGATTGTTTCTTTCTTGGGATTCCAATGGGATCCACTCCTACTAAGTACTCTATGCAAAACTCCATTGCTTCCTCTACAATGTAACATTCGGATATACACCCCTCTGGCCAGTTGTGATTACGTACATACCCTTTTAAAATTTTCATGTACCTCTCAAACAAATGCATCTATCGCAAGTAAACAAGACCACAAAGTCTGACCTCATTAATGAGGTGCACTGTTAAGTGTACCATGATGTCAAAGAAGGATGGTGGAAAGATTGTCTCAAGCTCACATAAAGTTGTCACTAGATGACCTTGAATTTATTATAATTTTGAAACATCCACCACCTTCTTGCACAAAGCATTAAAGAAGTACCAAAATTTTGTAATATCTCCCCTAACTTAGTCCAGTAACACCGAATGTATTGCTACTAGCAGTAGTTGTTACATCAATGCATGGTAATCGTGTGACTTCATCCCCAACAATTTTAGTTCTTCCAAGGAAACAATGCTTTTAAAGTTTGAAGAGTAGCCTGCTCGAACTTTGAGCTCGAATAAGGTTTTACACATTATTCTCCTCTCCTCTCTATCGAGAGTAAAATTTTCTTTACACAAGTATATTCCTCGACTACCCCTATCCTTTGAGTGCAACCTCCTCTTCAAACCCATGTTCATAAGAGCCATGAGAGCTGCAAGTCCATCTTTTATTTTTTCCAAGAAATTAAGCAACGTACCATTCAAGCTTTCACACACATGCTTCTCAATGTGCATGACATCAAGCACATGGCGTATATGCACTTATTTCCAATATGGCAGACGAAAGAATATTAATTTCTTCTTCCAATAATTTCTATAATTACTTTCACCTGCACGTTTACTTGATTTCTTCTTTCCCCACAAGACATTGATGTTTTCAATATGCTCCAATACTTGTCGTCTTGTTAACATCTTTGGAGGTGTCCTAATCTATACACACTCATTAAATTCTCCCTTCCTAAAATAATATAGATGGTCATTGCACAACCATCTTCTGTGCCTGAGGAATGCCATTTTCCTATCATGTTTAAGTCGTACAGTACATGTTTTATCATTGTAGATAGCACAAGCATTGTATCCCTTCACAGTGCATCTAAACAAATTACCGTACGTAGGGAAATCGCTTACTGTCCACAATCGTATAGCCTTTATGGTGAATGACTCTTTCCTGCATGCGTCGTATGCATCAATGCCTACGTCCCATAATGTCTCAAAATCATCAATCAAGGGAAACAAGTACATGTCAATGTCATTTCCTGGCTACTTTGGACCCGATATCAACATAGTTAGCATCATGTACTTCCTCTTCATGAATTGAGATGGTGGAAGGTTGTAACAAACTAATCTAATGGGCCAGCAACTATACTTGGTACTCATCAAACCATGAGGATTAATTCCATCTGCATATAATGCTAGCTGTAGGTTTCTAGGTTCTTCACCAAAATTAGGCCACATGAAGTCTACAAGTTTCCATGCTGGGCTATCTGTTGGATGGTGTGAAAAGATATCAATTACTCTGTCATTGGCATGCCATGCAAATTTCTTCACTATTTATGTTATACAAAACATTCTTTTGAACCTTGGAATAGGGGGGAAGTACCATAGAACCTTTGCAGGAATGCCTGTAAATGTCTCAGTTTAATTTTTCTTTAACTTCCATCTTGATTGTCCACAAGTTGGGCATGTGGTTTTATCCTTGTGCTCCTTCCTATACAAGATGCAATCATTGGGACATGCATCTATTTTCCCATACTTCAATCCTAGTGCAACCATGGCATTCTTTACCTCCCATGTGGACCTCACCAATTTAATATCCTTCGTTAGCATCTTACCCACTACTTTGAAGACTTCTGTAAAACTTTGATCTGAAAAACCAAATCTTGATTTCACGTTGTAAATTTGTACCACTGTAGACAGCTTTGTATAATCTTTACACTTAAGGTACAATGGCTCATCGACTTCGTCTAATACTGCATGAAATTCTTCAGGATCATCCTAGAAGTCGTCATACGCATCTTGAAACATTGGTACAGCTGTACTACTGTCTCCAACACTTCCTACAATATCTTGATCTTATATTCTAGGCCTTGTTGAGGGATGTAGAAGTTCTTCTCCATGCCAGATCCATGGGTGATAGCTTTCATCGATTACATTAAAGCACAAGTGTTCTCTCAACACCTCTACAGTTACTTTTTCAAGTTTCCACATTTTGAGCATGGAAAACAAATGTGATTACGGTCAACACCTGCCCTAAGTGCAAAGTCTATGAAGTTTTTTGTACCCTCCTCATATTCTTTTGATGTTCTTGTCGCAAAACATCTAAGCATATTTATCCATTATCACACAAATCTAACCAAATTTGTGTGGAGACTTGTAAGAGATGAAAAGATTAGATTAGGCATTTTACCAAATATTAGATATACAAGAATTAGAAACATTTAAAATAACATATATATTTCATGCATGGAAACTTTCAATTAACAATAAAAGAAAAGAAAATCATGACATACACATTCACCAGTGAAATCAACTTTCAAAAGAATTTCTAACCAATAGCCTTGTAAAAATTATTCAACTATGCATAATACACATGAGACAAATATAGAGATACACTAACCAACACTCAAAAATCAATATTGACCGACAATTTTTTAATGTAATTCCAATTTACAAGTAGGATTTGGTTCAGAGTAGAGAAACAAAAGTATGGTTTACTTTTTGCATTCCACAATAACATAAATATACACTGAAACTAATTTTACAAACACAATACATATATATAAACAAACACATCAACAAGGAAATCAAATTATTTTTTTTATTACATCCAATGTTACATACTAGCTATTAGTTGGCACCACTCTTTTTCTTCAAAATAGGCCAAAAGTTGATGGTATAACCACCACTCTTCATCAAACCCTATTTTTGGGTGAGAAGCACAAATCCGTATTGTTCTTCCCTTCTTCAACAGTAGGCTTGTGAGAGAAGTAGTTTTCATTTTTAATGAAATCATACGATCTGGAGAAATCAGGATGATCGAACAGATTCTTTAACCCCATGATATATAGAGAGAAAACCCACATGATCTACAAAATAAAAATAAAGAAAGGTTAGTAACAAGAAAAGAATTATTCATGTGATTTAAAAGAAGTTGTGGTTTACTTACAGTTTTTTTGTATTACGCCAACAGTCATAATATAAAAATGGAAAGTAAAATGGGGAAAAAAGAGACGCATAAGGACCAAAGACGAATCTATCATGCCAAAACCTTGCAAAGAAGAGGATAAGCAGGGATAGATGATACTTCGATGGCTATTTATATATAGATAATTGAAGACTTTAGAAGTGATTTAGTTATAAATGACTTTAAAACTTTATCACTTTTAAAATCATTTATTTATAAATGACTTTAATAGTACATTTTTGCTAAATAAAAAAATCGCGCCATATTTATCTGATACTTTTCAAGTCGCTTAATTAAACGACTTCAAAAAGTCATGAAGTTTTAAGTCGTTTATTTTTAAGGACTTAAAAAGATATTCCCGTGAAAAAAATTTAGCTCGCAACAATTTTTTTAAGTTGCTTACCCGTAAATGACTCCTTAAGTCTATCTATTTAAAGTCATTTATTTTCAAGTAACTTGTAAAATATTTACAAAGTCGGTAGTAAAATAAACGAATTCTTTATGCCGACTTTAAAACCCTCATGTGCAGTAGTGTAGTGTCTGCAGATAGTGTAGCTATATAAGAATCTGAAATGAGTACAGGGACTTGTTTAGTAAAGAAGCTCAGAGTGATTTTTGGGTGAGGAATGAGAGGACAAAGGCAAGTTAAAGGATTGATGTGAGGGAATTGTAACGGTCGAGGCTCCAACATAACAATATTACTTGCTTTGGTCAAATCCTCATAGTTTTGCTTTTCTTATAGGGAAAATGTGTTATTACCATTAGAGATACCCAAAATCTTATAACTAGCCCAAACTTCTTCTCCCTCGGCAATGTGGGACTAAACTCTCAGGATCACTCTAAGCTTGCCATCTTGTAGCTCAACATCCCCCTATTGAGGTCGTCCACCAAGACCACCTTCTAAGCACCTTCTTTCCCCCTTGGGAACACACACCCCTACATTCGACCATTTTAGTCCATCAGCTGACCACGTGTGGTTTAGGCCCACCATCATGAGAGGGTCCAGTTCTGATACCAATTGTAACAGTCGAGGCTCCAATAGCAATAATATCATCCGCTTTGGCTAAAGCCTAATGATTTTTCTTTCCTCAGTAGGAAAAACAAGTTCTTACCATTAGAGACACCCAGACCCTTATAATTAGCCCAAACATCTTCTCCCCAAGCAATGTGTCTCGTGATCACTCGAAGTTTGCCATCTTGTAGCTCAATATCCCCTTTTGGGACTGCCCTCTAAGCTCCTTAATGTAACATCACTAATTTGTAAATTCTCAATTTAAGTAAATTAGATTATGTTAAATTGGGATGAAAGAAAATTATTGAATTCTTGTTTTTAGAGTTCTAGAATGTGAAAATTTTGTAGACATTGAATCAAGTGTTGAAACCTAAATATTTGGATTGTACTAAAAAAAAAAAAATTCAACAACACTAAGTATGGTAAAATCAAAGTTCAGACAAATAGGTTGTGATTTTTCTTGTAAAGAGTAATTTAGCAAAATTTGAAAAATTGAACTGACTACATAATCATATTATGCCTTGGACTGAAATAATGGTGTTCCATTAACTAGGAGACACCATGATTAGCTAAAACATATTAAATATGGTTAACACTAAGTAATGAAAAAGGAAATAATATGAAATAAAAACAATCATTAATGATTAAAGGAGGGTTCCAAATTGATATTGACACCCCCTCCCCTTTAAGAAAGTCGACTGTTACCAGACGCAAGAAAGAAAGAAAGAAAGAAAGAAAAGAAGGCAAGAAGGAAGGAGGAAAGAAGAAGAGGGGGAGAAGGAGAAAGAGTAAGAGTAAGAGGGAGTGCGAAAGAAAGCAATGGATATAAAAAAAAGTCATTTAATGTTGGCAAGAAGGAGAACAGAGAGAGAATAGCATGCAGGGGAGATCAAGCTCATTAGAAAAATTGGCAGCTCAGATCAATGATCCAAGCTGACTATCTTGTTCATTGAGATGAGGCAATCAAAACACATCAGCCCTTTTCTTGATCCAACCATGTTTTACTGGAGGAAACACTAGAAATAGTGAAGAACAATCAAAATGAGGATAATTTTTTATTATTCAAATTGTTCCTCTTGTTGATCTTCATGAGAGGAGTAAACTCCCTCAAAAATAGCAAAGATGTGACCAAATCTTACCAAAAAGTTGAAGAGAAAAGTTAATGCCGATAGATTAATTTCCTTGAACAAATCAAGGGATGAATTGGATGATCCGAACCATTCATCATTTTCCTTAAGGTGCATGGAGTGAAACCTTTCAAGAAATTTGATGAATGATGAGGTTTTGGCTGGAATAATGCTGGAAAAGTAATGAACAGTTATTGTACATGATCAAACAACAATGATTAGCTTCTCTAATACAAAAAATCTATGTTGGGAAAGCATGTGTGAGGTGAGATCTATTACTAATCACCCTTGGATTTCAATTTTCATACCATGCAAGTAGTAATTGTTAGAATTTCACCTAGATCTAGGATTAATCCTATGATCTATGCTTAAGATCACCTCAATTTAGATGAAATTAATGATCCTAATTTGAAAACATTAAATTAGAGTAAGGATGATCCAATGTAATGGTTGTTAATTGTCAGATGCCTTGACCAGTGACAGATCTAAAGAAATCCACAAAGACCTGAACCTTGATGTCATGATCAGAGGGTTGGCTCTATGATAGAAACTACAAATTTATAACATGTGAGACTAATAACTTGGAATCTATCTGTTGAATCATAAAAAAATTGAGAATCAGACCACTATTCAGCCATGAAACACACGAACTATAGATCTAAGATGAATAGCAAATCAGATTATTGATCAATTGTCAATAGACTTGGTACACTACAATCCAGTCATCCAAAGTTAGTCCTAATAGTGAATTGTGTTAGATTTAATTCACAAGATCCAACTCTCCAGAATGAGATTTAACCATTGGATCATGATCAAATATGTGAAATTGAATTGTGAAATACAGTCCAAATGAAATTAAATTGGATCTGACCATTGGATCTCAATCACACATATGTATTGGAAGATCATACTACTATTTTACCAAATTGGATAAGATCTGCATATGGAAGTGTAAGGAAATCTAAAGATTTGATTATTTAGGATGATCTAGACCATTATATCGTAATTAAATATAAATATCTAAGTGTATGCGATTGCACTAAAAATAGAAATTTTATGCAATGTATAGATTGAAGCACATGTGGTTGATCGTGAAAAGGAGATGACTAAAGTTGGTGGAATTGATGAACTCACGACACAAGGTAGATACTTTTGACATCTTTAAATTATATTTATATTCAAATTATGACTAGATTATTAGTCTAGTCAAATTAACATGTATATGATCAAATACATGTAATTGATAGATTTTGATAAATAGATAAATGACATGGCTACAGATTAATAATGCCTAACTCTTTATGGATATGATGATGATGATGATGATGATGATGATGATGATGATGATGATAATGATAGACAATTACTTTAGTATATGAATTTGACAGAGATATGGAGTATTTCAAATCATTGGTTTAGAATTACTGACATTTGCATTTCATTACGCATTTCTTGGATTTGATCTCTCATTTAGGTAACCATGATTTGACGCATGATTTGTATTTCATGATGTTTTTGTCTTCTTGCATGTAACTGAAGCTTGATTCACGATTTATAATTGTAGGTAACCAATAAGGGTGGCCTAAGAGGGCTGTTGATGAGGACCGGTGCGATAGGCACTAACAGGCTTCTAAGTGGCAGCTTTTAGGTATTCACGGTATATTTGTGAGTTGGGTTGACATGAATTGTGAGATTGTTTTTACATGTATGTTTTGATTTGAAAGTTGGTTTTGAGTTGATATGCTCATATGTATATTTGGCATGGATTTGCCTATAATGAGGTGATATGCTCAAATGTCTATTTGGCATGGATTTGCTTGTAGTGAGTTGATATGCTTTGATATAAATTTAGCATGGATTTTCTTGTTGGTGAGCTGAAATTCTCTATTTTGATATGGCGTGGATTTGCCTAATATGAATTAAAAAGTAATTCAATTGTTTTATCATTTTATCACTGATTTATGCATATTAACAGCATGCATTATCCTTTAAATAGATATTTTGTGAGGTGTTGTACATGAATGAGATTCTGTTATACTAATTATGTTACTTGGGATTATGATTTGTTTTTATTTGACTTGGTAAGGATTTTGCCTACTTTGTTATCTGATATATTGTTAGATGGATTGACATAAATTTGTCTACATCACAAGTTAATATAAGATGAGATATTATGATATGAGATTATTTGAAATGATATTGAGATGCATATGATATGAATGTTATCATATGTTTAAGACTGTATGAATTTATACTATTCTTTAGAACAAATTTATGAATGGCCTTGAATCCCATTTGTATTTGGCTTTATGTATATTGCCAACCTAGATGTTCAAAACATCTAGCAAGCACAGGTTTGTTGAGACATTGTATGTTTGAAGAAATTGACTTGAATTAAAAATAGCTCAAGGTAGATAGACCCCTGGATGAGGACAGCAGTAGCATGAGACTAGGCGTAAATATATGACTTGTATTTCATCTTCTTGGACATGTATGTATATATGCATTTATACGTTTGGACTATGAGGTATGATTGAATAGTATCCTAAAAAATGTCAAATAGATCTCAAAATATGGATTGTTGTTGCTAGGATTGCTATATGCACCAAATGCATTCACTTGCTCTAAAAGATATTTAGGGTACACTTTATTTGCTGGACAAGGCGTAGTCAGATGGACTAGACTAGAACAAGCAGCACATGCCTCTTGTGGAGGTTTATGAGATAAAGTAACATCCATGAAAGTTTCAAACATAGTTTCAAGTTTGTCCATTCTTCTACCTAAAGGCTCTAATTTGTTTAATTTTTCAACTACAAAGTCAAGCTTAAAGGATATACCTGTATGTACTCATATAGACCCCCTTTCTTTGGAGGATGGTTGTTTCTCCCTCTTATATTTGAATAATCCTATTACTAGGAATTATCTGCCAATGTTTGAAAGAACCTCCAAGCCGCTCTCTAATCTTTTAACATGAGGGTCCTCCACTCGCTGCTTTTACCATTTATCTATTCTAAGGTGTTACAACCTCATAGGAGTATTAGAACTGCTCTCATTTCTCAAATACATGATGAGGGAATTTTTGCAGTAATTCATTCCACCATTCATAATATTGTTCATCATCCCTCTGTTGGAAATTTATAATTTCATAATGAAGGGCATTTGTTTTGTAAATGGAGAAGAATTTGTTCAAAAACTTTATAGATAATTGGTCCCATGTATTAATGAAACCTATCACCAAGGAATTGAGCCATGATTTGGATTTATCCTTAAGTGCAAATGGAAATAATCTAAGCATAATAGCATTGTCCGAAAAAATTTGGAACCTAAATGTGGTGCAAATATCGAACTCCTTGAAATGTAGGTAGGGGTCTTGTCAGTGTCAACCATAAAAAGTGGGGAGTAATTGAATAAGTTCTGTCTTTAACTTGAAGTGGTCTACATTTGTTGGGGGCAGAGCTATGTAAGATGGGGTGTAGAGCTGGAGTGGTACATAAAAATCTCTAATAACTTTGCACTTGACTTTTATTGGTGTTTCATTCATAAGGATAGGAACTTGGTTTCTTTCCCTTATATTAAGTTTCCTTAAATCTCTGGGTCAAAAGGTGGTAATTCCAAGTTCTGAGATCTATGGCCTTACATAAACTATCCTAATCTAAATATCATAACTATATTCTAACTCTAACTATAATTGATGCCAATCAAATCCTAGTAATTACTAATTGAGCAATGTCTTGATTATCTTGTCTTAGTGCATAGGTGGTACCTTCTTAAACCTAGATCTAGGCAGCTCTTCCTTTTATCTAGATTAGACTACAGCCTACCAGTTGGGCTCTATTCTAAAGTGGTAATACAATCCTCATGTCAAGAGGTGTTTAGAACTTAATTGATGTCATCGGAAGGTGTGGGAAAATCACTTCGATTTTAAGACACCCACTATAACCACAGTGCTTAAAAGCCACTAAAGTAACAATAGATTGAGTCCTTCTAAAAGGGTCTAATGAGCTTGATACCCTAAGTCTCTTTCTACTTGATTTTAAATTTAAGTTCAAGGGTTGGGATCGCAAAATAGAAGGATGTTGATTGATTCCTGGGTAGGCAAAATACTTGGTCGTAAAATCCAATCCTCATGTCATGAGGGTTCTTGTAGGGCCCTTACAAGCATTAATTACAATAAACTATGAAGTTGTAAATGTGCAATGCAAAACAAAAAGCAAACTAATGCCTAACTATATGCGACTTAACAAAGGTTTAGGCACCTCAACAAATAAGACCATGCAACCATGCAGCTTATACTTTGGTTATAGCTAAGCTTAGGGTAACCTTTGTTAAATAAGTGCTTAAACAGATGCAAAAATCATAAGTATTATACAACAATTATCAATTCATGACCCTAATCTATACGATTTATACTACCATCCAAACGCAATTCTACACTAAATGCAACTAGAGTAGAAAAACCAAAAGAAAGTGAGGGATACTTATAGTGGGGTATTTGATGATATTCAAGTGTGTAGCACCATACCCCACACTTGCCCTGTATTATTACAACCCATTTAAAATTTAATAATAAAAAAATTATAAATCACAATGGGCCTCACTACAAGTTCCACTCAAAAATCCTAATTTAGGAAAGCAATGAAAACCTAATCTATGTTGATGAAGTTGTGGCCCACAGGATCGCCATAGCTCCTTTGCCCATTTCCCTAACACAAAAATCAAAGAAATTGGTCAATATACAAAAAATAACAATTAAATGCAGAAATACTGCAAAACTCTAAACTAATACACCCTAAACCTTGACTAAAGGAAAATAATCTAAAGTATGGTCGACTACACAAAACGTTGCGACTCCTCGACAATGGCAGTAAGAACTTCTTCTGCAGTTTTAAAGTTAAACTTGCAAGTGCATGAATTAATTGTAGTATTCTCATGCAAGGAGGTTAATCCCACGAGGAATCGAATGAATGTGATGCTAGTAGTCCCTACTTTAAACAATGTTACCTAGCCAAAATTCAAGAGATTTTTCTTCTAAACTAAGTATGGAAATCAACACATGAAAATAGAAATTATTAATAAACTATAAACATGCTAAAATAAAAATAAAAAAATTCCAAAAATAAAACTTTCATAGATGAAACTTTCTAAATCTATTCCTTTTCTAAACTAAGAACTTTCCTAAAGTGAAACTTTTCTAAAATACAATTTTAACAACTTTCCTAAATTAACTTTCCTAAGCATGAAATTAAGTAACTAATCTAAGGAAACACGCATTAAACAACTACTTTCCTAATTATACAACTTTTAAATAAAGTAATTAAGCTTATGGAAGCAAACTTTAACATTTAACAAAATTCCTTTGATAAAGAAAATCCAATTTTTATTTTGCCCAAATTCTCCTCTTTCCCCTTTGTTTCTCATTCACTAAGTCATCTTCCTCACTGAATCATCATTTTTCTTCTGCTACGAGTTAAAGAAGGAAGTTTTCAGGGGAAAATTCCAATTTTACCCTCAATATCATTTATTTTAATTCCATTTGAGTCCCTTTTTTGTCTTATCTATATTTTGTCTAGTTACCTATTTTGTCTTTTTCTCAAAAAAGAACATGATTAACTCCATATTAGTTCCTATTTTCTTTTAATTGAACCAAGTCAACGGTTCAGCCTTAACCGACAGGAACATCTTAATTTCTATTCGATCTCTTTTTAGATTTTTTTAATTAGCTTTTATATCTTCATCAAAATAAAATTCCTAGTTGATATAGTGGTTCTGATCTTACATATGAAGTCTAGAAAGTCAATCTAAGCCATCTAATTCATGATTTCTTCCATTGATCTAGATCATTAGCTTTTTAGAAGATTTGCTTAGTCCAACCATTGGATCAATAAACAGAGACATCAGTGATGGATTAGTGATGGATTAGTGATGGATTAGTGAAGATTGATTGACTTGGATTTGTCTATATTTGAAGAATTTTACAGTGATCAAGCTAGGGAAGTTGACTTTAGTTGTAATTTTGTTTAATTCTTCTTTCTTTTGAATTCAAATTTATGTACTTTTCAATTAATCATTATTTGAGTTTTTAGTGCAATGTTAGTTAATTTCTTTAATTTTTATTTATTTAAATTTATTTAAACTCCACTTTTTAAATCGTGCCTTTGTGAAATCAACCTGTACTTACACAAACTATACTACAATAACTCGTGCACTTGCAAAAAAACAAAAGCAATGCAATAAGGAAGTTAAAAAAGAGTTAACCAAAAAGATTCCATCACCCTTTGAGTCATTAATTGACTTAAAAACAAAATAGTCATAGAGTCCCCAACTAGGTACGTACCCTCAAAAATAGGTCAAGCCATTCATAGATGTAGCTCCCTAAAATGAAAGACTCCAAAAATAATATGGATATTGAGCCATACTAGAAGTACCTCCTTCAAGACCACTTATTCAAAGGCTTGCTCTATAAGTTGACATCAGTGATAATTTACAAATTCTCATTAATAAAAAGAAAGAGAAGGAGAACTCATGTAGATGGCTCTCTCCATCCAACTCATCTAAGCCATCTTGTGACAACAATTTGCAAAGCGACAATGACTCACAACTTGAAAATATTGCAACGACCCACAAAAGTGATTATCTTTATCACCATCCTCATAATGCACTCCCACTTGTCCAATCTATAAACTAGCGTCTCCAATTTACACACCAGCCACATCAAAGTACACTCTAGCTACTCCATTATCCAAAATGTTAGGTAACTTCATGCAATTGGTGTTTCAAAGTCATCAACTAGAATCTCCTCCAATTGTCAATTGCATTATGGGAAACATGACAAAGGCTATAAAAATTTAGCCCAATCACTTTCGATGTCACTGACCTCCCTCCAAATCAGGGTGAGGCTCTATCAGTATTTGAATGGCTTTCGTCTACACTATGATGACAAATGAAGGGTCGTCCAATGAATTTATCCAAGACAAAATCAAACCAAGATGGGAGGTTTCATTGCTTGGTACCTTTAAGAAAAACTTTGGTGGTTCATCACTGGGTAACCCAGGTTCTTCTAGCTTTTGGGGCTTCTTTTTTTATGATGAAGGAAAAACATTACAGATGTATTCAGGAACCCTTGGGAATATTCAAACTCTTGGTAGTAATAGATTCTAAGAACATTTCTTGGCTAACTCACAAAGCCATGATGCCTTAAGTATTGGGGATTTAATGGAAAATATGGCGGAATGAATTCAAGGATCACAAAAAGTAGCTTTTCATATTTTTAAAAAGAATTGCAAATGCTTGGGCAAATGAACTAGCCAAGTAAAAGTTTGTAAGGACTCAACTACTTATTTCACATTCAATTGAAAATGGGTTATTTGTATTGGATACTTGTACCTTTCAAGTGTACCCTTTTTATTTTTCTAGATCACCTTGATCTAACATGTTGTAAATATTTCTCAACCATTCATAAAACTACCATTCAAAAAAGAAAGTTGTGTGCTAAGAGTACATGATCTAGAGAAGAGGAAGGTGTACACTACCCCTTTTTCAATTCATGATAAGACCTATTTTTGTATATCTAAGCCATTTATTATGTTAGGAATGGCATAGATAGTTAAGACATTGAATTCCATGCCCATTGAATGGTTTTAGCCTATCTTTTCTGTGTAAAGAATTGTCTATCCATTTTCATTAATTTTTTTGCAAAGACCCAAAACATGTGGTTAAGATCTTCCAAACAAATGGATTTCTCATGGGTAAACTATTTTTGATATTCTAAACATGATGAATGGCCTAGATCCACACAAAAAATAAATAAACAAGATTACTAAGCATGAAAGATGACTATGAGCTCACTACGCTGGGATAGGGAAAGAGCATACGTGCCCGAGTACAACATCTTAGTGTAGCCTAGGAAAGTGGCATGTGCACCCTCCTCTACTCA
This sequence comes from Warburgia ugandensis, assembly GCA_035236585.1. Classification (NCBI taxonomy): domain Eukaryota; kingdom Viridiplantae; phylum Streptophyta; class Magnoliopsida; order Canellales; family Canellaceae; genus Warburgia; species Warburgia ugandensis. The sequence continues at coordinate 34,706,198 of CP141139.1, forward strand.
AGAGTGTGTTCTTAGAGAAGCTCAAAAGTAAAAAGCTGCTACTATATTTTACACTAGTTTGGACCTTAATCCTTCTCTCTCTAACTCATTCATACATGCATTATGCACTTGCCACTAACTAAATTTGAGAAATCACAAACATTCATTTTGCAAGTCATGGTTAAAATAGATTATACCCTAAAATCTCATCATTTTCTAATCCTAACCCTTTTTCTGACCTTTTTGACCTCAAATAGAAACTTTTTCCCTATTATTTGAGTTTTCTACATTCATTTTTAAATTTAAAACCACAAGGGCTAAGTTGATCAAATTTTGGCTCTTACGAAATGGTTTAAATAATCCAAAATCTAAGCCCCATTTATACCTTTTACTCTTTGATCCATTGGATTGTCCTAACATCCCTTGGAAAGACCTTTTCGTTCATTTCCAAACAACCCACATCAAAGCCATAGCATAGTATCTCTAGAGTAGTTTGTTTCTTCTTGTTGTTTTGAACAATAGCCATTGTGCTAGAAGTCTCCTAACAATATTAGGCCTAACCTAGATAACTTTGAGTTTGGACACAATAAGTCCCATAGTTCATTTGTAATAGAATAGTTATTCACATTCTTAAGGTATATCGCATATCTTGATGGTCCTTATCAGTTTCTTCCTTGAAGATTGTCAAATGTTAGAATTTCCTTTTATCTACAATTTAAGTGAAGAAAGAAATCATGGGGTAATGGATTTAAGCCAAATGCTTGCAGTTTCAAGAGCAATACCTTTCTTGGTCTCAATAGATTATATGCTAAAGCAATAGAAAATTCACCCATAGAATCAAAGCTTCCCAACATAACTTATCCTTCTTAATGATGTCATTGCATTTAGTGTTGACAAGGGTCATTAAATCATGTAGTTCCCTCTCTTCAAAGTCATAGATCCTTCTATCAAATGTCATTGTAAGATTTCAGACAACTCCATTAGGAGTGATGTTGACACATTCACTAATCAAGCAATTCTTTTGATGAGAAGCCTAGAATATTCTTTCACACATGCTTTTTAACTCCAAATTATTATGCTAGATTTGAACACAAAATCTTGTATACTCACCACTCCTAACAACAATATGAGTATTATCAGCAAATGTAGGCATTTCTTTGCAAATGTCTCTCCAAACACTAAAACCTTTTTTTTATTTTGGAAGGATCTAGCACCCAACATGTAGTGTACCCATATCTTTGCTTGATGATTTGGCTCCACTGCATTCTCTGTCTCTATCCAATATCCATAACCATTTCAAGAGAAAGCTTCATTGATGATACTCAAGTTCTTGATCCCAATCCTACCCTCCTTAAGCAAATGGCTTTGGGTCCACCCAAAAAAATTTCTTTGTATTTTCTCAATTTCTTTTATAATAGTTGTAGGGCAATTAAACATAGACATGTAGTATGGTGGAATGCTAGAGAGGGTTGCCTTCAAAAGAAAAAGTCTAGACCCACCCCCCCCCCCAATCAAGCAATTTATGTTCCGACCAACAAATTTTTTGTTGAATCATTCAATGACAGTACCCCCAATGACATACTCGTGGCCTTCCCACACACAAAGGTAATCTGAAATAGAAGCAAGGAATGGTACTTGTTTGACAACCTCGCTTTATTACCTCCTCTTCAAGAGTATGATCGCCTATTTTCACACTCATGATCTTGAATTTATAAAGATTGATCTTTTGTCCAATCAATGGTTCATAAACTTTAGTAAAGCCTTAATCTTGAATCCAAAATATTGATAAAGTTACTCTCAATAATGGTTGTATTTGCATATTGTATAAGAGATAGAACCAGACCAACTGCTATCATTCTAATATACCCTTTACGAATTCATCTTGTACAACCTTCTATGTAGTCAAGGTAAGTGTAACAACCCTCAATTTTGATTTCCTTTCTGAGCATTTATATTACATTTTTAATTAGAAATAGAATAAGGAATTTAATTTTGTCAAAAATGAATGTCATGGAAATGGCCTCTTCAAAAGCTCAAAATTTAGAATTTACGCATCAAGACGATTCCAACGACACTAATTACTATGATGTCCCAGGTTTTTAAATAACTTTTTCATTATTTTTTAATTGCAAACAATGGAAGATACTTTCAATATAAATTTTTTTTATCAAAATCCGAGTGCCATCTATACCATAAAAAAGAAAAAAAAAAATTAAAGACATTTTAGAGATTCTAAAATGCAATGAGTTCATATTTAATATTTTTCAAGATTTTATCTAATAATAGCTCATAGTCCAACTGTATAAATACGTGCACAAATATCAAATATAAGTCATACACTTACATTGTCAGCATACACTCTCACTATCGGTGTCCTCATCCAATGTTCCATCCACCTCGAGCTATTTTTCATTCAAGTCAATTTTTTCAAAACTGAGACATTGTAAACAAATTACAATGTCTTAGTAAGCCTGTGCTTGGTATATGTTTGAGCATCTAGTTTGGCACTATTACGTAAAGCCAAATATAAATGGAATTCCATAATATTCATAATTCGTTCTAAACTAACAGAATACATTCATAGAGTTCTAAATAAGTTACACATTATTATAATTGAATTCATGTAGTTTCCAATCATATTGTCTCATAATATATCATCTTATAGATTAAGCAATTTCATGATTAATCATCTCATAATACATTAGCTCTAAAAGTAGGTAAATTTAAGCACTGTAACCCAATTAGCATAATAGTATCCATCCAAGACTAAATCTGTCCATGTACAACATCAGTACATGTAAAATCATAAGTTATCTATGTGAAGAAATAATCATTCTCTTAGCATGCATAAATTATCAATAAATGACAAAATAATTACATCATATTTTTTTGTTCAATAACAGATAAATCCATTCCTAATCAAAATCAAAGAACATATCAGCTTACCAATAGGAAAATCCATGACAAATCATTATCAGAGCACATCACCTCACTATAGGCAAATCCATGTCAAAACCACAAAAGAGCATGTTAACTTGTCATAAGAAAATTCATGCCAAAAACCAAATCATGCATGTAAAAACATGTCACAAATTATCTCATCCCAAACCACGAACATACCATGAGTACTTAGAAGCCTACCACCTAAAAGCCTATCAATGCCTCTTGAACATGCCTCATAGCCCACCCTTATCTGACACCTTCATCAGCTACCCATAAGTATAAATTGTGAATCAAACTTTTTTATATGTAAGAAGGCAAAATGTGATGAAATAGAAATCATGCGTCAAATCACAGTTATGCACCAAACTAAAATGAAATATCAAATCATGAAAAGCATATATGAAAAGCCAGTATTAGTAGTTCTACACCAATAACCTTATGGTGAAATGAACCATTCATTTCCATTGAAATTTTGACATTCTCCTCTGTTTTTCTAACTTACTCATTTTATGCATGCAATCTAAATGATACATCATCATTCACATTTCTAAGATAAATAGAGACTATCTCCTAATCTTTGCAAATCATAACCTAAAGTAGTCCAATATCATCATCATAATAAAGATATAAATCATTCACTTCATCCATAAAGAGTGATGCATTTACAATTTGTAATCATGTCATCCATCAATTTATTAAAATATATCATAGCATATATTTGCCTAAATATATATTGACTAGACAAAAATTCTACTCATAATACGAATATAAGAATAATTTAAAGATGTTAGAACAACTTACCTAGAATCGCAATCCCAAACAAATCTGGCAAAGGATATGCTCAATTTCATCATTTTAACTAATCAATTCATCAATTCTTAAATTTAATAGTTTGATGGCTCTCGACACATCACCCAATTTGTAGATCATTCTAAATTATGCATATATAGTTTATAACTCCTTGAAAATATATGTTTTGGTCCCTGATCACTGTCAAAAACCTTTGATCGAATGATCCGACCACCGATCGTGTGGATCGTTGCTCTAATTGAGTCATCCAATCACATATCTTCCTTGATCACAATTTGAACAGTTAGATCATGCTTTAAAGGTATAATTTACTATAGATGTATAATATTGATCATTATATGCATTAATAATAAGATAATTGACTGATCATATAAACAGAAGAGTTAAAATCTTACTAATAGTGGGCTCATATAAAATGTCTCAATTGCTTATCAGGGAGATGAAGCATCTAATCACACATATTTGAGTTCTAGTAACTGATGAACAGTCAAATTATAGTGTAAGATTGGATCGATAATTAATCGGATGGTTTAGTGTTAGGTCTACAATTAGATCTTCATAGAGGCTTAGATCAGTTGTTGATTTAGGTTCTAGGTGGCTGATCAAGGGCTAGATCAGTTAGGGACCAAGTTATTGGGGACCAATCTAATGATAAGATTCTGATCAACGATGGAATCTATTGGTATTTCCACAGATCAGACGTAAGTCACAAAACAAATCAAGCCAGTCAATTGACACAGTTAACCTATCTAATTTTCTTATGATTGGGTCTCTTTGGTTGCTAGACCAGGTGTATCTACCCCCAATAGATAGCCCGATGCTTAGATCAGAACTCTAGCTTCAACTATAGCCTGCCCCACATCACATGAATCATTGAGCTCGATAACTTGTTCAAACAAACTTCCTATCTCTGTGATTGTTTAGTTGTCCCACCCATGAGTTGAGAGCCAACTAATATAGATTGAATACAGACCTCCAGGTGTAGTAAAGAAACTATTCCACTTCGCTAGTTGAAGAGATGATCCATCGCATGGTCTTCCCATAAGACTTAACACACTACCCACTTCTTGCTCTGCGTGCAATGTGATCATCACCCTATTCTTTTCCTCATTGATTTTAACCATAATCTTACACGAAGACTCCATTTTACTTCTGCCCATGCTCTAAGATCCGCCTACTCCCATACTTTGGTATGTGAAATCCCAAGGATGGATCTCTCAACCAGACTCAAGTTTCTGTTAAATCTTTCTTCTGGGATCTCCAGGCATAAGAATTTATTTGGTGTCTCTCGATCCTCCATCTGATTTCTTCCCAGCAATACATCTTGACAAGATCAATTGCTGTTATCTTTGTATGTGTTCCCTATGTTCAGATTACCAAAAGATGGGTAATTTGTGGGATTTATTCCCTGTCGTTGTCTTGCACCCATCCCTGAGTTCGATTTTGCCCAGCAACTGGTCACCTCCATCTTTGTGGTTTACCCTGTATTTCTTTGTCTTTTTTTTCCGACAACTTTGAGCATCTCTAGACTGCAACTGAGACTTTTACATCCATTACATTCCCAATCAGCTTGCTTCACCTTGTTTCTCTTCATAGTGGTTTCAATAAGGTTTCTATTCTTCTTTCTAACTCATTTCCACTCCCCTTCTGTTGTCTCTGCCTCCTTGGCCTTACCTTTATCTTCCATAGGCTTAGATTAGGCCTCACCCTCGTCACGACAACTTTCTTTCTTCCTTCTTCTGAAACGTTAATCCTGCGATGATTCGAAAGAGCTGTTTTTCTCGCTGAATCCATCATGAACCAAAACATTGCCCCAACTCTGCGTTCAGTTGACAATTTTACCTTTCCAGTCACCTTCCGATTTGTTTAAATCCTTCTTAGTATTAGTGGACATGGCGCATGCAAATTCCGAGTTGCCATACTAAAACCATATAAAGGAAACCACTCTTTTCGTATGATACACAGACATTATTTAATCCGAACAGCTCTTCTGATGGTCATTTGGTCTCCGTTGACACAAATATATATCAGCTGTTAACCACCATGGAAATGAAATGGGTTGTTGATCCGTGATGATGGATGGCCAAAATCTACCTCATCGTAGCATCTTCACATTTGACGACAACAAGTGCGTTTACCTTGAATCTGGTTGACATATTAGCGCAATTCATGGCCTATTGTATTAGTCAAGTGAGGCACCAAATCATGACACAGTGGGACGCAGATTTAGTGGATTGAAAGCCGTTCATCTGATTCTTCGACTATGGATATGTGGGACCCTGAAAATCTCCCTGGTCTAATGATTCTAGCATCCGAAAAATCACTAGGTCGCTGGATTTAGACCGTTGGTATTATAAAGTCCTATCTGATCCCAAATGGACATTTTTCAGATGACTAAAGAATCCAATCGGTGTGAATAAAGTAATGTTTCGATCAACCATAAGCAGGCCCCATTACATACAAGTCGGGTACGCAACTAGAGATATCTCAGCCAACAAATAATGACGAACGATGGAACGTCAAACCTCAAAACATTGAATTTATAATATTATAAGGTAGACAGCTGACTCAGCTGGGTGCCTCGACCGGCTTCACCAGTCTTCTTACCCTAAATTTACTTACTAATTTTACCCTTATGTGTGTAAAACTTCCAACTTTAAGTTATAAGCTATTTTGTCCTCACCATACTTTATAACGTAAAAAAGGGCAGTCCCGTGTAGGAAACTCTGCCTGTACAGGGTTTGGAGAAGGAGTGAACCACACTGGTCTATAGGATGCAATCTTACCGTGTATCTTACAAGAGGCTATTTTTACTTTAAAATGTCAAACCTCGAAAACGTTGAATCTATACAAGTATATGAAGGGTCAAAGTAGACAGCTGAATCATCTGTGTGCCTCCACCTGCTTGACTTTAAAATAGCCTTGTGCTGGAAAAAATTCAACTTAAAGCTATGAACTATTTTGTTCTTACTTGACTTTAAAATAAAAAGGGCTTTATTAATATCTGATTGCATGGAAAATGAAGATGCTGATTGCGGTATCAGCCTTTCATTGAATGACTATTTTTATCCTTACGCTTTTGGAATTCCAAAAGTACTGCTTTTGCATCATCTCCTCAAGTTCTGTTTTCTTTTCTTTCCGAAACATTGCTGAAATTTCCGTCCCATCTCACACTTAGTTTGGACCAATCTAACTAGATATCCATCTTTTGCTTGCCAGCACCTGTTAGGCCTACCGCCACACCGCAGTAATGCCTCTGGTTTAATTGGATATATGGTAATTTGCGCAGATTAGAGTTCAAATCTGGCAGTTCTATTAATGTGTAAATCATTCACATAACTATGACATATTAGAGGCTTCTAACACCCAGAGGGCAATAACTTTCACACAGTACTTGGTCACTGCATACCCTGCTATTGGAAGATTTGGATCACAGAAATAATAGGTCCTACTTATACTTTGGTCACTAATATTTTCCAACTAAAAATATGTGCCTCATTTTTTCCTCTGATTAGACTATCCACAATTTCACATGCTCACTAATGCAATGGACGAGTCGTTCGCAAACATTCCAACCCTTTTAATTATATGCCTTTGATTTTGTGACGTGCAAGTGTACAAAACAAAAGGCAACATTTATGCCAATGAACATTTCATCGTCATGCTACAATTTGAGGAAAAAAACTGACGGTTCACATTTTCATGGGCTTGTCATCATCTAACGAATGAATTGACTAGATCACGTCAGTGTGGCAAGCAAAATTGATATAACTTGATTTGGATGATTGACTATATAAAAGTTCTCGCCGCAGTGAGTTCTAGAAAAACAAAAGCAATTTAAGTGTTTAAATTTTATAACATTTATTAATAAATGTAGATTAAAAACTTAGAATTGTCTAATGATAATAGTTTCCACTTTTACAATGATAATATGTAAATCACTTCCCAAACGTTAGTCCTAATTTCCAGTAGGAGCTGTTTCACTTGTGTAATGAACTGTTTATTCTTGGATATTGTTTTGCTCCCTCTTTCCAATCCGAAACTATTATTATTATTATTATTATTAAACAAACCAGGGTTTTGACCTGATTTATATCTAAGTAGCAATGTTTTTGTGATAATAATAGCAAGATATAAGATCACTATTCCAAACAAAACGATAAAAGGAGGAACGGATACCAGGAATTGTGGCAAGAGGGTTAGCCGTCGTGCTGTCGAGATGTGGCTCATCGTCTTCCTCTCCGTCTCTTTCTGCGTGCTCCTCAAATCACTCTTCTTCAACAAGAAGCAAAACCTCCCGCCTGGCCCTCCTATGGTACCTGTGTTAGGCAATCTGATATGGCTGACCAGGAAAATCTCCGACATCGAATTCATTCTCCGGGACCTCCGAGCAAAATACGGGCCAGTTGTAACCCTGCATATCGGTCCTCGCCCGGTTATCTTCATCTCCGACCATTCCCTGGCCCACCAAGCCCTCGTTCAAAACGGCGCAGCATTTGCGGACCGTCCGCCGGCGTCTGAAGTCGGAAAAATAATCACATGTAACCAGCATAACATCAATTCGGCAGGCTATGGCCCGCTTTGGCGGCTTTTTCGCCGGAATCTCGTATCAGAAATTCTCCACCCTTCTCGGGTGAAATCATTCACAAGCGGCCGTGAATGGGTTCTCAGTCTTTTGATCGAAAAGTTCCGATCGGAATCGGAAGCTGGCGATGGAACTGTCCCTGTTTTGGAGGGCTTCCAGGATGCTATGTTCTGTTTGCTTTTACTAATGTGTTTCGGGCAGAAACTTGATGAGAAATTGGTTAGAGAAATCGAGGCCGGTCAGCGGGGATTAATTCTGAGTTTTCCTAGATTTAACGTTTTCGCGTTTTTCCCCAAGGTTGGAAAGATTCTGTTTCGAAAACGCTGGAACGAGCTGTTAGAAATACGTCGGAGACAGGAAGAGCTGCTTGTTCCTCTGATTAGAGCTCGTGTAGAACATCAAAAGAAACAGGGGCAGGATGATAGCAAACTGGAAGCTAATGGTGTATTTTCTTTCTGTTATGTTGATTCCCTTTTGGGTCTTGAGCTTCCTGATGAAGGAGGAAGGAAGCTCACAGAAAGGGAAATAGTGACTCTCTGTTCTGAATTTCTCAACGGTGGCACTGATACAACATCCACGGCCTTGCAGTGGATTTTTGCGAATTTGGTGAAGAATCAGGAGATACAAGCAAGGTTATTCGAAGAGATAAATGGAGGAGTGAAAGAAGGGTCCATTAATGAAGAGGATTTGCAGAAGATGCCTTACTTAAGGGCTGTGATCATGGAGAGCCTAAGGAGACACCCACCAGCGCATTTTGTGCTGCCTCATAGAGTGTCGGAAGACGTTTCTCTGGATGGATATGTGATACCCAAGAATGCTTCTGTCAATTTCACTGTTGCAGACATGGGTTGGGACGGAAAGATGTGGAAAGATCCACTGGAGTTTAAGCCAGAGAGGTTTCTGGAGGGAGAAGAGGTGGATATAACTGGGAGTAGAGAGATAAAGATGATGCCTTTTGGCGTTGGCAGAAGGATTTGCCCTGGTTGGAATCTTGCAATGATGCACTTGGAGTTTTTTGTGGCGAATTTGGTGAGGGAATTTGAATGGAGGAAGAAGGACGGGGAAGAGATTGATCTGTCGGAGAAGCAGGCTTTCACCATTATTATGAAAAATCCTCTGAGAGCTGTTCTTGTTCCCAGAACAAAGTAGAGCCAGGTGCCCTTCTGCTGGTAATTATTACGGCTTATCATCTAAATGTACTTTTCTCCTTTTGGAAAAAATAAAATCCGATGGATCGTCGACTGCAGTTATATAATTTGACACTTAGGGAAAATATATGGTTTTAGTTCTGATTTTCTAAGAGAGGAGTACTCGTTATGATGATCAAACCTGTTCATCTGTCACTCGCCACGTGGCACAATCTTTCCCGTGCATGGCACCAGCCAAAGGTTTGGACATGTGAGGCTCAAAGTTTTTATGTCAGAAACAGTTCGTCTGTTTTGGCTCCTTCCAGATTCCCCTCTCCAAAATCTTCTCCATTCGCTCAAGAACTATGGATATGTCATTAAGGGTGCAAAATCCGAGTGCAAGCACCATCGAGAGATTCATGACTGTCGAATGCATGAGATCTTGGCGCATTAGTGTCACACGGAGCTGTCAAAATATGTAGGTCATGCTGTGGTTAAAATTTGTGGCCAACTCAACTGTACGCCTCTATTGTCTGGCCTTTAAACCAGTGCTCAGAAAATCAAAATTCAGTGGTTTGTGTTCCCCGAGACCTCTGACAAATCAGAGGATTTGAATCGTCCAGAGGAAAAGAATTTTTATCGCAAGTCATCCAAAGCAAGCTTTACCTAAAAGACACTTTGGATGATAAAAAGAAGTGCCCACTTGAACATTTGCCAGCTAGCTACTCCTAACTAGGGGCATTTGCTCCGCTCCTTTTTCCCTGCCAACCTCATTAAGCAAATCTGAAAATTACTTTATTTTTGAATTCCGGGTGGCTTTCTCAAGTTTTCCTATCTAAAAGTTTGGGGGCAGCATTGCAGCTGTAGAAATTACGTAAACTGAATTAGGTGAATCTTAGCTTAAAGCCATTGCTAAAACATCTTCTAATTAAAGCCTTTTAAAATGTGCATGAAATATGATATTTATATTTTTGAAATTCAACCTAGTCAGACTTAATATGTACCTCAATTGATTTACACTGTCAAAATCATTCTATACTTATTTCTCTAAATTTGAATGCTTTAAATAATTTTCTTAAATTAATAAGCATGTAATTAGATTATTCAATTTTAGGGTAAAAGTTCAACAAGTTTAGAAACTTGTTCAGAACTAGATCTCAAATAACCAATGCAAGAGGCATCTAGCATTAGGCAATTAAGACTCTTAGATCTTGAGATCCGACAAAAGAAAGAAAAAAAAAAGAGAGAGAGATCTATGTTACACAATCAAGATAATATTTTAAGGTCTTGAGAGTCGACAAAAGAAAAGAATGTTGATTTGTTTTATTGCAAGTGCACGAGCTATTTTAGTATAGCTAATACAAGTACAGGACAATCCCACCATGACTCGACTTAAAAAGATAAAGTTTTAAGAAAATTTAATTATCTAAAATTTTAAAAATAACTAAAAATAACTAAAAATAAATTATAAACTAAAATCTAATTAACTACTAAAAATTACAAAAATTCAAATTCAAAAAGAGAGCAAATTAACTAAAAGAAACATAAAATCTACTTCTCTAGCTTAATTTTATCACATTCTTTAAATCTGATATGAGAAACTTCGATTGGTCTTAATCAAGCTCTAATTAGTACTTCTGATTGAAGATCTGACAGCTGGATTAAGCAGATTCCCAAAATTATAAAAGATCTGAGCTTAAGAGTTATTTTGGGTTTGGATGGCTTATATCAAATTTTTGGTTTTTAGATTAAAGATCAGGAGTATTGGATAAGCTAGGAAGTGTCCTAAGATCAAACTCTAAGAGTTGATTGAAAATCTGTTGTGGAACAGTTAAAGAAATAATAAGATCTTCTTTGTTAAAGCAGAACTGTTGATGAGGTAAAGCTTTAATCAAACAAGGTTTGAATTAAACTGATCCTAGAATTAATTGAATATAACATAGAACATGGATAAGACAAGTCTGGATAAGATAAAACAGGAAAAAACTGAAAAGGGACAAAACTAGAATTTAGCTTATTCTTTAATGGGTATATCTGAAATTTTTTCAGAATTCTATTTTTAAACAAAAAAAACACAGAGATCCTGATGGACTGAGGAGACGATGAATAAGGAGAGAAGAGGAGAAGATGAGGAGAAGCTGGGAGAGAGAAGGTGAGAAGAAGAAGGTGGAGAGAAGCAAATGGAGAAAACCGAAGTCCTCTGAGTTGACCAGTGAATAAGGGCAAGCACGTAGCAGAGGAAGGTGAGCTGTGGTGCCAATGAGTGGGACTGACGATGAAGCTAGAGGTGGGAGAGACCGAGGGAGAAGAAGAGGAGGGTGTGGAGCTCTGATACATGTCGGGCAAACAAGAGAAGAGAGAGTGAACAGAGGGGCTGGTGACGCTAGTGCGATAGAGTGATTGCTTGTGCTGGGATTCTACCGGTGCCAGTCTAGGCAGTGAGGTAGAGAAGGGGGAAGCAGAGAGGAAGCAAAGAGAGAGAAGGGAGAGTAAAGAAAGGGTGGGCCGGTGTTGCTGTGTTTTGCCATCTAGATGGTGGAGATAGAGAGGAGGAAGAGAAAAACACTGGTGTCTACGTCGGGTAGAGACAGACAGAGGGAGGATGAGAGAGAGAAAGGAAAGAGAAAGTAGGCCTGTGTAGTGATGTCAGTCTGGCAGTTAAGGGTGACCGGTGCTAGGTTGAGAGAGAGAGAGAGAGAGAGAGAGAGAGAGAGAGAGAGAGAGAGAGAGAGAGAGAGAGAGAGAGAGAGAGAGAGAGAGAGAGAGAGAGAGAGAGAGAGAGAGAGAGAGAGAGAGAGAGAGAGAGAGAGAGAGAGAGGTCAATTTTCAAGTGAGGAGTGGTGCAAGATGAAGCAGAGAAGGGTAGAGGGTGAGATGGTGAGGCGTTGATTCTATTTTCAAGTGAGGAGTGGTGCAAGATGAAGCAGAGAAGGGTAGAGGGTGAGATGGTGAGGCGTTGATTCTAAGAGAAATAGAGGTGAAGTGTGGCAGAGCAGAGGGTTAAGAGAGGGAGAGATAGGATCGCGAGAGTGAAGAAGGAGATAGAGTAAGAAGAGGACTATTAGCTAGAGAAGAAAGGGATGCGGCAAAGCAGATTGGGATAGGAAGAAAATGAGAGAGAGTGAGAGTGAGAGAAGAAGAAGGGAAGAGGAAGGGTGATAAGAGAGGTGCGATCAAGAGAGTGAAGAGAGAGAAAGAGAAAAGGGATAGAGAAGGGAGAAGAGAGACAAGAGAGACAAGAGGGAGAAACACCACCAGCCTCCAACCTTGCCAAAACTCCTGGTTCTTCAAAGTTCTTCCCTTTTTATAGATTTTTCAGAGGAGTTTGATTTTGATTTAGGGGGTTTATTTAATCGCACATCTTTGGCATTTCTGAGATATCATGGCATATCTCAGAAATGCACCTTATTTAACCACGATATCTTCGGCATATGTGAGATATCAAGTTTATTTAACAATGATATCTTCGGCATATGTGAGATAACAGCTTTATTTAATAGCGACATCTTTGACATATGTGAAATATCAGGTTTATTTAACCACGACATCTTTGGTATATGTTAGATATCAGCTTTATTTAACTTTGTCAAGCCTGATGTGTTTGATGATATTATAGATATGCCAAACCCCCTCTCTAGTGTAAAATGTGTTGTTTCTTATAGAGAGAAAAATCAAAATGAAATAGATGCTTTTTTATAGAGAGAGAGAAACGTGTGTCTACTTCTTCCCATAAAGATCTAGATGAGTAGAGGCAATTAGTTCGCTGGACACCCTATCCAAGTCCCCACGAGCAGAGGGGAGCAATTTGCCGAAGAGGTACAGTTCGCCGAACACCCGATCCAAGTCTCGATGAGCAAAGGGGAAAAATAGTTCTTCGAACCAGATTCAAGTCCCAACAAGCAGAGGGGAAAATCATTTTTTCCGCCACCGAATCCAAGTCGTGACAAGCAAAGGGGAAAAACAGTTCACCAGCAGCAGATCCTGTCTACTATACTCACATTCACAAGCACAAGATTTCGAAAGTTGCCTCCTCCACAAGATCTATCTCGCTCACCTACAAAAACTGAGATCACATTTGCTGTGAGCAAATCCAGCATCTAATTTGAAACCCTAGATTTACTACAACCACCGTTGAAGTTTGTCACAGTTGCCTACTTCAGCCACTTTCTATTTAGGTTTTTCAGGTTTGGTAGTTTTTAACTGTGTCCTACGTCTTGATCTAATGATCCTAGTCCTTTTATCCATGAATGTTTATAAAGGATCTGCTAGCAAAATAAATCGTTGATTTTTCTTAGACTTCATTTTACCGATGCTACATCTATTGCATGTGAGTAGCCTGTTGATGTGGTCTATGAGTTTCACAGTCTCGATTGCACCCACATTTTTTTATGCAAACCTAGATAGAGTGAAAGGGCTAATCATATATATATATATATATATATATATATTTGGAACTACCAAGTACATGCATGAAACAAGTTTCATGGTATTGGTTGCACTATCATGCTATCAGTTCCATGTATTGTGCATATAAGTCCTTAGACTCCCTTGGGGTTCAAACTATTGCAGGTTTAGGTGATATAACTTAGAAGCTGCATCTGTTTCATTATTTCATATACTAAAATGTGGTAAGTTTCATATTCTTCTAATTAGTGCAACATATTCATCGAGAAAAACTACAATCCACATATGCATTACATTCCCCAGAAACTGCTTGTGGAACCTATTGAAGCTGGGATACTTTTGATAACATAAGCCTATTCAACCTTTATGACAATTTCTATTCATCTTATTGTGCTGCTTAGTGCTTCCATTTGTACCCTAACTTCATGACCCTTGCTGGTGCCTCATAATTTTGTTGTTGAGGCTGGCTTAGTTGGAGATGAACAAGCACATGCATATCCTCTCCAGCAGTAAAACCATTTGACGCAGCGGAATTTATGTTTACTCCAAGTAACTCCCTTGTTCCATGAACCTAGGGAGAAGGGTAATTCCATTGGTTAGCCATTGCTCTTGTTGATTGCCCTCTTCATCCCCACAAGGGCTTTCCTTGGTTTATTATCTAATGACTAACCATGTCAAATTTCTGCCATTTGCAATGCAGGGAATGTAGTAGATGACTACACTGCTTAAGAAAATCTGCAAATGTAAGATTAGACCTATCGAGTGTAAGAATATCAAATTCATCAACCAGTACACAAGGATGCATTCCTACAAAATTTATGCATAAATAGTCATAAAGCTAAGAGAAACCAAGCAGATAATAATAGCCCTTGCTTTAATAAGTAACATAAATAGATGCAATAAAAAACTAAAACGGACAAAAAAAGCACATTTAATGAAAGATAAAAAGTCAACTTTCACATGAAAGCACCTTATAAACATTAAGGAGGTCTTCCTTTCCATCATTGTATGACAACATTTACCACTTATTAACACATGACACTTTACTATGTGATAATGATTGTGATATTGCCACTGAAATATAGTCATTGGTTGTGATCTTGTCAAAATTAATTGTGGATTGTTTGGTCTCATTAAAGCTATATTGAATCTCAGACTAAATTATTATTTTAGTTGAAATTACCCTTATGAGACCAAGTGAGAGACATGATTTCTTGAATCTTTCTTAACTTTGTATGATCTATTCGAGACCATTTTCAGATGCCACGTAAAGGAAAGGATAGAGTCCCTGCGACAACTAGTCTAATTGATTCCAAAGATCTTAACAGTGTGTCTCAAGACATATTTGAGGGAGACAAGGGACGTCATAATAAATGGACTAAGGAATAAGAGGACTTTATCCTTGAAACACTATAATGAAATAATAGAGGGAAGAATCATCGCAACTGGGAGTATGCCAAAGGGTGCGGTGATTAAGGAATTGCTACTTCACTTCAAAATGTGATTTGGATTTGATTTGATGATGAAGCAGTTGAACGCAAAAATAAGACTTTTTAAAAGCAAGTACATTACACTTGCAAAGTTGAGGAATGGAGACTTAGGATTAAGGTGGGATGCCGAGAGAAATTGTTTCCTTGCAAGTCAAGAGATCATGAATACTCACCTGTAGGTAATACACCACCCCAATTCTACAATAATATTCATCACCTTTACAATGCCTTTACAATTGTTTGTGTATGTACAATCGAATTTGGAAGCTCGGTGCTTATTTAGGAGGAACTTATGGAAAGATGAACATCTGGAGACGATGTTTGGGGGGAGCAATGCCATAGGAGAATTTTTCTTAGGGATTAACAATTCTATAAAAGATGACACACTCCATGAATCAAGCATGGCCACAAGATCCATCTAAACACCTTCCACAACCCCCTCTTGGCCAAGCTACCTCTACAACATCATCCTCAATTCCCTCCTCTAAGACTGGTAAACCGTGGCAAGAAAGAGAAAAAAAGAAGCAAGGTGTTCAAGCATCATCCTCAACATGTAACGATCCCTCTCCATTCATTGATCCTTTCATTATATCAAGGATAGAAAGACTCACAGGTGTAGACAACACCTTGTGGATGACTGCATTGGATAATTTGGAAGGCCTAACTGAGATACAGAGAGTTAAGGCATATAGTATTTTGCAAAAAACCGACCTTAGCTTCAAGGAGGCTTTTGGCCGTTGGTCCCAAGAGCGGCAACTATTATATGTGAGGATGCACCTGTAGGTGATTGCACGTTGTAGAGAACCTATATTGGTCAATTTGAACCACTTTTTTGGGTGATGTTGCGTGAAACTTTCCAGTGTGTATTTATATTGGACCTCTAGAGGCATTATTTATTCTAATTAGTCATATATTATTCCATACGTTGAGGCTATGGAAATTTAATCATGCTTTTATTTTACTACCATTATATTATTTCAACCTTTAATTATAAATGGTTGATGCATTGATATACATACCAAAACATATAACTTGCATGCTTGCAAATGTTGATTATTAGGTGTAACACCTCACATGCGTAAAATGTGAACTGTCCAACAAAGAAAGGAGACTTTGTCAAATTTTTGATAAAATAAAAGAAAAATATTGGTACAATGAAGCACTGCATTTACCCATCGCTACTTTCATCAACAATAATACAGGGCAATGGGCAAGGAAGGAGAGTGCAGTGCTTCATGTAATGAAGAAGTGCTTTGTGAAGCGCATAATGTGGTAAGCACAGTCGCATCACACATACTTAGACATATTATGCAACTTCAAGAGGATGCTGCACTGCATGTGCAAACACCATGGCCTATGTGCGCAAATAAAAGTACTCGAGGTTATGAGGAATTTTGGGTAGTTTATGAAGAAATTGGGATGAGATTCCAAAACTTGTACATAATGCACCAGTTTCAGTTTGATAAGTTGGTTAGTATTTTTCAGACCATCGGAGTCTTATCCGTTGGGTGACAATGGAGGAGATGGTTGCAACCTTCTTAATGATTGTCGGTCAGGACTCGAGGTACGAACTAGTAGTGAAGGATCTTTTTAAGTCCACTTATTCCATCAATACCAACTTCCACAAGGTGCTACATGCAATGTTGCAGTTGTACAATCTCTTTATGACTCCTCATGCAATAAAAGACCACCCAGAGATTTCAAACAATTATTAGAGAGACAAGCATTTCATGGTAACTCCGTCTTTTCTAATCTTCAATACGACAGATTGTGATACTACAGACTTAACATTCAAATGGTCATTTTGTTGACAGGATAGCATTGGAGCTGCAGATGGGACATTAATCCCAGCTAGGGTTTTTTGTGTGGGTCCCCTAGATTTTTGAAAGTGGCGTAATAGGAAAGGGTTCATTGTGCAAAACGTTCTTACATGCTGCAATTTTGACATGCAATTCACATATGTACTTGTTGGCTTTGAGGGGTCTGCGCATGACTCTGCCATACTGAAAGAGGCTCTTACAAGAGATGGAGCGTGGTTGACAATTCCTGATGGTCAATTAATTGTGTGTTTATTATGTTTACACTTGTAGCTTATACCTAGTGCATTAATCGCTTATGCATTTATGGTACAGGGAAATACTATCTGATTGATGGGGGTTATGCAAATAGGCAACAATTTCTTACTCCTTATCAAAAGACTAAGTATCACCTAAAGGAATTTGATCAAGGAATGCAACAACCACAAAATGCCGGGGATTTATTCAACCTTTGACATGCATAGTTGAGGACCATAATAGAGCGAACATTGGTGTTCTAAAGGTGAGATTTCCCATTCTCAAGACTGTGCCTCCATTTCCTCTTAGGACACAGATTAATCTGGTCAAGGCATTATGTGTGTTGCACAATTTTATGCGTCAGGAACACGTTGATGAGACGTGGCCAACAAAGGAGATGGGTGAGAATCCTAAGTCTAAAAGCGATGATGAAAATGACAACTACAACTTGAGTAGTGATTCAAAAGATGATGTTGTCACAGATGTAGACTTGGAGAGGATGAATGCCAGTATGCAAGTGCTGCATCAGGATGAGATGGAGATGCACAGTTTACAAACATTGCTTATGAGTGTAGATGATTCACAGAGCATGCAATTACACCCTACCCAGGAGTCCACTCGTCGAGATGTTGCTACTTGGTGCGCTTCCATAGTACAAAAACTATGGTTGGATTATATTCATAGAAATAGCCAGTAGATGTGCAAT
Organism: Warburgia ugandensis; assembly: GCA_035236585.1. Lineage (NCBI taxonomy): Eukaryota > Viridiplantae > Streptophyta > Magnoliopsida > Canellales > Canellaceae > Warburgia > Warburgia ugandensis. Next base: position 34,724,296 of record CP141139.1, read on the forward strand.
CATGACATAGGAAATTTTGTATTGAAACTCTTCTTTTAAGATATGCTACTTAACTGCTTGACTGCTACTGTGTGAATGCTTATATTACTTGTATATACTTCTTACAATGCAAAATATATGCACATGATATCTTCTTATATGAATGGAGCAAAACCCCCAACCCTTATGTGCATGCGGCTGAGGGCCTATGATGCTGCTCCAAGTATGGTCGGAGCCCAATCATGGCAAGTGATACTTGCATTGTCCTACCAATGAACAATATACAAGATGGTTTATCTGGCTTGATGAGTACATACTGGTTGAGCTACCACCCTTACCACCAATTGGGACGACAATGTATTGGAGGGAACAGTGATGGGGGATTCAATCAAAATGTGGTGTCAAAGCCCGCTATTGCATTACAAGATGGAGGATGCAACCGTGTCTCCCTTGTATTTAATGCCCCTTCCTCATCATTCAATGCAGTAGCATATGTGCATTTATTGTTATTATGATTGCAATTATGTTTATGTAAAATGTATCATAAAAACTACATTGACTTTGTTAGCTGATGGATCCTTATTATATTTATTCAGTTTTGCTATGCCACTTTCGTTGGAGCTAATGCAATGAAGATTTCTCATTCTCCAATGTGTGGGTTATGTGACTGTATATAGGATATAATATGCATTGTTTTCATAAGATTGCATCCAGCACTTGGTTTAAATTTGGAGAAATACCAGCGGTATTATCTAGCATGGAACTATCCAGCACTCAGGATTTAGTCTTCGCTTCAAGCAAGTGTTGACAATATCATAGATGTCATTCCCTTTCTTAGGAGTTATGGTGTGTGCTTAGCTAACTATTCTCCATTCAACTAACTTGTAATTTGGCCACTATCAGATTGTTTTCTTTTCCATTTTTACTACTCTTACTCCCATCTTACAATATGTTCTCAACAGTATTGGCTAATGTGGCTTCTCTGATTTTCTGTTTCTATCAGTGTTGGACATGCCTATGTCTATAAGTGTGGAATATGAGCTCCATGGATTAGGAGGTACTTCTAGGATGTTTTCTATCCATCTGATCTATAGTTTCCTCTGGCACTCCATGGAAGGTGAAAATGAATAATTGAATGATTTAGAAGTGGTGGAGTATCATGCTTTTCCACAGCACTTCATTAGATCAAATTTCTGAATTTTGATTTTGATGATTTATTTGAATGAATATGCTTTGCTCTTTAATCATGGAAAGAATATAGTCCCAATTTTATTTATTCTCTGTTTTCTATTTTAGTTATGTGCATGAGCAATAGTATAATCTTTCTGTAACCAATTTATTGTTCTGCTAACCTATCTTATTCTTTTCATTTGTATCTGTACCTGGAATCTAATCAATGACATCTATCTTATTGTTGCTAATAGTTGGTATCCAACATATTAACCATTTTCTTCCTCAATGTGCCTTCACTAGATGAAGACATGGATATGACAGCAAAGAGAGGAATTTGTTTTTTATTTATATGGGTAATGGGAGTTTTGATTGTTTCTGTTGAGTGGTTGAATTTTTGGGCACATCCATTGTAGATGAACTTGTTCATATTAATTGATTTTGAGTTTTCTGTTTTATTTTGTTTAGTGTTGATCAGCTCATTGGTCAAGGAATTATTCTAGTTCCTATGTTAGTAAAAGAAAGAGGTCTTTGTCAATGCATTTTGACCTATTTAGAACTTTAGATGCATAAAAGCTATAGTGATTCACTCTTACTTCATTGCTTATGCTCAATGGTTCATTGAATAAAAGCTCTAGATGCATAAACATCATTCCAAATATAATTTGTGGTTAGGAGCTATTTGGACTAGTTCATGACTTTGTTCACCATCTTGAAATTTTCATTATGGTATTTGCACTATTTGTTCCCTTTTGAAGTGTTTTACTGTTATTTATTTATTTATTTATTTTCTCTATCTTAGCCACCTCTGATCTAATGTTTGCATGCTATGCAATTTGTTCCCTTCTACAGAGTTCAGATATATAAGCATAAGAAAGAAGGAAGAATTGCCAGAACATGGGGAACAATTGCACCTGGTTTACCTTATGTTGAGGAGGTAATTACTCCAGCTGGAAATTGGGTCATTGATGGAGATCTGGAAATGTTAGAACCTATCAAATACAATGATGGCCTTGATCACTACAGGATCTCTCCACAACAACTTCACAAAGAATTTGATAGGCGTGAAGCATATGCAGTTTTGCCTTTCTGTTTCTTGCTTTTCTTCACCTATTATACCAATCTGATGCATATTAGATTCTAACTGCATCTTTTCTAGTTTCTTGCTTATCTTCTAGTACTTCTAATATACACTTTGTCTGGATGGTTAAAGAACAAACCTCAAGTATACCATATAAGACTTGTTTCAAGAGTTCAACTTTCAGGTTTGACTAACTCATGAAATGCTTAGACCCTACTTAGCATGCTAATATCTTTTAGCTTTTGTTATCTGACGACTGCATTTTTTCAGGCATTGGATACTTTTAATACTGCAATTGTTTCTCCCATCTATTACGTTATGTTCACGACTCTCACACTTTTTGCAAATTCCATTATGCGTAAGGTACTCATATGGTACATTTTTGCTTCTCCTTCTATTTTTTTCGCTTGCACAATCTCATCTTTGATTTCATTGGTGCAGAATTTGTCTGCTCAAAGTGCAAGTAGCATAGCATCGGGGAATTGCAGATTGATTACTGGGACTTCTGGGACTACTATATTGCATGCTACTAAAAACCCTAATCCAACTCCCATTACAAGTACAGGATTTGACATTTATCAAAGACTCATCCCCAAATCATTCTAGTGATTTTCTCAACAGTAGCATCTTATCACTATGGTGAAACAAGCAACATGGATCACTTCACTCACAAAATTTGCATTATCTAGATCTAGTCCAACGTGTCATTTGTGTATGTTCTATTTTGATTGGCATTGTAGATTTGTATATGCCACTTTCTCTGTAAATATCATGGCACATCCAAGGAAACGGGGAAGTATGGAAGCACAAGGACGAAGATGGATTATCTTCAGATTTCATCCACGTCCTCCGACCACACTACTTCTCTATGACAATGGATTGACTACCCACTTTGTTCCAAAGGCTCTTCTTTCAAGCTAACAAAGCAGAAATATTGAGAATCTGCAACTCTGTTGTACATACTGCGAGATGAAGTTTTTACAAGGTCCAGAATCATTTCCATGCTTGAGCAGCCTAGATTTGTACCCATTATTTTTCATTTGTTTCTGGTTCTTGTTTGTTTTTTTGTTAACAACAGCACTTGCTATGGCAGGGTTTAGTGTAAATCAGTTGTAAGCATAGTACTACTTGGACTGCCCTTTTGCTTTGCTTGTCTGACAGCGTATGAATGACTTGTTTCTAGTGGAAGAAGGAATTTATTTATTCTATTCAATAATTGTTCAAAAAATCTCTGATGATACACAACATTAGTTGTTCATAGTCTGTCCAATTTGACCTTTCCAGACTTCATCAAATGTAATAGATACAGGCACACAACAATGATTAGTATTATACAAGGCGTCTATTGCATTGTGGGGCTTCATCATTTCAAAAAGAGAATCGTGAGCTATGTAAAGATTATGTTACACCATCAGTAGCAATAGCACTTCACAGAAGGCAAGGGAAAGCCTAGATGGCAAGACGGTTAAGATTAATGGCCCAGATTATTGAAGAAATTGGGCTCCTTGTGTACTTTTACCATATTTTCCCTGGGCCTTGATGTAACAGTCGGGTGGCCCTCCCAATAACAATATTGTCCGCTTTCCACTGACGGATCTCATACACCACCAACAGTCACGGTTTTGTTCTTCCCTGCTAAGGGAAAACCGGTTGTTACTGGTAGAGTCACCGCGACTCTTATCAATAGCCCATAACTCTTCCCCCTAGCGATGTGGGACTAACTCTCAATCCCTCTCACCTTCGTATCTTAGCCTTCACCGCTATACGGTACCTCAGCCTTCATGGCAAGGGTTCACCTCTCGCCCTTAGGGGACACGTGTCCCCATGTGTCTTCACGCTAGCACCCACATTCGGCTAGCCATCCACACCATGTCGAGGTTAGGCTCTGATACCACTGTAACAACTGGGCGGCCCACCCAGTAATGATATTGTTTGCTTTCCACTAACGGCACCTATACACCACCAGCAGTCACAGTTTTGTTCTTCCCCGCTAAGGAAAAACTGGTCGTTACTGGTAGAGTCATTGCAACTCTTATCAATAGCCCACAACCTTCCCCCTAGTGATGTGGGACCAACTCTCAGTCCCTCCCACCTTCATACCTCAGCCTTCACCGCTATACGGTACCTCAGCCATCATGGCAACAGTTCACTTCTGCGACACTTAAGTTTTTCTGAACCTTTTTCCAAAGTTGTAATAATAATAATATATTTTTAAGAAAAATAGGGAGGATCCTTGAAAATGAAAGGTCAAGATTTATAAATTTTGCACAATGTTAAAAGAATTAACTCAAACGAAAACCTTGAGGGTCAATTACATCCCAAAATTGCTACAATAAATAAAATCAAATCCAGATATTCTGAGCATGCTCAATTCACAACCACGATAAATACACAAGCTAAGAAAAGACAATAATAATATAAGTCCAAAAGCCTCCAGGTTCCATCCATGATCACCACATCAACTACATGTGTGAATAAATGTACACCACACAATAGTGTGGGTCCAATCCATCCAAATATATAACCTCCAAGTACAATCCTAAAAAGGTCTAGCAAAGTCTAAGAGACATACGCTAATCAGTCTCTGAACACAAAATGGTAGATGGTCCTCAAGTCTTCGTTCAAGTCCACACTAATCCACCTACTTTCCTTTCTAACTATCGCGCTCCAAATCTAGGGCATTGCAAAACAAAGCAATGCCTCAGCAAGCTATGCTTGTGTAGGTGATTTACATTCAATAACAAAATTGATAAATAAAAAAAAAAGAAAAGAAAATCACATGGCGCAAGGTATCAAGATCATGGTAAACCCCGTAAGATGATATATATGAAATACAAAACATCATATATACATGACGAACAATACACGAAATCCATGATATAAACAAAGTGATATCAATCCTGGGCATTATGACATACAAAACATGAGAAAATACGTAGATACATGTATGCCAAAACAATAAAAATATGTATCCATAGAACAACATGAATGTATGTCAAAACCAACAAAACATCGTGCACAATTAAGCCCTATGAGTGTCTCAAGTACACTCACGGCAACGTGGGCCCAACTCTAAATACTTTTTGCTTTCACCCTTTCACCCATAACAGGGCACTCAACACTCACGAAAAGAATCATTCGAATCTCGTTTTCACCCTTTCACCCACACAGGGCACTTAGGCACTGAAGGAAAGATGCGTTCTAGTCCTATTTTCACCCTTTCACCCACACGGGGCACTCAGCCACTAACAGGGGGATGCATCCCATCACAAGCTCAATTATCCCAATCGACAAATCATAGAAACTCCCAAAAATCTCAATAAGATCCGGTCAAAGACATGGTAATGCACCATCAGTCATATGTTCAAGTATATGACTAAATCGTGTAGAATAAAGGAATTTTCATGAAAACATGATAATGCATAATCATTACCTATAAAACTAAATAGAGTAAGTAATTCAAGATATCAACATCATGCATCAAAAATTAGTGTATAACATCCTCAATAATCAAGTCGATGCAACTGAAATATACTAAAAATAGTGCATAAATCATGCACAAAAGAAGTAGCAAGCATATCAGCAATACATGCTGAAAAATGATCTCATGCAACATGGCAGAGCATAAAACCTACGCCTCAAAGTTTCAAATACTATGTCATGATTTAAGAAATCATTGAAAAATGATGAATGTAATCACCTACCTTAATAAATGAGTACTCCAATCAGGTGCGTAAGCTCTATCACATCGTACGCCTTGACATTTCTGTCACATCATAAGTCATCAATCACTTGGTGTTCTCACATCTCAAATAAGCAGGTCCAAGTGATAACTTCCCTGATCTGGTAGTTAATCTTATATTAACAGCCTAGATCATCTAATTAACTCTCCATTAGGGCAATCATAAGCAAGATGTTGGTCTTTCTAACTTCTAGACTATCATATGTCATCTTTGATTGTAAATTCTCCTCATTATCATCATGATCCATTTAATTTCTATGTTCGTTTAGTGATTCACATGTATCTCTATGATTACGCTTCGATTTGACGATCAGATTGCCGTCTGATCAGCCCATCCTAAGGCACCTGATCAAATCGACAATCAAGATCACTTTTCTTGGAAATTTAATGAGATCTATTCTTCTAATCCCCTAGATCATCTCATATTTGATCTATACAATCAAATTCTAAGGCCTAATCATCCATTGATCGGCCTAATCTAGGTTATCTAATGGTATTTAGTGGTTTAACCATTTAAAAGGTATTCAAATATATATTTTCAAGCCAAATCTAGGTTCACACCATTGAGACAATTGTAACGCCTCTTTCGAATCGCGATTTGGACCTCTGTAGCTCCACAAATCACATTTTTTATGAATGAACGACTCGAAAAGTCCAAAAATAATAATAATAATAATAAGATTTTAAATTGTCCCACACGTGACACGCGTGCGGAGCACATGTGCCCTCATGTGTTGTCGCACGTGTCGTGCCCTCACCCTATGTGCGTCAACTCCCAATGTCACCCACGTGCACTCGCAGCCCGATGTCGCCCACATGTGCACGCCGCCTGAGCTGCCGCCCACTTGGTTGCTACATCGGGAATGGTGATAGAGCTAGCCCGCCATCGCCGGAGACGATGACCAAACTTCGGTCATCGCAGACAACCCTCAAGTGCCCAATTCTGGCAATTTTTGCACCGTTTCACTTCATTTTTTGCATACATTCTATTTTTAAGCTTCCTATCAACAAATTTTGTCATTATCTCACATTTTTATATGATTTTTATCATGTTTCTAAAAATCTCCTCCTTACTGTTTTCTTAATTTTCAGCGTCCCTAACCGTTAGATCTCCATGAAATTTCATGCATAAGATGAACGGTTCAGATCTTCATCTAACACCATTTCATCAGTCTATTTTTCACAACAACAATAGTGCGTATACAATCACCGGGAAAACGCAATCCACACCATTTTTCAACTTTAAAAACAATAAAACTCAAGGGATAACAACTGGAAATGATCAGAAGGATAAAGGACGACTTACCTCAGGTCATCTAGTAGGGGAAAACGATGTCACAGCCGGGGAAGAGGAATGGTGTCGCATGCGAGGGTGGGACGTTGTGTGTACTTATAGCACGCCCAACTGTGTGCAAAGGGGAGGAAGAATCGAGGAAATTTGATGGGGGTGGTGCAATTAAGGCACCCCATAAATACTCCTTTTGTGTCTGGTTTTGCAGGCTCCCTGTGTAAAATTACCAATCTACCCTTTATGCTTATTCTATTAAATATAAAATTTAAATTAATTTATCATTTTTCCTCTAGTCTCTTATTTTAGCTTTCTTAATAGCATTGGATTCCATTTTTTTAGTACATTTTAATTATTGAGGTTTTAACTTGAGATTCATCTCCAATTTCTCCAATCCTTAATTTCCTAATTTTCCAATGTTTCATAATTTTAAGAAATTACACCTTTTCAGAATTTAAATTTTTGGGTTAGTACACTTGAGAATATCATGGCATAGATGAATGGCCTAGATCATTGATGAATATTTAGGTGCTGATTGATGTCATGGCATATGTCAGAAATGCAGCTTATTTAACTATGATATCTGAGAGGCATATGTTTCTCATATCTGAGGCATATCTCAGATATCATCAAAAATATCACCAAAGATATCATCAGAGATATCACAGAACAAATATCACATATCTCAAATATCATGCAAGATATCACAAAACATATAACACATATCTCAGATATTGCAGGAGATATCGCAAGAGATATCATGGGAGATGTGCTAACAAAATGACAAACATATGCCATTAAATAAACCCCCCTCAAACTCTTCTTCTTCCTTATCCATCTAGTTTTCCTAATGACCTTCAAATTCTTCTTTTTCCAAGAAGCTTCCTCATCTTGATCTAATTCATCTGAATTGATCTAGATCATCCAATCTGATCTGATTGATCTACAACACACAAGACCTAGAATAATCTAAACTGTTCATTACTCCTCTAATTAGCTCTAATGATCATCTGATTGTTAAATTTTGCAATTCAATAATTGGATGCTCAATTAAAGCTAAAATAAAATATTTTATGCAAAATCTCAAAATTGATTGCTTAGATGATCTAATTAGATGCTAAATTAAGGGTACTTTGGCCAAAATTGAACACTTAACAAAGAACTATAAAACAACCACCTCTAATCTAAAAAATGCTCAAAACCTTAGCATAGTAACTTTGAGAACTAGAAAAAAGGAGCACTATGTGTGCCAACAAGAGTGGCTTGTGGAGGGCAGGGGGGCCTTATATAGGGGAGCTTTGCTTGAGCATTAAGTAATCTTGCTTGGTTCTAAATTCGCTCTAGCTTTATTGGTTGCTAAGTTGTTGAATATGGACAAAATGGGAATCCTAGTGAGAAGATTGTGTATTTACAAAGTAAGAAGTCCAAGGGAAAACCAATGTATTTGGACAATAAGAAGTCCAAGTAGGAAATAAATCTATTTTCCTTATCCATGTATGATACTAATTCTAGTTCCCCATTCACATAGGATATTGTCTAACACCTACTGAGCTTGAACTGTTGCTAATATAGTATCTTAAAACAAAATTCTAACACGGGTCCCACTATAGTATTTTAACTTAAAGGAAAATTCTAACATAATCATCTACTTTAAGACCTTCAAACACCTTATAAGTCAAGTTCAAGATGGGTCATGATTCAACCTTTTCTTTAAAAATAAATATGATTCAGTTGAATGGTTTAAGCCCTCATGGAATCTTCTTTTTCGTTCCCTCTTCTAATACAAGGTAAGAATTCCAAAGGAATTTACTCAGATGCTCTCTAGATCTATGCATCCCATAATGGATGAAGGCTGCCAGCCTTGAACCTACAACCTAGAGTTATCAAGAGATGTGTCTTTTCTCACCAAACCACTAGGCTAATAGGCTCTACACCAAACCTTGTTGAACCTAGGGACACTAGTAATGAGATAGCAACATGCTAAGGCCACATCAGCGCCAAAATTAGAAATTTACACCAAGACAAGGAATAGTCCTCTAAATCAATTGTAAAACCTAAGACTTTAACGCTAAGCATTCTTCATTCTTTAATCTTGTTAAGCCAACCATATAGATGCCATGTTAAAGGTTCAATTTGGTACATTTCTTTCCATTCATGGAGGCTTCAACCCAATAGGCCTAGTAGCTGAGTGGTAGATAAAAATAAGCACCTCCATGTTGATGCTTAAGTCGTAGGTTTGAGGTCAGCACCCTTCCCACTATTAGGGTATGCATTATAGGTATAGTAGAGTAAGTGGGATTTAAGTAGTCAAACATTTGTACCCAATAGATAGATAGATAGATAGATAGATAGATAGATAGATAGATAGATAGATAGATAGATAGATAGATAGATAGAATTCTAAAGGCCATAGTAAAGTGATATAGGATTTTCCATAGTTTCTTTGCATTTGGTGCATAGTTAATCTATAGCATGACTCTAGTATTTCTTCTTTTAACAATCTGTCACGTCTATGGTAAATGTAGAGACATATTTTGGGTATGTCATATGAAATGCCGGAAGGTTTCAAAAACATAGTTTTGTATGCTTCTAAAGTTAAAGATTATATTAAGAACACAAGTATAGAAGGCCATTACAATGTAATACATTAATGGTGCCTTATGGACACAATTTTAAGAACACATGCATTGCACCCATTTTTCTCCCCATTCTCATTCCATAATTGAATTCTTAAGGAGACATGGGTGTATTGCTTATTGCATTGGTGCTTCAATTAGCATGGTCATCTTCCCCCTAAATTGATGGGGATGCATGTAAAAGGCTAGCACAAGATGCAAATCAACCAAACATGGATCTCACTAAGTAATAGGTGGGGTATCATTATGTATTCACTATGAGGTTATTAATGTTTATTTTTTGAAGCTCACCCTTACAAGTAAATGAGATCAATTGTATTTGAGAAAGTATGAAGGTTGTCAAACCAATGCATGGAGTAGATTATCTATCAAACTAGAGATATTATAATTTTTTAACTTAAAACAAAAGTAAAGTAGGAATGAAAATAAATGAAATAAAAACTTGTAGTAGAGAGTAGTTTAGGAATTAAAAATCCTCCATCATAGTCGTGTTTATGTTTCTCATTACTTGAAAACATGTATGAACTAGAAGCCTTGGCTACAAACTAGAACATCTTTTAAAGAAGCAACAAATACCCTAATGGTAATGGCTATCTAGATTGATAGAAATCATATACAATCTATAGGCATGACTCGCTCAAACCCAGCATAACCCACCAAGGAAGCACTAATTCATATATAAAAACTGTTCCATGAACATCACATCTAGACTACAAGTATTAGAATCAAAGTCAAATATAACATTTAACAATGTTCTTCAAAGAACCTCTCATCATAAAAATGTTTACATTACTTTTCTAAATAAACACTATAACATTAAATGAGAAATAGAAACACTCATCTTTGCCTTCTGCCAATCTCTAAACTTCAAGATTAGCACTCAAATGGATGATCCAAGAGCAATGTTTGACGAACTCTCCATTGCTCTTCTTCTTCTCCTCCTCTAGGATGTTTTTCTTCTCTTCTCTAATTCTAAGAGCAGTAAGAATCAACCTCTTTCAAGGTGAGATGCTTTCTAGCTTATATATAGAGGTTATGCGATGCCTCAAGTTTTACACATCATTTAAATACAAATTTTTCAAAAGTCAGGATCCCTAGTTAAACTTTTACATTTTTAAAAGCAATTAAAAATAAGAAAAAACTTTGAATAAAAAGCACTCATTTCAAAAACCCAAGAGTCATATGACCAACAAACCACGAATTTAACAATGAAATGATCTTCCCATTTCTACCAAAAATTTGGCAGAGTCTCCTCTATAATTTGGACCAAAGCATCTAACACGTGATGTAATAAGTGCATGAAAAACACAATAACATATAAATACAGAACTATGAGACTCAGTCTCCATAACCATTTATCCTAATGATGTACAGGATTCTAACCAAAACATTTACATCAACGATGATATGCAAATCCAAAAACAAAACCTAGCCCACGATCTATCTATACACTACCATCACATCCAACATAAACACATCTATACATCTATGTTTTAAAAGTGTAAAGCATGCATATATAGTCCATTTACAATATTGAAAGCAAGTTCTAAAAAACCACATACATAATGGAGATCTCCTCTGTACTCCGCTAAAGGTTACAAATGCCATCACTTGCTCTCTATCTATTTGCCTTTCCTGCTATCTCTCTCAATATTTGAGGCAATGTAAAATATCACAAAGCCTCGGTATAGATGACGATAATAATACAAATTCATGAATATTTAACAATATAATGAATAGTTTATGTATCAAATCATAGGGGCATGCAATAAATAGTTTTCTAAAGGAAAATAGCTCTAGCCTGATTGCAATAATAGTAATAAATAGAGATGAAATAGAGCATGAATAGTATGCAAAGTCAATTAAATCGATGTGCAATAACCAAAGCATCAAAGCTCACAAAAAATGCAACCATGCCATCTATATATTTTCAAAAACATGGTGTGAATCCAAAGCATCTAAGGCTTGTGAAAATTCCAATATCAAATCGATACAACTCACACTACCCACGTGTTTGAAAATATGTCAAATCAACTAAACTTTTGGGGCTCATAAATATGCCAAAACCACATTGATGCAAAACGTCAAAGCTCAAGGAATATCTCAATGAATGTGTATGTCATTAATAAGGGTCAACCTTGGAGTAAAGCTTCAAGAGTCAAAGAATAACTCAATAAATATGCACGTCACATCAAGGGCACTCACACATGCAAGTCCCACAAGTGTCCCACACACACGAATGTTTGGTCATGAGCACTCAAACCACTCCTCCAAGCGTCGTCGCTTCGTGGGTACATAGAGGATTATCCATCCTTGTGCGCTCACTGTGATACATTAAAAACACATAATAACTATATGGACTGTCATGCTGCAATGATAACCAACTCCCAAGTCTACCAACCGTCACTCCTCGTTGACACTAGAACAGGAGACTAAATGTCTGTCACACATGAGGAGTGAGAGGATCAAACTCGTAGTGTGGACTACCCACAATACCATTTCCTATGAAGTTTGCTTATTTATGGGACAAGTGTCTATCATCTCACAAAGTCATAGGACAAGTGGCTAGCCCAAATCCCTCCCAGCATGACATCCATCAGGAAGAAACACCAGTCAAAATTAGAAAAATCTCTCAACGTCTTAAGATCAATGAAATGGATATAAAATTCTTTGATGAAATAATGAAAACCAAGAGCACTTGTGGCTCGCCATCCCAAGGCACCTGGGGTTAACCGCTCAAGGACCAGCCACCAAGCCTCCTCCACCAAGTCCATAGAAAAATAAGCAATAAAACATGGTGTCTACACACCTCAGTATGCAAAAGTAAATATAATTGCTATTTAATGACTTCACAATGTAACTTCACTATCACTTATAAAATATGACTGAATCAAAGTTAAACATGGTGTCTACAGACCTCAACATGCAAAAGTAAATATAATTGCTATTTAATGATTTCACAGCTCATAGAAAAATATTAAAATTATGTAATTTCACTATCACTTATAAAATATGACTAAATCAAAGTTAAATCATGCATTCTGTGGAAAAATGGTAATCAACAAAATTATATGTATGTGCATCAATCACAAATAAAATCATTATCTCAACAAAAATCAGAGTAATATAATATATATGGTATTCATTTATAAATCTGATCTATTGCAATGAAGATCTCTAATTTTAAAATAAAACATGCTCATTATTAATTGTCAGCATCTATCTCAGATAAAAAAACTACTCGTTTATAATTCATAAGTCACTGTCAAACTCCACTCTGAGATCACTAAACCTCAATCCCACTACCTGGATACATGTCATGTTCATGTCTAATTTAGAATCCAAGTCATTCATCTAAGTTGGATTCTTGATTATAAAATAAATGTTATAATTTTCTATCTTAATTGTTATTCAACACAATCCAAGGGTTCACAGCCATGGGATTTCAAGATGGGCCCACCCAAGTCAGTTGATAATCTAGATCACACTGAAACTAGGCTCATGAATAACTATCAAATTCATTTCTTAGTCCAGTTGTAATGCATTTCAGAGTTATCATACTCATAATAGGATAATTTCAAGTGATTTCTCATTTAACCAACTAATCAGGTGCATTTATATGTAAATCATACTAAACTTTAGCTAATTATCTCTAAATCAAGGAAATTAAGTGACTATAATGATTATCCTACCTCATGTAGATCAATTTAAAGGACATCCAAATGTCTATGTTGCCAAATCATCAAATGATGGTCTCAAAGATACCTTATATGAACTATCTATAATGATCTAGCCACAATCGTCCATATGATCATCTTAGATTGAATAATAAATTAGCATCTCTAATTAAATAATCTCAATGAAATAGTTAAATGGTGTGGATCATCAAATTTGATCAAATTTCTTACATATATCCTCGAGACCAAATCACCTCAACATGCTCTAAATCAAATATTTATCCTATAGATCTCAATTTTCATATTACAAAAATAATAGTGAATAATTCAGATATTGATGTATGGTCAAATGTGACCTGAAGACCGAATGTTTTGAACAAGGGTACATTCACGATCATTAATCAAATCTTTCTCAATCAATAAACAAAAAAATGGGCCTTATTCCTTGCATTGCGAGCAAGTGCCTTCTTGGATTGGGCACACCAAGAGGTCAAAGTGCAAGGGTGTGCTGGTAATGGGGCCCACCTGTGCCAACTTAGCAAGAGAGGAGAGGAGAGGAGAGTGGGGCGGGTGCCTGTGGGCCCTCTGGCACAATCACCACCCCAAGCCCGTTTACAGAGGAAAATAGAGGGGAAGAGGGAAAGGCGGTCTGGATGCACCGGTCAGCTGGGCAATCCAGACCATGCCGAAGGAAGAAGATGGGCGAGGAGAACAGGGGCTGCACACATTGTGCGTCAGTGGAGAGAGAGGAAAGCAATCCCTTGCGGCTGGCCTATGCGCACCAGCGTGTCAGGCCATCCGTGCTAAAGGGAAACCTGTCTGGGGGAGGAGAGAAGGAAAGGGAAAGGGAGGGATGCTGGCACCGAAGAGGGGATACAGGCAGGGAAGGAGAGTTGCCTGTGCAGTTGGCTGTGTGCGCAGGCTTGTCAGCCAGCTGCACTTGAGGGAGAGAAATAGTCAGGGGGTAGAAGAGAAAGGGTTCTAGCGAGGTCGACTTGCTCAGGCAGGCGATCAGGCTGTGTCAGTGGAAGGAGATCAAACGGCTAGGGGTAAGGGAGATCAGCAGGTGGAGGATTTTCTAGGCTTGCGCCGGAGAGGAAAAGGAGGAGGTCGGTGGTGGGCTGTGCTCGCCAGTGCTGGAGAAGAGGGTTCCAGGCTGGGGATCAAATAGAGAGAAGCTCACAGGTGGGGCGATCCTAGCAAGGGGGCGGGACAGATACTAAGTTGCCCTTTTCTCCAGCGTTCTTTGTTTTTCTTTGTTTTGAGTCATTGCCTGACACAGGGAAATTGGGCGACGTGTGGTGGTTTGAGCCGCCACGTGTGACATGTCCTTCTACAAGGTTGCATCCAAACAAAGTGAGGGGGCGTTGTTATCAACTTCTAGCTCCCTCTCAAATTAGTAAATTTTTTAATTTTTTTCAACCCAAACTTCAAGCACAAAATTAGTGTCTTTAGAATCGTATCAATGCATATATTCACTTTTTTATAGTTTCAAGTTCAAATTTTGAGCTTCTAAACTAGTCATTTCTACAAAACTTAATTTTGACATAATTCAATTCCTAATTCCCTTCTAAATATAAAAAAATATAATGTAATTACACATAAAGGAACTCAAAGTTAAGGGTTGTTACAAGCTAGCTTCCTTAATTAAGAGAAATTTGATTGAAAAGCAAAGAAATATCCTATTCTAAAGTTATCGGCCCTAAAAGTATTTCTCTCTCTCTCTTCTTTTTTCTTTCCTTTCCTTTTTCCTCTAAACTTTTTCCTTTTTCTTCTTAAAACATTCCAAAATCATGCAAAAACAGTCTCGGAATAGGATGTTTTTACAAATGTTTTTACCTTGGTCAAAGTTTTTCATTAAAAGAAGAAAAGTATTTTCCTCAGGATAATAATTAATAGCTAAGAGAAAAAAAAAAAAAAAAAAACTTGAGATTTATGACACTTTCTAATGAGGAAAGTCTCTAGTTAGGATATTAGTAGTGAGAGAAGGATACTTTTCCAAATTAGAGAATATCCTAATTTAGAAAAAATTTAAAAATAAAAAGTGTAGGCATTTTTATCTTGAAATTATCTTTACTTAATCTCCACTGTCTACATGATTGTCCAATCAATCTCTTAATTTCCATGACTAGATCTCAATCCAACAAATTTAGTAACTAATATTAGTTCTGCAAAAAAACACACAAGTTAGCCTTTTTAAAGCTAAAACTCAAATAGCTCATTTCTAAATAAATTCATCCTAATTTTTAACTAATTAAACTACTTTAACACCTAATCTGGAGTAGATTAATATAACATAGATATATAAATTAATATATAAATAATATTCATCAGTCATTCTCACTTATTGTTAACTCCTACTAATATCCATGCTTTCATTGAGTAAAAGATGTTACGAGGATAGTTACAGATGCCGCTAGCGAAGAACCATATTCAAAGGTCCACATCTGGTTCTACTTGACTATTTTGGATGATTTACACTTTTGGCTAATGAATAAGATCGACAGTGATGAGAAGAGGAAAAGAAAAGACTGGCGTAAAGTTTTCAATCGAGTACCCACTTTCAACACGGCTTCTTGGTACAAGTTACGCCACATTGGCCCATCCCCTGAGTCACAAAAGTAATGTGGCTCCAAATGTGTGGGGAACAAACCAAATGAGAGCTCTCTACACAAATTGCTTTATGAGATGATGTAAGACTCTCCTTCAATTGTGAGATAATTTGAGTTGTATAAGAGTATGCCCGCTGCCCTTAACTATTTGTAGACCATCCATCATATTTTAATCGCGTAAAACAGGGAGGAAATCATCACATAAATCATGGAATTCACTGTTAACAACAATTTATTAAATAGTAAAATAGGAAATTCAGCCATTTATAACAACTAAGGGTGTTTGGTCTAGTGGTATGATTCTCGCTTCGGGTGCGAGAGGTCGCGAGTTCGATTCTCGCAACACCCCCTACCCAATATGGTCTCCTATACAGGTTTTGTTTTTGTATGATTTGAAGCATAAACCCCATTTAGAAATGGTCCAAACATGCAATATCATGCCAACTCGTAGCGCGTTGCATTGTGTCTATTGTAGACAAATCCTATTTATTTGGTAATCTCAAGTGCTAACCTAAGACAGACGTGCATCCAAACATCTTCGTCACTGGATGGCGAGAAAGTTCACTGAGTATGCAATTGAACAACCGTCGGAGAGAATTTTGGATGTAGCCATGTACGTAAGATGTGGCGTTGAAGATGACTTGGATGATGACCAACAATTTGGGATACACGTTCACGCTAGTGATCAAATAGTGTAGTAACAAGAGTGAAGATGCAATCACTTGCATCCAATCCAAAAGGAAAAGTTTGTCCGTTGGCAAAAATCTCATCTAATGGAAGCCTCCCTACTGAGCCTCATATTTCATTGTAGTGGGACCCTTTATCCGAAATATAGATGGTATTAAGAAAAAACATAACTCCCTCTATATTTTTAGGAGGGTAGAACTTACACTAGATGCATCTATCTACATGTGATTTTTGGCACCCACTTATTTAGGGGCTCTGAATCCATTGAACAGGTAGGATTACTAAAAAATCAAAAGGTGGAGTTTAACAGGTAGCGTAGACTCCTTCCACACTTCTTTTTTTTAGTGTAGACTCCTACCGGTACTCATTTCCAATTAACTTCAAAGGGCAGTACTTTAGATCCTCGATCTCATATCAATAAAGCATCCTCTTGTCATTCAAAAAGAAGACTGCTAATCGAAATCAGCCAAACAGGCCCAAATTTTTTGCTTGAGAGGGCCGCACCTTTGGATAATCCAATATGTTCATCTGGTTTCTCTTGTTTTAGATATCTCCAATGAAAATTTTATGATGCTTGGATCAGTCTAGCATTCTATGAACACCTTTTAGATAATTCAATTTAGACCTTCGGTTAATAAAAGTTCTAACCGTCTATTTATTGTGATCAAGAGTTGAAATTCTTAAGATGTTAGAATCATGCTTGCGGAATTATAGACATTCTGGGAACAAGAAACAAGATGAACAGCTCAGACAATCCAAAGGTGGGTTCCTTACAGGCAAAAGTTTGGCACTTTGGTTCAGCATTTCTCTTGAAAAAAGATACGGTTAAACTACGGAAAGGACAAAACTACTGCCAGTACCGTTGTTTTCACTGGAAATGGCTCCCCGAGGGGAATCCAGGAGCAGAAGCCATCCAATTTCAGAAATGATATCGTTCCAGGCAAGTAAAAGCCCATGCGGTAAATTTTCATGTCACAATGCAGAAATTGGCACATGCAATGTTCAGTCCTCTACAAGACGGATTACTTGCACGCCGAAGAAAGGGCCAAGATAATCCCACATCAGACCAGCATATCTATTGAACCAGGTAAAATACAAAACTTTCTAGGAAGAAACCCTATATGTTCTCCATCACACTCAACATAAATATGACCGCTGTCCACAACTTCCTCCACTTCGATGGACCTTACTCTGCAACATAAAAAAACATCTTCACGTAAGTCAAATGTAACCCACAAAAGCAAACGTTGGAATTGGACATTTAGAACTAAATGTAAAAGCAAGTTTAATAGATGGATAAAAGATTATTTTAGCAAGAACTATGTAACTAGGTAGGCAAAGGGAAGCACATAAAGAATGAGAGGATTGTGAAACAGCCTTTCAGAGAGAAGTAAGAATAAACAAAAATTCAGGAATTGGAAATACAAAAAAGATATTCAGATATTGAAATTGACACCAAACAAGTACACACCCGTAACAGCGTATCACTAAACAGCAGATCCATCTTCCAACTTGTCTCTACAAGGACATTTGACATGACAAATCTAAAGAGACATCTGAATTTCCTCAATCAGATTTGAACCTCCAATAACCATCTAATCGCATTCAGGATGTCCCTCTTCATCATAGAGAGATCGAGAACTGGCCAATAGAATTCTCAAACCTTGCCTTAAAGTCAATATCTCCACTTCTGTGAACAATTACACCCCAAGGAGATCTTTTATGATTCCACAAACCCCTGTCAGCCAAATTTTGTCTATCCTCTCAATGGCCTTCCTTCTGGACCATCTAAAATCCTCTCTTACCCAGGAAAAATGTTCCGGATGCTAACCCAAAATATTATCATATGCCCCTCTATATCTTACAAAAAACCTGGTTCAGTTCCTTTCTGACATGCATGTGTTTGTGTGCAAGATCTGTGGGATTATGTCCTGATGTTAGGGCATCCTATGTTAATAGATTCAACTTTATCATTCCTACAAGCATTAAGAGAGAGAGAGAGGCTTGGTTATTCTTGGAATGAGAAACAGTTCAAAGAAATCATTTTCCTTTTATGGAGAGAATTCAACCTCCCTCTCCCTCTAATTTGCCACTGAATCCTAGTATAGATGAGGTTTCAAATAAAGATTTCAAAATAAACTTGACTTTTAGAGTGAAAGAGCTAAAATTACGTGTGTTGTTGGATTTGAGCTTGACATCCCATTCCGTGCCATCAGTATCAAAACAGACAATGAGAAGACATCACTAGACTAGGAAGCAATACATTAACAATCACTCAAACTCCTTCCATGAGCCACATGCAATACATTTGTTAGGTATGTATAATTGTGATAGTTTAGACAATACAATAAGAGAATCTTTCTTCTGGCTGAAGGCTGAAAAAACACAATAGCTCTAAAATCTGGAAAGATGACCATAGGACTAAACGTGTGTAAGAAACTATATAAACTATACTATGGACAATAAAAGGGCCTAACCATAAACACCTCATATTGGACACCTTTTCCACACTCTAAAATCCTAACCAAGTATACTACAAACAAAAACCTTGCAAAGCAAGAAACTCCTAGACACAGACTATCTTACTAACCGAAAGTTTCTTTTGAAGACTGGATACTTGAAGACTTTTCCTTTCTCTGGAATAACAATCAACCAAAGAATGTATACCGATAGAGATGTACTCAATCACCCATCCTGCATAAACAAATAATTCATGCAAACCGCATGTTTGAGATCAAGGTGTCTTAATGCCAAATTTGAAGGCCTTGATACCCTTTTAGACTCCTACCAGCCCCAAACCAAGCTGAACTTGGAGCCCTTAGCTACTATATATTTCTGAAGATCATCCCCCACCACCACCCAAAGAAAAAACCTTCCTAAGAGATGATTAATAGCTTTGTCTCCTAGTTTCTAGACCTTCCTAGAATTTTCACTTTCCCAGTTTACCAGATGGTATTTCCTATTGTCCTCTTAATAATTCCAAATTACATATTCTTGAGGCCTCTTCAAAGTTCAAAATCCCAATCACACTAATCAAGCACTTAATCTCTCTTTACAAGTGGAATGCTTCTTCATTAATATTCCTCACTAAAGGATTGAACAAATTCTGTTTCTAATTGTTCCAAACACTGAGGGGTCCAAATTAATAGAGAGTAATGTAGCACCCATATCCCAACATCAACAATATCTGCTTCACATCACTTTCTCCAGCCTAACTTCCATAAGCAACAGGTTCATGAAGCTAATCCTCTATCCTGATAGAACCTCTAAACATTTTAGCTGCTAGCATTTAGAATACTTTTTGCCTAAAACCTTTATTTAGATGTGCTGAGAAGAAAATGATCGTATCTATAGATTGCAAATGAATGAGCTAAATTAGATTCATCCATTTAATGAACCCATTTACTAGTTCCCCTATCTAGTTAAAAACTTCTTCACAAAGTAAAAATTGAGAGTGCTTTATTCCAAATCTGCAGAACTTGTCTCCCACATAGAAGTGTCAAACTGTATCGCTATTTATTTAAATTCCTTAGTCTTTAAATACAGTAACATCCTAATTACACTAACTTAGTAATTCTTCTACCGTTATTACAGTGGTCAGGGCATTTCTGGTAGATAACTGTCTTACTTTACCACTGGTGAGAAAAAGCATTTGCAGTCACAAACCCAATACCCGCACGGGATGCTGCAACTCAAAGCAGCACTATTTGCAACACTCAGTTCCAAGTGTGAGACAACACAACGAGACAGAACAAGAAATGGAAAGCAGCCAGAGTATCAATGGGGATTCGCCATGTGGACCTTGAGACTTGTGACAAGTATGTTAACAGTAACTATTATGAAAGCAATACAGATGAATGTGCAGGAATTAAATGCTATTCACTGTGCTCTGGTCGAGATTAGTCCAATTATTGAATTCATTGTCAGTAATGCCCTTCGTTAGTATGACCAAGCTATTTAAACTGTTTTGAGACTGTGAGAGATGAATATTTAAAAAAAAAACCTTTTGTTTCTTTTCAAGCAACATTTTTCTGGATACTGTAGTTGAAACCTTGCAGCTGCGGTTAAATCAAGGAATTGATGGCATTTCTGTTAGTTTTGAATCAACAGATGTCATGCTTTTCTATATGTTTCATTTTTTTTTTTACACAACTGATGACCATCCAATAGCAGGAAAAGCAGAACTAAAAGAACTGATTCATAGTGGCAAACATGAGTAAAGGCAGCCCCGGAGCACAAAGCTCCCCCCTCTGCAGGGTCTGGGGAAGGGGCGGGCCACAATGGCCTAAAGTAGGCAGCCTTACCTTGCATTTTTGCAAGAAGCTGATTCCACGCCTTGAACCCGTGACCTCAAGGTCACATGAAGACAACTTTTACCATTGCGAACATGAGTAAACACGAAAATATGTTCTTCATAATGAAAGAAAAGTTTACCTTCTAGAAGACACATTTCTCACTGCTAGATGTGTCCCCCTATACAGCTTGTGCAGGTTCAGAATAAAATCATACCATTTGAAGTTCTGAAGAATCACTACCTGAGACAATAAGTTAATGCAAAATTCAAAATGAGTTTAGAAGTATTTCTTTTTGCCAGGTGACCACTGAAAAGTATAGGACAGGTTAGGGTAGCAAACTAATGAACCTCACAACTCCCATCAGAAGGGTCAGCTGTTGGGGTAATCTTCATGCCACCACCAAAGAATTTGGCATTTCCAATGCAGAGGGCTGTAACTTTGGGCAATATTTCCCACTCTCCCTCATCAACCTAGAGTAGAGTACATTGAAACAATGTGAAGGAATTTGTGTCTAAGAAATGCAATTAGACGCAAGCAAAATTCAAGTGTAGTCCACTTTCAACAAGTGCAAAGAGGGATCAACAGATCTAACAAAGAAACTTCCACAGGGCATATGTTTACAACCTCAGGAATCTGCTTTAGATGACCTCTAGCTAGTTTCAAACATCTTTCTGAGAGTGGCAACAGATATCTCTCAGGCTTTATAAGATTTCATCATCAGAAATATCAAAAAGCAGCTCAAAGTTCGGCAGAACTATATCTTATTTGGCTTCAGTTCTAAGAAGCTAGTCCCTTATTGAGAAAAGGTGTCGGGTTCATCTTATTTAGCTTCATTTTCTTTCTGTTTATGACTTCGGAGATTGAGCTTGGGAGAATTTAAATGCATTTGACAGCCTAAGGTAGTCTTCTGAAGTTCTGAAAAAGTAAAGTTCATGGGTCTTTTAGGTATTCTATACATTATTTTGAGGAAACAAGGATTCAGGACTACTTTAGGTACCTAGGGCATAAATTGGTACTGAACTACTGGCTATGATTAAATTACAATTACAAAAGATTACTTAGTTATATTCAGTTTTGAATTGTGGCCGTCTCTCATAATTCATTCTTTCTGTTCAGTTCAAACTTTGTAATCCATGGAGTCAAAAGTCAACCCAGTTCACTTGGAATTCAAATCAGTTCATTCGGTCCACGGCCATAGCTGTCTCAACATACAGACATATTGTCAAACTAAACTGTTATATGGTATCTTAAATACTTTAGGCACGGACTTCTAGAAGTTTGGTTTTTGTAAAGACAGTGACACTAGTCTTAAATTCACTTGGTGTTGGGTTCAGATGATTGTAGTTTCCTTCTAGTAATACTCATTAGGACAAAAGTATAGAAACATAATAAATTAAAGGATGAATAAGATCAACACATTTGCAGAAATGCAACAACTTGTCAAATAATGAGCTATAAAAACTAACTTGTCAAATAATGAGCTGTAAAGACTAGGGAAGTGATATACTGAGACTCTTTAACCAGGCCTCAAAGTGAGGCTCTTGATCAGGACAACACGTGTGCCATTTAACCCTGGTAAATGGTTAGTTCATGCAATCACTCAAAGGGAGTTAACCAGAGTCATTGGTTAAATGGAACCCATTGCAGGCTAAGAGGAAGCCTCACTTTGAGGATTGGTTAAAGAGCCTAAGTTTATCATTTCTGTAAAAACTATCAGCTCCTACATACTTCAGAACACATTAGGTTCAACAGCAAATTTGTGGCAATTACTATTTTGAACATGACATAATTAAATTAATGACAACAAAATTTCTTCATAGAGATTCAAGCTTTTTTTCTTTTTTGACCTGAACAAGATAGAATTTACTGGTATAACTCTCTAAAGTTTCTTCAGAGGATCAACTGGTAGTCATAAACTCAGTCAGGTCTGTATACCACTCCTAAGCTAACATTAATCTGGAGAGAATCTAGTGTACAGACCACCACAAACCTTGATCTTAAGATCCTGGTTACTGTGTCCAATAAAAGCTTTCAAAGCACCAATGATGTAACATAAATTTCCCAATCTCTTGTATCCAGAAGCATAATAACCTGCCTTTGCACTCCTGCAGACTTCCACAGGACATAACAGTGAGTAGCTCTAGATCAGCATGTGTTATTTGATAAAGCTTAAATGTGAATCTCTTAAGAGAAAGATCTTCTTACAAATGAATATCAGCAACGTTAATAAAGTAATGAGGTTCTCTGCCTACTCCACAGGTAACGCCAACATCTATTTTAGACTTTGTACCTGCTTACATCTTCATGTTAAAGATGAAAAAGGATAAATGAAATACAGATTAAGAAATAGTTGGTTTGAAGCATTGAGCTGTATATCTAGAAGCTTTTGCAGTCGTGATATATGTAACAAAAACATGAAGTAAACAAACCTTTAGCAATGCGTTCAATGGCCTCATAAGGATCATTTTTCCTGACAAAATAAACCAATCAGAAATTATCATTCACCAAACAAGAAAGAGATTGATAACTGATAAGCCGTAACATATTGAACCATATAAGAATTGTAACCAACCAGCCAAATGTTCGGGCAAAATCAGATCCAGTCCCGAGTGGAATGATCTGTAGAGAAAGCATCACATAATCACTTATATCCTTCAGATGATCAAACAGTATATGCATCACACTAGAAAAAAACTCAGATTCAAATTGTAATAAATGATGCTGAGAGAACTGGTTTAGTTATCAAATGGAAATTGTACCCACTTACACCAAGTGCAGTTGTATGTGCAGCCCTATTATCAACGATGGCAGGTTTTCCAGCCCAAAAGAATCCATTTACCACCTGCAAATTGTCAGCCATAGTACCCAAACAGTTATCACTTGTGTCTTGCCAACTTAAGAAGCTCAAAATAACCTTTACATTGTTCAAGATCACCTTTTACATTAGCTAATGGAGAATAGTTATAATATCTGGTAGTCTTCAAATATTCACAAGGGTTTTGTCTGACAGAACTATGTTTGGAATGTTTCTAGTTTCCCAATAGATTCCAGAAGAATATCATTGGACACAACATTTGATGATGCTTGCAACTTGACATTGAAATTGAATATATAATGGCATATCTCAGTGGATTGACCATGGCTGAACTGTCTTGACATTATTAGATGAATCAGAATGAAGTCTTCTCCTATAGAAAGGCCAGGAATGACATAGATAAGATAATATCATTGACCCCCAAGCCTCCCTTCCTTTGCAATACCAACAAGGCAATATCAGCAAGGACAGGCAGCTAAAGAACAAAAAGATATCTATCAGCTGTATTAGCTAGACATATTGAGTCCCTTCATGGTATGCCTATGAATTAGTTGATATGGAAACATGATTGCAAAAAGAGAGTGACAATAATGCTTCAGCCCTGTTTCCTTTTACAAAAAGACAGCCAATTCATGGAATACATTACAATTTATGTTTTAACTCAAGAGTATCGCACCAACTTTATTGAGGTCATTGTTGTTTGTCAAGTGTATGTTTTACTGCTTGAGTTAAATGTGTAGAAACGACTATTCTAAACAGAGAAATCATCAAATAAGTCATAAACGGGAGTCAAACATTAAGATAACAATTATGCACCAATAGGTATCACAGACAAGAATCAGAGGAAAAGAATAGCACACTGAAAAAAAAAAAAAAAGAGTAAAAAAAAGGAAGAAGAGCCTAAGCACATAAATCAATGTCAAATTTCTTAAAAGAAATAAGAACTAAAATAAAATAAAATGAAGTTCATAAGCAATAAGCAGATAAACAAGTATATATGCAGAATTGTAGATCATGTTCAAGCATATGGTAAACCTAGCTCTATTTGAAGTTAACCAACTGGAAGTAAAAGAAATAAAAGAACCAACTAAATGCACAAATGATTGTGCTAGCTTAGCATAAAAAATCAAACGACATTTTAATGTATAAAAATCCAGGAAAGGATGGAACTTTAGTGATGATGACAAAAAGATAATGACAAATTTCACATAAATGACAACCAGATTTCATACATCTTGCTGAAAACATGGATGCCAATGAAAATGTACAGTTTTTACTTAAAACAACTATTCATAAAGGCATTGACCGGTATGGATATGTATTGGCTAATACATTTCCTCATTGACAGATACTTCTAGATAATCATAGAAAAGTTCAACCAAATTGTGAGGCAATGATATTCTTTTTCAGTGGGACCATATAGTTTGAAAGCCACACTGACTGATCTGTTTAACTGCTAGGGAAAACTTTAATAACCCTCCATAATTTGTCCATCACATACTTATGTCATTATATAGAATAGTGCACTGAAGAAATCTTTCCATATTTATAACAGCAGCTAGTTAGAAAATGCTTCTCTAATATAATCATAAGATATGGTTTTTCCTTTTTTTGGGGGTAAGCAGATGTTGGCTTTTAATGTTCCATACTCTTTCAACATGAAAGAAATGGAACTGCAGCAGTTTTATTTAGTGAATTAATGCACATTTTCCAGAGAAGAAATGAACAAGGCAGATTTTTCATATGATCTCCATAGTAGTAAAAAGTGTGATAGTAAATGTAACAAAGAAACAACATATCTTTACCAAAGACATGCTGAAATGAAATTGGACTGGATGAATAAGAAAAGTAGATTTGCACCTCATTAAGAGTACCATCACCTCCAACTGCTATAACAGCATCAGCTCCCTCCCTAATGGCCTTCACATCAATCAACATTTAGCTGATATACATCAACTTCCCTAACAATGATTCTGAAAGATTACAGAGTAAACTAGGCTCATGTATCATACTTTCAAGGAAAATGTGTACCTCCCTCGTTATGTCAATAGCATGAGAAGGACCTGAAGTCAGGGATTCGCACACCTGGCACAGTACAAAGAGTTAGTTTAGAAGCACAACATCCAATCAAAGAGCTACATAAAGGCATAATAAGTTCTGCTAGAAAAGACTGCAAAGAGAACATGGACTATAATGAAGCTGTCAAGCTGCTAATACTTGCACCTCATTAAGATTTATCTTCATGAAATTATTATACCCAACAACTTTCACTTATTCAACCAATGTATCTGGTTTTTCAGACCATCTTAGCTTTAAGATTAAAATACAGGTTAGAAATCAGATGCGCTAATAATATAGAACAACATAGGATTAGCAAAAGGAAATTAGAAATGAAAGGTGTTGACAAATTTGCAGAATACAGTATTATTAAAACAAAACCAACAGGTCAAAAGGCCCTGCACTTTTTCACAGCAGATGGCCTACAGTTCATACAAATGTTTTAAGATACAAACCAGCAACTGAATCAGTGGCAATGTCAGTTCAGTCTGAAACCTTCAGGATGGTTCTAGAGCAAATTGAGATGGTGCTGTTGGTATAATTTGAACTCATCAGAACTGCTTGAACCACTTTGATCATGGCGTTAGCATCCTTACATTATTTTCCAGTAGAACATTCAAAATCCTAGGTATATTGTATGTTAGGACATCAACCAAGTATCTAACCCTTCTGTCCAGCAGGCATCATTCCAATTCATAGGAGAGCCTTTTCACTGTCGAAACATGTCCATTGCTCCTTTTGTCCACTCCCACTGAGCATCAGTAGAAGGTTAAGTAATTCCAACTTAATGGAATGAAATCTGGCCAGTGGCATGAAAGCTTTTGCTAGATGGAAATTCCTTTCATTTTGGTGAAACCCACTTCAGAAAGATGTTTCCAGAGGAGAAAGGTCAGAGAGCTCATAGTCATCAAAGTTTCAGTCACAAGATGCTCCGCTCAGAAAGAATTGTACAATTCTTTGCATTCATATAATGATTCAGAATGTAAATCTCATAGTTCCAACAGCTTCTGAACATGACAGGAAGTTTACTGAAAATGCATCAAAAACGAAGACAGCAACCTGATCATAAAAGTCAGTTCAGTCCAGCTTAAGGGAGTTGTTTAAAACAGAATAGCTAAAGAAATGGAGAGATTTCTAAGAGATTGCTTGACATATATGGCATATATCTTCCAAAATTAGCTTAAAAACCTCAAATCATTGGGAGAAAAAGGTTATTGTGGATCATGTTGAAAAAAGTTATTGTGGATCATGTTGAAATGGAACCTTATCTGCAAAATTTATAGCGCAAATAGAAGTGCTGGGAGGTCACAAAGAATAGAGCCATATAGTGAAAAAAATTTATTCTAGAAGATGTTCTACCACTGTAAATGCTCTGCAGGTCCACTTGCCTCATCCTGAACCAATTGGATGAAAACTTGACCAGCTATCTTTGCATCCATTAATGCTTCTCCTGGAATCATGGTTTTATGTCTCTTCTGATTGAACCTCTGTTTCCACTCATATTGTGAAACAAATGAGAAGTTAATCTTGTATAGAAACCATATCAATACCATTCCACATAATCTAGGATCATGATTTCATGCCACACCAGTTACCAATTCTTAATGCAATTACTAGCCAATAAATCAGATGCTACAGTTATTTGAGACATTGAACAAATGAACGGCATGTTGCCATTTATAATTTTAAGAATATTTTACTCTTCTACAAAATTTTATAATTCAGACGAAGATACTAGGAGGAGACCACCTAGGTAGAGAAGATGAATAATTGAAGAGAGAGAGAGAGAGAGAGAGAGAGAGAGAGAGAGAGAGAGAGAGAGAGAGAGAGAGAGAGAGAACTATTGGATACAGAATTTTAATTGGGCTATTTTTTCTCTTTTACGTTAATAGTGGCAATGATTTATCAAAAAAAATAAAAATAAAATTTACAGAGAGGAGTTCAATATTGTCTTCAAACTTAGATGACATGTTAGACTACTCTTCTTTGTTAACAGTGAAAAACAATTGGTTACTTCAAGTAGTAATCAGCTGTCAGTTCTGCATATGAAAGTTCCAAAATGTTCCACCCCATAAAATTAATCTTCTAAATGGAATAGGCTAGATGTGGCACCAGAATGTTCCGACCATTTCTAGAAATTCTAGACGCTTCCAATTCGTTCGAGTCTGTTGCTGTCACTTTTTTTTCTAATCATTTTTAATTTTGTCCAACTGTGCAGAAAAATTACATGCCCCTAAGGCCTTGCCAATTGGAAAATTGTCTTTAAACAAATCGACAGCGTCAGAAATAACAAAAGCCTCTCTTTACATAAAGTAATACATGTTGTACTTACACATATTGACTTTAGCCAGATGTTAATATAATATTAAACAAAATAATGGGCCTAATATATTAGTACTTAGCTTTTACATTAGTTTTTCCTATCTTTTCTCATGTATGTTGCTTAGTGTTAGTTGTTTTTCCTACTACTCTTATTACCTTTCTATATTATTTTTATTGCATCTTTCACGAACGTCATAATAGGAAGTACACCAGATCATTCCATTTCTAAACAAAATTGGAAAACCAATTGGAAAAGATGTGACAACTAAGACAGTAATAGGTTTCTAGACCACTTGCCTTATTTATCTTCACCATTTCCTTCTAATACTTAACATATTGATCTAATTTTTCAGCAAATAGGTTTATAGACCACTTGCCTTATTCATCTACTCCATTTCTTTCTAATACTTAACATGTTCATCAATTTTTAATCATTCATCAATTCAACTAAGTTGAGTTTCATATTGATTGGGAAAGCAAAAGTAACATATATTTCCTGGATAGTCATATTGTTTGAAGATTCAAACACTAGCAATGAGAACTTTGAATGGGGTTTACCAGGTTGATGAGTTTGTTAGCCTACAAATAAACCTAGTGAAAGGGTCATTAATTGAAGCCTCAATCAAAACTTTATATCAATTGGTAAGGACATTCAAGAGGAATCAAGCACTCAAGCATGATTTGCAGCAAAATGCTCAAAAGATAGGAGCAGGTGCAAGACCAATACCTTGGTGCAAGTCATCCATATGACTGACTATGAGATGAGACGACCAAAAGGTGCAAATCTTAAAGATAACATGGGAAGCACACAACTAGATTTTGTCAGATGTGTTCACTTTTCTCATTCTTTGGTATCATAGCATGCACTCATAACAGATTTGGTTGTGTAGCACATCCCGGTCTTCAGTAACTGGATCACTCTGTAGAGACTCGTCACGTAAGTCCAAACGAGTTTCAAACTACGAGCTTTGCTCAAACAAACTCCAAAAATAACAAATCATTAATTAACCCGATTCTCATGCTCTTCATCATCATTACAATCAAGGCCGCAGCAACAAAGCCTCAGCATAAATACAATGCATTAGCAGACACAAACCTAGAGTATCAGACAAAACTCGCAATTCAAAACAATATTAAGATGCGTCAATATTTATAGACACCGAATAACAACTCACTAAAACTTCAATCCAACTTCCTTACTGCCAAAAAGAAGATACCTAGGGTTGATATCCTAGATTCTGGAACTAAACACTCATGCGCTTAACGTAATCAAATTACTAAAACAATATCTCGAATAATACGCCAAACAGTAAATGTCAATAAAACAAAAAAGACAACAAACTTACATTGCATTCTCCATCAAGGCGCTTCCTGAGATACGGCAGCAGTTGCTTCCATTCCTTCCCAGTCCGCCCATTAGCACCTAAATCCCACAAATAAGATCAACATCCCAATATCAAACTCCAAGACAAAAACAAGAAACTAGAAAACCATACCCATAGGATTGACGATGAATACGAAATCTCCTCTCCGAGCAGAATCTCTATCGCCGTTACGATTGGCATAGAGATCTAGGGCAGCAGATTTCTCCGCTCTCAGGAAACCATTGTACGGCATTGCCGCTGTTATTCCATACACCATTGATTCTCTTCGCTTTTGTTCTTCCTCTTTATGTGTAGTGTACGACGAAAAGGCTCGGGTTGCGTTCCTACTTCTTTCCAATTCGGTGCAGACGGACAAGTTAAGAGGAAAGCGTGGAGTTGCGTTTCTTCCGACAGACACCAACAACTACTCGCTGGCTTCGGTGCGCGCGGTAAATTCCTTTCGGTTTTTTCAAGCTTGCAGGGACCAGGCGATAAGACTCAAAGATGGGCGTTACCCTGCCGTCTTTGGAATCTACGGCTGCTGTGGGAGGAAATCAAATCAAATCTTGTACTTAATTTGTTTTCTTTTGCCGCTGAATCAAAGGACAGAAGTTACGTGCTGAATGGGACCCAGCCTACGTGGCTGATGGGCCGTTCATCTGGATGATCAAAACAGTTAGATTAACCTTGTTGGCCAAATGGGTGCATGAAACTTTGTGAATTGAGATATAATCCTATTTACTCCTCTTGTTGAACGGTTAGATGCTGCCATGCCTCCATTTATTGTTTCTTTCTTTCTTTTTTTACATTAGGCTGGGTAATTAGGTTAATTTGATTTGAAAAGTTTTCATAACTCTTCCGTTGACTATCTCATCCTTGTTTTTGACCTTTCTATTGATTTTTCCAATACTTTGTCGAAACGTAAATGGCAAGTTGCCCAACGTATGCATGGACTCAAAATTATTGTCACACTTAAACTATATCCAAGGGGTTAGTGGTGCTTGAGATGATATTTTTTAACATGAATGAGATGATATGGACTATATCATTGTTAGTGGTGCTTGAATGAGTTCAGATGAAAATCATCTCATATTAAGTTATAGTTCATTTGAAAGTTTACTTATATCATGCCAAATTTGGTTATCTCAAGTTTGTTTAAGTATAAATATATGAAGACTAGTACTAATCTATTGAAGAGTAGTATAAATATATGAATATGATATCTTGAAATAGGCCTTCACCACAGTCCCATGGAAAGTTTCTTCTTAGTATTAGAAGTATTAAACATTAAGATACTAAATTTGGAGTCTCAATAAGAGTCCACACTCGAGGGGAGTGGAAGGAGTCCATGCTCACTTTATTTTCACCTCATAGCATTCCTTTGGAAGATTCAAGTCATCATCATGTCTGGAATGCATGGCTTAGATAGACTAGATACTAAATTTAATGCCCATTAGATAGTTTTAAGTTCGTGGTTCTATGAGTTAAAATCACAATCATCAATTTTTGTTAATTTTTAAAGACCAAAAAGAAATGGTTAGGATCAATCAGATGCGTTGATTTCTAATATTTTCATCAATGTTTTTTGAATGCTTAGATTCTTCAATATTGCATGTTCTGTGATCAATTTCATAAATGTATAATAGAGTGTGATGAGGCTTGTTTTCTTCTGAGAAACAATAGAACTGGGGTTGGTCACAAATATCTTAATATCTCCCTAGAATATGCATGGCTCATGTTTGAGTCATCACTTTTCCCTTTAGCATGCATAAGTGACTTGTTGAAAAAGAAAAGAAAGCCAATGTGTAGTGGGCTCATATGGTGAGAAAGAAGTTTAAGAGATAGGGGAGAATTATTCTATGATTTTGTAGATATCACAAAGGCATGAAATGGAGAAAAGAAAAGTGGAGCATGGGTCACTTTTGTCCTCTATTTTATAGGTATGAGATGCTCATCTAATTTGGCTTTGTTTAGATGGCACTACTAGACAGGAAGGTTTTAAAGTCAGTTAAAAACATATAATACAAACGGTTTGAAATCCATCTTCTGTCTAGCCAACTTCAAAAATTGGTCAGAAAAGAAGTTGATTCAATAAAAACAATTTTAAAGGTTACAACCTTAAAGAGACTTCTAAAGTCACTTTTGCCAAAACTGACTTTAAAGGCTAAATACTTTTAAAGTTAGTTTTGCAAAAAAGACTTTAAAAGTCTAGTTTTTGTAAAAATTTGCCTTTAAAGTATATAGCTTTTAAAGTCAGTTTTTCCAAACCAAATTTAAAAACTCTGTAAATTTTCTTTTTACTACTATGTCTTGATCATTTTATTTTTTTGTATTTTCTATTTGTGAAAGTCATGTGTGTGGCTTGCCATTTGGTGCAAATGCCTTCTCTCTCAGAAATTCTCCAAAATTTTGGACAAGTGGCTTAGTGGAGATCTTTTTATTTCTATGGACGTCCTACAAATATTAGGGTGCATGTTGCAATTTGATGGCTTTTTCATAATTTTCATGCATAAGTAGTTCCTTGGATTTGTCATGCCTAGGTTGTTTCTTGTAAATCTTGCTTAATGTGCCCTACATATATGAAATTCCCATGGCCAAAAATAGATCGTCATTGGGTATGAAGATTTGACTTAAGATAGATAAGTGGGGCCCATATTGGGTGTCTACACATGCTTACACATATAATGCTTATCTCTTTCCTTTGTTCTTCAAATTGTTGTGAAATAAGAAAGTAATTAACTTTATTGACCTTTGGAGAATGAGTGACATCTTCCCTCAAAGGTTTCAAAGCTAGTCTTTTCCTATCCTTTTGAAAGGAATATGTATTGAATTTAGCATCTTGGATGATGTCTTTGTCAAATAGCCATGATTTATCTCATATCATTTATGGAACCATGCAATTTTGTAAGAATAAGGATGTTTCTTAGCTAGTAACTTAGGCTTCACAATAGCTTCTTTTGATACAAGACTCTCTCAATTTAACCCCATCAGCTGTGACATTACACGCCTTTCTATTGCATCAAACACGAGTGAAGAAAATGTTATGCCTACTCCAATCTTCACCCTTTTCAATTTCTTGTGATGTCATAACCCCACGAAACTAACCACCATACTCTTACCCTAAGTAGGAAAGATATATCAATCTCTTTATCATTCTCATCCTCAAATTGGTTATATTGGTTTTCTCCAAGTTTTCTTCATCTTCTTCAACTTTTTCCAAGTTAACTCTTCATTATAGGAAAGTATAGGAAGTTTGTCCCTTTCTCCACATGAGGTAATAAAACATGATGATTCCTTCCCTTTTGCATTGTTATTAACAACAATTGGGCCACTGTTTGAACCTGCCATTTTATTTCTTTAGGCTGTTTGGTTACCCTGTAGTAAGATACCTTTTGTGCATTACAAAGATTTGTTAACAAGGAATGAAGGTATCATATTCCATAGAAACTAAGATTATTATGCAAAGATATAATGATTTTTTCTTAACTAGTAGTCTAGGCCTTATTTTCAGTGAAAATCCTTAGCTACTATGATAGAAATCTTGATTCAATCACCACTCGTGGATAAGGCCACAAGACCTAGTATATCCAATACAAATTTTTAGAGATCTAAGTTCTAATTCTTCGTATAATGGATTGGTCAATCCACCATAAGAGCTATAAACAAGTATTGAAATCTAAATACAATTTGAAGAACTCTAAAACATAATTACTTTTGAGAAATATACACTAGCAAACTCTAAGAGATAATCACTTTTGAGAAATATACACTAGCATAGTGCTAATTCTCCCCAAGGAGAAATGTGTAGGGCTAATATTAGTCTAGAATAAAAAACACAAACATATAGAAGATATAAAAGGAGTAAAAGTGTAAATTTATTTTAAAAGTAAATTTAATTAAACTACTTGAACTAAACTAAAGTGAACTAAAGTAATGCAAAATAGAAATGATTACCTTATGTACTATTTAATAAATCCATGCCCTTAGTTAAGATGACTCCTCAAGCTTCTACTAAGCTCTAGAAGACTTAAAGGCACTTTTGAATACTTTATGAGCCAATTAGAAACTTCAAGTGAAAGTTAACCACTTTCCACCAAGTAGTTAAACTAACTCTCTTGAGTTTAATGTATTTGATTCCAAGTGTGTTAATTATACTTGTTATCAAGCGAACTCTTTGTTGTCATTATTGTTAACAAATGTTGTCCTTTTTATAGTATTGAAATTTTAAGGGTTCAAACTTGTTAGATCAATGTGGGACTAGAAGTTCTTAGGTAGGAAAGGATACAAATAAAAAGAATTTCATTTGAAATCATTAAGGTTCAGATTAGCACATCACTTGGATATGAATATCTAGATTGCACAATACTATTAATATATTATAGAAGAATTAAACTGACACAGTATGTGATGTTATAGAAGGAAATTCACTTACTCCAAGTCCCTTAATATCTATTAGTATTAAAATCCTCATTCATCATTAGGCTCAAGGTTACACCGAAGTAAAATAAGGTAAAACAAACTAAGGGTAAGATAAAACAAATTAAAGGTAAATTGGTCCTTATTTAATTGTCTTATGAAGCAAATTTAAATATCTAAATGTGCATAACTGAATAAAAGGCTTTTGCTACCATATCCACCACATGGGCAACCAGAAATGGGTGTTCTTGCATTATAACTTGAAATTTGGTTTCAACCATAATGCATGCAGTTAAGCATCTTTAAGGTTGAAAATTTTATTACTCACAGTACATTTGTAATAGACTAGTTAAGACTAACAACATATCTAGTTATCAATTGTTCATTAGTTAGAATTGAGATTTGAATTTAGGTGTGTATTCTGCTGTTAATCTTCATCTTTGTTTCAGTAAATGAAACTTCGCACACAACTCCACAATATAATTAGTCACATAATTTGTTTTAATGTGCTAATTATTTGTTTTCCTTGATGAAATCATTGTTCTTTTACACGCAAACCTGTGAAGGACAACTCCCTTCAATTCCAATTTTATAAATAGCTCCTCTCTTCAACCTTTAGCTGCCACTCAAAATAATTGTCTATGATGGTCTCCCAACTTAAGTAGTCCTTTACTCGTATTTTTCCACGTAAATCAACAACTTCAAGTTTAATATCACTCCTATTTTTGTACATCAAATGTTGCATTGTATATTATAAGATGTAACAATTACACAAGAAAAATATGAAGGCAGATTTTCCTTGAGAGAAAGAGGTTTAAATTTGTATTTCACTATATCAAATTTGTAAATTCCTATGGAACTAATGACCATTAATTACATTTGCTTTGAACATAATACATCCTTGGTTGCTTATGTATTAAGCAAAACACAAGTATGTGGTTTCCATGTTCTTTGTAAGTCGTAGTTCTAACTTTAGATCAAAACTTGTTAAATTAGTGTTAGAACAAGATTTGATTGCTAGCTCTATTTTACAATGTAAGCTAGTTGGTTATTGATACATGTATATAAATAGGTCTTCCAAAGTGTTGCTTTAACTTAATGAGATTGTGTGACCTTTGAAGCCTCTATGTTTAGTATTAAATATTATACTAACATATTATTTTTTATTGTGTAGGCATAGATAATTATATAATAGACTCAAGCACATAATAATGTTCTTTTTATGTGCATTGTTAAGAAATGTGTTGCAACATTGGTTATAGATTTTGTGTTCCTTTAGTTATTCAATGTTAAAAGAGAAGATGGGTGTATTGGCATTGATTGATTAATTTTACGATGGCACAAGGCTTAACTCTATTAGAGTCACATGTTGAATTTTTTAAAAATGATTTTCACAAAGATATGGGTGGGATTAATAACTATAGTTCTTAATTTTAAGACTCTTCATGATAGGGCCAACAGGGTAAGAACATAGTTCTAAAACTCACAAGTCAACTCGGTTGACTTACTCGACTTAATAAAAAATTGAGTCATTATAGAGTCAACATTGAACACAAGGCCTCTAAAGCAATAACATTATGGAAAAACCAAATCACATATAACTATTGTGTATGTATGTGAAAATTATAAATATAAGCTTAAATTAATGAAACTTTAGATTAAATCTCCCACGAGTATTTTCAAGTCACTCACAAGTGTCTTCAAGTTGACTGAACTTGCCTAACTTTTAGGTTGAGTCAAGTTTTCGAGGTTTTGAGCTATAGGCTAGAATCATCGTCTGCATAGCCAGGACCCATTAGGTTAGACTTATCATCACCTCAGAACTTTCCCCTGGCTAGTTCCCATTATGCTATAATTTTCACCTTTGCATGAATTACTCATATAAAATAAAGCCTTTGATAGCTAGCTTTGCATTGGTAATTAACATAGAATGATATGACTACCACCTTTGCATGGGTAATTAACGTAGAATGATATGACCACCACTTTGCATGAACGATTTATGTAGAATGAGATGACCACCACCTTTGCATGAATAGTCTATTTAGGAAAATATTTAACTCCTTACATGGTCCATCAACCTTGGCGAATATTTCAAATATGGCATGGTCACCTTCGATTAGATAATATTCCATGTAGGATAGCATAGAACCTTGCATGGTAATGTTTGTGTGGATATTCTAAGTAGGATAGCATTAACCCTTTCATGGTCACCTTTGCATAGATATTCAACATAAGAAAGAATAAAGTCTTGCATGGTCACTTTTGTAGGGATATTCCACATAGGATTTATATAACTTCCTTTAGGTTAAAGTTTCTTATGGCCATATATCAAAATTGTCACGACTCTTAGATCCAAATGACTATGGGCATTAGATTGTAGTCTTTAGATCATAGCCTTTAGATTATCAGAACCTTACAAATATCATGGTTTTTGGACAATTTCTATTTAATCAAGCAATGATCATATAAAGATGTGCCCTCTTTATCTTATCACAGGAGCCTACTAATTACTTTTGTATGGGAGATTCCTTATAACAATTTTACTTCAAGAGGAATCTTATTTGATTTAAGATTGAGATTCAAAGGGAGGAGTGCCCTTTTCATCTTAAGATGGGCTCGCTAGTTGTTTTTGTATTAGAACTCTTCAAAGATTTCTATTTGATTTAAGATTTTGAGAATTTAAAGTGAGTGGCATCCTTTTCATCTTATAATGGGTTTCACTAGTAGTTTTTTCATCGAAAAACTTCTCTTGAGAGTCTCAATTTACCAAGAGTTTGATATATTAATTCAAGAATTTTCTTGGAGATTAAAGGGGGTGCCCTTTTTAGCTTGGGCTAGAGCCCACTAGCTGCTCAATTTGATGGAATTTTATGTTTGTTAAAGTTAGGTTTTTTTATTAAGGTATTAAGAATCCTTAGCAAAGGAGGATGAAGAGGCAATAAATTGGGTGTCGAGCATCCTAAACAAAGGAGGATGAAGAGATAATGATTTGGGCAGTGAGCATCCTAAAAGGAGGATTAATAAGTATGATCACGGGGCACTAGGCAATGATTATGGGCATTGAGAATCTTAGAAAGGGAGGATGAACAAGGAATGAAAACTTAGGCATTGAGCATCCTAGAAAGGAGGATGAATAAGCAATGAAAAACTTAGGAACTTAGCTGTACTAAAGAGGAGGATGAACATGCAATGAAAAATTTAGGCATTGAGCATCCTAGAAAGGGGAATGAGTAGGCAACGAATGTATATGAAGGACTTTACTTTCATTTAGGAATTCTAGTAGAATAATGAAAAACCCTAGCATAAAAACTCTTTGTTTGTAAACCTTCTTCTCGTCTCTTTTTTCATTTATCTATTTTAGGTTTGCGTGTGGGGTATTTATATGCTATGAAGAGTCCTACTAAGGTGGGAATGTGGGTTAATAGGTGAGTGGGTAAGAAGGTAAGCAGGGTTAGAAAGAGAATCATGGGAGACATGGTTGGATAAGAGAGAGGGGGAGAGAAAATTGGAAGGAGAGAGAGACATGGGGTAGGGTGGAGAGAGAAAGAGAGAGGCGCGGGAGATGGGTCATGGGTAACGGGGAGAGAGAGAAGAAGGATGAAGAGGGAGCCACAAGTAAGAAGGCTAAAAAGAGAAGGAGAGAGTGTGTGAGGTAGAAAGAAGAGAGAGATGGGTCCGGTGGGGAGAGATGAAATATAGAGAAAGGTGTGTGGATGCATGTGAAAGAAAGAGAAGGAAAGAGGTGGAGGCAGGGGTTTTGGGAAGAAAAAAGGAATAAGGAAAGAGAGATGTATGAATAGAAAAAGAGAGGAAGAGAGAGATGATGTGAGAGAAAGAGAGAATAATAGAGAAATAGGTATCAGAGAGATGAGGAACCATATGGACCTCATTCTCTTCTATTTCTCTTGTTTCCCTAAGAGAATAATAGACTCTTTGTGGAATTAGAGAAATATAGGGAGTTCGATGTTTTCCATTTCAAAGTTTATAATTCCTCTTTAGAATGGATTCTCCAACTTTTTGAAAAATATAAAATATAAAATTCAAACTCAAAACTCTAAGGAAAGTTGGGCATACCCTTTTAAATTGGGAGTCCTCTTATGATTTTATGAAGTTTGATAGTTTAGAAAGATAGGACTCCTAAGCAAGATGGATTCCACTTTCATTTTATTTCTTGATCCATTATTTTATTTTTTTTAAAGCATAGGAACCAAAAGAGGATGCTCTTTTCTCTTCTTCTTTTTGTCTAACTAGAGTTATAAATAACTTTTGAGAGCTAGGAAGAGAATTCAAGGGCATGAGAAACTGCTAATTTCAGAAGAGTTCTAAGAAAGTAACCTATAAGAGAGAGTCCTAGTGTGTAACTCTTATCAAATGAATTGGAAATTATTTAAAATATTAAAGTGGACCACTTTGGCGGTATTTTTTTTAGTAGGAAAGAAGGGATATTTTTTCAAGAATGCTCCTCAAATACCCATTCAAGTCCGAGGCATGAACTAACTTCTCGTCCAAACTCACACATTCTTCTTCTCTATTTCTGAGATAATTGGATGGTTTTCTTGTTATGTTTCATTATCTTCATCTTCAAGACAACCTTCTAGTATGTCAGAAGGTATGCCACTACCTTCAAAAATATGTATACGAGCTTTTATGTGTTGTTGTTGTTGTTGTTATTGTTACATGGCTTGCATAGTTTGTGACAATCTTCAATTATGTGCCTAATTTCAGCCATCTGAATTTGTTGGTTTTGTATTCTTCTTCCTCCTTGACCTTTGCTGCATCTTACCATGGCTCAAAATTAATATTCTTTTGCTTTTATGCCACTTTGATGCAGTGAAAACCAAATTAGAATTACACAGGCAAGATATAAATGGGAATCAAAAGAAAGTAGCATCAAATTAAATTTGAAATGCATATTGATAGTTTAAGGCTTGGATAGAATTGTATATGCTATGTGAGTGATAAAAGTGATAAAAAGCCCTCATACATCAGTTCCTTAACCTACTTATAACAATGACAAATAAGAGTGATGTCCTAACAAACAATTTAACTAAAATACACTCTGACCCTATGTGAGTGACATTTCATTCACATAATAGTCATATGTCTATTAATAAGATGAATTGGAAGCATATATAAAAGTTGCAAATAACCAACGCATCACAAATATGTGCCTTTTTGTTAAAAGCTAAGAATCACAAAGTAAATCACTCACACAATCTCACTCACACATACATTCCCAAATCTAATCCCCAGCCGAAAAGGAAAGTGGCAATTCAAATCTATGACTAAGCGTATTTCGAGGAAGATGACGAGTTGTATGTGACCAACTATGCTAGACATTTGTTGGAAACACATGTGCCATTTAACCCTTGAGTAGGCCCATTTAATCATGTATCAATAAAGCTCCTCTATCACTTTGTATGAGCAAAAGTTAGAAATCAATGAGAAAGGGTTAGAATTCAATGACCATGCTTATGGTTTCCAATATTTGGTATATGAGACATCTAAGGTTAGAGAGGTTAGATGAATGCTTTGGATCAAACAATGGGATGCCCTTCATGTAAGAGTGGGTCCCATGCTAAAACATACCATGTAGTGGCCCCTTCTATAATTCCTCATACA
Organism: Warburgia ugandensis; assembly: GCA_035236585.1. Taxonomy (NCBI): domain Eukaryota; kingdom Viridiplantae; phylum Streptophyta; class Magnoliopsida; order Canellales; family Canellaceae; genus Warburgia; species Warburgia ugandensis. The sequence continues at coordinate 34,764,063 of CP141139.1, forward strand.
TCGTCTTACAATAAATGTGTTCTTAAGACATGTGGCAGAGATAAAGCACTTAATAATTCGAGAGAAGAGTGAACTTTTTGTTATATTAAATTTTCAAGGAAAAAAGAAAAATAGATAATCCATGCCAATGTTCATTGGTCCATCCAAAGTGAAAATATGAGTTATTTTCTACCAATGTAAATAATTTTCTCGCAGGGGCCTAAATATATCAATCTTGACGTTGAGACACTAAACATTATGATCTCATGCTTGAGACATGGTAAACAATTAGTTCTTCTAGTCATTCTAGCATAATTGTATCTATTTAGAATCATCAACAAAAGCAAGATCTTGAGTTAATCATGGGAAATAAGTAATAGGCTCCGCCCCATCTGACCAGCTCAATCTAATGACTTTGCTTGCCCCATTACAATCATATGAATGAGATTATGATATTATAGATGTATATTATATTTTTAAAACATAATATAGAAGAGCATTTTGAACATAAAAATGACAATTACAATATTGATAATACATAGCATCATAGGTCACATTTTTTGCCACCCTTGCCCTATCCCAAACAAGAGAGTGCAAGGTGGGGCCATAGCAAAATCTGCTTCACTACTATCCATAGTCATAGCCAGCCACATATATTACAAGTAATCTACCAAAGTTCCCCATTATATTATCATAACCCCACAATTGGTTTAGGATTTTACCACCATTGTTTTTAGAATTTCTAAGTCATCCATGTCCCATTCTAGAATAATTGCATGGTATTGATCCCCATTTAAAAGTCATTTAACACTTATCACCAATTTAAGGTATGGCAAGGAAACACATTTTGTTCATACAGATTCTCATGTACTTCAAGCAACATTGTAAAGAAACGTGCTAATGAGACGCCAATTTCAACGAAGAAGGCCAACATGACAGCAAATAGTAGGTTGCGGTTTAGTGGTGCCTACTGTTCAATTTAGCAAGTCATACTCAACTAGGACATGCCATTGCAGTCTCTCTTGGAAGCAGTGTTAGGCTTGCATGTTGCATATTCTCATTATACAATATTGCAATTTTACTTGGTTCGCGAATAGATACTTGGGGACGGGAAATGATATTCACATGCCCTTTAAGATTATTAGTGCAATTTATGAGTATCAAAATGTTGAGTTGGTTTAAGAAGTAATTAAGGCTTCTCTTTTTTAAATGTAAAATTATTAATGGGGGAGAGCAACCATCTCTATGACCCTACATAATCGATCGGGATGCTTAGAATAAATCCATTAAAAGCAAAAAAGAGATCATGACAAGGGAGAAATAATAAAGATCATATGCAAAATGGGATGCTCGGAGGAAAGGTAGCTCCACATCTTCTCTTGCTAGGGTCAAAATGTTGTTTGTTGGTAGTTGAGAGGAGGTACTTGTACATTTTTCTTCCTCACAAGTTGTAGTTTAAGGGTCAAATTGTTATTTGTTAGTAGTTGAGGGGAGGTATTAGTACTAATATCTTCCTCTTAAGTTGCTATAATAAGTATCTCCATGTGTTGACAAATGTCTAGCATGGTTGGTTGCATATCTCCCTAAGGTATGCTTGGTTGCTGGTTTGAGTCACCACTTTACCTTAGGTTTAGGACTATATTTAGGAGTGTATGAGTGGTTTGGTTTTGTAATTCTTTGCTTGTAAAGTAAAAGAAAAAAACAAAGTTGCACCATGTATATGTAATGCTATAAACAGGTGCACTGTCAATGATTGCTAGTGCCACTCTCCAAATCTCACTTGTGGAGGTATGGGAGTGATCAAGAGCATTATTTTATCATCCCTTGCATATACCAACCAAGATAACTGTCTTTTGCAATGACAATCCAAGACAATTAAAAAAAAAAATTGTAACTAATTTTGAGCTAGACAACACCAAGAATAAGCTTGAATAGTGACCCCATGCAAAATAAATATTTATTTGTTACGTATAGTCTAATGATTTTCTAATCTTCAACATTCATTTTAGTTTGGAACTAAAAGCAACATTTGCTAGGATCACCATTCACTAACGGACGAGAATTTTAAAGCATGCCTCATGTAATGACATGTAACAATGTGAATGATCCACATCTTCAAAAATATTTTTGTAGTCCATCGAGAGATATGACCATTGATACTATTTAGTAAGTACTCTGAGTTAAAAACTAGGAGGTATATATAATTCCCTTAAATTAAATTTGTTTTATTATTTGCTCACTCCAACATCCTGCAACCATATCTGTTCTTTTGAAAATTTGTTTCTTGTTTGTACGTCGTATCAAATTGCAATCATTTGCATTTTTAATAACATTATCTTTTTAAAATATTTTTGCATTCCTATTTAAAATTTTTCTTTAAGAAAGAGCTCCATAAATAATTTTGTAGTAAAATTCATCTTTTTTAACATGTTTTTCTTTTATAGTACAATTCTTATCTAGGATAATAATGTTATATTTTGTCTACACTAATATAACCTTTATTTTTATCCAGTTGAAGAATTATAAAGCAAATCATTCTTATACTCTCACGTATACATATTTTTAAATATAATCCCCAACCGAAGGAGAAAATGATGACTCAAACTTGTGGTTGTGTACTTTAGGAGAGATGTCAAGTTGTTTGCGATTAAGTGCTAGACATTTTAGCCTAAAAAGTTGTAAGATAGATTGCTATTTCTTTTAATTTTTTATAATTTCAAAATGTGTCATCTTTTTGGCCTTCTTCTAAAATTTTCAACTTTTGCACTAGTTTTTTTTTTTTTTTCTTCTCTCCTAACTTTGAACTTCGTAACCCATTCCTTCAACAACCAAATCCACATTGAGGATAATTTCACCACCGAGTAATGCTAAATTGACCCGCAACCACATTTTGTGGGACTCACCTTTGAACGATCCAACGCAGACATCTCGTTTCTCCACATTTAGACATCTTATAGAATTAAAAACCATGTGATTTGGATGACTTTAGCTTCTAAATGCATTTGACATAGTGTGCATAGAAATGGACATTTTAAAAACTTTATAACAACAGACTTGTAAGTTAGAATCATTTATACCACAAGATTCTTTGTTTGTTTGTTTGTTTAAAGTTAGAATCATTTATACCACAAGATTCTTTGTTTGTTTGTTTTTTTTTTAATAAAAATACCTAGATTGGGACCAGTGATATGAACAATCTTGATCATGTAAGGTAAGCCTCACAAAATGTGGTTGCTAAACCGCCCCTCATAATGTGGGCAATTTAGCATTCCTCTTTTACCATTTCAAGCTTAATTATTAATGTATGTCTTCAGTTTTTGATCTGATCGTAGTTCCACAGGACCTTTGCATCTCTACTCACGTAGTGGTGGTCTACAACATCGACTATCAATAAAGCTTTTTGTCATGACCAAATGATGACATTCCATCGGTGTGGAATCCAACATCCATTCATGTAGCAACATTCTAGATACAGCTTGTTGGATCAAATCCTATCCGATCCATTAGATTGGACACACTTAAATTCATCTACAAACGGATTTAAAGATCCCAATCCAATTTGCATTCATATAACGGATTCCCGGATAATTCTTAATAGTAAAATTAATAATAAATAAAAATAAACTAATATTTAATTATGTCAATGATTTTCACAAGTAATTTACAAATAAATTACTACCGACAAAAATATAAATATGATCACAGATTGTGAATAATTTAATAAGAAATATAATCTCATTGTAAATGTTATTCATTCTTATTCTTATCTATTCTTTGTGGACCGGAAGAATAAATGTGTATAAATAAATATCCTTGGGTATTAGTGAATGAATGCATAGGGCATAATTTTAACGAATTTTAACATTCCTATCAGTCTATTATATGGACATAAATTTCTAAATCTAAAATTTGCCAAATTTTAACGGATAAACATATACTGCGGATTGCAATCCGTTTTGCCGGCTCATTCCCAAGCGAAGCGAGGTTGGAGGGGTAAAAGAGACGGAGAATGGCATTAGCATTTCTGTCTTCAGTAGCCCTTTTCATGCATCGCTGCTGGTGCTGGTTGATGACAAGTGGGGCCAAGCACATGCCCTAAGAATATCTCTTGGGCTGGACAGCTGCTACAAACGTTTCCAGGCGGCGAACTGAAGCTGCTCTTTCCTTCTCCTCTCTCTCATGGCTGCTTCAATCCAATGTTATTCTTTCTCTTCCACTACTAGTTTCTGCATCTTCTCTAGATTTTCCTCTTCCTCCCATGCTCCGAGGAAATCTGGAGTCATTGCTTGCTCTTCCTCAGTAGCTCCAGTCACATTGGTGGACGGAAAGGTTGGCAGAAATGTGGAGAGGAATGTGATCCGCCTCGGTTTGCCGAGTAAAGGTCGAATGTCCTCTGAAGCCCTTGAACTGCTCAAGGTATTTTCTCTTTCCTTCCCTCAGTCGATAGATTGGCTTTTGTAGTTTCTGTATTCAATTGACAGCATTTCCTGCGTAGGATTGCCAATTGTCTGTCAAGCAAGTAAACCCCAGGCAATACGTCGCTGAAATTCCCGAGGTGTGCTTTCTTCTCCCTTCTCCCTTTACGTTGTTTAACCTTTTTGATCTTCTTTGCTTTGTCTTATCGGATACTAGCAGCAGATTAAAGGTTTTCTTTTCAGTACATGCTGAATGAATTATCAGCACATTAGTAGCAAACTAGATTTAGTTAACCTGTGGTACAGAATTTGGGGGATTGTGCTTGTTCGTAGTTGTGCTTGATTGGCCAACTATGCAATTAGGGACAGCAAGGACCATCCCTAATAGGTAAAAGAGTTCAAAACGTGTTATTTCTGCATGAGGGGGAGATTTGGTTAATTTTTTCTGGACAACTTCGAGCATGTGTTTTTTCTCCTACTTGACGTTGTTTGATTATTTTCTTAGTGCTTCTGCATGACTATGTGTTTATGCATTTTGCGTGCATGGAGGAATGGTGTGGCGAGAGTGACATACTCAAGAACCAACTTATCGGATAGAACAAGAAACATGCTCCTCAAGAGACAGGGACGTACTGAGATGGTCACGAAGAACTGATTCACCTATTAATTCAGAAACATGTGATCCTTAGGAGTAACATACTTCGTGAACTGGTCACCTAGTGATGTAGGACAGCATGCAAAATGACCTAATCTATCTGCTGAGATCAGATAAGAATTAATTTAAATAAAAAACATAAATTAAACTACAACGAACACTTCAACATGCAGAAAATTAGTCTTAATTAGCATGAATAGCTTACAATGAGTTATGGAATTTGCAAACTATCCTAAATCTCTACCGATTAAGGTAAGATTTAAGTTTCAATCCGAATCGTCCCTCTAATTAACGAACAATCCTGATTAAGCTTCAGATCTAGGTTTAGGAATTTTGTGCAGGATAAGAATTCTAGGATATTGCCGATGCAAATCACGTAAGCACATGTAGCTTTGAAATCATCCTTTAAAAGTTAAGGTAGAAAATTACTGACTTACAGAACATGATGAAACAAAAGTGATTCGGCGTTGTACTGAATGTAGCTTCACGCCTATGGGAAAGAAGCTAGAACGAGGAATCCACCAAGTCTAATGAAATTTTCATTCATTATTCATCAAAAACTACTCAAACAAAATAGAAAAAGATCTTTAGTAGGGAACATCCAATCCTAATATGGAAAAAGATAAAATTGCCCCTACTTAAGTCATAACACACTAAGAAACCTAATACTCTTAGTAGTGAATATCCCAAGTAAATTAAACTGTAAAATAACATAAAAGAAAAATGTGGGATGATGGTCCCATCAATCTCCCCAATTGAAAAGACTTTAACCTTGTCCAAGTAGGAATATTGAACCTCCCAATTGTATGTGTGCCCAATGCGAGGCCTTCAAATGCATATATATACACACTTGACACATCACTAAAAATTCTCCATGTATGTAACTTTCCAATGTGGAGTCTTCAAATAGTGCTTACATACATGGATCTTCAATCATCTCTTAGGCGTACATCTTCCCATGGTGGGGACGTCACTTTAATACATATGTACATGTAAGAGGTCTTCTGCTTTTAAGGACCTGACAAAATAGAGCCCTCGTTTGTTGCCTCTGATGTGTTCTAAAGTCACGTCCAAGGTGGTGATCTCACTGTAGTATATATGTACGTGTAAGAGGTCTTCCGCTCTTAAAGACCAGACAAAATAGGGCCCTCCTCCGCCGCCTCGCGGTGAAGATAAGACTCCTGGTGTAGTAAACTATCGATAGTAATCCAAAAGGTCTAGATCTAAGCGCTAAAGCTCATACTTTGTGATCCAAGTGCAATCTCCACTTGACAAGGAATTTTCGAAAATCCCCTTGCCTAGTGGACACTATTTGATCGTCAAGTATGCCCTCTACTTGCTCTTTTGTAGGACGAATCTATTGCTGTGGAGGTAATGGTTGCATGGGGCTAAGAGCTTTGGATGGGCTGGCTGGGATCAGTGCTCAAGTTAGGGTTAGGGTTAAGACTAGGATCAATGGGTGAACTGGTGATGTGACTAAAATGAACTAGATCCTCCACATTAAACATTGAACTAATTCTTCAATCAGGAACAAGATCTAAGATATGTGTTCTTCCCTACCCTCCTTAATAATTGAAAGGGACTGGCACTATGAGCCTGTAATTTTTGCGCGACTCCCTGTGGAAATCGTTCAGGTCTTATGCGGACCATGACATGATCACTTGGCTGAAATTCCTTATATCGTCTGTGGAAGTCTCAACAAATTTATATTTATTGTTACTTAACTAATCCTTCATCTAATCTCAAAATGCAAATCATGTATATATTGTGGAAAGGACTGGGCTGACTCAGATGGCCTATGTGATGCATACATGGGTATGAGATTTATAGGCATCCTAAGCTTGTATCCGTGAACAACCTCAAAAGGACACATACTAGTTGTCCTATTAACAGAATTATTATATGCAAACTCAGCATTTGGTAAAACAGCGTCCCAACTCCTAATGTGCTCTCTCACTAAACACCTCAACAAATTTCCTAGGCTTCGATTCACAACCTTTGTCTGACCATCCGTCTGTGGGTGGTAAATAGAAGAGAATTGAAGCCTAGTGCCCATCTTGTGCCATAGTGTCTTCTAAAAATAGCTAACAAACTTGACATCCCTATTAGACACTATGGACTTTGGTAACCCATGTAACCGGACTATTGACTAAAAAAAATATTGGCAATTCTAGACGTGTCAGTAGTCTTAGAGTAAGGAATGAAGAGGGCTATTTTAGAAAAAATGATCCACAACAACAAATATGGAACCATGCTTCCTAATTGTCTTGGGTAGTCCTAGTATGAAGTCCATGCTCAAATTTTGCCATGGGGCATGTAGTACTGGCAAAGGGGTATACAATCTTGTATTCTGTTTGTGCTGTTTTACCAGTTGACAAGTATGACATTGCGCGATGATATTGGCAACATCCGGTTGAGGCCTAGGCCAATAAAACCTATAAGAGACGAGCAATTGTCTTGTCATGACCGAAATGCTAGTGACTCTGCCTGCATGAAGCTCCCAAATGAGAAAATTTCTCAAGGAAGTGCGGGGAAGACATAAATGAAGGCCTCTAAACAAATATCCATCTTGCTGGAGATAGTCCCTAGCACTCCGTATCTAACTCTCAGACAATGATGTGTAAATCTCTGTAAAATCTAGGTACGATGGATAGTCCTCTCTCAAATGCTCAAACCTAGTGACCTCAACTTATAAGGTGTGCAGTAATGCCACCTTACAGTTCAATGCATTTGTAGGTTTGTTCTCGAACCTTGCCTTGTGCTTAAGCACAAATGAATATTCCTGAAGAAATTCAACTCATTTGGCATGTCGCGGATTTAATTTCTTTTGGGAGTTGAGGTGTATTGTATGGCCTCATGGTTAGAGAACAAGACAAATTCATTCGGCAACAAGTAATGCCTCCAATGTTGTAATGCCTGAACAACTGCATAGAACTCCTTATCATAGGTAGAGTATTTTTCCCTTGTGTCATTCAATTTCTCACTGAAAAATGTCACAGGGTGACTCTCTTGACTTCTCCTATATTTAAACTTGATGCATTGCACGCCACTTTAAAAACTTTTGAGAAATCTTGTAGGCGGGTCACTGGAGCTTCAGTCATCTGCTGATAAATGTCAACTAATACAAGCATAAATTTAGTTGAATTCCAATGGAAAGCTTTTATTTCAATGATCAATTTTATAGTAAGTAAGCTGGCAGAGTTAGCATCTACAATCTATACAGGTACTGTTCATACAGAAATCTCAAGAACACTTCTAGCCTGTCGGGGAGCTAGAATCTTCCCAATTTTCATTGTCTGTTCCAGTTCTTGGATACCCCTAACTGTTTTTTCCCCATTCCTTTTATTCTCCCTATCCACTTGTTCTTGTTCTCCCCCCATTAACCAACTTCTTTGTCCTATCTGTTATTTTCTGTCAGTGATCTTTCCTTGTTGTTATTATTTCAGCAATCTAATGGCTCCTGTTTCTTCTTGCGCAGAACTTCCCAAATCTACCTTTAGTTGGTGTAGTCAATGTAACAATACCCCCCCACACCCCCAAACCAAAAAACTGTCACCTTGTCGTTAAGGTGGAAGTCGGGGAACTGCATCATAATGGTCTCCAGTAGTTCCCATGTACTGTCATGTTTAGGAAGATCCTGCCATTGTATGAGAACTTCTACTTGTCCGATATGAGACTACCAAATGTCCTTGACTACTGCAGGGTATACCTCAAGTTCCAAATCTTCGGATATGCCATCTGGTATTGGTTGAGGTATCCATGTTGAGGCAGTAGCGGGTTTGAGCTGGGAGACATGGAAGACCGGGTGCAACTTAGCATGCTGTGGTAGGTCTAATTGATAAGCCACCTGTCCAATCCTCTCAATTATGACATATGGCCCATAATAACGGGGACATAAATTTTCATTGAGCTGTGTTGACAGGGATATGAGGCGATATGGTTGAAGTTTCAAATAAACATAATTTTCTGGCTAGAAAGTGAGGTTACGATGGTGTGAATCTGCTTGATTCTTCATATGATTTTGGGCTGCTTCCAAATTCTGTTTTAGTTCTGCTAGAACTGAATTATGTGTAGTTACTTGTTGGTTAACCTCTTCCACCATGGACTCCCCACAATTGATAGATGTCAACTAATACAAGCAGAAATTTAGTTGAATTCCAATGGAAAGCTTTCATTTCAGAGATCAATTTTATAGTAAGCTAACAGAGTCAGCATCTACAATGTATATAGGTACCGTTCATATAGAAACCTCGAGAACACTTCTAGCCTTTTGAGGAGCTAGAATCCTCCCAATGCTCATTGTCTGTTCCAGTTCTTGGATACCCCTAACTGTTTTTCCCCCGTCCTTTTATTCTCCCTCTCCAGTTATTCTTGTTCTTCCCCCATTAACCAACTTCTCTGTCCTGTCTATTATTTTTTGTCAGTGATCTTTCCTTTATGTTATTAAGTCAGTAATCTAGTAGCTCCTGTTTCTTCTTGCGTAGAACTTCCCAAATCTACCTTTAGTTGGTGTAGCTGATGTAACATCCACTTTTTGATTTCTTTGAACACTTTGGACGCAACATTTGTCCATTTAAGCTCCCCCTTCTTCAGGTACTCAGTAATGGGAGCCATAATGGAACTAAACCCACAGATGAAGCGACAATAGAATGCAACTAAACACAACAACCTATAATGTGCTTCTCAAAGATTGTTTGTCGCTAGGAGTGTAGGGGGCAGAGCCTTTGAAAGGTAAACAAAATTCATGTTGTGTGCTGCGCGCGAAACACAAAAAAATCTAATGCAAATTGGGGGGGGGGGGTTTACAAATGCAAACTAATGCAAATCCCAAGGGGGGTTATGAATGCAAACTAATGCAGATTCTAAGCAACCTTATGCTTTGATGCCCAATTCGATGTAGAACGGCATGCAAAATGCCCTAATCTATCTGTTGAGATCAAATTAGAACTAATTTAAATAAGAAAACATAAATTAAACTACGCAAACACGTCAACATGTAGAAAATCAATCTTAATTAGCATGAATAACCTTCAATGAGTTACAGGATCTGCAGACTGCCCCATATCTCTACCGATTAAGTTATGATTGAAGTTTCAATCTGGATCGCCCCTCTAATTAACGAATAGTTCTGAATATGCTTCAAATATATGTTCAGGAATTTTGTGTAGGATAAGAATTCTAAGTTATTAATGAAGCAAATCACGTAACCATACACGGCTCAGAAATTGCCCTTTAAAAGACAAGGTAGAAAAGTACTGACTTGCAGAACAGAATGAAACAAAAGTGATTCGGCCTTGTACCGAATGCGGCTTCACGCCCACGGGGTTTACAAATGCAAACTAATGCAAATCCTAGGGGGGGTTATGAATGCAAACTAATGCAGATTCTAAGCAACCTTATGCTTTGATACCCAATTCGATGTAGAACGGCATGCAAAATGCCCTAATCTATCTGTTGAGATCAGATTTGAACTAATTTAAATAAGAAAACATAAATTAAACTACACAAACACGTCAACATGTAGAAAATCAATCTTAATTAGCATGAATAACCTACAATGAGTTACAGGATTTGCAGACTGCCCCAGATCTCTACCGATTAAGTTATGATTGAAGTTTCAATCTGGATCGTTCCTCTAATTGACGAATAGTCCTGAATATGCTTCAAATATATGTTCAGGAATTTTGTGTAGGATAAGACTTCTAGGTTATTAACGAAGCAAATCACGTAACCATACACAGCTCAGAAATTGCCCTTTAAAAGGCAAGGTAGAAAAGTACTGACTTACAAAACAGAATGAAACAAAAGTGATTCGGCCTTGTACCGAATGCGGCTTCACGCCCACGGGGTTTACAAATGCAAACTAATGCAAATCCCAGGGGGGGTTATGAATGCAAACTAATGCAGATTCTAAGCAACCTTATGCTCTAATACCCAATTCGATGTAGAACGGCATGCAAAATGCCCTAATCTATCTGTTGAGATCAGATTTGAACTAATTTAAATAATAAAACATAAATTAAACTACACAAACATGTTAACATGTAGAAAATCAATCTTAATTAGCATGAATAACCTACAATGAGTTACAGGATCTGCAGACTGCCCAAGATCTCTACCGATTAAGTTATGATTGAAGTTTCAATCTGGATCGTCCCTCTAATTGACGAATAGTCCTGAATATGCTTCAAATATATGTTTAGGAATTTTGTGTTGGATAATAATTCTAGGTTATTAATGAAGCAAATCATGTAACCATACATAGCTCAGAAATTGCCCTTTAAAAGACAAGGTAGAAAAGTACTGACTTACAGAATAGAATGAAACAAAAGTGATTCGGCCTTGTACCGAATGCGGCTTCACACCCACGGGGTTTACAAATGCAAACTAATGCAAATCCCAAGGGGGGGTTATGAATGCAAACTAATGCAGATTCTAAGCAACCTTATGCTCTGATACCCAATTCGATGTAGAACGGCATGCAAAATGCCTTAATCTATTTGTTGAGATCAGATTAGAACTAATTTAAATAAGGAAACATAAATTAAACTACAACAAACACGTCAACATGTAGAAAATCAATCGTAATTAGCATGAATAACCTACAATGAGTTATAGGATCTGCAGACTGCCCCAGATCTCTACCGATTAAGTTATGATTGAAGTTTCAATCTGGATCGTCCCTCTAATTGACGAATAGTCCTGAATATGCTTCAAATATATGTTTAGGAATTTTGTGTAGGATAAGAATTCTAGGTTATTAACGAAGCAAATCACGTAACCATACACAACTTAGAAATTTCCCTTTAAAAGACAAGGTAGAAAAGTACTGACTTACAGAACATAATGAAACAAAAGTGATTCAGCCTTGTACTGAATGCGGCTTCACGCCCACGGGAAGGAAAGTAGAATGAGGAATCCACCAAGTCTAAAGAAATTTTCATTCACTTTTCATCAAAAGCAACTCAAACAAAAGAAAAAAAATCTTAACTAGGGGACATCCAACCCTAATCTAGAAAAAGATAAAATTGATCCTACTTAAGTCACAACACACTTATCATCATCATCAAACCTTATCCCAATAATGGGTCGGTCATATGAATCTTATTCCTCCATTCCTCTTTATTAAGTATCATGGCTTCATTAAGTCCCAAAGTTTTTAAATCTTTTCTCATCACCTCTATCCACGTTCTTTTGGGCCTTTCCCTTGCCCTTTTAGAACCTTCTACTTGCATTGCCTCACTCCTTCTAGCTGGTGCTGTTTTCGGTCTCCTTTGGACATGTCCAAACCATCTAAGTCTAATCTCCCTCATCTTGCTACCTATTGGTGCTACCCCTAAGTTTTCTTTAATGTTTTCATTCTTAATTCTATCCTTTCTTGTCTTGCCACTCATCCATCTCAATATCCTTATTTTCGCGACGCTCATCTTATGAACATGATGTTCCTTAATTGCCCAATACTCTAATCCATAGAGCATGGCTGACCTTATGGCCATCCTATGGAATTTTCCTTTTAGTTTGAGTGGCACCCGTCAATCACACAAAACTCTAGATGCACATCTCCATTTGTTCCAACTCGCTTGAATTCTATGGGTAACCTCCCTCTCAATCTCTCAATCTCTCCACTCTCATGAATCATTGATCTTAAGTACCGAAAGCAGTCTTTTATGGGGACTTCTTGGTTATCAATCTTAACTGGTGTTCCACTCCTACTCTCCTTGCTAAAATTGCATTCTATATATTTTGTCTTAGTTCGGTTGATTTTAAATCCTTTAGATTCTAATGCTTCTTTCCATAACTCTAGCTTTGTGTTTACGCCCTCCATTGTCTTATCAAGTAAAGCTATATTATCTATAAATAGCATGCACCATGGAATCTCTTTGTGCAAATGTTTTGTTAACTCATCTATAACCAATGTAAAAAGGCATGGGCTCAATGCTGATCATTGTGCAATCCTACAATGACAGGAAAGTCACCGGTCTCGCTACTAGTGGTCTTAACATTTGTTACCGCTCCCTCATACATATCTTTAATTATGTCTATATACCTTGGCGAAACCCCTTTCTCGCCTAACACTCTCTATATTAACTCTCTAAGGACTCTATCATAAGCTTTCTCTAAGTAGATAAAGATCATGTTGAGGTCTTTTCTCCTCTCCCTATATTTCTCTATCAATTGTCTTAGTAAGAAAATAGCTTCCATGGTAGACCTCCCAAGCATGAAACCAAACTAGTTCTTTGATACACTTGTCTCATGCCGTAGCCTCTTCTCAATCACTCTTTCAAAAAGTTTTATAGTATGACTCATAAGTTTGATTCCTCAATAATTAGTGCAGCTCTGTATGTCTCATTTATTCTTATAAATTGGTACAATAGAGCTTTTCCTCCATTTATTCGGCATTTTCTTTGAGTTTATGATCTTGTTAAACAACTTAGTTAACCAAACTACTCCAGTATCTCTCATATGCTTCCAAACCTCTATTGGTATACCATTAGGCCTCATGGCCTTTCCCGATTTCATCTTTTTCAAGGCCTCTTTCACTTCAAGTATTCTAATCCTGCGTTCATATCTATAATGTCCAATGTTATTTAGGTTTATAGTATTTTCAATCCATATATTCTTAGAGCCATTGTCATTTAACAATTTTTGAAAGTAAGTTTCCCACATTTGTTTGATCTCGTCATCTTTGACTAGTATCCTTTGATCATCACTTCTAATACGCCTAACATGATCTAAATCCTTATCCTTCTGTTCTCTTATTTTTGCAAGTTTAAACACATCTTTCTCACCTTCTCTTATTCCTAGTCTATTATAGAGGTCATCATATGCCTTAAGTTTAGCCTCACTTACTTTTCTCTTAGCAACCTTTCTAGCATTCTTATACTGTTCATAGTTTTCATTATTTCTAGTCTTTTGTCATGTTTTAAAACATACTTGTTTTTCTTTAATAACTTTTTGCACTGTTTCCCTTCACCACAATGTTTTCTTTACTAATTGCCTTTTACCTTTAGATACTCTTATGACATTTTTTGCCACTTTCTTAATGGACTCAGCCATATTAACCTACATGGTGTTTACTTCTGTTTCATAGTTCCAGTTTCCTTCTACCATCAACTTATTTGTCATCATCATCATCATCATCATCATCATCAAGACCTTATCCCAATTAGGGGTCGACCACATGAATCTTATTCCTCCATTCCACTCTATTAAATACCATGGCTTCATTTAGTCCCAAAGTTTTTAAATCTTTCCTCACCACATCTATCCGCGTTCTTTTGGGCCTTCCCCGTGCCCTTTTAGAACCTCCTACTTGTATTGCCTCACTCCTTCTAATTGATGCCTTTGTTGGTCTCCTTTGAACATGTCCAAACCATCTAAGTCCTCCCTTGTCTCATCAAGTAGGGCTATATTGTCTGCAAATAGCATGCACCAGGGAATCTCCTCGTGCAAATGTTTTGTTAACTCATCCATAACTAATGTGAAAAGGTATGAACTCAATGCCGATCCTTGGTGCAATCCGACAGTGACAAGAAAATCACCAGTCACGCCACTAGTGGTCTTAACATTTGTTATCGCTCCCTTATACATATCTTTAATTATGTCTATATACCCTTGAGAAACCCCTTTACCACCCAACACCCTCCATATTAACTCTCTGGGGACTCTATCATAAGCTTTCTCTAAGTCGATAAAGACCATGTGGAGGTCTTTTCTCCTCTCCCTATATTTCTTACTGATTGTCTTAGTAAGAAAATAGCTTCCATGGTAGACCTCCCAGGCATGAAACTAAACTGATTCTTCGATACACTTGTTTCATATTGTAACCTCTTCTCAATCACTCTTTCAAAAAGTTTCAAAGTGTGGCTCATAAGTTTGATCCCTCTATAATTAGTGCAGCTCTGAATGTCTCCTTTATTCTTATAGATTGGTACAATAGAGCTTTTCCTCCACTCATCAGACATTTTCTTTGATTTTATAATCTTGTTAAATAACTTGGTCAGCCAAACTACCCCAATATCTCCCATATGCTTCCAAACCTCTATTGGTATAGGCCCCATGGCCTTTCCTGATTTCATCTTTCTCAAGGCCTCTTTTACTTCATGTATTCTAATCCTACGTTCATATCTATAATATCCAATGTTATTTAGATTTATAGTATTTTCAATCCCTATATTCTCAGGGCCATTGTCATTTAACCATCAACTTATTTGTGAATGAGGTTATTTTCTCTTCTTTTAAGTTCCACCACTTAGTTTTTGGATACCTATTAAGTTCATTTCCTTTCTTCCATCTTTTAATATAGATATCCATAACCATTAACTATGTTGTGAGGTTAAACTCTCACTGGGTATCACCTTACAATCCTTACACATTGATCTTTCAATATTTCTAAGTAAAAAAAAAAAGTCTATTTGGCTTTTATGAAGTTCACTTTTAAAGGTTATTAAGTGTTCATCCTTCTTCTTAAAGAATGTATTTGGAATGACCAGGTTATATGACAAAGCAAAATTGAGGATAGTTTCCCTCATCTCATTTCTTTCTCCTATACCATACCCTCCATTTATCCTATCATATCCTTACTTGTCTTTTCCTACATGACTATTTAAGTCTGCTCCTATAAATATCCCCCAGTGTTGGGAATTTCTTGCATGACTCCCTTCATATCTTCCCAAAACCTTAATTATATCTTCTAACCCTCCTTGGGGTGTGTAAGCACTTATAATGTTTATGATCTGCTCTCCTAGAACAAGTTTCATTATTATAATTCTATCAATGATTCTTTTAATGTCCACAACTTTATCCTTTAATTTTTTATCCACTATTATTCTTATACCATTTCTGTTATTATCCTTTCCTACGTATCAAATTTTATATTCATCGATTTTTCTAATTTTAGACCCTTTCCACTTGGTTTCTTGGATACAAGCGATGTTTACTCTCCTATGTTTCATTGTATCTACTAACTCCAAACTCTTACCTGTCAATGTCCCTATATTCTATGTGGCGATACGAATTTTATGCTCTTGTGAAATCCTATTTACCCATGCACTTCTCGATCCCCACGATATGAACCCATGCCCACTTTTCACTGCATCTGGGTTCTAATGCAGCGTGTCACTTTCGAGGGGACGCTCTAGCAGCCCTTGCTTATTTTCCTCTACACCTGAGATCTGATGTAGCACGCCGCTTCTAGGAGAACGCCCTAGCAACCCTTGCCCATTTTTCACCACACCTCGAATCCAATGCAGCTCGTTGCTTAAGGGGAATGCTTTAGCATGAGAGAATGTCAGTTTTCGATTCATGTCATGTTAGGGTTGCCATACTTTTAAGAAGCTGGAGATGATTTTCATTTCTTACTTACAAACTAATATACAAATGTATATTCATTTGCAAGTGGGAAAGAAATAACAAAATCATCTTCGACTTCTTCCTTGCCAGCTGGCACCTGACGCAAGACCCTCCTCCTTTTTCATATTGGCTGGGGACCGGCAATGGCGGAGTTAAGTCACAACATACTAAGAAACTTAATACCCTTAGTGGTAAATATCCCAACTAAATTAAACTATAACATAACATAAAAAGGAAAAAGACGTGGGATGATGGTCCCCATCACCTAGTGCACGAGAAGGGAAAAATGAGCAGATAATAAATGATCATGAAGGAGTTGTTTGCCCATTAATTTAGAAAAATGTGATCTGTAGGAGTAACATACCCTGTGAACAGGTCATCTAGTGCAAGATAGGGGAAAAAGTGAGCAGATAATAACTCTTGAATCAAATCTCTCTTTCATAAAATGGAGTAAATTCAATTCAGAAACATGTGATCTGTAGGAGTAATATACTTAATGAACAGGTCATCTAGTGCAAGAGAGGGGAAAAAGTGACCAGATAATAACTCTTCAATCAATCTCTCCTTAAAATGGAGTGAATTGCAGCATATGGGGAGAATTAATTGTTTGGCAAATTGTTAGTGACAGAGAGATGGTTCTGCTTTTCATTAAGTTAAAGCTTTTCTTTAATAAAAGAGACATGGGTACTTGTGTTTATGGTAGTTAGTGGAAACATCAGCAAGTAGTGAGGAGAAAGTACCTGATCTAGTGTGTTGCAGTGGCAAGCTGCCATGATATTTGCATTTCAGTCTGTTCATTTATTGGTGCCTCTGCACAACTAATGTTAGAAGTTTCTTGGAAAATGTGTGTGGAAAGTTGTTGGAGTTTTATATGTGGATTAATTAAAGGCTGTGAAGCCAGTTTGACTAATGTTGTTAGATATACAAGAGGAAACGTACACCTAAGCGTGAGGTAAGGATCATTGGGTTCTGATGCAGCTAAATTGTACAAATCAGAACCAAATTGGTGGTGCAACTTCCAAGAAGAAGAGCACCCTTACCAGTGCCTCAACAATGTCATCAGCAACACTTCATGCTGATGTCAAACTGGTCTGGGATGTCGTGGGAGGTGTGTTTCGGTTTTATTGGGCTGAGAAATCTAAGAATTTTCTAGTCTTACTTCTATAACTTTTGATATTAGTTTTCTTTTAGAAATCTTCTATTAGTGTCAGATATTCTTGATTGATGACTTGAACCTCGAATGAGATTTCTAAATTTCACTAAGAGCTCTGCAATCAAATTAGGGGAATAACTTTTGGTTGCAATTGTAGTTGCAAAGTAGCTAAATTACATAGTTCTGAAATAGGATATTTTAGGGTTTGATCTCCAATAAATTTGTTCTTGGAATAGCAGTTATTTTTGCAGTCTCAGTCATGCAAAATGAGAAACAAAGTTATATTGGAAATTTTGCCAAGAATTAAAGTAAAAGTGGATCTGGGGATCGGGGGTGGGGGTTGTCAAACTTACCCATAAGTATTTAAAAAATCATAAATTAGCAATCTGACATATTGACTTCATTAGTGGGAAGGACATTTACAGGGTTATACACAAGCAATGACTTGCCAACTGTTGGAAGAGCAGAACATATACTTTGTCCCAGACTTCCTGAGATCAACAATAGCTATTAGCTCTGGTCCTGTCGCTAATCACACCTTCATCCTTGCAAGAATGCATTAGATGCATCTTCTTTAGCTCATCTCTTTCTCAACGAGATCACATGATTTCTTTCTCAAAGAGATCCTGTGATTTGCCAGAGCCAACTGTTCCCACTTATGATATAAAGTTTATGAGTAGCTTTGGAAGCCCTATTAGCTACTATGGAATCAAAGCTGTACTTGTTTATTTCAATGTAAGTGTTCAAATTGAAGGTTTTGCCCTTCAACTGAACACTGTAAATGAAAAAGTACATTTCTGCATTGCAGCCAGCTCACTTAAATAGCAGAGTATGCAGATTTATGTTGTTGCTTTCTGGATTTAAGATAATGTTACATGGCTATAGTATGGGTTCACGCAGAAATCTTTTTGAAATCTAGACATTAGTTGGTGCATCCATGAAGTATAGTCCACGGGCAGTCGTAGAAAGATCTTGTACAAATGCTATCTCTTTTTATCTAGCTGAGGATTTCTAGCTTTGCCTTTAATGTTGAGGATCTATTTGTGTGATATAGTCATCAAGAGCAAAACTATAGGGAAGTCACAATCAAGCTTCCTCTGACCACAGAAAAGAACGAGATAATTGCAAATGTCCTTGACAATGTGACAATACAAGCATGGAATGTTGGATATGTGAAGTTCTGGTCAAGTAGAATGATTGTCCAGTATCAAGTGCCACTGGATCTTAATTGCATTTTGCAGAAGGTAAGACCCTTGTGAAGTATCCTCCAACAAGACAAATGGAACTGATAACTGGGTTGAAATAGTGGGAGGTCCGAATTTGGGGCCTGCAAAATAAAGTCTGGGTCTAATTATAGTGAGGTCTTCTTTACGGTGATTGTCATATTTCCAGATTTTGTAATCTTTACCAAGTCAATATTGATCAACTATAGAAGTCTTGTACAAGACCTCACTATAATTAGACCCAGTTTCCTCACAAGAAGATTGTCATATTTCCAGATTTTGTAATCTTTACCAAGTCAATATTGAGATTGGATTAGATTAAGTTGGAGAAAATGATTAACGAAAGCCAAAGCAAGCAATAGTTGATCAACTTGAGGAGAATGGTGGTGAAAGTGGAAGTTGTCATGAATTGGTTGGCTTAAGTTAGGAAGGATAAAATAAAAGCTATTAAAATTAGATTAATGCATAGTTTTTTTTTTTTTTTTCTTTTGAATGGTGGACAGTACACTAACACAGACACACAACCACACACACCCTTGAGAAGTCTTGAACTTGTCACCTTCACAATTGAGACCTAGTTTTGTGGACATTGATTGGTTATTTAGACAGTCAAAGGTGTTAGGATTTGATCAGAATATGTCACTTGTTTGAGAAATAAGTTGATTGCCAATTACTTGTAGAATTTAGTGGTTTGTTGATACTGGAGAAGTTGTCTTTGACATCCCACTAATTAGGCATATGCTTAACTAGGAAGTAAGCAAGTTTTGCTTTAATAAGCTCCTGCATATTTTCTCACTTAAAATTTCTTAAATTTCCTGCAGTATCCTTCCTGCTTTATGCTATTCTCTTCTTTCTTTAGGCTGCAGTTTGTTGGTGATTTCCAACCAGAATATTTTATTGAATTAGAAGTCTCTGGCATGTTAAGAAGGTCTCCTAATCCTGGCTTGTCTTCCTATCAGCTCTCTTGTAATAGTTAAAGTTTTCCTTTTTCATGGTTAGGTGCATAGTCATGTAGAATGAAGCAGATTGGGCTGAGGGAGGGACCGGATAAGGGAAAAGGCAAGAATGTATTTCTTGCAATGTTAACACCACATATGTAGATGTCAGTGGAGCCTCTAGGTTTCATGGTACTATTGTTCAGATGCTTTTGAAATGATATATACTATTTTGCAAGGCATCATATTCACGAAGAAACTTATGAAGATGGATTTTAGTTTTAATTGATCTCCAGAATAAGAAGTAAGAACATATGAGAACAGATTGATAAAAGTGTCTATATCATCATCATCATCATCATCATCATCATCAAGACCCTATCCTAATTAGGGGCCGGTCACATGAATCTTGTTTCTCCATTCCCCTCGATTAAGTGCCATGGCTTCATTTAATCTCAAAGTTTTAAAATATTTTTTCACCACTTCTATCCACATTCTTTTGGGCATTCACCTTGCCCTTCTAGAACCTTCAACTTGGATCACCTCACTCTTTCTAACTGGTGTCCTTTTTGGTCTATGTTGGACATGTTCAAACGATCTAAGTCTAATCTCTCTCATCTTGTTACCTATTGGTGCTTCTCCTAAGTTTCCTCTAATGTTTTTATTTCTAATTTTATCCTTTCTTATCTTGCCACTCATCCATCTCAACGTCTGCAATTCAGCAATAGTTATCCTATGTACATGTTGTTCCTTAACTACCAACACTCTGAGCCATAGAGCATGGCCAGCCTTATAGTCATTCTATAGAAATTTTCTTTTAGTTTGAGTAGCACCCTCCGATCACACAAAACTCCAGAGGCACATCTCCGTTTGTTCTAACCTGCTTGGATTCTCTTGGTAACCTCCATCTCAATCTCTCCACTCTCATGAATTATCGATCCAAAGTATTAGAAGTGTTCTTTTAAGATACTTTTTGGTTGTCAATCTTTACTAGTGCTCCACTCCTGTTCCTCTCCTTACTAAAATTGCATTCTATATACTCTGTCTTAGTTCGACTGATTTTAAATCCTTTTGATTTTAATGCATCTCTCTATAACTCCAGCATTGTGTTTATGCTGTCCCTTGTCTTAAAAAAGGACAGCCTCGGTGCATGAAGTTCTCGTGTAAGTGGGGTCCAGGGAAAGGGCAGACCACAAGGGTCAATAGTATGCAGCCTTACCTTTTTTGCAAGAGGCCGTTTCCATGCCTTGAACACGTGACCTCAAGTTCACACGATGCCATACCTTGTCTCATCAATCAAAACTATATCATTTGCAAATACCATGCATCATGGAATCTCCTCTTGCAGATGTTTTATTAACTCATCTATAACCAATGTCAGAAGGTATGGGATCTAAACCGATCCTTGATGCAATTCTATAGTGATAGGAAAATTTTTATATGAAGGTCTTAATGTATCCGAGGAACTGATGCTAGCGATCTTGACGTTCGTACTCTTTTGTATTTGTGCACAATCAAATGATGCATACCATGAGGATTAAATGCATTCAACTTTAGTATGTTGAGTTCTCAAGCTCTTCAAAAATTTTCAAGACATTGCTGAATGCAGAAAACAGTATACAAGCACTGAACCTGTAGTATAAACATCTCTCTTTTGGCTTTTGTTAAGATTGAAAGCTTGACCATATTCTGCAGTTTTAGATCCACATTTCCACACTTAAATTGCAGTTGCCATTTTTTCCGTACATTAAAAGGCTTGATTTTTGATTTTTGATTTTATGCATGTTGCTGGTGTTAGTGTCTTCGTATCATTATACTTGGCCTCAGCTTTTATTTATTTTCATCATGTGTTGGGATATTCTCCAATGGTAATTGACATTGCATTTTTAAATGTTTTGGTGTAGCTCTCTAACCTAGAAGTTTGGTTTCAACGGCCTAAAGATATTGTCCGTAAATTGCTCTCTGGAGATCTAGACCTCGGAATTGTGGGTTTAGACACTGTCAGTGAACATGGACAGGTACACTTATGGACAAGATTCATCTTTATTGTAGTGTTCAATTGTCTTTAAATTCCAATGTCTATTCCACTTTCTGGATTGTGGTTAGTGAAGGTAATACTTGGTTATATGTGTACTGTTGTTTGGTTCTTGCGGAGCCAAATAGTTTGCTTATTTGTAATAAAATGGCAGCCTGATGCACGAAGCTCCTGCATATGCAGGAAGCGGGGAAGGGGCGGACCACAAGGGTCAGTAGTACACAGCCTTACCTTGCATTTTGCAAGAGGCTGTTTCCATGCCTCGAACCCAAGACCTCAAGGTCACATGGCCACAACTCTACAGTTGCGCCAAGGTTCCCTTCTGTACTACATGAAATATTGCTTTTGTAATATTTAGATATGTAAATTATGAACCCCCTATCCATTGCAAGACTTGTGACTTATTTGTACAAGTGTAAGCTGTTCTTGCTGCCAATCAAATAGATCTTAGTGCATGGTTTGGGATGATAAATATCGATGATGAGGTACAAAATCCAAGGGCAACTTATATTGATAGTCCCAATAATTTGTACTAAAACCACTCATTAAATGAAAATATGAGCATTATATTACAACTACCATATCGTAGATCTAACAATAGATAGAATAAGAGAGGAAGAAAATTGAAAAAAAAAAAAAACCATAAAAAATCCAACTTATTTCCTTCTTTCTGTTGTGTTTGTGACCTACAAAAGAGCCTATGGCATAAGAACCGATACGTCAGAAAGACCATCATATGTTCACGAGTTTTAGCTAGATATTGTGACATTCCACCTTAAGCTGTGCCACACATATAGAGATCATAAGCTCCTGTCATGAATTTGTTCACTAAAGTGCAGTGATCTTCTGATCCTAGTCCTTTAATGAGCATTTCTGCTACTTGCCCTTTCTAGAGGCACACATTAGGTGGATGTCTCAATCTTTTTCTTGTCTTTTGAAAAAGTAATGTTCTGCTGCCATGTGCTCTAACCTATCAAAAAGAATGATGGTAGCCTTAGACAACTGTGTTACACCGTTGTCATGATATAAGATGTGTGGATATGAGATTAAATGTGGCTACCATAATAGATGTCTCACTGCATGAGTTAGTGGCTGGGTGTCATGATCTGTGTCTGCTTTCTTATTAGATCTTGCCACTGCCTTAGTAATGCTCTTCTATGTATCCAAAAGTCGATTTGATAAAGGTAGTTGATTGTTATCTTGTTAAGGTTGGTAGCTAAGAGAAGAATAGAGAAACCTGGAAGTAACTTGGTAGATCACATTCAGTGCAGTTACAATAGAGACAAAAACGTTAACTAAAATTAATCAAGGGGACCCCATTTCCAAAACCTGCTGATCCTACCCATGTATCAAACACCTGCTCTGATGACTTATATTCTCGTTCACAAAGTCCCACTGTTTATCTAAATGAAACCTCAACATTGAAGTAATAGGATACAGGTAAATGAAAATTCATTTCTCATTTTCTATGCTCACTATTTTTTCTTCAAATCTGCAAATTGTTACCTTTTCCTTGTTTTTTCTGTCACATTGCCTAAACTCGTGGTGTCTGGTCTTCATTAAAATGGGCGGTCACCGTTTTCATAGTCAGCATAAGCTTACTGGCCTGTTTCCATGCCTGATACTCTGTGTGACTGTTCAATTTGTTGTCTTTCTAAATGTTTGGTGACAAATGCTTTCCCATCTTTTGTTGTCATTTCAAAAAGAGAGAGTGTAGCTTTCATTCAGTCAAGAAAGACCATGGAATTCTATTTTGACATGGCAATCATGGTGCTGTTCAAAATGGTCCTGATAAATTCCTTAAATTAAAATTATGCCTTAGGGCTCAGTATATAAGCTGCAACTGCAAGTTAATGATAGGTAAATTCATTAGGTGGCCTCTTCTAGCAATGACAGAAGTTACCTATGTGCCATAACTTCAGTCTGTAACTGTTTTAGAATTGTTTATGCAACAGGTTTTCTGTTGGTATCTGGTTCTATTTGTGACATGGATTGTGCAAGATACGATAATGAAATAATTATATTTGAAAATGAGGACAGGATTGGATAATGAAATAATTATATTTGAAAATGAGGACAGGATTGTTTATGTCGCAATTGTCCAATGTTACTTTTGCTAGTAATTTGGTTGGTCTATTTATTTAGACATTTATGCATAAAGTTTTTATTTTTGAATCTTTCAACAGGATGATGAAGACTTGATCATAGTTCATGATGCACTGGCATTTGGAGATTGTCATCTATCCATTGCAGTAAGCACTTATAGGCTTTTATCTGAAGCACACTGAAATTACTGTTGTCTCCACTTGTTTTCATTTGATAATAATTTTAATTTATGTATTCAGATTCCTACGTATGGGATTTTTGAAAATATCAATTCCCTGAGTGAGTTAGCACAAATGCCTCAATGGACTGATGAGAAGCCTCTTCGGATTGCGACTGGGTTCACCACTGTATGTTACATGTTCTAGACTATTTTCCATTTTGCCTCTTTACCTGAAAGAAGCACTTTTATTTGCTAGTTTCTGGTTTCAGATGATCATGGATTGGTTGATTTGAAAATTTTATTTTATATGTGCAGCTGGGGCCTAAGTTTGTAAGAGAGAAAGGATTGAAGCATGTCACTTTCTCCACTGCTGATGGAGCACTGGAGGCAGCTCCTGCGGTGAGAACTTGTGCCTTGGTTGCTAAACATTACTATGAAAGTAGCCATTCTTTTGAATTGATAAGATGCTTATTCTTTTTTAAGTTTTGACTCGCAGAACTCCTGAGGTCATACCATCTCTTTTGCCTGTGAAAGTTACTGACATTGTGCCATCTTTGATTTATTATTATGTATTTTAGCAAGCATGAGTGCTCATGTTTCTATAACTAATTTGTCACTCTTTTATGTTCTTAACTGTCCTGTTTGATGTATCATTTGTTTTACTTTATCTTGCATATAAATATAAAGTAATGGGTTATCTTCCATGATGATGAGCAGATATGACGCCATCTGAAATGGACTTCAAACTAAAACTTAGATACACATGATGAACTATCCGATTTGGATACATTTTCAGGTTGTCATGGGAAAGTTGCATTCAGACACTTGTTCCATTTTTTTCCATTGTCGTCTGTCTTAATTTTCTTTGAGGTCCTACTAACGATCTTCTTTTTACCTTTTTATTTTTATGTTTTTTTTTACCTTTGTTGGCTTAAAAAATCAGTTCAAGCTACATTTTTTGAATCTATGGTGCAAATGAATTGTACACCTCAAATTGGAGGCACTGGGACCTGCCTGGCAATGATCACTGTGTGGTGACATTTGATTCTTTTCCTTTATTTCAAATTTGAGCTCATTGTAACCGTTAAGTGGTTGTGCTGGTATAGGTAGGAGGGTATTTATTTCTCATTCTATATCAAGAAAAACATTCATATTTTCTTGGGGCCTTTAGTTTCTTATTGTTGCAATCATCCATCATGGAAAAATCCATTTGATATGAGCGATGGCAGTCAAGAACGACCTAAAGAGAGCTCGGCTGGCCAAGTAGCTCAGAAGGAGCAAATAAGCTGAGGAGAAGTCCTAGAATTACTCAATTAAGGGCTGAGAATCAAGAAGGAAAAGAGATCTGTGCAGGCAGAGGTCTGTGGCAGCTGAAAACCGTCTCAAGGAAGCTGATCAAAGAGCTCAAGAAGGAAGAAAACATCAGTTAACATCAAATTCTGACAGATAACTACCAGTTAGTTATGGTAGTTATTGTTAGTTATATATCTATTATAACCACAGGCAGTTTGTTAGTCCAGCTGTCACTATGGTCCAATGAAGTAAAGTCTGATGTAAAGGAAGTTAAATGAGGGTAACCAGATATATATTGAGTGGAGTGAAAGAGTGAAATGTCATCTAGGCAGTTGAATCTGTTGGAAGTTAGAGCATTTAAAGTTAGATGGCTGTTATAACTACTACAAGTGTACTGCTGGCAGCAAAAGATCCAGCTATATAAGAGACCTTATAAGCATTTCAAATCATCAATGAACATTGTGGACATCTAATTCAGCTAGATTAAAGAGTGATATGATAGCTCGAAGTGTTAAAACCTATCTTGACCTTTCATCTCTCCCATACTCCCTTTCACCATCTTCTTCATCTTCACTGCATCTCCTTGCAGATATGCTACAACCTAGCTTCAGATCTGCAAGATCTACATTCAGATCATCTTCATACTGCCCTTGGCATCCCAATTCAATTCTTAACCTGCCTACAAGTGCCCTTTGATAGGATCTGTACCTATCAATTGGTGCTTTCATTGTCTTCCAAGCTTCTGATTAATTGATTCCTGCAGTTTTTTCTCCAAGGAACCTCACAATTTCTCACCATAAATTCATCTTCATTCAAAAGTGTTCTTCAGTCCTCATTCTATCATTCCGCAATCCAAATTTCCTTCATACACCTTTCTTCATCAAGATTCCATTATATTTCCTTTGAACCTTCTTTCATCTTACTGCATGAGATCAGTTTTCGTCACTTACAGATCTGACTTAGAAGCCTTTGTTCCTTTCTCTTACCTTTTCTTCATTGATCTCCACTGTTAGAACAGTTCATTACCATCTTATTACTATTTAGATCATCTCCGTGGCTGAAGGAACAAGATTTAACATATTAGAAGAGTAGGTGAGGAATAACCAAGCCAGTCTTCAACAGGTAGAACAGAGGCTAGAACAATCACACCTGAGATTAGAGCAGAGGCTGGAACAATCACAACTAAGGCTGGAACAAATGATTACTGCATTGGCTGAGAAGATAGAAACAAGGCATTTGGATTCCAATTCCAGCCCACGGATCACTCCCACTGCTCATACATTAAACCCAACTAAATTGCCATTCAATCTTGTAAGGCAAATCAAATTTGAAGTTATCAAATTCTCATGTGCAAACCAGCAAGGTGGACATTCCAAGCCAATCAGTTCTTTAATTTTCATCAAGTTCCAGATCCACAAAGACTGCAGATTACTGCATTTCAAATGGAGGCTGCTGCAGCAGATTGGTATGAATGCATGCATACCAGTGGTTTCTTCACATCTTAGAAGCAGTTCTTGGAAGATTTTCTCACATTCTTTGCCAATTCTACTGCTGAGAAACTCAAGAGAAAGCTCGTCAGATTGAAACAAACATCAACAATCAAAGATTACATGATGGAATTCCAGTCTGTGAAACAAGGTACATAGCATTCTCGAGCATCTTTTAATTACAATTTTCATTTCTAGGCTTAAACCTGAGTTAAGGGAGGAAGTCATTAGTTTAGAACCCCAACACTCCTCAAGGCAATGGTTTTAGGCAAGAAGCAGGAAAAAGGAATAAACAACATAAAGCAGTTACCAAGGCCATCACAGAATAGACCATCCAGTCAATTTTAAACCAGCTCCACAACTACTGTTCAAAGCCCCTTTATTTGGTTCTAATAGAATCTCTATAATACCATCCACGTTCTTTTGGGCTTTCCCCTTGCCCTTTTAGAACCTTCTACTTGTATTGCCTCACTCCTTCTAACCGGTGTTGTTGTTGGTCTCCTTAGAACATGTCCAAACCATCTAATTCTAATCGCTCTCATCTTGTTACCTATTGGTGCTACCCCTAAATTTTCTCAAATATTTTCATTTCTAATTCTATCCTTTCTTGTCTTACCACTCGTCCGTCTCAACATCCTCATTTCTGCGACGCTCATCCTATGAGTATGATGTTCCTTAACTGCCCAACACTCTGATCCATAGAGCATGGTCGGCCTTATGGCCAACCTATAGAATTTTCCTTGTATTTTGAGTGGAACCCACTGATCACACAAAACTCCAGATGCACATCTCCATTTGTTTCAACCCGCTTGGATTCTGTGGGTAATCTCCCTCTCAATCTCTCCACTCTCATGAATCATTGATCCTAAGTACCGAAAGTGGTCTTTTACGGGGACTTCTTGGTTATCAATCTTGACTTGTGTTCCACTCCTACTCTCCTTGCTAAAATTACATTCCATATATTTTGCCTTCGTTTGACTAATTATAAATCCTTCAGATTCTAATGCTTCTCTCCATAACTCTAGCATTATGTTTACACCCTCCCTTGTCTCATCAAGTAAGACTATATCATCTGCATATAGCATGCACCAGGGAATCTCCTTGTGCAGATGTTTTGTTAACTCATCCATAACCAATGTGAAAAGGTATGGGCTCAATGCTGATCCTTGTTGCAATCTTACAGTGACAGGAAAATCACTCGTCATGCCACTAGTGGTCTTAACATTTGTTACCGCTCCCTCATACATATCTTTAATTATGTCTATATACCCCTGAGAAACCCCTTTATCATTATACAACTTATTCATGTTCAAAACCAGTGATATCAGACTAGACAGTTATCCTCATTACCAAAAGTTTGAAATGAAGAAGTTAGTGGGCGAAATGCTCTCCAATTACATCATCAGGCACAGCGCCAGTCCCTTCTCTTCATCAGTACTGTGAGTGAAAAAGAAGGATGAAACTTGGAGGTTTTGCATTGACTGTAGAGCTCTCAATGCAGCCACATTCAAGGGTAAGTTCCTTATTCCAACTATTGATGAAATTTTAGATGCATTGCATGGGGCACAATGGTTTTCAAAGCTGGACTCAAGAGCTGGCTATCATCAAATCATAATGGAAGCTGAAGACATTTGTAAAACTTCCTTTAGAATTCACCAAGGCCACTTTGGATTCCTGGTACTGCCTTTTGGTCTCACAAATGCACCTTCCACCTTCCAATCTGCTATAGATATTCTTTTTCAACCTTATTTGGAAAGTTTGTAGCAGTGTTCTTTGATGACATATTGGTATATAGTACTTCTCTTGAAAACTTCAAATAATTCTACAGTGCTTGAAAGACAATCAGTTCTCTGCTAAAGAAAGTCATGTTTCTTTTGCCAATAATCAGTGGTGTATCTTGGACATATTGTATCATCTGATGGGGTTAGACCAAATCACGAGAAGATTCAAACCATGGACTGGCCAACACCAAACTTTACAAAACACCTGGGAGGATTCTTGGGACTCACTGGCTACTGCAGGAAATTCATCAAAAGCTATGCCATGATTGCTTCTCCACTCACTAATTTACTGAAAAAGGACGCTTTTCAATGGTCTGATGCTGCAAATACAGCTTTCTAACAACTCAAAATAACTATGGCTGAGGCTTTAGTAGTTGCATTATGCAACTTTCAAGAACAATGTGGTAGAGACTGATGCATCCACCACAGGTATAGGAGCTGTATTGAGTCAATTGGACCATCTTATAGCCTGCTTCAGTGAGAAACTAGCTCCAAGGATGACTCATACCTCAGGCTAGGGAATTGCATGCCATCGCCCAAGCTGTGATCAAATGGAAACACTATCTATTTGGGAGATAGTTCATCACAAGAACTGATCATAACACCCTCAAAAGTTTACTTACTCATATGATCCAGAAACCTGAGCAACGACGTTAGCTCACCAAACTGCTAGGTTATGATTACATAATTGAATACAGACCTGGCAAGTTAAGTATTGTAGCTGATGCTCTGTCAAGAAAGTACACTACAGATAATTATAGTATCTTTACAAATGATCCCAGTACACATGCAGTAGTTACATGCTCATAACACTATCTACTGTGACACTAAACATACTGGAAAAGCTCTGAGAACTCATCTTGTGAAGAACTTCTCCAGCTCTACCAGCATCTCAATGCAGGAGTAACAGCAGATCCAAATCTCTCAGTCAGAGATGGACTATTGACGCATAAAGGGAAGTTAAGGCTCTCTGCTGATTGCCCCCTTACAATTGAAGTAGTACATCGATATCACAGTTCCATCTTGGGTGGCTACTTGGATCACTGAAGACACTGAAATGAGCGGCATCCACGTTCTACTGGCCGGTTATGAGAGAGCATATTATGCAGTACATTGACCAATGTCTTACCAACCAGGAAGTCAAATACCTTACTTCCAAACCAGCAGGACTCCTGTGCAAAGCCTTCCAGTTCTTGAACAGCTTTGGCATGATTTGACAATGGATTTCTTCACCACTTACCCAATTCACATAGATGTGCTGCTATCCTAGTTTTAGTAGATAGACCTCTAAGGCAGCTCACTTTGGAGGAATGCCAACAACCTTCACTGCTGCAACAATTTCTAAGCTCTTCATAGACATCGTTGTCAAATTTCATGGGTTTACAAGGTCCATTATTTCTGACTGAGATACTACATTCTCAGCAATTTTTGGAAAGAGTTGTTTACCTTGAGCGGAACACAGTTGAAGCACTGCACTGCCTATCGGCCACAAACTGAAGGGCAATCTGAAGTTGTGAATAGATGTTTGCAGCAGTACTTGAGGGCTTAGACACGTAACTTTGCTAAGGCTTGGCACAGTTATCTATCTTGGGCTGAACTATGGTACAGTACATCATTCCATACCTCAGCTGGAATGACACCTTGTAAAGCTATGTATGGACAAGACCCATGCTTTCTTATAAGCTATGTTCCAGGTTCCACTAATACGGCAGCAATGGAACAAAAGTTACAAGAAAGACTATACTGCAGCAACTGAAATACAATCTAAGGCAGGCACAAAAACACATGAAACAATCAGCTGATGCTCGTAGAAGGGATTCAGATTTTCAAGTAGCAGACTGGGTACTAGTCCAAGTCCATCCTAAAACAGCAGTCATTGGCAGGAAGGTTGAACTTCAAGCTTAGTGCTAAATACTTTGGGCCATGTAAAGTCTTGGAAAGAATTGGTTTGGCTTGTAGACTGGACTTCTCAATTTGGCTTGTAGACTGGACTTATGTGAGACTAGCAAGGTTCATCCATTATTCCATATCTCACTGTTGCAGAGGTTCTATGGATCTTTTGCAGATCAGCAGTTTACCCCACTACCAGAGCTAGACACTGAACATCATCAGATTTAACCACTAGCCTTTCTGGACACCAGAACTATAGAAGTCCAAGATCCACTACATGAGCAGGTAGTGGATGAACCTTGCTAGGGGCAAGTATTGGAGAGGGCAATGGCAGTCAATAACTACCTAAAGAGAATTCAGCTGGCCCTAGTATATTAGAAGTAGCAAATAAGTTGAGGAGAGCACTTAGAGTTGCTCAATTAAGGGCTGAGAATCAAGAGGGACAAGAAAACTGAGCAGGCAGAGGGCTGTGGCAACTGAAAACCAATCCAAGGAAGCTGATCAAAGAGCTCAAGGAGGAAGAAAACATCAGTTTAGCATCAAGTTCCAACAGATAACTACCAGTTAATTGTGGTACTTATTGCTAGTTATAAATCTGTTAGGCAGCTGCAAGTTAGTTTGTCCAACTGTCATTATGGTCCTATAAAGTCTGATGTAAAGGAAGTTAAATGAGGATAACAGGATATATATCGAGTAGTCTGAAAAAGTGACATGTCATCTAGGCAGTTGAAGCTGTTGGAAGCTAGAGCAGTTAAGAGTTAGTTGGCTGTTATAACTACGACAAGTTTACTGCTGGCAGTGAAAGATCCAGCTATAAGAACCCTTGTAATCATTTCAAATCATCCACGAATATTATAAACATCTAGTTTAAGGAATGATTTCACTGGAACTGTGGATTCCTATCTCAACTCTGCATCTCTCCCATGCTCCCATTCACCATTTTCTTCATCTTCACTGCTTGTCCTTGCTGATCTGCTTAACGTAGCTGAGATATGCAAGATCTACATTCAGACCATCTTCATACTGCCTTTGGCATCCCAGTTCAGCTCTTAACCTACCTACAAGTGCCCTTTGATAGGTCAGTACCTATCACCATTACACTGTATTTCTATCATCAAACTATTTGTAATTAGGAGGTCATGTTTGTAACATTGTGGAGAATGAGTATGTTTTCCTTTGAGATTTAGAGGGGAATAGGTCCTTTGGGTGTGTTTCAAAGGATGGCTATTTTCATAATCAGTCTCTTACAATTCATCAAAACGAGGCTGTTCAATTTTATGCTTTATTCCAAAAACTGTTATTTGGATGGAGAGTTTGTTGATAATCAGTACCCACTGTATGATGACTACAAGCTTCATTTACCTCTTTCTCCCTCTAACTTCCAGGTCCTTTTTATTGAAGGATTCAGCTTTGTCCAGTTCATCTGAGTACTGTTTTCTGGTAATGTGGTTATGTTAATGGTGTAGGTCTTTGCATGGGTGCAGGAGAAATAGCAGGAAAACAAACTATTGACCCATAGTTTTTGAACCAGTGGTACTTGGGAGGTGAATCACCTCAAATATAAGAATATCAGAACATATAAAAGGGCAGCCCTGGTGCACGAAGCTCCCGCCTATGCGGGGTCCAGGAAAGGGGCGGACCACAAGGGTCTATAGTACGCAGCCTTCCTTACACTAAAAGATTGTAGAAAAGGACTACAAGATTTTAAAATTTGAAAAGAATAGTAGAATTATTTTCTCTTATTGAAGCGGAGCCTTGTTGCAACGGTAGAATTGTTGTCAGGTGACCTTGAGGTCACTTTTGTTCGAGGCGTGGAAACAGCCTATTGCAAAATGCAAGGTAAGGCTGCGTATTATAGACCCTTGTGGCCTGCCCTTTTCCCGGATCCTACATACGGTGGAACTTCATGCACCGGGCTGCCCTTTTTTTGACGAGGGCAGGGAGGGTGTTCTTTTTAGTCGGCTTGAGACTTCTACCAGGTTGATGGTGGAATTTTACCACTAGGACTGTTGGTGCTTTCTAGAAGCAATATCAAGGGGTCTGATGGGTTTTTGTTAGTATAGGGGC
Organism: Warburgia ugandensis; assembly: GCA_035236585.1. Lineage (NCBI taxonomy): Eukaryota > Viridiplantae > Streptophyta > Magnoliopsida > Canellales > Canellaceae > Warburgia > Warburgia ugandensis. Next base: position 34,796,594 of record CP141139.1, read on the forward strand.
ACGCAGATGCATTGAGTTCATAATTGGAGGAGGGGAAAAGTTCATTAGAGGATAGATGCTATGTGACTATCATCATCATCAAGACTTTATCCCAATTAGGGGTCAGCCACATGAATCTTGTTCCTCCATTCCCCTCTATTAAGTATCATGGATTCATTTAGTCCCGAAGTTTTTAAATATTTTCTCACGACTTCTATCTACGTTCTTTTGGGCCTACCCCTTGCCTTTTTAGAACCTTCGACTTGCATTACCTCACTCCTAACTGGTGCCATTTTCTGTCTTCGTTGGACATGTCCAAACTATCTAAATCTAATCTCCCTCATCTTGTTACCTATTGGTGCTATTCCTAAGTTTCCTCTAATGTTTTCATTCCTAATTCTATCCTTTATTGTCTTGGTCTTGGTTTGGCCTCTATTATTTATTAGTCATATGAGTTTGTTCAGTTCGAGTAATGGCTCTTTTCATGAATTAGATGTTGACACGTATCCTGAAATAAGAAGTTAGTGGTGGTTGTCTTATGCACCTGTGCCTTTGTTTTACTAGAAGGCTTTCTTGGAATGCGTATCTATGTCCTTGCTTGTTATCTGACTATCTATGTCTAATAGATGCATAACTACCAATTGAAAAAAGAAGAAAAAGAAAGAAGAAGTTAGCCTAGATATAACATAACATATCCTATCTCGGTCGAACTATGACCGCCGGAATTTAGGATAATGTGTAGATGGGTGGTTGTTGCAGTTTTCTTGTAAAATAATCCTTCATGTAAGAATCTTTCAGGTCAAGTTATGCATCATGTGCAGTCAAGGATGGTAATTTTTTTAGAGTGTGCTTCCTTGTATGTGGTCAGTGATTATTTGACTTTCTTATATCTGAATGAGGTAAGTCGAAGATCATGACATGTCCATTACAAAATCAGAGAAACTCTATGAAGTTCAAGATCAATTTCAGCATTAACCATTCTTCTCTCTTATAACTTTCCTGTGGAAAACCTTGTGATCTCCTTGGAGATGTTGTCATTCTTAGTACTCAATTTATCTTTCTTATATATTGTTTCTTATGATTGTGACATGGTTTTGCCAAGTACATGTAGACTTATTTACGTTGACTGCAGTAAATAGCATCTGCTATTTATAATGTCAGTCTAACCTGAGTAAAATTTTCATAGCTGCTTTAAATCTTTGATTTTTTTTTTTTCATTTTATATTGATCTCTCTTTGATTTGTTTCATAGATGGGCATAGCAGATGCTATTTTGGATCTTGTGAGTAGTGGAACAACTTTACGTGAAAATAATTTGAAGGAAATTGAAGGTGGGATTGTCTTGGAAAGCCAGGTATCCTTAGTTCTTACTAGCAATTCTCTGCCAAGCCATGCATTTAGATAGTATTTACTGTTACAAGTGTGTGGTTTGTACTAAAGTTGGCAGCTGCATTGTGCTTCTGATTTTGAATGTGTTACTCTATCATAAAGTGTGTTAAAAACCTTTTTTCTCAAAGCTTGCATTTTGTACAGGCTGTTCTTGTCGCAAGTAAGACGTCACTGATCCACAGCGAAGGTCTACTAGCTACAACACGTGAGATTCTTGAAAGACTAGAAGCACACTTGAGGGCCTCTGGTCAATTCACGGTATAACCGATATTTCATTGCCTTTCTTTGATTGCAGCGAGTTGCCAAGTATCCTGAGGTTAGACTTTCTGGTGCAGGTGACTGCAAACATGAGAGGGACCTGTGAAGAGGAAGTGGCCAAGAGAGTTCTAAGCCAGGCATCACTATCTGGGTTGCAAGTATGTTTCAGAAGGAAAATAATTATAATTAGTCCAAATGTCTGGGAGGAACCATTTATCCTGAAAATTCAATGAATAACTATAGTGCACTATGTATGCAAACTGTTAATACCTCAGGTTTATTCTTAAACAATGCTAGTTTAGGTGGATAAACTGGTACTCTGTTTTCTGTTTCCAGAGCTGATATCTCTGCTGTTTCTCTCCCACCGTCTTGACTTATAGTGTGTTGAATTTTGGCTTGAAGATGGCAGCCATTTACTTATGAAAAGTAAGAGCATTTGAAGGATGTAGAAGTCAGAAGTTTCCCTCTCCCTCTCTCTCATACACCCAGACAGATGTCCACTCTATCAAAGAAAAAGTTGTCAAAATCATGGATAACACTGCACTTTCTTCTCTCCCTTTTCTCATCAGTCACCATCTTCCCTCCTGCTTCACATAGCCCTTCACCTACGTCAGTAACCTATCAAACTCATATGGAACCTACTTATTGATATCTATTTTTCTCACATGTTGCAGGAAACACCAAAATGTCAAGTTCAATTTTTGCAAGCACCTTCTTTCCATCTCTTTCTTGTTCACAACTCCAGTCCTAACTTCCTGCGGTTCAGCTCACCATTGCTAGGAGCTGGTAGGAAAAGACACATTATCTGGAGTATGACAATGAGAAGCCTGGTGATCATGTGACCCATTTGCCCCAAACAATCTCCATCTATTAGCAGGTGCCAGTTCTTGTACAAGGTTGTAAGACCAGCCGATGCCTCCTACTTCTTCCTTCTTCATTCCCCATGACTGACCCATTTGTAGCTGTAATTCTATGCCCCTTTCTGGAGCATCTCAAAATGGCTCTGTAACTACTCTTGGAATCTTGTGCTTCTCTGCTTTTGCTCTCTTTTGGCGCATCAAAGTCCTGTATAGTAATCACATTTTGGTCTAATAAGCCAAATACATGATTTGGGGAAAAGCCCCTTTCTCAGCTTGAATTTGGGGAGTTAAAGTTGCAAGAGAAATCAACGCTTTTGATCATTTGCTGCTCTTGGCCTGTTGAGGCGAGGAGGTTCTTCTCAGGGTTTGCACCCATTGGCCATCGTGAGGTTAAACTAGGTTAGAGAAAACGGTTCCTTAGGAGGCCTGGAGGATAGCAAGTAATGGAAAATGAAAGAAGTTTTATTTTCCTTGCGGTTGCAGAGTCAGTTCCAAATAAATTATATTTTTGTTATCCTCTTGCTTTTCTAGCCTAGAGCCTCGTGCTCCAGAAGTTGAGAGCAAGCAATAGAAGTAAGGTGAAATAGGGAGGAAGGGAGGAGGAAGTGAAGGGAGGTGAATTCCGCCTTAACTGACTTTTTCTTCATTGTCTTTAAATGCTTTTGATCTTCAAAAAATAACCAGCATTACTGTTTACCTGCTGAAGTAACTGGTCATATGAGGGGGAGAGGAGGAAAGGGGGAATATGCGCTCCCTTTTCTTTTGAAATGATGCAAGTGATTTTATTTCAACAAGAATAGAATTATTTACCCAGAGAACATAAGATTGCTTTATTGTCTTTTCCTTATGTAGTTCTTCAAACTTCAACACTAATCTGTTAACCACAACCTTATGATGCTTCCAATTTTCAGGTGGATTATCTGTCTCATTCTGTTTTCTTGTAGTTCTTCTAAATACTTACAGGCGCTTGTTACTTTAAGTAATAAAGGGTATCACAAGAAAATGGTTCAAGATCAGGGATTCTTGGTCCGATAGCAGTTAATAGTAACCTGTTGGACTATCTACTTCCAATATTCTTAATTGGGGAGCTTACTTCAGCCTTATCTAGTTTATTAGCAGTTTATCTTTTGAAAATGCAATATGATATTTGTATCTTGCTTCTGGTTAAAGTTATTTCGTGGTATCTTGCTGTCATTGTACGTAGAAACTAAATTCTTAGAACGATTCCTTTTCTCAGTTGGAAGTGCAATTATCCTTCATATTTCTAAGCAAAATCTTATTTCTCCTTCTCTTTGCTTCTTGTTATAAATCTGAGTTTCTAGATTTTCTTTAGCCAACTGAGTCTTTTACATCTGTTGTGTTGGTTATTGTCTCAAAATTTAGGCTATGCCACAGATCTGAAAGTTCATTAGTATTACTTGCATTTTCTGAAGTTTCTGCACTAGTCTGCAGATTCTTTTACCTTTGAAGTGTTGTTCCAGTTGCTAACTTGTCAAATAAATATACAGGGACCCACCATAAGTAAGGTCTACTGCAAACGTGATGGGCAGGTTGTACCGGACTATTTTGCAATTGTCATATGTGTGCCCAAAAAGGCACTCTATAAATCAGTTCAGCAGCTGCGAGCCGTGAGGACACTTTGTCTCTACTCATCTCTATTTCTCCCTTTGTAGCTATTTCTTGTTTTTCTCTAGTTCATTTAACAACTTGAACGAGGACAAGCTTCAGAAAACCAGGTTTCAGAAATATAGGTTTCAAATGTGCCATCTTGCTGTAGCATTTACCTCTAGGGAACCTTGCAATTCCAAGATCTTCTGGAATTCTCTACGCGTTCTCATTTTCAGGATATTTCGTCATCTTTGAATGTTTCTTTTAGCTTGTCAAATTCAACAGAAGTCCCTTGGAAACTGGGAGGTTTTAATATTTCCTCAATCAACCATTCTGATATTCTTATCTCTTGCAGATTGGAGGCAGTGGAGTTTTGGTTTCTCCATTGACGTACATCTTTGATGAAGAGACTCCAAGATGGCGGGCTCTACTTGCAAACCTTGGACTATGATTTTTACAACTGTATCCTTCAGTGTTGTTCCAGGTCAAACTGTTTTGTAGAAGCAAGTGCTGCAGAGCATGTATTCAACGGCTAAGTGATTATTAGTTAAATTAGGCTCGGAAAACATTTTGCAAGAAGTTATCAATTTGTAACATATTTGCAGGAAGTTTGTCATTTCTCATGAATATAATGCTTTTACTGTCACAGTGAAAACAGATAGCATTGTAGCTTTCCTTTCTCAGCATGAGATGAGAAAATGAATATATATATATATATATATATATATATATATATATATAAGAATTGCTAAATGCTTTGACAATTAAAGGAGATGATAGTTTAGTTAAATAGTTGTGGCGTTCATTTTATTTCCTGCTTTAGGTTATCCATAAGTTAATAATTGCAGATCAAGTTACATGAACTCCTGATGAGAAAGCAGCAGTGTTCTTTAAGACAATTGCATTGTTTCTGCTTCTGAATACTCGTGTTGTTGCATTGATTTTGATCATTATACTAAGTATCTGTCTTGCTGACCTTATATTCTGAATTTTGAAATCACCTTTCTGATATGGGGATTGTGGCTATGTTTGTTCTTGTGAGTATCTCTAATTCTTTCCATTGCAGTTTTTTCCTGGAGACTAGCAAAAATGTGTCTTTTGTTTAAGTTGAACAAACTTTAAGATCTTTATGTTCCTGAATCATCATATGGACCCCTCTTCCATTTTCTCTTTGCTTTGGATCTTTTAGATTTGCCTTATCTTTTTACTAAGATGGATTCTGAAATCTGGTTTTTTTATTTTTTTATTTTATATGTATGAATTTTCAAACTGCCCCATCATATGGGGCGCTAGTTTCCAAGAACCAGTTAACAATAAGAGTTTGAACATTTGGAGCTTGAATGTTTTGAGTTACAACAATCACTAATTGCCATTTTAGGCATATTAAAAGTTGTCGTCATGTGACCTTGAGGTCATGGGTTCAAGGCGTAGAAACAGCCTCTTGCAAAATGTAAGGTAAGGCTGTGTACTTTAGGCCCTTGTGGTCCGCCCCTTCCCTGGACCCTGCATAGGTAGGAGCTTCGTGCGCGGGGCTGCCCTTTTTTGAAAGCGCTGTCCCTTTAAACTGTTGCTCTGTTCTAAGATTTTCTAGAACCAATACTGGGGTGTGACCATCTCTTCGTTGATTTACTCGACAATATTGTGTTAGCTCCAAGATTTGTAAGTGCTTAGATTATTCATTTCAGCTGCGTTTTTGTCAGATGCAACACAAGATTCCGATTCGAGTTTAGTGTGCGCCAGGTTATTTTGGACATTTGAATCGTTTGAGAATTGTCAACATTCATATTAGAGTTTAGTATGTGCTAGGTCATTTGGGGCAGTTGAATCTTTTAAGAATATCCACATTCATATTTGAGCTTAGTGTGTCATTTTGGACATTTGATTCTTTTGAGAATTATCAATAAAGTTATAGTGAACTGAAAATCTCCAGACTGGGTAGCTGACTTCTGCAAAATTTTATTCCAATTGTAAAGACGTGGCATGGACACCAGACTCGGTTAGTGGTGTCAAACGATGTTTACCCACTTCAGAAAAGTGTGTCAACTGTGGTAGAGTCAGCTAGATTTCAAAGACCTTGTTCTCAAAAGATGAGGTCATAAGACTTTACAAGGGATGGTCGTAAGGCTTCCCTTAAAACATTTTATGTTAAGCAGTCTTAACAGGAGCATGAAAGGGAGCCTTGGTGCAATGGTAAAATTTGTTATCATGTGACCTTGAGGTCACAGGTTCAAGGCGTGGAATCAGTCTCTTGCAAAATGGAAGGTAAGGCTGTCTACTATAAGCCCTTGTGCTCCGCCCTTTTCCCAGACCCTGCATAGGTGGGAGTTTCGTGCACCTAGGCTGCCTTTTTAGTCTTAATGGGAGGATCCTGGGCATCCAATCATTGAATATCAAGTCGTTGAACGTGGATTGTTGAATTCATTCTGTTATTAAGATTGCCTGATTGGTAGGATTTTGGACGTGGGCAATCCAAGGTGGGAACACCAGGTGTTGTTGTTTATTGGGGCCTCATGTCTGCAGTACAGACTCGCAGAAATGCCTATATGACACATAAGCCCTGGGAGAAAAACGATTGTGTTGTATTACTGCAAATCTACATACCTAGTACAGCATCAGTGTGATCCTATTTCTCCATGCAAAGCCTATTTCACTCCATTGGCGCTTCTAGAGCAGGATATTTGCGGCCATGTAGGGCTCTTACCCCCCAGTCTTTTTGTTTTGTGCTTGGCACTCTTTAGTATCTATCCACCAAAGGAAGGAAAATAGAACTGCTTTAGCAAAATGTGCTGCTTATCGGGAAAATTGAGTTACATATTAGTTGAAACTGTGTCTATATGCTGCAAAACATTTTTCTGGGTTATTCTGTGGTTATATGCACAATTGCTGTTCTTGTTTTCTTTCTAATCTTGATCTCCTCCGATGTAGGCAAATTAAAAGAAGAAAATCTTCTAATCACCTGATGACATGACCTCGTTTACACAGTTTCCACCTATTGCAACATTCTCGTTCAGCTCATCTTTTAGCGGCCCCCCACCCCACAATCTACTTAATCATAATGGAGCTGTCCCGGTTGCAGTTTTACATCTTAGACACTTTCCACTTCAGAAAGAGTAAAATTCTCATGCTTGATCCTTCCTTTCCAACCTGAAGACACATGCTCATCAATCAATACGTGGGCATTAGATTCAAATAAATATTCCCACTTGCCAGTTCTGTAATATTGCTACATAATTTGACCTTGAAAGGGCTGAAAGATTTTGCAATAATAGTTCTAGAACATGTTAAGTCTTGAATTTTGTTTGTATATCAGGTTCTACAATATCAAGGGTAGACAATACCTAGGAAGTCAATGAGGCTTCTTTTTCTGTACTCTTTGTTTCCCTTCATGCTCCACATCCTCCAAATTGTGCTTTTATTTAAAAAAAAGAAAAAGGAAAAAAAGGGAGAAAACCTCTACGCCGTGCATTTTCCGAATGTGGGTGAGGGTCTTCGCAGGGGAGCAATAGGCTGGTGACTTTCCTCGCTTTTGCTGGCTTCATGATTATGGGCTGTCGTTGCTTAGAGCTAGCAATATTGCTTTTCATAAGGGAAGCCCAATGCTCAAGTATGATTTAGGAGCATGCTAGTTAGCAGTGAAGTATAAACTTGGTTGGGAAATATTTTCTATAAAGATTAAAGCTTCTTCTTTAAGTCACGACCAACGCATTCTGGAACTCTAACAATGGTTTCTCTATTCATCTGAGACAATGCAAGGTTCCTCGTTCATGAATTTAAGAATTTTTAAAGGAATGAATTCTATGGTCAACCACCTTGCTATTGCCACATGCTATTTTATGTCAACTTGGAGAATCATCCAAGAGTTTCGGCATATGGGGATGTGTAGCTTGTAGGGAAGATCAATATGCTTTTGTTGGGTGAGTTGGGTTTTCCATAGATGGTTTGTGGACCATCAGAAAGGTCTTGTGCTAAAGAAGGCGATCCTAGTGAGCTGGCCTGCCTTTGTTCTCTTTCATCATAGGAACATCTTGAAGGACTTCCGAATTATTTTTAGCTCTACAACTCTGTTGGTGTATAGTCTTCTACCTTTTCCTAGTTTCCTTTGCCACTCTATCATATCGTGCATGTCACATTCCCTCAATGGACAGATACATGACTGTAACTAGAAAGGGGCCATTGCTGAAATGTAGAGTATTGGTCTCCTTCTGATTGTAAGTGGGTGGCTTTACATCAGAAGCAGCAGAAAAACTGTAGAAGAAAAGGAATACTCAACTCGTTAGGTAATAGATTACAACATTTCCTAGAACCACTGACATAGTACAACGGATAATGTATCACCCTTTTTTGTATTTTTGCAAAATTCTCACTCCTTGATCTAATAGCTGAATAATGAAACTGGGTGTTTATCTATTTTGCAAATCAAATTGTAATATTGGTTGGTCTCCCTACTAATACGAACATGTTACTAAATTCCGAATACCGTTTGTTAAGGTGTACTTTAAACGTGTCTATCTGTTCACTCACATTCCCAACGAGGACTTAAGCATGAGAATGTTGAGAGGTTAGTGCCTGAAAACTTGGACACTGAGTACTACGGTTGTGTTACTTAATCTAGTGAAACAACATCGCAGTGAAGAGAGAAAGGAACCAGTTCTGATTGGCTACTTAGCTGGGTTACTGATAAAGGTCTCCCTTTCCAAAGGCACTTGGTTAGTTTAATGGGTCATGCGGAGAATGAGAGATTTTATTCCTTCAATTAGGTCCATTCAGTAAATAAAGCTCCTCAAAAGCTTGTATTAGCTAGATATTAAATAAATTGCTTCACCAAACTGGTCGCCCTCTCCCCCCCACATGAAGTTGTGTCCAATAGAATCCCATTCTAAAAGTGGGTAAGAAATAAATGTGCCCCTTTGTTACTGGTTTAAATAGGACAGCAACAAATTTATCCCTAGTTTTTCCTCATGAGCTCCTTGCAAAATGATATGAACAGATTTCTGAAGGCAAGAGCCATTCAAAATCTTGCTCTTGACTTTGATGGGCCATGCTATGAAATTCTCATCCACTGGATGGCTCAATCCACAGTTTTCTGAGTTGTAAAATGAATGGTGATTTTTTACTCTCCGTTTCACAACTAAAAGAGGCAGCAATAGATAAGAATTATCCAATGGATGAAAATTTTGAGCATGGCTCATGTAAGTCAGGAGGATGGTTGTGAATGTTTCAGATCTTCAGAAATCTAGATTCACTTAGAGTTATAGTAGTTGATACCATTTGGTGAGGGGTTCATGAGGTAAAGGGTTAAAGGCCGTGTAAATCACTAACCTTTAAATATGCTAGTTCATTACTTTCTAACGACTCTTTCCTATACGAGTCACAATAAATTGCTGATTTATGTTGGGTCTGGAGGCATGGAATGACAGTATAGCTCTGTGAAAAGAAGAATTTTTTGGAGAATGGCCCACTTCGTTGAATCATAAGGTGCTTTATTTTTGTGTAGGTAAAGAATCATGAGATTTTGAGAGGTTTCTGACCAAAATGAAGAGATCAAATTAAAAGCTTCTTAGGACTTGCAACACTAACTAAATAATGGAGCGGTGACACTCCAAGGGGTGCAGATTTAGCAGAGAAGAAAAAGAAAAAGGAAAACGGGGATAAGTATATCACTTATTGTCATAGTTATAAAGTTCGGCTTCCGTACTAAATCAAATCGGCATTGCCAAATATTCATAAAATTCGGCAGATGCTCATAAGAAACCATAAAAATAATAAGGAAAAAATAATTTTTTATATATGACTTCAATACTTGCATTTGAATTTTAACTAGATTTATAAATACTATTTGAGAATTTGACAAATTATTTGTAAAATTTCAACTTTATTAGGTAAATTTATGCTAATTTCTCAGAATTTGCTTCAAAAATTAAACAAAGTAGAAACTTATGGTTCGTTCAGAAAAAGGTCAGGACTTCTTAATAAAAAATTTCATTTATTCAGAGGATTTGGTGACTATGCTTATTCTTATTTTCATTAAGGGAACTATCCATTATCTGTGCGAGTAAGTTTTGCGGGATGGTTGGCCAGTAAAGTCTTCATGGATCTCTTCCTCGCCGTGCCGTTCTCCTATCTTGACCCACAATGGATATGTGGCGGTACTATCATGTAGCTTGTGCTATCTGCTCGATTGCTTTCAGGTTAATGAAACTAATCACCTTTCAGAGAGAAAAAAGTAAAGAAAAGGCTCTGTGGGAAAGTGCCATTTGGTGATCGAAGATAGGCAATGTTCCAAAGAATATTTCAGAAACCAGCAGTTGGCAAATGTGCAAATCTAGGATTAAGGATCACCATATGGACGGTCTGGATTAGCCATATCCACTGTAATTCTAGTCATGTAAGTAGAGTTTCTGATGTTCTTTTGGGGATCATATGTTAGGAATTGAATTCTAGTGGTGGATTCTTACGGTTAATTTCCACCCTTCCTTGGACTTCGGATTTTAATTTACCTCTAGGTGAATCCACCGTATCATGTTCCACCTCTCACTATTATCAAGAGCCCGAATCTTTGTTACTGGCAGGACTCTGATTGGGGTCAGTGTAAGGTGGGAATTCAATTCTATAGTGAATTTTTCTTATTCAACTTGGACAGTGGTTCACGCTCAAACTTTTGCATTTAGCACGTATATGACTTTCTTCATTTTGATCGGCGTGTAGAATTGGCGTTGTGTGGTCTTGAAGCCATGAGTTGAAGGCATGAAAACAGCCTCTTGCAAAATATAAGATAAAATTGCATACTTTTGACGCAAGATATACGAGAGCTTCATGTACGGAGCTGCCCGTGACTTTCTTCGTTGTCATCGGCCAATGGACTTTTCTGTTTGCTCTTTTCGGTGAAATGATTGCTACCACTTTGGTCATGGATAATGAAGCTTCCTAAGTGCATTCTGTAGCTTCAAAGGCGTAGAAGTAGAGGATATTTCTTGTAAGTCACAGGTGAGCATAATTACAAAATTCTGAGTTGGGAAAAAGTAGGCGACGAAACATGTCGGAAAGTTTGGAAATTAGTTGGGAAAAGTTGAAAAAAGACGGTAGATTTTAAAAATTATAAAAAAACTTTCAAAATCAAAATAACAGTGACCAATTTTATGATATCTTAAGCATAAAATTTTATTATGATAAATAAAATTAGACATTATACCTTAGATAGAAATTATATTGTTACAAAGAGATTTAAGTTTAGAGTTGAAATGTTGAGAAAAATTTTAAAAATAGAAAGTTGGAACAAGAAAAAGTAAAAACAAATAGAATTTTTATTTTAAAAAGACAAGTTTTAAACGAAAAAAATGAAAACAAGTATAAAATGATTAGTTTCATTGAAAAAGATGTGTCATTCTAATGTTTGATACAGCCAAGGCACCTCATTTTGGTTGATCCATCTGGCAAGTTCACCTTATTCTCCAACGATGACATCTGGTAGCCCAAAACTCACTCCGACTGGACAGTTTTTACATAAAAAAAAATGTTGTATTTTCAGTGGTTGAATGTCCATACCTTTGTTCTCTGCGTGCGTGGTTTTTCATTTAGTCTTTTCTTAATCGTTGAATGTGTATAACAAGCTGATCATTTGTCCTTTTTCATACTTAATATTATTACTTAGATCCTGTATATTGCGGATAATATTATCAATTGGAGTGGTTTCTCCTCAAAATACAAATCTCAGTGCAACGGGATTGATGTTTTCACCTCTTTGAAATTTCCACTCCATTTACTCATCCCTCCTGCATCTTTATGTTATTTCTTTGTCTCTTCTGAAGATCACAAACCGCAGATATTAGACTACTACGAAAAAAGGGGATAATATCATTAAAAAAAATGTAATTATGAAGTTTCAACTTTGAAGTGGAGGTGAGGTGGACTCAAAAATTAAGAAAAATGTATGTTGGAACTTTGACTTCAGTTTCTAACCACAAACTCCCCAAAGAAAATTTATGATTGTAGAAGGATGGCGAATAAATCCCATCTTAGAAAAATAAGCATTATTATTTTATATAATTGAAATAAAATAAAAGCATTTTTATTGCATACAATAATAGATTAACATATTATTATTTGTATCAAACAATTGTGTAACTTTTATTATTATTATTATTATTATTATTATTATCATGTAGTGTGTGTAAAATATGGAATTCATTGCACCAAAACTTTCTGCTACAGTGGCACAAGGACTCTTCACCTAGAAAACTAAGGTTTGAGGCATGAGGTTCTGTGTGTCTAACATTTAGAAAAAAAAGAAAAGAAAAGAAAAGAGAAAAACAACAATAACTTCTAGTGTGTGTCTAACTTTAGAAGAAAAACGAAAGTCATACTCTTTCGGTGGAAATATAATTGAATTTTAAATGGGATGCATGTGGAAGTAGAAATGGCAGTTCTGTGGACTCAGCCCTAGGCCCCATATTTGCCCCATAACTTGTATCTAACTCCGCTGATCGATCTATTGATGGCCCGATCAAATTTCATCGCCTGTGATCATTATGTCTATCTGCTATTGGTATCAGGCTCTCAGCCCCTAATTTCATCTAGAAAATCTACAACACCTAATTGTTACTCTAGAAAAGGATGGCCCCAGTAGCTCCAACATATGTAGAGTTCAGGGAAGGAACGGACTACAAGGAACTATAGTACGTAGCCTTACCTAGCATTTTTATAAGAGGTTGTTTCTAGGTCTAGAACCCCTAACTTCAAGGCCACACTACTACAACTTTACCATTGCTTCACCTAATTGCTATTCTAGTCCTCGTTATTTACTTAGCATGAAAAGGTGTAAGTGGCAGTAATAGCAATGCAACCACCGCCACCTGCCAAGAGAAAAAGAAAACAAATATAATCAAGGGCATTTCAGTACATTACCTTCTACTTCATTATTGTACTCCTGCCCGGCGCTGTTCAGCTGTGATCAGAAGGCATTGACATCCACTTTTCTCCCTATGTCTGCACATCCTGCATCCCTCTCTTCGATCTCTCGTCAGTTCCTCCTAATTCTCTCTCTTGCGAAGCTGTTTCCCTCTTTAGTACGGGTTTCTTAAGAACCCATGTGCTCATTTTCCTCCTAGAGAATCCCGGTTTTTAACGACTAGAGTCCTCCTTGAAAGCATGTAATTTCAGTCTTCTCTTCTTCAAACACTACACAAAACAAAAAACAAAAGAATCTTTTGTTCACCCTCCCGAAAAGCCTTCAAGGTTAGAGTTTCTTCTATTTTCTAGTTATTAATCTGACTGATTTCTTCTTCACCCAAAAAGACAAAAAAGGGGTAGTTTTGGCGGTCTCATTTTTCATGTACTTAAGATAATTATCATCCAAGTGTCAACAATCCTAGTAAAAATTCAAGCATTAGTTGTAGAAAAACCTTTATAAAAACCATCATATCATGTAACTCTATTCTTCAAATCCTTCCCCACAAACCCCTCACCCTGCCCCCCCAGCCCGCAAAAAAAAAGAAAGAAAGAAGAGAAACCCAGAAAAATGAAATAGGGAGCCCTTCTTTTATCAATATAAATTGGAAAATCCTCTAAAAAGTTGTTTGATCATGATAAGGAATATATTGTTTTACTAAAACTCTTTTTTTGTCTGTTACTTGGTTTGTTATGAAAAGTTAAACGATGACTTCTTATATTAATTACGTGTATTACTTACATAGCAAAATATATATACACGATGTCTTCTTATAGAAATAAAGCGAAACCCCCACCCCTTATGTGCATTTGGTCGAGGGCCTATGCTGCTACTCCAGATGCATTCAAAACTCAAGTGGCAAGTGGTACTTTCGTTGCCCTACCAACAAACAACATACAGGATGGTTTATCTGGCTTGAATAGTACATGTCGGTTGAGTTACCACCCTTACCACCAATTGGTATGACAATGTAGTCGAGAGAGCAGCTGGATGGTGAGAGTTTCGATTAGAATGTGGTGTCCAAGTTTGCTGCTACTCTAGATGCATTCAAAACTCAAGTGGCAAGTGGTACTTTCATTGCCCTACCAACAAACAACATACAGGATGGTTTATCTGGCTTGATTAGTACATGTCGGTTGAGTTACCACCCTTACCACCAATTGGTATGACAATGTAGTCGAGAGAGCAGCTGGATGGTGAGAGTTTTGATTAGAATGTGGTGTCCAAGTGTGACGACCCGGGTTTTCTCATGCATTTTTTTTTAATGCAATATCTAATTCCTAAGGCGGGATGCATCCCTATTTGAAAACCATTTTATAAAAATCATGCAATGCAACGGAAAATCTTTGGTTTTAAACTCATATTGAAAACCTCGAGTGTCATTTGCTTTCACAACAACCAAGGTAGTTTTTGAAAAGCCTTAGAAATCATAAGTGTTTTTTCCCAGGTCTATCTAGTCACAACACACAGCCCAACTGTAATTAAATACAAATACATGTCCAAAGGGTTGAGAATTTACTTACATGTATATTGTTTCCTTTTTTATTCACTTGCTTGTAGCACTAACATAGATGTTCTCTACTCGTGGATGGAATTATCCTGAAAAATGTTAAGGATAGGGTGAGTATATACTACACTTAATAGGAATCCATCACTACTAGTTTTATAATGCATGCGATGTTTTAAAATCATATGCTCTTTCCAAAACATGTGAATGTCTGAATACTCAAGTTCAATATCGATATAAAAATCCATTGTCAAACTGAAATACTAACGACTTAAAGGATCACATAATCCAAAATCGAAAGTATCATATACATATATATATATATATATCATAACATTATGATATGCATAAGATACTTCATTGAATCCAACTCATGGATATCTAGTATGGTATGGTCGACCAACCTCATATCATGCCATATGCAATGCCAATAACTCCACAAAACCATAGGGTCCAACTATGCCCACGACCTCCTCGCCGTGTGGTCCCCGGGTACCTGAGGACACTCGGTCATAGCCTCCACGGGGCCTATGACACGTCGACCCAGTGCTGTGACATCAGTGGTAGCCCTCTGTACCACTTGCAGTCGATGTATGGGCATTGCCTCTTTTTGGGCGTGGTACCCATCCACTTAATAGTGGTAGAGGCTGGGTGGCCAACCCAGACCTCTTGGCATAGCACCCACGAGCATACTCGCCCAAATCACACAAGATTAAACAAGCGAAAAATCTCTTTTTCAAAACCTGTCCTCTTTGGGTCCCTCACAACTGCCTAGCCCTCGGTACTCCAGCGTCTTTTGGTAACCTTCAAGGATATGCAATTTTTGCAAGAACTTAATGCTCGCAAATCATGTAATGTATGCAATAGTTTGCAAAACATGTCTATGCATAATGTATATGCAATTATTTACAAAACATGTCTATGCATAAAGCATTTATCACATGCATGCTGAATTAAGTCATGCTAAACAAGTCATATACTTAAAACATGTATTCTCAAACAATAATAGTTCTTTTAAAAGAATCTAGTAGTGATAGAGCACCTACCTCAAAGTCTCTTGGAGTCGCGTCCTTTAGCACTCAACCCGTCCCTGGGTCTCATTTATAAACTCCTGGGTATAAATGGATACAAGAAGTCCTAATTAGTTTCAGTCTATTTAGACATTAGACTGCTAGTCTCGCCTATTGGGTCCCTGGTTCTTGCCTAATTCATTGTCAGGCTAGATCCTATGGTGTGGACCTACTATTCCATAGCTAACTCTGTAATTTGTCCTTTAATCTTAGCTTTAAAGTCTTGTTGGGTCCACGTGTCCTAGTTCCCTCACGTGCGTGCGCGCCTAAAGGCCGTGTCAGGGACCGCATTTTTGCACGCGCACATGAATGCTCGGGTGACGCGCATCATCGCACAGGCGCACCTTGTATCATGGTGCGTCTCAGCTCCCAGGGCACCCCATGCACCCTGGTCGAGCCAGGACCCGTGCCCTATGTCACGCGTGCACCCGAGGGCTGCTCCTGGCACAGTGTATGCACTGTCGTACGCTCGAAGCCCATCCCTGGGACCCTGTCCCAGGCGCACATGGAGTAAGGCGTCCCTGGGATGCGTGGCTCGTGCAAGGTCGTCTGGACTTGGCTTGGCTGTTGTGTTCGTGCAGGCCGTTTGAACGGCTTGGGAACGTCCTCCAGCCCAAAAATCTGGCTGGAAAAGGTCAGATCCGGCATGGATCTTGGCCTGGGGTAAGTGAAACGGAGGAAAGGAAAGGAGGGGCTTACTTGGGTAGCCTGGGGACGCCCTTTTCTGGGTGGTGCGGCTCCTCCTTTCTGCTTGAAAACCCTTGGCTGCTGGAAACTCGAAGAAGGGGAAAACCCCATTGCTAAGACCGGAGAGAAGAGAGGATTATGGAGAGACGGGAATGGCTGGCCTGACTTGGGCCTAGCCATTGCCGGAAAACTCAGAGAGATGGGTTTGAGACGGGTTTCCAATTTTGCCGGAAACCCCAGTCTCAAACGACTGGAAAAAACCCGTTTTGAAGAGGGGGGAAGATGGGGTTTTTATAGAGGAATGAAAGGCAGTGCCCTCAATGGCAGTGCCGCCATTTTCCCTGGTGTATTCTAGAGAAATCATGAAAAAACGAGTTTCTGGGAGGGTCTAGAGGTTGAAGACGACACGGGGTGCCGTTATCAAAATGCCCCATGCGTTTTCCGTCCTTTTTTCATTTTTCTGTTTTATTTTTAGAAATACCCCTATCTTTAAACGGCTGTAACTTCCTCATACGAACTCCGTTTTGGGTGATTTTTGAGGCGTTGGATTCCATTTTTTGAGTAGAATCTAATGGTACTAAGTTCCCTTACAATTCCTTCATTTACTATTTTAAATAAAGTGAAACATTTAACTCAGTTTATTTCCTATAGAATGTTCAATTTTCATTAAAAATAGTGTAAATTGCTCGGGCATTACATTATTACCCCCTTAAAAGAATTTCATCCTCGAAATTCCATAAATTATCATCTTCAAGGCATTTTGTCTCTTAGATACCTTCTTGGTGAATGCATCCTCCCCTTAGGAATCACATCTAGGCTCAATTCTCAATTTATCATTTTTATTGTTCCTTCTATAAGGCCTTACCTATAAGGGCCACTTTCGCTGCGTACTCTGATGCATCCTCCCATACGTACCAGTTTTAACAGTACCGATTTCTAGCGGTAATTCATCTATCTCAAAATCCTTAGATTCCTATACCTATCTCATCATGTATAGGATAGTCTCTTCGTAAGATCATGCTTCTTTATTCATGTATAAATTACTCCATACTTCTTTGAGATCATATGATCTTATTTCTCCTATTTCATAGGATAATCCTTTTTCTTCTTGACTTCCATGTAGTGATCTCTTCACCATCCACATCTCCTTCTAATGGTTGGTAAGAATCCAATTTTTTTTTACATTCTTTCTATTTTGTCTAACTTTGCTTCTTATCTTTTACCTTTGTCCACAAGATACTCTAATAACTGATATCGTATCATGTGCTCTATAGCCAAACCCTTGATTAACTTCGAATTTCAACTGTCTATTGTTTTCCATACGTGACTTGATTCCTCGACCAAGGTTATATTCAAAATAAAATCATGAAAGCCAATTAGTACCATCTTCCATCACTAATACTATCTCATATTACAATTAGGATATCCGAACTGTTCATCAAGTTTCATAGATGCTGAAGTCATCAAATGCTTTTTCTTCTTGAAGAGTTTATGCATACTCATGTCAAATATTTTATGGTTAATTCATCATCATGGTCAATTGTTCTCGTCTAGAGGCCTATCTCACTATTCACATCAATTTGTCATTAGGATTTTCAATAATGCTCCCATTTATGCAAAGCAAAAAGTCTCTTATTCATAACCGAGTACCCTTAATAGCAGTTCTCGTTCAATAGCTATTACACCAAGTTATGCTGAAGCTGTTAATTCATCAAATTTTGAAAAATACTCAGGTAAGCATGGAACATTTTTGTATATAGAAAGACTTTATTTGATTATAGATTGATCTCTTTCCAGATATATCTTTGTCATAAGCTCAAGGGTCTCTAAAGTGATCAATACTTATTTGCCTTCCTTTTTAATCCAAGTCAGCAATATTTTTCAGACTCCAAGTAATTTCTTTACCTTGTCATGGTAGCCATTAAGGTTTGAAAAATGTTTCCCATTGGTTTAGATCACTTCTTATTTTTGCTCCTATCTCAGTTGCAATTGTCTTCATCAACTGACCTCATACCCTCAATTGACTTAGTCTAACAAGTATTTCTTTTAGGTAAAACTCATGCCCAAATACTTATAATATCCCTCTGAGTATATAACTTCGACTACTAACTCATAGATACTAACATACTTGATTAATTAAGGTGGGATACCTTTGGTCAATAGTGCTCTAAAGGTAATGACTAAATAATGGTCTTAAGATTTTTGGTCTTCCAATTTATGATAGTAGGACCTTCATTTGATCCATTATGGTACCCTATTACTAAATGGACAAGTTACTGTCCCGGCTTAATTCCTTTATTCACTCATGTAGTGGCAAGGTAGGATATCACCAAATTTTCCTTTTTATTATATCTATTGGTGTTCCCCATAAGCTAATGGATCTAATAAGAATCTAATTGTAATAATTGCTATCAAACTATTTGTAGAATTTTAATTTCTAGTTGGTCACCATTCTTCGAAAATTTCTTATCGCGTAATCTCTTGAAATTCGATATTCTACTCAAAGTCCATATGCTTTCTCTCTTTATACTCTTTTACAATAAGATCACCAACTCATCTATCATCATTCCTTCATATTTGTTTGATCTTCCTTCCTATAGGATAGAATTGTATGCATCTCTATAGAGTCATGATCTTCTTCTTTTGAATATTCAATATTTCATTGAATACTTATAGTTACATCTCTATCTCTTTCTCTCTTTTCTTCAAAATCCTCATTTTTGTCTACCTAGATCAATGTCTTCATATGCTTTGTTGCATATAATTGATACTTCATCTATTCCTTTACGTAACATATAGGGTCTTTTACATAAGATCACCAACTCATCTATCATCATTCCTTCATATTTGTTTGATCTTCCTTCCTATAGGATAGAATTGTATGCATCTCTATAGAGTCATGATCTTCTTCTTTTGAATATTCAATATTTCATTGAATACTTATAGTGACATCTCTATCTCTTTCTCTCTTTTCTTCAAAATCCTCATTTTTGTCTACCTAGATCAATGTCTTCATATGCTTTGTTGCATATAATTGATACTTCATCTATTCCTTTACGTAACATATAGGGTAAACTGAATGCTTCTCAGAAATTCTAAACTGTCTTAAGATCATTGAAATCCTCAATTGCCTATAGCCTCAATAAAATTCATACAATGTCTTAATGATGGCATTGATGTTTTGGTCATGCTATACTTCTCTTACAAGTTCATGTTAGGATCAATCTATTATCATCCTTAGTATTATCATCAAAATCTTTTGATAACTAGGTCGAATTCATTTCCCTACCATATTCGTGTTATGTTTCCCTTAATCACATAATCTGTCACTTGTATACATCTTCTGATTTGCTCCATAATACTCAAGTAGTTATTATTCACTTCACTTTTCATGAGACTTCAATTAAGGTATCAAAAATTGAGCTAAGTGTTTCAAGATTCATACCTTTGTGATCTGGTACGAGTCACAGTCATCTCCTAATATCATCTTGCATTCTGATCCCTCTTAGATTATCATCAAAATTTTCTCAAAGTCTTTCTTTTACATCTCTTATCATATTCATATCATATCCCTTGTGATAGTGTACTCATATTCTGATATTCTTTATGATGGTAAGATAGCCATCTAAGTTCTTCAATTTTCTCACCTTTGATGAGATTGCTTTATTGCAGGTTAGAACTATCTACTAACAAGTTCACTAACATCTTCATTCCTTCATCATTCTTATCATAATATAATCTATATATGAGTTTTCATATTTGCACCATACAACAATCCTTAATCCTTAAGTCGTCTTAGACTAGATTTTGGATAAGGGTTGCACTATCCTCTGCCTAATTATTTGTTAAACCAAGCTGTGTTTCACCTATTTATTTATGGTGAAATGCCTTGAGCATTAATATTGTAATCCTCAAATAGAAGTAGTCATCTCTACTACTCCTTTTTATACTACTTACTCTTGATTTTCTCTATTGTACATGACCCTTGGACATGCTAGACTGGCTGTGAAAGGATAAAACCTGGGCTCTGATACCAATTGTGACGACCCGGGTTTTCCCATGCATTTTTTTTTAATGCAATATCTAATTCTTAAGGCGGGATGCATCCCTATTTGAAAACCATTTTATAAAAACCATGCAATGCAACGGAAAATCTTTGGTTTTAAACTCATTTTGAAAATCCCGAGTGTCATTTGCTTTCACAATAACCAAGGTAGTTTTTAAAAAGCCTTAGAAATCATAAGTGTTTTTCCCCATGTCTATCCAAATACAAAGACACAAATTTCAACTGTAATTAAATACAAATACATGTCCAAAGGGTTGAGAATTTACTTACATATATATTGTTTCCTTTTTTATTCAGTTGCTCGTAGCATTAACATATATGTTCTCTACTCGTGGATGGAATTATCCTGAAAAATGTTAAGGATAGGGTGAGTATATACTATACTCAGTAGGAGTCCATCACTACTAGTTTTATAATGCATGCGATGTTTTAAAATTATATGCTCTTTCCAAAACATGTGCATGTCTGAATACTCAAGTTCAATATCGATATAAAAATCCATTGTCAAACTGAAATACTAACGACTTAAAGGATCACATAATCCAAAATCGAAAGTATCATATACATATATATCATAACATTATGATATGCATAAGATGCTTCATTGAATCCAACTCATGGATATCTAGTATGGTATGGTCGACAAACCTCATATCATGCCATATGCAATGCAAATAACTCCACAAAACCATAGGGTCCAACTATGCCCACGACCTCCTCGCCGTGTGGTCCCCGGGTACCTGAGGACACTCAGTCATAGCCTCCACGGGGCCTATGACACGTCGACCCAGTGCCGTGACACCAGTGGTAGCCCCCTGTACCACATGCAGTCGACGTAGGGACGTTGCCTCTTTTTGGGCGTGGTACCCATCCACTTAATAGTGGTAGAGGCTGGGTGGCCAACCCAGACCCCTCGACATAGCACCCACAAGCTTACTAGCCCAAATCACACAAGATCAAACAAGCGAAAAATCTCTTTTTCAAAACCTGTCCTTTTTGGGTCCCTCACAATTGCCTGGCCCTCGGTACTCCAGCATCTTTTGGTAACCCTCAAGGACATGCAATTTTTGCAAGAACTTAATGCTCGCAAATCATGCAATGTATGCAATAGTTTGCAAAACATGTCTATGCATAATGTATATGCAATTATTTACAAAACATGTCTATGCATAAAGCATTTATCACATGCATGCTGAATTAAGTCATGCTAAAGAAGTCATATACTTAAAACATGTATTCTCAAACAATAATAGTTCTTTTAAAAGAATCTAGTAGTGATAGAGCACCTACCTCAAAGTCTCTTGGAGTCGCGTCCTTTAACACTCAACCCGTCCCTGGGTCTCATTTATAAACTCCTGGGTATAAATGGATACAAGAAGTCCTAATTAGTTTCAGTCTATTTAGACATTAGACTGCTAGTCCCACCTATTGGGTCCCTGGTTCTTGCCTAATTCATTGTCAGGCTAGATCCTATGGTGTGGACCTACTATTCCATAGCTAACTCTGTAATTTGTCCTTTAATCTTAGCTTTAAAGTCTTGTTGGGTCCACGTGTCCTAGTTCCCTCACGTGCGTGCGCGCCTAAAGGCCTTGTCAGGGACCGCATTTTTGCACGCGCACATGCATGCTCGGGTGACGCGCTATGACGCGCATCATCGCACGGGCGCACCTTGTATCATGGCGCATCTCAACTCCCAGGGCACCCCATGCACCCTGGTCGAGCCAGGACCCGTGCCCTATGTCATGCGTGCACTCGAGGGCCGCTCCTGGCACAGTGTATGCACTGTTGTACACCCGGAGCCCATCCCTGGGACCCTGTCCCAGGCGCACATGGAGCAAGGCGTCCCTGGGACGCCTGGCTCGTGCAAGGTCGTCTGGGCCTGGCTTGGCCATTGTGTTTGTGCAGACCGTTTGAACGGCTTGGGAATGTCCTCCATCCCAGAAATCTAGCTGGAAAAAGGTCAGATCCGGCATGGATCTTGGCCTGGGGGAAGTGAAACGGAGGAAAGGGAACGAGGGGCTTACCTGGGTAGCCTGGGGACACCCTTTTCCGGGTGGTGCGGCTCCTCCTTTCTGCCTGAAAACCCTTGGCTGCTGGAAACTCGAAGAAGGGACCGGAGAGAAGAGAGGGGAATGGGGAGACGGGAATGGCCAGCCTGACTTGGGCCTGGCCATTGCTAGAAAACTCAGAGAGATGGGTTTGAGACGGGTTTCTGATTTTTCCGGAAACCCCAGTCTCAAACGACTGGAAAAAACCCGTTTTGAAGAGGGGGGAAGATGGGGTTTTTATAGAGGAATGAAAGGCAGTGCCCTCAATGGCGGTGCCGCCATTTTCCCTAGTGTATTATAGAGAAATCGTGAAAAAACGAGTTTCTGGGAGGGTCTAGAGGTGGAAGATGACAGGGGGTGCCGTTATCAAAACGCCCCATGCGTTTTCCGTCCTTTTTTCGTTTTTCTATTTTATTTTCAAAAATACCCCTATTTTTAAACGGCTGTAACTTCCTCATACGAACTCCGTTTTGGGTGATTTTTGAGGCGTTGGATTTCATTTTTCGACTAGAATCTAATGGTACTAAGGTCCCTCACAAATTTCTTCGTTTACTATTTTAAATAAAGTGAAACATTTAACTCAGTTTATTTCCTATAGAATATTCAATTTTCGTTAAAAATAGTGTAAATTGCTCGGGCATTACACCAAGTCTGCTGATGCATTACATGACTGAGATAAAGACCGTGTCTTGCTTGCGTTTGTTACCCCATCATCGTCATGGAATGCAGTAGCATGTGTCCTATGCAAATTTCTACTTTTTATTATCATTTCTATAATTGTGCCTATATTCATGTAAAACTTATCTTAAAAATTACATATACTTCATAACGCTTTCTAATGAAGCAAGTTTGTTATTTGATAGAACTATATACTTCACTTTGAAGGTCTCATTGTTTGAGGATTATTGCATTCTGATTGGTTGATGTGTTGATTTTTATTAAAAAATAACAAAACATCTCTCATAACATATATCAGATATAACAGAACATATGTCACATATCCAAATATCATAGAACATATGACACATATCTCAGATATCACAAGAGATGTGCCAATAGAAACGCCGAACATATGCGGTTAAATAAACCCCCCTTAACAACATGTTTCCAATGATCCCGTCGAAGTCCATGTAATTGGTGGGCCACTTGGTAAATACTTGATGGCCTTAAAATGGATAACGAATTTAGAGTATAAAAAGATCTACCATCCTAGCAAACCGTGATTTCAGCCAGAAATTGATACCATTGATCCCATCTATTCAATGCATTTAATCTCAATTTCAAGGCCCATCCTTTGATGTGATCGGCATTTCAACCAGTTCAATCGATGGGTAGGGCATGTCGATGGTTCTTATTGTCTATCCACAAAGTTTCATTTTAGGCACCACCTTGATAACTGCACCACCTAAATGTGCACATTAATCTTGTTGCCAAGTCAATGAATTACTATTTGTTTTGTTGTGATATTCTGCTCGAGATCGGTTTATTCTTGTCCTCCTTCCTAGTCTGAGGGTCTCAGCTTACAACACACAAATGTACTAAAAATGATATTTGCACACTTTGCTTATGGAAATTATAAGAGGATGCTCGTCCTTGATGCATCCACCTTTGCTCTTTTTTATCTTTTTTTTTTTTTTTTTTGTTACTGTTGTGGGATAGTTTGTTATTTCTAAAATTTATTTGGTTCTTCCCAAAAGGGGATAAATGCAAAATACATGCTATTTTTTGTTTGAAATTCTCAATAATGCCAATCCAAACTTTATTTTATTTGTTAACAACATTTTCTATTTTTATTGATTGGTGGGCACTCCAAACTTGACAACCAAAGTTTTTATTTTGTTGGAGGAACTTGGAAAAGATTAGGGAATCATGAAAATTTTTAGATAACTGTAAAGGGTGGCGTGCCATTATTGAAAGAAGGAGAGCAGAAATAATTTTCTCCTATTTGTCACCATAATTTACTCTGCAATGGCACTTCTCTCATTCTCATCTTTTTTAACTAAATACAGAATTTAACAGTTATAGTATCATCTAGCAGCCGTTCAGAAAATTGTAAAATATCTCACTAAAAGGAAGGCAGTTGACGAGTCATTAAAGAGAGAAGAATTTTTTTATCAAAAATAGAAAAGAAAGAGAGAAAAAAGAAAAAAGAAATCAGGATAATATACTATATTTATATTATAGTATATTATGTTTAGTCACGTTATACTTCTAATAAACAAAGCTCAAAGCTCGTCTCTTTCCAATATATGCTTACACAAATGGTGCAACTTGCTGATTGATCAGGCCTGGGAGTGGTGGTTCCATGAATCCTGTACGCACCCTGGGGCCCCCTGACGCAGCCAGTAACCATGATGGTGTCTGGATTTACCTGGTAGCTCCCACCCTCGGAGCCATCAATGGTGCTGGTATTTATACCTTGGTGAAGCTCCATCAGGAGGATAAGGAGCAACAACACCAAGTCAGAAGCTTCCACCGTTAAAAGACTACTGCAAGTTGCATCTGCTGGGCCATATGTACATACATATTTATGTATACTTTAGCATGGGCTCATGAACGTACATCTTTGGCTAATTTGATTCGATGGAGGGATAAATCCTTGGTTCTTTCCATTTTGCAAGCAAGCAGGTTGAATTAGCCCATCTTTTTGTAGGTTATATATTCACTTATGCAGCTTATATATATTCTAATAATAATATGCTCGATAAGGCGTGACGAGTTTAGGACATCGCACAAAGTCCAGGCCTTAGTTGGCACTATAGACTCTGAATTATTGGTGTTGGTTTGCTGTGTATTAATTTGTACAAGTCTCACGTACGCATATGCATGGGAGATAGTGGGTTTGTCCTGCGCTAGAAAAGCATAGTGCTGTTGTGTGTGTGTGTGTTCGGATGTGAGAAGAAAGGCCCAGTTTGATGTATGATTGGATGTGAATGGATAATATTATTCAAGATTTGTATTGGACAAATTATTCTTTGATTGTCAGCGCAATTTCTAATTTCTCGAACAAATTACGCCGAAAATGATTAAATGCGTGTGAAACTCCTCGTTCTTCTTGAAATATGGAGTTGTACAAAGGGAAAGGAAACTTAAAAAATAGGATCAAGCTGATGCATTGCAACCCATTGGTCCAACTCCATAGGCTCGTCGCAGCAACGGCTCAGTGCCACAAGGCTTAACTTTCACTAAGTGGAGCCTGTCAATGTCTAGAAGAGTGAAGAGAGCAGTTTTTTGAGGATTATTGTCCAAGTCTTTTACCTTGCTGCCTAAGGCAGGCTCCCCTATATAAGGGGTGCCCCCTAGGCCATTCAATCAACATCTCTCTTCTCTCCGGTGCTTTGGGTCGTCTTCACTGCAGTGAAGTTAACACTCGAATGAATTTGAACTATACGACACCCTTAAAGATGTTCAGTGCTCCTGGATTGGTCAAAGAGGGTGATTCTGCTGTGATCTCTCTCTGTCTCAGAAAGAAGGCCGATGGGCCTTTGCTATGCTCCTGGTCAGACTTTTAAGATTTGCCAAAATCCTCAATAGGCATTCTTTGAGACAAATAAGCTACAAAGAAAGGACTAGAAAAGTTGGTTACTTGTGACTGGATCAGATGATCAAGGTGTGGGCTTTGTGGCTTTTTTCCAAGTTTATCTAGCTGACTCCTTTGACTCTTATCTTTTTCGGGTCTATAGGCTTTCCTTTGGCCTCGGGGACTTTCTTGGTATTTTGGGCTTTCTCACTTACTCGTCCAGGTAAGTCTTTCTTATTTTAGTAATGTCCTTTCACCATTCCAAAACCACTCATCTTAATGGCAACATACGCAAATTTTCATTCTTAGGGTTTGCATCATTGGCACAAGGCAATAACATTTGAATATTCCCCTCCTATGGTGCAAAGCCTTCCTAATTGACAGGGAAGGCGCTTGATGCGTGTAAGGAGGCCTATGTTTCTGTGACATTCAAGGCACAGGCTTGAAAAGCTGGAACGTTATTTCCAACGTGGTCTCTAATGACACACCTAGGCCAATACTGGTGTAACTTGGATTGCTAAAGCCCTTGGTTGAGTTACCTGGATGCATTGTGTTTTGAAAAGCTACCTGTCGAACTGAAAGCTTCGTCCAAATTTAACTTGGATGGCCAGTTGGAGGCGGCACCCAAGTTAGCTTGAAAAATGAGTTTTCAGACAATACCTAAAATGTGGAGTAAGTGTTGTCATGATCAGAACCACATCAAGGCCAAAGAACAGCCTAGTTTATAATTTATACTCTCTCGAGCAGAATTGTTACTGTTATGGCATGTTCAGTCAGTGATTAATCCTCATGCTTTGGGTTAATTTATAGGTTTGAAATGAAAATGCCTCCTACCCTATTAAAGAAAATAATGCCAGATTGAGGCTTTGACATTAGTATCCAAAGGGTGTGGAAATATCAGCTCCCTTCACTTTTTGTTGTTTCTTGCTTTTCCATGTTGATGGATAAGGATTGACTTCTATGGAATCCATGGCAACCTCTTTCTAGTTGCAGGGTTATAAATATTGGTTTTTGTGGATTTCTATTATAATGTACTAGATCTATGGAATTTTTTGTGGTCATTTTTATCTTATCTTTCAATGGATGAATCTCACGGTTTGTTATGGAGGGGATGTCACCTTTAAGAGTCCCGTAAGCATACGCTCTCAAGAAGGGAGGAAGAAGTATATGCCCCTTTTTTCATCCATGGTACACCATTTTGCAAATTTAAGCCATTCATCATGTTTAGAGTACCAAAAAATAGGCGACTTATGAGAAATCATTGTATTTGGAAAATCCTAGCTACTTGTATTAGATCTTTCCAAAACTTAATAATGCTCCTAATTTTTATATAAAGAAACATATGCTAAAAACATCCAACGAGCATGAAATTTGTTTCTAGCCTATCTAAGTCATTCCTAACATGATGAGTGGTTTAGATCTAACAAAAATTGCTTCACATTGCATGTATTCCTCTCTCCTATTGACCATGAACACTTATTGGGACCCCATCTTTAATGGGTTTGAAGTTGGGTATGTTTATCTTGAAGGAATATCTAGAAAGCAGAGATGATAGATTTTCCATAGAAGCAACTGGAAGGCTTGTCAATTTTTTGATCAATTCACCCAACTTAGTTAATTACTTGAAGAAACATGAAATAACTTGAGCTTGTCAAGTTGCATATTGAGTTGAATAAAATATACTTTGAGTTGAGTTGACTCTGATGAGTTTTTTAGTTAACTCACGAGTTTTTTAACAATGGCAAGGGAGAATTCGGTGTGTTTGAAATAAAACAAGTTTTGAAGAACTTTGAATTCAAGGCTGTTCAAATACAAATGCACTCCAAATGATCAAAGACATTCAAGTAAAAAAGAAAAAACCATTGAGAACAAAAAATCATTTGCAATGGTTTGGCCAACCCAACAATGACATCTCCTTCCTCTCTTTCAAAGCTATCCTAGCTTTGAGTTTCCATTCACTCCCTACAACATTTATCCATGAGTTGAACAATGGCTACTATGATAAAAAGCACTTGAAGAAGCCTACCTTTCACATTGATTGATGAAAATACAAACAAAAGTTTTTGTATAAGATTTACAGCTTAAGAAGAAACAGAGAGAAGAGAATATGAGAACTTTTGAGCACTAGAGGTGGTTTCTACATTATGTAGCTTGAACTCTATATTAGACCTTCATAACATGAATCGTCACTCCAATATTCAATTAATAGCTCCAATCTTCAATGGATCCATTGGGAATTCATTTCTAGTTGAAATAGAGCTGTTGAGAATGAAATAAAATCATTGAAAAGTTAGTCTACAACTTTAAAGTTGTTGTCAGACTCTAGTTGCCAACTATTATCTTTGGTGACTGGTCTTGCTTAGCAACTTATAGATTTTCAAATTTGTTCTTATTAGCCAACTTCCACTAAGAGCAGCTAACTGGATGCTACCTAAAAGTTTGAAGCCCATTTTAAAGCTCTAGAAGTGGACTAGAGTAGAAGAGTAGTTGATTGTTCTGAGCATAGCTTCAGAAACAACTTTTGATAGTCAAGGCAATTGATTGGTTGGAGTATGTAATATCCTTAATTTTTAGTATAAAATAGAAAATTACTAAATAAATATATTTAAAAATTTATAGATGAAATTTTTTCCTAAAAACTTAAGAATTGGAAAGTGCTCATCAATATGATTCCAAGGCCACCAAGAACGCAAAAAACGGAGCTCAAATGGGGGAGTTAGGAGCCGTCAAAGTGGAAAGGGCAATTTGGTCATTTGACATAGACGTGTTAGATAGGAGTCCAAATTGATAATGGCACCCCTGTCTTCCACACGTCTCTACCACTTTGGCAAAATCCCCGGAGAGACGTGTGGGGAAGAGTTTTTCTTCCCCTAGGACTCTAATCCCTATATCTATTCTTCCCTAGGAGCCAAAACACTCCACCTTGAGCGTTTCTTTGAGTTTTTACTTAGAACCCTGGCCTGGAAAGATTGCACTTTTTCGGCGAGTGGAACCCCGGCAACACGAGTAAACCCAGCCAGGAGCAAGGTAAGCCTTAAACTCTATTTTTTCGTATTTATTAAATAGGAAAACTAATTAGAAAAGCATGTAAAAATTAGGAAAAATCGGATTTCCTGGGAACTTGTGTGCACGCTACTGTTGGAGCGTGATTTCACGGATGAAACCATGTCCATTTGGAAATCGCACCATCTAACTAGTGCACAAGAGACCCAAGATCAAACCCTTTAAATTTGGGAGCATATGGATGATTTTAGGAACTTGGAAAAAACTGTTTAAAAAACATTGTTTTTGGAGAAATCAATGCAAAAGGATGATAGAAATGGAAACTAGACAAAATTTTGAACAAAATGGCTCAAAAACCAAGTGATTTGGACACCAGTAGGGTCACCGGAGATGACCGGAAGCCGGTCGTCTTCTCAGGCGCCGATGTAAACCGGTGTAAACCGGGCTGCCCGTGTTACCTAGTGTAAACTGGGTGCCGATGTAACCCGGTGTAAACTGGGGCCGCTGGTGTAACCCAGTGTACACTGGGCGTTGGTGTAACCTGGTGTAAAGCAGGGTCGCCGGTGTAAACCAGCGCACCCGCCCAACACCCTATAAATTAATAAATATTAATTTATGTAGTATTTTCACTTAAAATTGATTTTTGGGAGCTAGAGGAGTCCAAATCACGATTTGAAAGATGCGTTGTGACTGTATTGACGACGCGGACCTAGTTTTAACTTAAAAATTTAGAAATGACCAACTTTTCTTTAGAAATTTTTTAAAATAGTGATGTGACATGTACAAGTGCACTTGAATATACCAGTTAAAGAGAGTTATTAGCAAGCTAGTAGTCTCACACTGAGATAGGTGACGACAATTAATGCTTTGCCTTGATTTTTAAACCATGTTGAAACATACCATCATGTGTGATTGTGTTTTAAATGGCAATTATCATTTACCGTGGATTTCATGCGACTTTGAGTACATTATGAGTATTCCAAATTGAATTCTGCTATTCAAATAAACTTATTTCAAATGCTTTTATAAGCATGAGGTTAATTAGTTATGCTTAGATAAAGACTTGTTTCTTATTATATATGTAGAAAATGCATGGAATTACATGGAAATAAGAATAGAGGTTTATTACCTGGTCCTTTTATAGGCTAACCCCAGCATGAGGGGCATGCCTTGGGGATTGCGAGCTATAAGTGCTCTTGAGTTTTAGCATACACATATGATTTCTGTGTTTTATATTTGATGACGAGTGCTCTCGCCCGGTGGGCGTCATGCTAGGAGGAATAGGGCCGGCCACCCATCTTTCGAGATTGTGATGTGATGATGTTGTGATATGATAGACACCTGCCCGTGGATGGCATTCGGTAGGGGTTTGGTAACATGGATAGTCCACACTACCGGTCTGATCCTTTCCATGGGGACAGACGCTAAGTCTCTCGTTATGGTGTCGACGGAGAGTGGCGGTGGTTGATACCCATGGAGGGTTGCCACTGCAGCATGATGGCCTATATTCTTATTATGTGTGCATGTATGATGAGCATGGTTATGGATGGTATGCTTGGGTGTGACGACACTCAAAGGTTGGCTATGAGTACTCCTGATCAGTGATGTTAGTGCGATGTGGTGGGACCCATTACCTTAGGGTGCCCTTATTATTATTGTATGCTCATTTACTTTAATTCAGGTCATGTTTTAACTCCTTGAAATGCATGTTTTAGCATATTGAATATATTGGCATTTATTTGAACATGACTTATGATATTGTTAATTTCATAAATGATAGACTTTTCATCAATACTGTTAATTATTTATTTTATTTATTACATTAATTGTCTATGTACCTACACAAGCGATAGCTTGCTGAGGCATTGCTTTATTTTGCAATGCCTTAGATCTCGAGCGCGATATCAGGAAATGCAAAGCTGTTGAGAAACCGTGAGAACTGATGAAGACTACTTTTTTCTATAGTTTTAGACAGTGATGTGAGTCATTAAACAAGATTATCATTTGGATTTAATTATATACTGCATACTTTATATTTTGGATTTGATTGAGATGTTTGGACATATGTTGGACATTTATATGGGATGTTATGATGGATAGACCCTAGGCCATATTATTATTGTGTTTTGGACATTTATTTGATTTAAAATAAAGGCACCGATTTATTTGACATTGATTGATACATGTATTATTTTATTTACATGTATGTCATTTTGAGAAAGGAAAAATAACACCCGGAGTTTTTAAGAATTGTTTTAGTAAAATGTTAAATAAAGCTTTTCTCATGGGATCCCAATGCTCTTATTTAAAATGTCATTATTATTATTATTAAAATTTCAACAACAAAAATTCGGGGTGTTACAGAGTAATATTCAACTATTCTAAGCATTCAACTTGAGAAAAACTTCTAGAGTTGATTGGTTGGAGCAGCAGTTAACTGCACTGAGTGAATACTTGGAAATTGCTGCTTCTTTTTGTTGTTGTTATATCTTTATCATATAATGTCATATTTAAGCAATCTTTAGTGCATTGGTAAGGTCTTTTCTAGCTCCATGTATACAACACTTAAAGAACTTATATTGAAGTCTTGAGATTTCAAGAACCTAAGGAAATCGTCCAGTAATTACTTGTATCCTTCTTAAATGCTTGAGATTTCTTAAGAAATGGGCTGTGGTATTTATCTAAACACTTAGGTACTCAAGTAAATATGTTAAAACACAATACAAAGGTTTTGTTATCATTTAAATAAAAAAGGAATTGGTTCAACATGTAGGTCATTATTATAAAGATAAAAATATAATTAATTATGCTAAATTCAAATTAGAGATGTAACCTATAAATTAAGGTTTGTAACTTTATTTTTTTATAAATTAATTATGTGAAATTTGAAGTTTGATGAGTAATAAAACAATATAGTGTTTTATGCTAAGAGAGCAAATTTTTATCTCTTAAACTGTCTTCCCCATTCCTCACCAAGTTGGCTTGATCCAATGTCACGGTGGCCAATGGAACAATTTGTTGAACCAAATTGCATTTAGAAGACTAACATGGTAATAGACATCTTCATTCCAAATTTTTTCCCCTAAATTTAATTATTTGATGATGATCCTTAGGACTTGGAAGTTAATGAGCCAAAATTGTAATGAACTAAAAGATTATGAGGCCATACTAATGCATATGCATAAACAAGTAACAGATATTATAGATTATGATATTTTCTTCTAAATAATTAGCCACAAGAGTCTTAAATATGTTATCCTAGATGGTAGAATAGTCAATGTTCATGAATTTTTGTTTACAAGATATCCAAAGTCGAAGAGGTTGACTGAACAATCAGATCAACCAGATATTTAAATCATAGTACGATCATAGCCTAGGCCTTGCTCTTTCATCAAAAACTACTATAAAAGGTAGAGAGCAGGTAACTCCTCATTTGTGTTTGGATTTGGTTAAAATTATAATTTTTCCGCGTCCCTTAATATCATAAAATTACTTTTTTCTCTTTTAAGTTCATAAAATTATGATTTTGCCATTATTCTACACCTACTTATTCTTTCCTTTTGTTCTATTAGAAGGATTTGCCAATTTTTGTTTATTTCTCAAGTTATGCTAGTGGTGATGTGTTGAGTATTGGATTTGTCTAGCATCCTTAAGTTAACATTATATAGGTAGATCCCATACCATTAAGACTTTATGTTACTATCTTATAAAGGGGTTTTGGAGTAGCATTCATGAGAGGCTATTGAGAGTGCTTATTTTGGGTTTATCTTATAAGGGTTTTCTCTTGTAGACCTAAAAAAAGAGGAAAACCAAGAAGAGGACCTCAAGGTGTGCTCTTGAGTTTTTGAGAATACAAGGAAAGTAAGAAGAACTAGGTTAAACTCATGCTTGTAAAGCTTTTCTCTCATAGTGGATTTCCCCTTTCGCTCCTCTATGGATGTAAGTGGATTTATCAAACCACGTATGATTGTGTCTTTCCTTGTCTTTGTTTTTCTTATATTTATTTTGTTTTTCTTAGTTTTATTGGTTTTGATACATCTTTGTCACTTATGGTAATCCAATATGGGTTCCACTTGGCTATTAGATCTACATGATATGGGTCTACTCAATCAACCATTCCTCTTATACATTTAATATGTATGAAATATCTACTAGCTAAGGATGGCTATATGCATCTTTACATGATGTAATTGCAACCTTACCTTAAGAGGAGATTTATTGAAAATCTAATAGGAGATTAGTGGATTGAAAGAAATAAAGATTCTGCATATAAGAATTTTTAAATATTTGCTAGAATTTTTTATTATTTGCTCTAAATTTTTTAAAGGCTTTTAATATGTAATTTATTTATTTTTAATTCCATTTTTGGAGTATTTTTTTAAGATTGTAATATCTTGATTACTCTTTTTTCATATAAATGTTATTAATTAAGTGGACTCACTTTACAATAAGACATATAGTAAGTTGTACCATATTAAAATTACAAGAAAAGACATACTTCCATAGTATACCAAATACGCTTGTCAATTAGAACCTATGATTGAACTTGTTATTGATGTTATAGAGTTGGGCCCACATTTTTTAAAGATAAATTATTCAAATAATATGTTGTGTAAGACTTAATCCCACGTTTTATAACATTTAAATCATTAAATAATAGGTCATGTAAAATCTTGGACTCACATTTTAGAACAATAAAATCATTAAAAATATATGAGCATAAGTATTAAATAGAATATAATTTGAATAGTTTCAATCTTCTAAAATGTAGGCTTAACTCATACAAGCCTATTGGTTGAATGGTTTAGATGTTCTAAAGTGTGGGTCCAAGTCTTACTTGAGCTATTGTTTGAGTGGTTTTAGATGTTCTAAAATGTAGGCTCAAGTCTTACATGGCCTATTATTTGAATGGTTTAGATATGCTAAAATGTGGGCCCAAATCTCACTCTGACCAATGTGTCAATGATTTAGATCTTCTAAAATATATTCCTAACTCTCATCTGGACTATGATGTAATGATTTATAGATCTTCTAAAATATAGGTTCAACTCTTACATGTGTTTTAAATAATTTAAATATTCAAGAATGTGGGTCTAAGTCTAGCATGACTAGTGATGTGAATGGTTTAGATCTTCCAAAAGTGTAAGCCCAACTCTATATGCAATTTGAATTATTTAAATATTCTAAAGTGTGACTCATAGTCTTACATGTCTAATGACATGAATGGTTTAAATCTTGTAAGATTTAGGCCTATAATAATCTATGATGTGTATTGTTTAAATCTTCTAAATTCAAAAAAATGAATGGGTTGGATGACTTAAAAGAAAATCTTTTATAGTAGAGAGAGGTTGTAGTGCAAAACAAAAGAGTCATATTTTTTTAATATAAAACCCATATTTATTTATTGACGACCTACATAAATGTAATATCTTCCTAGTAGATCATGAGTTCAAGCCCAAAGAAAAAATAAAATATTACAAAAACTCTAGTGTTTTCAATTTTTTGCTTTGATGGACCATGTCTTTCATCTAACACTACTCTAATTAATCTTGCATTTGAATATCCAGATATTTCAAAAACTAAGATTTTTACCACTAACAATTTCAAATTTTGCAAGTCTAGCTTTGACCTATATCTTATGCAATAACATTGACATTTGTATGTTTTCTCAATATTTTAATGCACTAACAACAAAAATTTTAATATCCACTTCATTCTCAAAAATCTCATTTTATCTCAATCCAATAACCCCTTATAAAACCAAAAGCAAAAGTACTAGCTAAAGGCATACATCATTGGATGTACATGAACAAGAATTTATTTTTATTTTATAACAAAGCTAAAAAGAAAGATTATACAGAAGAAATGGAAGAAGAAGAAGAAGAAATACAAATAAAAGAAAAAGTTTGAAAGTAAGAAATACGTCTAATAATTTAATTTTATGTAAAAAAAATCTTAATATTCACTGCAATATTGTCTTTGTTGGATCTGTCTTTCTTCTTCTTCTTCTTCTTCTTCTTTTTCTTCTTCTTCTTCTTGTAAGGTTTTGCATTCAATATGATTAGATTCTGAAACTCACTTAACGAAGGCTTTATTTGTAATCTTTAAAGTAGCATACATTGAATGGTGGGAAGATAAATTTTTTTTTTCCATAGATCAGTTATTTAACAGCTTATTTTAAAGAGGTTCATGACTTTTATGAAACCATCTCTCTCATCTATATGTTTCAACTTAGATTTTTATTAAATGAATAAAAATGGTTGGATATAATATTTGTTTGAATAAATAGAAGAATTCTACTTTATCTAGGATGATGTAAATCAAACTTTGTTGTAATGTAATAGTTTCTAGCTATTAACTTCCCTTAAATTAGGAGAGAAGAAAATATATAGATACCTTTTCAAACAAGCAAAATAGATTCATAACACTTGAAAGTAGGGACCATGAATTATCTTAGCAAGTAGTATTGATAAAGGAATGGTTATTAGCATTACCAAATTGGAAAAAAGAAAAGAAAAGAAGGAGGCATGGCATTTATAACTTTGTAGAACATGCATTTAAAAATAGACAATAGATAGAGAAAAGAGAAAGTTGAAAAAAACTTGTTAAGATAACTAAAAATGAATTAAAATAGATTTAAGAGTAAATCAATTACCCAAAAGAAAACTTAGATGCGAAAATATATTGAGTAGCATACTTTCCTAATCGGATTAAGGACCTCCATTAAAAGGAGGGAGAATTTTTTTAATATAATAGTATAGATATTTTACCTCCAAATTTGGTAATTTGAAGTTTCACACCATTCACCTTTTAGGCCATACAATGGATGAATTGATAATAGAAGGCTTGCTCTAAAAAGAGGATCCTAAAGCTTGAATAATAAAGGTCATAGTAGAAGTTTCTTTTTATAAGAGGTGTGAATCAAAGGGTTTAAGAAGAAACAAACATATATATATGTGCATCTTTAAAAAAATATTTGAAAATAGTAGTAAAATATTAAAATAATGTTCATAATATAAAATACAGTGAAAAAAGAAATTTATAAACAACTTTATAGGGTCTTTTATAAGTAGAGTCAAAATCAATGTATATATATATATATATATATATATATATATATAATTTAAATTTTTTTAATTTTAAGTGGGGTCTTAAGGGCGCAATTTCATACAAGTGCATCTTCCATGTGAATAAATCTTTAAAAACAATTCATAATTTTCTTACACTATCTCTGTTCAGGTGGTGTTTGGTTTTGGTGATCCCACCCGTTCATCTACCAAGTCCCAATTCAGACATACCAACACCAAGCTAAATGCAAGTGGAGCTATCATTTGGTAGTCTTAATTATCCATTTATTGCAACCTCTTTTTTTATTGCTCCATTTATCGGGCCCTTAAAATCTAATGAGACCATTGATTGTATAATGTTTCCAATTATTTATTTCCAGTGATCAAAGAAAATTTTCTCCACGTTATAGTTGTCCAATAACTATCAGTTTACAATATATCTAAATTCATGGAAATCAAATGAAAATTTCAAATCAACATATAATATGATCCCATCATGTAATAGCAGGGACTACATGAGTATTATACCATTGGATTTCACCCTAAGAGTGTTCTTTTAGCAAAGTCTATCCAAAGATCAAATGAGATTCTTGGCATGACCTATGTAATTAAGATGCGCCTACGAAGATGAGCATTTAGGTTCATCAAAAGTTAGGTGTACATATTCAAATGTTGGTGTAAATATGTTTGGTCATTGAATGTGAGCTAATGTTTAAACAATGTTTATAAATGTTTGTTTTCTATGATGCATATTGTTATAGGAGCCAAAACCCTTCAATCATCTTGATTTAGAGCTCAAAATATCTAGATTAAGGAAACCCAAATGAAAATCTCAAATCAACAAAATGTGGTCCTTTCATGTGATAGCTAGAATTACATGAATGTTATTTCCTAAGGGATTGCACACACTGAGAGCATGCTTTTAGGCAAAGTTCATCCAAAGATCAAATGAGATTCTTGGCATGACCTATGTAGTTAAGATGGGCTAGTGAAGATGAGTATTTAGGTTCGTCAAAAGGTAGGTGTACGTATTCAACTGTCAGTGTAAATGTGAATGGTCACTGAATGTGTGGTAATGTTAAAATAATGTTTATAACCGTTTATTTTCAATGATGTAGATTTTTGTAGATGCCAGAACTCTTTAATCACCTTAATTTCGAGCTCAAATGATCTAGATTAAGGAAACTCAAATGAAAAGCTCCAATCAACAAAAGGTGGATCGACAATGTCAGTGTTTGAGGTTTGCATGAAATCCATTCTCTTAGCTATATTAGCTAACCACAAGTGAAGAACATTCCTGACACTAGTCTTTTATAAGTTGTAAAACAAATGGAACAATTATATTTTACATTTTGTAACTCATAGAAACTAGAGCTAATATCAAGTAATGCATGAGAATATTGGGCATCTAACCTATCTAAGATGAGGAGATAAATATTTCTTTAACATATGTTAGAGTCTCTCTTTTATATGTTGCTCGTAGCTGATAGCATGGTTTCGAAACTCGACTTAACTTGAAAGTGGAGCGAGTTGAGTTAATTTGAAGCAATTGGTGAGTGACTCAAAAATACTTGAATAAATTTTTTAATAATACTTTAGTTATTCTGAGTGATATATTAAATTTTCAATATTTTAGTTATTCTTAGTGATATATAAAAATTTTAGTTTACATGCACATGTAATTAGTGGGACTTGATTAAGATGTGGTATTTATCCTTTGGGTCCTATTGAAATCTCAGAGCTAAGACATTCATCTTGTTTGGGATACCAAAACTAGGAAGCCCATGAAAAATCAATGAATTTAGATGATTCTAACCTCATGTTTTAGGTCCTTAAAAAAAAAAATCAATGGTTGTGATTTAAAGTGCAAACTAAAAAATATGTGGCTATGATTTCAAGGGCACAAAAAATAGGCTATAAGCATCCAATGATCTTGAAATTTAGTATCTAGCTTATCGAAGTCATTCCAAACAAGATAATTGTCTTATATCTCACAAAAAATCATCTTCCATCACAAATGGAGAATCAACTTCTTTACATGCCTTAAAGTGCTAACTTGGGACACCCCCGGTTTTTAATACATTTTTTTTGACATTTTATAATAATATTCATATTCGAGATCCCATGTTAAAAAGATTCTATTAATTATTTTACTATAACATTTCTTGAAAACCTTCGGGTGTTATTTTCTATTTCCAAACATCACAATTATAATTTATAACATAATATAGTTTTATGATAATAGATTTGAAAACAATTCGCATGTCTACCAATGTTAAATGCATCGGCGCCTTTATTTTCAAACCAATAAATATATAAAACATTATCATAATATGGCCCAGGGTCTATCCATCATAACATCTCATTAAATGTCCATCATATGTATAGTCATCTTAATCAAATCCATAATATAAAAGTATACAGTTCTTAAAGAAAATCAAATGGCAGTCTTGTTTATTAACTCACATCACTATCTATCAAATCAAGTAAAGGAATCTTCCACTGTTATCACGGTTTCTCAACGGTCTTGCCATTCCTAATGTCGCATTCGAGATCTGAGGCATTGCAAAACAAAGTAATGCCTCAGCAAGCTATTGCTTGTGTAGGTACATAGACAAATAAATGTAACAAAGATGGAATAACCGAATAACAGTGGCGATATAATAAAAAGATCTATCATGTATGAAATTAAAATCATTATAAGCTATGCTAACATAGTATTAATTTATCAAGTACGATAAAACATGCATCTCAAAGATTTAAAACATGATATAATCAATGTAAATGAGCATACTATAATAACAGAGCACCCTACAATACATGGGTCCCACGAGCATCGCATACACTCGTATCACTGATCATGAGTACTGATATCAAACCTCTGAATGTCGTTACACCCAGGCATACCATCACATCTCCATGCTCATCATGCAAGTACATAGAATAAGAGTATGGATCGTCATGCCGTAGTGGCAACCCTCTAGGGTCTCAACCACTGCCTCTCCCCGTCGACACCATAACGGAAAACTTAACGTCCGTCCCCATGGAAAGGCCCGGACTGGTAGTGTAGACTATCCATGTTACCAACCCCTACCGAAAGCTATCTACGGGCAGGTGTCTATAATATCACATCACAAATCTCGGAAGGGGGCTAGTCGGCCCTCTCCCTCCTAACATGACGTCCACCGGGTGAAAGCACCCGTCATAAAACTCAAAACACGAAAACAAATATGTCAAAAACCCAGGGGCACTCGTGGCTCGCAATCCTCAAGGCGCACCCCTCATCCTGAGGTTAGCCTCTAAAAGGACCAACCACCAAGCCTCCACTTTTCTTTCTCATAGAAACCCATCCATTTCAGTGATGAAATAAAGAAAGGAAAATTCTAATTAAGCATAAATAGATCATATCATTCTCATAAAATCATCGAATCATAAAACCATTCGATACATGATTGAAATTAAGTAACAATAGTAGTATAAAGCTCTAAATCTCACAAAATCAGCTACTAATAATAAGTGTCATATAAATCACAATCAATCATAATGCTGTAATAGATGCAGGGTTTTAAAAATCAAAATTGTCATCCCCTACCTCAATGTGAGATCACTCGGTTCAAGCGTATATCCTCTTTATCTGATACGTTCAGATATACCTGTCAATACCTCAATACTATCTTAAAAAAAATTTACATTAAAAGTGGTTAATTTTAAGTTTTTAAGTTAAATCTAGATCTGCGTCATTAATACGGTCGCAACGCCTCTTTTGGATCACAATTTGGACCTCTGTAGCTCTCAAAATCAAGTTTTTTGTGAAAATACCTTATAAATGAATATTATTAATTTATAGGGTGTCGGGCGGTGCACTGGTTTACACCAGCGACCCCAGTTTACACCGGGTTACACTGGCGCCCCAGTTTACATCGGGTTACATTGGCAGCCCCGATTTGCACCGGTTTACACCAGCGCCCAGTTTACACTGGTTTACATCGGTGGCCCCAGTTTACATCGGTGCGACATGGGAATTGGTGCCAGGGAAGACGATTGGCTTCTGGCCTTCGCTAGTGACCCCACAGGTGCCCAAATCACCCCATTTTTTCACCATTTTGCTCAAAATCTTATGTATTTTTCATTTTCAACACTCCTTTGGCTTAATTTTGCCAAAAACTATGATTTTTATGTGATTTTCTCCATGTTCCTAAAATTTCCTTGGAGACTGTTTTTCATGTTTTTCGGCAACACTATTAGTTGGATCTCTCTCAAATTTATGGGGTTTGATCTTGAGCCTCTTATGTACTAGATAAGATGTCCGATTTCTAATCTAACATGGTTTTATTAATGAATTTATGCTCCAACAGTAGCGTAAATAGGATTCCAGGAAAACTACATTTTTCCTTATTTCAATGCATTTCTATTTTACATATATACATATATAATATGAAAATTAAGAGATTAAGGCTTACCTCGATTTACTTGGTGTTTATTGGTGTTGCTGGAGCCCTACTCACCAGAAAAACCAAACTTTTGCAGAGGCTAGGGTTTTGCGAAAACAATGATGTGATGAAGAAGAATGAGTGGGTGATTGAGGATCAGGCTGGGGAAGGAGTTTGCATTTGGGAAGGGGGAATGAAGCTCTTCCCTTTTTTTAAGCCTTCCCTCCTACGATTTCGCCAGCAAAATCACCAAATTTGATAAGGCAAGGTGGATAGGGGTGCCATTATCAAAACTAGCCCCCATTATTTAGGGCTTTGGTAATTTACCAAAATGCCCTTACAACTTCAACGACTCATAACTTCTTCGTTTGAGATCTGTTTTTCACATTCTTTATATTGTTGGAATCCTATCAACGAGTACTTCCTAGTTTTTAAATTTCCAAACCAAATTCTATGTATAAGATTTTTAATTTAATATATTTAGTAAATAATTAATTTATGCTTAAAATTGAGGATATTACATCCTTCCCACCTTATAAAAATTTTGTCATCGAAATTTTGCTACATACCTCTGTATAAATATCTCTGGATGGATCCTTCGCATCTCCTCTTTTATCTCCCATGTGGCGTCCTGTGATGAATGATGCTGCCAAAGAACTTTGACTAATGTAATAGTTTTATTCCTTAACTCCTTGACTTTTGTATCCAATATGCGCACTGGTCTCTCCTCAAATGGCATATCAAACTATAACTCTCCTGGAATCTGCTCCAACACGTGTGAGGGATCTGGCACGTATTTCCTCAGCATGGAAACATGGAAAATGTTATTTACATTTGCCAATTGTGGTGGTAAGGCTAGCTGGTATGCTACTGTCCCAACTCTGCGTAAGATCTCAAAAGGTCCAATATA
Source organism: Warburgia ugandensis (assembly GCA_035236585.1). Classification (NCBI taxonomy): domain Eukaryota; kingdom Viridiplantae; phylum Streptophyta; class Magnoliopsida; order Canellales; family Canellaceae; genus Warburgia; species Warburgia ugandensis. Next base: position 34,837,939 of record CP141139.1, read on the forward strand.
CCTGGGGCTAAGCTTCTCTTTATTTCCAAACCTCAACACTCCCTTCATAGGAGAGATCTTCAAAAATACATGCTCACCTTCATCGAACTCTAAGTCTTATCTGCATAACTTTTTTGTCGGCTATGAGCTATCAATAATCTCGTCCTAATGAGTTGGACTTTCTCTGCACACTCTTCCACTAGCTCAGACTTCACCATGCATCTCTCTCCGACATCACTCCAACATAAGGGTGATCGGCACTGTCTACCATAAAGTGCCTCATATAGAGCCATGCCAATACTTGCATGATGAATATTATTATATGCAAATTCTACCAGTGGTGAGTGATCTTCCCAACTACCCTTCCAATTTATAACACAAGCTCGCAGCATATCCTCACTAGTCTGAATGGTCCTCTCGCTTTGATTGTCTGTCTGAGGATGGAATGTTGTGCTAAATTTCAACCTCGATCCTAGAGCTTCTTGTACGCTCTTCCAATATTTTGAGGTAAATCGAGTATCTCGATCCGATATAATCATCAAGGGAACTCCACGTAGACTTACGATCTCCTTAACATATAATTTCGCTAAACTGTCCACCGTCTGATTTTGTCTTATAGGAAGAAAATGAGCGGACTTGGTCAACCTGTCCACAACAACCCATATCATGTCGTGGCTGCTAATAGTCCTCGAAAGACCCACAATAAAGTCCCACTTCCACTCAGGAAGGTCCAATGTCTAAAGTAGCCCTGATGGACGTTGATGCTCAGCCTTGACTTACTGATAGGTCAAACATCGTGCAACGCACTCTCTAACATCCTTGTTCATACCATTCTACCAGAAATGTCTCCTAAGATCCTGATACATCTTTGTACCTCCAGGATGAATTGTATACAGGGACTGGTGTGTCTCCTGAAGTGACTCACGCCTCAATTCGTTATTTGCCAGTACTACTAACCTACCCTTAAATCTGACTCCTCCATCTGGTCCCCTCGCAAAATCTACCTTATCTGACAGATCCTGTGTCTATTTATCTTTGTCATGTGCCTATAAGATCCTGTCGAAAAACTTAGACCTAGTGGACAAATTGGCAATCATTACTCCAAACTTCCTACTTAGGGCATCTGCAATGACGTTAGCCTTCCCAAGATGGTACTATATGGTGAAGTCAAAGTCCTTAAGATACTCCATCCATCTACACTGCCTCATGTTCAAATCACTATGAGTAAAGAAGTACTTGAGGCTCTTATGATCAGTGAATACTTCAAACTTCTCACCATAAAGATAATGTCTCCAGGACTTCAACTCAAATACCACCATTGCTAACTCCAAATCATGTGTTGGGTAATTTACCTCATGTGTCTTCAACTATCTCGACGCATAAGCAATTACCTTCCCATGTTGCATCAACACTACTCCTAATCCCTTGCCAGAGGCATCGCAATAAACCACATAACCGCTTGCACCTGATGGTAAAGTCAATACTGGAGCAGTAGTAAGTCTCCTCTTGAGCTCGTGAAAGCTCTCCTTACTAGCCTCGATCCATACAAATTGATTGTCTTTCGTGGTCAGGGTGGTCAATGGTAATGCAATTTTAGAGAATCCCTATATGAAACGACGATAATATCCTGCCAAACCGAGAAAACTGTGTATCTCAGTTACTGTCTTAGGCCTTTCCCAATGTAGTACTGCCTCAACTTTTGCTGGATCCACAACCACTCCATCTTTAGATATGATGTGGCTTAAGAACTGCACCTGATCTAACCAAAAATCATACTTATTAAACTTAGCATACAACTGATGTAAACGAAGTGTGTCCAGTACTGTGTGGAGATGCTCCTTGTGTGCCTCATGACTAGGCAAATAAATCAAGATGTCATCTACGAAGACAATCACAAACTTGTCTAAGTAAGCTCGCAAGACACGGTTCATCAGGTCCATAAACACTGCAGGTGCGTTCATCAATCCAAACGGCATCACCAAGAACTCATAATGGCCATTGTGACTTCTAAAAGCAGTCTTCTAGATATCCTCTTCTCTAACCCTCAGTTGATGATATCCTGACCTCAGGTCTATCTTGGAGAACACTTGTACTAATTGGAGCTGATCAAATAAATCATCTATGTGCGGGTATCGGTTCTTTATAGTAACATTGTTCAACAACCGATAGTCAATGCATAGTCTTAGTGATCCATCCTTTTTCTTCACAAAAAGGACTGGTGCTGCCCATGGTGATCCGCTCAGCCTGATGAAACCCTTATCTAATAACTCTTGCAACTACACTTTAAGCTCTCTCAATTCTGCTGGAGCCATTCGGTATGGTGCCTTAGAGATAGGCGATGTACTCGGCACCAAGTCAATGGTAAAGTCAATCTCCCAACTTGGCGAAAATCCTAGTAACTCCTCAGGGAAAACATCAGCAAATTCATGGACAACATCGATATCGTCAAGCCGTGGTTGCTCATTGTCCTCAACAGTCACATACGCGAGAAACGCTCTACACCCTCGTGAATAAAATCATGCCACCTTCATAGAAGAAATGATGTATGTACTTGATTGACCTTTCCTACCCTGGTATACTATTTCTGGTTGCCCAGGTACAAGAAAAGTGACCCGCTTCTTTTGGCAATCCAAAGTAGCCCAATAGTTGGCTAACTAATCCATCCCAAATATAACATCATAGTCAACCATGTCTAGTAAAATAAAGTTAGAGTCCATTCTCACGCCTAATATCTCCACCGGTATATCTCGAAGATACTTAGTAGTCTCTACTATCTCTCCCACAGGTGTCATAATATCTAACCCAAATGCTAATTTATGCACACAAACATCAAGGCAATATGCAAAAATGCATGATATAAAAGAATGAGTGGAACCTGTGTCAAAGAGGGCCCTGGCATGTCAGTCTGAGACTAGAAGAGTACCTTCAACGACCTGGTGTGATGCCTGTGCCTATCCCGATGTGATAGCAAATACTCGTCCCTGACTATGTGGCACGGTAGCTATCTCTGCACCCATCTCGGTCTGTCTCTGTCTCTCTCTGTCTCTCTCTCTCTCTCTCTCTCTCTCTATCTCTGCCCCTTAGGACAGTCTTTAATGAAATGACCTACCTCTCCACAGTTGAAGCACCTGTATGACTGTCTCTGGAAAGGTGCCTGGTGATGTCGCTATGGTTGAGGCTGCCTCTGCTGCTGTGGTCTATCGAATCTATTACACCCTCACCCAGGGTGCCAACCCTTGCACCTGTAGCATCTCTTCTTCTCTGTGTCTCTCTTAGGCTTGGTCTGCGATTGATAACCTAGTGCTCTATGTGTCTACATAACACTAAAGGGCCTCTTGCCCTTAATGGGCTGGTATGCACTCCCTCTAGTCCTCAGAGAGTTCTTCTCCAACATGGAGGCCATGTCCGTTGTATCTCTCACTGTAATAGGTCGGGAAGTAATCACCCGATCTCTTAGCCAGGGTGTCAGTCCATCCACAAATTTGTCTGTTGCCTCCTTGTATGAGCCAAGTGCGGCAAGAGCAAACCTCCTTAGTCGGGTAAATCGGTTCAAATACTGCTAAACCATCATGTCTCTTTGCTTCAAGGTGGCAAACTCCTTCTTCAATGATTGTAATGCATGGGGTGGAAAGTACTGAGTGTTGAAAGCCTGTTTAAAGGCTGCCCATGTCATTATCTCAGTGGGATCTGGTCGTGTAAGTGTAAAGGTCTGCCACCAAAAGCCTGCCTCACCCTTCAGTAGGTATGTAGCTACTCGAACTTGATCCTCTAGTGCAATCTTCATGGCGTCAAATGTCCTTTCTGCCTCGAATAGCCATTGCTCAGCCTCCTCAGTATCGTCGTCACCATAAAAAGGTGACACCATCTTTTGGAATCTTTCTAATAGCTTATCTGTCTTCTTAGGATCACTAGTAGCATCACCCTCAGTGGCCTTAGATGCTGGTGGGTCCCGCACTGGCTGGGTGGAATGAATAGACAAGTCCATAGGTGCCACTGGAGGTGGTGTGATAGGGTTAGGTTTTGCAACTTGAATATCAGTCTTAACCTGCTGCTGTATGAGCGATACTAGCCCTGACATTACTTTGTTCACTAACTTGGCATCTCGATCCCCTTGATCAGAGGACTCAGCAGGTGGGACAACTAGTGTAGCAGGGGTAGACCTTGTCCTTCTTCGAGGAGCCATCTGTCAAAAGCTTAAATACCACTAAGTGTAAGTTCCACTCTCCTAGTTCCTCTTTAACTATAATTTACGGACTGTTACCCACACATAAATGGACATTTGTAAAGATTATGATGGACTAGACTGTGCTCTGATACCAACTGTGACACCCTAAGTTTTTAATACATTTTTTTTTTACATTTTATAATAATATTCGTATTCGGGATCCCATGTTAAAAAGATTCTATTAATATTTTACTACAGCATTTCTTGAAAACCTCCGGGTGTTATTTTCTATTTCCAAACATCACAAGTATAATTTAAAACATAATATAGTTTTGTGATAATAGATTTGAAAACAATTCAAATGTCTACCAATGTTAAATGCATCAGCGCCTTTATTTTCAAAACAATAAATATCTAAAACATTATCATAATATGGCCCAGGGTCTATCCATCATAACATCCCATTAAATGTCCATCATATGTATAGCCATCTTAATCAAATCCATAATATAAAAGTAAATAGTCCTTAAAGAAAATCAAATGGCAATCCTGTTTATTAACTCACATCACTATCTATCAAATCAAGTAAAGGAATCTTCCACTGCTATCACGGTTTCTCAACAGTCTTGCCCTTCCTGATGTTGCGCTCGAGATATGAGGCATTGCAAAACAAAGCAATGCCTTAGCAAACTATTGCTTATGCAGGTACATAGACAAATAAATGTAACAAAGATGGAATAACCGAATAACAATGGCGATATAATAAAAGGATCTATCATGTATGAAATTAAAATCATTATAAGCTATGCTAACATAGTATCAATTTATCAAGTACGATAAAACATGCATCTCACATATTTAAAACATGATATGATCAATGTAAATGAGCATACTATAATAACAGGGCACCCTACAATACATGGGTCCTTCGAGCGTCGCATACACTCGTATCACTGATCATGAGTACTCATATCAAACCTCTGAATGTCGTCACACCCAGGCATACCATCACATCTCCATGCTCATCATGCAAGCACACAGAATAAGAGTATGGATCGTCATGCCGTAGTGGCAACCCTCCAGGGTCTCAACCACCGCCGCTCTCCGTCGACACCATAACGGGAGACTTAACTCCATCCCCATGGAAAGGCTCGGACTAGTAGTGTGGACTATCCATGTTACCAACCCCTATCGAAAGCCATCTACAGGCAGGTGTCTATCATATCACAATCATATCACATCACAAATCTCGGAAGGGGGGTGGCCAGCCCTCTCCCTCCTAGCATGACGTCCATCGGATGAAAGCACAAGCCTCCACTTTTCTTTCTCATGGAAACCCATTCATTTTACTGATGAAATAAAGAAAGGAAAATTCTAATTAAGCATATATAGATCATATCATTCTCATAAAATCATTAGATCATAAAACCATTCGATACATGATTGAAATCAAGTAACAATCGTAGTATAAAGCTCTAAATCTCACAAAATCAGCGACTAATAATAAGTGTCATGTAAATCAAAATCAATCATAATGTTGTGATAGATGCAGGGTTTTAAAAATTAAAAAAAACATTAATTGTCGTCACCTACCTCAATGTGAGATCACTCGGTTCAAGCGTATATCCTCTTTATCTGATACATTCAGATGTACCTATCAATACCCCAACACTATCTTTAAAAAATTCTGAATTAAAAGTGCTCATTTTTAAGTTTTTAAGTTAAATCTAGGTTCGCGTCATCAATATGGTCGCAACGCCTCTTTCGGATCGCGATTTGGACATCTGTAGCTTTCAAAATCAAGTTTTTTGTGCAAATACTTCATAAATTAATATTATTAATTTATAGGGTGTCGGGCGGTGCACCAGTTTACATCGGCGACACTGGTGCCCCAGTTTACACCAGGTTACACTGGTGGCCCTGGTTTACACCGGCACCTAGCTTACACCGGCCACAACACGGGAACCCGCACTAGGGAAGACGACCGGCTTCTGGCCTTCGCTGGTGACCCCACGGTGCCCAAATCACGCCATTTTTTCACCATTTTGCTCAAAATCTTATGTATTTTTCATTTTCAACACTCCTTTGGCTTGATTTTTCCAAAAACTATGATTTTTATGCAATTTTCTCCTTGTTCATAAAAAAATTTCCCTGGGTACTGTTTTTCATGTTTTTCGGCAACACCAGCTGTTAGATCTCTCTCAAATTTAAAGGGCTTGATCTTGGGCCTCTTATGTACTAGATAAGCAGTCTGATTTCTAATCTAATATGGTTTTATTAATGAATTTACGCTCCAACAGTAGCGTAAATAGGGTTCTAGGAAAACTACATTTTTCCTGATTTTCATGCATTTCTATCTTACATATATACATATATAATATGAAAATTAAGAGATTAAGGCTTACCTCGATTTACTTGGTGTTTATTGGTGTTGCTGGAGCCTTACTCACCGAAAAAACTAGACTTTTGCAGAGGCTAGGGTTTTGGGAAAACAATGGTGCGATGAAGAGGAATGAGTGAGTGATTAAGGATCAGGCTGGGGAAGGAGTTTACGTTTGGGAAGGGGAAATGAAACTCTTCCCTTTTTTAAAGCCTTCCCTCCTACGATTTCATCGACGAAGTCACCAGATCTGATAAGGCAAGGTGGATAGGGGTGCCGTTATCAAAACCGGCCCCCATTATTTAGGGCTCTAGTAATTTACCAAAATGCTCTTACAACTTCAACGGCTCATAACTTCTTCGTTTGAGCTCTATTTTTCACGTTCTTTATATCGTTGGAATCCTATCGACGAGTAATTCCTAGTTTTTAAATTTATAAGACCAAATTCTATGTATAAGATTTTTAATTTAATTTATTTATTAAATCATTAATTTATGCTTAAAATTGAGGATATTACATAACTCTTAGCCGGCATCAAACATATTCTACTATGTAGCTAATTGGCTTGACAGGTTATGTGATTTCCTATTGAGTTGAGTACCTCAGATGAGTTTTTTGAATCAACTAGTTGACAACCCATTTTTTGTTTTTATAAACAATGAGATCTTTTGGAAGTTCTAAGCCATTCATGTTGCTCAAATTACCTTAGATTGGCTTAATAACAAACCTCAAGACCTTTGTACATTTAGAGCCTATTTTACAAAAGTAAAAAATCACAACCACTAATTTTTTTACCTTTTTAAGAGATCTAAAACAAGTGACTATGATCATCCAAATTAACTGATTTTTCATGGGCAAATATTTGAGTGTGCAGAGGGGTCCAGTATTTTAGAAAAAAGGGTTACTGACTTCTTTGCAAGCCCTAGAGCACAACTCTTACAAGGACTTTTTCCTTTATGTGATGTCTACTGCTACTACAGAATGAATATTTTTAGCCATGAAAATTGCTAAAACTAGATTACATAATAGCATGAAGGGTTCTCACTATTATGAATAGTGCATGTTAATAAGAAAATTGTAGAAAATTTTAGCATATAATTTGGCATAGATAAGTTATATTGCATGAAACTTTGTCAAGACAACTTCGACAGGGAGACAAGTTAAACTCCCTAATTTTGTAGATCCTTTAGATGGATCCTACAAAAGTTTTTTAACTTTTTTTTTGCATAATAATAAGTAAATTATATTTTATCAATATAGTAATTTGCATATTCTATGGTGTTTCTTATTTTCCAGATTTATATATTTAATATGCTCAATAATTGTAAAATCCTTTGCTGTGTTACTTCTAACCATCTTCCTCCCAATTGAGTCATAGTTCCATTCGAGTATAGATGCATATCTAATTAGTACGCAAGTCAAGTAAATCATGGGTGTGTTGTGTTGTTTTTCATTCATTCAACCATTTCTAGATATGCATCTCGGGTATGTTCTCAAGGCACAATGCTCTCAAATATATCTGATAAAAAATGGGAAGAACTCCAATTTGATTACATGGACACACATGACTCTCTCTCTCTCTCTCTCTCTCTCTCTCTCTCTCTCTCTCTCTCTCTCTCTCTCTCTCTCTCTCTCTCTCTAGATATATATATATATATATTATTTTGATCATAAAAAACCAAGATTTCATGGGTACTAACATTGATTAGTTGATTACATATTAGATGTACTCTAGATCAATGCCTATGATCAATCCAAGAAAAGGTGAATTAACAACTGAACTCGGATGATCTCAGATGATCTTGGATGATCTAATGTAGATCAAACAAGTTTTTTAATTTATTTTTACATATTTGTGATTTTCCTTGAAGACAGTGGTGTTTTTCATCTCAAATATCAAGTTTTCAATGATTTCCATGTTTCTCATAGGTGTTGCAATCAAAACCCTCACTGGTGCTAACACCCTCCGAAGGATAACTAAAAATAACTATCAGGAACCTCCAGGCGTCGATGCCTGCTAGTGTATTATATAAAACCAAGAGTCAATGCCCAATGTTGTTCTAATTTCAAATTTTGAATTTTGCATCTCATTTGTATCCGAATTTTCTTGAAGCCATGGCTTCTAACATGGAAAATCCTCATTGAACCACCTTCAATTGTGTCAAACTAGATCTCATTTTTTTCTAGTCATTTTGTCAAAATTCTCATGCAAATTTTATTTAATAAAGTAAAAAATTATGGTTAAACAGCTATTTTCATATTTCAAAGAGCTGTTTCTAATAGCTATTTTTCTCATAAAGCGTGGAGAAGCTTTGCAACATCTATAGGTCTGATCTGCAATGGCTCTTTTGTGTTTCATCTATATATATGAAGGGTTATAAGAAGTGAACTACGCTGGTAGTCAACCATATACAAGACAAGCTATGAGCATTAGTAGAAAATCTAACAATTTCAAAGCTGATAGATTAATTTTTCAGATTAAGCTCCAGGAGTTAGAGTTTCATATTCATTTTAAGCTTTATAGCCTCTTATAAAAATACAAGGTAAGGCTGTGTATTTAGACACTTTCTAGTCCACCCCTTCCCCAAACCCCATATGTAGGGGCTTTGTGTACTGGGCTGCCCTTTTTCTAAGCTTCCATAAGGAAAATCTTCAAATCTAAAAGTGACATTGTATAATCATTCTTCTCTCTATCATTTGGATTCATTTGTGAGAGAACTTCAATTTTCTTCTTATTTCAAGTTGTAAGGAGAATTGTCTCTTTGGAGAAACGGGAATAGTTCCTTACTTGTAAGACCAACTGGATCTTGGATTTTACAAGTAATTTGTATGTCTTGGGGTATATAAAATCTAACAGATCTAGTCGAGGACTAGAGGCGGATATATTTGAGAGAGAAGTGGGCACCATGTAAAGTGGCTGAACGTCCATAATGTTGTTGTGTATGATTGAACTTTATCTGCTAATTTGCTTTTAGTATTGTTTCCAATCACATTGAATTAAATATCAAGATTGTGTTTACAATGATTCACTTTCCTATCCTATTTCATAGGATTCTCAAATCGAAAAGAAGTAAAAAAAATTATTTGGGCCCAACTCAACCCTCTCCCCTCCCTCTCTTGGACCATATGCACACTATCAACGCACAGCCATATCAAAACTAAATTTGTCTATGCAACAGTTGGAAGATCATTCCCTTAAGAAAAGAAAAATAGTTGAATACCTTGAACACAAAACGGAAGAAAAATCCCACCTTGGATTTACGTATGCATTTGCAGCAAACGTCGTGGAAGCTTAAAATGATGAAGTGTATGTCTTGAATTCACAGTTAATGATGCCATTTCTTCCGAACCAGTACAGTAATTTGATTCAAAGAAGAAAAGTTAAAGAAACGAGAGAACGAACTCATTCCTTCTCACACTCAAAGCAATATAAACAACGTCAGCAAGCACCCCATAAAGCTCACTGCAGAACCAAACAATGTTAAAACAACGTCAGAAAAAAAAAAAAAAAAAAAAAAAAAAAAAAAAAAAAAAAAAAACAATTAGAAAATGGAAGTTTCCTGATACAGAAAGCCATCCGCGGCTTTTGTGCGAATATATGCGGGAGCCTTTTTTTCTATGATTTGATGCCTCTAATGGATGCGCCCCTGTACGGGACTTCTTCCATACATCGGTTTGTTATGAGGCGTTTGCGCGTATAGATCAATACCTTGGAGATGCTAATTAAATTACATTTGGGTCTTTGATGGTTGTTCATCCAAAACCATTAATCGTCTGGCCCACATCTTAGATAGGCCATAACGGAAACTCTCCACTGGTAAGTGTTGAAGTTGTGCTTCAGCTGCTGCCAAGCTAGAATTTTAGATATTTTTTATTTCTTAATTGTTTGACTGTTTCAAATAACTTGGTCAGGAGTAGTTGCTGATTTTTAGGAAGTTGTTGATTATGGAAACGTATTCCATGTAGTGTCTTATTTTTCGTTTCTTCAGTTAGTATTTTTGTTGTATTTAAAGTCATTATCAGTTCAATAAAATACATGACTTTACACAGCAAATTTCTTTGTTCTCTCTTGCTCTCAGTCTCTCATTTTCTATAAAACTCCAACAAATTGGTATTAGAGCCCTCTTCTTGAGGGACCTGTGATTGAGAGAAATTTTTTTTTTTCTTCTTTGCTTTCTTCTTCCATGGATTCAGAAGCTCCTTTTACTGCACTAGCACCACCAGTCTTCAAAGGTGAAGGTTATCATGTGCGAGCAGCAAGGATGGAGGCTCATCTAGAGGCAAATGATCTCTGAGAAGCTATGGAGGAGGACTATGAAGTTCCTCCATTACTTGCTAATCCAACTATGGCGAAGATCAAGAATCACAAGGAGAAGAAATCAAGAAAATCGAAGGCAAGAGCTACGTTATTTGCTGCAGTCTCTCCTAAAATCTTTGTCAGAATCATAACAATGAAATCAGCTTTTGAAGTTTGAAATTTCCTGAAAAAGGAGTATGAAGGAGATGAAAGGATTAAGGGAATGAAAATTATGAACCTGATCAGAGAGTTTGAGCTCCAAAAAATGAAGGATGCTGAGACGGTGAAGGAGTACTCTGACAGATTGCTTGGAATTGCAAACAAAGTAAGATTACTTGGTTCTGAATTTCCTGATTCCAGATTAGTTCAAAAAATTCTTGTCATTGTTCCTGAAAGATTTGAAGCTACCATTTCCTCGCTGGAAAACACTAAAGATTTGTCAAAGGTTAGTTTGGCAGAGTTGATGAATGCTTTGTAGGCACAAGAACAGAGAAGGCTCATGAGGTCTGAAGGGTCTGTTGAAGGTGCATGAGCTGCGAAAGCTCAGTCCAGTCAAGGAGGAAAATGGAAGAAAAATGAGAAGAACAAGAAGGGAAACTCAGGTTCTGATTCTCCCAATACCAGTGAGGGAACAAAATCTGATTTCTCTCCTTGTAAATAGTGTGGAAGAAAGAGTCATCCACCTTCCAAATGTTAGAGAAAGCCAGACCAGCAATGTGAAAAATGTCAGAAAATGGGACATCATAAAAAAATTTGCAAGAGCAACACTCAACAAAAGACAGTGACACAAGTGAATTTGCAACAAAAGAATGTTGCTCAAGTTGATGACGAGGAAGAGGAGGAGCAACTCTTTGTAGCCTCTTGCTTTGCAATCTGTCATTCAAGTGAGAAGTGGCTCATTGACAGTGGTTGTACCAACCACATGACCTTTGACCATGATCTCTTCAAAGAATTGGACACTTCAATAGCTTCCAAAGTGAAGATTGGCAATGGACAATACATTGCAGTCAAGGGAAAAGGCACAGTGGCAATTGAAAGCATTTCAAGTACAAAGCTTATCAAAGATGTGTTATTTGTACCTAACATTAGTCAAAATTTGTTGAGTGTTGGCCAGTTGATTCAAAAAGGTTTCAAAGTTATATTTGAAACAAATCAGTGTTTAATCAAAGATGCAAAAGGCAACGATGTATTCAAAGTAAAAATGAAAGGGAAGAGCTTTGCAATTGATCCATTGGAGGAGGAGCAAGCAGCATTCTCCGCAACAAAAGTCCATGCGGAAGTTTGGCACAAGAGGCTTGGACATTTCAATCATATAGCTGTGGTGAATTTGCAGAGAAAGGACTTGGTTCAAGGTCTCCCTTGCCTTGAATCTAAAATTCCAGATTGTAGAGTTTGCCAACAAGGAAAGCAATCGAGACTTCCGTTCAAGCTATAAACTTGGAAAGCTATTGAAAAGCTGCAATTGATACACACTGATATTGTTGGACCTCACAAAACTCCATCTCTCAATGGAAGTAGGTATTTCCTAATCTTCATTGATGACTATTCCAGAATGTGTTGGATCTATTTTCTTAGATTCAAGTTAGAAGTTGCTAGTGTGTTTTGGCAATTCAAGCAATGGATTGAAACACAAAGTGGTCACAAAATCCAAGCTTTGAGATCTGATAATGGCAAAGAGTACACCTCCAATCAGTTTAATCTTTTCTGTGAAAAGGCAGGGATTGAACATCAACTCACTGCTCCGTACACTCCACAACAAAATGGAGTCAGCGAGAGAAAGAATCGTACCATAATGGAGATGGCTAGATGTTTGACGTTTGAGAAAAATTTGCCAAGGGAATATTGGGCAGAAGCGGCACACACTGCAATCTTCCTTCTCGACAAGCTTCCTACAAAATCTATAGCAGAAAAAACTCCATATGAAGCCTGGTATGGTTTTAAACCTTCTTTGAAAAATCTCAAAGTATTTGGATGCTTGTGCTTTGTTTATGTTCCTCAGATCAAAAGGGATAAACTGAATAAAAAGGCAGAAGTAGGAATCTTTGTTGGTTACAGCACTATCTCTAAAGCCTACAGAATTTTCCAACCAAACACTAAGAAAATTTTGATAAGTAGAGATGTGCATTTCATGGAGAATGATGAGTGGAATTGGGAAGGAAAACAATCAGATGTGGTTCCTGATCGAGTTCCAAAATTGCAGCTCAAAGAAAATGAGTTGGTTGATGATATTCTCGTCAGAGGTGTGAGATCACTTTCTCATATTTATCAGAGATGCAATGTGGCTATACTTGAACCTACAGATTTCTGGGAAGCTGAGAAGGATCCAAAATAGATTGCTGCAATGAAGAAAGAGATCAAGATGATCGAAAAAAATGAAACCTGGAAGTTGGTGAGAAGACTCGCAGATAGAAAAGTGATTAGAGTAAAGTGGGTATTTAGAACCAAGTTGAATCATGATGGCTCAATCAACAAGCATAAAGCTAGGCTCGTTGTAAAAGGGTATGCTCAGATTTTTTATGTTGATTTTTCTGACACTTTTGCTCCTGTTGCCAAACTAGGTACAATCAGGTTGTTGCTTGCCATAGCTGCACAAAAGGGTTGCACAGTCTATCAATTTGATGTTAAATAGCATTCTTGAATGGTCTCTTGGAGGAGGAGATTTACGTTGAGCAACCTAAGGCATTTGTTGTGAAAGGGTAAGAAGATGATGTGTACTTGCTCAAGAAGGCCTTATATGGCCTGAAACAGGCTCCTAGAGCCTGGTATAGCAGAATTGATGAGCACTTGATGCAACTGGGTTTTAGAAGAAGTCTCAATGAAGCTACTCTCTACATCAAAGGTGATGAAATCAATTTTGTTGTAGTTTCATTATATGTTGATGATTTGGTGATTACAGGAAGCAATGAAGAACTTGTGAGAAAGTTCAGAGAAGATATGAAGCAAACCTTCCAGATGACAGATTTGGGAGAGATGGCTTATTTTCCAGGAATGGAAATAAAGCAGAAGAATGGAGAAGTGTTTATCTGTCAAAAGAAGTATGCTATGGAAATTCTGAAAAAATTCAGAATGGATGAATGCAAAAGTGTAGATACTCCAATGTGTCAAAAGGAGAAGCTGAGCAAAGAAGATGAAGCTGAGAAAGTTGATGAGACCTTCTACAGAAGTCTAGTTGGATGCCTGATGTATCTAACAGCTACAAGGCCTGATATCTTACACTCTGTAAGTCTATTATCTAGATTTACGAATTGTGCAACTGAAACACATCTTACAGCTGCTAAAAGAGTCCTTAGATATGTGAGAGAGACACACTGGATTATGGAATCAGGTTTTGGGCAAATCAAGATTGTGTTTTGCAAGGCTATTCTGACAGTGATTGGGGAGGTTCACTTGATTATATGAAAAGTACTTCAGGTTACTGTTTTAAGTTTAGTTCAGGTGTGTTCTCATGGTGCTGCAAGAAGCAGAATACAGTGGCACAATCTACACCAGAAGCTGAATTTACTGTAGCATGTACTGCTGTAAATCAGGCTTTGTGGTTAAGAAAAGTGTTAGTGGATTTGAATCTGAAGCAAGAAGGATGCACAGAAGTGTTTGTTGATAATCAAGCTGCAATTGCTATCTCTAACAATCCTGTTTTTCATGAGAAAACTAAACACTTCAATATCAAGTTATTCTTTTTTAGAGAAGTGCAGAAGGAAGGCTCAGTTGGTTTAAAGTACTGCAAATCTGATCTTCAACTAGCTGACATATTTACAAAGCCTCTGCCAAGAAGCAAGTTTGAGTTTCTTAGAGAGAAACTTGGAGTTTGCAGCAACCAAAGCAAGGAGGAGTATTGAAGTTATGCTTCAGCTGCTGCAACATTTTTCCAAGCTAGAATTTTAGATTTTTTTATTTCTTAATTGTTTGATTGTTTTAAATAACTTGGTCAGTAGTAGTTGCTGATTTTTAGGAAGTTGTTGATCATGAAAACGTATTCCATGTAGTGCCTTATTTTTCGTTTCTTCAATTAGTATTTTTGTTGTATTTAAAGTCATTATCAGTTCAATAAAATACATGACTTTACACAACAAATTTCTTTATTCTCTCTTGCTCTCAGTCTCTCATTTTCTATAAAACTCCAACAGCAAGCTTCGAATGGTTAATGTCGAATGGTTAATGTTTCTGTAGTTTTCTAATATCTTAAACATCCGTTTTCAACTAGAGAATCACAGTGGTTAGGATCATCATACAGAGACACGACTTTCCTGCTGCGTGGGCCATTTAGAAAGACCATCCCAACCCCACTACAAATGCTTCTTCAGTTTGTGTACTGATTTACACGCCCAAACATCGAATAGAGTTGTTAAGAATGAGGGGGGGGATAGCCATACTTATTTCATAGACGTTGCTTGAAAAAAGCCCATGAAAGTAGTCTGGAAAAAAGAGAAAAAGAAAGGAAATCTGTAGGAAGCGTAAATTACGTTTCCCGCAGAGAAACACAGAAATCCCCAAAACTTACTTGATAGATGAAAACCTCCATGCGGACTGTTCGAGATCCAAGGATCAGCCTGACCATGGCAATCTGAACTGGTATTGACTCCATTGTTACAAACACATACAAAGTAATTGTGAGGCAGGGTGTAACCACAAACCCCTTTACTCCTCGCATGCCTTACAAGCCGTAGCCAAATTGTAGTTATCCAAAATTCCTTGCCCAAACTTAAGAGAAATACCATACTGCCAACGGCTGGGATCGGTTGGAAAATCCGCTAGTGACACCACCGACGAATAGCCAGCGCATTCCAGTCCCTGAAGATCAAGTTCTCCGGTAGGACACAGATTCGCGGGTGAAAATACACAGGAGGAGTTGTTCGATGAGTAGAGAGAAAGTCCAAAAGAGATAGCGGCCGGACATGGGTATAGAGCTCCACATAGATAGGAGCTAGATGAGTCACAAATCGAGCTTCCTTTGTAGGTGAGGGAAGATGGAGATTGACAGGATAACAGGAGGAAGACTGATAAGCCCTGTTGGAATGGCCCCCTCAATCGAGACTGAAGTTTGGCGAGGATTGCGTGCATGAGCAGGTGGATATGCATGGCGGAGTGATGATCAAGGTAGACGTAGGGTAGGAAATGGATGTGATGGGATAGGACCCAGTATGGGTGGTGAGAGTAAGTTGATCATTGCTGCAGGAAACAGAGGAGGACAAGCGTGGGGACCCGCACCCATTGCCGGTGCCTAGTGGGTACCTTACAGGGAGACTGCCACATCTGTTTTTACAGGCACCGTCGGCTAAGACTGGCGTGAATGAATGGATTACGATGTTGTGGTAGGAAAACACGGCCAAGGTCTTGCTTCTTTTCTGCTTGTTTTATGTTAGAGTATTGCAAAGTTGTGTTTTGGAATTAATGGTTCATATGAGTGAGTGAGACATGATCTTAAGTAACTGTTAATAGTTTAAAAGATGACTTTTTCCTAAACAACCACTAGCTTATTACTATTATATGCAAACTCCCCGTTTTTCGAGATCGGCCGCTCGTCGAATGGTCGGCAGGTCAGTAGTGGTGGAGATCAAACAATATCAAGGGATTGTGCCCTTCTTATAAGAGACCTACTACGGGGGTTGTATACGTATACTCCTATTTAATTAGGATTTAAATGTATGTGCCATTGAAACATTGAACTTGTGGATCATCAAGGGTAACCAATATGGTTCTTCATCCAATTTGGCATCCCACATCAAAGATCCGGTAAAAGAATCAACGGATCACCCAAACAAGGCTCTAGGACTATCAAATACAGGTGATATCAGCAGCAACCGGACATATTCATGGTTTGCCGTTAGACCCTGATCCATTCATTTTCTTTGTCCTCCCTAATTTAGGCCAGCCTAAAAAATTCATATCTTTCCAATGCTTTTAGCTGTGCTCCCCTACTTTAGGCTAGCTGCAAAAATTCATATCCTTGATCATGGACTTTTCAACTCTGGAAACTAGAAAAATAAAATAAAAAAAATGAAGCTCTAAGCAGCCAACGGGCATGAGTTTCTAGCCTATATAGGAGAAGGTAAAGAAGATGAATAAATCGGATCATTGATCCAAAGATTGGGTCTGGAATGAAGGGTCACTGACTCAGTCCCATCGTATTTCTCATAAGAAAAATGGGTAGGAGAAAGCCATGGTCACGCATCCTGCAACCGAGATTTCTTGGAGCCCACATGGGTAAGATTGAATCTGTTGATCCGATTGCTGGACGAAAGACCATTTGGTTCTCTAACTTTTCTTGAGTGGATGATCCTATTCTCCTGATCAAGTGAGGGTTTTCTATGGTTCTTCCGGGAAAATGTTGACGTCGGACTATAACTTGAGGATGGGATCAAAACGACGTCTGTTCTGCTGTTGATAATCTACAAATTTAACCATAGATCAAGGCAGATCTTTCCATGTGGGTCCAGAAGATGTACTTATGTGAATATCCTAACAACGCCTCTCTCCATATGTAGTCTAATTATTATTATTATTTGCTCGTTTTTGGGGATGAGAATAGCTTTCTTCTTCGTCTCTTAATCCCACATTAGTCTTTTACATTGATGGCTCTTATACTAACATTACTTTGACTTTGTAAGTTGTACTATGATTCTTCGTTGATGAACTCGTTGATTGAACTTCTTTGTTTATGATCTTTTGCTCTTTTCGAATAACGCCGCGCTGATCTTTGCCCATACATCTTGTTTTTATCGATGACACTCAGACAACTTGATTTTATATGCTGTAATATGACTTCATTCATAAACTCGTCAATCGAAAATTTTTTGTTTAAGAAAGCACTAGATAATGGCACCAGCCATGTTTTGGTCCCATATACTGCCCTTATTTTAAAATCTTCCATTGGTTCATACAGTTCACACTGACCTGCAGTAGCCGATGGAAAATATTCTCATATGTAAATTAATAAAGGTAGCAGGGTTGATGGGCCATAGCTGATGGATGCAAATATCAGCTCAATCTTTTATTCATAGTGAAATATTTGAACATCTCGTATTGATAATCTTCTACTTACTGAGTGCAACTTTTCTATATCTGAAGTCCTGCACAATCCGATCTCTTGGTATCTAGAGACGGGCAGAGAGGTCGCATCGAATATTTGCGAAACAAATGGTAAAACCTCTGCAATGGTGTAGCAAACTGCAAACATGTATTATTAGAGTAACCGGTAGCCAGTAAGGATGGTCTTAACATCCGAAGAAATTAGACGCTCTTTTTTTTATATGTTTGGTATACCAAAAATAGGTAATCTACGAGAAATCAGTAATTCTGATGATCTTAACCAGTTTTCTTTGGTACTTGAGAAAATTAGTAAAAATGGATGCGTCATGACTTTCAAACTCAATGGAACATTAGCTAAAACTGCAGCTCAAAAGAACAAATTAACATATGCTAAAAGCATTCATTAAGTGTAAAATTTAGACTTTAGGAACATGACAAACAGCTTAGATCTACAGAAATACTTTATTGTGCATGAGAACAAGAAACGTTCACTTCTGGACGGCTAGAAGAGTCACTCCTGTCCCGGTTGGAGGTGCTTGTGGGTACCTGAGATCAACATTTACAAGCACAAAAGGAAAAGAAAACGTCCTGCCCCGTGTCGAGCACTTTTTTAACACAGTTAAAAGAGGAACGGCATTAGGATGCTCCCACATGGTAAGTTGCCACGGGGAACACTGCTTTTGCATAAAGAGCCCCATTTTTGGTTGATCCCACTGTTTAATCTGATTTCTCCTTCTTGGTATGTCTTGAAGACGAAAATCACAAAACACGGACAATTCTAGCATCCAGAAAACTATGCTTTTGGCAGTTGAATGCATGTGGGCCATTTTTTATAAAAGGTTGTATCCTGTGATCAGAAGTATATGTTACCAGGCTATAGAGTTCCCCAATTTGCAGTGTTTTGATTAGCAGAAATTCAAAGCCAGAGAGATGAGTTGTACATTGTCAGATCAATCAAAAATGGGGCTTTCATGCAAAAGTGCAGCACCAGACAACAACAACTTCCCAAGTGGCTATGCCCTCTGTAGAATTCCTCTAATGCAAAACTTGAGAAGACGATTGCACTTGATTGTCAGCCAAGATGGTTTGCTGGATTCGGTTAATAACTTGATAGAAAAACGGATATTGCTTTCACTAAACTGCATAAAATCCTACTAACTAAAAGAACTTTTCCATATCAATTGCCTCCCAAGCTGGTTAGTGTTAGCAGTTCTTGAGATGAAATGAGCTGACATATGATAAGATTATATACGGTCTAGCTCACTTTACTGTTGGGGTGGACCCCTACGTGGTTCATACCTACATGAATGAGATTAAGTCGATTTCTAGAATCTCAACACTTACAGAAATTGTCAAAGCAAAATAGAGAAAGTTAAGATTTGCAACACCGCAAATCTTGACATTTAGACATGTGTATCTCCTATAAGTAGGAAATGTTTGAGTATGTGATTGAGTGTGAGTGAGAGATATGTAATTTGATCAAATGATAATAAAATCTCTTCCCGTGGATGTAGGCCAAGTTTGGTCAAACCACGTAAATCTCATTGTCTCCTAATGCGTGTGTGTGATTGAATCCTCTTCCAACTAAGTGGTACCAGAGTAATGCTGCACATCCTACAAAGCAGTATTAGAGCTCCGCTGCATCCAACAAAGTGCTATCAGAGCCAGAGAGGATGGCAAAGGGAGGATCACAAATTATAATCTGTCTCCAAAGAAAACTGTATGACGGTGTGGTTGTTGACGATCAGGAGCGAGTGATCTCTCGATTTGAGATCTCCAACACAAATGGAATGAAAGCTAGATATATATAGCACTACTTTTGCATTACGCTGCAACCATCAAAGGAGGAGGAGCTGCCGGTGGGCTAAGTTATCAACAAACAATGTAGGCCAAAGAGAGGCCTCCAAGACGCCAATCCAAAGACAGATCTCCAACACAAATGGAATGAACGCTAGATATATATATATAGCACTACTTTTGCATTACGCTGCAACCATCAAAGAGGAGCAGGTGCCGTGGGCTAAGTTATCAACAAACAATGTAGGCCAAACAGAGGCCACCAAGACGCCAATCCAAAGACAGATGTCAAACCAGAAGAATTGAAGCCTAGTCTTCGTAGACCTAAGAAGACTGAAAAGGTCATGTCAGAAGAGTAACCCGCTACAGTGGTTGTTGCTATGCAATCAATTGAAACAAAAAAGAAAACAAAAGTTGAACGCCAGAAGGCTGTCAAAGTCTTCAAAGAATGGTGAGTGGTCGAAGCGATGCAGCTAGCCAAAAGAAGAGAGATTGATAGCAGACGATCACGCGATCCATTGATTGTTAATCAAGATTGGAGAAATTAGTAGCGCTAGCTGAAAACCGAAAATGAAAATTGAAAATAAAATAAAATAAAATAAAATAAAAATTGCCCAGATCTGTGCCAAACGAAACCATCCTAAAGAAGCTCGGATGAAGATTCAAGATGTGGTGAAGGAAAATGAAAAGAAAAGTTGTGGGGGGAGCAACTGACCCACCACCACAAAAAGAACTGATCTAAGAGAAATCCAAATACTAGTCGCATGCTGAATGCCAACAGAATATCGGAGATGATAGAAGAGTGATGGTCAATCTCTACTAACAAGAAGTTGTTGTAGATATGGGACAATCACTAATCGAGGAAGAGAAGCCAAAAAAGAGGAATTGAGCTGATGTTTTCTACATTCATCAGTCGGCAGCGGAGACAATACTACTCTGTGGGCTGTCAGCGGAGACAGCTGGAAAAAGAAAGATAAAAAAGAGGAAAGAGGAAAGAAAGGAGAAAAAGATGAAGAAGAAGAAGAAGAAGAGGGATTTAATAATAATGTTTTTTGTAATCATTAAAGAAAAAGAAAAAGAAAAATGTGATTTGTCAGTGCTACAGGAAACTCAAATTTGTAATGAGCTGCTAAAGTAGGCGAGTTATATAGCACTGCGTATAGGACTCAGTTTCATACCAAGTGGCAACAAGAATGACTCGCTACAGTAGATGTCGGAGAAGGACCGTATCGCAATAGGAACAACTCCCTACTAAAGATGTCACAGATATGTGCAAGTTGTTGACTCTTGCTAGCAATTTAGGGAGCTGAACCAAGTTGCAATGGTTAGTACATTCTCTATTCATGGGCATGGAGGGAGAGATTGTTGGGGTAGACCCGCATGTCGTCTGTACCCATGTGAATGAGATTAAGCCAATTTCTAGAATATCGACACCAACAAAAATTGTCAAAGTAAAATAAAGAAAGTTAAGATTTACAACACCGCAAATCTTGACATTCAAATCTGTGTATTTCTTATAAATAGAAGATGTTTGAGTATATAGTTGAGAGTGAGTGAGAGATATGTAATCTGATCATATGATAATAAAATCTCCTCTCCCATGGATGTAGACCAAATTTGGATGAACCATGTAAATCTCCTTGTCTCCAAGTGTGTGAGTGATTGTCTTCCAACTAAGTGGTGTCAGAGCAACGCTGCGCATCCTACAAAGCAGTATTAGATCTCTATCACATCCAACATTAACCTGGGTTGAGATGAGCAATTTTAGCGTCAGATGAAATAAGATGATTGAAAATTTAACTTAGCTGGGAGTTATGATAAGATGAATTTCATCTCAATCGTCACTATAACAATGAGATAAGGAGACAGTATTTCATCTCATCTCGGCTCAAGCACCACTAATAGTTAGATAGTCCATATCATCTCATATCACGTCGGATCATCTCATCTCAAGCACCACTAACCCCTTGAAATAAAGTTCTAATGAAACTAGTTAGTTGGACCAGCCGACTCTCTTTGTTTCATATTGAGTCAACCATTAGATACTGCATTTGGGACCCTAACTTTGCAATCTGATGGACCGAAGAGTGCAAAAGGCAAAGAAGAAGTTCATTGTCTATTGGCTGAAGGAAATAGCCTAGAGTCCAAAAGAACTCAAGAAGAGCTCAAAGTTACTTTAGTAACAAATTAGGCAATCACTATGTCAAAATTATAGAATCCAGATGTCTAACGCTCAATCTCTACTCATAAGCCAAAACTATTTCAAACAGTAGTCATAGTAAAACGGATAAAATATATTTCAGCTAGAATTCAACAACTTCTTCCAAAACTAACTGAAAAAGAATCACAAATCAGCCTAACTGGAATCTTACTGAAAAAGTAAGTTCTCACTTAAACAGTGATTAGACCATCAATGAAGATGGCCAAGTAGACTCCACTTGTTTTTCTCAACAATGGTCTTCAGATTAAACTCGTTCATGAAAATGATGCCCGCCTTTTCCTCTCTCTTTGTTTTCTCCCTCTAGACTTTTTTCTTTTACTCTTCTTTTGGACTCTACTTAAGCCCACCTTCCTCTTCGCCAAAAACCAAAACAGACCAGCACAAAAGTAAGTCCAACATATTAGAAATCTGAGAGACTTGTTCCTTCCTCTTCCTTTCTTCTTGTCAAAATGCCACTAAATTTTTTGGCTTTTGCTCTGTTCCGTTTGTTCTCAGACATTTATCAAGAAGACCCCTACAGATTCTTCACTTGGAACATCACTTATGGGGGCATTTACCCTCTGGGCGTCCGGCAACAAGTACCCAGCAAGAAAATGTCGATGATCTTTCAAAGTTATTGGCTTTTCTCTTTCTGGGTTCTACTAAAATCAGAGAAGATTACTGGGTTTTTCAATATAATAAGTGCTATTTACTTCTGATTAATGGGTTATTTTTGTTCTTATATAGAGGAAATACTAATCAATGGCCAATTTACTGGTCCTAATGTTCACTCTGTAACAACCAATAGCTTGATCATCAACGTATTCAATAGCTTGCCAACGATTCAATAGTGAAATTCGTTCCATTTGAGTCCTGGGTTCTCACTGCTACTGGAATTTCTAGTGGGTTGATTGAGGTACAGAGTTCATAAACAGGGGTAACCCTTTTTCATTTGGGAAAGAAGACATTATTCTTTAATTTTCTCTTTTATCAATTCCTTTTTGAAGTGTCAATTTTTTCTTTCATTAACTCAGCCCCTGCCTCGTCACGGTTCAAGGGCCAACTGGGCAGTCAAACTTCCACTTAACCAGTCCACATATCCAAACATTAGGTGGAATTGAAAACAGTTGCGAAGTCTAAGGTGCAATTGCTTTGAGATGAAGTTAGGCTTATTTTTTAAAAATCTTGAAAAGTACGCTGTTTTTATGATAATTTTCTCTTCACATATTGTCCTTTCCAATCCCAAATTGCCAAGATTATACCAGATTGTGATTGTACTATTAGTCAGACTCATTTTTTAACAATTTGGTAAATCTGATATTTGTTACAATTCATATGTTGGTGATTGCATTTGATTTTGGAATATCAATAGGAAAACCCATTTGACACCTATTTGAAATATTTCAAAAAACATCAGATAACACCTCTAAGGGTGTTCCTATTAGTTGTTTTCCTATCATTTCCCTTGATTTTGTGAGTAGGTAGGATGTTATGTGGTGATTGATTGGTTCTCTAATCTTATAATCACCAAGGAACTTGTTCTTTTGGTAATAACTTGTTTTCCTTGGTGTAAAGTATAAACTACGAAAAAAATCTCAAGATACCCAATCTAGTCCTATTCTTGTATTTGAAGCTATCTATCATCATTATTTGTCAATAAGGAAAGCATATAGAGGCATATAAGAAAAAGAAGAATGTAAAAGGTTGTGTTATCGTGTCTTAGATTTTATTGAAAATTATAAAAGTTATTGATGTTTTGGTTTCTTAATGACTGGTTTTGAGAATCAGTGGCATGAAGCCTTATAGAGGCATATAAGAAAAAGAAGAATGCAAAAGTTATGTGTTATCGTGTCTAAGATTTTATTGAAATTTTAAAAATTGTTGATGTTTTGGTTTATTAATGACTGATTTTGAGAATCAGTGGCATAAAGTGAAGTCTCTCACCTAGGTGATTAGGGTTCGAGGCCATGCAAAGAGTGTATGTATACTCCAAGAAATTCTTTTGACTATTATATTCTTGTTTGTGAAACATGTATAGTGTCTGTTCTTTTCATTTGTCTTTGAGTCATAAAAATAAATAAATAAATCAGCTTCTTGGATGGCATGTATGAGCAATGTTTCTTTTCTTGAGAACTCCCATTCGACACAAGATTCAACGGACAATTAGAATTTAGAAACATCTATGTAACTTATCTAACAAAATATTTACAAACATAAAATATCCAAAAAAAATTAACTAACATATATGGGTATTATTGTCATATAGAACAGTTGTCTTTTTGTTCAAAAACAAGAACCCTTTTCCAAAGGCTTTCCCAAGAAGCAATACAATTAACAAAAACTAGATAGCTTCCTCTTCAAAAATAATATTATATAAATATTTTTTATATGGATACTCAAGTAGGTTTTTGTAAATTACTCATAACCTTTCTTTATTAAAGTAAAAAAGCTACAATCTAGTGCTGTAGGGTTGATGACATACTATAAGCTATGTTGTAGGCTATTGTGTTAGCAAAAATTTGAAAGACTCTTTTTACACTTGAGGGTAACAATTTCATAAAATCACAAGTGTTTTTTTTTTTTTTGGCAAAAGCCATCTAGCGTAGTTGGTCATAGATGTCATGGCATCTCTCCTCATTATGCTTGGTCAAAGGGTCGAGTTGGAACTTTTCCCTTATTGGGTAGATTTCAAGTAGATTTAGGAATTAGGATATGCTTCTAAGTAGTTTGCTTCATAAGTATTAATTCAATAAATAAATAAGTACTTTTCTTGCTTTTTTTTATTTTCAACCTTTCATAATTGAAGAAGCACTATTATAAACAATTATTATATTAACAATCAATTTAGAAAGGTTTCAATTGAGTAAACCTACCCTCTTTCCCTAAACTTCCTGATCCACGAACACTACCAATAGCAATGGGAATGATTGCACAAAACTTTCCATTTGACTATTATAGTCTCAAATAAGATGAAAAACAACTAGCTAAGAGAAGCAATTCAAATTCCAAAACTCATTGTTGATATCTTTGAATACACTCTCATGATATTGACGTGTCATACTTTAAGAACTCAAAAACTCAACTTGAAATGGAGCAAGTTGAGTTAACTTGAAGTGACTTCCAATGACTAGAAAATACTCAAGTGTTTCTAATAATATTTTGTTTAGTCTGTTATATGTAAAACTTCACTTTACACATAAATGTAATTGTGGAGTGAGTTGGTAATATGTAGTATTACTATTTTAAATGTCATGAGTTAAAATTCTAAAGGAAATAAATTATTTTTGTTTTATGCCAAGTTGACTTGAAAAGTTACTCGGTTTGCTACCAAGTCAAGTAACGCGAACAAGTTCTGCAAGTTGACTCCTAAGTTTTACAACTATGCAACAAATATATTATCTTCTAAAGGCCTAATACTAGTGATTTCTCTCTTCTCTTTAGATCTCTATCCCTTATTGGTAAATTGAAGCTATGGCTACATTTATTTTGAATCTTCATCCCTAGCTTGTAATTAAATAGAAGTTATGGCAATGCACTCCTTTTGCAATACATTATCTTTCTTAGTTTTGAGAAGAAAATACAATGGTGGTCAAAAACAGAAACTCTAAAAGAATAAAAAATAAAAATCACCAAATATTAGAATGAAAGAATTAGAAAAGGAGAATCTCAAGTAATTTCATCAAATAATAGTAGATTAACACATTTTGTGATCTTGATGAAATCAATGTTTTATTTTCTAACAGATAGGTATAGATAAAATTTACTTGGCTTTTCTAGATTGTATTTAAGATTCTAGTTTCCAATGCTTTAAAACTCTTATTATGTAAAACATTGCCACTTTTAGTGTTAAAATTTCTAAGGCTTTACAATCACATTGATGAATACCTCACCAAACATACGTTTGGAACCCCTAAAAGCTCCACATTTGCTAGAGGGTGAAGCCTCAAAATGGAACCCAATTATTGATAGCTCCTTCCTCCAATATGTTGCAAGGGAAAACCCTAAAAAGAAGGAAGTGGAGGCTTTTTATAAAGAAAAAGAAGACAAAAATGAAGAAAGAGAAGAAAGAAAGAGAATGACCAAATAGCTTGCTGGTTTAATGTGACAACCCGGGTTTTTCAACACTTTTTAATAAAACTTTTCGAAAGGTGGGGCCCCAAATTTTATAAAAATCAAAACAGCGAAAAACAATTTCAAACAAATTTCATTTCTAGAAAACCCCGAGGGTCAACCATCGACTCAAAACTCAAAAAAAAATAATAAAAAAATTCAAGTAACATTTTTTTAAAAATAATTTTACTACTCTAGGACTCATCCAGTCAACAACCACATTCCCATAACAATATAATCAAGTTCAATAAGATAGATATACATACACAGTCCCTGTGGAATTAGAACATACATCTCAATGAGACATCTCGATCACTATTCATCTAACTCCCCATCAGTCCTGTCTTTCTCTCAATATCCAAGGCATTGCAACAATAACACAATGCCTTAGCAAGCAATGAGATGCATGTTTTAAAACATGATATGATCTAATATAAGTGAGCATGCAATAACAACAGGGCACCCCAAGGTATGTGGGTCGCACGAGTGTCCCATACACTCGTATAACAGATCATGAGTATTCATATCCAACCTCTGAGTGTCATCACACTCAGCCATATAATAACATCTCCATGCTCTTCATGCAAGCATACATAATAAGAGTATGGATTGTCATGCCCCAGTAGCAACCCTCCAGGGTCTCAACCACTGCCGCTCCTTGTCAACTCCATAACGGGAGACTTAACATCCGTCCCCATGAAAATGCCCGGACTGGTAGTGTGGACTATCCATGTTACCAACCCCTACCAAAAGCCATCTGTGAGCAGGTGTCTATCATATCACAATCGCATCACAAATTTCAGAGGGTAGGTGGCCAGCCCTACTCCCTCCTAGCATGACATCCAACGGGTGAGAGCACCCGTCATAAAACACAAAACATGAAAATTGTGTATCTCAAAAATCAGGAACACCCATGGCTCACAATCCCCAAGGCACGCCCCTCATCTCGGAGTTAGCCTCTCAAAGGACTAGCCACTAAGCCTCCACCATCTTCCTTATCAAAATTCATCAGTTTCAGTGGTGCAATAAAGAAAGATAATTTCTAATTATGCATGAATACGTAGTATCAATTTCATGAAATCATCAATCATAAATCCATTCAATACATTCTTGAAATCTAATATCGATCATATCATAAAACTCGAAGTCTCACAAAATCGTAGACTAAATAAACAAGTGCAAATTAAATCACAATCAATCATGATGCTATGATAATGCAAGGGTTTTTAAATCAAAACATAACATTAAATGTCGTCACCTACCTTAATGTGAGATAATCCACTTCAAGAGTATAATCCTCTTAACTCGTATGCATAGATGTATATGTCACTATCATAGTACCATTTCATGTTATTCATTACAGCATAGCGAAATCTATGGCGATCCAACTGTTGGATCATTCTCTAAGATCTCTAATTATGATTTGGTCCTTAATCCTAACGTTACTTATTATTAATTTGTCCTATCTCATGTTTATCTATTCGTTTTTGTGTGTATCTAATGTTTATACCTTAATCTAGCAATCATATCATTCTCATATCAATAATTTCGCAAGATCTAGTTCAGACCAATGGTCTAGATCAATTTCTAGAGTCATCACACCTAATATGCCCCATAGAACCCTTATTTATTGTCATACGTTATCTCGTTGTTCAAGTCCTAGGGCCTGATCACCCTTTGATCTTCCGATTCTAAGTTATTGAATAATATTTTATAATTTGACTAATTTAAAATTAGTCAAATATAAGTTTTTAAGTCAAATCTAGGTCCAATTCGTCAAGAGAATAGCAACGAATATTTTCGATTATGATTTGGACCTCTATAGCTCCCAAAATCAAGATTTTTGTAAAAAAACTTTATAAATTAATATATTAATTTATAGAGGTCGGGCAGGGTGTTTGCACTAACTTACACCAGCGGACGGGGTTTACACCGACGTCCCCGTAATGCATTGTCTCCAGGACGCCCGGCGCATTCCGGTCATCTGGGACAGCACGTGTGAGCATCCCGTACACATGTGTTGCGCGTGTGCGCAACAAAGCACCCGTATGCGCTGTTCACATCTGTGCATCCTGGTGGGCCTCTTGGGTGCACCGTCCATCGGGGATGATGAACCCGAGCCGTCCACGTTGTTTTTTCTTGATCGGAGCCTCAGAAGCTTCGATTTTTTATCTATTTTCGCCATTCCTAGGGTTTTTGGGTCCAAAGATCACAATGAACAGCTTAGATTTTTCATTTGCAATGTCCTTATGAGACACCCGAGTTTTACTAAACTGTTTCCCATATTTATACGAAAATAGCAATAGTTTATTGCTAGAAAATAGATGGGATCCCAGCGTTAAGAAAATACCATTTAAGAAAATACCGAGAGTCATTTTACCTCAAAACCATACTGAAAAACATAACCAAAAATAAACCTTTTGAGCATGATCACAAATTAAAACCATAGTGAAATTTTTGCAACTGCAAAGATACATGATAGTGAAAGTTCCAAAGCTCCAGGGTCTGTCCAAGATCACCACGTCATCCATGCATAAGCATATAAACACTATACAGTGATATGGGTCTAATTTATAAATATCTACAACGACTAAGTAGAAGTCCAAATATCCATTACCAATTCAACAAAAGTACACAACTCTGTCTTTGTATCTGACAGTATTTGTCCTCAAGTCCCCGTCCAGCTCCACTCTAGTCCACCTTCTTCCCTTTCTGACTGTTGCGCTTTGATTCTGAGGCATTGCAAAACAAAGCAATGCCTCAGCAAGCCATGCTTGTGCAGGTGATATACATTCAAGTAAACTTAATAAAAACAAATCACGTGATGCAAGGCATAAAGACCGTAAATTGGTCAAACATAATATAAAGTCTTAAATCACACGATGAAGGACATACCAAGTCCATGAAATAAATAAGATATCATCAACCATGATATCAGGACATGCATAATCCAAGAAAATCTAGAAATACATAAATGCATGTCAAAAGTATCAAACATCATACACAGTCAAGCCCTATGAGTGTCTCACGTACACTCACGGCAATATGGGGTCTGCTCTCTATACCATCCGCTTTCACCCTTTTACCCTCACGAGCACTTAGGCACTCACGGGAACGACACGTTCCACTTTCACTTTCACCTTTTCACCCTCACGGGCACTCAGGCACTCATGAAAAGTCACGTTGCACACCTGCTTTCACCCTTTCACCCTCACGGGCACTCAAGCACTCACAGGGTGAAGAAATGCATCCTACCACAGGATCAATAGTCTCAAACACCAAGACAGAGCGACTCCCACATGTCAAATTACCAATAAGCAAGTGAATATCACGAAGATATATTAGAAATAGTGCATGCAAGAACCACCCGAAAGATAGCATGCACACGAGAAACTACATGCTGAAATCAATCTCATGCATATGGTAAGGCATAAATCACATGCCTCAAAAACTCAAATCACCAAATCATCATTTGAGCATCATGGAAAAATTATGAATGAAATCACCTATCTCGGTATCGCACTATCCCAAACAAACGTGTAAACGATATCAAGGTGTATGCCCTGATGTACCTGTCACGCCATAAATCATTATTCATTGTTAAGCCTCTCATTTTCTCCATGATCCCTACATTTTCTATTTCATTTAGTAAACCACAATTACCAAAATCTAAAGCATGATCATCCATTAATCAACTTAATCTAAGTCATTTAATAGTGTTTAGTAGTTTGGCTATTAAAAGGCTACTCCAAACTAGGTTTTCATCTTAAATCTAAGTCCGCCTTGTTGAGACGATCACAACGCCTCTTTCGGATCGTGATTTGGACCTCTATAATTTCTAAAATCAAGT
This sequence comes from Warburgia ugandensis, assembly GCA_035236585.1. Lineage (NCBI taxonomy): Eukaryota > Viridiplantae > Streptophyta > Magnoliopsida > Canellales > Canellaceae > Warburgia > Warburgia ugandensis. The sequence goes on from CP141139.1 coordinate 34,867,743, forward strand.
TTTTTATGCATAAGGGGTCAAAAATCCAGAAAATGGCCCCGCCACACGTGCGGCGCGTGCCATCTACACGCGCGTGCACTACGAGTGTGGCTCGCGTATGTGGACACACACCCATCTGGAACTAGAGAGCGTTGGCACAAACACGCTCTATACGTGGGGGACGGCCGCACAGCGTGGCGCTCCCTCGTCCGTTCCTTTTTCTTCCCGGTGCAGGTTGCCGTTGCCGAAAACGACAACCGGACTGGTTCGCGGTCGCCGGCGACCGCAGGTGCTCCGTTTTTTGCAATTTTTACACCTCTGTTTCTAGTTTTTCACGTACATTCCATTTCCACCCTCTATTTTCACAAACTCATTCATTTTCTACCGTTTTTCCATGATTTTTCCTTCGTTTCTAAAAACCCTCACCTACTGTTTTTTGGGGTTTTTGGCGTCTCTAGCTGTCCAATCCCCATGATATTTCATGGGTCTGTTTCTTGCATCATCACATACAGGATGAACAGCCCAAATCCTCATCTGGCACCGTTCCATCAACTTATTTGAAAACAATACTAATGCACTTCCTCATAGGAAAACGGCAATCCACGCCGTTTTCTGGCGCTAAAACAATGATCAAGCATTAGAGATGGGGAAAGCATGGGGGTTGGCCTACCTCAGTCTAGTCGGCCACTCCCAATGACCTTTCAAAGATTGACGGCATCCTCGCCGTGAATTGGTCGCCAGTGGGTCAGTTATGGGGTAAGAGAGAAGAGGGAGGGAAGTGCATTTGAGGCACTCCCCCCTCTTAATGTTTTCCTATATGCCTCGTTTTTCTTCTTTTTTTTAAATAGTAAATATTACACCTTAACATGAGTCTAACCATGTTCCAAGGTTTTGAATCCATAGGCCATCCAACGGCCATTCTGATCAAATCTAGCCTGGATCTGTGAGAAGAAAGTTGGAAAACAAGGTAAATAACAAGTTAAAGTATGTAGCTTACCTGATTAGAGTCGAAATTGAGAGATCGGAGCCCTCTAGCGGGTGCAAACTTCAGTTCATTTTCGCAGCGTGCATAGGGGGAAACGAGGGTTCTCCTCTAGTTGTTTAGCATGGGAATGGAAGGGGAAACTTGTATTTTATAAGCTAAGACCAGATTTTTCCGAATGGAAAGTAGATCACCGCCTCCCTCCATTAAAACTCTAATGGAATTGGAAAAGGGGTGCTGTTATCAAAACGACTCCCTTTAATTAGCGTCTCTAACAAATTACCAATTTACCCATACACTTAAAATGGTCATATCTCACTCATCCAAACTCCTTTTTTGACGTTCTTTATACTGTTCAATTCCTATCGACATGTAATTTCTAGTTTTAGTGATTTCAAAACAAATTTCCATGCATAAAATTTTTAATTAATTTATCTTATTTTATTACTAATTTAGGGTTAAAATTTGAGGTTATTACATTTAAAATAAGTAATATTGTTTATATAATAGAGAAAAGTTGTTAAGGACAAAAATGCTTACTAAAATTTACTCAATTTGCCACTCTCTAGGGTTAGCCCATGTTTGACTAGCTTTTGCAAATATGATGACCTCAATATACCTTGTTATAAGTTATCAGCCCCTTCTAGTGCAGACTATACCATTACAATCATCATTTATATTACATAGAAGCTCATTTGCTAATGAAGAGTGATTGGGATGTAATCCTTCATAGGAGAAGTCTTGTATTTTCTCCCAACCAAGTGTAGCAATCCTTCCAGTAAAGAAATATGTTAAGAAGTTCATAAATATTTATCTTCAAGGTTAGGAGTCTCTATAGACAAGAAATAAGATGGTTGAGAATACCATTACATTTTGTGACTCAGATACAACCCAAACTTTTTCAATAATAGTGGTTACTACCCATTGCAAATTGGTTTTGATGGCTAGAAACTCCAAATTATAAATATCATATTCATGAGTGATGATTAAAGAAAAAGGAAAATTTTATAATATTTAGCCATCTTTTTAATAATTATCAAATAGCATTCCACTCTTCTAAAATTTCAAATACCAAGCCACTTTTCAATGATTAATAAAGTTTAAAAAAAAAAGAAAAAGAAAGCACCAATGCCTTTCTTTTAATTTCTTACTTAATTATAACATTCTCTGCTTAACCAAAAATTAGAAGGAGAAATTACTTTCAGATTTCTCTCTTTATATTTCCTACAGGAGGAATGCTAGGTAGAAGGCCCTTTAAGCACTTCTTAGAAGGGCCCCTTATTTTTTATGGATGGGGCCCGCCTTTTGATGATTGAACTAGTTCATTTCTTTTACATGCATGTCTCCATCCCATGAGCTAAAATGCTAACTAATATCCCCTTATATGTTTTTCCCTCACTTTTACATGGTTGAAGCCCATATTTTTTGCATTCCTAGGAGAGAGAGAGAGAGAGAGAGAGAGAGAGAGAGAGAGAGAGAGAGAGAGAGAGAGAGAGAGAGAGAGAGAGAGAGAGAGAGAGAGAGAGAACTATATCTCTTTTTCATACAAAAAGACAAAAGAAGATTCTCCTTTCTAATCTTTGTTTAACAAATATAATAGGAAAATAAATGTAAGAACTCAAAAGAAAGGGATTAATATCTTTTTTGAAAGAAATAGGTTTACTAGAGGGGATCATATCATGATTATAGTGGCAAATATGTCATTGAAAAGATGGAGAGAAAAAATGGCTAGGTATTTGAATTTTAGACAAGTGGAGATAGTATTTGACATTTCTTAAAATGTTGGCTAGATATTGGAAATTTTCCCTTAAAAATTGCAGTATTAAGATCTATTATGTCTTGATATGGCATCGAAGACCAGATTGGTCATTGCAAAGAGAGACATTTCTTGTAATTTTGTATATAAATTAGTATTTATCATCTTCTGCAAAAAATAGTTATTGAGATATCTTATAAACTATTAGAATACTTAGAATTATTTGTATGTACTAATACCTTTTCAAAATGTCCTTCTCTAGTAGTTGAATTATAAATGTCTTTTGAGAAAGCAAAATGTAAAGCTTTAAACATAGAGCTACAAAATTCATATAACAACATAAACAGAAGTTAAAAATTTTCCTCGATAGAACTACATCAATAGCCACCAATGCGTTCTATGATGGGGACCTATTCTTAAGTTCTACATTAACTTCAAGATAAATTAGGGCCTCCGACACTTATCATTACCAAAAGGATGTGTTCAATTCACTCAATGTTGCCAAAAGAAATCATAGAAATAGTCAAGATCACATCATAAATCTAGTCATTATCTAATGAGATACTACTTAGCTAAATGTGGCAACCCATAATTTGGTTGTAATCATCTATCTTATTCAATCTATCATACACAAGCATATAAAATGCCAGCCAATACATACAAATTTAGAGCTCTTTTGGGTGTAAAATTTTATAAATTTGTGAGAAGCCAAAATCATAATTTATCCGCCAACATTATTAAAAAAAGACTACGAATCTATATAAATCATGATTTTATCTTGTTTTGGCAGTGTTTTCATTGTTTTGCATACAAATTTAAAAGGTAGTGATCTATTAATCAAAATGCCCTTATAAATTATTTTGTCTTTGGAAACTAACTATGGATTTTTAGCCTTTTCATCACTTTCTTTGCAACTCAAAGAGATAATCGAGGACATTTTTTTTCTAATTGCATCCTTGTGGAGAAAAAGGCTTTAAAAGTTTTTTATTTTGGAAATAATGAAAGTGCTTCCATCATTTTATTTATTTCTCCCTTTATTCCCTTAAAGCAGTCACAAGAAAGAGAGTCCTGATTTTCCCATTCGTGATTTTATAGAAAGAAAAAACAGTTCAGAACTGATTTTAAGCCGATTTGAGAGAGATATCACGATTTTTCTCTATTTTAGAAAGTCTTCCTTAGGTTGTCCAATCCCCTCAGATGCAAACAATTATTTCCTTCTATTGCAATTTTAGAAAACCTCACAAAAATGTGATTTCTAGGTGATATCCAAACACTACCTTAAGCAGAGGCTGCTGAAAAACCTTTGGCTTGCATTTCTAGAGTTTCTGCACGGAGTTTACATGTGTAGAAGTATATGCAGCACTTAGATATTTGTTGATCGAAACTGTTCATCTTTTAGACTGGCCATGTGTGAAGATTACTTCCCAATGAATGATAAGAACACTTATTTTAGGGTGAAGATGGACAGCTTGGAAAGTCTGAAAGCAATGGCACGAAAATCTGTCTATCAAAAGATAAAACCTTCGGATCACCAACCAATCGAGCCTCACATATACTTACAGTTGTCCGTGTATTACATGCAAGTGCAGGTACCATGTAGTTTTTCTCATTTCATCAATTAAAACTGTACCAGCTGATTGAAGAGTTCTTACGTGATGTAGATGAACTGGAAATTATGGGTTCGAAGCATAGTTTAAGATCTCGAAAACTCAGACTCCTACAAGAAAGTAAGGCGATTCAACCCGAAGCAACTCATTGGTGACTCAAAAGTCTCCTTTGCTTTTAACTTGCACATAAAATTTTCACTTTTGTACAAAATATAGCCGCTAGCTGAGTTAGTTATGAAGTACTAGTCCGTTTTGGAAGTCATGAATTATTTCTAGATGGAGTTGAGAATGGAAAAAAGACTTAACATTCGCCAATAAGGTTCTCCAATCAAAGGCTCAAAATTGTCAAATGAGATCTGGTCACGCAGAAGTTTTGCTTGTTTAGCAAGCGGTCTCCACTTGGTAATTTCAGAGGCTCGTAATTTTCCTTCAAACATATCAGTCCACCTTGTAAGAACTAAACCAAAAATGTGTAAAATGAAAGAAGCAATGCAGCTTTGAGATTAAATGGAGATTTGTGTCAAGGAAATTATAACCGGGAACGAGATGTCAATTCCCTTCAAAAAACAGCCCCCATTTCTCTTCATTGCAATAACCAGCTGCCATTCCCTCTTACATGAACCAAAAGAATTTCGCAAAAAAAAAAGTACATTAAAGAACGTAACCTCCCAAATACGTTAATAGAAACATTTTTCTTCTTGCTCTGTAAATAACGAACAAAAACAAGATGAGACTATGAATCCGATCTGCTTACTCGATCACGAAGATTGTTTATGGAAATGGTGAAAGCATCTTCATACCTGTCTAGCTCTGCACTTGAACCTCCACATACCAATCCGGGCATACGTTCATACACTGTATACTTCCTCATATCGTCCCTTTCACCCTTTGGTAGTATTCCTAAGCCTCTCTATCACATCTACCTTCATTTCCCTCACTTCTTCTTGATCTATATAGACACCGTTCATTTGATGGTACTCCGGTAAGTGCTATGGATACTGATAGTAGGCAGTGAAAGGATCAAAAGGCACCGGAATTCAACCCTAGATAGAAGAATCAAACACCGACTTCCTCGTCGGTCTGTCCCCCAGTGGTTTTAGGCAGAATTCTGACTCCATGAACATCTCAATAACCGCTTATGGCTTGGATCACACACTGGACTTGGAAGTGAGGAATCGGCTGTACCCATTGCTTGATGTGCATTGTTTTATCAGTATCGATCTTATGTTCCCTGGTGCTTTTTGTCGGGCACCCCCAGCAAAACTAACAAGGTTCTTACGTTCTGAGCTTATGATCTTTGATTGGCCACTGGATGATATCTTCGTCTGAATGTGGATGGAAATGGGTTGGATGTGGAATTCCAATGTCATTGACACGCCACGGCTGCCGTTCAATCAAGAGCTTGTGGGTTTTGCATTTGATCAAGCTCCAAGAAATAGGTCCCCCAACAGTCGTTACTTTTACTCCGAAATTCCAAGAGATCTTCCCCAGTACAAATACATGACCCTGCAAGAGTTTCTAAACTCAGAATCCTGTCTCCAGCCACCAGAGCAAGTCAAAATCCCAACGCATCTTTGACCTCTTCAGTCACATTCTTGAAATGCCACATTAAGATATCAAACCCACTATGGAAGAGCTTAGCTTCATTCTCCGTGGATACCTTACAAGGGTGCTTTTAACACACTTGAATGAAAGATCAACTCTAGAGAGTAAAGGTAGGCCAGTGCATGAAGCTCCCACATATGCGGAGTGTAGGAAAGGGACAGACCATGAGGGATGTATAATACACAACCTTGCATTTTTGCAAGAGACTCTTTCTACGCCTCAAACCTGTACTGATGAGAATTATCCTACCAGAGAACCATTTTATGTGTAGTTTGTAGAAGTAGCACACGATATGTGCTGTTTCTTTGTGCAATCTATTATGACTTCCGCTATTTCCCCTTCAACATATTATATGTTGACAGGACAAAATGAATAAACTATTATGCGCGGCAGTAATTTCTCAATGTGAGATTAGACGGGATTTTGAGCAACAATATAAGACGTAGCTACCAATTATCTTTCTTCATCGTTGTTCCTTCGTGAAATTCTTCATTTCCATAGTTGTAGCTTCTTAAGCTTCCAGCTACTTTGTTGTACTAGGAAAAAGAGAATCCATAACCGGGGTCTATTTTGAATTCTGCATTTGTAGTACTCATGGAAGATGATGTAAAGCTGGGAATTCATAGTATAATGGCTTGCATCAGTAACTACAGGCTGTAGGGAGAAACAGAAACCAACTAAACAAAAAAGAGGAAAGAAGGATGTCTTAGTTTTAGATAATAACTCATGGATAAAGCGGCAATTAATAACTATGTATACATTATTGATGTGAACATTTAAAGCTGTTAGCATATAATATCTTTAGGAATCGGACTACTAAATTGGAAATACTACTGCTCAAGCTAGAAATTTTGCATGGCCACACATCAAATGGACCGGAATGGCAGAAGATTACTTCCAAGGTTTTGCAACTGAAAGAGGGTGCAAGATAATAACTTAGGCCACCACTTCCTCCTGGAGCAAGTCTTGAGCAATTTCTAAAGCAGCCTCTACTGATGATGCGCTTTGAAGCTTGGCTTTATCAACAATGGGCTGGCTTCTTGCTAACCTAGGTAGGAGTGCAAACTCCTGGAGAATATCAGAAAACATTGTCAATGCTCAAATTTGTCAAGCAAGAAGTTTGAACTGAAGGATTATGTAATACTTCTGTAGTCAAGGCATTATCAGCCACTAAAGGGTGATCTGACTTTAACTGAATAACTTGCAAGAAGGTATCATTGTACTGTCAGAGGGGAATGGAATCATAATTCAAACATGCAAATAATACGTCTTCCTACGACTTTAACATATATCTACTCAACTTGTATATCAGTAAACTTGTAGTTTCTTTTACATTATTATATTCAAATCCCTAAATAACTTGTGTAGTTTGTGATAGCATCATTGTCTGCCGGTTTAAGGTGCCAGACTAGAATTATTGTTTTGAACGGTAGCTCTTCTACATTCAGAATACTAATTCGCAAACATCTTATCGTGTTCCTATCCAAAAGAACAAGCATCACATTTGATTATGGGGTCAAACTTGCCCAAATATTGGAAAAGAAGTTGGGAAGGTACCTCAGGACTACCACTTTCAAGGAAAACCCCTTTCAATCTGCCTGAAGAGAGTCACAGAAATAAACATGTCAACAGATTTATTCAGACAGCAGAAAAACAAGAAATGATCAATTCAAAAAACATGATTAGATACCAGAATCAAGCCAGAATGTGGCAATCTTAGGACTGAAGTTTCCAATTTCAACTGTATCACCAACTGCATAAAATGAAAAATACTTGGTATGAAATGAAAAGGATACATGAGGACAATATAACAAAAGCAAGTTGGTGGAGATAAAACTGGCATTGGTGTGCAACAGATTGTTACCGTTGTCTCCAAAAAACTGCCACCAGATTTTCCTTGTACTCCCCTCATACTCAAAAACCCTTGAATAGAAGTATCGCACATAGTCATATCTGTGTGTAATGACAATTGCCATCAGTATAAATTTTCTCCAAAGCTGATAGCTTCAGCAAATGAAACAGGACATGTAGAAGATGGATTCAACTTACGGCTGAGTTTGTGCCGTTACAAGTGATCTAACACAATGTTTAGCTGATTTACGGGCATGATCAACATGTTCAACTCATGCAATCCGGTCATATATCTATTTAAGAAGAATGTGAACATTCGTCCAGAAAAAGACACAGAACAAATGAACTTTCAACAACAATTTTGGATAGAAAAGACGGAATATATCCCAGAAGCATATTTACCTTTAGGGGAAATGCTGCTACATCTCCAACAGAAAAAATACCAGGTACAATAGTTCGAAACTGACTATCCACCTGAAAAACACTATGTTCAGTTGAGATTTGTGTCCTACTTCATATTTTCAACAGCATTCTGAACCTTTAACATCCAGAAACAGCATTAGTTATTATGCACAAAAAACCCATTCTTCTTCAAGCTGCTTCACAAACAAATGTCTTATGTCCAGCATCCAAACTGGTTTTGAAGGAACTGAAATGGAGTAGTAATTTCCAGTCCATACATCGTAATAGTCCAAGAAGGGGAGGCCTGGCGCTACAATTGAGTTATTGCCGTGTGACCTGGAGTCACAGGTTCAAGGAGGGGAAATAGCCTCTTGCAGAAATACAAGGTAAGGCTGCGTATCATAGACCCTTAGTGGTCTGCCCCTTCCCCAAACCCCGCATATGAGCGAGCTTTGTGCAGCGAGCTGCCCTTTTTTACTACATCATAATAGTCCAAGAAAAGATTGAAGAGTGACACTAAAATTGAGTGATACAGAAAGAGTAAACTTGATATAAATGAACCTTGTGCTCATTGATACTGAAATAAGGTTAGATGGTAACTTTTACTATGTCATAGTTTGCGACCATATTGAGAAAGAGTGATTGAGAAAAGGCTACAACATAAGACAAATTATCGGAAAACCAGTTTGGTTTCATGCCTAGGAGGTCTACCATGGAAGCTATTTTTCTACCTAGACAATTGATAGAGAAGTATAGGGAGAGGAGGAAAGACCTCAACAGGGTCTTTATCAACTTAGAAAAAGCTAATGATGGGGTCTCTAAAGAGTTAATATGGTGGGTGTTGGGTGAGAAAGGGGTTTCACAGGGGTATAGAGGCATAATTAAGGATATATGTGAGGGAGCGGTAACAAATGTTAGAACCACTAGCAAAGAAACCAGTGATTTTCCTACTACTATAAAATTACACTAGGGATCAACATTGAGCCCAAACATTTTCATGTTCGTTATGAATGAGCTAACAAAACATTTGCATGAGGAGATTCCGTGGGGAATCTTATTTGTACATGACATAGTTTTGATTGATAAGACAAGGGAACGCGTAACAAAGCTAGAGTTGCAGAGAGATGCTATAGAGTCTAAAGGATTTAAAATTAGCCGAACGAGGGCAGAATATATGGAATGCAATTTTAGTAGGAAAGGAGTGGGACTGACGCTTGTAAAGATTGATAACCAAGAAGTCCCCCAAAAAGACCACTTTCGATACTTGGGATCAATAATTCATGAGAGCAAAGAAATTGAGAAAGATGTTACCCAAAGAATTCAAGTGGGTTGGAACAAATGGAGATGTGCCTCTGGAGTTTTGTGCGATCGGCAAGTGCCACTCAAACTAAAAAGAAAATTATATAGGATGGCTATAAGGCCGGCCATGCTCTATAGATCAAAGTATTAGGCATTTAAGGAACAACATGTACATAGGATGAGCATAGCCGAAATGAGGATGTTGAGATGGATGGGTGGCAAGACAAGAGAGAATAGAATTAAAAATGAAAACATGAGGAAACTGAAGAGTAGCACCAATAGGTAACAAGATCAAAGGGGCTAGACTTAGATGGTTTGGATGTGTCCAAAGGAGACAAAAAATGGCACCGGTTATGAGGAGTGAGTCAATCAGTTGAAGGCCCTAAAAGGGCAAGGAGAAGGCCCAGAAGGACTTGGACAAAACTGGTGAGAAAATATTTAAAAACTTTTGGACTAAATGAGGCCATGACCCTTGATAAAGGAGAATGGAGGAACAAGATTCATGTAGCCAACCCCTATAAGGCTTTGAGAATGATGATGATGATGATAGTTTGTGACCCTATTAAGGTTTTGGTTATTATTATTCCATATCTCACCACTAGATTCTAATCCTTAACATCCAAGTAACTTATACGCAATACTAGCTGTTTATATGAGGAAGAAAAACACACAATTCTAAATACAGCATAGTTGAAGAAATGAGTGAAATGCTATTTCCTCTAACACATAAGCTAATAATGACATCAGGGCTGGAAAATGCTTGAGACTAATGTTTTAGATCTGCAATACTTGTATGGTAAAACACAATAATACATCCAACATTTCAATAAATGCAGCCATTTTATTGGGCCCTACAAATGCTCAACTACCTAATAGTAAAATACCATGTTGAAAGGCCATGTTTTGTTATGATCTCAATACAGAGCTCACATTTTAATGCAATCCTATTGTTTCTCATGTTTAATATTTTTTACTAGACTATTGACAAGGTTGGATATTTATTAACATATATATCTTGCAAAGTCATGATACACCACAAGAAGCATTTACAAGTTAAAAGGGGTTTTAATCTGAATGAATTTGATATAAAACATTCAATGGACAATTATTCACACAAATATCTTGCAAGGTCACCAAACACCTTCAGTCTCAAAGGGGCTGACAGCTGGCTTGGCTCCAATTCCAACAATAACCTTCACATGAAAGAGCATTTAGATATATTGAATTCCTACTTTTGGCGCCAAACATGGATATGAGACATCAAATTTTATCATCAAACATCCAAGCAGGAAAGAATGGTTTACTGGAATCTAGTGGTTGTTGTAGCATATAAATATGATATCAAGTGAACGAAAAAAACTCTCAAGGAGAAATGTGTATTGATATTTCATGAATAAAGATCTATAAAAAATAAAAAAGGAGAAAATGAAGACAATAAGCTTACAAACTTAATCACATACAAAACTTTTGACGATGCCATGAGAATTTCGCCATCTCAATGGAACCCTCAAAAGATTAGACTGATAAAACATCTAACCTCCTATCTTATTATTAAGTAGTACCTTGGTAAGAAGTTTGCCGGCTTCCAATTGTAGTACACCACGTAAAAGAGAATTGAAGATATGTACTAAGTTTTGGTAGTTTCCTTGAATGGTTATAATTTTTTTCATATCACATGCTTTTAAGTGGATTATTGCAACACTGGATCTGGTTATTACAAACTTACAGATTTTGCAAGAAGAATAGTGAAGCTTTCACTTTCTTGGTTCTCATGCATGTCATTTGTTAACACTGTATCATAGCACAATTGTTAGTGTTCATTTTGTGTTGGGCTTCTGGAACCGATGTCTAATACTAAAGATGTCTGGGCTATCAGAAAATATTAACTGCATGATTGATTGCTGAACAGCTAGTTTCTTCCTTGCAAATTAGGATTTTCAATCCATAATTCAAGGATGTTCTTAAGGAAGTACTGAAGCTTTTTTTAAGATAAACTCATTCAATTTAGAGAATACAACTGGTGGATTTTATCATTTTTTGTCTTCCTTTTTTCCTTTACAAAATTTGCCATAGTTTTGTTCCGTTTCATGGATCTGACTAGTACTGGAAACATCCTAAAAATTCTTGGTAAATCCTTTTTTGGTCCATATCACAAGTCTCAAGACTAGAAGGGGAGCCTTGGTGCAACGGTTGAGTTGTCGCCGTGTGACCACGTTCAAGGCGTGGAAATAGCCTCTTGCAAAATGCAAGTAAGGCTGCATACTATGGACACTTTGTGGGCCACCCCTCACTGGACCCTACATATATGAGAGCTTCATGTACCAATCTCCCCCTTTTTATCATGTCTTAAGGCCCATCAAGAGTTGATATTCATGGCATTCGTAGCTGCCATATCCTTTTGTTGAAATGCTTAGGTTCTATTACAAAAACTTGGTGTTGTCTATTTCATTAGCATCAAACCAAAAGGCATTCTGAAATTATCTTTTATACATGTACTAGGGATTAAATTGCCATCATATATAGATTTCTTTTATTTCCTAAATCTCTTAGGGTGTTTAAAGATAAATAGGGAAAAGTTTAACATAAAACCCTATGGCTTCTGTATGCTAAAGGCTTTCTATTTCCTTTTGAGCTGCAAGTGCATTTGTTCATCAATGTTTGTTTTTCATTTTCTTTGCACATCTCAGTGATAATTTGTACTCCCTGTTTTGGGACAATTTGGCTTCTCTTACACTTCTCATGAGACACGCACATGATTGATCTTTGGTTATCATTCTAGGAATCTCTTGAAAACATGTGTCTATTTGGAGAACATTGAGCCCATCTTCCTTGGATATTTATGGTTCAAAGGACAAGGAGAATTTGGTAACTACATGGGCATCTTATTGAAGGGAATCCTTGGCGCAATGGTGGAGTTGTCGTTGTGAGACCTTCAGGTTAGGCTTTGAAACATAGAAACAGCCTCTTGCAAAACTTAAGGTAAGGCTACATACTATTGACCCTTGTGGTCCGCCCCTTCCCTGGACGCTGCATACGCAAGAGCTTGTGCACCGGGCTGCCCTTTACATTGGCATCTTATTATCCACTATTGAACAAGAGTATTCTCAGAACCACCGTAGGCTTGAGTGAGAATGTTAGAGATACAACCAAGTAACTTTATGTAACCATTTTTATCTCATGTGATTGTCTGCACAATTGAAAGTTAATCAGACATAGCCGAATTGCAAACAATCTTCATTATAGGCACTTCTATCTTTTAAATTCTTAAGTATATCAGTAAAACTCTGTTCCCACCATAAGGAAAACATTATGAATCTCCTCAGTACGAGTTCTCTCCTGATCCTTTCTCACATGCCATCCCATTTGATGCAAGATTGAGTGGAGAGGCCCTCAAGGACCTTATTATTGAAGAAAATAATACAAGAAAAGAAAAGAAACGGCCCAAAATTGTTAAAATCAGATAGACTTCGAAGTTAGAATCAAGGTGGCCTACAATAATAAGAAGTGATGCAAACTCCTGTAAATCCTATCTTCAAAGGATGGGATTTTTGGATATTTTCCAGGAACTTTAGAGATATCTAATCTGAATCTTCAAAGCTTCTAATTTGGGATGAAGATTCATTCGTAAAATATTTTTCAAGAGGACTTGAGTGTTTAGATTTCCCATAAAAAGAGAGAAAGCAGGCAAAAATAACTTTCTTAAGAGCAAATTTTCCAAACAGGAATGTTATTTTGAGAATTTAATTATCAACTCTTCCCCCCAGCCACTGACCCCAAAACTGAGTTCCCTTTCAAAATGGTCAACAGACTTCTAATGGATTGGTTATGAGGTCAATGAAGATTTATTTCCATGTGCATTGAAATTTTGGTGGTCTTTCTACACTTCGTGTCTTGAGACTTGAATAGCATCATTACATACATTGATAATGTAGGAGATTTTCAATTCCTGTTCCCACAAAGTTTATTCTCAACCAAATTTGAGATCTAACCCTGGATCCTTTCACCACTTACATCATTCAAACATTTCCTTTTTCTTGGGCTCTGCTGTTTGATCAGATATTGTTGCCTTGCCAGTCATTGCCTTTCATGCAAATTTTCCACACATTCTAAAACTATGGTGCTGCTGAATTTCAAACAATTACTTTTCAGATATATCCTTGGAAGATTATGTGTGAAATTATCGTGCTGAAATTATTGAAAATGGTAAATCCCTAGTTTCCTGGAATAAATGACCTTCTGGAAGACGTCTTCAATTTGAAATTAAAATAACAGTATTAGAGAGAGAGAGAGAGAGAGAGAGAGAGAGAGAGAGAGAGAGAGAGAGAGAGAGAGAGAGAGAGAGAGAGAGAGAGAAGAAAAATCAAACAATCACTGGGTTATTCAGAAGTTTATGGGCATACTTTTAGTCACCAGTAATCAATCTGATTCTTAAAGCAAAAGACTTGAGTGATGCATTATTGCAAGTGATTCTGTTGCATTTTCACCTTTGTGAAAAGAAGACGGATTTCTACAGTTCTAATACATGCCAATTTCAAGATTAGATGCTGAAGTAGTGATTTTTTATTATTCACTTGAGAGGAGTAAACATTATCTCCAGCACTTTATCTGAAAATGAACAAAGAGTGAAAGGAGACCCAATACATACTTGTGACAAGTGAAACTTGACTGGAAAACCAAACCAACGAGTATATGCATGAAATATTTATTCTAGATAAAACATGTAAGATGTGGGCTTCAAACTAGTTGTACAACGTAAGCAAGTATTGACATGTTTAAAAGAAGACTGATTGAATTTCACACTAAATATAACAAGATCAAGGGACTCCTTCCATGAAAAAGCTTCATGATTTAGGAAGATTTTTTTTTTTTCCAGAGGACAATATCCACAGTCCATTGTGGTCAGTGAAAGTTGTGTGATCCATGATTCTTTAGAAGGTTGAATAAGTTCATTACTTGGCACTAAAATGAAATTGAATCACCAGGATATCGTGACAAGTTCCTTAATCTTCAATGAGAGACTAATAAATAATTCTTTTATTTTGTAAGAACTAAGCCTCATGTTAAATACAGAAATAAGTTATAAAATTGAACTTCTCAATAAAACTTTGATCATTCAGGTGACAACCATGGAAAGCAAACTCTTTTCCTGCTCTGATTAACAAATATCACTGATTCATTCTAAACCACAAAAATTGGAAGAAAAGAAACACTGTGTCTGCTTCTACAGTAGAACCATTTTCAAGTCTGACTGCAGTGACCCTTCCATCAGAACCAGCTTCAATTTTGTGGATAAGGACACCCTATACATATGAGAAAATTTCATTAAGCACAGTCCACATGTTTTTTATGATAATCTGCTCTTTAAAAGTGAAAGCAAAACCTACCTTCAAGAATTTAACACCATTCTCTTGATAGAGTTCTTCATACCTCCAAGCTAGGGAAGGAGTAAATAGTCGCGGCATAAGATGATCCCCTGGAAATATGATCTATTTAAACTATTGTCAGTAAAATATATCAACTAAAGGCAAATTTCCTAACCAAAGGACAATAAAGAGTATTTACAAGCAACTTTCTGGCGAGAAAAACTACCGATGCTTGTGTAACAGTAACAGGATAAACCATCAATATAACTGCTATTGGAGCCCTATATCAAAGAAATCTTGTTCTAATAGCATTTGGTTGATGTGAAGTATATGAGTTGGAACAAGTTAGTTTATGAAGGTCTCTTGAGGGTTAACCTAGAGAATTCTGCAAAGGCCGAATTTCTACAAGAATCAACCAATGATTAAAAAATTATTTGTAAAGTAGAAAATGCAACATTATGCACCCATTATCACTCAAGAAATTCTAGCTTCCTATTGAGAGGAGCAATCACACAGAAGAGAGCTGCAACCATGCGCCTACTCTTGCTAGACCCATAATAACCATTGCACGTGAAATTGGAGGCATGAAGCAAGGCAGGAAAGGGTAACTCATTGGAGCCAAAAATCCTACCGTAAAAGTTGTTTTAATGAAGTCATGTAAGGCCAGAAACATAAATAAATAAAAAAGGGGCAGCCCAGTGCACAAAGCTCCGGCATATGCGAGGTCGGGGGAAGGGGCAGACTGCAAGAGTCAATAGTATGCAGCCTTCGCATTTTGCAAGAGGCGTTTTCCACCCCTCAAACCCATGACCTCGAGATCAAACGACAACAACTCTACCATTGTGCAAAGGCCAGAAACATAAGAGGAATAAAAAATGAAAGAGAATGCACAAAAGAACTCACTAACAGAGGGTAAGAAATCTAGGCAAACAATATTTATGTGCAACGGTCATGGAATAAGAAAAAATTTTGAGGGACCATCTCCTAAAATCTATCAACAAGATTTGAAACTACTAGTTCATAACTTAAAGCAAGATGCTAAATAACAGAAAAGGAAGACAAACTTTGCCATAATTGGATTGTCTAACAGGTTGCTTAAGAAACCAAATGCAATAATCTATTAAAGTTCAACCAGTCTTAATTGCATCAAATGTTTGAAACCCAAACTTGCAGTTCTATATAGTTGCATGGAGCAAACACTTTTCATATCACGTGTTGACTGTAAGACTTGGCATGTACAAGTCAGAGAAAGTGTCCATCTTGTTTCATGTATCAACATGTCAATACTAACTTCTTTGATGGTGATACAAATTCTCCAGTTTCCTCTTACCCAAGTTGCTCCAAGTAAATGTGTCAAAACAGAACTATTGAGATTAAATGTCATCAGCTCAACCTTTGTGCAAGGTTTATCATTTTAGCATTTGAGCACAAACAATGTGCATTACTAAACAGAAGATTTTTTTATCAATAACTGCTACAGCGTAGAACTGAGAAGATTCCTACAATAGAAAACATGAACTTATGGTACACTATATAGTACCTCAATGTTACCTATACAAGTCGTTTGGATGGAGTACCCTGCCTCCATATTATATATCAGTACTTCTACAATGCTCTCTACGTCCTTTTTTCATTTGAATGTTCACAAACTTCAATTTTTGACCTTCACAATAATCCTTTACAGGTTGAGCTGATTCCTTCTTAATTGCACTCTCTCATTATTTCCAGAAACTAAAAGTTTCAACCCCACTGTTTGTACCAGGTTAAGCTTGCTTTCTACGTTTAGCCCTCACTATTATGCCACCAGGAAACAGCCTCTTGCAAAAATGTGAGGTAAGGCTGCGGAGGTCCACCCCTTCCCCGGACCCCGCATATGCAAGAGCTTTGTGCATCAGGCTGCCCTTTTTTTGTGCCACAAGGAACTTATGAAGCAATTAAAGAATACAGGATTAGTTGTTCCCACTTTGTAATAGATATTTGTAAATTACTAACCCATATCACTCACATGTTGGTCAAAAGCTACTAATGTTCAAATCATCATGTTTCTGAGCATCTTGTCACTGGCTCATTCTTAGTATAGTTTTCTCACTATACAGTGGTAAAAATATAATTATCTGATCATTCACCATCATGTCAATGTTTTGACAAGAGATATTCCCCATTTTGTTGATGACGGAGCTCATTATGATCAGAAATCATAGCATATTTTAACTGGTATGTGGTTTGAAAGACAAAGAATTATTCTGGATGGAGCTACTATATTAGTTGTCATCAGAAATCCTTTCTCTTATTTGAACTTCTATGTGTTACTGTTGATTCCTCCTGGGAACTCCCAGACAACGTGAATTGTGGACAATCATGACAGAAGTGCCAACATCAAAACATGAAAGCAAGATATTTTGTTCCTAATCACTGATTCTACAGTTTTAGGTAATTGAAAACTATGTAGTTAAAGGCGTGCCTAGGCACAAGGCGGAAGTTGTGCGCCTGGGAGAGTGCAAGTCGCAGTGGAATAGAGGCGTGGTTGCTAGGCGCATGCCTGGGTAAGCCTGGAGCCTCCTTTCAGGCGCGCCCCCAACTCCAGGCGAAGTCTGTTTAGCCAGTAACTTATAAACATCTATTTTATTTTATTTTTTTTCGTCTTCCAACCCTATTTTCGCTATTCCAAACTACTAAGAAGGTGAAAACGACCATTCCTCTTCAATCTTTCACAGATCTAAGAAAAAAAAGGTATGGATTCACAAATCTTACCATTTTTTTATGCTTTCTGTTAAAAAACATAAAAAACAGTACCAGATTTTCAAATTTTTTGTTTTTTGTTTACTTTTTTCCATAAATCTTGATGAGTTCTTATTCTATATGTATAAACAAACATTCCATTTGAGTTTTATACTTCTTTGCTCTAGATTTGAGTTTGTTTTTAGGTTTTTTCCTGTTTTTTCAGAAAATATCAGTTACGAAAATATAAAAAAGTTTTCGTTTTTTTATATTTCTTCAATGAAACGTATTTCTATCCACATATATAGCTTTCCCATGCTATTGTCTTCATGTGTGATAATTTTTTCATCTTTTTTTTGTATTTTTGGGTTATTTTTTTCAATTTTTCCGAAAATAACAGTTACAAAAATTGGGAAATTTTTGTTTTTTTATATTTATTAGTTAAAAACGTATTCTTATCCACAAATATAGCTTTCCCATGCTTGTTTCTTGTGTATTTTTCATGCTTTTTTGTATTTTAGTGTTATTTTTTTCAAATTTTCTGAAAATAACAGTTGCAGAAATTGAAAAAAAAAATTGTTTTTTTAGATAATATTTCATCATAGAATTATGTTTCTATGTTTTAATACTTTTTGTAGGATTTTTTAATATTTTTAGCTATTTCTTAATTATTAAATACATAATTTTGCACCTTGTGATTCAAGCGCGGGCCTAGGCGCCCCAGGCTGCAGGCACACCCCCTTGCGCCTAGGTGCGCCTCTCGCCTCTAACTATATAGATGAAAATAAGGACGAATTTGAATACCAAAAGGGAAGTGTCTCAAAATTTTCTATTTTTTCGAGTGGGCAGTCTTAGGTATTTTTGAACAAGAAAGTCAGCAAAGATGGGTAACCTTGTCTACTGAATGAAAAATGTCACTCGGATAAGAGACCCTTTTCCAAAATGTTGCACAACAGGGGAGAGGTTGATTTTGTTTGCTTTAAGGTCTCTTTAGGTAAAGTGGATGCCTCTTGGGGTAAAAGATTGCTGCTCTGCAAGCTTAGATAGCACAAAACACTCGAGGAAAATATAGTATGATTCATATTCGAAAAGGTGTTGTATGAAGGAATACTGAATTAAAGATTTCAGATGAAAACCTTCAGTAATAAATTAATTATTAATAAGTCTGATAAGAGGGTGGAACTTTTCAGTAACTTAATCATGTTTAACTTACTAAGGCTTATGCAGATTTACTGTAGCAGAAACTTTTTCCAATTGAGCTGTCTTGAATTTTAAGCCGAGCAATTACTAGTTCCTAATATTGAATTTATTAAGAAACAGATGACAATATCAATTAGTTCAAGAAGTTTCAAGATTTTAAATATTCAATAATCAAAGCATTAGCTAGACGAAATTTTGACAAAGTTTAATGTCTTACATGACATACAAAATCAAAATATTTTGATGGAGCGCTCTAGCTGACCCCCATTATACCAATGATAACTCACAAGTTCTATTAAAATAAAATTGCAACCATACCGTTGTATCAAGTTTCCAACCAACAGCAGCAGCAGCAACCTCCATGCCAATATAACCACCACCAATAATGACAACCTTCTTTGCTCTCTCCTGAAAGCAACAAGTAGTGTTAAAGAAACAATTACATAATAACTAGAAAAAGCATGTGGACACAATATAATACACACAACACACACACAAATAAAAAAACTTAATGCATGCTTGTGTAAGTACATGCATATACATATACACGTGTGTGTGTGTGTGTGTGTGTGTGTGTGTGTGTGTGTGTGTGTGTGTGTGTGTGCATGAGTGAGAGAGAGAGAGAGAGAGAGGAAGATATATAGAAAGTTAATGCAGAAGAAGAAAGCAAGAGTACAGGGAAATTAGGAAGGTCGAATGCATACGAACGAGTGAGGTTATCTAAGTTTCTAACAGTCCACAGAGGACTCTGTATGAAACCAACTCAATCTTGGTCATCCTTATATCAAAGTATAGGATTTTACACTTAATGAACAATGCCCAATTTCCCACCCCCCAAAACACCAACCCAGAGAAAAAGGTAGGAGGAGGAATTCTGCTATAGTTCCTACACATAAATTCTAAATTATCTAGGAAGAAAACAATTCATTGTTTGGTATTACTCATCTTATGAGATTCTGCTTGAAACTTCCATCAATAGCAGAAGAAAGAAACTGACCAGGTTGTATTTGTAGTTTGGTATTTATTTTGGGTTTTGCATGCAATGCTTCTTGAAGTTCAAAGAGGAACCTCCAACCCCAATTTTATCTTCTCAGTCATATACAAGCAGTAAGCAACCTGTAGCCGTAAACAATAGTCCAAAGGCATTGTGTGATATCTTAATCAGGTCATCTTTAAAATAAAGAAGAAGCTAGACTAATGTTGATACACATTAATCTTAGGGGGTGGAATTGGAAACTAGTGGGACATAAGAATGCCAGATGGCAATAAAAGGCGGGTTGGAAATTAATAACATAGTTATAAATGGAGTAAACCATGCATTAACAAGTCAAAGAAGGGTAGTCAGAATTTCACAGGATGGCTATGACAGCTCTCTTCCACCCTCTTGTGCATGCATAGACATGGTTGAGGTGATTGGACAATTCAACCTATAGGGAAAATAGAAGTAACACCCAAAACATGTTATGGAACTCCTGGTTCTATCTTTAAACGGCTGATTTTCATCAACCTTGATTCATCATCATCAAGACCTTATCCCAATTAGGGGTAGGCCACATGAATCTTATTCCTCCATTCCTCTCTATTAAGTACCATAGCTTCATTTAGTCCCAAAGTTTTTAAATCTTTCCTCACCACTTATATCCATGTTCTTTTGGGCCTTCCCCTTGCCCTTTTAGAACCTTCTACTTGCATTGCCTCACTCCTTCTAACTGGTGCCGTTTTCAGTCTCCTTTGGACATGTCCAAACCATCTAAGTCTAATCTCCCTCATCTTGTTACCTATTGATGCTACCCCTAAATTTCCTCTAATATTTTCATTCCTAATTCTATCCTTTCTTGTCTTACCACTCATCCATCTCAACATCTCATTTCTACGACATTCATCCTATGAGCATGTTGTTCCTTAACTACCCAACACTCTGATCCATAGAGCATGGCACGCCTTATGGCCATTCTATAGAATTTTCCTTTTAGTTTGAGTGGCACCCGCCAATCACACAAAACTCCAGCTACACATCTCCATTTGTTCCATTTCGCTTTGATTCTCTGGGTAACCTCCCTCTCAATCTCTCCATTCTCATGAATCATTTATCCTAAGTACCGAAAGTGGTCTTTTACTAGGACTTCTTGGTTATCAATCTTGACTGGTGTTCCACTCCTCCTCTCCTTACTAAAATTGCATTCCATATATTCTATCTTAATTTTGCTGATTTTAAATTCATTAAATTCTAATGCTTCTCTCCATAACTCTGTGTTTACACCCTCCCTTGTCTCATCAAGTAAGACTATATCATCTGCAAATGCATACACCAGGGAATCTCCTCATGTAGATGTATTGGTAATTCATCTATAACCAACGTGAAAAGGTATGGGCTCAATGCCGATCCTTGATGCAATCTTACAATGACAGAGAAATCACTGGTCTCACCACTAGTGGTCTTAACATTTGTTACCGCTCCCTCATACATATCTTTAATAATGTCTATATACCCCCACGAAACCACTTTCTCGCCCAATACCCTCCATATTAACTCTCTAGAAACTTTATCATAAGCTTTCTCTAAGTCAATAAAGATCATGTGGAGGTCTTTTCTCCTCTCCTTATATTTCTCTATCAATTGTCTTAGTAAGAAAATAGCTTCCATGGTAGACCTCACAGGCATCAAACCAAACTGATAATGGAGACAAAATCTTGGATTGGCATAGGACGAGACATCATTTGCTTTCGTGCTGGTTGACAAAATGAGCATTCCCAATCACCAAGGATGTACTACGCATGGCGAATGGGACAGAGGAGGAGAAGAAATTAGGTGTAAAATTTCTACCTTTTTGTATTTTTAAAGGAACTTTTCGCTCTAACCCAGTTTAAGAGAAAGGAAAAGAGGCAAACAAAAGAAGAAGATAAAGCAAAAAAGATATACCAATGAAGATATTAGTGAATCAGCATCAGAAACATCCCTGATACAGTGAACACCTGGCAAGTTTCCTCCAATTTTCTCTGGGAATCTGGAACCAATAAACATCAACTCACTTAGAAGTATGATGCATCTTTTTTCATTGCATAACAAATCCAGACCATTCTGCTCCTTTAGAGATGAAAACAAGCCAAAATAGCAAAGTCTACTTTCATATATAGATGTGCTCCTTCACCAAAATAAGGAAAAGGAACGTTATACCAAAACACTAATTCATGGTCTTTCTAGAACTCATAAGATATTAAAATGTGTTGCAAAGGAGGTTATGCGTGTCCTTTTTCTGAAAAGAACAGGTTTCATGTCACTAGAAATGCTGGTAATGTATGAAAATAAAATGTGGCACATTAGGGAGCACCAATACAAGACCTCTGACATGGATGCACTTCCTAACAGCTACCTAAATAAAATTTTCTCTACGTCTTTTGCTGTTGTTACATTAACAGTTACCCACTTGAGCTTTTTGGAAATCAGGTAAAAGTTCTTTAAACAAGATGGAATATGTAATTTAGACCTACGTCACACAGTACATCTAGATAATGATGAGAAAGAACAATACAGAATAGCCTTTAGAGCTCACCATTCACAACAAAAAGAAAAACAGAAAAAGATAGCATAGAACAGGTAATCCAACTCCTCAAGTTGGCTTACATAGTTTAAAACCTCAATGAATCAACTTGACTGCGACTCAAGTCCAGCTTCAGCTAGAAGTTGGTTTCAGAAAACTCCAAAGAAAATCAAACTTTAAGAAACTTCCACAAGTTCTAAAAAGGCAAATCAAGTTTCTTTTGAGCTAGAGTTGATATGGAGCAAAAATTCTCAAAGCCCAGTTGTTCTTTTCTCCCTCAATCTAAAATTTATGAAACTTTTAGTGTGATTTCAAAATGTTTACTTAACATTTTATCCAATAATTTTGATTCTTAGCACATCCTGCTATAATTCTTAACATTGTAGAAAATATTGAAACCCAGTGATTGTAGTTTGTGTGACCAAGATGTTTGTGGCTAGCAGCATCAAGGAGAAATAATCAATCTGCCCCATGACCCTACTGTGTTTTCACTTCTAATGCAAAGTTGATATAAAATGTCTGATGCCCATTCATGATGGGAATATAAGGATGAAAGCATAGAATGCTGTTATAAGTGAAATTACGGTCTTAGGATGAACTTAAACTTCTAAAAGTTTGATGCTAAGGAACCATTCCCAAGTAAGCAATAGATAAATATGGGCATCCAGAAGAAAAAAGATATAAAATTACGGAAACAGAGGATACACAAATAGCTTGCCCAGAAAGAATTATAGATGTATTGCTAAGATCAACCACAATAGCCCACGACATGAATTCAGCTTGGATTTGTAATTGTGATATTCTACAACCTATATAGAAAGCCTCTTAACACTTTCTCTAGACTAAGATCTTTATGACTTAGAGAAGCACAGAACTAGGCACTACTTGTTTCCATATATATCCAGCGCTGCCACATATCTCTATTCCGTGATGACTAATAATTCTAGAATGTAATATTGCATATTTAAATGATAATACTAATACCATATGATAAGTTTGATTTCCAATTTCTACTTTATTATGTTATCACATTCATCAAATTAAGAGACCGTTTACATAAATGGTTTGCAAGCTGAACATACGCATATGATTTAGCTTTAAAACGAAAAATGTTTCAGGTTGAGACCATATTAATTGCTGGCAGAGCCACTATCAGCTACATGGTGCAATCATATTTTTTTTCCTTCTTTTGTAGGCAAGATGGATTTTTATGGATAACCCATAACCCAAGAGTGCCTCGAACCTGTGACCTAAGCACAGGAGAAGCTCTTTTAGGATCACCACAATAGAAGGCGTTATCTCTATAAGACCCTTCTTCACAGTGCAACCAGCAGCCATGCAATGTCAGAGAGCTTAAAAGAGGTCACGCAAGACTGGTCCATGTTGCTATGATTTTTGGAACGGTTTTCAGCAATCATGCAATGTGGCAATCAATCAGGCTGCCTTGCAACATTGGGGAATTACTAAACAATGAGTTTTATAGATAAATCTCTATTTATCAATGCAGTTTTCTTCTTTTTTTGGTCCCTAACATTTTCTTCTGACATCAGAAGCAATCTGATTGCGTATGCATAAATGATACTAAAGTCCAATAAGAGGAGCCACTAATTCAAACAGATCTACTTCTTAAAACATAAAAATGCACTTCCTGGACTAGTTCCTTAGCAATTTTCTGGCGATTGAATGTTCATATGGGCCCTGATTTTCTTATGGCTCAATGATTTGAAACCTAATCATCCATTATCTAATCTTCCTTTGCTAGGTTTTCCACATTGCATGTTGCCTGTGCATTTACCGAAAAAAGTAGAAGGGAAACCATCCCTTAGCAGCAAGTCCACATATCTCTATTTGTTATTCAAGAGATTGTGTACCTTAAACTAGTAATTTGTTTGTTATTGATCAACAAAAAGAAGTTGGAAAGGCTTAAAAAGCCCAGTTTCTAGTATGTCCCATCCATCATACATATGTATCTGTATTTGTTATTCAAGAGATTGTACCTTAAACTAGTAATCTGTTTGTTATATGACAACACAAAGAAAGTTGGAAAGGCTTAAAACGCCCAGTTTCTAGTATGTCTTGTCCATCATGCATAAGCTAGTAAATGAAGCAAACGATGTTAAAAAAACTACTTGAATGAAAATGGACTAGAGAAGCCAATGAATGAAGCTCTGCGGTTCTCTGAGAACTATGATATGCATATCTTAAAATCACTAATCAAAGTAGTCTTACACCTGCTACAACAGGTGGAGTGACATCAAGTTCTAGTATGCCGGGAGTACCTTAAAGCTGAACATCCGGTAGCAATTATAAGGGATCCATATTTAAGAAAGTGGCCAGCATAAGTAGTCAGTGTCTGTGTTTGGATATCAATGTTTGTTACTGGATCTTCATATAATACCTTTGCAAAATGAGCATTACAGTCAGAACCTTCCAAGATGAGGAAACAAGTGAAAGGTAAGAGCAAAAGTATACACATTCCAGAAGCTCAATACAATGATAATAATAACGATGAGAAAAAGTCATTAGATTCTTATCAGATACATCAACTAGATACACTTATGACTTCAATGGCAACGACAATCATCTTAAGATAGACAGATATTCCTGCAACAAATCCCACATCCTTTCAAAAAGATGTTTGTTCATGTATTGTCCCAATAGAGAGCATTGGGTTGTATCAGGTCTAGTCCGTACCCATGTGCATTGTGTGTACAACTAAGCACTGGTCAAGCACTTGACTTTGTATGGCTTCTTTGCATATCCAACAGCAATGCTTAGTGTACAGGCACCCATCTTTCGAACACGAAGGACAATTTATCATTCTTGTAACTGAATCCAACAATGTCAGATCATGATGACATTTCCCTAGTAAGCATTCAGAAATGGGGTTTGACAACCAAAAGAAAAAAATGACCTGCTTAATCAGTCCCATCAATCCTATTCATTTGCATAGGGATTTGGATGTTGACTATAGGCCATGCCATTTGAATTTTAGACCAGCTATGTCCCAATACAAAAGACCAAACTCTAGCCACCTTCTAGATTTGCAATTGGCAACTCTACTGCAAAGACAAGCATGGGCAGGAATTGAATTCATGGGCCTCAGGATATAAAAAGGGCAGCCCAGGTACACAAAAGCTCCTGCCTATGTGGGGTCCAGAGAAGGGGCGGACCACAAGGGCCTAAAGTACAAAGCCTTACCTTGCATTTTGCAAGAGGCTGTTTCCATGCCTTGAACCCGTAACCTCAAGGTCACACGACGACAACTTTTACCACATGGGCCCCAGGATATAAACAACAAAAATTATACAAAGCAAATCTGCTGCGAACACAAGCATCAGCAGGAATTGCATTCACGTCCTCATGATATAAACAATAAAATTTATATAGAGCATAAAAGAAACAATGTATCTTTGTCATTTTATTTAAAAAAATACAAGGGTGTTTTCCTGTAGAAAACAGTTATTAGATGAAAACTGGCTATTTATATAGGGAGTCAAATATTACAGGAAATGCCCCTTGCACATGGGCAATACATTTCCAGAACAGAAATCAAAAGCCTCCCAGAAAATATGAAGTATTTTGAAGACGTGTTGGAAACACTTGGGAAACTATCATGAAACAGGTGCAAAAAAATCCCAAAAATGCTCAAGAAATTAATGGGATATGTGCGGGCAACTGATGAGAAACTTATGGTAATTGAAGTAAGCATATACACCATATAACAACCATACAAGTCCAAATGTGTGTATAAGCATACCCATATACCATAGAAGTATATTTCTTAAATATCCTTATTCTTAAACTTACAGGAGTATAAAATTCTGAGTTTGTTGAGAAGGGTATAGGTGCAGTTTAGTTAAAAAGGACAACTATAAGTATAGCATAAGTTTATTAAAACGATACCAATTCACATAATATTTCCTGCTCCTGCTTCAGATCTCGCCCCCCCCCAATTCACTCCCAACCTGGTAACTATTTGCCGAATCACATTGGGCAGTGAAGATGGCCAATAAAAAGATCTAAAAAATGGTTAAGACTTTCCAACCGCAGCTTAAAAGTTTGAACCGCAGATCAGAAAGTTTTCAAAACGGGAAGTTCTCCAATTTTCTTACTCAAAGTGTGCCGGCCTAAAATAATGGTCCTTATCACATTTGAAAAAGCTAGAATGAACAGGGGGTTTCTCAAATTTTGATATAGATAGGAATTATTTTTATTTCATAAATCAGAGATCAATTTGTTAAACAAGAAAATGTTTTAGTAATAAACTTTATTCATAACTTATTAGAAGGCTCTTATGTCAAAATTGTACATATTTTTATTTAAAATAATGGTTCAACAAAGTTATAGAGAAATACTAAAGACTTAAAAAATGATACTCGAAGTTCTTATTGCATCAGAAAAATTGTGACAATGCCCTTTCACATAAAAGTCTCCACAAATAAAATTTTTAATTTTCAAACATATCAACATACAGAATTCCCTTGAATGCCAATAACAAAATGGAGACAATGAAGCAAAAGAAAGATTAGCGTCTTCAATCAAAATATGTTCCCAACACGCAGAGCATACACATTAGTTCAATTGAGCAAATAGGAACAGGAACTTGCTCAATCAATTTTGAGTTAAGTGTATTGTACCAACTCCCCATCCAAGACAACCTGGCCAATCTTATAATTGTCATATTTCGCGCATTGAAAGATAGATGCATTTTATTATTCCCATTTGACCTCTGACCTACAGTTCTATAGGTGCATGTAAATACCAGACATTCAATCAATCTAAATAAATAAATATTATACATATATATAATATATGCTGTACACTCCAGAAAGTACTTGGAAACAATTTTCACTTTCCAAGCCACTTTAGTCCAGGTCAATATCACCAGTTATGTTAAACATCCATTTAGACTTCATGGGAAACAATTTTCACTTTCCAAGCCACTATAGTCCAGGTCAATATCACCAGTTATGTTAAACATCCATTTAGACTTCATGGGTGATTCATTCATGGCCTTCATCTATTGAAGGCACAAATGTGAAGTCGTGCAAAATGGACAAATTGGAGCAGTTATGAACACATTACCATTACTCACTCAAATAATGCTTATGACCCCAACCTTGGTTCTTGGATTGGACCATCGTTTGAATGTGAGCCACTTGATTTTGCCTCTAATGCAATCCAAAATTATAAGAATTCAACCCAATTTCCTAGAAAATTAAATATAGCAAGCAATGACTATCATAAAAGGGCAGCCTGGTGCACTAAGTTCCTGCATATGTGGGGTCCGGAGAAGGAGCAGAACACAAAGTGCCTATAGTACTCGGCCTTACTTTGCATTTTTGCAAAGGGCTGTTCCGAACCCATGACCTCTAGGTCACATGACAACAAGTCTACCGTTGTGCCAAGGCTCCCCTTCTAAGCAATGACTAACATGTTATGAGCAAAATAATTGGAGAGCAAATCAAAATAAACAGAACACACTGCATGATTAAATTTGTCCCAAAGCATAAAGTAATAACAAGATTGAACTCTATGTATTGATTACCCACATCAGCAGCAGTCCCGTGAAACCTAAAAACCTTAGATCAACATTAAGCCACTTTCTTCCCAATTTGGATGCACAGATTGAACAAGAAATCAGTCTCTGTCCATAATGTCTAGAAATCAGATAGAAATTTCTTGGTGGAAACCTTTTCAGATTCAATACAACTAAGTGCTTTTATTCAGTACCTTCCAGCACCCTTTCAATCCATTTGCAAATGTCAAGCAATACTCACCAAACCTCAAGCTGGCCATCATAGGGAATTTCAGATTTGTATGAAATGAGTGCACCACCAATAAGGTTAGCATTGTATCCATCATGACACAGAATGGTGCCTTTTCTGTTCACTTTCCAGCCTCACCATTGTTCTTCTAATGTAATTACAAGCTCTCCTAAGACTGCCTTTGAGATGCCATTTTCGAGTATTATGACATTAAAGGTGCTATATAACCAGAGGCATTCATCACAAGCATGATGCATATTTTCTTCTCTCAGGTGCCAACTGCAGGTGACTAGACTCATTTAGTAATACGCTTGAGTTGTGAAGGAAAGCACTCCACTGGAAAGACTTGAGGAAACTCAGACGGTGGTATTTCAATGTTAGCTTTCAGATGGAAGTTGAGGCCAACTTCCATTGATGGGAAAGAGAAACTGCCTGAGAATACAGGAAGAAGACCATATCCATCCCAGCTAATCATGATCCATGTCTTTATACTATTTATTTCATTAAAGTGACTGATGGAACATGTCATGTTTCTATTCTATTACATGCTTATTTCTTTTCTATAAAAAAAATTTATTACATGCTTATTTCTTTTCCCTGACCCTGCATATGTGGGAGTTTTGTGCACCATGGCTGCCCTTCATGCTTATTTCTTTTCTATAAAAATTACATGGATTGAGTGAAAATCGGATATTCAAATAAACATCATCCATGACTAAGATTAACCATCCCAGGATAAACTGCAGCAATAGAAGAGGCATACCTCTATCCCATGATCTTTATACCAATCAGTGGTCTGTCTTTCCCCGCCAGATACAACACAAGTATGGAAGCCCTAGCATCACATAGATGTTAGTTAGGGAGAAAGTTAAGTTACTGCTAACACTTGAAGCAACTGCATCAAAAAGATAGTTGAAGTGACTATCATAACTGGACTTTCTACACAAGTCATAGAAGTCATTGTGTATGATAAAAAGGCAATTTTTGTTCCTAACCAAACTTCTAAAATATGATTCACAAGTTTCATATAGTAGATAGAGGAAAACTTTGATGTTGCATGTCTCTCTGATGTGAGTTATGAATGCATTGTATAGACAAATTTTCATCTCAAAGAATCCGCAAACCAACAATGAAATTATTCCTCAACTGCAATAGGTGCCCCCATATGTAAGGCAACACTGTGTCCTAAAACCATTTAGTTTAGGGAAATGATATTCCCGGCCCCTTGTTTTCACCATAGTCCCACCCCTCTAGGTTTTTTGGTCATTTGCACTTGTAAAAGGTTGACTTTTACATTACAAAGCCAAAAACAAGTGCAGATTATGAAAAACCAAGAGGGTGCAGGACTAAGGTCAATACAAGGGGGTGGGATATCATTTCTCTTTAGTTTAACATGAAAAATTTTCCATAACTGATTTACATTTATAATAAGCACATACTTGCATGTCCTATCATAAACTTGGTGGAAAGGAGATGTTCAAGTCAAACTAACTCATAATTCTTACAGGTAGTCGTGCCAGCTTTTTATCCAAAGGGAACAAATACCCTTTTGTCAAAGCTGGACACTCATACGGTGCAACAGCCTGTATGGGACAAACTAACATCAAGTTAGAACATGTAGCATCTTCACTAAACACTTAGCAGAAGTGAGCCTCAGCTCGTTGGAAAGAAAACAATGGACAATAAAAGATTGGACAAGTTCCAATACATAAGAAAATCTTAGAAGCCCACATAGACCTCCTCAACATCAACTCATAAAAAAAGAACTTAATTTTACAACTCAACAATGGGGGTTGGTTCAAAGCTAGTTGATGTAGGACAGCATGTAACATGGCCTAATCCATATGCTGAGAGCATATCAGAATTAATTTAAATAAGAAAAGCACAAATTAAACTACCACCAGCATTTTTAGCATACAGAAAACAGGCTTAATAAGCATGAATGGCCTACAATTAATTACAGGATCTGCAGACCGTCTCAGATTTCTACCAATTAAGGTAAGATAGAATTTTTAATCCAAATCGTCTCTCTGATTGATGAACGGTCCTGATTAAGTTTCGGATCTAGGGTTTCAGGAATTTAACGCAAAATAACAATTATAGATTGTTACCTACACTGATCATGTAATCACACACAACATAGAGATCCTTCGTTTATGAAGTAGAAAATTTAATAACTTACAAAACAGGACAAAACGATAGTAATTTCGCCTTGTATCAAACGTGGCTTCATGTCCACAGGAAGAAAGCTAGAACGAGAAATTCACCAAGTCTAATGAAATCTTCATTCATTATTCATCAAAAAGGCCTTACACAAAAGAAAAAAGGATCTTGAGCAGGGGCATCCAACCCTAATCTAAGAGAAAGACAAAATTGCCCCTACTTAAGTCACAACACACTAAGAAACCTAGTACCCTCAATGGAAATTATCCAAAATAAAACTAAACTATAACATAAATGATGGTCCTTGAATGGAGATGTGCCACTGGAGTTTTGTGTGATCAGCAGGTCACACTCAAACTAAAAGAAAATTTCTATAGGATGGCTATAAGGCCAGCCATGCTCTATAGATTAGAGTGTTGGGCAATTAAGGAACATCATGTATATAAGATGAACGTAGCTGAAATGAGAATGTTGGGATGGATGAGTGATAAGATAAGATAAGAAAGGATAGAATTAGGAATGAAAACAGTAGAAGAAACTTAAGAGTAGCACCAATAAGTAACAAGATGAGGGAGACTAGACTTAGATGATTTGGGCATGTACATTGGAAACCAAAAAGTGCACCAGTTAGAAGGAGTATGGCAATGCTAGTTGAAAGTTCTAAAAAGGCATGGGAAAGGCCCAAATGAATGTGGATAGAAGTGGTAAGAAAAGATTTAAAAACTTTGAGACTAAATGAAGCCATGATACTTAATAAAGGGGAATGGATGAATAAGATTCATGTGGCTGATCCCTAATCAGGATAAATTCTTGATGATGATGATGATGATGTGAGATGATGGTCCCCTTCACTAGTGGAGGAAAATATGTTTCTTGGGAGAAAGTGTAGAAACATGGTTTACCTATGGCATGTTCTAGTCGAAGGCTTGGGTCATCAAAAAATTGCCCTCAACTTGCATTTCTTCCCCTGAAAGAAAAATCTCCATTCATCATATGAGAAGTTATATGCAGCTGCTCTAGTAAAATCAGTACCCATGCTGTTAGTAATTCTGCAGCAAGCATTGGTGATCAAAACCACTTTTGTGCTGAAGCAGCTGAACGCATATTAGATAGGGCACGCCCCAAAAGTCCAATAAAACAATCCTAAACATCTGAATGGTCAAGATGTTACTTGTGTAAGTTCTGAATGTTCTGAGCCATCCTTTTTATTCCCTAAATAGTAGTGGTTAGGATCATCTGATGGAAGTGAATTTCGCACATGGCCTATCTAACATGGAAATGACAGATTAAAAGTTTGGATTTCCAAATAGCTGGGCCCCACATGCACTTCTAGTTGCAACTGCAACACTTTGGTTTACACATGCATCATCATCCAAAAGCTTCTATCATGCACCCCCTCTTCATTGCATGCACTGTAAACTGTGGTACTTTTCTGTTGCATACATGTTAAAATAGGATAGATTGCAAGAAGTTTCTCCTGAGAGATACTTTCTCGTAGATGTGCACAAGAAATTTGTTTATTGATATTTAATGTGCAAAATATTATGTCTAGGAGTGGTTGACAGAAAATTAACTAAAAACATACATTCGTTGTGCACAAAGTCAAGTGCTTAGTTAGGGTCCTTCTGGAATAATTGAAACAGAACATGTAAGATGCTTTTTGTTCTAATTGAAGTATATGATAAACAGAACTCTCAAAAAAACAATATTATCTAACTGCCACAGAAATTGCAGACAAAATTTCAATTTTGCCAACTCAAACAAATCTAAATAACCAACCAGACAGATTTAACAAAGGGCTCCACAGTCAAACAAAAGGCAACAAGAATCATTAAAGTAGTTTTAATGACTTCAAAAATAATTTGAGAGGAGTCAAAGATAAATGATCTAAAACTAACAAATATTCCAGAAGTATGGGAAAGAAAAATCATTTATTGAAATCCTCAAATAATGATTTGTTGAAATCAAAATGTAGACTACAAATTATTTGTCGTTAAAAAAGGTATTCCACAACAGAAATATTAGCTGTATTCTTTAATATGCCATTCCTTAAAGATACATGCTGTGTGAAGAATGTCTTAGTCATTAGCATTTCAAAGAATGACACTTTTTGCAAAAAAGTATTGCTCATGGTGTGCATTTTACAATTGCAGATGGAAGTAAATCAGATTCATGTTTCTTGTATAGATATCTGGACCTAGAGCTTATAATATGAAATATAATTCCATTTTCTGAATATTATTATAGCATAAATTCATCTAGGGAAGAAAAGTGCTCCTAGTTTCCTAGTGCAACCTTAAGTACTTTGTTGAAATATTTCTTTATGTATATCACACATATATATGCAGACATAGAGCTTCTAATATGAAAATATAATTCCATTTTCTGTATATTATTACAGCATAAATTCTTCGAGGGAAAAAAAATGCTCCCCGTTTCCTTGTCCAACCTCAAGACTACTGTGTTGAAATATTTCTTTATGTGTATCACACACATGTATGCAGCAATTAACTCAAAGCAAAACCTAATCCCACATAGAAAACACAAATCTCAAATCCTCTTTCATGCAAAACCCATGTCTGGACATAGTCTTAGCTAGCAAAAAATTATCAAATAACTAGAATGTAAGTGAATGGGGACTCTTCACAAGAATCTTTCAGAATTGACAACATACATCTGAATAGCTAAACTACTCCAGTAAAAGCAAATATCATTCCCTTATTTAGCTACCCGATTTCACAAGCACCCCAAAACCCTTCAGCCCATTCCCTCAAACCACATTAAAAAGTCTCGTCACCGTCAAAACTAAACTCCCCATGTACTGAACCCCATTGCCCTCCCAATAAAAGCAATTTCTTTCTTCAAGCACCTCTACACCCCCTTCCATGTCAAACCAAGATCATCTGCAACCAGCACGCCTCCATTCTCCTGACATGATGTGAAACTAAGCTGTCAATTCTTCATCACACAAATTTTAGATCCTTCCCAATTTCTAAATTCTGAAAAAAGGCAGCCCCGGTGCACGAAGCTCTCACGTATGCGGGGTCTAGGGAAGGGGCAGACCACAAGGGTCAATAGTATGCAGCCTTACCTTGCATTTTGCAAGAGGCTGTTTCCACACCTTCAACCCATGACCTCAAGGTCACACAATGACAACTCTACCATTGCTCCAAGGCTCCCCTTCGATTTCTAAATTCTGAAAGTACCTTCTAATTCATCAACTGACAGATAAACAACAATGTATGAATTTCAGAACATGAAAAGCCAATACAAACTGGGAAGATGACTCAGCCGCAGATGCACCTCTCTGAACCATCATCCAGTACTCATATTGAAGTATGACATCCAATTTGAAATAGAAGTCAGATTCTTACTTAGACCATACTATTTCTTATAATAAGAAAGCAATATTACATGGTGAATTCTGTAACCAACAGTGCAATGGCTTCATCAAAGTTACTAGTCAACCTTCTTGATTTAACACTGGTTTGCTCGACACGATTTAGGTGCCCAATGGCATCAAACTTCCCAATGCGACTCATTGCAGCATCCATTTGACAAAAATGTTTGACTAGTGTTGATGATTTTGATCACATACATTGATCAACTTCTGAGTACTAGTTGCCTTGACTCCTAGTAATGAAGAGAATTCGAAAGAAGATCCATAAGAAAAACAAGGACATGGAGTAGGTGCATCCATTTAGAAGCTTATATTTTCAGTACCTCGGTCTCGAGAACTAATCAACACGTAAAGAATTTAATGGTGACATATCACTCCATTGCACAGGTTTTCCATGAAGTCATGTTTTACATACTTTGGGTAAGTTAGTTCTGCAGAAAGTAAATCACCTTTGAGAAATGGATTAAGCAACCATCTTACACCTCCACCAGCGCCAGACCTATCTCAACATTGGCATTCCACTCAACCTCTCCTCTCTTATGTACTTAATATATTGAAAATCATGATACATATAATAAAATATATATTGCACATTATATAACATAGCTAGTATAACAATAGATTAGATGTTACTCCTTTCATGCCAGGCAGAGTGGCAGGCTGAACTGAAAAGACGCAAAGAGAATCTCCTATGAAATGATACCATAGGGCATAGGAAGTCTCTTCCTGTCAGCTTGGAGAGTGCAATATTGACACAGAAAAGAGGAAGGCCTACAGCTGAAGAATCAAATAAATTATCAACACCCAGCTCGGCAAGTGGTTATGACACTTTTCAATGGATGTCGCTTTGAATGGCAGTAAACATTGGATTAGATGGTGAGATTTAGGAACTTTGACCAACAGATCTACTACGTCATTGGATGTTGTCATGAGATATCATCAAGTTGGCTGACAATTTTCAAGCTGGAATTTGTTCCACGGCATGAACCGAAAATAGAGTCATGTTTTGGTGTGGAGATAAGCCACTTAGGGAAGTAGTTCCATTACTTTTGGTAACTAACATAGCATTCCTACATTGAAAGTCATAGCAAACTGACTTTGAATGTTCCTTTTCACAAGGGAAAGTGTTTCATGGCCTACTAATGAAGTGATTTGAGTGAAGCCAAAGTGCAAGTCCTCAGCACAGAGAAACAACATGAAGGACAAAGGCCTACAATGATTATTGAAGGCAATATTCTTAACATCGTTGCATGGATTCTCAAGCTTGTAGGACTATGCATGGCATGTTATGGACTTCATCAAGAAAACTGAAGACAACATAGTTGGTAAACAAGTTTCTTTTGCTCGTGTTTGGAGTTTGCCACACATTACTTCTAACAACAACAAAAAAAAAAATGGCAGCCTAGTACATGAAGCTCCCATATACGCAGGGTCTAGAGAAGGGGCAGACCACAAAGTGCCTATAGTATGAGGCTTTACCTTGCATTTTTGCAAGATGCTTTTTTTACCCATGACCTCCAGGTCACACAGCAACAACTCTAGTGTTGCGCCCAAGCTCCCCTTCAAACATTACTGCTGACAAACTTGTGAAAATGATATTCTGTGCAGCATGCTGGAATTTTTCAGTTTGACTGTTTTGTAACTTGGTCTATTGGCACTTGTGTCGTCCGATGGCATGGACCATCTCAATCCCCCAATCTTGAACCATGTCCTCTCTAACAAATCTTTGACTTCGATATTATTATTAACTTCTAAAGCAGAAACTAAAATATATTAATCAGCACAAGATCGACTCCTGATTCTAGCAAACTAGAACAACTGTCATTATTGAATGTCGTCTGAGTTCAGATTTTTAACACTTGCACGACTTTAAAAAATTGTGTCTTCTTGGTGTACAGGGTGAGGTTTCCAATATAAAATCGATCTTACTGTTGTACTTATTATGTAATTGTTGACGATGGAGCACATCTACGAAAATGGAAGTCCAATTAGTTATTTCTATCATTAATTCTCGGGATGAAATTTCTAGCTGTAGTCCAAACTTGACCAGCTTTTTTGCTGCAGGGTGTTCAACTAAGAATCCAACTTAAGTTATAACAAAACCCACAACTTGACCTATTCCTGGCGAAACTGTTTCCTTTAGTTCTCAACAACCGTATTTGATTGAACTTCTAAAGTTAAATACTAAAAGGATGGCAGATGATCAACTGTATTCGTTAGGAGTTACTTCAATTTCCATCATCTGTCACACATTTTACCTTACTTGGGTCAAGTAATGAATTCCCCACAACGACAAGAGTGTACTAGAAGCCATCCCATAACACCAAACTTCCTAATGTATACCAAAACCATATAATTAAAGTGAAAATTTATGCTTCATAACAGCGTATAACGAGGAAAACAACTGTGTACCTCTTTCGATACGATACAGAGCCTTGCGTCGGCCATTCCGTGTTGAACAAAGGTTCAAGCCGCATACCCAGCTGCATTGCCACCACCAGCAATAACATACCTGCGTATCACAAACCCAAACAAGACCACAAATTCCACGCAAATGCTTATTTCGAGAAAACGTGTAAAACTGAATAAAAGAAATTGGAAAAGGTTAAAGACTCACTCTCGATTCTCATTAGCGAAAGCAGCGGAGGAAACGACGAAGGAGGTCCTTCGAGAGGTATTAAATGGGACCCAAGAGGTGCTGGGCTTGTGTTTGAGAGAAGCTGATTGAGGACACCGGAGGGAAATTCCGTGCTTCGGGCTGGAAGAGCAGGTCATGGCCCCGAGAATTGCCTTGGTAAAAACTGAATAAGAGAAAGAGGGAATTGTGAAGGAAGAAGAAGAGTGGAGTAGCTGTCCTTTATCCGAAACGTCGGACCTGAAGACATTGAAATGGCTGCCGATTGATTTTCCCTTGTTTGGAATGTTTTAATCCGGGAGTCCCCTGCAGTCCTTTTGTTTGGCTGTCGCAGTGATGGAAAGGCCACCGAGAACAGGAAAGGGCCAGTCTGAACCTTGACAGAAGAAAGAGACGACGCAGGTGGCATTCTTA
This sequence comes from Warburgia ugandensis, assembly GCA_035236585.1. Lineage (NCBI taxonomy): Eukaryota > Viridiplantae > Streptophyta > Magnoliopsida > Canellales > Canellaceae > Warburgia > Warburgia ugandensis. The sequence goes on from CP141139.1 coordinate 34,904,427, forward strand.
CAAGGGAACCTGCGAGAGTAGTCTAAAATCTGTATGTCTGAGTTTGGACTTCGACATAGACACTGCTGGCTGTGGCTACGCTTAGACGCATAGAGTACAGAGCCGTACCAAAGTTCTTTGCCCGGAGCCATTTTTGGGCACCAACTTTGATCTAACTGACTACGTTTCAGTGCTAGTTTAACATGTGATGATTGGAGCTGACTATGCCTTGATTGGATGATCTTAGAACCTTATCGGTGGAGCCTCATTGAGGGTTGATCAGACCCACCCATCTCAAAAGAGCCATACTGTCCATCACAACACATTAGAAGGTGGGAAAAACTGTTTGAAGAACGGTCCACATTTAACTACTAAGAGGAGCAACTTTTTGTTGTTATGATCGTCCTATGCCCTTGATGGGTCCAATCAACCATTAGCGAGGCCGTCATGCAAAAGTGCAGCCGTGCAAGTAACCGTAGTGTTGCGCATTCTGCTGTAATACATTTAATGAAACTCACTCAGTCGAAGATGTTTGAGAGTGATACAATTTAATTATCATTATATAAAAAATTTACTAAAAAACAAGAAAACAAGAAAAAAACCAAATCTGAAAACAGAAAAGATCTAAGTGTTGCCGATTAGCATTCCTCAATTCCTCGTGTCTATTTTGATAATGTCACTCAAAAGGCTTTCTAAGTTCAAGCATTTTCTTTGTAGCTTGATTGTAAGCCGACCAAATTTGCAGCGACTGGGGGAGATGGGTTAGCGTTTCCATGACGGGAATGGTTCTCCTCTCTCTCTCTCTGTCCCTTGCCGCTGCAAATTTGATCAGCACACGGTTGGGCAATCTTTGTTTTTTCAGATTTGAGTATTCTCCTCTTGCTTTCACACGCCCATAAACTCTCTCTCTCTCTCTCTCTCTCTCTCTCTCTCTCTCTCTCTCTCTCTCTCTCTCTCTCTCTCTCTCGTATACTTGTATCTTATACAACTTATCATTTTGGAATGCAATGTTGATTTATTATTAAATTGAAAACTTGTACATGAAAATATATTTGGAATTACACAAAGTTTGTAATTTACAAAATGTACAATCTAAATTATAAGGTTTGGGGATTCAATTAAGTGTCTTTCAAAAGGTCAATTTTATGGAACTTAAGACATAAAATTTTAAATTTTTATTTTATCAAAATTAATTTGGAATCATTTTAAATGGATGTTAAAAATTAGTGGTATTACACTAATGTATAGCTTTATAGATGGCTATTAATATTTTTGTAGAGAAATAAAAAAAGTTGCCTCTCTTGGAAAAAATAATAATAATAATAATAATAGTTCTCTCCTCCATATGAGAAACATTGTTTAAAGAAAGTCCATATTCAATGAGTAAGAGGCACAATTTTTGGTTGTTATAATCACTTTACAACCTAGATGTTTAATATACTAGATTTTTGGACCTAGATAATTCATATCTATGGGTGACATCAACCTTTGGTGGGGCCCATCATGCAAGTGGGGTGCACTACACCAATTAGCTATAGTTAGATCAAGCAAAACAAATAAAATTTCGTGCATAACTATTTGTCCAAATAAAATTCATGAATATGAATCTAATAAGTTTGATTCGCAAATAAAAATGAATCAAATTAATCCAACTTATTAAACCCACGATCTTCATGGATACATACACATATATATATTTATTTATTTATTTAAAAGGGTATTTAAAAAAATAAATTAGAAAATCATATAAACCGTAGATGTTGAATTCTTTGGAAAGATATAAACTATTAATCTTGTTTTGCATCTCAAAAATAGGTGATCCATGAAAAGTTGTTGCATTTGGATGATTTTAACCACTTGTTTTATTTCTCTAAAAAAGAAAAATCATTGGCTCTGATTTTTAACTTTTGTAACCTAAGTTACAAGAATATAATGCAAACAAGATTATTGGTATAGATCTTTCAAAAGAATTCAACATCCATAATTCTACATGACATATGTGGGATGGATAGATAATTTGAAAATCCATGACCCGCACGCGGATTAGATACGAATTGTGGTTTTTTTATCTTTGATCCAAATGAATAAAAGACTCAAATTCATATCCGATCTATATTCATGTAGATTGGATCAAATTCAATCCACTTATCTATTTTATTATCATTAGCTATAGTGTTGTACACTATGCCATCCTATATCATAAATAAAGAAAACTCTCTCAATTGAACATGGACCAACTTAGGAGAGTCATATATTTATCTATTACACTATATAATTTATACGAACTATACTTCAAATATTTATAACTCAGAGTCACTAATATATAGCTGCTAAGGTGGCTATCAATATTCTTTAAGGAAAAACGAAAAGTTGCCTCTCTTGAAAAAAAATATAAAAAGGTTCTCTCCATCATTAGTGACATTTTTAAAAAAAGGCAAAGCCTATCGCGCTTCTACTTTCTCTCTCTCTCTCTCTCTCTCTCTCTCTCTCTCTCTCTCTCTCTCTCTCTCTCTCTCTCTCTCTCTCTCTCTCTCTCTCTCTCTCCGAAGCCACACACATGTGCATGTCTACATGTAGGTGACTGATTCTTCATAAAAGCGAGTAGTTGGGTACATCATTGACCAACTTATGGAGCAATTTATACCATGGTTTAATCATCAAAAAAAATATTTTGTGTTTTAAGCTAGGGCTATACAATAGTTTCAACTATCAATAATAACAATTGTTCATTTTCTTTCTCACTTCACGGTATCTACTAGTGCATCTTAAAAATTAAAAGTTACCCCTTTCTCTCAAAGAGGGTTTCACAATAGTATATAGACATAATTAAATATATGTATAAGGGAGCAGTAACAAATGTTAAGACAACTAGTAGAGAGACTAGTGATTTTCCTATCACTGTAGGATTACACCAAGGATCAACATTGGGCCCGTATCTTTTCATGTTGGTTATGGATGTGTTAAAAAACATCTGCATAAAGAGATTCCATGGTGCATGCTATTTGCAGATGATATAGTTTTAATTGATAAGATAAGAGAGGACGTAAACACAAAGTTAGAGTTATGCAGATAAGCATTAGAACCTAAAAGATTTAAAATTAGCCGAACTAAAATAGAGCATATAGAATGCAATTTTAGCAAGGAGAGGAGTGAAAGTTGAGCACTAATAAAGATTGATAACTAAGAAGTCCTAGTAAAAGACCACTTTTGACACTTATGATTAATGAATCATAAGAGTGAAGAGATTGAGAGGGAGGTTGCCCAAAGAATCCTAGGAGGTTGGAGCAAATAGAGATGCACATCTGGAGTTTTGTATGATTAGTAGGTGCCACCCAAAATAAAAGCAAAATTGTATAGGATGGCTATAAGGACGGCCATGCTCTTTGGATCAGAGTGTTGGGCAGTTAAGAAACATCATGTTCGTAAGATAAGTGTAACAAAAATAAAGATGTTGAGCTGGATGAGTGGCAAGACAAGAAATGATAGAATTAGGAATAAAACATTAGAGAAAATTTAGGAGTAGCACCAATAGGTAACAAGATGAGGGATATTAGACTTAGATGGTTTGAACATGTCCAACGAAGATAAAAAAAACGACACCAGTTAGGAGTGAGGCAATGCAAGTTGAATGTTCCAAAAGGACAAGGGAAAGGCCCAAAAGAACATGGATAGAAGTGGTGAGAAAAAAATTTAAAACTTGGGATTAAATAAAGCCATGATACTTAATAGAGGAAAATGAAGGAACAAGATTCATATGGCTGACCCCTAATCAGGATAAGGCCTTGATGATGATGATTATGACCCCTTTCTCTCAAAGAAAATATGTTGCTCTCTCTCATGATGAGGTTGAAACTATTAATGTCATTTCCTTTCAAAAATGAAAAGCCCTACTAAACATAACTCTTTCTATCTCTCTCTGGCAGTATGTGCAAGTTTAAGGTCACTTGATCTAGCTCAAGTTTGTCCAATCTTGGTAAAAGCTAGTATGATCTAGGCATTTAGCTAAATATTGAGTCTAAAATCTCCTTTTCACATGATCTAGCTTGACTTCGCCTGACTTGAGCTATAGCTGGATTTTGCAATACATTAGGATCAGCTAGTGTGAGTTTGACTACATTGGACTAAAATTTTATGTAATATTTATAACCTACACCCAAGGCCAATTATTGTGAAACATGTGTAGCCCTAAGGTAACAAAATATATTAAGAACATATATTATGGGCTTGCATTGCATGCCATGAAACCTTAATAGCAGGCCATCCTTACACACTGTAAGTCTTATTTTGTGGCCCTCCCTACTTGCTAACGATGGAACGTTTGTGTGTGGCCTATCATGCTTGAAATGAAGCACATTTGTAAGCCTTCCATATCTTTTAATCTAAAAACAGGTGTGGATAGCTTCTAAGTCTAGTCATATTAATAGCTTCTTATTTAAAATATAGGTAGATAGCTTTTAAGGCCTACCATATAAATATCTTTTCATTTGAAAATAAATATAGATATCTTCTAAGGCCCACAATGTAACTAAAGTCTTATTTTAAAATATTAGCAAATAGCTTCTAGGCCCTACAATGTAAATAGCTTTCATCTAAAAATGGATGTGGATAGAATATGGGTTTCATAACATAAATAGTTGCTTATTTAAAATGAGTGCCAATAGTTTCTTGCACCCACAATATAGATAGCTTGTTATTTGAAAACATGTCACACCGTGTAAATAGCTATTATTTAAAAATATGTCTGAATATGTGATGTCCTAGGTTTTTAAAGTACTTTTTCTCTATTCTTAAGGTGCTAACAGTAGAAGACATTTTCAATATAATTTTTTTCACAAAACTTCAGTATCATCTCTACTAAGAAAAATACATTTCAAAGATTCTAAAATGCAAAAAAGAATATATTTAATATTTTGTAGGATTTTATCGAATCAAAGCCCACAGTCTAATTGTATGAATATATAATTCAAACATGTCCATGAAGATTAAATAAAAGTCACATGCTCACATTGTTAGCACAATTTCATGCTACTATTGTCCTCGTCCAATGTTCCTTCTACCTCGAGATGTTTTTCCTTTAAGCTAAATTCTTCAAACTCATTACATTATAAACAAATTACAATATCTTAGAAAGTATATGCTTGGTAGGTGTTTTGAGCATCTAGTTTGACGATATACATGAAGCCAAATTCAATAAAATTTCAGATCATTTATAAATTTGTTCTAAGGAACACGATACATTAATAAAGCATTAAATATGTGACACATTATTATAATCGAATTCATGTAGTTCCAAGTCACATCATCTCATAATATATCAGTTCATAAATTAGGTAAGTATATGCTAAGTCAACTCAAAACATATTATATGCACATGTAACCCAATTAGCACAACAAAATCCATCTAGGATTAAATATATCTATCTACAACATGATCAATATAGATAAAATCACAAGATATTCATGTGAAGGAATAACCATGAATCTCAATATGCATAAATCAGTAATGCAGTGGTAAAATATTAAAATCACTTCTCGTAGTAGCAAATCCATGCCAAATCAAAATTAAAGCATATCATCTCACCAATAAGCAAATATATGCCAAATCCATATCAGAACGTATCAGCTCACCAAAAGCATATCCATGCCAAATCCACAACAAAGCATATCAACTCACCAAAGGCAAATCTATACTAAAAACCAAAATCATAAATTAAACCATGCATGTAAAAACATCTCAGAATTCATCTCAGCCTAATCCACAATCATACTATGAGCACCTAGAATTGTACTACCTAAAAGCCTATCAGTGCCTCCTACAGTACAACGACTCGGGTTTTTCTAATGCATTTATATAATTCTTTTTGAAATGTCGGGCCCTAAATATTTAGAAAACAAACAGCGAAAAACATTTTTTTTCATGAAAAGACCCTTTTAAAAACCCCTAGTGTCAATTTTCTTTTCTCAAAAAGGATTATTAGCGAAAAGAGTGCTACATTTCTACCAAAAATTCAGTACAGTTTTCTCTGTTTTTTGGACGTTAGACATTTAACGCGTGTCATTGCGAAGTACCTGATAAACATAATTTTTATAAAAACAATAATAAGCAAGACTTCGTCTCCATCCCATCACATTTACAAGCATGACTAAGTGTCTTGAAAATCACAATAAATGAAAACCAAAGAAACATATACGACTTAAAATATACCTGCCAAGATCAATTCAGTCACAATCACAGCCACACAACCACAACCACAACTTCAAGTAACATGTCTATATATCCATAAAGTAAAGTCATATTAGATCAAAGTGTTACTTTAGTTTACTATTTAAATTAACCATAATGCAAACCTAATTGATATACCTGATTTGTCATCTTGAACTCTATAACACAATCCTCTGCTTCATTTTCCTTGTTCTATTTCTTCGACTTGAGACATTGTAAACAATTTACAATGTCTCAGCAAGCTTGCGCTTGTGTAGGCAGTTTTCACATCTATTTTATCAAGGTTTTCATGCAATTCTAAACACCATCTCAAATCCTTTTTCATGTAATTTCTAAAGAATAGAATGATCAAGTCAGGGATAAGAAACATGATTTAAGCTGCAGGCCAATCTCAGTTCATGATTTCATGCTAAAACATTTCAGATATTGTTAATATAAAACATGCACCACTTTAAATACATATTTTTCCAAATGATTGAATCATCATAATAATCTCAAGTAAATTGCAATATAAAACATATCAGAAAATCCCAAGTAAGCATAACTCGAGAACAATGTGAAAGATACGCATATAACTTGATAAATCCAATGCCATAAGAGCCTCAAAGTATTAAAGTAGTCATCGATTAAACCATGAAGGTCAGTAATCCATAACCGGCAACATCATCATGTACACGTATGCACCTCAGCAAACACATCAGTTGATTGGTCAAGAGTACTCATCTAAAGACCATCATCAAGCCCATCTACGTGGGTCACAAAATAGAAATCCTATGGCACACTATGCTCATGACCAAATCACTGAATTGTGCCTCTTTGGTATTTAGAGAATAGCCACCGCAGCCTCCACAACGACTAAGGATACGTCTCGAAAGGGTGCCGTGACCATCTCCAATGGTTGTTCCTACCACAGCAGTTGAGAAAAATGATGCCACTTTAGGCATGAATACCTACCACCTTTGGTGGTCAGAGGTCAGGAGGCCACCCCATACAACCTCTTAGCATAGTGCCCTCTGGCTTATTAACCTGAACAAAGAGATGTCTCAATCTCAAAATGATATTAAAACATATATAATATATTTCATGCAAAATTATGCATTTCTGTAGCCCATCTCAAAACATGGGATTGATGCAATTTCAATTATAATAATTGCTTTCAAAAACACACAAGAGCGTATAACAAGCAATATCTTTTTTGTTTTTCACATAAAAGCATGCATCATGGCTATGAAGATATATGGATATAATTTTCATGCCTTGTTTACAAAAATTGCATTCTTAAAAAGCATAAAACAAGGTATCATGATGAAGTGTAAATTCCATGATAGTTAAGTAATCTCAATTAGAAAACATGATAAACTAATATTTGATTATTTAAAATCTCAAGGGCAAATAGATGTTAAAACCACATACTTCTTAGGCGTAATTCTCAGTTCAGCTAAGTTCCTTCTTCAACTCAATTTACCGACCAACCTAGTCAACCTATAGATATTCCACATTTTCTTGTCAATATCGAGTTGTAAGCTAATAATTACAAAGGAGTATTTTAACCATGATCAGACAATTCAGATCATTTGTTAATGGTGAAACCATTAGGTTTTAGTAATCCCTCACCAATCTACCATTTAGATCACATGATCTAAGTCATTTAAGCTATTGATCTATGTTTTCCTTCATGGTTCACCAATCTTACTTTCATCAAGTATTAGATTATCAAAACCAAGCCATTGCTTATCTTTCACTGATCTATGTTTGTATTTTCAACTCATAACCATCGAATGGTGACCTAATTGTCATTTTTAGATTACAAATAGATGATGAAAACTTATCTCAAGCCATCAGAGTTTTAGTAACTCATTTTCCAACTACTTATCACTAGTCATATGTAAGAATAGTATCAGATCACCCATGATCTGTTATTTACCCTCTAATTGGTGATCTGACAGCTAGGATTGGTCGGATCTTGTTCTCAATATGTTATTAAACCTTGTTAGCTAATGAATAAGTGAAATATCACTTCATATGTCAATTTAGGTTTTGGAATGCAATGGTGATGTCTAATCACCAACCAACCATCGCTAGGTTCCTGTTTCCCTGCTGTCTAACAGAATGGTTCAGATTATTCAATAACTTTTTATCCAAATTTTAGAATTCCAATCACATTCTAGCTAATTTAAGGTTCTAGAATTTATCAGTGGCATTTGATCATCGATCAGATGTCACAGATCCACTATTTAAATAGTGACAGATCGGATGGCCTAGATCATTCGGTCTATCTCGCTTCCAATTCTTAAAATTTTGACTTATCCTGTCATTTTAAAGGATGAGGAACTTACTAGTATCATATGATTATTCATCAGATGTCGATAGTCACTATTTACACAGTAACAGATCGGACAATCCAGATTGTCCAATCTGTTGTCCAATGCAGATCAACATTTCAATCAAATCCTAACCACCAAAGGTCTATGCTTCATTGTTTTTATGCATAATTTATAATTTAAACGGTTGGATCAATGTGGATTGGGTTTTAAGAGTCGGATCACTCCTGTCCGAGCTATGATTGTGGAAGACAAACAAGATTAAGGGTTCTGATCTTGTTTTGGTGTAACACAACTAAGCCTTAGTTGAAAAATCTAGCTTTTCCTAATCTATAGATGAATTAAACAAAAAAAAGTGGAGAATTCGTGTGAAAAACTCACCTTTGTGAGTGTCCACACTCTTCGATCGTCATTAGAAAAGATGCCATTTTGATATTTTTCAGTTGTTGTTTCACGCGTTTGCTGTTCCTATACCAATCCTCCTCCGATCACGATGAAACCAAAAGGGCTTTTGTTCACGCCCTTGAGTAGAGTAGAATGAACGGGTGGATTGGAGATCAGAGCTGCCGTTGTTGCCGGCGAGCTCTATTTCTCCGATTAACCCAAAACATTCAAAATCTCAATTTTTTTGGCAAGGTATGCATTTTCCAATGTGAGGGCTCCCGCTCCTACTCCCTCTCTCGTCTTCTTTTCTCCTTCTCCCTCGGTCCGCTCTCTCTTGCCACCGCGAGCTAGGGTCTTCAGGCATCCCGTCTTCTTCCCCATCTCCCCTTCTCTCCTCTCCTCTCGTTCTCTTTTCTCCTCCTCCTTCTTCCTCTTCTCCTCCTTCTCAGCATCGGGTTCCTTCTATTTTTTCTTTTTCTTTTCTTTCTCTCCGTCGTTGCAGGAACAGACCTAGCATTTATTTTCGTGTTTTGACTTGGGGGGTGCTAATATCAATTTTGGCCCCCTCCTGTATTTACTTTATTCATTCATTTTTTTTGTAAACCCTTTATGATGATGTTCCTTTTCCATCATAACACCCACACTATCTTAGTCAACATGCATGATTCCCACTCATAGTGTTTTCTAAGCACCTTTTTAGCAATAGACTTAGATTTCTATAGGTGGGGCCCATTAATAAAATTAGAAAAATGCCCATCGGGAGAAAAATCACCATTTATTCATCTACCTTAGATTTCAGCAAAATTAGTGTCATTACAATCGTTTTTCTGAGCACAATCCAAATATGAAGGTATTATGGTCTAATTTGACGTCTTTCAAAAGATAAATTCAGTGAAACCTAAATATGAAGATTCACCCATTTATATTCATCAAAATTAATTTATAATCCTTTAAAATAGGATTTAAAAATTAGGATCATTACATGCAATCACCCTCGTTGACTGCCTTCATAAGCAACCCACAAGTACAAATTGTAAATAAAACTTCAATTATATGTAAGGAGATAAAAATGTGATGCAATACAAATTATGCATTAAATCATGGTTATGCATCAAACTAAATGAGAGATCAAATCTACGAAATGCATTTATGAAATGTGAGTGTTAATAATTTTACATCAATGGTCTTACTGTGAAATGTACTATTCATTGCTACTGAAATTTCGACAAGTTCTCACTCTAATTTTCAAACTTATGCATTTTACATATGCAATGCTATTCACTTGATAAATCATCAATAACACTTCTAATATAAATAGAGTCTTTTAATTAGTACAATGATCAACATCTAATCTGATCACTTGATAATGATCTAGTAGTTCACAATGGCCAGATCATTATTACAACTCACAAATCATTATATCTAACACATTCCATCGTTTGATCTAGGTTTGGATGTGGTTTAGATCTTATTTACTGGTCATTGATCAGTACTGTAATCTACTAATCATGTGATCAGACTAATGGTCCATGCATGGATGATGATCAAATCATAATTTCTCAGTCAATTAGATTAAGAAAACTTAATCTAATACTTGGGTCTAAGATATATATGCTTGAATTTAGTTTTTAATTTTAGAAGTAATTTTACTGATGAATCTTGGATCAACGTTGATCCAATAGTTGATACTCACATGGATTAAATCAAGATGGAAATTAAAGAATTTGAGTAAGAGCTTACCTCTAATACTTAATTTCCTACGCGGATCATTACTGAGAGTGTCAAATTGAAGATGGATTGACACAGATCAGCACGATCTTGGTTGTATATCACTATTGCGTTGGTTCTCTATCAAATCAACCCCAATCATCAAATCGCTTATTGCATTTTGTTTGTGACATTAAGGAAAACAAGGCGAATGGTTTAGATCATCCAAATTGTCCCTCTATTTTTTTTATAGCAAAATCACCTATGCACATCACCTCATCTCTTTGATTTTTCAACAAGATTTGGTTAGATCTTTGCTATTTTTGAGATATTTTACTCCTCTTTTGATGACCATCAAAATGAATGGTTTACATCATATTCACTGTTCAAAGTCAACCCCTTCGTTGGTCTCCACTATTATATATATATATATATATAATGAAACATGGACGAATTGAGAACCAGCTGATGAGTCTTGATTACCTCATTGTGATGAACAAGATGGTGGGCTATGGTCATTGATATAAGCCGCCAATTTCTCTAGTGAATTGCATCTCCCCTGTGCATCGGCTGCCTCTATTTTCCTCCTCTCGGCAGCATAAATGGAATCTTTCAGCATTTAACCCCCCCTTGTTCTCCTTCTTCTTCTTCCTTCCTTCCTCGAGTGATTGTCAAACTTCAATTGTCACCTTTCTAAAAAAGGGGTTGCCATTAGTAAAAATAGCCCCTCCATTTAAAAAAATCTTTCATTTCCTTTTTTTTCCCTTAAAAACCAAAACCAAAAATATTATTATTATATATATACTATAACATATATATATATACTTATATATTATTCAAGCATAATCATTATGCTTTATGAGTTTTGACTTTTGACCACTATAAAAGCCCGACTTCCATAGGTCCTTGGTTTGACATCTTGTAATGACCTTGCTTTTAATAAAGCAGAGTGGGACCAATTTCTTGTATTTGCTCAGTGTGCTCCCTTTCGTCGAGTGCTCACCTGGTTCACTGAGCTGTTGGCCTACTAAGTACTTGCTTGCTGCTCCTGCCACCTGCTTGGTGGGCGAGGCACTCGTTATCCTTACTATTCTCTCTGCAAATTTCTATAAGCAACGACTACTTATGGATTTACAAAAATTCCCCTTGTGAGAATTTTTTTAACTTTTTCATATGTACTCTGGTTTGAGCATTCTTAATATCATTGGAATCATTTTTTTAGTATAATCTAATTATTAAGGTTTTAGGGGCTAATTAAGTATCCCTCAAAAGCCAATTCCTTAGATCTTAAAATACAAAGATCCAATTTTGCATTTCCTTCAAAATTAATGCCACAAATTATATAAAAGGCACTTAAAAAACTTTGAGGTTGTTATAGGATAGCTTTTAGGGTCCACCATATAAATTGTTTTTTATTTAAAAATATGTTTGAATAGCTTTAATATGAAAATGGGAATGGATGGAATATGAAGCCAATCATATAAGTAGCTTCTTATTTGAAATAAGTGTGAGTAGCTTCTAAAGCCCAACATATAAAAGCTGCTTATTTGAAGATGAGCATGGGTAGCTTCTAGGTCATATCATGTAAATAACTTTCATTTGAAAAGGGTGTGGAAGTTTTTGGGGCCCACCATATAAAAAGCTTGTTATTTAAAAATAGGTATATATTTTCCAAAAAATTGGTAATAAGACCACCATGTAAATAGCTTCTCACTTGGAAATGAGTGTGCATATCAAATATCATTTATTTGAGAATGGCTGTGGATATCAATATTTTCTCACTCTCTTATAAAATCGGGTGAAAAATAAGTTCCCATTTGCTTTCTCCAAGATGAAAGAGTTTTCAATACATAAAACTCAACTCAAAGTAGCATAGCTTGAGATTTCTTCGAGAGGTATCCTTGATAAGCCCCTAACTTTTAATATGAAACTTTTAGATAGCCATTGTGATTAAAAAAAAAGAAGGTAGCCCTCATACTTATTTTTTGCTCTAAGCAGTCCCATGTTACAAGATTTCTACATCTAGCCTGTTACTAAAAAGTAGGTATTTTGTGGTTTCTGTTTTAAGTCTTTTTTTATACAAAGATTTAAAATAATTTTAACAAATAAAGCTCAGCTACTGCTCTCCATGGAACTCAATGCCCTAAAAGCCCTAAAATATTTAGAAATTGACTTGGGTACACTAGAAATTAACAGAAGGGTAAGTTGTAAATATGTAGATTAACAGAAAAAGGCCCTATTTACGGTATTATTTTTAATTTGGCATTTTGAAGGGGCTATCAGTTCTATGTTCTAGTTATCAAAGGGTCTACGAGAAGTGAGAACTCAATCACACGGATCAATTATAACTCTTTTGGGCCATGGTGTTTGGGGGACATTATCGATCAGATTTGGTAGAAACTTGTTGGGCATCAACACTCTTTCATTCATGTTAGATGTTCCATTGACGAGGATGAAGATCATTTGGCAAAGGAAGGGGGGTGAACCTTGATGGGCTAAGAATCAAATTTGGTCTTGGCTAATTTCATTTCTTATTTCTCTGTTTCACAAATAGACTATCATGATGATTTTGTGTGTTGTTCTTAGTTTCTATGTTTGATGATGGTCTGTTAAGATATTATCAATCTTACAATTAAATAATCATTGAAAAAAAAAGATGAATAGTTAGTAGCACTCAAAGGAAGGCTCGAAGAAAGGCATAAAGAGAGAGGAGAAGCAACATCTTGGTTCTCTAGGTATCCATTTGTTAGAACATGATACTAATCAATATATTCATAGTTTCATACACATATAATTGGTTAGCTACTATGATGTATACATGCATTCTCCTTTACATATGAGCAAATTATAATCCATTATAATGACCATAGAAGTCCACAAACTATTAGTTTCAAGGCATATATTTGGATTCACACATTTCAAATCCCTGCACTCACTCTCAAATCTTTGAAACATTCTCTTAACACAACTACTCTTTCTATTCAAGCGAACCTATTGCTTGCTGCAGAACTCTTTCTCTAGGATGACTAAAGTAGGAGCTTCCCATGGAATGACCATTTGTATCATATTACAAGCCTTCATAACTTGTTTTACTATCTCAATAAATTAAGACAATTCTAGACCAAAAGGACTTCAAATCACCATCGTCAAGTAACTTCAAATACCATAGAACCCACACCATCAAGTGGTTAACTTTCTTTGATTTTTATGGTTTGGCTATGAAGCCATTTTCTATCTTCTCTAGTCTTTATTGGTATTAGCAATAACAAATGCATCTATGATTTCATCTATTCCAAGTACAAATCTTTGTAGAAAATACTTTATCAAATGGTAAAGCACAAAATACGTATTTTCCCCTTGAAATTACTAGGGTAGATGTAGAAATCTAGTAACATGTGTCTCCTTAAAGTTAAGAAATAAAACACTAGGGTTGCTTAATCTTTTTCTTTTTTTTAAACATATGAGGGCTACTTAAAATTTCATATTAAAAATTAGAGGCTTATTAAGGATGCCATGCTTCCACAAACAATGAGGTAGGCTGACTTTGGAAAACTCTTACTAGCTTAGAATGGACTTACAATGAGTTTGCAAGAGCTAGGCCGATAGTTGGTCTAGCTTGGCCTAGCTCATGATGGACTAACAATGTGCAAGCAAGATTTTCAAGAAAATCAGTCTATCTAAGATTGGAGTAATAATGATCTAGCCCATAATGCCAAAATTGGTCAAACTCAGGTCAAATTAAGTGAAACTAGATGAAATTGAGATTGACTAACCCCCCATATTAGTTATTGGCTAGTGTATTCTCCCTTAAGCAAGCAAGTGCCTTGCTTGGTTGTCATACTTAATTAGTAACTTTCAATGCTGCGCTTTGCACCTTATAACAATCATACCAAGGTTAATCCCAACACAAAAGATTTTTCAATTTGAAACAAACAATGGTTTTAGATCACCCATAACCATAAACCTGCTTGCATCGATGGTGCCAATGTCTCATGAAGATGGTTTCCTTTCCTCCCCATTCTTGCTCGCCACTAATATTTTGTCATTTTAAATTTTCATCATGCCTTCCACACCTTCTAGGTCTTACTATGTAAATAGCTTTAATTTGAAAATGCATGGGTGTGGATGGAATGTGGGGGCACCGCATAAGTAGCTTCTAAGATCCACCATGTAAATAACTCCTTATTTGAAAATATGTGTGAATAGCTTCTAGGTCCTACCATATAAATATCTTTCATTTAAAATGGGATGTGTATAGCCTTTAGGGCCCACCATGTGAAATGCTTCTTATTTAAAATCATGTGGGTACCTTCTTAGCCCATCATGTATATATTTTCTTACTTAAAAATGGGCATGAATATCAAGTGTCATTTATTTGAGAATGAATATGGACATGAATCTTCTAATTTCCAATCCCTATTTTCTAAAACTCTTACAAAATCATGTGAAAACAAGTTCCCCTTTTATTTTTTCTCTAAGTTAAAATAGCTTTCTTTTTACACTAGGAATAGTCCACATGCTTAAAACTCAGCTAAAATTGCCCTAGCTTAAGATTTTTTCCACCAACAATAAGCTAAGATGGCTTTTGTAAAGCTCTTGCTAGCTCATGATGACCTAATAATGAGTTTACAAGAGCTAGCTTGATAATTGTTCTAGCTAGGCTTAGCTAGTGATGCGCTAACAATGAACTAGCAAGATTATTCATGAAAATTAGCCTAGATTAGGTTGAAGTAACAATTATCTAGATCAAGCGAAGTCTGATAAAATCAAGACTGAGTAACTCCATGTTAGTTACTAGCTGGTTTATATTTCTCTCTTAAGCAAATGCCTTGTTTGGAGTCATACTCGATTAGGGATGACAATAGGTCAGGTCAAGCAAGATTTTTTACTGACCCCAACCCATGATCGTAGTTCTTTTTTTCTTGTCCTTGACATGACCCTAGCTTCACTCGGATCAAAGAAATTTTAACTATAACTCTATGGGGGTCAAAAGTTTTCTGGCCCTAGCCTTTATTGCATAAAGGTCATTCGAGTCGGGTACCCTAATTTGCTGCAACATTTAATTTAATTTTTTTTCAAACATACATTATAAATTACTTTTACAATGTTCAAAATAGTTTTCAAACTTACATCATAATGTACTTCTACACAAAAGCTTTAGAGTTTTAATTAATTCTTGTTATTGTATATTCATACTTATCGTAATACCCTCATATTTGTATTTAAATTTTTTTATATGAATATATTTTTATCATTTAAAATAAACTATATAAGTTGCCCTATCCCCCAAAATTTTCACCATTAATCTTAGCCCAACGCTGGCCCTCCTTATTTTTTGAACTAGTCCTACTCGTGTCATAAATATTATAACCCTAATAACTAAGGTGAGGTCCTCTAATTGACCAAACCCCATTGCAATCCCGCACTCGATTACTAACTTTCTAAGCTGCCCTTTTTGCCCTTGATAAAGGCAGGGTTTGATCCCAGCGCAGAAGTTTCTTTAATTTGATGGCGCTGCTGTGCATGAGCGCCACACTGCCGCTCGCCGCTAACATTTCGTCTTTTTGAATTCCCGCCACGCCACGCCACGCCTTCCATGGGCTGCTCTCCTATAGGAGAGCAAAAAAGAGCACGAATTCGGCTGTTTTCGATTCTCCACTACGAAGCCGAGAGAATGAGCCTTGAAGAAGATTGCAGCAAGAGTCACTCTATCAATCAATTATTCTCCAAAACCTTATGCACAATCTGCTACGAAGATCTCAAACCCATTGTCGAAGATCTCCAGTGCATCTCCATTTGCGGCCATGTCTTCCACGAGCTTTGGTACGTTCTCTCCCTCTCCATATGTTTATACCTCTATTTGTTTCTCTTCCTAACTCTCTCTTTCTTCAAACAGTCTTCAGCAGTTGCTGGAGCACTGCCCTGCTGGAAAGAAACGCAGCTGCCCTGTGTGCAAGCAGGCATGTTCAGTGAAGAACATCATTCGCCTCTATTTCCAATCCATCTGTGAATCCACTCAGTCCAATCCTTCTCTGAGACCATCCGATTCCGCGGACACCCATGTACGCTTTTATTTCTCCACACATTTTTCAATCATCTTAGGTTTTGCCCCTTGCGACTAGTTTTCATTGTCGATTTTGCCTTTTCCTTTTCTTAATAGGCGTTGAACAACGAGGTAAAGAAATTGGAAGGGAAGCTTATGGGATTGAGTTCAGCTTATGATTATCAACAGCAGCTTCTAACGGAACTCACTGTGGAGGTGTTTATTTCATTTCTATGGTTATTCTATCCAAGCTGGTATACTTAGCCAACTTTGATAATATTTTATTTGCAAAAAATGATTTTTGACTTTTTTTGACCTAGTTTTGGTATTCGGGTTGTTATTACAGCTTTCACAGAGCAAGGAATTGGCGAAAAAAGAAGAGGCACAGAAGGAGGAAGCTTTCATAGAGAATGCACGGATCCGGCAGTTGCTTCAACTGAAAACACAGGTGTTTGTTGTTTTTCTTCTTAAGCTTGCTTTTGTTTATCTTGTGTTCTTGTGTGGTGGAGTTATTTTCCTTACTTTAGCTATGCATTGCAGGAACTTAATAGATCGTCCGCCGAATCTACTAAGCTGCAAGAAAGGAGTTTGGCTCTGGTGAAAGAGCTAGCCACACTCAAATTGTAAGGATACTGCATTGTTAAGTGACTGATAAGTAGCATGGTTCTTTATATAGTTTTGTTGCTAACTACGACCCATGTTGTGTAGGGTTTCGGATACAACCTTGGATGAAGAAGAGGTAATGAAACTTGCATCAATTGGTGATGGTGCCAACAGCAGTGATATGGCAGATGTTCTAAAGAAGTCACTTCTCCTTCGGAACAAGTAGGCCTCTTAATGCTTGAAGTTTTAACAGCACAAAAGGGAGATATGATGTGAGCTTATCTATTATTAGTCGATTACTGTTGCATACAGACTGGAATAACTGCTGTCGTTGGGCAACCACTGGTTGAAATGCTTATCTTTGTGGTCATTCTTGGTTTCAAGGACTTAAAACAGTTGATTACTTTTAAAATTACACTGTCTTAGAAACTTACACTCTTGGTTTGCATCTTTTACAACTGAAAGCACAAAATAATAAAGCTTAGATGTACACACTCTATTTGCTTTCTGAAGCATGAATACTGCTCTTCTACTTTACACTGAAAAAGGGATTTTGATGCTTTTGCGGTGCATTGGTGATCCATTAGTTGCTGTACTTTAGTGGCTATATTTTCTTCTCTTTGTTGCAAGGGTCTTTTCTTTTTAAATCTTAGGCAGGACTGATAAATTACAAGAATGATAATGATTTTGTCATAATATTCTTTTCTTTGTGAGCAAGTACCATATTTTTCCCTGCTGATAGGTTAATGGGACATGTTGTGGTCTATGGGAGATTCTAGCTTTGTAGAACACAAAGGTGATGTCTGGATTGGGTATAAAAATCTGTGGATTAAGTTATTTGCAAGTGTGTTATCTCTGCTATTTGCAGCCTTATAACATAGCTAAAATTATTTAAAAAAAAACAGCTCAAGCTTTTAGGGCTTTTCTTTTTATGTATGTTTGAATAATTTTATCTGCTAATAAGGCTGTGAATATCAGGGAAGAAGATCATTATTCATAGATAACTTAACCCATAGTTTGTGTGTTGCCAGGCAGCCCCAAAGAGCCCCTCTGCTTGCAAATTTTACTGTTGGTGGACTAATTTGCAGCCATGCCAAGCAGTTAAACACTTTTTTGAAGTAACTGCTCTCTGAGATTTTGCTTTTGTATGATGCTGATAAGGCACTTGGAACATGGTATTGTTTTGCTAATAAAAGGGTTAGCATCATTTTCTCCAAAACAAAATTAACATTTTAATGTAATTTCAGTAACCTTAAGCACACCAGCACTTGCTCCTGAGTCACAATATCCATGGGGCCTTGCAATTGGCAGATATCTAAGAACACTAGCCGTGGCAGGACACACTGGTTAGATCACTTTAGTGCCAGACTCATATTGGTTATGGCCCTCTTGTTTGCAATTTCATAATTCTCATTGTTTTTGAAATTTGGAATTATTTTCACTACTTTTAGAAGTGTTCATTTAGATATTATTTCATGGTACGTCTTCATTTAGGATTGAGTTCGTTTAGATTAGGAGACTTACTTTACAGGCCGGATCTCAAATTTGTATGTGTAAATAGAAGAAAAGAGAGCTCATAGTGGGTTTGCATGACTGATTTAGTGAACTGTTGAAGGTCAAAAGCAATGGATGTTGAGGACTTCATCCAAATGACAAACTGAAGAAATGTTCCTCGCATTATTAATCTTAACCTTGAGGATGTTACAGAGATGATTTATACCTTGCAATATCAAGGTGTCAAAGTTTATGATGAACACTGAGCTCTCAATCCTATCCAAACTAATCTCCATCTTGAGGTGGTCGAATTATTTTTGCAGTTGCTGGTGGTCCATATCATCAACCCAACCTCCATGTCATCCATCAACTGTTCAACCTTCATATCAATTCCAGTTCACAAAGCGTCACAAGCATGAATAAATTTAGTCTTAAATTGTCCTAACCAACAAAGCTGCATAATTTGTTTAACCATGAGATTGCTTTTATCTAAAGTTAGAGTTTGGAATGGCACCATGAATTCATTTCCATATAAAACTAAAACTGATATCTTAAAATTTCTCGTGAAATTAGAATTTAAAAAAAATTAAATGGAATAATTAGAATTTGGAAAAATTCTAGATTTTAGTAATGGATCTCTTAAGAAAGAAAAGCAAGGTCTTACTTATAATTTTTCTTTGGTGGGTCAACCATGGATGCTGATTGTAAATGGACAAACTGATTGGTGAAATATTATTACCTTAAAATTTGGTTGGATAGTGAGTTGTCTGACATCAAAGCTGCAATTTTTAGACACTAAAAGTACATATACTGATGGAGCTTCCACGAGCTCCATGTTGAGATTCAATGATTTTATCATACTCTGGCATGCTCAGTGAAAGTTAGAGTGTGCCATCTCCATAGTCAAGCCTTAATGATCTGAGAAGCATGGGCTAATTCTGTGTTGAACATCAATAATGCTAGTTGATAAAAATGTCTTAGTGTTGCTTGTACAAATTAATTGTCTCTGCAAGTTAGAGCCCTTTTTGCATAGTTGTGCCTGTAGTTGATGGCTTAACAGCATACTGAGTTAAGTTGGGTATTGTCTTAGTCAGCTTGGGATGGTCACTTCATTAGTTAACAAGGTCTACATACAAACTACTGAACCTGTGCTTGATCTGAATGATTCAGTTTTAATTTAAAGCAAGTACATAAAGTATAAGAAGCATGCATATGCATATGTATAAGAGATCTTGTATGATGAATGTTTCGCTCAATTCTTAGTGTCCATGCTTTTCTCTTTCTATAGATGTCTCTCTCTCTCTCTCTCTCTCTCTCTCTCTCTGGCCTGACGGCAGGTGTCTTTCTGGAGTTCTTTTCCCATGAAAGAGAATGACAGCAAACACACAAGGGATATGATGGATGCCAACACTTCAAGCATGCAAAATTGACATGGGTTTGGGTAATGCCATTATGCCCACATTCCAACAGGAGTAATATTTTTCACTAATGATTGGGGAAACATACATGAGACAGTAAGTAAACCTGATCTGTCCTCCCAGACAATAACCTTGAGAATAAGCACTGCTACAGTTTCATCTCTTTGGCCTCCCACTCAATTTTCTACAAACTTCTTATCTCCGATCTTACTTCCCATTCTTCTCTGGTCTCATGAGCACTGCTGCTCTGTGTGTGCGTGCGTGTGCGCATGTTCCTATAACGGCTTATGAGTTGAGCTGTCTCCTACTAGGGGACAACTTCCTTAAAAAGGTGTTCCATGTCCATATTTGGCGCAATCTCACAATGGATTCATGTAGTCATTAGTAAAGGGCCTCTAAGGTTGCTATTTAGCAATAACTGGGACAAGAGGCATCCAGAGTGTCAGACAGATTTCAGTTTGATGGAAACATCTGAGTACATAATTCAGTTATTTGATTGTTTCTATTTGTTTCTTTCCACTGCCTAAAGAGTACTGACTCTGTCCTTGTTTATTTATTTAACTTCTTTGATTGTTTGAGCTGCAGCCTGAGGCTTGGTCCTCAGTCTCTTTTCAGTTTTCCTTCTTGGTAGCACTACCAGTAATCACTTAATTATTTTATCTTCAATTTTCCTGTGATATATTCCTGCTAAGGATCAACACATGTCATTCAGGATGGATCAGTCAATACATGAAATATATTGGTTTCAGTTAGAACTTAACTGATTAGTAGATAGTTGTTCTGCTGAAAATGCTATTCCATGTTGGGTACATTTGGAGTCTGCCGACAATCTGAGTTGTACATATCCAATAGTTATTAATACTTCTTTCTGGGTTACAAAATATTCCGTGGGACATTTGTTGGACTACCATCTAACTCTCAGTGGCATGACTCTCTCTAGGCAGTATAAAGAACTGATGGCTCAGTGTGACCTTCTAGGTAGAGGAGGGGCTCGTTCTCTTAGAAAGCTTGAGAAGGCTAAAGAAAAGATGAAGAGACTTAAAGTAAGTTCCTTTTGTTTCACTGTAAACTAGGTAGGTCTAAAAATTGCATAAATAGGATCAGATTAGCAATTACTACCAAAAGAAAGCCTCTCCGCGAGCCCGTCACTTCGATCCTTTTTATTCTTCTCTTATTAGTAATTTGATGGGGGGATCCGGAGCTATAGGTCGAATTACTATATAAAGAAGAGTTTTTAACTAAAGGACTTCTTACCTGAGGTCACTGTGCATTTTGCCAAAATGAATCTGGATTAATTTTGTTTAATAACTTCAAATGACACAATTAATGTTGGAGATATTCTGTTTTATTACTTATGACAGACAAAGCTGCTAGAAGTGGAGAGGATTCTTGAAGAAAAAGATAATGAAGTCTTAAGAGCCTTAAAGGATTCCAAGGTAACTATCACCAAGGAGGGGATTGATCTTAGCGGCAAGCAGAACTCCAGTTCTCGATCTGTTGAGCAAATGGGGAAATCTGTTGAACCTATGTTTAACAGATGTCAAACTAGTTCTATGGCAGATCATTTTTTCCATGTCAAGAAAATTGCAAATGCTCCTGCATTCCACAATGATGTGGGTGTTGGGATATCCAAGGGAAATAATGATGTAATTGATCTTGATATGGAGACAGATTCCTTGTCTTTTGCTGAAGATGCTACTGAACTTTATCCAGTTCCAAGGCTTCCAATTCAAGCCAATATTTGGGGACATGCGGCTACCCCACAGTCACCTTCTGTTACCTTTGGAGAAGCTTGTGTACATGGTAAAAGTAGTTTTAGATGCTTGGATTCTAGGACTGGTAGTGAGAATGAAAGGGAAAACAAGCTGGATAGAGCAGTGGATGAATGTGTGATGTACATTGGTGATCAAACTTCAGCTGCAAAGATGCTGATTCCTGATGTTATTTTGGGGGACACATCTTTGCTTCCAGTTAAAAAAGAAGCTCTGGAAGGATCTGAGTCCATTACATGCCCAGGTGTGATTCTTTTGAAATGTCTTAAGTTGGATTTATTGTGAATTATCTCTGAATTTGCAGTATGTGCGCAACATCATTTCAGTTTCTACTTTTGGCTGACAAATCATATACTTTTACATTCCTGCAACATTACTGAAATTAATGATATGGGTACTTTCTGCTAAGCTAATGCTGAGGTTGAATATCTACAATATGCTCACTTTTTATTGATTGACCAGAAACGGATATATTGTTGAAGTGTTTACTCTGATCAAGTAACCTTTCTAAATACTTTGGACTACAGTATTTTCTGTTGAATTGTAGGGACATCAAGTACATTACTTCTTAGCAGATAACTCCTGCTGTCTTAGCCCAAGAGACTCATCTTTTGTCAGGGACTTGGGTATTTCAGGATTCCTGTGTAACGGTATACGTTCCATTATTTAACTGAATAAGCCAACATTCACTTGTAGCTGCTGTCTTGAATGTGTTGTGCAGCCTTTAATTGCAGTGACATTTCTTTTTCTTTAATTCAGTTTTTTGGGGTTGGTTATTGCAAAGTTTTTCAAAACGCACTTCAATTCTTAGGGAATCAGTATTTTCCTGGTGGTTTCTTTGGGCCTGAAGGAGTAAACAGACAAGTAGGCAAGTCGTGCAAAAGAACACAGGGCAGAGTATCTGCATCAGTCTTTACTGGGGATTTGATTGCTGTTAAAGCTGATGGTCGAGCTGGAACAGTCAAAGTTTTGAGAGCTCATAATCATGTAGTGGTGGGTGTTCTTATTCACGGGCTTGTCCATTCATTCATTCATGCTTCGTTCTGCCTCTCCTCCCTCATTGGTTCTTGATCATGAAAAGAATCAGCTCTGCCGTTGCAGTTGGGATTCATCTAAGAGTAATGGTCTTTCATTTTTTACTTTTGTGCAGGATGGGGGGGGGACTTCATCTTTGCCCAAGAAATGCAAATATGGAGACAAGAGAGGTGGTCAGTCTCATGGTTGCTTGCAATTGGAGCACATTTTTATTAAGAAAGAATGTCCATGAAGATCGGAAGCTGCTTAAGTTATTCATCTAGAGAGTTAGTGAGCATGAGTAGCTAGTACCACTACAGTTTTGAAGAGGGAGAAGTCAGCTCTGTTGTTAGTTCTCAGTTGCTTTGCTAAGTGCGGCAATCTAATTGGCATGTAAACAATGAGTGGTGATATCTGATAGTATTTTTTACATTTAATTCGTAGAACGGAACAGGTTCAGCAACATCAACGATTTGGCGGGGCTCTGGAGGAGTTAAAGGACTTGAACGTAGTGAGGTGTCTGTCTCTCTAAAGGAAGTAGCTAATGAATTTAATGATGGCCGGGAATGGTATATCAATTTAATGTTACTGAATTTGAACGACAACTTTTAGATGCAACCAATGAAGGAAACAATGGTGAGGGGCTTAAGTTATGGAGGGAGGTGGTTTTATTATTTGAGACATTTAGTTAATGGTGAAAGAATTCCCTAACGAGTCATTGTCCTGATAGCGTACAAGCTTAAGAGCGTCTGAAGAAGTCCACACCTTCTTTCTCATGCTTGATGAAATTTTGTTTTGTACATCTAAGACATTCACCATGTTTTGTGATAATTTGAACCATTTATGTTAATGGTCTTTTCATAGATGATCCATATCTCAAAATAAATTAATTCTTTTTTGAGCAATTTTGAGTTCAAAAATAGATGGTAGTATAATTAATGGTGGAAAAACAGGCATGGGTTACTAGAGTATTTTCTTGGAAGAGATGCGTTGCATTAAAAACCAGGTGTAGTGGAAAGTATGATAGGTTTTTCCGCCATTGGGGAAGTGCAAACGTAAATAGATTATAGGTGAGAAGAACAAGATTTGTATTGTAAATGTTAGGACCATTAGTGGAGAAACCAATAATTTTCCTATCAATATAGGATTATATCAAGGATTGGCATTCAGCTTGTATCTTTTTCTAGCTTGGATATGGACGAGTTAACAAAACATTTGCATGAGGAGACTTTATGGTGCATGTTACTTGTAGATGATATAGTTTTAATTGATAAGATAAGGGAGGGTATAAACACAGAGTAAGAGTTATGAAGAGATGTATTAGAATCTAAAGGATTTAAAATTAGTCGAACTAAGACATGGTATATGGAATGCAATTTTAACAAGGATTAGAGCACCAATAAAGATTCATAACTAAGAAGTCCCCCTAAAGGCACTTCCTATACTTTGGATTGATAATCCATAAGAGTAGAGAGATTGAGAGGGAGGTTATTCAAAGAATCCAAGCGGGTTGGAACAAATAGAGATGAGTTGCTAGAGTTTTGTGTAATTGGAAGGTGTCACTCCAACTAAAAGGAAAATTCTATAGGATAGCTATAAGTATCATGTCCTCGAACCCTGAGGCCATGATTTAACCTAATCAAATATGGCGATTGGCTCAAGCAAAGCCTAAGTGGATTTCTTACTTCTTCTTTTTTCTCATATATTGCAGTGAAAGTATCAAAAGAGCTAGATGCCCTTGTCCTGACCAAGTCAAGTTTAGATAATAAAATTTTAGCTTCTTAATTCTACTAAAATTTTAGCAAAGTCTCCTCTATTTGTTAGACTTACACATTTAATGTATGTGATGCGATTCTCCTGATAAATAGAATAATAGTTCTAAAGTGTCTATAGGAGATTCAATCTCCACAAAATTTACCACAGTAAACTATTAAAACTCCTACTTGCTAACTTGAAGTTTTAACTGAATCCCGTACACACGTCATCAACATAAAATATACAAAATATTAGGAATAGATGAATAGGGTTACTCATCAGATAATAGAATACAACTCATATCCATCAAGAGCATTCTCCTTATCAGCTTGACTGGTACTTGAAAAATAATATGTGAGTTGCGAAGCCCAGTAAAGAAAAAGAACTAGACCTATGCATATCTTACAATTCTTGTTGAGCTTAGCTTAATTCCATATTCACATCAAACCATTTAATAGTCATTTCAATTTTTAACAGATAATCAACAAAGTAAGTAGCTTGTATTATCAGATATAACATACTAATATTAGAACAAAAATACAGTTTATTCCAAATTTAAACGGTAAGGCAATAATCGTAGCATGCAAATAAACCCATGCAATATCAACTCTCCATTCATGTCCAACCACATGACATTCATTTCCATTTCAATAAATAAGTAATGACGTTATGAACATGTAATATTATGTATAACATATGGACATCTAACCAAAATTATAATTTATTTCAAATTCAAACTGTAGGGCTATAAGCATAGCATTCGGATAAAAGCATACAGGAATGTATTTCATTTGATTATTTCCTCAGCAATAATAAACAACTATGATATCATTACACTGATCAAGTAGTCATCTCTCTCAAGGTTTACCATCTTAGGTGGCCCACTACGAGTATCATATAGAAGGCAACCAAACCTTAGGATTTACCATCTTGGGTAGCTCCACCATGATTCCAAAGAACCAGGTAGCCCTTTTCCTCAGGGATTACCATCCTACGGGGCTCCAATGTTAGGTTCTCTCAAGATTTACCATCTTGGATGGCACCACCATAGTTGCAATCAATTAGGTAGCCCATTCCCTTAGGGTTTACCATTTTGGAGGAATCAATGTCTAACAACTCATTCCTCAGGATTTACCATCTTGAGTGGCTTCACTATGATCCAAAAAAAATCAGGCAGCCCTTTTCCTCAGGATTTATCATCTTGGGAGGCTTAATACCTGACAGCTTATCCCTTAGGTTTTACCATCTTGGGGTGCTCCATCATGATTCCAAAGAACCAGGTAGCCCTTTTTCTTAGGGTTTACTATCTTAGGAGGCTCAATAATCGATAATCTGTTTGTTAGGGTTTACCATCGTGGGCGGCTTCACCTTAGATACAATCAACCAGGTAGCCCTTTCTCTCAGGGTTTACCATTTTGGAAGGCATCATCATAGTCTACTGGGCATCCCTCAGGGTTCATTATGTTGGGATTGACCATTTCATTACAATTAACACCATCATAATAGGTAAGCATGGTTAATCAGAATATCACTTGACAATTTCAACTAGTAATTGTAATTCATATTATCCATTCAACCAATATAATGATCTATATGTTTTACATATCCATAGTGTTACTAGAATTACTTCGAGATCTCTAGTCATAATGTCATTGATTTAATATCTAATATCTATATTAACATTGGGATACCAATAGATTGCTATCTACTTAGATCAGTACCATTGGCCTCCAATTGATGGTTTAAATAGACACGCATACTTCTAGAGGTTTCAATTCCTATCATTAAAGGTAAGTCATTCAACAATTCGATGATTTTAACCATAATCATGGTCTGATCACCTTTCCTAACCATTGATCATCACTGATCGAGTATTGGATGGTTGAATTAGACCTTGCATTAGCTAGTCCATAATTGGTCTATCATTTTTATCACAATTCATTATTACAAATAATTATAGTCATAAATTACATGAATCTACCTTCTTATTATTTTTTTAATGGTCGGATTCTGTGATTGAGGTTTTCTCTATGCACTACCAAGTTTTTGATTTAAAATTCAACAATAAGATGGTCTCTGATGGAAGATTCGTTGTCACGAATGAAAAGATAAGGCATGAATTATTCAAATCCCAAAAATTTACATATTCAGGGTCTTACCAGAAAAAGTCACTGTTGCCAGAAAAGGTGATTAGATTCTAGTCGTCGTTGGCAATGTACATAGTATGGAAACTACACCAAATTGTATAGATTTGGTCAAAATTTCATGAATTTGAGCTTTACCTACTTTTTCTCTCCAAATTCTACTAAAATCCTTGGTTTTTGGCCAAATTTTATGAACATTTTTTAAAGTTGCCAAAATTACTATTTTTCTTCGATTCTGACATCCTTACCTATTTGATCTTTGTGAAACCTTAGGGGTTTCTCTTATAATCATCTAAGGAATATAATAAATGGTTCAAATCATTGATAAAAAATTGTTCCCTTGAGTAAGTTTTTCAACCAGTAGGTTTCTTCGTGTTTTTCTCTCAATCACCTACGACAATGGTTTATTGCCGGTTATAAAGGAATGAAGAGAGAGGGATTAAATTAGTAGAGAAGGGATGTAATTAACTTACCTGTTGTCAGCTGACCTATTTCGAGTGGGAGGAGTTATTGTCGCTGGAGAAGTGGGGTTCCAACAAAGGGGAAACATGATAATCGACACAGAGGGAGAGGGTTTTACAAGGTGAGAGATGAAGAGGAAGGCGTTGTCGTTAGGTCTTGCTGGAGAGAAGGGTAGGTCGGGTTTTTCTTCCAGTTGGTTGGGCAGGGGAGAAGGAGAAATGGAAGGGGAAAAACTGACGCGTGATGACTTTTTCCCCATTTTTTTCCATTATGATGCATGGAGTGGGGGACAGCTGATTCCATGTGGTGAGTCTAACTCCCAAGTGTTGACTTGCTTCCCAACTCAATGTGTTAGAACAGTCAGCATAAGGGGTGTCGTTATCAATTTGAAACTCCTTTTTCATTTGTAAAACTTTGGAATTTTTGGGTCATGGTATCCGTTTCACGTGTTCTTAGTGTCATTGGAAAGCTCTCATTGAACACAATTCAAATTTCAATATTTTTAATTTATTTTTTAATTACTTGATTTATGATAATTTTTTTTTATTTTAAAGCAAAATTACTTCAAATTTGCTATGAATCTAGAATGAAATTTCAAGTAATCTAATCCTTAACAAGATACAAAATTTAATAGGTTCTAAGGATTCAAAATTTACCCAAAATTGTGTTCGATTTACGATTGAACTCATGCGAGGCCCACCTACTCAATCTCCCCTTGGTTATCTCGTTTCACCAAATTTAAGAAGATTAACAAGTTAATTTATCTTTAACCTAAATTTTGGACACATGTGTGACAATAAAGCCGGTTAGGCTCTATTGATCAGAGTTGGGCAGTTAAGGAATAACATGTACATAGGATGAGCATCGCTAAAATGCAGATATTAAGATGGATGAGTGTGACAACCCGGGTTTTTTCATGCATTTTTAAATGCAATATTTAATTCTTAGCGTGGGATGCATTCCTATTTGCAAACCATTTTATAAAAATGATGCAATGCAGCGAAAAATCTTTTCTTTAAAACTTATTTTGAAAACCGCAAATGTCATTTGCTTTCACAACAACTAAAGTAGTTTTTAAAAATTTCAGAAATCATAAATGCCATCCCAGGTCTATCCAGTCACAGCTCACAACCCAACAGTAAATAAATACAGATATATGTCCAAAGGGTAGAGTGTTTACTTACATTCATACTTGTCTCTTCTTCATTTACTTGATCGGAGCACTAACATTTTCTGATGCTTCTTCTACTTGTGAGTGGAGTTATCCTAAAAAATAATATATTTGGGTAAGTATTTCTCATACCCAGTAGGTGATTTGATACTACTATTTTGAAAACACGGTAGGCAACATGCATGATTCTAAGAGCTTTTCATGTAAAACATAAGTGATTCTTTTTGTGTAAGTATGCATAGTTATGCATAAAACATAAGCTTATTGATGCAATTTCAATTTTAGAATCCTTTCTCATAATTTAGTATTGAACGATATAAATATGATCAAAATTATGAAATAGAAATCAATAGATCCATATACGAAGATCTCGACAAATGCATTAAACCAGTGAGCCAAATATAATAATCATGAAACTCTTAAAATAGTCATCGTTCAAGCAGATGCTAGTATCATACACATTAGTCTCTCGGCATACACGTCATGCCAACTGGTCACAAGTACTCATATACGACCATCTCAATGCTATATGCATATCAATCACACATAAATTATAGGGTCACTATGCTCACGATTAGCACACAGCTGAATCATATAGCTCCGGTATCTAGAGACCTACCCACCATAGCCTCCATGGGACTATGGCTGTCCTCGAAAGGGTGCCGTGACACCTCCAGTGGTCGTCCCTATTTACCACAACAGTCAGGGAAGGGACAATGCCTTTTTGGCAGTGATACCATCCACCTTTTGGTGGTAGAGGCCAGGAGGCTAACCTCGTACATAACAACCTCTCAGCATAGTGCCCACCGTGGACTGCCTCATTCAGCGATCTGCCCACTAAAAAGCATATATAGATAATCCAAATCTCATACATCGTAAATCATGCAATTTAGGCATTTATTTTCAAAACATGCAAGCAATACATAAAATCTGCTCATGCCAGTAATCTCATTCAAAGCCATAATTTTGTTTGCTTGTACAAAAACATTATATCCCAAAAGCATGCTAAACACGGTGATAGATTCAAGTGCTTTAAGGCCATCAATCATGAAGACAAATTCGTGTACTCATATAAGAACATCATATCTCAAAAAGCATACTAAATACAATAATTAAAGCCAAGTAAAGCATTCAAATTTGAAAACTTAGTAGTTTCAGACTACTTACCTCAATGTTCTTCGAATCGCATTTTTCACTACTCGATCCTAGATCACTTTTGTGCAACCCTGGTGATTAATAGATAACAAGGATTCAAGTATTATTTTCCAACCTTTATGGGTCATTGCCTAAACTTATAGATTAATGGTTAGATCTTCCTTTTTGGCTATATAGGCTCTTGCTTAGCTTGGTTCTATGCTAGATCTAGAAGATCTTTATAGTTCTTAGGCTATAGTTATATTGAATAGTCCTATGATCCTAAGTTTTATCATTTCATTAGGTCCACGTCGTTCCTATGGACACAACTGTTCTTTCGATTCTTCAATCGGAGTCCTACAGCCTCCGTAATTGCATATTTAGCGCCACAAAGTCACAAACGAACCAAATTTGTTATGAATAGGGCCTGCGCGTCATGGTTTCCAGGACGCTCGTATGACCTGGTCGAACCAGGACCTGCCTGCACGTTGCGTGCGTCTGAAGGCCGCACCAGGGACCGCATTCACACGCATGCGCATGCCCCAGCGATATCCTGGATGGTGTCACACGGACGTGTCTTAGGCGTAGTTGCGCGCACGTCCTGACTGCTGAGACGCCCGAGTGTCTTGCTCAAGTTGGGCATCTGTCCGCACAGGAATGCGTGTGACGTCGTCCCAGGGAGCTTGGTAAGGGTGCGTGTCACGCCCATGCGCCCCTGGGATGCCCGTGCACCCTAGGACGCCTGCACCCCTGGGACGCTGCCTTGGACGGGTTTCCACCTGTCTGGTTTCTTCCACAAAGAGCCAGCGTTTTTCTGCCGGAAAACTGCCTAAATCTAGTCAGGATCTGGGGGAAAAGGGAGAGGAGAGAGAGAGGAGCATATGGCCTTACCTGGGCAGCCTAGGGAAGTGCCCATCGCCGGTGGGTGCGCCTGTTTCCGCTCTGAAACCCCAGCTCGCTGAAAAAGAGAAAAACCCTAATGTTCGGTGATACCAGAGGAAGAAGGGGGGAAAAAGAGAAGAGAGGGGAGTGGCCGGCCCAAGGAAAGGACCTGGCCATTGCCGGACTGGGTAGGGAAAACTAGAAGGGGGTATTTTTCAAGGTCGGATACCCTTGCTCAAGGTGGCCCTGAGATGGGGAAAAGGAGGTGATAGGAGGAAGAGGATGGAAGAGGGCTTCTTATAGCCCAGCCAAGGCGGTGTTGCCCATGACGGTGTCGCCATTGGCAATGGCGGTGCTGGAAGTTGCTAGAAGGGGGAAGACGATGCTGCGTTTTTCGTTCTTTTCCTATTTTAAATATAAATTACAAAAATGCCCTTAATCTTTAAACGCTCATAACTTCTTCATACGAACTCCGTTTTCGGCGTTCTTTGAGGCGTTGGATTCCATTTTGAACGTAGAATCTAATGGTGCTAATTTTTCTTATAAATTCCTTTGTTTAATATTTTAAATAAAATAAAATATTTAACATAGTTAATTTCATATAGAATGTCCAATTTATTTTGTTTGTAATGGATGCAAAAATAGCGTAAAATGTTCGGGGCATTACAATGAGTGACAAGATAAGATAGGATATAATTAGAAATAAAAATATTAGAGGAAACTTAGGAGTAGCACGAATAGGTAACAAGATAATTTGTGACGACCTGAGTTTTTATGATGCAATTTTATAATAATAGCGAGATCGATCTCTATTTTTAAAACAATTTGTGCAAAAGGATGCAGTGAAAGTTTCCTTTTAATGAAAATTTTTATAAAAACCCCGAGCGTCATTAGCAAATCTCACTGAACAGAAAATTCATAAGGCCATAGCACTTTTTAGACAAAACAAAAACATGAATAATTACTACTCCCAAGATTGTTAATCACAGCCCAAGTTACAAGGAAGCACTTGTAACCAAGTACACATCAGATATAAAAAGGATTACTAGTTAAGTCCTCACTCAGTCTTACCTATGCCCACTTGACTGTAGTCCTAACACTTTCTGATGCTCCTTCTAATTGTACTTTGTTTAATCTGGAAAAATAATGGATTGGATTGAGTATTCATCATACTCAGTAGGTAACTTGATCTACTATTTTGAAAACTCAACATGCGAGAGGAATTATGCTAAGTTTAGTCATATGAACAGCGGCAATTCTATTTTTGGATGAACATGGGGGTGTATGCATAAACTATGAGATTCATAAATTAACAAGATAAATATTTCTAAAGCTGTAACCGTAAATCCACTCATGCAGGCATATATTTCGACGAACATATCCATAATAATAATAGCTATGAAAATCTTAAAATAGTAATTATTTAAAGCAGATAAGAGCATTGTCATGAATGTCGTGCATAGGGGTCTGTCCACATTCAACTCAAACTGACTGGTCACGAGTACTCGTCTAAGACCATCTCAATGCTATATGCACATCGATAAAACTGAAATCATAGGGCCAACTATGCTCTTGATCAGGACACATCTGGAATCGTGTGTCTCCGGTATCTAGAGACCACCCACCATAGCCCTCCACAGCGACTATGAATATGTCCTCAAAAGGGTGCCGTGAACACCTCCAGTGGCCGTCCCTGTTTACCACAACAGTTGAGGAAGGGATAATGCCACTTTTGGCAGTGATACCATCCACTTTTTATAGTAGAGGCCAAGAGGCCAACCCCGTACAACCTCTTAGCATAATGCCTACCATGCTCAATAGCCCAAAAAACATATATGAATAACCTAAATCTCAATCATAGTAAATTAGGCAATTTATGCAATTATTTTCAAAACATGCGAGCAATATATAAAATCTGTTCATGCAAATAATTGCATTCAAGCCATAAACCATGAAAACAATTCCGCATGCTCGTATAAGACATTATATTTCAAAAAGCATACTAAATGCGTCAAGTAAATCATTTAGGGTTTGGAATGCATTTGAAAACTTAGTATCAGACTACCTACCTTGATTGTTGCCATTTAACAAGTGTCCCTCTTCAATTCGAGTCCTAGAGTACTTTGGTGAGATCCTGGATATTATAAAATCCGCATATTATTTCTATATTCACAGGTCAACAGCTAGATCTATATGATTTGTGGGTTTCTAGTGATTGATTTATGCAATGTTTGAGTTGATCTTGGGCTAATGATGTCCTAAGATGTCTATTAGATTAAATCATGAGATCTGATCATAATTGATCTTGTAGATTCATGAAATCTCTATGGTTTTTAGGCTATAGTTACCTTTAACAATATCTTGATCATAAATGTTATTATATAATTAGGTTCGTGTCAAAATTACTAACGCAATGGTCCTTTCGGATCGTCGATTGGAGTTACATAACCTCTTTAATTGCATTTTTAGCATCGCACCTCAACGGACGAACCAGAATTGTTCGCGTAGGGCCCACGCGTCATGGTTCCTAGGATGCGTGCGAATCCCAGTCAAATCGGGAACCCGCCCATACACGGCGCACCCCCGACGATCACCCCAGGGAGTGATTGGAGAGGAGAAAACTTGATTTTGGAAGAGGGGTTGGAGGGAATTTATAGAGTGGAGAAGGCGGTGCTGCCATTTTTCCTGATCCGTACAAGTATGGCGGTGTTGTGCACCACCTGGCCTGAGGAAGAAGATGACGCAGGGGGGTGACATTATCAAAACGAGCCCCTGTGTTTTCAGGCTATTTAGATTTTAAACACAATTTACAAAAATACCTTCCATTTTCGAAAGCTCATAACTTGGTCATACGAGCTCCGTTTCCAATATTTTTTGAGGTGTTGAATTCCATTTCGAGTGTAGAATATAATAATATTGATTTTTCTTACAAATTCCTTTGTTTTATATTTTAATTAAAATTAAAATTAAACATCTAACTATCTATTAATATCATTAAACATATATTAATTTTCAAAATAAATAATTTATAACTGATTGACAAATGGTAAACATCATGATCGATCGTAGTTGTAAAAGTGATACAAAATATCTTCAAAATTTGAGTCATTACATAATTAGACTTAGATAGTTGGGCATTGATTAGAAGGATTGAGGTGATGTAAGTTGAATGCTCTAAAAGGGCAAGGGGAAAGCCTAAAAAAAAAATGGATAAAAAAAGTGAGAAAATATTTGAAAGCTTTGAGACTAAATGAAGCGATAACACTTAATAGAGGGGAATAGAGGAATAAGATTCATGTGACCGACTCCTAATCGGGATAAGGTCTTGATGATGATGTCCAATGTATATAACTTTTAAGACGTGGCCCAAATATGGTAAAACTCTTAAGATGTACAATTTAGATCACTGAAAAAAATGGGTCTATTAGTACATTTGTTAAAAAAACTGCAATAATGACTTCAAACTAGCTGTAAATGGGTGTCCTAACCTTTTGATTTGTGAAGAGTTCTTAGATGAAATTTCGATCGTGGACTTTAAGCCACCAAGGCGAAATAGTTATGATTTCTAACAGTCGCTCTTTTGAAGCGTCTAGTTTGGCTACTGGGCCACTAAATAAATGGCCTCCAACAAATGATTAAGTAATACTAAATTAAGAGGAAAGATAGGATACAAATTTAGTGTGCCCCACTTTGCACAATGGGTCCCACAAATCATTATCAGACCTGCCCAATTGATTTCTATGCCTCTGATCACTACTGCTCTAAAAAGATCAAAGATTGAATGAGCTTACAATCTAAATAAATTTTCTTTTGATTACAGAATGTGGACGGTGAGAATCCTTGTTTAAAGAACGATATCTATATTCAATAGATAAGAAGAACAAATTTCAGATGTTATATTAGTTCAATAACATGATGAGGTACATAAATTAGATGAACGAGTCTGATCAATGATTCTAAAAGCTTATTCTACCAAGCTTGGGCCCTACTCTAAAGTTATTTAGTGGCCCCAAAATCATGCTTGTAAAATTCTTGTGCGTTCCTATTCCCATTCAATCCCAAATTTCTCATATGGAATTTGTAATTACAGATTTATGGGGCCCAATATTTGGTAACTTAGTTCGCCTCCTTAACCATGCGGGTCCCACAGGCAACAAAATGGAAACGTGCACTGATCTGCACGGACAGAAACAACTTCAACCAAGAATCCAATAAATCGGGGAAAGATGAAAGGGAGCGCTTAAACCAGAAAAGGGCGAATCCGAATTTCCCGCCCGAAAAGAAATTCTGGACCACGCCAACTGGAAGAAGCTTCTGGACAAACGGGAAAAAAATAAATCCGCACGAAAAGAACCAACCAGATGAAGAATGGAGAGTAGAAGTCTCCAGAAGCGGGGAAGATGGCCTCAACAGGCACTTCCAAACGCAACCAATTGAAGAAGAGCCTAGAAGCCTTCAACATTCCCATATAAATTCCTCTCCTCCCTCCTGCCTCAGGAGTAATCTCCAGTGCCAATTCTCTTAGCGTCTCTAATCAGCAAGCCCTAGTTTCATCTACAGCAATCTTTCTGTATTCGAGTTTTTCTCTGTTGCGAATCGGTAATGGCGGATGTTCAGATGAAAGAGGCAGAGACCTTCGCCTTCCAGGCGGAGATTAACCAGCTTCTCAGTCTTATCATCAACACTTTCTACAGCAACAAGGAGATTTTCCTCCGAGAACTCATCAGTAATGCCTCCGATGTAAGTTTGCCGTTGCGATTGTTTTCCTCGGTTAGTTCTTGTTTTTGAATGCTTTATCGGAAAGCTGAGATGTTGTTTTGGTTTTGTTTTGGGAAGGCGTTGGATAAGATCCGGTTCGAAAGCTTGACGGATAAGAGCAAACTGGATGCGCAGCCGGAGTTGTTCATTAGAATTGTTCCTGATAAGGTTAACAAGACTCTTTCCATCATTGATAGCGGTATCGGGATGACCAAAGCAGGTAACGAGCATCCACTAGGTTAGACAAAGATTATTGAGAAATTGTTAGCAGAATCGTGATTCTTCGTCTGTACTAGTTTCTTTCACTCGATGTTTTAGTGACCGATCCAATGTTCCTCAGAAGAGTGTCCTGCTTCAAGTCTTTTAGAATTTTGTTTTGAAACATAACAACACTATCAGACGCCGATGCGGTTTTTGGTAGAAGAAAATTCCTTTCCGTTCACTCATTCTGATTCCGTTAATTCCGTTTCTTGCATCTAGAATGTGTCTTCGTCTGTACTAGTTTCTTTCACTCGATGTTTTAGTGACCGATCCAATGTTCCTCAGAAGAGTGTCCTGCTTCTAGTCTTTTAGAATTTTGTTTAGAAACATAACAACTCTATCAGACGCCGATGCGGTCTTTGATCGAAGAAAATTCCTTTCTGTCCACTCATTCTGATTCCGTTAATTCTGTTTCTTTAATCTAGAATGTGTCGCAGTGGGTGTCTTCGTTTCTTTTTGGTTTTTCAGTGATTTTAGTCTACTTCTTTTTCTCTTTTTGTCACTGTAATCTATTGTTCGGTTTCTTTTTCAATTAAGAGTTGAATAATTAGTACTAATTTTCATTCCGGTTTTATAGATTTGGTAAACAATTTGGGAACTATTGCAAGATCTGGAACGAAAGAGTTCATGGAAGCGTTGCAGGCTGGTGCTGATGTGAGCATGATCGGTCAATTTGGCGTTGGTTTCTACTCTGCTTATCTGGTTGCAGAGAAAGTTATTGTCACTACCAAACACAACGACGATGAGCAATACATCTGGGAGTCGCAGGCTGGTGGTTCTTTCACCGTCACCAGGGATGTTGATGGTGAGCAGCTTGGCCGTGGTACCAAGATCACCCTCTACCTCAGGGAGGACCAAGTAAGTTAGTGTCATTGTCTTTGATGTTCTGGTGGATTAAAGCCTAGGCTTTGTCGATAGATGTGCTAACTGAACTTTTGTTGCACTTTTGCTTGCAGGTGGAGTACCTTGAAGAGAGGAGAATTAAGGATTTGGTGAAAAAGCACTCTGAATTCATCAGCTACCCGATCCACCTCTGGTCTGAGAAGACTACAGAGAAGGAAGTCAGCGACGAGGAAGACGAGGACACCAAGAAGGAAGTGGAGGGTGACATTGAAGAAGTTGACGAGGAGAAGGAGAAGAAATCAAAGAAGAAGAAGGTGAAGGAGGTCTCCCATGAATGGACTCTGATAAACAAGCAGAAACCCATCTGGCTCAGAAAGCCAGAGGAGATCACCAAGGAAGAATATGCTTCCTTCTACAAGAGCCTCACCAACGATTGGGAAGACCACCTTGCAGTCAAGCACTTCTCTGTTGAAGGACAGCTCGAGTTCAAGGCAATTCTCTTTGTTCCAAAGAGGGCTCCGTTTGATCTCTTTGACACCAGGAAGAAGATGAACAACATCAAGCTCTATGTTCGCAGAGTCTTCATCATGGACAACTGCGAGGAGCTCATTCCAGAGTACTTGGGATTCGTGAAGGGGGTTGTCGACTCTGATGATCTGCCACTCAATATCTCTCGAGAAATGCTTCAACAGAACAAGATTTTGAAGGTGATCAGGAAGAATCTTGTTAAGAAATGTATTGAAATGTTCAATGAGATAGCTGAGAACAAAGAGGATTACAACAAGTTCTATGAAGCATTCTCGAAGAATCTCAAGTTGGGTATCCATGAGGATAGCCAGAACAGGGCGAAACTTGCAGATCTGCTCCGATACCACTCAACAAAGAGTGGTGAGGAGCTGACCAGCTTGAAGGACTATGTGACCAGAATGAAGGAGGGCCAGAAGGACATCTATTACATAACTGGCGAGAGCAAGAAAGCTGTTGAGAACTCCCCGTTCTTGGAGAGGCTGAAGAAGAAGGGATATGAAGTCCTATTCATGGTTGATGCGATTGATGAATATGCAGTTGGGCAGTTGAAGGAATATGATGGGAAGAAGCTGGTTTCAGCTACCAAAGAAGGTCTGAAACTTGATGATGAATCTGAGGAAGAGAAGAAGAAAAAAGAGCAAAAGAAGGCTGCTTTTGAAAGTCTTTGCAAGACCATGAAGGATATCTTGGGAGACAAAGTGGAGAAGGTTGTGGTCTCGGATAGAATTGTTGATTCTCCTTGCTGCTTGGTGACTGGCGAATATGGTTGGACTGCAAACATGGAGAGAATCATGAAAGCTCAGGCACTGAGAGACAGCAGCATGAGTTCTTACATGTCCAGCAAGAAGACCATGGAAATCAACCCTGAGAACGGCATCATGGAGGAATTAAGAAAGAGAGCAGAGGCTGATAAGAACGACAAGTCAGTGAAAGATTTAGTTCTGTTGCTCTTCGAGACAGCATTGCTGACTTCTGGCTTCAGCTTGGAGGATCCAAACACCTTTGCTGGAAGGATTCACCGGATGTTGAAGTTGGGACTGAACATAGATGAGGATGAGACAGCTGGTGACGACACTGACATGCCTCCTTTGGAGGAAGATGCTAACGAGGAGAGCAAGATGGAGGAAGTTGACTGAGGGATGTCAAGATTTTTCTTATTAGTCGTTGGAAAATGCCTTGGGATGTGAGTGAGTTTGGAAAGATAATGTCATAGTTCGTGCGAACTGTTTTTGCTGTTTGTTACTTTCCATTTAAGGTATTGGGTCAGAAAAATTGCACCCGTCTGATTACTCTGTATTGCTTTTGGGATGGTTTTTAGGGTTCTCAATGACAATATAAGTTTCTTATGTATTGAAGTTTCTGAATGACGGTCTGTGTGTTTCAACTTCTAATGATTTGAAGTTTGGTTTGGCGAAAAGGGGAACTAGTAAACTTGAAACAAAT
Source organism: Warburgia ugandensis (assembly GCA_035236585.1). NCBI lineage: Eukaryota > Viridiplantae > Streptophyta > Magnoliopsida > Canellales > Canellaceae > Warburgia > Warburgia ugandensis. The sequence goes on from CP141139.1 coordinate 34,942,766, forward strand.
TTACAGACGTGGGGCTAAAGAGATTCTTCACAAGTAGAAACACACTTCCTTTGTAAAACGCTTGCTCAATTGTTGGTTCATGGTTGTTATAGTGGTATGATCACAAGGCAATGATGAGTCAATGACGTGAAGCGTCTGTGTTTTTTCTCTGTTAAGTCAAAGTGACTTCAAGCGATTCCCTGTTTGGGCTTTGAGGCGTCGTAAAAAAACATGCAAGAGATTCCGCTGGCGTAGAATGAGCCTCTTATAAAATGCAAGGTAAGACTGTCTAATATAAACTCTTATAATCTGCAGCTTTTATGGGACTGCCATGCCAAAATTGTTGGTGTCCGTGTCGTTTGGGTTGATTGGGCATTTTGAATGTTTGCGTTACAAGATGTTTCTCAAAAAAACAGGAACTGAAAAAAGGTTAATGGTTGTCCCATTTCAGTCTTGGCAAGATTGCAGGACTGTCAAGATGGCTCTGCCTAAAGTCTGGTAGCCCCTACGAAGACAAAAGATTGCCACCTTTTCATGTTATCAGTGGTGATCCATACTCCTTGAGGAAGGGGCTCAGAGATAGCTACTTCAACACTTATGAGAGCAAACCGCCCGTTGTTTTCTTCCTTCTGAAGTAGCCGTAGAGATCTTGCAGTCAAGAATTCTGATGCTTAAGGATTCGTGATTGATGCTGCTAGGCGGTAGGGATTGAAACTGAAGAATGTCAGGAATGCAAAATCCAGTACGGATAAAATTCTGAATCGTAAAGTAGAAGAATTCTTTTTCAGTGTAAAATCAAGTTCTAAAAGTCCTTATCGAGTTCTCTCCCAAGAGACTGTAACTTGTGGAATTTTTCAGCCATACAGGGACACAACTGCAGCCTCAACTCCGGCAATCGCAAAGTTGTGCGCTCTCTCTCTCTGCCCACTTCTTTAATCACAGTCGTCGATGTTCGCAGCACTGACCACTTCATTTTTTTTTGGGTTTTTTTCAGATTTGCCATTCCATTTTTACATTTTTACTAAAATAACCAAAGTTATTTATTTATTTATAGATTTGCCATTAAGTTTTGCAAAACTTTGCAAATATGCCATTTCGTTAATTTTCCACTGTTGTATTTTTAAAATGTCAAAAATACCCCTCTCTTTTCTTCTCTCTGTTTAAACATTACAGAAAATAGATACTCTATTTCTGTGTTTTGCTGTGGAAGAAGACCGACGACATCGACGGAAACAAATAAACCCTAAATTATCAGAACTAGCAGAAAAACCAAGCTTTCTGGAGGAGACGTAGAGACGCGGTAGATTTAAAGTGAGGAAACGGCAGATTTAGAGAATTTGAGGTCCAAAATTCCTGGAACTTTGGAAATCAACTCCGGTGGTCCCAACCACTCATCAGCTAGACAACATCAGTATACGCCATAAACCAGAATCTTCTCTATCCAAACCACTAGTCTGTGAAATGTACCCGAAAGTTATAAGGCGCTAGTTCAAAATCATATCCCAACAGCTACCTTTCTTTGTATCGGTTCCCCGAAATTGTTGGTATCATTTCAACAGCATCATCCAAAAGAGAAAAGATCGGAACCTGGCTTTACATGTACCAATGGATAAGATCTTTCCGCATATCTAATTCAGTTCTGAATTGCCAGTAGCTAGACAACCAAGTTTAAGGATTACAGAATATAGATACCATGGTCCCACTAATATGAGCAGAACAAAGACTTTTATTCCATGCCTTTCCAATAGAGTTCGCAGGACATCTGAGGCTTTGAGAGATTCTTACAGGCAAAAACTTTCAGAGGAAGAACCTGAAAACCTCATCTGCCATCTTTTTCCTCTGTTTTCACCTATGTCAGTAGGGACTTTCCTCTTCCGATTTGATAAATAAAGAAAGATACATCTACATACCTACAGATCCTTACAACTAGTCCTTCAAATCCTCTTTGCTTCTGTCGGTCGGGCTCTCACCTTCTGCTTTAGTAGCTGAGGCAGTTCTCTAGAGCTTGAAAGGAATAGCAGCATTCTTCTTGATGAATTTATAAAATGCCACCACAGTCCCATGTGTATCAACACTGATCTGCTCAAACCCAAAACGAGTAAATGATTAACAGTGACTTACAAGAAGTAAACAAGTGGATGAGGCCGAGAGGGAATAAATTTTGTTCATAGCCATTAATCTCAACTCACCGGGTCAAAGCTCAAAACAAATTCTGAGCTTTCTTGAGGACGTGCTCCATGGACGTCGTTGATCTTCTTCTACCGCAAAGCACAGAAAAGGAGATCTGTTTTTTGTAATATTTAAATAAGGAGAAGAGAAGAGAAGAGAATGGTATTTTTGATATTTTAAAAAATATAACCGTTGAAAATTAATAAAATGGCATATTGCAAAGTTTTGCAAAACTTAATAACAAATCTGCAAAAAGTAAAAACTTTAGATATTTTAATATAAACATAAAAATAAAATGGTAAATATTAAAAAACTTTTTTTTTTCGTGCTTTCTCTCTCTCACTATATCTTTATAACTCGCCAAACCCTGTAAAAAAGGGTCCCTTATCCCACTCGCACTCTGTACTTCCTACACCCTCTTCTTCGTCGTCTTGAATCACATATGCTGGCGTCCAGAGTACCGGCGACTCTCTCTCTCTCTCTCTCTCTCTCTCTCTCTCTCTCTCTCTCTCTCTCTCTCTCTCTCAGTGCGCGTGCGCGTCTGTGTATATTCCTTCAACGAGCCACCAAACCCCATCGAAAGTGCACCACAATCCGATTTACCCTCTGAACTCCCTCTTCCTTTTCTTCTTTAATCACAGTCACAGGCGTTCACAGTACTGGTGACTGTATTTTTTTTTTAATGCTATTTCTCCGTTTTTCCTTGAAGAAGCCCACAAACCCCATTAGAAGGCCACATTAATCCCATTTGCCCTTTGAACTTTCCTCTCCCTTCTTCTTCTTCAATCATAGTCGCTGACGTTTACAGGGCATGCGACTGTGTTTATTTATTTATTTTCTTTTCGTTTTCATGCTCTCTCTTTCTTTTTCTACGAAGAAGCCCCCCAAACCCTAGGATAGTGGCCCCCTAATCCCATTTACCCCAATACTTCTTCTTTAATCACAGTCGCCGAAATTCCACTCCTAGCAACTATTTTTGTGTCACTGGATACTGTCTATAATATAGGTGACCCGTTTTAGTTAGTTTCACACAAGCAAGTTGCTTGTAACACCCCACTTTTTGTAAAGAGATTGAATAAATAATGAAACTGAAATATTAGAGTTATTAAAAATGCACTTCTCATAGGAGTGGAATCAAGGTTGAAAACTTAGATATTTGATATATACGTGGAAAATCGGCTTAGATAGACTAAGTTTCTCTAATTTCGAGTTCGGGAGAAAAATTTATATATTTTTCTCAAATTTTAACCTAAAAAGGGTAAAAATATAATTTCACCTACAATCAAGGTATAAGACATATATAATTGAAAATATACTCAGCGAACCGATTAAAATGATACTATGTATGCCAAAATTCAAGTTCGTATGAAAATTTTGTATTTTTTTACAATTTTCAACAAAAAGGGCAATGCCATTTCATATTATATAAGGCCCACAGATGTGGGGTAATGATCTAGAAACATCAATAATTGGTCAAACTACTACCAGTTGGTAGTGGAGATAGTACTGGAGACAGAGGTGGAAGTGAGGGAATTCTTTTTAATATAAAATTCAAAAGAGAAAAACATAATTATTGGAAAAAAATGATTAAAAATTTTAGAAAGTGCCTACAAATACCTTAGAAATTCTTTTCAAAAATGTTCATAAAATTCACCAACTCCTCCTCTGATTCTAGTTCCAAATTCTCTCTCATTCTCTACTTTCTCCCTCTTTTCCTCTCTTTCTTTTTCTTATTTTCAGTTTTACCCATAAATGGAAAACCTATAGAAATCCAGTGATCTAACCCTCATACCAGAAATCCAAACTATCAGATCAATTTGTAACAAGCTTATCTACAAAACCCCTATACTAATTGCACGATCCATCGGCGATTTCATTGGAAGATCACAAATTATATCATCTCTAGCATAGTTCACTTTTTAGTGATGATTTTCTTAATTTTGGCAAGATTTTCTCTTTTGGTTTCCTATCTCTTTATTTTTAATTTTCAATATATTTTCCCTAAAATTGGGTCATCGGATTAGTTTTTTAACCAAAATTCTAGAAAAACTAGTACCAGTGATGCAGGCATAGAACACCATCAAGGACACCCGTCCAATGGATTTAGAAGGCCTAAAAACCTTAAGAACTATGATCACAGTAAGTTTTATTTTTCATTTGGACCATTAATTTTAAGAAATAAGATATGATAGTCCAGAATCAATTTGGACCATTGAAATTGATTGAAGCTTGAAAATTCAATTCCAAACTAAATTTAAATCCAAATCTAGATCGAAAAAAAGCTATAGATTTCTTGTATTGTGTAGAATATAATGAAATAATGATATTTATTTTTTTAATTTGATTTATATGAAATAAATTTTAAAGTTAGTTTCAACAATAGTGGATCATTATCAAATTGATGTTAAAATGGAAATTTGATCAGATGGATGGATCCAAGACATGTAAAAACCTTAAGATTAATGATCATAGTAGAATTTCCAAGCCTCTAGATCATTTAAATTGATCAAAACATTATAGATTAAGATTAGTTGTTGAAAACGGCTAAAAACTTAAAAATAAAATTTCTTGCTCATTTTAAGTTTGATTTTTGATTAGGAAGATTCTATGAATAGATCTTGATGAGGGGAACCTACTGGACCCATAAAAATAATATTTTAATCATTAAAACTTTTTGTTATTTAAAAATATACCTACTAACACCCTTGATTAAGTAGGTCTGGGGTGATTAGAATTGAGAGTTTGGATCTATTAAGGATATAATGATGATAAATCATCATGGGGATGGTTAGATTGGACTGACATGAACTGAATTAAAGTTTAGACCATTGAAAGTAAAAATGATCATGGAAATTTCCAATGGATCCTCTTGATTTGGAAGATACAAAATGATCAGACCAGATGGACTTATAAAAGTGATGATCTAAGGCTAATATCATGTCATTAGAGATGTTGGATCAATAAAAAACATGAAAGATCAAAAGTTGTACTCTTAATGAAATATTAACCCTAGATCTAAAAGATGGACAAATTGGGTGGTTGGATCATAAGGATAAATTGATCATATGCTTAGTTAATGGTTTTTAATAGTAGATTTGATTTGATTATGATCCATGTCAAATTTTCAATTTCAGTATAATTTTCTTTAATTTCTTAGATTAAAATGTTGTTAATATTCTAGTTAATTATTTTATTAGCAAATTTAATTCATGTCAAAATTTCAATTCTAGCATGATTGTCTTTAAATTCCTTAGATTTAGATTTATTAGTGTAATTTTTTTAAAAAAATTTCCTTTGCATTAGTAGAGTTATGAAAAATACCTTAAAAGGGGTAATTAATGAAATATAGTTGGACTTCATAAAATACACATGTACATCATGAGAAATAATCATAGTAAGGGCTATAGTTAATAGGACAATATGAAGGGTTGATTTTTCATTTCTTTGGCCCAGTTTAGTAGCATAATAAACATCCATGAATGACATAGTGTATGTTCATGGAATCAACTAAAATCAAGTAGAAATAAAACTTAGGGCTATGAGCTCATAGGACCTTATTAAAGGTTGAGCTAAGGCCATGCCCTTACATGTTATTCATCGTGGTTAAGGGGGTTTCTAATGAGCCTCCTTGTGCCTCCGCCTTCTATTGACGTTTGTTGAGGTCTAAACGCCTCCTTACATAAGAATTGAATTAACCACGTTGAGAATAACATATAACTGGTAAACCTTGGTCAATTGGAAATAAGAGGAGCTGTCTATAATAAAGAATGAATAAGTTACTCTTAACCGAGTAAAACACTAACTAGTTGAGAAATAATAATAACAGCATAAAATGTTAGCAAATTATCTAACCATAATAAAAATTGTAAGTAAGATAAGGATGATCTGGCAAGATCTAAGAGAGATCTTGAACAATCAAAAACAACAAAAGAAAAGAAATATAATGTATATTATATTATTGTTGTGTGATTTTACTTATAGTATAGATTTGTTAGCTTAGAAGGTTTGAAACCTTGATCATATATGATTTAAGAAAAATTAGGGCATCCTTCATAGGATAATCCAAATACATGTAGAAAGAATACTTGTATAAAGAATAACTTTATACGTATGGTTTGATAGATGTATGAATCAAGACCATGATGGACAATATGGAGTGAATACTACTTTGAGGTAGGTGAATGTACAAGAATGTATTAAAGATTCATGTGTGTGTGTGTGTGTGTATATACATGATCTTCTGTCTAGAATTATAGACCTTGATGATATAAGTATACATGTGGTACCTTAGAACAATAATGATCCAAGCAAATAATCCAACCAAGTGATCCAATCCCATGATTCATCCAACTGATCCAATCTAATGATCCAATCAAATAATGAGAAATTAGTAAGATGTGTGGACTACGGAAACCCTAAGAATAGGGCATAGAGAATATTTTAGCCTTAGTTAAATAGACACATTGTCTGATATGTACAATATATTTTACATACAAGCGTTGTGGCATGTGATTTTATTTTACACAGGCCTAAGCCTGGGGATGCTGTGCTAGTGAAGTTATGAGAGTTTGGCCACCATCTTTTTGAAATGTATGATATGATGGATACCATGCCCAAAGAGAGGTTAAAAGTTGGGTGAGGCAATTATGGGAAGGCCGCCACTGTGACAGCCATAGTCCTCGCCCATGCAGACATGGATTTTGTTATTTCCACAATTGGTATCAATGGATTAATACGAGGTTATCAGGGCACGTTGTATGGATTTATATTGCAGCATAGTAGTCCTTGATGATTTTGCATTATAATGCACATATGATAGGCATAGTGAAATGCCATGACATGATAAGATGCCAAGTATGATGAAATACATGAGTTCCTGGAGAGAAAATCCCCATATGAGATTTGGTTGAATATTGATCTCCTAAGTGAGAGTATAGCTAGGGGAAAGAACAAATTTTGAGTATTTTCACTATTTTAATGGTTTTACCTTATACTATATAAATGATGTATGCACTCTATGATGAGATAGTCCATGAATGGGTAAACATGATAGAATGATGGATGAGATATTGTATTCTTGTATTAATGAAGTATAATATTCTTGTATCCCCTACCAAGCATAGCTTGTTGAGTTATTGTAAATGTTTGAATGTTTACAATATCTCAGATACAGGGAAAGAGACTTAGGACGTATAGCTTGAAGAGCCCAGATGCTATCAGACTGATCAGAGTATCTTCTTTGAAGATTGTGAAACCAGACTATGTACTTTGTATTTGGATTATATTTGGACAATGGATTATAATTGTAATATAGGGGTTGTGTAAAGTGAACTACTGGATGATTCCTGGTATTCAATAAAATTTTATTTTGATACAAAAATCTTATGTGTATTATGTATGTTGAGGCGAGACTTGGATTATGTTACAAATTGATTTAAAAGAAAAGAATTTTTGTTACATTGTTTGAGAAATTTTTTTACTACTAAGGGCCTTGCCTTTGAAAAATATATTACAAAATGTGTTACCAAAAAACCCGGGTCATCACATTACTTACCTTACAAAAGATAATACTTTTAAGTTGTAATCTCAAGGCTTGCTGTGTAGCTTTTCATTTATCATCATGTTCCTATATTCTAGGCAAATACTCATGAAATACTTCATTCAAACGCATAATTAGTAGCCATTACATTGCAACTTATACGATACATTCATACCAAATGAGAACATAATAAAATGAATTTGGTAAATGCTGTACTAAATAAGACACTTTTTCTTTACATCCATTAGTTTCAATATGCACACATCTACCATTATTTTTGTGTCATGCATATGGGCTCATAATAGAGGTAACCCGTCTTAGTTAGTTTCACACAATTAAGTTATTTACTTTACAGGAGATAATATTTTCATGTTGTAAGCTCAAGGCTTGTCGTGTAACTTTCCTTTTATCATCATGTTCCTGTATTTAAATTTTTGTTGACATTGGATTCTACAGAACTTCTGTTTGTGGATGGAATAAAGCTTAAAAATGAATTATTCATTGGTACTCAAAACAAGAACAAGTGAGTTCAACTAGCTACAACTGCCCCATGTGATTATAAATGCCAGTATTGCAATTCAGCCATCACCTTTTAGAAGAGACTGCTAAATGGTCTCAATTCAGTTTACTTGGAGAGGACAATTTTCTCTTACTTCAAAGACATGCTTCCACATATCTAAATTAAAATGTAACATCTATCTATGAGAATTTCTCTATCTTTTACTTCCAGGAAATTCTAACATAAATGTGGAAATTCAATGTACGTGGCTAAGTGAGTAGTCTGGGACTTAGAACAAAGGGTGTTTCTCTTCACCTAGTTTACACGATCTTGTCTCCATTATATGGGCTCCCACTTGTTGCTGAACCTAATAACACATTGCATAATGCATATAAATACCATACAGACAACACTCAATTTGAACTCTCTTAATAGGAGGTAAAAACAAAAACTTTGGATAGAAAAAATAATAGAATCTGCTCCTTTAGTATAAACAAGAAGTTGCTTTCAAGAATCGAGTCATAATAAATTATTACAGAGAGGGAGAAAGCATGCATTACAAAAATGACTTTCAGCATTATCATTCCACCTGTATGATGCTTTCTATAAAGTTGTGGATGAAGTAGAAGAAACCCAGATTTTAGCTGATGGACATTTATCAGCAAGAAATCTTGGGCTTACACCTACAGAGCAACCAATATCCAAAATATCTTTAGGAGTGGTAGTTCCCAAATATTTTTTATGATGTTCTTCAATGGCTTGAAGCCAATTCCCATAGACTATTTTATTTGCTTCATCCAATGAAGCAGCATATGGTATTGATTGTCTAACCATCGACATGGTTGCAACTTCTGCTTCAGCCGCTGCCTGCCATTAGATCACTAATCTTATTATGCAAAATTCTATTGTTTCTGTTATAATATCTCAATGTTATTTTCTTCTTTCTGTCTTTTCCCTTTGAGTAACGCATTGCTATCTATTTACTTGCCTTTAACAAATCAAAAATTTGTTCTGAGTGGAAACATGATGCCTAATAATTATTCAGAATTCAGAAAACTAAAGCTTCAAAATGGAACTTCCTGAAAGTCTAGTATTTTCAGGTTAAAAAGAGAAGTCAATTGAAGATCTGTATGAAATTTAAGTTGTGTAACATTGATATATTTGAAACAATGGAAAACAATAGATTAAATTGGTAATGCAATACATTACGTAAATCAAGTAGGTACCTACATGCACACCACGACATTTGGTAATAGCTCTCTTTCGTCCATTCAAAATCTTAAGGCTAAGATGTTATGATACATTGAAAAGATTGTAAATAAATGTAAAGACTAGGTTACATGAGATACCTACTTAAACCCAGGTGAAAAAAAAATCTCCTCCATTGTCAGAAACAAGTAGATTTATGCTAGTGTTGTCAAAGTTATGTTACTTGCTTTACAGAGTTTTATACACAAAAAACATAAAGACATAATAAATTGTAGAGTTGAGAAGGCTTGAAGCTCATCTTCAATAGAAAGAGTGCAGTGCCCCCATACTTCACTGAAACTAGGTTTGAGTTATTGAATGTGAAATAGCAATGGGCTTGTGGGAACAAGGTTTACTCTTAAAAACTCAGGACTGGCCCATGGTTTTGGATGAGTTAGCACTGCTGTTCATAAAGTGGTAAGAATCTCCTGTAGGGTTTAAGAATGACAAACCAAAATTGCTAATAATGGACCACAGTTAGATGAAGATGTTGGGAACACCGTCGTCTTTATATCAGACATGGGCTTAAGAATTCTCTTACTTCTATTGTCGACTCATGGAAAGCAGGCGTGCAAGCTTTATAACTTTAAAATCCAATAACTCAAATAAATGAAAAATTTCCTATTGTCAAAGGAGGATGATGCAAGTACTGCCTGAGATAACATACTAGAAAAAATCAACAATGATGTTAGGATGGAGTGGTTTTCCAGCCAGGAAAGCTTTCCTTCATCATATGCATGGAATGGATTTAGATAATCTGTTTGGAAACCAGCAACCTCATCAATCCTTGCCATTATTTGTGAAAGAAGAAAAAGAAAGGCAATCCCAGACATCCATAAGAATAATTTGGAGATTGCAAAACCAACATAATATGTTTTGATGTCTTGAGATTTCTTATGATATGGATGGTGACTATGCAGAACTTGGAGAATTACATGACAAACTCTTAAAGACATAAGAAAGGAAATAAGACTTATACTTCGTTTTAACAGATAAAGGGGATTCACTGGTAAGGCTTTTCAGAGCATTGGTTATAGATATATACTTGAAAATACTTCAGAATGCCATATCTATATTCTTAGTTCGAATCAAGCTCAGTACAAATTCGGTCTTAGATTTCCAGTGACATATTTGATATCTCTGGTATCGCTATTGCAGTCAAGATAGATCTTTTATTTTATTTTGACTTCCACATGTATAGAAGTTCACGTGGATTACTAAAGAAGTTCTTGATAGAAATTGATATAAATTTTATTTAGAAATTAGAAGAGGAGTCTCTCACACAACCTTAAGTTGCTGTGTCTTGTAAGAATGTGTCCATACTGAACAAAGGAAGACAATAAGTTGTCAAGTTAAAAGTAAATCTATGCCATGAGGCCACTCTGTGTATAATTGGTTATACTTCTGTTCCAAGGTTTAGCTCAAAAGAACTTTAGTAATATACTTGCATACTAACACCCACTTGTTGAATGAGAGAAATCCTGTCAAAGAAAAGAAAGATAGATTGGCCATTAAATATTACCAAAGAATATAAAAAGCCAATAGATATATATTATCCATAATTGTAGAAGAACCTAACATGAAATTCCCTCAAGCTACCTCGCCTACATTGCAGAACTGATGGATATCATTTATGAATTAATATATGTATGTTTGCTTTATCTTCTAGTCCAGATTAAGTTTGAAGTAGTTTAGTTAATTAGCAATTAGAATTAATTAATAGGAATGTGATGCTTGAGTTTTGGCTCTAAAATGACTAATTTATGGGTTCTTATTGTAGGGACTAATATTACCCATTCGATCTAAATTTAGTTGTGCAGATTAGGAAGTTCATGTGCATTAAATGGTTGATCAATTGGATAGTGGAGATTAGCTATCAGAGAGACTCTCTAGAACAAAAATGTTTTTCATTTTTTAAGTTTAGAAACCTTCCATTTCCAAAATAGGAAAGACTTTCCTATTTGGGAAAATTTCCTTCTAACTACTTTCCTAAATGGAGACTATAGTAAATAAGCAAGTTTCCTTTTTTTTTTTTTTCCCCCTTAGTTAATCACTCATTTTCTTAAAGGAAGACAATTTCCAAATAGAAGAAAAAAAGCTTTGACTTTTATTTGACTAGTAAAAAAATGTACTACATGAAGATTGTTTTTGCATTTTTTAGGAGGTTTTTTTTTAGAAAGGAAAAGAAGTAAAGAGAAAGGAAATCAATAATGCTTGCAAGCCAAGTAATTTATAATTAGGAGAATTTCTTACTTAACATCTATGCTCTCTCATAAATAAGGAAACAAGCACTATTATAAAACACAAAAATCATCCCACTTAGAGACGAGGTTGTTGCTATTGCTTCTTGACTTAGAGAAAAGCTCAAAAATGACCAAGAAGAAGATTGGCCATAGAGAGTTCATCGACCATGTTACGTGGATCATCCATTATTGAAGTCTAAAACTTAAAGTTTAGAAATTGGAAGAAGCTAAAGATGAGTGCTAATGTTTTGTCATTCATGTTATAGATTTTAGTTTTAAAATTTGACGTATGACAATTTCATGATAAGAGGTTCCTTAGAGGAACTATTTTAATATTTTAATTCACTTTGAATCTAATACTTGTAGATTAGAAGAGATGATCATGGAATGGTTTTAATGTAGGAATGATTAAATTATTGGATGGTTAAGCTAAGATTAGATAAATCATGCCTACTACAATAGTATAAGATGGTTTGTACCAATCAAGATAGTCCATGCTATAAGATTATATATTCATTCTTTAGAGAAGTTCTAGCTTGTATCTAAGAGCTTCTAAGTTCATATATAATTTCTAGTAGTGAAAGACATTAGTATGATTCGATTTATCAATTCTTAATTGTAATACCCAAAATTTCTATAATATAAATGTTTATTTTTGAAAAATCTAACACCAGAAGCAAGCCAGCTCATTTGGTTGTAAAGGGGGAACTAATAACTTAAGATTAGTGTTCAAACCATTGATATAACATGTTAATGTGATTTTTTTGAGAAAATTTAGTTTTCAACACTAGGGTTATAAAGAATGGATAAGATAAAACTCAAGACTACTGCATTTTTGGACATGAAGACTGTAGAAGAATGGTTTGTCAACAAGGTAGGAATTTGTCTAAACTAGTTTGTTTTCAAATCTATATGAGTATGATCTCATTCTTGATTTCGATATATTATTTCTTGGATCTAAATGACTTTACTCTAGTTCCTTATGCATAAGATTTTAAGGGGATTGAGTATGTTTTCATTTTAACAATTATGCATGCTATGGTCTGGGTATTACATTTTCATATGTATATATGTTAGGTTCAAATTATTTAGATTTGTTGTAAGTAGATTTGGCCACTTAGTTTTCCATTTTACAAAATAAACACACATGGAGTTTTTCCTCATGATTTCAAGGTTTGATTTCATTTATTTATTAGATGATCCATGCATTTCATGTTGATATGTGCTAGATAGAATAATGTATTTCATGTTGGTATACGTAAGATGAACCATACATTAATTCATGCTAGATCATCCATGTTTCTTACTATTTATTACATACTTGAATGGCTGAGATAATTTATAATTGATGCATGTATGAATAGCTATGTCTTATATGCTTATTTTAAGTTAGATCATCCATGTTTCATGTGGTGTATCACATGTCTGAATAGTTGACATAATTTATAATGGATGCATGTATGAATAGCTATGTCTTATGAGTTTACTTTAAGTTAGATTATCCATGTTTCTTATGGCTTATTACATGTTTGAATATGTGACATAATTTACAATTGATGCATATATGTATAGATATATTTAATATGTTCGTTACATGCTAGATTATCCATGTTTGCATCGTGATAATTTTATTTACCAAAACAATATAAGTACTGGTTAGACCGATCAAATCCATGCTCGCACTGTGATCTTTTTCAAACCATATAAGGTCTTGATTGACCAATAGATCATGCTAGAAACACCTTGCTTCTCACGGTCATATCATGCTAGGGACCCCCGTGATTTCTACTGTTTAGATCATGCTAGATCCAAACTTTATTATTATTATTATTATTTTCGTCCTATATATGTTGAATGATCGTGCTAGTTATGATCAAATCTGGTTATGTGATTCATGCAACACATGGTACATCCAAATAAGGAGTTAATATATGATGTACAGTTTGATCTAGTCGGCTGAGTTGTGTGACGTGCGATCGTTCAGGCTAGATCGAACCGAACAATTAACGTTTTGATCAGACTAATAAGAGCCATATGATTTTTGTTTTTCGTCGTCGTGAATAATAATGATTGAACTAGAAGTGTGAATCTAGGGTGTTGATGCCTTCATCGGGGATAATTATCTGCCATTCTTCCTTAAACTGCATGTATGTAAAGCAACGGTTGGATCTATAGAGGATCCATGTGCTTGACCCAAAATTTCGACCCTTAGGAGACCCATGTGCATGATTACAATTGGATTGAAAATGGGCCATGTATATTATTCCCTTTGAAACGTAAGATGACTTATGCACCAACTTCCCTTGGACGTGAGATGGCCCATGAGCCAAATTTCTTCCCTTGGACGTAAGATGGCCCATGAGCCAAATTTCCTCTGAAAGTGAGATGATCCATGCGCAGGACCTAAGTTGGAATCCATGCACAGTACGCGTGTGGTGCTGTTGGAGAAGGCCATGCACATGACTAAAGTGGGAATCTAGGTCAAGACCTTTGTTTGGTCATGGGAGAAATCAACACTCCTATTCATGGTTGATCCTGCGTGGTTTTCACTGTGGATCACTTGTTGGGATTTTAAGCTTTCATTTTATCGTATGTAAACTCTTACCACTAATCTAGAGTAATTTTTGAATTACGAGCATACCTAATACACTTGCATGGCTCAACATGGGAAAAACATATGTAACACACTTGCATGGCATAACATGGGAAAAAGCACGCATGACATTATGCTTGATTCTAGTGTAAGGGTAACATGCATGCCCCTCTACATACTTGGCACACTTGCTTGGCACCTAGCGCATGGGTGACCAGCTTAATACTCAACACTTAGGTGATGCGTACTATACCAAACGGGTATTGCTCAAGCACCTAACTACCAATCATTGTGCGCATTAGGCACCACAGATCTATCACTTGTACATTGATGAGGTTAAACTCTGAGTGCATGTACACCCTTAATTTCACACAGTAATGCATGAACACCTTGATCATCTTTCTATCTAGTGCATATTCTCCTTAATTTGGATCTACTCTCGAAATATGGATTATATATATATATATATATATATTAGATGCCTATGTTTTTCATAGAATGGATGAACCAAAGTCATTAATGCCTAGCACATATTACTTAGGATTTTTGGAATTTGGTCATGGATGGGTGGCCATATATGCTATTGTGTCATGACTATTTACTTTGAGTATGTATTAATTGAAGTTTTGATATTATGGCATTTTATGCAAAACAATTATGAAAAGTTTTAATTGATTAGTGGTTTTGAATGAATGATAACATAGATTAGGAAGACTGGTTGGCTATTGGCTTTTGAATTAGATACCTACCCTAAGAGGCCTATTAATGAGAGTATTGTGTTATAGGGATGCTGCTTTCTTGTGATCCAGTGCCTCATAAGGATTGGTGTAGCCCGTGTAGTATTCACGACCAAACATAGTTGGATGTAGGCCATCTACGTGCATAATATATTGTACAGTTATTGGATATGTACTAACATATCGGTCATCCTCAAGGATATTGACCATTGGCCAGATGGGTTTCTGGTATGATGCTACCACTTAGTGATATGACAGCTTGTAATATGTCATTCTTTGACAAAAGTTCTAACAGGCTTTTATATGTGAGATTTGAAAGAAATATTAAACATTTTTAAAAATACCAAAAATTTGAGTAAAAGTATAAATGCTTATAGTTGTTGTATTGCACTTATGATTTAAGTTGTGGTTTTCAAACGACTTATTTAGGCTTATTCTTATTGAGTCTTTGTACTTATCCCTACAAAACATTTAAGGTAAAACACTGGAGAACTAAGTAGTTGACTAGAAAGAAATAAATAAGGAGAATTAGAAGAAGAAAAGTATCAATAAGTAGTTAGTTGTATTATTATTATTATTTTGATTTGGGAACATTTAACACTTGATGATGAATGTAATAAGACAGGTGACACTGATATGCTTAGTTTAAATTGTGACTTAAACTTATATTCTTTATTGTTTGGGTTGTGATGAGTGAATCTTGTAATGGTATGTTGTTATTCTGCTATCATATGTGAAGGTTTTTAAATGCTATCGGGTTGAAGTGTGGAATTGAGGAAATAAGTATGTATTTATGTTTAAAATGTTTTATGAAAAAAAAAAATCTTGCAGGAGAGTTTCATTTCCAAATTATATTTAAAAAAATCCTTTTTTGAAAAACCCAGGTCTCCACATTAATTCCTAAAGTACTCCCATTATTTTAGTTTTCCTTCAATTTGCTTTTGTTTTAGTTTTCGTAAAATGTAAAACTTCTTTCATTTGGTAGAGAATTCATTTTCCATTGAGGTTCGACAATTCTTCATACTTACAGTATAGTCGATCTTGTACACTTGCAAGGGTTTTAATTTGGAAAATACATCAAGAACTAAACCCACCGCAAAGGAAAATGACCCCTCAAACTGATAAGAAAATGCTATGATCCTCCAAATGCCTAAGCCTTTTGAGTCTCTGTCCCAATGGCCTCATCTCGTTTATTTCTTAAATAATCGGCCACTTAGTCTGGTTCTAGCACTATTTTGGTCAGTCACATAGTTTGAGAAGATAAAAAGGAACTGCCAAACTGCAATTTGTTAATCTCATCATTCATGAAATTTATTCCATACAGTTGAGCAATATAAAGAGCAAGCTTCTCGCTAGTAAGGCCATCATCAACATAATTTCCCATAGAGAACCAAGTCTTTGATCCCCAAGCTCCACTGAACCTTAGGTTCGCAAAGATACTTCCAATTCATAAGGACCACTCTCCCGCCTGGCCATCTCTGCTTCAGGAAAAAGTTTGTAAATGACATTTTTGAGCGGATCTGTGCAATATTGCAAACCACTCTCAAGGTTCTTATTGTTTGCAATTGAATGGTAACTTTGTATAAGACTGTCAATTGATTATCTTCCCTCATAGCCTGTTGGAAACTAAAACTCATGTCCATTCCTCTATAAAGTATTCAATGCAGGTTCTGCTCAAGTTGTACTAGTAATAGTCCTTCATCATTCCCTCCTTCACTAATATGCAAAAGCAAAATTTCCTCTAGCCAGCTAGAACTGGGACATTGTGCCATTCCCAAGAAGGCTGTCTTGCTGTACACAAAGTAGCAAACAGGAAGGCAGCCATCATACGTAATTAACTGAAAAACAAGAATTCTCCTCTCAGTTCCAAAAACTATGATAGTGCTGCTGCTAGTCTGACACAGCCAGTTCTCAGATTGATATATAATCTAGATATAGTCCATAAATTCAAGACACACTGCATACTGAGGTCCAACACCTCGTTTTCTCGTATTTTATTTCATCAGGGTAGCTTATAAAAACATAAAAAATAAACAAAAATGTAAGATTCAGGGAGTATAAGAACATAAAAAATAAACAAAAATGTAAGATTCAGGGAGAGGCCCATATGCAAATTCAGTTTACCAATTGCGACGAGTTAAACAAGAGCACAATTTAATTCAGAGGTTTGAGAATGCTGTCTGAAAGAAGAGAAGAAAGGAGGAGCATTTGAGTAAGTGGCATACAGTGAAGATATACAAGAGAGGGATTCTGAATGCTCTCCATTTCTCTGTAAACTTGGGATTCCAGAATTTCCTTGGTCATCTCTCTCCATGGGATGTTCGTTTTCTCTGCCGCGCATCTCTACCGCAAATCATTCATTCTTTTTCAGAAAAATCAAATAAATTGAGAGAACGTCCACAAATTTCAAGAAAACTTAAGAGTATCTGATCAGGACTTGTCTGGCACCAAGCTTCATGAGAGCTTAAAGTGCCTCTGTCTCTGTCGTGGGTTCAAGTTTCACCACCTAGTGATCATCCGAAGAAAAAAACAAAGAAAAAGAAAAGAGAGAGCAGCAGGAGAGGCTTAGGACAAAAGTTGGGCTTTAATTCAAGGAAAGAATGACTGCTAGTAGGCTCTTTGGCAAACGTCTTCTTTGAGGCCCACATGGCCACGTGAACGCGGATAATCCATTAGTCCAACAACCACTGTTTGTCTCCGTTGATTTACTTTCCACCAAATGATACCAAGCAATTGATCAATGACTCCTTGTTTAGGCTTTTACCCATGGAATGATTTCAGCTATTCATAATGTTACAGTTGACAGCCATGTAACTTGCCTCCAGAAAGTAGCCTTTTTCCACTAAGAAGCCATTGAACGAGGGAAAAGATAAAGAGTTTGGGTCAATATAAGTTCTCAAGAGCATATGAGTTTATTATAACTACTAATAGAGGGTAGGCCGGTGCACAAAGCTCTCCCCTATGTAGGGTTTGGGGAAGGGATGTACCACAAGGGCCTATAGTAGGCAGGCTTACCTTGCATCTTGTAAGAGGCTGATTCCACGTCTTGAAATCGTGACCTCAAGATCACATAACAACAACTTTTACCGTTGCCCCAAGGCTCCCCTTCTCTTATTATGACTACTAATATGGACTCCAAATAAGAATTTTAAGTAGCAATAGCTTAAAAGTTGTATCTCATGAGAAGGCTTTTGTAACTTATAAGTTGTCAAAGTGAGATCTTTTAAGTTCTAAAAAATTATTATAATATTTTTATAACAAAATTATATTCCTAGTTTTAATATTCAATACTGCTAATAACATGTGGGCCATACCTTAACAATATTGTGGGTCACACTAAAAATCTCACTTGCATCCTAGTACGTTTGTAAGTCCCAAAAGAAACACCTGTTTGTAGCAATCACATGTAGAAATCTAACAATATGTTCTATTGGATCCTGTAATTGAACATGTATGGATCGAACCAGTTATGTGAGTCCCTTAGAAAAACACTTGTTTGCAATGGTCGTGTGTAAATTCAATATGCCCTCTGAGCTTTTGTAACTGTTCCAAAAGGTATCAAATATCTCATATATAATATACACCTATTTGTGATAATAAAAATTTAAATACAGTAGAAAACACTTCACATATAATAAACTTATAATTGAAGAATATGCAATCAATAGAAGTATGAAATACATATGATGAACTTATAATTAAAGAAATGGGAGATCACTAGATGCATAAGCATCTCTTATGTCTATAATTACACATTTAGGGTCTGGTAGATGCTAACACATGGGGCTATCTTTAACAAAATTATGGGTCCTACAAAAAACTCATGTACATTCTAAAAATATTTGTTTCTAATACATATGTATTTAATGGTACTTAGGTCTTATTATAAAACTCATAAGGGTCTCACGTTGAAAAAAGAAAGTTACAAGGGAGGTAAAAGCACATTAGCGAGAGAGAAGGAGAGAAAAAATTAAGTGTAGGTTCCATTATAAAACTCACGTGGGCCCACATTAAAAAGGAGAGGTAGCTTTGGATGTAGATTTAGATGAGAAAAGAGAATAACTAAGAGAGAGAGAGAGAGTTACAATGTTTAGAACTTATCAGTATTGGTAATTTAAATTTGCAGATATGAAGTGAGAAAATGACGTCGCCGGATTTGGCAGTCTATACGGTCAGATATCTTTTGTCTGCGATCTGCACGATAAATCCACCGATATTTGGGATAATCGTTTCCAATGGCAAAATGAAAAATAAAATTGTTGGGTCACTATTTCCATTGGTCCGTTTTGTCAGTGCTCTCTTCTTCTTGGTCTAAGTCAAACACCCTCGTTGCCACTCACTCCCTCTTTCTGTTTGGGTCTCTCGGATTTATAAAAAAATCTGCAGAAAACCACTTCCTGGATGAGATGGAGTGTGTGCAAGAAACAGAGGGTTAGTGTGAAGAGGAAGAAAAAGCAGATGATGTTGGGAGAATCCACCAAAAACCCTTTTCATTTCTCGTCTGCTTCATCTTCTCCATCTTCTTCTTCTCAATACAAGGCGTAGTCCTACTACGCCCAACCAAACGGCCGGTGGGGTGCACAGATATACGGGAAGCGCCTGGCTCGGCACCTTTCAGACGGAGGAAGATGCTGCGAGATCTTACGAAAGCACAGCGCTCGAGTTCCATGGTCACGAGTCTATCACCAATTTCAACTAGCTGGATCTCATGGATGCTTCATCCACCAACGATATCTCATGGATGCTCTTCGATCTGGGGTTTTATTTTACCCATTAGGCCGACATTTGAGCATTAGTAATCGATTTTTCAGTTCAAACCTGCCAAGAATGAGAATTTTTTTTGGTTTGATCTCTTTCCTTCTTTGGTTGTGTCTTGCTTTCACTTACTGGATCCACGGGGGAGATTTCTGTTTGTGAATATTGAGTTTCTTTATGTTGAATTTTTCTTTACACAGTGGCTTATTTCTTGTTAGTGGGCCATGTCACACGGATTATGAGCAAATCAGTGATCCCTGGATACGTATGGGGAGTTCCGTGATCCTCAGCGAAACCCAATACGTATCTGATCTGGATTTGGGGCAGATCAGATCGGATTTGTTCCGCTGATACGCTATGCGGTTGCTACTCTAGAGAACTTGCGTTTACCCAAAATCTAGCCTTGGCTCCATTAACTGGGATAATCTCCAATAACTTTTCTACAAAAGTTACAAGGTCTAAAAGCAGGTCCCCATCATTCCCACCAGCTTCCATTTAAAAATTGCAAAAATGCCCATAAAAAACCAGAAGGCAAGTAAGCTGCTTTTTCTTTCATTATACTCTCTTCGGCATTTCTTCAAACATCTTATCTACACCCGTAATCTTCTTTTTATCTCCCGACCCTAAGACTACCCAAAGAAAACGACCGCAACGCCCGTGGAGTCACAATGGTCACAACCTGTAGCGTCACAACCTGCAGCACCAATACCTTTCACGTCACATCCTTGGATGGCTTGGTAAACATGAACTCCCTCTTCACGATCACCTTGGAGTGTTAAGATTTAGTTATTTGAAAGATAGTGATTTGAGTGACTTTGAATGTTGGTTAGTGACAGTTTTATGGGAGTTAGTGGTTGTTTTATGGGAGTTAGAGGTAAAAGTTAGTGATTGTTTTATAGAAGTTAGTGGGTAAGATTAGTTTGTTGTTTTACTATTCTTGTAATGTCTTTTTTATAAACTTTTATCAATTAATAGAAGTGTGCCTCATGTATTTTTGCTCTTCAAATTTTTATTTTTATTTTGTTGCTATTTTGCTTTCTATTCCTCTTGTTTTGCATTAATGGTATCAGAGCCACCATAAGGGAAGAGAGTGCTTGAGTGTAAAGAAAAAAAATTGTGAGTGTCAAAACAGAAGTGAGATCCGCGAGTGAAAAAAAAGGTGAGAAAGTACAGTTGTAACCTTCTTCTATTGTAGTAGCAACGATTCATTCATGGCTTCAGAAAACTTTATACAACTAGCTATTCCTCGTTTTGATGGTCACTATGACCATTGGAACATGCTAATGGAGAACTTCTTAAAATTCAAAGAATATTGGCAGGTTGTTGATGGCGGTATAGCAGAGCCAGCGGTTGGTACAGTTTTGACAGATGCACAAAAAGTGGAGTTAGAAGTTTTGAAGCTAAAAGATTTGAAGGTAAAGAATTATTTTTTTCAAGCAATTGATCGGTCTATCTTGGAAACAATTTTCAGCAAAGAAACTTCCAAGTAGATTTGGAATTCAATGAAAAAAATATATTAAGGCTTGTCAAGGGTGAAGCGTGCACAGCTTCAAGCTTTGAGGAGTGATTTTAAGACTTTATAGATGAAAGATGGTGAGTTTATTACCAATTATTGTGCAAGGACCATGGGGATAACAAACAAAATGCGATTCCATAGTGAGAAAATAGAAGATGTTGCTATTGTTGAAAAGATATTATATTCCTTAGCATCAAAGTATGATTATGTTGTTTGCTCAATTGAAGAATCTAAAGATATATATGAACTCTCACTTGATGAACTCTAGAGCTCCTTATTGATCCACTAACAAAAGATGAACCGAAGTTCAACTACAGATGAGCAAGCTCTAAAGGCTTCTACCTTCACTTAATTCTCAAATTCTAGAGGAAAGGGTAGAGGTAAAGGAAGAGGAGGTCGAGGTAACAGAGATGGAAGTAGACAATGTCAAATTTTCAAAGCTAAAGATGACTAGTTTCAAAGTAAAGGCAAAGGATGAGATCAACAATTTGACAAATCCAAGGTAGAGTGCTTCAGGTGTCATAAATTTGGTCATTATCGTTTCGAATGTTATACTAAATTGCTTAACGACAAAGAAAAAGGGGGGAAATTAAATTTTGAAGAAAATAAGGAAGGAAAAACTTTATTGATGGCTTACCATGCTAACAAGGAACTTGAATCAGATGTTTGGTACGTGGATACAAGCTACAACAATAACATGTGTGGAAGTAAGTCTTCTTTTTCTTATTTAAATGAAGGCTTTCATTCTACTGTGAGTTTTGGTGATTGCTCTACTGTGAATGTAATGGGAAAAGGTAATATCAATATAAGAACTAAGAATGGTTTTGTAGAAACAATTTCCAATGTCTTTTATGTTCTTGACTTGAAAAGTAATTTGTTAAGTGCTGATGAATTGTAAGAAAAAGGTTATGTAATAACTATTCAGAAGGGTGCTTGTGAGATATATGATCCTTTAAGAAGAGCTATTGCTGTTGTTCAAATGAGTTCAAACATGTTGTTTCCATTGAAGATAAAAAATGCCAAATCTTGCTTAATGGCTGAAGTAAAAGATCCTTCATGGCTTTGGCATTTTCGTTATGGCCACTTGAATTTTGGTGGATTAAAAACTCTCCAACAAAAAAATATGGTGTCAGGACTTTAAGTTTGTAAAGAATGTGTTGTTAGCAAACAACATCATTCACAATTCCCTCAAGGAAAGTCATGGAGAGCAAAGAATGTCTTGGAACTAGTTCATTCCGACATTTGTGGGCCGATAAATCCATTTTCCAATGGAGGTAAAAGATATTTAATTACCTTCATTGATGATTATACTCGACAAAACTTGTGTTTATTTTTTGCAGGAGAAATCAGAAGCTTTTAGTGCATTCAAAAGCTTCAAGGCACATGTGGAAAATGAAATTAGAAAAAGCATTAAAACTATCCGTATTGATCGTGATGGAGAATACTATTCAAAAGAATTTGAAGTATTTTGTGATGAAAGAGGTATTTGAAGGGAACTCACAACTGCCTATACACCTCAACATAATGGTGAATCTGAGAGAAAAAACAGAACCATCCTCAACATGGTGAGAAGTCTGCTCGCAAGAGGGAACGTTCTAAAGAACTTTTGATCAGAAGCAGTGAATTAGAGCATTCATGTGTTAAATAGAAGTCCTACTTTTTCTGTTCAAAATGTGACACCTGAGGAGGCTTGGAGTGGGCGCAAACCAGCTGTAGATCACTTCAGAATTTTTGGTTGCATTGCTTATGCGCACGTTCCAAATGAGAAAAGGAAGAAGCTTGACGATAAGGGTGAAAAGTGTGTCTTTCTTGGCATAAGTGAAGCTTCCAAGGCGTATAAATTATTCAATCCAATCACACAGAAGATTATAACCAGCAGAGATGTTGTTTTTGATGAGGAGAATACATGGAAGTGGAACAAAAATGCTTCAAGGCAGCAGCCTATTTCAGTCACTTTTGATGAAGGTGAAGACAAATTTGAATAGCAAGTGCAATCCCCTGTTTGCAGACCAGCAACCTTAATCTTCTGGTGAAAATTTAATAGCAGTTGAGCCTATTGATGATGTTTAACCACGCCCAAGAAAAAGGCCAAGCTAGATCATGGATTATGTAAGTGGAGATGACTTATTTGATGATGATTCAATTGCTCATTTTGCTTTGTTTGCAGATTACGATCTTTTAACATTCTAAGAAGCTATCAAAGATTAAAAATGGCAAAAAGCCATGAATGAGGAGATTTGATCAATAAAAAAAAAAACACTTGGGAGCTATCATGTCTTTTAAGTGGGCAAAAGTCCATTGGTGTGAAATGAGTTTATAAAACTAAGCTCAACAAGGATGGTGGAATTGACAAGTATAAAGCTCGTCTCGTTGTAAAAAGGATATAAGCAAGAATTTGTCATTAATTACAAAGAGGTATTTGCTCTAGTTGTGAGGCTTGACAATATTTAATTGGTATTGTCTATGGTGGACAAAAACTCATGGTCCATTTATCAATTGGATGTGATGTTGGCATTTTTGGTGAGCTACAGGAAGAGGTGTATGTTGATCAACCTCTTGGATATGCGAAACAAGGTAGTGAGAATAAGGTATACAAGCTAAAAAATGCATTATATGGACTAAAACAAGCACCAAGAGCTTGGTATAGTCGTATAGATGCTTATTTTTCTAGAGAGGGTTTTGATAAATGTCCTTATGAGCATACAATTTTTACAAAACATGAAAATAATGGAAAAATGCTTATTGTATATCTACATGTAGATGATCTGATATATACCGGTAATGATAGTGTCATGATTGATGCTTTTAAGAAGAATATGATGATTGAATTTGATATGTCAGATTTGGGATTGATGCATTTTTTCCTTGGTATTGAAGTTGAGCAATCATTAGCTGGTATTTTTATTTCACAAAAATAATAATATGTTCTTGAGATTTTGGACAGGTTCAAAATGAAGGATAGCAATTCAGTTTGTACCCCAACTAAATGTGGCTTAAAGTTGATGAGAGATGATGGAGGGAAGAAGATAAATACTACTCTTTACAAGTAGATAGTTGGAAGCTTGATGTATCTAACTTCAATAAGGCCTGACATCATGCATGGTGTTAGTTTAATAAGTCGATATATGAAGAATCTAATTGAGAATCATCTCTTAGCTGTAAAAAGGATCTTTCGTTATTTGAAAGGTACAATTGACTTTGGAATTTTGTATAAAACAGGATCAAAAGAAAATATGTTTGCTTTTTCTAATAGTAACTATGTTAGAGATCTTGATGATAGAAAAAGTACATCTAGTTTTGTTTTTATGATGAGTTCTGGAGTTGTATCATGGTTATCAAAGAAACAACAAATTGTTACTTTGTCAACTATAGAAGCCAAATTTGTTGTAGGAGCATCTTGTTCATGTCAAGCTATTTGGTTGAAGAGATTGCTTGAAACGCTTCAAAATCACCAGCAAGGTCCAACAACAGTCCATTGTGATAATGTTTTAGTAATCAAGATTTCAAAAAATCCAGTTTTACATGGAAGGAGCAAGCATATTGATGTTGGATATTATTTTTTGCGTGATCTTTGCAATGATGGTATAATTGATTTGGTATTCTGTAAAAGTGAAAATCAAGTGGCTGATATTATGACTAAACCACTCAAGAAAGCTGTGTTTGTGAAGCTTTGAAGAATGCTAGGAGTAAGCTCTTCAAATGATGTTGTTCAAGGGAGGGCATAATAGAATTCTCAAAGGTTTTTTTTTCTAAACTGATTTCGGCAGATATTAGTTTAAGGGAGGGTGTTAAGATTTAGTTATTTGAAAGATAGTAGTTTGAGTGGCTTTGAAAGTTGGTTAGTGGTAAAAGTTAGTGGTTGTTTTATGGGAGTTAGTGGGTAAGATTAGTTTGTTGTTTTACTACTCTTGTAATGTCTATTTATAGACTTTTATCAATTAATAGAAGTGTGCTTCATGTATTTTTGCTCTCCATTTTTTGTTGTTGTTATTTTGCTTTCTATTCCTCTTGTTTTGCATCATGGGGGTCTCTCTCTAACGACACTCGGCTAAAGAAGCCTCGAAAATAAAGACATCTACAACGCTGGCCCCAACGAGGCTAAGAAGCTTCTGGTTTTCGACGTGGTTTCCTTTAGCTTCTTCCTCTTCTCTAGCCTCATTGCTTAGGGTTTGAAGCTGGCGATCAAGCTCTTGAAAAGTCCGCTGTTCGTCGGTGGCTGCGCTTGTTACCTTAGCTTTCAACTACTCTCGGGTCTATATTTCCATAGCTATATATGTCTTCACACACTAGTTCGTTAGGATTTTGGGCATCAATTTAGCCTTTCCTTCTTCTTCTTCTTCTTGTAGTAAGCGTGTTTTAGTCACGACATGAGGAAAGTCATAGAGTAGAGAAATGGCTTGCAAGATATGCAGATGGAATTGAATTTTTATGGTGGATTCTCTCTTACCCGTGCAATGTACTCTTGAGCTCATTTGTGAGAAGTCCACCATTTTATATATCATGTCATGGTGGATTCTAACGAGCATCTGCAGTTCAAGTCAACAGGGCATTCTTCTCTAGAGAATTCACCACAGAATTCAATTCATCTTTATCTATAGCTCCTACGTAGCCTAAGCACAAAATTCTATCGGTGGCTTTCTGGTACTAATTGTGGCCCTTGCATGCGATTATTTGTTGATATGATTGACATCAACCAAGCACTTGGTCTTCCATAACAGTCTAGTAGAAGGTGAATCGCTTGCAGAATTATCAAATGGGCTTTACTCTGCAAAATGTCACGATAAGAATACACGCTCTAGAGCTTCTGAAGAAGTAATGCAACCTTTTACTCGTATAGAAGGAAAGTTTCTCGTGGATCTAAACCATTCATAATGTTTGTATGAATGGCTTAGATGGGTGAAATATAAAATTTTCATTCCTATCTTAAGGCATCTCTTCTTGAATATGTTGGTCTAGGGTTTGAGGGTTGCTTTCACCCTTTGGCAGTGTATGGATTTAGGAATAGATTTAGAAGAGTGTTTAAGTGATTTGCTTCATAATTGTTTTGCTTAAACAAAAAAAAAGGCTCATCTATTAAATACTATCATGTATTTGAAGATTCAACTATGGGTTCTTATATGGTGGAGGCACATAATATTTTCCAGCAACTAGAAGTAGGGTGTGTGAGTCCTATCATTTCAATTTTGGAGCATCCATTCCGTTTGTTGGATTCTCCCTCCCCACATGGGTTACCAAAAATATGATCCAACCATTATCCCTAAGGGACCCCAAGACTTGTAGGAATTGGATGTGTTTTTAGAAAATGATGGAAAGTTCATTGCAGCCTATAGTATATACACCCATGAACAAACTAATGATATTGCAAAATTGTGGGCTCTCACATTTGGATTATTGATAGCTAAAGTGGATAACAAATCCACATAGCTTGACTTCTAAGTTATTGTGGGAGGATTTACATGGACTTCCAAAAGATAGAGTACTATAGTTAGTGTATTTTTCATAAAGTTAGGGGGTCACTGAGTTTATTGCTAAGGACTCCCTTTTTCACGAAAACAAAAATATGGGTCCATTCTTAAATTTGATTTCTAATAGAGGACATGATTTAATGAAGCTCATTGTTATGTGAACTAGCCCCTTGAGATTGTCTTTGATGGACCCACTAAGCAGAGCTTGCTATTTTCCCCCCTAAAAGTTACATAACACCCACCCTTAGGTATAATCTCCAACTCTCATCATCAAGGTGAGAGACTCCTAACACCACATCACCAGGAGGCTTGCCATTGAAATCTCACATAATTATAATTTTTTTGTCTTGGTTTTTCTTTTTTGTTACTAATCTTTTGTCACTGTTATTAGAAATCTGAAATGGTTTTTTGTCAAAATGTCTATAATTGAAAAGATAATAAAAAATTAGTCATTAGCTATGTGCTATAATTGTTGATAAGTTAGAATTTTAAGGAAAAGTGATTTCGCATCCTTCTTCCTTTGACTAATGCTAGACCCTCATTTGGGTTTTGTGATAAAATTATAAGGAAAGAACACACATTTTAATGATCTAAATCATTTATCTTAACCATTTTGTCATAGATGAATCATGCTCTAAAGATCATTTACTTTGGAAGATTTTGTTATTTTTATTATCATCCATTTTAGAACTCAAAATATCTTAGAGAAACAATGCCAAGATCCTCCAAACTTTGTGATTTTTGGGGACATATCTCATCTATAATAAAATAACTTATGCATGGCTTAGATTCCCCATAGGTGAAAATAATACAAAACCCTAGATCAGGGTGTGGCATTAGTAAAAAAGGGGCATGAGAATATCACTTATCATAAAGTAATTTAATAAAAGAATTGCAAAAGTAACTCTCTTTAGCTCCTATCTAATAATTTCCTCTAATTAAATCCATTGACAAAACAATAGACATGTTCCATAGACTATTAACAATGCTTTATCTTACATTCTAAACTTTTAATTGAATCAATGTACACCCTAAACATTTCTTAATTTCTTAATTTAATACTATTTAATCTTCTATTAGGAAAAAGGGTTAGGGGCATGCCTAATCTACACTTGTTTCATTGTAACTAGTGTGCAACTAAAATAGCTTCAGGGTTGCCATGTCAGACAATGAATAACATATGATGGGCCTCATGTAGCAACGATGGGGCTCCATTCTTCTTCCATCTTGATGTTTTCACTACCACTACTACCTTCACCACCACTACCACTACTACCATTAGCACTTAACCATCTCAATTAATCACAAAGATAAGACAACCCATAGAAATTAAACAAAAGCATATGTAACCTAAATATTAGACAAAGCATTTCAATATTATATATTCAATAAATAAAAGAAGAGTGAAAAATAGAGTTTACCCTAGACTGTGGATAAAACAGAGAAACTAAAGATTTAATTATTTTATAGTTTAAAGTTTAAACTTAAAAAAAAAAGAAGATTAAACTATCAGAAAAACCAACTTAACAAAGATTCTTATAGATTTCTTGAATCTTGGAATGGGATTGAAGCTGGGAGGTGGTCTAATGAGCTACTGGACTTTCGCATAGCCTTTGCAGTCAGTTTCTTCTCTCTTTCTCCTCCATTCTCTTCTTTCTCTTCACTTCAGAGAGCAAGATTATAGAAGTTATGTTTAGTGACTTCTTCTTGCGCATGGTCTCGTATTCTAGCTATAATTCATGCCTTTTTTAGTTGAACTCTTGGCTATTTGTGGATGCTAACCTGATCTAGCTAATTCTTCACCTCTTCCATATCCTTTGCCACTAAACCTTTCTTCTCTACAATTTTAAGCCTTAAAAATGGTTTGATTGCAAGTCCCTAAAAAGGCTTAATGGTCACATGACTCATAACTCACACCATTAAAGATCATTAATGGTGTCTCTTCAATTACAACAACGATTAGAATTGACAAGCTTATGGTTGTTTGGCTATAGAAAAAAGGAAAATAAATTATTAAAATTTCTAATGTGACACTTTGTGTTAGATTAATAATATTTCCATGCCAACCAAACAACCATATGAGCTACTTTGGCAACAAGACCAACTACACCGCTAAAAATGGTTAGACACATAAGAAAAGAATGCTACGGAGGCAAAATGTAACAATACACTCTAATGCCGTGACTATAATTAATAACTTCAAACCTTTTATTTGCTTAGGGGGGACATTGACACAATTAGGTGTTTTGGGGGTATAATGAATATTTTGTATAGCTTTTGGGGTATTTAGGTTGTAAGACAAAATCTATTTCAATCCATAATTTAAATGATAACTATACTGAAATATAGAGTTATGCTAAATGTAGATGCCTAAAAGAAGCTTTTGTTTTACTTTTTTTTTTTTTTTTCTTTCAGATCTAAGTCATTTATCTTGTTTAGAACTCTGCCTAATGTTTAGCACGTATGTGAAAAATTACAATCATATGATAATTCTAATTACTTGATTTTTTACTTCTAAATTTAAATGTTTGTAATTTAAAGCTTAAAGAAGCATATGCTAAATAGAAATGCTTTTTGGTGTGTAGGTAATTCATGAGACCTTGTATAATTTGTATGGGTTAGATCTTCTACATATACTACTTAAAATCACTAAGCCACGATGATATTTGAGAGTGGATGACTCAGTGATAGCTGGAAGTGGAGTAGGTGATAATTGGGAGTAAATTCAATGATAATTGGTGGACAGTGCAGAAAGTGGCACTATGAGTGGGTAGACTCGAGAACATTAGTGAGATGACTATAAAAAAATAGTAGAATAACTCCGTGAATAGTAGTAGAATGACTCGGTGAATAGTCGTCGGATGGCTCGGCAACCATTTCTAGTGGAATAAGTGATCATTCTTAGTAATATTTGTTAGCAGCTAATAAGAGTGACTAATGAGGGTGAATGCAAGATGCACTAACAACTTCTAAATGGCAAGCTTTTAGGGCAAGCTTTTAGGTGTTTACAGTATACTCGATGACACATTAACACTTTGACTTAGCAAAGAGTGCTAAGAGGGGGGAGCGGCAACTCTTCTAGGAAAAACTATGACACGTGCAAACGACTAATAGAGCCATTGGAAAGCACATACAGTTATTGGAGGGGGAGTTGGATTAACGTTATGCTTGTAATTTGGATGAACTGAACTAAGCTACAAGAATTTAGCGCATCCTCCTCCCGTGGGCATGAAGCGGGAGATTGTTGGGGTGGACCTGCATATGATCTATATCCATGTGAGAAATAATTCCTATATATAATGTTAGGGTTCTTGTATGTGAGTGAGAAAGATTGAGACATAGAAAAGCAGAGGAGGTTTAAGGGAGGCTTTTAGCCTCCTCTCATTGTAATATGATTAGATATTGGATTCCTCCTCTCTTGTGGTCTCAGGCATAATAGCTAAGCCATGTACACTCCTTGTTTGTTTATTTATCTGTTTGGTTATCCTATTATAGATTATTGATCATAATTATCAAATCTATTAAAATCTTGGCAGATTTGGCACAATAAAAAGTAGTATTCCTATCTCCCTCTATGAACCATTTCATCACACTTCTCTAAAAATGCCATGGATCTGAGTATCTCCACAAAAGTTATGTTCTCTTCTTGCTCTTCTATGAAAGCTGCTATGATTCCTCCAGTAGGCTAAGCTCTTCCAATATTCGATTAGAATTTGTTATATGTCAGTCTTGTAATTTGTTTCTCTATTTCACCCAAAATCTCAGTTTTCCTTTCAGAAAATTTAATTTGGATGCTAGTTTTCTATTTGAGTTTTTAACTCTTGGAGCTTCGTTCCACCAATTGCACATCAAGTTGATTAAAATCTTATCTTAGAACCAACTCAATTCAAATATGAATGGAATTGGTCCCTAGGATTCACAAATAGAATCAACTATAATAGGTCTATTATCAAAAGTAATAGCAATACAAATTTTTTGGAAAAAAGATAGGTACCTTGCTAACCATTGTGTAGACACTAGAAATATATCAATTTGGCTTAGGATAGGTGGAATTGGTGACTAGGCTAAGAAAATATTCCTCCTACCAATAGAAGATCCATAAGTTCCCACTTGTCAATGAACCTAAGATAACATCATGGGTGAATCTAGGTGAGTTGTTATGTTCCTCTCCAAATCAATCTTACAAAATTGAAATCACCCCAAAAACCAACGAACATCCCATCTTTGGTTGAAGCTCCCCAAACTCCATCAATTATATTCTGAATTAAGAGCCTTGGGCAAAAATTTTCACATTTCTATTATATGAATCCATGCGATGAGGATGCCTTCAAGGATTCATAAGCCGGTTTAAAGGACCATTCTTAAATTTGGTCTATATTAATTTGCCTAATCCCAAAAATATGAAAGCCTTCAGCTTTTCTTCTTATAATGTAATGATGTGTCCCTCATGTTCCAATAGAAATATTTTAATAAGAGCTCAGTTTTTAAAGCATATTCCCCTAAAATTCCATGAGACCAACTTTATTTATTTTCAAAGATTTTTCATTCCTTCCTCTAGTTGTTGTGTCAATTTATATCTAGAAGTACTTATTTTTTTTGTTTTGAGAAGTTAAGATATAATTTTAGCCTGTGAAGTTCTCTGGAAGTAACTTGAACCACAGTCCATATCTTTATTTGTTTTTCTTAGTGAAGGTCCCACTTGAAAGTGAAAAACAAGGGTGATTGCATCTTTTTCTTTTCCTTTAAACATGAGTCCCAAGATGTCCATCACCTCTTTGATTTTTGTGCTAACAAACTCAAGTGCATTTTCCCATTGATTAGACTGTTATTGTCCCACTCACTCTGGTTATCTACCACATGTTTGACACCTTAAGGAATAGAAGTATTCAATGATTGTTGTTGATCCTCATGTTGTTGTAATTCTATTGCTCTTACAGACTAATTATGTCTCCATTACATTCCAACTAAAATATTTTAAGAAGTGCTCCTTTTTTTGAGAGCCTAGTCTCCTAACATTTCAAGCAACCAAGTTCATTTATTTTCAAATGAGCGCTCCTTCTATTGACAACCAGTAACTTCATATTCAGCTTCTTTCTCTGAATTTTGATTAGGGAGATTGTCTTCTCCGATGATCACTTTCTCCCCATCTCTTCTTTTCGACAAAGCTTCAAGGTCCTCTTTTCATCTTTTCAACTATCATTGGCCTTCTACCCATGAACGCTCTAGTTATGCCCAAGCTTTCCTCCCCTTAATTGAGATTTTACATTTTGACCTGAATGGTGATGATTTGACTACCTGAATAAGAACAAAAGCTTTATGTAAGCCTGCCCCAATTTCATAGGTGAAGTCCAAAAACTTCAGGACCCTAATTGTTTATGCAATTTCTTGAAATGTTTAAAAATTCCTAGCCATCAGGGTCATTTCATGCAGTTAGACCCAAAAAAAGCCATTAGCCGATTCAAGGCTTTGTCTTCAGGTACAAAGCCTCTTAAACGTACCTATAGGTCTC
This sequence comes from Warburgia ugandensis, assembly GCA_035236585.1. NCBI lineage: Eukaryota > Viridiplantae > Streptophyta > Magnoliopsida > Canellales > Canellaceae > Warburgia > Warburgia ugandensis. The sequence continues at coordinate 34,975,018 of CP141139.1, forward strand.
TCTATGATGACATTCATAACCAACTTCACTTCTTCCCGAAGAGCATGAATTTGGGGTTGATTTTTTAGGTTCCAATAGTCTATTATCCATTTCTAAAAATCTTGAACCCCCTATTCCCACTAGGCTTTTCTCCAAAATTTGTGTTTCAACCAATGACTTCCTTCTTGATCTTAATCCCTGTGACTCAATCTTTAACTCCTAGTTTCACACCATGAACAACTTCCTAATGCATTCTAAAATCCCTATTCATCTATTTGCTCTCAGTATTTCCTTTCACATGGGAATCATGTTTTCAACTAGGGGAGATTGAACCCGAGTTGAGATATCCTTGTTTTTATTAGAAAACTTCTAAGAGGGATGCATTGACAATTGGAGGATACAAGTATTACACTTACTCTTTGTTGCATTTCTAGCAAAAAAGACTTCACTTAAAGTTGATAAACTTACACTTATATAGCATTTCAAATTTTCATTAAGTCTTAGCTTGCTTCCTTCAGTGGCAACATCCACTCTCTTTCAAATTTTGGACTTCTTCTACTGTTGTTATGAAGATTCTTCCTAAAACAAAGGGCAGTTTCTTCTATTATGGGAAGAACACAATAAAACTACTTTCTCTTTTTGTCGACCTTCATTTGTAAGAAATCTCCATGAAATCATTTGTTAGTTTCCTACTATACCACATCGTTAGAGCTATCATTTTTCTCATAGCAAAGTATGAGTGGCACAAATGTAAGTGGAGCCCCATATCTTCATTGATCGAAACCATTGATAGCCAAAGTGCTTCTCATTTAAAAACTCTAACCCTCTAATTTTTTGAAGTCTCAAGATCAACGTAGACTAGTGTTTTTTCATTTTCTAACCATCCATTTAAAGGAAAAATAGAGGGTTAAAGATCTTAGATTGAGTTGAATTGTGGTTATTGTAAAGGATATCCAACAAACATGAAATGATGTCTCTCTCTTCAAGTTTAAATTCAAATTGAAATGTAAATTTAGCTAACTATTAGGATGTCGTTTTTTATTGTAGCTAACCCTTCATTTAAGGGATTACAGATCATTCAAGTTGTATCTATCATCAAATGTACAACAACTATAAATAGATGGACACATCACACAATCTATGTGAGACCTTTACAATGAAACATATTTTCTATATCTTTTTCATGGTATCAAAACCCTCTCACTCTAGTCGAGTTACTTTTCCTAGGCTTTTCATGACTCCCACTGATTCCTTCTTAACAATCTCCAATTCATCTGGCTCAAATGCACATGTAGCCTTCTATATTGCCCCTTTATTGCCCTAACGTTCTCTTCCAACAACTATCTTTACTGGAGAGCCCTGTTTACTCCCTTCTTGGACATGACCTCCTTAGATACGTAGATGGGACGTTTCCTTATCCTTCCAAAACCAATCCCACACTTTCATTTGGGATCTGCCAAGAAAAAATCATTTTGAGCTCGTTCATTTTGTCATTGTCTAAGCAATTGTTGCTCGTGTGGAAAGCGTTACCATAGCCAGTCAAGCATTGAGTACCTCTGAAGTTTTTTTACACCCACGTCTAGGGCTCAAGTCATGAGGTTGAAAGATAACCTCTTTCGGTCAAGAAAGGCTCCTCTTCAGTTGCATACTCGTGTGTTTTCTATTACATAGATCAAGCAAATGAATGGTTAGGACTTACAAGTACCAAATGTGTTGGATAGATCATGACCAAAATGTGTTCTTTATTAGATAGATCAAATGAGCTCTATCTTAGATAGGCTTGTACGTGGTGCCTAGAGCGTTAAATGCAAGGAAGTATGGGCCCTATCTTTTAGATAGGTTGTGACCCTAGTGTCGCTCAAATGGCTGATTATGATATTTTCGAGGCATGACCATTTAAGATGAAGCAAATGAATCGTTAAGACTAAGGACTACCAAGTTGGACATCTATACTTTTATGTGTGACCATAGATCTTTGGTTTACTGGGTGTTAGATAGGCCAACAATTTCTTAATGTATTCAATGAGTGTAGGGGCCTATATAGGTCTCTTAAAGGTTGGACTCATTAGGCCCATTAAACTGGTATAGTGAGCCCATAAGTAACGCTCAATGAGCCCCAAAAGAAAAAAATAAACAAGGGTAGAAGTAATCATTCTTTTAAGAAGAAAGGCAAATAGAAAGGCAATGTTTGTTTCCTCACAAGAAAAACCATCACTAAAAAGCAAAAGACCAACAAGAAAAAAGTACAAAAAGCCAAAAGACTAACAACAATAAAATATAAACTATCTACAAACTATCAAGAAGTCCAACAAACAAAAGACTATTTCCAAAGAAACAAATACAACTAACGGGCCCTAAGAAAGAGAAAACTATTAAATATTAGGTAGGTATAAGGGAGTTACTTTGTAGTTTATATGCGTGACTAATAATATTAGGTAAGTATATAACTACCTAAGTTGGTTTGTGGTTGGTCTTGGGAGTTTCCTTTATATGTAGTAGTAATTCGAACATGCACGTGAGCTGCAGGAAGAAGTAGAAGAGAGAGTGATTCTTTTTCCATAAAATGGTAAGAGAATGTGACTTTTAATTTTTCTAAAATTGCATATAATAGCTACTGAGAGAGAGAGAGAATATAAATGAACGTAATTACAAATATAGTATAGGTAAGATATATTAAAACCATATTGATATTAAAAAAAATCTTTTAATAATGACTTAGAACTCAAGCTATCTTAAAAGAAGAAATTCTAAGGAAATCTATACTTTCTTCAATAGTTAAAGTAAGCTAAAGTAAATAAAGACAAAATAATAAAGTGGGCATAATGAGTACATAAAACAAGGACATGAGTCATGATATTTCCACTCTTGTTAACAAAGAGTTACAGCAAACTCCACAAAAACTAAATTCATGGATACTTTATAGGTTAGTTGTTTCTAATTTTTTATTTTAAACATGTTTGCCCTTCCCACAAGCTCATATTGTTTCTTGGAAGGAGAAGTAAAAATTAGGCCTTCTTCTTACTCCATCTATGAAACTACAAAACCTTATTCCCCCAAAAATACCCCAAAGTCTCACCCAATATTAGATGGGCGATAGTCAAATAGCCTAGATATTGCTTATACTCAAATAGCCTTAAATAAGACCACATTATGTCACTAATATTGGCTAATAGAAAGATCAATTGAGCGCATAATAGATTGGGCTCTATTATCTTAATGAGCAAAAAGCAAGATTTTCTTACACCTTTTCTCACCTCCAAAGATTTAAACTAGTAACAACATGAAACCCACTTTCACAAATAAAATCAAAATAAAAAATTTCAATTCTTATATTGGTTTTGTGTCTTGCAACTTAATCCATGTGTTGTTGCAAAATCAATGACAATATATCCATACATAGACCAATCCAGATACTTCCATAGACAATAAGAAAATTAGTGCCTTCTCTAGTAGAAGATGGTTTTCCATTCCAATAAGAAGGTTTTTGAGAGAGAGAGAGAGAGAGAAGGGCAAAGATGGGCTTCTTTTGATTTTTACTATTTTGTTTCAGATAGAGAAAATGAGAGGAAGATAAGTGAAGCTGTGCAGGACAAAAAAGGGTTAGCTTTTGGGTAAATATTTAAAGGTTGTGATATAATTGACCCTATTCATTATCACCCCACTAAATTGTAGGGACATAACTCTAGGTGGGCCTAAATTTATGAAGATCCAAGTCTTTTGTAATATTGTAGATAGGCCATTCTCGAAAACTCACATCCATATGATGAGCCTAGCCATTGCTGCCTTTGGGTTTAAAATGGACAATGAAACTTTTGACCATCCATTTTACAATTTGAGGAAATAGTGGCAAGAATTAGCCAAGGATGAATTTCAAAACATGGAACACCTAAGACTATGAAACAATGTGAACAATTTGGATCTTCATAAATCTAAACCCATCTAGAGTTATATCCATTCATAGCATTAGTAAGGGATTAATGAATCAAAAATAGGGGAGGGTGATTATATGACTTTTCAATTGCTAATTAATAGTTCTATAATCTCAAACTATAAAAGGAATAGTAAAAGAAGAACAAAAAGAACTAACCTAAATTGGGTTATAGTTGCCACTTGTTAGTCTTGGTAGAATCCATTGTAACTCTCAGTTAAAGATAGTGGAAATACCATGACTCTTGAGATATATATGACCCTTGTCTTTTCTTGATGCACCCGTTACTAAATGGTAAGAATGACTACAATTAAGTAGGCCTAGGTGCCTAAAGATTGGAACCATTCACAATGTTGTTTTTGATTTAGATGTGCTATGCTCCACAATTCTTATTCACTAAATGATCCTAGAAACTCTTGCTTGTAGTTATAAAAATGGAAAGTGAAACTAACATTCCTTTTACAACTCATGAATATAGCAGCTAGGATCATCTAATGGATGAGAATTTTGGAACATGGTCCATCTAAGTCAAGAGCAACATCGTGAATGATTAAGTATTTAGAACTTAGGCCCACATAAAGTTATAACCATTTCATACGACTTAGTGAAGGAATAGTGAGAAAAAATATAGGGCAATATTACTACTCTAAAACAATACACATTAAAGTTTTCAATATCAAAATAGTAAATTATGATTTTTGAGATATTAAAAGTCATAAAAAGACAAAGAATTATTATTTTTAATTTATTTTCATTTTCATTTTCATTTGAACCTTGCACTTTTTTCTTGGGAAATCATCACAACACTGGTCATTATACGATTCTTGTTAGGCTCTAGAAAAATATCTAAGTTTGATCTTAGATCTACAATCAATTAAATTTTTTTTTTTGAAAGGGAACAATAATTTTATTAAAAAGCGATCAAGGCAATCACAATGTTACAAGAAACAATATCTATCCTAATTATATTAACTTAGAAAACCACATAATCAACAAGAGGTCCATACACATAGTCGGTCAGTAGTGACTAAAACAACTAACAACCATCGGGATATGTACAAGACAAAAGTACTAAGCTCCAATTGTTGTTCTACATATCAAGACACAATGAGTTAATTAACACATTTATTGCCACAAGTATGAATAAGTCTACGACCTTCTTCCAAAATGTCTTTTGAAAGTCCTAGATTCATTATTCCCCTTTTTGTAGTTTGTCAAGTACATTATTAGCCTCTCTAAGTGATATGTTCAATAAAAAATTCTCTTTTCACATGTTAGCTTTGGAATTCATCTACACAAACCTCTGTACTACTAATTTGGGATTTATAATCCAATTGATCCACCCTTGACTCCTTTCTACAATTAGTGATTTTCCTCTAAACTTTTCTATAAGTAATAGGCCAATTTTTTGCTGCTACTATTTTAGCTTCAATGGTCTCCTTTATACCATTGATCCTAAGAAATTGAGCAATGTTACCCCCTTTCATCTCTAATAATATCTCCATGCATACAATTCCTTGATGGCTAGAACTTGAGCCATCAAAGTTCAACTTAGTGCACCCATTAGAAGTTTGAATCTAAACACTTTAGCCTTATCTTTCTTTTTTTCTTTCCCCACAAACAACAATCCAACCCCTATCTTCGATCAAATATGCCTCAAAATTCTCACCTGCATTTGCCCAAGATATCACCACATGTTTAATTCTAGAGGCAAGGAGAATCTTGGGTGATGATTTTCCTCCAAAAATTCTATTATTTCTTTCAGTTCATAATCTCCAGATTGTTGTTAGAAGGCACCATGACTGGAGCTCTTTTCTCTTACATTGTTTGATTTTCTTCACCATAGAAGAAAAGGATCAATCACTTATTTGGGCATTTTCCATTCAACCAAACTAGCCAATCACTTGCACCCCATATGCCTGATGTTACCTTGAAATGCTTAAGTGATTGACTATTATCTTCTTCATTCTCTTGCCACTCACATCTATTCATGAATTGTCATTTCCTAGCTTTCAGATTTTCATTTGTTAGTTCTTTATCTTACTGTGCTAGCTAACAAAAACATTGGATTTTAGTAGGGATTTTCCATGACCATACTCTTGAAATCAAAGAAATTACATTTCATTCATCAATGAGATTTGATAACTAACGAAAACATTATTTAACTAAGTACATACCTGCGGGACTCCTAGTCCATACTCTTTTGTCTTGCCTAACACCTTTAATGAACTAAGAGTTCACTAAGTTAAGAAACACACCTGACTTGCTCTTCCTCATAGGTGAAACGGGTTGGCCTTCCATGTTTCAAGCTCCATATGACTTTATTGCCATTCAAAAAGAAGTAATGTGAAATTATGGGCTCACTATTCAATGCTAGAGGAAATAGATGTTGGAAATAATCTATAGTTGGACTTTCATCTAGCCAAACATTCTTCCAAAATATTCTTTGTTGACTACTTATTACATGAAACTGAATATTCTGATCAAAGAATAGAATGACTCTAGATATATTGTAATGGCCCTAATTTTTAAATTCTATTTCAAATAATTATGAATTAATTTTGATGAATTCAAAATGGAAAATTTTCATGTTTAGGTTATCCAAAATTTACCTTTAGAAAGGAACCTAATTGAATCTCGCAACCTCAAAATTTGAATTGTACTCGAAAAAATGATTCCAACGACACAAAGAACGTAGAAATTGGAGTTAGGATGACGAAGTCATGATCTTATGAATGAGAAGGGAATTTTAGTAAAGCAAAACATTACTAAAGGTGGGAGGCCAAATTGATATCAGCACACCCCCCCCCCCCCCCCCCCCCCACTTAGGTAAAACAAAACGTACCACATGGTCTATTCCTCCTAGCTCGATTGATAAAGAAGAAAAAAAGAAAAACCCAACGAAGAGAGAGAGAGAGAGAGAGAGAGAGAGAGAGAGAGAGAGAGAGAGAGAGAGAGAGAGAGAGAGAGAGAGAGAGAGAGAGAGAGAGAGAGACTACCACCCTGCTAAGGAAAAAAAGGGGGTTTCAGTTACTAAAGGTGGGAGGCCAAATTGATATTAGCACCCCTCCCCACTTAGGTAAAACAAAACATACCACACGATCTATTCCTCCTAGCTCGATTGATAAAGAAGAAAAAAAGAAAAACCCAATGAAGAGACTACCACCCTGCTAAGGAAAAAGAAGGGGGCTCCAGTTGTTGGAGTAGCAGGTTGTCTCCTGGTCAGATCATTGATCTGAATTAATCCGAGTCCATCATTCCCTCTAGCTCAAGATGGAGACTAAAGACCCTAAATCTATTGGGCAATTTGCATAGCTTTTGATCTTTAATTGCAGAGGGAAATGACACGCCACTGACAATCGGAGACCATCTTTGAAAAACAAAGATCATAATGTTGAAGAATGAAGGCTGCAGGCACGACTAGGAGGTAAATCTGTAAAACCCAACTCGTGAAATTCAAATTTTTTTTTTTGGATTCATACTTTTCATTCTAGATCTAGGTTTATTTTTATGATCTAACTGTTGATTTTTATATCCATATTTAGATAAACTTAAAGCATTCTTATTTAGCTTAGATCTGGATAAGATTTGTCAATTTAAGCTGGAAATTGATCAGACAATCTCAGTAGTCCGATCATGTACTATTGACATAGTGATCTTGTGACATCTGATTGATGATTGGGCTTCAAAGATGACTTCTTTGACCTTGAATTGAATATAATATGACAATAATTATAAAATTTGGATAGAGATTGATCCGGTGATCTTAGTCGTTCGATCGGACAGTAAAGGAATACGGACCTAGTGACGTCTGATTGGTTATCAAATGCAGCCATCATGTACACTGACCTTTATTAACTAAACATACTTTGAAAATTTTAAGATCAGGGTATTAATTATTAGGAAATTGATGGATTGAATGAGGACTATTGATTTTCTACTATACACATTGTTCAGTAAGTGATCAGAACTCTAATAACCTTTTCAGGGTTCTAATTAATGGGTCTTAACCCTTAATAACCAATCCAATCACTGGAAGAACATAGGACCAGACCTTGAAACACTAAGTCAAATCACCATGACTTATTGGATTAAACTTTTAGAACTGGGTCATTCATCAAGGGGGTTATTTGAATTGTAAATGCAAACCTAAACCATTGGACCACTTATTTGTGAATAGATGGTAGATCTAGGACTAAATTGATCATATGTTCTCGTAAAAATTAGATGGTTTATGATTATCTAAACCGTCAAGCTTTAATTAAAAATAGATCGCTTATGTACTTGTTAATCTATGATTCAAAATTGATAAGAACTCTAGAATATCAATAGAGAAGGTTTATCTACAAATGAGTGGAAGAAGAGATAAAACTAAATTGAGGAGCATATCAAAGGAGGTAGGCACTTTTAACTTTAATATGCTTTTATGAAACATGAAAACTATTGACGACTATTCAATCATGTTTGAAAATTATTAAAATTGATATTTTTGGAGATTTTTTATTTATGTAGCAGTATATTTGTATTTCATGCAGCTTATCACTATGGAATACTATGTTGATTTATTTATTAGATTGAAAACTTGTACATAAAAATGTATTTGAAAGTGCATGGAGTTTGTAACTTATGAAATGATGAGGAGTGAGGAATCCTCATACTCAACCCTTGTGAGGGTGACTTTTACATAGTTATACCATATCATGAGATTCATTTGCATGATTTCATTAGTGCATGGAATTCTATGGTTTTATATGTTATGGCGGCATGTAATAATGCTTAGTATTATTATGTTATAGAGGGCATATGGTGTCCCATTGGATGCTGTGTTAGGACGATTGAGACTGATCATCCCCCCTCTGAAACTTTATATATATGATACCTGACCACAAAAGGATGAAATAAGGTCGATGACATCATGGGTAGGTCATGGCCTTACATATCGTGTTTCCCATGTGCACGATGTAAGGAGTCTATTTGTCTTGGTATTGCCGTGATAGCAACAGACTTGATTGGGTCTTGTCCGTAAACAGAGGGTCCATTATTTTGAGATTCATATGTATATAGCACGATAGCGAAGGTGCATGGTACCTTAGGAATTTCAGGTCTATAAAGAGTACTCATGACCAATAGCAAATGGTCAGATTATAAGTATTTCTACACTTGCGAGACCTCAAGGAGGTTCTTATGGTAGTATATATGCGTTTACCAAGATGCATTGATTATATTGAAGCATTATATGATTTAAATGCTTTTCATTTATTGATTTTGACAATGATTCACTATCCAGTTTGGATGTGTATATTTATGAGATGATGTATGACATGAGTTGTGGTGATCTTTCATATCTTGTAAAATAACTTACAAAGGTTACTATTGTCTTTGAAACAATATGCATGTATTGAAACTGATAATTTGAATTGGTTTGGCATGACATTGATTAGTAAAGTATGATTGAGATTTCAAAGTTTTATTATACTGCTCATTATGCATCATATTTTATAAAATTGCATAACATGGGATTGTGAATTCCTTTTGGATTTAAAGTTGTATAAACTCCCATATTTCGATGATGAAATTGCCTACATAAGCGCAAGCTTGCCGAGACATTGTAAATTGTTACAATGTCTTAGGTATGAAGAAATAAAACAAGAAAAATGGAACAGAACATTGTGCTAGAGATCTCAAGATAAGGACATAAAAGGTATGCCAAATAGGTTTGTAATGTAGTTGATGATCTTATGAAATGATGTAATACTTTAACTTAATATGACTTTACTTTATGGACATGTGGGCATGTAAATTGAAATTATGGTAGTGTGGTTGTGACTGGATTGATTTAGTTCATGAACTATTCTTTTTATTTAGTTAAAAACTTGATTTTTAAAACTATACAAATTTAAATTACGTATTCATGTGAATGGATGTAGACAAAGTCTTCTTTATTATTATTTGACTTAAACTATATTTATCAGAGACATCATACTCGCATGCGGAAAATGCATAAGTTTGAAAATTAGAGGAGACTTTGCTAAATTTTTGGTAGAAATGTAGCTCTCATTTCTCTGAAAATTCTTATTTTTGGAAAAGAAAAAAAATGACATTTAGGATTTTTAGAAGTCTTCTCATGAAAACTATTTTTCGCTATTTGTTTTTTGAATAGTTTTTCAAACTTGAGGCCCCACAATTGTAAGAGATTTTGTGAAAAAGTATTAGAAGAAGCTCAGGATGTCACATATATCCACCCATAAACATTTGCATCCTCTAGGCTCATGCTCCAATGGTTTTGATCCTCCTCAATTTGATATGTAAGTTGCATCTATTTATTTTGTCCATGTACACTCTTTTTCTTCATCATATCTTCACAACCATTCCATAAGGAGAGCTAGATTAAATAACCTTATGGGTCTTCAGTTAAGCCTCCTTGAGACTTTGTCTTGAAAACTAGTTTCCAATAGATGAGATGAATTTTTTGTTTATGTAATATCCTTAAATTTTGGTATAAATTAAGAATTTGTTAAATAAATTAAATTAAAAATTTATAGATGGAATTTGATCCTAAAACTTAAAAATTTGAAAGTAATCATCGATAGGATTCCAATACCATCAAGAACGTGAAAAACGGAGCTCAAATGAAGGAGTTATGAGCCGTTGAAGTTATAGGGGTATTTTGGTAATTTGGCAAAACATAAAACACAGGGGCCCGAATTGATAACGGCACCCCCCTTTTTCTACATGTCTCTACCAGATCCGGTGATTCGCTAGAGAAATCGCCAGAAGGAGACGTGAAAGGGAATAGTTCCCTTTCTCTTAAACTCTACAGCCTATATCTCTCCCCCCTCAAGCGCCAAAACACACCACCTTTCCGCATTTTTACTCAAAACCCTTGCCTCTGTAAATCCATATTTTTTCGGCGAGTAGGGCTTTGAAAAACATCAAGTGACACCCAGCGTTAGAGATAAGCCATAAACCTTCTCTTTTCATGTCCCTGTGTAAGGCAATAGCAAGGGAAAACACATGGAAATCAGGAAATTCAAGAAAAACGAAAATTTTCCTGGAAACCCTATGCACGTTACTGTTGGGGTGTGATTTCATGGATGAAACCACATTTTTTTACAAATCGGCCGTCCATCTAGTGCATGATAGACCCAAGAACAAACCCTTTAAATTTGGGAGAGATCCAACGGCTGGGTTCTCCAGAAAACGTGAAAACCAGTACTTAGGGAAGTTTTTATGAACTTGGGAAAAACTGCTTAAAAAACATAGTTTTTGTAAAAATCAATGCAAAAAGAGGATAAAAATGAAATATAGACAAAATTCTGAGAAAAATGGTGCAAAAATAGCAAGATTTGGATGCCTGTAGGCTTGCCAGAGATGACCGGAATCCGGTCGTCTTCTCTAGTGGCGGTGACCGCGTCGACGCCCTGACATTGATGCCGGGACGCCTAGTAGGACGCCCGATGGAGACGCATGACGAGCACACACCCTTGTGAGCCGCGTGGCGTCCACGTGCGTGGGAGCCCCTACGCAGGTTGTCTTGGGAAGTCGGGACGCATGATGTCCTGGCGACCGTGACGCACGCGGCGGTGTGTCATGGTAACGAGGACGCACTCGGCGCATCCCCGCTGAGCGTCCTGATGCTGGGCGGCTTCGTGACACCAGTTTATGCCGGTGTAAATCGGTGTAAACCACCTATGATGGTCGGTCAGGCCCCATTTAACGTATATATGCACTTAAAACTTGAATTTTGGGAGTTATAGGAGTCCAAATCACAATCCGAAAGAGGCGTTGTGACCATATCGATGACACGGACCTAGTTTTAGCTTAAAAACTTATAAATAACCACTCTTAATTTAGAAAATTTTAAAATAGTGATGTGACATGGACAAGTGCACTTGAACATACCAGTTAAGGAGATTTATTAGCAAGCTAAGTGATCTCACGTTGAGGTAGGTGAAGATAATTAATGTTTATTTTGATTTTCAAACTCTGCATGATTATAGCATCATAATTGATTGTGAATTTAAATTTCACTTAATAGAAATTGTTGATTTTGCTAGATTTAGAATTCAATACTATGATCGTTACTTGATTTTCAATCATGTATTAAATGAATTTATTACAAATGATTTCATGAGAATGATATTACCTATTATGCATAATTAGAAATTCCTTTTCTTTATTACATCACTCAAATTGATGGATTTGCATGAGAAAGAAAAGTGGAGACTTGGTGGCTGGTCTTTTTATAAGCTAACCCCAGGATGAGGGGCGTGCCTTGGGGATTACGAGCTACGAGTATTCTTGAATTTTGGCATATATATGATTTTCATGTTTTGTGGTTTATGACGGGTGCTCTCACCCAGTGGGCGTTATGCTAGGAGGGATAGGGCTGGCCACCCACCCTCTGAGATTGTGATGTGATGTGATATGATTGTAATATGATAGACACCTGCCCATAGATGGCTTTTGGTAGGGGTTGGTAACATGGATAGTCCACACTACCAGTCCGGGCCTTTTCATGGGGACGGACGCTAAGTGTCCCGTTATGGTGTCGACGGGGAGCGGCAGTGGTTGAGACCCATGGAGGGTTGCCACTGTGGCATGACGGTCGATACTCTTATTATGTGTGCTTGCATGATGAGCATGATGATGAGATGATATGCCTGGGTGTGACGACACTCAAAGGTTAGATATGAGTACTCATGATCAGTGATATTAGTGCGATGTTGTGGGACCCATTACCTTAGGATGCCCTTATTCTTAATGTATGCTCATTTACATTGATTCATGTCATGTTTTAACTCTGTGAAATGCATCTCTTAGTATATGGGATAAATTAGCATTATGTTGGCATGACTTATGATACTTTTATCTTCATAGATGATAGACTTTTTATTTTATTAGTACTATTATGCATTTATTTTATTTTATTACATTAATTGTCTATGTACCTACACAAGCGATAGCTTGCTGAGGCGTTGCTTTGTTTTGCAATGCCTTTGATCTCGAGCGCGATAACAGGAAAGGCAAGGCCGTTGAGAAACCGTGAGAGCTGCTAGAGATCCTTTTACCTAGAATTTTATACAGTGATGTGAGTAAATAAACAGGATTATCATTTGAATTTAATTATGGATTGTATACTTTATATTTTAGATTTGATTGAGATGTTTAGACATATGTTGGACATTTATATGGGATGTTATTATGGATAGATCTTAGGCCATATTATTATTGTGTTTTGGATATTTATTTGATTCAAAATAAAGGCGTCGATTTATTTGACGTTGATTGATATGAGTATTGTTTAATATTATCATAAAATTTTATTTATGTTTTAAATTATATATGTGACATTTTGAGAAAGAAAAAATAACACCCGAAGTTTTAAGAGATGTTTTAGTAAAATGATAAATAAAACTTTTCTCATGGGATCCCAAATGCTCTTATTAAAACTGCTATTGTTATTATTATTATTATTATTATTACTACTACTATAAAAAAAAAGTCAGAAAATCCCGGGGTGTTACAGTTTCTCATATGTCCTATCCCAAAGAAATCTCCTTAATATCATTTTAAGTTTCTTTCTACTATTATATATTGAGGGGGGGGGGGGGGGAGGGGTTGGTGGTGGTGGTGGTGGTGGTGGTTTGGTGTTCCCTAAAACCAATATTGTAAGAATAATATCATGTTTAGTTTTATAACAGATAAAATGGCCCAAACCTTACATTTTTAGATACTTTAAAGACTTCATCAATCTACCCTTATCATGATCTCAATCTTCTCCTTCATGTAGAGGTGGCTCTAATCAAAGAGATAGAGTTGAAATAGAAAGGATTTCTTCACAACTTGAAAAACTCAAAGAGAGAACCAAGAGGGAGGGGTGTTTTTCTCTATGGAATGACTTTAGGGTAGTTGCCCTTCCATCAATGGGATGGGATACCCCTCTATTATAGATAGTGCTCCTTAAGTTGAGTTCTTTCCAAGAAAACTCCCATAACACCATGTACTTTCTATTTAGTGTCTCACACCAAATAGGAAACTACTTTAATTATCTTCTATTCATTTGACTTTCTAATCCCTTTTACACAAGTTTAGCTTTTATCTCTTATGTTTGCTAATTGTGGGTAGTATTTTTCTTACTACATATGTCTAAGTGGGTCCCACCATATTTAGTAATATTAGTCAACCTTTAATCTGTTCAATCTTTGATTAACTTATTACACTATCAAGTAAAAGGCATACAATGGGAGTGCCTCATATATATTGGCCCTACTAGTGGGCAATATGAAAGATATAAATAATATAATTAAGCTATTTACCACCAATATATTATATACCCTTACCAATTATGAAAATGACAACCTTGACCCGATGTTATCAAGTTATTATCTTTTGAGCTATTTTAACAAATTGCCCTCCCACATTCCTCATTCACTTATGGATATCCAGACACAAAAGTTTATGTGGGCCCCATTATTTACTAATGACTTTTCTAAATTAATTTGATGCTCTTTTATCAAATATTATGCATAAATTTCTCAAGTCCACTCTATAATCGTCCCTACTTGAATATCTTTTTCCATGAGGGTGTATATCCTTTATTGAGCATCACATACTCTTGATAAGTTCAATATATTCCAAACCATCTTTGTATCTAAATTGAGGTTGCAAATTTTTAGCATAGAGGTGCCTACATCAAGTTGTGGGTTTTTAAAAATCTCTTTTTCTCTCTCCTTTTCCTTTTGTTGATTGTTTTCCTCAAGTACACATACTATTGTAATATAACTTTTGCAAGTATGGGTCGATCCCATGGGGACTCAACTTAAAAAGAATGGAGTTTAAATAAAATTTAATTTGTCACAAATTACCAAAAATTATAAGAATTGAATAACAATGAACTAGAAACTCAAATATACTAAATTAATGAGAAATATAAAATTCTGAATTCAAAAGATAGAAAATTAAAAAAAATATTAATTAAAATCCACTTCACTAGCTTGATCATATCAAAATTCTTCAATTATAGCCATATCCAAGTTGATCAACTTTATTAGTCTATTCCTTAGGTCCTTGATTAAAAATTAAAAGTCTTGATTATGCAAATCTTTAAAAAATTTGATGATCTAGACTAGGGAAAGAATTTGAGATTTGGGTAGCTTAGATTGAATTTTTTATTATTTTTATTTTTTTATATCACCCATAACATTCTTTGATGTGTAATGCATCAAATCTTATTCAAGGATTTTCTTAATTTTTAAAAAATTAAAATACTAGAGCAACACCTCTTACTACGTCTGCAAGTAAGAGAGTATTACTAGAAAAGTAGTGAATAACAGAGATAGTCATGCTCTTCCATGCACGTGCCAGACTAGCTAAGTAGTTATCTTATCCTTGTTCACAATCCACGATTAGTCTAGTCTCTATTTACAATCCACGAACAATCAAAATCCATGAAGATTCTACTAACTTTGGTCACTAATTTCTTCTACTTTATGATACACTTTTCATGAAACTTAGTACCTAGAATAATTTGATATCAATAAATTCAATTGTACAATTAGATTTCAAATTAAAATAATAGAAATTAAGATATTTAATCACAAACATAGGCTTTTCACCAACCTGCACAATAGTACCTTTCAAGATTATTTCATAAAATTAAACAAATTCGACCATTAAATTTTTTAAAAATAATATGAAACTATTTTTAACTCAAATAAAAATATAAAATTTGAATAAGATCATTCAAAAACTCATCAAATAGACCAAACTAAAGGTGCAAAAATTTAAGTAACTCACTATTACTGTTTACGCGAACATTAGCAAGTAGTTAAATTTAATAATTTTAAGTTATAAGATTTGTTATGAAAATTGAAAATTAAACACATGTGTCTTCTTCTCCTTGAAGTCTTCTATCCAATGAATTAAATTTTAGATATTTTTCTCAAGCATCGAAGCATGAATCGACCTGCAAAATACCTTATTCACTAGCCTGGACACACTGCTCATCTTCTTCAACCTTTGTTTTTCTTCAAATTTTCAAGCTCTTTTCACTCCATCTTCGATTTAGTATTTATAGATGATGGAAAGTATGAATTCAACTTTTAGTGATTTCCTTCTCCATTCTATTTCCTTTTCTCCAAAGAATTCTAAATTAACTAAATTTCCTAATTCTAACTTTGTTTCCTATTAAGAGACTATTTCCTCTCTCTTCATCCTTTTAACTTTTCATCATCAAATATAAAATCCCTTAGCATTCTCAATTCTCTTGTGCTTATGGTTTGGATTTGTGGGTTGAGGATTGAACTAGAGTCCTTGCTTCTTGAATTTGATTTAGATAATCTAACCTTGGTTAGAGATCTAGGATATTGATTGGCTTGATTTATCACCTACATAACAAACAAAATAGCCTAATTAGTATTATACAATACTCGATTTTACAAATACTTACCCTAGATCATCATCTATTTACCAAATTATGGTTAGGTTATAAAAATTTCAAATGATATATTTTTCATATAAAATTCTAAATAATATATTAAAATATATCAAAATTTATGTTAAAAGAGGGTAATTTGTATGATAAAGGACTCTTAACACACTCCTAACCAACATTTTGTTAACCTTAAGAAAAATATGAAAAAATTCAAATTACAAAATGATACAAATTGCCACTTTAGTAGGTACTCATGATTACATTTAGCATATGTAACAAGCCCTTAAATCCCTAGGTTACTCCTAATGGACGAGTTAAGCCTTGTAAGAGTTTGTAATGAATTTACCTATAAAATTCAAGAAGGACAGGTCCTAAATTTATCTCTAAGAATTTTCTTCATTTTATACTCAAATTACCACTTCAGCATGTTAATAAAATTGAATGAAAAATTCAAAACAGTACTCAAATGCTAAATATATTTTGTTTAGGCTCAAATATCAAAGTGTAGTATTTGTACAACCTACATATACAATAGTCCTTATCTCTAAGTAAACTATAACCTTTGAACTTCATTTGAAAATATTTTAACCTCAATTCTCATTAATGACATGCGCTCAGAAATAAAGACTCTTAGGAAAACGGTTAAAATCATATCTCTTTTAAATATGAGAGTAGAATCATAAAAGCAAATTTATCTCACATATACTCATGAAGAATAGGAGTTACTAAGGAATTTAATTTTGATCCATTTGGAAAGGAACAGATGCCTTTACCTTTGAAATTTTAGATATATTGCTCTTTAAATCCTATTTATTCATATCCTGATCAAGATTATATTCATCCTAGAATCAATAGGACTTCAATTGGGATGAAATGTAGGCTTAGGATAGGGCACAAAACAACAGATATTCAAAATTCTTTAAAAATAAGTAGAAGTCTTCTACTAAAGTTGACAATTATTCTTTACTTTGTTTGCCTAAAGTGAATACTTCTTCATATTTTTTTGCATTCTTCATTTCAATTTCAGACTTCTCTTATTCTTTTTTTTACCACTTTTGCCTAGCTTTGAAGAACATTATTTTTTCTTTGATATTCACTTTTCTCCTTTTACTACAACTAAAAAGTATTTCTTCATTCATCTCTAACTTATCTTTTGAAAAAAATAGATAATGGATATATTATACTGGGTTAATATGAGCAAAGTTTAAATTGGGTGAGAAAAGAAAAAGCTTGTATAAAAGGCTCAAATTGGTTAACTACTGGTATAAATACTTTTGAGTAGGTTTTTATATCTCTAGGTTAATAACAAGGATGGCTTAAATAATTTTTTAGATTTCATATAAACAATCAGATTCAATGAACTTCTAGAATTTTAAAGGTAATATTTTAATAATTTAGGTAACTGAGCAAATTTAAAAGTTGGTGGGATCAAATTTAGATTAAGCATGCTGAAGAAAATTGGAAACTTATAACCTCTCAAAAAGAATGAATGTTTCTAAAACACTTAGTTTATAAGTCTCCACTGAATTTCTTTAGAATTTTTAAGTTATAACTTTTATCAATCTAAACTATGTATATGTAACTGTGTGTACAAATGTAACCTGAGACTTTGCATTCATTGAATAGTTTAAAAAATTAGTAAAATTATGAATTAATCATATGAAATTACATTAATAAACCAAACTTATCTACACTACACTTTAGAAAAATTCAATTCTCATCATAGTGTAAGAATTAATCTAGAAACTTTAAAATTTTTAATTTTTTTAAAAAATAGAGGAAAAACTACAATATGACAATAATTCACCAGAATTCTACACTCCCAACCTAAGTGAAACATTGTCCTCGATGCTTAAAAAGTAGGATCATGATAATGTATTGAGAAATGACAAAATGGGAGATGTAGAAAAGAAAAGTTCAAAAAAACTATGGTACATAATTATTATAGATAGATAATTTTCAGTGAAATTTTTTTCAAAGTTTGAAAAATCCTTAGGTCCCATATGAAATGAGCTTGACAGGCCTTTAAAAAGGAAAGGTGAGTGAATTTATCTTTCAATTTAAAATTTTTCATTTTATCATGGGGCAAGATAAATATATCATCAGGTTATTTTTCATTATGAGCGATAATATTGGAAGCTTGATGCAGCTTTCGTGGAAAAGAAGCAAGTATTTCATCTGGCTTAGTGGGTGGAACATTTGCTTGATCAATAAATTTATCTCTTTTTTTAACAGGTTTGTGTACTATCTCAGCCTTTTTAAGACCAAATTTCTCAATTATTCCACCACTATGAGGAATGGTAATAGCTTTTGTTTATTCCATGTTTGTAATTAAAGAGTTAATCTCACCTACCATATCCGCATCATAGTGTGGATATTTAAGAAATTGCCTCTTCAGGTTGTTTATTTAAGAAATTGCCATTACACGTCATTTCAATAAACTGAGGCATATTAGAATTAAGTCCTTCATTAAAGAAGCTAATGATATACCAAAGTTCGTATCCATGATATGAACAAGCTAACAATAATTGCTTGAATCCTTTTTAGCATTGGAAGCAATTATCTTTATCTTTTTGGGTAAAATTCATTATATATCGACAGAGAGTATTTGTCTTATGTATAGGAAAGAACTATTTCAAGAAATTCCTAGTCATTTTTTGCTAGGTTCTTTTGAAACCTACTAGTAGTGAATGAAACCACATCTTTTGCTTTTTCCTTTAGAGAAAAAAGAAAATAGTTTGAGTCTTATCATATCTAATTTGATGTTTTGTGTACGGTGAGTCATGCACACTTCATCAAATTCTTTTAAGTGTAGGTACGGACTCTCACTATCCAACCCATAAAATTTGAGAAGTAATTGAATTACTCCTGTATTTATAACAATATACCAATATTTTGAGGAAAAATTATACATGAAGGTGTGCTAGTGTAATTAGGCTATAAATAGTCTCTTCATATTCTCCCATGAGGATTTTGAGTGTGCCAATTATCCTCATGTGCTTTGCTTTGATCCCATTCCTTGTTATAATTCCTTCTTCTATTTTCAAGTGGTGGAAAATGATTCCTCCATGAATGTATGTTATCATTAGGTAAAGGTGGAGGATCATCAACATCAATGAGAGGAATATTCATCCATGAGAAAATATCATCATTATCCATGACTAGAGATGGTTTATCATCATTAAAGAAGGGAATGTTCCTCTGTGAGAAAATTCATTTCTATTAATGCTGGGTGTAGATTACCCCTTTGATCCTTGTTCAATTATTCATTGAATGTAATTGATCATGTTGCTTTTTATTTTGTTTTTATTGTTTTTTGAAGAAAACTAAACTAAATGATGCACAAACAAAGGACACAATCAAATAATCCCTAAGGTTAACAAGTTAAAATATTTTGATTTTCTTAAATTTGTGTGGGAGAGAAGCTTTTAGATTTCCTAATCTAATACCACTCCTTTGATTTAGACTTGCTCGACCAATTACTAGTTAAATCCTAACCAAACCAACCACTTTACACCCTCCTCAACTAGCAGTAGGTAGTATGAGCCATAGAATATGTTGATAGAGCTGGTCATTTAAATACTAGCACAGTTAGTTAGACAGGGGCCATTGAAGTGACAATGGGTCGCATCCTTTCAAGAGGGTTCTAAGAGCATGTGATGGCCTCTATATGTTTCTTTTAATTAAGCATGTGATGGTCACTAACTTTGGCCACTGATTTCTTCAACTTTCTAATAGAATTTTGTAATAAAACTTAGTACTTCAAATAATTTGATATTAATAAATTCAATTGTATAGTTAGATTACAAATTAAGATAATAGAAATTAAGATATTTAATCACAAACACAGGTTGTTCACCAACCTACAAATAGTACCTTTCAAGATTATTTCATAAAATTAAACAAATTCGACCATTAAATTTCAAAAAAATTTATATGAAACTCTTTCTAACTCAAATAAAAAATAAGCAAAGGATTAGATAATTGAAAAAATCATTAAATAGACTAAACCAAAGGTGCAAAACTTTAAGTAACTCTATTACTGTTCATGCAAATAGTAGCAAGTAGCTAATTTTAATCAATTCAAGTTATAAGATTTGGAATGAAAATTGAAAATCAAACACATGGGTATTCTTTTCCTTGATGTCTTCTATCTAAAAAAGTAAATTATAGATATTTTTTTCAAGCATCGAAGCACGAACCAATGTACAAAATACTCCTATTCACCAGCCCGCGCTCACAATGTTCATCTTCTTCAACTTTCATTTTTCTCTAAATTTTCAAGCTCTTTTCACTCCATCTTTGATCTAGTATTTATATGTGACAGCTCGGGTTTTCTAAACCTTTTTCTAATTTCATATAATAATAATAGTAATTTGTTTTTATAAAATAGGCAGGATCCCTAAAAGTGAAAACTTGCATTTACATAATTAACATAACGTTCAAAAGAAATGTCCAAAAGAAAACCCCAAGGGTCATCCAAGATCCAAAACCACGACAATAAATAGAAATCAAATCGTCGGTATGCTGAGTATGCTCAATTTAAAACTGCGATAAACCAAAATCATGGTCGTTAACAGACAATAATAACAAAAAGTCCAAAATCCCCCAAGGTCCATCCATGATCACCACATCATACACATATCATCAAGTAAAGGTACATTATATGAATAGTGTGGGTCAAATCTATCCAAAATGTAAACATCCATGTATAGCCCAAACAGTCTAAACACAAGTCCAAGAGACGTACACTAATAAGTCTTTGAATAAAAAATGCCAATGGTCCTCAAGGTCCTTGCTCAATCAATGTTTCTCCACCTGCTTTCCCTTAGCACTATTGGCTCCAAATTTGAGGCATTGCAAAACAAGTAATGTCTCAGCAAGCTATGCTTGTGTAGGTGATTCACATTCAATAATAAATACGATGAAATCATATGGCGCGAAGTATCAAGATCATGATGAATCTCATAAAATGAATATATACAAAGCACGTAAAACATTAGGCATCCATGATGAATAATATAGAAAAATCATGATATGAACAAATCGATATTGAACCTAAGCATCAGGGCATGCAAGGCATGAAAATCATGGATATACGTTCATCAAAATAATAAGAATCTATGTCCACCGAATAATATGAATTCATGTCATGATAAAGAGGGCACCGTACAAAAAAGATCCCTAAGAGTGTTCCACAACACTCAATTACCAGTAATGAGTACTCATACCAATCCATGGGTCCCTCCTGTGTAGCTCGCATCAGCTCTCGGAGTCACTCACGGCCTAGGCCCAGCTTATCTCGGTTCACTCAACACATAAATACCACATGAGCATATAGAGTAAGAGTATGGGCTACTATGTTGTAGTGGCAACTACACAAGGATCTTAACCACTACCACTCCCCATCGACACTATAACGGGAGACTTCCTTCGTCCCATGGGAGGAAGCAGACTTGTAGGGGGGACTACCCATGATACTATCACCTACGTACTTGGCCTTCTCAAAGGCGGTGTCTAATCATCATCATCATCATCACAAAGTTAGAGGGTGGGTGGCCAACCTTACTACCCTCCTAGCATAGTAGCTATCGAGTGGAAGCACACATCATAAATAAAAAAACATGCCATAAACCATGGAAAAACTCTCATGTAAAATAACCTCAATAGGTATGATCAAAGCCCATGATAAAGTACAGTCCATCACATGTAAAACATGGTTATTCGTAAAATCGAATGTCATGCTATCAATAAGAAGTAGGGAACATATTTAGGTAAACGTGGTAAGATGCAAAACACATGCCTTAAGAACTTTAGATAACAGGTCATGATCAATGAAATCACAGAGAAATTTTGAATGAAATCACTTACCTCGATAAACATATTACTCTAATCAGGGGCCTAAGCAATGTCACACCATGTGCTCTGACGTACCTATTACATCATAAGTCATCTATCTCTTAGTGTTCTCATATCTAAAAATAACAAATCCAAGTGATACTTCATTGATTTGGTAGTTAATCCTAGATTAACGGCATAGATCATCTAATTAACCCTCTATTAAGTCAATCCTAAATTAGATGTTGATTTTTCTAACATCTAGACAACATCTGCGGTCTTTGATCTTCAATCTATGCCATAATTCTTTCATTTAATGCCCCTTAATCAATAAAGGGGTCAATCGCTAACTTTTCATGAAGTTTGGGGGCAATCCAGTCGTTGGATCACTCTAAACCACTTATAATCAACATCTGATCATCAATTCTAATCTTCTCATCATGATCCTTCTAATTTTAGTGTTTATTTAGTGATTTATGCATATCTCTCATGATTACACATCGATCTAACAGTCAGATTGCTCTCTGATCAGCCAATCCTAAGGTACTTGATCAGATCAACGGTCAAGATCACTTTTTTTGACAATCATATGAAATCTACTTTGCTAATCCCCTTGATCATCTTATATTTGATGCATATCATGTATTGATCAGGCAGATCTAGGTCATCTAATGGTATTTTATAATTTGACTATTTTAAAAGTATTTAAATCAAGGTTTTCAAGTCAAATTTAGGTCTGCGTCGTCGAGACAATTACAAGGGATCTTTCGGATCATGATTTAGACCTCTGTAGCTCCTAAAATCACATTTTTAATGAATGGTCAGCTCAAAAATCCAATTTAAATTCAAACAACATCATGAGGATGCATGTGCACGTGATGCCCATATGGAATGCGTCCCACTTGCATCACATTGCCAAGATGAGTGCACACATCATTGCGCCCAGAGACAACGAGCACTCGAGCGTGCTAAGCACACATCACGCCCTGCGTGTCTCTAAGTGCATCTCGATTGGTTCGCTGTCGCTGGAGACGACAACCAGACTCCAGTCGCCGTTGGCGACGCCCAATTGCCCAAAATTTGTATTTTTTATGCTATTTTGTTTGGTTTTTCACGTACAATCACTTTATGGAATTTTCATTAATTGATTTTGCTTAAACCTAAGGTTTTTACTCAATTTTTATCATGTTCATAAAATTTTCTCCATTATTATTTTGTTTACTTTTTTCGGCATCCCAAGTTGTCAGATTCCCATGAGATTTCATTAGTTTGTTCCTTGTTGCATTGTGCATAAGATGAATGGTTTATATCATCCATTTGACACTGTTTCATCTGTCTATTCTCACAAAATAGTAGGGTATATGCAGTTACCGAAAAAATGACTTCCCACGCCATTTTCCAATGTTACAAATGGAGAAATCAATGGAAATAAGCAAAAAAGTAAAAAAAAAGGGGGATCAGCAGGAGCCTACCTTTGGTCAAGCTAGCTGAGGGAGGGGAAAATCCTTCACATGCGTACACAAAAGAGTTGTTGGTGTTGGCCGGCGTCGTCATCGTCACTAGACGTCGATGGCATAAGGAATGAAGAGGAGGGAGTTATGGTAAGGAGAAAATCAGAGTAGGGCATTAATGGTGGTGGAGGAGCATTTAAAGCCCCCTCATAATGATTGTTAGCTTGTGGGTTTCAACGCCCAATTTGTGGGCCCCACATGAAAAATCCCCATTTTGCCCTCCTAAATTAATTCATTAAATACTCAAATTAAAATAATTAGTAAATTTTCATCCAGTCTCCAATTTTAGCATTCTTAGTGGTGTTGAATTCCATTTCTCAAGTACAATTCAATTATTGAGGTTTTAGCTTGTGATTAAACCTCTAAAATTTTCAAATCCCAAATTCCTCAATTTTCACAAAATTCCAAAATTCTCCAAAATTAAGCATTTTCAGAGTTTAAAAATAGCGGGTATTACATTATAGATGATGGAAAGTCAGTTTGAATTTAATTTTTAGTAATTTCCTTCTCCATTCTCTTTTCTGTTCTCCAAAGAATTCTAAATCAACTAACTCTCCTAATTTTAACTTGGTTTCCTATTAGGAAACTCTTTCCTCTCTCTTCATCCTTTTTACTTTACATCATTAGACATAAAATCCTTTAGCATTCTCATTCTCTTGTGCTCATGGTTTGGATTTGATACCTGAGGATTGAGTTGGAGTCCTTGCCTTTTGCTTTTGATCTAGACAATTTGGATTTATCTAAGTCATCCATTTTAATCTAAGCTTGATTGGAGATCTAGGATGTTGATAAGCTCGATCTAACTACATAGATCTTGTTCTACCACCTACAAAACAAATAAAATAACATAATTAGTATTATACAACATTTGATTTTAAACATACTTACCTCGGATCATCATCTAACCTCGAAAATTTACCAAATTATGGTTAGAATATAAAAACCTCAAATGATATATATTTTTTATATAAATTTCTAAATAATATCTTAAATACATATATCAAAAGTCATGGTAAATAAGGATAATTTATACAATGGTGGACTCTCAACACCTTTCTCCCTCTCTTTCCTCTTTTGTTTTTTTTTTTTTTCTTTTCCTTCCACATACATCCATCGCTCCACCGAGCTCAACTCCATGTTGGTGACTAGTGGGCACATCAACCTAGCCAATGATCTTCTCCTCTGGTCAGTGGTGCCACTGTCATCCTCACTATCTAATAGTGATGTGCCTTATCCTTCTAGTTGTGATCTTTGGCATCTCTCCTTTGTTTAGCTTATAATGTCTCAGGTTTCTCCTCTTGTGATAGTCAAGTTGCGATTAACATTTTTCTCTCCATCAAGACATGCCTTTTCCATTGCAGATTAATGGGTCATGCTCTGCTCCGTTCGGAATCACCTCCCCACCACTCATCCTTCTTAGATTTAAGCATTTTTTCCCTCTGTTTAGGTCGGCGATGGGTTACTAGTCTTCCTCTTTCTCAAGGACCGGCAATGGAATGCCTTGTCAATCGATCCTATTGTTGTTGTTTTTTTTTTTTTTTGAGTTTCTCATTCTTCCACCACTATAATTTTTCTCCTTCTCAGATGCTACTCCATCAGTTTGCTCATGACTGGAGCCAATATCTTATCCGTTCACTACACTTTAGTCTTCCCGCCTAGAGTCCAACTCAAAATCTAATGGCCAAAATAGATTTCCAAAACTTTCTTCTTCATGGAATCCAATTTCTTCAAAGTGCCATCAGCTTGCAGTTCCACTTGTCATTCCCATGGGCTTTATGGCAACTTCTTGTGATCACAAGCCCATTGTAGCCATTGATCTTGCAGTCTTCGAGGAACTTGCTAGTTTCGTAGATAGTGGGAGTTTCAACTTAGGTACTCCATCTATTGCATCACCTTTGAAGATGCCTTGAACCATAGCAATGAATGCACTGATCTTGTTTTATGGTCTCAACCAATAACATTTGGCAGATGCTTGCATAGGACTAAGTTGCTAGATCCATCAATCCTTGAGATTGAATCTACTACAGATCATCTATCACTTGTTGTGTAGATCTAACAATCAGGATTGATAATTTGTAATAGGATAATCAAATACATGAATAGAGTTTATGTGGTTCGACTATCATATCTACATCCACAGGAGAGGAGGAATCAACTATCTGATCAGATTACAATGAGAGGAGGCGGCTAAAAGTCTCCCTCAACCCTCTGATTCTCTACATTTCGATCTCTTTCACTCACATACAAGAATCCTAATATTATATTTATAGGAATTCTTTCTCACATGGATATGGACCATATGCAGGCCCATCCCAACACTTATTTCTATTCTATTACAAGTTTTAGATATTGTAACAAAATTCATTTGATGATAGTTAATGGTGTTCTAATAGATGATAAGGATGTTATTAACCACCACATTATTCAATACTTCAAAGAACTTTCTCAAAAGATGACATACTTAGGCCCTCCATTTCAAGATTACAATTCCAAAACTTGCAACACTACTAGAACATGGAGTTAGAGAAATCTTTCTTAGAAGAAGTGAATGAAGTTATCTTTAAGTTAGCAAGGGATCGTGTTCCAAGACTAGATGGGTTCAATTTTGAATTCTTTAATAGGAGTTGAGATTTTATCAAAGAAGATATTATGGGATTCTTCAAATAGTTCCATAGTGGATTGGACTTGGACAAAGAAGCAAGCTCTTCTTTTATTGTCTTAGTCCAAAAGTTTAGGGAGCCACAAAGATCACTCAATTTAGGTCTATAAGCTTGATCTCAAGCATATACAAGAATCTAGCTTTTGTTCTAGATCAAAGAATGAAGAAGATTCTACCTAGAATTGTTTTTTAGTCTCAATGAACATTAGTTAAGGTAAATAGATCATGGATAGTGTACTGGTGGCTCAAGACTGCATTCACTCAATGAAGACCCAAGAGGGGGGAATTTTATTCAAATTGGGCCTTGAGAAATCCTATGACAAGGTGGGGTGGGAAACAATTGACTAGGTTTTGAATACAAATGGAGATGGTGGATTAGCAAATGCCTTGAAAACTCATGGTTTTTAGTTATCATTAATGGCACACCCAAGGTATACTTCCAAGCTTCTAGGGGAATCAAGCAAGGTGATCCCCTCTCACTTTTCATGCTCACACTGGAGGGAGAGATTCTACACAAGATGACAGAGAAGCCACTCTTAGTTGGCCTTCTCAGAGGCTTTTCTCATTTATAGTATGCAGATGACACATTGATTATATGTGCCACTAATACTCAGGAATGTCTAAGAATCAAAGCTATTTTGAGATGTTTTGAGGTAGTTTTAGGGAAAAGAATAAAAATTAACAAATAGTCAATTATGGAATCAAAGTAAGCCAACAAGTCCTAAAAATTATGGTACAATACCTTAGATATTCCACAAAGAATGTCTGTGCTTCTTACTTTGGGCTTCCTTTCACTCTTAACAAACCATCTAAACATTGTTGGGACTTGATCATTCAAAAGTGTCATAACAAGATGGTAAAATGGAAGCAAAATTGCTTATAACTTCCCATTAGAATCACATTGATTAAAGCAATAATGGCCAAATTACCTATATTTTCTCTTCTTGCTCCCATGTTTTAGTGTAGTGGTTAAGAGGACAAAAGATCCAAATAAATTTCATAGAAAAATCAAAAGAAACTTCCTCTACTGTGGTCATGAAGAGAAGAATTTCTATGATCTAATGAAAAGTTAGAGAAATAAACATGGCTATGATGCTTAAATGACATTGGAGAATGGTAAAGGAAGCTAATTGTTTATGGAAATGCATAATTCAAGCTAAATATGGACATAGCTTTGGGGACTAGTCCACACTTGAGGGACTAATTATACTGGGGAATCTCATGTTTGGAAGGATATTCACAAGTTGGTGTTCTTTTTCAACGTGGAGGCCATATATATTTACATCTCTAACATAGAGAGCCCTTTTTGGGCTCTTTGAACATGGAGTTTGATAAATGGAGGGTCCTAGGATTCAAACTCATGACCTTGAAGTTAATAAGGTTTTGTAAACATGTTAGATTATCATTCAACCTAAAAGCTTAAGTTGATTAGAAGTGGGCTAGTGATAGTTATAATCTCTAAACCACCCCCCTCCCACACGTGGATGCATATATTTTTTTGGCCTACTAGACTTGATTTGATAAATGGGAGATCTAAGGAGTGGAACTCATGGCCTCTTTGTCAGTAAAGCTTTGATACCATGTTTGGTTGTCATTTGACCTAAAAGCTTATGTTGATAGGAAGAGGGCCAACTATATTTGCATCTCTAACAAAATAAACCTTATCTTTTGGATAGCCCATGATTAAATGTTACTTAAATGGCTAATGCATGAGATTTTTTATGCATGACCATCTAAGATAGGTTACACAAATGAATAGTTAGAACCACCAACTTGGCCATATGACTTTTTAATGTGACCATAGATCTCTAGTTTGTTGTTATGGCTTGCCCAAATAACTCTTTTACTCTTTAACAATCATGTTTTTTGAGTGGCAAACACATACACATCAATGCAGTGCCTTGGACCTTGGTCACCTAGGTAAGAGACTCCTTGTGCCACTGTAATAGAAGGCTTTGGTTCCCTCTTAGATATTGTTTCTCTTGAATAAAAGATGAAATATGCAATTGAAGGATGTCAATTTTCTTTTGAAAAGATTATCATAACAAGAGAAATCAATAAGCATAATTTTAAAACTCGTTTGCAAGTCGATTAGAAGAACTTGTCCAAGTTACTTCATTTTGTAGTTAATCAAGTCATTCAATGAGTTGACTTGCTGCATGAAAAAACTAATTAAGTTGGAATATGATTTTAGCACAAGACTCGAACATAACAAAACTATCTAAGTTGGCTTAGGTTTTGAATACGAGATCATCCAACCCTCCATATTAAGATATCATAACCAGCTCCCTGGCATTTATTATTTTCATGGAGATGAAATTTTAATATATATGTACAATTTAGAGGAGTTTCAATAAAAATTTCTCAAGTTTTTTTTGAGCCACTAACAAGTTGCTGTGAGTTAACTAGACTCACCTTACATTTGAGTCAAGTTTCTAATTTTTTAAAGTAAGACTATAGAGGAAAAAGATTTGTAGAAGTCATCTAAGATTGCTTTGAGTACATATGATCACTATGCAATTCTAGTAGCATGATAGGTGTTTGGATCTAAGTGTTGGCCATGTTTCTTTTTTGTATACAAGTGAAAAATTACTAAGCCAATTACCCTCTCTCTCTCTCTCTCTCTCTCTCTCTCTCTCTCTCTCTCTCTCTCTCTCTCTCTCTCTCTCTCTCTCTCTCTCTCTCTCTCTCTCTCTCTCTCTCTCTCTCTCTCTCTCTCTCTCTCTATGTGTGTGTGTGTGTGTGTGTGTGTGGGTGCGCGTGTGCTATCATGCTCATTTAGCTTATCCACTTTGACAAAATTGGGAATGATAAAAATGGTAGTATTCTAGCCTTCCTAGTTTTCTCCACTCCTCTCTCTCTCTCTCTCTCTCTCTCTCTCTCTCTCTCTCTCTCTCTCTCTCTCTCTCTCTCTCTCTCTCTCTCTCTCTCTCTCTCTAATAATAGTGTCATATTTTGAATGGTTGAATGTGATAAGTATCAAGTTTGTCATAAAATTGAGTCGTGAGATAAATTAAATACTTGATACATTTTATTTCTTAAAATATAATTTACTCAATTAATTATTTATTTTATTTCTACATGTCTCACATTCAAAAGAGATTCTAAAGAACATGAAAAAAAACTCATTGTTGTCATGATTATTATTTTTGTGTTTATTTTTCTTTAAATTGCTTTTCAACACATTTGGTTTTTAGATCATATTATTCAAATTAAACACATGATGAACAAGTTACAGTTGCATCTTGTGCATTTTGTTTGATTTCTTTTCTTTTCTTTTTTCTTTCTTTAAGTTTCAAAAGTGATAACAAAATGTATCATCATCATCATCATCATCATCATCATCATTACCTTATCCCAATTAGGGGTCAGCCACATGAATCTTATTCCTCCATTTCTCTCTATTAAGTACCCTGGCTTCATTTAGCCCCAAAGTTTCAAAATCTTTCCTCACCACTTCTATCCACGTTCTTTTGGGCCTTCCCCCTTACCTTTTTAGAACCTTCTACTTGTATTGCCTCATTTCTTCTAACCGGTGCCGTTTTCGGTTTTCTTTGAACATGTTCAAATCATCTATGTCTAATCTTACTCATCTTGTTACCTATTAGTGCTACCCCTAAATTTTCTCTAATATTTTCATTCCTAATTCTATAATTTCTTGTCTTACCACTCATCCATCTCAACATCCTCATTTCTGATACGCTCATCCTATGAGCATGATGTTCCTTAACTGCCCAACACTCGGATCCATAAAGCATGGCTGGCTTGATAACAAAATGTATGCTTTCTATTTTTGTATGTGAAACAAAAATTTTCACTAGTAAGATCTTGTCAAACCATGATTAAAAAATAGTAAAATAAAGGATTGATAAATAGTAAAATAAAGGATTGATAAATGAGATTTATAAAATGAATAATTTGTCAACACTAGAGTAGTACTAGATCTTGTCAAACTTGCATTAGAAACTGGACTGAAGATCATTCTTGTTATCTATAAATCTAAAAGTGAAATATTTTTTCTCTTTATATCTTCCTCGTTTTATTTGCATCACATTTTCTCTATTTGTTCTCCTTTTGGCTCTCTTTATATCTTCCGTAATTAAATACAAAGACTTGTGCATGTAAACTTCATTTATACTCAAGCTTTGTATATAACCTATCAATATGACATTTTCAGAATCATTAGGTACAAGAATAATTCCCGTTCATTTTCTATCACATTGAGAAAGGTTAAAGAAAGGAAAAGGTAGGCACCGTTCCATTAAGTTTTGAGGGTCTTTGATCCTTCGCTGCAAGGTATGTGAAAAGAGACCAGGTGAATCTTTACTACTAAACGTATACATGACAAAATACAATAAATGATCCAAACCAAAAGAAATATGGTGATGATGAACTGCCGTTGCCTGTTGACTCAATGTTTACTGCTTTTGTCTTTGTTCACAGGGAACAAAAAACAATGCATGCATGTTATGAATATTCATTCCTCAAATTGTACATGTTTTTAATGAAGGCAGAAATGCAAAACCACAAAAATAGCACCAATCTTTCTACACAATCTCCACCAATTTGAAATCCCTTATGAGAGAGAGAGAGAGAGAGAGAGAGAGAGAGAGAGAGAGAGAGAGAGAGAGAGAGAGAGAGAGAGAGAGAGAGAGAGAGAGAGAGAGCGAGCACTCATTGACACCTTACAAAGACGAAGGATACGAAGCAAGAATTGCTTCCATATTTGATGAAGTTGATGGAATTCCTTCCCCACCCAATTGTCCTTCCACATGCTCCCATAATAGAAAACCTGGACATCTTTGTGACTCAATCCATTCACTCAAGTCCTGCCTTTGAGTGCATTCGCCTGTCATCTCGCCATCTTCCTCCAGACTACACGACTGTACTTCCATCGGTCCCATACTTCCTATATTATCCAACAATGGAGGCAAGTAATTGGAATCCATTCCACTGGTAAATGTAATCGGTGGACGTGGTACTTGTACTTGATTGGGATTCACATGCCATGCATCAAAATTCGCCCCAGCCACATCCGGAACCACAAACTCTTCTTGTGCATTTGCTCCGCCAATCCCATCCACTAAACCATTTTCAAACATAAAAAGCGGGCATGAAGAAGAATACATGGCCTCTTGAGCTGGATTCGTTGTTAGTTCTTGGTTTAGCATATCTAGATGATCTGAGCTGTAACGTGATGGAAGAAGCTCAACATGACTTGGTGGAGCTGAAACTGTCATTGGAGCGTTAGTTGGGGGCTTCCTTATCTTCTTCTTAATCCATGAATTCCAGTAGTTCTTTATCTCATTGTCAGTTCTCCCAGGCAAGTGACTTGCTATATGAGCCCACCTACAAATCCGCAGACACATTTAGAGTTGAAATGGTCGCTTGGGATGTTCAGAGATATTATTTAACAAAATTGGGTTATGAGCCTACAGTTCATTTAATGTGTCCTTCAGTAGTTAGGAAGAAAAGGAAGGAAAAGTACAAAACAGAACGAGGTGTTATACCAGACCTGTTCCCTACGATACCATGAAGGCTGATTATCAACTTCTCCTCTTCCTGGGTGAACCTTCCTCGTCTAATATCAGGTCTTAGATAGTTAATCCACCTCAGACGACAGCTTTTTCCACATCTTTGGAGCCCTGTATCACAAGATCTTGAGAGAGAGAGAGAGAGAGAGAGAGAGAGAGAGAGAGAGAGAGAGAGAGAGAGAGAGAGAGAGAGAGAGAGAGAAGGAGAAGCATTTACACCAAAAAGACTCCAAACAGATAGGAAAACTCCAAAACGAATTCTAAATAGTCTTTTCGTGTGGATGAGATATACGGCGGCAAGAGGTTAAAAGTGCTATATTTTGCAATACTATTTTTCTAAAGAGAAAATGGTGTTATATGATGATTTAATTAGGAGATCGTCAAAGTAGGAGGACACTTCTATCAAGAGAACAAACCACCAGCTGAAATTTATTAACCAGCGAAATCTTGTTCGGCGCCTAGATTCAGGAGCTCTGCCATCATTCTCTTCTTTTCTTATAATTTTTAGAGAGAGAGAGAGAGAGAGAGAGAGAGAGAGAGAGAGAGAGAGAGAGAGAGAGAGAGAGCGAGAGAGAGAGAGAGAGAGAGACCTGCTTTTTCAGGAACTTCACTCCAACAACCATAGCCATGGGTGGTTATGTGACGGATAAGCTTTTCATCTTCCTCAGGCGACCAGAGTCCTCTCTTAACCTTCTGTTGATTGCAGCAGGAATGGTGGCCCATTTCTCTCTTCCTCTTCTTCTTTTTCTCCCTCTTTTTCTATCTTGGTTGCAGCGGAAGGAAGGTGGTGCAGTGAGGTCTTTTAAACGGTGGAAATGCCGACAAATGCACCGGATGGGACCATCTCTTCGATTCCCAACTTTTTATCTAACTCAAAAGCGACTTGTCATCGACTTCAAAAACCCCCCCTCTCGCGCGGCGCGCGCTCTTCTACGTAGAATGGTATTATGTAACAACCTCACGTACTCAACACCATGCCATTGTTTCCGGAGTCACTCGACATCCGCGTGTGTGTCAGCGTATAAAAGGGCAGCCTCGCTGCACGAAGCTCCCCCCATACAGGATTCGGGAAGGGGCGGACCACAAGGGCATATAGTAGGCAGTCTTACCTTGTATTTTTTTAGCAAGAGACTGTGATTGTGCTAAATATGTAATTATGATGACGTCAAAACAGCAAATGCGAGTCTCGTTGTACACCGCTGAGTCTCTTATGGATATACGTCTATACTTATTAATAATAAGGCCAAAATTTTAGTGGCTTATCCAACATATTAGCCAAGTGGCTTTCCATCCAAATAATAAACCTAAGTTTTGATATGTTGTGCCATTCTTCTTCTTCTTCTCCACCGTCATCTTTTCTCTTCCTCATAAATATAAGAACTTTGATACTCATTCTTATTATTATTGTTTCTCTCTCTCTCATATGAATCTACACGTGCATGGCACTTCTTGTTAGAGGATAAACTTGATTTGACCCATTAGGCTAAGATAATCAATTTGTTGGTTCAAGCTCATTGTCTATTTCTAGAAGACTTCCTAGAAATTCTAGAAATATTACAAATATATAGTCAAAAATATCTAAGATATTTAGAAGATGATGTAATATGTAGGATATTAAAAAAACAAAAAAACTTGTGAATCAATACAAGCTCTGTCCTCTATTCAAGCCTTCAAGTCCCTTCTTCTTTTTTAAATACTTTTTAGCCTCAAAAAGCCTTCTTCAAAGTTTTGCAAATACCTCTCTCTTCCAATAAAGTGGTATCATAGCTAGGTTCATTCTTGTTGTAGAGAAATAAGATGGCAAGTGGAATGGTTCCCTTCCAATTTTCTCGACTCACCAAAGACAACTATGGAAGTTGGAGTATTTGCATGAAGACGTTACTGGGTTCTTAAGAGGCACAAGAGATTGTCAAGAAAGGTTATGAAGAACCTCAAAATGAGGCTTCTTTAACTAATACCCAAAGGGAGGCTATGCAAAAGGCTAAGAAGAAAGATCAATAAGCTTTCACTCTCATTTATCAATGCCTTGATGAAGGTATATTCGAGAAGGTTGCAAATGAGACCACCTCCAAGCAAGCATGGGAGATTCTTCACAACGCTTATAAGGAAATCGATAAGGTAAAAAAGGTACACCTTCAAACTCTAAGAAGTGAGTTTGAAAAATTTCATATGGAGGAATCCGAATCAATTTATGATTATTTTTCTAGAGTTTTGACTATTGTCAATGAAATGAAAAGAAATGGAGAGAGCTTAAATGATACAAAGGTGATTGAGAAAAATCTTCGTTCATTAACATCAAATTTTGAGTATATTGTTGTTGCCATAGAAGAGTCTAAAGACATAGACTCCATGACTATTGATCAACTCATGGGTTCACTACAAGCCCGTGAAGAAATGTTAAAAAAGAAGAAGACCCAAGAGCCATTGGAGTGATCACTTTATTCAAAACTCTCTTTCAAAAAAGAAAGAGAAGAAAGGTTTGAAAATGATAAAAATCGAGGACGTGGTCATGGTTATGCTTGAGGTTGAGGCCGAAGCCGAGGAAGAGGTGGTAGAAGTGGCTATAATCAATCCAATGTTGAGGAAAGGATATAAAGCTATCAACCTTTAAGAGGTCATGGAAGAGGAAACAATAATCAAAGGTATTCCAAATCACAAGTTAGATGTCATAATTGTCATAAATTTGGACATTATGCTTTCAAATGTAGAACCACTAATCATGTGAATAAGAAAGTCAATCTCATGGAGATGAAAGATGAAGTGGAGCTCACCTTACTGATGGTTAAGCATAAAGAAGAATTAGAGGAGAAAAGTATGTGGTACTTAGACACCAGCACAAGCAACCACATGAGTGGAGATAAGAACATGTTCGTAGAGATGGATCAAGTAAATGGGCATGTTACTTTTGGAGATCAATTTAAGGTACCAGTACAAGGGAAAGGTAAAATACTCATATTCTCTAAAGATGGGAGCCACCAATTTGTTTCTGACGTATATTATGTACTAAACCTCAAAAATAATATTTTGAGTTTGGGCCAATTTCTTGAGAAAGATTATGATGTTCACTTGAAAAATCATAGTCTTTCTTTGAGAAATCATGAAGGAAGATTAATTTCAAATCATTGCTCCATTAAAGGTGTAGATGACAAGACTCCATAAGAAGCATGGAACAGGAGAAAGCCAACCATTACTCACTTGCAGGTGTTCGGGAGCATAGCCTATATCCATGTACCCGATCAAAAGAGAATGAAGCTTGATGACAAGAGTGAGAAGCATGTCTTCATAGGTTATGATAAGCATTCAAAAGGATACACGTGTTACAACCCAATCACTGAAAAGATTGTCATTAGTCGAGATGTAGAGTTCGATGAAGAAGGCACATGGGACTAGAATGTGAAGAACAATGAAGACTATAACTTATTACCCATTATTGAAGACGAAGAAGAAGAAGGAGCTCAAAGAAGAGAAGAAGTTCAAGAACTTACAAGCCCAACTACATTGTCATCATCATCCTCCTCCCTTCAAGACTTATATCCAAGTTCAAGTGAAAAAACACCATGAACTAGAAGCCTATAAGAAATTTATGAGGTAACAGAGAATTTAAATGAGCTAACCCTCTTTTGTCTATTTGTTGATTGTGAACTTATAGGCTTCAAGGAAGCGATACAAAGTAAGAAATGGATAGAAGTTATGGATGAAGAAATTAAGTCCATTCAAAGAAATGATACTTGGGAGCTAACAACTCTTCTAAAAGGCCAAAAGGCAATTGGAGTAAAGTGGGTTTACAAAGCAAAGAAGAATGTAAAAAGAGAGGTTCAAAGGTACAAAGCAAGATTAGTAGTCAAAGGTTATAAGCAAAGGTATGGAATAGACTATGAAGAGGTATTTGCTCCTGTTGCTTTTTTAGAGACTATAAGATTGATTATTTCTTTAGTGCACAAAATAATTGGCAAATACATCAAATGGATGTGAAGTCCGCATTCTTAAAGGGCCTCCTTGAGGAGAAAGTTTATGTGGAGCAACCCATGGGGGTATGTGATTAAAGGAGAAGAAGATAAAGTTTTTAGATTAAACAAGACTTTATGTGGCTTAAAACAAGCTCTAAGAGCATGGAATAGTAGAATTGACAAATATTTTATGAAAAATAGCTTTATAAAATGTCCAAGTAAGCACGCTCTCTCTATATAAAGACCTATAAAAATGAAGATGTCTTGCTTGTGTGCTTGTACGTGGATGATCTCATTTTTACAGGAAAAAATCCAAGTGTATTTGAAGACTTTAAGAAGGTGATGATCCAAGAATTTGAGATGACCGATATCGGTCTCATGTCCTACTATCTTGGAATAGAGGTAAAGGAAATGGATGATGGAATCTTCATCTCTCCAGAAAGCTACACGAAGGAAGTTCTCAAGAAATTTGGTATGGAGCAATGCAAGCCTATAAGCACTCCCGCGGAATGTGGAGGAAAGCTTTCCAAGCATAATGAAGGAGAAAGAGTTGACCCCACTCAATTCAAGAGCCTTGTAGGAAGCTTAAGGTATTTAACATATACAAGACCAGATACCTTATTTGTTGTAGGATTGGTTAGTCATTTTATGGAGGCATTTACAACAACCCACTTGAAGACAACTTAGAGAATTCTGCGATACATCAAGGCGACTATTGATTATGGTCTCTTTTACTCTTCATGTGAAGACTTCAAGCTTATTGGATATAGCGACAACGATTGAGCCGGAGATTTAGATGAATGAAAAAGTACAAATGGATTTCTTTTCTTCATGGGAGACAATGCTTTTACTTGGACTTCAAAAAAGCAATCAATTGTTACGCTGTCCAGCTGTGAAGCTAAATACGTTATCGCTACTTCTTATGCATGTCATGCACTTTTGCTTTGAAATTTGTTTAATGAATTACTCATGCCATAAGAAGATGCGACGGAGATTTATGTTGATAACAAATCAGCTCTTGCTCTTGCAAAGAATCTGGTCTATTATGATCGAAGTAAGCATATTGACACACACTACCACTTCATTAGAGAATTTGTGGCAAGAAAGGACGTTCATTTGAAGTATGCAAGATCTCAAGATCAAATTGCTGATATCCTCACCAAGCCACTTAAGTAAGAAGTCTTTGAGAAGTTAAGAATGATGCTTGGAGTTACAAAATCAAGTTTAAGAAGGGTGTTGGAGGATAAACTTGATTTGACCCATTGGGCTAAGAGAATCAATTTGTTAGTTCAAGCACATGGTCTATTTCTAGAAGACTTCCTAGAAATTCTAGAAATATTACAAATATATAGTAAAAAATATCTAAGATATTTAGAAGATGATGATGTAAGAAGTAAGAAATATCTAGAAAGATGATGTAAAGAATGATGTAATATGTAGAATATTTTTGAAAAAAAAAAACTTGTGAATCAATACAAGCTCTCTCCTCCATTCAAGCCTTCTAGTACATTCTTCCTTCCTAAATACTTTTCAGTCTCAAAAAGCCTTCTTCAAAGTTTTGTAAATACCTCCCTCTTCCAACACTTCTATTTTTCATAGAAAAAGTATGAGTGGTAGGAATGTAAGTGGAGCCAGATTCTTCATTGATCAAAACCATTGATATACTAAGCATTTTTTTCATTTAAAAATTGGAAGCCTCTAACTTACTGAAGTTTCAGCTGGAGATGAATTGTTTTTATTAGGATATCCAACGAAACAAACATGAAATGCTGCCTCTCCCTCTAAGTTTAAGTTCAAATTCAAATGTAAACTTATTCGATTGTTAGAATCTCATTTTTTTTTCCCTTTTTTGCAGCTAACCCTTTATCTAAGGAATTACATATCATTCTAATTATATCTATCATCGAATGTATAACAACAAACTCATCGTACAATCTGTGTGAGAGCTTTACAACAAAACACAATTTCTATCTCTCTTTCATGGTGTTAGAGCCCTATCAATCTACTTGAGTTTAGATTCTCAACAACATCCAATTCTTTTGGATCAAATGTACTTGTAGCTTTCAATGTCATCCCTTTATTGCCCCTGATGCTCTTTTCCACCAACTATCGCAATTTATTCCCCTTCTTGTTGGCCTTGACCTCCTTGGGTATGTAGATTAGACATTTTCTTGTCCTTCCAAAATCGGCCCCAAGCATTAACCTTGGATCCGCTAAGACAAACTCATATTGGGCTAGATCATTTCGTCACTGTCCGAACAATTGTTGCTCATGTGGTATGTGCAACCACAGCCAGTCAAGCATGGAGTATCCTCTCAAGTCTATCTCCAGGGCTAAAGTCATGCTTCAGTAGCTGACTACATTCACTCTATGAGAGTCATTGCTGACTTTTTTGCTCCCATTAACTTGCCTCTACCTGATGAAGACGTGGTCATTGCAGCGCCGCGAGGTTCAAGTCATGAGTTTCCTGACTTTGTGATGGCCATACGTACTAGAACAGATCCCATCAGCTTCAATGATTTATCTGGGATATGCTGCTTAGCCATGAGGCCTTCCTTCAAGAACCAGCTGATGATGCTTTGCTTGAATTTTAGATTGCAAACAATGCTGCACGTAGTCACAACTACAACTGCTTCAATCAGCAGTGCAACAATTCCAATCCAAGCTCCAATCAGGGAGAAACAATCATAAAAACAGGAGTGGCGCAATTATAATGGGCCACCAACTCCAACTCAACTACGGCATCGTAAGAAATGAGCTCCAACTAAACGACACTTCTCTTATTGATCAAAAACTGCATGTCAGATCTACAACGTAGATGACCACTTAGCATCTCACTTGTACATAAAGGTTCAAGTCTTATTTTTTGCTTTTAAATCTTCATCTCATTGATTCTGGAGCCAACCAAAACCTTACCTCAGACATTGCTAATCTATCTCTAACTAATGAATACGACGTTCCATATCAGATAATTGTTAGTCATGGAGCAAGATTACCAATCTCCTATAAAGGCCATTCTACTTTAGTTTCAAATAACAAAACTTTTTAGCTGAAGCATGTTCTTCAAGTTCCTTGAATTCATCGTAATCTTTTGTCCGTCTATCAAATTACTAAAGACAACGACATCTTTATACAAATTCACTCTTTCCTTTTTTGTGATTAAGGATCATACGATGGGCAATCCAATCCTTATGTGACCGAGTAGATATGGCTTATACCTGATTCATCTACATTAACGTCCTCTTTCATCTTCAGTGTTTCTAGACACTGGTGTCTCTCCATAGTTGGGAGATAAGGTTGGGCCATCCCTCCCCTAAAATAATGAAGTGCATTATTCAGTATTTTAAGCTTCCATTGTCTAATAATCGTTTAGCATTTTGTGATACCTATAATGGGAGCAAGAGTGCTAAACTCTCATTTATAACATTTGATGCTCCCAGTAATGAACCATTGTCACTTGTTCATTATGACGTACGTGGACCTGCCGCTCTAGTTTTCAATCAATGGGTACCTATTTTATCTTGTTCTTGCCGATGATTTTAGCAAATATTGTTGGTTATTTCCCCTAAAATTCAAATCTGAAGCGCCTTTGGTTTTTTTTGCATTCAAACTATGGCTGGAAACTCCCTTGATTCGAAGATTAAGACAAACGAAACTGATGGTGGTGGGGAGTTTGTCAAACTTCAACCGTTCCTCAACAAAGCATGTCATTGCTAGGCATGCTTGTTGTCAATACATATCTCAACAAAATTGTGTGGCGGAAACGAAACATCGTCAACTTGTTGAGGAATGCCTAGCGTTGACTGCCAACCCTCTAATCTTTTGAGAACAAGCATTTCAAGCGGCTGTTTTTCTTGCAAATCGGGGAGCACATTCTACCATCTCTTTTCAATGCCCCTTAACTCGGCTTTTTGTGAAACAACCAGATTTTGGTACTCTCTTCAATACCAGCTAGGTTCATTAGACGCCCTAGAACAAGTTGGGAAGTGAAGAAAATTTTCTAATGTTCCTTTCATGGACTCTTGAATACCAACGTAGTGTACCAATTATAATGATATGATTGTGATTCTAGCTTGATCAAAATACGGAAGGAAAACAAAAAACAAAAAAAAAACTAGAAAACCACTTTACATAAC
This sequence comes from Warburgia ugandensis, assembly GCA_035236585.1. NCBI lineage: Eukaryota > Viridiplantae > Streptophyta > Magnoliopsida > Canellales > Canellaceae > Warburgia > Warburgia ugandensis. Next base: position 35,014,986 of record CP141139.1, read on the forward strand.
TTTGTATAGTACATCCCCTGAATTGTGATAATTGCCAATAGAATTAGCCAAAAAATTAGAAAACTTTAAAATCGGATTTTTTATTCATAGTTGATTGGCATACCTATGTCGAACTTGAGGCTGCTGATTTGGTGGCACAAACTTGTAGTAAGCTAGTCCTCGTGCCGAATGGATGATCCTAAGGTATCCCCTTGATAATTCAGATCGAAGCAACTTGATTTCCTGCTGGGGCATGTATGACATGATCAATCACCAAAAGATTCTCTTAACAAATTCATCCTTTTCATATGCACATATTCTGCTCCTTTTTGACAGATATCTTTGTCGCATATTCATCGGTAACACTATACAGATTTCATATTCATGGAGCACGATTTACTTTTCAATATGGGGAAATTGTAGACAATAACAATCTAGTGGAGGGTGGATTCCTCGATAAGGCACATATTCAGAATGCTTATCCAATAAGAACTCTCAATAACTGATCTTGGATCTATATTTGTAGGTCTCAACCAATCCAAAATCAAGTACCATGTGGGGCATCATTTTACTAGATTATTCTGATATCACAAGACAATCTGAGCCATCGGTTTAGTTAAATGAATGACCATATCCATCATAGCTCATGGAATAATATTTTCAAGATCATTTCAGTCAGAGACATTCTCAAGATTAGGCATATAAATTATTTACGAAAAGATTAGGCATATAAAAATTGAAAGAGAAGCGGTCAATCTCTTCAAAAGAGTTTATTTGGAACAATGGGTATTTTAAGTCAGAGTAAGTGATCGATTTTGGTTGATGACGATATTTTTGTTGTTATTAGAAGATCAAGGAGATTTTTGGTTGCGAAACTGAAGTTCACAACTGTTAATATCAATTCATGAGAAACGAGACAAGGAGATGGATTTGTGCGAGATATGGCATGGACCATCTAAGTTGCACGAAATAAGCATTTGTTAACTTATTAAATTGTGTATTATCGATCTACATGGAAAAGTCTAGCCAGTGGATGAAAACTGTGGGACCCCATTTTACTCAGGGTGGGGCCCTCAAGTGATTTCCACCTTTATATGTCAAGAATTCTTAGATCACAAATAGTATAGATACCCATGAAATATAGTCTTTCTTCAACTTAGATAAGAAAGCCAGCTTTATGACTTTGGTTAGGGACCTCTTCTATATCTTCGGTTCAAAGCGACAATTCAACTTTTCCAGCATATACGTAACAGGAGTGGCAAAACTGATAAGCTACCGTCACAGATGAGACCACTGTCTCCCATTTGCATAGCACCCTTACATAACGTAATTTGATCAATACAAAAACTTAAACAATGGGGATCATTGGTCTGTTACGTGATCGCTTTCAATGGATTATAGAGAGAGAGAGAGAGAGAGAGAGAGAGAGAGAGAGAGAGAGAGAGAGAGAGAGAGAGAGAGCAGAAGTTTCTCATACGTAAATGTAATAAAAAGTCAAGGTATTTAGTTATGACAGTAACAGTGGATATAGATATAAAAATAGGTATTCGTTAGGGGTGTTTAAAGGCATTTACAACGTTTTATACGTAGATGGAATGATGTTTAGAGGGGAAAAGGAAAGGCATTTATTGATTGATGCAACTCATTCACCATTTTTGATGTGAGAGAGTTTTGCTTGGATGTATCGCAAGGCCAATTTAGAAAGGTATGAAATGTTTGGAGGGGGACTTGGGAGAGGTTTGAAAAGAGGAGAAATGATTATGCTTAGCTTTAGGGAGGAGCAATTGAAGATTCTAGGGCCTACCATGGTTAGAAATAGTGAGAAAATAGACTAATATCTTTAAAGGGGGTTGGTTGGATCATTTAGTCTCAGGTGGAATGACTTCACCAGCTTGTTTCCTTAAATGAGATCTTCCATGCTTTCCTCCTCGTTTTCTCTTTCTAGTAACCCTGGATAGCCATGCTGTTGTGAGTTATACTAGTACTTCCACATTCCCATGAATGATCAATGTCTATATTTTACTCATCTCTCTCTCTCTCTCTCTCTCTCTCTCTCTCTCTCTCTCTCTCTCTCTCTCTCTCTCTCTCTCTCTCTCTCTCTCTCTCTCTCTCTCTAACTTGTCTATCTGTCTGCCTTTTTTATCTATTTGCCTGTCAATCTATTGATGTCAGAATGATTATGTCAATCTCATTACACTATGCTTGATTTCTAAGGACCCTTTAATTTGATGGCTAAACTAAATGAGTTGCAAAACAGAATGAGACCTGAATTGCCTTTTTACCCTTTCCTGAAATTTAACTCATTTTTTATTCTTACGTCAACTTGATGTTTAACTTGTGAAAGTTACTGATAGTTCTTTAGAATGAGACCCACATCCCATTGAAATTCTATCTACATTGTCTAATCTCCATATCTTAGGTTGCATAGATATGTGGATCTTATGTATAGGGGTCCTCGAATTAGGCCAATGTCATTAGTCTACTTGGATTGCCTTTCCAATTATCAGAGCGAATACTGAAGCTTCACGCGCACACACTGTAGTGCATGAATATATTAAGCTAATGAATTGAGAAACTCCACACCGGTCAGAAAAATATGTTCATAGGTTTTTTGCTGTAGAGTGGCATTATATGTTATTTAAGCAGTTCGGATGATTATATTGTTATGGTCAGATCTTCCACGTTTTCGAGATCTGACGATCAAGATAAAAAATCTGTAATATGTAATCATATGCATACAAAAGATACAAGGATTTGTGTGGTTCAACTATCATGCCTACATCCAGGGGAGAGGAGGAAGAGCTGTCTAGAATTTCTAGGATGCAAAATGCTACATTGTTTTGCACTAAAAATTTGCATGATTGGCCCATTTTGCATATTTTCAGTGATCCAAGCCTTTCATATGATTCAGCCTATAAAATACCAAAACACATGTCTATTTGATAAATATAAGATGTGTTTCTTGGACCTCTGATGGTTGTAAAATATACGTTTTAGTTATTTCGTGTTATCCTAGTTTATTTTACAAGAAAAAAAGTCCACCAAACAAGATCCTATGCAAATCCAGTAGAGGAGATGCTAGGCTGAATCATATATGAGTGTTTTGGATCAGTGAGAAAATATGCAAAAGTGAGCTAGGATGAAATTTTTGTTTAATGCAAAACAACCCAATGTTTTGCATCGTAGAGATTATCATATCTCTCTCTTTCTCTCTTTCTCACTGATATTATTATTATTTCTGTGCACTCAGTGGTGAGTGTACCTAATAGAGACTCAAAACTGAAAAGTGAGCCTATTTTTTAAAGTTTTTTTCGTTCATCGACTTCAGCCTCCCTCGAGATGGGAAAGTATTCATCCAATAGGCATCTCTATACTGGGCCCCTAATAGCTAAAATATGATCAGTGTTCCAGGGGAGAGTAAACACCATACATTTCAACTTTTGGGAGCCTACTACAAATATACCCATTGTATAACCTTTTTGTTACCCTCCCATCTTGAGGATGAATCCAATAACCGACTCAGATCACTGAGAAAAATTCAAAGAAAGGCGAGCTTTTTGTTTTTTGGTCTCCGCAAGGTGCACTCAAACTATGCAAGAGGTAAAATAAAAATGCTTCCCTCTCTCATATCAAGTTGACTCAAATGTGTGTATCTGAACATGACTTTACTGGTACGAGAATTTTTTTTTGACAGACTAGCACTCTCTTAAATCTACTCTCCAACGAGTGACCTCAATTACTCTCTTCACTGACAGTCATTTACTATTTTTAAGTAAGGAAAGCCTTTTCCAAAAAAACAATTTTTCGTGAGGAAGAAAAAAGTGCAAATCTTAATAACGAGGAATGGTAGCACAGTGCCCGCTAGCTGCAGTGGCCGTTTTATGATGGGACCCACTAACGGCTGGTAAGATCTGTACGTATGATTTCTTTAGCTTTGGATGGCTACTGCCTGAAAATAGAAGTGATCGGATGAGCCTGGAATTTGAAAAAGTATTTTTTTAATCACAGCGGTAAAGAAAACAAGTAAAAGCCCCAGTTTTTAGATGCTATAATGAGTTCATCAGAAAAGCCGAATATAAACTTTTGATCGATATGCACGCATGTGTCCAGAGGCTTTAGTTTCCAACCACAGGAAATGAGCAAATGCACCACATTAGTTCGCGGAAACACGTGAGGTTTGGGGACATGTTTGCTTGTAGGAAGTTGGTGGGACTTGGAAGCAAAGACAACAAGTACGATGGCGATTAATTAAATTGTCGGGCCTGTCATTTCTCAAGGTATTATTGTTTAGCTGTGTGCTTCAAATCATTTTAGATGGCTTGATGCAATGAATAGACCACATGATCGAGGGTCTTCATCCCATTAAATACAATTTTACCAAGTGCTTTGGCAGATATCTTCATGGTAAAAGGAAGAAAAGGAACTTAATAGGAAAGTTTGTTTAAAGCAAGCTATTGACATTGCTTTAGCTAGAGTTCTGCTAAGTCAAAGAATATACAAACAGCCATTGATTCGTCAATTTTAACGATGAGAAAAGGAATATGTCATTAATGTTCATTCTCACGTCCTGTCAAGTTGGTATGGCTTCGTATTCACACTGATGGACCTAGCAAATGACTTGAAATGAGATTACTAAAACAGTCCAGACTTTGATGAGGAACATCAATTCACCTTGATGCCCTTGAAGATGGAAAGATGAGCATCTTTCCCTCTAGAATTTCTCTTATGAAATGTTTTCCATGATTTCTCATTGAAAATAATGCCTGTTGTGCACATCACTTATATTTTTCAATGATCTAAGATGTTCATCCAATCTAGACTGTCATAGATGTGCTGTATAAAAAATCTCATGTATTAGATATCCCTAAGATCATGCTTCTAGGATCATTTGGTGTTGTAAAATCAATGATTTTGAACATTTCAACTTCCAATTCACAAACCCAAAAGCTCCGATAAGCTCGTGCACGCACACACACACACTCGCTCTCTAGCTTTTTTTTATATTTATAGCTATTCACCGTTTTGTTTATCGTTTTACAATTTCTCTATATGCATCTTCGAATAAGCTAGGAGCAAACTCATCGCCGCAACAGTTTGGTAGTTAATCGGGCATTTTATGTGTGAAAGGGATCGAAGTGGAAAGCTAGACGCTTAGCGTCCAAAGCCGTTCAATGAGCTAGGGTGGAGTTACTTGGTAATCCTTACATCAAAATATAGGATGATCAATTTAATGACTTCCCTAAAAGGTAAGAGGTTAGTTGTCTTATAATAGAGTCTTGTAGTAAAGGCACTTGGACACACATTCAAGAGAGAGATCTAGATTATTGGAGGTTTGTGGAGAGAGAAAAAGAAAAGCATAGTGAGAACTAGGAGAGGATGAAAAGAAAGTAGAAGGTTGCACAAAGACAAGCACCCTACACTTCTTACGAGCTAATTGCAACAAAAACGCAGGCTTAAAGATTAATGATTGTTTCCTAGGGCATTCTTCTTCCAACTTGGTTTATTCCTCCCTTACAGATAAGAAAAAAGGGCAGCCCCGGTGCATGAAGCTCTCGCCTATGCAGGTCCAGGGAAGGGGCTAGCCACAAGAGCCTAAAGTACATAACCTTACTTTGCCTTTTGCAAGAGGCTGTTTTCACGCTTTGAACCCATGACCTCAAGGTTACACGACAACAACTTTTACCGTTGCACCAAGGCTCTCCTTCTCTCCCTTACAGATAAGAAACATAAGATAAAATGGAAAGAAAAAGAACTACTTTACAACTGAGAAAAGCTAATGCTGCTTTTCTTCTTCCTAATTTACACTACTACAGAGTGATTTTTAAGATGGTTAAAAACATATATACAAGATGATTCAAAAACCATGTTATAAAATGTAAACAAATATAAGACAGTTTTTGAAACTATCTTATAATACTACTAATATAAGATGGCATCAGAAATTGTCTTATATTAAAAGTATTATAATATAAAACTGTGAAATAACCATCTTATAAGATTGTGAAAATGTAAGACAATTTTTAAAAAATGTCTTATAAACTATCAAATATCTAATAAAACTATGAAAACATAAGATGATTTCTAAAGAACGATCTTATAAAAATATAAAAATATAAGACTTTAGGATCTATATTGGATGCCTTTTTGAAAATTGAAAATTTAAGACTTAGGTCTTCTTATATGTAATACCCCGGATTTTTAAGACATTTTTTTTTTATAAGAATGACATTTTAAATAAGAGTATTTGGGATCCCATGGAAAAGGTTTTATTTGACATTTTACCAGAACATATCTTAAAAACTCCGGGTGTTATTTTTCCTTTCTCAAAACGACATACATATAAATAAAACAATATGCGTATCAATCAATGTTAAATAAATTGGCGCCTTTATTTTAAATCAAATAAATGTCCAAAACACAATAATAATATGGCCAAGGGTCTATCCATCATAACATCCTATATAAATATCCAACATATGTCCAAACATCCAAATCACATCCAAATATAAAGTATGCAGTCCATAATAAAAATTCAAATGATAATCCTCTCTAATGACTTACATTACTGTCTAAAATTATAGGGAAAACTAGTCTTCAGCAGTTCTCAAGGTTTATCAACCGCTTTTCCTTTCCTGGTGTCGTGCTTGAGATCTAAGGCATTGCAAAACAAAGCAATGCCTCAGCAAGCTATCGCTTGTGTAGGTACATGGACAATTAATGTAATAAATGAAAGAAATAATGAACAGCACTGATAAAAAGTCTAACACTTATGAAAATAGTGATATCATAATGCCATGTTCAAATAAATGCCAATTTATTCCATATGCTAAAACATGACATGAATCAATAAAATAGAGCATACAACAAGAATAAGGGCACCCTAAGGTAATGGGTCCCACCACATCGCACTAACATCCCTGATCAGGAGTACACGTAGTCAACCTCTGAGTGTCGTCACACCTAGGCATACCATCCATAACCATGCTCATCATACATGCACACATAATAAGAATATGGGCCATCATGCTGCAGTGGCAACCCTCCATGGGTATCAACCACCGCCGCTCTCTGTCGACACCATAACGAGAGACTTAGCGTCTATCCCCATGGAAAGGCTCAGACCGGTGGTGTGGACTATCCATGTTACCAAACCCCTACCGAATGCCATCTATGGGCAGGTGTCTATCATATCACAAAATCATCACATCATAATCTCGGAAGGTGGGTGGCCGGCCCTATCCCTCCTAGCATGACGCCCACCGGGCGACAGCACCCGTCATCAAATATAAAACACAGAAATCATATGTATATGCTAAAACTCAAGAGCACTTATAGCTTGAAATCCCCAAGACATGCCCCTCATCCTGGGGTTAGCCTATAAAAGGACTAGCTAATAAGCCTCTATTCTCATTTCTATGTAATCCATGCATTTTCTATATATATAATAAGAAATAAGTCTCTAATTAAGCATAACTAATTAACATCATGCTTGTAAAAGCATTTTAAATAAGTTTATTCAGTAAAAGATTTCATCTTAGAATAACCATCCTGTACTCAATGTCGCATAAAATACACGGTAAATAAGAATTGCAATTTAAAACATGATCACACATGATGCTATGTTTAAACATGGTTTAAAAATCAAGGCAAAACATTAGTTGTCATCACCTACCTCAGTGTGAGACCACTAGCTTGCTAATAACTCCCTTTAACTGGTATATTCAAGTGCATCTGTACATGTCACATCACTATTTTAATATTTTTATAAAGAAAAATTGGTGATTTCTAAGTTTTTAAGTTAAAACTAGGTCCGCGTCATCAATATGGTCACAACGCCTCTTTCGGATCGTGATTTGGACCTCTCTAGCTCCCAGAAATTAAGTTTTAGTGAAAACTACTATCAAATGGGGCCTGCCGGACCACCATAAGGTGGTTTATACCGGCGGCGACCTTTTCCGCCGGTTTATACCGGCGCCACGAAGATGCACGAAGACGCAGACGCCACACGGGACGCTCGCCATGACGCGCGGGGTCCCGGCCCCACTGCGACCGCCAACCGACTCCTTCCCGCACGCGCGCGGCGCCGTGCACGTATGCGACAACTACGTCGTGTGATGTCGTCCCGAGTGCGTCCTGGCGTCAGCGCCAGGGTGCCGACGCCGTTGACGACGCCGGAGAAGATGACCGAATTCCGGTCGCCTCCAGCAGAGCTACAGAGCTCCGTTTTGCGTGATTTTTGCCCCATTTTCTTCAGAATTCTCTCTAGAATCCATTTATGCCCTCCTTTTGCACTAATTTTACCAAAAACCATGGTTTTTAAATGATTTTTCCCAAGTTCCTAAAATCATCCATAGGTACTGGTTTTTGCATTTTCTAGAGAAATCCACCGTTGGATTACTCCCAAATTTAAAGTGTTTGCTCTTGGGTCTCTTATGCACTAGTTGGACGGTACGATTTCCAAACGGAAGAGGTTTGATCCGTGAAATCATGCTCCAACAGTAGCGTGCACACAGGTTCCCAGGAAATCTGATTTTTCCTAAATTTTCCATGCTTTTCTAATTAGTTTTCCTATTTAATAAATACGGAAAAATAGAGTTTAAGGCTTACCTTGCGCCTGGCCGAGGTTGCTCGTGTTGCCGGGGTTCCACTCACCGGAAAAATGCAATCTTTCCAGGCTAGGGTTCTGCGTAAAAACCTAGAGAAAACGCTCAAAGTGGAGCGTTTTGGCTCCTAGGGGAGCATAGATATAGGGTTTAGAGTCCTAGGGGAAGAGAAACTCTTCCCCACACATCTCTTTCCACGTCTCTCTGACGATTTCGCCGGACTGGTAGAGACGTGTGGAAGACAGGGGTGCCGTTATCAATTTGGACCCCTGTGTAACACGTTTCTGTCAAAAGACCAATTTGCTCTTACAACTTCAACGACTCATAACTCCCTCGTTTGAGCTCCGTTTTTCGCATTCTTGGTGGCGTTGGACTTGTATCGACGAGCACTTTCTAATTCTTATGTTTTCAGGAAAAATTTCCATCTATAGATTTTTATTTTTATTTATTTAAAAATTTCCTATTTTATCCTAAAAATTAAGGATATTACATTATAGCACAATCATCTTTACATATTTTCATTGATTAAACAAACAAAAATTGTACACAGTGCTCTTGAACATAAGCAAAATATTGTTATTATTCATGCAAACAATGATGAGTAGTAGAGTTTAAGCTCTACGTTGGATGCCTTTTTCAATGAAAATTGAAAATCTAAGAATTGTGTTTTCTTATTCTCAATGTCCTCTAGCTAATATAATCAACTTTAGAGATTTTCAGTGATTAATGAAACAAAAATCAAGTGCTCTTAAACATAAGCAAATATTATTACTATTCATGAGAACAGTAACAAGTAGCAGACTTTAAGCTATTAGTTGAATGCCTTTTCGAATGAAAATTGAAAATCTAAGGCTTGGGTTTTCTTATTCTCAATGTCCTCTATCTAAGACAATCAATTTTATAGATTTCCATTGATTAGGGAAGCAAAAAATTAGGCACAAAGTGCTCTTGAATATAAGCAAAATATTACTACTATTCATGCAAACAATAACATGTAGTAGGATTTAAGGTATTAGTTGGATGACTTTTTAAATAAAAATTAAAAATCTAAGACTTGAGCCTTCTTATTCTCAATATCCTCTATCTAGTACAATCAAATTTATAGATTTTCATTAATTAACGAAGTAGAAAATCATGCACAAAGTGCTCTTGAACATAAGCAAAATACTGTTAATGTTCTCGCAAACAACGATAAGCAGCAGACTTTAGGCTCTACGTTGGATGCCTTTTTGAATGAAAAATAAAAATATAAGACTTAGGTCTTCTTATTCTCAATATCTTCTACCTAATGAGATCAATTTTATAGATTTTCATTGATTAATAGAACAAAAAATCATGCACAAAATACTCGTGAACATAAGCAAAATATTATTACTATTCGCTCTGACAACGACAAATAGCAGACTTTAAGCTATTAGTTGGATACCCTTTTGAATAAAAATTGAAAATCTAAGACTCAGGTCTTCTTGTTCTTAGTGTCCCATTGCTAGAGATTTTTATTGATTAATGAAGTGAAAAATCATTCACAAAGTGCTTTAGAAAAAGAGTAGTATGCCCATAAGAAAATCAAGAGAGAAAAAGAGAGCCTCACTAAAGGGAAAAAATAATGACGAGCAAGGTGGGGGAGCGTGCGCTCTCTCTCTCTCTCTCTCTCTCTCTCTCTCTCTCTCTCTCTCTCTCTCTCTCTCTCTCTCTCTCTCTCTCTCTCTCTCTCTCGTTCCATTTGCATTGTTAGATCTATCTTTTTGGCTCAATTCCATCCTATTCAAAAAGAGGGTTCATTTACAAATTTGTCGGTTTTCAACAAATAACTAGAGTTTTTACATAAAACCTCATATGACTATGACTTTTTTTTATTTTACAATATTATCCCTTCACTAATTAAAGTAATACTTTTTACACCTCTCTCTCTTTGTCATAAGAGAATATGAAGGGAAACTTTTGATTCATTTAACTCATTCATCTTTTTGCATTTTAGAAGAACTAGATCATACACAGCATACGTTATAATGGGCCTAAATTTTAAAAGATCTAAACCATTCTCACCATTAGCTATGTGAGACTTGGACCTATATATATTGTAGGATATTTAAATCATTCAAATCACATGTAAAAGTTAGGCCTACATTTTTAGAAGATTTAATAATCATTCATATCATTATACATGTGAGACTGAGACTAACATTTTAGAATATATAAACCATTCAAGTGTGTTTACATTTTAGCTGCTTTAAAGTAGCCAAATTTTGAACATTAGCTGCTTGGGCCCACATTTAGAACATCTAAAGTACTTAAATAATAGTCCATGTAGGACTCAAACCCACATTTTAGAACATCTAAACCATTCAAATCATATACTTGTAAGTTTGGGCCTATATTTTGGAAGATCCAAACCACTCAAATCATAGCCCATATATGACTTGCATCACACTTTTTAATGATTTAGATGTTCTAAAATGTAGGCCCGAGATCTTTTATGGCTTATTATTTAATGGTTTAGATGTTCTAAAATATGCGCCCGAGTCTTACATAACCTTGTATCTAAAAAATAAAAGATGAAAAAGATTTTTACATAATCTATTATTTGAATGATTTACATAATCTAAAATATAGGCTCCACCTTATGACATCAATAACTAGTTCAATTATAGGCTCTAAATGACAAGAGTATTGAGTAAACTACAAGAGTATGCTTTTTTGCTTTGTAATTTCAATATGGGCCCACATACTATATATCTTATTATAAAGTAGGATCAATTAATTAACACTTTATAATAAAAATAAGTCATCAAATATTGCAATCTTCTCTAAAACTAGATTTTGTAAAATTCGTCAACAAAATTTGGGGCAAATGTTCAAAATCGTGATTGTTGAGAAATCTTGATTACTAATCCCCTATTAGATTGATCAAGTAGAAGAGATGATTATTATGTAGGGCATTTGAGGCAAGCTGAATTCAATGAATAGCTTGGATCATCAAGAAAACATTTTTCAATGTAGAGCTTTGCATTGAGAGAAAGAGAGTGATAGAGTAACTATAGTTTAAAAAGACAAAAAACTTGACTTGAAAGTTGCAAGAGTTGATTCAACTCAAAGTTTGATGTGAGAGTTAGGGTTCAAAAATTCGGTGTGAGGGTTAGGGCTAGGGTAAAAAATTGTGACCCAAATTCATACTAGTGTCGAGCTAGGGTTGGAGATCAAAAAGTTAGGGGCTGGGAACATTTTTTATATATATTTATATATGATTAAAATGTCTTGAATATATTTTTCTAAAACTATAAATGCAAGGATATTTTAAATATTAAAAAATATTCTAATTTTGGTATAGATCTAAAGCTACCTTACTTCTTGGTAGAAATATTATAATTTGTCTATATGAGGTAAAAATTATTAATATTCAAAGATATAATTGTTTGATACTTGTTATTAATGAAAATTTGCAAGTGTTACAAAATTTGAGGTGTTAGGGTCAATTAAGGTACTTGACACAAAATGACCTATATAAGTTAGGATTAAGGGCAACAATAACACGAGTAATGTTTGGGTTGTAAAACTATGACCCAAGTTAGTTAAGGTTAAGATAAAAACATTAGGGATAGGGTCGGTCAAAATTCTAGTTCACCCAACTTGTTGCCATCACTACTTGTTGGTGACTCAAAAGTACTCAAGAGATTTAGATGTATGTAGAGTTCTAGAACTATTGAATGGCATAGAAATTGTGAATTATGACATCATTCATGAACTTTGAACCAAATTTGAACCTTCTTGAATTGTAGTTTTACATTTTTTGAGTACCAATATGGGGAGCCTTGGCACTATGGTTAAGTTGTTGCTGAGTGACCTAGAGGTTACTAGTTTGAGAGGTGTAAACAGCCTCTTGCAAAAATGCAAGGTAAGTCTATGTACTATAAGCCCTTTATTTGGTCCGCACATTCCCCAAAGCCTACATACGAGGGAACTTTGAGCGTTAGGATGCCTTTTTTTATTTATTTTATTTTCTGAGTGCTTGGAAGCTCGTGTTCTCGAATTCTTGCCATTATTTAATAATAAAAGACTGCTATTTAATCTGCATTGTGGACCTATATTTGAGTAAAAAAATAAGTAGACCCTCTTGATAATGGATGTTTAACTGCATCTAATAGGCTCATCCATATACATGCATATGGCCCCATATTTTGAGAAAGAAATAACTAGGCCCTATTGATAATGGATGTTTAAATCATGTCTAATGAACCCACCTATATATATATATATAAATGTAGGTGGTTATGGGCCCACATTTGAGCTAAAGAAATAAGTAGGGCCTGCTAATAAAGGATATTTAACTAGTCTAATGGTCCGACCTATATACATGCATGAGGCACCACCTATATAAATGCATGTGCATCAAATATACATGTGCACCCTATAAAAATTTTTTGGGCATGTGGAACCACTTAACTTATTAAGTGTATTGGGTTACTATATGTAACACCCCTAATAATTGATAAAAATTAAATAAATATTAAAATTAAGAATTTCAATAAAAATCAGGCTGGAATATTAGGGTTATGCAATATGCACTTCTCATAGAATTGAAATCAAGGTATAAGACCTGTATAATTGAAAACATATGCGACGAATGCTTCAAAATGATTATAAGCACGACAATTTCTGAATACGGATGAAAAATCTGTATTTTTCTTCATTTTAATGAATGAAAGGGAAAAATGGGAAATTCACAAATAACCAAGACCTGAGACATCCAAATCTGGAATGTACTCGAAAATACGAATCCAATGCCACTAAGTACGCTCAATTCTGAGCTCGGGAGAATAAAATGTATTTTTCTCCATAAAAGGGCAATTTGGTCTTTTCACACTCATGTGGGGCCCACAAGGGACCCACAAAGGGATCCAACGACTGGAAAACATGCAATCATTATTCAAACCACTACCACCTGCTAGTGGAGAAGGAGGTGGTAGTGGGAATCTAATATACATTAAATAATAAAAAGGAGAAAACATAATTATTGCATGTTATTATGAAAACCACTCAAAACACCTATAAATAGACCTCAGAAAAATTCTCAAAAATGTTCCAAAAATCATTCACGAGGTCCCCTGTTATGTTACAAAAATTCATCTCCAGAAACCTTCCCAAACTCCCCCAATTTCTTCTTCTTCTTCACTAGTTTTTTTTTTCACTCAAGGAGCATCCACAGACACACCCGTCTCTCCAGACTCAGTGGAGAAGTCGGGCGCGTCCCGGGACACATCGTCCCCGATGGAATTGGGTTTCCACCTGGAAACCCTATTTCAATTAGCCATCACTTTGTTGCCGTTGAAACCAAATCTTCACCATTGGATCTGTTCGGACACGGGCTATGTACAAAAGACCTTTGAGTTGAAGATGATCCAACTCCTGGATCTCCAGAAAACTCATAACGAAATTTTACCCAGTAAGGGTTACCGTAGCCGGCATGTTCTTCATGATATTCCGGCCAATCCGACCGTTCAATGGTAATCTGGAACTGTTGGTCATCTCCAGAATGGGGTGATCTATAAAACCCTTATGTTTTTCCACCTTCTCCAGTAACGGCAACGGATAATTTTCAGTCTGTATATTTTTCTGGAGGCTAGGGTTTTCTCTACGTTTCTCTGGCTGGTTTTCTGGTCTCCGGTGATATTTCTCCCCCAGACCAGCTCAGGTAGACAACTCTCACTCCCCTCTTTTATTTCCGACAGGTAGTTTGGGTTTTCCGACCAAGATGGGAGCTCCCCAGCCGTTGATTCGTCGGAGACAATGGATCTGGCATTAAGGGTTGAGATATCATCCATCAACAGCTCAGATATAACTTTTGAGCCGTTGGATGACTTTCTGGGGTCCCAAAACCCCAGGAGATGAAATCTGGGCTTTAGATGTTAACAAACAGAGGAGATCCATCCACAGGAGATCTGACGGTCCGGATCGGACAGTCTCGCCTGTAGCCAGTGACCTCTGCCCAGCTACCTGGGATAGGCTGTAACAGGCGCGGGACGGTGATCGTTCCATACCTGTAACCCAGATCTGATCTGGGCCATCCATTCAATTAACTGAAACATTTATTTCTTCAATTCAGAGCTCTATAGAGCTTTGATTTTAAATAAGAAAGTTTCTACAGATTCCTTGTCTCTTGATCTAGATATTGAATATATTATATCCATGTTTCAAGTTGTGATTATATATGTTATTTGTGAAAATCAGTATCCATGATCATAGATCATGGACCAGATGACTTTAAAAGACAAATCGGAATCGATGGATGTCTTCAGAGACACTCTAATACCTTAGTATCATGTTCACAGTCAGATTTATGTTCTTATATATGAATGAATTGATCAAAAACAGTAAAGATGGAATTCAGCCCTTAAAACAGGTTGAAATCTTAAAATCTTAAATTGGATGGTAATTGACCTTTAAATTTAGATCTGAAACTTTCCTTAGATTCATATTGATGTTAAAAATACATTGGACATTTTAGATCATGTTTTTAATTAGTATATACATGATCTATTTAATCAAATATGGATCATGGCCCATATGACCCCAAACATAAAATCAGAACCGTTGGATGTGTTTATAAGGTTCCAAAACCTTAGAAACCATGTTAACAGTAGAATTGTTATGTCTCTATATCAGTCCAATGAACCCAAAACAGTAAGGTGAAATTCAGCCCTTAAAAAGGGCTAAAATCTTAAAATTTCAATTCTGATCTCAATTGAGATAAAAAAGTTGGGATGGATTCCTTGTGATAATCCAAATGGACTGAACTTATAAAATTTTAATTATAATTAATTAAAATTTCTATAATTAAGTGGATAAGTAACTAACATCCTTGATATATATGATCTAGGATGATCAGGCCACTAATACCTTTTTGGATGATGATGTTATAACATAATCAATAATATTAGTGGATTAAATGGTATTGATTAGGCAGATCTTAAGAGATCTAGCCTTAAGAGTTACTAAAATCCCTAAAAATGAATAGTATCTTCTAGATCAAGATGATCCAGGATGATTGGACAGCATTGATGTATTTTGATGATGATCTTGAGATAAGATCATAGGGATTTAATCAATGGATGATGTGAATTTGGGCTAGATCAAGATCGATGCCCTTAAATGGTACAAAGTAACTTAAGATCTCCTTGATCAGGTAGATCAAGGAATATCAAATCAATGGATGAGATAAATCCATTATTTAATAATTAAATTATATCAATATAAAATGTTGGATCTAAAATAAAATGAAGGATCAATATCTAAACCTTAAAGAAATGAAAAATGACTATGGATCAATTAAGACCCTTGGATCATGATAACATGTTAGATTTCTATTTCAATTATTGAACATTATGATAATTGTATTTCAATTCTTAGTTAATTCTAGAATTTCTTATTTAATTGTTCATTTAAGTGTTTAGTTACTTGTTATTTATGCTTTAAGCTTATGCTTCAATGCTTAAGTAATTGTAATTTCATTGAAATGGAAATTAAATGAAATTAGAAGGAAGGGGCATTTACATGGAATGTATGACATGAACTTAATAATAGTAAGGACCATAATTAGTAGGATAATATAAGGAATATAAATTCCTTGGTCCAAATTAGGAGAATAATAAATCTCCATGAATGACATTTTAATTCATGGATTTAATTAAAAACAATTAGAAAGAATACTTAGGATTAAATGCTCATAGAAACCTTATGAAAGGTTGAGTTAGGGTCAAGCTAGTGAATGATGGACATAGTGGTTAAGGGGGTTATCTAATAGAGCCACGCTCTCCCCCCACCTTCCGTTGATGTTTGTGAGGTTTAAACGCCTCCTTACATGAGGATTGAAGTAGCCACTTTGTGTTCAACAATTTAACTAGTAAGCCTTAGCCAATTTGACATAAGAGGAGCAATCTAGACTTAGAATGAAATAAGCTACCCTCAACCAATAAAACATTAATTGGTTGAGTAATAATAATAAGAGCATAAAATGTAGTAAATCATCTAATCTTGATAAAAATTGGAAATCAAGATAAGGATGATCAAACAAGATCCATAGGATCTTGGATGATCCAAAACAAATACTAATGTAGTATTGTATAGTATGTATGCGTATGTAGAAGAACATAGATAGAGAATCCCAAACCCTTGATCAAATTTGATTCAAGGAAAATTAGGGTATCATCTATAAGAATACATATTTGAATAGGGAAATAACCTTATACATATGGTTTGATAGATGGATGAATCCAGACCATGATAGACATTATGGAAGAATACACTAGAGATGTATGAATCAAGATACTACTTTGAGGTAGGTGGATATACAATGATATATTAGAGATTCATGTGTAGATATACATGATTATTTGTCTAAAAATATAGACCTTCATTATATCAGTATGCTTAGTACCTTAGCATAGTCATGATCCAAACAAGTGATCCAAAACTTATGATCCAAAATAGATGATCCAACTAAGTGATCCAAAATACATGATCCAACTAAGTGATCCAAAAACATATGATCAAACTAAGGCATCCAAAAAATATAAATCAATTTAGAGATCCAAAACATATGATCCAATGAAGGGATCCAAAACATATGATCCAATTAAGGGGTCCAAAACATATGAACCAATTGAGGGATCCAAAACATATGATCCAATTAAGTGATCCAAAACATATGATCCAATCAAGTGATCCAAAACATGTGATCTAACCAAATGATCAAACAAAGTGATCCAAAACATGGGACCTAACCAAATGATCAAACAAAGAGATCTAACCTCACAATCTAATCCTCTTGATCTAATTTAATGATCAAGTATAATGAGGTGAAAGTACTAAGATATGAAGACTAAGTAAACCCTAAGAATAGGGTATGTACAATATTCCAGCCTTAGTTAAACAGACAAACCGTCTGATATGTACAATATATTTTCCATACAAGTATGGAGACTTGTGGATTTTGATTTACACAGAGATAAAGACTGGGAATGCTATGCTAGGGAAGTTATGAGGGTTTGGCCACCCACTTCCTGAAATTTATATGATGGATACCATGCCCAAAAAGAGGCTAAATGTTGGGTGGGGCAATAATGGGAAGGCCCCACTGTAACAGCCATGGTCCACCCCATGAGGACATGGATTGATTATTCCACAGTTGGTGTCAGTAGAGGATTATACAGTTATTCGGGAGCGCTGTACGAATTAAGGCTGTAAGCATAGTAGTCCTAATGATATTTGCATTATGATGCACATATGACAGGCATAGTATGATGTCATGGCATGATGATATGCTATTACATGAGTTCCTAGAATGAACACCCCATATGATAATTGGCTAGGTATTGCTCTCCTAAGTGGGAGTATAGCTAGGGGAAAGAACAAGTATGGCATGATGACATGCTATTACATGAGTTCCTAGAATGAAAACCCCGTATGAGGATTGGCTAGGTATTGCTCTCCTAAGTGGGAGTATAGCTAGGGAAAGGAATAAGTGTCGAGTAATCTTTAGCTAGGTATTGCTCTCCTAAGTGGAAGCATAGCCAAGGGAAGTAACAAGCTTTGAGCAATCTTCACTATATTAACTAATTTCTCATGTACTACATAAATAATGTATATACTCTATGTGGAGAGTACTCAGGAATGGATGACTATGATGAAATAAGGATTGAGGTATGTATTCTTATATTGATGAAGTAGTATGTTTTTGCATTCCCCTACCAAGCATAGCTTGCTGAGGTATTGTATAAATCAAGATACATCCTCTTAAAGACATGTATTTTATTTGAGGGAATTGTACTGTATTGAGAGTTTTAATGTATGTTGAGGTTTGTATATTTTGGATTATGTAATTTGGACAGGTATTGTACTGATATCGTGTTGTACTGTGAACCACTGGATGGATCCTGAAAGTTTAATAAAATCATATTCCTTCAATGGAATTTTATTTTGTACATAAATTGTACTTATGTTAAGTATGAAGTGGTGACTTGGGTTTTCTAAACAAGTTTAAAAAGAAAAGAATTTCTGCTACTTTGTTTTGCGAAATTTTTTTACTGAGGGGATGCCCTTGCCTTTGAAAAATATATTATAAAACGTGTTTCAAAAACCTAGGTCATCACATTTGGTATCAGAGTTATTCATCCAGTCACAGTACAGTACCATCATGTCCAATATGAAGATGAATATCCAATTCAAGGATGAGAATTATTGAGTGAATAAGAGATAAGTTATTATTTGATGAGAATGAGTTATGGAATAAACTCATTAGCTAAGAGAGAAGTATAGAAGGAGTTGACTCATTAGTGAAGGATAAGTCTTGAAAGAGTTGACTCATTTGTGAAGAAAGAGTTAACTCATTAGTGAAGGATGAGTATAGATTCAAATGTTAAGTAGTTGTTAAGATATATTGAGCATAAATCACCGAAAATGTAAACTAATGGAATATAGAGATTCATGGATGATTAAAATGAGTGAATGACTTTACTTAATATTAGTAAGGGCTATAGTTAGTAGAACAATATAAGGATTATCAAATCATTAGCCAAAACTAGGAGAACAATAAATCCCATGAATGACATTTTAAATGTTCATGGATTTAATGAAAATCAATTAGAAAGAGTACTTAGGGTTAAAATGCTTATAGAACCTTATAAAAAGTTGAGCTAAGGTCACTTTAGTGAATGCTGAACATGGTAGTTAAGGGGCTTCTCTAATAGAGCCTCATTCTTTCCCTACTTTCCGTTGACATTTGTGAGGTCTAAACACCTCCTTTCATAAGGATTGAAGTAACCACTTTGTGTTCAACCATTCAACTAGTAAGCCTTAGCCAATTGAAAATAAGAGGAGTAGTTTAGACTTAGAATGAAATAAGTTATCTTCAACTAGTAAAACATTCACTGGTTGAATAATAATAATGAGAGCATAAAAGGTTAGTAAATTATTTAACCCTAATAAAAATTGTAAGTAAGATAAGGATGATTAAACAAGATCCATGGGATCTTGAATGATCAAGAACAATAAAAAGAAATAAATACTTCTTGATGATATATATATTGCTTGTAATCTAGAAGATCTTAGATCAAATAGAATAGAAGATCTGAACCCTTGATCAAATATGATTCAATGAAGAGAACCAAGATCCTCTTTCTTAGGGATGATAAACAACTGAACTTAGATTAAAAAAGAACTAGATGATAGAAGATTTAAGACCTTGATCTTTATCAACAAGTATAAATTGTTGATCAAAGAATCTATGAAAGATCAAGATCAAAGAAAGGAACACACAAAAACTTAGAGTAGAAAATACTTAGATCTGAATGATTAGAAGATCATTCTAATCATCAAATCTATTGATCAATACTATCCGAGGGAGATAGATCATGATGGGACACAAGATCTGGATCCTTTATATCAAAGGACAAGATTAGACAAAGAATGTAGATAGGATAAAAAATATATAGGATTATTCACATTGTATAAATATTGACAGTATGTATGGAATTACATATTTCATACGTCAATCAGGATCATGAAAGATTTGAAGAGATGAATCCCTACTTGAAGGTAGACAACTCAAAATACTCTAAAAGACAATACAAAGAGATTAACCATGAATAATGTGGAAGAGATGGTAACATGGGTATTAAGGAACCTTCTTCCTCACATTCAATAACCCCAAAGTTCATCACCTCTTGTAGAGATACCAAGTGCTCAGGCTCGAGCTCGGGCTCAGCTTGAAGTAAGAGACAATACACCAACACCAACACCAACACTGGATACTCCCACACTAGTACAGGGTCAATCTTCCCTTGTACCGAGTGAAGAAGTTAGAAAGTCTCCATTAACACCAGAAAAAGTTGACAAAATGATGGAGAGATTTCAAAAGATGGCTATGGGGTACAATGGCAAGGGCGAAGCTGAGAAGGCTAAAGAATGTATATATGAATAAGAAAAAAATTTAGTGCACTACATACTTCTCTAGAGTTGAAGGTTAAATTTGGCACCTATCTATTAAAACAAGAATCTGCATTTTGGTGGAGATCAGCTAACAATACCTTCTTCTCAAATTCTGAAGATACTACATGGGAGGAATTTAAGAAGTCTTCAATAAAAAATATCTCCCTTCTCATGTACAAGCAAGAAAGCTAATAGAGTTTTTAGAACTTAGACAAGGAAACATGTCAGTGGTAGAGTACGCCAATAAATTCACTCAGTTAAGGAGATTTGCAATTCATGTGTGTAACATTGAAACACACATAGTGAATCGATTCATAAAAGGGCTATACCCAAGGCTGAAAGTAAAGGTACTTTGTACTAAACCCACGACCTTGGCGGAATGTGTGAAAATGGCTTCTAGGTTTGAAGAAGAATACAAGAAGGGGTCAAACCAACACGTTTGGTGGAAGAGGAAACTATAATTCAAAGCCCTTCCATAAGAATAAAAGACCTTGGAACAATTTTAAGCCCCAAAGAAATCAAAGGAATAATGCACAAGGGAAAAATAAACGACTATGTCCAAGATGCAGAAAATTCCACCAAGGCAATATATGCCTTAGACCTAGACAACAACAACCACAATGGTTTTTGATCAAGGGCAATAATTGTGGGGAGTATGGACACATCGTCACCTACTGTACCAAATCACTAGCGATTAAGGAGGCAAAATAAGAAATTACCCCTTGACACCAAGGAAGGGTATTCGCCATCACAGACTGCCAGGCTGAATCATCTAATGTGGTGATTGAAGGTACATTACTTGTAGCTGACAACTATGTCAAAATACTGTTTGATTCTAGATCTACGCATTCCTTTATATCTTGCATATTTGCATATAGCATACAAATGTCAGTGAAAAACTTGGGATTTAATCTAGGTGTAACAACTCCAGTTGGAAAAACAATTAAATTACAAGAATACTTGCATAATGTACATGTAGAAGTATTGGGCAAAAGAATGGACATAGACCTCATTTTACGGAACATGGTAGACTTTGACATCATACTCGGTATGGACTGGTTAGTAAAATACTGCGTAGTTATGGACTGTCACAAGAAGAAAATCACATTTAGCATACCGAGTGAGGAAGTATTAGTACTATACAGGAAACACAAGGAGTTAGACAAATCCATTATCTCAACTATGAAAGCTATCAAAGATATGTCCAAGGGGTGTCAGGCATTTCTAGCAACAATAGTTTCTTTAGATGTTGAATAGCCCAGGATAACATAAATTGAAGTAGTCAGGGAATTCCAAGATGTTTTTCCAAAAGAACTGTCAGGATTACCCCCACGTAGAGAAATTGAGTTTACCATTGAAGTAATTCCTTGTACAACTTCAATTTCTAAGGCACCTTATAAGATGGCCCCAACAGAGTTGAAAGATTTGAAAGGTCAGTTACAGAAATTGTTAGACAAAGGGTTTGTTAGATCAAGTAGTTCACCATGGGGAGCACCAGTAATATTTGTGAAGAAGAAGGATGGGTCTAGGAGATTGTGCATTGATTATAGAATGTTAAATAGTGTCATAATGAAAAATAGGTATCCCTTACCTCGCATTGATGATCTCTTTGATTAACTCCAATCTACTAAGGTCTTTTCCAAAATCAACCTTAGATCAAGATATCATCAATTGTGTACTAAGGATGAAGACATGCCCAAGTTAGCATTCAGAACTCGGTATGGGCATTATGAGTTTCTAGTCATGTCTTTTGGGCTGACCAATGCACCAGCAGTGTTTATGGATCTTATGAATAGAATCTTTAAGGAATTTTTAGATAAATTTGTGATTGTATTTATTGATGATATACTTATTTACTCTACCACTATCAAGGAACATCAAGAATACTTACTAACTGTACTAGATACCCTCAGAACACATAGACTATTTGGTAAATTTAGTAAGTACGAATTCTGATTAGAGAAGGTCAATTTCTTAGGTCATGTAATTTCCAAGAATGGAGTAGAAGTGGACCCCACCAAGGTTAAAGCAATAATGAATTGGGAGAAACCTAAGACAGTAACAAAAATACGTAGTTTTCTTGGACTGGCAAGATACTACTGTAGATTCATTCAAGAATTTTCTCGTATAGCCCTTCCTTGGACTACATTGACTAGAAAAGGAGTACAATTCACTTGGACAGAAGAATGCAAAAATAGTTTTCAAGAGCTAAAGAAGAGGTTAACTACAGCTCCAGTATTAACTTCGTCATCAAGAAGTGGGGGATATGAGATATACTATGATGCTTGGCAAAGGGTTAGGAGGTGTGCTGATGCAAAATGGGAAGGACATTGCTTATGCATCTAGACAATTGAAGAAACGTGAAATAAATTACCTAGTACATGACTTAGAATTGGCAGTTATAGTTTTTGCATTGAAAATTTGGAGACACTATTTGTATGGAGAAAAGTTCAGTGTATTTACAGATCATAAAAGTCTCAAATACATCTTCACTTAGGCTGATTTGAACATAAGACAAAGAAGATGGATAGAATATATCAATGATTACAGTTTGTTCAATATTAATGACCAAATCCAGTCTCTATTATTTACAATAATAGTACGATGAAATATTAGCCTTGGGCCATCAATCTTTCATTAACTTAGCAAGACTTATTTTATTGAAAAATCCAATTAATTGATTTTTATGAGCAACTTATATCTATATTGTTTTTATACAAATAAAAACAATTCTCTCTCTCTCTCTCTCTCTCTCTCTCTCTCTCTCTCTCTCTCTCTCTCTCTCTCTCTCTCTCTCTCTCTCTCTCTCTCTCTCTCTCTCTCTCTCTCTCCTAGTTGAATTTATTTTCATAAAAAGATGTCCTCAAAATGGATAACATTAATTTATGTACTTAGTGATCCCTTAAGAAAATTTATTAACTTATAAGTTCGCAGAGATTATTAATTTACCACATTGGCCCAATTTAGGACTAAAGACATTGTAGTATCTCAATGCAATTATCATTTTATTGGACTTCTACTATAGTTTTTAAAAGAGCATGTGTCAAAATCCTTTTGTTAGTTGACTTTTCCATGTGTAATGTTTTATTGTAAATTAACATTTTTACATGTGGTTATTATTTTAAAGCAATATATTGGATAACAATCCATGAAAAAGTTTATCTAGTAAAGTTATCTCTATGCCAAATAGCCCCAAAGGGACTGCTACAAAATAGAAAAGTAGTATTCTAGATAATTTTAGACAATGCCTTTTCATCATTTTAAATATAATTTTTGGAATATCTAACAATTTCATCATGTTCAAATTTGCCAAGATTACGTATACACCAAAGATCAACCTCATTCGATTCTTGCAACCTACATTTTCTTTCTTATTCAGATTCAACCATTCATAGATAAAAATAAAACAAAACAGGGGATGAGAATTATTAGACTGGTGTAGTTTTTTATGAGTAGGCTAAACATGTGAGGTTGAACAAGATGCACAACTTAGATCTAGAGAAAGAAAAAAAATTCACCATCTGATTTTCATTAGATTTTAGTGTTGATAAATAATAGGACTCTATTAAAAAAACTTCTATAGTCAAAAGTCTTTACTAAACAATTTGAGTCTTTTATGCATTTTTTCAAGAGAAAATGTTGCATATAGATCATATAATGGATATCTTAGGAATTTATTATTCAGTGTGGTATTGAGAATCAAGCTCCACTTTAAGACTATTTCATATAAGAATATTTATGATTGTAAGGGATGAGATGCACTTATGTGATAGGCGACCAATTTCCATCTCACATGAGAGTCCAATCATTGATAAAAATTATGTCAACTTGAACTCAACTAACATGAACACACGTGTTGGAGAGGTAAAGATGGAAATTTTTAAAAGAAAAACATGATTACAAAGTGTTTTTGGCTTATCCATGTTTAGTATTTCAAAGTAAAGTCAAATTCTAGATTTGTTCAATCTACACTGTCGTTGGGTTGGCAGTCATCAAATTTGGATAAATCAAATAGGTAGTTTTGATAAACCAGTAGTGGGGCCTATCATATAAAAGTTAGGAACTATTTGGCAACTCTGTATGAATAGGCAGAGGATATTGTCATTCCTTCAAATGCAAATCTTAAGATGAGAAGATCTTGTGACATGATCACAATCCCATCAAGGCTCTTATTATGTACCTATTAGATGAAGAGGAAATATCTATGTTACTCATGTTTTAGGGATTTTATTTCTAATACCCTTATACTTGGCAATATCTTTGCAGACTCCCTAAAGATAAGGCTACCCTTTTGATATCTCATACAAGAGTATCTAAACTTTATTTACCATAGTTCTAAGTATTCTTTCCTTTTTCTTATTTTTCACTCTTCTATTTTTTTTTCATCAACCTTTTCTTGTAAAAAATCTTTAGTTTCCTTATTCTTATTTGATTTAAAATATTTGAAATTTTTTACCTTGGTTTAGTTTTTTCAATCTCATAAGTGGGCCATCTTCTCAATTAAAGATGTGTCCCATAATAGTAGTTAATTTTTCTTTATGTTTTAATTTTTTAATGATCAAATTTGGATAAAACAACTAATTTAATGGAGAAAGTAGACCAACTTATGGATTTTATTTAAAATAAATCTTGAAAAAACAAAGAATTTGAAATTTCTTAAAATTATTATGGTTTAATGAATAAATTTGTTGAGCAATAATTTAATAGAGAAAGTGAGGCCACCTAGTCCAAATGTCCATTTTTGGTTTCACTTAATCATCTCAAGCCTAATTTTGAATCCCAAGGACAACATGTTCTCATCCAAGGGAATCTCATTTGTATAAGATACACTAAGAAAATTTACAATAGAAAAACATAGGAAATGACCCTTTTAAAAAGTCTGCTACTCATGAAAATTATTGAAAAAGTCATCCAAATCAAAGAGTGTACCCAAATAGATGTACCTCATGCTTGAAAAAGATAAGCACTCCCCCACTAGGCTACTTGTCCATGGTTTTAGGATCTTTCATCTAAAAATTGAGGTGTACACTCCAAAGTGGCTCATCCCATGCATGAAATTTCATAATGACAAAAAATTAGAACAATCTAGAAAAGGAAACTTTAAGAAGCAAATTGAAATGCATACCCCAATGTCATGAGAAATGAGGTTTGTGTCCTAATAGACGTGATTAAATACATGTTTCTCTTCAAAAACATGTGAAGAGGGAATTTTCCAAATATCCATGCATCCTAGTTAACATTTTATGCAATCCTATGGGAAAAAATTTAGAAAACAAAATTCATGCTTATGAACATACTTTTGTGCAGAGTAACAAATACTCTTGTTTTCACCCTTAGTAGTTGGTGTAACATACGTGAAATAGTAGATCCTTAAGAGAGAGTATGTAGTAATAATCCTTATAGTAAGAAGGTGGCTGTCCTCAAGACGAAACTCCACTCTTAAACTTTCTTTTATAAAGAGTAAAAGAGTTATTTCTTACCAGGAAGCACTTGAAGGGAATTCAATATAAGCTTTCATATTGTGGAAGAGTAGCTTGTTGGAAATTGTTAGTATTCTGATTTCCTAATTTCTTATCTCTTTTCTTTTCTCTCTTTTTTTTTTTTTTTCATGCTTTCTATATACTCTTAATTTCTTAAAGTAGCGCTGTATATAATAGTTTTCCTTTTCTAGGCTAGATTTGATTTCTGCTCCCCTTACTAGTTTTCTTCCTTAATTAGGAGAGGAGGAGAGGCAATACTCCCTCCTACATCAAGAATCCTCCATCCTAACCAATGTGTAGTCTCATACCTTCTCAATGGATTGAGGAGATCCTCAACTTGATAAGACTAGGTGGGCTCTCATGCATATTTTCTAAAGTGCTACATAAATTAGCATAATTATTTTAAAATTAAGTATGCATACTATTTGGCCCTAATTCAAGCCATATTATCTTTATTATGTCACCTATAATGCATGTTGCCTAACCCCTTTTTAATCTCATAACTAGGCACTTACTCAATTTTTAGTAATTCAACTCAAGATCCTAAAGCCTCTTTCTCTAGATGGAGACTTTATATAAATTCAATCCTAAGGATTAACCCTAACATGACAAAGAATTACTATATACCTGCTATGATGGGAAATAGACATAATCAGGATGTAAAATTTCCCACTACACCTAACCCTGACATTGGTTAACCTGGATAAGATCAACTATCAAAATGAGCATTTTATTTTGACATGTTAAGTGAGATAGGTATTTTATGTACAAGACAAATATGATACGAGATTGTCAACTATTTTATTAATCCCCCCAAGAGACTATTCTGATGAAGATGAGCTTGATGATACTACAATTGATTATCCTTGTATCACTACAACAATTCCATTAATCCATCTAATTAGGGAGATCAGGATATTGTTATATTTCCTTCCTGGAAATGAGTTGCTTCAAATTAGACATTCATGTTTAGCATCATTCGAAACTTCAAAGACCTACCTAATAATAGGGTTTTTTACATCCTGGTTTCCCAATTGAGGAGCATTGTTCCTACAACTTCTTGTGCTTTTCTTATTCACTTGACCAGTACTTGATGATATATATATTCTCTTTCTCTTTTATAGTCCTGAGAGTGGTGATTCATTTATAGGTCAAGTATATGTTCAATGACATTGTCAATTGACCCTCAAAGCTATCTGCACATTTTGGTGAATGTGTTTTACATTTCAATTGGTTGTATGGATGATATAGTCATCATGTTAGAAGATAGTAAGATTAGCTTGTCCTTCTGCTGGCCTAATTTTTCTTGATCTGGGATGATGAGAGGTTTCTCCATCTTCCTTGACATGTTTTAATGGTTCAATTAAGTTGTAGTTCATTTAGTTCCTGAAAATCCACTCCACCCAAGAATGTTAAATCTCATCTTTTTGTTAGTTTTCAAGTCTACCTTAGTTTATTTTATGGTTCTACCTATTTCACTCTATAACCTTTCTATTTGTATATGAAATTTGTTTCATAGATCATGAATCTGATTGGAGATTCTTCTCTATTCACAACCAAATCATTTCTTGATGCTTAGAAAAGGATGTTTTTCATCCTTATTAGTATATTTTCATAGGAAAATATTATTAGGATGGTTAACAAAGGAAAATACGAATGACGTAAAACTATAGGCTACCATGGTTTAGCAAGGTGCCCAAACCCTCAAGAACTCTGCTACATCACCAAAGAAGAGGAATACAAAATTTCTCCCAATGGTAAATTCTTCATACCAATTTCCTGCTCAAGCCAAATAGATATTACACATACTCACATGAAACATCCAAAATACCTCACACAAACATTACAAAATTGTTGGGTCAACTTGGCCCTAAGCTCTTAGGCTTCAGACAAAGTATACCCTAATAGTAAGTACTTTTTGGAACCACCACCTCCTACCCATAGTTCTCAAGCTCGCAGTTTAACTCAAAAAACTCAATCAAGTTACTTGACTTGGCAGCAAATTGAGTCATTATCAATTAACAAAATAAATTTATCTAGGCTAATGTTTGAAGATAAGATCTCTTAACCAACTCACTTACAATTCATTTGTACGTTTTTATTGAAAATTATAATAAGTCTAAATTAATAAAAAAATTATTTTAAATCTCTCTTGATTAGTTTGTTGAGTTATCCATGATTAGTTTGTTAAGCTATGCTAGCAATGGTTCATGGAGTCCATGACCTAGGTGACTAGGATTCAAGGTTGTGTGCTCGCATGTGTTCGAATACGTCTAGAGACCAAAGATGTCAAGCAAACAGGAACTAGTGGAGCCCATGAAGAAAATGCATAATGACTTAGTAATGGACCCTACTACTACTTAAATGTAGAGAAGTTCTTGAACTTGTCATTTAAAAAATTAACTATGACACAAAATATCTGCTCTAAAATCCATTCATGAGTGGTGTAGTGCATTTATTTGACAACCAAAAAAGGAAAAAAAAAAATCCATGCATTTGAACCATACATGTCTAGCATCTCTCTTAGTTGACCATGAAATGGATTGGTACTCATGTGATGGTGATGACTTTTTATGTCTTCAAATAAGATGTTATATAATATGTTGATATTATTTCAAGTTAAAAGGACTCAAAAAATGTGGGAATTAATTTGAACTAAAAGGTTATTTGCAAAAATAGTATTTTTCTAGTTTTTGAGGGGAATCTAAAATCGACTTGAATATGGAACATAGCATGTGCCATAGTCTTCCTTGTCCCTTCTATTTGACTTTGAAAAACATAACTTTTAAATTTAGTCCCAAATGGAGAGTTGGGAAAGTGTTTCTTTTGTAACAAATCACTCCTTCATAACTTACATTATTTTAAGTGCTCACTCTTGAGATGGTGTACCTCAGTGCAATGCACTAAGCCACGCATGTGCACTCCATTGCCACTTTGACCCCCTAAAATATTTTGATTTAGATGAGACCAAGCCCAAGTCCATTAGGATGAATGGTCCAAGTGCGACACCAAAGGTTTTTGTAAAATCTTTTCCAAATGTGGGACCTTGAGTTTTGAAGATGCTTTTAAAAATTAAACAGTAGAAAATATTTTTTATGAAAAGACTTTTAAAAATCTTGAGTGTTATTTTTTTCTTTCACAAAATACAAACTTTGCAGTAAAATTATTATTTCATTTTTACCAAAAAATTGGCTGAGTCTCTTCTGTATTTTGGACCTAACACATTTTTTGCATGCCATGTGATGTTCCTAATAAACACAATATATGAAAATAATATATGGGAGACTTTGTCTCCATTCAACAACACATATGTACACACACACACACACACAGAGGTTGAAAATCAAGGTCTAACCAAAACAAAATAAAGGTTTAGAAATTTAATAGTTCCTACTGGGGTCAATAACCACACATCCAAGATTTAATATTACATGTCCAGATGTCCAATAAACAAAAGTCATACTTGCCAACCTACCACATACATCTATGATAATTTCACAAAACTGTATACATGTTCACATTACATTCTCTCATTTCTTTCGCAACTTCCAATATGGTCTTCTACTTCCTCCTCTTTACTCTATTTCTTTGAACCTAAGATATTGTAACCAAGTATAATACCTTAGCAAATTTACACTTGTATAGGTAGTTTTATCATCAAATAAGACAATTTATGCTGTAACGTCCCTAATTTTTAAATCCCAATTTGGAGTATTTTTGAAACATGTTAAATTGGGATAAAAACAAAAATAATGAATTTCATAATTTTAGAGTTTTATGAGTGAAATATTTAATAGAGATTGAACCAAGTGTTGAAACCTTGATAGTTGGGTTTTACTCGAAAAAACAATTTAAACGGCACTAAGTTTGCCAAAATCGGAGTTTAGATGAAGGAGTTACTGAAGTTCTTCAAGAAGGGGCAAAATAGTCATTTACTTAGTGGGGGGACTGATTAGGAATTTCTAATTACGTGGGAAATCAGGATTTTCCCACCCTAATCGTATTTAAGGTAAAAGACCCCTCTTTCAGTCCTTATACTCCTCTGATCTTCCTCTTTCTCCATGATCAAGCACGATCAAGTCAAACTGGGATTAACACCAAAGAAGGATCACACCTCCATCCACTGAGTTGTGGCAACAAATCACCAAAAGAGCATCGCAATCATTGTTTTCTCCTCATCTCTCTTTCTTAGGTAAAACTACAAAGATCGGGTTTTTCAATAATCTAGGAGGTAAGACCCAGTTTTCATCTTGATTTTCCTTCCATTGGTCTTAGTTCATTGTTTTGTATCATTCCTAACACTCAAATGGAAGATTTCATGAAGTTAGGGTTAGATCTATAAAAAACCATGACACAGTAGAAAACTCATCTCAAAGACACCTCAAATGGGAAATCTAAACCGTTCATTAGATTCAAAGCTCAAAACCCTAAGAATAGTGAAAACAAATAAAGAATAGGAGTATATGGGGCTCCGATTGAGTTAAAATAAAATGAATGGTTCGGGTTCATCCTCCCCAATGGATGATGTACCCAAGACACATACCAGAACACCCAGGTGCGGATAGCACACCCCAGCGCTTTGTCACGCACACGTGCAGTGTGCACACATGTAGGGACACTGTCGCACACTGTCACAGATGGCCGGGACGCTCGGCGTCTTGGAAACTAGGACTCACATGGGAGTGTCTCAGGGCCTAGGATGCAAGCAGTGCATTTCGCGGTGGGTCCTGGAGTTGGTGCATCATGGGGACGTCGGTTTACACTAGTATCAACTGATGTAAACTGCTCTGCTGGTGTAAACCAATGTAAATTAGATTTTTTATCCAGATTTTGATATGAAATGGTTTTTTTGAGATTCTAGAGGCTATAGAAGCCCAATTTTCAATCTGTGAGGTCTGTTAAATTTGTCTCGAGGACATGGACCTAATTTTAGCATTAGAATCTTGATCTAATCACATTTAGTTAGATCCAATTCATGAAATAGCACCAAATCACTTAGATGAAGTCAATTAAGTGGTGATTAGGCCCTAGAACTTGAACAGTCAGATAATATAAGGTAAGAACTAAGGGTTCTAAAGACCATATTAGGTGTATTTACCCTAGAAATTGATCTAGACCATTAATCTAACCCAAATCTTAGAATTTGTTGATCCAAGAGTGATCTGACCATCGGATCAAGGTGTGAATTTTGGATACACACTAAAATGAGTAGATGAACACGAAATGGAATTGATTAATGATAATTGAAGTTAGAATTTATGCTCTAATTATAAATAGATTCTATAAAGAACGATCCAACAGTTGGATCACCATAGATTCCATTGAGATGGAATAAATTGAATCTTTGAGAATTAGGAAACATTAAATTAACAGACTATAACTCCGATCAATGATCAAATGAAACAGATAGGCATTAAATGTTATGGAAACTGATTTAATATAGGAAAAATCAAACACTTTAGACCGTTGATCTAGATCAAAAGCTAGATTAAGAGGATCACTATATAAATGGATGCAGAAATAGACACAACTTGAGAAAAAAATTATAATAGATTTTTGTTGAGGGAAATAATTAATACGAAATAGTACCATGATACTAACAAGTACATTAGAGGGTGCAAGCTAAGAGGATTACACGCTTGATTAGGTTATCTTTCATTGAGGTTGGTGATAACATTTAATGTTGTATCTTGTTTTCTAAATCCTACATCATCATAACATAATGATTGATTGCAATTACTTGTCACATGGTTATCAATTTCAAATACTTGTAAATTTCAAAGTTTTATGCTATGATTGATACGAGATTTCGATAGTGCATTGAATGGGTTTTCATGATGGATTATTTTATGGTATTGATATTTGCATCACTGAGATTCGTGGATTTTCATACAATTGGTAGTGGAGGCTTGGTGGCTGGTCCTTTTAGAGGCTAAACCTGGGATGAGGATTGTGCCTTGGGGATTGTAACCCACGAGTGCTCCTAATTTTACGAGATACATGATTTCTACTTTTTATGATTTATGACATGTGCTCTCACCTAGTGGATATCATGCTAGGAGCTAGTAGGGTATGCCACCTAACCTTTGAATTTATGATGTGATTATGAAGTGATAGACACCTGCCCATAGATGGCTCTCAGTAGGGGTTTGGTAACATGGGTAGTCCACACTATCGGTTCAGGCCTTCCCATTGGGGCATTCGTTAAGTCTCCCGTTATGGTATCAAAGGGAAGCGATGGTGGTTGAGACCCTGGAGTAGTTGTCACTGCAGCATGATGATCCATACGCTTGTTCTGTATGCTTGCATGATGAGCATGAAGATGTATTGTGTGCTTAGGTGTGACGACACTCAAAGGATTGATATGAGTACTCATGATCTGTTATACGAGTATATGGGATACTCGTGAGACCCATGTACTTTGGGGTGCCCTACTTGTTATTGTATGCTCATTGAGACTGGATCATATCGTATTTTACATCCATGAGATTATCATGTTTTACATCCATGAGGTTCATATTTCATCGTATATGATGTTTTAAGACTATATTGGCATTGCTTATAATACTTATATTTTCATGGAAAATTGACCTACACCTATATCGGCATTGTTATTCGATTTGCCTTTTACGTTCATTTGACATTATATTAAATGCCTATGTACCTACACAAGCAATAGCTTGTTGAGGCATTGCTTTGTTTTGCAATGCATCAAAGATTGAATGCGACAGCAGGAAAGGCAAGGCCATGGTGGGACCGTGATAGTAGTGGGGATCATCTTTACCGTATTGATAGATAGTTCTACATGAGTGATGAGATAGGATATATTTTAGATTTATATTATAGACTGTATATGTGCTAAATTATTAGGACTTGATTATATTGTTGTTAGGGATGTAGCTGTTGACTGAATGGGTCCTAAAGAAGTAAACTTGTTTTGAAAATGTATACTTGACAAATGAAAATTTTATTTGAGTTTTGAGTCGATGGTTGACACTCGAGGTTTTTCTTAAAATGAAATTCATTGAAATTGTTGTTCATTGTTTTGGTTTTCAAAAATTGGGGCCCCA
The DNA here is from genome assembly GCA_035236585.1 of Warburgia ugandensis. Classification (NCBI taxonomy): domain Eukaryota; kingdom Viridiplantae; phylum Streptophyta; class Magnoliopsida; order Canellales; family Canellaceae; genus Warburgia; species Warburgia ugandensis. The sequence goes on from CP141139.1 coordinate 35,048,100, forward strand.
CCTTTCAAATTTTTTATTAAAAAGTGTTGAAAAGCCCTGGTCGTCACATATATGATTTCAAATCCAACAAAAATCTGTACTTATATGTCATGCAATTTGGATAACAAGCAGTATAATAAAATACTAAAATCTCAACTATGTTTTGTATGGCAAATTCATGTTTCAAATCCAAACCATTTAAAATTATTAGTTTCAGGCATCCACCCATGGTGTTTCAAAAGCAATAATAACCATTTCAAAGTATTTCACAAGCTATGTAGTCACAACATACTCTTGTCATGCATCATCTCATACAAATAACCATCCATAAATGGATAGCAAATCATCATCAAATAATAAATAGATAATAAGCACTAAAATCATAAAATGGTAAAATGCAATCAATGTGTCTCACAAAACATATGTAGATAATATCACCTGACTGTCCTCCTTGAGGTCTCCCGAATGTAAAACCACTCAAAATCTAGTTATGAGTACTCATTGATCATGACTACTCATTATAGACATCAAAATTTTAGGGTGCCTCATGCTATTATGCTATACACATGCGAGTCTAAGATCTTGGAATAATGGATCATTTGTGTAGTAGACAAGACTACATTTAGTTCGTCATGTTATGTGCATGAGAGACATGGTGTGCAGGCCATGACCTACCATGATATCATCGTAACCTAATTCGGCCTATTGTGGCTAGCTATCAAATACATGAAAATTTCAAAGGGAAGATGATCAATCCTCAACTCTTTTAGCATGGCATCCACTAGGTCACATATACCAGTCATAACATAATATAATTAGGTATCATCACGTGCCTATGCGAACTTATAAAATAGTTGAAAATCATGCACTGATGAAATCATGCAAGTAAAAGGAACCCTCACAAAGGTCGAGTATGAAGATTATATAGAGTAATATAAATCCTCCTCATTTCATAAATCATGAAATCAATGCATTTTTAAACATAGTCTTATGTAAGAAGTTTTCAACTGTATGATTAAGCCAACATGATATTTCATAACTAAAATTTTTGCATAGAATATAAATACACTTAATTACATGCAATTTAGAGATCAAATGGGCACATTTTTACTATTTTGAATGAAATAGTTTTCACTTTCACAAAAAGCAAATTGGTGTTAAAACTACCTACCTCTTAGGCAAAATTCTTAGTTCAACTATGTCCCTTCTTCCACTCAACTTATCTATCAACTTAGTCAACTTATCAATATTCTAGATTTTCTTGTCAATGTCAAATCATAAACCAACAATTATAAACAAAGTCATTTAACCATGATTTGGTGGCCCAAATCATCTGTTAGTTGTGGAACAATTAGGTTTTAATAGTTCATCACAAATCAACCACAAGAATTGCACAACCTTAACCATATAGGTCGTTAATTTCTGTTTTCATCCATGCATCATCGATCCAATGTCCATCAAGTTCTGGATTATCATATATGTGTCGTTGATTATCAATCAATAGTCCAGATTTGTATTTCCATGTTTCAACCATTGGATGGTGATACTATCTTCAATTCTTAAACCATCCCATGGTCAGATTTCTTCAAATAACATAAAAGTAGTAATATGAGTTGCTAATCCATGTGTCTGTTCACAATATGATGGTCCAGAGTCATTGGATCATTGTTGCCATTCTTGAATTATCATCTCGAATATTCAATTGATGTATATAGTTTAAATTCTTAATTTCATTATTATTTAATATCAAATCTCATCATACATGTTCAGATCTATCAAATTAATACTTTGATATGAAATCCTTCTTCATGGCTAATACTTTAAGTGTCAATGAATGTAATGGCAATGTCTGATCATCAATTCAACATTGCCTACCTAAATTCCAACAGTGACTCATTAGATGACTAAGATCATTTAATGTGTCACATTTTTGGATCAGCAATTTTTTTTATTCATTATGTGTCAATTTGGGATTGGGAATTCAATGGCAACACTTTGATCATCGATCCAACATTTCTGGCCTAAAATCTAACAATGACTGATCGAACAGCTAGGATTGTTTGGTCAATCTCAAGTCTAGATGAATGATATCAGTCATATCTAAGCCAATCCAAGTTTATATTTCATGTTTTATTAACATGGATTAAGAAATCAATGGTTGGATCATTAAAAAATCCTAGATCTAGCATGGAACCGTATGGATTTAGATAAAAAAAATTCACTTCCCACCTCTTAGGCATGTCTCCAGTATTCAATCTTCACTGGATGAGCTGGATCGACCATTCCTTTTTGATTAAGCTCTCTGATCATTGTGCATGCTAATCTCTTCTCTAATTGACTCATAAAAATGACTAGGATCTCCAATTTGCCTTAGGGCTTTTGTAGATTGGAGGATGGGAACACTTTGAACAGTGCAAATTGTTCAAAACCCTCATTAATTGCTCTATCACCTTTGTCATCTGTGACACCCAGGGTTTTCCAAATCCTTTTCATTATGTATACGAAAATAATAATAGTTTATTAATAGAAAATAGATGGGATCCCAGAAAATTAAAAATCATAATTTTAAACCTTTCACAGCGTCAAGAAAAATACCAATGAAGAAAACCCTGAGGGTCATTTCACCTCAAAAACTACACTGAATAAACAGAACCAAAAGTAAACCTTTTGAGCATGCTCACAAATTAAAACCACGATGAAATTTTTGCAACTGTAAAGATACATGATAGTGAAAGTTCCAAAGCTCTAGGGTCTGTCCAAGATCATCACGTCATCCATATATAAGCATATGAACACTATATAGTGATATGGGTCTAATCTATCAATATATACAACGACTAAATAAAATGCCAAAAAAAACCAATACTAGTCCAACAACTGTACACCATTCTGTCCCTGAATGTGATAGTATCTGGTCCTCAAGCCCCCATCCAGCTCCACTCTATTCTGCCTGCTTCCCTTTCTGATCGTCGCTCTCTAGTTTTGAGGCATTGCAAAACAAAGCAATGCCTCAGCAAGCCATGCTTGTGTAGGTGATATGCATTCAAGTAACTCAATAAAAACAAATCACGTGGCGCAAGGCATACAGATTGTAAAATGATCAAACATATATATAAAGCCTGAAATGACATGATGAAGGACATACCAAGTCCATGAAATAAAGAAGGTATCATCAATTATGATATCAGGACATGCACAATCCCAGAAAATCTAGAAACACATGAATGCATGTCAAAAGTATCGAACATCATATATAGTCAAGCCCTCTGAGTGTCTCAAGTACACTCACGACAATGTGGGGTTAGCTCTCTGTACTATCCGCTTTCACCCTTTCACCTTTGCACCCTCACAGGCACTCACGGGAATGACGCGTTCCACTTTCGCTTTCACCCTTGCACCCTCACGGACACTCAAGCACTCACGAAAAGTTGCGTTACACGCCCGCTTTCACCCTTTCACCCTCACGGGCACTCAGGCACTCACGGGGTGAAGAAATGCATCCTACCATAGGATCAATAGTCTCAACATCAAGACAAAGTGACTCTCACATGTCAAAAATACCAATAATCAAGTGAATATCACAAAAATATCAGAAACAGTGCATGTAATAACCACCCGAAAGATAGCATGCACATGAGAAACTACATGCTGAAATTAATCTCATGCATATGGTAAGACATAAATCATATGCCTCAAAATTCAGCTCACTAAATCATCATTTGAGAATCATGGAAAAATTATGAATGAAATCACCTACCTCAGTATCACAATATCCCAAACACGTGTAAACGATATCAAGCTGTATGCCCTGATGTACCTATCACACCATAAATCATTTTTAATTATTAGACCTCTCATTGTCTCCATGATCCCTAAAGTTTCTATTTCATTTAGTAAACCACAATTATCTTTGTGATTACGTGTCGATTTGACAGTCTGATCATGCTTTGATCAACACCTCTCAAGGGACTGCTCAGATCAATCATCGGGATCATTGTTTCTTGACAATTCAATAGGGCTTGTTCTTGTAATCTCATAATCATGTCATATTTAACATATACAACCAAAATCTAAAGCCTGATCATCTATTAATCGGCTTAATCTAAGTCATTGAATAGTGCTTAGTGATACAATCACAGCGCCTCTTTCGGATCATGATTTGGACCTTTGTAACTCCTAAAATCATGTTTTTTCTGAATAAAGGGTCAAAAATACCAAAAATCAAGAAAATGGGTCCGCCGCACGTGCAGCACGTGTCGTTCGCACGCGCGTTCGCTGTGTGTGGTGTGCGTATGGAACCGGCATGCATGGCTCATGCGTCTGTCAATGTGCTCTGCACGTGGGGGCAAAAACAGAGCGTGGCACATTCCTGCAGCACCACGTGGCGCACACTCACTGTGACGCGTGGCGTGCACTCACCGCGCCGCATGGTGCGCACTCATCGCGCCGTGTGGCGCTCCCTCGTCCGCTTGTTTTCTTCCCGGTGCGGGTGGCCATTGCTGGGAATGACAACCGAACTGGTTCGCCGTCGCCGGTGACCCTAGGTGCTCCATTTTTTGCAATTTTTACACCTATGTGTCTAGTTTTTCACATACATTCCATTTCCACCCTCCATTTTCACAAATTCATTCATTTTCTACCATTTTTCCATGATTTTTGCTTCGTTTCTTAAAACCCTCACCTACTGTTTTTGGGGGTTTTTTGGCGTCTCTAGCCGTTCGATCCCCCCATGAAACATCATGGGTCTGTTTCTTGCATCATCACGTATAGGATGAACGGCCCAGATCCTCATCTGGCACCATTCCATCGACTTATTTTGAAAACAATACTAATGCACCTCCTCACCAAAAAACGGCAATCCACGCCGTTTTTCGGCCCTAAAACAATGAACAAGCATAACAATTAGAGATGGGGAAAAGCATGGGGGTTGGCCTACCTCAATCTAGTCGGCCATTCCCAATGGCCTTCTGAAGATTGATGGCGTCCTCGCCGGGAACTTGTCGCCGGTGGGTCAGTTACGAGATAAGAGAGGAGGGGGAGGGAAGTGCATTTGAGGCACTCCCCCCTCTAAATTTTTACCTATATACATCCTTTCATTTTCATTTTTTTTCCTAATCTTTAAAATAGTAAGTGTTACACCATGTGAAGCCTGGGCCGATGAGGGCGGGCTAGTGAGGGCAGGCCAAGAAGGCTGGCAGGCTTCTAGGCAAGGTGAGGTACTAAGAGTTAGTCCCACATTGCTAGGGGAGGAGTTCTGGGCTGATGATAAAGGGTTGGTGGTGTCTCATAGTAACAACGCGTTTTTTCCTATAGGGGAAGAGCTAAGCCGTGAGGGGTGTATGGGCACCCCAAAGAGGACAATATTGTTAATGTGGGTAGACCCCGGTTCGTTACAGTGGTATCAGAGCCTAACCCCAACCCGGTGTGGATGGCTAGCCGCACGCGGGCACTCGCGTGTAACACGCGGGCACTCGCGTGTGACACGCGGGGACACGTGTCCCCTAAGGGGGAGAGGTGAAGCCTTGGCCAATGAGGGCGGGCTGATGAGGGTAGGCCAAGAAGGCTGGTAGGCTTCTAGGCAAGGTGAGGTACTGAGAGTTAGTCCCACATCGCTAGGGGAAGGAGTTCTGGGCTGTTGATAAAGGGTTGGTGGTCTCTCATGGTAACAACGCCTTTTCCCCTCCAGGGGAAGAATAAAACCGTGAGGGGTGTATGGGCACCCTAAAGCGAACAATATTGTTACTGTGGGTAAACCCTGGTTCGTTACATCATCTCTATCAGCCCCCTCTTTTTACAGTCACCAGAATGTTCCCCTTGCTGGAATGAATATAGGCAGGGACGCTCTCTTTCTTTCCTCTTCTGCCTCTTATTCCCCTTTTTCTTCCACTCTCGACTTTCTCTTTTTGCCAAGTTGGAGTAATAGATTGAAAGGTCTGTTTCGACTTTCTTTGAGGAGAGAGGTTATATATATAAAACCAACCCCCCTCCTTAAGTAAATGTCATTCTTTTTTTTCTTTTTTTTGTTGGGTGATTCTCTTATAGGAGTGCCAATATCAAAATGGCCCCCTCCCATTAAGTAAAGATCTTTTCTTATTTATTTATTCATTTATTAAAATATCCTCAATATTTATAAATTCATAACTTCTCCATCTAGACTCAAATTTTAGTGTTCTTTATGTCATTAGAATCATTTCCTTAAGCATAATCCAATTATTAAGGTTTAAAGGGTTAATTAAATACATTTTAAAAGGTAAATTCTATGAAGCTTAAAACATAAAATTTTAAATTTATATTTCATCCAAAAATAATTTGAAATAGAATTTAAAAATTAAGGTTATTACATTGTTCCTCATAGGAATTTTATCCTTAAAATTCTTTTTACATCAATCCTTAAAAAAGTTGAGGATGTATGTGTCTCATCTGCTCCTCAATCTCCCATGTAGCCTCCTCTAGTGAATGATGTTGCCAAAGAACTTTGATCAAAGGAATGCTCTTATTCCTTTGTTCCTGCACCTTGCGATCTAAAATTTGTACAGTTTTTTCACATAGGTCAGGTCTGGTCTTAGTTATGTAGGTATGTGCTTAAGCACATCGGATGGATTCGCTATATAATATACATAAACATCATGAACATCTACTAGTTGCAATGACAAGGCCAATTGATAGGCTATTGGTCTAACCCTTTTCAAGATCTTAAATGGGCTAATGAACTGGAGACTGAACTTCTCCTTGACTCCAAATCTCATCGCACCTTTCATTGGAGAGATGTTCAAAAATACGTGATCTCTAACAACAAACTCCACATCTCTACTGCCCTTGATACTGTAGCTCGTCTAGTGCCTGCGATCAATTAAAAGTCACTTTTAGATTAACTAGACTTTATCAACATACTGCTCAACTAGCTAGGATATCAACAATCGTCTCTGTCCCATATCATGCCAGCACAAGGGTGATTAGCATAGTCTCCCATTAAGCACCTCATAAGGAGCCATGTCAATACTAGCATGAAAGCTATTGTTATATGTGAACTCAACCAGTGGTAAGTGGTCATAGTGGCCATAACGCCTCCTGAATGCTATCTTAAAGATCTCATCCTTCAGAATTCTCAACTAGTGGTAACCCATCCTCAAACTGATCTTCAAAAGAATCTATGCTGACTGATGCTGATTAAAGAGGTCATCAATCCTAGGTAAAATGTAGCATTTCTTCACCATCACACTATTCAACATATGGTAAGCAATCAGGGTCAGATTGATATGTCCTTCTTCTTCATGAAGAGAACTAGTGCTCCCCAAGGTGATCCACTTAGTTTAAAGAATCCCTTGTTAAGCAACTCCTGAAGCCGTGTCTTGAGCGCTCTCAACTTAGTTGGTGTCATCCTATATAGTGCCCTAGAGATAGAAGTCATGCTTGACACTAGCTCAATGGTGAAGTCAATCTACCTCTGAGGTAGTAGTTCAGGAAGCTCTCCTTAGGAAAGACATCATTGAACTCCTTGACCATGTCTAGCTCATTAATTTGAGGTCACTCTGCCTCTACTACCACCACACTAGCTAAAAATGACTAACTCCTGTTCCAGATATGTTTGACTACCCTCAAGGCCAAAATGAAGCGTGCTCACATTGCATCTTATCATTCCTGAAATGAGACTATTGGGTGCCCCAGCGAGCATAAAGTAATCCTCTTTCTACAACAATCTACCATTGCCCAATATTTTACCAGCCAATCTAACCTTAAGATGACATCAAAATCCACCATGTCAATGAGGATAAGGTTTGCTTCGATCCTCTCACCCATGATCATAATGGGTACTTCCGAGAGAAACTGTCTGATTACAATTGACTCTCTTAATGAAGTCATCACATCCAGCTTGAATCCCAAAGCATGTACAACCATATATACACATGGGGCAAACTGACATGAAATAAAAGAATGGGTAGACCCTGAGTCAAATAGAGTATTTGCATGTTTATTTGTAAATAGAAAAGTACCTTCAACGGCTGCATCTAATGCTTATTCCTATCTCGAGGTAATGGCGCACACTTTCCCTTGACTAAGGGGAATTGCATATGTCCTGGCTCCATTGTCTATTTGCATGTCTCCTAGGACAGCCCCTAACAAAGAGCCCAATATCACTGCAAACGTACCATGTCTGTTTGTCCCCATGTTTCCCAGAACAGCCCTTGGCAAAGTGCCAAATATCACTGCATACATAGAATCATAAGGGTATTGTAGATGTTGCTGCTGTTGTAGTGTCTTTGTCCTGGCATAGAGCAATTTTTACTAGAATGGCGTCTCCTATATTTTTGATAGAATCTTCTATCATAACCAATGCCCTACCTAGCAGGGTACTGCTGCGTGTGAGTTCTTTGTGTCTTTGTCAAAGAGAAAGGCCTCTTATGCTTATGAAGCTATCTTGCACTACCCCTCTTAGACTCCTACCACTCTGTCTGAGCCCTAAGGGGATCCCTCTCCAACATGGAGGCTACGTCAATTGTCCATTCCTGGGATGAGACGTTCATTGTTGTCTGTGTCGGTGCTTAATACTGCTACTATAGGTGTGGCAATAGGTTCTGAATCACCTAGGCCACAATATCTGGCACAAGATTACCCTACCCCGAAGACTCGGTAGGTGCCACGGTAGGAGTAGTAGCAATTGACTTTTTTTTCTTCCAACAAGTCATCTATTCAAGGTCAACCCAAATGGGTATAAGTTTCCTTTTCTTACTCGCTTTTGACGATGGCACTTGTGTATTTATTATGACCTTTGGGCATATTGGACTGACTATGAAAGGATTGATTAGCTCTAATATCAACTATGACACCACGATTTTTATACAACATTTTCATAAAATGTTTTCCAAATGTGAGGCCCTAAGTTTTGAAGATGCTTCTAAAAATTAACTAGTGGAAAATATTTTCTATAGAAAGACTTTTTAGAAATCCCAGTGTCATTTTTTTTTCTTTTACAAAATATAGCCTTTGGGGTAAAATGATTATTTCACTTTTACCAAAAATCTAGTAGAGTTTCCTTTGCATTTTGGACCTAATAGATTTTTTTGCATGGGTTGCAGTGTCACTGATAAACACAATATATCAAAATAATATAAGGGAGACTTTGTCTCTATTAAGCAATGTACTCATATTTATATATAGATTGACAATCAAGGTTTAACAAAAACAAAACAAACATTTAGAAATTTAATATTTTCTACCAAGATCAATCAATCACAACCACATATCCAAGACTTAGTATTACATGTCCACATGTTCAATAAACAAAGGTAATAACCATAAACCTACTACATCAATTCTTAGATAATTTCACAGAAGTGTTCACCTGTTTGATGTTATCTCCTTTGATTTCTTTTGCAACTTCAAATATGGTCTCCTACTCCCTTCTCTCCGTTCTATTTCTTCAATCCTAATATATTGTAAACAAATACAATATCTAAGCAAGCTTTCTCTTGGATAGGTAGCTTCATCATCGAATATGACAATTTATCCCATTTCAAGTCCAGTAGAATTCTAAAGTTATATGTCATGCAGTTCTGAAGAATATGATGCATAATAACTAGTATAATAAAAACTAAAATCTCATGTATGGTCTATTTGGTATTCTATGCCAAACTATTTCAAATTATTAGTTTTAGGCATCGACACAAAATGTTTTAAAAGTAATAATAAGCATTGAAAAGTATTTCACAAATTATGCAATCATAATATACTCTTGTTGTGCATTATCTCATATGTGTACCCATCCACAAATTGATAGTAAATCATCATCAAATAATAAATAGAAGAGAAGCATTAAATTCATAAAATGAATAAAGATAAGCAATATGACTCATAAAACATATGTAGATAATATCACCTAACTACCCTCCTTACTGTCTCTCAAGTGTAAAACCACTCAAAATTTGGCTATCCGCCATTGGTCATGTGTATTATTGTAGACCTAAAATTTTAAGGTGTCATGCACCTCTCACGCTATATGCATACGAGTCTCAAATCTCAGAATAATGGAATATATGTGTAACAAACAAGATTACGTCAAGTTTGAACTACCCACCAATACTAGAATAAGTAATGAATCACGCCATGTGCATGGGAGATACGGTTTATAGGTCATGACCTACCCATGATGTTGTCGTAACTTGATTTGACCTATTATGGCCAAGTATCAAATATATGAAAATTTTAGAAGGATGATGTGTTTCAAACTCTCTTAGCATAGTGTCCACCAAGTCCCATACACATCATAACATAATATAACTAGGCATCATCATGTGCCTCTATGACTTATAAAATAGTAAAAAATCATGTGCTGGTGAAATCATGCAAGTCAAATCTCATGGCACTACATAGCTATGGAAAAGAAACCCTCACATGGGTCAAGGATGAGGATTATGCATGATAATATCAATCCTCATCATTTCATAAATTATGAAATCAATGCATTTGGAAACACAGTCTCATATAATAAGTTTTGAACCATATGATTAAGCTGACATGATATTTCTTAGCTGATATTTTTGCATTGAGGTACACTCAACTACATGCAATTTAGAATCATACTATCACATTTTTACTATTTTGAATGAAATAGTCTCCATAGTTTTCACGTTTACAAAAAGTATATCGATGTTAAAACTAATTACCACTTAGGAAAAATACTCAATTTAGCTATGTCCCTTCTTCAACTCAACTTATCAATCAACCTAGTCAACTGGTTGATATTTCAAATTTTCTTGTCAATGTGAAATCATAGACTAACATTACAAAAAATGTCTTTTAACCATGATACGTGGTCCATATCATCTGTGTATCGTGGAATCATTAGGTTTTAATAATTCATCACTAATCAACCACAAAAATAGTAAAATCTCAACCATATAAGTTGTTTATACGTGTTTCAATCCATGGATCATTGATTCAGTGTCCATCAAGTTTTGGATTATCAGATCTATGCCATTGATTATTGATCTGCAGTTTAGATTTGTATTTCCATGTTCTAACCATCGAATGATGATCTTATCTTCAATTCTCTACCCATCCTATAGTTAGATTTCATTAGATAACAACGAAGTAATAATATTGGTTACTAATCTTATGATGGTTCAGTGTCGTTGGAATCACTTCTCCAAGTATAATCTAATTATTTAAATTTTAAAGGATCAACTAAATGTCTTTCAAAAGGTCAATTTTGTGGAACTTAAAACATGAAAATTTGATTCATCCAAAAATAATTTGGAAATTATTCGAAATGGAATTTAAAAATTGAGGTTTTTACACCAAGGGTAAGGACATAATTGTCTAATAGTATTTGTAGCCCCATCCAAGGAAGCTCAAGAACTTAGGCCCAAATAAAGAGGAAGAGGTAATGATTGGTGGGTGGTTTTAGGGGTTTCTTAGGGTCATTCTAGGAGCCTTGCCTCACAAAACAAGTGTATCACCCATCAAGTAAGGCTTCCTTGTATAAAGTGGGTGCCACCAAGTCCCTCTCATTCATGGGTAGTCATTCAAATGTCTAAGAAGTTTTGATGATTTACCTTGCTAGGTCTTCAGGATTCTAAAGATTTGTTCTCTTTGTTTTCAAGTGTTGGAGACTCTCCTCTTTTCCTGTTCGATCTAAGCTTCTTAAGGCTTTGATTGTTCTTCAAGTTCCTCAGGTTCTTAGAGACCTAATACTTGTGATCACATATTACCATAACCTTTGGACTTAAAATATGAAGACAAGTTTTTATACATTTTAAAACTCAAAACTTGTAATTTTTAGATTCACATACTCTTTGAAGACTTGAGATCCACATGGTACTTTTTGCCAAGACACTATTGTAATGGTTTAAAAGGTAAAGAACTAAGAATTTGTATTTTAGAAGCAAATCTTTTTCTCTAATTTTCTAAGGAATCAATATTGGAGGCAAAAGTGCCAATTGATTTGATTGATCAAATCAAGTGAGAATAGATAGAAACTAGCTAGGTTAAATTTTCAAGATAGAGCTATCCTTTACACAATTTGGGAGCCTTGAATTATCTTCAAGAAGCTTATTTCAAAGTGTGTCTCTAAGCTAAGATTCATTGAATTCAATTTTTGTAAGTCTAAGTATTTTACTACTTATTTCCAACATAATGAGTAGCTTGTTATGATTAGAGGGCTTCACTTGAGATGGAGTGGTGAAATGTGCTTAGATAGAATGAGATGGATGGAATGATGAACTAAAAAGAGGAGATTATATAAGTTATAATGAGAAATGATATTTTTCCGCCCCTTTGTACTAATTACACTCTTTCATTTTAGGGTTTGAAATACTTTTTATTTCTAAAGGGCCCACCCATTTTGCATTGAAATAGTTAAGATGAATTATCTTGCATATATCTAAATAGAAACAAGTGAATACTCACTCAATATGGGATACATGTGTGGCCACTTTGCATGAAACCTATGTATGGGCCCATTTTGTATGAATCTTCTGTGGCCCCATTCTAATAGAATGTGACATTGGACATTTATATTTGATACACTTTGCATGGAGTCTGTCTGGGCCCATTTTGATCACCAATAACATAGAATTGCTATAGGTCCCCTCCTAAAAGCTTGTGTGGACCCCTTTCTCATGTTAGGTGTAGCTATGGAGAAGGTAGGGGGAGAAATTAGTGCTTTCTTTTTCTCTCTTCTCATCTCAAGCAAAAATTCAGTATCATTGTAACTTTTGGGAGAGAGCAAATAACCTAATGAGGAGGCACAAGATTATATTCACCATCTTGATGTTCAATCCTCAAAGAATCACTTACAAGAAAATGAGATGAGAAATCTGAAATTCAAGTAGCATTAATAGGCAAATAGGTTGAGCCATCCAAAACTCAAGCCATGTTACTCCAACTAAGCTCATGTAACTCCATCTGATGATTCATTAGCATTGTGTTAGAAAACCATCTAGACACACTTGACTTGCTAAGACATTCTTGATGAAAATAGACCCTTGGAATTCTATTTTTCTTGGCATACACTTAGGAGTAAAGAAAAAATAAAGGACCCATCTAAACAAAGATAGACAAAGTATAGCAATTAAGATCCTCAAACAAATTTGCACCTTTGCCTACTTATATCTTTTAGCCATAACCTTTCAAAAACAAAATTAAAATTTGAAATCCAAAACCCTTTACTCTCTCTCTCTCTCTCTCTCTCTCTCTCTCTCTCTCTCTCTCTCTCTCTCTCTCTCTCTCTCTCTCTCTCTCTCTCTCTCTCTCTCTCTCTCTCTCTCTCTCTCATATGGTGCTCCTAGCACAAATGGGACCGTATGTCAAGCAGAGAGAAAATGGGTAGTATACACACTGTTTGTCTTTTTTCCTAGATCCAAACTATTCATCTAATTCGGCCTCATCTAAATGGTTTGGGTACAAAACATTACATCTATAGTATAACTTTAAGTCCTTTATTAAATTCCTTATGGTTGAAAACTAGATTGTGTAAATAAAAAACATTCTCTCCTTAGAATACTATAGTCTTTTCAACCACTAGGGACCCAATGAAGGAGGCTTACATGTATCCTTTACATGAAGTCTAGTACTAGGCCAACTAGACAAGGTCAAATGATATGAACAATTTAAATCTAGGAAAAAAGAGAAGTGAGCTCTGTATCATTTCTCTCTTTGCTTGACACATGCTTCTATTTATTACCGAAGAACAATATAATTCCTCATCCTCTCTCTCTCTCTCTCTCTCTCTCTCTCTCTCTCTCTCTCTCTCTCTCTCTCTCTCTCTCTCTCTCTCTCTCTCTCTCTCTCTCTCTCTCTCTCTCTCTCTCTCTCTCTCTCTCTCTATGTATGTATGTATGTATGTGTGTATGTATATCTTTGCATGTGTTATGTTGCATGCTTGTATGTCTATCCTTTCTTAGTGTATGAGACATTGTTTGTTGCTTAGGCATGTAAATTCCAATGCTTTATACAAGCACTTAAAAAGCACATGTTGAAGCTGCCTTTTAGTTGTCTACACCATTCATCAACCGCATCCAATGTAGATAGATATAACATCCTAACAATGACACATAATACACAAGTTCAATCCTTTTCTTGATCAAGATTTTTTTTCTTGGTGCAAGCAGAGGTTAGATTAAAGAGAGAAGAAAAGTATATATGTACAGATACATATTATTATAATCCCATATACTACAAAATTAAAGTTTGGATTGTTGCGTCTTAGAGGAATATTTGGGTTCTTAATAGAGAAGATCTATGGTCATTTTTTATCTTTTCCATCTTGTGTAATATTTCTCTCATTTACACTCTACCAAATGATTGAGAATGATCATCTCTAATTTTATTGGCAGCATCACATTTAGCAAGTTTTCCTAAATGTGGCTTCCCAATCCCATTCTTACTTGAGGACATTTTTAGGATTATAAGGATCCATGTTTTCAATTGTCCTCAAATCATCTTAAGAAAGAATTTCTCCAATATTCCTAGAGGTTTTAGTTGTTATCTCATGACTAACTAATAAATGTAATATTTAAATTATAACTACAAAGTAGTAACCAAATATAGAATTAACATATTAATAGATCTTATTCATTATACAAAATTTGATAAAGTAATTATTGGCTTGTAAGTGCATACATTCTCAACATCGAGGACTATTAAACCACATGAAAGAGGCCTCAATATTACAAAATAACTGACTATAGCAGCTGCCATTCACTTTTCTTTCCCATCATATGTGTGTCAACAAGGCTTGGTCCACCTCTTGACCTTCTCCTTCCACTCACTGCTCATCATCTATGCTTACCAAGTCAATGATCTATGTCCAAAGAGATGCAAGGATCACTTCAAATCCTTGGCACTTCAAAAAATATAATATTAGCTTCATCTACAAGAGATAAGTCCTCAAGTAATGTTGACCACTCAACAAAGTTATTAATTTGATGTGAAATGCTAAATTGATTGCAAAGGGAGGTGTGTCAAGTGATCACATTTTTTTAATGCCCTCTATTCTCTTTGTTCTCAAGCTTTGGATGTCTAACATGTCAAAAAAGTATGTGGATTGGAATCTTCTAACTTCTAATGCATTGCACTTGAAATGAACTAATAGAAACTTCGATAAACAATAGCCTAAATTTTAAACATAGAATCAACCAGTGGATGCACTTTCTCATGCATAGGACGTCCAAAGGAGAAGCAAGGAGATGATACAACTTGGATCATGCGAAAATGATCAACAAAACAAAAGGCGTAGCATTATCCTGCTAATATAACTAGCAAAATTCTTGCCCAGTAGAAGTAGAGGCAAAGGACTTGCTGCAACCTATATAGGTGAATCCATGGAAGGTCATCATTAACAAGCTTTTGAAATAGTCTTGTTTTTTATTTTTTGAGGAAAAAAAAAAAAACAAGACCATTCCAACTCATGGGTGGCCGAAAATAATTTACTTGGAGGTGCACTCCAAAATTTTCTAGTTGCTGACAACAACTCCCTTTGAGATCAATTTAGCATTCCTTTAGTTTGATTATATAAGGGCACAATAATTCCAAAAGAAATTTTGGTGGCCCCACATCGACTTTGACAGGGTTAACTTTTTAAGAAAAATATAGTTTACAATCATAAACTATTAGTTTGTTACACACTAATTCCTAAAATATTGTTTTGTAAATTAGTCCATAAACTATTTAATAATTTTATGCCACAAGTCCTTCCATCCAACTTCCATCAATATACATCAACCGACACTGAAGGAAGTTTGATGTGGGCCTAAAAGGTATATTATACTATTTTAAAATAAATAAATAAATAAATTTCAAGGATGATAAGTGTCTGATTTTGCATAAAAACTACCCAATTAGTTACCCATATGTTATAACTTCTAGAGGTAATATAAGGTTTTTGACCAAAATTTGTAACACATGCATTTTTTGACCT
Source organism: Warburgia ugandensis (assembly GCA_035236585.1). Lineage (NCBI taxonomy): Eukaryota > Viridiplantae > Streptophyta > Magnoliopsida > Canellales > Canellaceae > Warburgia > Warburgia ugandensis. The sequence goes on from CP141139.1 coordinate 35,063,995, forward strand.
TATGACTCAAAAACTTGATATTTTGTAGGTTTCAAGGCTAATCTAAAGTAAGTATGTGATCAGTCATTTTTTAGGATTTAATTAGAGTTTTTAACTTTTTATAGGAAGTGAGATGGTGATTCAATGGTCGAGATTAATTGGGATAAAAATGCAAGATTAAGATGAAAAGATTGAGTCAAAGCTTAAAAGTCATCAATCCAACACTAGATCAAGGCAAGATCATATTTAAGACAAGCAACAAATGCAATTAGAGGAGCCAAAGGTGCTTGAGGTGGGCCCATGCACAAGCCATGCCAAGTCCACCACCTTTGTATGGGTTTTACTTAAGCCACTTAACCATATTCAAGCAATGAATAAGAGGACAAGCTAAGGAGCCAAGCCAACTACCAAAGCTAAGGATTTGAGCCATCAAGGTAAGCCAAGAAAGCCATCTAAGCTAGCCATAAAGTTATGCCAATGGAGCTCTCAAACTTAGCTATCAAGCCATATAAGTTATACTACATGGAAGGCCATGATTGGAGGAGAATCCAAAGAATTATCCTTGAGATTTATGAAGATATTTTGAAGATAATTGAGGAAAAATCCATTAGGAAAATGTATCATGTGCACCAATAGGAAGATACCTCTTCAATTTTAATGTTTTTTTTTTGTGTTTTTCCCACTTTCCACCTCACCACTAAATATTACTATGAATTTCACTTTCTATTCAAGAGTCTTATCTTTCTAAGACTTCCCCACCTTCCTAAACTTATATTCCAACCATCCAATCAATCCCCACTTCCTAGGAGACTACTTAGCCAATCACTTTTCTCCACCTCACTTCTCTCTCTCTCTCTCTCTCTCTCTCTCTCTCTCTCTCTCTCTCTCTCTCTCTCTCTCTCTCTCTCTCTCTCTCTCTCTCTCTCTCTCTCTCTCTCTCTCTCTCTCTCTCTCTCTCTCTCTCTCTCTCTCTCTCTCTCCTTATCCAACCAACCAACTTCCCATAATCCAATGAGCTCCCATTGTTTTTGAAAGCGGGAGATGCCTCCTCCTAAAAAAGTGGCGTCTCCCACTTTCATGCATTCCAACATTAGCTCCTTTGTTTCCACTTTGATAAAAACCCTAAGTGCATCCAATCCTCTTTCTATTTCATCTCCACCACACCGTCTCTTTAAGTCACCTTAGGAAACTCCATAAACCAAATAAATAAACACCCCAAAGAGGAGTTGAGATAGGGACTCTTGGATAAGGAGAGAATGCACCCTCCAAGGAAGGAGGTGTTCTCCACCCTTCTTCCCTTTTAAGTACCCCAATGTTTTCTCCCTTGTGTAGCCATCTTTTTCAGCCCTTCCATGCCTCTTCTCCTTTTGGTTTGATCTTTATTTGATATACGCTAAGCTTTAGGTTAGTGTTTCCTTCAATTCCTTTGTAGTTTGCTTAAGTTTATTGATTTACTTGTTCCTTGATCCCATGCTTATTTAATCTTGTTTTGGTCCTTAGTTTCCTTGCCATTTGCCTCTTTAATTTCAGTCCTAAGCCCCTTAATCTAAGACTATGACTGTCTTGCAGTGATATCCAAGAGAGTGTAGTTATTAGATTAATTGTCTTACCTTTGATCCTTCTTTAATTCTTGTCCAATCCATACATCTTTTCTCATTGTTTTTCCTTAGTTTCTAGTGAATTTTCTCTTGATTTCTACGCTTGCTTATTCACGATTGATGTTGGAGCATTGAAGAAGGGTTAGCTTGAGGTTTTAGGTTGATTAAGATCAAGTAACATTCATTATAATATGAATTAATTTTTAGATTTGGATTACATGGACTATGGGCTTTATGTTGATGGATTTTGAAATAATTCAATGAAGTTTATTGGTGTTTTCAATTCATACTTATGTCCAACATTAATAGTCTTCATTCTTGAATCTTTACTTGCAGTAGAATTGATCATTTTCATGTTTTACATGTTTCATTCATTGAATGCTTCAAATAGCATGCCATTGGAATTTGTTTGGATGTATTGTTTATGTTGATTTCCAACACTATACACTTCATCTTCACTTGATTTTTCAAGAACCCAATTAGATTAGTAGATTGCTTACTTGATGATTGAGTTATGTCGCATGTTCCAGGTTTTCAAAGTAGTTGATTAGATACATTCCTATCCAATGAATCATGTGTACTTTGCATGGTTACATGCATGATGCTTGGGTAGTTCTCCTTTCTTCGCTTGTCTAGTAATTATTTTCTTTTAATTCTCTTATTTTTAGTTGTATTTTAGTTAGATTTCATTGTTTACAAGTTGTCTCTTGCTTTAGTTTCTAAATTCTTAGTATAGGAAAGTTTCAAATTTAGAAAATTTTCATTTAGCAAAGTTTTATTTTTAGGAATGTTTTTAAGTTTAGCATGTTTACTTTTAGCATAATTTCATCTTTCATGTTTTGCAATTGTTTTTAGTTTCCGTCATTAGTTTAAGTTAAAAATCTCATGATCTTTGACTAGGTTAGATAATTTAAGGAAGGACCCACTAATCACACATTTGTTCTATTCCTCATAGGATCAACCTCCTCACATGAATTACTGCATTTGATTCGTGTGCTTACAAGTTTAATTTAAAAATTACAACAAGGTTTTGGCACCATTGTGGGGGAATTGCAACTATTTGTATAGTAGACCATATCTTAGATTATTTATCTCCAGTCTAGGTTTAGGGTACAATAGTTTAGGGATTTACATCATTTTGCATTTGTTGCTATTTTTCTCATATTCACCATAATTTTTTAATTTTTGTGTGAGGGAAATCGATAAAGGAGCAGTGGCAATCCTGTGGGCCACGGCTTCATCTACATAGATTAGGTTTTTATTGCTTTTGTAGATTAGGATTTAAGTGAAATTGTGGTGAGGTCCTTTGTAATTTAATTTTAATTTATTTTTTTAAATGGGTTGTAATATTGCAATCCAAGTGTGGGGTATTGTAGCCCACACTTGATCATCCTTGGAGCCCTCACTACAAGCAATCCTTACCCAAATTTTATTTTTTAGGATAAAGTACATTTAGTATATGTGGATGGTAGTATAACTTATATAGGTTATGGTCATGTATTGATAAATGTTACATAATACTTAGGATTTCTACATTAGTTTAAGTAATTATTTAACAGAGGTTAGTCTGAGCTCAGCTACAACCTAAGCATAGGCTACATGGTTATAGTGACCTATCTGTTAAGGTATCTAACCCTTTGTTAAGTAGCATATAGGTAGGCATTAATTTGATCTTTGTTCTACATTGCATGTTTACATCTTTATGGTGGAAAAAAACTTAATGTTAGTAAGGGCCCCATAGGAACTCTTATAAGATAAGGACTGGATTTCATCACTAGCTCTTTGGACCACTTAAGAATCAATCAACATCCTTGTATGATGTGATCCCAACCCTTGAACATTAATTTAAAATCAAGTAGAAAAAGACTTAGGATATTGAGCTCATAGGAAGGATGCAATCTATTATCACCCAAATGGCTTTTGAGGTGGTTATAGTGGGTGTCTTAAAATCCAAGGAATTTTTTCATGCCTTCCATTGATGTTGGTTGAGGTCTAAACACTTCCTAGCATGAGGATTGTATTAATCACTTTAGAGCAAAACCCAACTGGTAAGTAGTAGTCAAATCTGGATAAAAGGATGAGCTATCTAGATATTGGTCTACAAAGCTACCACCTATGCTGTAAGAAAAGATAATTAATACACTACTCAATTAGTGAATACTAGGATTTGATTATGTGTCATATAGTTTAAGACTAACATTTAAGCTTCATATAGTTAGAGTTTTTCATTTTTTTTTTAAAATTATTTGTTGTATATAACAAATTTTTTTTCATTGTATACAAAGTTGAGAACCAAGGCCTATTAAGAAGGGGATATATTTCATAAATTAGATACATCGATGGATATGATAGATATTATGGAAGTCAATTGCTTAAGATGATAGCTTCTAGGCAAGCTACTCAACAACATTAATACCATAATGACTATACCTATTCTGAGCATCCATATCCCACTCCTACATGACCAAACAATTCACTATGGATCAAAATGTCATTGTATTATCTCCACTTCAAAATACAAGGTGGAGGAATTATATTGACTACTGTAAAATTTTAAAGATGGGGGATTATCAATATGATTTCCCATAATTCAAAATGTGGTGATCTACTATGTTATAAGGATATCACTACCAAAAATCTCCAAGTGGAGGCAATATATAGACTATCGTCAGATGCTGAAGTAGTGTAAGAAATCTTACCAGTTCATTGTTAGGGTTAGGGTTAGGAAAAGTTAGTTGAACTAGCTAGGTCTAGGTTTAGATGGTTAAATTAGTTATAGGCCATGTCTAGTTGAAGACCTTAAATTTAGCACTTACTAGGAGGCAGTCCAGGAATTTTTTTAGAAAGTCTCATTATTCTACATTATGTTTTCATCATCTAGGTGTCCTATATTTGAAAACATCGAGGACAATGTTTAGTTTAGGTTGGGGGTATAGAAATGATATTTTTAAGTTTTTTTTTGCATTTTAAAAAAATTTAAGAAAAAAAATTTGATAAATTCCTTCATGAAGATGATATTAAAAATTTTGAATATTCAGTTATCTTTTGAAATTTAACTTATTAATAGACTATTTTATTCTTTTTCTAAAGTGTTTCATTAATATTAAATTCAAAACATTAGTTGCACAAAATAGTTATTTATATAGTCTAAGTTGAAGAAAAAAATAAACTTAGAGAGCTTGAAGAAGATCCATGGAGACTTATAACACAAGTAGTTTTGAGCCATTTTTCTTTTTTTGAGGGTTATACATAAATTCAAAATTTTCTTTAGCAGACACTACTTCTTAATTGGTCTCATTATTCTTCATCTTGATCAACTATTAAGAAATTACAAAAGACTATATCATATATCTCTTAAGTTTGTGGTCATTTTTAAGTCATACAAAACCTAAAAAATGGTAGAGGCCATCCTTGGTAAACCAAAGCCTTTAGCCTTTCATATGTTACTTTCCACTAGTGAGCTCATTAAGCCTTTAAAATACAAGCCTTTGTCATTATTAACTAAATAAGCTTTACCTATATTGACCCCTATACTATATCCATTACCTAATTGCTTTAAAAATATGTAGAGAAGATTATAGAATAACTTGAAAAAAATATATATAAACAATACAATTTAAGAAATGAACATCAAAAAGGTTAAAAAGGAGAAAAAGCTCAAAAAGGCTATATAAAGTCAAGTGAAAAAGAAACAAAAGATAGCCATGAAAAAGAAAAATGTTCACTCTTATGAGGAAAAATGGAAAAGTTGTGAATATAGTGATAGAAGACCTTTACATATTTTTCAAACAACCTTTGTTTAGCTCTTACCTAAGTCTCTATTTTATCCTAATAGAAGTCTTAACTTGATCTTAGGAGAAGTATGGCTTGGATATGGTTATAAATGAATAGGGACTTTGTTAATATAACATTCTTAATAATTGATATCTTTTCATGAGACCATTTTTATCATTCTTTCTAAGATACATTCTTTTGTATGAAATATGTGAGAATTTTGGATATGATGAATTCTATTCTAACTCACATATTAATGAGAGATTAAAACTTTTTTGAGTGACAAGTATATCACATGAGAGGTGAAGTCAAAACAAACATTTGGATAATAATTTAGATTATATTTGACTTGAAGACTATAATTATATATGAGCTATAACACACACTCACCTTCCAATGTTTAATGAAATAATGGGATATCTTTAGCACAAGAGTAGTATTTTGACCCTTTTTGTTTATCTTTATTAGCAAACTAAGGTTAAGTATTTAATATAAGTTGAATAATAGAAAGAAAAAAAAGATGATTAAAGGACTTGCACAAAAATTTTTGAGAATTTTGTAGGTATATTCTCTGCAAACACTCACAAGGCCAAACTCGTCCCCTAGGGATGACTTAGGGATTTAAGGGCTTGTTGCATGTGCTAAATGCAATTGTGAGTACATAGGAAAGTGGCACTTTGTATTAGTTTTTGTAAAATATTTTTTCACAAGTTTTGCTTGGCACTAGCAAAATGCTAGTTGGGAGTGTGATAAGTATTGAATTTTGTATAAAAACTGCCTGATTAATTACCCATGTGTTATAACTTATAAGGGTAAAATAGGGTTTTTGACCAAAATTTGTAACACGTGCTTTTTTTGACCTAATGACTCAAAAATTTAATATTTTGTAGGTTTTGAGGCTAATTCAAACTAGGTATGTGATTAATCATATTTTTTTAGGATTTAATTAGAGTTTTGTTACTTTTTGTAGGAAGTGAGATAGTGATTCGACGATTGAGATCGATCATATGAAAATGGAAGATTAAGATCAAAAGATCAAGCCAAAACTTAACTTAAAAGCTATCAATCCAACATGAGATCTAGGTCAAGATCATCTGTAGGACAAGCATCAGATACAGTTACAAGAGGCAAAGGTGCTTGAGTGGGCCCATGCACAAGCCATTCAAAGCCTACCACCTTTACATAGCTTTCACTTAAGCCACCTAACCATATTAAAGCCATGAATAAGAGGACAAGCTACGGAGCCAAGCCAACTACAAAGCTAAGTGTTTGAGCCATCATGCTGAGCCCAGAAAGCCATATAAGCTAGCCATGAAGACAAGCTAACAGAGCTTTCAAACTTAGTCATTAAGCCACATAAGCTATGCTAAATGGAAGGCCATGATTAGAGGAGAATCCAAAGAATTATCCTTTAAATTTATGCAGATATTTTGAATATAATTGAGAAAAAATCTATTAGGATAAGGTAGCATGTGCACCAATAGGAAGATACCTCTTCAATTTTAATGTTTTTCTATTTTTTTTCACTTTTCACCTCACTACTAAACATAACTACGAATTTCACTTTCTATTCAATAGTCTTATCTTTCTAAGACTTCTCACCTTCATAAACTCTTATTCTCTCTCTCTCTCTCTCTCTCTCTCTCTCTCTCTCTCTCTCTCTCTCTCTCTCTCTCTCTCTCTCTCTCTCTCTCTCTCTCTCTCTCTCTCTCTCTCTCTCTCTCTCTCTCTCTCTCTCTCTCTCTCTCTCTCATCCAACCAACCAACTTGCTGTAATCCAAGGAACTCCCACAACTTTTGAAGAGGGAGATGCCTCCTCCTAAAAAAGTGGCATCTCCCACTTTCATGTATTCCAACATTAGTTCCTTTGTTTCCTCTTTGATAAAAACCCTAAGTGGACTTTGATCCTAGCCATCAAATCCTCTTTTCATTTCATCTCCATCACACCTTCTCTTTAAGTCACCTTAGGAAACTCCATAAACCAAATTAATAAACACCCCAAAGAGGAGTGGAGATAGAGACTCTTGGAAAAGGGGAGAATGCACCCTCCAACAAAGAAGGCGTTCTCCACCCTTCATGCCTCTTCTCCTTTCGGTTTGATCTTTATTTGATGTGCTCTAAGTTTCAGGTTAGTGTTTCCTTCAATTCCTTTTGTGGTTTGCCTAAGTTTATTACTTTACTTGTTCCTTGATTTCATACCTATTTAATCTTATTTTGTTCCTTAGTTTCCTTGTTATTTGCCTCTTTAATTTTAGTCCTAGACCCCTTATATCTAAGGCTACAACTCTCTTGTAGTGACAGCCAAGAGAGTGTAGTTATTAGATTAAGTGTCTTGCTTTTGATCCTTCTTTAATTATTATCCAATCCATACCTCTTTCTCATTGTTTTCCCTTACTTTCTAGTAGATTTTTCCTTGATGTATATACTTGCTTATTCATGATTGATGTTGGAGCATTGAAAAGGGTTAGCTTGAAGTTTTAGGTTGATTAAGATCAAGTAGCATTCATTATAATAGGAATTAATTTTCAGATTTGGATTACATGTATTATGGGCTTTATCTTGATGGAATTTAATCTAATTGGGTGAAGTTTATTGAAATTTTCAATTCATGCTTGTGTCCAACAATTAATAATATTCATTCTTGAATGTTTTCTTGCATTAGAATTGATAAATTTCATGTTTTACATGTTCCATTCATTGAATGATTCAAATAGCATGCTGCTAGAATTTGTTTGGATGGATTCTTTATGTTAATTTCCATTACCTTACACTTCATATTTACTTGATTTTCAAGACCTTAATTAGATTAGTAGATTGCATTGATGATTGAATTAGATTGCATGTTCTAGGTTTTCAAAGTAGTTGATTAGATACATTCCTGCCCAATGAATCATGCATACCATTCCATGGTCACACACATGATGCTTGGGTAGTTCTCATTTTTTTTGCTTGTCTAGTAATTGTTTTCCTTTACTTCTCTTGTTTAGTTAGATTCCATGTTTACAAGTTGAATCTTACTTTAGTTTCTAAATTCTTATTTTAGGAAAGTTTCAAATTTAGAAAGTTTTCATTTAGGAAAGTTTTTAAGTTTAACATGTTTTACTTTTAGCATAATTTCATCTGTGATGTCTTGCATTTGTTTTTAGCTTCCATGATTAGTTTAGGTTAAAAATCCCATGATCTTTGGGTAGGTTAGATAACTCAATAAAGGATCCACTCATCACACATTTGTTTGATTCCTTGTGGGATTGACCTCCTCACCTGAATTACTACATTTGATTCATGCGTTTCGAGTTTAACTTAAAAATCACAAGAAAGGACCAAAGTGAATATATATATATATATAATTTAAAGACTAAAATGTATTTTGCAAATAGTTTAACAACTTGCTGGAAGATGACTAGAGTTTTTTGGCATAGAAATTTAAATCTCTTATATTGATATGTTTGTTAGAGTTTTAAAAATTAGATTTTACATCTAGAATCTTAGAGCCTTGATTAACTAACCCTTAAAGGTTGGGTGGTTTTCAGTAAAAAATGGATTCAAATCTTATCAAAGAAGATGGCCAGAGTTTTTTTCTAGCAAGATTTAAATTCTCCTTGTGATGCTCCCCCTTTTTTGGTATTTTGAAAGAAGGTATTTAGATTTAGAAATAAGAAGTTACAATCTACAAGCTCTAAAATTTGGGCAATTTTATGTAATGAATGCATTTGAGGATTCATTGGATAAAAGTTGCCAAATTTCATGGCCAACAATCTTAAAATTTGTGATTTTATGCCTTTTTCCTTATTTTTTGAAAAAAAAAATTAGGTATAGGTTTTAGTTAGACTAATCTATGAAACCCTTATATTTAAAAAAAAAAAAAAAATTATGACAAATAGGTTTAGATTTTCACCAAAAATGATTGTTGGAATTCTTGCCAATCATTTTCTTTAGTGAGATATAGAACTATCTACAGACAAAATTGTAGTCCCTAAGCTATTGCTTTTCCACTTTGGTCCCTAGACTAATCTTGCAAAAATTTATTCTAAAATCCATTGTAATATATACCATGGGTAGCACATCTAATGTTTCTTAGCATTCGTCAATGCATATTGGATGGAAGGACTTATGATGCAAAATTTTTAATAGTTTAGAGACTCATCATTAAGACCTCATCTAAAGTAGGTGTTGATTGTTTAACCGCAAGTGCACATGCTATTGTAGTATAGCTTATGCAAGTACGGGTCGATTCCACGAGGACTTGATTTAAAATGATGGAGTTTTCAATAAAATTCAATTAATAAAAGAATCAAAACAAAGAATATAGCAAAATTCAACTAACAATAAAATAAAATCCATATTTATTCAAGTGTTGCAATGTATACAATTATTTATTCCAAAAACACAGAAAATGCAACGAAATAAGCAGTCCTAGATAAGCCTGTCCTTGGATAATCAGAATGTGGATAAGTTTAAATCGGAATAGCACAGGGACACAGTTGGTATTAAATCAGGGACTCAGATGGAATTAATCTGGGGACACAGATGTAATTTCAGACAAAGGACAGAGTTGGAATTCCTCAGATCTGCCAAGGCAGAAACGTAATTTTCCAAGGTTCTGGTTTTAAATGAAAAACCAGGAAAACGTGGGGAAGAAGGAGGAAGAGGAGGAAGGAGAGAAAGGAAGAAAAGAGGAAAGGGAGAGAAGAAAGATGGGGAGAAAACCCGAGTTGGATTTTCTTTCCCGAGGCGTCCAACTCAGAGAAGAAGGGGAGAGAAAGAAGGGCGCGGGAGTGGAAACCCAACTTGGGTTTCCTTCCCTAGGATGTCCGGTGACTGTGGAAGCTGGAGAAGAAGAGGAGAGGGAAGAAGGAGGAGAAGGTAGAAGAAGGAAGGAGGAAGAGATGGGAGAAAACCCGAGTTGGGTTTTCTTCCCCAGGACTGTCTGACTCGGTATGTGCCCAGGTGCAGCTTTGGTTTGGGCATTGATGGTGCTTTGGGTAGTGCTTAGACCGACTGATCAGGCTAAAGGGAAGACGCTGGAAGCAGGGGTTGATTGGGGCGTCATCTGGGCAATGGAGCAAAAGGATGGGCTTGTGGAAATGACACTGTGGAGCATGGTGTTCCTCAGGCTGACTTAGGCGGTGATGGAGCCATGAATGATGCGGGTCTGTGTTGGCGACGAAGCCTGGACTGGTGGTCTGGGTAGGTGACGAGGAAGAGAATGGATAAGGAGGAGGAGAATAGAGGGGTTCCAGCCGGAAAGGAGCAAAGGTGCTGGGGAATGATGGGAACTACTGGCTCTGCTGGGCAATCCGGTCGAAGAAGAAAAAATGAGAGAGAGCTCGAGAGAAAGAAAGAGGATGGAGAGAGAGCAGAGAGATAGAGAAACACAAGAGGGGGGAATGAGGGACTAACAAAGAGGAGTAGAGAGATTGAGCGAGATGGAAGTAAGTTGAGCAGTGAGAGTTGAAGAAAATAGAGAGAGAGAAAGGGAGGGGGGGGAGAGAAGGAGAAAAATGGTGTAGGAGATAGGTGAAGAAGAGAGGAGCAGAGGTGGGAGACTTTTGACTGAGAAGAGAGGAGGTGATGGGAGGTCATTGGATCTACCTCCTACGTCCAGCCTAACGGAAAGAAGTGAGGATTGTGAGAAGAGAATGGAAAGGGAGAGTGTGTGCGGGTTAAGAGAGGCATGGAGAGGGAAAGAGAGGAGAAAGGGGAGAAAGTTGGCCAGCCCCCCCAAGTGGAGGGAATGAGGGACCTCCACAAACAAGAGAGAGAGAGAGAGAGAGAGAGAGAGAGAGAGAGAGAGAGAGAGAGAGAGAGAGAGAGAGAGAGAGAGAGAGAGAGAGAGAGAGAGAGAGAGAGTTGGGCGGGGTCCACTAGCTTTCCTGGTCTCGCTAGAACTCTGAAAGTATTCAAATTTGTTCTGTCTTAAGACTCTTCAAAATCCTCCTTTTTCCATGAAACTTCATCTGATCTCCATCTAATATCCTTGATTCGATCTGGAGCGTCCATGCCTGAGTCGATTAATCTGCAATGCACAGGACCCAATTAGCACAATCTAAACCATTCATTAGCTTTAATAATCATCTAACCACTAAATTTTATAATTCAATGGTTGGATGGCCAATTAAAGCTAAAATGAAATATTTTATGTAAAATCTTAAAATTAATGGTCTAGATGCTCTCATTAAATACTAAATTAAGGGTATTTTTTATCAAAATTGAACACTTAACAGTAGGGGTCGACCACATGAATCTCATTCCTCCATTCCCCTTTATTAAGTATCATGCTTCATTTAGTTACAAATTTTTTAAATCTTTTCTCACCACTTCGATCCACATTCTTTTGGGCATTCCCCTTACCTTTTTAGGGCCTTCGACTTGCATTGCCTCACTCCTATAACTGATGCCATTTTCAATCTTCGATATACATGCCCAAACTAGCTAAGTCTAGTCTCCCTCATCTTATTACCTATTGGTGCTACTCCTAAGTTTCCTCTAATGTTTTCATTCCTGATTCTATTCCTAATATTTTCATTCCTTCCTCAATGCAATCTTTAGTGCAATCCTACAATGATAGGAAAATCACCAATCTCTCTGCTAGTGGTCCTAACATTAGTTACTGTTTCCTTAAACATATCTTTAATTATGTTTATATACCACTGTGAAACCCCTTTCTTGCCCAATACCCACCATATTAACTCCCTAAGAACCTTATAATAAGCTTTTTCTAAGTCAATAAAGACCATGTTGAGTTCCTTCCTCCTCTCCCTACATTTCTCTCTCAATTGTCTACGCAAGAAAATTGTTTCCATGGTAGACCTCTCAAGCATGAAACCAAATAAATTCTCTAATGCACTTGTCTCATACTATAGCCTCTTCTCAATCACTCTTTCAAAAAGTTTCATAATGCGGCTCATAAGTTTGATCCCCCTATAATTAGTGCAGTTCTGTATATCTTCTTTATTCTTATAAATTGGTACAGTAGAGCTCTTTCTCCATTCATTAAACATTTTTATTTTATTTATAATATTGTTAAACAACTTTGTCAACCAAACTACTCTCATATGCTTCCAAACCTCTATTGGTACACAATTGGGCCCCAAGGCCTATCCTAATTTCATCTTTTCCAAGGCCTCTTTCACTTCAAGTATTCTAATCACATATATACTATCCAATGTTATTTGGGTTTTCATTACTTTCAAACCCTACATTCTTAGGGCAATTGTATTTAGTAATTTTTGAAAGTAAAATTTTTACCTTTATTTGATCTCATCATCTTTGACTAATATCATTTGGTCATCACATATAATGCACTTAACGTGGTCTAAGTCTTTACCCTTCTGTTCTCTTATATTTTCAAGTTTAAATACATATTTCTACCTTCTCTTAATCCTAATCTATTATAGAGATCATCATATGCCTTGAGTGTAGCCTCATTTACTATTTTCTTAGCCACTTTTTTAGCATTCTTATATTACTCAAAGGTTTCGTTATTTCTATTCTTCTACCATGCTTTAAAATGCCCTCATTTTTCTTTAATAACTTTTTGCGTTTTTTTACTCCACCACCAAGTTTCTTTTACTGATTGCCTTTTATAGTTTAGAGATTAAACTACAAAAATAAAAGTTTAGCGACTAATGTGCAATAAAATAATAGTTTAGAGTAGTAAACTATACTTTTTTCTAATTTTTTATACTTACCCCATCAAAGTTTAAAGAGACAAAAAAGGAGGATTCCATGTACCCTATTATGTTTTGTTACTATATGCAAAAATATTTGTTTGAGTTTATTTCTTGAGCACATAAAGATTCTTATTAGCATACCCTTGTGTTTTGTACAATGTTAGAAATATCAAATTCATAAGCTATACACTTATGCTTGGTAACAAGGAGATTGAGCTTGGTATTGTTGCAGAGAATCTCATTTTTTTGTCTTTTCAGATAGCTAAGCAAGATAGCAACATGCATTTCAGCTAAAGCTCTCATTATTCCTCTTTTGGTAGCTTCAGTGAACTAAGGGGAAATTGTTTCTTACATATAATACCATTCTCTGACTTGCATTTGGAAATCATTTTCAATAATACTCTTAGAGTCTTTAATTTTGGGACACTTAATAATAGCATGGATGTCTATGAGTTTCTAACTCTTCTTTACACCTTGGCCCAGTATTATTATTGGTTATAGTCCAAGGAAGCTTGATCAAGAATTTGATATCAATATTGGTTATAAAATTTTAGATATTCGTCAAAATATAACCCAATTGATTTAATGGTTCTGATTTTACATATAAAATTTAGACACTCTAATCTGAGCCATCCAAGTCTCAATACATGTTATTCACTTTTTTTAATTCTTGTCAATTTTAAGCATTTAAATTTTATTTAAACTCTACTTTTAAGTTGAGTCTCCATGTGATCAACCAATAGCAGTAGCCCATGCACTTGCAAAACACACACACACACACACACACACACACACACACACACACACACACACACACACACACACACACACACACACTTCTAAAATAATAAAAAAAGCCCCAAGATCAAGGCAAGAAAACATATACATGCAATGCAATATATTTAGAGCGTATATTAGGACACAGTGCATAGCCTAGCAAAGATGAATGTGATGAGATGATTGGTTTGAATCTTGAGATATTTGGCTCCTGCATGCACTTAGAGTTGCTTAAGGCAAGTTCCATGTAAAATTCTAGAGAGAAAAAACGTGAATTTATGGAAACAAAACGAAAGAAGAAGAATTTAATATTAGGTTCATAGGTCAACAATTTATCTACGTCCTATATTCATGAGAGTCATTCCTACCGTACCTTAGTCGTATTTTGGAAATTTGTCTCTTGATTGAAAAGTCTTCACATGAAGACATTTGACATTTGGCAGGTCAAAAATTGTGCTCACTCATTTCTATCTCTTGCTTGGACAACATATGCTCAGTTATTTGTCATCATTACTTTATACTAGATTAATAGAAGTACAATAGCAGATGGCTAAAATCTGACCATGCTTGACTAAATCGATCTTAAAATCATTGATTTATTGCTTATTTGTGGTGGTCGATGTCTTCTAAATCCATGTATGATGAGTTGTGGGTAAAGACCTTGTCCATCGTATCAGACCTTTGTTTGATCAATCAAAGGACTTCTTGTTCTTGAGATTGAATTATTCCAATGTTTGCCTTCTTTTAAGTTATCATAAACTATGTTTCGCTACTTACCAGTCAAATGACCATCAAATGGTCAACAACGTCCAGCACAGCTGGTCCTTCACAAATCAGCCTCTCCCTTGGAATAAGCTTGGTTGTAGCTCTTTTCTCTGGGCAGACATTAGTCTAGTACTATTAAAGCTAGAGAAAATGAGAAATGCTATTGGGACTAAGCTTTGGGACTGACTATGAAGTCATTCTTAGCTAAGCTTCACCTTTAGATGATTTGGTCCAATCATCTTGCTCATCCTCTCCTATAAAAATCATGCCCATTGGGATAATGCTTCTAGCTACCAATAGTTTTTCCAGTTAAAAACTCAGTAGTTATATAGCTCACTAATAGAGTGAGGGTAAGTAATTTGACTGATTGACTAACAGATCATGAATGTTTGGAATACATATTATGGTTTAAGCACTTAAATGCATAGCTAAAATCTTGGGTCTAAACAATCTAAGGGAGCCAAACAAGATGAATAGGTCAGATAATCCTAAGGTGGGCTTAACTGGACGAGATTTCAGTGTCAAACCTTGAAACTCTATCTGGATAGCATTTCCTAGAAAAAAATACCATCAAATGGTTGAGCTGAGCATCATGTTATGATGAACATTTTCAATTAAATGTACAACTATTAAACATATATAGGTGCGGTTGATGGTTAGGTTATCAAACAATTCATACGTGGGGCGAGCTGGCTATCGCAGGCCAATCAACCAATCGATGAACGAAATTATCCAGGGCAAGTGATCTTCGCTCCCGTAATTGACAGCATTAAATTCTCCATAACCAACCTGTACCAACATACGTTTTGGTTATCCTGTGGCTAATAGCTAGCTCGTTAGGGTCGGGTTTATATGATGGAAGTGGGGCCTATTTCTTTAATAATCTGAACCACGTATCTTGCAGGCCATAATTATCCAATGGTCTTGATCACACATGTTTAATCTATCTTATTCTTGCCTTGTTAGGATTACGAATATAACGTAGTCCACTACCCAAAATGTTAGAAGACTTACAGCCGGCAAAGCAGGTCAAATTTACGGGTACCTGTTTATCTGCAAAAAAGCAGTTTGGATCTAGAAATTGAATCTGTACGATAGTGGTGTAACGAATCCAACCCGTTTAATAAACGGGTAATTAACTCTAAACATTTAGAGGAAACCCTACTTGTAAGGCACTCTCTCAACAGACCACTTCTCCACCGACCAGTGACAGTGATCTCTTTCCGGCCGTGGTTCTCTTTAGTGATCTTTCTCCGGCTGCCTCTCATTCGGGCGATCTCAATCTCTTCGACTGTCCGCTTTCTCTCTCACTGATGATACTCTCCGGCGATCTCTCTCTCACCGGGTGTACGAAAAGCTTCGCAGGCTTTCAAAACTGGGGAAAAGGGGGACGAGGAAGAAACCTTCGTTTCTGGCTTATAATTTAGGTTTCCGAAAAGTCTTTTGTGTTACACAAGTTAGGATTTCTGGCTTTCGTTGTGTAAATTTGTGATTTTTAGACGTTTTCTGGTGTTTACTTAGATTAAGAAGCAGATTTTGGAAGGTCGGGTTGGATTATATAACATCTCGAGCTGTTTAGCGTTTGTTTATAATTTCTCCCATCCTGGAAACCCAGAAGTGATTGTTAATCAAGCCAACTCCCAGGCTTTAATTCACATGAACAGACCGGGAGAATTCGAGATGAAATTATAAATAGTAAGAATGTGTGAAATTCATTTGCAAGTTACATGTGAAATTTATTGGGAGAATAAAATAGTAATTTTTTATCTTGATATGCTATTATTTTATTTTTATGGATTACCCATAAATCTAGTCCGAATGTAGGATGGATTTGGATTGGGTTTTTTAATCCGTTTATAGACGGATTTGAGTATATACAATCCATCTCACCCATCTCGGTTAAGGGTTGGATTGGATTTGATTCGTTTACCCGTTTTGCCCCGCTCTGAGCAAAAGTTTTCACTACAAGAACAGCAACTGCATGATACATAGCTTGTGTTGACTTACTAAGGATTCCTTATGACATCCAAATGATGGCCTTGTATTATCTGAACAATCAAGGCACCAAGTCTTTAATGCATGGCGATTTATGCATCTTATCTTCTTGCTTTGTAGACTTTGTATTTTACAATATATAAATTCAATAAATAAATAAATCTTCCAATCGATTTTCAGGGGTGGCCACTGGCCAGCAATCTTCCATGTACATTTATAGATCAAGCACCTTAGAGAGTTCGGATCGCTCCTACCATGCAATCAACATTTAGATCTTGTTCCTGCAGTGTGAATGTCCTTGACCATGTCGTTGATCAGTAGTTTAGCCATCGCTGTTTTGACTTTTGACGCTCCCGGCCTGGAAGTCAGCCAAGCAACGGGACCCACAAGCAGGTCGTCATCTAACGGTGGAGATAAGGCCGGTAACGAATAACTTCTCCGCCGTTTAGTCCTCTCCAGATCAACGGACTGACATCAGCAGATACGGTTACGGACGTGATCGCGGATCGGTCAAAAGTCCCGTTTACAAGGTCATAAGTTGACTTTCTGTACGGTCACGTCAGAAAATAAATAAATAATTATATGCTAATAGAACGACGACTAAAGTCCCGCGTGTGTTAATTTTACGGCTCTGCTTTCATTCGTACATGTTGACGTGAATAAAATGCCCTGGTGTCGTCCAATTAACCACAAGAATGCCATTCGTTGCCCAAACTTGGAAGATACGACAACAGAGACAGAAGTTTCGAGAAAGCTCTCCAGCGTCCAATCCCTCGAAGAAAGGAAAATGAACGGTCGATGTAACCCTCCCCGCGACTCATAAATTGTCGCCACCAAAACACGTTGATAATGGCACTCCTTGTACTTGAAGGAGGGACAGTGAAGTTTTGTTTAGGAGAGACTGGCTAGCATGGAAAGGCAAGGTAAGGATAGTTGCCACGTTGATGTTAGAAATAACATCAAACATTAGCAGCTACTAAATTAGTGAATGATTAAAAGTAAAAAATTATTATGTTATTTGTTTTTTTGTGTTTTTTATTTTTGACTATTAATTGAATTGTTAGCTACATCTTATACATGTAATAAATTGCTACAGCTGATACCCTCAACATCTAAATTAGTAAAATCTGAGTAACAAAGAGCATGCTACATTATTGGAGTAAGAGCTTCTCGTAGAACCACCAGTTGGACTCATTAAATGATCAACAAGATTATTCAACGCCACCTACATCTTCTTAACCATATCATGAACAAGAGTTGGACTACCAATTAAGGCACTTTCCGGAGAAAAGGACACTTATAGTGGCCCATATATCATACGAAGAGATATATGTTTAAATCTATAACTATAAACTTGCAGATTATCAACAGCATTCCAAATAAATATTTCATAAACATGCTATAGTTAAGCAAAACCTAATAGTTCATCTTTTTCCTAATAAAAATGCTAGAAAGGACATTTTGGGAGCTGGTTATAGGAATGTTGAGTCAAGACAAAATTATTGTGATGCAATGGGTTTATCATTATCTTCTAGATTAACAAATTGGATCACGCCAACACGACACATGTAGACCCCAAAAAGTATACTTCATCCTTAAGCAAATAGAGTACTTCTTTAAGCCGGATCAAAGAAAAAAGTTACAGATAAAAAAGAGCACGTTTCACATGCTCAAGCAAACTAGTGCACCTTTTGGTATCAATTTTCCCATAATATTCAAACTTTTATCACTTGGTTAAGGGTGCTGTATAATATGGACGTACATGGGCTCGTCAATGATCAGAATTCAGAACTACGAACGAGCTGAACACCAAAATCTCTCTCTATGAACAATTCTAAGCCTGATTTGTCAAGGAGGTAAACCATTCGTCATCTACGTTCCAACCGTCTAATGGTAGTGCAGCCTTGCTGGGGTTACCACATCAATCACAGCATGGCCTAGTTTTTGGCTAATTCAACAAATAGATGAATGCTCCAGGCCCGTGGGCACGAGCCTACTGTAAGTGACCTCCAGGCACTGCACTCCACTGTGGTTGGTCCAGCTTGTGTTTGGCAAATAAGCATGGTATGTCTATGGGTTCCCGTACATCCTAAGTTAAGGAACTAGAAGCACAGGTTAGGCAACCACAGTCACGGGTTCATCGTATTGTGTGAAGAAGTAGCACCTCACCGCCGGAGCGTGGTTTGCAATGAGAATGGCCCCTAAATGGAGCATTTCTTCCACAAATATCCGCTTACACATCCATTTGTGGCTCATATTTCTCCCAAAAGGAAAACATGGGCACCCATGAGTTAAAGTGGTAAATACCGAACTCCACAACATTCAACAATTTATATACTCAATTCAAAGTTAAGTCAGACCCAAATATTTGTCTTCACCTGCTAGCCTCACCTTGGACAGGCCGTGGCCCCAAAAATCCTTTCCCCCGTATTTCCCTAGCCACATTCAGTCTGTGCCCGAAAATGAAGGGCTCATAAAATGCACAGTAGCAATAATTAATCTCGGGGCCAAGGAATGAAGGTGGGACTATAAGAGTCAATAGTATACAATCTTACCTTGTATTTTACAAGAAACTATTTTCACGTTTTGAACTCGTGACCTCAATGTCGCATGACGACAACTCTACCATTGTGTCAAGGCTCTCCTTCAAAAGAACAGCCCCGGTGCATGAAGCTCCCGCATATGCAGAGTCTGAAGAAAGAGAGCAGACAACAAGGGTTAATAGTATGAAGCCTTATCTTGTATTTTGCAAGGAATTGTTTCCACGTCTTGAAACCGTGAACTTAAAATTACATAAAGACAACTCTACCGTTGCACCAAGATTCTCCTTCCTCCAAGGCAGATATGCGATAACTCAGTGCACCGAGCTAGATTTGAGTCTCGACATTGGACGCACAGAAACTCAACCAGGACCCCTTGTACCCATTAGGTTGCAGATTTCTATGATTGGCATTACAGGTAGTATTTTAGCCCCATGTTTTGATACACGCACTCCTTATTTACTTGCAGTAAAAGGATCGTCGGATGCCCATTTTTGTACCATCGTAGTCCTAGCTTATTCACCAAGGCACGAGCTAAAAGACTTATTACAGTTACGTGCCTTAACCGAGGAGACAAAATCCCAGCTCGTAATTCCACAAAGAACCATGGGCATTTCCCGCACCTCCAAACCGTCAGTCGCCAATATCCACATTTAAAACTCCAAACATGTTCTCCATCCTCGCAAGCAAATCACTTCGACTCACTCGACGCACAAACCTGCGCTCAACCACCACTGAAAACAGCCAAATTCTTCCTCTCCTTTTTGAAAACCACACCCCAAAAAGCAGCATCCATAATGCCGGCAACGGAATATCAAGGCTCCTCTGTCCCGTTGGCCTTCCTTGGCCGTTCGATCCTCAGTATCCGGCGAAACCACGTCGTAGCCGTCGATACCAGCCGCGAACAAGAAGTAGAAGACTTCGAACTCTTCCAAAAACACGTCGCAGATCGATTCCTCCAACTCTCTTCCGACGGAAACAAACACAAATTCCTCTCTTTGCAGTGGCTGAGCGAACTCCTGGATACATTCCTCTGTTGTGATGCAGAATTCAAAGCCATGTTAATCCTCGGTCGCCATTCAAACTCCATAGCAAAACCTCCATTTGATCGTCTCATCAGCGAGTTACTTGATCGCGCTGTGAAAGCCCTTGACATCTGTAACGCCATAACCGACGGTGTAGATTCGATTTCTCAGTGGCAGAAACAGGCCCAGATCGCTGTTTCGGCTCTCGAGCAACCCTCGGTTGGAGAAGGCCAATTCCGAAGGGCCCAGAAGGCTTTATCGACGCTTGTTAAATCAATGAGCCATGATGAGAAAGAGGGGAATGAGAAACCAACAGATAGAAATTGGTCTTTTGGGAAGAAGACTAGTAATTCTACTGTGGTTAAAGATCGACAGACAAGGCATTTGAGGTCCTTGTCTTGGGGTGTATCAAGAACTTGGTCTGCTTCGAAACAGCTTCAAGGAATGATGGGTAATTTAGTCGCACCAAGAGGGGCAGAATTGACTGGTTTGGCATTGCCGATTTACACCATGAGCACCGTTTTGGTGTTTGCGATGTGGGCCTTGGTTGCTTCCATCCCTTGTCAGGATCGAGTCGGTTTGTCGACGCATTTTCCTGTGCCACCGAGGCAATTGGCGTGGGCGGAGCCATTGATTTGTTTGCAGGAGAAAATTGTTGAAGAGTGGAGGAAGAAGGACAAGGAGAAGAAGAGTTCGGTTGGGTTGATGGAGGAGCTACAGAGATTGGAGCAGAGTGCACATAAGTTGATTGAATTGGGAGACTGTTATCGGGACATGGAGGCCCAGAAAAGAGGTGAGATTGGAATTCAGGCTGGTGAGCTAGGGGAAAGCTGTCGGAGCATGGAAGAGGGATTGGTTCCTTTCAGGAGGCAAATTAGAGAAGTGTTTCACCGGATTGTTCGGAGTCGTACTGAGTTTCTTGATTGCATTGGTCAGGCGGGTCGATCAGCATCCACGCCGGTTTAATAATGGAATTGTGTGAGAGATTTGAATTGGGTTTTGAAACAGGGAGGAAGGTGTTGGACTGTGGTGAATTGAAGAGTCCTTGGAACATCTTCTTTATGATGCTAGCTATCTGGTTTGGTTTGCATGGCATGAAGATTTTGTTATCCAGCAACGAAAGAACTGTGGTAGTTGTCTTTGTTTCCTGGGGATGAAGCTGTGTATGTTGTGATAACTGTTTCGCAATAGAAACAAATTAGTCTCTCCTTGAGAATGGATAAGCTTAAAGAATGGCAGAGCAATATTAGGCCTCATCAACAGAAGTGATTCGGGGGTCATCAGTAGAGAAGCTTGCATCAAAAGCATGATATTATTTAGATTTTACTTGGATGTTTAGCTATTGTAGATAACATAAAAACATTTGTTCAATATCATCTCATTGTTGATTGTAAACTTCTTTGGTTTCATCTATTTTCTCCCTATGTTGAAGATTAACAATTCCTCAGATGGGTTCTTGCCATTTTTTGTCTTCATAAAAATTTTGTCGGTGGGTTTTACCATCAGTTGGTATCAAGACATGGAATCAGTCTCTTGCAAAAATGCAAGGTAAAGCTGTGTACGATAGACCCACCCATGTGGTATGCCTCTTCCCCGGATCTTGCATACGTGATAGCTTCGTGCACCAGGCTGCCCTTTTGTTTTTCTGGTATCTACATGTGTAACATTACTGCAAAGAAACTGACGTTCAAGGCAGTTCAAAGATATGTAACGTTACTGCAAGAAACTGACCTTCAAGGCAGTTCAAAGATGTCAGTTTTCATGTATGAATTTAACCAGATCATAGCTGCTTACTCTAAATTTTCAGGGTAGTACAGATAGTCATGCACTAAGAGGCCATCAGATGGGATGTGACGTGGATATCATTACTTGGTATAGGGAAAGCTAGAATATTCCCTCCGTGCCTGCCATTGATGCCAGAAGAGTCTAAAGAAGATGTGGGAGCATTTTTATGATGCTCATGAAAGGCAATTCTTAAGTTTCTATATACACCTACTCGACTGAACTACATCATGATTTCTATGAAAACATTATCGTATTATAGAATCACTTCAAGGTGCTCCCAAACTACCTTCACATTGCTGCCCAAAATAACAAACATGTTACCATCGCAATGTTTTCTTATGGTTGTCATGTTGTCTGCAAACTACTACCCGCAGAGCAGTCTATATAGTTTCTTGCCATTTGATGTCGCTACAGATCAATATTGCTTGTAGGAATCAATTCACTTGGCTGACAATACTGGTTGCAGACTTGATCATATGATATTTTCTTTATACAGAGTAGTTCAACTGTGGTTGTGGTATATGATCATTTCTCTGTTTGGACTTGAATAACTTTGAGCAGATGGTATTTGTTGACTGGCTTTGGATACTTTCCTTCTTAAATCAATTCACTTGGCTGACAATGCCTGTTGCAGATTTCATCATATGACATTTTCTTCGTAGAGAGTAGTACAACTGTGGCTGTGGTATATGCTCATTTCTCTGTTTGCACTTGAAAAACGTGAGCAGATGACATTGCTTGACTGGTTTTGGACACTTTCCTTCTTAGTTATGACTCCATTCTGTGCTTAACATTTGATAGAGTCAACTTCCAACCAAAGTGCAAGAAGAATGATTTAATCTTAAAATTTGTTTTTAAGTACAACAATACCTCGCTGTGCAGTCAAATTACCTGACTCTTATCTCTGAAATATAGCTGGAAATCACTTACAATGGGCTTCTACACCAAAACACTTGTCAGAGAAAGCAGAAGAACTTTTCCCATCCAAACTAAGAGTATTACCGTTCTCATATTCACAGACCAGACCCTGTTGTTTGTTCTTCTCATAAAATCTGTGTTTCCAGCCAATACCCATAGACTGACACAGTTTGGTGCCCCACTGCAGTGAAGAGCTAATGTGGCATTCTCTACCAATGCATGGACCACGTTCTGCAGAGGCGGTGTGGTGGTTTGCATCTCTCTTCAACAGGAATCGAAGTCTCCGTTAGCTGCAAGTTTGAACTTGTAGTAAATAACAGGGGGATGAGAATATTGCTAACAGATTAAATGATATTATGAAAAATATCTGGCAAAAGCATGAACAGATATTAGTGGGATTTGCTTCAGATAATTCGTGAAGAGAGAATCGTCGAGGGGTTAATCTGCAGTGCCAAAATGATACAGAGCCAAATGGCATGTGAAACCAGATGGCTAAAAGCAGGATATTGCATGGAAGCCTGCATCATTACAAAAGCAACTCTAGTTTTGATATTGTGTGCACATCCTGTGAAATTTAATATGCTGGTGCAAGAATCAGTGACTTATATTTCTAAGAAATATATACATGAATCTGTTCGTGACTGTTCTAAGATAATTTTCAAATGGAAAAGCTGGAAGCAACTTATGAATGACTTTCTCTAGTGAAATTATATTTTTCATCCATTATGAGATTGTGAATGAATGTAATGTCTCTTCCTAAATCCCGGATCAGATCTGAGTTTGAAGAGGAAAAGAAAATTAAAAAAAAAGAAAAAAGAAAAAGGCAGCCCAGTGCACAAAGCTCCCACATATGCAGGGTCCAGGGAAAAGAAAATTTTAACTGCCAATAATATTCAGGGACTCCATTCCGTTGCAGGACCAAACATTCCTCACGGTATTGTTCTGGCCAACAAGATGAACTGCCCCAACCAACACCTATACACGTGCAGTATATACAATGAGAATAAATGGTGGCCAGTGGAGTGTTTAATATTTCTGTTATCTGCAGTATTGGGAAAAGGAAGGATGTGTATTTTGGGTCTGAACTCCTTTGTTTTCTAATGATTACAAGCAAGGCTAACTTCCAGAGATGCGGTTGCAGCAGCTCTCTTCTGGCTTGTCAGGTACATATATTCATCATCAATCTTCTTCTCCTCTGTTGTGTTCTAACTCCGGTACATTATATCATATGACTGGAGTTCTCAAGAATATCCTATCTGCAGTATTGTTATGACCATGATAATACAGTCACTACCAATTGGGACGATTTACCTTAACTCTAGCCATTAAGTATCTTCTCTTAGTCATAGAACTAACCATGATAATGTCCTTGTGTTCCAAGTTCGTCAGCTACCTAATTTCTGCTGGCCAACTTGTTATATAAATGTTGCATCCTATTTTCCAGCAATGGATGTTTTATCTAGGACCTTTGCAGATGGAAGGTGATTAGATAGAGGCACTAGCATAAGTGACTGTCTTCGTGGACTTCAGTAAGGAATCTATTTCATCATTTCTACATCTTCTATCTGATATTCAGCATCACAATAATGTGTAGTCTTTGTCACACAGATATCTATGTGATTCCAAATAAGATATCCTAATTTAAAATTCATTATTTAGTAACAAAATTGATGTTTCTCATATACCTTCATTTAATTGTGAATATCATTCTCTTGGAAGAGTACTCTTTCTGTCCCTTCAAGTACTTACGTCATGCACCTTTTAGATGAAGTAGTTAGTGATGCATGGGACCATTTCCTATTCCTTCTAGCTTTGGTTTCTGCTGCTTTGTGATATGTATTGTATTCAGATTGCTACGGAGATATTCAGTATGCATAAAAATTGCAAGCAATCTTCAATGGCTAGAACCCAATTTCAGCAACAGTCAACATCTTAGGGGCCGGTGCAACAAAAGGCAATATCTCTCTATTAAGTTTAACATATTGCATAACAAGAATATTTAGCCTCAAAGAAGTTGTCATCATATACCTTAATAAAATGGAGTTGTTACAAAGAAAAATCAGTACCTCACTCTGTTGTTAAAAAGCCACTGACAACAGCTCGCCTTACAACTTACTTGATCTCCTCCTTGTTGAGTGAAGAATCTGATTGTTACTATTTGTTTTGCGACCTCCGTATTATTCCTAGCCTTATGACTTCATCTGCTTTCTAGATATTCCACCTCAGGAATGTTGTGAAGTCTTGGAACAAGAAACAAAATGTGTCTCTCTTGGCTAGAGTGTGGATGCAAAAAATTTAGATTCTATTATCCAAGGGATCTACTTGTGAGAATATGTTTGTCATGTTGTATTTATTGAAAAGGAAAGAAAAACTGCAAGCACTACATAAGTAGATTTACTCTGTAAAGTTCAATTTGGAGGGAAGCTCGGATAGCACAGACATAGTTGCTCAAGCTGGAACAAGGTACTGCATTAATTGTGAGTAGTAACTGCTCCTATAGAAAAACTGAGTATGGTAGGTATACTCATTTATAAAGTGTCTACACGACAATGGCCCCTTGTATCAAACGGACACATAAAATGCACGTTGGTCTGATGATCTTGATGAGACTGTATAAGTCCCTCTTGATCTTTACCTTCCTTCCACAACACGTATGGCATATTGCCTTAAGGTTTTCTATCATTTGAAGCTAGCCATTGAACTAGAAAATTTTCCAGCAGCTATCGTCATAGTACCTTTAGATATTCCTTATTCACTAATGCATACTTCAAAATAAGTTCATGAAAAATCAAGGCATATAAGGAGCATATAGTATCTTCAGAGACATCAGATAAAATTGGAATGAGACATATAAAGAGCATATATTAGGAAGCGAGTTTGGACATAGATATTGTAGCCTCAGTGAATAGGTTCCGTCAAATGGTGACCAGAGCAGTCCCATTTATCAAATGCTTACTCTTCCTCATGAGAAAATGATAACTTGGACATTATGCAATTTTGTTCTTCTTCACCCCTTGTACTCTAATCTCAAATGAAGAGCAGGTCTGTTCCCTGCCAGTGCTGCTTTTGAGCACAATCATGAAGGGCACCGTTTCAACATCATTAACGCTGTCTGCTATTGACCACTCTGGATGGGATTAAGGGAGAGTTCTATCTCTCTAGAATTACCATAAGGTAAACTAATTAGCCTTAGTTTCCTTTCAGCGCTTGCTTATACTCAAACTCACAATTGACAAGCTCCATTTTCTGAATCTGAAGGCTATCCTTGGGAAACATCTCAGATATCTTCTCATCCTCAGCTAAAAGACAATTCTCTATTCACCTGCACGCACATTGCCTACACCCTTGTTTTCTTGTCTATTCCTCAAACCTTTTCTAACAGAGAGGATATCACATGTCTAAGTGGAAACTGGCTCCAACTTTCTTGGTACCACCTCAACTAGGAGCATTTCTCAATTAGATAATATATAGGAAAAGACAGAGACATTCCATGATTCTTATTATCTAATTGAACATGATTTTTTACTTATCTTGGAGCATACACTGCATCTCCAATCACTTGTGGTCGCCAATGCTAAATTCAGATGTTTGCTGTTTGTAGTGGTGTCAGAGTTCATTGACCATGCCTAGGTAATCCCTAATCTATACCTTGGAGAGGAGAGGCCCTCTAGCACAGTGGTGCAAGGAGTCTCTCCAGTGGAGGTCTCGGGTCTGATGCTGCTCATTGGTGCATGTGTCCCCATGTGTCTACCATTCCCACAACCACACCCCGCACCCCCCGCCCCCCCCCCCCCGACTTGTAAGGGAATATTTAAAACTCAATATGTTACAACTGAAACCAAAAAATTTGCATAAAGATCAAAGAAAACATAAAAGAACAAGAAGGCATTTGGAATGCTCAGGCCTGGGTGGAGAAACACGGGTTTCTTGTGTTTCTGTTTGTAATGAAACACTGGAAAAGGGTTTGACGAAGTTCTTTTTCTAAGTCCTTCTGTAGGTTGTAAGTGCTGCAGATGAAAGCAATTCTGCTATTTCTGCTTCCGAAATCTACAAACAAAATGAAAAGAACTGTTGCCAAATGCAGACAAAAATGGAAGATAATAGGAAAAGAAGCATGTCTCCAAATTGTCACAGACAACCATTGGAAACCATGTATATTACTGCAAGTATTAACCAACCTGCAAGAAAAATCTAAGTTTGGCAGAATTTTACGCAGTTGTCATTAAAACTAAACACATATCTTCTACTCAGAAGCTAGAAAAAAAGCCCAGACATTGACTAACAGCATATTTTCAAACCACCTCACCTGCTTTAGGCTCCCTTCTCTGTTCTGCACCTGCAACAGAGAAACTTAAATAAAACTGCCTTCACTTAATTTGAACAGAGGCTTAACAACTAAATTCTCGAAGATTCAGAAAAGGTAACAGTAATATGATTTTTTTTAAAAACTAATAATGAACAAAAAAAAGTAACAAATGAACATAAAGAGAAACATTCGTCAAATTAAACAGTCACAGAGGTCAACCGACCAATAGAAGGCCCGAAATCGACAACAAATTCAGCAGCAAGTACTCACTTTAAACCTCTACAAACAATTAAAGCAGGCACAGAAGCAGACATTGAAATGTATGACATCGAGTAGAAAGGAGGGTTTAAGAAGTTACGTCAATACCAATTGCCTAATAAGATCAGCATTTTCATCCTTCAATTGCAGGAGTTTGGACTCCAGCTCCACAGTATATGCCTTTTACGACAGAAACATAAACACCAAACTTTAAACATTTGAAACAGTCGTAAAAAGAATCAGAGATTTACATGGAAAAATAAACAAATAAAGACAGAGAAAAGACAACCCGCTGCTTTTGCCTGGACCTAGCAGCGGATTCGCGGTTCTTAATCATCCGCCACTCCCTATACTGAGATGCAGCTGGGTCCTCCTCTCCTAACTTCCGCTTCCTGTCCATGGAATCATTTCCAGTTTCTTGGTAAAATCCCATTTCCTCTTCATTCAACCTTTGCTTCTCTGTTTCCTTGTTGGGTGGAAGGAGAATAAAGAATAAGAAGGCTTGCAGGGGAACCAGGTGTCAGAGGCTTGCATTGCAAGGTCCATGACCAAAGCTTAAAGACTCCATGGAAGGCTTATTTAGCTTGTGGACAAGGTTCAAGGGACTTAAACCCATTGGTGAAGATCTATAAAGGAAGGCTTGGGTTCTGGAAGACTCCATATAAATATCTTAAAAGAAGGAAGGTTAGGGACTTGTGTAAAGTTGCGTAGAGTTTTCTAGAATGAGTCTAGAATAGTTCTTAGCCATTCGATTGTAGACATTTGTAATAATATGGACCATCCATTGAGGAGGTGGATGGGTGAGAACAAGTATAAATAGGTGTAAGCCCCTCACTTGTAATCAAGCTTAAAAGCTCAGAGCTAAGCCTAGATAAGCTCAGCTAAGGTCAATACATTGGAAGGTTTCCTTTCTGAGTTATTTGAGGTCCTCTCATTGCTTGAGTGGGTGAGTAAGTGAAAGCCCTAGCAAGTGAGAGTTTGAGGGATTAAAGGCTGGACTTAGCCTTGGTGCCTTGAGTGCATTATAAGATTAAGTGCCGCACAGGTGTCTGAAAATCTCAGCCCGTGACAAATGGTATCAGAGCGGGTTCAACAAGGTTGATAACTGAGCGAGATTGATTGAAGCTGGTTTCAAAGTAAAGCTAGCATTGAAGGTTTACAAAGATGGAGGCAATGGTGTGTGCCATCTCCACTCGACTAGAGGAAGTGCACCCAAGGTGTGGGTCCCTTGAAGCTGCGAGGAAAGAGCTTAAGAGCGAGGGGAGGATGGATTACCCTCCACAAGGGAGATAAGCCTTCATGGAACACGGGAGGCTAACACTTTGAATCCAACAAATTATGTTCATGGATGGAAGATTACGACCCTATCAAGGCTATGCTACTTCTGTGACGGACCTCACCTCATGCGAGATTGCCCAACGAGGAAGGTCCTGCACAACATGACATTACATGAGGAGGAAGAAGAGGAGGAGGAGCTAGAGGACGTAGCTCAATCAGCACAACTGGGCTTATTAGACCTAGGTGCTGGGACGTTGCTTTGACCTAGTGAGTCGGAGAAGGAAGCGGTGATCAATAGGGGTGTTGACACCATTGTTGGCACAAAGAGGAGTGTGCCACAAGAGGACTCTAGGATGGGTGGGTCCAAGCAAAGTGCAAGAAGCATAGTGGCTAGTAGCTGCCACACTAAGGTGCAGGAGGCACAACAGGGTGGTGCAGCAATGCAGGTGTGCAAGAGTGCACACAATATGAAGGAGATGAAGGAAATCGCCTTAGAGCACAAGACTGGCTAGCTACTAAGGTGCAAGAGGAGGGACGTGACAAAGCATCCCATGATGATCACGAAGCAACGTGGGATGCACCACAAGTTAAAACTCATAACACCAATGGAGATGTGTCGACGAGGGTGTCGACGTTATCAGGTGGGGGAGAATGTCACTGGCTTGCATTGCAAGGTCTGTAACCAAAGCTTACAGATTCCGTGGAAGGCTTATTTAGCTTGTGGATAAGGTTCAAGGGACTTAAACCCATTGGTGAAGATCCATGGAGGAAGACCTGGGTTCTGGAAAACTCCATGTAAATATCTTGAAAGAGGGAAGGTTAAGGACTTGTGTAGAGTGAATCTAGAGTGAATCTAGAGTGAGTCTAGAATAGTCCTTAGCCATTGGATTATAGACATTTGTAATAATCTGGACCATCTATTGAGGAGGTGGATGGGTGAGAACAAGTATAAATAGGTGTAAGCTTCTCACTTGTATTCAAGCTCAAAAGCTCAGAGCTAAGCCTAGATAAGCTCAGCTAAGGTCAATACATTGGGAGGTTTCCTTTTTGAGTTATCTTGAGGTCCTCTCATTGCTTGAGTGGGTGAGTGAGTGAAAGCCCTAGCAAGTGAGAGTTTGAGGGATTAAAGGCTGGACTTAGCCATGGTGCCTTGTGTGCATTACAAGACTAAGTGCCGCACGGGTGTCTAAAAATCTCAGCCAGTGACACAAGGGAGCGAAAAGGTTGTTGAGTTAGGTGGAGGGAACAGGTTTCATTGTCCAAGGGACAGTAATTCTCAGTCTACTATTTAGGATCCTAAGATAGACGGACCCACATGAATTAACGTTCGAGGGAGGTTAACGCCTCCTGAAGATATGATTCAGTGGCTAAGATACTAATAGAACGATACCATTTTGGGCTACTAGTATCCATCGTCAGAAAATTTCAATCAAAAGGGTAGTACTCCAGGATTAATGACAATAATCTCAACTAATTCAAAGTTCCGTCACTTCTAATCAATAAAAGAATCGTCATTAACCAATCATGTATCCGATATACTATCCCTTAAAGTAAAGGGTTAGCGAGCGCAAAGATGTAGATTTAACTTGCACCCTCCTTCTTAGAAACCAAGCGGCCTTTGGGGATTGGAGTTTCGCCTAGTGAAACCCCATACTTTGAGAGTTCCATTAGAAACTGCGAGCACTTTCTCTACCCAAGAGTCACTTCAGTACCTGAGACTATTGTCTTAGAATGTACAATGTATGATCCATACATTGAAAGTGTCAACGTTGACTTACAAGCGCCATTCTCACAAGGTAAATCCGCAAAAGGGCAACAGCTTCTGAAGGTAAGGACTCAAATAAAGATTTTTATTGTTAGAGTCATGAACCCACCATGAATAATGGTTTAAGACCAACTTGATATAAACCGATATATCATAAATTCAAAGGTCTCGATTTACAGTGAGGAAACTTCTTAATTTCATTAGTAGCTGTCTTTTTTCAATCATAGGCTAAGAGAAATAAGAAAACGGGCTGGATCCATAAGAGATGGGTTGCAAGTATGTAGAAGTGCAGTGCCTACACTTAGCTCGTACCATCTACTTCTACGGTTGGAAGAGCTACATATGGATTAATTGATATGTTGATCTAATTAAACAGCATCGCTCCCATTTATTATCGTTGCGCAGCTAAGGTTTCGCTCAATGGTTGAGTTGTTGTTGTGAGACTTGAAGGTTACAAGTTCAAAGAGTGAAAATAACTTCTTGCAAAAATGCAAGGTAAAACTGTGTACTATAGATCATTTGTGATTCGTGGTCTGCCCCTTCCTCGTATCCTATATAAGTGGAGCTTTGAGCTGCCCTACTTTAAAACCCTGACCCTTTAATCATTCCACGCCTCTATTAACTGGTTTCTTGCTAGGCCCATTTGAATAGGGGCATCTTAAAAGTTAACGAAGTTATACAATCCTAGCTATCGTAGTGGGAGAGACCTTGTTGCCTTTAATTTATAACTTTCTAGGCTGTTCTCTTACTCCTCAATATAGTCGTTCGATTGCGTAAGGAAGACAATTTGGGGCATGGCCTATTTAAGACATGACCCAGCAGATGCATGGTTTATGTACACGAAAAAGGATTTTTTTTACAAGAAAAAAGTTACAAAGTAAATCACTTGTACGCGCTTCTAAAATTAATCCTCGGACCTGCAAATTTTAGGAGAAATGTAATAGTTAGGTTCACCAAAGAGGGCTCTAATTCGTTTTGGGCACCTTAATGTTTTTGGACATGCTGACCGAATACACAGTGCAACTTCCTGTTGTAATATAATCATGGGCAGTGACCCCTCATCATCATTTGAATTATCTCCATTGGATGATACTAATTTAACCCTCAAAGATAACGAATGGACTCTTCGATTAACAATTTGAAGCTTGTGCCACACCAACTTAAAATTGTTATTGTATTTTCTCTTTCTTTATCTTTTTCCTCCCAACTATTCTCTATATTTACTAGGAAGTACATGTTTTCGATACGTTATGGCTAATTAATTTTATTGTTTTTTTTTTGTTGCAAAAATACCATTATATTTTAGCATTTTTGCAAAAAAGCTTAATATTTTTTGAGTTTTGAAAATTTGCTATTAAGTTTTCCTAATCTTCCAAAATTGTCATCATGTTAGCTTTTCATCCTCCTTCCCTATTAGTTTTTTCCAAATTCTAATATTACCCTTTGGAGACTTAAACATGATTAAGTTGTCAAATTCGACCATTAAGTTCAATGACTTCCTGAAGGAAAGTTTCAATGAAACTTGGTATCGAACATAATTCGATAACAAGGAATCTAATGGTAGTTAGATTTAACAAAACCCAATTAATAGTAAGATATTCAATTGTAAACATACCATATTCACCAACTTGTGTAATAGTACCTATTTACTTTCTTCAATGAAATTCAATAAGCTTCAATTTCTTACTAAAAATTGATATAAAGCCCTTTTTAACGCAAAATAGAATATAATCAATGCTTTGGATCAATTAAAAACACAACAAATTAAAGAAAATTTCAAGTATAAAAAATAGGTAAAATATTATTACTGTTCACACATATAATGACGAGTAGCAGATTTTAAGCTCTTTATTCGATACCTTTTTTAATGAAAATTCAAAATATAAGACTTGGGTCTCCCTTTGAATGTCTTATATCTAAAACAATCAATTTTAGATATTTCTATTAATTAACAAAGCAAAAAATCACACAAAAATACTCTTGTTCACCATTGTATATCCATAGGAGTAATATTGGAATTAAAAAAAAAAAAAAAAACTAACAGGAAGGGACAATGAGAAATAACATAATAGCAATTTTGCGAAGTTCATGAAAAATTTATGCCAAATTTGCAAAACTTAAAAAATGTTGGATTTTTTGCAAAAATGAGAAAATGTAATAGCATTTCTATTATTAAAAAAAAAAAAACCTTAATTTAAAAAAGGCTACGATCAGATTGGACAGTAAGGTTGGGGTGTACCCCGACTTTTATGGTGCAAGGCCCTTCCTTTCTTGATTTGACCATTTCATCTGATTTCTCTAATAATTACTACTTGTCTCAAAAGTGTTGATTAGATAGTACTAAGTATGAAAGATGTGCTTTCAGTCACATAGGCATAGAGCATTAGAAACACTTAGGAACAACACAAAATTAATTAGTAAAGAGCACATTTTCCATCTTCAAATCATCTAGTTATGATTCAAACAAATGTCTAGCACAAGGTTGAGTTGCCACTTTTTCCTTTGGTCAAGGATTAGGTTCAGGAGTGTGAGCAAGAGATTTGCTTTGCTATTTTCTCCTTGTACTTAAAATAATAATAATCTAACTATAGTATTCTTTAAGATACAACATATGCAGAGGTGTCAAACAGGCCGCCATGCAAGTTGTAGGCAAATTGTCACGGTTTGCATGTCAAACAGTTACGAGTATACATACACCCTTGCTTTGCACCATTAGAAATGTATTTCCCTTATGGAAAGAACCGAGAAGCATTCTAGCCCTTAGCACTCCAAAAGGTAAAGGCTCAACGGACCTGACATATGTTGTAGACACAAGCTAATCTTTTCATAGCAGGGACATATGGACAACCCAAGTCTCCACTACAATAGAAGTGGACCTAAATGCAGTTTGGTGCTTCCAAAAAACAATAGAGTTGTTCAACTACTACTGACAGAAATCCTACTTCAACAACAGCATATAACCCCGCCCAGATTTTGTTTCCACTCCAAGAAAAAACAAAATAAGTCAAGCCAAGCCGAACTACAATGTTGCTATATGGCAGAAATATTAATCAAGGACAAGATTATGAAGCTAAACCACAGACAATGATCAAATGAGCATGTGCCCTTAGAGCTTCTCTCACATACATACTCCAGTAGAGGTCTGGCTCTCCAATGGGGTGCCATGTCAGTGAACACATCATCTACCACCTCATCACTTCTCATTCATAGATAGGGGAAGCTTCTCAAAAAAGGGTCTTTGCTTTTTGGACTTTTGGCTGATCCTTAGCTCATTTTTCCTGAAAAAGGGAGTGAGCATGTGAGTTGAGGAGAGAAGGAAAAGCCTTAGGGAGCTCTCCACCAAAGTGAGAACCACAGATATTTTCTCCTCATTTTATGCCAAAATATCTCGATGCAAAAATTTCAGACTCCACATCGTAGATTAGAGGGCATAAAACCCAAAAAGTGAATTAACTTTCTCAATATCTACCATTTTATGTATTTTTTATGCATTTCCTGATGTTATGGAGTTAGTCATCATTGTCCACCTTACAAAACTTGATTCTTTACATATAATGAGAAGTTCGTGTTGTGAGGGCTTAAAAATTCTCCCCACAAGCTTATCTCTATGATTCACTTGATTTCTTAAGAGGATGGCTGGGTATGCCATGAAGGATAACGTGAGAGGCTAGAAGGTTAAGAGTCACCCCAATGGTGCTCTACCTTGGAGGACTCGTTATGCAATAGAACCTAGTGATAGTCCAACAAAATTGAATCTTGATGTTATTTGGTTATTTCCTTTCATGAACGTAAAGGGGCGTGCAAGAGTATATCCTACACCATGTTTCCATGCTAATCTCTCTCATCCACACTAATAAATGGCTAAGCAGTACCCTCCACTTCCATCCACACCCTAACCACCATAAACACAAAATAAGTAAACCATTCCCATTGGCTTAAATGGATGCAACTTCTTAATTCCTTCACCTTTAGTAACCAAGACTAAACCTAAATCTCTGAGGACCTGAGGCCACCAAAAGTGCTTTATCAACTGTATTTTTTCTCAGGACATTATTTGACGTTACTATTCCACAGTGATCATGTTATTGCATGTTTCTGTTTCTTTAAGGTGGTCTGGTTAAGGACCCATGGCTGGATAGCCAGCCAAATTACTAAGCCACTTGTTGCTTGATGTTCAACACTATTGTCCCACATTGCGTCATGTTTATACTTATTGCATTTTTGTTCTTTTATTTTTTTTGTTTCTTTAGAGTAGCCTTATTAAGGACCCATGGTTGACTAGCTTGCCAGATCACTAAGCCACCTGCTATTTCTCTTATTTTATTTTCATTCTTGTAATGCATTGTTGTCGTACTTTGCATCATGTTTATATTATTGCATATCTTTATATGTTTCTAGGGGGACCTAGTCAAGAACTCACTGGTGAGTGCTTGCCAAACCACTAAGTCTCACACCTTTGGTATTCCTTTGCAAAATAATTGAAGGGGAACTCGACATCCTAAGCAATTAATTAAAAAAATTGCCTCATGGGTATGTGACAATGGACCTACAGAACTGCATTCTGTTAATTGAGAACTAAAAAAAGGCAGCCCCGCGGGGCTCGGGAAAGGGGCGGACCACCACTTGTGAGACTTGTATGCGTAGCCTGGCATCATGACCTATGAAAAACACATCGGTGATGACTCCAAACCCCCCTCGTGGACAAAACAATCAAACCACTAAAAGGCAATAACCGGAGTAGACTACTTGTGGACTCCAACATTGCATACAACATACCCACGTGGTAGAACCACTTGTTTTTTAAACAGATGATACAGGCCTATCCGCAGCCAACCAATTTACAGTGGGCATGTTGATGGGTAAACAAGTAACTTAGCATGTGCCCAAGAATTTAAGTGTTCCAAGCCACTAATCTTATGGGACAAGGCCTTGTCCCAAGAAATCTCCTCCATTGGATGATCCTCTAGATCATAAATAAACATTTCAAAATTTTGAAATAAATGGTGTAAAAAGCCGTAAGAATCAGATGGTCATATCGTATGATGCTTATGATTTTTGCTAAACGGTTGGGTGAGTGAGATACCAATTAAAAAGAAAAAAGAAAGGGAATTTATAGGATGAATGGTTTGGATCACCGCAAAAGTGTAAATAAAAAGAAACTATTAGTGTTAGCAAATAAAAAAGGAGTAGGAATATTTATTTCTCATGTTTAATTACCTATATTAACTAGAAGTTTGGCATTCTTAGTTCTTGCCAAACAATAAGCATGAGACATTTCAAGAAAAAATGTTAATTGTTTGGTATTTCTAAAGCCTTTAATTTGTGGAACATTCACAAATGTAAAACATTGGTTCCCCCCTGTAAAGTCTAGTTCATCCAATGTAAAAGATTTGGAGGCTTGGCCTATTTGAGACAAGACAAAATGAATGGCTTAGACCAACAAAATCTTAACTTGGCTGCAGTTATATTAGCTGAAGTTTCTTTTGTACATTTAACAAAGATAAATATTCCATGAGACAATCCTTCAGATTGACTTGACAAAAAATTTCATGGTTAATTTGATAATGACTCTCAAGAGGAACATTGAAGCTCATAGAACTTGATTATGCTTATTAAAAAAAAAAAAAGAAAAAGAAAAAAAAAGAACTTGATTATGATATGACTCTCCTCAAAGAATTGTTTAGTGACAAACATGGTTATTTCTCATATAACATCATAATAATTAATCGTTTTAGATGCAAATTGCATCTTGAAAATCATCATGGAATCTCCTTCATCAACAATTCCACCAATTAAAATTGTTGTTTTGCTATAAGCTTTTATTTTGCAATGAATTATATGCACAAAGAGCCAATCTATGTTTAATATAAGCTTTATCCTACTATAAAATTATGGTACAACAACCCTCTACTCCATCTCTAATTGATTGACCCAATGAATCCATCAAGATCTTGAAAAACAATTGTCAAGCAAATCCATGGCCCATCAACAGAAAAAATTAGATGATCCAATACTAAGATCTTCCAATTGGAGTATTCTCAAGTGCAACGATCCAATGGGGGTTGATTCTTGATCTAGGTCATATCGTTGACAAATATAGGTATCAAATGATGCGGCCCTTTTTGCGGGTTGAGGGATAAATAGATATGAGTAGAGTTTCCCATTCTTTAAAAATAAGAATGGCAATGGATCAAGTCGAACAAAATTTTGGCTTTGTGCGGAAACTTCATCTTGTCTTAG
This sequence comes from Warburgia ugandensis, assembly GCA_035236585.1. NCBI lineage: Eukaryota > Viridiplantae > Streptophyta > Magnoliopsida > Canellales > Canellaceae > Warburgia > Warburgia ugandensis. The sequence goes on from CP141139.1 coordinate 35,100,671, forward strand.
CATAATAGATTCCTGACTAATTTTATCCTTCATTTTCTTTTGAGATGCTTTAAAGGTTCTTTCCCTTCCAGTAAACATTGTTTTATTTCATCTTAACCAGGATAATCTGGTTGCACTCTAAATTTTTACCAAGCCAATTGCAGCAAATTTACTCTTGACCTTTTCTTAGCCATGGCACAATGGTTAAAATTGTTGTTGTGTGACTTTGAGGTGACAAGTTGAGGCGTGAAAACAGCCTTTTACAAAAAATACAACATAAGATTGTGTACTCTAAGCCCGCGTGGTCCATCCTTCCCTTATAGGCGTCACCTTTTCCTCTTTCCGCAGATGTTGTAATCAATTTGTACACTTAGCCGGCGTGGACTAGTGTTGCTTGAATAAGAAGACAGTTTTTGTTATATAATAACTTTTGGCATTGCTTAATTCCTTTCTTCAGCATATTTTGCGTTTTGATCTCAGACATTCCATTTACAACTATGTTTCTGTAAGCTGGAGCTTTAATGACCTTAGTCTTCTTCTTGTGGGAGGAGAGTTGGATATCAGCTGATTTATCCGATTTTCATTCTCAGGTGTGCATTATTGAATACTTTGTTATGAAGGGCTTTAGCAGAATTTGCTTGCATCCCGATCCTTCTTTTCGTTTGTTCTTGATTGGGATTTTATTACAACTGATCAGAGACTTTTTTGTCTCAGTAATTTCAATTTTGGACCATTTCTTAGTGTCAAACCCGAATTTGGTCACAGGTTTACTTCTAACTTTCGCTGTACTCTTCTTTTCTTTCAGTTGAATTCTGCAGGAATTTTATTTGAGACTTCTAAGCGTTAATGATTCTTCCATGAAGGACTAGGTTGATTTTAATTACAGGCAGTTTGAGTTTTTTGGTTAAGCAAACTGTAATCTATGAATTGTATTCGTCTTGTTAGTTATTTTCTTTTCTTTCGATATTAACTCTCGAAGATTTTCTTCTTCTGATTTGAACTGATTTCTGATAGTTGCTTGTTTCTTTTTCAAGTATTCATTTTGCTCCTGGGTTTGAGAAATATTGATTTCAGACTCTATGTTTAGAATTGTTTGTACTGTAAGAGAACACATTTGGGTTCCGTTTCTATATTCTTTTATGTTTGGAGCGTTTAGTTTCGGTTTTTGTTCCCGTAGGTTTGAGGAAGATATGATCTTGAGTTGGAGCTTTTGTTTTTCATTATTGCTTCTGGAGAGTTTGGACTGAGAACGTAGTCTTTTTTGTTTATCAAACTGATAAGGCTTTTTCCAGGACTAAGAATTACCTGTGAAGATGGAGATCACCAATATTACGGAGTATGAGGCCATTGCCAAGGAAAAACTCCCAAAGATGGTATATGACTACTATGCATCAGGCGCAGAAGATCAATGGACTCTCAAAGAGAACAGAAATGCATTTGCAAGGATTCTGTTAGTTTCTTTCTGTCTTTGTGTTACCAGCTTCAGTCATTTCTACTTGATTGATCTAGTTTTTTGGCTTATGAGAACTGGGAAATCACCTAAATCTTCTTTTTCTGCTCTGGAAATCTGACAACTGATATGGTGACTGCTATTCATAAGTCTTCAGAATTTTTCGTGTTGCCAATGTTTTATGCTTAAATCCTTTACTAGAAAGTTCCACTTCTACTATGAATAGGTTCCGTCCTCGTGTCCTGATTGATGTGACCCACATAGATATATCAACTATTGTCTTGGGTCACAAGATATCAATGCCGATAATGATCGCTGCAGCTGGCCTGCAGAAAATGGCTCATCCAGAAGGTATGCCATTCCTTATTCCTGTTCTTGTCATAGTTTAATCAAGATTTAAAAACTAAACTTTCATTTGGGCCTGTGAAACTTTGTTGTTTATTCAAATTCGACAAGTACTTGATTTTTTGAAACAGAAATTTGAGTTACATGCAAATTAATGCTTCTAGTTTTATGCTGCAGGAGAGTGTGCCACTGCAAGAGCCACTTCAGCAGCTGGCACAATTATGGTTTGACATCTTATATCTTATGCCTTTTCCTTGTTGCTGTTCTCTTGTATTGCCTGCCTGTAAGCATCACTGAAGCTTGGGCTGCTGAAATAGTTACTGGGCTTTCTAGTCATACTTCAAAATGCTCATTTAGAATTTTAGGAACTTCTGTATTTTGCCCTGAAGCATTGTTGTCTTCACCAATATGGCAAGATAGCCTTTGACTGCTACATTCTTTTAGCAGATTGACTGAAGAAGTGTCTTCTTTTCTTGAAGAAGATATCAAAGTCTTTATGCTATCTCTAAATATCTGACATGTAATGGACTAGGACTTTGAAATACCTTCAAACTTGTCACAAAAGATACACTGCACTCCATGTATTGCCCATGTTTCAGCCACATTGGATTCTATTATACCAGTAAATTGGTGTAAGAGAAGAAACTTGGTAATTGCTCTCTCAAAATATCTAACAATATGTAATGCACCTGAATCCTGAAATAAGCAGCTGTAAAAGTAGTTTGAAGGCATCAAAGAGGGGAAACCCGAAAAGGACTTCTGCTTCTTAAGAATCTTCCTTAAATTACTTCCACTTGTAAGAAAGAATTTGGTTAAATCATCATCATCATCAAGACCTTATCCCAATTAGAGGTCAGTCACATGAATCTTGTTACTTCATTTCCCTCTATTAAGTGTCATGGCTTCATTTAGTCCCAAAATTTTGAAATCTTTTCTGACCACTTCTATCACATTCTTTTGGGCCTTCCCCTTGCCCTTTTAGAACCTTCAACTTGGATCGCCTCACTCCTTCTAATTGGTACCCTTTTTGGTCTACATTGGACATATCCAAACCATCTCAGTCTAATCTCCCTGATCTTGTTACCTATAGGTGCTACTCCTAAGTTTCCTCTAATGTTTTTATTTCTAATTATATCTATTCTTGTCTTACCACTCATCCATCTCAACATCTGCATTTTGGCGACACTCATTCTATGTACATACTGTTACTTAACTGCCCAACTCTCTGATCCATAGATCATGGTCGGCCTTACAGCCATCCTATAGAATTTTCCTTTCAGTTTGAGTGACACCCTCCGATCACACAAAATCCAGAAGCACATTTCGATTTGTTTCAACCCGCTTGAATTCTCTGGGTAACCTCTCTCTCAATCTCGCCACTCTCATGAATTGTCGATCCTAAGTATCAAAAGTATTCTTTTAAGGGGACTTCTTTATTATCAATCTTTATTGGTACTCCACTCCCACTCCTCTTCTTCCTAAAATTGCATTCCATATACTTTGTCTTAGTTCAACTAATTCTAAATTCTTTAGATTCTAATGCCTATCTATATAACTCTAGCTTTGTGCTACACCCTCTGTTACATCAAATGAGCCAAAAGAACGTAGATTCGGCAAGTCTTATACAAGAAGAAGTAAGGACAGAGTATAGGGGGCTCATAATAGAAAGAAGAGGGGTATGATAGAAAGAAGGAAAGAACAGAGGGGGAAACATAATTCAGTTACATCTGTTAAAGGTCAGTTACGTATGGAAAAGGGGATATAAGAGGAAGGAGGCAAAAAAGAGAGGGAGGGAAACATTTAGAGAAAGAAAAGTGGGAGGATCTAGCTCCTTTAAAGCTAGAAGATGTAATCTAGAAGAACTGATATAGGAATCTAGTACATGTATAGTTCTGAAATGGGGATGTGGTTGTAATTGTAACTCTGTAATTGTCTTGTTGAAATTCAATTCTACATGGGATATTATCAAGTGGTATCAGAGCCGGTTCCAACCAAGGGAATGGTTAGGACCAGGATGGAAAGAGCATAAAGTATGGAGAGAGAGCTAGAGGGAGTTAGAGGGGAGATAGGAGATTTGAGGGAACATATGGGGAGATTGCAGACGAATGTCAATGCATTCTATGACTACTTAGTGGAGATAAGAGAGTGGATCAAGAGCAGGGAGACACCGGAGGAAAGTTGAGGTCTTTTGAGGAACACTGAAGTTGGGGAGACATGAAATGATCACCTACGAAGTCTCGTCGTGCCGGAATACCATCATCGTCAAGGGTGGCCAGGCCAAAAACTGGATCTTCTAGTATTCAACGGTCAAGAACCCTACGGCTGGATATGTCGAGCAGAGAGATATTTCAACATCAATCACATAGCCGAGGAAGAGAAGATCTTCATAGCGGCTATTTGCATGGAAGAAGATGCCCTCAAGTGGTTCTTGTGGACAGAATCAAGAAACCCCTTCCAATCTTGGGCATCTTTTTGCTCATCCCTGCTATGGCAGTTCCGATAGTCCCAATGTGACGACGATTACAAAGCATTACTAGCCTTGAAACAGAAGGGCACCGTCTCATAGTATCTCTGGTCGTTTGAGCAGCTTTTTGGCCATTTGGGTGGTCTTTTCGACGAACTACTGAAGGGAGCATTCTTGAATGGGCTTGGGGAAGACATTAAGGCCGAGATTAGGATTTTTAGACTTGGCTCTTTGTCTGGGCTTATGGAGTTAGCCCATCAGATCAAGGAAAAGAACTAGTCCCTGGACTAGATAAGGGTCCGTCCAGTAAGAAACGAAGTTGGGCCTCGATTATTGGAGCCCATCCAGGTTCAGTCGAAAGCGAGATCGACGGAAAGGGGATCCGACTCTATCTTGTTATCTGGTCTCCTTCAAATCGAGTCTTCTAGTCATTCCTAAGGCTGAATTTGGTTGTATGATTGAATATAGGGGTATGGAGTGGGTAAATTCCAGCCTTAGGAAGGAAGATTGCCGATGAGCCATAGACTCTCTCTTACAGCAATTTTCACATATATTTGATCAACCTTTAGGACTGACGGTTACTCGTTCTCATGATCATGTCATTAGGCTGGTAGAAGAAATACCTCCTCCTCACAGTAGGTTATATAGGTATCCACATTCACAAAAAGATGAAATTGAGAAAATCATAAAGGAGTTGTTGAAATTAGAAATCATTCGACCTAGTAAAAGCCTTTTTTCTAGCCCAGTGCTACTGATAAAAAAGAAGTATGTGGGTTGGAGATTTTGTGTGGATTATAGAGCACTAAATAAAGTGACAGTACCTGATAAGTTTCTGATTCCATCAATAGATGAACTGCTGGACGAATTGGGTGGAGCCACCATCTTCTCAAAGTTAGACTTGAAATCAGGATATTATCAAATTTGGATCAAGGATAAGGACATAGCAAAAACAGCCTTTCAAACTCATGAAGGGCACTACAAATTTTTGGTTATGCCTTTCGGGCTAACCAATGCACCAGCCACCTTTCAGGCGCTCATGAATTAGGTATTTCGACCCCATCTCCGCAAGTTTGTCCTTGTCTTCTTTGATGACATTTTAATCTATAGCAGTAACCTTTCTCTTCATTTGGAGCATATCGCCATTGTCCTGAAATTACTTGAAGAACACCAGCTCATTGCCAATAAAAAGAAGTGTTCATTTGCACAACCTTCTTTGGAGTACTTGGGACATATTATATCTGAAAAGGGGGTAGAAGCTAATAATTCCAAGATAGACTATGTTATCATGGCCCACCCCTAAAGACACCAAGGCACTTTGGGGATTTTTGGGTCTTACTGGTTATTACAGAAGGTTTGTCAGAAGTTATGGAATCATTGCTGCTCCCTTAATCAAACTACTTAAGAAAGATGGATTCATATGGACTAAGGAAGTTTAGGAGGCGTTTGAGACATTGAAAAAAGCCATGACAACTGTTCCTGTATTAGCCATACCAAATTGTTCCAAAACCTTTGTGCTAGAAACAGATGCATCAGGAAAAGGAATTGGTGCTGTCCTCATGCAAGAGGGTAGACCAGTTGCTTTCTTTAGCCAATCCCTCTCTCTTAGATCACAATCTAAATCAGTTTATGAAAGGGAACTGATGGTCATAGTTCTTGTTGTACAAAAGTGGAGACATTATCTCATGGGAAGGCGTTTCATCATTCATACGGACCAGAAAAGTCTCAAATTCTTCATGGAACAACATATGTTGAATGAAGAGCAACAAAAGTGGTTAACCAAACTCATTGGATATGACTTCATCATTCAGTATAAGCTAGAATCTAATAATAGAGTGGCTGATGCTTTGTCTAGGCGTCAGGAGTATCCCGCAGTCAACCCTAATAACAGTAAAACAAGGGATGAGGAACCGACAGATAGTGGTTCACAGCCTATAGAAGAGGGTGACCTTCTATTACATCACCTTGCTCTATCGGTGGTTAGATGTGCTGATTTGGATTCCTTAGTAGATGAAATACAAGAAGATCCACACATTTGTCGTATTATTCAGGACCTTATGGTGAATCCAAATAGTCAACGAGGTTACACACTCAAACAAGGTCTTTTACTATTTCATGGAAGACTGGTTATTCCAAAGTCTTCACCTTGCATTCCAACCTTCTTACAAGAATTTCATTCCACACCAGGAGGGGGGCATTCGGGGGTCACACGCACTTATAAACACATATCCCAAGTGCTTCATTGGGAGGGGATGCGACAGAATATTCAAAATTTGATATCCACTTGTGATGTTTGCTGATGATATAGTCTTACTTGATGAGACAAAGGAGGGTGTAAACATAAAGCTAGAGGTATGGAGAGAAGCATTAGAATCCAAAGGATTTAAAATTAGCAGAACTAAAACAGAATATCTGGAATGTAATTTTAGTAAGGAGAGTAGGAGTGGAACACTAGTTAAGATTGATAACTAAGAAGTCCCCGTTAAAGACCACTTTCAGTACTTAGAATCAATGATCATGAGAGTGGAGAGGTTGAGAGGTTGAGAGGGAGGTTACCCAGAGAATCCAAACGAGTTGGAACAAATGGAGATGTGCATTTGGAGTTTTGTGTGATCGACAGGTGCCACTCAAACTAAAAGGAAAATTCTATAGGATAGCCATAAGGACGGCCATGCTCTATGGATCAGAGTGTTGGGCAGTTAGGGAATATCATCCTCATAGGATGAGTGTCGCAGAAATGAGGATGTTGAGATGGATGAGTGGTAAGACAAGAAAGGATAGAATTAGAAATAAAAATATTCGAGGAAATTTAGGGATAGCACCAATAGGTAACAAGATGAGGGAAACTAGACTTAGATGGTATGGACATGTTCAAAGGAGACCAACAACGGCACCAGTTAGAAGAAGTGAGGCAATACAAGTAGAAGGTTCTAAAAGGGCAAGGTGAAGGCCCAAAAGAACGTGGACAGAAGTGGTGAGGAAAGATTTAAAAACGTTGAGACTAAATGAAGCCATGGGATTTAATAGAGTGGAATGGAGGAATAAGGTTCATGTGGCTGACCCCTAATTGGGATAAGGTCTTGATGATGATGATGATGATGATGACTTGTGATGTTTGCCAAAGAAACAAATACACAACTACTAAACCAGCAGGTCCTTTTTAGCCTCTTCCCATTCCTAAGGTGGTTTGGAGTGAGTTATCCATGGATTTTATCAGTGGCTTACTAAAGGCATATGGCTTTCACACAGTGTTAGTTGTTGTTGATCGCATAACCAAGTATAGCCACTTCATTTCCCCCAGTCACCCTTACACGGCCAAGGAAGTAGCACACATCTTTACCAAAGAAGTTGTTAGACTACATGGTTATCCCCAGTCCATTGTATCATATAGAGATAGGGTCTTCGTCAACCATTTCTGGGTTGAACTGTTTAAGCAGGCAGGTACATCCCTCAAGATGAGTTTGGCCTATCATCCTCAAACTGATGGGCAGATAGAAGTGGTAAATAGATGCTTGGAAACATATTTACGATGTTTCATTGGCAATAAATCAAAGTCTTGGCCCAAGTGGATTTGTTAGGTAGAATATTGGTACAATACTACTTACTAAAGTTCGGCAGGAATGACACCTTTCAAAGCTTTATATGGAAGAGACCCGCCCATGTTGCTAACCTTTACGAGGGGAGAGTCCATGGTGGAGGAAGTTAACTAACAACTGGCTACTCGTGATTCACTTTTAAACAAACTGAAGAAGAATTTGGAGGCAGCACAAACGAAGATGAAAAGACAGGCGGATGCACACCGCCGTCCTCTCACTTTCCAACCAGGGGATTATGTTTATTTGAAGCTTCAACCTTATCACTTCAAGTCACTCTCAACAAGGCTCAATGAGAAACTACATCCCCGCAATTATGGGCCCTATGCTATTCTAGAAAGGATTGGACAAGTAGTTTATAAGCTGGAGCTACCACAACATGCTAAGTTACGTCTCGTTTTTCATGTCTCTCAGCTCAAGCCAATTAGTGAACCAACATTGACACCTCAACCATTACCACAGGCCTTAGCTGAATATCTAGAACTTAAAGCATACCCAACAGCCATCAAATACATTAGGCAGTCTCCTAATGGACAATTAGAAGTCCTCATATAGTAGCAAAATCTTCTAGAACATGAAAACACTTGGGAACTAATGGAAGACATTCACATGCAATTCCCTGACTTCCACCTTGAGGACAAGGTGGCACTATTAGGGGGCGTATTGTTATATCAAATGAGCCAAAAGAAGGTAGATTCAACAAGTCTTATACAAGAAGAAGTAAGGACAAAGAGTATAGGGGGCTCATAACAGAAAGAAGAGGGGTATGACAGAAAGAAGGAAAGAACAGAGGGGGAAATAGAATTCAGTTACATTTGTTAAAGGTCAGTTACATATGGAAAAGGGGATATAAGAGGAAGGAGGGAAAAAGGAGAGGGAGGGAAACATTTAGAGAAAGAAAAGTGGGAGGATCTAGCTCCTCTAAAGCTAGAAGATGTAATCTAGAAGAACTGATATAGGAATCCAGTACATGTATAGTTCTGAAATGGAGATGTGGTTGTAATTGTAACTCTGTAATTGTCTTGTTGAAATTCAGTTCTACTTTGGATACTATCACCCTCCGATATCTCATCAATCAAAACTATATCATCTACAAATAACATGCACCATGGAGTCTCCTTGTGCAAATATTTTGTTAACTCATCTATAACCAACGTAAAAAGGTACAAGCTCAATGTTGATCCTGAGTGCAATCCTATGAGATATGAAAATCACCAGTTTATTTACTAGTGGTCCTAACATTTGTTATTGCTCCTTCATCCATATCCTTAGTTATATCTATATACCCGTGTAAAACTCCTTTCTCACCCAACACCCACCATATTAACTCTTTAAGGATCCTATCATAAGCTTTTTCTAAGTCAATAAAGACCATGTAGAGGCCCTTTCTCATCTCCCTATATTTCTCTATCAATTGTCTACGCAAGAAAATAGCTTCCATGGTAGACCTCCTAGGCATGAAACCAAACTGGTTTTCCGATTCACTTGTCTCATGCCATAGCCTCTTTTCTATCACTCTTTCAAAAAGTTTCATGGTATGGCTTATAAGTTTGATCCCCCAATAATTAGTGCAACTCTATATGTCTCTTTTATTTTTGTAAATTGGTAAAATATAGTTCTTCTTCCATTCGTCCTGTATTTTCTTCGATTTTACAATCTTCTTAAAAAATTTTGTCAACCAAACTATCCCAGTATCTCTCATATACTTCCATACCTCTATAATTATACAATCAGGCCCCAGAGCCTTTCCTAATTTTATCTTTTTCAAAGCCTCCTCCACTTCAGGTGTTATAATCCTATGGTCATATTTATAATGCCCAACGTTATTTGGGTTTATAGTACTTTCAATCCCTATATTCTCAAGGTAATTATCATTTAGCAATTTCTGAAAGTAACTTTCTCATCTTTATTTGACCTCATCATCTTTGACTAGTAGCCTTTAGTGATCACTTCTAATACACTTAATGTGGTCTAAGTTCCCACTCTTCCTTTCTCTTGCTTTTGCGAGTTTAAACACGTCTTTCACAGCTTCTTTTGTTCATAATGTATTATAGAGATCATCATATGCATTGAGTTTAGCCTCACTCACTACTCTCTTGGCTACCTTTTTAGCATTGTTATATTGCTCAAAGTTTTTATTATTTTTAGTCCTTTGCCATGCTTTAAAACGAAGGAGAGCCTTGGTGCAACAGTAAAGTTGTCGTCGTATGACCTTAAGGTTACGGCTTTAAGGCGTGGACACAACCTCTTGCAAAAATGCAAGGTAAAGCTACGTACTATAGACCCTTGTGATCTGCCCCTTCCCCAAACCCTGGATATGCAGGAGCTTCGTGCACCAGGGCTACCTTTTTTTTACTGTGTTTTAAAACACATGTTTCTCTTTAATAACTTTTTGCACTTTTTCACTCCACCACCAAGTTTCCTTTGTTTGTTGCCTTTTACCTTTAGATACTCATAGGACATCTTTGCCAGTTTCTTAATGGACATGGCCATATTAGTCCATGTGGTGTTTACTTATGTTTCATTTTTCCAGTTTCCTTCTACTATCAACTTATTTGTAAATTATGTTATCTTCTCTCCTTTTAAGTTTCACCACTTAGTTTTTGAACACCTATTAAATTCACTTCCTTTCTTCCATGCTTTAATGTAGATGTCCATGACAATTAATCTATGTTGTGAGGTTAGACTCTTACTGGTTGTAACCTTACAATCCTTACACATTGATCTTTCGACATTCTTAAGTAGGAAAAAGTCTATGTTGCTTTTATATGGCCCACTTTCAAAGGTTATTAAATGTTCATTCCTCTTCTTAAAGTATGTGTTTGCTGTAGTTAGGTTATATGTTAAGGCAAAATCGAGTATAGCTTCCCCTATCTCCTCTCTTTCTCCAATACCATACCCCTCATGTACCCTATCATAACCTTCTTTTTCTTTTCCTACATGACCATTAAAATTGGCTCCTATAAATATACCCTCTGCATTGCGAATGTCTTGCATAACTCCCTTCATATCTTCCCAGAATTGTCTCTTGATTCTATCCTCTCAACCTACTTGTGGTGTGTATGCACTAATGACATTTATGATCTTCTCCCCTAGAACAATTTATTTGGAAACAGTCTCTTGCAAAATGCAAGGTAAGGTTGTGTACTTTAGGCCCTTGTGGTCTACCCCTTCCCTGGACCCCGCATAGGCGGGAGCTTCGTGCACCGGGGCTTCCCCTTTTTAATTCTACTGCTGGTTCTTTTAACGTCTACAAACTTTATCCTTTGATTCTTTACCTACCATTTATCCCTACACCATTTCTATTATTGTCCTTTCCTACATACCAAAGCTTATATCCATTGATTTCTCTAGTTTTAGCCACTTTCCACTTGGTTTCTTAGATACAAGCGATGTTGACTCTCCTATATTTCATAGTATTCACTAACTCTAGACTCTTACATGTCAATGTACCTATATTCCATGTAGTGGTACTAATCTTGTTCTCTTGACCTAGCCTATATGCCCATGCACTTCTCGAACTACATGGGAACCCATGCATACTTTCCACTACACCTGGGTTCTGATGCAGCATGTCGCTTCCGAGGGAATGCTCTAACAGCCCTTGCCTATTTTCCACTACACCTCGGATCCGATGCAGCATGTCGCTTCCGGAGGAATGCCCTAGCAGTCCTTGTCCATTTTCCACCGCATCCAGGATCCAATGCAGCGCGTCACTTTTGGGGAATGCCCTAGCCTCAGGGAATGTAGTAAATGGATTCATGCATATGGGGTTTGCTATGTGTTTTCCTTACTGGCTGGCACCTGATGCAAAACCCCCCTCTTTTATCCGGGCTTGGGACCAGCTGCGATAAACCATATAGAACTAAAATCACACAGGCAGAGTTCCTTGTGCAATATAGCCAAACTAGCTTGCTTAAGCTTAATATCTAACAGAATCAGACAACGAGAGCACCGGGAGACTGCTGTTTCAACAAAGATCAACCAGAATCCTGAAATAAGCAGCCATATTTTAAAAGTAGTTTGAAGGCACCAAAGACAAGAAACCCATAAAGGATTTCTGCTTCTTACAAATATTTCTTAAATCACTTCCACTTGTGAGAAGGAATCTGGTTAAATAATTAGCAAAATTCCTCGTGCAATATAGCCAAACTAACAAGCTTAAGCTTAATATCCAATAGAATCAGATAATGAGAACACTGGGAGCCTGCTCTTTTGACAGCAAATTGGCACTAAAACAATAGCTAAGGAAAGGAAACATCTCTCTAGTTAGAAAGCTAGCATCACCAGAAGCCAAATACCTGAAAGAGTTGGGAAGGATGATAGTGATAAACTCCACTTGTTCAACAAAGTAATGAAAATTCAATGAAAAATCTGATACAGAGTGCACGACTACCCCAGACAATCTGATCGTAATCAGTTGGTGTATGATGCGAGTACTGGTTTCTTTGACAGAGATCAAGTTTACAATTCTAGCTTTTGAGGAGCTAGACCCTCCCACAGTTACCTTCTCCCCCCTCTCCCTCCTTTCCCCCCTTCCTCTTATGCTTCCTTTTCTAGATCTAACTGAATTCTGTTTTTTTCCCCTCTATTCTTTCCTTCTTTTCTGTTATACAACTCCCTTTCTATTATGAGAACCCGTAGACTCTGTCCTTACTTCTTCTTGTATAAAACTTGCCAAATCTGCCTTCCTTGGGCTCATTTGATGCAACAATACCCCTAACAGTGCCACCTTGTCCTCAAGGTGGAAGTCAGGGAATTGCAAGTGAATGTCCTCCATTTGTTCCTATGCGTTTTCATGTTCAGGAAGACTTTGGCATTGTATGAGGACTTCTAATTGTCCATTAGGAGAATGCCTAATGTCTTTAATGTCTGCTGGGTATGCTTGAAGTTCTAGATCTTCAGCTAAGGCTTGTGGTACAGGTTGAGGTGTTAATGTTGGTTCATTAGCTAGCTTGAGTTGAGAGACATGGAAGACGACAAGCTTATAAGCTACCTGTCCAATCCTTTCTAGAATAGCATATGACCCGTAATAATGGGGATGTAGTTTCTCATTGAGTCTTGTTGAGAGTGACTTGAGGCGATAAGGCTGAAGTTTCAAATAAACGTAATCTCCTGGTTGGAACGTGAGAGGACGGCGGTGTGCATCTGCCTGCCTTTTCATTTTAGTTTGTGCGGCCTCCAAATTCTGCTTCAGTTCTGTTAGAATTGAATCACGTGTAGCCATCTGTTGGTTAACTTCCTCCACCATGGATTCTCCCCCTGTAAAGGTTAGCAACATGGGCAGGTCTCTTCCATATAAAGCTTTGAAGGGTGTCATTCCTGCAAACTTTTGTAAGTAGTATTGTACCAATATTCTGCCCAACAGATCCACTTGGGCTAGGACTTTTGTTTGTTGCCAATGAAACATCGTAAATATGTTTCCAAGCATCTATTTACTACTTCTATCTACCCATCAGTTTGAGGATGATAGGCCAAACTCATCTTGAGGGATGTTCCTGCCTGTTTAAACAATCAACCCAAAAATGGCTAACGAAGACCCTATCCCTATCTGATACAATGGTTTGGGGATAACCATGCAGTCTAACAACTTCTTTGGTAAAGATGTGAGCTACTTCCTTGGCCGTGTAAGGGCGACTGAGGGAAATGAAGTGGCTGTACTTGGTGAAGCGATCGACAAAAACGAACAAGGTATCAACTCCATGTGCCTTTGGTAAGCCACTAATGAAATCCATGGATAACTCACTCCAAACCACCTTAGGAATGGGAAGAGGCTGAAGAGTACCTGCTAGTTTAGTAGTTGTGTATTTGTTTCTTTGGCAAACATCACAAGTGGATATCAATTTTTAAATATCCTGTCGCATTCCCTACCAATGAAGCACCTGGGATATGCATTTATGAGTGCGTGTGACCCCTGAATGCCCTCCTCTTGGTGTGGAGTGGAATTCTTGTAAGAAGGCTGAAATGCGAGGTGAAGACTTTGGAATAACCAGTCTTCCATGAAATAGTAAAAGACCGTGTTTGTGTGTGTAACCCGAGTGCTTATCATGATTCACCAAAATGTCTTGAATAATACTCTGAATGTGAGGATCTTCCTGTATTTCATATGCTAAGGAATCCAAATCAGCACATCTCACCACTGATAGAGCAAGGTGTTGTAATAGAAGGTCGCCCTCTTCTGTTGGCTGTGAACAACGATCTGTCTGTTCCTCATCCCTTGTTTGACTATTCTCAGGGTTGAGGGTGGGATACTCTTGACGCCTAAACAAAGTATCAGCCACTCTATTATCAGATCCTAGCTTATACTAAATGATGTAGTCATATCCAATGAGTTTGGTTGACCACTTTTGTTGCTCTTTATTCAGCATATGTTGTTCCATGAAGAATTTGAGACTTTTCTGGTCCGTATGAATGATGAAACCCCTTCCCATGACATAATGTCTCCACTTACGTACAGCAAGAACTATGGCGAACTATGGCCATAAGTTCCCTTTCATAAACTGATTTAGATTGTGATCGAATGGAGAGGGATTGATTGAAGAAAGCAACTGGTTTACCCTCTTGCATAAGAACAACACCAATTCTCTTACCTGACGCATCTGTTTCCATTACAAAGGTTTTGGAAAAATCCAGTATGCCTAATACAGGAACGGTTGTCATGGATTGTTTCAATGTCTTAAACACCTCCTGACCTTCCTTAATCCATATGAATCCATCTTTCTTAAGTAGTTTGGTTAAAGGAGCAGCAATGAGTCCATAGCTTCTGACAAACCTTCTATAATAACCAGGAAGACCCAAAAATCCCCTAAGTGCCTTGGCGTCTTTAGGGGTGGGCCATGATAGCATATAGTCTATCTTGGAAGTATCAGCTTCTATCCCTTTTTCATATATAATATGTCCTAAGTACTCCAGAGAAAGTTGTGCAAATGAACACTTCTTTTTGTTGGCAATTAGCTGGTGTTCTTCAAGCAATTTCAAGACAATGGTAATATGCTCCAAGTGCAAAGAAAGGTTAATGCTATAGACTAAAATGTCATTAAAGAAGACAAGGACAAACTTGCGTAGATGGGGTCGAAATACCTCATTCCAAAAATTTGTAATGCCCCTCATAAGTTTGAAAGGCTGTTTTTGCTATGCCCTCATCCTTGATTCGAATTTGATAATATCCAGATTTTAGGTCTAGCTTTGAGAAGATGGTGGCTCCTCCCAATTCGTCCAGCAGTTCATCTATTGTAGGAATTAGAAACTTGTTAGGTACTGTCACCTTGTTTAGTGCTCTATAATCCACACAAAATCTCCATCCCCCATCCTTCTTTTTTACCAGTAGCACCGGGTTAGAAAAAAGGCTTTTACTTGGTCAATGATTCCTAAATTCAACAACTCCTTGATGATTTTCTCAATTTCATCTTTCTGTGAATGTGGATACCGATATGGCCTACTGTGAGGAGGTTGTGTTCCTTCTACCAGCCTAATGGCATGGTCATGAGAACGAGCAATCGGCAGTCATAAAGGTTGATCAAATATATGTGAAAATTGGTGTAGGAGAGAATTTATGGCTGATCGATAATCTTTTTGAGGTTGAATTTTCCCCACTTCCATACCCCTTTATTCAACCATACAACCAATTTCAGCCTTAGGAATGACTCGAAGAATAGATTTGAGGGAGACTAGAGAACAAGATAGAGTCGGTCCCCTTTCAAGATGATCTGATGCCTGTCCACTCTGAAACGCATGGTCAGATCACGGAAGTTTGTTGAAATAGCTCCCAAGTTTTCTAGCCATTTTATCCACAAAACTATGTCTGCTCCGCCAAGATCGAAAGGATGGAAGTCTTGAACCACCAGTATACCTGGTAGATTTAATTGTATCTTCGACAGATGCCTTCTCCTCAGATGCAGTGGCCATCCCCAACTTGCACTCCAAATCGGCGAGACCGATCTACCGATAACTGGAGCTCCCTGACTAATTGGTTGGAGATGAAGTTGTGGGAAGCCCCACTCTCTATCAGTACTATCACCTCCCTTCCACCGACCCTGCCTTTCACTTTCATAGTCCCGCCGGACATAAACCCTGAAATGGAGTTCAAGGATAACTCCAAAGCTTGCTCATCTGCTTCTCGGGGTTTGTCCCTCTCTTATAGAGAAAAAGGAAGGGTGTCCATCTCATCTTCATCGTCGGCAGCTAGGATAAGCACTTGTAGTTGGGATGATACTTTTCATCAGATCTGTAGTATAATCCTTGGGATTTCCATTGCTGTAGTTCGGCATCGGTGAGTTTCCATAGGAATCCCTTTTTTCTGGCCATTTGGTCACTGGAGATCCTCTCCTACTCTGTTTCCGTGCGAAAACCCTGGTTGCGCTCGTGATTGCGGACGATGATGGGCAAATTAAGATTTTGGCCTTGCCGACCCAATTCCGTTGAACCTTTCTTCGACTGTACAGTAATGGGCTCCGAGTTTCTTGGCCCAACATCATTTCTAAGTGGGCGGGCCCGTATCTGGTCTAGTGCCCGATTTTTTTTCTTCGATCTTGTGGGCTAACTCCATAAGCCCAGACAGAGAAGCAAGCCTGAACAGCTTGATCTCTGCCTTGATGTCATTCCAGAGCTCATTCAAGAAGGCTCCCCTCAAGACGTCATCGGATAGTTCGAGCAGGTGACTAGAGAGTAGCTCGAAGGCCCAGAGGTACTCAACTACACTAGCCGTCTGCTTCAAAGTCATCAACGTTTTATAATCATCGTCCAACAGAGAAGCAGGTGGCCTTGCTATTCCTGGCAGTGATGGTCCCCCGACAGGAAAGGACTTCTTCTGGGGTTGTTCGAGGGTTCCCCCACTTCTGCGTTCTGATGACTGCTTCGACTTTTGTCCAGGGACTCCCTATTCTTGATCCACTAGCGAATTTCTACTAAATACTCCCCAATTGCATTAACATTAGTCTGTAATCTCCCGAGATGTTCCCTCACATCTCCTATCTCCCCTCTAACTCCCTCTATCTCCTTCTCCATGCTCTCTGCTCTTTCCATCCTGGTCCTAACCATTCCCTGGGTTCAAACCAGCTTTGATACCACTTGATAAACTCCACTTATTCAACAATGTAATGGAAATTCAATGAAAAATCTGATACAGAGTGCACGACTACACCAGACAATCTGATCGTAATCAGTTGGTGTATGATGTGAGTACTGGTTTCTTTGACAGAGATCAAGTTTACAATTCTAGCCTTCAAGGAGCTAGACCCTCCCACAGTTACCTTCTCCCCCCTCTCCCTCCTCTCCCTCCTTTCCCCCCTTCCTCTTATCCTTCCTTTTTCAGATCTAACTGAATTCTGTTTTTTTCCCCTCTATTCTTTCCTTCTTTTCTGTTGTACAACTCCCTTTCCGTTATGAGAACCCGTAGACTCTTTGTCCTTACTTCTTCTTGTATAAAACTTGCCAAATCTGCCTTCCTTTGGCTCATTTGATGTAACAGACAGCTAGTGTTTTCTTTTGAGTTGGTGCCCGTTAGTCTCATACTTCTGTGTTCTATCTAGAATTTTCTGAAGTGGTGAATGTAAAAGCATCAAAGCCACAGAACTGGGATGGTCAAGGGCATCTTGATATGGCTAACCACTCCCACCATGATAAGATATCTAAATATCTCATTAGAAGCTTGCCAAGAGGGACTGGTCTTTATCTAATGGATGAATTTCTTCAGCATGGCGCTTGGAAAAACTCTGGTGCCTAAGGTTTCAGTTGTGGATGGATCATATGCTGACAGCTTCAATCATCAGAGATCTCATGTCCTGTCCTGGTAGTCAAACTTCTATATGAAATGAGTGCTGTCCACTAGGGAGGATTAGGATAAACTTTTGTGGCAACTCCATTAACAGAAAACATGACTCTAACAATGGCTGGTGATGTTAAGAATGATCATACTTCAATGATCGAGAAATCACCAGAGACCCACATCTTGTGCATTTCAACTTTTATCATATTTTCTCTGGAGATAATCTCTTTTAATTCATATGTTCAACTCATGTAGTGTTGCCTATATTTGCGCGTATACATCCATCACTATGTAGCATATTATTTGCCAGCACCACCTTACTCGACAATCTAAGAATTGTTTGCAGAAGTCTGTATGACCACACATCTTAGCAACTATATGATATAAAATGTCCATTCATAAGCTACTTCTAATATATTTCATTTTCTAAGTCCAATTAAATTTTATTTACCTAGGATCTCAATTGATCAGGTTATACAAATTTATTTGATATTTTAATTTGGTGTTAACATTTATATGGTGTGGTTTCACATCGAGTATCTAATGTTTCTCATTCATTTGCTTATGTTTGTTGCAGACACTGTCGACAATGTCTAATTCTAGCATTGAAGAGGTTGTGGCAACAGGATCTGGTATACGGTTTTTCCAGCTCTATGTAAGTTTTTGATATCCTGATGTATCTCCTTGTTGCCTAATCTTGGCAATATGGGTTCAAGCTAAACATTTTCTAGGATATACGGGTGTGCTCAAGTATATCATTGACCTTCTATAATAAAACATTTTGCTGCATAAGGTTTTCAAGATTCATGTGGCTGACCCCTAATTGGGATAAGGTCTTGATGATGATGATGATGATGAAGGTTTTCAGGGATAGGAATCTAGTTACCCAGCTTGTCAGACGAGCTGAAAGGGCTGGCTTCAAGGCTATTGTCCTAACAGTTGATACTCCAAGGCTTGGACGAAGGGAATCTGATATTAAGAACAGGTCTGCACTTATTTATGGTTAAATTTCTGCAGCATCTATCTGTAGGAAAGTAAAATTCATTGATATCAAAAGTACATCCTTATGGATTACACTTCAGATTTCATTTGCCGCCGCATTTGACATTGAAAAACTTTGAGGGAATGAAGCTTGGCAAGGTAAAAGCAGTGAGTAACAGATAAAACTGTTGACTAAATAATCCATTTTGTTTGCCATATCTTATTTTCTCATGTCTTGTTGGTAATGCAGACAAGTGATTCCAGTGAATCTGGACTATCCTCACACTTTGCAAGCCCAATTGACCAATCTCTAAGCTGGAAGGTATGTTGCATGTTCAAAAGAACTTGACACAGTGAATTAGTTCTGCCAGAAGATTCATGACTTGGTTAGTTCAGCCACAAGTTTGTTAATTCATATGTTTTTTTATCTTGTTGGAGTGCAAAGACCTAAAAAGCTTACTGAAAGCTGGATTGATCTTTGAGAACTTAAGAGATAATGGCCAGAGATGATTGCCCTTTTCTGCTTTGTACTTTTATTTAGCAAAAGTCTAACAGATAGTACCATAAGCTTTTCTGGTACTGCTAATATGGAGGACCCTCTGCATCCAAGATGTTGCTGATGTGTTGATGGGGAATGGGGAAAGCTTTTAAGAAACTCAAATGACTAGAATCCAAACAAAAATACCATTAATAAGAAGCATCCAAGAGCATGCTTGGGGTCCTGCTACCATTTTCCTTTTATGTAACACATATAAAGGATTATTTTAATGTGGAATATAAAGCCATTTTAATACATGTTGTTTACATAAGATAATTGATTAATCTCTATGAAGGATCCTGCTTGACTCAGGCAATTTCATTATCAATCTGACTATATTCCTGCCGATGATGATTAGAGATTGATTCTTTGGAGTGGTGATCATGTCACCATCATCATCATCATCAAGACCTTATCCCAATTAGGGGTCGGCCACATGAATCTTATTCCTCCATTCCACTCTATTAAATACCATGGCTTCATTTAGTCCCAAAGTTTTTAAATCTTTCCTCACCACTTCTATCCACGTTCTTTTGGGCCTTCCCCTTGCCCTTTTAGAACCTTCAACTTGTATTGCCTCACTCCTTCTAACTGGTGCCGTTGTTGGTCTCCTTTGAACATGTCCAAACCATCTCAGTCTAATCTCCCTCATCTTGGTACCTATTGGTGCTATCCCTAAATTTCCTCTAATATTTTCATTTCTAATTCTATCCTTTCTTGTCTTACCACTCATCCATCTCAACATTCTCATCTTATGAGTATGATGTTCCTTAACTGCCCAACACTCTGATCCATAGAGCATGGCCGGCCTTATAGCCATCCTATAGAATTTTTTCTTTAGTTTGAGTGGCACCCGCCGATCACATAAAACACCCGATGCACATCTCCATTTGTTCCAACCTGCTTGGATTCTCTGGGTAACCTCCCTCTCAATCTTTCCACTCTCATGGATCAATGATCCTAAGTATCGAAAGTGGTCTCTCATGGGGACCTCTTGGTTATCAATCTTGATTGGTGTTTCACTCCTACTCTCCTTGCTAAAATTACATTCCATATATTCTGTCTTAGTTCGGCTAATTTTAAATCCTTCCGATTCTAATGCTTCTGTCCATAACTCTAGCTTTATGTTTACACCCTCCCTTGTCTCATCAAGTAGGACTATATCGTCTGCAAATAGAATGCACCAGGGAATCTCCTCATGCAGATGTTTTGTTAACTCGTCCACAACTAATGTGAAAAGGTATGGACTCAATGCTGATCCTTGGTGCAATCCAACAGTGACAGGAAAATCACCAGTCACGCCACTAGTGGTCTTAACATTTGTTATTGCTCCCTTATACATATCTTTAATTATGTCTATATACCCTTGAGAAACTCCTTTACCACCCAACACCCTCCATATTAACTCTCTAGGGACTCTATCATAAGCTTTCTCTAAGTCGATAAAGACCATGTGCAGGTCTTTTCTCCTCTCCCTATATTTCTCTACTAATTGTCTTAGTAAGAAAATAGGTTCCATGGTAGACCTCCCAAGCATGAAACCAAACTGATTCTCTGATGCACTTGTTTCATGTCGTAGCCTCTTCTCAATCACTCTTTCAAAAAGTTTCATGGTGTGGCTCATAAGTTTGATCCCTCGATAATTAGTGCAGCTCTGAATGTCTCCTTTATTCTTATAGATTGGTACAATAGAGCTTTTCCTCCACTCATCAGGCATTTTCTTTGATTTTATAATCTTGTTAAACAACTTGGTCAACCAAACTACCCCAATATCTCCCATATGCTTTCAAACCTCTATTGGTATACCATTAGGCCCCATGGCCTTTCCTGATTTCATCTTTCTCAAAGCCTCTTTTACTTCAAGTATTCTAATCCTACGTTCATATCTATAATATCCAATGTTATTTAGATTTATAGTATTTTCAATCCCTATATTCTCAGGGCCATTGTCATTTAACAATTTTTGAAAGTATATTTCCCACCTTTGTTTGATCTCATCATCTTTGACTAATACCCTTTGATCATCGCTTCTAATGCACCTAACATGCTCTAAGTCCTTACCCTTCTGTTCTCTTACTTTTGCAAGTTTAAACACATCTTTCTCCCCTTCTCTTGTTCCTAGTCTATTATATAACTCATCATATGCCTTAAGTTTAGCCTCACTTACAATTCTCTTAGCAACATTTTTAGCATTCTTATATTGTTCATAGTTTTCATTATTTCTAATCTTCTGCCATGCTTTAAAATGCATTCGTTTTTCTTTAATAGCTTTTTGCACTGTTTCATTCCATCACCATGTTTCCTTTGTTAATAGCCTTTTACCTTTACATACTCCTAAGATATCTTTTGCCACTTTCTTAATGGACTCAGCCATATTAGTCCACATGGTATTTACTTCTGTTTCATAGTTCCAATTTCTTTTTACCATCAACTTATTTTTTAATGAGGTTATTTTCTCTCCTTTTAAGTTCCACCACTTAGTTTTTGGATGTGTATTAAGTTTAGTTCTTTTACTCCATCTTTTGATATGAATATCCATAACCATTAACCTATGTTGTGAGGTTAAACTCTCACCAAGTATCACCTTACAATCCTTACATATAGATCGTTCATTATTCCTAAGTAGAAAAAAGTCTATTTGGCTTTTATGAAGTCCACTTTTAAAGGTTATTAAGTGTTCATCCCTTTTCTTAAAAAGTGTATTTGCAATCGATAGGTTATATGACAAAGCAAAATCGAGGATATTCTCCCCCATCTCGTTTTGTTCACCTGTACCATACCCTCCGTATATTCTATGATATCCTTTCTTATCTTTTCCTACATGGTTATTTAAGTCTGCTCCTATAAATATCTCCTCAGTGTTGGGAATTTCTTGCATGACTCCCTCCATATCTTCCCAAAACTGTCTCTTAATTATATATTGTAACCCTACTTGTGGTGCATATGCACTTATAATATTTATAATCTGCTCTCCTAGAATCATTTTTATTATTATAATTCTATCACTGATTCTTTTAACGTCCACAACTTTATCCTTTAATTCCTTATCCACTATTATTCCTACATCATTTCTAGTATTTTCCTTTCCTACGTACCATCATTTATACCCATCTATTTCTCTAGCTTTAGCCCCTTTCCACTTGGTTTCTTGGATACAAGCAATGTTGACTCTCCTACATTTCATCGTGTCTACTAACTCCAAACTCTTACCTGTCAGTGTCCCTATATTCCATATAGCGATGCGAATCTTATGTTTTGGAGATACCCTATTTACTATCGCCTTTCTCGACTTCCATGGTATGAACCCATGTCCACTTTTCACTGCACCTAGGTTCTAATGCAGCCGTCGCTTCCGAGGGGACGCTCTAGTAGCCCTTGCCCATTTTTCACTACACCCGAGATCCGATGTAGCGCATCGCTTCTGGGAGAACGCCCTAGCAACCCTTGCCTATTTTTCATTGCATCCGGGATCCGATGCAGCGCGTCGCTTATGGGGAACACCCTAGCTTGAGCGAATATCAGTTTTCGATTCATGTCATGTTGGTGTTGTCATAGTTTTAAAAAAGCTGAAGATGATTTTCATTAAAATCATTAAGCTGGAGTAGTGATCATGTTAGACCACAAAATATACAATTCTCCCACGAATCATCACCAAGGAACAATATATACTGCAAATACACCTAAATTCAGTAGATTATTCCTTCCAAACAGCATGATGATGTTTTTAACAAGAATTAAAGACTCAGAAAACCTATCATGTTTTAGGACCTTGGACTGCTAATTGACTTAACCTAGTAAATATCAAGCAATACATAAGGTACCGGATGCTTTGTATGTAGTTAAATCCCTCTTTTTCCTTTTTTCTTTTGCTTACTAGATGATTCCAAATAGATGGGAAATGACACAAGCTTGCATTTGGATTGAGTTGAATTAATCTACTAATTTGTATCTAACCATTATAGTTAAATAAAGCATATATAAACCAATATCAAGTGGATATCTAAAGACGATCATTTCTAAGAACAATTCTTTTGGGTTTTAATAGGATCTGAAGTGGTTGCAGTCAATCACAGAACTACCAGTTTTGGTGAAGGGTATTGTAACTGCTGAGGACGGTGAGCATTTTTCTTTGTTTCTTCTTCCATTCTGATGTTGTAAAAATAAGTTGGCTTTTCTGAGGATAATAAGTCATATGGGTGCTGATTCTATTACGCTAGTCCGATTGCAATATTTGTTCCTATGACCTTTAATCTCCATTGACCGTGCAGCACTAATAGCCATACAAGCTGGAGCAGCAGGGATTATTGTCTCGAATCATGGAGCACGCCAGCTTGATTACGTTCCTGCAACTGTTAGCTGTCTCGAAGAGGTGTTAGCCTTCCCATTGCATGATGAAGAGTACTCTCTATTATTTCTTTCATTGCATTTAATTTGCATCAGAATTATCTTCTTTAGAAAGATTGCCTGCATCTTTGTCAAGCATGTAATTCTCATTCTCACAAAAAAAAAAAATGAAAAATCTTCCTTTCTCATAAATAGTTGGAATTCTCAACCTCCAGAAGTGCCATATACTTTGAACTAGAATCTTCTATGTCTCGAAACTGACAAGGAGACTACATGAGCGGTTGTTGTCTTAGGCTCGTGGGTCAATTAGGGATTTCGATACAACTTTGACATACCTTGCTTCTTGTTCACATTACTTGTTCAATATGTACGCATCATCATCATCAAGTCGTTATCCTGCTTAGGGATCAGCCACATGAATCTTGTTCCTCCATTCTCCTCTATCAAGTGTCAGGGCTTTATTCAGTCACCATTTAGGCCTTCCCCTTGCCCTTTTAGAACATTTGGCTTGGATTGCCTCACTCCTAACCAATGCCATTTTTTGTCACCTTTGGAC
The DNA here is from genome assembly GCA_035236585.1 of Warburgia ugandensis. Taxonomy (NCBI): domain Eukaryota; kingdom Viridiplantae; phylum Streptophyta; class Magnoliopsida; order Canellales; family Canellaceae; genus Warburgia; species Warburgia ugandensis. Next base: position 35,124,681 of record CP141139.1, read on the forward strand.
ATGTCCAAACCATCTAAGTCTAATCTCCCTCATCAATATGTATGCATTGCCAATGTATTTCCTTTTTAGTCTTATGCACACAAACTAATGTTTAAGTTATAATATTGTTTGAAGCTCTAAAGTAACTGCATTTGTTATAATCATGTAGCTGTTTCTTTACCCGTAAGGTTCATACAGTGAAGTTTGGAACTTGAGCATATTATTGATTCTCACAAAATTGTTCCTTCAGATTGTCAAAGCTGCACAGGGTCAAGTACCTGTGTTTTTAGATGGAGGGATTCGTCGGGGAACAGATGTCTTCAAAGCGTTGGCCCTGGGAGCATCTGGAGTATTTGTGAGTAACAGTTGACACTACTTTTGCTGTCTTCCTTTTTACCATTTTCATTGTCTAATTGGACAAAACCTGCATATGTACTGCTCTTGTTTGACGTATCCTGAATTTGTTCTCCTCTAGTCTTAGAAGGGCTTATTTATCACTATTTTCCATTGCTTCTTTACTCATGTAGGCACCTTCCTGTATCTAGTAACTTAGTCTGTCTTATACTCAATATCAGATTGGGAGGCCAGTTGTATTTGCTTTGGCTGCCGATGGGAAAGCTGGTGTGAGAAAGGTTCTTCAAACTCTACGTGATGAGTTCGAGCTGGCTATGGCCTTAAGTGGGTGTTGCTCACTTAAGGATATCTCACGCAATCACATACTCACTGAGGGTGACAGGATTCGTACTGCAGCCAGATTGTAATGAACTTGGAGATCCTAGTCTGGTGATTCTGATCTGGTAAAGTTTTACTTGTTCATGAGACTGTCATCTGGTTATACCATTGAGTATAGGAGTTCTTTTGAAAAACTGAAGGTCTTGTAATGGGAAAACAATGGTGTCTGCCCTTGCTAGTTAAAGTACTTACACACCTAATTGGAAGACAATATGTTGCACAGGAATTGGTGATCCAAGTCATTCGTCTGCTGGATTCATCTTATATAGGCACACCCATATCTCATCCATAACACAATTTGGACTCTTTGATTGGTAGAGATTTTTCTTTTATGCAGGTTCTTCCAATATTTCCAAGCCTGGCTAGGCTATTAAGGTATCATATAATGGCCTAGATTTGAGATTTGGCATCCAAGCTCAGAACAGCTGAACACAATGGATCAGAATTGCTTCAAAATGTGGGTCATTGTACTTTTGGATGCACATGCAAATCGTTAGATGTTACTCCCATACTGTATAATAGCTAATTGTGCTGACGATGAGTAATCATAATTTCAAAGATATTCCACTTTTAGGGTGTTCTTCCTGAGCATATGATGTATGATGCAGTGAGAACTTATAGAAGACGGGCGTTTATTATTACTGATGACTGTCAGAAGGCAATACCAAGCCCCTGTCTCTGCTCTATCATAACGGCTCTCTAACGCCTACAGCATTGACCTTCTATGTCTGTATTATTGTAATCTCGTTGATTGATTATGTCTTAGCCAAAATTATTGGTCTCCTACCTTATCTGTCACTGTCACTTATGGAAGACACTGCCCACCAGCGTATATAAATATGTACGAGTTCATACAATGAAAACACAAAAGCATTCATCATCGACTGCTTTATTTCTCCTCCTCTCTGTCTGTTCACTTTCATGTTTGTCAGAGGACCCTCTGTTATTGACCACTGGATACTATTCCTCCCTTTTCTCTCGTCTGTTCTTTATCTTCATGGCTTCACAAATTTCTCCTAACTCTGGTTCCAATGGCAGTCATGCTTCCAACACTTCATCAATTTCCTTTAGTCGGCCATCCGTCACCCATGTAATGCATCACATCTCAATAAAACTTGACTGCTCAAACCATGTAGTTTGGAATCGTCAATTACCATCTACCTTTTGCACCTAAGATCTGCTGCTGCTCCCCCTCGATTTCTCTCAAATGCTGCCACTAGAAAGAATGAAATAAATATTGATTATATCTCTATGGAAAGGAGGGACAGTACTACTATCAGTTGGATATTCTCCACTCTAACTGAACCAGTCCTCGCCAAGTAGCAACTCTCCCCTTGGCTCAAGCGATCGAGACTGCCTTGGAGAACACTTTGTCAAGCCAATGTACTGCTGGGATCGTGCAACTTCAAGGCCAACTGCAAATGATCAGGAAAGCCTCTGTGACGATCACCAACTACCTAGAACAGATCAGAGCTATCGTTGATCATTTGGAGATTGCTCAGTAGCCGATACCAGCTTCAGGTCTAGTGTTCTATGCTTTGAGTTGACTGGGACCTGAGTACGTTCCCCTTGCCATCTCAATTTCATTTCTTCTAGTCTCATCCATGTTACTTGGGCATGAATCATTTCACCAAAAGAGAAATCAATTACTACAAAACCAAATGCAAACCACTGCTTTTGCTTCAAATACATCCCGATGGTGCTGCTGCAATTCATGTGGAAACCAATCTGGCGATGCAAATGGCAACTTGACCGGTTCCAAAATTTGCTGGAGTTGTGGGTGCCCCCACCCAATTTTTCTGGTACGAAATCTCTACACTGCACCAATTGTAATACGAAGGGCCATGATGCAAACCATTGTTAGACCCCCAAGACATCTGATGAGGAACTTACATCTGAGGCATCCGCCAATGTTTAAGAGGGACTTACTAAGCGCCTAAGCACAATGACAAAGACTGGGCTTAAAGGATTTAATATACTGAGGAGTAAAGACTGAATATCAATCAATTTAATGGTTCATTCCGGAAGTCAAGGCATTCTGGAAGCATGAGATCGATCCACTCTTTCCAACATCCAAGGTGAGGGAAGCTTTAGGATCGAACTCTAAGCTTTGGTCTACAACAAAAAGGCTACATATGTCTTGACCCATAATCGAGCAATTTTTTTAACTCTAGACTACAGTCTTTGACAATACACATTTTCCTTTCGAACTGTTCTACATTGGACCACATCTTCAGCACCTACGACTTCATCCAACAATAACCTATTATCTTATTCTACACCTAACTCATCAAGTCAACTCAATTCCCCATCTACCACGCAGATTCCTCTCCCTCGCAATCCAGCCATACACCCTTTTTCTCATCGCCAAAGTGGCCCACACAAAATTCCCCACAAACAAAGGACCTGCCTCCACCTTACCTACAAATACCAATCCTAAGGCAACCTAAGGTTCTTCTTGCTAAAACCTTTCCTAAGTTTCTGTCCTTCCAACTCACAGATTATGCACCCCATCAAGTTTCACTCAATCTTAGAAGTCAGATAAGTGGCGTCCTCCAATGGACACTTAAATTAGCGTTTTAATCTGAAATTGAACCTGGACTCTTAATATACCTCCTCCAGGAGTAAACATCGTACCATGCAAATGGTTATTCAAAATTAAACACCGTCCTGATGGCACAATTGAACAACGGTAATCCTGTCTTGTAGGTAAAGGTTTTCATTAAAAACATGGCTTCAATTTTGATGACACTTTCATTCCTGTAGTAAAAGTCTCTACCATTCGTCTTATCTTAGTCCTTGCATGCTCTCTGTTACCCACTTGAAGAAGAAGTTCATATGCAACAACCACCAGCCTCAGTGCCGTAACCATATATGACGTCTAAACACGACCATATATGGCCTCAAACAAGCACCTAGGGCTTGGTATTCTTATTTTAATAAAGCTCTCAAATCTCATGGGCTAACTAGCTGTAAATGTGACTCAAGTCTACTTCTCAGACACTCTTCACATGGTTATATTATCCTCTTACTCTATGAGATAACATAGTTATCAACTGCAGCGACAACAAGGGGACAGCACATATTATCATCTATCTAGAAGGGCCACCCCAGAGCACAAAGCTTTCCGCCTATGCGGGGCTTAGGGAAGGGGAAGACCACAAGGGTCTACACTATGCAGCCTTACCTCGCATTTTTACAAGAAGCTATAATTCACGCCTTGAACCCATAACCTCAAGGTCACACAACAACAACTTTATTGCTGCGCCAAGGCTCCCCTTCACTTATTATCGTTTATCTCTCCAACAAATTTGATATGCATGACCTAGGCCCACTATATTATTTTTTACTGCACTCCAAACGGACTAACTCCACACTTCATGTATCTCAACAAAAAATGCACTCATAATAGTCAAGAGAGTGGAAAAGCTTGATTGTAAACAAATTAGTACAACAATCACTAGGGGTACCAAATTATTGTCTTTAGATGGTGAGTTACTTTCTGACAGAACTTCTTATAGAGGCATTGTCGGGCCTTACAGTATCTTCCTTGACGAGACAATTTCAGCTATGCCATCAATCAGGTCTGTCAATTCATGAATCACCCCACAACCGTCAATCTAGCTGTTGTTAAAAGAATTTTATGCTACATAAAATCAACTCTCAACCTCAGTTTAAAAATTAGCTTATCCTCCGATTCTACTCGGCAAGCTTACTGTGATGCAGATTGGGCAGAATCACCAGATGAGAGACGCACTATAACCGGCAATCCTATCTTCCCGCGCCCAACCTAATTATGTGGTGTTCAAGAAAGCAGACAGTGGTGTCAAGATCTAGTACAAAAGCCGAACATTGCGCGCTAGCTTCAATTTCTGCATATCTCTATTGGGTTCAATTTCTCTCACCAGAACTTCAAGCTCAGTCCCAACAACTTCCACTACTTCTATGTGACAACATCAGCGTCAACTATATGGTAGTCAATCCCATTTTCCACGCTCGAACCAAACATACCAAGATGGACTACCACTTTGTACGAGAGAGCTGCCAAAAAACAAATTCGAATTCACTTTGTTACCACCAAAGATCAAGTTGCTGATCTTCCATAAGTGGGGACTCTGGGAACTCAGAAACAGATGATAAGTGTTCGAATACATTCCAGCAAAAAGAGATGAATCAGACGACTCTTGAATCAGTACCTCCCTGTACTTTTGGCCTCAAGAATATATCATGGGAAGCAGACATGGTGGCTTATGCCTTAGCTATTGAGGCTGTAAACAATGTATCATGTTATAAGTGGATTGCAAATCGAGTTGGCTAATGAGGCAGTATAAACTATATCATGTTTTAAGTGGATTACATATAAACTTAGTTTATTTGTGTAAGTTATTATGGGAGGAGGTGTATGAACCTTGTCTAGACCTTTGTCTATTGGAAAAAGACGTCCTGATGACCTGGTTCTAGTGATGGATAAGGTCTATGTGCTAAGGCCATATGCTATTAATGTTGCACGCACCAAGACGGGACTCATTTTGACAATCCCAAAGCAACTATTTGTGGCTTTAACAAACAAGCGTACTATCACAAGGTTGCAATTCACCTTTGCTAAACATGTGAGGCACTTATGCACAACTTCTTTGCAAAGCACAAGTCAGCCTTTAACTCCCACTCTCACCTGCGAGGGCTACACTTACTCACCAACTAAAGCAATAAGAAGAACTTAAGAATGAGACTTACTCAAAGAGAACTTGTTATCCCTTACTTAAACGTAATTGAGCAATCTGCTTATAATTGAAGAGCTATCCCCTATTTATACTTGCTCTCCTTTATCCACTTCTTCAATGGATGGCTAGGATTAATACATGTGTCAACCATCTAATGGTTGAAGACCATTGTAGAACTCTCTAGGTAAATATCTATGTTTACCTCTTTTTAGATATTTGTAAGGACTCTTTCAAAAACTAGGCCTTGTTCCATGGATCTTCAACAATAGGCCTAAGTCCCTTAGGCCAAGTCCTTGAGCTAAGCAAGCCTCCCTTGGAGTTTAGAGGACTTGGTCACGGGCTTTGCAACATAAGTCCGTGACATTCTCCCCCATGTGATAATGCCGATGCCCTTGTCGACTTATCTCCATCAGTGTTGCTAACTTCAACCTTTAGCGCATCCTATGTTGCCTCAAAATCCTTATAACACTCCTATCTTGTTCCTCCCCTTGCACATTGGCACCTTTCCATTGTTGTGCCCCGAAGGTACTCTCCTTATCATGTTCCTCTGTACAGTTATTCTTTGTTGTTGTGCCTCGTGCGCCTTAGTGTGACATTCACGAGCATCAATTCTGCCTGTATGATTCTACTTGGTCTTATTCATCCTAGAGTCCTATCTTTGTAGCACACTCCCTTTTGTGCCAACAATTGTATCAACACCCTTGTTTATCACTATTTTCTCCTGGAACTCATTAGATCCAAGCAACCTCATAGCACCTAGGTATGGTAAGCCAAGCTATGTCGTCTCCACACTCATTATGGATTCCCTTGCAAGCTTCATATCCTCCAACCCAACCACTTCCTCATGTAGACTGGTTACCTCGCCTTTCATAGCCTCAAAGCAATCAGACATGCACCTCACTCCTTCAATAGTCTTAGCATCCATAATCTTAGATGCCTTAACCATTCTTTGCATCTCGTCTTTGAGGCTTTGTAAGGCATCTATGAAGGCACTATATTTGTTCAAACGATCAGACAGAGTTTGTTCGAACTTACCCAATCGAGCATCCAAAGTAGAAAGCCAAGCATCTAAATCCAACTTCCACGATAGGTCTTTAGATAGAGAATTTGCCCTTGAAGCCAATTAGCCTCAGGGTGAAGCACCTACATTACAACCGCTACTTCCTCCCACCTTGCAGGGTTGCAATTCGCCTTTGCTAAACCCGTGTAGCACCTGTCCATAACTCTTTTGCAAAGTACAAATCAGCCTTTAACTCTAACTTTTAATTGCTAGGGCTACACTCACTTGCCCATTAAAGCAATGAGAGGAACTAAAAAATGAGACTTATTCAAAGAAAACTTGTTATCCCTTCAATTGAGTAATCTGCTTACAACTGAGGAACTATCCCCTATTTATACTTGCTCTCCTCCATTCACCTCCTCAATGGATGACTAAGATTAATACATTGGTCAACCATCTAATGGTTGATGACCATTCTAGAACTCTCTCTGGAACTCTTTAGATAAATATCGAAGGTTATGTCTTTCTAGATATTTACAAGGACTCTTCTAAAAACCAAACCTTCTAGAATCAAGTATTATTTCATGGATCTTCAACAACAGGCCTATGTCTCTCAAGCCAAGTCCATAAACTAAGCAGGCCTTTCTTGGAGTTTGCAGGCCTTGTAAGGCAAGTTCATGATAGTACACGTAAAAAAAAGAAGTGTAGGAAATAGAAAATAAGTGGCTGGTCAACATTCATCCACTAAGCACTGTATAATTCAGATCCCTATGAGCATCCACGGTAGAATTTTTTTAATAAAGCCCATTGGATCAGTGACAGAGTGGGCCCAAGTGTATTTTTGCCTGATGATCTTTTACCAAATGAAAATATGTGGATACATCACCCCTCATATGAAAGGATAATTATGTTTTCACTTGGAAATCATGACTTTGGAACCCACTCTGCCGAGAGAGGAGCCGCGCACTAATGGTGGAAGCATTTGATGATTATTTTTCTTTTCTTTTCTTTTCTTTATTCTTGTCTTGGCATTGGTTTCACCCTTTGGGGTGGGACTAGCAAATGTCCTCATTATGTGTACTGGGAAGCAGATCCACACTCCTTTGCCTCAGCCAACTCAGCACACTTCCTGCGGACAAGCCATTTGACAATCCGGAGCCAAAGACACTGGTCACTTGTCGCGTTTAAAAGGACAGTCCAGGAAATACAAGCTATGCTCCATAATCATCCAAAACCCCTGGAAAAATCAAAGGCTTAGAATCATCCTGAGATTGAAACGTGTCAGATCCCAGTCTTTCAGTTGTACCGATGGTCTGGATTAATGAAAGAGTGACCCACCTTGTATTTGTATTGTGCTCGCTCATATGTTTCAAGTGAAGACATGCATCCGTTATATATATATATATATATATATATATATATATGACTTGCCAATGGAAATAATTAAATTAATCCACATGGAACTGCCTATCCATGACTATCTATTATCACCTCTATGCATACGAAGAAACAGACAAGGATCAATAAGCTCACGTACCCAAACAAGAAACAGCAAATAAACGAGGGACAGAAGTTGACCAAAGAAAGATATGTAACAGGATACAAAACCTGTTCGGTTATTTTATGTGATAATTAGGTATGCAGAATGCATGACCAACGAGCTAGAAACTGTTGGTCCAGACCCATTTCAGACAGCCGCCGTATTCAACGGTGGCGGGCGCAGCAGTCGGTGCTGACTGCTGACTTCAACAGTGGCGGGCGCCAGCTGAGTCGGCCCCGCCATGACCGACCTTTGAATTTGTGTAAAACGGGTTGAAAATCAGACCCGAAAATTCCCTATAAATAGGGATACGAATAAGGCAAGAAATATAACCCCATTCCTCTGTAAAAACCCCGTGTATACCTCTCTGTAAAACCTCAGTTTCATAGTGAAATCACTCTCTCGTGGACGTAGGCTTATTGGCCGAACCACGTTAAAACTCTGTGTTTTTTTGTGTGTATGATCTTGGCGAGACGAAAATCCCCAACAAGTGGTATCGAGGCTCGGTTACTGGCAAGTAAAACGAGAAAACTGACAGTTTGCGATTCGGCGGTCGAGAGGAGGAAAGAAAGCATTTCTGCTACGATTCTTTACGGTAATCATCATTTCTTTCTCACGGTGAAAGCACGTCGACATGTTACTACTGATAAAAGCATCATCATTGCGCTACGGTGATTGCTACGGTACTTACTACGATGCGAGTTGGCCGGTGCAGGCGGGTTCCAACGATTTGAGTTTCAACAAATACGGAGTTACAACGGTATAGAGTTGTAACGGTACGAGTGCAAATAGTAGCGCATTTGCCTGCATGGTGAGTTGAAACGATGGCGTGTGCAGCGATCTAGGGTTCTGACGATTCGAGTGCAAGTGGGCGATTGCAATAGTAACGAGTTACAACGGTGATTGCCCAGGTAGACCTATTTTTGGCGAGTTTTCAAGGGGATAGACAGTTCTTGGCAAACGCAGTGGTGTTCTCAAATTTGTAAGATTTTCTCTTGAAATTCTTTGTGTCTTCTTTCTTTACTTATGGAGGCAAACATGAGCAAAATGATTTGCTTAAATGGTACTAACTATCACATGATGGAAGGGAAAAATGAAGAAGATCTTCTTTTGTGAAGAAATTACATCTACAATTTTTGCTTACTCAAAAACCGGGAGGATAAGTCCAGAAGAAGAGTGGGCTTTTGAACACGAACGGTATGTGGTTTTATTCGACAATGGGTAGAAGATAATGTTTTGAATCATATTCAAAATGAAATACATCTTTAGAACTCTATGGATCAAATTAGAAACCTTGTACGCGTCGAGAAGCAGGGAATAATAAGTTATTCCTACTTAATCAAGCGATGCACTTGAGATACGAGGAAGGGAGTTCTATTCAGGCCACTTGAACGAGTTGGCCAGGATGCTTTCGGCAAGCCCCTATCCGATGTTGGCGTCGAGGTTTGACGATGATATCATGGGTTTATGGCTTTTAAATACTTTGCACGACTCATGGGAAAATTTTCGTGTTTCTCTGCTAATTCTACTCCGGTGGTGCTTTGTGACATGGGAATGCGAGAAGCGCGATTCTAAATGAAGAAATGAGGCGACGAGCTCAAGTTGTCACCACATCACGGTCTCGAGATTTTGATCTCGGAAAATCGAGGAGAAGCAAGATCAAAGGACGGAAGAATAATAGAAGCGGGAGTAAGTCTGAAGTCCGGATACAAGAATGCGGAATGCAATTATTGTGGCGAAGGGTCACATTAAAGGCGATGTTACAAGTGGAAAGCGAGAACAAAACGAGAAAATGCAAGCGGGAGAGAGAAGAAATGATGGGGAATGATCGTGTATGGCTGCCACTACTTCGGGCCTTGTCGTGGTACGTGATGAAAATGAAATCAACACTAGCCTCCGTGAGATTGGATGGGTTGTTGGCAGTGGTGCTTCTTTTCATGTTACCTCGAGGAGGAGTTTTCACCTCGTACACTCCTGGTGACTTTGGAGTGTTGAAGATGGGTAACGATGGGGCATCAAAGGTTCTTTGGTATCGGATCCGTCTGTTTGGACACCAACAACGGAACAAGGTTGATTCTCGGACGTTCGACATGTACCGAGATATCCAGTGAACTTAATATCAGTAGGAGAAAGCTTGATGATGATAGTGCTGTAGTACCTTTTGCGATGGACGGTGGAAGCTCTCTAAGGGAGCGCTTGTGGCTGCCGGAGGAAGAAATCATCTAGCTTGTATGTGATGCAAGCTTCGATTCCTATTAACTCTGTGAACGCGGTTGATGTTCTTGGTTCTTGAGTTGTGGCCTGGCGACTCGATCCACATGAGTGAGAAAGGACTAGGTTGTCTAGTCGAAGAATTTGCTTTCGGGGCTCAAGCTACAAGGTGAGCAAATGTGCTCATTGTCTTCTTAGGAAGCGACAGGAGTTTCCTTCAAAAGCCGTCATTCTTCCCGGAAAGTCGGGCGTACTTGAATTGGTACATTCGGATGTATGCGGTCTATGAAGATACGCACATTTGGTGGTGCATTATATTTTGTCACATTTATTGATGATTATTCCGAAACTACGGGTCTATGTTTTGAAAACTAAGGATCGGGTGCTTGACAAGTTTAAAGAATTTCAAGCTTGTTGAGCGGCAATGAGCGGGGAAGAAGGCTGAAATGCATTCGCCACGGTTCTTGACAACGGTGGCGAGTATTGTGGACCTTTCGATGCTTATTTGTAAGAAGCGAGGATCGGACATCAAAGAACTCCTCAGAGACTCCTCGGTAAATGGTTTAGCGAAAGGATGAACGAGGACATTGATGGAGAGGTCGGATGTTTGCTTTCGAGCAAAGCTGCCGGTTCATACGGGGTGAGGTATGCAACTGCGGCCTATGTTATTAACCTATCTCCAATAGTTGCCTTGAATGCGGATGTTCTGACGGCTATGGTATGGAAAAGATGTCTCTTACGATCATTTACGGGTATTTGGGTGCAAAGCGTTTGTACATATACCTAAGGATGAGAGGTCAAGTTAGACGTCAAGACAAACAATGCATTTTCATCGGCTATGGGCGGGATGAGTTTGGTCTACGGCTATATGATCCTGTTGCAAAGAAATTTGGTTAGAAGTCGTGATGTGGTCTTTATGGAGGAACCAAACCATTGAACACATCGTAAGCCAGAAGTATCGAGAAACTCGAGTTGATACTCGTGCAATTAGATCAGTTCTGTTTCACATTCGCAGTGTAGATGGCACCAATGACCATGGTGGTGCTCCGGTTGATGTTCAAGATAATCGGTGAGGGAGAACATGGAAGGCTGAAGACATGGATGTTTCGTCGGGCGATGATATTCGGCGGGAGGTTCCCTCTTGAAGAACCAGCAGTTTCATTGAGACGGAGTTCGAGAGATCGTCAACCTTCCACTCGATACTCATCAGATGAGTACGTACTCCTCACTGACGGGGGAGAACCTGAGATATCTACGTGGTACTTCTAAGTTGTGTTTGGGATTTGGCACTGGCAAGCCCGTGTGGCAGGGGCTACTGCTTGATTGAGATATGGTGGTGATATTGACACGAGGAAGTCTACTTGAGGGCTACTTGATTACTTTGCGGGGAGGCTGTGTCATGGCAATCAAAGTTACGAAGTGTGTTGCCTTATCTCTGACAGGCGAGTTTATTCTTGTGTGACGAAGCATGCAAGAGTTATTGTGGATGAAGAAGTTAGAGTGAGCGAACTTGGCTTTATGCGAGAAGAGGTATGCGTTATTTTGCGGCAGTCAAAGTGCTTATACACCTTAGCAAAGAATTCTACTTTTCATGGAAGGTCAAAGCACATTGATGTTCGGTATCATTGGATCGTGATATTTTGGACTCGAAAGTCGTTAGAGCTTGAGAAAATTCATGCGATGATAATAGTTCGGATATGATGACAAAAGCATTACCTCGAAGCAAGTTCGAGAGTTGCGAGAGGTGGTCGGGATGGGCTTACTGCTAAAGTCCATGCGTGAAGAAACCTCCTTCGGTTAATGGGCACGGAGGGGGTGTTGGTCCGGACCCATTTCAGACAGCGCCCGTATTCAACGGTGGCGGGCGCAGCGATCGGTCTTTGCTTGGCCAGACTTCAACGGTGGCGGGCGCCGCAGGCCCGCCCGCAGGCCTTTGAATTTGTGTAAACGGGTTGAAAATCAGACCAGAAAATTCCTATAAATAGGGATACGAATAAGGCAAAAATATAACCCCATTCCTCTGCCTTAAAAACCCAGGTGTATACCTCTCTGTAAAACCTCAGTTTCATAGTGAAATCACTCTCTCGTGGACGTAGGCTTATTGGCCGAACCACGTTAAAACTCTGTGTTTTTTTGTGTGTATGATCTTGGGCGGGGACGAAAATCCCCAACAGAAACTACAGTAAGAACAATGTCTACAGACAAATAAAAGACACAAAAAAGTAAGAAAAGGCCGCTAAGATAATCAAAAGAAGCTTGAAGAGTGAGATAGATCAAGTGAAGAAGAGGTAGGAATCCAGCACAACACACCACAAACGTCAACCAGCATGAACACAAGGAGATCGATCTTGCATCCGATTCCCTGTTCTTGATCATCTTTTCCTTTTTCTGTGACTAGATCAGCAGATGTTTTGGCTGCAGAACTGCCTAACTTCATCTTTTTAACCCAAGGAAAAAAAATAAGATGATCAAAGAACAGGAAATGAGCTGCAAGACCTATGAGAAACAGCAACCAAGCAATGCAGGCACTGGGAGCCCCGACCTCTATTAAATAAGTTCTCTCTTGTCAAAGGAAGGTAATTAAGAGAGAGACCCACCAGAATTACAGCTCAGATTTGCGTGTTCATTCCTTAGCTTTTACTACCTATTGGAGCTATTTTTCCATAACCGTAGCTTTTATTACCTATTGGAGCTATTTTTCCATATACATCCTTTAGAAGATAATATATACCCTTTAATTCGCAAACAATTGTCTTTTATATTTGATAATGCCAGCATTGTCATCATACAAGGAATGATATTAATAACCATTCTCCCTCTAGATTGCTACCACACTGTCTAAATTCCTTATTAATTAACCCTTTTTTATCTGAAAATTCTTGAGTTTTTATGTCCTAATTTAGTAAAAAATAATTATAAGGCTCTGGCATTACATACATACATACATACATACATACATACATACATACATACATACATTCAATGAAAAACTTCAAGGGGAGCCTTGGCACAATGGTAAAGTTATCATTGTGTGACCGCGAGGTCATGGATTCAAGGCATGAAAACATCCTTGGAGGCAAACTCCCAAAGTTTGAAGTCGAGGTTTGTTTTAAGAGGTACGAACATCATGCTGCTACTTGGCACCATGAGAGAGGCCCTTCTTGCGCCACTGTGCTAGTAGGCATTAGCAATTTGGCTTAACTAATAGATATTTCTTAATAGAACGTTTGTTTCTCCAGGTAGGTTCTCCCTCTTTTACTTAGTAGGTACGCATTGGACTTGAAATCAGAACTTCATGGTTGTGAGACGAGGAACTAAACAAACTCAGCAAAGTGCTCAAATCCTGAGTGGACTTATAAGCTAAACTTCTCATTTTCTTTATTTTCATTCTTATGAGGCTCTGAATTAATTTGGCTGTTATCGAGAAGAATTCCATTCAAGAGAGTATATGGAACAAAATAACCACTAGTATTAAGTTAAAATTAGGAAGAGGAGCCTTGGTGCAACGGTAAAAGTTGTCATCATTGACCTTAAGGTCACGGGTTTAAGGTATGAAAACAGCCTCTTGTAAAAATACAACATAAAGCTGCATACTATAGGCCCTTGTAGTCCGCACCTTCTCCGGACCCTACATAGGCAGGAACTTCGTGCACTGGGCCTGCTCTTTTATTCAGTTACAATTAGGCAAAGAGGTGACTTGTTTCAAAAAAAAAAAAGAAGGAAAAACAGCAGATTCCTTCTCCTTAAATTGAACCACTATCATCTTGGACCGCACTATGTATGCTCAGAAAGCTTTATATAGAGATCTTATGATGAAGCAAAAAACAATTCCAATGGTATTGACATCGAAGTATCGTACCATTTGAACCTTTAGACGCAAAAGGAGTATCAAAGGTTAAACCTTTCAACCTTAAGCTTGTCCTGGTCGAAGATAAACTGAAGTTCTTCACTGAGGATTGGAAAAGAAGGAAACCTCATATAGTCAAAGCATTCACATGGCTCCCCGCTTTCAATAGTGTACTCAGACAAGACTAGCTAGATAAGAAGACCCTGCATACTCCCAATTTGTAGTCTACTGTACTGTAAAGACTTGGAATCAACAGCCCATATTTTCACTAATTCTGAAAATAGGCATGGCCTCAGTTCCTCTCCCTTTATCCTATGCACTGGATTATGCCAGCTGAAGACTAGTAATTGCAGTTCAAAGACTGCTACGCTATACAAATTGTAAAATCTTTGGCAATTGATGATCCAATGCGTGTGTATATATGCCTTGGCCACAAAGAGTGGAGATCTAGGGGTATTAGCAGAACTACCTAGGCCCATCTTACTAAACAAAGAAATAAGCAGATGATCAATAACAGGGAATCTGCCACAAGATCTATGAAGCAGCAGCAGCTGCTAGATAATGGAAACATTGGAGACCCCTCCCTCTATCAAGCAATTTTCTTCTCCTCCTACAAATAATAACTAAGAGGATTGCTAACAACAGTAAAGCTCATATTCAGTTACGGAAAGGCCCTACATTTCCCAAAACTTCCATCATCAAATGATCATAACCCTTTGTCATATTTGGAATTGCTATACCTAGTGGAATGCACGTGCGTGACACGTTGATTGTATTAATTATTTCTATTTTCTCAGCATTTTTTTTCTAATTAAAATATGAGTCTTTATTTTTAATATTAGAGATGAGAGAAGGTTTTTTTTTTTTTTGAGATATTCTTTGTTTGTATTTTTGTGCTGGTTCTAGCAGTTACACTTAAGCTAGATGATTCTAAAGGAGTCTCTCACCTGGGTGACCAAGGTTTGAAACTGTATATAAGGTGTGTTTATGTAACTCTAAGAAAAACAAGATCTTAGCTCAAGGGCAGGGCTGAAGCCCCGGTGCACGAAGCTCCTGCCTATGCGGGATCCGAGGAAAGGGAGGACCACAATGGTCAATAGTCCGCAGCCTTACCTCTCATTGATGTGGTAATATGGTAATAGTGGCATTGATAAAACTGATTGTTGGATTCAAGTAAATTCCACATAAGTGCGCCCATGTAGGCCAAAAAAGTGCCTAGCTTGGTTGATTAAGCTAATGCTAGTTTTGCATATAGTAGTACTCCTTCAGTAATATGGCACTGGTGTGGAAGTTTATCCATGCTTTGCCAATTTTGTTATCCTATACAAATGCTTCACGAGGAAAAGCTTTATATAAGCAAAACTATAACAGGATAATATGAAATATCTCACATGAATAAGATTACAGTTATCCCCGTCAATCAGTTGAATAGAAAAGTTTCAATAAAGAAGCTATTTAAGAGGCGTTTTCAATTAGAATATCTCTTATTGTCCTACGCTTTCCTCGGCTGATACAGGGTCTAATGCGCCAAAGTTGCAAATAGGGTCTATTGCGCCACACCCCAAAAATCTTGTCAACTGGGATGATGAGCCGGGGCTGTTCAGAGTTCCTCACCTCGTTATTTCCTTACACTTTGTCCCGTATACATATTCAGTTACACAATCCTTGCTGAGATCATCTAGTGAAGGTCTCTTGGTGCACAGCCTACCAAAAATGTCAGTTTTGACATTCCCCAATTCACTTGCCAATGATCCCCTATTGTGATTCCTTTCTATCTATATAAGTCTGGAGTGGCTGGAATACATTGGTGAGCTACATACAAGTGAGACCCACCATTGTAATAATCGTAACCCTTTATCTGGTTAGATGTGCTATGGATGAGAGACAGAGAAACTTTATCCCACAATTTCACAATACAAGTGTTTGCATATGGTACTTTGGGAGATGAATATAAATTGGCAGTTTTGCCTCTTTCTAACTGTGTTTTTTAAGGATAGAAATAACAGGCTAGGATCACCATATGGGTAGCATAAGTTCTCCTTTGAAATAAAGGCTAGAATTATGTAATTGAGGAGTTTTTCCTTGGAAAAAAATTCCCACAGTATTTGTCCTTTATGAATTTAATGAAAGGACATGTAGAGGTTGCATATGTAAATCCCATCTAAAGAAATATATAAGGTTTATTTCTATTTGCCTACGCAAGCTCCTACAACATATTCCTGAGAAAAACAAGCTGTCATGAGTGTGTTTCTGTTATTTTATAAAAGGGGCAGAAACTGTAGAACATCACAGGCAAAATAGTATTTGCGAACCTTGTCTGTATTTCGGTAGTCAAAAATTTTCATTGCATTACCAATTAGATAAAGGGTGTCAATATCAAACCAAGTTTCAGCTACGACAAGTCAGTGTGTCTCGACCGTGCGGCACTCGTGGTTATGTTCCACGTGTGCATCCGAGTCACAGTTCTAACATAGTGCTTAGCTCCTTAGGCCACTGGAGAATATACACGTAACTTAGGAAGTACGAGAGAGTTTGAGTGAATGAAAAACTTCTATGATACTCAAGAGAGCTTATAACTTATAAGGTTATTTGCCAACGAGGGATACTTTCGCTTATATAGGTTGCTACCTCCTTGACTAATGGCTAAGATCATGTGCATGTGTCTTACATCTAATGGTTGGGATTCTTCTAGATCCCTTTCTAGAACAATCTAATTATGCTAGATATATTCACATATAGTTTAGAACATCTGCAAAATTATATACAGTCTACACAGTTCTAGGGACTTGGGCCTTTTAGAGTCGTGTTGTGAACACTGGCATTGTATACAAGCTTTGTCCATGCTCTATGTCCAAGCTTCTCTAGCCAATCTTTATGCCTGTGGGCTTCTCATAGTAGGCCTGTGTCATTCTCCCTCGCTTGATTTTGTCGATATCCTTGTCACCTCGTTGTCTTCGTGGTACCGTTAAACCATATCTTTGTATGCCCGTAACATGTTCGTTCCCAACTTTCCTTCACTAGCTAGTACACCTTTTCATTGTACCAAGTACTCTGTGTGTGTAAAATCATTGCATCCACTTACTCCTAGGTCCAACAATATGGCTTTAACCTCCTTATCTAAGGCTATGATCATGTTTCTAGGTGCCCTCTTTGTCATCCATGTCCCTTGGTCCTCTGGATTTTCATGGTAGGATTTTAGCAGCTCACATTAAAGGCTAGATGAATCTTCAAGCTTGGTGGTAGGTCAAGCTTGTAGGAGACCTTGCCCGCCTTCTTAAGGACTTGGAAGGGTCCCTAATACTTCCTCACTAATCCATTGTGGACCTTCCTAAACACTTTAAACTGTTGAGAAATGATCTTCACTAATACTAAGTCTTCATTCTTGGGCTCAATGTGTCTTCTCGTAGCATCCTCTACCTTTATCATTCTTTTAGATGCCTTGTGAAGGTAGGACTTAGCTCCTTTAGCTTATTCATGCCAGTCCTAAGCAAATTAAAAAGTGCAGCTTAGTGCATGAAGCTCCTAATGCAAGGTCTAGGAAAGTGGCTGATCACAAAGGATCTATTGTTTTTGCAAGAGGCTGCTTCTATGCCTCGAACCCATGACCTCCAAGTCATAGGACAAGAATCTTGCTGTTGCACCAAAGCTCCCCTTCTAATAAGCCAATAGACTTATTCCTTTGTACATTGTAGCCATTGTATGACAAGCGAGTGGCTGTTGACCTGTTACTAGTTGAAACAGACTCTTGTTGGTGATCTTACTTCTTTGTGAGTTGTACTATAATTGAGCTATGTCCAATAGGCCCACCCAATCCCTTTGATTGTCACTAACAATGTGCCACAAAAACTCCTTTAGTAATGCATTGATTTGCTCCGTCTAGTCATCTATCTAAGGATAAAAACTTGTAGAGAAGTGCAACTCTAGGCTAGTAGCTTGAATACCTCAATCCAAAATTGCCTATGAACCTTGGATCACTGTCATTCATAGTGTTTGTTGGCACACCCCAATAATTGTTCATGTTCGTCACAAATAATCTAGCTGCGTCCTCAACTGTGAAATCTGTTGATGACGCTATAAATGTGAGATACTTAGAGAGACTATCCACCACCACTAGGATAAAACCACACCTCTCTACCTTAGGTAGCGTAGAGATGAAATCCATGGACACACTTGCCCATGGTCTCTCTGCAAGTAGTAGGGGTTCCAACAACCCACCTTACTTAGCACGCTTGTTCTTGTCTTGTAGACACATAAGACAACTACTCATTTAACATTGCCTTTTAATCTTGGCCAAAAGTATGCGGCTCCTAGTAAGCCTAAGGTTTTCCTTTGTATGAGATGGCTTACCTACTTATTGCCATACCAGTCCTTCACAAGTTCCCTTCTTTAGCTTCCATATCTTGGCACGTATAGTTTCTTGGCCTTTGGGTAGAGTAAGCTATCCTCTACCCAAAATCTCTTGGTCTTTCCCTCTTTAGTCATCTCCATGAGTCTTTTGGCTTGAGGATCTTCAAGTAGGTCTTGTTAGGAAGGATATTTTGTACTTGACTAAGGGAAGCAACCTACACCTTCATAACCACCTCTACTTTTAGGCTCAAGGCATCAGCAACTTGGTTGGTTTAGTAGGGATGATACTCTAAGATTATGTCAAACTCTATTCGGAAGTCTTGCCACCTTGCTTGCTTTGGCCTCAATTTCTTTTGGGACTGAAAGCAGCCAGTGACAACAATATCTATTTTTCATGATAAACTTGAAGCTTAATAGATAGTGCATCCATGTCCTTAGGATGTGCACAATAGCTACCATCTCCTTCTTCTACACTGTGTATTGCATTTCTGCCTCACTTAGTTTCTTATTCTCATATGCCATGGGTGGCCTTCCTTCATATGCACTCCTCCTAGAGCAAAGTCTGATGCATCTATCATGACCTCAAAAGGTTTAGTGTGGACAAGTAGCTTCAGAACCAACTCCTTCATGACAACCTTCTTCAAGTCATCAAAGGCCATTTGACATGCTTCCGTTCATCTCCATGCACAATCTTTCTTAAACAACTCAATCAGTGGGGCATCCTTATGAGAGTATCCTATGATAAATCTCTTATGGTAGTTGACAAGTCCTAGAAAGGACCTCAGGTCTAGCATTTTGGAAGGAGCTTTCAATTCCATGATAACCCAAAGTTATTTGTATCTTTCAAGTCCCTAGTCCAATGTCCTAAGAAGGACACTTTCCTTTGGGCAAAGACACTTCTCCTTCTTCACATATAAGGTATTTTCTCTAAGTACCTTGAACAAGAAATGTAGGCGATCCACAAGGTCATCCAAGGTCTCGTTGTCCGTTATTATATCATCTAGGTAGTCCACCATGAATTGGTTCGAGTAGGGATGGAAAAGTTTGTTCATAAGGGTGCAAAAAGTTGTAAGTGCATTAGTTAGCAAAGGGCATAACTAGGTTTCACACCTTGTCACACGTGCAGTCATGGACTTGGCAGTATCCCATCCTTCAATTAAATTTGATGAAGTACCTCACACCTCAAAGTTAGTTGAACAAGTCAGCAATAAGATGTATAGAATACTTATTATTGATTGTTACCTTTTTTAAGGTCATATAGTGATGCATAAACAAAGGCTTTGGTCGTGCTTGGTTTAAAACAACACAAGTGCCCATATGGTGCCTTGGAGGGTTGAATATACCTGGCTTCAAGTAGATCATTCAATTGTTTCTTTAGTTTAGGGAACCTGGGTGGAGCCATCCTATAAGGGGCTTTGGCAAGGGTTTGGCTCCAACTCTAGCTTGATATTACGATCCACATCTCTCCTAGGTGGTAGCTTATAGCTCATATCTTTGGTGTTGGTGGCTTGGCTTGCTTGGCTTTCATAGCTTATCACCTTTGGCTTATATGGCTAAGGTGGCTAGTATGGCTTCATGCAAAGGTAGTGGACTTTGCATGGCTTGTGGATGGGCCCATTTCAAGTACCTTTAACTCCTCTAATTGCACCATTGTTTGTTTTAAAGATGATCTTGACCCTTGATTATACCTTGGACTTTTAAAAATGAGCCAAGGCTCTTGCCTTTGATCTTGAACTTCAATCTTGATCTCGGCCATTAGATCACCATCTTGATTCCTACAAAAAAATGAAAAACTAATTAAATCTTTAAAAAATATGATTAATCTAATACTTACTTTAAATTAGACTCTAAACCTATAAAATATCATATTTTTAAAGTATTACGTAAAAAATGCATGTATTATAAATTTTAGCCTAAAATCCTAATTTAATACTATAAATTATAATACATAGGCAACTAATTGAGTGGTTTTTATATAGAATTAAACATTGATCAGTAGCTTTTCTAGCAACTTAGTTGGCAAGATTTCCTTAAATTCTTCTAAGACCTTAAGTATAAATAGGGGTAAATCCTTCTTATCCTCCTTCTTGGGCACTTCCACTATTGTAGTCAAGTAGGCTCTTTCCTTTCCCCGTCTTTACTTTGCTTGAAGGTCGAAACCATGAATGGACTATTTTCTTCCATGATGCATATGGTTCTAAGGAAGGCATGGGGATGGCACTGGCCAGGCTTAGGATCTCTATGCCTAGTATGACTTTGAAACCATTAAGAGGAATAGTAGAAAAGTTCATCTTACCTTGCCATCATTTCATTTTAATTGCTATTTCCTTTGTTTATCCATGAATTGGCATGGCTTCAGAGTTTATGGCCTTGATTTTGCATGCCTTCTTACTCACTTGTAGTCCCACCCTCTTGGCCTCTTCTTTAAAGATAAAGTTGCATGTCTCTCATGTGTCCACCATGGCCTTGGTCGACCTCACATTTATTCACACATTTGCATACATGAGCTCCTTCTTAGGGGCCTTCATAGACATGGGTGGTCACTTGATTGCATTATGGAGTTGGAAAGCTCCCATCCTAGGTTCTTCTTGAACCTTGTACGCTCCTTGTTGAGGGAACTAAGGGCTTTCTTCTATGAACAATTTTATGGCCCTATGGTTTGCATTGCAAATAAAGCACCTATTAGGCTTCTTCCTATAGAACTTACATTTTGTACTTTAGCTCTTTTTATTGTTTCTTATGTCTTCTTTGTGGCATAGCTTCATATCTCCCCCACCTTTCACATTATAAGGCTTGTTGGATGTTAACTATTACATTTTAGTCCAAATACCCCTAATTTACTGTTCAGTTAGATCATTTAATCTTTCAAATTTGCAAAATTTAGCTCCAATTGACCATCCAATTATTAATTTGTCAAAATCAATAGTAAGATAATCATTAGAGCTTATCATATGCTTAATGTACAGTTTAGATGACTCTAATTTGGTCTTTTGTTTTGTAGATCAACCAAAAGAGGTATGAATGGCTCAAATCAAATTTCAATGACCCAGATCACTCAACAAGGATTAACGGTGTAGATGGAATGGTTCTTTAAAAGAAACTTTGTGTTAAAGGAAAATATGAAAAAGATTTGAAAAGTCCCCCTAGTTGGAAATCTCCATGGTGGAAACTAAACCAGAAGGAAAGTGGAAAACCAATTTAAAAGGTAGTAGGCTTTGAAGAGAGGAAAACACCAACCACCACCTCCTTTCCATTTTTGGCAAACCAACCCCTCTTTTAGGCTGGCCGTATAAGGAAATTCACAACCCTTTCTCTCACTTCTCTCTTCTTCCCTCTACTCTCCACCTCTTTCTCTTCTCTTTTCCCTCTTGGGCTAGATCGTAGGAAGCACCGCACCCCTTTTTTCTGTTTTTTTTTTACTTCATCATTTCACTCTTTTCCTTTGATTGCCATCCATTCTGTTTTGTTTTCCTTTTCATCATCATTCCTTTGCCTCTTATTATCTCTTTTCCTTCTATGTACCGCACCATTCCCAACCAAGCAAACCAGCCACCCATCTCTTCCTCACCACTCTCAAACCTCTTTCCTCTCTTTGGCTAGATACTAAGAGGAAACCATCGCTACCCCCCTTTCCCGTTCTCCTATTCTCCTCTCTCTCTCTCTCTCTCTCTCTCTCTCTCTCTCTCTCTCTCTCTCTCTCTCTCTCTCTCTCTCTCTCTCTCTCTCTCTCTCTCTCTCTCTCTCTCTCTCTCTCTCTCTCTCTCTCTCTCTTGTCACTACCTGATACACCCTCACCTCCTCTATTCGCACCTCTCTAGTGCCACCAAAACCCGTCACCCCCTCTCTTCTTCTTTCCTTCATCTTCTCTCTCTCTCTCTGCTTCACCAACGACGTCAGTGAACTCTAGTCACCGACATCGTCGCTATTCCCAATTTGCACCACCTCCCTCCTTCTCCTTCTCCTTCTCCCTCTCGTTCTCTGCTCTCTCTGTCACCACCTCCTCTATCCTAACTCCCCTCTCACCAACTTTCCCATCACCCATCTTCCCAGCTCCCTTCTTCCTTTGTTCACCAACGGGTCGACTGTCGCTCAGTTCCCACTGTGACGACCCATGTTTTTATAAAACATTTTGTAATATATTTTTGCAAAGACAGGGCTCTTAGTAGTAAAAAAATTTTACAAAACAAAGCAAGGAAAATTCTTTTCTTTAGAACTTGTTTTGTAAAACCTAAGTCATCACTTCATAACATAAGTAGAGTTTTGTATAAGATAAAATTCTATTGAAGGAATAAACTTTTATTAAACTTTAGGATCCATCCAATGGTTCATAGTATAGCCTGGTATTATGACAATACTTGTCCAAATTACATAATCCAAATTTCAAAGCTCACATACAATAAAAACTCTCAATACATATAATGCTTTCAAATAAAATACATGTCTTCAATGGATATACACTAATTGATTATTCTTTCAAGTCTTTAGCTCCTAACTCTCCTTCTCTGTATCTGAGATATTGTAAACATTCAAACATTTATAATATCTCAGCAAGTTGTGCTTGGTAGGGGATTAAAGAAGTAATATAATTTGACAATATAATCTTAATACTCATTAATCCTATTACTCATTTCTTTCATAAACATGATCATGGATCAATCTCATTTCTATATCCTTTATTTTATCATTTATGTACATCCTTATACATAATGTATATGAAAAAATTCATTAAAATATTAAAAATATTTAATTCTCATTCCCAACTAAGCTGATCAACTCTTTCAATTATAAGAGATCAATAAATCAGCTAGTTACTATACTGGGAATTTCTTCTTCTTTTTTTTTGGAATATTGGTAATATACAATTACCTGACATTTCATTATACCATATATAAGGCATTTCACTATGCCTATCTCACATGCATCATAGTGCAAAATAAATCAAAGGACTACCATGTTTGCAGTCTAATCCGTACAGCACCCGGATAACTACTCAATAATCCACTCATACCATATTCAATGGAAATGTAAAATCCATGTCCATATGGGGGGACCATGGTTGTCGCAGTGGCGGCCTTCCCATAATTGCCCCACCTAACTTTCTGCCTTTCTTAGGTATGAAATTCATCATCAACAAATTTCGAAGAGTGGCTAGCCAAACCCTTATAACTCCCCTAGCATAGCTTCCGCAGGCCTATGTTATGCCTGTTTAATGCAAAATCACAAGCATCCATACTCGTATGTAAAATATTTCTTAGATGTATTAGACAATATATCTGTTTATCTAGGGCTAGAATATCTTCTACTTCCTTATTCACTTAGGATTTTCTTCAACTCTACACTTAACCATTTCATATATATTTTCTCATTATTTAGTTGGATCATAAGGATTTAGAATAAGGTATTTGCATTATACATGTCAACAATTATATGCATAAGATCATATATTCAATATGTGTCTTTCATATAAATGCATTCATAAAATCCTCCCACCTCAATAGGGTATTCTTACTCCTTGAAGTCTGTCATAGTCTTAATCAACATATATCTGTCAAATCATACGTATAATGTCATCTTTCTATCCAAAGGTACATA
Source organism: Warburgia ugandensis (assembly GCA_035236585.1). Classification (NCBI taxonomy): domain Eukaryota; kingdom Viridiplantae; phylum Streptophyta; class Magnoliopsida; order Canellales; family Canellaceae; genus Warburgia; species Warburgia ugandensis. Next base: position 35,148,650 of record CP141139.1, read on the forward strand.
CTACATAGTCTTTTGATCATCCTTAAGTAGGATGATCTGAATCATTCTACCTTGAATCAAATATGATTAAGGGTTCAGATCTTTTAACATAATAAATCTATATTACAAGTATATTCACCTAATAATAATTCTTTTCTTTTGTTGTTTTTGATCATTCAAAATCTCCTCTTGGATTCTTGTTTAATCATCCTTATCTTATTTACAATATTTAATAGGATTAGTTAATTTGCTAACTTTTTATGTTCTTATTATTATTTCTTAACTAGTTAGTGTTACTAGTTTGAAGATAATTTATTTACTCATAATTCTAGACAACTCCTCTTATTTTCAATTGACTAACGCTTACCAGCTACAGGCTGCTTAAAAAGTGGTTACTTCAATCCTCATGTAAGGAGGCGTTTAGACATCGACAAACATCACTCGAAGGTGAGGGAAGAGCAAGGCTCTATTAGATAATCCCCTTAACCACAATATTCAATGTCCACTAGAGTGACCTTAACTCAACCTTCCATAAGGTTCCTACGAGCTTGTAAACCCCATTTTATCTCTACTTGATTTTTATTAATGTCCATGATCATATAAAATGTCATTCATGAATATGTATTATTCTCTTAATTTGGGCTAAGGAAATGGTAAATTCTTCCTTATATTGTCCTACTAACTATAGCCCTTACTAATTAAGTCCAAGTCAAGTCATTCCTTCTTATTTATGTCATGAAACTCTAATTTCTCATTAGGTTACATTTTTGGTATTTTATACTCTTTATCATAATTAATTATCAACTACATCTACTAAGGAATATGATAATAATGAATCATAAACTTCAAAGCATAAAACTAATATAAATTCAATAATCTAAGGATATCAATACTATGTAACTACTATCATGATCCCTAATTAATAAAATCAAATTAAACTAACATGATCTTAACTCATAAATTTATTACCATCTTAAATGAAAATCATACTATAGTCCATACTCAAATTAAACTAGCATGGCCCTAATTCATATATTACTTATCCTAAGGATATTTAAAGAAAATTATGTGTACTAACATGGCCTTAAGATGATTAAATCTAACCATCTAATAACATGTAAATCATTTACATCAAAATGAAGAAATAACTTAGCATGGATCCTATAATCATGCCATAAATTAAAGTTAAAATGAATCTAATAATTAAATAAAATCATACTGAATAATTTATATTATTAGAGGCTTTTAATATGATCCAACCATTAGATCTTAAGTCATTTCCTTATATCTGGAGCTTTTACTTCATTATAGGTTCAAATATCATCTTCACATGTTTTTGTCATAACTGATCAATGATCTTACTATATCTCATCATTATTAACTCTATCTAACCCATCCATAGGATTTGATCATGCTTGGTCTTACTGATCAAGAAAGTTTCTTTACAAATTATTATAGATCTGTCATATTAAACCCTCAATTTCACATATTCTTATCATTATAACATAAATAGATCAGATCCTTAAGGTCTGATCATCTCAGATCTTCAAGATCATGGAAGTAAGAATCTTATTTCCTTTAAATAGAAAGTTTCATGCAATATTTCCTAAATTTTATTATTTCATATGAAATTAGACATCAAACTCTGCCAATTTCGATCCCAAGCCCGGATGAAAAAGGAGGGTCTTACGTCAGGTGCCAACTAGCAAGGGAGAAGTTGAAGATGATTGTGTTATTTCTTTCTTACAAATGAATATACATTTGTATATTAGTTTGTGAGAAAGAAATGAAAATCATCTCCACTTCTTAAAATATGGCAACCCTTGCATCAGGTGCGCATTTGTATATTAGTTTGTAAGGAAGAAATGAAAATCATCTTCAACTTCTTAAAACTATGACAACCCTAACATGACATGAATTGAAAACTGACATTCCCTTCAGATAGGGCATTCCCCATAAGCGATGCGTTGCATCGGATCCCAGGTGCGGTGAAAAATAGGCAAGGCTTGCTAGGGTATTCTCCCAGAAGCGACGCGCTACGTCGGATCCCCGGTGTAGTGAAAAATGGGCAAGGGCTCCTAGAGTGTCCCCTCAGAAGCAACGCATTGCATCAGAACCCAGGTGTAGTGAAAATTGGACATGGGTTCATGCCATGGAGGTCAATAAAGGCAATAGTAAATAGGATATCTCTAGAGCATAAGTTTCGTATCGCCACATGGAATATAGGGACATTGACAGGTAAGAGTTTGGAGTTAGTAGACGCAATGAAACGTAGGAGAGTCAACATCGCTTGTATCTAAGAAACGAAGTGGAAAGGGGCTAAAGCTAGAGAAATAGATATGTATAAATTGTAGTATGTAGGAAAGGATAATAACAAAAATAGCATAGGAATAATAGTAGATAAGGAATTAAAAGATAAAGTTGTGGACGTTAAAAGAATCGATGATGGAATTATAATAATAAAACTTGATCTAAGAGAGTAGATTATAAATGTTATAAGTTCATACGCACCATAAGTAGGGTTACAATATATAATCAAGAGATAGTTTTTGGAAGATATGGAAGGAGTCATGCAAGAAATTCCTAACACTTAGGGGATATTTTTAGGAGCAGACTTAAATGGCCATGTAGGAAAAGAAAAGGAAGAATGTGATAGAATACACTGAGGGTATGGTATAGGTCAACGAAATGAGATGGGGAGAATATCCTCAATTTTGCTTGTCATATAACCTGGCCATTGTAAATACACTTTTTAAGAAGAGGGATGAACACTTAATAACCTTTAAAAGTGGACTTCATAAAAGCCAAATATACTTTTTTCTACTTAGGAATAATGAATGATCTATGTGTAAGGATTGTAAGGTGATACCCGGTGAGAGTTTAACCTCACAACATAGGTTAATAGTTATGGATATCCATATCAAAAGATGAAAGAAAAGAAATGAACTTAATAGGTACCCAAAAATTAAGTGGTGGAACTTAAAAGGAGAGAAAATAACCTCATAAATAAGTTGATGGTAGAAGGAAATTGGAACTATGAAACAAAAGTAAATACCATATGGATTAATATTGCGGAGTCCATTAAGAAAGTGGCAAAAGATGTCTTAGGAGTATTTAAAGGTAAAAGGCAATTGGTAAAGGAAACATGGTGGTGGAGTGAAACATTGCAAAAAGTTATTAAAGAAAAATAGATGTGTTTTAAAGCATGGCAAAAGACTAGAAATAATAAAAACTATGAACAATATAAGAATGCTAAAAAGGTTGCTAAGAGAATAGTAAGTGAGGCTAAACTTAAAGCATATGATGAGCTCTATAATAGACTAAGAACAAGAGAAGGTGAGAAAGATGTGTTTAAACTTGCAAAAGTAAGAGAACAGAAGGGTAAGGACTTAGATCATGTTAAATGCATTAGAAGCAATGATCAAAAGGTATTAGTCAAAGATGATGAGATCAAACAAAGGTGGGAAACATACTTTCAAAAATTGCTAAATGACAATGGCTCTGAAAATATAGGGATTGAAAATACTATAAATTTAAATAAAATTGGATATTATAGATATGAACATAGGATTAGAATACCTGAAGTGAATGAGGCCTTGAAAAAGGTGAAATCAGGAAAGGCCATGGGGCCTAATGGTATACTAATAGAGGTTTGGAAGCATATGGGAGATATTGGGGTAGTTTGGTAGACCAAGTTGTTTAACAAGATTATAAAATTAAAGAAACTACCTGATGAGTGGAGGAAAAGCTCTATTGTGCCAATTTATAAGAATAAAGGAGACATACAGAGCTGCACTAATTATCGAGGGATCAAACTTATGAGCCACACTATGAAACTTTTTGAAAGAGTGATTGAGAAGAGGCTATGACATGAAACAAGTGTATCGGAGAATCAATTTGGTTTCATGCCTGGGAGGTCTACCATTGAAGCTATTTTCTTACTAAGATAATTAGTAAAGAAATATAGAGAGAGGAGGAAAGACCTCCACATGGTCTTTATCGACTTAGAGAAAGCTTATGATAGAGTCCATAGAGAGTTAATATGGACGGTGTTACACGATAAAGGAGTTTCGCAGGGGTATATAGACATAATTAAAGATATGTATGAGGGAGCGGTAACAAATGTTAAGACCACTAGTGGTGAGACTAGTGATTTTCTTGTCACTGTAGAATTGCACCAAGGATTGGCATTGAGCCCATACCTTTTCACATTGGTTTTGGATGAGTTAACAAAACATCTGCACAAGGAGATTTCTTGGTGCATGCTATTTGCAGATGATATAGTCTTACTTGATGAGACAAGGGAGGGTGTAAACACAAAGCTAGAGTTATGGAGAAAGCATTAGAATCTAAAGGATTTAAAATTAGCCGAACTAAGATAGAATATATGAAATGCAATTTTAACAAGGAGAGGAGTAGGAGTGGAACACCAGTTAAGATTGATAACCAAGAAGTCTCCGTAAAAGACCACTTTCGGTACTTGGGATCAATGATTCATGAGAGTGGAGAGATTGAGAAGGAGGTTACCCAGAGAATCCAAGCGGGTTGGAACAAATGGAAATGTGCATCTGGAGTTTAGTGTGATCGGCGGGTGCCACTAAAACTTTATAGGATGGCCATAAGGCCAATCATGCTCTATGGATTAGAGTGTTGGGCAGTTAAGAAACATCATGCTCATAGGATGAGTGTCGTAGAAATGAGGATATTGAGATGAATGAGTGGTAAGACAAGAAAAGATAGAATTAAAATGAAAATATTAGAGGAAATTTAGGGGTAGCACCAATAGGTAATAAGATGAAGGAGATTAGACTTAGATGGTTTGGACATGTTCAAAGGAGACCAACAATGACACCGGTTAGAAGGAGTGAGGCAACACAAGTAGAAGGTTCTAAAAGGGCAAGGGGAAGGCCCAAAAGAATGTGGATAGAAGTGGTGAGAAAAGATTTAAAAACTTTGGGACTAAATAAAGCCATGGTACTTAATAGAGAGGAATGAAGGAATAAGATTCATTTGGCCGACCCCTAATTGGGATAAGGTCTTGATGATGATGATGATAATGATGATGATGATGATGATGATGAAATTAGACATCATAAGCTTTCTATAGCTTCTTTCCGCTCATGATTTGGAGCTCAGATGATTTCGAAATTCAAGTTTAAAGTTCATAGTTGTTTTAACGGTCCAAATTTGATATGGCCATTAGAACAGGACAAAACAGGCTGAACATGTAGAACCAATCGTCCCACCCTATTGTATCGGTGACCACCAATGAAAACGGGGTGGTGACCTGTAAATGGTGAGACGATCCAAATAGGACCATCAAATCACCATCCATCTTTTCTCCTTCAAATTGGGCCATCATATCTCCATAAAATTGGCTATTATTTTATACTTATGGATTTAGAACCTTCTAAATCTATTGGGAGGATCAGCTTTTTTATTTGAGCCATCCATGATGCATATCTGGAGTGTTTTTCACTAGAATTTGATTTTTTGAAACATTAATAGAAAATCAAATTTAGTGAAATTAAAAATATATAAATTGAATATTGGATTATATCCTCCTACGTGATTTTCTCAAAATTGACTAATTGATGCCAAAATAAATAAATCCTCACTGTATGCCATAACACAAAATAAATCTTGATTTGTCTTTTTTCGTTTATTGAATTGTTGGATATTGAAATTAATTTGGGGATTTTGTAGATCAGGGAATTTAAAACAATATGGACAGTAGGATTTGTGAAATTTGATCTGGAACGGAGTGAACTTAGGGCTCTTGGTACTATTCTAGAGAGAGGAGAGAGAAAGAGGGAAAAGGAGAGAGATTGGGGGAGATAGGGGAGGAGTTTTACTTTGATTTTCCAAGAAAGTCTAGGGGATTTCATGATGAAGTTGTAAAAAAAAATTTTGAAATTTTCAAAATTATTTATAGGCAAGTTTTTAATTTTAAATTATTTTTTATTATTATAAAAATTCCCTTCTTTCTTTTTATTATTTTATTGAGTGGAGTTTCCACCTCCACCTTTTTCTCCATTACAATTTGATAGTTCATTGCTCAATTATTGTTGCTTCCAGAACATTGGCCTACTTTGTGGGCGCCACTTTCATGTGAAAAGACCGTTTTGCCCTTTTATTCATAAAATGGAGAAAATTAGATATTATTTATCCAAACTCGGATTTTAGTATACTCAATAGTGTCAAAATCAATTTTTATCAATTTTTTTAGTACCTTCTAGTTTTTTTAGTACATTCCATGTAACATTACTTATATTTTAAGAAAATAAATATATAATATAATATAATAACATAAACATATATTAAGGTAAGGAAGAGAGAGAGAGAGAGAGAGAGAGAGAGAGAGAGTGCTCAAAACGCACTCTCCTCCCTCTCAAATTCTCTCTGCTTCACGTGGACAGTCAAGCACCGTGGAGATGGATTTCTCCACCCTTGAACGGCCAGGAACGAGGTAGGATCACTCCACCCTTCCCTTTTGAGTTAAATTTCAAGGTTTATTCACTTGTAAAAGGCGAAAAAACGGCATGAACATGTAGTGTTTACAAAAAATTCGTGCTTAATGTTTTCACTAAAAAAAAATTAGATGAGATGGTGTCAGATTTAGATCTAGACCGTTCATATTGAGTATGATGAGGAGAGAAAAGGACCCACGAAATTTCGTGATGATCGGATGGCTAGGGACGCTGAAAAATCCAAAAAACAATAGTATGGGAGTTTTTGAAAACGAGACAAAAATCATGAAAAAATGATAGATTTAGGAGGGATTTGTGAAAATGGAAGGTGGAAATGAAATGTACGTGAAAAATCGGACTCAGATGTGTAAAAATCACAAAAAAGGAGCACTTGGGGTAGCTAACGATGGCGAACTAGTCCGGTCGTCGTCTCCAGCAATGGTGACTGGAACGGGAGGAAACACACAGACGAGGGAGCACCACATGGCGCAACGAGGGTGTGCCATGTGCAGGGCATGTGGTGCGACTCGTGCGCGCCACGCGATGAGGCTGGAATGCGCCACGCACGCTGTTTCTGCCCCCACCGCAGAGCGCGTCCATAGACGTGCACGCCACCCGCTTGGGTTCTTGATGCGCCTGCCACGCACAATGTGCGCGCATGCAGACGGCATGCGTCACACGTGCGGCAAGCCCATTTTCTAGATTTTGGTCTTTTTTGACCCTTTATTCTTTTAAAACGTGATTTTAAGAGCTACAAAGGTCCAAATCACGATCCAAAAGAGGCATTGTGATCGTCTCAACAAGGCGGACCTAGATTTAAGACAAAAATTAGTTTGGAGTAACTTTTTAATAGCAAAACTACTAAATGCCATTAGATGATTCAGATCGAGCTGATCAATAGATGATCAGGCTTTAAATTTTGGTTATATGCATTAATCATGACATGATTGATGGCATGACAAGTACATCAGGGCATACACCTTAATATCATTTACATGTTTGTTGGGATAGTGCAATACCAAGGTAGGTGATTTCATTCACAATTTTTCCATGATTCTTAAAGGATGATTTGGTGATTTGAGTTTTTGAGGCATGTGGGTTATGCCTTACCATATGCATGAGATTGATTTCAGCATGTAGCTTCTCATGTGTGTGCTATCTTTCTTGTGGTTATTGCATGCACTGTTTTTGATATATTTCGTGATATTCACTTGATTATGGTCTTCTTGACATGTGGGAGTCGCTCTGACTTGATATTTGAGACTATTGATCCTATGATAGGATGCGATTTTTCACCCTGTGAGTGCTTGAGTGCCCGTGAGGGTGAAAGGGTGAAAGCGGGTGTGCAATGCTACTTTTCATGAGTGCCTGAGTGCCTGTGAGGGTGAAAGGGTGAAAGCGAAAGTGGTACGCGTCGTTCCTGTGAGTGCTTGAGTGCTATGATGGTGCAAGGGTGAAAGCGGATGGTACAGAGAGCTTACCCTACATTGCCGTGAGTGTATGTGAGACACTCATAGGGCTTGACTGTGTATGATGTTTGATACTTTTGACATGCATTCATGTGTTTCTGGATTTCCTTGGATTGTGCATGTCCTGATATCATGGTTGATGATATCTTCTTTATTTCATGAACTTGGTATGTCCTTCATCGTGTGATTTAAGGCTTTATATATATTGTTGATCATCTTTCGATCTTTATGCCTTGCGCCATGTGCGTTGTTTTTATTGAGTTACTTTGAATGTATATCACCTGCACAAGCATGGCTTGCTGAGGCATTGCTTTGTTTAGCAATGCCTCAGAATCAGAGCGTGACAGTCAGAAAGGGAAGAGGGTGGACTAGAGTGGAGTCAAACAGGAGCTTGAGGATAGATACTATCAGATACAGAGACAGAGTGGTGTACTTTTGTTGGACTGGTATTGGCTTTTTGGCATTCTCCTTAGTCATTGTATATATTGATAGATTAGACCCATATCACTGTATAGTAGTTATATGTTTATACATGGATGATGTGGTGATCTTGGATAGACCTTGGAGCTTTGGAACTTTCATTATTACGTATCTTTGCAGCTGCAAAAATGTCACCGTGGTTTTAATTTGTGAGCATGCTCAAAATGTTTATTTTTGGTTCTGTTCTTCAGTGGGGTTTTGAGGTGAAATGACCCTCGAGGTTTTCTGAAATGGTATTTTCTTGATGCTGTGAAAAGTTTTAAATCATGAGTTTTAAGTTCTGGGATCCCATCTATTTTCTATAAATATATTATTATTATTATTTGAGTATAAATATGGGAAAACAGTTGCTAAAACTTGAGGTGTCACATTCCAAATATTCCAATTTTAAATCTTGGTTATTGGTGAAAATGATCGTTTTACCCTTTTATGCAGAAAATTGAGATTTTTCATTCTAACTCAAAATTTAACAAAATTAGTGTCATTTGATTTAATTTTTCATGTACATTCTTAATTTCTAAGTTTCCACTCATGATTTAATATTTATGAAAAGATATTTGCTTTTAACCTAATATTCCAGCCCGAGTCTTTTGAAATTTTAAACTTTCATTGATTTTCTCAAATCAATTTACAAAAATTGGGGTTTTAACACCCAGATCCTCCACCACACCTTCTAGCGTCTCCTCTCTTTCCTCCAGCATTGGTCTTTTCCATCACTGGATGGCTTGAAAGAGGAAACCTAACAAGAGTTTCCTCTTTTCCTCTCTTCTCCTCCCCACTATCCTCTTCCTCTCTCCCATCTCCATCTCCATCTCCATCTCCACCTCCGACTTCCTCTTCCTTCTTTGTCAAGTTTCCTTTCTGATTTTTTGTTTAAAACAGAAAACTAGATAAATTCTAGTTTTACCCATTACACTTGATTTTAATTCCATTTCAATCCTTTTCTTTAATTTCCTCCTATTCTAGTTTTAATTTATCTTCATTCAACTTATTCAAGAATTGCCCAATCCGAGCCAGATCAATTAAAGCTTAACATAATCAATAGGTTAGCCTTAAACAACAAAAAACTCTCAATTTGTCCTCTATTTCTTCTCTGATTTTTAATTCACTTTTGTATTTCATTCTTAGGACATCCTTGAACCTAAATAATGTCTCTGATCTTTAATTTGAAATCCATAACGTTATCTAGACAATCCAAATTCTAAAATCACCATTTACTCTACATCTTTACAATTTTGAAGAATCTGACAAATCCAATATGCAGATCTTTAATCAAGAACATGTTGAAGATGTTTGTGAAGGTTGATCAACTCCAAAAATATCATATTTGAAGAAATCGACAGTGATTACGCTAGGGAAGTAGATTTTTCATGTTATTTTCTTTATTTTCTTTCTTTTTGAACTAAAAATTCTGTAACTTTTGGTAATTACATAGATTTGAATCTTTATTCCATTTTCAATAATTTTTTGTTATTTATTTCTAATTTTTTGTAATTAAATTTCATTTAAACTCCCACTTTTTAAAGCGAGTTTATGAGGGATCAACCCATACTTGTACACACTACACTATAATAGACATGATCCAGCCTAGGGGGAAGTTGAGATGAAATGGACCACATCACTGTTGGTGGTGCTTGAGCTGGGATGAGATGAAATACATCTCATTGGTAGTGATGCTTGAGGTAAGTTGAGATGAAAATCATCTCATCTTAGCTCATAATTATGTTAAATCATCTCAAGATAGATCTCATATAATCTCATCTTAAGAACCCCTAAGAAAGCACAACTAGTTGTAACAAAAGAAAATGGCAAAAGAGATGTAAGGCACAAGATACACAATATATCTGCAGCTCAGTATTTCTGCTTTTCTTTTGACAACAATAATGAAATATGGATGATGAGAAAGTTCAACAATGCAATTGGAAGAATTTTCAATGTAGTAGGACACCATGAAAGAAAAATACAGGAGGTAGCGAAATGGTGACAAGAAGATTTGCATGCAAAACTAGGAAACTAAAAACATAATCACAGCACACAACTCTTGAGACAACAAACAAGTAGAGGTTCCCTACAAGATCACTATGCCTGCTACCCAGGCAACAAATTATCCATCTTAGGATATCTTGAGGCACCTTCCCTCTACCTAGTGAGAACCCCAACCAACAAGGATAGAAATGACTCATAGGCGATGTAATGCTTAACCCATTCAATAAGAAAAATGAGGTGGTGTCAGAAATGGCATATGGCTAACTGGACTACAGATAATATTTTACATTGATCACTCATAAGTAAGAGTAATGTCTTGCTGATAAATTGGAAAATACATGTAGATGATAACATTTCTATAATAGCAAGGACACCAATTAAAGCATTAACAAGAAAATCAAGTGGAAATGTTTGTGCAAATTATATATGAATGTTGTGCAAATTACTTATTTTGAACAGATGTATCACTTCATCCTCATATCTAGACCACAAGTAATATACTCATTTGTACATTCGGGTCGCCGCTTTCTCCTTTGGCCGAAAAATAGATTTAGGAGAGTGTGTGAGTGATTGCTTGATGCTCATCAAATCCCAACATGAACTCGTTACAAGGGAATTATCAGACTATTGGTAATGAAATGTGGAAATGGAAACACATTCAGTAAGTACCATAGGAATTCGCAACAAGTAAAGCACATAAACAAGAGAAGTAGATCTTGCATCTGATTCCTAATCATCTTCTTCCCTCTTTTGTCGGTTCATCTGATGCAAAAGCAAGAGTTTATTAGACTCCTGAGGCCCATCATACCAAACAAAAGAAACAAGTAGATGATTAAGAGCAGGGAATTTGCCACAAGATCTATGAGAACGAGTAGCAGCTAGACAATGGAAGCATTGGAGGGTCCTCCCTCTGTTAAATAATTTCCTTCTCCTCCAATAAAATGTAAACAAGAGGGATGCTGACAAAAGTATAGCTCATACTTGCACGTCCTACTATCCAAGTCATTTATCCTTACCTTTACTTATTAAAAGGAGTTATACTTCCCATATCCATCATCAAACGATCATAACCCTTCATCATATTTCATGGTCTGAAGATATGTTTGTTATGATTTTACTCATGCAACCAACTCCCTTATCTATTTTATAGGTTGATAGCTGGGTGGAGTAACTCTGAAATTAGCTATTCTAATTACTCTGGAACCTTTTAACCCAAAGGACCATTTACTCTACCAAAACCAGCAACCCTTTTATTGCCAAACAAGTTTACAAATGAAAATAAACCAAACACAAAAATTCAATTGCCAAACATGCACTAAACCTTTGATTTGTGAAGACCAATCAATATTCCTTTGTTTTAGAGCTGTCTGTTTATAGCCAAAAAACTCTACTAGATATAAGTTATAGATGGAGCTGAATTTTCTAACATAACTTATCTACAGTATGCCTACGAGATAAGCGGTTTTCATCATCACAGAAGTAGACCCTACTATGCCTACCACTTGTAGTCCTTCAAATTAAATAATCCATCATTTTACTCATTTGAATGCAAAATTATGTGAAGTTCTTATAAGTCAAAATCATAATTTGTCCACCAATACTATTAAAATAAGGATGTGTGTGTGTGTGTGTGTGTGTGTGTGTGTGTGTGTGTGTGTGTGTGTGTGTGTGTGTGTGTGTGTGTGTGTGTGTGTCTATATATATATATATATATATAATTTTATCAAATTTGGGCAGCCTTTGGCTATTCGGCCTACAAAATCTAAAGATATTTTTATTAACTAAAATGTCTTTATAAATTATTTTGCTTCTCGTAAATAGTGAGGGATTTTTAGTCTTTTTCTTCTCTTTCTTTTTAACTGAAAGCAAAAATTAATGAGCATGTTTTACTTAAGATTTGCCTCACGATGATAATAATAATGAGAATGCCTTGGTCCTTTTGTTCATTTCTTCTTTTTATTCCCTAAAAAGTAGAGCAAGAAAGAGACATGATTTTCAAATAGTGATTTCATTGAAAAATAAAATTAAATTAAAGATGTTTTTTAGAAATGTGATTTGAGAGAGATGTCATGATTTTTCTCCATTTAAGAAAATCTTTCTAAGGTTGTCCAAGCACCTAAAAATTGTAAAACACTATTTTTATGCTTGCAATTTTAGAAAATCTGATAAATTTGTGATTTAGGTGGTATCCAAACAGTATCTCATAAGTTCAAAAATTTTCGATATGCTTTATACATAAAAGCAAGGGCAAACTCATCAACTTAGAGTAAATTGCAAACAATTTTTTATAAAGAATTTCTAACATTTAACATTTTGGAAAATAGGAAAACTTAATGAGTATTTAGCATATATTTAATAATCAGGAAACATATTGATAAAAATTCTAGCATATATAAATAGGTACTTGACTGTACTTAAATTTTAATGATACTTCTACCTTTTTAGGAACAAGAAAATAAAAAATAATCAGCCTTTCAATTTGTGCTAGACCACCTTTTCCTTTCCCTCCAGAAAATTAATTGCTGCAGCATTTGGTAGAGTTTCTCAATATTTTATTTTTTATTTTTTAATAGTCAATTTTCAAACCCTATATCATTTCTTCTAAGGAAGCTTATTGTGCTTTAATGAGAAGAAACGGCATTTCATTTCAGATCACAAATGCCATTTGACTTCTATGAAACCGTGGCCAATCGACCCTAGCCATAACCTAGCAAGCAGAATCATGGCCAGTCGAACCTAGCCATAACCTAGCCAGCCCAGCCCTGCTTGCCATACCCAGCCAGCCCTGCCCAGACCTTCCATGCACAATCCAGCACAGACCTGCCATTCCAGCCTAGAACAGTAAATCCCCACCAAGAGTACCAGACCAGCCCAATTAAGCCAACCAGCCCGGCCTACCATGCCGTACTTTGCCCAGCCCTGTTAAGGCCATCAGCCCAGAAGTGCAACTCACTGCCTCACCCAGCCCAGTCAAGCCCACCGGTAAATCATTACAGCCCAACCCAGCCTACTTAAATCCAGTCTCCGCCGCACCATACCCAGCCCAACCCAGACCTTCCCAATCCAGCCGCAGACCAGACCTGCCATGCCTAGCCCTACCTGCCATATCCCGCCCATCCCAGCCGTTCTCCCTGCCATACCCCGCCATCTCACCGGGGCTCAATCCAGCCTATACATTCCACACCCAGCCCAGACTCTCACTCCTGCCAGGACCTGCCATGCCCAACCAAACACAGACCTGCCATTCAAGTGCAACCCAGTAAACCCACCAGCCCAGCTCTGCCGTACCGTGTCTTTTGCAGCCCTGTTAAGCCCACCAGCCACTCCCAGCCAACTTCTGCCCACCCCAAGAGTCAAGCCTACCAGCCTAGGACAGCCATGCCCAGTGCAGCCTAGCGCTGCCGTACCCACCCAGCTCAGCTTGTTATGCCCTGCCTGACCCAGCCCATGCCCACCAGTTAAGACAACCAGCCTAAACGTGCCCAATCCAGCCTAGCCATAACCCAGCCAGTCCAGCCCTGCTTGCCAAACCCAGCACAGTCGAGCCCAGACCTTCCGTGCACAATCCAACCCAGACCTGGCATACCCAGTCAATCCCAATCCAGACTGCCATTCCTGCCCAGCTCGACCCAGGCCTGCCATTCCAGCCCAGACCAGTAAACCCCCACCAACTCATGCCTGCCCTGCCCAGCCCAGTCTAGTAAACTATGAGGAAGGCCATGGCCACAATTTGAGAAGGGATCATCCAATCAAGACAGACTTGTGGCGAACTGAGACATTAACGGATACGATTGTGCCAAAGTAGGCCTACAAATTTTCCTTGACGTGACTGATATAGTACTTCTACACCAGTATCTCCCAGATGACTTGCAAGCTGATGAAAAGTCTACGTTCAAGACAACCAGATGAACTGCCCAGATCAGTCCTTTGTTACCCCGTTTGATCTTTTCCTTTCCCGTATAAATGACGAGGACTTCTCCATGAAAAGATGAATGCTAGACTCTGTAAAGGTGGCCCCACTTGAAAAAGGGAACAGATCCTACTCCTTTCTGAACAACATGAAAAAGGGCAAGAGCTCGCAATGCTGCCATCATCTCCGGTGCGCCCAGAAACACCCATGGAGAACGCCCAAACAATTGCAAGCTCCTAACCACATAAGTGGGGTACTAAATGATATTTTGGCCATGCCTTTTCTTGGATGGGCATGAATTTTGATATACCGCCAAAATAAGGTATGAAAAACAATATGAACGGTTCAGATCATCCAAACTGAAATTTATATGAACGCGTCTAATCCGATGTCATTTTAATAGAGAATGCTAATTTGGGCAATCTGAACTGTTTATCTTATTCTGTCTGTCACATTTTTGAGCTGGGTTAGGCTGGGCTTGTTTTAGTTTGGACTAGATTACTCTGGGTTGGGCTGCCAGGTAAAATTCAAACTCCATTCTTGCAATCCGGGCGAATCCAGTCCTGTTAGACAAGCCCAGCGTAATACAGCCCGGCCAAGCCCAATACAGCTAACAAACCCAGCCCAGCCTCAATTGGGTCAGCTAAATGCAGCCCAGTACAGAACAACCCAGTTTAGCATGAGAGAACCCCGCCCAGCCTAACTTAGGCCAGCTAAATCCAGCCCACCACAACATAACCCAGTTTTGCATGTTGTAGCCCAGCATAGCCGAGCCAAGACTCCACTCAGATTAATCAATGCAGCCGTTCCAGCCCAGCCCAGTTATCTAAACAAATGCACTTGCGTTCCAGCCCAGCCCAGTTATCTAAACAAATGTACTTGCATTCCAGCCCAGCCCAGTTATCTAAACACATGTACTTGTGTTCCAGCCCAGTCTAGTCCCAGCCTAGAGTAACCCAGTCCTGCAGAGACCGCTGGACACAGCCCTATTCTGGCCCAGCCAAAGCGATGCTTTACCCCTATCTGAAGTCCAGGAACTTTGCCAATCTCAGCTTAGCACAGCCCAACCCTTCCCACTCCAGATCTGCTGAGACCATCCTAAACGAGCCTAGCTGCTCCGATTAATCTAACCCATTCTTTCACAGCCCAGCCCAGCCTAAGTAACCAAGTCAGTGGATCCTTGCCCAGTTGACCCCAGATCAGGGTAGCTCACCCCGGCCATCCTAATTGTAGTCTAGCCCAACCCATCCAATCCCCAGCCAGGCACAGTCCAGCCCGTCCCGGCTGAGTAGCCTAGCCCACCTAAAACTGTATCTAATATTTAGAAGCCTCTGGTGGACATGAATTTTGATAAACGTCTAAAATAGGGTGAAAAAACAACATAAATGATTTATATCGGCCAAAACTGAAATTTATATGAATGCGTCTAATCCAATATCATTTTTACTAGAAAACGGTGTCGGATTAGATACATCCAAAAAAATATCCCAATTTGAGCGACACTGGGCTGGGCTCTGTCGGTCTTGGTTAAGCTTAGGCGGCCTGGCCTGTGAAGGGCTCATAGAATGCGGTTATGCCCAGTTTTGGTGGGATGAGCTGCGATCTGCAGGAGTGGGCTGCCATGTAAAATTCAGATTTAATTTAATCAATACAGACTAATCCATTCTATACGAGATGGCGCCCAGCATAACACAACCCTGCCAAGCCCATTGCGGTCTAACAGAACCCAGCCTGTTTCAGCCCTGTTCTACTGAGCCCAGCATAGCTGAGCCCAGATTCCCATTTGTCAAACCAAATTCAACTAACTCAGACCTTATAGCCCAGCCTAACAAAATGCTGCTGAGACAGCCCAGGAGGGCCCATCTCCAGTTCGCACAGCCCAAGCCTTTCCAACCAAGATCTACAGAGGCCATCATAGGCGCCATCGGACCACAGCCAGCTCGATGCATTTGCCCCGGAGTCCTGCTTGTTCAGTCCAGTCATACCCACTAGTTAATCATAACAGCCCAACCCAGCCTACCCAAATCCAGTCCCAGCTGTGCCTCCCGCCCAGCCCAGACCTGCCTGCCATACCCGCTCATCCCAGCAGTGCTCAATCCAGCCTATACATTTACCCAGCCCAGCCCAGGCTGCCATTCCTTCCAAGACCTGCAATACCCAACCCAGCACAGACTTGCCATGGAAGTGGAACCCAGTAAACCCGCCATGCAAAGCCAAGGTCAACCCAGCCAACCAGTTAAGCCTAGAGCTACCATAAGCACTCCCAGCCCATGCCCAGTCCAGCACACCAATCAAGGCTACCAGCCCAACCGTGCCCAATCCAGTCTAGCTATAACCCAGCGCTCCCTGCCATACCCGATCCAGCCCAATCCAGATTCCTCCCCAGCTCAGCCCAGACCAGTAAACCCCCCACCGCCTCATGCCTGCCCTGCCCAGCCCAGTCCATTAACTATGAGGAAGGCCATGGACACAATTTAAGAAGGGATCATCCAATCAAGACGAACTGGTGGGCGAACTGAGACAGTAACGGATACGATTGTACCAAAGTAGGCCTACAAATTTTACCTGATAGTGACTGCTATAGTACTTCTCCACCAGTATCTCCCAGATGACTTGCAAGCTGATGAAAAGTCTACGTTCAAGACAACCAGATGAACGGCCCAGATCAGTCTTTTGTTACCCCGTTTGATCTTTTCCTTTCCCATATAAATGACGACTACTCCATGAAAAGATGAATGCTAGTAAATGTGGGCCCACTTGAAAGAGGGAACCGATCCTACTCCTTTCTGAACAACATGAAAAAGGGCAAGAGCTAGCAATGCTACCACCATCTCCGGTGCGCCCAGAAACACCCATGGAGAACGCCCAAATAGTTGCAATTTAGAGACTGATACTATAACAAGCTCCTAACCGTATAAGTGGGGTACTAAATGATATTTTGGCCATGCCTTTTCTTGGATGGACATGAATCTTGATATACAACCAAAATAAGGTATGAAAAACAATATGAACGGTTCAGATCAGACAAACTGGAATTTATATGAATGCATCTAATCCAATGTCATTTTTAGAATGGTGTCGGATTAGATGCATCCAAACATATTCTAATTTGGGCAATCTGAACTGTTTATCTTGTTCGGTCTGTCACATTTTTGAAGTGGGTTAGGCTGGGGTTGTTTCAGTTGGACTGGATTACTCTGGAGGTCTCGGTTAGGGTTAGGTGAGCTTGGCCGTGGAAGGGTAGGTGGGGTTGTGCCTAGTTTAGGAGGGATGGGCTGCGACGGTAGGACTGGGCTGCAGGTAAATTCAGATTCCATTCATGCAATCCAGACTAATCCAGTCCTGTGAGACAAGCCCAGCGTAATACAGCCCGGCCAAGCCCAATAAGGCTAACAGAACCAAGCCCAGCCTAATTAGGCCAGCAAAATCCAGCACAGCACAGCACAACCCAGTTTAGCATGGCAGAAACGAGCCCAGCCTAACTTAGGCCAGCTAAATCCAGCCCAGCACAGCATAACCCAGTTTGGCATGCTGTACTGAGCCCAGCATAGCTGTGCAAAGACTCCACCCAGATTAACCAAGCTCAGCCGTTCTAGCCCAGCCCAGTTATATAAACAGATGTACTTGCGTCCCAGACCAGTCTAGTCCCAGCCTGGACTAACCCAGTCCTGCAGAGACAGCTGGACCCAGACCTATTCTAGCCCAGCCAAACCGATTATTTACCCCCATCTGAAGTCCAGAGAACTTTTCCAATCTCAGCTTAGCACAGCCCAACCCTTCCCACTCCAGATCTGCCTAGCCCATCCTAAACTAGCCTTGCTGCTCAGATTAATCTAACCCACTCTTTCACAGCCCAGCCCAGCCTAAGTAACCAAGTCAGTGGATCCTTGCCCAGTTGACCCAGATCAGGGTAGCTCACCCCGGCCATCCTAGTTGTAGTCTAGCCCAACCCATCCAATCCCAGCCTGGCACAGTCCAGCCCGTCCCGGCTGAGTAGCCTAGCCCACCTAAAACTGTTGAGCCTAGACCAATCCATCCCAATCGAGCCCGGCTAGATGCAATCCCGCCAAACCCTGTCCCGCTAGCCCATCTTTGCCTAACGGACGGGAACCCAAGTCAGCTCAAACAACCCCAGCTGCCCTAGCCCAGTGGAGTCCAGCTGGGCTATTCCCAGCCAGCCCAACCAATCCCAACCTAGCACACCCAGCCCGCCCCAACCTGCGGAGACGACTCAGCGTAATCCGGCCCTTCTGGGAACAGCAGAGCCAAGCCCACCCTAACCAAATCTTAATAGAGGATGTGTGAGCCTCAAAAAGAAAGAAAAAAAAAAGAAAAAGAAATTGTGTCCAAGGGAGGGAGATAGATTGCACTTGGGCCTCTTTCACTATTAGGTCGCTAGGGTAGGTTTGTATATAAATATATTCAAAATTAGCCTTTAAAGGGTTATTTGTAGATATCCACAAACATACCGTGTGGATCGTGGATTAAACAGATCAAAGAGTTACACTCCTTGTGATCTGCATATCCATCTTGGTATATCCAAGTTTGCATATTGAAAACAAATAAAATAAATATTTGTGGATACGAATATGCTTTGCCAGACACTAAGTTTTAGGGTGCATTTATCTAGGATTTTTTACATAAAAAGTTATCATATTTTGTTTTTACTATTAACGATTACACAAAAAAAAATTAATTGATTTTTAAAATCCTCAAATTTAACTGCTCTTAACAATCAAGCCCACATTTAGATGATCTAATCCATTCATTATATTTAGCATGGCTTAGATTGGTTATCTACCATTAGATATTTTAATCATGCCTTTTTTTATTTTAAAATTACATATATATATATATATATTATGTAATATCTAATATGTAGAAGCCTTTAGTGGACATGAATTTTGATAAACGGTTAAAATAGGTTGAAAAAACAACATAAGCCAAAACTGAAATTTATATGAATGGGGTTGTGCCCAGTTTTTGTGGGAAGAGCTGCGATCGGCAGGAGTGGGCTGCCATGCAAAATTCAGATTTAATTCGATCAATACATACTAATCCATTCTGTCCGAGATGGGGCCCAGCATAACACAACCCTGCCAAGCCCATTTCGGTCTAACAGAACCCAGCCTATTTCAGCCCTGTTCTACTGAGCCCAGCATATCTGAGCCCAGACACGGCCTCGTCAAACCAGATTAAATTAACTCAGCCCTTATAGCCCAGCCCAGTTAGGGAAACCCATCGCTGACGAGCACAATCTAACCATCCCAGCCCAGCCTAAAACACGCAGATGGGCCAAGCTCCAGTATGACACAGTCCAAGCCTTTCCAGCCAAGATCTACAGAGGCCATCGTAGGCGCCATCAGACCACAGCCTGCTCGAAGCATTTTCCCCGGACCCCTGCTTCCTCAGTCCAGTCATGCCCACCAGTAAATCCTAACAGCCCAACCCAGCCTACCCAAATCCAGTCCCAGATGTGCCATATCCCCCCCAGCCCAGACCTGCCTGCCATACGAGCGCATCGCAGCAGTGTTCAATCCAGCCCATACATTTACCCAGCCCAGCCCAGACTGCCATTCCTTCCAAGACCTGCAATACCCAACCCAGCACAGACTTCCATGGAAGTAGAACCCAGTAAACCCGCCATGCAAAGCCAAGGTCAACCCAGCCCACCAGTTAAGCCTACCAGCCTAGCCCAGCCATGCCCAGTTCAGCCTAGAGCTTCCATAAGCACTCCCAGCCCATGCCCAGTCCAGAAAACTAATCAAGACTACCAGCCCAACCGTGCCCAATCCAGTCTAAGCTATAACCCAGACAGTTCAGCCTTGCTTGCCATGCCCAGCCCTGCCCAGACCTGCCATACCCGGTCCAGCCCAATCCAGACTGCCATTCATCCCCAGCTCAGCCCAGACCAGACCAGTAAACCCCCACCGCGTCATGCTTGCCCTGCCCTGCCCAGCCTAGCCCTGCCATGCCTGCCCAGCCCAGCCCAGTCTATTAACTATGAGGAAGGCCATGGCCACAATTTAAGAAGAAGGGATCATCCAATCAAGACGAACTTGTGGGCGAACTGAGACATTAACGGATACGATTGTGCCAAAGTAGGCCTGCAAATTTTACCTGACAGTGACTGCTATATTACTTCTCCACCAGTATCACCGAGATGTCTTCGAGCAGATGAAAAGTCTACGTTCAAGACAACTAGATGAACGGCCCAGATCAGTCTTTTGATGCCCATTTGGTCTTTTCCTTTCCCGTATACATGACGACTACTTCTGCATGCACAGATGAATGCACAGACTCCGTAAATGTGGGCCCACTTGAAAAGGCACAGGTCCTCCTTTCTGAACAGCAAGAAAAAGTGCAAGAGCGAGCACTCTCATGGGAGAACGTTACCATCATCTCCGGTGGGCCCAGAAACACCCATGGACAACGTCCAAACAATTGCAATTTAGGGACTGATATTATAACAAGCTCCTAACCGTAGAAGTGAGGTACTAAATGATGTTAACGTGATCCCGACCCTTCATCTGCGGGACCTAATTTGTAGAATGGAACACAGATGCTCCTATTATTAGTGTTCTTAAAGGGTGTTTGCCTGTGCATGGATTTATTGTCGAAAAGGTAGATGTAGCTAAGATGGTGGGGTGATTCAGACCGTCCATCTGATAGGTCAAAAAAGTGAATCAGCCTGTGCAAACACATACAGGAATTCTTTTCCGCTTGCTAATGGAGGGTTGTGATCAGACAAAGAGTGAAGTACGTGGGCCCAAAGTTCGATTCTTGTTCCCGTTAGTAGCAGCTTGCACTCTTGTAAACAGCCCAACATGCTCTCTCTCTCTCTCTCTCTCTCTCTCTCTCTCTCTCTCTCTCTCTCTCTCTCAGAAAATAGTAAATCAATCTCCATCACTGAAACTGAAAATCTCTCCGTCTCTGTAAGCTTTGATCTAGAGAGAGGTAGCAAGAAGAATGCTTTCAACATTTGTTGGATCTCTGCTTCTATTTGCAGTATCTTCACGTGCATTCCTAACTCTTTTTTCGTATCTCTAGGGTTTCTGTCACCAATGCGCCTGGTTTGGCTTGCATTGTTGAAGGTTTAAAGGAAGATTTCGTCTGCGTCTGGTAGCCTTGGATGGGTAAAGATGTTCGGGCTTTCTCGCAGAAGTATTTTCTTTTCGTTTGTTCTTCTGCTTTGGTTGGATTTATGGACTTGAAGCTTCTCTGTAATGTCTTTTATCAGCCGTTTTGGTTGATGATTTGGTGAATCTTGAGATTTTGGAATTGGAACAGGTACAAATTTAGAAACATCCAGTCTGTATGCAAGAGGAACTCGTATTATGTCAGAAACTGTGCCTAGAAATTGTACATGAAAAATGCGGTTGAATTTTTGAATCTTTACATGCTGCCGGGGAACTTATTAGCATTTTCGACGGTTTCAGTGCGTTCAAGAAAGGCCTGGTTGAGATATCTCCCAAAGGATGCAATATATCTTCCTGGTGGATTCTCTATCCTCTGAATATGGGGATTTTGGAAATGAAGATGTGAAATTAATGAAACTTGAAACCTTGTGCAGAAGAAGAAATACTATTATCATCATCATCATCATCATCATCATCATCAAGACCTTATCCCAATTAGGGGTCGGCCACATGAATCTTATTCCTCCATTCCACTCTATTAAATACCATGGCTTCATTTAGTCTCAAAGTTTTTAAATCTTTCCTCACCACTTCTATCCACGTTCTTTTGGGTCTTCCCCTTGCCCTTTTAGAACCTTCAACTTGTATTGCCTCACTCCTTCTAATTGGTGCCGTTGTTGGCCTCCTTTGAATATGTCCAAACCATCTAAATCTAATCTCCCTCATCTTGTTACCTATTGGTGCTATTCCTAAATTTCTTCTAATATTTTCATTTCTAATTCTATTCTTTCTTGTCTTACCACTCATCCATCTCAACATCCTCATTTCTGCAACACTCAGCCTATGAGTATGATGTTCCTTAACTGCCCAACACTCTGATCCATAGAGCATGGCCGGCCTTATAGCCATCCTATAAAATTTTCCCTTTAGTTTGAGTGGCACCCGCCGATCACATAAAACCCCCGATGCACATCTCCATTTGTTCCAACCCGCTTGGATTCTTTGGGTAACCTCCCTCTCAATCTCTCGACTCTCATGGATCAATGATCCTAAGTATTGGAAGTGGTCTCTCATGGGGACCTCTTGGTTATCAATCTTGACTGGTGCTCCACTCCTACTCTCCTTGCTAAAATTACATTCCATATATTCTGTCTTAGTTCGGCTAATTTTAAATCCTTTCGATTCTAATGCTTCTCTCCATAGCTCTAGCTTTATGTTGACACCCTCCCTTGTCTCATCAAGTAGGACTATATCGTCTGCAAATAGCATGCACCAGGGAATCTCCTCATGCAGATGTTTTGTTAACTCATCCATAACTAATATGAAAAGGTATGGACTCAATGCCGATCTTTGGTGCAATCCGACAGTGACAGGAAAATCACCAGTCATGCTACTAGTGGTCTTAACATTTGTTACTGCTCCCTCATACATATCTTTAATTATGTCTATATACCCCTGAGAAACCCCTTTAACACCTAACACCCTCCATATTAACTCTCTAGGGACTCTATCATAAGCCTTCTCTAAGTCAATAAAGACCATGTGTAGGTCTTTTCTCCTCTCCCTATATTTCTCTACTAATTGTCTTAGTAAGAAAATAGCTTACATGGTAGACCTCCTAGGCATAAAACCAAATTGATTCTCCGATACACTTGTTTCATGTCGTAGCCTCTTCTCAATGACTCTTTCAAAAAGTTTCATGGTGTGGCTCATAAGTTTGATCTCTCGATAATTAGTGCAGCTCTGAATGTTTCCTTTATTCTTATAGATTGGTACAATAGAGCTTTTCCTCCACTCATCAGGCATTTTCTTTGATTTTATAATCTTGTTAAACAACTTGGTCAACCAAACTACCCCAATATCTCCCATATGCTTCCAAACCTCTATTGGTATACCCTCAGGCCCCATGGCCTTTCCTGATTTCATCTTTCTTAAGGCCTCTTTTACTTTAAGCATTCTAATCCTACGTTCATATCTATAATATCCAGTGTTATTTAGATTTATAGTATTTTCAATCCCTATATTCTCAGGGCCATTGTCATTTAACAATTTTTGGAAGTATATTTCCCACCTTTGTTTGATCTCAGCGTCTTTGACTAATACCCTTTGATCATCGCTTCTAATGCACCTAACATGCTCTAAGTCCTTACTCTTCTGTTCTCTTACCTTTGCAAGTTTAAACACATCTTTCTCACCTTCTCTTGTTCCTAATCTATTATAGAGCTCATCATATGCTTTAAGTTTAGCCTCACTTACTATTCTCTTAGCAACGTTTTTAGCATTCTTATATTGTTCATAGTTTTCATTATTTCTAATCTTCTACCATGCTTTAAAATGCATTCATTTTTCTTTAATAGCTTTTTGCCTTTGTTTCATTCCACCACCATGTTTCCTTTGCTAATAGCCTTTTACCTTTAGATACTCCCAAGACATCTCTTGCCACTTTCTTAATGGACTCACCATATTAGTCCACATGGGATTTACTGTTTCATAATTCCAATTTCCTTCTACCATCAACTTATTTTTGAATGAGGTTATTTTCTCTCCTTTTAAGTTCCACCACTTAGTTTTTGGATGTGTATTAAGTTCAGTTCTTTTACTCCATCTTTTGATATGAATATCCATAACCATTAACCTATGTTGTGAGATTAAACTCTCACCGGGTATCACCTTACAATCCTTACATATAGATCGTTCATTATTCCTAAGTAGAAAAAAGTCTATTTGGCTTTTATGAAGTCCACTTTTAAAGGTTATTAAGTGTTCATCCCTCTTCTTAAAGAGTGTATTTGCAATGGATAGGTTATATGACAAAGCAAAATCGAGGATATTCTCCCCCATCTCGTTTCGTTCACCTATACCATACCCTCCATGTATTCTATCATATCCTTCCTTATCTTTTCCTACATGGCCATTTAAGTCTGCTCCTATAAATATTCCCTCAGTATTGGGAATTTCTTGTATGACTCCCTCCATATCTTCCCAAAACTATCTCTTAATTATATCTTGTAGCCCTACTTGTGGTGCATATGCACTTATAATATTTATAATCTACTCTCCTAGAATCATTTTTATTATTATAATTCTATCACTGATTCTTTTAACGTCCACAACTTTATCCTTTAATTCCTTATCCACTATTATTCCTACGCCATTTCTATTATTTTCCTTTCCTACGTACCATAATTTATACCCATCTATTTCTCTAGCTTTAGCCCCTTTCCACTTGGTTTCTTGGATACAAGCGATGTTGACTCTCCTACGTTTTATCGTGTCTACTAACTCCAAACTCTTACCTGTCAATGTCCCTATATTCCATGTAGCGATGCGAATCTTATGATTTGGAGATTCCCTATTTACTATTGCCTTTCTCGACCTCCATGGTATGAACCCATGTCCACTTTTCACTGCACCTGGGTTCTGATGCAGCGCGTTGCTTCTGAGGTCACTTGCCGGCTGGCACCTGACGCAAGACCCTCCTCCTTTTTTATTCGAGCTTGGGACTGGCATTGGCGAAGTTGAAGAAGAAATACTATAGAAGGTAAAACTACTATGGAAGTAGTTAATCATGAAAACTTAGTAGTGGAGGAAAGTTTTTTTGCCGCTTATGCAAAACATATGCATACAACATTTATCACAGAGTATGGAGATCTTTCCCAAACAATGCAAAAGATTTCCTAGTGGATTGTCTATTCAGGAAAGAACTCTTACCTGATAATAACATGTCCAACCTTTTAGCAAAAAATGTATAGAAACTTATGGAAATGGAGTAGGGTTCCAGCTTCCCTCAATTGATTTGACATTGAAGTCTAGTTTTATACTGGAAATCCAATTCCATTGGACGTCAAACTATCAGTTTTGGGCATACGTGTTTCCCCTTCAAGTCATGAGATATCATTCTCATGGAAATTGGGTTTGTATTGGTAAGTGGTGAAAATGAAAATGGCTATCACGATGTCACACCCATGTCCTAAAGAGTAGATTAAAATGTAAATTGGCACGCTAATCTTCACAAATACGGTGAAACAGGACAAACAGTGAAAATTATATGAAAATTCAAGTAATTAAAAAGTAAAAAATCAAGAATATTGAAAATTGATGATGAAAGGTCATTCATTAGACTATGCTCGAAGAAAGATTTCCAACGACACTAAGAAAGCGTGAAATGGAGATCGAGAACCAAAGATCAAAGAGTTTTACCACTGATGTGAAGGGGGTCCAAATTGATAATGGCACCCCTATCCAAACTGCTCTAGGATAGCCAATGAGAGCTGAGTTGACACATGGGAGTCAGACTCACCACACGTGCTCGGTTGCTCCCAGCCCCCCTCCCACGCATCTGCAATTGGTAAAGGAGGAAGCAAAAGCCGACAACCCCCTTTTCACTCCTCCTTTCTCGACTATTCTCCCAGTCTCCAGTTCTCCCCCCTCTTCTGATCAAGCCCCACACGCACACGAACCCAGCAGTTCATGTTTCTCCGGCGAAACAGAACCACAACACCTACAACCCTTCCCCTCTCTCCACTAGATCTCCTCTCCACCGACGACGTCTTACACCAACAGAGATCGGGTAAGTCCTCTCTTCCACTCTCCTTTTCCCCTTGTTCTTTTCTCCATTTCCTTTCCAAGATTATGCTTGTTTTTCAACGAACTACGATAGTGAAAAAAATCATCAAATACAATGAGAGCAATGGAAAGAACAGTATTGGATCAATTATTCAAACCATTCATCCTATTCATTAGGTGTTTCTGAGTGAAACCCCTTTGGTTTCATGAAGATCCATCAAGAAACGACACCACAATCTGTAAAAAAAAAAACAGCAACTAGGGTAAGTTCAAAAAACCATTGAAAAATTTGGCAAAAAATTATAGTTTTAGCAGAAATCGAAATGGAAAAACACTAGAAAACAAAATTTCAGCAAATTTTGAACATCCCCATGAAGAATTGCTTAAAAACAAGGTCACTTGTGTTGCCGGTGATGACCAAAATCTGGTCACCTTCTCCGGCTATGGCGCCATTTTTCGGCGACCCCTAAAAAATGTGAAAAATGAAAAAAAAAAATTTGATATGGACAAATCACAGGCGATCTCTTTATCTGCGAAGACGAATCATCAATCAGGAATTGATTGGTCCATGAAATTGTGATCGAAAACTTGTTAGTGCGTAAGGAAAAGTTGAGATCTTAGCATCCGACTGTTAAAAATATGATCGAAAGGTAGATCTGGGTAAAATGTAACTCCAATTACCTGTCAGTAATGAATTATCATAAAAATGACTAACCAATTATGGACAAATTGATGGGAGATCCTATCTGACGGCCCAATACTCGATAAGCAAAGATCGAAGGTCAGGAAAGGAGATCAGACCATGAATTATGGTTAAAAGCATTGAATTGTAAAATAACTTACCTAAAATGTTGGAAATTGAAACTTCTAAAGATACGCGCTTGATCTAGACCATCGATGTAAGACCAATGGTACTGATCTAATTAGATAGCAACCAATTAGTGTACAAATTCTCGATTTAGATATATGAGCTTAGATCCAAAACATTGTGAATAGAGAGCTAGAAGTGATTATAGAAAATTGCATAGAATTCTGAAATTTACTTAGAACTTGTATTCGTTGCAGAGGTTTGAGTGCAGTGTAAACGTCGTTGGCGGTTGAATTTTGAGTTGTACCTTGAGAGCAAGTAAGGACCCTAAACCCTTATATTCCTTAAATTCTTGTTGATCTATTTACTTGAAATTAACATTATAAATGTGTAGAATGAATATGTTATCACATTGGTTGAATGGATGATAGGAATTGTAATTACTTATTGAAATTGTCATATGATAGTCTAATTTACTATGCTTAACTATTATGATGATGCAAATTGTTATACAATGGTCAATCCCAAGATAGTAAGCCCTCATGGCCACTCGGTAAGCTATGCTGACGCCTTCTAAGATGGTAAACCCTGAGGGAAAGGGCTACCTGGTTGATTGCAACTAAGGTGAAGTCGCCCAAGATGGTAAACCCTGAGGAACTGACTATCGGTTATTGAGGCTCCTAATATGGTAAACCCTGAGGGAAAAGGCTGCCTAGTTCTTTGGAATCATGGTGAAACTGCCCAAGATGGTAAACCTTGAGGGAAAGGACTGCCTGGTCTTTTGGGATCACGATAGAGCCGCCCAAGATGGTAAACCCTAAGGGATGAGCTGGCAAATTTGAGTTACCCAAGATGGTAAACCCTGAGGGAAAGGGTTGCCTGGTTGATTTTGACTAAGGTGGAGCCCCCCAAGATGGTAAATCTTGAGGGAACCTAACTTTGGTGTCACCCAAGATGATAAGCCCTATTTAATACTGTTGAGAAAACCATTAAATGAATATGCAGCTTTGTTGGATGTTATGCTTATGGTTTGCATTTTAATTTAGAATGAAGTTCATAACTTAGTTACTCATCTATTAAAACAGAAGTGAATATCATGTGGTTGGATATGAATGGGTAATTGATATTGGATGTGCTTGTTTGAGTGCTATGGCTATTGCTTCATATCTGAATTTAGAATAAACTGCAATTCTATTCTAATACCCATATGTTCTACTTGATAATACATGATAGCTACTTTGTAGATGATCAGTTAAAATGGAGATGAATGCTCCATGGTTGGGTTTGAATGTGCTTTTGAGCGTAGCTCAACAAGAATGTAGGATATGCATGGGTTTAGTTCTTTTCCCTTATTGGGCTTCGCAGGCCACCTTATTATTTTGCATGTACCAATCAAGCTGAGAAGAGGAAGGTTGTTAAATGAAATGAAGAAAGCCTGATTGAAGATGTAAAATTTTGTATTGTATATATATGCTGACGCCGAGTATGAGTTATATCTTATTTTTTGACAATTAGCCTTATGCATTCTATATGTTTTATTTTGATAAGGCATGTATGAGACTCACTTGAACTCCTAGTTAGCAAGCAAGTGTTAATGTTGTATTATGATAAATAGTATAGAACTGAGTCTTCTTTAACGATTTATAACTGTTATATTGTTTATCAAGTAAACCGCATTGCATGTGTTAAATGCATAAGTCCTAAAAATAGGGGAGACTTTGCTGAAATTTTGGTAGAACTCAGTAGTTAACAGAGAAGAAGATTTTATTAGTTAAATGCATAAGTGCATAGGATAAGAGACTTAGCTCCTCAATACTTCTGCTATGATATATTATGAAAAAAAAAAACAAGCAAGGCCACATAGGCCTTGCTCAACACAATCACTATGCTTGATTATGTTAAATCGCGGCCTCGGGGATTGGGGTTGCGATACACAAGAAGTGCATTTTTGTGAAAACTGCTTTCTTGCTAACCAAACGAGCCCTGAGCTAACTTATGTGTAGTTATAGTGACCATTTCAGTTGTAGTTGATTTTGGTAGAAGCCATCTAGTTTTTTCTCCTATTTATTGCAGCATGTGTAAATTAGATCAATCCGTCCAAAGGTTCAACATTTCAGTGATCTTCCTCATGTCATAGTTGTAGTTTGCATTACTATGAACTCTTATGTCATTCATGGACGTTTAATTTTTCACATATCCAAAAGAATCTTCAAAGTCATCATTGGTAAGTGGTGATCTGATTGTAGAACGTTTCTGCTAGTGCCTTGTTTCTTTTCATATGGGTAAGATGTGCTTGAATGTGCAAAGCCAAGAAGCTGTCAATAATGGATACTTAATGGGGAATAGTGATTGTTAGAATGAAAGAGCTTTTGAATTCTTCATTTTTTATTACTTTTTATGAACAAGAAAACATCACATTCTATGTGAGAACATCATTCCTTTGATAAAGGTGCTTCTATAACCTACTTCATCAGGTAAAACAGAGACATTAAGTTTCGAGAACTTAAATTTGTGAGTTCACTATCAAGAGGATAAACTTATGAGTTCACTATCCCATATGCCTACGGGTGTAAATGATCCAGTTCTGGTTCTAAGATTTCTGCTGGTTAGAACAGGATTGTGTAACACTCCGAGTTTTTATAATATTTTTATATAATAATAGTAGTAATAATAATAAATATGGTTAGGATCCCTGAGTTAAAGGTTTCTATTTATTGATAGCTTAAAAACATTCATTAAACCCCCCCCCCTCCTGGGTGTTATACCACTTCTAAAAGCATCACTACAACAATTACAAGTGTATATGGTCTGGTTTTGTCTGATAAGAAGAAAATGAGTAGACTTAGTCAATCTAGCAACAATAACACATATCATGTTATGTCCGCTAGCAATCCTCGAAAGGCCCACAATGAAATCCATGGTAAGGTGGTCCCACTTCTACTCAGGGAGATCCAATGTTTGAAGCAACGCAGATGGTCGTTGATGCTCTGCCTTAACCTGCTGACAGGTTAAACATCATTTCATGCACTCTCCAACATCCTTCTTCATCCCATTCAATCAGAAGTGCTGCCTGAGGTCCTGATACATCTTTGTACCTCCAGGATGAATAGTATATTAGGACTGATGTGCCTGCTAAAGTAACTAGGCCTTAAATCATCATCTACTAGTATTACCAACCTACCCCTGAACCTGACACCACCGTCCGATCCTCTGGAAAAATTGGCCTTGTATGTCAGATTCTGAGTCTCCACATCCCTGATTTGTGCTTGTAGAATCTTGTCAAGAAATTTAGACCGAGTCAACAGGTTAGCAATCATCACTCTCGACTTCCTACTTAAGGCATCTGCAATGACATTAGCTTTCCCTGGGTGGTTCTATATGATGAAGTCGAACTCCATGAGATATTCCATCTATCTACGCTGCCTCAAGTTCAAATCACTCTGGGTAAAGAAGTACTTTAGGCTCTTATGATCAGTGAATACTTCAAACTTCTCGCCATATAAATAGTGTCTCCAATACTTCAGTGTAAATACCATTGCTGCTAACTCCAAATCATGAGTTGGGTAAGTCACCTCATATGTCTTAAGTTGCCTCGACGCATAGGCAATTACCTTCTCATGCTGCATCAACATTGCTCCTAGGCCCTTACCCAAAACATTGCAATAAACCACACAAGGCCCAAACCTGAGGGTAAGGCCAACACTAATGCAGTAGTAAGCCTCCTCTTGAGCTCCTACAAGCTCTCCTCATATGCATCGGTCCAAACAAACTTAGCGTCTTTCTTGGTCAAGGTAGTCAAACAAATCAATCCTCAAGAACTCCTCAATGAACCTACGATAATACCCTGCCAAACCAAGGAAACTATGTATTTTAATCACTTTGTGGGTCTGTCCCAATGTAACACTGCTTCCACCTTGGCCAGGTATACAGCCACTCCATCCTTTGACACCACGTGGCCTAAAAACTGCTGCTGCTCTAGCCAAAATTCACATTTACTGAATTACGTGTACAAGGAATGTTGACAAAGTTTGTCTAATATTGTGTGGAAGGTGCTCCCCATGTGTCTCATGGCTAGGTGAGTAGACTAGGATGTCGTCAACAAAGACGATCACGAATATCCAAATAAGTTTGGAATACCCGATTCATCAGGTCCATGAACACTACCAGTGTGTTGGTCAACCCGAAAGGCATCATTAAAAACTCATAGTAGCCATAGCAACTCCTAAATGGAGTCTTCGAGATATCCTCCTCTTTGATCCTCAACTAATAGTATCCTGAGCTCAGGTCTATCTTGGAGAACACTTGTACCGATTGGAGTTGATAAAATAAATTATCTATGCGAGGCAAGGAGTATCGGTTCTTTATAATGATACTATTCAACAACCGATAGTCAATGCATAGCTTCAACGATCCATCCTTTTTCATCACAAAGAGGACTGGCACTCCTCAAGGAGACCCACTTGGCTTGATGAAGCCCTTATCAAACAGCTCCTATAACTGTACCTTAAGCTCTCTCAACTCTGCTGGAGCCATCCTGTATGGTGCCTTATAGATAGGCGATGTATCTGGCACTAAATTAATGGTAAAGTCAATTTCTCTACTCGGCGATAATCTTGGTAACTCCTCAGGAAAGATATTTGCGAACTCTTGCACAACATCAATATCCTCAATCTGAGGCTTCCTACTATCCTCAACTATCACATAAGCAAGAAATGCTCTACACCCTCGTGCATAACACCGTGCCACCCTCATAGCAAAGATGATACATGTACTAGCCAAACTTTTTCTACCCTAAAACATAAACACTAGTTGCCCAGGTATATAAAAAACAATTTTCTTCTTACGGCAGTCCACAATAGCCCAATATATAGCCAACCAATCCATCCCTAATATGATATCATAGTCAACCATATCCAATAGACTGAGGTTTGAGTCCATCCTCACACCCGATATCTCCACTAGCATCTCTCGAAGATACTCAGTAACCTCTACAGTCTCTCCCACCAATGTCAAAATATCCAACCCAAATGCCAATTTATGAACACATAGATCAAGGCAAGATGTAAAAACACAAGAAATAAAAGAATAAGTGGACCCTGTATCAAAGAGGGCCCTGGCATGTCAATCTAAGACTAAAAGAGTACCTTCAACAACCTGATTCGAGACTTGTTCCTGCCTCGATATGATGGCAAAAACTTGTCCCTACCTATGTGACACAGTGTAATGCCCTGACATTCTATAAGAAATGAACTGTGTTAAATGTTTTACTTTATTTAAAATAGTAAATGAAGGAATTTTTAATAAAACTTGATACCATTAGATTCTTCTCAAAAAATGGAATCCAACGCCTCAAAGAACGCCAAAAACGGAGTTTGTATGAAGAAGTTACGGCCGTTTAAAGATTAGGGGCATTTTTGTAATTTAAACTAAAAAACGAAAAAGACAGAAAACGCAGGGGGCCGTTTTGATAACGACGCCCCGTCTTCTTCTTCCTCTAGAATTCTCCAGAAACCCTGTTTCCAGAGGTTTCTGCCACCGACAACGGCGGCACCGCCATTGGCAGCACCGCCATAGCAAGGCTATAAAAAGCCCTATTCCCCTCTCTTCAAAACACGATTTTTCCAGTCATTTGGGAGGGGTTTCTGGAAAAAATTGGAAACCCAGTTTCCCAGCTGGTTTTTCTAGCCAGAGAACGACGAAGCCGGTTCCAGCTGGCTCTGTTCGAACAAGGCGTCCCAGGTATGCCATGCTTCAAGTGCGCCTGGGACAGGTTCCAGGCGTACGATAGTGCGTACACTGTCCCTGGTGTGGCCTTCAGGTGCGCGCGCGACATGGGGCATGGGTCCTGGCTCGACCGGGATGCACGAGGTGCCCTGGGAGCTGAGACGCGCCATGCTACACCAAAGGTGCATCCATGCGATGCCATCCAGGACGCGCATCATAGCGCATCACTTGAGCATGCATGTGCGCGTGCAAAACGCGGTCCCTGGCACGGCCTTTGGGGGCCCACGAACGTGAGGCGGTCGAGGTTCCACCAAGATGCACGGGTGTCCTGGGAACTGGGACACGCGGACCTAATGAGACTATAAAGTTAGGATCATAGGATAATTTACAGAGTTAACCATTGAATAGTAGATCCATATTATAGGATCTAGCCTGACAATGAATTAGGTAAGGACCCATGGACCCTAAAAGGCAGATCTCACGATCTAATTTCTAAATAGATCGAAATTGATAAGGACTCCTTGTTATCCATTCATATCCAGGAGTTTATAAATTAGACCCAGGGTCGAGTTGAGTGATGAAGGATGCGACTCCAGGAGACTTTGAGGTAGGTGTTCTATCACTACTAGACTTTTTAAAAGAACCCATGATGTTTTGATGTAGGTGCTCTATCGCTACTAGACTTTTTAAAAGAACCCATGATTGTTTTGAGAATACATGTTTTAAGTTTAAGATATATGACTTGTTTAGCATGACTTAATCTTATAAACGAATTCAGCATGACTTAATCTTATAAATGAATTTAGCATGCATATGACAAATACATTATGCACAGACATGTTTTGCAAACAATTGCATATATTGCATGATTTTTGAGCATTGAGTTCTTGAAAAATTGCATGTCCTTGAGGGTTACCAAAAGACGCTAGAGTGCCCAAAAGACGCTGGGTAGGCACTTGTGAGGGCTAGGCAGTTGTGAGGGACCCAAAGAGGACAGGTTTTGAAGAAGAGGTTTTTGCTTGTTTGATTGTATATGATTTGGGCTAGTAAGCTCGTGGGCGCTATGCCGAGAGGTCTGGGGTAGCCTCCCAGCCTCTACCACTATTAGGTGGAATGGGTACCACGCCTAAAAAGGCCATGTCCCTACGTCGACTGCATGTGGTACAGGAGGCTACCACTGGTGTCACAGCACTGGGTCGATGTGTCATATGCCCTGTGGAGGCTATGACAGAGTGTCCTCAGGTACCCGGGGACCACATGGCAGCGAAGTTGTGGGCATAGTGGGCCCTATGTTTTCGTGGACTTACTTGCATTGCATATGGTATGACATGAGGTTGGTCGACCATACCATACCATATATCCGTGAGTTGGATTCAGTTGAGCATCTTATGCATATCATTATGTTTATGATATATATATATATATGATACTTTCAACTTGGATTATGCAATTCTCTAAGTCGTCAGTATTCCAATTTGACAATGGTTTTTAATATCGATATTGAACATGATTGTTCAAACATGCACATGTTTTAAAGAGCATATGATTTTAAACGTAACATGCATTGTAAAACTAGTAGTGATAGACGCCTATTGAGTATAGTATATACTCACCCAAATATATAACATTTTTCAGGATAGCTCCATTCACGAGTAGAAGACGCCTCAGAAAATGTTAGTGCTACGAGCAAGAAAAATCAAAAGGAGACAATTATACATGTAAGTAGACGCTCTACCCTTTGGACACGTATTTGTATTTATTTACAGTTGAAATTTGTGGCTGTGGCTTGGATAGACACAGGAAGACATTTATGATTTCTGAAATTTTCAAAAACTACTTTGGTTGTTGTGATAGCAAATGACACTCGGGGTTTTCAAAATGAGTTTAAAACAAAAGATTTTCCGCTGCATTGCATTGTTTTCATAAAATGGTTTTCAAATAGGGATGCATCCCGCCTTAGGAATTAGATATTGCATTTAAAAATGCATGGGAAAACCCGAGTCGTCACAGTTGGTATCAGAGCCCAGGCTTTATCCTTTCACAGCCAGTCTAGCATGTCCAAGGGTCATAGACAATAGAGAAAATCAAGAAGAAGTAGTATAAATAGAAGTAGTAGAGATGACTACTTCTATTTGAGGATTACAATATTAATACTCAAGGCATTTCACCATAAACCAATAGGTGAAAAAGGAGATGGGTCTAGCAAATACTTATATATTGGATAGCTTAAATCTTATCAATAAGGATTGTTGTGCAGTGGTGCAAATATGAAAACTCATATATGGATCATATTATGATGAGAATAATGAAGGAAGATGTTGGTGAACGTGTTAGTAGATAATTCTGACCTGTAATAGATCAATCTCACCAAAGATAAGAACATCGAAGAGCCTAGATGGCTATCTTACCATTATAAAGAATATCAGAATATGAGTACACTATCACAGGGATATGATATGAGTATGATAGGGATGGAAAAGAAGGACTTGGAGAAGATTTTGATGATAATCTAAGAAGGATGAGAATGCAAGATGATATTAGGAAAGAACTGTGACTCGTACTAGAACACAAAGGTATGGATCCTGAAAGACTTAGCTCAATTTTGGATACCTTAATTGGAGTCTTATGAAAAGTGAAGTGAATACGAATATGATAAGGAACTGTACTCACTAGAGTTACCAAAGACTTTGACGATAATATTAGGGATGATAGATCTGTGATAATAGATTGATCCTAACATGAACTTGTAAGAAAAGTATAGCATGATCAAAACGTTAATGTCATTATTAAGACATTGTATGAATTTTATTGAGACTACAGGCAACTGAGGATTTCAATGTTCTTAAGACAGTTTAGAATTTCTGAGAAGCATTCAGTTTATCATATCTGTTAAGTAAAGGAGTAGATGTAGTATCGATTATCTGCAACAAAGCACATGAAGACATTGATCTAGGAAGACAAAAGTGAGGATTTTGAAGAAAAGAGAGAAAGAGATAGAGATGTAACTACCAGTATTCAATGAATATTGAATATTCAAAAGAAGAAGATCATGATTTTATGGAGATACATACAATTCTATCATCTTGAATCCTATAGGAAAGGTAGATCAAACAAATGCAAAAGAATAATACTAGATGAATTGGTGATCTTATTGTAAAAGAGTATAAAAGAGAGAAAGCATATGGGGTTTAAGACTTTGAGTAGAGTATCGAATATCAGGAGATTATGTGACAAAGAAATTTTCGAAGAGGAATGGTGACCAACTAGAAATTAAATTCTACAAATGGTTTGATATCAATTATTACAATTAGATTCTTATCGGATCCATTAGCTTATGAGGAACACCAATGAATATAATCCATAAAAAAGGAAAATTTGGTGATATCCCACCTTGCCAATAAAGTATATTGAAAAAGGAATTAAGCCGGGACAGTGACTTGTCCATTTAGCAAGAAGGGTACCATCAAGGATTAAATTGAGGTCTTACTATCATAGATTGGAAGACCAAAAATCTTAAGACCATTAATTAGTCATTACCTTTAGAGTACTGTTGACTAAATAAAGGTATCCCACCCTAATTAATCAAGTATGTTAGTATCTATGAGTTAGTAGTCAAAGTTATATACTCAGAGGGATATTATAAGTATTTGGACATGAGTTTTACCTAAAAGAAGTTACTTGTTAGATTGAGTCATTTGAGGGTATGAGGTCAGTTGATTAGGCCACATCATGGAGGAGCTACAAGTACAATAAATACAGTAGCAACTGAGACAGAAGCAAAAATAAGGAGCGATCTCCACCAGGGAGACAGATTTTTCCAAACCTGAATAGATACCATGACAAACCATAGAAATCACTATGGGTCTGAAAGATGCTGCTGACTTGGATTGAAAAGAAAGGTAGATAAGTACCGATCACTTTAGAGACCCTTGAGCTTATGACAAAGATATATCTGGAAAGAGATCAATAGGTAATCAAATAAAGTCTTTCTATATGTCTACGAAAATGTTCCATGCTTACCTGAGTATTTTTCAAATTTGATGATTTAACATCTTTAGCATAACTTGATGTAGTAGCCATTGAACGAGAACTACTATTATAAGCTTAGTATGAGGAGGCACTTGAAGGATAAAATTTAAGGAATTGAGAAAATCACTACTTATGAGGATACCTCCTGACAATACATTTTGCATGGTTGACGATAAAGCCTTGATAAAAGATTGCACAATATATTGACATAGGGGATGGAAGGAGAAAAGGTGAGATGGCTAGCACACTATAAGGTGAAGATTTAATGTTATGTTGCCTTTAGACAAATAGTTAGTTGTTATGAACATATACCAAGTACGAAAAATCAATTGAAGGATTTTCCTAAGGACTAACCCTACCGGATTGAGTATAGAACTTTTGACTAAAAGGTTACGAAGAAAACCATCAAGCAAAGAAAGGACAAAGAGGATGATGACAAAGGATTCAACCATGACCTAGTAAGGGTACTCGGTTATGAATAAGAGACTTTTTGCTTTGCATAAATGGGAACATTATTGAAAATCCTAATGACAAATTGACGTGAATAGTGAGATAGGCCTCTGGACGAGAACATTTGACCCATGATGATGAATCGACCATTAACATTTGAATAAAATCTTCACGGAGAAAAGCGTTTAATGAATTCAATAATTATGAAACTGGATATAGAGTTAGGACATTTTACTTTTAGTATATGATAAGGTCCTCGATGGAAGATGCTACTAATTGGCTTTCATGATTTTATTTTGAATGTAACTTTGGTCGAGGAATCAAGTTACATATGGAAAATGATAGACAGTTGAAATTCGAAGTTAATCAAGGGTTTGGCTGTAGAGCACATGATACCATGTCAGTTATTGAAGTATCTTGGGGACAAATATAAAAGATAAGAAGCAAAGTTAGACACAATAGAAAGAAGGTAATTTTTGGACTCTTACTAATGACATATAACCAACCATAAGAAGGAGATGTGGATGATGAAGAGATCACTAAATGAAAGACAAGAAGAAAAAGGGATTATCCTATGATATTCAAAATAAAATAGGAGAAATAAGATCATATGATCTCAAAGAAGTATGGAGTAATTTATACATGAATAAAGAAGCATGATCCTACGAGGAGACTATCCTATACATGATGAGAAAAGTATAGGCATCTAAGGATTTCCAGATAGATGAATTATAGTTAGAAACCGGTATTGTTAAACTGGCACAAATGGGAGTATGCATCAGAGTACGCAGCGAAAGCGACCCTTATAGGTAAGGCCTTGTAGAAGGAACAATAAAAATGATAAATTGAGGTCGAGCCTAGATTTGATTCCTAAGGGGAGAATGCATTCACCAAGAAGTTATCTAAGAGACAAAATACCTTGAATATGATAATTTATGGAATTTCAAGGACGAAATTCTTTTAAGGGGGTAATAATGTAATGCCTCGAGCAATTTACGCTATTGAATTGGACATTCTATAAGAAATGAACTGTGTTAAATGTTTTACTTTATTTAAAATAGTAAATGAAGGAATTTGTAAGAAAACTTGATACCATTAGATTCTACTCCAAAAATGGAAGCCAACGCCTCAAAGAACGCCAAAAACGAAGTTCGTATGAAGAAGTTACGGCTGTTTAAAGATTAGGGGCATTTCTATAATTTAAACTAAAAACAAAAAAGACAGAAAACGCAGGGAGCCGTTTTGATAACAGTACCCCGTCTTCTTCTTCCTCTAGACTTCTCCAGAAACCCTGTTTCTAGAGGTTTCTACCACCGACAACAGCGGCACCACCATAGCAAGGCTATAAAAAGCCCTATTCCCCTCTCTTCAAAACACGATTTCCTGCGACAGCCAGGCCCGAGTCAGGCCAACCATTCTTTTTACCTATCTCCCCATTCCCCGCTCTTCTCTTTTCCGGTCTTGCTCGACATTGGGGTTTTTCTCTTCACAATTTCCAATGACATAGGGTTTTCAGACGGAAAGAGGGAGCCGCACCACCCGAAGGAGGGCGTCCCCGGCTACCCAGGTAAGCCCCTCTTTCCCTTTCTCTCCATTTTACTTCCCTCAGGCCAGATTCCGGATCTGGTCTTTTCCCAGCTGGTTTTTCCAGTCGGAGAACGACGAAGCCGGTTCCAGCCGGCTCTGTACGAACAAGGCGTCCCAGGGACGCCATGCTTCACGTGCACCTGGGACAGGGTCCTTAGGACGGGTTCCAGGCATACGACAGTGCGTACACTGTCTCTGGTGCGGCCTTCAAGTGCGCGCACGACATGGGGCACGGGTCCTGCCTCTACCGGGATGCACGGGGTGCCCTGGGAGCTAAGACGCACCATGCTACACCAAAGGTACGTCCGTGCGATGCCATCCAGGACGCGCGTCATAGCGCGTCGCTTGAGCATGCATGTGCGCGTGCAAAACGAGGTCCCTGGCACGGCCTTTGGGCATGGACGCATGTGAGGCGGTCGCGGTTCCACCAGGATGCATAGGTGTCCTGGGAACTGGGACACGCGAACCTAATGAGACTATAAAGTTAAGATAAGAGGACAATTTACAGAGTTAACCATTGAATAGTAGATCCATATTATAGGATCTAGCCTGACAATGAATTAGGCAAGGACCCATGGACCCCAAAAGACAGATCTAGCGATCTAATTTCTAAATAGATCGAAATTGATAGGGACTCCTTGTTATCCATTCATATCCAAGAGTTTATAAATAAGACCCAGGGTCGGGTTGAGTGATGAAGGACGCGACTCCAGGAGACTTCGAGGTAGGTGCTTTATCGCTACTAGACTTTTTAAAAGAACCCATGATGTTTTGATGTAGGTGCTCTATCGCTACTAGACTTTTTAAAAGAACCCATGATTGTTTTGAGAATGCATATTTTAAGTTTAAGATATATGACTTGTTTAGCATGACTTAATCTTATAAACGAATTTAGCATGACTTAATCTTATAAACGAATTCAGCATGCATATGACAAATACATTATGCACAGACATGTTTTGCAAATAATTGGATATACCGCATGATTTGTGAGCATTGAGTTCTTAAAAAATTGCATGTCCTTGAGGGTTGCCAAAAGATGCTGGAGTGCCCAAAAGACGCTGGGTAGGCACTTGTGAGGGTCAAGCAGTTGTGAGGGACCCAAAGAGGACAGGTTTTGAAAAAGAGGTTTTTGCTTGTTTGATCGTATATGATTTGGGCTAGTAAGCTCGTGGGCGTTATGCCGAGAGGTCTGGGGTGTCCTCCTAGCCTCTACCACTATTAGGTGGAATGGGTACCACCCCCAAAAAGGCATGTCCCTACGTCGACTGCATGTGGTACAGGGGGCTACCACTGGTGTCACGGCACTGGATCAATGTGTCATATGCCCCGTGGAGGCTATGACTGAGTGTCCTCAGGTACCCAGGGGCCACACAGCAGCGAGGTCGTGGGCATAGTGGGCCCTATGTTTTCGTGGACTTACTTGCATTACATATGGTATGACATGAGGTTGGTCGACCATACCATACCATATATCCATGAGTTGGATTCAATTGAGCATCTTGTGCATATCATTATGTGTATGATATATATATGATACTTTTGACTTGGATTATGTAATTCTTTAAGTCGTCAGTATTCCAATTCGACAATGGTTTTTAATATCGATATTGAACATGATTGTTCAAACATGCACATGTTTTAAAGAGCATATGATTTTAAACGTAGCATGCATTGTAAAACTAGTAGTGATAGACGCCTACTGAGTATAATATATACTCACCCAAATATATAACATTTTTCAGGATAGCTCCATTCACGAGTAGAAGACGCCTCAGGAAATGTTAGTGCTATGAGCAAGAAAAATCAAAAGGAGACAATTATACATGTAAGTAAACGCTCTACCCTTTGGACATGTATTTGTATTTATTCTGATTGAAATTTGTGGACTGGATAGACCTAGGAAGACATTTATGATTTCTGAAATTTTCAAAAACTACTTTGGTTGTTGTGATAGCAAATGATACTCGAGGTTTTCAAAATGAGTTTAAAACAAAAGATTTTCCACTGCATTGCATTGTTTTCATAAAATTGTTTTCAAATAAGGATGCATCCCGCCTTAGGAATTAGATATTGCATTTAAAAATGTATGAGAAAACCCAGGTCGTCACACACAGTCCCCGTTTCTACACCCATCTTGGCCTACTTTTCCTTCTGCCCTTAGGACACTCTCTAAGAAAATGTCCTACCTCCCCACAGCCATAACACCTGAATGGCTGTCTCTAAAAAAATGGTTGCTGCTGTCATTAGTGTTGCTGTCTATCAAGTCTCTTACACACACGCCCAGGGTGCCAACCCTTGCATTTGTCATGTCTCCTTTTATCTACATCCCTCCTAGGCTTAGTCTGTTGCTGATGAACTGGAGCTCTCTGTGACTGTACAGCACCAATAGGTCTCTTGCCCTTACTGAATCCTTCTCAAGCATGGAGGCCATGTCAGCAGCATCCTGTACAGTCGTGGGTCATGAAGGAATCACTCGTGCCCTCAGCCACGATGTCAATCCATCCACAAATTGGTATATGGCCTCCTTATCCGAGGCAAGAATGTCAGGAGAAAATCTCCTCAGTCTGGTGAATTGATTCAACTATTATTGAACCGTCATATCTGGCTACTCCAAGGTGGCGAGCTCTTTCTTCAATGACTGCAATGCATGTTGTAGGAAATACCACGTAATGCCTCAAAATTTTGAAGATATTTTGTATCACTTATATGACCATGATCAATAAAGTGTTTATTTTGAAAATTCATATCTGTTTAATGATATAACTAGAGGGTTAGATGTTTAATTTCAATTAAAAATATGAAACATAGGAGTCTGTAAGAAAAATCAGTACCATTAGATTCTACACTCGAAATGGAATCCAATGCCTCAAAGAACGCCGAAAACAGAGTTCATATGACAAAGTTATGGGCTTTTGAAGATTGAGGGTATTTTTGTAAAATGTATTTAAGTGCGAATGGCTCGAAAACACATGGGGTCATTTTGATAATGACACCCCTCTTCTTCCCCACCGACCAGTCCACTACCTTTGCCATCTAGTTGTCATGCCACACTACTCTTGCAATGCGGCGCCAGAAAAAATGGCAGCACCGCCATTGGGCAGCACCACCTTCCCTCTCTTATAAAAACCCTCCATCCCCTCTTCCCAAATCAAGTTTTCTCCACTCCCAACAATTCTTAAACCAGATTTGACAACAAAGGTTGCCGCGTTTGATGCCTCTGATCGGGCAACAAGGAGAGTTTTTTAGGTATGATTCTCTCCCCACTCCACTCCACTCCTCTCTCTTTCCTCTCCCTTTTCCCCCATATCCTAACCAGATCTAGTAGTTCTCCGGCTGGAAATCGCCAGAGGAAGACGGGTTCAGAACCAGACCCATCATAGACGACGTAGGCTGCGCGTGACATTCCAGGGACGTTGCGCGTGACGTCTCAGGGACGCTATACGTGATGCTCTCCTGAGACGCTCTCCCTGGGGCAGTCATCCCGCATAGCGTGCAGAAAGAGTCATGGTGCGACCAAGAAGCATGGAGCGTCTCGGCGCAGTGCACACGTGCCAAAGACGCGTCTGGTGACGCCGTCTAAGACGCTATAGCGTAGCTCGAGCATGCGCCAGTGTGCGAACGCAGTCGCTGTTCGACCAGGACCCGCAGCGTCTTGGGAACCGTGACACGTGGGCCCTAATAAACAAATCTGGTTCGTCCATTAAGGCGCAATACAAAAACTGCAATTAAGGGGGTTATATAACTCCAATCAATAATCCGAAAGAACCGTTGAGTTCGTAATTACAACACTAACCTAATTACACAATAACATTTAGGATCAAGAAATTATTTAGGGTGACTATAGCCTAAAAACTATAGAGATCTTATAAATCCACGAGGTCAACTATGATCAGACCTCATGAATGATCTAATAGAGGCCTAAAGACATTCTTAGTCCAAGATCGAACCAAGAATTATGCAACTCAACTCCTAGAAAACCCAAATCAAATAGATATAGGCATTAACTGGTGAATCTAGCAATCATGCTTGGATGTTATGTTTGAACGACATATAGGAACCATAAAGGTACCTTAGGACTCGAATTGAAGGGGGATACAAGCTAAGTAATGACGCTCGAGGTAGGTAGTCTGATACTACTCAGTTTTTCAAATGCATCCCAAACTCTAAGTGATTTACCTGCTTCTATTGTCGTATGTAGTGTGTGTTTTGGACATGTTGTTCTTATACGTGTGTGCAGACTTGTCTTCATGATTTATGTCCTTGATGCACTTGCATTTGTCACTGTATTGAGTATGCTTTTGGGATATCATGTTTTATACGAGCTTGCATATTTATGGCATTGAATACGATACTAGCATGAGCAGATTTTATGCATTGCTCACATGTTTTGAGAACAAATGCATAAATTGCATGATTTCGATGATTAAGATTTGGATTTATCTATATATGCTTTTTGGGCTATTGAGCCTAGTGGGTACTATGCTGAGAGGTTGTGATGTACGGGGTTGGCCTCCCGGCCTCTACCACCAAAAAGGTGGATGGTATCGCTGCCAAAAACGGCATTGTCCCTTCCTTGACTGCTGTGGTAAATAGGGACGACCAGTGGAGGGGTCACGGCACCCTTTCGGGGACATATCCATAGTCGTCGTAGAGGCTATGGTGGACTAGTCTCTAGATACAGGAGACACGCGATTCAAAGGTGTTTTGGTCATGAACATAGTGAACCCTATTATTTCAGTTGTATTGATATGTATATAGCATTGAGATTGTCGTAAATGAGTACTCGTGACCAGTCGGCTTGAGACTGTGTGCATGTTATTTTATGATGCTATCATTTGCCTCGAATGAGGACTATTTTAAGCATTTCATGATCATTATATTTGAGCTCGTTGATTTAACATGTTGTTGAGATCTCATGACTTAGATCTATTGAGTTCTAATTGATTTCGACTCTTTTGAATTCAGTCATATCTCTATTGTTGCATACTGAAGTTTAGTAAAGAAATCCATGGTTGGCACTGCTTACATTTTATGTAGAAATATGCATATTTATTCAAAACAGGCATTACTGATGTTTTACAAGCAAGCTCTTTGCATTTTGTATGTTACATGACATGGTTTCAAAAGGGTAGTATTAGGTTACGTACTGAGTATGATGAATTACTCAACCCAATCCATCATTTTTCCAGATCAAACTTTAATGCCTCAAATTTTGAAGACATTTTGTATGATCAAGTGCAGCATCCCTGGGACACGTCTACGACAGGTTTCATCCCGTCTAGTTTTATTCTGGAAATTCAACAATTTCAAGCAGAAAAAATGCCCAGATCTGGTCGAGATCTAGGGGAAAAGGAAGAGGGAAGAGAGAGGAGTATTGTGGGGAGGAGAACCGTACCTGGAAAACTCTCCTCGTTGCTCGATTAGAAGCTTCAAATGGATTTGCAAACCCTAGTGGTCAGATCCATTTGTGGATTCTTTTGCATTCTTTTGCATAAATTATTTTAAAATAGAGATCGATCTCATCGTTTATCATAAAAATTGCATCATAAAAACCCAGGTTGTCACACAAACAAAGTATTCTTAGAAGGGACATCAAAGATCGTTAGGACCACAATCAAGAAAGCACATGTAAGGTTCATAATAACCCTTTTTGTATTTGATGTAAACTTGGTTATAAGTGCTTATTTGTGACTTGGGCTGTGATTAACAATCTTGGGATTAGTAGTTATTCATTTATATGTTTTGCCAAAAAGTGCCATGGCCTTATGCATTATTCGTTCACCGTGATTTGTTAATGACACTCGAGGTTTTTATACAAAAGTTTTAATTAAAAGAAAATTTTCTCTGCATTCTTTTGCATAAATTATTTTAAAATAGAGATCAATCTCGTTGTTTATTATAAAAAATGCATCCTAAAAACCTAGGACGTCACATACTGATCATCAAAAGCCTGCTTAAAGGTCTTCCAGGTGATCATCTCTATAGAAGATGAATGGGTATGCATAAAAGTTTGCCACCAGAAACCTGCCTCACCCTTCAATAGGTAAGCAGCTACTCAGACGTAATCCTCAGCTGGAACCTTCATAGCGTGGAATGTTCTCTCTACCCCGAACAACCATCTCTCTTCCTCCTCAGTGTCACTGTCTCCATAGAAGCGTGGCACCATCTTCTAAAATCACTTTAATAATTTGTATGTCTTGTTACAATTCCATGAAGCATCACCCTTAGTGGTCTTAGGTGCTGGTGGTGCCTGCAC
This sequence comes from Warburgia ugandensis, assembly GCA_035236585.1. Lineage (NCBI taxonomy): Eukaryota > Viridiplantae > Streptophyta > Magnoliopsida > Canellales > Canellaceae > Warburgia > Warburgia ugandensis. Next base: position 35,193,506 of record CP141139.1, read on the forward strand.
CTGGTGGGTAGATTGGACAAATGAATCTACTAGTGCCACTGGAGGCGTCAGCATGGGTGTTGTGTTCGCAGTATGCATTACAATCCCAATCTACTACTGCATAAGTGGCATCAATCCTCACGTCACTCTGTTCACCAAATCAGTATCACAAGACCTTGTCCTTCTTTGAGGAGCCATCTATCTGGAATTCAAGTATCATTAAGCGTAAGTTCTTCCCTCTTAATTCTCCTTCAACTACAATTTATCGACTATCATATACATATACGTGGACCTTTGTAATGATTACAATGGCCTAGACTGGGCTCTGATACCAACTTTGTAACACCCTGGGTTTTTATAATATTTTTATATAATAATAGTAGTAATAATAATAAATATGGTAGGGATCCCTGAGTAAAAAAGTTCTATTTAGTCATAATTTAAAAACACCCTTAGGTGTTATACCACATCCAAAAAACATCACCAAAATGATTAGAAAATTTATATACATATGTTGCAATAAATTTAAACCAAAACCAATATCAAATCCAACATCAAAAACCAAAGGCGCCTTTATTTTAAACAATAAATATCTAGAAAACATAATAATGTGGCTCAGGTTCTATCCATCATAACATTCCACCATACTCAATAACATGTCCATAGTGTATAAATGTCATAATCAAACTCAATTATGAGTGTATACAATCCATAAGATAAATATGAAATAAAGTCTATCTAATCACTCATGTTGAACTATCTATCAGTAAGATAAATGTCTCCACTATATCACTGTCCTTCCATGCCCTTGCCTTTCTTACTGTCGCTCACAATATCTGAGGCATTGCAAAACAAAGCAATGCCTCAGCAAGCTATTGCTTGTGTAGGTACGTAGACATTTAATGAAATGCAATTATGGCATAAAAAGAATAATTCAAATGATAAGAGCTTATAAGAGCGTAAAGCATAAAATCCATGGAATACAAATGCCATGAATCATATCAATACTAGGATCAAAGTTTCATGCTCAATAAAACATGAGTCACATGTATATAAAACATGAGTATAATGCGATCTCAATGAGCATACAATAAACAAATAGGGCACCCCACAGTACGTGAGTCCCATGAGTATCCCCTACACTTGTACAACAGGTCATGAAAACTCATACCAATCCTCTGAGTATCATCACACCCAGGTACCAAAATGATATATCTAGTCTCATCATGCATACACACATAATAAGTGTATGGATAGTCATGTTGCAGTGGTAACCGTATATCTTAGGTCTAGACAACTGCCACTCCCTATAGACACCGTAATGGGAGACTCACCATCCATCCCCATGGGTGGGCCCGGATTGGTAGTGTGGCAACCTGGGTTTTTGTAACACATTTTGTAATATATTTTGAAAGGCATGGCCCTTAATAGTAAAAAAATTTCGCAAAACAAAGCAACGAAAATTCTTTTCTTTAGAACTTGTTTTGTAAAACCCAAGTCATCACTTCATACATAACATAGGTAGAACTTTGTACAAGATAAAATTCCATTGAACGAATATACTTTTATTAAATTCCAGAATCCATCCAGTGGTTCACAGTACAGCCAAATCCATTACAATACTTGTCCAAATTACATAATCCAAAACTCAAAGCTCACCATACAATGCAACTCTCATTATAATACAATACTCTCAAACAAAGCAAAATACATGTCTTCAAGGGGTATACCTTGAAGATTATTCTCTTCAAGTCTTCTATTGTCTTGAGCTCCTAACTCTCCTTCCATGTATCTGAGATATTGTAAACATTGCAACATTTACAATATCTCAGCAAGCAATGCTTGGTAGGGGATTCAAGAAGCATAATAATTTACAATATAATTCTAATACTTCATAATCTCGTTATCCCTAAACATATTCATATCTCTACTCTTTACTTTGTAATATATGTACATCCATATATATACATGCTATACATGGGTAAATCAATTAAATTTATGAAAGTAATCAAATATCATTCTCAACTAAGCTGATCAATTCTCTCCATTATGAGAATTTAGTATTTCAGCTAATCCTACACTGGGAATTTTCCTTCTTGGAAAATATTGGTAATATACAATTACCTAGCATTTCATTATGCTAAAACATAAGGCATTTCACTATGCCTACTCTCATATGCATTATAGTGCAAAATAATCAAAGGGCTACCATGCTGCAGTCTGATCCGTACTAGTGCGCTCGGATAACTACCTTGTACACCACTGATACCACAATGGAAAATATTATGTCACTACCCGTATGGGGAGACAGGACTTTCACAATGGTGGCTTTCCCATAATTGCCCCACCCGACTTTTAGCCTCTCATAGGACAAGGTATCATCAAATCATCAAATTTCAAGAAGCGGATGGCCAAACCCTCATAACTCCTCTAGCATAGCATTTCCCAGCCTTATGCCTATTAAAACAAAATTACAAGCCTCCAAGCTTGCATGTAAAATAGATTTCATACATATTAGACAATCTGTCTATTTACTTAGGGCTGAAATATCTTCTAGTTCCCTATTCACTTAGAGTCTAGTCCTTAACCATTTTATATGTGTTTGGTTGGATCATAAGGGTTTCGGGGGATTTAATACAAGTATTAACATTACTCTTGTCAACATAAGGTCATGGGTTCAATCATGTACATCCCATGTAGATGCATTCATCAAATCCTCCTACCTTCAAGTAGTGATCCCTTTTCCCAGATCTTTCATTATCCTGACTGATGTATGTAATCTGTACATCCATACATACTGTCAATATATATAAATTATGAACAATCCTATTGATCACTAGATCTAATGTTTAGAATGATCTTTAAATCATTCGTATCTACGTATTTTCTATCTCTAAGTCCTTGTGTATCCATCTCCTTGATCTTGATCTTTCATAGATCCTTTTGATCGATAATCTATACTTGTTGATAAAGATCAAGGACCTAGATCTTTTATCATCTAGTTCTTCTTTGATCTAAGTTCAGTTATTGGATCATCCCTAAGGAGGATGATCTTAGTTTTCTCCCTTGAATCATCTTTGATCAAGGGTTTGGATTATCTAATCTAATGAACTAGATTTGATCTATAACATGCATACTAATAAACATGCATACTAGATACAATACAATATTCTTATTCTTATTCTTATTGTTCTTGATCATTCAAGATCTAATAAATCTCATTTGATCATCCTTATCTTACTTACAGTTTTTTATTAGGGTTAGATAATTTACTAACCTTTTATGCTCTTACTATTATCATTCGACTGGTTAATGTTTTGCGGGTTGAAGGTAACTTATTTCAGCCTAAGTCTAGACTACTCCTCTTATTTTCAATTGGCTAAGGCTTACTAACTGAATGGGTGAACACAAAGTGGTTACTTCAATCCTCATGTAAGAAGGCGTTTAGACCTCACATATATCAACAGAAGGTAGGGGAAGAGCAAGGCTCTATTAGACAACCCCCTTAACCACTATGTTCAACCTTCACTAAAGTGACCTTAGCTCAACCTTTCATAAGGTTCCTATAAGCATGTTGACCCTAAGTACTCTTTCTAATTGATTTTAATTAAGTCCATGAATATTTACAATGTCATTCATGGGGTTTATTATTCTCCGAGTTTGGGCCAAGGATTTGATAATCTTTACATTGTCCTACTAACTATAGACCTTACTAATTAAGTCCAAGACAGTCCACTCTCATTTGGGTCATGAAACTCTACTTTCTCATTAGATTCTATTTTTGATGTTTTATGCTCTTTATCTCATAACAAGTACATCTACTAATGAAATTTAACCATAAATGAATTATAAATTCAAAGCATAAAACTACATAATTGAACAACTTAATGATTATGATACAAGGTACTTAAAATTACACTAGCATGATTTTCAACTAATATACCTTAATAACTCAATTTAAACTAACATAGACCTAAGGTACAATCTCATACTATAGTATAATCTTACATGAAATCCTAGCATGGTCCTAAGTTACAATGGCATGAAATCATGCTAACTTGATCCTAAGTTACACTTGCATAAAATTACACTAACATGCCCCTAAGATAATTAAATCTAGCAACCTATTATAACAATTTAATCATATATCATGCTAAAGTCTAAAAGTTGCACTAGCATGCTTTATAACATAAATCGCATTTAAAATGCTATTATCAAATAATAGAAAATGAAACTAATTACATTAATATTTTTAGAAACCTTTACTTATGATCCAACCATTAGATCTTAGATCTTTTCCTCTTAATCAAGGGTTTTAATTACATTTAGGAGTTTTTCTTCATTAAGGTCCAAAGATCATATTGCTTTATTTTTGTCATATTCAATCCATGATCTCCAGGATTTCATCATATTAACATTCATTCAATCCATCCCAAGGATCTTATCACACTTGATCTCATTGATCAAGTGGGTCCCTTTGTATTTTTAGGATTTTTCTACCATAACGGGTAGATCCCTTAATATATCTCAAATATGTCCAAATAAACTATAGATATCACTTTATTTCAATAGTATATCATTATTAAAACAAATTACCAAGATCTGATCACCTCAGATCTTGAAGATCTTGGAAATTGGAAACTTATTTCCTAAATGCAGAAAGTTTCATAAGATGTTTTCTCCATTTTATTATTTCATAAGAAACTAGAGGTTGTAAGCTTTTCATAGCTTCTTTTCGATCTCAATTTGGAGTTCATATGACTCCTGAATTGAGTCCGAAAGTTCACAGTCCTTCCTAGGGTCCAGATTTGATCTGGGCCCATCAAAATGGACGGCCCAGATTGTTCAGGCGGAACGAATGGTCGTCGCGCACCCGTCACCAAGACGCAAGACGAATTCTTCCGCCCGGGACCATTGCTTACGCGCGATCATTCTGTTGGAAGGATGTTGTACAGTGGCATTTATGTGCCACGTTTCGCAGCGCATTTTAGGGACTCGATCTAATCGGGAGATCGGACAGTCCGTTCTGGACCGTCCAATCAATACCTCTCAATTAAGGACCCAAAACTTAATAAAATTTTGTGAAACTTTTACCCTAGGGGTTTTGGACCCTTCTGGATTGATTGGTAAGGTCAGATTTTCCATCTGAGCCCTCAATAATCATGAATTGAAGGTTTTGATCTTTACTTTATTTTTACAATTTTTCACCCAAATCAAATTACAGTAAAATAAAATTTTCATTAAACAACAATAAATATGTCTAGGAAGTAGTTCCACCTACCTGATTGGAGAAAAAAAAATGGTTATATAGTCCAATTTAAGAGAATACTAGTTTTGATGATAAGATAGCCCAAGATCCACTTGTCTTGTGATTTTTGTTGTTTGAACCGTTGGATCTTGAAATTTCTTTGAGCCTTTTGTAGCTAAGGTATAGTAGGAAATTTTATATGGTGAGATCTATGATATTTGATCTAGAACAGAGTGCCTAATTGAATTTAGATATCTTATTCCAATCTAAAGAGAGGAGAGAGAAAATGAAAGAGAGAGATCTTTTGGGAGTTTTGGGATTTGGGGAATGAATCTATGTTTAGTTTTGCAGGAAAAATCAAGATAATTTAGTGGGAATTTTATGCATATTTTTAGAGAATTTTTTGGGGTGTATTTATAGGTATTTTGGGTCTTTTTTCATGATTATGTGTAATGATTATAGTTTGTTTTATTACTATTTAATTAGCATTGGATTCTCCACCTTCACCTTTTTCTCCACTACCAGCTGGTAGGGGTTTGACCCATGATTTCATGTGGGCTAGTCATTAGATCCCTTTTTAGGTCCCTTGTGGGCGCCACATAGTGTAAAAAGACCATTTTTGCCCTTTATGTATAAAAATTGGGGTTTATTCCCATGATCTCGAAATTGAGTGTACTTAGTGGTGTTTGATTTGTATTTCTCAACACATTCTAAATTTTGATGTCTCAAATCTTGATTATGGGTAAAATTACTATTTTACCCTTTTGTCCATAAATTAAAGAAAATTAAGGATTTTTTATCTGAATTTAGAATTTGTCGTGCTTACAGTCATTCTGAAGGGTTCGGTGAGTTCAAATTCAATTATACATGTCTTATCCCTTGATTATAATTCTATAAGAAGTACATTCTAAATAACCCTCATATTCCAACCCAAAATTTCTGAAACTCAAACTTTATTTATTTTCTCAATCAATTACAAAAATTGGGGTTATTACAAGTAGTGTGAACTACCCATGTTACCAAACCCTACCAAATTCCATCTATGGGTAGGTGTCTATCATCTCATAAAATCAAAGGGTAGGTGGCCTTCCCTAATCCCTCCTAGCATGACATCCACCAGGGTGAAAGCACCCATCATAAATCACAAAATACAAAAATCACAAATCTCATAAAACCTAGGAGCACTCATGCCTCAACATCCCCAGGCACCCACCTCATCCTGGGGTTAACCTCTCAAGGACTAGCCACCAAGCCTCCATCCTCAGTTCTATGGAAATCATTCAATCTTAATGAAGCAATAAAGAGTAGATATTCATAATCTATATACAATGTCCATAAGTATCAACACCATAAAACCCAATCGAATGAAATCCATTCAAGTATCATCAAGTCTCAAGTCAGTCATAGCATAAAACTTATAAATCAGAAGGCATAAAATAAGAAATCATTCCACAACAATCCAAATCAATCAAGATGCTATGATATTATGAGATTTTAGAAAAACAATGTGAAACATTAAATGTCGTCACCTACCTCGATGAAGAAACAATCACCAAATCAGACGCGTACTCCACTCAGTATGCACGCTTTGATACACCTGTCAGTACTACAATACTTTTTCATGTTATTCAATTTCATCTATATACCCCTTTATCAATTTTACTCTTTATTTGTCCAATAATTCTCTTATCTAGCTTTTGATCTATATTAACAGTCTAGATCGTCTGAATTATCTTTATTATTCAATTTTTCTAACATCCAACACTCATCTTCTTGATTTGATCATCAATCAAGTTGAGATTTGTTATTTTAAGATCTCCTGATCACCAAAGGATCAAACCGTTGGATTGTTCTTAATCACCTTGATTTGTGGTTTGCTTATGAATTCTAATCTTAATCATCAAAACCAATTAACTTCATGTTTATCAATTTATTCCAGTGTATATTCATGATTTATTCCTCAATCTAAAGGTCTGATTTCTCCCTGATTGATAGATTGTAAATCCTTAGTTAAATTGATGGTCTAGATCAATTTTTAAGATGGATACACATGATCTAGTCATTAGATCCATCAATTCATCCTTTAGATCATCAAATTGTTCAAGTTCTAAGGCCTGATCATCATCTGATCAGCCAGATATAAGTAATTAGGTACTATTTCATAGATTTGATCTTTCTTGATTTTAACCTCTAAATCTTTATCTAAGCACATCTAGTAGCCCCCAGAATCTCAAAAAGACCATATCAGATCACTAATCAATGGTTCAAATTGAAATCCAAGCCAAAACGGCTATTTTCGACCAGCATCACCAAAACACATGTATCCGAGATGCGCAATGAGTATGTGTCGCGTGCATCTCAATCGCTAGGATGTTCCAGTGTGCATCCCAATGTCCAAGATGCCCAGTGTCTCGCGTGGTAGGTGACAGCGCCACAACACTCTTCTGCACTCATGCACGCATGACGAGGCAGCTATGTGAGTTATCTCCTCTGTGCATTCCGTGCCCGACATCTTGGGCACATCATCCATTGGGGATTATGTCTTGTAGATCTAAGCCATTCATCACGGTGATTATGTCCTATAGATCTAAGCCACCTTTCCTTAATCAGGGTGATTATGTCCTATAGATCTAAGCCATTCATCATTTTTGGAACAGCTTAGATAGGCAAGAAATCAAAATTTCATAGCTATTGAATGCTTTTAGCCTATATTTATTTGGTTCAAAAATCATGACCATTCATTTCAATTTCAATTTTCAGATACCTAAAACAAGTGGCTACGATTGTCCAAATGCAATGATTTCTTGTGGATTACTTAATTTCTGCATGATGTACATGAGGAACAGCTTAGATCTCCAAAAAAAAATCTCTAGGTGTAGCATCTACTACTTTGGACACTTAAGAGTGTCTACACCTATGTGGAATCTAATTATTTATAGACAAGTTAACCATGAAGTGTTTATATGGGTGTTCCTCTTTACCACTTCCTCCTATACAATTGCAATCTCACAATCGTTGCCATTGAAGTAATGGGAAACGACCTCCATAACATAGGGTTTTATCAAAATCTGAAAGATTTCTTGACTGTGAGACAAGATTGATACAATCATGGAGATCAGGGAAAGAGAAGAAGAGGAAGAAAGTATCTTGTTCTAGGTTCTGATTTAGAGAGAAAAACAAACTTGGAACTTGAAAGATCCATGGATTTTGGGTGGTTTGAATAAAATCAAAAGAAAATTAAACCTACTTACCTTCATACAAACTTATGTTTAATATGAAATTATAAAGACATTTTAGTCTACTAATTTATATGTTCTAGTTTGGCTCTTTGGGCCTGAAATTGGAACCAGACCAATATGACTTGGTTGTTCAGAATAATTTGAACTCTCAATTTTAAACGAGTATCAATAATGGAATCAAAAAATCCTTTCCCGGATAAGAGGATGGAAGCATAAATCAACGCACAAAGTCCACTAGGAACATTCTCTTGATCATCAAAAGTATGCCAATTTGTCCCCTTCAATGGTCCAAATAACAGTTGATTCCTCTCCCTCTACTGTTCCAAATAACTGCAACAAGAAACAGTAAACAAAGAATCCTCCCATTCTTACTAAGACAAGAGTTTCTCCAACTTTCAATGAGATCACCAATAGAGCTTGAAAACACCGACATGATCTCGTTGGACTTGAATCCAACTATTCCAACCTAAAACGAAAATGAGTTTAATAGAATCCGTATTTTCTTTATCCCACTGGTATAATGCCAGAAAACCAAACTCGAAAGCTTGATCTGGTCCAAAGAAACTTGTATCCTCAAGTTTCCAAGTAAATAGAAGTTTTTCTGAAGTTACAATAAGACTTAATCTTATTGATACTCAACCCAATTCTCTACTGAGATAGTACTTGCTGATCTTTCCAAGCACTTGGCTTAGGCTTGACATTGTACTTTCCTCCATGTGGGTTTTATAAAATCTGAGCCAAAATTCTTGTATTTATCAAAAGCTAAAACATTAGCAAAAATCTTGGTCCAGCTGAATTACTACTTTTAGAATCATTATTGCCACCAATCTCTATTATGGAGTCTCTCTACTTAGTTGAAACATTTATAATCTCAACAACCATCTCTACATTCTAAATTTTTTGAGAGAGCTATTTACATGCTTTTTCTTTGTTGTCCTTTTTACAGTTTCTTGGTAATGCAATACATACCAGCATGATGTTGTGTTTTTTATTTTTCGTATAATCTTCTCCTAGGCTGAAAGTTGAGCTTGCAGATTCCACACAGGGAACTAATGTCCTATAAGACATGGCAAACGCCTCAGCCACTCCTGTATAAGACAATTCAACTGGTAATTATTAGTTTACATCAGCATATGTGTTCATTAATCCCCTTGAACTTTGCACAGGGAGAAAGTGTGGCACCAGTAAGTAGTCATTTGGATGACCTCAACTGCCAATATTCATCATCTGGGTTTGATCTCAATAACTGTATATCTGATAACTCAGAGAATTGGATGGTATTGTCAACTGTTGGCAATAAACCTCCACCTCGTTTCAATGTAGTAATTGGTTCCTAAACCCAATCTTACAATCTGGTGTTTTAAATTTAACAAATCTTGTGTATGGCATATTTTCCTTGAAAGACAAATAGTGAACTGATTTATTCAACAGCATGCGGCAATTGTAGTTGGGAACAACATGGTGGCTGTTGGTAGTGAATCTGCTCATGGATTATTAGAAGATGTTCAGGTAATTATATGTTAAAGGCCTTAAGTAATTGATCATGTAAATATCCAGTTTGTGTGAAAGTGAAGTTTAAGTTTCAACTAGTGAACCCTCCTATATAGACTCTCTCATCCTAAAAACTTACAGTTTTTGGCCTTATATGAAATTTCTGCTTGTTCTCTGATCAAGTGCTTAATTTTGAGAAGGTTACCTAGACTACTGCTACTCCAAAGGTTTACTTATCACCTACTAGTTTTCCATTGAAGATTCCTGCTTGTAAAGGTCATAGTCTGGTATAATTTATCTAGCTTCTTACTACCAGCTATTTGTTTATTTGTCCTGTTCTTCTTTTTATTTGAACAAAATAAGTTTTTTTGCTGATTCATCCACTGGATATTATTCAATGTAGTACATTTAGATGTAACACCAAACAAAAAATCTAAAATGTTCTCGGTAGGCATTAGTTTGAGATGCATAGCCTATTCTACAGCAATTGAGTTGTTCATTTCATTATTTAGGCTTTTCTTGCAAATATTTAAATGCTCAAAGTCATATTTGTGAATCACACTTTGATTACATGTAAGATGATAAAAATGCGATGAAATACAAATCGTATGTCAAATCAAGGTAACGTATCAAACCTAAACGAGAGATCAAATCCATGAGATGCCTAAATGAAATGTAGGTATTAGGAGCACTAAATCAAAAATCTAAGATGCTCCACATCTCTATCGTTACCATTCATATGTCTCAGTAACATCCACATATCATTATAATTCATGCATCTCAAATCGTTCCCTCATACTAAAATAATCATCTAATATCATTATCATCAAAGGAAATCCTTAACAAATGATGCACTCATACTTTGTGGTCATATCATCTATTAATTCATTAAAATCTATTACAAGATGTATTTGAATGACTACATGTTATTTGATTAGACCAATAATCTGGTCATAATTTGAATATACGAATAAATTAAAGATCTTAGAACAACCTACCTCGCAAGGCAAGTTCATCAATTCCACTAGCTTTAATCATCCTCTTTTCACGATCGACCACACTTGCTTCAATCTATATAGTGCATAAAAATTATGTTTTTAATACAATCACATACTCATAGATATTTAGATTTGATTATGACATCAAATCGTTAGATTTCTTTACACTTCTATAAGCAGATCTTATCCCATTTGGTAAAATAGTAGTATAACCTTCTAATACAGTTTTTTGATAGAGATCCAATGGTCAAATCTAATTTTTTAGTTGATCATACTATTAAAACTTAATCTTATACTTATATATAAGCTCACCCTAGGTTATATTCATGTATTCTCAAGCATTGATCAAACAACTAATGGTTAGATCATCACCAAAACTTAGATCCACTCATTTTAAAACATAAATATACACATTTCAATTGTAAAATGATGATCAACAAAAAAGAAGGGCTAACGCTTACCAATCTATATTCCACAGGTTTTTATAAATGTCGAATAACAGTTGGAGCGTCGCAGATAATCACAGATTAGTGCAATCGTGGTTGTACATCATTATTGCATCCATATCTCCATCGAATCAACTCTGATGATCAAATCAATAAAGAGCTTTTGTTCCTGACAATGAGGGGAACCAGATAAATGGTTAGATCTTATAGATCTCGAATCATGAATCTCATATCAGGATTCCATCTGATTTGGACAATTACATGATCTCTGATCTAAGATCCGACTTTTCTAATGCATAAAGCCAAAATACGCCTAGGCATGGTTTTCCTCCAAAAATGCCAAGTTGTCGATAGTAATTGATAGTCGCTGGAGAAGATAACTGGTGCGGTTGCCACCAATGACCCATTTCTTAATGGATCTCAAATAAAAAATATGGAAAGTGTAGATCGAGGTCTCACCTCTGATCTCAACGATTCTTGAGGGCTTGTTATCATGTACCTATGTTGAAGAGAATGGCTTTTGGGCTGCAAAACCAACAGCCCAAAAATCTCTATGTCCCTCTATTCTCCGACGTGAACTAGTTCTTTCGACACACATGTCTCCTTCCGCCGCACCCCCCCCCCCGCCCCACCTCCCCCTCTTTTTCTGTATTCTTCTTCTCTTCTCTGTCAGGTTTTGGGAATAGGCGTAATGTCTATTTCTGTTTACAGTTAAGTGAGGAGGGGGTGTTAGTATCAATTATGGCCCCTCCTTTAAGTATATATATTATTTTTTTATTTCTTTTTATTTAATTATAGATACTTAATTATGAGGTTTTGCAAGTTCCAAAATTCATTATTTCAATAAAAACTAAATAAGTATCATTCATGAGGGATTCCAATGTATCGTGACCATGTGCCACTAAATTCTGTAAGTGGGGGCCCACTAGTAAAATTACCAAATTATCCTTCATGAGAAAAATCACAACTTATTCGTCCAAACTCCTATTTTAACAAACTTAGTGTCATTGGAATCATCTTTTTTAGTACAATCTAAATATCAAGGTTTTAATACTTGATTTGATGTTTATAAGTATTTTATTTTCTAAAACTTCAAATTTTACTTAAATCAAGACTTAAAAATCAGGGATGTTACACGCCCATTCTTTGGATGGAAGATTCACCGTAAAATCAGTATACAAAGTAATGTAACCATGGCAATTAGACTAACCAAGCTCAGTTTGAAGATGTATTTGCAGTCCCAAGCCAATCTAAAATCAAAATGTTTTTATGGTTAGTTTTTCATCAAAAAGTATTAAGCTGAAGAATCATACCATCATGATCCATGAGCATCAACTAATCTTATTTCACTTTGTTAGTCACCACCTAGGTCACCTGGCTGTCTTTTTGTTCAACATCAACTCTACCTTGAAAAGAGAGCTATCCAGCTAGTCTCTGATTTGTCTTTGTCATAGTTGGCTTTAACAACAATTTCTACAAATAATCGGATTCAATGCAAACACTTGGGCACTCATTGAACACTCATGAGATGTAAGTAGTCTTGGTTTAGGCTAATAGAAGATAACTTGGTGACAGCACTATAGCTAAACATTTCTCTTTAAATGGAAAAAGTACAAGAGCCAGTTTTTATTGTGACAAAGTCAAATGCTAATTTTCCCTTTGCATACAGTACTTTACATGAGTAGTGCCATCTAGAAAAGCCCTAAGTTGTAACATTGATTTACATTCGAAGGGTTAAAAACAATCTACAAATTTTTCTTATTTAGATGTGCAATTTTGTCCTCCAAAATACATTTACACTAAAATTGCATATTCAACTTTATACAAGAATTAGGCATTATTTCTTTATAAAATCTACATTAAAATAACTAGATACATCTAGAGATCTTCATTCATGAATGTTTTTCTTGTTTTTGGGTAAATAATATGATATTTCAATTTTTAAACCATTACAAGTGTACAAGTTCAATTTTACTAGGATAAGTATTAAGGGTTGTTGAACCTCAAGGAGGGAATGAAGTGCCTACCAAATTAAAATAGTTTTGCCTTGTAATTGAAACTAAAACAACAATAAATTGAAGAAAAACTAATTTATTTGGGAGTAGTTTAGAAATTAAGAATCCACCAATCAACTCATATTAATGTCTCTTATTATTGAAATTTTTGTATAACCTAGAATCATTCTTGCATGTAAGCTAGAACTTCTTGAAAGAAAGAATAGATAATATCATAGCTCTTGATTTGATATGAATCATCTACAAACTATAGACATGACTTATCTAATCTTAGCATAACTGATCCAATAAATTAACCATTCACACATTCCAACCATTCCATAATCATCTCCTCTAATCTACCAGTATTCCAATCAAAGTGAAATAAAATGTTAAAACCGTTCCTGTGAAGAACCTCTTATCATGGAATCATTATAGATCAAATTTCAAAACCAAAAATTTGTAACATGAATAAGAAATCATTAATTATGATCTTTGGGTTCTTCCAATTTGTAAACTTCAAACTTTGGCTTTGCATGATAGACAATCCACATAGCATGCTTGAATAATTGTCTAGGGCCAATCTTCTTCTTTTCCTTTTCTTCTTAGGACATATTTTAGCTGTTCTAGAGTGCACGAGCAACAAAAACTTGCCTCCAAAATGTGGGGCTTTTTACCCTTTTATAAGAAAGAGTGTGATTCCCTTTTCATAATTAAGCTTGAAGGTTAAGCTAGAAACTCTCTTAGTTGAAGATGACTTAGCTAGCAAAATTCTAACTCTCTTTTTCTTTCCTTCATCCCTTTCATTTCTAAAAATTTCTAAAAAAAACAAGCTTATGAAAAGCATTCAAAAACAGTCCAAAAAAATAGGACTTTTTTTAACTAGCCAAAGTTCCCTCTTAATTGGACCTATTTTGGAAAATAAACATCCCAAGTAACAAAGTTTCTTCAATTAGAAAATGATAGACATTTTTGTACTAGAGAGTCTTTTTGAGAGCTAGATCTCTATGAATCAACCTTTCAACATACATAAATATCTTGTCCTTCATAGCTAAATTTCAATTTAAAGGCTGAGATTAGTCCTATAACAAAAATACATAAATTAGTCATTTTAAAGCCAAAATTCAAGCATCTCATTCATATATTAATTAATTCTAATCTTTAATAATTTAAACTAATAATATGCACTAGAAAATAAAGCAAAGATGCATAATTCATACTCAATAGGAAAGTTTATGAAGATTTATTGTACCTTTTTTATTCTACAACCGCAAATCTAATGAAAGATGAGTGTCTAATCTCAACCACTAGGTTCCATACAACATGGTGTTGAAGTTAAAAACTTTGTAATTTCACAATCATGAGCCATATATTATATTTGTCATCATTAATATTGGATGAGAATTTTCTGCTCAATCATGGTAGGAGCATTAGGAGAGAAGCAAGCAAGAATGAAGAAGAATTTGGTGTGGGTTTGATGGGAAATGTTTATAGGAGTTTTAAGAAAGAAAAATGTCAGGTGGTGGGCCAAGGAGCAAAGGAATGATAAAGCAAAAACACGACTGGAAAACTTTTCCTTTACTGCCTCCAGGACATGGAGGGGCAGCCCCAAAAAGACTAAGTGGTAGATATATCTAAGGCCCAAAAGAATTATTGACCATCACAAGAAAATTGAAGCATATACATAATCCATATTAATAATTCTTCTTAGTATTCTTCTTCAAGACAAGGAAACCCATTACCTTTAAACAGTGCTAAAAATATATAGAAATAGAAGAAATATTTTAGTAATTGTGGGATTTAACTAAATCTCCGCCAACAGATTATATATATTCTTTGATCATGTTCCCAAAAAATCCATTGAATTAATATGCTATGTTCAAGTCATGTTTTGTTTCAATCTAATTATATATTCACGTCTGACTATTTGGGTCCATTTACACTCCTACTGCCACAACATACTAGTTCACAAAGGATCTACACAATGCTATTCCCATCAAGAGCAAGACCTACATCAATGGAATCAAAACTAGCTCAAGCCCTACAAACCATGGATAAACCCTGTTAAATGTTGATCGCCAGCTAACACATACCAACTAATACTTGATAGTTCAGCATGTGGTAATTGAGGACTTGCAAGATAGGGGGTATATTTAGTAATACTGAAGGTCAATTCCCAGCAGGACCCTCAATTTATCTTGGAAATCCATAAACATTTATGAAGAATGGAAAAAAAGCACTTGACAAGGAATTGACAAGGACACGTCAAATGGCACGGACACAATTATATATGCCATCTAATGCATTTTTTTACTTTTTGAAGTATCAAATTGCACTAAAATAGAAGTGAAGCCTTGGCGCAATGGTAAAGTTGTTGTCGTGTGGCCTTGAGGTCACAAGTTCAAGGTGTGGAAACAACCTCTTACAAAAATGCAAGGTAAAGCTACGTACTATAGACCTTTGTGGTCCGACCCTTTCCCAAACCCCTCATAGGTGAGAGCTTCATATTGCCCTTTTAGATGGCACTTCAATGTGTGTTAATGCTGCTTGAAATAGGTGTCCCTAACATTCCCCCGCTTGACATCAGTTTACATAATGACTTTGATAAATCCTTTACACCATTGCCGATCTTCAGTGACACTTTATGGGTCCAACATATGTTGGCAAATTCCTTTGTCATTACATACAATGGCAACATAGGACAGGGCAACTCTGCAGTGGCACACCCTCCTATAGGAAGTCGTAGTCACTTCGACCAGCTAAGAGGATGTTAGCCTCAACCATGCCTAAGGGTAAAACAGCAGTAGATTGAATGGTTAATGGCTCATCAGGTAGACATAAATCAAGTTTTTAGGGAGAATAGTCTAGAACATCTTCAGAAATATGTACATAGCCAAAAAAGTTCTAGGAACTTGCCTTCTAGATTGAGGTTGTGAATGCGGGCCTTAGGTATAGGCCATGTCTCATGGTCCAAGTCCAAGCTTCATTGAGCCAATCTTTAGACATGTGGACTTCTTAAAGTAGGCATGTGACAAGTAATTATAAATAGCAAGAAGGAATTGCTAGTTAGTTTTCATTGGTTTTAAGGAAAAATGGCTACATTTTGGGATATAAATGATATTTGAATCTGCTATATACTGAAATAATACAATTTTTCCACCCAACTCTCTATTATTTTGCCACATAACACTTTTTCCATTTATCTTCATTCTCCTTTCTTAGGGTTTTTTAAGATTTTTTCACCTTTTTTATCTATCAAAAAGCTCTAAAATCTTTTTCTCTCTAACATTTCCTACTATCTTCTTCTAACTTTTAGTTATTCATACATCATAGTATTAAGCTCCAATACTTATTTTTCACATAAGTAGGAATCCCACTTGAATCTTTAAAAACCCTCTTTCTCTCTAACATGTCTTATTTATTTTCTTCTATTTTTAAATATTCTCTATTTTATACTATTGTACAATTAGTTACCTTTTGTAGTTATCTTCTTCTAATTTTTAGTTATCCTAATATTATAATATTGAGCTCTTATACTTATTCTAATTTTCCACATAAGTATGCACCACATGAATCCCTAAAATCTCTCTCTCTCTCTCTCTCTCTCTCTCTCTCTCTCTCTCTCTCTCTCTCTCTCTCTCTCTCTCTCTCTCTCTCTCTCTCTCTCTCTCTCTCTCTCTCTCTCTCTCTCTCTCTCTCTCTCTAATTCTAATTTTTCTATTATATAATCTTGTACAATTAGTTGAATAAGTGAACAAGGAAACTTATGTAAAAAATAAAAGGAAAGAAAATTTTCTAAAAGAGACAATTTCATCTTAGTGATCTAGGTCTTCCAATGATCCATATCATCAATCTAATAGTATATATTATTAAGTAGACATTAGAATAAAATAGATTTTCAATGAATCATCTAGATTTTTCATTTAATTCAAGAACTATAAACTAGACTAATGCTGAGAGTGAATATTATAAATATCCTGTGCTATTTACCTTGGGCATCCTCAAGGGTCCATACTAGTCTTATGTTATATCTTTGGGCAAGTGGTCCAAATTTGTATTTATTAAGCACCATTAAAATTTGGATATACCCACCTCTTTCATGTTATAGAAGTTATGGATTAGCGTTGGTATATAGAGAAAGATGTAGAGGAAAGACATGCAGTATTTTAGGTGGGAAATATTACTAAAGTTCATATTCATAAATAAAACGGCAAGATAAATATTTGACAAATTCTCTAAGAATTATGAAAAGTTGGAAAAGATGAGGAAAAGATTATCATTAACATGTGAATTTATGTTTTAAATTTGTATTTTAAACAATATCTACAAAAATTATATGAATTTGGCAATTTATTTATGAAATTTGAATTATTTCCTAAATTTATGTTAATTTTTATGACCCTGCGTTAAATTCAAAAAATGAAAAACGTGTGAATCAATAAGAGGGGGACCCTCTGGAAAAGAATTTCAATGTGTATGTATGGTAACACTGAAGTGCAAAAGGGCTTCCCATGATGAAAAAATTGAAAGGCAAGCATTCTTGGAAGAATCTCTTCTTATAAATGTCATATTAGGCCACTCCTTCAATAGCTGGGGACCTTGGATGCTTTCCACTTCACTGTAAGAAGTAGAAGACCTAGTTAAGGATCGTGAATTGGTAGTCTCTTTTGCGGAGCAGGTAATGGGCGAGAGGAACCAGTTATCAGGTTGCACCCCATCGGTCGATGATCAGAAGCACATGAGACCACCAGAAGCTGCTACAGGGAAAGTACTTTTTCTGGAGGTGTCAATAGTGCATCTGATGTTCTCAACATGGAGCCAGTATTTGCCATGTATTTCATAGACAACTTGAGCTGGGATTTCGGCTTTGAGGATGTAGAACCAACGCTTATGGAGGGATTCCCCAGAAGCCATGAGAAAGGATGGTGATTGGTTAAAGTAGCTCCATGTTTTACACACCTAATGAAATAGGAAGAAGTTGGCTAACGTCGCTTTGATACTCAGTTGCCAGTAAATGGATATTGAGTGGCTTCAATTATGGATCTTGTGCATCTCTTCGGATGGTCTTCTGGTAAAACCTCTTCAGCATGTGAAACGTGACTGTGTAACTAGAATTCAATGATCCATGGTTCTTACAGTTAGAACTCAAGGTCTGTCAAGTACACAGTGTGATCATCATTTGGAACTTCTCAACAAACAAGCTTCTGAGTGTTACTTGTAATATTAGTAATGTAAATGCTAGATATTTTCATGAGATATGGTTAGAAATCGGTTGATATGCCGGAAAATTAATTGAGAACTATATTTTGAGCAGATACACATGGTAAAGCAGAAGCGAGCTTTGGGGCAATGGTAAAGTTATCGCCGTATGACTTTGAGATCACAGGTTCGAGGCATGGAAATAGTCTTTTGTAAAATGCCAGATAAGGCTGCTTACTACAAACCCTTGAAGTCTGCCTCTTTCCCAAACCCAGCATACGCAAAGACTTCATGCACCAGGCTTCCCTTTATATATGATAAAGCAAGTATATGAGTAACTTATTCCCTCGAAGTGTAAAGGGATAACATGATGAGTCCAATCTCCTATGATTGTGAACCTCTTTAGAGAGAGATTTCAAGGTTCTAAAGTGGAGGAGAAACAGAAACATGCTCAGCAATGCTAAATCTCTATCTTCCAGGAAATTCAAATTCGTGGGTAGTCAACAATTTAGTGAATTTTCTAGGACGAGAAAAGTCATTACATAACATACTATAATAAAGTACAGTGTATAAAGACAGACAAAAATGTTACCCACTCTATTAGACCATACTTGCAAACTCCAGGGGATTAGTGTTGCTTGAGATGAGATGATCTAACGCGATATGAGATGAAATAGACCACATCACTGCTGGTGGTGCTTGAGCTGGGATGAGATGAAATAGCTTCTCCTCATCTCACTGTTAGTGATGCTTGAGATAAGTTGAGATGAAAATCATCTCATCTTAGCTCATAATTGAGTTAAATCATCTCAAGCTAGATCTCATCTCAAGAACCACTATGAAAGCACAACTAGTTGTAACAGAAGAAAATGGCAAAAGAGATGTAATGCACAAGATACATAGTATATCTGCTGCTCAGTATTTCTACTTTTCTTTTGACAACAATAATGAAATATGGATGATGAGAAAGTTCAACAATGCAATTGGAAGAATTTTCAACGTAGTAGGACACCATGAAAGAAAAATCCAGGAGGTAGTGAAATGGAAACAAGAAGACGTGCATGCAAAATTGAGAAACTAGAAACATAATCACGGCATACAACTCTTGAGACAACAAACAAGTAGAGGTTCCCTACAAGATCACTATGCCTGCTATCCAGGCAACAAATTATCCATCTTAGGATATCTTGAGGCACCATCCCTCTACCTAGTGAGAACCCCAAGCAACAAGGATAGAAGTGACTCATAGCCAATGTGATGCTTAACTCATTCAACAAGAAAAATGAGGTGGTGTCAGAAATGGCTTATGGCCAACTAGACTAGAGATAATATTTTACATTGACCACTCAAATGTAAGAGTAATGTCCTGCTGATAAATTGGAAAATACATGCAAATGAAAACATTTCTATAATAGCAAGGACACCAATTACAACATAAGAAAATCATCAAGTGGAAATGTTTGTCCTGCATTATATATGAATGTTGTGCAAATTACTTATTTTGAACAGGTGTATCACTTCAGCCTCATATCTAGATATGCTTGTTCGCACATTTGGGTTGCCACTTTGTTCTTCGGCCGAAAATTAGATTTAGGAGAGTGTGAGTGATCGCTTGATGCTCATCAAATCCGAGCATGGACTCGTTACAAGGGAATTATCAGACTATTGGTAATGAAATGTGGAAATGGAAACACATTCAGCAAGTACCATAGGAATTAGCAACAGTAGAGCAAGTAAACAAGAGAAATAGATCTTGCATGTGATTCCCGATCATCTTCGTCCCACTTTTGTCTTTCCATCTGATGCAAAAGCAGGAGTTTAGTAAACTCCCTAGGCCCATCATACCAAACAAAAGAAACAAGCAGATGATCAATAACAGGAAATCTGCCATAAGATCTATGAGAACGAGTAGCAACTAGACAATGGAAACATTGGAGGCTCCTCCCTCTGTTAAATAATTTCCTTCTCCTCTAATAAAATGCAAACAAGAGGGATGCTGGCAAAAGTACAGCTCATACTTGCATGTCCTGCTATCCAAGTCATTTATCCTTACCTTTACTAAAAGGAGCTATATTTCCCATATCCACCATCAAACGATCATAACCCTTCATCATATTTCATGTTCTGAAGATATGTTTGCTATGATTTCACTTGTACAACCAACTCCCTTATCTGTTTTACCAGGTGATAGTCGGGTGGAGTAACTCTTAAATTAGCTATTCTAATTACTCTAGAACCTTTTAACCCAAAGGAGCATTTACTCTACCAAAGGTTAAAACACCTCAAAGTTTTCCACATTTTGATCTTGTGGGAAATTTAGCACATTACTTGTATGACTCTCTCTCTCTCTCTCTCTCTCTCTCTCTCTCTCTCTCTCTCTCTCTCTCTCTCTCTCTCTCTCTCTCTCTCTCTCTCTCTCTCTCTCTCTCTCTCTCTCTCTAAGCCAAAATTATCGCATCTTTCTTTCTGGTATCTCCCCTTTCTCCTCTACCTTCTCCAATGACAATTGAAAGTCTCTAGCCAAAACCAGAAACCCTTTAATATTCCTTTGTTTCAGAATCGTCTGTTTATAACCAAGAAACTCTACTAGATATAAGTTATAGATGGAGCTGAATTTTTGGACATAGCTTGTCTACAATATGCCTATGGGATAAGCGGTTTTGATCATCACAGAAGTAGATCCTACTACGTCTGCAGCTCGTAGTCTTTCAAATTAAATAATCCATCATTTACCCATTTGAATGCAAATATATGTGTTGTGATAAGTCAAAATCATAATATGTCCAGCAATACTATTAAAATAAGTATAAATGGGTTGTTCGGCATACAAATTCTAAAAGATACTTTTATTGAATAAAATGCATTTATAATTTATTTTTGCTTCTAGGAAATAGGGAGGGATTTTTAGTCTTTTTCTTCTCTTTCTTTTTAACTGAAAGGGAAAATCAACGAGAATGTCTTACTTAAGACTTGCCTCGCGATGACAAAAAAAAAAGCCATTATAATTTTTTTCTTTTAATAATAAGGAGGGTGCTTCGGTCCTTTGGTTCATTTCTCCTTTTTATTCCCTAAAAAGTGGAGCCATAAAGAAACATGATTTTCAAATAGTGATTATAAGGGCAGCCCCAATGCATGAAGCTCCCACCTATGCGGGGTTCAGGGAAGGGGCGGGCCACAAGGCCCTATAGTACATAGCTTTACCTTATATTTTTTCAAGAGGTTGTTTCTACGCCTTGAAACCGTGACCTCAAGGTCACATGATGACAACTTTTACTGTTGCGTCAAGGCTCCCCTTCTTATTTTCAAATCATGATTTCATGGGAAAAAAACCTTAAAGCTGTTTTTTAGAAATGTGCTTTGAGAGAGATGTCATGATTTTTCTCTATTTAAGAAAATCTTTCTAAGGTTGTCCAAGCCTCTGAGATTGAAAAACATTATTTTTTCTACTTGCAATTTCAGAAAATGTGATTTAGGAGGTATCCAAAAGGTATCTCATAAGTTCAAAATTTTTCAATATGCTTTAAACATAAAAGCAAGGGCAAACTCATCAACTTAGAGTAAATTGCAAACATTTTTTTATAAAGAATTTCTAACATTTAACATTTTGGCAAATAGGAAAACTTAATGAGTATTTAGCATATATTTAATAATCAGGAAATATATTGGTAGAAATTCTAGCATATATAAATAGGTGCTTGACTGTAATGAGATTTTAATGAAACTTCTACGTTTTTAGGAAAAAGAAAACAAAAAATAATCAACCTTTCAATTTGTGCTAGACTACCTTTTCCTTTCCTTCTAGAAAATTAATTGAAGTAGCATTTGCTAGAGTTTTGTAATAAATTATTTTTTATTTTTTAACAGTCAATTTTCAAACCCTATGTCATTTCTTCTAAGGAAGCTTATTGTGTTTTAATGGAAAGAAACGGCATTTCATTTCTTATCAGAAATGCCATTTGAGTTTCCATAGATGAAAAACATCACTTGCTAATACCATCTTTTCTGAGAGGCATTAATCTACTTCTTCTTATTTTCTCTTTGAGAAAATCAATGGGAGTTCTTTCTTTTTCCACGGGCATACGATAAAAAATTTTGATAAATTATTTTTTCTGATGTTTACTTTTTCATATTTTTTTTGTTATTTAAATTCTTATCGATAGGATGCTCTTCTATAATCCTTTTGGTCACTCTGGTGCCTCCAAAGGATTGTTATATTATCCATATGCCAAAGATGGTCTAGCAGGCGAGGTTGATTTTCTAAAATTTACTAACAAATAAAGGTATCATTGAAAAGATTCACAATACATAAGATAATATATTGTGAGAAGAAAGATTAGAAATCCCAAGGAAAAATAGGATAAGATAGTTGTTGATCTCGCAAATGTGTGATGAGTCCAGCTCTAAAACGAAATTAAAACAAAGTGGATCCCTATAAGGTGTATGCACATAATATGCCATGCATATGATAAGCAGGGCATTTTTTGAAGCACAGGCCCATCTCCCACATTTTTTAGTGATTCATTTCATGCATCGGACTTGAGCTCTCCACAAGATTGTAGGGGGCACTTCAAGTGGTACTCAACAAGGAATGCCTTATTGTAAACACTATCAAGACTTCAAGGGGGAAGGTCCACGTTAGGGTGATCCATTGGAAGAGATTTTTTACACCCCATCTTAAGAGGAGAATCCGATGAACCAAATGAATCACTTAGAAAATGAGGATAGGCCCTGCACACCAGCTTATGATTTGCGTAGCAGACTGCTCATCCACCCGTACAGGGACTAAAACAACGTGTGTGGATGTTCTTTCTGCCCCTTTTCTATTCAACCATTTACCTTAAAATGGATGTCAGAGAACGTAGCTCGGAAATGGCCGAAAGTAGATACAATAAAAAGAGCTTCCTCTCTAATTTCACTCGTCGCATAATATTTCAGATTCCACGGGTTCAGGGTTTAGACGGAAACCTACCACATTAAGCTGGCCTTTTTAGTCTTTCTATGGTGTACGTGACCAAGTGATCCTCCATAAGGAATGAGAGAGTCGTGCCAACCTTTAATCCATATGTTGCCTATCAATTACTAATCTCTCAGAAATAATGAAACTAAAGATTGGGCTTCCAAGAGTCAGTTCCTATTTTCCTTTCTCATTTATGTTGTACGTGATTAAAGAGCTTGAATTCTTGAGACTGCCCAACTCACTCGCAATTAGAGACTCCTCCCTACCAAACAAGGTGGCAGTCAATGCTTTGATGACCAACACCCAAAATTCCATGGTTCTTCTAGCATTCAGCGTTTGGACAGACCCATCTACCGATGACACACATCCATTTGCCATGGTGCCCAATGGGGAATATGATGTGATCTCAGAACATAGTTCTCTGTGATCTATGCCAATTCGAGCGACTGATTTTTTGGAATGGTGACTGTCGCTCGACAACCCATAAAGCTAGACAATACCTTCGAAGGGGAAAATGTAGGAAAAATAAGCCTAACCATTGCAGTGCCAGAAGTTGGTGAGTCCCAAAGTGTCACATGTCATCCCATGTTTCTCTGCCTGTCTTTTACTGAATCAGAAACTCACCATCCCCACAGCGACCTGAAGCAAGGAGTACCACACGTAATATTCAACACCACGTGACCCTCGGCCGAGGGCATTGTATAGGGGAAGTTGTCAATAGCGTAGAGCCATGGATGATAAAACAAAAACAAACAGGTGTCACCTGTCCATAAGTAGAAACTCAAGCCCTCTTGGTCCAGGGGCAGTGAACTCCAAGAGTTCCATAGTCATAATTCAGAAGAATCAGGGTTATTAAACTAAATGTTTTTCATTTATATTAAAGTGCACTCGAAGACCAAGGGAGTGAAAATTCTTGTTAAACGGCAGTCAATTACGTGCGTTTTGTGATTTGCAACTGATACAACTAATGCACGTTGATCCTTTCACAAAGAAAGGTTGCAGAAACCACCAGTCATGCTCGTGCTTGCAGTTCTCCCTGCCAAGAAATTAAGCAAATGAAGAAATGCAGGTAACAAGAAGATTCCTGCCAACCATCCAACGTATATTCGAGTCGTCCCATGATTTATTCAGTTTTCTTGTCAGGTTCATCAAGAGCCGCTAGTCTTTCAACCAAAGGGGGATGTGAATAGTGGTACGCCGAGTACCATGGATCAGTGTTCATTGCTGATAGATTCTCTTCCTGAAAACCATTGGATGTTTAATTACTCAAAGCAGGAAAAGAACAGCAAACAAAGTAAATGAATGCTTCTCGTAAACCAAACAATAAGCATAGGATACTGATCGCGAAGTCCTACACTGGACTTGCAGAATATTCATTTCGCTGCTAAACACCGACTTTCTGATAAATGACAATCAAAAGCAAAATATATGTAAAACATCGGAATAACCACGCACCTGCAGTTTCACAAGTCCTGCTCGAAGTGCTTTAGCATAACCAAGCTTATTTGCAAAAGCATCAGCCTACAAAAGTTTTGATTGGAGTCAAAACTAAGCAACTACCAAAAGAAAGGGAAAAAAAGCTCAGATTACTGATGGGAACACCTGAGACTAAGGTTTCAACTTTATGTACCTGAAACTCAAAAGCTCGACTGACAAGATTTAGACCAAAGCTTACAAGGTGCTGGAGAGGGATTACAGTGTGCTGCAAACAAGAACTGCCTCAGAAACACATGGCATGAGCAGCCAAAAATGTACTTGCATATTACGTTTTTTCCAATATTGAAAGATGACAGCCAAACAACAACAAATAGGACTACGCCAACAAGGCCTAAATAAGTGAATAGCACATCCAACAACTACATAGCCAAATAAAGGATTAGCCTTGGCAGAGTACATAAATCTTCCACTTGACATTATAAGATTAGTCTAGGCAACTTGCAGCCCAGGATAAATAGAAAAACTTGCAGAATATTTGGAAATTATGTAAGCTAATTTAGATTCCAAATGTTAAACATTAGAAACAGCAGAGAGACATGGAAATTTTGCATGTTGAGAAACTAAAGGCACATAAACTCGCCATCAATGTCTAGTAAAGATTCAGTCAAAATACGACCATCACATGCAAAAGAGATGCTATGTTGAAACAGCATGCATTAGGTTGCAAATAATGATATGCATTGATATGCATGCATTTGTGCAGATTTAAAGATTGGCTTTATATTAGCATACAAGTGGAAACAAGAACCAAGAAATGGGTATAATAATCTCTACAATTTCTCAGCTTCGTGATCAGAGAAATTCCAGCAGAGACACATCATATAGAGCAGAATGGCACCCTCAGTGCCACGACTTGATGAGATGATTTCTACAGGTCACTCAAAGGTATATAATAACAAGCCCTAAAAGCACGGGCATTTTCAAGTTAATCAGTTGTTCAGAAACAAAATAAATAGCCAGTTGATTGCAACTTGCATTTTGTTAACAGTGAAATACAGAGCTGTCCAAAGATAGCACAATTTGTTATTAATTTAATTTGAGATACTGCCACGAGGAAGCAGAGAGGCAGGATAATGTACAAAACATCAAACCAAATTACATTTAAGCAGAGTGGGTGGGAGCAGTTATAGGCATCCAAAGTCTTAGTAAAATTTTTGAATCATACCTGAAAAATAATAAGCCCAATAAGTACCGGTTGTGTGTCAAACCCAAAACTCTGAAACAGATCCTTTGAGTTCCTCACAAGAGTATATCCGCCAAATTGCAGAAATGTCAGAATCTGCAATCACATGTAAAGACCAGATTAACAAACTCCAGTAGTAATATATGCAACTAGTACAATAGATCAGTTTCTATATTCAATAGATACACATCATAGGAAAATGCAAATCATTAAATAGCTGCTTTTGGAGTCAATAGTAATGGAAAGTAGTTTTAGACGACTTGAACAATGCTACTTTAGAGGACAAGAAGTGCAAGTCAAAAATATCAGCAAATTCTCCCTAAGAAACTACAAGCTAAAATTGAAGTTGCTTGATACCAATGAATCAACATAAAACAGGATCAGCAGATTACTATTCTGAATGGTGAGAAAAAAATAGCAGTATTCAGACCATATCATTAGAAACTTTGAGCATATTTCAGTAACTAGCTTTATTTTTCAAATACAAAACCAGTATGATTAAAATGATCACTGAGTACATGGTTAGAAAGTTCCCAATGGAGTAAATTCCATGTGGCAGATCCTCTCATGAAATCATGAAAATGTTGTCCCAAAAATCAAAATAACAAATGTATGCACCTTCCATTGGATTATGTCACACAATCCTGACAATATGTGGTCCCTGCCAAAAGTTTCAACCAAAAGTATCTAGGGAATCAGTCTCTAGTTATTAACTATTTACCTAGGTTTACAAGTGTAGCTGGGAACTGCGTGTGCCTTTTAACAGCACGCATAGGCCTAGATTTTAGGTGATATAAGCCATTCATCATATAAGTCATGTCCTAGATAGGCTAGGCACAAAAATCATGACGACTTTCTAACTACCATTTTTTAGTTGTAAAAAATCAATGGTCATGATTTTAAAAGAGAAGCAGCATGTGCAGAGATCATCCAATGGAAATGATTTTTGGTCCATAGCCCACCTTGGACATGAACTAAATGATGAATGGCTTGGATTCACCTAAACTCTGGGCATGCAACGGCATCTATTCCATACACCTCCATTTACCGGCCCTCTATATTTATAAATCTAATTGAATCAAAATATTAATTTAAAAGCTACTCTACAAAGTGCACATGTTGCTTGAGTTGCCTCTTCACTGCTTCATCTCAAAGGTATGTTAACCAAGAATGTCACCAATGCTCATTCATTAGTTCAAGTACTAAAAATCCAATCCTCGTGTGCAAAAGGCCAAGCCCCTTGTGCTCTCCATGTCCCTTCTGCTGAGAGTGACTCTATTGCCTTATCTTTCTATAATTAAGGGAGTTGTCTAGTCAAACCCTAACCATTCACCGTTCCCTGCAAAAGGATAGTTTAATGATCCAGTAATGAAGCCATCCCTACCACGTGCAGATTACTTTTCTGCTCATGTCATGATAGCTTACCTAACTCTTTCTCATTTCAATCCTTCATTACCCTATTTTCTGATCACTCAGAAACTCGTTTTGAATGTTAGGACTTCAGATAAAGTATAATTGGCCCCATTTAGATTTGAGCAAGTTTAGTTGTCCTCAGTTCAGCACCTTAAGAAGCACTTTGGTTCGCATGCTACACAAGCTTAAAGCACTTAATTGTTATTCTGTAGTGCAAAAAGTATCACTCATTTCAAAGTAGATAAAGGAAGAGATGGCTAAGTGGACAGAACAGAGGAGGTTTTCTGGAGGCAGCATTAGAATGTGTGACATTTTAGGGCAATTTTGGTGAGTTTACCTATTTACTTGTGTCTATGTAAAATACATGCATGGAAACAAGTTCTTATTAATAACAGCATAATTCAAGTCCATCATGACTTCCTCTCTTCTCCAGGGTTTTCTACAGCCCAGGGCTTGAATGCCTTGTACTCGTGTGGACTTCATAAACAGTAATGCAGAAAAGAACAGCAGGGGCAGCCTTTGCACTTGCATATTTTGATGCACTATCTCTCTGTAAATGCAGTAATGAATTGAAGTGAAGAAAATGGACTGGAGATGTTTCCTTGGCCCACTGTTCAATTCTTATGGGAATAGGTCATCCAAGTTAACGACAAGAGGCCTGAGCCAAGGGACCCTTGCATCCTTCCTTTTCCAACTACCATCTGAACCTATAGTTTAAGGCAGCATATATACAGATTTAGCACATTCCTTTCAAAGAACAGGGTAGAATTGATGTGAAATGAGCATGTTGAACTATTCTACAGTTCAAGCATATAGTTTTACTAGTCCATAGCCTTCACCAATCACCGAGGTTCACCGTATAAATCATTTCGAAATAGAGAGATGAAACTCATTTTATCAAGTAGTTGCTTAGATGCATAGCGACCCCAACATGATCTGCTGGATACTGGATATGCCACTTCAACCCTTAGTTGTCTATTTAGATACCGTGCCAGCCAGTACAACATTACTACTGTTTCAGTCTCAAATTTGGTATACAAGTAAAAACAGAAAACTGGAATAATAGCAGCCAGTACCAGTCGTACCAGCCAACAAGTTAAGGGTCTTTTGGTTTTTCCTCATACTAATCCCACTTAACCACTATTTAAGGGAAAAAAGTAATGGGCACAAGGGTAAAACATCTTCATCAAAATATGGCTCACTTATTGCCAACAGATCACAAATTTCAAAGACAGGAAATTAGAAATGATGGAGCATTTTAGCTCCGGACTACAGCATACCTGCACAGCAATGAACGAGTACATTGTATGATTGAGTTTCCAGTGCCCCAGTTCATGAGCAATAACAGCAACTACCTCCTCCTCATCTTTGCACTGCCAATAATTAGTTCTTAACAACATTGAAGAAGTTTCACTACTCAATGGCTAAACAACATCAGAAGTACATGGAATAAATATCAGAAGCACAAGCACTAAAATATGTTGCCATTAGCTTCAAACAGTAACTAGTAACTCGAAAATGAAGTGGAAGGATTGAAGATTCAAAAAAGCAGAAAAAAAATATACATGCTATTCTCTGTTCTCATCCTGGAATACCAAGAGAAACTAAAACTTTATAGTATCCTTTACTTCATTAGGGTAAAAAGAGTAAATTATTAAGAAAACATAATAACCGCCCCCTAATCGGGATAAGGTCTTGATGATGATGATTAAGGAAACATAATAAAATTTAGACCAGCTTAAATCGTTAGTATATCCTAAAAAGTGCATGCTGCAGGTAAAATGTTAAATTATGCTACGTTCATAACAGGCCACGGGATTAAGTAATCCCAAGGTGCAGCTTTAATGAATGTTACATAGCAGTTGATTCAACAATCAGACCATTTCTACCACAGCATATTGTTCAAGCACTTTAAGGTTCTTGGTCTAAACAGATAAAACCATTGACAATTTCTAAATATAATGATATCCAAATATCCTATCCTCGGGAGGTAAACTTGAACAATTACTGATGTTCTCCTGATGGCAGATTCGTCTTTTCAGAGGATGATAAAATTCTTGCAAGCATACAAATTGAGCCATCATTCTCCTACCCCCACACCAAAAACATAAAAAATAAATAAATAAAAAGAGCCTACAACTTGAGCTCAGTGGGTCTTCGAAAGTGAAACAATTTGCAGAAGATATTGGTTATTTTGGATAAGTAGAGGTAAAATTGTCGCCCTGCCTTTCCACTTTCACATGGACATAGATGCGCAAAGAAAAATGAACTGAAGAAGAGGAGAAAGAACAACGAGTAGAAAACCTGTAACCTCTCCACTCTACCATTCTTCTAAGGCCCCACGATAGGAGAATTTTAAAATATTGTTCTTCACAATCATCGAAACACTCTCCCTCACATCCACAGCCATGAAGTGCTCCCCTCATAAATGGACTATACCATTTTTCTTGATGTTTCACCGGAATCAGAATCAACAGTTGTCATCTACTTGGCATAACTTTAATTGCCGTATGGGTTTCCTGATTCCTCACCGAGATGTCTTTGTGGTAACATAATCACAATTCAGACCATCTTAGCAAAGTGGACAAGAAAAAAGGACTTTCTGCTGCGAGGATCATGCACTTCCTCCAAGACTGCCAATAGAATGTGAATTATTAATTCTTCCAGTCAATCACCATACACTAGGATGTACAAGCCAACTGTATTTTTAAAAGAGACAATTTCTTCGCACCATTTCAACCAGTTGCATAGTGAAAAGGGGGGTGACCAGTTGGCCGTAGAATATGTACGAAGGATCCATTGTTTTATTTTGATTTTCTTTCCTGTTTCAGAATACCTCCGGATCAAGCTGATTTATTACTTCACACTTTCTAGCTAGAAGCCATCCGGGTCAGAGAGCAAGTTTTAATTTTTCTCCTCATAATATTTAGATGCAATAAAGAAAGAGAAAGAAAAACAAACCATTTAGCGGCATTTTACAGTAAATTTGCTAAATGTGCACATAGGTGTTTAATACAGGCAAGCACTTACAAGAAAGAGCTCTCTTGAATTCCTGTACCATTGGACTCCCATGGAGTAATTTCCTATGATGATCTTAATGGCTTCACAGATTTTGATTGTGTTAACGAATTCAGAGATACTAGCTAATTCACTGGGCCAAGAACTCCAAAAGATTCTTTGAACAGGCTAAGCCAAAACTTCTTCCACATATCCTTCAAAGAGAAGGTGGTTAGAGACCAAAGAAATTTTAACTATTGGAACTAGGGCCTTCCAAGTTAGCTAAACATTGGAGTCCCCAACACAAAGAACACCTTAAAGAGTAAATATCTTGTTAACCAGTATTGTACTCTTAATCCCTTTAGATTTAGTGTTCAGTAGGGTTGTCCTACATCACTTTGCTGCTCATATAGCAAGCTTGCAGACATCAGTCTGTCTCCTAAGACGGTCAAAATTGCAAGTGCAAGATACAGAACCTAATCACTTTCCATAGTTTGTACCTTACAGTTTGATTTGATTTATTTCACATCACTAACATATATATTCAATCTCAAAGAAATATTGATCTCCAGATGAAATAAATAAACCTCTTGCACCATGTCCTGCAAGTATGAGTGTAAGCGCCACGTCATACAAAAGTGAGTATATTTACCACTTCCCACATACTATTCTCATGAAGTTACCCTATTAATGCTTATCTAATTTATTGATTTTTGCATGATTACATGCTTGCAAATCAGTCTTTGGCATCTGCTCATCTGATGCTGCATTCCTGTTGGCAGAAAAGCTTCAAGCCTACCAATCTTGTGCTCATGACTGCACTAGTTTGTGCCAAACCAATATAATGCCAGTGTAAGACATCAGCAATGGCATATACCAAAAATAAAATAAAATATTTCAGAAAAGCATTTTAAAAATTAGAAGAAACATTAATCCATGAATGGTCCTGATCACCCTAAACTATGACCAGTGTGTACTTCTACTCATTAATATAAATTCTGAAATACAAAAAATTCAACCTTTTGACAAATTGACTCTGTCATTATCGATAAAAGGAGGCTATGCCCTTAACCAGTTTTAAGAAGTGAGAGTGTGGCTATCATCAGAATGGTAGGTTTTACTTTCTTTATCTTTTCACTGTATTTATTGATTTCCTTCTTCATATGCAAATAACTAGCAGCTACCCATAACACCCAGAAATCTCCTTTCCCAGCACCACATGCCATAAAGAAGTCATTACCAAATTCAAACTCAAACTCAAATCTGGTACTGTTTTATGTCAGTCTGTAGAACATGAAGTCAGCACCAAGCAGCTAAGTCAGAACCAGCAAGTTAAGGACCTGTATAGGCGGTTACACAGATACCAAATCTAGGATGTTTCCTTTGTATCGGTTGTCAACTGGTATTGAGAATTTTGGCCTATCATTATGGAATTGATAACTTGACTATAAAAGACATAACTTTGTTTTCATGTTTGTATTGGTGAAAGATCAGACCACTATGTCCTCACATATTTCATTCTAGCATCCTGGTCCAAAGGTCCAGCTGAATACAAGTAAATGAATAAGGCAACTTATCCTGAAGGAGCAGCCGCGTACCTGTTGAAGTAATGTGTCATAGAGAACAATGCGCTTGTTGTTAAAAAATCCATACATATATGCCTGCAAATTCGGACAAGGATCAATGAAGGATCATAATATCAATGCATTAAATACACATGAAACTATCAGTACCGGTCAGATGTGTGAATGAGCTAAAGTTGTGTGGTTAGAGATCAATTTAACCAATGTCAAATCTCTATCAGAAAGACTTACAAAATTGTTTACTAAGAGGAGAATAAAATAAGGATCTCAAATAGTGTGACGTGATGAGGCTGATACCAGAACTTTCTACACAGCATCAATGCCAAGCTTCTCTGTTTCGTTTTTGAACAATCTTCAAAAGTTTGTTAAGAAGAAAAATGAGGTGGACGGAAAAGACTAAGGACACCAATACAAAAAGCAGCAGGAGTGATGTCTCCCAAGGATTTCAAAAATGACCTAAAGTGGGATTCATTTTGCCACAACAGGTAATCCATGGAAAGAGCCCATCACATTCTTAGCCTCCCACACCATGCGCTGAAAGAAGGTCCTCAGTAACCAACAAGTAAACATAAATATATTGTGACACATTAACCAATCTTCACTAAATATTCAGATCCTAAACTTTCAAGGTTGTTAGCATTCCCATCTGCAGACCATAGATCACTACACATGGAGAAAGACAACCCTAAGATTTGAAGAAAGGAAAAGACCTGAACTGCAGCATAATCTTGAAGCCTGAACTGCTAGAGAAGTCAATCTCATAAGACCCAAAGGTGTCCAATCACTTGACCAATGCCAAACAAGCTGGTTAGTAACTGAATAACATCTAAATTAAGCTTTACATGCATCAGGGGTACTGCCACTTGTTTGGAGCGGAAATTCTTTTGCTGATCCCATTCAGCATCTACTTAGTCATTATCCCAGAAGCCTCTGAACTCCTTCACTCTATACTTTTTAACCTGAATGTCTTTTCTACCTGCCTCACATACACAACTCATTGTGAATCCTGCAATTATATACAGTCAGTCTGTCCAAATAACACACCCCATGGCTAAGAGTCCAATGTCAAATAATTCTTCCCCTCCACCGTACCAGAGGACACCCCACAAACATAATCATATCACTAACTCTAAATTGGAGCTGATGGGCCAGAACCAGAAACAAAGGATAATTGCTATGTCCGAAGATGAGAACATTCCATTTTGCATCCCAGAAAAAGATAATGATGAAGGAGAGGGACCATTGTCAGAAATCTTCCAACCCTATTCAACAGAAAGCAGAAACTCTACTGGAGCACAGAAAATACAACAACCTTTCTCACAGGTTCAGTGGCCTCAGTCCTCTCCTCAAGGAACCTATAGTAAGACCAAACAGAGGGTAAAAGAATGAAAGGAGAGAAGGGAGAAAGGGGTGGAGGCCTCTTCATAATCACAAACCTATGGAACTAGAAACACCTATACATCCACATTTTCCAAACCTAGACCGCTAGTTTCTGTTTATTATTACACATTACTCAATATTCCCAAAACTAAGAACCAGTAACCTTTCTGGTATACAAGCATTCTCCCAGTTCATAAAGTGGCATTTCCTTCTTCAACTGTCACCCACAAAGGAATTGTGTACTTCTCCCCTAGTCTTTTGAAACATTAGTTCACCAGCAAGTATGAAAATGGACATCACTGGTCTGCCTTTCACACTTAGGTGGCTTTTCTTCTTCAATATACGAGTATTAAAACAAAAAATTGTATTTTAGTAGCTTGTCCAAAATATAGCCAGTTAGTTGCAGACATCCTAATAGAAAGAAAGCCAGGGCCAAGTCTTGCTGGAGATAGATTTTCCATTATGATGGAAGCAAATAGGAATATGTCTCTGTATTGATAATGGAGAGTAATTAACATAAAAGAAAAAAGATCATGATGGCTTGGTCGTGATGAAAGGATCTTAATATAGATGTTGAAATAGCCAGAGGATTGGATGCCTTCAGTAGATCTCGTGTTTTTTTTGGGACTCGCCTCTGCCAACTATTCACACTGGGTTCAGGATGGAATAGATTGCAGGCAACTGATCTAAATCAAAATTCATAAGCTGATGTAACCCAAATGCAAATCCAAATTCACCAAGATTTGACCCATTCAAATTTACTCTAACTTGCAGATAATGGCATGTGAGTTGGAGAAGGAAAAGAGAAAGGGAAGAAAATTAATGGAAGAAAGAGTGAAGATTTGAGGGCTAAAGATTGTGTTCTTGCACTCCTTTCTTCCACATGTAAAGATAATAAAAACGAAATAGTAGAAAACTACATCCGTGCCAATGATATGATGATGTGAAAAATGAGTACTTCCAACACTCTCCAGCCCCAAGTCAATAATAGTTTGATCTAACAAATCCATTTACTAGGTCCAATCAGGTTGTGGTTCAAATTCAAATTGAAGTTTTCTGTAGCAGAGAATTCTTATTCAAAATGTTTTTGAGCAGTATAAAACCATTACTTAATTGCTACTTTAATTTAACAGATTAGTAAAGCTGAACAAGTCAAAATGAAATATTTAAAAATTTGTGCAAGAAAGATAAGTTAACCAGATACAAGTACCTTCTACAACATGTATTTTATTGGCATAATGTATGGAGAGTGTATGAACTGGCCCTTGTTGATTCAGTCTTATGGGTACTTGCAAGCTCACTTACAATCATACATCCAAGGATGAGCAAAACGAACTCTACAATGGTTTGGATCTCCATTTTTTATTAGAAATGACCTGAAGTGACATTGAGATCTCAACTCACCACTATGGATTCAAATGACCATTTAAATCTAATGTGTAAGCCCCCACTTCATCCATGGTGTCTCAGTCAACTTTGGCAAGATATACTGCTCAGTCTTCTTGTCAATTGGTTAATTTATATGCTTAGCCTTCCAGTCAGCTGGTGGCCTTCCATTGACATTTTAAGTAACATAAGCGGGCATTTTCTTGAGAATCATAAATAAGGATTATGCTTCACATGCCTCTCAACTGGCAAGATAATGAAGCCATTAAAAGACATCCTCAGCTGACATAATCTCAGTCTCACAATTGGCATTCAAGATCTTACCTGTTAGTATCTTAAAATAATTTTCTCCACACAGGCATCAGAGACAAAAAGGATGAATTTATAACATGCTTGAAAAGGTTACAGGCCTAGGAAAGGACAATGTAGGGAAAACCAAAAAAGAAGAGGAAATTTAATAGAGAAGCAGTAACTTTAAGTAAATATCCCAAACTCATCAACAAGCACCTCAGCAATAACTGGGACCATAAACTATAAAGGCCAAATGCTCACATTACTATGGCTTGACCTCGTAGAACCATCAACAACAAAGAGCTTCTTCAAGGGAAACTTCAGGGAGGAGGCCAGCTTCTCAATTTTCTCTCTAAGACCTCCTTCAGGAAGCTGTTTGCAAATGCATCACACAAAGCACATACTTAACCAGTATCAGTCAACTAAAAAGAAATCAAGTAGAAATGAAATAAAAATTTGAAGGCAGCAAAGAGAAAAATGTAGATGACAGCACAACAGAAAAAGTGAACTACAGAAAACAGTTCAGCAGGGAAACAAAAAAGCCATAAGACTTTGCAACTTTTAGACCACCCCCCAATTAATTCAACAAGTACTCACTGGTGTGAACTTATTGAACAGCGGAGCTATCAGAACAGGATATAGGGTCATCATCACGATGGACAGAACAAACATAAAACCCCAAAGATAGATAGCCAAGTAAGGGCCTCCTTTCTGCAACAAGTACAAACAATATTAGGGTATAACAACTAACCAAGAGAATTTACAAAGTTCTAAGAAGAAAAATTATAGTGTGAAACCAGTGACAAGGAGTATCAAGTTGAAATAAAAGATCCTTGAAGAGAAATTAAATAGACAAACATAAATATGTCACCCCTAACTGATTTAGTCATAGCAGCAAATAGTGATACCTGTACTATATAAATGATGGCAGACACTATTGGAGGACCAAGTAAGATGGAAAGGCAAATGCCCTTGAACATGTCCCTAAAGAACAGCCATACTGTTTGCTGCACAGAAGAAGTAAGATGTGAAAGGGTTTTCAGTAAGAAGACAAGAATGCAAAGTGATTAAGCCAAAGATTGCATGACAACCGGACCAGCAAACAGTTTCCTGTGGCAGATATATAAAAGAGATGGGTCAGTGAGAGAGAAAGGCCCAAGAAAAAGACACATACTTTATTGAAACCATGACGAGCCTCAATCACAAATGTTGAGTACAGTGAAAATGGCAAGTCTGTTATCTGCATATATAAGAATAATGACATTCAGTTTCACATATTAAAGACGAGCAGACCAGCTACAATTTCCCCACACACACACACACAAAAAAAACCTTCCTTCAAAGATATAGTAAAGCAATTGAAATATTCATGTTCACATAAACCATGATAGCTGTTATCCTTAAAAATCAAACAGAATATGCTATGTAAATCAACATATTTACTATACTACCAAAATATTCAACGTAAAGAATATCCTTAAAAATCAAACAAATGCAGGGAAAAATATCCCCTCCCCAAAAGTCCGAGTGCCCACAACCTTTTATTAGAAATAATTTCCATGTTATGTACATCAACGTATTTACTATACTAGCAAAATGTTATCTTAGCTTTCTGACAAAGAAACCTTATAAATGGCCAACAATATAATTTGTGCAACATAATATCAACAAAGAGTTGTTCAGACAGATTTATTTCTGGTCTCTCTTCTTTACTTCAGATGAAGGGCCCCTTGCTTCTTAACATGTTACCATATAGTTTATAAAATCTGATGAGAAAGCCCCAAATGCTCCCCCTATCTGGGTCTATTCTTCTCCTCCTTTAGTCTAGTTTCTCACCTTCATTAGACCAAATATTTCAATCTTTCAACTGGCCCCTGTTCCAAAACCAGTATTGCTTCATTTCATTCTTTCAAGTCCACCTCAAAAATTCTAAACTTCAACCTTCTCTAACTAATCTCTTCAGACAAATCTGCGTACAAATCCATTTTATTGTAAGTTAAGTTATTCCATTCAAATGATCAACTGAACTTACACTCTTTCATCCCCTTAGATAAACCCCACACTCCCACCCCATTTATTCTCCTCCTCCCTTTTTTCTCTTCTTAGAACTTTTGTATTGGAGCTGTTTCCTTCCTCTTATGAGTTTAACTACATCCGAGTGCATTTTAGCACAGCTCATACCTTCTCCAACCCCTTCTTGTTTATCCTTATCTCACCTTCTTTCCTCTCATCAAAGATACACTGCCACTCAAACCTTTTCCACGGCTTTCTTATTTCATCTCTTTCCCTCTCATCAAAAACCAGAACACAATAATCTAGAGCATTCTCAACCTCTTCCACCTTGTTCCTTTTCATTTATCACTGTCTTTCTTCTTCCTCATCGTGCCTAACTGACGTAGAATTTGTAATCCACCCCAAACTCGTATACCATGTCCACATTAACCTTGAGTTATGTAATCTAATTTCCCATTACCCCCACCTAGCACCTAACACAAATTCTATGCTATTACCTTCCAGCACTTCCTTTGCACCATTGCTTTCCATTCGCTTCTTCTCTCTGTTATCTTCTACCTTCCCTTCCTAATCAACAAGCAGTGTACGCTTCAGTCTCCCCAGTATTTTGCATTTCTCCCTTCAACATCCTCCCAAACTATCACCTCATTCACTTCTCAAAAACCACACATTTCAATCTATTGATTTTGTCTTCATGCCTCTCACTATTCTAATCCTTCTTCTGTTTCAGGTTCTGTTAATACTTTGAATACACGTGCTATCTGATCAACTTAAAGATGTTGTTGTATCACCCCACTGAATGAGTCATGGTATCCGAAACACCACATGTTTGTCACTTAGAACAAGACCAAATCATCTTTGGCCATCACTATGTCCCAAATCATCTTTCCCTCTCATCAAAAACCAGAACACAATAATCTAGAGCATTCTCAACCTCTTCCACCTTGTTCCTTTTCATTTATCACTGTCTTTCTTCTTCCTCATCGTGCCTAACTGACGTAGAATTTGTAATCCACCCCAAACTCGTATACCATGTCCACATTAACCTTGAGTTATGTAATCTAATTTCCCATTACCCCCACCTAGCACCTAACACAAATTCTATGCTATTACCTTCCAGCACTTCCTTTGCACCATTGCTTTCCATTCGCTTCTTCTCTCTGTTATCTTCTACCTTCCCTTCCTAATCAACAAGCAGTGTACGCTTCAGTCTCCCCAGTATTTTGCATTTCTCCCTTCAACATCCTCCCAAACTATCACCTCATTCACTTCTCAAAAACCACACATTTCAATCTATTGATTTTGTCTTCATGCCTCTCACTATTCTAATCCTTCTTCTGTTTCAGGTTCTGTTAATACTTTGAATACACGTGCTATCTGATCAACTTAAAGATGTTGTTGTATCACCCCACTGAATGAGTCATGGTATCCGAAACACCACATGTTTGTCACTTAGAACAAGACCAAATCATCTTTGGCCATCACTATGTTCCTGATGTCTCAACCTCAAAGGACTTCTAGCTGATCAACTTAAAGTTGTTATGCCACCCTGTTGAATGATTCATGGTATGTGAAACACCACATGTTCATCACTTAGAACAACAACAAATCATCTTTGGAGGTCCTTCATAATGTTCCTCATATCTCAACCACAATGGACTTCTAGAAGGCACTTCATTACTCCAACTAAAGCAATCTGAATCTCGAATCATGCAATTCAATGTCAAGATGCAAAGTAGTAAATCTAAATCATCTCCAAGATTACCTCTCAGGTCATTTTCAGTTTGCTATCATCCAACAACAGGATGACATGGACAGGACCTGGAAATACATTCTATGGGATCGAGTAATATCACATAAATCTAACCAGATTGATCCTCACAATACCTACATTTCCATATTCCTAGAAGCTTTTCCTTCTCCTGTTTGATTAGAGACACTTGATATGTCACCTTGAAGAACCTTACCTAGCATATGATGGAGACAGGGACATGATAGATGTCATGGAAAGGAACTAGATCATGAAAGAGACATCACTAGCAGTATTTTCGATAACAGAATTTGCAACAATTATTCTACAGTTCAATGACCAGTTAGACGCAAATGTAATCAGAGGGGTTTGCTGTCTACAACAACGGATTTGTTTGATGTTGCTATCCTGCCCTACCCCCCATATCACATTCAATTGATGCTTTTGGATCTGGATGACAGAGCCGTACTCGTCTGTCGGCTGTCATAGTGATGCAGCTGGGAATTTAGTGATATGTATTATGACACCAAAAACTAGGCAACACACAAAGCTCTGCACAATGCTTTTGGTGGCACTTTAATGTTTACCGATTCTTTGTATAAAAACTATCGTTCCATAACTTTAACAGGATTTCAAAAGAGATAAAATGTGATTATTAGCTATATAATCTGCTGGCAAGTTAACAAATTTCAGTCCATCTGCTTATTTACTCCATTCTTATGGTTCCTGCTTGAAATAAAAGAGTAGATACAAACATGCTAGGTAAAGAAAATAAACAATAAAAGTACATGAAGAATTAAAGAAAGGTCTGTAAGTGTGACAGAGACTAGCTCTTATAGCATCCCAACCTGCTCCTCAACCACCATAAAGATGGATCCAAGAATAAATTGGACCTAGATTTTGTGCGACGATCTCATTCTCTTTCAATTACAGCCCCGCACTAATTTGACTTGGTTACGGATTTCTTTTTATTCCCTGAGCCAGTGATTTCATCAAGATAGCCTTTGAATTTCTTTTTCTCTCATGGTCTGTAGTCTTCACTATGATAGGCCTCTGAACAAATATAAGGCATGGCTCTTGGAAAAGGATTCATCACTAAGATGTGACATTCAGCATTTTAGTCAAAAGAATCAGGCTGAAATTCAGACTTGACCAAGAAAATTTGGCCGGTTGGCTCATGCAACACAACATTAAGAACACATCCTTATATGGATAATTTAAAGAAGAAATATGCAGATATCAAACGAGAAACTGCAAAACATCTAGCTGACAAAGAAAGATGTTCTATGTACTTGAAGAAATTAATGTAAGGATTGAAACAATCAACCTGAAGTATGGTTCAACAAGATATACAAAAGAAGAAGGTAAAGTGATTTCACACAACATTAAGAACACATCCTTATATGGATAATTTAAAGAAGAAATATGCAGATATCAAACGAGAAACTGCAAAAAATCTAGCTGACAAAGAAAAATGTTCTCTGTACCTGAAGAAATTAATGTAACCATCGAAACAATCAACCTGAAGTATGGTTCAACAAGATATACAAAAGAAAAAGGTAAAGTGATTTCACAAGTATGGATCTGATCATTCCATTCCTCCAACACAGAAAACAAGGTATAGTCTTCGTACTTGCTATTTTGATTATACTATAGTCACCAAAACTTGACCAAAACTCAGATTGGAGAAGATTATGGTCCTCAGGTTCCCCTTATTGGAAGTACATTCCTATTTATTTTTGCTTATAACTGGTAACAAATTCCGAGGATTTTAGCTGGAACAAGGATTCCCATTCCTTCTCGTTTAGCTTCTCAACAGAGTGACAATCTTAAAGTCAGAATCCAAAGATAATTTGAAAGGTCTTTTCATATAAACCCTCACCCAGAAAAATCTCTCCCAGAAGTAATCGAACAAGCATATGAAGTAGCCCTAAAGGTGGGTATGATAAATGAAAGCTTTAAAGCCATCTTAAACCTCCCCAAGTTTTGCATCTATAAAGAGAATTTGATATGAAATAGCTCCAAAGAATAGGAATCATGTTTTCACACTAGCAAAATTCCACGTTAAACACTGCAGATACCCAGTTACTTGATACAGTAGCAAATTGTTGCTACTGCTCCTATGTATGTGAACATGTACTATATTGTATTTTCTGTTACTATTTATATGACCTTGGTTGTTAGCAGTTATTTTGTGTTCCTCTTATTGCTTCAATGAATGGCCACTAAATAGTAAATACCAAAATTCAAAGAAAAAGCCATTAGTCATTTAGTATAGACATTTGTAATATTTGGTGAGATCAACGAATCCAGCAATAAGTCAATTCATATGCAGTTAAAATTAATATAATTTAGTTCAACATGAAATCACCACAATCCTAACAAAAGCGTGCATGAGTTCACATACAAGAAAATTGTGCATACAAAATTCACATATACCTTATGAATTACTAATGACATTATACGTACATCTAGGATGCATGAAGCCTATCAAAAAGAAATCTAAGATGCATGAACTTTCAATTACTTTGATATAATACATACTTCTAGGATGCCTAAACTTTCAATTTATGACAACACCTCAAAGTAGTCTATCCACAAAAATAACAACTAACAAAACAACAACAAAAGATAACCTTCTTATTAAAACAATATAATATATCTTGGAAACTCAACATATCCTGCTTAAATGGTGCAACTTTGCAGATATAACTATTTTGTGCATCCATATCAGGCATTTCAATGATATAGAGCATATACACACAAATTCATGGGTGATACTGAAAACTAGTTCATCATATGATACTCAAGCAGTTATAACCATGGTTGATATTGAGAAATAGTTCATCCTACAGTGGTATATAAGTAGAGATAGATAAAAACATGAAGTGGCGTTCATTAAGGTTCAGAACCATAACTTCCAACAGAACACATGTAAGAAACATGAAATGCTGCAGATGATCTTTCTAAGAATGAATTAGCAGTTTAATTGTTGAGAGAGTAGCAGAAAGATTTCAAATTCACCTGTGACCAAATCATGACACCAGCTAAGAATGAGAGGGTATGAAGTATTTCATTCTCTGAATTCAGCCCAGTGAATGCCAGAAACTCCCCAGATTTCTGCAGACAAGAAAACCAAAATAATCTAATAATCCAAAAAGGAATACAAGTCACATAATATTTAGCCAGCTCACCTTCCAAAACCAAGGCAGTATACCATAGAACAAAATTGCAGTGTCCATTAGTATGGTTACGGCTTCATGAACAAAGTGAAAGTAGCTGAAATGATTAATATACAAAGATTAATCCAGCAGGTTGAGAAACTCCAATCTTTTTATTAAAGCATTTAGTTCAAATACAGTTAGATGAAAACCATCAAATCAAATGTTTTAGAAGATTGTCAAAGAAACAATTCAAAGAAAATATGCAAAGTAGTAGGATGGACCCTCAAAGGAAGGACGCAAACCTTTTATCAAGGGTGTAGGCCCGGGACTTTTCAAATTTTTCTCGACTCACCACTCCTTCCAAAGGTTTAGGAAGATGTGGCAGCTTGAGAGCAGTATGTTGACGCAAGTCTAGATATGTCTCAAAAATGTACATCAAGATCATAAAACCTGCATTATGAAACTCCAGTTACTGAAAATTCAAATTAGGACACAACAAGAAGAAAGCCAGAATTAATTGCTGACCGAGCACTTTATGAGAATACCCAATAAATAGGTTCTACAATTTATGCGGACATACATACAAATTTATAATCAATCTAACATACAACTTATTTAATAGAATATGAGGAACTGCAAGGTAAGTACAGCTAATATACAGACACATCCCATGAACGTACACAGATGATGAAAGTGTGCACCGACCAAGTGTAAGTTCTCTCAGTCGTACTAGAAAGCCCAGGGATAGACTCAAGTACTTTCTCCATGCAGATGAAAAATCTCAATTGAGAGGAATGCTCCTTGTATGACTGCATTTGGGATACTCAAACCCATATCATTTATTGCAGGAAGAAGCTGAGTCCATTTAGCCAGTCAAGAAGTAAAGTCATATCCAGAGTTTTCAAGAGCATATGCGACCACATTCATCTAATTTAATTCTCTTGGAGCTTCCAATGGGTCTCCACAACATCCTACATTTTCCACCTTTGAATTTTCTGCAGCAGCCAGTCTCTCCTCATAAGGTGCCATAGTTTACCACATGAGATCTGCAAACATGAGGGATAGATTTTCTTTTTTATCTGTAAAAATATGATATGGAGGAGTCTTA
This sequence comes from Warburgia ugandensis, assembly GCA_035236585.1. Lineage (NCBI taxonomy): Eukaryota > Viridiplantae > Streptophyta > Magnoliopsida > Canellales > Canellaceae > Warburgia > Warburgia ugandensis. The sequence goes on from CP141139.1 coordinate 35,236,822, forward strand.
GCATTGATTTATCAGAACCCATGAGATAGTCTAGTAACAAGATTGTGAGCATGAACAGGCAGACAGCTCCATGGCAGTTACATTACGTCGAGATCAACTGTATCAATCAAGAACCACAACAGCCACTGGTTCCTCATAACAAAGCCTCTCAGAAGTGATTGCAGACAAACGAGAAGAGAATGTAAGCTTTGTGGAACTGTCCTCCTTCAACACTACCATACGACTTTGATAAAATCGTAACTGCATTCTGAAAAAACTGAATAGAAGCATATTTTCCAATCCAGCAGCAAAATTCCAAGCAAATATCAGGGAACAAAATCATGACTGAAGCCAAAAGAATGTCTCACATAGCGTTCCATCTTACCTCATGTTTGAACTTAGAAACCTTCTGAGCACCATTTCACCATTCAAGTACAACTATTATTACCAAACAAGCCAGTTGTTATACCACCAAGAAAAAATGCTTCTCTGAAATTTCCAAGAAACCTTACAGTATCTACCCAAACCCAACATGTACAACACAGCTACTAATTTTCACCCTTTAACAAAGCATCAAAGCCTACCATCTCCCAAGAATGTAACAAAATCCTTTATTTTCACCTTCAATTCACGATCCAGTGCTCCGAGTTCTACCAACAACAGGGATTTCATTTTTAGCTCATATTGTACCAATCAAATTAACCGACAGAGGTCAGTTCACACAAACAATAGCTACAAAGAACACCCGCTACAAGGATTTTGAAAAATAAGAAGATAATAACAAGGGCAAACAGAGGAAAAACAATAATTGATCCACCAAGACCACAACAAAAACCTCGTCTACTTTTGATTATAAGACCCGCCATTAAGTTCAAACGGCAAAGCGCAAGAAGCAACTTATGAAGTAAAACCAACAGAAAGAATGAAAACAACAGATAAACCCATTCGCAGAAACCTAGAAGGAAAGACTTCAAGCAAAGAATCAGAAAATAACCATCATCATCATCATCAAGAACATATCCTAAAACCAACAGAAAGAATGAAAACAACAGATAAACCCATTCGCAGAAACCTAGAAGGAAAGACTTCAAGCAAAGAATCAGAAAATAACCATCATCATCATCATCATCAAGACCATATCCCAATTAGGGGTCGGCCACACAAAAAAATAAAAAAATAAATACGATTCCTCAATCAACTACTAGGACATTACCCACCAAAGAGAATCAATGGAAAATAACAAGGGATGAAAGGGGGGAAAATATCCCATTACCTAGAACTGCTTCCATGTAAGGAAACGACGCCATTTCCATGACAATGAGAGAGGAACTAGAAAATGTTTTCTTATTGGCGTTTGGTGGTATTATAAAGCAGCTTTGGATCAGTTGACGCCAAATTTCCGACAACAATTTGATCGGAGGCAGCCAGAAACGTGACTTGGGTTTGGAGAGAGAGGCGAGTGGGAAATCGGTAAAGTTGCATTTATACTTTGGAGAATTACCTTCAAGTCATTTTATTTTGGCTCTTGCACAGAATGAAAAATACCTTGTAATTATGCATTATTTTTTGTCTGGCTTCTTTACGAAGATAAGTCGGATTAGTAGTAATTATTAATGTTGTGTGGGCGTGTAGTACATGGGCAGATTCAGTACGCTGGCGACTGATAGTTGGTGATCCGAAAGATTTCACCAGTTCATGATCTTAGCCTTTCATTTGGGCATCTATCTTTTGGCAAGGAAAATTTACGATTATGATCATCTAATAGAGAAAGTTGTTGGCTCATCACCTATGTAACGGTGTTAGTGGTGCTTGAGATGAAGTGAGCTGGCTTGTCTGTGCCTTACGGCCGAAGGACAAGCTTTTTGCTGCTCCTCCTATTCACCTATAACAAAGTTTCTGTGTCTTAAGGCTACAACAGCAAGGAGTAAAATAATCATCCGTGGATATTGAATCCATGAGTTACTATTAGCAAGAAAAATACTAAGAGTTTATCTTCCTATGGCCTGGATTTATAGGTAGCAAGAAAAATACTAAGAGTCTATCTTCCTATGGCCTGGATTTATAGGTGACCATTACATTCCCAGCCATTAGTTCCACCAACCAAGATCCAGGAATTATGAAAGGAGGGACGGCTTCTCCTTACAAACCAGAAACATCAGTTTTCCTCCACAAAATGGTTGCTGATCTATAAAGACTACACTTAAGACGGACTTTAGCCAAACATTTATCAATGTGCACCTTTGTTGAATATTCCATTATAATGGGAGGAATGCTAGGACGAAGGACCCTTCTTACAAGTTAGAAGCACCCCATTTTGGCAAAAAGAATCGGACCCATTCATCTTATTGTTCTGGCTTTGGATGTCTAGTAGTACAAATAGCGTGAACATGTATAACATCTAAAACTGTACCTTTTATCACAAGAAATATACAGTTAGAAACTTTTATAAGCAGCAGTCCAAATTCAGCATTTTAAAATGCAGTTTCTAGGATGTTAGAATCATCATAACTTTTCGTTACAGGATATCCAAAGCTAAAGCAAGAGGATTAGTGGGTTGAATCATCCAAATGTATGACCCATTCATGCAAAAATGTAGTGCGCTTCTAGAAAAGGTCCCCGTAGGGCCCTTTGGCTTGGCGTTCCTCTTCATTTGCAAGTCGTCACATACCTTCGTGGACTAAAGTTTGTCTACTTGAAGCCAAAAACTAGGATCATCCAAGGGACTATCTCGACTGTTCAGGAATGTACTGATGATAAATCTCCAAATAACATGAATGGATTGATCATGTATTAGTAAAATGGGTGCAATTTTATTCCGCATCCATCCAGAAAAATGTTTTGAATAATCACACTATTCAGAGACAAATTTTGTGTGTGGTTATATACTAAACTAGCAAATTTCGGTTTCTCTGGTTCAATAGAATTCTTTTCTTGGTAAAAGGTGTCTCAGGAACCTAACTCAGTGATTGGAAAAGAAAACAAACCAAAGTTTCAAAATCTAAATGCTAAAAAATAACTTCGGAGCTGAGTCTTTAAAGGTACTGAAATTTCATGCAATTATAGTCCAAGCTTGATGGTATGATGATGAAAGCATTTTGCCGCTATTTTTTTCTTTTTTATTTGTACAGGCGAAGAATTCTAGTGCAAATTGCTCACACCAATCTTGGGGTACATACTATTAAATTTAATCCCTAACAAAAAGGAAAAGTAGTGATTCGACCCTATGACCTAAGTACACAGTGTACCTAGGGGAGATGCTGAACATTTGTTGGCCATTTGACTGCCACTTAACCACTTAATTAAAAATTATTTCTGAAATCTCACCCGAGGGATGCAGTTCTCTTTCCATTGGCACTGAGACAATTTTCAGTATTGAGAATAAAGCTTCCGCAAAATAGCCTACTCTAACAATATAAGCAAGGATTTCAATGATCCACTTTACCACCAAATCACATACTTGAAAGGAACGCTAGAGAACGGCCCGTGCGTACTTTGACTCCCCTTTCAGCCATTAATTTGTGGAGACAGGTGAGATTTAATGAGGTTTCTAAGTAAGACAATGGAACAACGATTGAAAACCAAAATTGCCACAAAAAAAAATATATGGGCTGATATTTAGGAGAAGATCTTGGATATAACCGATTGGGCTGATTGGTTTTCAATCATTTGCCAACATATCTTCCTTTCAAAAGCTCATCTGATCTCAGCTTCTTCCAGGTGAAGAGCTGAAAAGGGAGCAGCACAGAGTCACCAGAGTTTATGAACGGACACCAGTTACTGTAGCAGTCTTCCAAATTTCATGTTAAGCAGGATACTAGTTTGAACTTGAAAATGCCAAAAAGTCGATGAGTAAAAACCCATCATGCCCATGCATACACTCCATTAGGCAGCAATCTGAACTTGGAGCCATATTGCATACATGTGCCCGCGGGTCCTCTATTCAGTCCAAGGCACCAAATTAATTGCCTGTTCTGTCACTAATTTGTCAGGCACACTACTCCTGTCAGTGAGAGAAGTTTGTTGAGAGCAGATTTGAGACGGTCATGGTTAGTAACAAATAACTGTTAGAGATAAGATATGGGCATCCATCTTTGCGTACTGGGCAACAGCTCTTTCATGTAGAATTGAAACAATGAGAACATATAACAGATGAATGGCAAAGACCAACAACAGAAGGGGCAAATACCAGCTACCTTAGAATTTACGGTGCAGTAGTCTCCTGTAGCTAGACCTGTCACAAAAATAAGACTCCACTGTCGAAGCTGATAGAAAAGAAACATTAAGCTACCAGTCCTTTATTGAAACTACATGAGCAAAGAAGTCCCATTATTACTTACAGAAGCCACTTTTTCTTCTTTTATTGGGAAATGATGACTAACAGCAGCTACTTGAGATTAGTAACATGAAAGCTGACCTGATAGACAAGGTCTTAGAGTTTCAGTCATGCAAATTAGAACTTAAGGCTTTGACTATATTTTTTCAAAATACACGATCACTTAGATGGAAAAGAGCAACATATCTCAATACTTGTAAGGGAATGATTTTCCCGAGATTATTCTATTAATAATAATTTGCAAACACAAATATTACATGCCTGACCTAAGATCTTAAGCACACTAACTATGATAGAGTAATACAGCAGTAATACAATGGAATGAATGGATTTTTGGTCGACAGAGAACTTTTTATAAGGCTAAACTCAACCTTTTAATCATCGTGCAAAGAACTTCTGAGCTGCTTGCATCCATGATCCGGTGTCAGATGTTCTGGGGCAGCTCTCTTCGGTCTCAACTGCAAACATGATACCAGCCCATGAGAAGCCAAGAAGTGAAAAACGATAGTTACACTAGATACTAATCTAAAGTACCTTCTCTTCCGCCCTTTGGTAGAATTGTCTAATGAGAATATTTGTAGCTTCAGTTGAAATTACTGAAAAAAGAGAAAAGAACTATCAGGCTGATATTTTGCCAAACAGCCATATAGTGGATCAATAAATACATTGAAGATGCACAATAAAACAGGAGCATTCAAGCAGGCTACGAATGAAAAAATTTATGCAACTACCACTGTTCAATATCAATAATTGCCTGTTTCAGACCTGCGATCAAAGTACAAGGTTCGTGTTACATATATCCCATCCCATTAAGTAGCCATTTTAGCCCCCTCATCTTTTGCCCTTTATGACTACTAGTTGGTGGTATGCAATAGAAAAATATTCGAGCAGCAAATGGCATGCACCAAAACAAGGGAGGTGAATTATTACTATGAAGTTACTATGAAGTCCAAGTCCCGTTTGTTTGCACAAGAGGACATGCACCATCCATGGGACATAATTCAGCCACATTTATTGTTACCCAATTTCGGAAGAACAGCCCAACATGTCCACTGGTTGGTCAACCTGTGAGAAAGCAATAATTATGAAATCCACATGAAGCAATGTTTTTTTTTTTTTTTTTTGAGGGACCTTCAGAAACACCAAATGAGCAAGATCCAAACACAAGTATCACATATTGAAATGAATAAGAGAATTGAGAAAGAAATCAACAAGCTGCAGCCCAATTTTAACCACAAACCACATGAAGACCTCTCTGTTTTTCACAGAGCTCTAAAGAATCTTTATCAAGAAATGTGAAGTGAATTCATCCAAAGGATAAAGGCATTGCAAAGGCAAAATAGAACTGGAGAGACAATATAGAAACTTTATCTCGAGTTCAGGGCTAGAAGCATGGGCACAACTGAGTTTTCTGCACAAACACAGATTTCAGTAGAGAGTTTCAGTGGACACAGCCAAGACTTTAGGCAAGGCAGGAGGGGAGGTAGCAAGGAGTTTGTGTTAGACTAGGAATCAAAGAAAATTTAGTGCATGTGGGCATCCATTCTTGGGGTTCGTCACAAGGGAGAATACCTCGAGCAACAATTGTACACATCAGAAGGGACATGCTCTGTGTCTGAGATTCACTTGCTGGCCTTGTGCTCAGCAATTCAGTTTCGTGGATGCTCTTGCGACATACATACCAAGGGAATAAAAGCTACTGTCCTCTAGGTGCCCCTCGATTCAAATGCCAAGAGATCCTCTGCTTCTCTCGCTCTCCATTGATGCCGAAAATTTTCATTGATTTCCACAAAGTTGCAGACAGCAAGAACTCACACCAACAGCTATATCACACCCTACAGCACCTCATGACTCTACCTAGTGAACTGCAAGATAACAGAAGTATTATCTTACCATGTCGCAGTTTCACAGCTATACTAGCAGCCCTTCATCAAAGGCTGGGAACCGAAGTCAGTTCAGAAGATCCGAAGCCCAACAAGGAGCACTTCTCATATTTTTGTCATCACATTTTGACATCTATTGGACTGGGAAAAAGTGCCACTACAGATTAGTGAGGAATAACTTCATAGTTGAGGATCATATATCTTTTAATTTTGGGGGTGAACATATAAGGAGCACCTTCTCACCTTGGTCTCATCACATCTTGACATCTATTGGACCGAAAAGTAGTTCCACTCTAGAGCTAAAGCCATCTGGCATAGTGGTGCAAGGAGGAGCCTTTCCCAGGTAGATTATGATTCAAGGCTGCTCCTGTGTATGTCTGTCTAACATTCAAAAGAAAAAACATGTCACTATTCATTTTAGTGAGGATTAACTGCCATAGTTAAACATCATAATGTCTTCCCTTTTTGGAATAGTTCCAGAATCAATTAGCAGGGAGAAATCCAGTTTGCATCAACACCATCCACTATGGGCTTCTGCCAGATGATCTCCAGTAAAGGATAATAAAATTCACTCATGACCCCTACAATGAGAAACACATTTTGGAACAACAGTATTCACTTGGCTGCGTGAGTTGCACAGTGGCATCCAGTAAGCCTCAATCATGAAGGTCACGAGTTCGAGACTCCTCGAGTGTGTGTGTTCAAAAACAACAACAACAACAGTATTCACTATTGCCTTCTTCTCGATGATCTGTCAAGGATGAAGATTTCAAGCATGATGCGCCAACACTTTCTCAATGCCAACATATAACGGCGCATCTGATCTCCTGAACAATCTTTCTCCAAAAAGAGACAAAGCCCTTTAAAATACAGCACCAGCAAACAAAAACTTCTTTTAGATTTCAAACCTTGTATGGTTGCATTAACCACAGATATCAAATGAGAAATCATCCTCCTAGAGCGAATTAGGAAAACCAACAATGCTGGCAAACAACAAAGCAAAGCCACTACTGGCTAAAAAGACTCACCAAAACAATTTTATAGAGAAGAACCACTAATGGTACAACTCTGTAACCAATAATGACCACAGCTTGAAGAGCAAATTCTTCCATTGCTGAATGGAGTTTAAGCTCTACTTCAGCAGGATGAGAGGGCAGAGCAGGCCAATTCTCTGATGAAACACCAGCCATTAGGTGTTTAGTAGAAGTCAGTAAGCTTGAATAATGTAGATGGATGCTAGAACTCATAGGTCGACAATGAGCCTAACACACCATGTCAATTGCAGGTCTTTCAACCCAGTAATTTCCATTACCCCCTAATCAAAATCGAAGCCAGACCAATCTTCTAACAAAATGATATGTCCTTTAACAAAACCTCCATCTAATCATGAAATCACATGTTTTGGACCCTTCCTCAATTTATGCTGGTAATCTGAACTCCCCAAGGACCCTAACCAACAAATGATGGAATCAATGATTTCTATAGTAAGTTGAGCCCGAGAAGGCAGGCAAAATCATTGTTATTAACAATGGCATAAGATTCTTAAGACCAACCATCAAAACCACCCTGTCCCCCACTGGCAAAAGCATTCTACAAGAAATTCTACTATTGTTCACTTCAAAAACTTGAACATATCATTTCAATCCTACAAAAACATGGAGGACCCAGACATAATAAAGATACCAAGAATTAAAGAAAGGATACATCAAGGACACTCCAGAGCCTATGCCCTATTTTCATGGCCTTGCTGATGCTAGGTTCATGGTATCTATACAGCTAGATCAGGCCGTTTATTCTCAAAAGGAATGCAGCATATTGGGTCCTTCTGGTTCTTTTTTTTTTTTTTTTCCTTTTTTTATTTCCTAGGAGCCTCAACTCATCTTTTTGTCTCATCATCATCAAGGCCTCATCACAATTAGGGGTCGCCTACATGAATCTTGTTCCTCCATTCCCTTCCATCAATTGTCATTGCTTCATTTATTCCAAAGGTTTTAACATCTTTTCTCACCACTTCTATCAACGTCCTTTTGGGCCTTCCCCTTGCCTTTTAGAGCCTTCGATTTGAATCTACTCACTCCTAATTGGTGCCATTTTCGGTCTCCGTTTGACATGTCCAAACCATCTAAGCCTATTCTTTCTAATCTTGTTACCTATTAGTGCTACTCCTAAGTTTCCTTTAATGGTTTCATTTTTAATTCTATATTTTTCTTTATTTGCCACGCATCCATCTCAACATCCTCATTTCAATTATGCTCATCCTATGTACATGTTGTTCCATAGCTACCTAACACTCTGATCCACAAGGCATCGTCGGCCTTACAGGTATCCCATAGAATTTTCCTTTCAATTTGAGTTGCACTCACTGATCACACAAAACTCCAGAGGCACGTCTCCATTTTTTATCAAAACACTTCGATTCTCTAGGTAAAATCCCTCTCAATCTCTCCACTCTCATGAATTATCGATTCTAAGTATCAAAAGTGGTCGTTTTTGGGGACTTCTTAGTTATCAATCTTTACTGGTGCTTCACTCCTACTCCTCTCCTTGCTAAAATTGCATTCCATATACTCTGTCTTAGTTCGGCTAATTTTAAGTCCTTTAAACACTATAGCATCTCTTCACAACTCTAGCTCTATGTTTACATCCTCCCTTCTTATCAATAAAAACTATGCCATCCACAAATAACATGCCAATGGGGACCATCATCCCACTTTTTTTATGTTATTTTATAGTTTAGTTTACTTGAAGGGGAGCCTTGGCGCAACGGTAGAGTTGTCGTGGCGTGACCTTGAGGTCACAGGTTCAAGGTGTGGAAATAGCCTCTTGCAAAATGCAAGGTAAGGCGTCGTACTACTGACCCTTGTGGTCTACCCCTTCCCCAAACCTCGCATACGTGAGAGCTTCGTGCACTGGGGCTGCCCCTTTTTATGTTATAGTTTAGTTGACTTGGGATATTTACCACTACGGGTATTCGGTATAAATTCCCCATGATATAAATTCCTTAGATCACGCATATTGGATAGTGCAAGAATTAGAGATTTCTCAAACCGCAACCAGCTAAGCAATATGAATCCGGGGCCAAATCTACATTTGGGAGTCAACAACCTAGAACTCAAGCGACTGCGACGTCTAATGTAGATAAAGGAAAAGTTGTGTCAGGAGAGAGTTCAAAGGTAAACCACAACACTAGGTGTTATCGATGTCAAGGATTTGGACGTGTTGCTGCACAATGCCCTTCTAGGACCCCCTCTAAATCCCAATTTATAGAAGGTGAGGATGTGGACAATGGGTATAAAGGATCACACAAGTAGGTTTATGATCCTGTTGGTGAGGCCAGTGATGAGGAAGAAGCCCATGAGGCAAACAGCCAAAGAGTTGCCATGGTACGAGAGACCTGTAGGCCTCATAGCGTGGGTAATACCCCATGTGTGACCATAACGCACCCAAAGGGTAGTGATGATTGGCGTAGGAAGAACATTTTGCATACATACGTCAAGAGTGGTGAAAAGAATTGTAAAGTTGTCATTGATAGTAAGAGCTGCATGGATATAATTTCTACCCATGCTATCTCCCGCTTAGGACTTTCGCCCTTCCCCCCCTACACCTTATAGACTTGAGTGGGTTGATGCTTCTTCATCACTCCCGATTACTCAGAGGTGTTAAGTTCCCCTTGAAGTTCTAACATATAAAGACACCTTTGGTGTGATATGGCACCTATGGATGCATGTCACATTATTTTAAGCAAGCCATGACTTTATGATATGGACATTGCTATTTACGACCAGTCTAATTTGTGCTCTTTCTTACCTACAACAAGAGGATCTAACTCAATCCTCTACTACCCAAAGCGCCACCTGAGAGAAAACAAGGCAACAACAAAGCAGTCATAGAAGGCAAGGCGAAAGCTAAAGGCCCTACACATTGTCAACGCCGCCACATTTGTGACGGACATTAGAGATGAGCCTTTCTTCTATGCCCTAGTGGCAAAAGGAACCCCATCGCTGCTGGATCTTGAATACCTTGGCGAGGTAGCAACCATTCCTCATGAGTATCAGGATGTTTTTCCTGATGATTTACCAGATAAGTTATCTCCCATGAGGAATATTCAACACCATATTGATCTAATCCCCAGATTGAGTCTTCCGAACCTTCTCCACTATAGAACGAATCCCGCAAAGCATGCTCAGTTGAAGAAACAAGTGGATGAATTATTAAGGAAAGGTTTCATTCGGGAGAGTTTGAGTCCTTATGCCATACCCGCACTGCTCACACCCAAGAAAGATGGGTCATGGAGGATGTGTGTGGACAGTCAAGCTATCAATTAAATCACAGTCAAGTATCGATTTTTCATACCAAGGCTCGACGATATGCTACACATGATGGTGGGTGCCACGATCTTTTCAAAGATTGATGTTAAGAGCAGCTATCACCAGGTTCGTATTCGTCTAGGAGATAAGTGGAAGACCGCCTTTAAGACGAAGGACTTTATATGAGTGGATGGTCATGCCTTTAGGGCATTCAAATGCCCCTAGTACATTAATAAGGATCATAACACACATGCTGAGGCCGTTTATTGGCAAGTTCTTAGTCATATACTTCGACGACATCTTGATCTATAGTCAAACCTAGGAACAGCACCTCATTCACTCGAGGCAAATTTGTGAGACGATAAGAGCAAAGAAGCTATACACAAATCTTAAGAAACATTCATTTGCTTCCCAACAAGTTATCTTCTTAGGATTTGTGGTTTCTTCTCATGGCATCTTTGCAGACTCAGAGAAGGTGAGGTCCATCATGGAGTGGAGCAAGCCACAAAATATTCAAGAGGTCCTCAGTATCCATGGGTTAGAGACCTTCTATCATCGTTTCATCTGTGCATGAGGAAGGGAGAGTTTAAATGGATGAACATTGAGTCTAAAGCATTCAAAAAAATCAAAGAACAAATGACTGAAGCTCCTATGATGCGCCTACCAGACTTCTCAAGGGTTTTTGAAGAGGCGTGCGATGCATCTGATTTAGGTGTAGGAGTTCTAAGTCAAGAGAGTCACTCCATAACAATTTTTTAGTGAGAAATTAAATGATGTAAAGCAAAAACACTCCACCTACAACAAGGAGTTCTATGCAGTCGTTCAGGAATTAAGACATCGGAGGCATTACTTATTGCTGAACGAATTTGTCTTGCTCTCTGACCATGAGCCCCATGCGATACCTCTGCTCCCAAAAGAAATTAAATCCGTGGCAATGCCAAATGGGCTGAATTTCTTCAGGAATATTCATTTGTGCTTAAACACAAGGCAAGAGGCGAGTACAAACCTGCAAATGCATAGAGTCGTAAGGTGGCATTACTACACACCTTACAAGTTGAGGTTACCAGATTTAAGCATTTGAGAGAGGACTATCCATCGTGCCCAGATTTTGGAGAGGTTAACACATTATTGGCTCTGGAGTTATGGGGACTACCTCTTGCAGGATGGATATTTGTTTGGAGGGCTTCGCTAGCGTATTCCCAGAACTTCCTTGAAAGATTTTCTCATTTGGGAGCTCCACATGGCTGGGTCGCTGGCCATTTCAATTGTGACAAGACGATTGCTCTTGTCTCTGCTAAAGGTCAAATACAGAGTGCTTGGGACTACCTCTTGTAGGATGGATATTTGTTTAAAGGGCTTCGCTAGCATATTTCCAGAACTTCCTTGAAAGATTTTCTCATTTGGGAGCTCCACGCAACTGGGCCACTGGCCATTTCAATCATGACAAGAAGATTGCTCTTGTCTCTAATAGGTTCTACTAACCTAGTCTCCAGTGGGATGTTGCAAATATCTTTGAGCAATGCCATACTTGTCAACTGGCAAAGCAAGGAAATGCAGGATTGTACACTCCTTTGCCAATGCCACATGCCCCATGGCAAGATTTGAGTATGGACTTCGTGCTAGGACTATCCAAGACTATAAGGCAGCACGATTCTATATTTGTTGTTGTGGACTGTTTTTCTAAAATGGCCCACTTCATTCCTTACTCTAAGGCTGCTGACGTGTCTAGGATTGCCAGTAAATTTTTTTTTTTAAGTCAGTAGCCTAATTACATGGGTTACCAAAGTCCAGTGACTGATAGGGATGTCAAGTTTATTAGCTATTTTTGGAAGACACTATGCCACATTATGGGCATTAGGCTTCAATTCTCTTCTGCTTACCACCCACAAACGAATGGTCAAACAAAAGTTGTGAATCGAAGCTTAAGAAATTTGTTGAAGTGCTTAGTGTGAGAGCACATTAGGAGTTGGAATACCGTTTTACCAGTTGCTGAGTTAGCATATAATAATTATGTTATTAGGACAACAGAGGTTGTTCACGAAAACAAGCTTAAGATGCTTGTAGATCTCATACCTATGTTTGCATCACATAGGCCATTTAAGTTGGCCCAGTCCTTTGCCTAGCAATTACATGATTTAAATTATGAGATCAGACGAAGAATTGATTTAAGTAACGATAAATAAAAAATTGTTGCCGACTTGCCCAGATGATATAAGGAATTTCAACTAGGAGATCATGTCATGGTCCACATGAGACCGGAATGATTTCCACAAGGAATCACTTGGAAATTACAAGCTCGCAATGCCGATCCCTTTCGAGTACCAAGAAAGGGAAGGGAGAATGCTTATATCTTGGATCTTCCTCCTGATTGGGGAATTAGTTCAACATTTAATGTCCAGGATCTAGTTCCTTTTCATCACCCCACCACTTCACCCATTGATCCTAGTCTTAACCCTAACCCGAGAACCAATCCCACCCAGCCCATCCAAAGCCCTTGGCCCCATGACCCACCTATGCAATCATTACCTCCGCAGCCACAGGTTCATCCTGCAAAAGAGCAGGTAGAGGATATACTTGACGATCATATAGTATCCACTAGACAAAGGGGTTTATCGAAAATTCCTTGTCAGGTGGAAGGACGGGCCTACTTCTGATTGCACCTGGGTCACAAAGCACAAGCTTCAACACCTAAATCCAGACCTTCTAGATTACTTTAGACAATTTACTACACCAGGAGCCTCACCTTCACCAAGAGGCAATCATGATGATGATCACTACCCTAGATGTAACTTTAGGACATATTAGAGGTGGCGGAGTGCCCCTATTTCATAGGGTCCTTAAGAACAGAAGACCTCTTACACGTAGGTATGTACTACAGTGAGGTGCCCACCCTGGGAAGATGTAGGTGTAAAGATGATTAAAGACCCAAGTGTACATATGAAGGGGAGCCTTGGCGAAATGGTTGAGTTGTCGTCATGTGACATGAAGGTCACGGATTCGAGGTGTGGAAACAGCCTCATGAAAAATGCAAGGTAAGACTGCATACTATAAGCCCCTTGTGGTCCGCCCCTTCCTCAAACCCTGCATATGCAGGAGCTTCATACTGGGCTGCTCTTTTAGCCATGTGTATGTATATGCATTTGAAGACCCTGCTTGAGAGGTTTGATATTCCTACTTCGACAGGGTCGAAATCTTTTTAGCTGTGGAGATTGATGGAGACTATCATCCCACTTTTTTTTATGTTATGTTATAGTTTAGTTTACTTGGGATACTTGCTAAAAAGGGTATCAGGTTTCTCAGTGTGTTGTGACTTAAGGGTATCATGTTTATTTGTCTTTTTCTAGATTACAGCTGGATGTCCCCTACTTAAGATCTTTTTCTCTTTTGTATAAGTAGGTTTTGATGAATAATGAATGAAAATTTTGTTAGACTTGATGGATTCTCTTTCTAGCTTCCTTCCTATGGGAGTGAAAGCCGCGTTCTGTATAAGACTGAATCTTTTTTATTTCATCTTGTTCTATAACTTGGTAATTTTCTACCTTGTCTTTTAAAGGACGATTTCTGAGCTGTGTGTTGTTACGTGATTTGTGTCAATAACCTAGAATTCTTATCATGCATAAAATTCCCAAACCCAAGATCCAAAGCTTAATCAGGATCGTTCATCAATTAGAGGGACAATCCAAATTTAAACTTCAATTTTACCTTAATTGATAGAGATTTGGGGTAGTTTGCAGATCCTGTAACTCACTATAGGCTATTCATGCTGATTAAGACTGATTTTCTGCATGTTGAAGTGTTCGTCGTAGTTTAATTTATGTTTTTTTTTTTAAGTTAATTCTAATCTAATCTCAGCATATAGATTAGGTCATTTTCCAAGCTGCCCGACATCACATGCACTATAGAATCTCCTCATATAGATGTTTTCTTAGCCCATTCATAACTCTAACGTGAAAAGATACATGCTCAATACCGATCCTTGATGCAATTCTATAGAGATAGAGAAATCATAAGTCTTTCTGCTAATGGTCTTAACATTTATTATCGCTCTCTCATAAATATCTTTAATTATGTCTATATACCCCCGTGAAATGCCTTTCTCACCCAGCATCCATTGTATTAACTCTATGGGGACCCTATCATAAGCTTTTTCTAAGTAAATAAAAACCACGTGGAGCTCTTTCCTCCTTTCCTATGTTTCTGTATCAATTGTCTAAGTAGGAAATAGCTTTCATGGCATGAAACCAAACTAGTTTTCCAATACACTCGTCTCATGCTGTAGCCTCTTCTAAATCACTCTTTTCCAAAGTTTCATGGTATGGGTCATAAGTTTGATCTCATGATAATTAATGCAACTATGTATTTCTCCTCTATTTTTATAAATTAGTATAATAAATATTTTCCTCCATTCACATGGCATTTTCTTTGATTTTACAATCTTGTTAAACAACTTTGTCAACCAACCTACTCTAGTATCTCCCATCTACTTTCAAACCTCTATTGGTATACCATCACCGACCCAAGGCCTTTCCTAATTTCATCTTTTTCAAGACCTTCGCTTCAAATATCTTAATCCTAGGTCGTATCTATATAGTCCAATCTTATTTGGATTTACGGCTCTCTCAATATCTAAATACTCATAGCAATTGTCATTTAGCAATCATTGAAAGTAACTTTCCCAACTTTGATTGATCATGTCATCTTTAACCAATAACCTTTTGTCACAACCTTTAATGCATTTTAATATGGTCTAAGTCTCTTTTGTTCTCTTATTTTTGCAAGTTTGAACACATCTTTTTGTCTCTAGCCTCAAAATTGATCAGTGCTGCTACTTTAGCAATAAAGAGGACAACATTCAATAATCCACAGAAATTATTAATAGGCTCATGACTAGATATAAATTTCTTACAAAAACATTCAGCTACTGTTTCTTTTGTTAATAATAGGATTTGTGATATTTACAATTCATAGTTTGAAAATTGCTGAAGAGCGCTTCTACGCTGATCAAAGACATGATATCTACATGGACTCTCTCACACTAAATCCCCAAGCAACACATGCTTCCTTCTTGGAAAATGATTGATCTCTCTTTTTTCATTTTTCCCTTTTTTTAATGGTGATGAGTACACCCTCTCTCAGCTAGGGTCTTTCTAGTACTGTTAGCTGATTTTCAGCAACCTAAAGAGTTATAATGTTTTCTTCTTCTGGCACTGTTAATTTTACCCATAAATGATGAGTGCATCAAGGGCATCCCAAGTCCTACAGATTGATTACACAAGACAGCTTCTTGAAAGAGGCAAACTCAATATGTTTTTGACCAAGAGAGACTCGAAGATGCTAGGGGACCAGTACAGGGTTTCTGAGAACAGTAAGCCTGCTAGGTTGCTTGATAGAGGGGCAGTTCTATGATGAAAAAATGCCAACTAGGATGCACAAACCAGCCACTTAAGAGTTTACTATAAAATGCTTCAATTGACCAAAAGAGGTCTCTTTCCTTGAAACATCAAAGATGAGTATCATGTCATTAACATTTTTCATGAATATCAAGAGCTATCTCTTTAGCATTACATCAAAATTACCATTTTAAACGATGACATGGTATATGCCGTCAACTTGGATAAATGAAAAGGAAAAACTAAAACTAATATCATAATCTTTAAATTCATGGATGGAAAAGTAATATATTACCTTGGTTGGGTGGTGGAATAGTCCGACTATGGGTAGGATGATAGGTGGTAGGTGTAGGTTTCTGAAAGTCAACATGAAATTGATGTCAGTACATATCAACTAATTGTCACTGAACATAAGTTTCATTTTCTAAGCAATGATTCATTGCATAAAGAAAACAGAAGATGACCAGATGATACTTTAATAGTAAGCATAGGAATTGCACCTAAGGTTGAACAATTTAGATTAGACAACACATAAATAAACATAACAGTAGCAATAGCAGCCACTGCACTTATCAACACAAAATATATCATGTCTAAGATCTGTATAAATGTTTGGCAGGTAGGTTGTAAGTTATAAACGATGAATTCTTCAAATGACTTCTGTGACTCTGTCTATTATATAGCAGTTGGAAATGTCATTTTACCAACAAAATTAAAGCAGGCATAATTTAATAAGGGCTATCAGTTGATAAGCTCTACACAATGATCAAGTATTAGTTCATCTTCTCTCATTTTTCTAATATATTGAATGAATATGTTATACTCCACTGTAAGTCATGATCTTAATTCAATTTTAAGATCCTGCATTCAACAACTCAAAGTCATGTCAGTTGCTCCAGGCTATATTAAATAATGTTAGCTGATAAGGAGTGCATCATGTATATCTGAGTCATATACTTGCGCATCCATACACGAAGAAAAAAATATAGAAGTTATTTCATAATTTGAGCATCACAATACAAACATTTTGAGAGGCCAATTATAACTGAAATTGAGAATGGTAATAAGGAAAGACATTCCAACAATTCTTTGCAAAGAAAATGTAAATGTTTCTTCTTGGTAATATAAGTGACTAAACAGCTCCAGATAAAAGATGTAGCAAAGAATATGTAAAGGCCAAAAAGTCATTCAATGGAGAAATATAAAACTTAAGTTTATGAAAGATGAAGTGCCTGACCATGGAAGTACAGCAGCTAGTAAAAGCATCTGCAATGCTCAAAAGCTTCTTGAGTGGTATTCAACTTGGTTCATACACTTGAGGGAACAAATTGCAAAATTAAAAGAGCTTGATGTTGCAGCACTTTTAATAAGGTTAAGGAATCAACACTAGACCATACAATTTTACTGTAGTGTCAAGTTTCAAGTGCATTTCTATTTTCCAACAAGGGGGATGCTCAAAAGTTGGTGAGGATTATAGAGTTCACAATGACCATGTTTAACTAACACTTTCTTTCAAAAAACTCTAGGATGACCAGACTCTAGTCACTTTCAGTAAGCCAATCATTAAGTAGTGTGTCAAGCATCAATCATCCTATAAATGCCATTACTGTCACAGGATCACTCTTTGTGATGCTTTTAACAATCAAAAGTCAGAATTACAGGCCCCTACTCTTGAATAAAACAACTTGATCCTCTAGAAGAAAGCGTCCACCCTTGCTAACTTTTTCTTACAATTACTGCCGGTACAAGACCAAATTGCAACTACACAAAGCCAAGGAAATTGGGAAATTTTTTATTTTTCCAGAATGTATAATAAAAAATAACTCACCTGGTGAGTTGTAATGACATTTGGTATCCTAAAATTAATATGTTTGGTTTGTTAACTAGTTCCATGTACTACTGCTCACCAGGGCTTTTGTTGCTAGCTCTGCTGCTATCGAGATACTTTAAAGGCAAATATGCAAGGGGTGACTACGGTTTCACTCGAAGTGCTGTTATACAAACAGATATGGTCATGGAAACATACATTATGCAAAAGCTTGCATAAAAGGGCAGCCCGGTGCATGAAGCTCCCGCGTATGCAGGGTCCAGAGAAGGCTGATCTTGCTTTTTTGCAAAAGGATGTTTTCACGCCTCGAACCCATGACCCCAAGGTTACATGACTACAACTCTACCCTTGGGCCAAGGCTCCCCTTCATAAGCTCAAAATATTTGAGATATACAGTGGGGGTACAAGCCTGTTCAGTGATATGAGGAAATTCCCAATATTATGTTTACTATTAAAAGAGCCACTTAGCATTTGCATAGGTAGGCAACCAAAGGTCCTTTTGGAGATCTGTGTGAGGGTGGATGCGGCAGCTGTGAGAGGATGGGTGCATCGGCCCCCCAAAGCCCATATCTAAATATCTTGTTCCTTGTTTCTGTCCTTCATAAAATTCATGCCAGATTCTTCTATGCTACAATCGTATTTTATGTGCACAAAAGCTACATACCATATGTATCGAACTACTAAATATATTAATTGAATTTCTGGGAAATAAGCCATCTGTTCGCATACAATTTATAGGAAGATGTGACCTATGCCACTTGATTCATTAACTCTTTTAGGTTGGAAATTTAGTATCAGGTCCAGCGTATTAGACTAGTAAGAAGAATGCAGAAGGCATCTGAGAGATTCTAGAGTATTAAAACTGATGCACGATATGAAACTTGGAGATTTATGCCAATGCAAATGACCGACACAGAAGCTTGGATTTCTTGTATTCTGAATGTTTTAGTACCTAGCAAAATGGACAAACATAAGACCTCGCAGATGTTATCTGTGGTAGGTCCAACTACGGATCCAGGGAAGATTTCTTCCAGTTATTCCCACCACAAAATTAGGTTTCCACAAACATCCTGGCTAATAAGTGAGGACCTTATCACTTCTTATGGAGTCATTATGAGGACAAAAATGGTAAAATTAGAGCAAGAGGCTTTATGTAATTTTTCAAGTGAACATCCCATGTTCAACATCTGGAACCATGTTCACAATACATAGGGGGGGGCAGCCCCGGGGAAGGGGCGGACCACAATACATATATAGATAAAATGGATAACTCCACGAATAGCTGTTGTCTCACTAAAAATCCAAATTCAATAAAAGACCATCCAGCTATAGTGTAGGATGTTCTCCTATCCCACATGCGATACCAGCATTAAAAGTGATAATCTAACTATGTACGATAATATATTTAATGTATACAAATTCTGATTTGGGAGGGATACTTCATAATTGAAATTTGCTCTACTTAACCATCTTACTTTGAAAAGATAGCAATGTAATCAAACCATTAGTAACAAAATTTCCCTATAAAGTCACCAAATACTGACACAATCCTTGAAAAGTAATTAATAGGACAAGGAAAGGCACACGCACATAAATGCAAGAAAATAGAGTTTGGTGGCGCTGCAGAGAAAAAAGAAAAGTGTAGGGAGATAATAGGAAGGGTGCAGCTTGGAGAACAAAGCTATTTAATATGCATCTTTAGATACTGCTAATAGCAATTGACCACATCAGAAAAACTCTCTACAACTCACAGCAAGTATCAAGAAAGCTGGTTTATTTCCATCTTATTTTCATTTTTTTCTACATTTCTTTCAGTTAATCACATAAACCAACCAACTTAAAGGAGATAAAGCGCATCCTTTATGGCGTTGCCCAATGCGGATCCAGCTGTGTCTCCATATCTTTTTCCTAATCAGCAAGGTTGGAGAAGATTGACAAACAGTGGAAGCTAAAAGGAGAGGGGAATTGGTTAAAAAGGAAAAGTGGATAAGAGACGGTTCAGGAAAGGGAGACGTGTTTCTCCTGTTTCCGTTACCATATTTGTTCGAAACTTAGTACTTAATCAGCCAAGCGGCCTGCAACCGTCTGGATCCAATCTCAGTTAGCCCTAATCAAACTTCAGACTTTTTAATATAATACTAACCCCCTCAGCCCCTAAGATGTAGGAGGAAGTTTTTTTATGATATTTAATATAGCATAAATTATGATAAGTGGATAAGAGCTCATCAACATTCCTTGACCTATGTTCGGGAATCCATATCCCAAGTTCAGCCTTTTGATCCAATTAGACAATCTCTATGATCAAATGCTGTTACTCCCAAAATCAAGTTTGGCCACAGTAAAACAGTAAGGTCGAACCTCGAATGATAAATGGACATTTAGGCATAACCAAGGATACCCTCATTTCTATCCACGCCAAAACAGCACCAACAGCCATATTCTAAATCTGACTCGAGATGACACTTGATAGACTATACTTCTAAACTAGATCATACTCAATGATTTGAGGAAAAACAGGCAAAATGTGAAACTTTCTTCAATCAATGAAATGGGCATATCGATTCACAAGTGCGACGCTATAGTCTATTTACATTAAAAAGACTGCGGCAAAATCAAACAGAAGTAGCACGAGGAACTCCACATAAAATCACAGAACCGAAGGTCAAACAAACAGCAGCCAATTCGGTCAAGGAATCTTGAACCCATGAAACCCTAAGAAAAATAAGCATGCCTGTTGATTACTGAACCATTCCCACAAAACCAAAGGATAATTCTCACTTGAAAACATATTAGAAAGAAATTAAAAAAACACACCAAATTGAAACAGAAAGCGATGAAAATAAAAACAAAGGCAACAAAGGAGAAGCTTACGGAGGGATGGGCAGGATCGGAGGGTCGAAGTTGGCTGAAATTGTGAGGATCGTAGGATGGCCAATTGCCAAGCAGAGACCCCATGTAAGAAAAAAGCAGATTTCCCAAAGAAGATCAGAATCGGGAGGAGAAGAAGAAGACGGGAAGAAGCAGTGTATGAGCAGCCAAGTTAATCAGTTTCCCATTCTCCAACCCCTCTTCCCATCCATGGAAAGGAAAGGAAATGAAAATAAAGTGGAGGCGGAAAGTAGAAGGCTCTGGGAGAAACTACCAGCCAGTAATAGACAATGATGTTACTGGCTGGCTTATTATATACCAATTAGGTTGGTTAACCCTTCTCCATAGCCTGTGCAGCTTGACTGTCACAGATTACAACGAAGGAAGTGCACTTGCTCGCTCGAGGAATAACTACACTGTTTGGGACCCACATGTTGGCACGATCCAATCCGTTAAACTGGCAGACACATTCCATCCATACTACCTCTGTCTTGATTGGACATTCTCAGATCCTTCATCCAAGATGCTCAGTTTAAGGTTTTCCCAAGAAACTATCAACCGTTGGTATTTTGTGATTTGATACGACATCAAAGCCATGTGAGTCAGCCATTGATGATGTACAAGTTTATCAGCGTGGATCTACACGTAAATTTTCTACGTGTGCTTAGAAAATGTGCTTCTCTGTCGTTCACAACCTGGACATGTTGTTCTGCACTTTGAACATGGCTGTAACTAGATGACAAGACACTGAAACTTCCAACAGCAAACTGTTGTGGCAATCTCTGCATCCTTTAGGCCGTAATCCAAACTTGGGTCGGATCCACCACAAAAATTCGATGGCAACCCACAGTCGTAGTGATTGGAAACAAGTTAGGAAAATTGTGCAAACTTCAATTTAGCTTGGATGTTGTTTCAGTTCACGAGTTAAAGGAACAACAAACTCTGGTTTCCCTGCATAACTTCCCACAATAGAGCAAGAGCATTTCTGCTGAAAGTGCAAGGATATTTGCGTTGAATCGGAGTAGAAGCCACTGCGGACTAGTTCCATTAACCAATGCTAACTCAAAGGGGCCTGCAATTCCATCATGCTTCTATAGAATTAATTCCTTCCCCTTCTGGGGTAACAACTCTGGAATGTTGCCTTATGGTGAATAATGTAGCAACGTAGGCTAATGGCACCAGATCAAAGTTGTGATAGTACCTCATATGGGCTATTTTGGAATCAAAATCTTGTTCATGATCTTTCCCATGGCTTCCAAAAATCTTCGACTTTATCCCGGAGAACCCCTGTATAAATGCATTCGTATGCACCAACATGGACGCTTTTGAGTAACTGGGCAGAGTCGTCTCTTTCCCGATGATGATAACATTCAGGAACCAGACTAGCTTCGTATGAATCTCATGAGAAGGACTAGCTGTATCATCTCTTCCCCGATGATGTCAGTGTACGCTCGGGCTTTTGCAGTGGCATCTAAGTTGACGATAACTTCTGACCCGCGAGCAATGGCAGCGACTTGGCTACAATTGAAGTTCTGCGTCTTTTCTTGCCGGCCCTTCCTTCTTTTAAGTCCATCCATGAGCGGTAAGATATATCCATAATATAGCTTGCCCGGACAGGAGTTGCCGTAATGAATGATCCTTGTTGGGAACAAAACAATAAGATTACAGGTTTTTGATGTCTAAAGCCTTAAATTTGCACTTGGATCCTTCCCTATTGCAAGAAGATATCCATC
Organism: Warburgia ugandensis; assembly: GCA_035236585.1. NCBI lineage: Eukaryota > Viridiplantae > Streptophyta > Magnoliopsida > Canellales > Canellaceae > Warburgia > Warburgia ugandensis. Next base: position 35,259,143 of record CP141139.1, read on the forward strand.
AAGAGGTATCCCTCAGCTGTTTCACATATTACGAAAGCTGTATTGCCCTCAAGAGGCATGATGCAAGAGTGTAGGTGAGTGATAAGCATAAGAGGCGTGCCCGAAGGACTAGCAGCAGTGTGGTTCGAGATTTGTTGTTAGATTAAGATATGAAGGATTTCGAGGACTTCACTCCTGACTAGAGTCGCGGGCTGAGATTTTCAAACACCCATGCAGCACTTAGTTTTGTAATACACTCAAGGCACCAAGGCTAAGTTCAGCCTTCAACCCTCAAAACTCTCACTTGCTAGAGCCTTCACTCACTCACTCACTCACTCACTCAAGCAATGAGAGGAACTCAAGAGAACTCAGAAAGAAAATCTCCCAATGTATTAACCTTAGCTGAACTCTGAGCTTCTGAGCTTATTATAAGTGAGGAGCTTGCACCTATTTATACTTGTTTTCACCCATCCACCTCCTCAATGGATGGTTCAGATTATTACATATACCTACAATCCAACGGTTAAGGACTATTATAGACTCACTCTAGAAAACTCTACACAACTCTCTAACCTTTTCTCTTTCTAGATATTTACATGGAGTCTTTCAAAACCCAGGCCTTCTAGAATCAGGCCTTCCTCCATAGATCTTCACCAATGGGTTTAAGTCTCTTGAACCTTGTCCACAAGCTAAATAAGCCTTCCATGGAATTTGTAAGCTTTAGTCACGGACCTTGCAGTGCAAGCCCATGACATTCTCCCCCACCTAATCATGTTGATGCCCTCGTTGACACATCTCCATCAGTGTCACGAACTTTAACCTGTGGCGCTTCCCATGTTGCTTTGTGATCCTCATGGGATGCTTTATCACGTCCCTTCTCTTGCACCTTAGCAGCCAGCCACTCTTGTGCTCCAAGGTGATTTTCTTCATCTCCTTCATATTGTGTGCACTCTTGCACACCTGCGTTGCTGCACCACACTGTTGTGCCTCCTGCACCTTAGTGTGGCAACTACCAACCACTATGCTTCTTGCACTTTGCTTGGAACCACCCATCCTAGAGTCCTCTTGTGGCACACTCCCCTTTGTGCCAACAATGGTGTCAACACCCCTGTTGATCACCGCTTCCTTCTTCGACTCACTAGGTCCAAGCAATGTCCTAGCACCTAGGTCTTATAAGCCTAGCTATGTTGTATCCACACTTATTTTGGACTCCATTGTTACTTCCAAATCAGCCACTCCGTCTCAAGTGGCAATGCTCCCATTGTCCACAATCTTATTAGGTAGAGCTACATCCTCTAGCCCTTCCTCCTCATGTAATGACAGGTTGTGTAAGACCTTCCTCGTTGGGCAATCATGCATGAGGTGAGGTCCGTCATAGAAGTAGCATGGCCTTAATAGAGTTGTAACCTTCCATCTATGAACATTACTTGTAGGATTCAAAGTGTTAGCCTCCGTGTTCCATGAAGGCTTACCTCCCTTATGGAGAGCAATCCATCCTCCCTCTCGCCCTTAAGCTCTTTCCTCACAGCTTAAAGGGACCCACGCCTTGGGTGCACTTCCTCTAGCCGAGTGGAGATGCCACACATAATTGCCTCCATCCTCGTAAACCTTCACCGCTAACCTTGCTTTGAAACCCACTTCACACAATCTCACTTAGCTACCAACCCTGTCGAACTTGCTCTGATACCATTTGTCACGAGCTGAGATTTTCAGACACCCGTGCAACACTTAGTCTTGTAATGCACTCAAGGCACCAAGGCTAAGTTCAGCCTTCAACCCTCAAAACTCTCACTTGCTAGAGCATTTACTCACTCACCCACTCAAGCAATGGGAGGAACTCAAGAAAACTCAAAAAGGAAACCTCCCAATATATTAACCTTAGCTAAACTCTGAGCTTATTACAAGTGAGGAGCTTGCACCTATTTATACTTGTTTTCACCCATCCACCTCCTCAGTGGATAGTTCGGATTATTACATATGTCTACAATCCAACAGTTAAAGACTATTCTAAACTCACTCTAGAAAACTCTACACAACTCTCTAACCTTTCCTCTTTCTAGATATTTACATGGAGTCTTCCAAAACCCAGGCCTTCTAGAATTAGGCCTTCCTCCATGGATCTTCACCAATGGGTTTAAGTCTCTTGAACCTTGTCCACAAGCTAAACAAGCCTTCCATGGAGTCTGTAAGCTTTGGTCACGGACCTTGCAATGCAAGCCCATGACACTAGGCAAACCCTCAGATAAAGCGAGATGAGAAAGAGAAACCTAAGTCGAGCCAACAAGTTTAGAAAGTGCTAGCTATCTTACTTTACTTACCAGAGATGACATTTCTCTGCTTCTTAGAATTGGGAAATCATTGGGGGAACTTCTGCAACAAGTTGAGAGTATTTTGGAGATTTCATAGGAGAGACCAAAAATTTTAAATTACCCCTTATATTAACGGTAGTTTCCATAAAGGGCCCCGCACATATCATTCTACTGAGTTGGAGGGTGACTTGTAGATGAGATAATGTTTAGGACCTACTACAGAAAGAAATGAAAGTGTAGGGCTAATTGCAAACAAGCACTACCAAGTGCTGACTTTCATTGTCAAAGAGCACGTACTTTTATATGATAGATTCTACCTATAGATGATATACCTAGTTCATCTAATTTCTTTAGTTTTAGATGTCTCCTAATCCAAATATCATGTCAATGTGCTGTTAGTAATATCCTTTTTTATTGGGATAGAACAGAAAAAATTTCACCAAGCTCAATATCTCATTGCATTGTCAGTCAAAAATGTAAATTGGCTTCAACTAAATTGATATGGTGATGCTCTAATAGGTGCCACCTCATGGTAAGTTACTATGAGGTGCCACCATTTGTTGGTCAAGCCAATTTATCTGTTTTGGGCAGCACAAAAACCATGTCAATTGGACGAACCTAACATCGCTAAAAATGGTACTTTCAACTGTTGGAAATGGCTTTACTAATGAGGTGGTTAACATATCAAATCTGATCCAATCCATCACAGATAGAGGTTAAACAGGTTAGACACATTCAAATCTATTTAATATCCAATTCAAAAATCCCAATCCAAATCCAATACGCATTCATACCACGGATTGGCCTGTAATTCGCAATAATAAAATTAACAACAAATAAAGAAATTTAACATTTAATTCTCTCAAGTATTTCTTGAGAAATTCACGATCAATCATGACTTAGAAATGTCAATATGATGACATATTTTGAATCATTTTATCCTAATATATTCCCATTCCAAGTGTAATTCATTCCCCTCTTTGTAGGTCAGAAGGATGAATAAGGGGACAAACGAGTATTCGTTGATAAATATGAACGAGTCGCGGATTGGATCAGTCCTACCGTTCATTATATGGATCTAAATTTTGAAGTCCAAGCCCGCCTAATTTTGGCGGATAAACAGAGAAAGACACCCTAAAAAGGCATTCCTCATGCAACATAAACCCCCACCATGGATGCATAACTCATAAAGAATACGTAAATAGCATGCGAAAACATAACCAAGCAAATTTTGCAATTGCAGGTTCAGAACTTCCAAAATTTAAGCTTCTTTGTATCCATGCAAGTCGAAATTTAGGCTTTTCTTCCTTGTAGGGCCATGACTATTAACGCATGTTGGCATCCTTCCACATGGTTAGCTACTTATGAGAATGGAAAGAACATTTTTTCTCTTTTAGTATTAGAAAAGAATTACAAGGGAAGTCTTGACGTAACCGTTAAACTGTCGGCGCACTACAAACCCATTCTAGTCCGATTCCCGCATACGCGGGGAGCTTTGTACACCAAGCTGCCCTTTTTAGTACAAGAAAATAACTATAAAGCAAATCAACTCACACACTCCTAAATTTAAATAGGGCAAAGGAAAAATACTCTCTCTCTCTCTCTCTCCAAAACATAAACCTGTTTTTCTGTAATATGATGGACTCATGAACTCACAACATCTTTAAGGAGCCTCAAACTCGTAACCTTCATCACTAAGAACTCACTCAAGCCACTGCACCACACTCATACAAGCCACTCGAAATGATGGATTCTCTTTTTCTTTTTTGGGGTGGGGGGGTGAGAGAAGACATGAATCATGAAACAAACTTGCAAAGAAGTCTATGATGCATACTCCCAGTCATCTGAATTAGCCATGGAAAACACACCATTTTTGTTATAATCCTTTGGGAAATTATTGACTACTCTCAAATGAAACCCGTGATGAATACGAGCGAAGGCCCGGAAGGGGCACCGCCTGCGCTTCTCTCACAAACAATTATTTCTGTACTACTGATTCTGGACTTCTAACCAGAAAGCGCCGAAGCCCCGGATATAATCTCGATCAGCTCTGTCGTAATAGATGCTTGACGGGTTCTATGCACAGACATCAAAGGGAGAAAAGACAATCAGAGATCAGTTTCTTGCAAGGGGGGCATAAGTACTACGGCAGTCGCATTGCAACTTGTGCGCACAGTCGATTTACCTGTTATAAGTAAGCGTGAGCCTATCGAGCATTTCACCAGCATTTCTGCTAGAGCTGTCCATGGCGGACATCCTTGCTCCTTGTTCACTGCAAGCATTCTCCAAAACCGCATTGAACAGAACCTGCAGATGGTGTTGATTTTAGAAACCACAGGTAAGAAACAGTGGAGATGACATGTAAACAGCGTGGAAAACATGAAAAGGGGATGCCAACAGAAGGAGAAAATTAGTTGTCGTTCCACATCTGGAAGAACGAGAATGTCAAAGCAAATTGCAATGCTAACGTGTTTACCCGTACTTTTTCTATCTTCCTTGACAAATATCAGCATCATAAAATCCATGAGAAAGGTGAAAGTGGTTGGGCCTGGTCTAGTGCCAGATGAAGTCCTATCGGTTTTGCAGGCAGATGGTCTCTCATGCATTGAGGATATAACACGGCTGAGATCAAAAGGTTGTACCTAGCTTAACCACTAGAAGGAAAGCATCCTATCTTCCAAGAAATCAGGGACTCACACAAGAAAATTGGAACTCTACAAGATTCTGAAGCACTTCTGCCTTTGTCTCACCCCCTTCTATTTCATAAGAATCCAAATCGCCAAGCTTTCCACCAGCTTCACTCTCTCTCTCTACCACCTGAAGCCATCCAAACAAATAAGATCAACAGAAAGGCAAAACAAAGTATTGAACATGTCAAATGGCAAAGAGAAAACTCACATCTGGAGATAACACAGTTGATAGTGTTGGAATAAATGACACGACGGAGTGAAATTTGTTGAAGACAATCCTCAAAGCATCATACTCAACATTCTTTAAAATATCGTCTGCAAGAACGGAAACCTGAAAGGATAATAGAGATGACAGAACAGATGTGTTAATTCAGGTGTTAAATATAATAATATGTGCCCTGCCCAAAAAGAGAATGAAGAGAACCAAGATAATGAGCAAATTATCAGCTAAGTACTATTGAATCCTAATACTTGTAATTGAAGTCTAACAAAACTTGTCTAGATAGGATTTCCAGACAGGTAGAACAGTTACCCAAAAGTATAAAGACTTGGACTTCACTATATATTTGAGCAAAGCAATAACTTTCTCTTTTGGCAAATTAAGTAACCTAAAGTGGATATGCTCAAGGGATATGAAGCTATCAAGAACCCGGGGTTAAGTATAATCGTGCCTCCTTTGAGCACAGGTTCAAAAAAGCAGTCACTTGACTCATACACCTCAAGGCACACACCGTGGTAAAGCATACACTCAACAGTTCAATATTTGCTATTGTAATATCCTTAATTTTTAAGATAAAAATAGGAAATTATTAAATGAATTAAAATAAAAATTTATGGATGAAATTCTTTCCAGAAAACATAATAATTAGAAAGTGCTCGTCGATACGAATCCAACGCCACCAAGAACGCGAAAAACGGAGCTCAAACGAGGGAGTTATGAGCCGTCAAAGTTGGAAGGGCAATTTGGTCATTTGGTAGAGACGTATTAGACAGGGGTCCAAATTGATACTGGCACCCCCGTCTTCCACACGTCTCTACCAGTGCCAGAAAAATCGCCGGAGAGATGTGGAAAGAGGCGTGTGGGGAAGAGTTTCTCTTCCCCAAGACACTAAAACCCTATATCTATGCTCCTCTAGGAGCCAAAATGCTCCACTTTAAGCGTTTTCCATGAACGCTACGCAAAACCCTAGACCTGCAAAAATCTGAAGTTTCCGGCGAGTGGAGCCCCGGCAACACGAGCAAACCCGACCAAGCACAAGGTAAGCCTCAAATCCGTGTTTTTTCTGTATTTATTAATTAGAAAATTAATTAGGAAAGTATTTAAAAATTAGGAAAAAAATCAGATTTTTGGGGGCTTTGTGCACGCTACTGTTTGAGCGTGATTTCACGGATCAAACCTTGTTCGTTTGAAAATCGCACCGTCCAACTAGTGCACACGAGACCCAAGAGCATACTCTTTAAATTTGGGAGTGATCCAACGGTGGAATTCTCCAGAAAACTCAAAAACCAGTACCTAGGGATGTTTTTAGGAACTTGAGAAAAATCATTTAAAAACCATGGTTTTTGGCAAAATCAGTGCAAAAGGAGGGCATAAATGGATTCTAGAGAGAATTCTGAAGAAAATGGCACAAAACGGAGCTGCAGTTCGACGCCGAGGCGACCGGAATCCGGTCCTCTTCTCCGGCGCCGTCAACGGCGTCGGCGCCTAGCGCTGACGCCAAGACGCACTCAGAGACGCAGCCAGGACGACGTCACATGACGTCGTCGCCGCGCGCGTGCGGAGAGTGCGCTGGTTGGCTGTCACGGTGGGACCGGGACGCGGCGCGTCCTGGCGACCGTGACGCACGCTGCGTGCGTCACGGCGTGCGCCGAAGACGCACGGCGCGCGCGTCCCGTACGACGTTCCGCCGGCGTGCGTCTTCGTGCGCCCGTGTACGTCGGTGTAAACCGACGGAAAAGGGTGCCGCCGGTTTAAACCACCTTATAGTGGTCCGGCAGGCCCCATTTTAGTGTAGTTTTCACTAAAACTTGATTTTTGGGAGCTAGAGAGGTCCAAATCACGATCCGGAAGAGGCGTTGTGACCGTATTGACGATGCGGACCTAGTTTTAACTTAAAACTTAGAAATGACCACTTTTATTTAGAAAAATTTTAAAATAGTGATGTGACATGTACAGGTGCACTTGAATATACCAATTAAAGGGAGTTATTAGCAAGCTAGTGATCTCACACCGAGGTAGGTGACGACAACTAATGTTTTGCTCTTGATTTTAAACCATGTTTAAACATAGCATCATGTGTGATTGTGTTTTAAATTGCGATTTTTATTTACCATGGATTTCATGCGACATTGCGTACAGGATGGTTATTCCAAATTGAATTCTTTACCGAATAAACTTATTTAAAATGCTTGTACAAGCATGATGTTAATTAGTTATGCTTAATTAGAGATTTATTTCTTATTATATATATAGAAAATGCATGAATTTACATGGAAATGAGTATAGAGGCTTAGTAGCTGGTCCTTTTATAGGCTAACCCTGTGGATGAGGGGCATGTCTTGGGGATTTCAAGCTATAAGTGCTCTTGAGTTTTAGCATATACATATGATTTCCGTGTTTTATATTTAATGACGGGTGCTCTCGCCCCTATGGGCGCTCATGCTAGGATGGATAGGGGCGCCACCCACCTTCCGAGATTATGATGTGATGAGTTTTGTGATATGATAGACACCCGCCCATAGATGGCATTCGGAGGGGTTTGGTAACATGGATAGTCCACACTACCTGCTCGAGCCTTTCCATGGGGACGACGCTAAGTCTCCGTTATGGTGTCGACGAGAGCGGCGTGGTTGATACCCATGGAGGGTTGCTACCGCAAAGATGATGGCCCATATTCTTGTTATGTGTGCATGTATGATAAGCATGGTTATGGATGGTATGCCTGGGTGTGACGACATCAGAGGTTGACTATGTGTACTCCTGATCAGGGATGTTAGTGCGATGTGGTGGGACCCATTACCTTAGGGTGCCCTTATTCTGGATGTATGCTCCATTTTATTGATTCATGTCATGTTTTAACTCCATGAATTTCATGTTTTAGCATATGAAATAAATTGGCATTTATTGAACATGGCATTATGATATCACTATCTTCATAAATGTTAGATTTTTCATCAGTATTGTTCATTATTTCTTGCATTTATTACATTAATTGTCTATGTACCTACACAAGCGATATTTGAGGCATTGCTTTGTTTTGCAATGCCTTAGATCTCGAAAGGCAATAACAGAAAGGTACAAGGTTGAGAAAGCCGTGAGAGCCGTCAAGACCATTTTTCTATAGTATTAGACAATGATGTGAGTCATTAAACAGATTATCATTTGCCTTTGTATTATGGACTGCATATTTTATATTGGGATGTGATTTAGATCTTTGGACATATGTTGGACATTTATATGGGATATTATGATGGATAGACCCTGGGCCATATTATTATTGTCTTTTGGACGTTTATTTGATTTAAAATAAAGACGCCTATTTATTTGACGTTGATTTATACGCGGATTATTTATTTATGTTTAAATTACATGTACGTCATTTTGAGAAAGGAAAACTAACACCCGGAGTTTTTAAGATAGGTTTAGTAAAATGTTGAATAAATCTTTTCTTATGGGATCCCAAATGCTCTTATTTAAATTGCCATTATAAAAAAAAAAAAAATTGTCTTAAAAATCCGGGGTGTTACAACTATGAACAACAATATCATCAAAAAGTAAACAACACGATAATTTAAACAGGAGGAAATGCCTAGGTCATAATAGTCATGAATACACATTGTTCAGTTGACCCTAACAGCCTAAGAAACAATCTCATATACATGCCTATGAAATACAGGCCCTTAAAACCATGAAGCATCCTAGGTTAAAGGATAATTCGCATAAGAATCAGGGATAAAAAAATAACGGCAGCCCCGGTGCACGAAGCTCCCGCCTATGCAGGGTCCGGGGAAGGGGCGGACCACAAGAGTTAGGGATACACCAAAGATATTTGTTATCTGAATCCTCCTTTAGCTTCTTCCTTTACTTATTCATATAACACTTGTGTTGGGATCAGAGCTGTTCATCTCTCTCTCTCTGCCCTGTCTGTGCCCAATGGCATGTGCCATTTTACAACTACCCATATAAAGAAGTAAATGTTCACCAATGTCTCCTACAATTTCCCTAATATAATCTCCATAAGTTCCAGTAATGCCAGATTGCCGGACACCACTCATCTAATTTTATCAGGAGGCAGATAGGAGGTCAAAGGACTATCAGATTCACAAAGATAAATAGAGAAGTACTCCACCTAAAATAAGCAGAAAAATGGAAGATAAAAAATATCCTTTGTGAAACCTTTATCCACTAGCTAAAATATGCATCCAGGACCTCAGCATTTCAACCATAATCAAACATTTATATACAGAAAAACAAGTGAAAGAATATAATATCATAATTTCCCAAGTCATACAACATATCAGAATATGATAGAGAGTAACTGACCTGTGTGTAGTTGAGGGGGTTTTTCTGCAACTCTGTTATGGATATCTCAATATCCTTCTTGGAGTCTCGAACTAGCTGAGCCTTTGCCTTTTCTCCCAAAATGACATACTTTGTTTCTTTATCCGGACCTTATGGCAAGCAATGATAACAACATCAAGTAAAAGCAGGAACCACAAGAATGTAACAATCTCTGAAGTGTAAAATCATTCCCACTTAGTACCAGAATTTATCTTGTAAAAACCCTTGCTAATCTTTACAGATGTAGAGTTGATGCCACCACAAAGACCTTTGTCAGAAGAAATTGTGACAACAACATTCTTCTTCACTTCAATGCCTAGAATTGTAATAAACAGATAAGTAGAGTCAGACTCATATAAATCATAGAATGCAAAATGGTAAAGGAGACAAGTAAAACAGTAACTTATTACCCTTAAATCCAGATAGGATAAAAAATTGTTCAATCTTTACATGCAAATGATTCAGTTTTCCTTTGTTCCTTCCCTTTCCTTTCTTTTTTCTTTCTTTTTTTTTCTCCTTTTAACTTTGAAAAAGTAAATACAATGATATGTCTTTGTTTCTTTATCTAGGCATATCATGTTTCGGATACCAGACAAAATTGGAAAGAACCAATCCTAAAGCAGTTTACCAACTTGCTGCATTTTGATCCTAATTCCTTCTTTGGTAATCTGAATCAATTCTGTTAATTGCCAAAATAATTGATAAATGACTATTGGGAAGGATGTAAAGGCCGCAACATGTGCAACAAGAGGTGATAGATATTCCAGTGATTTATTTAGTCGGCATGAGGTTTGACACTTGATCTTACACACATCAGGTTGTGATCACTAGGGCAACCGCCCCAACTTCTAGGGGAAAAGGCCTTCTATGTAGTAATAGCTCAGTGTTAGATTAAAGAGTATATAAAAGGGTGGAAAGAGCACAACTGAGATGATGCTGCCATCAAAAGTGTAAAAGCATGGATCAGCAATTCATGGATACCTCCCTACAACTTCCTTTGCCAAGCCTTCGAGTTTAGATCACTAAGTGCAAAGATCTGAATAGACGTAAGTTGTACACAAAGATCCGAATTCCAGTTCTTTTGCTATTTATGGTCTTTCAAACCTTCACAAAAATAGAGATCTGTTTTAGGCTGAGTTCTTTCATCATTTTCTGCGCCTTTAAAAACAGAGGTTGAGCTAATAGCTATTTACCATTTAAAATATATCTGTGAGACTCATTGACAACAAGGCTGTTGCCCCTCTGCAGCTTTTGCATCTTAGTATAAATTGTCTTCTAATACTTCAAAAATCTGGGTTCGTGAATCCTGACTTCTAAATTATAGATATTCAAGGATAAATTACTGATAACTCAAGATATATGAAGCTCTAAAATTTCAGAAATAAAAATTATTTAATCCTGGGATGTTATGGGGTTGAGATCTACTTCAAATTAAAAAAAGGGCAGCCCCTGTGGACGAAGCTCCCGCCTATGCGGGGTCCGGGGAAGGGGCGGACCACAAGGGCCTAAAGTACACAGCCTTACCTTGCATTTTGCAAGAGGCTGTTTCCACGCCTTGAACCCGTGACCTCAAGGTACATGACAACAACTTTTACTGTTGCGCCAAGGCTCCCCTTCATCTACTTCAAATTACCAATCCTTTATTTCATCAAACAGAGTGTTGCCTATATGCTGCAGAGAGACCTCGTTGCATAATATGTAGAACACTCAAAAGCCTGTGTCTTGCCTCAGTAATGGCTAGAGAAAGATGTTTAGATCTCTAGGACTAACAATGAGAGTTCAAAACAAGTATTTTTTGCTGATAAAAACACTACTTGATACATGGATTAAACTGTGTAAATGCAAGCTGGCCAAACCAAGAGACCACTTCATCGTATGCATAACCTGCCAATGATATTATAATGATACAGAGAATCTGTACAGTGTGTTCCACACCTTTGTTTCATAAGCATGTTCAGAATTGGTGTGTAACAACCTGAAATTGAATAGTTCAAGGTACCACCATCAAATCCACTTTTAATATGACAGTAAACATGCATGCAATCTCTTTAAATGTGTAGGCTGGCAGGGAGTGAAAGGAATAACATAACAAATTGACATGATGTAAATCTTAAAAGGGCAGCACAAAGAAAATAAGCTAGTGGGATTTGGAACCTAAATTCAGTGGGCACCAAGAGCTTCCAGAAACATGATATGAGTGAAAAAAGAAACTAAAAGCATAGCTATAAATGTGTCTCTGACATGAATGGAATCATGGTTAGAAATTTCAAACCATCAACCAGTAGCAAGAGAATTTGCACAATAGGTGAGGAGCTGCTGATGATTAAAAACTTTTACCAGAATGAGGCACTCAGTATATCAGCAGAAAAATGAAGCAGGTAAATAGACATACTAGGGGCATCCCCGAGAAGTGCAGTAAATGGCTGCCACAATCCACGTGAATTTTCCGCCCCAACTTGAATAGCTCGTAGCTTAGAGGCTGCAACCATCTTCATTGCCTTTGTAATTTTTTGGATGTTTTTGACACTCTTCATCCGATTTCTCACTGCATTAGAAAAAGAATCAGAGGTACAAAGCAATCATGTGTCTCATAGAAACTATATTCACTGAAATAGCACACTGAATCTTGCCAGATAAAGAAGGCAGTAGGCGAAAAGGCATATAGAACTTTACCTACTTGAGTAGAAATCGAGCATGCTGCCTGAGGGCCCAACTGTCTGACATTCAACCAATTTTTAGTTCTCAGAGAGACAAACTAGTAAAATATAGCATTTGCATATCAAAAGATGTAACATTATAAAAGGCAGTGGACCAAAGGAGAACATAAATGAACTTAATTAACATATACATGCTTGACAAACATATCAAATCAATATGGCAGCTCAAGTTGGAGTTTCCAGGTCTCAAGTTAACCGAACATAAACAACTAGCAAGGAAAATCTAAAGAAATTCTCAGATGAATTCATAAGCCACAATCACATTCCAATGAACAAGGATTTACTCAACTGAAACTATACAGAAATTCTCAAGACACAATTTCTAAAACACAGGGTTCAATCATTTCTTTCCCCAAAACTCAAGAAAACACATCAAAGAGCACAGCCAGAAAGGAGTATGAGATTTTGACATTGAATCACCAATCCAATCAAGGCTACTATATTACTCACTAAAGAGACACCTGATAAGACTTATCTTTCAAACAATTAAGTAAGTGTCTTTCCTGGTTTAGCAACTAGACAAATTCATTTGTCTTTCAGAAAAAACTACAGAAATCCATCCATTCCACACCAAAATTATGGTAGCCAACCTTCCCAAGCAAAGACAATAGCTCTTAATTTTAATAGGACGACTAACAATACCCAGCAAACACATCACTTGAGGCCTTACACATCAATAACAAGTTACAATTCTGACCCTTCTTTTCATTGCTTGTTATCTCTTGTCTGAGCTGAGAATCAAATGGACTTTGTAAGCAAACCTGGGATGCATCAATGAAACTCTCAATGTCAAACATTTGCAGGGGAGATGGTTGGTTTCTTGGTGTCCCAAATATACATCTGATTTACAGACAAGCTGAATAACTGGAGCACCATCACAGAATCCATTGCATCTATGCCAAGCAGTTAATGAAATCGTTCCATCTCTAATGGGCTCCGCTGTGAGAGTCTTGATTGTCCATTCTTTCCACTGTTGATTACTTGATCTTATGAAAACCATGATGTTGCGGGAGGTATCAAGCATAATAGACAGTAGAATCTTTAAGGTCTTGAGGCCCCAAGTTCAATGTATAAAAGTTCACCATGTTTTGGGGTTTTGCAGTATAGCTCTTGATGATTGAAAATAGAGACCAAGCAAGATTGATCATAATCCATGCCTATTAATTTTTTTACACTGATATATTTTTAGATTTACATACAAATATGAGCTTATTATATTTCATTATTCCAATTTCAAAGGTTCTGCCGCAGTTTTCTTTTTGTCAATTCTTTCATGCATTTGTGATTTTTCAATAATAAATAAATCTTATTCTTGTCTATTATCTGATACATTACAATTTCTTCAGTTGTTCAAGTGTTTCTAAACTTCTAGTTCTGGTGTGAAATTGCAAAACAGATGTAATATCCAAGACAGTCTGATGCACTCGTAAACACATTAGAATGTTATAAACTATGTTGAGATTATCAAAACTAGGACATCCACAAAAAGTAAATGCAATTAAATACAAGCACTGAAGAAAATAATGTATGCACATATAATGAAAATAAATGTAGTAATCTATTTCGGTGACCATATAATAAAAGATAAAGTAATAACTAATCACTAAACATGCAAGCCTTTATTGCTATTCTCAGCTTTCTGGACTACCCATTTTATGAAGTAAAGCAGCCTAATCAAAGCTGATAGTAAGGGTTCTCAGTCCATCTGGTCAATCTTCTCATCTCCACCAATAGTATTCTTTTTCTTAGTGGAGCTTTTATGATTATTTGATTAGTTGAACTTCCTAATGGGCTAAAAGCCTAACAACACCACAATTTTTACTTCCCACTAAATGCCGTCACTGTTTCCTGCTGTTATGCATACATACCATGGCAACTTTTCCAAGTTAAATACGAAAAGCAAGCTTAAAGCACAAAGAATTTCAAGCAGAACAAAGGGGAAATCATTTGTCAGATTAATCATTTGTTTGATTGTTTTCAGATTCTGGGGTTTCAGTTTGTTGAACATCCAGAGCACAAACTCAGGACATATTTCTAGGATTCGAAGCACCTTAATGAAGAAGGAATAATAAAGAAAAAAGGGAAACCAATAAATAGAAAGAATTCTAAACATGGGTAAATTATTACTGTGGAAGCAGTGCCGATCTGACGGCATTCATGGAGTTGGGCGAACACAGAGGAACGAAACGCCTTCCTTCGCGTCGTACAGCAGCCATCGCCATTTTGGATCAAGAGCTTGATACCTGAAATGGTAAAGAAAATGGAGAGAGGATCGTTAAGTAGAGAAGTTCCAAGAAATGCAGCATCCAGGAAAACCCTAAAGAGAGTTGAGTGAGGTTGTTCGACCATACCAAAGAAGAAAATAATTTGATAAAAAAAAAAGAAATTTAGAGAAACACCGAGAAGAGCAGAAGAGTCGAACCTATGGAATTTGAGATCCCCCGCAAAGGGAAAAATAAACGAAGTAGAAAGTGCAGTCTCCGGCGACGACTCCTGTTATTCGACTTCGTTGGGGGAAACCACGAGCCCTTGTTCTGCTAACGGCACTCCTATCCTTTAAGGAATATGCTAAACATAAGTGCTTCAACAAAATGACCAGATGCCATCAAAGCGGACAAATAGATTAAATTCGATGCGTAACAAATACGGGTTTGAAAATATTGGACAATTACTTTTTTAAAAGGATTCAAAAACCCCAATGCACAATTATATAATGGATTTGCAAGCAATTCATAATTATTATCATCCTCAAAGCCTTACTGGAAAAGGGGTCAGCTACACAAATCTTGTTCCTCCATTCTCCTCTATCGAGTGTCATGGTTTTATTTAGTTCAAAAGTTTTTAAATCTTTGTCATCAATTCTATCTACGTCCTTATAGGCCTTCTTTTTGCCTTTTTAGAGCTTTCGACTTGGATCAACTAACTCTTTATCTAAGTTGTTTTACATGTTCAAACCATCTAAGTGTACCTTTCCTTATTTTGTTAACTAGGTGTTACTCATAACTTTCCTCCATTGTTTTCATTTCTAATTATATGTACATGTTGTTTTCTCATTTTAACTAAGCTCATTCTATGCACATGTTGTTCCTTAATTGTTCAACACTCTGATATATAGAGCATGGTCGACTTTATAACCATCCTATAAATTTTTCCTTTCAGTTTGAGTGGCCCCTGCTAATCACAGAAAACTCCAAAGGCAC
This sequence comes from Warburgia ugandensis, assembly GCA_035236585.1. Taxonomy (NCBI): domain Eukaryota; kingdom Viridiplantae; phylum Streptophyta; class Magnoliopsida; order Canellales; family Canellaceae; genus Warburgia; species Warburgia ugandensis. Next base: position 35,274,599 of record CP141139.1, read on the forward strand.
ATCTCTATTTGTATAACCTACTTGGATTCTATGAGTAACGTCCATTTTAATCTCTCTACTCTCATGAAATATTGATCTTAAGTATTGAATATTGTCTTTTTTGGAGACTGCTTGGCCATCAATCTTTACTAGTGAATCAATCCCACTCCTCAATATGTAATAATAAATAAAATTATTATTTAATTTCTCAATGATTTTCACGCGTAATTTGTTGATAATATTAATGAGGTAAATCAATCATGACTTATAGAAATGTAAATATAATAACATATTGTGAATGCTTTTACAATGAAGATATTATCATTCTAATGTACCTATATAGTCCTCAAACTCAAAAGTTGATATGCTTAGAATTTCGTGAATGACACATTTATGCAGTAGAGCTCTCAAACTCACGAATGATAGAAATGCAATAGTTAAAGTTCCAACAAAGTTAGAATTCAAAAATGGTTACCGGGAGGAATTCTCATCTAGTGTAAATTTCGCTCAAGAGGCTCTATATCGAACTCTCTCCCAAGAGCCCATCATTTGTAGCATTTTGGCCAGCCAAAAGGCATTGTTCAAAAGTCAAAACCCTCTCTATATCTCTCACACACTTTGTTATTCCCTGTCTTCTTCTACCTCCTCTACTATACAACGATTCACGGTTGCAATAGTTCACATTTTTTGTGGTAGTGATTTAGGTTTTCTTCGTGTTTTCCCCTTTTTGTAATTTTCCACTCAAAATTCCTAATGAAGAGCAAACACTCTTCTTGGTTCCTTTGTATTCTTCTTCTTATTTTCCTTCCCTTTTTACATCTGCTATCTAGCCACTGGCCTTGAAAATTTTGACAACTTTGGATTTTCGTTTTTTGTTTTTTTTTGAATTTTTGTTCAAGAACGCAAACTTCTAAAGAGCTCAAGGAATGCAAAATAGCATTCGAGAATGTTAATTTTGACTCCACCCATGAATGATGATGATTATGCATGAATTATGGGGCATTCAAGAGTTTAAGAACTCTACAATGGCCTAAGTGTTATTATTTCTTATTTCTTATTTATAGACCCCAAGAATAAATCTGCAGATAAATGGGTGTCCACTAATAAATCCATATGGGTCATGGATTTAAGGCTTGGATCATTCTTTCTTGTTTATTATATAGAATTAAATTTTTCAATCCAAATCTGCCTAACTTTGGTAGATAAGTGGGTGCCTGCGAATTACAATTTATTTTGCCAGCTCAAAACCTAATAGTGAATTTGCACATAAAAAGCACCACCTTTAGATGATCCAATATGCTCACTTTGTTTTTTGTTAGAAAGGCATAATTTATTTACATGCACATAGTTATACAAGACAAGAGGAGGTGCCTAAGTGCCATACTAGTCTACCAAAGTACATATTTTTTGTCACGAACTGACATGAAGATAATCAGTTATAACTAGTTAGATAAAACTAATCCAAGCTACATAGAGATCAAGTCTAGTGATCCAAGCTCACACTGATCAAATTGGTTGGTAATATGTGTACCTATTTACCTCATGAATTGGATGCCTGATAGGCATTAGAGTAGAGTAGCCCCCATGCTTTCACCATAAAAAAAGGGTAGCATCCATGGCCTTCAAATGGTAGGGTGTAGGGCAACAAATGTCTAGTGTTGTTATCACAAACAATTAAGCATTTATCCTAAAGTACTCTTGGTAGTAGGCATGGGTGATTTGCTTTCTCCGTTGATTGGGGATTAGATTTAGGAGTATATGTGAGTGATTTTATTTAAAATATTTTTCTTGTAACTTCAAAGAAAAAGAATATGTGGTGTTGATCTTTTAACAAAAAAATAAAAAGAGTGTTGACAGTTATGAATAAAAATATGTAGTAGTAAACTACTAAACTTGGGGATTTAAAAGTTGGAAAAAAGAGGACGGATTTTAGTCAAACGTCTTTATAAAAATAACACAAGACAATTTTAGAAAAAATATCTTTAAAAATCTTACTTAAGAAGATGGTTCATTACGAATGTCTTCTTAAATTTGGAGGGAAACACTTTTTTTCACGGGAACAACTTTATTTTAAAAGTCGGTTTTGCCAAACAGGCTTGAAAGTTCATCTTTTAAAGTTGTTTTTTTTTTTTTCAAACCAACTTTAAAAAGTCTCTTACATATATGACTTTTTACAACTATCCTTGATTTTATGTTTTCAATTATCTTTATCTATACACAAACTAAAGCTCATTTAAGTGCATTTTTACTTTGGCTAGTTTCAACTAAATGACCATTGTAGAATTGGAATTACATATATAAGTTCTTGATATTGTAAGTTCTTGCCTAATATCAATTTGAGTATTGGTCAATCTATCTACAGTGACCCAATTCATGTCGTGACTATTAGAATTTATAAGTAGTCCATCATGATGTGGTCTCATTTCCATTTCAAAAGTTTCAAAGTCTATAGTAGTCCTATCAGTCTCTAATGTTCTTCTTTAACCTCCTGATAGGTAAGGCATCTTGCAACACAATGCCCTATGTCTTTCATATTATTTCGTCAAAAGCTTCATTTCAAATCCTTATAAATCTTAGTACCACTAGGATGAATGGCATACTTCAATACATAAGCTTCCCTTAATAAATCCTATCTCAGACCATCTGTAGGAGGTAGTACTAGTCTACCTTGAAGTATGATGCTTCCATCAAACTCCATGCTGAATCCTCTACTTTTGTCTCCTTCATTCCTTCTGTGCATCGAGTACACAACGTATGAATAATGATCTCGCTAATATACCAAAACTCCATGAGATCTTTGAGTAAGAGCATCTGCAATTACATTCACCTTCTCAAGGTGATATACAATATTGAAGTCATAATCCTTCAAGTACTCTAACCACCAGCATTATCTCATATATTGTCACTCTAAGCAAATATATACTTTAAACTTTTATGGTTTGTATATTTCTTAAATTTCTCTCCATAGAGATACTATCACCAAATCTTATTAGCTATAAATCACCTGTTGAGTAGTTTATTTCATGGGTCTTCAACTACCTGGATGCATACGATATCACTCTTCCATTTTGCATGAGTATACATGTATCAACTCTCAATTTTGGGTTAATCTCTATGTATTATGTTATATATTATTTAAATTAAAAATCAAGAATTGAATTTAGTAAGTTTGAATTTTGTTAAAGTGCAACCTTTGAAAGCTGAAATTTTGGACTTGAAACTATAAAAAATGGAATGTACTCGTTGAGACGGTTCCAAATGACATGAATTTTGCACGAAACAAAAATTAGGGCTAAAAAGTTCAAAAGTTTTACTAAATTAGAGGGGCCCAAATTTGATAACAATATCCCCACATTTGTCTGTTGTAGATACAAAGTATGAAAATAGGATAAAATGAGCAATGGGGGACAGGAGAAAAAGGAGAGAGAAAAACCCCAGGTGACCTGCACCCCCCTCCCATCCAATCTTCCTCTTCCCTGGCTCGACATGCAACCCCATCCTTATAATATTTTCTTGGCACTGGTGCAGTCCTCATTATGCTTGGATTTTTTCAACGTGGGCAATTGCCTTATAGCCAGCACATCAATGCAAGGAGCCCTTTTTCCTCATCTGGCCAATCTCTCTTTTAGGTTCGTAAAAGGACATCTTCTCCGACGATGTGGTCAAAACCCCCTATTCCTCTTCTTGGATAAGCATGCAACCCCGCTTACCTCCTTGTTTTTCCTTTTTCCCTGCGATTTCCCCTTCTCCTACACAGCCCGACTCACCTTGCCAGCCAACTTGAAAAAACAAAAACCCCAATCTTACTAATCTGATAGCTAATGATGGCCATAACATTTCCCCTTGTCTTGCCTTCTCCTTCTGCCAACATGGCCTAGCCATGTAACCCGCCGGCACGGCCTGGTCTCCCCCTATCCTCTACCGGGCTTAGGCATGAACAACTCAACAGCCATCAATCTTCTCCTCCCCTATTTTTCCTCTCTGGCCAGTTATAGATGAGTCAACTTGCTCTTGACTTATTTTGGAGAGTTTTGTTGTCATAGCAGGCCCTATTAACCCCTTAAGCTTTGATCCTCTATTCTGGCCAATCCAAGAAGGATCTCAGAGATCCGAGATAACACTTGTCATCCTTAAAATGTGGGGAATAATACCCATCCTCTTATTTATTGATCAAGGAAGATCCAACCATTAATTGTGATTAAACCTTCAATCATATGTTAGATTGTATGATTTGTGACGGTCCAACCTTATTTTACAACCTAAACAGTCCATTGTAATCCTCATGATTCGTAGATCAAGATCCATATGAGATATTTTGAATAAGAAGCATTTTTTAGATTATTTAGCCTATCTTGATCAGCAGCTAATATCAATTGAGATTCAGATATGAAATTGGATCAAATTCGATTATCCATACCGTTCAAATGATTTATTGGGATTATTTGATTAGAATTACTAATTTATTATTTGATCTGGGATGATCAGGTGGAGACCTGTGACTAGATTAGTATGGATACCTTAGATCAGGCAACTTTAAGACAATCGATTGACAATCCGGCCATGCAGATAGTTGGATGTCCTTCAAATTGACTTGTGCGGGGTAAGATTATCATCTTAAACATTTGATTTGGTTAATTTGGTTGTAATTAGATAAGATTGTGCCCGATTTGCATGTAATAGTACCTACTTGCTTAATTAAATGATGAATTACCTGATATTGACATGATCTGAGCATGATAGCTCTGGAATATATAATGATATAATTATAAAAGGAACCAAATAATTGTTACCGATTCAGCATGATTTGAATTATCAGCCAACTAGAGCGGGCTCTAGCTTAAGATCCAATGGCTGTGAACCATTGGATTGTATTGAAACACGATATATTGAGATATGAAATTTTAATGTTGTTTTAAAATTAAGAATCCAACTTAGATAACTTTAATTTTAGGTGTGACCTAAATGTGATGTATATTCAGGTAGTGGGACTAAGCTAAGCTGGAGTCTGACAGTGATTTGAAAGGTGCAGATGTATGGTTATCGTCTGAGGTAGGTGATGACAAATAAAAATGGGCATGTTGTTTTGAAATTATAAATTTGCATCCCATCAGTCTGTGATTATAAATGAATTCTATGGATGTATTATTACATCATGATTCTTATTAAGATAATTGTCTTATTTGTAACTGATGCATGCATACATTAATCGTTCTAACAAGTTGTCACTCTTACCCCCTGCAAAAGAACCCTCTTCTGATGATACTTATAGCTTCTGTTTCATTTGTTGAAATATTAATTGCATCACTTCACTAGCCAAATCTATCGGGGCACCCACACTTGGTTGTGCTTGTACCGATAGTTCCAATACATCCTCTTAAACCTCCATCGGTACAATTTCAAGTGCAAATGCAGGTGCTCGATTCCCAACAGTACCAAACTCTTCTACAGGGATTGATATACGTGACACCCTGGGTTTTATAAATCTTTTTCAATTACATATAGTAGTAGTAAAAAGAGTAATTTTATAAAATAGGCGGGATCCCTGAAATAAAACTCAAAATTTATTATTATTATTTTCACAACTTCAAGGAAAAATACCTAATAAAGAAAACCTCGAGGGTCATTTACACCCCACAACTACAATGCTGAACAAAATCACTTTCAGACACTCTGAGCATGCTAAAATGTAAAACCACGAGAAATTATGCAAGTTGTAAAGAGATGATGAAAATAAAAATCCCAAAGCTCTAGGGTCCATCCAAAATCACCACACCATCCATGTGTAAGTATATGCACACTATACAGTAGCATGGGTCTAATCTATCAAAATATACAAACATCTAGGTAGAGTCCCAAAAGTCTAATAAAGGTCAAAGACGTACACTATTGTGTCTCTGAACACAAAAAGTATATGGTCCTCAGGTTCTCGTCTAGATCCACGCTATTCCACCAGCTTCCCTCTGTGTCTGTCGCGCTCCAACTCTAAGGCATTGCAAAACAAAGCAATGTCTTAGCAAGCTATACTTGTGTAGGTGATTCATATTTAATAATAAATATAAATAAAATCAAAAGGCATTAAGTGTCATAATCATGGCCAAATCTCATAAGACGAAAGGATACAAGGCATGTGAACCCCCAATATCCCTAATGAATAATTTGAGAAATCATGCGCTAAGCAAAATCGTATCAATCTAAATATCATATGTCATAATCATGGGAAGCTGTACACAATTAAGTCGTATGAGTGCCTCAACTGCACTCACGACAATGGCAATGAGTACTCATTTTAATCCTAGGTCCCTCACGTGCAGCTCGCATCAGTATATTTCCCGACAGAAGCCTGTCAGCCCAAACTACTAGCTCGCCCTCAAATCGGTACAAGAGCTGGCTTACCCAGCTTCACCCGATACCATTCAACCCTGAGTCCCTCACGTGCAGCCTGCATTAGTCTATTTCCTGATGAAAGCCTGTCAGCCCAAACTACTAGCCTGCCCTCAAATCGATACAAGACCCTGCTTACCCCACTTCATCCAATGGTCTCAATCTAGGTCCAAGATAGAGTGTAATCCATCACATATCAAAATCATGAATAATTATGTAATCAAATATCATAATAACAAATATGGACTATTAAACACATACAACAAAACACAGTAGTACATAAGACATATGCCTCAAGAATTTTAGATAAGTCACAATCGATGAAATCAAGAGTGAAATCCCAAATGTGATCACCTACCTCAATAATTGTGATACTCTAATCGGGCTCATAGATAACATCACGTCGTGTGCCTTGACGTACATGTCACATTATAAGCCATGGTCACATGGTGTTCTCACATCTCAAATAGACATCCCCAAGTGATAACTCTCATAATATAATGGTTAATCCTAGGTTAGCGGCTCAGACCACATGTTTAACCCTTCGTTAGGAAAATCCTGAGCTAGATGTTGGTCTTTCTAACATCTATCATTATATGTCATCATTGATTGTCAATGCTACCCATTTTTATCATGATCCATTAAATTTCTATTTCGTTTAGTTATTCACATGTATTTTTATGACCGCGTGTCGATCTAACGATTAGATCACTCTCTGATCCGCACCTCCTAAGACGCCTATTTAGATCGATTGTCAAGATCATTTTTCTTGGCAATCCAGTGAGATTTGCATTTTTAATCTCCTAGATCATCCCATGTTTGATGTATACAACCAAGGTCTAAGGCCGGATCATAGTTTGATCAACTTGATCTAAGTCATCTAATAGTATTTAGTGGATTAACTATTCAAAAGGTGCTCCAAACTAGATTTTTATCTTAAATCTAGGTCTGCCTCATTGAGATGATCACAACGCCTCTTTCGGATCATGATTTGGACCTCTATAGCTCCTAAAATCATGTTTTTTATGAATGGATGATTAGAAGAACTCAAAATCAGGAAAAAGGGCTTGCCACACGTGCTGCGTGTGCGCTGCACATGAGCCGTCCGTGTGCGCTCATATGTGCTGCATGCGTGCGCATGCATTGCGCACAAACCATTCGCATGCGCGCACATACAACCCGCAAGTGTGCGCTGTGCGCTACACTTGTGTCGCACACACGTCGCTCCTGGTCGTGCCTCGTGTCGACCCGTGGCACGTGGGTGTCGCTCATGCATTCGCCACCAGACATCGCTCGCCGAAATTCGATTGCCGGTGACCTCAAGTGCCCCATTTTTTTTGTGATTTTTACACCATTTTGTTCATTTTTTCACGTACATTTCATTTTCAAACTCCATTTTAACAAATTCCTTCATTATTTGCCATTTTTATATGATTTTTACCATGCTCCTAAAAACCCTTATCTTACTATTTTCTTAGTTTTTCGGCGTCCCTAGCCATCTGATTACCATGAAAACTCATGGGTTTGTTCTTTGCATCATCATGTATAAGATGAATGGTTGAGATCATCATCTGACACCGTTTCATCGACGTATTTCAATGATATCAGTAACGCCTAAAACTTATTGGAAAATGGCAAGTTCACGCTGTTTTTTGGCAAAATATTGTAACTAATCTTCAGAAAAGAGAGGGGAACAGAGGGGATGATCCTACCTTGGTTTGGATAGTTGGAGGGGGAGAGCTTTGTCGCATGAGGTGGTGTAGTTGTCGGTGATGGCTGTTGCCAGAGATAGCCGTCGTCGATGGCTTGTACAACAAAAGTGTTGCGGGAAAACGAGAGGAGTAGGTGCATTTAAGGCACCCCCCCCCCCTCTTAAATGCACTATGGATGCCTGTCTTGTCATGAACGGCTATGATGACTCTGTGGGCCCCGCTTGTGAATTGATGGTTCTACCCCTCTAAATAATTTCATTTAAATATGAAAATTAAAATAATTCACCAATTTTACTCCAATCTTCAATTTTGGTGTTTTTAGTGACGTTGGACTCCATTTTTTGAGCACATCTCAAATATTAAAGGTTTTAACTCAAGATTCCATCTCTAAATTTCTCAATTTCTCAATTTTCCAAAATTCATAAAATTAATTATTCTAGAATTTAAAATAGTGAATGTTACATCATACCCACTTTATAGAAAATATCGTCCTCGAAATTTAAAATATATGTACCTCAAGAGAAGAGCTCTGGATGAGTATGCCTCATCATGTCCTCCAACTCCCAAGTAGCCTCTTGCCTGAGTGATGCTGCCAAAGGACCTTGACCAGATGAATGGTCTTAGTCCTCAACTCCTGGATCTTACTATCCAAGATCCGTATGGGACGCTCCTCGAATGTCAAGTCAGGTCGTACCTCTCCTGGAATATACTCGTGTACGTGAGATGGATCCGGCACATACTTCCTCAGAATGGAAATGTGGAAGACATCATGCACTCTAGCTAACTGTGGGAGCAAGGCTAACTGATAAGCAACAAGTCCAATTCTGCCCAAAATCTCAAAAGGGTCAATATATCGAGGACTGAGTTTCCCCCTGACACCAAATCACGTCACGCCTTTCATAGGGGAAACTCTAAAAAATACATGCTCTCCAACCTCAAAATCCAAGTCCTTCTGTCTCCTATCCGCGTAGCTCTTCCCCGAATGAGTTAGACTTTCTCCGTACACTACTCAATCAACTTTGACCTCACGACCCGTCTCCCTCCCACATCACTCTAGCACAAGGGAGACAGGCACGGTTTGCCATAAAGCGCCTCATAAGGTGCCATGCCAATACTCGCATGGTAACTGTTATTATATGCAAACTCTATGAGTGGCAAATGCTCATCCCAACTACCTCTCTGATCCATAACGTAGGCCCTCGACATATCATCCACTATCTGGATGGTCCTTTAAGTTTGGCCGTTCGTTTGGGGTTGGAACGCCATATTGAACATCAACCTCGACCCTATAACCTCCTGTACACTCTGCCAGTACTTCGAGGTGAACCATGTGTCTCAATCTAAGATAATCGTCAATGGCACTCCATGTAGGCTCACGATCTCCCTGACATATAACTTCGCCAAGCTGTCCATAGTCTGAGTCTGTTTAATAGGGAGGAAATGGGCAAACTTCGTCAATCTATCAACTATGACCCATATCATAGCATGCCCACTAACAGTCCTTGGCAGGCCCACTATAAAATCCATAGTGAGGTGGTCCCACTTCCACTTTGGAAGGTTTAATGTCTGTAATAACCCCGTTGGTCACTGATGCTCCGCCTTGACCTGCTAACATGTCAAACATCTTGCCACGCACTCACCAATATCCCTCTTCATCCCATTCCACGAAAAGTGGCATTTAAGGTCCTGGTACATCTTCGTTTCTCTAGGATGAATAGAATATGGGGATTGGTACGCCTCTTAGAGCATATCTCAATTGATCATCTGCAGGCACCACTAATCTGCCCTATACCTGACACCCCCATCTAGCCATCTGGAAAAATTGGCCTTATCGGCCATGTCTTGCGTCTCGGTATCGCTCACTTGTGCCTGAAGGATCCTGTCAAGAAACCTGGATCAAGTCGAGAGGTGAGCAAGCATCACTCTCGAGTTCCTACTTAAGACATCAATTATGACATTAGCCTTCCCTAGGTGGTACTATATGGTAAAGTCGAAGTCCTTGAGGTACTCCATTTATCTCCGCTGCCTCATGTTCAGATCGCTTTGAAGAAATACTTGAGGTTCTTGTGGTCCGTGTATACCTCAAATTTCTCACCATATAAATAGTGTCTCAAGACTTCAACGCAGACACTACTGCTACCAACTCTAAACCATGGGTCGGGTAATTCACCTCATGCGTCTTCAGCTGTCTTGACACATAGGTTATCACCCTCCCATGCTACATCAACATTGCACTTAAACCTCTGCCCGATGCATCACAAAACACCACGTAACCACCCGATCCTGAAGGTAGGGCTAGTACTGGCACAGTAGTCAACCTCTTATTGAGCTGCTAAAAGCTCTCCTCATAAGCATCAGTCCAAATGAACCTGGTGTCCTTCCGAGTCAAGGTGGACATGGGCAAGGCAATCCTTGAGAATCCCTTAATGAATCGTCGATAGTAACCAGCCAAACTAAGAAAACTATGAACCTTTATCACCACCGTAGGCCTCTCCCAATGCAAAACTGGCTCCACCTTAGCTAGGTCTACAGCCATACCACCCTTGGACACTACATGTCCTAAAAACTGCACCTGTCCTAACCAGAAGTTGCACTTGGTGAGCTTCGCATACAAGCAATGACGGTGAAGCGTGTCTAGCACAGTGTGAAGATGCTCCCTGTGGGCTTCATGGCTAAGCGAGTAGATCAAGATGTCATCCATGAAGATGATCACGAACTTGTCTAAATAAGCTCAGAATACCTTGTTCATCAAATCCATGAACATTGCCAGTGCATTCGTTAACCCAAAGGGCATCACCAAAAACTCATAGTGGCCATATCAACTCCTAAATGCAGTCTTAGGGATATCCTCCTCCCCGATCCTTAACTAGTGGTAGCCTGATCTCAAGTCAATCTTAGAGAATACCTGTGCTAACTACAACTGGTCAAACAAGTCATCAATACGAGGTAAGAGTGCGGTTCTTCCACGGTAACACATTCGATGGCAGTAGTCTGTCACAGCCCCGTCGGGCCCCCAGCATAGATATTGTCCCGTGCGCACTCACGTGCCACGGGTTTTGGTCCTTCCCCAGCGTCCAGGGGAAAACGCGTCTCTGCTGTGAAGGGAGAACACCCCCTTATAACCCAGGCCCATCACCCCCCCTAGCCGATGTGGGACTAACTCTCCTGCGTCCCGCCCTCAGACCATCTTGGGTCCCCTCACAAGGCCAACCCTCAAGCCATCTTGGCACGGTAGCCATCTCCCGCCTACGGGACACACGCCCCTGTGTGTCACCACACGAGCGACGGTGCGGCTAGCCATCCACCCTCGGGGTCGGGGTTTGGCTCTGATACCACTTGTCACAGCCCCGTCGGGCCCCCAGCATAGATATTGTCCCGTGCGCACTCACGTGCCACGGGTTTTGGTCCTTCCCCCGCGTCCAGGGGAAAATGCGTCTATGCTGTGAAGGGAGAACACCCCCTTATAACCCAGGCCCATCACCCCCCCTAGCCGATGTGGGACTAACACTCCTGCGTCCCGCCCTCAGACCATCTTGGGTCCCCTCACAAGGCCAACCCTCAGGCCATCTTGGCACGGTAGCCACTCTGATACCATTTGACACACCCCACCCACCGTGGGGTCCACAGTAACAATATTGTCCGCTTTGGGCCCACTGGGCCCGCACGGCTTTGTTCTCACCCCGGCTTCCCAGGGTAAAAGGCCTTGTTACTGTGAGGAGTGTTCCCACTCCTTATCACCCAGCCCAGCTCCCCTCTCCAGGCGGTATGGGACTAACTCTCAACCGTCACCCCCCTCGACCTTCGCCGCCCCCCTTGAGGTCACGGTGCCTCACAGTACCTCACGGTACCTCAGCCGGCAAGGGCTAGATATTGGCTACCGTGCCAAGATGGCCTGAGGGTTGGCCTTGTGAGGGGACCCAAGATGGTCTGAGGGCGGGACGCAGGAGAGTTAGTCCCACATCGGTAGGGGGTGATGGGCCTGGGTTATAAGGGGGTGTTCTCCCTTCACAGCATAGACGCGTTTTCCCCTGGACGCAGGGGAAGGACCAAAACCCGTGGCACGTGAGTACGCACGGGACAATATCTATCTTTGACGGGCTGTGACAAGTGGTATCGAGCCAAACCCGACCCCGAGGGTGGATGGCTAGCCGCACCGTCGCTCGTGTGGTGACACACGGGGGCGTGTGTCCCGTAGGCGGGAGATGGCTACCGTGCCAAGATGGCTTGAGGGTTGGCCTTGTGAGGGGACCCAAGATGGTCTGAGGGCGGGATGCAGGAGAGTTAGTCCCACATCGGCTAGGGGGGTGATGGGCCTGGGTTATAAGGGGGTGTTCTCCCTTCACAGCATAGACGCGTTTTCCCCTGGACGCGGGGGAAGGACCAAAACCCGTGGCACGTGAGTGCGCACGGGACAATATCTATGCTGGGGGCCCGACGGGGCTGTGACATAGTCTATGCACAGCCTTAATGATCCATCCTTCTTCTTAACGAAGAGCACTGGTGCTCCTCAAGGCGATCCACTCTGCCTGATGAAACCCTTATCTAGAAGCTCCTACAACTGTACCTGGAGCTCTCTCAACTCTGTAGGGGACATCCTATAGGGTGCCTTAGATATAGGCGTTGTACCCGACACCAAGTCTATGGTAAAGTCGATCTCCCTGGTGGGGGTAGTCCTGACAGCTCATCTAGAAATACATCAACAAAATCTCGCACCACATCTATATCCTCAGTCCCTGGTTACTCCCTATCAGTCATCGTGATGCAATCCAAAAACACTTGACAACCTCGAGCGCAATATTGAGCTGCTCTCGTGACTGAGATAACATAAGGGCCACTAACACTCCTCCTGCCCTGGATTACAACCACTGGTCGACCGATACACTACACATAGTTTGCTTCTTACAGCAGTCTATAGTGACCCAAAACGTCACTAGCCAATCCATCCCTAAGATAGCATCAAAATCCATCATATCTGATAGAATGAGGTCAGCATCCATCCTAACACCAGATATCTCCACTGGTACCCTCTCAAGGTACTTAGTAGCCTCCACAGTCTCTCCTGCTGACATCGTTACATCTAATCCAAAGGCTAGCTCACATGTATGCAAGTCAAGGCATGATGTAAATGTACGCGCAATAAAAGAATGGAGACCCTAAATCGAACAGAACTTTAGCATGTCTATCATCCACTAGAAAAGTACCTTCCACCACCTGCTTCGAGGCCTGTGCCTGCTCTAAAGTAATGGCAATGATGCATCCCTAACTATGCGGCGCTGGCTTTGTAGTGGCATCTGTCCTCACAGGCCTGTCTCTCTGACTGCTCGGACAGTCTCTGATCGCGTGTCCTACCTCGCCATAGCCGTAACATCTAAATGACGGTCTCGAATGGAAAGGATGATGCCCCTGCTGCTGCTGTGGGCCCTGCTATTGATGAATCTGTCCTGGGCAAAGTCATCCCACATGTCAGCCCTTACAACAAGGGCACACTTGTCTGTCCTAATCTCTCCTCTATCTAGGAGGGTATTGGTGGTTAGGGCCCCCCTGAGGGTGTGTGGATGCAAAGGGCCTCTTGCCCTTGAAGTGCTGACTCATCTCTCCTCTACTTCGCAGCAAATCTCTCTCAAGCACCGAAGCCCTGTCTACAGCTTGCCTCACCATGGTCGGGTGTGCAATAAGTACTTTGTGCCTCAACTGTGGCACAAACCCGTCAATGAATTTGTTGGCCGCCTTCTCATCTGAAGCAAAAGGGATTGATGCGAACCTCCATAGTTTAGTAAACCAGTTTAGAAACTGTTGAATTGTCATACTCCCTCTTCATAATATGCAGGGCATGAAGAGGGAAGTACTGCTCGTCAAAGACCCTCCGGAAGTCCTCCCATGATAATGGTGCTGAGGATGGAGGGTGAGTCTGTTGTTGAGTCTTCCACTAAAACCCAGCCTCTCCGACCAAAAGATATGTGCGCTAACCTGACCTGATCCTCAGGTGGAATCTCCATACCCTCACAGGCCTTCTCCACCTCAAACAGCCACCTCTCTGCCACTGCTGTATTTCCTTCCCCATGGAAGGTGGGCGCCATCCTCCGAAACCTCTCGAGTTGCTCAAATGGTGAAACACGTGTGCTTGAGGATCCTCCCTATGTAGCTCTTTGCATATGAATTGTCGGTACTGGACGAGACGACTGTATTGCTATGTCCGCTTGGACTACTGCAGTTGTTGTCGTGTAGACAGAGTGCATAGCCTGCATCTCTACCCGAACTTGCTATGTAATATGCTCGGTGAGACATGGATTAACTATTCAAAAGGTGCTCTAAACTAGATTTTTATCTTAAATCTAGGTCCACCTCATTGAGATGATCACAACGCCTCTTTCAGATTGTGATCTGGACCTCTATAACTCCTGGAATCATGTTTTTTATGAATGGACGGTCAAAAGAACTCAAAATCAGGAAGAAAAAAAAAAAAGGCCCGCCGCACATGCGGGCGTACAAGGTTGATTCATGAAAAAATTGAACATGATTAGGATCTTGTAGGTGAGATATAGTGCCTTAGATTATTTGATCAACTAATCTAGACATGTAACCTTAGATCCAAGGGTTAATTCACTGATTAGAGATCTCGGCAACTTTGAACCATTGGATTTCTGTTATATACAAAGACATTAAACATGCTAATCACCATTCTCATGCTTTAAAACTCAACCCAATAGTTGGATTGAATAGAAACCCCAAATTTTGAGTGCGTGAACCCTAAATTCGATAGTCCAAAATTAGATCTGGTCGTGTATGAAGAGATTAAGGATATTGATCCACGAGAAGTAACTTGTAAGCTTATAGACTAGTAATTTTATATATTAAAGAGTGATTTGGATCCTGGATTGAAAATTAGCAGTGTAGATCTATGTCTCTAGCAATTATTGAAGAATTAATTAATGTTCCTCAATCGGGAAAAACGTATCAATAGATTGAATGGTCATGATCGCATTGATCTACGCTAAGTAGTGATGGAATAGTGATCTATTGCCAATCTTAACCATGAATATTCACAAAAGATCTAGATTGTAAGCCATGAAAAAATGTAATATAAACATTTGTATGTTCACAGATTTACATGTAACCAAGGATAAAAAAATTGAGCTGTTAATCTTACCCATTGATTAATAAGTGGATTTGATGGTTATGAAGCTAGTGGAATAGATAAACACCACACCATATGGGTGGAATTAAGATTGTCATGTTTCTAGGATATCTTGAATTTTAATTTTTATGAAGTGTTTCAGAGTATATGTTAGATGAAGTAATTTTGCATGTTGTGTTGTATAATGATTAAATTGATTATGCAAAAATGCATGTTATTCATTGTGTGTTTAGTAAGAAATGTTAAAGACTATGATCCATATGATCATAAATGTGGTTAAAATCAGGCAACTTGTGAGAGTTTGCCCTGATTTTTGTATAGACTACGTTATGTTCATACAGTTAAAATTAGGAGACTGATGAGAGTTGGTCCTAGTTCGTGTATAGGCAATTTTATGTCTGCCTGGTCATGCCACGCATCGATGCGTGGCACACTAGTGGTGCACATGCGCTCGCCAGTCTGTCGCCGATCATCGTTGCTGGGGACGGTGACCGGACTGGTTTGCCTTCGCCGGATATGACCGCTGGAATCTTGTTGTCGGTGAGCCCAAGTGCCCTATTTTTTGCAATTTTTACACCATTTTGCTCAATTTTTCCTGTACATTTCATTTTCAAACTCCATCTTAACAAATTCCTTCATTATTTGCCATTTTTACACGATTTTTGCCACGCTCCTAAAAACCCTCATCTTACTGTTTTATTGGTTTTTCAGCGTCCCTAACCGTCCAATTACCATAAAAACTAATGGATTTGTTCTTTGCATCATCATATACAAGATGAACGGTTCAGATCATCATCTGACACCATTTCATTGACTTATTTCATTGATATCAGTAACGCCTAAAACATACTAAAAAATGGCAAGTCCACGCCGTTTTTCGGCGAAATAAGGTAACTAATCTTTAGAAAAGAGAGGGGAATAGAGGGGACGATCCTACCTTGGTGGTGCAGTTACCTATGATGGCTATCGCCAGAGCTGGCCGTCGCTGGTGGCTCATACAACCAGAGTGTTACAGAAAAACGAGTGGGGTAGGTGCATTTAACACCCCCCCCTAAATGTGTTGTGGGTGCCTGTCCTATCACAGACATCTATGATGACTCTGTGGGCTCACTTGCAAATTGACGGTTCTACCCCTCTAAATAATTTTATTTAAATACAAAAATTAAAATAATTTTCCATTTTTACTCCAATCTTTGATTTTGGCGTTTTTAGTGGCATTGGACTCCATTTTTCGAGCACATGTCAATTATATTAAGGTTTTAACTCGAGATTCCATCTCTAAATTTCTCAAATTTTCAAAATTCATAAAATTAATTATTCTAGAATTTAAAATAGTGAATGTTACAATATATTTGTTCTAATATGACGAGGCGGCATCTATACTTCAAAACAAAATGCATATAAGAAATTTCCTAAATTATTTAAGTTAAGATGTCATTATGACTCGTCATTTCATCTTTGATACACTTTGACTCCTTAGTGTGTTTGGAGATGAGTAGTATGAACCTTATGCTCTGATACCAATTGTGAGGACCAAGAATTTTGACCCCCTTTTTTTCTTTCATGAAAACTAAATACTAAAATTATACATTTCTATCTAAAATTTAGCAGAGTTTCCTCTATTTTTCAGTATTTTTCAGACTTTAGTATTTAACTCATGCTTTGCGAAAATACCTGATAGCATTCATAAGATTTAATATAATATAAGGATTTAAATATTTTCTTTCTTTCAGAAGCGTATACTAATCACAGCCCCAAACACACTCATTAGTCAAAATCTATTAACTATTAAGTACAACAATGTATCTTTAATAACAACCAGACAAGTCTTTATTTCAATTAGAAAGTAAACTGACACACCCCACCCACCGTGTGGGTGGGGTCCACAGTAACAATATTGTTCGCTTTGGGTCGGGGCCCGCACGACTTTGTTCTCACCCTAGCTTCCCAGGGTAAAACGTGTTATTATTGTGAGGAGTGTTCCCACTCGTTATCACCTAGCCCAACTCCCCTCTCCAGGCGGTATGGGACTAACTCTCAACCGTCACCCACTCGGCCTTCTCCGCTTTACCGCCATCATGGTACCTCACGGTGTCTAAGCCGGCAAGGCTAGATCTCTCCCCCTTAGGGGACACATGCCCTTGTGTGACTGAGGCACGCATGCGGTTACCCACCCATCACCACGAGGAGACTGGAATCTAGCCTTGCCGGCTCAGGCACTGTGAGGTACCGTGATGGCGGCAAAGCAAAGAAGGCCGAGGGGGTGACAGTTGAGAGTTAGTCCCAAACTACCTGGAGAGGGGAGTTGGGCTAGGTGATAAGGAGTGGGAACACTCCTCACAGTAACAACTCATTTTACCCTGGGAAGCCAGGGTGAGAACAAAGCCGTGCGAGCCCTGGCCCAAAGCGGACAATATTATTACTGTGGACCCCACGGTGGGTGTGGTGTGTCAAATGGTATCAGAGCCAGTCTCCTCGTGGTGATGGGTGGCTAACCGCATGCGTGCCTCGGTCACACGAGGGCGTGTGTCCCCTAAGGGGGAGAGGTCTAGCCTTGCCGGCTCAAGCACCATGAGGTACTGTGATGGCGGCGAAGCAGAGAAGGCCGAGGGGTTAACGGTTGAGAGTTAGTCCCATACCGCCTTGAGAGGGGAGCTGGGCTAGGTGATAAGGAGTGGGAACACTCACACTAACAACGTGTTTTATCCTGGGAAGCCAGGGTGAGAACAAAGCCATGCGGGCCCCGGCTCAAAGCAGACAATATTGTTACTGTGGGCCCCACGATGGGTGGGGTGTGTCATAAACGATGTCACACCCTTTGCTAGTTTTAAAGATCTCTTCAATTAGTCGCTTTTTTCTCCTTGTTAGAACTTCCACTTGAAATTGTGGGTTGTAAGGGGGGTGAGTACAACGACTCACAATGGGAATTTACAAGGTTAGATAAAACCATGTCAATCACAATCCATATCTATTCAGTATAATTTATAAGATATAAGATTTTCATACTAACTCCATCAATATCCATATAAATCAAATTACATAGAATAGAATTGTTAAGTATAACTTAATATATCCCAAGATGTTGTTCATAAAATTCAATAAAACTCCAAGGACAGAGAGATTTTAATAAAACAGTTCAGCATCATTAATCACAATCTATCGAAACATCGACTATCAAAGTTGATCACTAATATTCCAAGATATCCTGACATGTACAAACATGTCTCACATAAAATAAAAAATTAAAAATTAAAACAAAACATAATGCCCACCAGCAAGCTGCGGCTTTGCTATGCATCAGAATCGTTCCTCGTTACCTCAGCCACTACACCGCCTGCATGGGAAGGAACAGATCAATGCAGGATGGAGTCTATCCCATGTCCTCTACCCTTGAATCATATACTGGTATCTATATCAAAAGGAACCAAGGGCCAAGCTGGTCCTATGTCATACATAGCTAGCATGAGTGTCTAACAGACCACTCACCTGGTGTAAAACAATTCTCGAGAGTCTAACTGATAACTCAAGATATTTCTAATATTTATGTGTATGCCTAACTAATAATTCCACAAATCCAGTTACGTATTTAAACATAACAATAACATTCTAATATATAATCATTGGAATGTTTTCGAATACAACACCATCCTCAAGTAGGCATTCACATCAAAATCTTTGTTTTACAAAAGCAAAATTTTAAGGTCCAAATCAAATTCTTTTATTTCTTTAAAAGCATTACTTCATTATATATGAAAGTCATAGATTCTCATCATTGAATTACAAGTAAACTAAGACATGTTATATATATATGTAGTAATTTTATTGTTAACATTTTCAACTAATGTATACTAGCACTTTTTGCACATTTGTTCTCATATCTATTTAGTATTCATACTTAAGATGCTTATATATAATAACATTCAGACTAATAAACTATGTTTTAAATTAACAAATTTGAAAGGATCATAAGTTCTAATTTTATAATTTTTCTTGTATTATATAAATTTGTAGTTTCGATGACGTATATTTTTCAAGAAAAATAGTTTATAGGTAATAAAAGTAAAATGAATATAGTTACTAGTTTGATCATTTAGCTCAAGGTTTAGTAGTCAAGATCGAAACCTTGTGCCATCTTTTTTTAAGAAATTTTGACTCTATTACTAGTTTCGCACTTGTACGGAGTCATTAAATGTTGATAAGATACTAGTGAATAGCAGATCTACTCTTAAATAATATTTATACTAATTTAATGACTGAAGCAAAATGTCCAACAACAATTCTGTTTGTTCTGTGATTGATCTTTCCAATGTATTACTTAATGCTAAGGAACATTTAAGATGTCTAATATTGAACCTTAGTAACAGCCTCCATCATATGGTGTTACTCTTCTTCGAGAGTTTGATAAAATAGTCATAAGCTAGTCAGTATATAAAGTTTCTCACTTTCTATATATCAATATAGGATTTTATTTGGAGTTTGCCAGTATATCAATGTCATATAGTAACTACTACTGTCAGAAATTTAGTGATTCTTACTAATTGATTAAATTAAATCATAGCGTAGTTTACATATTTGAATTATCATGCATAAAACTATGTATATATATCTGTGTGTGTGTGTGGTCCAAAGTTTATTGATTTATAACTACAGTAAAAGAGGTGGATTGCTTCAAAGCTTTCCATTCTTTATAAGACTAGATCATATAATAAAAAGAAAACAAGGACTAATACATAAATTGTTGTTCAATCCAATGGATGAATACAAGTTTCATTTATACAAAATTTTGCTAGTTAATTTCTTATACAATATCAAAGTCATAGCAGATCGCATACTATAATACTAAATCAATTTCTAACCTTGTAATATTTATAGAATTTTCTACTAAAATTAGTCAAACCTATGCTTAAAATAGATATGGAATCATCAATTTCTGTTAGCTAAACATCAAACTTAAACCATATAAATATAATAAACTATCTATCAGAGAACAATAACATATAGACAGTTATTAAATAATTCTCTCAACATTACAATTTTTCATTGAAGGTTTCAAGCATGATTCAGTAAACATAATCTGAATTGAAATAATTTTATAATCAAATCAGTTTATATGTGTGTGTGTGTGTGTGTGTATAATTCAATTTATCATAGTCTAAAGTACATAATTGTTCATATATATGCAGTTTACTGACTAAGATTTTCTGACCATATCAAAACCCACCATCATAGAATATTTTATTTTATTTGAACTGTTTTAACCTACAAATACTGATTGATGTTTCTAACACTAACATGTTTCCTTAGATACAAACTTAATTCAGTAAAACTTGACGTTTATTTTTTTAACTATACCGTTACTCTTTAAAAGTTCAGGGTAATGGATTGTCATTCTAAATAAGAAACCAATTCATAAGAGGATTTATATAAAATTTGTCCACTTGTTATGTTGACAAATTTTGGAATGACAAGTTGTTTATATAAAAATATGATTACAACAACTTAAACTACTGATTCCCATAAATAAAAAAAACAAAGTTAATTTTATTTACTCGATTAATGTTTGGAAGTTCCATAATAACAAGTTACTAAGATACAAAATAAAATAATTTTTTTTTTAAACTAATCAATCCAGTAAACAAAACTTTGAAATTTATTTTAATCATACAATTTCTATTAGAAATTTCTCTATATCAGATCTACAAGATTCTAAAATCTAAGTTACTAATTCTATTAAAATTCAAAATTAGTTTCAACTACAAAATCATTGTATGCAACCTCAGAAAAACAAATGGTTAGCATACAAAATGTTATTCACAAATTTAAGCATACTGATTTTTAGCAAAAATAGAAATAAATTTTAGTTACATATTTTTTTTTTAAGTTTAGAATAACATATTATTATTATACAAAACATGATTCAAAGATTCAAACTAACCATTTTTAGTAAAAATCGAAGTTAACTATAACCATATTACTAATTAAAAAAAAAAAAAAGCAAACAAGAAGGTTAAACCTAAACAAGTAAAATCCCACTTTTCCCCTTACCTATAAATGCTATTTCCCTTTTCTTTTTCTTTTATCTGTTCTTGAATCGAATGAGAAAATAGGAATATAAACCTTCGTTTTATCGTGAATCCCTCACCAAAAACCATGTGCGCTCCTCCAAGCTAGGTCTCTTCTGGTTTCCTACTAAAAAATCCCCTTTCCTCTTTGGGTCTTCCTCTTCTAGGGCTTCCACACAAAAGCCCTTTTCTTCTTCTTCTTAGTGTTTTTCTTCTCTCTCAGGGATTTTGCATTTTTTCTCTTTCCTTCAAGTTCCTTTACACAGAAATGAAATAAGGGTATATATTTCCTTATTTCATTTCATTTATAACCCCTAGTATTCTCTACATTTTTAACTTACAATAACTTCACTAGTAACAATTGGATCATCATCTAATGGCTATTATTTGTAACAATTTTTAACTCATTGACTTCTCACATCTCCCTCACATGGGATTTGCATTACATCACATGGATTTCCATATTTAGATGTCCACATGGAAAAAATTCGTAATTACCAAATAATTAATTAACTAAAATAAAAAGGTGATTTTCTTCTTAAAAATGGTCAAGGAGATGACTTGAAGTTCAAACCTCACCTTAACAAGTTATACTTGGGACCGCTTGGCTACCCCTAACTTATGTCATCAAGTCTTACTAGATTAAAGTTTTATTTAGTAATATTCTAATTATACATAATTTATTTAACAAGTTAAAATCAGGAAAAAAATTGGGTTTATTTCTGCTCACATTTACATTGTAATCATTAATAATTGACTTTAAAAATTTTCATAATTTCTTAATGTAATGTTTCTTTATTTCTCATAAATGTGGGCCATTAATATCTTTCCTCCTTTTAGGAATTTCGTCCTTAAAATCCTGTTACTAAACTTATGTTATACATTAGAAAACATATAAGTAAAACTACTTCTCATATCTTCCTCAATTTCCCAAGTAGCTTCGTCAACAGAATGATGTTGCCATAGAACTTTGACGAAATGAATTGTCTTATTCCTTAGAGTCTTTTTTTGGTAATCCAAAATCTTTAGTGGTCTCGTTTCGTACATCAGGTCTGGCTGTAGTTCCTTAGGTATTTGATCAAGAATATGCGTCATATCAGGAATGTACTTCCTCAGCATCCACACATGGAAGAAATTATGTACGTTTGACAATTGAGGTGGTAATGCTAAATGATATGCAACCTTCCTGATCCTCTCCAATATCTGAAATGGTCCAACAAACTTTAGACTCAACTTTCCTTTCACTCCAAATCTCATGACTCCTTTCACTAGTGAGACTTTAAGGAAAACATCATCTCTAACCTCAAACTCGAGATCGCGGCATCTCTGATCTACATAACTCTTCTGTCTACTATGTGTTGTCAACAACCTCTTCCTGACTAGCTTGACCTTTTCGGCACACTGTTCGATCAATTCAATCTTCACAAATTGTCTCTCTCCAACATCACTTCAACTAGTAGGTATTCTGCATGGTCATCCATACAATGCTTCATACGGAGTTATGCCTATACTAGAATGATAACTATTATTATGGGCAAATTCAATCAAAGGCAAGTGTTCATCCCAGCTACCCTTCCAATCTATAGCACAAGCTCATAGCATGTCCTCAAGTGTTTGAATCATCCTCTCTGACTGTCAATCAATCTGTGGATGGAATGCTGTACTAAATGTTGTGGCTATGTGTAGTCCGTCCTGTACACTCTGTCAAAAGTGAGATGTGAAACGACTATCTCTTTCTGATATGATAGTTAAAATAATTCCATGTAGACTCACTATCTCCTTAATGTAAAGTCTGGCCAAACTTTCCAAAGATTGCCTCTATCTTACTGGTAGGAAGTGTGCAAATTTGGTCAATCTATCCACGATAGCCCAAATCATATCATGTCCACTAGAGGTTCTAGGTAGTCCAACTACAAAGTCCATCGTAATGTGATTCCATTTCCACTTTGAAAGTTCCAAAGTTTGTAGAAGTCCTGTTGGTCTTTGATGTTCTGCCTTTACTTGTTGATAAGTAAGACATTTAGCAACACAATTTTCAATATCCTTCTTCATTCCATTTCACCAAAAACTCCGTTTTAGATCCTAATACATCTTATGCTTCCATTAGCTTCTTTACTGAACCCTTCACTACCCACTAATGCCTGGGTCTCCTCACAATCCATTTTTGCTTGGAGAATTCGATCTATAAACAAACTGATATGTTCATCAACACTCCATGAGATTTTTGACTCAGAGCATCCGCGACCACATTCGCCTTCCCAGGGTGATATATAATTGAAAAGTCATAATCTTTCAAGTATTCTAACCACCAACTTTGTCTCATATTAAGGTCACTCTATGTGAATATATACCTCAGACTCTTGTGATATGTGTATACTTCAAACTTTTCTTCATAGAGATAGTGTCGCCAAATCTTAAGTGCAAACACTACTGTTGCCAACTTCAAATTGTGTGTCGCGTAATTTACTCCATGAGTCTTTAGTTGTCTAGATGCATATGCTATATGTCACACCCATGTCCTAAAGAGTAGATTAAAATGTGAATTGGTGCATTAATCTTCCCAAATACGGTGAAACAGGACAACCAGTGAAAATTTTATGAAAATTCAAGTAATTAAAAAGTAAAAATCAAGAACATTGAAAATTGAAAATTGATGATGAAAGGTTGTTTATTAAACTATGCTCGATGAGAGCTTTTCAATGACACTAAGAATGTGTGAAACAAAGACCGAGAACCAAAGATCAAAGAGTTTTACCACTGATGTGAAGGGGGTCTAAATTGATAATGACACTCCCTCTAGTGATCGTGACTCGGAGAGTCACATCGAAATGCCTCTACACGCGGGAGTTGAACTCACCGCGTGGAGCTCTACTTCCACGGGTCAAAGATAGCCAGAGATGGGGAAAAGTCCCTGCCGTCGACTTTTCTCCCTTTCCTAGTTTTTCCATTTCTCGATCAAGATTCACACACTCACAAACCCAGCCTACCCTCATCTCCAGCATACCTGACGATGTGATCCTCTTCCTCACGTCAATCCCGTCACCCCTCACCCCTCACCCCACACACCCGCAAAACCCTCTCCCTCTCTGACAATTATCGTGGTTTCACTGTGACTGTGCTTCACGCGTGGACAACGTCGGTAGTGGCATTCCGTAAACCTAAAGCAACTAACCCTAAGCCGAGCTAGCAAGGAGATCAGACAATAGGTGGGTTCTCTCTCCCACTCCAAACCATTCATCTTGTTCAGTGAATGTTTATGAGTGAAACCCCTATGGTTTCATGAAGATCCATCAAGGAATGGCACTTGAATCTACAAAAAATAATAACACCAGTGAAATTTAAAAATCGTTGAAAAATTCGGCCAAAAATGATTATTTGGTAGAAATTAAAGAGAGAAAATGCTGAAAAACAAAAATTCATCAAATTCCAAATAGTCCCATGTAAATTTTTTACAAAAACACCATTGTCTATGTCGCCGTCAACAACTGTAATCCGATCACCTTGTCTGGCGAAGGCGACATTTTCAAGCAAACCCCCAAAAATATGAAAATATGAAAAATTTTCATTTTTGATAAATCAAAACTGATCTTTTCATCCACGAAGACCAATCGTCGATCAGGAATCAATCAGTCCTTGAAATTGTGATCGAAAACTTATTAGTGCATAGGGAAAAACTTAGATCTTAGCATCCGACTATTAAAAATATGATCAGAATGTAGATCTAGGTAAAATGTGACTCTAATTACTCATCAATAAAGAATTATGACTAAAATGACAGGCCAATTATAGACAAATCGATCAAACATCTTGTATGACTACCCAATACTCGATCAATGATGATCTAAGATCAGGAAAGGAGATCAAACCATGAATTATGATTAAAAGCATTGAATTATGAAATAACGTACCTAAGACGTTGGAAATTGAGACTTCTAGAGGTACGCTTTTGATCTGGACTGTCAATTTAAGGTAAAAGGTGCTGATCTAATTAGATAGTGACTAATTGGTGTACAAATCGTCAATCTAGATACATGAGATTAGATCAATGACATTATGAATAGAGAGCTAGAAGTGATTATAGCAAATTGCATGAAATTCTGAAATCTACTTAAAAACTTATATTCGTCGCAAAGGTTTGAGTGCGGTGTGAATGACGTTGACAATTGAATTTGGAGTTGTACCTTAAGCATAGGCAAGGACCCTAAACCCTTCTTTATCCTTAAATTCTTGTTGATCTATTGACTTGAAATTAATACAATGAATGTTTATAATAAATAGATTGTCATATTAGATGAATGGATGATATGAATTTCAAGGACTTATTGAAACTGCATTGTGATATCCTCATTTACTATGCTTAATTGTTATGATGATATAAATTGTGATAGAATAATCAATCCCGAGATAGTAAGCCTGAGGGCCACTTGATAAGCTACGATGATGCATTCTAAGATGGTAAACCCTGAGGGAAAGGTCTTGACACACCCCACCCACCGTGGGGTCCACAGTAACAATATTGTCCGCTTTGGGCCCACTGGGCCCGCACGGCTTTGTTCTCACCCCGGCTTCCCAGGGTAAAAGGCCTTGTTACTGTGAGGAGTGTTCCCACTCCTTATCACCCAGCCCAGCTCCCCTCTCCAGGCGGTATGGGACTAACTCTCAACCGTCACCCCCCTCGACCTTCGCCGCTTCGCTGCTTCGCCGCCCCCCTTGAGGTCACGGTGCCTCACAGTACCTCACGGTACCTCAGCCGGCAAGGGCTAGATCTCTCCCCCTTAGGGGACACACGCCCTCGTGTGACCGAGGCACGCATGCGGTTAGCCACCCATCCCCACGAGGAGACTGGCTCTGATACCAAATGACACACCCCACCCACCGTGGGGTCCACAGTAACAATATTGTCCGCTTTGGGCCCACTGGGCCCGCACGGCTTTGTTCTCACCCCGGCTTCCCAGGGTAAAAGGCCTTGTTACTGTGAGGAGTGTTCCCACTCCTTATCAACCAGCCCAGCTCCCCTCTCCAGGCGGTATGGGACTAACTCTCAACCGTCGCCCCCTCGGCCTTCGCCGCTTCGCCGCTTCGCCGCTTCGCCGCCATCACAGTGCCTCACGGTGCCTGAGCCGGCAAGGCTAAGATGGCCTGAGGGTTGGCCTTGTGAGGGGACCCAAGATGGTCTGAGGGCGGGACGCAGGAGAGTTAGTCCCACATCGGCTAGGGGGGGTGATGGGCCTGGGTTATAAGGGGGTGTTCTCCCTTCACAGCAGAGACGCGTTTTCCCCTGGACGCGGGGGAAGGACCAAAACCCGTGGCACGTGAGTGCGCACGGGACAATATCTATCTTTGGGGGCGACGGCTGTGACAAGTGGTATTAGAGCCAAACCCCGACCCCGAGGGTGGATGGCTAGCCGCACCGTCGCTCGTGTGGTGACACACGGGGGCGTGTGTCCCGTAGGCGGGAGATGGCTACCGTGCCAAGATGGCCTGAGGGTTGGCCTTGTGAGGGGACCCAAGATGGTCTGAGGGCGGGACGCAGGAGAGTTAGTCCCACATCGGCTAGGGGGGTGATGGGCCTGGGTTATAAGGGGGTGTTCTCCCTTCACAGCATAGACACGTTTTCCCCTGGACGCGGGGGAAGGACCAAAACCCGTGGCACGTGAGTGCGCACGGGACAATATCTATGCTGGGGGCCCGACGGGGCTGTGACAGGTCTACCTGGTCGCTTGTGACTATAGTGGAGCTACCCAAGACGGTAAACCCTGAGGAACAAATTGTCAGTTATTAAGCCTCCCAAGATGGTAAACCCCAAGGGAAAGGGCTGCCTAGTCCTTTGGGATCACAGTGGAGCAGCCCAACATGGTAAATCTTGAGGGATGAGCTAGCAGACTTGAGTCTCGCAAGATGGTAAACCCTAAGGGAAAGGGCTGCCTAGTTGGTTACAACTATAGTGGAGTCGCTCAAGATGGTAAATCTTGATGGTCTAGCTACCTTGTTTATGATACTCATAGTGGGCCGCCCAAGATGGTAAACCTGAAGGGAGATGACTACTGGATCATGGTGATAATGTCATGCATGTTTACTGTTGCTAAGAAAACCATTAAATAAATATGCAGCTCTATTGAATGTTATACTTATGGTTCGCATTTTAATTTAGAATGAAGTTCATAACCTATTTATTCATCTATTGAAACAGAAGTGAATAACCTATGGTTGGACATGAATGGGGAATTGATATTGGATGTGCTTGTTTGTGTGCCATGGCTATTGCTTCATATATGAATTTAGAATAAACTGAAATTCTGTTCTAATACCCATATGTTTTACATGATAATACATGCTAGCTACTTTGTAGATGATGAGTTAAAATGGAAATGAATGTTCCATGGTTGGGTTTGAATGTGCATTTGAGCGTAGCTCGACAAGAATGGTATGGTATGCATGGGTTTAGTTCTTTTCCTTTACTGGGCTTTGCAGCTCACCTTATTATTTTGCAGGTACTAATCAAGTGGATAAAGGGAAGGTTGTTGATTGAAGCCTAACTGAAGATGAAAAATTTTGTACTGTATATGTATGCTAACATTGAGTATGAGTTATGTCTTGTTATTTGATAATTAACCTTGTGCATTCTATATGTTTTATGTTGATGGGGCATGTATGAGACTCGCTTGAACTCCTAGTTAGTAAGTAGGTGTTAGTGATGTATTATAATAGATAATATGGAGACTGAGTCTCCCTTAAGGGATTTATAACTGTTATATTATCTATTAGGTAAACCGCATTTCATGCATTAAATGCATAAGTCTGAAATATAGGGGAGACTCTGCCAAAATTTTGATAGAATTTAATAGTTAAAGGAGAAAAAGATTTTATCAGTTGAACCGTGACTTGCACGGGATAAGAGCACTTAGCTCTCTCAATGCTTCCACTGTGGCATGGAAATAAAAATTAAAAAAAAAAATGCAAGGCCATGTAGGCCTTGCTTAACTAAATCACTATGCTTGATTATGTTAAATCGTGGCCTCGAGGATTGGGGTTGCAACACTATAACTTTCCCATGTTGCATGTGTATACATCCTAAGCCTTTTCTTGAAGCATCACTATACACTACAAAGTCTCTTGTACCCAAGGGTAATGCCAAAATAGGAGCCGATGTGATCCTCTTCTTCAACTCTTAAAATCTCTGCTTAGTGCTCACATTGACTTGTCCACTCAAACTTATTGTTATTCCTAGTTAATTTGGTCATTGGTTGAGATATTCTGGAAAACCCTTCACTGAAACATCGATAATACCTTGCTAAACCCAAGAAACTTCTAATATCCGTAATAGTCTTCGGTCTCTCCCACTTTATAATGGCTTCTATTTTTGCGAGATCCACTAAAACTCCTTCCTTTGAAATAATATGACCAAGGAATTGTACTCTGTTTAGCCAAAACTCACACTTGTTGAATTTTGCATATAATTGATGCTCTTATAGTGTGCTAAGAACAATCCTGAGATGCTCCCTATGCTCCTCCTCACTAGATGAGTAAATAAGGATGTTATCGATGAACGCTATTACAAACTGGTATAGATATTTCTAGAATACGGGGTACATCAAATCCATAAATGCTATTGGGGCATTTGTTAGTCCGAATGGCATCACCAAAAACTCATAAATGTCCATATCGGGTCCGAAAGGCTCTTTTAGGAATATCCTCATCACGTATCCTCATCTGATGGTATCCTGAACTCAAATCAATCTTTAAGAATACTCTCGCATACTGCAATTGATCAAAGAAGCCATCTATACGTGGTAAAGGATACTTATTCTTAACCATAACTCTGTTTAGCATTTGGTTGTAAATACATAACTGCATAGATCCATCATCCTTCTTTAAAAATTGTACTAGAGCTCCCCATGGTGATACACCTAGTCAGATGAAACCCAGATCCAATAATTCTTACAGTTGTTCTTTGAGTTCTTTCAACTCTGAAGGTGCCATACAATAGGGTGCCTTTGAGATGGGAGATGTACCAAGTATTAGCTCTATAGTAAAGTCCATCTCTCTCTTTGGCGGCAACCTTGGCAACTCATCTAAAAACACTCCTCCAAAATCCTATACAACATCTTTGTCTTCTAACTTTTGTGTTGACTCCTGAGTCCCCGCCATAATGACCAAGCATGCGCTATGGCCAATGAGCTTTGTGGCCTTCATAGCAGATATAACATGAATTCCTAACGTGTCAAGTCTGCCTTGAAAAGTGTAAGTGCTGCCATCTATCTCCTCTAATCATACCCTCTTCTTTTGATAATCGATCGTAGCTCCATATCTTGACAACCAATCCATTCCCAATATGACGTCAAAGTCTATCATATCGAATATGATTAGGTTAGCTAAGAATTCTATCTCCCATTTGAATCCCTATATCACAGATGTACTTATCTGAAATAATGGGTCCTCCATGTGGTATATTGATCACTAAACTAGACCCCAAAGGTAATATATTACAATTCAAATTTGATGCAAAGTGTCTTGATATGGAAGATTGTGTAGCACCTGAATCTCTTAATATTCTAGCAAGCTGACCAAGGATGGGTAAAGTACCTTCGACGACTACATTTGAATCTCTGGCCTACTCAGTAGTCGAGCAAAAACCTGTCCCTGACCACACAGTACACTTTCCAGTTTTTTAGGCTGATTTTTGTTCCTTTTCTTAAGACAGTTGCTTATAAAATGACCCTTCTCTCCACAACTAAAACACCTCCTCTCTTTGACATAACACGACTTCCCTGGATGCTTCTTTCCACAGTGTTTGCAAATGTTTAGATCAACTTCCCTTATTTTGAAATCTGGCCTTCACGGTGGTATAGAAAGAAGTGGAGCCACTGCTTTAAGTGGCTATTTAGGAATGATCGGCTGCTTCCCTTTCTAGTTCTGTCTATTTCCTCTAGTAGGAAAATTTTCTGCTTTCATCTCCCTTAACTCTCTCTCACATAGAGGCTAACTCAACAGCCTTCACCAAAGTAGTTGGTTGTGACATGAAAATACGACTTCGAATAGTTGTGTTCAACCCACAGACAAACTTCTGAGCAACTCTGAGCTTAGTGGGGCAGACCTTTGGTGCAAATCTCCTTAATTTAGTGAAACGAGTCTCATACTCACTGTCATAGAACCTTGAACCAGGTTCATAAAATCTCTCTCTTTCGCCTCCACAATGTGAGGCAGATAATATTTTTGTTCAAAAACTCTCTGAAACTCATCCCACATAATGACTTCAACGTCTGAGAAATACGTTCGCTCTATAGTTGGCCACCAATGTGCAACTTAACCTCTCAATGCGAAGGCAGCAACAGTGACTTGTCATTCTTCTAGCACCATCATCCCTTTAAATAATCTCTCGATCTCATAGACCTAGGTGTCAACTGCCTTGGCCCCCTCAACTTCAAAAAACTTTGGTGCAATCTTCTTGAATGAACAAGTCACTCTTACCCCCTGTAGAAGAACCCTCTTCTGATGATACTTGTAGCTTCTGTTTCATTTGTTGAAATATTAATTGCATCACTTCACTAACTAAATCTACTGGCGCACCCTCACTTGGTTGTGCATGTACCAGTGGTTCCAATACATGCTATTGAACCTCCATTGGTACAATTTCAGGTGCAAATGCAGGTGCTCGATTCCTAACAATACTAGACTCTTCTGCAAGGACAGATATATTTGTCCTACTACGATGAGGCTGCATTTGTATTTCAACACAAAATGCGTATAAGAATTTTCTAAATTATTTAAGTTAAGATGTCCCTATGACCTTTGATACACTTCGATTCCTTAGTGTATTTGGCTATGAGTAGTATGAACCTTATGCTGTAATACCAAGTGTGACGACCTAGAATTTTGACCCCCTTTTTTTCATTTGAAAACTAAATACTAAAATTATACATTTCTATTAAAAATTCGGTAGAGTTTTCTCTGTTTTTTGGACTTTAGCATTTATGCATGCTTTGCAGAAATACCTGATAGCATTCATAAGATTTAATATAATATAAGGATTTAAATATTTTCTTTCTTTCAGAATCACATACTAATCACAGCCCCAAACACACTCATTAATCAAAATCTACCAACTATTAAAATACAACAATGTATCTTTAATAACAACCAGACAAGTCTTTATTTCAATTAGAAAGTAAACAGAGTCACACCCTTTGCTAGTTTTAAAGATCTCTTCAATTAGTCGCCTTTTTCTCCTTGTTAGAACTTCCACCTAAAATTGTTCGTTGTAAGGGGGTTGAGTACGACGACTCACAATGGGAATTTATAAGGTTAGATAAAACCATGTCAATCAAAATCCATATCTATTCAGTATAATTTATAAGATATAAGATTTTCATATTAACTCCATCAGTATCCATATAAATCAAATCACTTAGAATAGAATTATGAAGTATAACTTAATACATCCCAAGATGTTGTTCATAAAATTCAATAAATCTCCAATTACATAGAGATTTTAATAAAACAATTTTGCATCATTAATCACAATCAATAGAAACATCAACTATCAAAGTTGATCACTATTATTCTAAGATATCCTGACATGTGAGAACATGTCTCACATAAATAAAATAAAATAAAAATAAAACATAATGCCCATCGACAAGCTGTGGCTTTGCTACGCATCAGAATCGTGCTCGAATACCTTGGGCACTACACCGCCTCCATGGAAAGGAATAGATCAATGCAAGATGGAGTCTATCCCATGTCCTCTACCCTTGAATCATATACTGGTATCTATATCAAAAGGAACCAAGGGCCAAGCTGGTCCTATGTCATACATAGCTTGCATGAGTGTTTAACCGACCACTCACCTGGTGTAAAACAATACTCTAGAGTCTAGCTAATGACTCGAGTTATTTCTAGTATTTATGTGTATGCCTAACTAATTATTCCACAGATCCAATTACGTATTTAAACATAACAATAAAATTCTAATATATAATAATTGAAATGTTTTTTAATACAACACCTTCCTCAAGTAAGTATTCACATTAGAATTTTTATTTTACAAAAGCAAAATTTTAAGGTCCAAATCAAATTATTTTATTTCTTTAAAAGCATTACTTCATTATATATGAAATTCAGAGATTCTCATCCTTGAATTACAAGTAAACTAAGACATGTTATATGTGTGTGTGTGTGGTAATTTTATTGTTAACATTTTCAACTAATGTATACTAGCACTTTTTGCACATTTGTTCTCATATATATGTAGTATTCATACTTAAGATGGTTATATATAATAACATTCAGAGTAATAAACTATGTTTTAAATTAACAAATTTGAAAGGATCATAAGTTCTAATTTTATAATTTTTCTTGTATTATATAAATTTGTAGTATCGATGACGTATATCTTTCAAGATAAACAGTTTATAATTAATAAAAGTAAACTGAATAGAGTTACTAGTTTGATCCTTTAGCTCAAGGTTTAGTAGTCAAGATCCAAACCTTGCGTCGTTTCTTTTTAGGAAATTTTGACTCTATTACTAGTTTAGTACTTGTACGGAGTCATTAAATGTTGATAAGATACTAGTGAATAGCATATCTACTCTTAAATAAGATTTATACTAGTTTAATGACTAAAGCGAAAGGTCCAACAACAATTCTGTTTGTTTTGTTATTGATCTTTCCAATGTATTACTTAATGATAAGGAACATTTAAGATGTCTAATATTGAACCTTAGTAACAGCCTCCATCATATGGTATTACTCTTCTTCGAGAGTTTGATAAAATAGTCATAAGCTAGTTAGTATATAAAGTTTCTCACTTTCTATATATCAATATAGGATTTTATTTATAGTCTGCCAGTATATCAATGTCATATAGTAACTACTGCTGTTAGAAATCTAGTGATTCTTACTAATTGATTAAATTAAATCACAGCGTAGTTTACATATTTGAATTATCATGCATAAAACTATGTGTATATATATATATATATATGTGTGGCCTAAAGTTTATTGATTTCTAACTACAGTAAAAGTGGTGGATTGCTTCAAAGCTTTCCATTCTACATAAGACTAGATCATGTAATAAAAAGAAAACAAGGACTAATACATAAATTGTTATTCAGTCTAATGGATGAATACAAGTTTCATTTATACATAATTTTGCTAGTTAATTTCTTATACAATATCAAAGTCATAGCAGATCGCATACTATAATACTAAATCAATTTCTAACATTATAATATTTATAGATTTTTCTACTAAATGCAGTCAAACCTATGGTTAAAATAGATATGGAATCATCAATTTCTGTTAGCTAAACATTAAACTTAAACCGTATAAATCTAATAAACTATCTATCACAGAACAATAACATATAGATAGTTATTAAATAATTCTCTCAACATTACAATTTTTCATTGAAGGTTTCAAGCATGATTGAGTAAACATAATCTGAATTGAAATAATGTTATAATCAAATCAGTTTATATATGTATATATATAAATCAATTTATCATAGTCTAAAGTACATAACTGTTCATATATATGTAGTTTACTGACTAAGATTTTCTGACCATTTCAAAACCTACCATCATAGAAAAATCTTTTATTTGAACTGTTTTAACCTACATATATTGATTGAAGTTTCTAACACTAACATGTTTCCTTAGATACAAACTTAATTCAGTAAAACTTGACATTTATTTTTTTAACCATACCATTACTGTTTAAAAGTTCAGGGTAATGGATTGTCATTCTAAATAAGAAACCAATTCATAATTGGATTTATATAAAATTTGTCCACTTATTACTGTTGACAAATTTCAGAATGATAAGTTGTTATATAAAAATATGATAACAACAACTTAAACTACTGATTCCCATAAAAAAAAAAAAAAGTTAATTTTATTTACTCGATTACTGTTTGGAAGTTCCATAATAATAGGTTACTAGGATACAAAATAAAATTCAAAAATTTTAAACTAATCAATCCAGTAAAAGCAACTTTGAAATTTATTTTAATTATACAATTTCTCTTAGAAATTTCTCTATATTAGATCTACAGGATTCTAAAATCTAAGTTACTAATTCTATTAAAATTCAAAATTACTTTCAACTACAAAATCACTATTTGCAACTTTCAGAATAACAAATGGTTAGCATACAAAACATTATTCATAGATTTAAGCATACTGATTTTCAGCAAAAATAGAAATAAATTTTGGTTACATAGTTTTTTTTTTTTTTTTTAAGTTTAGAATAACATATTATTATTATTATACAAAACATGATTAGGAGATTCAAACTAACCATTTTCAGTAAAAATCAAAGTCAACTATAATCATACATA
Organism: Warburgia ugandensis; assembly: GCA_035236585.1. NCBI lineage: Eukaryota > Viridiplantae > Streptophyta > Magnoliopsida > Canellales > Canellaceae > Warburgia > Warburgia ugandensis. The sequence goes on from CP141139.1 coordinate 35,309,207, forward strand.
TACTAATTAAAAACAAAAAAACAAAAAAAAAGCAAACAAGAAGGTTAAACCTAAACAAGTAAAAATCCCACTTTTCCCCTTACCTGTAAACGTTATTTCCCTTTCTTCTTCTTTTTTCTATTCTTAAATTGGATGTGAAAATAGGAATATAAACCTTCATTTTGTCATGAATCCCTCACCAAAAACCATGGGCACTCCTCCAAGCTAGATCTCTTCTGGTTTCCCACTAAAAAATCCCCTTTCCTCTTTGGGTCTTCGTCTTCTAGGGTTCCCACGCAAAAGCCCTTTTTCTTTTTCTTCTTCTTTGCATTTTTCTTCTCTCTTGGGTGCTTTGCGTTTTTTCTCCTTCTTTTGGGTTCCTTTACGCAGAAATGAAATAAGGGTATATATTTCCTTATTTCATTTTAGTTATAACCCCCTAATATTCTCTACGTTTTTAACTTACAATAACTTCACTAGTAACCATTGGATCATCATCTGATGGCTATTATTTGTAACAATTTTTAACTCATTGACTTCTCACATCTCCCTCACATGGGATTTGCATTGCATCACATGGATTTCCATATTTAGATGTCCACATGGCAAAAATTCGTAATTACCAAATAATAATTAACTAAAATAAAAAGGTGATTTTCTTCTTAAAAATGGTCAAGGAGATGACTCGATGTCCAAACCTCACCTTAACAAATTATGCTTGGGACCACTTCGCTACTCATAGCTTCTGTCGTCAGGTCTCACTAGATTAAAGTTTTATTTAGTAATATTCTAATTATACATAATTTATTTAATGAGTTAAAATAAAAAAAAAATTGTTTAGGTTTATTTTCGCTCACATTTACACTGTAATAGTTAATTGACTTAATTTTTTAAAATAATTTCTTAATGTAATGTTTCTTTATTTCTCACAAATGTGGGCCATTACAGATATGGAGACTGAGTCTCATAGGTTGTGTATTTATGTTTATTGTATTTATCAAGTATTGTTGCATCGCATGGGTTATATGCGAATGGTCCAAAATACAGAGGAGACTATCATATTTTCGGTAGAAATAGGAATAACATTTCATTGTTAAATCCATGATGTTATAGTCATATGACTCCCAAGGTTTTGAAATGAACACTTTTTATTCAAGTTTTTCTTTTTTAGTCAATTTTTAAAATTCAAAGTTTTAAAACAGGGATCTCGACTTTTAAAAATTGGTGTGTATATGTTGTGTAAAATCCGAGTTGTCATGACATATGCCAAACCTTTCCCTAAAACATCACTATATACCACAAAATCCACCTCTACCTGATGTTAAAGCTAATATAGGTGCTAATGTGAGCTTCTTCTTTAGCTCTTGAAAACTCTGCTCACATTTCTTGGTCCATTCAAACTTTGTATTTTTCCTAGTTAATTTGGTCATTAGTTGAGCTATTTTTGGAAAATTATTCAATAAATCTTTCATAGCACCCAACTAATCCTAAGAAACTCTAAATCTCCATGATAGACTTTTGTCTCCCCTATTTATTAAAAGCTTTAATCTTAGCGGGAATGATAAAAACTCCTTCCTTTGAGGTCACATGTTAGAGGCATTCCTTGTCCAGCAAGAACTCACACTTACTAAACTTTGCATATAGATAATGTTCCTAAAGTGTGCTGAGTATAATCCTTAGGTGAACCTGGTGCCCCTCCTTACTCCATAAAGAGATGAGAATATTGTCAACAAATACTATCACGAACTGATCTAAATCCTCCTGAAATATGCAGTTCATTAAATCTATAAATGTTGTTGGGAAAATTCGTTAGTCCAAATGGCATTAATAGAAGCTCGTAATGTCCATATCATGTTTGAAACAGCATATTATGGATACCCTCATCCTGTATCCTTGATTGGTGGTAACCTAACCTCAAAAGTCAATCTTTGAGAATACTCTTGCAGACTGCCATTGGTCAAAGAGATCATCAATATGTTATAGGGGGTTCTTATTCTTGATTATTACCCCATTTAACATCCTGTAGTCGATGCATAATTGCATAGATCCATCATTTTCTTAACAAATAACACTGAAGCTTCCCATGACAATATATTCGGCCAGATAAAGCTCAAATCAATCAACCCTTGCAATTCTTCCTTGAGCTCCTTTAGCACTACTGGTGCCAGACAATAGGGTGCTTTCAAGATGGGGGTTCTACCTGGTACTAACTCGATGGTAATGTTCATCTCTCACTTAGGTGGCAACCCTAACAACTCATCCAAAAATACTACTCCAAATTCTCGTACAACATTGATACCCTCTATATTTTGCCTAGACTCCTCTCAAGTTTCCATGTTGACTAAATAAGTTGTATGGCCCCTGGCAACAAGCGTGGTGGTTTTCATTGTAGATATAATAGGTACTCCTGATGTGTCTAGCCTACCATGATATATATATATATATATATATATATATATATTACCCTCTATCTCCTCAAAAGCAACTAAATTCTTCCAACAATTTATCGTGGATCCTTACCTTGATAACCAATCCATACCCAATACAATGTTAAAATTCGTCACATCAAATAGGATTAGGTTAACAATAAACTATCTGTCTTCCATATGAATCCTAACATTACAAATATACTAATATGAAATAACTAGTCCTCTAGATGGTATGTTGACTTCTAGACTAAACTCCAATGGCAATGTAGTGCAATCCAAACTCGATACAAAATGTTGTGATATAAAGGAATGTGTAGCACACTAATCTATTAATACTCTAACATGTTAACCAATAACGGTTAAAGTACCTTCAACAATGGCATTGAATATTCTAGCTTGCTTGGTATCGTGGCAAAAACTAGTCCCTAACCATGAGGTACAATGTCTTACCTCTGAGGTTATTCTCCAGCTTTCTTCTTTGGGCATTTGCTTAGAAAATGACCCTTCTCACCACACCCAAAGTATCTTGACTCCTAAACATAACAAGGTCTCCCTGAATGTCATTTCCCACAAGTTTTGTAGTGACTCTGGTTCATTTCTGTGACAAATCTAATTTTTAAAACACATTTTCATGTTTATTTTCAAAAGATGACATGCTTAGTTTGGAAAAAAAAATTTAAAAATTAAACATAAAAAATGTTTTCTTTGAGATTCATTACTAAAAGCCCGACCATCACTTTCGCTCTCTTACCATATATTCATATATTTTGTTTATAAACTAGATGTTTATTGAATTGATAATAAAAATTCATTTCTTGAAAATAGGACCCATCAAGTGGTTCACACACACAACCCTTATATTTATTTCATAAAATGTCCAAAGTTTACAATCCAAATAACTAACTATATAACACAAGAATTTTAATAAGAGTATGTACGCTTGATCAGTAGTTTGGTTGCTGGTATCCCCTTGTTATATCTATCCACTCCTGTCTATCTGTATCTAAGATATTGTAAACATTCAAACATTTACAATATCTCAAAAAGCTATGCTTGGTAGGGGATTTAAGAAGCATATGGAATTTAAAAACATGATTTATAATCTAATAATTTCTTAATAATTCCAATATCCACATTCATCATATTCCATTTAAATAAAATAATTCAAAATTTCATGAACCATACCTTATATAGCAAATCCATCATGTAATTTCTCACGTGAAATCTTCTATGAATATATTCTCCAATAATTCATATGTACGTAAATTGTTAAAATGGTAAAAATAGTTAATGTCGGAAATAATATTTTCACAATATCTACACCCAAACTATACTGGGTCCAATATCCACACCCTCACTATATTAGGGTATAAAATCATCCAACCTCTATTAAAAAATATCCCTTCATGGGAACATCGACAATGAGCTCATACCGGGCATCTCGTATGCACTATAGTGCAAAATACATAAAGGACTATTATGTTGCAGTTTCAATCCATACAAGCGCTCTTGGATGACTGCCTGTATAATCCACTGATACCAAAGGTGGAAAACATAATATCCATGTTCATATGGGGGGAACATGGCTATAATAGTAGCACCCTTCCCATAATTGTCCTACCTGACTTTTAGCCTCTCTTTGGGCATGGTTCGATATCATCATAAATATAGGATATCGGGTGGCCAAACCCTCATAATTCTCTTAGCATAGTATCCCTAAGCCTATGCCTATCTAAAACAAAATCCACAGGTCTCCATACTTGTATGAAAAATAATAATAATACTAACAGGTTATTTGCTTGTCTATATATAAAATTCATAATAACATTATCATCCTAATTAATTAGGTACTCATATACCAAGGATGTAATTTCTCCATCTTATTTCATGGATAAACATATAATATAAATGGTACCCATGTACATAGAATGTATCTTTCTCAATCCAAATAGATAATGCAATTCCAAATCATGCTTTTCAGATAATAATGATATAATTCTACAATATTATCATCATATTATTCTAATTGAATCATTAAACATCTTAAACAATTAACGTCTACAAATGTATGATCATTCTACTTGATGAATAATTTAATTTCTATATTTCATGATATTAAATAAGATAATGTTTAAAACATAGATCTTGCAACTTAAAGGAATCCATTCTTAAGATTCCACCCACCTTGAACACAAGAATCTCAACACTTAAAATGATCAACGGTCTTGATCGGCATATTGATTAGTGTATCTATCAATTTATACATACATATAAATATCATTTTCTATCATTTGATCATCATAATTTTTGATGATTTTGATTTGTTCTTCCTTTATCATATTTACTCTCTTTTATGATTTGTCTAATTGTTTCATTCTGACCATTGATTAACAATTAATGGTCTAGATTTCTTTGAATTTCTTAATCTTGACTAATCTATATTACATATAGTTCTTCTTATATTATTATAGTTGATCTATAAATCTGACAGTTGGATTCACTTCTGATCTGTCATATTTAGGTTTTTGAGCTATTTTGTAATCATAATTCTTCATATACATCTTGTTTGGTCGTTGATCATCTTTAATACAGATCTCTTTACTTTAGATACATTTGATTTATGGCCATTGATCAAAATCAATAGTTCAAATCCTCTGATTTCTATTCATCTTTGTTTGATCTATAGTCTATTTCATTTTCTTCAAGGTTTGATCTATTAATCTTATAATTAGATCTACCTTTGATTATCCTTGATCATCATGATCTTTCATCTAATCCTCCTTGATTATAGTCATCTTGCTTAAAAGGCTTGTCTGATTATTATATTCTAGCCTTTAATTGTCAATTTATGGTTTAAGTCATTTGATACATCTTAACCTTGACTACTTTGCATTTTATAGATGCTTGATCCAGTAATCTGATAGTTAGATTTACTTTGGACCAGTCAAATCTTGGGTTTCTGACTATTTTCTAAGTTACTTCCCAATTATTTCATATTATGCTAAATTTGACCATTGATTGAGTGTATTTGTTCAATCCATAACTATATTAGATGAAATTTTACTTAAATGTAGTATCTTCAATTACATTATTACATATCTAAAGTTCCTATGTTGATTTAACGATCAAATCTCATCTTGATCTCTTGGGTCTAGGGTTTTGATCTTAATCAGTGATTCATATCATGATTTATCACATGTATGGAAGATCTGACCAGTTCATCAGTTTTACCTCTTCACTGTATCACTTATTCAATCATCTCCTGTGATTTGATCATCTTTGATCTAAATAATCTAAAAAAAAATTATTTTTTATTTTGGCTTTTGATCAACTTAAAAAGTCTTCAAGTCCTAAATTTTATCATTCCATTAGAGTTATCTTGTTCATAGAGTTCCAATAGATGTTTTAGACATAAATTTGGAGTTGTATTGACTTTTGAATTGAATTTCTACGTTTCTAACATTCTTAACGGTCCATATTTGATTTGCACTGGAGTGGAACACTAGTTCCAGAATGCTCCAGTGCATCCTGGACTCCAAAAGGCATCGAGGTGCATTTCATCACTGGGACGCTAAGGCGTCACAGTTGCTTTGCACATGTAGAGCTCAAGTGGGAACAAGCCTAGAGGTTGCATTTCCATATTTCATCTACTAGGTGTGTTCTGGTGTAGCCGAATTGATAGGTTGATGAGACAATCTAATATGGACCATTAGATCGTCCACCTTTTAGATCAACATCTAGGATCATTCTAAATTTTACTATTTTTACAAATATAAGGGTTTTGGGGCCCCACAATCTCATCAAATGGCTCAGATTACCCATCTAAATTGTCCCTAAGATGGTTTCAAGATGGATCCACCAGATTTATTTCCACTGGTAGCTCACTGGCCGGTGAACCAGATCAGACAGTGAAAACGAAAAAGGAAAGCCATAACAGAAAGGGAAGAACATGGAAAAGAAGAGTGGCCTACCTGGAAATGTCTAGAGGAGAAAGATCGGAGAAGAAGAGGGAAGCCAGTGCGAGATCCACCGGTGAATCATTGTGTCGATTCCCTAGAAGGAACAAGGAAAACGACTATGAGATTACTATCTATGAAAGGGAAAAGGGAAAAGAGGAGTTACCTGTTCCAGGGGAGAAATTTAAACCCTGTCCAGCAGGTTTGTGCACTCCATCATGTTGGATCAGCTGTGCTGGGTTCCAATCTTTCCAGAAATAGGAACAGGGGAAAGGAATGACCGAGATTGTTGGAGAAGATAGGGAAAGTGATAAGGAGGGATGGCCAATGCTAGAGGCGATGACACTCGGTAGGAAACATGGTAAACATATCTAATTGGAAGTAGGTTTGCTTCTATCGGGTTTGGGGATGATGCTGTCTTCAATCTGGTATCTGGTGTGTAGAGCGCGTCAGCAGACACTACCAGTTAGGAGAGACAAGAGAGAAAAGGAAAAGAAAGAGGAAAAGGAGGTGGAAAGAGAGAGGAGGAGAAATGGAAATGGCTGGGAGAACATCCAAATTTTGTGGGAAATTTGGGGTGTATTCATAGCCTCAATTTTTATTAATTTTATTATTAATTAATTAATTAATTTACATTTTATTCTACTTTTATTATTTTATTGAAAGTGGGTTCTCCATTATTTCCATTTCCATCATTTCAGATTCTTTGTACTAGCTGTCTCACAGCTCACCCCACTTTTGTGGACCCTGCACAAAAGTAAAATTATCAATTTACCCTTTTATAATAAAAATATTTTTCAAAATTTAAGAAAAATATGGATTTTTCATCAAAACTCCATTTTCAACATGCTTACAATCGTTGGACTCAATTTTTTGAGTACATTCCAAATATCTATGTATCAACTCCTAATTCAATTTTTATAAAAATTTGATTTTCTTAGAATCTCAAATTCAAATTTCGTTTTCAAAATTTTCAATTCTCACATCAAATATATCCACAAAATTTGGGGTTATTACAATCTCCCTCTTGAATTCAGGCCTCTGTAGTACAAAAGATCAAAGTGCAACTGTTACTCTTGTTGGGGGTCTAGATACGATTGGTCGCTTTCCCTTCCAGTTCAGTTTGTTTCCTCCCAGTTTAAATGCCTTTGCTCTCATCTCCCCCATCTCCCTCTCACACTAAAAAGCCAACTTTATAGCCTTTCCCAGTGAAGTATGTTGTGACATAAAAATTTGACTCCAAATAGCCGTGCTCAAACTTTGCATAGACTTTTGAGCATCCTTGAGCTCAGTAGTGTACACTTCTAATGCAATTATCCTCAATTGGGTGAAGCGATACTCATAGTCCTCCATTGACATTGAACATTGTGTCATATTATAGACCCTCTCTCCCTTCATCTCCAGTGCATGCGGTAGATAGTACTTCTCAAAAACTTATAGAACTTGTCCCACAATATCACTCGAGCATCGGTGGAATAAGTTCACTATGCAGTTGTCCACTAGTGTGCAACCTCTCCGTTCAGTGCAAATGTGGTTAGAATAAGTTGTTGTTCCTCTAGCACCATCATACCCTTAAACAATCTCTCTAACTCATAGACCCATGTCTTCGTGCCCTTTGCTCCCTTAACACCCAAAAATTTAGGAACAACCTTATTGAAATGCTATAGTAGAAAATTATTCTTGCCCCCTGTTGCAGACTTCCCCTCCCAAGATGCTTGCAACTTTTGTTTCACTTGCTAAAACATCAATTATGTAACTTCATTGGCATTGTATGCTGGTGCACCAGCATTCAACTAAGCCTCTATCAACAGATTTGATATGTCAGCCAGGACTTCCTCAACTGTAGGTGCTAGGTCCCCTATTGTGACAGACCCCTCTTCAAGTAATTTTCTACTGCTATATTTGTAAGAACTTTCCTAGATTGTCTAAGTTATAAGTGTCCATGTGATTCATTTTCTCAACTTTGACATACTTGACTTCCTAGTATGTTTAGTTGTGAGTACTACGATATTGGGCTACGATACTAATTGTGACGATTTGGGTTTTTCTGAAATAGATTTTCTTAAAATTTTTAAAAATGGTTAGGATCAATCCTTTAAAAAATACTACATTTATTAATAAGTTTAAAACTACTTCAACGAGTCTGAATTTGTCATACGCATCTCCATAATATATCAAAATGAAATTCAAATCATTAACACTATTAGGACCTACTAGTCATAGCCCAAACATACCAAGTTCAATTACAATATCAAAGTTCAATGGTTAAAAGTATAATTACAAGTCTATCAATAGTCATGAAATGAAAAGAAACTAATCTTAAGAATCTTCATGCTTTGAATTTGATCTTCTTTGTCTCTTGCATGCAAATTCCCACGCCAATCTTTTTGCACTTGACATGTACGGTGGTTCGGTGAGTAATTTGAATTACTAATTAGGAAATCTAAACCTAGCCAAATGCAATGGAAATCAATTCCATGCAATTCTCTCAAATCGGATATACATGCTTAATTCATCAAATCATGTTACCATCAAATCAAGGCTGCTCAAAGCATGTTCAAGTAATCCATTAATGTCAAAACATATCAAATCATAATATCAAATGATGAAGACAAAATCCAAAGCATATTGGGATCTAACTCATATCCATATACACCAATTGATCAACTTGTTAGTCAATCCATTCAATGATCAAACTATAATTGAGTGGCACTTACCATCTTGTCACATGCATTGGTTAATATTCCCGAGAATGATCAATAATTCAACCCAATGTTCAAACAAATAAAAAAATCAACTATGAACGCGGCAAAACTAAAGTCTCAATATGTGCTCATCAGTAGGCACCACATCGACTACACTGTCTACATGGGACAAGCAAATCAAATCAAACACGAGTAGTCCTCTCATGCAACTTACTCTCATCAAACATGCCTATCACAAGCTAGTACCTATTTAGAAGGCAATGACCAACTAACTCCCTAATATAGAGACCAGTAGGGTCTCATATAATCCTTAACGTTAAGTTTCTATCTTATTTCATCCTACCCTCAAACACTTATCAAATAATACAAAGTTTAACCAATTCATTCTCCTAGGGTATAAAAAAAATTAGATTTGAACAACTCCAAATGATCATGCATACGTGTGTTTATAAACAATTGATATTGCCTTTTTGTCAAAAAAATAGTTTTAAAGATATCAACATAGTTGCACACTTTATCATGAAAATAATGAATTAAATCCAAAATTTTTAATTGAAAATTCCTCTATAACATACATATATACCCATATTGAAAATCATACAAAAGAAACATATGACCAAAATATAATAGTGCAATTTTGCTTACATATAAAAACTCAATTTAACGCATAATAAAGATAGATCATCGTTAAATCATACATGTAAACATAATATGTATATTGAATTACTAAGACAGCCATCATCCAAATATCATCCAAAAATAATAGATAATTTTTTTTGGTATTTTATGTTTTTAAGAGAAATCTAAGGTCTAGTTCATGATCTCCTACCTTAAATGCTATAATTGCTCAACAGACTTGCGTTTCCCAAACTCTAGCAGTTTGAGTTTTCCACTCTAGTATGGATTTCTCCTTTCTCCTTCTTTTCTTGTGTTTCTTTATTTCTCTTTTGGTAGGACGTTGGATAGGTTACAATCAGCCCATAGCGTCCCTTCATATGGGATATCTAGTTGAACGTAATTGCTATCCATTCAATCCCCATTACCTTCAATGCATTTACTCCTACACTAATCACGGTTTATGCTACATGTTTCTTTTTTCTTTTTTTTTCTCTTATGTAGCTTAATTTATTAGCTACTCACATTTTCTATTTTTGAGTCATTTTGGATTCCCTCGATCAATTTTTACCTAGGGATTCCATTTTGAGTATCCTAAAATCTTAAAGTTCAAAAAGAATTTTGTTAAGGAAGAGGCTTGAATTCATAACTTAATGCACACATGTTGAAACCACTAAGGTGACTCACATTAGTAAATAAAAAATTATAAAATAATATATATATATATATAATCTAAAGAAATAGTGTCATCACATGAACACCTTCTATCTACAATATAATTGTTACTATAGTAACTTTTTGTTCTCAAATTTAGTATAGCACTGTGTTTGAAGCTTGGATTTTGCACAATACCTTTGGTTGAGTCAAACAAAAGATCATATAACTGGAAATATTTTTTCTAAATTTTCTTTTTAGCATTGTGCCACAATTGATCTGGTAACGTATTTCATTCTGCATGTATAAAATTCTTTAAGAATCTCGTGATTTTTTTGGATTGAAAATTGATTACACATCATTCATTATATAAAAATCCTTTTTCAAAACAATCTTCTTGACATTTACTTTGCTTAATAATTTTTGTATTGTGCTACGATCATTAGCATGACACAAATCCTTATTGTGCATACTAAATTTTTTTGGAAGAGTAATATAGCACTATGTTGTTAACAATAGCGTTGTGATAAGTTGTTCCTCGAGACAATTTCACTAATGCACGGTAATCTATTTCAACTAATGCATTGTAATCTATTTCAAACTTTCATGATATCACAAATGAAGTCTTTGCATAAAATGAAAAAATTCCAAATGAAATCATTTATTTATTCATTCATTTTTAGAAAGGGTGACAATTATTGTAGAAATTGTGATATTTACATAATTTTTTGAACATAGTTTTCATTTGCCTTTTCCTCCTTTCTTTCTACCCATGATTGCATATGAAGTGGTGGCTTGCATTTTGGAAGCCATTCTTCTTATATGGTTATTCCTTGTTCCTAGCTTCCTCTTCACAAAACTACCCTTTCTTTTTTCACTTTCTTCTTCTTTGGAGGCTTCAAACTCAGCTTCTGAATCATTAGGTTTGTTGTCTCTTGCTTTGACAGCCACAACTATGTCCTCTGCCTCTTCTTTTGTCTCCTCTACCTCTTTAAGTTCCTCTTCTCCCACAACAAGTTGCTTCTTTGTCCTCTTGTTTTTCTCCTTCATCATCCTCTCCATTTTCTTATCTCTCTTTTAGCATCTCTTTCAACTCTTCTATTTCAAACTCCATTTCAACATCTTTCTTTTCTAATTTGTCAAAATTTTCAACCATCACAACTAATTTGTCCTGCTTAAGGTGCATCCCATATCAAAATATAAATTTTATTTAGTCAAGAGATAAAGTATGCATACATCACCAAGCAAGATATATATGCATGTTTGTTTGCTTAGAAGACAATGAGCTTGATAAATGTATTTCTTGTAGCTCTTGATGTGCTTGGCTAGCATTTTAGCATCCTCTTGGTACACTTATAAAAATAAGTCTTTTTATACTAAATGACATCGATAAGTATATACATAATTGATAATAAGATAAAAATATAAATTCACACAATATTATTATGACATAAATAAAAATTACTTAAATTATAACAAATTATTTTTTTAAATGAGCTGATTATTTCCTAAAATAATTAATTGTTAAAGTGAAATGAAGAAGATTAATACTATAGTTATAGGACCACGTCTTTTTTGAAAAGGAAAGCAGGTGAAAAACTAGAATGTTCCATTCTAATAGGCAAAACAAAATGACAATTAAAAAAGAAAGAAAGAAGGGCAGCCTTGTGCATGAAGCTCCCATGTACATAGGGTCTGCGGAAGGGGTGAATCACAAAGACCTACAGTGTACAGCCTTATCTTGCATTTTGCAAGAAACTGTTTCCATGCCTTAAACTAATGACCTCAAGGTCACATGATTACAACTTTATTGTTGCAATATAAATAACATTTACAACTAATCATATATAGAAAGTTCATACTTATGAAGTCCTAAAGACAAAATTGTTAGACATTGACTTTCGATGGAGTAAATTATAAGACGTCGGGTGCTATGTATATGCATGTTGTTCTAGTTTAGGTAGAATCAACCGAATTCAATTCCAATTTAGCTAGATTTGTAGAGTGGTGGAATATCATATTGTGAGTAGAATGACTCTTATTGTTGGAAATTTTAGGTTTTGACCAAGTGATAATAGGCTGGCACCTTGAAAAATGTGGCATCAAGAGTTAAGCTTGCTTCCTTGACAATTTGCTATGGATGTCAATATGATATGTTGATGGTTGAGCTATGAAGCATCCTTGAGAATTCTTGATATGTTTTGAATGGTGAGTTGCAAGTTGATGTAAGAACCACTTCAAAATTTCTAATTTTAGTTCTGTAGATCGTATGGTCACTCTTCACCTAATATAATAACCCTTTGATCTCATGAAATCAAGGTGAAGTAAAGTTTATATTAGTGGTGGCAATTCGGGTTGGCGGGTAGTGTTTGTGGCGACACGAACACGACACGATTAGAATTATGGGTCGACACGAACACGACATGATTAATAGTCGTGTCAAAAACCTATGACTCGTACACGACTCGGTTCTTAAAAAAATGACACGACACGACATGTGTAACACAATTAATTGACTGAGTTGTGTTGGATACACCACACGACATGAAATGACTCGATTTTCCTATTACGACTTAGTAAAAAAAATGCTTCCAAGTGACTAGAGCCACTGCAAAACCAACCATAAAACATAGGATGGTTATGTCACAACCGTCCTCTATGTTGTGGATTTTATAGGATGGTTGTGAAATAACCGTCCTATATGTTACGTTTTATAGAACGGTTGTGAAATAACCATCCTATATGTTACATTTTATAGGACGATTGTGAGATTACCGTCCTATATGTTAAGTTTTATAGGACAATTATATGATAACCGTCCAATATGTTACGCGGTTTATTGAAACTTTTGTGACTGATCTTCTGATTCTGACTTAACTGAATCTTTGATCAACTGAAGCAATGACAATAAGGTTCTAGAGTAGAAAATTAGAATTCAATGGCATGGGTCTTTCAGTTATGAACGAACAAATAAACTTTCAACTGAACCCCCACATAAATTGTTAGGATGGAATTCATTTCTGAAACTCCTTTCATTCTCATTGTCATTGCTCAATCCACTAATCCACATGACAAGTACATAGACAAACACATATAAAAGCATTACTAACTAGTATTGGTGAAAATTGAACTATACCAAATTACCAATAAAGTTCCTGTAATATTTTATTATTTTATTTAGAAGCAACACAGTTCTTTACATACATTACACCACTCACGGACTCACATCACATGATATGTAAAAGAGACTGAAAGGAATCAAATAACCACAATAGTAGTAAATAAATAGGGATTAAGTAGCACATGAGGAAAATCTACTTCCATCAATGTATCAAACACAACAAATTAAAATAAGTTATGAAAATTATACAAATTATACAAATTAATCAAAATGAATTGATCCAGAGTCTTTAGTTGGTTGAAGTGATCCTGCACTGCTACTTATGCTATTGCTTACAATGTCCTCGGCAGGCTCATCCATGGCAACTGTAATGGTAGAATCTACAATCATATAGAATAAACACACATTAGTCATTATGAAGCTCATATAAAATATAATGTAAATATAGAATTATAAATCATTACCTTTCAATCCATATAGTCAATCTCTTACACAAATTAATGCTTGCACGGTATCTGGCTTTAAAGTAGATCTATATTGGTCAAGAACCCGACCACCAACACTAAAACTAGACTCTGATGCAACTATAGATATAGGAATGCTCAAGACATCACGAGCCATCGCAGCAAGTTCAGGATACCTAAAATCAACATTTGAATCAAATATAAATATAAATAAGATTACAGAAAAATTATTAGTCAAACAACCTGTATTGATTGCCTTTCCAGAATGCAAGAATGTCTAGCTTTGACTCTTGCAATCTTGGTTCATCCAAATAAATCTCCAATTGTGATTTTTGCATAGCCAAAGTACCTCCTTCACCTTCAAATGAATCAAATTCCTAATGCAAATGCAATTATATTATTCAACATACTATAAGACAATTCATAGCAAATTTTAATATGCTAAGTAATAAGCGACATATAATGAAAGATGCAATTATAAATAAAATTACCTTCATGACATCTAAAACCTCTTGACTATATGACATGCTCTGTCTATCAATAGCAACTCTAGTCACTGGGGAAGATGAGGAGGAAGGAATAGGAAAAATCTTAACCATATATTCATTGAAGAGAGAGAATAACTTCTCCCAAACTTGAGCAAACTCCAAGCAGCCACTGCCAAATAATTTCTTGTATGAGAATTCCACAAAGGAGAGCTTATACAGAGGATCCAACACACATGCAATTGCTAAAATGGTGCTGAATTCAGACCAGTACTTTAAAACCTTGGCAAACATTTGGGTGGACATACGCTTCATATAGTCATCATCACTTCTCATGTATTGTGTTAAACTCAAATAAATTACAAATGCTACACGAAAGTAGAGATTTGCAGTGGGATACTTTGATCCAGAAAACATGCAGGTGGCATCATAAAAAACTGTCAAAAACTTCAAAATTTTTGTAGCCTTTTCCCATTCATTGAAAGAAGGACAGTGCCTATAATTTGAGTCACTTAGTTCTAAGTGACAAAATGCATGTTGGTAACAAAGAGCACTTTCAAGCATCAAATAGGTTGAATTCCATCTTGTAGGACAATCTTGTCTTAAGCCCTTTTTTGTCTCACTTGACATGTGATTCACACACTCTAAAAAAATTTGTTTTCTACTTTGTGATGCTTTGACATACTTGATACTTTCTCTAATTTTTTGAATAGCATCATCAATTTCTTTCAAACCATCTTGCACAATCAAATTCAAAACATGACAACAACAACGTAGATGAAGAAACTCTCCACCACAAACAAGAGTGTTCCTGATGTTTAATTGATGCCTTAAAAGCTCAACAGAAGAATCATTAGCAGAAGCATTGTCTAAAGTGATTGAAAAAATCTTTTTCTCAATCCCCCATTCTACCAATAATGAGTATATCTTTTCTGCTAATGATATTCCATTATGTGGAGGTGGTAGGAAACAGAAATTTAATATCCTCTTTTGTAAGACCCACTAACTATCTAGAAAATGTGCTGTGAGACTTATATAACCATCAGTAATATAAGAAGTCCACAAATCCGATGTCAAACTTATCCTACCAGGTGCCAACTCTAACATCTCTTTTATACATTCTCAGAACATCTGCTTTTACTATATTTCTACTAATCAAGTGCAAATCTGCACGCAAATATTTTAGTAGAGTTCTAATTCCATCATACTCAACAAATTGGAAAGGCAAATCATGCAAAACAACTGCAACTGCTACTAACTCACGATAAACTTCAGGATCAAACTTATTATCTGAAGTTGCACTTAGTGACATACTCCCCTGACTTTGAGATAAAAGCAACTGGCCTATATCACGAGAAGAGCTCCGTTGACAAATCTTTATATGACGTTTTAAGTTACTAGTACCAAATTTGCTATCGCAAATATATATTGCAGAGCACTTCTTGCATTTACACCTTTGCCTTCCATCTTCTGATAGAGGAAGGTGTTCAAAAAAATTCCAAACTTGAGACATTAGTGTCCTATGCTTTTTACCTCTATTGGATTTTGAAACTAACTCCACGTTCTCCAAATTAGCAAGCTCATCATCATCATCGTTGTTGTGGTGTAGCATATTCAAGTTATCAGAAACATTAGTGCTCCCAACTTCAACTTGTGCCTATATTGCAAAATGCAAATGACAAAAAAAAATTAGTTCACACTGACAGTGAGTAAACTAAACACTACACCAACAATTACTAATAAGGGAAGGGAGCGAGCGAGAGACGAGAGTGAGGAGAGGAATGAAAAGAGTTAGAATCATAATTTCATAAAGAAATAACAAAAAACAAACACATACCTGTGGTGCTGTACCTGTAGTAGTAGTAGGGGTGTTGCTGCTCATCGTGTTAGAACTTATAAGGGTTGAACTTGAAGAAGATATCTGGAAAGGAAAATTTGAAACAGATGTAAAATTGTAAATTATAAAAGCAGCTTGGGTTGGGTTTGGTTTGGTTTGGGGAGCCTTTAACCAATTCAAGTGATTATGTATTTGATTGATGCTATCTATAATCTATATAAGACGACTCGATAACAACAATCTTATACTATGGCAAAAAATAAAAGACCGTTGATAACAGTCGATATTATAGGACGGTTAATAGAAAATGAAAACCAAATAGGACGGTTAATACATAACCGTCCTATATTGTTAGTGCATAACCGTCCTATATTTGTAACATATAGGACGGTTTAACATTAATCATCCTATATTTATAAAATATAGGACGGTTATGCACTAACCATCCTATATTGTATAAATATAGGACGGTTATGCACGAACCATCCTATTTTACACATGTGGTAATGGGATATGGTTTATTAGTACTTTACCAATCTGTGACTATGAGTGTGACTGTGATGTGCCAGACTTCCAGTAACCAGTCTGCCTATGCCAACAAATGGCCTAGCCCTGCCGCCAGCCTGCCTGACAGGGACGGATAGCCTTCTTTTCTCGATTTCCAAACTGGCAAGTGGCAATTGGAGTTAATGAAACTTACACTTCAATCATTTGTCAAATATTTTGAGTCCTTGTCCTTGAACCTTGATGTTACTTGTTATGTTAGATCCGATGTGTGGGGTGGGCCTCCTCCCTTGTAGTGGTGGGAAAACAAAATGAAAACTAAAAACATCAAGGTTTAACTTTAACTAATTAATAATTATCTAGGTCTACTAAGTCAATCTAGTCTAAGGCAATTGTTTTGTCTTTTCTTTTTGTATGTCAGTAAGCCCAAATCTAATTATCCAATTGAATTTGAAGTCTTATCCTAAAGTGCCCTAGCTTGGCTGGTTGCTTGCTGCTACAAGCCTATAACTATAACTTATAACTTATAACTTATAAATTATAATGGTATAACGATGACCTAAGGCTAAGACTTAATTATGACCTACACAGTACACACTGTCTCTAATTTTCTTATCAACCATTTTAAGATTAGCTACACATTGTCAGTTACAAACTTACAAGTTACACTTAGTAGAAAATTAGTTAACCAAGTTTTGTAACTTACTAACTTGTACAAGTACAAGTGAGAGACTAACTAACTGTCATATATTGTATAAAATTATAAATGCTAATGATTTTTTTATGTTAATTTCACATGTCATCAACAAACACCAATTGATCTAATATATCTCTTTTTCATCAAATTCATGAATATCATGTATCCAACTCATATAACTCAATATTTGTTTCTCATTTCTAACTCCCAATTGATGATAATAGATTGGGAATAACTCATTCATCCATGATCCATTGATCCATCATTCATCTAGAGTAAAATTTAGTAACTCCCTTAGTAATATCATTCAACATTTGTGTTAATTCAACACATAACTCCTATTCTCTGTTCTCATTCTCACCTCACCTAAATACCTAATAACTATTCCCTCCAGACCCTTCCTATAGTCATTAGTCATTATCCACTAATGAGATCAGATAACTGCATAACTCTCTCTTTCTATACTCATTTTCAAGCTACTGAGTTAATTACATAACTGTTTCTATTCTCATTCACTCATTCTTACCTAATGAGTTAATTACATAACTCTTTCTTTACTTATCGTCAACAACTTTTGAATTGAGAATGGGTTAGATACATAAATTTGGTTTTTTAAGCTAATCCTCAACTGAGATCAGATGAGTTAAATACATAACACTTACTTTACTCACCTTCAACCTCAACAAATATTGAATTGAGTACGACACTGACAGTATGACTGTATGAGTTACTTACATAACTTTGTTTAGTTTTTAAGCTGATAATCAATTGAGATGAGTTAATTAAATATATGCTCTGTCTTTTTAAGTTAGCTCATCCTTAAGGAAATTAAGACGAGTTAATTACATAACTCTCTCTTTAGTCTATACTTAGTATATTGAGATAAGACAGTTATATAATGCAGAATCTTTTTATTCTGGAGAAGGAAGCTGGCTATTTTAGCAAGTGAATTCTTACTCAAACCAAAGAGCTTAAAGTCTCCTTGATGGCTTGATGTGCCAGTATGTGTTATTTGTAATGAATGACCGAACTAAGATCAGAAGAGCATGGTAGTAGTTCAAATATCAATAAACAATACTTTTCTTCCAATCAAGAATCAAGATGATGATCACTTTTATCTGATTTATCTTGCATGGGATACTTTGCTGGATAATTGCTCGATGCTCACAGTTTACCATCTATCATCTATCTTCGTACTGTCTTGTTATTAATAGGTAGTCGCTAGTTAGAGCGTACAGAATAGACTAATGTGTTATTAACCTACAGTCCTCTTTTGTTTGATGAGTTTGTACTTAGCACTTTAGTAGTTAGCTCCATCATCTTGAATTCTTGATCGCCCCTTCACTTTGTGTCCTTTCCTTGTGAATCAAGACATCTCATCATTAATATGTATATATGTATATATATATGAAAAAAAGAACTGAAGAAGAGACTTTAGAGGGTTGAAGATTGCATAAGAAAAGAAGTAAGAAGTTGGAGAAAATATCAGTTGTAAGAAAATAGTGGGGGTCATCTTCTTTAGAATCTAGAGTTAACATATAACATATTCTAGTTACAACTTACAAGCACAGCTTGTAAACCAAAACCGGAATGGACCTATTTGTTACTGGGTCCAACCGTCCAACCACTGCCAAGTGCCAAGTGCCACTGCCATTGAATTGCCTAATTTTAGCATGCCTAATATGATGAATGGCTAAATCTTCCAAAATGGAGTTTTAGAGTGGCATCTACTTCTTCACGTGCTCTACAGCATCTAATCCTTGAGAACACTCATCAAATTAATGGTTAAAAGAATGCTAGAATCATTCAATCCTCGGTGTAGGAGACATCTAAAGGTATAGAAAACTCTAAACGGATTGAATGGGACCCATCAAATAAAACTTGGCCATGGTCAATTGGAGCGCTTCACAAGGCGCGTCCGCATATAATTTTCATCATAGAGCCAGGCCACCTTGATTTGCTTAACAGTCCCAGTCTTCACGTTCATTGATTTCGAATTTGCCCCACTATCCTTGTTATCCCCAATGTGAGATAATTTCTAAGGAGTGGGCCCATGATAGACTGGTATTGGTAATCTGGCTGTTTGTAAGACTGTAAGTCTGTAAGTGCCAAGGGAGACTCGCTAGTGGTGAATGCGGCGAATCCCACAGAAAATCGGTGCGCGCAGCGCCCCCAATCCCATGGCTGATGGCTCGCCACTCGCCGCCAGGGCCCAGGGCACGAAAGTTCTCTCTTTTCTTTGGCCTCAAAGCTCTGTAAACAAAAGTCAAAACCCAAATCCTCTTTCTTCGTTCTCTTCTCAGATTCGCCGTTACACTCCTGCTCCTACTCCTCCACCAGTTGTTTTCATCGATAAGAATACTAGAGTTATTTGCTAAGGAATCACAGGAAAAAATGGCACATTTCACACTGAACAAGCCATTGAATATGGTACCAAAATGGTAACTATGGGACGATTCTAATGATGATTGCTTGTTTTTGTTTTTGTTTTTGTTTTATGTGGTTTGATTTGATGGAGTTTGTTTGTTCGTTGATTTATGAATCATGATGGGAGTGCTTTTCAGTTTTTGGTAAGTTTGTCCATGGATTGTGTTGTTGGGCTTCCTAAGGGCTGTATTTGTAGTGGACCTTTGTGTTGGATTGATTTGTTTATGTTCTCTTCTGTTAGATGTGTTTGGATTCTAGATATGGATGTAGGTTTATTTGTGGTTTTGAGGTTTTGTTGGCTTATTGTGTTGGTGAAATGAAGCTAGCTGCTTTTTGTGGTTGTCTAATTTGGTTAATGGATGGAATTGCCAAATGCCAATTGTCTGCAAAATATAATGTTTTAGTTTATTTGATTCGTTGTGGATAATGGGATTGTGGGAGTCAGTTGGTGATCTGATGAGGAGAGTTGCAATATTTTGCTTGTCTCTTTGGGATGTTAAGAAAGTGGGAATGGTTTATGTAGTTGTACCATTTCCAAATTCCAATGCTTAGCAGTTAACACATGTTATATGATGCGGGACTCTGGTCTGCATCTATTTGAGTTTTTTGTTTTTTCTATAATGATCCTAGATTTTTCAATCCAAGTTTGATGCCTCCATTCATACACTTTTGATTTTCATATGTTGTTTAAGTTTCGCTCATCTGGTCGAAAGAAAGAAACAGGGAAAAGAAATATACATAAACATAATGCGTTTGAAGTTTGTAATTAGCATGATTACTTGTGATTATGTGAATGTTGTTGTGGTGGAGTATCGAGATGATAGATACTATGCAAGTATTAGATGGAGTTGGAAGGTGGGGGCTTTAAGTTTTAGTCTAATAGCAGTCCAGATAAGAATCCTCTCAACAACACCCCTCAAATCTAGATGTTGGTGACACCTTGGAGTTGGAGTTGGAGGTGAGTATTGAGTACTTCATCAGACTACTCTAACTGTAATTGTGCATTCTCAATCTTTCATTTTGGCAATGCTGTCAAAACCATAGAAAGAATATTGATCTGATTAGGGATCGGTTGTACGGTTCAGAAGTAACAATCCATGGATGGTGGTCTCCCTCTCCACTGGTAGTTGAAACCTTAAAGCCATAGATAATGTCTAGAACAAACAGCCCAAGGTTTTGAAGCTATCTTACCTATGTTTAGACAAATTTATCCAAGAGTTTTTTCTTTTTGTTTGAATGATCATTTATCCAAAAGTTCTAGGCCTGCAACTAGCAGGGAAGAAATTCAGTATCTATGGATTACTTAAACCACAGATTTATGGGCATCTAAATGGCATTCAGTCTGCATGAAAACATGTACTGTGGATCTTATAGATATTAAGCAATGGATTATGGAAGGTACAAGAGCGCCTTGAATGGAATAATTCAAAGCTCCTTGAATGGAAAACCTTCTTCTTGTTTTCACCCATTCTCCAAGTGAATCAATTTTTAATATGGCAATCAACAATACTTGTTCTTCACTCTGAGGTGATTTCCTTGTAATACGATCAATATTTGCTTCTAATTAGATGTTCTACATTGTTTGATACGTGCAAGAACTTTGGTTTAGTTTAGCATGAGATCTTGTTCTTTTGTCTATGATTAAAATAGGTTGGTGGGGTGACACCAAAGAAAGGTGGAACTGAACACTTAGGGATGCTTGTTTTCAACACAGTTGCTGAAGCAAAGGCTGAGATAAAGGCAAATGCATTAGTCATCTATCCAAGACTAATCCGACCCTACTAAGCTACTACCTTAGCAAGTTATCAACCCTGATCAGCTGAGGAATTGGCTATCAATTTTGTGCATAAACTGAGATTGTAAATCCTTCTCTATGAATCTATGATCAAACTGTAAAAACACTTTCCACTTTTCTTGTCTAACTGTAGCCATTTTCATTTTTATTTGTGAAGCAAATATGGAGCAAGTAGAAGAGGTACAAGTAGAACAATTATAATACACAGAAGCAGAACAATCAAGGCTATCAAGCACATATCCATCAGTAACACCACCGGTCAGTGTCAAGAGAAAGGTCAAGGGGAGGGGGCCAACACAAATGGATTGTATAAATAAGATAACCTTAGTTGGAATAAAAGAAACGGTACAATTCAATAGTAGAGGCCAACCGATTGGTGGTACTGCACATGCCTATGCTAGCTTCATATGTTGCACTGTTAGAAGACTTGTGCCAGTATCAGTGACTGATTGGAGACTTATATCGCCACAAGTCAAAGATTCAATATGGGAAATGGTCAAAGTATGTAAATTCTTCGTACATATAACATAATATGTCCTTTATATTTATATATTTTGTTTTTGTTTGCATATGAATCACGATACACAAAGTTGCTACAATACTCACTAGTAAGTTAGTCACTTTAACATGCTTCTTCTTTTGTTCTGTAGTCTTCCTTTGACGTATCTGATGAGTGCAAAAAGCAAGCATTGCTAGCAGCTGGTGAAGCTTGGAGGAAATGGAAGAGTGAGCTTGCAAGGAAGTACATACTTCCAAATTCCCATGATCATTCTATGCTTAACATGGTCCCTCAGTTGTATTCCTGCTTCATTGACCAGGAAGCATGGAATCAATTTGTATAGTATAGGCTATCTCCTGATTTTGAGGTAATCACAACTTAAACTAGCCAAGCTAAATTATGATTCTTGTAATTATTATAATTGATTGTATTTTGATCACATTACTTTGATGTCCAGGCAAAGCGTATAAAAGGATAGAAGGCGCGTGCACAGAACCATATGCCACACCACCTTTCAAAGGTTGGCTATGCACGATTAGAGACAGATGTAGTAAGTATATCATGTGACATTCCATTTGTCTAATCATACTAGATTTTTATTTATTAACTCTGATTTAGTGTCTCTTCTTATTACAGCAAAAGAAGGTTGGGACAACGGAGCCCATCAACCGTGCTATTCTATGGAAAATGGCACATTCAAAAGGGTGTAACTCCCAGACCTTTGCCAACGAGACAACTGCATCAATTGCTTCAAGAATTGTAAGTGGTTTAAGACTTTAAGTTTTATACTTTTACTTTATCTGCATACTGCTTAGTTAAATACTTTTATACTTTTATACCCTTGCATAGTACATTATATAAATATTACATATATAATAGTGATTTGATAATGTTATGATCTTTACGTGTGCAGGAAGAGTTGACCCAATAGAGTGCAAGTGCAACATAGGAACTCTTAAGCACTGCTGCAAAGGGGAACATCCTGTATAGGGCAATGGGCAACAAGGATGAGCACCCTGGCCCGGTAAGGGGCTAAGGTCGGGGTGTTCTTCCTTCAAAGTTCTTCCCCAAACAAAAGGCTCCTACGCTACAAGAATTGGAAGAATGGAAGAATCAAACAGTTGTAGAGATATATAGCAAGCTCAAAGATCAACTGTTGAAGGAAATCCAGGGTGGCAGAAGACCCTCATGTGAGGATGTTGGCCCTTAAGCTGAAGCTCAACCTCAAGTTCAACCACCCCAATTTGACAATAGCTGCATTCCTACTCCTCCATCAGATGAAGAGGTGGCAGAACAAGTACTTGAATGTGATGTCCTGATTAGTGAGGTATGTATATTGACATGTTTAGTTTTACAATGTTACTTATTTACTAACCTTTTTAGTTTACATTACATCACTAATGATTATATATATATATGTCATTTCTCAAATGCAAGTGGGTCAGTGCATGTTGCAGCTATATACATTTGAGAACTATGTGGCTGTGGCAACATTGTACGAGGTTTGGCCCATGACTTTTGCCAACTTGCATGGTAAGTTGATGCCTCCACACACTAAGCGCGTTTGCATCACTGCTGCCATTCAACCAAATGCTCCCCTTCCATTTCCAGTCGAAGGGGATGATGTTGAAACTATTGGGGATGTAATTGGATATCATGTGTGTTAGCCAGAGAAACACACAAAACCAATGATGTCCAATTCTAAGGTCATGGCTTCATTTTCTCTTACCTTTTTTTAAGTCATCCTAAATTGTTAATTGATTAATATTGTCTGCAACATGTCGGATCACCAAAAGCAGCACAAGGGGCAATTGAAGCAAACCTCGCTGCCAGCAAATTCTGGTGTAGTGGCAAGTGTAGCCACATCCCAGCCTTCTCAGGTAGTACTAGTTCTATATATTTGCATAATTGTATCATGTTACATTACATGTGAACTTGAACGATGCAACAACTAACAAGTTCAAAGCACTTGTTAGTTGTTAGGTGCTCACTGCTCACTGCTCACTTCACTACTCACAAGTCACAATGTTATATTATAAAATATTCTAATTTTACCTCACTGTGTCTCTTCTTTTATATATGCTAGTATACCAGTATATGTTGTATATATTCATTACTAATTTCTAAAATGTTACATGATTATATCTATAGTGTAGGGATTAGGTGGAGGTTTCACCTAATACACCTCCATTCCTAAGGGTACTATATAGACTGACCAATGAAAACAAAGCAATGAACCCTGTAAGGATAGAGGTAGGTGTGCTTTCAAACAATGTGGTTGAGGTTCCACTCTTCAAGGAAGACCTCTTAGCCATATGTAATCTGGCTGAATTGGAGTACATGCACATCGTAGTTTATATAGGGTATGTTGTGCTCTATTAGAGTTAAGACTTACGAATCAATGTAACATTACTTAATACTTGCATTTTTAATAGCACTTAATAATTATTTGACATTAATCCAAATTCCTAATGCAAGTATTTGCATGATAGCTTGCAAAAACTAGAGGTCAAGGACATTTACAAGTTCCTTGACCCTTCTCTTGTCCTTCAATTGGACTATTTGCCCATGGACAAACAAAGTGAAGACATCATTCCTGGTCTCATGAGTTGTGCAAAGGGGCAAGCCTTACTGATTCCTTACAATAACGGGTGCATTGTAACATATGTTGCTTAATTATGCCATTTCAATTTCACAATTTATACACATGAATACTATATCAGCTAAGATTAGAGAAAATTCAATTGAATTGTTATTTTTATAGGTCCCATTGGATGCTACTAGCTTTGGATGTGCATGGTGGCCATGCAATGTTTTTTGATTCATGTGGAGCACACATTCGGGAACACGTGAAGGAAATTATAAACAAGTAAGTCTTTATTATTCCTTTTATTATAACATAACTACTCACCTGGCTGACAACATCATAATATTCATAATCTAATGCTTTCCAATTATATGTGTGTAGAGCATGGTATAAATGGGCTGAGAGGGAAGGCATTCACCACCTACCAAAACTCAATTGGAAGAAGGCCAAGGCATGGTTTACTAATTACTAATCTTTAGACTCTTTGATATAATTTTAAACCTGAACTTATTGGAAATTATATTTTGAACCTTTTCTATTGTCTTTGGTGGCATTGTTCTGCAGTGTCCTAAACAAAAATCAGTTGGGAGTGTGGATATTATGTTCTTAGATACATGAGAACCCTCATTCACAATGGAGTTGCAGTCTCACAATTGAGAAAGGTAACACTTGGACAGTTAGACTTACTGACCAATGTTATTACACTTTTGATTTGTATATTTCCTGATTGAATCCAAGATTACATGTCTCATCTCTGAACTAAGTTATTATATGTTTCTTGCAGGCGGATTTGGGACCCAAGAGTTACTCCCAGTTGGATCTATATGATATTACAATAGAATGGACAAATCATATTATGAATTTTAATTTGTAGTTCAGTGATGTAAGTGAATGTATATTATCATTCATGTATATACATTTAACTCAAATATGATACAAAGATCAGTTCAATTCAATGGATGTGTTTTGTTTTTCTTTTGATTGAAGTACATTGTTTCAATGTATGTGCTAGCTTTGTTTCAATACTGATCTACTTGTCAGGACCACTAGATCATTGGTCTAAAGTTATCAACCGTACGATTTGCTTACTAAATATCAAGTGGGGCATAGTGCTTCCCATGTTCCCTAAGGCATTAAGTGTACGTTTAGGTAAACCTCAACTGTTAAAGCAAAAGATTTTACTTGATATGCAGTGGAGAGTCTGGAGACATGCTGCTGAAGAACACCATTGTACATTTGGGATCAATGTTCTCATCCACCCAGTGAGACCATGTCTTTAGAACTCTCTTTCGTATACAATCGGCCGCTCAATCTTGTCGTAATCTGTATCTCCGATTCTCCATTATCGAACGATCCTCGTCTACCAACACAAAAAAGTAACCAAATTCATTAAAATATTAGAAGAAACCAAATTGTGATTTTAATTATTATTAAGATAGTTCTAATACTTACAAGACTTTCATCTTAGGAGTGTTCATCCACCAAATGTACATGTTAAAGATCAAGTAATCGACGCCCATCCAGTTGACCCCATGCTTTGCGATCGATTCAGGCATGATAACACGATCCAAAATGCTGTGCATCGTCGGATCATCCGAGTTTGATTGTACCAAGAAAGGTGCCCAATAGAACTATAGTAGGCAGCTTTAGTATGCATTTTTGCAAGAGGCTGATTCCACGCTTTGAACCCGTGACCTTAAGAGTTAAGATCACATGACGACAACTTTTACTGTTGCACCTATGCAGGGTCCGGGGAAGGGGGTGACCCATTTGGTATACAATTTGATTCGATCTCCATCATTCACGGCAAGAATTAGCATGACTTATCCGTCCATTCATCGGCGGATGGGCTAAAGATCATGAAATGTATGGAGTCATTTTAAGCCGAATTAATCCTAAACCAAATGAGATTTTTCTATTTTCACTTGCGTCCCCTTCATCATAAAATCAAACGGTGGATCAAAGGCTCGTGGGATTTGACTAAGAGAGTAAGATGGCTTACTCATATACGAAGGCCCATCATTAGGATATCTAGACCGTTCATCATCTGAGCCTGTCTTATACTTTGAGAAAAATGGTAATTTCATTGATGGGGGGAGAAAAGCCTCCTGTTGTCGTACATTATACATGGTCAGAGAAATCGTCTTGCTCTTCTTTCTAAGAGATTGACTGCTGTGCGCTCAAGCTCATCAATGGGATTGTTATGTGGGCTGTGGGTATGGAGTTTATGTCTATGGATGAAGGTAATATAATCTCTGCTGAGTAAGTCGGCCAGCGGATCTTGTCAATAAAGTCTGTAGCATTATAATCCTTCAGGTTGATATAGGACGGTTCGGTTGGAACCGTCCCATATTCACTATCAATATAGGACGGTTATGCTGGAACCGTCCTATTTTTCTATTTTCACTTGTGTCCCCTTCATTATAAAATCGAATGGTGGATCAAAGGCTCATGGGATTTGATTGAGAGAGTAAGATGGCTTACTCGTTCATCATCTGAGCCTGGCCGTATGTCTCCCTGGGCTGTAGAGCCGCTATCTCCAATGAATGCAAGAGTTGCTACATTTACTCAAAGGGAAAAACAACTACAGTTCCGAAGTCTCAGCTCTCAAGATCTTGGTTCAGGTGCAACTGGTGTTGTTGGTTCTCCTGTGAATTCATTATCTAAATGGGGTTCTCCCATTGGAAAATTAGATTGGGGTGTCAATGGTGACGAGCTCCATAAATTCTGACGATCGTCATCTTTTGAACTTGGTGCAGGCGGTGAGGAACCGGACCTGTTGTGGGTGCAGTCATTGGTGAAGGAATCACCACCAGAGATCAAGGAGAAATCTTCAGTTGCCCCCACAAGTGCTGCGACACCGGCTGCTTCTGGCGAGGGTTCCAATGCGAATTCACAGCTGGATTCCATTGATCATACAGTTTTGGGAGCATGGCTGGAGCAGATGCAACTCGATCAACTCGTTGCTTAGTGAAATTTCCCGAAAACTAGATTTTTTACCGAGTTCTCTCAAAGTTCTCATTAGCGGGATTGTTATGTGGGCGGTGGGTATGGAGTCTATGGACGAAGTCACGAAGGTAATCTCTGCTGAGTAAGTCGGCCAGCGGATCTTGTTAATAAAGTCTGTAACATTATAATCCTTCGGGTTGATATAGGACGGTTCGGCTGGAACCATCCTATATTCACTAGCAATATAGGACAGTTCTGCTGGAACCGTCCTATATTACTTGTGAAAACTCTAATATAGGACGATTCTAGAATAACTGTCCTATATTACATGTTAAAGAATCTGGACGAGGAACCGTCCTATATTGCATCTGGTATATGATGGTTACAGATGAATTGGAAGTTCGGAACCATCCTATTTTCAACAGTAGGTTAGACCTTAGACGGACTAAGCGACAAGCATCAAGGTCACATGAAGATGAATAAATAGGTCGCGTGTCAAACAGGTCGACACGACAGGTCACATTGATTGAACCGAACACGACACGATTTTTGCCGTGTCAATTTTGGGTTGACCTGAAAATGACATGAACGCGATAAGACTCGACCCGAACCCGCTAAATTCGTGTCGGGTTTGAGTCGTATTATCATGTCGTGTCATATTTTGCCACCCCTAGTTTATATGGAATCATACGTTGAGCATACTACAATGTTACTAGAGCTCTCATGCACATCGTTGTCATAAATATGTAGGGGAAGGACATCGTCGTAAAAAAATTTGATCAGTGCAAAATTTAAGGGCAATTTCGTCTGAAAAGAACCGTGAGAGAAAGCCCTAAGCGGCTGCTTCCAACAAAAGAACAGGAAAAGCGATATTTTGTTTAGAGCCTATGCCCCTTGCAAAAACCAACCCAGGACCGTGATCTTGTAAACCATAACTCCATACAAATTCGTGGAAGCAGCCGAAGAAAAAACTTGGGGAGCAACTGCAAGGAGACGGTGATCTCGGGCGTGTGAGAAGGCAGGCTGGGAAGAGGAGCTTGAGAAGAAAATCAGAGAGCAACAGGTGAGGGTTTCTTGACGTTCGTGACTAAATCCCAACAAATCGTCTAGGGATTTAGGAATTCCACTTTTTCTGTAATGGGTTCTCGTTTTATTTCTGAAATTTTCTTCTGATTTTGGTGAAATTCGATGGAAATGGTTAGATCCGAGTTCTAGAATATGAAAGCTTTTCCAAGCTCTTGTTGCAGTATGAAAAAATTCGTGGTTAATCTAACTTGAAACGACAGAGTTTTAGCTGCTATTGGAAATTTCTAACTGCAAAACAGGTTAGACGTGGTTTGGTTTTTAGTTTTTGATCTTCGTCCTTAGCCTGTAAGGTCACGATCTTTGTTGCTGGCCATGTTTAAATCGCACGAGAAATGGCCAGGTCTGTTCGATTTTAGAATAGTTTATTGCCGGTCATGGTTGACCTGCCGTGCCACCTGTATACTCGTCTTCCTTTGCAGGAGTCACCGTTGGTCCTGTTTGGTAAGCAGAAAAATTTCTGCTCATGATAAAATTTTAGCTCTTGGAGGTTTCCTCCTTTATTTCTTTCCGATGAAATAGAGTTGCTGGTCGGATGGTGATCTGCCGGAGCAGTCATACAGATTCAGTTTTCAGGAGAGTTACTGCCAGGCGTTCCTGATTTGCAGGGAATTACTAATGCATGCTCCATTTCTCTAGTTTTAGGATGCTTCTCGTGGTTAATTCATTGCCACTAGTCATGCACATTTAGTTCTTAAATTTGGTAGCATCTTTCTTTCTGTTTTGAGTTTGATTTCTGCAAGTAGGCACTTATGTGCGTTATATAGTCTTGATTCTATTTTTGAATTCTAGTCATGAGATCTAGTAAGAGTTATGTTCAGGTTGTTATCTGAAATGTGACTGCTTGTGGTGTTCCTTTGCTGGTCATGTTTGATTTACTGCAGGTCATGTGTGTTCAGTTTTGGAGCGTGAAAGCTGTTGGTCACTTCTGACCTGCAGAATTTCAACTTACATATTTGGTTTCTAGTTCTAGAAGAGGAAGAATACTTTATGAAGTTATGATTTGGTTAAAATCATTCTTAATGATTCAGTTAATGTACTGAAATTATTTGGTTAAATTGGAGATTTGTTTGGATTTCTCCAGACCCATATGTAGAGATTTCCAAGTGAAATTTTAGACTTATGAAGTCCTAAAGATGAAATTGTTGGAAATTAAATTTCTATGGATATATTACAAGATGTCGGATGCTAGGCATGCATATGCATATTCTTCTAGTTTTAAGTCGAGCCTTAACCAAATTCAATTGTGTTCTAGCTGGATTTGTAGAATGATGGAGGATCATATTATGGCTAGAGTGACTATCATGGTTGGAAATTTTTTAGGTTTTGACCAAGTGATAGTGGGTGGACACCTTGAAAACCATCGCACCAAGAGTTGAGTCCATTCTGTTAAAAATATTTGCCATGGATATGAATGTGGATATGTTGATGGTTGAACTATAATGCATCTCTTAGAATCTCTTGAAATGTTTTGAATGGTGATATATAAGTGGAGAATTTTGCAACAGTGGATAAAAGTTTCAGTGTAGTTTAATTGTATAATTCTTTCCGAATGTATGAGATTTTTGATCTTCATGCAAGAACCTTGTTGAGCCTTTAAGTTCTATGCATTTGGATATCTTTGATAAAATGGGCATGAATTTATTTGTATAAAAAATGATTTTTATACTACACTACTTTCATGATTAAGAAGTCTCACAGGCATGGTGTGGGAACAGGTGTTACGTACGCTAAATCATGGTTGGTACTATTTGGTACTGAGATGTGTGGTTGGTTGCCAGTTCGGGAAAGGTATCAGAATCAGGAACGGGAATCGGGTGACTTCTGAGTAAGTAGGAAATGGAAAACGAAAAACTTCAAATAAAAAATTACCAAAAATTTGCAAAAATAAAAAATAAAAAATCACATTTGTTAACTAAAGTTACTAAACCAAAAATGTAGGAAATTACATAATCACAACAACTATTTCTACAGAAAATAGAAAACAATTACATCATAAGAAGTTTAAGAATGCAACTACTAGAATGGTGTTGTAAGGATCATTTTATAATGCAATACAAATTGAATTATCTTATAATTCAATCAATCACTTATGATGTATAGATTTTATAGAAGCATGCTATCAACTATCAAGTTTCAAACTATGAAAAGCAAAGTAAACCAGCAAGCTAAAATGGTGAGAGAGGATCTATGGACGTACCTGGTTTTGTTTGAGGAAGAGAGGAGAACTGTAGATACATTCAATAAAGGTTGAAAGGAGATGATAAGGAGATTCATTTCTAACAAATAGGACTGAAAATCAATTTCATATGTCAACACACATGCATATCTTAAAAGTTGAAAAATTTCATAGTTCAATAACATAAGATTCATATCCATGATTCTTAAAAACCCAAGTTCAGAAATTTGACTAACGTTCAAAAAGTTATATAAATGAATCCAAAGACCTCATGAAAGATCTGAAACAATTAAAATAGATATGGATTGCTAGAAAATAAAAGAACTCATGAACTTCATTGAACAAAGTCAATAAGATGCTTTTCAGGTCTTATGAGTAGTGAGAGAAATATAGGACTGTGAACAGCCCACAATTCCATGACAGGTAATTTCAGAACTGATAAACCTAGAACTATTGGAAATCTTAGTTGGCTGAAATTCCAAGAGTTCTTAGTGAACCAGGAATTGACAGTTAAATTTAAGAACAAAGGCAGGTTTAGTC
This sequence comes from Warburgia ugandensis, assembly GCA_035236585.1. Classification (NCBI taxonomy): domain Eukaryota; kingdom Viridiplantae; phylum Streptophyta; class Magnoliopsida; order Canellales; family Canellaceae; genus Warburgia; species Warburgia ugandensis. The sequence goes on from CP141139.1 coordinate 35,340,712, forward strand.
CAAGAAGGGTAAAATAAAACAGGACAGTCACGTAATAACTATTCTAGAATCTAGCACTAGGCAACTAGTATATAGTATTCACTATTCAAAGTAATGAAAATTCTCCATTGGTATTTTCCTTTGCTTCAAATAAAGTCCCAAAAGCCCATGTTTTCAACTAGATAATAAGCAGCCCAGAAATTTTGGAGAGAGCATTACAAAGCCCTCCAAAAAAATGCTGAAAAATGAACTTGACTTCTGACACTATTGCTTTGCAGATGAATAACCCCAGAACTGAAATGAATGAATAAACCACAGAAAGTCCCAGAAATTCAAGCCCAAATGAAACAAAAAATAAATACCTGTTTTTTTTGTGACATGTGAGTTGCTAGGGAGGAAAGGATTTCGTTGGTCTTTTGAGAAATCAAGAGATTGAAGAGAATCAAGAGTCATGGCTGTTTATAGAGATCAAATCTTCTTCTTCTTCTTCTTCTTCTTCTTCTTCTTCTTCTTCTTCTTCTTCTCTACAGCAACAAACAAGGCTGCAAAAATGGCAAAATACAATTTTCCTGCAGCTGCTATGGCTAATAGAGAAGATGTGGTGAAATCATGATTCTTCTTCTTCTCTACAGTAGCAAGCAAAGCTGCAAAAATGGCAAAATCTCAAATTTTCCTGCGGCTAAATCTGATCTGAATTTGGGATGAAGACAGTGAAATTTGAATTTGGGGGAAAGTATGGAAATAGGGTTCCAGCAGCAGGAAAGAAGCTTGATTTGGGGAAGAAAATAAATAGCTTCGAACAATCTAACTTATAACCATTTAAAGTCTGATATTTACGACTGAACCTTGTTGGTTCAATCATAGATATTACAAAGATTATGCTTTATTGCATATCATTTTTAAGGCAGGAAAAAATGTAGGAAACGATTACAAATAAAATAAATTTCTTTTAAAAAATTCTGTATCTTGTAACTTATCATGTCATTTAAACACCATTTCCTATACATTACATTAACCATTTTCGATTTGGAAAAATTCCGTATCTGATACATTTGAAATGCGTTTTCAAAATTTTTTGGAAATAGACCGTATTTTTTTTATCAGAAACAATAATTGGGGAAACACATTTCAAAACAATTGGGACCATATTTGGCAACCTTATGAATTGAAATTCTGTATCAATGGAAATTACTATAAGACCCACCCCAAGTTCCTGTGATGTTATCTTCTTACTGGCAGGACCCACCACATTGGAAACAACTTTTTGGATCGTTATTTCACAAACAAGGGCTAAGATGAGTCTCAAAGTGAAACTTCAAGAAAGATTGGAATGGCCTGGAAGGAAGGGGGTCCCACATTCCACTTGAAGGTTTGAGGAGTTCTTGTGTTGGTCTATAAACTATAAGAGAGAGAGGGAGGGAGGGAGAGTATTTCGATCATGTTGATAATGGAAGGCCTAAGGGAGGAAAAATTCCTTCTTAGAAGAGTAGCCTCAAGAAAACCTTAAGGTTACCCAAATCCTCATTCTTCTCCCACTTTCTCCTATTTTCGATCAATTCAAGCTCTAACTTAACCGAAGAACCATCTTTAATCTTGAAGGAGGAGAACAGGGAGTGAATTGTGAGTGATTTGGAGGAGGAAAGTTTTGGAGGAAGAAAGCTTGAAGGAGATTTTGGGAACTCCAAGGAGTTTTGTGAATATTTCTTGGAGTTTTGTTTAGATCTTTTTGAGACAGCTTTGAAATCATGCTAAATTCTCAAGAGTCTTTCAGTTTGGTTTTGCATGGATTTGGGATAGACATTACGTTTTTACATCTCCTTCTATTCTTGATTTTTTAATTTTTTAATGGGATTAGGACAATCCATCTACTGTTATGATTAAACCTTGAAGGGATGAATGGATCTGTGATAATGGACATTGAGTTTCATGTCTTCTCTCAATTTCCCCTAGAAATTTCAGTATTGATCTGAATTAAATGCTCTGTATTGTTTCTGATTTTGATTTCAGTTACAGGGAAATGTTTTTTAAGGATTCGGTTATCTATAGAATTTTTGAGAAGTGCATGTTTACTTAACTTAATAGGCTGATTTGAAAGTAATAAAGCTCTTGTACATGACTTAAAAAAAGGAAATACATAAATTTCAAAGTTTGTACTGCTACTGCAGATGTTTGCTGCAGAACAGAGCTTATATTTCATCTTTTCCTTTTCTTTGAGGATAGGTTATTGCTAGAAGTCCGCAATTTACAGATTAATTGAGCTGAAATCTGTTCTGTTTTTCTCTTTTGGAATGTAAAGTTGCTGTAATTGTATGGCTAGATGAAGAATTAACTAGTTTGCCGCTGGAAATGGATGGCCAGAGCTAATGTTGTTAGAGTTTGGATTTATTTGCCATTTCGATCATGCAAATTTTATGACTGTTTATAGCTGGGACTGCGTATACGTGTGAAATACACATGTCATTTAGTAGAAGTCTCTGTGTTCTTGCTGCTGGTAATATGATTACGTTTGAAGATAATGATGGAGATGGAGTCCCTCTTGTTTAGGTAGTTGGTTTGTGAGATATGCTGTTGGTTATGTGATTACATGAACAAGTTATTTAATTGGCTGAAGATGTGCAGCCATCTTATTGATTTTCTTTCTATTCGTACTGCTGGCCATGAGATTTCATATGGATTAAGGAATGGATAAATGGAAATTTCTGATTTTGTGTGAACCTTGATTGATCAAGTACTAACTTGTTGATGTCTTGAGTGATTCGTTTCTCTTCCGACGGTAGATCCAATTTCTTTATGTTAGCTGAGAAGTCCTTGGCTATTGGTTGGTTTCTTCTTATTGAAATATCATGCACGATGTTTTAGTTCATTTATAAAAAAAATGAGTTATGAATTTGATGAATAAACTTAACTGTGTAAATTCTTAAGATAGGTGCTATGTTATTTTGTTAGACATTAGCCTTCAACATGCTGGTGAAAATGTTCGTATGGGATAGATATTTTGGATAGCTCGCAGATCCGAATCTCTGGCTCTGCTTTCTTTCAATGCTGTTTATTTTTTGAACGTCCAATTTTTCCACCATGACTGTAACTGCTCCAGGTTCTTTATTAAGAAGGCACTTGTTGGATTGATGACTATTTGCTGAAGTGTGTTTTCCCCTTTGGTAGTACGAACCAGGTATATATTTAGAACTTAAACCACTTCCATGTAATCTAAAGGATGAATATAAAATTTTAAAAGCTCATTTTAAGTACCAACTGAACAATAGGTACCATATTCCTTAGAAAGTATGACCTCCTGGGAGTAGTTCTGAAATGCATTGTATAGGAATTTATTGCCTAAAAGTTATACTAACCTATTAGCCACAAGGACCTCCTCCATGTATTTGCAGAGTGCTTCTGGTTCTCTTCCAACATGATTCTTGTTCATTGTAAATGGTGCTTCATATGCTTTTTGCTTTTCTCATTTACTCATGTTTGAAACCTCTTTTCCAGCAACATGTGACTTTCGTACTCTAGCAACTGTAGTTGTAACTCTTCGTGATGATCAAACTGTGTATATGAACCCTTTGCCATTTGTACTTAGTCTTTTTTCTGGAGCAGTCATTTTGTATCTTGGCTTTCAGTGTCATTGGTATTTTTCTGCATTGGTAGGTAGGACTGTTAGGATGGAGGCTGGAACCTACCTTTCTGGTGTACATCATTTTTGTGAACATGTTCAGTTGTGAGTTTATCCTCAAGTCATCGAGAATGGAAGTGGAAGTCCTTTCCCGAGATCTTCTATTTATGGATGACTTAAATCTACCAAAAATCATCACTATGCATGATAAAAAGGTGGCATGTACTTCTTCACATGCCCTTGAGCATGTATCCTACTTGGATTCTAAAGGGATTTGTCATTTAATAAAAAATTTATTAGACTCAAGCTCACCATGTGATGGTATCATTGTATCATAATAAAGAGATTAATTTACTTAAGGAACAGGACCAAACAAACATTTCTGTTAACATGATATCTCACGAGAGTGCACCTTGTCTTGACTAAACTTTCAGGGATCTGTTCGAATTGCAATTTGGATCTGAGATATATATTTGCAGGAATTGGATGATATATGCTTCAAGAACAACTTGAGATCGTGTCAGTCTCAACTGGTAAGATCAACACCTTTTATCAGATTATTGTTCTTCCTGTTTTCAAAGCTAGAATTGTAATACAGTTATGTGGTTCGTTTTCATATCACCAGTGTGATCTGAGTTCAAGACTTCAACTTTTTAAGGTTGTTGGCCTTCTATAGCTGCTGATCACCATCTAGTCTTATACTTTTCTGTTGAGTGCAAATCAAGTTTATACTACATGTCACTTTGTAAATTTTCATGTGCAAGGGCTACTGGGTTATGGTGCTTTAGCCTATCCACAATAAGACTTGAATCATGACTCAATTTTTTTGAGGTTGTTGTTCCCTATTACAATTACTGGAATGAGATCTGCTGTGTTTATATTGTGGCCATTGTCCATAGCTAAAACTGTATATAAACCCTACTAGTGACTTGGGGCTTAAAAGAAGGAATTGGTTCTCCAAATGGCCCTTGATAGGGATCCTCTGAACACGGAATTCCCGTAAAAAAGGCTTCTTCTGATTTAGAAGGGATTGCATTTATGTGAAATCTGTACTTATACTGCCTTAATATGGTTAGTGCAGTTATTTTGATGAAAGTTGTTAGAGGGTCTTATCACTGGTCCATCCATATCATCAATTTTCCCATGATTTCCTTTCATATTAGGTATAGTCAATATACAGCTTGCTAGATCATCAGTCTGCCTTCCATTCCTCCATTCCCCTTAATTAAGCGTCATGTTTTCATTTAATCCCAGAGTTTATAAATCTTTTCTCACCACTTCTATCCATGTTCTTTTGGGCCTTCCCCTTGCCCTTTTGCAAGCTTCGACATAGATTGCCTCACTCCTATCCAATGTAGTTTTTGGTCTTCGTTGGACGTGTCTAAACCATCTAAGTTTAATCTCTCTCATCTTGTTACCAATTGGTGCTACTTCTAAGTTTCCTCCAATATTTTTATTTCTAATTCTATTCTTTCTTGCCTTGCTACACATCCATCTTAACATTCACATTTTGGCAGTGCTCATCATACGTATATATTGTTCTTTAATTGCCCCAACATGCTGATTTGTAGAGCATGCCGGCTTTATAGCCATCATATATAATTTTCCTCTTAGTTTAAGTGGCACCCTCCATCACACAAAACTCCAGAGGCACATATCCATTTGTTCCAACCCCCCTGCTTGGATTCTTTGGGTAACCTCCCTCTTAATCTCTCATCTCTTATGAATTATCGATCCTAGGTGTTGAAAGTGTTCTTTTAGGAGGACTTCTTGGTTATCAATCTTTACTAGTGCTCTACTCCTACTTCTTTTCATGTTAAAATTGCATTCCAAATACTCTATCTTAGTTCGACTAAGTTTAAATCCTTTAGATTCTAATACATCTCTCCATAACTGTAGCTTTGTGTTTATGCCCTCCCTTGTCTTATCAATCAAAATTATATCATCTGCAAATAACATGCACCATGGAATCTTCTCGTGCAAATATTTTGTTAACTCATCTATAACCAACATGAAAGGTACGGGCTCAATGCCGATCCTTGTTGAATCCTATAGTGATGGGAAAATCATTGTTTTCTCCTCTATTGGTCCTAATGTTTGTTATCGTTCCCTTATACATATCCTTAGTTTTGTCTATATATGCTCATGAAATCCCTTTCTCACCCAACACCCACCATATTAAATCTTAGAGGACTGTATCATAAGCTTTTTCTAAGTTAAAAAATACCATGTGGAGGTCTTTTCTCATCTCCCTATGTTTCTCTAACAATTGTTTAATCAGGAAAGTAGCTTATATGGTAGACCTCCTAGGTATAAAACCAAACTGGTTCTCCAACACATTGGTTTCATATCGTAACCTCTTTTCAATCACTCTTTCAAAAAGTTTTAAGGTATGACTCTTAACTCTGATATCTCGATAATTAGTGCAACTCTGCATGGCTCCTTTATTCTTATAAATTGGTACAATAGAACTCGTCCTCTATTCATCCGGCATTTTCTTTAGTTTTACAATCTTGTTAAACAACTTTGTCAACCAAACTACTCCAATATCTTCCATATGCTTCCAAACCTCAATTGATATACCATCGAGTCCTAGGGCTTTATCGATTTCATCTTTTTCAATGCCTCTTTCACTTTTAAGTATTCTAATTCTAAGATCATATTTATAATGTCCACTGTTATTTGGGTTTATGGTACTTTCAATCCCCATGTTCTCATGGTAATTGTCATTTAGCAATTTTTGAAAGTAACTTTCCCATATTTATTTGATTTTGTCATATTTGACTAGTACCCTTTGATTGTCACTTCTAATACACTTAATGTGGTCTAAGTCCTTACTTTTCTTCTCCCTTACTTGCAAGCTTAAACACTTCTTTCTCACCTTCTCTTGATCCTAATCTATTATGTAGATCATCATATGCTTGGAGTTTAGCCTCACTTACTACTCTTTTAGCAACCTTTTTAGCATTCTTATATTGCTAAAAGTTTTCTTTATTTTTTGTCCTCTGCCGTGCTTTAAAACACTCCTTTTTTCTTTAATAACTTTTTGCACTTTTTCACTCCACCACCAAGTTTCCTTTGGTAGTTGCCTTTTATCTTTAGATACTCCTAGGACATCTTTTGCCGCTTTCTTAATGAACATGACCATATTAGTCCACGTGATGTTTATTTCTGTTTCATTGTTCCAGCTTCCTTCTACTATCAACTTGTTTGTAAATGATGCAGTCTTCTCTCCTTTTAAGTTCTACCACTGTGTTTTTGGACATCTATTAAGTTCATTTCTTTTCTTCCATACTTTAATGTAGATATCCATAGCCATTAGTCTATATTGTGAGGTTAGACTCATTGAGTATCACCTTAAAGTCCTCATACATTGATCTTTTGATATTCTTAGGCAGAAAATAGTGTATTTGGCTTTTGGTGCAACAATAGAGTTGTCGTCGTGTGACCTTAAGGGCGTGAAAATAGCCTCTTGCAAAAGTGCATGGTAAGGCTCTTACTATTGACCCTTGTGGTCCGCCCCTTCCCTGGACACCGCATACGTGAGAGCTTCATGCACCAGGGCTGCCCCCTCCTCTTAATGATCCACTTTTAACAGTTATTGTGTTCATCTCTCTTCCGAAAGTATGTGTGTGCTATAGCTAGGTTATTTGCTGAGGTAAAATTAAGTATAACCTCCCCTATCTCATTTCTTTCTCCAATACCGTAGCTTCCATGTACCCTATCATATCCTTCCTTTTCTTTTCATACGTGACCATTAAAATCTGCTTCTATAAGTATCCCCTCTATGTTGGGAATGTCTTGCATAACTCCTTCCATACCTTCCCAAAATTGTCCTTCGATTCTATCTTCTAATCCGACTTGTGGTGTAAGGATAGTAGTTTATAAAGAATTAAAAAGATAAAGTTATAACATTTATGATCTTCTCTCATAGAACATGTTTTATTAATATAATTCTATCATCAATTCTTCTAACGTCTATAACTTTATCTTTTTAATTCTTTATCTACTACTATCCTTACACATTTTTATTATTTTCCTTTCCTATGTAAGCTTATACTCATCTATTTCTTTAGTTTTAGCCCATTTTCACTTGGTTTCTTGGGTACAATCGATGTTAATTCTCCTTGGTTTCATAGTGTCCACTAACTCTCGACTCTTGCATGTCAATGTGCTTATATTCCATGTAGCAATACAAATCTTGTTCTCCTAACCTAGCCTATTTACTTGCGCACTTCTTGAACGTTGGAACTCATGCATGCTTTCCATTGCACTTGGGTCTGGATGTAGCGTGTTGCTTCTGAGGAAACGCTCTAGCATCCCTTGCCTATTTTCCATTGCACTCAGGATTTGATGCAATGCGTCGCTTCCGGGGGAATGCCTTGGCAGCCCTTGTCCATTTTCCACTGCATCTGGGATCTAATGTAGTGCATCGCTTATAGGGAATGCGCTAGCCCTAAGGTATGTCAAAAATCAATTCATGCATGGGGTTTGCCATGGGGTTTGCCATGTGTTTTACTTGCCGACTGGCACTTGATGCAAAACCCTCCTTTTATTAGGCTTGGTACTGGCATCGCTTGAGTTTCATTACTAAAACCTAATGTAGCTAATCCAGATTCCTGATTGGTTCTTTCATTGACAAATTTCTATTTGAGCTAGTAATAGTTTGTTTCAGGCACCAAATTTCTAAATTCTATTTGTTATAGCTTTTGATATCTTCAGGTCCTTCATTAGAGAAAAATATTTTCTAGCTCAAATGCATTCTTTGAAGTATGCAATCCACTTGTATTGTGGGTGTAAAACACAATTGCTAAGTGCATTTTGCATACTTTTCTAGATTGACTTCAAGTGCATAGGTAGCACAACTGAGCTTCAAATGCAAACTGAACTTTTAACTGGTTAACTTTTAAAACCAATAGAATAGAAATGTGGCTGGTTTGTAGTGATAGTGGAGGGAAATATGATATATTGACCCCTTTGTTAGATTTCTATCCTTGACCTACTGCTATATAGTTTTGAGGGTGACTACCTAATTTGTATGCTAAAGCAATTAAGGGTTATGGGGCAAATTTCTCTATGATAACCCAATATGTTATTGTAAATATGGACTTCATTCCTTAATGCATCAGAAATGAAGAGCAATGGGGCTAATATGATATTAGGTAGGATGCTCCATGTCTCTAGAACCCATGATAAGCATTCATTCTATGTTGATTAATGGATGCCATCTCTTGTTCTATGTCGCTTAAAGAAACAAAGTGAAATATACTGGAAATAATGCTCCTTGGCCTCAGTTTGTAAAGTCTTGATAATTGGTTTTGTTAAGAGTATTCTCATTATCGAGTCGTACTCTATAATAGAGTTTTATTAAAAGGATGATGGACAAGGAAAAGCTACTGAGGTTTATAGGGAAGACCAACTATATTTATGTTTCTTGAAGTGCAGTAGATCACATAGAGTCCTTTTCATGAATGGATTTCAAACAAGAACTTTGAAGGGCAGTGGATCACTCATAGTCCTTTCCAAAGTGAGTAAATGAATAACAAATTGAAAACAGCAGCAAAAATAGGATAGTTATTGCATCTTAAATTTGCTAAAAGGCATCCAAAGAGTCACAAATAAAAAATGAAGAAGACGAGAAGCTTGAAAGAATACCCCACTACCAATGATTTACTGGTCATGTAATCAATTATTTACTAAGACACAGAACGGTTGCTGCTGTGGCTTTATGTCTTTTCCAGCGGTATCAAGTACTTTATTTCTCTACTCGTCAATTTCTTGGTTGGCTTTTTTCTTCTAGGATCCTTGATTTCATACTATTTGTTATTCATCTAATTGGTAAGAAAAAGCACCATAACTATCTTTTTCCTTCTGAAGAGAGTGAGAGGAGGGGGAAGAGAGAAAAAGAGTGGGACCCTTTCTTTCATAATGTATATTGAACCTGACAAAGTGTAGTTGTTGGCTATAGCTCGTAACCTTGTTAATACCCATGTTAGTTCATCATCATCATCATCATCATCATCATCAAGCCTTATCCCCTATTGGGGATTGGCTATATGAATCTTGTTCCTCCATTCACCTCTGTTTCATTAAGTCCAAGAGTTTTAAAGTCTTTTCTCACCACTTCTAACCACGTCCTTTTGGGCCTTCCCCTTGCCCTTTTAGATCCTTCGACTTGGATCGATTCACTCCTATTCGGTTCCTTTTTTGGGCTTCGTTGGACATGTCCAAACCATTTAAATCTACCCTCTCTCATCTTATTACTTGTTGGTGCTACTCCTAAGTTTCCTCTAATGTTTTCATTTCTAATTCTATCCTTGTCTTGCTACTCATCTGTTTGAACATCCTCATTTCGGGTATGGTCATCCTTTGATCTATTGAGCATGGCTGGCTTTATAGCTGTCCTATAGAATTTTTTGTTCAGTTTGAGTGGCACTGGCAATTACACAAAAAAGGACCCGCTTAGATTCTTTGGCTGACATCCGTCTTAGTCTCTCCACTCTCATTAATTATTGATCCCAAATATCAAAGTGGTCTTTTTGTAAGTTTATTGGTGCTTTCCTATAACTCTTCTCCTTGCCATAATTGCACTCCATATAGTTTCTCTTCTTTAGGCTAGTTTTAAATCCTTTAGATTCTATAGCATCCCTCCACAACTTAAGCTTTATGTTTATGCCATCCATTGTCTTATCAATCAAAACTATGTTATCTGCAATCAATATGCACCATGGAATCTTATTGTGCAGATGTTTTGTTAACTCATCAGTAACCAACGTAAAGAGATACGGGCTCAATGCTGATCCTTGGTGCAATCCCATAGTGAATGGGTAATCATTTGTCTCTCCACTAGTGGTCCTAACATTTGTTATCGCTCTCTAATACATATCCTTAATTATGTCTATGTATTCACGTGAAACCCCTTTCTCACCCAACCCCCACCATATTAACCCTCTAGTGACCCTATCATAAGCTTTTTCTAAGTCAATAAAGACTGTGGTGGTCCTTCTTCCTCCCCCAATATTTCTTCATCAATTGTCTAAGGAGGAAAATAGCTTCCATGGTGATGGGGATCATCATCCCACGTTTTTTATGTTATGTTGTATTTTAGTTTACTTTGGATATTTATCATTAAGGGTATTAGGTTTCTTAGTATGTTGTGACTTAAGTGGGGGCAATTTTGTATTTTTTCTAGATTAGGGTTAGATGTCCCCTACTTAAGACCTTTTTTTTCTTTTGTGTAAGTAGGTTTTGATGAATAATGAATGAAAATTTTGTTGGACTTAATGGATTCCTCATTCTAGCTTCCTTCTTGTGGGCGTGAAGTCGCGTTCGATACAAAGCTGAATTACTATTGTTTCATCTTGTTCTGTAAGTTAGTACTTTTCTACATTGTCTTTTAATGGACGATTTTTGCGCTGCGTGTGGTTATGTGATTTGCGTAAGTAATAATCAAGAATTCTTATCTTGCATTAAATTCCTGAACCCTGGGTTTGAAGCTTAATCAAGACCGTTCGTCAATTAGAGGGATGATTTGGATTGAAATTTCGATCTTACCTTAATCAATAGAGATCTGGGGCAGTTTGCAGATCCTGTAACTCATTGTAGGCTATTCATGCTAAATATGACTGATTTTTTGCTTGTTAAAGTGCTCATTGTAGTCCAATTTGTGTTTTCTTATTTAATTTAATTCTGATATGATCTTAGCATATAGATTAGGTCATTTTGCATACTGTCCTACATCACATGGTAGACCTCCTATGCATGATACCAAACTAGTTTTTCGATACACTCGTCTCACGTCATAACCTCTTCTCAATCACTCTTTCCCAAAGTTTAATGGTTGATTTGTAAGTTTGATTGCATGATAATTAGTGTAATTCTGTGTGTCTCCATTATTCTTATAGATTGATACAATTGAGCTTTTTTTCCATTCATCTGGCATTTTCTTTGATTTTAAAATCTTGCTAAACAACTTTCAATCAAACTACCCTAGTGTCTCCCATATATTTTCAATCCTCTATTGGTATACCATCACCCCCTACGGCCTTTCTCGATTTCATCTTTTCAAGCCCTCTTTCACTTAATATCCCATGTTACTTAACAAGTAGATATATTTAATCAACCATTCTGAAACCTAGTTGTTGCTTTATGTGCACTTACCTTTGAATTAGTGACATAGCTTGTTGCTTGCTTATTGTGCTAGAATGCAATTTTGTAATGGTATTATGCTTGTTAAACATTCCTTCACAATTTTTCTGCAGGTCAGCAAATTTTGGAGTATTCATATGCTTAAAATCCTGTGGTGTCCATAGAAGTCTTGGTGCTCGTATCCCAGAGGTACTGTCTATGGAACACCTAAGGCCCTATTGTTGTTATGTTATTATACGATAATTATCAATGGTCATTTCATACTTTATTTTCCTTTATCACTATTGTATTTTATTAGTTTTATTGTGCTTTGTTTTTCTCTAATACAATAAACTGGGTAAAAGACTTGAGAAAGAAATTCCAAAAAGGTGATTGCCTTACAGTAAGGGGAGCCTTGGTGCAATAGTAGAGTTGTTGTCGTGTGACCTTGAAGTCACTGGTTTGAGGTGTGGAAACAGCCTCTAGCAAAAATGCAAGGTAATGCTGCGTATTGTAGACCCTTGTGGTCCACCCCTTCTCAGGATGCTGCATACCTGGGAGCTTCGTGCATTGGGCTGCCCTTTTTTTATCACATTACTATTAAAGAACATATATGTCGCGCGAATCCTCCGGAGTGTCCGTGATTACATGATGCTGCTACAATATTTTGTAATAATGGAATTCATGGAAAATATGATGATTAAAGATCCTTTATGGGGTTATGATGCATCATACGGTGCTAGATCTTTTAATTTATTTGGACAAAGGTTCTATTCTTTTTTATTTTCAAGGACAAAGGTAGTGGCTGCACTTCTGATAGGAACATTTCATTTAAGTCCCTAATGAAGATGGGTCTGTATTAAGATAATTGAATGTTTCATTTAAAGCAAGTAGCTGATAGTCCTTCCCTGCAGTCATATAAAAGATCTAACTGGTGGTTCATTTCATCTTGTTGCAACATTTGTCATTTATTATAGCTTCTAAGTTTCTTGCATTATAGGAGTCGTTGCAGTTATATGGTCATGGTTCGATAATTCTTTTGGGTGCTTTTACTGATAAATTATTTATGGAGTGTAGCTTCTAAAATTATCTTATTGCAGCATGTTCGTATAGTCATTAAACTTATTCATGGTTTCTACTTCTAAGGAACTCTGCTTCTAGCTCTACTGATTGGCTAATTATGGAGTTGGGTTAATTATACAAACTGCACTATGTTTGTCTTCTGGGCACAAAATTGTGCTGTATTGGACCAATAAGCTCCAATAACTAATGGAAGATGTGTTCTGATTAAGAGTTAGAGACTATTTGATGTAGAAGCATCTTATCCCTACTAAAAAATTATAAACAAGTAAGAAGATAGCAAAGGTTGAAGTTTAAGTTGAATAGTTCATATAGTCATGTTATGTTCTCTCTCTCTCTCTTATGCAGTTTAAGATGTGCAAGTTTGTAGGCCCTATTTTAAGTTTTCTTTATTGGTAGGCCAGGATTAAGTTCCTAGCCTTCCAAAAGGAATCAAAGTTCTGTCCAATCTAGCTTTCATGGCATTGGTTTGGTGCTTCTGGTTGGAAAGAATTATTATTTGTTTAAATGAGCATTCCCCATCTACTGTTATCATTGAAAGGATCTGCAAGCTTGTTGCTCATTGGGCATCAAAACTACCATCTTTTAAGGAATACTTAGCCAGTGAAATGAGTAGAAATTGGGATTCTATTGTGAACACAATGGAAAGAGGGGATAAATGAAAGCTGAAATGGTCAGCCCCGACTCCAAGTCATTTTACAATGAACTATGATGGTACTACCATTGGCAATCCAGATTTATCAGGCGTTGGTGATGTTTTAAGGAATTCAAATGGTGAGCATGTTTGACTTATCAGGACCTATTGGGTTTTCCCAATTTGAATGAAGTGGAAATTACAGTAATACTCACTCCCCTAAATATATGGAGTTCACATCTTCTGTCTCCTTTGACCATCAAAAGGAGATTCCTTTAATATAATGTCCTGGTTAAAGAACTCTAGGCCATCTCCCTTGAGGTTTGGCATATTCTTATTAAGATCAAGAGGCTGTTAGGAATTTGAGGTATCATTTTTTCATACACCTCGTTCAGCCAATGATCTTGCAGACAGCTTGGCGAAGGTAGGCATTCTCCTACCATCCTTAAGAATAAGAGATTTTAGTCAATGGCTGTACTTGTGCATGTTTATATTTCCTTTTAGTTGTAATTGATCTTCTTGATCATATTGTATGGCAATAGAGGGAGCTTTTCTCCCCTATAAATAAAATTACCCGTTCCTTGGAAAAACATGATGATTGGCATAGGTCTTCCAGAAACCATGCCTAGACATGTCTAGATTGATGCCTCACTTTGAGGCATGCCTCAGTTTATCAGTTCTTTGTGAATATGCAGCCCATTTAGTGAGTGTAGGACTCTTATTTGTTGCCTTTGATATGACCGCTAAGAAAAAGACAATCTTAAGAGTTCTGGTAAGTGTACGTGCTCAATAGTAGAAAAGGAGTACACACCCCATTTTTCATGCATGGTGCAACATTTGTTGCAAATCTAAGCTCTTCATATGTTTAGAATATACCAAAAATAGGTGACCCATGAGAAATCAATTCATTTGGGCAATCCTCGCCACTTGTTTTACATCTTTGAAAAACTTAACAAAAATGAATGATTGTGTTTTTTTGACCTAAAGAAACATAGGCTAGACCCCTTCCTCACAAGCTAAAAAAACCAAACAAGAAGAGCCTCTTACATTCGTGTAAGTTCATTTCTCCTGGAAACCCTACATTTTTGCTCTGTTAAGATAAATATTTTTGCCCTAGAATGAGTTTATCTACTTAATTTTTAGGGTTTTATGTTCAAATTTTGTTCTGTTTTTGAGCTGTTGGGGAATTTAGGCTTGTGTGGAAGGACAGTAACTCTGCGTTGTTTTGATCTCTTGAGGAATTAAGGGAACATGGGAGTTTTGTGGGTGTTATGGGTTTCATTTTATTTTTTCTTCTTTTATGTTTTGGTTTCTTTCATAGATTGTGATGAATTTGTTTGTTTTGGGATCTCATTGGTGTTAGTGCCGCTTCTTGGTGTTTCTTTCAACTTGATTTAGTTAACATTCTCTACTTTTCTTAGCTAGAGACATTTGGATAGAGTATTTTGGACCGTGAATAATGAGGGTTGTAAGAATTATTTATTTCAAGCATTTGGGTATCAAATCCCCAGGACCCCGCAAATGCAGAAGCTTTGTGCATTGGGCTGCCCTTTTTTATTTTTGTTTTTAAATTTAGGTATCAAATCATGGACGCTTGGTTAGAGGAGTTCTAGCAGTTTAATATCCGAATTCCTTTGCTTGAGTAATGTTTTTTGTAATCACGGAACAGAAATTTTCCCCTTTTTTCTCTCTTTTTCTATGTTTGAATTCCCTTTCCTTGTGTTATACTTAATAATTTGTTGCTTTATTTCTTTTCTCCTTTATTTGATAATAAAGTGCATAACAATTTGTAAGCCAGTCAAAATCTTAGGACCAACATGAGAATCAATAGTTCTGTACAACCACTACGTGTGATGAAATTTGAAATTGACTTGGGCACTAGTGTGTGTTGCTTTCTTTTGGAGATGCATGTGGTTGCTTATGTTGGTATTTTATTGCTCCTCAATTTCTTTCTTTTGATGAGCTTGATTAGATTCATGTTATTTTTGGATATTGTTATTATTATTCAAATATTCTCTTGCCCTTGTTGGAACCATGTAAATGATATGATAATCATCTTTTGCAATTTACTTTGTTAAATTTTCTTGAGTCTGTCTTTTTTGTTTCCTTGAATGCCTGTCATTCTATCACTTTTCCCGCACCATCTATTAGCTAGATATTCTTATTTCTTGTCATTATGACACCATTTCTCCTCATATTTTGCATCCAATCTCTTTTCTAATTCGTCTGCAGATGCTGTACTGAACTTATGGCCTTTGGTTGTTACCATTACAACAGTTCTTTCTTAGGTTCCTTGTCTCACTAGAAGCCTATAATCTGCTTAAGGACATTATTTGGGTTCTAGGAATTAGCATTTGTAAGAGACTACTGCAAACGCTAATTCCTACATTTGTTGTGCGACATGAACCTATAATTCTGTAACCTCTAGACAGTTTACCTGTATTCCCACTCCATGTTGGATTTAAAGATCTGGTAAACCCAACCTAAAATTATTATATGTATTGACACCACACACAATAGGAATTGTGAAACTTAGGACGTCTCAAGATCTGAAACATAGCATTGTTCTAATATGATCATGCTTGCAGTTTCTCTTTTGTTTTATCAAAATTTGTTACTACGTATTTTTTTCTCAGGCCAAACAAATGATAGTTTTTATCTTTTTGTATAAATTTATTTTGATGGAAAAAGAAACTATTCACTTTTATGATATTGATATTGCTTTCTTTGCACTTGAACTTATATGACCTCTATTTCTAACTTATTTATGTTGTATGTGGCAGGGTGTTAATAGAATATAAAGATACACTTTGACAAGTCTTGTTATTTTTGTTCCAAATCTAGTTCAAGGAGAAAGACCCATATGGCTGGAGTGTTAGCTGGGGATCCTTCACACCATGGAATGGTTGAAAATGGGCTGTATGGTATCTCTCATGACAAGCTTGAGGAACCTGATCATTCTAGTTCAAAATGGTATTTTGGTAGGAAGGAGATTGAAGAAAACTCACCGTCTAGAAAGGACGGAATTGATTTGAAGAAAGAGGCATATTTTCGCAAATCATACTGCACATTTTTGCAAGATCTAGGCATGAGACTTAAAGTGTAAGTTCCATTCATTGTACCTAATTTATGAGTTTATCATCTCTTTAGTTATATGTGGTCCTTGAATCAAGTATAATGCTTGAAGTGTAAGTTCTATTTCTAGTACTCCACTTGATGCAATTATATTCCTATATTTTCTTCTTATTCATGTGTCCTTACCTTGTCACTGTCGTCATTTGGAGTTTGAGATTTTTGTTTCTTGACCATTGTGGATGTGTATGCGTGCTAGTTTTGATGAAGCTGATCCCTTGGTTGCATTTCATTTTGATGGACAGAAGAGATCGTATCCCTTATGGAGTCCAGTCAAGCAGTTGGTAAAGACTGGTGTTGGCATGGGAGAGATTAAACAATTGCACACCTTTGTAAGGAAGCATCTTGGATCATATACTCAATTGAAAGCCACTTGTTCAGGAGGCCCAAGGTTAAAATTTAAAAGTACAATAAGGCCAAGCAAGTCAAGGTTGATAGAATTGCTAAGAAATTGGGCAAACCTTTTTAAAGGCCCATTAAGAGGACAAGGCTGAATTCGGTTCAAAGTAGGGGATTCAAATCAAGTCATGGCTCCTCTTCTAACCACTCATCTACTAAGCATAATAGAGTAAATTAAATGTTTAAGGTACAATATAAGTCTCGTCTCAATAGACTTGTTTTTAGGTTTCTCGCAACCAACGTGATTCCATTTAATGTCTTGAGGAGTGGAAGTTGGAAAGAAATGATGGAAGGTTAATCCGGACCCCTAGGTATAGAGGTCCAAGCTTTGAGAAGGCTAGGTAAAATTGATTGACAAGGAAATGTTGAAGGTGAGGAAGGAGTTGGGAGTATTTACGAATAGTTGGGATGATAATGGAATATCCATTTTATTTGATGGGTGGAAAAATGTGAAGAACCAAATGAGAATGGACTGTTGATTGTATCCGATGGATGGTCAAATGTGAAGAACCAACATTTGTTGAGTGTTTTGGGGTCTAACATGCATGGATCTGTCTTTTTGTATGTATCTGATTATTCTAGAGTGGTAACTCTGAACAATGAGAATGTTGGGGAGTTTTTGTTGAAGGTGGTTTAGGATATTAGCCTCTCCAAGGTTATTCAAATATGCATAGATAATGCCAGCATTTGCAATAGTGCAGTAAAGTATGTAGAATTGAGGCACATACAAAATTTTTCGTCTTCTTGTAGCTTACATTCCTTTAATCTCATTTTCAAGGACTTTGCTAGGACCTTTGATTGGATGGAGGAGACTTATACGACGTGTAAGAAGGTGATTAAATACATATGTAACTGTCCATATATCTTGCCATATTCATATTCATATCCAAGTCAAAGTTAGGGTTACTAAGGGTTTGCAGCCCATTACACCACATTGAAGGGGGCTACTCGATGTGAAGAACTCTTAAGTTTGCTTGTACAATGATTCATGGAATCAATGGATGGGGAAGAAGGTAAACAAGTATGTAGGTATGACATAGCACATCTACAAGATAATTAGGTGCATAGATCTAGAGGGCCCTTTAATAGAAAAAATATATGTGGGAATGAGCAATATGTTGTAGGAGATTGAAGATGTTTTGAAGGATGATAAATTCAAAATGGAAGTATATCGTCATCATCATCAGACCTTTTCTTGATTAGGGGTCGGTCACATGAATCTTGTTCCTCCATTCACGAAGCTTTTAAATCTTTTCTCACCACTTCCATCTACGTTCTTTTGGGCTTTCCCCTTGCCCTTTTAGAACTTTGGACTTGGATTGCCTTACTCCATCTAATTGGTGCCATTTTTGGTTTACGCTGAACATACCTATTGGTGCTACTCATAAGTTTCCTCTAATATTTTCATTTCTAATTCTATCCTTTCTTGTCTTGCCACTCATCCGTCTCAACATCCACATTTCGGCGATACTCATTCTATGTACATGTTGTTCCTTAAGTGTCCAACACTTTAATCCATAGAGCATGGTTGGCCTTACAGCCATCCTGTTGAATTTTCCTTTCAGTTTGAGTGGCACCCTCCGATCGCACAAAAATCCAGAGGCACATCTCCATTTGTTTTAACCTACTTGGATTCTTTGGATAACCTCTCCCTCTCCCTCTCCCTCTCAATCTCTCCACTCTCCCTAATTATCGATCCCAATTATCAAAAGTGTTCTTTAGGGGTACTTTTTGGTTATCAATCTTTACTGGTGCTCCACTTTCGCTCCTCTCCTTACTAATATTGTATTCCATATACTCTATCGTAGTTTGACTAATTTTAAATCCTTTTGATTCTAATGCATCTTGCCATAACTCTTAGCTTGGTGTTTACACCCTCCCTTGTCTTATCAATCAAAACTATATCATTTACAAATAACATGTACCATGGTATCTCTGTATGTAGATGTTTTGTTAACTCATCCATAACCAATGTGAAGATGTACGAGCTCAAAGTCGATCTTTGGTGCAATCCTATAATGATAGGAAAGTCATTGGTCTCTCTGCTAGTGGTCCTAATGTTTGTTACTGCTCCCTCATACATATCCTTATTTATGTCTATATACCCCCATGAAATCCCCTTTTGACCCCACACCCACCATATTAACACTCTAGGGACCTTATCCTAAGCTTTTTCTAAGTAAATAAAGGCCATGTGGAGGTCCTTTGCATTGTCCTATATTTCTATATCAATTGGGTAAGCAGGAAAATAGCTTCTATGGTAGTCCTCCCAAGGATGAAGCCAAACTGATTATCTGCTACACTTATCTCATGCCATAACCTCTTCTCAATCACTGTTTCAAAAAGTTTCATGGTATGACTCATAAATTTGATCTCTCGATAATTAGTGTAACTTTGTATGTCTCTTTTATTCTTGTAAATTGGTACAATAGATCTTTCCTTCCATTCATCCAGCATTTTCTTCGATTTTACTATCTTGTTAAACAATTTTGTCAACCAAACTATCCCAGTATCTCCCATATACTTCCAAACCTCTATTGGTGCACCATCAGGCCCTAGAGCTTTTCTTGATTTCATCTTTTTTAAGGCCTCTTTCACTTCAAGTATTCTAATCCTACGGTTATATCTATAATGCCCAATGTTAGTTGGGTTTATAGTGCTTTCAATCCCTATATTCTTAGGGTAATTAGCATTTAGCAATTTTTTGAAAGTAACTTTCCCATCTTTGTTTGATCTAGTCATCTTTAACTAGTTCCCTTTAGTCATCACTTCTAATACACTTAATGTGGTCTATGTTCTTACTCTTCCTTTCTCTTGCTTTTACGAGCTTTCTCACCTTCTCTTAATCCTAATCTATTATAGAGATTATCATATGCCTTTAGTTTAGCCTCATTTACCACTCTCTTATCAACCTTTTTAGCATTCTTATATTGCTCGAAGTTTTCATTATTTTTAGTCCTTTTGCCATGCTCTAAACGCACATTTCTTTTTAATAACTTTTTGCACTTTTTCACTTCACCACCAAGTATCCTTTATTGGTTGCCTTTTACCTTTAGATACTCCTAGGACATGTTTTGCCACTTTCTTAAGGACATGGCCATGTTAGTCCACATGGTGTTTACTTCTGTTTCATTGTTCTAGTTTCCTTATGCTATCAACTTGTTCGTAAATGATGCTATCTTCTCTCCTTTTAAGTTCCACCACTTTGTTTTTGGACACCTATCAAAATGGAAGTATATGAGGGGATGAACTATTTGTTATAGGAGATTCAAGATGTTTTGAAGGATGCTAAATTTTAAACGGAAATGACTAGAACCTTTTTTTTTTTGAGATGATAGAAAATGAATATTCAATTCATGCTTTTGCACACACATTAATACCAAAGCATTATGAAAATGCATACCTTGCACTTCGCGCGCCTGGAGAGGAAGTATGAGTTGCTCCAAGTAAGTGATTTATTACTTCTATATATCATTTATTTGAAGGGGAGCCTTGGCGCAATAGTAAAAGTTGCCGTCGTGTGACCTTGAGGTCACAGGTTCAAGGCGTGGAAACAACCTCTTGTAAAATGCAAGGTAAGGTTGTGTACTTTAGGCCCTTGTGGCCATCCCCTTCCTCGGACCCTGCATAGGCAGGAGCTTTGTGCACTGGGGCTGCCCTTTTATATATCATTTATCTATCTAATGGACTTCATGTAATTTTTTTAATTTTTATTGCTAGTGACTATACACAGGGAAGTACGATAGATGACTCAATGTACACTTCTAAAGTTAGCACAAATGCATCGTTAGGTGTAACATTAAGGTAACAACTCGGGAACTTTGCCTCCATGGTGGGAAGGTTTGGTTTAAAAGAGTGCAGAATTGGTGCTAGAAACATTAATGTCATGAGTTGGTGAGGTTTGCATGGGTTGGAGGTTGAAGAGTTTAGCTATGAGGATTCTTGCTCAACCTATTAGTATGTTGTCAGTGGACTAGATGGGTACGTATAGCTTCATACCAAGTGTGAAACATAATAGATTGACTGTAAGCCATGTTGTTAAGTTGGTGTACATCTATTCAACTTGAGACTTCTCTCTAGGTAATTGCACTTAACTTGATTCATGGACTAAATAAACTTGAGATATTTATAAATGTTGAGATCAAAAGATATGACAATATGCGCATTTAGTCGAAGGTGCAAGGAGTGCGACTTGCGTGTAGAGGGACTAGGAGTGCCTAGTCGCGTGACTAGCTCACAAGGCGCAAAATTATTTAATTAATTTAAAAATAAAAATAAAAATTCAAAATAAATTCCAAAATTTAGGAAAAATCTAAAAAAAAACATAGAAATATAAATATATGAAGAAATACTAGTCAAATTAGTGAAGTGGAATTCTCAAGTAATAAATCAACATGTCAATAACCTAAGGTTAAACCAAACAATCAATACAAAACTCTAGGTGTAGATTTCCATTTGTTCTAACCCGCTTGGATTCTCTAGGTAATCTCCCGCTCAATCTCTCAACTCTCATGAATCATTGATTCTAGGTGTCGAAAGTGGTCTTTTACGGGGAATTCTTGGTTATCAATCTTGATTGGTGTTCCACTCCTACTCCTTTGCTTGCTAAAATTGCATTCCATATATTCTATCTTAGTTTGGCTGATTTTAAATCCTTTAAATTCTAATGCTTCTCTCCATAACTCTAGCTTTGTGTTTACATCTTCCCTTGTCTCATCAAGTAAGACAATATCATCTGCAAATAGCATGCACCACGAAATCTCCTCATGCAGATGTTATGTTAACTCATCCATGACTAATGTGGAAAGGTATGGGCTAAATGCCCATCCTTGGTACAATTCTGCAATGATAAGAAAATCACCAGTCTCGCCACCAGTGGTCTTAACATTTGTTACCACTCCCTCATACATATCTTTAATTATATCTATATAGCCCCACGAAACCCGTTTCTTACCCAACACCCTCTATTATAAGCTCTCTAAGTTGATAAGGACCATGTGGAGGTCTTTCCTATCCCTATATATTTTCTACCAATTGTCTTAGAAAATAACTTCTATAGTAGACCACCTAGGCATGAAACCAAACTAATTCTCCGATACACTTGTCTCATGCCTTAGCCTCTTCTCAATCACTCTTTCAAAAAGTTTCATAGTGTGGCTCACAAGTTTGATCCCTCGATAATTAGTGCATCTCTGCATATCTCCCCTATTCTCATAAATAGGTACAATATAACTTTTCCTCCACTCATCAGGCATTTTCTTTGATTTTATATTCTTGTTAAACAGCTTGGTCAACCAAACTATCCAATATCTTCCATATGCTTCCAAACCTCTATTGGTATACCATCGGGCCCCATAGCCTTTCCTAATTTCATCTTTTTCAAGGCCTCTTTCACTTCAGGTATTCTAATCCTACGTTTATATCTATAATATCTTATGTTATTTAGATTTATAGTATTTTCAATCCATGTATTTTGAGAACCATTTTCATTTAACAATTTTTGAAAGTATGTTTCCCACCTTTGTTTGATCTCATCATCTTTGACTAATACCCTTTGATTATCACTTCTAATGCATCTAATATGATCTAAGTCCTTACCCTTCTGTCTCTTACTTTTGCAAGTTTAAACACATTTTTCTTACCTTCTCTTGTTCCTAGTCTATTATAGAGCTCATCATATGCCTTAAGTTTAGCCTCACTTGTTATTCTCTTAGTAATCTTTTTAACATTCTTATATTATTCATAGTTTTCATTATTTCTAGTCTTTTGCCATGCTTTAAAACGCATGTTTTTCTTTAATAACTTTTTGCACAGTTTCACTCCACTACCTTGTTTTCTTTGCTAATTGCCTTTTACCTTTAGTAAGGTAATAACTAAATAGCTAATAACTAATAAGTACTAAATCTTAGTATTTAAGTAGCTTACGTTCTCAAAGACACTCTAGTTGCTCTTGCAAGGAGATGTACTGCATATCTGGGAGAGAAACTTAATGTCAAATGTTGGAAGATGTAGAGCTTCAGCCCCAAAATTAATCTACCACTTGCCTACAAAAGTTCAATAAAATTAAAGTTAGAAAAATAAACAAAATTAGAATAGTATAAAATTTAGAAATTAAAACATAGAACAACACAAAACACTTTCAAGGGACTAAGATTTTTCTCTTGCGTGTTGCTTGGTCATTGCCAAACAAGCATCCAACATGTGTATAAGTGGATATCTTATCTACCATTATGTCAGCCTCCTCTTCTTCATATAACATACTAATGGCATGCTTTAGACCATTTTTGATGTCACAGGTGCGGTCAATTTCAATGTGATGGTCATAATAGAAGGATTGGTTGAGATAATATTTAGCTTTATGCAAAGGCTAGTGAAGCTTAGAACTCCATTTATTATTTATGATCCCCTAAATATGGGTGGTCTGACCTGCTAGATTGGCTTGAATATTTTCTTTGGCCCGGGTTATGGCCTTGAACATGTATCCCATTATCAGCTTCTTCTCAATGTCCACCACCCTTGAAACCTCTACAAGTGGGGCCATGATCTTAAAGCAAAAGATGAAATGGTTTCAGAAGCTGGTATGCGACACAATTCTTACAACATATACCTTCAGGCCTTTTCGGGCCATTTACTATTCATCCATTCCGAACAATGGAACATTGCACGCAACTGTCTTCAAGTTTTAAATGCTTTCTGAACTCAAGAAGTTGGTGGTGAAGTGCGTCACTGCAAGTTTGCCTAAATCCTTTTTCTTTGTAAATCTTCTCATAAGATGGACATGTGTGTGGCTATAAACAAACACCGTCATGGCCCTAGTTTTTGCTGCAGTTTTCTTCACTTTTGGCAATTTCTATGTAGTTAAAGGCGCGCCTAGGTGCAAGTCGATAGGTAAGCGCCTGGGAGAGTGCCAGGTGCAGAGGAAATGAGGCGCGGTCGCCTAGGCGCCCCTTTCAGGCGCGCCCCCAACTCCAGGCATAGACCACTTAACCGGTAACGTATAAACCTTGTTTTTTTTTTTTTTTTTTCGTTTTTCACCTTCCAACCCTAACTTCAATCGTCCGACCTACTGAGAAGGTGAAAATGACCATTCCTCTTCGATCTTTCACATATCTAAGCAAAAAAAGGTATGGATTTACGAATTTTAGCATTTGTATACAGTTTTTGTAAAAAACGTAAAAACCAGTACCATTTTTTCAAATTTTTTGTTTTTTGCTAAGTATTTTCCATAGATCTTGATGGGTTTTAGTTTTATATGTATAAGAAAACATTCCATTTCAGTTTTATACTTCTTTGCTCTAGATTTGAGTTTGTTTTTAGGTTTTTTACTGTTTTTTCAAAAAAATCAGTTACGGAAATAAAAAAAATCATTGTTTTTTCTTATTTCTTCATTGAAACGTATTTCTATGCACATATATATAGCTTTCTCATGCATGTGTCTTCATGTGTGATAATTTTCTCATCTTTTTTTTTTTTTTTTTTGTAATTTAGGGTTTTTTTTTTTTCGGAAAAAAGGTATGAAAATTAGGAAAAATTTGTTCTTTTTTATATTTATTAGTTAATCCCTATTCTTATCGACATATATAGCTTACTCATGCTTGTATCTTCATGTATGATGTACTTTTCATGCTTTTTTTTGTATTGTAGTGTTATTTTGTTCAATTTTTCTGAAAATAAAACTTACGAAAATTAGAAAAAAATTGTTTTATTTATATTTATTAGTTAATACCCATTCTTATACACATATATAGCTTTCCCATGCTTGTCTTCATGGATGCTGTATTTTTCATGCTTTTTGTTGTTGTTGTTGTATTTTTAGCTGATTTTTAATTATGAAAAATATAATTTTGCGCCTCAGGCTCTAGGTGGGCGCCCTAGGCTCCAGGCACACCCCTTTGCGCCTCGATGCACCTTGTGCCTTTAACTACATAGGGCAATTTACCTATGTCCTCTAATATATAGTACCACACAAGTGGTCAAATATAAGTGCAGCCTCCTCACCATTAACTCTCCATAGCCATGCAGTAGGAGGTATTGTTGATTATGACTTAAAATAGACAAAGGTAAAATTATATAGGGGTTAACTTGCATCATAAATAAGTTAAATACTTAACAGATTATATATATGAAACTAAACAATTACCTAAACTACATTGTTCTTTCCAACTTTATCAATCGCCTCTCTAGCATCAATTATTAAGTTTGCACTCTTGACATGCGTAGACCTGTCAATAGATTTTAAAAAAACTGTCCTAGTTGGATAGTTCACTAGAAAGTTAAGGGTGCACCCTTGCTGTGGGTCCTCCAATCCGACATAATGGAGCACTTATAACTGAAATTGCTTGTAGGTCTGTTGTTCACTGTCACCTTGTGACTTGAGAGTAATATATAATTGTGCAAAAAAAAGAACACTGAACACATACCTAATTCAATAAGCTTTATGCTATTCTATATTTTTTGTCTTCTCTACTTGCTTCTGAAGAAGACTCACCCTCAACTTGTGATATGAGGGTCCTTGGAAACCTTAGGTACATAAGATTATAAGATGTAAGCATAGGTAAAAAGCTAAAATAAGTATTAAACTATTAATTATTAAAAGTATAAGACATATACTTGGATCATGTTGTGCAACTGCCTCTAACATTGTCTGGAAGGAATGACTACAAGCAATATTGAATGCAATGCTATTTTCATAGAACCTAGAGGCGATGTAGTCGCACCTTCATCCTAAACTCCTTCTAAGCTTTATTCATTGTGGTTTGTTGCATGGGTGACTTTCCCTTACCTTGGGCTTTAGGGTGGGGAGCAAAGAGATAGTCAACTGGCTCCTTTGTTGTTTGTTGCATTGGAATCTTACACCTCTTGCTTCCAATGGAAATACCAGTGGCCCTGGTACTGTCAATCTCCTCCACCTTAGGCTCATCATTGCCATTTTCATTGTACAAGCCAAACAAATTTTCTAGCCGTTCCATCTCCTTTGCTATTCTTTCTCTGTTCTATTTCTTCATCTTTGATTTGTTCATATTTGTTTAGGATCTTCTTAGATATCTTGGAAGTGATAAGAGCGCATTTTTTGACATTCCTATTCCCACCTGTCAAATATTGTTTGAACCTAAATATTCTACCGCTATATCTATTTTCACAAAGCTTGCACCATACCAAAATTTTGTCGTTTGGATCCCTTACCTCTACATATTCCCACCTCAGATCCATTAATTTGGAGGAAGCATTGTTGGAGCCCCTTGATGATGACATATTGTAGTTTGTATAGGAATATAGGATAAACCTAATAGTCGTAGAATGGAATGGAAACAAATCAAACAATCAAAAGATGAACCTTGAAAACAAACAGAAGAAATAAATTAACCTAAAAATAAAATAAGAAATAGTATAAAAGTAAGAGATACTATAAAGTAAGAAATAATACCGTATTGCATGAATTGTCTAAGGAATTAAGAAAACAAAACAAAAAAAAAAGTGAAAAGTAATATGCAAAATATGAAAAAAATCAAAGGATTCCATGAATCAGTTGTTTTTAGCATTATAATGGTAACATTTGCCACAAAGACGGCCCCCAACCCCCTCAAAAACAAAAAAAAAATGATGGAAAAAAAAGACAGGCACAAAAATCATCAAAGGAGTCCATGAATCAGTTTTTGTAGCATTATAATGGTGACATTTACACATTTGCTACAAAACACAAAAACAAAAAGTAAAACTGTACTGTTTGTAGTGAAAAATGACAGGAAAAAAAAGACAAGTACAAAAAAAAATCAAAGGAATCCATGAATTAGTTGTTTTTAGCATTATAATGGTGATATTTACACATTTGATACAAGGAAAAAAATTGTACTGTTTTTCAATGTTTTAGTGAAAAATGATGAA
Organism: Warburgia ugandensis; assembly: GCA_035236585.1. Taxonomy (NCBI): domain Eukaryota; kingdom Viridiplantae; phylum Streptophyta; class Magnoliopsida; order Canellales; family Canellaceae; genus Warburgia; species Warburgia ugandensis. The sequence goes on from CP141139.1 coordinate 35,367,558, forward strand.
AAAGAAAGATAGGCACAAAAAACATCGATGGAATACATGGGTCAGTTGTTTTTAGCATTAGAATGGTGACAATATGGAGATTTGCTTTAAAAAAAAATACAAATTACCGATGTATTTGACATTTTCGGTAAAAGAAATACAAAAAACTACAAAAATTGTGAATAGTACACTAACTCTATGAAAGTAGATGGAAAGAATGAAATGGGAGTTTTCGTTTTTAGAGTGTAGATATGTTGAGATTTCAGAGAAAAATTCAGGAAAACTGAAAAAACAGTACTGTTTTTATTGCCTTTTTACAGGAAAAGAACATAAAAACAAATAAAAGCAACAAAGAAAAGTTAGATTCCTTCCTCAATGACTTCAACTAGGCTTCAATCAACAATGGAAGATGAGTAGTTGAGTACTATCGCAAGAAGAGGAAAGGGAAGCTAGGAAGAAGAAGAAGAAAGGAAAAAAGTTGAAAATGAGGTTTTATTTCACTTACGATGCTCCTAGAGTCGGGGGTGAATTAGGCACAAGGTGCAACCAGTCACACCACTAGTTGCGCCTAGTCGCACTGCTACTTATGCCTCTTGCACCTACCCAAATGTCAAGTCAAATTGTTGGCATAACCTAAATAAGATGAGACCAACAAAGGTGAATCCATCAAAAGCTAACCTACTTATTTAGAAACTATGCATCTATGTTTGTTGAACATCCACAATTGCTTATATAATGTTGGTGCAAGAGTATCTACAATGTAATCTATACCTTACACTATGTAGTTAGAGGCACAAGGCCCAACTAAGCGCAAGGGGTACACCTGGACCTAGGCGCATGCTTGAATCATGAGGCACAATAATAAGTATTAAGAATTATAAAAATTAAAAAAATTCCAAAAAAGCAAGAAAAACATAGAAACATAATTCTATGATGAAATATTACTCAAACTTGCTAATTTCTATGGAAGCTATATATGTGAATGAAATTCTATTTCAAGGAATAAATGTAAAAAATGAAGGTTATTTCAAAACTCTATAACTATTTTTTCAAAAAAAAAAAAAAAAAAAATCCTAAAAAGAAGTTTAATCTATAGCAAACAAACAGGAAAATCAAATGGAATGTTTGTTTCTACTCATAGAATGAGAAACCATCAAGATTTATAAAAAAAAAGGTAAGCAAAAAATGGTACTGAACTTAACATTTTTTTCCAGAAAAATAGGTTTTTAGGTGGAAAATTCATGAATCCATACTTTTTCTTCGCTTAGATCTGTAAAATCTCGAAGAATGGTGGTTTCCACACTAGAGGCTCTCAAGAGAAGAGAAAATAGGGTTGAAAGATGAAAAAATGGAAAAAATTGAAGTTTGAGGTTTTAACAACTAGTCACCTGCCCTGGGCATCGGTGGCACACCTGAACATAGGCTCTAGGTGCACCCTAGGCACTGGTGCTTGAAACCCCTGCGACTTCACAAAATTCAGGTGCAGTGCGTGCGCTTAGTGCAAAGGCACACCTCTAACTACATAGACCTTACACGAGTATTGACGTGGGCACTATAATCTTTGCCTTGCGAATGAGCAAGGTGCGTGGTTATGATCATGTCCTTGATGTCATACATGAATTGATCATTCAATGAATTGATCATTCAATGAATTGTCCTTGATGTCCTCCTTTAGTGCAAAAGAGATTGCCAACAACAGTGAGAGTTTTCAGATATTATAAATGTTGAGATGCCAGGGTATGACACTTAATGTTTAATCTCTCTGCACTAAGGAAAAAGCAGCCAGTAGAGCTGGAAAGGGTTCTCAGAGGAGAATCTATGCGTTTGGACTTTGAAATTCTGAGTTTAATTCAGTTATAGATTTTGACTCTTGATCTTGGTCTTGTTATTTTTCAATAAGAAGCAAATCCCTGTTGATTTGTGATGGCGATATGGAACCTTATCCTGTGGACGTTCATGTTTAAAAAACTAGTTGATTTGAATATCAGCTGGTGGTTGATACACTTGGGCTATATTTCTTGCATCTGAATAGATCTGTTTGACAACATCCAGAAACTGTTGCAAGTAATGCATACTTGATGGCTGTATAGATTTGGCATTTTCAGAATCATCCATGATTTGTATAACTCAATTAAGACCAAGAAGACTAATATCCTCTAATCTGCTTTGGACCTGGATCTCAACTCATCTAATGTTAAAAGGAGCTTCCACAGGTTAAGGCTATCTTGTCATACACGATGGATCAGCTAAATGAGTTGTGTCTCCTGATCATGATCAGGTAGTATGAATCAGTTCCAACTTCGTAGGTGAAATATGACAGATCAGCTCAAAATCTGGATATTTGAGATTAAAACTAACAAAATTTTGACTACAAGACCAGGACAGTTATATCCCTATTATCTTTCACTTTCCATAAGGTTGCCAGATTATTGTGGTTACCTGACCAGAAATACTTAATGATAGTTAAATGGAAACATTTTTCTCATGAAGGTGCTACAATTCCATGGTAGTTTCTAGCTCCATGGATCTGTCATTTAAGAAGTTATCATCACATGCAACAATTTTGGAGGGTGAAGTTTATACATACTGCAGGTTCCAGAAATATTGCATTTAATGTGATGTGCAAGTTCCTAGAATTCAGAAGATCCAGGTTCATTTCAATCTCTTGTATAGAACATAGAAATATGCATGAAAACTTGTTGATGTGCCTTAACAGATGGATCAGACAATCCATGCTCTGATGTCATGCAGACTAATAAAAAAATTTCAGAAAGAGAGAGACCAAAGGATGAGAAAAGAAGAAAAGGAGCAAGTAGATGGAAAGAGGAAGAGTTGGTAAAGAAATGTAGAACAACCAGGGAAATAGTGTGGAGGATGAAACTAATTATGTTAGGATATTAACTCAACCAGAAGACATCCAGATATTGCATATATGCATCACAGCTATCTGGACTTCACCTAGCCAATCATGTTGCAGTTCTGTATAAACAAACAGTCCATGCAAAAAAGACTATAATATCCTCAGCATCAACTTCTTTTTTCTGATTAAAATGAATGCATATCATTAGTACCCACTTAGAAACCATTTACTACAGCACTCTTCTAAAAAAATGCAAAACACTATTTTGAGTCCCATGTCATTGTTGCTCGATGGTAAAAGTAAGGCTGCCTACCATAGGTAAAAGTTGTCGTCATGTGACATTGAGGTCACGGGTTCAAGGCAAGGTAAGGCCGCCTACTATAGGCCCTTGTGGTCTGCCCCTTCCCCGGACCCCGCATAGGCAGGAGCTTCGTGCACCAGGGCTGCCCCTTTTATGTCATTGTTGCTCGACTTACTCTAGGTAAGATCCTGTCTTCATGGTTCAAGTCTAATAAATAAAACCCAGCTACTTGATAGCTAGCCACTTCTTATTAAAGGATGCCCGTAAAGGTTTCTGCACTGAACTGGGAATTTATCAGATCGGAAAGATTGTGAAGGGAATAGGAAGCAACTGGGTGTTATTTTTCTTGGAATATTTGAGGGACATGCTCACTAGGGAAAGCAAAAGTTCGCAAGAGGATCAGTGATCTTAAATTGCTTTATGAGGATGGATTTTTGGTGGGTTGGGGGGTTGGGTTTGAAGGTGCTTAGGCTACTTTTCATTGGTGCTATTATCTATTTGCCAGTTGTGACTAGAAGGAAGACCATCTGATCACAACCTATCTTGGATATGCAACATTCCCAGCACATCAATCATCGTGATCACTTGAACAATTTTGCCAAATATCTGTGATGGCTTTGATTTGTTTGCTGAATACTGGCATTATTATTATTATTATTATTTTTCCTTTTTCTGAAGGTAGTAATTTGTACCTTTTGTTTGTGGTGTAAATGTTGATTCCAAGTGTGTGAATGTATGGATCAACTCTACGTAACAGAGAATAGTTGCAGTGGTTATCTTCAAGCATTCGGCATCTGTGGATATATTCCTTTAAATTGTAAAAGATCTCCAAGTTACTTGATACGACTATTCTATATGGTTCAAATATTATAGGTATGACTGTTACACCCCGATTTTTGGTAAATGTTACAATGACATAAAACACAAATGTACATGTGTGTGTCTGCTTGCCTACATGCGAGCATGTGTGAATTTTAGTATGTTTTCTTTGCCAAGTGCCTGGGTCAAATGGAAGTTTGATTCTGTTTGAACTACTCATTTTCAAATGATATCCACATTGTTTACCAGTATTCATCTTTTACTTAAATTTTTTTTATAATTTAATCCTTTGTATTTATTCATTGAATTGTTAAATGTTTATATCTTTTTCTTATGATCAAATCATTGGAATTTTCTCCTATATTGAAGTAGCTGCTACCGCTGTTGGTTCTCACACAAGAACTTCCATTGTCACTCCCACTCAACATCCAAAACCAAACTAGGAATATAGTTGTGGAATTGTCATTACCAGTTCTTCAACCAATTCTTCATAGCTCATGTCACATATTCATTTCATTCTGTTTCATCCAACTGAAATTGGGTCCTTATACTGTCTGCTATAGAAGACTTGGGTTTTGTCAAGCAATTAAAAAAACAGACTGCCAATAATTTCACTCTACCTCCTTTTTGTGTCAAATAAAAGAGCTCCCTGTTTCTTCTTAAATCTCCATTTATAGACCTCTAATTGAAGAGGGAAAGGGTGGTCAGAGACTAATCTGTAAGGCTGGATTAGAGAAATGACTGGATGGGGATGATATAGGGACCAAACTATAGAAGTTCTGATTCTCTGGAAGTTCACAAGATTTATCTTTTCCAGTTCCTCCTGTAACTTCTATATTTGTATTTTGCTTATGTTCTGTTTTACATGCTCATGCAAGTAACATTTTAATTGCAGGCCTCAGGTGACCATAGCTACTGCAATAATATTTTGTCATCGTTTTTTCCTCCGCCAATCTCATGCAAAGAATGATAGGAGGGTGAGAAATTACTCACTATTTTTTTTTTTTTATTTTCCTCTTCATGTTTCAGTTTTTGCTTCCTTTGGTTCTCTTGTTGTAATTCTACCTTCCAATATAAGTAATTATTATTTTTTGCATGTGGTTGGTCATATGTTCTATGAAAGAGACAAATGTCAGTAATAATCTTTCTTTATCTGGCTCTTAAAATGTCTAAATGAAGCATGAATTATAAGTAGGCGGGTTTAAAATGGATTTTATGTTCTTTGGAATTTGATACCATAAATTCCTCAAAATGATGTTACCTCATGGCATCTACACATTCCTCCACTAAGTTATATCATCTAGTAATTTATCAAATGCTCGCTTCGTTGATCTCATTCAATAGTGTCTAAGTTATAACCTGGAAGCCTTATACAACTTAATATAGGGGAAAAGGTATTGTTTAGCTTGTTGACATGGAAATCATTACAGAAATGGCTACATCACATGGGAAGGTTTTGGTAGCCTTTGATCAGGTGGCCTTGAGTTGCTTTCTAGTGTATGAGGTGTGAATTTGGGGGTGTTAAGCAATGAGGGGATTTCTTTTTCTTACCACCCCCGACCCTCCGCCCTCTTTTTTAGTGTGTAGGCAAACATCAAACACAATTGCTTTTGTGTGTTTCTAGGATCTTGCAGCTGGTCCTAGGCCTGGATAAAGGAGGATTGTGTAAGGTTGCTATTTGATGTAAAATCTTTTGGTATATTCTATAACATGGATCTAAAGACTAAGGTATTTCCTCATTATAGGGCATTTCCCATAAATGTCGTGCTACATCAGATCTTGGATGTATTGGAAAATGGGCAAGGATTGATAGGGCGTTCTCCATAAACAACATGCTACATCAGATCCTGGATGTAGTGAAAAATGGGCAAGGGCTAATAGAGCGTTCCATCGAAGGCGATGTGTTGCATCAAAACCCGTGCTATGGGAAATAGGAAGGGGTTTCTGCACCGTTTTAGATGTATGTGGGTGAAGAGACTATCTCAAGAGAGTTAGATTTGTATCCCACATGGCATATAGGTACATTGACATGTAAGAGTGAAGTTAGTAAATATAATGGAATGTAGGACAGTCAACATAGCTTGTGTCCTAGAAACCAAATGTAAAGAGGTTAAAACTAGAGAAAATCAATGGGTATAAGCTCTGGTATGTAAGAAAGGACAATAATGGAAATGACATAGTGATAGTGATGGATAAGTAATTAAAGGATAAAGTTGTAGAAGTTAGAAGAACTAGTGATATAATTCTAGTAATAAAACTTGTTTTGGGAGCGAAGACCTTAAATTTTGTAAGTGCACATGCTTGATAGGTGGGGTTGGAAGATAGAATAAAAAAACAGTTGTGGGAAGATATAGAGGGAGTAATGCAAGAAATTCCCAACATAGCGGATATTTATGTGAGCAAACTTAAATGGTCATGTAGGAAAAGAAAATGAAGGATATGATAGGCTACATGTAGGATATAATATTGGAGAAAGAAATGAGATGGTAAAGCTATTCTTGATTTTCTTTTGGGATATAACCTAGCTCTAGCAAATACATACTTTTAGAAGAGAGATGAACATTTACTAACTTTTAAAAGTTTATCATATAAAAGCCAAAGCAACTTTCTTCTACGTAGGAATACTGAAAGATCAATGTGTAAGGATTGTAAGGTGATACATGGTGAGAGTTTAGTTACATAGCACAAGTTAGTGGTTATGGATATTTACATTAAGACATGAAAGAAAAGAAATGAACTTAATAGGTATCCAAAAACTAAGTCGTGAAACTTAAAAAGGAGAAAAGGTAATATCATTAACAAACAAGTTGATGGTAGAAGGAAAGGAAAACAATGAAATGTAAGTAAGTACATTGGGCTAATATGGCCGAGTCCATTCAGAAAGTGGTAAAAGATGTTTTGGGAGTATTTAAAGGTAAAAAACAACTGGTAAAGGAAACTAGGTGCTGGAGTGAAGAAGTACAAAAAGTTATAAAAGAGAAACGGGTGTGGTTTAAAGCATGACAGGACTAGAAACCATGAAAACTTTGAGCATTATAAGATTGTTGAAAAGGTTGCTATGAGAGTAGTGAGTGAGGTTAGACTCAAGGTGTATGATAATTTCTATAATAGATTAGGATCAATAGAAGGTGAGAACGATATGATCAAACATGCAAAAATAAGAAAACAAAAAAGGACTTCTACCACGTTAAATGCATTAAAAGTGATGGCCAAATGGTGCTAGTCAAAGATGACGAGATCAATCAAAGGTGGGAAAGTTGCTTTCAAAAGTTGCTAAATCACAAATATCTAGATAATATTGAGATTTAAAGAACTATAAACCCAAATAAAATTGGACTATATAAATGCAACCATAAGATCAGGATACTTGAAGGGAAAGATGCCTTGAAAAAGATGAAATCAGGAAAGTCCTTGGGGCACAATGGTATACCAATAAAGTTTGGAAGTATATGGGAGATATTGGAGTAGTTTGACTAACATAGTTATTTAACAAGATTGTAGAATCGATGGAAATGCCAGATGAATGGAGGAAAAGCTCTATCATACAAATTGATAAGAATGAAGGAGACATACAATGGGTTATAGGTGTGAAAACAGCCTCTTGTAAAAATGCAAGATAAGGCTGTGTAATATTTATCTTTTGTGGTCCATTCCTTTCCCGGACACTGCATATGCGGGAGCTTCGTGAACCAGGCTGCCTTCTTGTTTGTTTTTTCTTTTCTTTTATAGAGTTGCACTAATTAGCATGGGATCAAACTTATGTGCCAGACCATGAAACTTCGGGAAAGAGGGACTGATTAGAGGCTATGACATGAGACGAGTGTATCGGAAACAAATTTGGTTTCATGCTTGGGAGTCTACCATGAAAGCTATTTTCCTACTGAGACAATTGATAGAGAATGTCCGACCCCTAATCGGGACAAGGATTTGATGATGATGAGGCCATTGATAAAGAAATATGGAAAGAGGATGAATGATCTCCTCATGGTCTTTATTGACTTGGAAAAAGCTTATGATAAGGTCCCTATGGGGTTAATATGGTCAGTGTTGGGCAAGAAAGTGGTTTCACGAGGGTATATAGACATAATTAAGGGTATGTCAAATATTAGGACTACTACCTGAAAGACCGATGATTTCCTTGTCACTATAGGGTTGCACCAAGGATTGGCATTTAGCCTGTACTTTTTCATGTTAGTTATAAATGAGTTGACAAAACATTTGCATGAGGAGATTTCACGGTGCATGTTATTTGTAGATGACAGTTTTAATTGATAAGACAAGGGAGAGCGTCAACACAAAGCTAGAGTTGTGCAGAGATGCTATAGAGTCTAAAGGATTTAAAATTAGCCGAGGTAAAATAGCATATATGGAATGCAATTTTAGCAAGGGGAGTGGAAATGAAGCACCAGTAAAGATTTATAATGAAGAAGTCCCTCAAAAGACCACTTTCAATACTTGAGATTGATAATTAATAAATGCTGAGATATTGATAGGGACGCTAACCAGAGAATTCGAGTGGGTTGGAATATATGGAGCCTCTGGAGTTTTGCGTGATCGGTTGGTGCCGCTCAAGCTGAAAGGAAATTTTTTATAGAATGGCTATAAGGCTGGCCATGTTCTATGGATCAGAGTGTTGGATAGCTAAGGAGCAACATGTACATAGAATGAATGTAGCTGAAATGAGGATGTTGTAATGAATGGGTGGCAAGATGTGAAAGGATAGAATTAAAAATGAAAACATTAGAGAAAACTTAGGAGTAGCACCAATAGGTAACAAGATGAAGGTGGGTACACTTAGATCGTTTAGACATTCCAACGAAGACCGAAGATGGGACCGGTTAGGAGTGAGTTGATCCATGTTGAGGGCTCTAAAAGGGCAAGGGGAAGGCCCAAAAAGACATGAATCGAAGTGGTGAAAAAAGTTTTAAAAACTTTTGGACTAAATGAAGCCGTGACACTTGATAGAGGGGAATGGAGGAACAAGATTTATGTAGCCGACCCCTAATCGGGGTAAGGCTTTGATGATGATAAAACATCTAACACCTAAAATGTATTATAATCAACTGCAACTTAATATCAAAACCCTAAAATGCTTTGGGCTGCACTTCTTCTTCTTCACCAGTCTTCTTGTAGCCAAAGAGCTAGAGAGAAACCCAAAAGGTCTCCATGAGGGAATGACAATCCTTTTTTCTCTTGACATACTCGTTCTCCCCAAAACTTGAATGCACCATTTAGAGAACTAAACCCTTACCTCTCCTTTTTGTTTTGCATTCTTTTCTTTCTCCCCATTTAAGTGGCTGGACCCATAAGCCCAACCAATGAATTTTACTTTGCAGACTTACGAGCGTAGTTCTCTTCCTGTTAAAAGATGCACAATCTTCTCATAGATCTCAACATTCTTCTTTTTGCCTGGGTGGGTATGGACATGTTTGAAACATTGTCATTCCTGTGCAAGACCCAAGATTGAACTCATTCTTGTCTTACCATTTGGTCCCTGAATGCTACAGAATCTGCATTTAATTACTCAACTACCCCTAATAATGTGCATGGCAGGCTTACATTGATCCTGTGAATATAACACCATTGCACTTGTGTATTGCGCCTGACTTCTGTATAATAAGTGGGTAGTGGATTTTAAGGGATATACAAATTTTATGAAACTTGTTTAGGCCAGAAAAACCTTCATATTGTTTTTGGCTCTGGGTTTATTGGCCTTCTCTTCCCCTTTGAAACAGCATTCTTCTCATTGAGTAATATATGTGAATGCAATTCTGAACCAACAGTAATTCTAATCCAGGATCTAATACTGCAGTTAATCTCTTGTTGATATTGAAATCTCCTGGTGTTAGACGAGTTATGTCTAACCTTTTGGTTCCTGTTGTTATCCCTGAATGATACCCATTTGAGTGTGACTTATTTATATGAAATTGGACTAAAGCCCAAGTTAAAAATGGTTTATAAAACTTCACAAGATCTTTCCAATGACTGGATAATACAACGTAAACAAGGCTCAAGTTATGCCAAGCATTCTTTGCTCTATCCCTTCTTTTTATGATTGACTTTTCCAAAGAGCAGATAACGAAGTCAATTGTGCTAGTTGGTTTTTGTACTGACTTGCAGTTGTGGTGGTGACTGACTTTATTTTTGTAGTAAATGTAAAAATAAATGAAGCTACTTGGCACTGGCATAAATATTAATTGTCTTCTAAGGACGTGAGTTATGAGGCTGATAATGTCTGAACAATAGTTGTCTGGAATATTTCCATGCATTTCTCGTTATCAATTTTTTTGTAAACCTTTCAATCATTTCAATGTAAATCAGTTGCCTTTTTGTAAATTCTTATCTGGATACTTCTATTCCTGGAATCTTTGAAGTGGTGTCTTTTGTTTTCTTCTTGATTTTGTTCAGCTGTTTCTGATAGACATAAACAAAAGAAACTGGCCCTTGTCATGTAATCCTGTTGAATTTTATGATGAACTTGACATGACATGCTCCGCAGACCATTGCAACTGTATGCATGTTTCTTGCGGGGAAGGTTGAAGAAACTCCTCGTCCCCTAAAGGATGTCATTCTTGTATCTTATGAAATAGTACATAAAAAAGACCCAGCTGCTGTGCAGAGAATCAAGCAGAAGGTAGAATAATCACGCGATACCTTTTTGTCCCTGTAAGGTGCTTAATTTTTTTCTCACATGTGGCAATATGTATCCAATTCCTCAGGAAGTATACGAGCAGCAAAAGGAACTCATTTTGCTTGGGGAGCGCGTTGTACTTGCAACTCTTGGTTTTGATCTCAACGTTCATCATCCCTATAAACCTCTTGTTGAAGCAATAAAAAAGTTCAAGGTTGCTCAAAACGCCCTTGCTCAAGTTGCCTGGAATTTTGTCAATGATGGGTATGCCCAGGTTATTGGTTTTGCCTGTTCTAGTTTTCAGTTATGTGTATTATTGGTTTTTGGGCATCTTCCTTTTATTTTTTACATGGTTTGAAAGGCTTATGCAGGCTGCGGACATCCCTCTGTTTGCAATTTAAGCCCCATCACATAGCAGCAGGTGCCATCTTTCTTGCCGCCAAATTTCTGAAAGTTAAGCTACCATCTGATGGTGAAAAGGTCTGGTGGCAAGAATTTGATGTAACCCCTCGACAGTTGGAAGGTTCATGTTTTTGTCTATTCAGTATAAATATTAGCTTAAGTATGTGGATTAGTATTTTGCTCATGTTAAATTTTCTTTCTTACAGAGGTTAGCAATCAGATGTTGGAACTGTATGAACAAAACCGGACAGTACAGTCTTCCCATGGGAGCGAAATAGAAGGGAGCATCGGTGGTGCGGCTAACTATCAGGCCCCAGCAAAGGCTTCCGCTGCTATAGATGAATCAGTCTCAAGGAATGGTCATTCTCAGGCTTCAGTTCGTCCAGCAGTGGACCAATCATATCATAATAATCAATGTGCTTCTCAGAGGAGTATGCAGAGCCTAAGTAATGACTATGCAGACCATGAGGTGAAGAGTAGAAGCAGGGATTTAATTCATGAAGAGGTTGAACAATTCTCTGGAAGCAGGGAAAACCTAACAGAAGTCACAAACAGATCCAAGTCCAGGTTGGAGCAGCCTGCAGAATGTGCAGAAACAAATGGTTTAGGGGAAGGAACGGCAGCAAAGGAATGGAAGGATGAAGGATCACTGTACAAGCTCAGTAACACCAGTGGGGGTCGTAATTCTGGCTATTGCTCTCAAGATGTTATTACAAAGATTGATAAGGACAAGGTGAAGGCTGCTCTTGAGAAGCGCAAGAAGTTGCGGGGTGAGACAACCAGGAAAACTGATTTGATGGATGAAGATGACCTCATTGAGAGGGAGCTGGAAAATGGAATTGAATTGGCCGCAGAGGACGAGAAAATCAGGCTGGCCAGAAAGCCAAGCTGGTCTAAATCCAGGCCTCTGGTGGGTCCTGAGGGCCCTGTTTCTGGAATTGAGTGTGAGAATGATATTGGGTGTAAAAATTACTCTCTGATGAAAGAGGATCAATCATCACTGAAGAGTAAGAAGAGGTCAAGATCTTTTGACGTCAGGGCTGCTGCTGATCATGGAGCTGAGGCAAGCACCAGAACCCCTGTGGACTATGTAGAAGAGGGAGAGTTGTCAGAGGAATTTCGTTCACCAAAACCGGACAGCAGTCCTCTTCATAGTTTATCAGAGACAGCAGGCAAGCACCGATGAGATGACCAAGTTTCCGGGAAAGGACAATTGATTGAGCCAGCTTTGATTCCTCTAACGTTGAATGTCTAATAGTTCAGAAGGCATGAAAATTGGATGATTTTAGCATCTACAGTTTGGGCTGTCGTTTTCTTTTCTGGTGGTGTGGGGATGGGTGTAAAGGGGTTTTGTTTCTCGCCCTCCCATTTTCTAGTACAACTTAGAAATTAGAATCATGTCAACCACATACTTTTTAGACACTAGAATGTCCATTTGGCATTCCTGATGTATATAACAGCAGCATTGAAACCTGGTTAAGTGATAAGTCGACCAAGAACTTACCAGGACCCCTTCGACCTAATTAACAATTCAACGTTCATCGAATATCTTATGGGCGGTGTAACAAAATCATATAGATTCACTTTACTATTGGATAAATAAGACGACCCTAAAGGATGAAAGATCAAAAGTGGATTCGCATACATGTTTGGTATTTTTGGAAGTCACGAGTAGCAGCGCAGTTGGTAGCTGACGCAATGCTGGCACTTTACCCTTTTAACCTTATTGAGTAGATCTAAGAATTTTTCCCTTTAGGAGATTTCAAGAGATCTTGGAATTAGAATACGTTTCTAGAGAAGTTTGCTTCGGAACTGGATACACCAAAAAGAAAGTGCGGAAAAGTGCAAACAATATAGGAGGTCGGAGTACTGGGAAGAGGCAAAGGAGAAGCCACTTGCGAGTTCTTTTACTAGTTTAAGTAGAAAGGTCCGACCAACATATCGGGTCTAAGTCTTGTGTCACCCTAAGTTGAGTTTTGAGTGCTTGAGCTGGCTTGAGATGAGATTGGCAATATAACTGTGCTTGAGATGAATTGAGATAAAAATCATCTCATCTTAGCGCATTGTTAAGTTTGAATTTTTAGTTATCTCACTTTATCTAATGCTACATCTCATCTCATTTCAAGCCAGCTCACTTCATCTCAAGTGCCAGTAACACTATGTTTAGTTTTGAAGTAGAAAAGGAAACCAAATCTGTGTATTGCATTTCAACTAGAATTGACTAACGCTAGTTGTAGTCACTCCCATTTTGACATCTAATTTTACTTTTTCTTGTATATATTATGCCAAGTATAAATCCTATTTTGCCGTCCAATTTGACTATTTACTGTAGATATTATGCTAGGTATAAAGGTTGATATGGAGCTTACATTGAGACCAAAGGGTGGTTCACATCCAACTCGTAAGCAATGACTGGCTTGCCAAATGTACAACGGCTCATGTGCGTCCTCACGCTCACCTGGCAAGCCTAGCTCCAGTTTTGTCTTCAAATACACCTGGTGGCACGAGAGTCCACATCTGCATGCACTTTAGCGAACTCCAGAGGTGCAATTAGCTGTTTTTATCGCCCCCATCTTTGAGCATAATATCATCCAACTCGCCATTACTGTAGGTGATATATCATCCCAACTCGTAAGAATTATTACTTGTCACGACCCATGTTTGTCACCCATCCAGCACAACAAAATGACACAAGAATTCTCATCACAATCTCTGAGCGTTCAATGGACCAGCCAATAGCAAGTCTTATATATATATATATATATATATATATATATATATATATATATATATATATATATATATATATATAAAGTTTCAGCAAGAAATTGCAGGTGTAAAGTGCATGTGACATTTGATTGGCAATGAAAATGTTTCTAGCTGCCATTTCCTCTTACTTTTTCTGCTTTTTACATTTTTCTTCAGACAATCAAATGTCACTTGCTCCTTGTACTTCCATGAAACAGCTGAAATTATCACACTTATATATATATATATATATATATATATATATATATATATATATATATATATGAATGTGTGCATAAGGGAGTAGTAATTTTAGCAAGAAGATGCATGTTTAAGGAGTATGTGACATTTGATTGATCGAAAAAAAGTTTCTAACCATCATTTCCTCTAACTTCTTTTGTTTGTCACCTACTCTTTGTACCTGCATGAAACAGCTGAACTTATAGCTGCTCTATATGTGTGTGTCTATACACACATACACCATTAAGGCGTTGCAGTTTATCCTGGTTAAGATCAGAGCTGATAAGGGAATGACCATTAAGATTTTCTACAGTTTATCCTTCTTTATTTACGTTTCTGTAAGCTGTCCTTGCACTTTTTCCTTTTCTTTTGGGATAGGCTAGTTAAAGATTGGAGGCTGAAAGGCTGGAGAACCAGTAAACTAACGAATTTTGTCCTTTTCTTCATTCACGTTCTTGCTAGCATTTTACATTGTATATACTACTGTATACCTGGACATATATACATACATATTGTGGCATTGACATTTGTGGAGAACCAGCCTCATTAAGTGACTAAACCTGCAAGAAAGAATCAAAAGAGGCTTTCTAGGACTATTAAGGACATACGTGGGTGTTACACCACATACACTTCTCTTACATGGGAATCTCGCTTGCCCTCTATAGACACCCGTCTGGGCAGAAAGACGTGCCACCTTCACCCCAAAATCCTCGTCGCTGGATGCCTTCCCATCGCTTGTGCGTGATAGCCTGTGACTCGCGTGCAAACACTGCAATCTCAGGGTTCAAAACTCTTGAGGAATATGAATTAAAATCTTGGGTAATCACTCCCCATAATGAAAGAGAAACAAAGTAAACATCCATCTCCAGTACAAACTCAGCAAAACCACAATAGAGAAAGATTTTGATGTTTCTTGTTCTAAGAGATAAACTAAGCAAGGCATCCAACCATCCCACTTATGTTGGTTATGCAAGTCATGGGAAAGCAGGGACATTTATATGTAAATTAGAAGTAGGATATACCCAAAAACTTTAGGAACAAAAATACATAACTATAGTAATACATTGAGCAATTAAAGCACTCTAAAACTTGTAGGGAAAAAAAAATGTAGGGTACTGTCAGGCGGCATAACAGATCCTACTGTTACCAGCAGCTGCTCCAACTCTTAAATCACATTGGATGACTGTAACTATTCTATTTGTGGGATGTTTGGCAAGGTTGATGGAGCAGAGAGCTGCAGAGAGGGTCTCCATTTTGGAAGAGGAACCCATTCAAATGTTTATGGAAAAGATTGTCAGGAAGCATATCTGGTTGTCGCTTTAGTTGATCACAGCCCTCCAGTACATAGGGAACCCCACTACAATATAAGAAGAGCTTGGTACAAGAGGAGAGTTGTAGTCGTATGACCCTGAGGTTACAGGTTTGAAGGGTAGAAACAGCTTCTTGCAATATAAGATAAAGCTACATATTATAGATCCTTGTGGTCTCACGCTTCCCGGATGCCACACATGCAGGGCTGCATTTTTATACAGGGAACCACGCTCTACTACCAGCTTTTGTCAAGATAATACCTATACTACTTAAATATCAACCGCACCCTACCTAATAGAAAAGATTCCTCGCGAGCCTGCCAACCAATATTTTACTAAAATTTATTTATTTTCAATAGCTTTTAAATAAAAGGGTAAAAAATAAAACAAAAAAGAAGAGAGAATCAACAAATATGAAGAAACAAAGAACACCAAACCTTGCCGCCTGTTAAATTTGCAGCGGCAAGGAGAAAGAGGGTCTCTAAGATGACAATGTCTTAAAAGAAAGACATTGTCACCTTAGAGAGATCGGTCGATAAAATGGACCAGCAAAACATGCAGAGCCTTTTCCAGCCTTGGCTCCCACAACGTCCATCCATTCCCCTATCTTGTGGTCTCTTTGTACGTGACTTTTGTCCTGATCTGACAAGACCCTAAAGTTCATAGCCAACTTATAGTTGCAGTTGTCAAAAGCTAAACAAGAAAAGAATAAAACAAAGGGAAAGATACAAACGAGTTCCTGCAACTTCAGCATTTCTGGCGTTGGTAACACCAAAAAGCGTCTTCTCATCGCGAGTTCTAGCCTTCTAGAAAACCTCAGCGGCAATGGGGGCCTAGTTTTGAGATGCATTTTTCCCTAAAATTTTTTGAACACCGTTTTTAAAGGATGTAAATGATAGACAAGTTGGTGGAGAATGTAAGTTTGAAAGCCGTCTGATTCGAATTCTGCGGTGAAAAAGAATGCATGGGAAGCCTCTGTCAAGACAACATTAGTCGCATTCAATGCAATGGACTCTAATGATAATGTGGGCGTCCAAATACATCCTATTCAGCGTTTTCCAACAAAAATAAGAAATTTGTGTCGCAGCCTCGCATGTCCATGCTGCAAGCATTGCAGAAGGCAATGAGGGATCGTCACGCATGAAGGAGACCCTCTTCTGAACCTGCTATTAGACTAAACTCTTTAGTAGAAAAATTATAAAGCGTTCTCCCATCCATTTCCATGGGGGCGTAAAAACGAACTACGATCATAATAAACAAAATATGAAGAGGACAAAAGACTGGAGCTCAAAGAACATATCCACGTCTACAGAGTAACACAAGATTCCTGACTGCCAAAATTATGGGACTCGAGAAACAGTGATCTAAGACATGCTAGAGCTTGTTGGGCCTGCACCATAGCCGCCACCTCCACGTCCGAAGCCAGGTCTCCCACCAGGACCCTGCAATTTCCACGAAGTGGTTAGATTATATTATACTAACGGCGATTAGGAAATAGTGTAAAACAATTCACCGACAAATATAGCTCAACAAAGATCTCAGCCAGCATAAGCTCACAAGCACAGTAAGCGCACATGTGAGGAACTTTAAGAAACCAAACAAATGTAAAATAATTCAGCCACAAATAGCTCAGAAACGACTTACGCCTGCAGAGACACAACTTATCACTCAACTGCAGGAATCTCATGCCACGAGCATCCAGAGACCAAACTGAAAATTGAGCTTAAGGGGATGCTTAAAGTTTCAGGACGCTTACCAAAAACCCCAAAACAAGCATTATTTGATGAATAATATGCACTTCAAAAACTTGGGAACCACATCCAAAATGGGGAATTGAACTATGCAACAAAAAGCCAGAAGAACAGTACTGAAGATTTTTTTTAAAGCAAAACAAGCCCTGCAACTAGCAGGAAACACAGAATAGAGACTTAAAAACCAAACCAATACTTGGGCCAAGAGAAGGGTAGGAAGACCCAACACCCTTTATCAAATGCAATGCAAAGTGAATAACTGAATCCTTGGAGTACATAACAGTCATGTTAAGGAGTCACCGAGCTCTGGCTATTTATGCATACATAGGCAAGTAGTGCATAGTATCTCCCTTTGCTGCACGATATGCCGATTAAACCAGAAAGTTAGGAGTCATTTTCCTTCTTTCAAGGTGAAACAGGCCTTTGTCCATCCTGGAAATTACTAGGTGAACCCCAGGAACCCTATGTGTCCTTTCAGTTCTAGATACTACAGTATGCCATCACTAACCAAGTTGGAAGGACTGAAAATTCCGACTTACATACCAAGTTGCAAGATCAAGAGGCTGATTTGCCATACCTTAAAATTCCAATTTGATGAAAAAACAATAGATGAGTGAGATGGGAGATGATTAAGGATGGGAATTCTCACCTTAAGTTGGTGAAAAGATGTGTAAAGGAAGATTTCCCAGGCATTTCTCATATGCATGTCCCTTTCCAAGCATCATTTCAGTTTCAGAAACTTTCCACACATTAATATTCCATACTTTAGCAGCATTTACAATAACACTATGGCTCAAAATAGTTGCACATCATCAAGGCACCAACTTCCTTGCCAAGTTAGAGTTCACAGCAGTTTGCCAAAGAACTGTTGACAGTGGTTAATCAGAATCCTAATAGTAAGAAAGAGGACATCCTGAAGGATTGGCTCCAAAGGACCAACCGTTCATGGCAGCTTATGTCCAGAATGTTGTTGGGAGCACCAGCAAGAAGTTACATCACTAAGGTCAACTCCTACTGAACAGGTCTGGTGGAAAAAATTTGCAGGCATTTGTGGCATGGGGATAAGAGCACAATGAGAGAGAGAGAGAGAGAGAGAGAGAGAGAGAGAGAGAGAGAGAGAGAGAGAGAGAGAGAGAGAGAGCTATGCACAGGTATGAATCACCCTTCAGAAGCTGTGAACAACCAATCGAACCTTCTGAAGTATTGTTGGAGTACACAAAAGATTAGGTAGCATGCTCATTACTAACAACAGGGAAGAGTGGGGAAAAAGACAGGATGATTGGGAAAGAATAGTGGTTTCTTCTTACTTTCCTTGAACAGTAGTATAGTTTTACCAAAAAGAGAAACCATCTAATTGAAGAAAAATCATGAAACAATCATGAGTACATCAAAAACAAAAATAACAGATGAATAAAAAAAAGGAAGCAGGACAAGAAAAAAATGATATGTGCAACTCTTTTGGGTGGGAAGGTTTTATGCTGCGACAATGATCAGAATCCTTCCTTAAATACGGGTTTCGGGAAACAGGGGGAAGAGGGTTCCGGGGGGGCCATGTTCAGGTAGAATGTAGGCAAGGAAAGCTAAAGATCTTAGGAGAGAGAAGGTTGATAAGCAGTTGCAATGTAAGAGCGAGAACATCTAATATTCTTACAATAAACGTATCACAGAAGATAAAATCTATTCTTATGTTGATGGAAACAACAGTAGAAACCTTCAAAGAAGCAGGCTGCTCCTAAAACCTAACGGGGGAAGAGAACGCCCAACATTTTTACTTCAGGCAAGGGAGCTTACACTAATTAAACAAACAACAAATGAAAATTGGTTTTTTCCCCCTTCTGAGAGCCACACCCATAGACATTATCACCAGAATATACAATCAGTGAAGGCTATAATGAAACACAAGGGTCAAACATATATGCAGGCCGCGACGATTTAAAGATAACCACCAGTAATTTCATTGTAGCAGATGACTATTTCGAATAAAGACAAATATGCCAAAATCAAACCGTTAAAAGTGCAACTTCTACAGATCAACTTATATTTCTTTTTTCATAGAGAAAGAAGCAATATGCATTCATCAGAGTAGATGTATCTTACATATACATTCAAGCAGCAGAAATTCACCCAACATTGGTAAGGAAAGGAAACAAACAGCAGCCAATAACCGAGAAGCATTAATAGAAGGCACCAGTACAATTACAAAACAAACAAACACAATCGATTCATTTCATTACGAGAAAATCTCCTAGGAAGAGCACATTAAATCAATTACCCTAAATGAAGGATTGTATTCCGGTGGAGCTCCCCCCTTATCACCACCGAACTCACCAATCGGACCCCGAGGGCCTCCGCCTCGGTACCCATCACGGTCACCACCAAAACGTGGCCTATCACCTTCAAAACGAGGAGGACCTCTGCAATTGGCAAACCCAAAAAACAAATCAACAAAAAGAAAAGCTAACAAAATTCTCAATCTGTGAGTACATACCTAGGGCGATCACCAGGTGGGCCACCCATGGGCCTCCCTGAAGGCTTGACGGATTTCTTCAGAGTAGCAGGAACGATTTCAGATGGAAGGTTGAGATAGGTTCTGAGAAACTCAATCCCGTCATTGGTGAGGTACCAGTAATAGTGCATCCACGCGAAGGTTTCTCTTACATACTCCTTGGATTTGAAGCTCTGCATGAGCTTGATCACCTGGAGATTCGGTACATCGATGTCTGGGTGCTTAGCCAAGTTGTAATCTTTCTTGGCATAACAAACGCCCTCTGTAAAATCCAATCAAGAAGAGAAATTACGACCGAGCTAAGCAGAAAAGATGAATCTGAAGAAGAAAAATAAAGCAACTGACCTTGGAAGAGGTATTTGGAGATCTCCTTGCGGTTTTTCTCGGGGATAATCTGAAAATAGGATCGAGCAAAGAGAGCAAGTTAGATGCCATTGGAAGAGAAACCATAGAAATTCCAGAATGAAAGAGCAGGAAGGGGAAAATCTTCACCATTTTTGCAAGGAGAGGAGCGGCGTCGCAAGAACCCCAGAAATCCTGGTTTATCTCCTCTATCTTTCTCTCTGATCGTGGAAGAAGCTCCAAACCCTAAACTGAGGTTCTTATATGCGCACACGAACCGATTTTGGTGTGGCGTCCGGATGGTTTCTGGCTGCAACCTTTCAGGTCTTGGCTCATCTTTAATGCTCGAGAACGTAAAACAATTTTCCATCGGATGATTTAAGCCGTTTGTTCTTTAAGCCATGAGTGATGGTCCTTGGTGATCATCTGATCAAACAGCCTTTGTGCGATATGGTGTCTAAGATGTGGTCCCGAGGAGTCTAGGCTTGAATCACATTCTAAGTGAGCAAATGTTGGGTCCTTGTGCATTAAATAGACCTGTACATGCCTTCCAAACAGAAAAATGCAAGATAAGCATGGACTTTGTATGCGAGGGAGCTTCTTCATCAAGTCTGCCTCTTTTTAGGCCTTGGAAAACATCTGGACTGGCTATCAAATCAGACAAAACATTAGGGCTATTTTAAAAACCCAAACTTTCGCTATTGAACTATAAGTCTATTGGTCAGCTTGACACCATGGCTTTTTACGACGCTATACCAGAGTACAAACATTAACACACGGCTAACTCATAGATGCAACCGTATAAAAGGCAGCCCAGTGCACGAAGCTTCAGCGTATGCAGAATTTGGAAATTTGGCAAACTATAAAGAATGATATAGTACGTAGCCTTATTTTGTATTTTTGCAAGATGTTGTTTCTACGCCTTGAATCCGTAATCTCTTCATCATGCGAACACAACTCAACTGTATAACACGGCTAACCTGTGGGTGGCAACCATATAAAAGACAGCCCAGTGCATGAAGGGCAAACCACAAAGGATGATATTGTACGTAGCCTTATTTTACATTTTTGCAAGATGGGTTGTTTCTACACCTTGAGCATGTAGTCTCTTGGTCACGCAAGCGTAACTCAACTATCATGCTAAGGCTCCCCTTTGGGTGGCAATCACATGTCCAACTCAAAACAATCTTACCTTCATGGCTCATAGGAACAAGTTGGATTTTGCCTAAAGATCGAAGTCAGAACCTATGAAAGACAGGAGCAGAGGATACTCAAACAACATAAGGGAGAAAAGAGGTTCTCAATCGTAGAAAAGGATACTACATGCAGCATGCGAGTCACAGAGACACCTCACACAGCCGAACCAGCACACCCATATATAAATATAAATGAAATAAAATCATATTACCAAACCAAGATATGATCTATCTCATTCCGATGGTTGGTCTACTCAAGGTTAGAGTCCTCCTCTCACCTCTATTGCCCTTTCTTCCATGTCTATTCAAAGAAAAGAGGAGCAAGAGAGCTGCATGGAGGGTACAATAGAAAAGAAACCACTTCTTGATCTGATGTTGTAATTTCGCCCTTATTGATGTAAGATTTCTGCTTCATTGAAGCATTCATTCCTCTTGTAAGCAATCTGTGTTTGGATTTTTACAGTTTCTTCACAGTAGTCAAAGCAAGTGTCGAAGAAGCATACCTTCCATCCATCAGCTCCATTGAATGCTAAAAGGAGAGAGAATGGATAAAAGTATATTTTGCTGACTCTCAATTTTATTGCTTCCATCCCAAAAGTCATGTTTTGTTAAAAAATATATTTCTTTATTGATGAAAACCTTCATCATACTAAGATCATTCATGTCAAATCATTAAGAATAATAGACTAGATGCAGAAGCGTACCTGGATCCATGAGAACGTATGTGATTCTTGATCTTCCAAATTGATGTGTATGAATTTTCTTGAAAATGAGATTTTCCTTTTCTGATGATGCGATGTCAGAAAAGAATCATATATACAATTTGGGGACCATAACCATTTATAATTGCATACACTTTCCTTATTTCTAATTTTAGCTCATCATATACTAGAAATAAGAAATTAGGTCTCTACATATAATAAAGCCCATACTTTGTGAGATGACTTCGGCCCATTTAACTTTAATCCTTATCAAATCACTTTTAATATAGGCCAAACCTGCATGACAGCATATGATATACAATTATTATCATATATATATATATATATATATATATATATATATATACACACGTCCGAAACATCTAATAATCTCCTAATTGGACCACACACACACACACACACACACACACATCACTTTATAATTTTATATCACAATATAACCTTATGAGCTCAAAATCTTTGCTATCATGTTCCAAAATAAAAAATAAAAAATCTCTGAACAATCTTGTCCATTAATTATGTCAATATAGGATCAAGGCGTGTATCGTAACTAAATCCATCTATGGTATCGACATAACCAAATGACATAGATCAAGTATGGATGTGTAGCATGGAAATTACATGCAATGTGATCTAAACATGCCTATTTTCAACTGGTCCAACTTTATTCTTTATGCGATCATATTAAAACTAAATCATAGTGAAAAATAAAACTGAATACTTTATTTCTGAAGAAAATATCCATAAATACAAGATGTGTCTAAAATAGAAAAGCATATAAATACCAACTCCCACTAATCTAGTATATCATCAAATGATACAACACCCATATGAGCAGTATGCCTGTGAAAGACCTTGGGTGGTAGCCCCTTAGTAAGTGGATCTGCAACTATGGAGTTTGTGCCAATATGCTCTATAGACACTTGACTATTTTGAACTCTTTCTTTAACAACTAAGAACTTGATGTTTATATGCTTTGACTTCGTCAAGCTCCTGTTGTTGTTGAAATATAAAACTGCTGACTTATTATCACAAAATAACTTAAGTGGTCTTTCAATTCTATCCACAATTCGCAGGCCCATGACAAAATTTTGCTATCATATTCCATGCTTGGATGCCTCATAACATGCAATAAACTCAGCTGCCATGGTAGAAGAAGCAATGAGTGTCTGCCTAGCACTCTTCCAGGAGATAGCTCTTCCGATATAGCCTAAAGTGGATCTACGACTGACTTGGCATCCAGCAAAGTTGGAATAGGAATACCCAAAGATCTCTAACTTATCTAACCTCCTGTATGTGACCATGTAATGTTTTATTCTTTAAAGATATCGCATGACTTGTTTGGCTATTTTCCAATGACTCATTCCCGGATTGCTCAAATATTTGCCTAACATCCCAACAATGTATGCAATATTCAGACAAGTACAAACTTGAGTATACATCAGACTTCCCATTGCTGAAGCATTGGGAATCTTCTATATTTTCTTCGTTTCAAAATCATTCTTGGGACATTGGTCGAGACTGACCTTGTCTCCCTTAGCAACAAGGGTGTCTCCTGGTTTGCAATCTTGCATGCCAAATCTCTTAAGTACCTTCTCAATATAGCCCTTTTGTGATAATCCGAGAATACCTCGAGAGTGATCCTGATGTATCTGAATTCCTAATACAAAAGATGCGTCCTCAAGATCTTTCATCTCAAATTTCTTTGACAGAAATCTCTTGATTTCGTGCAACAAGGCTATATCGTTGCTAGCAAGAAGTATGTCATCGACATATAAAACCAAGAAAATGTGTTTACTCCACTAAACTTGTGGTATATACAATCATCAACCGCATGCATCTCAAAACCGACCAAGATAACAACTTGATGGAATTGGTAATACCATTGACGAGAAGTTTGCTTAAGCCCGCAGATGGATTTCTTTAATTTGGAAACCATATTCTTTGCATCTCCCAGCACAAAGTTTTCTGGTTGCACCATATAAATCGTCTCATCAATGCCTCCATTGAGAAACGCAGTCTTTACATCCATCTGATGCAACTCAAAGTCAAAATGTGCCACTAATGCCATTATTGTCCCAAAAGAATCTTTCGATAAAACATGAGAGAAAGTCTCATTATAATCAATGCCTTCCTTTTGAGTGAATCCCTTTGCAACAAGACGAGCCTTCTATCTCTTCACATCACCCTTTGAATCCCTCTTAGTTTTAAATATCCATTTGCATCCAATGCATTTCGCACCTTTAGGCAATGGGACAAGTTCTCAAACGTCATTGTCTTTCATGAACTTAATCTCTTCATTCATGGCATCAATCCACTTCTGAGAATTAGTACTTTGCATGGCTTGATGAAAGTTGAAAGGATCATCTTCCACCAATCCAATGTCATCCTCATGTTCTTGGAGAAATATGATATAATCATCAGAAACTACACTTCTCCTCTCTCTAGTGGATCTCCTTAATGGCATCTGTTCTGGAGGTTATTGAGTTTGTTCTTCGGGAATAACTTGTTGACTTTGATTAGGGAGATTTTCAACATTGTCTTGTGGTTTTGGTATTGCTTATTGAACAACATCAGGAATATGAGCCTGATGATTGTTAATAACAATCGTAGGAAGAGAAACAGATTCCTCTTCAAAGATAAAGTCTTTAACCTTATCTCCCCCATAAACTCAATATCCTCAAAGAACCGGGCATTTCCCATCTCAAAGAAGGACCTGACTATGGGATCATAAAATTTGTACCCTTGAGACAGTTCATAGTACCCAACAAAATAACTACTGACCATTCTTGAGTCTAGTTTCTTTTCATTTGGCCTATAAGGCCTTGCCTCAACTGGACAATCCCAAATGTATAAATGCTTTATATTGGGCTTCTTGCCCGTCCATAATTCATAAGGAGTTTTAGCCGTTGCCTTAGTTGGAGCTCTATTAATGATATAAGCTACAAATTTTAGTGCCTCTCCTCAGAGTGAATTCGGTAAGGTAGTATGACTAATCATACTCCTCACCATGTCCTTTAATATTCTGTTTCACCTCTCAGTAACACCATTCATGCTAAGACTTCCCAGCATGGTGTACTGTGGGACAATACCACACTCCTCTAGGAATTTGGCAAATGGCCCAGGATGTTGTTCACTTGATCCATCATATCTGCTGTAGTATTCACCACCGTGGTCATATCTGACAGCCTTAATGCTTTTGCTAAGTTGGTTCTCAACTTCAGCCTTGAATGCCTTAAACACATCCAGTGATTGAGACTTCTCATGAATGAGATAAAGGTAGTCATAATGCAAGAAATCATCTATGAATGTAATAAAATATTGTTGACCATTCCATGAAGCCGTAAGGAATGACCCACAAATATCCGTATGTATTAGTTTTAAGACGTTTGAAGATTTGTTGGCACCTAATCTCCTTAAGTTTGTCTGCTTCCCCTTAATGCACTCAACACAGACTTAAAAGTCTGACAAATCAAGGGGATCAAGAATTCCATATGACATAAGTCTTTCAATTCTTTGTTTAGATATGTGTCCTAAACGCTTGTGCAAGAGTGAAACAAAATTCTCATTAGTTAATTTGTGATTTATACCACATGAACTCATATGCAAGGTTTCATTAAAATAAACAATAATACCAAGTAAATAAAGGTTAACATGAAAAGACAAAGAACCGGTACCTACACTATTTGAATTTAGAAAAAGACTAAACTAATTATTTCCAAATGAACAAGAATAACCAAATTTGTCCAAAACGAAAATAGAAACCAAATTCCATCTAAAAGGCGGTACACCAAATGTCTCTTTCAAATCCAAATAATATCTAGTCTTTAATAATAGCCTAAAGGTCCCTATTGCCTCAACTTCCACTGATTTGCCATCGCCCACATAAATGAATCTTTCAGCATTATTTGGCTTTCAACAACTTAAACAACCTTGCATAGACACACTTATGTGAGTAGTAGCACCAGAATCGATCCACCAAGTGTGTCTTGGTACTGAGGCTAAATTAACCTCAGAACAAACCAAAGTGAGAAGCATACCTTTCTTTGCATGCTAACCATGATATTTGGTACAATCCTTCTTCATATGTCCAGGATTCTTACAAAAGTAACACCCAAATTCCTCATTTTGTTTCTTTTGAGGTGGACCACTCGCAGCTTCTTTATACTTATTCCTTTTCTTGTTCTTGTCCTTAAAGATACTTGCCAAGTGAGCACTTTCAGTCTTTTCTTGCTTCAGCCTTTCTTCTTCTTGCACACAATGATAAATGAGCTCATTAAGAGACCATTTGTCCCTTTTGCAACTATAATTGACCTTAAATTCACTGAATTGTGTAGGAAGAGAAATCAAAACTAAATGCACGAGCAAATCCTCAAATAGTTGTAGCTTTAGTGCCTTTAGTTTTGAAGCAAGATGAGACATCTCCATGATGTACTCCCTTATATTTCCTTTTCCTTTATAGTTCAGTGAAATCAAGTTCGATAGAATCATACTTGTTTTAGCCTTATCGTTTTTAGCAAAATGCTTTTCAATTTCCTCAAGGAACTCCTTGGCAGTAATTACCTTTTCAAACACAGCACCCCTGAAGGTTTTTGGAATTCCATACTTCATGATCATAAGACTCATGCGATTTGAACGATCCCACTTCTCAAAGTGCCATTTTTCCTCGCTGGAACTTTTTTCCGTAAGAGTAGTGGGTTGTTCAATCCTTAGTGCAAGGTCTAGATCCATGCAGCTAAGAACAATCATGAAATTCTCTTTCCATTCCTTAAAGTTGGCCCCATTCAACATGAGAATAGAATTGATGTTGGCAGATATGACAGAAGCAGATGCATTAACTGAAAATAGAACAAAACAACATGTTCACACAAGTTCTATATCATACTTAAATAAATTCAAATAATGGTAGGGCCCATCATAAGATACCTAGCAGAACATTAACATTTAGTCTTTGGACAGAAATCTTAACTTGCAAGTGGTACTCTTAGTGTAGTAATCAAATATTGACAATAAATCTTATCAAACAATAAGTCTTTCTTTGGACCGACTTATCGTTCACATGGAGTACCCAATAATTGTCACATTTTTATTATCACAGGTGTGCATGTAATTCAACCAAATATTGACCTCCCTTTGGGCTGGTCAATATCTGCATGAATTACATACTGACAACCATCTTGATGTTAAAAAATAAATTGATTTACACAAGAGAGGCTACTTTGGCAGCATGTTGTTTCAATCAATTTATTTTAAAACATTATACATCTATTTCTAAAGCTTGATCGCCCTCTAATCAGCCTGATCTAAGAAATTAGGCACTATTTTATGAATTTAAACTAACTGGGTGTGGTCACCAAGATGCACGAGTTCAGGACGCTCGACACGGATGCTACCCTATGCGTCCCTATCGCCGAGACGCTCATTTTCGACCAGCGTCACCAAGATGCATGAGTTCGGGACGCTCAACATGGACCCAGCCTGTGCATCCCTATCACCAAGACTCTCCCGCATGCGTCTTGGATTCCAGAATGCTCGGCATCTCGTGCAATCTGTGACAATGTGGTAATGCTCTTCAACCCGTGTGCGTTGTGTGGGAATGACAGAGCGTCTGCGCTCGTCGTTGCTGTTTTTAACGCATTCCGTACATGGTGTCCTGGGCACATCATCCATTAGAGACAAAGCCCAAGTTGTTCATCTTATTTTGATCAGATCGGAGTCCTAGATGACTCGATTTTTGTTCTGTTTTCGCTGTTTTTAAGGTTTTGAGGGTCCCTGAATCCATCTAACTATTCAAATCATTCATTTGAGATGTCTTTATGATGAGTTTTCTATTATATCATCTTTTTCCTAGATTGAAGCCCTAATCTCTTGAAAATCTCCTATCTAACATGAGAGAGAGAGAGAGAGAGAGAGAGAGAGAGACGACAACGACGACGATGACGACAACGATGATGACGAAAAGAAAATGCCAAATAATCACATTACAAAATCAAATTGAGAAACTTGCTTCTCAATGATTCAACATGAGGATGCTCTGATACTACTTGTTAAAAAATATTTCTTTATTGATGAAAACCTTCATCATACCAAGATCATCCATGTCAAATCATTAAGAATAATAGATTAGATGCAGAAGCATACCTGGATCCATGAGAATGGATGTGATTCTTGAATCTTGTGGTTCTTGATCTTCCAAATTGATGCGTATGAATTTTCTTGAAAAGGAGATTTCCCTTTTCTGATGATAGGATGTCAGAAAAGAATCATATATACAATTTGGGGACCATAAACATTTATAACTACATACACTTTCCTTATTTCTAATTTTAGCTCATCATAAATTAGAAACAAAAAATTAAGTCTCTACACATAATAAAGCTCATACTTTGTGAGATGACTTAAGCCCATTTAACTTTAATCCTTATCAGATCACTTTTATATAGGCCAAACCTACATGACAACATATGATATACAATTATTATCATATATATATATATATACGTCCAAAAAATCTACCATGTTTTTCTTTCTTGGTTGGGCTTAGTGGTAAGGATAATCCCTTTTTGGTAGAGCATTTTTTGAAATAGAAGTAGAGTATATCAAGTGCAGCCTACTCTCAACTTACAAACGAAAAGAAGAATAGCTCCCTTTCCTAATTACCTTCTTTCCTCCCTAGTTCAACTCCCTCCCTCTGGTCTTGCCTCATTCCTTCTAGCTACTTGAATTCAGTTTGTATCCTATGGTTGAGCATCTTAGATCTCTCCTACTTTTCAAACTTAGTCGTCTTGTGTGTAGGAGAAAGGCTCTAGTTAAGCCTCTAGTAGTCCTCCCTCTTCCTTTTAGATTCATTTGAATTATTTTAAGACATAAAGTTTCTACGTCTGCCTAGATGATAAGATGTGATGACAGAGAGGGGGTCCCTTTCTTGCAGGCTTGGCTTTCTAAATGATCAATGGACAAGACTCACCTATGAAAGTGTTAAGAGAATCTCTTTTGGAGTTATGGTCATATTAGCGAGGTAGAAGAATGCTTGTAAGCTCAAGTCAAGATGAGCTCCGTCCCCCTGAATTATCTTTTTTGGTTTATCTACATTCTAAGAAATTCATGCTCTCCTTGGATAGAGAAAAATGTGGAGTGTTGGTCAAAGCAAGTCACCCTATCCTTGAGAGGCTCAATCAAAACTAGAGCTAGAAACGCTTCATTTCATTTCATTCTCATTCTTTATTTCCTTCTTATCAAATCTATGGGGTACTTCTCATATTTAGAATCTTTTTGTGGAGTGCGTCATTTACTATTCTTTCATACTCTTTTCTCTTAATCATGCAATGGGTTCACAAAGCATGAGCAGTCATGGAGAAGAAAGGCCAAACACTTTGGCCTAATGGGAATATGCAATAATGAAATGATAAGATGAGGTGCTTTAGGCATATCCATTAAGAAAGAAGGGTAAAGGTTTTGGGCCTGTAGCTCTCCATGTCCTCCCTTCATCAACTGATGCCATTGTATGAGGTGTGCGACTAGAAATCGGGCTTGAAGTTCTTGCCTTACCAACAAGCCAACTGCTGATGGTTGTTGGTTACTAAAGCTCCAATGAAAATTCATAATTCACATGGAGGAGTGTGCATCTTCATGTTGGGGGTTCTTTGTTGTGCGACTGGCTACTTATGTAACACCCCTACTTTGTGCAATTGCATTTCATGAGAATACTAATTAAGGATTTCATAAAATAAGAAATAAATGCTAAGAAATAAACTTTTATTAGAAGCCAAGTCAAGTATTGAAATCTTAATATTTGGATTGTACTTGAACAATAAAATCCAATGACACTAAAATGCTGAAATTGGAGTTCAGATGAAAAATTCATAATTATTTTAATTTAAATTAAAAATAGGATAAAATGGTAAATTAACTTTAGTTGAGACTCACATGATGTGACACACAATCATAAACTAGATATGTTAGTCATACATGCAAGACTGAATCTTCATGCATTAAAATGCAATAATTCCTGCATTTATAACATATAGTATAAAAAAATTGAAATAAGCATTTAAAGTTGATTTCTACATTTACTCCCCCCAATCACCTCTCTCCGTCTCTCTACTAGATTAGCTCAACCAAAACGAGGCTGCACTGAGCCCCAGTCCACACGCATCAACCTAGAACCCCCTACTAGCACTGTTGTAGCTACTGTCGACCACCCCTATTTCTCCTCCTTTTCCCTTCTGGTGACTGTACCATCGTCTCTCCCATCACCCCCTGCTTTTGTCCTTCTCGTCTGATAATCTACACTTTCTGGAACCCTGGTGTAATCCCAATGAATATGTACATCCATTATCATATATAAGAAAGTTGAAAAAAAGAGGAGATTTATTATTATTATTTTTCTTTACATTTTATATCTTAACCTTAGGAAAGGTTGAGTGTGAAGATTCATCATAACTCTTAGCAAGACATAGTTAAGAGGACATTAACCTTGTAAAAAAGTGAATGAATCAAATAAAAGTTTAGGTAAGAAAAAAGGAGCAAGAAGCTTTATGTAATTAATGATAAACCCTAAGTAATTGGGGTGTTAGAATGATAAAATAAGGAGTTAATTAAAGAGAGTAGGAAATATGAGCATTTGAGTTGCTTGAACTTGTATATGTTCCCTACCCTTAAGTGAAAAACAATCAAACCTAAGTGGAAATGAGAATAATACCCAAACTTAAGTGGGTAATAATAGAAACCAAACTTAAGTGGGAAGAGAGAAGGAAAAAACCCTACGTAAGTTCCACACCTTCATTCTAATAGGTATTTCACATTGGGGCTAGAATTAGAAAGGGGAGAAAATGTGAATGGGCTGGAACAAGAGAGAAAAATGAATTGAGGTTGTAGCCTTAGAGGAAAGATGGAAAGGAGAGCAAACCTTGCTTGGAAGAATGATGGTTGAAGGAGGTTGTGATGAATGAAGGCAGCAACCAACAAAGAAGAGAAGAAAAGTTTTAGCTTCAATGGCAGTTGGTTGTATGGAACCATGACCAATGAAATAGTAGGCAGTAATATTGGGGAAAACTTGCAGTTTATCCTCAAAAATCAAAGTCATTTGAGTGCCCTATGGTGGTGGCAAGAGGAGATAAGGATTTGAGTGTAATGGAGAATAAAACCCTGATGTATTGAAGCTCAAACTTGGAGTAAGATAGCAGCCACTGCTGGTTTACTGCACAACTAGTAGGGAGCACGAATTTTGCATGCAAAACCCACTTTGATTTGGGTTAGTGAAAATCTTAAGAAAGAAGGGACAACAAGAGGAGTACGTGAGCATTTAAAAGATAGAGTTTAAAGTTGGAATGAGGTTAATGCTAGCTTACTTAGCTTGGAAGGTGCATGCATGCTAAAAATATGCAGGAATCTCTATTTCTTACCTACACCTATGACTGGATTGATTCTCATATTCTAGGGTTTTATAGTTGGATTTGGCATGAAATATTATATGGGTTATCTCTATTTACTTACTAAATACTGATGTTTGAAAGATCATGATTGTTGAGGATGTATGCATGGAGTTATGCTCTAGGTGTTTGTTTCTAGCTTCTATTGGTAAGTCATTGAAAAATTGCAATCTTTAGGAAAATTTCTTAGGATAGAGTTAAATCTTCTCATGGGTATCTTTTAATTACACATTACGTGCTTGTTGTTGGATGATGATGAGCTTTAGGACAATAGCTATGGGATTTAACTCAAAGAACATGGATTTAAGCTTTAGCAAAAACACTATTCATGTAGAAAATACTGTTCACGTGAATTGTGGGAAAATTAGTTTATAAGTTATATGTATTAAAACTTGGTTTATTAGAATTCCTTTTGAGAGCACTTCAATTTATATGAAATAAATGAATTCCTGAAGTTTTTAAGCCATTCCATCAATTATATATTATGAATGTTCTAAGCATGGTTTCCTTATAATCAGTAAAACATTATTCATGTAGACTGCATGGTTCCATATGCATTCCTAGCTTTCTTACCTTAATAACATGTTGGAATTGTGATGGTGGGAGCTAGGATGTGATGGCTATGACAATGAGAAAGCTAATAAGTGAATTTGGAGGGGTTTGACACATGTTTTAAGTAAGGGAATTAGGCATCTACCATCTGCCCTATTTGGACAAGAATGAGATATCCTATCCTCCTTGCACTGTGTTTGGGTTTTGACCCAAGTAAAGCTTGGAGTGTTGAAGGAAAATGTTTTTAACACATTGACCTTGAAGGGTAATTGAATATGGAGGTGATTCTCATACTCAATCAGGGTGTATGATAGGGTATTTCACGCCAAAATTTTGACTCAAATTTCTACAAAAAATAGACATCCAAAGATGGCATGGCATGATTGATCTTTCACTCTCTTTTGTACTTCAATGTTGGGGGGCCTTAGAGTGGAGTAAGTGGCATGCAACATTATAATTGTTTTAGAATTGGGATCGACATCTAACTTGAATCATATTTGTGGCAATATCTTCTTAGGTTAAAATTTAAACATGATAAATTGATTTACCCCTACTTTATTTAGGTGATGATGTAGCATATCTTAGCATTGCCAAGTTATTTGATTATTTAAATATTTTGTATTACTAAAAACCTTGTAATTAAGAGCATTTGTAGCATTGCCTTTATTCCAAGGTGAGCGACATGTGCTCACCCCCTACAAACATTCTAGGTGAACCATCGAAGAGGCACGAGGTAGGAGAGGAGGTGCCTTAGAGGTTGAGTAGTACTATCGACCTTTTGAAGTACGTAGGCAATTGAGTATTTGCTCAAATGAGGAGTTAAATTTTGTAATAGATTGTATGTAGTTACTCTTTGTGTAAGTTTAGGGTTGATACTATTACGTTGTAATTATTCTAAATCACTTGTGGAAGATTGTGTTTACATGATAATTTAAGTTGTGACTTGCAACTCTTGTGGCAAAGAAAAAATTAATTTAGGTTGTTTTCTTTATTTAACTCTATGTATGAAGATTTTTCTATGACATTTCGATTTGTAGATGGGTGTTTCTAAATATCTATATTGTTTTTACTCTTTTAAAATTATTTTTGTACAAAAAAGAGAATTTTCTAAATATCGATTTTATAAAATTGGGATGTGATAGATTTTGGTATCAGAGCCTAGGTTATGCTACTCACAACTAAGTTATTATGAAGACAGACAGTATCAACCTTTAGGGGATTAAGTTTTGAGGTTTGACTAGAGGATAGTTGTATAGGAAAACTCATTACATTCCTGTTTATTACAAATGCCTCCTAGGAGATGTGGGGAGGATTCACCCCCTCCACCTAACAATAGATCGACTACCACTCGGACACATGGTGTTGCTAATGGCCAGCCTGATATGACAGATTTGGTAGTTGAGCTCATGTTCCAGAAGATGCGGTAGTGACTGGAGGCCATAGGAGGGATTGAGGTAGAGGATGGCATCCCAGAGGGGACAACTTACTTGAGAGGTTTAGGGGAATTGCACCAAAATTATTTGGCAAGGATGGGCCAGAGAATGTCGAGATGTGGTTGTAGGATGCATAGAGGATTTTTACAACTATGGCCTTCCTTGAGAATAGATATGTGGCTACTTTTGTTTTGATCGGTGAGGCTGCCCACTGGTGGCTGACCAACCACCGAGAGGAACTACTTTGAGAGAGGAGATGTCATTGCCTGGCAAGATTTCAAGACAGTGTTCATTGACAAGTTCTTCCCACACATGTTCAAGAGTAGATGGAGATGGACTTCTTGAGCCTTAGTCAAGGGGCATAGATGATGGCACAATATGAGGTGGAGTTTGCTCGGTTGAGGCGTCTCGCACTTGGGGTGTGTAGCTTGAAGCAGAGGGTTTCTCAAAAGTTCGTTGGGGGATTGAACTTTGACCTGAAGAGTAGGATTTTTACATCACAGCTTACCACAGTGGCTAAGGTTGTGGAGTTGGCATCCATCTTGGAGAGTGAGCTGAGAGGCATGTTTAGAGAGGCAAGTCAACCATTTGGGTAGACTAGCAGAGGCTCAGACTGGAAAGGAGGTAAGTCGACCATCTAGTTGAACCAATTATGGATTTTTTTATAATAGTTTGGGGCAGTGAATTAAGAGCACTAAATGGAGTTTACTTCTCAAAGCTTGGAATTTGAGGTGTTACACATACTTACCTTCCCATCCCCTTTCTCATTGCTACACCAATGCTTTCTTGTCAACACAATATTGTCAAATCTTACTCTGTCTTTCTAATCAAAGACACAAACACTCTTGCCATCATGTTTAAGTGGAAATAATAACTTCTCTAATTACCATTACTTGCATCCACTCCTAATTCCACCTTCTAGGAATCTAGAAATACATATTCATACTAGAGCTTCTACTCTCTTATAAGGAGGATTTTTTATATATAGAGAGGTGAGTCGAAGGTAGTCTCCCACTTCATTAACCCTTGTCATTAGACCATTATCTATGCATGTATTTTTCACCTTGACTCTCAAATCTTTCTCCTCAAGACTTGGTGAACAATGTAGCTTGCATTACAAGAGATGCCAGCCTGTATGGTTGAGCTTGCTTCCCGTTCGGTAATGTTACAGAGTAATGGTCATGATCAACCTATAAGCTTAAGGATGTAATTGATCTTAAAGTGCATGTTCAAATCCTACTTATGATTGAATTCCACTACTTTAGATTTAGTCAAGTTATAAGACTTTAACTATTGCATTGGAAATAACTATGATGATGATGATGATGGTATAATAAATCCCTACCCTCACCCTACAATTCTAAGTCTTAGATCTAGGGTTGTCAACCAAGTTTAGCCAACTTGTCCTGTCCTTGTTCAAGAATCCAACTTGAAAATCCTATTCGCTTGTCTCTTTTATAAGTAGCCCTCCATTTTTTTCTTCTTTTTTATTATCATAAGTAGCTTCTATATATTAGAAAATGTTTGTTGAAAGCCCTTTCCATTGGAAAGCCTCTCTAAACCTAATATAAGTGAGGGCATTTGTGAGTATTTGACCCTCTCTTTCCTTTAAAAAAAAAAACAAAACAAAACAAAAGTGCTAGAAAGGGAGGTTTGAACTCTCACTCCTATGAAGTAGGGGTCTTTAGCCCTATCCATCTCAATTGAAGATATGTTACCTCTCACATTCATCCTACACACAAATCCCAATTTTATTCATTCATTATACAAAACCAAGAGTAGCTTTCATTATAGTAAAAAGCTAAACTCTTGGAGAATCAAAAGTAACTACCTCTTATTCAAGGCTCACTTACCCATTCAATTACAAAAGGTAAATCATCTGTTACTGTTAAGTGTTCAATTTTGGTCAAAATACCCCTAATTTAGTATTTGATTAGAGCATCTAGACCATTAATTTTAAGATTTTAAATCAAATATTTCATTTTAGCTTTAATTGGCCATCCAACTATTGAATTGTAAAATTTAGTGGTTAAATGACTATTAAAGCTAATGGACGGTTTAGATTTCGCTAATTGAGTCCTGTGCATTGCAGATCAGTCAACTCAGGCATGGACGCTCTAGATTGAATCATGGAAATCAAATGGAATTTGAAGAGTCATAGTACAAAACAAGATTGAAGACTTGCAGAGTTCTAGGACAGTGCAATCCAGGACAGACTATTCAAGGACAGACTAATCCAGAGACAGTGCAATCCAAGGACAAGCTTATCCAAGACGCATTTTATTTTTATTTTCTGTTTTCCTTGGAATAAATATTTGTGAACATTGGAACAATTGAATAAATCTGGATTTTATTTTTTGTTAGTTTTTATTCTTTTAGTTGAATTTTATTTAAAACTCCATAATTTTAAATCAAGTCCTCGTGGGATCGACCCGTATTTGCATAGCTATACTACAATAGCTCGTCCACTTGCGGTAAAAAAATCAACAAGTTTTTGGCACCGTTGCCGGGGACTTGAAATGGAGTTTTTATAAAATTTAATTAAAAATCCAAAAAAAAAAATTCAAAAAAAAAATCAGAAAAAATCCAGAAAAATACAAAAAAATTAGGAATTGCATTTTAGGCATTCTTAGGTGCATCTTTAGGCATTTTTAGTGCATAATCACTTTATTTCCTGAATTTGGTACTAATTGTTATTTTTCTTTTTCAGGAAATTGGAGTGGAGCTTCATCAATTGATAGATTTTTCTTGCTTTCCTAGATTAGAAATTTTATTTTTGAGTAAATCTTGTAGTGAGGCCCCTTGTAATTTGCATTTTCAATTTCAATTTTTAAAGGGTTGTAATAATACAGGGCAAGTGTGGGACACGGTGGCCCACACTTGATCTTCATCAGAAACCTCACTGTAAGTCTTCTCACTCATTTATTTTCTAAATTAGGGTTTGCATTTAGAATAATTTGCATTGTTTGGTACTTAATTGCATATAGAAAGCATATGTTATAATTGTTGCATCTTAGGGTTTTGCATTAGTTTATTGCTTTCAATTGCATTTTAGGACACGTCTAACGCTTTAAGGTGGATTATATGTTGATCGAATTGCCATGGTGTGTGAAATTTAATTAGTAAGGGCACCCTACCCCACAAGATCAAGGGTGGATTTCATCACCACTCCTTGGCCCACCTAGGATAATCATCTCAAGCTCGCAACCTCTTTTTTCACATTAAGTTAAAATCAATCAGAAGAGACCTATAGGGTTATCACATGCTCGTAGGACCCTCTTAATAGGACACAAATTACTGTTACTCTAGTTGCTTTTGATCACTGTGGTTATTGGGGGTTGTCTAATAGAGCCTCGCTCTTCCCCTACCTCCTGTTGACGTTTGTTGAGGTCTAAACGCCTCCTTACACGAGGGTTGTATTAACCGCTTTGGTTAGAACCTAACTGGTAAGCAGTAGTCAACTCCTAAAGAGAGTAGGAGCGTTAGAGTAGGTTAATTAAAAGCATTGTCCTCACAGAAAATCAAGAAAATCAAAATATCTATGCTTGCTAACCTTAGGGGATTGCTTGATTGTGTCCTGTTTTGTGCATCATTTTAGGCATTTAGGTTGCATCATTTAGGATAGAAAAAATAAAAACATAAAAAAAAAAGATCTTTCATTGTATGCCCTTTTGGATACGCGACGAAACCGGTAGGTTAGTCTCGTACGACCAAAAAGACAGACCAACAATGGCTGATCAACGATCAAGGGGTAACTCACCCCATGGTAGAATTAGAGGTGATCAAGCTCCACTCATCATGAATGAGGACCCACCACCTCTAATTGATGATGAATATCAACCTCCACCAAGGAGGAATAATCATCAACAAAGAAATTGGAGAAGGAATGAAAATAGGGAATGGGACCAACAGAGTGACCATGGAGAAAATGATGTTTATCAGAATCCTCATGGACGAACCTTAAGAGACTACCTTCAACCTACACGCACCAGTACACCCTCTTGTGTCATTCTTCCTCAAAATGCTGGTGCGTTAGAATTAAAAACAAGAGTAATTCAATTACTTCCCAAATTTCATGGGCTTGATAGTGAGAGTCCTTATTTGCACCTTAAAGAATTTGATGAGGTATGTAGTACCCAAAGAACCCAAAATATAGGTCTAGACACTATCAGGCTTAAGCTATTTCCTTTCTCTTTAAAGGAAAAAGCAAAAATGTGGTTTAATGCACTGCCACCAGGTTCCATAAGGACTTGGAATGAAATGACTAGGGAATTCTTGAAAAAGTTTTTCCCTACACATAAAACAAATACACTCCGTCGTAAGATAATGAACTTTACCCAAAAAGATAAAGAATCATTCTACCAATGCTGGGAAAGGTTCAAAGATCTATTGCTTACTTGCCCACATCATGGCTATGAACCATGGCGCATTATCAGCTTCTTTTATGAAGGACTTAATTCTGACATGCGCCAGTTTGTAGAGATGATGTGCAATGGTAACTTTTTGAATAAACAACCAGATGAGGCGGAGGAGTATTTGGAATGGCTAGCTGAAAGTGCATAGACCTGGGTTGACTCAGAAAGAGTAGAACATTCTGATAGACCCAAGCCCACTACCACATCTACTAGGGGAGGCATGTATGCCATGACTGAAAAAAATGAAATCAGTGCCAAAGTAGCAACCTTAGCTAGAAAAGTAGAAGCCATGGAAATGAGAACGAAAACCTTAACTAATGATGAACAAGTGTGTAGCATTTGTGAAAGTACATCACATCTTACTCAGGAATGTCCTACCATCCCTGCATTTCAAGATGTACTTCATGATCAGGCTAATGCACTCAATAATTATAAAAGACCTTTCTCCCCATATTCTGAGACATATAATCCCAACTGGAGAAACCATCCAAATTTCAATTGGAGAAATGGACCTAATGCAAATGTCTCACAATCAGGCCCATACCAGAGTCATCAACAACCAAACCAAGGACTACTTGCTCCACCAGCATACCAAACTCATCAACCTCATTCTCCTGGACTTTACTTGCCCCCACCTAAAAGGCATGTAGAGGATAATCAAGTTAATCAAAATCAGGAAAGGAAAATTTCTCAATTAGAAAAGTCTGAGAATGAACTAAAAAACATGATGAGTCAAATGATGCAAAATATGGAAAAAGGAAAATTCCCAGCTCAACCTCAAGCAAACCCTAAGGGAGTGCATGCGGTTAGCATTAATGCATCTGATGAAACATCTAGCTCTACCATGGAACAGACTAAAGCTGTTACTATTCTTAGGAGTGGTAAAATAATTGAGAAAGATGAGCCTAAAAAGATTGAAAAGGTAGAAAAACCTAAAGAAAAGGACCATGTTTCACCTGTTGAGCCATGTCCAGTCCTTGCTCCATTCCCTCAAAGGTTGCGCCAAGCCCCAAAGTCTGCCTCTAATGATGAGATTTTAGAGATTTTCAAGCAAGTCAAGATCAACATACCGATCTTAGATGCTATAAAACAAATCCCATCATATGCCAAATTCTTAAAAGACTTATGCACCATCAAGAGAAAATTAAATGTCGAAAAGAAGGCATTTTTGACTGAACAGGTTAGTTCTATTCTTCAACATCATACACCACCAAAGTACAAGGATCCTGGTTGCCCCACTCTTACTTGCATTATTGGCAACTACAAAATTAACCAAGCTCTTCTTGATTTAGGATCTAGTGTAAACTTATTACCATACTCGGTATACGAACAGTTAGGTGCAGGTGAATTGAAACCTACATCTACTACGCTCCCGCCTAGGCGATCGTTACGTAAAAATACCGAGAGGAGTAATAGAGGATATGTTAGTCCGTGTAGAACAATTTTGCTTCCTGTCGATTTTACGGTTCTAGATACACAACCGGTGGTGAATGAGAAGAATGAAATACCGGTCATCCTGGGACGACCATTTTTGGCTACGTCCAATGCCTTAATCAAGCTGTAGAAATGGTGTGATGAAATTGTCCTTTGGCAATATGACAATAGAACTTAACATTTTCAATATCTCGTAAGCAACCTGGTGAAACTACGATGATTTGCACCGTGTTAACATGATCAATTCGGTTGTGCAAGATCGGTTTCAATCATCTTCCTTATCGGACCCACTTGAGGCCTGTTTGGCCCATTTTAATGAGTGTAATGAGGATGCATTAATAGAGGAAGTTAATGCTCTCCTTGATTCTGTTCCTATCATGGAAACAGAAAAATGGAAACCTCCTTTCGAGGACCTTCCACTGAGGGAGTCCACTCCCCTTCCATCATTCATACAACCTCCTAAGCTTGAATTGAAATCTCTACCATCAGATTTAAAATATGCCTTTTTAGGAGACAAAGAGACTTTTCCTGTAATAATTTCCTCCCAATTAGAAACATCTCAGGAGGACAAATTAATAGACACTTTAAAAGAACACAAAGGTGCTATAGGATGGACCATAGCTGATATAAAGGGCATTAACCCTTTAATCTGCACCAATAGGATATATCTAGAGGATGAAGCTAAACCATGTCGTCAAATGCAAAGAAGGTTAAATACTAATATGAAAGATGTAGTTAGAGCAGAAGTCCTAAAGTTGCTTGATGTGGGAATCATCTATCCCATAAGTGATAGCAAATGGGTAAGTCCTACTCAGGTGGTTCCAAAGAAGTCGGAGTGACAAGAATAACTAACGCCAACAATGAATTAATCCCTACCAGGGTTACTACCGGTTGGCGTATGTGTATCGACTATCGAAAGTTGAATCTTTGTTACAAGGAAGGACCATTTTCCTTTGCCCTTCGTTGATCAAATGTTAGAAAGGGTTGCGGGACACCGAGACTATTGTTTCTTAGATGGTTATTCAGGGTATAACCAAATAGAAATTGCATCCGAGGATCAGGAAAAGACCACATTTACATGTCCTTTTGGCACTTTTGCTTACAAAAGAATGCCATTTGGATTATGTAATGCTCCTGCCACATTTCAACGTTGCATGTTAAGCATTTTCAGTGATATGGTGGAGAGAATTTTAGAGGTTTTCATGGACGACTTTTCTGTTTTCGGTAATTCATTTGAAACATGTCTTGAAAATCTAAGAAAAGTCTTAACTCGTGGTAAAGAAAAGAACCTAGTGCTTAATTGGGAAAAATGTCATTTCATGGTTCCTAAGGGAATTGTCTTAGGTCACATTGTGTCATCTAAAGGTATAGAGGTAGATAGAGCTAAAGTTGATCTAATTTCCAATCTACCCATTCCAAAATCTATTAGGGACATTCGATCTTTCCTAGGTCATGCAGGATTCTATCGGAGGTTCATTAAGGATTTTAGTGCAATATCTAGACCACTATGTCACCTCCTCACAAAGGATACTCCTTTTGAGTGGACTAAGGATTGTCAAGAAGCATTTATAAAGTTGAAAGACAAGTTGACAACTGCACCTATCATGCAGCCGCCTGATTGGAGTCTACCCTTTGAAATCATGTGTGATGCCAGTGACTATCTTTGTAGGAGCTGTACTAGGACAGAGAAAAGAAAAGAAGCCATACGTCATCTACTATGCCAGTAGGACCTTAAATAGCACCCAAATGAACTATTCTACTATAGAGAAAGAACTCTTAGCAGTTGTCTTCGCATTGGATAAATTTAGGTCTTACTTGGTAGGATCTAAAATAGTCATATTCACTGACCATTCGGCCTTCAAGTATCTTCTTTCTAAGAAAGTTGCTAAGCCTAGACTAATTAGATGGATTCTCCTACTCCAAGAGTTTGACATTGAAATAAAAGATAAAAAGGGAGTAGAGAATGTGGTAGCTGACCATTTGTCTCACTTAGTCCCTATGAGCCTTTAAATGAGTTGCCAATTAAAGACACTTTCCCTGATGAGCAACTTTTTCATGTTTCCCATCCTCCCTGGTTTGCTGATATTGCAAATTATTTAGTCACGGGAAAAATTCTGGAACATTGGACTAAACAAGAAAAGAAAAAATTCTTTTCCAATGTTAAGCACTACTTCTGGGATGATCCATACCTGTTTAAATACTGCCCAGATCAAATCATTAGGAGATGTGTCCCTGACTTAGAACAACATAGTGTTATCTCCTTTTGTCATTCAGAAGCATGTGGTGGACATTTTTCTACCCAGAAAACAGCGGCAAAGATTTTGCAGTGCAGTTTTTATTGGCCGTCGTTGTTCAAAGACACACATGTGT
The DNA here is from genome assembly GCA_035236585.1 of Warburgia ugandensis. Lineage (NCBI taxonomy): Eukaryota > Viridiplantae > Streptophyta > Magnoliopsida > Canellales > Canellaceae > Warburgia > Warburgia ugandensis. The sequence goes on from CP141139.1 coordinate 35,409,000, forward strand.
TTTGTAAATTATGTGAGCAATGTCAAAAGTTAGGAGGAATAACCCATAGGAATATGATGCCTCTAAATCCTATTCTTATCATAGAAATTTTTGATTGTTGGGGTATAGATTTCATGGGTCCATTTCCACCTTCTTTTGGCTACATTTATATCTTATTGGCTGTAGACTATGTTTCAAAATGGATTGAGGCTATCCCATGTAGGCATAATGATCACAAAATAGTTCTTAAATTTTTAAAAGAAAACATTGTTTCTAGATTTGGGACTCCTCGAGCCATTATAAGTGATAACGGTACACATTTTTGCAACAAACCATTTGAAGCACTAATGAAAAAATATAATATTACACATAAAGTTGCAACACCGTATCACCCACAAACAAGTGGACAAGTAGAAGTATCTAATCGGGCCATCAAACAAATCCTTCAAAAGACTGTTAATCCAGATCGTAAAGATTGGTCTCTTCGACTGACTGATGTGCTCTGGGCTTACAGGACTGCACATCGCACCTCGATTGGTATGTCTCCCTATCGTATTGTATACGGTAAGGCTTGTCATTTGCCTGTGGAATTGGAACATATAGCCTATTGGGCAATAAAGACATTCAATTTCAATATGGATAAAGCAGGCTCACATTGCAAGCTCCAACTTAATGAGTTGGAAGAGATCAGGCAAGAAGCTTATGAGAGTAATAGGATATATAAAGAAAAGATGAAAGTTTTTCATGATAAGAACATAATGAGAAAATCCTTTACTCCAAGCCAAAAGGTTCTACTTTACAATTCTAAGCTCCACCTATTTCCAGGTAAGCTTAGATCTCGATGGACTGGTCCATACATAGTAAAAGAAGTTTTTCCATATGGGACTGTCGAGATTGAGAATACTAGGACTGGTCATTCTTTTAAAGTGAATGGTCAACGTTTAAAGCCTTTCCTAGATTATGAGAATCCAGAAGTTGAGTCCACAACTCTGGAGGATCCTGTTTATCAGGATTGAGTGAATTTGATCTCTTTGTACCATATTTTGTATTTTGTTGTTTTCTATATCACCCATATTCATTTTAGGTCATACTTTTTAAACATTGAGGACAATGTTTCTGTCAGGTTGGGGGGTGTAGAATTCTAGCAAATTCTAGTTTTCTTTTAGTTTTTAGGTGTTTTCCTTGGTTTTTTTTCAAAAAAAAAAAATGATGAAAAATTTTAGGTCATTTCCTATACCATGATGAGAATTGGATTTTCTGAAGTATAATCTGGATAACTTTAGCTTATTAATAGAATTGAATATGATTAATTCATCATTTTACTCATTTTCTAAAGTATTCCATAAAAGCAAAGTCTCATATCACATTTGTACACGCAGTTGCATATAGATAATCTAGATTGATAAGTGGCAATAACTTAGAAATTCTGAAGAAATTCAGTGGAGACCTATAACACAAGTGAGTTTTAGAGCCATTCATCCTTTTTGAGAGGTTATAAATGTTTAAAATTTTCTTCAGCGTGCTTAAAGAAAATTGATCCCAAACTCTTAAATTTGGCTAATTACCTGAATAATTAGAATACTACCTTTAAAATTCTGAAAGTTCATTGAATTTGATAGATTATATGAAACTTAGAAAATGATTTAGGCCATCCTTGTTATTAACCTAAAGACATAAAGCCTACCTAAAAGTATTTTTACCACTAGTTAGCCAAGTTGAGCCTTGAATATAAAACCATTTTCTTTTGTCACCCAAATTACCATTTACCCATATTAACCCAAAGATAAATTATCCATTACCCATTTTTCTTTGAAAAATAAGTTAGAGAAGAAGGAAAAAAATATCTTTTAGTTGCAACAAAAGTAGAAAAGTGGATATCAAGAAAAGAAATATTCTTCAAAGTGAGTCAAAAATATGAAAAGAAAGAAAAGTGAAAAGAAAAAAAAAAAAAAGAGTTTGAAGAATGCAAAGAAATGGAAACAAAAATATTCACTTTAGAAAAAAGCAAAGAAAAGAAGAATTGTCAACTTTAGTAGAAGACCTCTACTTATTTTTTTGAAGAAACTTTGAATACCTTTATACCCTTTCTTTGGTACCCTGTCCTAAGCTTATGTTTCGTCTCAATTAAAGACCTATTGATTCTAGGATGAATATAGTCTTGATGAGAAAATGAATGGATAGGATTAAAAGAGTGGTATTTCTAAATATGCAAAGGTAATGACATCTATTCCAAAGGGATCAAAAGAAATTCCTTAGTAACTCCCGTTCTTCATGAGTATATGTGAGATATATTTGTTTGACTCTTCTCACATAATTAAAAGAGAGATATGATTTAAACCCTCTATCTGAGAGACTTTATTTACGGCGTATGCCATTAGTAAGGATTGAGGTCAAAACATATTTCAGATGGAGTTCAAAAGTTAGAAGTCTACTTAGAGATAAAGATTATTCTATGTATAGACTGCATATGCACATACTCAATCTGAGATTTGAGCTTAAGTGGAATATTTTTAGCATAAGGGTAGGGTTTTTTTTTTTGAATTATTCAGTCATCTTTATTAGTTTGCTAAAGTTGATAGATTTATTGAAGATAATTATCTGAGAAAAAAATGGAGATGACCTGAAAAAAAAAAAAAATTGAGTTGATTTCTTCTCATCTTTTGCTAGGGACTAGCAAAATGCTGGTTGGGGGGTGTGTTAAGTGTTCAATTTTGGTCAAAATACCCCTAATTTAGTATTTGATTAGAGCATCTAGACCATTAATTTTAAGATTTTAAATCAAATATTTCATTTTAGCTTTAATTGGCCATCCAACCGTTGAATTGTAAAATTTAGTGGTTAAATGACTATTAAAGCTAATGGACGGTTTAGATTTCGCTAATTGAGTCCTGTGCATTGCAGATCAGTCAACTCAGGCATGGACGCTCCAGATTGAATCATGGAAATCAGATGGAATTTGAAGAGTCATAGTACAAAACAAGATTGAAGACTTGCAGAGTTCTAGGACAGTGCAATCCAGGACAGACTATTCAAGGATAGACTAATCCAGAGACAGTGCAATCCAAGGACAAGCTTATCCAAGACGCATTTTATTTTTATTTTCTGTTTTCCTTGGAATAAATATTTGTGAACATTGGAACAATTGAATAAATCTGGATTTTATTTTTTGTTAGTTTTTATTCTTTTAGTTGAATTTTATTTAAAACTCCATAATTTTAAATCAAGTCCTCGTGGGATCGACCCGTATTTGCATAGCTATACTACAATAGCCCGTGCACTTGCGGTTAAACAATCAACAGTTACATAGAAAAAACTAAAGAAACAAATACAGAAGCATAGAGGACCTGTTACTTGTCTTACTTCTTATAGTTTGTGTGGAATTTTGCTTGAGAAAATAACAATAATCCTGCTAATCACATTAGTTTTTTTGGAAAAGACAAAAACACTAAAAAAACCACCATTAGTCCCAAGACGGAGGTCATGTGAGTTAGTTCTTTGGAAAAAGACTAAGAAAGTGACTATCAGTAGAAAAAATGACATTTGTTAGTATTTTTCTAGAAAAAATTAGAAAAAGACTAAGGAAACTAGGAGAATCCTAAAAATTAATAAAAAGAAGGCTAACATAGGGGTGTTTTTTCTTGTAGGGTCTATTTAATTTTTTTTTCTCTCTCAATAGCTATCTAAACTATTGAAGGGGAGAGTGTGGCCAATTGACACCATTTTGGTAAGAATAGAGAGGACAAATGGTGACAAATGCAATATCACAAGTTAGTTGTGCATATGTGATCAATTTTTTACTAGACACATGCATCTTCCTTCCTCTCTACACACGTGTAATTTATGTTTTCACCCAACTCAATTCAATGACATTATAGTTTTGAGTTCATAATTTTTACATCTCATGGCTGTGGAGGCCTAAAATACAACGAGAAAATAATCTGATTATCATATCATTGAATGGGTGGGTGATTGTTTGTTCTTCTCCTTTTTTTATTGAAATTTATCACAAAAATTGGAAACTGTATGTTATTGTGATCTAAATCATCAAATACATTTTGATGCCTTATTCTTTTAAGCAAAATATAAATGCCAGATCCATGTGCATCCTTGTTGAAATTTCTTTATTATGTACTAAGCCATTTTCCTTTTTTGAATGATAATGGTTAATCATGTTTTACTATTGGAATATTCAAGGTGAAAATAAATCTTCCAAGTTCTTTGGTGATTTCCTTAATTTCTAGACAAGGACTTAGAGTGACATAATATGGAGGAGGTCAAAGATGCCAATCTACTAGTGAGGCTTGAAACATGGAAATGATGTTAAGAGGGGCTAATTGGGCCTAAAATGTGTTGTTAAGGTACCTTGATAGACACTGACAATGTTTTAAGAGTGGAAACAACTAGAGAAGGCACTCCATTCAATAGATACCCACGTTCACAAGACACCCTCAAAAGGTTCTCACAGATAAACAAAGTATGAAACTTTGCTATCTTAAATGATAATGTTAAAGTGGATAGTGCTTCCCTCCCAAGTACAAGCTTGTGGTGCTTGAAGAATAACCATATCAATATAGACACAGACAAAGGCTACCTAGTAGAGAAGACCCTAAGGATGAAAGCAGCTTGTCATTCTAGTTAATTTGATCTACAAGAAAAAACTATGGGAGCTCAACTTGTGCTCATGGATTTAAAGAGAAGTTTCCTTCAATGTAATGTAAAGTTTTGTACACTAGTGGCTTCAAGGCCAGAATTTTATACATTTGATGTAAAAATCATATTCTATTTTTCATAAAGCTTGGGCTTTCATTTGTGGCATGTTGTACTACATTGATGGCTATAGGCTTTCATCATTGCTTTTATATTGCCATCGCTTGGAACTTATGTTCTAGCTCGTGCTTGTTATTTGAAGTTATGTGGGCTCAAGTTTACTCACGTCAATTTACAAGCTGTTACAAGTCAAGTACATGCCATAGAACTAACAGAATAGAACATATGATCTTGATGGGTAATGCGAGTCCATGCTTATACAGGTCAACTTATAGGCTATGAGCCCAATTTATTATATATTGTGATTGTATTATGTGGGCTTGCTAAGATAGTACAGTAGGGCCATAAATAATACTCTTCAGTGAGGCCCACAAGAAAAAGCAAGGTTGGTTTGTTTTTAGGAAGCGAATGCAAGGTTGGTTTCTCTTCACACACACACACACACAAAAGGAAAAAGAAAAGCAAAAGAGCATCAGCCAAAAAGATCCACAAGCAAAAGACAAATAACAAATTATCGAAAAGACAAAAAAAAAAAGGCCTAATAAAGAAGACCATTGCTAAAAGAAAATCTAAGAAACTTAACAGGCCTAAAAATAAGCACAAATAAACCACATTTGTAGTTATACATTACATTATTGTTACTTACAACCCTTGTGGTCCTCCCCTTCCCTAGACCCCGCATAAGTAAGAGCTTCGTGCATCGGGGCTGCCCTTTTTTATTCGGGGCTGCCCTTTTTTATTCACTACATTTGCATTCATGCATTCCATCCACTATAGTTTTAGTAAAAGGACCAAATTCATAGATAACAAGAAGAAAATAATGCTAAACAACTTAGCATCTGAGCTCTTTCCATCCAGTTTTCTTCTTCTAGCCATTAGTGAGTTGCCATCCTCAATCACATTTGCAACAACAACTGCATTCCTTGGTTATCCATCTCTTATGATTCCTCCTTGGTGTTTTTCCTTCACTCTGTTTTTAGTTAGAATCTCATAAACCTACATGAATGCCCGACACTGGTGCTGTAGGCCCATGGAAATCATTCACTCAATAAATAACACACAACAAACTCAATAGAAATTGTAAAAACTAAAGAGGAGAAAATCCTTACCCTAAACCATCTTCTACTACTAAGAAGGCTTTGTGAAGGTTGGAAATATTCTTGAATCATATATAACCATCTTACCGTGCCCATACAAGCAATATTGCCTTGAAAGTCCATTGTTGAAATTAGTGGAGTATGACCTTCTGCGGGATGATTAATCAAATGAAAAATCACTACAATTTAGGGTTTAAATCTTCTCTAAAGGTTGCCCTAGGGTGAGGAAGAAGAAGACCCTTTATAATTGGGGGTTTCTAATGTCCCCTTTAGAGGAAAGTAAGGTTGAAATACCCAAAATGTCTTCACTTAAATTGGCCTCAGCAAGGGTTCCAATAAAAGGACTCTCCACAGATGTTTTTTTCTAAAATATAGGAGCTATTTATGAAAAAATAAATAAAAAAAGTGGAAAGTTAGTCATAAATGAAAAAATATATTGATGTGACTTTTGTGATATGGTGGTGGTTTAGATGGCTCGATGACAAAACCATTCATCCTGCAGTCTCGGATTTGATACTCAATTCCCTAAGGATTTATTATCTTAGACCCCTAATTAGTTAAGAGTAATGGTGCTAGAGATCCTACCATGAAGATTTTTGATGTTTAGATATTGGTTAGAGAACTTTAGGCTTAACTTGTAGGTTTTTCTATGCCCATTGATTGGAAAATGATAATGTCACAATTTTTCCATGGTGAGGTCCTTACTAAGTGAGGGCTATAGCTCTAGGTAGGCCATGTTTGTAAAGATCCAAATAAGTAGATAATTAATAATTTTCCTTGACTTAAATGGGCAGTGCTCTCGAGTTCCCGTTTACTGAATAATCCCAGCCATTGTTTTCTTGATTTGTAAAAAGGACGGTAAAAGGTTTCTCATATCCATCTTACAACTACAAGCAATAATTGTTGAGATCATCCAAAGGATGAGAAATTTGTAGCTATGGCTGTCTAAGTCAAGACATGGCAATATTTCTAATGATTTGGATCTTCAAAAATTTGGATAGTATGGAGTTATATCTCTATGTACCATTTAGTAAGGGGTTCATGAGCGACAAGGGAACCTGCTTAAGATGCACTGCAATAAAGTTTTATTGTCCAACTTGAGTCATAATGGGCACGATTAAGATTTTTCAATGGTAAGAGATGTTAGCCAGTTTAGGGCGCCGTTTGTGGTAGCTTTTGAAGTTGGGATTGAAGTTGTTCTTGTTGTTTTCCTTTGTAGTTCAGTGAACTTGATTGATTTTTGTTGTAAAAGACAGTGGATTTTCCATGTCCGTAGGATGATGATCAACTATGATAGATCTTTGCTATTGGTGAAGGAGTGTTCTCTACTAGCCAGGTCTCATGGCTAATTGAGAATACTCAGTAAATCATACAATGAAGGAGGGGGGAAACTTGGTTGAAAGGGTCGCTACAATGTCATTGTAGTCGGGTCCCATTTTCTGGTAAATGAAAGCATTAAATTCTTGATCGGGTCATCCAGCAGTTGTTGTCATTCTTAGGTGTATAAACCCTTGTGGTTTGCCCTTTTCCCAGACCCCGCATATGCGGGAGCTTGGTGCACCGAGCTGTCCTTTCTAGGATGGATCATCCAGCAGTGGCCAAACTATTGGCTATCCTTTTGGCCTTTTGCAGATGCACAATGATTGATTGATCACCTTTGTGCATATTCTGTAGTTGCATGAGTAGCTGAACTTTTTTCTCATTGCTTAGAATGCCATAGATTGCTCCAACGCGTTCCAAGCATCAATACCCAATCGGATTCCAATAGGAGTGGGTAAAACATCCTTAGAGAGGGTTGCGATGATCAGACTAAGGGATAAGGATAAGGAAATTTTTTTGAGTTTGTAGTTTCATCGTTTACACTGGTTCTTATTAGGATTTCCTCAATCAATCGACTATTTCTAGCTTTTATGTCTTTCTCTCTCCAATAGCTGCAAAAAAAAAAAAAAAAACTAAATCCTTCTAGGTGAGTGGCAGAAGGAATCTTACACTCGGTAACCAGTAATTGAGGCTATGCATGTATGTCCATGTCTAACTTCCAAAAAACTAAAAAGAAAAGTGGGATAGAAATTTCTTTAATAGTAATCTCTCTCTCTCTCTCTCTCTCTCTCTCTCTCTCTCTCTCTCTCTCTCTCTCTCTCTCTCTCTCTCTCTCTCTCTCTCTCTCTCTCTCTCTCTCTTGTTGGTACTCTTAATCTTATCTCTTTACATGTTCTTGTTAGGGGTGGCAAATCATGTCTGCCAGTCATGTTTGTGTTGTGTCAAGACTAACCCATCAGAGTATATGGGTCGACATGAACACAACTTGATTAATAATCGTGTCAAGAACCCATGACTTGAATACAGCACGATTATTAAACGAGTTAACATGATACGACTCATGTAACACAATTAGAAGGATGTACAATAACTAATATAGGATAGTTTTTTTAGTAAGAAGATAAGGCAATTTTTAAAAATTGTATTATATTGATGGTTTTTCAAAAGTCATAAGAATATAGGATGGTTTTTGAAAACCCGTTTTGTAAGAATATATGATAGTTTTTGAAAACCCGTCCTATATTAATGGTTTTTCAAAAATCATAAGAATATAGGATGGTTTTTGAAAACCCGTCCTATATTGATGATTTTTAAAAAATCATAAGAATATAGGATGATTTTTGAAAACCTGTCCTATATTGATGGTTTTTCAAAAATCATAAGAATATAGGATGGATTTTGAAAACCCATCCTATATTGATGTTTTGTTTTTTGTTTTTTTTTCAAAAACAGTAAAAATATAGGATGAGTTTTCAAAAATTGTCTTATATTCCTATAAGAATATAAGACTATTTTTGAAAAACCATTAGATATTTTTAACACGATGGGTTAACAGGTTGCGAGTCAGATGGGTCAACATGACGGATTAATAGGTCGCAAGTCAAACAAGTCAACACAATGGGTCAACATTGATTGACCCGAATATGATACGATTTTTGGCATGTCATTTTCGAGTCAACCCAATAATGACATGAATAGGATAAGACTCGACCCTAACCAGCTAAATTTGTGTCATGTTTGGGTCTTATTATTGTGCAATGTCATATTTTGCCTCTCTTGGTTCTTGTTGCTCTTCCTCTTTATAAATATTAAAAAAAAAGGCTGCTCAGTGCATGAAACTCTTGCATGCGGTGTCATTGCATTTTGTAAGAGGCTATTTCCACGCTCCGAACTCGTGTCCTCAAGGTCATATGATAATAACTCCACCCTTATGCCTAGATTCTCCTTTTGCCTCTTTATAGATATAAAAGGGTTATATTACTCTTCTTGTATTATATTGGTTGTTCCAACTACAGTGAAAATGTATACCATAGGAAAGCCTTTGTTTGTAAGCTCGTCACTATCGACTTAGCTGGTTGGAATTATTTATCACTTCTCATGGAACATTGTTTGATGGATTGCTTTCCTACATACTTGATGCATCTAATAGAAATTGTGTGTCCAAGTTGCAGATTGCAAAATTTGTGTAGGCTACAAAAAAGATGGAAAAGTATTTGCCATTGAACACTTCGAGAGAGGAGGTTTCTTCGAGTATAAACATATTGGGAGTTGTATATAAAGTTGATGTATATAGTTGCATTTTATAACATTTGTATTCCTCCCTCTGGGTTTATTACAGTTAGGCTTTCAAAGTTAGAGAGGTTCTAGACTGGTGAGGGAAAACTGGGTTTTTATATGTTTATTTTTAGCTTTAAGCTTATATCCTTTTTTAGCCCCAATTATCAATATTGCATGCTTTAGAGAGTTTCTAAATTGGTAAAGGAAAACTGGATTTTTATATGTTTATTTTTAGCTTTAAGCTTATATCCTTTTTTAGCCCCAATTATCAATGTTGCATGCTTTAATGCTTGCAAAGAATCTATACTTTAAATTGTTCTCTTTACTTCTTTGAGACCGGGTACTTGTGTGTGTAAAACATGACTAAAGTCCTACCCTTGCAAAGTTTACATTTCATTACAAGAATAGTTATCAAGTACAGCCCGTAGTTTTGACAATTGAAGCTCCCAATAGTTCTAATGGTAAACGTTTGGTACTTGGTGAAGTACTGACTTGCCCATTCACTGCTTGTGGAAACAAATCCACTAATCTTGAATGTGCTAATCCAGATTGTAGTAAGTAAAGAAATGAACTTCAATAACAAAGACTGACAAGATCAGTAAAGAAGGGTATGAAAGCCAGTTTTCTCTATGTGACATACTGCAGGATGAATGGACATGTCATGCCATATCTTTTGCATATACATATGATATGAGGTAGTTATAGTTATTGTGTCTATTGTGGTTAGAACTGTTGTATGGGTCTAAATGATGAAAGCAAGCAATGCAGAAGAAATCCTAGTAAAAAACTGCCAATCAAAGCCATTTTCTAAACTAAATATTTCATTTTTAGTACCTCTGGTTTTATTACATTCACATGTCTCCATAATTGTAAAGTTTGTAACTTCGGGTTGAGGATTAAGTTGGACCGCAAAAAATCGTGAAATTTGATGATTAGGAAAAATTAAAAAAAGAATTACAAGGACACAATTTTAGTTTTTAATATTAATTGTTGATTAGATTTGCAGATAATATCTGAGTTTAATAAATTAATTTTCAAAATTGAGTTTTATGTCATAAATTCATGTTCTGTTTGGTAAATCTATCTAAATTAGAAGTATCTAAGAACTGCTTGAATATTAAAAAAATTTGGGAGAAAAGTCAGAACTTAAAAAAAAGTGGTTGTGGAGTTTCTTATAACCATGACTGCGTCCAAGAACCTAGACTTTAGTGAAAATTTGTGCATCAACAGTATAAGCAAGAGAGGAATGCTAAACTAACGTGCTCTAGCGATCACATTATATGGGGCCACTTATATGTGATCCGACATTGCTCTAGATTTAAATGTCTTAATGATAAAAAAGAATGTGGCTTGAATACTTTTAACTTTATAAAATGTATTTTTTTTATACGAAATTTATGAACTATCCATTTCTAAGCACAGCATCTCAATTGCTTTTTAGATGTTAGAGTCATCCAAATTAAATAATTTTTTATTTATAAAACATCTAAATATAGCCAACGAGATGAAAGAGTCAGATCATTCAAAGGAAAGCCCCATAAAATATAGTCCGTTGACCGCACAGGTTAACATTCTCCGCAGAAAGAACTCAATGGCTGGTCAGCTGCTGTTGTAGGCCATACGGCCAATATCTACTAATTTTAAGTTTCTAACGTTCTTGCATGAGTAGCGGCTGTCAACTGGCGTTTGCCAAAAGTGTAAAACAAATATTGGAAGGAGTGAAAACCCCAAAAAGAACAGATACCATGTAGATTCCCATTCCAACGTCCCTTCTATCCTCAATTAAAAAATTTATTCTGCCAAATGGTTGCTGGGGTAGCATGTCTCCTCTTTTATTTCCTTTCATCTTCTCCTTGGTTTTCCAGCTGTGCCTTCTCTTAACCAACAAGGCATCTTCCATTCCCCTTTCCATAATCCAGTCTGGCTTCCCTGCTGTCTGAAAACGATGTGGATCTCAATGGAACCATTCAGAATCATGTCCTCCTTATACCATTATTTGGTGAATACTTGCTATCTTACAGCATTATTCAGATATTTCTAAGTTCAAACACCAATTCCCCTATAGCTTACCGAAATCTATTCTCTAAGAGTCGATGACATTTCAGATACTCTCCAAGTCGGATACCATTGTCTTTGTAGCAAATAAGTCTATGTGAAACAGAATCTGAGTTTGTCCATGGCTTGGCACTCAATCTGAGGTGTTTCACAACTACGTTTCAAGTACCAAACTCAATTTTAGTGATGTGGATCTCTCCATTCCCCCAACAAGCTTCAGCTAAAGCTGCAATAAACTTACAGCAGAAAGATGCAGCACTCAATCCAAAATAAGCATTGGAGCAAATGTTAGTCCTGTGAGCTTCATCTCTAGCATTGATAGTTTAGTAAAGATCAGAACCCGCTTTTTGTGTAGACTCCACCGCCGAGATAGCGTATCCCAACATACAAATCTTGTGCTTTTGTTTAAGCATGGACCCCAGCCACCCAAGTTCTGATTCTAATAAATGAGAGTTGGTCAGGCCACTGCTGCAATACTCAGAATGCGTACGTGAACCCATGTGGTTTATGTACCATGTAAACAAGGGACGGGCTTGGAAGTTGGGAGTCAAACTGTTAAGTTACTAGCAATTTACCAACTTAGCTATACAACCTACAAAGTGGAGGATAATGTAACAAGCTGGACTTGGTAAGGAGTGCTACTCTGCACTGAAGAGAGTAAGCATCTATTGAATAGTGTATACAGATAAGAATTTGAATAATTACGAGCTATGAGAGATACCCCGATATCATGAAAGAAGGAATCAAGAACAGCATTTGACATTTCCAACCTGTAAAATTATCATTTAATCATTGAAGAACTTCCACTATGAATATAATGCAAGGAGAACTAGAAAAAGTCCCAAACAGGACTCGATGAAAAAAAAATTAAAAAAAAGGGGCCAAAAAGGAATGTGAGCATTTCTTCCACAAGAGAATGGCCAAAAATGGATGGGCTCTAAAAGAATTTAAAACCTTGCAAACTTGAATTGTCAGTCATCTATTGACTTTTGGGTCATCTCCACCTGGGTTGATGGTTGCGGTTGCGACTCATACCGGTTTCCCCTTCACTTGTATCTGGCTGCTTAGCATCCACTCTTGCAACCTAGTTTTCAGGTGGATAATCACGATGGGAATGAGATTCTTCTCTCCCTAGATGGCGGCCCTGCATTAATGTTAAAAAAAAAGATTTAGAACTGGATATAACTTGACAAAAATAAGGGACAGATTAAAGTAGGTTCTCAAGAGAAGATCAGCATACTTCACGGAATAACAAGTCATCTACTTCGAGCATGTGAATCACATGACCAATCTTAGGACGCTTTTGTGCATCTGGGTCAACGCATCGAAGAGCTACCAGAAGAGCCCTCTTCAATGCCTTGGGAGAAGGCTTTTCTGCAATTCTAGGATCCACGACTAGCTCAGATTTCCGGTTTCCAACCATGTTTTTTAACCACTCAACCAAATTCACCTGAAGAAACAATTTCCAAGTCACTTCAGTTTTACATAGAGATGAAAACTTGAAAACCAAGCCTTTGAAGGAAGTATGAAATGGAGCCAAGATTAACCTCTCCTGGCAGTCGACTGTAATCAACAGGACTTCGTCCAGTTATTATCTCCATGATCAGTACTCCGAAGCTATAAACGTCACTTCTCTCAGTCAACATTCCGGTGCTGGCATATTCTGGTGCTACATAACTACAATAACCAGGAATTATCAAATTGAGACAAATTAGCAGCAAAAGGGTAGCAACACAAGTAATGTCATAGGTTAATATCTTAAAACTAATAAGAATATAAGTATGGGGCAATTCAAGACAAGGAAACCAACCCAAATGTCCCCATTACACGAGTTGTCACATAGCTTCTTTCAGAACATAGGAGCTTTGCAAGCCCAAAGTCAGAGACCTTTGGATGCCATCTCTGATCAAGTAGTATGTTGCTAGATTTTACATCCCGATGAACAACCTTTGGTTCAAGCCCCTCATGAAGATAAGCCAAGCTGAGAAGAGCACCAAATTTCGGTCACATGCACAAAAACATTTCATACAGAAAACTAGCAAAGCAGATTGGTACAAATCACCATACCCTTTTGCGGTTCCAAGGATAATGTTCATCCTGATATCCCAAGTTAGAGGACTGAATTGCCCAAAATCTCCATGAAGCCACTGATCTAGATTACCATTGTCTACATACTCATAAACAAGCATCCTGAAAGCAAAAGAAAAACTCAGATCATTCAGCATAAAGGAGTCTCTTCTAAGACGAAGAAACAAAACCTCTAAATATCAGAAGTTGCAAATGTGGTGGAACTGAAAAGCATATATAAAATACATCATTGATACCTATAAGCTCCCTCAACACAGTAACCCAGCAACCTGACCAAATTCTTGTGTCTGACACGACCAATCGCTTCAACCTCTACCTTGAACTCCTTCTCAGCTTGACCCCTGATGATCAAAGGTCTTATGAATAACACGAAATATTCTCAAGCAAGAAAATTGCCAACAGTAAATTACAAAGCAATCTAGGTGCCTTGATTGTCACTCACGGCACCAAAAGAACAGAAACGCAGAAACAGCCCAAAAAATAAAGTTTCCTATGAAAAGTTGAGTCAGGTACCAGTTAGCAAAAGCAACACCTAATCCAGCAAGATAAATAGAAAAGGACATGGAAGAGGTCCAGGGGAGGCATTAAAGTAAAAGCAACAAATAGGATAATAGCAGAAAAGTTAAGATTATCCAACGGAACAGTTGACATGGGCATATGCATTACAGTCATTGCTAAAATGATTCTCAACTGAAACAAGCATAACGCAAAGTGAATAGACAATCACAAACTTGACTAATCTCACAAATGTAAAAGATTAAAAGAAAAAAGAAATACTTTTAAAAACAGTAGCTCTGGAAGCAGTCATTCTGCAAGTCCCTGTAGACAGGAACGTGCTCAATCAATAAAAAATTACAAAAACAAAATAAAGTATCTTCAACTAGACAAACACCATGTTTAAACAAACCAGCAGCAGCAGCAAAAGAGAAGAAGAAATACAACTGGTACTCAAACCACAGTACAATCAGACCTATGAATAGCCCAATTATGCATCCACTTTCCACATTTTCAACCATTTACCAAAATGAACGAGAAACAATAACTTTAAAGATAAAAATTCAGACGGGAAGTAATACAAAATCCAGCTAAATTCAACAATTTGAACTAGAAACAATCACTACATCCCTACCAAAAATTCAAAATTTTGAAATGATCACAAAATGAAGAAAGTAGAAAATTAAGATACGATACCTTGCACATGCTACCCTTATTTGAACAATTCCAGCTATTCAAATTCAACTATAATAAAAGAGAACAGAAAAAAGAAAAAATTTATACAAGAAACATAAAATCCAACAGGAATTCAGCTCCTTGAACTGAAAATGCTCCAAAACTTCACGAAAAAATCAAGCTTTTCAACTTACCAAATTACCCAAAAGGAAAAGGCATAAAAGAAATTTCGAACAAAATACCTGTTATTAAGCAGATTTTTCACGGCAACATTGGTGTTATCTGACAAGACACCCCGGTAAACAATCCCATACCCACCTTCTCCGATCACATTCTCATCCGCCAACCCACTAGTCGCATCTTCCAACTCTCTCAAAGTATACCAATGGCCCCACCCCAGATGCGAAACTTCCGGCGGCCCTCCTGCAATTGACGCCGAATCTGTAGCCGTCGACCGGCTCTCCCCACTCGCCTGCGAAGACGGCCGGTCGGAAAACACAATCCGGTGCTCCGCCTTGCCGCCTATGTCGATCTGGATCTCAGGAATTTCCGCCGCCGGAGCTCGCTGATCTGGATGTGCCACGTGGACAATCTCCTGGATCTCTTTGTCGACGACCGGAGCTTGATCGGCGGGGTAGAATTTGGCCGCACGGGGAGGAGATTTTCGGCTCGGGGAAGTTAGACAGAGAGAAAGAAGAAAGAGGATGAGAATGATAAATGCCCCAACGCAGATTCCAATTACGACCCACAATCGGAGGCCGAAGATTGATGTGGGCTTTGAGAGCTCGCTGTTGAGGAAGGAAGTTCTGTAGAGAGACATAATTGAGATGTGACAGAGAACGGAACACACAGGGAGTTAAGGTCTCTCCGGCATTCTCATTGGCCAGAAATTAATGGCGGCTTCCGGCGACGTAGCAGTGGGAAGTTGCAGAGAGGGTAATGGAGGAAAGAAAACAAGCCACTATTTAAGCTGGAATTTATAAGTGGGACTATTACAAGATTGTCCCTATCAGTTTGGCGGAACGACGTCTGTGTCCTTGGAAATCTGACAAAGTTTCTGCGTTTGATGTCACGCGCGTGGAAATTAAGGTTCAGCACTCGATGGCAGGTGACAGGTTGTAAGAAAAACAGGGGACGCGCCCAGTCCCAGGTATGATTTTGGAAACTATTTTTGTTGATATCGACACCCTTTTCTATGCTTTCATGCGTGGATTTCAAATGCGAGTTGTAGGTCACGGGAACTCGTGGGGACTAGTTGATTTGTCTCTTTGCGTGGGGGCTTGTGCTGTTGGAGTCCGAATCTTAAGTGAGAAATGACTTCTTACAATCTATCCAAAGTGAAAAAATGGGTGACAATTAAGTTCAAACACTTTAAAGGGAGTCTTGGTGCAACGGTTGTGTTGTTGTGTAAATTAAAGGTCACGATTTTGAGGCGTGAAAATTGTCCATATAAGGTGAGACTGCGTACTATGGAGTCTTTGTGGTCTGACTCTTCCCTGAATCCTACATATGTAGGAGCTTTGTGTAATGGGCTGCCCTTTTTAATTCAAGTTGAAACACCCAAGTGAAAAAGGGGTGAAAATATTCAATTCTCGCCTACCTATGGGAGTGGTTTTTAGTTGTGAGACTGATGTTAAGTGAATTCCACGCCAAAGAATCAAATTCAAATGACTATAAGTCCATATATTTGAAATCTAATTACAATAAACCAATTCCTCAAGAACTATAGTTTAAGTTCAGAAACCTTATTTTAGTAGGTGAGAAATTTGTGAACATATCTCAACCTTAATCTCCACGAGTTCTGTTAAAGTTTAGCATGTCACAAACAATTAAAGATTCCTGCAATATTTTTCAAGTCAAATGCAAGCACGTAGAAATACAACAAATTTGATCTTTCTGCTCAAAGTTCTTGCAGCTCGTCCAGGGCCTTGACATTCCAAATATAGACTCTATAACTGTGATTAATTAGGACACGCCCTACCCATGACCAACCATGCACAGGAGAGTCTGTTTTGCGCCACTGCACTAGAAGGCTTGTGTTCATCTGTTTTGCGCTTTATAAAAATGCATTCTAATTCTCAAAATTTACTGTCACAAAGTATGCTGTAACTACTGATAGAAAATGTAAACTTTAAACTGCAAATAAGAGGGCTTAGAATATAAGCTTCATATTGGTTTTCTTTTTGGTTGCGTGAACTCGTTCTCATTAGCTTGTGTGAAATAATCACCCTTTAATTTTCTCTATTTATTGTATTAACGTGAAAAGGATGGTCAACCTGAGTCCGTGCCTCCCGTTAGTTGGATTGGACGTGGCTTATGACCATGCATGCACACTCAAACACAGTCTTGCTTAAATTGGGTAGAACGATATCAAAGGTCAGATATTGCCCATTTCTTTTAATGGAGGTGACTGAATATGCTATTTCTTGTGAATTTCCCAGTCAATGTTTGTTGATTGATCAGTATCACCAATTAAGGTGATCATTTCCTAGTTCAACCTTGTAATCAACATAGGTTTGGGTGTAATCTAATCCATTTTTCAGGAATCGGTCAAAAAGATGGCTTGGCCCGAATGTCTTTTATGCTGAAAAGTCGATCAGTTTTGCGTGTCTTCGCCGTGAGTTCTAAAGAGAAATTATCGCTATATGATTGAGAGTGGGCGAGACTCAGGGTGCAAGTCGTTGTAGCCACCTAAAACTCGTATTTCGTGGGTGCAGTGTTACCAACCAAGTGTAAACTGGCACTCTTTGTCTTTGTCGTTGCAATTCTCTCAATAATGGTAGGGAATTGTATGGATGTGAAGAAGTTGTCTTCCAGCGGTCCAATCCGTTGCTCGACGTTTCTTTCTGTCTGAGCTGTAGTTCTCTTATGGAAAATGAAAGCTTTTGAAACTATTCTTTAATCTGAAGTCTTTGGCCGAAACATCAGGAATGATAGACTTGCGGGTTTACATAAATCAGATCATCTTGGGAAGATTTTGACTTAGACATTTGATGGCAAAAGGGCAGCCCAAGCTCCGGCCTATGCAAGATTCGGGAAAGGAGCGGACCACAAGGGCTTATAGTACGCAGTCTTACCTTGTATTTTTACAAGAGGCTGTTTCCACTCCTTGAATCCATAATCTCAGGTCACACGACGACAACTTTTACCATTGTGCCAAGGCTCCCCTTTCTGAGTCAGATATCTGATGCAAAAAAGAAAGACGCCTATGAATGGGAGACCTGAATCAGTAAGGCCCTTGAAATAATAGCCTCATATCAATTAGGCAAGTTTTCTTTTTTAAGTGAAGAATTACAAAACAAATCACCCTAAATCTAATTTCCGGTCAAAAGAGAAAGTGGCGACTTAAACCTACAATCAAGCGTATTTTAGGGGGAGATATCAAGTCATTTGCAACTAACTGTACTAGACATTTGATGGTCAATAAGGCCTGCCTAAGAGTACAATAGGGCACCATTCTTCTTGTCCCCGTCCTAATAATATTTTCCTTGCAGTTATGAAATAAAACTTTTCTGAAATGGCAAAAATTCACTGCTTGATTATTGAATGTGTGAATGGTTCAAATGAGCAAAAGAGAACGTCATGCTGCGGTATTTCTAGTTGAAGCTTAAAAACAAAGAAAATCAATTCGCTTTATTTATGAACGATTTTTGTTTAGGGGGCAGAAAAAATGATCACTGCTAACAATGGCATTAAGAAATGGCACAAATGATTCTTAGGTCGTATCCAAACGCATTTCTATCATTTTTTTTTTAATATAAAAAACTATAGAAAGCCTAAAAGTGCCTCAGAGAATGCAAAACCCATAGAATACATTTTGAAGTTTTATAATTGAAATCAATAGAATGGTTATTGAATGTCGTACTGAAGCTTTCTAAAGCAGCGGCACAAGGGAGTCTCTGATCGGCTTGATCACATTGTGCCTGCATCAAATTATGTTGTGCTATGAATTAGGGGTTCAGGAGGTGAAGTCCCTGGCACGGTTTGAGCTGAGAGGTAAGCTCACTGGAGGTGCAAGTGTGGTGCGCCCCTCTGCGGGGTGCAAAGGCAAAGTCCTTGCCCCTTAAATAGTTTTTCCCATTTTGTAATATGGGGGACAATTGCTTCTTTTGCCCGTATGTATGTACGTATGATGTATACATGTTTTTGCACAACCCTAGAATTCTGTAAGGGTGGAAAAATCTTCTGTACCTTGTGTCAACTAGTTTTTGATCTTAAAGATAGTAAAACTGGTGTGAGCCCTTGGATACATCTCAATTCATAGGAAACCACAACCACGTAAATCTGTGTTTTCTTGTTTTTCATCTTTTTTATCTTCGTAACATGTCTCTCCCAGGTGACAAACTGGGGTGTGTGTGTGTCTAACTTTGGAAAAATTAAGCCGAAGCTTTTGAGGCTGGGTCAGCTCTAATGGTTGTTGTGATATTAGCAGTACTTGAATACTAGTTAGAAGGTGATGCAGACAAAGCTTCCGAGGAAGGTGATGACCATAGCTATCAGAAGGAGCAAATTTTAATAATATGGCTCTAAGAAAAGTTTTTTTAATTGTTGCTTTTTTAAAAATTCTTCTAATTTTAACCATTTCTAGTTTTTTTCTGAACAAAAGTTATAATAGTTTACTACATTAAGTATAACTACAATGAGCAATCGAGGTTGAGGGTGTAGGAAATTCCTTTCATCGTGAAAATTAATGTGTCTCAGGAAAGAAATTTCTGAAAAAGGTAGAATTTCCAAAGCAAATTTTCTAGGTAAAAATGGTGATAACATGATCACTGTTTATTTTTCCACTCTCTCACAGTTTCACACCCATTGCATTTTAAAACATAGGTTTACATACATTATATAATATTCTTAAAATGCCTATTAACTAATAAACTAAAAATTACACCAATGCCTCTATAGATATGAGATACTAAATAACAGTCACCCCATGACAAGATGCTCTAGAAGGCTTTGGCAATAGATAAATAATTTGGATCGCCAAATAATTTGAGACAATATTCACATCAAACATGTAGAACCTTGGATTAGAAAAATGCATAGACACTAATACATATCTCCTTGAATACCCATGGATCTTCTTATCGATTTGGGAAAATTAGAAAACACCATTGCCTCTTAAGTAGAGATGGTAGTGGGGCAGGTTAAATCTATGATTTGCAACCATGATGAGGCAAAAGTTTGTGACCCGAGAGGTAGGTCACAGGTTGGGACAGGTCGGCAAGGAAATTCCTTGAGTTGACTCACATTATTGACAAATATTCTTATACGAAAAGTACCCACAGTTGATTATTATACTTTAGTTATAAAATAAAGACATTTTTATAAAATCAGATGCAGAAACTGTTGACCATAGGTTCCTTTTTGTTAAATTTCTTTAATTTATGAGTCCTTTATTTTTATTACAGCAGCAATCAGAATTTTTACACACATTTAAAAAGAAAACGACAAAAAGAAGAAGAAGAGAAAAACAAAAGAAACATCTCAATTTCATGCATAAATGATAATAGTGACCCATCTCGCGTTGCCCTAGCCTGCCCCTAATACTTGATGAGAGGTGACTTTCAACTATCTTCTAAAGTATGCTTTACATGATGAACGGCTTAAATCTTCTTGTTGATTTCACCATTAATTAGAAAAAGGGGAGTCAACTTCTTTGGTGCTTAAAGCATCTCTCTCTCTCTCTCTCTCTCTCTCTCTCTCTCTCTCTCTCTCTCTCTCTCTATATATATATATATATATATATATATATATATATATATATATATATATATACACACACACGTGTGTGTGTGTGTAGGGGAGCCTTGGTGCAACTATAAAATTGTCATTATAGACCTTGAAGTCACAAGTTCAAGGCGTGAATACAACCTCTTACAAAAATGCAAGATAAACTTACGTATTATAAACCTTTGTTGCCTACCCCTTCCCCAAAACCTACATAAGCGGGAGCTTCGTACACCAATGCTGCCCTTTATATACGTGTGTACTATGTTTAAAGGGAGGGTTTCCCCAAATAATAAGTACGATTTTTTAGAGTTAACAATCTTAACATTTTTTTCCCCTTTAAAAGAATAAGTTAATATTATAAAGGTCGTACTTGTTTCCTTTTTTTCCCCTCTAAAACTCTTCTTATCTTCTCTCCAAATTTCCCAATTTTGCCTTTTCACTTTTATTAGATATACTTGGTTTCAACAAAGTATAAGGCAAGGATCACTAGACCATCTATAGTGCATGCCCCATCAAAAGGTCAGACAAACTTAACTGGATCATCATGATCATTTGATGGTAGGACACTACATTGTTGACAAATCTGGGACTGCATATTGCACCAAAAGCAACCCCCCCACTCAAAACCAAAAAATAGGGAATTTGAAACCTGTATGATCTACACATAATTCACAGGCCAAGATCAATTTCTCACTGGACATTCTAGAGCAAATAAAGGACTTATAAGTAGCTTTGAAAACATTCCGTCAGCTCTGAATCAAGAACTGTGGCCCAAGAAATTATGAAATTTCATTAATAATTAATACATGTATACAGATTTTGCAAAGTGTTCGAACCTCTTTTGACCATGGGAATAAATACAATCCTTGGTTACAAGTACATTACTTCCTCGTCAGAAGGACTACCGTGTGAGCTGCGATGCTTCGATTTTCTCCAAGGCTGTCGACCTTCTCATGAGTTTTAGCTTTAAGGTTAACAACAGAGGGGTCTGCTCCTAGAAGATCACATAAGTTGGCCCTAGTGGATTCCTTGTGCGGGCTCAGCTTTGGTCTTTGCAGAATCAAGGTGGCATCCAAGTTCCCAACCTCATAGCCTGCCTCGTGCATCAGCTTTACCTGCAATGAAACAGAACAGAGAAGATAAGCTGATGAATCATATCAGCGAACCATTCTTAGCAACGCCCCTGCTGCTCTCAAGATAATAAGAAACAACCATAATGTAGACACATTTTTGCTAGAAAAAAGAAAAAATTTAGACAGACGTGTTGGTGGTCTCCAACATCAAGACCCTTTCAAGAGCAAAGCAAGAAAATCATATCAGCGAACAGGCTGCTAACCACCATTATAAATATTTACTTTACCTGAACTTAAAATTGTTTCCCATGTTAATACTCAAAGATGCAACAGACAAAACTAAACCTCATTTTGAAGTGCATCTGCCCATTTATACAGAAAATATGAGTTTTAGCATTGTGAAGAACGGTGTGGATCATAATACTCTTATTTGAGAACTCCCCATTTGCAGGGCCAGGACTTTCCTATACTTCACATTATTGTTTGTCTGGTTGTTTGTGTGAGTTGACTAGGCCTAGTCAACAATTGCAAATCAGATTAAGTCACACAAGTTCCGTCCACTTTGCTGAGATCTTCTATGTTCCTAGCCAAAGCCAAAACATGATGAGTAGGGTTCATCAACAATTGATTAGGTGCTTAAACACCCTTCACCGCTACTCAGATCCTTGTTAAGTGCCCAGAGAAACTGCTCCTTCAATTGATTTTTATTGCATGTCGAAAGACTACTCAGCAAAGAATGATCCACAAGTCCGCAAAGAATGATCAGTAAGTGTAAGTGTAAGTGTAACATATGCACGTTTACGCATGAAAAAAAGGGAAGATAATGCTGGAATTATTTAACTAACAGCTGAAAAACGACATTGCAGATATCTTCGCTAGCTTGCCACTGTGTTTTGTGCACTGAAGTAAAAGAATGAGCAGATCATCTCCGTCCAGTATTAGCCAGCCTGCGGGAATCTGATGACTCGTCTTGAAGTTTTGCTGTCAAGAGGTGTCTTACAAGTATGGTAGGCCTTCCCAATGATTGCACGATTGCCCCTTTTGATGATAAAGGAAAAATCTTCTGAAGGATGACATAATAGATGATTAGGCTGTTTCGTTCAAGCTGCACCAATCTTCCACTTTAAAATTGCTATATATATATATATATATATATTAAATTTCCTACAGTTAGCATGACTTCTTAGAGCATAGACTTTTGAGGCATGTTGTTGGGGGAGACAAATTATACCTACAAGAATATTTCCTCTTCAAAAATTATAAAGAAAAGGGCAGCCCCGGTGCACAAAGCTCCAGCGTATGCGTGGTTTAGGGAAGGGGTAGACCACAAGGGTCAATAGTACATAGTCTTACCTTGCATTTTGTAATAGGCTTTTTCCATGCCTTGAACTCGTGACCTCAAGGTCACATGGCAACAACTCTACCGTTGCACCACGGCTCCCCTTCTCCCTCTAAATTCAGAACTGTAGCAAGAAGGATCAGTAAGTGCATGTTTGGGTAACTGGATTTAATCATTTTTATTGTATTCTAGAATATTTCAGAATAGAAAAATATTAAATTTGTTTAGTTTGTATTATGAAACACTTTAGAATATAATAAAAACAACTAAATCCCGTTTAGCAGACAAGCAATAATTGATTTATATTCTCCAGTTGAGCTTTGACAGGAGTTATAGTAATATGGTTGAACCAAGATTAGACAATTAATTGCAGGCATTGGGGGGAAAAGTTGGCTCCTGTAGCATTTTGGCGAGAAGGTTCAGTTGTTGGGTCACATGCCATGGGAAGCATTGAGCCCCTAACAAATTTACATTGTAGGTTGCAAAATTAATTGTAGAGTTTTTGCCTGGTCAAGCAAATTCCTAACTACTTGCAGAAAGGAGTAGATGTCACCTTCTCTCTCTCTCTCTCTCTCTCTCTCTCTCTCTCTCTCTCTCTCTCTCTCTCTCTCTCTCTCTCTCTCTTGCTTGGATGATGGTGTCGATCCCACGAGGACTTGATTTAAAATGATGGAGTTTTAAATAAAATTCAACTAAAAGAATAAAAACAAAGAATATACTAGAAATAAACTAAAATCCAGATTTATTCAATTGTTCCAATGTTCACAATTATTTATTCCAAGGAAAATATAAAATAAAACTAAAATGCGTTCTGGATAAGCTTGTCCTTGGATTGCATTGTTCCTGAATAGTCAGAATGAAGATAAGGTAAAACCAGAATAGCACAGGGACACAGATGTAATTAAACAGGGGACCCAATTGGTATTTCTGAAATCTGCTAGGGGACACGTTTGGAATTCTTGAGATCTGCTAGGGGCACACTCGTAATTTTTTAGGATTTTTGGTTTTTAACGAAAAACTAGTTGAAAACGAGGAAAACCGGAGAAGGGAAGATGGAAGAAGGAGGAAGGAGGAAGAAGGGAAGAGGAAGGAGGAAAAGAGAAAAGGGAGAGAAGAAAGATGGAGTTGGGTTTTCTCTCCCGTGACGTCCGGTGACTCAAAGAAAGACCACTGGAGAAGAGAAGTGAGAGGGAGAGAGACAGAGAAGGGGGGGAAAGGGGTTGATGCCAGCTAGCCTAGGTGTGTCACGCACCTATCGTCGGCTGGTCCAATCGAAGAGGAAGAGAGAGAAGGAGGGAGGAAGAAGAAATGGAGGAAGGAGGAGGATCTGGGGAAAAACTCGTTCTGTGTTTTCTTCCCCAGGATCGTCCAGATGGGTCTGGGCTGTGTGGGCGACCCTGTGCACACAAATCACTGGTGAAGAGGGCTTCTACTGGTGCCGGTCTGGGTAATGATGCTGGCTAGTGACTGGTATAGGTGCCATCTGAGAGGAAGAGGGAGAATGGTAAGGAGGTGGAGAAACTTGGGGAAAAGGTAGGCTTTTGGGAAAATGGAGCACGAGATGCCAGGTCGACGACGCTGATGGGGTAGGCTGCTTGAGGTGCAGATCCGGTGATTGGTGCGATTTGGGTAATGCACGACAGGTGGTTTCTTGAGTAGAGAACGCCGAAGATGTTAGTGCTAGGTGGTGGTATATGCTAGGTGAAACCTGAGATCGAGACTTAGAACGAGATGGGAAAAATTGGGCAGGATAGAGAGAGTGAAAGAGAGAAGGAGAAGAAAGTAGTAGCGGTAAATCGAGAGAGATGGAAGGAGAGAAAGGGGATGGAGATAGAAGAAGAAAGGAGGAAGGGTTGCGGGCTAACTGGGGAGATGAGGAGCTGGAGAGAAGAGGAGAATGTGCCGGCCAGCTTGGTGTGTCGCGTACCTACGGCCGTCCTAGCAGTTGGTTTGATTGGAGGCAGAGGTGGGGAGTAACCGAGAGAGAGAATGGGAGTGGAGAGAGGAGAGAGGAGGAGAGAATAGGGAAGAAGAGGAGGGGGAAAGTTGGCCAGCCAGCCTCCCTAGGGGAGGAAAAAAAACGTTTTTCATGAGAGAGGGGAAGGAGAATATAAAGGAGAGGGAGAGAGAGACGTGTGAAAGAGAAGGAGAAAAAGAGATAGAAGAGAGAGAGAAAAGAAAGGAGAGGGATAAGAGAAAAGAGAGGAGAAAGAGAAGGAAGAGGAGATAGAGCGATAGAGATAGGTGGGGTCCACTAGCTTTCCTGGTCTTGCTAGAACTCTGAAAGAAGAAAGTCTTCAACTTTGTCCTGTACTAGGATTCTTCAAATTCCATCTTATTTCCATGAAACTTCATCTGATCTCCATCTAATATCCTTGATTTGATCTGGAGCATCCACGCCTGAGTTGACCGATCTGCAATGCACAAGACCCAATTAGCGCAATCTAAACCTTTCATTAGCTTTAATAGTCATCTAACCACTAAATTTTATAATTCAACGGTTGGATGGCCAATTAAAGCTAAAATAAAATATTTGATGTAAAATCTTAAAATTAATGGTCTAAATGCTCTAATTGAATACTAAATTAAGGGTATTTTGATCAAAATTGAACACTTAACACACCTCCAACCAGCATTTTGCTAGTCCCCAGCAAAAGATGCAAAGAAATCAACTCAAAATTTTTATTTTTCAGGTCATCTCCATTTTTTCTCATA
This sequence comes from Warburgia ugandensis, assembly GCA_035236585.1. Lineage (NCBI taxonomy): Eukaryota > Viridiplantae > Streptophyta > Magnoliopsida > Canellales > Canellaceae > Warburgia > Warburgia ugandensis. The sequence continues at coordinate 35,434,610 of CP141139.1, forward strand.
GAATTATCTTCAATAAATCTATCAACTTTAGCAAACTAATAAAGATGACTGAATAATTCAAAACCCTACCCATATGTTAAAAACATTCCACTTAAGCTCAAATCTCAGAGTGAGTGTGTGCGTATATAGTCTACACATAGAATAATCTTTATCTTTAAGTAGCCTTCCAACTTTTGAACTCCATTTGAAATATGTTTTGACCTCAATCCTTACTAATGGCATACACTCAGAAATAAAATCTCTCAGATAGAGGGTTCAAATCATATCTCTCTTTTGAATATGTGAGAAGAGTCAATGAAAACAAATTTAGCTCACATATACTCATGAAGAATGTGAGTTACTAAGGAATTGTTTTGATCCCTTTTGAATAGATGCCATTACCTTTTGAATATTTAGAAATACCACTCTTTTAGATCCTATCCATTCATTTCCTCATCAAGATTATATTCATCCTATAATCAATAGGTCTTTAATTAGGACAAAACATAGGCTTAGGACAGGGTACAAAAGAAAGGGTATAAGGGTATTCAAAGTTTCTTCAAAATAAGTAGAGGTCTTCTACTAAAGTTGACAATTCTTCTTTTTCTTTGCTTTTTTTCTAAAGTGAATATTTTTGTTTCTATTCTTCAAACTTTTTTTTTTTTTTTTTTTTTTCAGAATCTTTTCTTTCTTTTTCAGTACTTTTGACTCACTTTGAAGAATATTTCTTTTCTTGATATCCACTTTCTACTTTCATTGCAACTAAAAAGTATTCTTTCATTCTTCTCTAACTTATTTTTCAAAGAAAAAGGGGTAATGGATAATTTATATTGGGTTAATATGGGTAAACGGTATTTTGGGTGACAAAAGAAAAGGCTTATATTAAAAGGCTCAACTTGGCTAACTAGCGGTAAAAATACTTTTGGGTAGGCTTTATATCTCTAGGTTAACAACAAGGATGGCCTAAATCATTTTCTAGGTTTCCTATAATTTATCAAATTCAATGAACTTCCAAAATTTTGAAGGTAATATTCTAATTATTCAGGTAATTAGCCAAATTTAAGAGTTTGGGATCAATTTTTTTTAAGCACGCTGAAGAAACTTAGGAATATTTATAACCTCTCAAAACAAATGAATGGCTCTAAAACTCACTTAGGTTATAGGTCTCTACTAAATTTCTTCAGGGTTTCTAAGTTATAGCCACTTATCAATCTAGATTATCTATATGCAACTGCGTGTATAGATGTGATCTGAGACTTTGCTTTCATGGAATACTTTAGAAAATGAGTAAAATGATGAATTAATCATATTCAATTCCACTAATAAGTTAAAGTTATCCAGATTATACTTCAAAAAATCCAATTCTCATCATAGTATGGGAAATGACCTAAAAATTTTCAATTTTTTTTGGAAAACCAAGGAAATCACCTAAAAACTAAAAGAAAACTAGAATTTGCAAGAATTCTACACCCCCCAACTTAACAGAAACATTGTCCTCAATGTTTAAAAAGTATAATGATGATAATGCATTGAGAAAAGCAAAAAAAAAAGAGAGATATAGAAAAAAATCTAAAAAATTAAGAAAGTAAAAACTACGCTACATACTTTATTTTCAAATGAAAATTTTCAGAGGAAAAACATTACTGAGTTTGAAACTTCCCTCGATCCCATATGAAATAAGTTGCACGGGCCTCTGAAAAGGAATGATGAATAAATTTATCTTGCAATTTAAAAATTTTCATTTTATCACAAGGCAAGATAAATTTATCTTCAAGCTGCTTCCCATAATTAGAGACAATTGTAGGAGTTCGATGCAGCCTTTTTGGAAATGGAGCAAGGATGTCATATTGCTCAGTGGGTGTGACATTTTCCTGATCAATAAATTCATCTCTTTTTTTGACCAGTTTAGATACTATTTTAGCCTTTGTAGGTCCAGATTGCTCAATTATGTTACCATTATGAATAATGGTAGCTACCTTTGTTTGTTTCATGTCTGTAAATGAAGAATTAATCTCGTCTCCTACATCCATATCATCAAGATATTCATTTGGTAGAATAGGACATTCCTCTTTATTAATAGTATGTAGCATTTGAGACATCATGTCCTTCAATGCAGTCATGGAATTTGTATTCTCTTTTAATTAGGCTTTAATTTGAGCAATTTTCTTCTCCTGGTATTGCATGACTTGATGGAAATTATCCTCCACTTTCCTCTTATATGGAGGAAGGAAAGGTCCAAGAACAAGTGGTCCTTGTTTTTGGTAATAAGGTTGGTGTTGGGCCTTCTGTGAAACATTGTATTCATTTGTGACAATAGAATGAATACTCCAGTTGGAACTATATGTCTTGAAAGGGGAAAAATGTTGCTCATAAGAATGTGTCGATTCATCATCAATGGGACATTCCTGAGTGAGGTGTGTATTACTTTCACAAATATCACATACCTGTTCGCCTTTTTTAGAGGGACATTTCTCCATTTCCATGGCCTCAACTGTTCTATCTAGGGATGCTATATTATCTTTTTCAGTCATAGCATATATTTCTCCTCTAGAGGATGTGGTGGTGGTCTTAGGCTCGCTTGAAAAACTTACTTTTCTGAATCAGCCCAAGTTTGTGCAATCTCTGCCAACCATTCTAAATACTCTCGTGCTTATTCAGGTTGTTTATTTAAGAAATTACCATTGCACATAGTTTCAATAAATTGACGCGTATTAGATTTAAGTCCTTCATAAAAAAAACTAATAATATGCTAAAGTTTGTATCCATGATGTGGACAAGTCAACAATAATTCCTTAAATCTTTCCCAGTATTGATAGAAAGTTTCATTATTTGTTTGGGTAAAATTCGCTATATTTTGACGAAGAGCAATTGTCTTATGTCTAGAAAAGAACTTATTTAAGAACTTCCTAATCATATCTTCCCATGTTCGTATGGAACCTGGTGGCATTGAATGAAACCACATCTTAGCCTTTTCCTTTAAAGAAAAAGAAAATAGTTTGAGTCTTACTATATTTAAGTCGATGTTTTGTGTATGTTGAGTCATGCACACTTCATTGAATTCTTTTAAATGCATGTAAGGACACTCACTATCCAACCCATAGAATTTGGGAAGTAAATGAATTACTCCCACTTTTAAGTCAATCATACCAGCATTTGGAGGTAAAACTATACATGAAAGTGTGCTGGTATAATTAGGCTACAAATAATCTCTTAGTGTCTTCCCATAAGAATTTTGGTTATTCTCATGTGTTTTATGTTGGTCCTTTCTCCTATTTCCATGTGGTTGAGAATGATTCCTCCATTGACACATATCATCATAAAATAGAGGTGGAGGATCATCCACATTAAAGAGAGGATTGTTCGTCCATGAGAAAACATCTTCTCTATTAATGTTAGGGTGTAAATTACCCTTTGGATTAGTATTTAAATTATTCATTAGGTGCAACTGATCATGTCTTCTCTCTTCTTCTTCTTCTTTTTTTGAAAGACTATCCTAAATGATGCAACCTAAATGCCTAGAATAATGCACAATCAAGGACACAATCAAGCAATTCCCTTAGGCTAGCAAGCATAGATATTTTGATTTTCTTAATTTTCTGTGGGGACAACGCTTTTAATTAGCCCAATATAACGCTCCTACTCTCTTTAGGAGTTGACTACTGCTTACCAGTTAGGTTCTAATCAAAGCGGTTAATACAACCCCCGTGTAAGGAGCCGTTTAGAGCTCAACAAACGTCGATAGGAGGTGGGGGAAGAGTGAGGCTCTATTAGACAACCCCCAATAACCACAGTGATCAAAAGCAACTAGAGTGACAGTAATTCGTGCCCTATTAAGAGGGTCCTACAAGCATGTGATGACCCTATAGGTCTCTTCTGATTGATTTTAAATTAATGTGAACGGAGAGGTTGCGCGCTTGAGGTGATTATCCTAGGTGGGCCAAGGAGTGGTGATAAAATCCACCCTTGATCTTGTGGGGTAGGGTGCCCTTACTAATTAATTTTCACACACCATGGCAATTCGATCAACATATAATTCATCTTAAAGCGTTAGATGTGTCCTAAAATGCAATTAAAAACAAAAAAACTAATGCAAAATCCTAAAATGCAACAATGATAACAGATGCTTTCTATATGCAATTAACTAGCAAACAATGCAAGTTATTTTAAATGCAATTCCTAATCTAGAAAATAAATGAGTGAGAAGACTTACAGTGACGTTTCTGATGAAGATCAAGTATGGGCCACCTTGTCTCACACTTGTCTTGTATTATTACAACCCTTTAAAATTGAAATTGAAAATGCAAATTACAAGGGGCCTCATTACAAGATTCACTCAAAAATAAAATTCCTAATCTAGAAAAGCAAGAAAAATCTATCTAATTGATGAAGCTTTACTCTAATTTCCTAAAAAGAAAAGATAACAATTAGTACCGAATTCAGGAAATAAAGTGGTTATGCACTAAAAATGCCTAAAGATGCACCTAAGAATGCCTCAAATGAAATTCCTAATTTTTTTTTAATTTTTTTGGATTTTTCTAGATTTTTTCTAATTTTTTCTAATTTTTTGGATTTTTAATTAAATTTTATAAAAACTCCATTGCAAGTCCCTGGCAACGGCACCAAAAACTTGTTGATTGTTTAACCACAAGTGCACGGGCTATTGTAGTGTAGCTTATGTAAGTACGGGTCGATCCCATGAGGACTTAATTTAAAATGATGGAGTTTTAAATAAAATTCAACTAAAAGAATAAAAACAAAGAATATTCTAGAAATAAACTAAAATCCATATTTATTCAATTGTTCCAATGTTCACAATTATTTATTTCAAGAAAAACAGAAAATAAAACTAAAAGGCATCCTGGATAAGCTTGTCCTTGGATTGCACTGTCCATGAATCGTCAGAATGAAGATAAGGTAAAACCAGAATAACACAGGGACACATATGTAATTAAACAGGGGACCCGATTGGTATTTTTGAAATCTACTAGGGGACACGTTTGGAATTCTTGAGATCTGCCAGGGGCACACTTGTAATTTTCTAGGGTTTCTGGTTTTTAACAAAAAACCAGTTGAAAACGAGGAAAACCGGAGAAGGGAAGAAGGAAGAAGGGGAAGGAGGAAGAAGCGAAGAGGAAGGAGGAAAAGAGGAAAGGGAGAGAAGAAAGATGGGAGAAAACCCGAGTTGGGTTTTCTCTCCCGTGACATCCGGTGACTCAGAGAAAGACCGCCGGAGAAGAGAAGTGTGAGAGAGAGAGAGAGACAGAGAAGGGGGGAAAGGGGTTGATGCCAGCCAGCTCAGGTGTGTCACGCACCTATCGTCGGCTGGTCCAACCGAAGAGGAAGAGAGAGAAGGAGGGAGGAAGAAGAAATGGAGGAAGGAGGAGGATCTAGGGAAAAACCCGTTCTGAGTTTTGTTCCCCAGGATTGTCCGGATGGGTTTGGGCTGTGTCACTGGTGAAGAGGGCTTCTACTGGTGCCGGTCTGGGTAATGATGCTGGCTGGTGACTGGTATAGGTGCCATCTGAGAGGAAGAGGGAGAATGGGAAGGTGGTGGAGAAACTTGGGGAAAAGGTCGGCTTTTGAGAAAATGGAGCACGAGATGCCAGGCCGACGAAGCTAATGGGGCAGGCTGCCTGAGGTGCAAATCTGGTGATTGGTGCGATCTGGGTAATGCACGACAGGTGGTTTTGAATAGAGAACGCCGAAGACGTTAGTGCTAGGCGGTGGTATATGCTAGGTGAAACTCGAGATTGAGACTTAGAACGAGATGAGAAAAATTGGGCAGGATAGAGAGAGTGAAAGAGAGAAGGAGAAGAAAGTAGTAGCGGTAAATCGAGAGAGATGGAAGGAGAGAGGGGATGGAGATAGAAGAAGAAAGGAGGAAGGGTGGCGGGCTGACTGGGGAGATGAGGAGTCGGAGAGAAGAGGAGAATGTGCCAGCCAGCTTGGTGTGTCACGCACCTATGGCCATCCTAGCATTCGGTTTGATTGGAGGCAGAGGTGGGGAGTAACCGAGAGAAAGAATGGGAGTGGAGAGAGGAGAGAGGAGGAGAGAAAAGGGAAGAAGAGGAGGGGGGAAGTTGGCCAGCCCAGCCTCCCTAAGGGAGGAAAAAAAAAACATTTTTCAAGAGAGAGGGGAAGGGGAATATAAAGGAGAGGGAGAGAGAGACGTGTGAAAGAGAAGGAGAAAAAGAGATAGAAGAGAGAGAGAAAAGAAAGGAGAGGGATAAGAGAAAAGAGAGGAGAAAGAGAAGGAAGAGAAGATAGAGCGATAGAGATAGGTGGGGTCCACTAGCTTTCCTGGTCTTGTTAGAACTCTGAAAGAAGAAAGTCTTCAACTTTGTCCTGTACTAGGATTCTTTAAATTCCATCTTATTTCCATGAAACTTCATCTGATCTCCATCTAATATCCTTGATTAGATCTGGAGCGTCCACGCCTGAGTTGACCGATTTGCAATGCACAGGACCCAATTAGCGCAATCTAAACCTTTCATTAGCTTTAATAGTTATCTAACCACTAAATTTTATAATTCAACGGTTGGATGACTAATTAAAGCTAAAATGAAATATTTGATGTAAAATCTTAAAATTAATGGTCTATATCACAATTACTTGTCAATGGAGAAAATCTTGAGGAACTTAATCATGATTCCAAGGCGATAGCCCAGAGACCATTGCATCTAACGTATTGCAATTACATATTAATTGATACAAGAAATAGGAAAATAAATGGCACCATCTCAATGAATGATGCTCTGGTCACCATGCAAGTTCCATTAAAACAAGAGGAAGTTGATCAGCTTATCTACTACTATGGGGAATATTAATCTGCACTATTGATATCAGAAAGCCTAATACTGTCACACATACAAAAGGACACTCAAAACCGACGACGAATGGCTCTCTTATGCTTTCACAACTACGCATTGAAATTCTGTAAAATGTTGAGCAATTGTAGCAAGTGTCGACTATTGACAGTGTTCGGCAACAAATAGTACTGCAGATAATATTTCATATAATACTTAGAAACGAGCAAATGTGGAAGATGTGGCAATATCAAACTCTTGTTTGTAAAGAAAAACAGCTTGATCATATCAAAGAACTATGGATTTGTAGATAAAGAACATGATGTTGAAAACTAGCAAGGTAAAACAAGTGTTCAAAAGAACTCATCATCAACCCGCAGGTCAAAGCAGCTATTTGCCTCTTAATTCTTTAACCAACAGGGAGAAAAGAAAAAAAAGGGAAAACAAAAAAGAAACAGCAAGTTTGAAGCTAAAAAAAATAAAATCCTTACAGCGTGACTCGATTATCAACCCATTCCCGCTAAAGCAGCAAATAATTTGTCAAAATCAACAATAAGCATCCTGTAATTCAGTTAGGTGACATAACTGTGCCAAACCATGCGTCAAAAAATCCAACTGGAGCACAATCCAACGTCTAGATTCCCCTAATTAATCAAACAAAATAAACCACAGCCAGAGAGATTAAACCATCAAACTTCATATAAAAAGATTAATACCATATTAACCATTAAGAAATAAAAAGAATTAACAAACCCACCGCTTCTTTCAAGAAGATAGATGAAGCAGCTCCCCGCCATTTAGGATCACTATCCGGAAAGATCTGCCCGATATCCGGAAGCCCCAGAGCCCCAAGAATCGCATCGACCACACAGTGAAGCAGTACATCACCTACACCCACCAGAGACTAAGAACTTACAAATACTCACTAATAATTACAAGAACCCATCAGCCAGAAAGGGAAAAAATTACCATCAGAATGAGCTTCACATCCTCTATCGTGTGGGATATTGATTCCACCAATAATTAAAGGGTAACCAGGTTCCAGTCTGTGAAGGTCGAAACCATGGCCTACGCGGAAAGGCAAGGTTGGGGAGGATTTTCCGGCGGTGGTTTCTTTCTCCACCTGGACGGCGGTGGTGGCATCGGCTTTTGGGGATTGGATTGATTGCCGGGAGGTAGTGAGGGACAGGAGAGATGGGATTTTGGGTTGAGGAAGATGAGAATTGGAAGAGATGGGGGGGAAACTGAGGGAGTTTCTGGCGGTTTTTTCCGGAATTGCGGGGTAGAAAACTGGAGCCACTAGAGCCATTGAAAGGGTTTGGTACGTGTTTTTTTATTCAGAGTCAGAGAAGACAAATGAAAGTTGGTACAAGTTGGGAGGATCTGCTGCCGGGAGAGAAACGACGATATTTGAGTCCCCTGTTTTGGTACCTACAGCCCTTCTGTTTATTTATCCAGAACAGGGGCCCAACCTTTGGTCGGTCTCAACTGTTCATCTGGTTTCTCTTGCTTTATGCTCTTATGACAAATGATAATAGAAAGGCCCGAACGATCCAAAACGTCACGATTTTGGCCTCGAAGATGCCCAAATTCCAAAGTAAGGGACCGTTTTCATGCAAAAATAGCTTCTTGTTTTGGGTGCTTTGTTTGAGAGCATCGGTTTACCCCATCCCTCTAGCCTTGGGCCCGTATCTAAACCAGGGGTCCATCTTCCCTGTGGTTCCACTATATTTTGTTGATCCAGCTCTAAGTGGTTTGTGGATGACTAAGCAGACCAAATCCATTCAGTCATAAGATTAGGACTCCTAACATATGTAGCACGTGGGTTTTGTGATCAAAATGGTTGTCGTAAATGGCTTCTTGCAATGGCAGAGTGATAACTTTGAGGTTACGAGTTTAAGGTGTAAAAATAGTTACTTGCAAAATGTAAGATAAAACTGTATACTATGAACACTTGTAGTCTAACCTTTTTCACAACCCTACATACACAAGAATTTTGTGTACGGAGCTGTCCTTTTTATCTTATGTCTCATTGGAGGGACTGCTGGGCTTAGGTTTGCCAGAAAATATAGTGAGTCTGCAGAACTGGCCTTCATCACTAAAAACCTAGAGAAATTTTCAGTGTAAAACAATTAGTACCAGTTAATTTCTCAATCAGAAAAGGAGGATTTCATTTTCTAACAGGTGGAGCTACTAGGGACCACTTAAGACTAGAAAAGCCCACTCATATGTAGAACCTCTATGTGACCTAGTACTCTAAATCAAAGAGCTAAACTAGTCAAGAGAAATGCATATAAAGCCCTTGAACTTAAATGCAACTGCAATGACGAACGGACTTCTGAACTTCAAAGTCTACTTTAAAGCCCGATATTTTGATCTAAAGGCTTGATGCAAGTCCGGTATTGCTAGCCAGTAAACAAGGAAGTCTCGGAAGAAACTTCTTACATACTTTAATACATAAGCAATCAATGGTGAGCATATTCCCATAAAAAAGCCTGACTAATGGCGACATCGTCAACGTCATTGGAATATACTACAGATTTGACAGTACATGGACAAGCCAATTCAATTTTCCTCGTATTGAGAGAGAGAGAGAGAGAGAGAGAGAGAGAGAGAGAGAGAGAGAGATGAGTGACAAGGACTAGGTCATTCAACTTTCCTTTCCATACATACGAATGTAGCTAAATATGTGCATGCATATATATAGCAAGTACAATTTTTTATACTCCCTTATCGATTTTTGATACTCCCTCAGGGTAGGCATTTTTTGCAAGTGACACGCACTGCATTGGATTTTAGATATAATGAAAAATAGACAAGGGCTGCTATGACATTCCCTTCAAAGCGATGCACTATATTAGATCCTAGGTATATTGGAAAATATGCATGGCTGAGTGTTCCGTCAGAAGCAATATATTGTTGTATTAGAACTCAGGTACAGTGTAAAGTAGGAATGGGTTTTTGGGCCATTCAGGAAGTGCTCAGGTAAATAAGTTAGCTCAAGAGAATAAGATTAGTATCACTACATGAAATATAGATACATTAATATGTAAAAGTCTGGAGTTTGCATATACAATGAAATGCAAGAGAGTTAACATAGCTTATATCTAAGAAACTAAGGAAAAATGGGCTAAAGCTAAAGATATTGATGGGTATAGGCTTTGGTACATAGAAATGGATACTAATAGAAATGACTAGTGACAATGGTAGATAAAGAATTAAAGAATAAAGTTGTACACACTAAAACAACCAGTAATAAAATTATATACTAATAAAACTTGTTATAGGAGAAAATCATAAATATTATAGGTACATAAGCAATACAAGTAGGGTTAGAAGATGAAATCAAGAGATAGTTTTGGGAAGATACAAAGGGAGACATGCAAGAAATTCCTAAAACATGAGATATTTATAGGAGTATAATTTAATGGTTATGTAGGAAAAGAAAATAAATGATATGATAGGGTACACAAAAAGTATAGTGTTGGAAAAAGAAACGAGATATGGGAAGCTATCCTCGACTTTGCTTTGGCATATAACTTAGTTATAACAAATATACACTTTAAAAAATGGATGAATCCTTATTAACCTTTAAAAGTGGACCATATAAATGCTAAATAGACTTTTTTCTACTTAGAGGTACTGAAACATAAATGTGTAAGGATTGTAAGGTGATACTTGGTGAGAATTTAGTCTCACAACATAGGTTAATGGTTATAGATATTTGCATTAAAATATGAAAGAAAGAAAATGAATTTAATAGGTGCTTAAAAACTAAGTGGTGGAACTTAAAATGAGAGAAGATATCATTATTTACAAACAAGTTGATGGTTAAACATCATGTAGATTAGTATGGCCAAGTTCATTAAGAAAGTGGCAAAAGATGTCCTAAGAATATCTAAAGGTAAAAGGTAACAAATAAAGGAAACTTCTTGTTGGAGTGAAAAAGTGCAAAAAGAAAAACAGGTTATTTTAGACATGATAGAGGACTACAAATAATAAATTTTTTGAATAATATAAAAATGCTACAAATGTTACTGAGAGAGTAGTATGTGATGCTAAACTCAAGGCATATGATGATCTCTATAAGAAGTTAGGATCAAGAGAAGGTGAGAAAGATGTGTTTAAATTTGAAAAAGTAAGAGAACATAAGAGTAAGGACTTAGACTATATTAAGTGCATTAGAAGTGATAACAAAAGGGTACTAATAAAAGATGATAAGATAAAACAAAGGTAGGAAAGTTATTTTCAAAAATTACTAAATAACAGTTATTCTAAGAATATAGGAATTGAAAGTACCGTAAACCCAAATACCTGAAATGAAAGAGGCCTTGAAAAGGATGAAATTAGGATGGGCCATGGGGCTCGATGATATACCAATAGAGATTTGGAAGTATATTGGAGATATTAGAGTAGTTTGGTTGACAAAATTGTTTAATAAGATTGTAAAATCGAATAAAATGCTAGATGAATGGAGGAAGAGCTTTATTGTACCAATTTATAAGAACAAAGGAGACACGCAAAGTTGCACCAATCATTAGGGGATCAAATTTATGAGTCATACTGTCAAGCTTTTTGAAAAAGTGATTAAAAAATGGCTACGACATGAGACAAGTATATCAAAGAACTAATTTGGTTTCATGCCTGAGGGTCTACAATGGAAGTTATTTTCCTACTTAGGCAATTGGTAGAGAAACATAGGGAGAGGAGGAATGACCTCCACATGATCTTTATTAGCTTAGAAAAGGCTTATGATAGGGTCCTTAGAGAATTAATACCATGGGTGTTGGGCAATAAAAGGGTTCCATGGGGGTATATAGACATAATTAAGGATATGTATGAAGGAGCGGTAACAAACATTAGGACCACTGACAGAGAGACCAGTGACTTTCCTATCACTATAGGATTGCATCAAGGATCGGCATTAAGCCCATACCATTTTATGTTAGTTATGGATGAGTGAACAAAACATCTATATGAGGAGATTTCATTGTACATGTTATTTGTAGATGATATAGTTTTAATTGATAAGGTAAGGTAGGGCATAAGCACAAAGCTATAGTTATGAAGAGATGCATTAAAACCCAAAAGATTTAAAATTAGCTAAACTAAGACATAGTATATAGAATGCAATTTTAGCAAGGAGAGGAGTAGGATTGGAGTATCAATAAAGATTGATATTTAAGAAGTCCTCCTAAAAGCCCACTTCTGATACTTGGGATCATTCACGAGAACAGAGAGATTGAGAGGAAGGTTACTTAGAGAATAAGTGGGTTGGAATAAATGAAGATGGGCCTTTGGAGTTTTGTGTGATCGACGGGTGCCACTCAAACTGGAAGAAGTTTTTTATAAGATGATTGTAAGGCTAGCCATGTTCTGTAGATGAGAGTGTTGGGTAGTGTGATGACCCAGGTTTTCATAACACTTTTTAAATACAAAAAGACATTGACTTAGCGAGCTTGATCTCTAATAAAACCATTTTTAAAGGGTAAACAACAATAGAAGAATATTTTCTTTTAAATTCACTGTGAAAAACCCCAAGTGTCATTTTTCTTTCTAAAAAATAGGGATTCGCGATGAAATGAGCTCTCACTTCTATCGAAAATTTGGCATAATTTCCTCTGTTTTTAAGACATATGACATTTAAAGCATGTCATTACAAAGTACCTGATAAACATTCATTGACATTTTAAAACGTAAATGGAGACTCTATCTCCTTTTCATACATTTAACAAAATAAAAACAATTTACATCAACAAAACACACCCAGAACCTCCACAGCACAACTCAGTTACATAAGTCTTTCAAATTTTCATAATTACATAAAATGTAGCCTTTTTCTCATGGCATACAATAACTTTAATTTAAAAACCAACTCTTACCTGTTCTTTTCCAAAGCTTCCATTGGTGTGCTCCGTCAGTAAATAGCTCCTATTCCTTGGAAGTCCTTTGTTTTTAGATATTGTCAACATACCAAACCTGCTACTATTCTCTGTGTCTAAGGCATTTTAAACCAAAGCAATGCCTCAGCAAGCAATTGCTTGTGTAAGTGGAATAAGACACAATTTTATATAAATAAAATCATGATAATTTTATATAGATCAATTTGTCCATGTTGAATCATGCAACTACACTTTAGTTATCATTTAACTTGAAATAGTTCAACATTTATCAAGATCATGAAAGCATGCTACAAATGAAGAAATATCAATGCATCAGTACTAAATCATATTCCTTAAAATGCAAAGTATGAAATCACATATCAAACTTACAAGTCATTTACAATTCATAATATCAGTCTTCGCTCTTACAAGCTATTTCACATATCAAATACCAATGGGTTGTTGCGCGTATCAAAGTATACATCAAACAATATTATCCTCTTTGGGCCCCTCCACAAGGTTACCTCATTCGGTACCCACCTCACTTAGGCTAACCCTCAAGGTTTTATTTCCCTCTGCAAGGTCACCTCATTCGATACCCACCTCACTCGAGACGTATCGTTATGTGTTTCAGAGTATATAGCAAACAATATTATCCTCTTTGGGCCCCTCCGCAAGGTCACCTCATTCAGTACCCTCCTCACTTGGGTTAACCCTCAAGGTTTTATTTCCCTCCATAAGGTTACCTCATTCGGTACCCACCTTACTTGGCACACGTCGTGTCATGAACAAACAAATAAACTAAAATATCACAATGTACAATATGTGCTTATACATGAGCAACTTAATCATGATTCAATCTCAGCATGCACATTTATCTTATCTTTTGTATAAACTGAAAAGACTTGTTTCAATGCTTGAAATTCATCTCCAAATGCATATATAGCGAAAATCTTAGCCATCTTAATTCCACCTACCTCAATGGAGATCTTCAAGTTCTCTGTTTGAATAGTGATAGATCGGATGGCATAGATCATCCGATCTGTTTCACTTCAAATTCATGCAATTCATATCATCCTATCATTTTTAAAGATGGGGAACTCACTAGTAGCATCTGATCTCTGATTAGATGTTGTCAGTCACTGTTTACACAGTAACAGATCGGACGGTCTAGATTGTCCGATTTGTTTTCCAACACAGATTGCCATTTCAGTCAAATCCTAACCATAAAATACATGTATTTAACTATTTTTAGGCTTAAATTACAATATGAACAGCCGAATTTTACAAATTAGAGGTGTACAGTGATTTGATCTATCACCATAGCTCTGGATTGACGATCAGAACTCAACGAAGCTATCGGAGTTCCGATCAATCTCTGATCACCAAGTGCTATTGAGAAATCAAACTCAAATTTACTATTTTGACAGAGGGATCATTTTGGATCCTTTCCAAAACCTTAACCCTCTACGCATTCATACAAATCTAGTAAAAAATGGAGTAGGGTTTATAAGAAACTTACCTTGCATCCTTTTTCCTTCAACATTAGTTCATCGCTGGCTAATCACAAACCCATTCCCTTTCATTTCCTCCATTGCTGTGTCTAAATTTGGTTGATCAAAGAGCTCCAAGAGGGCTTTTGCTCAGGATGTTGGGATGAATAGTTTGAACAGTTCAGATTTGGGATCAGAGCTGCCATTGTTGTCGGCGAGCTCTGTCTCTTTAGTAAACCAAAAAACCCAGACATGTTCTTCTTTGGCGTGAGCTAGGTTTTCAGGTGAACAGAGTCTCTCTCTCTCTCTCTCTCTCTCTCTCTCTCTCTCTCTCTCTCTCTCTCTCTCTCTCTCTCTCTCTCTCTCTCTCTCTCTCTCTCTCTCTCTCTCTCTCTCTCTCTCTCTCTCTCTCTCTCTCTCTCTTCGTCAAGTTTCTTTCCTTTGTGTTTTGAGAAGAAACAGACCCGACGTTTGTCGAGTTCACCTAAGTGAAGGGGGGCTGCCAGTATCAAATTTGGACCCCTTCTTTTAAGGCATTTTGTTTTTTGTTTTTATCTTATTTTTACAGAATTGCCCCTCATATTCAAATACTCATATCTCCTCCATCCGAACTCTGATTTTTGCAAACTTGATGTCGTTTGAATCATATTTTCAATTACTATCCAATTATAGAGGTTTCAATGTTAGATTAGATATTTATCCATTCTTTCACTTATAAACTCCAAAAATATAAATTTAATATGTTCTTTTCATCTCAATTTAATATTTTTCAAAATTCACTAAAATTGAGATTTAGAAATTAAGGATGTTACAGGTAGTTAAGGAATAACATGTACATAGAATAAGCATAGCTGAAATGCAAATGTTGAGATGAATGAGTGGCAAGATAAGAAAGTATAGAATTAGAAATAAAAATATTAGAGGAAACTTAGGATTAGCACCAATAAGTAATAAGATGAGGAAGATTAGACTTAGATGACTTGGACATGTACAAAAGAGACTGAAAATGACACTAGTTAGAAGGATTAAGATGATCTAAGTCAAAGTTTCTAAAATGGCAAGGGAAAGGCCCAGAAGAACATGGATAAAAGTGGTGAGAAAAGATTTAAAAACTTTGGAACTAAATAAAACTATGAGATTAATAGAGGGGAATGGAGGAACAAGATTCATGCGGACAACCCCTAATTGGGATAAGATCTTGATGATGATGATATAGGTACGCACACATGCACATGTATATTGCCTCAAATGATGGATGTTGAGGTGTTGTTGAGTATTCTCTATTAATTTTGCTTTCCTTCTACCTATACAAGTAAAAAGAGCAAACATACACCTACCACAGCGATGAATTGTTAAGAATGTGTTCTAGACAGGAATGAGATATCCAACATCAAAGTGATTATGGGAAGCAAATTATGACAAAGATACTCAGATGAATTAAAGCTTTAAGCACATGAGTGGACTAAACAGTTTGCCTAGTTCAGTACCTTTTCTCATGATTTCTATTCCGTCAGCAATTTGTATAGCTTCAAGCCACCAACTGCTGTCCTTCTTGTAGCTCTCAGTAATCTTATCATCTCCGTCAAAATCGTGGGAAATCCTGGAAAGATTTTTGCTTGCCATCTTTGCTGACCGATGCCATCCACAGAAAGAGGCATCAAACTATCAACTAGTGCTGCAGGTTGCTAACTTTTGCTATTAGGCAAGCAATCTCGTTATTCCTTTCTCTAATTGAAAAGTAACTTATCACTTGGATAGAAAGGATTCAATAACTTTTGGATGACTGAAAGATATATACAATCTCCTTACAGGTTTGAAGGACCGTTGAAGTTGGGTCTTGAATTAGGGTTAAGAAAAAATGCAGTTCTAAGAAAATAGCAATATATGAAGCCTCAGAGAGAGAAGTGCACACAACTTATCTTCTGGGTAAGCATTCAGAAAAGAAAAATGAACTTATCTTCTATGTGGGTAGGTATTCATCTGTGTTCTGATAATGTAGAAGCATGTTGCACCATGCCATATGTTATTTAAGCATGGCCGAGATTATTAATGAGGGTATGCATAGACTAGGTTTCAACGTTACCACCATAAACTACTGGTTCAAATTAAGCAATATACCATCTAGTTGGTTTAATTCATTTGATTTAGATATATGCTTTTGAAAGATTTTACAGCCAGTGTATGACTTTGACATCAGCATTGAAACTTCAAGCTAACCTGTTAGAAGTTTAGAAGACAAATCGGATGAAGGTGATTTCTAGAAGATTGTAATATGGGGTGATGAAAATTCAGTTCTTTATTCTTGGAAAGGGGAAAAGTTTAATAGACCTGGAGCTTGAGTGGATGACGATTACAGACAAGACAACCGACTATCCACAAGAGATGGTTGTAGCAGATAAGTTAGGGAACAAATACAGTTGGAGATCAATTGCAACTTTTGCCTTTCCTTCTCACTGATATGTCAAATTTTCACTATCTTGCTTTACTTTTCTATTTTCACTAAGTTTAGCTGCACTCCTGCGTTTTCTTCTTCCTATTAGTGAAATTATCCTTCAGTCAAAAGATGCAAAATTTCTTAAGATTGTGAATTATGGCTTTTTAGTGAAAGTTAGATACACACACACACACACTCCTATGAGCAGAGCCACAAACACATGACCTACCGTGGAAGAGGCTCCTTTTCCCACTAGGCTACAAGACCATAGCTCATTATAATGCTTATATTGATCTGACCATATTAGCCATTATACTAATCCAAGAGACCTATACAACCATGGTATAGTATATACAAGGTCGTTATTTCTACAACAAATATCAACATTGCCATATTATAGCTTTTTTACGCATTTTCGGAAAAGCTTTAGTTCCTTGCAATAGGCTTAAAATACAGAATATTAACTGCCTAAAATAGATGGTGAAAAAAAGAGTCTAAAAACACAGAATATTGTCTATTTTTGGACTTTAAAATGTAGAAAAAGGAGGAATTTAGAGTTATCCAAATAGATATAGACTTTAGTACCCATTTAAGCTAGGCCAAATAAGACGAACAAATTGGATGAATAAAACAACAAACAAAGGGCCAACATGGACTTTTTAGAACACTTTTCATGCAACCTCAACGGTACCTGTTGCATGACATAATCTCTCTCTCTCTCTCTCTCTCTCTCTCTCTCTCTCTCTCTCTCTCTCTCTCTCTCTCTCTCTCTCTCTCTCTCTTATTTCAGCAAAGAAGCGTAGAGATTGTAAAAACTACTACAATCTATGATGAGTTTTCTTTATAGTTTAAGAAAGAGAAGTCCAGAATGTACTTCTAGCTGGCATTTTATTAAAAAATGGGAGCATATGGATTGGTTCGCATCAATATGGAAGTATTATCCCATGCTCATTCCATGTTTTCTCCCTGGTTGATGATAGTAGGAGCAATTCAAATAATATATGCAGCTTCAACTTCTCCTGGTCAATGCAATTGAACAAAGAGAATGGGGCATTCCTTCGTCTCTCATTCACAATTACCAGAGTTGGTTCCATAACGAATATGAGACTCAATGGAGCCATTTTACTTATAGTCTCTCATGGATTTATTGAGGCTGCACTCTTTCTCTTGACAGTAATGAGTTACAATGGACTATGCCTTGTTTCTCTATGAAATCGTGGGTTGGGGGTGGTTATCCTTCCAATGCCAAAAATTATTTCTCCTTTTGATTTCGAGAGTGATTTCGAAAATTTTCTTGATGTGAACTTCAAGGGTTCTTTGGTGTGACACCAAAGGGAAATCCCAGTCGTGTGGAGGTGATGAAGCTAGCTGATCTGAACTTTGACGTGTTTCTTCATAATGTATAGCTGTTGAGTCCTATATTTACCCTATGTTCTCCTTTTTATATTACTTTTGGTTCTTTCTCATTAATTTAGAGTTTTAATTTGGTCGTCCTACACCAAGGACTTTTGCTACAGTTCTATGGGTAGCATGAGGGCAGTTTATCTGGCAGGAGATGGTGGAGCTCTTGGCTGCTTTATGTTGGTTTTTTGGTTGTGCGAGTGCAGGAGGATGCAGTTTGTTTTGTTTCCTTTATTCTGCTCCGCTTCTGGAGGTGGTATCTGGGACACTTTGTGTGCAGTTCAAGGCTTTCTTACGATGTTTATTGTTCTCTTTGTTAATGATTCAATTGGTGATAAGTTCTGCTTTCCTTGCCCATGGATTACTGGTTTGTAGCCATTTCTCTAGCTTCTCTCTGTTGGGCCAGTTGGTGGCAGGCAGACAGACAGACAGACAGACAGACATTGCTAGCTGGACCCACCTGACAGGAGGGGGGCTCGGTAACCTACAATTGCTGTTGGAAAAAACTTAAAATGGGGTGCGTCCAAACAACACGGGTCCGGATATACAATTTCCATATTTAATTCATCTAGGTATTCTTCAAAATGGACTATCAGATCTACATGTTAACCCTTCTATAGCAAGGCTAGAGAATGGATATGGATCACTTCTTGTTTGTGAGTAAAAATGAAAATAGATGGCTTTTCCCAGCCCCACCATAAAGAGATTGGCAACCTGATCATGACTTCTAATAGTCTAATTCCTTCGAAGAGAAATATGGTCTAGTGTCAGCCTAAACATCACTGAGAATTTGCCTGATATAAGAATGTTGCGGTACAAGATGCTGATTTACAAGCAGCATCCTCGCTGGGTAAATCCGGAGAAAGGCAACAGTTTCTACAGGTAACCTCTTCTCCCAATCACAAGCATGTATTGTTGGCCTAAGGGGGAGCTCACTGAGCTGAACTGATGGCTAAACCTTCGCAATTGTACTAGCCTCTGTAGCATGGAAAGGTGGAACCAGAAGTGAAGCTTTTTTAGGGGCAGATCGAGTCTATACGAGTGGTACTTATTTAAGATTGGGCTGAGGCATCTCCTTCATACTTGGTTTCTGCACCACTGCACCTACTTCGAGTGCACGCATTTTCTTGCCTCACTTTTGTACATAATAACCTTCCACTGCTTCGAATTCTACCAGTAAAGGAGTGCAAATGTTTTTCCAGGCCAGAGGTGTTACGTGTAAATTACTATATGGAAACACCACCTTTTTCTTTAGTTACCTTCTCTCATACTACAAAAAATGCAGTATACATGGATTCTTGTTCTAGATGCCCTCCAAGAAGAATTGCACCCTTCCTTTCTAGCGAAGAATGCAGCCTGCCTGCAGAAGATCATAAGTAACTCAAAACGAGGCACTATAGTGAGACGTGAAACACATGATAGTGAGTGCGTTTCTAACTTTCCATGGTTCACAACATACTTGGTCTAGTTCCTTCCGACAATCCTAGTCTCTTCCTTGTATCTTGGTTGAAGTTTTTCATGTCATAGTACCATGGGTTTATAGCAGTATCATGCCCTTGTTAGCACCCCTATCATGACTCCGAAGGAAAATCCCAAATTGGGGCTGGTGTGAGCCTATCCATACCAGTTATGCACCGTTGCTCGTAGCTCAATCGGAGGTCAAGAGTTAAAACATTGTGTGTAACACCTCAATTTCCCATTCTAGTTGAAACTAAAAGCAAATGCTATGATATAACTAGTTGTGATAGCAGTTAATATAAGAAAGAAAATGATTAAATACTAGTAAGATAGAATTTCTCCAGCAACCAAATAGATTCTCAACTGAAACCCAAGCAAAAATAATCTAATAAAGAGATGTTAGTATAAGAGAGAGAATAATAGTATTAGATGCTTATTAATGTGGCCAAGCAAATTTTTAACCTGTAAACTCCATTTCTTATGATTTTCTATTTTCTCTACACATTTTGCTTCTTCCCTTTTTTCCACTATTAAATGAAAAGAACAGCACATAATAATCCCCCCAACTTAGGTCTGAACCTGTAACTAATTTCCATACTTTGTAAGGCCCTAAAAAGTGATCCATTCTATGAAACATATTCCAATGATTTTGGAAATTCTATGTATTTTTTGAATCTGTTGAAGGATGTGACACTGCTAGTTGTCACTCCAATATTATCTTTTTATTTAAATTTGTTTTGGATTCACTTATAATCAGTTTGTTAAAATAAATTGAATCTTATCCATTAAGTTAATTTGTTGAGATAGACTTAGGTGTTGAGTTATCTTATCTTATTTGAAAAATTCTGAAGCTTGTATACCTCTAGTAGTATTGATGAGTACTAATGAATAAAGTGTGAGTTTTTGTTGCATGTTCTTTATAATCTTCTCCCAATTCTTAGCTTTAAAATTTCAACAAATGGTATCAGAGCCTCATTGTTCTTAGAGAGACTGTGAGTGAGAAAGAGAGAAAACCAGCAAGAAACCATAATGACATTTAGTAGTACCCTTTTCCCTTCACCGCCAATATTTGCTAGGAAAAATTATGCAATGTGGGCTGTTAAGATGAAAGCTTATCTAAGAGCTTATGGTCTCTGGGAGGTGGTGGAGTTCAAAGTGATCCACCTCCTTTGCCAAATAACCCAACAATGGCTCAGATAAAACAACACAATGAAGAAGTTGCCAAAGAAGGAAAAGCTCTCACCATCCCACACCAAGCAGTAAATGATAATGTATTCATCAGAATAATGGCTTGTGAGACTGCAAAGGAGGCTTTGGACAAGCTCAAGGAGGAGTTTCGAGGCAATGAAAGAACAAGACAACTAAAGTCTTGAATTTGAAGAGAGAGTTCGAAGCCTTGAAGATGAAAGATGTTGTAACAATAAAAGAGTTTGCTGATAGACTGATGAAAATGGTGAATCAAATCAGGTTGATGGGTGAGGAACTCAATGATAAAAGAATTGTAGAGAAGGTTTTGATAAGTCTTCCTGAGAGGTTTGCGTAAAAAATTCCCTCTCTAGAAGATTCTAAAGAATTTTCATAGATTTCAGTTTTAGAGTTTGTGAATGCTTTACAAGCTATTGAACATAGAAGAACCTTGAGGATGGAGGAAAATACTGAAGGAGCTTTCTTGGCCAAAAACAAAGGGAAGTCTCAAGCAAGTTATGGAGATAGAAGGTCTGTAGATGAAAAGAAGGATAAGAACAAAAGAGAAGCTGTTAGCGGCAAAGATTGGGAGAAGAAAGGAGGAAAATTTCCACCTTGTCCAAACTGCAAAAAGACAAATCATTTAGAGAAATTTTGTTGGTTTAGACCAGGCATATAATGCAGAAACTGTAAACAGTTTGGACATGTAGAAAAAGTTTGCAGAGTCAAGAAGGAACAAGGTCAACAAGCTCAAGTTTCTGAAAATTAGCAACATGAAGAAACAAATTTTGCTGCCACATGCTATACAACAACTTATAATTCAGAAGCTTGGCTAATAGATAGTGGTTAGACTCATCACATGACATTAGAACTTAGCATGTTCACAAATCTTGATAAATCGTACACTTCAAGAGTAAAAGTTGGGAATGGAGACCTTGTTAAAGTCAAAGGTAAATGAGTTGTTGCTATGGAAACTCCAATAGGTATTAAATTTATTACAAATGTTTTGTTTGTGCCACAAATAGAACAAACCTATTGAGTGTAGGACAAATGCTAGAGAGGAATTATGCTTTATTTTTCAAAGATATGACTTGCAAAATTCTAACCCCAAATGAGCATGAATTAATGACTGTCAAGATAAAAGGTAGAAGCTTTTCGTTGGTTTGGAATTCTAAAAATATTAAAGCATATCTTAGTTCTGTGATGATTCATCTCTTTGGCATAAGAGATTTGGGCACTTTAATGTTTTATCATTGAATATATATATATATATATGTATGTGTATGTATATGCATATATATGCATACCAATGGTTTAGCTCATATTATGCTTATCATGCATAATTGTGATAGTAAATGTGAAGTTTGTCAATTGGGAAAGCAATCAAAGTTCCCATTTCCAATAAATCATTCTTGAAGAGCTTCGAGGAAGTTGGAACTAGTACACACAGATGTCTGTGGACCCATGAAAATAGAATCTTTAAATGGTTGTAAATATTTTATTCTATTTATTGACGGGTTTTCCTTAATGAGTTGAGTGTATTTTCTTAAACAAAAATTTGAAGTGGCAGTTGTATTTCATAGTTTTAAGGCTTTGGTCGAGAACCAAAGTAGATGCAAAATCAAAATACTCAGATCTGATAATGGAACTGAGTATACTTGTGATAAGTTCAACAACTTTTATGAAGAAGTAGGCATTTGCCATTAATTGACCGTGACTTACACACCACAATAGAATGGTGTGAGTGAGAGGAAGAACGGAACCATTATGGAGATGGCCAGATGTCTTTTGTTTGAAAAGAAACTTCCAAAGAAGTTTTGGGTAGAAGCTATGAATACTGCAATCTACTTGCTAACAGACATTGTACAAAGGCTTTAAAAATAAAAACTCCATTTGAAGCTCAGAATGAAGTTAAGCCTTCTGTTGATCATCTCAGAAATTTTGGAAGCATCTATTATGCCTATGCTCCAGAAATGAAAATGGATAAGCTAGATAAAAAAACTAAAGTTTACATTCTATTAAGTGTTCAATTTAGGTCAAAATTCCCCTAATTTAGTATTCAATTAAAGCATCTAGGTCATCAATTTCAAGATTTTTTATAAAATATTTCATTTTAGCTTTAACTAGCCATCTAATCGTTGAATTGCAAAATTTAATGGTCTGATGATCATCGGAGATACTCAAAAGAGTAATGAATAGTTTATGTGATTCTAATTGCGTCCTGTGCATTGCAGATCAATCAACTCAAGCTTGGATGATCTAGATCAAATCAAGGAGAGAAGATGAGAATGATGAAGCTTCTTAGAAAAAGAGGACTTTGAAGACTCCTAAGTCAGGAGAAATTTGAAGAATTGAGGAGTCTTGCAGAGTTTGGCAAGACTGGACTACTGGCAGACCCCTCTCTGTCTCTATCTCTGTCTCTCTCTGTCTCTCTGTCTCTCTGTCTCTGTCTCTGTCTCTCTCTGTCTCTCTGTCTCTCTCTGTCTCTCTGTCTCTCTCTGTCTCTCTGTCTCTCTGTCTCTGTCCTCTGTCTCTCTCTGTCTCTCTGTCTCTCTCTATCTCTGTCTCTGTCTCTGTCTCTGTCTCTCTCTCTCTCTCTCTCTCTCTCTCTCTCTCTCTCTCTCTCTCTCTCTCTCTCTCTCTCTCTCTCTCTCTCTCTCTCTCTCTCTCTCTCTCTCTCTCTCTCTCTCTCTCTCTCTCTCTCTCTCTCTCTCTCTCTCTCTCTCTCTCTCTCATGTGCTTGCGCTTCCCCTTCTCATTCGTTTTCTTCCTCTATCTTCACGCAGCCCAGTCGCCTGACCCTCCTCTTCTCCTCTATTAACCAGGCGTGTCACCCCCTGCTTTACTTACAAACACCGTCACACCCCAAGTATTCACGATCTCTCACCTGGCAGGCAGGTTTCTTTGTTTTTCGCTCTGCCACATTGCTCCAGCCCAACTCCTTCTATATTCACCAACTAAGCCTGGCATCTCGCCTCTCCAAACCCAGTGTCGTCGTCTGCCCCTGTTCTTCAGGGGGCACCACATAGCCTAGTGCCCGTATGCTCTGTCGCTCCACCGCACCAACCCAGTCATTGTCCTTGCTCCTTTCCCAGTTCACCTCTTCACTTCCTCTCACCATGTCGGTAGCCTTCACCAGAACCCCTTCACCGCACGGCTCTGTCCTAGCTTCTCCAACTAGCATTTGTATCCCCTGCCGTCATCTCTATCTTCTTTGCCCCATCGCCTGGCACCAGACAACGCCCCAATCGAACCCTACTACCAGGCATCGACTTCCCTTGCCAGACGCCGCCCAGCACCACCCAAATTCACCATCTCCACCACTGACCGGTGAAAGCCTGAACCAGTCACCATTCAACGCAATCCCAAACTCCAGTCAGCCAAGTCTCCCTCTGCTTCTCCAGTTTAGCTGCTCACCTCTTCCTCACAAGGCCCAGCACTGCCCTGCCCAAATTGACCGGTCTACACCTCTCCTCTGGTCACCCTCCTTCTCACTTACCTCCCTCCATCGTCTTCTGTCCAGCACGCCGAAAAATTCCACCATCACCGATCGACCCGGAGGAGAAAACCCAGATCGAGTTTTTCTCCTCTGCCTTCTCCTCCCCCCTCCTCCACTACTTTCCTTCTTCTCCCTTCTTCCCCTTCTCCTCCAGTTCTTCTTTCTTCTCCATTGGTTTTTTTTTCGTTTTCTGATTTTTTCAGAAATCCCAATTCTGCCCTAGGTAGATCTAATTAATTCCATCTCTGTCCTCTCTTTTTTATTCCATATGTGTCCTCAATGTTAATGACATTTGTGTCCCTGCTCTATTCTTCCTTCACTTTATCCAGGTTTTGTTATCCGTGTTATATCTTATTCTGATAGTAATCCTAAGACAATGCTTATCAGGGACAGTGCTCTCCACCGACAGTGTATTTCAGGGATGTTTAATTAGTTTTATTTTATGTTTTCTAGACTTAAAATTTATATAAATTGCATCATTTGAATAAAGCTGAATATTTACTTTACTGTTAGTTTAATTTTGTTATTTTCTTTAAGTTTAAACAATTAAATTTTGTTTAAACTCCTTATTTTTAAAGTGAGTCCTTGTGGGATCGACCCGTATTTGTATAGCTATACTACAATAGCCCGTGCACTTGCAGTTAAACATCAACAAGCTTTTGGCGTCGTTGCCAAGCATCAGTAATGGAGTTTTCATAAAATTTAATTAAAAATCCAAAAAAAAAAGGAATTGCATTATTTTTATTTTATTTTTACATTTTAGGCATTTTTAGGTGCATCTTTAATTTTTTTAGTGCATAACCACTTTATTTCCTGAATTTGGTATTGATTGTTATCTTTCTTTTTTAGAAAATTAGCAAGTAGAGCATCATCAATTAAATAGATTTTTCTTGCTTTCTTAGATTAGGATTTTTCTATTTTTTTGAGTGATTCTTGTAGCGAGGCCCCTTTGTAATTTGCACTTTTAATTCAATTTTAAAGGGTTGTATAATATAGAGTAAGTGTGGGATAAGGTGACCCACACTTAATCTTCATCAAAAACCCCACTGTAAGTTTTCTTGCTCATTTATTTTCTAGATTAGGGTTTACATTTAGATTAATTTTGCATTGATTGGTAGTTTAATTGCATATAGAAAGCATACTTTATATTTGTTGCATTTTAAGGTTTACATTAGTTTATTGCTTTTAATTGCATCTTAGGATATGTTTAATGCTTTAAGGTGAATTGTATGTTGATCGAATTGTCATGATGTATGAAAATTAATTAGTAAAGGCACCATACCCTACAAGATCAAGGGTGGCTTTCATCACCACTCCTTGGCCCACCTAGGATAATCACCTCAAGAGCGTAACCCCATAATTAATATTAAGTTAAAATCAATTAGAAGAGACCTATAGGGTCATCACATGCTCGTAAGACCCTCTTAATAGGACACGATTTACTATCACTCTAGTGGCTTTTGATCACTATGATTATTGGGGGTTATCTAATAAAGCCTTGCTCTTCCCCCACCTTCTATTAATGTTTGTTGAGTTCTAAACGCCTCCTTACATGAGGGTTGTATTAACCACTTTGGGCAAAACCTAACTGGTAAGCAGTAATCAACTCCTAAAGAGAGGATGAGCGTTAGATTAGGCTAATTATAAGTATCATCCTCATACAAAATCAAGAAAATCAAAATATCTTTGCTTGTTGATTGTGCATCATTCTAGGCATTTAGGTTACATCATTTAGGATAGTCTTTAAAAAAAAACTAATAAAAAAAAGAGAGAAAAAAAGAAAAAGAAAAAGAGAAGTACTCATTCATTGTATACAATGATTTTGTTGTATATAAAGATTGGTTACCATGTCTTATCAAGAAGGGGATATTTGTAACAGCTCGAGGGCCCACACCCTACAACGATATTGTCCATGCCAAAGTACCCATACACCCCGTACGGTTTTGTTCTTCCCTAGTTGCCCAGGGAAAAGGCCTTGTTGTAAGGGAAGTCCTCAGCACTCTTATCAAGAGCTTAGTAACTTTTCCCCTAGCGATGTGGGACTAACTCTCAATCCCTCACCTTGCCTGAAAGCCTACCAGCCTAGAAGCCTGTTAGCCCTCTTGGCCTGCCCTCATCGGCCAAGGCTTCACAACCTCTCCCCCTTAGGGGACAAGTATCCTCGCATGTCTTACCACACGTGAGCGCCCGCATGCGGCTAGCTACCCACATTGGGTCGGGGTCTGGCTCTGATACCACTTGTAACAGCTCGAGGGCCCACATCCTGCAACGATATTGTCCTTGCTAGAGTACCCATATACCTCGCATGGTTTTGTTCTTCCTCACTTGCCCAGGGAAAAGGCCTTATTGCAAGAGAAGTCCTCAGCACTCTTATCAAGAGCCCAGTAACTTTCCCCCTAGCGATGTGGGACTAACTCTTAGTCCCTCACCTTGCTTAGAAGCCAGTCTAGAAGCCAGCCAGCCCTCATCAGCCCGCCCTCATCGGCCAAGGCTTCACATAGATAAAGGATGACTCGTACAAGGGATCGGTTATTTGCCTCAAAGCAAGATACTGAGTGATATTCAGAACCTCAGTACAACAATTACTATGCTTACCTTGAATGACAATATCCCAATTCTACTTGGCCTTATGGCTCTGCATATAATGATTATTATCAAGAGTCAATGGATGCACCTTATGCATTCACTGAACCTAGCAATAATTACTATTCTGAGACAAATTACCAAGATTATAATGGATGGGCTAGGCATCATGAACAATCATGGTCTCAAGATTATCAACTATCTCAGGAAGAACCAGCATGGCCATCCCCTAATCAACACTACCAGGATTATCACAAAAATCAGGGATAACAATTATGGTTCCAACCTGATCAATCCTTTCCCAGTACTCCAATGACATAGCAGTATGTGCTTTTTGAGTCGATGCCTTCATCACAGGGGGAAGCACATTCTTTAAGATCCTTGGGTTCTTAGTAGCATCGACTAAACAAGTTTGTGAAGAGATGGGTTGATTACATGCTACATTGATGGAAAGGTTTGAAGAATTTGAACAAAATAAGAATAAGGATGAACCATCTATTAATGATGATAGGATAGAGAATTCATGTGATCATTTTGAAATGCAAAGTCCCCTACCATCCACAGAAACCTCCAATACAAATATACTTGAGGTGGATCTGAGTCATTATTATGATTCCAGTGAAGGAATATCCTTTAAAGAGGTAAAGGAATTGTTGGAGATTATGCCACCAATGAACACTCCTCAATGGCAAGACAGAGTAGAACTCCTTACAAAGCCTCAAATTCAAATTGAGCCTTGTAATGTTGAAGACATACCTGATTAGGACCTATAGACCTTATGTAAACAACCATTAGATAAGAAATTAGGCCCACCTGAAGTATTGCTTGTGCTAATAGAATAGGAAGAGAAAGAGTCCATTGATATACTATCCATACATCAACCAACTCTAAGGTACACATTAGAAGATAATGAGGATTTAAGCAAAACCATGCTCCCTCCTCTATTAATACAAGAACAATCTTTTAAGGAAGGGCATAGTTAGCTTATACATTAATTTTAGAAAAATGTAAGGGAAAAGGAGGACTATCCACATCCATATGGTCCAACAGAATTAAAATTCACAGTAGTTCACATTGTTATAGAGATCCCACCACCTAAATTTACAAGGTGGAGGAGTTATATTGATTACCGTAAAATTTTGATGATAGGAGAGCATCAAAGTGGTCCTCCTCTATTAATACAAGAACAATCTTTTAAGGAAGGGCATAGTTAGCTTATACATCAATTTTAGGAAAATGTAAGGGAAAAGGAGGACCATCCACATCCATATGGTCCAACAGAATTAAAATTCACAATAGTTCACATTGTTATAGAGATCCCACCACCTAAATTTACAAGGTGGAGGAGTTATATTAATTACCGTAAAATTTTGATGATAGGAGAGCATCAGAGTGGTCTCACTCAATTTACATTCCTGGTAATCTATTTCGCCATAATGCTACCATCACCAAAAATTTCATGGTGGAGGAAAAATATTGACTATCACGAGATTTTGAAGTGGCATGAGAAATCTTGCCATTTCATTGTTAGGATTATGAGAACTAAATACCAATTGGGTGTAGATTAGGATATGTCTGATTGAAGGCATTAAACTTAGGGCTCACTAGGAGGCAACCTAGAGTTTTTTCATTTTTGTTGTTTTCTGTATCACTCATATTCATTTTAGGTCCTACTTTTTAAACATTGAGGACAATGTTTTTGTCAGGTTGGGGGTGTAGAATTCTAGCAAATTCTAGTTTTTTTTTATTTAGGTTTTTAGATGATTTCCTTGATTTAAAAAAAATTGAATTCTTTTTTGAAAAAATAAATTTTTTTAGGTCATTTCCTATACTATGATGAGAATTGGATTTTCTGAAGTATAATCTAGATAACTTTAGCTTATTAATGGAATTGAATATGACTAATCCATTATTTTACTTATTTTCTAAAGTATTTCATGAAAGCAAAGTCTTAGATCACATCTGTACACCTAGTTGCATATAGATAATCTAGGTTGATAAGTGGTTATAACTTAGAAATTCTGAAGAAATTCAGTGGAGACCTAAAACTTAAGTGAGTTTTAGAGCCATTCATTCATTTTGAGAAGTTATACATGTTCTTCATTTTCTTTAGCGTGCTTTAAGAAAATTAATCCTAAATTCTTAAATTTGGCTAATTACCTGAATAATTAGAATACTACCTTTAAAATTCTGGAAGTTCATTGAACTTGATAGATTATAGGAAACCTAGAAAATGATTTAGGCCATCCTTGTTGTTAACATAAAGACATAAAGCCTACCCAGAAGTATTTTTACCACTAGTCAGCCAACTTGACCTTTCAATATAAGCCTTTTCTTTTGTCACCTAAATTACCTTTTACCCATATTAACCCAGTATAAATTATCCATTACCCATTTTCTTTGAAAAATAAGTTAGAGATGAATGAAGAAATACCTTTTAGTTACAATAAAAATAGAAAGTGGATGCCAAGAAAAGAAATATTCTTCAAAGTGATTCAAAAGGGTGAAAAGAAAGAAAAGTGTTAAAAAAGAAAAAGGTTGAAGAATGCAAAGAAAAATAGAAAAAGAAATATTCACTTTAGAACAAAGCAAAGTAAAGAAGACTTGTAAACCTTAGTAGAAGACATCTACTTATTTTTTTGAAGAAATTTTGAATACCATTATACCCTTTTTTTGGTACCTTGCCCTAAGCCTATGTTTCATCTTATTTAAAGACCTATTAATTCTAGGATGAATATAATCTTGATGAGGAAATGAATAGATAGGATTAAAAGAGTGGTATTTCTAAATATTCAAAGGTAATGGCATCTATTCCAAAGGGATCAAAATAATTAAATTCCTTAGTAACTCCTGTTCTGCATAAGTATATGCGAGATAAATTTGTTTTTATTGACTCGCTTACATAATTAAAAGAGAGATGATTTGAACCCTCTGTCTGAGAGATTTTAATGTCATTAGTAAGGATTGAAGTCAAAACATATTTCAGATGGAGTTCAAAAGTTAGAAGTCTACTTAGAAATAAAGATTATTTTATGTGTAAACTGTATACGCACACACTCACTCTGAGATCTGAGCTCAAATAGAATGTTTTTAGCATATAGGTAGGGTTTTGAAATTTTTAGTAATCTTTATTAGTTTTCTAAAGTTGATAGATTTATTGAAGATAATTCTCTGAGAAAAAGGTGAAGACGACCTGAAAAATAAAAAGTTTGAAATTCTGTGATTTGATTCTTCGCATCTTTTGCTACGGATTAGCAAAATGCTAGTTAGGGGGTGTGTTAAGTGTTTAATTTTGGTCAAAATACCCTTAATTTATATTCAATTAAAACATCTAGGCCATCAATTTCAAGATTTTTCATAAAATATTTCATTTTAGCTTTAATTGGCCATCCAATTGTTGAATTGTAAAATTTAATAATCAAATGATCATCGGAACTACTCAGAAGAGTAATGAATGATTTAGGTGATTCTAATTGGGTCTTGTGCATTGCAGATCAATCAACTTAAGCTTAGATGATCTAGATTAAATCAAAGAGATAAGATGAGGATGATGAAGCTTCTTAGAAAGAGAGGACTTTTAAGACTCTTAGGATAGGAGAAATTTGAAGAATTAAGGAGTCTTGTAGAGTTTGGCAAGACTGGACTGCTGGTGGACCCCACTCCTTCTCCATCTCTCACGTCTCTCTCTCTCTCTCTCTCTCTCTCTCTCTCTCTCTCTCTCTCTCTCTCTCTCTCTCTCTCTCTCTCTCTCTCTCTCTCTCTCTCTCTCTCTCTCTCTCTCTCTCTCTCTCTCTCTCTCTCTCTCTCTCTCTCATGTGCGCACTTCCCCTTCTCATTCATTTTCTCCCTCTATCTTCACATAGCCTAGCCACCTGACCCTCCTCTTCTCCTTGTTAACAGGTTATGTCACCCCCTGCTTTACTTGCTAACACCGTCACACCCCAAGTATTCACAATCTCTCATTCGGCTAGCAGGTTTCTTTGTTTTCCTCTCTGCCGCACTGCTCCATCTCAACTCCTTTGGCATCTACCTCTCTATTCACCAACTAAGCCTGGCATCTCTCCTCTCCAAACCTAGTGTCGTTGTTTGCCCCTTTTGTTTAGGCGGCACCACATAGCCTAGCGCCCCGATGCTCTATCGCTCCACCGCACCAACCTAGTCACCGCTCTTGCTCCTTTCCCAGTTCACCTCGTCATGTCCTCTCACCGTGTCGGCAACCTTCACCAAAACCCCTTCACTACACGGCTCTGCCCCAGCTTCTCCAGCCATCATCTGTATCCCCTGGCATCATCTTTATCTTCCCTGCCCGATCGCCTGGCACCATAGCACGGCACAGGACAATGCCCCAATCGGACCCTACTACCAGGCATTGTCTTCCCTTGCCAAACGCTACCTAGCACCACCCAAATTCACCATCTCCACCATTGACCAATGAAAGCCTGAACTAGTAACCATTCAATGCAATCCCAAACTCCAGTCAGCAAGTCTCCCTCTGCTTCTCCAGTCTAACTGCTCACCTCTTCCTCATGCGACCTAGCGCGCCCCCCCCCCCCCCCCCAAATCGCATCGGTCTGCACCTCTCCTCTGGCCACCCTCCTTCTCACTTACCTCCCTCCATCATCTTCTACCCAGCACTCTGGAAAATTCCACTGTCACTGGTTGACCCGGAGGAGAAAACCCAGATTAGGTTTTTCTCCTCTGCCTTCACCTTCACCTTCACCTTCCCCCTCCTCCACTTCTTTCCTTCTTCTCCCTTCTTCCCTCATCTTCTCCTTTCTTCCCCTTCTCCTCTAGCTCTTCTTTCTTCTCCATTTGTTTCTTTTCGTTTTTTGATTTTTTTTCAGAAATCCCAATTCTGCCCTAGGAAAATCTAATTAATTCCATCTCTATCCTCTCTTATTTATTCCATCTGTGTCCTCAATGTTAATGTCATTTGTGTCCCTGCTCTATTCTTGTTTCACTTTATCCAGGTTTCGTTATTCGTGTTATATCTTATTCTGACAGTAACCTAGGACAATGCTTATCCAGGGATAGTGCTCTCCATGAACAGTGTAATTTAGGGATGTTTAATTAGTTTTATTTTATATTTTATGAACTTGAAATTTATGTAGATTGCATCATTTGAATAAAGCTGAATATTTACTTTACTATTAGTTTAATTTTGTTATTTTCTTTAAGTTTTAGATAATTAAATTTTGCTTAAACTCCTTATTTTTAAAGCGAGTTCTTGTGGGATCGACCCGTATTTGCATAGCTATACTACAATAGCCCATGCATTTGCGGTTGGACATCGACACATTCTTTCAGGTATAGTAGCAATGCAGAAGGCTATAGAGTTTTCAATCCGGAGACTGAAAAATTAATACTTTGCAGAAATGTAAAGATTGACAAAGGAGTGTATTGGAATTAGGAAAAGAAGCAAGCTGAGTCTTTGAATAACAACCAAAGTAGAAGAGATATACATCAAGAGCATGATGCTACTATAGAAGAAGCTAAATTTGACGATGATCAAGACATTGCAGTTAGAGGCACTAGATCATTGAATGAAATCTATAGTAGATGCAATGTTGCATTAGTGGAACCTATGAGTTATAAAGAAGTAGTAAAGTCATCAAATTAGAGAGCTACAATGGAGGAGGAGCTACAGATGATTAAAAAGAATGAGACTTGGCAGCTGGTCAATAGGCCTACCAACAAAAGGGTGATTGGTGTAAAATGGGTATGTAGAACTAAGCTGAATTCGGATGGTTCTGTCGCAAATTTCAGACAAGGCTAGTTGTCAAGGATTATTCTCAGCATTATGGAGTAAATCTTTTAAAAACCTTTGCTCCAGTAGCAAGGTATGACACAATAAGGCTATTAATTGCTTTGGCAACCACTACTAAAATTGGGGCTATATAAGACAACAAATGTAAGATGGTTTTAACACAACCGTCTTATATAAGTTTTATATAAGGCGGTTATGGTTACCCTCTTATATACGATAAACATGTAAGACAATTTTAAAATAACTGTCTTATATAATTTTATATAAGACAGTTATGGAAAATCGTCTCGTATAATTAGAATAATATAAGACGATTCTTAAGAATAGTTCTATATTTTTAAAGGAATGTAAGAAGGTTCCCGAGACCCGTCTTATATTACTCTAGTCATATCGTCTTATATAAAATTATATAAGATGGTTTTCGAAAACTATCCTATATTATTAACAATATAAGATGGGTTTTAATAACCGTCGTATATTTTTCATATCTTATAAGTTAAAGTTGAATTGACTCTTAGCTTCTTCGACGAAAACTTGAACATTGGGTAAGATTTACATGCACTTTGTCCCGAACTTGTATTTTCTCAGTTGATATCGTTTGGGCAGTATTCGTTCTTGTACTTTTTCATTATGTTTACTTTATTTTATGTTTACTTTATTTGATGTTTATGGCTATAAAGTTCCTTTTCTTCTTGCATTTTGTGATATATATATATATATATATATATGGATCAATGTGAACATTTATGTGCATGGATTAGTCATGTTTTTGCTTCATTCTTACTGTTTCTCATCATAACTAAACTTCAATGTTGACTCCTCTAATACACACACACACATGTTAACAATATTATATATATATATATATATATATATACATACATACACACCAGGTATTTGTTTAAATGCCTAACCTATTGTTATTATAATCTTTTCATGTGTAGAAAGTCTTCACACTTTTGGACAAAATGGACAAATATAATTGGATGCTTACAGAAAGATCATTAAGGGAATATGAGGAGGGAATAGAAGAGTTCATTGAGTTTGCACTTGGTGTAGGTGGTGATTATAATCAAATTCGATGTCCATGCTCCAGATGTGGAAACCTAAAAAAGGTTACTATTGGTGAATTAAGAGAACATTTGTGCTTCAATAGAGTTCATGACATCTATTGCCCCTAAATGTGGCATGGAGAGCAAATACCTCATAGGTCCTCGACAAGGGTTGAATGTGTATATGAAAAACAAGGCACTGTAGGAAGTGGTGGTGAAGATAGTAGGACAACTTCACATATGTTTCTAGATGTATACAATGACTTCCAAGATGACCTAGTACAATTTCAAACTGCATTAGAGGAAGTCGATGAGCCATTGTACATTGGGTGTAAAAATTATACCAACTTGTCTGCAATAGTAGAAATTTATAATGTGAAGTCAAGATTTAGTATTTCAGATCATGGTTTTATAGAATTGTTGAAAGTCATTAGTAAAATGTTGCCCAAGGAGAACAAATTGGTTAGGTTGATATGGGAGGCAAAGAAAACCTTGGCTGCACTAGCCTTAAAGCATAAAATGATACATGGCTGTCCCAATGTCTGCATCATGTACAGAAAGGAGTACAAAGACAAAATTATATGTCCAATTTGTGAACATTCAAGATGGAACATGAGGAAGAATTCAAGTGATTAGCACATGAAAGATGTCCCTGCAAAGGTCTTATGGTATTTTTTCCTTATTCCAAGATTTCAAATAATGTTTCATATTAAAGAAACATCGAAGAAACTAGTATGGCATGCCAAGGAGAGAGTGGGTGATAACTATTTACACCATCCAATAGATAGCCCTGTATAGAAGCTTATAGACTTCATTGGCCCAATTTTGGGGACAAACTCAAGAACCTACAACTTGCAATATCTACAGATGTGATTAATCCACATGGTTCTATGAGCAGCAGATATAGCTGTTGGCCTGTTATGAAAGTTTGCTACAACTTTTCACCATTGTTGCGCATGAAGAGGAAGTTCATGATGTTAACTATGTTAATATCGGGTCTCAAGCAACCTGAGAATGACATCAACATGTACTTTGCTTTATTGATCAATGAACATTGTGGGAAGTAAGGGTTGAAGCTTATGATGCATACAAGAAAGAGACATTTATCCTTAAGGCTGTACTACTATGAACAATAAGCGACTTTCCTGCATACAATAATTTGGCTGGATACATAGTGAAGGGATACAATGCTGTCCTATTTCTAGTGACCAAACATGTGCCACATGACTTCAACATGGTAGGAAGATGGCATTCTTAGGCCATAGAAGATGGTTGTATAGAAACCATCCATACTATTTTAAAAAGGGAGAATTTGATGGTAGTGAGGAGACTAGGAGACCTCCAAAGAGGTTGACTGGATGACAAATATTAGAACAAGTTAAGAACCTTAATATACCATGGGGGAAGAAGAAGAAGAAGTCAACTTCATGTAATGAAAGCAACTCTAGAAGTTTTTAATAGAATAAGTCAATATTCTTTGAACTTGGATACTGAAAATCCTTACACATGCGACATGTGCTTGATCTCATGCACATTGAAAAGAAAGTCTATGAAAGCTTGATCGGTATCTTACTCGACATGTCGGGAAAAACAAAAGATGGAATTGTAGCTCGAATGTATCTCATGATAATGGGTTTGAAGAGAAGGTTGAATCCATAGTATAGGGATAACCAAGGAACATACTTGCCTAAAGTAAATTATTCGCTTCGCAGAGAGGAGAGAAGAATATTATGTAAAACCCTATTAGATATCAAAGTTCTAGATGAGTACTTTTCAAGCTTTAGAATCATTGTCTCCATAGAAGAGCTGAAATTATTGGGGATGAAGTCTCATGATTGTCATGCATGATGCAACAATTGCCCGTAGGAATACATTCAGTGCTGCCAAATAAAGTTAGAGGATCTATTACTAAATCTTGCTACTTCTTTAATACTTTGTCCAAGAAGATGGTGGATACTTCTAAATTACAAAAAATCCAAGAGCATTTAGTGACAACCTTATGTGAGCTTGAGACAATCTTTTCACCATCCTTCTTCGATATCATGATACACTTAATAGTGCACATCATTGATGAGGTTAGGTTGTGTGGACCTGTTTATTTGTGATGGATGTACCCATTTGAAAGGTACATGAAGGTGTTAAAAGGGTATGTACGAAATCATAATAGGCTAAGGGGTATATTGTTGAATGTTACATTGCAGAAGAAATGGTCAAGTTTTGCACTAAGTATTTATCAGGAGTGGATGCTATTGGAATACCAAGAAATAAACATTCAAGTGCATTAATTGATCCAAGATTTGGTGAACCTCTATCTAGTGGTTGTGTGTTAACCATTGATCGTAAGGAATAGGAGCAAGCACACCTTTATGTCTTTCGAAATATTAATATTGATGAAGTTCAACCATACATTGAGTACATAATTAATTTTCTCTCTTTGGTGGTTTCTTTGACATTAATTAATTGAATAATTAATGTTGCTGAAGTTTAACATCAAGCATGTTATATAATTTTCATCCCTGATCACTGTGTAGTATGCACATGGACTTCTTAAAAGAGAAGTATCCAAGAGATTTATGGAAAGAGAAGTGGCTGCAAGATGAGCATTGTCGTTCCTTCATGACTTGGCTTCTTGAGAAGGTATTTAATTAAATTAAATAATTCCCTATAATGAATTAATTAATTAATTTGTATAATATATATAGTATATATATGCATGTATATCATTTTAATTAGTATATTATTGCATACAAGTTTTAGATCAGTAAGATGTTCTAGGGCATAGTATTTGTAAATGTTTGGGTTGGATGACAATGAGACCTTGACCAGAAGTAATAAAGCATTCTAGATATGCCATCAATGGTTATCCCTTTCACACAAAAGACCATGATAAGTTAAGAGCACAACAAGGTAGTGGTATTAGCTTAGTTGTTAAAGCCACTTTCTTTTCAAGTTCAAAGGACGAGAACCCAATTGTAGCCGACAATACTTATTACGAGGTTATACGGGAGATATGGGAGCTAGATTATATATGTAGAATTGTGGTTATGTTTAAGTGCGATTAGGTGAAACACAATAAAGATAGCATAAGAACCAATGCCCTTTGGCCTGACATTGGTTGACCTCAATAAGATCGGCCATCAAAATGACGAGTTTATTTTCGCATGTCAAGCAAAACAACTATTTTATTTACAAGATGGACATGATATGAGATGGTCAACTATTTTATCAACCTCTCCAAGGGACTTTTATGATGAAGACGACTTAAGTGACATGGCAATTGATTATCCTTCAATCACTACAATAATGACATCAATTGATCTAATGGGGAGAGTGAGATGGATTATGTGTGTGATGCTGGTGAGGAGGGTGTGTGGGTGGAATCTGATTGTATATGAGGGGACAAATTAAAGTGCATGTATTTGTATCATGTGATCAATGAAAAATGATTTAATTAATCAATTGAAGTTTACACATGATGTGTCATGCCAAACATTGGTTAAACGTGAATGAAATAAATCATGGGCTAACCTATGCACTTCAAAGTTTTTAAAGATTTAAATGTAATTCATATAAGACAGTTATTAACAAGCTATCTTTTAGTATTAAAACAAAATATTAAGCAGGGGAACATTTCGTGCACAAAGTGACCATTAATATAAGATAGTTTTAAAATATAGGACAATTTTTAAACAACCGTCCTATATTCATCAAAATATAGGACGGTTTTAATAAAATTGTCCTTTATTAATTTGAATAAAGGATGGTTTTAAACAACTGTCTTATATTCAAGTAAATATAGGATGATTTTTAGAACCTTCCTTTATTCACCTGAATATATGACAATTCTGTAGAACAATTCTTTATTCACTTGAATAAATAAAGGATAGTTCTACAGAACCATCCTTCATTTTTTTTTTTTCAAAATAAAGGATGATTTTTAAAAAGTTGTCCTATATTCCCTGCTCATATCACCCCCCTCCCCCCTTCTCCCCTATTCGAAGTTTTCAAAACCCAAACCCCTTTAGGAGAAGAAGAAGAGGAGGAGGAGGAGGAGAGGATAAAGAGATAGGAGGAGAGAAAGAGGAAGATAAGCGGAGGAGGAGGAGAGAAATCACGCCCCTTACTATTTTTTCAAAACCACTCCTCTACCCCCTGCATTCAAACAAAAACCCTGCATGGATAAGAAGAAGAGGAGGAGAGGAGAAAGAGAGAGAAGGAGAGAAAGAGGGAAGCAGAAGAAGAAAGGAGAGGAGAGAAATAACCCCACCCCATACGATTTTTTTCAAACCCACCCCCTCCCCCCACTACAATTCCTACATGGGGTAACCTATGCACTTCAAAGTTTTTTAAGATTTAAAGGGTTCAAGTAACTTGTAAAACTATTGTAATTCATATAAGATAGTTCTTAATAAGTTGTCTTTTAGTACTAAAACAAAAAATTAAGCAAGGGAACATTTCGTGCACAAATTGACCATTAATATAAGATAGTTCTAAAATATGGGATGATTTTTAAACAATTGTCCTATATTCATCAAAATATAGGACGGTTTTAATAAACCACCCTTTATTAATTTGAATAAAGGATGGTTTTAAACAATTGTCCTATATTCAAGTAAATATAGGATGATTTTGTAGAACCATCCTTTATTCACTTGAATAAATAAAGGATGGTTTTATAGAACTGTCCTTCATTTTTTTTTTCAAAATATAGGATGATTTTTAAAAAGCTATCCTATATTCCTTGCTCATATCACACACCCCCCCTTCTCCCCCATTCGAATTTTTTAAACCCCAAACCCCTTTAGGAGAAGAAGAAGAGGAGGAGAAGAGGAGAAAGATATAGAAGGAGAGAAAGAGGAAGACGAGAGGAGGAGGAGAAAAATCACGTCCCTTATTATTTTTTCAAAACCACCCCTCTACCCACCCCCGTTTCCCCCATTCAAAATTTGAAACCCAAAACCCTGCATGTATAAGAAGAAGATGAGGAGAGGAGAAGAAGAAGAAGAAGAAGAAGAAGAAGAAGAAGAAGAAGAAGAAGAAGAAAGAAGAGGAGAGAAATCACCATGCCCAATACGATTTTTTTCAAACCCACCCCCCACCACAATTCCTACACGGGGTAACCTATGCACTTCAAAGTTTTTTAAGACTTAAAGGGTTCAAGTAACTTGTAAAACTACTGTAATTCATATGAGACAGTTATTAATAAGCTGTCTTTTAGTATTAAAATAAAATATTAAGCAGGGGAACATTTTGTGCGCAAAGTGACCATTAATATAAGATAGTTCTAAAATATAGGACAATTT
This sequence comes from Warburgia ugandensis, assembly GCA_035236585.1. NCBI lineage: Eukaryota > Viridiplantae > Streptophyta > Magnoliopsida > Canellales > Canellaceae > Warburgia > Warburgia ugandensis. The sequence goes on from CP141139.1 coordinate 35,473,452, forward strand.
TTAAACAACCGTCCTATATTCATCAAAATATAAGACGATTTTAATAAAATCATCCTTTATTAATTTGAATAAAGGATGATTTTAAACAACTGTCCTATATCCAAGTAAATATAAGATGATTTTTAGAACCTTCCTTTATTCACCTGAATATAGGACGATTTTGTAGAACCATCAATAAATAAAGGATGGTTCTACATAACCACCCTTCATATATATATATATATATATTTCAAAATATAGGATGATTTTTAAAAAGTTGTCTTATATTCCCTGCTCATATCACACACACACCCTTCTCTCCCGTTCGAATTTTTTGAAAGCCAAACCCCTTTAGGAGAAGAAGAAGAGGAGGAGAGAAGAAAGAGATAGGAGGAGAGAAAGAGGAAGACAAGAGGAGGACGAGGACGAGGAGGAGAGAAATCACGACCCTTACTATTTTTTCAAAACCAACCCTCCCCTTTTCCCTCATTCAAATTTTGAAACCCAAAAGCCTGCGCGGTTAAGAAGAAGAGTAGGAGAGGAGAAAGAGAGAGAGAGAAGGAGAAAAAGAGGGAAGAAGAAGAAGAAAGAAGATCAATTTCCTCTCATTAGGTTGGATCTCTCTCATTTCTTTATTTTGTACTTTTTTAATCCTTGTAAATGCTTGATTATAATCATTTTAGATAGCTTCCATTGAGTTTAAGAAAATCCATATTTTAGATTTTGATATTTCATTCAACAAGGTATATAAAACATTGCTTGAATATACATTTTTACCATGCATTTGTTATTGTATATTATGCTAATTTTGGGCTTCTGTAATGCTCATAAATGTTGGATTATGATCATTCTAGATAGTCTCCATTGAGTTTAAAAAGACCTATATCTTAGATTTTGATGTTTCATTCAACAAGGCATGCAAAATGTTGCTTGAATATGCGTTTTTACCATGCATTTTCTACTATATATGATACTAATTTTGGGCTTCTTTAATATTGCTAAATGCTGGATTATGATCATTTCTAAATAGCCTCTATTGAGTCTAAGAAGGCACACATCTTAGATTTTGATGTTTCATTCAACAAGACATGCAAAATGTTGCTTGAATAAGAGTTTTCACCATGCACTTTCTACCGTATACGGTGCTAATTTTGGGCTTCTTTAATGGTGCTAAATGCTAAATGAGCTTAAGAAGACCCATGTCTTAGATTTTGATGTTTCATTCAACAAGGCATGCAAAATATTGCTTGAATATGCATTTTTACCATGTGTTTTCTACTGTATATGATGCTATTTTTGTGCTTCTTTAATGCTTCTAAATGGTTGATTATGATCATCTATGCACACCATCTATGCACTTAGATGGTGGTCTTTTCTAAATTAATATATATGTTATTATATTCTAAATGCATTGTTTTCACTTATACAGCAAAATGGAACATGAAGATAATGAGTGTCATGAAGAACAATGCAGTACAAGTACGCCCACTAAGAGAAAGGACAAAGGGCCAATAAAAATGGAACATATGATTAAGAGAAAGTTAAAGGGAATAAGAGATACGGTACAGTTCAACAGTAAATGGCAGGCGATGGGTGGCAATGCACATTCTTACACTAGTATTTTTACTGCAGTGTTAGAAGCATGGTGCTAGTCTCAGTTACTAATTAGAGACATGTGCCACCATCAATAAAGGATGCAATATGGGAGATGGTGAAGGTTTGCAAATGCTTGCCACATACAACATACTATGTGCCTTATCTTATTTTAGTTTTGATATACTAATATTTGTTTTTACTTTGTAGTCTACTTTTGACGTCTCTGATGAGTATAAGAAGAATGCTCTGTATGGGGCTGGTGAACAATAGAGGAAATAGAATAGTGATCTAGCAAGGAAGTACATACTTCCAAATGTTAATGATCCATCTACACTCTACACAGTGCTTGAGTTGTATTCCAGCATTATTGACCAAGATGCATGTAATGAATTTGTACAAACCCACCTATCTTTAGATTTGAAGGTAATTACAAGGTAGTCAAAAGCTTGATTTGTTTACTTTTCAAGTCCATTGTGCTTCATTACTTATTCCTTTGACATGTAGGCAAAGCATGTCAAACGACAAATGGTGCGTGCTGTTAAGTGTGTAATTTTGGCCAAAAGACCCCTAATTTAGCATTTAATTAGACCATCTAACTCATTAATTTGGTAATTTTAAAATATAATATAAAATTTAGCTCAAATTGACCATCCAACCATAAATTGTCAAAATTAACAATCAGATGAATATTTGAGCTAATCAAATGCTTAATGTACAATTTAGATGACTCTAATATAGTCTTTGGTCTTGCAGATCAATTAAAGGAGGGTTGGATTGCTCAGATCAATATTCAAAGGTGCAGATCATCTTGAAGATCAATAAGGCAAGGAATGAAGGTTTCCTAAAAGAAGAGGAGATTATAGGTGAGACTTGCAATTAAGAGAAAGTTCCTAAGAGGAAACCAAGTACTAGAGGATAAGGAAAGAGAGGGAGGAGAATTAGGAAGGGGGAAAACTTATAAAAAGGGAATTGTGGGAGTTTTGGGAAAGTTTTGAAGAGCAAGAGGTACTCCCAATTAGACATAGATGACATCAGAATGGAATTGATTGAATATCTTTTGACTTTTAATTTGTAGATATATGATGTTATTGAACATGTATCAATTTAATCACAGATATATAATTTATATTGCACTAATTGGTTGCATATGTTCATTTTTTTAAAATTTAAGTCTGTGTATGTTTTCTTTATTTCACTAAGAAATATGGAGAAGTTAGATGTGGAATGCTGGAAATGTTGGATGTGTATGAATGTATTTTGTAAAATGATTGAAAAACCATCATATTTACATAATTGTATAGGATGGTTATTGAAAAATCATCCTATATACTGATCTATATAGGTTGGTTTTTGAAAAACCATCCTATATTCACACACACACACACACACACACACACACACACACACACACACACACACACACACACACACACACACACACACACACACACACACACACACACACACACACACACACACACACACAGGATGGTTATTCAAAAACGATCATATATACTTATTTGCATATAGGACAGTTATTCGAAAACCATCCTATATACATATCTATATAAGATGGTTTTTCAATAACTATCCTATGTATTGACCTATATAGGATGGTTTTTCAATAATCGTCTTTTATTATACAATTTTATAAGACTTATTGGATAATCGTCCTTTATTAAAAACATATATAGGACGGTTATTTAGAAACCATCCTATATTTGTTCATATTTATAAGACATGTTTTTGGGAACCGTCTTATACAAGTTAACCTATATAAGATGGTTATTAAAACCTATCTTATAATATCTTTGATATAAGACTGTTCATAGAACTGTTTTATATGGAATTTCATTTTATGAGATGGTCGGGTATAAGATGGTTTGGTAACCATCTTTTATACCCATTTTTAATCGTCTTATAAACCCATGGGCATAGTAGTGAGTTCAAAAAAATTGGAAAATTCTTCAGCTTGATGTCAAGTTAGCCTTTCTTAATGGCTACTTGCAGGAGGAGATATTTGTGAAGCAACCTCTAGGTTTTGAAGAAAGTGAAGACAAGGTTTACTTGCTCAAGAAGGCCTTGTATGGCTTAAAACAAGCTCCCAAAGCTTGGTATAGCAAAATAGATGAACATTTGCTACAGTTGGGCTTTAAGAGAAGGCCTAATGAAGTTACTCTTTATATACAACAAACTGGTGAAGACTTATTAATCATATCCTTGTATGTGGATGACCTTTTTATAACAAGGAGCAACAAAAACTTAGTGGAGAAGTTTAAAAAAGAGATGGAAGAAGTGTTTGAAATGACTGACTTGAGTGAGATGTCTTATTTTCTTGGCATGGAATTTTTATCAGTTAAGCAAAGTATGTTAATGAAGTGTTGAGAAAATTCAGGATGGAAAATTATAAAACATGTTGGCACTTCTCTAGTTTTGAATGAAAAGTTAAGCAAAGAAGATGGGTATGATAAAGTTGATGCTGGAATTTACAGGACTTTGGTTGGTTGTTTGCTATATTAGATAGAAACAAGGACTGATACCATGTTTGCTACAAGCCTATTATCCAGATTTATACAAGCAACATGTGAAATGCACTTTGGAGTTGCTAAAAGGGTGCCAATATATGTGAAAGGAACAACATATTTTGGAGTTTGGTTCTAACAAACAAACAATATTTAGATAGTTGATTATGCAAATAGTGACTGGGGTGGCTCAGTTGATGACATGAAGAGTACCTCAGGACATGCTTTTACTATAAGGTCAGGGATGATAAGCTAGAATTCGAAGAAACAGGATGTAGTGGCTCAATCTACAACTGAAATAGAATACATTTTTGCTGTAGCTGTTGTTAATCAAGCCATTTGGCTTAGAAAAATTCTTGAAGCTTCAAGAATTTTACATCAAATATAAGAAAAAGCCACAATAACTTTCTATGATAACCAATTTGCAGTTACTATGGCTAAAAATCCTGTGCTTCATGGAAGAACTAAGCACATAAAGATCAAGTATCATTTTATTAGGGAGGCAGAAAAAGAGAATGAAGTGAAGTTGTTTCATTGTAGTTCTAAAGACCAAGTAGCAGATATCTTGACCAATTCTTTGTCCAAAGCAAGGTTTGGGCAGCTAAGGAAGAGTCTTAGAGTTTCTAGCAAGAGTGCCAAGGAGGAGTGTTGAAGGATGTGACACTGCTAGCTGTCACTCCAATCTCATCTTTTTATTTAAATTTGTTTTAGATTTACTTATAATTAGTTTGTTAAAATAAATTGGATCTTATCCATTAAGTTAATTTGTTGAGATAGACTCAAGTGTTGAATTATCTTATCTTATTTCAAAAATTCTGAAGCTTCTATCCCTCTATAAGTACTAATGAATAAAGTGTGAGTTTTTGCTACATGTTCTTTACAACCTTCTCCCAATTCTTAGCTTTGAAATTCTAACAAAATCAAATAGGCCAAAGTTGGAGGTAGAAATGTACAATTATCACCAACTTTGAGAAAATAGAAGCATGATACAAGATAAAAATGATTTTTTAAGGACTTACTACAGAAGCAAGAAACTGCCAAGCAAATATATCCAAATGGCAACAGCACACGCAACAATACCAAATATAACAAATCCACAAAAAGCAAATGGAACTTTGGACAATGTCTGGAGAAATGAGAATCTAGCATCTCATGCCAAGAGCCTACTCTATTGCAACCCAGATGCAGTTAGTGAAGTCATCAATATAAGTATCCTCCTGCTATGCTTATGTAATAATTTTCAAGTACCTCAGGGAAGCCAAAATGTAAGTGAAACTCAGCAACAAATTCCCAATAAGGAGAGCCATCGCACCAAGTCACCTTCAAGCCGAAGTGTGTTGATCAAAAGTAAAATTGAAAAGCCAACAGAAGTTCACAGCAAATTCATCAGTATCAAGAACGTACTCGTACAATTTGAACTACACAGATATCTCTTGTATAGCAATATTCTTCTCTCTATTTTTACCCCAATAAGGACCCATCATCTTCCTTTACCTGATAACCCCAGCAGAAAATCAGACCATCCTCATTATCAAGCATTTCAGAGACAAAGTAAGTATCTCTATCGTTAAAACCCCTTCTACATAATATTAACAGCACTATGAAGCACCTTCTTCTACCATTGCACAATGACCCATTTCTTGGTTATGATTTCGATGAAGAGAAAAAGTGGAGCTATGAACCATGAAAAAACTCTGGTTTTCTCCAAGAAAGCCACTGATTTCGCTTGTCACTTCCCCCAGTATAGTATAGAAACTGTGAAAGCGTACCTCAAGTAAAGTTAATACTATTATTTTGCCAATCCCGAAGAACTTGGGAACTAAGGAATGCTGACTTTTTATCGATAAAAAGGCAAAAGGTTGTTCTCATTTATTACTAATCAGACTTGGACATCGGAAAATTATACTCGAGAAACCAGCCAATAATACAGCAGCACATCGATTAAATGAATGAATAAAATGGATCACAAAATAATTAACTACTCCAGGTCCACTAGAAAGAAACAGAAAAATAGAATCCAAAGCTTTTCCAAACAGAATTCAACAACGCTTTAAGGGGAGGCTTGGTTCAACGATAGAGTTGTCATCGTGTGACCCGAGGCCATGGGTTTAAGATGTGTAAACAATCTCTTGCAAAATGCAAGATAAGGTGGCATACTATTGACCCTTGCGATCCTCCCCCACATGCAGGAGCTTCATGCACCAGAGATGCCCTTGAGATAACCCAACATAAATACTCCTCACGTACCGACAAACAGAGTCATCACAGCGGAGAATTTCGATTTAAGCAACAACCAACAAAAAATATTTACATAAATCAACATGAATTACATGAAGAAACAAACATTGAAGGGATACAACGAACATTTCCACCATTAACAACATCGGCGGGAAAAGGTAACGTTAGAATCACTTCAGTTGGAGAATGGGGTTAGGATCCTCGGACGCAACCGTTTACGCAGTTGGGAAGTCAAAATGAAATTAATGAATAGGCTCACCAAGTGGACCGTTTGCTCTTGGGCTGGGTTCGATTGGCCCACTATGACTCCTTGAGGACTACTTGGTAGGTATTTTAAGCCCCGCAAACAAAAAATGCGCTTTTCACTGATTGATTTTTAAGCAGTGTTTTTTACCGTACATGTCTCCATGACCCAAGGTTGATTTTTCATATTCCAAACTCCTCTACATACTGTTTCACTGCTACTAGTCATTCCGATCAGAGGAATCTGATAAACGGCTTATAGCTACCAAAGGCGAGGCCTACATTAAGCAAGTGGCAAGTTTCATGGCAAGTTCCTGTTCAGGTGCGTAGTAGTATTCTTCTTATATCAAACTCTCTTGTCATTTGTTTTGGTCACCTTGATGGCTTTTGGTACTGCAAGAAACCTTGATTTTTCAGCATTCAAACAGTTTTTTTTTGTCTTTTAATGGTATTTCTTGCCATAAGAAACCTTGGTTTTTTTTTTTTTTTTTTTTTTTTAAATAGTGCTTAAAAATGTAGTAGTACTTGAAGGAAAGATGTACAAAAGATTGAAGAGTGGGTCTTTTGCAAAATTTCCATTATAATTTGGCATTTTTGCAAAAAAGTCCAATATTTTTTTAGTTTTGTAAATTTTCCATCAAGTTTTCATGAGCTTTACAAAATTATCATTCTATTAGTTTCCCATCCTCCTTCCCTGTTAGTTTTTTTTATTTTATTTGGATATTACCTTTCTCGATTTCTCTCTCTTAATATGTTCTAATAGACTTGCTATCTTACAAATGCAAATATGATTAAGTTTCTGACTTTGGCCAGTAAGTTCAATGACTTATTGATAGAATGTTTCAGTGAAACTTGATATCTATTACAATATATAACTAGGAATCTAATGATATAGTTAAATTTCAACAAAAACCAATCAATGTGACAAATTCAATCGAAAACATACCATGTTCACCAACCCGAGCAACAATAACTATTAAACTTCTTCAATGAAATTAAACAATTTAAACTTATAATTTGTCACTAAAAACTAATATAAAACTCTTCTTAATACAAATTAGAGCATAATCAATGCTTTTGATTAATAAAAATATACAATAAATTAATGAAAATTTCAAGTTTAAAATATAAGCAAAATACTATTACTGTTGATTCAAAAAATGACAAGTAGTAGACTTTAAGCTCTTTGTTCAATGTATTTTTGAACAAAAAATTAGAAATATAAGACTTGAATCTTCTTCTTCTCATTGTCTTTTATCTCTAGTATGATCAATTTCATATATTTTTGTTGACTAACGAAGTAAAAAATCATGCATAATAGCAGGTCTATTAGAACGTATTAACATAGAGAAATAGAGAAGGGTATTATTAAAATTTTGAAAAGAATAACAGAGAAGGATGATGGAAAACTAGTAGAATGACAATTTTGCAAAACTCACGAAAACATAATAGAAAATTTGCAAAACCAAAAAAATGTTGGACTTTTTTGCAAAAATGCCAAAATGTAACGGCATTTTGCAAAAAACTCAAGATCGAACCAAAAAGATCAACGAGAACAGAGAAAACTTTATCTCCACTAGCAAAAAGAATCAAGTGTTCCTATATGAACTAAAGAGACCTTGGAAGTTGTCCAGTAGAAAATATGGATGAAGCAAGGTTCCTTTTAATGGAATAAAATGCATTATCAAGTAATTTAAGAGATCATATTCTCTCATGTCTTTGCACTGCAACAAGTCTAGATGATCAAGTAATAACCCCCTTCTTGGGGCACTTCTATAGCATGCTTAGCTGATGCGTAGATCAACATCCACATAAGCATATGATCATTTGTGAAAGTGAAAAACCATGTTTGTATTAGGTAATCATCTAGTTCATCAACAGGAAAATATCATTCACGTACATGACAAAAATTCAAGAGAAAATGGAATGCTCTCAGATCTAATGAGAGAATTTACAATAGCTATTAGTATACTGCAAGAAGAAAAATGTACTACCAAGTATATATTAACTACAACTAAGAGCCATCAAATGTCTAGTGCAGTTGGTCATGGACAACTTAACATCTCCTTGAAATATGCTTGGTTGTAGGTTTGAGTTGGGCCTTCTCCTTTGGTTAGAGATAAGATTTAGAAGAGTGTGTCAACAATTGTAATTCTTTGCTTGTACCCCAGAATATATTAAAAAATAAACTGCAAGAGCAATAAACACGCATGCAGTAGAGCCACCATCTTATACAGATCATGGAATACCGAAGCTAATATATTGGCTTTGCAAGGGTACCTTACTAGCAGTTGCACAGTATGTTTCTGTACATGTGTGTTTAACTTTGGTGTATTCTGAATACTACTCACCAATGTAGTGATGCCAGCCATTATGTCCTAGATTAATGTTTCTAAAGTGTACCAAAAATGGAAATCACGCGTTATGCCAGCCATTATGCCCTAGACTAACATTTCTAAGTGTATCAAAAATGGAAATCACGCGTGATATGTCACAATTGACTTTGGTGATGGTGGTATGAAAGCTACCTAACAATTTTACCGTCCAAACCAGGTCAAAATACAAATAAAATGAAATAGATTAAGGGAAGAACTTGCTGTGGTCCCATTCAATTATGTCAAATAAATTTTTAGCTATGTGGTTGATTCATGCATTGGCTAAACATCACTAGATTCTGATAGAGAAACAGTAAAAAGGGCAAGCACTAAGGATCTTATCTTAATCCTCAGCTTTGCCCCCATTAGTGCAGTGATGCTTTGATATGATCCGCTGACACCCAATAAAATTTTGGCAGATTACCTGGATAAGATTAATAAGACCTCATTTAGACTTTGATTCAGGGTTTTAATCTTATTGTGGGTACTGGCATCATGCATGTCTTCATCCATATCTTTTAAGCTTGAGTGATGAATAAAAAAAAGTGTTTATCTTCATATAAGCTGATCAATCATGTAAAGAAAACCATCAGAATGCAATTACAGCCATTAATAGTTGGCCTACATCTTATAGAATCTTTGCCTTTTACCTTTCAGTCTGCATCAATGAATCCTTACTGGTTCATTATTTGCCATATTTCCTTTCTTGGTGATCAAGAGGCACAGAATCAGCAAATTTTGGTTAGATTGATCCTACATAGGTTGTTGGCCAGCTAAGTTGATCTACATGCACAAAAATCACTTTGAGCATGCTTGGTAGCTTCATGGTTGGATTGCTGCATTTTATACTAAAAACAACGGACTGGTCATAGGTTATATGCACTGTTTGCCCGTTCTATGCTGCAGTTTGCTTTTATTTTCTGCTTACCTGTTATGAATTTCTATTTTGTCTGATAATCAGCCTTATACATGACATGGATGTGAAGCACGCGCACTGAGCCACAGGGTTACTAGCCTGTGAGCAAGAAAAGGCTCAGTTCGTACTTAATGGACAAGCCGTTGGAGACTTGGAGTCCACCAAGGTCATATATGTGTACCATCAGGTAGAAATGTCAAGCAACAAGAGGTCTTATGATAGGGCAATGGCTTTCTAGCACAGTGAGGGACAAGCAGCAGACTCCCTCATCTCTAACACCGGTCGAGACTGCTCATGGCCGGGTGTGTGTCCAACATTCAGAGAGAAAGAAAAAAAGAGAGATCTTATAGTAATAGATCTAAAGCTGAGGCTTGAGGATGTTAATTAACTAATGTTGAATGCAAAAATATAAAAATTGAACAAAAAATAGCAAATCGAGCAATAAAAAAAAGGCAGCCCAGTTCATGAAGCTCCCATATATGCAGACTTAGGAGAAGAGGCAGACCACAAGGGTCTATAATACACAGTCTTACTTTCCATTTTTGTAAGAGGCTGTTTCCATGCCTCGAACCCATGACCTCTAGTGACACAATGACAACTCTAACGTTATGCCAAGACTTCCCTTTATAATAAATCAAGCAGTGTAAAGTAAAATATGGACAAAGAACTGGGTCGATGTATGTTTGTCATTCGACAACAGTCTTTTTCTTTTTTATTGTATTTGAGTTCGTCATGTTTTTACTTCTTACAGTTTTTGAAACTTCTCAACATTTTTGGGATCTGGATGCATTGCTGCTTTTTTAAATAAATACATCAAAATATCACCTGTAAGGATATATAGATATAAAGGTTAGAATAGAATGCATATTAGTTCCAATATATAGGGATAGAGTAAGAAGATTTGAAGGGATGGGACGTTTGGTTTACCCCTTTTTTCTTTTTATTTTTTAAGATTCGCCTTGTCACTAATGTCATCACTTACAACAACCATAAGGCTGCATTTTGTAGCTGTGTTTTTGCCATTTCCAGTGAGAAGTGTGCTTGGGCGGAGTTCTGTTTTAAGATTTTGCTAGACAAACATTTCTAATAATAGCCCCCCTAAAACACCAAACCGAGAAGCAAGTGGGAAGATATTTCTCGTTTCTACTAAAATATAAAAACTGCTTTAATTCCTATTTTTAGGATCCAAAAATAAAAATAGAAGAACCAGTTGCCAAACACAGACTAAGTGATTCTCTATTATATTTGCTTTCGCCTAAGATTGCATCATTGAGATCTTTAACCTTTGGTAATAATACTTAGAATAGTTGATATATTTGTAGACTAGATTAATTAAATGGTTGTCCATGTGAAAATCAACTTCCAAAATACTAAGATGACACAAGCTAAGGGCTTGGTTGGCAGGAAATGAAATTGATTTCCATGGAAAATGGGAACCTCCAAGGAAGTGGTTTTACAACTTCAGCTTGAATTCTCCAAAGAATAAAAATCTTTATGCCATGCAAAATTTTTGCGTGTTTGGCCCAATTCAATTTGAAGGTTTAAAACACCTTCCAAGTGGATCCTTTTGTCTTTTTTTCATGAAAATTAATTTTCATTCATTTCCAGCCAACCAAACAGGCATTAAGGTACTATATTCCTTGTTTTCCTCCTCCATGTTAAAAATAACTAAGTGACGAGAATGACTCCCAGGTCCCAACGCAGACTCCCAACAATATTGAGTTACAATAATGACTCAATCAGCCTTAGCTGTTTGTGATTATAAGTGGGATAGTTAAATTGAAGGTTCTTGTTGTAAAGTTACAATAATAACTCAATCAGCCTTCCTGTTTGTGATTTTAAGTGGGACAGTTATATTTAAGGTCATTTTTGTAAAACAAATCCTAATCTTAAGGGCATATTAAAGGGCAGACCTGGTGCAATAAGCTCCTGTGTATTCGGGTCCAGGAAAGGGGCGGACTACAAGGGTCAATAGTATGCAGCCTTACCTGCATTTTGCAAGAGGCTGTTTCCACATTCTGAGCCTGTGACAACAAGGTCACACGGTGACAACTCTACCATTGCGCCAAGGCTCCCCCTTAGCATATTAGAAAGACCAATGCTACAATCTAATCTAAAACATATATTAGTGGAATTGGTTGAATCACGAATATAGTATCATCGAAACCTCTTTCCCTATTGAGATGCTCAAGCTACTTATGAAGCAAAATTCACAAGCACGCCTTAGGTGGGTTTTACAAAGTTAGATTATTATGCATGTACTCTTAGTTATTAGAGATGCTAAGAACTATAAGTAAGCTAGAAGTTTTAAGTTATAGAATTAATTATCATATACCGTAATTCACTGCCTTTTTGCTTTAATTATGACATTTTTTCTTCACTGTATATTTTCGAATTAGTTTTCACTAACTATTTATAAAAGTGCTAACATAAAGCCTTCACATCGATTCCCTTCATGCTAATGTGGCTAGCTCTTGGGAAAGAATAATGAAAACCTATAAAACTAAGTTTACAGAGTGGGCTGTCAATTGTATGCAGCCTCATAATTTTGTTTAAAGTGATCTGCACTATCGTTATATATATCAAGGCATAACTAATTCTTGGTTTCATATTGTGCTTTCAATCATCGGCTATATTTGATGCTGCACGTTTATGCATCCGGATATTCTCCCAGTAATTTTCCTTTCTTTCACGTTAAGGATAATAAAATAGGCATCACAATGTAATTCTAGTGTCATTATTAATAACGTAGCATCACTAACATGCATACAGGCGTGCAGAAAAGTACATGTATAGAAGGAGAAGCTGTTGAGTGGTGCAACCATCACATGCAATACAAATAATTGAAAACTTATTCTTAAACCATGCTTTATGTGTTATGTGAGCCATCCAATTGTCTGTTGTTTAAAAGCCATGTAGCAGATCTTTTTATAACTGATCATTTGATATGAAAAACACTAATCAGTCGGAAAGTAAACTGGGTGATTTCCTTCCCTTCTCTCACTCTCTCTCTAACGCATGCACACACCAAGATGATAAACTATGCATGCCTCCAATGGTTGGTTCCACATGGAGATCGAAATAGAAAATAGAACGAAATATATATATCCTAATGCTGCTGTCTACATCGGTTGACAAAAGCCTTCATAGCGAATGCTTGAGTAATCCAAATAGGGGTAGTATGTGCGTAACATGGCCAAGCAAATCAACGGTCTTGATCATGATTGAGGCCATTCCTCGTTGGGCTCCTTCAAGTGAAGCTTTCATGGGGCTTTCCTTGAGAATCTGGGGCTGGCTGGAGTTAGTGGCGTAGAGTGTTATGGGTTCGAATCTACTTACTATTCTGGAAAGACAAAATATAATTCTTCTAAGCTTCCAATTTTCAGCAAGAACAACACTAAGTGGTCTAATATTAGAATAGCATATGCCTGATCAAGAACCGGGTTTATTTACAGGCTATTGCATCAATGTTACAATTTGAGGTAGAGTCGTACACGTATGTATTTCTATTTGCAAATTGTAGGTACATGGGATGCAAATTTGGGATCCACAACTCACACACCAGTTGTAGCAATATGGGTGCTCTCTTGAAGATATAAAAATGGAATTTTTGGAGTCACCACCTAATTTTCTATCTAGAGTGGACTCTAAGACGGGCATATAGGACTCTCAATTGATTCCCTGGCCTTATTTTGCAGTTTATTGTTAGCACCATCCAGTTGCCTTTGTGCTCAAGGGATACACACTTTAAAAGGCAATTTTCTTTTATCCGACTAATTCTCCATGAAGGTGGGTCTTTAACTAGCTAGTCATTCATACCATAAGGCTCTATGGTCCGTAACCGAGTCTCCTTAAACAAACACTTGAAAGTAAATATGATACATGTTATGTAGGAGGTTAGGACGACTAGTGAGTGTGTGAGTTTATGTTACCTACGAGGACTCACTAATCATCCTGAAAAGCATGAAGTAAATGATGTGATACTGAAATTTAAATTTAAGAAATAAAGATGGGTTTAGTGACCTCTCGATCCATAGCCACGGGTCCTTAACAAGCTTTACCTTAAAATTGAAAAATGACCGACTTGAGCATTTAATAGTCCACACCATCCAGAGATCAAGTCTGTACCTCTGCTCCCCTATGAGAAGGAACTACAAAGTTGCACCACCCTCCACGAAAAGCAGTCCCTACTTGTCAGTTGGCTAAATCAATAGCTAAGTAATTAAAATTATGAGAGGGGAAAATGAACTGTATGCAGCTACTATAGAAGCTAAGTTAGCCGTACATATGACCTATCTAGTGGACCAATAATGTTCACCGGGAAACATATATTTACCATAGATAGTCACTTTGCTTGTTAGTGGGGACTGCATGTGACATTAGACGTGCCTAAGGCCACTGGACAGCGATCTGCTAGGCTTTATCCTTCACATATCTTGCTGTCACTTTGTAGCAAAGGATATGATGCAAATCAACAGTATGGATGAACAGGCCATAAAAGTGTGTGATGCAAGCATTTACATATTTAAGATAGCCATGTAAGGATTGAAATGATTGCATACTTTAATTGTAGGCAAAATTTTACTGCTTTTGGAGTTATAGATTCAGTAATGAGGTAGTTGCCCCATGTAGTACAGGGCATCTACAAATTGATTGCTATTTCAACGGGCCGTAGTATTGTTTGAGTGTGATGATCACTTACACTAATTTTAAAGACCTTGGGCAAAATATAAGAGCCTTGAATCAAATTTAGGCAAAGAGGAAGAACTTTGTAGGATTTTTTATGAGTTCGTGAAAAGAGAGGTTTTTTCTCAAGAGGTAAAAGCTCGCTTCTTCTTGCTAGTTGATCTTCAAAGAGGCTTAGTATGGTATTGTCCGAGGGTTTCAAGAAAAAAAACTAGAGCATCAGAAAGCTCAAATGCTACCAAACTTGAGGAGAAGATTAAGATATGAGAGAGAGAGATAGAGAGAGAGAATGTGAGAAGAGCACTATCTCTTTATATAGATGAAGGTGGTGGTAGCACGTAGGGCATATTCCCTCAAATATAGAGGGACAAGTGCCCACACTATTTTCCTAGGTTTTGTGTGATGCTCATAGGCCTACAAGTGGAGTGGATTGGATCCACATGGAATATTCTCTCTTATCTCTATTGAGTTACCTCGGACATGCTTCTTTTTTGTGACATCATTGTGCAACCATCTCATGTAATGATGAAGGTGACTCATTAACGTGTACATCATGTATGTTCCCTAAGGATCTATTTAGAGGGTATCTTTTGTGGGTCTAAAGGAAAGAAAATGTTAAGGGTTGTTATATGATCTTGTCGGATGATTCGGGCACTTGCGCACACTACTGCTCTGTGCTACTGTGGTGTGGTCCAGTTAGACTACTGATTTCTCTTTAGTATCTAAGTTTAGGGTGGATTGAAATGTTCTCTAATGCCTTCTCGTACAATAATAGGACTTCATGACGGCAAAAACAGCAGTGCTCACACAAACAAATGTCTATCACATGTAGTTGGTCATAGAGAACTCGGCATTTCAGCTGAACTACATTTGCTCGCAAGTTCGAGTGGCCAGAGTGTGTGTTAGTGATTTGCTTTGTAACTCTTTGCTTGTTAGAAATAGGGAAGTTGTATCTTACTTCTCATAAATTAGCCCCTGCTAATGTTTTAGATGGCCATGTTTCTACGTAGGTTCAATTTTGTGAAGATCCTAGTCCTTTAGAATGTTGCCTCTTTTGCTTAGATGGGCTAAGATCCAAAATTCTCATCCACCGAATAATCTTATGTGCTGTTTTCTTGAATAGTAAAATGATTGGTTAAAAGCTTCAACGTTCATTTTATTACTGAAAACAACAACCGCTAGGATCATTTAATAGTACGAGAATGCTAGATCATAGACCACCTAGGTGAATGGCGACATTCTGAACAAGTTGAATCTTCACAAAACTAATCGCGCATAGAGTTACAGTCATCCAAAACAGGGTCTAATTTATAAAAAAATATGCCTTCCAAAACAAGATTATAAAAAAAGGGGCCTTGGTATATCACTTCCCAGAAAAATTCATTCATGACTTGGGCGTTTACGTAGGAGTGGGAGTACCTCATTGCAATGCACCAAGTGAAAGGTCGGGCCGTACCTGTCCAAAAGCGTCGATGATGACTTATGACGTCGTAGTTGATGAGTTGTGTGCAATTTCGGCATGTAGAACTGTGTCCAAACGTAACATGTCGGGCGTAGATGGTCAGGGATTCAAATGGTCATCTTTTGATAAACTCAGAAAGGAAAGCTCAGGTCAGGTTCGAGCAGGCCTTTGAAGGCCTTCGGCATTAACAATGGGGACTTAATGCAATTGGAATCTGATTCTGAAGCGAGAAACGAACTCTTTGGAATCCAATTTGGAGCAAGTCCGTCTACAGGGAAGTAGTTCTTTTGATTATGCCTGCGTATAAAAAACTGAGAATTCAAGTGGAAACACCCGAGTGAAAAGTTGAATTGTTAAATTTTGAGCGTATAAACTTACTTCGGACTTCGATTCCAATGTGCTAAAACCCCGGCGAATGATCTAAATCTTGATTCCCCTTGTCGGTAATTTTTAGCTCATTTTGCAGTTGAGTTTGAGCTTGTAAATCGTAAGCAAAAGGATTTTCACCAAAGACTTCAAGCTGCTCATTTTTTTGGAAGAATGAAAGACCAACGAGCATTGCCAGAATTTGCTCTTAAAAAATCGGCCGTTATATTTCACCATCTCAAATGGCTGGGGTGGGCAACGTCACAATCTCACTCACCCAATTTCAAACATTTCTTCTTGTCTCGTATGCTCAGTGCCAATGACGTTAGCCCAACAGCCGATCAAACAAATGGCCTTTCACCCCTGCCTTTTTCCCTACTCACTTCCTCTTTCTGCTTCTCTCTTCCAACCAATCCATACAAGAAATGGCTGCCAACGACGTTCCTTGCTGCCAACCCATGTTCTGGGTGTACTTGATAATATGCATTGCCCTCGTTACATTTGCAGGTCTCATGTCAGGCCTTACCCTCGGCCTCATGTCTCTCAGCCAAGTTGATCTCGAAGTCCTTGCCAAAGCTGGAAAGCCCCAAGATAGGAAGAATGCTGGTCTCTTACTTCTTCCAACAAATTCCTGCTGACCCATTGATGGTTTCTAGTTCTCGTATTTTTTTGCTATGACTTTGCTTTTTGATCTCTCCATTTTTGTTGGTCTTCTTTGCAGCTAAGATCCTCCCAGTTACAAAGAATCAGCATTTGCTTCTTTGTACATTGCTTATTGGGAATTCATTAGCAATGGAGGTCTCATAGTTATGCTATTCTGTTTTTGTTTCTGACTAGTTTTGTTCTTAATATTATGAAATAAATGTGAGCTCTGTGTTTCCTCAGGCACTGCCTATTTTCCTTGATGCTATTCTCCCTGCTTGGGAAGCTATACTGATATCCGTCACTCTCATCCTTGCATTTGGTGAAGTAAGTCACTAAGATGATTGGTTACTCAAGGTTAAATTGCTTACATAGACTGAATGGGAAATGACAGTGTGGTTAATTTGCTGGTTGTTATTGAATATTTAGTTGCACTTTTGGCTTCTTTTAGTGGTAAATTGTTTGGTTGTGAGGATGAGGTTTAAGGCAATGTTATTGGTTGCGAATTCTCAGATTGTGCCTCAAGCTGTGTGCTCTCGCTATGGACTGAGGGTTGGGGCAAAAGTGGTTGTCATCGTTCGTTTGCTTCTATTGGTGTTTTTCCCAATATCTTACCCGATTAGTAAGGTACTTTTGCTGTTCTTGTTCTTTCAAACTTGTTTTTGTAACTAATTCCTAAGTAATTTATACAAATTAGTTTGGTTGCAGATATTGAACCAGTAGATGTCAGCTACGGAAACTTTCTACTTTCGGCTTTTTTTCTTCCCTTTTTTCGGTTTCTATGACAAAAGGGTGCCTTGTTCATTGTCCTTTGTTTAAAGTGGCATCATTTTTTGTTTAAATTAAAGACTTGAGCTACCTATGAAACTTCTAATAGTGACACTACTTAGCCTTCTATATTATCATTTATGTCTTGCTCTACTTCGCTTTGTCTGCATCTCCAGCATGCTAAGGCAAGTAAATTTAGTGCTAGATGTCTTCCATAATGATGAAGTCTCATGTACTTATTCTTTTGAAAATGAAGAATAAGTGATTTGTTCATCAAAAAGCTCTGAACTAGTTAACAACGGAGCAATTCTTGAACGTGTAGATCAAAGCTTTGGCTAATGCAGAATGTCATGAGACATTTTCATAAGAATCATCTTAAACAAAAGAGCTATACTTCCAGTAAGTTGATCAAGGGATCCCATCCATCTTAATCTATGAAGTGTCCAAATGCACTTCCTTGGTGGCAGTAATCTTACCTGATGTGACTAGATAGTCTTCAATTTCAAGATATAGAATTTCTGACAAAGAACATGTTTCGCCAATCTGTTTATTTTATTTGGCATAAATTACATTTTGATTTGAAATATTCCTTTGACTTGGTTTTCTGATATTCGTCCCCTTCTACTATGACTTATCAACATAGCATTTGATTTTATCAGTACACAAGATAGGAAGATATTCATTCAACATTTATTTGCATGATTTCTTTGTTGTGGATCACAATTAAATTGATAAAAAAAATTTCTGTGTTGGTAACTTTTCTTATTCCAGAAGTTGTTCTCCCATGATCTAGGTTACCACGTTGGTCATGAGTATTTACAAGTATTATGGGATTTCCAATGTGTGCAGCTACTAGATTTGCTGTTGGGGAAGGGGCACTTTGCACTTTTGAGAAGGGCAGAGCTAAAGACACTGGTTGGTTTGCATGGAAATGAGGTTAGTTAGTCTTTATAGCTAACAAAAAAGCTTCTTTATTTTCCAAGTAGAATGCCTTTGCGGACTCTTAGTAAGGAATCTAATTTTGTATAAGAGACACAAGAACGTATATATGTTACTGTAGTTTAGTGAATCTCACTCGGAGCTCTATATCTGTAACTGTAAAATAATCTGCATGTGAATAGTCTATAACTGTAAAATAATCTGCATTTCAAAAGAAAAGTAATAGTGAAAATCTAGGCATCTAGTCCATGAGGCTGCATAGGAAGGTAACATGGAAATGTAAACTATATGCCATTAGTGAATCCGATAATATATCCATCAAAGGATGGTGAAACTGATATAGAAGATCATAAATCAATTATAAGTCTCCTTTAATGGCCTGAAAGAGTATGCGTCCAATGAGTGCCTGGAAGGCTGTAATTTACAGAGATGCTGTTTTTTGTACATATAATGTGTATATCTGGATAAAGAACACAGCACTCCTAAGGATTAAAGAGTAATGGGAAGATGGATGGCCGATCCCCGGTGCTCTGTATCTTACTATCCTCTCTGCTAATCATCCATTAAGGTGGTTGATTGCCCTGCAAAGGAATTTGTCAGAGAGTTGAGCTGACCATTTCTGATTATTTTCTGTCATCTAGTTCCATCCATTTTCTTTCTTTGTTTGCCTTATAGTAATTTTTTAACACAGAGCCCATGTACAGCCATGTTGCTTTTAACAATGGCACTAATTTTTTAAGGAATGGAAAAGAAATGAACAAAAACAATGCCAACAACCCAAACTAGTGGAAAAAGTAATGAAAATAGTTTGATGAATGACGAAGGATTGGCTCTTGCATATTGTTTCTTCCAGCTATTGGTCAGAAAGTTTAAGAAACTTGCGTCATGCTTGGATTGGGATGTATCCCCAACAATGCACTATTTTCCTGTTCCATTCGAATGTGCTGCCCAAACATGCAGGTAGAGTGAAGCCCAAATTTATGAAAGCACATACAAACTAATCAGAAATTAGCTGTCTCATTCCTAAAGGAGGAGGATCTTGATTTGGCTTTTTAGGTCTGCTTTTAGTTTTGCACATGAGCACCTCGCCTAGCATCAGGTGTGCTTGTTCCCCAACCAAGTTCCATAGGTTGCGAGTTCAAGTCTGCCTACCTGCCAACTTTTGGAAAGGTCGTACCTAACTAACAGCATTTCATTACCCTGGGAAAGACATGAACCACTGCTCTGTTTCAAGTGCTAATGCAGTGTCAAACTGTTTTGTGCAAATAAAGGACATATCTTTTTATTAGATTATAAAAGAATTCTTGTTACATGCTGAAAAGTGAAGGTCAAATACCTTCCTCCTCATTGGTATTCTTTGTAGGTAATTGTTGAACTTTAGATCCCATGGTATAATCTCTTATAAATAGTATGTTTTTGTGCAGAATGTGAGTTTTCTTCTAAGATATGGAACATCACTTTTCAAACCCACCGATCAGTGGCATGTGTACATAATTACATGAACTAAGTCTAGTTTACTTCTGGGACTGTATCTATCTGATGTTCCCTATTATTCTGAAGCAAGTAGAATTTTGCAGCATATTCAAATACATTAAGACGAAGAAGCTGTTGTCAAACAGTCATTTCATAAAAGCGATGTCTTTATTTTGTACAGGAGGAATAACTGATAAAGGAAGTTTCAAAAAGGAATTTGATGTCTTAGTTTATTGCTTTTTGTTGGTGTCTCATCATTACATGAGGCTGTTATTTCTCAATGTAATGCAGTATTGACTTCGTGTCTTTTCATCTTCATAGCTTCACATCAGTTCTATATCTGTGAAGTCTTTTGGTTTTGCAATAAAAAGAAAAAATGTCCAAAGTTTTCATATGCTTCTTGAACGCTTTCTTTTGGCTACCTTCTCAAAGTTAGCTGAAACAGATCACATCCAGATAGCTGATTATGGTTCTCTTGTCTCATTATTAGGCTGGCAAGGGCGGAGAGTTGACTCATGACGAGACTACTATTATATCTGGAGCTTTGGATTTGACACAAAAGACTGTTAAAGATGCTATGACAAGCATATCTGAAACATTTTCGCTTGATATAAACTCTAAGCTTGATATGTATGCCTCTTAGTTGTTAGATATTTAGCACTTAGTTGCCTTTTCTACTTAGTTCACATCACAGTTCCCACTAATAACTTCATATTTTGAAAGGGATACAATGGTTCAAATGATGACCTGGGGGCATAGTCGCATACCTATCTACTCTGGGAGCCCTGATAATATTATTGGCCTTATTTTGGTGAGATTCTAACTGCTAATTCCTTCACATTCAGATTTCATTCTGTGATTTATGATGCTCTAATATTTATGACTCTGCAAATCTGAAATCAAATTCACAATCTATGTGATGAATCATACATAAGTAGGCTAGCTTGTTCTTAGACAACTTCTTTACCCTGCAGCTACTTTTTTCTTTCTTTGTCCAAAATCCTTTGAAGTACTTTTCAATCACTAAATATGTGTATTCTTTGTTGTGGATGTTCATTTCTTAAGAGAAATAGTTCACAGAATACTGATTGTCAGGAGTTCTACCAACATAATTTGATGTACAAAATTGCATACTTTGATGCTTTCAGTTTAAGAGTAAAAGGATTTCACACTTTAAGTAGTCGCAGCCAACTTGATGTGTGATCTCAACTCTATCACATTGGGGTACTGAAATTACTCTATTCTGGTTTGGTGAAGATTGCCATTTTTCAGATATACACATTTGCATGCCACTATATTCTAGTATCAGTTTACAACAAGTAGAATGGAATTTTTTTCTAGGAAGTTAGAGAATTAGCATTATTGACTAGTATCTTTAACATGAATATAGATACATTGACATGTAAGAGTATGGAGTTAGTAAATACGATGAAACGTAGGAGGGTCAACATAGCTTGTTTACTAGAAATCAAGTAGAAAGGGGCTAAAACTAGAGAAAATCAATAGGTGTCAACTTTGATACATAGGAAAGGACAATAGTAGAAATGGCTTAGGGATAGTGGTTGATAAAGAGTTAAAGGATAAAGTTGTAGACATTAGAAGAACCAGTGGTAAAATTCTGCTAACAAAACTTGTTCTGGGAGAGGAGATCATAAATGTTATAAGTGCATACATTCCACAAGTAGGGTTGAGAGATAGAATCAAGAGATAGTTTCTGGGAAGATATAGAGGGAGTAATGCAATAAATTCCCAACATAGAGGGGATATTTTTAGGAGCACACTTAAATGGTTGTATAGGAAAAGAAAAGGAAGGATATGAGAGGACACATGGAGGGTATGATGTTGGAGAAAGAAATGAGATGGGAGAAGCTATCCTAGATTTTGCTTTGGCATATAACCTAGCTCTAGTAGACACATACTTTAAGAAGAGAGATGAACAATTACTAACCTTTAAAAGTGGATCATATAAAAGCTAAATAGACTCTTTTTTACTTAGGAATACCAAAAGATCAATGACTAAGGATTGTAAAGTGATGCCTAGTGAGAGCTTAACTACACAACATAGGTTAATGGTTATGGATATTTACATTAAGAGATGAAAGAAAAGAAATGTACTTAATAGGTGTCCAAAGACTAGGTGGTGGAACTTAAAAAGGAGAGAGGATAACATCATTCACGAAAAAGTTGATGGTAGAAGGAAAGTAGAACAATGAAATAGAAATAAACACCATGTGGACTAATGTGGCTAAGTCCATTAGGAAGGTGGCAAAGACGTTCTAGGAGAGAGTATTTGAAGTAAAAGGTGACTAGTAAAGGAAACTTGGTGGTGGAGTGAAAAAGTGCAAAAAGTTATTAAAGAGGAACAAGTGTGTTTTAAAGCATGACAGATGACTAGAAATAACAAAAACTTTGAGCAATATATGAATGCTAATAAGGTTGTTAAGAAAGCAATACGTGAGGCTAAACTTTAGGCATATGATGATCTCTATAATAGATTAGGGTCAAAAAGGTGTGTTCAAACTTATAAAAATAAGAGTACAAAATAATAAGGACTTATACCATGTTAAATGTATTAAAATTGATGATCAAAGAGTACTAGTCAAAGATGATGAGATCAATTGAAGGTTCGAAAGTTACTTTAAAAAATTGTTAAATGATAAGTCCTAAGAATATAGAGATTGAAAGAATTATAAACCCAAGTAACGTTGGACTATATAGATACGACCATAGGCTTAGGATACCTGAAGTGAAAGAGGCCTTGAAAAAGATGAAATCAAGAAAGGCATTGGGGCATGATGGTATATCAACAGAGGCTTGGAAGTATATGAGAGATACTAGAGTAGTTTGGTTGATAAAACTGTTTAACAAGATAGCAAAATTGAAGAACATGCCAGATGAATGGAGGAAAAGCTCTGTAGGCATTGAACTCGGACCTTTTCATGCATGTTATGGATGAGTTAACAAAACAGTTGCACGGGGAGATTTCATGGTGCACGTTATTTGTAGATGAAATAGTTTAGATTGATATTATTTTAAAAATTTGTTAATGATAATTGCCCTGAGAATATAGAGATTGAAAGAACCGTAAACTCAAATAATGCTAGACTATATAAATATGACCTTAGGATTAGGATACCTGAAGTAAAAGAGGCCTTGAAAAAGATGAAATCTGGAAATACACTAAGGTGTGATGGTATACCAATAGAGGGTTGGAAGTAGATGGCAGATACTATAATAGTTTGGTTGACAAAACTGTTTAACAAGATTATAAAATAGAAGAAAATGGCATATAAATGGAGGAAAGGCTTTGTTGGCATCCGTACCTTTTCACATAGTTTATGGATGAGTTAACAAAACAGTTGCATGAGGAGATTCCATGGTGCATGTTATTTGCAGATGACAAAGTTTTGATTGATAAGACAAAGGAGGGCATAAACACAAAGTTAGAGTTGTTGATAGATGCTATAAAGTCTAAAGGATTTAAAATTAGTTGAACTAAGAGTATATGTAATGCAATTTTAGCTAGGAGAGGAATGGGAGTGAAGCACCAATAAAAATTGATAACCATGAAGTCCCCCAAAAAGACCACTTTTGATACCTTGGATTGATAATTCATGAGAGTGGAGAGATCGAGAGGGATGTTACCTAGAGAAACCAAGTGGGTTGGAACAAATGGAGATGTGCCTCTGGAGTTTTGTGTGAATGGATAATGCCACTCAAACTAAAAGGAAAATTCTATAGGATGGCTGTAAGGCCAACCATGATCTATAGATGAGTGTGTTGGCAGTTAGGGAACAACATGTATACAGGATGAGTGAAGCCAAAATGAGGATGTTGAGATGGATGAGTGGTGAGACAAGAAACGATAGAATTGGAAATGAGAATATTAGAGGAAACTTAGGAGTAGCAGTAATAAGTAACAAGATGAGGGAGGTAGACTTAGATGGTTTGGACAATGTCCAACAAAGACTGACAATGGCACAAGTTAGAAGGAGAGAGTCGATCCAAGTTGAAGGATCTAAAAGGGCAGGGGGGAGGCCCAAAAGGACGTGGATAAAAGTGGTGAGAAAAGATTTAGCCATGACACAGTAAAGGGAAATGGAGGAACAAGATTCATGTAGTCAACCTCTAATTGGAATAAGGCTTTGATGATGATGATCTTCAACATAAATAACCTGTTCGTATTGGACATAAGTAGATTTCAGGTGCACCAAGTTTATAAAACTTACTTGACACATTAATACAAATACTTATAGAGTTGAAATTTTTTTCCAAGAAAAGATTAAATAAAGAAGACTAAGGAAATTATTAAGTTGAAATGAGAAAAGAGTAATAATTTATATGCCTTTTGCTGCCAGTTATACAGATTTATGTGCTAGCCTCGCAAGCTAGGATCAGAGAAGGAAGCAGGCATGTAGTAGTAGTGAAGTAACAGGGCCAGGGATTGGAGCAGATGAGGGTGTGCATCTTGGTGGCAGGATCCAACTTCTAAGAAGTTAATACTATTCTTCTGAACAGAAGTTGATACTGTTTTAGAACAAGTCACTCTTATATGAGTAGTCTTTTTAACCCAATGAACTGTGATCGTTGTTGACTACATGACGTGACCCTAGGTTTTTGTTTAAGTTAGTGATAAACCTGAAGAGGCTGCTCAACCAATCAAAGGCAATAAACTAGGACAAAATGTAGGTTTTCCATGACCTCCTTGGGGTTCACTGTTGAGATGCTAATGGATTACTCAATCAATCCTGTCTAAGGATAAAAATGAAAGAAATACTTAGGTGCACCTCCATTTATGCAACTCTCATATGCAAGTGAGATGATGTTAGCTTTGGGCTCTTGAACCTGTCTCAGTAGCATATACTCGCAAGAGACATATGTAGAGAACCAACTAGAGCACAAGCAAAAGTCAATTCTGTGAGTTGAATCATTCCTAGAGTGTCCAAGTTGAATCATTCCTAGAGTATGGACACTTCAGTTATTTTCAACATTTATTAGGGTAGGACAAGTTGGTTCTTGTTAACATTTATGGTGCCGATTAGAGTATGAACAATTTGGTTTTTGTTAACATTTATGGTGCCATTGGTTGAGGATCAGATCCAGATGCTGTGATACCCACCAGAATATAATGACCATGTCCTATCAGTATGGAACATTTCACCCACTTCCTCAAACCTAGTTTTTGAAACTATCCGGGATGTCAGAAATCACTCTATGTCTTTGCAAGATCATTAGTGTAAACTTTTGTGGGGTGTAAATAATAACAAAATGCTAAACATGTTCAGATGATGAAAATCATTACTGACCTACAATTTTTTGTTTAAGTGAACTCAATAACACATCTTTTTTTGGTTCTGGTTCAAGGTCACGGTCTACTACTTTCATTTGATCCCTAGCCTAGACATTTTTGGGTTGCACTTCCAGCAAAATGTGCTTCTAGGAATCACCTAATTGCAATCTCAAAGTTTTCAGTTCCCTTTTGAGTGACACACATCATGTTGCATGTCAAGCCAAACTCATAAGTGGATTAAATTGTGAGCTTCATTTATAAGGTGTCTTGTCATATGTACCTAGTAGCTTTAACACTACTGCACTAATGAAAAAAGGCCAGACCAGTGCACGAAGCTCCTGCAAATGCAATGTTTGGGGAAGGGGCAAACCACAAAGGGTCTATAGTACGCAGCCTTACCTTGCATTTTATAAGAGGCTGTTTGCGCACCTTGAACCTATGACCCCTAGGTCACACAGCGACAACTCAACCGTTGCACCAAGGCTCCACTTCACTACTGCATTAGTCACATGTTTTAAAAACTAACACTGCTCAATCCATAAGGCCAAACCATGTAAACTGCTTCGCACCTACTAATCCTCTTTGTGTAATTAAAACATTTGAAGTTCCGCTCAGATCTGTTGTTTAACAATTATAGCATACACAAACATGTGGAAGGAAATAATGAACACAGCTCAACCAGTTTGTTGTTGAAACAGGACTAAACAAACAACATGCAGTAATGACTTTGTGTGTCACAAGCAAAGATTTGACAAACTGTCTCCACTGGGCCCCATAAATCTGCCAGAATGTCTACAAGAGACTTTTCAAGTAAGCTTTTCAAAACCACAAAAACTATTTTCAGTTTAAATACCTTTAATCTTATTCACTTTTATATTGGAGTTTGGTTTTGATCTTAAATACATCCAAGGCTCATCATCATCATCATCATCTTCATCAAGACCTTATCCCAATTAGGGGTCGGTCATATGAATCTTGTTCCTCGATTCCCCTCTATTAAGTGTCATAGCTTCATTTAGTCTCAAAATTTTTAAATCTTTTCCCACCACTTCTATCCACGTTCTTTTGGGCCTTCCCCTTACCCTTTTAGAACCTTCGACTTGGGTCTCCTCACTCCTAATTGGTGGCCTTTTTAGTCTACGTTGGACATGTTCAAACCAACTAAGTCTAATCTCACTAATCTTGTTACCTATTGGTGCTACTCCTAAGTTTCCTTTAATGTTTTCATTCCTAATTCTATCCTTTCTTGTCTTGCTACTCATCCATCTCAACATTCACATTTCGGCAACACTCATCCTATGTACATGTTGTTCCTTAACTGCCCAACACTGATCCATAGAGCATGGTCGGTCTTACAACCATCCTATAGAATTTTCCTTTCAGTTTGAGTAGCACATTTTGGCAGCACTCATCCTATGTACATGTTGTTCCTTAACTGCCTGACATTGATCCATAGAGCATGGTCGGTCTTACAACCATCCTATAGAATTGTCCTTTCAGTTTGAGTAGCACCCTCTGATCACACAAAACTCCAAAGGCGCATCTCCATTTGTTCCAACCTCTTAGGATTCTCGAGGTAACCTCCCTCTCAATCTCTCCACTCTCATGAATTATCGATCCCAAGCATTGGAAGTGTTCTTTTAGGGGACTTCTTAGTTATCAATCTTTACTACTGTTTCACTGCCGCTCCTCTTCTTACTAAAATTGCATTCCATATACTCTATCTTAATTCGACTAATTTTAAATCTTTAGATTATAATGTATCTGAAGGGGAGCCTTGGCGCAACGGTAAAAGTTGTCGTCATGTGACCTTGAGGTCACGGGTTCAAGGCGTGGAATCAGCCTCTTGCAAAAATACAAGGTAAGGCTGCCTACTTTAGGCCATTGTGGCCCGCCCCTTCCCCGGACCCCGCATAGGCGGGAGCTTCGTGCACCGGGGCTGCCCTTTTTTATTATAATGTATCTCCCTATAACCCCAAGGTTCATCTAGTAAATATTTAGTATTGTTAGAATAATCTTTACGCAAAAATTTGTGTATTCTGCAGATTACATAGACTACAAATCCTAGTACAAGTACATGATAATTCTAAATTTATAAAAAATTCTGGTATTTTCTTTGGCATCATAGTATTCTTTTTTGGACTAAGAATTTCAAGATATTATCTCTGTAATTGCAATTATATTTATGTTATTTGGTATGACAATGTATTCATTTAAAAGTATTTCGGTTTAGTCCAGCAGTGTGGCATTTCCTTTATTGACTTCTGATATTGGTATTTTTGTATCAGTTGGGCCTTTGTATGGCACTTACTCTCTTGATGAAAGAATCTAGCCATTGTTTAAACATTACTATCTATCTTTTGCTGTCAGGTTAAAAACTTAATCACTTGTCGTCCTGAAGATGAAACTCCAATCAGGAATCTTACTATCCGGAGAATCCCTAGGTACGGGTGCTTCATATATTAACTCTGGCTTCTCCAGAACAAGTTTAAATTTTACCATCATATATAAACCTGCCTACGGGGGAGCTTTGTGCACCGGGGCCGCCCTTTTATATATTAACGTGCCTAATTCTAGCAACTGTTTTTGTGAACTGTAAAATTAAGGGCAAACAGCTGCTTTGAGTTATCAAATGGAAGGTGAAACTGTTTGCAATTCACAAAACAGTAGCTAGAATCATCTGATGGATGAGATCTTTGCTACATGGCACATCTAAAGTAGTGAAATCTTTTGAATGATTTAATCAGCCACAATGCCCCCAACCCCAAACAACACCCACCCATTTGTGTTTCCATCTGACTGTATCATGTACTCCCCTATACTCCTGGGAACAGCATGTAACTTCTTGTGTATTTGTACTAGTTAACCTTTGTTAAGGGTGCTCACATTTGTCACTTTGCAGTGACATATAATGCACATACACACATAGGGCCTCTCTCTCTCTCTCTCTCTCTCTCTCTCTCTCTCTCTCTCTCTCTCTCTATATATATATATATATATATATATATATATCTGTCAAGTAGGTCATATGAGAACAGTTATTTCTTATGCCTCAGGCTGACAAGAGCTGTAATCTGGTTAATGTACACGTGTGTGTCATCGCCATTACTCCTGTTCCATGTTTCGTGACTAATTGAAATCCCCACTCGGTTTATCTTAGAGGGGGCTATTGGTGGTTGATATGATATGGACCATATCACTGTTACTGGTGCTTGAGTTGAGATGGGATGAAATAGTATCTCTTCGTCTCACTGTTTGTGGTACTTGAGATGAGTTAAGATGGAAATCATCTCAAATTAACTCATAGTTTAATTGAATTTTCAGTCATCTCAATTCATCTCATGTCAAATTTGGTCATTCAAGTCATATCAAGCTTGATCTCATCAGCTTATTTCATCTCAAGAGCCACTAACTCCATGTCATACTTTTGATACTTTCTCACTAGGTAATCATAGTGTCTGGATTCTGGAAATGGTTATAAACTAAGCTCACGTGGTTGCGAGTTATTTGGGTTTTACTGTTCAGTAAATGTTAAAATAAAAGAAATTGGAAGATAGTTATTTGGGTTTTCTCATCATAATGGGTGGTCAATGGCATCTAGAAATATCTTGGAAATATATTCATTTCTAGAAGTATCAAGCAGGTGAGGTACGCTGTCCATTCATATGTCGATGTTAGAGCTTAAGGTAGTTAATCCTTAGTGTATTTTAGGTGCTTTATCATGTTAATTAAAATATTATGAGTGGGTGCTTCAATTGCTTGAATTCTACAGAATACGTGTGCATGTTATCTTGGGTGGTTCAATTTCTCCATTTAGGTTTGACATTGTGTCACTTGGCGTGATCCTTGATAATAGATTATTTTGGTGGTGGTGGAAACAACTTATTGTGACAAGAGTTAGATTGTGAAGTGTCCAGGATTGGTATAGGTCCATGGCCTATGGAGTTTGAGAGCAACCATCATCAATTCCCCTCCTATCAGAACTTGAAATTTTTACATTGAGACCACCGAGTCTATATTGCATCAACAACGCAGCCATCAATGTCGCAGACACTTGTTCAGCATGAATGTACGGAGCACACTAAAGTTGAAACTGCTTTATAAAGGAGTTACTAAGGGTGAATATGGTTGTACTCCTGCATTGGTTTTCTTATTGGTTGGAAGGCTAGATTACCAGAAATTCATGGCAAGTGAGTGATGCAATTTTTTTAAAAAAGATGAAAGAGTTAATTAACAGAAAAAGAAGCCATAAGAGGGCCAAAGAAGGTCTCATATACATGGAGCCACTCCTAAGCCCCTCTTGCCAATGAATCTGCTGAACTGTGGCCTTGCATGACATCTTTGATGCCACTTGGTTACGATGTAAATTAGTGTAAGACTATGTTTATTTTGATGTATCGGGTAGATAAGACTTCAGAGTTTTCTGAGAAATGAAAAATGCAATTCTGCACTTGCACTATACATGTTACATGTGCACTGTGCGTTCATGCCATTCTACATTTCATCCTAAATTTCTCGAGTTATCTATGCCTCCAAGGTTATTGTTGGAATTTCTTATATACAGTTGACAATAAAAAGATTAGGAATGTTGTGTTTCAGAGATTAGCATGAGGGACCCATTCCGCTCTCTCTCCTTTTCATTCTATGTTCTCTGTTCTTCTTTATTTAACAAATGGGGGCTTTGAGAATTACATTTGGATATAAATTCACATGCAGAGAACTTAGTGATTTTTGTTTGAGTCTCTTGAAAAGAAACAGGTCTTTTGGCCTTTGCATGTTATTCTTTTCCATCTTTCAATAATTAATCTAATAATAAGTTGCATCTTTGTTAGTTGGATCATTGAACGCGTATGTGTGTGCACAGGTGTTTACATGTGCAACACATGTAGGGTTTAGCTAGTTATTGGCTAAGGAAAATGGAAGATTGGAGAGGAAATGGGAAAGGCTGGAGACAGAATATAGGGAATGGGAAACAAACATAAATGTAAAACAGAGAACAAATGGAAAAAACAAAAGGTAAAACAAAGAGGAATTTTATCCGTATTACCTCAGGAGTTTCAAAGGTAGGAAGGGATCTTGTCTTATACTATAGTCTAAATTTGACAGATGTATACTTATTTAACAATGTGAGACCAACTTCAATGATATACGTTCCTTCTCTCAAGTTGTATGCTTTCGTGTGGATGGTTATAAATCACATGAATTTGTTCTATCATGCTGGATATTGTTTTTCAGATCTGTTTTAATTTGAATTTTTGTGTACCAGGGTTCCTTATTGTTTACCACTTTATGATATGCTGAATGAGTTCCAGAAGGGTCATAGCCACATGGCCGTGGTTGTGAAGCACAAGAAGGATATCGAATCAAACATGGAAACTGTAGAAGGCAATGGAAGTATACTAGAGAAGAGAATGAAATTGAATATAGAACACAAAAGAGTAGAGGGAAAAGGTAATGGCAATAAGATTTTCAATCATCAGATAGTTACTGCAAAAATAACTTAAAATATGGTTGATATGGTGGGTTTTTTCAATCTGGTAAGCTAAAAACTCAGATTTTTATTATTTTAGGCTATATATAACAAGCATATATAAAAGGAGAGCCTTGGCATAGCTGTAGAGTTATTGCTGTGTGACCTACAGGTTACGGGTTAGAGTCCTAGAAACAGCCTCTTAACAAAATGCCAGGTAAAGGTGCGTACTATTGACTCTTTGTGGTCTGCCCCTTCCCCGGACCCTGCATATGCATGAGCTTTGTGCACTGGGCTGCCCTTTTATATGATAAGCATACGTAATATGCAACTTCTGGGCTCTATCTCCGATAATACTGGACTTTGCAAGTAGTTTTGGATGAGCAGCTGAATGTGATTCCCAATGGTCTCTGCTGTTTCCAGGAGTCCCAAAAGTTGACAATCCTGTATTAAAGAATGATATAGACATGACTGGGAATGTGTCTCCAAGACTGAAGGAGAGAAGACATGAATACATTCTTGACGTTAGTGAGGATTCTCTTCCAAGCTATCCACTAGAGGAAGTCATTGGAATCATAACAATGGAAGATGTTATGGAGGAACTATTACAGGTAGAAGATTTTTTTTTGGGCCATGCATAGCTGACCCCTAATCAGGATAAGGCTTTGATGATGATGATGATATAGTGTCATGTATTTCCACAATAGCTTTAATCATTATTTGGTTTATGTGCTGTGGTTTCTATTTCTTTTCCTGTTAGTTCTTATTAGCATGTAATGCCTTGAATATATTATTCTTCACCTTTGTTTCCATGTCAATGTTACACTTAATCTTGTCGAATGGATCATGTGCATTTTGAGTTATGCCCCAAACACTACTGCTATCTGCCTGGTAGAATTTGTTTTTTGTGTTAATTGGTATAGGTGTTGAACATTGAAAGGTTAAGATAGAGTTGGATGATTGGATCTGCTAATATCACAAAGCCAACTATTTCCAGCTTCACTGCATTGACCTTAAATACACTTATATTTTGGTAGATGGATTTATAATTCCTTTTGCTTGTATTTTCTTTTGTCTATCTGGTTGTTGAATTAAGTGGCTTGCAGAAAACCTCTGGTACCAAATCTCATGTGTGTATCTGGCTTCCGGACTTGTGAGTGGGACTATCTCTGATTTATTGATTTCTCAGACGACTAGATGGCTACAAGTCATGTTCTCTTTAGAAAGACATCAGAACTTGTGAATATCAGGGAACATAGAAGAAATTATGCCTATATTTTCACTAACTCTGTACAGTGT
Organism: Warburgia ugandensis; assembly: GCA_035236585.1. NCBI lineage: Eukaryota > Viridiplantae > Streptophyta > Magnoliopsida > Canellales > Canellaceae > Warburgia > Warburgia ugandensis. Next base: position 35,505,716 of record CP141139.1, read on the forward strand.
CCTGATGCTCTTATTTTGATTGCATCTGAAGGAGGACATACTGGATGAAACTGATGAGTATGTAGACTTCCACAACAAGTAAGTAACTAGCTACAGCTATCGGTTTTGCAGTTTAAGTTTTGGTTGGTTTTAAGAGTTTCTACTTCTGTACTTCTTCCCAGGATAAAGATAAATATGCTACCCTCAAAAAGATCTTCAGCAAGATCTTCTGCTGCTTCTGTCTCTCATTTCGAGTGGCAAACTCCAGTGGCATCTCCACTTGCTTCATATCATCCCACTCCTATACTACGCTCGCCAATATCCCCGTATATACAAGTGCTAGGCCCAACACGAACTCTGTCTAGTTCGCCAGAAAAAGCTTTACCTGATTCTACATCGAGGCTCACAGGTCCTGGTCGCAACTCACCAGCCTCACCTCACGTAAGTGAAATATGCACCCCGTTCCCTTCCGCCTCAGTGGAGCATGAGGCTGATATGATTTTGTTTTATTTTAAGGAAAATGATAAAACCGCACCCTTCAATTGATTTACTCACGTCCCTTTTCTGGTCTTTTAGGTATTTAGTGATGTAAAAGTTGATTTTTACATTGCAAAACAGAAAAATCATTCAACAAATACCCAAAAAACTAGAAAGGGGATGCAGTATATCAATTGAAGGAAGTTTTATGGTCAATGCCGATTGAATTTCGTAGTCTGTGAAGAACTTGAGGTTTTAAGGCTACCAATCTTGAAATGTACAGTGGGTCAGTGAACTTCTTGAGTTGCTCCATGGTGAGAAAAATGTTAACGTTGATGAATGTTCGTCGTGAAGTAATCAAGTAACTTACACGATTACCTGCTTCTTTATGTAACAACTTGCGGCTTTCAGTTTTGGAAATTTCTGTCCTTCCCCAAGAAGGGTCTTGCTGGATTTGAGATGGTTGAGTAAACTGCTGCCCAACTTTTTCTGGGTAATTCTGGATTTTCGTGGGTGGAAACATAGACGAGGAATTTTCCAGAAATAGAGGGTTTACCTTTCGTAGAAACACTTTTATGATTTTCAGTATGCAATAGAGGAACTTGGACACGGTTTATAATCTGAAGGGTTGATCTTCTACTAATGGGTTCTGGGTTGTTGCTGTTGAGAACAATGGATTGTTGATCGAAAGCATCTGGATAGATGTTTGAGGAACCGTTCCTTTCAGTGATGCAACAATTGTTTCAGGTGGAGAAAAAGTTAGGTTATGATTAAGGAGGGATTGTTTGGAAAAAGCAGTTGAAGTTAACAGAGTGACCGTCTGTAATTAGGAGTTGATCGGTTTTGGTGGGTTGGTGAATTGAGAAGCTACCAAAGGTGTAGCGGGATCTTCCAAGTGCTGTAAAAATTATTCTGGTTGTTTGGTCGCCATTACAGCTGAGGACAATATTTCGAGCAAAATCACAGAGTCCTTCGAGCTCCGCAACTGATCGAGGTAGAAGGCAATATAAAATGGGGCTGATATTCCTACGCCCTTTGGTAATAACGCCACACCCTCCTTTGGGTCTCATGGTATAAAAGTCCACTTGTACTCTTAAAAATCAATATTTAAATTATTCAAATTTTTACTTTTTAATTATTTTTAATATCATTAAATTTTCTATCATTCATTATAGAAATGAAAAAAAAAGTAGAATCATATAAGGTATATGATTTTAAGATAATATCTCATCTACTATAGCTAAGATCAACGGTTTGAGATTGTAATGAAAATAGATCCCTTAAATAAAAATAATGTAAAACTTCAAAAATGGCCAAGACATTAGTGCTAAAGGGGTGTCGAAATATTAGCTCCCTATTAAAAGCCACGAAATAACCTTTTTGCACTTTTAAGAAGTCAAATGAATGAATAGCCATGGTTCACTTAACAATAATTAGGGCCGTCATGTAAAACTTTTTTTTCAAAAAACTTGGGTACTAATATAAGATTTTGAAAAAAGTTCAGGATAGTAAAGTTAAAAATTTCATAACTTAAAAGAAGAAAGCACTTCATTTTGTTGGAGTCAATTGATCCATCCTATTTCATATACACATGATAAAAAAATTACTGATTACCTTGCTATTTATGACTAAGCAGTAGTCGTAAAACATTATAGAATATATACAATTAGTCACAATTTGAGATAATTTCATTGTTTTTGGCAATTAACCAGCTTCTCTTAAGAAACTAGGATGCCACTTTGATCAGGAACATAATTGCTATAAAAATCAGGTCACGTGCTCACTTTTCTATGATATAATATCAAAGTTGATTTTCCATGGCAATTGCAGAGAACTTGTTGACAATACTGACTTAGTTATGGTTTTATCTATAGTATCTCAGCAACAAATTTGACAATCTTGTGCTTTTATTCTAGAGGTTTAAACCAACTTCAAGAGACGATTCGCCCGGTCATCATTCACTCTTATTGAGGACTTTTTTTTAGCTATCGGAGCAAACGTTTCCAGGTAGTCGATCCCATCCTGGCAAAAGGCCCGAGCCATTTGAAACGCTAATTACTGCAACATATTGTATACGCGACAGATAACTTTACTGTGATGATTTTATATAAAAAGTGCTGCTACATTAGAAATTCAAGTAGAAAATTCTCCCACTGGATATAAAAAACGAAACTGAAAATAGAAGTCCAACACTTACAAGTATTGATTGACGAAAGTTGATAAGTCAATGGATAATAATGATGTAGCCTATGAACTTTAATATAAGTGAAGAGAAGAGGTTAATGTTGAAGAGTTTGTCCCGTGATCCTATTAAAGGTGCTGAAGAATATGATCTGCAGATTGAGTAAATGTCTTCTGCCGCAGTGCTGCAAGAATGGCCTCTCCACCTGGTAGGTAATGGGTTTGAGGTGCTTATGGGTGTGCTTCCTCAACATTCAAAGAAGGAAAATATAAAAGTGAATCTGCAACATGATTACCCATTTAGTTTGCTTTAGGCTTCCTTTATATGCATGAATGATGTTAATATGGTATCACTTTAAGAGGCAAGCCTTATCTATATACTTATGAGTCCCACTAACAAACAAGGCACTTCTCCATTCAAGGAAGTACATGTTTTGGCCTACACGGAGATATCTGTGTAGAAGGGGAGCCTTGGCACGACAGTAGAGTTGTCATCGTGTGACCTTGAGGTCACGGGTTCAAGGCTTGGAAACAGCCTCTTGCAAAATGCAAAGGTAAGGTTGTGTAGGTCTGCCCCTTCCCCGGACCCCGCATATGCTGGAGCATCGTGCAGTGGGCTGCCCTTTTACGAAGAGATCTGCATATAGATCCATACCAATAAACTTGAATGCTGCTAACAGCTGAACTACATGACTTTGGTTCTATGCCAAATAGATATTTATGGGCATGTTTTAATTTAGTAAAACCAACAGTTCATATTTTTTTGACAAAAATCTAAGCATGGCTTCTTGTATGAAGGGCCTAGAAATGCCCAGTCATGACAATTAGTGTTGATGGAACGAGCTTGTCATTATCTGCCAGATTAACAAATTGGATCATGCCATGGAACGAGCTTGTCATTACCTGCCAGAAAACAAATTGGATCATGCTAACATGGCATATTTGGCCTCACAAGGTGTCCTTCCTTGGCACTTCTCGAAAGTATATTTCTACTCTTATTCTTAACTTGTACCTTTCTGTTTATAATTATAAAATGTATGGGCTTATGTGGGATTTTGACCAAACCACAGGTCACGTTGCATCTCTCTCTGTCTATTCTTTATCTTGAAGAATAATTTTCATTTGGTGGATAAGGAAGAGTCAGTCAATCGAGGCCTATGAAGCTAGAAAATCCTAGAGGAGCTTGTAAAGTATATTTAAACACAGTCGTCATCTGTCCATTCTGTCTTATGATATCAAGAACGCATTCTAGTGGTACCTTGGCCCTGTAAACTGTAACTTCATTCATTGGCAAAAATCACATCATCTCCATCTTACTATTTTGGCTATACTGGACTTATTTACTGAGCGTGCTCTAGTTTTCAGCTTTATATCATATTTTACAGAAGTTCTGGGTCATCTGATGGTGCAAGATCTACTTTCTTTATTGGTTCCACAGTATAATCTTCTTGCTAAAATTAATATTGCTTATGAAATTGGTCTAACAAGACATCTGTTTGTTTAGCAGGTCCCAATAAAACCGTACGAGAAGCTCCGGAAGCATGCTAGCTTGTAATGTCACTGCTTCTAAAGATGGTCTTGCAGGCTGATAAACAAGTCTGGAATTAAACATGTGTGGTCACTTCTACTGATTAGCTGATTATCCTATCCATATTGTGACCGACCCTTAATTGGGATAAGTCTTGATGATGATGATAATCCTATCCATATTGTGATGTCTCTTTTTAAGATAACCTGGGACTGGCCCTCACATAACGTTTTCCAGAGGCTTCTATGTCTGATCTCATGTGCTATTTTATGAAGTTAAACTTCATGTAAATCAGCTATTCTAAGAGTGAACATTTCAGACATGTTTAAGTCAGTTTTTTGGACCTAAACAGTAAAAAATAGATCACTGTTGACGTCTCATTTTTGTCACCGATTAGATGACTGTTAAGGGATGTTTTTAAGCCCTCAACAACATGCTAATTTATTGCATTAAGTTCTTATTATTATCAGATTCAGTTGCTGAAAGTTTAGGAACGCTTATTGCATCTAAAGTTTTTAGCTTTTCTTTATCGATTGAATGGAGTTTATGTTACTTCATGAGTAAGATTTTCTTGGACTGATTTGGGACTGTTGTAGCTCATTACTAAAATGCATTTTGAGCCCTTAGGTCAAAATTTTATGATTTTATTTACTATTTAACTAGTTTTCTTGACTATATTGTCTAAGTTACAGAAGATGCACAATCTAATGATTTAGTGGTGGCGAGCTTACTATTTAAATGATTCCAAATGTCAAACAACATTTTTTTTTGTGTTATTCTAAGAATGTTGGTTATGTTTCAAGCACGTTAGAACACTTTAATTAAAATTGAGAATTGAATTTGTTCTTTGCATTGATTTGCGATAAATTAAGCACTTAAAATGCACTAATTATCCAATAATTGTTCTTGCTGATTTTATATCATTTTATAAGCTGGATGTGAAAGAGTTTAGGTAGATACTCTAATGGCAGTGATGTAGTTTGTGTTAGGATGTACTTCCTATGACTGTCTTACACTCCAAGGTCATTGAACTAGCTGTTGAAACTTAGATAATATATATATAAATTACTCTAAGTTCTACTTGTGGGAAATACTTCATGTGCTAAAAGTTAAATTCTAGTGGGAATTGTAAGTCTTTGGTGATTCTTGAATTCAGCATCTTATTTGTTCATATGCTATTCTTAAACCATTATTTCTAGATGGTTGAAATTCTTTGCTAGATGTTAATGAGTAATGTATTCTTATTATAGTATGTTAGAACTTAAAAGTTTATTGTTTTTGTGCATGTTTACACTAGTGAGACAACATCTGCTTGCCATGGTGTATGTTATTTAAATGCATAGAGTTGTCTAAGTCTTGCTTTGTAATTGGACTGCATAATGGCCTCTAAGACAATTGCTTTCAAACTCAGGGAGACTAAAAAATTGAACTATCGCAAGTATCTCATGTGGATGCTGTAGATTTGTCATATCTGTCTTTAGGACTCAGTATGTGCTGGATGGTGTAATTAAAGAACTATTGCAGCCTAGTGACACACATATGGAAATTTCTAAAGGATGATGAGAAGGCAAAGTCAATTTTATTGATGTTTATAGAGCTGGATGTAGAAATTCTATTTGAGGGCCAATCCATTGCCCATGCCTTGTATAAGACTGTGGTTACCAAATATGGAGAATACTCAAATCTTGGTATTTCTCTTATGATTTTTGGAGATAGAAGCCCATAGGAGAGAGAAAAAGGACGTTGGTAGTTCTCCCATTTAAACCTAGCTACAACTAAAAGGCAAGGATCTTCTGAGACCAATTAGTTCCCTAAAGGAACCTTTGGTGGTAGGTAATGATAAAAGAAGAAGATCGGGCCATGATGGGTTTGTGACCAACTAGGATCCTAGGAAAGGCAAAGGTCACAACAATGATGGCAAGGCCAAAAAAGGAGATGTCATCTGCATGGTTAGTTATTGAGGCTCTTTTGGTAGGATCATATGAAAACTCCTAGTTGCTGGACTTTGTTGTGTTTTTGCTACTAATATTAATGAAATTAATCCTTCTACTTGTGATTGTTTGCTTTTTGAAGATGACTTTTGTTGTGGCATCTTAAGTTAGAGCATGTAAATAAGGATAAGCTAGAAAGAATGTCTTGGTACGCATTGATACCTTGCAAAACAAGTTGAACTTTTGTAAATAGTATTTATTTGGTAAAATGTTTGTTATTCCCTTTGAAAAGAGGAAAAGAGCTGATGAACTCCTAGCGGTTGTTCATTTTGATATCTATAGTCAACCAAATATTAAAATTGATCGAGGAATGATGTACTTTATTAATTTATCTATTCTATATTTGGATACATGTATCTTATAAGTGAGAAATTTGAGGTTTTAAATAACTTTAACGAATTAAAGTAAGGTATAAAATTAGGTATTAAAGTCCTGAGGTTTGATAAAGTGATAATACAATAATAATGTATTCAACTAATTTTGTAAAAGTTAGGGTATAGTACACCAATTTACCCTACCTTATATACCTTAGTAAAATTGAGTTTGTTGAAAGGCATAATCAAAATTGTTGGACATGGTTCAAAGTATGTTGAACCATTCTGAGTTAGGAACCACATTTTAAGGAGAGGCTCTCTCCACTGCGATGTATATCTTGAGCCTATACTATTGAGATAGTCAAAGTGACTTATTATGAATCATGGATTGGTAGGAAGCTAGATATAGCTAATCTAAGAGTGTGGGTGTTGGTGCTCATGTGAGAATACTGTATCAAAATAGGTCTAAGTTAGACCATAAAGGGTATAGGTTTCTAATACATCAATTTGACAAGTTAGTGAGAGTCATAAAAAGTAGAGATGCTTAGTTTTTAGAAAATGACTTAAATTCTAGAGTTTCAGTTAAAAAACTTGAACTATTTGAGGTAGTTGAACTTGAGGAGAAATCTAGTGATTCGGTTGAGATAATAGATTCAACTCATAATATCGATTTTGTAACTAGATTAATGAGAGAGAGAATACCTTCCACTTCCCCTAGGAATCATTTTATGACGTTAGGAGAAGAAGATATAATTATAGATGAACTTCCTCCAAGTGGTGAACCTCAAAGTTATTTTGAAGTGGTAAATGCTAAGGATGCTGATAAATGGCTCGATGCCATTCAGGAGGAAAAGAATCAAGTCTGGATATATAATGACCTAAGTGAAGGCAAGGTAGCCATTGATTGTAAATGGATGTTTAAGAAGAAATTGGAATACAATACTTCAATTGAGAAGTATAAGTCTAGGTTGGATGCCAAAGGCTTTTCTCAAGTTGAAGACGTCGATTATCATGAAAATTTCCCTTTGATTGCTACATATACCTTTATTAGGAATTTGATGGCGATAATAGCACACTTGGATATGAAATTGCACCAAATGTATGCTAAAAAGGCTTTCCTCAATGGTGACCTGGAGCAAGAGATCTTTATGGAGGTTCTTAAAGGTTTTTAGGATGAATCTCTAAAAGGTAAATTGTGCAGATTAGTTAAGTCTCCTTATTGTCTAAAACAATCGCAAATGCAATGACATCATACTTTAAAAAAGGTTATATTGGAGTGCGATTTTGAGTCCAACAGATATGACCATTGTGTATGCTCCATTGTCACTTAGAATATATTTAGATTGTTGTCATTTTATGTTGATAACATACTGTTGATGGGCAATGATCTAAATACAATTGTTAAAATGAAAGAATCACTTAGGACCTATTTCAAATGAAAGATTTGGGTGAAGCATCTTATATCTTAGGTATTAAGACAAAAAGATATAGGAAACTAAGAAACTTAGCTTGTCTCAAGAATGTATTTTGATCGGATCCTTAACAAATTTGGTGTTGTTGGGTGGAAACCCATGGACATACCAATCTATAAGAACACCTAGTTAAGTAATAAGATGGCATCCTAAAGTGCTGAGAATAGACTAGTTATGGAGTCTAAGTCATATGTTCTTGTAATAAGTAGTTTAATATATACCATGGCATGCACTAAACTAGTTATGGGCATTGTTGGTGGCCTTGTGAGTAGGTTTTAGAGTGACCTTGGTGTTTCTTATTAGAAAGTAGTCAATTGAGTATTTCACTACTTAGTTGGTAGACTCGGTACTAAGGATTTGAAGCTCAATTTTTAGGTAGATGAGCATGTACCTCTCAGTTTGTGAATTTCGATGATGCATGAAACTTGAATGAGAGGAATCCACAGTGAGATATGTGTTTATGTTTGATGTTACTACGGTTTCATGGAACAACAAGAGGCAAAAATCCATTGCCAAGTCCACCATGGAGGTTGAGTTTGTAGCTTGTAGTTTAACTGCCTCAAAATATGTCTGGATTCAAGGTTTACTAATGAATTTGAAGCTAGATATGTAACTGGATGTTCTAAGGTATGATAACTTAGTTACTGCTTACACGCTTTGAAATGCGGAGGTTAGTTCGAAGGGCAAGCATACAGAGATATGTTTTCCATATGTGTTTGACATTCTATGGAAGAAGATAGTGACTGTGAATCATACTCTTACTTCCATGATATTGGCTGATCCATTGAATAAACTTAACAACAGGTTTCTTTTTTTGACATAGGCACTCTCTGACTGATAAGTTTCTTGTATTTTCAGATTTAATTGACTAACAGGGAGATGCTGGTCCTAGTAGTCAATTAAACCATAGGATCAATTTTACTCTTGGGTCAATAAGTTTGATCAATGTTTAATCATCTAAGTGGCTTGATCAACTATTAGATGATATGTATGATTGAGGTTCTTTTAAAGGAACATGTTTAGGTCAATTAATGAATGGGCTTTGTATTATTTCTCCTTGTTTAATTAGAACCTCTATATAAACTTTTAAAATTTCAGTCCTAGGATCACATGTTATCTAATAAGTATACTAATTGGAAACTCAATCCAATTAATAACATAGTCCAATTAGGAAAGAAACCCAAAAACACACCTATAATAGGAAAGAAACCCAAAAACCCACCTATAATAAAGCAAGAGAGGAAAAATTGATTACTCTAGCTTCCAAGAGGGTGCAATATCAATTTTTCCCTCCCTTGGTGGAAGATAGTGAGCTAGGTGATCAAGTTTTTATTAATCCAACCCGGTGCTATAATTATCTAGTCTTAGTACATGCTATTCAAGTTGATCAAGAAGAAGCTTTGTGAAGTTTACGTTTGTCTGCATGAAAATATCTCTTTGTTCTTTGTTGTGCTTTTTATCTCTAGTTTATGGTTAGAGATTGTTGATTAAGACGGATGCATGAGGAACTCTGTCGGTCAAAGGACCTAAGAACTATGTATACATAGATCTGGAGTATTATTTTGTTTATCATGCGATTTAATCTATAATTAGAGATTCTCTATGTTTTTGTTTTGCATGTAATATAAGTAAACCATTGCTTTAAGTAAAATGTTTATATGGTCATTTTATTCTTTTATTGCTTAGTAGCAAGACGCGCAAAATTAAAGAATGAGCATGTTTTTCCATTCTTCTATCAATTGCCTTTCACAGGCATGTGTAGATTTGCCTTGTGAGTGGAGAAACTTGTGCAGAGAGGGTTACATCGTTCAGTTTGAGTTCTATGACAGAAGTAACAAGAACCCCAGTTTTTGTAGTTATCTAAACAGTTCATTTTATATGCCCCCTCCCCATGCATAAGAAACTCCTCCGCTGGGTCATGCTAACTACTATTTTTCTTTGGTCGAAGATGGATGCCAATGAAGTCCTAGTAGGGCCGGCCTCTTCTGTGGTACCTAGTAGGCAGGTTCGAGGTGCTTATAGGTGCGTGCCTGTGTGGTTAACAATATTCCAAAAAATAAAGGCCCGGAGGTCCAGAATAAATCTTGACTGGATGGAGGGCTAGGAATTAGAATCTCTTATGTATCAGAGCTTGGAGTGAGATCAGTTCCAAATGAATGTTTTGGATCACCGAATTCTGGTCACTATAGTTTCTCCAAGAACCGTTCATTGATCACATGCAAAGTCTTCTATCAAAGAAAGTTAAAACTAAGTCAAAACATAAGATCCTCCTCCTCCTCTCTCTCTGCTGTTGTCCTCATAAGTCTACCTTTCTATTTTCTCGAAGGCCATCAAGTCAAGCTTCAAACCTTGTTTTCCTTGTTATACTGTAAAATTTGAATATTTTCCCAGTCAGTGTAGCTGTTATACTTGCCCAGTAAGTTTTACTCCTGTCATCCCTTCTAGAAGAAGATGAAATTCCCTCACCAATTCTTTCCTACTTTTGTTGTGTCTATTACTTTTAATTGCTTGCCTTCCAAGCTTAGCTCTCTCTCAATATTAAAAAGGACTCTTTGCTATTTCGTAGCAGATATTTTGTCACACCTGCAGACTCTGGTCATTTATCAAGAATAGGATAATCCACCTCTTAGATAGGTCGTCCATCAAAATGATCTTGTCCGTTGGATGAGTATAGCCACTATTTTTTCAAGTCAAAAGATGGATGGTTCAAAAAGCTGTCAGGAAGCAACAGTGAGCAATCCTGATAATCCAGTGGTGAAGAGTTAAAAGTATCGCCTCCGTAGAGTCTGACTCAAAGATAAAAAGAAGATTTTGGATCACCGACCCTCTGCAGATCATATCTGTTGTCCTCCCGCGCATGCGTCATACAATTGTCTGATCCACCAAATTGACAATCTGGAAGAGGTGAGTCCTTGACACAACGCTCATGGAGTGAATTCATGCGACCCAATGAAGTGGTTCTTCAATTCTTCACACCACATGACTATATCTTTTATTTTTTATTTTTTTGTTACAGTGAAGATTAATGGAGCAAGCTACTTAGAACCTTGTATCCTAATGCCTATATCTCCTTGAGATGTCGTCAAGACTGTATTAATGAGTTCCCCAACATTCACCTTTTCCATCTTCCTAGGGTTAGTTCAGACCACCATCCAATCTTTTTGAAGTTTGGATGCAATGAAGACAATAAGATTTCTTACCCTTTCAGATTTGAAAACATGTGGCTTGACCATTCGCATTTCTTTCACATCCTTAGCACTGGCAACAAAGGACAGGCTCCCCCAACTTTGCTTTATTTCAAAATCTTGATTTTCTAGGAAAGCACTTAACAGTTGGAATCGAACAACTTTAGGTGATATCAAACCCAGGATAGATGAACTTTTCAATGAATTAGATGTGACCAAACTCCACAGGCATCTACCCCATTGAAACCTTGGATGAGTAGGAGATGCAAATTCTTGCGAATCTCCATAATATCCTACTTCAACAGGAGGTCCAATGGGCATATAAATCTAGGATCCAATGGTTAATGCAAGAAGACCTTAATACTATGTTGTCACAATGACTAGGCGAGCAAGATCAAAGCTTAAGGAATCTAGGATGACTATGGTCAAACACTTCACACACAGCAAGAAATCTCAGATTTTGTTCAAGGAGCCATTTTCTTAAATTTTTTGAGGATTCCTCAAACATTCAAAATTTCACTCTTCCCCATCTGATTAAACATAAGGTGCAACCCCAAGAAGCTTTGTAACTCCCATCCTCTTTCTCCATTCAATAGTGTAAAACAACTTTATTCTCAATGAAATCATCAAAATCCTCGGGACCAGATGGCTTCAACGTGACGTCATTCAAAGCTGCTTGGGAATTAAGTGATGGAGGTTGCCAGTTCATCCATTCTCTTTGGCTACCTGCTCAAAGAATTAAATTAGATGTCAATGTCCTCCCAAAAGAGCAGAAAGCAGACCAGATTTTCCAGATTTAGACCAATCAACCTCTACAATGTGATCTATAAGATCCTTGTAAAGGTCCCAGCAAATAGGCTTAGACCATTGCTTAAGATGCATATCAATCCCAATTAGATAGCCTTCATTGAAGGGAGGAACATCCAAGACAATGTCTTTCTCACTCATGAAATCCTCACCTTTTTTAGAGTTTAGAAGAAAAGTGGAGGAAATATGTCTTAAGATGGACCCCCATAAGGCTTACGACAGCCTTAACTAGAATTTCCTTACCCAAGTCCTTCCAGCCTTCAGATTTCACCCTAGACGGATCTCTCTTGTAATGAGTTGCGTATCCACAGTTAAGCTTTTGGTGTTAGTCAATGCAAAGCCTACTCTGTACTTTTCGCCCGAATAGGGACTGCAATAATGAGATCCCTTCTTGTCATGCATCTTTGTTTTGTGCGGAGACGCTCTCCCTCAGCTTGCACCAAGCTATAGAGGAGAAAACTCTTGATGCGCCGAAACTTTTTAGAAACAACCCAACTATCTCACACGAACTTATGCAAACAATCTTCTCATTTCTCAACCGCATTCATGAAAAATAAATAAGAAATTAAAAGACGTCCAAAAGTTTTGGGCAATGAGTACGGACTGGTGGGAAAACCAAACTAGTGATCAGTTACCTTCTTGGCCAATGTCTCATTTACCTGTCAGCAATTCCTTCATATAATTCTTAAGCTACACCAATCCTTGTTTCAAGATAAATATTTAGGACTACCTCTCCTAAATTGTAGGCCATCTGGTCAAGCTGTTTTGTGAATCAAGGATAGAATTCTTGCAGGTCTCAATGTTGGAAGGCTCAATTACTATCTAGAGCAGGGAAATTGCAATTAGTCAAAGCCTGTATAGAGGGCCTCCTAAACTATGTGTTTTCTTATTTTCGAGTTTCTAATTTAACAATTTCTCAATATGAACAACTTCAAAGGAACTTCATTTGGAAGTCAGGGAAAACATACAAAGGAACACAATTGGTGGATCGGGATAAAACGGCAGTCCCGGTGCACGAAGCTCCCGCTTATGTGAGGTTCAGGGAAGGGACGGACCACAAGGGCCTATAGTGCACAGCCTTACCTTGTATTTTTACAAGAGGCTGTTTCCACGCCTTGAACCCGTGACCTCAAGGTCACACAACAATAACTTATGTTGTTGCGCCAAGGCTTCCCTTCAATTTGGATTGGAGGTTTGGCATTTGAAGCATTCCAAGAAAAATTGGGGTGGAAAATCCTGTCAGGTGAGGATTCAATTTGGATATAGTTTGTTAAGGCCAAGTATCTCTCCAAACAATCTCTTTTTCAATGCAAGGGAAGGTCCTCAGATTCCATAGCATGGAAATCCAATTTCACCACTAGGGAGTTTCTTTGACCCAGGAACTGTATGGTACTTGTGTTGATTGTTTTACTACAAGTGCACAAGCTATTGTAGTGTAGTTGATGCAAGTACGGGTCGATCCCACAGGGACTCAACTTAAAAATATAGAGTTTAAATAAAATTTAATTAAAGAAAATAGCAAAAACTAATGCTTAGATCCATTTAATTGATAAAAATTACAGAATTCTAAATTCAAAAAGATAAAAAAAATTTAACTAAAAAACATATAAAATCTACTTCCCTAGCTTGATCACAGCCAATTTCTTCAAATATGATATTATCAATGTCAATCAACATAAATCTCTCCAAAATATCCTTGATTAAAAATCCAATTGCTAGATTATTCAGATTCTCCAAAATTTTAAAGATCTATACTAAAGCAGAATTTTGCATTTTGGACAATTTAGATTAATTTTTGAATTCCAGATTGAAGATTAAAGACGTTGGATAAGCTAAGAAATGTCCTAAAAAACAATATGAAAATTTATTGAAAATATAATGAGAAATTAGAGATGTCTTGTTTGTTAAGGGTAAACCGTTCGATCAACATATACATCACCTTTAAGCATTAAATGTGCCTTAAGAATGCAATTAAAATAATAAACTAATGTAAAGCCCTTAAAATGCAGTAATTATCAAATATGATTTCTATATGCAACTAGTCTATCAAACAATGCAAATGCAAGCCCTAATCTAAAAATTAAAAGGAATGAGGGATACTTACAGTGGAGTTTCTGATGAAGATTAAGTATAGGTCATCTTATCTCACATTTGTCCTGTATTATCCAACTCTTTTAAAATTAAAATTAAAATTACAAATTACAAAAGGGCCTCACTATAAGATTTACTCAAAAGAAAAGAAAATTTCTAATATAGAAAAGCAGAGAAATTTCTATTTTGATGTAGATTCACTTGCAAATTTCCTCCACTTTCCTGTTTTCTTGAAAAAAAAAAAGAAGAGAAATAAGTACCAAATTTAGGAAATAAGGTGGTTATGTACTAAAAAAAATATAATTAAAAATTACACCTAAAATGCTAAAAGTATGCAATTCCTAATTTTTTTTATTTTTTTGTATTTTTTAATTAAATTTTATAAAAACTCAGTTGTGGATCTTTGGCAATAGCACTAAAAACTTATTGTTTAACAGCAAGTACACGGACTTCGACGTGTTTAATTAAATTAAATTTTAATTATTTAAAAATTAAATAATAGAAATTAATAGAAAGAGAAACCAAACTTTAGATGTATTTAATCAATGAAATTATAGAGGTCTAATTCCAGAAAGAAAAGAAAAAAAAAAAAACATCGACTAAAACTAAAACTAAAACTAAGGAAAAAATAAGAAAAATCTATTTCTCTAACTTAAGTACTGTCAAATTCTTCAATTCTGGTATCACAAACTTCGATTCGACTTCATCAGTGTCTTCAATATATCCTTAATTAATTATTTGACAGATGAATTTGTCAAATTCTTCAAAATTTCAAAAATCTAGTCTAATTAAGAAAGTTAAGAATTAATGGCTTGGATATGATTTTAGAACTCAAATTGAAGATCAGGAATAGTAATCAAATTAGAAACTATCCTAAAAATAAGTTCTAAAAGTTAATTAAAATTTTGAATTAAAACAAACAAGAAATTAGAGGTTTCCAGTGGTTAAACCAAAACTTTTGATTTGGTTAAAGAGGAACAGATAAGATAGTTTCTAGATTAACCACGGAATAACACGGAATGTGAATAACCAAAACTGAAATAACTCAAACAAATTTCAATAGGCAATTGGCCAGCAAACCAATGTTGAACTAGTCCTGAGCATTGGTGGCTCGCCTGAGCGGTGTGTGTGATGAAGATAGAGCATGCCTGGGCTTTGCTCTGCTCGATGAAGGAGATGAGGCCTGGTACTGGACTGGGCAAAACGATGAAAGATGGAGGACGCCTGGGGTGCTATAGGAGAGGCCAATAGAAGATCGGTGGAGAGTAGGAACGAAGAGACCGGTGCGGTGAAGATCTGCGGTTGACGACCGGTGTTGGGAGTCGGGCGGTGCTATGCTCGCTAGTGGCTAACAAAGAAGAGTGTGTCAAGCAAGGTGAAGAAGGTGCGGTAGAAAATCTGGGAGCAGATGAAGGATAGAGAAAAAGGACACAGGAAAATTGACGCTTGGCAGAGATGACTGGTGACAATGGAGAGAAGCAGGGAACTGCTTTGGTTTGGACAGAGGAGGGAGAGCGTGAGAAGGTGGTTCGAGAACAACGCAGGGTGGAGGAGTAAAGGTGCAGAGGATGTGTGGTGAGCTGTGATGCAAATGGAGGCTGGGCTGGATTGTGCAGGGCAGACAAGGGGCAAACGACGGTGCGGTCTGACAGAAGATCAACGACCGAGCTTGTGCGATGGGGAACTACGCCGTCTGCAGAGGTTTGAAGAGGCTGGCGATGGGGATGGAAAGAACCGGGCGTGGAGGAGCTGGGCTGTGCCAAGCAGAGGTGATGGCTGGAAGAAGGGAGGACCTGAGAAAGAGAACGTCCAGCTTGGGGAGGGTGAAGAAAGAGTTGGAGCTTAAGGGAGAAGGGGACACAGTGAGGAGTTGGGATGGTGGTGTTGCAGAGGAGGCTAGGCAGTTGGTGCGGCCTGGGACGACCGATGATGGGTTTGGTGGTTGATGTAGGAGAGAGAGGGTAAGGAAGCAGAGAGGGAAAACGTGAAGGCAAAAGGGAGTCAGGAACCTGTAAAGAAGAGAGAAGCAGGGGAATTGGTGTGGTGTGACGATGGAAGAGGGCTGGCTGTGCGATGTTGATGAAGCAGGAAACGCGGACTGGATCTTGGGTTCCGATGATGGGTTTGGTGGTTGATGTAGGAGAGAGAGGGTAAGGAAGCAGAGAGGGAAAACGTGAAGGCAAAAGGGAGTCAGGAGCCTGTAAAGAAGAGAGAAGCAAGGGAATTGATGTGGTGCGACGATGGAAGAGGGCTGGCTGTGCGATGTTGATGAAGCAGGAAACGCGGACTGGATCTTGGGTTCCTGCTGGAAACCGAGAGATGAACAGAGAAGAGGTAAAGTGTGAAACAAAGGAGTCAATCAGGACAGGGTAGATGAAGCATGGGAGAGAGAGAGAGAGTACGAGAGGGCGGCGCACACTGGATGGAAACAAAAGCAAAGGGGAAATAAAACTAAACTAAAAAAGACTACCCAAAAACTCCAAACTCCCCTAAAATCCTAAGACTCTCCTTCTTATATATTTCCTCCTTATCATATCTCTCCCTCTTTCCTTTAAGAGTTAGTTTTCTATTAGAAAACTTTCTCTTCTTCCCAAAATCTCATCTATAGTCCTTTCCTTATTAAGACTCTTTCAGCCCTTGTCTTATTAATCTTCAAGATGATCTGCATCGTTGAAATTCAATTTAATCTATTCATGCCTCTTTTGATCAATTTGTGTCGTTGAATATCTATTTGAGTCATCCAATCCTCCTTTAGTTGATCTGAAGACCAAAGACTAGTTAGAGTCATCTAAATCATACATTAAGCATCCAATTAGCTCAAATGATCATTTAAAGGTTAATTTTGATAATTTACGATTGGATTGTCAATTTGAGTTAAAATTTATATTTTATTTAAAAATTATTCAATTAATGAATTAGATAGTCTAATTAAATGCTAAAATAGGAGTCTTTTGGCCAAAATTAACATTAAGCCTTAATCAAACTATCTTGCATTGTGCAATTGCTAGTAAAGAAGAACATGATAAAGAAAATTGGAATAAGCTAAAAGGGATGAAAATGTAATTAAAATTATTGCTTGAGGGGTGGAATTGGAATTTAAGAAAAAAAATTGGTTTGAGAGAGAGAGAGAGCTCATTGCTGGTCTCTCCTGGTTGATCGTTGGAGTCGATCGGGGAAGGGAAAGGAGCAGTGCTGTCTGGTTTAGTGAGGAGAGAGGAACGGAGGAGGAAGCAGAGACACTGTGAAGGAGAGAAGGAGGGAAGGGGGGAGGAGATGAGCTGCAGCAGAGGTGAGGGAGAGAAGATGGAAGTGGAAACAGAGGGGAGTAGACTGGCTTGGTGCGGTGAAGTGGCAGCAGAGAGGTATCGGAGCAGAGAAGGAGAAGCAGAAGCTAGGCTGGTGAAACAATGACAGACGAAGGAGGGAGCTAGGGCAGGGTCGGTGTCCGTCTCAGGTCAGTGATGAGAGAGCCGGAGAGAAGAGGGGTAGTGAAGGAGGGAGTTGGGGCAGGGCCGTGGCAGAGGAAGAACAGTGCGGTGAAGGCCTGGGATTCTCGACAAAGGTAAAGAAGGAAGCCAAAGAAGGAGGGGGGTTGCTAGCTTCATGCGGTGAAGCAGAAAGAGGGAGAGAGGTGCAGGCGAGTCTGGCTAGAGGGGAAGGAGAACAGGGGGGACGAGAGAAAAATGAGAGATTGCTAGGGAGAAGGAAATGGTCGGGTGAGAAAGTTGGGTCCTGGGAAGGTTCTCGACTCCCTCCCCTTCTACCACAGTCCAAAAAGCTCCCACTTGCCTGCTTCCCCCTTTAAAGCATCTCACCTTCTAAATTTTGGTTTTCACCATTCCACCTTCCCTTTTTTATTTAGTTTTTACTTTAAAAATTGCAATTTATCTCCTTCATCTTAGCAGCTTTCTTTTCTAGTTTGGTTTCCAATTAGGAAACCATCCCATCTTTATAGTACTTTTGTAGGAAGATTTGGACCGTTAAAGAGCTATCTAAGCCACAATCTCATTGATCTACAAAACAAAAGATCAAATTAGAGTCATTTAAACTATACATCACCTCTCTGATTAGCTCTGATGATCATCTGACAGTTAAATTTTACAAATTAATAGTTGGATGGTTAATTTGAGCTAAAATTCATATTTTCTCTAAAATTACAAAATTAATTGATTAGTTTATCTAATTAAATGATAAATTAGGTGTATTTTTACTAAAATTAAACACTTAACAACTTGGATAAGAGAAAGATATTGATAATTGGAAGGGCCTTTGGATAGGAGACCATCACCTTAAAAATCTTATTGATGAGTACATCTCTCTAAATAGTTAACATCGATCTCAAAGTCTCTAACATAATGGACAAGGATGCTGTTGGAACCAACAAATGTTTCAACATTGGCCCCGACAGATCATTGACCTCATTGCAGAGGAATGAATTATCTCTAGGGATCTTTTGGTACGAAAGAGTTGAGTGCTAGCAAGACGGTCTAGTTCACTGTCAAATCATCATATTTGATACGTCAATGGGTGGGCTCAAACAACCACCACCGAAGAAATAATTTGGGCACTCAAAAGGCAAACCTGAGTTAAGACTTTCCAGTGGCTATGGGCTGGAGGGAACCCCCCATCTAAAATGTCACAATTTGGGGCCCAAATGCCGCACTCTATAGATGTCATTGTGTCAAGATCATGAGACGACAAATTGTCATGCCATTTTTACTTGTCCAAGAATCTATCCGTAAGAGAGAAGTTGTGGAATGAATTTCAAATCATTCCACCATCTCTCTCATCCTCTGTCGAACTCATCAAGTTTCTCCTTCACAATCACTACTTCGGTCCATTTTGATTCTATCAAGCATGCCGGGTTCTATCAAGCGTGGTCCATTTTGGACTACTAGAAACTCCACTGTCCATTCATCTACAAGATTCCAGCCAGAATGTATTTGGCAATCTACCATTGCTTCTATTCAGGAAATTGCAAACATCGACCACTGTTCTAAACTTTTCTCTCTCGCCTAAAAGGATTTTCTTAACACGTGAAAATAGGTTGGACTTTGACTGCACTGCCCAACTATTACCTAGGTTAAATGGAACCCATCAGACAGGTAAATCTTTAAACTTAATCTTAATGGGGCTAGCAAAGGAAATCTAGGTACTGCAGCTGCAAGAGAATCATCTGCAACGTCCTAGGATAAGCTGTAGTGGCTTTTAGTATCACTTTGGACACAAAACGAACTATATGGAGTGATATATGTTAATTTTTTGTTTAAATATCACTCATGAGCTTGCATCTCAATACTTACAAGTAGAGGGCTCTCAAATCGTGATCAACCAATTTTAATCTCTTCGGACAATAGCTTTGGGAACGAAGGATGATGGAGCTACAGTGAGACACAAAGGACACTGATCAACTAATTTTTATCCTAGAACAGTGTAACTCTTTATCTCGTTTTATTTAATCCTTGTTTTTCAACCAGAAAAAAAGAGGAAAGAAAGCTTCCTAAAGGGAAAAGTGCCACCAGGAACCTTCCTCGAGCATAACAAAGAAAGATGCCTGGTTATCTGTGACAAACTTCGCTAGTCATAGCTATTTGTTACATCATGCTTTTAACCTTTTTTGAGCTGGTGATAATAGGAGAGCACCTAAGGTCAGGCACATTGAATTTTCCCTTCAGATCAGTACTTACTAGGCTTACGATCAGGCAAAAAGTCAAAATATTTCCTAAGCCGCCCTGTAACTTGTTATAAGAAATAGAATGAAAAGCTCAAGAGATGCAGGCGACCAAGAGCGAGGGTCTACTCCTCTAGGTGCTGTCCTAGAGAATTTTTTTGGGAGATGTAAACTATTAATTATGTTTGGCATATAGAGATTAGGCAACCTACCAAAAATTAATGCATTTGGATGATTTTAACCATGTGTTTAGATCTTTGAACAATAAATAAAAATGGATGGTCCAAATCGTTTACCCAAAGAAAATAAGCTAAGAGCATCTAATGGCTAGAAAAATTGATTTCTAGCCTATCTAAGCCATTCCCAACATAATGAATATCTTAGATTTGCAATATAAAACAAAATGACAAAAAGTAGTGCCCATAGGAGTAGATGCTAAGAGTGCAAGAGGTCTGGTTCGAGTCTGGTTTCATGGAAAACTATTACTGTGCCATTAAAATTTTACATTTTTTGATACCATATCATTAAGATTTTACATTTCATAGTATCGTACCATTCTTAAGTTCAATTCCTAGTCTAAAAACTATTCTGTATCACCAGTTTCAATCTGATTCTCAGGTATTTAATGTTTCTACTTATAAAGAAAAAAATTACAAAGGTCAAACAATTAAGATACCAAAAGGTAAGTTATGCATTATTCTTATTTATTTGATTAGTTATATATTTGTTATTTTACTACTATACATACAAATAAGAATACAATATAAGAAATAACATAGAAATGAAAAAAACATCATATTGGTACCTATAGTATATAGAAGCTAACTATGACATGAATTCAAAACAGCAAGCAATTAGATTTAGGTGTTTTGGCTTTTGGGGAGAAAAACATATTATGGACTTTGGTTTCCCATTTTATAGTAGTCCTTGTGAACAACTAAGAGTCCATATTTAGGGATGAACTAAAATGGGTTTTTCATAAATAATTACTATATTTAATACTAATTTAAATTTAAAATAAATTAAATATATACATAATTTTAAAATACTAAATAATAATAATATTTATTAGATATAAGTTATTATATTATCCTCTAATATATTAAAGTTGAAAATAATATTATAAGGATATTTCTGTATGCTAATTAATATTTGTGTGGATCCACACCATTAAAGTTGCAAATCACTAGAGGGTTTTGGTTCCATGTCAAATGCATACTCATCCACAATAAACATTTCAATTAACTTACACATACAAATAAAAGTACATGTTAGGTCCCCCACTATGGTGATCCAATCTCTTCATTTGCTAAAGGCCCCGTCTTGTATAAGTTACAACCCAGAAATCTTCTCATCAGCTGATCTAACCATTATTATTCAAGTTCATAAATGGATTACTAAGTTCAAAACACTGATAGTTAAGTCCTGATGAATCAGTTTAATGAAAATATAATGTTTCCGAAGTCCAACAGTTTAGTTACGTATTAGATTAATGGGTTATTCTTTTATCATGGTAAAGATGGCTCCATAATGCAATATCAGGGAGCTCTAATCCATCACAAAGTTGAATGTTCTCCTGATTGATTATATTTTAATGCGATGAATCCTTTCTTCAAGACCATTAACTATGCGTTCCAAGTGTTCATGTGAAGGCCATTTGTTAAATGGCTAAGTCCAGTTCATGTGAACCGTCCATGATGGGATTTGCCAGCAACACAGTTTAAATAATCCATAGTATATACTACCGTATGCTCCAACCATTGCTAGCTTGTAACTGACAAAAAAAAACTGCTTTATGGAAATTTGTTAATGGTGAATGAACTAAGATGGCTCGTCCACTAATGGTCAGTTTGGCTGTTACATTGTATAATGGACTGTCCCCACATTGGCTTTATGTTTGTCACACCTATATGGCAATTCTTGACATGAATGTAAATTCTACCCTGAAAATCCAAACCCGCCAAATGATTCACAACTATCTTATAGCGCCTCTAAATGGATGGTTGAAAAAGAAAGACAAGAATATAAGAGAAATTATGGGATGAATATCCACATTAAAAGCCTTGTAAGATGACAATATGATACTTGTTGGGTTTTTCTTTTCTTTTTCTTTTTTTTCTCATCCAAATCATACTTCTGAATTGTCATGCATCTTTCACGATCATCCAGTAAAATAAGTTCCGGCCAAAACAAAAGCGGCAACTTGAACCTGCAACCAAGCGAACTCAGAGAAGTCATCTGCGACCAACTACACTAAACATTTGTTGTCCTAATTTTATGTGTTATAGTTGCCCAGTAAGTATTAATGAAATTAATCCCTTGTAAAAAAATGTGATACTTTTTTTATTGGATCTGTCCGTTTCTGTACATTTTTCTGTAACTTAGTTTTTCATCCAACTTAATTCTCTCAATATTAAACCGGTTCTAAGGACATTTTATCTTGTTAATTTCGGAAATAGAATCATTTAGCAAGGATCATGACTTCGTGAAGTTGTGAACTGTCTACGCGTGAAGAAAAATACACATTACCACGCTCCTGAAAGTACCTGCTGGGTGGAATTGAAGCCGCTTTCAGCTTCCAGATAACACGTTGGATGGGTAATACCTAATACCCCATTTAGGAAGAGTTTGATACAGCGCCTACATATCTAGAACCTGACCTAGACGAGGAACGCCTTCAAATCGTCAACCAAGTGGAGCGCATGTCCTGTGACGCTCCCCTTAGTATACACGCAGTCTCTACTTCATGCCACGGTTGACATTCTGGAAGAAATTGGTCCCCAGAAGAACGCTTCAACAGGCGACATAAATACGGCTTAGGACATGAAGAAGTTGCTGAAGACCTCAGATGCTCCCATCTTTTGGTAATCCTAAAGCAGACATCAAGTAGACCTCATCGTAGATGGCCCAGGCTTTAGAAGTCTTAATTTCAAGATTTGGCACAACAGTAAAGTTGACATCATGTGACCTTAAGACATGGAAACAGTTTCTTGCAAAAATGCAAGACAAGGCTACATACTGGAGACTCTTATGCTCTGTCCTTTGACCAAAACCTGCATATGCTGGAGCTTCGTGCACTGGGACTACTCTTTAATCTGTCAAGCTCTGATGCACATTTGGCCACAGTGCATAATTCCCAAGAAAAGCTTTTGCAATGCTCCTATACATGTAAATAAAGACGCATAACTCCCACAGAAAAGCTTTTTGCAATGCTTCTATATCTGTAAACAAAGATGCATAGCCAAAATTACAGTACTTCATTGGTGACCAAGCTGTGCATCAGCTACATCCTATTTTAGTTTCTGTTTGCTTCGTAGAAAATTGACGAAAATTAATTTCCATAACAAAAGGAATTCTCTATGAAAAGTGTTTCAAATATTACAATTGAATTAAGCCAAAGAAGCCAAATTCTTTGAGCCAAAGTTGGTTAGGGTCACTCATAAATCTATCCTGACCCGACCGATTTCCATCCTTAGGTGCTAATCAGTAGTCACTTCGAAACCTCGCGTCGATGGGAAGCCCACTCTTTTCTGCCAACTACTGTCTATCTAGAAGGCTTTTGGCTTCCAGTTGGGATACAATATGAAGTGTCTGAGCGAAGGCCTTGTAATTCCGCCTCGCTAGAAAGTCTCGTCCAATGCTTAGGTCTAGGTTGTAGGCGCCCATGACTGGGTTATGCGGTATCTATAAAACCCAGCTTGCCCACTAAAGGTTTTGAAACTAAATATGTAAATGATAAATAATACTTTTGTCCTCTACACAATATTAGATATAGTTACAAAGTTTGGGTTCGTGAATAAATGGGTAAGAAACATTTATAAAATTTGGTAAATGTTTATACCTAAATTTACAGATATATTTGGGTTAAGTAAAATTCTATTACAAGGCTGAAATTTCATTTATTCAAGAAGGCAAGGAAAGGCATCACATTCCGCGGTCTCATCGTCTTCCAGTATGATATGAGCCGGGACCTTAGCTGCCAACCTACAGCTACTACTTGGAACCACGAGCAAAGATAGAAATAATCCCAATCTTCCACCGGCATAAGAGGTACAACTCTCCCGACAAGCCCAGAGCTTCTGACTTGGGAGCTTTCCATCTAGATGAGCGGAGACAAGTGAGATTAGTCTTCTGTTTCAAGTGACTAGGGCTAGTTTTGGTGCACAAAGCTCCCGCATATGCAGGGTACAAGGAAGGAGCAGATCACAAGAGTCTATCATACATAATTTTACTTTGCATTTTTTCAAGAGATTATTTTCACACCTTAATCCTGTGACCTCAAGGTCACGCGACAATCCCCTTCAAGTGAATGCATTTGCAAAAAGCCCACTTAATGAAATGATAATAAATAAACAAGAAAAGACTAATTTCGGATAACACAATACTGAATATAAATAGTTTAGAATATCTTGTTACTTTAAAATATATTAACCTGTAAACAAATAGTCTCTTGAGTTATTGAGAATAAGTTGGGACACCAATAATTTGGGACTTTTTCCTTTTAAAATTCAATTATGCAGACAATTTTGTAATGATATTGAAACAACCAAAATGATGAGTTGGAGTGATAAAACTCTAACAGCGTTGCGTATTTTTCAATCCACTCTCGATGTTGTTTCTTCTCTGCTGTAATAACTGATTTGAAGATAATGAGCCATCCTCATCAGGACCATTGACTATTTTTCTATCCGTGGAAATCTTTAACATGACCGTCCTCGGTGGGGCTCACCAGCGAAAGAGTCTAAATTATCTTACATTGAACCGTTCCTAGCTTACTTGTAATTGACCTGAAGTTGTTTGGTTCTAGCAACCATGGACCGACTGAAATATTTACTTGGGACTTCAAGATCAACAGATCTTGAATATCTAACTGCTGGCTTTCAACTAGATGGTAAAGAAGAAAAACATTAGGTGTTCCACGTTCAAGGGTTCCCATTTAACATCATCAAGGTTTTGGGTAGAACCCTTCACATCCGATCAACTTATGTGCGATAGGATATTGCAAGTAGCTATTAGCCTACTAAGAATCCACGGAGGTGCTGTGCGGCATCAATTACTATATGAAAAATGCTCTAAAAGAAAATTGAAAAAGAATTATGGAAAGGCTTTTAGCTTAAGAGTTTAGCAACCTCATTTTTTGAGCTTACCTTTGATCAAATGTGTTCATCTCATTGCTCAAAATTTAGATGTCTTATAGATCAAAATTCATGCAGTTTTCATTATTCTAGTATCTAAAAAGCATTTAAGTGTGCTTATTATGTATATAAAACTATTCCAACATAGATAAAAGAGTCCAGTAAGCATACACCCCTTGGGAGGGAGAAGTCTACACCCTTCCTTTTTTATGTATGATGAATTTATTTTTTTGTAGATCTAAAGCATTCATCATGTTCTTCATAGAAAACATAGACAACCCAATAAAAATCAATGTATTTGGATGATCCTATATGCTGGTTTTGGGTTATTGAAAATTTTAACAAAAATGGTGTGGCCATTATTTTTATCATAAAAAAAGAGAGGCTAAAAGTATCTACTGAATATGAAATTTGATCTCTAGCCTACTTAAGCCATTCCATATACGATGAATGGTTTAGCTAGATCTATAAAATAAAGCTTCACCTCCTTGAAAAAATAGGTGTGGACTTCCCTCTCTCAAAAGCTAGATAAAATAACCCCAGATGCTTTAGTTGTTTGTTATTAAATAATTTAAAGTACACTTTAGTTCCTAGTACTATTCTCCTAGAATACTTTAATCCTTAAAATTTCAAAAAAATCATTTAATCCCTATAGCTATTGGTTTGGGTTGCACTTTAGTCCTTCTATTAATTTTCTATCATCAGCACTAATGGTTGGGACTTACAAGCAACAATTTAGCCCCGGAACTAAATTGTTGTTCTGAACTTTAAGGACTAAAATCTCATAAGTGAATAGTTTTAGAGACCAAACTATAATCTTATCTTTTTTTAAGAAAATAATAAACTATTGTTTGTGGGGCTCAAAAGTTACTCCTATTAATCTAAAGTTAACAAAAGAAATAAGGTGCAACTCAAACCAATAATTTCTGGAACTAAATTGAATATGTAAAAATTTAAAGATTATGCTATTGAATTGATTATGAAAAGAGATACAAATAATCATTATATAGTAGTTACATGTTGATAAGAACCAAAGATTTAGACCGTGATTATAGTAGAATATATTAGCAGAAAATATTTTGAATAATCCCTTGATTATAATGTAGATCTGTTTAGCCAATAATTTCTCTAACAGATCTTATCTGATAACAAAGATATTGTTAGTGAATAGTTCTAGGAACTAAAATGTATTTTTATCTAAATAATTTTAGCTATATTTTAAGGCAGCAAATAATGGTCTAATAACTTCGTATACATCAACAGCTTAATTCACATGCTTTGTGATATCTGATGGGCTAGTCATTGATATGCATAACATCCAAATACCAAATCTGTTCTGCATATGACCTATCCTTTTGGCAAACAGCCAGATTCTCTCTTTTATTCGTCTTCCATGCACACCTCTATTGAACCCACAATATGCGAGACTGCAGTTTGTGCACAATTTCTCGTCCATTCGTCTTCTTCGACAGTACCCCGCCCTCCATGTACACTTCATCCCACAATGTGCGAGACTGTAGTTTCCTTTCAGTATATATAGCCCGCCTCTACGTACACTTCAACCCAAGATGTGGAAGACCATAGTTTACTTTCAGTATATACTGCTGGCACGCAGATGGAGAATTTCCTATGTCGATCCATACTCATCGGGCAGGGTGTAGCCAGCAGCCTTCTATTCCCATATAACCAGTAACCACTTAAGGTCGAGACACATAAGTATCTTGAAAGCCATAGGAATACCATGTCTAAAATTAGCTGGACGGTGTCATAAATTAGACATGCCCAACCTTCCACCTGATTAGAACTTACTACCGCTTTTGAACTTGCTGTGGCATTCATATTGCACTTGAAAATAAAATTGTTATCAATTATCTAACTAAAAGAATTTATGGGGCATTATCTTGATCCGCACTAATAGTTGAACATATTACATCACTTAAATAGAGGGCCCCACATTTACTACTAATACTTGTATAAATCCTTGAATTTGCACTCGGAAAATACCCGCCAAAGCTTGAGTGAAGTGACATCTGTCTCTGTCAAAGTGCAGGACTCGACACTAATTGAAAGAGAATACTGAAGGGAATCGATTTGATAGATTCATGTGAATCGTGATGTTCGTTCTCTTCTTTCTCATAAGAGTATAATGTGGTGTGCCGATGTTTATAAATGGAATCTGGAATACCGTACGGCGGTCTAGGTTTCGGGAGAGATTCTAGGCCCTGGCTTGAATTTGCCCACAGATTGGATGATCTTAACCTTTGTTTTCCTGCGTCGTAAAATGAACGCTAAACAGTGCAATCACCCATCTAATGACTCGAAGAAACAAAGACTAGAATCATCTGAGACATTGGGGCCATGGCCCTACCTAAGATTAATGGCCTAAATCACTGTTATGCAATCATAATTTCTCCCTTACTCTATACATTTTAATTGGTTACTAAATACTAGCAGGCCCCAGAAACGTGCTTCACAAACAAGTAGTAGCTAGCCGCATCATTTCCCTAAACAAATTGAATAATCTCTCTAGTGGGCCGACTAGGGCCACATATTTGGTAGCCATGCCAAGATGAGCCTCCAGATCCCTTCGTCCAACAGGATCGATGTTTCATGTTTGGCGTCTATTCAAACATTTGATATTTGGCAAGCATCAAAATTAGATGAATGATTATCCCATGTTTACTGCAACAATAAGGCAAGGGATGCCTAAAATATTTTACAAGCTTGTTCCAATCCATTTCACCACACGAAACAGCTCCCAGAAAAGCGAAGCGATACTAGGATCGATCATCTATGAGGAGAGCAAATGATGAACGGTTCAGATCACCAAAAAATGTATACACTTCTTGTATTTTGAGCACCCAAAACAAGCAGTACTGCCGTAGTACATGTAACCCATGCCCGCATTATTCAAACATGAATCAACGGTTCTGGTGGCAGCCTCTCGGTGTACATCTAGAAGCCCAAGAAGAGTCCTTGCAGTCTCCTTTTCTGTCTCTTCAATGACGTCGTCCTCGGTCAAAAGCCCAATAGAAGCCTCCCAGAATATTAGGAAAGTTACCTAAATCAATAGACAAATGTCGACAAGCCAATATCACTCCAAATTACGACCTAAACAAAGCAAAAAAAATCATCCCATTTCACTGTATTTCCATGTCGTGTGGCCCACTCTTCTAGAAACAAACAAGCAGAACCGATAAAAGGCCGTCATGAGGAATTGACCAGAAAAAAGGAAGGACCAAGTTCATAGCAGGAAGCAATCGAAGTTCCCACAGTTGGGTGCCGAGGAAAATGGTAGCAGAAGCAGAGAATCAGATTTCAGTATCGGGGACTCTCTGGTTCCCAGGAGTCACAAAATACCCAGTATCTGCACGCGCTCAAGAGATCGCTAAGAGCCGGGAGGAACTCATCGGGCTTCTGCGAGACTTGCCGGAGAGTGATTACGAGCTTTCGCTTACGGATCTCGTCGAGAAGAAATCCGCAGCTGAAGAATCGGTTCCAGAAGTGAAACTTATTAAGGAGATCATTAGAAAAAATCAATCTCCTGCGCTTAGAAAGGCCAAATCCAAGAAGAACGGAAGTCCTGGGATTTTGTTGAACGTTTTCGTGCCCGTTTCGTTGAAGCGCGGTCTCAGCAGATCGGCTTCTTGCGTTTCTGATCGGTTGTCGCGAGATTCCAGCAAGAGGTAAGAGATGGAACTGAAATCTTTTGATTTTTCATCTGGGGTGTTTGTCAAGAGGATAATCTTATATAGGGGATAACTTTCCATATCCTATCCCTGTTCTGAGATGCTCAAGAACAAGGATAGAAGAGCTATTGCTACCAAACAGTCTCAGTTGCAGGGGACAGGCAGCATGCACATCCATGGATAGCAAATCCCACCTTGCCAAACAGCCCATTACGCTTTCGAGTAAATTTGTTTAATAATTCTGGTTTTTTTGGATATTTCTGCAGAGAAAGGGAGAGAGAGAAGGAGAAGGAAGGAGCTTCACCGGGGTGCTGGTCAATCATTTGGGACCGAAGCAGATCAAGAAGGCGATGAAAAGAGAGACGTAAATATCCTTGCTTTCCTTCGGTAACTACGTCAATAACCTGTAGGAATACGAGCCAGCGAAAGTACAGGTGGGCCAACCTTTTTGTTGGTTCCGCAAGTAGTTCATTTACGGGGTCCACCTGTTGGTCCCACCATCATTGCTTCCACATCTTCAAGTTGGTGATGGGAGGGTTCGGTCGGTTGGTTGAGCAGCTAACATTGTTACTTGTGACTAGCGTTGATGATGTGAATGACACGGTTGATGGTCCCAGCCAGTCGGCAGCCTACTTATTTGATGGAGGCATGCCTTCATAGAAGCTCTCGATTTATGGTGAAGGGCTCACTTTGGATGACCCCAGTCTCATTTGCTTGATTGCTGCTCAAACCAAACTCAAACAATTGGATGATTGAGAATATGTTTTGGTTGTTGAATGTAGATGTTTGTTTATACAAAATTCTCATTTACCTGATCATAAACTGCATCTTTTTAGATTCTAGAATCATTTAATCCGCATGTTTTTTGTAACACTAGGTATCCAAATTTTGACGGTTAAATCATCGGATACATGCTCCCTTCATGGTCCAGGACTTCTGCTGGCACATTTATTTCAGGGTTCTGGTAGAGAACATACCCATGAGTGTTTGATAGAGTAGACGGTGCCCCTATAATTTATCTGGAAGATCTAAGCCGTTCATCATATTTGTCATATAAAAATTAAGTAGTCCATCAATACATTTGAATGATCTAAATGCGTGTTTTGGGTCTTTGAAAAAGCCAATGCTTGTAACTCAAACAAACAAAACCTGCACTGTCAGACGCTCGTGAGCGTCGACCACTACGGGGACTTTTCTCCTTATTTGATGATAAATATCGTGTATTCCGTGTTTGATGTGATGGTCACCCTCACCTTGGACATAAAGCGTTGTGTGTGTGTGGAAAGTCATGCCAGGGAATACGTAGGTTCACAGGCGCATTTGGAGAAAATTGGGTAAACAACAGAAACAGGTCACTAATGATGTTATCACTCTACTTGATGAAGCCCGGTGACAGCTGCCGAATTCCTCCAAGTGGCCATTATCCCGTCAAAAATTTAGTTCTTAACCCGGAAAGTGAAAAGTCTGCAAGTGCACAACCACGGGGTGGGAGGGGATGTTACTATTTTCTAACTTACCTTGATATAACTAAGATGATGGTAAGGTAGAAAAAAACTCACCAGAATTCACCACTTAGTGGAATTGTGCATATAAAAAGGTCACCGGTACTCATTTTACTAGTGTATTCAATTATCTAATTCTGATTACATGTATTAGTTACATCACACTATAACCAATTTCATGCCCCCCTATAATGTTTTCTATTTAACAATTGAATTTTTGTAAAGGAAGTGATGTAATCAACCCTTATTTCTTATGAATTAGTCCCTACAAATGTTTTCATGGCTATCATTTTATATGGTCTAGTTTTGTGAAGATCTAACTCATTCAGAATGTTGCCTTGGTCTTGGATGGGTTATGAACAAAAAAATTCATCCATTAGATAATCTTAGCCATTGTTTTCTTAAGTTGTATAATGAATGGTTAAAGTTTTACTATCCATTTTATAACTGAAAATATCAATGGCTAGGATCATCCAATGGAGAAAAATTTAGCATCATTACCCATCCAAATTAAAGGTGACATTTTAAATGACTTAGATCTTCATAATACTTGGCCCCATAGAATTATAGCCATCTAAAACACTAGTAAGGAACCAATTTATCAAAAACAGAGATTGATTATATCACTTCCCATTTTATAATAACTAGGAACCTTCTTTTTTCTTGCCTAGAAAAAAGAAATTCTCATTATTATTAAATTTTCTTTGGAGAGAGTTATAGACTTTATCCTAGTAATTTGAGTTTCTACCTTAAGCCTAGTGGCAAAAGCCTCTCCATAGATATATGCACTTGTTACAAAAAATGAGAAAGAAAAAGAAGCCTCTCCTATCATAAGTCAATAGTTTCAGAGCCTTCTACTTCTGCGTCATCTCTCTCTCTCTCTCTCAAAATTATTTGAATAAATAAATTCAGAAAAATCCTTTGTACTAATTTAAAAGGGATTTTGCTAAAACGGTTAATATTCAATAGGCTCCTGTATGATTGTCAATGGACAAAAATAGCAAGTTTCCACCGATGGCCGGGAAACAAGGGTTTAAGAGTTTGATGATCCTTGCTAGGCCTCATCTTATACAGGCGATGCGTTAAAAACTTTCTTTACTCGATGATAGTAGGATTTATTACTCTTAGGCATAAATTGTGCTGCTCAATGTTATAATTCAACAACCTTGAGGGAAGAAGTATTAGGATAGTTTAATTCGTGCAAAATTTAGGGCATTCTATCTAAGCCATTGCCAGTTAATATACAGACCTTGTACTTTCTGCCGGCTAACCACCAAGCGAAGACCCAGTATAATATTAACAGAGTTGTAAGTAGTGCTAGGACCAGGGATTATGAGAAAGAATTTTTAAAGAAAAATGCTTTCTGGAAGTGCACTCGTTTGCTCCAGTAAGAAGTACACTTTTTGATCCATATGTGCCACATTGTTATGACCCAGTCCGTTAAACAAGTAGAAAATGAGAAGCCCATCCTATCCAACATTGCTCGATTCGATATTTCTAGACCCTTAATCCAAGAAGGTCATGTTTACAATTTTCCTAGAAAATTATCAACAATTAATTGATTTTTGGTGAGTTATAGCTTGCAATTTAATATCTGAATGTACAAGTTTTTTCAAATGGACCCAAAAACTGAACTTATAATCGGGAAAGTCCCTTGCTTGGTAATGGGACTCCTGTCCACTTGAGTTGCAGAGTTTGATACTGAGAATTCATGTACCTGACTTGTAACAATTCCTATTTCTAGAGCTGAAAAGGCATAAAGAATCTTACAAGCTGTTAATATTTTCAGTATTTTACGTAAATTAAGAAAATGGACACAGGCACACGTTGCAACACAATAAGATGTCTAGATCTGATAGAGGTGGGGAAGACATGGAGGAGAGAAGTAGGAAGAGACGTGAGGGAGTGTGACTTAATAGTTAGGCACTAGGGATTGAAAAAAGATGTTGATGGAAGGGGTTTCAATTTCAAACAACTTTTTGTTGTATGTGACGGAATCAAACTTTTTCTTTTTGGAATGTTGCGATATTGTTGTAATCAAGGGAGATGAATACAAGGGATCTGATCAAGGTGATCAGAGGAACGTAGCCAGCATAACCAGATTGGAGAACAGAAACTAACAGATGAAAAGAGCAAAACCGAGCCCCACGCCACAATGGGGCGACGCCAAAGCATCTGCTCACTGTGCGTTAGGAAACTTCGGACAGCCATCTTCTGCTTGTTGTTGTGGAATCCAACCCTTGATCCTGATTAGCAAAAGGAATTCTGTTCCCTAGCATATTAGCTCCTTCTTTGGTTGTTCATCTGCCTCTTGATTTGATTTTAGCATGAGCGAATTGAATAACCAGATTCATGACCCATTGCAAATATTCCTCACGTTGGTTCAGGAATCTCCAAGGAGAGCAGCAGCTCCCATAAGCCATTGGATTGTATCAAGCGAGCCCTCTTCCACCGTTGAATGAAGGCTAGGATGTTGTTTCCAGACTTTCATGCAATTATACACAGCAGCCCACTCAGCCTGTGCCGAATTAGCAAACTGCAAATATCCTGCCATCTCAAACAGCCTTTGACCAAGGTGATCTCGAAGTAATGGCCCCTACCCGCTTGGCCCTTGAAAAGTTGATCTTAAAGGAGCCCAATGGCTGTGGAGACCACTTTGGCACCAGTCGATGCTTAGGAACTTCAGCTCAGTGGTGGAATTCCATTGAGTGAGAATCTGCGAGATCGAATAGCTGGGACATTGATTAAGGGCAAGCACCCACCACGTGATTTGTTTTTTAACAGCAAAGCAATTGGATTTCCAATGACTAGATTTGCTCGAGAAACACCAGTTATATCTCTCCTTCCAACTTGACCACCAGATTAGAGGCACAGATGATTTCCACATAAGTCTCTTAAGACTAGATCAAGGAATTGTTGACCAGAACTCAAATATCTGTTTGACGGATTGAGGACAGACCCAAGCCAACTTAAACAAGTTAATGAGGAAAGTCCATACTTTGTAGTCTCAGGACCAGTATAATAGCAAGTGATAGGTGTTCTACACTCACCTGAGCATAGGTAGCATATGGACGGCATCGCTAGCCTCTTCTCTGCAAATTCTGGGCCGAGAGAATGCAGTCATGACTTAGCAGCCATGAAAAAGCAAGACTCCGGGAAGAGCCTTGAAATTCCACCCCCAAGTGTTTTTAAAAGATGAAGTATTCGGCATAGACAGAAAAGAATGAAAAGATGACACTGAAAACTGACCTGCGATGTAAGAGTCCACACTCTACCGTCCTTTTTGGATGGAAACATCTACATTGATGCTAGCAGGTTCAACAGTTTGTGATACTGCTATTCATGTCCGAATAGGCCTCTTCTAAGTTAATGTTCCATTGTATGACGCCCTTTTCCCACATCCAACAGTACTCGCTCGGCTTTTCTTTCTGGTTAGCTGCAACTGCGAAGACCTTGTCAAATGTAATTGCCATTGGTGATTCATTACACCATTTGTCGTGCCAGAACTGAACCGAAGATCCATCTCTAACCAAGATTAAGGAATTGTGTTGGACTGTGTCATTCATCAGCATGATCTGTTTCCAAACCGGGGAAAAGGATTGTGGTTGGCAACTTTGGAACCCACCTGCTTGGGTTAAAACCGTACCTCGCTTATATCACGCTTCTCCAAAGGCTTCCAAACTTGCACAATACCATATTCCCAATCAAGCTTTATTGAATTCCTCGATTCTATGGATGCCAATTCCTTCTTCATCTTTTTGGTTTACACACTGCGTTCCAATTCAACAGTTGAATCTTTTTTTTTCCCACTATGTCGTTCCATAGAAATCTCCGCTGCAATTTTTCTATGATATCCCTCATTTTGGCGGGCACTTTAAATAGAGATAGGTAATAGACCGGAAGGTTCACCAGTGAGGACTTAAATGAGTGTAATCCTCCCCCCGAGTGACAAGTACTTCCAAGTGGCCGGTTTTCTGGTAATTCTTTGAATAACTAGATCCCATATTTTCTTTCTAAGACACCCGGTAGTAATTGGCAGGCCAAGATATAAGAGAGAGAATTTGCTAATCTTGTATTTCAGAATAGCGGAGAATATTTGAAGATCCAAGTCATGGACTTTGATGCCAGAGATAGAATATTTATCCCAGTGGATCACTTGTCCTGAAACACTTTCATACGTCTTTATCACCTTATTAAGAATCAGATTTTGATTAACCGTTGATTCGCAAAACAACTGCGTATAGGAGGAGAGACACACTGAAAATCTCCGGGACATCTTAAATCCTCTGAACAAATCTTCCTCCGCGGTCTTGCGAATTAGTCTAGTAAATAGTTCGTCCATGAGTGTGAAAAGTAGTGAGGAGAGACGGTAATCTTGCTTGATTTCTCTCCATTTTGAAGTACCCTTATGGGTTCCCGATTCTCACTCTCCCCAGACTTCATCATCTTATCAACCACCTCCCATGAGAGTGAAAAGTGGTAGGGAGAGAGGGTTGTCTTGCTTGATTTCTCTCTCCATTTTAAAGTACCCTTATCGGTCCTGCACCAAAATCCAAGAGGAGTCCAAAATAGCCAACATCTACTTACCCACCTTCCCCAAATCCATTCTTTTCATTAGATATACCAGAAATTTTCCAGTCTAATTGATTGTAAGCCTGTTGAGCTTAACAAAGACAAACCACCAACAAATCACCCCACCCCCCCACTCTCTTCTCTAGATGACTTCCTCATCGTATCAACCCCCTCCATCGCTACCAGAACCCCTTGAATCATTTGCCTTGATTTTATGAAAGATGACTGATGTGGCAAAATTATGTAATGGATTACCTTGCTCACATGATTTTAACCATGCCAGAAATAAGAGAAATGGGTCGAAACTCCTTAATCTCCGTGGCTCCCGCCATTTTGGGAATAAAGATCAGGAACGCTGATCCCAATTTTCTGTCAATTGTTGCATTGTTATAGAAATCAATGATATGTTTGTTGAAATAATCTTTTATCAGCTCCCACAATTCCTGAAAAAACACCTGGTCCGCTATTAGCTTTGCATTGTTTGATGGCATGTTCAATTTCTGATTCAAGAAAAGGAGTCACTAAAAATTGAGATTGTTCTTATGATAAGGTATCAAATTGAATACCTACTGGTTATGGCCTCTAAATTGCATCTCTTTTGAAGAACTTCAAGAAGTGTTTGACAACCTCATCCAAGATTTATTTTGAGTCTTTGCATATCACACCTTTAACTTTCATTAATACCAATATGTTTTGCTTGTTTCTAAAACTTGACATTTGGTGAAAGAACTTTTTGTCTTGGTCACCCTCCTTGAGCCATTGAATCGTGGCCCTTTGTGTCCACGCAATTTCGCGGATCAAATTCTCCTGGGCAACAGCCCCCATTTTTCTTTGCTTCTGGTCCTCTTTAGAAAGACTCTCCTCCTCTACTAAATATACTTTTTCTACAATTCTAAATACCTCTATGTACTTTTGGTTCCTCATGAAGTTCCTTTCCTGCTTCCACTCCTTGATCTTGTTCTTGACAAAAGAGAGTTTGGATAGCATAAATATCCTATTGTCTATGATCTACTGTGACTTCTCTTCACCACTTATGAACTAGCTCGCAAAACTTCTTATCCCTCAGCTCAGCAAGTTTGAATTTGAAAGGGGTTGGACCCCACGAAGCAGGATGAAGAAGAATTTGCCATGATATGTTGGATGATGGAAAATGGATAGCATTATTAAGGTGGGAAATTGTGGCACCTTGCGATTTTATAATACTTTTTAAATACTTTTTCTAAGTTCGAGATATCCCTTATTTGAAAATTCTTTTGGAAAATAAAATATCAATAAAATATTTTTAAAAAGAATTTCTAAAAACCCCAAATATCATTTCTTTTAACAAACACAAGGATTTAAGGTAAAATGAATTTTTTTTTTTCATTTCTTCTAGAAATCCAACAATTTTTTCTAAATTTTTTTCTTTTAAATAAAATTTTAAATTTTTAGAAAACAAATAACATAAACTTAACATTATCATTTCCTAGAACTTTCATTCACAACCACATCACATAACATTCCATTAATTATAAATAAATCCAGTACTACAATTACCACATTCACTCACATTGTCAAGCAGTTTATAAAACAAATGTTAAATTATAAAGCTCACCATCGACATATCAATAACCTTGATCTTCTATAGTTACATTCCCTTATGTCTTTATCTCCTCAATAGCTTGTCCTTTTCATTCTTCATTTATAATTCTTCAAATCTAAGACATTGTAAACAAATTACAATGTCTCAACAAGCTTACGCTTGTGTAAGTGGAATAAGATACTATTTTTGATATATAGTTCATATATATCACAAAATCAAAACTTTTAACAATTATTACTATATAAACAAGGTCATGATATTTCAAGACATGTTACTCATGTCAAAATTCTAAATTCATAAATCATATGTTCCATATAAATAAAATCACATCACAAGTTAAAACAATTCTATAAGCAATTCATATATTCAATATGAACTAGATTTAAATCATATAAATCATAATACATATCTAAATGCATTTCGGACAAAATGTGTTATTGATCATAAACCAGATCAAATGTCTAATCAAATTACCATGTCCATATCAAATCTATTGATAACAAAATCTATGCGATAAAAAAGAATTCAAAAAATATAAATCAAATTGGATAATGTATTAACTATCATATCTAATTATATCAATATTAAATCTGTTAATAAAAATATCCAAGCATCATAAATCATAATCTATCAAAACAATCAATATCTGCCAAAGCAGTCAATATCTGCCGAAGCAACTAGAATCAAAATTGGTCATTAACCCTCGAGGATAACCTAACATGTATAACATGTCTCATATATATCATATCAAATTAAAATATAATGCCCACCGGCAAGCTATGGCCCTGCTATGCATTAGAAGCGTGCCCATATACCTCGACAGCTACACTGCCTCCATGAAAAGGAACAGATCAATACAAAGTGCAGTCTATCCCATGTCCTCCACCCTTAAATCATATATCGATATTTAATATAAAAAAGAAACAAAAGGCCAAGCTGGTCCTATGTCATACATAACTAGCATAGTGCTTAACCAACCATTTATCCGGGGTAACACAAATCTCGAGAGTTTAACTCACAACTCGAGTCAAATTACAATATCTATATGGATGCTTAACTAGTCATCCAACCAGTTTAATCATGCCTTCTGACATGTAAATAAAGTCTCAATAAAATTGTCGATCAAGAAATTTCGTATGAAATATTTTTCAGAAATAGTAATAAGTGTTGAGAGTATGTCTTTTCCAAAACATGTTTAGTAGAATTACATGTCCTTTAAAGTAAACACTTATATATAAAAATAACAGATACACATTAGTTTTCAAATAAACTCCTTCATCTAATGCTTTTTTTGCCTTCAATTTTGTACATATAAAACTTTTTACTTATCTAACTTTCAATCCTTAATTTCTCAAAATTTCACTGTTTAATGCATAAAAACATAAATACTATTTTGTAGATGAAATATATATATATATAAGAGATAGTACTTTGTTTGTATTATAACATACTCACGAAAATAATTTTACCTAATAATAAATTTTAAATTTACTTTATTATTTATTCATGAAAACTATATCCTTTAGAATTACTTTTCTATATAAAAATAATTTAGTAGTTGCTCATGAAAACTATATCCTTTAGAAATATTTTTTCATATAAAAATACTTTAGTATTTATTCATGAAAGTTATATCCTTTATAAATAGTTTCCTATTTAAAAGACATAGTAATATAATTAGCACAACAATCTTATTTCATTTATTTTTAAACATATGTAAGCTAATTTGTAATAACAGAGAACAAACCACCTAATACAATTTTCCTAAACATGAAATCCTTCTTGTTGTTGTAAGAAAATAAATTAAGCAATTAATTTTTCAAATAAATTATACTTTTAACAAAATATAAGTTTAGCTTGAAAAATATATATACTTGCTAAGGATGATTCACATAATCTCAATAAATCAATCGATGATACCAAAAGTATTTTCATACTAAATTACGTATAAATATGCATAATTCTCTTTCAAATCAAATTAAACTCAAGAATAACATTTCTACACATTTATTAGAAAATAATCAAAATCGAGAGAAATATAAGTACACAAGGGCTATCAAAAATCATTTATCAAACAAATTAAAATGATTTTATAATCATCCAAAAGTATTAGGTTTACTTAATAAATATCAAAGCATATGTTAGAAATGTATATAATCAAATCAAATAATAAACGAGCCACTAATTTTATAAACATCTAAACTTGTGAGCAAAACCTTGGTATTCATAACATTTTGAAATTAAAGACATTTCACATGTATTCCATATCTACTTGAAATTAGTTTTACCAAAGCATATTAAATCATAAATTTCCAACATAGCAAATTTTTATTCTCCAACATAGCAAATCTTAAATCCACCTACTTCTTATAGTGAATTGATCAATTCCACTAGTTTTTCCTTGCTTTTACTGTTCAGGCTACATATCACATTTCACATTCTAATTGTGCTTTCAAAACTTAGGTTATGTATCAGTACCTAGATAGCGCGCAATTTCAAATCATGCGTTAAACACAAATAACATACAAATGCAGATCTAATATCCATCTTATACATAATCTCAAGATCTAATCTTCTAAAACATCAAAATTATGAAATCCATAGATATTGATTTAATGTTAAGACATGTACCTATTATTGACAATTTGGATCTTCTAGGATTAGTTACTGATTAAATTCAACATTAATTGACAATTTGGATTTATCAATCTATGCATCCAAAAGTACTGATCATATGTCTAAGAAAATATATGAAATTTTTACTAATTGGACTCCAGATTATAAATCAATGCATCAAAATAAAAAATGAAATGGTTGGATGACTCTCAATGCATCATCCAATCCTCAAATCATTTAGATATGCTCCTTCACACACACACACACACACACACACACACACACACACACACACACACACACACACACACACACACACACACACACACACATATTACAAATCTAAAATTCTATCACAAATTGGGTCAAAATAATCATCAATTTATCAATCTAACCATAGATCTTATAGATATATATTTCAAATCATAGATTTGGGGTCATGAAACCCTTGGCCTAAAGATCCGACCACTGATGTTGTGGATTCATATGGTAATTAGGTTAAATATCATAAATCAATGATTTGATCAAGTCTTCCAATTCCAGATTGTCATCGATTTGGATTTGCATGGTAGGATCAAGCTTAAATAGTAAATGCACTTTAGATGTTTCACTCTAATCCCAAATTATCATTAATATGAAATTCAAACTTTTGGGATTGTAGATTTACTATCTAGTTGTGTTTTCAAGATTTTGTAGATCTAAGATTACATTTATGCACCATGTCTAGATCAAGATTTCAATAATTGGATGATCTTCGATCAGAAATCTGTTGACATGGGTGTGTAGATTGAGAAATAAGGATTCCAAATATATAAATTTTGTATTTTTATGGTTGCCAGAATTCGGTCTTTGTCACGTGGAATCTGGTCATTGTCACCAAAGAGGACAACCAAATTCCTACAACTGTAAACACATAAACACACTTTTTATGGAAATCATAAGCTATGCTCAACTTTGCCAATAAACACACCTTTTCACCCTAAAAATCTCTCATCTCCAAATCCAGAAGTAGGGTAATGAAACCTAGTAGCTGAAGAGAAAGAAACCCTAGAACTTTGGCTTTTTAGAGAAATAATGGAAAAGAAGGAGAGATCAAATGGCCAAAACACACCACCTCTGGAGAAAAAAAGGAATCCTTACCAATTAACATCGTAGATCAAAAGATTTTTCAGTGTTAGGGTTTTTTGCCGAGACTGAAATATGAGAGGGTTGAGTTAGGGTTAGTCAATTAGAGTTGACTCCCAACCAGTTGGGTGATGTAAAAGAAAAGAGTTTATATAACGTTGCCGTCCCCTCCTCCTCGCCCCACATTTGGTCCAGTTGAATTGGAAGACAGGAATTGGACCGAAACATGACCCAGATTAACTAAAGATCTGACAACTAATGTTGTGGATTCATATGGTAATTAAGTTAAATATCATAAAAAAATGATTTGATCAAGTCTTCCAATCCCAGATTGTCATCAATTTGGATTGGAATGGTCGGATCAAACTTAAATAGTAAATGAACTTTAGATGTTTCACTCTAATCCCAAATTACCATTAATATGAAATTCAAAATTTTGGGATTGTAGATTTACTATCTGGTCGTGTTTTCAAGATTTTGTAGATCTAAGATTGCATTTATGCACCATGTCTAAATCAAGATTTCAATAATTAGATGATCTTCAATCAGAAATCCGTTGGCATGGGAGCATAGCTCGGGAAATGAGATTCCAAATATATAAATTTTGTATTTTTATAGTTGCCAAAATCCGGTTGTTGTCACGTGGAATCTGGTCAACGTCACTAGAGAGGACAACCAAGTTCCTACATCTGTAAACACATAAACACACTTTTATGGGAATTATAAACTATGCTCAACTTTGCCAATAAACACACCTTTTCACCCTAAAAATCTCTCATCTACAAATCCAAAAGCAGGGTAATGAAACCTAGTAGCTGAAGAGAAAGAAGCCTTAGAACTTTGGCTTTTTAGAGAAATAATGGAAGAGAAGGAGAGATCAAATGGTCAAAACGCACCACCTCTGGAGAAAAAATGGAATCCTTACCAATTAACATTGTAGATCAAGACGTTTTTTAGTGTTAGGGTTTTTTGCCGAGACTGAAATATGAGAGGGTTGAGTTAGGGTTAGTCAATTAGAGTTGACTCCTAGCCAGTTGGGTGATGTAAAAGAAAAGAGTTTATATAATGTCACCGCCCCTCCTCCCTGCCCCACATTTGATCCAGTTAAATTGGAAGACAGGAATTGGACCAAAACATGACCCAAATTGACTAAAGATCTGACCACTGATGTTGTGGATTCATATGGTAATTAGGTTAAATATCATAAATCAATGATTTGATTAAGTCTTCTAATCCCAGATTGTCGTCGATTTGGATTTGAATGGTCGGATCAAACTTAAATAGTAAATGCACTTTAGATGTTTCAGTCTAATCCCAAATTACCATTAATATGAAATTCAAATTTTTGGGATTGTAGATTTACTATTTGGTCATGTTTTCAAGATTTTGTAGATATAAGATTACATTTATGCACCATGTCTAGATCAAGATTTCAATAATTGGATGATCTTCAAATAGAAATCCGTTGACATGGGTGTGTAGATCGGGAAATGAGGATTCCAAATATATAAATTTTGTATTTTTATAGTTACCAGAATA
Source organism: Warburgia ugandensis (assembly GCA_035236585.1). Taxonomy (NCBI): domain Eukaryota; kingdom Viridiplantae; phylum Streptophyta; class Magnoliopsida; order Canellales; family Canellaceae; genus Warburgia; species Warburgia ugandensis. The sequence goes on from CP141139.1 coordinate 35,547,172, forward strand.
TGGTTGTCGTCACGTGGAATCTGGTCATCATCACTGGAGAGGACAACTAGATTCTTACAATTGTAAACACATAAACACACTTTTTATGGAAATGATAAACTATGCTCAACTTTTCCAATAAACACACCTTTTCACCCTAAAAATCTCTCATCTACAAATCCAGAAGTAGGGTAATGAAACCTAGAAGCTGGAGAGAAACAAACCCTAGAACTTTGGCTGTTTAGAGAAATAATGGAAGACAAGGAGAGATCAAATGGTCAAAACACACAACCTCTAGAGAAAAAAAGGAATCATTACCAATTAACATTGTAGATCAAGAGGTTTTCCAGTGTTAGGGTTTTTCACTGAGATTGAAATATGAGAGAGTTGAGTTAGGGTTAGTCAATTAGAGTTGACTCCCAGCTAGTTGGGTGATGTAAAAGAAAAGAGTTTATATAACGCCACCGCCCCTCCTCCTTGCCCCACATTCGGTCCAGTTGAATTGGAAGACTAGAATTAGACCAAAACATGACCCAGATTGACTAAAACCTAGCCCCTCCTCCCCCCAAGTTCGATTTGGTCTAGTTGGTCTTTTGCACACCCCTTTTGTCCATGATAGGATTGACTAGTCTAAATTCACCAATCTAGGTACATTGGAAGACTTAAATTGTCTCTCCTACAAATTAGATTGTATTTCATCCAAAAATATAGCCCAATCTCTATGATGTCAAATTAATATGACTAATTTGGCCGTTAACAACCTCCAAATCACCTTTTGTCCATTAGTTGCTTTTCCTAAACTTTTCCAAAGTAAAATTCCTATTTTTGTAGCCAAGAGCTCTACTTCAATTGTTTTCTTAATTCCAAATGGAGCCAAGAATTCAAGCAACTTTGACCTTGGTCATCACTAACTTCACCTCCATTTCCAGTTGTCAGCATCAAATTTTTCCTTGCAGATAAAGAATCACACAAGTAAGAAAATTTTCCTAGAGAGAAAAGGTTTTAATTTTATTATACCATATTCCTCTAACTTTAATGGTCATTGATTACATTTTCTTTGAGTAAGTAGAATAAAGAAAAAAAATATCCTTGATTACAGGTTGCATGTGTAATAACCAAAACAGATGCCTTCATTCTAACTTTAGGCTAAAATTCTTTAGATTAGTTTTAAGTGACTTGCTTTCTATCTCAAATTTACAACAGAAGCTGGTTGTTCTTTATACAAAATTGTTATATTAGAAAGTTATTATAAATAATTATCATACTTAATTAAATAGAAAGAGGCTAAGGTGTTACCTACAACATATGGTCAAAGAGTCATTGTAGGTCTCAAAGTCATGTATTTATGCATGGCAAGGGCAGCCCATTATATCCACCTAGCCTAATGCCATGGGATATAGTTGTAAACCTAGTGGATGTATAACAAACTCTAGAAAAGGAAACCATCCATTAATTTAGGAAAGTTAGGAATAGAAGAATCTCTCTCTCTCTCTCTCTCTCTCTCTCTCTCTCTCTCTCTCTCTCTCTCTCTCTCTCTCTCTCTTCTTTTGCATGGAACCTATAAAATAAAACTTTTACATAGGCAAGGCGATTTCTTTCAAGGGGATGCTAGCAATAATACATGAGAGCCCAACTCAACTAGTCAGCGGATGAAATGGAATGACAATTAATAAAAGACAATTGCACTGATTAAATTTTTTTTTGATATCACTCTCTATCTTATTACTGAAGCTTGGTCATTTAGGTAAAAAATTGTTCTAGTTTCAAAAATGTCATAACCTATCCATGTTGCTATGACAAAAATCTAAATCCACTAAGATTTCTTATGATTGCAATTATATGTGAACTTGCACTCATCTAGAAGTTCTAGACTTAAGGACATCCATTTGTAATTAATGGAAAATGGGTTCAATGTTGGAGTTTAAATATGGCTAGTTGTTTCTTAATATGTTGTCAAGATCTAGGAGCACACAAAGACATGCCATTGATCAAAACAGAGAATGGTTTTGACATATAGGAGCTGAAGGCTGAACCAATCTATGCAGGGAGGGTGAAACAAAGATGGAGAGGTTGTAACTTGCCACTAGATGCCCAAGATATTCAAATATTCTTCTTTTCTAGGATTTCCTAAACTAATGGATGGTTTTCCTTTCTGGCTTTTGCTACATTTCAACTAGGATTACAAAACAAGTCCAGTTGCATTCGGCTTGTTGGATCAAATGGGGTACTCTTCCCATAAATAAGTACAAGGGCACCCTTCTATTTATCATTCTTCAATACATATGTATGTATGTATAATTGACCCTATTTTTTTTTTTTATAAATTCACCCTTACTAATGTTTTGGATGGTCATGACTCTCTCTAGGGCCTTTTTTGTGAAGATCTAAGTAGTCCATAATGTTGTCCTTAATTTAGATGGGCTATAATCCAAAATTCTTATCTATTGGATGATCCTACTCATTGATGTATTCAATTATAAAATGGAGAGTGAAACTTTTGGCTGTTCATTTTATAACTCAAGAAAATAGTGGTTAAAATTATCCAATTGATGAGAATTTTGGACCATATCCCATCTAAGCCAAGGGCAACATTCTGAACAACTTAGATATTTAGAAAATTTGACCTAAATAGAGCTATAGCCGTCTAAAACATTAGTAGGGGTTAATTTATCAAAAACAGGGCCGACAAAATCACACACACACACACACACACACACACACATTAAGTTACTATAACTCTGTGAGAAGGTAGTCTTTGAAACCACTTTTTTTTAATATTATATGTGACATTGACATGTTCTATTTTTTATCTTATAGATATGAATAGCATTATCGTAGCCTCATACAAACAACAATATTCTTTGTACATATGTTTTTTAAGATATGCAAAGCAATTTTTGGTGTTAATTATGCATTTCTTTAGCGGTTTAATGTTTAGAGAAAGAACATGTGTGTGGCCATTGACTAATCAACTTGAGAGAGCATAAAACTTATAACTCTGTAAAGTCATAACATATCTTTTTATAGACATGTGGTATTAATAGGGTTCATATAATTAGAGTCATCACATTTTAGGACTATTTAGGTTGATAAGACCCATATTTAGAGCCTTTGGTTTTTGAGACTCTTTGGGTGGTGGGGCCCATATGACTAGAGTCTTTGATTTTTGAGGTTCTTTAGATCAGTATGGCCTGTCTAGCTAGAATCTTAATTATTGAGACTCTTTAGGCCTTTAGGACCCATTTGGCTAGAGTTCTCACTTGTTAGGACTTCTTTCTGTTTGCAAGACGCATAATCCTCTCTTCTTGAGATTATTTATGTTTATGGGACCCATTTGACAATAGTATTTAGATTTTGGAATTTCTCATGTTAGCAAAGCCTACATAATTAAAATGATTATCACCTTAGGGTATATCTATGAGTAAGCCCACATTGGCTAGATTGATCATCAGCTTAAGGCATAGATGTGGATGGTCTTGCATTAGCTATATTGATTATCACCTTAGGTTATAGATACCCAAACTAGCTAAATTTATCATTACCTTAAGGCATAAATATTTTCTTATTGATTATGAAATTTTTTCCATTTTGGTGACTTCCCCATTCAATGACTTTGGCATTGGATGTTCTCAAAATGGTGCACTATCAAGTAAATGGGCTTACATTAGCTAAATTAATCATCACCTTAGTGTATAGATGTACATGGGCCTGCATCAACTAAATGGATCATCTCAGGGCATAAAAGTGAATGGGCCTGCATTGACTAAATTGATCATTAGCTTAGGGCATAGATGTGAATGTTCCCACACCTATTAGATTGGTAGTCACCTTGCGGCACAGATGTGAATAAGCCCGCATTAGCTATATATATTAATCATCACCTTAGGGCACATATGTACATGGGCCTTCATTGGCTAGATTGATCATTACCTTAGGGCATAGATGTAAATGGGCCTCCATCACTAGATTGATCATCATCTTAGAGTATAAATGTATATAGGACCCCATCGATTGGATTGATCATCATCTTAGGGCACACACATGAATAAGCCTGTATTGGCTAGATTGATAATCACCTCATGGCACATATTTCTATAATCAAGTTGGATCTAGACAATTAGTTTAGTTTCTAGGAATAGTCACAAGACCCATGAAATATAGCTAATCAAAATGGTTTGATCCTTTGAACTTAAGGTTTAATTGGTTAAAATATAGGGGTCCACAATTTAATGGTACTGTGGGTCTCCATAATTTGTCCAAGAGGAGGGCCCACCAATCTAGATGACTATACACCATGAGGCACCCTCTTTTTAGACTTAGTTTTATTTAGAACACTTGAAAGAGACGGCCCACATTTAAGGTGTTTTGGCCTCTTTCTTAGAGCCTCTTTAATTGAACCCTTTTTAGATTCCTTTTCTACAAACATTCTTGGGAGTCCGTTGATTTAGTCTTTTCTAGCATCTATTTCATTTAGACTTTCTTCAGAGTTCTTTGGTTTATTCCTTTCTAAAGTCCTTATATTTAAAGCCTCTCAAAGTCTATTCTATTTTATCTTCTTTGAAAGCAAAAGAAAGTGCCAACTCATGGGTGGATAGCACCATGGAGGGAGCACCCTTTTTTTGTTGTTGTCCTTTCCCCCCTTTTTAGTTTATTTTAAGGAATAGATTATGCCCACATATTAGGATGTTGGCATGGGATGCCCTTCTTCTTCCCCTTTTTTAAAACACAGTTATTGAAAAGATAGATTATGTTTTCCACAACAAAAAATCTTTGAAGAGAATGTATGAGAAAACCCCTCAAAGAAAGTACATGAGAAAAAAAGCTCTATGAGAAGAGAATAAAATGGAAAGAGAAGAAAGAGAATCCTCTAGAGAACATTAAAGATAAAGGGGATCCTCGAGAAGAACATGAAAGAGAGGTGAAGGAGAACAAAGGACCTAACCTTTGGCTTTCTTCTTTCACCAGACACTTTAGACTCCCATGTCAAAGCTTTCTCTTTATTTTTCTAAGCTTTTGACTTCTACAACCTTCTCTATTTCTCTTCTATTCTTTATTCGGGGTCGTTTAATGCACATTATGATAAACTCTAAAAAGAGTCTGCCACCCATTTTCTATCATGCCCCAAAATACAGATTATTAATTATAAGTGTAGAAGCATGGAAGATTCGTTAGGGTATTCAATTTTAAAAAAAATTTAAAAAAATCTTATATTCTAGCAGAGCATAAAAAGTGCTAACATTGTTACTTCAAAATTTCAAAAAATACCTATAACTTACCACAATGTCTAGCATTCCAAGCAATGTTTCCTTATATATTTCTTATACCTTAAGATAATTAAAATAACAAGGAACACTTTAAAGCTCCTATAGTCTTTCCATGTAATTTCTTCAACTCTCAATCTTTTCCTCGTTTGCGCTTTTCCTCCTTCCATGTCTTCTCTAATCTAAGATATTTAGTAATATCTCAATGAACTTGCGTTTAGTAAGTATACAAAATATTACATATGTCGTTTATATTTTGTTTATTCAATAGAAGCATATATTCAATAAGGATTGATATAATATTCTATTTTTGACAATTAAAATCTTATAATTACTATAAACCTATTTGTTTTTGTGATGACCCAGTTTTTTTCAACACTTTCTAATAGAATTTTTTGAAAGGTGGGGCCCCAATTTTTAAAACCAAAACAAACAAAATAGGGAAAAACAATTTCAATGAATGCGATTTTATGAAAAACCTTGAGTGTTAACCATTGACTCAAAACTCAAATAAAATTTTTATTTTCCAAATAAACATTTTCAAATAAGTTTACTTCTTCAGGACCGATCTAGTCAACAACCACATTCCCAACAACAATATAATCAAGTCCAAATAATTTAGATGCACATATATAGTCCAGGTACAATTTAGAAGCATACCACTTTATGATATATCTCGATCACTATTCCTCTGGCTCCTCATCAGTTATGTCTTTCTCTCAATATCTGAGGCATTGAAACAATAACACAATGCCTTAGCAAGCAATGCTTGGTAGGTACATAGACATTTAATGTAATGAAATGATGACATAAAAAGAATAACTCAAATAGAAAGAATTGATAAGAGCGTAAAGCATGATAGTCATAGGATACAAGTGCCATAAACCATATCAATACAAGTGGCAAAGCATCATGTACAATAAACTATGGATCACATGAATGTCAAACATGATATGATCCAATCTTAACTAGCATACAATAAATAGACACGGCACCCCAAGGTACGTGGGTCCCATGAGTATCCCATAAACTTGTACAATAAGTCATGAGTGCTTATACCAATCGTCTTAATGTCATCACACTCAGGCATACCATCACATCTCAATGCTCATCATGCATGCATACATAATAAGAGTATGGATCATTATGATGCAGTGGCAACCACACCAGGGACTCAACCACTACCGCTCCCCATTGACACCGTAATGGGAGACTTGCTATTTGTCCCTATGGGTAGGCTCGAACCAGTAGTGTGGACTACCCATGTTAGCAACCCTTACCAATTGCCATCTATGGGCAGGTGTTTATCATCTCATAAATTCAGAGGGTGGGTGGCCGGCCCTAATCCCTCCTAGCATGACATCCACCGGGGGAGAGCACTCGTCATAAATCACAAACACGAAAAATCATGGATCTCATAAAAACTAGGAACACTTATGGCTCACCATTCCAAGGCACCCCCACTCATCCCGGAGTTAGCCTCTCAAGGACTAACCACTAAGCCTCCATGAGTATCTGCTAAAGCTAGGAGCACTTGTGGCTCACTATCCTAAGGCACTGCCCCTTATCCTAAGGTTAGCCTCTTAAGGACCAGCCACCAAGCCTCCAACTCCAATTTCAGGGAAATCATCCAAACTCACTAATGCAATAAAGAAAAGATGTTTACAATCCATTAATAATAAATATATAAGATCCACAGTATCAAAACCCAATAAGGAAGATCTATCATTTCAAATGTCCTCAATACGCTATCAAATTCTCATGTCTAAGATAGCAAAACAAGTCAAAAAGCATATGTGCACATATAATCCCAAGCAATCAATATGCCATGATAGTTCAAGACTTTAGAAAATCAATATGCAACATTAAATGTCGTCACCTATCTTGATGAAGAACAATCACCAATTTAGGTGTGTACTCCTCTCAAACCGCGTGCTTTGATACACCTGCCACTACCACAGTACTTTTTAGTATTATTTCATTTCATCTATATACCCCTTTATAAATTTTACTCTTTATTTGTGTTAATTCATAAGTCCATTTGACCAATGATTTTCTTATTTTGCTTTTGATCTAGATCAATAGTCTAGATCACCTCATTTATATTTAATAATTAATTTTCCTGACATCCAATATTCATCTACTTGATCTAATCATGAATCAAGTTGAGATTTGTTATTTTAAGATCTCCTGATCACTAAAAGGGTCAATTTATTCCATCTCGATGGAATTTGATACGATGCAACCATTGGATCATTCTTAATCACCTTGATTTCTAGCTTGATTATGAATTCAAATCTTAATCATCAAAATTGCTTCAATTTCATGTTTATCTAACTATTCTAGTGTATATCCAAGATTTATATCTTGATCTGATGGTTCGATCACTCTCAGACCGACTAATTCTAAATTCTTGGGCCAAATCAATGGTCTAGATCAATTTCTAGGATGAATATACATGATATAATCATTGAATACATTAATCCATATCTTGAATCATCCAATTGTTCAAGTTCTAGAGCTTGATTGTCCCTTGATCAGCTGTATCTAAGTATTATATAACATTTTATAGGTTTGACTGACTAGATGTGCTCATATCAAGATTCTGATACTAAAATCATGTCTGAGTTATTAAGACAATTCCAACGAACATTTTAGATAAAAAATCGGGCTTATGTAGCTCCCAAAATTACAAAATGAATATTTCAGTTTATTCTTGAACAGTCTAGATTTTGATCTGGATAGGATGCTATTTACATCAGACTACACTGGCGGGAACTCTTTACACTAGCTTAAATTGGGGGCCCTATACACCGACAGAAATCCTGTACACCAAATTACACCAGTGGGCCTTTTACACCAGAATACACCAATGAAATCCTTTACACTGGATTATACCAGCAGCCATCAGGGATGATGTGCTGAACCGTACATGTTGTTTTTGCTCAATCAAAGTCCTAGATGATTCAATTATTTATTTATTTTCACAGTTTCTAAGGTTTTGGGGGTCAATGAATCTAATGGACGGCTCAGATCATCTATCTGAGCTGTCCTTGATGTGGTATTTCTACTGTATCATGGTTTTTCTTAGATTAAACTCTAAAAGCATGAAATTTTCTAACTCTAAAATTTCTCAAAAGGGGTTGTAGATTAGAGTCTCACCTTCACTCTCCTAAAGTTTGGTGGTGATCTGATGTAGTTTGATTTGAAAATTTTGTTGGTCGCTGGATTTCTACTACTTGCCAATGTCATCTTCAATAACTTGATTCTCCCTCGTTACTTGCCCAATCACAGTGATTCTTAAGGTGTTTTGATTGTGAGATCATGGAGAAGAGAATGATTAGCTCGGATCACCTCTCTGAGTCATCTTCTTTTCTTTCTTTTTTTCAGGAGACTCCCTACAAAACGACCCTTTGAAAATTGCATTTTTGTCCTGTTTTTTACTGGTTTTCACGCCATTGCCAATGACTGCCTCTTCTCCCATCTCTCCTCTCCTCTCCCTCTTTCTTTCCCTCTTTCCTCTGGGGTGTCAGTTTTGAGATTGTTTCACTTAAACGGGGTTGGGGGTGCCCAAATCAAATACACCCCCTATTTAAGGCAGATTTTTTTTTTGTTTGGATGTTACAGTTATACACTTAATCATCTAATAAATTATTCAATATAAACAGTATTACCATGCAAGTAAAAAGACACAATTTAGCAGATTTAATTTTTATGAAAACCAATCATATAAAGTTCAACATTCAATCAAATAACTTGGATACATTTAGTTCAGAAAAAAAAAAAAAAAACCTAACCAATTCTTGTATTCAAACATGATCAGCAGGAGTCTACATAGCAAAATATGTTTCAGATGAGTTCACTACCTCATTGATAAGATGAGGTTCAAAGTACCATCTAAACATATACTCTCTGACATCTTATTAATAGAGTCCAAATACCTAACATTGATCAAACACTAGTCTGTATAGATATAAGCCAAAAGTCTATACAAAACTCCATTGAAGTACATCTCAATCGAGGCCCTCACTGAAGTATGTCTTAGACAAGTCATCCACTATGACCACCGTTGACCAAAAAGAGAACCTCCACTAATGTCTCACATGATCCTAGAAAACCCCTAATGACATCCTATTAGAGTCTAAAAGGGAGAACATAATAATAGATAAGGCCTTATATATCGTTAGATTTCACTCTGAAATTGATGAAATACATCATTAATTCAAAATTCAAACTTTCTCTTCAAATTACCTTTCTTTGAGGTATATCATCAACATCAGAATTTTGGGAATCAGTACTCTAATGATAATTCTTTTAAAACTTGTCATTATCTTTACTTTAAAAGTTACTTTCCATTCTGAAACTCAATAGCATGAAAAATCAATTAAAGCACTTGACTAAAACTAATACATACATACATACATACATACATACATACATATATATATATATATATCTTTGAAGTTACTTAGACATAAATTATTTAGATTAAAACAATACTATTTATAGCCAATAGATGTTGAAATTAAAAATCATGCTATCCATGTTGCTAGATGAAAAACAATATCAATTGTATAACTAGAACAAAAACCATTTAGTTATGTAATCAAATCTAACTATATAAACTTTATAATTAGATAAAAAAAAAATGTACACTATATGATTAGATGTTGATATTAAAGCAGTAAAGATTATGTAATTAAGATCAAGTAATACTGCAATTATGTTTTGAAATCAAAACCCTGTAAATCATAAATCTAAAACTGTGACATCTATGTTTAAGACATATATATATATATATATATATATCATAAATCCAAAATCATAAGCTCTCTAGCTCATAGCATAAATTATCATGTGCACATGCTATCCTCATATTTGAAGCCTAGATCATCATGTGGTCATGCTATCATCAGATTTAAAGCATAGATCATCATGCACATATGTTTACTTCAATTTTAAAGTATGGATCATCGTGCATATATTATAATTTCAATTTCAAAGCATGGATCATCATGCACGTGGACTAATATTAGTTTCAGACATGAATTATTGTAGATCATACATATAAAACTATGATAAAATTTAACCTATAAATCTTTATAATACATACACATATATTAACATCAATTTCAAAGCATAGATTGCCATAGATCTAGTGCATATATCACATTAGATGGCATCATAAATAAATAAATAAATAAATAAATATAAACATGCACATACATATATAGATTGATTTCAAGTATATGAGTTCACATGGAAAATTGAGACATGTTCGCATATCTCTATAGATCGGATTAGATCTAATTCATTGACTTATCCAATCATAAGTCACCAACATCTAACATTTCTAGCATGCACATATATTAGATCCATAGGTCTACTTATTCAATCATAAATCAATCATTTCCTAACATTCCTAGCATGAGTGTATATTAGATCTAGTACTTGTATTACAAGGATGTTTAGTAGATCTTTATTATGGCATAAATTCTAGGATCAACAGATATAATAGTATGTGTAGAATAATAATATTATACTCATTTGTTTTGGAATTCCCAATTCTCCTTTAAACTTCTTATGATTTCTCTCCTCTAATCAACCCATGAGACTTGTTTCCAAACTTCTTCTCCAAATCTACATGATTTGTTTAGGATTTGATGAAATTCTTGGAAGAGATCTAAGTATGGGTAGAGGGAGATTGAGTGAGCATAGATGGACGTCTAGAACTCAAACTAGCAAATAAAAAAGAAGACATTCTCTCATGTATGATGTGTGTGTGTGTGTATATACATATATATTATTGTTAAACATGTAGATTTGATATAAAATACATTGATGTTTAAGATATGGTTTTAAATTTTTTAGAATATTTCAGGTCTACACATTACTACATTTTCAATGTTCATATCTAATATCATTTAAATTTAATGTTTTGGATTTTAAGATTAGATGGAACATTTGAATCTGACCATTAATTAACTTTAGTATTCAAATATGAATTTTAAAGTACTTTTTATATATGAAAATCAAGTTTAATTTGGAATTTTAAATAGATTGGACATTTTCAAATATGAAATAATGGGGAAATTCATTCCAGAACATATTTTTTTCTATATTGAATGTAATGCTTTTATTTATTTATTTAGATGTCTACAATTAACCTCTATTTTTATGTAAATTTAGTATAATTGCAGTAGTTCTTAATTACTTCTTCTTAATGAACTTAGTTCTTAATTTTTTAGGTCGTGTAGCAAAATCTTCCCCAATAATGGAAAAAATAAACTAGACTTACAAACATAATAATAACAATAATAAGAAAATTAACTAAATCTAAAGTTAAAGAGGAAACACATGAAATCAAGAACTAAAATGTTCTAGAGGAAGAGATCAAAGAGAAAAAACTATTATGTAGCAAGATCACCAAATTTACATATTTTATTGTCGATTGGGTTTTTATCAGTCCCCATATTTGAAGAAGTTTAAGGCCAAGACCTAGTAGATGATGTGTCTTTTGTAAGTGTGAGAGAGTGCTCTCGAATTACCTCTCTTGTAATCTACAAAAATTAGGACTTTCTCTTCCCACAGCATAGGGTTTAATCTTTTAAAACCTTTCTGCAACTTTGTGTTTAACCTTCTAGGTTTATAGTTTAGAAATTGTTTTTTGTGATATATATATATATATATATATATAGGACTTGATATAACCACCTGGGTCCCAACAATATATATGTGCTGTTCATTTTAGCTAAAGCCTTATAGTTTTTTTCTTCTTAGAAGGAAAAACATGTATGTGCCGAGCATGATACCTAAAACATGCGTGATACCTAGAACATATAATTAGCTAGACTTCTTCTCCTTAAATGATGTGGGATTAAACTCAAGACCACCTATAACCTACAATCTAAAAGTTAGCCATTTTCTTAGGACTGACACTTGGCATCCAACCCCCTTTAGGAAACACACACCCTCATGCATACTAAACTTGTTTAGGGCTCACTGAGTGACATGTGTGGCCTACGTCCACCATGGCCAGGAGGTCTGGCTTTGATACCAATTGTGGCAACCTAGAAAACAACAATACATAATGCCTAGTGGATGGTCTGACTGGGTAGTCTGAAGGAGATGGCTAGCTATCAAATGGCAAGCTACTGGTAGCCCTGAGTTTAATCCCACATCGCCTAGAGAGAAGAAGTCTAGGCTAGTTATAAGGTTTAGGTATCCCATCCAGTATATGCAGATTTTTCCTTTGGGGAACAACAAAATTGTGAGGCTTCGACCAAAGTAGACAATATATGTATTGTTGGAACCTAGTTCATTACAATTAATATCATAGCCAAACACCCTTATGGTGGTGGGCCTAGGCTGCACATGTCACTCAATGGGCCTTAATGGGGTTTCACACATGAGAGGGTGTGTGTTCCCTAAAGGAGGGTGGGATGCCTTGTGGGCGTTTGAAGTGGGTTGTTTGTTTGGGTAGTCTAAAGATGATAGCTAGCTACCAGATGGCCAGTTACAATTGATCCTAAGTTTAATCCCATATTGCTTGGGAAAAACAAGTTTAGGTTAATTATAAAGTTTGGGTATCTCTATACATATGTGTTTTTCCTTTGGAAAACAACAAAATCTTGAGGCTTCAGCCAAGCAGACAATAAATATACTATTAGGAATCAGGTCGTTACACTTGAGAAATAAAGTGCTTTAGCACATTTAAGTTATAGAGTAAAGATTCAACAATTGCTAGAATTGAAGAAGAAGGAAGAGTAGGTTTATTCTTTACTTTTTTATTCTAAATTTGATTTTTTTTAATTACTAGGTCAAGAGTTTATCACATAAACTAATCAAAACCATCCAGATGATCCTACATGTGGAAATGGGTGACAAACTCTTTTTAATGTCTGTTGCAATGTACAATAGATGGCCTTTCTACCCTATTCTTTTATTTCTAAGGGAGGTTTATATAAGGAGGAAACTATGGAGTTAGTTAATTGGCCACTTTTCTTTATATTGGTTAATTATTGGTTAATTAAGATATGGGGCACCCACTCACTAGATGGTGCACCCCTTTTGGTGGTGAGCTACCCAATTTCTATGAGAGAGAGAGAGAGAGAGAGAGAGAGAGAGAGAGAGAGAGAGAGAGAGAGAGAGAGAGAGAGAGAGAGAGAGAGAGAGAGAGATTTGAAGTTGTATTATATTCTCTCCTATCAACAACCCTTGTTGTCTAAGGAGGAATCCAAGGAAATAGGGCATGGATTAGTGAAAGACTGCAGTGAAGAACAAAAAGATGAGAGGGACAAAAAGAAAGAAGTAGAAAGTGAGGGTTCTACATCAGGATGAATCCCACTCATTGTGTTGTAGTAAAATCAAGAAAATGTGGGAGGAGGAGATATGAAAGAGATAAAAGAAAGAAAGAAAAAGTGGAAAGATGGGTTTTTGGGTACCAAAAGGTGGGGACCACCTTTGTGTCACACTAAAAATAAGGAATTGGAAAATGTGGGGAAGAAAGAAGAAGAAACAAAGGAAAATAAGACAAAGAGAGAGAGAGTAGAGAGATAGTTTTCTAGCCACACCAAGTGGAAACCGACTTCGTGTTACATTGAAAACTAGGGAGGAGTCTAAGCCATATAGGAGAAACAAGAGATAAGAAATAAATAAATAAAAGGAGAGACAAATAGGTACACATGGAATAGGTTTCTAACTACACCAAAATTAGGACCACCTTGTTATTACACTATAAAATAGGAAAAGGACTTAGAGAGAGAGAGAGAGAGAGAGAGAGAGAGAGAGAGAGAGAGAGAGAGAGAGAGAGAGAGAGAGGGAAGGTGGATTTCACCCATTAAAGTGGGTCCCAGTTTTGGTATTGCACTTAATTTTAGGGCTAGGATTAACATAATTAGGTGCTTGAAAGCATTTCTCTCACTACACTAGAGTTTAAGAAAGAAAATGACTCTTTTAAAATTTTAAAAGATGGGATTTGTGTTAACTCATGTTGCCCTCAATTTTAAGAATTTGGAACCAAAGGGATGTCCTTGTTTATCTTGATTTCAATTTAAATATATATATATATATATATAATGGATAGCCAATAGAATAAAAGCATCCAAGTAGCCCTTGAATTGAACTTGAAATAGAAAAAGGATAAAAGGGAAAGGCATGGAGGATAAAATCTCCTATATTTTAGTAAAAAGAGGAGGGCTAAAGGGTCCACCACCTTTAAATCTCCTCTTAACTTGGATTTTAAATATCTTCTGAAACAAAGAAAAGGGTGGAAAGTGGGCCCACACCTTGCATGCTATGCTTACTTAGACAAGAGGCCAAGAAGGAACCCATCATATAAGAAATTTGTGGGCCCTCTTAGGTGTTTTTCTTCCAAAAGCTTGAAGGGGGTGTTTTTTCTTTGCACATAGTGTGATTGGAGAGGGAACTTATTTATATTGTAGTAACATTTAAGTAAATAACTCCACCAATGCTGCTCCCAAGCCTAGATGAAAAAGGAGGAGGGTTTTATGTCAAGTGCTAGTCGCAAGGGAGAAAATAAAAATGATTTTGTTATTTCTTTCCTTCTTTGAAATGAATATGCATTAGTATTAGTTTGTAAAGAAGAAATAAAAATCATTTCTAGCTTCTTAAAAGTATGGCAATGTGATGACCCGGGTTTTCACAGGCATTTTTAAATGCTATAACTAATTCCTAGGCCGGGATCAATCCCTATTTGAAAGCATTTTTAAAAAAACAATGCAATGCAGTGGAAAATCTTTTGTTTTAAATTTATTTTGAAAACCTCGAGTGTCATTTGCTTTCAAGATGAATAAAGTAGTTTTGAAAATTATGGAAATCATAAATGTCTTCACATGTCTATCCAGTCACAGCTCACAGCCCAACTGTAATAAGTACAGATATATGTCCAAAAGGTAGAGTGTTTACTTACATTCATGCTTGTCTTCTCTTCATTCACTTGGTCGTAGCATTAACATTTTCTGATGCTTCTTCTAATTCTATATCGAGCTAATCTGTAAAAATAATATATTATGGTGAGTATTTCTCATACTCAGTAGGTGATCTGATACTACTATTTTGAAAACACGGCATGCAACATGCATGGTTTTAAAAGAGGCTCTCCATGTGAAACATCATGCAATTTCTTTCTGTGGAAACATGCATATTTATGTAAATAAACATAAGCTCATTTAGATATTTCAAACCTGGAATCTTTTTTACGAAAATGCTATAATCACAATATGAATGTCATGAAAATCATAAGGTAGAAATCAATTGATTCATATAATAAGATCTTGGCAACACATCAAGCCAACGAGTCAATGAAAATAATAATCATGAAACTCTTAAAATAGTCATCTTTCAAAGAAAATGCTAGCATCACTATAAGTATCATGCACATGAGTCTCTCGGCGAACACATCATGCCATCTGGTTACGAGTACTTGTATATGTTCATCTTAATGTTATATGCATATCAATAAAACTGAAATCATAGGGTCAACTATGCTCCTCCGCAGGCTGCCTCATTTAGCGATCTGCCCACTTGGAATTCCATGTTTTGTTCCCACCGCAGGCTACCTCATTCTGTGATCTGCCCGCTTGGAACTCAAGGTTTGTTCCTACCGTAGGTTGCCTCATTCGGCGATCTACCTACTTAGCATAGTACCCACCAGGCTCATTAGCCCAAAAAAGAATATATAAATAATATAAATCTCAATCATCGTAATCAAGCAATGTATGCAATTATTTTCAAAACATGCAAGCAATGCATAAAATCTGTTCATATTCAAGGCCATAAATCATGAAGGCAATTCCACATGCTCGTATAAGAACATCATATCTCAAAAAGCATATATGAATATGCTAATAAAGTCAAGTAAATCACTTAGGGTTTAGAATGCATTTGAAAAACTTAATAGTATCAGACTACCTACCTCGATGCTCCTTGAATCGCGTTCTTTATTACTCGACCCTGAGTTACCTTTGTGAAACCCTGAATATCAATTAATAACAAGGATTCAAGTATTATTTTCCAACCTTTATGGATCATTACTTAGACTTATAGATTAATGGCTAGATCTGCCTTTTAGGATCTATAGGTCTTTGCTTAGCGCACTTCCAGGCTAGATCTCACGTATAGATCTAATATTTAATGGTTAGACTGCCTATCCTGATGCTTAGAACAAGTATGTACTTGATTTGAATTCAAGGATAGATATACATAATTTAGGGTTGATCCTGAGCTCTTAATCTCTTAACATCCTTAATGGGTCAATTCATGAGATCTGATCATCTTTAACATGGTTAACCTATGAGTTTTCTATAGTTTTTAGGCTATAGTCCTACAAAATAATGCTCTAATCCTAAATTTTATAGTCTCATTAGGTCTGCATTGTCAATACCAATACAATAGTTCTTTCTGATCGTCGATCGGAGTTATATAGTCTCCTTAATTACGTTTTTAGTGTTGCGCATCAATAGACGAACTAGATTCGTCCACACCGAGCATGCGAGTCACAGTTCCTAGGATGCATGTGCTTCCCGGTCAAATTGAGATCGCGTTCGTAAGCATGCACATGCCTGAACGACATGCCAGGGTGTGCGTCTTGGATGGCATCATGCGGAGACGTCTTCAACGCAGGGGCAACGGCGTCACGGCTCCCAGGATGCTCGTGCGCCTTGGTCGAACCAAGACCTACCCCGGCCCGAAGGCAGCTCCAGGGACTGTGTTCTAGAATGAACCCATCTTCCCCAATGAGTTCTACAGCCGGGAAATGCCAGATCAGATCGGATTGTGGGGGAAAACGAAGGGGAAGAAGAGAGGGGAGAAGAGGGAAGAGAAATCATACCTGAAAACTCTCTTTGCCACCCGATCGGAGACCTCAAATGCGTTTGCAACCCTTGTTGCAGACGGAGCATTTTGGAGTGGAAAAAACGCAATCTTAGAAGGAGGGAGTGGGGAAATTTATAGAGTAGAGAAGGTGGTGTTGCCCAATGGTGGTGCCGCCATTTTTGCAACGTCGTACAGGTATGGCGGTATTGTGCACCACCTGGCTTGAGGAAGAAGACAACAATGGAGGAGGGGGTGTCATTATCAAAATGACCCCCTGCGTTTTTGGATCTTTCTTGTTTTTAAGTTCAAATTACAAAAATGCCCTTGATATTTAAATATCCATAACTTGGTCATATGAACTCTGTTTTTAGTGTTCTTTGAGGCGTTGAATTCCATTTCGAGCGTAGAATCTATTGATACTAATTTTTCTCACAAATTCTTTTGTTTCATATTTTAATTTAAATTAAACATCTAATCATCTATTAGTATCATTAAACATATATTAAATTTTAAAATAAACAATTTATAACTAATTAGCAAATGGTAAACATCATGATTGATCGTGGTTGTAAAAGTGATACAAAATATCTTCAAATTTTGAGTCATTACATCATTACCCCCTTCAAAGAATTTCATCCTCGAAATTCCACAAATTATTATTTTCAAGTTATTTATCTCTTAGACCACTTCTCGATGAATGCATTCTCTCTTAGGACTCTAACTAAGAAAATTCCTTTGCTTCATCCCATATATCTTTCATCCAAAACCTCAAGTGAGTCAATAAGTAAATTCTATTCATGTTACCTTGCAAACAAATCTGGGCACATCCTTAAATTATCATCCTCATAGTTCCTTCCTCCAAGCCTTAAATGTATTTGAAATTCAGCTTGCTTAAAAGTACTTAAGAACCGCTTCCACTGCGCACTCTGATACTTAGTCCCTTAATTTCTAAGTTATCAATACTGGTTTATAATTGTAGTGCATATAATTTATATCAGGCTTATAGAATTTCTGTCTACAAATCCTTCGATGACCACACTCCTCTAATCATGTATAAATTGCTCCATACTTCTTTGATCCTATATCATCTTATTCCTTGTATTTCATCTTGAATAGTATAGGATAGTCTCTTTTTCCTCTTGTCTTTCATCTAGTGCTCTATTAATCATCAAAGTCTCTTCCTTAAGGTTGACTACACTTTGCTGGTAAGAGTCCCAAGAGTTTACATTCTTTTTATTATGTCTCACTTTGCTTCATATTTTCTTCAGGCAACTTCCATAATTGATATAATATCAATCCTCATCTCTTAATCTCAATGCTAAGAGTTTTCTTCATACCAATTCCTTTAGTTGGAAAGGTGCTTAACTACTAATCTCCAAACTTTGTGTTCCGACTATTTTTCACCTTTCATACGTGATGTGCTTCTCTAACCAATGTTTACGTTTAGCATAGAATCATGAAAACAAATCAGGTAGCATCTTCCCTTATTGATATTAGTACACTGTAAATAAAACCTTCTAACTATTATTGAATTCTATCAAAGATATTCCTTCTTGAAAGAATCATGTCAACTGTTTATGGTAAATCTATCCTCATAGATCGAATGTTCTTATCTCATTATTTACCTAAAATTGTCATTAGAATTTCCAGCCATATTTATACGTATGTCAAAAGTCTCTTATCTCTAATAGAGTCCACTTACTATGTTTCATGGTTTCCTTGCTTGCTGACTTTCTTTGCGACCTCCCAGACCAAATGTCCTATACTCAATCTAGTAAAGTTAACCCCTCTAATAGTTTCTTCAATTTGGTCTTTGTACTTGACATGTGTATATAAAGGCAATTAAACATCAGATATTACCATATAGCATGACAACTTTCTTAATCTTTCCTCCTTTCATTCCTTATGTTGATACCTCGTTTAAGCATTTCTCAAGGCTTTGTCATTAACCATCCAATAGTTGTCATATCAAATAAGCTTTCGGAGTAGAGATTTGTTAAGGAACACACAAGTAAGCATAAAGCATCTTTGTAGACATAGACCAAGCGTTTGTTTGATTACTTGTATAATCTTTTACAAATTAACAGGCTACGAGTGCAAAGGTCTCTAAAGCGATCAGTGCTTAGCTGCTTTTCTTTTTCAATCCAAGTCAGTAGCATCTTTCAAACCCAAGGTGTTTGGGAATATTAGCAATTTTTTGTCATTGTTTTAGATCATTTCTCATTTCTCTTATGTCTTAGTTGTTGCTGCTTCTATTGTACTTTTAGATCCTCAAATGACTTAGTTTAATCACCCATAATCTTACTCATAACTTAGGTTACTATCTACTGGATGCTATCGTGGTTAATTAGGTATGATTTGAATACCTTAGTTCAATCAACATTGCTTTGCAGGTAATGACACTTACATCTAGGGCTGAATAATATTGTTAAGATACTTGCTCCTTTAACCTTCCTTAATGATATCAGAACCTCAAGTTGATCTTTGATAATACTCTCGGCAATGAAGATCAATTGGACAAGTCACTATTCTTGCTCTTTACTTTTCACTAGTATTAACTTCTCCTTTTTCATGGGCTACAACCACTAGTTTCCTCATAAACTAATAGACCTGATAAAATTCTAATATCACCAATGGAGATAAGAATCAATCTCATTGAAAAATTAAATTCCTAGTAGGTCACCATCCTCAATTTTCGACACTCTACTCAAGGACTGTAGTTTTTGCTGTTTTATCTCTATTATACTCTTTCGCCATAATAATAAGATCACCAACTTGACTACTAGTACTCCCTCAATTTGGAATGATTCATCTTTTCTTCGTATACTTTTCTTTCCTATCCTCCATAAGTCATGATCTTCTTATTTGGATTGTTCCACATCCATCAAATACTTGTAGTCACATGTCTCTCTCTCTCTCTCTCTCTCTCTCTCTCTCTCTCTCTCTCTCTCTCTCTTATTATTATTATTATTATTATTATTATTATTATTATTATTATTATTATTATTATTATTATTATTATTATTAGTCCTTGGTCAGCATCCTCCTTTTGTCTACTTAGATCAATGCCTCCATTTGATTGGTTGCATATAATCAATCTACATGTCAAACAGGAGAAACTTAATACTTCTAGGAAATGTTAAAGTTTTCTAATATCATCAAAATCCTTTATTGCCTGTATTCTCAATAAACCATGCAGTGTCTTAACAAATTCATTAACATCTAGTTCATACCATGCTTCCCTCATAAGTTCATGTCATAATCAATTGATTACCACAGATCTGTCATCCCCATTAGACTATCATCAAAATATTTTAATAACTCTGTTATACTTCAAAATCCTTGTCATTCTCCTCAACTTTCTTCTTTTACTCATGTTGTATTTCTCTTGATCATATATCCATTAGTGGACTCATGTTCTGATCTTATCTATTCTTCTTGAGATATAGCCATTTACTTTTCATAAAGTTCCAATTATGTAACAGCCGGAGGGCCCCAAACTGTAACGATATTGTCCACTTTGGGCTTAGCCAGCACGGTTTTTCTCTTCCCTTGAGGGAAAAGGCCTCGTTGGAAGGGAAGTGCTTACCACTCTTATCAACAGCCAAGTTTTCCTCCCCAGACGATGTGGGACTACCTCTCAGTACCTCCCCACCCTTGTTCCCTTAGACTATCTTGGGGCATCCCCCTCAAGCCATCTTGGCTAACACCTGCGGGTTCACCTTTCCCCATTTAGGGACACGCGAGCGCCCACGTGCGACTAGACCGCCCCATCACGAGGGAACTGGCTCTGATACCATTTTAATAGCTCGAGGGCCCCACACTGCAACGATATTGTCCGCTTTGGGCTTATCCCGCACAGTTTTGCTCTTCCCTTGTGGGGAAAGGCCTCATTGCAAGGGAAGTCCTCACCACTCTTATCAACAACCCAGTTTCCCCTCCCGAAGCGATGTGGGACTAACTCTTAGTACCTCCTCGCCCTTGTTCCCTCAGACTATCTTGGGCCTTGACCTCAGACTATCTTAGGGCATCCCCCTCAAGCCATCTTGGCCCACCCTGAAGTCATCTTGGCGAACACCTGCGAGTTCACCTTTCCCTCTTTAGGGACACGTGTCCTCACGTGTTTTCACGTGAGCACCCACATGCGGCTAGCCCGCCCCATCATGAGGGAACTGGCTCTACTACCATTGTAACAGCTCGAGGGCCCCATACTGCAATGATATTGTCTACTTTGGGCTTAGCCCGCATGGTTTTGCTCTTCCCTTGGGGGAAAAGGCCTCGTTGCAAGGGAAGTCCTCACCACTCTTATCAACAACCCAGTTTTCCCTCTCCAGGCGACGTGGGACTAACACTCAGTACCTCCCCAACCTTGTTCCCTCAAAGTATCTTGGCCATTGATCTCAGACTATCTTAGGAAAACCCCCTCAAGCCATCTTAGCCCACCCTCAAGCCATCTTGGCGAACCCGCATGTGAACTCGTAGGTGTTCGCCAAGATGGCTTGAGGGTGGGCCAAGATGGCTTGAGGGGGATGCCCTAAGCTAGTCTAAGGTCAAGGTCCTAGATAGTCTGCCGGAACAAGGGTGGGGAGGTACTGAGAGCTAGTCCCACATCGTCTGGGGAGGGAAAACTTGGCTGTTGATAAGAGTGGTAAGCACTTCCCTTACAACGAGGCCTTTTCCCACAAAGGAAGAGCAAAACCATGCGGGCTAAGCCCAAAGAGGACAATATCGTTGCAGTGTGGGGCCCTTAGGCTGTTACAATGGTATCAGAGCCAGCTCCCTTGTGATGGCGCGGGCTAGCCGCACGTGGGCGCTCGCGTGTAAACACGTGGGGACGCATGTCCCTAAATGGGAAAAGGTGAACCCACAGGTGTTCGCCAAGATGCCTTGAGGGTTGCCAAGATGGCTTGAGGGGTGGCCTCAAGATAACCTAAGGGACCCAAGATAGGTTAAGGGGACCGAGAGAGGACAATATCGTCTGCTGTGCACTCTAATACACACAGTGACACGTTTTGACCCGTAAGGGAAGGAAACGAAACCTTGAGGGTGACCAAGATGCCTTGAGGGTTGCCAAGATGGCTTGAGGGGTGGCCCCAAGATAGCTTGAGGGACCCAAGATAGGTTGAGGGGACCCAGAGAGGACAATATCGTCCGATGTGCGCTCTGATACACACGGTGACGCGTTCTGAGCCGTAAGGGAAGGAAACAAAACCTTGAGGGTGGACAAGATGCCTTGAGGGTTGCCAAGATGCCTTGAGGGGTGGCCCTAAGATAGCCTGAGGGACCCAAGATAGGTTGAGGGGACCCAGAGAGGACAATATCGTCCGCTGTGCATTCTAATACACACGGTGACGCGTTCTGACCCGTAAGGGAAGGAAACAAAACATTGAGGGTGAACAAGATGCCTTGAGGGTTGCCAAGATGGCTTGAGGGGTGGCCCCAAGATAGCTTGAGGGACCCAAGATAGGTTGAGGGGACCCAGAGAGGACAATATCGTCCGATGTGCACTCTGATACACACGGTGACGCGTTCTGAGCCGTAAGGGAAGGAAACAAAACCTTGAGGGCGGCCAAGATGCCTTGAGGGTTGCCAAGATGGATTGAGGGGTGGCCCTACGATAGCTTGAGGGACCTAAGATAGGTTGAGGGGACCTAGAGAGGACAATATCGTTTGCTGTGTACTCTCATACACACGGTGACACGTACTAACCCATTAAGGGAAGGAAACGAAACCTTGAGGGAGACCAAGATGCCTTGAGGGTTTCCAAGATGGCTTGAGGGGTGGCCCCAAGATAGCCTGAGGAACCCAAGATAGGTTGAGGGGACCCAGAGAGGACAATATCATCCACTATGCACTCTGATACACACGGTGACGCATTCTGACCCGTAAGAGAAGGAAACAAAACCTTGAGGGCGACCAAGATGCCTTGAGGGTTGCCAAGATGGCTTGAGGGGTGGCCCCAAGATAGCTTGAGGGACCCAAGATAGGTTGAGGGGACCTAGAGTGAACAATATCATCCGATGTGCACTCTGATACACATGGTGATGTGTTTTAAGCCGTAAGAGAAGAAAACAAAACCTTGAGGGCGGCCAAGATGCCTTGAGGGTTGCCAAGATGCCTTGAGGGATGGCCCCAAGATAGCCTGAGGGACCTAGAGAGGATAATATTGTCCCCTGTGTACTCTAATACACACTATGACGCGTTCTAACCCGTTAAGGGAAGGAAACAAAACCTTGAGGGCAACCAAGATGCCTCGAGGGTTGTCAAGATGGCTTAAGGGGTGGCCCCAAGATAGCATAAGGAACCTAAGATAGGTTGAGGGGACTCAGAGAGGACAGTATCATCTGCTGTGCACTCTGATACACACGGTGACGCGTTCTGACCCGTAAGGGAAGGAAACGAAACCTTGAGGGTGACCAAGATGCCTTGAGGGTTGCTAAGATGGCTTGAAGGGTGGCTCCAAGATAGCTTGAGGGACCCAAGATAGGTTGAGGGGACCCAAAGAGGACAATATCGTCTGCTATGCACTCTGATACACACGGTGACACATTCTGACCCATAAGGGAAGGAAACAAAACCTTGAGGGCGACCAAGATGCCTTGAGGGTTGCCAAGATGGCTTGAGAAGTGGTCCTAAGATAGCCTGAGGGACTAACTTTGATACCATTGTAATAGCCTGAGGGAACTAGCTCTGATACCATTGTAACAGCCCGAGGGCCCCACACTGCAACGATATTGTTCGCTTTAGGCTTAACTCGCACAGTTTTGCTCTTCCCTTGCAATGAGGCCTTTTCCCGCAAGGTAAGAGCAAAATTGTGTGGGCTAAGCCCAAAGCGGACAATATCGTTGCAGTGTGGGGCCCTCGGCTGTTACAAATTAAGTCATCTAAAATTGAACTAAGTTCTTCATAATTCTCACCTTTGATTAATCTATTAGAAGTCAAAGTTATCTCTTAAGGGTTCCACTAGCATCATCTTGTATTCTCAATTCTCAGTCTTAAGCTCATATACTAGTTTTCCTTGTTTACACCATTACACAATACTTCTTATCCCCTAACTAGATTTTTTATAGGATTTTGAGCCATTCAATACCCAAGTATTTGCTAGATCTATCTCCTTTTCACCTATTTATTTATGGTGTATTTCTTTGTGATCTAATATTATTTCTTATTCCAGTCATCTCTAATACTTATATTTAGACTACTTTTTCTTAATTATTCCTATCATATATGACTTTAGGGCATGCAGGATTAGCTGTGGAAGGATAAAACTAGGCTCTGATACCAACTGTGACGACCCAGGTTTTCACATGCATTTTTAAATGCTATAACAAATTCCTAGGGCGGGATTGATCCCTATTTGAAAACATTTTTAGAAAAACAATGCAATGTAGCAAAAAATCTTTTGTTTTAAATTCATTTTGAAAACCCCGAGTGTCATTTGCTTTCGAGATGAATAAAGTAGTTTTGAAAATTACAGAAATCATAAATGTCTTCCCAGGTCTATCCACTCATAGCTCACAACCCAACTGTAATAAGTATAGATGCATGTGCAAAAGGTAGAGTGTTTACTTACATTCATGCTTGTCTTCTCTTCATTCACTTGATCGTAGCACTAACATTTTCTGATGCTTCTTCTAATTCTGTGTCGAGCTAATCTATAAAAATAATATATTATGGTGAGTATTTCTCATACTAAGTAGGTGATCTGACACTATTATTTTGAAAACATGGCATGCAACATGCATGGTTTTAAAAGAGGCTCTCCATGTGAAACATCATGCAATTTCTTTGTGTGGAAACATGCATGCTTATGTAAATAAACATAAGCTCATTTGGATATTTCAACCCTGGAATCCTTTTTACGGAAATGCTGTAATGACAATATGAATGTCATGAAAATCATAAGGTAGAAATCAATTGATTCATATAATAAGATCTTGGCAACACATCAAGCTAACGAGTCAATGAAAATAATAATCATGAAACTCTTAAAATAGTTATCTTTCAAAGAAGATGGTAGCATCACCATAAGTATCAGTCTCTCGGTGAACAATTCACGCCAACTGGTCACGAGTACTTGTATATGTCCATCTTAATGCTATATGCATATCGATAAAACTGAAATCATAGGGTCAACTATGCTCCTTCGCAGGCTGCCTCATTCGGCGATCTGCCCACTTGAAATTTTATGTTTTGTTCCCACCGCAGGCTGCCTCATTCTATGATATGCCTGCTTGGAACTCAAGGTTTGTTCCTATCGTAGGTTGCCTTATTCGGCGATCTACCTACTTAGCATAGTGCCCACTAAGCTCATTAGCCCAAAAAGCATATATAAATAATCCAAATCTCAAGCATCGTAATCAGGCAATGTATGCAATTATTTTCAAAACATGCGAGCAATGCATAAAATATGTTCATGCTAGTAATTGTCTTCAAGGCCATAAATCATGAAGGCAATTCCACATGCTCGTATAAGAACATCATATCTCAAAAAGCATATATGAATACAGTAATAAAGTTAAGTAAATCACTTAGGGTTTAGAATGCATTTGAAAAACTTAGCAGTATCAGACTACTTACCTTGATGTTCCTTGAATCGCATTCTTTATTACTCAACCCTGAGTTACCTTTGTGAAACCCTGAATATCAATTAATAACAAGGATTCAAGTATTATATTTCAACCTTTATGGATCATTACTTAGACTTATAGATTAACAGCTAGATATGCCTTTTAGGATCTATAGGTCCTTGCTTAGCTCACTTCCAGGCTAGATCTCACATATAGATCTAATATTTAATGGTTAGACTGCTTGTCCTTATGCTTAAAATGGGTCTGTGCTTGATTTGAAGGGTCATATCTATATTTCAAGGATGGATATACATAATTTAGGGTTGATCCTAAGCTCTTAATCTCCTAACATCTTTAATGGATCAATTCATGAGATTTGATCATCTTTGACATGGTTAACCTATGAGATTTCTATAGTTTTTAGGCTATAGTCATAAAAATAGTGCTTTGATCCTAAAATTTATAGTCTCATTAGGTATGCGTCGTCAATACGGATGCAATGGTTCTTTCAGATCGTCGATCGGAGTTATATAGTCTCCTTAATTGCATTTTTAGTGTTGCGCATCAACGGATAAACTAGATTCGTCCACACCGGGCCTACGAGTCACAGTTCCCAGGATGCATGCATGTCTAAGTCGAACCGAGATTGCATTCGTACTCATGCGCATGCCCGAACAATGCGCTAGGGTGCGCGTCTTGGGTAGCATCATGCAGAGACGTCTTCGGAGCAGGGGCAGCGATGTCACGACTCCCACGACGTTCGTGCACCCTAGTCGAACTAGGACTTATGCCCGCACACCGCGCACTCCCAAAGGCCACGCCAGGGATCGCGTTCTGGGCACGCACCACAAGTTGCGTCCCTGGGATGGTCAGGTCAAGGGTTCTAGAATGAACCCATCTTCCCCAATGCATTGTCCGACCGGGAAATGCCAGATCCGGTCGAATTCTGGGGGAAAATGAAGGGGAAGAAGAGAGGGGAGAAGAGGGAAGAGAAATCGTACCTAAAAACTCTCTTTGCTGCTCGATCAGAGACCTCGAACGTATCTGCAACCCTTGTTGTAGACGGAGCATTTTGGAGTGGAGAAAGCACGATCTTAGAAGGAGGGAGTGGGGAAATTTATAGAGTGGAGAAGGCGGTGTTGCCCAATGGTGGTGCCACCATTTTTACGGCATCATACAAGTATGGCGGTGTTGTGCACCACCTGGCCTGAGGAAGAAGATGACAATGGAGGAGGGGGTATTGTTATCAAAATGACCCCCTGCGTTTTTGGGTCTTTCTTGTTTTTAAGTTCAAATTTCAAAAATGCCCTTGATCTTTAAATGTCCATAACTTGGTCATACGAACTCCGTTTTCAGTATTCTGTAAGGCTTTGGATTCCATTTCGAGCGTAGAATCTAATGATACTGATTTTTCTCACAAATTCCTTTGTTTCATATTTTAATTTAAATTAAATATCTAACCATCTATAGTATCATTAAACATATATTCATTTTCAAAATAAACAATTTATAACTGATTAGCAAATGGTAAACATCATGATCGATCATGGTTGTAAAAGTGATACAAAATATCTTCAAAATTTGAGTCATTAAAGGCAACCCTTATGTCAGGTCCCAGCTGGCAAGTAAGAAGTTGAAGATGATTTTGTTATTTCTTTCTTGCTTACAAATGTATATGCATTTATATATTAGTTTGTAATAAAGAAATGAAAATCATCTCCAGCTTCTTAAAAGTATGGCAACCTAAACATGACATGAATTGAAAATTGACATTCCCTTAAGCTACGACATTCCCTATAAGCGACGCACTGCATCAGATCCCGAGTGCGGTGAAAAATGGGCAAGGGTTGTTAGAGCATCCCCTTGGAAGCAACGGGCTACATCAGAACCCAGGTGTAGTGAAAAGTGGACATGGGTTCATGCCATGGAGGTCAAGAAGGGCACTAGTAAATAAGATATCTCAAGAGCATAAGATTCATATTGCCACATGGAATATATGGTTATTGATAGGTAAAATTTTGGAGTTAGAAAACAAGATGAAACGTAGGAAAGTCAACATTGCTTGTATCCAAGAAATCAAGTTGAAGGGGGCTATAGTTAGAGAAATCGATGGGTATAAATTATGGTATGTAGGAAAGCATAATAATAGAAATGGCATAGGAATAATAGTGGATAAAGAATTAAAGGATAAAGTTGTAGACATTAAAAGAATCAGTGATAGAATTATAATAATAAAACTTATTCTGGGAGAGTAGATCATAAATGTTATAAGTGCATGTGCACCACAATAGCGTTAAAAGATATAATCAAGAGACAGTTTTAGAAAGATATGGAGGGAGTCATGCAAGAAATTTCCAACACTGAGGGGATATTTATAGGAGCAAACTTAAATGACTATGTAGGAAAATAAAAGGAAGGATATGATAGATTGAATACATGGAGGGTATGGTATAGGTGAACGAAATGGGATGGGGTAAACTATCATCGATTTTGCTTTGTCATATAACTTGACCATTGCAAATACACTCTTTAAGAAGAGGGATATACCCTTAATAACCTTTAAAAGTGGACTTCATAAAAGTCAAATAGACTTTTTCTACTTAGGAATACTGAATGATCAATGTTTAAGGATTGTAAGGTGATACCCGGTTAGAGTTTAACCTCATAACATAGGTTAATGGTTATGGATATCCATATCAAAAGATGGAAGAAAGGAAATGAACTTAATAGGTATCCAAAAACTAAGTGGTGGAACTTAAAAGGAGAGAAAATAACCTCATTCACAAATAAGTTGATGGCATAAGAAAACTGGAATTATGAAACAGAAGTAAACACCGTGTGGATTAATATTGCTGAGTGCATTAAGAAAGTGGCAAAAGATGTATTAAGAGTACCTAAAGGTAAAAGGCAATTAGTAAAGGAAACATGGTGGTGGAGTGAAGCAGTACAAAAAGTTATTAAAGAAAAATGAATGTGTTTTAAAGCATGGTAGAAGACTAGAAATAATGAAAACTATGAACAATGTATCAATGCTAAAAAGGTTGCTAAGATAATAGTAAGTGAGGCTAAACTTAAGGCACATGATGAGCTCTATAATAGACTAGGAACAAGAAAAGGTAATAAAGATGTGTTTAAACTTGCAAAAGTAAGAGAATAGAAGGGTAAGGACTTAGATCATGTTAGGTTCATTAGAAGTGATGATCAAAGGGTATTAGTCAAAGATGATGAGATCAAACAAAGGTGGGTAATGTACTTTCAAAAATTGTTGAATGATAATGGCTCTGAGAATATAAGGATTGAAATACCTAAAGTGAAAGAGGCCTTGAAAAAGATGAAATCAGGAAAGACCATGGGCCTTGATGGTATACCAATAGAGGTTTGGAAGTACATGGGAGATAATGTGTTATAAAAACCTGGGTCGCCACAGATATTGGGGTAGTTTGGTTGACCAAGTTGTTTAACAAGATTATAAATTCAAACAAAATGCCTGATGAGTGGAGGAAAAGCTCTATTGTACCAATTTATAAGAATAAAGGAGACATACAGAGTTGTAGTAATTATCGAGGGATCAAAATTATGAGCTACACTATGAAACTTTTTGAAAGAGTGATTGAGAAGAGGCTATGGCATGAGACAAGTGTATTGGAGAATCAGTTTGGTTTCATGCTCGAGAGGCCTATCATGGAAGCTATTTTCTTACTAAGATAATTGGTTGAGAAATATAGGGAGAGGAGTAAAGACCTCCACATGGTCCTTATCGACTTAGAGAAAGCTTATGATAAAGTCCTTAGAGAGTTAATATGAGGGTGTTGGGTGAGAAAGGGGTTTTGCGGGGGTATATAGACATAATTAAAGATATGTATGAGGGAGTGATAACAAATGTTAATACCACTAATGGCGAGACCAGTGATTTTCCTGTCACTGTAGGATTGCACCAAGGATAGACATTGAGCCCATACCTTTTCATGTTGGTTATGGATGAGTTAACAAAACATTTGCACAAGGAGATTCCCTGGTGCATGCTATTTGTAGATGATATAGTCTTACTTGATGAGACAAGGGAGGGTGTAAACA
This sequence comes from Warburgia ugandensis, assembly GCA_035236585.1. NCBI lineage: Eukaryota > Viridiplantae > Streptophyta > Magnoliopsida > Canellales > Canellaceae > Warburgia > Warburgia ugandensis. The sequence continues at coordinate 35,576,891 of CP141139.1, forward strand.
CAAAGTTAGAGTTATGGAGAGAAGCATTAGAATATAAAGGACTTAAAATCAGCCGAACTAAGACAGAATATATGGATTGCAATTTTAGTGAGGAGAGGAGTAGGAGTGGAATACCAAACAAGATTGATAACCAATAAGTCCCTGTAAAAGACCACTTTCGGTACCTATGATCAATGAATCATGAGAGTGGAGAGATTGAGAGGGAGGTTACCTAGAGAATCCAAACAGGCTGGAACAAATGGAGATGTGCATCTAGAATTTTGTGTGATAGGTGGGTGCCATTCAAACTAAAAGGAAAATTCTATAAGATAGTCATAAGTCAGCCATGCTCTATGGATAAGAGTGTTAGGCAATTAAGGAACATCATGCTCATAGGATGGGCATTGCAGAAATGAGGATATTGAGATGGATGAGTGGTAAGACAAGAAAGGATAGAATTAGGAATGAAAATATTGGAGAAAATTTAGGGATAGCACCAATAAGTAACAAGATGAGGGAGATTAGACTTAGATAGTTTGAACATATCCAAAGGAGACTAAAAATGTCACCAGGTAGAAGGAGTGAGGCAATGCAAGTAGAAGGTTCTAAAAGGCCAAGGGGAAGGCCCAAAAGAACGTGGATAGAAGTGGTGAGGAAAGATTTAAAAACTCTGGGACTAAATAAAGCCATGGTACTTAATAGAGAGGAATGGAGGAATAAGATTCATGTGGCTAACCCCTAATGGGGACAAGGTCATGATGAGGATGAACATTTAAGAAAATAACTTATTAATTTAGTTTATTTACTTGAAACATTTAATATAAATAAGAAAAATCTTTATTTTGAGTTCAATAAAAAATAGTCGCAAAACTTAATTCCTATAGAAAAGAGGTCAATTCATAGCTTTAAGTACAAAATTAGATTTTTGGAGTTTGGGTCAAGTTTCTAAAACTCAAATGCTAAGGGTATTTTCTTGATTTTAAATGATCATATTAATTATACAAATCAAAAGTTCAACATGAAAACTCCAAATTTAACTTGTCTAAAAAATTTCTTTGCCATGGCATTTTCATTTTTTGTAGACAAGTTTGACCACAAGACGATATATATGAGTTGTCTTATATATTTTCATTTATAAAAGTTTATAATATTGGCTTAAAGCACTTAGAATTTCAAATATAATCTCAAAATTATTTGAAAACTTCATTGTGCACACTAAGAGCACTATTGATGTTTTACTGTAAGTGCATGGGCTATTGTAGCATAGCATGCGCAAGTACAGGTCGATCCCATGGAGACTCAACTTAAAAGAAAGAGTTTAAATAAAATTTAATTGTCAAAATATAAAGAAAATAACATAAATAAACTAAAAGTAAAATAAAAATTCAGATTTATTTAAATGATGCAAATTATTGAATTTTTAGTTCCAAAAAGACAGAAAATTAAACTAAATAAACATCCTTGAATTACACTGTCCCTGGATAAGCATAATAGGGATAAGGTAAAACTAGAATAATATGAAAAAGGACAAAAATGGAATTTAAATTATTCAGCTCAGATTAAAACTGAAATTTTGCTAGATTTCTAGTTTTAAACAAAAACCAGAGAAACCTAATGGAAGAAGGGGAAGACAATGAAGGTGGGAATTGCTAGAGATGGGGAGACAGAGAGAAGCAGGTAAGAGGAGGGAGCAAGGGCAGTGTGCGATGGTGAGAAGGAGGGTAAAACAGTGAACTAGAGGAGAAACAATGAATAAGACCGAAGAGGAGATAGGGAAGAAGATAGAAACGAAAAGAACGATGGTGCTGGGAAGCGAGGGAATGAAGATCTAATGTAAACAAACAAAAAGAAAGAGTTAAAGAGGAGTATCATCTGGGACTGGGGTGGAGACAAGAGTGGGAAGAGCAGAGAGTTTGACAAAGGAGGTGAGGAGACTAGAATTGGTGACGTGCTGGTGATCAAAGATAGAAGAAGATGAGGGTGGTGCGGTGATTGGACAATGGTGGTGAGGAATAGGCGATGAGGGAAGAGGAGCTAGGCAGACGATGATGGAGAGAAGCTAGGAAGTGAGGGGATAGGTGAAACGGTTACTAGTAGATGCTGCTGATGTGTGTGGCTTCATGTAGTGAACAGAGTGAGAGATAGAGGATGGTGTGGTGAGAAATAGAGAGAGGGAGGTAAGCGGGAAAGAGTAAGAGAGATGAGGAGATCAGACAATGAGAGGGAGAGGGAGAGGGAAAAGGGGAAAGTTGGGCAGTGACAAATAGAGGGGTAGAAGAGGGAGCTTGAGTGAGAGAACAATAGAAGAGAGGAAAAGCAGAGAGAGAGAGAGAGAGAGAGAGAGAGAGAGAGAGAGAGAGAGAGAGAGAGAGAGAGAGAGAGAGAGAGAGAGAGAGAGAGAGAGAGAGAGAGAGTGTGGGATTGCCTCCTCCTACGGTTCAGCCAAGAGAGGTGAAGGAGAGATGTGGAGAGGAGAGGCAAGAAGGGAGAAGTGGGAGATGGATGAGAGAGTGGAGTGGAGAGGGAAGAAGAGAAGATGGCGTAGCAAGAGAGAGAGAAGAGGGAAAGAAATATGGAGAGAGAAGATGGTTACAGGTTTCCTTTTCCCAATCCAGCCAAAGAGAGGGGTGAGTTGATGATGACAATTCAGGGAAGGGGTTGAAGAGAAGAAGAGGGATAAGAGTGGGAAGAGAGGAAAAAGGGAATAGGGGGAGTCTACCTCCCATGTCCAGCCAAGGAGGGGTGAAGAAGAGAATGGAGAGAGAGGAATAAGGGGAAAGGCCTCACCACCTGTCTAGGTTCTCTCTCTATGTGGATTTTCCTTCGGCTTTTCTTAGATACTGACCTTTCTAATTTGATAAGATTTCATCCTAAGAAAAGAGAATGCACTTTGAACTAGGACTCTAGGATAAGAATGTGAGGTAGTTGGGTAGGAAAGGGAAATGAAAACAAGGTGGAAAAGAAGTAAAAAGGGGGAACAAGGTTTCCTTTAAGAAATCATTGCATTTGTGCAATTAATTCTTGATGAATGATCTGCACCATTGAATATCAATTTGAGTCATCCAAGCTCCTTTTGGTTGATCTGCAAAACAAAAGACCAAATTATAGTAATCTGATGATCATTTGATCATTAATTTTGACAAATTAATAATTTGGTGGTCAATTAGAGCTAAATTCAAAATTAAGTTTAAAAATTACAAATTTGATTGGTTAGATTATCTAATTAAATTCTAAATTAGGAGTATTTTGACCAAAATTTAACCCTTAACAAGTACTACTAAAACTATATATTTTTAATAGTCCATTGAAAGTATGAAACATTTGATGTCACACTAGCAAGTAACAACTCCCAAATTGCCCAAACTAAACTCATTAAAATTTAGTTGGATCCATCGTATAGTTGGCGTTTTCGAAAGGAAAATTATTTTTTCTTTTAAAAATAAATTCATATAAAGTCTGTCAATTCTCCAATCATTTAATCAATAGAATGCCTCATATATCAAGGATCTAATGCTACCCAAAAAGCTACCTCTCTCTTTATGTTTTGTAATAAACTAGCTACAAAATAATTTACTAAAAACTTCTTATTTTTGTTCTTTACATAGTGCCAAATTGTTGCTAGCTTTGCCCATCCCAACAAAAAAAAAAAATCTTTCACTAACTTACACGCCAACTCCAAGCATGATAAAGATCTTTATATTGATAAGCATTTTTCAATTGATAACAAACCAACTCAAAACCTTAGACCAAACTTTAGAGAAGTATGAGTAGTCAATAAGAATGATAAATATTTTCAAGGCTTGGCAAACCTAGAATACACATGTTGACAACAGGCCATCTTCTAACCATCAAAACATCAATTAGTGAGGGTTAATACCGACATCCAATCCAGTTGAAACATTAAATTTTTTATATGACATGCTAAGACCATACTCTGGACACTATGTTATCATTAATTTCCTAAACAATCAACCAATAATAACATGATATGATAGTAAAAACTCTTTTGAACTTTTGAGATCTTCTTTTATCCTAGCCCATGTCTTTGGTGATGTCAAATTAAGGAATATAAGTTGATGTCAAAAGATGTTGATGTCAAATTAAGGAATATAAGTTTAATAAAAAAGAATTTGATGTCAAATTTCTTTTACCGCGGAATATAAGATCATCAAGTAGAATAAAATTAAGCTCATGCTAGGCCAACTTCAAGTTAACTTCTTCCCAGAACTCCAACTTCCACTTCAATGGCCTTACTAAATCAACAAGTTGCAACATCTTCTCTTCTACTTGACGCTACATTAGTCATCAACATTGCTCATCCTGAACTTGAAGGCAAAATCCAACAAAAAAGAAAGACTTTGGTATTACTTAAAGATTACAATCAACTACTCATGGCATCCCCTGTTATCATAGCAACTCTATAGAAATCGAGCAAATTGTAAGAGCCCTGCAGTACTTTGATTGGCACTCGGAAGCCACAATAGATTTTCCTCTATTCAACTTGGTAGTCGACTAGTTCCTTTCGCTATATATAATGATAAGAATCCATACCCTTTCATTTAATAATTTTATTATTGTAATAACAAATACTTCAACATATCTAAAATGACCTTTAGTATAACTCTAACTTTCATATGATTGTATGTCCATTCCCTTCCCTATCACTTCCTACTTTGCCTTGTTGCTAACTCCTTTTCAACCTTTGTCTCACCAAAACCTAATCCAATCTCCAACCTAGTCCTAATCTACACTACAATCAAGCAAATTATAAGAGCCCTGTAGTTCTTTGATTGACACTAAATTTTGATGAGCCACAATGGATTTTCCTCTATTCAACTTGGTAGTTGACAATTCCTTTCACAATATATGATGATCACAATCCCCACCCCTTCATTTAACAATTTCATTATTATAATAACAATACTTCACCATGACTAAAATGTCCTTTAATAAAACTCTAATTTTCATGGATTGTCATTCCATTCCCTTCCATATCACTTCCTACTTTGCCTTGTTGATGACTTATTTTGAACATTTGTCTCACCAAAACCTAATCCAATTTCCAACCTCATCCTAATCTACACCATCAATTTTTCTCTAGGGCATAGGCAACTCTTGTTCCCCTCCTAAATGCAAATCTACCTTTCCATGTCTCCAAAATGAAGGAAACACAAATCTAATTTACAACTCCATCACCAATCCATAATTAGATGACCTTTGGGAGAAATAAGAAGAAGAAAATCTAAAATAACAGCAATATATTCCCAACTCTAGAAGTAACCAATACTCCATTTGGGAGTAGAAAAAGAGTGACGAATAAACTTCTTTTTCCACTTAAAAGAAAATACATCATGATTCTATTAGTTTCTTATACCCCTTATAGCTTTGGACAAAAAACATGAACTAATATTTCCTTCATCTTCTGAATTTTTAGTAATAATTTAAAAAAAAAAGAAATCAAAACTAACAAATCTAGCACTAAGCTCACTGAACAAACCTCTCTCTCTCTCTCTCTCTCTCTCTCTCTCTCTCTCTCTCTCTCTCTCTCTCTCTCTCTCTGTTAAAAACACCTAAGTAATAGTGCAAAAATTCCCTCATTTTTCTTCTTTTCCTACAAAGGGCTAATTACATCATTTTAATTGTTAAAACATTGAGACCAACTAAAATTAAATGAGTCTTGATATTTTTAAATGCTAAGGCAACATCTTATTTTTATGTACTATCTTTTCACATAATTTTGGCTTGATTTTTAGAAGATTTAACTCATTCATATTATTTGGAAACCTTTGAGATTAGCTCCATACTAAAAATTACTTTAATTGGATGCATGTAGCCTTATGTTTCTTTGTACCTTGATTATAACCACTGAAATAAAAATAAAAGAAAATAGAAGTTAGGATCATCTGATTGACACAAAACAAGGTGAACTCCTTAGATCTAAGAAAAAACAATAAAAAGACAGTGCTTGAAAATAAAATGATGCCTTAGCTTTAGAAGATAATAGGACTCAAAATAGATAACTATGTCACATGATCTTCTCCTAATTGTGCCTTGATAAATCCCCTTTCACATCGCCCTTCCTAATTCAGACTCTTAGTCAACGTCACCTCCCAACAGCTTGGTTGCTTCCTCTTCTCTCCTTCTTTATCACATATTTACAAGGATTCTCTTAACTTTTCCACTTCATCCTCTCCTAATCTCTTATACTGCATTCCTACTTCTGCATTGCAGACCTCTTGTTAACCTTGCAGGACCTATTGGTACAAGGTCATAGCCAGTACGACAGCCTATGCAGACTCATCCAATGGTATTATGAGGCATGAACAAGCAAAGCATGGCTCAAGGCTAATTTAGCTACCAATCATGCCCTGCCATCTAATGTGTCTACTAATGATCTATCTCAATGTGAGCCTCACAATGTGACAAAAGTACTAGAAAGCATACACCAACATTTATACGAGAACTAAATGCCGCACTCAAGAACCATACATGGACTCTCGTCCCACATCTGTCTCATATGAACATCATTGGTTATAAGTGGATTTTCAAGTAACTGCAAGGCTGATGGGTCCATTAATAAATACGAAGCTTGTTTGGTTACCAAGGGCTATAGTCAACATTCCGGAATGGATTACATAGAGACCACTTGTCATCAAACCAACCTAGCTCAAATTTTGTTGTCACTAGCTTTCTAATTGATGGGCCTACATCAATTGGACATCTCACAAGTGTTCTTGTACAAAAATATGAAAGAATCATAGTTTAAAAACTCAAAAACTTAACTCGACTAGAAAGGCAACCAAGTCAAGTCAACCAGAAAACACTAGTGGGTAACTAAAAAATACTCAAGGGAGATTTAAACTGAAAATTTACTAATTTATACTTATAATTTTCAATGTACATTCATAAATGAGTAATAGGTAAGTTGATTTGGCCATAATATTGTTCTTTTAGAGGTTTCATATTCAAACCTTAGCCCAAACAAAAATATTTTACTATGCAACAAGTCAACTCAATAACGACTTGATTTTCTACCAAGTTGAGTAACTCGACCAAGATTTTCAAGTCGATTGCCAATTTTAGAGCAACAGAAAGAACATGTCTTTATGCGCTTACCTACCTATAGGCCTGATCTTTCTCAACTCACTATGTGTGCCAACTTCAAAATCATTATAAAGGGCTTAAGCAGGCTCCACGACCTTGGTTCTCCAAGCTATGTTGTCGTTGATACGGTATGGTTTCACTAGGTCTCGCTTTGATTCTTCACTGTTTATATGCAGTAAAGGAGGCATCATTTTGAATATGCCTATATACATTGCTTGCATATGTAATCGTGAAAGGCAACAATCCTCGTGCTTTAAAAGCCATTGTGGTACCGTTGAAAATCACATTTCGACATAAGAAATTCACATCTTGATAATTTCTTGGGAGAGAGAGAGAGATGAATTCACGTGCAACGCATTTCAGATGAAATTCCTGGCCAAAGTAACATATAACCAAGGAATGAGAGGGAGGGAAAGAAACAACAATACTGAATTGCTTTCAAAGAATCCAGGTACAAACACTTTCACCCCGAAATTCCTTGCCAAAAGTAACGGAAAGTAAAAGAATGTTAGTCTCCTTTCCTTTTATTTGCTACCTCTTATCTAAACAACCAATCAACCTCTTCGCATACGGACACATGCAAAGATGGGAAAAAATGACAACTAGGGTGTACTATGCAGAAAAGAACAGAAAAATGAGTATTAAGGGGATCAGCTCACACTAATAACAACCCTTGAGTTTGAGATTGTATGCTCTTCGACTGATTAGGATGAACGAAGAACTGGTGAGTGAGGAGTCATTAGACGAGGAGTAATGGTAACATCCTCGCATCTTCGAAATGACAAGCTTACTCGAAGACTTCGTTGCCGAAGTTGTTCCTTTACCAATGGGGTGGCCTCATTAGCATGAGATACAAATGCCCGAATCCTTTGAAGAGCCACATTCATGGTCTCATCGTCCATATTGGCGAAGCAAACGCGAAACCAACCAGGCTCCGAGCAATGGAAAGAAGAACCTGGTGAGACATTAAGCTTAACGTCGTGTATTATTATGTGCCATAATGCAATCTCCGCCTCCACAGTCGCCTCTTTCAAGAGTGGTCTCAAGTCCATCCAGCAGAACAGACCTGCATTGCTCTTCAAACAATTTATCCCTACACGAGCGAGTCCCAATGTAAAGAGGTGGTGCCTTGCTGCTAGTCTTCTAGCACTCTCTGCTATGAACTTCTTCACAAACTCATCGTCTGAGAGCATGGCCGCTATTAGTTGTTGAGTTTGTGTGGAGACTAGACCAAAGCTTGACATCTTACGAGCACAATTCACCACAGCATCATTGTATGAGTAAATTATACCAATCCTAAAACCTGGTAGCCCCATATCCTTTGACAAGCTATATACAACATGGATGAGATCCCGATTGCACTTGTTGTGTTCCTCTATTATCTCGGAGACACTTACAAATGCAGGACGGCTGAAGACGGTTGCAGCGTATATCTCATCACAGACCAAATGGATTTTCTTCTCGTTAATGAAGTTGACAACGGTTGTAAGGGTGTCCTTATCTAAGAGGGTTCCCAATGGATTCGAAGGGTTGTTTATGAGAACCCCTCTCACTTTGATGTTCGCTTGCCGGGCTTTCTCATATGCTACTTCTAGTGCTGGCCTTGTGATCTTGAAGTTGTTAGAGCTCTCGCAGATGATTGGGAGTAGTTGTACTCCTGTCCGCCAACTTAAGTCTCGATCAAATCTGCAATTAAATGAAAAGAATATGAGCTACAATTGATAGAACACGATCTTATAAAATGGTTTATGATGTCTTCTGGTCAAAAGAGAATTATCTTGACTTCTATAAGAGGATGGTCTACAATTTGGTTCTCCCCCTTTCTCTAATCCAGTTTTTCCATGGGAACCCATTAAACATACACGTCAAGGCCCATGAACAAACGAAGCAATCGGGTGATGTCATTTCATGGGGTCTCAATTTTCAAAACAAAAATGGTCGTTTTAATATCGGAACCCACCACTCAACCATCCAGCAACTCATAAGAGATGAAAGTCAGCCCATTAATTCGTAGTTGATTTTTGGCCAGTAGCATATTCAATTGATGTTGACTTTTATACCACGATGTCTAAGATGAGGTATAATTTTATTAACATCTAAAATTTTGCGTTTATTTTCTCTTATTGAACGTAAGGTGAAATAACTGGGATATTTAAGCATCTGGGCTCAACCATGACTATATATTGTATTAGTTATTATTAATATTTAAACATCTCGTCTCAACCATGACTGTATATTGTATTAGTTATTATTAATATACATGAAAAAAATTTCTCATGCAAAAAGGAAAAGAAATTACCCTGGATAATATGGAGTCGGAACCAAAAAGGCGTCACCGGGATTTGCTAGACAGAACATTATCGTTTCATTTGCTCCGGTGGCTCCACCGCTCATAACAATTCGCTCTGGGTCGAACTTGACTTTTCCTCCTCTCACTTTTCCCATAAAGTTGGCTATGGCCTGTACATTAAACATCCATGTAATCATCAGACGTTTCAGTTGCAACTGCAATATATACAACATTACAAATTGATCAAAGACAATTTATTATTGAACTGACTTAATTAGATATAGAGATAATATTTTGTAATGAGCAAAGTCCTCCTGGAGCAGTGCCGACTGTGGTCAGTGACAGAATCGAGATGACTAGGGTTGTGCGTCCAAAATTCAATAAAAGTCTGTTTAAGCTTTATTTATTTATTTATTTATTTATGAACCGGTAACACACATCATATGGTCTATATATACCCTTCCAAATATATCGTGGGATATCGCCTTAACGCGTAAATTCCCTTTCTTACATCTGATGCACAATTCAAACTTGCGACCTACATACAGGAGAGGAGATGCACACTTCAAACTTGTGACCTCTACTTACAGGAGAGGAGATGCACACTTCAAACTCGTGACCTACTTACAGGAGAGGAGAGGAGCCTCAGCCTAACCATGGGATTTAAAAATTTCACTCAATTCACGTAAATACTATATTTAGTACTGCAAAATGTATAACATACTACCGGACACTTTCTTTTGAGATTGTTTCCTTATCTCGCTACTAGTTCTGCCAGCCTACCACTAGTAGCAGGAAAACGTACTAATCAGTAACGATGATGATACTGAAATTCATGACCTCCCTGCTTCAATATTTACACCCATCCCCAACGAGTACGATCCATTTTCGTCCATACTCTTCGGCATTATTATTTTAAGACTGTCTTTTATTTATCACGAAAGAAATTATTTTATGGATTCGTTTCCTTAAACACAAAACAACAGCAAAAAAAAAAAGAAAAAAAAAAGGAAAAGTCAAGAAAGCTTCATCTGGTTCTGTACATTTCTGAAAGCAGGCAAGCCGTGATAATCCTGAAAAATTGCTGTATCCCTGAATTCCGAAATCCCTTCCACCGTGCAAATTGAGGCCTCCGGGTTTTTCTTAATCCACTCTTCGATTAAATCAAAGGGAAGCTGCACAAAAACAAAGGAAACATTTAACGATCCATATTCGCTCAATCTGGTTTAAATGCAATTGAGATTAGAGAGGAACGACGTCGAACTAGAAACCTGATTTTCAGCAAGTCCCATTTGAATAACTCCGTGAGGGTTTTGTTTTGGGTGGTATGGATCACTGTCGTAGGCCTTCCATCCGTCGAAGTAACTTGAGTCTTCGCCATGGCCGTCGTTGGTAGCAATCTTAGACAGCAGAGCCATTTGAAATTTTGGAAAGAGAAGAGAATGGAGAGACTGGGAAACCACAGAAATAGGAGTGTTTGAATGAATCCGAATGTTTGAGTCCAAGTAGAGATGGAGGGAAACCAACGGGTATTTATAGAGAATTAAGACCCTTTCCACATTCAAAGGTACCATTTTTTTTTTTGGCTAAAACCGGAGAATAAGCAAGAGAGAGAGAGAGAGACAGTATTAATCTACCACGTGAGGTGGACTCCTTGAATGTGTGGACCTTCTGTACAATGGCCAATCTGCTTTTGTTGGCAGGCTGGCTGCATTCTTCTCCAAGGAAATTAATTGTTTGAAACTTAATATATGAAAGTTCCCAGGAAAGGGGCAGAACCCACAGAAAGATGGAAACCAGGCGGCCCGACTTTTTCACCACAAAATCTCAGGCTGTTGTTCTTTCTGATTTTGTTCTCACCATTTCTTTCCCTTTGTTTGTTACTAGGAGTAGGAGACACACGTCCACAGATTAATTCACTGATTCTACATGCATGCTTTCTTTCTTCTACCCTATAAATTTGCTGAAGAAACCAATCTATGCCATGGAGAATATTGATTCAAACCATCGTTTCATCCAAACTATCCGCATGTTAAATTCCCTAATACTAACCATGTGGTCAAAAGAACTTTCATGTTGACCTTGGACCATTTGCTTTTCCTATTAATGGGCCAGAAGGTGACACTTGACCAAATCGTCAAGAATTAGGCGAAGGAGCATTAAAAATGTGGCCCCAAATTGAACCGTTAACGTTTCTGGGTGCTAACCATTTGAAGGAACGGGCGTGTTTCTAAACTGAGCTTTGCTGGAAGGATTGTAAGCCTTATTTCGTTTTCGGTGCATCACCACGTGCAATGCTAGTAGTTAGTCTATGGACAAGAACAATCTCCATACATCCTGATTGGCGAAGCCGACAGAGGTAAGTAACATGTCAAACTTAGCAGCATATGGGGCCTATGCCTGCTAACAAAGGGGGCCTAAAAAGTTGTCTTACTTTAGATCAATAACCATAAATTATAGGATTCAAGAAACTTGAATTGAGCTAACGAATGTCTAGCACAGTCGACCGCAAATAATTGGACATCTGTCCTGAATTATGGTTGGTCGCAGGAGTTAGCGCTATCCCTTCAAGCCGTGGTTAGATCTAGAAGTACACGTGCCTGATAGTGCCAGGAACAGATTTTTCATCTTAGAAGTCATTGCCATATTCTCTTATTAGCCCACTAAAGTGGCCACCATATGCATGAACTAGCACACCTGCTGAATTTCCTGCTTAAAAATCACTACCATTTTCTCTTGTTAGCCCACTAAAGTGGCCACCATGAACCAAAATAGAGTAACTCAGTTCATCACCTAGTTTTTAATTAATTTAACTAAGTTCAAATGTTAACATTCAAATTTAGATGGGAAAGGGGCAGAACCAAAATGCATTTAATGAGGATAGAATCCAAAATGCCATACAACAGCATCCATACTGCATTAGTTCAACTCAAACTTCCTTAACCTCTTGAATGACATGGATGTGTGTGTGTGTGTGTGTGAGAGAGAGAGAGAGAAGGGGGGGCAATCCTGGTGTACGAAGCTCCCGCCTATGCTGGATCCGGGGAAGGAGTAGACTACAGGGGCCTAAAGTACACAGCCTTACCTTGCATTTTACAAGAGGCTGTTTTCACGCCTTGAACCCGTGACCTCAAGGTCACATGACAACAACTTTTACCGTTGCAAGAGGAAGAGAGAGATGCATAAAATTGAAATGATCTAGAAAGAATAGAAAGCGAACTGGGGACGAGAGGATAAAGAGATTACCTTAGAAACCAAATAGGGTCAATTTGCAGAACTGAGACCTTATCTCTTCTCTCTTCTCTAGCCATTATTTTTCTTTGAGAATCAATTATTCGGTAAAAAATTAGAGTTAAAAGACTCAAAAAATCATCATGAAGCTGCCTTTAAACAATGTCTACCAACTATGGAATAGAAAACCGAAGCTAAAAGCCAAGAAATTACCATTTATGCTAATGATGAACGTTGAGTTGCAGCAGAGAATCTTGGGATGGATGTGAGCGATGAAGGTCACCTACTAGGGTTTCATCTTTTGTATTCGAGAAAGAAAAGTAGTTTATAATTTTTGGATATATTATATAACTTGAAGAACTCATAAATCCTTAAATCTTATTAGGTCAGAATTTTCACATTTTCTCAAATAAGATGACTGACTTGCCCTGGATTAATATTTGATATTAGGGGTATTTTAGCCCTAAAAATAGATAGTTTGGATAGAATAATCTACAGATAGTACCTCTCATTCTGTATCTATTCCAAAAAAATTAGATTTTTAAAATCAATTTTATATCCATCAACTAATAGGATTCTACTTAAGGCTTTTTGGGTGTTCTTCTTATTTAAGAATTAAAGATCTTTGGGATAACTATTCTTTTCTCTCTTTGGTGTTCTTCTTAGTTTGGGAACTAAAGATGTCTCTCTTTGAGATCACTCTTGACACTTTCTAGATCTCAGGGTCTTGATTTGTTTACACCAAGTGTCTCAGTTGCTTCGAGATCATGGCCTTGGACTAGTTACTTAAGACTTTTGAGGAGTTGGCATCGGAATAGGTTTTTGCTATATCTTTACATTCAGAACTAATTGTGTTTCAATCCAAAGCAGGGTAATTCGCTTTGCATGTAATCATTCTGATTGTTTAAGGCATTAAAAATCATGAGACTAAAGTAAAGACCGATGCTATTCATGCAAATAAGTTGAAATATAAATTAAATTTGGCTTGGTTGAATTCCGAAGAAAAAGCTGTAATATATTTTGCACAATTTGGGAAGTTCAACTATCTTTACAAATCACATTTTGTCTCGTGTCTCTGAGCTAAAGTTAATTAAATTCAGTTTGTACAAGATTTCCACCATATTTGGCCTCACGTTTATCTCTTCCCCACCAATCAAAGGTATAAATACATTAAGCTAAAATAAAGGTTTGCCACTCAGACTACTCCAAGAACTTAAAGCAGTGATTATTATGCTTTGCGTGTCTTTCAGTGAAAGGTGTTTTCAAGACGGTAAGAAAAAAAAAAGCCAAAGCATGTGCGTAATCTCACGGAGGACTCAAATGGTCCAATGGATCGCTAGCATTCGAGAATGAATAAGTTATTACAAACACCTAAAACTAGAGATCTTCTGGTATGGCAGATGAGTATAGTTTGGTTTGTAATTAGTAGAAAGGAAGACTACAAAGACTCGACCTGTCCAATAATCCAACTCCAAAATGTCAATCTTGATCATACATCACGCTATGGATAAGCCATGTGCTAATGTTCTACTCATTTAAATACTTCATGCTTTGAATTTGTGGTAACAGTAAAAGTTGTCGTCATGTGACCTTGAGGTCACGGGTTCAAGGCGTGGAATCAGCCTCTTGCGAAAATACAAGGTAAGGCTGCCTACTTTAGGCCATTGTGGCCTGCCCCTTCCCCGGACCCTGCATAGGCAGGAGCTTTGTGACCCTTATGCTTTGAATTTGGTGTCAAATGGACAGTTGACAAGGACTCAAGAAGCAGTGGCGTGCATTTCTCCAAAACATTTGAAAATTGGGGATGCGTCCATATCCATCTTTACGTTTTAAGTTGTGCCTAAGGAACCAGGGTTTGAGATCACATGGCAAAGTTCCTTAGAGGTCTTTCTTTCTCCAGTCTAGTTCCGCAGGTTCATGATCATCTCTGAATCTATGTCTGAATCCTCAACTCTTTTAGTTAGATCTCCAGGCTCCCTTAAATAATGATAGAGTAACAAAAGGCAATATATATCCAGTTTGCTAGATAATGGTCTATATCACTTAAAAGATAAGACTCTTTTACTTTTCCCTTATTTTCGAAAAGACAATCTGCGCACCTACACTCCCAAAAGAGGTATCTTTTGAGCGAACATTCAGAGAATTTCGATTTCAAAAGAGCGAAAAAGAGAACCGCTGGAATGCATTTTCCACATAACAAGGGGTTCCCCTACTCCTAAACCCAATGTGCTGCTAGCAACCCGACTTTTGATCAAAATTCAACATCATCCAAAATGTGGAAAGCAAGGTGCGCATTAGACTTTACCTTGTTGCCTCGCTTTCAATTCATGCTTGTACTATCCACTATGGAATTTCAACATCATAATTTCCTTCTGTCCCTCAACTCTATGTTGAAGCTTCCTTGCCTTCCACAATGTCATCGATCTGTCACCAACCCTTGTACATGCTGTCCATGTGTTCCATCGTGCAACATCAATGTCTCGTGCGACATCAATAATCAAAGTTCATTCGGGGGCTATGCATGCAAGGCTAGTAGTATAAGAGAAACACGGAATGCATAACATAATCGTGCCACGCGTTTATGATGCCAGAGATAGAAGTCTGAAGGAAGAGCCTGGTTTTTCTTTCTCAAGTCTCAAAGGTTTCTTCTTTTTCTAGCTTCTGTTTACGACTGTCCAATCCTTCGTGTGCTTGTGCAACGAAAAAGTATCTCCATATCCAGTTTCTTGCTAGAGACCTAGCACAGCCGTGGCAGTAAAGGTGCCTCCCCCCCTGTCATGGCGTTTCGTGGTCGTTACCGCCATCCACCGGGAATGTGACATAGTGATTAAGTGTTATGTGATGGCAGAAGTTTCTGTCCGAGTAAAAGATGGGGTAGGTTTGTTGTGTACAACGGGTCTGCCTGCTGCCAATAGCCACATTATTCAAACTACTAAGGGAGACTAGTACATATAGCCACATTATTCATACTAGTAACTGATACTTGTACACATATCCACGTGCACATGTTGACCAAAGTGGGAGAGAGAGGAGAATTTCTTTTATACCTATGTATTGAAAAAAACTAGGGTATGGAACTACCTTTTATATTTTTTATAGATCCAAAAAGTTCATCTTATTCAGCCTCAATCTCATACTTCTTTTTTCGCCCTCTTATAATTGTAAAATAGATCTTGTAGAATATAAGAACCCTATTTATCATTCATTTTACAACATATGGGGCTTAAAAATGAAGGCATTAGAGATCTCCAATTGAAGTGGGTTCTAGTACTAAGGACATTGGACTGAGGCTGAATCAAATGAACATCTTGGATTTATGAAAAAATACAAAAAAGTAATCCACACCCCAGTTTTCTTGAACACATGTATGTATAGAAGAAATTAGAGAGAGAGAGAGAGAGAGAGAGAGAGAGAGAGAGAGAGAGAGAGAGAGAGAGAGAGAGAGTAAGACTTTATATTTTCGAAAAAGAAAGTCACTAATAGCTTCATTATGAAAGAGAGTAGCTTCTTTGAGAAGAGGTGACTTTTAGTCTTCAAATAACAAATTAATAGCTCACATAAAGTGAGAAAAAAAGTTTATATATGTTGTTGTTGGAACTTGAAACTATTGGTATGGTTATAATCTAAAGCATAGTATGATTTTTATTTTGAACGGTTAAACAATTTTTAAATTTGATCCCTTAATTAAGCTGGTCACTTAGTAGGTATCAAATTTAAAGCCGATGGCACTATTGACAAGTACAAAGCTAGTCTCATAGCTAAAGGCCACAACCAACGCCAATGGATCAATTTCAATAAAACCTTTAGTCCATTAGTCAAATCCAGTGCGATTGGATCAGTTCTCTCCATTGCCACTTATAATGGATGGTTACTTCGTCAACTTGATATTAGTAATTCCTTTCTACATGGCAACCTTGCAGGAGAAGTACACATGGCTCAACTGCCAAGTTTGTTGATGAATTACACCCAAACTATGTCTACAAACTTCATGAGTCCATTTACAAGCTCAAGAACGCATCATGGGCAAGGTTTTAAAAATTGAGTGTTCAGCTAACTCGTTATGGATTTATTGGGTCAAAGATGCAGCGCTCATTGTTCATATACAACAAATAGGGCATGATATTATATATTTGTTATTGTACATCAATAGTATCATTTTAGTAAGCAACAATGACAAGGCCATTCTTTCATTCAAGCCCTTTTTGCACCTAAAAATTTGCGTTTAGGTGAATATAATTGGAATTATTACTACCAAGATTCTTAAACTATATTGGAAGTGGGTCCAATATGGTTGTAAAAATTTACTACTCATATCTATTATATATTAAACTATTCACATGTTTGTTTAAGCACTTAGAACCTATTTTTCCTTGTGCCATGTTAATATATTTAAAATATTTATTATTTTATTTTGATATGCCTTATTAGTTAGATAAATGGGACCCTAGAGGATGTGCCTACTCTTTTTCAAGCATATGTCAATTCCTTAAAACTCTATCTTATTTCTAACATTTCTTAAAATCTCTTTATACATTCTACAATGTCCTAGACACCTTTCCTAAAATCTCTATATTTATCTTGTATACTGTTTTAAATTGGCATTAAATTCTCATCATAATGATAAAAATATATATTAATGTAAACAAATAAAATTCTCATCATAATGATCAAAATATATATTAATGTAAACAAATAAATCTCTCTCTCTCTCTCTCTCTCTCTCTCTCTCTCTCTCTCTCTCTCTCTCTCTCTCTCTCTCTCTCTCTCTCTCGGGATGCTTTTTCTTTGAGCACTTAGAAACCGTTTTTTTCTTGTGCCATGTTAGTCTATTGGAGTTTTTAATTATTTTTAGTTTATCTTCCCTTATTAGTTAGATAAATAGAAGTCTAGATGATTTGGCCCTTTTTTTTTCAATCACATTGCAATTCTTTGAATCTCTCTTTCATCTCTTATCTTTCTTAATTTCTCTATATGGATTCTATCCCTTTCTATCTTAATTGGCAATCCCTTTCTATCCCTTTCAAATTGGCAATCAAACACTATCTTAATTATCAAAGCCATTATCCATTATATTAATGTAAACAAATAAATCTCTATTTTTATGTATAAAAAAAATAAACCTCATCTAAATAATCAAAGTCGTACATCTAATTTCTTTAGATTAATATAAATAAATAAATAAATCTTTATATTAATATAAACAAATAAATTCTAAGAGAAAGGAAATATTTCTCAAATCGGCAATCCTATCTTAATGAGCTAAGTCATCTAATGATTTAAAATTTCCATGTAATAGTTTGTATTAATGTAAACACAAAGATACTTAGAGAAAGAAAAAAAAAATTCTCAACTACAGTTGTAGACATGACCTAGCCTCTTTTTTTTAGTAGACATGATTACTATGTACTTCTTGATTTTTTTGGATACAAGCAAAGAATTACAAAGCAAATCACTTATACACACTCTTAAATCTAATCTCCGCCAAAGGAAAAAGAATCAATTCAAACCTAAAACCAAGGATACTTCAAGGGAGATGCCAAGTTGTGTGCTAGACCTTCATTTGATGGGTATTTCTAGATGGCCTCAATGAGAGTAAACACTTAAGAGGAGGGATAGAGTACACACCCTTTTTTCGTGCATGGTACAATTATTTATTCATTTATTTTTTCATATATAAGCCATTCATCATATTTCAAATATAAAAAATATATATAACCTATGAGAAATCAATGCATTTTGATAATCCTAGGCACTTTTGTAAAATCTTTGAAAAACTTGTCAATTGTGAATTTTAACCTAAAAAAAAAAATACACTAAAGACATCTGCTCAGCAAGAAATTTGATGTCTATCTAATACATTCTTAGCATGATGAATGAGTTAAATGTAACAAAAATAGTTTCACCATGCATGAAAATTGGGACATGTTCTATTTCCTCTCTCTTGAACGTGTAAACTTTTTCTATGTTATTTTATCAATAGATATACATTTTTATTATATATATATATATATATTAACCTCTAATATAACTCCATATCTTTATATTTCATAAACATCCTATCTTACGAAGCAAACGTCTAAGAGGACTCCTACTACATATGACTAAAATCTTTGTTGATCAAAACCGTTCATCTTCTTGGCATGTTTCTGTTGTCTAAAGGCCTTAATTCAACTCCCAATAGAAATAAAGTATTTTTACTATATAGCAAGTCGATTTAACGAGTTACCTATTTATTGCAGAGTCAAATAACTCGAACGAGTTTTTTGTGTCGACTCGCAAGTCTTAAAACTATGCTTTTGATGAGAGATATCAGTCTGTTCATTCTCACCCACTTGTATTTCTCGCAACACATTCGCATTCGAAAGAAAAGGTCGGCATGCATTATGACTTGTTGGTGATCTACGGAATCACCCACCAGCAAAGTAGTCTAAACTCTACAGAACCACTTTGTAATCCCGTGACTGCCTCAATAACTACAAGTTCTTACCTTCTGAGGGCACTCCTTTTTTTGGGCAGCCGACGTATTTCTCTATGGGATTATCTAATACTTGAGGGACACGAAACTCTTGTACTCCATTCATACTTCTGTAAACGCACGTTGTTCCTTTCTTGGGCTATCAAAAGGACGACGTGCCCCCCAAAAACACCTAATGTAGATAAGTCCACATGTCCACACAACAATTGAGACGTGCATAAGGGGGATCACTATTCATAGTGGAGTTCCTTTAAAACGTTTACCTAACTACTTCTTGGCATTATAATACTTTGATTTAGCTCATTAATCTCGAATCGTTATGAAAGCGAGGTATTATGTGACGTAATGAGGGCCCACAAGATCAATGATAGAAGTGGAAGTGTTTGTTTCTTCTACATCCACTTCATTGTACAATTTAGTCAAACCTGAGTTGTAATGGGGAATATTTGTTGGAATTCCGCCACAGTAGACAGCTCGTATGTAGATTGAAAGAGAGGAAACAAAAGAAAGTATACACCTTTGTTCAAAAAATTTGGATGGCTTTGAAGTAACGAACAGGAGGGGTTGCTAACAAGATATATGGAAAGGGACTAGACCAGCCCCTAGTATTATGTAGAAAGGCGCTGCATATAGAAAGCTTCATTTCAATTGCTGATCTTTCTTTTGTCCTTATTTTCTTCTTTTCTAACAGGAAACTTTGAGATTTTCCTTTTTTTGTCAAGCAAGCTGGGTTTTTGTGGGTAATCCATGACCCATGAGCGCCTCAAACCCATGTCCTAAGCACATGAGTGAGACTTCTAGCGCCAGCATGGTAGAAGGGCCTTGGCTCAACTTTGATAATTATTGACCCTTCATCTCTTTGAGTTGACTCCTACATAGCAAAAATATTTTATTTCTGTTAAGATTTAAAACCAGTACCTACATAATAATTTCCGAGTTTAACCAACTCAATTAGCAATTACATGTTACTTAAAAAATATATTAAATCTATAATATACTAAAGCAATACCATTGTTCACCCAAATTTCTATTATTTTGCCATGTGACACTTATCTTTATTCTCCTTTTTTTGAGTTTTTAAAGACTTTTTTTTTTTTTAATAATTTGTAATGGACTACATCCTCCACAAGCAACTTAACGCCTAGAAGTGACATCTGATTTGCCAAAAAAAATTAGAAAATGGAAAAAAAAAAAAAATTAAAGGAAAGGACAATTAGAAATTTTTCCCTAACCAATCAAATATCATCTTCTCTTTACACCTATAACTCCTTGCTGAAATTACTATTCCTATATATAAATATATATATTATTATTCCTTATATTATTAAGTGATTATGTGAGTCTCTTTAAGAGTCATTAACTTGGTTTCTACTTTTCTTTAAACTTTCTTATTTATTGATGTACATATTTGCTAGTGAACACGACTATCAAATAAAATTTAACTACTTTAATATATATATATATATATTATATCACTTTTCTTTAGTCATTAGTCATTATAGATAGTAAGTAAATAACCTTTTTTTATTTTATTTTTAAATTAGTTAAACCAATTAATTAGTGCTTATTTTCTAAAGAAGCATATTTCACTTGAATTAATGGTACGGATAGTCACTTCGAGCATTGTATGGTCCAAATTATTAGTGTAATCTAAAGTATCTGCAAGATCATTAAAAATTCTACTTGACTAATTTTGAGTCACTTCGACTTAACTCAGTTTTTCAAGTTTTTAAGCTATGGTATGGCTAGTAGGTTTTACTTTTCCATTGTCCATTAAAAGGAAACATAAATTCCACCATTCCCACCCCCGCCCCAAAATTAAAATATAAAGGTCAGGAGTCCCGGCTCTGGATCACTTTCTTTTCTTGTAAAGTGTGAAATGGTTAACATAAAATTGCAAGGGTTCAACCAAACAAATTTCCCTTTTTTCCATATGGTTGAATGGGAGTCTTGGCGCAATGGTACAAGTTGTCATCGTGTGACCTTGAGGTTATGAGTTCAAGGCATAGAAACAGCCGCTTGAAAATGCAAGATAAGGCCGTGTATTTTAGGCCTTGTGGTCCGCCCCTTCTCTAAACCCTGCATAGGTGAGAGCTTTGTGCACTGGGGGGCTGTTGTGGGTTCAGAGTTTATGTGATGTATAATAGCGACTATCATGCCACTAGGGAGGCTACAAAGTGCGGAAGAGCCTGCACTTTCTTCCTCGTGTTTTTTACTTTTTGACAAAATAAAGTGATTGGACTTCTGTTAGTAGTCAACCTTAAGCCCTTCATTCCTTTTTTAGCTAAGCTTTGACCAAACAAGTCGTATAGTAGCAAAGGGCTGGGATTAATCACAAAAAAGAAAAAAGGTTAGATTAACTTCCACGGGTGCTGTTAGTCCTGACTTAGCCATGCGTGACGAACCCATGTGAAAGAGGAGTTTTATGTTGACTTTAGTTTGAAGAACATAACAGTGAGGCAGTCAACCTCAACGTGCAAGGCAGAATTGCTCATTTCATACTCAAAACCATTGGTCTAAGATTTTTTATATGGGCCGATAGACTAATAAGTAAAAGTTTGCGTGCGCGGCTAAAAGACACAAAATAGTGGAGCCCCGGCACCTAGGTGAGCCAAGTCCCCCATCTTCTATTGCCTCAAAAACCTAATCTAGATTACCATAATGCTGTGATAGGTCAAGATTATCATACTTTACATTTTTCCTTTTGTAGGCAGTCTATTTATACTAGCAATTATTAATGCTAAAATTGTCAAAGAGTTTTCGTGCAACTATTTTTCCTACCCAGGAGCTAGAAGATGAATGGTTTGGATTACCAACAATATACACTCCAATGATTCTCATATACGAGGCATGATATAGAGTATGAAACTGGCCATCTCACGAAATTGTTCCCCATGATCTTAAATTTTCTTTTGCATCGGCTTCAATGATCTTGCTGAGTGTAATTTTCCTTTTCATTTGAAACTGTTGGCTGTCTGCTCGGTTGGAGGAAATCGATAAAAATTTGTTTCCAAAAGAAAAGAAAAAAAGGAATTCTCTAGCTGGACCCAACTAATTTAGGGAGCATTGTCATATCTTTCATCCTAATAAAAAGAAAAATTGACAAGGAGAAGTGCACTTGCTTGGTTGAGGAAGAAGTCTTTTTGAGATCACAATGTCCATGTTGGCATGATCCAATCTATTAATTTGACAGACAGTGACAATTTCATCCATTGACATTGATTTTTTTTCTTGATTGAACATTCCTATAACCTTCATCCAAATAACCTTGTTTAGGACTTTTGTCAAGAAAATGTAAATCATTGGTTTACGGTGAATTATGGTATAACGACGAAATACCAGTTTAGCATGGGACAAGAACCATATGGGATAGTTTTTCATGGTGTGCAAGTCCATTGGTTTGAGGCACGGGCAGAACTGTCATGTGGCTCAGAAAATGTACTTTCATAAAAAAAATATTTTTGATGGAGAAATTGTCTTCTCTTAATAGACATGCTCATTAAAAAAGGGAGAATTCTCTATCCAGACACTTCACGTATTTTAAACCCTAGGTTAGGCTTGTTGACTGGTAAAAGTACAGGCCATTGTTTGAAATATTCGGTCAGAAATACCCCTTTTCTTCCTCTGTCAACTCAATTGGAGACCGTCTCTCTAGATGGCTGCTCCCCAGTACCGCACACAGCAAGAACCGTAGAAACTGAGAGATGATCTCAGGTTGCAAAAGTGATCGGAGGCCATCTCTCTTGATCAATCCTCACCGTTCACTCTGTTAATCTCTTCATAAACGGTCAGATTTTGGCGACTGCTTGCTTCTCTTTTAGCTTCATTGAAGGGAGCAATTACTGTTTTGTATATATCTTTCTCTGGCCGGACTTACCAATCACTAGAGAGAGAGAGAGAGAGAGAGAGAGAGAGAGAGAGAGAGAGATGGGATGGCTGTTTCATCCCAAAATTAAGGTGGGGGGATATGTTTGCCTTAAAATGCAAAGAATATGGTCAGTATTCCAATTTAGGAATCGATCGGTCAACAAGCCTGATCCTGGGTTTAAACTTCGTGGAAATTCCAGATCGGCATTCTCCTTTAAATAAATGAACTTTCCAAGAGGGCAAGCTTGTCCTCGCTGTGTGCTCGCTTGTTATTCAAAGAAATCCACGTGAGCTAGGTCACAGGCTGACCTAAGAATGAAAATGAACTTACAGCAATAAGATCCTCTTTCCGAATTGAAAACCCCGGCTTCTTGACGTAGCTATGCACATGGCTGTCTCTTTCTATATATATGGTACAAGGTAAAGTTGTTGTCTTGTGACCTTCACGTTACGGATTCAAGGCATAGAAATAGCCTCTTACAAAAATACGACGTAAGTTTGTATACTATAGACTCTTGTGGTCCACCCCTTCCCCAGACTCCTCATAAGCAAGAGTTTCTATATATATAAGTTTGTATACTATAGACTCTTGTGGTCCACCCCTTCCCCAAACTCCTCATAAGCAAGAGCTTCTATATATATATATATATATATATATATATATATATATATATATATATATATATATATATATATATATAGAGAGAGAGAGAGAGAGAGAGAGAGAGAGAGAGAGCATGATACTTACCCCAACTTCCGGGGCCACGAGAAACTTCTTTCTTAAACCAAATGATGCAAGCAAGGAAGCTTCCAGGGGGAGATATATCAGTCGCAACTCACAACTCTTTCCACAAAGACTAGTCTATTTCATAAGAGACACATCCGTTCAATTCTCACCAAACAAAGAATGTCTTCCATTCCACTGAAGGGATATCGTCTATGAAATTCCTCGGATCGTAGTTGCTGGATTATTGATTCTGGTCAGTAAGGTAGAATACCTAATTAAATGCCTTGGCAGATAAGAATCCCAACCAATACTCTAGTCCACCACCTTCTGGTCCAGGAGCAGCCTATGAAATGATAAAAACCCATTATTTTTTCAACTTACTAGAAATTGTTAGTTTACCATTCATCATGAAAAGTTAAGCTGATAGAAAATGAGACAACAATAGTAGATCTCTAATTTTGGGCTCTTGTAACTGGATTTGATAAATGAGAGGTCTCATGATCCAAACTTGCAACCATGGTTCGCAAAGCTCTAATATCACGTTAATTTATTATTTTACTTAAAAACTTAAGATGATAAAAATTGAGTCAAGAATAGTTATATCTCTTACAAAAGCAAATTATTAAATCCTCTCGACCTCCTCAATAATGCTTTATGAGCTATTCTTGATATTAATTTCTTGTACTTAACACAAAGTCTCCTTTCTTCTTCTTCAAATTTCTACGGTCCAACATTTGAATTTCTTGAGGAGTCCATCATAAATTAAAGACCAAAAAGTTCTGGCTCTCGAGACGATGATGACTGTAGAAAAAAGACCAACTGACCAAGAACAAAGGACCTGATCTTTCATCTCCAGATGTAAACTTCCTTGTTTAATGACATGATACAACTTGGCTGACGCGAAACTTTGGCTTCATCCGTCAATCCAAGAGTGCAGTAGATGTCAATTTAGTTGGTTTTGTTTCAAAGTCACGATCAAGAGGGACGGCTAAGATTTTATAATATTATTTCTATTGGTCGAAGCCATCGTTTAGCGTTTCAAAATATTAAATAGTTTAGGACACCATAAAAACTGTACGTGTTTATTAATATACTGTGGTAAATGACTTTTGGTTTGTCGCAAATCTTGTCCAGAGAATGCTAAAATATAATATCGTTAGTCCAAGTACAGAAGGATCATCTTTAGCCCCTTGATTCCCTCAAGCAACGGCCCAATGCGCTGACGATTTTCACATGTCAGAGATCCTATGGCCTGCCCAAATCAACGTTTGAGATCGTTCCTCTCCTTAACCAACAACTGATATAGAATTAGTATAGCAATATGCCGTGAAAGGAGAAAATCAACAACGAGTTTGCTAAGAAAAATGCAAAACTAGGCTTTATAAAAAAATCACTATTACACATGAGGCTTTTAAAGTCAGTATAAAAAAGTTGTTATTTCAACTACTGATTTTGTAAATATTTTTGCATGGTACCTAAGTCTTTTGCATATTCTTGTATTTATTATGTACAGAATGTGTAATTCGACACTGATTTTTGACAGATATTATTTATTACTGCATTAATTAGTGAATTTAAAGTCATGGAAAAAATGAGTTTAAGAAGGACTTTTAAAGTCGTTTTCCAAGAAATGACTTCAAAAGTTTCAACTTTTAACGTCGTTTTCAAAAAAACAACTTTAAAAGTCTTTCTTCATCTATAAAAGGCCGGAGTTATCTCAATTTTTTTTTTGTATCTCATATTTATGTTCTTTACCTTGCTGGTGGCATGACGTCCTCCTCCTTTGTTCCTTATGTCTCTCTCTGTCTTGTTTTCCTTCTTGCTTTTTATTTTGAATATTTTGATTATTTGTGACATGAAAAATGTTGTAAGTTAACCAAAATCTCTTTTTATCACGCATGATTTTCTTGTTACCAACTCTCTCTGTTTATATTTTCTAGATCAAGTGGGTTTTGTCACTATAGATGATGAAGCTAAGAAGTGTGTTAGATCATTGTGATTTTGATAAAAATTGTATGATTTTATAGCAACAACGACTATTTCTCTCTCTAACCCTCACTATTGGAGAAAGGGAGAACATTATGATTTCTTATTATTATCTGAAATTAGGGTTTAATAAAGAGAAATGGTACCATCAAGTTGGTGAGCAAGTTGCAGCTTAAAGTTTTACCCTCTCTCTCCCTAAAGTAGTGCCAGCTAAATACTAGGAGTCCACATTTTGATGAAATCATTTCAAATTAGCTCTTTGATCATGATCTTGTATTAATAAGATCTAATAAAATATAACATTTCATATATATAATAAAAGGATGATACATGAAGAGAGAGAGAGAGAGAGAGAGAGAGAGAGAGAGAGAGAGAGAGAGAGAGAGAGAGAGAGAGAGAGAGAGTCTGTGTGCAAAGAATGCATGCATCAACACTACATTTCATATTATGTATTTAGGTAAGATATTTATAAGTGCTAGTATAAAATATATTTCAAGTGAAAAATATATTAGTTTTTAAATTCATTTGAAAAAATGACTTTAAAAGCAGTGACTTTTAAAGTCGTTTTTTGTAAACAACTTTAAAAGTCTGTACTTTTAAAGTTTAGAAAACGACTTTAAATGTCTATACTTTTAAAGTTGTTTACAAAAAATGACTTTAAAATTACTACTCTGGATTGTGGTAATCCTCAACCAAATCCCAACTATGAATTGAAACTACATTTACATATTTGCGGTCGATATCGATTTTTGGGTGTTAGTTAGTATCTCTTTGCTTGTAAAAGGAATGGCCTAAGAACAAAACTCCCATCTCTGTCGGGTCCGGGGAAGGGGCGAACCACAAGGGTCTATAGTATGTAGCTTTACCTTGCATTTTTATAAGAGGTTGTTTACATGCCTTGAACCTGTGACCTTAAGGTCACACAACAAGAACTTTTACTATTCTACCAAGGATCTCCTTCTATTTCTTTGTCTGTCTCATATACTTCTCTCTCTCCATCGTGTTTTTCTCATGCCTGTCGAGTTAAGGAATAGACTCTATTCTCATTTTACTTAAGTGGGACAGACAAAGGGGAGGAGGAAGAAGGAGAATAAAAAGAGGAAGAAGAATAGGAAAGAAAAGAGAGAAGAAAAGGATGAATCCCACGCTGAAAACTAGATTACACTGGAGAGAGAAGGAGATTTGAGGGTTTTTGATCACTAAGGAAGACAGAGTTGACTAGCATCAATGAAAACTCTGATTGGTGATCCAACCGTCCACATCACTTTCAACAACGAGAGGAGCAAAACTCCTTTGATTCCACCACGATCAGAGGAGGTATGATGCCAGATAGAAATAGACAGTATGCATAAGGAACTATTGCTAGAAAAATCATTGACTATGATTGTGGGTGAAAACTCGTATTACATGTAAAATCCGTAAAAACCCAACTTGGATTTAAAATTTTAGCTGGATCCATATGGTTTCATGCTAGATTTAGGTTCTTGTGTTGATCTGACCATTAATCTCTTAAATCCAACCATCCAATTCTTAAATCATGATTAGAAATTGTTAAATACCTACCGATATAGAATGGATTTTACTAAGATTGTTGATCTCTGCTTTAAATAGATTTGACAATCTTGATCGTATAATTAGTTATTGTGGAAATAGTATTGGTGATGCCTTATCAATGATTAGATGATACAAGTAAGTTTACTGACCCAAAGTTGATATAGAATGAATAAAAAATATCTAATCCAGTAATGAAACAAATAAGATAATCATGGTCATCCTATCTGTAATAGTTAAAATAGTAACCTTGTGATGCTTGATCCATGATCTGAATGGTGAATGGTAAGAAAAGTATGCATTTGACCACTAGTAATGATCAACCAACATTATACTACTCATAATAATATGTAGTTTGAAAGTAAGATCTGACCCTAGATCTATGGGCCTTAACACTTAGATGCTTAGATCCTTATAACCTAAAGACTAATCAATAGATCAGGTGAGATCAAACTGTTCATTTAGAAATTTAACATATTAATTTAAGATCGAAAGGATAATTAATTATTTTGACTGCATGTAAATGACATATCAATGACATACATCTATTTAGAGGTATAGAAAGGCAACCCAATTATTGATCAATAGTAGCATCGAGCATTCATAGTTCTTGGAGAATCTAAAGCATCAAATCCAGGTAGGTGGATTAAGATTATTATTTTGGAAAACTAAATAATTGCTATATTTTGATAAGAATGAATTAGTATGGATGATGATTTACATTTACTATCTTAAATTTTAAAAATTGAAGCATGTGAAGCATGGTTATCATCTTGTGATGCATTTTACATCATCAAATTGGAAATCGAATGATTTAACTTACACTTGAAATTGCTACTATTTAAACATAGGCCACTACTAAAGATTAAAGCCAGTATATAAACATAGGCCACTACTCAACTGAACTACTAATGTAGGCATCGAGATTGAACCATACATTAAAAACTTGTAGCTCTCTCTCTCTCTCTCTCTCTCTCTCTCTCTCTCTCTCTCTCTCTCTCTCTCTCTCTCTCTCTCTCTCTCTCTCTCTCTCTCTCTCTCTCTCTCTCTCTCTCTCTCTCTCAGTTGTGTATCGGATTTGTATATTCGTAATCTTTTCATGCTATATCATTGTCATCTTTGATTATTTTCATTGATTATGTGTTTAAACTCTTTCTTATGAATGTATAAGAAATGCCATTAAATAACTCAAGAATGACTAACTCTATTTCACCTAGTCGTGTTTCAAGAACAAAAGATGGATGTGTGTATGTGCTGTGTACTTTGCAAACTGCCTTTGATGTACTTGATCAGAAGAAGGTGCATGCTTTACAAGGAGCTAGTGAGTAATGGCGAAAATGGAAGAACTACCTTGTTCTTAATTGCATAGCTCCATATGTCAACGATCCGGCTTGATGTTGTACACATTGTTTGCCATTTATTCTAACGTCATTAACCATGATGTGTGGAATGCATTTGTACAGAACTGCACATCCATTCAATTTGAAGTATGTGTGAAAATAATGTTTCATTTAATTAATTACATGTAACATCCAATTATTGCACTTGATTATGCCTTTTAAGAGTTATTTCCGAAAGGTGAGATTGCTATTTTAATATTTCTTTTAGAAAGCAAACTGCGAAAACATTTTTCCTTGAAAAGACTTTTCAAAAAACTCTGAGGGTCATCTGATCGTTCAAAACACCTTCATGAGTTCTGAAATCACACATTTTTACATTCACAATATAACAAGTAAAAAATTATCATTTTCAAGAATTCTGTCAAGTTACAACGCACAGTCTAGTATGCATTAAACATATTTATACATGTTTAAATCGATCACAATATTTATAAAATATATAGATCATAAATACATCGTCAATACTCTCTTTGACTATTTGGAGAGTCTGGTCTCAATGTTCTTGCCTTTCTCTTCTTCACATTTATATGCGGAGTTACTGGGATGAGTATAGGGGAATATTCTTAGTAGGTAAAACTAAGGTCACAAATGTAAATCAATGTAAATTAGCATCCATGCACTCCTGCACATAGTGAAACATCCTTAGGTATTGTTCTAAGGTTTACTAATATAAACTTATAATGCATCATTTGCATATTTGCAAGCATTCCATCAAAGATTTCAGTTTAGTTGAGTATAACATAAGTGTAAGAAGAATGTGATTTGTCGACACCAAAAGAAATCCTTATCAAACATGTGCATAAAATCAACAATAAAAAAGTTAAGCACTAAAATCTCAATTTAAATTACATATAGGAAAATCTTTGTCAATTTACGTCAAACATATCAGTTTCAGCATGCAAATATAAATATATCAACTCTCAAATCATCCAAGGTATTGTCATGCTAAGTGGGGAGTGTATCATGACTCTATCATGTGCATGGTGTTTAAAAATCAACTTGCTTCAACTACCCTATATAGGACATCGTAACACTACAGCAACTATCCAATCG
This sequence comes from Warburgia ugandensis, assembly GCA_035236585.1. Lineage (NCBI taxonomy): Eukaryota > Viridiplantae > Streptophyta > Magnoliopsida > Canellales > Canellaceae > Warburgia > Warburgia ugandensis. Next base: position 35,606,554 of record CP141139.1, read on the forward strand.
TGGGACACTAGTAAAAAAGAATACATTAATCACTATGATTACGGCAACTACCTAATAGTGAGACACCACATGCTCAAATGTTGACATTAATTGTGTGATACTTATCACTGTCTCACATGGGAGGAGAATGAATCGTAGAGTGTAGCCTTCCCATGATGCCACACTTGAAATTTAGCCTCTTGGGCTTGATGTGAAAATACCAACTTTTGAAAGTTGGGTAGCCATCCTTATAACCCTCTTATTATAGTGTCCACTAAGCAAAAGCGCCTATCTAAAACAAATTCTCCACAAATCAATGCATGAAAAATCTAGGTACAATTGTACCCTCAATGACATATTAGTCACCTACTGATCATGGAATCAGATCCTAACTAGGGTTTAAAAATTCAAAATTTTCATTTAAATGCTAATGAGATGTCAAATATAAAGAATGCATGAAAATTAGTTAGAAAATCAATTCATGATATGCATTTTACCATCTCAAGTATAATAATAAAATTCCTTTATTTTTATGAAAAATCTGACAGAGTTTTCCCTGTTTATAGGACAATGCACATTTAATGCATGTGATACGATTCACCTAATGGTTATCATTTCATATTTAGATAAAAATGAAGACTCTGTCTCCTTACATTCTCATTCACATTTAGTATAAGAGTCATCACATAATTTAAATAATAAGGATACTATATTTTACAACCTCAAAATGAGTCATCAACTACAATGAAAATGTAGTAATTACATGTATCTAATAAACAATGCTTAAGTGCAATAATTATGAAGCAACCTTAGAATTTACACACCTTGATCGAATGTTTCAAATTTATCGAGATCACTCGCAAATCAGTTTGGAGGTTGGTCGACAACTAGGAATCACCTATCAGAGCTGTCATTATCAATTAAGCACAAATCTGCGAAATATAGAATAAGTGTCACTTCTTGTTCACATATTTGCATACTAAGATACTAATTCAAATGATCTGATAGTCCTTGATCTATAGTTAAATCTCAAATCAGATACATTTCAGTGTTGAAGAAGTCAATTTTATATATCAATTAGTCAGATTCAATCTTCTTAGCTTAAATCACATAGATCTAATTGCTGGAGTGATTAGATATACAAAATAACAGTTTGATAAGCCTTTATACATTTAACAAGATTTTCACTTATTAATTTTCCTAAATTTTCCTTAACATGCAATTCATATCATTAGATTCATAGATCTACTGTTGAATCGTGTTTTCAATGGTCAGATTCTAAGATCCAGCATCGCTCGTACACTATATTTAGATAAAAAAGTCAATGGTCAAATGATCTCTTATTGAACTTTTGTTGACTTAGATGCATCATTTATTTAGCAACGATTTCAATCATATAAATTTCCCATTTTATACTCCCCTAAATTCGGTTGCCGCCGTTGACTATTATACAGTTTTAAAAATGCAAAATTTCAAGAAAACAAAACGTGGGTCTTGTAGACTGGTGCTCAAGTGGGTTTCCTACATGTGTTGGTGACAATCACCGGTGGTGATGCCGACTGCCCATGGACATAGGGGTATATAAATAGATAGAGAAGCAATGCAAAAGTTAGAGAGAGATGTAACAAGGGAGAGAGATAGAGAGATGGGAGAGGAGAAATAGGGAAGAGGGAAGCGACAATGCTCACTGGCCTCTTCCTTGCATGACAAACAGCTAGGAATAGAGCTCCATGCATTGAGCTCCTCCTTGTTGGCCATCACGTGGGGTCCATCTATTAAGAGGGGGTGCCATTATCAATTTGGTCTCCTCTGTTACTTAGTAAAATTTTAGGTTTTTCTGTCTTTGATCTTTATTTCATCAAAAAATAGTATCGTCATACATTTTGATTTTTGAGGTTTTGAAGTCAAATTTGAAGTTTTTACTTAATTTTACTTTTATCAATTTCCATTTCAACAAAATTCGAGTATTTAATCCTTTTTCAATTTAACTATGGTAAAATACAGGGTCATTACAATTACGTATATACAAATGTTTAGGCAAATTGTAACATCCTGAAAATTTGTCCAAATTTTCAAAATTAGTGAAACATCATGATTGATCCAATGTTAAAAATTCATGTTGAAAAATCTGAATAATTAGATTATAAAACCTTTATCAATAGATTAAGCTACAAAAGAAAATTCCAATGACTATAAGATAGCATAAATCTGTTGTTGGCTATTTAAAGTATTCGTAAAAAGAGATTTTTCATTGATATTGACACGCACTTAATAAAATTCATTACAAGTGTGCTAGAGTGGCCCCACAATCATAGATAGCCAATGAGTGAAGATCCCAATTTGATCTTTATGGATTAAATCTATCTTAACAAACTAGGTAAAGAAATATAGAGAAAACATGTCCAAATAAATTGAACGGGTATAAGAAATAAAGATAAGGAGGATCTTTGCCTAAATAACGTACAACCAAAAACCAATCAAAAGGAAGGAGGTTTGGAGAGGAAATATGAGACTTGTGATTCTTTAATAGAGGATGTGTGAGCCTCCAAAAGAAAAGAAAGAAGAAAACTATGAGAGAGAGAGAGAGAGAGAGAGAGAGAGAGAGAGAGAGAGAGAGAGAGAGAGAGAGAGAGAGAGAGAGAGAGAGAGAGAGAGAGAGAAGTGGAGAGAGGGAAAAAACTTAAGAAGAACACCGATCTACAGTGAAGAAGGTAGGTCTGGCCATCTTGTTTTTTAGATTATTTAAAAATTTGTAAACATGAATTTTAATCAGGTTTAAATGGATGAATGTATTTAGGGTATTTTATGCTTGATCTACATGTGTTCATGAGACTTTGATTCCCACACACCCATGCTATAATAAATCTATATATATTTCAGGTGATTGAACCACGCAATCCACATATATAGAATCCATGCGTATCATTGAGGAAAGGCATGTGTTGATAGATAAATGTTACGTGTGATTATAATAGGATGAAATAGTATAGATGATTGCTGGTATGAATGTGAGATGATGACAATAGGAAAATCTTATTGAGCATTCAAGAATAACCTTGCATATGGATTATGATAAATAAAAAAAAATGAGAAACTTCTTACATACATGCATATGGAATTGTGCACATGGGGTGTTATGGAGGAGTGATGGATCCATGTGTAGGAATCCATGTTAATTGGGTTCGTGCACATGGTCCATCCCAATTGAGACTTTTGATCAATGCGCAAGGTTGCCTTAGGATTAGTGATCTAACTTGCATGGCCTATGTAATTGACCTTTAGATTCATGTGCATGGGGTAAGCATCCACCCATTGTACATGATTCATTATAGAAAACCATTAAATTCCTAGCTAGTTAAACACTTGTAGCATGACCTATCAAATTGACATTTAGATCCATGCGCATGGAGTATTATAACAGAATGAAAGGTCTATGCGTATGGGTTCTTAGGTCATGAATTCATGCACATTATTTGATTTGGACTATTAGAAATGCTAGTAGATTATATCAAAACTCTTGATGTATGATGGATAACTCATTACAAATGGATTTCATTATCACCAAATGGTAATGGCTTCACAATTTGAAATTTTAATACACCTTGACATCGCACGTGTCTTCAATCAAGCAAGTTAATTTATGTATGTTTTAAATCTTCTCATCTACAAGTAGTTAAGAGAATTATCAAGTATCTTAATGGTACTATAACTCATGGGATCTATAACGCTCATTTTATTGAGCAAACTTTAGTTATATAGTGTGATGCAGATTGGGCCAATTTGCTTAATGATAAAAGGTATATACAAGTTGTGAAACCCATTTAAGTTTTAAGTTCTATTGTCTCTTGAAAGTTGGGCCACTCTTTTCTCAAGGAATCTCAAAGTTGATGGATGTCCAGATATAGATGTCAATTAGGTCACTTACATTTTTTTTGTTATGTAATTTATTTATATCAATCTATATAATTTATTAGCCTTTGATTCATGCACACGATCCTTTTCCTTCGAATCTTGATCCATGCGCATGGTTCTTCTCCATTTTGAACGCATGTTATGGGCACAAAGATCTAGTAAATTCAACCTAGATTTTATTGCATAGATCCATCTTGGTGGAATATTGATCCATGAGAACTAGACTTGGTTTTGTGTCATTGATCTATGTGCATAGATTTGGTCATTTGGATATGGATCCATGTGTGTAGACCCATCATCTTGGGCATTGATCTAAGCCTAGAGATCTAGCATCCGCCGTTAATCTGAGGGTGAAAATTTATCACCATTGATCCTTAGTCCAAGCACACTTATTTGACCACATGGAATATGGACTTAATCACTTAGATCATTGAGAATAAACCTTCGACGTGTGCACACAGAACCATGTTTGGATTTCGAGTCTGTATGCATAGATTTGATGCTTCATGACCAATGATATTTGTATATAGATACCTTTTATATGATCTTTTGATATATGATAGATTGATTGTATAATCCATGATCTTTTGGTAATAGGAATGAATGATTGCCAATTTGATTATATGATCTAAGATCTTGTGATACATGATCGACTAAATTATTTCTAGATATTATTCCATGATCATCCGATATATGATTGAGCACTTCTATCTCCTTAATTGCATGAATTATGACCATTTGATACATAATTGGTGGATCTATAACATTAAATTCACTATCTATGATGTCGATTGATAATTTTTAGGCCTTACGAACCTTAATACTTGTCATAAGAACAAGGACCTAGTATAAAAAGGTGTTAGAGATTCTTATTAAAAGTGAAAAAGTAATGGTTCCAACTTTGCACAATGTGTATGATCTGATGAATGAAAATTATCCCCTCAATCAATTCAGTTATTTGGGATAGATGTGATGGTTATAAAATACCCAGCATATGATTTTTTATGGGCTCAAGCCCTATTGGGAACTATGATTGGGTATAGTGCCGGTTTGGTCACCTGACCCCCACCACCTAAAAAGTGGAATGATATCCAACACCTAAAAAAGGCATATGTCTCAATTGCTGTTAAGTACCATAGTAGGTGACTCAGGACACCCTATAGAGACAATTTGTAGGCTCGTGAGGATGTGTTCGAAGTCCTTTTGGGAATTGAAAAGCACACTATACAATGATCTGATCATGAGCATAGTGAGTCCCAAGTGACTTTTTGTGACACCCCGGGTTTTCCAAAATCTTTTTCCAATACATATATTAATGGTAAAAAGTTTATTATTATAAAGTAGGCAGGATCCCTAAAATGAAACTAAAATAATTAAAAATTTTACACAGCGTCAAGAAAAATACCCAATAAGGAAAACCTTGAGGGTCATCCACATGGCAAAATCACAAGGCTAAACCAAAAGCGCTTTTTGACACTCTGAGCATGCTCAATTATAAAATCGCGAGAAATTCTACAATTGCAAAGAAATGAAGATAATAAAAAAAATCTCAAAGCTCTGGGGTCCATCCAAGATCACCACATCATTCACGTATGAGTGTATGCACACTATACAGTAGTATGAGTCTAATATATCAAATATACAATATCTAGATAGAGTACCCAAAAGTCTGATACCAGTCTAAAAACGTAGACTACTGTCTCCGACGACAAAAAGTATGGGGTCCTCAGGTCCGCGTCCAAATCCACCCTACTCCACCTGCTTCCCTCTCTAACTGTCGCGCTCCAACTCTAAGGCATTGCAAAACAAGGCAATGCCTCAACAAGCTAGGCTTGTGTAGGTGATTAACATTCAATATAAAGCGATAAGAAATAACATGATACAAAAACCTCATATTTATGCGATGCAGAATACAACAATTCCATAATATAAATAAGGCAACATAAGTCATAGTGTGAGGACATGAAAAATCTGAAAAGATATGCAGATACAAGTAAGCCATAGCCACATGAGTCAATATCCAAAGAACCACATTAATGCATATCAAAAGCATCGAAACATCATACATAATCAAGCCCTATGAGTGTCTCAAGCACACTCACGGCAACGTGGGGTCACCTCTCAATACCATCCTCTTTCACCCTTTCACCCACAATGGGCACTCCGACACTCACGGAAAGGCACGTTCTAGCTCTGCTTTCACCTTTCACCCACATGGGCACTCAGGCACCCAGCACTCAAGAAAAGACGCGTTTCACGCCTGCTTTCATCCTTTCACCCATAAGGGGCACTCAAGTACTCACGGGGGGAGGGGGATGCACCCTATCCCAAGCTCCATAGTCTCCATTGTCAAGGCATAGGGACTCCCACGTGTCCAACATCTCAAGAGTCAGACAATGTAATTGAAACATGACAAAAATAGCGCATAAGACATATACAAGGATAGTAGTAAACATCTCGGTAATACATGCTGAAATGATCTCATGCATCGTGATAGGGCATACAACCTATGCTTCAAAGTTTCAATCACTAAATCATGATTTGAAAAATCATGGAAATCGCAAATGAACTCACCTACCTTGATAATGCTGCACTTCAATCAGGCACGTAGGCGATATCAAGTCGTACGCCCTAATGTACTTGTCACACCATAAGTCATTATTGATTGTTAAACCTCTCATTTTCATTATGACTCTTAAAAATTTCTATTGTGTTTAGTGATTCACATGTATCTTTATGATCACGTGTCAATCTGAAGGTCAAATCATTCTTGATCAGCACATCCTAAGGTAGTTGCCTAATTTGATAGTCAGGATCACTTTTCTTGGCAATTCCATGAGATCTGCCCTTCAAATCTCCTAGATCACCTCATGTTTGATGTGTACAACCAAAGTCTAAGGCTTGATCATCCATTGATCGGCTTGATCTAAATCATCTAATAGCATTTAGTAGTTTGGCGCGCGCATGTAGCACTGCACAACGTGGCGCGCGCGTGTCACACCACGCTTCCCGCGTGTGGCGCACGCATGTTGTGCCTTGTGGTGCACTCGTGTCGCAAGCCCCATCCTCCGTTGGCCTATGCGTGCTGCGCCGCGTGGCATGCACATGTCGTAGGTGTGCCATCCAGTGTCCTCCGCGTGGCGCGCACATTGCACCACGCATCGCACTTGGCCGTGACGCGTGTCGACGCGGGGGCCGCATGTCGTGTGCGTCTCATGCGTGTTGCGCATGTACTTCCTGCCCAGCGCGCTCGCCGTCCTGTCGCAAGTCGCCGTTGCCGGGGATGGTGACCAGACTAGTTCACCGTCACCAGAGACGACCACCGGAATCCGGTCGCCTACAACCACAGGTGCTCTGTTTTTTGTAATTTTTACACCTATTTATCCATTTTTTCACATACATTCCATTTCCACCCTCCATTTTCACAAATTCATTCATTATCTATCGTTTTTTCATGATTTTTGATATGTTTCTAAAAACCCTCACTTACTGTTTTTGGGGTTTTTCGATGTCTCTAGCCATCCGATCACCCTAAGATTTTATGGGTGTGTTCCTTGTATTGTTACGTCCAAGATGAACGGTCCAGATCCCCATTTGACACCATTTCATCAACTTATTCCAGGGGGCACAGTAACACATCTTACTCACTGAAAAATAGCAATCCGCACCATTTTCCAGTGCTAAGCAAGAAATAGGCATGGAGGAAAAACAGGGATGGCTTACCTCTGGCGGTTCGTCACCAATGCTTGCAAGGTCCCAACCTTCTAATCACGTGTCGTCGCCGGGAATACTCCTTCCGGTGGCTGGCCATGGTGGGGAAGAAACGAGAGAGGAGGGGGGGGTGGAGGGAAGTGCATTTAAGGCACTACCCTCCTCTTAATCACATACCTATATACCTTTATTATTATTATTATTATTATTATTATCATCATTATTCTCAAAAATAAATTTTCCTAAAATTTTAAAATAGTGGATGTTACATCATACCCACCTTATAGAAAATTTCATCCTCGAAATTTAAAATGTACGCACCTCACGAGAAAAGCTCTGGATAAGTATGTCTCATCTCATTCTCCAACTCCCAAGCAGCCTCTTGAGTCATATGATGCTGCTAGAGGACCTTGACTAAGGGAATAGTCTTAGTCCTCAATGCATGGATCTTACTATCCAAGATCCGTATAGGGCGCTCCTTGAATGTCAAGTCAGGTCGTACCTCCTATGGGATTTGCTCTAATATGTGGGATGGGTCTGGGATGTACTTCCTCAACATGGAAATGTGGAAGACATCATGAACTCCAGCTAACTGCGGGGGCAAGGCTAACTGATAAGCGACTGGTCCAACTCTGCGTAGGATCTTGAAAGGACCAATGTACCTGGGACTGAGTTTCCCCTTTATGCCAAATCTCATCACCCCCTTCATAGGGGGAAACTCTAAAAAATACCTGATGTCCGACCTCAAACTCCAAGTCCTTTCGCCTCCTATCTGCATAGCTCTTCTGGCAACTATGAGCTACAAGTAATCGTCTCCGAATGAGTTGGACTTTCTCTACACACTACTCAATCAACTCTGACTTCACTACCCGTCTCTCTCCCACGTCACTCCAGCACAAGGGAGACCTGCAGGGTCTGCCGTAGAGCGCCTCATAAGGTGCCATGCCGATACTAGCATGGTAGCTGTTATTATACGCAAACTACATGAGTGTCAAATGCTCATCCCAACTACCCCTCCAATCCATGGCACAAGCCCTCAACATATCCTCCACGGTCTGGATGGTCCTCTCAGTTTTGCCATCTATCTGAGGGTGGAACACCGTACTAAATCTCAATCTCGACCCCAAAGCCTCTTATACACTCTGCCCGTACTTCGAGGTAAACCATATGTCTCGATCTGAAATGATTGTCAATGGCACTCCATGCAGGCTCACGATCTCCTTGACATACAGCTTCGCCAAGCTGTCCAAAGTATGAGTCTGTCTAATAGGGAGGAAATGAGTCGATTTCGTCAATCTATCGACTATAACCCACATCATGTCATGCCCACTAGCAGTCATAGGCAGGCCCACTATAAAATCCATAGTGAGGCAGTCCCACTTCCACTCTGGAAGGTCTAAAGTCTGTAATAAACTGGCTGGTTGATGATGCTCCGCCTTGACCTGCTGACAGGTCAAACATCGTGCTACGCACTCACCAATATCCCTCTTCATCCCATTCCACCAAAAGTGTCATCTAAGGTCCTAGTACATCTTCGTACCTCTAGGATGAATAGAATATGGGGACTGGTGCACCTCCTGGAGTAAGTCGTGTCTCAACTGGTCATCTGCGGGTACCACCAATCTGCCCCTATACCTAACACCTCCATCGGGGCATTTAGAAAAATCAGCCTTAGTGGCCATGTTCTGTGTCTCTGTATCACCCATCTGTGCCTGAAGGATCCTATCTAGAAACCTGGATCAAGTCAAGAGATTAGCAAGCATCACTATCGACTTCCTACTCTAGGCATTAGCTACAATGTTAGCCTTCTCTGGGTGGTACTGTATGGTAAAGTCGAAGTCCTTAAGGTGCTCCATCCATCTCCTCTACCTCATGTTCAGATCGCTCTGTGTGAATAAATACTTGAGGCTCTTGTGGTCAGTGTATACCTCAAATTTCTCGCCATATAAATAGTGTCTCCAGGACTTTAATGCAAACACCACTGCCGCCAACTCTAAATCATGGGTCAGATAGTTCACCTCATACGTCTTCAGTTGTCTCTACGCATAGGTGATGACCCTCCCATGCTGCATCAGCACTGCTCCTAAACCTCTGCCTGATGCATCACAAAAGGTAGGGCCAGTACTGGTGTGGTCGTCAATCTCCTCTTAAGCTCCTAAAATCTCACCTCACATGCATCCGTCCAAACGAACCTGGTGTCCTTCCTATTCAAGGTGGTCATGGGTAAGGCAATCCTCGAGAACCCCTCAATGAACCATTGATAGTAACCAGCCAATCCGAGGAAACTACAAACCTCTATCACCGTCGTAGGCCTCTCCCAATGCAAAACTACCTCCACCTTGGCTGGGTCAATAACCATACCATCCTTGGACACCACATGTCCCAAAAATTGCACGTGTCCTAACTAGAAGTCGCACTTGTTGAGCTTCGCATACAAGCGATGACAATGAAGCTTGTCCAGCATAGTGCAAAGATGTTCCCTGTGGGCCTCACGGCTAGGCGAGTAGATTAGGATGTCATCCACGAAGACGATCACGAACTGGTCTAAATAGGCTCGGAATACCCTGTTCATCAAATCCATGAACACTGCCAGTGCATTCGTTAGCCTAAAAGGCATCACAAAAAACTCATAATGGTCGTATCAACTCTTGAAAGCAGTCTTAGGGATATCCTCTTCCCTAATCCTCAACTAGTGGTAGCCTGATCTCAAGTCAATCATAGATAATACCTATGCCAACTGCAACTGGTCAAACAAGTCATTGATACGAGGCAAGGGGTACCAGTTCTTCACAGTAACACTATTCAATAACCGGTAGTCTATGCATAGCCTCAATGATCCATCCTTCTTCTTAACAAAGAGGATGGGTGCTCCCCAAGGAGATCCACTTGATCTGATGAAACCCTTATCCAGAAGCTCCTGCAACTGTACTTGAAGCTCCCTCAACTCTGCAGGGGCCATCCTATAAGATGCCTTAGATATAGGAGTTGTACCCGACACCAAGTCTATGGTAAAATCGATCTCCCTGGGTGGAGGTAGTCCCGGTGCAAGCCAAAAACACTCGACAACCTGGAGCATAACATTGAGCTGCTCTCATGGCTGAGATAATACAAGGGACACTATCACTCCTCCTGCCCTGGACTACAACCACTGGTCGACTCGGTACACCACACGGCAGTCTATGGTGACCCAGAACGTCGCTAGCCAATCCATCCCCAAGATAACATCAAAGTCCATCATATCTAATAGAATGATGTCGGCATCCATCCTAACACCGGACATCTCCATTGGCACCCTCTCAAGGTACTCAGTAGCCTCTGCCATCTCTTCTGATGACATTGACATATCTAACCCGAATGCTAGCTTGCACGTGAGCAAGTCAAGGTATGATGCAAATGTACACGCAATAAATGAGTGGGTAGACCCCGAATCAAAAAGAACCTTAGCATGTTTATCAGCTATCAGAAAGTACCTTCTACCACCTAGTTCGAGGCCTGTGCTTGCCCCAAAGTGATGGCGAAGACGCGACCCTAACTGCGTGGCACTGCCTCCATGGTGGTCTCGATCCTCTGTGGCCTATCTCCCAAACCTCTCGGGCACTCTCTCCTCATATGCCCTGTCTAACCACAGCGAAGCCCTGCCCGCAGCCTGCCTCACCATAGACGGGTGTGCAATAAGTACTTCGTGCCTCAACTGTGGCACCAACCCTTCAATGAATCTATCAGCCACCTCCTGATCTGAGGCAAAAGGGGTAGCTGCAAATCTCTGAAATCTGGTGAACCGGTTCAAATACTGTTGAACCATCATACTCCCGTGAGATAATGTGGTAAACTCCCTCTTCATAGCATGCAGGGCATGAAGAGGGAAGTACTGCTCATCAAATATCTTTCGAAAGTCCTCCCATGATAATGATGCTGATGATGGGGGGCACAACTGCAGCTGAGTCTTCCACCAAAACCTAGCCTCTCCTACCAATAGGTATGTCGCCAACCTAACCTGATCCTCCAATGGAATCTCGATCCCCTCAAAGGCCTTCTCCACCTCAAATAACCATTTCTCTGCTGCTGTTGTATCTCCTTCCCCATGGAAGGTGGGCACCATCTTCCGAAACCTCCCGAGCTGCTCAACTGGTCAAACATGTGTGCTTAAGGATCCTCCCTCTGTAGCACCCTGCATAGGGGCTGCCGGTGCTGGCCGGGATGACTGTACTGCTGTGTCCCCTGAGACTGCAGCTGTGGTCGTTGGGTGGACAGAGTGCATAGCCTGCACCTCTACTCGAATCTGCTGTGTAATGTGCTCAATGAGGCATGGCATGAGGCTCTGAACTACACGAGCCGCTATGTCTGCCTCCTGCTCCCCTTGCCCTGATGTCGAGGCAGGGGTAGCAACTGGTGGAGTGGGGGTGGATCTAGTCCTCTGTTGTGAAGCCATCTGTTAACAACCCAATAACATATTGTATAAATATTTCTTCTCTCTCAATCTAAGTCATGTCCTATGGGCTATAACACTAATTAGACCCTTAAAGTGATGATGATGGAGTAAACCTGGGCTCTGATACCAAACTATGACACCCCGGGTTTTCCAAAATCTTTTTCCAATACATACATTAATGGTAAAAAGTTTATTATTATAAAGTAGGCAAGATCCCTGAAATGAAACTCAAATAATTTAAAATTTTACGCGGCGTCAAGAAAAATACCAAATAAGGAAAACCCTAAGGGTCATCCACACGGCAAAACCAAAAGTACTTTTTGACACTCTGAGCATGCTCAATTATAAAACCGTGAGAAATTCTACAACTGCAAAGAGACGAAGATAATAACAAAAATTCCAAAGCTCCAGGGTCCATCCAAGATCACCACATCATCTACATGTGAGTGTATGTACACTATACAGTAGTCTGAGTCTAATATATCAAATATATAATATTTAGATACAGTACCCAAAAGTCTGATACCAGTCTAAAAACGTACACTATTGTCTCCGACAACAAAAAGTATGGGGTCCTCGGGTCCGCATCCAAATCCATGCTACTCCACTTGCTTCCATCTCTGACTGTCGCGCTCCAACTCTGAGGCATTCCAAAACAAGGCAATGCCTCAGCAAGCTAGGTTTGTGTAGGTGATTAACATTCAATATAAAGCGATAAGAAATAACATGGTACAAAAACCTCATATTCATACGATGCAGAATACACCAATTCCATAATATAAATATGACAACATAAGTCATAGTGTGAGGACATGAAAATTTTGAAAAGATATGCAGATACAAGTAAGCCATAGCCACATGAGTCAATATCCAAAGAACCACATGAATGCATACCAAAAGCATCGAAACATCATACATAATCAAGCCCTATGAGTGTCTCAAGCACACTCACGGCAACATAGGGTCACCTCTCGACACCATCCGCTTTCACCCTTTCACCCATAATGGGCACTCAGGCACTCACTGAAAGGCGCGTTCCAGCTCCTCTTTCACCTTTCACCCACACAGGCACTCAGGCACTTGACACTCACGGAAAGATGCGTTTGACGCCCGCTTTCACCCTTTCACCCACAAGGGGCACTCAGGCACTCACGGGGGGAGGGGGATGCACCTTATCCCAAGCTCCATAGTCTCAATTGTCAAGGCATAGGGACTCCCACGTGTCCAACATCTCAAGAGTCAGACAATGTGATTGAAACATGACAAAAATAGCGCATAAGACATATACAAGGATAGTAGTAAACATCTCGATAATACATGTTGAAATGATCTCATGCAGCGTGATAGGGCATACAACCTATGCCTCAAAGTTTCAATCACTAAATCATGATTTGAAAAATCATGGGAAATCGCAAATGAAATCACCTACCTCGATAATGCGGCACTCCAATCAGGCGCGTAGGCGATATCAAGTGTACGCCCTGATGTATCTGTCACACCGTAAGTCATTATTGATTGCTAAACCTCTCATTTTCATCATGACTCTTAAAAATTTCTATTGTGTTTAGTGATTCACACATATCTTTATGATCACGTGTCAATCTAACGGTCAAATCATTATTGATCAGCACATCTTAAGGTAGTTGCCTAATTTGATAATAGAATCACTTTTCTTGGGAATTCCATGAGATTTGCCCTTCAAATCTCCTAGATCACCTCATGTTTGATGTGTACAACCAAAGTCTAAGGCCTGATCATCCATTGATAGGCTTGATCTGAATCACTTTTCTTGGCGTGCCATCCTCTGCGCGGCGTGCGCATGTCGCATGTGTGCCGTCCCTTGTCCCTCGCGTGGCACACACATTGCACCACGTATCACGCATGGCCGTGAAGCATGTCGACGCGGGGGCCTCGTGTCATGTGCATTTCATGCGTGTCACATGTGTCTCGTGCGTGTCACGCGTGTGCTTCCCGCCCAGCGCACTCGCGGGTCACCGTTGCTGTGGACGGTGACCGGACTGGTTCACTGTCGCTAGAGGCAACCGCTAGAATTAGGTTGCCGGCGACCATAGGTGCTCTATTTTTTGCAATTTTTACACTTATTTGTCCAGTTTTTGACGTACATTCCATTTCCACCCTCCATTTTCACAAGTTCATTCATTATCTATCTTCTTCTTTTTTTTTTACAATTTTTGCTACATTTCTAAAAACCCTCACCTACTGTTTTTGGGGTTTTTCAGCATCTCTAGCCGTCCGATGACCCTGAGATTTTATGGGTGTGTTCCTTGTATTGTTACGTCCAAGATGAACAGTCCAGATCTCCATCTAACACCTTTTCATTAACTTATTCCAAGGGGCACAATAACACATCTTACTCACCGGAAAATGGCAGTTCGCACCGTTTTCGGGCGCTAAACAAGAAATAGGCATGGGGGGAAAACAGGGACAGCTTACCTCTGGCGGTTCATCATTAATGCCCGTGGGGTCCCAACCTTCTAGTCGCAGGTCGTCACCGGGAATACTCCTTTCAGTAAGTATACAAAATATTACATATGTCGTTTATATTTTGTTTATTCAATAGAAGCATATATTTAATGAGGATTGATATAATAATCTATTTTTGACAATTAAAATCATATAATTACTATAAACCTGTTTTTTTTCAACACTTTTTAATAAAATTTTCAAAAGGAGGGGCCCCAAATTTTAAAATCAAAATAAATAAAATAGCAAAAAACAATTTCAATAAATTTCATTTGAAGAAAAACCATGAGTATCAACCATTGACTCAAAACTCAAATAAAATTTTCATTTTTCAAGTAAATATTTTCAAACAAGTTTACTTCTTTAGGACCCATCTAGTCAACAACCACATTCCCAACAACAATATAATCGAGTCCACATAATTTAGATGCACATATACTGTCCAGATAGAATTTAGAAACATACCTTTATATGATATATCTCGATCACTATTTGTCTTGCTCCTCATCAATCATGTCTTTCTCTCAATATTTGAGGTATTGCAACAATAACACAATGCCTCAGCAAGCAACGCTTGGTAGGTATATAGACATGTAATGTAATGTAATGAAATAATGATATAAAAAGAATAATTCAAATAGTGAGAACTGATAAGAGCGTAAAGCATTATAGTCATAGGATACAAATGTCATAAATCATATCAATACAAGTCGTAAAGCATCATGTACAATAAAATATGGATCACATGAATGTAAAACATGATATGATGCAATCTCAATGAGCATACAATAAATAGATAGGGCACCCCAAGGTACGTGGGTTCCCATGAGTATACCATACACTCATACAATATGTCATGAGTACTTATACTAATCCTTTGAATGTCGTTACACCCAGGCATACCATCACATATCAATGCTCATCATGCATACATACATAATAAGAGTATGGATCGTCATGTTGCAGTGACAACCACACCAGGGTCTCAACCACTGCTTCTCCTCGTTGACATCGTAATGGGAGACTCGCCATCTATCCCCATGGGTAAGCCCAAATCAGTTGTGTGGACTACCCATGTTACCAACTCCTACTAAATGCCATCTGCGGGCAAGTGTCTATGATCTCATAAATTCAGAGGGTGGGTGACTAGCCCTAATACCTTTTAGTATGACATCCACCAGGTGAGAGCACCCATCATAAATCACAAACACGAAAAATCATGCATCTCATAAAAACTAAGAGCACTCGTGGCTCACCATCCCAAGGCATCCCCCTCATCCAGGAGTTAGCCTATCAAGGACTAACCACCAAGCCTCCATGAGTATCTTGTAAAACCAAGAGCACTCGTGGCTCACCATCATAAGGCACTACCCCTCATCCCGGGGTTAGCCTCTCAAGGACTAGCCACCAAGCCTCCATCACCAATTTCAGGGAAATCATCCAAACTTACTAATGCAGTAAAGAAAAGATGTTTACAATCCATTGATAATAAATATATAAGATCCACAGTATCAAAACCCAATAAGGAAAATCTATCATTTCAAATGTCCTCAATACGCTATCAAATTCTCATGTCTAAGATAGCAAAACAAGTCAAAAATCTTAAGTGCACATATGAAAGAATCCATGCTATAATAATCCCAAGCAATCAATATGCCATAATAGTTCAAGACTTTAGAAAATCAATATGCAACATTAAATGTCATCACCTATCTCGACTAAGAACAATAAACAATTCAGGCGCGTACTCCTCTCAAACCACATGCTTTGATGCACCTGTCAGTACCACAGTACTTTTTGATGTTATTCCATGTCATCTATATACCCCTTTATTAATTTTACTCTTTACTTGTGTCAATTCATAAGTTCATTTGTCCAATGATTCTCTTATTTTGCTTTTGATCTAGATCAACAGTATAGATCACCTCATTTATCTTTAATAATCAATTTTCCTGACATCTAACACTCATCTACTTGATCTGATCATCAATCAAGTTAAGATTTGTTATTTTAAGATCTCCTAATCACTAAAAGGGTCAATTTATTCCATCTCGATGGAATTTGATACGATCCAACCATTGGATCATTCTTAATCACCTTGATTTGTAGTTTGATTATGAATTCGATTCTTAATCATCAAAACTACTTCAATTTCATGTTTATCTAACTATTCTAGTGTATATCCAAGATTTATGTCTTGATCTGAAGGTTCGATCGCTCTCAAATCTACGAAATCTAAATTCTTGGGCCAGATCAATGGTTTAGATCAATTCTAGGATGAATATACATGATCTGATCAATGGATACATCAATCCATATCTTGAATCATCTAATTGTTCAAGTTCTAGAGCCTGATTGTCTCTTGATCAGCTCTAAGTATTGGATAACATTTTATATGTTTGATTTGACTAGATGTGCTCATATCAAGATTCTGATACTAAAATCATGTTCGCGTCATGGAAACAATTCCAACAGACATTTCAGATAAAAAAATCAGGCTTATGTAGCTCCCAAAATTACAAAATAAACATTTCAATTTATTCTTGGATGGTCCAGATTTTGATCTGGACTGGATGCTATTTACACTGGACTACACTGGCTAGAACTCTTTACACCAGCTTAAACTGGGGGCCCTTTACACCAGAATACACCAACAAAAATATTGTAAGCCAGATTACACTGGTGGGCCTTTTACACTGGAATACACTGGTGGAAACCCTTTACACCGGATTACACTAGTGCCCATCGAGGACGATATGCCCAAACCATACATGATGTTGTTGCTCAATCAGAGTCCTAGATGATCCAATTTTTTATTTGTATTTACCATTTCTAAGGTTTTGGGGGTCAATGAATCCAATAGATGGCTCAGATCATCTATTTGAGCTGTCCTTGATGTGGTATTTCTACTGTAGCACGGCTTTCCTTAGATTAAGGGGTTGTAGATTAGAGTCTTACCTTCACTCTACTAAAATTTGGTGGTGATCTGATATCATTTGACGCTAGAAAATTTGAAGAAAAGTTGTTGGTCACCAGATTTCTACCACTTGCCAGCGTCATCTCAATAGCTAAATTCTCCATCGTTACTTGCCCAATCGCAGTGATTCTTGAGGTGTTTTGATCGTGAGATCATGGAGAAGAGAATGATTGGCTATCCAAGTCATCTTCTTTCCCTTTTTTTTTCACACGACTCCCTGCAAAACGGTTGCTTGAAAATTGTGTTTTTTCCTTTTTTCATTGGTTTTGCCCAGTCACTAGCATCCACGTCGTTGCCGGTGACTGCCTCTTCTCCCATCTCTCCTCTCCCTCTTTCTTCTTTCTTTCTTTCCCTCTTTCCTCTGTGGGTGTTAGTTTCAGGATCATTTCACTTAAACAGACATGGTGCCCATATCAAATACGCCCCCCCTATTTAAGGTAGAATTTTCTTTTTTGGGATGTTACAATTTTACACTTAATCATCTAATAAATTATTCAATATAAATAGTATTAATGTGTAAGTAAAAGGAAAAAATTTAGCAAGTTTAATTTTCATGAAAACCAATCATTCAAAGTTCAACATACAACCAAATAACTTGGATACATTTAGTTCAAAACTTTAAAAAAAAAAAAAGAAGCCAATTTATCTATTCAAACATGATCAGTAGGGTTATACATACCAAAATATGTTTCAAATGAGTTCACTACCTCATTGATAAGATGAGGTTCAAAGTACCATCTGAGTAGGCTAAACATATACTCTATGACATCTTATTAATAGAGTCCAAATACCTAACATTGATCAAACACTAGTCCGTATAGATATAAGCCAAAAGTCTATACAAAACTCCATTAAAGTACATCTCAATTGAGGCACTCACTGAAGTAGGTCTTAGACAAGTCATCCACTATGACCACCGTTGACCAAATAGAGAACCTCCCCTAATGTCTCACATGAAGCTAGAAAACCCCTAATGACATCCTACTAGAGTTTAGAAGGGAGAACATAATAAGGCCTTATAAATAGTTAGGTTTCACTTTGAAATTGATGAAATACATTATTATTTCAAAATTCAAACTTTCTCTTCAAATCATTTCAAAACCTTTCTTTGAGTTATATCATCAACATCAGAATTTTGGGAATCAATCCTATAATGATAATTCTTTTCAAACTTGTCATTATCTTTTCTTTAAAAGTTACATTCCATTCTGAAACTTAATAGCATGAAAAATCAATTAAAGCACTCGACTAAAACTGATACATCCATATGTATCTTTGAAGTTACTTGGACATAAATCATTTAGATTAAAACCATACTATTTATAGCCAATAGATGTTGAAATTAAAAATCATGCTATCCATGTTGTTAGATAAAAAAAAAATCAATTATATAACTAGAACAAAAACCATTTAGTTATGTAATTAAATCTAACTATATAAACTTTATAGTTAGATAAAAAAAATATGTGTACACTATATGATTAGATGTTGATATATATATATATATATATATATAAATATATAAGCCATATATATCATAAATCCAAAATCATAAGCTCTCTAGCTCATAGCATAAATTATCATGTGCACATGCTATCCTCATATTCGAAGCCTAGATCATAATGTGGACATGCTATCATCAGATTTAAAGCATAGATCATCATGCACATATGTTTACTTCAATTTTAAACTATGGATCATCATGCAAATATTATAATTTCAATTTCAAAGCATAGATCATCGTGCACGTGGACTAATATTAGTTTCAGAGCATGAATTATTGTAGATCATACATATAAAACTATGATAAAATTAAAATTTAACCTGTAGATCTTTATAATACATACACATATATTAACATCAATTTCAAAGCATAGATTGACATTGATCTAGTGCATATATCATAATTAGATGGCATCATAAATAAATAAATATAAACATGCACACACATATATATAGATCAATTTCAATTATATGAGTTTAGATGGAAAATTGAGATGTGTTCGCATTTCTCTATAGATCGGATTAGATCTAATTCATTGACTTATCCAATTGTAAGTCACCAACATCTAACATTTCTAGCATGCACATATATTGGATCCATAGGTTTACATATTCAATCATTTCTTAACATTTCTAACATGCATGTATATTAGATCTAATACCTGTATTACAAGGATGTTTAGTAGATCTTTATTATGGCATAAATTCCTGGATCAACAAATATAATAGTATGTGTAGAATAATAATATTATACTCACTTGTTTTGGGATTCCCAGTTCTTCTTTAAACTCTTTATGATTTCTCTCCTCTGATCAACCCATGAGACTCATTTCCAATCTTCCTCTCAAAATCTACATTTTGATTATGATTTGTTTAGGATTTGATGAAATTTTTGGAAGAGATCTAAGTATGGGTGGAGGGACAATGAGTGAGCATAGATGGACATCTAGAACTCAAACTAGCAAATAAAAAAGAAGACATTCTCTCATGTATAATGTTTATATATATTATTGTTAAAATTTAGATTTGATATAAATTACATTGATGTTTAAGATATGGTTTTAAATTTTTTAGAATATTTCAGAGCTACACATGAATACATTTTTAATGTTCATATTTAATATCATTTAAATTTAATGTTCTAGATTTTAAGATTATATGGAACATTTGAATATGAGCATTAATTATTTTTAATTTCAAATATGAATTTGAAAGTACTTTTCATATATGAAAATCAAGTTTAATTGTGAACTTTAAATAGATTGGGCATTTTCAAATATGAAATAATGGTGAAATTCATTCCAGGTCATATATTATTTTTTTCTATATTCAATGTAATGCTTATTTTTATTTAGATGTCCACAATTAACCTCTATTTTTATGTAAATTTAGTATAATTGAAGTAGTTCTTAATTACTTCTTCTTAATGAACTTAGTTCTTAATTTTTTAGGTCGTGCAACAAAATCTTGCCCAATAATGGAAAAAATAAACCAGACTTAAAAACATAATAATAACAATAATAAGAAAAATAACTGAAACTAAAGTTAAAGAGGAAACACATGGAATCAAGATCTAAAGTGTTCTAGAGGAAGAGATCAAAGAGAAGAAACTATTCTGTAGCAAAATCACCACATTTACATATCTATTATCGATTGGGTTTTTATCAGTCCCCATATTTGAAGAAGTTTAAGGCCGAGACTTAGTAGATGATGTGTCTTTTGTAAGTGTGAGGACACGCTCTCGAGTTACCTCTCTTGTAATCTGCAAAAATTAGGACTTTCTCCTCCTACAGCATAGGGTCTAATCTTTTAAAACCTTTCTGCAACTTAGTGTTTAACAGTGAAAGCCTTATAGTTTTTTTCTTCTTGGCAGGAAAAACATGTATGTACCGAGCACGATACCTAAAACATATAATTAGCCAGACTTTTTCTCCTCAAATGATGTGGGACTAAACTCAAGATCACCTATAACCTGTAATCTAAAAGTTAGTCATTTTTTGTAATAGTCGGGGTTCCAATAGTAATAATATTGTCCACTTTGGGAACAGTCAACACAGTTTTGTTCTTCCCCAGTTTCTCAAGGAAAAGGCCTCGTTACCATTAGAGCCATCCAGACTCTTATCAATCAGTCCAGATCTCCCTCCCTAGGCGATGTGAGACTAACTCTCAATACCTCCCCGCTATTGTTCCCTCAAACTATCTTGGGCCCTGACCTCAGACTATCTTGGGGGCATCCCCCTCAAGACATCTTGGCCTCACCCTCAAGCCATCTTGGTGAACACCTGCGGGTTCACCTTTCCCCCTTTAGGGACAAGCTCCATGCATGTAGCTAGCCCACCCCATCACGAGGGAACTAGCTTTGATACCATTTGTAACAGCCGGGGTTCCAACAATAACAATATTGTCCACTTTGGGAATAGCCAGCACAGTTTTGTTCTTCCCCAGTTTCCCAAGGAAAAGGCCTCGTTAACATTAGAGCCATCCAGACTCTTATCAACCAGTCCAGATCTCCCTCCCTAGGCAATGTGAGACTAACTCTCAATACCTCCCCGCTATTGTTCCCTCAAACTATCTTGGGCCCTGACCTCAGACTATCTTGGGGGCATCCCTCTCAAGCCATCTTGGCCTCACCCTCAAGCCATCTTGGTGAACACCTGCGAGTTCACCTTTCCCCCTTTAGGGACAAGCGTCCACGCATGCAGCTAGCCCACCCCATCACGAGGGAACTAGCTCTGATACCATTTGTAACAGCCGGGGTTCCAATAATAACAATATTGTCCACTTTGGGCACAGCCCGCACAGTTTTGTTCTTCCCCAGCTTCCCAGGGAAAAGGCCTCGTTACCGTTAGAGCCATCTAGACTTTTATCAACTAGCCCAGATCTTCCTCCCCAGGCGATGTGGGCCTAACTCTCAGTACCTCCCTGCTGTTGTTCCCTCAGACTATCTTAGGCCCTGACCTTAGACTATCTTGGGGCATCCCCCTCAAGTCATCTTGGCCTCACCCTCAAGCCATCTTGGCGAACACCTACGAGTTCACCTTTCCCCCTTTAGGGACACACATCCACACATGCGGCGAAGAGAAAGAGAGTTTTCTAGCTACACCAAGTGGAAACCAACTTCGTGTTACACTAAAAACTAGGGACAGAGTCTAAAACACATAGGAGAAAGAAGAGAAAATAAATAAATAAATAAAAGGAGAAAGAAATAGGTACACATGGGATAGGTTTCTAACTACAAGATTAGGACCACCTTGTTGTTACACTATATCATAGGAAAAGGACTTAGAAAGAGAGAGAGGGGGGGGGGGGGGGGGGGGGCGCGGATTTCACCAATTAAAATGGTTCCTAGTTTTAGTATTGCACTTAATTGTAGGGCTAGGATTAACATAATTAGGTGCTTCAAAGCATTTTTCTCACTATACTAGAGTTTAAGAAAGAAAATTACTCTTTTGAAAATTTAAAAGATGGGATTTGTGTTAACTCATGTTGCCTTCAATTTTAAGAATTTGAAACCAAAGGTGTGTCCTTGTTTATCCTGATTCCAATTTAAAATATATATATATATATATATAATGGATAGCCAATAGAATAAAAGCATCCAAGTAGCCCTTGAATAGAACTTGGAATAGAAAAAGGATAAAAAGGAAAGGTGTGGATGATAAAATCTACCATATTCTACTAAAAAGAGGAGGGCTAAAGGGGCCACCACCTATATATCTCCTCTTAACTTGAATTGTAAATATCTTTTGAAATAAAGAAAAGGGAGGAAAGTGGGCCCACACCTTGCATGCTATGCTTACTCAGACAAGAGGTCAAGAAGGAACCTGTCATAGAAGAAATTTGAGGGCCCTCTTAGGTGTTTTTCTTCTACAAGCTTGAAGGGGGTGTTTTTTCTTTGCACATAGTGTGATTGGAGAGGGAACTTATTTATATTGTAGTAACATTTAAGTAAATAACTCCACCAATGTTGGTCCCAAGCCCAGATGAAAAATGAGGAGGGTCTTATGTCAAGTGTCAGTCGACAAGGGAGAAAATAAAGATGATTTTGTTATTTCTTTTCTTCTTACAATTAATATGCACTAGTATAATAGTTTGTAAGGAAGAAATAAAAATCATATCCAGTTCTTAAAAGTATGGCAACCCTTGTGTTAGGTGCCAGCCGACAAGGGAGAAGTTGAAGATGATTTTGTTATTTCTTTCCTACTTGTAAATGTATATCCATTTGTATATTAGTTTGTAAGGAAGAAATTAAAATCATCTCCAACTTCTTAAGAGTATGACAACCCAAACATGACATGAATCAAAAATTGACATTCCCTCAAGTTAGGACGTTCCTCCTAAGCGACGCGCTGCATCGGATCCCAAGTGTAGTGAAAAATGAGCAAGGGAGTTCTAGGGCATTTTCTTAGAAGTGATGCACTACATCAGATCTTAGGTGTAGTGAAAAATGGGTAAGGGTTGTTAGAGCATCCCCTTAGAAGCAACGCACTGCATCAGAACCCAAGTGTAGTGAAAAGTGAACATGGGTTCATGTCGTGGAGGTCGAGAAGGGCATTAGTAAATAGGATATCTTAAGAGCATAAGATTCTTATTGCCACATGGAATATAGGGTTCTTAACAAGTAAGAGTTTGGAGTTAGAAAACAGGATGAAATGTAGGAGAGTCAACAGCGCTTGTATCTAAGAAATCAAGTTGAAGGGGGCTAAAGCTAGAGAAATCAATGGGTATAAATTATAGTATGTAGGAAAGGATAATAACATAAATGGGGTAGGAATAATATTGGATAAAGAATTAAAGGATAAAGTTGTAGATATTAAAAGATTCAGTGATAGAATTATAATAATAAAACTTGTTCTAGAAAAGTAGATCATAAATATTATAAGTGCATGCACACCACAAGTAGGGTTAGAAGATATAATCAAGAGATAGTTTTTGAAAGATATGGATGGAGTCATGCAAGAAATTTCCAATACTGAGAGGATATTTATAGGAGCATACTTAAATAACTATGTAGGAAAAGAAAAGGAAGAATATGATAGATCGAATACATGGAGGGTATGATATAGGTGAATGAAATGAGATGGGGTAAACTATCCTCAATTTTGCTTTGTCATATAACCTGACCATTGCAAATACACTCTTTAAGAAGAGGGATAAACACTTAAAAAACTTTAAAAGTGGACTTCATAAAAGCTAAATAGACTTTTTCTACTTAGGAATACTGAACAACCAATGTCTAAGGATTGTAAGGTGATACCCAGTGAGAGTTTAACCTCATAACATAGGTTAATGGTTATGGATATCCATATCAAAAGATGGAAGAAAGGAAATGAACTTAATAGGTATCCAAAAACTAAGTGGTGGAACTTAAAAGGAGAGAAAATAACGTTGTTCACAAATAAGTTGATGGCAGAAGAAAATTGGAATTATGAAATAGAAGTAAACACCATGTGGATTAATATTGCTGAGTTCATTAAGAAAGTGGCAAAAGATGTATTAAGAGTATCTAAAGGTAAAAGCCAATTAGTAAAGGAAACATGGTGGCAGAGCGAAACAGTACAAATAGTTATTAAAGAAAAATGAATGTATTTTAAAGCATGATAAAAGACTAGAAATAATAAAAATTATGAACAATATAAGAATGCTAAAAAAGTTGCTAAGAGAATAGTTAAAAGAAGGAGTTTAAATAAAATTTAATTGTTAAAATATAAAGAAAATAACATAAATAAATAAAAGTAAAATAAAATTTTAGATTTATTTAAATGATACAAATTATAGAATTTTTAGTTCCAAAAAGATAGAAAATTAAACTAAATAAACATCCATGAATTACGCCGTCCATGGATAAGCATATAGGGATACAGTAAAACTGGAATAATCTAAAAATGGACAAAAATGGAATTTAAATTATTCAGCTTAGAGTAAAATTGAAATTTTGCTAGATTTCTGGTTTTAAACCAAAATTAGAGAAACCTGATGGAAGAAGGGGAAGACGATGAAGGGGGGATTATCGAAGATGGGGGAGACAGAGAGAAGCTGGTATGAGGAGGGAGCAAGGGCAGTTTGCGACGCTGAGAAGGAGGGGAAAACAGTGAACCAGAGGAGAAACAATGAATAAGACCAAAGAGGAGACAGGGAAGAAGATAGATACAAAAAGAACAATGGTGCTGAGAAGCTAGGGAATGAAGATCTAATGTAAATGAACAAAAAGAAACAGTTAAAGAGGAGTATCATCTGGGACTGGGGTGGAGACAAGAGTGGGAAGAGAAGAGAGGCTGACAGAGGAGGTGAGGAGACTGGAATTGATGACGCGCTAGTGATCAAAGATAGAAGAAGATGAAGGTGGTGCAGTGATTGGATAGTGATGGTGAGCAATAGGTGATGAGGGAAGAAGAGCTGGGAAGCCGACAATGGAGAGAAGCTAGGAAGTGAGGGGATCGATGAAATGGGTACCATTAGATATTGCTGGTGTGTGTGGCTTCGTGCAGTGAGCAGAGTTAGAGACAGAAGATGGTGTGATGAGAAATAGAGAGAGGGAGGTAAGCAGGAAAGAGTAAGAGATATGAGGAGATCGGAGAATGCGAGGGAGAAAGGGGAAGTTGGGCAGTGACAAACACACACAGTTGGAGTCTTCAAAAGGAAACTTATTTTTTCTTTGTAAAAAAATTCATATAAAGTCTGTCAATTCTCTAATCATTTGATCAATAGAATGCCTCATATATGAAGGATCTAATGCTACCCAAAATGCTACCTCTCTCTTTATGTTTTGTAATAAACTAGCTACAGAATAATTTACTAAAAACTTCTTCTATTTTTTATTCCTTACATAGATCCCAAATTGTTGGTATCTTCGCCCATCCCTACAAAATAAAAAATAAAAAATTCTTTCACTAACTTACACGCCAACTCCAAGCATGATAAAGATCTTAATATTGGTAAGCATTGTTCAATTGACAACAAACCAACTCAAAACCTTAGACCAAACTTTAGAGGAGTGTAAGTAGTCAATAAAAATGATAAATATTTTCAAGGCTTGGCAAACCTAGAATACACATGTTGACAACAGACCATCTTCTAACCATCAAAACATCAATTAGTGAGGGTTAATATCGTCATCCAATCCAGTTGAAACATTAAAATTTTTATATGACATGCTAAGACCACACTCTGGCCGCTATATTATCATTAATTTCCTAAACAATCAACCAATGATAACATGATTGGATAGTAAAAGCTCTTTTGAATTTTTGAGATCTTATTTTATCCTAGCCCATGTCTTTGGTGATGTCAAATTAAGGAATATAAGTTTAATAAAAGAGATTTTGATGTCAAATTTCTTTTACCAAGGAATATAAGATCATCAAGTAGAATAAAATTAAGCTCATGCTAGGCCAACTTCAAGTTAACTTCTTCCCAAAACTCCAACTTCCACTTCAATGGCCTTGCTATATCAATAAGTTGCAGCATCTTCTCTTCTACTTGACGCTACATCAATATTGCTCATCTTGAACTTGAAGGAAAAATCCTACAAAAAAGAAAGAATTTGGTATTACTTAAAGATTGTAGTCAACTACTCATGGCATCCCTTGTTATCACAGAGACTCTATAGAAATCGAGCAAATTGTAAGAGCCCTGCAATACTTTGATTGGCACTAGTGAGCCACAATAGATTTTCCTTTATTCAACTTGATAGTCAACTAGTTCCTTTCACTATATATAATGATATGAATCCCTACCCTTTCATGTAATAATTTTATTATTGTAATAACAAATACTTCAACATATCTAAAATGACCTTTAGTGAAACTCTAACTTTCATATGATTGTATGTCCATTCCCTTCCCTATCACTTCCTACTTTGCTTTGTTGCTAACTCCTTTTCAACCTTTGTCTCACCAAAACCTAATCCAATCTCCAACCTAGTCTTAATCTACACTACAATCAAGCAAATTATAAGGGCCCTGTAGTTCTTTGATTGACACTAATTTTTGGTGAGCCACAATGGATTTTCCTCTATTCAACTTGGTAGTTGACAATTCCTTTCACAATATATGAAGATCAGAATCCCCGCCCCTTCATTTAACAATTTCATTATTATAATAATAATACTTCACCATGACTACAATGTCTTCATGGATTGTCATTCCATTCCCTTCCATATCAGTTCCTACTTTGCCTTGTTGATGACTTTTGAACGTTTTTCTCGCCAAAACCTAATCCAATCTCCAACCTCATCCTAATCTACACCATCGATTTTTCTCTATGACATAGGCAACTCTTGTTCCCCTCCTAAATGCAAATCTACCTTTCCATGTCTCCAAAATGAAGGAAACACAAATCTAATTTACAACTCCAACACCATTCTAGAATTAGATGACCTTTGGGAGAAATAAGAAGAAGAAAATCTAAAATAACAACAACATATTCCCAACTCTAGAAGTAACCAATACTCTATTTGGGAGTAGAAAAAGAGTGATGAATGAACTTCGTTTTCCATTTAAAAGAAAATACATCATGATTCTGTTAGTTTCTTAGACCCCTTATAGCTTTGAACAAAAAACATGAACTAATACTTCCTTCATCTTTTGACTTTTTAGTAATAATTTTAAAAAAATAAAAATCAAAACTAACAAATCTAGCACTAAGCTCTCTCTCTCTCTCTCTCTCTCTCTCTCTCTCTCTCTCTCTCTCTCTCTCTCTCTCTCTCTCTCTCTCTCTCTTAAAAACACCTAAGTAATAAGTGCAAAAATCCCCTCATTTTTCTTCTTTTCCTACAGAGGGCTAATTTCACCATTTTAATAGTTAAAACAATGACAACAACTAAAATTAAATGAGTCTTGATATTTTTAAATGCTAAGGCAACATCTTATTTTTATGTACTATCTTTTCATATAATTTTGGCTTGATTTTCAAAAGATTTAACTCATTCATATTATTTGGAAACCCTCAAATTAGCTCTATACTAAAAATTACTTTAATTGGATGCATGTAGCCTTATGTTTCATTGTACCTTGAATTATAACCACTGAAATAAAAGAAAATAGAAGTTAGGATCATCTGATTGACACAAAACAAGGTGAACTCTTTAGATCTAAGAAAAAACAATAAAAAGACATCGCCTGAAAATAAAATGATGCCTTAGCTTTAGAAGATAATAGGACTCAAAATTGATAACTATGTCACATGATCTTCTCCTAATTGTGCCCTAATAAATCCCCTTTCACATCGCCCTTCCTAATTTGGACTCTCAGTCAACATCGCTTCCCAACAGCTTGGTAACTTCCTCCTCTCTCCTTCTTTATCGCATATTTACGAGGATTCTCTTAACTCTTCTTGCTCATTCTGTAATACCCCGAGCAATTTACGCTATTTTTGCATCCATTTAACAAAAATAATTGGACATTCTATAGGAAATGAACCATGTTAAATGTTTTCCTTTATTTAAAATATTAAATGAATAAATTTGTAAGAAAATTTGATACCATTAGATTCTACTCGAAAAATGGAATCCAACACCTCGAAGAACGCAGAAAACGGAGGTCGTATGAAGAAGTTACTGCCGTTTAAAGACTAAGGGCATTTCTGTAATTTAAATTAAAAACGAAAAAGACAGAAAACGCAGGGGGCCGTTTTGATAACAGCACCCCGTCTTCTTCTTCCTCCCAATTTCTCCGAAAACCCCTAGTTTCCAGAGGTTTCCACCACCGACAATGGCGGCACCGCCATTGGCAAGCACCGCCATAGCAAGGCTATAAATACTCCATCTTCTCCCTCTCCAAAACATAAGTTTTCCGACGATTTTGGGACTGGGGTTTCCTGCAAAAATCGGAAACTCGTCTCAACCCAGCTCCCTGCATTTTTCGGCAACGGCCAGGCCCGAGTCAGGCTGGCCATTCCCGTTTCCCTATTCCCCTCTCTTCTCTTTTCCGGTCTTGCTCGACAATGGGGTTTTTCCCCCTTCTTCATGGGTTCCAGACAACACAAATTCCGGCAACTAGGGTTTCAGCGTGAAGAAACCCCGCCACCGGCAGTGGGCATCGCTCCAAACTTGCCCAGGTAAGCTCCTCACGACTCCCCTCTGTTTTCCCTTCTTCCTTGCCCAAACCCACGCTGGATCTGGGTGTTTTCCGGTTGGGAAATGTTGTGGAAACAGGAGAAGACGGGTTTCCTCCAAAACCCGTCAAAACCAGTTGTCACAAGACGCACCCCGTGACGCACACGAGTGACACGTCCCCTGGGGCCAGCATTGCGCGCACGCAAGCGTGCGATAGGCTTTCGACTTGTCTAGGATGCGCAGGGCGTCCTGGGCACCAAGACGCGGCCTGCCTGTGTCAAAGATGCATTCGCATAGAGAGAGGATAGCTACTGTATTTATAAGGTCTTGTCTGGCTAGGAGAGGGAAAGAGATAGGATGTGGGCAGCTTCTTGCTTGGCTTCTTGTTGTGCAACTGCTACCTGTGGCCTTTGCACTTCTGTTGCTTTTGGAGTCTCTAGGCGTTCTGCCCGACTCGCCTACTGTGGCCTCTTTGGTCTCTCTCTCATCGTCTCATGGATTTTGAGGGAAGTTGCTGCTCCTCTTTTGGAGAAAATCCCATGTGAGTATTTCATCTTATTGATTCTATCAGTTGGCTTCCTTAAATTCTTATTGTTTTATATTGGATTGAAGATTATGGTTTGGAAGGTTAGATGAAGGGATCTTATCAGAAGGCTTTCTCAGTTGGGTACTTCTTAGTTTGGAAGATTTCTCATTTGGGTTTGTTTGTTTTGGGATTTTGTGAATTGGGCATTAGTACCAAGTACATATCCTTCTGTGATAATGTTTTGAAGTTTCTTGCCATAGATTTTTGATTCGCTGAATGCAGCTTTGCTCAATTCAGAACCTTGTCATCTATGACGAAATAAACAAACTACGAAATTAACATAAATATTTACTTTGTTCCGCAATGTGGTCACATACATGTCCAACAACAAAAATACTCTTTTCCACTAAGCAGAATCAGAAGACGAGCTGATTACAAAAGATAATATACAACACACAACTACATATTCTTCTCAGTTGTTACTGCTCTTCCATTGCTCTCTTCGTGACTCATTTGCTGATCCACTATCCATTTGCTTTCACCATCACAGTACCTCTTGTTATTTTCTCTCCCTTGGTTTGTACAAACAACTTTCTCACAACTCCAATGTTTTCTTATTGTTGTTGCAAATAGTAAGTACCTGACTTTGTTTTCTCTCTCTCATATATGTAAGTATAGAGTGAGATTAAAAGACGCATTCGCAGGACGTTGACTGGGACGCGTGCTGTAGCGCGCTGCTTGGGCATGCATGTGCGCATGTGAACGCAGTCCCTGGCATGGCCTTCAGGCGCGCATGACGTACGGGTGCGAGTCCTAGTCTACTAGGGCACGTGTGCGTCCCAGGAACCGTGGGTGTAGGGCCCACATAGACAAAAGTTGACCTTTCCGTGACGTCGTAACACTAAAAATCCAATTTTTCATGTTTAAAAGATATACAGGAGCCTATATAACTCCGCTTGACAAGCCAAAAGGACCGTTGCGTCCGTAATTTTGACACGGACCCAATTATACAATAAAATGCATGACATTCTTAGAAAAAAAAAATCAACTTAAAAATATCAGAGAGTAACCCTTAGAAACCAACAAATCATATAGATCTAACCTTACCCTGTGAACTTAGAAATAACGTCTAGCTCTTATGTTTGAACGTCATTCAGGACTTTACCAAGGTATTCTCGGACTCGACTAAAGGAGGAACACGAGCTAAGTAACGACAATTGAGGTAGGTGACGACATTTAATGTTTCGTTTTGATTTTAAAACCTTGTATTATCATGACATTATAATTGATGGTGATTTAAATTGCACTTATTATTAATCGATGATTTTGTGAGATTTAGAGTTTTATGCTATGATTGCTATTTGATTTCAATCATGTATTGAATGGACTATGACCGATGGTTTCATGAGATTGAGATTATCTACTTATACACAATTAGAAAATTATCTTTTCTTATTGCATCATTGAAATTGATGAGTTTTTATGAGAAAGAAAAGTAGAGGCTTGGTGGCTGGTCTTTTTAGAGGCTAACTCCAGGATGAGGAGCGTGCCTTGGGGATTGCGAGCCACAAGTGCTCTTGGTTTCGACATACATGATTTTCGTATTTTGAGTTTTATGACGGGTGCTCTCACCCGGTGGATGTCATGCTAGGAGGGAGAGGGCCGGCCACCCACCCTCCGAGATGTGTGATGTGATGAGATTTTGATATAATAGACACCTGCCCATAGATGGCATTTGGTAGGGGTTGGTAACATGGATAGTCCACACTACCGACCCGGGCCTGTCCATGGGGACGGACGCTAAGTCTCCCATTATGGTGTCGACGGGGAGCGGCGGTGGTTGAGACCCATGGAGGGTTGCCACTACGGCATGACGATCCATACTCTTATTTGGTGTGCTTGCATGATGAGCATGAAGATGTGATGGTATGCCTGGGTGTGACGACACTCAGAGGTTTGATATGAGTACTCATGATCTGTGATTCGAGTGTGTGGGACACTCGTGAGACCCATATACCTTAGGGTGCCTTGTTGTTATTGTATGCTCATTTACGTGAGATTATATCATGTTTTAAATCTATGAGATGCATGTTTTATCGTATATGAGTATTGCTTAAAATAATTATATTCTTGTAAAAATTGCTTTACTCACTGTATCAATACAATTATTCTATTTTGTTCAATTGATATACATTAAATGTCTATGTACCTACCAAGCATTGCTTGCTGAGGCATTGCATTTGTTGCAATGCCTCAGATATTAAAGAAAGACAGGACACATGAGGAGTTAGAAGAATAGTAATCGAGAAGTCTCATTTAGAGGTATGTTCTAATTTCACATGGACTGTGTATGTATATATGTTATTGGATTTGATTATACTGTTATGGGAATGTGGCTGATGACTGGATGATCCTACAATAGCAAATCTATTTTAAACATGTTTACTTGGAAAATAAAAATAAAAATAAAATCTTGTTTTGTGTCAATGGCTGACCTCGGGATTTTTCTGAAAATGAAATTCGATTTAAATTATTTTCATTGTTTGGGTTTTTTGAAAAAAATGGGGCCCCACCTTTCGAAATTTTTTACATATATAGGGCTGAAAAACCCGAGTCGTCACACATTCTCTCCTAATTTCTTATACTACCTACTTCTGCATTGCACCTCCACCTGTTGACCAAATCAATGCCAGCTCACTCAGCCAGATCAGACCTCTTGTTAACCTTGTAGGACCTACTAGTACAAGGTCATAGCTAGTACTACAGCCTATGCAAACTCATCCAATGGTATTACGAGGCATGAACAAGCAAAGCATGGCTCAAGGCTAATTTAGCTACCAATCATGCCTTGCCATCTAATGTGTCTACTAATGATCTATCTCAGTGTGAGCCTCACAATGTGACAGAAGTACTAGAAAGCATACACCAACATTTATACGAGAACTAAATGCCGCGCTCAAGAACCATACATGGACTCTCGTCCCACATCTGTCTCATATGAACATCATTGGTTATAAGAGGATTTTCAAATAACTACAAGGCTGATGGGTCCATTAATAAATATGAAGGTTGTTTGGTTACCAAGGGCTATAGTCAACATTCTGGAATGGATTACATAGACACCTCTTGTCATCAAACCAACCTAGCTCAAATTTTGTTGTCACTAGCTATCTAATTGATGGGCCTACATCAATTGGACATCTCACAAGTGTTCTTGTACAAAAATATGAAAGAATCGTAGCTTAAAAACTCAAAAACTTAACTTGACTAGAAAGGCAAGCAAGTCAAGTCAACCAGAAAACACTTGTGGGTAACTCAAAAATACTCAAGGGAGATTTAAATTGAAAATTTACTAATTTATACTTATAATTCTCAATGTACATTTATAAATGAGTAATAGGTAAGTTGATTTGGCCATAATATTGTTCTTTTAGAGGTTTTATATTCAAACCTTAGCCCAAACAAAATTATTTTACTATCCAACAAGTCAACTCAATAACGACTTGATTTTCTACCGGGTTGAGTAACTCGACCAAGATTTTCAAGTCGATTGGCAATTTTAGAGTAACAGAAAGAACATGTCTTTATGCGCTTACCTACCTTCAGGCCTGATCTTTCTCAGCTCACCATATGTGCCAACTTCAAAATCATTATAAGAAGCAGGCTCCACGACCTTGGTTCTCCAAGCTAAGTTGTCGTTGATACGGTATGGTTTCACTAGGCCTCGCTTTGATTCTTCATTGTTTATATGTAGTAAAGGTGGCATCATTGTGAATATGCCTATAT
This sequence comes from Warburgia ugandensis, assembly GCA_035236585.1. Taxonomy (NCBI): domain Eukaryota; kingdom Viridiplantae; phylum Streptophyta; class Magnoliopsida; order Canellales; family Canellaceae; genus Warburgia; species Warburgia ugandensis. The sequence continues at coordinate 35,639,915 of CP141139.1, forward strand.
ACATTGCTTACATATGTAATCGTGAAAGGCAACAACCCTCGTGCTTTAAAAGCCATTGTGGTGCCCTTGAAATTCACATTTCGACATAAAAAATCTGGGTCATCTTGATTATTGCTTGGGGATTCAAGTAACACACACCAAACATGGCCTTCTTCTTTCTGTGAAATTACATTCTTGACTTGCTGCATCCGACCAAGATGGGCAGTTGTAAACCGGTCTCTACACCCATGGCATCTGTCTGATAGCTGAGAGAGAGAGAGAGAGAGAGAGAGAGAGAGAGAGAGAGAGAGAGAGAGAGAGAGAGAGAGAGAGAGAGAGAGAGAGAGAGAGAGAGAGAGAGAGAGAGAGAGAGAGAGAGAGAGAGAGAGAGATGAATTCACGTGCAACGCATTTCAGATGAAATTCCTGGCCAAAGTAATAGATAACCAAGGAATGAGAGGGAGGGAAAGAAACAACAATACTGAATTGCTTTCAAAGAATCCAGGTACAGACACTTTCACCCCGAAATTCCTTGCCAAAAGTAACAGAAAGTAAAAGAATGTGACTCTCCTTTCCTTTTATTTGCTACCTCCTATCTAAACAACCAACCAACCTCTTCGTATACGGACACATGCAAAGATGGGAAAAAATGACAACTAGGGTGTACTATGCAGAAAAGAACAGAAAAATGAGTATTAAGGGGATCAGCTCACACTAATAACAACCCTTGAGTTTGAGATTGTATGCTCTTCGACTGATTAGGATGAACGAAGAACTGGTGAGTGAGGAGTCATTAGACGAGGAGTAATGGTAACATCCTCACATCTTCGAAATGACAAGCTTACTCGAAGACTTCGTTGCCGAAGTTGTTTCTTTACCAATGGGTTGGCTTCATTAGCATGAGATACAAATGCCCGAATCCTTTGAAGAGCCACTTTCATGGTCTCATCGTCCATATTGGCGAAGAAAACACGAAACCAACCAGGCTCCGAGCAATGGAAAGAAGAACCTGGTGAGACATTAAGCTTAACGTCGTTTATTATTATGTGCCATAATGCAATCTCCGCCTCCACAGTTGGCTCTTTCAAGAGTGGTCTCAAGTCCATCCAGCAGAACAGACCTGCATTGCTCTTCAAACAATTTATCCCTACACGAGCGAGTCCCAATGTAAAGAGGTGGTGCCTTGCTGCTAGTCTTCTAGCACTCTCTTCTATGAACTTCCGCACAAACTCATCGTCTGAGAGCATAGCCGCTATTAGTTGTTGAGTTTGTGTTGAGACTAGACCAAAGCTTGACATCTTACGAGCACAATTCACCACAGCATCATTGTATGAATAAATTATACCAATCCTAAAACCTGGTAGCCCCATATCCTTTGACAAGCTACATACAACATGGATGAGATCCCGATTGCACTTCTTGTGTTCCTCTATTATCTCGGAGACACTTACAAATGCAGGACGGCTGAAGACGGTTGCAGCGTATATCTCATCACAGACCAAATGGATTTTCGTCTCGTTAATGAAGTTGACAACGGTTGTAAGGGTGTCCTTATCTAAGAGGGTTCCCAATGGATTCGAAGGGTTGTTTATGAGAACCCTTCTCACTTTGATGTTCGCTTGCCGGGCTTTCTCATATGCTACTTCTAGTGCTGGCCTTGTGATCTTGAAGTTGTTAGAGCTCTCGCAGATGATTGATAGTAGTTGTACTCCTGTCCGCCAACTTAAGTCTCGATCAAATCTGCAATTAAATGAAAAGAATATGAGCTACAATTGATAGAACACGATCTTATAAAATGGTTTATGATGTCTACTGGTCAAAAGAGAATTATCTTGACTTCTATAAGAGGATGGTCTACAATTTGGTTCTCTCCCTTTCTCTAATCCAGTTTTTCCATGGGAACCCATAAACATACACGTCAAGGCCCATGAACAAACGAAGCAATCGGGTGATGTCGTTTCATGGGGTCTCAATTTTCAAAACAAAAATTGTCGTTTTAATATCGGAACCCACCACTCAACCATATAGCAACTCATAAGAGATGAAAGCCATCCCATTAATTCGTAGTTGACTTTTTGGCCAGTAGCATATTCAATTGATGTTGAATTTTATACCACGATGTCTAAGATGAGGTATAATTTTATTAACATCTCAAATTTTGCGTTTATTTTCTCTTATTGAACGTAAGGTGAAATAACTTGGATATTTAAGCATCTGGTCTCAACAGGACTATATATTGCATTAGTTATTATTAGATATTTAAACATCTCGTCTCAACCATGACTATATATTGTATTAGTTATTATTAATATACATGGAAAAATTTTCTCATGCAAAAAGGAAAGGAAATTACCCTGCATAATATGGAGTCGGAACCAAAAGGCGTCACCTGACTTTTGATCAAAGTTCAACATCATCCAAAATGTGGAAAGCAAGGTGCGGATTAAACTTTACCTTGTTGCCTCGCTTTCAATTCATGCTTGTACTATCCACTATGGAATATCAACATCATAATTCCCTTCTGTCCCTCACCTCTATGTTGAAGCTTCCTTGCCTTCCACAATGTCATCGATCTGTCACCAACCCTTGTACATGCTGTCCATGTGTTCTATCGTGCAACATCAATGTCTCGTGCGACGACAATAATCAAAGTTCATTCGGGGGCTATGCATTGCAAGGCTAGTAGTATAAGAGAAACACGGAATGCATAACATAATCGTGCCACGCGTTTATGATGCCAGAGATAGAAGTCTGAAGGAAGGGCCCGGTTTTTCTTTCTCAAGTCTCGAAGGTTTCTTTCTTTTTCTAGCTTATCCGTTTACGACTGTCCAATCCTTCATGTGCTTGTGCAACGAAAAAGTATCTCCATATCCAGTTTCTTGCTAAAGACCTAGCACAGCCGTGGCAGTTAAGGTGCCTACCCCCCTGTCATGAGGTTTCGTGGTCGGCACCGCCATCCACCGGGCATGCGATAGAGTGATTAAGTGTATGTGATGGTAAAAGTTTCTGTACGAGTAAAAGATGGGCTAGATTTGTTGTGTACAACGGGTCTGCCTAATGCCATATAGTCACATTATTCATACTAGTAACGGAGACTACTGCATATAGCCACATTATTCGTACTAGTAACTGATACTTGTACACATATCCACGTGCACATGTTGACCAAAGTGGGAGAGAGAGGAGAATTTCTTTTATACCTATGTATTGGAAAAAACTAGGGTACGGAACTACCTTTTATATTTTTTATAGATCCAAAAAGTTCATCTTATTCAGACTCAATCTCATACTTCTTTTTTGCCCTCTTATAATTGTAAAATAGATCTTGTAAACATAACAACCCCATTTATCATTCATTTTACAACCATATGGGGCTTAAAAATGAAGGCTTTAGAGATCTCCAATTGACATGGGTTCTAGTACTAAGAACATTGGACTGAGGACCTTCTTGGATTTATGAAAAAATACAAAAAAGTGATCCACACCTTAGTTTTCTTGAACACATGTATGTATAGAAGAAATCACACACACACACACACACACACACACACACACACACACACACACACACACACACACACAGAGTTTATATTTTCAAAAAAGAAAGTCACTGATAGCTTCATTATGAAAGAGAGTGGCTTCCTTGAAAAGAGGTGACTTTTAGTCTTCAAATAACAAATTAATAGCTACCATAAAGTGAGAAAAAAAGTGTATATATGTTGTTGTTGGAACTTGAAACGATTGGTGTGGTTATAATCTAAAGCATAGTATGATTTTTATTTTTATTTTGAATGGTTAAGCAGTTGTTAAATTGGGTCCCTTAATTAAGCTAGACTCTTAGTAGGCATCAAATTTAAAGTCGATGGCACTATTGACAAGCACAAAGCTCGTCTTATAGCTAAAGGCCACAACCAACGCCAATGGATCAATTTCAGTAAAACCTTCAGTTTAGTAGTCAAATCCAATGCGATTGGATCAGTTCTCTCTATTACCATTTATAATGGATGGTTACTTCATCAACTTGATATTAGTAATGCCTTTCTACATGGCAACCTTGCAAGAGAAGTATACATGGCTCAACTACCAAGTTTGTTGATGAATTACACCCACACTATGTCTACAAACTTCAAGAGTCCATTTACAAGCTCAAGAAGGCATCGTGAGCAAGGTTTTAAAAATTGAGTGTTCAGCTAACTCGTTATGGATTTATTGGGTCAAAGATGCAGCGCTCATTGTTCATATACAACAAATAGGGCATGATATTATATATTTGTTATTGTACATCAATAGTATCATTTTAGTAAGCAACAATGACAAGGCCATTCTTTCATTCAAGCCCTTTTTGCACCTAAAAAATTGGGTTTAGGTGAATATAATTGGAATTATTACTACCAAGATTCTTAAACTGTATTGGAAGTGGGTCCAATATGGTTGTAAAAATTTACTACTCATATCTATTATATATTAAACTATTCACATGTTTGTTTAAGCACTTAGAACCTATTTTTCCTTGTGCCATGTTAATATATTTAAAATATTTATTATTTTATTTTGATATGCCTTATTAGTTAGATAAATGGGACCCTAGAGGATGTGCCTACTCTTTTTCAAGCATATGTCAATTCCTTAAAACTCTATCTTATTTCAAACATTTCTTAAAATCTCTTTATACATTCTACAATGTCCTAGACACCTTTCCTAAAATCTCTATATTTATCTTGTATACTGTTTTAAATTGGCATTAAATTCTCATCATAATGATAAAAATATATATTAATGTAAACAAATAAAATTCTCATCATAATGATCAAAATATATATTAATGTAAACAAATAAATCTCTCTCTCTCTCTCTCTCTCTCTCTCTCGGGATGCTTTTTCTTTGAGCACTTAGAAACCGTTTTTTTCTTGTGCCATGTTAGTCTATTGGAGTTTTTAATTATTTTTAGTTTATCTTCCCTTATTAGTTAGATAAATAGAAGTCTAGATGATTTGGCCCTTTTTTTTTCAATCACATTGCAATTCTTTGAATCTCTCTTTCATCTCTTATCTTTCTTAATTTCTCTATATGGATTCTATCCCTTTCTATCTTAATTGGCAATCCCTTTCTATCCCTTTCAAATTGGCAATCAAACACTATCTTAATTATCAAAGCCATTATCCATTATATTAATGTAAACAAATAAATCTCTATTTTTATGTATAAAAAAAATAAACCTCATCTAAATAATCAAAGTCGTACATCTAATTTCTTTAGATTAATATAAATAAATAAATAAATCTTTATATTAATATAAACAAATAAATTCTAAGAGAAAGGAAATATTTCTCAAATCGGCAATCCTATCTTAATGAGCTAAGTCATCTAATGATTTAAAATTTCCATGTAATAGTTTGTATTAATGTAAACACAAAGATACTTAGAGAAAGAAAAAAAAAAAATTCTCAACTACAGTTGTAGACATGACCTAGCCTCTTTTTTTTAGTAGACATGATTACTATGTACTTCTTGATTTTTTTGGATACAAGCAAAGAATTACAAAGCAAATCACTTATACACACTCTTAAATCTAATCTCCGCGAAAGGAAAAAGAATCAATTCAAACCTAAAACCAAGGATACTTCAAGGGAGATGCCAAGTTGTGTGCTAGACCTTCATTTGATGGGTATTTCTAGATGGCCTCAATGAGAGTAAACACTTAAGAGGAGGGATAGAGTACACACCCTTTTTTCGTGCATGGTACAATTATTTATTTATTTATTTTTTCATATCTAAGCCATTCATCATATTTCAAATATAAAAAATATATATAACCTATGAGAAATCAATGCATTTTGATAATCCTAGGCACTTTTGTAAAATCTTTGAAAAACTTGTCAATTGTGAATTTTAACCTAAAAAAAAAAATACACTAAAGACATCTGCTCAGCAAGAAATTTGATGTCTATCTAATACATTCTTAGCATGATGAATGAGTTAAATCTAACAAAAATAGTTTCACCATGCATGAAAATTGGGACATGTTCTATTTCCTCTCTCTTGAATGTGTAAACTTTTTCTATGTTATTTTATCAATAGATATACATTTTTATTATATATATATATATATTAACCTCTAATATAACTCCATATCTTTATATTTCATAAACATCCTATCTTACGAAGCAAACGTCTAAGAGGACTCCTACTACATATGACTAAAATCTTTGTTGATCAAAACCGTTCATCTTCTTGGCATGTTTCTGTTGTCTAAAGGCCTTAATTCAACTCCCAATAGAAATAAAGTATTTTTACTATATAGCAAGTCGATTTAACGAGTTACCTATTTATTGCAGAGTCAAATAACTCGAACGAGTTTTTTGTGTCGACTCGCAAGTCTTAAAACTATGCTTTTGATGAGAGATGATCAGTCTGTTCATTCTCACCCACTTGTATTTCTCGCAACACATTCGCATTCGAAAGAAAAGGTCGGCATGCATTATGACTTGTTGGTGATCTACGGAATCACCCACCAGCAAAGTAGTCTAAACTCTACAGAACCACTTTGTAATCCCGTGACTGCCTCAATAACTACAAGTTCTTACCTTCTGAGGGCACTCCTTTTTTTGGGCAGCCGACGTATTTCTCTATGGGATTATCTAATACTTGAGGGACACGAAACTCTTGTACTCCATTCATACTTCTGTAAACGCACGTTGTTCCTTTCTTGGGCTATCAAAAGGACGACGTGCCCCCCAAAAACACCTAATGTAGATAAGTCCACATGTCCACACAACAATTGAGACGTGCATAAGGGGGATCACTATTCATAGTGGAGTTCCTTTAAAACGTTTACCTAACTACTTCTTGGCATTATAATACTTTGATTTAGCTCATTAATCTCGAATCGTTATGAAAGCGAGGTATTATGTGACGTAATGAGGGCCCACAAGATCAATGATAGAAGTGGAAGTGTTTGTTTCTTCTACATCCACTTCATTGTACAATTTAGTCAAACCTGAGTTGTAATGGGGAATATTTGTTGGAATTCCGCCACAGTAGACAGCTCATATGTAGATTGAAAGAGAGGAAACAAAAGAAAGTATACACCTTTGTTCAAAAAATTTGGATGGCTTTGAAGTAACGAACAGGAGGGGTTGCTAACAAGATATATGGAAAGGGACTAGACCAGCCCCTAGTATTATGTAGAAAGGCGCTGCATATAGAAAGCTTCATTTCAATTGCTGATCTTTCTTTTGTCCTTATTTTCTTCTTTTCTAACAGGAAACTTTGAGATTTTCCTTTTTTTGTCAAGCAAGCTGGGTTTTTGTGGGTAATCCATGACCCATGAGCGCCTCAAACCCATGTCCTAAGCACATGAGTGAGACTTCTAGCGCCAGCATGGTAGAAGGGCCTTGGCTCAACTTTGATAATTATTGACCCTTCATCTCTTTGAGTTGACTCCTACATAGCAAAAATATTTTATTTCTGTTAAGATTTAAAACCAGTACCTACATAATAATTTCCGAGTTTAACCAACTCAATTAGCAATTACATGTTAATTAAAAAATATATTAAATCTATAATATACTAAAGCAATACCATTGTTCACCCAAATTTCTATTATTTTGCCATGTGACACTTATCTTTATTCTCCTTTTTTTGAGTTTTTAAAGACTTTTTTTTTTTAATAATTTGTAATGGACTACATCCTCCACAAGCAACTTAACGCCTAGAAGTGACATCTGATTTGCCAAAAAAAATTAGAAAATGGAAAAAAAAAATTAAAGGAAAGGACAATTAGAAATTTTTCCCTAACCAATCAAATATCATCTTCTCTTTACACCTATAACTCCTTGCTGAAATTACTATTCCTATATATAAATATATATATATATATATTATTATTCCTTATATTATTAAGTGATTATGTGAGTCTCTTTAAGAGTCATTAACTTGGTTTCTACTTTTCTTTAAACTTTCTTATTTATTGATGCACATATTTGCTAGTGAACACGACTATCAAATAAAATTTAACTACTTTAATATATATATATATATTATATCACTTTTCTTTAGTCATTAGTCATTATAGATAGTAAGTAAATAACCTTTTTTTATTTTATTTTTAAATTAGTAAAACCAATTAATTAGTGCTTATTTTCTAAAGAAGCAGATTTCACTTGAATTAATGGTACGGATAGTCACTTCGAGCATTGTATGGTCCAAATTATTAGTGTAATCTAAAGTATCTGCAAGATCATTAAAAATTCTACTTGACTAATTTTGAGTCACTTCGACTTAACTCAGTTTTTCGAGTTTTTAAGCTATGGTATGGCTAGTAGGTTTTACTTTTCCATTGTCCATTAAAAGGAAACATAAATTCCACCATTCCCACCCCCGCCCCAAAATTAAAATATAAAGGTCAGGAGTCCCGGCTCTGGATCACTTTCTTTTCTTGTAAAGTGTGAAATGGTTAACATAAAATGCAAGGGTTCAACCAAACAAATTTCCCCTTTTTCCATATGGTTGAATGGGAGTCTTGGCGCAATGGTACAAGTTGTCATCGTGTGACCTTGAGGTTATGAGTTCAAGGCATAGAAACAGCCGCTTTAAAATGCAAGATAAGGCCGTGTATTTTAGGCCTTGTGGTCCGCCCCTTCTCTAAACCCTGCATAGGTGAGAGCTTTGTGCACTGGGGGGCTGTTGTGGGTTCAGGGTTTATGTGATGTATAATAGCGACTATCATGCCACTAGGGAGGCTACAAAGTGCGGAAGAGCCTGCACTTTCTTCCTCGTGTCTTTTACTTTTTGACAAAATAAAGTGATTGGACTTCTGTTAGTAGTCAACCTTAAGCCCTTCATTCCTTTTTTAGCTAAGCTTTGACCAAACAAGTCGTATAGTAGCAAGGGGCTGGGATTAATCACAGAAAAGGAAAAAGGTTAGATTAACTTCCACGGGTGCTGTTAGTCCTGACTTAGCCATGCGTGACGAACCCATGTGAAAGAGGAGTTTTATGTTGACTTTAGTTTGAAGAGCATAACAGTGAGGCAGTCAACCTCAACGTGCAAGGCAGAATTGTTCATTTCATACTCAAAACCATTGGTCTAAGATTTTTTATATGGGCCGATAGACTAATAAGTAAAAGTTTGCGTGCGCGGCTAAAAGACACAAAATAGTGGAGCCCCGGCACCCAGGTGAGCCAAGTCCCCCATCTTCTATTGCCTCAAAAACCTAATCTAGATTACCATAATGCTGTGATAGGTCAAGATTATCATACTTTACATTCTTCCTTTTGTAGGCAGTCTATTTATACTAGCAATTATTAATGCTAAAATTGTCAAAGAGTTTTCGTGCAACCATTTTTCCTACCCAGGAGCTAGAAGATGAATGGTTTGGATTACCAACAATATACACTCCAATGATTCTCATATACGAGGCATAATATAGAGTATGAAACTGGCCATCTCACGAAATTGTTCCCCATGATCTTAAATTTTCTTTTGCATCGGCTTCAATGATCTTGCTGAGTGTAATTTTCCTTTTCATTTGAAACTGTTGGCTGTCTGCTCGGTTGGAGGAAATCGATAAAAATTTGTTTCCAAAAGAAAAGAAAAAAAGGAATTCTCTAGCTGGACCCAACTAATTTAGGGAGCATTGTCATATCTTTCATCCTAATAAAAAGAAAAATTGACAAGGAGAAGTGCACTTGCTTGGTTGAGGAAGAAGTCTTTTTGAGATCACAATGTCCATGTTGGCATGATCCAATCTATTAATTTGACAGACAGTGACAATTTCATCCATTGACATTGATTTTTTTTCTTGATTGAACATTCCTATAACCTTCATCCAAATAACCTTGTTTAGGACTTTTGTCAAGAAAATGTAAATCATTGGTTTACGGTGAATTATGGTATAACGACGAAATACCAGTTTAGCATGGGACAAGAACCATATGGGATAGTTTTTCATGGTGTGCAAGTCCATTGGTTTGAGGCACGGGCAGAACTGTCATGTGGCTCAGAAAATGTACTTTCATAAAAAAAATATTTTTGATGGAGAAATTGTCTTCTCTTAATAGACATGCTCATTAAAAAAGGGAGAATTCTCTATCCAGACACTTCACGTATTTTAAACCCTAGGTTAGGCTTGTTGACTTGTAAAAGTACAGGCCATTGTTTGAAATATTCGGTCAGAAATACCCCTTTTCTTCCTCTGTCAACTCAATTGGAGACCGTCTCTCTAGATGGCTGCTCCCCAGTACCGCACACAGCAAGAACCGTAGAAACTGAGAGATGATCTCAGGTCGCAAAAGTGATCGGAGGCCATCTCTCTTGATCAATCCTCACCGTTCACTCTGTTAATCTCTTCATAAACGGTCAGATTTTGGCGACTGCTTGCTTCTCTTTTAGCTTCATTGAAGGGAGCAATTACTGTTTTGTATATATCTTTCTCTGGCCGGACTTACCAATCACTAGAGAGAGAGAGAGAGAGAGAGAGAGAGAGAGAGATGGGATGGCTGTTTCATCCCAAAATTAAGGTGGGGGGATATGTTTGCCTTAAAATGCAAAGAATATGGTCAGTATTCCAATTTAGGAATCGATCGGTCAACAAGCCTGATCCTGGGTTTAAACTTCGTGGAAATTCCAGATCGGCATTCTCCTTTAAATAAATGAACTTTCCAAGAGGGCAAGCTTGTCCTCGCTGTGTGCTCGCTTGTTATTCAAAGAAATCCACGTGAGCTAGGTCACAGGCTGACCTAAGAATGAAAATGAACTTACAGCAATAAGATCCTCTTTCCGAATTGAAAACCCCGGCTTCTTGACGTAGCTATGCACATGGCTGTCTCTTTCTATATATATGGTACAAGGTAAAGTTGTTGTCTTGTGACCTTCACGTTACGGATTCAAGGCATAGAAATAGCCTCTTACAAAAATACGACGTAAGTTTGTATACTATAGACTCTTGTGGTCCACCCCTTCCCCAGACTCCTCATAAGCAAGAGTTTCTATATATATAAGTTTGTATACTATAGACTCTTGTGGTCCACCCCTTCCCCAAACTCCTCATAAGCAAGAGCTTCTATATATATATATATATATATATATATATATATATATATATATATATATATATATATATATATATATATACATATATATAGAGAGAGAGAGAGAGAGAGAGAGAGAGAGCATGATACTTACCCCAACTTCCAGGGCCACGAGAAACTTCTTTCTTAAACCAAATGATGCAAGCAAGGAAGCTTCCAGGGGGAGATATATCAGTCGCAACTCACAACTCTTTCCACAAAGACTAGTCTATTTCATAAGAGACACATCCGTTCAATTCTCACCAAACAAAGAATGTCTTCCATTCCACAGAAGGGATATCGTCTATGAAATTCCTCGGATCGTAGTTGCTGGATTTATTGATTCTGGTCAGTAAGGTAGAATACCTAATTAAATGCCTTGGCAGATAAGAATCCCAACCAATACTCTAGTCCACCACCTTCTGGTCCAGGAGCAGCCTATGAAATGATAAAAACCCATTATTTTTTCAACTTACTAGAAATTGTTAGTTTACCATTCATCATGAAAAGTTAAGCTGATAGAAAATGAGACAACAATAGTAGATCTCTAATTTTGCCCTCTTGTAACTGGATTTGATAAATGAGAGGTCTCATGATCCAAACTTGCAACCATGGTTCGCAAAGCTCTAATATCACGTTAATTTATTATTTTACTTAAAAACTTAAGATGATAAAAATTGAGTCAAGAATAATTATATCTCTTACAAAAGCAAATTATTAAATCCTCTCGACCTCCTCAATAATGCTTTATGAGCTATTCTTGATATTAATTTCTTGTACTTAACACAAAGTCTCCTTTCTTCTTCTTCAAATTTCTACGGTCCAACAATTGAATTTCTTGAGGAGTCCATCATAAATTAAAGACCAAAAAGTTCTGGCTCTCGAGACGATGATGACTGTAGAAAAAAGACCAACTGACCAAGAACCAAGGACCTGATCTTTCATCTCCAGATGTAAACTTCCTTGTTTAATGACATGATACAACTTGGCTGACGCGAAACTTTGGCTTCATCCGTCAATCCAAGAGTGCAGTAGATGTCAATTTAGTTGGTTTTGTTTCAAAGTCACGATCAAGAGGGACGGCTAAGATTTTATAATATTATTTCTATTGGTCGAAGCCATCGTTTAGCGTTTCAAAATATTAAATAGTTTAGGACACCATAAAAACTGTACGTGTTTATTAATATACTGTGGTAAATGACTTTTGGTTTGTCGCAAATCTTGTCCAGAGAATGCTAAAATATAATATCGTTAGTCCAAGTACAGAAGGATCATCTTTAGCCCCTTGATTCCCTCAAGCAACGGCCCAATGCGCTGACGATTTTCACATGTCAGAGATCCTATGGCCTGCCCAAATCAACGTTTGAGATCGTTCCTCTCCTTAACCAACAACTGATATAGAATTAGTATAGCAATATGCCGTGAAAGGAGAAAATCAACAACGAGTTTGCTAAGAAAAATGCAAAACTAGGCTTCATGAATAGAGAGGAAAAATCACTACTACACATGAGGCTTTTAAAATCAGTATAAAAAAGTCGTTATTTCAACTACTAATTTCATAAATATTTTACAAGTTATTTAGAAAAAAATAATTTTAAAAATACAAATTTAAGAAGTCATTTAATAGAAAAACAACTTTTTTAGTATGGCACGAAGAGAAAATTTTATCAAATGACTTTAATAGCCCTTTTCTGCATAAAATTTTCACTTCATGTTAGACTAAAGAAGTTGTGTTTCTATTCAACAACTTTAAAAGTTAAGCTATTTAAAGTAGTTTTTCTAAATGACTTTAAAAGTTTATGATTATAAAAGTAATACTTTGTTTTAATAATTTTTTCATCAGCTTTAAGTTTGTTTTTTTGAACTATCTTCATCGATACACAAACTGAAGCTCATATATATAGGTTGATTTTCATTGTGGGTGGACCAAATCCTAACTGTGAATTGAAATTATATTTATATATTCTGGGTCAATATCTATTTTTGAGTCTTGACTAGTATCTCTTTTGTTTGTCTCATATTTTGTGTGTGTGTGTGTGTGTGTGTGTGTGTGTGTGTGTGTGTGTGTGTGTGAATAATTTTTTGCATGGCTTCTACGTCTTTTGCATATTCTTGTATTTATTATGTACAAAATGCGTAATTCAACACTGATTTTTGACAAATATTATTTATTATTGCTTTAATTAGTGAATTTAAAGTCATGAAAAAAATGAGTTTAAAAGGGACTTTTAAAGTTGTTTTCCAAGAAATGACTTCAAAAGTTTCAACTTTTAAAGTCATTTAAAAAAAAAAAAAACTTTAAAAGTCTTTCTTCATCTATAAAAGGCCGAAGTTATCTCTTTTTTTTTTTGTTTCTCATGTTTATGTTCTTTATCGTACTAGTGGCATGACGGCCTCCTCCTCTATTCCTTATGTCTCTATCCTGTTTTTCTTCTTGCTTTTTATTTTGAATATTTTAATTATTTGTGAGATGAAAAATACTGTAAGTAAATCAAAACCTCTTTTTATTAGGCATGATTTTCTTGTTACCAACTCTCTCTCTCTGTTTACATTTTCTAGATCAAGTGGGTTTTGTCACTATAGATGATGAGGCAAAGAAGTGTGTTAGATCATCGCGATTTTGATAAAAATTGTATAATTTTTTTGCAACAACAACTATTTCTCTCTCTAACCCTCACTATTGGAGAAAGGGAGAACATTACGATTTTTTATTATTATCCAAAATTAGGGTTTGATGAAGAGAAATTGTACCATCAAGTTGGTGAGCAAGTTATAACTTAAAGTTTTACCCTCTCTCTCTCCCTAAAGTAGTGCCAGCTAAATACTAGGAAGCTAGATTTTGATGAAATCGTTTCAGATTAGCTCTTTGATCATGATTTTGTATTAATAAGATCTAATAAAATATAACATTTCATATATATAATAAAAGGATGATACATGAGGAGTGTGTGTATGTGTGTGCGTGCGCGCACGCGCGTAAAGAATGTATGCATCAATGCTACATATCATAAAAAAAAAAAAAAAAAAAAAAATTGGTTTCATTATATATTTACGTAAGATATTGATAAGTGCTAGTATAAAATATATTTGAAGTGAAAAATATATTAGTTTGTAAAGTCGTTTTCTGTAAACAACTTTAAAAGCCTGTACTTTTAAAGTTTAGAAAATGACTTTAAATGTCTATACTTTTAAAGTCGTTTACAAAAAATGACTTTAAAATTACTACTCTAGATTGTGGTTATCCTCAACCAAATCCCAACTATGAATTGAAACTACATTTACATATTTGTGATCGAAATCGATTTTTGAGTGTTAATTAGTATCTCTTTACTTGTAAAAGGAAAGGCCTGAGCACAAAACTCCCACCTATGTAGGGTCGGAGGAAGGGGGTGGACCAGAAGGGTTTATAGTATGCAGCCTTACCTTACATTTTTACAAGAGGTTGTTTTCATGCCTTGAACATATGACCTCAAAGTCACACTACAACAACTTTTACTATTCTGCCAAGGCTCTCCTTCTTTTTCTTTGTGTGTCTCATATACATATATATGCATGTCTAAAGAATTTTTGCATGGTTATGGTTAGAAACTTTCTTTTCTAAAATTAAAATTCTTTTTTTAATGTATCTGTCATATTTTGATTCTTTGTCCATATAATTGAAAATGTTCACATGTGTGCATGCATGTAATTTAGTTATTTTAAATACTTATAATTCTTATATACCTAGAATTTGGTAAAATAACTAACATAATCTTTTTGTGTCTAACAAGTCTCCACACATATGTTTGCTTTAATTTCTTCAGATAATAGACAAATATGCTTAGATGATTGCAACAAGAACATTAAAATAATATAAGAAGGGAATAGAAAATTTTGTAGCATTTGCACTTAGGGCAGATGGTGATTATAATCGCATGCATTGTCCATGCTTAAAATGTGAAAACTTGAAAAATGTAACTATATGGGTGTTGGGAGGGGGATATAGCCAAATGTTACATTGCAGAGAAAGTAGTGAAGTTTTGCACAGAAT
Organism: Warburgia ugandensis; assembly: GCA_035236585.1. Classification (NCBI taxonomy): domain Eukaryota; kingdom Viridiplantae; phylum Streptophyta; class Magnoliopsida; order Canellales; family Canellaceae; genus Warburgia; species Warburgia ugandensis. The sequence continues at coordinate 35,654,993 of CP141139.1, forward strand.
ACTGAGTGGATGCAATTGGAATCCCAAGAAAGAAACAATAGGTTGCATTTTATGATTCCAAAGTCGGCGAACCTCTATCGAGTGGTCATATGTCTACCAATGACTATAAAGAATGGGACTAAGCACATCTTTATATGTTGCCAAATGTTGATGGACTCCAGCCATACATTGAGTAAGTTGATCATGCACTTAGTTGAAAATTAATTGTTAATGGTTATGTTTTCTTTGATCTCTCTATTAATTTGTGTGTGTGTGTGTGTGTGTGTGTGTGTGTGTGTGTGTGTGTAGTGAGCACATAGATATCCTCATCTTTGGGTTTACATGATGTAAGTATGGTGTGCCTATGTCATGAATAGTGTGCACCATCTTTGTACTTCATGCTCATTGTTCTAAGGAGTTTTGGTTGAAGTTGTGGAAGTTTAATACTGTAATATATGTAAATATTCATTTATAATGAATAAAAAATCACAATTACAAAAAATAGTGTAACCTTTTCTTTTATTTCCATATTGATCTCACATTTCTTAAGACTCCAAACAAATAATCATCATTGTAATAATCGAACTAAATGTTGGAACAACCCCAATTTCTAAAGAGACGTTGGGAATTCATCATGAATAACATTTCTCACTTTTAATTGTAATTAAGATGAACAATATGATAAAGAAAACAACATAATTAGATGCTTTAAATAAATTAAAAATAAATATAATTAAATAATTAAAGGAGGGTGAGGCTACTTTGATACTGGCACCCCTCCCACTTAAGTAAAATTAGAATAGACCTTTAGGTCTATTCCTTAACCCGATAGGCATGAGAAAAATATGATGGAGAGAGAGAAGAAGAAGAAGATAAAGGGGAGGAGGAAGAAGGAGAATAAAAAGAGGAAGAAGAATAGGAAAGAAAGGAAAGAAAAGAGAGAAAAGAGAGAAGAAAAAGGTTGAATCCCACACCGAAAACTAGATTACACTGGAGAGAGAGGGAGATTTGAGGGTTTTCAATCATCGAGGAAGACAGAGTTGACTAGCATCAACGAAAACTCTGATTGGTGATCCAACCGTCCATGTCACTTTCAACAACAAGGGGAGCAAAACCCCTTTGATTCCACCATGATTGGAGGTATGATGCTAGATAGAACAAGACAGTATGCACAAGGAACTATTGCTAGAAAAATCATTGATTATGATTGTGGGTGAAAACTCGCTTTACATGTAAGATCCATAAAAACCCAACTTGGATTTGAAATTTTAGCTAGATCCATACGGTTTAATGCTAGATTTAGATTTTTGTGATGATCTAACCATTAATCTCTTAATCCAACCATCCAATTCTTAAATCATGATTAGAAATAGTTAAATACCTACCTAATATAGAATGAATTTGATTGGGATTGTTGATCTCGGCTTCAAATTGATTGGACAATCTCAATTGTCTAATCAGTTATTGTGGAAATAGTATTGGTGATGCCTAATCAATGATCAGATGATACAAGTAAGTTCCTTGACCCAAAATTGATGTAGAATGGATAAAAAATATCTAATCCAATAATGAAACAAATCAAATAATCTTGGTCGTCCGATCCGTCATAGTTAAAATAGTAACCTTGTGACACCTTATCCATGATTTGAATGGTGAATGGTAATAAAAGTATGGATTTGACCACCAGTAATGATCAACCAACATTGTACTAATCATAATGATATGTGGTTTAAAAGTAAGATCTAACCCTAGATCTGTGGACCTTAACACTGAGATGCTTAGATCCTTATAACCTAAAGACTAATCAAAAGATCAGGTGACATCTAACTACTCATTTAGAAATTTAACATATTAATTTAAGTTTGAAAGGATAATTAATTATTTTGATTACATGTAAATGACATATCAATGACATATATCTATTTAGAGGTATAGAAAAGCAACCCAATTATTGATCAACAGTAGCATCGAGCGTTCATAGCTCTTGGAGAATCTAAAGCGTCGAATCCATGAAGGTGGATTAAGATTATTATTTTGGAAAACTAAATAATTGCTATATTTTGATAAGAATGAATTAGTACGGATAATGATTTACATTTACTATCTTAAATTTTAAAATTGAAGCATGGGAAGCATAGTTATCATTTTGTGATGCATTTTATGTCATCAAATTGGAAATCGAATTATTTAACTTACATTTGAAATTTCTACTATTGCGTAGTTATAGCACCTAAATAAAAAAGTATGAACTACCCTTGTTAGACTAAAACTTATATACACATGCCTATTTCTAGTGACACCTCTAAAAGTTAAAGTTAGTATATAAACATAGGCTACTATTCAACTGAACTACTGATTTAGGAATCGAGATTGAATCATACATTAAAAACTTAGGAATCGAGATTGAATCATACATTAAAAACTTAGGAATCGAGATTGAATCATACATTAAAAACTTGTAGCTCTCTCTCTCTCTCTCTCTCTCTCTCTCTCTCTCTCTCTCTCTCTCTCTCTCTCTCTCTCTCTCTCTCTCTCTCTCTCTCTCTCTCAGTTGTGTAGTATAGATAGGTTAATTGAATTTGTAAATTGGATTTGTATATTGGTAATCTTTTCATGCCATATCGTTGTCATCTTTGATTATTTTCATTGAATATGTGTTTAAACTCTTTCTTATGAATGTATAAAAAAATGTCATTGAATAACACAAGAATGAATAACTCCATTTCACCTAGTCGTGCTTTAAGAACAAAAGATGCATGTGTGTATGTGCTTAAGGACAAGTGGTAACTAAGTTCTCAAGAATATAGAGGGACTAAAACTAAAGCAAATACATGCTTGTTTCTGTAGAAAAGTAATGCACTTTTAAGCATGAAAAATGACTAGTATACTAGAACACGGTCACTGTAGTGCTAGTTGCTTTGGGTTTAAATCAAAAACATAGTAAGCTATCTTTCAAAAGGTAAAACACTTGCAAATGTCAGCAAAGTGGGGAACTATCTTGGAGAACAAATTCCCACAAGTAAAATAGGAGTTTGATGCTCAAGATCATGCCTCATTTAGGTGGTGTTTAGCCATGAGAAAAATGCAAACAATGGTGACCATGACCTTGCTAACTAAGCAATACAAATCCTAAGGAAAAGTGACCTAAAGGTAACTTCATGAGGAAAACTAATAAATGGCTTTACAACCTTAGGCTAAAGGTATTACATGCCAAAGAAAATGAGTGAGGAAATACTACACCAAAGGGAATATAAAAACAAATAGAAGACATGTTGCACTTGGCCAAGAGTAGACTAGCACCATCGTTCAATCTAGCTAAAACTCTCAATACTAATCAATAGGTGGTTCCAGTACATGCTTGATCACTTTGATAAGAATGACTTATAACACATTTCTAGAAATGAGAATGGACAAGACCCAGCAAGACATACATGCAAGGTAGCTAGTGAATGCTTTAAGATATATCTCTTGATTGTGGAATGTTATAGTTGCTTACATAAAGCAAAATTGTTTAATCATGTTTATATGAGCGCAAATGAATGTGTATATACATGTGCTATGTGATGGCTAGAATCATTCAAGTTAATATTGCTTTACTTATATCCTAAGTAAACAGGAATGTGTGTAGAATGTGAATGATTATTACAATGGGCAAGGCTCGTTGTAAATTGTGATGATGCTTGTATGAATGGTACTGTAACATTTATTATATTTTAAGAAAAAATAAAATAAATAAATAACAAAATATAATAACAAAATATAATAACAAAATATAAGGTAAGGAAGAGAGAGAGAGAGTGCTCAAAATGCACTCTCCTCCCTCTCAAATTCTCTCTGCTTCATGTGGACAGTCCGCACTGTGGCGAAGGATTTCTCCACCCTGGAACAGCCAAGAACGAGGTAGGATTACTTCACCCTTCCCTTTTGTGTTAAATTTTAAGGTTTCTTAACTTGTAAATGCTGGAAAACGGCATGAACATGTAGGTTTTGCAAAAATTTGTGCTTTACTGTTTTTTACTAAAAAATTAGATGAGATGGGGTTAGATTAAGATCTGGACCATTCATATTGAGTATGACGAGGAGAGGAAAGGACCCACGAAATTTCATGACGATTGGACGGCTAGGGACGCAGAAAACCCAAAAAATCGTATTATGGGAGTTTTTGAAAACGAGACAAAATTTGTGACAAAATGATAGATTTAGGAGGAATTTGTGAAAATGGAGGGTAGAAATGGAATGTATGTGAAAAACTAGACTCAGAGGTGTAAAAATTACAAAAAATGGAGCACCTGAGGTTGCCGGCGATGGCGAATCAGTCCGATTGTCATCTCCAGCAACGGCAACCGGAACGGGGAGGAAATGCAGGGACGAGGGAGTGCCACGCGGCACAACGGCTAGAACGCGCTCCACTCCTAACGCGCACTGTTTTCGTCCCCCACACGCAGAGCGCATCCATAAAAGCGCCTACCACCCGCACGGGTGCCTAACGCGCCCGCCATGTGCATGCGGACGGCACATGCCATATGGCAGGCCCATTTTCTTGGTTTTGAGGGTTTTGACCTTTATTCCTTTAAAACATGATTTTAGGAGCTACAGATGTCGAAATCATGATCCAAAAGAGGCGTTGTGATCGTCTCAACAAGGCGGACTTAGATTTAAGACAAAAAATCTAGTTTGGAGTAATTTTTAATAGAAAAACTACTAAATGCTATTAGATGATTCAGATCAAGCTGATCAATAGATGATCAGGCTTTAGATTTTGGTTATATGCATTAATCATGACATGATTTATGGCATGACAGGTACATCAGGGCATACACCTTGATATCGTTTACACGTTTGTTGGGATAGTGCGATACCAATGTAGGTGATTTCATTCACAAATTTTTCATGATTCTCAAATGGTGATTTGGTGAATTGAATTTTTGAGGCCTGTGGTTTATGCCTTACCATATGCATGAGATTGATTTCAGCATGTAGCTTCTCATGTACGTGCTATCTTTCTAGTGGTTATTGTATGCACTGTTTTTTATATCTTTCATGATATTCACTTGATTGTGGTCTTCTTGACATGTGGGAGTCGCTCTGACTTGATATTTGAGACTTTTTGATCCTATGGTAGGATGCAATTTTTCACCTCGTGAGTGCCTGAGTGCCCGTGAGGCTGAAAGGGTGAAAGCGGGTGTGCAATGCGACTTTTCGTGAGTGCCTGAGTGCCTGTGAAGGTGAAAGGGTGAAAGCGAAAGTGGTACACGTCGTTCCCGTGAGTGCCTGAGTGCCATGAGGGTGTAAGGGTGAAAGGATGAAAGCGGATGGTACAGAGAGCTGACCCCACATTGCCGTAAGTGTACGTGAGACACTCATAGGGTTTGACTATGTATGATGTTTGATACTTTTGACATGCATTCATGTGTTTCTAGATTTTCTTAGATTGTGCATGTCCTGATATCATGGTTGATGATATCTTATTTATTTCATGGACTTGGTATGTCCTTCATCATGTGATTTAAGGCTTTATATTATGTTTGATCATTTTATGATCTTTATGCCTGGCGCCATGTGATTTGTTTTTATTGAGATGACTTTGAATGTATATCACCTGAACAAGCATGGCTTGCTAAGGCATTGCTTTGTTTTGCAATGCCTCAGAATCATAGCGCGAAAATCAGTAAAGGAAGAAGGTGAACTAAAGTGGAGTTGGACGGGGGCTTGAGGACAGATACTGTCAGATACAGAGACAAAGTGGTGTACATTTGTTGGACAGGTATCGGCTTTTTGGCATTCTCCTTAGTTGTTGTATATATTGATATATTAGACCCATATCACTGTATAGTGGTTATATGTTTATACATGGATGACGTGGTGATCTTGGACAGACCTTGGAGCTTTGGAACTTTCACTATTATGTATCTTTGCAGTTGCGAAAATGTCACCATGGTTTTAATTTGTGAGCATGCTCAAAATGTTTACTTTTGGTTCTATTCTTCAGTGTGGTTATGAGGTGAAATGACCCTCAGGGTTTTCTTAATGGTATTTTTCTTGATGCTGCGAAAAGTCTTAAATCATGAGTTTTAAGTTATGGAATCCCATCTATTTTCTAACAATAAATTATTATTATTTTTGTATAAATATGGGAAACAATTTGTTAAAAACCCGGGGTGTCACAGGTACATAAATGATGGCTCTTTTACGTTATTCTTTGAACTTTATAATTACTTAAGATTTATTGTTTTCTATGATACATGCATCATGTGCACTCCTTTTAAGTTTTAATTGCATGTTTTATTTGTATTGTTAGTCTATATTTAGAGTTTCCCATCAATGATAAGTTTAATTGTATGCTATGTAAGGTTTAGGTTTCATTGGTTCAAGTTATTGCATCTACAAAATAGTTTCATTAGTTTCTAAGTTTAGTTTTAGGAAAGTTTAATTTTAAAAATATCTATACTTAGAAATTTTTTATTTTCATGCATGTTTTATCTAATTTGCTTTTGATTTATTTGTCACCTATGTCATGTCAGTTGTTTTCTTTAAATGGATTACATGGCCTTTTTATTATCTCATTGTTCTCATATCATTATGTTCTTGTTTGTAGTAAATATAGAATAAGAACAATATCAAAAGGAAGAACATGGGAAAAATGAAGAGCACAAATAAGAGGCCAACACGAGCACTATTCAAAAGAGATATGACACAGGGCGAAGAATAATGGAAAAGGTTATCAGGAGAAAATAGAAAGGAATTAAAGAAACTATCCAATACAATAGTAGGGAGCAGGAGATAGGTGAGAATAGAGCCTCTTATAGCAGTTTGGTCTGCTCCACAATAAGAAGCATGGTTTATATCACAATTGATGATTGGAGATTTGTGCAATCATTGACAAAAGATACAATATGGGAAATGGTGAAGGTAGGTAAACATAAATAACATATATTATATAATTAATAACATACCTTATTTTCAAATATTATAATTTGTTGTGTACTTTAAAAACTGCCTTTGACGTACCTGAGCAGAAGAAGATGCATGCTTTACAAGGAGGTAGTGAGTAACGGCGAAAATGGAAGAACTACCTTGTTCGTAATTACATAGCTCTATATGTCAACGAACCGCTTGATGCTGTACATAGTGCTTGCCATTTATTCCGACGTCATTAACCATGATGTGTGGAATGCATTTGTACAGAACGGCACATCCATTCAATTTGAAGTATGTGTGAAAATAATGTTTCATTTAATTAATTATATGCAACATCCAATTATTACACTTGATTATGCCTTTTGGGTGTTATTTCTGAAAGGCAGGATCGCTATTTTAAAATTTCTTTTAGAAAGGAAACTGCGAAAACATTTTTCTCTGAAAAGAGTTTTCAAAAAAATACGAGTGTCATCTGACCATTCAAAACACCTTCATGAGTTCTAAAAACACACATTTTACATTCACAATATAACAAGTAAAAAATTATCATTTTCAAGAATTTTGTCCAATTACAGCCCACAGTCTCGTATACATTAAACATATTTATACATGTTTAAATCAATCACAATATTTATAAAATGTACAGATCATACATACATCATCGATACTCTCTTTGATTATTTGGAGAGCCTGGTCTTAATGTTCTTGCCTTTCTCTTCTTCACATTTATATGTGGGGTTATTGGGATGAGTATAGGGGAATATTCTTAACAGGTAAAACTAAGGTCGTAAATGTAAATCTATGTAAATTAGCATCTATGCACTCATGCACACAGTGAAACATCCTTAGGTATTGTTCTAAGGTTCATTAATATAAACTTATAATGCATCATTTGCAAGCATTCCATCAAAGATTTCAATTCAGTTGAGTACAACATAAGTGTAAGAAGAATGTGATTTGTCGACGCCAAAAGAAATCCTTATCAAACATGTGTATAAAATCAACAATAAAAGAGTTACGCACTAAAATCTCAATTTAAATCACATATAGGAAAATCTTTGTCAATTTATGTCAAACATATCAGTTTCAACATGCAAATATAAATACATCAACTCCCAAATCAGCCAAGGTATTGTCATGCTAAGTGGAGAGGGTAGCATGACTCTATCATGCGCATGGTGCTTAAAAATCAACTTGCTTCAACTACCCTATATAGGACATCGTAAGACTACAGTAACTACCCAATCATGGAACACTAGTAAAAAGAATACATTGATCACTATGATTATGGCAACTACCTAATAGTGGGACACCACATGCTCAAATGCTGACATTAAATGTGTAAGACTTATCACTATCTAGCATGGGAGGAGAACAAATCACAGAGTGTAGCCTTCCCATGATGCCACACTTGAAATTTAGCCACTTAGGCTTGATGTCAAAATACCAACTTTTGAAAGGTGGGTAGACATCCTTATAACCCTCCTATTATAGTGCCCACCAACGAAAAGCGAATATCTAAAACAAATTCTTGAAAAATCAATGCATGAAAAATCTAGGTACAGTTGTACTTTCAATGACATATTAATCACCTACTAATCATAGAATAAGATCCTAACCATGGTTTAAAAATTCAAAATTTTCATTTAAATTCTAATAAGATGTCAAATATAAAGAATGCATGAAAATTAGTTAGAAAATCAATTCATGATATGCATTTTACCATCTCAAGTATAATCATAAAATTCCTTTATTTTTATGGAAAATCTGACAGAGTTTTTCCTATTTATAGGACAATGCAAATTTAACGCATGTGATTTGATTCACCTAATAGTTATCATTTCATGTTTAAATAAAAATGAAGACTCTATCTCCTTACGTTCTCATTCACATTTAATATAAGAGTCATCACATAATTTAAATAATAACGATACTATATTTCACAACCTCAAAATTAGTCATCAGCTATAATTAAAATGTAGTAATTACATGTATCTAATAAACAATGCTTAAGTGCAATAATTATGAAAACTTAGCAACCTTAGAATTTACACACCTTGATCTAATGGTTCAAATTTATTGAGATCACTCGCAAATCAATTTGGAGATTGGTCGGGGATTAGGAATCACCTATCAGAGCTGTAATTATCAATTAAGCACAAATCTGCGAAATATATAATAAGTGTCACTTCTTGTTCACATATTTGCATACTAAGATACTAATTCGAATGATCGGATAGTCCCTGATCTACTATTAAATCTCAGATCAAATACATTTCAATGTTGAAGAAGTCAATTTCATATATCAATTAGTCAGATTCAATCTTCTAGGTTTAAATCACATAGATCTAATTGCTAGAGTGATCAGATCTACAAATTAACAATCTAATACGCCTTTATACATTTAACAAGATTTTCACTTATTATTTTTCCTAAATTGTCCTTAACATGCAATTCATATCATTAGATTTATAGATCTATTATCGGATCATGTTTTCAACTGTCAGATTTGTAGATCTAGTATCGCTCTTGCACTATATTTAGATAAAAATTCAATGGTCAAATGATCTCTGATTGAACTTTTGTTGACATGGATGCATCATTTATTCAGCAAGGATTTCAATCATATAAATTTCCCATTTTATCCTTGCTGAAATTCGGTCGCCGCCGTTGACTATTATACAATTTTAAAAATACAAAATTTCAAGAAAAAAAGTGTGGGTCTTGTATATCTTGATTTTACCTTCACTCTTGTGGAATTTGGAGTGATTCCATCAACATTTAGTGCCTAAAAATAGGAAAAATCCAACAAAAACCTCAGTTGAGTTTTTTTGGTCATTGCCAGTGATGAGAGGGGGATGAAGATGAGAGGGAGAGATAGAGTGAAAGAGAGATGGGAGAAGCGAGAGGGAGAGGGAGAGGGAGAGGGAGAAGACTGGTGCTCAAGTGGGTTTCCTACATGTGCTGGTGACAATCATCAGTGGTGATGTCGACTATCCGTGGAAATAGGGGTATATAGATAGAGAGAGAAGCAATGTGAAAGATAGAGAGAGATGCGACAAGGGAGAGAGATAGAGACATGGGAGAGGAGAAATAGGGAAGCGACAATGCTCCTAGGCCTCTTCCTTGCATGACAAACAGCCAGGAATCGAGCTCCACGCATCGAGCTCCTCTTGGTTGGCCATCACGTGGGGTCCATCTATTAAGAGGGGGTGCCATTATCAATTTGGTCCCCTATGTTATTTAGGAAAATTTTAGTTTTTTCTGTCTCTGTCTCTATTTCATGAAAAATTAGTATCGTCATACATTTTGATTTTTGAGGTTTTGAAGTCAAATTTTAAGTTTTTACTAAATTTTACTTTTATGAATTTCCATTTCAACAAAATTTGAGTCTTTACTCCATTTTCAATTTAACTATGGTAAAATATAGGGTCGTTACAATTACGTATGTACAAATGTTTAGGCAAATTGTAGCATCTTGAAATTTTATCCAATTTTTCAAAATTAGTGAAAAATCATGATTGATCCAATGTTCAAAATTCATGTTGAAAAATCAGAATAATTAGATTATGAAACCTTTATCAATAGATTAAGCTTCAAAAGAAAAATCCAATGACTATAAGATAGCATAAATCTGATGGTAGGGATTTAAATTATTAGTAAAACAAGATTTTTCATTGATATTGGCACCCACTTGACAAATTTCGTTAGAAGTGTGCTAGAGTGGGCCCCAAAATCATAAATAGCCAATGAGTGAAGAACCCAATTTGGCCTTTATGGATCAAATCTATCCTAACAAACTAGGTAAAGAAATATAGAGAAAACATGTCAAAATACAATGAACCTAAGGATATAAGAAATAAAGATAAGGAGGATCTTTGCCTAAATAACTTACAATCAAAAACCAATCAAAAGGACGAAAGTTTGGAGAGGAAATATGAGACTTGTGATTCTTTAATAGAGGATGTGTGAGCCTCCAAAAGAAAAAAAAGAAGAAAACTATGAGAGAGAGAGAGAGAGAGAGAGAGAGAGAGAGAGAGAGAGAGAGAGAGAGAGAGAGAGAGAGAGAGAGAGAGAGAGAGAGAGAGAGAGAGAGAGAGAGAGAGAGAGAGGGAAAAAAACTTAAGAAGAACACCGATCTACAGTGAGGTAGGTAGGTCTGGCGATCTTGTTTTTTAGATTATTTAAAAATTCGTAAACATGAATTTTAATCAGGTTTAAAAGGATGAATGCATTTTAGGGTATTTTACGCTTGATCTACATGTGTTCATGAGACTTTCATTCCCATGTACCCATGCTATAATAAATCTATATATATTTCAGGTGATTGAACCATGGAATTCACATATACAAAAGCCATGCGTATCATTGAGGAAAGGCATGTGCTAATAGATAAATGTTACATGTGATTATAATAGGATGAAATGGTATAGATGATTGCCAGTATGAATGTGAGATGATGACAATAGGAAAATCTTATTAAGCATCCAAGAATAACCTTGCATATGGATTATGATATTATAAAAAAAAGAAGAGAAACTTCTTACATGCCTGCATGTGGAATCATGCACATGGGGTGTTATAGAGGAGTGATGGATCCATGTGTAGGAATCCATGTTAATTGGGTTCATGTGCATGGTCCATCCCAATTGAGACTTTTGACCAATGCATATGGTTGCCTTGGGATTAGTGATCTAACTTGCATGGCCTATGTAATTGACCTTTAGATTCATGCGCATGGGGTAAGCATACACCCATTGTACATGATTCATTATAGAAAACCATTAACTTTCTAGCTAGTTAAACACTTGTAGCATACCTATCAAATTGACATTTAGATCCATGCGCATGGAGTATTATAACAGAATGAAAGGTCTATGCGTATGGGTTCTTAGGTCATGAATTCATGCACATGATTTGATTTGGACTACTAGTAATGCTAGTAGATTATATCAAAACTCTCGATGTATGATGGAGAACTCATTACAAATGGATTTCATTATTGCCAAATGGTAACAGCTTCACAATTTGAAAATTTAATACACCTTGACATCGCATGTGTCTTCAATCAAGAGAGTTAATTTATGTATGTTTTAAATCTTCTCATCTGCAAGCAGTTAAGAGAATTATCAGGTATCTTAAAGGTACTATAACTCATGGGATCTATAACGCTTGTTTTATTAAGCAAACTTTAGTCATACAGTGTGATGCAGATTGGGGCAATTTGCTTAATGATAAAAGGTATATACAAGTTGTGAGACCCGCTTTAAGTTTTAAGTTCTGTTGTCTCTTGAAAGTTGGGCTACTCTTTTCTGAAGGAATCCCAAGGTTGATGGACGTCTAAATATAGATATCAATTCGATCAATTACATTTTTTTTTGTTATGTAATTTATTTATATCAATCTATATAATTTATTAACCTTTGATCCATGTGCATGGTCCTTTTCCTTCGAATCTTGATCCATGTGCATGGTTCTTCTCCATTTCGGACGCATGTTATAGGCATAAAGATCTGGTAAATTCAACCTAGATTTTATTGCATAGATCCATCTTAGTGGGATATTGATCCATGAGAACTAGACTTGGTTTTGTGCCATTGATCTATGTGCATAGATTTGGTCACTTGGATATGGATCCATGTGCGTAGACCCATCATCTTGGGTGTTGATCTAAGCCTAGAGATCTCGCATCTGAGCCGTTGATCTGAGGGTGGAGATTTATCACCACTGATCCTTGATCCAAACACACTTATTTGACCACCTAGAATATGGACTTAATCACTTAGATCATTCAGAATAAACCTTTGACTTGTGCACACAGAACCACCTTTGGATTTTGAGTCTATATGCATAGATCTGATGCTTTAGGACTGCTGATATTTGTATATAGATACCTTTTATATGATCTTTTGATATATGATAGATTGATTGTATAATCCATGATCTTTTGGTAATAGGACTGAATGATTTTCAGTCTTGATTATATGATCTAAGATCTTATGATACATGATTGACTAAATTATTGCTAGATAATATTCCATGACCATCCGATATATGATTGAGCATTTCTATCTCCTTAATTGCTTGAATTATGACCATTTGATACATAATTGGTGGATCTATAATATTGAATGCACTATCTATGATGTCAATTGATAATTTTTAGGCCTTACGAACCTTGACACTGGTCATAAGAATAAGGACCTAGTATAAAAAGTTGTTAGAGATTCTTATTAAAAGTGAAAAAACGATGGTTCAAACTTTGCACAATGTGTATGATATGATGAATGAAAATTATCCCCTCAATCAATTCAGTTACTTGGGATAGATATGATGGTTATAAAATACCCAGTATATGATTTTTTATGGGCTCAAGCCCTAATGGGAACTATGATAGGAGAGAGTGCCGGTTTGGTCACCCGACCCCCACTACCTAAAAAGTGGAATGATATCCAACACCCAAAAGGGGCATATTTCTGAGCTGTTGTTAGGTACCATAGTAGGTGACTCACTGCACCCTGTTGAGATAGTCTATAGGCCCCGTGAGGAAATGTTCAAAGTCTTTCTAGGAATTGAAAAGCACACTATACAATGATCTGATCATGAGCATAGTGAGTCCTAGGTGACTTTATTAGATTTTGATTTGGTTCCTAAAGATCCTGAGTTTTGGTTATAAAATAGAGCCTTGGATGAGTGATGGATGATCACTAATGAGTTTTGTTACTTAAATTATTTCTTTATCTACTATAGTGCATTACATTTATTGGTTGGAGAGACCGATGATGAGATTTTGCTTACTCTTTTTTTGATCATATTACTTCTAGAAAGTATGATTTTATGAGTGTTATATGCAAATGATATTTGAAAATGCATTATGAATGCCTTCATATGAATATAGTGTGAAACTAACCTAGGTCAGGTGTTATTTATTTTAGTTGCACACAAAACATGATTTTTAAACATGTACATGCTAAATGTCATTGTTTTCTGTGTTTTAAGTAGTTTAGATTTATCTATTGGGTATATGTATATACTCAACCTACAACATAAATGTAGATCCACATGAAAAGGCAAAGACTGAGGAGTAGAGTGTTTGGATGAGCAGTAGAGAAAATGTGAGGAGATGTCTCGCACGATTTATTTCAAAACTATGTGATTATGATCATTCATGACAAGAATATTTCTTTTATTTTCATTTGAGATAATCTAGGAACATGGTTGTGATAGACTCTTATCCTTGGGATTGATTTTTTTTAGTATGTTTATATGGACTCAAATGTGGGGCACCACTATGTGTGTGTGTGTGTGTGTGTGAATAGAATGCACCTAGAGTTTTAAAACTGAATGATCTTATTTTAAAAATTACACATTTTTCTCTTTTTGACAAAATAAAAAGGAAAATTTAGGGATCAATCCCTCTTTTAAAAAGAAATTTAGTGCTTTAAAATCCCAAGTCGTTACACAAATAGTGCAAGAGGAAGAAGCGTACATAAAACTAATATGCAGCACCACTTGTCTAGGTTGAGCTACGCTTGTTTAAAAGAGTGCAAAAGTAAGCACCTATGATAATATATTCCTGTCAAATTAATGCTGCTATAGTTATATATATTTTGTTCTCTAACTACAGTGTTTTGCTTGGCAAAAAAAGAAAGCTAGGACTATGGAACCCATTGATCGCTCCATCCTCAGAAAGATGAGGCATTCAATAGGCCGTACTAGCTAAACGTTCTCAAATGAAACTACTGCACAAATTACTTCTAGCATTGTAAGTGGTTCCACATGTCTATCAATTTTATATAATTAATTACATGACATAATTATATTTTTCTAATTATATTTTTACAGGACATTCTTACCTAAGAAGGCATAAGTACAGGAACTCTAAGCAGCACTGCTACTAATGATGACATTCTATATAGGGTTATGAATTAAATATGTTGTATTATAGACTGTTGTGCTTTCTGAGTGGGCAAATAAGAAGAGTAACTCCAAAGTAAACCTCAATGAAATACGAAGTGAATGGGTTGTGAGTATGTAATGAGTTTTAATTAGAAGACTTGGAGTAATTACATGAATGTAAAATACATAATAAAGTATTTTTTATTTAGCTTTGTGTTCTTTTAGTTTTCATTATTTTCTTTGAAATATATATATATATATATATATTTAAGCAATGAATGAGTGGAGACTTGGAGTGTGGGAGTAAATGAGTAAGTATGGATGAAGTGAACTTACTCATTATATGTAAATGAAGTGAATACGAGGGTTGGTTTTCATTATATTCATTGAATATGGAAAATTACCCACACTTCTATTCGAAATTTTCTATTGTTATAATTACTTCTTCCTCTTTTCCTTAGGCTACTTCCCCTTTTATGATTACCTCTTCCATATGATTCTCCATTTTGGTGTTCTTGAGATGTTGGCACATTTATTTTTTAATTAAATTTAGCTTAAATTGAAGAAGCGAGTTCAACAAATTTTTTAGAATGCCTCAACAACCTTTGCTCATGAATTTGTACTGATGCCATTAACTCTTGAAAACTTAAATTGAGAAGTGAATACGAGGGTTGGTTTTCATTATATTCATTGAATATGGAAAATTACCCACACTTCTATTCGAAATTTTCTATTGTTATAATTACTTCTTCCTCTTTTCCTTAGGCTACTTCCTCTTTCATGATTACCTCTTCCATATGATTCTCCATTTTGGTGTTCTTGAGATGTTGGCACATTTATTTTTTAATTAAATTTAGCTTAAATTGAAGAGCAGTTCCAACAAATTTTTTAGAATGCCTCAACAACCTTTGCTCATGAATTTGTACTGATGCCATTAACTCTTGAAAACTTAAATTGAGAAGTGAATACGATGGTTGGTTTTCATTATATTCATTGAATATGGAAAATTACCCACACTTCTATTCGAAATTTTCTATTGTTATAATTACTTCTTCCTCTTTTCCTTAGGCTACTTCCTCTTTCATGATTACCTCTTCCATATGATTCTCCATTTTGGTGTTCTTGAGATGTTGGCACATTTATTTTTTAATTAAATTTAGCTTAAATTGAAGAGCAGTTCCAACAAATTTTTTAGAATGCCTCAACAACCTTTGCTCATGAATTTGTACTGATGCCATTAACTCTTGAAAACTTAAATTGGAGATTTCTTTTATTTCTTCAATAACTAAGACCATGGAATCATATTTTTCCAACAAACTAATAAAAATATTTTTAACAACTTTCTTATCTGTTATAACTTCACCATATATCCCCATTTGATTTACTACTTCAATATTCTAGAAAAATATTCTTTTAGAGTTTCAGATTTTTTCATCTAGCTATTCTATAACTTACTTCTAAGAGCTTGTAGTATAATTGTTCTCACCTTTGTGGTTCCTAGAAACTAGCCTTGAAGTTCTCATGAATCTTAGAAATAAATTATTTAAAATTACTTGCTAAATGAAGAACAAGGTTTTTGCATCTCTCTTTTTCGTCTCCTTTAAAGCTTCTCTTTGAATATTTGTAAGAGTTGCTAATTGCTCGGGTTTTACATAGCCAATTTCAATCAAATCCCATAAGTCTTGTAATAGAAAGAGACTTTTCATCTTCATACTTCAAAAGTCATAGTTTTCTACAGAGAAATATAGGAAATAGATGGCTATTGGATGCCCAAACCTTGTGTATTTTCTCTAGCCATTGTATTTCGCTACTATAATGATGAATTGTTTTTACCCACCTTTAAGTCTAGCCACTAGTGTGATGATTTATTTTTGCCCTACCTTTTTCATGCGCAACCACTTTGATCAAACATGCTCTGTTACCAATTTGTTAGTTTTTGTAAGGTTCAAAAAACAAATATGAAGAGGGAAGAGATAATGTGTTCTTTTAGTTTTCATTGTTTTTTTTTTTTTTAAATGTATATATTTTTTAAGCAATGAATAAGTGGGAACTTAGACTACGGGAGTAAATGAGTAAGTATGATGAAGTGAATTTGACGCTTGTAAATGAAGTGAATATGGTGGTTGGTTTTTATTATATTCATTGAATTATATTACTTTTATGAGATGATGAATGAGGAGAACTTAGAGTGTGAAAATAACCGCGAATGTGTATAGACTTACAAATGAAGTAAATGTGGATGTTGTAGTGAATGCATGTATTATGGTTTCTTTTATGAAGTATTTTCAAGATAAATGTAGATGTATGATGATTAATTTAGATGTTTTATACCCAATATGGAAGTGAATGTATGTTTGTTTTTCATGTATATAGATATTGTAAGAAAATTGTATTAGGTGTTATATTCAATGTAGAAATACAGGTAGTAATTGCAATGTAAAAAAAGGGACTTGTGAAGTCGTTTGTCTAAATGACATTAAAAGTACATACTTTTAAATTCATTTGATAAACAACTTTGTCAATCAATAACTTCAACAACTTTAAAATTTTGTACTTTTAAAGTCATTTAGATAAACAGCTTCAAAAGTTATCGATTTCAAAGTCGACCCCATAGAAGTCATTTTTTAATCAACTTCTACTGTCATTTTTTATCAACTTTAAAAGCCTCCTATGTAGTAGTGAATGATCATAATAACACATACACATTGAGTGATTTACATGGCTCAACTAGCCTAGTTCTACATGCAAGAAAAAGGGAGAAAAGCTTCATCTAAGAGAAAATTGTGAGTACAAAGAAGTCTCAAACCCTAACCTAATGATGCTTAAGATGGCTGGGATCACTAAAAAGAGAGAAGGAGCCCACTTGTACTTTTTGCAGGTTCTATTTTCCAATTGAAAATATATGCATCGACATTATAGCATCTCATGAATATAATAAATATGTAAATGGTGCAATAAGACATACATTATTGTTTAAAAATTAGAAACTTGACTCAAAAGTCAAGTGAGTCAAGTCAACTCAAAGACACTAGCACGTGACTCAAAAATACCCAAGAGAGATTTAAACTAAAAATTTTACTAATTTAGATGAGATTTATAATTTTTAATATTTATAGTTGAGTTGGTTTGGTCATAATGTTGTTGTATTGTTTTAGAGCTCTTGCGTTCAAACGTTAACCTAAACAAAATTATTTTACTATGCAACGAGTCGACTTGATAATGACTTGATTTGCTACAAGTTGAGTAACTTGACCAAGTTTTTCAAGTATACTGTCTCACTTTTAGAACTAGGCGTACACGAGCAGTAAGATATAATTAGAATTGATTCGCAGATCCAAGCGAGATGTACATTTTTAAGGTCTACCTTTACCTTAAACTTGCACCAGTTTACACATTCATGACTATTTGGTGAAGCCCATGCTTTGTTATTAACAGCAAAAATTGTGGTCATTAGTCAAAAAGGCAGTACCTTTGACCAAATGGTTAGCATCTCTGAATCAAACCGTGTAACTTTTTCGCATTAGTCGAGTGGCAGACATGGGTTTCTACCAAGATGTGGAGTTTGGCTAAAAAAACATTAACTTCTTACATGTGTATGTACTATGGTTAATTGTTGAGTCAATATTGATCATGAAGAGAGGATCTGTGGACGTATTTCACCTTGAAACACACATGGGTGAATTTTTTTGGTGGAAAGGTCCAGCCGTCACTTTGGTGCATCAGCACTCACGCATCCTCCTTCCTTGCCAAAAATTCAAAGAGCAGTTGGATTCTGCCATTTCATGGGAACCTTCATGTATTGTTGACAAGACCGGATGTCGAAGAATTGCACATGATGGATTATTTTCTTGGACTTTCTCTAGATTTCCTTGTCTGTTTTTCTTTTTCCCTCTCGAAGAGTCCACTTTTTTGAGTTAGAAATGTAGAGAAACGTGGAAATTAAACTTTTTCAGCTTTTCTCTATAAGTACTCCTTCCCCATCTCTCTACTTGCACTCCGACACTCAAGTTGCATTCAGAAATCCTCTCTCTCTCTCTCTCTCTCTCTCTCTCTCTCTCTCTCTCTCTCTCTCTCTCTCTCTCTCTCTCTCTCTCTCTCTCTCTCTCGATGGGACTGGCTAATGGTGATGTCCAGCTGCTATCTAAGATAGCTAGCAGTGATGGGCATGGTGAAGATTCTCTTTACTTTGATGGGTGGAAGGCATATGATACTGATCCTTACCACCCAACCCAAAACCCTGAAGGAGTTATTCAAATGGGTCTTGCTGAAAATCAGGTTTTGATACTTTTTTTTTTTATTCTCAAATTTTGGCTTCAACTAGATCCATTTATAAAACGAGACTGAGGAAACATGGAAAGTTAAAATATTTTGTTTTCTCTTTGACAGCTTTCTTTTGATTTAATCGAAGAGTGGATGAAGAAAAACCCGAAGGCATCCATTTGCACGGCGGAAGGGATGTCGGAATTCAAGGATGCTGCGATATTTCAGGATTATCACGGCTTGCCTGCTTTCAGAAACGTACAAAACGAAACTTTATTTGCTTCTTTTTTTAATTATTTCTCTTGTTTGTATGAAGTTTTTCACTCACACACACATGCAGGAGTATCAAATGACGTCAGTCATAGGTAAAATAATTATTTTGGTCTGTGCGTTCTTGTTGTGTATGAGCACCGGCCACGGATCCAGAAAATAATGCAAAAGGGTATCCTCCTCCTTAAAGTTCCCTCCCCAAGTGCGCGGTTCTGTCACATTAGCTCTTTAGATGGAGTTTCACATCCCCTATTGAGACGTAAATGCCCACGCTCTGTACAACGGGGAGGTCTGTTTCTGCCGGCACCAGACTTGGAAGGCCCTTTGCCTAATATTAGTGTTATTTATAATCACCAAGTCTCATTGACGATGGTATAGTACCTGTAGTAGAGGCACAAACAAAAATCGTAGCATGTTTTACAACTCTTAGACTAACTACGTTAAAGTTTGATACGAAGCTAGTTAAATGTCTTAGAAATGGATCGGGTATGATGAAAAAAAAAACAAAAATCCAAGAAAAAACTATACTTGTATAACAGTGATATGATAATAAGGATGTAGTTTAACAAATTAAACTCAGTGTGTATGTTTGAGAGAAC
This sequence comes from Warburgia ugandensis, assembly GCA_035236585.1. Lineage (NCBI taxonomy): Eukaryota > Viridiplantae > Streptophyta > Magnoliopsida > Canellales > Canellaceae > Warburgia > Warburgia ugandensis. Next base: position 35,674,918 of record CP141139.1, read on the forward strand.
ACCTTATAGTTGTTTGTAGTGCTTTTTCCTATTTGTTAATGATGTTATTATAGTAGCAACCTAGAAGGCTCATAACAATTAAGATGTGTTTAATGCACAGGCCATAGCCAAGTTCATGGAAAAAGTTAGAGGAGGGAAGGTGAAGTTCGATCCAGAGCGAGTTGTTATGGGCGGCGGATCCACTGGAGCAAACGAAGCCGTAGCATTTTGTCTAGCCAATCCAGGCGACGCCTTCTTAATCCCAACTCCTTATTATCCAGCGTACGTTTCTTTCTTCCTTCTGTCCCTTTTACATTAAAAAAGAAACAAAAAAAACAAATTAATGGTATTAGGCCTTGTCACCTCATGTTCAGGAATTAGGACCAATTCCAAATGCTGCTGCATTTAAGTAATTTCAGCTCAGTGAGGGCAAGAAATAATTTATATTCATGAATTATGTACTCAATCTGCATCGTCGACCATTTTTCCTCTTTGCTGATAAGCAAGATAAACCATTTTATGATTTCCTCTTTCTTTTTACTTTTATATATTTCATTTGCCGTTTATCAAGAGAGAGAGAGAGAAGAAAATTTTGTCTCAAACAACTTACGGTAGCTCATCATTAATTGCAGATTTGATAGAGACTTAACTTGGCGAACAGGAGCACAACTATTCCCGGTCATTTGCGAGAGCTATAACAACTTTCAGATCACTAGAGCTGCACTAGAAGCAGCATATGAGAAAGCTCAAGAAGCAAACATCAAAGTAAGCGGGATGATCATAACTAATCCATCTAATCCATTGGGGACTCTCTTAGATAGACAGACCCTAGTAAGCATCGTGAGCTTCATAAACGAGAAGAACATTCACCTAGTCTGCGATGAGATATATGCTGCCAGCGTCTTTAAGGATCCTACATTCATAAGCATTTCTGAGATAGTGGAGGAAAACGTACAGTGCAACCGCGACTTCATCCATGTTGTTTACAGTCTCTCAAAAGATATGGGGCTCCCAGGCTTTCGAATTGGTATAGTTTACTCATACAATGATGTTGTGGTTGAATGTGCCCGGAAGATGTCAAGTTTTGGTCTAATCTCAACACAAACCCAACACCTAATAGCTATGATGCTCTCGGACGCTGAGTTCGTAAAGAAGTTCATAGAAGAAAATCCCAAAAGACTGGCAGCAAGGCACAATCTTTTCACATCAGGACTCGCTCGAGTGGGGATAAGTTGCTTGAAGAGCAATGCTGGCCTCTTCTGTTGGATGGACTTGAGACCACTACTGAAAGAGGCGACGATGGAGGCAGAGATCGCATTGTGGCATACAATTATCGACAAGGTCAAGCTTAATGTATCACCAGGTTCTTCGTTCCACTGCTCGGAACCCGGTTGGTTCAGGGTTTGCTTCGCCAACATGGATCACGAGACCATGCATGTGGCTCTCCAGAGGATACAGACATTCGTATCTCATGCTAACGGTGTCGCACCGTCAGTAAAGAAACAGCTTCCGCGAAGAAGTCTCCGACTGAGCTTGTCTTTTGGAAGATGCGAAGATGTCGCCATCACTCCGCACCTATTGACACCTCACTCGCCTCTTCTTCATTCCAAAACATGAGATGGCAAGCATTTCGATCATGAGAAATAATCTATTATACATAGTTTGATACGGGTGCAAGAGTTTACAGAAGAAAAATAAATGATAGGGGTGCGAGCAAATAAAAGGAAAGAAGAGTAGGTTTCCTTTGTTTTTTCTATTGCCTGTTGCAAGAAATTTCAGAGTAAAATTTGTTGTACTTGATTTGATTTTTAAGGCAATTGTTTATATGTTTGTGGTTCACAGGAGTACAGGCCACATGAAGCCGTCTCTAATACATTATTACTATTCTCTTTCTTCAGAATTTCTGTCATACGGATCCATTCTTTTGCATTTTTTCAGTATTTTTCAGCGAGGAGAGACACTCACCTGATTCAGCCTCAATCAGATGTCCTTATAAACACTCGTTTTTATATTTCTAATTCATTCATTTCTGAGCCTCCCATAGTTGTAAAATTGGTGGTGTAAAACCAAAAGACCCTCTTAGTGTCCATTTTATAACCATAAGAGGCCCAAAAATGGAGGATATAGATTCCAATAGAAATGATTTATGATACCAAGGGCATCTCATTAAGGCCGAATCAAATGAGCATTTGGATCTTTGATAAAATGTAAAAAAAGTAGACCCACATCTAATTTTTCTTCAATATATACCATCCATATTTTATGCATGGAAGTCTCTCTCTCCCAAACAAACGCATAAACAATCAATTGAAAGCCACCCAATAAAAAATTGTAGTCACCCATCTTATATTATTAAACCACAAATGCCGAAGACTTCTATTTGAAATAATTTTCATTGTCAAGGTGGTTACCAAATCATAGGAGATAATTATGGAGAAAGTTATTTATAGGTGTCATAATTGTAGACGGCAAAGTGTTTTTCGACGAACAAAATAAACAGAGAGTGACCCCACAAGACCAGTAGATGAAATATATTATGTCAAACACAAGTAGGAAGCAAGTGGGATCCTGCTGCCCTAAATTGACTCCTTTGGATCCGGTATGGCTTTGAAACTATGACTTGTAGAGAGGTCTTATCGAAAACTTAACCTTACTGTATTTGTTCCGAGGAAGGACAGCTGACATTCCTATCCCCTTTAGCCCCACTGTCTGGGCTTTCCTCTAGGGTCGACGGTTGTTAAGTTCACTCTGTCAGACAGAATAAAATGTTTCGAATAAGATGCTAAGGGGTAGTTAAGAAGTAAAGAACACGGCAAACAAGATGCGAGGTGTATGTGGTTCTTTCTTTGACATGCAATCTCTAGCTTTTCTTCTTGAATGACAACAGATATTAGATGGAGGAATCAAACAAAACATGAAGCAAAACAATAAAGATAAGCTGTAGCGGATGTTACATGAGAGGGAAAGGTTTTATCCTTTTGAGACAGAAGTCAAGCGGGGCTTATCCAACAGAGTCCTGCTTCGGTTTTACTTCTTCTACCAGCAGAAGCCCTCCCAAAATAGAACTCTAACATGGTCTCCTTCTTATATCGTTTTCCTCTTTTTAAGAGACGCTCTAAAATTGTTGCCACATGTTGTTAGAATTTTAGTGGTCCATAACATTTTTTATTCAAAATCTAACGTATTTGTATGTGGTAACTACCCATGAAGGATAACTGCCATTAACCATCATCTTTAAGGGTCCTTGATTCAAGTAGACATGAACACACTATGATTGCCATTATTGTCTTGAATTCTCAGCTATGGCTGGAGGTATGTTCTTATTCATTTTGTTTCCACTAATTATTATTTGATTTACAGTAAACATGTGGTAGATCAATTTACATGCGATATCAGAGCTGTGATGACCCGGATTTTTGTAACACATTTTGTAATACATTTTTCAAAGACAAGGCCCTTAATAGTAAAAAAAATTGCAAACAATGCAGCAAAAATTCTTTTCTTTTAAATCAATTTATAACACAATCCAAGTCTCACCTCAACATACATAATACACACAAATATTTTTGTATCAAAATAAAATTTTATTGAATATCAAGAATCATCTAGTAGTTCACTTTACACAGCCCCTGTAATACAATTACAATCCATTGTCCAAATATAATCCAAATACAAAGTACATAGTCTGGTTTCACAATCTTCAGAGAAGATACACTGATCAGTTCAGTAGCGTCTAGGCTCTTCAAGCTATACGTCCTCAAGTCTCCTTCCCTATATCTGAGATATTGTAAACATTCAAACATTTACAATATCTCAGCAAGCTATGCTTGGTAGGGAATACAAGAATATAATACTTCATTAATACAAGAATACGATATCTCATTCATCATTCTATCGTGTTTACCCATTCATAGACCATATCATCATAGAGTACATACATCATTTATATAGTATAGGGTAAACCCATTAAAATAGTGAAAATACTCAAAATTCGTTCCTTCTCCTGGTTATACTCCCACTCAGGAGATCAATATTAAACCAAATCTTATATGGGAATTTTCTCTCCAGGAACTCATGTATTTCATCATACTTGGCATCTCATCATGCCATGGCATTTCACTATGCCTATCATATGTGCATCAAAATGAAAAATCATGAAGGACTACTATGCCGCAGTCTAAATTTGCACAGTGTGCCCAGATAAATGCATAATAATCCACTAATACCAACTGTGAAAATAACAAAATCCATGTCCGCATGGGCGAGGACCATGGTTGTCATAGTGCCAGCCTTCCCATAATTGCCCCACCTGACTTTTAGCCTCTCTTTGGGCATGGCATCCATCATTTCATACATTTTAAGAAACGGGTGGCCAAACCCTCATAACTTCCCTGGCATAGCATCCCTAGGCCTAAGCCTATGTAAAACAAAATCACAAGCCACCACGCTTGTATGTAAAATACATTGTACATATCAGACGTTGTGCCTGTTTAACTAAGGTTAGAATATTTTCTATATTCCCTAGTCCACACATCTCACTAATTTCACATCGTTTAATTGGATCATTAGATTGGATCAATTGGATGCATCATGAGGTTGGATTATTGTTCTAAGGTACCACGGGTATACTTATATCATGAAGGTTTATAATTCCAGACAAAAGATCATGTGTGTTCACACACACACACACACATGAATCTTTAATACATTCACCTACCTCAAAGTGGTATTCACTCCATATTGTCCATCATGATCTTGATTCATATATCTGTCAAACCATACATATAAAGTTATTCCTTTATACAAGTATTCTTTCTACATGTATTTGGGTTATCTTATGAAGGATGCCCTAATTTTCCTTGAATCATATATGATCAAGGTTTCAAACCTTCTAAGCTAACAAATCTATACTATAAGTAAAATCACACAACAATAATATACTCTACATTGTATTTCTTTTCTTTTGTTATTTTTTATCATTTAAGATCTCTCTTGGGTCCTGCCAAATCATCCTTATCTTACTTACAATTTTTATTAGGGTTAGAAAATTTGCTAACCTTTTATACTCTTATTATTATTTCTCAACTAGTTAGTGTTTTACTGGATTGAGGGTAACTTATTCATCTTAATTCTAGATAGCTCCTCTTATTTCCAATTGACTAAGGTTTACCAGTTATATGCCATTCCCAACGTGGTTAATTCAATCCTCATATAAGGAGGCGTTTAGACCTCAACAAACGTCAACAACCGAAGATGGAGGGATAGCGAGGTTCATTAGAAACCCCCTTAACCATGACAAATGACATGCAAGGGCATAGCCTTAGCTCAACCTTTAATAAGGTCCTATGAGCTCATAACCCTAAGTTTTATTTCTACTTGATTTTAATTAATTCCATGAACATATACTATGTCATTCATGGATGTTTATTATGCTCCTATTTTGAGACAAGGAAATGGAAAATTCACTCCTTATATTGTCCTACTAACTATAGCCCTTACTATGATTATTTCTCATGATGTGTATGTGTATTTTATGAAGTCCAACTATATTTCATTAATTACCCCTTTTAAGGTATTTTTCATAACTCTACTAATGTAAAGGAAATTAAAAGAAATTATACCAATAAATCTAAATCTAAGGAATTTAAAGACAATCATGCTAGAATTGAAAATTGACATGAATTAAATTTGCTAATAAAACAATTAACTAGAATATTAACAACATTTTAATCTAAGAAATTAAAGAAAATTATACTGAAATTGGAAACTTGACATGGATCATAATTAAATCAAATCTACTATTAAAGACCATTAACTAAGTATCTGATCAATTTATCCTTATGATTCAACCATCCGATTTGTCCATCTTTTAGATCTAGGGTTAATATTACATTAACAGTACAACGCTTGATATTTCATGTTTTTTATTGATCCAACATCTCTAATAACATGATATTAGCCTTAGATCATCACTTTTATAGGTCCATCTAGTCTGATCATTCTTGATCTACCAGATCAAGAGGATCCATTGGGATTTTCCAAGATCATTTTTACTTTCAATGGTCTAAACTTTAATTTAGTTCATGTCAGTCCAATCTAACCATCCCTATGATGATTTATCATCATTGTATCTTTAATGGATCCAAACCCTCACTTCTGATCACCCCAAATCTACTTGATCAAGGGTGTTAGTAGGTGTATTTTTACTTAACAGAAAGTTTTAATGATTAAAATGTTGTTTTTATGGGTTCAGTAGGTTTCCCTCATTAAGATGTATTCATATAATCTTCCTGATCAAAAATCAGACTTAAAATGAGTGAGCAATTTCATTTTTAAGTTTTTAGTCATTTTCAACTATTGTTCTTAATCTGTAATGTTTTGATCAATTTAACTAATCTAGAGGCTTGGAAATGCTACTGTGATCATTGATTTTAAAGTTTTGACATGTCCTGGATCCATCCATTAGAAAAGATTTTCATTTTAACATCAATTTGATCATGATCCACTACTATTGGAACTAACTTCAAAATGTACTTCATATAAATCAAATAAAAAATCTCAATATCATTATTTCATTATATTCTACACAATACAAGGAATCTATAGCTTCTTTTCAATCTAGATTTGAATTTAAATTGAGTCTGGAATTGAATTTTCAAGTTTCCATCAATTTCAACAGTCCAGATTGATTCTAGACTATCAGATCTTATTTCCTAAAATTAAGGGTCCAAATGAAAAATAAAACTTACTATGATCATGGTTCTTAAGGTTTTTGGGATTTCTGAACCCATTGGACAGTTTAGATTTTTCATCTGAGGTATCCTTGATGGTGTTCTAGGCCCACATCATCGATACTAGTTTTTCTAGAAATTTGGCTGGAAAAAAAGTTCGGTGACCCAATTGTAAGAAAAATATATTGAAAAATAAAAATAAATAAATAAGAAACCTACCTAGAAGTGTCCAAAAGAGAAGATCTTGTCAAAATTAAGAAAATCCTCATAAAAAAGTGAACTATGCTGGAGACAACATAATTTGTGATCTTCCAATGAAATGGCAGGTGGATCGTGCAATTAGCATAGGGGTTTTGTAGATAAGATTGTTACAAGTTAATCTAAGGGTTTGGATTTCTGGTATGAGGGTTAGATCACTATATTTCTATAGGTTTTTCACTCAGGGGTAAAATTGGAAATAAGAAAAGAAAGAGAGGAAAAGAGGGAGAAAGTAGAGAAGGAGAGGGAATTTGGAGTTGGAATCAAAGCCGTTGGTGAATTTCGTGGTGAATTTTATAAATATTTTTGGAAATTTTTCTAAGGTATTTATAAGCATTTTCTAAAAAAATTAATTATTTTCCCCTAATAATTATGTTTTTCTTTTTTAAATTTTATATTAAAAAGAATTCCACCACTACCACCTCTGTCTCCACTACCAACTAGTAGTGGTTTGACCAATTATTGATGTTTCCAGACCATTGCCCCACATTAATGTGAAATGACCGTTTTGCCCTTTTTGTTGAAAAATGTATAAAAATACAAAATTTTCATACGAACTCTGATTTTGACATACTTAATGTCATTTTAATTGGTTCACTGAGCATGTTTTCAATTATACATGTCTTATACCTTGATTATGAGGTGAAATTATATTTTTGCCCTTTTAGGTTAAAAATTGAGAAAAATATAGATTTTTCTCCCAAACTCGAAATTGGACAAACTTATAATCCATATAAACCAATTTTCCACATACATATCAAATATCTAGGTTTCCAACCTTGATTTCACTTCTATGATAAGTGAATTTTTAATAACCTTAATATTTGAGCTTAATTTTTCTTGAAATTTTTAATTTTATTATTTATTCAATCTCCTTACAAAAATTAGGGGTGCTCCAAGTGCATAGTTTGATTCCTCTGCCTAGCAATTCTAAGTTATTTTAGTTTCTTATTATATGATGAAAATCAAAATTGGTGAAAGATAAAATGAAAATCAGAAAGCTTACCTTGACTTCACTATTAATTGAAGATCAAACGACTGGGGATTGACCGATTTATAGGCTTCTAAAAGCTTGGTTTAAATATGCAAAATGGAGAGGCATTGCAATCAAGGGTTTTTTCGTTTTTCCCACTACCAGAGTTGTAGCATCCCTTCAATGAAGATCTAGTCAGAAAAACCACTAAAAGCGTAAGATCTGGCCAGAGATAAATGAAATTAGGGCCAAGTTCTGATTTTTTCCCTTTTCCAAATCAGGCCTGCATTAGGGAAGGTGGGTTAGTTTTCTCTCTATGAATCAGACCAGCTGCACCATCTCTAGCCTTTCCTTTACCTGATTGGCAACCAACATGACAGCTAGTCATAATAATCGATCTTTTCCCTGTTTCCCATTCGACAAGACTTGGTGCAAAACCCTAAAAATCGAAGCCCTTTTCTCATTCCCTTGTTTCCTCCCATAGGCATAGCCAAAAGTGATGATCACCTGATCTGGCTAGCCACGTTTGATCTTCACCAACAGAGAACCCCAATGACCACACTGGATTTGATGTGGAGTATCTGTTCTTTTTTGTTTTCTAGCAAGACCTAGTCTACGATTCCCAATCTTCTCCTCCCCATCGGCACGACACCTCATTGGGAATGCCACGCCAACCACAGATTCTTCAGATTCTGGCATCTTGATTGCTGCTAACCCATGCGATCAATGCGGATTATAGGACTGGTTGTCTGGTGTCAACTCACCAAAGTTGCTCTTGTTGCCTAGGAAACTATTGCATTTTCATTGATGATCGTTGGCAAATTTCTGCTAGTCAGCGATTTTGTGAGGAAAGGGAGAGGGTTTAGATTAGGGTTTGTTGATGGTGAGAAGGAGAGAGGAGAGAGAAGAGATTAGGGTTTGTATATATGTACTTAATATATATATATAATTTATAATAATAATAATAAAAAAGGAAAGGGGAATTTTGTAACAACACATGCTACACCCCCTACAAAGTTTCCTCAAAATTTTTATGCATGAACAATTGGCTGAATTAATTTAAAATTGTTCATAAAAGTATAAAATAATTGGATGTTAATTTAGAAAAAAAATTAAATTAGTCAATAATTAAAGTTCATTTTTAAGACATTATTAACAACATAAATTATTTAGTTTTGTTTATTGCATTCTTATATGGAAATGTCTTAATTGAATAGTTTCTGTATGTCATATGATCAATAGGTATATAATATTGGAGGAATAGTCACAACATCCTTAAACATGAAAAGACATATATTATGTATTTATTTAAAATTGTTGATCACATTCAAGTTTGAAATGACATCAAATTCTAATTAAATATCTTTGATATAGTAATTTTGCCCCACAAGAAAATTATTATATTTTATGATTAATTAGGATGAAATAGTAAATTTAATTTTTATTTATTAATTAGCCCATATGCATTAAGAAATATTTATAATTTATTAGTTTTATCATAAATGTAAGAATCAATTTTTCTGTTAAAATCTTTGCCCACAGGTAGATTTTAATGACATACTGATTCATATTTATTTGATTTGACTTGCATTGATAAGCTTATCATTATATTTGATGGTTTATGCCTCATAATTGTTAGTAAGCATTTTTGTTTATTTATTTATAATTATTAAATCATTGATATTATTTGATGAAAAATCTAAAGTTTATTATTTGAGTGGTGACAACTTTAAAGTCTGAAAGGAGAAAATTCTTCTTCTTTTAGGGTTTATGGATCTTAATTGTGCTCTTCGAAAGGAAGAGTCTCTTGAAATTATAAAAACTAGTACCAATGTCGAGACCACTCTATATGAATGTTGGGAGTGATCTAATCACTTAAGTATGACGTTCATTAAATCTCGAACTAGTACTAGCATCCGTGGGTTGATACCTAAGTGTGCAAATGTCAAAGATCTCATGAAATCCATTGATGAACATTTTGAGTCATTTGATAAAGCATTAGCTAGCACCTGGATAAATAAGTTGTCATCAATGAGACTCACTGGCACTAAAAGAGTGCGTGAGCACATTATGAGGATGAGGGACGTAGCTGCTTAGCTAAAGTCATTACAAATTAAGATTTCTAAGTCCTTTTTAGTGCACTTTATCTTGAACTCTTTCCCTTCTCAATATGGACCATTCAAAATTTCATATAACACATATAAAGAAAAATGGTCAATTAATGAACTTTTGACTATGTGTGTTCAAGAAGAAGGGAAATTAGTTCAAGAGATAGGTGAAAGTGCACATATGGTGATCCATAAAAAGGACAAGAGGCAAGCCTATAAAGAAAAAGGAAAAGGCAAGGTTGTAGCCATACTGACAAAAAGGATGCTATCAGGTGTTTCTTTTCTAAAAATAAGGGACACATAAGGAAAGATTGCCCTAAAATGAAGGCTTGGCCAGAGAAGAAAAGTAATATTAAATCTTTTATATGTAATGAATCTAATATGGTTGATGTTTCACATACCATATGGTAGATTGATTCTAATTTTACAATTCATATCTGTAATACCATGCAGGGTTTTCTAAACCAAAGGAGACTGATGGAAAGTGAATGAAGCATCTATTTAGGAAATCAAATGTGTTCACTTGTTAAAGCTATGGGGACATATAGACTAGTTTTACAAATTGGTTTTGTACTTGATTTAGAACGAACCTTTTATATTCCTTGTTTTTTAGAAAATTTAATTTATGTATCTAAACTTGTACCACTTGGATTTTCATTTTATTTTCATGAATCCTATTTTACTTTATATAATAATTCAGTGGTTGTTGGAAATGGTTCAATATATGATGGTTTATTCAAAATTTATTTAAATAATGATGTCTATAATGAAATAATGGTTGTACATGGTAACATTGGTACTAAGCATAATGATAGGAATGAGAAATTCTCCATGTTGTGACATCAGAGATTAAGACATATCTCCATTGATATAATCAAATGTTAGTAAATGATGGAGTTGTTGAGATACTTGATTTTAAGATTTTGATTCATGTGTAGACTACATTAAAGTAAAGTAGACCAACAAGTCAAAAAAGCATGTTAAGAGGAGTTCTGACATATTAGAGATCATACGTACTAACATTTGTTGTCCTGACATGAGCTTAAATGATCAGAAATATTTCATTACCTTTATAGATGACTACTCACTATTTATGTATCCTTGCTTGCTTCATAACAAGAGCGAAGCATTAGATGCTTTTAAAATATATAAAGCAGATGTAGAGAAATGTGACAACCTGAGTTTTTAAAATACCTTTTCATAATTATTTGCAAAGGTAGGGCCCAATTTTTTAAATTCTTTTAAAATATAAGCAGCGAAAACATATTTTCTTTGAAATTGATTTGTCAAAAACTCGTGTGTCACCTCAAATTACTTAATCATACATAGATTTTTATATAAAATAAAATTTCTATTGATTAACAATAGAAATAATTTTATTAAAATCAGAATTGATCCAATGGTTCACATACACAACCCCGATAGTCATTACATACCTTGTCCAAATATTATAATTCAAATTACAAAACAATCAATACAATCTTTCTCAAAGTAAATACCATGAGTCGTAGTTCGGTGATGATTATCCACAAATCTTGATCTTTCAATCTTCCTTAACTATATCTGAGATATTGCAAACATTCAAATATTTACAATATCTCAACAAGCTATACTTGGTAGGAGATTTTAAAAATATATTCAATATATCTCAAAATCAACAGTTCATTATAACCATGATATACATCAATTTACACATTGGATAATCATTTTATCCTTCACTCATCATATAAATTATATGTTTATATTACATATAAATAAAACCACTGAAAATCTTGAATATATTCAATATCATCAATAATATCTCATTCTCAAACTGATTTCAATATTAACACTAGATGTTAATATATAATCATACCGTATTGGTAATCATCGCCTAATACAATATCTGTAATAACTTTTACTGGGTATCTCATCATGCCATAACATAAGGCATCTCATCATTCCATAATCAATTGCATCATAATGCAAAATATAATCAAAGGACAACATGCTTGCAGTCTTAATCCATACAGCGCGCCTGGATAACTACTCAATACTCCACATACTACGGTGGAAAATACATATTCATGTTCGTATGGGGGGAACCATGGCTGTCACAGTGGCTGCTTTTCCATAATTGCCCCACTCGACATTTTGCCTCTCTTTGAGCATGGTATCATTATCATAATCAGTTTCAAAGAGTGGGTGGCCAAACTCTTATAACTCTCCTAGCATTGGCATCCCTAGGTATAAGCATGTCTTAAAACAAAATCACAAGCCTCCATGCTTGTATGGAAAATAATATTTCAATACTTACAGATGATGTATCTGGTTATAATAAGACATGCCAATAACTTCTTTCCTTAAGATTTGGGGGTCCAACTTATGTAGTTCAATTTTTCTCATTCTACCCATTAAGTAATTTTATAATTACTTAATCAATCACTTTGTATTCATTTCGACATCATTTCTTGATTCATAAATAATTTTAAGGCAATTATAATCAATTTATAGTTATCAGGATAAGATCATGTGTAAAATATATGTATCTTCTACATTGAATATATTCTTAAGGTCCACCTACCTTTACTTTTAACAATCCATCTTCTTGTTGATCTTGATCATCGTATCCTTCAAATATCTGTCAAATCAACATATATAGTCATTCCTCAACTCATTTATACTTTCCTAGTTGTTCATTTTATCATCCTTACATAGGATGACTTAGATCTTTTTCATTGGATCGTATTGATCAAGGATCTAATCTATTGACCCACATTTAAATCTAACATCTATACAAAATCAAACATTTAATCTAAATTATATTTCTGTTTATTGTTCTTTATCATTCAAGCTCTCATCATGGATCTTGTTTGATCATCCTTATCTTACTTACAATTTTTATTAGAATTAGATAATTTACTATCTTTTATGTTCTTATTATTATTATTCAACCAATTAATGTCTTACTGGTTAAAGATAGTTTATTTCTTTCCTAATACTAGATAACTCCTTATTTTAGAATTGACTAAGGCTTACTAGTTAAAAGCTACTCACAGAGTGGTTAATTCAATTCTCATATAAGGAGGGATTTAGACCTCACAAACGTAGCCAGAAGGTGGGGGAAGAGCGAGGCTTTATTAGAGAACCCCCTTAACCACCATGTTCAGCATTTACTGGAGTGACCTTAACTCAACCTTCTTTAAGGTTCCTATAAGCTCATATACCCTGAGTACTCTTGCTATTTGATTTTAATTAATGTCTATGAACATTTAAAATATCATTTATGGGGTTTATTATTCTCCTAAATTGGGCAAAGGAAATGATATTCCTTATATTGTCCTACTAACTATAGCCCTTACTATCATTAAGTCCATGTCCTCTATTTATTGTAAATGTCTATCAATACCTATTTTTCCATTAATTACATTTTCCATGTAATTTTCATAACATGAAAATTAAAGCATAAATAAATAAATTTAACAATTACACTTACTAATAAATTAAAAGAACATTTACAATAGAATATAATAATTCACATGCTCATTTGAATATATTATATTTGTCTATTTTGATCCAATGATCATATTTTGATTTCTATTTATTTTTCATCCCATTAAGGGTTTTGATCTTAATCTTTCATTTTTTATTCAGATCTATCACACTATCTTAATGAGATATCATCACTAAATCATTCATGCATCTCATCTTATGATCTAATCTTTCTTAATCCAATCGATCAATAAGATTTTTAGTCAGTTTCTCAAAATCAAGCGCATGATCTCAATCTATCCCAAATTAGCCACATCAGACCATTCATTTCTCATGATATTATCATTAGATCATCATCCATACAGATTCAAAATTTTTGATCATCCTTGATCAAGGAGATTATTATGTATTTTCAAGGATTTTGTTACTTTTAGTGGTCAAGATCTTAAGATCTATCAAATCAATTAGATCCAATCCATTTATTTAAGTTATTACATCATTAGGTCACTAATGGATTAGAATTCTATGGTCTGATCATGTCGAATTTGACTGATCTTGGGAAATAGTATCACTTTTTTGTGATTCATAGAAATTTACAATAAATAAAACTTAAATTTTATGTTTCCATTAAATTCTACTCTTCACCAGGAATTCAAAGCTTCTTTCCAATCTTGATTTGGATTTAAAATGAGCTTTGAATTGAGATTTGAAGTTTCAGATCAGTTTTGACAGTCCAGATTTGATCTGGACTATCAGAACACTACAAAACGAGATAGCATGCATCACCATCACCGGGAAGCAACGCGGGTTGTTGCTCATCAATGAACGCCTCGAATCTATGGCGTGCACAGTGACACACCCACATGAAGAGTCTCTGTGTGCCTTACTGATGTGTGTCTCAAAGTTAGATCTCCTGGGAATCTTTGAGACAATCTGATCTGGACTGTCAGATTAGCTCTTTCCCAAATCAACAGCCAGATCTAGTTGAAATCTCATTGTGAACCCAGATTTAGGGGTTCTGAGGTCCCACAATTCCATCCAACGACTTAGAATTCTCATTTGAGCCATTCCTGAGTGGTTCCCATCTAGGGTTCAACAGATCTGTTTCACCGATGAACCAATGGCTGGTGAAATAGATTCAAAGGTGAATCCTTTGATTTTTAGCTAGAAAAACATGGGGTTTTTAAAGAGGAGATGCTGGAGACCTACTTGGATCAAATCTGGAGTAGAGAGAAGAGCCAGAGAAGAGGGTTTTTTGCTGGTTTCTGGTGGGTGCAAACCATTGTCTATGCTCACTGGTAAATCATCACCACTAGGCCGTATGCTAGAGCTGGAGAAGAAATGGGAAGAGGGAAAATGAAGAAGGGAATGAGGGGAATCGGATTCCCGGTTTAGTCCTATTTTTGACATTGAAGAAGGGAGATCAGTCGAGGCATTGCTAAGCTAGGGAAAAACCCTAGTCAACTAAATCGAGCAGTGCTGTCAAGTGGAAGGAGCGTCCCCAGACGTGCCAGCTTAGGACAAGCTAGTTCCTGGGCCAAGTGCATGTGGGAACTTCCACTCTGGTTGGAAAGAGAGGAGAGAGAAAAAGAAAAGAAAAATGAAGAAGGAGAAGGAGAGGAGGAAAGAGAGAGGGTGAGGGTGAGGGTGAGGGTGAGGGAGAGGGAGAGAGTGGGAGAGGAGTGGAAACTTATAAATTTTGTGTGAATGTTAGGGGAGGTATTTATAGGCTTGTTTTTTAATTATTTTAATTTTAAATGAATTTTCCATTTTTCTTATTAAATTCTAAATAATTCCAAAATTTTTGGGGTTCTCACAAGAAATAATGTGGCAAGTAAATTAAAATTATAAGATCTAATAGAGGTGATGAATATTGTGGTAGATACACAGGAATTGGATAAGTACTTGATCCATTTGTTAAGTTTCTTCAAGAGCAAGGTATTGTAGCTCAAAACACCTTGCCTGACTCACTAGATCAAAATGGTGTAATAGAAAGAAAAAACTGAACTTTAATGGACATGGTGAGGAGTATGCTTAGCAACTCTAACCTTCCTTTGTTATTATGGAGTAAAGCTCTAAAAATAGCAGCGTATATATTAAACCGAATTTCAACTAAGGTTGTTTCTAAAACACCATTTGAATTATCGAAAGGTTGGAAACCAAGTTTGAAACATATATGCATTTGGGGTTGTCTAGCTGAAGTTAGAGTTTATCCCATATGAAAAGTTGGACTCAAGGACTATTAGTGTATATTTTATTGGATATGGTAAAAAGTCTTAAGGGATTTAGGTTTTATTGTCCATCATATAGTAGTAGAAATATAGAATCAAGAAATGCTAAATTTCTTAAGAATGACATGATTAGAGGGAGTTATCGACTCAAAACTTAGTTTTTTAGGAAAATCATATTTCTAATCAAGCTCCTACATTAAGTAGTAAACTGGTTATTATTAATTATACCCATCAAAATATGATAGATATTAGACAATCATTTATTGACAATTCATGTCTAACTGATAATGTTTTAGTAGATCCCATTGATCATCAACCACAACAAGTTGATGATTAGGAGTCTCCACAAAAGGTTGATGATGTACCTTTGAGGAGATCTACTAGAGTAGGGAAATCAGCAATTTCTACTGATTATATTGTCTACCTACAATAATCTGACTATGATATTAGTGCTAAAAATGACCCTAAGATGTTTTCACAACCTACGAATAGTAGTAAATCTAAATTATGGCATGAAGCTATGAAAGATGAGATGGAATCTATTATAGATAATAAAGTCTAGGATCTTGTAGAGTTTCCTAGTGGGGCAAAGATCATTGGTTGTAAATGGGTTTTTAAAACCAAGAAAGACTCATTAAACAATATTGAGCTATACAAGACTAGACTTGTTGGAAAAGGATTCATAAGAGGAATTGATTATAGAGATACATTTTCTCCTGTTTCTAAAAAGGATTCTTTCCGTATCATTATGGCATTGGTTGCTTATTTTGACTTAAATTTACATCAGATGGATGTGAAAAAGTATTCCTCAATGGTGATTTAGAGGAGGTCTATATGAAACAACCTGAAGGGTTTGTCTCAAATGATGGTTATCATTTAGTTTGTAAACTTAAAAAGTCTGTATATGGACTAAAGAAAACCTCTCATTGTGTAACATTTTGATTTTTTTTTTAAATGAGAAAAATAAATAAATAACAAAATAATATAAGATAATATAAAAAAAAAATTAAATGAATAAATGATATAAGGTAAGGAGAAGAGAGAGAGTGCTCAAAACGTACTCTCCTCTCTCTCAAGTCTCTCTGTTTCACGTGGACCATCACGCACTGGCGAGGTGGATTTCTCCACCCTTGAACAGCCAAAAACGAGATAGGATCACTCCACCCTTCCCTTTTGTGTTAATTTCAATGTTTAATTACCTGTTGTTAAGTGTTTAATTTTGGTCAAAATACCCCTAATTTAGTATTTGATTAGAGCATCTAGACCATTAATTTTAAGATTTTACATCAAATATTTTATTTTAGCTTTAATTGACCATCCAACCATTGAATTGTAAAATTTAGTGGTTAGATGACTATTAAAGCTAATGGACGGTTTAGATTGCGCTAATTGGGTCCTGTGCATTGCAGATCAGTCAACTCAGGTGTGGATGCTCCAGATCGAATCAAGGATACAAGATGGAGATTAGATGAAGTTTCATGGAAAAAAGTGGATTTTGAAGAGTCCTAAGACAGAACAAAGTTTAAGACTTGCAGAGTTCTAGCAAGTCTAAACTTCTAGTGGACCCCACTCTCTCTCATCTCTCATCTCTCCTATCTTATCTCTCTTCAATCTCCCTTTCCCTCTCTTTCACATCTCTATCTCTCACTCTCCTTTTTATACCCCTTCCCCTCTCTCTCCAAAAACGTTTTTTTCCCTCCTCTAGTGAGGCTAGGCTGGATCATCTCTCCCCCTCATTCTCTCTTCCTCTTTCTCCACCTCTTCTCCCCTTCTCTCCCTTTCCCTCTTCTCTCTCTCACGTTTCCTTCTGCCCCTCTTCGGTTGGACCAGCCGGTGATAGGTGCATGACACACCTGGGCTGGCTGGCATCCTCATCTTTCACCCTCCTCTAGATCTATTCAATTCACCTCTCATCCCCATCACCGATTGAACCTAGTTCCACTCACGCCTCCCCAGTCAAATATGTCACCCCTCTTTCTCCTTCGTTACTTCCCATCTCTCTGTCTCTCTGTCTCATTTTCCCCCCATCTACCCAGGCCGGCAGGCTAGACCAGGCGTCTGCTTCACTCTGCGGACGACGCCCCATCTGCTCCAGCCAGACGGACCAGACATCCAGAACCGGCTGGCATCTCCTTCTTCTCCGGCAGTGGGAAAAATCGTACAACCCAGTCCGGCCAATTTCTCCCCTCTGCTTCCCTGCCTCCGGACGACCCAGTGAGGAAAAACCCAGATTGGTTTTCCTCAATCTTTTCTCCCATCTTCTTCCCCATCTCATCCTCTGGCCAGCTTCTCTTCCATCTCCTTTGTCGGACGGTCCTGGGAGAGAAAACCCGAATTGGGTTTTCTCCCATTTTCTCCACACCTTTTTACTCCCCTTCTTCTCTTCACCGGACGCCCCGGGAGAGAAAACCCAACTCGGGTTTTCTCCCCATCTTTCTTCTCTCCCTTTCCTCTTCTCCTCCTTCCTCTATTCTTCTCCCTCTTCTCCCTCTTCCAGATTTCTCCCAAAACGTGTTTTTCTGGTTTTTTCATGAAAAACTAGAACCCTGAAGAAATTACAAATCTGCACCTGCAGATCTCAGAAATTACAATTCTATCCTATTTTAGAAATTCCATCTGTGTCCTCAAAAGAATTACATCTGTGTCCCCTGTCAGATTTCAGGAAATTCCATCTGTGTCCCTAAAAGAATTCCATCTGTGTCCCCTGTTAGATTTCAGAAATTCCATCTGTGTCCCCAAAAGAATTCCATCTGTGTCCCTTGGCAAATTTCAGAAATACCAATTGGGTCCCCTGTTTAAATTACAACTGTGTCCCTGTGCTATTCTGGTTTTAACTTATCTTCATTCTGACTATTCAGGGACGGTGCAATCCAGGACAGACTATTCAAGGACAGACTAATCCAGAGACAGTGCAATCCAAGGACAAGCTTATCCAAGACGCATTTTATTTTTATTTTCTGTTTTCCTTGGAATAAATATTTGTGAACATTGGAACAATTGAATAAATCTGGATTTTATTTTTTGTTAGTTTTTATTCTTTTAGTTGAATTTTATTTAAAACTCCATAATTTTAAATCAAGTCCTCGTGGGATCGACCCGTATTTGCATAGCTATACTAAAATAGCCCGTGCAGTTGCGATTAAACAATCAACACCTGTAAACGCCGAAAAACGGCATGAAAATGTAGGTTTTTTTCAAAAATCTGTGCGTACTGATTTGCCTAAAAAATTTGGATGAGACGGTGTCAGATTTAGATCTGGACCGTTCATATTGTGCATGATGAGGAGAGGAAAGAACCCACAAAATTTTGTGACGATAGAACGACTAGGGACACCGAAAAATTGTAACACGGGAGTTTTTGAAAACGAAACAAAAAGCGTGAAAAAACACTAGATTTTAGAAGGATTTGGGAAAATGGATGGTGGAAATGGAAGGTACGTGAAAAACTAGACACAGGGGTGTAAAAATCACAAAAAACAGAGCACCTGAGGTCGCCGGCGACGGCAAACCAATCCAATCGTCGTCTCCGGCGACAGCAACTGTAACTAGCGAAAATACATGGCTGAGGGAGCGCCACATGGCGCGATGAGGGCTCGCCACTTGCAGGGGCACGTGGTGCGACTCGTGCGCACCACGTGGAGAGGTTGGAACACACCACGCACGTTGTTCCGTCCCCCACACGCAGAGCGCTTCCACAAAAGCGCCTGTTACGTCCACAGAAGCGCCCGCTCCCCTAGAGCGAGTTTTGATGCAAGGAGCTTCCACAGAAGTGCCCGGCATGCGCTGCGCGTGCGGCAGGCCCCATTTGCTGGATTTTGGTCTTTTTTGACCCTTTTTGCCTTTAAACCTTGATTTTAGGAGCTACAGAGGTCCAAATCACGATTCGAAAGAGGCGTTGTGATCGTCTCGACAAAGCGGACCTAGATTTAGGATAAAAATCTAGTTTTGAGGAACTTTTTAGTAGTGAAACTACGAAATGCTATTAGATGACTCAGATCGAGCTGATCAATAGATAATTAGGCTTTAGATTTTGGTTATAAGTGTTAACCATGACATGATTTATGGCATGACAAGTACATCAGGGCGTACCCCTTGATATTGGTTACGTGTTGTTTGGGGATATTGCGATACTGAGGTAGGTGATTTCATTCACACTTTTTCTATGATTCTCAAATAGTGATTTGATGATTTGAGTCTTTGAGGCATATGATTTATACTTTACCATATGTGTGAAATTGACTTCAGTATGTAGCTTCGCATGTGTGTGCTATCTTTATGGTGGTTATTGCATGCACTATTTTTTATATCTTTCATGATATCCACTTGATTTTTGGTCTTCTTGACATGTGGGAGTCGTTCTGGCTTGATATTTGAGACTATTGATCCTGTGGTAGGATACAATTTTCACCCCGTGAATGCCTGAGTGCCTGTGAGGGTGCGAGGGTGAAAGCAGGTGTGCAATGCGACTTTTCGTGAGTGCCTGAATGCCCGTGAGGGTGAAAGGGTGAAAGCGAAAGTGGTGCGCGTAGTTTCCATGAGTGCCTGAGTACCCGTGAGGGTGCAAGGGTGAAAGCGGATGGTATAGAGAGCTAACCCCACATTGCCGTGAGTGTATGTGAGACACTCATGGGGCTTGACTGTGTATGAGGTTTGATACTTTTGACATGCATTCATATGTTTCTAGATTTTCTCGAATTGTGCATGTCCTGATATCATGGTTGATGATATCGTATTTATTGCATGGACATGGTATGTCCTTCATCGTGTGATTTAAGACTTTATATATTATTGATCATCTTTCGATCTTTATGCCTTGTTCCATATGCTTTGTTTTATTGAGTTATTTTGAATGTATATTACTTGCACAAGCATAGCTTGCTGAGGCATTGCTTTGTTTTACAATGCCTCAAAATCAGAGCGCGACAGTCAGAAAGGAAAGAAGGTGGACTAGCGTGGAGATGGACGAGGGCTTGAGGACAGAGACTGTCAAATAATGACAGAGTGGTCTACTTTTGGTTGGACTGGTATTGGCTTTTTGGCATTCTCCTTAGTCATTATATATATTGATAGATTAGACTCATATCACTGTATAGTGGTTATATGTTTATTCATGGACCACATGACTTTAAAAGACAAATCTGAATTGATGGATGCATTCAGATACACTCTAATACCTTAGGATCATGTTCATAGTAAGATTTATGCTCTTATATATGAATGAATTGATCAAAAACAGTAAAGATGGAATTCATCCCTTAAAACGGGCTGAAATATTAAAATCTTAATTATGATGGTAATTGACCTTTAAATTTAGATCTGAAACTTTCCTCAGATTCATATTGATGTTAAGAATACACTGAACATTTTAGATCATGTTTTTAATTAGTATATACATGATCTGTTTAATCAAATCCGTGCCATTGATTATGGATCATGGCCCACATGACCCCAAACATAAAATCGGAACTGTTGGATGTGTTTATAAGGTTCCAAAACCTTAAAAACCATGTTCACAATAGAATTTTTATGTCTTTATATCAGTCCAATCAACCCAAAACAGTAAGGTGAAATTCAGCCCTTAAAAAGGGCTGAAATCGTAAAATTTCAATTCCAATCTCAATTGAGATCCAAATTGAGATCGGAAAGTTGCGATGGATTCCTTGTAATAATCAAAATGGACTGAATCTATAAAATTTTAATTCTAATCAATTAAAATTTCTGTAATTAAATGGATAAGTAACTAACATTCTTGATCTACAAGATCTAGGATCATTAGACCACTAATAACTTGTTGGATGATGATGTTATAACATAATAAATAACATCAATGGATTAAATGGTATTGATTAGGCAGATATTAAGATATCTAGCCTTAAGAATTACTAAAATCCCTAAAAATGAACAGTATCTCCTAGATCAAGATGATCCAGGATGATTGGACAACATGGATGTGCTTTGATAATGATCTTGAGATAATATCATAGGGATTTAATGAATGGATGATGTGGATTTGGGCTAGATCAAGATCTATGCCCTTAAATGTTACAAAGTAACCTAAGATCTCCTTGATGGGGTAGATCAAGGAAGATCAAATCAATGGATGAGATAAATCCATGATTTAGTAATTAAATTACATCAATATAAAATTTTGGATCTAAAATAAAATGAAGGATCAATATCTAAACCCTAAAGAAATGAAAAATGACTATGGATCAATTAAGACCCTTGGATCATGATAATATGTTAGATTTCTATTTCAATTATTGAACATTATGATAATTGTCTTTCATTTCTTAGTTGAATTATTTATTTAATTGGTTATTTAATTTTTTATTTAAGCGTTTAGTTAATTGTTTATTCATGCTTTAAAGTTATGCTTCAATGCTTAAGTAATTGTAATTTCATTGAAATGGAAATTAAATGAAATTAGAAGGAAGGGACATTCACATGGAATGTATGACTTGGACTTAATGATAGTAAGGACCATAGTTAGTAGGATAATATAAGGAATATAAATTCCTTCGTCCAACTTAGGAGAATAATAAATCTCCATGAATGACATTTTAATTCATAGATTTAATTAAAAACAATTAGAAAGAATACTTAGGATTAAATGCTCATAGGAACCTTATGAAAGGTTGAGTGAATGATGGACATAGTGGTTAAGCTAGTAAATGATGGACATAGTGATTAAGGGGGTTATCTAATAGAGCCACGCTCTCCCCCCACCTTCCGTTGACGTTTGTGAGGTTTAAATGCCTCCTTACGTGAGGATTGAAGTAGCCACTTTGTGTTCAACCATTTAACTAGTAAGCCTTAGCCAAATTGACATAAGAGGAGCAATCCAGACTTAGAATGAAATCAGCTACCCTCAACCAATAAAACATTAATTGGTTGAGTAATAATAATGAGAGCATAAGATGTAGTAAATTATCTAATCTTGATAAAAATTGGAAATCAAGATAAGGATGATCTAACAAGATCCATAGGATCTTGGATGATAAAAAACAAATACTAATGTAGTATTGTATAGTATGTATGTGTATGTATAAGAACATAGATAGAGAATCCCAAACCCTTGATCAAATTTGATTCAAGGAAAATTAGGGTATCATCTATAAGAATACATACTTGAATAGGGAAATAACCTGATATATATGGTATGACAGATGGATGAATCCAGACCATGATGGACATTGTGGAAGAATACACTGGAGATGTATGAATCAAGATACTACTTTACGGTAGGTGGATATACAATGATATATTAGAGATTCATGCATAGATATACATGATTATCTGTCTAAAAATATAGACATTCATTATATCAGTATGCTTAGTACCTTAGCATAGTCATGATCCAAACAAGTGGTCCAAAACTTATGATCCAAAACAGATGATCCAACTAAGTGATCCAAAATACATGATCCAACTAAGTGATCCAAAAACATATGATCAAACTAAGGCATCCAAAACATATGAATCAATTAAGGGATCCAAAACATATGATCCAATTAAGGGATCCAAAACATATGATCCAATTAAGGAATCCAAAACATATGAACCAATTGAGGGATCCAAAACATATGAACCAATTGAGAGATCCAAAACATATGAACCAATTGAGAGATCCAAAACATATGATCCAATTAAGTGATCCAAAACATGGGATATAACCAAATGATCAAACAAAGAGATCCAAAACATGGGATCTAACCAAATGATCAAACAAAGAGATCTAACCTCATAATCTAATCCACTTGATCTAATTTAATGATCAAGTATAATGAGGTGAAAGTACTAAGATATGAAGATTAAGGAAACCCTAAGAATAGGGTGTGTACAATATTCTAGCCTTAGTTAAACAGACAGACCGTCTGATATGTACAATATATTTTTCATACAAGTATGGAGACTTGTGGATTTTGATTTACACAGAGATAGAGACTGGGGATGCTATGCTAGGGAAGTTATGAGGGTTTGGCCACCCACTTCTTGAAATTTATATGATGGATACCATGCCCAAAAAGAGGTTAAATGTTGGGTGGGGCAATAATGGGAAGGCCCCATTGTAACAGCCATGGTCCACCCCATGAGGACATGGATTGATTATTCCACAGCTGGTATTAGTGGAGGATTATACAGTTATTCGGGCGCGCTGTACGGATTGAGGCTGTAAGCATAGTAGTCCTAAAGTATTTTACATTATGATGCACATATGATAGGCATAGTATGATGCCATGGCATGATGATATGTCATTACATGAGTTCCTAGAATGAACACCCCATATGATAATTAGCTAGGTATTGCTCTCCTAAGTGGGAGTATAGCTAGGGGAAGGAACAAGTATGGCATGATGATATGCTATTACATGAGTTCCTAGAATGAAAACCCTATATGAGGATTGGCTAGGTATTGCTCTCCTAAGTGGGAGTATAGTCAGGGGAAGGAACAAGTGTTGAGTAATCTTTGGCTAGGTATTGCTCTCCCAAGTGGGAGCATAGCCAGGGTAAGTAACAAGCTTTGAGCAATCTTTACTATATTAACTAATTTGTCATATAATACATAAATAATGTATATACTCTATGTGGAGAGTACACAGGAATGGATGACTATGATGAAATAAGGATTGAGATATGTATTCTTATATTGATAAAGTAGTATGTTTTTGTATTCCCCTACCAAGCATAGCTTACTGAGGTATTGTACATGTTTCCATGTTTACAATACCTCGTATCTGAAGAAGGAGGGTTAGAAGCTCAAGACTATAGAAGACTTAAGAAGATGTGGATGAATAATCAAACAAGATACCTCCTCTTGAAGACATGTATTTTATTTGAGGGAATTGTATTGTACTGAGAGTTTTTAATGTATGGTGAGATTTGTAAATTTTGGATTATGTAATTTGGACAGGTACTGCTACCATGCTGTACTGTGAACCACTGGATGGATCCTGGAAGTTTAATAAAATCAGATTCCTTCAATGGAATTTTATTTTGTACACAAATTGTACTTATGTTATGCATGAAGAGGTGACTTGGGTTTTCAAAACAAGTTTAAAAAGAAAAGACTTTCTGCTGCTTTGTTTTGCGAATTTTTTTTACTGAGGGGACACCCTTGCCTTTGAAAAATATATTATAAAATGTGTTTCAAAAACCTGGGTCGTCACACATAAAAACTCGATAGTGCAGTCCATGCATGATTTGACATTAGTCACATTGACAATATTAGCAACAACCGGTTTTAAGAGAGAAGATTTTATCTAAATAAAGATAAGTTTATCGTGTCATACTCATGTCGTATAATTGGGTGTGTTTTGAGTGGTGCTCGCAAAGTGTCCTCGGCATATATGAGCAGCTTGACCAGAGTACGTAAACTAAGCCTTCCACAAAGATATGGTTGTTGAACGAGAGTTTCAAAGGAAGTATTGAAGCCACATCGTGGCTACTAGTTTGGTTGAATCAAAGCTATTGGAAGTCACTGAAAAGGAATCATCGGAAGTCATTGGAGCCAAGAAGCAAAGAAGAAATTGGTAGAGTGAGGGGTAATCCATACCATATAAAGCTGGATATGAACTAAGAAAATAAGGTTGTTCTCAGACACTTCAACTGTGGTGAGCTGATTTGTATTTATATGTGAGTATACAAGACATGAATAACTGTTGATAATATTGAATTGATTACAATCCTTTGATTGAGGAATGGAAACAATGCTAGAAACTAATCCTAACAGCTCAGTTAAATATAGATTTAATTTTGAATTCAGGATATTGTTGCAAGAAAAATAGTTTAGACACTTAATCTTATACCTTCATCATGGATTATGCAGGATTTTGGTGGACCGAATGACCTTATAACTCACCTTTTGGATAAGTCTCAAGGGGGTCTCGATAAGTTGAAGATAGTTCTTGAAGACAACATAAAGCAAGATGAGGAAGAAGATGATCACTTTGGAAGGGTCAGACCTTCTATTTCAAGTTCAATTTGAGATGACCCCGATCACTAGAACAATAGAGCCAAACAAATCTTGTTTGTTTAACTTCTGTCGAACATGCATATACCCTTAATTATACAAATATTTTGACAATTCTTAAGCACAAAGCAATCTATTATTCAATAGGGAACTAGCCTAATTCAAATGTAATTAATTGCATAAGATTCCCCATGCAATAAGACCCGCGGTAAGAAAGGCTCCTCAGTAAATAGCAAGACTTGATTCTTAAGTAAGCATAACTAAAGACTTCTAATTAATAACCTACAATAGAAAGATCTCTTAGTAGTTTTCTACTCCTAACATATTGATGATTGCACCCGTAATTTGATCCTATCAATGTGAATGTAAAAATATATAGTTTTGAAGAGAGAAACCTTTAAGTCAACAAAAGAATTCGGACTTTGGATTGAAATATATGACCTAATTTCTGTTTGATCTTTCACTAAAAGATTCTCACTAAGCACTGTCCTAACTCCAAATGTACAAGATAGTTTGAAATTCTAAAGCCGAAGCGTATGTTGATTGGTGATTTGTTAATTTGTCGTGGTAAAGGGAATAGGAAGTTGTTTTTTACTTTATTTTGGAAAGAAAAATAGGGAGTTGTTCCATGTTGATAATAGAAGCTTCCCGTGCAAAGAAGAAGATGGAACTGTTTGCCGGTTGTTATTCCATTTATCAAGGAGATACGATGGTTGCGAAACAAGAATTCTATACCAGGGGAGATGTTATTATCTTGGGAAGAAGTTTCACACTCATCCAATTTGGTTTCTTTCACTATCTCAATGGTCGTGTCGCTATGAAAAATATGTGTTTTTTGTTCAACTGCAAAGATTCATTAAACAAAAAAACTTAAACAGATTCTGTCATACATTATTCCTCTTGAGTCATTCAAAAGTGTAGTACTAAGAGTAGGAGGATAACAATTTTCCTTCGTTCCGTTGTCTATGATGTCGATGCCCTTTTCCCCAAAAATTTTGCGGCCTTATTTGCTGTCCTGTGTATATACTTACTCTGCTAGTCACTCCTTCAAGCATTCTTTGGCAGTCCTCATGAAGTAGCATGGCTCACCAAATGGTGTTTGACCTGTGGCTCATAGCATCTACGGCTAAAGTAGAGTCTATACCTATGTCAATAGCCATTTTTATTTCATACCATAGAGCCTCTACCTCATTGGTAGTCTTCAGGGTCTTAAGTGATTCTTTCCATTTACTGTGAGAATTGATATGTATTGTATTTACAGAGGTATGGAGAGTGTCAAGTTAAAAATCCACCTTAACATGATTACATATTTACTTGGCCTTATGCCTCACCTCATGTTGAAGAATCCAATGACATGACTTTTGACTTGTCTCGTAGAAGTGAATAGAGCAGCTACAAGTGACTCTGTCATTACATCGGCCACCTGATTGCGAATCCAAATTTAGCAATCTCTTGGAAACAAGATCACGTACAAAATGAAAATCCACTTCTTCATGTTTTCTTCCTGCTCTATACAGGATTGGCTGTTAGATATGTGGCACCAAGATTATCACATTAAAGTATCGGTGGATGATTAGAGGCGACTACAAGGTCACATAGTAAGGACTGAATCCACACAACTTCGGATGTTGCATTTGCAATGTCTTTGTGTTCTGACTCGGTAGATGATTGAGCTATAGTCGGTAGCTTCTTGGCTGACCAGAACGTAAGAATATTTCTAAGAAAAATGGTATATCCACCAGTGGACTTCCGTCATCCAGCCACCTGACTCAATCGGCACCTTAGTGAACTTAGAGATTAAGAGACTTGAAAGATGTAATGTACAGCCCATGAGTATTTTTGTGACGAAGATAGCGTAGAATACGCTTCATCAGTTGGACAGTGAAGGTATTGGCAAACCTAGTTATCTGCCAAGGAAATATCTGGTCGGATCAGTGTCACATACTGTAAAGCCCCAACGATGCCGCAATATTGTCTAGGATCCAACAATGTTTTTCCCGTGTGCCTGGATAGTTTTGAATACGGATACATAGGACTAGAAAGAGGTTTGAGATGTGACATGTTGGCACGAGCTATATGGAATGTCATTTATGTATTATTCTCTGCAATATAAACAGGCCACTAGAGGAACGATACACTTCTATCCCAAGAAAATAACTGACCTCGCCTAGATCATTTGATGCAAATGAGCGTGTAAAACTCTGATCAATCAGGACAGAGCATCTGAGTTGTTACCGGTAAAAATGATATCATCTACATAGACGAGAAAACAAAGTAAAACATTGCCACCCCTGTAAACAAACAGCAAGTTATGAGTTTTGGAGCGAGTGAAACCAGGTCGATGTAATATAGAACTCAGCTTTGCAAACCATACGCGAGTAGAGTGCTTCAAGCCATATATGGATTTATGAAGCTTGCAAGCGTAGTCGGAGGAAGCTTGTCGATAAATCCTGGTGGTTGGGTCCTATATACCTCCTTAAATAGGTCACTATATATAAAAGGGATTGCTAACATCGAGTTGACGTAGTTACCACCCAAGAGAAACTGCAAGCGATAGTACTAACCGAATAGTTGCAACTTGAGCGAAGCAGGTGAGAAAGTACAGTGTTATCGATGCCTTGCGGCAAGTCTCTCCCTGTATTTATTAATAAAGCCATCAGGATTGAGCTTGAGACAAAAAACCCACTTGCTCCCAACTACATTCATGAATTTTCATCGAGGAACAAGCGTCATATGGTGCCATGGCTTGTCAAGGACTTGATTTCGGCTATCATAGCACCACGCCATTCCTTGTATTTTTGTGCATCAGTGAAGCCACTTAGTTCATCTAGCTCCGAAAGCACTGATATAAAAACCGATGACAGGGTTAGCTTGATGGCAAAATTGGCAGTGGGTCCACGTTGTTTGTGCATATGTTTAAGGATCATACGATGTGTTCTTGATGGTACGGATTTGAATACTAGATTAGTTGAAGTACCCTACAAGTCCACAAGCAAATATAGACCAGCTGGATTAGTAATGGAAAAGTACTCATTTGTAGCCATTGGATTGGGTAGGAGGAGATTTTGGTGAATTGAGGAGTTATTATTTGAATTCCCTGGGAGGTCTACCATGGAAGCTATTTTCTTGCTAAGACAATTAGTAGAGAAATATAGGGAAAGGAGGAAAGACCTACATATGGTCTTTATCGATTTAGAGAAAGCTTATGATAGAGTCCCTAGAGAGTTAATATGGAGGGTGTTGGGTGGTAAGGGAGTTTCTCAAGGGTATATAGACATAATTAAATATATGTATGAGGGAGCGGTAACAAATGTTGAGACCACTAGTGGTGTGATTGGTGATTTTCCTGTCACTGTAGGATTGCACCAAGGATTGGCATTGAGTCCATATCTCTTCACATTAGTTATGGATGAGTTAACAAAACATTTGCACAAGGAGATCCCCTAGTGCATGCTATTTGCAGATGATATAGTCTTACTTGATGAGACAATGGAGGGTGTAAACATAAAGCTAGAGTTATGGAGAGAAGCATTAGAATTTGAAGGATTTAAAATTAGCCGAACTAAGACAGAATATATGGAATGTAATTTTAGCAAGGAGAGTAGGAGTGGAACACCAGTCAAGATTGATAACCAAGAAGTCCCCGTGAAAGACCTCTTTCAGTACTTAGGATCATTGATCCATGAGAGTGGAGAGATTGAGAGGGAAGTTACCCATAGAATCCAAGCGGGTTGGAACAAATGGAGATGTGCATCTGGAGTTTTATGTGATCGATGGGTTCCACTCAAACTAAAAGGAAAATTCTATAGGATGGCTATAAGGCCGACCATGCTCTATGGATCATAGTGTTGGCCAGTTAAGGAACATGATACTCATAGGATGAGCATCGCAAAAATGAGGATGTTGAGATGGATGAGTGGTAAGACAAGAAATGACAGAATTAGAAATGAAAATATTATAAAAAATTTAGGGGTAGCACCAATAGGTAATAAGATGAGGGAGATTAGACTTAGATGGTTTGGACATGTCCAAAGGAGACCAACAACGGCACCAGTTAGAAGGAGTGAGGCAATACAAGTAGAAGGTTCTAAAAGGGCAAGGGGAAGGCCCAAAAGAACGTAGATAGAAGTGGTGAGGAAAGATTTAAAAACTTTGGGACTGAATGAAATGATAGTATTTAATAGAGTGGAATGGAGGAATAAGATTCATGTGGCTGACCCCTAATTGGGAGAAGGTCTTGATGATGATGACATTCAAATTTGATCGAGATAAGTGTAAGGAATTTGATGGATGGTTATAAGGTGATAAGAATGGAGAGGAGTTAAATTTTAAATTAAAATTAAAATATGGATTTAAATTAAAATTCAAGGGTTTGCTAGATTGGGAATTAGGATTAAATGATGGGGTTGAATTAGGGGTGGGTAACAAATTTTGTGAGGAGTGAATTATCAGTCTGAATTGGTTGGACTTAAAGATGAGGACTTAGAATTTGAAATTCATGATGAGTTAGGAGTTTGAATAGGGCTAGGTAACCTATTGTAAATGGAATTTAATAGAGAGGAGTTTGGAAGATTGGCATTAGCAAGTAAGGAATTGTTTAAAAGAGACTAAATTGGAGACATTCAAATTCAAATGGATTGGACAATAACACGCACTTGCATGTGGGGGCATTGTTGGCTTGGATCCAATTAAAGGGAGAACCGTGCATGGCATTGGAGATGGATATGATGGGAGTGAACCGAGAATGAGTGGATTGGAATAAGGAAAAAATTGCTCATTAAATCGGGCATGTCTAGCAAGATATATTCATCTGTATTTATGGTCTAAGAACTTGTAACCTACGTGATTTGGTCTATAACCACGGAAAACACAGGTAACTGTGTGAAACTCGAATTTGTAAGAATTGTATGGTTGGATGAATGGAAAACATACACAATCAAAGGTTTTCAAAAATTTATAAATATGGACTTCTTTTGAAGAGAATTTGGAAAGGAGAATTTCTTCCTAATTGTGAAATTGGCATTCGATTTATCAAAAAAGTTACATTATCAAATACATGGAACCAATGTTAGTGATTTTGGGAATGTAGAGAACGTTAGAAAGCTTGAAATGTGAATTTTTATAGGAGATAGAGGAAGAACCAATGTTTTTTTTTACTTGGTGTGCAAATCTGTTCCATTCCCCATCCTTAATTGATCTAGACCATTGTAAGAGATTACTGTTAGGTGCAGTAGTTAGGATCCAAATCATACAAAAATGCAATCACACACAAAACACAAAAAGGGTTTACGTGGTTCGGCTATGTATAACCTATGTCCATGAGAGGAGGAGGGGAATATCTTCACTATGAAAAAGAATTACACCCGTTCTATTCTAATGATTTTGGCTCTGCCTCTAGTCCTATTTATAGAGGCTAGAGGTGGTGAAAAGTTTCGTAGTAGGATTCTAATCCTTCTTTCCTTTTCCTTCTCCGATTAGGACTCCTAATCAGATTAAGATTACATTTAACTAACTTGCCTTATTTTGCAGGATTCTTCGGGCATGATTATGGGGATGGACGTCATCAATTCTCCCCCTCCATCCCCATGCCATACTCCACTAGTCTGAACTCATGCCTGCTATGTTTTTACATAGCAGTAGCTTCTCATAGGTTACCACCTTTGTCAACATATCTGCAGGATTTTCATCAATGTGAATCTTTTCCAGCTTTAGCATCTGTTCTTCTATCACCTCTCGTATCCAATGATACCGTATGTCAATGTGCTTGGTGTGCGAATGATACATTGAGTTCTTGCTTAGGTCTAGAGCACTCTGACTATTGCAATATATCTTGTATTCTTCCTATGTGATACCAAGCTCCTGAAGAAACTATTTTATCCACAACATTTCCTTGCCTGCTTCAGCTACGGCAATATATTCAGTTTCTATTGTCGATAGAGCTACGCACTTCTGCAACTTGGACTGTCATGATACAACTCCCCTGCAAAAGTGAAAATGAACCTTGATGTTGACTTTCTTCCATCAAGATCTCCAACCATATCAGCATCTATGTAACCTTCCAGGAGTGTATTTGTCCTTCCAAAGCACAGGCACAACTTAGATGTTGTGACACCCCAAGTTTTTATAAACCTTTTTCCCAAACTAATAATAATATTATTATTATTATTATTATGTTTTTAATAAAAATAGATGGGATCCTTGAAAATGAAAACTCAAAATCTATAAATTTTACGCAATGTTAAAAGAATTAACCGAAAATGAAAACCTCGGGAGTCAACCCCATTCCAAAATTGCAACAATAAATAAAATTAAATCTGAATACTCTGGGCATGCTCAATTTAAAACCACGATAAATACACAAGCTGAGCAAAGACTATAATAAATCAAGTAAAAAAGCCACCAGGTTCCAT
Organism: Warburgia ugandensis; assembly: GCA_035236585.1. Classification (NCBI taxonomy): domain Eukaryota; kingdom Viridiplantae; phylum Streptophyta; class Magnoliopsida; order Canellales; family Canellaceae; genus Warburgia; species Warburgia ugandensis. The sequence continues at coordinate 35,707,052 of CP141139.1, forward strand.
CCATGATCACCACAACAACTAAATCTGTAATTAAACGTTCACTACACCATGGTATGGGTCCAATCTATCCAAATATGTAAACATCCACGTAAAGTCTTAAAGGTCTAATACAAGTCTAAGAGATGTACACTAATATGTCTCCGAATACAAAAAATGGATAGTCCTCAGGTCATCGCCCAAATCAATGCTACTTCACCCGCTTTCCTTTCTAGTTATCTCCCTCTATATCTGAGGCATTGCAAAACAAAGCAATGCCTCAACAAACTATGCATATGTAGGTGATCATATTCAATTAAAGCTTAATAAAATCACAGTGATAGCATTCAATTAAAGGCTAATAAAATCACAGTGATCGCATTCAATTAAAGCTTAATAAACTCACATGGCGAATCTCATGTAATAATCATATATAAGGCACGCCAAATAATCAGACGCTCATAATGGAGTAGCATATGAAAACCATAAATCTTCAATAAAGATATCAAGTCAAATCATGATGGCATACAAGGCATGATAAAAACACAGATGTGCATCCATGAAAACAATAAGAGTCCATGTCCACAGAATAATATGCATGAAAGTTATGATGAATAGGGCATTGTATCAAAAACAACCCCAAGAGTGTCCCACAACGCTCAATCACCGCTAATGAGTACTCATACCAATCTTGGGTCCCTCCCGTGCAGCCCGTATCAGCGCCAGAGTTCCTACGACCTAGGCCCAGCTTGCCTCGGTTCACCCCACATCCACATAAGCATACAGAATAACAGTATGGGCTACTATGCTGCAGTGACAACTCCACCAGGATTTGAACCACTACCGCTCCCCATCGACACCCAAATGGGAGACTTTGTCCATCCCCATAGGAAGGAACGAACCCATATGGGGGACTACCCATGATACCATCACCTACGTACCTGGCATTATACCACTTAAGGCCGATGTCTAATAATCATCATCACAAAGTCAGAGGCCGGGTGGCCAACCCTACAACCCTCATATCATAGTAACCACCGGGTGGAAACACCCGTCATAAATCAACAATAAGTAGTAAATTATGGAAAGACTCCATAAAATTATCTCAATAAGTATGATCAAAACCTATGATAAATACAGTACATCATGTGTAAAACATGGTTATTCGCAAAAATAGAATGTCATACTACTAGTAAGAAGTAGGAATACATTTATGTGATTACAAGAAGACACAAAACACATGCCTCAAGAACTTTAGAAAACAGGTCATGGTTACTAAAATCACAGAGAAACTTCGAATGAAATCACCTACCTCGATAAACGTGGTACTCCAATCAGACGTGTAAGCTATATCACGTCGTGCACCCTGACATACCTGTCACATTGTAAGTCATCAATTACTTGATGTTGTCACATCTCAATTAAATAACTCCAAGTGATAACCCTCCCAATCTGGTAGTTAATCCTAGACTAACGACCTAGATCATCTGATTAACTCTCTATTAGGGCAATCCTGAGCTAGATGTTTGTCTTCCTGACATCTAGACTGTCATATATCATTTTGAGTTTCAATCCTACTCATTTTTATCATGGTCCATTAAATTTCCATTTCATTTAGTGATTCACATGTATCTTTATGATTACACGACGATTTGACGATCAAATCACTCTCTGATCAACACATCCTAAGACACTTGCTCAGATCGACGCTCAAGATCACTTTTCTTGGAAATTCAATGAGATCTACTCTTCTAATCCCCTAAATCATCCCATATTTTATGTATACCATCAAGGTCTAAGGCTTGATCATACATTATTCAGCCTGATCTAGGTCATCTAATAGTATTTAGTAGTTTGACCATTTAAAAGGTACTCAAAGTTAGGTTTTTATTTTAAATCTAGGTCAGCGTCATTGAAAGGGTAGTAATCCCCTAAAATCATATTTTTTGTGAATGCATGGCTCAGAAAGATCCAAAAATCAAGAGAAAGCCGTGCCGTGTGTGCCACCCGCATGTCGTGCATGTGTCGCCTCATGTGCTAGTCGTCCAATGCGCCAACGTGCGTTCGCTGCCCGAGCGTTGCCCGCGTGCGCCATCGAGCTACTGCCGCTGGGTGCCATCACCGAGAACGACGACTAGCTGGGCACAGTTGCCGGAGACGACGGCCTGACTTCGGTCACTACCAACAACTCTCAAGTGTCCAAATGGCCTGATTTTTGCATCGTTATCTCGTGTTTTTACACGATTTTCATTACATTACTAAAAATCTCCTCATTACTATTTTCTTGATTTTTTGGCATCCCCAGCCATCCAATTACCATGAAAATTCATGGGTTTGTTCTTTGCTCCATCATACACAAGATGAATAGTTCAGATCATCCATCTGACACCGTTTCATTGGGTTATTTTTGCAAAAATAGTAAAATCATGCAGTCACCGAAAAAACGACATTCCACGTCATTTTTCGATGTTAAAAAAAGGGTAAACTAAATCGAGATAAGCTGAAAATGGAGAGGGGAAGAGGGAACGAGGGTCTACCTCAATCAGGCCAGCCGAAACGAGAAGCTTCCAGTTCGTGTGCACCTGGGAGGGGGCTATCCCTGTTGTTATTAGCGTTTGGCGCCGTTGCCGTCATTGGTGACACGAAAGCTGAGGGGGAAAGTTTTGGCTATACAGGAAATAGGCAAGCTTTTAAAGCCTCATTTGTGAGTTCCCACGCTCAATCCGTGGGCCCCACGTGTATTTACCATTTTACCCCCTGCCATTTAATTAATACACAAATTAAATAAATTAGCTATCTTTCCTCCAGTCTCTGATTTTAGATTTCTTAGTGGCGTTGGATTCCATTTTTCAAGTACATTTCAATTATTAAGGTTTTAACTAGAGATTTCATCTCCTATTTTCCCAAATCCTCAATTTCCTAATTTTCCAATTTTTTTCATAATTCTACGAAATTACGTATTTTCTAGAATTTAAAATTTTGGGTTATTACGGCCTCTCCCCCTTATAGAAAATTTCATCCTCAAAATGTAAATGCATATATACCTCTAAGGAAAGAGCTCTGGGTGGTTACGCCTCATCTCGTCTTCCGTCTCCCATGTAGCCTCTTACGCCGAGTGATGCTGCCAAAGGACCTTGACCAGAGGAATGGTCTTAGTCCTCAACTCCTGAATCTTGCTATCCAAGATTCGTATATGGCGCTCCTCAAATGTCAAGTTAGGTTGTACCTCTCTTGGAATCTACTTGAGTACATGGGATGGATACAGTACGTATTTTCTCAGCATGGAAATATGGAAGACATCATGTACTCCAGCCAACTGCATGGGCAAGGCTAACTGATAAGCAACAAGTCCAACTCTGCCCAGAATCTTAAAAGGACCAATGTATCTGAGGCTGAGCTTCCCCCTGACACCAAATCTCATCACTCCTTTCATAGGAGAAACTCTCAAAAAGACATGCTCCCCAACCTCAAACTCCAAGTCCTTCTGTCTCCTGTCGGCATAGCTCTTTTGGCGGTTGTGAGCATCAGTAGTCATCTCCGAACAAGTCAACCCTTCTCTGTGCACTACTCAATCAACTTGGACTTCACCACTTGTCTCTTCCCCACATCACTCCAACACAAAGGAGACCGACAAGGTTTGCCATAAAGCACCTCAAAAGGCGCCATGCCGATACTCGCGTGGTAGCTGTTATTATATGCAAACTCTACTAGTGGCAAATGCTCATCCTAGCTACCCCTCCAATCCATGACACAAGCCCTCAACAGTCTGAATGGTCCTCTCAGATTGGCCATCCGTCTGGAGATGGAATGCGGTACTAAATCTCAACCTCGACCCCAAAGCCTCCTACACACTTTGCCAGTACTTCAAGATGAATAGTGTGTCTTAATATGAAATAATCGTCAAAGATACTCCATGTAAGCTTACGATCTCCCTCACATACAGCTTGGCCAAGCTATCCACAGTCTGCGTCTATCTGATGGGGAGGAAATGGGTAGACTTCGTCAATCTATCAACTACAACCCATATCATGTCATGCCCGCCAGCAATCCTTGGCAGGCCCACTATAAAATCCATATAAGGTGGTTCCACTTCCACTCTAGAAGGTCTAATGTCTGCAACAACTTCGATGGTCACTAATGCTCTGCCTTGACCTGCTAACAGGTCAAGCATTGTGCCACACTCACTAACATCCCTCTTCATCCCATTCCACCAAAAATGTCATCTAAGATCCTAATACATCTTCGTACCTTCGAGATGAATAGAATATAGGGACTGGTGCATCTCCTAGAGCAAATCATGTCTCAACTGATCATCTGTAGGCACCACCAATCTGCCCTTATACTTGACACCTCCATCAAGACCTCTGGAAAATTTGGCCTTATCGGCCATGTTCTATGTCTCAGTATCACTCATCTGTGCCTAAAGGATCCTATCAAGAAACCTAGATCAAGTTGAGAGGTTAGCAATCATCACTCTCAACTTTCTACTCAAGGCATCAACTACAACGTTGGCTTTCCCCAGGTGGTAATTGTATGGTAAAGTCAAATTCCTTGAGGTACTCCATCCATCTCCATTGCCTCATGTTCAGATCGCTTTATGTGAAGAAATACTTGAGGCTTTTCTAGTCAATGTATACCTCAAATTTCTCACCATATAAATAGTGTCTCCAGGACTTCAACGTGAACACTACTGCTGCCAACTCTAAATCATGGGTTGGGTAGTTTACCTCATGCGTCTTCAGCTGTCTCGACGCATAGGCGATAACCCTCTCATGCTGCATCAACACCGCTCCTAAACCTCTACCTAATGCATCACCAAACATCACATAACCACCTGAACCTGAAGGTAGGGCCAGTACTGGAGCGGTAGTCAACCTCCTCTTGAGATCTTGAAAGCTTTCCTCACAAGCATCAGTCCAAACGAACCTAGTGTCCTTCCTAATGAAGGTGGTCATGGGCAAGGCGATCCTTGAGAACCCCTCAATGAATTATTAGTAATAACCAACCAAACTGAGAAAACTACGAGTCTTTGTCACTATCATAGGCCTCTCCCAAAGCAAAGTGCCTCCACCTTAGTAGGTCCATGGCCACACCATCCTTGAACACCACGTGCCCCAAAAATTGCACATGTCCTAACCAGAAGTCACACTTACTGAGCTTTGTATACAAGAGATGATGGCAAAGCGTGTCCAACACAGTGTGAAGATGCTCCTTGTGGGACTCGTGGCTAGGAGAGTAGGTCAGGATATCATCCACGAAGACAATCATGAATTGGTCTAAATAAGCCTGAAATACCCTATGCATCAAGTCTATGAACACTACAAATGCATATATCAAACCAAAGGGCATCACCAAAAACTCATAGTGGCCACACCGACTCCTAAACGCGATCTTAGGGATATTATCCTCCCTAGTCCTCAACTTGTGGTAGCCTGAACTCAAGTCAATCTTAGAGAATACCTGTGGCGACTGCAACTGATAAAACAAGTCTTCAATACGAGGCAAAGGATATCGATTCTTCACAGTAACACTGTTCAGTAATCAGTAGTGTATGCACAACCTCAAAGACCCATCCTTCTTCTTAACGAAGAGGACTGGTGCTCCCCAAGGAGACCCACTTGACTTGATGAAACCCTTATCCAAAAGCTCCTTCAACTATACCTAGAGCTCTCTCAATTTGTAGGGGTCATCTTGTACGGCGCCTTAGAGATAGGTGTTGTGCCAGGCACCAAGTCTATGGTAAAATCAATCTCCCTACATGGGGGTAGTCCTAGCAGCTCATTTGGAAATATATCAGCATAATCTCGAACCACATCTATCTCCTCAATCCGTGGCTACTCACTGTCAATCGCCATGATGCAAGCCAAGAACTCTCGGCAGCCTCGAGTGTAACACCGAGCTGCTCTCATGGCTGAGAGAACACAAAGGCTACTAATGCTCCTCCTGCCCTAGACTACGACCGCTGGTTGATCTGGTACACAACATCTGATATGCTTCTTACGGCAATCTATCGTAACCCAAAATGTCACTAACCAGTCCATCCCAAGATAATGTCATAATCCACCATATCTAAAAGAATAAGGTCAGCATCCATCCTAACACCTGATATCTCCATTGGTACCCTCTCGAGGTACTTTGTAGCCTCCACTGTCTCTCCTGTTGGCATCAATACATCTAACCCAAATGTTAACTCATACATGCGCAAGTCGAGGCATGATGCAAATGTATATGAAATAAATGAATGTGTAGACCCCGAGCAAAAAAGAAATCTAACATATCTATCAGGTACCAGGAAAATACCTTCCACCACCTGGTTCGAGGCCTGTGCCTGCCTCGAGGTAATAGTGAAGACGCGTCCCTGACTACACAGCGGTACCTCTGTAGTGGCATCTATCCTCACTGCCCATCTCTCTGACCTCTCAGGCAGTCTCTCATCGCATGCCCTACCTCACCATAGTCGTAACATCCGAATGGCTGTCCCGGCTGGAAAGGCTACTGTCGCTGCTGGTGGTGGTGGAACTGTTGTGGGCCCTGATGCTGACGGCCCTGTCCTAGGCATGCTCGCCCCATGTGTTGGTCTTTACAAAGAGGGCACACTCTCCTGCCTTGACCTCTCCTATGTCTAGGAGGGTACTACTGGTTAGGGCCCCCCTGATGATGTGTGGACATGAAGGGCCTCTTGCCCTTAAAGGACTGACTCATCTCACTGCTCCATACCAGGCCTCTCTCAAGCATGGAATCCATGTCTACTACCTGTCTCACCATGGTCGGGTGTGCAATAAGTACCTTGTGTCTCAACTGCTACATCAACCTGTCAACAAATCTATCCATCGCCTTCTACTCTGAGGCAAATGGGGCAGATGCAAATCTCCATAGTCTAGTGAATTAGTTCAAATACTGCTGAACCGTCATACTCCCCTATGCTAATGTAGTGAATTCCATCTTCATAACATGTAGGGCATGAGGAGGGAAGTACTGCTTGTCAAAGATCCTCCTAAAATCCTCCCTTAAGAGTGGTGTTGAGCATGGAGGGCGTGTCTACTATTGAGTCTTCCACCAAAACTCAGCCTCTCCAATCAATAAGTATGTCGCTAGTCTAACCTGATCCTCAGGTGGGACCTCTATCCCCTCAAAGGCCTTCTGTACCTCAAATAGTCATCTCTCTGCCACCGTTGTATCTCCTTCCCCACGAAAAGTGAGTACCATCCTCTGAAACCTCTTGAGCTACTTAGCCAATGAAACGTGTGTGCTCGAGGATCCTCCCTTTTTAGCTCCTAGCATAGAAGCTATCGGTACTAGGCGGGATGACTGTATTGACGTGTCCTCCTAGACTGCTGCAGTCATCGCTGGGTGGGCAGAGTGCATAGCCTGCATTTTTGCTCGGATCTGTTGTGTAATCTGCTCAGTGAGACATGGCATAAGGCCCTAAACTACACATGCTACTACATCTGCCTCTTAATCCCCTTGCCCTGGTGTCGCGGTAGGGGTAGCAACTAGTGGAGCAGGGGTAGACCTAGTCCTCCATCGAGAAGCCATCTATTAACAACCCAATAACACATTATATAAGTATTTCTCCTATCTCTGTCTAACTCATGAACATATGAGTTGTAACTCTAATTGGACCCTTAAAGTGGTGATAATGGAATAAACCTAGGCTTTGATACCGAACTGTGACACCCCTGGTTTTTATAAACCTTTTTCCCAAACTAATAATAATAATATGTTTTTAAGAAAAATGGATGGGATCCTTGAAAATGAAAATTAAAAATCTATAAATTTTGCACAATGTTAAAAGAATTAACCGAAAACGAAAACCTCGAGGGTCAACCCCATTCCAAAACTGCAACAATAAATAAAATAAAATCCAAATACTCTGAGCATGTTAGATTTAAAGCCATGATAAATACACAAGATGAGTAAAGACAATAATAAATCAAGTCAAAAAGCCACCAGGTTCCATCCATGATCACCATAACAGCTACATCTGTAATTAAGCGTTCACTACACCATGGTATGGGTCCAATCTACCCAAATATGTAAACATCCAAGTAAAGTCCCAAAGGTCTAATACAAGTCTAAGAGATGTACACTAATCTATCTCCGAATACAAAAACTAGATAGTCCCAAATCAATGTTACTCCACCCGCTTTCCTTTCCGGTTATCGCGCTCCAAATCTAAGGCATTGCAAAACAAAGCAATGCCTCAGCAAGCTATACTTATGTAGGTGATCGCATTCAATTAAAGCTTAATAAAATCATGGTGATAGCATTTAATTAGAGCTTAATAAACTCACGTGGCGGTCTCTCATGGTAACAACACATTTTCCCTGGGAAATTAGGGAAGAACAATGCCATGACTGCTAGTGGTGTATGGGCGCTGTCAGTGGAAAGGGAACAATATTGTTACTGTGGGTAGACCTCCGTCGTTATAGATGTGCCCTTCATGTACCGTAATATCCACTTCACGACTTCCTAATGATCTTTGCCTAGATTTGAAAGAAATCTGCTCACGACTCCTACTGCATGAGTAATATCCGGCTTGTGCACACCAGTGCATACATCAGACTCCCAACTGCTAATGAGTAGGGAATCTTAGCCATCCTATCAGTATCATGTGGTGTTGAGGGACACATCTTCTTGCTTAATTTGAAATGATTGCCTAGTGGAGTGTTGATTGGCTTGGCACTCTCCATGTTGAACCTCTTGATTACTCGTTCAACTTATTTTTCCTATGACAACCACAACTTCCTTGTTTTTCTGTCACGTGTAATCTTTATCCCCAAAATCTACTGAGTTGACCCTAAGTCTTTCATGTCAGAAGACATAGATAACTCTCTCTTCAACCTACTGATCATGGTCCTATCAACATGTCATCTACATAGAGTAGTAGAATGACAAATTTACCCTCAAGTAATCTCTGGACGTACAAATACTAATCTGCAACTGTTCTTTTGAAACCTTAACTCGTCATGAATGAGTCAAACTTCTTATACCATTGTCTTGGTGCTTGTTTTAAGCCATAAAGACTTTTCTTCAACTTGCATAGTAGATGCTTCTTCTTTTTGACTTTGAAACCCTCTGATTGTTCCATGTATATCTCCTCCTTGAGATCTCCATGTAGAAAAGTTGTCTTAACACCCATCTGTTCAGGCTCCAAGTTGTGTCTTACCGCCAATCTGAGTATAATCCTAATTGATGTCATCTTCACTACTAGTGAAAAGATCTCGTCAAAGTCTATTCCTTTCATCTACTCAAAACCTTTGACAACCAATCGCTCTTTATACTTGACTGGTTCTCCATTGCCTCCTCTTTTCACCTTGAAGACCCACTTGTTCTTCAGTGCTCTTTTCCCCTTGGGAAGTATCACTAGCTCAAATGTCTGATTTTTCTTTAATGAGCTAATTTCTTCTTACACAGCTTGCACCCATTTGCCCTTGTCCTCATGCGCCAGGGCTTGTTGAAAATTCTCTGGCTCCCCCTCATTAGTGAGCATGATATATTCTGATTCGAAACATTTCTGTGATGGAATTAGAATATGTCCTTTTGTTAACATCTTTGGTTGAGCTTCTGCTTCAAGCTGAGGTGATGATTCAACATCTGATGTTATAACATCTTCTAGTATAGGGGACTGATGCTCCCCTTGCTCGAACTCCTCTGCCTCTGGTTCCATTTCTGGTGCAGCTTCTAAGTCGATTTGAATGGGTGCTGAATCTGGTACTAAAGCTAGAGTGCCAGTATCTTTAGCCTTTCTTGGATCTTCATAGAACTGATTCGCCTGAAATATTACATCTCTACTACGGATGATTCTTCGCGTCTCAGGGTCTTATAATCTGTATTCAAATTCTTCATCTCCATAACTGATGAAGATACATGGGGTAGATTCCAGGTCTAGCTTTTGTCTCATCTCTTTGGATACATGTACAAAAGCTCTGCACCCCAATACCCTTAGGTGTGCATAGGTCACTTTCTTGCTGGTCCACTTCTATTCTGGAACTTCGAAGTCAAGTGGTGCTAGTGGTGACCTATTGATCAAGTAGCATGTGGTCTTCACAGCTTCACCCCAGAATGGCTTAGGTAGCTCAACCATACTGAGCATGCATCTTACTCTCTCCACAATGGTTTGGTTCATCCTCTCAGCTACTCCATTGTGCTATAGGGTACATGGAACTATCTTCTCATGTCGAATGACGTGTGCTGCGCAATACGCCCTAAACTCTTTTGATGTGTATTCTCCGTCATTGTTTGTTCTGAGGCTCTTGAGCTTCTTTCCAGTTTGTTGCTCCACCATCGCATGGAATCTTTTGAAGCATTCAAATACCTGTTCTTTATTCTTTACAAAGTATACCAATACCCTCCTAAATGCATCATCTATAAAAGTTACAAAATATTTGTTCCCGCCCAATGACTCTACTTCCATGGGATCACATACATCCGAGTACACCAAACTCAAAATAAATAGTAATTGCATGGATTAAGAGCTATACCTTTGGCTAGTTTGATGAGCTACTTCTTTACAAGTATGAACAGACCTTTCTCTCCCATGTGGCCGAGTCTTCTATGTCAAAGGTTTGAAGATCCTTCATCCTCCACTATGTTAAGGCTGTCTTTAGATAGTACAATGTGCTGCATATGTGTCCTTTAGCACGATCATAGCGCCTTTCATCAATTTCCAGGTACTATTGCCAAAGTAGTTTGTGTAGCCTTGTTTGTCAAGAGCCGGGACTGATATCAGATTCAGTCTCAGTTCTTGTATGTGTTGCACATCCTTGAGTACTACTATGTAGCCTATGTTTGTCTTTATCTGCACATCATGGATCCCAACTATTCTTGAGGAATTGTCATTCCCCATCTTCACAGTGCCAAGTCTCCTTCTTTGTATGTGATGAAGAAGTCTTTGTGTGGAGTAGCATGATAGGAAGCTGCTATGTCTATCACACACTCTGCTTCGCTCTTGATTACGTGCAGGCATGACTCTTCCTTTGTAGTGAGCACTGCTATGTCCTGAGCAATGGAGACTATTGTCTCATCATTGTACTCCTTTGGCTTGCCATAACCCATCTCTTTCTTCAATTTTTGAGAATCTCTGTTCATATGCCCTAGAATGCCACAATGGTAACACTTGAACTGTCCTCTCGGTTGACTTTTTAATCTGTTGCGAGTCTGCGATCTCCCTCTTGACTTGCTCTTGCTCCTACCCCTTTGCATGTCTCTCCCAGTGTGCTTGTTTTCTATTACCAAGGCATGTGTCTGGTCTATGCCAACTTCTTTCCTTCTGTCTCCTCAATGAATAGCGTCTTTGACCATAGGCATGGTCAATTTTTCTTCTGGTGCTGAGTTACTGAGTGAAATTACCAGTGTCTCCTAGCTTTCAGGTAGTGAGCTCAGCAATAATAGAGCTTGCCATTCATCTCCAAGTTGTAATGCCACTGTTCCTAGCTGATTTACTATATTTTGAAATTCGCTGGTATGTTCAACCACAGTCATTCCACTCCTTAGCTTTAGATTAATAAGCCTTTTTTATCAACAAGGCCTTGTTTCGAACAGTCTTAGCCTGATACATATTCTCTAACTTTTCCTAGAGAATATAGGCATTTTCTTCTTGAGCAACGTGGTGAAATACGTTGTGATCAATTCACTGTCGGATCTAACCTATGGTTTTCTTATTCATTTTTATCTAGTCTTTTTCAGAAACTCCCTTAAGTCTTTTTCCATGATCATCTAAAGGACCATGAAGATCTTTGTAGTACAAAAGGTCTTCCATTCTAGGTTTTCACAGCGTATAATTAGTGGCGTTTAATTTTATCATGGCTCTAACCACGATATTTACAAAACTCGTCTCATCCAAGGTTTCAAACTTTATTTCTATATTTTCTAAGTAGAATTGGGAAGAATGGAGTGTACAAATGAGTCCAAAACAGTCAAAACCCTTAGGAAGGGTATTTTTCACAATTTTAGGGGTGCCCTAAATTTTCTGTTTCGGGGGTGTCCTTATCAATTTAGGTGGTACTGATTGAGCACGTAGGGGTGCCCCCTGTAATTTTGCATGGTTCTGTTTCAAACCGTAGATAGGGTGTCGTTATCAATTTTTTGGTCTGTATGTCGGGCGGTAGGGGGTGTCTTTATCAAACAGGCGTCTAAGTTTTTGGACACCTAATATAAAAGATAAAGTTCAGAAGAGAAAAAAAACCTAACCTTCTCTTCTCTCCTCTTAGTGCAGTGTGCGGCAGCTTGCTCAGCCGCTTCCCTTGGTTGAGGTAGCAATCTAAGCTGTTACTAGGTGCGTTGCTCTCCGGCAAAGGGTTTTTCAAGTAGATCATTCTCCGGGGCGGCTTTCTCGGATTGTACCATCAGTGGGTGATCCTCCATTATGATGATCTTCCGGCAAAGGTTTTTGAGAGTGTGGAAGTCTCCGAAGAGGTGGATCTTCTGAGATAAGTGTCGCCTTCCTTTTCGTTTCCTTTTTTTCTTCTTCTTCTTTCAGTTTCTGTTGGTAGTTGCCGACCGGCCAAAACCAAGCTTCCCTTTCCTCCTTTTAGGTCTGTATAAGGGTTTTCAATCAACTTTTCCACTAGCTGGCCGAAAACCCCTTTCCTCTCTTCTTTTTTTCTCTTTCAAATCTACCGACAATGGGGGTTTCTGGATGATTTTTCTACCAACTGGCTAAACCTTTTTTCCCCTTCTTTCTTCTTCTTCTTCCTAACGAGGAGATCGTTGACCTGGAGTCTTTTTCTCTCTCCCTCTGTTCCGGCTACAGCAACAAGGGGTTCCAATCGGGTTTTTCTCTGGTCGACCAGAACCCTATGTAATGACTCAAATTTTTCAATATTATTATATCACTTTTACAATCACGATCAATCATGATGTTTGGTTTGTTTATTTTGAAAATTAATATACGGTTAAATCACCTAAATAAATGGTTAGATGTTTTAATTTAATTAAAATATGAAATAAAGGAATTTGTGAGCAAAGTCAGTGTAATTAGATTCTACACTCAAAATGGAATCCAACCCCTCAAAGAACACTAAAAACGGAGCTTGTATGACAAAGTTATGGACGTTTAAAGACCAAAGATAGTTTTGTAATTTAAACTTAAAAAACGAAAAAGACTTGAAAATGCAGGGGGTCGTACCATCATGCCTGTATATAGCCGTAAGGAGCGGCGGCACCGCCATTGGGCAACACTGCCTTTGCAGGCTATAAAGCATGCTTTTCCCCTCCTCTCCGATCATGTTTTCCAGACTACTTTGTGCTAGGGTTTTCGGCAAAAATCGAAAAACCCTCCTTCAGTTTTCCCTGCAAATTTCGACAACGGCCAGGCCTTTCCTTTGGGCCATCCATTCCCTTCTCTTCTCGTCCCCATTTTCCCCCTGGAATCACCAAAAAATGGGTCTCTCCCCCCCTCGTATTTTTCGGCGACCTGGGATGCAGGCAAAGGAAAAGGGCACCGCACCACCAGAAAGAGGGCATCTCTGACTACCTAAGTAAGCCCCATCTCCCTCTCTGTCTCCCCTTCGTCGTTCCCCTAGAATTAGGCCGGATCTAGCATTTCCCGGCCAGAGAATCAGTCAAGGAAGACGAGTTTGTTCCAGAACCCTCACCCGGCTATCCTAGGGGCGTGGTGTGCGACACGCGCCTGGGGCACGGTCCCTGGCACCAGGGTGCGCAAGTGCCAGAGAGCAATGATATGCACGCACCCATGCCAAAGACACGTCCAGCGACACCATCCAGGACGAGCACCCTAGCGCGTAGCTCGGGTATGTGCACACATGCAAACGCGATCCTTGTTCGACCAGGACGCACACGCGTCCTGGGAACCATGACGCGTGGGCCCGGTATGGACAAATATGGTTCGTCCGTAGGTTAGCAACACTAAAACTGCAATTACGGAGGCTATATAAGTCTAATTGACGATTTGAAAGAATCGTTGTGTCCGTATTGATGACGTAGACCTAATGAGACTATACAAGTTCGGGTTAGAGGCATATTTCATATGACTATAGTCTAAACCCTATAGAGATTGCATAGATCTATAGAATCAAAGATGATCAAACTTTATAGATTGATTTGTTGGGTCTATTAGGAGACCAATATGCCTAGATCCACTCTAAGTTACAGACTTGTTCTAGGCATCAAGGACAGGTGACCTGGAGGTCTGACTAGGAAATCGAACCGTTCAATGACACAATCTTGATGACATGAAAGAGATTAAAGGCAATCTAATCATTAGATGTTAATAGTATACGTGAGATCTAGCCTAAAAGCGTATTAAGAAAGGACTTATAGATTCTAAAAAGCAGATCTAGCCGTTAATCTAAGTAATGATCCATAAAGGTTGGAAAATAATACTTGAATCCTTGTTATTAATTTATATTCAAGGTTTCACAAAGGTAACTCAGGATTGAGTAATGAAGAATACAATTTAAGGAACATCGAGGTAGGTAGTCTAATACTATTATATTTTTAATGCATGTCCAAATGTACTTAATTTGTAGGTAGTCTGAGACTACTAAGTTTTTAAATGCTTACACAAAAAGGAATTACTGATGTTTTAAATGGAAAGCTCTTAAATTTATACATATTGCATGTCGTGTTTTCAAAATAGTAATATCAGATCACCTACTAAGTATGAGGAATACTCATCCAAATATATTATTTTTACAGATTAGCCCAAAAAGGCCAAAAAGGATTAGAAGAGACCCCAGGACATGTTGGTGTCACGATCAAGTAAAGAAGGAAGAGACACGTATGAATGTAAGTAGACTCTTTACCTTTTGGACATGTATCTGTAATTATTATAGTTGGACTGTGCACTGTGACTGGATAGACCTGGGAAGACATTTATGGTTTTCTTCATTTTTCAGAATTTTCTTATTCATCTTGAAAGAAAATGACACTCGGGGTTTTCAAAATTGAATTTAAAATAAAAGATTTTTTGCTGCATTGCATTGTTTTCCAAAATTGATTTCAAATAGGGATCGATCCCGCTTTAGGAATTAGTTATTGCATTTAAAAATGCATGGGAAAACCTGGGTCATCACACCCTCATGCCCCTCCTTATTTTGATTTTTTCGGCGAGAAGTCTTACCAGAGAATGGTTCTCCAACTTAGGCAAAGTCTGATCTTGGGTCAGTTTCTGATAGACTGATCTGGATCGCTCGATCTAAGTGATCTGGGTCGTTATCCGAACGATCTGAGTCATTCGATGGTCAAGCGATCTGAGCCCTCCAATCTAACGTTTTCCTATGATTTGGGTTTACACTCGGCCTGGATCTGAACAGGATCTGGCCCAGGATTGTCTGTGTCCAAACGTAGTCTGGGCTTGGACTTGAGCTAGGCCGCACCTGGGCTGGTTCTAAGCGTTGATTTGGGCCGTACTAGGCCCAAATCTGGACATGGATCTGGGCCACTCCTGGTCCAAGTCTAGATGTGGATCTGGGCCGCACTTGACCAGATTCCAAACGCAGATCTGGGCTGCTCCTGGCCCAGATCTAATCTATCTCCTGCATTGCTGGTACTGTTTCTGACAATCTTCTTCTGTGTTCACTTGCTCTGATACCACTTGTTAGGCGCAGTAGTTAGGATCCAAATCATACAGAAACGCAATCACACACAAAATACAAAAAGGGTTTACATGGTTCGGCTATGTATAGCCTACATCCACGAGAGGAGGAGAATATCTTCACTATGAGAAAGGATTACACGCGTTCTATTCTAATGATTTTGGCTCTTCCTCTGGTCTTATTTATAGAGGCTAGAGGTGGTGAAAAGTTTCCTAGTAGGATTCTAATCCTACTTTCCTTGTCCATCTCTAATTAGGACTCCTAATCAAATTAAGATTACATTTAACTGACTTGCCTGCAAAATCTTCGGGCGTGATTATGGGGATGGACTCCATCAATTACTAGGCGTAGATTTGATAGGTGGGAGGTGAAATGGTGCTTTGCACCTGTGTCAAGAATCCAATCCTCTTGATTTCTAGTTTCTGATCCTTGATGAGATGCAATGCGAGCAGTAGGCTGTTGTTCATTGGACCCACTAAGGAGACACAACAATTTGAGGCATTTGTCTGTAGGATGACCGACCTTTGTGACCGAACTGACTCCCCAATCTTGGTCGTGCATAATTGGGATTATAAGCACATTAGGATGGAACTTTATTGGTGCTACAACTAGCACCTTTGCAAAAATTTGTATTGTTGAAAGAAGTACCTTTACCACGACCCTTGAGTGAGGCTTTGTGTGCTATGTTTGCTGCATGCAGATTTCGTGACTAACAAGCATTCTTTGAAGATTAGCATAGGTAGATGGTGGGGATCAGTTAGAAAGTGCTACAACGATGTAACTAAAATCTAATTCCAAGTTCTTCTCAACAGTAGCATTGAATTGCTATTGATGGAGTGGATGTCTTGCGAGTGCCAAGGTATCGCTGATCATCTTGGCATTACTAAGAAAAGTGGAGATTGACATATCACCCTTTTTCATACTTTAGAATTGCATATGAAGCTAAACTATTTTCGGTTCATTTAGAATTCCATAAGATTGATCGAATAAAAGTCCCTGCATCTGCGGTGGATTTTACACCAACGAACATTGGAATAACTTCTTTGAACAATCTAGCAATGATAAAGATTAAGGTCTGCTGATCATGACGACGCCAGCAGAAAATCTGGGTCTGCTGTTGGTGAGCCATTTAGATCGATTGAAAGAAATGGTGCTGGTGTTCAAGAGTACCATCAATATATGGTAGAATCTCCTGATCGTGGAGAACTGGGGAGAACTGCAGCTGCCATAGGATGTAGTCGTCTAGGCTTAACTTGAGAGTGACGTACAGAAGTAGGCTCCCATATTGAATAGTGAAGGAGAAGCTAACAGAGATAAAGCATTGATTTTGTTTGCAGGTTGAGACGCGGAGAAGATGTTGGTGGACATAGAAAATCAATCGAAAAACAATAGAAAGAGGAAAAAATAGCATAATTCAAATGGATTACTTATTGTGCGAGTCGATTTGTATTGTGTTTATAGAGGTATAGAGTGTGAAGTTACAAAATTGACACTGAGATGAATACGTATTTACATAATTTACTCCCTTCACAAGGAAAATGCTATGTCTTTGATGATGGTAGAAACCTTACTTGGCATATCATGGTGGAAAAGGCGTGCATACTAAAAGAGGGGAAAGAGTGAACGCACCTTTTCTCATGTATAGTAGAACCATTTTCTCCTTTTTATT
This sequence comes from Warburgia ugandensis, assembly GCA_035236585.1. Classification (NCBI taxonomy): domain Eukaryota; kingdom Viridiplantae; phylum Streptophyta; class Magnoliopsida; order Canellales; family Canellaceae; genus Warburgia; species Warburgia ugandensis. The sequence goes on from CP141139.1 coordinate 35,724,257, forward strand.
ACCTAAGTCCAATGCAGTTGGATGATCTTAACCAGTTGTTTTGGATCTTTGAAAAAAATTAATAACAATAGGTGCCTATGATTTTTAACCTAAAGAAAAAGAGGTCATCCTTGTGCATAAAGCTCCTCACATGTGCAAGGTCTGGAGAAGGGCGAAAAACAAAGGGCCCATAGTATGGAGCCTTACTTTGCATTGCAAGAGGTTGCTTTCATGCCTTGAATCCTTGACCTCAAAGTCACATGACGACACTCTATTGTTGCACCAAGGCTCCCCATTTATTATTAACCTAAAGAAACTCAGGCTAAATCCATTCAATCGACATAAAATTTGATATCTAGCCTATCTAAGCCATTTCTAACATGATAAATGGGTCATTATCATCATCATCATCAAGATCTTATCCCAATTAGGAATAAATGGGTTAGATCTAAAAAAGATTTACTCCATGTGTGAAAAAAGAAACTTGTAATCTCTTGTATTTTTACCATGAGGGTGTTATAGTCATGTGGGTCGCACGTGAACCCTTGGCTTACAGGCACCTGCAGTTCAGCCACCGAATCATCAATGATCATAACCTCGAAATTACAGGTCCCATTTCCTTGCACTAAATATTTCACTTCATTAACGTGCAGGTGAATCCAGAGTAAGGAAAGGCTTCTCAAGCCAGAATCTCAGAAGCCAAAAAAGGGAAAAAAGGAAAACTCCATTAGAAAAGAAAGTTAGGAAAAATTCTCCCTCAACTGGCACTCTTAAAAGACAGGAGCTTCAAAAGCCTTAACAAAAATATCTGCTTTTGCTTTTCAGAGGAAAAAAAAAATGCCTTAAACAAAATATCCTCTGTAAAAGAAGAAATATCTACTAAACAAAACACAGCCAATCATCTTTTTGGATAAGATTGCAGCAGGTATATGTACATTGCCACGAGAAAAGTAACCCAGAAGGCATGAAGTCTCTGGTTTGCTTAGGACTGCCAGCACCCCCCTGCTCCGAAAGGGCTTCTTCATGGATAGAAAGGAGCCCCAGCCTCCACCTCATAGACACATTACAAGGAAACCGTCATTCACCAAACAAGCAACTCTCTAGAAGAAGAAATAAATTTCAAGCCAGGGCCAAAGGATTTGGGGAAGCCATTACAATCTCCCAAAAGAAGAGAGGACAAGAAGCAGATTCATCCAACAAAAGCAGTGGCAACAATGAGGATGACGATCAGATTCCCCAAGTGGTCTTTGAGAGGATGATAACTAGAATCTTGTTTTTCGTCGGAATGCCAATGATCTCTGGTGTTGGATTGCTTTACTTGCTTGGTGTCTTGAAGGAACAAGGTGTATGGGATGTACCCCTCTGGTTTCCTTTCTTAACCACCTTACTCGCCTTCGGTACATCGGCGTTAGGGATTGCCTATGGAACCCTGTCAACTAGCTGGAATGTAGGGAAGAAGGGGTCTTTGCTGGGATGGGAAGAAGCTCAACAGAATTGGCCTGAGCTATGGAGAGAGGAGGAGAGCCAAAGATGAACAACAGAGTAATTTTTATGTGCTTCTCGTTAATTTTGAAGACAACCTCTTCATCTATACGTGTAAAAAGTTGGATGTCATTTTCCTATGTTAAAGCATAAAGAAACATCAAAGTATTTGCTGCTATGATATCTGGCTCCTTTGTATTGGTACCAGCCATGAGCTTATTTTTGGAATGCTCTTTTTCTTTTTGCCTTCCAGTTTATTTCTTAGGCTGTTGAATAAGGATAGAGAGATGAGGAGCTTACTAGCAAGCGGGATTAGAAATATCAGCTCTCAAATAAGAGGGCATACCAGGGCAATGAGAAATTGTACAGTATGTGCAAACTAGTATTATACAACGTGCCGAATTTTTTGGTGGATCGATCCGGACTAAAATTACGTGCTTTGGATGACTAATTACCATGTTTTGGAACAATTGAACAATCCTAAATGCAGTTTAAAGATACTATCTTTGCTGGATCTGACGGGCTGAAAACTATGTATTAGACAAATGGGTCCAGTACATAATTGAATAATCCTAAGTTTAGTTTAAAGATATTATCTTAGCTGGATCTGAAGAGCTAAAAACTATGTATTGGGCAAAGGGCTCTACATCGAAGGGATAATACAAACAAGACGTATGAAGGATGCTGGCCGACTCTAATCTGCTGAAAAATGATTCCAGCAATAGTTGAGAGATGTTTCCAACATAAGCGAAGTTGGAACATCAGGAATCACTTGTGGCATAATTTTTGGGCTACTTTTCTTTTTCGCGACACAAGTTATGGGCTACTAAGAAAAAAGTGCTTCCTACCATAAAGATAGTTCAAAGAAAACAGAGATGGAAGCTACTTGGTACATATCCTCATAGTATAACTGAGGGTTGGGATGACAATAAGGCAGATCAAGGCATATTTGTGGTCGCCCTTGACCTTAACGCTAATACTTTTATCCTGCCACTGAGCTGACCCTAATGCTTGAGTCATAGATTTCTAACTTTAACATTGTTCAGGTTAAAATTTCTTACTCCAAACACTTAACCTTACGACTCAATTCCTATCGAGTGCCCTACGAGGCCCTCCTACACATCCACATCCTACAGCAAACAAGAACATAATTTCGACTTTGTATGCCAAATAAAATGTCCACAACGAATTGATTCATTGACATAAGATGAACAAAAGTATGTACATAAGTGATATGCATCACTCCTATTCCTATCCTAAAAATTTCATTTTCTTATAACATAAAATACCTTCTTCTTTTTTTATTAAAAAGCTATGTGAGGGATAGTCAACAATGATGTTTGGGAATGGTAATGGGCATCTTGGGCGGCACTGACCCTAACCTTGACCAAATTGGCTCCCTATTCTTTAATTCAGGTCAAGAGTATCCTGCCCTTGCACCGAACCTTATGGGTCACAATTCAGGGACCTGACCCATTGCCATCTCTTCACGAGGGAACACTCAATTGATGCTTTCTTGTATGTTGACTAATTTCGAAGAAAGCTCATACTTATTTAAAGACAACAATCTCCAAACAAACTAACAAATTATGAAGATTTTTTTTTTTTTACTTTTTCGAATGTTAAACCCACTCCAATTTACAGCTTTGAACCCTGATCGTCCAGTTGAGAGACTCCCTGTGCCACTGCGCTGTAAGGCTTTGGTGCAACCAACTACCAAAAATTTGTGTATTACCAAAGAAGCATTTTGAAGAATAAGCACTAGAACACAAGATATAACATGCAATAACTCGGTCTACTACGCATTTTCAGGCGACTGTTAACTTTTCCAGCCCTGCTAAGAGATCTTTGGCGCAGCCCTGGAAACAAAAATGACCAGAAGGCCTACGGCAATCTTGTCTGGCCAGCTCGCCAAGCCTCCACTACCAAGCATGAAGCAAGTTCGACCAATGAACTACAAGAGCTGAGGACGATCTGCAGCGTGCACGAACTCATTAATCATGTGAACGAGAGACGTCTCATCCTGTGATGGTCAAGTAGAAGCTGCATACTAGAACAAAACCAAATGGAATGAGCTCAATTTTTCAGAGCTATCAAAACTGTAATGTGCAATAGTTTGGACACCCTAAATCTTTTTTTCTAGTTTTAGCAAGTATCTATTACGGCATTACTTCTGAGTCCTGTCCTTCTAAAGTCTTTTGGAGACTAACATCTTCGAATATAAAAGGCCAAGGCTAATCAAACCAACAAATCTCTATAAATTGGATGATTTTTTTAGCATAACCAAACAGAAATTACAATACACGGAGATGGATTCTCCCATTTCAACGTAATCAAAATTGAATGCTTTACAAGTCGATGGAGAGAAATACAAGACAAAATAAGGAAAGTGGAAACCAGCAGGTTTATCCTCACCTAATTAAGCCAGCGGACAACTCCATCTTCTTCACTCACCATTGCTAGAATCTCAATGCGAACATCCAACACAGCCTGTATTTCAAAGCGACCAGGTTAAAATGATGAACCTTACTTTGCTTCCGAAGGTTTTGAGACAAGGTCCAGAAAATGGCTAGTGTGAGCACAGATGTGTCTTGCAGTAGCATGAACATGGTTCAAGATGTTTAGTCTGTTAATGTAGGTAATTGACAAATGGAGAGCACTCTAATCATATCAATATTCTTCATCTCTTCATTGCAAAATAGCCAGGACAGGAATACAATTGGCACTAATCTGACACACAAAATACAAAGAAGGGTTATGATAGTTCCACCTCTCTCTGTGATGATGACTGTAGTTTCAGGGAAACAAAAACATAAAATGGTGGCTAGGCAATTAATCTGAAAACACAAGCAACAGGTCATGAGTATCATTTCACTAGAAAGAAATACAATAATAACTCTCACATGTCTTTAACCCTATCACATCCTCCAAAAATAAGCACATCACCATAACGGTTGGTGTCTCGTATGCATGTGAGAAACCAATCAAGAGTCTTATAAATGCATTTCTCATGTATACAAACCACTAGAAGGTTTAGATTTTTCATGTAGGCCATAGCTACCAGTCTAAGAAAAAGCAACAAGTTTTGTTCGCAGAAAAATTGCATTTTGAAAAAGTCAACCCTTAACTTGCTGCAAATGTTGAGTCATTTCATCAAGTGCTTCCTGGAAAAGAGATCCAGGCACTTCGCCAAATGATGAAGCAAGTTAGACTTTGCTTTGAGATGATTGACCACCACATGATAACCTCTTGTTTAACCTTGGTGACTGAAGGGCATATGGAGAAAGGAGGACGGCGAAAGCAAGGAGAGAGCAGACACTATCAATATTTTGTCAGGAATCCATAATAGAGCCCGACCACAACAACCGAATTTATTATCTTCATACATAAGGATAATAGATTACCTAGTAGAAAATATTTTAAAATTTTATCCCAAACCTCACCCTTTTATATGGGTCCTAAAGGGTATAAATGAAGTAGAGGGTCAGGCTCTCCTTTAATGCTCTCCATATATAGAGTGATGTGAAATAAATTTGTAAGTGCAGACTGACTTCTCAAACATCATTACTTGTGCTACATCCTGCGGCCTTGTCCTCAAGAGAGGGCTTTTTTTTTTTTTGAAGTCGCACAATGCATGCACATTGTGCTTAAGAGAGTTGTCAATATTATGGATGACATTTCTAGATTTTAGTAACACTTTCGACGTTTCTTTGCTATTTGCAGAGATGATAATCAATCATGGATGGGCCAGATACATAATTTATTTCTGGAGTGAATCCATTGGTGGGCAATGGCATGTACTTATCTTGGCGTAGAAAGGGAAAGTTGTGTTCGACATGTTGCTGTTTCTGTTAACCACAAGTACGATAGAAGAATATTTCATAACAAAAATGTATATGCTCATAGGATTTTCTTGGAAACGAAGACTTGTAAAGTATAATTCATGAGCTGGCTCCTCAAATGTGCCAGCTTAGCACCTAAAGGCAATTTGATGATTTGTAGGTTGTGTTAGATGCCACAAAAGAAGGTCTATCTCCAATTTAGTGGTGAATGTAATCTTTGCAGAGATCTTAATGCAAGAAAGGTTTATAAGGGTTGAAATTAGGGTTTTAAAGGAAAACATTTCAGCAAGTTCTAGGAGAAAAGCTTACTGGTTTTGATGTGCTTCTTAACCAGATCAATTCTTCTAATAAACCTTTGAACTTTGTTTGTCCAACCAAAAGTGAAAGTACAACCACAAACAAGGAGAAACAGTCCACACATGGACAGATGTGAAAGGAGAGAAGGAGAAGAGCATGAAACCAAGAGAAACCTCAATATAATTCATTCATCAAAAAAAAAAAAAAAACTTAATCACTTTTACACACGTGTCACTTTTCTTGTCCCTCCAGAAGACTGACAAAAGACCAATATAATCTTCACAGAAGTGAGAAAAAAAATATTTAACCATGGCACTATATAAAGGCATCCTAAAACATGACAAAACACTTAAAAGGGCCTAGAAACTTAGACAACTTAAAGTTAAAAGAAAAAACTAATAATGCTCGAGTGAGCCGAAACTTCAGCCCTTTGCTTTCTTCTTCCTTATTTTGTAGTTTTTGAGTATGCTAATGAAAGGATGAAATACTGCTCCATCATATGGCCCCACTTAAAAAGAACTCATCCTCAAGTTAGGCTACACGATTTGGAGATCTATCATGCCTTCACCCTTGAATACAACTTTAAAAAGCAATCAAGTAGTCCATGAACTTGTAAGGTACTATCTTGTCAACATTGCACTTGATTGGCGGAAAGTCATCCCATATATTTTGTTAGACCGGCAGTTGTTGCTCTCCAAGGGGTGGAGTTCTGCTACTTTCTTCAACAAAATCTGATGTTCGCAAGATCTCTTAGAGTTGTAACTTTCAGTAAGTCCTTCCAATTTGTCAAACAACTCTTTTTGTCACAAACACTACCTTTCAAGTTCTCTTTCCCACTAGAGAATTTCTTACATGAAATCCTCCACTGATTCAGTAAACTCGTAAGAAGCACTTTCAAGGGCCATAGCTTTGACCCCAAAAAGTGCAAGAAACTGTGTGAGGGATTGAAACCAGGGTTTTGAAAGAAAATTTTCAGCAAGTTCTGGAGGAAAAACCTGCCGGTTTGAAGTGCTTCTTAACCACAAATCAATTCTTCTAATAAAGCTGTGCACCTTATTTGTCCAACCAATGGCAAAAATTCAACTAAAAATAAAAAGAACTAATCCATGCTGGGACTAGAAGTGAAAAGAGAGAAGGAGAAGACCAAGAGGAAACCCAATCTTGATCATTCATCAACCAAAACTACACAAAAGGAAGCAGTAATCACTTTTATAGACATAGTGTGTCGTCACTTTTCTTATCCCTCAAGAAAACTATGACAAAAGACAATGAAAATAGCCTTCACTTAAGCAAAAAAATTACATAACCCTGGCCCACTATATAAAAACAATTCAAAACATGACCAAACACTTAAAATAAGGCCTACAAACATAGACAACTTAAAAAAATAAATAAATAAACCCTAAAAGACTCCATTGAACTTAAACTTCAACCCTTAGTTTTCTTCTTCCTTGTTTTGTAACTTTTGAGTATGCTAATGAACAGATGAGATGCTCCTACATCATATCTCCTCTATGGGGCTCCTGTACAGGTAAGAGGGAAATTACTACGAAAGGTTTTTTCTAACTATTATCTTGCAAACATTGAGGAAAGAACACAACAGGGTAACATGGGTACCCTCATTGAGAAGCCAGATTTAATAGAACTCTCAACATTATCATGTTAACCTATGTTGTGCATTGCCTGATACCTCTCAATTGTTCTCTAGGAAGTCAAGATTTGTTTTTTAAGTGAGCATAGAATTTCTATCCGTTAGGATGTCCCGGCTAAGGAGACACACCATTTGGTCTCCTCCATCACAGTTCTCTAATGACCACAACCTATCACTATTGAGGGAGTTATAGTGGAAGATAACAATTTGGTTACACTAGCTTATCCTAAATGAAGATAATGAGGCTGCAGTCCTAATCTTGAAGTGTGCTAGAAGCTTTGGAATTATAACAGCTTCAAACATTAATTGTAGCAGAGATGACCAGAATGTGTTAAATGCAGGATAAGGTGGGTCTCCCTTGGAAGTTAGGCCAATGACTACAACGATGACGTCAATTCGTTGGCTTTGACAATCCTATACATTTGAGGTTCCAATAGCAACTTACTAGGAGTCCCTAGAGACCTGGTCTCAAATTACTTTTCTTTCGGATCTAGATTGTTGAGAGTGCTTTTCTTTTGTGCTCTAGCTCCAGCCTGCCTTTGTGTTCTCTTGGGCTTTTGCTTCAATAAGTTGTGTTTTATCAATCAAGACATATATTGAGAGTTAGACATAATAAACAAGGAAAACAGAAGCAATGGCATATTATATGGAGCAAAGCTTAGTTGTCAATGCTAGTAATGTACCAGATGGTACACCGGTATCCCGGGTTTCACTCACAAAACCCGTACCAAAAATGGGTAATACCAGTCCTGGCCAAATACCAGGCAATACTGGTCTATAACGGCTATGGCGGGCTGTACCAGCTGGAAAGAGACATTTCATTCCAGTATTTAGTTTTTCTTTCTAATTGCGGTTTTTCATTTAAATTCCTGAAATAACCATCAAATAAGCAGTTTTATGGGACAAAACAAGGGGCAAACATGTCATTTACAGTTCCCCTCCATTATTTGCTAAAAGGAAATGACTTCCTCCCCTTTTTCCAGACGAAACCCTACGGCATATGAAGAAGATAATGTTCAGTTCATCAAAACCCAAAAACAGTCGAGTATTTTTCATGCAAAAACAACTACAAGATTTGCCTTCATTTTTTAGGTTTTTTTGGGAGATTTGGAGGACAGCATTTCCTCAACCACTGAAAAATGGCGCCTTCTCTGTTCATGCAAAGAAGATGACTTCATGGCTTCTATTCTGGCATTTTTCCAGCAAAGAGGGTTAAATGGAGTTTGTCATGCAAAATGAACCCCAAATGCTTCTATTTTTGCATGACTTAGTGATATCTTTTGGACGATTTGAGGATAACTCCTCTTTGCAACTCGTCTTACGTTCCAGTGAAGAAGACAGAGACAAAGACCAACTTCCTGTTGTTCAGTGGCTCGGTTTGTGCTAGATTTGGAGTGGCTTTGAAAATTTTCTTCTTCTGCAACAATCATCAGCCATTTGTTATTGGTAAGATCGACCCTTTGGAGTTTTGTCGTATGATTTCACATATTTTCAGTTGTTAGAACTACTGTTTGGGCATGTTTACTGTTAATGTTATTGTTGTGTTCATCTATGTTGTCAATGGAGTGGCCAGTATGCTCCAATTGTTGTTTGTGAATTTCCGATGGTTTGGTGAAGAATTTGAGAGTGACAAGCTCCGAAATTTTATTCCTTTTGGCCTACTAGAAGTGGCTGGTGCATTTGCTGTTCTCTTTTAATTTTATACTGGATTCTTTTGATGTGTGCTTATTTTTCCTCTTTTTATGCATTTTTCCTTTTTAAATTTTCCTAAAATTTTAGTTTTTTTAAGCATTTTAAATTATTTTATAATTCATACCGATCAATACCAACAAGTATTGACCATCCCGCCAGTACATCCTAGTTGGAGGCCCCAAACCAGTATGTTGACCAGTACAGGATTGACAATTAAGATACATATTGGTTAGCCAACAAATGTTCGGCGCAGTTGGTCGCAAACAACTTAGCATCTCCCTCAAAATATGCTTTGTCGCAGGTTCGAATTGACCCTTTCCCCTTTGGTCAAGAATTAGATTTAGGAGTTCGTGTGAGTGATTTGCTTTGTATTTCTTCACTTTTAACCCAAAAAAAAAGAAAAAGATACATATTGGTTAGCCTTACCAATATGCTACTGGCAGCAACGTGTTTACACTTTGTTTTCATTATCAGCTTTCTTTTTCCTTTAGTAACATGGCTCTTGGTATTGAGTATCAGTCACTGGATGTCGCCATTGGCTGGGATCCATGAGGTGTAGTAAAACCTATTGTAAATCAGGAAGTGGCATTCCAATATGGCATCAGTATTAAAGCCCTGCAATGTTATACTTTGACTTTAAGAAACTATTTGTCCCTATTATAACCTTTAAACAAGTGTACTTCTAAGAAAGTAATATATATTTCCAACTTCAAGATTGGTCCTAACTATCAACCAAAACTAGTGATACTTTTCAACAGTATATTAATCAGTCCATCCTGATAACCCTAGAACACTTTTCTTTGAGGATTAAAAACAGTTAAGAGGAAAGAGGCCAAACTGTGAAAGAACAAAACTACACTGTAAATACCCCACGAACAATATTCCACCCCACTAGAGTGCTACAAGTCACCCAGTTTTAGTGGGAAAATTACCATTTTTTTTCCTTTGTGTGGTAGACACACACACCCGTCAGTCTCGAACCCTGCTCACCCAGGGCAGAGACAACTCCTTGGGCCACTGCACCTGGAAAGCTTTAGTGTCGAATGGAGCTCCTTAAAATGTCACTTGTCAACTAGCTGACCCAAAAATGCATGTAGCAGTCACAGTCTGAACTCAAGCCAGCAGATACTTGATATCAGACTCCCTAAACTAGTAGATCTCTTATCATTAAGCAAACTCCAATGAAGTGCATTAGGCTAACACCAAAGAAGGATAAGAAAATCCCCTAAAATAGAACCATGAGAAAATAATTACAAGTCGGTGATCTGTTAACCATGCCAAGTGAGTCTTACAGTCTCACTTCCTAACAAGAGAGTCCTTGTCTACTCAGCAGCTCCTAGGATATGATTAAGGGCAGAATTTCTCTGCATAAATGGCAAATTTCATTAATGACATTTGCAAGTAACCAAGGTCCCGGTCTAGTTGTTGTTGTTATCCAAGGTATTATATTTGCAATATCACCTTCCGCCTGTAGTAACCAGCCAAAGCAGCCTTGAAGATGTGAAAGAGTGGGAAATACTCTCATTCCAATTTTTCCATTGACTTGGGAAGGCCTCAAAGGCCTTAGAATCCTTATCTATGGGATTATGAAGGGCACCATTTGTAGCAGTCAGACTCAAGCTAACAAGAGACCCAGCATCAAAACTGAGTTAAACATCTTTAGTTACTGGAAAATCATCTAGCTGACATACCCTCTGAGGATGTATGATTCAAGGCAACGGCATCCCAGTTGTACTAAAGATTTGGCTAAACTTGCAAACTCCAATATTCCTTGCAAATATACTCTATCATTTTCACTTTGGCAGCAAATCAATTGCCTCAGTGCACCCTGTCGCTCTTCAAATATTCCTCTTTTTTCTTTTTCCACGACTGCAGACCATCATAAATGTGTAATGTAGCCCATAAGGTACTTCTCTTCATCCAAAGTAGACCTTTAGACGACCCCAAAAATAAATCCATTACAGAAGTAGGATACCAGACCTTCGCACCCTCAGTCTATTAAGATGCACAAGGAGGTGCTTTGCCAATTCCTCTTTTAACAAACGGAATATCCATTGACAATAATTTATTTGGATTTTAGCTATGATTCAGGGACATACATAAAAATTGTCTGACATGCTTGTGTCCGTGTCAACACATATGGACACATCCGTGGAGATATCCAAACCACATCCCTTGTTTTTAGCATGTCTGATATGCTTGGGCTCTGCTAAAGCTGTTATGCAATTCTGTCTATAATTTCTTAATGAAATACACTTAACTTGATGCTTTTCTGTTATGGAATTGCAGCTTATATTGTTCAGTAGTTTGACTATGAGTTCCTATTTCAGTGTTAACGCAGCTAGTAAGCTACATAATAGTTTGCTAGCCGTTGCATTCCTACAAACCTATTGATTTCAGTCCTGTTTACAGAATTTTTAATTAATGGGCAGTACCTTAATGCTTTCCTGTTACAGAAATGTACTGCTGTACTTTTCAATAGTTTTATGGTAAGTTTCTATATGTGCTAACACTAGTAAGGTAAACAATATTTTCATGGATAAACCTTTGCTTTATGCTTCCCATTTTAGAACTGTAGCTTTTAATTTTTAGTAATTTGAATTCAGTTTCTATTTCTATGTTAGAAGAGTAGTAAAGCTACACAAGTTATCACTCCTGTAACCCCGTTTTCAATGTTTTAATGAACAAAACTTCTATGCTTCATGAGCTAGTAAGCATTACACAAGCTAAGCTTTATTTTTTGAAGGCTTTAATTCTTCTCTGTTCATTCATCTGTAAACACCATTTACAGGCTAAACAGCACACAAATTTTAAGCTACTCATTCATCTCACTTTCAGTTCTATTCGAATGTTCTCTCCTAAACACCTTCGGCAAGTTAAGCTTAATTATTTTACAGTTTCTTTTCTTCTTTACACTAGCTGAGATTCCCTTTATTTTATACACATTTTCTTCTCTACACCAGATAAGCTTTAGAACAGCACTATTTTCTTCTATCTGTTCTCTCCATTCATGGACCATATGCAAGCTTTATTTTCTTCCCTCCACAACAAGCGTAACTTCTCTCTATATTAATTTATTTATTTACTCATTTATATGCCATGTCCCCATTTAAGAACAACTAATCATATTGGGGTCCGTGTCCACAGATCATAGGATTTTAGCATATGACATGCATTTGACTCGTCAAGAACTACCATACAACTGATAGCCCTTCTTAAAACACAAATGACAAAGTCAGTGGCCTACTAACAGAACGAAAACTGAAAACTTATGGATATGTAACCTACATTCATTTATCTGTCAAAATTGAGATATAACACTGCTCAACTCTCTAAGCAATTGTAAAAGAAGCACTCAGCTTGTCAACTGTCATCATCATCATCCAGGCCTCATCCAGATTAGGGGTCAGCCAACCATATCTTGTTCCTCGATGCCCCTCTTTCAAGTGTCATTGCTTCATTTAGTCCAAAAGTTTTTAAATCTTTTCTCACCACTTCTATCAATGCTCTATCCAACTGACAGCTTGTCAGGTGTCAGTCTCAAAAGAAAAAAAAAAAAAAAAGCATCCCTGCATTCTTCACTTTTATCTCTTGTAGTAGTTGTTGTTATTCATCATGAAACTTCGCATTCTACCTTCAGATATTTATCTGATGTATTTCGAGCTAGTAGCAATTACAGCACCTTAATCAGCATAAAGTGACAGAGGAGTTAAAGGAATTAATAAAAATTTAGGAGCATGGAGGCACAGTACTTTCTTTCAAGCTTTGCAGGATCACATACTAAGTTATCCATTCATGGACCATATACTTCAGCAAGGAACCATGGCATCTAGTTCCATGCAAGAAATATTTTCAATAGAGAACCACATATGGTGAACCTAAGAACTCCAAGACATAAGAACAGATGCAAGTTCATAACAAAGAAAAATGTGAAGGGAAAAAATAACTCTTATACAGAGAAAATTTGTTACAAAAATTCACCATATAAATTTTATAAAAATCATCAAAGTGAATGTACTAACTTACCAAGGGATTTCTACAGTTGACAAGCCTGCATTCCTCTAGTAAAGAGCCTTCCAACATCCAGCTCTCCCAAACATCGAAGCTATGACTTGCAAATATAAATTCCATTCTTCTATTTATCTGGAACAATTAAATGAAAAGAAGAAGTGCTTGATTCAATCATGCAGCACAAAAAAGAATATATACTTGAAGATAAAAGTTAAATTGGACCATATCAAATTATTTTGAATTAAGAAATAGGGTCATAATTTTGCAATTAATGCCACACAATCACATTAATACATTATGATTGAATAAGTAGAGTTTCGTCATTGTATATGCATAAAGATAGATTAAAATGATCAGACGTTAAGTTAATTACTCTTAAGTGGCCACCTTTTGGAGGCTTGTAAGCAACATAATGCAATTATAGAACTCAAACAATTAGTTTTCTCTGTTCTCATTCACCACATACCAGAGTAGTTGATCAGGGTTAGCATTACAGATTTCCATTTTACCCTGAAAGGTGTTTAAGATATGAGATTCTTTTTGTCCTCTGTTTTTTTGCATTGAGCAACAGCTAACCACTGGTAACTATTTTTTGTCATCAGTCTGCAAATGGATCGTAATTTCTGATATAAATCGTGAATCACTAATATGTGATTTTAGTTACTTTTCCTCAGCCAATTAGGTTATGTTGTGGAATTGGATTTACTTAAACATAAAATTGTCTCAGTTTGGACTCTGACACTTATCTAGGGGAATAAAAGGAGTTTCCTAAACCGGTGTTTACCATATATATAAGGGAAAAGGCAGGACACTTTCATCAGCACTTGTATCATGATCACTTGGATTGATGTGAAAGTTCTTTGTTAGTTAATCATTGTTCTCCCAGTATATCAAGCCTTCCAAATTCATCACAAGATGATGAAAATATTAACCACCCAAGGACCAAAAGTATGTCTTTGTATTTTTTGTAACAAAAGATTCAAATATCTGGATGGCAGTGAGATTTCCAGTAACTGTTGGCTCTTTCTAGCTCATTGATTGAAATGAGATGGTGATATGGAGTATGGACACCATACTGTTGTTGTCAAAACTCATCAAGAGATGATGACATGTGCTATGTCTACTTCTAATGGACAAGGGAGAGCCTTTGACTGAAGATGACACCACGTAATAGTCTGAAGAGACTCAGTTAAATATTTCACCATTACATCAGTTCTGTAATCAAAAGAGAACAGAGAGAAATGATACAACTACAATAGACTAGCCGAGCAGAAGTTACTAAAATGAAAGGACTGGCCTAACCCAGCAAACATAGAATATCCAGAATAACTACCCCAACTCTAAGCCTTACTACACCACCAACAAATGTAATTTGTGCATGCCACTCTACTACTCAGCTCAATTTAACTCCTCCATTGTAGCTACCATTGCAATTAAAAGTGAGGACTATAGCTATGGAATTAGCTAATCAAGAGCTAAGGCTGCGCCACCAACCAATACAATGAGTGTTTTTATTATAGCCATTTCTATATACAGTGTTCAAACTTCAAAGTATGTGAAGGATGGTAATTTCCTAAGCATATGCAAAATTGTATATAATGAAGGGAGAAAAAAGGAATTTAACAAACAAGAGAATGATGTTTATGATGCTTGTGTATGACATCTGTAATTGGACATTTATGGGGAAGAGAAAAAGAGGTTCTCCAGCTACCAGATAAGCAGATTTTTGAAACAGGCATGCTATTTACCAAACAGCTTTCTCATTTACCACATACTGATGTTGGATAATCCACTATACATATAGTGACAGGTGGAATAACTGTTGCTCCTATCTACTCAAATGTCTCCTTCTGTTATTTTAAGAACTTAACAACAGAAACTAGGCTCTGAAACATTTTGTCCGATATGAAACTTACGCTTAGAATGAACTTTAAATCAACTGAATTTGATTAGACAATTAGCCACCATGGAATTTCCACCACCTCTAAGTAACCTGCATAGGGGCTATAAGCTCTTAAAGGAACTAAAGTGTTAGGGGTAGCTGGTTCCAGATTGAGAGTCAAAACTCTTCAAAATGTTTTCTGCAATGGATTTCATGTCATACTTTCATAGTGCTGAATATATTGTATGGTCCTTTTCTTTTCCACAGTTCTGTGTTTGAACTTTGAAGAGCTTCAAACTCCATTGTGCAGCATTCTAAACCTTTTGAATGATCAACCGAGTAAGCAGCTTGGGTTAGTTTTCATTGCTGACCTCTACAGACCTGTAATAGACACTCAAAGCAAAATCTAGAAATATAATGGTCTTCTGGGGATGGCTCTCGGGTCTAAGAACTGAGGCACCATTCACTGAGGACTTCTCAAGCAGTTTGATTTCTTAGAGATATTACTCCAGGGATCCACATGAGATGGAATGCTACACTTGATACAATGAAACAAGCTTCTATAAATGGATTCTCTGCTCCTCAGGCTTTATAGACTCATCTTTTACAGTAGAAATTTCCCTTCAATGACATAGACTACACACAGCAACAAAGAAACAACATATCACACCCTCCATACTGACTTTTATCTCTCCCCAGAAGTACCAGTATCAAGGCTCAACCATAAAGGCTATCCAAAAGGACTTATTAGACATTGTTCTCAAGCCAATGATGTTCACCAACAAGTCACCACATAGAAACCGAGGAGCAGCACCCTTCAAAATAAGATTATGAACCGCCAACTCCCTTAGTCCATGCTTCAGGAGCTAGACATGACCATTGTAAATTTGCACAATGAAGTGGAAAGAATTTCATATCTGAGTGATAGTTGCAATTCAACTAGTTGATGATCCCACTAGAAATCATGTCTCATAGACTTAAAGACAAGTTTTCTGCTCCAAACACTTCCCCTTCCTTGATTATGCTTAGCAGATTATTAACTGTAAAAAATTTCCCTTTCCTTGATTATGCTTAGCCGATTCTTAATTGTAAGTAGTAACCAATCAGACTCACAAATCAATCTTAACAGGGTTAAAAAAAGTGCCAGCAAATTATTTGATATTAACAGAACTGGACAATAATGTTCAGCTTGCAATATGAATTAAATTCATAATCTAGAGCATTGACTACCTAAGCTCGAAACAAGTTCCACACAGAAACTAAGAATACCAAACAGTAAATAGTAAAAATCACTGTTGCCAAATATTACATCTTATCCCATCAAGAACCTGAAATTACCTGCAATAATTTTCCACCAGCAGAAAATGATCGCAATCCTATGGTGTCCTGAAAAAATTAATTCAGATACATCATCAGTTAACTAATGATGGACAGTACCTGTCACAATTATTACTTAAATGAGATTGAGCTGCAAAGAAAGCAAGACTTGATTCATAAATATAAGAGATAAACTTCTGACCATCCACCTTGTTTCTAAATGCAACAAGAAACTGTGCAGCAGGATCCCGTTTTGTCACGTTAGACATAGTATCGAGGAACCAACCGCCACCAGGGACTCTTTGTCTCGACACATGAAACTCAGATCGATCTCTTGCATGTAAAGCTATAACATAGCCATCTTTCAGCAGTTCACCAGATTTTCTACTGAGCCCTATACTTAATTTTGCCTGCTTTTCGGATGTTGATTCTGGAGTTGATTCAACAGTACCAGTTTGTCTATTTTTAATATCATCTGGGGAAGCAAAACAAGAACTAGAGCTCAGCATTTGATCTCTGCCACTTATAGTATCATCATCTTCCCTTGGTGTGGAACAATTGCTCTCTCTTTCCAATGCAGAAGGGTAATCTGACTTCTGCTGGGACTTACGGCGAGCAGGCCTCTTTTTGCCCTTCTTACCCGATCTGCTACGCCTTACCTCAGCCCGGCCTGATGTATTCTGAGACACACCTGAACCTTGAGATTGCAAATGGGACTCCACTTGATAACTCCCTTGTTTCTGGCTGTGTTCAGGACTAAGGTGACTTTCATCAGTCAGCTGCTCACTATCAACAACTGGTAAAGCACTTTCGTTCTCTCGTTTCTCCAACTGTTCATCCTCACAATCGATATCACTTTTCTCTTCATCCTCATCAGAAACAGCATTCTGTGGGAAAACCCCATCAATAAAGAATGTTTGCAACATACAAACAGCTTTTTCCCTTATTTCCATCCACACTTCTTCACTATAATCGGCACTCCGGGGAAGTATCAACACATTTGGCATCTCTCTCACCTAAAATGAGAATTGGATAATAAGTGATGAGCCCAAAATAAAACAAAGCCATTCTCTTGATGCAGCCCACATTTATGCATCTGTATCAAAATATGCATCAAAGCCTGAGACACAAAGAACCAGTGCCATGCATTTGAAAGAGTGCAGTCAGGACGGAACTGGCATATGATAGACATGATAGGAGACATGCAGTTCGTACACTTCATATGACTGAATTTCATTGGATATATGGAAAAATAAATAAAAAAATATGAAAAGAATACAAATAAAAAAATTAAACTCTCTGGAAGCCAACATTGAAAGAGCAGAGCAATATGCTGACAAACCTTATTCACGTGCAATGAAAAGCACCAGATGATCACTATATTTTAGTCATAATTTCTACCTAAAACAAGAACACAAGGCCCTAAAGCAAGGGTGGAGAGGCAGATTAGATCAGACACATAGCCCCTTAAAATATGTAGCCAAATGTTTTACCAGACCAGAAAGATGGTCTTTGTGGAGGTTCTCTTTAGATGCCAATGAGCATCTATTTCAGAGCATATGAGTTGACAGACTCCATTTTGAGAATAAACATAAAGAATCAGCAGTCCTTTAGCTCTGGCACACCTTGCTTGATATCTTAGACAGATTTCCTTTTTAGCCTTTTCGTTGTAATTACTTTTGCTCCATCAAAAAAATTTCATTAAGAAAATGGGAGCTGATATCTGAACTTTGTTTTTCAATAATGGCACAACATTTACTTGAAATGGCAAAAGTGACCCCACAAAAAATAACTCATTCAAGCAACAAATCCTCCTCCCTTTTTCCCCCTCTCGTCACCACCAAAATTTGGCTGAGGACAAATCTCCTGACTGTGTAGGAAGCTGAAAATGATAAACTCATGTCAAATATAATAACAACAGAGGGCAGAAAGCTACTTCAAAAGCCAGTGGAAAGACAGCTTTCACAAGGCTCTTTGAGTTTCCTGTTTTAAACAAAACAAGGCAGACTCCTTATTAGATTTAGGTTTAAGGGTTTAGACCAGGAAGAAAGGGGTTAAACAGAGTTGAATATGTCATATGCTGATATTATTCTTGGGACGTGGTTCCTTTACTATGCAACCAATGCTACGGAAACAAATGATAGTTTGATCCAGAGAAAGAGGGATGAATGGATTTGCAAAACTGACATCTTTCTTGGCTGATATTGTGTTCTTCCAAACATTTGCTCTTATGGACCATGAGAGTTGTAAAATTGGAACCACTGAAGTGAAAGAAATGAGAGCATAAGTTTTACCATATCTTTTCATATTTTTACAATATCTTTTCCTTCTTCAATCAGTACTTTTCTACATCTCTTATTACATTGAATACATACTCTAGCAAATCTAGCAATGTGCATTTGGTGGGTCTTTTTCATTTCCTCAATAATTTCAGGTAACTCAAATATTTCCCCGTAGTTCACTAATCTTGTATCAGTCACTTGACCTGCTTTTGTGCAGGGTGTAGATTGTTATTGTTATTTCTTGGAAAAATAAATGCTTGTTTATCATTCGGTTACATTAGCAAACATGAGGAATCCTACAATCGATTAGCAAAACCAATTTCAAGTTGTTTGCATTAGTCTAGAGACATCCAACAGTAGCAGGGAGGCTAAGAAAGAAGACGTAGAAATACCAAGTTTCAACCGCACATATCCACTGTTATGGTAGCAGGGTGACCGGTCTCTCTTAATTGATACTCCTCTTATGCTTTGGCAAAATGTTCTTATTTTTATCTGTGACCTCTCACTGATGAAATTCCTAATTTACATGTTAAGTAAAGGGGAGCATGGTTATATCATGCTCATTCCAACTAGCTAATTTTCTACATTTTGTGATACCAAGATGATCTAGATCACACTTTGGATTATTCTAAGAGAGGGTTTATTCTAAAAGTTAATCATCATCATCACCAAGGCCTCATCATGATTAGGGGTTGCCTACACAAATCTTGTTCTTCCATTCCCCTTTATCAAGTGTCATGGCATCATTTAGTCCCAAAGTTTTTAAATCTTCACTCACCACTTCTATCAACGTTCTTTTGGGCCTTCCCCTTGCCCTTTTAGAGCCTTTGACTTGGATCGATTTGCTCCTTCTAACCGGTGCCCTTTTTGGACTTTGTTAGATATGTCCAAACCATCTAAGTCTACCCTCTCTCATCTCGTTACCTATTATTGGTGCTATCCTAAGTTTCCTCTAACGTTTTCATTTCTTATCTTGCCACTCATCCATCTTAGCATCCTCATTTCAGCTACGCTCATCCTATGTACAAGACACTTTGATCCAATGAGCAGGTCATCCCATAGAAGTTTCTTTTCAGTTTGAGCGGCACCTGTTGATGACACAGAACACTAGCGGCGCATCTACGTTTGTCCCAACCCGCCTGGATTCCCTGAGTAACATCCCTCTCAATCTATCCGCTCTCATGAAATATCAATCCCAAGTATCGAAAGTAGTCTTTTGAGGAAACTTCTTGTTTATCAATCTTTACTAGTGCTTAACTACCACTCTTCTCTTTGTTAAAATTGCATTTCATCTAATTTGCCTTGGTTCGGCTAATTTTAAATCCTTTCGACATCCCTCCACAGCTCTAGCTTTATGTTTACACTCTCACTTATCTTATTAATCAAAAATATATCATCTGCAAATAATATGTACCATGGAATCTCCTCATGGAAAAGTTTTGTTAATTCATCTATAACCATCATGAAAAGGCACAGTCTCAATGCCAATCATTGGTGCAATCCCATAGTAATAGAAAATTTAATGACCTCTCCATTAGTGGTCCTAGCATTTGTTACTGCTCCCTCATACATATCTTTAATTATGTCTATATATCCCATGAAATGCCTTCCTTACCCAACACCCACCATATTAACTCTCCAAGGTTTCTATTATAAGCTTTTTCTAAGTCAATAAAGACCACGTGGAGGTACTTCCTCCTCTCCCTATATTTCTCTATTAATAGTCAAAGTAAGAAAATAGCTTCCATTGTAGACCTCACAAGCATGAAATCAAACTAGTTTTCCGATACACTCATCTCATATCATAGCCTCTTCTAAATCACTCTTTCCCAAAGTTTCACGGTATGGCTCATAAGTTTGATTCCATGATAATTAGTGCAACTCTATATGTCTCTTTTATTCTTATAAATTAGTACGATCCAGCTTTATTCTAAAAGTTAATATAAGGAAACTATCTTTCATGCAAATTATGCTATACTAGGTTACATACTCAGAAGGAAATCATGTCTAATAGAAATATTACTTGCTCAAATTCATTTCATACAGATTTGATTTTCCGTTCTGAGATGGCAATGGGGACAAGAAACCATAAGGCTTGTCCTGCAGGAAACGTTATTTTCAATAACAGAATTCAACCCAAAATGGACACTTATACTCAAGAATACAATCATACCCTAAGGCTAATGCTCATACCCATGCTTCCATCCATTGTGGCCCTTCTGCACCATCCAGTGCACAACCAGCAATTGTTCCATCAATTAAAAGCTGTTTCAGAGCACAGTCATCTAATAGCTGACTGCTACCTGTATTCACAAGAAATGCCCCTGCAGACAAACAAATTAATCCTTCTTCAGCAGTGTAAAAGGAAGCTGATGCTCTTTTATCTACGCACTTCAATAATCAGATTTAAGTTACAAAATTTATTTAGAAGCAGCAGCTCAAACGTCAGCAACTTAAGAGGACAACACCTGGAGGGACAATGGAGAACACAAGAATTAAGGAACCACATGAAAGTTACCAGGCTTTATGTGTTGCAAGCATTCAGCATTGATAATCTGAACTGTTTCATTTGACAGAGCACAATGGAGAGAAATAAGGTCACTTGCTGCAAGCAAATCATTAAGTGTATCCATTCTTCGAGCAGCAGGAGGAAATGTAATAGAATGTCGCCCTGAGTTTCTTTTTCCCTGAATAAAATTTTGACAAGGTCAATCAACTACCAAACAGAGATTTCAAGAGATAACAATATGTGCAGCAAGAAGAGAAACACATTCATGGGACAAACTTATGAAGTCCATGTGAGAGTAAAAGATACATGCTTGAGGACTCTATGAAACTTCATCTAATATAGGGCAGCATGTTTTCAGCAAATGATACACTGATCTGTTGGGTAATACGATAACCAAATTCACAGTACAGCCTGAATATTGATTCTGATAGTCCTCTGTGCAGATCATTTAATACAGCAAGGTGAAGAAAAATAGAAATAATGGGACATGGCTGACAAATAGTGAGAAGTACTTCAAAAACAATAAAACATAAAAAGGGAGCTCAATGACATATTTGAATAATGGAAGCCAATCTTGGAGTTTTCCCTTTTTATTATGCAAGTAAAATTTCAGATAAGAGCAACAAGGCAGTTTGCAGCTGGCAAAACCATTCAACTTTACAAAGACTAATGCAATTAAACATCTAATTCATGATGGTACATTACTCAGCACACAACCATGTAATTCTACCTATCACATAGATTCTCATGTTCAGCATTCATTCCCATAATCACATGGCATTAGTGCTTACGCACCATATCAATCAAACTATCCAACTTTAGCACTGAAACCGATTTAGCTTCCTCTCAGACTAACATTTTTCCCTACCACTCTGAAAGCTGCCATTCTGAAGCAAAAAGATCTCCATTACAGGTGCAACCACGAAACAGGCACATTAACAAATGTTTCACATTCAAACAGATGCATTGAAAAACAAACGCGAGTGATAAATTTTGATACAATAAGCCCCCAACACAACTATCAAATCAATCCCATAAAATGACTAGAGAGTAAAACAATATCGGGCACTTCAAAGATATTGGGCAGACATTAGTGTTCAAAGACAAAACTACACAGAATACTTCCTTGTACCACATTACTTCCAATCATCGTCGGACATTTGCAGCTAATATTAGAACTAATGCATTCATTTTAATTCCACTACTTCTAATGAATACTAACCTCAAAAGAAACGAGAAACAGGCAGTTATTCAACCTACATTGCAAATCCACATAAAATAAAACCCAAAAAGGAAAAGGAAAGGAATTTTTACACCAAAAATACCTCATGAACATCAAAGTAGAGCACACTAATCTTAAAGGCAAGACTCCGAGTCGCCAACGACCTGGCAGACGCGGATCTACCAACAATCCCCAGCACAAGCCCTCTGCAACGGCGCATCCCTCGACAAAGCGGCTGCAGCGAGCCGAGCCATCCCGAAGACGAAAAAGCATGCCGTGATAGGAGATGCGTTCTCCTCAGCAACCCAAGAAACAGGGCCATCACTGTATCAGCCACCTCCTCAGCGCGGCTCGCATCAACATGAACAAGCCGAAGTCCTAGATCGGCGGCTAGGGCAGAATCAACGGCTCGGTCGGAGGAGCCGAGGCAGAGTATGAGCTGCCACGGCTGGAGCCGGCGCTGAGCTGCGCGGGGAAGGAAAGCGAGAGAGTGAAGGATAACGGCAGCCGCCGATTCGATCCGTCCCTCGGCGATCCGGCTGAGTCCGACGTGTTCGATAAGGGCGATTCCAGCGAGGCTTTCCTGCTCGAGATTGCAGTCCTCGAGGCAGTTCAGCGAGACTACGAGTGGAAGCATTGGTGAGGTCTCGGCCGATTTCCCGGCAACAGAGAGGCCTTTCCGGCGGTGCATCATCGGCGTTTCGCGGATTGATGATTCTTGTTCTCTCATTGTTGCTGGCTTTTGGATGATTTTGGTTTGGCGACTTCGTTCATGGTGATCGGGTTCCTCCGCTTTTGTGCTTCCTCTTCCGGTGCCGTCTTTTTGCGAATGGTGCGTCTTTTTCTTTCCTTCTCGCGCTCCTCCTCTCAGTCCATGCCTGTCCTTGGGTTTGAATTAATAGACGGTTAAGTCCTCTGATATTCTTTTGTCTTTGTCCATTGCCAACTTGAAAGGATGAGAGAGAACGGAGTCTTGATGCATCTCAGCTATGGCATATTTGGTGCTTGGGTACACCTCATAAGGTGTGGAGGAAGCCTACGGATCCCCACATCTATCATAGTAGGGCTTTACCTTTGGTTGATCAGACCTGTTCATCTTATTTGTCCGACTCTCAATGGCTACTTGCCCTAAGATTATGAGTTGGATGAGCCTAAAATCTTAAAAATATGCTTTCAACGGAGACATAGAATGTCAAAGACATTATTTAAAGAATGTGTAGAATGCTCTAGTAAAAAGCACATTATCCGTATGTTAGAATTCATCCAATTATAGTGATGTTTGAGACAGAAGATATTAAGAATTAGAGAAATCAGAAGAAGGCTACAGATCCCCACATCTACTATAGTGGGGCCTTACCTTTGGTTGATCAGACCCGTTTATCTAATTTGTTTGACTCTCGACGGCTATTTGCCTTGATATTATGGGTTGAATGAGTCTAAAATCTTTAAAATGTGCTTTTTAATCACATAGGCATGGAATGTCAGAGACATTATTTAAAGAATATGTAGAATGCACCAGTAAAAGGCACATTATTCATATTGTTAGAATCATCCAATCATAGTGATGTTTGAGACACGAGATATTAAGAATTGGGAAAATTAGAAGAATGGATCTCATCAACCAAAGATACAGCTCACCATGATAAAGTGAGGCACTATATAGAACTTTAGCAATCTCTCCAACTTTGGATGACTAGAAGTTTGAAACTCATGCAAATTGCATTACTCTAGTAGGAAATGGACGGGTCAGAAACTTTGTATAAAACAATGATCCTCATTTATGTTGCTCAACTTGTTCTTTTCTTATTTTAATGTGCAAATGAGGATTTTTCTTTTTCCATCTTGAAAGTTAGACACACAGGTCCATACAAACCCTTGTCAACTTGGTGAAAGACTCCTCGCAACACCACATTAAATGCCCACGACAATATGCACGAGCAAAGAATTACAAAGCAAATCACTCACTTTCTCCAAATGAGAAGAAACTCAAGACTCAAACTTGCAACTAAGCATATATATTACTAAAAAAAATGCCAAGATGTCTACGAGCAACTGCCGTTGACATTGTTGGCCAGCTTGTTCTACTCTTGTACTTTAGAGGCCACAAAATTAAACAATTAAAATGATGTCATGAATGCAATTGTTAGGGTACTTGTTTCTATAGTGGACCAATCATAATGCATAATTGTACAGGTCCAAACCTACCTTGTTATGTCAACTGCTTGTTGAGAAAATATAAATATGCCACTCTAAGCTCTAATAAGATTGCTAAATTATATAATTTTTTCAAAGTTGTTCCCTAAATTTGTTAGTCTCAAGTCACTATTGCTCCACCCTTTTCACTGAAATTGCAGCTCCGATGTCTTTATCGCTACTAAACGGTTGCTTGCTCGTAAAACCAGCAAAATAGAGGAAGTTGATGTTACTCGTACACTCTCACTCACGCACTCTTAAATATAATCCCCAATTAAAGGAAAAAGCGACGACTAAGGTCCTAGAGTCTTTCACGAAAGATGTCAAGTTGTCTACAACTAATTGCATTAGAAATTTGTTAGTTAGGTCGTTACTTTTACTACTTTGACATATCAACAAACTTCTTCAAATGGCACGGAAGTTCCACTTTTCCTTTTGTTTTATAAAATTAAAATAATTTTGAAATTCCAACGAAGTGGAATTGGTAGAAGGTGAGCCTTGATGCAACGGTTGAGTTGTCGTCGTGCAACATGGAGGTCACGGGTTCAAAATGTGAAAAAAGCCTCTTGCAAAATACAATATAAGGCTGCGTACTATAAGCACTTTGTGGTCCACACTTTTTCGGAACCCCGCATATATAGGCACTTCATGCACCGACCTGCCCTTTTACCGAAATGGAATTGACACCTATAATATGGACCAAGGTATGAGAAAGCAGTCCATTAACTTGAAACTCTACCAAGTCGATGCACTTTCAGGAGTTTCACATTTGTACCCAACGGTACTGACTTTAACTTTCTCATTTATGTTATGGAACCAAGTTAAAGAAACTTGCCCACTAAACGTAGGTGGCAAATTTGATCTTCGGGAATAGTGGCTTGGATTGAAGTCTGTACTTGTTTCATCTAGTCAGGCAATTAAATTGGTTAGCTAACTTTGTTGGTACACCATTAACTCGCAGCTCAAATGGGAAGAGAGAAGCCAATGGCTTGATCGAGGTAACCAAGCAAAAGAAGGTTGACATGAAAGCAATGACACAACAACTATGGAAATGGGAGGACTGGGGAGTAGAATGGAGGACGTTTTGGTCAGTTCGAGTGGAGATGGGCAAGGAGGGGTTTGACAGGTAAACAAGACAACCACCTTCTTCTTGTCGCCTATAAAGGACGAATAATTATGGGATCCGACGGCCCGAATCCTTCCACTAACCGTAATCACTTCTGTCCCCCTTCCTTTATCTCATTCCAAGTGACAGAATCATGGCTGAATCTGCTAAAATTATTACAGGTTTACGTGGGCTCTGACCATGAGGAAAGCAAGCATGAAGTGGGTCAGGAAACTGATAAGATCTACGCCGTCCAATTAGTGGATTCCCACCCACATTTCTTTAATTGTCAAGCTCATCTCTTTTGAACCCCCCAAAAGCCAACTCATTTGATTCTTGCATTAGAAATCAACAGCACGCTAGTCAGCCGGTCCAATCACCTTGCTAAAAAAAGCAGTCCAGTGCACGAAATTCCCAGAGTATACAAGGTCTAGAAAAAGGGGTGGATCATAAAAGGTCAATAACATGCGGTATACAAAGTCCAGGAAAACGTGAATCAAAGAGTGTTACAGTATGAAATTTTAGTAAGAGATTTTTTCTACGCCTTGAAATCATGACCTCAACATTACACAACAACAACTCAACCGTTGCGCCAAGGCTCTACTTCTCCAATGACTAGCATAAATTATTGTGACGCACCAAACACGTATAGGGAGCAATAGCCATTAATTTGTGCATTAGGTGAGGCATAGAGAAAAAGGAGGAATATATCAAGCATTATCAAGGGTTTATATTTATCCGATGAGGGTGGGACCTGTTGCTGGTGCAGACTTACAACAGATAACTGCACCAACCGATTTGACCCAACTGCTGTTGTCGATCATTTGTCAAGTGGTTCAAAGTTGTGGGAATGTTAAGGAAGAAGGTTGGTTAGTCTCCGCATAGAATAATTAGAAAGAAGCTGGTGAGACATTGACACGGTGACTTATTAGGACGTAAAACTGCCCTGCGCCTTTCATATTGCCAAAAAAACCCTGATTTCGTCCACTTTTAGCAGTTATACCCTGCATTAAAATTTGTTTTCTACATATCCCTAACTTGAACTTTGCTAGCAAGGGCACCTGCGACCAACGGACACCAACGCCGTTAAAATAATTTGCGGACGTGGACGCCTACGTGTCAGGTCAATGTCTATATGGCTACTAACGTGATGACATGGCATGAACCACGTCAGCCCAAAACGGGTCTTCTTACTCTGGTTCTTCCCCATGCTAAGCCCAAACCCTGCAGGTAGCTCAGTCTCAAAAGCGCCTTATCTTCTAACTTCTCCGGTAACGGTGCTGGCTCCGGCGATGGAAAACCAGAACGCTCACTATCTTTGTTGATCTTTCAACGTACCAACTCTATGCCAAATCAGCAAGTCAACCTCCACACAGCCTTTGACTTGCTACTGTTACTAACCGATTTGGAGCAATTGTTACTGCTTTATAAATTCGATATGTGCAGAAATTAAAAAAATAATTCAAGGCACAAATGTTAAATTTCAATAAATTCAGGATTTTTTCCCCCAAAAACCCTTTATACATATACATGGGATACTCAAAAACAATCTCTTCCTTTAGAGATCTTAGTCACTTCTCTGAGCCCTTAAATGGACAACAAGAGGAATGCTACTTGGGTACATCCAGAGTCCGGCACCACCTTAGGTTGATATGAATTGTTCATCTGATCTTAATATGCTAATGCAGAACCTGAAAAATAAAAAAAGAAACTAAAAAAATTCATGAGATATAAATCAAGCACAATCTAAAAAAGCGGCGGCCCTTGTGCACGAAGCTCCCACATATGTAGGATCCAAGGAAGGGCAGATCATAAGAGTCAATAGTACACAGCCTTACCTTGCATTATGCAAGAGGCTGTTTCCACTCCTTAAACACACAATGACAACTCTACCATTGCGCCAAGGCTCTCCTTCTATGAAACAAGCACAATCTGCTACAAAAATCTGCGAGTCATGTATGCATCTATTTAAACACATCTCTGTATACCTTCTTAGTGGGCGAGTGGATGGAACCTAGCTCCACGGCCATGATCTGCCTCAAAACTGTCCTCTTTGCAGGTCCAAGATTCAAAGTAACCTTATGTTACAACAACCAGGCTATCAACTGAAAGAACATGCACATGATAGTCCTGGGCTACATGATTGGGATGGAAAAGAATGAACAATTGCCAAAACTTTTTTTTATCAATAAAGCCTCGATCAGCAAATCACAGAACTGTACAATCTTCACTCAATGTCCAAGACTACCCAAAATGATAGACTGATATGCATTTTCCTGGGGCCTCAACTCTCGAAGCATTAACCATTTACAAAACGTAGCCTCAGTTTCTGATGGCACAAGCTTAGAAGAATCGCCGCTTGAAGGTTCTGGTTGTTGCCTGGTAGGAGCTCATCAGCAACCCGACGCCAATTCCAATCCCTAGACACATCCCTAAGCCAATCCCCACACCAACTCTCACCCCAGCATTGAACCATGAGAGCTGCCCATCATCGTCATATGTAGCTTCCGGGTAGAAGCCATGCCCAATTTTCCCTTCTGAATCGTAATCGTCAATTTCTGCATCAAATACCTGTGAATGTCCAACATAATTATAAAGATAATGGGTTAGAAATCATTGCTGCAAGTGAAATCTGCTGGCCTATCATGTTTCAGTTCCAGCTTCATGCCATTACAGAAAATCTTCTACTCATCTGGTCTAGAATAGATGGACAAGACAATGAAAGGACCTGCAAAAAGTATAACAGATGCTCTGATAACTTCCAATGTTTTTTGTCATGCACAGTGTTGATCGAGAACAACATTTCTACAATTCAAACTTGAATCTCGAAGGGAAAT
This sequence comes from Warburgia ugandensis, assembly GCA_035236585.1. NCBI lineage: Eukaryota > Viridiplantae > Streptophyta > Magnoliopsida > Canellales > Canellaceae > Warburgia > Warburgia ugandensis. The sequence continues at coordinate 35,752,558 of CP141139.1, forward strand.
CGTTTTCAGTAGTCAACTTGACTCGTTGTTAACAGAAACTATATCATCTGGTCCAAGATGATAAGCCCCAAAACTTCTAGTGGTTTGTTTCGTGCAAGGGTCTCAAAGAGTGACTAACGAACTCAAGGATGGTCTCGATGAGACAAGATGAAATTATAAGTCACTTACTAAAGACTACTTCCCTATGCAAGGTCTCGATGCTCAATATACCAGCTTACTATGCAGTTAAATACTAAGCAGAGCAAAAGAAAGTCCCTGAAGTAGGTCTAAGATCATACTAAACTGCATAACTATGGTCAATAACTGTTGAAGTATTGCTCCATCATATCCATGTCTGCAGCTAGCACCATCAAACCTACATCATAGAAGCTAGTTATAGTTTAACAAATAGATGTAAACCGGATAAAATGCTGTAGTTCATTTAAAGCAAATAATCTTGAAACACCATTCATCCGTATTGAAACAACAGCATAGTGCGGGACACTATAGCAAGCTACTAGTGCAGCACTCCTTTTTGCACGATCAGCCCCGCCTTTCGTAGAGCAGACCCGTCCATCTGATTTCTCAGATGTTTCACAACTACTACTACAACAAAAATAATGAGGATTGGATGAGCCTGGAAAATGAAAAGATGTACTTTTGATTGCAGCATGGACGGTTGGAAACATCGGGGAAAGAACGATCCATAAAAAATGATAAGAAGCATAGTTTTCTGATGTTAAAAAATCATTCAATCACCTTGATTTTTGGGATAAAAGAAATCCAAAGCCAAATAAATCAATGGACTGGTCTGATCAACCAAAAAGAGGGTCCCATTGTACCAATGCCGGGTGCTGCACAACAACTTGTTGTAGAATCACAGACTGTACTATCATTACTCCTGCAACAATTCCAAAGATTCCTACATATTCTATAAGTCAACAACAATAACCAATTAACAGCCAATTTTTACAGGAACCTTCTTGAGAACAGGATTTTTAAGTTAATTTTGAAAGGTTAAGCCCCAATTGCAACCTAGAGATGAGCACTTAATTTAGAGCAAAAGTTTCTACACGCAAGCCACTCAGAATTAAGACTGAGAAGTTCAGGAGTTATGCTAAGGGGCAAAAACCCCACCAACAGGTCCAATGCATAAAATGCTTGCAGTTATTGTCTAACATCGAAGTTCATTCGCAGTATCCTATAAAGAGTGTTGCACCATTTCAAGCATAAAAATTTAAGATCAAAGGCATGATCCAAGGATACCAGGTAAGCACGCAAGGTTGTTCCCCTCAAGAAGATTACTGTGCAAAAAACACACCTGTTGAATCATGGACAGCACACGACTCCCTGAGATTGCTGATAAAGTGAAGGAAAAGAGCATTATTTTCCATCTAACTCACAAAATTGACCACTCAAACTAGATGTTCATGAGAAAATTGAGCAAGAGAAAAGACAGTTACTTGAACCAAAGAGCAAAAGTAGCCTCCTTAGAATGACAGTTTGCCACATCAGAGAAACTGGAGGACCCTTCAAACTTTTACTAATAAACACTGCAAGTCTATAACTAAACTCTTGTTCCTGGTCCATCAACTACTAAAATGGGCAACCAAAACCCAGGAAGTTCAACCTACATGCTAAGTACCAAAAACCAGATAAAGAGCGTATTCTAATGCTCTTCATCACCAAAAAGCCTCCAGCAACCGACACATTCATCCCAGCTAGAACAAGAAAGTTCAGGAGCAATGTACTAGGGATGAAACAAAGATTTGAAATTTCCTTTTCAATGCTAACAGAGTTTAACTACCAGAATATAAAGCCTTGATAGCTTGATGTTTACTTTCCAGCAAAAGCTACAAAAGGTGGCAACTTTGAGAAAACCATATTTCAGAAAATAATTGGAGAGGCTTTGGTCATCCCCCAAAGTAAAATGTCAACCAAGCTTGCCATCAAATAACTATGATGAAAAGAAAAGACAAGAAGTCCAGGTATCTAAGTAGAACAGGACGATCTCACAATACATAGTTCATGATTATGAAGCAACCACTTTAAGGTTCATTATAAAACATAAAAGAATACTGCCCTGGTAATCATGATGACCAGCTTCCTATTATTAGAGCCAGGGGTCTCTGATGTGAAATTCTGCCTCTATCTATCCCAAGGTTACCAGTGCAAGCAGCGGACTTGGAAGGGGGAAGCAGAAGTAGAATCCTAATAGAACCACAAACTAGAGATTCACAGTAAAAAACAACAAGAATTCACAAGAACCACAATTCAACATTCACATAAATGACACAACACAACTATAAAACAAAAATCATACTTATCAGTCACTCATTTCACCATCAAACTTCAGAACTAGTGACATTGAATTCATAGTCTCATACTTATAGAAGAACTCTACAAGCCATCACACTATATATACATATATTTGATATATATTTGTACACACACACACACACACAGACTTGCAAAGAAGAGCTCATTGGAAACAAAGCTTGCAGGAACAATTAGCAGTTTTGGAATGAAATATAGGAAACAGTAATAATTAAATCCAGTGAAATTCCAACAGATCAGTTGGAAAGACTTGCTGGAAATGGAGGATTTGGTTGGAAGGGAAGAGGAAATTGGGATTTTCTCCAGAAAGAGCACCAACGGGAGAGAGAAATCCAATTTGGGGGGAAAATCCCCAAAAACTAGTTTCATTGGACAAAATTCCCTTCAGTTCTGTTTATTTAGGAAGAAACCATCAAGAGTATTTCGTAAATAAGCACAAATGCATGGGCATTTACATAATGAATACGTTAAAAGAAAACCAAATTTGATGCATCCAACTTAATCAGATTCACGTCTCAATGGATTGGATTCGAGAATCTGATTAAACAGGAAGTGCCAATTCAGTAAATTTGAAGCGGCAAATCTCAAATCCGAAGTGCTGAAAGGAAGCATATGAATCCATAATCCAATTTGCCTGAAGCAGAGGCAGAGAATCTGGGGTCAAGTAAAGGAATCCGGTGACCTTGATCTATCCCTAGGAAGCACATCAATACAAGAAGCAGGAACAAGCATCCCAATAAAAAATTACAAAACTGGCTATTCCGTAGGATTTGAAACATCTATTCATCAGTGTGACCCATGACAGAATAATGCAGCATTTGGGTTAATTGGACACCTTTTCCTCACAAGGATATTTTGATGCCATAACCAATGCAAAGTATTCAGAGAATTGCAGTCCATATTCTTTGTGCATATCATCTTCGAAACAACTTCCAGCTTTCAGCTAGAAACATTGGAACTGTAAAAGATTCATTTTCGGTCATACTGACAACTTATGTTTTTTCTAGATAAAATTTAGGCCATAATCTGAGTTTTCAAAAGACCTCACCCCGCAGGGATCTCCCTCACTGGAAGGGTCTCACCAACTAGAAGTTGTTCCAACTCAACCAGTTTCAACGAGGAACTGTTTGGTTGCAGATTTCCTGCTCTAACACTTCCCTACCTTCTGTTGGAAGGACATTATCAACTCTAACTCAAGCATAGATAGTAAAGGCCAGACAGTTATAGATTGCTAACAATCTAGGTATTATTGTCCTAGGTGACTAAATGGCAGAAAGTACAACTTTTTGGCTCTCTATCGAGACTGATAAATAAAAGGCATACCCGACCAAAGATATTTACCACCAAAAAGTTCAGCAACAATGAACACGTAAGAGTTGACGTTACCTATACTAAAATATTAAAATTTAAGGACTAGATATTCTTAAATTTGCATCTTTGAGTCTTTGGTTTCTCATGAGGTACTCTCATAACAGGATTCTCTCAAACTAAACATCTCGCTTGGACTCGCTACAAAACCTATATGTTTTGACTTTCCTCTGTCAAGCTGGATAAGATTTGCAATTAATTATTCTGATTTATTTCATACAAAGAGAATAAGACAGTGTCAGATGCACTATGGTTGGATGTCAATTCAAAACTAGGTTTTGCTGGTCAGGAATGCTGCAGTATGGCATCCATATGGGAACTCTAGTGTGGCTATCGTTCTAGCTGTTGAACTATAGCAACAGCCAAGATTGCATGGTCTTTAAAGGAACACATTTTTCCAAAGAGTTGAAAGCAGAAATTGTAAAAGATATGCTTGGAATCTAGGAGAAAATCTTGGATGGTTGGCTAGAGGCGAGTGCTTTACAACCAGTTGCCAAAATATTTTCCTTTAGAAACTAGTCTAATCTTCCTTTTCAACCGTTTGCCAAGATACTTTCCTTTAGGAACTACTCTAATCTTGCCCATTCTTATGAATCAATAATTGATACATAAGATGCATAGCATTCCTCTTTAATGAAAAAAATTAATAAAACTACAATGATATGTTTGCTTAGAACTAATTAGCAATCATAGCTTACTGTCTCTGCAGTAATAAAGTTAAATTCTATTTCCAAATCAAACTCTAAGTGAAGCAACTGATAACATGGCAAATCCGTGAAGTCCTAATCTTCTTTGTATGTCAAGATTACTAGTTCAGCCTACATCAATCATAAAAGGAACTAATACTAGCCAGATCAATCAACATGTTCGACGCAATAATGAATATCAGACAGACAAAAGCAATAACTCAATTAGATCAAGAAATACACGAACATGGAAACATCCGCAACTCGGTTGCGGTTTCCTCATACCTCTAACGATCGATGCCGAAGAACACCATTAATGGTCCTCTGCTCCCTCTCCGTCTCATCGTCCTCTGGTATAGAATCAAGCATCCCCTGCCTCAAAGGCTTCCGTCTAGGACTAATCTGAACTGTCTTCGTCAAAATTAAAGGAAACCCAGAGCAACAACCAGCCACATAGACCTCAATCGAAGGTGAAGAAATCCCAAGCTTGGGCTGAAAGAAAGCTGAAGAACCGGACGCAATTGACGCCGCAGTATAGCAATCCATACTCCATCCAGTCTTAGAATCATTTTGCAGTTGATGATCAAATCCACCACCGCCGTTACACCAAGCCGGTTCAATTCTTTCAAGAGACCCGCACAAGATCATATCTTCGTTCTCATACACCTCAAATTCCGTTGCTCCTGTGACTCGCACGTTGTCCGTACTCACATAGGTGACTTCCAACGACTCCTTGTCGACGCGATCCCGCCTGAGAGTCAGAGACGCTGTTTCGGAAGCCGGAATGCGCGAACCATTGATCTCAAGAGCGACCCCTATCTCACGGCGGATATGACAGAGGGTTAGATGGTCCGGAACGCAATCGGCGACGCAAGGTGAGACCCTGACGTAGAAAAGGCGGATCTCGAACCATCCGATCGTCGGAGATGTAGTTCCGTTCAGAAGCCGATACCGAGGAGGTGGATTAGGGACTTTCTTGGGAAGGCAGATTGCCATGGATCCATTCTCTTCCGGATAATCGTCAAAATCCATCGCCAAAGAAGGATCCGGAACAGAAAAAAAGCGATTGACAGGAGAAGAAGACAGAATTGCAGTGTCAGAAGACGGAATTCATGAAATCAAGCCATTTCTTCTTCTCCTTTTCCTTCGTCTTTTTCCTCTAGGGTTTTGCCAGGAGGAAATAGACATTAACCGACCTGTAGAGAGAGAAGTATTAGGGTTTTTCCTTTTCTAAATTTTCGTTCTAATTTGGCTGGAATTTCTGTTTTTGCGAGGAAATGGAGAAAGGGGGCGAGTCAGAGGGAAGGAAGGCGAGATCCGAGGGACTGCAACTTCTTTATTTCTTTTTCTCTATCGAATTTTCAGGGATTGTCGCGTGCCGCGTAAGAAAATGCCGCCGGTGTTTGAAGAGCAGAAAGATACAGTGGAGCGGATAATGTCGGATCGGTTTCTTTATTGCATGTTTAAGCAGCTGCGAAGAAGTAGTAGAAGAAGACGTGGGAGAATGGACAAGGATGGTGTAACACATGGTCTTTCATCTTGACCGTTGAACTGCATCAGGGCAAACTAAGCCTTTACACTGATTCTGAAGTTTGAAAGTGAAAGATTTCCCTTGGATTGCCAAGTCATAAGTTCTTGCTACTGGATGGAACTGCATTGCCAACCAAACTAGGGCTCCATCCAACATGCACTTCGCTCCGAGAGGATATATGAAAAGCCAATAATGGGAGTGTTTGATAATAAGAAATTTGATGGAAGTGCCAGACAGGATAAAAGAACTAGTTGTAACTTGTTAGAGTACCAACAAATAGTGTTTTATGTTTTTATTACTTTGCATTTTGACAAGGACCTTCCTAGTAAGAGTTACACTTACGTACTACTTGTAAAAAGGCAGTTCCAGTGCACGAAGCTCCCGCATATGCAAAGTTTGGGGAAGGGGCAAATCATAGGGGTCAATCGTATGCAGCTCTACCTTTGCAATTTGTAAGAAATTGTGTTTCACACTTTGAACCCATAACCTCAAGCTCCCACGACAACAACTTTATTGGAGAAGACCACAGAGGTCAATAGTATCCAGCTTTACATTGCAATTTGTAAGAAATTGTGTTTCATGCCCTAAATCCATGACCTCACGGTCCCACGACAACAACTCAATTGGGGCGGACCACAAGAGTCAATACTAATGCACTACAAGGTTTTTAAACTATAAAAAGATGGACGTAGGTTGCCAAACACCATTATGGTTTCAACAATAGATAAATAAATATTATAAAAAATCTTTACCAAACAACACTATTATTTTTTTAATACATATATTAGATAAAAGCTTATAAGTGAGTGTAATGACAAGCAAAGTAAGCGTTGCCGATTGCTGCTTAATTAAGTTGACCATTTGGTGTGTTTTAAAAGGAAAGTGTTAGGTATTTCTCTTATAAAGTCTAAAGGATCTAACTATTTCTAGAGAAGTATATTTAAGGTCCAATTATGACTTGAGAGAGATTTGCCCTAGTAGGCTTAGTTGCATGCCCCTTTGCAGTTATTATTCCTGTACCAATATCATTTCTAGATGTGTCGCAATGCTAATAGAGGTGCATCAAAATCCTGTTGGGACTGATTTAGATTGGAAGTAAAGAAAATAAGAATAATAGAATTGATGGAAATGAATAAAAGAGAAATAAGGGCAAGGCAAATCAATTAACTTTGTCTTAAAGATATTATTTCCCCACTTATGCCATTGGCTACATGGAAACAAGTCCCCAGGATGCAATGCCCAGAATTCTCACTTCGATAAAAGAATACAATATAAGAGAGTGTATGTGCAGAGAGAGAGAGAGAGAGAGAGCTTGTGTTAATAAAAAGTAAACAAAATTAGTTATATTTATAGATGGAGAGTTATTTATTTACACCTAATTGGTGCCTCTTTAACTACTTATATGTCGATTCACTTAAATTTCAAAATAACTTTTGGCATTTTAATATTCAAATTGAAGTGACTATTGGCTATCAACAAGTTCTAGAATATTTTAATTAAAATTTTATTTAATAAAATAAATTATTCATTTATTATTTATTATTTTTAAAATATACCAACAAATCCAATAATTAAGTTTTTTGAAATAAATATAAATCTCTTGTGAAGTTTCTAATCTTAGGTGAAAAATAAATCTTGTTATGTAAATGAAAGCCACTTGCTTGATAGGTGGTTTCAAATGGTCTTATTGGAAAAATGGCTAATTCAATTATATTTAAATGAGTTCCTCATCCTACTAGCTGCTACTACTTTTTGCTTAACTTTAGTTGGCACCTTTAATTGAGAAACCAAAGAAAATGCAATGGAGGTTGCTGCTAGAGGAGTCATAAGGACAGTGACAGAAATTTCATAGCATGATATCGCACATATCTGTATAAATAAGTGAACAACTGTGAACTATGAACAACCTTATTGGAAAGTTTGTGACTACTTATAATCTATTGATTCTTAAACTTTTAGCGAAGGTAGATTCTTAGGTTATTGCAACAGGATCTGTGAATAGAATTGCTTACTAGTTAAGAGACTAAGATGATGAAAGAGACTCAACTAGATTGATGAAGAAATGTCTACAAGCTAATCATATTTATAGACAATGAAATTGGGACCTTACATGCTAGACAATTTTGCAACATTTAGTAAAGGGCTTTTTGTTTGGTTTTTGAATTCTTATATTATATTATTGATCTTCTTGAACATGATTATGTAGTCACATGTGTGCCCATAGTTCCTTAATTTGTTGCCTTTTTTCTTGTTTCTTGACTCTGCTTGAATAAAAAAGATGGATAATATTGTATGATAAGATATGAATTATTACAAATAATGGTAGATTACTTAGTAATTAACATTAACTATATAATCTACCTTTGATGTTCTTTTTCTTCATCATCATAAGAAAAAAGAGGAGGTTTTATATTATGTACATGTGAGTAAAAGTGAGAGTGTACCAAATTCATATCCAACCATCCATTTTGTATCCTGAGGTGCATCTAATAAAAATGGATAGTGTTTTTCTCATTGCTTTTGTGAGGAAAAATGAAATTAAAAGTTTGAAAGTCCTCTACAGGAAGTAATTACAATCTTGTTTGTCCACATTGCAACTATACAGATAAATCTTCTACGAGACAAAATAAAAAATTGATATGGAATTTCTTTAAGGGAAAATATTATAAACATCCCTTGTGGACAAGGCAATTTCAATTGCCCCTCTATGGCTTAATTTCAGTCAATTAGACCTTTGAGGTTAAATGAGGTTGAAAAATCAGCCTTCCATTAATGTTTGTGGGTACAATACAATTTTACTCTCCCTAATTTACCCTTTTTTTGCCCAAGACCTTGAAAATCTATCAACATAGTAATTTGAGGATTTCACAAAAGATTAAGTTAAGAACTTATCACTTGACAGCATATGAACCCAATTTTCATCCATCTTAATGAATTTGCCTAACAGAAGGCTAATTTTGCAACCCAATCAAGCCCCAAGGGGCTAATTGATTGGAGTTAAACCAAATGAGATAATTGAAATTAGCCCTAATCTTAGGAGGTGTTTATAATATTTTCCCTTTCTTCAACATATCTCACCTCTAGCAAGAAGAGAAACTCTTCCTTGTTGTACCTTCAAGAAGCCAAAATTGTCACCACCATTGTTGAAACACTTCTATGTCTTTTCTTATAAGACCTTATAACCCTCTCAAAACTAAAGAAAGGAAGTCATAAAATTCTAAAGTAAAAATCATATTTAAAACCCCAAAGTTATAATGTTTTCTTTTTAAATCATTGCTTCAAGTTTATAGTTACACCTTGGACTTAACATTGTTTCTTCAATAAATCAAGCACTGTTAAAAACCTTAGCAACCTTAATTGTTTGCCTATGTGTCTACCTAACTGGACCATCATACAAAAATCTTCTAATTGTTAAAAAATTTAAAAAGGGTATTTATTGAAGAAAACAAAAAAACACACTTCTAGTTTCATTCTTGAAGAGAGGTCAAAAGAGTATACACTGTTATAATGCTATTTTGTAACTAAAACCCTAGATTTTGGCACACAAACTTAGCGTGAGATTGGCCAGCTTTGAATATGTCATTTTAAAGGTGACAATTATCTATTACTTTTTTTGTTTTTTGTTTTTTGTTTTCTTTTTTGTCTTTCTATGAGATTGTGTGACAACAACCTTTTGAAAAGAATCACTATTCCCTCATTGATGGAATTATGACCTTTTTAGGAGTTAGATCTTAGTCTTTTATTTTTTAAGATTAAATCCATATTTTAATGGATGGCACAACCATGTGGTCCCTCATTATTTTAATATATACTACAAATGTAAGGCCCCTCATTGCTATTTACCCTGCACATATCAACTACACTAGCATAGATCAAGAAACAAGGCACGAAAGCCCTTCATGCTATCACCTTTTTGGCCACTCTTCTTTTAAGGCCATTGATGTAGTTCCCATCCACACATAGACTAATGAAGGTTAGCGGTTAAATATACATAATAGAAATGTTAAGCTAACTTTAACATTAAGTTCTCTTGAATTCTTAATATGGTAGGGTCATCAATACTACCAAGTCTACCTGTCCACACACACACACGCACGCACGCACACACACACATGTATGTATGTATGTATGTATGTATGTATGTATGTATGTATGTATGTATGTATGTATGTATGTATGTATGTATGCATATATATACTATAAAAAATGGCAAGCAAAGTTAAGTTGTAGTATAAAAAAATAATAAACAAATACGGGTTGTTAACTTATTGGATCTGCATGTACTCTCTCACATTAGGCTGGAGATTAAATATACATAATAAAAATGTGAAGCTAACTTCAATATAAGTTCTCTTGACGCATTCATCAATACTTCCTAGTCTTCCTAGTGGAAACTATTTCTATTTCAATTCTATATTTAGGGATGAAGGAAGCCTTTTCATAGCTTTTCAGTGAAATGAGCACATTATATTTTCCTTGATCTTTTCAAGATAAGCTCAACTAAGATGAGTTTTATTTGAAGCATCTTGACTGAACAATAGAGGAGGTTTCCCATGCATGCTTAGTCTAAGTTATCATGTGAACCCCAACACACATATGAAACCTTATCGTCTCACTAGCATATATGTTAATGAATAATTTACTTAGTTTTCTTTTCACGCTATAGGCATTTACTTAGTTTTCATCTCATCATGTTTAATATGGTATGTTTCATAGGTTTTATCTACTAACACATGACATATTGATGTAGAATACCTTGTTTTGTTCCTTTCTATATGCAGTATGTCTTTCATCATAGGGACATCGATAAGCCAGACAGACACTATGAGGAAGCAAGGTCTCACAAATTGAGAACTGTAATAGGGAGTGGTTGTTTAGGCTTGATATCTTAGACTTTGTTGAATGGGCACAAGGAAAAGAATGCAAGAAACTTATTTTATAGGTTACCTGACAGGGGAATATGGCAACTTGGAGAAGAATTCTATAAGATGGCCATGATATATTGGACATTGTACTTGAGGATGTATAATTGTAATTAAAACTATTAGCTTTAGAAGTGGCACTACAAAAATGTAGACCTTTATGGCAGTAATTAAAGGGGCAGCCTCAATGTACGAAGTTCCCACATATGCTGAGTTCAGAAAAGGGGCGGACCACAAGGGTTAATAGTACATAGTCTTACCTTGTATTTTGCAAGAGGCTATTTCTACACCTTAAACCCGTAACCTTAAGGTCGTAGACAATAACTCTACCATTTTGCCAAGACTCCCCTTCCCTTTATGACAATAAGTAGGGTGAAAAAACTTTTTGCCGCTAAAAGAGAATGTGTAATTATTTATATATAATTAAAATAAGAAAAAAGAAAGAAAGAAAAAACGCTCATTTTAAGGTCTCAAAGCACTACTTGTGATGGGCATGCAATCCTTAACAGGTTGTGACTCCACCGTATCCATATTAAGTTCTTTTTTCCAGATTTTGAGTTCCATGAAGTTTTGGAGACCATAAATAACATAGAAATGATCAGGTACAGGTGCTGGTGGAACTCAGATTTTGGTTATCGAAGCCATTTGTCTTCTTGATATTTTTGGTTAATAAATTATGAAACGACTTATGAAGGGTAGATAAACAACAGTTCAGGTGCACGAAGCTCTTGCGAATGCGAGGTCTGGGGGAAGGGGTGGACCACAAGTGTTAATAGTATGAAGCCTTACCTTGCATTTTACAAGAGGTTATTTCCATGTATGTAGGCATCACATAAACCTAAGCCAAAGGCTTAGTCATTGGCAATGAGAAAATAGCTTATTGAGGAGAGCAAATATCATTATCCATCTGAATTGCCAAAGAAGTGAGAAAAAGATGTCTAATCTGCTTCTATTACAACTGCTACCATTACTCTAAAGTCAAAACTGGGAATCAGTTTGTTTCTACCTGCATTCTTCCAAGGGGGATTTCACTAGACTCTTATGAAGCATATGTGGGTGTTCAGTTGGAGGAAGTCCTCTTGTTCACCAAAATGGAGAACAACGAGGAGAAACATTTTCTGGGTAAATCCAACTGTGATGAAGATATGCCATTAACGGAAGCTATTGCTTTAGTCTCAGTCGTAATGGCAGACTTAGTGAAGCTTTTTGTACAATTCGCATTGCATATGTATTGTGCCGATGCTTGAAGTCCAAATCTTTCATTTTGCAAAGGTTTACTTGCTCCGAAGGATAATAAACAAGGTTTTCCAAGTTGTACTACTATGATGGAACTACAATTAGAGCTCACTAGTACACATCAGTAGGTGGATCAAGAAGAATAAGAAAACTCTTATTAGATCAATGGGTGGGTTACACTAAGAAAACATACTGTAAATCTTGTTGAGGAAATGGCAATCGGATCAATTCCACTTCTAATCACCCCTACCTTCCCTCTGGCCATGTTCCCCTTACTTCTTTTTGCCCCCCTCCTCCTTATTCTCTTTTCCTTAACTGAATATATTTCATCCCCTCTAGTTGTGCCCCCTCTTCCACTTCTTCCATAACTGAATTGCTTCCCCTTAACTGCCTGGCATGAGGACCACTTTTCCTCAAGTATGTCATCCCAAAATGACCTGGCTTCTTTTTCTCCTTCTACCCATCATCACCCCCATCAATACCCCCTAAAACAGCGACCTTGTCCCCAAGGTGGAAGTCAGAGAACTTGGATTATATAGTGTTGAAGAGCTCCCATGTACTGGCATGATCAGGTAAGTTTTGCCATCGTACCAGTACCTCTAGTTGTCCATTAGGTAGATTTTGCGTATCCTTAACAACAGCTGGATGGACTTGTAATTCCATATCTTCTGAAAGAGAGGCAGACAAGGGCTGTGGGCTGAGGGTAGGAGAGGCTGCTGGCTTTAAGAGTGAAACATGAAAAACTGGGTGGATTTTGGCAGTGGGAGGAAGGTCCAAGTGGTATGCCACTTCTCCTATTCGTCAGAATACCTTATAAGGGCCATGATACCTTGGGGATAGATGTGGGTAGATAATGATTTGAGTCTATATGGTTGGATTTTTAGATAGATGAAGTCTCTGGGTGAAAAGGAAAGATCATGCCTATGTGCATCGGCTTGGGCCTTCATGTGTGCATGTGCTTGGCCCAAATGGTGCTTCAATTATGCTAAGATGTCATCTCGATGGTGGAGCTGGTCATTGACCTTTGCTACAAAGAAGTTGTTTCTTGAAAACTTAAGTAATACAAGGGGATCACGTCCATATAAGGCTCGAAAAGGGGTCATCCCTATAGCCATGGAAGGTGGTGTTGTACCAATATTTCGCTCAACATATCCATTTTCACCAGGATTTGGGGTTTTTCCCCGATGAAGCAATGGAGATACATTTTGAGACAGCGATTAACCACTTCCATCTGCCCGTCCATCTGAGGGTGGTAGGCCGAGCTCATTTTTAAGGAGGTGCCAACGATCTTGAATAGTTTCTTCTAGTAATGGCTTATGAAAACTCGATCACGATCTGTGACAATGGAGCAGGGATACCTGTGTAGCTTAACTACCTCTTTTGCAAAGTGAAGGGCAATGTCTTTAGATGTGTACGGATGGGCAAGGGGAATGAAGTGAGCATACTTGGTGATTTGGTCCACCACTACCATAATTGTGTCATACCCCCGAGATCTTGGTTATCCACTCATAAAATTCATAGAGATGTCTTCCCATGACGACAAGGGAACGAGTAGGGGCAGAAGTAATCCAGCAGGTTTAGTGGAGGTGTACTTGTTTCTTTGGCATATATCGCATTCTACCACAAACTTTTGGACATCGTTCCTCATACCATCCCAATGCAGAATCTGCAAAATGCATTTGTATGTATGGAAAAAACTAGAATGTCCACCAGTGGGGGTGGAATGGAATTCTTACAGTAGTAAGGGAATGCTCTGGGAAAGCCTAGGCAGCACTAGTCTGCCATCGTAGTAAAGTTTTTCGTGTCTTAAGGTGTACCTGGGGTGGCTATGCTCGTCGCTCAGAAGTTGTTGACAGATAGCTCTCAATTTGGCATCAACCTGCTTCATCACTAATCTGGTCCAGTCCTTCATAATTGGCCACTGTGAGTGTCAACAAATGTAGTTCGTGATTGGTATTGCCTGGCAAAAGAGTTGTGTCAAAGAAGTCAATAGCATAGAATTCTTGACATCGTAAAGTCAAGGCCCACCAACTTATCAACCATTTTTGTTGTTCACTACTGAGGATACGTTAGTCCATGAGGTGATGTAGACTTTTTTTAATCTTTTCTTATGATGAAACACCTGCCCAGCAGATAATGCCTCCACTTTTGGACAGATATCACAATGGCCATCAGCTCCCGCTCATATGTTGACTTAGATTGGGATCTGATTGACAAGGACTGGCTGAAGAATGCCATTGGTCTCCCTTCTTGCATTAACACTGCCCCTATCCCTTTGGCTGATGCATCAGTTTCTAGGATGAATTGCTTGGTAAAATCTAGAATAGCCAACAAATTGTACTGTGGTCATTGCTTGTTTGAATGCATCAAAAGCCTTTTGGGCCGCAGCATTCCATTGGAAGTTGTCTTTCCTCAAGAGAGCTGTCAGAGGGGCTACAATGACTCCATTGTAACATCCACCATTTTTAAATTCTAGAAATATTTAATTTTGTGGAATTATGGGATATTAGAAAAAATTATGAAATTGATAGAATAGAAAATTAAGGATTTGGAGAATTTGGGGATGAAATTCTAAGTTAAAACATCAATAATTAGAATGTATTCAAAAAATGGAATCCAACGACACTAAATATGCCCAAATCGGAGTTCAAATGAATTTTCGCATAATTAAAAAAAGGGCAAAATGGTCATTTGACATGTAGGACCCCCACTAAAAGACACGATTTTTTAGAATAGGGACAGTCAAAGATGGGTGGAGACATAATGATTAAAGAAGTAATCATTTTGTCTCACAATCATCATCATTAGGAAAAGACCAAAATACCCTTGAGGTTACTATTCATCACCTCCATCTATTAACTCCTCATTTCTCCATGATCAGCTGATCAGATCATGCTGAGATCTTCACTTGGGTTAGAGTTCATCACCTTCTACAGTGTGGCATTGTCGGATCGTCCCTGGAGTTGCTCGATCTCACCCTTTTTCCACGCCTTCATTGGAACCATAAAACCACAAGATCGGATTTTTTCACTGATCTAAGAGGTAGAAGCCCGATCCTCGGAGTTTTTTCATTCCAGTACTTGTATTTCATATCCATTATCGTTGTAGAATAGCTAGATCTGAAAGAAAATTAGAATTTTAGAGTACATCTAGGAAAAAACAAAGAACAGTATTGGAACCACACTTTAGAGGGCTCAGATGGAAAATCTAAGCCATTCATTGGATTTAGAAGACCTCAAAACCTTAGGAACGGCGAAAACAGAGAGAAATCAGACCTATAGAACCCAAGACTGAGCAAAAAAAAAGAATGAACAGTCCTGGTTCATTGTCCCCTATGGACTAGGCAACTAAGACACTCCTGAGAGATGCGTAGAGCCTTTAATTTAATAAGTTAATTTATGGGGTATTTTTCAATAAAAATGTGATTTTAGGAGCTACAGAAGTCAGATTTTTTATTTGAAAGATCCTTTGGAATTAGTTCAATGAGATGGACATGATTGTGATATAAAAAACACAATTTGACCAAGTATAATTAGATCAAACTTAGGAAATGTGATATGATAACTTAGATATGGCCGATTAATGGATGATTAGGCCTTGGAACTTGAATATATTAATTATCCAAGACATGAATGAATAGAAATTATGATTTGATCATAGGTAGATACTCTAGAAAAGTGATCTTGACTGTCTATGTGATCAATTGCCTTAGGATGGGCTGATCAGAGAGCGATTTGACTATTAGATCAACACGTAATGATAGAGATACATGTGAATCACTAAATGAACATAGAAATTAAATGGATTATGATGAATATGAGTAAGATTGAAATCAAAGATGACATATGATGGTCTAGATGTTAAAAAGACAAGCATTTAATTGAGGATTGCCCTAATGGAGGCTTAATCAGATGATCTAGGCCCCTAATCTAGGATTAACTACTAGATCAGGGAAGTTATCACTTGGACCTATTTATTTGATATGTGAGAACACCAAGTGATTGATGACTTATGATGTGACATGTACATCAGGATGCAAGGCCTGATATAGCTTACATGCCTAATTAGAGTATCACGTTTATCGAGGTAGGGGAATACATTCATGAATTTTTCATAATTTCTTAAATCATGATATAGTATTTGAAACTTTGAGGAGTATGTTTTATACCCTGCCATATTGCATGAGATCATTTTCAACATGTATTGCCGATATGCTTGTTACTTCCTTTGTGCATGATTTATGCACTGTTTTTAATATATTTTAGTTACATCAACTTGATTATTAAGAATGTTATACACTAATTTTCAATGCATGATATTGATATATTGAATTTCTCACTCGATTTGGTTTTATCAAGAATGATTATGCATTATCATGTTTTTAGGACAATTTCTTTATTCTGCATGATTTAATCATATATTTGAACATATAGATGATGGTACACTATCATGTCTTTGATTGAATTTTATTGAGATTTTTACACATGGGAGTTTCTATGCCTTCATGCCTTGTCGATTGAGACAATTGAGCTTGTGATGGGATGCATCCCCCTGTGAGTGCCTAAGTGCTCTGTGTGGGTGAAAGGGTGAAAACGGGATTGGAACGTATCTTTTCATGAGTGCCTGAGTTCTATGTGTGGGTGAAAGGGTGAAAGCAGGATTGGAATGCCTCTTTCTGTGAGTGCCTTGTTGTGGGTGAAAGTACTAAAAGTTGGCCCCTTGTTGCTGTGAGTGTACTTGAGATACTCATAAGGCTTGACCGCACATGATGTTTTGTTGGTTTTGACATACATTCATGTTGTTCTATGGATACAAATTTTCATTGTTTTGGCATACGTGTATCTAAGTATTTTCTCATGTTTTGTATGTCATGATGCCCAAGATTGATATCGCTTTATTTATATCATGGATTTCGTGTATTGTTCATCGTTGATATCTGATGTTTTTGTGGTTATATATTCTTCTTACGAGATTTACTATAATCTTGATACCTTGCGCCGTATGATTTTCTATTGTTTTTGTAAATTGAATGTAAATCACCTACACAAGCATAGCTTGCAGAGGCATTGCTTTGTTTTGCAATGCCTCAGATTTGGAGCACAATAGCGCTAAGGATAAGCAAGTAGAGCAGCATTGACTAAATGAGGACCTCGAGGACCATTTGTTTTTTTGTACATCAAAGACTAATTTAGTATACGTCTCTTGGACTTGTGTTTAGATTGGTTAGGTTGTACATGGATGTTGATATTTTGGATAGATTAGACCCACACTACTTGTATTATGTTCCTTTACTTGCTGATGGGTGTATGACGTGGTGATCATGGATGGATCCTGGGGGGAATTTATACATATTATTCTTATTATTGCCTTTTCACGACTGTGTATGATTTGTCATGGTTTTACTTTGAGCATACTTAGTGTATCGACGATTTGACTTCTATTTGTTATCGTGGTTTTGGATATGGGATGACCCTTGGGGATTTCTTTTGACGCCGCATTATTTATATTAATTGCAAGTTTTACTTTCAGGGATCCTACCTATTTTATAAAACATATTATTATTACTATTTATAAATTTGGGAAAAAGGTTTTAAAAAACTCAGGGTGTCACGTCCATAGTGCCACATGAACCTTCTGTAGTACCTCGTGAGACCTAGAAATCCCCTTAAGCTCTGACATCGATTGGAGTAGGCCAGCTGGTCATGTAGTTTATCTTGGAGGTGTCGACGACCACACCATTAGGAGGTATAATATGGCCCAGGTATTTAAATGACTTTTGGGCAAACAAACATTTCTTTTTATTAACTATAAGTTTGTGATTGCTGAGAAGCTGAAGAACAGTAGTAAGGTGTTGCAAATGCAAGTTGAGATTAGAACTGTAAATCAAAATGTCGTCAAGGAAAACTAAAACAAACTTATGGAGATGCGGGTGGAATACATCATTCATGAGCGCCTAAAAAGTGGATGACGCATTGGTTAAGCTGAATGGCATGACCAAGAACTCATAGTGACCCTCGTGTGTCTTGAAGGAAGTCTTGAGGATGTCCTATTCCTTGATCCGTATTTGATAGTAACCAGACTTGAGATCCAATTTAGAGAAAACCATAACACCTCATAGCTCATATAATAGCTCATCAATAGTTGGTGTAGGAGTGTGGTGACCCGGGTTTTAGAAAAGGATTTTTTTTTTTTAATTTGAAAACTCAAACTTTCCTGCAAGATTTTTAAATATATGTATATATATATATTACCTACTTATTTTTCTTAATTTCACCTTCTACCCGGTGTCACAGTAAAACCTTCACATATAATAGTAGAATAAAAATATACCATTACAGGATCTCCCTGGTCACAGCCCAAATAATTAGTAATTTAGGTTCAAATCAAGGTTCAGATTGAATATATCAAAGTCGCCTATCTTATTACATTCATCCTCAAGTGTTCATTATTTTAAAATAAAAGTTAACAAATAAAATATCTAACTAATTGCTTATCCATACTTCTCTTCTTATTCTCCTTTGTTGCTTTGGTCAAGTCGACTACTTAATCTTCTCGCGCTTCACCTGAAATGTTTTGTAGGGGTGAGTATGACGACTCAATCGGAAAATGCCTATATCAGCCGTTTGAAAACCAAGACAAAAGTGTTGTTATAATTTCAGTAGTGCAAACAATTAAATGTTTTAATCCTACATGTTATATGAATATTATACAACATTCACACATTTATAAAAATCTAGAGTTTCCAATAATTTCTAATATATCCTTCTAATATCATACATACTTGCTCAATAGGACTTATCAAATAATGACGTATCATAATCTGTTACATCATTGCATGGTAGCGTCCTACCGCAAACCCATCTGGGCAACGGTCAAATATCCTCGAGGATGACTGACATGTCTGTCCATGTCTGATAACTATATGGTATACTATGCACGGAGAGGACTCACATCCAACTAAGTTCGGCCGTGGATACCACACGGGCTACACCAGTCCTCATGGGGGCACTGGATCATAAGAGAGTAGTCTCCCCATGATACAATACTCTCTACAATAGGCCCTTTTAGGGCAGGTATCAATTTTCGGAAGTCAGCGACTAACTGATCTTCCTAGCATAGCAACCAGAGGGGTCTTATAATTTGCCCCAGGGTAGGCTCAACTCTCACGAGTCACCTAATTTCAGGCTAGGCACAACTCTCTAGAGTCGCCTAATTTTCCTTCATTAACATTTTTTTTTCTTACTCGTGGAATTCATATTGAGTCACAATTTTTCATTCCATAATACATCATACAAATTCATTTTACAAACTTTCATTTTGCAAGCCATATTTTAATTTACATAATCATTGACTAGTTAATTCTGGTCTTTAGCATAGGTATGCATATAACCATGGTTCAACATTTCTAAAATCATATCTTTTACCATACTATGTATCATTCAACAGAAAATTAGCAATTATTTTGATTACAAATTATACTTACTGTAGCTCAATTACATTGCACACTTATAGAACTTACATTTGTGAATCAAAATTTTCAATTCACATAATATCAAGCTATCAAACCATGTTTACCAAATAATCATCATGTGCACCTATTTATGCTCACTGCTGAGGTTTATATGCCATGCCTAGGTGTTGTGCACCATGCACACTAATATGTACCCATGTAGTATCAGTGAGCAGTACACTGGCGTAGTGCGCTAGGCTCAGCCTGTGAGCAGTGCTTTGGAAGGATGCGCCATACCTAAATGAGGTGTAGTGTGGTGAAGTAGTATTTTGTGTCTAATCAGAACATAGTGTATTGGAATAATGGATGTATGCTAGGTACTAAGGGCTAAACGCGAAGCTGGTTAATCATGCGTAGGGTGTGATGTGGCCTACTCATGCGCTCTCCGCCAAGCACACCACCCATGTGCTAGTTGTTATGCACGCAGTCTAGGTGCTAGGCTTTCTGTTCCATGTACGAGCTTTGGTTTCCAAATCTACTGTCATGTGGAAGGTGTCATGTACATTGTGCTAATTATACTACCCAAGTGCTGGGTGCAATGCATGATGTCCGAGCTAGGCATTGTGTAAACATGCATATACTAATGGCAAATATATTCCATGCAATAGTTGCTACACCTTGTCCTTGCAATAGGTCGCAAAACTCGCTATAATGAATACATGTTCCCGCATGATGGGTTCTAAAGTTTTGTATAAGTTACATCTATTACATTTTGTAAACCATGCCCCACTTAGATTTATAATTAACTAAAATTTTCATTCTTGAATCCATTATAGTAGATGGTAACATGTCAATGTTATGGTGAGACCAAAAGAAACCATAACACTAAACTAAACCACATAAGATTCATTGCACAATCTCGGCCTATTATATCCCATCACCAAACGAGTTTAATTAAATCTAGGTTCCAGCCATGTAAGATCAAAACCGTGGGGTGTTTTTTCTTTCCTTTCTCCAGGTTTTGCAAACAAAACAGAACACTAGCACACAATTTTTATGACGTGTGCATGAGGCCTTAGCAAAGAAGATCTAGCCCCAAAAGCATTGATTTCTTATTTTCATACCTATACCATGAACAATTACAGGATTTAAAAGCCTTGCCACTGTGCATTAACAATAAGAGAGTGATCAAAAATTCAATCAAGCCCTACAACTAGACCCAAAATCCTGATTTGCAAGATAAATTAAGATGAAGATGCGGTTGCATGTAAATAAACGAATCTTATATTTATTTGAGATGCTAAACCATATGGAAATATGTGCACAATTCAAATACTATTTCTCCTTTTTCAAAGACAAAAGAACGTAACACATATTGGTATGAAGCAATGAGTCTATCTATAAAAAAACTAACTAGTTTAGATAATTTCCTATTCCCCTTACCTCATAGACGAGATCTTCTTATCCAAAAATGTGTGGTATGGTTGATCCTTGGTGCATCCTCCTTCTTCTTCTTCCCTCTCTCTCTCTCTCTCTCTCTCTCTCTCTCTCTTTTTCTCTCTTCCTCTTCCTTTCTTTCTCTCCCTTTCTCTCTTTCTTTTTCTCTCTTTCTCTTTCTCTTCTTTGTGTTTCACATATCCTTTCTTCTTCTCCCCTTCTTATCCTAATTCCATTTGACTTTCCTTCTTTCCTATCCTATCTCCTATCTATCCAATCTAATTTGTTAAGTATCCTATCTTTTCCTAATTCTCTATATTTATTCTTATCTTCTTATCAATTTTATCCCATATCTGATTCTAATTAGATGCTTATCTTCATCCTTTC
The DNA here is from genome assembly GCA_035236585.1 of Warburgia ugandensis. NCBI lineage: Eukaryota > Viridiplantae > Streptophyta > Magnoliopsida > Canellales > Canellaceae > Warburgia > Warburgia ugandensis. The sequence goes on from CP141139.1 coordinate 35,773,891, forward strand.
CCAAGTAACCAAAATTATATAGGTTCATTGCACCTGGACACTTCCTGGCTTTTGGGTAGGGAATTTCTCCAAAAAGGTTATCTTTGGAGACTTGAACTCTAGTTCTAGAGTTGAGCCTCTTCATTCTATAGTCATTAGGGCATTTAGCTTATTGTTGTCAATTCCATGTAAGAAATATATATATATATATATATATATATATATTATAAAATGCACGTTATTACATTTGTCGGGAACCGTCACCTTATTTAGAGCTCTATAGTCGACACAGAAACGCCAACTTCCGTCTTTCTTTCTAACCAGGAGTACTGGGCTAGAAAAAGGGCTCGAGCTATGGCGAATGATGCCTGCGGTCAGTAATTCTTTAATTATGTTCTCAATCTCATTTTTTTGGTAGCGAAGATAGCGGAATGGCTGGAAATTGGGGGGCTGGATGCCCTCTCTAAGCCGAATAGCATGATTGTGCGGTCTTGGCATAGGTAATTGCAAGGGCTGGTCGAATAGGTGTGAGAACTGCATAAGGATAGTTTCTACTTGGGAAGGAGTTTTCGCCTCTAAAGTGTTGGGCTCGAGTAGTAATCCTTGGTATTCAATCATATAGCCATCGATTCTGCTTGATCCAATCTTAAGCACGGTTTTGAGTGAAACAGAGGAGCGAGCCAACAATGGGTCTCCCTGAATCGTGACTGGCTTGCCCTCCACCGAAAACTCCATGGCAAGTGTTCTGTAATTGGCCGAGACATCACCCAATGTTTGCAACCAGGCAATCCCTAGAACAATGTCAATGCTGTGTAGGTCGAAGAGGTGGAAGTGCTGTTGGACTGAGACTCCCAGCAAAGATAAGGTGAGATCCCAACAGATTCTCGTCCCTTTGACGCAGTGGCTGACCCCCACCTGGACTCTAAATGTTTTTGTGTCGAAAATTGGCAAGCAAAGCTCCTGCACCAACTCCTAGGATATGAAGTTATGTGAGGCCCCATTATAGATCAGGACCACGACGGCTCTACCATTCAGGTCGCCAACCAACTTCATCATGCGGCCCTGGGTTATCCTGACAATGGTGTGCATGGACAACTCCAAGTGAGGGGTTTCCGAGTCGGCGTGAACCGGGTCCTCGTTGGTCGAAAACTTGATGGAATTTGGGTTTGCCTCATCTTCATCTACCAAGAGGAGAACTTGGAGCTATTGGCCCTTGCAGTGATGGCTGAGGGTAAATTTTTCATCACATCTATAGCATAGTCCTAGGGCTCGTTTCTGTTGGAATTCCGGGTCGATGAGGCACCGGAATGAATCCCGGCTGCTGTTGTAAGCATCGCTTACACGGGATTCTCAATCCCCTCGTCTCATCATCGTCTCTCTCATTGCATCAAGTACCCGAGTTAGGGTTTGGGTAGAATTACGATTTTGTCCTTGGAACCTTGATCCTAGGCCCAGGCCCCTCGTGTGGAAGGTGGTAGGTTCAGCAAGTCTAGGCCTAAGTCCCGCTTGGGGCTCGTGAGTCTTCACTCTATCCAGCGCAATGTTCTTCTCCTTAACCTTATGGGCTAGGTCCATAAGCCCAATTAGTGTATTGGGCTTGAACATCTGCACTTCCGCCTTCACCTCTTCCTTCAGCCCATTCATGAAAGTCCCCTTGAGAAGCTCTTCGGATAGATCCACTAGAGGCCCTAACAGGAGTTTGAAGATGTGGTAGTAGTTGGCGATGGTACCATCCTGCCGGAGAGCGAGGAGAGCCTCGTAATCGTCATCGAACTACATCGATAAGAAATGTTGGAGAAGGGCAGCTCAGAACGTTGCCTACGATGGAAAAGGTGTCCGAGAATCCACCTAAAGGAATTAGTGTAGGGCATCTCCTCCAAACAGACAATGGCCACTGCAACCTTATCTTCGTCAACGACATGGTTGACTTGGAAGTACCTCTCTACCTGGCACAACCATTCATAGGGATCCATACCCTCTAAGATAGGAAGATCGAGTTTTCAGTAATGAAAATTGAGTGCTGAAAACTTGTGCATCCCTTGTCAACGAGGGTCTCCCCCATTAGAATTCTCCCCCACTTTAGTTACTTGCGCCTTGCCTCCTTCTACCTCCCGGCGTGGTGGAGTGCCCTGAGCATTTTCCTGGCAATGCATCCAGTTCCAGATTTCCAACATATACCCCCCATGGCAGTGACGTTATCCTGCATCTGACCTAGATCCTCCTTCAGGCTGCCAAACTCCACACGTAGGCCTTCCATCTCCCTTTCCATGCTTCCGGTTCTCTCCATTCGGGTTCTAACCATACCCCTAAGTTTGACGGTTTTGATACTAGATGTTGGAACTGCAGTTAGAGCTCACTGCTACACATCAGTAGGTGGATGAAGAAGAATAGGAAAATTCTTATTAGATCAATGGGTGGGTTACAATCAGAAAACAGACGGCAAATCCTGCTAAGGAAATGGCAATTGGATCGATTCCTCTTCTAGTCACCCCTGCCTTCCCTCCGGATGAGGTCCCCTTACTTCTTTCTTTTGTAAACTATTATGTCATGGTGGACTCACACGTAGTTCATACCCATATGAGAAAACTTGCCAAAGACAAGGATAAGGATTGATCAGGATAAAGATCAACTAGAATTAAGATAAGGATTAATCAAGATAAAGGTCAATGAAATGAGGATCAATTAGATAAGAATTAATTAAGATAAGGATCAATTAGATAAGGATCAATGCATATTAATGTGAGAAAAATCCTATATGTGGACTTTGGCCAAACCACATAAATGACCTTGTCTTCTTTTGTGTGTGTATGATTAAATTGATCCTGATTACTAGATTTGTAAAATCTGGCACAACACATTGGATTTCTACCTACACTGATAATTTGGTGGCTTAAATGCTTGGATGCTGTTCTAATTATTTATGGAGAACAATGGCACTGCCCAGTTCTCCACCTTTTATTGTGCGTGTACAGAAGCAGTGGTTACAACTTTCATTTAACGACCAAATACCACTTAACTGAACATAAGATTGGCTGATTCCTGATTGGCATAATTTTCAAGCCATTGAAAATCCGTAGTAGACCCCATCTGATAGTTGTTCCATCATTCATAAGTGTAGCATGTTACTGTTGGATAATCTAGTCATTGCTTCTTTTAGTAACCTAAGTAAGGTCCTTTTAGGTCAGGATCATGGGATCAAGATGGGTTAGCCAAAACTGTCCATGCCTAAGTGTTCATTTGGATCTACTAATAATCTAAAGGGCTTTGATTAGAGCCACAATTTAGTTTCTTTTAATGAAAAAATGCACGGTGGACGATCATTAGGTAATTTATTTGATCTCAATTGTAAGATTGAAGTCTATACTGAAAAAGATGATCGGGTTTATTCTCTTTGTTACTCAAGAGGACTTACATGTGAAAGGATTTGGATCAATAGGTCAAAGTCTACTTTTACCGAGATAATCTAAACAGTACCGTAGTTGTTGGACAGCAAACTCAATTAATTTTTGTGTTATTGGGCAGCACCCACCTAATAAATGAAGGATTGTGATATATTCCTGATGAGCTCCTCAATAAAGTGTGAATGGTAATAACTTCATGTGGGCCCAGATGTCAAAATTGTTTTCTTTGGCTTAGATGGGTCTTGCATTGAAATTATCATTTGTTGATGATCCTAGCCTTTATTTTATTGAGTTAAAAAAAAGGCTATAAAAAGTTATTTAGAGTTTCATCGTCCATTTTACAATTGGAAGTAGTGCTTGATAAGATCATTGAATGGATGAGAATTTCAAAACAGGGCACATCTATGTCAAGGACAAACTTAATCAAATTAGGTCATTAGAAATTTAGGCCCACATTAAGTTATATGGGGCTCATGAGGGGGCAAATATCACCACCTTAAATAAAGAATAATCAAAGAGTCAAGTACTATCAATCGCTAAGATTTTGGGTTTAATTCTTTAGTTCATGAAAAAATGCAAGAAGCATATGATGGGCATTAATACATGCTGACAGCCCAAAATAGGAGACCCAAACAAGATGAATTGGTAAGATCATTTAAAGGTGGGGCCTATTGGAGGGTCACTCTTTGAGGGGTCAATCCAAATTATTTAGTCTGGACATCATTTTATTGCTTTTGGGAAACATTGCCTTGATAAGCCCCACATTTTGATGATGTGATCTATTCATCATGTTCGCCTATTTCAGCTGCCTTGGATTCGCCAGACATTAGAAATAGAATTTTTGATGATCCGAGCCATTTCATTTTGAGGGGGAATGATAGCATAGTTTACACGCTACAATTGCTTGTTGTAGTGCATCCCCCTTTTGAATGATGGGCTGCACCAAAGATTGATCCAAGCCGTCTATCTGAATTCTCCTATTTTGGATGAGATGCCTGCTGCTTCCGAAACATCAAAGAATGCATGACTTTAAAATTAAAAAGAAAAGAAAAGAAAAGAAAAGGACTTTTGATTGCAGAAATATAAAACGGTGGGAAACTCCGTTAAATAATTGTCCATATTCAATGAGTAAGAGGCACATTTTTTGGATGCTATAGTCATCCTATGACCTTGATGTCTAGCATACTAGATATCTAGGGATAGAGGATTCAGATGGATGGTTCAGATCAACCTTTAATGTTCCCATCACTCAAAAGTGGGGCCCATAGAAGCACTCTCATTTTGAACTTTTAAATCATAACTATTAAAATTCTAAGTAGATAGAAGCACTGATAAGCATGAATTTAGAGTAAATAGGGTTGTCGCTGCTTGCCAATAAGATGAATGAGTAGATCATCCAAACAAACCTGGGCCAATCTAGAGTGCATTACTATAGGGCAGCATCCTTTTCGTAGCATTGTTGGAAATGAAAATAACTTGAAAAGGTGTTTCCCAGCAGATCAATTCATCCGTGAGAATGATGCTGGTGACGATGACCCAGCTTGGAGCTCATGCTTACTCAGGATAGATGTTGAATCTATGATAGGTGCTACGGTAGATCTTTTGAGCCATTCAGGTGTAAGTGCAGTGTTGCGCCGAGCTTCCATGGCCTGAACACAGCAAAGTTTTCCTCTTCAAAACGAGATTTTGCTGGTCGGGAATGCTACAGTACAGCGCCTATATGGGAACTCTAGCGTGGCTCTCGTTATAGCTGTTGAACTACAGGAACAGCCAAGAGTGCATGGTCTTTAAAGGAACACATTTTGTTAAAGAGATAAATAAGGGAAGCTCGCGCCTATGCAGGGTCTAAGGAAGGGGTGAACCACAATGGCCTATAGTAGGCAACCTTACTTTGCATTTTTTGCAAGAGGCTGTTTCTACCTCTTGAACCTGTGACCTTAAGGTCATATGACGACAACTTTTACCAAGGCTCCCCTTCTACATTTTGTTAAAGAGATAGAAACAGAAATTGTAAAAGATATGCTCGTAATCTAGGAGAAAATCTTGGATAGCTGTCCTGAGGTGAGCGGCTTTCGACTGTTTGCCAAAATATTTTCCTTTACAAACTAGTCAAATCATACTTTTCAACCGTTTTAGGAACTACTCTAGCCTTGGCCATTCTTATGAATCAATAGTTGATACATAAGATGCATATCATTCCTCTTTAATGACAAAAATTGATAACGCTACAATGATGTGTTTGCTTAGAACTAATTAATAATCATAGCTTACTGTCTTTACAAGGGAAGCCTTGGCACAACGATAGAGTTGTCGTCGTGTGACCTTGAGGTCACGGGTTCAAGGCATGGAAACAGCCTCTTGCAAAATGCAATGTAAGGCTGTGCACTATTGACCCTTGTGGGCTGCCTTTTTTTAGCTTACTGTATCTGCCTTAATAAAGTTAAATTCTCAAGATTTCCAAATCAAGCTCAAGGTGAAGCAACTGATAACATAGCAAATCCGTGAAGCACTAATCTTCTTTCTATGTCAAGATCACTAGTTCAGCGTACATCAATCATAAAAGGAACTACTAGATAGATCAATCAACAAGTTCAACACAATAATGAATTTTAGACAGGCAAATGCACTAACTCAAGTAGATCAAGAAACACATGAACATGGAAACATCCGCATTGGGGGCAGAGATTGCCCAACATGCATTCAACTGACCGAATTACCTACAGTTATGGAATCAGAAACGTCGTCAGCAGATCTAAACAAATGCCGGAGACAAAACTTATTACAACTCAAAAGATGATGGATCTCATCAACGATTGATGTAGTATGTAACGGTGAAACAGCCCTCATTCACCCAAGCTATAACACTGGAAGAATTTGCTTCAGCCGTCAAAGAACTATACAAATCCCGATGGGAAGAACTTCAATCTTTTGAATGTGTTACTCCTGAGTTTTATGCATTTGGCTTGTATTGCCATATTCTTAGCTTTGTGAAGGGAGAGGGGCGTAATTCTGAAACTTTCTACACTTAACAGAATGATTGGTAGTGTAATTCTTGTGTTTATTGTCATTCATTTTATATGTAATTTGTGAGAGATGAAAATTGTGTCCAAAGATGAGGAATCATTATTTGTTCTTATGGGCATAGTAGTGCATCATTATCTGGAGTCACTAGTTGTAGAGAGAAACTTGAAATGTGTTAATAACCCTTCAGAGATAAACATGTGCTAGTGCAGTCAAAGCAATGTCCCCAGCACGATGCAATGCTAATGAATCCATGAAGGAGAAATCTATGCAATACTACTGCCAGTCCCATCATTTCTGTCATAACATAGTAATTGAATGATCGAACAGTCAAGCCCAGGAAACTATAACAAATTGTATCCATGACCTCGTGGGCTATTTCTTTTCAAGTTGATTGGTGGAATGAGCATAGGTAGCTGCTTGGGAGGTTCTGTACCGGCCGATTATAATCAAGTGCCATCCATTCCATTAGCGCCAAGCTCAAGATTCTGTTAACTATTGCTTATAGTTATTCAGTATGATGTAAAAGTTCACAATGTTAAAATATCAGCACCTAATAACATATTTCATCTTAAAGTTTGCCACTTTGATGCCATATATTTCACAGAATGGCAGCTGAGCCTTCTTAGCCAGCACATATCGGCGAAGCTTCCTTCTCAGAAGGAAGCTCAATCTTGGAAGATCACATCTTGCACTTATTTTGATTGCTGTTCAAGACTCTCACTTTCAGTTAAATAAAGTTGTCCATTTTCATTACATTCTTGTTATGGAAGAGTTTAAATTTGCATTAGGTGACAAGTAGAATTTCAGCATAGAGGTTACTGCTCTGATATCCAGGAGTAGTTGCTTGTTCCAACACATTTTTCTGCATTTGGCATTACCTCAGTAATTTGATTATGGTTGGTCAGGTGCATGTTTCATGATTTTGATGGAATGTTTGTGTGCTTTATAGGCTTATTTTCTGATGCAAGTGCCTGCAATGAAGGGCGTGGGCGATGCTATCGGATTTGGATTTGCCTTTATCTTCTCGTGTATTTGGTATACCTTTCTCCATAATTTTAACTTTCTTAGCACAATTAAGCCCTTGCTAAATTCTGTCTTTTCTTCTGTCAGGTATACGATTGGCAGGTACTCATAAACCTATGCCTGTTGGCCCTTTTCTTGGTCTTGCTTTATGTGCTTTGACTGTATTTATCTCTTCCTATCTTCAAGAGAGGATATAATCCATGGCAGTTTCCAGCACCAGAAGTGGAACTTGTCCCATGTTATTGTAAGAAGGAGAATAGTTGCAAGGAATTTTGATCTGATCTGTGCAACTTATGTTGATGCAGAAAGCTAACTTATTTAGCACTTGCAACCCTCAAGTCTTCCCAGTTAATAATGGATTCTGATTTCAGATGCATATCTGCCTTGGCTTCTTTTTTATGTCAATCCTGTAAATGGAAAGGTTTAAAGCCTTCTAGTGGTCTTACAGGATCACTTATGCAAATTGGTAACTTCTCTTCTAATTTTTTTACATGGAATGCATCATCTAGAAGCGCCTTAGCTATGCGAATAATCATTGTTGAAACATAGAAACCATCTTTATTCAGTAATGCTATAGCTGCAGAAATCTCTCTCTAATAAAAGAACACAACTGAAAAATGAATGTGCCGAATCATAAGGAAAAAAAAAAAAATGAAAAAGAAAAAAAAATGAAAGAGAAGAATCACCCAATAGAATCCCTAATGATGAATGCCAGGAAGCAATCAAACATTCATGTCGAGATACTGTCCTATGCCCATGGTACTTGAATTATCACTGCTATCGCGGCAATCAACAGTACCTTCTCTATAGAAAATTTGCTTGCAGAACTTGGTACCGTGTTCTGGGTATTAGTAGTAGTACCAGAGGGAGTGCCAGAGGGAGATCCTGCCCATATAAAGAAACACATTTGCATCAATTATATCTGAACATCTACTATTAAAACTACTGCATGAAGGTCCTGATAAATATGAGAAATGTAGATTACCTACATTCTAGATGGGAAATGATATTTCCACCCCCTTCCATTCACCTAACTCCTGCCCCTTAGTGGTTTTTTTGGGTATTCATGATTTGCCTTTATGGTTATATGTTGAAGAAGTCAAAACTTCACAGGGTGTAAATGTCCACAAAAACCACTCGGGGGCTGGAGTAACGTGAATTAAGGGGGTGGGAATATCATTTCCCATTGTAGAATCAGCTACAAACTCAGTTAAACTCAATGGTAGAAACGAGAAATCGACCAAACTGATGGTATCTTAACCCTAGATGAGGAGAAACCATTCTGTTCTGTGGTTTAGTACGGGCTTGTTCCTTTGCAATGGGCCCATGTTTTCAGGTTTAGAGGAGTTACAAGTGTACCTAAGAATTGGGTTGCAACATGATCTTAGGTTTGCATGCTTGACAGCCATCATCAAAATTGAACTTACAATGACAAAAAATGATGCTACGACAATGAGATGCTTACCTCCACTTCTACTGCAGGCGGCAATGTTAAAGTTGGCTCCACATTTAGAAGGTAATAATAGAGCATTTGTCACATTGATGCTAGTCTGCCCACCTGCAGCATTGCTGCTCGGCAAATTGCAAAGGCACTGTGGGTTTGACTGGATTACTGATTTCAGAGGATCGCAGCAGCTGCTGGATGGCCTCGATGTGGAATTGAGGTAATTGAAGCAAGGCACGAGCTGGGTTAAGCATGACGAATCTTGGGCCTGAGACTCCGATGCTAGGACTGCCAAGGCAAACAAAAAACACCAGGCAAAAGCCTTCTCCATCGGGATCTTAAAACTCAGCTTTGGGTTACGTGCAAACTGGACGCTGTCCCGTTAGTTTTGCTCCAAATATTGTTGTCTTGTTTTTCTCTGCGGTACCTGCTGTATTTATAGATTCTTTCCAAATTTTGACTGATTTTCGTTCATGCATATTTCCCGTGTTTTCTTGTTCTTTGCCTGTATTGGACGGTAAGGTTGGCGATCTAACTTGCTGTTTATAGAGTTGACTGTGGTTCTCTTTGCTAAGCAGAGTTGACGCTAGGACGGTGAATTGGGGTGGATTTGGTGGAGCAACTTTAAACGGTACAAGTGATGTGGATGCTTTGTAGTTTTCTTTTGTGGTGAATCTGGGATTCTTTCCTCTTTGTTTTGCTTTCAAAATTGCTAACCAGGCATAGCAGCGGCTACATATTCTGCCAGGTCTAGTTTGTGGCTTCCCATTGGTTGACATCGGGACCATATGGCACATGCCAATGTTGTTGGGAGTTGGACAGTACATTTTGGAAAACCAACGAGTCCACATGCATGTAGCAGTGTGATCCCTCGTTAGAGGGCTTTTCCAATGTGGATATGTCCGATATGGGGCAGATTAGCACTGTTCAGACAAGTGTTGCATCTGATAGGTGACCAAGAAAAAGTTAGGCTATAAAAGTCAATCAGATTTTTCTAATTCAAGGAATAAAAAGTTAATTAATTGGATGTGGTAGGATCGTAATCAATAGAAATTTGTCTCAGTACGCATGGGATCCATTGAAAAGAAGGCTAAACACGGCTTCAGTTGGTCCCCGACCTCAAAGAAAGAGATGGTTGTACTTGAGATGAGGTCATTGTTAACTTGAGATTAAGATCATTGTTAATTTGGTGCAAAGGCTTTCTCCTCCCTTTGTTTTTCTTTCTTTGTTACCACCTCATTCTTAATTTCTAGCCAGCTCTCCACTGGTTTCTCTTCCAAAAGTGACATTGTAGAATGCAATTCACATGACAAGTGGCCCCTAAGCACATAAAGGAGTGCGCTTTGGATGATCTGACAAGTTCATCTTATTGCTCCAACTTAGATAAGGGAAACGTATTATTTGACCCTTGTAACTACCGCTACTTTTTCAATTGCCCCTCCAACAAAATATTGGCCTCAACTATCAAGGAAGTTCAATTTGGTCCCTCCATCTCATTTTCCGTAGAAATAGTTATAGAACTTACAAGTGGAGGACCCACATTGTTGTCATGCTTGCTCAAGGGACAAAATTACTCCTACAATGGTGTTAGATTTTCAAATCTCGACCCTGTCTATTTTCAAATCTCCTATCCCCACCACACACTAAGAAATTTTGTCTAGGGAGGTCCGTAAGAAAGAAATGCTACATAAAGTGCTTGCAAAATCTTGGATTTACTCAAATAAATGTGATTCTAATGGCGCCTGTAAAATCTTGGATTTACGCGAACAAAACACCGATAAGATGACCCTTCAATCAAGAGCATCAAGCATTAGCCAGCTCCCAAAATCCACGAATGATAAAGCAAGAAGAACAGGTTCGTTAATATTGACGTTTTCTATTTGGGGTAGAGCTTTGTTTTCTTGTAGCACACCTTGTGCTAATTCAATCAGTTTAAACAAATTTCTCCAGTTTTAGACATTCCCTGTCCAGTAAACCTTGAGTACTGTGTGCTTGGACAACCATTTTTTTGGATGGTTGGATTGCCTAATCCTCATTACATGTGGCTTACAAGGTATTCCTAAGAGAAAATAAATGGGCCAGTTCAAAGAAAGGTGGAACTTTCACAGAAAAAGTAAGGCGCCATTTAGAAACTAGCATGTATTATGCACTTCCGATCTCTCCTGCACTCCCCACATATACCGGCAACTTGAGAAATTGAAGGGTTTCTCTATTTTATGATTGAGAATGGAAGAAATTGGCTTGGATTATTATTTTGTAGGAAAATAACATTGGAATCTATTTTTATAATAAAGGAGCTCTCTTGTTAAAGGTTTTCGATTCGATGTTTGATTTGATATCGACGCCATTCATTTAGGCTAACATGACAATAAAGTGGGTCTCACTTTTGAACCACTTGTTAGTTGGGTTTTAAGGAGGTCTATTTAATTGCATTTCTTAGGCGTTTTTAAAAAATCATGTCATATCTCAAATGTGCAGCTTATTTAATAACGATATCTTGAGCATATGTTAGATATCAAGTTTATTTAACTACAATGTCTTGGACATATATGAAATATCAGGTTTATTTAATATTATCATAGTTGATATGTTTCTTATTATTAGAAATATGTCAATCCCTCTTTATAGTATAAATTCTGATTGTTTTTAGAAAGAGAAAAATCCAACTTCAAACCATGTTTTTTTAGAGAGAGAAGAAATAGGGACCTTTCAAACCATGACATTCATTCAATGTGCATGCATCCCTACAAGCTCTAGTCAATGCATGCATGTAACCCATCTCCATCCTCCTTATGATCTCCATCTACTGGTCTAACTATGATCTAGTCCCTTGATTTTGTCTTCTAACTCTAATCTCTCATGTCAAAATTCATTTATAAAATAATAGTGAAGGTGGGGCGATCAATAAACAAAGAAAATTAAGTGGAAGATCATATCTACAGGCTCTTTGATCAATGGAGATTTTCTGTGGTAAAAGGTTCAAGTTCAACTTCGGCCGCTAAAAGTATATGAGAGGACTAGATTTGGATGATCAAACCTTTTATCTTCCAATGACTAAGCAACTATGATGTGCGATGAACGGTTGGGATTACCAAAAGTATGGGTCCTATAAATGCTTCAATATATAAAACCTCCTAAAACTCTGAATAGGTTGATCCTGTGAGCAATCAGGAAGCCTCCACACATGGCTTTGGTTCCACTGATTCTTATGGAAGAAATATGGGCTTAACAGATCAATGGTTGTGATCATTTCAGATGACATGCCTATTTTAGGTCAAAGGATTTATATTAATGTGGCAAGTAAAGGCTTCTTTCTAGCAAGTGAAGGAGCATCATTATTGCATTCTAATTGGTTGATGCATTGTTTTTACTAAAAAAAGATCAAATATTATATCTTAGATATCACAAAAAATTTCGATAGAACAATATTGTGGGAACGTAGGCCTAAATGGTAATATTAGATCTTGGAGAACCATCACAAGTATGGCCATAGAAAAGTATCATATAACATATCTCATATATCTCAGATGTCACATAAAATATCACAGAACATATGACACATATCTGAAATATCATAGAAGATATAACAGAAAATGATTGAAGAAATCTACGTAAGTTGTGGCCTTTCACAATTTGTGGTTTCTACGAATTTGGTTGAATTCGGAGGAGCTCTATTGAGTCGATGATGAAGTTTGTGATGTGTTACGGAAGAGGCGTCGCTCATCTGCCACCCAGAGGCTGGAGCAACTGATTGGATGGTAAACTAACCCAGAAAACTTTATCAATGACGAAGATACCTCGTGTTAATCGATGAAGGTTATTAGTTGCTATAGGCAGCATTGAACAGAGGCTCATTCTGTACAATGTTTTAATTATTCGAGATTGAAGCTGCCCAAGTCAAAACTTCTTATCAACCACATCTCCCAATATTCCAATAGTTTACGTCTGCTAACCAAAGATGAAGAAACTCAACCACTTCGTCGAGAACATGAGAGATTGATCTTACACACTGAGGTTTAAGAAAGTTCTGTTTGCAATGGAAATAAGAATCATGGATTAAGTTGTTCTGGCATAATGAAGATTTTTCCTGCTATTTTGGGTCTTAAAACATCTATAAAATTACGCAAACATTGATGGAATAACATCAGAAGCCTGGGCTGTCTATTCTAGAATAAATTTATCTATGTTTTCCTGCTATTTCCCCAACAAGCTACCACAGTCAACTAGATCTGCAAAACAAAGTGTGATATCTATCCCCCTAATACGGATAGAGAAAATGGCACGAAAGAGATACTACAATAATACAGTTTTAGGTGCAAGTTCTGGCACGTTCCTGCCTTTGATGCTTCACAATTACAAGGTCAAGCAAAATTTGATGTCTTCTCGCTCTGTTCAATAGGCAAGTAATGGGACCCATACCCACCCAAAAAAAAGTGATGGAACCCACTTAATATGATACGAAACAGACCTTATCCCCTCTTATCTATGCAATTCTCTGTCTTAGTTCATGATCATGTTAAAGAAAGGGTACAAGTAGAAGGGCAGCTGTGAAACGGCAATTCCCTCTTTTCCATTGAAGTAGAGAGGGCCTCCTTCTCCACCATTCTGACCTATTATTGATAGGGATTTGGCCGATGCTGAAGGTAGCTTGCTTACCATAGCCACCCACTGGATAAGCTAGTTGCCAAAAAGAAGCGATGAAGATGCAAAGCTGTCGCAGAAGAGAAGTGAACTGTGACGACTCACTGGACTGTCCATTAGTTGGGCCTAAAATGGGGATGTAAAAAAGAATTGTAAAATTAGGAACAAGGTTCCTTGGGCAGAAGTTCCTTTTAAACACAAATTGCGGGGCTCGTGCCACCAACGGTTATGATAAAAAAAAAAGAACTTTTCATCCAAGACACTAATTAAGTTTACATTTGAGAGGGCCCTCTGGGGATCACTGCAGTAATAACACTCCCGAAATTACAAAAGATGAACAATGAAAGCTTCTTCAATGGTATGCCCTAATGGACAATGATCAACCTTCTTGACACCTGCCTACTTGCTAGCTTTGCACTTGCAAGATGGTGGAGCTAGCACACCTACTGACAACTTTCTAAAATGACAAAGTTCAGTTAGGAAGATAACCAAGGAAAATCAACAAGAATCAAAAGGAGTTGGGTAAACTTGCCTCAATTAAATTCAGTGGCCACATGCCTCCATTCAGTGGGGCTATTTCGCATCCATGGACATCACAAGTTTCATCCCTGAAGATTTAGAATTGTCTGTGAAAATGACTTTGCTAAAAATTTGTCACTGAAATCCCACTTTTAAGGAGTATATAATTAACCTGGAGTAGAAAGCTTGATTAGACACTGTCTAATCAGAAGCAACAATCTCTCGTGCGAGTTCATAAGGTCTCCATTGCCTAACATTTGAGCTTAATTGGCCAGGGACAGCGGCTGACCATGCATTCAAGTCTGGTACGGGCCCTGTGAGTGCAAGATAGTTTTCACCTTCTCCTTCCGCCAATCTCTTCCAGCTTAACTGTGAATGACCAGATTCTAGAATATAAGCTTTGGGATTAAACTGGGCAGACATGCAACAAATAAAGATCACTGGACAAGTTTTAATAGCTCAACATGCTATTCACTAAATCTGCTCAAGCACGATGATCCATCTTTTTAAATAGAATGCATTGAAGGAGAAATATCAAATAGAGCAGATAAACAAGAACTTGCAGACAAGGAACCGGAAGAAACAACAGAAAGGCTTCAAAATGAGCATGAGTGAAACATTGGGTTAGTTTATGGATACAGGTCATACTTAGTGTCATATTAGATTATTAAAAACCTCGTATAAAAATTCTATATGACACATTAGAAAATGTATACAATAACAAAATGTTGATAAAATCACAGGATGCTGCTACTTCAGCATGGCAGAAGAGCCAGTGAAATCTATGGAAATCATCTTCCAGGAGTACTTGCAGAAGTCCTACTAGCCATTCAGCTTAGACATTTATGCCTTATGATTGAGTAGAAATTGCACATCTCATCTAGAAAGACTAGCTAGCATCTCACATATGTCACCATTATGTCCCAACAGCAAGCAGACAAACTCTATTTGCATCTAAGAGATCCACCTGCATAAGGCAGCAGCAGCTTGGAGCAGACTTAGCTGCTTAAGTATTTCCACCAAATCACGCTACACTTCTTAATTAAAGGAAGTAAAATCAAAGACTGCATTGCAACTCAATCACACTGGCTAACGCTCTATCAAAAAGTTTCTTCAAGAAAACTTTCCAGGATTCCCAGATTTCCCATGTACATTTTTACACAGGTCCTTTAGGAACCCAATTGGATGGTAAATCATGCAAAAGTTTGAACTTTGAGCATGATGCTGTCATCTCCCAGTGACAATACTAATAAACAAGCTTATCTTTTATGCTTCACGATTCAGTTCTAAAATGACTGTCAAAAACTGCATGAAACTTGAGTTTCCACACAGCCACCAAACTGCAGAAAGATGCCATCTAAACTTAACCATAAAAACTGTGAATTTTATCAAGTATTTACAGCAAAATGGTGATGATGGCATGAGATAACTAATGATATTAAGCCACTACTGAAGACCTGAAACTCATTTGATGCAACTGTAGCAAAAGAGCTACAGAAGACATCATCTAAATGAATTTCCATTAAGTAAAAATGCATAAAGAGGTAGAATAGAAGATGTGCAAGGTAGTAACATACGTTTCCAGGAAATGCTTGATATAAGGCCTTAATAGTAGAATTCCGTATCCAGCCACCAGAGCTTATTCCATCACTAGTATCAGATGTTACAGAATGAGTCCCAGCACAGTTCACCATAATACGACCCTGAGGCATCAGCCTTTTATTGAGTTCCAACCATGTCTTGACCTGTGAGAAAGTTTAGAAATGTTAAACGAAACATAGCCAAGCAAGAATAATGGCAACAGCCTGAAAGCTCTCTGACACTTGCTTACTTTCTTATTTAAATTTTGCCTTTGCAGCAAACGAGACTAAAAAGTTAAATGCAGGGTGCAGTAATGCTTTAGATCCATGGTAAGATCTAATTGCTTCCGTCATAGTTTCACAAGAATAGTGCACACATTGGTCTGTGTTTTGAGCAGAGGAAAGATGGTTCAGTTGAAGGGAAAGAGAACAGCCTATCTACCAGATAGGTTGAGATGACCCCAAAAGATGCCGTTAAGCAGCTCATCATACAACCTGAAGTGTAGCTTTCTATACCCACATGTAGCACAATGATCACAAACCTCATTTTATGACCTCTGATAGCGACACCATATATCATCTATCCGCAAATCATAAGTAAAATGTGCTCCATACAATCAGTACACCTCCATAGGAAGGGGCAAAATTCCACATCCAATGGATAACATTCTCTGAGCCACCCTCAATTGCCCAAGGTTCTAAAACCCAATGACTTCCACAAAGTAGCCTTTGTTTTAACTGCATGAATTTTAACCTATTGGATCTAGAACACCAATCACCAAGAAAAAGCAATTCCAATGTTACTGAGGGTCCTTAATCTACCTCCAATGTTTGGTGGGCCAGGGCTGCCAATGCTCCAACTGTCAATGTCAGTTAAATGAACCTGCAAGGGAGGAGAATGACGAGGTTTATTGGTTCCAAGATGGTTTAGTTAACTTTCTAGACCGAAGATGTGTAGTTAACTCTGTGATTTCCCAAGACAGACCAAGATCAGAGGTAGATATCTGGAAAATACATGGCATCACAAGCCCATTGCACAACATTATTGAAAATCTGTTCGGAGACGGACTTTATGGACCTTCCCCTGTCTCTGAAATTATATGATTTTGATCCTTCCGACTGCCCATGAGCCAAATTATATTCAACAGCCTATGATGCATGACATTTTTCCTCTATCAATATCTGGCCTAAAAGATCATGATTGTTGGTCCTTGTGGGTGTGGAGGGTTAAATTGGGCCTTCTTGAAGTAAAACTAGTTTCTGAAGAGCTTCAATATCAAATCCTGTTGGAGTAATTTAAAGGAAGATACAAACGAACAAGGACAGCAAAAATAACAAAGAGAAACTCAGAGAACACAGGATTTACAGAGGTTTGGACAGCCCAACAATGGCACCTACTTTCTCTCTCAAACCTGTCCCTGCTTTGTGTTTCCACAAAGGTCTCTGTAAGATTTTACAAGCCCCAATTGATACAGTGCTGGTCGGTAATCAAGGAACAATGCACTTGAAGCACTTCCATTTATAACAGTAGAAACCTAGTTTCTAGAGAGAGAATCCACTCTCTCAACAAAGAAGAGGATTGAAGGGATGCAATAGAACTTACTTCTCTCTTTTGAAATACAAACTAATAAGAAGATAGGGAGAATCCACGAGTTACAGCTAGAAGAATAGTATTCAGGAAAAAATGATTGAAGATGAGAAACTTGAGAGATTTGCTTGATGGCTTCTGTTTCGTACTTGAATCTTCACTTTATATGCTCCAATTGTCAACAGATCCATTAGAAAAAAAAAATAAAAAATTATCCATTTGTGACCAAAGAGAACAATTGGAAAAATGTTTTGCTCATTGAGATCAGTCTGAACATTGCAGACCGTTTTTCAGACTGGAAGTGTTTGACCTTCTGTTGAGGGGTCCATGTCTTTGATGATAAATTCAAATTCCAGAAAAAAGGGGCCGACCCTCCAGCTGAAAGGGATCAGCCTCTTTTGTATACAGAACATAACATAGGTTCCGTTAACCAAAGGGATCAACCTTCTGGTTGGCACCTTGACCTATGTGTTACAAAAGAAATTGAATGTTTCATTTGCTCAGAAGGTTTGACCTTTTGAAATGGGGGATCGAACCCTGCCCCACACAAAATGATAGATACATTATTTTAGCCAAATTAGGATCAACTTTGTGTCTCTTCTTGCTTTGTGTCTTCAAGAAATTGATCATACATAATTTGAATATCTTCGTAGAGACTGAAATACGCTTATTTGATTCTTCAATCATTGATCACTTCTCTTTTGATTCTTCAATTACTGACCACTTGTCATTCTTCGCTTTTGAGCTTCAAATTTCTTATATAATCTTCAACGAACTCAATAGTGTCAATGATTTTGTTACCATCAAAATCAAAACTTATAGAGCGATTGGGTCAACAATCTCACTCTTTCTGATGACAACAAAACCTTCAAGAATAATGAAAAGAGTAAGACCTCAAAGAAACAGTGAGAGCATAACATCGCCTTGCAACAATGAATTTTTCTTTCATTCTTTTCATGTGATTATTCTCCCCTAAAGAACATGATAATGCAAAAGATAACATGATAATGAACAGAGTAAGACTTAAAAGAAACAATGAGAACATAACATCCTGTTGCAACAATGCATTTTTCTTTCATTCTTTTCTTGTGATTATTCTCACCTGGAGAACAAGAAAATACAAAATATGAACACACTAATGAAAAGAATAAAACTTAAAAGAAACAGTGAGAGCATAACTTCCCCTGGCAACAATGCTTTTTTTTCTTTCATTATTTTCCCCTGGAGAACATGATAATGCAAAAGATAAACATTGAGGCATCATTATGAAAGAATATCCATCCATAAAATTTACAGTAATAAGAAAACATTAATTAAACAATGCTTTCAAAATAGATTTACATTTTATGGATGGATGTTCTTTTTTAATGATGCTTTAATGTTTATCTTCTGCATTAGCATATTCTCCATGCACTCTCCTCTTTTATTTTGACAAAAAAGGGGAGAATAATAATCACTTGAAAAGAAAGAAAAGAAAGTGTTGCAGGGGGGCTTATTCTCAAATTATTTCTTTAAAGTCTTACGCATTTTATCTTTCCAAAAGGTTTTGTCATCATCAAAATCAATACTTCGAGAGTGAATGTCATCATCAAAATCCATAATGCACCATGATGATTGTGTCAGAAGGATGCACACTTAGTGGCAAGTTCACTAAATAGTCTTAATCATATTTATATGTGACACAATGCTTTTTTTATCATATAATCCCAACTACTGCTACTCCCATGTGACGAGAGCCACTGATGGATCTCATGGAATGACCAATGGTCTAGATCTCATGAAAAAGTTAAATGATTCTGCTGGGGTTCCATACATAAGCAAGTCCAGCGAACAAGAAACTGAAGACTTTCTAGTATAATGGAGATTTGGAAATCTTCATATGTTTCACCAATTTCCAGTGCACCTTTGATAAATATTACAATAACAGATTACAGATGATGTTAGTAAACGGAAACAGATAAAATACCTTGCGATGATTTGGGTAACAACTAGCTTCTGAATATAATGAACTGATGAAAACACGATGATTTTGGCTGAATCATGGGTCTACTTTACAATGAAGCATGAAGAAGGATCCCAAAATAGAGTTCTTCTTCTATAGAATTACAAAAACTTTAATCAAGCAGCGTTATTGGTATCTGCCTACTACTTGAGTTGAAAATTTGTATCTCACATGGCTTACCTCATATAATTGTGATAAGACCTTTCCACCAGAAAACAAATCGACCACAATACCTGAACGGTTTAAACAAGTCATTATGAAATACCTCTTCAATAAAAATGCATCTATTAAACTTGAAACATGCAAAGCATAGGTCTATGTATGCCAGTAAAAGAAAATTTCTAGGACAAAAAGAATAGTAGAAGTGTATTTCTAAGCATAAGCATGTTGTACCTACAAATCACAATGCCAAAGGGAGTATACAAAATGTGCATTCGAGCAGAGACCTTTCATATGTCCAGACATTAAAATCCTTACCAGCAAATCCTCCAGGAACAACAGCCGACGAAGAAAGTGCATCACCCATATGAACACGAAGAATACCACCAGCTTGATTACACTTTTCTAGATCAGATAGCCAAAGATATTCTCTTGCTTGATCAATTAACTGCTCAGTAGTACAATAAAAAAACAATTACATCCTAAAAGAGAAAATCACCTTGAAGAGAATAAGTCAATCCTCTGTTAAAACCATATGTAAAAGAATCACCTATAAAGTTCCCTTGAGAAATCCACTTCTGAATCCTGCATAGTACTTCATCATGTTTGTTGCTCTAAATTCACATATATTATGCTATGTAGTCGCAGGCGCGACTAGTCGCTAGGCGCAAGAAGGCTCATGGCATGCGACTCGACTTCAATTGATCGCAGAGACTTAAGTCGCGCGCCCGGATGCACCTTGCGCCTAATGCTCCCCTGACTCTAGGTGCATCGACAGTCACTTAAAGTTAAAACCCTACTCATGGGTTTTTTTTTTCATTCTTCTTCTTCCCCAATCGACTACTTCCTTTCTGAACCTTTGATCTTCCATCCAAATCCAAGTTATTGAGGTAAGAATCATAAGATTGTAACTTCTATTTAATATTTACTTCTTCTTCTTCTTTTCATTTTCATTTTTCTATAAAAAAAAGGGTAAAACCAGTATCGTTTTTTCATTTTTTCTTGCATAATGCTTCTTTTTTCTTTGAAAACTCAACATTTGTATACTCTAAAGCTAAAAACGAAAACTCCATTTCATTCTTTCCATCCGTTTTCATAGATTTAGTGTATTATGCAGTAAGTTTGTAGTTTTCTGTAATTTTTTACCCGAAAATGATAAATACATTAGTAATCCGTATTTTTTTCATTTTTTTAAAGCAAATATGCATATCCTCACCATCATAATGCTAAAAACAATTGACCCATGAGCTTAATTGACTTTTTTTTTTTTACTGTCTTTTTTTTTCGACAGAAAACAATAAAAAACAATAAGGGGTTTTTTTTTTCTTCTCATTTTTGTAGCAAATGTGTAAGTGTCATCATAGGATGATAGGAATACTAAAAACAACTTATCAATAGAATGTTTTGATGTTTTTTCTTACTTTTTTTTTTCGCTAACAACAGTATTTTTTTATATTTTATACTGTTAATTATTTTATTTTGTTGTTAATTTTGTTGTTCTATTTGTTTGCAAGTTTCCTCTTCTGAATCTCTGATTGCTTGATTTGTTTCCACTTTCCATTCCACTCCAATAGTTTTCTGTATTCCTATTTCCTATTAATACTACAAGTCTACAATGTCACCATCAAGGGGCTCCACCAATGCTTCTTCTAGAGTAATGGATCCGGGGTGAGAATATGCAAAGGCACGAGATCCAAATGATAAAAATTTGGTATGGTGCAAGCTTTGTGGGAATAGATATAGTGGTGGAATATTTAGATTAAAGCAACATTTGACAAGTGGGCATAAAAATGCCAAGAAATGCTCTCTAGTCACTCTTGAGATATCTAAAAACAATTTAGATTATATGAATGAAATAAAGAAGAAGAAAGAGACTGGAGAGAGAATAAGAAGGGAGATGGAACAGCTAAAAAATTTGTTTGGCTTGAATGATGATGATGAGGATGAGGTGTAGGAGATTGATAGCACCAGGCCTGCTGGTATTTCTGTTGGCAGGGATAAGAGGCGTAAGATGCCCGCACAACAAACAAAAGGGCCTATTGATTATTTCTTTGCTCCCAACCCTAAAGCCCAGGGTAAGGGTAAGGGAAAGGGAAAGGTACTCATGTAGCAGATGACAATGAATCGAGCATACAAGAAAGAGTTTAGCACAAGAGCATGCAATTACATCGCCTCTTGGTTTTATGAACATAGCATTGCATTCAATGCTGCTCGTAGTCGTTCATTCCAGACTATGTTAGAGGCAGTTGCGCAACATGGTCCAAATATATATCTTATATTTTTTATAATAAATAGTTATATATTTGTTTTAGCCTTTTACCTAATCTTATATCGTATAATCTTACATGACTAAGGTTTCAAGGCACCCTTGTATCACGTGTTGAGGGTGAATTTTCTTCAAAAGCTAGTAAAGGAGACAAAAGAGTACATAGATTAGTGTAGAGGTGATTGGATTAGGTATGAGTTTAGTGTCCTTTTTCACAACCTTGTACTATTGTATATTACTTTTAAGTCTCAAGGTGATATTGACACTAACAACAAGAGTACTCCATTGTATAATTCCTTTATAAGTATGGGCGCTCCATCATGTCAGATTGGTGGACCGATGGCAAGGGTCGCACCCTTGTCAACTTTTTGGTGAACTGTCCAACTGAGACAGTTTTTTTGAAATCTATTGATGGGTCTGCACATGTCAAGAGTGCAAGCTTAATACTTGGCATGTTGGCCGAGGTGATTGATGAAGTTGAAGAGAACAATGTGGTTCAGATAATAGTTTAATTTTATATCTATAAGTTGTTAGGTATTTTAAATTGTTTATCAGCATATACTGCAAGTTCATCCTATATAATTTGACCTTTTTTGTATTTTAGGTCATAACTGACAATGCCTTCAACTACATTGCTGCGGGAAGGGAGTCGATGGTGAGGAGGCCACATTTATATTAGACCCATTGTGCAGCTCACTACATTGATTTGATGTTGGAAGACATAGGAAAATTACCATTTGTGAAGAAAACTGTGGCAGAAGCTAAGGCGATGACAATTTTTATATATAGCCACACACATGTCCTACATCTTATGAGAAGGTTTACAAAAAAAAGAGATTTGGTCAGACCTACAGTGACGTGCTTTGCCACCAACTTCTTGAGCCTAAAGAGCATTCACAATTTCAAGACAGAGTTGAGGGCAATGTTCCACTGTTCAGAGTGGATGAACTGTAAATGGCCAAAAAGGCCTGAGGGTAAAAGAGTTGAAAAGATTGTATCGTGCACTAGCTTCTGGAACCACATCCTATTCTGTTTAAAGATTTTGGCTCCACTCGTAGAGGTTTTGAGGATGGTGGATAGTGAGGAGAAGCCAGCGATAGGATACATCTTTGAGGCTATAGTCAGGGCCAAAGACAAAATTCAAGCCAATCTAGCAGGGGATGAGCACCAGGCCACTCATATTTGGGGGACTATAAATAGTAGATGGAGTTCTTAGCTTCACCAGCCTTTCGATGCAGCGGGATATTACCTCAACCCGTCAATCTATTATGACCATGACATTGAAATTGAGTGTAACGGTGATATCAAGAATGGTCTAATGCATGCCATTAGTTGGTTATATGATGGAGATGAGGTTGATATGGTGATCGATCAGATATCTCTCTATAGCCATGCTAGAGGCTTGTTTGGCAATGACCTGGCAATACACAAAAGAAAAACCCAAGCCCCTTATAAGTATTTTATGTTATCCTATATTTTAAGTTTTAACTTCTAAATTTTATTTATTTTTCTAACTTTAATTTTTTTCCAAAATGTGAGTGTTGGATTACCTTTGGGGCTGAAGCCCCACATCTTCAAACGTTCGCCATTAAGGTCCTCTCCCAGATATGCAGTGCATCTCCTTACAAGCGCAACTAGAGTGTCTTTGAGAATGTAAGCTACTTAGATATTAATATGTAGTACAGTACTAGTAAATTAGTAATTAGTTATTAGTAATTTAGTATAACATTCATTATATTCTAAATTTATATTTACTTCTTTTTTTTAGATCCACACTAAGAAGAGGAATAGGCTGCAAGCTATGAAATTGGATGATCTAGTATTCGTTCAATACAATCAACGCCTTTGTCATCGACATGAGGATCGTTTGAAAATGCAAATGTATACAGATCCTATTCTGTTATGAGAGGTCGACGAAAGAGATGAGTGGATTGTTCCAGAAGATGCTAGAGATGATTTAGTGCATCAAGGTGATGAACTCACCTGGTTAGATGTTGAGCTTGCAGAAGGATCAAGTGAACACGATGCTCCATCTACTAGGCAATACTAGAGGCAAGGGAGGGGGCAGATGGGGAGCCACACTTCTTAGTCTCAAGCTCATTCTCATCAAGAACCAGATGAGAATGTTGGATAAGAGCAAGGCGATGAGGAGGATGTCAACATCTCTCAGGGAGATGATTCTGATGATGATCTTGATCTTCTTGATGAGGAACAGGTGCAGGAAAATGGCTCCTAAGTCTTAATAGTCAACTTTAACATTTGCTTTACTTTATTTACAAAATTGTTGTTTGATTGTTTATTGTTCCTAAATTTACAGGAAGATGATGGCGATGATGACGAGACCATAGCAGATTGAGGGAGTAATCCCTCCCTGTTAGGCTGCTACTCCTTGTTCTTTCATTGTTTATTGTATTTGTATGTTTCTCAAGTCCTCAACTTACTTTTATGTGTATAACTGTATGATTGATTGTTTGATTTAACCTTAGGTCCTTACTCCTTAGGTTGTTAACTTGTTATTGTATTGTTGACAAGTATTTATTCATATATTTATATTTCTATGCTTTTTTATATTTTTTGAATTATTATTTTTTTGCAATTTTTTAGATTTTTTCTGATTTTTTTCTTTTTTTAAATATTTAAAATTCTTAATTTTGCACCTTGATGCCTAGTCACGCGACTAGGGCCGCCTAGTCCCTCTGGGCACAAGGCACACCCCTTGCGCCTGTGACTACATAGATATTATGCTCTAAACTTAGAAGAGAAGAAAAGCATTTATGCAAAGCAATATGTAACCAAGCTTCATAAAAAATTCCCTTCCCGTGAGTGTTTAGAAGTCATTAATGAGTTCTAGGTGATATTTCCAGCTGGAAGGCAATTTCACCTGCCAGCCTTAATGTATTACAATTCATAATTGTCTAAACTACTCTGCAAAAAGAATAAGTGGATGCACTAACTTGCCAAAAGTTACGCTTGAAAGTGGTTGTATTTTACATGTCTGAAAATTAATAATGGGTCGAATCCAATAATATGCCTTCAAGGTCACACATCAGGTGGCAACAATTAAGCAATAGCCTTTTCATATTTCTCCAACAGTAAATCATTGGTACCAATTTCATTGCATTAAGAGTTTAAGGCACACTGCCCCATGCAGCAGGACCACATCTCAATTGGATAGTGGTTCCAGAGGTAAGCTTGAGGCCACTTATTCAATCTATAAGAAACAGAAAGATAAACCAATCTAAATTCAGTGCAGAACATTTTGATACTTGGGGGTACAGATTTGTCAACTTTTCTCTGAAGAGCCTTCAAATGCTTACAAAGTATTCCTACAGCATTATTTCTAGCTGCATATAAATTTTGGCCCCTTTCCTGGAACCTGCATAGGCCGGGTGCACCAGGTCTGCCCTTTTTTATATAAAGTTTGGCCCCTTTTCTACTCCACCAGCTTAGTAATCACATATCATTATCCCTTACTATTCCTAATATGGAAATTAGCTTACCTTTACATTTCAAATCAAATTCAGGATACAAAATTAACATAGACTCTCTTCTGGAATATATGTAGCATAGCTGCATGTCACTCTCTCCAGTTAGTGGACTAACAAGAAACCAGATAAAGATAAATAACTCAATATAGCCAAAAAAAAGTGCAGATCATTTAAACTGATAGCAAACAGAATGAAAGTATACAAACTTTCTGGACAAATCAAAATCTCTAAAGGGCAGCCCCGGTGCACGAAGCTCCCGCCTATGCGGGGTCTGGGGAAGGGGCGGACCACAAGGGCCTAAAGTACACAGCCTTACCTTGCATTTTGCAAGAGGCTGTTACCACGCCTTGAACCCATGACATCAAGGTCACATGACAAATCAAAATCTCTGTTTGATATAAAAGATATAGCAGGTTGGCTCTTACTATCTCATCAATTTCCCAACCTTCAAGCTTCAATGAAGGCCATAAATCAAGCATCAAATGAGCTGCAGTGCCACCACCCTGAAAAAGCATATATTTACATCCACGTGAACCTATTTTTGTAATTAAGTAGAGTGAAAAAAGGTAACTGGGAAGAGAAATGTTCCCCTAAGAAAAACAAATAAGCAAATTACCAAACCCAAGATTGCAATGGGACCTTGAGGAATGATGGGTGGAAGAGTTGCAAAATCATCCTACAAGGAAAATTGCATTAAATAAGGTCAGGCAAAGTGAAAATCAAACTATATGCAATCATTTACTGCACACAATCAAAAGGAGAATTCAAAAGCAAGTAAGACGAATATCTGGTCAGCAGGTCTCTGCCATCTCCCAGTCAATGCTTTTTACTGGCGAGAAGAATTCACGAGAACAACATTTTAAGTGTTTCCTTTTAAAGACACACTGTTGAACCAAACAAACACGTGCCAGCCCCTGACATTAGCCTAGAGAGAAAAAATTAGGGAACTTTGGCAGGCCCAGATCCTTGAAGAGTAGCTTCTGTGCAGTGAGTCCCAATAAGAAATAATCTTCCATTCCCAGCCTCTTTATGACAGAGCCAGCAAATAAAGCAAACCTATCTGTGGATTGCACAAACAAGAATCTGAATGGTACTTTCACCTTTTCATTTTGCTTGTCTTTTCTCTTCTGAATGGTAATTTTGCACCATACCATTAAATATATGTTACTCTTTAGGGCCAGCAAAGGAAACAGTTAAAGAAGATGTTAAGGAAACTCGGTATATTGATTCATTTGTCACAAACTTTGTATGCTTAACCTTCAAACTTTGAGCTTCCATGGGAAGTTGCAATCCTCTGACAGATGTGCTAAGAGCCTAAGATTACAATAATGTGAAAGGTAAAAAACAGGAACTCATATAAAGGCTGTCATATGATGTGTGTATACATTTTAAGGAAACTATGAGCTAGAAAACAAATTGCCCCACTTGTTCAATAAGCCAGACTGTTTTATCTCTAAGGAGCCCTTTAGCCTTTGATTTCTGGAGGCTCTGATGATGGACATCGAGCATTGGTTTTATTCACTAAAATACATTCAATGGCCACAAGCTAGTGGGTAGCATTAGCAGATTGGTTTTATTCACTAAAATACATTCAAATGCACAGCTTTTGGGGTAAATAATTTAGACTATACAATTATACCTCATTTCTAACATTAGTAGGTGCATCCATGATACAAGAACTATAAATAAAGTTGAAAATGATTGGAGCAATCTTCACTAATTCGTAGAAAGAAAAGAGCTACTTATACTAAGCTTACAAATTCATTAAGAAATTACAGCAAAGCATACCATACACCTATCAAGGGATATTTTCTCAAAAGAAATGAAACAAGCTGTTGACTTATTGTAACAGACATAGCGTAAACAAGTAAGAATTAGGTTAAGACTACCCAGAGGTTGAGCAAGGTGCAACTTGAGATTTCAAATACATAAATCAGAAGAATTAAAGGAAATGACAAGAAAGGATGCAAGGGTCAGCTAGTAAACCAATGACTTAATTGACTAATGGTTCACAAGGTAACTCCCCAAGTGTTGAGGGATTAAATAGGTCTACACAGGTAGGTTCTGCAAGGCAAATTCAAGTCAATTGACATGCTTGAAATTCATATTTCATGGGTACAAGATTGCCAAAGATTTCACAGACCACCAATGCACCTTCATGTAATATATATGCTCATAGAGGATGGAGATTTACCAACACCTATAACATTACTAAAGTCTAGCCCAGATGCTACTTAACACACACAAAAAATTAGGATGAATGAAGCTCCATACCCAATATGAACCAGTCCATTTATTTCCCTTATTGTAAATGCTATGGATATTATCTGCACCAAAATTATGGAGTCAGAAAACACAAATGCAGTGAAGGCAAGACCCCAAAACATAGTGCTAATGTTGAATTTTCAATAAAGATGAGTCAACAATTGATATGCGATGCTGGTATAGGTGAATATCATGCATTCATGTTTATCTTCAACACACAGAAAAATTAATAGGCCTTGAATTAAGCTGCGAGATGGTTGGAAGAATAGTCATGTCATAAATATCTGAAAATCCACAACTTAGAATCCTTCCAACTGCATTTGCATAATAGTATAGAGTTGGTAATGTTTCTAGAAAATAACCACCAGCTATAATGTCTAGAATAAACAGTAAAATACAGAACAACTACTGAAGCAGCCTTGCAGGTGTGTCCTCATTCCCACCAATTAACATTTTGAACTTCTTTCTTTTTATGCTGATCAAAAGTAAGACTGATCAAGGGGTTTGAGAACATAAGCAAATTGGTTAAGCGCCCTGTCTGACAACTAAAAGGTTGTGGGTTGAAATCCACTAAAAAGGGAGAGCAAAGACTGCTTAGAATAACTGAATATCATTGCTCGTACTAAAATACCTCTAATTAAGAAATCAAACTACAAAAATCTCGACAGCAGAACAAGTAAGGTACCCTCACATACAAATTGTACAGCAAGATGACTTTTTTAGCACTCAAGTTGGTGTTCTAAGTTCCATTTAAATTAGTCATACGGCATTTAATATTTTTTCCATTACATGCAATTGCTACATAACCAATATACTGTCGACCTCAATTCATTATAAAAACACCATTTTGGTCTAAGGAAAATTTCATAAGAACAAAAAAAAAGAAGAGAGACCTAAATTGAAGTTCGGACCAAGAGAAAAGACCAAAATAAAAAAACCAGGGTTCTTCTTACGAGTGGAATCCAGTAGCAAAATTCTTGACTTGGACGTCTCCAGGATGACTATGTCATTGTATAGACTGGTGATAGCTGTGAGAACTGAGTATTCCTCCTCCTGTTCGGTCATCGTTGAATCATCTTGAACGGCTCCTGGTAGGAACCGTGATTTTCTAGCACAAGTCTTTATGATGTAATAGTGTTTATTATTCCTTGGTACAGAAGAAGATCGAGTATGTGAAAGTGGGTTTTCTGTGGGAGATGGTTTGGAGTTGCAGCCCCATCTGTAAGAGAAAGCTGAGAGCAGAGATCCAATTGGCAACGAAACCGCCGCTCCCGCCATCTCTCTCTCTCTCTCTCTCTCTCTCTCTCTCTCTCTCACACACACACACACACACATATCGATAACTAAGGATAAAAGGGAAGATTCCCTTTGGAAGATCAGGACGCTTGGTCTTATGGGTCCCAATTCCTACCAATGCTCTTTTTTCTCTAATTACATCCTTGATTTCATTAGAATAAATCGGCAAGCCAAATATTAAAAAAATTCGGTGAATGTTTAAGAAAATTTTGGAAAAAGAATTGAGAGAAAATCAATTTTTATAAATGCATTTGTTTTTTTAAATTTTAAATAGATTTATAAATACTATTTAAAATTTTTGGCAAATTATTTATGAAGTTTGAGTTTTATTGAGTAACTTTATGTTAAATTTTTGAAATGTGTTTTGAATTTCAAAAATGTAAAAGCTTGCAGTTTGTTTAGAAAAAGTTGGATTTTTTTTTTAATTTTTAATTATTTGGAGATTTTTGTGAGTCCTAAAGATGCAACGCAGATATTTTCCTCAAACAAACTAATTGAAGATGAAGTACATGTACAACTTGACTACAAATACAAAGTAAGGCCAAGAGAAAAATTCCAAGATTAGCATTGAAATGTCACATGGCACTTGTTGATTTGTTTTTCATCCTAAAGTCAAACAAGTGCACTTCTTCTTAACATCTTTCCAATAGTAGAATGTTAAATCCCAAAAACCTATCAATGCTAATATATAGCACAAAACTTTGTTTAATTATTCAATAGTAACTTTTGATCTATAAAGCAACCACCATATAGGTTGAGCATTCCACAATGTTATTTGATTAATGCCAATGAAAGCTACATCATGCAATAACTTTTATATTATGATATCTAAAGGTCCCACCAATTCTTACCTTACCTCATTTGTTAAATGATGGCCATTAAAGCAAAGCAGAACAAAAGGAGTAGAGGGTTTACAATGAATGCCAACTTGGTTACATATGAGGTATGGTCAAACAACCATAAGTTTTGGAGCCAACTTTCGCAAGATTCAACTCTTTCATCTCATTGCTCTAACTTAAGTTGTTTTTTACATAAACTAGTCAAATCTTGCAAAAATGTGAACATTTGACTACTCCTAATATGCAATGAATTTATCTTGTCCAAATTTTCTCAAAAAAATAATAATAATAAATTATCCTTTGATATTGAGGTACATTGTTGAACTAAGAGTAAGATTAGTGTTCTTCAGAATCTAAGGAGAGGAAGTTGCCTAGGAAAGAATATTGAGGATGAAGTAAGAGTGTTTTGTATATTAAGTAACTTTAATATGCCATTTAGAGAAGATTATGTGTAAATTGTAAGGAACATTATAGTGAATAATTTCATTTTTGAATTTTCTAATTGCCTGAGCAAGATGATACAATGTGCTTTTTGGTAGGAGTTTTGAGAAAGATACAAAACTAAAACAATAAATGCTAAAAGAATCTGTGTCTAGCGCTGTTGGTCACAGACAACTAGGCTCCCTTGGTATGCAGTCGGTTACAAGTTCAATTCGCTACTCTCTCAATTGGTTGGGATGAGATTTAGGAGTTCGTGCGAGTGATTTGCTTTTGTGATTCGTTGCTTGTAATAAAAAAAGTCAAAAGAATCAATAATTATGGATATTTCAAAGAATAATTTTAGGACAGTTTAAAAGATGAAAGTAAAGGGTTTGATGATATTTGTACATTGTAGGATGATTAATTTTTAAAAAAGTTCCATAAATAGGTTTTTCATGTATTTTAAACTCAAGAAAGGTCTTGTTGATTTGACATGGGATGTCCCTTTTAGTTTGATGAGCAAGTCTATGTATATGCTTTTGATGATTGGACATGAATTTCACTTAGAGCTCCGAGTTTGATAAATAGAAGTCATAGTAGATTTACAATTGTGGACTGTGAGGAGACTGAGTCTCCTTCAGTTAATTTTGAGAACTACGATATTTGTTTATCAAGTGAATTACATCACGGTAATTTCACTCTAATTTGTTCCTACAATTCCTCCCACTTGAATCCTTGAGGTTCCAATTGATGATGGTTTTAGAACTTGCCTCAACTTTTTTTGATCCAAAGGCTTTGGTGGGATGGATCTAGATCACCATATTTTGAAACTAAGAACTCATCAAATTTGTTACTTCTTGCTTTACTGAATGGTGCCAATGAATGCCTTGATCCATGTTCACATTCTAAGTCTCTGGAAAAAAGAAAAAGAAAAAAACCAACCTTCTTGTTCAAAAGATTTGAAGGTTTCTTTGATCTCAACAAGGTCAAAGTAAGCGTTCTCTTAATAAACATAATTGAAAAGAAGCCTTTTAGCATGAATACTTTTTGTCAAATATTGGATCAACGGCTTCATCTATTGATTGTTCCAAGATCAAAGCTAATAATGGTTTCATATTATAATCACCTTCTGCTCCATAGACGCTGAAAATTATTTCACTATCGTGATCATTGATTTGAATGTTTCTTACAAAACTTTGACAACTTCTAAAAATTAGTCTAAAATACCATAAATTCAATATGTCAAATAGCTATGATAGCCATATGGACTCAAATTTAAAAAGAAAATATTCAATTTGAGGGTATCAAACCTCCTCTTTCATATTCAATTCGAGAGGAATTTAGATCTCCTAACTCACAATGGAGCCAAATAAATATGTTCTCCTTACTTTCTAAAGAGACTTACATCCAATATCTAAAAACTTGTGTTTCTTATTACAATTAAAATATGGAAAGGAAACTGTCCTCATAAACAAATAGAAAGATTCATAATGATTAGTATAACTTGACTCTTAGGTAAACATAAAGGAAGTTTATAACCAAAAAAATGTTGTATGTCGGTGAGAAGCTGCCCAAATTTTTTTATTGGACATATATTTCCCCTAAGAAATAACATGACTTCCACTTTTAAGTTTAATTGTTTGGTATTTTCATCAACCACTGTCTCTTTGATCGAAACACCCTAGATTTCAATATCCAAATTACCCTTTCTTAAAAGCTCATATTTTTCTTCATCTCTCTCTCTCTCTCTCTCTCTCTCTCTCTCTCTCTCTCTCTCTCTCTCTCTCTCTCTCTCTCTAAATGCAAGTACGGAAAGCACAATGAAAAAAAAAAAAAAAAAAAACTAGATCATTTGTGGGGGAAACTTTGCTTTTGAAAGGACCTAACTATGATTAGAATCATCATGCTCCTAAAAATAGCATGTAGGTAAAATAAGAGAAATCCCTAAAGCCACAACTTCCTCTCCTTCTCTCCTCTATAGTTCTTTTGTTCCCCAACCCCAAAAACCCTACAACATGTAGCTCTTTCAACTCCAAATTCAGGTCTAAAGAAGCCACAAATCCCCTCACTTTATATCTCATTTCTTCTTCTCCTATCCTACAATCCACAAAAAAGCTATTTTTGTCTTTCATAAATTCAATTATCCTCCAATTTGAAGAGGTTAAGAATAATTGATTTTCCCACAAATCTTGTTGATAACAATAAAAAAGGTTCTAATTCATATTGTTTGTCACTCAATAGAAACAGAAAATATGAACAAATGATCCTCTAATTTGAATTTACAACCTTAGTTGTGGAAGAGTGAAGGGCGAGATTTGCAAGATTTGCTTCCTTGTAGCTTTTAGAACTTCAGCCCTTGGGAAAACAAGAGAGAATCCATCCATTTTATCTTGATATTTCAATCAACATGGACTTTTGTTAGCATTTTTCTATATGAGGTTTTCTGGTATTTTGCATTTGGGGGAAGAATAATGCAAACAAAGAGTGAGAAAGAAAGAGATAAAGGTGAGCTTTTAAGAAAGGGTTATTTTGTGTATTGAAATTTTAGAGTGTTTTAGCCAAAGAGGCTAAGAGTTGATGAAAAGATTAAAAAAAAAAAGTAAATTTGTAAGGATAAGAGTTCATGTTTATGTCATAGGGGTTATATATGTCCAATAAAAATTTGTGAGGCTTTTAACCTACACTCAACATATTGTATATAGAAGGTTCCAAACATAAATAGAAGGACTTCTATAACTATTATTCTACTACCTTGCCATGGGGGTTTCAATGGATGACAGTTATAGAACCTAATTCAACTTTTCTCGATCTAGTGACTTCAGTAGGATGGACTCTAGATCACCAAAATTTGAAATCGAGGACTTATCAAATTTGTTACTTTTTATTTTACTAAATTGTGTCAGTGACAACTTTGATCCATGTTTGTATTCTATGTCTCTTAGAAAAAATACCCACCTCTTCTTTCAAGTAACTAAGAAATTGGAGTATGTTTTAAGATCATTGAAAACAAATATCTAAGACGGTTTCAAAACCGTCTTCTATACAACCATCTTAGGAAAGCAGATGAAAATAAGATGATTTTCAAAGTCGTCTTAAGAAATTTCTTTTAAAAACAACTTTTGTATAACTGTCTTTAATAAGTATACAACAATCTTCTCGTTATGACAACAATCTTCCTGATAATACAATATTCATTCATACCTTCAAAATCAATGCAAAAAATTTAACATCCAATGTACATATCTTCATACTATTACTACCTTTATGCAATCTTCCACACTTCCAACATATATCCACATTCAATATAAAAAATAAAAATCAAAGATCTACAACTACAATCCAACATTCCCTCATCCATCCTCTTATTCAAATTAACAAACCACATATATACTTCAAGCAAATGAAAAATACTACATATATCCACATTCACTATTTAAATGAAGAAGTTTTGTTCTAATCAATATAATTTTTTATTATTGAAGTATACAAGTGTTAGTAGGTTGGAAGTACAAATCAGTCATAGTTAGATTTCATTACAAACTCATCCCATTTAGATCTTATTTTGTTGATATCTACTTGGAAGTAACCCTTACTTCTCCAATCGAGGAGCAACATTGCATGCAAGATAATATAATTAATTTGGTTTACTACTTATAAATTTACTATATACTTAAATATTATATCATGTAGCTAAACTCAAATATTGTTAAAAAAATGTAAGTTGATTACCAATAAAGTGTCTTACCTTTATCAATCGTTAAAGTGTAATGCCATTGCATATTAAGATTCTAATGTATCTTATAACAAAGTCTCCATTAGGTGATCAGCATAAACACTATCTTAATAAATATCATTGAAAGGAAGGTTTCTAGCATGCATATTTTTTTTGTCAAATATTGTACCAACAACTACTCATCTGTTGATTGTTCAAAGGTCTAAGCTAATATTGGTTCCATATTATAATCACCTTCTACTCCCATGGACTCTAAGAATTTATATATTATCATTATAATTTATTTTAGTATTTTTGATGAAAATTTAGCATTCTCTTTTAGAGATCCAATACCTACTTTCATTTTTTTGCAAACAAATCATCATGCACCAAAGCCATGAATTTAGCCTTTGTTAAGAGTTTTCTAACATTGAAAAAATCAACTCAAGTGCACTTCATTGGATAGACATATTGCCAACAAAAGATAGCAATATAGTAAGAACATAGTAGCAGTAGTAAGAACCAACAAAAATCAATTTATAAAAGTTAGAAAAACCTGTAGAAAACTTCTACTATGGGAAAAAAACTTGCCCAAAATGCCAAAAATTTATTGGTATTAGATAGCACTAATAGTAAATGTTATGGGCCCATACTTAAAAGAAAAATAAAAGAATAAAGAGAAAGAAAATAATCACTTTGAGGGGATTAGACCTCTTATTTCATATACAAATCGATAAGAACTTAAATCTCCTAATTAACAATGGAGTCAAATAAATCCTTCCTCCTTGCTTTCTAAAGAGACTTACCAATATTTAAAACCTAATGTTTCTAATTATAAATGGAAAATGGAAAAGAAACTATCTTCATAGACAATTAGAAAGACTCCTAGTAACTATTATAACTTGACTCTTAAGTAATACATAAACATGACTTCTGATAACCTAAAATGGAAAGATCCCTAACTTGACAATTATTTTGCTATTAAGATATTGATAATTTCACCCTAATTAGCTCCTATCACAAATATGCCCCTAAAACCTTCTCCATTAGGTGATGCTAGACATTACCATTAGTTGCATTTTTAAAAACATTGCATTTTTATTTCAAGTTTACAAACATTTTCATGACATTGTTTGGGCCCAATTTACACTCCCCTTGGACTAAATAGTGATTTGGATTTTTCAAAAGTGATTCTTATGGTTTTTAAAGGGAACAACTCTCATTTGAACAATAGTTTTCAATGAAGAACCAATTCTGCATGGAGGAAAAGAACTTGATTAGTAGGTGAAAAGGATGCATATATAAATTTAGGATTTCCCATCCTAATGGGTGTTGGTATAAAGTGAATGCATATTCCTTTCTTTGGACTTCATTGCCTTATGGGGGATGAGTATAGTTATCTAACTCGTTCACCAACGCATTTTATTTTTTGACATAGTCATGTGCTTGCAATTAAAATAATAATAATTCGAGAGTGGCTTTTAAATGCCACAATTTCTTGCGAACATTCATATTAAATGCTCCAACTCAATCCTAAAATTGATATATTTATGGTAATCTCATAGTTATTTCTTGTGTTGCAAAAGAGTAAAGCATTGATGAATACCTGAAAAAGAAAATTAAAGAATTTAGTGAGTGCATAGCAAAAGGATCTATTAATTAACATAATAATTGAGAAGTTTGTGTTTAACATCTCGTATAAGAACTTAACTATTTTTTAAACTATGATCCTAGAGACCTCTCTCTCTCTCTCTCTCTCTCTCTCTCTCTCTCTCTCTCTCTCTCTCTCTCTCTCTCTCTCATCTGTTGTAAGTGTGGAGTGTGATTGGCTTGATCATGCTGTGTACTTTTTCTTTCTTTTTTTTTCTTTGTTTTTTGCATCCTCATAACACCATCTTCACTCTTACTGTTTAGAGAGAGAGAGAGAGAGAGAGAGAGAGAGAGAGAGAGAGAGAGAGAGAGAGAGAGAGAGAGAGAGAAAGATTCTCCATAAGTCCACCACTAGGTATTTTTAAAAGGATGAGTTGCCTTGATGTGATATAGGAAACAAAGAAGTGTAGTTTTATTGGTACAACCATGGTTTTAAGTCTTTCTGAGATGGAGAGTTTAGGCCATATGATCAAGATTTTTGTCTTCAATGAATAATAAATATGATGAAGTGGCAAAAAAGAACATTTGAATCCATATAACTTATTGAGTCAAAATGAGATGGAATAGTCTTATTAGTTGAAATCTAGGGTTTTATGTATTTTCTTGTGTAGTGTTCAAGCCTTAGGTTTGAGACTACTTTCAAATGAATATTAGAGTTGAATCGCAAAGTGACAAAATAGAGTGTTTAAGCTCATGTGACAATGTGACATTAAGTGGGAAGAAATGAGATTGCATGTTTTATTACTTGAGATCAAAGGCTTTTCTTCCTTTCTTAAGTAATAATCAATTTAATCTGATGATTATAGATCAATTTTCTCAATCATTATGAAAAATGAATGATGAAGTGATTGGAAAAATATTTAAGATCAAAGGTATGTTATGACGCAAAATAAAAGACAATGAAATAGCATGACCCTATCAGTAGTAATCAAGGGCTTTTGCTCTTTTCATGAATACTAAGTTCTAAGCCTTAGTTAGTATTAAAGCTTATCTATTTTACCTAATGTTTTTAATAGTGCTTGCCAAAACAAGGCTTGTTAACTTAATTAATTTTGTTTTAAGCAAGTACTAAGATTCTTAACAACTAAATATAATATTTTTTTAAAAAGGGTTTCAAAACTTATCATAAAGAGATATATGAAATGAATACTTAACTAAAAGGCTGCTATATTGTTATGCTTTATAATTTATTATGAAATATGAGACAAATAAACATCTGCAAAGTATCTCTTTTAGATTATTAGTCTTAGTATTTTCGCACTTCTTAACCGAGACTTACAATAGACTCCACCAATATGTGAAACATGGTATCTTTCATAATTAGTATGGTTATAAGAGGAAAAGCAACTAAACACAATAAGTTTAACCTTTCACATGTCAAATGGTGGTAGACTTTGTTGTAAGTCTCAATTAGGGAGGATGATAATACTATAACTCTTAGTTTATTATGCATCTCTAATAATTAATCATAGTTTCTAGGTACTTCTAGCAACTTCTTTTTTCCTTTCTAGTCAAAACTTAAAGACTATAAAATGTCATTACTTGATCTACTATTTCACATTGAGAGAGAGTGTAATACCCACTATTTTTAGATTCTAAAAACGAATAATTGCACAAAAATTTGGGAATTTCTAAAAATTGAGAAAATTAAGGTTTAAAATTTTTAGAGATAAAATCATGAGCTAAAACCTTAATATTTGGAATGTACACAAGAAATGGAATTCAACGATACTAAGAATGCTAAAATTGGAGACCGAAAGAAAATTGGCTAATTATTTTAATTTTTGTATTTAATAAAATAAATAAAAGGGGTAGAATGGTAATTTTATAGGTGGGACCCACGAGATCATGTGCTGAAATTGACGACGCGGTGGGCATTAAATATGCATGGTGATGATTACTAACATTTATGGCTGGTAATCATTTCATCAATAAATTAAAATTAGATTTTTATATTAAAAATAAAAAATTCATATTAATGGTGGGACTTTAAATGCACCTCCCCTTATTAATGCCTGTCTCAATTTCCCTCCCCACCATTACTCCCCCTCTCTGTTTCCTGTGTTGCCGGTGGCAGCGACAACGCCCCCGTGTCTCCCCCCTCTCGTGAGTGATTGAACGCTTTTCCTCGGTTGGACCGACCTTAGGTAGGTTGTTCTCCCCCCTTTCCCCCATTTCTGGCATGATAATGGATGTCTCCATTTGTCAACACTAGAAAATGGCGTGGATTGCTGTTTTCCAATGGTTGTGTGTATACTTACTGTTTTGTGGAAAAGAAACTAATGAAATATGATCAGATAAATGATCTGAATAATTCATCTTGACCATGATGAAACAAGGAACAAACCTATGAAATTTCATGGAGATCTAAAGGCTAAGAACACCGAAAAATGTGAAAAAAGTAAAGTGAGAAATTTTGTAAACGTAATAAAAATCGAGTAAAAACCTCTCTTTTAAGCAAAACTAGTTGATAGGAATGTTGGACAGTGAATGTACATGAAAATCTGATCAAAATGGTATAAAAATTGCAAGATTTGTCTACTGTTGGCATTGCTAGCTGCAACCGGAGTTCAGTCATTGTCTCTGGCAACAGCGACCTAGTTGGTTTACGATTGGGATGCCACCAGAGATGGGTAAGACAACACGCACACTCGGTGCTTGCGCAGCGTCTCCAACTTGAGGTGTGTGCACATCATGCGACGTGCATCCCCATGACAATTAGTTGATTTATTTGATTTAAATTAGTTAAATTGAACCATTTATTCATTAAAAGCTCAATTTTGGGAGCTACAGAGGTCCAAATCATGATCTGAGACATTTGTTGTGATCGTCTCGGCAATGCAGACCTAGATTTGAGAAGAAAACTTCAATTTGACCACTTTTAGATTTGTAAAATCACAAAATACTATTCAATGTCCTAGATTAGGCCAATCAATAAATGATTAGGCATTAGAAATTGATTATATGCATCAAATATGAGATGATCTAGGGGATTAGATGGATAGATCTCATGCAATTGTTAAGAAAAGTGATCTTAATTGTTGATCTGATCAGGTGCCTTAGGATTGGCTGATTAGAGAGCGATTTGACTGTCAGATCAATGTGTAATTATTGAGATACATACAAATCACTAAACAAGCATAGACTTAGATGGATCATAATGAAAATGACTAGAATTAATAATCATATATTAATTATAAGTGACGAAGAGTGATCCAACGATTGGATCGTCTCCAAACTTCATAAGATGAAAAGAGATTGACCCTTTATTGATTAAGGGACATTAATTGAATGAATCATGATATAGAGTGATGATCAAAGATGACAGATGACTATTTAGATGTTAGAAAAACCAATATCTAGTTCAGGTTCGCTCTAATGGAGGGATAATCAGATGATCTAGGCCGTTAATCTAGGATTAACTAGCAAATCAGAGAAGTTATCACTTGGATTTGTTTATTTTGAGATGTGAGAACACCAAGTGATTGATGACTTATGATGTGATATGTATGTTAGAGCGCATGACGTGATATAGCTTACGCTCCTGATTGGAGTACCGTGTTTTGAGGTGGGTGATTACATTTAGGATTTTTTCATGATTTCTTAAATCATGACGTATTACTTGAGAGCTTTGAAGCATGAATTTTATGTCCTACTATGTTTGCATGAGATTACTTTTCATCATGTATTGCATATATGTTTGCTACTCCTTTTGCATATGATTCATGCACTGCTTCATAATATATTTTACGTTGCATCGATTTGATTATTTGAGGATGATATACATTGATTTTTTGATGCATGATGTTGATATAATGAATTACTCTCTCTCTCTCTCTCTCTCTCTCTCTCTCTCTCTCTCTCTCGATTTAGTTTTATCGAGAATGATTATGCATGAATTTTGATTCTTGATTCATGGTTTATTGATTTATAACGGGTGTTTCTGCCCTGTGGGTACTATATGAGGAGGGTTGTAGGGTTGGCCACCTAGCCTCTAACTTTAAGATGATTATGATTAGATACCAACATTGTTCGTAGGGGTGGGATCATAGGTAGTCCACCCTATAAGTCTATCTTCTCCCATGCGAGATGAAAGAAGTCTCCTATTTCGATGTCGACGGGGAGCAGCAGTGGTTGAGACCTTGGAGTGGTTGCCACTAAGCATAGTAGCCTATACTCTTATTCTCTATGCTCAAGTGACATGGATATATTAGGTGATGCCTTGATAGGCTATCAGATGTGGGCGGGCCTATGGGCTGGTGAGCTACCTAGTGTGCGAGCTACCAGCTAGAGACCTTGGATGTTGGAATGAGTACTCATTGCCATTACCATGAGTGTAGTTGAGACACTTATAGGGCTTGATTGTGCATGGTGCACTGTCCATCATGACATGCATTTATATTATGATGTGGACACAGATTCTTATTGCTTTTGGTGGATGCATATCCATGTATTGCTCATGTCTTACATGCCATGATAATTAGTTTTGATATCAGTTTGTTTAGACTTATGATTTTCATGCATTATTCATTATGGACGTCTGATGATTTGATGTGTCTTTTACATGTTTTATCTTATGAGATTTGCCATGACATTAATACTTTGCGCCACATAATTTTATTGTTATTTTATTGAATGTGATCACCTACTGATAGCTTGCTGAGACATTGGTTTGTTTTGCAATGTGCCAAATTTGGAGCGTGCTAGTGCTAAGGGAAAGTAGGTGGAGCAGCAATGATTGAGCGAGGGCCTCAAGGACCATCTGCATTTTGTATTTCTAAGAATAATTGAGTGTAGGTCTCTTGGACTTGTGGTTAGATTCATTTGAGATGTACATGGATATTATTATTTTGGATAATTGGACCCACACCTTCGTATAGTGTACGTTTACTTACACATGCGGTATGATGTGGTGATCATTGATGGAACTCTGGGGATTTTATACATGTTATTATTACTATCTTTTCACGATTGGTGTTGATCGTCGTGGTTTTAGATTGAGCATGCTCATCTTATCGATGATTTGATTTTGTTTATTGCCATGGTTTTGGATCTTGGTTGACCCTCGGGGTTTTCTTTTTGGACATTTCTCTTAAATGGTGCCTTAATTATGTTAATTGTGAATTTTCTATTTCAGGGATCTCCCCTATTTTATAAAACATAGTATTATTATTATATGTATTGTGAAAACCTGGAGTGTCAGAGAGAGAGAGAGAGAGAGAATCTAGGGGATGTGAAAACGTTTTTGTGAGTAGAAATACTGTTTCATGTAAAGAAAAAGAGATGTTTACATGTGCGTGTGATTTAGTTATGTTTTATCTTATTTTAAAATGTGTATAAGATACAAAGAGAGATTTCAGGTGATGGGAAGATGTTTTTACGAGTAAATTCATGATTTCATGGAAAGAAAAAGGGATATTTATGTATGTATATGTGTGTATGATCTCAACCATATTGACCATTCTAAGGATGCAACTTTTGGCCCTCAAATAAACTAATGATTAGAAATTGAAAAAGCAACAATTTGGTTCACCATAAAAAACTCTACATATTAAAGCTTAGGTAGGTGTAGAGTTTGGTGACTGATCAGTTCTAAGTTTTGGGAATGTATGCCCTCATAAGCTAATAATTAATTTAATGCATATTTGTGCAATGAATAATATCCATTTGTATATGAATTCTATATTATGAGTACTATTTTATAGTCATATTTTAATATTATACCTTTGGTTAGTCATGAGATGACAATCAGAACCTTATGAAACATTGTAGGAATTCTATATCAAGATGATAGAGATTCCTAGAATGAGAAGCAATGGAATTCTAAATTGTCATAAGTCTAAAACTATCATCAAGTGAGGATAGGACCAGGAATCTACATTTAGTAATACTTGCTAAATGTGATGTTGCCAATAAGATTGGAGATGATCATTCTAATTTTTAGATAAAGACAAGGCATACATGATGGTGCACATATATACTATATCTTAATGTGTCAAAATATTTGGTGAACATGTTGAAGGAATGTTTTATATAAAGCATAACCATTTGTATACTAAGATTTGAGAGGTTTATAGCTTAAAGTGGGCTTAATATTTATTCTTGAGGTATTAAGAGGTAGAATCTAATTCTAAGTCATATACAAATACTTTAAAATAGATATTAAACTCATTGAGAGTATGACATGTTTAATATAAGATAAGTACCCTTATAAAAAATATTTATATAAAAGCTATCATGGAGTGGACAAGAGATATTTATCCATAGTTTTTGATTAAGGAGTTTATCAAATTGATTAAAAAAAGTCATTAATAAATGATGGGGTTCATATAAAATTATACTACTAGAACATCCACTTAAAATGTAATCCACATGCCCTTCATAGATGTATAAGTGAATATAGGAATTTGGGAGGGCACAAGATTGTAATTACATTAATTGGTGGGACCATGTTATATAGTTGGAAGTGATAACTTGATCACATTATTGATTCTCTTTCATATTGGTCACTAGTGGGAGACTACATTTGTGGGTGCCCCTTTTGGCAATCTAGTAACATAATTGCATGTAACATAAATAGTCAAAGTTTAATTAGAAAGTCCAAGCTTGACTAGGGTTGTTATATTTGAGTTAAGTTGGTCAGGACCCACTTAAACTAAATTAGCAAGAAAGAGATCACCGACAATTAAAAAACTTAGTAAATCACACCTAAACTTGTTATAGTTAGAATTAAAAGTGAAATAAAAAGGAGAGCGTCAAAGGACTTTCCTAAATATTGTTGGACAGAAATGGAAAGGTTTATTAGAAACTCACTCAAACTACTGTATAAATAATAGGGGCACCGCATCTATGATAATAAATATTTCTAAAAGAAAACACTTCCCTTTGGTCATCTCTCTCAAGCCTCTTTAAGTTTGAAGTTGGTGAATTCTATTTTATATACTTTCTCTTCCATCTGGAGGTACCACTATGTAAAGGAAAAGATTGGAGTTATTAGAAAATGCTAGCAATCACAACAAGGGTAGATTGATGAGGAATTCTATACCTTTGGAAGATAAGTACTTGATCATGTAGCCTCTAGTTAATATAGAATTCTATGTGATACAATGATTTTGGATGGAAGAAATTAAAATTGATCATAAATCTTCAATTTCTTTGGTAAGGACCTAAATGTTCCACTAGGTCCCAACACTAGATAAGAACTAGAAGTGGCTATAGTTCTAATTAAAAGGAGTAGAGTTTAGGAACTAACCAATTCTCTAAGTTTTAAACCTAGTATAGTTTGCTAATTTTTAAAACAAGTTAGTCGCATCATTTATCTCCCCCCTCTCTCTAGTTCCACCAAGATTTGAGGTTTGGTAAAGGTTTGTGCTGGAGGAAGACATGGCAGTGGCTGAAGAAGATTATTAGACCTTGTAAGTAGAACAGCTTGCATCATCCAGATAAGGACCATAAGTGAGAGAAAGAAACTAATTAGTTCTAATTGGGAGCAAAGTAGTTTTCACTATGAATTAAGTTGGAGTGGGACTGTGTGTTAAGTGTTCAATTTTGGTCAAAATGCCCCTAATTTCGCATTCAATTAGATCATCTAACCATGCATATTTGTAAAATTTAGCTTGATTTTGAATTTAGCTCCAATTGACCATCCAAACTTTAATTTGTCAAAATCAATGCTCAGATGATCATTAAAGCTCATTAGATGATTAATATACTATTCAGATGATTCTAATTTGATCTTTTATTTTGCAGATCAACCAAAAGTGGCCTGGATGGCTAAGATCAAAAGTCAATAGTGGAGATTACACATCAAAGATTAATGGTGCAGATGGAATGAATTATTGAAGGAAACTCTGTTTTAAAGGAAAGCATGGAGAAGGAAAGCTGCTAAGGTGAAAAAGTTTCCAAAGTAAAAGGAACTCTTCACTTTAAAGGAAACCCATCACTCGTGGATTCTATCCTTCTCTATTGGGCTTGACCAAGGAGGAAACCTGTAACCATCCGTTTAGACGGAAAGTACACGAAGAAGAAGAACTCTCTCTCTCTCTCTCTCTCTCTCTCTCTCTCTCTCTCTCTCTCTCTCTCTCTCTCTCTCTCTCTCTCTCTCTCTCTCTCTCTCTCTCTCTCTCTCTCTCTCTCTCTCTCTCTCTCTCTCTCTCTCTCCACAACCATCACACGATGCCCAGCTGCGTCAATCACCCAGTGTACCTACCACCAGCCAGAACTCCTTTTCTTCCCCTTCACGGCTCATGCCCATCTCCGACTCCCTCGTCGTTTGCCCAGCACCAATAGACAGATCAGGTGCCGGCTTCTTCTCCCACCTTTTTCCTCCCCCCTACGCTGTTCCTCTTCTAAGCAGTCTCCGATCCCCAACCAGTCAGACCTAGTCCAACACCTGTGCACCAGAATTTTTCATCGACCGGATTCCGTTCTTTCATCTACTCCAGTTCTTTCTCTTCACCTTCGGCTAGCCTAGGCGTCATCGTCAGACATTCCAAGGAAGGAAACCCAAGTCGGGTTTCCCTCCTTTTCCCCTCCTCCTTTCTTCTCTTCTCTTCTCCTCTCCCTTTTCCCCTTCTCCTCCGACTCCCTCTTCTTCGTCGGGTTTTTTTCCTGGTTTTTGTTAAAAACCATATTTTTAACAAAATTGCATTTTTTGCCCTTCTACCTTTAAAATCAATTACATTTCTGTCCTTTTGTGTTAATTACATATGTGTCCCTATTTTATTTACATCTGTGTCCCAATTCTATTCAAGTTTTATCTTATCCATATTCTGACAGTGTTATTTAGGGACAGTGCTATCCACAAATAGTGTAGTTCAAGAATGTTTAATTAGTTTTATTTTATATTTTCTAGAATTAAATTTTTTGTAAATTGCATCATTTTAATAAAGCTGAATATTTATTTTACTGTTAGTTCAATTATGTTATTTTCTTTAATTTTTAGATAATTAATTTTTATTTAAACTCCTTATTTTTAAAGCGAGTCCTTATGGGATCGACTCGTATTTGCATAGCTATACTGCAATAGCCCGTGCACTTACGGTTAAACATCAACAAGTTTTTAGTGCCATTACTGGGGACTCGCAATGGTGTTTTCATAAAATTTAATTAAAAATTCCAAAAAATCAAAAATTAGAAAAAAATAAAATAAAAAATCTAGAAAAATTAGGAATTGCATTTTTTTTTAAAGCATTTTATGCATTTTTAGGTGCATCTTTAATTTTTTTTAGTGCATAACCACTTTATTTCCTAAATTTGATACTGATTGCTATTAAATAGATTTTTCTTACTTTCTTAGATTAGGATTTTTTTTTTAAGTGAATCTTGTAGTAAGGCCCTTTTGTAATTTGCACTTTCAATTTTAATTTTAAAGGGTTGTAATAATACAGGGCAAGTGTGGGATAAGATGGCCCACACTTG
This sequence comes from Warburgia ugandensis, assembly GCA_035236585.1. NCBI lineage: Eukaryota > Viridiplantae > Streptophyta > Magnoliopsida > Canellales > Canellaceae > Warburgia > Warburgia ugandensis. Next base: position 35,818,607 of record CP141139.1, read on the forward strand.
ATCTTCATTAGAAATCCCACTGTAAGTCTGTTCACTCATTTATTTTCTAGATTAGGGTTTGCATTTAGAGTTATTTTGCATTGGTTGGTAGTTTAATTGCATATAGAAAGCATACTTTATATTTGTTGCATTAGTTTATTGCTTTTAATTGCATTTTAGGACACGTCTAATGCTTTAAGGTGAATTATATGCTGATTGAATTATCATGGTGTATGAAAATTAATTAGTAAGGGCACCTGGCCCCACAAGATCAATGGTGAATTTCATCACCACTCCTTAGCCCACTTAGGATAATCACCTCAAGCGCGCAATCCCACCATTCATATTAAGTTAAAATTAATTAGAAGAGACCTATAGGGTCATCACATGCTCGTAGGACCCTCTTAATAGGACACGATTTATTGTCACTCTAGTGGCTTTTGATCATTGTGGTTATTGGGATTTATATAATAGAGCCTCGCTCTTCCCCCACCTCATGTTGATGTTTGTCGAGGTCTAAATGCCTCCTTACATGAGGGTTGTATTAACGACCTTGGTCAGAACCTAACTGGTAAATAGTAGTCAACTCCTAAAGAGAGAAGGAGCGTTAGATTAGGCTAATTAAAAGCATTGTCTCCACAAAAAATCAAGAAAATCAAAATATCTGTGCTTGTTAGCCTTAAGGGATTGCTTGATTGTGTCCTTGATTGTGCATCATTTTAGGAAGTTAGGTTTCATCATTTAGGTTAGTTTTTTTTTCAAAAAAGAAAAAGAAAAAGAAAGAAAAGAAAAGAAAAGAGAAAGACATGATCAGTTGCACTTAATGAATAATTTAAACACTAATAAAAAGGGTAATTTACACCTCGAGCATTAATAAAGAAGATATTTTTCCATGGAGAAACAATCCACTCTTTAATGATGATGAACCACCTTTCAACTTGGATAATGATGATGTTTTCTCATGGATGAGCAATCCTCTCTTTGATGTTGATGATCCTCCACCTTTATTTAATGATGATATATATCAATGGAGGAATCATTCTCAACTACATGGAAATAGGAGAAAGGACCAACATAAAACACATGAGGATAATGGGCATAACCAAAATCCTTGTGGGAAGACACTAAGAGACTATTTACAGCCTAATTATACCAGCACACTTTCATGTATACTTTTACCTCCAAATACTGGTATGATTAAAATAAAGGTGAGGGTAATTCAATTGCTTCCTAAATTCTATGGGTTGGATAGTGAGAGTCCTTACATGCATTTAAAAGAATTTGATGAAGTGTGCATGACCCAACATGCACAAAATGTCGAATTAGATATGGTAAGACTCAAACTATTTTCTTTTTCCTTAAAAGAAAGGTTAAGATGTGGTTTCATTCATTACCATCAGGTTCCATACAATCATGGGAAGAAATGAATAAGAAGTTCTTAAATAAGTTCTTTCCTATACATAAGACAAATGCTCTTTGTCTAGATATAATGAATTTTACTCAGACGAATAATGAAACTTTCTATCAATGATGGGAAAGATTTAAGGAATTATTGTTAACGTGTCCACATCATGGATACGAACTTTGGCATATCATTAGCTTCTTTTATGAAGGACTTAAATATGATATGTGCCAGTTTGTTGAAATGATGTGCAATGCTAATTTCTTAAACAAACAATCTAAAGAGGTGCAAGAGTATTTGGAATGGTTGGTAAAGAGTGCACAAACTTGGGCTAATTCAGAAAAAGTACATTTCTTAAACAAGCCTAAGTCCACCACCACATCCTCTATGGGAGAAATATATGCTACGAGTGAAAAAGATTATATGAAAATAGCATCCCTAGATAGAATAGTTGAGGCCATGGAAATGGAAAAATGTCCCTCTAAGAAAGTCAAACAGGTGTGTGATATTTGTGAAAGTAATACACACCCCACTCAGGAATGTCCCATTGCTCTTGCATTTCAGGATGCACTTCATAAATTGACACATTCTTATGAGCAACATTTTTTCCCATTTTTAGAGACATATAATTCCAACTGGAGTAATCATTCTACTATCACAAATGAATACAATGCTTCACAGAAGGCCCAACACCAACCTTATTACAAAAAACAAGGACCACTTGCTTCTGGACCTTACCTTCCTCCACATAAGAGGAAAGTGGAGGATAATTTCCATCAAGTCATGCAATACTAAGAGAAGAAAATTGCTCAAATTAAAGCCCAATTAAAAAAGAACATAAATTCCATAACTAAATTGAAGGATATGATGTCTCAAATGCTACAGACTATTAATAAAGAGGAATATCCTATTCCACCAAATGAATATCTTGATGATATGGATGTAGGAAATGAGATTAACGCTTCATTTACAAACATGGAACAAACAAAGGTAGCTACCATTATTCATAGTTGTAACAAAATTGAGCAATCTGGTCCTAAAAAGGCTGAAATAATATCGAAACCTCTTAGAAAAAGAGATGAATTTATTGTTTAGGAAAATTTCACACCCACTAAGCAATATGACATCCTTGCTCCATTTCCAAAAAGGCTGCATTGAACTCCTACAATTGTCTCTAATTATGAGAAGCAGCCTGAAGATAAATTTTTCTTGCCCTGGTGATAAAATGACAATTTTTAAATTGAAAGATAAATTTATTCATCATTCCTTTTCAAAGGTCTATCTAGCTTATTTCGTATGGGACCCAGGAAAGTTTCGAACTCAGTAATAATTTTCCTCTGAAAATTTCATTTGAAAAAAAGTATGTAGCTTAGTTTTTACTTTCTTCTTTTTTAGATTTTTTCTCTCTCAATTTTTTTTGCATTTCTCAATGTATCATCATCATCCTACTTTTAAACATTGAGGAAAATGCTTTTTGCAGGTTGGGGGGTGTAGAATTCTAGCAATTCTAGTGTTTTTTACGTTTTTAGGTGATTTTCTTTATTTTAAAAAAATTGGGGAGAAAATTTTTGAAATTTTTTTAGGTTAATTCTCACATTATGATGAGAATTGGATTTTTTGAAGTATAATCTGGATAACTTTAGCTTATTAATGAAATTGAATATGATTAATTCATTATTTTACTCATTTTCTTAAGTATTCTATGAAAACAAAGCCTCAGATCACATCTGTACATACAGTTGCATATAGCAATCTAGGTTGATAAGTGGCTATAACTCAGAAATTCTGAAGAAATTCAGTGGAGACCTATAACCTAAGTGAGTTTTATAGCCATTCATTTGTTTTCAAAGGTTATAAATGTTTCTAATTTTCTTCAACGTGCTTAAAGAAAATTGATCCCAAACTCTTAAATTTGGCTAATTACCTGAATAATTAGAATACTACTTTTAAAATTCTAGAAGTTCATTAAATTTGATAGATTATAGGAAACTTAGAAAATGATTTAGGCCATCTTTGTTGTTAACCTAAAGACAAAAAGCCTACTCAAGAAGTATTTTTACCACTAGTTAGCCGACTTTAGTTTTTTATATAAACCATTTCTTTTGTCACCCAAATTACCCTTTACCCATATTAACCCAGTATAAATTAACAATTACCCATTTTCTTTAAAAAATAAGTTAGAGAAGAATGAAGAAATACCTTTTAGTTGCAATGAAAGTAGAAAGTGGATATCAAGAATAGAAATATTCTTCAAAGTGATTCAAAAGTACTTAAATATAAAGAAAAGAGTCTGGAAAAAAAAAGGTTTGAAGAATACAAAGCAAAGTGGAAAAAAAAATATTCACTTTAGCAAAGGAAAGAAAGATTTCTCAACTTTAGAAGACTTTTACTTATTTTTTTAACAAACTCTGAATACCATTAGACCCTTTCTTTGGTACCCTGTCTTAAGCCTACGTTTCGTCCCAGTTAAAGACCTAGTGATTCAACGAGAAATATAATCTTGATGGGGAAATGAATGGATAGGATCTAAAAGAGTGGTATTTCTAAATATTCAAAGGTAATGACATCTATTCCAAAGGGATCAAAACAATTAAATTCCTTAATAACTCCCATTTTTCATGATTATATGTGAGATAAATTTGCTTTTATTGACTCAACTCACATAATTAAAAGAGAGATATGATTTGACCCCTCTATCTGAGCGATGTTGTTTCTGAGAGTATGTTTATTAGTAATTATTGAGGTCAAAACATATTTTGGATGAAGTTCAAAAGTGAGAAGTTTACTTAGAGATCAAGATGATTCTATATGTAGATTGTACATGTACATACTCATTTTGAGATATGAGCTTAAGTGGAATGACTTTGGCATATGGGTAGGGTTTTGAATTTTTTAGTCATTTTTATTAGCATTCTAAAGTTGATATGATTTATTGAAGATAATTTTCTGAGAAAAAAGAGGAGTTGACAAATGCCCCTAATTTAGTATTTAATTAGATCATCTAACCGTGCATATTTGTAAAATTTAGCTTGATTTTGAATTTAGCTCCAATTGACTATCCAAACTTTAATTTATCAAAATCAACACTCAGATGATCATTAGAGCTCATTAGATGATTAATGTATTATTCAGATAATTCTAATTTGATCTTTTATTTTGTAAATCAACCAAAGTGGCCTAGATGACTTAGATCAAAAGTCAATAGTGGAGATTACACATCAAAGATTAATGGTGCAGATGGAATGAATTATTGAAGGAAACTCTATTTTAAAGGAAAGCATGGAAAAGGAAAGCTGCTAACGTGGAAAAGTTTCCAAAGTAAAAAGGACTCTTCACTTTAAAAGAACCCATCACCCCTGGATTCTATCCTTCTCTAAACTCATAACCCGCCCCCCCCTCTCTCTCTCCCCAACATGAAACCCAATCACCGGTTGGCCTCTGCTGGCCGGCTTTCTCCACCATTGCCTAAACCAATCTGGGCAACCTAAACCAGCACTGCCCAGAACCCTCTCTGCTCATTATCTGTCGGTAGCCGAAGCCATACCCATCTCCAGGAGTTCATCCACTGACTGCTCAACCCCTCTCCTCCGGCTTCCCCTTCACCTCACGGCATACTCCTTGCCTCCACCAGCGTATGACTGACCTGTCTCCACTCCTCTTCTCCTCTATTCTCCACCTCAACGCACCACACCCCCCTTCTCTCCCAACTCTTCTCCTCTTTCCCATATCTCTCTCTCCAAACCAACTCTCTCACCTCCATTCTATCTCTCGTTCTTCTCTCTTCAATGCACCACTCTCACCACCTATCTCTACACACCAACCCCTCCCCTCCACGGCCAGCCTCTTCTCCCTCTCCTTCTATACTCTCTTTCCCATATTTTGACTTTCTCCATTCTCCCTTCCTCTCTCTAGTCCTCTCTTCTTCTCCTTTTCTCCTCCACCTCCTCTGTTCTTATCTTCCCACAATCATCACACGATGCCCAGGTACGTCAATCACCCAGAGTACCTAGCACGAGCCAGAACTCCTTTTCTTCCCCTTCACTGCTCATGCCCATCTCCGACTCCCTCGTCGTTTGCCTAGCACCAATAGACAGATCAGGTGCCGGCTTCTTCTCCCACATTTTCCCTACCCCCTACTTTGTTCCTCTTCTAAGTAGTCTCCGATCCCTGGCCAGTCAGACTTAGCCCAGTGCCTTTGCACTGGAATTTTTCACCGACCGGATTGCGTTCTTTCATCTGCTCTGGTTCTTTCTTTTTTCCTCCGGCCAGCCCAGGCATCGTTGTCGGATGTTCCGAGGAAGGAAACCCAAGTCGGGTTTCCCTCCTTTTCCACTCCTCCTGTCCTCTCTTCTCCTCTCCCTTTTCCCCTTCTCCCCCAACTCCCTCTTCTTCGTTGGGTTTTTTTTCCTGGTTTTTGTTAAAAACTAGATTTTTTAACAACATTACATTTTTGCCCTCCCACCTTTAAAATCAATTACATTTCTGTCCTTTTGCGTTAATTACATACGTGCCTCTATTTTTATTTACATCTGTGTCCTAGTTCTATTCAAGTTTTATCTTATCCATATTTTGACAGTGTTATCTAGGGACAGCGCTATCCACGGACAGTGTAGTTCAGAGATGTTTAATTAGTTTTATTTTATGTTTTCTGGATTTAAAATTTCTGTAAATTGTATTATTTCAATAAAGCTAAATATTTATTTTACTGTTAGTTTAATTATGTTATTTTTTTTTTAATTTTTAGATAATTAAATTTTGTTGAAACTCCTTATTTTTAAAGAGAATCCTTGTGGGATCGACCCGTATCTGTATAGTTATATTGCAATAACCCGTGCACTTGCGGTTAAACATCAACATTATGTTTAAAATCGATCAATTCTCTGAAAGACTAGAACAGGCTAGTTGGCGGACTCTACAGCCTCAAACTCATTCAACAGCCTAGAACTTCGCTGAGGACTCATTTAGAGATAGGTCAATGGTTTGGATCGTGGAAGGAGTGGGTCGAGAAAAGTTAGTTTGCCTGCCAATGTTATCCAAGAGAAATTACCACATCCACGGGAATAGAACTCGGGATAAGAAGCTAACCGGAATAGATGAGCATGCTCTTCATGTCGCCCTTTTGATGGAAGCTGTTTGTTACGAAATCTACGAGGTACAACTGGATCCTTAGTCCAGAAATCGCCCGCAGCCAGGTACCAACGGTTTGCCCACTAATCAGTGCTGGGTTTCGTACTGTTGGCTAGCCATGTAACGACAACCATCCAGTGGATCAGGAAAAGACGGCTTCCACATTGGAAGCATTCAGGTCATGGCAGCTCAAAAGGCTCCAAGTAATAGCCATGAAAAAACAAAGTTGGCATGCTTTTATGATTGGAATCATTAGTTTATGGCGGACACCACCGCACCATCTTTCGGCCTATCAGGTCCACTGACTGAGGATTAGGGTCCTTAGTTAGATGTGGGATCTCAATATCTACGGCAGTCCTCTTGCAACATCAGTAGTCGAGCACAATGAAGAAGAAATCTTCTGGGCAAGAGAGACCCACAGAAGCTGTGGTGGGTGGTTTGGTTAGAGTCGTGGGTGTGCTCCCTATAGACCCAAGTCCACTTTTGGTCTGACCCAGACGTGCGTGGTTTGCAGGTCATTCATTGCACGAATGCCTCAAAAGGGTTGGGACACCATGCAATATCAAACGACAAAGGAAGGAAAAAGGAAAGAAAAATCGCAAAGTGAGGTTAACAGAGGTGAGGACAGGTACATATGTGAAAATCCAAATACCAGCTCATTCAGGCACACTGTAGGTCCACGTAACTTACTCCTTTATTGATTATTATTGCATAGTCATGTACAAGACTGGACCCTATCCAGGGCTGAAAAGCTTCACTTTTTACAAATGGCTAGCCATGGTTGTGCAGTGATGGTGACTTACTATCGCCTGTGCAAAGGGCTATGCTAATAGGGATGCTAAATCAAAGTGCTCGTACTTTTTTGCAAGACGAGGTTCCGTAAGTTTTCAATGAGATTGTTAATACTGTCCTAGAAATATTTATGATTTATTCAAGAAAAAAAAATATATTCTAACTTAACAACCTAGTTCATCTAATTCCTTGGCTTTAGATGTCTTCTAGTTAAAAAATCATGCAGATTGGCATATTACAAGATTATATTTTTATTTTTGAATATATAGACCATTATTTAGAAAGTTTATAGTTGTCAACAGAAAAATATATTTTAATTATTAGAGTCATCCAATCTACATGAATTTTGGACTAAAGATCTCTAAAGCCAAAAAATTTAGATAAACTAGACAGATAGATTATCTATGAGTAGAATAGGAGCGCTTTGATCGGAAGCACTTTGATTTAGCATTCCTCCATGCCTGATAAATATTAGCCCAAAATTTGGATAGCTGACCTCACGACTGTTTCTATCAATCGTCCCTTGTCAGATGCAATCTATTGGTTACTACTTCGCCTCAAGATCATCCATGGACGACTAGGATCACTTAGTTGTTTGAACTAAACACGATGAAGATAAGATGTCAATCATAGTCCAAACAGGTCTACGTCCCAATAATTGCCAGGAAGGAAAGGCAAGTCTAATAAAACATCCTACTACAAGTCCAATGCTTTTGCTAGCGAAACACGCCAGTGTCAGGCTAGTTCCTAACAGCCATTAATCACAGTCATCTCATGACAGAAACTCCGTATCCATGGCAACACTGTAATCACTTTCGGGACAACATGACACAGGCTCGTCTTCATTTCATCTCCCCCACTGGAACAGGAAAATATCATGGCGAATCTCACAAACCAGCATGAAACGTGAAAAAAAAACAAGAAAATTAAAAATAAAAATAAATCAGCCCAAATATTAAATTACAAAACCCCCACCAAAAAAGAATCACCTGCGTAAATTCGGCGAGAACTGAGGGGTATTCTGGCAACTAGGGAACATCTGGTTCCAGATCTCGCTGAAAGCGCGTATGATAACTTCGTGGTGCTGTGGCGAATTCAACGACAAAAACCTCTCCAACAATTCCCTCAATTCCTCGACCCCCACGATCTCCTTCTCCACTATCATTTGCAGCATTGACCGCCGGAAATCCCTCAGTGGGTCGTCCGATTCTTTGACCACCGCCACGCTCTCTCCGATTCTCCTGCCCTCGCTCCGGCTCCGGGAAAGACACCGCCGGACCGGCTCTTCCGACCCCGGGATCTTACTTCCCCACGCCAGAAGACTTTGTTCCATCTCGTTAAGCTGACGTAACAGCCCGGAAAAACTCGACGAGCTCTCCCCCGAGTGTGCTTCGCCGGAGAATGAGCATTGTTCTTTTTCTTCCCATGAAGAACTGAGAGTCACGCCGGAGGAAATGCTCGGCTGGAGATCTTCGTCATGTTTCAGATTTTTGGGTTTTTCCAGTATCTCGGTGACGGATACTGAGACGGATTTTGAGTCTCGGCAGCCGCAGCTGAGAGAGAAGAAGAGGATTTTCTTCTTGGAAGACATGGAGGTGTGGGGAAGGCGACTGGGCCGTGGCTGCCGTGTGTATATATCTTGTGTTTGATGAAATTACGGAATTGCCCTTCGGGATTTGAGCGTTGGTTTGTGCCTGTGCCACTGCCTTCGGCTCTCATTACTGCGATTCCATTCGGTGCGTTATAATAACCACGGCATGACGGGGATTGTTATTAAGAAGTTGGACCCACCAATACCTAATCTATTAAATAATTTCAGCCGGCTTTCCATCACTTGTTTCTCTATCTGGATTTGGGTGTGGCTTGTTCAGTGCCAGATTTGATAATAGCACTCCAATTTAGTTTCGGGTACACAACGATTTTGGTCCTCGTAATCCAAACCATTCATCTATACAGGACCCTGTCTTTGGGGAATGGGGTACTAGATGAACGGTTGCGATTCCGAAACAAGAAAAGCTGGGTGACAGTTGCACTTATGTTCACCAAAGTAGAGTTTGGGACAGTACCGGTTGTTAGTAACCTATCAAAGCTGCAAATGTAAGTTTGGCTGCTGCCAAGATCTTCTGTGTACTAACGGTTGATCTTTCTAGGCCCACTTCAGATGGGCCCAGCCCCAAAAATCTTGTCCAGTGGGTGGATCATGAAGTTCAAGTATAAAACGGTTTAGTAATCAAAGAGTTCAGAACCTTAAAAGCTCATGAGCCGTCCAATTTCCATGATAAGTAAGCTGGGGTTGAACCAAGGCATTCTTTCTTTTTGCCTCGTCTGATTAAGGTTAGGGAACTTGGGATGATCCAACGGAGAAGATTTTCCGCATTAAGTAGCACCCCTTTGAATTGTTTGGATCACCAAAAAGCTAGGCCCATTTGAACTTTTTACGCTGTCGGTGTATTCCCTATGGAGTGTGGTTGGCTAACCACGATATAATAATACTGTATTTAAAGTATTGGATCATTTTTCTGTTTGCTGAGACTTTATTTTTAAGTTATATATTTAGTTAGAAAAATACATTTATGAGATTATCTTCGGTGATGATTTTGCATGGGAAAAGCAGAAAAATTGTACTTTGATTGCCAAAGTAATGAGACTCTCGGTGACATGACATAGAGCACTACACCAAGTAGCCGTCACTGGGGTTCGAGGCCGATGGGTCTTTATTTATGTACTCACTTCTCAAACGTATTATCAGGACATCCTTCTCAACTGGCAAACACCAGTTTCTACATCCTCTAAAGGCAATGCACTACTTCAAAACCGCGACCTAGTTACGGGAGGTGGCATCTCTAAAATTATTGAAAGGTAGGAACCTAGTTTAAAACCTTTAACTATGTTGAAATGCTGCAAAAGGCAGGAAGAAATCAGGACAATCGTGGTTCAAAAGTTAGGAAACCTGAGTTGGTGCCTCCAATTGGGGCCAGGGGTTCAATCTGAAGGTGCATCATGTAAAATCATGGTTTAAAAGTTGGGAAACACGACTTGACTCAAAAGTAAGTCCAGTCAATTCTATTGGCCGCTTTTAGGCTCCTTACAAAAACAAGGCGCCTTTTCTATTGAAATAAGCATATTTCACACGTCCATATCAGATAATCAATGACTCGTATAAATGTAAATTAACCTACTGGGTTTCAACTGAGTCCATTCAAGGTTTTTATTTTTATTTTTATTTTTTTAAAAGTAAGCTCTCGTTTGAGCTTTAGGTTACATATTTAAGGTGTAAAAATAGCATCTTACAAAAAAAACAAGATAAGCCTATGTATAGATCTTTGTGGTCTGCCCCTTCCTTGGACCCCAAATATGTAGAAACTTTGTGCACTAGACTACCCTTTTAATAAACTTAGATAAATTGAGTCACCAAACTGTAAGAAGCTACAAATATTTAATGACCATATGCCATGTAGTGATCGAGTTATACGTCCACGTTTGAGTTTTCCTTGACAGACCCGTAATCCATTTGAACCTAACTTGGTACTTTTGAAAGTCATTGCCAATTGCAAAGATGTGATAGAAGATGGGAATTGGGCTATTAATTCTTCCAATTCAGAATTAATTCATGCCTTGAATTGACTAAAGACTTCTCACTATCAGAGCCTGATATCGTTTCCACCAATTATCTTATTCCACAAAGAGATGGACACGTATAGTTTTCGATTGCCTCTTATTCAACAAGATCAAGACTTGTGACTATCCAAGGTTCCACTCAAAGTAAACCAACATGTTCATTCAATACTCTTTCCAAAGGCCAGCGTAACTTCCTTTAGCTTTTCACTTCCATCATCAGCCCTTATTCCTAGTCTTCTAGGTAGGGTTTACCTAACGAAGGTTTCTATACCAAGTAATCAGCTAATGTAATGGGCTCTAGCATCATCACATTGTTGATTGTGTTTACCGCAAGTGCATTGGTTATTGTAGTATAGCTAATGCAAGTACGGGTTGATATTATAAAGACTCGACTTAAAAAAATAGAGTTTAAATAAAATTTAATTATTTAAAAATTAAATAAATTAATAAAAATTAACTAACAATGAAATAAAAATTTAGATCTACTTAACTGATGAAAATTATATAATTTTAAATTCAAAAAGATAGAAAATTAACTAAAAAATACATAAAATCTACTTCCCTAACATGATTATAACAATTTCTTTAAATTTGATATCATCAAAGTCGATCGATCTTTATCAATCTCTCCAACATGCCTTTGATTAAAGATCTAATCACTGGATTGGGTAGATTTTTCAAAATTTTGATGAGAAATAGAAAATAATTTTGGGTTTTAGACTACTTAGATTAATTTTTAAAATTTCAAATTAAAGATTAGAGATGTTGGATAACTGATTTGAATTCTGATGTGAAATAAATCATGAAATAAATAATTCTTATTTGTTATGGCTAAACTGTTCATTAGCCTTAATTAAACAGCGTTTGGGTTACACAATTCCTGAAATTAATATGAGAATAGTACAAATTGGAATAAGGAAAACATGGAATGAGATAAAGATAGAATAGGAAAAAGATAGAAATGGGATGAAAATGAAATTTAAATTGAAGCTATAAAAATGGAATTTTTTTTATCTTCTTCTTCTCATAAATAGGAAAATGCAGAACTCAAACAGGGGAATGCACGGATTGCTGAGAAAAGTGACGTGGAGAGGGAAGAAGAGAGGCAAAGATGGGTGAGAGATAAGAGGGAGAGTGTGGGAGGAATAGGGACATTGCCGGTCTCTTTTGGCCGCTCGTCGTAGCAGGCCAGCAAAGGGGAAAGGTGCAGCCGAGAGGGAGATAGGAGACGAGGTGACAAAGAGAGAGTGGGCTGGTTGGTGGAGAGAAAGTGCTGGGGGGCTGCCATGCGGTGCAGGAAAGATAGAAGAGGAGAAAGTGAGATGGGGCAGTGGTGACAAAGAGAACTCGTGAGAGAGGGAAAGAGGCATAGTGGATGCTGCGATGATGGTGGGTGGTGAGGAAGAGATTGGGTGGTGTTGCCGGTTGAGTAAAAGAGAGAATGGGGAAGAGAAGTGGAAGAGAGCAGTTGACATAGGGAGAAACAGGGAGCAGAGAGAGAGTAGAGATGGGAAGTATTGCCGGAGACAGAGGACTTGGAAACAACAGAGCTACTGGCTGGTTCTCTTGTAGCTCTTGCCTACGGTGGAGAAGTGCTAGCTGGAGGAGCACTGGGTTGCATCAGCTACAAGGGAAGGGTGCGGTGCTGGACGACGTTGCAGTAGCAGAGGCGAGGGAGAGACGATAGAAGTGGTCGGGGGTGGGGGGGGTGGGGGTGTTTGTGACAACAATTTTCGGTTTCTTGCTGGAAATCGAGAGACAAAAAACAATAGGGAAAGAGAGGCATGAGAGAGAGAAGGGAGGTGAGAGGTGGTGAGTGAAAGAGAGAGAGTGTAATATCCTTAATTTTTAGGATAAAATAAGAAATTTTTAAATAAATAAAAATAAAAATCTATAGATGGAAATTTTTCCTGAAAACATAAGAATTAGAAAGTTCTCGTCGATACGAGTCCAACGCCACCAAGAACACGAAAAACGGAGCTCAAATGAGGGAGTTATGAGCTGTCGAAGTTGTAAGGGCAAATTGGTCTTTTGACAGAAACGTGTTACACAAGGGTCCAAATTGATAACGGTACCCCTGTCTACACACGCCTCTACCAGTCCGGCAAAATCGCCGGAGAGACGTGAGAAGAGACGTGTGGGGAAGAGTTTCTCTTCCCCAAGACTCTAAAACCCTATATCTATGCTCCTATAGGAGCCAAAGCGCTCCACTTTGAGCGTTTTCTCTGAGTTTTTACGCAAAACTCTAGCCCTGCAAAACTTGGATTTTTCGGCGAGTGGAACCCCAGCAATACGAGCAACAGCAACCAGGCGCAAGGTAAGCCTCAAATCCATGTTTTTCTGTATTTATTAATTAGAAAATTAATTAGAAAAGTATTTAATAAAATAGGAAAAAAATCGGATTTTTTTGGGGACTTTGTGCACGCTACTGTTGGAGGGTGATTTCACAGATCAAACCTCGTCCGTTTGAAAATCGCATCGTCCAACTAGTGCACAAGAGACCAAAGAGCAAACCCTTTAAATTTGGGGGTGATCCAACGGTGGATTTCTCCAAAAAATGCAAAAACCAGTACCTATGGATGATTTTAGGAACTTAGGAAAAATCATTTAAAAAACATGGTCTTTGGCAAAATCAGTGCAAAAGGAGGGTATAAATGGATTCTAGAGAGAATTCTGAAGAAAATGGAGCAAAAATCACCCAAAACGGAGTTCTGTAGCTCCGCTGGAGGCGATCGGAATCCGGTCGTCTTCTATGGCGTCGGTGCCCTGGCGCTGACGCCAGGACGCACTCGGAGACGCAACTTGGACGACGTCACACGACGTCGTCGTCGCACCGTGCGCGGTGCCGCGCGCGTGCGGGAAGGCCCCGGTTGGCGGTCGCGGTGGGACCGGGACACGGCGCGTCCCGTGCGTGCGTCACCATCTTAGTGCGTCTTCGTGCGCTAGTATACGCCGGTGTAAACCGGCGGAAAAGGGGCGCCGTCGGTATAAACCACCTTATGGTGGTCCGGCAGGCCCCATTTAAGCATAGTTTTTACAAAAACTGGATTTCTGGGAGCTAGAGAGGTCTAAATCACGATCCGAAAGAGGCGTTGTGACCGTATTGACGAAGCAGACATAGTTTTAACTTAAAAACTTAGAAATGACCACTTTTTATTTAGAAAAATATTAAAATAGTGATGTGACATGTACAGGTGCATGTGAATATACCCGTTAAAGGGAGTTATTAGCAAGCTAGTGGTCTCACATTGAGGTAGGTGACGACAACTAATGTTTTGCCTTGATTTTTAAACCATGTTTAAACATAGCATCATGTGTGATTGTGATTTAAAATGCAATTATTATTTACCATGGATTTTATGCGACATTGCGTACAGGATGGTTATTCCAAATTGAAATCTTTTACTGAATAAACTTATTTAAAATGCTTTTACAAGCATGATGTTAATTAGTTATGCTTAATTAAAGACTTATTTCTTATTACATATATAGAAAATGCATGAATTTATATGGATATGAGAATAGAGGCTTATTAGCTGGTCATTTTATAGGCTAACCCCAGGATGAGGGGCATGTCTTGGAGATTGCAAGCTATAAGTGCTCTTGAGTTTTAGCATATACATATGATTTCCGTGTTTTATATTTGATGACGGGTGCTCTCGCTCGGTGGGTGTCATGCTAGGAGGGATAGGGCCAGCCACCCACCTTCCGAGATTATGATGTGATGAGTTTGTGATATGATAGACACCTGCCCATAGATGATATTCGGTAGGGGTTTGGTAACATGGATAGTCCACACTACCGGTCTGAGCCTTTCCATGGGGACAGATGCTAAGTCTCCCATTATGGTGTCGACAGGGAGCGGCGGTGGTTGATACCCATGGAGGGTTGCCATTGCAGCATGATGACCCATATTCTTATTATGTGCGCATGTATGATGAGCATGGTTATGGATGATATGCCTGGGTGTGACGACACTCAGAGGTTGACTACGTGTACTCCTGATCAGGGATGTTAGTGCGATGTGGTGGGACCCATTACCTTAGCGTGCCCTTATTCTTGTTGTATGCTCCATGTTATTGATTCATGTCGTGTTTTAACTCCGTGAATTTCATGTTTTAGCATATGGAATAAATTGGCATTTATTTGAACATGGCATTATGATATCACTATTTTCATAAATGTTAGACTTTTCATCAGTGCTGTTCATTATTTCTTTTATTTATTACATTAATTGTCTATGTACCTACACAAGTGATAGCTTGCTGAGGCATTGCTTTGTTTTGCAATGCCTTAGATCTTGAGGGCAACACCAGAAAAGGAAAAGCGGTTGATAAACCTTGAGAGCTGCTGAAGACTAGTTTCCCTGTAGTTAGACAGTAATGTGAGTCATTAGAGTGGATTATCATTTGAATTTTATTATGGACTGCCTACTTTATATTTGGATGTGATTTAGATGTTTGGACATATGTTGGACATTTATATGGGATGTTATGATGGATAGACCCTGGGCCATATTATTATTGTGTTTTGGATATTTATTTGATTTAAAATAAAGGCGCCTATTTATTTGACGTTGATTTATATGTGGATTATTTATTTATGTTTAAATTACATGTACGCCATTTTGAGAAAGGAAAATTAACACCCGGAGTTTTTAAGATAGGTTTAGTAAAATGTTAAATAAATCTTTTCTCATGGGATCCCAAATGCTCTTATTTTAAAATTTCATTATCATTATTATTATTATTATAAAAAAATGTCTTAAAAATCCGGGGTGTTACAGAGAGAGAGAGAGAGAGAGAGAGAGAGAGAGAGAGAGAGAGAGTTGGGGGAGGGTGTGAAGGGGAGAGGTGCGGTTTGTTTCTCCTTGTGGTTGCCTATTCTGTGAAGATCCTTATATATTGCTTTTCCTCCTCTTTTGTTCCCACCTTTCCTTCTTTGGTCCTCTTCTTTATATTCCTCTTTTGGTTTTCATGAGTTTCTCATTCCTTTAGCAAGATATCAACCCTTTCCTCTTTTGGTTTTTCCTTTTTAAATAGAAACAATTCTTTAATCAATTGTGGGCGGATCTACCACCATTAAATTGCATTTGAGCTATCCAAACTGCTATCTGGTTGATCAGTAAAACATAAGACTAGATTAAAATAATCTAAATCGTATACTAAACTTGTGATTAGCTCTGATAATCATTTGATCATTAAATTTAACTATCAGTGGTTAGATAGTCAATTGGAGCTAAAATTTATATTTTATCTAAAATTGCAAAATTGGTCTGTTAGATGATCTAATTAAATGTTAAATTAGGGATATTTTTAGCCAAAATTGAATACTTAAGACATGTCTCATCAAAGTAATCCATTAAAAAACCACACCTGATCTATATTGATTGGCATTCTTATTGGACTTTATCTTATGGATGGGATTTACGTGTTAGGAATATGGTCTTGATCATGTATGCACTCCGCTAAACCAGGTGGGCCTAACAAAAATCAAACATCATGCTAGATTTACGTTCCCTGTTGTTGGACCAGCTGTCCAAGACAAAGTGTCCATTGTTGGACATTCAGGCTTAGCTGAGACCTCTGATATCATATTAACACTCAATCCCTCACAAGCTAGGCGCTTAGCCTATTGAGAATTATTCCCTCGGTTAGATGAGTAGTTATAATCGCTTAGTTGCCTTATTTTTGTTATATGAAAACCCAGTCTTGTTGTCCTCGAATCAGTTTAGAACAATTTGAGGGCTTATTCTATTCACCGAGCGGAAGCTGTAGTTCCACCAGCAACACCAGTCGCGGTTGACCCATCATCATCTCGCGTCACGTCCCTCTCAGCTCAGGAGGCTGAAGCATACCTTATACTAGTGGAGGAGCCCCTTGTTGCCAAAGCGAGCAGTCCCGCAGAGGTTGGGGTATGGGACGCAGAAGCATAGGGAGTGATAGCAGCAATTGATCTTGATCTTTTCTCAAGACCATCCTACGGGATCGAGATTAAGAACCACCAGAGGTAGTTTCTCTTAATCAGCTAGTTGCCAAATCCAAATGCAGATTGAATTGGACCCGTTCCAGATCCTGTTGGCTCTAGGTTCTATTTCCGGCACATCTTAACGTATTAGAGAGTTTCTTATCTAGAGTCTCTTGACATCTGTGGCTCCCATTTACTTATTAATATTAAGTTAAGTAAACTAGAACCGTGTCCATTTACAAGGTTAGGAATGAAAAATATGAGGAATGGTACCTGGGAACTGGTAACGCTATCGGTTGGGAAAGGGGCCATTGGCTGAGATTCGGATGGAGTCTCGTTTAGTCACTCGCTCGGGTGTATACCCGAAAGTTTAAGCCTGACGGATCCATTGAGAGACACAAGGCTAGTCTTGAGCGAAGGGATAGACTCATATGGGATCAACTACCTGGAAATGTTTGCTCCGGTAGCTAAAAGAAAGTCCTCGATGAGAGTGAAGGATGATCGGGCAAATCGTCTCGTAAAGTTGTATCTCTCATGGTTCACATTGTCTAAGCTGATGTAGCTGGCAAAACCAGTGAGTCGGCAGACTTTTTGAATCCATTGTGAGTCAGCCTATCAATATAAAATAATGCTTGTAGTCACCGAGATAAAGAATTTTCTACCTTAGCTCTACAAGCGTTACTTACCTTGGTTGGCCACCATTCCTGTTATGCAGGGAATGACGTGGATGTCGACATGGAAATCTCTTCCAAAAAGTGTCAAAGCAAAAGGATATGGTCCTCCATTGTGTTTCACGGACTTTGTCCATGAAATTATATCGTACGAAATCCGGAACCTAATACATACAAAGACGAAATTGATTACCTTTGGAAGGATGTGGATTGGTTCGAACGTTACGTTGGACGGTATTTACCCGGTCTGTCTGTGAAGCCCGAATTTCCTCTCTGGTAGGATCAGTATGTTTGAGGAAGGAGGAGGAAAAAGGTGTCTCTTTGCAATAAGAAACTATATCAATTAGCGTCTTTTGCGTTGGTATCATGACTGGTTGATGGCGGTTTTACGCTGGATACCATGTGATGGTACCTTTAATCAAGAGGGTCCTTTGGCCCAATGAAAAGGGTTTAATGACGTCTATAGTTTTGATCGACCAATGGCCGTTGACTTTGTTGATGGCTATCATGTCGCTCTTCTTTGGTCCTTCCTTAGTGGGAGCAGTAGTTCAGTCAACACTGGGGTACAACAAGTTCTTAATGTTTCCACTGGCCGTAAAGCGCCCAAGTGCCGTGTGCTTTGTGAGTGGATAACCCCTTAGATACTACTCATCCTGACCTCTATTCAAACTTACCCATCATATGGCAGTGTGGATGGCAGCGGAATGGGTTTATCCTGCTTGCCGCTTTAAGGCCTATGCTATTTTAGGTGATGATATAGTTATCGCCAATAGTAGGGTTACCTCAAAGTATGCGTCGATATTGGATGATTTATTTTGGCTCTTGATAGAAATCCCTTATCTCCAATATAGGAGCTTTCGAGTTCGCTAAGCGATTCTTTGTGCGTGAAGGTACTCGTGACCTGTCACTTGTATTAGGGCATGTCATCATGTCCAAATGGACTATAGGCCTGGCTCTCCTTCGGGATAAGTATAATATAAAGAAAGCGTACTTGCCCGTTTAAGTGGAGCTGGGTATTGAAAGGTTAGTTCACTTCCGTACCGTTCCCGTCTGCTGCCCCCACCCTTCCCTGAACTTTTTGACTCTCTGAGTGGTGATCTTCGGTCCTATCTATAGGTTCAGTACGCTCCCCTTCCTTCTTTGAATCAATCCCTCCTTCTCTTCCGCTTTATGAAATGTGTAGTGAAGATAAACAACAGTAAGTGACTTGATAGTTGAGGGAGCGCCCTACATTCTTGATCATCGGGAGGGAGGCAAGCCTTATTGAACTGACTACACATAATGAAACGGAAGTTCAGGATGAGTGAGCATACTACGATAAGTGAGACTCCTCTATAAGATAAGGGAAGGGGGTTCCAAACTAGCGAAAGTGGTGGAGGTGAAAGCCCTTGTTGCTTGTTCCGTACCGTCAACATCCCCCGTTTACATAGTTGCTTGTTTCATCTTTCTTGAATTGATATGTGGTTGGTGTGAAGTTTAGCGTACTTACCTTTATAGCCTACCAGAACAGAACTATAAAGAGTGTGAGGGATAATTCCTCTCACTCCCTTGCGGGACAGTTGAGCCTCATGAATAACCTTCCATCGAAAAGACAAGTCAAACTATGTGATATCTACTTAAATTACCCAAGGTCATTTAAAGTATACATTAGAAGTAGACTACTTAGTCATGGGCCGGGGCATAATGAGAGGGAGTGGGATGCATGGCAAGTAGTCTTCCCTTGTCCTTCTAATCGAACTAGCTAAACAAGGAATAGGATTGGGCGACCCGAAAAGGCCGAAATGAAAAAGTATTCACTTCTTGCAAAGATGGGCCTAGAATACCTTAAAGGGCTAAGTAGGGAGGAGGGGTAAGAGTGATTTGGAAGCTTTCAATAGAGTTTGAGACTTCATATATGCAGTACTCCTCAAAAGCCAAAGCTAGATGGAGCGGGTAGTTTATGAATATTTCACTTCTATGGGAACTTCTCTTGGGGCAATGACATGTTGATCTAGTCGCCACCGGAGCCACAAAGGATTATCTAAATTGATTCAATTCTCGGCCTTCTTAGTTCTCTTCTTCCATCAGCTCTTCTTTCATCTGGAGGAATTGGTTCTCTCCCGTTGGCAAATCCCCTTGCTATTGTTCTTTCAAAAATAGTTATCCCATTCTTGCTTGTCTTGTGGCAGTTATGGATGCGCTTTACTTCTTTCTGAGTATCCCGGTGCAGCTGTCTTATTCAAGCTATGGATCAACTATAAAGGAGTGTGAAAGCTAGCTACTTTTTTTTCGTACTCCTTACTTGCTAGAAGCTACGGCATCCCATGGGTCCTATCCGAAAGGGTGAGTTGATGCTAGGGTGGCGCCTTACCCTGATTGCTCTATTGTTAACAGAGCTAAACCATTCCCACTGCCCTTCTTGGTAGAGTTATGATTGCTGCTCCCCACCTTTTTCTTTTGCATCATGATATCATGGCAGACCTACTACTTATAATATTCTCTAGGATTGTACACGTGCACCTTATTATCAGAGTCCAAAAGAATCTGTTTATAATAACACAGAAGGGGATCATCACCTGTTCCAATAGACACGATCTTTCCAGCCAGACTGAGTTCTTCCAATAGCGCATATCCAGCTTTCTCGTCAAAGATTACTTCATCATTTCCTCTAGTTGAAATAAAAACTTCATTGATGAATTTAGAAAATGTTATCCTTGGAAACCTTTTGGGAAACTCACGATCGAAGATGTCCATTAAGACTATATTGAATAATACCCTCATGATTTCACCCATAAGTGGCATACCACCAAAGCTTATATCTGACCTATGATTTCCATCATCATCAATGATAGGGAGAGAAAGGAAAGATGAAATGAGTTTATAAATTGAACCATCTTCAATAAAAGGCTTAACCTTATCTAAAATAAGACTGATTGGAATAATCCTTAATGATGCCTTTAAGTCAAGCTTGTACAGTCTATCCACCTTTCCCATTTGTTGAAGACTGTAATAAAAGGAATCAACCTGATTTTCTAATCGGTAACCATCTTCTGGCAAGTGACCATGAGAAAGACGAAACAACATTAGGGATAATCCCATTAACACCAATACATCCTCTTTATCAGGCATAACCATATAAATCATATCTGGATCAGAGCCAGTCCCAAGCATGATATCTGGACAATCAGGTAGCGTATCATGTAAAAACAAATTAGGTACTTAACTTTTAGCGGATCTCGAACGTATAAACTAGAAACTCTTTTTTTGTTGAATAACAGCTAATCGGTAGCGAGACATACTAAATTGAAGATGAGACGTCAAATCTTTATATATAAAGTCAATATCAGCAGACAGCTGCACAAGTGAACATTCTATAGTACAAAAATATCTAGTCAAAATAATGGTAGGGGAAGGAAGAAACTGAAAAAACGAACTATGAGTATAAACTAAACTACTCTTATAAAGTGTGCTAACTCCAATCATAATCATCCTATAACTATAAATTAAGTGCACCAGAAATGTTAGGAATTAGACTGACCGCTAGAAAGAAAGCTACCATCACACCTAAACCTACACATTGTCGCTAGCAGGGATTGTTATCTCCGCAAAAGGAAGCTCATTCCCAAAGGTCGACACAACCGATGTAGAAATGTCGTCTCTTTCAACAAAACCAATCCTACGAAAGCCAGGCGCATAATATTCCATATGCAAAAAAGGATCATACGAGTCCAAACAAGTGAACGAACTGTCCACGGGGGCTTGAAGGGTAGATCCCGGTGCAAATTCGTACCAGACAGTACAACCAATGCCCAAGCAGACTAGAACCAAGAAAGGCCCATACCTACCATCATAATAAGTAAATACCTCAACTAATATTTTATTAAATGCATCAGTGACCAAACCACGCAAACCGGCCCCGGAACTGCTATAAGAAAACAACAATTGGTTAGAAAGAGGTCCTCTCAAATAAGATAAACCAAGAGAATTACTAAAAAAAGACAACCTTTCAAATGATTCTGGTAACTTCAATTCTTGAGTTATGAACTCAGACTGACCCGGATGAAAGCGAAAAGCAAACCCCATACAAATGTTATACGACTGGAATGGTGATGAATCTAGAAAATTGTGAGGGAGCTCTATAAAAGGAGCTCGTAGTTTCTCTATAATAGACTGGCTCCAATGAGAACAACTGCCTAAGAAAGGAAGAAAGGTACCATGATAACCATAAGACGAAGGTAGCACTAGACTCGAAGAAGAAGAACCACCTGTGTCGTTCTCCAATTCGACAAAACTTTCTCTTCAATAAGATGGATTTACTTTCTCAATAAGGACTGAAAGAGAAAGTTGAAGTTTCAATCTCGTAAGCCAGCAAGTTGAAGTCCTCAAGTCCAATCAGATTAAATACTCTTTTCTAATCCCAGTTCACAAGAAGCTCGCAAACGAAAACATAAGGAAGGATGTACATGTCTATCCTTGTTTCAGTTCCAGGAGGTGAAGATCAAGCACATCGAGACCTTGACGGAACATAATCTAGAGGCAATGTAGCAAGAGTGAGACCCGGAAAAGAGCAAAACCCAGCTGGAGAGGCATATTTTGTAGCCATGATCGTGATAAAGATCAAGCTAGCTGTGTACCCAGGCAAAGGCAAGAGGACCATTACTGTGATGTAACTGATAATCAGTGAACTCTTCTTCCTCTGCTACTGAGACTGATTGACCTGCTAAGAGGGTGGTAGAGGCATTTTAAAGGATATTGGGGGGAAGATAAATAGAACCTAGAAGGAAAGAAAGGGAAAAGCTCTTCCTTAGATCTTTTATATATAAGAGGAACGATTCCTGCTTAAAAAAGGGTTGCATTGCTAGGGTCTACTATTCCTGCTCAAAAGAGGTCGTCTTAAGGGAGTGTGCCTTACAGCGCTAGCTCTTTAGTAACCCACGTTGTGGAAGAGCATTCGTACTTCTCACCCTTGGGGTTTGTGGAAGATTACACTCCTCTACCTGAGATTATGAGTAAGCTTGGTCGATCTCCCTGGACACTTGGGGTGAGTGGGATATAAGGTTGTAACAAATTACCCTTATCAGTGAAGATGAAATGGACAAATTCTCCCGTAGCAGGCAGGTGGGAGAGGTTACTAATTTGACATGGGTGGGATCTAAAATGAGAAATTTTCTTGATTGATCCAAAATCATAATGGGAAGTTCTACCCGGAATATAGAGGGGAATGAATTGATCAATCGCATCGGATGAAAAATGCACTTCGTTATATGAAGCATGGGTGATATTTATGAATTGGTCGGAGGGTGGGAATAAAAGGCATTGATTTATCAAGAAGAATAATTTGAATTTCGTATATGCTTCGCCCGTATTAAAAGAGTAAACAAGCATCAAAAGCCTACTCTTCCCCTTCTTTCTATCCAGTAAAAGATTTTCTTGTACTCCCTGTGTCTAGGGATTCCTGGGGCATGAGTTAAGCATATAGTTGATTGCTCCTTTCTTTTGATTTTGAAGATTAGAGCAAAAGAACTTCGAAACGACGAAGAAAGGTTTCGTCGAAGCAAGTGCCTTAGTTCTTCTTCATATTTTTGGTATTTTTTAAATTCTAATATAATAATTCTAATATAATAATAATAAGCAAGCACACTTGCACATTCCTTTTACCTTAAATCTCATCCATCTACTCTGTTCCGCCTTGGCTAGGATAGAGTATCTACAAATCATTCTTTTCTCTCGGTACTTTTGGCTAGCCTCCTCTCCTTTAGTTGGCATCTTTCCCTCTAGAATTCACGCCTTATATTGCATCTATAGACATAAGACACTGGCATATGTGTTATTTGGTAAGATTGATTGTATCCAGAAGTTCAACCATGTATGTAATCCTGCCCTCAAGCTGAACGAGCACAATCTATAGATGTTAGGCTTTGTCCCTTCCAACCTGGGGTAGGATAACCAAGCACGCTTTGCTTTGTTAGTTCTACCAACAAGGGCTTCCAACTTAAATCACCCAATGTGGTCTTGTTTAACCAAATGATGGCGAACCAAGGCACGAAAGAGTGTGTACTAAGTGCTCGGTCCTTGATGCCTTCTTCTTTAGCCTCGAAAGCCAAACATGCTATCTAAGTCCTTGCCTATTGCCTTGGTGAATGGTGATGAAAATGAGGAAATTCTTCCTGGTTGATAATGGGAAAGTACTTAGGAGATCTCAAACCTGATCCTAGTGTTTTTAGGGGAACTGGGAAAGCAAAGCGCTGCTCTTAGGGTTGGTGTGGCACGTGCTACACAGACAAGTAGGGGGCTGAAGGGGAGAGGTGCGGTTTGTTTCTCCTTGTGGCTGCCTATTCTGTGAAGATCCTTATAGATTGCTTTTCCTCCTATTTTGTTCCCACCTTTCCTTCTTTGGTCCTCTTCTTTATATTCCTCTTTTGGTTTTCATGAGTTTCTCATTCCTTTAGCAAGATATCAACCCTTTCCTCTTTTCCTTTTTAAATAGAAACAATTCCTTAATGAATTGTGGGCTGATCTCCCACCATTAAATTGTATTTGAGCTATCCAAACTGCTATTTGGTTGATCATTAAAACATAAGACTAGATTAAAATAATCTAAATCGTATACTAAACTTATGATTAGCTCTGATGATCATTTGATCATTAAATTTAACAATCAATGGTTAGATAGTCAATTTGAGCTAAAATTTATATTTTATCTAAAATTGCAAAATTGGTCTGTTAGTTGATCTAATTAAATGTTAAACTAGGGATATTTTTAGCCAAAATTGAATACTTAAGACACGTCTCATCAAAGTAATCCATTCAAAAACCACAGCTAATCTATATTGATTGGCATTCTTATTGGACTTTATCTTGTGGATGGGATTTATGTGTTAAGAATATGGTCTTAATCATGTATGCGCTCCGCTAAACCAGGTGGGCCTAACAAAAATCAAACATCATGCTAGATTTACGTTCTCCATGTAATTACAATGATATGATAGACATGTACACTGAAAAATAGGGAGAAGGGTAAGTATCAAATCATTACATAGAAGGGGGCAAGTAATGTATATAGTGCATAGAGACGTCAAGGGATTCGACATTAAATAGAAGGGAATATGTGGTAGTCAACCATGTGGGCAAGTTTGATATCAAAAGCAACCACCCAAACTTCTCATGACTCTCACATATGCTTGCCCCTTCCTAACAGGAAACTTGGTTTTAATGACTCTCCGTCTCTTCTCATTGCATATGTTGGGCCAAGTCCTAATGAAGATGGCCCTTTTCCTTGTGTTCAACAACAAATGCTAAAACTGGGATCTTAGCTTTGTGATCCAAGATATTCTTGCTGAAAATCTTAAACATGGGCTCTCAGCTATAATCACCATCATTCTGATACAATGAGGCAAGGTAACTAAGTTTTATTCACTAGGGCCTATATGTGAACGATTTAGATAATCTACATGATTGGACCCATTATGGATGATCAATGGTTAATGGAGATGGGATCTCATTGATCCATGTTGCTCATCTGATTCCTTACAACTCTAGTCACCTAGTGGACCCCCAAAAACCATGCCAAAATTGAAGCACCTCTAGCATATGAAAATTGTGGTGCTCATTGGATGCAAACTTTAAGAAACTTTGCATAAGTAACGATTGACATTCAACTAACAAAGAAATATAGTATTTTGAATACTAGACTTGTTTATTTAGAATGGTTTTTAGTGTCCTCAATGGTAGTTGTCTCATTGTAGCATCCTCTTCCAAATAAATGTTTTTTGGTCACCAAACTTGACCCATTGCTAATACATAAACTTTTTGGACCACAAATATAGGCCACTAATATTGACACAAATATATTCTATTTTTGCAAGAATTTATTTGTCCTTTTGTA
This sequence comes from Warburgia ugandensis, assembly GCA_035236585.1. Taxonomy (NCBI): domain Eukaryota; kingdom Viridiplantae; phylum Streptophyta; class Magnoliopsida; order Canellales; family Canellaceae; genus Warburgia; species Warburgia ugandensis. Next base: position 35,844,027 of record CP141139.1, read on the forward strand.
GCTTTTACCCATTAGCTTTGTTTTTACCCGTTTATATCAACTAAAAAACATATAAAAGGCAAAAAACAATAAAAAATACACAAAAAAGCGAAAAGTAAAAAATCATAACAAAAAATTCTACAATGTTCATGCCTTCTTCCCAAGCAATGACTTTCAAAATTTCAAGGCCTAGAATAGAGTAGAACATAGTTAGAGAAAGTCTAGGAGAAAGCTTTCTCTTCCTTGTACTGCTCATTAGTGGTGGAGCTAGGAATTTAAGTTAGTGGGCCGGATCTTATAATAACAATAAGAGTCTTGATAAGAGTCAGCACTCATAGGCATGCAAAGAAGTTAACACCTCACTTTTTCGGAAATGGTGAAAGATCTAAACTAACCATCTTGTTCAGAATGCTTTAAATATGATGGATACCAAAGTTTAAGATAAAAACATGCTTATAGTCTAAGTTATAGATGTTGAAATTTAGAGCCACTGATATTTTAAATTTTTTCAAGAGGTAAAAATCAAGTAGCTATGAATGATTGTTTATGGATCAACTATTTTGGGGACATGAAATAAGACAAATAGTTTAGATCTTTTAAAAGAGTTGAGAATTGACAAAAAAGTGGAGTGTCTACTTCTTTGCATGCTTATAAGTATTGACTCTCACCGAGACTAACAACAAATATATAAACATTTAAAAAAAATATTTATTTGAATTATTAAGATAGTGAAATAACATTAGCATATTTGTATAATATTCACAAAATATCAAAACTAAAATATTAGATAAAATCAAATGATATAACTTATACAAATTAAAATTAGGGCCATTCTAGTAATGTAGTAAAAAGGAAAATTTTTAAACAATTTTGCACGATATTTTTTGAGTGGGGTCTATTCATAAAAATCTATATATAATTTAAAATTTTTAAAAATTTGAGTAGGGTCTTAAGACCCCACTTCCATGCATGTCCGTTCACTCATGCCAATAGGTCCTTGTGAGTATTGCTTATTTTAGATTTAGATTTTCATGTTCTATGAATTTAGAATTAATTTTGTTGTAATAATTTTCTTCTTTGATTTAGAACTAGAAGCTTCTGTATGTGATTCTAGTTTATCTAATCCTTTAGCAACTTGCATTTTTAGGTTCCATGATATTGAATTTTGTACATATCATGAATCTATATAATGTGGATTTAAGAAAATGCTATTTTTGAACTCTAGATTTAGATAATCTGGCCTATCTTGTTTAGCCTTTGTTATTTAGGCTACCTGCAAAAATTTGTGCCTATTAGATGTTTCCAGCTACATATTGTTTTAATTTAAAACTCCAAGGGTCATTACTAGCAAACTCAAAATGGTATAGTTGAAACCATTCTATTATCATGACATTTCAATATGTTATTTCAAAAAGTATCACTCATATTGAATTTTTATAGATAACATCTCTATCATTGAATTTTTTTTAATAGATAACAACTCTATTGTATTTTTCATCCACCATCTTGTTCTCATATCCTTTTCTTTAGTTATATGTTCTACAAATTGTGATGGAATGTGAAGCAATTTTTTAGCAAAAGAAGATGCTTCTACCATCAATTAAGGATTTTAAATGTTAAGATACCCTTTTTGAACATTTATAGAGTTTTGCAATAAAGCATGGATATATAGTAACAGTGAAAATATAGAAATTGTGTAATGTCATCCATGGTTGTGATAGAGAAGGGAGACTTAGAAAGAAGCTTGCCCTTTTTGAAAATAAAGGAAAACATGCTCTCATTTCATAGGTTGTTCTTTTGAAATTGAAGGCAGAAGGATGCCAAATGGTATGTGGAAGCTCAAGTTAATTTTTTTTTAGCACAATCATGAAGCTCCATATGACATTTTTGGTCATTCATATGCTTGTTGCCTTTTAGGAAAAGAGATAATAAAAGTCAAGGAAATGAATGTTAGCATACAACCATGACATATTCTACTCCTGTTAGACATGACAATCTAGATCTTTTGACAACATCAATGGATATTTACAAAGTTTGGGCAAATATTGGAAAAGACATCCTAGTAGATTGTACCCCTATCCAAGTTTCATTCAATGAATTGGATTGTCATAGTTTCCACTACATTTTGAAGTGTGATTAAAATGGTTAGATGACTCATCTTTCTTTTTTTTGTTAGTATGAGTCAATAATAATGAGCAAGAGCTATTCAAATGTTTTTGTCATGGATTTTACTTATAAAACCAATAAATACGGGATGCTATTACTTGATATTATTGGGGTAACAAGCTTTATCACCTCTTTCTATTCATTCGCAACTTTTTTATGAAATGAAGAACCAGTATTATCATAAATTGGGTCTAGAAAAATTAAATGAAGGCTATACAAGTGATATTTCCTAGAGTTGTTAACATTTTGCATTCATGACATATTGAGAAAATTATTTAGCCAGCTTTAAAAAGTACTTTGAAGATGGAAAGGAATGAGATGAATTTATTTCTATTTGCACTTCTTTGATGGAAACTACTAAGAAGATGGCATTCTCAAAAGCTTGAGAAAAAATTGAAGCTAGAGGTTTAGCTATGGTAAAAAGGTACTTGCTCTCAAGTATGTCAATAGTACTAGCCTGCTTCTTAAAGAATACTTTGTGAAGGCATGGACAAAAAGTCATCTTCATTTTGGGAATTAGTTTTATTCAAGGAGAGAAGGTGCACGTTTACAACTTAAAGCATATTTACAAGTTTCAACCATTGATGGGCTGTTAAAACTATAAAAGAAAGCAAGATGGCTTCTTAGGTGCACTAGTGTGTGTTTGTCTAGTTGGGCTGTTGAAGATATTTAAGAAAGCATCATAGTTGTCTTAGGTGGATTGGTGTGCGTGTTTGTATGTAGTAGGCTATCAAAGGTACAAAAGAAAGCAAGATGGTTGTCTTAGGTGGATTGGTGTATGCTTGGTTGTGTGAGTCGGGTTGTAGATATAGAAGAAAGCAAGATGATTGTCTTAGGTGGTCTGGTATATGTGTGTTTGTGTGACTTGGGCCAGCTATTGAAGGTGTAAAAGAAAGCAAGATCATTGTCTTAGGTGGACTCATTTTTGTGTTTGTATGCAATTGGGTTATTGAAGGTATAAAAGAAGGTAAGATGGATTTCTCGAATGGACAGTTGTGTGTGGTTCTACACTGTTTTTGATGAGAACACCTACAAACAAATAAGTTCAGGATACCATTTGAATTAACATGCTGAGAACACCATAAACGGCTATCAAGAAACAAGCACTTATCATCAGTCTACTAATAAGTCATGTCTACTAACAATCTAAGTCCATATTCAATTGACTCTAGTCCATGAACAATGTTCATCTGACTCCTTTTCATTATAAATCATCAAAAATTAAAAACTATGATACTCACAAAATACTCCTCATTCAAACTGATATTCATCTATACGTGAACTCTTTCACATTCTTATAACAAGAACTAAAAGAAGATGCTGCTCCTCTATAATTACCCAGGTTTTTATAGCGCTTTTTAAATGCAAAAAGACAATTATGATGCGAGATCGATTTCTATCAAAAGCATTTTGATATCAAATGCCAATGGAAAAATATTATTGTTGTAAGACTCATTCTAAAAAACCCCGAGTGTTTTTTTTATAAAAAGAATTAACGGTGAAATGAGTACTACATTTCTATCAAAAAACATGTAGAGTTTTCTCTATTTTTCAGGCATTAGACATTTAACGCATGTCATTGAGAGGTACCTGATAAACAAACATTTAATACTTTTAAGAAATAAAATAAGACTTACTATGGTCTGCCCCAAGACTTGCCAATCATAGTCTAAGTCATGAAATTACATAGTTTCAAATTTATTACATTTCATTCCCACACACCTTACTATAATTTCTACGAATAAAATCAAATATATTACCTTTTCCTTATCCTAATGAAACCCCCAAACTCACTATTGCTTCTGCTTATCCTGTCTGCAATGATCTATAATAAAAATAGTAGGTTGAGTATTCCACATACTCAGTAGGAAATCTAACACTACCAAAACCAAAAACATGGCATAGAGCATACATGCGAGTTTAAGAACATGTTTTTCATGTGATAGGAAAACACACAACAACGTTATCTAAGCTGTCTCATGCAATGCATCAACAACACTCAATTACATATTTACACTTTACATGTAGCTAAATTCAATAAAGGAATTCGTTGACTAACTTCGCAACATACTAACTTCAAAATGCTTAAAGTAGTAGTCGATCAAATCTCTTGTCAATCATTCTCATTCCTTCTGCAGATATTATACAGATAGGAAACTTGGCCATATATTAGTTATCTTGGTCACGAGTACTTGTCTAAAGACCACAATCTCACTCCTATGTGGGGTTACAAAATAGAAATTGTATGGACTACTATGCTCATGACCAGATCACTGGACCGTGTCTCTTTGATATTTAGAGAATAGCTACTGCAGCCTCCATGGCGACTACAGATACGTCTCGAATGGGTGCTGTGACCACCTCCAATGGTTGTTCCTACCAGAGCAATCAAGAAAAATGATGCCACTTTGGGCATAGATACCTCCTACCTTTGGTGGTTAGAGGTCGGGAAGCCAACCCATTCAACCTCTTAGCATAGTAACCATTAGGCCTATTAGCCCAACAAATACTAGAGTTATACAAAGATTGCAACGCAAGCATCATACCACTTGCAATATTCTGTGTATTCCAATTCATGCCCATTTAGGAAATCCATATCAAATCATGGAAATAAATGCATAAATGAAGTTGTCCATTTCAATTACAAAATAATAATTGAAAATATAAGGTATCAATAATAAAACTTTCAATTTTTGCAATATGAGTCATGGAGCCAAGTTTTCAAGCTAGTTACAATAACACCTTATGCTCAATTGTTTTTAAAGTACAAAGAAACACAAGTTCATCATAAAGCCACGCATGCTAACATTATATACACAAAAATTCACACATAAATACATTTTAAACTAAAAAATAATACCAATGAGGGTTTCAACTTGAAATTCATTTGAAAACTTAGTAGTGTTAGATCATCTACCTCTTGTGAACATTGTCCTTTTTTCCAAGCCTTCGCAGTCGTTCTCAACCACCAAATTAACTGCACTTCACTCTACTCGATGCCTAATTCCAAGGTTTTTAGAATTAGTCATCATTTCTATACAATTCACACAGACATAACTTAAGATCTCATTCATCTCATAGTTGTAATGGTCTAAGTCAACTCAGGATCATGAAATCCTTAGATTTTAGATCCCTAGTTAATCCTAAGCTAGAAGTTTGAATCATTTATCAATGACTTACTTTCCTATTTTGTTTAATCCTACCAATCTGCATAGTTATAAGTTGTTACCTATGCAAATCAGTACTTACCACATTCAACCTATGATTTTGTTATTGTCAAGGTTGAATCATCTAACAATTCATCACCTAACTTAATCCAGTTTGTCATTTGTCTGATTACTTCTAGATTTAAGAATCTCTTCTATTTTTCACATACCAGTCCAACCTAATGTGGTTAATCATGAATCAATCATAGAGAACAGTATCAGATCATTTTCTAATTTGCTGTTCAACCTCTCCAATAGAAATCTAAGGTCTAGAGTGGTCTGATTTTGATTTTTCTTTATCCATTAGGGTTTTTAATAATGAAATTTGAGTTTGATTTCCTAGTTAGTTGTTTGGGTTAAATTTCCATAAAATTAGATAATTAAATTAGAATTTTATAGTGGATCCTATGGCTGACATCAAATGAAAATGGGCGGATCTATCTATTTCATATGATCCTATAGTTTGAATCCATGAAGTTTGGGTTGTTTCTAAATTACACGTGTGTGACCTACGTTATAATAAATCTTAGTTCATTCAAAATCATAGAATTAACAAGTTTATGATTTAACAATGGAATTCTGTTACAATCCGATGGTTTAATCTTCACCATTTGATCTTAGATGGTTTATTTAAGGTCTAATAGTTGGAATTCTTTTACAATCAATGGTTAGATATTCACCGTTTGATCCTAGATGGTTGATATAAGGCCATGTTCATCTCTTTCCACTAAACATGGACGAGATTGACGGCTGGATCTCCTCTGTAGATCGATCCAAGGCTTTGATCATCCCTATCTGATCTCATATGGGTGATCTCAGCTAGCGTTAGTCTCTGTCCACGATCATGGACGAGACTAATAGCAATTTCCCTACAGATCGAAGTTGCAGGGGTTATATCACCACTATCTGGCTCTGATCAGACTATCATAATCGCAGACAGGGGAATCAACGGCCTTGGCAGTCTCTATCTGCTAAGCAGGAATAAGATTTGAGACATGGATCCCCTTTTGGGGTTGATTCCACTCTCAAATCAGCACCGTTGATCTGTTCGGGGTCAGATTTATCCTGTCCAAGCTCTAGATGGATGATCGGAGCTCCAATGGGTCTGTCAGAGTTTTTAGGGGTCATGGCCTTTTGATTAGGGATGTGATTTTTTGTTTGATCCGTCCATTAGGGTTGGATGGTGTACCCTACTATTCCAGAAACCTTAGATCTACTAGTATCTGCACAAATCAAGGTAAAACAAGGTTAGGGTTGTAGAAAACTTACCTCTGTGGTGTCCACCATGTCGGATTGTTGCCGGAGAAGATGGTTTTTATGTTTTTCGGCTATACTCCCCACGCACGTAGCCACCCCCTTCAATGCTGGAACCAAAGGGGTTTTACTCCCCAACTCCTGAGGAGAAGATTGGATGGTTGGGTTTCCGATCGGGGTCACCATTGTTGTCGACGAACTTTGTTTCACTGGTGACATGGGTTTTTTCTCCACTAGTGAAAAACCCAAATTTTTCGACCTCTTCTCTCTCTCTCTCTCTCTCTCTCTCTCTCTCTCTCTCTCTCTCTCTCTCTCTCTCTCTCTCTCTCTCTCTCTCTCTCTCTCTCTCTCTCGTCATTCTCGTCAAGTAGGGCTTGGGAAAAAGATCTATTTCCCATCCCACCTAGGTTGAGGGGGAGGGTGCCGTTATCAAATTTAGCCCCTCCCTTTAATTACTTTAATCAATTTTTTTTTATTATATATTACAAAGCAAGTGATGATGATGTTTTCACCATCATCACACCACCATGGATCCAGTCAATGGTCCTGATGGCTACTGATGGTGTTTTCTAATGAATTTACAAAAATACCCTTATGAGAAAAATCACTGTTTATTTGTCCGAACTCAGATTTCAGTGAAATTATTACCATTGGAATCATTTTTCCAAGTACAATTCAATTATAGAGATCTTAATACTCAATTTGATATTTATCGAAGCTTTTACTTCTAAAACTCAAAATTTCAAATTCTTGCATTTCCATTCCATTCAAAATTTCAAAAAAAAATTACAATAAGAAAGCCTAAAAATTTAGGTCGTTACATCCTCCCTCTATCTTTCTATCTCCAATAGCTTCAATTGTATGATTATCTTCTAAAATAGATTGATGAAGTACCGTTTCCAAAGCATAAGGCTTCAATCATCATAGAAAGAGATAAGAATAACATCTTATGAGTGTTCAAGATGTTGGATCACCATGAAGCTTCCCAATAAAAAGAGCCTTTCACAAGAGCTACTTGTTCCATCCATTGGTATTGACAAACTTGTCATATCGAGAATGCTTTCACAATTAATGGAGGTTAGCAAAGGAAAATGAAAGTTTGATGTGGTTCTTGTTACCTTTTTTAGACATGTACCTCTACCATGACTTATGTCTTTGCATGTGCTACACTTCGTAGCCTTTTCAACAATCTCAAATGTGGAAGGATCTTGAGTTGTGTTGCTCTTGCCAAATTCTTTGTTCTTGGTGGACATCCTTTGACGAGTTGAATAGTGGGCTCATGAATCACAAGACTTAGAGCACATGTAACCAGAGCAAGGTTACTGCGTGCAAGTTTCTGTTGAAAAGTTGGCAAATTTTAATACTTGCCTTCAAAGTAAGCAAGTATGATTTCCATAGAATTTTCTTCATGTAAAACCCTAATATCAACACTTCTGAAAGTCTGACCACGTATTTGCCACTGTAAGTGGATATCACTTAAGTGCAACACCTTCTCATTCATTCTACACCTTATCCTATGTGTACAAGGAAGAACCATTGTTGTTGTGAATTGATTCAAGCATGCAGAAGAGAGTGTCCTTCTTGCCAATTAATATTGTTTGAAAGCTCTTTTAACGCAAAACATGATACCTGACAAAGAAGTTCATGAAAAAAAAGAAAGAAATGAAACATATGGGGAATATTAATATTTTCATATGAAATCTTGGTTTTAACTTATTGAAGTTGATACAAGACATGTTTTTTTCTTCACCAAATGAAGATCATTTCTTTGAAACTTGTAAATATGCTTTTAAGTTGTGAATATGCACCTTCTACCCTTGAAGAAATCTGATTCCCAAAATAAAAATGATTTTCTGTCTATACCTTCACAAAGTCTTCAATAAGAGGAAGCCTAGTACACCATATATATTAAGAGCAAGCACATTCTCACATAGTTAGCTTCAAAATTTTCCCAAGCTTTTGGAAATGATATCTCTATGGGAGCTTCTATTAAAGGAGTCCAAGTAGAAATAAATACATCTCATTCCTTTCTATCTTCAAAGTACTTTGTACAATTGGCTAAAAGATTCTTCTCAATATACCATGAATACAAAATGTTAGTAACTCCAAGAAAGATCACTTATATAGCCTTAATCAGCACAAACTCTCCATCAAATAAACTACCTCCAAATCACCTCTCAGTGTATCATTAAATTTTTTTAGAGCTTATTTATAATTTTCCACTTATTCATTTTGTAGAAAAGTGAAAGAGTTGTTAAAGCTTGTTAGCCCATTAATATCAAGTACAATCATGACAGAAAAATTTGTGTAGCTCTTGCTTGTTACTATTTATTGAGGCTGACAAAAGAAAAGATGAGTTAATTGGCTGCTTTTATCACACTTGAAACTATCATAGAAACCATCACAAACAAATTTATTGAATAAAGCTTGAATAGTTGTCCTACCTGCTAGATGTCTGGTCGAATATTTGCCTTCACTTTATAAAAATCCCTTAATGTTATCAAAAGATCTGGATTGCCATTTCTAAGAGCAATAATCATAAGTCGTGGTTGTATATTAGCATTATCCATTTCCTTGACTTTTAGCAACTATTCTTCTAAAAGGAAATGAGATTCTGGACCAGAGATTTCCTTTGAAGCTTCATGATTGTGGTCACTATTGTTTAACTTAGCTTCCATATACCATTTGGCATCCTTTTGCCTTTAATTTCAAATGGATAGGCTATAAAGCGGGAGCATGTTTCCTTTCATTTTTAGAAATGGCAAACTTATTTTTAAATCTCCCTCCTTAATCACAACCAAGGATGACATTAAAGTCCCTTTTTGATGTCTTAATCATTACTATGTATCCATATGTGTATAGCAAAACTCTATACATGCTTAAGAAGGGCTTCTCAACATTTAAAATCCTTAATTGGTGGCGGAAGCATCTTCTTTTGCTAAAAACTTTCTTCACTTTCCATAATATGTAGAAAATATAACTGCATATAAGGATATGAGAATAAGATTTTGGATGATAGTAAGATAGAGATTTCATCTATGAAAAATTCATTATGAGTAATACTCTCTAAAATAACACCTTGAAATATCATGATTATCATTGAATGGTTTCAGCTATTCTATATTGAGTTTGTAAATCTTGAGCCTTGAATTTTTAATGAGAAAATAGGTAGTAAGACACATCTAATGGGCACAAATCAAGCAACTTAAATAATGTATGCTGAACAAGATTAATGAGCTAGATTATCCAAAGCTGGAGTCTAGTTAGAGGCCAAAATCAGTCCAAAAAGTCAATACATGTAACATTTTCTTAAATCCAAATAATATGGATTCATGATGTTCACATAATTCAATGCCATGGAGCCCAAAATGCAAGCTGCCAAAGGATTAAGATAAGCTGGAGTTAGAGACAAAAAGTTCCACTTCTTAAATCAAATAAGAAAATTACGACAATAAAATTAACTCAGAACTAATAGAACAAGAAAACCCAAAACTCAAATAACAAATAACAAATAATAACAAGAATATGTTGATGAGTGGTACAAGGTAGAGAAATTCTTCTCCTATACTTTCTCATACTCTATTATGCTCCATTCTAGACCTAGAAGTTATAAGTTATTGCTTGGAGAAGAGGACCCAAAGGTAGGAGAGGTTCCAATTTCAAATTTTGCTTTTCACTTTTTTACATTATTTTTATTTCTTTTGCTTGATTTTATGATTTTTAGTTGATATAATTGGACAAAAGGAAAGTAGAGGTAGAAGCCACTAAAGGATAGATGGATTCTTGTAGAAATAGAACCCGGTCATGCCAAATCTACTTTTGGATGTGTGGTATTAGCATGGATGGGAACCTCATGCCCCCAAACTTCCATAGTTTTTTATTGTTAAAGGTAAATGTAATAAATTTTACCATTAAAAAAATTATAAGAAATTTCATCGAACCCCTAGAGTAGTCTAGATAAATTAAAGTTTATTACAATCATATTTATTATTTTAGCTTTTCTTCATTCACAAATGATATGAAGATCTATTTTACAATGACAACAATCTTTCTTGCAATTATTTTAGGAAAATATATGTTTTTGAACTAATATTGAGGATAATTCTTTGCAACTATTTTAAAAATTTTATGCTATTCCCATGAATATTTAGGATAACCATAAGAGTTCATTCGTTCTTTCATTCTTTTTCGTTGGCAATTTGTATCGGACTTTATATCACAAATGAGACAAACCATTAAACTCAGCTTTCTCTTCTGCTTTTTGCAATCCTTTGGGGTTATTGTTTCTCAGAATGTTATGCTTACACCATCAAACTCAACTTGACCTACATTGCATTTTTAATGGAATGGCAGAAACTTGCACTCAAGCACACCTTTTTTAGGAGTCTCAAACTTGTGACTGTCATAATTAAAACTCACTCTTAAGCCATTGCGCTTCACTTACACATCCAACTGTAATATCCTTAATTTTTAGGATAAAATAGGAAATTTGTAAATAAATAAAAATAAAAATTTATGGGTGGAAATTTTTCTTAAAAACATAAGAATTAAAAAGTGCTCGTCGATACAAGTCCAACGCCACCAAGAACCCGAAAAACAGAGCTCAAACGAGGGAGTTATGAGCCATCAAAGTTGTAAGGGCATTTTGGTCTTTTGACAGAGACGTGTTACACAGGGGTCTAAATTGATAACGGCACCCCTGTCTTCCACACGTCTCTACCAGTCCAGCGAAATTGCCAGAGAGACGTGGAAAGAGACGTGTGGGGAAGAGTTTGTCTTCCCCTAGGACTCTAAACCCTATATCTATGCTTCCCTAGGAGCCAAAACGCTCCACTTTGAGCGTTTCTCCGAGTTTTCACTCAGAACCCTAGCCCTGCAAAGCTTTGATTTTTTTGGTGAGTGGAACCCCGGCAAGACGAGCAACCCCGGCCAAGCGCAAGGTAAGCCTCAATACTCCGTTTTTCTGTATTTATTAAATAGAAAAATAATTAGGAAAGCATTTTAAAAATTAGGAAAAAAATCAGATTTTTTGGGAACTTTGTGCACGCTATTGTTGGAGCGTGATTTCTCATATCAAACCTCGTCCATTTGGAAATCGCACCATCCAACTAGTGCATAAGAGACCCAAGAGCAAACCCTTTAAATTTGGGAGTGGTCCAACAGTGGATTTCTCCAGAAAACCCAAAAATCAGTACCTAGGGATGTTTTTAGGAACTTGGGAAAAACCGTTTAAAAAACATAGTTTTTGGAGAAATCAATGCAAAAGGATGATAGAAATGGAAACTAGACAAAATTTGGAACAAAATGGCTCAAAAACCAAGTGATTTGGACACTTGTAGGGTCACCGGAGATGACCGGAAGCCGGTCATTTTCACAGGCACCGGTTTCCGCGTCGCTGGTGTAAACCGAGCTGCCCGTGTAACCCATTGTAAACTGGGTGCCAGTGTAACCTGGTGTAAACTGGGGCCGCCAGTGTAACCCAGTGTACACTGGGCGCTAGTGTAAACCGGTGTAAAGCAGGGCCGCTGGTGTAAACCAGTGCACTCGTTAAACACCCTATAAATTAATAAATATTAATTTATAAAGTATTTTCACTTAAAATTGATTTTTGGGAGCTAGAGGAGTCCAAATCACGATCCGAAAGATGCGTTGTAACCGTATTGACGACGCGGACTTAGTTTTAACTTAAAAACTTATAAATGACCACTTCTTATTTAGAAAAATTTTAAAATAGTGATGTGACATGTACAGGTGCACTTGAATATACTAGTTAAAGGGAGTTATTAGCAAGCTAGTGGTCTCACACTGAGGTAGGTGATGACAACTAATGTTTTGCCTTGATTTTTAAACCATGTTTAAACATAGCATCATATGTGATCCTGTTTTAAATTACAATTATTATTTACCGTTGATTTCATGCGACATTGAGTACATGATGGTTATTCCAAATTGAAATCTTTTACTGGATAAACTTATTTCAAATGCTTTTACAAGCATGATGTTAATTAGTTATGCTTAATTAGAGACTTATTTCTTATTATATATATAGAAAATGCATGGATTTACATGGAAATGAGAATAGAGGCTTATTAGCTGGTCCTTTTATAGGCTAACCCCAAGATGAGGAACATGTCTTGGGGATTGCAAGCTATAAGTGCTCTTGAGTTTTAGCATATACATATGATTTTCGTGTTTTATATTTGATGACGGGTGCTCTCGCCCCGTGGGCGTCATGTTAGGAGGGATAGGGCCGGCCACCCACCTTCCGAGATTATGATGTGATGATTTTGTGATATGATAGACACCTGCCCATAGATGGCATTCGGTAGGGGTTTGGTAACATGGATAGTCCACACTACTGGTCTGAGCCTTTCCATGGGGACAGACACTAAGTCTCCCGTTATGGTGTTAATGGAGAGCAGCGGTGGTTTATACCCATGAAGGGTTGCCACTGCAGCATGATGGCCCATATTCTTATTATGTGTGCATGTATGATGAGCATGGTTATGGATGGTATGCCTGGGTGTGACGACACTCAGAGGTTGACTACGAGTACTCCTGATCAGGGATGTTAGTGCGATGTGGTGGGACCCATTACCTTAGGGTGCCCTTATTCTTGTTGTATGCTCAATTATATTGATTCATATCATGTTTTAACTCCGTGAATTGCATGTTTTAGCATATGGAATAAATTGGCATTTATTTGAACATGGCATTATGATATCACTATTTTCATAAATGTTAGACTTTTCATCAGCGTTGTTCATTATTTCTTTCATTTATTACATTAATTGTCTATGTACCTACACAAGCGATAGCTTGCTGAGGCATTGCTTTGTTTTGCAATGCCTTAGATCTCGAGCGCGACACCAGGAAAGGAAAAGCTATTGATAAACCTTGAGAGCTGCTGAAGACTAGTTTTTCCTATAGTTTTAGACAGTGATGTGAGTAATTAGAGAGGATTATCATTTGAATTTTATTATGGACTGCATACTTTATATTTGGATGTGATTTAGATGTTTGGACATATGTTGGACATTTATATGGGATGTTATGATGGATAGACCCTGGGCCATATTATTATTGTGTTTTGGACATTTATTTGATTTAAAATAAAGGCGCTGATTTATTTGACGTTGATTTATACGCGGATTGTTTTATTTATGTTTAATTTACATATATGCCATTTTGAGAAAGGAAAACTAACACCCGGAGTTTTTTAAGATAGGTTTTAGTAAAATGTTAAATAAAGCTTTTCTCATGGGATCCCAAATGCTCTTAATTAAAATGTCATTATTATAAATAAATAAAAAATGTCTTAAAAATCTGGGGTGTTACACCAACGTACACTCCATTTGAGATCAAGAAACTGGTACATCGTCATTAGTATTTCTTACAAACCTTCATCCAAGTGGTTTACTCCACCTGCTTGCAACATAGATGGCTCGAGTCTTGGAAACCCGGGTGTTGATGTTTAATATACTTTATTAATGAATATTCCTTCATCACACCAGGATCCTCCACGAAAATCATCAAGAATAAAGATTAGATGCGGATGCGTACTTGAATTCATGAGTTCGGAGGTGATCCTTGAGCTTTGCGTTTCTTGATCTTCCAAACTGATAAGTATGATCTTTCTGGAGAATGGAGTTCCCTCTTTTCTGATGATGGGATGTTAGAAAAGAATCATACGTATAATTTGGGGACCATAACCATTTATAATTGTATCTCCTTTCCTTATTTCTTATTTTGTCCCATCATAAAATAGAAATTAGAGATTAGGTATCTACATATAAGAAAACCATACCTTTTGAGATGACTATGACCCATTTTACCTTAACTTTATTAGATCACTTTAATATAGGCCAAAACCATATGATAGGATATAATATACAATACACACACACACATGTCTAATATCTAACAATCTCCCACTTGGACTATATATTACTTTATAATTGTATATCAAAGTATAACCTTAAGAGCTCAAAAATTTTGCTATCACAAAAAAATATCTCTGAACAATCTCGTCCATTAATTATGCTAATATAGGATCAAGGCAATCTTCGTTACATATATTGCAACTAAATCCATCCATGATCATGTATAGTAACATAACCAAACGACATAGATCAAGTATGGATGTGTTGTATGAAAATTACATGTAATGTGATCTAAGCATGCTTATTTCCAACGAGTCTATCTTTAATCCTTATGAGATTATATTAAAACCAAATCAGAGTGAAAAAATGGAACTGAATTCTTTATTTCTGCAGAAAATATCCATAAGCACAAGATGTGTCTAAAGCAGAAAAGCATATAAATACAAACTCCCACTAATCCAACATATCATCAAATGATACAACACCCATAATAGTAGTATGCCCGTGAAAAACCTTGGGTGGTAGCCCCTTCGTAAGCGGATCCACAATCATGGAGTTTGTACCAATATGTTTTATAGACACTTGACTACTCTGAACTCTTTCCTTAACAACTAGGAACTTGATGTTTATATGCTTTGACTTCATCGAGCTCCTGTTGCTGTTGCAATATAAAACTATTGACTTATTATCACAAAATATCTTAAGTGGCCTTTTAATTCCATCCACAATTCGCAGCCCCATGAAAAAATTCCACAGCCATATCCCATGATTGGATGCCTCATAACATGCTATAACCTCAATTGCCATGGTAGAAGATGCAATGAGCATCTACTTAGCACTCTTATAGGAGATAGCTCCTCCACCAAGTAGATAGATATAGCCTGATGTGGATCTACGACTGTCTTGGCATCCAGTAAAGTCAAAATCTGAATATCTAATGATCTTTAACTTATCTGACCTCCTGTATGTAAGCATGTAATGTCTTGTTCTCTAAAGATACCGCATGACCCATTTGCTTGCTTTCCAATGATCCATTCCTGGATTGCTCAAATATTTGCCTAACATCCCAACAATGTATGCAATATCCAGACGTGTACAAACCTGAGCATACATTAGACTCCCCACTATTGAAGCATAGGGAATCTTCTGCATTTCCTTAGTTTCAAAATCATTCTTAGGGCATTGATCGAGACTGAACTTGTCTCCCTTAGCAAGAAGGGTGTCTCTTGGTTTGCAATCTTGCATGCTAAATCTCTAAGTACCTTTTCAATATAGCTCCTTTGTGATAATCCAAGAATACCTCGACAGCGATCCCGATATATCTAGATTTCTAATACAAAAGATGCATCCCCAAGATCTTTCATCTCAAATTTCTTTGATAGAAATCTCTTGGTTTTGTGCAACAAGCCTATATCGTTGCTAGCAAGTAATATGTCATCGACATGTAAAACTAAGAATATGTGTTTACTCCCACTGAACTTGTGGTAGACACAATCATCAACCGCATTCATCTCAAAACCAAATGAGATAATAACTTGATGGAATTTGTAATACCATTGACGGAAACTTGCTTAAGCCTATAGATGGATTTCCTTAATTTGCAACCCATATTCTTTGTATCTCCTGACACAAAGTTTTCTGGCTACAACATATAAATTGTCTCATCAATGTCACCATTGAGAAACATAGTTTTTATATCCATCTGATGTAACTTAAGGTCAAAATGTGCCACTAATGCCATTATTGTCCTGAAAGAGTCATTCGATGAAACTGGAGAGAAAGTCTCATTATAATCAATGCCTTCCTTTTGAGTGAAGCCCTTTGCAACAAGACGCACCTTATATCTCTCCACATCACCCTTTGAATCCCTCATGGTTTTAAATATCCATTTGCAACCAATGGGCTTCACACCTTTAGGTAATGGGATGAGTTCACAAATGTCATTCTTTCATGAACTTAATCTCTTCATTCATGGCATCAATCTACTTTTGAGAATTAGTACTTTTCATGGCTTGATGAAAGTTGATCAGATCATCTTCCACCAATCCAATGTCATCCCCATGTTCTTGGAGAAATATGATATAATAATCAGAAACTGCACTTCTCCTTTCTCTAATGGATCTCCTTAATGGCATCTATTCTTGAGGTTGTTGAGTTTGTTCTCCAGGAATAACCTATAGACCTTGATTAGGGAGATTTTCAACATTGTCTTGTGGTTTTGGTATTACTTCTTGAACAACATTAGGAATAGAAGCCTAATCATTATCAATAACAATCATAGGAAGAGAATAGGATGGTAATATTACTTTTAATTATCAATCCAATCCTATTGTCACACTTCGTCAAATTACATAAAAGTTATATCATCAGTTTCTTATTTGCACATTTGATTATGATCTGATGGTCAATAATCATCAAAGCATCCTATAGTCCATGAATTTTCATTTCTGACATCTAATTCGATACATAACTTTTAAATTCATACTTTTATCAAAATTTAACAATCAAATTTAGATTTATTCACCATGAACAGTACTCATCCTTTCTTATTTTTATGTTTATCCAATTTCCACAATTTATATCATATTTAAGCAAATTCAAGGTTGAGAAATTCATCTATGACATCTCATAATTGATCAGACATCAAAGAGTTTCTGTTTGAATAGTGACAAATCGGATGGCCTAGATCATCTGATCTGTTTAAGTTCAAATTCATACAATTCGAGTCATCCTATCAATTTTTTAAGAATGGGGATCTCACTGGTAGCATCTGACCATCGATCAGATGTTGTCAATCACTGTTTACACAGTAACAGATCAGACGGTCTAGATTGTTCGATCTATTTTCTAGCACAAATCACCATTTCAGTCCAATTTGCATAGAAAAACGTGTATGTTTGGCTATTTTTAAGCATGATTTATAATTTGAATGGTTGGATCAATGTGGGTTGGGTTGCAGGAGTTGGATCACCCTTGTCTGAGTTTCGATCGGATGATCAGAGCCTTGAATGGGTTGATCAACGCTCTTGACTATCTATATTTGTTAAATACAAACAAGATCAATGGTTTTGATCTTGTTTTGGTGTGAATTGGTCAAGCCCTAACTGATAAACTTAATTTTCCCATTCTTCAGACAAATCGAACAAGGAAAACGAAGAAATCGTGGGAAAACTAACCTCTGTGGGTTGCTCACAATGTCTGATCATCGTCGAAGGAGATGCTATTTGATGTTTTTCCGGCAATTGTTTCACACAGGTATTGGTCCTGCTGTGATCCAGTTCCATTCCTCCTCCGATGGCAATGGAACCAGAGGGGTTTTACTCCTCTCGTTGTGGGGAGTCGATTAAGCGGTCTGATTTGAGATTAGAGCTGCCATTGTTGCTGGTGAGCTATGTCTCTTCTATTGTAATATCCTTAATTTTTAAGATAAAATAGGAAATTATTAAATAAATTAAAATAAAAATTTATGGATGAAATTTTTTCCTGAAAACATAATAATTAGAAAGTGCTCGTCGATACGAATCCAACGCCACCAAGAACGCAAAAAACGGAGCTCAAACGAGGGAGTTATGAGCCGTCAAAGTTGTAAGGGCAAATTGGTCTTTTGACAGAAACGTGTTACACAGGGATCCAAATTGATAACGGCACCCCTGTCTACACACGTCTCTACCAGTCCGGCGAAATCGCCGGAGAGACGTGGGAAGAGACGTGTGGGGAAGAGTTTCTCTTCCCCAAGACTCTAAAACCCTATATCTATGCTCCTCTAGGAGCCAAAACGCTTCACTTTAAGCGTTTTCCCTGAATGCTACGCAAAACCCTAGCCCTGCAAAACTTGAATTTTCCGGTGAGTGGAGCCCCGGCAACACGAGCAACCCCGACCAGGCACAAGGTAAGCCTCAAATCCGTGTTTTTTCTGTATTTATTAATTAGAAAATTAATTAGGAAAGTATTTAAAAATTAGGAAAAAAATCGGATTTTTGGGGGCTTTGTGCACGCTACTGTTGGAGCGTGATTTCACGGATCAAACCTTGTCCGTTTAAAAATCGCACCGTCCAACTAGTGAACACGAGACCCAAGAGCATACCCTTTAAATTTGGGAGTGATCCAACGGTGGAATTCTCCAGAAATCACGCAAAACGGAGCTCTGTAGCTCTGCCGGAGGCGACCGGAATCCGATCATCTTCTCCGGCGTCGTCAACGGCGTCGGTGCCCTGGCGCTGACGCCAGGACGCACTCGGAGACGCACCGAGGACGACGTCATACGACGTCGTCGTCGCACGCGTGCGGGACAGCCTCGGTTGGTTGTCGCGGTGGGACCAGGATGCGGCGCGTCTTGGCGACCGTGACGCACGGCGCGCGTTCCATTCGGCGTCTGCGTCTTCGTGCGCCAGTGTACGTCGGTGTAAACCGGCGGAAAAGGGTGCCGCCGGTTTAAACCACCTTATGGTGGTCCGACAGGCCCCATTTGAGGGTAGTTTTCACTAAAACTTGATTTTTGGGAGTTAGAGAGGTCCAAATCACCATCCGGAAGAGGCGTTGTGACCGTATTGACGACGCGGACCTAGTTTTAACTTAAAAACTTAGAAATGAAAACTTTTTCTTTAGAAAAATTTTAAAATAGTGATGTGACATGTACAGGTGCACGTGAATATACCAGTTAAAGGGAGTTATTAGCAAGCTAGTGGTCTCACACTGAGGTAGGTGACGACAACTAATATTTTGCCTTGATATTTGAACCATTTTTAAACATAGCATCATGTGTGATTGTGTTTTAAAATGCAATTTTTATTTACCGTGGATTTCATGCGACATTAAGGCATGTGATGGTTATTCCAAATTGAAATCTTTTACTGAATAAACTTATTTAAAATGCTTTTACAAGTATGATGTTAATTAGTTATGCTTAATTAGAGTTTTATTTCTTATTGTATATATAGAAAATACATAGATTGACATGGAAATGAGAATAGAGGCTTATTAGCTGGTCCTTTTATAGGCTAACCCCAGGATGAGGGGCATGTCTTGGGGATTGCAAGCTATAAGTGCTCTTGAGTTTTAGCATATACATATGATTTTCGTGTTTTATATTTGATGACGGGTGCTCTCGCCCGGTGGGCGTCATGCTAGGAGGGATAGGGCCGGCCACCCACCTTTCGAGATTATGATGTGATGAGTTTGTGATATGATAGACACCTGCCCATAGATGGCATTCGGTAGGGGTTTGGTAACATGGATAGTCCACACTACCACTCCGAGCCTTTCCATGGGGACAGTACACTAAGTCTCCGTTATGGTGTCGACAGGAGCGGCGGTGGTTGATACCCATGGAGGGTTGCCACCGGCAAAGATGATGGCCCATATTCTTATTATGTGTGCATGTATGATGAGCACGGTTATGGATGATATGCTCCGGGTGTGATGACACTCGTAGGTTGACTACGTGTACTCCCGATCGTGGGGATGTTAGTGCGATGTGGTGGGACCCATTACATTAGGGTGCCCTTATTCTGATGTATGCTCCATTTTATTGATTCATGTCATGTTTTAACTCCGTGAATTTCATGTTTTAGCATATGGAATAAATTGGCATTTATTGAACATGGCATTATGATATCACTATCTTCATAAATGTTAGATTTTTCATCAGTATTGTTCATTATTTCTTGCATTTATTACATTAATTGTCTATGTACCTACACAAGCGATAGCTTGCTGAGGCATTGCTTTGTTTTGCAATGCCTTAGATCTCGAGGGGATAACAGGAAAGGCAAGGCTGTTGAGAAGCCGTGAGAGCTGCTGAAGACCATTTTTCTATAGTATTAGACAGTGATTTGAGTCATTAAACAGGATTATCATTTGGATTTTTATTATGGACTGCATATTTTATATTGGGATGTGATTTAGATCTTTGGACATATGTTGGACATTTATATGGGATGTTATGATGGATAGACCCTGGGCCATATTATTATTGTCTTTTGGACGTTTATTTGATTTAAAATAAAGGCGCCTATTTATTTGACGTTGATTTATATGCGGATTATTTATTTATGTTTACATTACATGTACGTCATTTTGAGAAAGGAAAACTAACTCCCGGAGTTTTAAAGATAGGTTTAGTAAAATTTTGAATAAAATCTTTTCTTATGGGATCCCAAATGCTCTTAATTAAAATGCCATTAAAAAAATAAAATAAAAAAATGTCTTGAAAATCCGGGGTGTTACATCTATAAACCTAAAACCCCAGATCCGTTCTCCTCCTGTGTGAGCTGGGTTTTCAGGAGAGTGGAGCTTCTTCCCCCACTCTATTTCTTTCCCTTCTACTTCTCTCCTTCTTTCTTCTCCATTGGTTCACTCTCCCTCCGGCGTGATCTAGGTTTTCCAGGTGCTCCAAGTTTTCTTCCCTCACTTTATTTCTTTCCTTTCTCCTTCTCCTCTTGTGACGACCTAGGTTTTTGCATGCATTTTTAAATGCAAAACTAATTCCTAAGGTAGGATCGATCCCGATTTTAAAACACTAAAAGAAAACAATGCAATGCAGTGGGAAAATCTTTTATTTTAAATTCATTTTGAAAACCTCGAGTGTCATTTGCTTTGGAGATGAATAAAGTAGTTTTGAAAATTACGATAATCATAAGTGTCTTCCCAGGTTTCTCCAGTCACAGCTCACAGCCCAATTGTAATAAGTACAGATACATGTCCAAAAGGTAGAGAGTTTACTTACATTCATACTTGTCCCTTCTTTATTTACTTGATCATAGTACTAACATTTTCTGATGCTTCTTCTACTCCTGTGTGGAGCTAATCTGTAAAAATAATATATTTGGGTGAGTATTCCTCATACTCAGTAGGTGATCTGATACTACTATTTTGAAAACTACGGCAGACAACATGCATGATTCAAGGAGCTTTTCATGTAAAATATTAGTGATTCTTTTTTGTGTAAACATGCATGTTTATGCATAAAATGTAAGCTCATTGATGCAAATTCAACCATGGAATCTTTTACCGAAATCTATTATTCAACGATATAAATTTGACTAAAATCATAAAGTAGAAATTAATAGATTCATGTAAGAAGATCTCGGCAAATATATCAAACCAACGAGTCAAATATAATAATCATGAAACTCTTAAAATAGTCATCATTCAAAGCAGATGCTAGCATCACTATAAGTATCATGCACATGGTCTTTCGGTGAACACACCAAGCTGACTAGTCATGAGTACTCGTATACAACCATCTCAATTCTATATGCACATTGATAACACTGAAATCATAAGGTCACTATGCTCACGATCAGTACGCAGCTGGAATCGTGTGGCTCTGGCATCTGGAGACCAACCCACCATAGCCTCCACGACGACTATGGTTGTCCTCGAAAAGGATACTGTGAACACGTCCAGTGGTCGTCCCTATTTACCATATCAATTGAGGAAGGGACAAGCCTTTTTGGTAGCGATACCATCCACCTTTTTGGTGGTAGAGGCCGGGAGGCCAACCCCGTACATAATAACCTCTCAACATAGTGCCCACTAGGCTCAATAGCCCAAAAAGATATATAGATAAATCCAAAAGCATACTAAATATGATAATAGATTCAAGTGCTTCAAGGCCATAAAATCATGAAGACAAGTCTGCATACTCATATAAGAACATCATATCTCAAAAGCATACAAAATCACTTAGAGTTTGGGATGCATTTAAAAACGTAGTAGTATTAGACTACCTACCCTGATGTCTCATGGATCACGTTCATTATTCAACCTTGACCCATCTTCGTGAAACCCTGTATATTGTTTGATAACAAGGATTCAAGTATCATTTTCCATCCATTTCTAGATGCAAATTAGATTTATAATTTATGGCTAGATAAGCCTTTTAAGTTATAGGTCATTGCTCAAATGCATTTTCAGGCTAGATCTCTCTTATAAATCTAATGTTTAATGGTTAGGTTGCCTTTAATAATTTCATGTCATCAAGATAGTGTAATTGAATGGTCAGATCTCATAGATCGCCTGTCCTAATGCTCAGAACAGGTCTGTACTTGATTTGAACCGCCAGATCTATCATTCAAGGGCTGATATATGTACTTTGGGGTTAATCTTGAGCTATTAATCCCCTAACACCTCTAATGGATCAAGTCATGAGATCTGATCATCTTTGACATGGTAGATCTATGAGATGTCTATAGTTTTGGGCTATAGTTATATAAAATAGTCTTCTGATCCTAATTTTCATAGTCTCATTAGGTCTGCGTCATCGATACGAATGCAATAGTTTTTTTAGATCGTCAATCGGAGTTATATAGCCTCCTTAATTGGGTTTTTAGTGTCACAAATCAATCGGACGGACCAGAATCATCCATTTAGGGCCGCGCGTCATGGTTCCCGGGACGTCTGTGTGACCTGGTCAAACCAGGACCACCACGTGGCATGAGCACCCGAGCAACGCTGCAGCGTGTCCTGGACGGCGTCGTGCAAAAGCGTCTTCGGCATAGGCATAATGCGTCTTAGCTCTTAGGACGCTTGCATGTCTTGGTCGAACCAGGACCTGCGCCCACATGCGGTGCACACTCGAAGGCCATCCTAGGGGTGCGTTCTGGGAGCGCTTTACACGCTACGTCTGGTTCGCACGAGCTGAATCTGAACCTAGGTTTTCCCCGGTGATTTCCAGCTGGGAAATACCAGATCTGGCATGCATCTAGGCCAGAAGAGAGGAGAAAAGCAGGGGGAGAGAGAGGAAGAGAGAAGGGCCTTACCTGGGCAGCCAGAGATGGTGCCCCTTTTTTCGGTGGGTGTGATTCCCTTTATGCCTGTCGTGAAAACCCTTTTCGTCGAGAAATGCAGAAATAGAGTGAAGCTGTAGGGAAGAAGAAGAAAGAGAAGAGGAAGAGAAAGGAGAATGGCTGGCCCGAAGGAAAGGCTTGGGCTAGTGCCAGAAATCACAGGGAAAACTGGGGGAGGGGATTTCTGATTTGCCGGAACCCTAAGCTTGAAACCCCAGAAGAGGAGGGAAAGGTGATGATCGATGGGAAAGGGGAAAGGGGCTTTTATAGCCGTTGAAGGCGGTGCTGCCCAATGGCAGTGCCGCCATTTTTTTGACGCCGCCTTGCAGAGAATGTGCTGCTAGGTTGGTGGTTGGAGGTAGGGGACGACCAGGGGGTGTTGTTATCAAAACGACCCTGTTGATTGTTTAATCGCAAGTGCACGGGCTATTGTAGTGTAGCTTATGCAAGTACAGGTCGATCCTACGAGGACTTTATTTAAAATGATGGAGTTTTAAATAAAATTCAACTAAAAGAGTAAAAACAAAGAATATACTAGAAATAAACTAAAATCTAGATTTATTCAATTGTTCAAATGTTCACAATTATTTATTCCAAGGAAAACAGAAAATAAAACTAAAAGGCGTCCTGGATAAGCTTGTCCTTGGATTGCACTGTCCCTAGATAGTCAAAATGTGAATAAAACAAAACCAGAATAGCACAGGGACACAGATGGAATTAAAGTGAGGACACAGTTGGTATTAAATAGGGGACATGGATGGAATTTCAGATAAAGGACACATTGGGAATTTCTGAGATCTGCCAGGGGCAGACTCGTAATTTTCTTAGGTTTCTGGTTTTTAACAAAAAACCAGGAAAACGATGAAAACCGGAAGAGGAGTAGGAAGAAGGAAGAAGGAGGGAGGAAAAGAGGAAGGAGAAGAAGAAGAAGAAGAAGAGAAGAACGCGGGTGAGAAAACCCTTCTGGGTTTTCTTCCCCAGTTCGTGCGGTGAAGGAGAAGGAGAGTAAAAAGGTAGGGAGAAAATGGGAGAAAACCCAACTCCCAAGATCGTCCGACGAAGGAGATGGAAGAGAAACTGGCCGGAGGATGAGATGGGAGAAAAGATTGAGGAAAACCCAATCTGGGTTTTTCTTCACTGGGTCATCCGTTGCTGGGATCTCTGGGCAGTCCAGTGCAATCAAAGGGGAAGGACTGATGCTTCGGGTTCTAGGCTAGACGATCGGTGCTGGTGTTACCAAACCACTAACCAGTAGTGAAACAAAGATTGGTGTGATGGATCAAAAGAGGCAAACTGAGGGAGGGAGATATGAGGCAGATAGAGGAATGGGTGAATAGATATGGGGATCTGGGTTGATGGGTGTAACGCTCTGTGCGGTGGATGAAATGGAAGATGGGTGGTGAATTTGGGAACTAGAGGTGTCTGGTTCACAATGGAAAAGTGGAGAGAGATCGAGATGGATGGGGAGTGGAAAGAAG
This sequence comes from Warburgia ugandensis, assembly GCA_035236585.1. Lineage (NCBI taxonomy): Eukaryota > Viridiplantae > Streptophyta > Magnoliopsida > Canellales > Canellaceae > Warburgia > Warburgia ugandensis. Next base: position 35,868,782 of record CP141139.1, read on the forward strand.
GATCGAACAGGTAAGGGAGTTTTGCCAGTTTGTGTCAGGTTGAGAGAGAGAGAGAGACAGAGAGAGAGAGAGAGAGAGAGAGAGAGAGAGAGAGAGAGAGAGAGAGAGAGAGAGAGTGAGAGAGAGAGAGAGACAGAGAGAGAGAGAGAAACAAGTGGGAGAGGAGAAATGGTGGGAGAGAAGAGAGAGGGCCAACCCCCCTTCCCAAGAGGAAAAATGTCTTTTTGGAGAGAGATGGGAAGGGGTATAAAAAGGAGAATGAGAGAGAGACGTGAAAGAGAGAGATTGAAGAGAGATGGGAGAGATAAGAGAGGAGTGAGAGAAGGAAGAGGAGATAGAATGATAGAGATAGGTGGGGTCCACTAATATCCTGATCTTGCTAGAACTCTGCAAATCTTCAAAGTCTTCAGTCTCTTTCTGTGAAACTTCATTTGATCTCCATCTAATATCCTTGATTCGATCTGGAGCGTCCATGCCTGAGTCGATTAATCTGCAATGCACAAGACCCAATTAGAATCATCTGAACCATTCATTAGCTTTAATAGTCATCTAACCACTAAAATTTATAATTCAACGGTTGGATGACCAATTAAAGCTAAAATAAAATATTTGATGTAAGATCTTAAAATTAATGGTCTAGATGTTCTAATCAAATACTAAATTAGGGGTATTTTCACCAAAATTGAACACTTAACAGACCCCCTGCGTTTTCAGCCCTTTTTTATTTTAAGTTCAAGTTACACAAATGCCCTTCATCTTCAAATGCCCATAACTTGGTCATACTAGCTCTGTTTTCAATGTTCTTTGAGGTGTTGGATTCCATTTTGAGTGTAAAATCTAACAATACTAATTTTTCTCACAAATTCCTTTGTTTCATATTTTAATTAAAATTAAACATCTAACCATCTATTAATATCATTAAACATTTATTAATTTTCAAAATAAACAAATTATAACTAATCAACAAATGGAAACCATCATGAATGATGGTGGTTGTAAAAGTAATATAATAGTATTGACAAATTTGAGTCATTACACCTCCCCAGTGTTGGGTTTCCCCTTCTTCCCTTCTTCATTCTTGTCGGGTTCGGTTTGCAGATAGACCTTAGGTCTGTCATTTTTATTTTTTTTTCCGTTGGTCTGAGAATATACCTAGCATCTATTTTCTTTTTAGGGGAGGGGGGGGGGGGTGACAACATCAATCTTGGAATCTCCATTGTTTACTTTATTATATATATATATATATATATATGAAACCTTTAATAATGGTGTTTCTCTTCATCATTACACCCAGCATAATCTTAGTCAAAGTGTATGATTGCCACTAATGGCATTTTCCAACATCTCTTTACAATTGGACCCGGATTTCTATAAGTGGGCCCACTGGTAAAATTACAAGAATACCCTATTAGAGAAAAATCACCACTTATTCGTCCAAACTCTGATTTCAGCAAAATTAGTGTCTTTGGAATCATTTTTTCAAGTACAATCCAAATATGAAGGTATTAGGGTCCAATTTGATGACTTTCAAAAGATGAATTCTGTGGGACCTAAATATGAAGATTTTCCCATTTATGTTTATCAAAATTAATTAAGAATCCTTTAACAAGGAATTTAAAAATTAGGATCGTTACACTTAGCGAGATAAACTCTAAAAAGCTAGAGACTAGAGAGTTGTAGGGGAAGAGAGGATTTGGTGCAATGAATGGACTAGGGGGTCACCCCCTATGTAGGACTATTAGTTCATGTACCTTATATAGAAATACCACTCTATATTTCTTGTAAAAAAGGTGATGTGGGACTAATAGTCCCTTTAACTTAAACAAATCCAACAATCCTTCACTTGTTTTTTAAGTTAAAATAATTAAAAATAGCATTCCCCCACTTGTTTTAAGTTACAATAAACTCAATCAACAAGTAATCCCCTACTTGACTTTGAATTAGATAGAGTAAAACAAAACAAAAGAATCTTCTTTGGGAGAAGACAAATAGCTTGAGCAGGAAGACTTAAGGATTCATCTCTCACTAAGTTATGATGGATTATTGGTGAAATAAATGCATGTTGGGATGTCTCTACAACAATAAGCCTAACCTTCTGTGTAGCTCCCACACATATTTCAATTTAGCAAAAAACAATCTAAATGGTTATGCTTGAACTTGAGTGTAAAAAAAAGGTGATAAGAATTAAGCATAACTAAACAACATATATAGTAAAGATAGCAATAGAAGATTAGGCATTCAACGCAATTTGTGCATCAAAGAAAGTGAATAGAACTTGAACTTCCTCATAGTATATATAAATTTAGAAGTATAGGGGCAACTAGTGTAATGAGTCTTGGACTACTGTCTTGAAGAATGAAATGTAACTTGCACTTCTCTTAGAGTAAAGTGTAGTTAAACTAGCCGCTTTTACTAATGACTAGGCATTAATCTCATAATTTTCCAAGTGCTCTAGAGGCTAACCTAAGTCTCATAAGAGGAGACCAACCCCTTAACTAGAATAGGTGTGTTTATCAATGTTGTGCCTATATACACCACAATCCAAAATTGGTCGATCTATGGACTCATTAAGATATAAGTCATCCTTAATACTATATATCATGCTACACATATGGGTGGGATGAAATCTTATTCATAAAATCATAACATATTAGTAGATCTCAATATCTTGTTTATCCCTTAGAACCTGGTTAATGACCCTAAGTATGATTGACACATACTAGTCAATTATATGTCTTTAAGCTTATTCCCCTTTATGTCTCATCCATCGACCCTCTTCATAAGCCTTTGGAAAGAGTTAGATAAACTATGCTTGGATTTCATATATTGAGTCAAAATGACTACTTGTTTAATTAGTTCTCTTACACTATCATGTTTCAAACAAAATTACCGAGGCTTACTGTTGTAGCTCCTTGTATGCCTTGGTAATAGTAGCATTGTTGTAACAGTAAATATTAATAGCAAACATTAGTTTTAACTCAGGGTAAAAATTCAAGCAAAGACCAATTTTAAATTTTTTGGGTCTAAGTTCTAGATTGTATCACTCCAACCTTTTAGAACAACTAGTTCTATTCCATAGTGCAAACCATAATACAGGGTCTTCTTGAAATGTTACATCACTTACCTTAATGCTTTCCAATGTGCTTCACTAGGATTACTTGTATACTAGATTAATTTACTAACTTCAAAGGTGATATTCGATCGAGTACATGTCATTGCATCGAGTACATGTCATTGCATACATGAAGCTGACAAGTACACTAAAGCACTTCAATTGATCATTTGGATTTTCATCATTTTGTGATAACTTGACATTAGAATCAAATGGAGTATCCACAGGTTTGCAGTCAAACAGATCAAATCGATGGAGTACTTTCTCAAAAATAACTAAAATGTGTCATAACTAGTCTAGTCTCCTTTCTAATGATCTTGATCTCCAGAATTACATCAGCTTCACTGAGATCATTCATATTAAAACTTGATGATAGAAATTGCTTTGTCTTAATAATACTTTGCAGATTCGCACCAAATATCAACATGCCATCCACACAAAGGTAGATGATAATTCCTCGATCACCAGCAAACTTACTATATACACAAATATCACCAATGCTAGCTATGTAACTATTAGAGATAAAAACTTTTTGGAAATTCTTTTTCCACTGTTTAAGTGCTTATTTGGGTTGTACAAAGTCTTAAGTAATTTACATAATTTGTGCTCTTGTTCTGCCATATCATAACCTTCAGATTGTTGCATGTAAATTTTTTCATCCAAATCTCTATTAAGATAAGCTATTTTAACATCCATTTGATGTATCAATGGGTTGTATATAACAACAATAGCAATAAACAATATGATAATAGAAATTCTAGCAATTGGAGCATAAGTATCAAAATAAGCAACTCTTTTATGTGGAAATCCCTTAGCCACTACTCTAGTTTTGTACTTATCAAGTGTATCATCAGCCCTCATCTTTTTCTGCAAGACCCATTTACAACTAATTGCTTTGCATCTTGATGGCAAATCATTTAACACCCACGTGTTGTTAATATGGATTCAATGCATTTCATCATATGTGGCTTCCAAATCATTTAACACCCATGTGTTGTTAGTATGAATGGAATGCATTTCATTATCTGTGTCTTCTTTCTAAAACACTGCATCATGTCTAGTCATTGCTTTAGTAAACGTGGTGAGATCATCTCCAATCATATAGATTTCAAACTCGAAACTAGAGTTCTTTTCTTTTCTTGCTCTTTTACTTATTCAAATTTGAATAACATAAATTTGTGAAGAATTCAACCTCTTAGTGAATGAGGGAATGTCTTCTGCTTCACTTCAACCATATTCTAGAGGAGCCTTGTATTAGATGAAGAAAATACTTTTGATTTATTTTGACCAATTTTAAAAGAAAATGAACTCTTGACAAAGTTGATATTGACTGCTTATACAATAGCATGAGGATGAGGAGTTTTCAAACTTAGTAATCAATTGGCTTTGCTAACCATAAAGTGACCAACAAATACGTAGTTTAAAAGTGGCCCATGAATATCACTTACCTCCATAATTTGTACTTATTTTATATTTTAAGCAAATTATCTATAGTAAAATTGACTTTAGGAGTCTTTCTTATCGTACTTGGGGAATGCTAAACTGTTCAAGCAGCACATTTGTTGGAACCTGGAGGAATTCTTTTATTGAGATGCTTAAAAACTACGCCTTTGAGAATACCAGCTAAATAGAGGCCCTGCCTTTGGATGATCTAATCCCTTTGTCTTGTTCAGCTGGCCTATTTAGGTTACTTTAGAAGATTCATGCACAACATGCTTCTCTACTAGGCTACGAGTCCTTTTCCTTGAAAATTTTAATATCTAGAGAAGAGAAGCCGAACATGATGAATGGGTCAGATCATTCAAATGTGAGGCCTGAATAGGTGACATAAACAACATGAATCTCTTTCCTTGTTCTTAAAACATTTTCTTTGCTGTTGAGATTACGTTCACATGATCTGACTCGTTTATCTCATTACTCTAGCTGTAGATGTCTAATAGGTTAAGAAGCATATGAATTGGAAGACTCCAGCATTTAGACAGTTGTACGTGACAAAGGATGCTTTAGAAACTTTGATAAGCAATGGTCTAAGTTCTCATCTAAGCCAGCAGATAAATTGTGCAATTATGCTATTGAATCGGAAGACTCTAATGTTTAGGTCGATGAACCAAGCAATTGGTTATATCTATTGAATCGGAAGACTCTAATGTTTAGGTCGATGAACCAAGCAATTGGTTATATTATAATGACACATGATTGCATAGGCTATTGTAATTTTTAAACTCTATTTAAAATACTAACTTAGAGAGAGAGAGAGGGAGAGAGAGAGAGAGAGAGAGAGAGAGAGAGAGAGAGAGAGAGAGAGAGAGAGAGAGAGAGAGACTTTTTTACCTATATTAGACGTCCACAGCTACTGTCACAAGATGAACGAGACAGATCATGCTTGAACAGGCCTCATATTGTAGTCGGTTTAGCAATCCTCAACTTAATAGCCAAAGTTACACGGGCACAGCCCACAATTTCAATGACCAAACAGCTCATAAAAGATCTTCTCAATTTGATAATCCTCGCCACTAGTGTTCAGAGTTCAAATTGGGATTAAAGTGGCAGCAAAATTTTCAACCAAACAAATGATTAAGATCTCTAACAAAGAGAAGATTTTGGCTATCGCTCATCTAGTTGTGGCCCACAATATGCAGGGTTCTAACTACCTTAGCACCCAATAGCCATCAATCTACTGTAAGCCCAGCCACCATATTTCCCTTGGAATTGTATAACACATTACATCATACAAAGTAACACTTTAATGTTTTTATTGTCCTTTTTCTGTTAGCTTCACCCACCTCTATTATAATCATAAATATCTGGTCCGGAATACAGCAGCAGTTTTGGTTGAAGTTGAAAGTGTCCGACTGATGATCTTCTCCTAGTTCTAGAAATTTCTGGGGCGGCCTAGACTTTTAATAGGTTGAGGAGGTAGCAGCATATTCTTCAAACTTGCTGTTCCTTGTAATAATGGAATAGTTTATGGACTTGCTGATAGCAAGAGTTTTATTGTTTATATTTGATCCGTGCATTTTATTTTGGTAGGAAATTGTTTATCTCTTGGGCGTATGCTTATCCTCCACTAATGACCGTGACCACGGTCATTTCATGGCTAATAGACCAGCATCGTTTGTCATGACATCGGTGTCTCGTAGTACCATTTCCTTCATTCTTTGCTCCATCGCCTTGTCCATTTTCAGGATGGTGTAAGCTGGGATTGAAGTTGAACTAACAGCTATTATCTCATGGCCAGTTTGTGTAATTATATATATTTTATATTAACAATTTTACCTCATATATACAAATTAAAACATTTCTACTAAAACGAAAGGAGCATTAAATCCATCCCAATATTAGAAAATTTTTAATTTTCAAAATGCCCTTGCATTTATACTTTCAGAAAATTTATACAAAGATATTCTTTCCCTAATATTTTAATCAGCCTAACCTTAATATCAAATGAGGTCATAAATTTTGACCTTAGCCCTGACCCTAACACCAAATTTTCTGACCAAAACCAACTACATATTTATGGGTTAATTAGGGTCAATTCTCCATCTGTGCTAATTTCTAAACGTGCAAAAAGGGCACAGATGGAGAAGGGGCGGACCACAAGGGTCAATAGTACGCATCCTTGCCTTGCATTTTGCAAGTAGCTGTTTCCATGTCTTGAACCCCTAACCTCAAGGTCATACAACGACAACTCTACCGTACATTTTTTTTTTTTTGTGTACATGTTTAGGGTCTTCTTCTAACATCTAAACATGCACAAAAAAGAAAAAAAGAGAGAGGCAAAATTGGTCAAATAATTAAGATAGCATGAAGTACTTGAATGGCACATTGAAAATGAGTCTCAACTTTCATAGAAGGCTTCCGGGAATAGTCTCACTTTGCACAAGACAGAGATATGGTTAAGCTCTACAAAAACTGCAACTTTTGGGTAAGGAACAGGAAGGGAACAGAAACCCTCTAGCAGCATCTACAGTTTGTCCTAAACCCAATTTGTAACATCGACACGATTCGATTTGCCAGACGATCCAAATCTACGTCCGTCTTCACAATGTGTGATCAATATCTTATGGTTTCCGTGATAGTTTAGGACACCAGAACTGGACCGAGACTTTTGTGGTCACCATGTCAAATTGACTAGCCGGCCTGGTGGAGGTTTATTTAATTAAAAGCAGAAATTGCAAAATGAAAAAGCTGGCTTTCTTGACTGCACTGGTCAATTCAGCTTTGATTCAATTCATTCAGTGAAGCCTACAGGATGAATCAACCCAAATCTTCTCACATGGTAAAACTACTTAATTAAGGATTTGGTCAATGAGTCTTGAGCTGACCAATAGTTTTCTTTTTCTTTCTTTTTACCAAGGCTCCAATAACCTATAGTAATGTTGTTAATGGCCTTTTAATAGTTCATGAATGTTTGAACAAGTAACATTAAGATTTTACCGTGGAAGAATGTGGTTATGGATACGTCATTCATTATTTTTTTAATACTTTTAGTCAATATTTCGTTGGGTTAGAAATCAAAACTGTCACTTCTATTTAATTTTTCATAGGCTCAAAACAAATGAAGGGAAGTCTCCGCGCAGCGGTAAAAGTTGTCATCGTGTGACCTTGAGGTCACGCCTTCTAGGTGTGAAAAACAGCCTCTTGCAAAATGCAAAGTAAGGCTACATACTTTAGGCTCTTGTTGTCTATCCCTTCCCTAAACCTCGCAAAGGTGAGACCTTCGTGCACTAAATGATTATGATTGTCGAAATGCAATGATTTCTCGTTGAAAAACATAATTTTAATACACGGCATTACTCCTTAAAGCAGTCATTATGGTTAACGACCTGAAGTGAGATTTTTTTAGCCTGATCTGATTGAAGAAATGATTAAGGTGTGACAGGAACGTGAATGAGTCCCCTTCGCTTTCAGTAATAAAATTAGGCAACTACAAATTCCGTGTTCAACCCTCCATTGCCTAACCCTGGACACTTCATTGATGTGTATCATCCTAGACCATCTGTGGTGCTGTCTATAAAACAAATTTGAAAGCAAAGTCTGTTGTCTCAGTCTCTCGGAGTCCCCGATTAAACTCTTCTCTAATGAATTCTTATCGGCAAACTACATCAACAATGGCAAAGTATCAGAACCGATCTTCGCTGCAAATCTCCAATATTTACGTGATAGAGTTGCAGTGAAGATTCAGCACGCCAAATGTTTGAAAATATTTCTAATGGAGAATTCTGTAACTGGTAGTCCCACTAAAAGTCACGTGGACTCCATAAACCCAAACATTGAATCCATCTCTCTTCCAGTGGAGGCATGGTGTCGACACATTGTTTAGTTCATGAGATGAACAATAAAAGGGGTTAAGATCCTTAAACATAAACAAAGCTGTTTGCCTTTGTATATTTATGGGGGCCAATTTCATCGCATTCAATTGATCATGAGCATCTTCAGAATGCTAGATCTAGATTCCAGATCTTAACCTTTTCTTTTCTCGCACAGTGTGCTGTTTAACTAGTAAAACACTTGTTTTACACTTAATGAATAGCATCTGTGTACTTAGTCTTCTTTAATTTATATATAATTACAGATGTGCTGCCAACAATGTCTGGAACAATTGGCTGTAAAGAGCTCCCTGTTTCGCTGGGATACACTTGGCCAATTGTGAGTAAACACAAATTTTCTTTGGCCGGAAATTAGATTTAAGAGCATGAGCGAGTGAAAGTGTGCGAGTGATTTACTCTCCAATTCTTTATTTGCTTCAAATACTAATAATAAGAATAATAGGATGATGATATATACACCCCCCTTTTTTTTTACGTGGGACACCCTACTTTGTAGAAAGAGATAGAGACAAAGAAAGAGAAAGGGCGGGCCCAGATTGAGAAAGAGGCGCATATATCGTCACCCTAAGACTGTAATAATGATGATGATGATGATGTGCTAACGGAATATCCAGGCAAGCTGCCTGTATGTTTCCTTTCTCTCAGCCCACGCTCAAAAGTGTGGAAGAAGTACACCGCCCCACCCCCCCCATATAAGATTAGGAAACCATAAAAAATAAATGTAGTTGGATGATCCTAACCACTTGTTTTTAGGCCTTTGAAAGTTTTCCAAAAGCTTATCATTATAATTTCAGCTAAGAGAAATATAGCCTAAAACCATCTAATGGGCACGTACTTCTATGGTTTTGAGCATGGACTCCTACCACGACTCCATGACTGTGAGTAAGACGCTAAACTGACCACATTATTATTATATATAAGTAGAACGCTAGGCTGACCGCATCATAAGCTGTGTCTAAGACTCCGCAAAGACAACCTAGTCTTTGGATGAACTGACCCATTCATCTAATTTCGCCTTGATTTGAGCGTCTAGTAGTTCAGAAGGCAAGTGGATTGAATGATTGTAACATCTGAAAAAAATGTGCTTTTGAGCACATGAAACAGTCCATCACAAACTCTCTATAAACAACTGTCAAAATTCAATTCCAGAGACATGGTTTTTAGAATGCTAGAATAATTCATTCATAGTATTTCTATTTTATGAGATATAAACAGCCCTAAAAAATCAAACAACAGGTCAGATTACATGGGGCCTTTCATGCAAAAGCTGGTGTGTTCCTAGGTGACATACCTTGTAATGTGGTCCGTTTGTGCACAGAGCTCCTGTGTATGCAGGATTCGACGAGGGATGGACCACAGGAGTCAATAGTAGACAACTTTACCTTATATTTTGCAAGAGGTTATTTTTACGCCTTAAAACTCATGACTTCAAAGTCACACAATGACAACTCTACCATTATGCTAAAGCTTCCCTTTAGTAAGTATTATGACACTCTAATTAAAGGACTTTGTAGGTAATGGAACGCCCATATTTTGCCTTCCACGAATATGGGCTTGCATAAGTTCAAGTGAGGCCTATGTCTTCAGTTATTCGACCCATTTATACCAGTTCAATGAGGCCTACTGCTTTACCGATCCGAGCTATTTTCCTCGTGAGGCATGATAATGTGCCCACACACGTTCAAGTGGCAATGGAGGAAGCGTCCAGGTTTCGGGTCTTAAATGGAGAGTTGAAGATTAGAAGCAATTTCTATACATTCATCGATAAAGCCTCCAGAGAACCGAAAGATTTAGAATCATCTAGTATATCAACGGTCTTGATAATTGAACCTCCATTTCTGTGTACTCGAGTCTTGCTCGGGAAAGAAATAAATTGATGCCTCTGAGGCGACCCACTTTGCAACTAAGGTTCGTAAACCTTACGAACAAAAGGGGTGCCCTTATCAAAATACATAATTAAGGTATGAAAAAAAATCCGTGGTTTATAACGTTGTGATCGACCAATTGTCTTTTCTTCCTGCCAAGTGTCCGGACAGAAACCATGAAACTCTCACCATACTAGGATTCCATTGCTGGGCATGGACCCACTTAGTAGATTTCTGGGCCCTTCCCTTCTTTACCGACGGGACAATCGCGAGCATTTGTTATTAAGATTGAAAAAATAATGAAAACCACTGCTCAAAATCGTTCAATTGGCATGACGGACGGCTTTGATCATTTGAACGGGAACGCCCACGAATGAATTCTGTGAGGCTGTGAATATTGCTTGCTATTTATATTTTTCAAACAAATCAACTTTTATTTGGAGAAGGGGAGTCTTAGTGTAATGGTAGAGTTGTTGTCGTGTGATCTTAAGATCATGGGTTTTAAGCGTAGAAATATCTTTTTGTCAAATGTAAGGTAAGGCTAATCTTCGTGCATCTAGGCTGCCCTGTACCCTGAACCCTGTCAAGTTTGATTCGGACGCTTACTTTTTAGTAAAATTTACAAAAAAGGAAAGGAAAAGTTCCTTAAACCCCGACAAGAAAAGCCCAACGATGTGTCATCAGGGCCCACTTAGCGCGTACAAACCAAACCAATAAAATTGCTCGGTAGAAATTCGTTTTGTTGGTCACCGATGATATAGGGCCTGAAAACGAGTTGTGGAAAACGGACGCTTCCGTGAGAGTTCACCGGAGAGAATTATTTTCAAAGTTTAAGAAAGAGGTCTGCTCTAGAGGTTACGATTTTTAGAAGTGAAAATAACTTTTTGCAAAATATAAAATATGGCTGTATATTATGAGTTCTTTGTGGCCTATTTGTTCTTCGATACATGTAGGAGCTTCGTATGAGCTATGCATAAAATTTTCGAGCACAAGGAAGGATTTTTCAGGGAAAAGGTTAGGGTGCAGCTCAAGAGGATTCTAACTCATTGAGCTCATGGAATTGTGGAGAGGGATTTGGATTGAGAACTGGTTGTCACCTAATGAGAGTTGACATGTCTACCGGCGGCCAAAACTTGTGGGAGGAAATAATAAAGTAATAGATTTTAGGCCAATGTCAAATAAGCTAAACCTTGACAGCTGGATTTTAGCTGCATCAATTGACGAAGGTCAAAAGTTGAGTTTATCTACCAATATCTCAAAACTAGAGTTTAATGGCTACGTCACAAAAAATTTGAAGTTTTTTATAATGATTTTTCCTTCGAAGATATGAAAAAAATTTGTTTTGTGATGTAGTTTTTTAGACAAAAGGTTCAATAATTTATATGGTCGCCGCCCCTATTGAAAAGTGATATTTGACTTGGCTTTGGCTTTAACAGTTCGTAGGATTTAGGTGTGATCTCATCATAACTTGTATTATTTAAAAAGTAGTGAAAGATTAATGCAGTTTAGATTGACAAAATAACCTTTAATCAAGCGCGATACAGACTGCTTGTAAGTTGAAGCGGTTTAAGGCCAAGTCAAATGTAAAGAGCAATTCTGATGCACGAACCTTCTGTCTATGTAGGATTTCGAAAAAAAACGAATCACAAGAGCTTATAATATGTAGTTTTGCTTTTTATTTTTGTAAAAGGCTGTTTTTATATCTTGAACCGAAGTTCACGCACGCAATAACAACTTTTACCGTCGAAGGCTCCTTGGCCACGCCAAATATCATTTCTCAAAATTTCTTGCCACTGGACAGTAAGTGACGTTGACTGAGAGAGTATTGCTAAATGAAGACGAACATGACTTACTTTTCCACCATTTAAATTTCATTCCTGCCTCCCTAACTCTCCCCATAATTCTTCATTTCTCGGTTTTTCCTTCTAGCGTTCATTCTCCTAGTTCTCTCTCTCTCTCTCTCTCTCTCTCTCTCTCTCTCTCTCTCTCTCTCTCTCTCTGTCTCTTGATTTATATTGCTTTTGTTCTGTTCAGAAGATCCGAGAGCAGAGAAAACGGTGTAAATGAAGGTGAGATTTCTTCATCCTTCTCTTTTCTCTCTACGAATCTTATCCTGTCTCTGATGGAAATTAGATGGATGGTTTTGATGTGTTTCTGTCGGTTCTGTTCTTGTTGTGGGGTTTTTGAGAATATGAATCTTGTGGGTCTCTGTTTAAACTTTCTATTTCTCAGGGTATGTTCTGAATTCTTCATGGCTGCTACTTTTGTTTGCGGTTTCTTGTTTCTCCTTCTCTTTTTGGGGCCTTGGAGGCATCATGATTCTGTTTCCTCTTTTTCCTTTTCCTTTTCCTTTGCTCTGTGGTTTTGGATGCATGACTTTGATCCAGAATCCCAAACAGGTTTGATTTATTTGGATTCATCTTCCCTTTCTGGGTTTCTGTTTATGGTTTCGTTAGATGGGAGATTAGTTCTGTTTATTCTCTTAACTCCATAATTTAAAAGCCTGATTCTTGTTGGGTTGCTTTTTCCTTTTGATGTAATGATCATTTGATGTTTGTTTCTGATTGGGTTTTTGCTGTCCACGTTCACTGCAGAAGGTGATTTTGAAGTTGGATTTACATGATGACAAAGCCAAGCAGAAGGCTTTGAAGGCCGTATCCAGCCTTTCAGGTATTTCTCTCAGAGAACTATTCCTTACCGGAAAATCTAGATAGAGATTGCTAAATTACTCGCTGTTGCTTTCATCTCTCTAATTCTGTAGGGATCGATTCCATCGCCATGGATATGAAAGAGAAGAAATTGACTGTGACTGGAGACGTGGATCCTGTCGATGTGGTGAGTAAATTGAGGAAACTCTGGCATACAGAGATCGTCTCTGTGGGGCCAGCAAAAGAGCCTGAAAAGAAGAAGGAAGAGCCCAAGAAAGAAGAATCCAAGAAGGAAGAAGAGAAGAAGAAAGATCCGAATGAACATATAGCAGAACTTGTAAAGGCTTACAAGGCCTATAATCCCCATATGACTACACATTACTATGTCCAGAGTGTAGAAGAGAATCCAAATGCTTGTGTTATATGTTAAACAAATTTAGAAAAGAAGAAGAAGAATCTATCTGTCATAGTATTGAGCTTTCACGACTATCCGATTTATTTGGACGGACCGAGTCGTTCGCAAGAACAGAGAAGCTACCATGTACAGTCTAGGCTGGATTGAAATTATGTTTCTGTTCTAGGGAAATGCATAGAGAGAATAAATCTCTTTACTGGGAAAAATCCTTTTTGTAACCATTATTTGATTATGATATATGAGTATTAGGAAAAGGAATTGAAACTAAAATCTGCAAGAAGAGCTCCTCTAATGCTTCATTCATTGGGGAAACTGTCATGGAAAATCATTAAACTGGCAATAGGTGAGTTGGGTTCACCGACTGTGGGTACTTAGTCACATGTATCCATTGGCTTTTGGTAGGAATGGTTGATTATACCTAGCTAGTGAACTTCATCTTGATATCTTGGTTTGTGGGCTCCTGCATGAACCACTGTTTAGTGCTCCTCTATTCCATGTTTTTCCTTGCCGTTTCTTCTATTCTCTGTTAGTGGAGACTAGGAAGCTTTTGGAAAGATTATTGAAGTGATATGGCTTTTGTTGTGGAAAACATGGTGCAAGTTGGCAAGATTCTCTATGTGACAGAGTCTAAAACAGGCAGTCATTTCATTCATGGACACTGAGAAGCAGGCCCCAACCTACCTCCGTAAAATCCAAGGCCTAATTGATTTGTTTTTGCAGGATCTTGGTGCAGTTGGACTTCTGTGTTTGTGGCAATTGCATCATGCAGCCACCAAATCCAAATTTGGGTGGAAGGGCAGATTTAAGATGACTTTGCAGACAATGGATGTGCCAAAAGAATATTCATTTTAGATTAAAATCGTGGTCTCCACCTACTTAGTGCAAGAAGTAGATTGATAGTGTTTGGTCTAAGCCTGTAAGGTGTCGGTTGACTTGACTAGCTATTGTACCAGCCCCGTAATTAGGCGTAGGAGTGCTTTCTGACCGGCATGGCATCCAGCATAGTTGCAAGGTGGCCTTGTACCCTAACCAGAGGTTGCTGGTTTAAGTAAGCCCAACTTTCACAAGGAAAAATATTTTTTGGTGCTTGAGATGAGATGATCTGACATAATATGAACCATATCACTGCTAGTGGTGCTTGACCTGAGATGAGATGAAATAGTATCTCCTCATCTCACTGTTCGTGGTGCCTGAGATGAACTAAGATGAAAATCGTCTCATCTTAACTCACAGTTAACTTAAAGTTACAGACATCTCACTTAAAGTCATGTCAAATTTAGCCATCTTAAGTAAGTCAAGTCATCTTACGCTAGATCTCATATCATCTCATCTCAAGTCAGCTGTCGTGGAAAGAACCACTAACAGCAATAGAAGGTATATTTGGAGAATGTTAACTTTTACTACTTTGTTTGGTAAAAAGGCGAGCAGATTGTGCCCACTAATCTTTATTTAGCTAATCATTGCTGTTAGATCGTATGATGGGTCTCCCTTTGGTTGATCGTGCTGTTCGTCGTATTCCTGCAACTGTTCATATGTGAGGAGGGCAAAAATAGGCTGCGGACCATTGCTTTTAGAAAGTTTCTAACCTTTTGCATACTATGATCACAAGTATTCTTTTCAGCAGATAAAATAATCCAATCCGCACGTCTTGAGTTCCATGAAATCCAAAGTTAGAGAAATGTCAGCTACTGTTGATGACCAGCATCCTAGTTTTGCACATATGGCTAGAGTAGAAAGAAAGGCCATTTTTGGGCAATTCAATAAACATTCATCTGCAGTACCATTATTACAAATAGCCATACTTCAAATCTGATGAACGAGACAATCATAAGCCACTCCTTGTCAGTATTTTTTTATGCATTATTTTCTCTAATTAAAGTTTTGAAATAATCCAACCTACCCCAATAGAGAATATTTGCAATGTGACCTATCTAGAATGCCAAATGGTGTTTACCTGGTCACGGAGAATATAAGCCCCACATGTTTTTGCAACCGGCTGCGCAGACCCTTGAACGGCCAGATGGCCAACTTATAAAATATTATACAAGAAAGGCCGCATATCTTGAGATTTTATGATTGTCCACTAGACATGTATTTGGTCTACTGAAGAATCAGCATAGCTCCTACCAGATGGATGGTCTCCAGTAAACTATAAATGGGACTCTATCTCTCTCTCTCTCTCTCTCTCTCTCTCTCTCTCTCTCTAGAGTATTTACACGTGCCCCATCTAGTTATATTACATAAGTATAAAAAAGGGGTCCCGGTGCATGAAGCCCTTGCCAATGTAGAGTCCAGGGAAGGGGCAAACTGCAAAGGTCTACAATATGCATCCTTATCTTGCATTTTTCCAAGAGGTTATTTTCGCGCTATAAATGGAACTCTCTCTCTCTCTCTAATATTTACACATGCCCCATCTAGTTATATTACAGAAGTATAAAATAGGTGTCCTAGTGCATGAAGCCCTCGCCTATGTGGAGTCTGAGGAAGGGGCAGGCCACAAGGGTCTATAATATGCAACCTTATCTTGCATTTTTTCAAGAGGCTACTTTCATGCCTATAAATGGGACTCTCTCTCTCTCTCTCTCTCTCTCTCTCTCTCTCTCTCTCTCTCTCTCTCTCTAGTATTTACACGTGCCCCATCTAGTTATATTACAGAAGTGTAAAATAGGTGTCCTATTGCATAAAGCTCTTGCCTATGTAGAGTCCAGGGAAGGGGCAAACCACAAAGGTCTATGATAAGCAGCCTTATCTTGTATTTTTGCAAGAGACAGTTTTCACTCCTTGAACTAGTAATCTCAAGGTCACACGACAACAACTTTACTGTTGCGCCGACATTTCCTCGTAGTAGAGAAGTATCTTTGACATATATGTTAGAAGAGAGTATCCAATCAGAAAAGGGTCTCCTTCCATGTTGGAGGACGTTGGATACTTGTATTTTTAACAGTTGTCACCGCATGAGTCATATGGCACTATGGCTAAGGATTGAAAGATGATGCAATTCCAACAGTATGAAGGTTAGCGGATAAGTATGCCTAACTTCATTGTTACATGGCACGATTAGTGCCTCAATTTGTTTAGTTGCACATAGAGTTGTTCGCATTCGCCATATGTGTGTTGGCAGCACACTGGACCTTTACTTTTATAAGTGGATTCAATTTAACAAATGTTGGTTTTTGGAGCCAAGCCAAAAATAGTTGACTGTCCTTATACTGGACGGATCATGATCTTAGAGGAAGAGTGACCGACGCTTTGTGTCTTCATCTTAGCATGACGAGGGTGCCATGGATTATTATTACCCTTTTATTTATTCTAACAAAGGCATACTTGACTAAGGTGCAAACGTTAAACAAACTGCCCCCAACATATAGGGACCCATTTGTAAGGTATTTAGTTTCTTATGGTAAATGTTTCCACAAGAAAAGGTTGAAAGAAAAATTCACAAGCTACAACTGTGCTTATTCTTCTTTTCCAAGAAAACAAATCTTTATAAAAATTTTGTATGCAATGTTTTAGAGAAAATAATTGTTTTTTACCACTCTTGTAAAGGCTCAGGCACATAGACATGCACAAGAGAGAGACAGTAGTTATTTAGTGAAAAATTAGTACAGAGAAAATAGGAAGAGGAGACTGTTTCCTTTAGTTTTCAAACCACTTTAGGAGGGACGATTTTTTTTTTTTCTCTTTTTAAGTAAAGCAAAGAAACACGCACCCATGCATAGTCTTGAGCCGCAGTCATATAGGTGAGAGACTACTCCTTGCACACTGCACTATGACCAAAGCAAAATATTAAATGTCATGCTATCCAATTTTGAAATTTATGTTGAAATGTCCTCAACAAGCAGGAGAAAGTACCACCTCAAATCTACAGCCATGTGTAACTGAGATGAACACCTTGTAGTTTTTGGCTAACTGTCTTAGACAACTTTCTTTTCTTTCTTTTTTTCCTTTCTTTGAGGACTTTTTGTCATTTTTATAAAAGGAAATAATGTCGTTAGTGTCATAGTCATAAAATTCTCTAAATAATTGGATTTTTTTTTTGAAAAAGCCCTGACTTTTTGCCAAATGAACCATAAGTTTTTACATTCTTCAAATTCAAAAAAAATTTCAATAAATTAACATAATTTTACCTAATAAAACTCAAATTTCAAATTCTCAAGTAATGATTATAAATCTAGTTAAAAGTTCATATAGAAAGCTTAAACTCATATATGAAACACAAAATTTTCCTTTCTTATTTTTTATTTTTTCATGAAAATTTGCCTAGTTTTACAAATATTTAGCTTACTAAGTTATTCACAAATCCAATCTTTATGCTTATGGTTAGTGCAAAGAAATGGAATTCAAACAAGTGCTTAAAATTGGCATCTTAAACCAATTGGAGTTGTCACCTTAAAGAGGGAGGACTTTCAACTATCTTATATTTTATCACACTGTAGTAACAACTCTCAAAGTAGGAGGAAGAATTCTCTTTGGTACAAAGAATTACCCTAAGACCTTCAAACTGCTTGTGGGAAGGAAATTTAGAGATGGCAAGGAGATTGTATTAGGCATTGGTAAGGCTTGTGGTCTAAGGGAACAAGTCCCATCAATTTATGAACATGTAGTACTTGCTAGTGGAAGTTTCCTATATAACAACCCTCAATTTTGAGTTCCTTTTCATACATTTTTATTACATTTTAATTAGAATTAAATAATATCAAAATTAAATTTCATAAAAGTGACTCCCTTGAAAACTCAAAATTTAACTTGAAACTATTAAATTGGGAATGTATGCGTCGAGACAATTCAAATAACACAAAGAACACTAAAATCGGAGTTCTAATGGAGAAGTTATGATAATTTGAATATGAGAATATTTTAGTAAAAAATAGATATTTACTTAAAGGGAGGGGTCGTTTTGATAATAGCATCCCCCTCCTTTAAGACAGGTGACAGTTGAAGTCGATTGTTACCTGACGTCGACGTCGATAGAAACAAAAACGATGAGAGAGAAAGAGGGAGAGAAGGAAAAGGAAGAAGGGGAAATAGAAGAGAGGAAAGGGAGGAAGGAGAGAGCGCAAAAGAGGATGGCTACTGGAAAATAGCAATTGATGTCGGCTAGGAGAGAAAAGTAGAGGGAGATGGAGTGTGGGGGAGATGTGGGTTGTCGGAGAAAATGGCAGCTCATCGTGGAGAAATAACTAAGACCCACCATCCATCTCATCGATCTAGCTACATCTTGCAAAAAAAGTCAATGGCTAAACCTCGCCCAAGACAGCGAACTCATTGAAGAAAATGATGTCTTAGATCAATTATTTGAACTATTCATCTTCATCAGTAATAAGAGGAGAACAAAGTCCCAAGCCACCTTGATTTGACGACATCTTGCCAAAAAATTTAAAGAGAGAATGTGATACAAGTAGGTAACTTACCAAAAAATTGAGGGATAGACTGAACTATCTTAACCATTAATCATGTTCCTCTAGACATTCTGAACAAGAACCATCTTTTTGTTCATTGATCGAAGAAGATTCAACCATCAATCATGATCAAAACCTCGATCAGACATCAAATCATCTAATTTGTGACCGATTTGACCATCCATCATGATCTGAACTGTTGCTGTGATTCACTTGATGCATAGATCAAGATACGTATCAGTGATCTTCGATTTTGAGCGCAGTTGAGGAATTTGGCTATCTTGATCAACGATTGAGATCAAGTGAGGATACATGTATGAAATTGTATCCAATTCGATGATCTACACCATTCAAATGATTCTTTAAGATTAATTGATTAGATTACTAACATATTCTTTGATTTAGGTTAATCAGGTGAAAGATTGAGGTCAGATTGGTACGAATAGCCTAGATCATATACCTTTGAGACGATTAATCGATGATCCATAAACACGGATAGCCAAATATCATTTAGATTTACCTACACCAGGTAAGATTCTCATCCTAACCATTTAATTTCATGGATTTAGCTATATTAGCTAAAATTGATTATGATTTTCATTTAAGTGTGCCTGATTAGTTGAGTGAGTGATGAATTACCTAGAATTAACCTAATATGAGTATGATAATTCAAGATTAAATTATAAATTGGAGTAAGAAATGAATTTGATAGTTATTGTAGACCTAGTTTGGCTTCATATAGATTATTAACCACTCGGGGGCCCTAGCTTGAGATCTCATGACTGTGAACTATTAGATCGTGTTGAAACACAGTGGTCGAGAATTGAAAATATAATTTTTGTTTTATAACTAAGAATCCAAATCAGATGAATAACTTGGATTCTAAATTAGACCTAAATGTGATGGGTATCTAGGTAATGGGCCTAAGGTGGACTGAATTCTAGTGTTGAGTCTGATTATGACTTGAGAGGTACAAATAAGTGGTTCTTCGTTTAAAATAGGTGATGACATTTAATATTTACATATTTTCTACAAAAATCATGGATTATAAGCATACAAATTCTATATTTATCAATGATTATGATGCATACTTATTGTTATGTCATAACCTCATTGAAATTATTGACCAGCATGTGTACCTTTCATATATGTATGATCACCTTGAGATTGATTTTTCCATAGATGTATGATTTTTATTGTATATTGAGACAATCGAATGATTTGCTTTACCGCTGATATTTAATTGTGGACCTGCTAAGGAGGCTTGGTGGCTAGTCCTAAAGAGACTAACCTTGTGATAAGAGTAGTGCCCTGAGATGGTGAGCCACTGATGCTCATGTGTTTTGTGCATAAGATATTTTCTCTTCATTTCTTGATTTTGAGATATTAAGCTATTTTCATGAATTTTTGGATTTTTGAGAGGTATTTATACCTGGTAGACACTATACTAGGAGGGACGTAAGGTTGACGAATCGCCCTCTGACTTTGTGATATGCTAGATACTCACCCCATAAATGGGCAAACCTTATAGGGAGTGGTATCGTGGGTAGTCCACACTACGTGTTTGACCCTCCATTAGAGGAGGACATTTAGTCTCCCATTCTAGTGTTAATGGGAAGCGGCAATTGGTAGACCAAAGAGTTGGTTATCACTATAGCATAGCAATCCATATGGTTTGTTTTATGCTTTCATATTGCATTATGAGCACACCAAGATACACATATCCTATCTACCCATGGCGTGATGACGCTTGGAGGAGTAGTATAACTACTCCTGGCCAGAGATTTAAGTGTATGAGATACTCGTGAGACCTATGTGTGAGGTTGACCTTGTTGATGACGTGCATAACTTTTAATGATCTACATTGGTGCTATTCATTTGAGATATTCTTCGACGCTTCAATGCTCTACATTGATATTATTCATTTAAGATATTCTTCATCACTGATGTTATTCATTTGAGATATTCTTTGTTACAATGTTATTCATTTGAGATATTGTTCAAGCTTTTGACGCTCTACATTGATGCTATTCATTTAAGATATTCTTTGAGCTTTTAACGCTCTGCATTGATATTATTCATTTGAGATATTCTTTGAGCTTTTGATGCTTTGCATTGATGTAGTTTTAGCATATTTATGAGCCTTGGAAGCTTAGTTGATCTGACACATTTTTAGACATACAAATAGCATGAATTGCACTGATTGAGATACATATTTTTAGAAATGTGTAGATGGTATGGTTTCATTGCACTGTTTCTAGCAATTTTATGAGTTTTGATGTCTTGGTGTAATAGCCCAAAATTTTTAAATTTGAAAAAATACGTAATTTTGAAAGAAAAAAAGGGTAAAAGGGTAAATACAAGTGGGGCCCACTTACAGGGTGCGGGACCCACGAATGAGGCTATAAAAGCCGGCCATGTCTTTTCATGTGGCCAAACCTCCCCTCTCAGTTCCTATGTCACCAACGATAGATCACCGGCGATTGCTACTTTTCCGGCAAGAGCGCCTTTTTCCACTTGCTGGAGCGTGCGCAACATATTTCGGCTATAATCGACTAGCCTGATTTGAGGTAAGCCTCATCCCCTTACCCACGTTCTCCATTCCAATATGGAGCATAGTTTTTATGAGTTTTTAACGCAAAAAACGACGTGAAAAGTCATTTTTTCAGCAACTACGAATTTTACTATTTTTGCAAAACTAACCCAATGAAACGGTGTTAGATGGATGATCTGAACTATTCATCTTGTGCACGGTAATATGAAGAACAAAACCATGAGTTTTCATGATGATTGAACAGTTAGGGATGACGAAAAACTCAGAAAATAGTAACGGGAATTTTTTTAGAAAAGTGATAAAAATCATGTAAAAACACTGGATAGCAATAAAAGTTGTTGAAAAGATGCTTAAAAACAAGATTTACGTGAAAAGTTGAGTGAAACGGTGCAAAAATTGTACCATTTGGACACCTGAACGTCGCCAATGGCAACCGGAGTTCGGCTGTCGTTTCTGGTGATGGTGGCCAGCCAATCGTTGTCCCTGGGTGACGGCACCTGGCAGCGGCAGCTCAATGGGCATTGGCCGCACGCAGGGCACATCGGGTGGCGAATGCACGCACTGATGTGCACAAACACATACATGACACGTAACCCACATCGGCATGTGCCGATACGCAATGCGGGTGCAACACATGGCGCAACCAATGCGCGCGACACTGGGCTACACGTAGGCAACGCACGTGCCCAGTGCATGCGAATGCACATGCACGTAAGCGAAAGACACAAGCATGCAATGCAATGCTGTGCAGTGTGGTGGCGCGGCTTTTTCTGGATTTTTTGGGTTTTCTGACCTGTTAATTTACAAAAACTTGATTTTTAGGAACTACAGAGGTCCAAATTGCAATTCGAAAGGGGCATTACGATCGTATCAATGGCATGGACCTAGAGTTGATGTGAAAATCTAGATATGAGCACTTTTTAAATAGTTCAACTACTAAATACTATTAGATTACCTACATCAGGCTAACCAATATATGATCAGGCCTTAGACCTTGATGGTATACATCTAATATGAGATGTTCTACGGGATTAGGGGGATAGATCTTATTGAATTGCTAAGTGATAAATGAATTATGATGTAACAGGTACGTCAGATCACGCGACATGACATTGCCCACGTGCCTAATTAGAACACTGCAATTATCGAGGTAGGTGATTTCATTCAAATTACTTCGTGATTTCAGTAATCATG
The DNA here is from genome assembly GCA_035236585.1 of Warburgia ugandensis. Lineage (NCBI taxonomy): Eukaryota > Viridiplantae > Streptophyta > Magnoliopsida > Canellales > Canellaceae > Warburgia > Warburgia ugandensis. The sequence continues at coordinate 35,891,299 of CP141139.1, forward strand.
ACTTGTTCTCTAAAGTTTTTGAGGCATGTGTTTTATGTCTTCTCATGTTCACATAAATAGGTCCCTACTTTCTTGTTGTAGCATGACATTCCATTTTTGCGAATAACCATGTTCACATATGATGTACTATTTTTATCAGAGGCTTTGATCGTACTTATTGAGATTATTTATAGAGTCTTTACATGATTTACATCTTGTTGATGATTTATGACTAGTGCTTCTGCCTGGTGGGTACTATACTAGGAGGGTTGTAGAGTTGGACACTCGCCCTCAGACTTTGTGGTGATGATGATGATGATGATGATGATGATTAGACACCACCGTTGAGTAGTACATGGCCAAGTACGTAGGTGGTGGTATCATGGGTAGTCCTGCCTACGGATTTGTTCTTCCCATGGGGATGGAGAAAATATCCCATTTGAGTGTCGACAGGAGCGGCAGTGGTTCAAATCTTGATGGGGTTGCCACTACAACATAGTAGCCCATACAATTATTTTGCATGCTCATATGGATTTATATGTTAGGGTCAACCGGGGCAAGCCGGGCTTAGGCCATGAGGGATTCTGGGGGCTGATGCGGGTTGCACGGGAGGGACCCAGAGTTGGTATGATTACGCATTATCAGTGATTTAATGTCTTGGGACACTTTTGGTATTGTTTTGATACAATGTCTTATTTATCATGATTTGTATGCATATTATTCTGTGAACATAGACTTGTATTATTTTGATAGACGCACATCTGTATTTTTATCATGCCTTGCATGCCATCCTGATTTGAATTAATACCTATTTTGTGAAGGTTTATAATTATGAGCATTTGATTATTTGACGTGTCTTATATATGTTTATTTCATGAGAATCACCATGTGAATTTTATTAAGCTTTAATTGAGAGTAATCACCTACACAAGCATAGCTTGTTGAGGCATTGCTTTGTTTTGCAATGCCTCATATTTGGAGCATGATAGCTGGAAAGAGAAGCGAGTGGAGTAGCATTGATTTGGCTGAGGACCTGAGGACTATCCCCCTTTCGTATTTGGAGACAGATTAGTGTATATATCATAGACTTGTATTAAACCTTTGGAATTTTACTTGGATATATATATATATATATTTGGATAGATTGGACCAATACTATGGTGTAATGAATGTTTAATTATAGATGTAGTTGTTGTAGTGATCATGGATGGAACCTGGTGGCTTTTCGGCTTGATTTATTTTTGTTTTTACTCAGCTTATGTATTTATCGTGGTTTTAAATATAGCATGCTCAGGATATTCAAATTTGATTTTATTTATTATTGCAGTGTAGAATGTGGTTGGCCCTGAGGTTTTCACTTCCTATTAAATCTTTTAAAACTGTGCAAAAATTTATAGATTTTGAGTTTTCACTTTTAGGGATCCCATCTATTTTTAAAAAATTTATTATTATTATTATTATTTTGAGAAAAAGGTTTATAAAAACCCGGGGTGTCACACTTGGCTATTACATGTTGGTTTTGTTGGTTTTGCATGCTATTTATGCTCTACTTTGTCACCATTTGTTCTCATTATCGATATCATATTAGAGTTGTTTTCTACGGAAAAGTTATTATTGTAGGTCTTGAGATTTGATCATTTAAACTATTCATTATATGTTAAATATCTTGTGAATTTATTGTTATTCTCGTCACCTACACAGGCATAGCTTCCTAAGGCAATACGATTGATAAGTATCTAATTTTGCATAAAAATTACCCAATTAATAGTCTATGTCTTATAAATTATAGGTGTTATTCTAGAATTTTTTTAGAATGCATAACACATGCATTTTTGAATTTATGATCTAAAAGTTTGATATTTTGAAGGTTTAGAACCTAATTCAGAGTAAGTATGTGATTTATCATAAATTTCTAGATATTAATAAGTGTTTTTTATCTTTTGTAAGTGTTAAAAGAACAATTCAAAGGCCAAGGTCGCTTTAGAGAAGAAATCAAGCCATGTAAACCACCTCAACCACATAAGCCATATTAGGAGAAATCAAACCAAATAAGCCATGAAGTAAAAAAAGCAAGCCACTAAGCTAGAAGCTATCAAAGGAATCCATGGAAGCCATTTAAGCTAAGTCAATATAGGTCCACATGTTTTGGTAGCTTTCTAAGCAATTTTCCATTTGAAGAAAACATGTTTTTAAGAGAAAAAATAGGAAGAAAGGTTGACTTGTCAACAAGGGTGGGTGGCATGCACATGTGGACCAATTAGAGAAAAGACCACATTCCTTAGACTTTCGTTTTCTCTCTCTTTCTAATTCCCTTCCACCCACCTTCCTAATTTTCCACTTTTCTTTCACACTTTCCTAGGGTCCTACTTCCAATTCCCTTATTCTATCTTATCTCTTTCTCATTCTTATCTCTCTTTTCTATCTTCCTAGGATAGAATCTTATCAAATCATATTACTTGGGAAGGAGGAGATCACCTATAAATAGAACACCATCTTCATCATCTCCTCAAGAAAGAAGTTTGTGCCTCCCTCCTCGGAGGATAGTTCTCCACGCCTATTTCTACCTCCACCATGCCTCACTCTAAGCTTCTCAATGCATCTTCCTTTGAGGTTTTGCACACCATCTTCAATATCTTTTCATGCCTTCTTCCTTTTGGGTTTCAACACATCTTCAACGCAAGTTTACCTTTAGATTTTCATGCTTCTTCGCTTCTTCCTTTACACATTTTGTTACACCTTTCCTTTGGTTTTTACCTTATTATTTTTCATCTAATGTTGAGCTTTAGATCATTGCATCCTAAGGTCATCAATCTCTTGTAGTGATAGCTAAGAGATGGTGTCCTTTTGATCAAGTTTGTTGTTATTTGTTCTTCTTTTAGCTCTTAGGATTTTGGTTCTCCATCTTGCTTTCATTCTCTAATGCAATTCTCCCCCTTGGTTCACACGCATGGCCCTTGTTGGATAGTATTCAACTTGAGATTGAAATTAAGAATTAATATTTAGTTGTTTATGTTTCATGCGCATGATGCTTGTAACTCTTTACATTCAAAGAATGAGATTTGATTCTATGCCCACTCTTCCTTCCATGTTCCCAATGCATTTTCTCTTTAATGCTTGTTTTGATTTGGTTTGATTGAATGTTCAGTTTAGTCATTCTTTGATTACGTTTAAGCTATATTTAATTTCATTATTCATGCTTAAGTTTAGTTACATCCTTAAGTTAGGTCTTAGTTTAAGAAGTTTCTAAATTCTAGTTTTGATTTCATGTTTCTAGTTTTGATCTTGAATACATGCTAGTTTTAGATAGTTTCCATAGAGTTAAGTTAATTTCATGCATATTTAAATTTCCAAGTTGTTTTAATTCCTTGGTTAGGTCTCATTCCATCTCTTTTGTCTAGGATAATAAATCTAAGCAAGATCCAATTACATAAAAAAAAGAATTGTGAGATTTCTCATGGGATTGATCTCGCAACATATAATTACTACATTGATTGGTGCATTTGTGAGTATATTTAAAGCTACACCAACAATGTTTTGCGATGCTTTAGATACAGAGAGAGGCATCAGGTAAGGCAAGCAGACTGAAAACCAGTGAGGGTGTTGGCGGCCTTCATTGTTAAATCCATGGTTTTATGGGTCATATGACTCCCGGATTTTTGAAATGAGTATTTTTCATTTGAAATATTTATTTTTACTAGATTTTAAAAATAAAATTTTTAATCAAGGATCCCAACTTTTGAAAAATATTGTATTTATATGACATGTAAAACTTGGAGTGTCACATCATACCATTCTCAAATTGGTTGTCCCCATATGATTATCATAAGGCAATTTTCGAAATGTTCCATACCTAAAAATCTTTAGAAGGTTGTTTTAGAAAATTTGTTTCAACACCAAAGGCTTCTAGTGCAGTAGTGCAAGGAGTCTCTCACCTAGGTAACCAGGGTTCAAAACTATGCATGGTTGTCTCTCTAACTCTATCAAATTAGATTAAATAATTAATGAGCTTTCTTTTACATAAACCTCAAAGTGCTCAGTCCAAAGATGGAAAAAGACAAGTGGATGCATTAGTATGGCCATTGGAATAACCTAATGGGTGAAGTGCCTACTCTAATTTCATAATATTCACCTACACATTATTCTTTGATTATCCACTATTCAAACAATCTCAACTCACATGTACCTTGACTTTACCAAGTTTTCTATTATCTTCATTTCAACAAAATAATTTCCCACTCTTTTGTAAACATCTTAATTCATGGAAACCAATCTTGTCTTAGTAGAACCCCTATATATAGATCCCTTATGGATCTCTCCACAAAAATTTCAACGACATCAAATGAAGGATAATACAATTTACACTATGAACACAATTTACATAGAAACATAATACAAATGAGAGACATTTGTTCTTTGATCAAGGCTATTTGTCTATATTTGATAATAATAAAAAAAGGCACTACACTAAAGCACAATGGTGTAAGGAGTATCTCCCCTAGGGTGCTTAGGATTTGAGGCTATGCATGAGCATATGTGTCAAACTTTGAAAAAGAACAAAGAGAGAAAGAAAAGAAAAGGCACAAGAGGCATTACCATCTGATGTAGACACTTGAATTATTTGAGGTTAAAAACCCAAAAATGATATTGGTGGAGGATCTAGCACAAATGAGTGTTTGATCTTGACCACACCAAAGCCTCCTAGTGCTATGGTTCAAGGATAGGTCTCTCACTCAAATGACCAAGATTAGAGATTGTGCATGGATGTGTCTCTAACTCTCAAAAAATAAAATAAAATAAAATTTATCACAACCAAATTGAACCAATTATGGATGTCTTATGCCATTTTTTTTTTGCTGCATAGTGCTTTAGGTTTAGTGATGTCTATGAGATTTTTTCTTGAGAATTTAGAAGATTTTTTATGGGTTGTTAGATGATGCTTGAAACACTAGAGCTAAGAATGCTAATGTGGGCTACTTTTTTAGCACCAAATAGTTACTACATATGCATCTGATGTTGATTGGCCATGTACCGCAAGTCTCCACTAAGGAATGGTGCAATAAAGAAATAAGTAAATGTATAACCAACTATGCTAGATTAAGAAACCTTTAATGGGTAATTGGATCACCCTGATATGGTTATGCCAATGAATTCACCACCATTCAATAAAAAAATTACATTAAATTAAATTAAAAGGATACCACAACTTTATCTACTCGTCCTCTCATCATTAGAAAAAATAGGTTTAGTTAGTATCCAAAAGAAATCTATAGTGATTTCTTCCTCAAGAATTATATGTATCATTTAAGAAAAATTTCCTCAAACTTCCCCAATCTAGTGGGATTTCAGTAGCTCAAGGTCCTTTTGAGTGGCTGGTATGAATTGAAAACTATAGATCATGATGAATTATAAAGAAAGGTACATAGAAGAATGCACTTAGATACAAAAGTCATAGTCACAAAATTAGAATTTGGGAATAAATTAGTAAGGCAAATATTTGAAAAGTTCAACAAACATTCATTAAAAGTATGGGGAAATTGTGTTTTTCATTGATTTATTTAAGATTTTTAAATGAGTTTTAACTAAAATTACAAATAATTTTTGAGAATTTGGCAAATGATTTGTGAATTTTGAGTTTATTGGTGTTCATTTCTTGAAATTTTCTTTAAATTGAAAAATATAAAAACTTTTGAATCATTCAAGAAATTGTCAACATAAAAAAAGTGAGACTTCTTTAAAAAAAATTCAATCATTTAGAGAAGTTTGTGACTATGACAAAAAATTACAGCATATCTCTCAAAATCCATGGCTTCAACTGTAATACATATAAATATTGTTGGCCTACTTTCTATCAATATAGGCTTTTAAGTTGAATGGTAAAACAACATGGTATTAGAGTTTTATTTACCAAACCATATGCAAGAGCCCAAAATAGGCCTTTTCAATGAGGGTGTGTTAGATACATAAATATTGTTAGCCATTTTCGAGGCATTTGGAGAGAGGGTCAAATAAATTGTGTCATGATTTCATATGTTGAGTCAAAATGACTCCAAGTTTAATCAATTCTCTTACGCTATCATTTTTTAGATGAAATTAGTCACATTTACCATTATAGCGTTCACTATATGCCTTAGTAATGGCATCATTGTTGTCATATCAAATAGTAATAGTAGGAACTAGGTTTAGCCACGTAGGTACGTCTACCAAGAGGTTTCTTAGCCATTCTACTTTCTCTCCATTAGAAGCCAAAGCAATAAACTCATATTTCATTATGGAATGAGTAGTACATGTCTGTTTCTTTAACTTCCATGCAATTGCACCACCATGCAAAGCAAAAATCTAAGTAGAGATCGATTTCAAACTATTAGGGACCACGTTCTTGGTTGCATTACTATAACCTTTCAAAACATTTACTTCTTTGCCATTGTGCAAATCATAATGTAGAGTCTTCTTGAGATACTACATCACTCACACTACTGCTTTCTAATGTGCTTTGCTAGAATTACCTATATACTAGCTTAATTTACCAACTACAAAGGCAATATTTGGTCATGTACATGTCACTACATACTTCAAGCTGCCAATTACACTCGATCTCTTCAATTAATCAATTAAGTTTCCATCATTTTTTAATAACTTGACATTAGAGTCACACTGAGCATTCATAGGTTTGCAGTAAAACTAATCAAATCGGCAAAGTACTTTCTCAATGTAACTGGACTATGTAATAACTAGTACAACCTTCTTTTTGATGATCTTGATCTTTAGAATTACATCAGCTTTACCAAGATCATTCATATCAACATTTGATGATAGAAACTACTTTGTGTTAACAATACTTTGTTGGTCTATGCCAAATATGTGAATGTTATCCACACAGAGGTAGATGATAATTCCTCTATTACCAGAAAACTTACTATATACACAAATATCACAATTACTAGGTATGTAACTGTTAGAGATGAGAACCTTTTAATATTCTCATGCCACTGTTAAGAGCTTATTTACGTTATACAAAGTCTTAAGCAATCTGCATAATTTGTGCTCTTGTCCTACCATAACATAACCTCTATATTATTGCATGAAAATTTCTTCATCCTAATCTCCATTCAGTAAAGGCTATTTTAACATCTATCTAAACTATTAGCAAGTTGTGTATAACAGTAAAAGCAATAAACAATTTAATAATAGAAACTCAAGCAATTGTAGCATGTGTCAAAATAATCAACACATTCTTTTTGTTGAAATCTCTTAGCCACAATTCTAGTTTTATACTTGTCAAATATACGATCATCCCTCATCTTTTTCTACAAGACCCATTTGCAATCAATTGCTTTGCACCCTGGTGGCAAATCATCTAACACCCATATTTTGTTATTATAAATAGAATGCATTTCATTATATGTGGCTTCTTTTCAAAACACTGCATGATGTCTAGTCATTGCTTTAGTGACTATGACAAGATCAGTTTCAATCATATAGATTTCAAACTTAAAACCAAAGTCTTTTTCTTTTCTTCATCTTGTACTTCTTCCAATTTCAATAACATCAATATGTGCAAAATTCAACCTCTTAGAGGATTAAGGAATGTCTTTTCCTTCATTTTGACTAAATTCTAAAGGAGTCCTTATATTGGATGAAGGAAATACTTCTTATTCATTTTGACCAGTTTTGAAAGGAAATGAACACTTGACAAAACTAACATTAATACCTTCTACAATAGCACGCAGATGTGGAGTTTTCAAATTCATCAATTTGTAGGCTTTGCTCACCATAAAGTAACCAATAAACCATAGTCAATTCTTTGATATCCAACTTTGTAATCTTTGTATCCTGGTACTATAAAATAAGCAAGACAACTCCAAACTTTCAAGTACTTAAGATTAGGTTTTTTGCCTTTCGACAACTCATAAGGAGTAGTTTCAAATTTGCTATATGAAACTTTGTCCAAAATGTGGCAAGGAAAGGGTAGAGCTTCACCCCAAAAGCTTGTGGACAATTCAAAACTAGTAAGCAAGGAATTTCCCAATGTCAAAAAGTGTTCTATTCTTCCTTTCAGCTACACTATTCTGTTGAGGTGTGTATGGAGAATATAATTCTTGAACAAATGCGACTTCTTCATAGAACAATGAAATTTTATTGAATATATATTCTCTACCTTGATTAGAGCTCAAAGTCTTAATCTTGACACTGTGAATGTTCTCAACTTCAACCTTGTGAGCTTTAAATTACTCAAATACTTCATTTCTATTGTGAAGAAGGAAAACATAAGCATATCTTAAGTAATCATCAATAAAGGTTATGAAATACCTTTTCCCATCTTGTGTTTGTGTATTCATCATCTCATAGATGTCACTATGAATCAACTCAAGTATAGAGGATTGTCATTCAACTTACTTCAATACTTTGTTTATGATTTACCACTTACTATAGATTTCATATATGTTTGTGGTGAAGCTTTCACTTTTAAAAATAAGTTGAAGTTCATCATTCTTTTGATGGATTGCAAATTCACATGTTGAAGTCTACCATGCCACATATTAAGAGAATCACTTACAATATGAGCAAAATTAGGAATTTTATTAGTAATGTTCAACTTAAACATGCCACTTGTTGAGTATCCCTTCCCCACAATAATTCCATTTTTGAAAAATAATAATCTTATCATTTTCAATCACCATTTTGAGACATGCTTGTTCAAAGCATCTTTAGAGATTAGGCTCCTATTGATGTATGGAACATGAAACACATTCTTAGAGTTAATACCTTGCAAGAAGTGAATTTAATGTCAATGTTACCTTGGCCAACTATTTTAGCCACAAAGAAATTTTGTCATTACCTCAAAATCAACTCTCACTATCCTACAAGTCTTGAATAGACTCCAATTACTAATCACATGCTAAATTGCTCCAATGTTAAGCCACTAGTCCTTATAATTAGAAACAACATTCACTTTAGTTTCATGCCTAGGAGGTCTACCATGGAAGCTATTTTCTTACTAAGACAATTGGCAGAGAAATATAGGGAGAGGAGGAAAAACTTTACATGGTCTTTATTGACTTAGAGAAAGCTTGTGATAGAGTCCTTAAGGAGTTAATATTGAGAGTGTTGGGCGAGAAAGAGGTTTTACGGGGGTACATAGACATAATTAAATATATGTATGAGGGAACGGTAATAAATGTTAAGATCCCTAGTGGCGAGACTGATGATTTTTCTGTCACATTGGTTATGGATGAGTTAACAGAATATTTACATGAGAATTCCCTGGTGCATGCTATTTGCAGATGATATAGTCTTACTTGATAAGACAATGGAGGGTGTAAACATAAAGCTAAAGTTATAGAGAGAAGCATTAGAATCTAAAGGATTTAAAATTAGCCTATCTAAGACAGAATATATGGAATGCAATTTTAGCAAGGAGAGGAGTAGGAGTGGAACACCAGTTAAGATTGATAACCAAGAACTCCTTGTAAAAGACCACCTTCAGTACTTAGGATCAATGATTCATGAGTGGAGAGATTGAGAGATTGAGAGGGAGGTTACCCAGCGAATCTAAGCAGGTTGGAACAATGGAGATGTACATCTGGAGTTTTGTATGATCGGCGGGTGCCACGCAAACTAAAAGAAAATTTCTATAGGATGGCGATAAAGCCAGCCATGCTCTATGGATTATAGTGTTGTGCAATTAAGAAACATCATGCTCATAGGATGAGAGTCTCAGAAATGAGGATGTTGAGATGGATGAGTGGTAAGACAAGACAGGATAGAATAGAATAGAATTAGAAATGAAAATATTAGAAGAAATTTAGGGGTAGCACCAATAGGTAACAAGATGAGGAAGATTAGACTTAGATGGTTTGGACATGCTCAAAGGAGACCAACAACAGCACTGGTTAGGAGTGACGCAATACAAGTAAAAGGTTCTAAAAAGACAAAGGGAATGCCCAAAAGAATGTAGATAGAAGTGGTGAGGAAAGATTTAAAAACTTTGGGACTAAATGAAGCAATGGTACTTAATAGAGAGGACTGGAGGAATAAGATTCATGTGGCCGACCCCTAATTGGGATAAGGTCTTGATGATGATGATGATGATGATGATGATGATGATGATGATGATGATATATTTTCTAATGTGTCATATAGGATTTTTATACGAGGTTTTTAATAATCTAATATGATACTAAGTATGACCTGTATCCATAAACTAACTCAATCTTTCACCCATTCTCATTTTGAAGCCTTTTTGTTGTTTCTTCCAGTTCCTTGTCTGCAAGTTCTTGGTTATCTGCTCTATTTGATATTTCTCCTTCAATGCATTCTATTAAAAAAGATGGATCATAGTGCTTGAGCAGATTTAGTGAATAGCATGTTGAGCTATTAAAACTTGTCCAGTGATCTTTATTTGCCGCATGTCTGCCCAGTTTAATCCCAAAGCTTATATTCTAGAATCTGGTCAGTCACAATTAAGCTGGAAGAGATTGGCGGAAGGAGAAGGTGAAAACTATATTGCATTCACAGGGCCCGTACCAGACTTGAATGCATGGTCAGCCGCTGTCCCTGGCCAATTAAGCTCAAATGTTGGGCAATGGAGACCTTATGAACTCGCACGAGAGATTGTTGCTTCTGATTAGATAGTGTCTAATCAAGCTTTCTACTCTAGGTAATTATATACTCCTTAAAAGTGGGATTTCAGTGACAAATTTTTAGCAAAGTCATTTTCACAGACAATTCTAAATCTTCAGGGATGAAACTTGTGATGTCCATGGATGCGAAATAGCCCCACTGAATGGAGGCATGTGGCCACAGAATTTAATTGAGGCAAGTTTACCCAACTCCTTTTGATTCTTGTTGATTTTCCTTAGTTATCTTCCTAACTGAACTTTGTCATTTTAGAAAGTTGTCAGTAGGTGTGCTAGCTCCACCATCTTGCAAGTGCAAAGCTAGCAAGTAGGCAGGTGTCAAGAAGGTTGATCATTGTCCATTAGGGCATACCATTGAAGAAGCTTTCATTGTTCATCTTTTGTAATTTCGGGAGTGTTAGTTCTGCAGTGATCCCCAGAGGGCCCTCTCAAATGTAAACTTAATTAGTGTCTTGGATGAAAAGTTCATTTTTTTTTTTTTTATCATAACCGTTGGTGGCACGAGCCCCGCAATTTGTGTTTAAAAGGAACTTCTACCCAAGGAACCTTGTTCCTAATTTTACAATTCTTTTTTACATCCCCATTTTAGGCCCAACTAATGGACAGTCCAGTGAGTCGTCACAGTTCACTTCTCTTCTGCGACAGCTTTGCATCTTCATCGCTTCTTTTTGGCAACTAGCTTATCCAGTGGGTGGCTATGGTAAGAAGCTGGTTGTACTTGTGATGGTTCTCCAAGATCTAATATTACCATTTAGGTCTACGTTGCCACAATATTGTTCTATGAAATTTTTTTGTGATATCTAAGATTTGATATTTGATATTTTTTTAGTAAAAAACAATGCATCAACCAATTAGAATGCAATAATGATGATCCTTCACTTGCTAGAAAGAAGCCTTTACTTGCCACATTGATATAAATCTTTTGATCTAAAATAAGCCTGTCATCTGAAATGATCACAACCATTGATCTATTAAGCACACACTTCTTCCATAAAAATCAGTGGAACCAAAGCCATGTGTGGAGGCCTCCTGATCGCTCATAGGATCAACCTATTCAGAGTTTTATGAGGTTTTATATACTGAAGTATTTATAGGATCCATACTTTTGGTAATCCCAACCGTTCATCACACACCACAGTTGCTTAGTGATTAGAAGATAAAAGGTTCGATCATCCAAATCTAGTCCCCTCATATACTTTTAGCGGCCAAAGTTGAACTTGAACCTTTTACCATATAAAATGACCATTGATCAAAGAGTTTGTAGATATGATCCTCCACTTAATTTTCTTTGTTTATTGATCTCCCCACCTTCACTACTATTTTATGTGAATTTTGAAGTCAGAGATTAGAGTTAGAAGACAAAATCAAGGGGCTAGATCATAGTTAGACCAGTAGATGGAGATCATGAGGAGGATGGAGATGGGTTACGTGCATGCATTGACTAGAGCTTGTAGGGATGCATGCACATTGAATGAATGTCATGGTTTGAAAGATACCTACTTCTTCTCTCTAAAAAACATGGTTTGAAGTTGTATTTTTCTCTTTCTAAAAACAATTAAAATGTATACTATAAAGAGTGGTTGGCATATTTCTTGTCACAACCCCATATCCCCAGGGCCGCGATTAGGCTTGATCAAGCCTAACGATTGGGCGAGCTAGGCCTACGTGGCCTTGCTTCTTTTTTTTTCATAATTTATATCACAGCAGAAGTGTTGAGAGAGCTAGGTGCTCTTGTCCTGTGCAAGTCACAGTTTACTAGTGAAATATTTTTCTCCTTTAACAATAGGTCCTACCGAAATTTCGGCGAAGTCTCCCTGTTTTTCGGACATTATGCATTTAACGCATGCTATGCGGTTCACCTGATAGACAATAGAGCAATCGTAATTTACTGAAGGGAGACTCAGTCTTCGTACTATCTATCATAGTGAGACATACATGATACATACGGAATCAGTGTCAAAATGAGACATAACTCGTTCTGACATTAGCACATATATACATGTATTTATATACAACTCAAAATTTAATAGCTTCAAGCAAGCTTTGTTCAACTCACTCAACGACCTTTCTCTTCTCTCGCCCGACTAGTACTGCCAAAATAACAAGGTGAGCCGCGAAGCCCGGTAAGGGAAAAGAACTAAACCCATGCATATCCGGTCATTCTCATTGCCACGCTTAAAAAACACATTCACTATAACATGAGCATGCATTTTCCATTTTAACTAGTCATATATAACATAGTTAGCATGTGCTATCAAGTAAGGCTTATGCTTATTACAGCGAGTACAGTTTTTCCCCAAATTCTAATATGACGCAACAGTCATCGCATGCAAACAAGCACACCCCATAAGGATTTCCTATTCGTGTCCAGCCACGGGACATTCAATAGATGAGTGACTAAGTCATGGACCTCATTCTAAAGTTGCATGCAAACCATAAGTGTTACATCAAACAAAGCTGCATACTCATTAATGATTTTCTCAGTAATATTAAACGTGCCTAGCATCACACCAGGATTCAATAGTCATCTCCCTCAAGGATTACCATCTTGGGCGGCCCACTATGTGTATCATCATCAAGGCAGCGAGACCCTCGATTTACCATCTTGGGTAGCGCCAAAGTCGGGTTCCCTCGTGTTTACCATCTTGGGTGGCTCCACCTTAGTCGAAATCAACCAGGCAGCCCTTTCCCTCAGGGTTTACCATCTTGGGTAACTCAATATGCCAGCTCATCCCTCAGGGTTTACCATCTTGGGCGGCTCGACCGTGATCCTAAAAGACCGAGGCAGCCCTTTCCCTCGGGAATTACCATCTTGGGAGGCTCAATACACGGACCATCCCTCGGGGTTTACCATCTTGGGCGGCTCCACCATGATTCCAAAGAACCGAGGCAGCCCTTTCCCTCGGGGTTTACGTCTTGGGAGGTTTCTCCAATACCGAGACGGTCCAATCCTCGGGATTTACCGTCTTGGGCGGCTTCACCTTAGTTGCAAGCAACCAGGTAGCCCTTTCCCTCAGGAATTACCATCTTGGAAAGCGTCATCATAGCTTACCGGGTGGCCCTCAGGGCTTACTATCTTGGGCTTGACCATTTTATAACAGTTGCATCATCACAACGGTTAAGCATAGCAAATCATACTATAACATGACCTTTTTAACAAGAAATTACAATTTCTATCATCCACTAAACCAAGGTGGCAATATATACATTTTACACATGCATAAAGTTAGTTTCAAGAGAACACAACAACAAGAATTTAAAGAATGCAAGGGTTCAGGGTCCTTACCTGTGTTTGCAGTGCGATTCACATTCCAATAACCAATGTTGCAATGTTTCCCGGTGGCTTCCATGTACCACCGCAAGCCCACAAAAGTGCTCCCCGAGATAGACACCGTGGCCGTATGGGCATTCCCTTGATAAACTCATACACCTTTTCCACCATTCTAGCTTCCCCAACGAGTCCACAATACATGCATAATGCTCACACCCTTGCTCAATTCCATACTTCCTTTTCATCTCTTCAAAAATTCTCAATCCCTCCTCTACTTTCCCAACTTATTAGACGCTGATAGTACACACATTGACAATTGCTCTCCTTGCTTTCAAGAAGTGCTTCTGACCTATTACACCCACAATGTCATCAGGAGATATATCCAACCCTGATATGGAGTCTACCATTTAGGTTTCAGAGACATCATTATTTCTGTCAACATCGCCCAACTGCAATGACCTATGCATCCTTTGTCTTCGGTTTCCTTGTCATAGTTGTTAACCTGTTCGGACTTCTATGACTATTACCAAGTGATGCTCCGGTATATGATTCACTCCTCACCCTTGAAATACCATCCTTTTCAACAACCCGTTGCTGCCCAAACCTCTTGATAAACCGGCACCACATACACCATCTTACGGAAGCAACCTAGTACCAGTTCTTGATGTGACGCATATTTCCATTGCAAGAATGTTCAACTTCTTGTAGTGAGGTATGTAGAACTGATCCTGATTTAAATATGTCTTTGCAAATGTTGAAGCCTCTATAATCTTTTCTCCGGTGATGGGTGAGAGTCGGAGTGACGAGAATTTTCCGTGGAGTCTTTAATCGCCATTTGGAGGTTCCTTTGGTCTTTGTTCACTCTGGTTTCTTCCGTATTGCCTAGATTTTAGATGTGGTGTTGGTTCTTTTCGGAGGCTTATCACGGATATTCTGCTGGATTGAAGAATTGCAAGTGGTTGCCACACTTTTAAACGGAGTGTTCACTGCGGCGGCTATTAAGTGACCTTGGTATGCGGTATAGAAGGGAGCACTGTCTTTCTCTATCTGGATTCTGATCCTTACAAGAATAAGGCACAGTCTGGATGATCAAAGGTAGGAACCATAAAATCCTCATCATCTCCACATTTCTTCGAGCTCGGATTCTTCCAATTTAGGAAAGTCGACTAGACGATCTTTGAAGGGACCAAATTACTATTGTGAGGAGGAAGAAGCATGGCCAGATTAGAAGAACTAAACCTCGAGAAGGAATACTAAGGCTGTTCATAGAGAGCCATCTTGTTCCTTGGTGGGGCCCTTGGCCCACCTTTCTCACATCACTCACATGAAGCCTTGGAAACAAAGGCCCCATTACCTTCTCCTCATCTCTTCCCCCTTTCATCATCAACAAAAACTACTAAGAATAACCGATCCTTTCAGAGACCCACTTCCCCAAACCGATCATCTGGCTCGAATCACCAGAAAATCCCATAATTCCAACCTCGTGCAGCAAATCCACATGCCAAAGAACCAAACCCACAAAAGATGATCAATTTGAAATCGACCCACATGAAATTTTTTTGTCGGCAAGAGTAGGGGATTTTCTCACATCCAACACCTAGAACAAAACCCACTAGGCAGAAGCAACGTTTTTCGCCGGATTCTCCCTCTTCTTCTCGTGTTCCTTGTCATCACGGAGGCAGTGAGAGGGAGGTTTTACTCCCGAGCAGGGGACCAAGGAGGGAGGAAGAGGGCGAGAGATTTCTCCGACTATGTTCATGGCTGCTGGGTTTGGAACATGGGGAGAAGATGATCAGCCAGGCAAGAAACCTCCTGCTGATTCCTAAGGGTAGGGGAGAAGGAGAAACGAAGGGTGTGGGGAGGAAAGCCATCCCGGTGATGGCTCTCTCTCTCTCTCTCTCTCTCTCTCTCTCTCTCTCTCTCTCTCTCTCTCTCTCTCTCTCTCTCTCTCTCTCTCTCTCTCTCTCTCTCTCTCTCTCTCTCTCTGTTCTGAGATCCGTGGGGTCGAAGAGGCCGAGTCCGCGTGGCGAGTCTGACTCCCGCGTCGACTACGCTTCCACTGTGACATTGTGTAGAAGAGTTAGTCGGGGGTGCCATTATCAATTTGGACCCCTATTATTTGTAAATTTCTTTCGGATCTTTGAGTCCCGGGTCTCCGTTTTACGCGTTCTTAGTGTCATTGGAAAGCTCCTATCGAGCACAATCCAATAATCAAACTTTCATTGCTAGATTTTAATATTTTTAGTTTACTTTATAATTACTTGAATTTCTATAAAATTTCCACTTTCAAATATGTTTGCTCACATTTTGCTATGAATCCAAATGAAATTTCAATTCATCTAATCCTTACGAGATATACAATTTAACAACCTCTAAGGATTCAAAATTTATCCAAAACTATCTTCAATTTACAACTAGATTCATGCGGGCCCACGTGCTCAATCCTGCCTTGGTTGTCTTGTTTCATAGAATTTGAGAAGATTAATGTGTTAATTCTTGTTTTAACCTGATTGTAGGACACAGGTGTGACATTCTGATAACAAAAAACATATCAACTATGATAATGTTAAATAAACTTGATATCTCACATATGCCCAAGACAATGTAGTTACATAAACTTGATATCTCACAATATATCATTGTTAAATAAGCTGCACATTTGAGATATGATATGATTTTTTTTAAATGCCTAAGAAACGCAGTTAAATAGACCCCCTTAAAACCCAACTAACAAGTGGTTCAAAAGTGAGACCCACTTTATTGTCATGTTAGCCTAAATGAAAGGTGTCGATATCAAATCAAACATCGAATCGAAAAACTTTAACAAGAGAAGCTCCTTTATTATAAAAATAGTTTCCAATGTTTTTTTCCTACAAAATACTAATCCAAACCAATTTCTTCCATTCTCAATCATAAAATAGAGAAACGCATCAATTTCTCAAGTTGTCAGTATATGTCGAGAGTGGAACACCAGTCAAGATTGATAACCAAGAAGTCCCTGTAAAAGACCACTTTCGGTACTTAGGATCAATGATTCATGAGAGTAGACAGATTGAGAGGGAGGTTACCCAGCAAATCCAAGCGGGTTGGAACAAATGGAGATATGCATCTAGAGTTTTGTATGATCGACAAGTGCCACTCAAACTAAAAGAAAAATTCTATAGGATGCCTGTAAGGCTGGCCATGCTCTATGGATTAGAGTATTGGGCAGTTAAGCAACATCATACTCATAAGATGAGCATTGCAGAAATGAGGATGTTGAGATGGATGAGTGGTAAGACAAGAAAGGATAGAATTAAAAATGAAAATATTAGAGAAAATTTAGGGGTAGCACCAATAGGTAATAAGATGAGGGAGATTAGACTTAGATGGTTTGGACATGTCCAAAGGAGATAAAAAAATGGCACCGATTAGAAGGAGTGAGGCAATGCAAGTAGAAGGTTCTAAAAGGGCAAGGGGAAGGACACAAAGAACATGGATAGAAGTAGTGAGAAAAGATTTTAAAACTTTGGGACTAAATTAAGTCATGGCACTTAATAGAGAGGAATTGAGGAATAAGATTCATGTGGTAGACCCCTAATTGGGATAAGGTCTTGATAATGATTCACTTTAGAAACATGGCAAGTGAATGGCTTGGACTTATCTTCCTTCTAAGATTATTTGTCATTAGGAGATTTTTGAAACTTGCGTACCTGGCATTATACCCTTTCTTTCCACAAAAACAGCCAAAGAAATTTGTTCTTTTACTTTTATTAGCTTGGTTTCTAGATAGATTCACATAGTTTCCATTCTTCTTCAAGGGGATTCCCTTTGGATCATAATTTTGACTCTTGAACTTCTTTTAAGGAAAATATCCATTTTTCTCTTCCATAACATGAGCCTTAGCAACTAGCTCTTTTAAAGTAAGCTTGCTTTGCATGTTTTCTTCTTCAATGCATAAACAATAGAGTAGTTTATTGTAATCCATTTTTTTCAGTTTTATGAAGGAGTCTCACACAAACATCTTTTCATATAGATGGAATTTTTGCAATAAGAGCACTAACTTGAAAACTTTCTAGAATTTGATCATTAGATTCGTTGATTTCATTGTTGATCTCCTATAAATCCAAAGCCTAAGGAACAATAGGCTTGTTGTCTTTGAACTTGAATCCAAGTTAGTTTGTAACACAAGACTTCCTCTTAACTTCTTTTTCATCAAAGTAAATGCCACTTAGAGTATTCCAAAGTTCTTTTGGTGTCTTGGTTCTTTTAGAGTATTTATCATAGAGCTTATCTAAGAAGGCTAATAAAATAGTGTTTTGGACATGTAATCATGAGTTCATTTATATATGGATCTAATTAACAAATTCAACATTTGCTTTCTATGCAGCCTTTTTAGTAACATTACCAAAATCCTTAGTCTCACCATATTTAGGGCAAATTGTTTCAAAGCATATATGCTAGCTTCTGAGTCTTCAGACAAACATCAGTTTCAACGCTCATCTTCTAAACTTAGATCCATCAAACTTCTGGATTAAAGGCATGCTAGGAATCATCAAGTTGGCATTCAAAAAACCATCTTTGCTAGGTTCACAAAATCCATGGAGTTCCAATTATTGGAATTAAAGTTGACTTGCATAAAGTAGAAATTTGATAAATGTTAGCTTAGAGGCATGCTTATGGCAGCTTCTTGATGATGGTTGAAGCCTCCTAATAACTATAAGGGATAAGGTATCTCTATCTTGGGACTCAACTAAACTAGACTAAATTTTTACCTCAACTGATTTGCACCATTAAAACTGGTCTATACTTTAGACTCCTAAATTTAATTCCTAAACAACCTTGTATGTCACAATGTATGACAACAATAGATATGAAATATAAGTCAAGACGCAAGAGAGAATATAGATATGGACTACAAAATGCATGCCCAGTAAATATTCAATAAACTTCAAATAAGATAAAGAGGCCTCAAAGTTGGGCTGCAAAATGCACACCCAATAATCTTCTAAACCCCAACACCCAAAAAAGATTATGGATATTCTTAAGTATTTAATTTTGGTCAAAATTCCCCTAATTTAGCGTTCAATTAGATCATCTAACCATTTAATTTTACAAAACTTAGCTTGATTTTGAATATAAATCCAATTGACCATCCAAACCTTAATTTGTCAAAATCAACGGTCAGATGATCATTAGAGTTCATTAGATAACTAATGTGCGGTTCAGATGATTCTAATTTAGTCTTTTCTTTTGCAGATCAACCAAAGGACGCATGGATGGATACGAGTAAAAGATAACGGTGCAGATCATCTTAAAGGGCAATGGATGGACCATATCACCCGTGGAGATAGATGGAATAGAAATCATGGACAAAATGGAAAGAACATGTAAAGGGCAACTCCTTCCCCCACTTCTTTCTTTCCTTTTCTTTTTTTTCTCTTTTTCTTTCTTTCCTTTTCCTTTTTCCTTTTTCTCTTTTCCTTCTCCTTCTCCTTTTCCTTTTTCCTTCTTTCCTTTTTCTTTTTCCCTTCCTCATTCTCACGTACCCACTTTTCATATTTTCTTTTTGTCTTCTTTCCCAACCGTACCCAACTCTCTCTTCTTATATTTTTTTCTTCTTCTCCTCTAGGCTCTTCTGCCCATCTTCGCGCACAAAGCCCAGCCTCTTCTCATCTCTCTCAATTCTCCCTTCTCCTCCTCTTCCTCTCTTCTCATGCCAAACTCTTCCTCTTCTTCCCCTCTCTTCCCCACTCTCTTTCCCAACTGGCGTCTCCTTTGCCTCATCTCTAGCCACACCACTCCTCTTTGCTTCACCTCTACCTAGCTCCTCTATCTCCCTCTCTTACTGTTGCCCAGTCCCCCCACCACTGGTTGCCCAACATAGAGTTCCCAGTCCTGCCTTCCTCTCTTACCTCCTACCATTCTTCCCACTGGCCGGCCATAGGTGCGTGACACACCACAGGCCTAGCATCATCTCCATTCTCTCATTCCTCACTTTCTCCTCTCTTTGGCAAAGCACCACCCCTCACTAGTCGGGCCTTGCCCAGATCGCACAAAGAACCAGCTCTCTCTCCAACCCTGGATCCATCGTTGGACTGGCCCAAGCATCATTCTAATACCGCCCAGCACAGCATTAAACCCAATTCACCGCCCTCTACCCAGGCCGCACAACACCACCAAACCCTTCACCTTCTCATCGTTCCCAGTCCCTCCACTGCACAGAGTGGCATCTGTCCTCTATTCACCAGTGCCGGGCTTCACCTAACCTCCATCGCGACAGACAACGTCTGCCAGGTCCTTCCACTCTCCTTCCAGCCAATACCCAGGCAGCCCTCTCTCTCTCTCTCTCTCTCTCTCTCTCTCTCTCTCTCTCTCTCTCTCTCTCTCTCTCTCTCTCTCTCTCTCTCTCTCTCTCTCCAAGCTTCACCACCCAGTCTCCCACATGTTCGTTCACCACTAGCGATCAATCCAGCTTCCAGCATCGGTCTTGTCTCCCTCTATCTTTCATTTCTCTGTCACTGCCGAAAAACGGTGGGTTTCTCTCTTCCACAGACACCGGGCGTCCTAGGGAAGGAAACCCAGATCGGGTTTCCTCTTACTTCCCCATTCTTCTCTCCTCTCCTTCCTTTTCCCTCCTTCTTCCATCTTCTCCTTCTTCTTTCTTCCCCCCCTTTTCCGGTTTACCCCCCAAACGGGTTTTCCTGGTTTTCGATTAAAACCAGGAATCTGAGAAAATTACACTGCTGCCCCTGTTAAAACTCAAGAATTACCAACATGTCCCAAGTTTAATTCCATCTGTGTCCCCTTTTTAATTCCATCTGTGTCCCAGTTTATCTAGGTTCTGTTTTATCTGCATTTTTCTTATCCAGGAACTGCCTAATCTCTACCAGATCATTTAAGGCTAACCTATCAATAGGTTAGCCTTAATCAAAACAAAATCCTCGATTTCTCCTTCGTTTCTTCTCTGAATTCAAATTAATTTTACAGGTTCATTATTAGGACATCCCTAGACATAACCAACGCTTCTGATCTTAGATCTGAAATCCAAAAATCAATCTGAGCCGTCCAAATCTTGAAATCACAATTTAGCCCAGATCTTGACCATTTTGAAGAATCTGTCAAATCTGACCGGTGGATCACTAATCAAGAACGGGTTGAAGATATCTGTATGGAGGATCAGCTTTTAGAAGACCAAAAGTGAAGATTTTGATGAAAATTGATCTAGGGAAGTAGTTTTTTCACATTATTTGATTTTGTTTATTTTCTTTAAGAACTGGAAATTCTGTATTTTTGAGAATTTTATTAGATCTGAACATTGATTCTCATTTTAATAATTCCAGTAATTTTGAGTAATTTATTTTTAATTTTAAATAATTATATTTTATTGAAAACTCCATTTTAAATCAAGTCCTCGTGGGATCGACCCGTACTTGCATAAGCTACCCTACAATAGCCCGTGCACTTACAGTAAAACAATCAACAGATATGGATTGCAAAATGCATCACCAATAAATATCCAATAACCTTTAAATATGTGAAAGAGACCTCAAACTTGGGCTACAAAATCCTCATCAATAAACCTCAAAAGCTTAACACTGGAAGAGATTATAGTAGTGCACAAAGCTGGCAAATTCTAGACGAAAGAGGGGGGTGGGTGCGGGGGTTGAGGGGGGAAAATGTGTCAGCTACACAAACTCTAAAAAGCCAAAGACTAGAGAGCTCCAAGGGAAGAGAGGATTTGATGCAAGGAATGGACCAAGAGGTCACTCTCTTATATGGGGGTTCCTCTCCTCTAGCCCCTCTTTTATAAGCAATGTGGAACTATTAATTCATGTCTCTTAATATAGAGATGCCACTCCATACCTCTTATAAAAAGGTGATGTTAGACTAATAGTCCCTTTAAATTAAAAAAACAAAGCCAACAACTTGTCCTTTGTGGTTCTCTGATAATCCTCTCAATCTCTTGGACCATTGTATCCTAAACTTGATCCATAAAAGTTAAACTTTGAACATCTTGTCTTAAGAGGATGTCATGATAGTTTTTCTTGTTTGTTGGTTCAAACATTTGTGCCAATTCTTTCACCAATGAATAATCTACTGCACTAAACACTACCAAGCCATAACTAACGTAATTCTAAATGCAATAATTGAATGTTGGAGTTTATTCTACAAACTAGTTTCTTTCTTTCTTTCTTTCTAAAACTCTCATGGTTTCAAGGGTCTTGACTATTAAGAAAATATAAATTCATGGTCTCTCTCTCTCACACACACAAACAGACTCATTGGAGTTTCTTAGCCCATAGACCTAATAGATATAAATCATTAACTACATGAACAAATCCAAATTTATAACGTGTTTGGTAAAAGTAATCTATAAAATTCAAAAAGTAACTGCCAAAAGTTAGTTAAATCAACATTTATAAGTAAAAGTTCTTTGATCAAAATGTTTATATGATTGTTAGACTTTTTAGATCCTAGCCCATATTGGTTTTCAAGTGCAATATGTATCTCTTACATCATACAACCATGAACAAAATCGACATTAGCACCACACTTAGCCTACGAAAAAAGAAGGTCATGAAATCACTTTGGATTATGGTACATACTTGATGGTTCAAACTTTAAATTCTTGGAAGGATAGTTGGTCAATTAAGATTCAATATTTAAAGTCAATGTTCAATGCGTGATTACTGTGGGCGGTCAAATGCTCATACCTAAATAAAAGTCTCCACCCTCCAGGAAGCAAGAATTTTCACATTAAAGAAGTCTTTTTTGGTCCTCTGGCTTATTGCAACACTAAGTAGACAGGGTTTCCGCATAAAGGGGAAGAACCACAGTACCTTCACGGGTACCATAGATAACATGACTGATTGACCAGATTGGAAGCCAACCCCTTGGTTTTTGATGCAAAATGATCAAACAAGCATCTTAAAGTCATAGTTGTATCAACACTAGATGAGTTTATCATGACATATGTTCATCACTAGCACTAATTGCTTAGTACTATGGACAATCAAAAGATGAAATCAAGAATACAGACAGTAGTGTCTAAAATTGCAGTGAAGCTAGCTCAAATTTTCTAGCCACATTGACAAATGTATTTGTGATCTGACTGTATTTTGTTGAATTTGTTGAGCATCCAAATTCGACCCTTTGGCTGTCTAAGGCACCGGATAGTTCAATGGGCTCTACTGATCTAATCACATAAAATAGGACATGTACCCCAGGTTACACTCTCTATTGGTTCCTTGCAATTGTTGAGCCATTTGATAACATTGAGTCACCCTCTACCATGACCTTGTCTGTGTTCCTCCCACTATTTATCCAAATCTCAAGGCATCTCCATTTCAGCATTACGCAGTGGCCTAAATTCCCACACAGATAAATTCAACTAGCCCTCATGGTCTCTTAGAAGTCCCAAGAACCTATAGGCCCAGGGATGCCAAGGCTTGACCCCTCAAAGTTTAACTTAAAGGATCTTTTAATAGGACTTTGCTTAGTAGAAGGATTGTTGAGCTTGACTTGAGAGGAGAAAATTTCTTTCAAGTTTCTAAGAATTTCATAAAGTTGTGGAGAGTAAGAGTAACAAAGATTATTAAACTTTAAACCACCAAGCCATTTGGCTTTTGATAAGGAAACGGATTGAATAAATGGATTTTTAAGCACCTATTATTTCTCACTCTACACGAGGACCAAAGAGTGGCAGGAAAGTAAACGCTCCACATTGGACAAAAAGCTCTATTGGGGGCAAGCCCACTGAAAATTGAATAAATTCCAAGAAATAATACCAAACACCCAATGTTGTTTTTCCTTATAATGTAATGCTAGATCATGTTGATCTGTTTGTACTGCCATGGAGAGGGCAAGTCTCCCCCTAATCAATAAAATTTTCAACCTGTTCCTCAAAAAAAGTGCCAAACTCCCAATGCATAAGGGGACAAAGGGGCATGAGATGAGTAGTCTAAATATCAGCGTGGCAAAGATACATGTGCTAGGTAAATGCCATCCTCTTCTCATGAGATTGGCAGAGGGAAGCACACTTTGGACCAAGTAGTCAGACACACTCTGGTCCAAGAAACCAATCCAAGTGGGTAAAGATTAGTTTATCTGAAGTGTTGATTAAGCAATGGTCATACTACTCGTGGGGAAACAATTCAACCAATAAAAGTTTACAGTTGAAGTCTTTACTGAATTTGCCGAGTTAGTGTAGAATCTAGTAAATTTTCTAATCATGTCCTCGATGTCATTTCCCAAACAACAATGATCAATATTGACCACAAGATAAATGCTTTGAGGGGGAAAAAAAAAACTGAAATGCATGTATTCCTTATATCACAACGGGCAATCTTCCCCTTATAGTCTACATGATTGTCAAAACTACTCCTTTAATTTGAACATCCTCGTATGGGTTAAAAACTTGAAAACTAAACTCCAATTCTGAAGTGAGTGGAGCCGAGTTAACTCAAAGCAACTCATGGGTGGCTCAAAATTATTTAGCGGAATTGTTAATAATAATTTATTACTTTAAAGTTATATGTAAAAATTTCACCTTAGATGCAAAATTAATTACGGGCAACCTGGTTAAGATGTGGTATTGTTGTTTAGATATAGTAAAATACAAATTTTAGTCTGAATTGTTAGAGATTCTATTGAACCCTTTTGTGAATTCACTCCTAAGATTCATTGGAAGGAAATTCCATTGGAGGATTTTCGGTAAGGGATGATAAAATCTTGTAGATGACAAGATGTGCCCTTTATTTTCCTGTGGTATGTGTCATTTTAAAATTTTTATTGTGAGATGTGTGGCCATTCTTCTACCTCCGGAGATATTGCTTGATATAGATAATATTATGGCTAGCTCCTTAGCAAAGGGTGTCTCCTATCCATGACTATTGAAAAGAAGAAGTAAAGGTAGCATTTTAGTCAGAGCAAGGCTATCAAGTAATAACTTGCTTAGGAGAAAAGTACAAAATCAATGAGTGGCAGGTGGAGCTTTCTTTTCTTCGGACTTTTTGTTTTCTTTTTTAACCAAAGTTTGGAGAAAATCACAATCCTTGCCAAATTATGTGCCTGGTCTGTTTCAATGTCATCTCACAATCACTATTTATATAAAAATGGCGGCCTCGATGCATGAAGCTTCCGCCTATGCCAGTCAAGAAAAGGGGCAGACCACAAAGGTATATAGTACACAGCCTTACTTTACATTTTTGCAAGAGACTGCTATAATGCCTTGAACCCATGACCTCAAGGTTACACAACGAAAACTTTACCGTTGCACCAAGGCTCCCCTTCTACAATCACCATTTATATCATT
The DNA here is from genome assembly GCA_035236585.1 of Warburgia ugandensis. Lineage (NCBI taxonomy): Eukaryota > Viridiplantae > Streptophyta > Magnoliopsida > Canellales > Canellaceae > Warburgia > Warburgia ugandensis. Next base: position 35,916,482 of record CP141139.1, read on the forward strand.
TTTTAAAATATCTTCATGGCACGCTGCTACCATTTTAGGGGAGTTGTTTGTGAAGGAAGAGGTAACTAGTGCTCATATTGCATTTCCTCAGAGTTTGAGAATAAAAAAGATGAAACAATGTACTATACGACCTTTGTGAGTTGCCATTCACAGTGGGAATATCGTCTGGAAGGAGATGTATATCACTTCGAGAAGGTCCCTCATCAACTCAAACCATTACTACTGGTGGAGGCGAAATCTGATGCATATATGAAGAAATCATACCCCCATACATGATGTAACTCAATTGGAGTCTGTTACCACAATCGATCCCAAGTATGAAAAACAGTTTGCCCATGTTTTGTGGGCACATAAATGAAGAGGGGGGAAATGCCACAGCTCCTCAATCGTCCCTATCTTCAAGGTACATGGACACATTAACATGTATGGCCATCATCTCCACCATGCATGTGTGAAGTGTATGGTCATCCATATCTTCTACATATCCACTTCCTCAATTAGTTATTGAGAACCTATAATAGGATCTAATACTCAAATAGTCATTAACTAGTACCGAATGATCATTGAGTGGTATTTTCAATAGGGGAGAAATTCTAGTATAGAGCATGACAACACACCCTAATAGTATGCAACTCCACTATTGTATAGTGAACTCCACTAAGTCCTTGATCCATACCGTTCATATGACCCCTAAGCCATGGCAAAAGGGATATGAGTAGCATTTAAGAAATGGCATTTCGCTTCGTTAAATGTATACCGTTGCTTATGAAGAACTTTTGAAGGTTCATATTTAGCAACATAAAAGGACAATTTCTTGGGTACTGGATATGCTCTTTTGGCATAACTTTTGCACCAATACACATAAAAGATTAGGAGAGAGAAGAATATAGTGGGGCCCATTATACAAGAGTCAAGGAGTCCCACGCTCTTGGAGTGTTGTCGCGCTCTAGACAAGCATTCCTCTTCAAAAGTATTTGTCCAATAAGTCCCAAAACTAACTCCAGTTAATTATTGCTTGAAAAATCTAAAAATTTTAATTGTACTAAAGAACAATTTATCCTAATCCAACTAAATTATAATATTTCTTAATTATTCCACTATAAAGCCCATGAACTTTTTTATTCCAATTTACTAAAACATGTCTCTCTATATCTTTTTGTAAATTTTGTATGATATATTTGAAGAAAAGTAGTGTAGGCCTACTTTTTCGCCCTTTTACATGGATCTCATAATTTTCTCATTTAGATGTCCTTGGTACCAAAAGCTCACACTTACCAGGAATTTCCGAGGCCTTCACTTTTGGACTTCTTATGTTATGAATGGATAGAGAAAAAACCCTAGTATTTACCATCTATTTTACAATAATAAGTGGTCCATAAATTAGGTCTTAGATATTCCTATTGGATAAGAGTCTTGGCACCTAGGACTTCTAATTGAGACTGAATCAGATGAATGTTTTTGTATCCATGCAAAATACAAAAATGTAGATTCACAATATTCCAATTTCCTTCAATACATATAGTACATATATACCAATTCTCCTCTCTCTCTCTCTCTAGCCCATCTATGTAATTGCCAATACTTTCTATAGTATAAAAATTCTCAGTTGGGACCACCTTCTGGAAGATCCAAATCATCCATAATCTTTCCATTAACTCAAATGGACTATGCACCTTAATGTCATCATATGAGAGAGAGAGAGAGAGAGAGAGAGAGAGAGAGAGAGAGAGAGAGAGAGAGAGATTGGTGCATAGGCATCTAGGTTGTGTTAGCAAAATTCTCAATTGGTTAAAGGCAGTTGGTTTTAGTGACTAATTTGAGATTAGGTACTTGATGATTATTTGATGTTACTCATTGAGTGTTAGACAATGTTGAAAAACTTGGAAACTTGAAAACTCAAATAGCTATCGATCCTAGTTTTCCACTGAGTCAAGTGATCCTACCAATGATCCAGTACAAAAATAATTAAATAATTATATATAAATAGAAAAAACCTTAAAAAATACAAAAAATTATCAAAATAATAGCAATGATAACTACAAAACAAAGATTTAGATTTCTCACTTCAAATAAGAATAATGCATATATAAAAGCAATAAAACAAAATTAAACTAACACCAATAAATATAAAAAAAACATAAAAATTACCATTATCTTCCATCTTTCGAGAACTATAAGAGGAAGAAAGATGATTTTTACAACAATATGTTGGTGAGGAAGAACCAAAGAAGAAAAAGTGGGCTTACTTTTGTGTTTTTTGCAAAAATGCCATTATATTTTGGTATTTTTGCAAAAAAGAAGTCTATTTTTTGAGTTTTGCAAATATGCCATTAATTTTTCATGAGCTTTACAAGATTACCATTATGTTAGTTTTCCATCTTCCTTCCCTATTAGTTTTTTCTTAAATTTCTAATATTACCCTTTTCTAATTCAAATTCAAGTTCTGTACTTTGAACAGTAGCCGGTGATTAAGTTACAAACTTTGGCCACTAGTTCAATGACTTTCCAATAGAAATTTTCAATAAAACTTGGTATTTAAGACAACTATATTACAAAAAATCTAATGATATTGTTAGATTTCAACAAAAATAACCAATACTGATGTATTCAATAGTAAACGTACTATGTTTACTAACCTACACAACAGTACCTATTAAGCTTCTTGAATAAAATTCAACAATTTAAACTTCAATTTCACACAAATAGAAATAAGTTGCAGACTTTAAGCCCTTCGTTCAACGACTTTTCGAAAGAAAATTGAAAACCTAATATGTGGGTCTTCTTCTTTTCAATGTATTCTATCTTTAATAATCAATTTGCGAGATTTCAGTTGATTAATGAAGCAGGACATTGAGTGCAAAGTCCTCTCGTTCGCCATCATCCGTCCTGTAATATTTTAAAACTTACCGAGTCAATGAGAAACTCGGTGATCTTTCCAAAAGCTTGGCCCAGTTTTCCAATCCGACTAGCCTGATCCATTGAGCTAAAATGATGATGACATCATCCAAGTTTTTTGGGCAATCCGGATCGGAATATCCCTAAGTCAGATCACCTGGGTTTTAGACTATTGTGTTAGATACAAAACAGTAACATATCAGTAAAATTCCCTTTGTTCTAAAAGTTGACAAGCGCACTGCACATATAAGTAGTAGCGAAATTCTCTCTCTCTCTATCTCTTGGCTTAAAACCTTCAACTAATTGCCTAGCAGCGAACCAAAGGCCCAGAAATGAGGTCACGTACAAATGTCAAATATGATTTACTGTAGACACCCCATGTAAGGTTATACAGGATGGCTTTTATCTTCTCACGCTTCACTGCCTCTGTAATTAAGAACCTAAAAGCAACAGCCCATATTCAAAGACCAAAATCACATTGTTTCGGATGCTAGAATATGTAATTCTTGGCTCCTAAATATCCGAAGTTGGAGAAATCAAATGAACAGCCCGGGCCAACCAAAGTTTATCTAGAAGTGCTATATATGAGGCCGCGCCTCACTGCTCATACGTCTCTGTCTTTGGAAGGCAAGTCCTCTTACAAAAATAAGGAGATTTGTTTGTAGTTTTGACGTCTGATAACTTGCGAAATCAAAAGATGTCAAGCCACACTATACCCAATCATGATCTACCTTGAGGATATAATGTTATACTCACATCAAACATGTTGTTGGCTGTTGCAAAGTTGTTGCGGGAAATTTGCTCAAGGCAAACCATAGGGTCAAATTTGGTCAGCTGTGGACGCCCCATTCACTTATCTAAACCCATTGCTCTTATAGACCAAGAACAGATCATAACAAAGGGATCCTAGCGATCGAGTAGATCCTATGAAAGTTGATAGAACATCTGTATCGGTGTTTTGGTATGGTAAAAAGGGAGTTAAATCTGCCAAAGTGGAGCCCACATGATCAACGGGAGATGTAGCCCGTGAATTAGCTCCCACCGCCATTACTTGCACACTGCAACAATATCGGTGGTCATATATGCTGGATTTTTTTGTGTCAATTAAATATATTTAACTTGAGAAATTATTTTACCAAATTTAAATTTCGAAACCAAAGGTTGTCTCAAATTTTCAAATGAAGAAATATATTTAGGTAGTAGATATTAACTGCTGCCTTGTGGTCTGCCCCCGTATATGCTGGAGCTTCATGGGCTTCCTTTTTTATATTAACTACTAAGGTGAAGAGTCACTTTGCTTAGAAAATAACTACCTCCCGTTCTACAAAAGGAGTTATTTTCCCTCATTTTCAACAATCAAAAGATAAATATTTTCTAATATTTAAGGTCATTCTACAAAAGAAATTATTTTCCCTCATTTTCAACAACACAAAAGATAAATATTTTCTAATATTCTTGAGTTTTCCGCTGGTGTCATTCTGCTAGATTAACGCCTGCCTAATTAGAGGTTTGGAATAGGTTTTTTGTTACTTGCTCACATAACCCACAAAAAGGCACATAATATCCTAGAACTGGTTTGCCATTAATATCCCATAAGCAATCCGGGTGAGGGCAAGTACACTTTAAGGAAAGTAAAAAACCACTCCCTCAAGTCATTCTTTGTGCTTTTACTCCATTTTCCACCTTTTATCTCCAATATTTCCAGCAATCTTAAAGTGTATTATTTCCTCTTGAACGGATTAGATTTAATATGGCTACTATCAAGATCGCAGTAAATTCATGGAAGGTACAAAAGGATGTTGACGACTATATCAAGTTCGTGGATTATGACATGATTAAGTTGATCGGTTAGATGGCTGAGATTTTACAGAGGGCTAGAAATTTGCCCGAAGCAATCTTTTGCAGTGGGTAAAAGAAGCGTAAACAACCAGTACGTGATTATATTATTTGTTTTGTTGCCTCTAGTGGAGTTTACCCCGAGGCAAAAGGTCATGCAATGAGCTGTTGTATATTGCTTCTTCGAGCCTATCGTACTTTAAACATACAAGTGCACTGGGCATCAATCATAATTCTCATTGATAGCATCGTTCTTTTGTGCTTTGGCTGGCATGAAATGGACGAAGCTGTGATATTCTTTGAGACGTGAGGAAACATGGGTTCCGAAAAAAAGAAAGAAAAAAGAAACAAACAAACAAAAGAAAAGAAACCAACCATGTATTCGTGCCCGATGAAGGCATTGTGTACTCACTAGTTACCACCACATGATTCTGGTAGAGGAAAGGACAGCAGCATCCATTATTGACAATTAGTCCATTGCGGGACAACAACCAATGAGAGCCGTAAGTGATTGCATTTAGAGTTTAGACAAGATTTGAAGCAGTACTCGAGTAATTTTTAGCGGTAGTATGTGCATTGAGGAAACAAGCAAATTGCAATGAGTTTGCAGCTAAACTATTAATTATTATGCACGGGTCCAAATGACTGTATCCTTTGTTATGGATCAATAAACACCCTACTGAAGGGGAGTCTTAGCTCAACAATAAAGTTGTTGTCGTGTGACCTTGACGTCATGGGTTCAAGGCATGGAAACAGCCTCTTGCAAAATGCAAGGTAAGGCCATATATTATTGACCCTTGTGATCTGCCCCTTCCCTGAACCCTGCATACGCAGGAGTTTTGTGTACCAGGGCTGTGCCTCAATAAACACTCGACTAATTATTACTATCAATTTAGTGAATTGGGCATCCTCAAGCCATCAATGTTAAATGAGCACTACTGTTTACAATGCTATATAATTCCCTGACAAGAGCACCTGGTTCGACAGCAAGTCTGTAGATTCCATGGAATTGCTCTGCCAAAGTCTTCTCCTCGAGACAAAGATCTATCCAAAATCTAATCTTGTGCCCTGCACACATCTTTACTTTGATGTTGGATTAGAAATTTTCAGATTTTTTGTGATAGTTTTTGAGATGTGAGAGCCCCTCGAACCTTCCAGTGGATCTGCCCATCAGGGCTTTGAAGGTTTATATCTTTCACAGGTAACTTTTTTTCATAGGCTATTATCTTTGTAGGAGAGTCTCCGAACCATCAGGATAAAAATGCCTGTTTGAAAAGGTCTAAGCATTCTTAAACATGGTCCCTCTTCAGTCTTTGGCTTACACACGTTATCCCAAGAAATAATGCGGTATTAGTCTTTTCCTAGTCACCTTCCCATAAGAATCTTCGTTGTAATTGCTCCATCATGTTAACCGCACTGGCTGGTCATTGAAGCATAGACATAAGATAAATAGAGACATTAGCCAGTGAAGATCTGATAAGGGTCACTCTTCCTTCATTGGATAAACATGACCTCTCCCAAGTTGCAAGTTGATTTGGAGCCTTTCAAGGATAGTATCCGATACAAAAGCACTTGGCTTAACAAGAGTAAGTGGAACACCCAAGTAGATGCTAGGAAAGGTATCAATTTGATAGCCCAACATAGTAGCTAAATTCTCTATTCTCCTGTTGTCAAGATGCCCAGCCCATAGAGTTTTGTTATATGTAATTTAACTTTTTAACCTGTGGCCAGTTCAAAGATTTTTAGAATAGATTCATCAAAGACCTAGATATTTTACACTTGAATTCTCAGCAATTAGCAAAGTGTCATTGGCATTGTTTAGGTGAGTGACGGCGAGCTGTGACTTGGGGACTTTAAAAACCCATGTACATATCTGCATTGCTTGCTTTCTCTATGGTCTGATTAAAGACTTTAGAGATTAAGAGGAACAAGTAGGGAGAAAGTGGGCATCCTCGATTGATTCCTCTAGAGCCTAAAAAAAGGCTTGAGGTGCTCCATTAATAATGACAAAGAACCATGTTGACTTACTGCAACTTTGGATCCAGATCTCCATAAGGTACAAAAGTTCATTTCTTGTAGAGCCTTATCAATTAGGTTCCATTCAACTTGATCAAAGAGGCCTTCTTAAGGTCAATCTTGCATTGAAGTCCAACCTTGTTAGATTTCTTCGTCATGCCAATCACCTCAATGACTATCAGAGCCCCCATCAACACTGTTTTTGTTTTCCATGAAGGCTGTTTGGTTGCTAGAGATTTTGTTTTTAGCATTGTCTTTAGTCTATTGGCCAACAGCTTGGATATGACTTTGTAGCAGCTAACATGAGACAGATAGGTCTAAATTCTCTTAGATGACCTACACCTTTCACCTTTGGAATAAGCACAATGAGAGAAGCCCTAATATGGTTGTCCAAATATTCACCCTTATAGGAGCCTTTCACAAACCCAATAATGTTTTCCTTTATAATTTCCCAAAATTCTCTGAAACAAAGCCATAAGGCCCTGGGCATCTATATGGGGCTAAAACTGAAGATGGTATTATCAACTTCCTCTATTGGGAAGGAGATTCTAGTATGTCTTCTACTTGTTCATTATTTTTATTTTTATTTTTATTTTTTTTAAATTGAGGCCATTTGGAAATTGAATTGTTGAACTATTAGAGGTCAACTACTTTTGGCAGAAATCAACAATTTTAGAGCAGATAAGTCTTGGATATTCAATTTTGGTTCTGTTGACCCAAAGGCCTATGACTCTAGTAGCCCTTTAGTGAGCATTAGTTGATGAGTGAATATAAGTTGGGTTTCTATCTCCAAAAGCCAATCTTTTTTCCACTTAATGTTTTCTTGTAGTTTTAGAGATTTGAGTTTTTCATATGTAATTACCCTAATCCAAGTTTCCCTTCCCAGAAAGGTGATTCTTCGTCTTTGATTTTTAAAGATATAAGTAGACTTTTCAGGAGTTGTGCTTCCATCAACCATCATGTTTAGAATAAAAAATAGGTGACCTGTGAGAAATAAATGCATTTGGACAATCCTAGTCACTTGTTTTTAATATTTGAAAAACTTAACAAAAATGGATGGTAATTTTTTACCGAAAGGAACATAGGCTAAAAAATTAGAAGGGTATGAAATTTGATTTCTAGCCTACCTAATCCATTTTTTAACATGGTGAAGGGGTTAGATCTAACAAAAATAGTTTCACCATGCATAATATTGAGTTTATATACTTATTAAGACTTATTAAAAATTCCACTAGAGTTTTTTGTGTTGTTTCAAGGTAACTCAACTTGCCACACTTTTGAATGAGTCAAGTTTTTTATTTTTTAAACTATGATTAATGTAGTATAACTGATAAGAGTGAACAAGAAATTGATTGAGTTGCTCTTCCAAGCAACAACAACAAAATTTTCACTATTTCATAGTAAAAGTTCTTCAAGACTTCTAAGAAGATATTCTTGTTTTTCACTCATTTCAAAATTAATAAAAATTATCCTTCTTTCTAAAAGAAGCTTGAATAGATTAAAGAAACTAGACCTAAAGCGACTGTGATCTCAACCTCTCAGTCTCTAGAAGATTAGAACAACCTATGGTTGAGAGTTTAACAAAAGAAAATTCAACTATCAGTCAAGGAAATAACTGACAATAGAAGAAGTGCAAGCTCTCCAAGGACTTTATCTCTTATGCTACTACTACACATAATTCCATATGATGATGGATTACTTGTCATTTGACTATAGGAAATGTATAGATACACAAGCTATTACATAAGAACATCTTGTCCATTACTAGTATCGCTGCAACTATGCACATGGACATATATCAAATGTTCCAATCATAATTAACACTCAAACTGTGACTAAAATGGACCCTCACATAGTAGAATGGACCATCCACCATTTTTCCTATAACCATGCATTTGAAGACAATCACTCTAATAATTGAATATTCCCAAGCAGTGTACACTTCTAAGGTAGAGCTCATTAAAACAATATCCTAATCATTGAAGAAGTACGTCCATTATACTATAAGAAATATAGTAAATATAGCATTTAGGTGCATGTAGTAGCAAAGCTATGATCATCATCATCATCATCAAGACCTTATCTAGATTAGGGGTGAGCCACATGAATCTTGTTCTTCCATTCCCCTCTATTAAGTATCATGACTTCAAATAGTCCAAAAGTTTTAAAATCTTTTCTCACTACTTCTATCCACGTTCTTTTAAGCCTTCCCCTTGCCCTTTTAGAACCTTCGACTTGCATTGCCTCACTTCTTCTAATCGATGCTATTTTTGGTCTTCGTTGGACATGTCCAAACCATCTAAGTCTAATCTCCCTCATCTTGTTACCTACTGGTGCTACTTTTAAGTTTCCTCTAATGTTTCCATTCCTAGTTCCATCTTTTCTTGGCTTGCCACTCATCTATCTCAACATCCTCATTTCCTCTGTGCTATCCTATGAACATTATGTTCCTTAATTGCCCAACACTCTAATCCATAAAGCATGGCAGGACTTATAGCTATCCTATAGAATTTTTCTTTTAGTTTGAGTAGCACCCATCGATCACACAAAATTCCATATGCGCATCTCTATTTGTTCTAACACACTTGTATTCTCTTGTTAACCTCCCTCTCAATCTCTCCACTCTCATGAATCATCAATCCCAAGTATTGAAAGTGGTATTTATGGGGACTTCTTGGTTATCAATCTTTATTGGTGCTCCACTCCAACTCCTCTCCTTACTAAAATTGCATTCCATATATTTTGTCTTAGTTTGGCTGATTTTAAATCCTTTAGGGTCCAATGCTTCTCTCCATAACTCTACTTTGTGTTTATGATCCTCTCCTTGTGCAAATATTTTGTTAGCTCATACATAACCAACGTGAAGAGGTACATGCTCAATGTCGATCCTTGGTGAAATCTTATAGTGATAAGAAAATCACATGTCTCTCCACTTATGGTCTTAACATTTATTAGTGTTTGCTCATATATATCTTTAGTTATGTCTATATACCCCTACAAAACCCCTTTCTCACCCAACACCCTCCATATTAACTATCTAGGGACCCTATCATAAGCTTTCTCTAACTCAATAAAGACTATGTTGATGTCCTTCATACTCTCCCTATATTTCTTTATCAATTGTGTTAGTATGAAAATAGTTTTCATAGTAGACCTCCCAGACATGAAACCAAACTAGTTCTCCAATACACTTGTCTCATGTCGTAGCCTCTTCTCAATTACTCTTTAAAAAAGTTTCATAGTGTGGCTCATAAGTTTGATCTCCCAATAATTAGTTCAGCTCTGTATGTCTTCTTTATTCTTATAAATTGGTATAATACAGCTCTTCCTCCATTCATCAAATATTTTCTTTGATTTTATAATCTTATTAAACAACTTGTTCAACCAAACTATTCTAGTATCTCCCATTTGCTGTGAAACCTCTATTAGTATACCATCGGACCCTAGGGCCTTTCCTGATTTTATCTTTTTCAAGGCCTCTCCAATGTTATTTAGGTTTATAATACTTTGAATCCATATATTCTTAGGGCAATTTCATTTAGCAAAATTTTAAAGTAACTTTTCCACCTTTATCTGGTCTCGTCATCATTAGCTAGTGTCCCTTGATCAACATTTATAATGCACTTAATGTGGTCTAAATCTTTACCCTTCTATTCTCTTATTTTTTTTAGTTTAAACACATATTTCTCACCTTCTCTTGATCCTAGTATATTATAGATATCATTATATTTCTTGAGTTTAGCTTAATTATTCTCTAAGCAATGTTTTTAACATTCTTATAGTTTTTATTATTTCTAGTCTTCTATCATGTTTTAAAACACACCCATTTTTCTTTAATAACTTTTTGCACTGTTTCACTCCACCATCAAGTTTCCTTTACTAATTGCCTTTTACTTTTAGATAGTCATAATACATCTTTTGCCACTTGCTTAATGGACTTAATCATATTAGTTCATATGGTGTTTACTTCCGTTTCATTATTCCAGTTTCTTTCTACCATCAACTTATTTGTGAGTGAGGTTATTTTCTCCCCTTGTAAGTTATGCCACTTAGTCTTTGGAGACCTATTAAGTTTATTTCCTTTCTTTTATCTTTTAATGTAGATATCCATAACCATTAACCTATGTTGAGAGTTTAGACTCTCACTAAGTATCACCTTACAATCCATATAAATTGATCTTTCAGTATTCCTAAGTAAAAAAACGTCTATTTGACTTTTATGGAGCCCACTTTTAAAGGATATTGAGTGTTTATTCCTCTTCTTAAAGAATGTCTTGGCAAGGTGCTAGGTCATATGTCAAAGAAAAATCGAGAATAGCTTCCCACATCTTATTTAATTCTCTTATGCCATACCCTCCATGTACCATATCATATCCTCCTTTTCTTTTCCTACATGGTTATTTAAGTTTTTGCTCCTATAAATATCCCCTCTATGTTGAGAATTTCTTGCTTGAATCCCTTTATATCTTTCCAAAAATGTCTCCTGATTATATCTTTTAACCCTACTTGTGGTACATATGTACTTATAATATTTATGATCTTCTCTACCATAATAAGTTTTATTATTATAATTCGATCACTAGGTTAATTAACATCTACAACATTTCTGTTATTATCCTTTTCTATGTACCAGAGCTTATACCCATCGATTTCTCTAGTTTTAGCCCCTTTCCACTTGGTTTCTTGGAAACAAGCAATGTTGACTCTTCTACGTTTTATCGTATATACTAACTCCAAACTCTTATCTGTCAATATCCCTATATTCCATGTGGCAATATAAATCTTATGCTCTTAAGCTAGCCTATTTACCCATGCACTTCTCGACCCCCATAAATTAACTCACTTCTACTTTTCGTTACACCTAGATTCTAATGAAGTACGTCACTTCTAAGGGAATGCTCTAGCAGCCCTTGTCCATTTTCCACTACATCCGAGATCCACTGTAGTGCATCATTTCTGGGGAAACTCCTGGTAAACCATTGTTCATTTTCAACTACATTTAGGATTCGATGTAGCACATCCCTTACAAGGGATGCCCTAACTTGAGGAAATGTTAATGATCGATTCTATTGCAAAAAGGTGAGCGACTACAAAGAAATACAATCACACACTCCTCCAATGAATCTTTACCATTTCTTTGGCATTTCGTCTTCTTTTATAGCATAAACACAATTTCCCATTGCCTTCTTCTTCTAAATTACATTGCTTAACTATACCCACAAGAGTAAAAAATTTATGCTAATGTGAGAGACAAACTCCCCTCTGAAGGAAGTGTTGGCTTCTCCGATTCTTTGCCTTCGATCATTATAGAAGGGTTCACTACTTGAATCGATGGAAACTCCATTAGGCCCGGTAGCATTTACTTCCTTTGTTGAACATTATCAACATATTCATGAAAAAGTCTATAGCATTTTCCATGATCTTCTTGGAAAAGCTGAGTGCACAATTGTGATGTAGGCCCCTATATAGTATACCAATAGAAGAGAAGGGACAAAAGGTGAGCAGTACCATGCAGTAGCAAATGGTCAACTTCAATAGCATAAGACAAGATAAACATAGTAAAGGAACTGAACAATTGTCTATATAGTCTTGCTCCAAGCATTGTTCTTTCTCATAAACATGTTAAATGTACTCGAGTATGCACATTGAAATCCATGTTTATAAAGCATGTATCAAACTAAACCTTGAAATTACTTGCAGTTCATCTCTAAGATGCAATGCAATGGGAAAATTACAACGATTAGATGACCTTCACGATCAAATAGATATTGCTTTCGAATGATAAACTAAAGTAACAAGCAACACCAAATCTGAAGGATATTACTTGGAGATTTAAGATCGTTTGATCTATGCAACATGCAACATGTTTGAACACCTAGTTTTCGCAAAACTCTAGAATTCTTTTCACAACTTTTTACTTTCTCTTATTTGAGAACATCGGTTGAGATGGCAATGGGTTAGGTCAAGTAAGGAGCTCCAACCTTACTGACCTGTAAAGGTCAGGTTTAGGGGTCAGATTTTTTATGACCCCGAACAAGGCTATTGTCAAAATTTCTATGACCCGCAGTGAGCCAGGATCAAATCAAGGACAAGAGTGAAAAAACTTGGGGCCTCTACCAAATTATATACATTGTTCAAACAATAAAAATGCTTTCATGTAAAATCTTTTTAAAAATGTAAATTAAGGGTATTCTTATAATTATAGGTATCCTTTATTAGCAGGAATCAATAAAAACTCCCAACCCTCATTTTCCTCAAATTTCTCTCCTTCTCCTATGCGTCATTCATTTCCTTTTATGCAAAAATACTATGGAAACTATATGCCCATAAGCATTTTATGATGATGTTACCCTTGGTTTTCAACTCAAGTTTGCCATTGCACTTGCTTAAATGTTTAAGGAGATTTATCACAATATGTATGATGTGTCCATTTATTTGTCATTGACAAATTATGTAGGTAGCTCAAGTAGTTAGCGAGTTGTTTTCATACTGCTTTAAAAGAAAATATATCAAGCTCTTCATATTTAGCTTTCTCAAGAAAAATCATGTCAATTCACTATTTTTGAACATTGTAAGCAATCTAAGGTTAATTAGGAAAGCCAACCATAATGACCAATAAGGGCCAATACTAGGGGCAAAAGAAATTTCACGCGAGGAGGTCTAGAACAAAAAATTCTTTGACCTAAAGAGCAATAGAGTTGGTTAGGGGCAAGAGAAAAGAAATAGAGTCAAGGTCAGGATCAGCAAAGTATTTGACCCCACTCAACCCATTGCCATCCCTAAACACAGGGAATTCTATATTTATCTTATGCATTTAGGGGTCCATCACAAAACATTAATTCTTTGTTGCACTTTCTCATTGACTTTGAACATTGTAAGCAAGCTAAGGTCAATTAGGAAGCCAAACCTAATGATCAATAAGGGCCAATACAAGGGGCGAAAAAATCTTGACCCAAGGAAGTCTAGAGCAAAAGTTTCTTTGACCTAAAGAGTGGTAGAGTCGGTTAGGGGCAAGAGAAAAGAAATAGTGTCAGGTCAGGATCAGCAAAGTGTCAGACCACACCTAACCCATTGCCATCCCTAATGACGAACTCTACCTTATGTTATGCATTTAGGGGTCCATCACAAAAAATTAATTCTTTGTTGCACTTTCTCGTTGATAAATAGGCAATATTAATTCAAAAAGCCTCTTCTTCTTTTTTGGTCATTTTGAAAGCCTGTTTTAATTTTCTTGTTGTATTTTACTTGTCTTTATGAACTGTCACTGGACTAATCTAAGTGTTGTGTCGTTTGAGTGAAAATGACTGGCTCATCATACACAGTTCACCCATCTGCTCTTATAAGACACAGCTATTCCGAAACAAGATAATGATTTTTTTTCCTTCTATTTATCAGAAAATGTTTGAATCACAAAGCTTTGATGCATGTGGAATTCTGATTTTTTTTTTCTCTTTTTTTTTTCTCAAATAATCTCTACAAAGAGGAGGTTTGTTGCATATGCATTTCTAGTGGGCTTGAATAGACCTTGAGATACAAATAAAACTGCTCATGGGGCCCATTGATTGCAAGACTTTAGCATGTGAAGAGAACAGTGAAAAGGGAGGAGTTTGGGTGTGGCCTTCGAAACTTATGGTCCTGATGCACTATTTGTGAAAGTGGATGGACCCAGGACGGTTGATATGGGGCCGTTCATGAAATGAGATGTCTCGTCGCTTTTTAACAGAAACACCAGGTGGATTTCAACTTTCGAGGTCCTCGTGGACCAGCACGTGGTCCTCTTGAAAGATATCAGTTGAAGGTCCAGTCTGGTGTTCTAATGAACCACAGACCTACAAGGTCACGATTGAAAACATTGCAGAAAATGTGTCATGGGCCCTCCCATCTAATCATTCACAAGATAGTTTCATTGTTTCAGGAGTACCCAAAATTGTCCAAATCAGAAAACCAAAGCTCCAAGATTTTAATGGATGAGATTATTGGTGCATTGCCTATTGAGAGGCAGAAACAAAAGATGAACGGTCTCGATCACCGAAGTGTGAGCCCGAATCATACTGGTAGCAGGCAAGAGATGCTGAAATGGTCAGAAGACCATCATAATTTCTCCCAAATTGGTGGTCTCGGGGATCAATCAATTAAGGGTCCCACATCAGAACATGGCTGTACGAAAACTGAGATATGTTCATTTAAGAAGAGAGAAGTGATTGGTTCTACACATCAACCATAGTTAATGAAGTGGGGCCCGTCACCGTCTGATATATACATTAATTCAACTCTTCCCATTTACATATTTATTTTCACCATCAATATCTAGAAAATTTAAGAAGCATTGCATTCCATAAGTAAGGTAGTAAAAAAAATATTAAAGAAAAAACGAAAATTTTCATGGTAAATCTTGATCATCCATGCGAGATTTTTATTCTTGTGAAAGAGATTTCGAGGATAAACGGTGAGAAGGAGATGTGGATTTGAATCATGCAATTAATGGGTCGGCATTAGCACGAAAAGACTTGCAGTATGTTGCAGTTTCTGCGGTTTTGCTTTGAACAGCAACGTAAACAAAAAGCAGCAGAAATAAGTGCAGCAGATATGCCGGTTCCAGTTTTTGTACGCTAATTCATTTCAATTACTATACATTCTTCCGCCATTAATGGCCCAGAGAACAGAAAATAACAAAGTATTTATAAATAAAAGAAGAAGAAGAAGAAGAAGAAGAAGAAGAAGAAGAATTTAACTCTGTTCTTCATTCTTCTAAACATAGAGGAAAAGGAAAACAACCCAACTTGGATTTGCTATGACAGTCATTGGGTTCTTCAGCAATGACATTCATAAGCAAATCTACAAAGGCCAAAACAATCGCTTTGTGGGTTTGCTTGTCATTGAGCCTGAGATAACAATGCAAGAGATCCTGCAAACAAGACCATTCTCTGAGCCCATGAGCTTCAACCATTTCTTCCATGGAGACCCTGAAATCCATGCAAGGATTCACAGATTCCATTGCCATTGTAACACTTTCTCTGCAAAAGCCCACTTCCATTATAACCTCTGTTTCATCCGTTTCCGTGTTTCCAAAGCAGGGATCGCAAGAGAACTTACTTTCTACCAGACCCATTTCATTTTGAGAATCTGCATCTTCCATGATTGACTTTGTTGTGCAAGGAGAGAAGAAGAATCTCTTCGAGCTGATTTGGCCTTTTATGAGGAACTCTACCGGGTTTGAATCTTCAGTTTCGGCAGTTGTAAAGGAAGAGGAACTTGAGGTGAATGATTCGTCGTTGTGAGGTCGTATTGAGAGCATGTTAGAGTCTTGTACTTGGTCTGTTTCTTCGTTGAGACTGCAGCGGCCTGAAGAAGTGGAAGAAGAAGAAGAATAGTACATGGAGTTGAAGCTTTTGTAGACTTCTCTGAAGGAATTGGTTTTTGCTGGTTGGACGCAAACCCAAGTCATGCTTTTGGCTCCTGGCGGTCTGAAGTTAAAGATGGCTTGGTGGAGTGCTTTAATGGAGGATCTCAGCTTTGCTTTTCCCATGTTTTGATGTAGAAAATGGGCTGTGGAGCAGTGGGGGGCAGATGAAAATGAAAGAGAGACAGAGATGCCGTAAATGGAGAGGGACTAAAGATTGAAGTAAGTGATGACATGAAATGAAATAAATTTATAGGCGAGACTGATGTTTTGTGAATGCAGAGAGAGAGAGAGAGAGAGAGAGAGTAATTAGACGATGCAACGGGCTCCTCAGTTGCATGCAGGATCACTTTTTTCAAAGATTTTCCATGATCCAATTGGTTGATCTGATTTATCTTATCATAGATAGTAATATGTCTGAAGGAGTGCCTTGCACAACGGCAAAAGTTGTCGTTATGTGACCTTAAGGTCACGGGTTCGAGGCATGAAAATGGCCTCTTGTAAAATACAAAATAAGGCTGTGTACTATAAGCTCTCATGGTCTACCTCTTCCCTGTACTCTGCATAAGCAGGAGCTTCGTGCCCTACAGCTGCCTTTTTAGATAACAATATGTCTATGTTTGTAAGTTAAAATTAGATGATTTTTGTGCCTTGAAGCCCACCTACGGTGGCTGATGCTGCGGGCTACCAAGCAAACCCTTCAGTTACCGTTGGAGAATCCCATAATTTACCGTTGGAAGCTTATATTACAAGTATCAAATTGATTTATTTATCACTTTCTTTTTGTTTTTTTTGATAAATTAGAAAGTAGAGAATATTACTTTGGGTAGAGAAAATAAAAGGGACAGCCCCGGTGCATGAAGCTCCCGCCTGTGCGGGGTTCAGGGAAAGGGCTGACCACAAGGGCCTAAAGTAATATAGTGGAGAAAATCGAGATGATAAATCACAAAGGAATATGGTGCATGGGTAATATATTTCTCCAATTTATAAACGATTTATGTCACTAAGCATCTGGGTATCCCATGGGCTTGTAGCTGTGCATCACTGCATGCAGTACATGTAACCCAAGACAGCAGGTAATTTCTTCAGTTCCAATCTCCAACTCATACACTCAAAGACATTTCTCAGGAGTTTCCATTTTGATGCTTCCCGGCCTTCACCCAGCTGAAAGCTGCTTTTTTCCCCCTTAAAACTTACAAGTATGTCCATGAAAAGAACCCAACATCCCTACACTGATCTTGAGGAATAAAACATGGTCTGCATTTTGCTTTCTTTTTATGGACTCCCGCCCACATAAACTATCTCAGATTCCTCCAGACCTAGATGGCATCGAAAAGCGAATTAAATGCAAATTTCAGCTCTCAAATCCTACAACCCTTCGGATATAGGGCAAGGGACCACTCTCTACTCATCAATAATGGTGTCTATCTCCCTCATTCCTGCTGGATGAAGATCATGTTGTATGAAAACTACTTGGCCAGCATGGCTTCTGCCACATCCATGAAGGATGAAGCCAACTTGTGGCCCATGTATCAACATCAACTGCAAAATCTCAGCCCAACTGCTTAAGGATGGGCCCTCCATGTCTGATCGGCATCAACTGCTTCCCAATTATCATAATTTCAAGCATCTTCTTATCAGGGGACATGAAGAAGCTCCTAGGCTGAACCCTCTATTTGTTTCTAGTGCAAGTGGGGTAATCTTTGTTTCTCAATTAAAAAGTTTTCTCACTGACACACACATAAACACGTCTATTTTTACATTTTATGGGAAACGATTGTTTATATATGCACCCACTTTAACTTGTTCTGTGAACTCTTCTTTCTTTTCATGAATTGCTTTATATAAATGCTTGTCGCTCGACTCGCCCTTCATATTCCGATCACTCGATGATAAAAATGGCAGTTTTGTACACCAAGCTCCCGCGTCTGCAGGGTTCAGAAAAGAAAGCAAATGGTTGTACTGACAAGACCAAGACGTTTAACGGGTTGTTTGGGTGGAGAGGCAACGAGTCGTACATGAATAGAAGCCTTATTCCCTGATGTCGTAGCCCGAAAGACATACACAATACAGAACAGTCATATGGAGTGTTTGTTCTTCCATATTTTATCAATGTTTTAGGGCACACTGCCAAATAACCGGGTTTAGATAAAACCAAATCTTGGCTGCTTGTTCTTTAAACGATTTTATCATTGGTAACATTTAACAATAGCAAATTTTATGAATCCTGGTAATAGTACACGCTCAAGAGTGAAGGGAGTACATGCCCCATTTTCTTGCATGGTTAAACATTTTTTATCAATTTAAACCATTCATCATTTTATGAATGGATTAGATAGGACGGATAACAAACCTTATGCCCATTAAATGTTTTTACCCTATGTTTTTGGAGATCAAAAATCATGATGATCCATTTTTATTACTTCTTCCAAAGACCTAAAACAAGTGCTTAGGATCATCCATATGCACTGATTTCTCATGGGTTACCTCTCTTTGGTATTTTGAACACGACAAAATTCTAAATAAATGAAAAGAGCTCGTCCATTCCTTACACTCTTGAGTACGAGTCAAATTTTGTATTTGTCTTAAGCTTGCCGATAGGAAATAATTAAGAATAATTGTCCATGCTTTATTATCCCAGTGCTGGAAACTCCTCAAGTAGAAAGCAATAGAAATGTATTGCTATATTCTACTGATCAATGAATCCTTTTCTTGTCTAAATAATCCTTGAAATGGGCGCCAAGTTGAGCTGACTCCGGGATAGTATACCTAAAGATTAGAATTTTGCTATGGATAGCTTTCATTGACGGTTTGTCTTTTATAATTTCCTACTCGAGAGTTCCAACCATATGAAGCTTATAACCTACTTTGGAATGGGTTTCTACCAAATGCATCTTGATTACTTTGTGCCAAACTAAATGTAAATTTGTAAGGGTTGTATATTTAAGATAGAGAAGAGAATTATATGATGTATTTCTCACATACAATAATCGTATTCACTTGTAAATATATCGTTACAATCAGGGCAGAGCAAGGATTTTGTGTTGGAGGGGTAGGGAAACTCTTTGCCATTAACTAAAGCACCCAATTAGTTTAAATCTCTCCTCTCTTTTTTTTCCAATTTGAAAATCCCTCAAAAAAAAAAGAAAAAAAAAGCCGTTCATCTAGTAGATCGCTAGTATCTTATCTGAACAGATCAGAGCAAAGACAAATGTAGAATCTTCTTTAACAGCATGCTTCAACCAGGTACAGAATTTCTTAAACCAAACTCGACTAAACATTTGGAATACTTGTCCTGTTTTCTTTTTACGAAAGTTGTGACCATGGTGCTGTGTAAGGTCCCCTAAGCAAATATGAGCTTCAAACTTCATCTCGAATATTAGGATGACAGGGTCAAAGCCAGGATTTGGAGGTTTATCGAGTTGATTTCTAGACAGTGCCCTTCTTGTTCTTGATTATCATTCTCTTGGAGAAGAAAGTGGCAACTTCATGTCGAATATTAAGATAATAGGTTCAAAGACAAGGATTTGAAGAAGGGTTTATTGAGTTAATTTCTAGACAGCTATACTTTTGCATAATGTCCTTCCTGTTCTTGACTATCACTCTCCTAGGGAAGAGAAGGAAGAGGTAACAATAATCTTCACTTTTCTTACAACAATCTTCTGTACAACTATTCAGATACTCAAATTCAATAGACTCAGTGCACAAGTGAACTCGTATACAAAACAAATAGAAGGGAATCTCTACACAGATGGCTTTGTTATCCTCGTTTAGGACAACCTGCAGTAGTATTTGTGGACAAGAATAGCAGTGTAGCTGATAGGTAAAATGTTGCACTTTCAACTTTCATCCATATCTGTGAGAGAGAGAGAGAGAGAGAGAGAGAGAGAGAGAGAGAGAGAGAGAGAGAGAGAGAGAGAGAGAGAGAGAGTGACTTCTATTTTCTTTGAGTTTTTCTTTTAGTTGATTACCATTTTTAAGTATTGCTTCATATTCTTGGAGCACTAGTGTCCCATGTGTGGGCCCTGATATTTGGTGATTTGAACTGTTCAATTGTAAGCACACGAGGTCTGCTGCACTCATATGCCATATCCTCCAAAGGAATGGCAATCGTCTGGTTGAGCCAAATTTTTGGCGGACACCTAGTTCTTTTCTTATACTCCTAACCCGACCCTAGCTCTGCTAGACTCAAAAATTTTATGCCCCTGCAGCTCATTCAGGTCAGGTACTGCTGCACTCATATGTCATATCCTCCAGAGGAATGACAACGGTCGGGTCAAGCCAAATCTTTGGCCGACACCTAGTTCTTTTCTTTTACTCCTGACCCGATCCTAGCTCTGCAAGGGTCAAAATTTTTATGCCTCTACAGGTCATTTGGGTCGGCTACTGCTGCACTCGTATGTCATATCCTCCCCAGGAATGATAATGGTCGGGTCAAGCCGAACCTTTGGCCGACACCTAATTCTTTTCTTTGACTCATGACCGGAACCTAGCTCTCCTAGGGTCAAAAATTTTATGCCCCTAAGGTTAATTCGGGTCGGATACCCCAGTTGACTCTAATTTCCCTACAACATTCAAATATATTTTTCAAACTCACATTAATGTACTTAGGAAACGTTCTAGTTTCGAAATTTGCTTCACAATATACTTGTACCTGAGAGCTTTGGAATTTGATCTAGTTATCGTTATTGTGTAGTAACAATTATTATCACAATGCCCTCATATTTGTATTTTGAAAATTTTCTATATGAGAGTTTAAAAATAAACGAATCTTCTAATTTTTTTTGCCACTAACCCTAACTTGACTCTAGCACTCCTCTGGTTATGGAATTTTTTTTACCCTAACCTTGCCTGGGTCATATATTTTGACCCTTACAGGTCATTAGGGTTGAGTCCCCTCAATTGACCCGACCCATTTCGATTCCTACTGCCCTTTCAATGGTCTTAATCATAATCTTACTTAATGCACTGCAAATTGGCATTTATGGCTATCAATTAATAGGTTCCGTTTGGATCATCTTATACGAGCTTAACTATGAGGAATGATGTCGAAAGCTTGGCTGGCTTCAAAATCAGAAGGGTTACACAATAAAGGTAGGTTTTGTTAGGCTGTCCACCCAGAGCAAGCCCATGACGTTCAACAGTTTGATCTTGGAACAACCTCTCAATTGAAAATTATGGGCATCCATCGTATAGTTTGCCTTGGAGATATACTATGATGCCATCGAAGCTCCGTGACCAGCTCTACTTTTCTTAATTCCAACTCTCTTATTCCGAGGTCAATGATTAATTAGCCCTTCAATAGCTAGAGATTAGTTCTCCCTAGAGTTTCAAGGAAATAACTAGTACTTCTGGGAGATGTAAGGCAAGAGTTCAGGGTTTGGGGCTACGGTTCTAGACCCACAAGGGAGACGAACGAAAGAGTACAGGATGGATGGTGGTAGGAGAGTTTGACAAATTGAATTAGTGCTCTCCCATATAGACTAAGGAAAGAATGTTAAGAACAAAGATGTCCAGCTGATGCAGAGGAGATAGCTCCCGAAAGAAACAGTGAAAAATATTGCCATTGGTTTACAATAAAAGACTGCAATGTATATCAGATACAATCATACAAGGGATCAGATATTATCACGCTTACACTCAGGGCAGTGACAGTGGGAATCTCAGATCTATTTTACTGCGGCACCCAATCCTCCATACAATCAGTGGATCTTTGACATTATATGCAACAGCAACAGCAACAGCTACTTTACTACAACATATACTAGAACAATTTCTTTTTATCTGCATCATTCACAAGCCAGTTTGGTGTCAAAGCTACTTAAGCAGATTCCAAATGCCTGAAAAGCAGACAATGGATAGCGGTAATCCATTGTGAATAGATCCTTGCCAGTCTTACCAAACTGGAGGATAATCTTGTCATGATCGCTCGACCCTGCCTGAGAGGTCCCAGCACCAGCATTCTCTGCCAACTCTCCAGATGCCGCTATCAGTTGGAAATTCTTCACAGAAGCAACTGTCACCCGGCCGCGGAAATTGAGGCACCAGCACTGAAGCTGTTCATGCCACCTCGGAGCTTTGTTCTTCAAAATCAATGGGCTGCCATTCCCAACATGGACTGAGACTTCTGTGAACCTGGTGCTACCAGAAAACCTGGATGAGTCAATTGATTTCGGATCTCCAGAAATGTTGTCCAGTGATTGAGAAACTGAAACGCCAGAAAAGGAGTCCTCCAAGGAGCAAGGAATATCAGAGTAACAAGGGACGCTTCCATTGGATTCAAGAGCTGATGCAGGGATTGAATGCATGGCACAGCGCATTCGTCTTGGGCCCCGAGTGCCAAGCATGTTGAGCTCATAGGCAATGTGGGCAATCTCGTAGCTGCCAGAAGGCACCTTGGGTGAAACTTTGCGACTGTAGAAACGGCGGCTAGAACGCCCTGTGGATGTCACAGCTCCACGGTATGGAGGTTGACTGTCATAAATAGCAAATTTGGTGCCCAGAAAGTTTGACCTGAAAAAGAAAGAAACAATCACCTATTAGAACTATTCTTTGCTAACAAATATAAGTTGCCATACTGGTACCAGAACCTAGAAGGTCAGAAGCAAGGAACTCACTGGATACCAATAACCAGCTGAAACGTACTACTGTTCTGTATTGCATGCTTTCATATATGAAGAGTAAGCTACTCCAAAATGGGGAAGGCCTCAAAATGAGCATTCTCATAGCCACACGTGCTCATACAACATCCACAAATTCATTCAATGGAAGGCTTTCAGATTTTCATAGACCAAAGCAGCTGTAGTTTTGGGGCCTTGACTGCACGGTATATAGTTGCAGAAAATGGCAAACCCAGGGAAGGAGTTCCTTGCACAACTAAGCAACTTCTGGAGGTCATGGCCTAGACCTACTCGTAATATTTGATTATTAGAACAAAAGGCAAACTAGAAACTTCAAGAAGGTATCGACACCAAAATAGCAGCAAGGAGTAAGGGCATTGAAAAGTTCAATACAGGGTTGTAAGCCCCATGAACATCAGAAAGAAGCACTAGGAAAGAATGACACAACATGATCGTTGACTCAATATAAAAGCAGCAGAAATATGGTTATAGAAGGATTCAAATAAATGAAAAAGAACAACATCAATGCAGTTCTGAAGCCAAGACCACTAATCCTGAGCAAGTTTATTGAACACTTGAAATCATCATCTTGGCCTCAGTTCCCTTTGCCAAATAGCATATGAGAGACAGAAAACGCCTTTCTGCATAAAGGAAGAAGCACATGGTTGGTTGTAAAGGGCAGTTCTTACTTCAACTTTCCCATGTAGCCCACACAGTTTCGGGAGGTATCTTCTCCGTCCAACGATATGATGTACTCCGCACGAGCAGGGCGCCTGATCTTTCGAGCAGCAAGAAGAAACTTTCCATTCTCTACATCCAAATATAAGACATTAGCACCAAGTCACATGAGATGATGAAATAATTATTGAAGGTATGAATGTAGTTACCGGAAAAGCTTGATCTTCAACTATCAAATTCTTAACAATTTCAGCATTACTCCAAGTTTTACATGTTGTTTATTCAGAATGTTAATAGTAAGAATAAACTTTAACAATTGATTCTTACCACTTTCTACCTCCTCAGGAGAGAGTTTGCATACCTCATAGTCAGGCTGATAGCTACAAAAACCATCTAATAGAAAAGCACCAAGCAGGTGGCTGAGACTGAATAGGTCAGTTTAGACAGTGAATGAGAGCTCCCAAGTACAGTAAATTCTGTTTCAATTTTGATGTATGCCTTCAAGTAATGGAAGATGATACTAATAAAGAGGTCTTATAAATGTAGGCAATGGACCACGTTTTCTTCTTCTTCCCCTTTTATGTCAATGGAAACCATCTGCCATTGTTAATTAGTAAAAGGCATGTGCATATGCAAGTAAAAGCATGTGTGCAAATAGAGGAGAGAATATCATTTGAAAAGGATGAGAGATACAGGAGGCAGCTAGCTTAGGAAACATGGATTTTAGCAAGGAAATCTATCTAATATTATATCACATGGATTCTAAATCAGAGAGGAGGGGGCGTGAAATATCAGTGAGAAACTGAGGGAAAGAGACATCATCTATTATGTGGGTGAGAGATTTTTGTAAAGAAATCAATTGAACCACGATAACTATTCTAAATAGGTGTTTATGGTATGGTCAGCTATAGGCCAATCTAAACCATTCAAAAGAAGAAGGCTTTAGGTTTTTTTTTTTTTTTAATACGAATAACACTCCTTTCCCTTTCTCTATCTAAAAATCCAATTTTTTGGTGCATATTCTATCTCACTAGACTAATGATCAATATCCATGTCCCAGGTTTTGGTGGTTTCTCAACTTTGCAACCACTGGCATGGATGTCAAAGCCATAAAAATCAATGAAAACCAAAATCTGGAATTAATAACATGGAGTTATGACTATTTTGCAATATAAGTAACTAGTATTGTGGATTTTGGCCAAAATCCTCAAAATCGTGAAAATCTCCAACCACTACACCCCTAAATAGCATATCAAAATCTCCCAATTTCTCCCAAATCCTTCCCTACTTTCCTCTATCTCACCTTGGAGTGCATGATCTATATTTGTACTCTTCTCATTACCGCTTGCAACAAATCATCTTTTCATGGCATATAAATCAGTAAGTTTGACAAGTTTAGTTCTTCTTCGGCCAGATCAATGTTAGGTATAGACCAAATAAGCAAATATTGGAAGATAAAATCTTCACCCTCTACACATCCACACGGATATGAAGTTTAGTTTCTACTTTATCTGCAAATTTAGACATTGCTACATAGAAAATCCATGATCTATAAATGTTTATCTTTTTAATCTAAACCTAATGATTTTAGTTAGTTACTAAAGATTTTTTTGCATATATGACATTCCATGAACAATGAATGAAATTGTTTTCATTTTATATTCATCTCACTTTGTTTTTCTTATAGGTTTCTATTTTTTATTCAACATTTCCAACACTTTGTTTTTCTTATAAGTTTCTATTTTTTCTTCAACACATTTCCAATAATTAACCCTCCGTCCCTCCCTCTCATATATGAGGTCATAGTCATCTATGAAGGCCAATATTATGGGTGGTTTAGGCCTTCAAAAAATGGACCAAATATATGAAGATAACAACAAGGTTGTAAATAAGTGGTTTAGATCTCCAAAGGTGGGTCAAATGGAAGTAATTTTTATAACTTATGGTAGTGGCAATAACATAAATATATTCTGAAAATCAAATTACAACAACTATCAAGTGATGATTGTTTATGTCTTGCTAAATGACAAAAGCATTCTTCAAGATACTGAAGTGGATTAATGAATGTTCAGATAGTGCAGAACTGTAAATTCTAGAAAAGCAGACAACAAAACTACAAGTGATTTTGCCTTTTAATAAAGAAATTTACCTTGAGGTGTTTTGTTTTGTTGGGTTTTGGTGGGGGTGGGGAAGATGAAAATTTGAGTCTGGTATAAAATTCCAGTTCACTCCTTTTCTAATTTTAGTGAAGATTTACCGGCAGAACATACTCACCATTATAAGCTTTGCTTTTATGCAGCTACATCCTGAAACTATGATTAAACCATAGATAATATTGTCCTTATCCTAGATGACTATGCACCTGAATCACATCCATGAGAGAGAGAGACCTATTGAGTCTGGTGTAAAATTCCAGTTCACTCCTTTTCTAATTTTAGTGAAGATTTACCAGCAGAACATACTCACCATTATAAGCTTTGCTTTTATGCAGCTACATCCTGAAACTATGATTAAACCATAGATAATATTGTCCTTATCCTAGATGACTATGCACCTGAATCACATCCATGAGAGAGAGAGACCTATTGAGCCAACTTCTTGGAAGATCTAAACCATCTACAACCTTAGCCTTAACTTAGGCTATACACCAAAATCTCATCCTTTGGGAGGAGAGAGAGAGAGAGAGAGAGAGAGAGAGAGAGAGAGAGAGAGAGAGTACAACCTATCAACCCCACTTTTTGGAATCTAAACCATCCACAATCTTGGCCTTATCTTCAGTGGGCTACGCACCAAAATCTCATCCATTAGAGAATGCATGAGAGTGTGAAAAAGACTTTCCAATCAGGCATGCATTTTGGAAGATCTAAACCACCACAATCTTGCACTCATCATAGATGGATTATGCACCCAAATCTCATCCGTTGGAGAGCAGGAGAGAGACTCCTATTAGCCCCATATTTTAGAAGACCAAAACCATCCAATTGTAGCCTTATCTTGGGATATGCACCAATATCTCATCCATGAGAGAGATAGAGAGTAGGGCCCACTTTTTGTAAGATCTAAACCACCATAATCTAGGCCTTAAATTCAAAAGGCCTAACCAATCCACAATTTTCAAAAGATCTAAACAATCCATAATATTGGCCTCATCTTCATTAAGCTATGCACTGAAATAAATTGTAAGTGTCAACAATGTCACTGTAGCTGGTCACAAAAAACATGGCATCTCCCAAAAATATACTTGGTTGCAGGTTCAAGTCACTACTTTCCCTTTGGCTGAGGATTTGATATAGAATTAGATTTAGAAGAGTGTGCAAGTGATTTGCTTTTTTTCTATGTGTATCAAAAATAAATAAATAAATTTCATAGCCACATGCAAAGCATGTGCTCAACAATATTGAACATCATCATCAAGACCTTATCCCGATTAGAGAACAATCACATGAATCTTGTTTCTCCATTTCCCTTTATGAAATGTCACGGCTTCATTTAGTCTCAAAGTTTTTAAAACTTTTTTCACCACTTCTAATCACGTTCTTTTGGGCCTTCCCCTTGCTCTTTTAGAACCTTTGACTTGGATCACCTCACTACTCGTAATCGATGCTCCGTTGGACATGTCCAAACCATCTAAGTCTAATCTCCCTCATCTTGTTAGCTATTGACGCTACTCCTCAATTTCCTCTAACGTTTTCATTCCCAATTCTACCCTTTCTTGTCATGCCACTCATCCATCTCAACATCTGCATTTTGGCAATGCTCATCTATGTACATGTTGTTCCTTAACTGCCCAACAATCTAATCCATTGAACATATAAAATACATATATACAAATGCAATACAACAACTTGCCACTTTTGACGAAGAGTTGTTATATGACAGATGTTTAGTACAAGTGAGGCCCACCATTTCAAAATACTTATTTGCTGGCCTGTGATGGATGAGAAGTGCACCAAAGTCCAACCCCAACAATCAATTCTAAGACTTCACTTATGACTATTGAAACAGTCATGGCTGTGTTCATGAGTAAAAGCCTCCAGGAAAAGGGTTTTAATCATCCAGTGAGATAGAATCTTTCTACTTTCCATACAGAAAAAGGCCTAAATGGTTTGGATCATTCAAAAAGTGTGCCCCTCCTAGTACTCTGTCAGCTCATCCTTTTTATAAAGAGTATGCAATGCATGTACATCACACAACTATAACTATTAAGTACAACACTGTTTGTCACTATGTAATTGTAGCATCCTAACAAGGGCATAATTATCAGGTTTTATTGTAATGATCTTTTCCGTTTTTGTTTTTATCAGAATGATATCATTATTCTAACAATAAAAAATGACAAAGATTGGACAATGCTGCAAAATTATGTGGTCCTAAATTCCTACTACCAATTTCTATTGATTGGCTGAGCCAATGTTTGAAAGATGGTCCCTGGCCAACTCAGGTTTTCACAACCTTGAACAAGAAGTTGCTTAAATTATCCAAAAAATATCAGGTTAAAAAGAAGTTAACATGTTGACTCAATCAGCTTTCTTTTAGATTGAACTTCATCATAGTACCACAAGGTCCAGCCAAAACCTGGCTGAGGTCAGATCAAATAAACCTTGAATTACTCTGTGCCGTTTTTTCAACATTACAGTAGCCCATCATATAACAACGAAATAATAGACCTTACTATTACTTAAGGAACTCTGGGCCTCCTCACAAGGCTCAGTTTCCCAAAATACAAGCAGTCAAACACCATAATTCTATCACATTCTTGTCTAATCCATCTTGGATAAAGGACTAGAGCAAGTCATATTTCAAATACAAAGTCCCAAACAAGCATAAAGATTTTGTTTATGCATTCTTTTTTCCTGAAGAAACCAGAAAAAATATAACAAATAAACAAGCATAAAGATTTTGTTTTCTCGGTTCCATAATAACATTGGACAACAATAGGTATGACCTGCATGGTACAAGAAATGTTTTGAACAAGAAAAAAGAATGCATTCCAGAAAAATTTAGGAGGAACAGAAGTTTGACACTGGCTGGCTTACCTGGATTAAGACCCAGGTAAAGGTGATAAGTAGAAGTTGCCTTATTCCTCTTGATATAACATTGAATTGGGCCACTCCGAGGTCCAGGCTGCATAATCGAAAATATCAGAAGAACAACCTTCACCATCCATCACCACATTTCTTTTCGAGTTCAAGAATTTACAGCACAATATTCCAAAAAAGGAATCTATAGCACAAAGCAAAGACTTATGATCGACTGAAAAACAACAGAGACATGGAATCCACTTTGCTCAATGTCATGGTTCTTAATTTCCATTCCTTTATGATCTATGATATTTTGCTGCTGAAACAGCACCAGAAACAAGGAGAACTACCACCAAAATGAAAAGAGGGCATCAAGAATTCCAACAGTTGCAAAAAGCAAAATTAGTAAAGTCCACTAAATCCGTGATGGTCTCTTCTTTCTCTCCTTTTAAATTTTTGGAGATTTTCTGTTACTGAATTTGAAGGAGACTGCAAAGGAAAAGAATACAACCACAAAGCCAGAGCAAAAAGTGTACAACAAGAATTCGACCACTTACAAAAGGCATCCACCGAAAAAAAATGGCATGGTTTCTTCTGTCCCTCCTTCTACATATATGGATATTTCTATTATTGAAAGAGACTGAAAATAAAAGAAAACTGCAACATCAAAACAATAAGAATGCATCAAAAAATTTACCAGTTACATAAAACAAATCAATCCCCAATATTAAACCAATGACTTCTGCTTTATTTTTTGTAGGTATTAAAACAAAGACTCGCTTCTTCAAATTTGCATTGCTTAAGAAACCAATACCCGAAAGTTTCAACTAAATCAACCAAAAAATGAAAAGCAGCAGATTCTATTAACAACCGCAACAGAACTTCTTAGCTTTCTCCCTTTCCTACTTTTTCCTTTCACAGGAAATAAAAGGAGAAATAAAACCACCACCAACCCCATCGATAACTCTCTCATCCACAAACCCAAAACCAAAACTTTATAAAAACCAGAATCCAAACCCAAGAAACATAAAATCCATACCCCAAATGACAAACCAACAGAAAAAAAGACAAGGAAAAATCTCAAATCACCTGCTTCAACGACACAGGAAAAGTCAACTTGGAACTTATCTCCGGCACACCGACGATCTCCTTACACATACACCTCCAGGACCTACAAACAGCAGCGCACGCCACTACATGTTTCCTTGCGGGCCAAGCACTCTCACTCTCTTCCAATCTCTTCACAACATCTCTCAACAGTTCTGGAGGCAAACTAACCCAACAACTCTGCTCAGAATCTCCTTCTTGTGCATCAAAGAAATCGAATGAAGTCATCGAAGCAGATGCCGTTGATCTATCTCTTCTCCAGTGGAAATTCCTTCTCGACAAGCTTCCAAACCCATCTCTAACGATGTTCTTGAGCGGCATGATCGGAGAGTGAATTTCGATTCAGGGTTTTTTACGATCTAGGGTTTGGATTCATGCGTTTTGTCTGCTTTGGGTTGTGGAGGAAACGGTTTGGCTGGAAGAGGGGAGAAATGGGAAGGTGGAAGAAGGGAAAATGTAGGGGATTTGCAGGTGACTTCGCAGACGTCGAGTGAGGTTAGCTGATGGGCTTGTTGAGTTCTTTCTGCGAGATCATGATGCCGCCGAATTGCTGATAATGATGCATGGGTTTGATGGAGTGATGGTGTGATTTGTGTGCGGGCAAGTTGCTCAAATAAGCTGTAACTGGACTGTCCTAATATTTATTAAGTAAATGGTTAGGAATATTAAACTATCTAGAATCTTTGATTCTTTATATATGCATGGTGGCCCCCACCCCAGGTTCATCGGATGTCCATCTGATTTCTTAGGGTGATTGGATGATTACAACATCTGAAAATTGTGCTGATTACTCGTTAAACATTTCTTCTCCTTAATTATATGCCCTTCACTAGACAATTTTTCTAACCGTTCATGTGGGGCATGATCCAAAGCACACTTTTTCAATTTCCAATCTCAATGCAGTTGTCATTACTTTTGGAGCTTTAGTCCTTCAAAACCAAATTATACAAGTGGGCTGGATCCACAAGGTTGCACTATTGTGTAAAAGTGGGCCAAACTAGTGTAGTGTTGTGAAGTATGCTATCATTTCTCTCAACTAATTACCAGGGAGTGTTATGGAAAGAGAATCCAACATAAGAAGCCATTGGGGCTAATTTTTGGATGATCCAATCTATTCGTCTTGTTGCTTTAGGTTTACAAGTCTCCAAACACAAAAATCATGACTTAGACAACTTTAACGTCCCAAGGATTGCTAAGAACTGTGCCTTTTGTTGTAGAATGTAAACCATTGTTTATGGAAAAGTTGAAAGTTGTTAATTGTCTTTTTTTGTGATTAACATTACAATCTTTCATATTCTAGAGTCATCTAATGCAGACAATTTTCGGAGTACTAGAATCCAAAAGAGGTACTAATCAAGTAAATGGGTTTGATCACCAAAAGGTGGGCCCTTTTCAAGTAAAAAATGGGTAGAGTTTATATCAATGTTGAACCGTGACTTGCACGTATATAAACCAGGTCACAAGTTAGAGTTTTATGACCCATTTAAAATCACCTATATCTGTGTGCCCCTATTTAAATTGGGAGATAGGGCATACCACAGGTGGGTGGGTTTGACGAGTTTATAGATTAAAAGGTCAAAACACCAAAACAGAGGGCAATCCTTGAAGCTATGTTAGTAGAAATGTAGGGCACCTGATTTATCTAGAGCTTTGTTAGATCTCGAGGAGACCAAATTTTACAAATTTGAGCTCAAAATCTAGTTTTTACTAATTTTAAAAAAATATTTGACAACTAATTTGACAAGATGCCTCAATGATTTTGACTAGAGTTAAAGAGACTTTGACCTAGTCCGACTCAAATTTTATAACATAAAACAAATATAGCTAGCTAATAGAAATTAAGAAGATAGTATTATATGATAAAATATTATGATCAAATGTGTTTTCTTTGAGCCCATATGTATAATTTTATCCTATTTGCCCCATTTATGAGAGACAGGCTTGGTTTTCTTGATAGACTAACATGACATCAAGCATTTCATCATGTATATTCTTACACTATGAAAAAATATGTAGAGTTCCAGTATGCTAGAAACCTATGTGAGCCTTAAATAAAATGTAAAATTTGTATTTTATTATATTCTCACATTTAATAATTTCACATATTTTTTCTCTGAGTTATGGTTGGCTTTTACTTTAGATCCATGGTGATCTTCATCTTCTCACAAGATGTTAACAGCCTAGATTGTTGGGCCATTGGAGACCTAACATGATTCAACTCAAAGTTTAATTTCAAGATTATTGAATGGGTATATTTTTAGACTGTTGGAGACCTAACATAATATTGTAGATGGATGGACTAGAGCATACCTATCTTTTAATGCAGGATAAAACTTTCATTGTAGATCTAACACATTCATAATATTAGGAATGCCATAGTTTGGCTAGAAATCAAATTGCATGCATATTGCATAGTTGTTAACATACGTTTTTTTAAAGGGTGCCTTACAAACTCCACTAAAAGAGAACCCCCCTGTTTTTTTGTGTGAGTTAAGTTTCTAGTTCATTTTACACTAAAAATGACTTCTACAGTTAAAACTCTTCTAAAATTTAGCAAAGCTGAGATTTAGTCCACTAAAAAAGAATTAGGTGGACTTGTAAATTCTTACTAGACTAACTTGAGTTAGCAAGATAATCTACTACATTCTTACTAGACTAACATAGGGTTAGCACGAGTTCTATAAAAATGAGCTAAACTCTATCTATATTAACATGATTTAGTGAGATCGTGAGAAAATCGAACAAACTCCTCCCAAGTTGAGTGAACTCTAGCTAGACTAACATGTAAGATGTTAAAAATGAAAAAAGCTCCTCATGAGCTCCTCTCTCCCCATCAAATCTCCACCTACCTCATCGTAGCACAGCTCCAAACTCTTTACTCTAGTTTTCTTCTCTGGCTATCGTTGATCATCTCCAAAAAGGGATTCAAAGCAGTAATTGTTCTTCAAGATTTTATCTCCAACAGTCAACACCTACTTTGAACTGGGTTTGATTTTTTCATTTGCTAGAATGTGAAACCAAAATTGAATGTAATTTGTTATTGTTGATGTAATGAAATGAAAAGTCTAATGATGTTGCCAAGTTTACTAGTTCTTATTTTGGGAAACGTAGCATCTAGGTTTTGTTGTTTATGTGAGAGTTCATGTTTTTCTTTTGAATCTTAAGTTTCTATTTGAAGAAGGGATTCATTTTATCAAAATTTTTCCTTATTTTTCTTGTTAGGCATATGTGCTATATAAAGATTTACTAAATCTTTTTTGTTGCTTGTTTTCTTGTTTTTGGATGACTTATCAATTTATCTAAAATGAATTTAACTTTGTTGTGGATCTAGATTTTGTTGGATTTAGACAAATTATGTGATTACTTATTTAGAGCCCACAATGGATCTGAATTTTTAGCTTTCAAAAAGAAAAGATGCTAACACAGCTTTTATGATAATGTTCAAATGACATCATTCAGAAAAATAAAAATAAAAAGAGGATTTTTAGGTCTTAATAGTATGTTAGGCATCTTAATAGAACAAAGAACATTTTAAATGAACTATCAAGACCTTGTGAAAAGGGTTCACAGAGAGGAAGAGTGAAAGCTAATTACTTAGGTAGAGAATGAATAAGCACCATTGAGCATAAATAGAATGATTATCTATTTTCAATTTCCTTTTCATATTTATTCCAAGAAAAGGTTGATAGGGGTATAGCATAGCGGCAACCTTCCTATATCTCATGTTTTATAGTAAGATACCATTATAGTTACAAAAGGTCACATTTTGGAGCAAATAGGCAAGCATAATTACAGAGTTCAAATTTTGGAATAAATCAATAATGCAAATACTTGAAAAGTTCATGAATTGTTAGTAATGAGTTAAGGACAAGGTCTTCTCAATGATAATTAATTTCCTTCCTTTGTTGATCATGTGGTTCATGTTCATGGCAATTTTAATGAGGTAATGATATATGCACCCCTCTAAATTTTGGAAAAGAATACCCAGAATAGAGCTTTGGATTGATTCTTACTTTGAACAGGTGTGACGCATACTCCTACTTCCGTCTTCAATGCAAAACTTCTAAGTGAGAATAAATGAAATAGTAACTACGATTTAACATATTTAAACAAGAGTTAGATGATTTTTCAATTTACAAAGTCTTGACTCTATCTTGCAATCTATCTTTAGAGAGATAATCCATTATTGCAATTTGGATTATCTTAGTTCACAATGGTTTCTTCTATTTAATCCCTATTTAGCTAAAAGGTATTATCCAACCAGAATAACTAGAAATTTGAACCTTGTTTTATGTGTTCTTTGTAATGAACTTTCTAACCTAATTTTTCTGTGGAAATAGAGAGAGCTTTTGTTTTCTGTAGATGATTGAAACTAATCGCTTTTCTTGTAATGGACGATTTTTTCCATGTTTTACTCATCAAGAACTTCACTTTCCCAAATTTCCTATACTTAAAAAGATCTTCCCCCCCTTATATACCAACTAACAAAACCCAACAAAGATTTACTAGAATTCTATAGAAAGGAATGTGAAGGGGGCAGCTAAGTTTTGAGGAGAATCGACAAAGGTGGAAATGAGGGTGTAGGAAGGAGTGTTGGGGATGATTTTGGATGAATGGAACAGAGGGATGAGTTTGGATGGAGAGGGTTGCATTTTGGGGTTATTGTTGGTAGAATCTAAGAAGGAGGTGAATTGAGATTTATTAATGTTACTTGAATTTGGAATCATGTGCCTGTTTTTGTTGGCGTATGGAAGGAACGGCACCTTAGGCCGTTTAATAGGTGGTGGAACAGTAGGTTACGGCCATGGCTAAAGTGAGAGTTTAGTTTTGCTCCTTTGATATTGAATGAGATGAACAATCATAACATGACTCCTGGTCTCATAAGATGAACAATCTTTCTTTTTTCCCTTTACTTTTGTTATTAATTGAACCCGATCATGGCCATACAATTTACCCATAGAGTAATAGTGAAGGATCACACCACGAGAAAGATTTTCTAAACTATCTAGGATGGAGCTTAACAAATGAAAATGTTGAATCATCCACTTTTTTAAGTAGAATAATAATGAAAGATCACGTTGCGAGAAAGATTTTTAGGAGTCTAACAAATGAATGTGTTGGATCATGAGATAGTTGGATCCCACAAGCTATTTTAATAGTGTGTCTGTGTAAACAGTCTAGGTCTACTTGCACTTATTTCCTTTCATTTCTTTCAAGTGGAAACACAGATCCATCATGCAACATCCCTATCATTTGTCCATATTTTACACATACAATATAAGTGGAATATGAAATCATGAGTATTATAATATGAGTAGTCAATTAGAATTTTTAAGGGGCATCCAGATAATAACTACTTTTAAAGAACCCATACAAGGGCCTGTCTCTTGTTAGATTACCAGTTAATAATCAATTTTATAACACCCTTCAAATTAGCATGAGATACGCCCACTTCCTCCTACATGTAGAAAAGTATGATCAAGTCAAACAGGGCAAGCTTAATTAGTAAGAAACAGTGGCAGTACAACAAACTTGCGGCTAGTTTCTTTTCTTTTTAATTTTCCTGCTTTATAATGGAACTTATGTGCTTTACTCATAAAACAATTAGACCAAGGCTTTCTACTCGTTGCGATTGATTGGTGATAGAAAGTGATTTTGTAACCTTGACTTCACCTTTGTGGAATGGGAGTGACCCTAGCGGGAAGGGATGGACGAGGTCGCTCCAATCGAATGATTAGAAAGTGGGGAACTTACTGAACTACATCTAGATCTTCCTTCCACTCCGCCCCCTTCCATCCTTCCTTCCGAAGGAATGAACATAGGTTCTCTTACTTGGGTAAGGTGGGCTTATTATTATTAAGAGATTAATATCATTATCCCATAGCTAGTGTATTGAAGTTTTCAATTCTCTAAGTCCTAACATCGATCCTAATGTACTTGTTTAGAGATCTACTTTTGTTTTAATCATCCTTTAATCTTCTTATGCCCTTTCAAAAACACGGGTGCCAATCGATGGCGAGATCATCAACGTCTACAAATATATCATGATATAAACTTGATATTTGCTAGCTCTCTGTAAGTCCAAAGGGTTGTGATTGATCTTAGTGACATCCTATTTTGACTGAATCATTTCGTTTGGCCTCTCCTATATAGGCAACCTTCAAAAACTTAGCCACATTAGATGCTTCTAACAACTAGTTTTTTTAGTTGAAAATTCCAATGATTACAATTTAATAATGCAAAGTAAGAAAAAACTTGTACCTAAAAGTATCTAATGGGTGTTGAATTTGCAAATAACCTAAATAAGAAGGCAGAACAATATGAGCTAGTCAAATCATCCAACAACAGGGCCTAGCTTGAAGAACTTAAAGTCAGACCTAGTTGCAATTATTTTTAAGAATTATGTTTCTTCAAATATTTCCATGACATGAAAGAGAGTACAGATAATATTTCTCTTTCATAATTATATTTCTTTAGGAATTTTCCCATGCCATGAAGACAGTCCTCCTTCAATCATGTTGAATTGTGATCTACATCAATAGATGCCATGCGATTTTTTTACTTATAAGAAATCTAAAGTTGGAGCATAGATAAATGATTTTGATCATGCAAAGGTGGCTCCAACGACTATGGTCGCTAGACTGCACCTTATAATGTAGTCAATTTAGTATTCATTGTCACAACGAAATGATTCTTAGCCTATGTTTGGAAACTCCTATTTTTGTTTTTCTTATAAAATAAACAAAAATTCTCAAATAGACACTTTTGGATGGGTTTCCAATACTGTTTTAAAAAAGTTGGATTCTAACTTACAGGACAAAGCTGCCTCTCTCTCTCTCTCTCTCTCTCTCTCTCTCTCTCTCTCTCTCTCTCTCTCTCTCTCTCTCTCTCTCTCTCTGTGTGATTGCTTCTTCTTCTTCTTTTCTATTTTGTTCTTGTCAAGATGGAATGCTTTTCTCTTCTTTTGCTATCTTCTAGGATTTCTTCTTTCTATTCCACCAGTTAGGGTTTTTCTTTTTTCTATTTTTGTTCCTTTTGTCAATCCTACCTTAATTTTTGTTATTTATAACATGCGATGCTATTTCTCAGCGCGTAGCTAGGGCTTGGAGCTACATATAAATATCTGGAGCATTTGAGTCAATGGTTCAAATGGGTTAGAAGAAGAAGAACAAGAGGCTTCTACTCAAGGATATGGAGATATAATTGATTTTGTCCTTTTCTTATACAATTTCCTCCTTTTCATCTATCTACTATGTCAGATCCCTAATGGAACAAACTATTTCTTTAGTTGTAGGATTGGACAACTGCACGAATTTGTTGCAACGACATTTTTCTGTATAGATGTGGCAGAAATTAAAATCGAAACTGGATTACAAGAAGCTAATTATTTGACTGCTTTTATTAGGTTTTTGATAATTGATTTGGCTATTAGCAGGGCAATTGGAGATTTGAAGATGTAACGAGAGTCTTTTAGAGTAGTCCGTGAATGGGGAATGTAAATTTGGGGCTTTCTGAAGTTCTATTTGTATTGTTGATTTTGGCAACTGAACCTGAATTCTGTGATGGAGGCCTTGAGGAGGAAGAGAAAGGGTAGTGAAAGTCTAGTGAAGTAGGATCTCTTTGTGAAGCCTTGGCCGATGAGGGCGGGCCAAGAGGGCTGGCAGGCTTCTAGGCAAGGTGAGAGACTGAGAGTTAGTCCCACATCGCTAGGGGGAAAGTTACTGGGCTCTTGATAAGAGTGATGAAGACTTCCCTTGCAACGAGGCCTTTTCCCTGGGCAACTGGGGAAGAACAAAAATCGTGCGGGATGTATGGGCACTCCGGCACGGACAATATCGTTGCAAGGTGTGGACCCTCGGGCTGTTACAAGTGGTATCAGAGCCAGACCCTGACCTGGTGTGGGTGGCTAGCCGCACGTGGGCACTCGCGTGTGGTAAGACACGCGGGGACGCGTGTCCCCTAAGGGGGAGAGGTTGTGAAGCCTTGGCCGATGAGGGCGAGCCAAGAGGGCTGGTAGGCTTCTAGGCAAGGTGAGAGACTGAGAGTTAGTCCCACATCGCTAGGGGGAAAGTTACTGGGCTCTTGATAAGAGTGATGAAAACTTCCCTTGCAACGAGGCCTTTTCCCTGGGCAATTGGGGAAGAACAAAAACCGTGTGGGATGTATGGGCACTCCGGCACGGACAATATCGTTGCAGGGTGTGGGCCCTCGGGCTGTTACACTCTTGAAGGTTTTTCTTTTGAGTCGTTGTAAGTTCTCTTCCTCCTCTACCATAAGTTCACATTTATCCTTGGAGGGATGTTCGAGGTAGAGAGAGAAGTGTAAGGAACAAAATGAAGAGTTAGGAGTTGGATCTTCTAAGAGTAGACTCGCTAGCATTGTAACTGCTCCTCCTAGTGGCAATTTGTGTTTTGATCCCCTGGGTAGAGATCTTAAGAGGAAGTTAGGGTGCATTGAAGCTGCCACTCAAATTAGCAGGAAGAAGAAGCTTGATCAGGAATATATTCTACGATCTGAAATAGGGCAAGGAGAATTTGGATCAGTCCATGTTTGTCGGAGTAAGACTAGTGGACCACAGTTTGCTTACAATATATTGCCTAAAATAGGTGAAGAAACTGTTCATAAGGAAATGGAGATAATACAGCACCTTTCTAGTCATCCCAGTGTTGTGACTGTACATGCAGTATATGGGGATCTTGAGTGTTTCCATCTTGCCATGGAGTTGTGCTCTGGGGAGCATTTGCTTGATGAGATGATAAAAAAAAAAAAGAAAAAAAGAAAAAGGGTGATATGAGGAGCAACATGCTACAAATATATAATTAGGGAACTTATTTTGGTAATCAAGTATTGCCTTGACATGGGGGTTATTCACTGTGACATAAAGCCAGAAAACATTCTTCTCACCATGATAGGCAAGATGAAGCTTGCGAAGTTTGGTTTGGTCATATGGGTTCCGGATGGTAATGACACTTCTCCAATTGAGAGACTTTTGTTTGTCTTTTTTTCTACTTAATTTTGAATTTGATATCATGTGCTACTACAACTCTCAAATGAAATATATGTGCACAGCTTTGATTGTTAATAGATACTGTTTCCACCAAGTGTCATCTCTTGCTTTCTTGTTGTGCGTTACTTAAAAAATTATCTTCCATTGTAGTTAGCTACATCATGGGCTCACAAGAAATGTATCATAATGTAGTCAAATGGATTATTATGGTTTGTGTTCAAGTGTTGGTTACTTGCTACAAAATATGGTGCAGTCAAAAGCAGAAAAGGGCTAAAAACTCATTCTCTACAATATGATGTAAACAATGTGTGTAATGGGAAAATAAAAAACACCGACCCTGCTTTTCAGGAATCCATCCTTAAAAGCCCAGATACATTTCTTAATTGAGATGAAAAAAATGTCCTTGGGACCCAAATGGCAAGAATGTCCCCACGTTAATCACTGCATCATCCTCCACTGCCAAGAAAAAGAACTCGACCTCGAGTTAATCTTCAAGTTCTGCTACCTCATCAGGAGGGACATACTCAAACAAATCCTTAACATTGAAGGTCCTAGAAATTTGCATGTCAAGCAGGAGATCTATGACGTAGGCATCATTATTAATCTTTTGAGCCAAGCAAAATGGGCCAATCTTCTTAGGCTATAATTTGTGATACAACCTTGCAAAATAACGATGTTTGCTGAGGTGAACCATCACCAAATCACCCTCAGTAAAGACCTTCCTACATTTATGCTAATCAGCTGCTACTTTGTACTTCTAGTTGGATTCTTCAAGGGTTTTATCTCTACTAGTATGAGCAGACAAACCTCCCAAATGCAGCTCTCTAATAAGGTGATCCCTCAAAGATGACTGAGGTATACAACGTTGACTCCCCTTAAACAAGAATCCTTCATGGACAGTAAAGTCATTAGCAGCCTCATGGGCCCTGCATTTGGTCCAAGCATCCTGAAAATTAGTATTGTTTTCATACTGATCCTTGAGAGTATCAAACCCTAAGATTTCTATCTATAGGATAGTCACAAGCTAGCGCCGCGGCTCAAGGCATCAACAGCTTTGTTAAGAATGCCCGAACTATGCTTAAACATAAAGGTGAATTTCTGAAGGAACAAAACCCACCAAGCATGCATTCTATTCAATGACTTCTGCGAGTTCATGAATTGAAGAGCTTGATGGTCATAGTGAAGAATAAATTCCTTATGGATCAAGTAATGCTCCCAATGATGAAATGCTCTAACTATCACATACAATTCTTGCTCATAAGTAGTCCACTTCTATCATTCCTCACTCAACTTCTCACTAAAGAACTCAATTGGTCTACCCTCTTGAGCCAAAACAGCACTAATGCCAAACATGGAAGCATCAATTTCCACTTCAAAGGCCTTATCAAAATCTAGTAAAGCGAGTGCTAGATCACTATTTAGCTTGGCCTTGATCAACTGAAAGCTTTGATGTTGCCATTCACCCCACTGGAATTTGCCTTTCTTCAAAAAGTCAGTGGTAGGAGCAGTGATGGAGCTAAAGCCCTAAATAACCTTTTGTAAAATGTGGCTAACCTATGAAAATTGTACACCTAAGTAATGTCAAATTGTCTCATATTAGAAAATAAAGTCAAATCGTCTCAAATCAGACTATTTGAAGTCTGATCAAGGGTCTGGTCAAATCGATGATTGCATCTTCCTTGATCAAGAAATAGGAAGATAGGTTTTGTTCCCCACATCATGAGGATCACACGGGTACTCTCATATCTCTAAAATTCCTCCTAGATTGACCATAATCAA
The DNA here is from genome assembly GCA_035236585.1 of Warburgia ugandensis. Lineage (NCBI taxonomy): Eukaryota > Viridiplantae > Streptophyta > Magnoliopsida > Canellales > Canellaceae > Warburgia > Warburgia ugandensis. The sequence goes on from CP141139.1 coordinate 35,956,841, forward strand.
GGGTTGAATTTCAAGGATAATAAGGGGGTACCAAGTCAACTCGGTTCCCTCAAAATGAGTCAGGGCGAGTTGACTCGACGAGTTAACTCATCCCTAACTCGCTTATGAAGGGGAGATAGTGGAAGGTGGGGGAGGAGGAACTAGAGGTCGGCAGCCACTACCTGCTCGACTACAAGAGAGGGGGGAGATAGAGGGAGCCTCAATCCATGGCACGCTAGCCCACTCATGGCCTGGCCATGCCAGTGATAGACGATGTAGAGGGAAATCGGCGTGTAACCAGCTTGTGTGTGGCCAGCCTACACGCTACCTAGAAAATGATCAAGAAGGGGGAAAAAAATCCTATAGTCGATCCCTAAAGGAAACCCGATCTGGGTTCCATCATCGTTGGAGGGGAAAGGGATTCCGAAAGGATGGCAGAGGGAGTAGGGTTTAACAAATGCCGGCCCATCAATGGCCGGGCTGTACACTACACAGGCATCCGATTGGAGACAGAAGGAGGGGAGGGAGATGGGGAAGAGGGCTCTTGCCCTAGTGCGGTAGCCTGCAAGGTCATTGCTCATGTCAGAGGAGGGACAGGGGGAGGGTTTCCTTAGGGTGCTTGCTCAGGCAACCCATTCACACCGAAGAAAGGGAGAGGGAGATGCGTGGCCGGAAGGGGGAAACCCGATCTGGGTTCCCTATCAAAGCCGAAAAAGAGTGGGGGAAAGGTTCACTACAGAAACCCAATCTGGGTTTCTCTCTGTTGCTAGAAAAACTCAACAGGGAGGCTACGCTGAAACCGAGGAGAGGGAGGCAGGTAGGAGAGGGGGTGCAGTCGCTAGGATTTCTCCCTTTGTTCCCCCGGTCTTATCCAGTTCTCAGCCAACGTGTCACAATGGACAAAATAAGGGGTGCCATTATCAATTTCAGACCCTATCAATTTCAAAAACATTTGGAATTTTCACTCTCGATCTCCATTTCACGCGAAATTAGTGTCGTTACAATCGTATCGAGGAGTACATTCCAAATTCCATAATCCCAAGTCCAAATTTCAAGCCCAAGAAAGGTCATTTTCGTAAACTTAATTGCCATGGAATTTAGTTTAAATTTCTTATCCCCATTAAAATTATGATTTAAAACCATAAAAAATGACTTAATTTTTAGAGTTGTTACATTCTTCCCTCCTGATAGGAATTTCGTCCCCAAAATTCTTTTCATGTTATTCTTCAACAATTTAAAAGCATCCCCATAACTCAAGATCTACAAATCATACCAAACATTTCCAAGTCAGTGCCAATAACAATTTCATACCATATCATATCAACACCTAAACAGACAGTACATGCCAATCAAAATCAGAGCATATCTGCTCATCAACAGGTGATCCATGCCTAAACAAAATCAAAGGATACTTACTCAGTAACAGGCAATCATATGCCAATCAAAATCAGATCAACAGCACAATCATACTATGAGTACCTAGAAGCTTGCCACTTAGAAGACTGCCAGTGCCTCTCGCACCCGCCCTCATCAACCACCCTCTTAGGCCGCCCTCATCGGCTTCTCACAAGTATATGCTATAATCCAAAACTAGATTACACATAAGAAAAATGCTTTCATTCTAACTTACTTTACTGTCACACTTCTCCCCTTCATAAGAAATCATGCTCATATATGTAATATAAACAATATCCATGTCATTGCAATCCTGAAGAGCTCAATAACTTAGCAATAATAATTTACTAGACTAGGGAAAACTATCAACCTCAGTCATCAATTTGGGCTAATCCCAGTTCATCACTGTCTCAATAAAAGTCTCTTTATCAATAGAGATATAGCAGTCAAGGGAATTCATCCTCTTTGACCATAATGCATACTCACATACATTTACAGCAAAAGATGAGTCTTTTAGATGTGAGAATAATGCATAAGGATTTCTTGTGCTCCTCCAAGTCACAAAATAAGAAAAAACATCATCCACTAATATAATCATGACTCATCCAAGTAATCTTTAAAAATTCAGCCCATCATATCCATACATACTGTCAGTGTAGTAATTTCATCAATTGATATCACCCAGAATTTGTAATAATTGTCTTAGGAACACCTTAGTCACAATCCTCAAGTCAATATCTACCAATACCATGCACATCCCAAGCTAATCATACAGATCATCAACATTAGATAGAGAATATTAATTCTCCCCTGTGGTGCTATCAAACAATCAATAATCCATGCATAGCAATAAGGATCTGCTCTCTTCTCATATAGAGGATTAATGCACCCAATGAAGACCCACTAGGTCTGATAAACCCTCGTCAATTAACTACTGTAGCTAAAACCCATCCAACTCAGCTGGGGCCATCCTGCATGGCACCTTAAAAAGTGACACTAAGTCTGATGCCAAATCAATATCAATATGAAAAATCAATCTCTCATGGTGTAAGATCCTGAAACCTCCTCAGGAAGGATTAGGAATTCTCGCACACCATAAGTGTGCTCAATCTATGGCTGCTCTTTGTCATCCACTATCACATTGACAAGGAGGACTTGGCATCTCAAGAAAGCATTGTGCTACCTTCGTGGCAAAAATAACACAAACCTTAGTGATGCTCTTCCTAAATAGAAACGAGGTTACTGTTTGTCCAAGTACACTAAAAGTGACCTTTGCTTCACAGCAATCAACTATCCCCCAATAAATAAAATCCATCGTAAGGATGGTATGGGTATTTCTTTATTGATGCTATTGCAACTCGTATACTGTTGCAACTCTGTACTGTTGCAACTCGTACTGTTACAACTCTGCACTAGTGCAACTCGAACTGTTGTAACTCGTACCTATTGAAACTTGAACTGTTGTAACTCACATTGTTACAACTCAGTCTCCTGTATCACCGACATTTTGTCTTGTAGCAATATTGTAGCCAACATTATCATGAGGCAACTGTAGTTGACATCATTACAGTTCCTATAGTATTATTGTAACAACACTATATCCATACTATAGCAATCAATGTATTAGTACTATGCAAGTATGTGGCACCGACATAATGATTTTTATTTTTTTTTGTCTTTCACCTATAGCCCATGTGTCTTTTTTCTTTCTTTCTTTCTTTTTTACTTCCCTGGGCAATTAACCACTATTCCATGGCTGCTTACTTGCACTACTCTCCACCAGCATCAACATCATTTCCTTCTCTTCATTTTCCTTCCAACGACCTTTTTTCTTCATTGCTCTTCAATCTCAAGTCACACCACGATGCTCCAGCTCTAAATTGATTTTCCACCAAGCCTTTTCAACAAAAAAAAAAACTCCTTTCTTGGCCGCATGTCACGATCTGTCAACAACATTCATCAACTCCATCAGGACGTAGCAGCTTAGTTACAACAACGTTCTATGTGATAACTCTCGCGTCTCCCCAATATGGATGGCTATCTCCTTCCACGAGGAATTTGTGCCAGTCACCAACATGACAATATTCCAGGGATCGACAACAGATAGTCAATCCCTCTTTTCTGGTACAATGCCTCCATTTGTGGTCTCCCTCACTGTACGACATCTCCGCTCCAGCCTGCCGATCTTCTCGTCGACAACTTGGGATCTTTCTCCTAGTGTTGTTCTCATCTGATGTTTCTATTCGAGACACCTAAGCGAGATAGCTGTCGATGTGTGTATTAACGACATTGATCGTTGATGCCATGAAGGTTCCACACATTAGGCAAATCTTGAACATTCCTTCCTCATCTACCCCCAAAACTACTTTCTTCGCTGAGGTATTTGGATTTCTAAGCTGACCACACACCCCTCCTTCCTCGTCTGTTTCTTCCTCTGCACCATCATTTCTTTCATTGTCATCATCACATTCAATTGTAGTTTCATCTTATCTTTGTCATGCCTTGTTTTAGAAGAATTGGTTTCCTCCTTTGATTGTCTTTGGCTTTGATATAGGTCTACCTCCAGCACTCTGGTATTTCACTAGGCTATAATACCACTATTTAGGATGCGTAGCTCTGATACCACTATTGCGAACAGATCTAGCTATCTATTCAAATCAGTCTACCAATCAGAGGATCTGAATGAAGACAATCACACAGAGATAACAAGCAGATTAACATGGTTCAGCCTATATCTGGCCTACTTCCATGGTGAAAAAGAAATCACTCACTAGATTGAATCGAAATACAATGGAGGAGGAGGATCACACTCTGCAACTTGGACTGCCAAGATACAACTCCCCCTCAAAAGTAAATAGAAATCCTACTGTTGATTTTCTGTCGTTAAGATCCCCTGCCATGTCAGCATGTAATATCCTTAATTTTTAGGATAAAATAGGAAACTTTTAAATAAATAAAAATAAAAATTTATGGATGAAATTTTTTCCTAAAAACATAAGAATTAGAAAGTGCTCATCGATACGAATCCAACGTCACCAAGAACGCTAAAAACGGAGCTCAAACGAGGGAGTTATGAGCCGTCAAAGTTGGAAGGGCAAATTGGTCATTTGATAGAGACGTGTTAGACAGGGGTCCAAATTGATACTGGCACCCCCGTCTTCCACACGTCTCTACCAATGCCGTAAAAATCACTGGAGAGACGTGGAAAGAGACATGTGGGGAAGAGTTTCTCTTCCCTAAGACTTTAAAACCCTATATCTATGCTCCTCTAGGAGCCAAAACACTCCACTTTGAGCGTTTTCTCTGAGTTTTTATGCAAAACCCTAGCCCTGCAAAACTTGGATTTTCCTGCGAGTGGAGCCCCGGCAACACGAGCAACTCCGGCCAGGTGCAAGGTAAGCCTCAAACCTATGTTTTTTGTATTTATTAAATAGAAAAACAATTAGAAAAACAGTTAAAAAATTAGGAAAAATCATATTTTTAGGAACCTGTGTGCACGCTACTATTGGAGCGTGATTTCATGGATCAAACCTAGTCCGTTTGAAAATCGCACCGTTCAACTAGTGCACAAGAGACCTAAGAGCATACCCTTTAAATTTGGGAGTGATCCAACAGTGGATTTCTCCAAAAAAACCCAAAAACCAGTACCTAGGGAGGATTTTAGGAACTTGGGAAAAATCATTTAAAAACCATGGTTTTTGGAAAAATCAGTGCAAAAGGAGGGCATAAATGGATTTTAGAGAGAATTCTGAAGAAAATGGTGCAAAAATCACGCAAAACGGAGCTCTGTAGCTCTGCCGGAGGCGACCGGAATCTGATCGTCTTCTCTGGCGTCGTCAACGACGTCGGCGCCCTGGCACTGACACCAGGACGCACTCGGTGACGCCTGAGGGATGACGTCACACGACGTCGTCGTCGCACGCGTGCTGGGGAGAAGCCAATTGGCGGTCATTGCAGGGCCGGGACGCAGCGCGTCCCGTGCAGCGTCTGCGTCGGCGTGCGTCTTCGTGCGCCGGTATACACCGGTGTAAACCGGCGGAAAATGGCGCCGCCGGTGTAAACCACCTTATGATGGTCCGGCAGGCCCCATTTGAGGGTAGTTTTCACTAAAACTTGATTTTTGGGAGCTAGAGAGGTCCAAATTACGATCCGGAAGAGGCGTTGTGACCGTATTGACGACGCGGACCTAGTTTTAACTTAAAAACTTAGAAATGACCACTTTTTCTTTAGAAAAATATTAAAATAGTGATGTGACATGTACAGGTGCACATGAATATACCAGTTAAAGGGAGTTATTAGTAAGCTAGTGGTCTTACACTAAGGTAGGTGACGACAACTAATGTTTTGCCTTGATTTTTAAACCATGTTTAAACATAGCATCATGTGTGATTGTGTTTTAAAAATGCAATTATTATTTACCGTGGATTTCATGCGACATTGCGTACAGGATGGTTATTCCAAATTGAAATCTTTTACTGAATAAACTTATTTAAAATGCTTTTACAAGCATGATGTTAATTTGTTATGCTTAATTAGAGACTTATTTCTTATTATATATATAGAAAATGCATGGATTTACATGGAAATGAGAATAGAGGCTTATTAGCTGGTCCTTTTATAGGCTAACCCTAGGATGAGGGGCATGTCTTGGGGATTGCAAGCTATAAGTGCTCTTGAGTTTTAGCATATACATATGATTTTCGTGTTTTATATTTGATGACGGGTGCTCTCGCCCGATGGGCGTCATGCTAAGAGGGATAGGGCTGGCCACCCACCTTCCGAGATTATGATGTGATGAGTTTGTGATATGATAGACACCTGCCCATAGATGGCATTCGGTAGGGGTTTGGTAACATGGATAGTCCACACTACCGGTCTGAGCCTTTCCATGGGGACAGACGCTAAGTCTCCCGTTATGGTGTCGACGGAGAGTGGCGGTGGTTGATACCCATGGAGGGTTGCCACTGCAGCATGATGGCCCATATTCTTATTATGTGTACATGTATGATGAGCATGGTTATGGATGATATGCCTGGGTGTGACGACACTCAGAGGTTAACTACGTGTACCCCTGATTAGGGATGTTAGTGCGATGTGGTGGGACCCATTACCTTAGGGTGCCCTTATTCTGGTTGTATGCTCCATTTTATTGATTCATGTCATGTTTTAACTCCTTGAATTTTATGTTTTAACATATGGAATAAATTGGCATTTATTGAACATGGCATTATGATATCACTATTTTCATAAATGTTAGATTTTTCATTAGTACTGTTCATTATTTCTTTCATTTATTACATTAATTGTCTATGTACCTACACAAGTGATAGCTTGCTGAGGCATTGCTTTGTTTTGCAATGCCTTAGATCTCGAGTGCGACACCAGGAAAGGAAAAGCGGTTGATAAACCTTGAGAGCTGCTGAAGACTAGTTTTCCCTATAGTTTTAGACAGTAATGTGAGTCATTAGAGTGGATTATCATTTGAATTTTATTATGGACTGCATACTTTATACTTGGATGTGATTTAGATCTTTGGACATATGTTGGACATTTATATGGGATGTTATGATGGATAGACCCTGGGCCATATTATTATTGTCTTTTGGACGTTTATTTGATTTAAAATAAAGGCGCCTATTTATTTGATGTTGATTTATACGCGGATTATTTAATTATGTTTAAATTACATGTCCGCCATTTTGAGAAAGGAAAATTAACACCTGGAGTTTTAAGATAGGTTTAGTAAAATGTTAAATAAATCTTTTCTCATGGGATCCCAAATGCTCTTATTTAAAATTCCATTATTATGTATTTAAAAAAAAATTTGTCTTAAAAATCCGGGGTGTTACACAGCATCTATGTATCCATCTAGGATAGGTTCAGATTCTTTGAAACATAAGCACAATTTAGATGTACCCTTGAGATACCTCAAGATCCACTCACTGCTTCCCAGTGATCTCTTCCTAGGTTGAATAAGAACCTGCTTACTACTCCTACTGCGTGAGCAATGTCTGATCTTGTACACACTATTGTGTACATTAGACTTCCAACTATTGACAAATATGGTATCGCTGACATCTTTTCTTTTTCCTGTTCTGAAGAGGGATAGGTTTGCTTGCTCAACTTGAAATGGTTACCAAGTGGAGTGTTGACTAGCTTGGCATTCTCCATGTTGAACCTCTTAATCACTTGTTCAACATACTTCTGCTGTGATAGCCACAGCTTTCTTGCCTTTCCATCACAAGCAATCTACATGCCCAAAATCTGCTGAACTGGACCTAAGTCCTTCATGTCAAAAGACTTAGATAACTCCTTCTTCAGCTTGCTAATCATAACTACATCTTGTCCTACAATCAACATATTATCTACATAGAGGAGTATAATAAACTTCCCATTAGGGAATCTCTGCATATATATGCACTGGTCTATTGCTGTTCTCTTGTACTCATGACTAGTCATGAACTAGTCAAACTTCTTATACCATTTCCTTGGCGCCTGTTTGAGACCATGTAGGCTCTTCTTTAATTTGCAGACTAAGTGCTACTTCCCTGGAACTTCAAATCCTTCCGGTTGCTCCATGTAAATATCTTGCTCTAAATCTCCATGTAGGAATGCAGTTTTCATGTCCATCTGTTCAACCTCCAAATTTAAGCTAGCCACCAATCCGAGTATAGTTCGGATTGAAGTCATCTTCACCATTGGTTAGAAAATCTTGTCAAAGTCTATTCCTTTTCTTTGTTCAAACCCTTTAATGACCAATCAAGCCTTATTCTTTACTAGCTTTCTGATGCCATCCTTCTTGAGCTTGAACATCCATTTATTCTTCAGTGCTCTCTTTATCTTAGGAAGCTTCATTAACTCATAAGTCTTGTTCTTTTGCAGTGAGTCAATTTCCTCCTGCATAGCTTGCATCCACTTACTCTTGCTTACATGATTTTGTGCTTCCTAAAAACTTTCTGGCTCCCCCTCTTTAGTAAGCATGAGATACTCTAATTTCGGATATCTCCTTGAGGGAATCAATACACCGCCTCTTGAAGATGTCTTTAGATGAGGCTCATTATCTTCTGGTGAAAGGATTTCTTCATCGTGTGATGATCCTGTTGCTTCTAGTTGAGGAGGTTGTTGCTCCCCTTACTTAACACCCTCTACATTGCATCTTCTTCTTCTTCTGGAAGGTCATCCTGCATGTTGTCAGTGGCTAACTGTCCTAGTGCAGGATCTAGAACAATATTTGGAGCACTAGTACTTTCTTCATTGGGCTTTGTTGGTTTCTTAAAGTCTTCATAGAACTAGTTCTCGTGGAACATGACATATCTATTTATGATAACCTTATAAGCCTCTGGATCCCATAGCTTGAATCCAAATTTGTTGTCTCCATAGCCGATGAAGATACATGGATTTGATTTGAGGTCGAGCCTTTGTCTCAACTCCTTAGATATATGCACAAAAGCTTTACATCTGAACACCCTCAAGTGATTGTAAGAGACTTTCTTACTAGACCACACCTTCTCTTGAACTTCAAAATTCAACGGCGCTAATGGTGATCTATTGATGAGGTAGCACCCAATTCGTACAGCTTCTCCCCAAAATAGCTTAGGTAGCTTAGAAATACTGAGCATGCTTCTAACTTATTCCACAATGGTCTGATTCATTCTTTCAACAATGCCATTTATGTTGTGGGGTATGTGGGACTGTCTTCTCATGTCGAATACTGCGATCAACGCAGTATGCCTCGAACTCTCTGAAAGTGTATTCTACTCCATTGTTTGTCCGCAAACACTTCAATTTCTTTCATGTTTTCCTCTCCACCATCGCGTACACTTCAATTTCTTCAAGCCTTGTGGGCGGTCTTGTACTGGATGGTTGAGCTACCAGGGTGGCAGGTTGCGAGTGTCTTGTGTTAATCCCACATTGCCTAGGGGTGTAGCCAGAGGTTGGTTAAGTACTTGAAAGGGTGCTTGCCAACACAAGGAGGCCTTTTCCCCTCACGGGGAAGAACAAAGTCATGCTTGCTGGCAGTGGACCTATTCTCCATCAATGGAAAGCGAACAATATCCTTGTGGACCTTTGGCTACATCAGATTGGTATCAGAGCTAGGCTAGGAGGTGTGTGGCCTAGCCGCACATGATCCGCTCGGTATGGCTTGCATAGATTGGGGGTTGCAAGCAGGGGCACGTGTCTCTCTTAACTGAGGGGGGAGCCTTGTGGGTGGTCCTTTGTGGGCGTTCTTGGACTAGATGGTTGAGCTACCATGGTGGCAGGCTGCGAGTGTCTTGTGTTAGTCCCACATCACCTAGGGGTGTAACTAGAGGTTAGTTAAGTACTTGTGTGATGACCAGAGTTTTCACATGCATTTTTAAATGCAAATCTAATTTCCTAATGCGGGATCAATCCCTATTTGAAAACACTTTTATGAAATAAATGCAATGCAGCAAAAAAATCTTTTATTTTGAATTCATTTTGAAACCCCCGAGTGTCATTTGCTTTCAAAATGAACAAGGTAGTTTTAAAAATTAAAACAATCATATATGTATATCCCAGTTCTATCCAGTCACAGCTCACAGCCCAACTGTAATAATTACATATGCATGTAAAAAGGATAGATTATATGCTTACCTTCATACTTGACTTTGTCTTCGTTCACTTGATTGTAGTACTAACATTTTCTTATACTTATTCTAATCTTGTTGAAGCTAATCTGTAAAAATAATAATGTATTTGGGTGAGTATTATTAATACTAAGTAGGTAATCTGATACCACTATTTTGAAAACATGGTATGCAACATGCATGGTTTCAAAAGAGGCTTCCCATATAAAACATCATGCAATTCCCTTTTAGTGTAAACATGTATAAAACATACACTCATTTACACATTATCAACTATGGAATCTTTTATCAAAATTCAGTAATCAATAATATAACTATTATGAAAATCATAGAATAGTGATTACTCAATCCATGTACTAAGATCTCAGCAAAAACATCAAGTTGATTAGTCAATAAATCATAAACTAATCATAATTATGAAATTCTTAAAATAGTAATCAGTCAAAGCACACATCAAGCCAACTGGTCACGAGTACTCGTATATGACCATCTCAATGCTATATGCATATTGATAAAACTAAAATCATAGGGTCAACTATGCTCATGATTAGAACAAATCTGGAATCGTGTGTCTCTAGTATCTATAGACCAACCCATCATAGCCTCCACAACAACTATGGCTATCCTCAGAAAGGATGCCATGAACACCTCCAGTGGTTGTCCCTGTTTACCACAGCAGTCAAGGAAGGGACAATGCCATTTTGGCAGTGATACCATCCACTTTCTGTGGTAGAGGCCGGGAGGCCAACCCTGTACATCAACAACCTCTCAGCATAATGCCCACCAGGCTTAATAACCCCCAAAAAAATATAGATACATGAAACCCTAATCTCAATCATCATAAATCATGCAATCTATGCAATGAGTTTCAAAACATGCGAGCAATGCATATAAATATGCATATATTCCGAATCTCAATCATCACAAATCATGCAATTTATGCAACTAGTTCCAAAACATGCATGCAGTGCTTATATAAAGACTATTTACCAAATAAGCAATTGCATGCAAGATCATAAGGAAAATCTGCATACTTTTTATGAGAATATCATATTGCAAAAAGCATACTAAACATGGTCATCAGAAGTAAATAAATCAATTAGAGTTTGAAAGTGCATGTGAAAACTTAGCAGTATCAGACTACCTACCTCAACCGTTGTCACTTCACTCGCGTCCCTCTTTAATTCGAGTCCTATAGTACCTCAGTGAGGTCCTGGATGTTATTTGGACATAAAATCCATGTATTATTTCTAGATTCACATATCAACGGCTAGATCTATGCAATTTGTGGGTCCCTAGTGATTGATTTAGGTGATTTTTGGGTTGATCCTAGACTAATGATGTCCTAAGGCATCTAATAGGTTAATCAATGAGATCTGATCATAGTTGATCTTGTCGATCCATGAAATTTTTATGGTTTGTAAGCTATAGTCACCTTAAACAATCTCCTGATCCTAAATTTTATTGTATGAGTAGATCGATGTAGTAAATACGAATGCAACGGTTCTTTTAGATAGTCGATAGAAGTTATATAGCCTTCTTAATTGTACTTTTAGTGTCTACAGACGAACCAGATTTGACAATACAGGGCCCGCGTGTCACGGCTCTCAGGACACATGCGTATCTCAGTCAAACCACGAACGCGCTCGCACTCCGGCACACGCCCGAAGGATGCTCCAGGGTGTGCGTCCCGGGTAGCGTCGTTTGTGTGCGTCTTTAGCGCATGCATAGATCGACCTGGATGGGGTGGTCTAATATGGACCGTCCAACCATCCCTCCTCCCAATCAATGCCCAGGATGCCATGATGCATGGACTGTCCTAGGTTTTCTGAGGTTTTGGGGTTCCACGAACACGTTGGGCGGCTCAGATCTCGCATCTGAGCTGCCCAGGCGATGGATCAAAAGTAGATCCACTGGTACTGGTTTCACCGGCAATTTGTTGCCCGGTGAGACCAGATCCGGTCAGGATCTAGGGTAAAATGGAGGGGGAAGAAAGAGGAATGGAGAGGGGGAGAAGGGTACCTAGGAGCCCACAATGACGCCCAATTGAAGCTCTGATCGTGGTTGAAAACCCTTGTTGTCGGAAACTCAGAGGTAGTGATTTGGAGGGGAGGATACACAGTGAGGGAAGGGGGGAGTGGAGGAAGTATATAGGAGGGGAAGGCGATGCCGTCCCATGGCGGTGCCACCATCTTTTTTGACGCAGCACTGCAGAGGCGGTGTAGGCGCGCTGAGGAAGACGACGAGGTAGATGGGGGGTGTTGTTAATAGAACAACCTCCTATGTTTTTCGTCCCTTAGCTTTTGAAATTTTAAATTATAAATTTGCCCTTCATCTTTAAAAGTCCATAACTTCTTCATACAAACTCCTTTTTCAGTGTTCTTTGAAGTATTGGATTTCATTGCGAGCGTAGAATCCAATTATGCAGAGATTTCTCACAATTTACTTCGTTTCATATTTAAGTTAAAATAGAACATCTATCCACCTATTAATATAATTAATCTCCAAAATAAATAAGCTATAACAATTTAGTAAATGACAAACATCATGATTGATTGGGACTGAAAGCGTGATACAAAAATATCTTAAAATTTTTGAGTCATTACAACTTGGAAGGGTGCTTGCCAACACAAGGAGACCTTTTCCCCTAACAGGAAAGAACAAAGCCGTACCCACTGGCAGTGGCCCTGTTCTTCGTCAATGGAAAGTGAACAATATCCTTGTGGACCTTTGGCTGCATCAGAACAGCTTACTATAGAATGTGCAAACTTGGTGCATGTATTGACATACTTTTTAACTAGTTGCTATTGCCTATTGATAATGCCGTAGGAAACGATGTGTACTATGTGCTCAGTGGCATTAAACAAAGTGGCATAATTTTGGCCAAGCTAAAAAATACAACCAAAATTGGTATTGTTAAATGTTTTAGTAAGTTTTCTGTAGGTCTCCTTCCTTCAGAGGGTTCATCTCATGTGATTTTGGAAACAAATTGCACATTCATTTCTTTTTCTTCTAGTCAATGTGCTTTTGCATTTTATTATGCATTCATCAGCATCATTGCAATCCATAGAGGATCTATGTAAGTTTTATTTGTTGGTTTATGCATTCATGAGCATCATTGCAATCCATAGAGAATCCATGCAAGTTTCATTACAATCCATAGAGAATCCATGCAAGTTTCATTACAATCCATTCAAGGGCTTTTTCAGTTTCATATTTTCTACAGGTTGTAGTTGTTGTTGCTTATTCTGTTTAGTAGGGACTAAATTGGGTCAGATGTGAGTAAATTATGAAAGAGGAATAAGGGAATTGATAGTAAGTAATCTATTTTTGAAAGCAAGATTTATGTAAGTAATCTATTTCTGGAAGGCTTCCTTGCAGCTCTTGTAGCAGCTTGGAGTACCTCTCTCCAACAGTATGTAAGTAATCTATTTCTAAAAGTAAGATTTACGTACTTTAGCTTTAGTTAGCTATACAGGATCTTGCTGGACTCTTTTATAAATTTCACTTATAGCGGCAAAACTTGTCTTTGTTTTCCTCTTTGCAGATGGCTTTCTATGTCATTGTTAAGAAGTTCCATGAATTTGAAATGCTAGCTTTCATTTGTCATCATTACAAAAAATTGCAATATGTGTAGAAACTTTGAGCATTTTATATTGCCCAATTAACAGTGCTTGGTCTTAGTTTGCCGTTTTGATGAAGTTCAGTTGTTATAGCCAAAATTATCTATCTTTTGTTGTTATAGTCCTCTTCAAATGACTTCTTAACTCACTATAAGAAGGGAGAAGATGTTGGAAATGCATGACATTTATTACCAGTCTTCCCTATTCAATTGACAACTTTTTGTATTTTGATGTGTTTTTACCAATAACACCAGCACTTATTGTCATGCTTGTGACAACCTTGCCAGAGTGGATATGCATGTGTCTTAGCTAAAAACTTTTCATTTTATATATGCAAATCAGTTAGCATGAAAAGTTTAACTAATGATTTTGTAGAGACTAATAGTTTTATTTTATTGTAAATCATTTGTCTTTCTTCAACAATCTCGTGTATTAATCCAAATCCAACACTGACTCTTCAGTGAGAACCCCGAGTTCGACCAAATTCTAACGTATTCTAATGGCCTCATCTGTCATGACAGCAATACCAACTGCAGATAAGAGGAGCATAAATTTTTTCATTGGGTCTACATTCCCTCAGGAGGAGAAGTTGAAGACTCAATTGCAAGACATGAGACATGTAGAAATGCTTAGGCATTGTATGGACTGTCTTGTCACTGGCTTGCTTATAGTCTTGTTAGGAAGCTTTGTGTGGACATGTTGGGAGGGAGTGAATATTGGTGGCTTTTATGCTGGGAGGCTCTTTTCCTGTAACATTTATTTGCATATTTCTTCACTCCACTTTTGTTCAATATTCTACATCGCCTAGTTACTGTGATTCAAACAATAGGGAAAAAGGCTTGGTTGCCATACTGGATTCAGCGAGTTGCATTCTATAGATAAGTTATCAGCATTTAACCTTGAGGTGGAGAGTTGATTTTGGACAATATGTATGGATATACAAGCATCGTTGAAGTGACAATGCTTCTACCAGATTGTGGGGTTTGGCTAAAGCATATGGTGAAGTGATGGTATTCCCCTGCAAAATAACGCTGCTGATCTAGAGCTTAACTTCAGGCTCACCTTGTTAATTATGTCATTTGGTTGGCTATTTTGTTCTAATATGTATGCTATAAGTGATTGTTAATAACTATTATGTAGCTCATCTTGTGTATGATTCTATGAATGAGTTGCTTTTTAGTTGGCTTACTGTCTTTTATTATACTATATATGTAATTCAAGGTTTTATGCAAATAATCCGTAGTTTAGCTTGCAATAATGTTTAACTTTCATTAATGCTTGAAAATCAACTCTCATGGAAAGACCCAATCTTTGCTACTAGTGCACTGTTGCTGCAAATCAAAAGGGACTTCTTAATGCTTGAAAATCAACTTTCATTGTTGTTTTGCAAAAGTTATTTGAAGTCACCATAGTAGAACATGAGACTTGTACTTTGGGGTTCCAAAGTTTGTTTCTTCTGTTCTTTGGCATATGTAGATTCTGATATGAATCTTGAGCAGCAAAACCTGCATTTATTTGACATTGTTCATCAAGCCCTCTACCACCCCATTCATGAAGATCTGATTGTATATACAACAATGCGAGTAAACTCCAAACAAGATAAAACATGCCCCCAGTTTCTGAGGCACACACTCACCAAGCTTACTAGGAAAGGCATAATATTCCAGAAGAGTCTAAAAATTTCATTGACATCAACTTCATGAGTAATGGTGTCCTTGAAATTCCTCCACTAGTAATCAACAAATACACTAAATTGATCTTCCTCAACCTGATGGCATTTGGGCAGTGCTATCTAAACTTAAGCCATCATGTCACTTGCTGTGTCAACTTCATGAATGGAATCATCGATGCTACTTTGGATGTAGCATACATGCACTCTAAATGAATTATCAACACTAAGCCAGGGAGCAAAGAGGAAGTTGTTGTTCTCTTCAATAGGCTCTCAATGGAGATAGTTGACATCAACAGTTGTTATCTTGTAGATGTATCGATGCATTTGAACTACTATAAGTGGAAACGACCCTCATGGGGAACTAGCTTGAAGTGAGAATATCATCAACATCCTGGTCATTATTCCTCTCTTTCTCGCTAGTTTTCTCATTGTTCTCATAGCTTTGTGAATGATCCATAACAAAATCTAAATCAATAGATTGCTATGCAATCTTAACCAATAAACAGATACGATCATCCAATAAAAGCATAATGTCCCCAAAATTATGGGCCCATAGTTCTCAATTAAGGGATGGGTGCCAATATCAAAACAAGGGAAAAAATTATGGGCCCACAATTCTTAAATATTTAGCTCATGTCATATTTTAGATATCACCAAAAATATTGCCAAAGATATCACCAGAGATATCGCAAAACAAATGTCACATATCTCATACATCATACAAGATATCATAGAACATATGACACATATTTCAGATATCATTGAAGATATTGCAGGAGATGTGCCAATAGAAATGCCAAACATATGCCATTAAATAAACCCCCTTAAAAATCATGAAATGGTGCCAATATCAAAAGTTGGTGAAAAACAAAACTACAGACACTGTTGCACACACACACACACACGAGAGAGAGAGAGAGAGAGAGAGAGAGAGAGAGAGAGAGAGAGAGAGAGAGAGAGAGAGAGAGAGAGAGAGAGAGAGAGAGAGAGAGAGAGAGAGAGAGAGAGAGAGAGAGCTTGTGCTCTTAATTACCATCCACAATGAAATAGGATCAAGCTATTCTAGAGTTGAGATTGAACCTAATTCAAGTGGGATTGGGCTAGAAATACTGCTGTGGATATAATGGGTTGTCGAATTCCAGTAAGAGAAGCAGACTCCGGTGGGATTGGATAGATTGAAGAAGAGTCTTACAATGGAAAACCAAGGACTCTCCCATGATTTGAACAAATGAAAGCCTAGCTTCTTATACACCCCCACTTTTCACCCATAGACCAAGTTTTGGTGCATTTCCTTGGTAGCTTTTGTGGTAACTTGTCTGATGAACGAATTTTAGGATTTTCCACCATTTTTCCAAAATATTTTAGAAGACCAATGGCTTAGATGACACAACAAGAGTTGTTGAGTCCCTTCACCTTAAACAAAATTAGGGGTAACGAACAATATCCTGCAAATTTTCGTTCAATTTTCGTTTACCTTTTTGCTTCTCTCATTTTTTTGTTTTCTTTTTGATCTGGGTCTGATGATGTCATGATATGTTTAAGACTTTTCTGATGAAAATCTAAGCAATTTTTTTGAGGACCCA
This sequence comes from Warburgia ugandensis, assembly GCA_035236585.1. Classification (NCBI taxonomy): domain Eukaryota; kingdom Viridiplantae; phylum Streptophyta; class Magnoliopsida; order Canellales; family Canellaceae; genus Warburgia; species Warburgia ugandensis. The sequence continues at coordinate 35,973,702 of CP141139.1, forward strand.
AACAATATCCCAAATCCTTTTTCCTTTTTGAAAATTATGTCTTTCATGTGGATGACATCTTAACCAGCAAACTCCTACCTTTCTTGGTTAGAAACTTTCATGTGGATGACATCTTAACCAGCAAACTCCTACCTTTCTTGGTTAGAAACTCTCATTTCCCCCCTTTCTAACTCATAAATCAAATGGAAATCAAAATAGACAAAGAAAAAAATGGGAAAAAAATATATTATAAAAAATTATCTTGCAAATTGTAAGTGATTTTAGATGGAAACTTAGCAGAAGATTGTTGCTGTTAGATTGATGGTACTTTTGGTAGCAAAATTATCAAATTGAAAATATGAGGAGTTTTCTTGTTATAGGGTGGTAGTTCAAAGGTGTTCATATATTTTTGAAAATCATAATCATTGGTATTTATTTCCAAAGACCTAAAGAAGTTGTTAGGATCATCCAAATGCACTGATTTCTTGGGTGTTATTCTATATGCAACAACATGATAAACAGCTTTAACTTTTCCAAAAACAAACTATAGGGGCAGCATTTACTTTATCAAATGCTCATGGACATCTTCTCCTCCACAAACTCTTATTTGCCAGATTGCACTTCTACCCTTTTTTTCTCTTCTTGGTGGTTGGACTATGAATTGGAAAAGGTCACAACCTATTTGGGCTCCATTGTTTTTGGATGAACTAATCCATTCATAATGTTCGGCCTTCTTTCAATTAGCTAGTCATGAAAACTCATGATCATTGGATAATTTGAGGTGTATATTTTTTATTTATTTTTAAGTAACAACTATTGAATCTTTTCACCAAAAAGTGTAGTAGCTAAAATTCTCCAATAGGCATGAATTTGTATAAGTTGCCTAAGATTAACTAGTTAGATTACCCAAATCTAGGATATATCTACGTTGCATCCTTTTTTCCAATATCTTGCTTTAAGAAGTCAAGCTTGTTTATGTTAGGAAGGTGTAGAATTTTGGGAACTTAGTGGTTCTAAGGCTTAGAATTGGCACTTTCTAACTTATATAAGTAGACTTTGAAAACTTACCAGTTCTCTAAGTTCTAAATCCAATAGTGCTCTCTCATCCTTTTGGAACTCTTAGGCTCTAAATTGCTTAGAAATTGACTTGAGTATATTTGCTCTCCAATTATGTTCCTACTGAGTTTGGAGATATGAGTGCAAAACAAGTGAAATCTCATAACCTTCCTTTTTTGCAATGAAGAAATCTCCTACAACTCTCTTCACTAGCAGAGAAAAGGTAACCTCTCTCTCTCTCTCTCTCTCTCTCTCTCTCTCTCTCTCTCTCTCTCTCTCTCTCTCTCTCTCTCTCTCTCTCTCTCTCTCTCTCTCTCACCATATTTTAGTGTCTCAATCTCCAAATTAAACCCTCCAAGCAACCTAATGAATTTGTAGGCATGTGTGTTTTGAACACCTATAGCTCTTCTCAATGGGCATTGTGAATAAAAGTAAAGTTTGGAAGTCAAAACCCCTCTTGTATATCTTGCCTTTCTACTCTTGTTTGGTGTACATTTTCTTTCTAGCATACTTTTCAACCAACAACTCAAGCAAGTTCAATGTAAGTAATTTCTCTAGTTTCTTTTTGTTTTTCATCTAGGTTTTGGTTAATGTTGGTGATATTTGAATTTTGGTTTGAATATGATTAAATAGCAAGCTATATCAAAGAATCGTATTAAATATATGCAAGAAGAATCGAAGAGACAAATACTTGACTATGATTTATTGATTCTGTTTGGTTTTTATGGCAATAACCTAGCTTTTTCTAAGTGAAGTGGTGAGTCATATTATAAATGATTAGTAAAAAAAAAAAATCTTGATTATATACATGAGAGAGAGATAGAGAGAGAGTTGGAGAAAGAGGTGTAAAGTTGGAGGATAGCCAAAAAATAAAAAAAGATCTTTATAGGTAGTTTATCTTTTAACATCATGAATAATTCACAAGTAAATGTCATTTGTCAATTGACTATGAAGCAACTATTTAAATTTACAATTGTACCATAAAACTTTCTTTTTCCACAGTCTTCTATGTATTTGAGTTTACATATTTACTTTCATTTTTGGCATATCTTTTCATTTTTGTGAAATCATTAATTTATTACATTTCCAAAATACCATTTTGGTTAATCCATTAATGATCCATAGTGTAAGGTTTGTTTGCTTTTGTATGTAATATAGATAATAACCACATTAACAAGGTTTGATGAGGGAAAAAGTCAAAATTGAGGAGATTTGAGAAAACAAAAAGTTAGGAAAAATAAAAAAACTTCACATTGCTTTTCAAAATTCTAGAGGTATAAGACATGAGTGCCTCCTCTCACCCTATCTTTTCCTCCTAGTTACTAAAGTTGCAATCAAATCATAAGAAAAGCAAGTGACTAAGGGCTTTACATAGATTTCTCTATACCAAGTTCCTTTTGCAAATGACATATTACTTTTTGTATATGCTGATGGTCAAGGCTCCATAATCATGATAGTACTCAAATGTTATGAAATGATTACTAGTTAAAGGGTAAATTGGTAGAAATCAAAAGTATTTGGTATGGAAATTGACAAAACTACACTAGAAGATATGGTTAGCACCCTGCATTGTTAGGTTGCTCCCTCCCAAGCTCATATATTTGTCTCCCACTCTTAGTGTCAAGTCTTAAAGCTTCACAATAGAATACAGTCATTGAGAGATACTAGAGCCAACTGGCTACCTAGAAAATAGCATGTTCTCATCAAGGGGAAGAATAACTCCAATTAAAGCCTCTCTCTCAAATCTGTCCATATAATATATGTCACTACTTAAGTGTCCTACAAAGGTGCTTGAAAAGATGGAGCAAATTCAAAGAAATTTTGTTTGAACAGGAGGAGAAAGCAGGTTTAGGTATCATCTTGTCTCATGGAAAAATGTCTCTAGGAATAAATATGAAGGTGGCTTAAGGATTACAAGAGTTAAAGGGCAATGAATATAGCATTTTGTGCATGAAGAAGATGGTTTGTGGCAGTATTTACTCAGAGAGATATAAGCCCTCATCGCAATGGTGGATTGACCCTTAAGAATGTGCTAGAGGTTCCAATATTTGGAAAAATATTACACAAAGTTTAGACTTCTTCAAGCATAACACTAAGTTTAAATGCTATTTGGGAGATAGAATCAAGTTATGGTCAAACACTTTGTTGGGAGACAACTCACTCATGACTGACTTTCAAGGCTTTACAGAGCTACAACCTCCAATGATTCTTAGGTTAAGCAATGTTATAGCCAATTGAATAACAAGAGTGTATGGTCTATTGCTTTTAGAAGACAACTCAAGAAGAACTCAAGGACTTTGTGAAGTAACACCTTGTTGAGCTATTCAATAAACTTGCATGACCTTCATTGACCCTCAAGGAAAGATAAAATTATATGGAAAGCATACCTTGGATGGAATTTATGTGCTTGAGTTTGCATATGCATTACTTTTGCCTTGCTCAAATGTAGCCTTGGAACCTGCTAGACTCATCGGGAACAATAATGCACCTCCTAAAGTGATCTTCTTTGCTTGGACAATGGCACGTAGGAAAATCCTCACTTTTTGACAATCTTAATTCAAGGGGAATCCAGCAACCATCCAGGTGCTATCTTTGTCATAATAGTACTAAAATAGTTGATCACATCATGTGTCCATTGTCTAAGTGCTCAAGAAGTTTAGTTTGACATTTTGCAGAAATTTAGAATGACATGGGCATTACCAAGTACCATTCAAGAGCATTGTACACAATGGGCAGCTGAAAACCTTAGAAATAAAGCTAAGAAGCTCTGGTGCATTTGTTTCTTTAGAGAAATATGAAAACTATGTCTAGAAAGCAATTTCCATTGTTTTAATAATAGAAGGAGATCCCACAGATGTTTATCATACCAAGTTATTGGGGATTGCAACATTTTGGATTTCAAGAGATGAGAATTTCTCACCTTATACATCAAATGACACAGCTAGATTGTGGTAAAAGATTATATTTGATAGCAGAAAGAAAGCTCACCAAGGCCAGTATAGAAGCCTCCACCACCTAGTAAGTTCAAGCTCAATTTTGATGGTGCATGCGTCCTAAATTCTCAACCAAGTGGTATGGGATTATCTCTCTAACTGCAATGGTAATCCTCCAATGGACTTTTGTAGGACCTCTAGGAATTTTTTGCGTCTACTAAAGCATTATTTGTTGATATTTAGTAATGGAAGACTAACTTGCCCCCCACCCCACCACCCAATTCAAGGGGACTGTCTTATTAAAATTGGACGGTTGAATTAGAAGGGTTCACAGCCATAAAAATCTGGGAGACTTTCAACATGATTGATAAAGCTTTGGAAGGGATTGTGCTATCAGCTTCCTATGTCCATAGATTAGCAAATACAAGGGCTCACGAACTAGCTAGAGAAGGAGCTCTCATGGAAGAATACAAAATCAGGTACTTTAACTCTTAAGACTCCTAGAAACTATTCTTTACTGCATTGAGTCCCATGCTTTTGGCTATTTATGCGATAACTTTTCATATGGTTTCATATGTAAGTGTTTTGTAATTGTAGGCTAAGTTCAACTCAATCTTAGCCCCTTCTCATGTATGATTATGGGAGGGCTATTCTCTCCCCATCAATAAGATTTAACTTTTCCTCAAGAAAAGAAAAATAAAAAATTTCAAAAATTGGTGATGGGAAATATTCAAGAAATTTGAAAGAGATGGCAAAAAATCAGCAAAATTATTAAAGAATTATAAGTATACAACCTACTAATATTGTCATTACTCACTAATTTCTTAAGCAAAAAATTGTGTTAATACATATCCCAATGATAATAGCTTGCTAAATGACATTTGAAGATGATTAGTGAAGGTTCAAGGTGTGTGGCACCTTGGGTATTGTGTATTGTGCAAAATTTAGTATTTCTCTTTAACCATTAGGTCTAGCAAATTGTACAATAATATCTTATGGGTTCTCAATAACAACTATGACCCTAGCAGCCAACCGCAATTTTCTTGCGTTTTATTGAGGTTTATGATAAAATTAGGGAGTTTATATTCTCACACCCCTTGTACTAACGTCACCCCCTCTTCTGGAATTTTATCATACTTTATCTAAGGAACCCAGTTTCACGATAATCTCAATTACTCATCTTAGCCTTTTTTTAGTAGATGAGCTCTGACCCAAACATAACTTACACTGGATAATTGTACTATTGGTTTTTTTTTTTAAGTTTTAAAATCAATAATAAATTTTTTAATGATATTAAAATAGCTTAAAAATCATTTTAAGATTATTTAAAATATTTGCTTTTTGAGACACGGCTCATCTATAATAAGATGCTTGAGATGAAGAGTTTGATTACTCAAAAAAATTGACCGTAAATGTACTTTTATCATAAAACCCTAGAAGGTGTATGATTAGTAACAAAGGGGTGGGAATATAAGCTATCTAAGGATACCATCAAATCTTCTCTTGAAGATGAAAACAAAAACACACTCTAAAGAGGAACAACCAACACCAAAAGATCTCATTATTCAATATTAACCATTCCTAAATCAGAAATTGAGGGGCTTGGATCAATGTTGAACGAGTTTTAGTGAGGTTATTCTGATTTTAGCATAGAACAGAAGGTGGTGGATCCATCAGTGACATGCATTGCATTGGTTCTTGTTGCTAGTGGGACCACTCTGATGTTTAAAGTTAGCCCACATTTTGGCAAAACAAATGCCACATCATCATCATCATCATCATCATCATCATCATCATCATCATCATCATCATCATCATCATCATCATCATCATCATCATCAGGACCTTATCTTAATTCAGGGTCAACCACATGAATCGTGTTCCTTCATTCTCCTCTATTAAGCAGCATGACTTCATTTAGTACCAACATCTGTTATAAATTAAAGAAAATGGATGCATTTTAAAGCATGGCAGAATATTAGAAATAATGAAAACTATGAACAATATAAGAATGCTAAAAACTTTGCTAAGAAAATAGTAAGCGAGGCTAAACTTAAAGCATATGATGAGCTCTATAATAAACTAAGAACAAGAGAATGTGAGAAAGATGTGTTTAAACTTGTAAAAGTAAGAGAACAGAAGGGTAAGGACTTAGATCATGTTAGGTGTATTAGAAGCTATGATCAAAGGGTATTAGTCAAAGATGATAAGATCAAACAAAGGTGGGAAACATACTTTCAAAAATTGTTAAATGACAATGGTTCTGAGAATATAGGGATTGAAAATACTATAAATCTAAATAACATTGGATATTATAGATATAAACGTAGGATTAGAATACCTGAAGTAAAAGAGGCCTTAAAAAAGATGAAATCAGGAAAGGCCATGGGGCTTGATGGTATACCAATAGAGGTTTGGAAGCATATGGGAGATATTATGGTAGTTTGGTTGACCAAGTTGTTTAACAAGATTATAAAATCAAAGAAAATGCCTGATGTGTGGAGGAAAAGCTCTATTGTACCAATCTATAAGAATAAAGGAGATATTCATAGCTGCACTAATTATCAAGGAATCAAACTTATGAGCCACACCATGAAACTTTTTGAAAGAGTGATTGAGAAGAGGTTACGACATGAAACAAGTGTATCAGAGAATCAGTTTGGTTTCATGCTTGGGAGGTCTACCATGGAAGCTATTTTCTTACTAAGATAATTAGTAGAGAAATATAGAGAGAGAAGGAAAGATCTCTACATGGTCTTTATCAACTTAGAGAAAGCTTATGATAGAGTCCCTAGAGAGTTAATATAGAGGGTGTTGGGTAGTAAAGGGATTTCTCATGGGTATATAGACATAATTAAAGATATGTATGAGGGAGTAGTAACAAATGTTAAGACCACTAGTGGCGTGACTGGTGATTTTCTTGTCATTGTAGGATTGCATTAAGGATCGGCATTGAGTCCATACCTTTTCACCTTAGTTATGGATGAGTTAACAAAATATCTACACTAGAAGATTCCCTGGCGCATGCTATTTGCAGATGATATAGTTCTACTTGATGAGACAAGGGAGGGTGTAAACATAAAGGTAGAGTTATGGAGAGAAGCATTAGAATCTGAAGGATTTAAAATTAGCCAAACTAAGACAAAATGTATGGAATGTAATTTAAGCAAGGAGAGTAGGAGTGGAACACTAGTCAAGATTGATAACCAAGAAGTCCCCGTAAAAGACCACTTTCAGTACTTAGGATCATTGATCCATGAGAGTGGAGAGATTGAGAGGGAGGTTACCCAGAGAATCCAAGCGGGTTGGAACAAATGTAGATGTGCGTCTAGAGTTTTATGTGATCGGCAGGTGCAACTCAAACTAAAAGAAAAATTCTACATGATAGCTATAAGGCCAGCCATGCTCTATGGATCAGAGTGTTAGGCAGTTAAGGAACATCATACTCATAAGATGAGAGTCGCAGAAATGAGGATATTGAGATGGATGAGTAGTAAGACAAGAAAGGATAGAATTATAAATAAAAATATTAGAGGAAATTTAAGGGTAGCACCAATAGGTAACAAGATGAGGGAGACTAGACTTAGATGGTTTGGATATGTTCAAAGGAGACCAACAACATCACCAGTTAGAAGGAGCGAGGCAATACAAGTAGAAGGTTCTAAAAGGGCAAGGGGAAGGCCCAAAAAAACGTGGATAGAAGTGGTGAAGAAAGATTTAAAAACTTTGGGACTAAATGAATCAATGGTATTTAATAGAGTGGAATGGAGGAATAAGATTCATGTAGCCGGCCCCTTATTGAAATAAGGTCTTGATGATGATGATGATGATGATCTGTTATAAATTAAGTAATATATACAACTAATATAATAATATTGTAAAAATTACCATAGTTAAGAACTCACAAGTTCTCTTAAGTGAGATAGAACTAGTGAAATTCTTACTAGAACTCATAAAATGTTGGACCAGTTCTTTAGAACTGGCTAGTTCCAAAAGTCTACAGGAGCCATAGAGAATAGAGATGTGACATGGTGTAGGGCCAGATGGTAATTGAGCTTGAATTGTGGTCCCATGTTAGAGCAATCTCCACCATCCACTTCGTGTCCAGTACGCTAATTGTAGCGAACGCCCAATAGAAGTGCTAGTGGAGACGCGTGTTCTGAATTGGATGTGGGCGTCATGGAAATCTACTGTCTCTGGATGCGTCTTACAACTTGCGTCTTCATTTAGCACTACACTCTTCTCCCTGAAACTGTAGCATTTCCCTTCTCCTTCCCCGGCACCAACCAGAACGCCTTCTCTTTTTCTCCTATTCTTGAGAAGAGCATCGAGCAGAAAGAGAAAATAATGGGGTCTGATTCCAACTCCAGTACTAGAAAAGGGGATTCAAATAAGAAGAATGAAAGTTCATCTAGTCAAAATATAGAAGGAACTGGTGAAAATGTGTCTGTGATGAAGAAGGTTGAAATGAAACAGGACATTTCTGTCAGTGAATCTCTTCTCCGGATGGAGGATCACAAACAAAAGACGGAAACACTTCTCGAAAGATTTAAGAACTCACATTTCTTTGTTAGGATCGCAGAATCAGATGAACCGCTTTGGTCCAAAAGAAATGTAGCTGAACCCGCTTCATTTCTTTCTGATATGAAGGCAGACAAAAATGACATGATACCTATAAAGACTTTAAGAAGGATCTCTCAGCTTAATGCAGTAATTGATAGAGAAAATTTTGATGCCAATGCATGTGCCGGAATGGCTAGAAAGACTGTCAGATGCTGTTCTCTGCCCAATGGAGACATAGTGGTATGCTTTGCAAAACTTTGTAGTATCATGCACTAATTTATCCTCATGGACAGCCATGTGCCAATATCGTAAAGTTTTTCTTTTGTTTGCTTTTGTCATTCAATTTCCACTTAGTAGAAGTTATCTGGTGAATACAAACAAGGTTCTTCTGAGGTTTAGTGAATTTTGATATCAATCTTGGGGTCCAATGTGTTACTGCTTTTGCTAGCTGCTGGAGCAATTATTCGGGATAGTAGTAGCTAAACTTGTTATGTTAGATGGACATTTTGGGAACATATTGGCTGCGGTTTCTACATTAAGTAATACACCGGAATGCATTGGTTGCTCTCAGCTTTCATTAAATTATTTGAATGTATGTTTTACTAAAAAAGTTACCTATTTGTAGAGAATGCATAGTCTCTCAGTACATTGTGTATCCTATGTGATTCAAATCTTTCGGGCAGCATCTCCAGGCCATGCTTGGTTCAAGAAAGTATCATTTGTGCAGAGTTTTTTCTGACTTTCACAACTTTCATCCACCCCATCAAAATACTTTTCATGGTCTGATTTTTCAGTTGTCATATGCAGCAAAATACCTGCATCAATGTTGACCTTGCATCTGGACTTCTGGACCATTTTAATATGTTAGAAGCTAAATGACATGTATTTCTCTTTTATTTTCTTGTACCCATGTCTAACTAGAACGGAACTAAGGATTTAAGAAACTTAAATAACTTTTTAAGCCCTTAATAAATGGCATCCAATTAAAAATTCTCATATTAAATTTTCTGTAGAAATGCACATATTGCACTTTGTATATATAAGTTATCCAATAAAGTAAGCTATACAAAATAATCTCAGTACCAATTCTCAGTGCTGTATTTGACACCCATACCCAGGGAGCGTAGCTGTTGATTGGATATCCTTCATCATATTTGATATTTCAAAGTTATATGGTTGTGCTTCAGGATTTCTTCAAGTTAACTGCCTATGGTTTTCGGCCTCTTTCCAGAATCATCGGAACATGGTCAGGAGGTGGAGATGAGACAGGCCATGCCCTGGGGTTTGATGCACATGGTGAACCACTCATAACAGGGTAGAAGTATTACTTTCTTTTTTTTTTTCTTTTTTTTTACTTGAGATAACGTGCCACGTGATTTCAAGGTCACAAGTTCAAGGTATGAATCAGCTTCGCAAAGTAAAGTTGTCTCCCGAAGCGCGTACAGGTGGGTACTTTGTGCCCCGGGGCTGACCGTTTTACCACATGACACGTACTCCAAAAGCTACTTTTCTTAGTAAAACAATGGTTCTTGAAAGCCAGCTGCTCGAACAAAACTAACTTCCCATCGAAAAAATTTCTAAACCTATTTATTGTGTTGAAGGATGCAGGTGCTTTTACAAGTAAACGTTGGAGTCAGTTTTGCGAAAGATCCTGTCATCGAGGTTCTTCAGTTTGAGAAGTAGCAGACTGGTAGTTTAGCTTATGAGAATAATGACAGCTTAATTGATGGAAACCATGAGGATCCTTGTGGAGATCTTCTGAAGTGGTTACTTCCTCTGGATTGCCCGCTTCCCCCTCCTGCTCATCCACTGGCCTCTCTTTCATTGAATTCCAGTGCAGGAAGTGTAGTGCACAGTTCTACATCATCTGCCTCGTCTGGCTCCCAGCTCTTCTCCTTTGGTCATCTGAAAAGTTACTCCATGTCTGCACTCCCTCAAACTACCACTCAATCAGCTTCTGCTGTTTCTTCTTCTTACTCTAAACCTAGCTTGGATCTAGAAGATTGGGATAACATCGCATCAGAAAAGATTGCTAGGAGTCCGAAGGTGGGGAATGAAGGCCTGCTCGCTTTCCGTGGTGTATCACTTGAGCCAGAAAGATTCTCTGTTCGTTGTGGGTTGGAGGGTTATCTATGTACCTGGTAGGAGATGGACAAGGAAACTTGAAATAATCCAGCCTATAAAGATCCATTCTTTTTCTGCTGACTGCAACAGAGAGGATCTCCTCTGTGTTCAGATAAAGGTGTGGGTTCCTGTTGTCACTGAGTAGAGTTTACACTAGTTGGGATTCTTAAACATAGTTTAATATCTGAAGCAGTTGTAAGAGGCTATTTATCTGGTTCTTTCCTTGGATCCTTCCAGAAATGCCAACAACATTAGCACCTTGTTTTGCAGAATGTTTCTCCAGATCATATACCTGATATTGTGATCTTCCTTGATGCTATAACTATTGTCTTTGAGGAGGCAACTAAAGGTGGACCACCCATATCTTTACCAATTGCATGCATTGAGGCCGGTGATGGCTACAGTTCGCCAGATCTTGCTCTCAGGTTGGTTGTTGTTCTTTTCACCTGTATTGAATGTTAAAGTTACTAAAACTTAGCATTTTGCTATCAATATCCTTGATGCCACTTCTGTATGTCAATCTGTATATGCCTTTTTTATGCACATGTTGCCATGCTTCTCTGAAATATCAATATGGCTTGAGCTTTCTCTCAGCAGCAAAAATGTACTATTCTTTCTTTGAAAAATTGTCTCAATGTTGCTCTTTGAGACGACAGGCATCCTGCCTATTCATGGTAAATGTTTATCGAGTAATAGATACTATTCATTGAATAATACATACTAAGTGCTATACTCAAGCTATTGAATTGTGCCTTAGCCAGCTACTTAAGTGCATGGATCAACTTGCATGGTTACCGGGTTTTGAAGAGAATTTCAGAAGCAAAATGTTAAACCAAAATGGAAAAAATAGGGAAAAGAATCTATTGTTGTCTTAATGAAGAAATGGACAGTGCTCTCCATATGAACAGTCTGAATTTAATACCCATCTGCCAGATGTACTGGGTTGTAGTAAGTAACTGAGTGTCTGAATTATACTGGATGTGTCACTGTATCTGATTTGTGTGAGCACTGTGCATGTGTGTATAGTTGAAGTTTCTCTCAGAAACTGGGAACAAAAATACATGGTTTAAACAAAAAGAACCTATAATCAATTGATCGGAAGAAACCCATTTACTTATGAATATTTGCATAAAAAACAATATAAGCATATGTGTGAGTATATGAAAGCATCATACCTACTGTGATATTATGTATCCAGTATCAAGTGGCTAGTTAACATGTCCTTGTTGCAAAGGGCGAAAACCACTTCTTATGAAGCATGAATAGGAAAAATTTATGGTGGCTTTTCATTTTCAATGCAGATGGAGTGGGTGGAACAAATATGATTATGATTCCTGGGATTCATCATCTTTCTTTACAAGTGCATTGCGGTTTTTATCATGGAAGGAGAGGGGAGGAACACTCTTTCATTCTAAAACCAGCATACTCGATGTGGAGGGAACCTAAGGCTTATGGTGAAAGAAGTTCTCAGTTATCACAATCACAGGTGGGAAGTGCAACATCAAATGCACATGCTATCCAACGAATTCGTGAAGGCAAAAGGATTTCTGTTTCTTCAAGTGCTGATCAGTATTCAGTTCTAGTATCATGCCGATGCAACTATAGTGGTAGTTCTCTGTACTGAATTGCTATAAAATCTGAACTAGGTTCAATCTTTTATCTTTTAATCTTCCTGTTCACTGAAGAATCAAGGTTATTTTTCAAGCAGCTAACAAGTTGGTCTCCACGTATGTCACAGGATCTCATGGTATCCGTTGCATTAGAAATGTCAGAACTAACCATCCGACCTAGTGAAGGACTACCTCAACTTCCAGTTCAGGTCCTATACCTATCTCATCATGTTCTGTTTTGAAGTCCATAAAAGAAAACGTAATACTTTTAAGTTGGGAAAACTTCTCTAAAATGTATAACCCTCTTGTCAAATTTTCAGGTGTTAACCTTTCAGGCTTCAAATTTGACAGCAGAAGATCTAACCTTAACAGTTCTGGCTCCAGCATCATTTACTTCACCTCCTTCAGTTGTTTCTTTGAATTCTGCACCATCAACCCCAATGAGCCCCTATTTTGGTGTTACCAAGTTTGCAGGAGCAACGGGCGGGGAGCAACGAAGCAGTGAGTTGCAGAGGTTAAACTCAATGCCTGTAGAATCAGGGAATAGAAAGGACAGTGGCGAAGGAAGATCTGAAAGATCCGCGTCTCTCAATGAGCAGATGGTTTCACCATCTGAGATTCGAAATACTGGGTGCTGTACACAGTTATGGTTGCAGAGTGCAGTTCCTCTAGGGTAATACTTTCTGCTCGCTGGTGTGTTCTATATTTTGAGATATTATTTCATACATTTGAATTAATTCTGCAAGGGGGGTTTTTCTTTGTGGCCAGATGTGTTCCCGATCAACCGCCACTGTCAAGCTGGAGTTGCTGCCATTAACTGATGGCATAATTACCCTTGATACGCTTCAGCTTTCAGTTAAAGAGAAAGGTACTCATCGGTTCATTCATGTCATCATGATTGTTATCTATTTTAACATAGTGGTGTCTTGAGAAAGATTTGGATTAGCATGGTCTTTAAAATCCTGACAACTCTTACAGAAATAGATATAACCTTATATAATTAGGAATAAACAGCCCCGAGCTCTAACAGACTTCATAAGGAAAGAACAGTTTTAACATTTCGGAGAACATACAACCTTGTGATGTTTCCCTATGGTTATTTTATTGGCTACCTGGAAACAATTTTTTTGAATAAGAATATGAAATGTGCACAGATATGGATATGCACAGTGCCATATCAGAAGCATGGTAGAAAGATAGAGGCACAGGTCAGGTCCGGAGTAAAGGGGTGCAAGTGTAAATGAATTCAATGAGGATATTTGTTGTAGACTTGGAGTTAGGGAGGACATTTGCTGAGAGTAGTTGAGGCCAGTGTAGCAAAGAGTGAAATTTGGTCCAAAGAGTGGCCATGGTTGGAGCCAACTTCATTTGGCTTACAAAAAACTTGGAAAACTTGGCTGGGTAGTAGGGTAAAAGTTGAATACGGACCAAAAAGTTGTTATCAGCAAAAGGATACGACTTGGGGAAGTCAAAGTTTGGTTACACCTGGCATGTTATCACCTGATTGATGTTGCATCTGTCATTCATTATGACCTGACATATTGATTTTTTATTCTTTCTTTTGAATTCTAGCGTGTCTTCATAAATTTGCAGTGGACTTGCTCTCTTCACAACAGAGCTGTTACAGTCTGAAAGATTATAAAAAGATTGGAGTCGGGAAATTTCATTATGTTTTGTCTAGAAAAAAGGTCAAGGTGTGAGACATTTGTGTTGGAAATTGAAGTTAAGAAGTCAATGTAGACAGTAGAAACGCTAGAATCCTGGTAGGATCAGGATTTCTTGCACAACGAGTTTAATGTTTCTGATGCCTGGGCCTGGCTGGAATAGTTGGTTTTTCTCTTCATCAAAGATTCAAATGAGGTGAAAATAAATTCTCTTTAAAATACACAAGACTATTCTCTAAGAAGATTAGAGTGCTGGTTGCTTAGTTGGGGCAGGAACAGATGTTTCCTTTTCTAGGAGGTAACCTCAGAGTGAACCATGAGCTATAGCCTTCTAGTCTAGTGGCAGAAAAAGGCACCTCTCCCTTGGAATCTCAAGGGTTTGAGGTCACGTGCACGTGTTGCCTAACTTTAAACAAAGGCCTCAAACTGAACCATGACCTTGTGATTGGTGTACATAACATCTTCCAATGGCTTGAAGGGCGCAAATGTAGATTCTAGTATATTAAGCTTCCAAAATGGAACTGTCTTTGGAGGTTTTTGCATCTAGGTTATATATTTGGGATCCAGCTATTTTCTGGGAGTTGAGTTTGTCCATATTAGCTGAAGACAAGGGACTCAGAGATTCATTCATTGTTCAAGAATATAGTTTTTCGGTTTTATGTCTAAGGCAATCTCTGGTCTTATAATACTCTTCTTTGTATGTTTCATTCACAAAAAGAAAGGAGCATAAATCTTTTAGTCTAGGGTTATCTGCGTCAATGTATTTATATGCTGAATTGCTAAGAAGTATATTTCAAAGCAGGGTATCCAAAGGAGGCAATGAAGTGAAAGATTAGGTGGCTAACATACAAGAAGAGGTTGCTCTGGCAGTTAATCCAGCAATAGGTAGCAATAGTGGGTGGTCCTCCCCTTCTCCTACCCCCTCCCTCTTTTGGTCCATTTGTTTCTTTCTTTAGGTGTTTCAGGACTGCGATACTCTTCTGCTCTTTGTTTCTGAATGTTCTTCTCGATTTTCCCTGGCTGCTGAGCAGCTTGAGTCTTCACTTGCCTCTTGAAATTTTTTTACCTGTGGTGCTGTCCTCCGAATCCTTTCTCTTCGTCATGTTGATCCAACAATGAGTCAGGAGGAGGGCGGTTCGTACCTCTAGTTCCCTTCCTAACCCCCGTTCCTATTTCTTCCTAGTCGACATAATGACATATCCAGCAAGGTCCTGTCTTCTCTGTCACGGGGCATTCAATCTCTCCTTTGGGGAGTCCTTGAAAGCCCCTCCTAAGAGATAGGGACAACATCAAAGGTGCAAAGAGGATTTCCCAGCAGGTAACTTCAGCTGCTATTAATTCGGCTGGTCATTTGTTGGTTCCTCAAAAGTGAGCGAGTCCAGCTACTTCAACTATTGAGGGCATTGGATTAGATAGTTCTGACTGATTCATACTCACATCAGAGACAGATCTAATTAATAGGTTGGCTTTTTAATGCAAGGTCTGGTAGCCACATAAACAGGCAGTGTCACTGAGAACTCTGGCTAAAGCTACAGCTTCACTTTTCTGTGAGCAGTAAAATTAGTAATATGGGGGATTAAATACTACATTTCAAGGCTTTTATGCCTCTAAGAGATAATCGATGTATGCATGTTTTTGCAATTTATCACTTATTAGAATCATGGTCCCTAAAATTGACAATCTCAAGAGTGCAACTAGTCTTCTGCAATTTGTTTTAGCTAACAGTGCTTCTATAGATATCTATGGTATTCCTTTGAAGGGCTGTCTTTCTCTAGGACAGACTGATGACACATTGATGGGCAGTGTCTAGATTTTGAGATACATCTAGGGCTTTACTGATTATCGTGTCCACAACGAAATTGGAAGGGGTGTATGGGGCGTTTAATTTCTATGTTTGAAGTCTGTTATGCTTCTGATAAGTCATGTATATGGTTATTGAAATTTTTAGTCATGTTCCAGGCGTCCTGGCCAAACTCCAAGCAGTAAGCCAATGGTTAATGCATGTGAAGAGATTTTCTTTATGAACTACTAAGAATGCGGGTTTGAATTTCTCTTTATCTTTTGCTATTCTGGCCTTCATTAATTATCTATGAAGTATGATTTAGCTAAAAACGACTTATTCTAGCATTTTGACATGATAACAGGCATGACCTATATCCCAGAGTGCTCCCTGAAGATCCATGCGACATCCAGCATTGCGACAGGCATTGTCTAGGATATTCAACTTCATTCTCATTACTTATCCGACTGTCTTTGGTGATAACATCTTCATGCTGCTTGTTGGGTCGTCTAGGTTCAGTGTCTCTGCTCTCATACTGACAACAGGTGGTAAGAAGGTCACTCCATGGTTGGAGTCAGAGCAAGTTCCCTGAAGTGGTTGGGGCATCAAGCTGCTATTCACAAGCGACTCAGATCGTTCCAGTGTCCATATTTGATTGGTTCATGCATTTTTATGCAGCAAGATATCAACTAACAGTGTCATTTGCTTCCCTAAAGGGGAAAATTTGAAAAATATATACCGACGGTTAAATTCAATGCTCTTAATTGTGATTAAAATACACATGTTACATGAGGTAGTTAATTACTCAGGAAATTGCCGAGTATCTCCAAAACCAAGCAGTTTTTGGAGACATTTGATAAACAAAGCTTGTTTACTAGTGAATTCCTTAACAAATTCTCATAGATTTTAATGGCTAAGATGTAAAATGAGAAAAAGGAGTGGAGTTGTTGATTCCCTTTACAAATGCCTTGTTTTCTGTTCTCCATTAAGAAACTTTGTGAAAACTGCTAAGCTCTTAGGACCTGCAATAGGGTGATGCAGCAGCAGAACTAGTTTGAAGTACTACAAACATGCAGTCTATCTTCCCAATAACAATTTTCCCATGATAGATGGCATCAAATGGTGTAAAAAACTATGTAAATGAGGGAAATGATATAAGTCTATGGGAGAGATCACTATTTTATTCAGCTTGTTTGACCCCGGTCTGATAGGCTACACACCAAAGATCAGTGTTGGATGATTTTAGACTATGATCTGCATTTAACTTGGCTTTTCTTTGTTGGATTCCTTGAAATGATTGTACTATTCAGGAAGTTGAAATGATTTTAATTATTATCAATGAAGGTAATATGATGTATAGATTTCTGCTATTGTTTTATGCTCATTCTCCTCTTTTCTTCTTCTTCCTCTCTCTCTCTCTCTCTCTCTCTCTCTCTCTCTCTCTCTCTCTTTTATGGCTTGAAAGATTTTACGCCATCAAAGATTTTTGGGTCTTTGGTAATTCAATTTCAAGTCGTAAATCACTTTCCACAGGAAATTTCTTTTTTCTGTGGAAATCGATTTTTGTCCCTTTCTGGCAACCAAACAGAAACAGGCCAAGGAAGAACTCCCAGGCAGACGTTTTTTTTTTTTTTTTTTTTTTTTATTACCCAAAAAGTGTCAAATTTGTCTCTATTTTGCTGTTTCCGGTCTTGATGAAATTTGTGCTCTCACTGCTACCAGCTTCCTATCTAAAAGGCACGTGAATTGACCACAAAGACAACTCCACATCTTCCTGTGATATTTTTGTTTGGTTGGAGGTTTAAGTCATCGCTTTCCGCCTAGGGACTAGTGGGAGTTTATGCTTGCGCGTAAATGTGAAAGATTTGCTTTATAATTCACTCGTAATAGAAAAACAAAAAGTCAGTGATTTTGAATGGTTCCATCATCTAAAACTTTTACTTAGTGAACGAGTCATTTGATCACCACACAACAGTCAATCTTGAAAGATCACTCTTTTGTATAAGGATGCCTAACTGCATCGAACTGCCTTTGCAGTTAATCAACTGGTGTTAGTATTTATTTATTTTTTTGGTGTGGTAAGTGAGAAATCACAATATTAATTAGGGTTTCTCGAGCATTGCAACCCAGCACAAAGGACATCAATTTTTTTCTCCACTCTCTCAAGGATGTCTTCCCACTTTACAAAACGTTGGTATACTGAACGACAAGAAGTAGCCAGAACAGAAAAGAAAGACAAGTTGGAATAATGGTTCACTTAAAGGAGGTGTGAGGATCTTCAATTATTCAATGGCCTGGGAAAACTTGGCCATTGAATAATTGATCTCACATTTCCCTTGTCATTCCATCATACTCAATTGATGAACTATAAGTAGGAACAGTGGTTCACTTGAGGAAGCGTTAGGATCTCAAAAACTATTTGGCCATTGAACAATTGATCTCACATTTCCCTTGTCATCCCCATCATACTTAACTGATGAACTTTAAAATCATGACTTGACCATGTGAAAAGTAGTGCCTTTTTTATCATCCAACAACAGCTCATCCCTAGTAGGAGGGAAGGGGAAGGGGTACCAGTGTATAGTGTGCATATTCGCAGTGTTTGTCGGGCTTGCTCCATGAACCCATTGGGCACGATAAGGAGCGTCGATTTTTGCATTCGGAAACAGATTAGTGTGACTCTTATAACTTTACTTAGATGATTGTATATTTAGAGATATTGGATCCATACCAGTGTATAGTGTTCATATACTCACACGTGGATGATGTGGCAATCATGGATGAGACCTAGGCCTTTTGGACTTATATCATTATTGCCTTTTTACAACTTGTGTGATTTATCGTGGTTTTAAAAATTTGAGCATGCTCATAGTATCTAGATTTGATTTTATTTATTGTTGCAGTTTTTTGGCCATTGAACAATTGATCTCACATTTCTGCATTTGTAGACTTATTCGCAGTGTTTGTCTGGCTTGCTCCATGAACCCCTAGTTGGCACAATGAAGGAAGTTCAGTCACT
This sequence comes from Warburgia ugandensis, assembly GCA_035236585.1. NCBI lineage: Eukaryota > Viridiplantae > Streptophyta > Magnoliopsida > Canellales > Canellaceae > Warburgia > Warburgia ugandensis. The sequence continues at coordinate 35,992,430 of CP141139.1, forward strand.
TTCTCGCTCGCCTCAAACAAATCATCAACTTTGGGCTCTCATCCAACCCCCCTCGTTTACCTTCCCCCGTCTCTCCCCTGCACCAGTTGTCAGCTAGCTAATAACCCATCATACCCAATGATGAACTTTAAAATCAAGACCAATATGTTAAAAAGTTGTGCTTAAACTGATATACCAAGGCACCAAGAAAACCTATAAATTGATATTAAAAGATGGTTTATACCACAAGTAAACTCGTCTCTCCAAAGAGATGAAATTGATCATTCACATTAAGAAGAAATGACTGGAAGAAACGAATGGTTTCATCATCTCTCTATAAAATTTTTGAGTACTTGTCATTCCCTGGCAGCATCATCTCTCTACAAAACTCTGGCTTGGTTTAGTTGTGTCTGTTCTCCAACAAGCAGTTCTCGTTCAGTGTTTGCAATGCACATCTGTTTTCCAGCTGCAGCTGAGCACACACACACATTCAGTTATTATAAAAAGCAAGTAAGGGGTGCGAATAATTTGGCAGAACAAATATCCATTCCTTACCTCCATTTTGTTGTTGTTGTCGTTGTTGTTGGCAGCAGCCATCTTTTCTTTGATCTGCATTTTCAGCTTCCTTAAACTCAGTTTCTCCAACGCCTTCATCTCTTCTTTCTTCGCCTCCATTTTCATGTTCCCTCCCCCCATTGCCAGCGGCTTTCTCTCCCCCGTCGTTTTCTCCTTCCTACTATTCGAGCCAGTATTCTCCTTATCATCGTTCAAAACCTTGCTCAAACTGCTTTTGATGGGCGTCATTTTCTTATTCATTGAAAACCTCCGCATCTTCTTCTCACTTTCAACGCCAGAACCTGGTGAGACTACTGTTTTCGGCAGCAAATTAGTCGTCGGAATTTCATCAATGGCTGAGATCTTCTTATTCGGACTTCTGTCCAAAACAGAGATTAGTTCCTTCTGGCTGTTGAAGCAGAAATCGAAACTTGGTTTTTCAGTTACTGAGAAGAACTCCTCATTCAACTGATTTTGACTGGTAGGAGTTTTTGCTGCATGCAGATCTTCGTGATTTTCGACTTCCTGCTTCGGATTTTCATGCTCTTCAACAACAGCCTCGTGAATTTTACATTCCACCTGGATTTGAAATGAAACTTCTGGCGGACCCGAATCATTTAGATCTAGATGTTCATCTGGATTGTATTTTCCGATCTCCACTTCTTTTTCTTCTCCTAGCTTCTCATCAAGCGACGAATCTCGACATTGATCTTCATTGGATTTTCCGCTTTCTAATGCGTTTTCTAGATCGCACTTAACTTCTTGCGCATTCTCAATCCCGCTTTGCAATGAACAAATGAAAGATGATTCTTGAGTAAAGTAGCTTTCCGTCGCTGATATTGATCCTTCCCCGGAGTCCTCGCTCGGAGACAGATCCTGTGCACTCTTTTGATCCGAAATTGAATCCACGTTTGCACTTTGATCGCCAATTGTTTCGCTTTCTACAGAAATCTCCAGCGAAACTTTGCTTGGAAACTGATCGATGATATTCTTCAGATTCAGATCAAGATCTGTATCTACTTCTACATCTGCATCTAGGTTGCTTTCATCGCATTTCGGCGTTGTGTTCTCATCGACGGATGAATCCAGAGATTCCGCCGCCTTTCTCCGTTCTTCATGAAATAATGTCTCTTCACTTGGATATTCGTCCTCCGTCATTTCTTTTTCCTCATCGAAGATTTCCGAAGGGAGCGACGATTCCACAACCGCAAACTCTGCAACAGCAATCGGCATTTGGACGGCAACTTTTTCAACAGGATTTTCAGAGACGATAACTTGATCGGCAGCCGATTCTTCATAACATTTCTTGTCGTCTTGAACATCAGTTTCAGGCATCCGAGAAGGTTCCTCTGTTTCCGTGATAGCAGCATCATCTTTCAGATCGGCACTACTAAGATCTGAAGGGCATTTCTCACAATTGCCTGAGTCATTTTCCGGCAGCTGATCAGATCCCTCAGTTAGCGTAACGTCAACAGTAAATTCACCAGAGTTTACAGTAGCAGCAGGAACAACATCTCCTGTTAGATTATCATTTCTCATTTGAGAAATTAATTTCGATAAAATAAAACAGATAAAAGAAGATCATTTGCTTTGGAAATACGTGGGAAAGAAAATTCAAGCTATACCTTGTTCTTGTTTATCTTCAGCTACATCAGTTTTCTCAAGATCCTCTTTCACTTTCTTCTGGCGATCGTCTTCAGATTCTTCAGAAAGAGCCGAAATCTTAACGGCTTCTTTCCTTCCTCTGGTTTTCCGAATAGATGGAACAGCCTCGGTAGGCAATTTTTGCGCAGACAATCTCGTAGTTCTTCTTGTACTATAAGTTCTCAATCCAGCAGGATTCTCGTTCTCCTTTTCGTCTTTTTCTTCCGTCACTAGTGTTTCAATCTTTGGCCGGACTGAAGTTTGCACAGCCCTTTTCGGGCCATTGTGCGTTGCCGGCGTTTGGGGTATCTCCGACGTGTAATTTGCTTCAGATAAGACATTGAGTTCATCTTTTTTATCTCTTTTCACTGCAGAAGACTTTGCCGCAATTCCACGGCGAGTTCGCGTAACAGGCTGTGCACTTTCTTCTAGATTCTTGGATTCATTATCAGCAAGAACGGGATCTTTGGATGGTCTTCGTCGAGTTGACGTTCTCCGGCAAGTTTTTGGAACATCCGGCGATCGGAGATCTGGTTTCTCAGGCGATCCTGGTTGGGCATTTTCAGGTATTGCCGGTTGTTGAATGTCTTCAATTCCCTCAACCTGATTATAGATGAAACAGGAAGTAAATATTAGGATTAAAAAAGAGAAAACCAATGAAATCCAAAATCAACCAAAACGGGGGTTTGTTTGAAAGATTGAAAATCTTACATTTGTGAGATCCTTGAGAGCATCAGCCATGGCTACGTTGGTCATGTTAGCCGGGATGTGGTTCTTCTTGCAGAGGGTTTGGAGCTCTTTCCTTGTAAGGCAGTGGAAATCCATGGCTAAAGGAAAGTTGGGGTTTCTGTGTTTGAAGAAATGCTTGCAAAGCGAGATGCTTTTACAGCGTTCTCTGTGATCGAATCAAAGTCTGGGAAAGAGAGGAAGAAGTGGGCTGCGATGAGGAAGGGAGAGAGACTATGTATAAGGAAAAGCAGAATATGACCGTTGGGATTAGGGTTTCGATTTGAATTTAGACAACGTTATGGGGCAATTATCTTCTGACTAAATAGAGAGGGGAGAAAATGGGTTTGAAATATCACCGTTGCGGGCGTTTTGATTTGAATTTTGGGCGGTGTAAGCAATTAGATGAAGGCACGTGCACGTAGCGCCTCGTCGCGCTGTTTCCTCTGAACAAAAGATTTGTTATATCCAAAAGTAGCCTCCGCGCCTAAAGATGGCCCCCAACATTCGTTGATCCAAATAATCTCGACTAATTTAAAGGGTTAGGATTTATGATCGTCTATGTGAAGGGCAGGCTGAAATATTTCTAGGACAGCGATATATCTACAACCGTTCACTAGATGGTGATTATGACTGTAACTCTTAACTGGATCAGATTTTTTAATTTTTTTTAATGATCCTAACCGTTCACAATTGCTCTTGACTTGGATGGGTCGTGTTCTGAAATACCAACCTATCGGATACTTTTAATTCTAAAATGAAGGTGAAATTTTTTACTGCCCATTTTATAGTAGTTGAAGCATCTCATAGACGAGAATTTTGAAACATAGGCTATCTAAGTGAGGGGCAATATTACTAACAATTCATAACTTAAGAACTTGGGGCCTACTTGAAGTTATATCCATTCTTACTGTATATTATTGTCCTATTTCTCGTTTCCAAAAGAATACAAAGCAAGTTCACATGTGAAACTTGTTTCTCGTACTAATATGAAATCATCTCTAAGATAAGGCAAAAGATACATGTAGAAACGGTAGCCACCCCCACATATTTAGGACCATTCCCTAGAAGACATGTCCTATTAACCTAGACACTGGTTGAATTTAAAATGCCGTCACATGTACTTAACCATCATCTAAGGTTAATGACACATCTGTCTTGAACTGAAGGCTCCTAAATATGTGGGAGCAGTTAAAGATTCTACATAGTATTCCTCCTAAAATAGTGTGAAACTTATGGGCAACTCATCCAATATATTTGACAACTCCTAAAATATCAATGAGAAACTCTTCTAAAACTTAGTAAAAATTGATGGAAAACTTTACCAAGATACATCGTAAACACTTCCTCAATTATATATATGCTTTTCTATACACTTAAGATGCAGTACTTCTATTCTTTTCTTTGTGTGACTGCTTTTCCCTTTTCCTCTTTTCTTCTCTCTGTCTCTCTCTAAATTCACTTTATTCTCTCTCACATATCTATTACATTTGCTTGAAGTTTTTAAAACATAATGTTTCCACGATTCTCGTTTCACATAAAATTTTCCCAAACATTTCACTATTATTATTATTATTATTATTATTATTCATATAGCATTTATTGAATATGTTTGATGTTTAGGTATCTATGGTGTAGAGACTTATGCAAAATTATAATATTATTTTGATTTAACATGCAATTGGAAAATGCATTGTGGTGGCCAAACCATTCTTGCATGCATTCGCCTAATTAAATTTGATACCCAATCAAAGAAGAGAGTAGTAACTCAAATTTTTGACCAAGCCTACTCCAAAGGATATGCCAAGTTGTTTGCGACCAACATAGTCACAAAGTTTTAAAATCATTAGAAGGTCATAAAATTTTAAAAAATTCAAATATGTGGAAAATGAATGGTAAAAAATAAAAAATAAAAAGGTTGGCAAAGTAAAAGGCTTAAAATTTTAGAAAAGGGAAATAAAAAGTGAGGAATAAATAAAAAATTATAAAAGTAAAAAAGTAAATACATATTGCTCTTGGCCAACCTAAGACTTGGTTTAAATTGCAGTTGGAAAATACACCACAAGGCCCAATGTTTGTTAATCAAAGCATCTACCAAGCTTATTGCAGTTGCTTCTCAAAATAAATAAATAAATAATAATGAGGAGAAAAATAAAGCTTATCATAGTCGTCCATAACAAAAATCATCATATTTCAAGCCATTGTAATTGTTTGATTGGTACAGATTTTATAATGGTCATTTATTCATATCTCTAATTAAAGCTTATCATAATAGTTCATTCATATCTCTAAATGGATATTTTGTTGGCCTTTTTCTTCATTATAAGTGAAACAATTACAAAGCAAATCACTCACTCAAGTAGTCACTCATACTCCTAAAATCGAATATCTAGTTGAAGGGGAAGGGGAAGGGGAAGGAGAAGAAGAAGGTGGTGGCTCAACCAAGAGTATTCTAGGAAGATGCTGAGTTGTTTGCAACTAATTATGCTAAGCATTTGTTGGTGCCATATTGTTGGTGTTACCAGTAACAAGACACAAAAAAATAGCCTCAAACTTGAGCATATTAATCTACTTAATCGATAGCCCTTAGTAAAATTTTAAAACTTTGTTATGTTATGAATTTGATAAATTCATCAATTTGCCATGTTGGGTTAATTTGGCACTAGACATTTTTTATTAGCTTATTAAGATAATTAATTTATCAAATATTAATTTAAAAAGATTCTACTCTATGAGTAATGACATTCAGAAACACTTAAAATGGAGTCTTCATGGGAAATGCCTAAGGAAGGCTCTTTTCCTCTAGACTAAAGCCATTCATCTTGTTTGCTCAATCATATAGAATGAATGGCTATGATACACAACAAAAATATGGGCTGAAGTCATCCAATAAGATGAATGGACTATATCTTTTAAGGATCATGACAATTTCATGAAAAAGGGAGTATCTCCTATCAAAACTGCTTTTGAGTGTCTTTGAAAATAGCCATTATAAAAAATCTTTACATTATACATATGTAAGAGCTAATAATAGTCAAATAATAAAGACTAAAAATAAAGAAACCATTTTATTTATTTTAACCCAAAACATTCTAACATCATCATCATCAAGGCCTTATCCTGATTAGGGGTTGAATATACGAATGTTGTTCCTTAGTTCCCCTCTATCAAGTGTCATAGCATTTAGCCCAAAAGTTTTTAAATTTTTATTCACCACTTTTTCCTGCGTCCTTTGGGCCTTCTCCTTGCCTCTTTAGAGCCTTCAACTTGGATTGATTCACTCTTTGAATTGGTACCATTTTTGAGCTATGTTGGACATGTTCAAACCCCTCTCTCATCTTGTTACCTATTGGTACTATTCCTAAGTTTTCTATAATGTTTTCATTTTTAATTCCATCATTTCTTTTCTTGCTATTCATCCATCTCAACATCCTCATTTGGGCTACCCTCATCCTATGTACATGTTATTTCTTAATTTCTCAACACTCTGATCCATACAGCATGACCTAGCGTACATACATTTTATAGAATTTTTTTCAATTTGAGTGGAATCTATTGATCACATAAAACTCCTAACATGTTATTCCTTATTTACTTTGTTTGAGAAGGAAAGAGTAAGTTGACGGTGCTCTTTATTTTATATTTGATTGGTGAAAAGTCTAATATGCCTCTGAATAGTAACAACTTAAATAAAATTTATAGGGATATTTTAGTTTCATAAAATATTACTTAAATGGTAAATTAATCCATGAATATCATGTCATTCCATATCTAATCCAAATTAAATTAGATTCAAATAGAATCCAATTCAATCCATGTTAGGGTTTTACAATCTATATCCAGTCCATTTGTGGCCCTAACTGTCACAACCCGGGTTTTTATATGATGCAATTTTGATAAAAAGGCAAGATCTCTTATTTTATAAATATGAGATGCATGAAAATCTTTCTCATTTGGAAAACAACCTTTCATAAAAACCCCGAGTGTTCAAGCACATTCTCAATTTATTTAGCCATGGTAAAGTTTAAATCAATATTATTCCCAAGAAAGTGTTAGTCACAGCCCACAGCTCTTTCAAGTAACATTGAAAGATAAGATAGGGGTTTACTTACTTGTACTTAACCTCTATCTCCTAGTACAAACGTCCCTTGCCCTTAAGTATTTACTTTGTATCTGAAAAATGTTGAGGATTGGGTGAGTATATACTATACTCAGTAGGAGCCTATCACTACTAGTTTTATAAATGCATGAGATGTTTTAAAATCATATGCTCATTCAAAATATGTGTATGTTTGAATACTCGAGTTCAATATTAGTATAAGAATCTATAATCAACTGAAATACTCATGACTTAAAAGATCACATAATCCAAAATTGAAAGTATCATATATATATATATATATGATGACATCATGATATGCAATAGATGCTTCATGGAGTCCAACTCATGGATCTCTAGTATGGTATGGTCGACCAACCTCATATCATGCTATATGAAATGCACATAACTCATCAAACCATAGGGTCCACTATGCCCACGACCTCCTCGCCGTGTGGTCCCCGGGTACCTGAGGACACTCAGTCATAACCTCCACGAGGCCTATGACACGTCGACCCAGTGCCGTGACACCAGTGGTAGCCCCCTGTACCACATGCAGTCGACGTAGGGACTTGCCTCTTTTTGGGTGTGGTACCCATCCACCTATTAGTGGTAGAGGCCGGGTGGCCAACCCAGACCCCTCAGCATAGCACCCACGGGCTTACTTGCCCAAATCACATAAGATTAAATAAGTCAAAACCTCTTGTTAAAACTTGTCCTCTTTGGGTCCCTCACAACTGCCTGGCCCTCGGCACTCCAGCGTCTTTTGGCAACCCTCAAGGACATGCAATCTTTGCAAGTACTTAAATCATGCAATGTATGCACTTGTTTACAACACATATGTACATAATGTATATGCAATCATTTCAAAACATGGCTATGTACAAAGCATTTATCATGCATGCTGAATTAAGTCATGCAGATCAAGTCATATATTTAAAACATATGTTTTCAAAATAAGAATAGTTCTTTTTAAAAGAATCTAATAGTGATAGAGCACCTACCTGGTTAGGTCGCGTTAACCCTTTTGTCCTCGTACGCTCCTGAACATGGTTTGGGGACTTAAGGTTAGTTTAGCCTATCTTTTATGGGTTTAGAGTAGTTGGGTCTTATTACTTAGGCATTAGGGGTCCATCCCTATGCCTATGAGTGTCCTAAGGTCCTAATTGGGCCTTGGTATCCTCAGTTTTTCAAAGTTCTAGTGGCCACGCACCACCATCCTATTCTAAGGGTCATGCCCTCCTTTTATTGGGCCTTGATCAGGGATTTTATAATTTGGATGTGTCCGCGTTGTCGACACGGACACAACGCCTTTTGCGGCGCCTCAATCGGAGCTCTAAATCTCAAGTTAGAAGGGTTTTAGTGTTGTATGTACACAAGACCCTTAAGAATTAAAATACGGAATGCTAGGGCGCTGCGTGTCAGCGTCATGCGCCCTGGCTTCCTTAACAAACCAAAAGTCGATGCATGCTAGCACGCTGCGTGTCTGCGGCGTGCGCCTCAGCGGGCGCGTCTGCAGACGTGCGGTACGCTCCGCCCGTTTGTCTCTTTAGCGGGGCACATCCCTGGATGCGCCCATTTGGTTTTTCAAACGGAGGTCGACGTGGGACGTTCCTATTGGATCGTCCCGCTCGTTAGAGACCTGAGTCATCCTCAGGTCACCCTAGTTCGACCCTGTCGAACCAGTGTGGCCCTGAGGACGTCCCAGGGTCCTTGGTGGCTCTCCCAAGCTCCGTTTTGCATGGTTTTTCATGCAAAAACTTAGGAGAATTGACCTTGGAACTATGGGGGAAATGGATTTTGAGCGATCTCGGACGTACCTGGCTCGTTACTGGGTTTTTCTCCTCGTTTTCCCTTCTAGGTCACTGTTTCACGACTGATTTTCTCCAAGGTTTTGGGCTGCCATTAGAGGCACCCAAAAGCTCTATTTATAGAGCTAAGAGAGGGTTCTGGAGGGGGCTCTCACTGCCTTTGAATGGCGGTGGAGAAACCTCCAGAATGGCGGTGATTTCTCCTCAAATCACTGCCGTTCTAGAACCCTCTAGAGGTTGAAGATGACGGGGTACCCGTATCAAAACGGGCGCCTGTGTTTTTCAGGTTAAGTCGTTTTCGTAAAATTTACAGTTTTGCCCCTGAACTTCAAATGGCCATATCTTGCTCATTTTAACTCCGTTTGGGTGATCTTGGTCTCGTTGGATTCCTTTTTCCGAGACGCATCTAATGGCACCATTTTAGGACCAAATTCCTGGGTTTAGTCAAGGCGACTAGTGAAATGACCAAAATGCCCTTATCTTTAAAACTGAACTTTTCATTGTTAAACTTGGAATTTCAATATTACAAAATTGGAGTCATTACATAACAATGCTAATAACTAAAAGAACGAATTTGAAGTTGGTAGCTTGGAAGAAAAGCTACTTACACATAGGAGGAAGATTATCCTCAATTAAGTCATGCCTAAGCGACCCACCTATCTACTTTATATGCTTGTGTAGATGCCCTTACTATAACATTGAAGAACTTGAGATCTTAGAGGAATTTTTTAGGACAATAAAAGAGATATAAGATGATACCACCTAATTAAGTGGTCAAAAATGTGTTTTACAACTTGTTAAAGTGGATCATATAGAATTAAAAATATTGAATAGGACTCTACTTATTAAATTATTGTGAAAATAGGATAACAATCTTAACTGCCTATGGAAACATATCATCAAATGAAGATATGGGAATTGTGATCATTGTGTTCTTAATTGTGATATAGCCCTAGAGAAGCTTAGCTGCTTGGAAATATATTCCCTAAGACATCCAACTATGTAACAAAAAAGTCATCATATGAAGACCAACATTTTAGAGGAACTTGATCCAAGGTCTTCATTTTCATCTCTGTAAGTGTAACAGCCCGAGGGCCCACACCCTGCAACGATATTGTCCGTGCCAGAGTGCCCATACACCCTGCACGGTTTTGTTCTTCCCCAGTTGCCCAGGGAAAAGGCCTCGTTCCAAGGAAAATCCTCATCACTCTTATCAAGAGCCCAGTAACTTTCCCCCTAGCGATGTGGGACTAACTCTCAGTCTTTCACCTTGCCTAGAAGCACATCGGCCCTCTTGGCCCGCCCTCATCGGCCAAGGCTTTACAACCTCTCCCCCTTAGGGGACACGCGTCCCCGCGTGTCTTACCACACACGAGCGCCCACGTGCGGCTAGCCACCCACACCGGGTCGGGGTCTGGCTTTGATACCACTTGTAACAGCCCGAGGGCCCACACCCTGCAACGATATTGTCCGTGCCAGAGTGCCCATACACCCTGCACGGTTTTGTTCTTCCCCAGTTGCCCAGGGAAAAGGCCTCGTTCCAAGGAAAATCCTCATCACTCTTATCAAGAGCCCAGTAACTTTCCCCCTAGCGATGTGGGACTAACTCTCAGTCTTTCACCTTGCCTAGAAGCCTGTCAGCCCTCTTGGCCCGCCCTCATCGGCCAAGGCTTTACAGTAAGGGCTCTACAATGCCATTTTTGAAAAAACTACTACAATCTTGGGGATATCAGATAGGCAACATTCATTCTGTACCAAAATGGGAATTGGCTAATTATATTCCCTCAATTTCTAATCCATCATTGTGGGCAGGTTTGGAGCTTATATTGAGATAATCTTTTTCCCTAAACAATGCTTCCTATTCCAATTTTTTTGTTTGTTTCTGTAATATGGTTTCCTTTTCACCTGCAAGAGTTGCCACTAAGAAAGAAGGTCACTTCTCTTTGTCTGGAAGGAGTAGGGGTCTCTATACTTTTGTCCCTAGGGACCTTGTGTAAGTTTCCTCCTTTCTTCTTACATTTAAAGAAAAAGTCATCACTTCAATAATAAATGTGAATTATTCTAGGTTATGGGATGATGTGTATTGCAATTAGTCAAGCTTAGTTTCTTATGTAGAAGGATGCAAAAAGCTTTTAATTGGAAGCTAGATAAGGTCAAGGATATGCTAAACCTTTTTATTTTTTAACACCTTGTCTTAAAAATTGGAGGCAGTATTCAAAACCATATAAATCGAAACGATCACCATCTTTGTGGAGATGTTGTCTATGCTTGCTGTCTCATATTTCTCATAGCTACTCTACTCTCTTTTTCTTTCTTTCTATTCTATGCCATAATGTCTATATTGCTAATATCGAAAACCCTGGATCTACAAATATGTGAAATAAAAGGGGTTCATATATTATGTCAAGGATACGATAGTTAATAGCCATTTTGGGGTAGAATGGAGCCTGAATTTTCATAGACCTCTCTATCACTTTGAAATGGTGGATTACTCGATAGAATCTGATGGACACTATGATCCATGAGTTTATTGACATCAATGAAAGGGACAGACTTATTAGCACCTCATTCAAGTGGTATCTTCACTGTCAATACATGTTATAAGCTTATAAGTTACGAAAAGGAAAAAAATGACAGATCTATCTCGAATATAGTTCTTTGCTGCCCCTCTAAGAGTATCAATGTTTGGATTGCCTCCAAGGAGAAGAACTTAACTTTTGATAATCAACAGCAAAGATGCCCTGAAGGTCCTTATTTCAGTCATCTTTGTTGTTAGTAAGAATGAATCCATAAACCATGTGCTTCCTAGATGTTCCATTTTCTATTCATACAAGAACTATATCATTGATTGATTTTTGGATGAGTTGGGTGATGTCTTTGAAGGTGGCACATCTCCTAGTGCAATGAAGCCAATTCAAATGCAAAAGGTGGAGTGACTGTCTATGAATCTCCTATACTAAGATCTTGCAGGTGAACCACCATCGGATTGTTAAATATAATTGCAGTCATTCCCAAAAGATTTTTCCTTAGATGATCCTAGCTTTTACTGTTTGAAAGTGTAAAATAAAATGCCAAATTTTTCAAAAAAGTGTGGTAGACCAAATGAGAATTGAGAGAGCCAGGGCTGATTGATGGTAGACATTTTTGGTATGGCTATTCAAGAATAGGCCCAAAACTTTAATGGTGTGGATAATCACAAGCTTACGTACATGGACTTCCATATGATGATCCTAGCCTTCATTGACCATTCTAAGGTGAAAGTGGATGGGTCAAAATTTCAAAAATAGTGATGCAAACTTTATGACGGATCAGAGATCAGATGGTTGAGATAGTCTAATAGTATATACTTGTTGGACATGGCCTACCTAGAAGGAAGTCTTGGCGCAACGATAGAGTTGTTGTCGTATGACCTTGAGATCATGGGTTCAAGGCATGGAAATAGCCTCTTGCAAAATGCAAGGTAAGGCTGCATACTATTGGCGCTTATGGTCCGCCCCTTCCTTGGACCCCGCATACGCGGGAGCTTTGTGTACTGGGGCTGCCTTCTTCTTTTTTTGCATGGCATACCTAGGAAGGGGCCAGGAAGATGAATGCTTTTACATGGGCTCAGCCATACATTTTACATTGACCTCACGGATGTGATATCCATGCTCAGATTATTTGAGGAAAATCAGGGATTAAGGTTTGGTAAGGAGCCATTAAATGCTGGTATCAGGGTATCCCACGGGACTATAAGTTTATAACTACATTTTAGAACTTTATAGTAAGCAAAGAATTTGGATAAATGGACGCAATAAAGCAAGCTAGCACCAATCCTGCTTATACCCAAGATGTTATCTAGAAATGCCACTATTAAACCCTTTGTTCCCATTGACAACAAAATAATTTTCAACCAGGTCAGTTGTTGGTACTATGGAGTAGACACAAGGTTGTAGATAACAACCAAGTGAAAAGCTGAGTAAACCCTCCATGGAAAGTTGTTAGGAAGTGTTGTGCTGCCTTTGTGTCACCTTCTGATTGGCTCAAGTGCTCTAGTAGCAAAACTACTTTCTACTCTTTCCTTTAGACCCGGGCCCTTCTATTCAATCTCCCAAAGATGTAAACGAAAAGCAAAATGAAGCCATTTCAGTCTATTTCCTCTCCAAGTGGTTATCTTCTTCATGGTAAACTAAAGGTGAAACAGTTTCCTCTTTCTCATTTGACTCAGGAATCCAAAAGAGGGAAAAAAAGATAAAGAATAAAAGGAAGGAAAAATGGCTTGTATGAGGCTGGGTTCAAAAGCAGAATCCTTCCAACGCGATGGCCAAACCTGGTATGTATATGTATCCGGATACTGTATACTTGTTTGCATATCTTCTATGTAATATTTCTAGTTTATTTTCAGTTTCCATCTGTCATGCCTATATCATTGATTTTTAAGGATGTGATGTGATGGGTTAATGGAAGTTCCTGAAATTGGAGAGCTGTCTTTCTGTTTTATATTGAAATGCAAACCGGCTGTTTCAATCAAATGCAAAAATCAAATATATGACTCATTCACCAAGAAAGAACTCTATGCTTTTCCAGAGCCATGACCATTGCAAACTTTTGACACTCCAAATGCCTATCGCTTGGATGATGTCTAACCCTCTGGTTTTTCAAGGTTTTGTATCATATTTTGGTTATTTTGAGGAGTCCATTTTCCCTGCACAGTAATATTGGACCACCAAACTTTTGAGCTTTATATGTACTTCGATTTTGTGCAAACTTATGAGCATAATTATATGTTGGAACTAATGGTTAGCGATCCAAATCATTCATCTTATGGAGCACATTGCAAACTTGTGATACCCACAAATGCCTACCTTTAGGATGATGTTTAACTCTTTGTTTTTCAAAATTTTGTATCATATTTTAGTTGTTTTCAGCAGTCTATTTTTCCAACACAATAATGTTGTATTACTAAAAATTTGAACTTTGCATGTACTTTGGTTGTGAAGGGGAGCCTTGGGCAATATTTAAGTTGTCGTCATGTAATCTTGAGGTCATCGGTTCAAGCCATGGAAACAGCCTCTTGCAAAGATGTAAGGTAAGCCTGCATACTATAGACCCTTGTAGTCTGCCCCTTTCCCAGACCTTCCATAGGCAAGAGCTTCGTCCACCGGGACTGCCTTTTTATGTACTTTGGTTGTGTGTAAGATCATGCATCAAAGCACATATGGGAACCGATGGTTGGTTATCCATTTTGTTTTTAGCCCTCTAGTTTTTTAAGATTTTGTATCATATTTTGGTAATTTTCAGCAGTCCATTTTCCCTACACAATAATATTGGACAACCAAAATATAAGATTTATATGTACTTTGATTGTGCAAAAGCTCATGCACATAATACATGACTCAAATTACAGCTCTTATTTTTATTTTACAGTTTTCTTTCTATGTGTGACTTTTTAAAGTTACTTGAGCTGTTTTTGACATCCCCCTACTCTGAATTTTAGATCAACTCTTTAATTTTACTCTCTTGGATAGATCTGCTAAACGTGATCGAGACAAAAGACTTATGGACCTACCGTTTCACAAAAGGTTTGAGCAAACAAAAGCTTTAGCTTCATGTCTTGCAGAGTCAAAGGTCCGTGCCAATAGAATTTCACATTTGTCCCACTGTACTACGTCTTGCCACTTGACTCTACTTGACACAGATATTGGTTATTTTACTTTTATGATACTGCAATGTGAGACTTACAGGAAACTCACACCATCCTATACGTACAAGCTTTGGAGTTAGTTGAACAAATCAAAGTTTGCAGTATTAGTTGTTTCTTTTCTTCTTCTTCTTCTTCTCTTTTCTTATTAAAATGATTTTCCTTGCTCTCTATTAAACAAACTGAATTACTGGTGGCTCTAAACTAGTATACTATACAAGGACATATATAATCCACAACTTTCATATGTAAATGGGAGGGTGTGTATAAACTGCAATTACCAAACAGAATTTTTGGTGATCTGCACAGTCACATATGTTGATGTGTGTACTGAACTCTCTCCTTTGTGATCCATGCACGCAAACATCTCCTAGGAGATTATGCGTTTGTTTGATTATTACATATTGTGGTCGTTAACCTTGTCTGCAACACAAATTTTACTATAAAAACTCAATTTTGCAGGGTTTGTACAACTGGCCTTCCAAGTGATGTTCTTGTTGAAGTTGGCGAAATGTCCTTTCATCTCCACAAGGTGTTATTCCCTGGACACAGCTTGAACAACTTCATTTTTATTGATTTTCCTTTGTTTTCTGTTTATTATTATTATTATTATTATTATTATTATTATTATTATTATTATTATTATTATTTAAGAATGGATTATTTGTTCAGGAAAAAATCATTTCTTTCATGGCATAGTAGTAGATAGTTAATACCATGGCTTCTTCGTTAGTCTTTCATTCCACCATTTTTATTGACTTAACAATGGCTTACCATGAAGTATTGAGACTGACTGAAGTGATTATATTTCTACTTCTGAAGACATCAATGCCACGGTCAGCTTTTGTTAAGTTCAATTTGAAAAGAAAGAGTGTGGAAAATGAAAGAGGATGATCTAATCTTATTTAAGTTTGGAAATTTTCTTTTGTTTATTTAGAAGGGAGCCTTAACTCAACGGTAGAGTTGTCATTGTGTGACCTTAAAGTCACGGGTTTAAGGTGTAAAAATAGCCTCTTGCAAAATGCAAGGTAAGGCTACATACTATTGACACTTGTGGTGCACCCCTTCCTCGAATAGAAACCTTGTGATTCCTAAAGAATTTTGTTTTGTACTTATTTCTGAAACATTTTACCTATCCATCTACATGCCAGCACAATACCAACCATGACTTGCCTAAGAGAGGGCCCCTAAGGTGAATGGATGTGATCTCTGATATGGACCCGCCAGCAATTTTATCCTCCAAATAGAATTGTACTTTGCACTAGGATTGGTAACTAAGAAAGCATAAAAACAATGGTAGTAAAGGGCAGCCCCACTGCACCAATATACGGGATTTCAAGAAGGGGCAAACAACAAGAGTCAATAGTACGCAGCCTTATCTTGCATTTTGCAAGAGGTGATTTCCATGCCTTGAACTCGTGACCTCAAGGTCATACAATGACAACTCTACCGTTGCATCAAGGCTCCCTTCGTAAAAACAATGATAGTAAAACTTAAAATTCACAAGGTCAAGATGATACAGAAGAGAAGATCTTGAGGTATCACCTATCCAGACTGTCCCCAACAGGAAAAATGGTCCACAACACCAACCACAGCAGGACCTGTTGAATTCTTCTTTCTTCTTCTTGTTATATTCTTTTTTGTTCAAGATTGGCTGCACTGTTTTGCTTTTAGTCTTAGAGTAACCACCTTGACATGTGATCCCAAATCCCTGCAGTTTCCATTACTCTCAAGAAGCGGCCTACTTGAGAAACTAATTGGCGAATTCTCCGGCGCGGATGGATCCATCTGCACATTACAGCTCAATGACACACCCGGCAGTGCCAAGACTTTCGAACTCGTAGCAAAATTCTGCTACGGTGTCAAGCTAGAACTCACTGCTCTCAACGTAGTATGCATCCGGTGTGCTGCAGAACATCTTCGAATGACCGAAGAGTATGGTGATGGAAATCTAATCGCCCAAACGGAGTTATTCCTAAACGAAGTCTTTAGCAGCTGGAAAGACTCTATCAAAGCCTTAGAAACATGTGAAGATGTTCTTCCACAAGCAGAAGAACTGCACATTGTATCCAGATGCATCAATTCTCTAGCAATGAAGGCTTGTTCGGATCCCACATTATTTGGGTGGCCCAGCGCAAATCAGAGCCCAAATGGCATGTGGAATGGGATAACGAATGGGTCTAAACCCAAGGCTCTGGGTGAGGATTGGTGGTACGAGGATGTCTCTTTCCTTAGTTTAAATTTGTACAAGAGACTCATTTTAGCCATGGAAGCAACGGGAATGAAGCCCGAAAACATTGCTGGGTCCCTCATGTTTTATGCCAAACGCTATCTGCCAGGGCTGACACGCCACTCCAGCTTCCCTGACAACAATTGTCGTGTTGTGGGTGGTCCACCAGTTACGGCGCCATCAGAAAGCGATCAACGGGCTCTACTTGAAGAGATTGTAGGGTTGATTCCAGTGAAAAAAGGAGTTGCATCCACGAAATTCTTGCTGGGGTTGCTTCGAACGGCCATGATTTTACATGCGAGTCCATCTTGTAGGGAGAGTTTGGAGAAGAGGATTGGAGGACAGTTGGATCAAGCTGCTTTGGAAGATCTTCTGATACCGAATTTGGGGTATTCGGTGGAGACACTTTATGATATTGATTGTGTTCAAAGGATGTTGGATTATTTTATGGCCGGTGATCAGAGCCAAACTGGTGTGGGATCCTCTCCTTGCATTGTTGATGAAGGGATAGGATCGCCTAATCTCACACCAATGACTATGGTTGCAAAGTTGGTGGATGGTTATCTTGCTGAAGTTGCACCGGACGTTACTTTGAAGTTTCCCAAGTTTCAATCACTAGCAGCTGTTATTCCTGATTATGCCAGGCCGTTGGATGATGGGATCTATCGTGCTATCGATATATATCTGAAGGTAATGAGTTTCTCGTGCATTCATTTTAAGCCTTGAAGTCACCGGCTCAAGGCGTGGAAATAGTGCATTTATTTTAAACCTTGAGGTCACAGGTTCACGACATGGAAACAGCTCTTTGCAAGTAAGGCTGCATGCTATAGACCTTCGTAGTTTGCCCCTTCCCTAGACCCCGAATATGCAAGAGCTTCCTTTTTTTAACCGGGCATCCATGAACTGGTTTTTGAGCAAGTTTATACAGAGACAACCGAGGTGCCACACCTCTAAGAAGTGGCACAAAACATAATCTTTCCGGTTTGGATCACCATATTATTATCTATTGCTCATCTATATGTTCCTTGTGTCAGGCACATCCATGGCTCACGGACTCAGAAAGAGAACAACTCTGCAGGCTCATGAATTGTCAAAAGCTCTCGTTAGAAGCTTGCACCCACGCAGCACAAAACGAGAGGCTGCCTCTCAGGGTAGTTGTTCAAGTCCTCTTCTTCGAACAACTCCGGCTCAGAACCTCCATAGCCGGCTGGTTCTTCGTCTCCGATGATCTGGACAACTCACAAACCCTCAACGCCCTTCCAAAGAATGAAAGACCTGGCCAACCTGAAGCAGCCCATGATCGAATAGACAACCAGGCTTTTGGTTTTGATGACATGAAATTAAGAGTTTTGGAGCTCGAAAAGGAGTGTTTAAACATAAGGCAGGACATTCAGAAGCTAGGAAAAACAAAGACTTCTTGGAATATCTTCTCAAGAAAAATTGGATTTAGACAAAAACAACATCCTTCCAATGCCAAAGAAGAGAATCGAAATGCCAAGAATCAGACAAATTGCGAGGTGGGCTGTTAAAGTTTTACTAACAAATTGTTCGTCTTTCCTTGTTTTTCCAGCATTTCTTTGAATGTTTAGCCGGGGCAAGTTCTTTTGATCTGTAGATCTATATTTTACATGCATTTCTGTATGAGGGCACGTATTTTTTATTCTCTGTCCATTTTGTCAATCCATCTAATTCTATTAATCTTGATTGGGTTTTTGTTCTTAGACTAGACATTGTAATTATGATTAGGATTGGCGGCAGTTACTGCCTTGCAGATAGAGGTGGCAAATTATGCCCGCAAGTCGTGTTCGTGTTGTGTCGAGACTGACCCATTAGAGTATATGGGTCGCATGAACACAACATAATTAATAATCGTGTCAAGAACTCATGACTCACGCACGACTCGATTGCTAAACGAGTTGACATTACATGACTTGTGTAACACAATTAGAAGGATGTACAATAATTAATATAGGACGGGATTTTTTTATTTTTTTTTTGAAAAACTGTCCTATATTACTATAAAAATATAGGACGTTTTTTCAACAACAAAAAAACCGTCCTATATGAATACTTTTTCAAATATCGTAAGAATATAGGACGGTTTTTTACTGTTTATAAAAAAAAATCATCTTATATTCAAATATAATATATGATGATTTTTAACATGATGGGTTAACAGGTTGCTAGTTAGACGAGTCAACACAACAAGTTGATATGTCACGAGTCAAATGGGTCAACATGACGGGTCAACATTGATTGACTTGAACACAACACAATTTTTGGAATGTCACACAAACACGATAAGACTCGATTCTAACCTATTAAATCCGTGTCAAGTTTGAATTGTGTTATCGTGTCGTATCATATTTTGCCTCTCCTGCTTGCCAACATGGGAGTTTCCTCCTTGTACCATAAGAAGTGGTTTTGGGTCACTTCACTTGAGTATGGAGAGACACTTTCTACTCTTCTTTCTTTGATTCTAAGAATCTTTGATTGGATCATTTGCATTGCCCTTTATAATAATCTTCCTATCAACCATTGAAAATAATGATCTCCATCAACCAGTCTTATATTTGCTCTAGCCAAACAAGGCACATCGCCAGACTGATGGCTGAACTAGAGGCTCAGAGCGATCTAGTAATGATTCACTGATTCTGTGACCGAGACTCATCGGCATTCACAGTAGGATAATAAGGATGGTCTCTGCAGCAAAGTTTTAGTGTGTAAATGTTAGGTTGTATAGCTTGGAAAACATGCTTTTGGCCATACTGCTAACTTTCTTTACACCTTTTCAGTCAAAGTCATTTTCTTTCTAGATTTTTTTCTCTTATAGTACTGCCTGCCCTTGTATTTACAGGTGAAGGTAAAAGCGCACGTGCTTTGTGCTTTGATAAGTCGCTGTAGATGGGTGTTTATATTGAAAGCTTATATTTATTGGTTAGTTGATGCAAGGTAAAGCTGTGTACTTTAGGCTTTTGTGGTCTGCCCCTTCCCTAAACTCTGTATAGGGGGGAGCTTCGTGCACTGAGGCTGCCCTTTTTTTATGGTTGATTAAGACTCTACATGACAAAGTTGCCTTCTGGGGCAAGGCTAGAACATGTAATTTTGTCCTACTAGATAATTTGTCTACTACTGAAGAAGCAATAAGAAAATAATTAAGGAAAGACTAATAAAACATTTCATTTAGTTAAAACAAGCACAGAAATTAATGGGCTGTCCCTGTGGTCATCACAACGGTGATGCATCCAATGAATCAATGGGCTAGAGAGATTATAAGTGTCATCTACTTCATCACCCTCTTAGGGTCTAGAATCATCAACAATTATATAATATATTGTACATGAACACATTATACGTTGTCCTTCATCAACCACTTCCTGAGCTGATAAAACTCCTATGACCAAACCCCATGTAGTTGAACAACCAAATCTCTCTCTCTCTCTCTCTAAACAAAAATGCTAATTATGTCCAGCATAAGCCAGATTGGTCTGTGAAGAGAAATTGGGTGTTTGTAACACCCCGGATTTTTAAGACAATTTTTTTTTTTTTTTTGATATAATGGCAATTTAAATAAGAACATTTGGGATCCCATGAGAAAAGATTTATTTAACATTTTACTAAACCTATCTTAAAACTCCGGGTGTTAATTTTTCCTTTCTCAAAATGACGTATATGTAATTTAAACATAAATAAATGATCCGCGTATAAATCAACGTCAAATAAATAGGCGCCTTTATTTTAAATCAAATAAACATCCAAAAGACAATAATAATATGGCCCAGGGTCTATCCATCATAACATCCCATATAAATGTCAAATATATCCAAAGATCTAAATCACATCCAAATATAAGGTATGCAGTCCATAATAAAATTCAAATGATAATCCACTCTAATGACTCACATTACTTTCTAAAACTATAGAAAAATGGTCTTCGGACTCTCAAGGTTTATTAGCAGCTTTCCTTTACGGTGTCGCTCGAGATCTAAGGCATTGCAAAACAAAGCAATGCCTCAAAGTGTTATAAGCTTGTGTAGGTACATAGACAATTAATGTAATATATGCAAGAAATAATGAACAGCATTGATGAAAAGTCTAACATTTATGGAAATAGTAATATCATAATGCCATGTTCAAATAAATGCCAATTTATTTCATATGCTAAAACATGAAATTCACGAAGTTAAAACATGACATGAATCAATAACATGGAGCATACAACAAGAATAAGGGCACCCTAAGGTAATGGGTCCCACCACATCGCACTAACATCCCTGATCAGGAGTACACATAGTCAACCTCTGAGTGTCGTCACACCCAGGCATACCATCTATAACCATGCTCATCATACATGCACACATAACAAGAATATGGGCCATCATGCTTTGCGGTGGCAACCCTCCATGGGTATCGACCAGCCGCTCCCGTCGGCCTGACACCATAACGGAGACTTAACGTCTGTCCCCATGGAAGGCTCGGGCCGTAGTGTGGACTATCCATGTTACCAAACCCTACGAATGCCATCTATGGGCGGTGTCTATTATATCCTGAACTCATCACATCATAATCTCGGAAGGTGGGTGGCGGAAGCCCTATCCCTCCCCAGCATGACGCCCATAGGGCGAGAGCACCCGTCATCAAATAAAACACGGAAATCATATGTATATGCTAAAACTGAAGAGCACTTATAGCTTGGAATCCCCAAGACATGCCCCTCATCACAGGGTTAGCCTATCAGGGACCGGTAATAAGCCTCTATTCTCATTTCCATGTAAATCCATGCATTTTCTATATATATAATAAGAAATAAGTCTCTAAGTAAGCATAACAAATTAACATCATGCTTGTAAAAGCATTTGAAATAAGTTTATTCGATAAAAGATTTCAATTTGGAATAACCATCACATGCGCTGTGATGTCGCATGAAATCCATGGTAAATAAAAATCGCAATTTAAAACACAATCACACATGATGCTATGTTTAAAACATGGTTTAAAATCAAGTCAAAACATTAGTTGTCGTCACCTACCTCAGTGTGAGATCACTAGCTTGCTAATAACTCCCTTTAATTGGTATATTCGAGTGCACCTGTACATGTCACATCACTATTTTAAAAATTTTCTAAATAAAAAGTGGTCATTTCTAAGTTTTTAAGTTAAAACTAGGTCCGCGTCGTCAATACGGTCATAACGCCTCTTTCGGATCGTGATTTGGACCTCTCTAGTTCCCAAAAATCAAGTTTTAGTGAAAACTACCCTCAAATGGGGCTGTAGGACCACCGCATAAGGTGGTTTAAACCGGCGGAAAAGGCGCAGCCGGTTTACAGAGCGTACACGGGCGCACGAAGACGCACGGCGTCGCAGACGCCGCACGGAACGCGCGCCGCGTCCCGGTCCCACCGCGGCAGCCAACCACGCACGTTCCGCACGTCGCGGCGCCGCGCACGCGTGCGGCGGCGGCGTCATGTGGCACGTCGTCCCTCGTGCGTCACGGAGGTGCGTCTTGGCGTCGGCGCGGGGCGCGACGCCGTTGGATGACGGCAGGAGAAGACGACCGGATTCCGGTCGCCTCGGCGGGCTCTGAGCTCCGTTTTGCGTGATTTTTGCGCCATTTTCTTGAGAATTCTCTCTAGAATCCATTTATGCCCTCCTTTTTCACTAATTTTCTCAAAAACCATGGTTTTTAAACGATTTTTCCCAAGTTCCACAAAAACCTCTCTAGGTCTTGGTTTTTGAGTTTTTCTAGGCAATTCCACCTAGTTGGATCACTCCCAAATTTAAAGGGTATGCTCTTGGGTCTCTTGTGCACTAGTTGGACGGTGCGATTTTCAAGCCGGACAAGGTTTGATCCGTGAAATCACACTCCAACGATAGCGTGCACAAAAGTTCACTAAAAATACGATTTTTTCCAAAATTTTTAAACGTTTTCCTAATTAATTTCCTAATTAATAAATACGAGAAAAACATAGGTTTTGAGGCTTACCTTGGCACCCGGAGTTGCTCGTGTTGTTGAGCTCACTCGCTTAGGAAAAGTCAAGTTTTTACGGATCTAGGGTTTTGCGTATCATTCATGGAAAACGCTCAAAGTGGAGCGTTTTGGCTCCTAGAGGAGCATAGATATAGGGTTTTAGAGTCTTGGGAAGAGAAACTCTTCCCTGCACACCTCTTCCCACGTCTCTCCGGCGATTTCGCCGGACTAGTAGAACGTGTGTAGGCATGAGAAGTTATCAATTTGGACCCCTGTGTAACACGTTTGTCAAAGATCATTTTGCCCTTACAACTTTGACGGCTCATAACTCCCTCGTTTGAGCTCCGTTTTTCGCGTTCTTGGTGGCGTTGGATTCGTATTGACGAGCACTTTCTAATTATTATGTTTTTAGGAAATAATTTCATCCATAAATTTTTATTTTAATTTATTTAATAATTTCTTATTTTTATCTTAAAAATTAAGGATATTACATAAAGATTCTAGCATTAGTCATTGTAAACGGTCCCTGGAAATTTGGTTTGAAGATAATACAAATTTTCTGGTCAATCCCAACTGAGACTAACCTGGTAAATTAATAATCTAAGTAGACATAGAAGGTAATATATTTTCAAAATTTTGTTAGTGGCCACCAATTAGATAAATTAATATTATCCATTCTAAGGATACCTTTTATGAAAAATTAGTTTAAATTGGGAAAAATGAAGGTGTGCACATTCACATAGTACTTAGGCCTTCCCCAAAAGGGCTTCTCCTATGCTTTGGTCATAGGTTTGAGGCTCACATGGTTTTATAGGTTATCCCTAAAAACCAATTTGCCTGCCATGAAAAAAAAAAAGAAAAAAAAGAGGGAAAAAGTACACATTCACAGAAGAGAGAGAGAGAGAGAGAGAGAGAGAGAGAGAGAGAGAGAGAGAGAGAGACTTATGGTAATTGGAAAGAAAATTAACATAAATGAGGAAAAAGAGAAAGATAAAGGCAAGTAGACATTCACCCTAGAGAGAGAGAGAGAGATTTGGTAGTTTTGGAGAACGAAAAAAAGAACCACATACAAAAAATGAGATGAGATTGATATTTTCTAACAAAATAATATAACTAATAAAGCACTCCAATAAATTAATTTATCGAGATCTCTCGGCATAATAAACTTCCTGTAAGTTAATAGAAACTCTTGGGCATAAGATATTAATTTATCGGACTTTTGCTTAAGGGGTTTCCATTCAAGGAAAGACTTGAAGAGAGTTTCATCGTTGACATTATAGTCTAGAAGCTAGCGTCCATGTAGTGTCTCGAAGATGATCCTAGCCACTAGTTCTCTAAAGTGTAAAACTCTCCAAGATGATCCTAACCACTAGTTTTTTAAAGTGAAAAAAATCTCCAAGATGATCCTAACCACTAGTTCCGTATGGTAAAAAATGGATAGCTTAGGTGGTAGCCCGGAAACAACGAAAATGAAAGCTTAAACAATTTCGGATTAATATTATCAAATGGATAAAAAATTTGTGGTTATCTCCTATCTAGTCCGGATGCCAAATAAATTCTCATCAACAAGGTGGAACCCACCAAAATAGTCCGTATGCAGCTCACAGATATTCGAATGGGACGTTATTCACGTTGGATTTGGGTCGAGAGGAACCTCCATGGAGTCCAAGGCATTACTTTACTGTGTGGCTGTCTATTCTCATCTTCTTATTTTACCCTTTGCCCTAGTCTTACACCTGTTTTTCCTCTATTTTCAAAGTGGACTTGTCATTTTCATTTACTTTTATATCTAAGACTAAAGGACAGCCTCAATGCACAAAGCCCTAGCATATCTAAGGTCAGGGAAAGAGGCAGATCACGAGGGTCAATAGTTTGCAGCCTTATCTTACATTTTGCAAGAGGCTATTTTCATGCCTTGAACCTATAACCTCAAAGTTACACGACGACAACTCTACCTTTGCGCGAAGGCTTCCCTTCACTTTTATATCAGGACTAAAAACAGGGCAGCCCCGGTGCATGAAGCTTCCCCATATGTAAGGTCAGGAGAATGGGCGGACCATAAGGGTCAATAGTATGCAGCCTTACCTTGCATTTTGAGAGAAACTGTTTTCATGCCTTGAACCCGTGATCTCAAAGTCACCACGACAACTCTACCATTGCGCCAAGACTTCCTTTACTTTTATATCAAGACTAAAGACTAATATTTAGTAGTATTGTAGTTAACAATAACTATTATATTTTGAGGTGTGGCCGTTTTCCTTCTCTCTCCCTCATATTTGAATGCGAATCAATAATTATTTTATTTTAATAATATTCTCTCTCTCTCTCTCTCTCTCTCTCTCTCTCTCTCTCTCTCTCATGTTTGAATGTGAATCAATAATATTTTATTTTAATAATATTCTCTCTCTCTCTGTCTCTCTGTCTCTCTCTTATTTGAAAGCGAATCAATAATTATTTTATTAAAAGATTAAATAAGTTACACGTAAGAGAGAAGGGATTATTCTCTTAGTATAATAATATTAGGAATGGCTGAGAGAAATCTACTAATGGTCCATTCACCGAGAATTATGGGCATTCTCAGCAAGATAACAACGCTGGTTTGTGTAGCAAAGTTTTAGTGTGTAGCTTTTAGGTTATTTGGATTGGACATAGAATCAATGAATCCTGTGAATTTCTAAACACCCTAGCCAAAAGATAAGGATAAACATGTGCATGAGAAGAAGGTTTTGTTTTGGGAGGAGCATTTCTTATATAATTTTCCACTAAGTGCACGAAGCTTCCGTACATGTAGGTGGAGAAAGGACAGACCACAAATGGCCTATACTCTTGCTTCTCACGTGGTACTGCCTGCACTTGCTTTTACACTAGGAGCTAAAAGTACATGTGTTTTGTGTTCGCACAATGACATTGTCGTTCTTGGAAGACACCCTCGGAGACACAGGGCCCTAGCTTAGTTATATAATGAAAAGAAGCACAGTAAAACCTTGATCAATCAGAGGGTTACGTTGATGCTACTGAGATGATTGATTGATTATAGACTTTTAAGGGATTGGGTGTAAATGTTGAGTGGCACGTGACCTGGCGGTCATGGATTTAAGGCATAAAAATAGCCTCTACTACATACTATAAGCCCTTTGTAGTCCGCTCTTTCCTTAGACCCTAGGTTCGTGGGAGCTTCTTGCACCAGGCTACCCTTTTTACTTTAGATAATATAATTGAAGAATTTACATGGACATGAACATGACATTAGTTATTTGGTGATCTTAGCCATTCAACTGCCAACTACTCTCTTAAACAGCCGTATAGTTCCCACATGATCTTGCCCACTAGTTCTCTATTTTACATTGGTGGCTTATGGAGCTAGAAAACACGAAAAAAGATGATGCTAAGATCATCAAAACGGAGCAGCACTTTTGGGTCGTCCTCTGCTATATCTAGTCCAGACACCAAAAAGTTCTGGACAAATAGTTCAGGAATGTTGCCATATTATACGTCATGATAGAAGCTTGCCTTACAGCATCGACTTTTACTGTACTGGCGGATCAACTTTCATCATCTAATTTTTTTGGATTACACTAGGTAGGGGAGGCAAAATACGATACAATACGATAACATGACTCAAACTTGATATGAATTTAGTAGGTTATAGCCAAGTCTTATGGTGTTTGTATCATTTTGGGTCAACTAATGTTGACCTATGGTGCTAACTCGCAACCTATCAATTTATCGTGTTGACTATTTGACTCTCGACCTGTTAACCCGTTGTGTTGAAAAATTATTCTATATTCTTATAAAAATATAGGACGGTCTTTGAAAAACCATCCTATATTCCTATAGAAATATAGGATGGTCTTTGAAAAATGGTCCTATATTTTTATATTGAAAAACCCATAAGATGGTTTTTGAAAAACTCATCTTACATTCTTATAAAAATAAAGAACAGTTTTTCAAAAACCATCATATATGGTACATCCTTGTAATTATGTTATACTAGTTGGGTCGTGTCGACTTGTTTAATAATTGAATTATATTCGACTCATGAATTCTTAACACAATTATTATTGGGATTGTGTTCGTGTCAACTCATATATTCTAACGAGGCAATCTCTACATAACACACAACTTGCTAATACGATTTGCCACCCCTGTTATTAGGCCTAAAACAGTGTAACTCAAATGTAATGGGCCTGGAATTTGGAGCATTCCTTATCAGAGTATTTCTGACGCAAGTGCAGTTTCCCTACTTATCCAGTCATCCAGAGCCAGTCGGAGAGAGTCTGGCTAAGTTGTGCAAAAGCTGCATTCTCTTTAACTTTCCAGGTATTAGAATTGGAACAGTGATGCCACGAGATTCACGTTTGGTTTGGGACAAAGTGAGCAAAC
The DNA here is from genome assembly GCA_035236585.1 of Warburgia ugandensis. NCBI lineage: Eukaryota > Viridiplantae > Streptophyta > Magnoliopsida > Canellales > Canellaceae > Warburgia > Warburgia ugandensis. The sequence goes on from CP141139.1 coordinate 36,019,505, forward strand.
AAGAGCCTTCGCCCAGCAACCTCAACTATCTATGCATTCCAAGGCGCTGCTTTACCACGTCGCTGCCTCTCCACAGCCTGACTACGTCATTAAAATTACTCCGCTCCGTAGTCCCACCTGCCAGTGGTTTTTTCTCCTTTTTTCACCCCGGACCGGTCCTGGTCAATGCTAAGCATGGCTTTACGTTGTCAAACCCTGTCTTCATCCAGTTGGAGGGTACGATCACGGGTGGATCCCAGGCGGGATGTGTCAAATCGATGGTTCAGATGAATGACTGATCCCAACGCATTTAAGTAGATTTTAAGTATATTTATGGATGAAATTTTAGATTTTTCTGGGCATTAACCCTTAATACAATTTAAGAGCAGTGTTAGCACTTTATTAACCCTCAACTATGGTTTAAGGGGCATTTTTATGCTAAGAGTACTCTTAACTTGTATTAATGATTAAAACCAAGCCAAATAGTATTTCTCCACATGAATAATAATAAAAAAAGGCTCTCTCTCTCTCTCTCTCTCTCTCTCAATGCCCATTCACAGCCACACATCAAGGAATGGTAGGAAGTGTGATTTATAGATAATTATTTTTTGGAGCCCCGATTTGTAGGGTTAGAATCGTTCATCTCATTACTCCCATTTTAGCTGCCAAGAAACTACAGATTTTATTTTTTAAATAGAGTTTCTAAATTGTTCGTTGCTAAGCATAATTTATTAAATACTAGAATCATCCCATGGTATTTAAATCTAGAATAATGAGATGAATGGGTTGGATCCTTCAATTTAATTGCTAGATTGCATTTGTAAATGGACCAATTTAGCAAATTTAGCATTCCATGGTATAATATATGTAGTCTCCATTAATGTTACCATACCAAATCCCGTGTGCAGGCTGCTTCCCCCATTCATTTAAGGCACATGTGCCAATATGCAGTTTCAAGGACATTTAATTAGAGCGAAGGCACTGTAAAAATGGTACGTACGATTTTGTATAGTTGGCACCACATATTATTGATCCACGCTGTTCATCAAACTTCCCTACTTTAATATTTTCCGGTGTAGAGCCACCCAAAAAATGATGCTTTTATCTTACCACGCGCTGCTTCCTCTACGTTTTTTACAGCGGATTTTGGTCTAAGTAGAGTTTTGAGTAGCATATTTTGGTCTGCATTTTCGTTACGTAAAAAAAGTGAGCCATCGGTTCAGCTACAAAATACTGACATTATTGTCTAGACGATTAAACATCCAAACCATAATCGCAACGACTTAATTGCAAGAGCCTGAGTGAAGTACGAAGGAGTTAAGTGCTTCTTCCATTCTTTTTTCCGTCGACGACCTCATACGTGAAGTAAATCATCGTAACCGTAAAAAGTAAAATACAATTTGTTGAATAATACAAACTTTATTTGGCGAAACCTTTGCATGGGTAGGTAAATATCCGAAGGTAGAGAAGTGAAGTGAACGGCGAGGATCAATTGTACGTAAAACCCAACTTACAAAAGTTGAGGAGTTGCACCGATGCCGGGGGGTTGTCTCGCGTCCAATTTCAGTTGGTAAATATTTTGCCCGGAGGAAATTCAGGATATCTTATTCACACATTTCAAAGCGGGGCTGTCATCGACCCATTAATGAAGATTCCGCACCGTTTGTCTTTTCGATCAAACCACTCCTCCTGCCATCAGCATACTTCCTTTCTTTTCTTCAGTCAAAGTGCCAGCCATGTTCCCAGCTATTTGATCAAGCCCCTTCAAATTCGGTTAATTAAATGGGCTTAGTTAGATTAGTTAATTAGAAAACGTGTGAACAAGCAAAATGCCGTCCATTATCACATAACAAATCATATTCTAGAATCTAATTATACCGTCCCAACAGTCAACCATATAATAAGGATTCCTGATTTGATGGTTAATTTCATGTGATCAATATCTATTTAGGATATATAAAATAAATCAAAAGGGGGGCCACAGACTTCCCATGAATTCGGTCCATCTATAAGCCCTCAGCACGTGCATGGTTGAAAACAGCTTTTTAATGCAATGATAAAAGTTGTTGTTCGTGTGACTTTGAGGGTTCAAAACATAAAAGCAGTTCCATGCAAAAATACAAGATAAAACTGTATAATTTAAACTTTTGTAATCTGCCCCTTCTCCGAAGCAACCTTTTTACATGTGGGGTTGGACAGGTGTGAATTTGATCGGCTCACATTAAAGAAGACCACCTAAGTTGGTTGTCCACGTGGCTGATGTTGCAACTCCACCACCATGTGAGCTAAGAATTTTGCCAAGTTATGGGTTTATTTAAATCCGAGGAGCCGATCTGACCGAAATTAAGGTGTGTCATTATCAAGACGGGGGGGTGTTGCTATTGTCAAGTATCAAACCATAGCATTGGGACCGGCTTACAGAACCGTAGACTATGAGATTATTTTATGTCGCAGGAGATACACTCGATCTTGACTTTAATTAAAGAGTGTTATTTTTTTAGACAATTTTTTTAAAATATTGTTTCCCGTAATTATCTATTATGACGTATCAAACCGAATTTGGATGATCAATTGTGATTCGGCGTTATCATCTAAACCATTGATTTAGAGGATCCTAGCAGGGGCTCGAGAACGGAGAATAATAATCGTGGGATTTTATGGTTGTGATTTTCCAGATTAAGTATTCATTTTATAGAGAGGACTTATGGCTGTGATTTTCCAGATTAAGTATTTATTTTGCATCTTCTTCATCCAATGGTTAAGATCATCTCAATATATAATCTTAAAGGCCACGGATAAACCAAAGGTACGGCCAACCATGTCGATGGCACCGTCGATCTTCCATGCTTGATGTTCCCTTCGCAATCAATCCACATGTGAAATCGATAATACTGTCAACGCCCTGGCTCTTTATCTTATTTGAAGTTGCTCGGAAGAACAAAATCGTGGAGATAAGATTCATATTTTACTAACATGCGGCGCTGACTTGAATTATTGAATTTTCTTGTATTAGAGTCTTGGGGCTCCGGTAGAGTTGTCGAGGTGTGATCCAGAGGTGGTGTGGAAATAACTTCTTATAATATGTAAGTTAAGACTGCATATTATAGATTTTTTATGATTTGCCTCTTGTTCATACCCTATACATGCAGGAGCTTTATACATCAAGCTGCCTGTGAACTCCATCATAGCATTATAAATGTAGAATTTTTTTATTTTTTTTTAAGAGAATAAATGTAAAACAAATTATTCAGGCACACTCGTACATCTACAACCAAATTAAAGAGAATGAGCTGTACTATATATTTACATTTGTTGACTAAGACTGCTTATTATAGATCCTTATGGTTCGCCCCTGACTTATAAATGTTATTGTTGAATAGGGAATGATCTACTAACTGGTAATGTCCAACATAATTTGGGGTCCATGTTCAATCATCCAAAACCATTTATCTGCATGCCATAATCCATTATCAATGGGCATGTCACAAGAATCCAGTAAATTTGGAAGTTAATCCTCAACCTTTGAGCCAAAGATTAAGATTATCTACGTGCCACGGCCCATCCTTCTCGTGATTCAAGAGGTGCATGGCAGGTTAGATTCCAATATTCTATTGCCAAGAGAGACAAATGTGCAGATTTAGCTTCAATGATGGCAATCCTACCAACAATAAAAGAATGTTCAATATGCATGCTGATCCTAACCGTTCATTTGTTAGACACCATCAATCCGAACTCTCCGTTTTATAATAACAATGCTTGCTAGTTTCACCCAATGCATAAGATGTTTCATCCGCCAGCTAAACCCATCAACCTTGGATGCATGGTACACACCAGAAAGGTGCACAGAAAAGTCAGGAGTGCAGTTACCAAAAGAGGGGGTTAAGATGTAAGTGGTCACTTTTATTTACTCATTCTTGATGGCAAGTCAAGGCAGGATGAGGAACTTTTCTATAATTTATCATCCCTGCACGACGAGTGTGGATGCAAATTATTTCAAACTCTAGCTGGTCTATTCATTCTCACATGCTGATAAATAGAGGCTTTGTCTTTGTTTTGCAGCCCATAATCACTTACTTGTAACATTACAGTCTCTCTGCAACTTCTTCCACGTCTCACAACTGCTTCTCCTGAGTTCTGTAATGGAGGTGGAAGAAAGAGTGGAGGAGACATGGGAAAGAGATGAAGTTGAGGGGCTGAAAGTCAGAACTAGGAAAGGGAGAATGGAAAACCATGTTAAGGCTAAGGAGGAAGAAGAAGTTGGTGACAAGGACAGATGTGTTTACTTGGATGAAGCTCAAGGTATGAGCCTTTCTCTGCACTGTTGCTGTTCTTAATCTGTCTTTCTGTTCATGGGTTGGGTTCTTTTCCTCTTGAGAGAAGAAGAGGTAAGAATTTGTTTGCTAAGGAAGGTTAATAATGTCTTCTCGTGATGAAATGACTCTTATGTCCTTGATTTGGTTGCTGTCTCTGAGTTTAAGTAAGCGGGAGGGGTCCATTAAGCCTAATGCAGAAGCCTTTTCAGTGGGGCATTATGGAATGTTTTTTTGGCAAGGTAGTAGTTCACTGAGAAATCAGGTTTCAGGTGTTGGGCTGCAATGGGGGCTCGTAGTTTGATGGAAGAGATTCTTTCTGATTTTCTTGAAGCTGTTGTTTCTTTCTTCTTCTCTTTTTAATCTTTTGTCTGTGGAGAGGTTAACTCAGTAAGGGGGGATCTGGGTGTAGCTTTACATGGTCTTAGCAGTACATGTAAAGGGTCTCTGGTGGATTCACACTCATGGTTTAGTCTGTGTAGTTAGAAGGGAAAAACTTGTTTTGGTTCTTCGGTTGTATAAAAGCTACTAATTTAATAGAAAAAAATGGTACTTAGTGATATTCTGAATGTGGGTTTTCATTTGTTCTAAGTTTTCTTTTTCTTTTCTAAATTGGGAACATTAATACAGTAATGGGGGATTTGTAGTGTAGATTTTGATGGTACTGATAGCATATGTTAAGAGTTTCTGGCCAATTGACACGTTATGATATGGTCTGTGTAGCTAGAAGGGGAATCTTGTTTGGGTTCTTGAGTTGGAATATTTGCACAGGGAAAGCTTGGATTTGATGAAAAAAAGCTTATTCCCGAAATTGGTTTCCTTTTGCTTTTGGACTGTGGGCAGGCTAATCCTGTAAAGGCAGATCAGGCTGTAGATTCTTATGGTCTTAGTGTTATGTGGGAAAACTGTCTGATGACTAAATATTCCATGTTTTTGTCTGTCGATTGAAAGGGGAAAGCTTGGTTGGTTTCTTCAGTTGGATATAATTTGTATTTGGTGCACAATTTGTTCTTCTCTTCTACATCTTCTGATGAGGCTCTTGGTTCTAATATTTTTCCAATTGGCAACTCTGTGAACGAGTTTAATCCTCTTGAAAACCGGGATTATCCGTTTCTCTGTTTAGGAGGAAATATCTTTTACATTGAAACAGAAAAGGACCATAATATGGTTATAGTTTCATGCTTCTTAAGTCTCTTCCTGGTCATTTTTGCAAAGGTTTTTATTTTCTTTTGGGTCATCCAAGAAGCCAGTTTTCTATTAACCCCCTTGGCCAATCAGGTGTTATTCTTGTATTAATATTAGCCTGATTTTTCAACTTGTGGAAAATACACGAGATTATGTGTACGGTTGAAAGCTTGAAACCTTTGAATTTCCACTCTTTAAACAATGAAACATCAGATGACAGACTTCATAAGCTGCCTAGATCTTCACTCGATTCTTAACTGGTCCATGTAATTACCAGTGTAACGTGTAGCATAGATCAGATGCTTAACTCTGATGTAATGGGTTGATCCATACTCTTAATTTCCTATACATGCTTCTAAAGTTGTTTCCAAGATTTATCATTCCATAACAATAGGCTATTCATCTTGAATCTTGCTAGCTTTGGCCGGCTTCATGGCAGATCCACTCGAATCACTCTACATAATAATGGAATAATAGGGTCCCTTATTAAATTCTAGCAATAAGGAGAGAGGAAAATTAAGCTAAGGCTGTTTGGCATGCACAGATTTGATCTGGGAATGGTAAGAGGAACAATTTGCGGTGGAATGTGGATAGAGATGGGAATGTTGTTGGTGTCCATAATTGCAAGGAACTAGCAAAACCAACCATAAACTAGTTGTCATGAAGTCTTAGCTGATACACTCCATCATTTAGTATGTATAGGATGAAAACTCACACGAATTTTACATAATGTTGTAATTCTTTTTCCTCCCATAGGAGTGCCTAAGTGTGAAACTAATACAAATAACGACTTTGATTAGGCTCTTGACCTAAGTCAAAGAAGAGTCTGTGAGCCAACCAATCCCCTTACAATGCGTTTTGGTTGGACCAGTGCTACTAAGGTAACTATCAGCTACCTGACTTCCCCAAAGGGGGGTAGTAGCTTTCTTTATCCCACCGCATGGTAAATGATGTAGGGAAATTTGGACTATAAAATGCTACAGTGATCCATATTGGTTCTTTCTCGAAACTCAGATAGTCTTAAATGGTCCATCTAGGTATGCTTGATATGCAAGCTTAGTGGTGTTTGTTACTCATGTAATATTAAAATGCTTTTGGATGAATCTAGGAATCTGACACAATCCTTGAAATCTCTGGAGTCTAAGTGAACCACCCTGTATGATCTCTATGGACAATAATAAACTACTTAGGACATAGAGACCTGGAGGGTTGTGACATCATTGTCCGGCCTTCCAGTCACTTAGTGAACAAAAATGTTGGTCCCCCAGCAAGACAAGGAGTTGGCAGGGTTTGGTTTTAGTTTCAGATTGCTATCCTAAAGTTATTTTCTTTCGGCTTTTTAATTCTCTAATTTTCTTCTTAGAGTACTCTGTTTGTTGCTAAAGACCATCCAGGCTGTGTAGTCTTGTGCATTTTCTTTGGTGGAGCATCTAAATTGTCTTGTCATTTGGGATAAAGGAAAGGACTTTGGCATGGTTTTAGGCCAGTAAAAAGCCCAATAAACAGGTTCCTATCAGGGGTTAATCTAGGGGTTAACGTATCTGATAATCAGCTCAATCGTACTTCCCATTTATTGGACATCTCCAATAACATAAAGAGTCACAGGCTGGAGGGCAATCTACAAATTGCGGAGGACTATCTGTAAATCCAAGAAGAGGGTACTAGTAGAGATACCATTTCCGTATTTTGACTGCTTGGTTTTTTAAGTTGTGATCTGGTTAGAATTGTTTCCAGATCTCCAGATACAATGTTTTGGTATTACATATCAGAGATGAACTTACATATGGCTAGGCAGTAAAAAGCAAGCCCAAGTTGGGTCTAGGATTAGCTTGATCCATTGACTTATGCTTTGCATTACATTATTTATATTTTTGTATTCTTTAACAGTTAAAGGCAGCAAGTAGTTTCAAACCTCTAATGTTCTTGGACATCCCTTGGAGTATTTTTTTTTTTGAATGTCGGACACGTGCACCCATGAGCAGCCTTTAATCCTGGTCATCCAGGAGAGGTGTCCTTCTTGAGCCACGGGGCTAGAAGGCCTTTGCACTGGAGTATTTTTCTTGGGGATAGTTAAGCTTGATAGAGTTTAGTTCTGGCATTGGTGTTTTGTGAACATACAATTACTTTTGCATTTCTTTGGCTGAAGGAATATGGAAGTGTCGCCACTGCACTTGGACCTACCAAATGGAAAGTCCTGACATAGATCATTTTCACAATCATGAAGGGTGTTACCACTGGGTGATGAATGCGAAAACGTTATCTCAGCAGGGATCATGTTTTTGTTTTCAAGTTAAAGGTCAGTTGCTATCAGTATTTACAAGGTATACCACAATAGTAATAAATTATTAACATGTAATCCGGACAATCTATTAAATAGAAACCTCCACAAACTTCACAACAATCTATTTCATTATAATGGAACTATTACATGACTAGCTATCCTGTGGGCCATATGGGCCATGTGCAACTCTTATTTCTTGTTCATCTAGTTGCTAAGATGCTGATTTAAAACTCAAGGGAAGAACACATTTGCACAACAAAGAATGGCAGCTGTAGTATGAACAATCTCCACTTGCCTTGAAATGCATGTTTCTTTCTTCTAGTGCAGTAATTTGAATCACTGAGAGTTAAATGTAACAAAATGCTTATGTGCCCATGATTTCAGGCACTGATGAAATTAATGGCTGGTCCCCTAACAAGAAAATTTCTGAAGCTGAAGCTGATTTTGGAGGAAAGGATTCTGAAATTCAAAATGCATTGCCAATTATGGATAAGAACCAAAGATCGGAGAATATGAAGGTTGTAACCCAGTCAATCTCATCTACACAGACTGAAGTTAAGGATATAACTGAAGAGGGTGCAGAGGTTATACTATCTAGTGATGATAAATTGGTAGTAAAAGATTTCGAGGTTGAGAAGGTAATAGCAGAGCAGGAGACTCATGATTTATTCTGTCCTAATTGTCAGTCATGCATTACTAAGAGGGTTATCTTACGTAAAAGAAAAAGGATAGTTGCTATAAAGCCAGTAAAAGTTCCAAGAGTTGAACCTGATGAGGGAGCTGCACCTCCAATAAAGGACCAACCTCATCTTCAAGATCAAACTGGTGATCAAAATAAGGATACAGAACTATTCAGATGTTTATCATGCTTCAGCTTTTTTGTTGCAACAGGTATGCTTTATTGCCCCAAGCATAATAACGAGGCATAGCTTTTGTACATAATTTTTTTTCTAGACTATGGTGAAGTTCCACAGATGATAGACATTTTTATTTTATTTTATCGTGATTCATTCTTTTCTTTTCAATTGAATAGTGCCTGAATTTCAAATTAATGAATGTTTTACTTGCACAATCAATCATAATGAAGAAGTCATTTAACTGCATTTGTTAGTGAGCTGAAATTTATCTTCATCGTGTCATTTTGTCATGCTTCTGCAATTATACTAGTTTTTGTATTCCTTGCATAGTCAATTATACTAGTTTCTGTTTCCTCCCTGAATTATGTGAATTTGCAAATCACTTAGTTATGGGCCTTGTGGCTTCTGTAATTGAAGGTAAAGGACAAACCTGGCTGGATGTTCTGTTTCTATCAAAGCTAGCATCTGTATTGTGAGGAACGTCAAACAGTCCTTATGAAAGAAGTGTTTGCAATGCTATAAACATAACTGCTAAATCTAGATCCAAGAACAATCAATTAATAGCATAAACATTGCAATTGTAGAAAAAAATTAAGCCGTATGTACTTTTGATCCTTCTGTTTATATGTAAGACTAGTGCTCATTTCTCTAAGTAATTTTATGAATTCTATGAAGTTATGATTCAAATATTTATAGACTTTTGGTATTTACAAATTTGTACGAAGGACAACTTTTGATGTTGATTCATGATCTGCTACCTCTAATGAATTGTTTGTACCTGTCTTCAACGGCTAAACTTGGACTCCCCCCTCATTGCTCCTTTGATTCATCAACTTTTCAAAGTGGAGTCTTGCTCAAAGGTTTATCTGTCCTGAACTTCGATACATCCTACATTAAAAAGTTTGCAGAATGGAGTACATACTAGTTTCATTAAATTGGGATAGTTACTTATCATCATCATCATCATCATCATCATCATCATCAAGACCTTATCCCAATTATACTAGTTTTTGTATTCCTTGCATAGTCAATTATACTAGTTTCTGTTTCCTCCCTGAATTATGTGAATTTGCAAATCACTTAGTTATGGGCCTTGTGGCTTCTGTAATTGAAGGTAAAGGACAAACCTGGCTGGATGTTCTGTTTCTATCAAAGCTAGCATCTGTATTGTGAGGAATGTCAAACAGTCCTTATGAAAGAAGTGTTTGCAATGCTATAAACATAACTGCTAAATCTAGATCCAAGAACAATCAATTAATAGCATAAACATTGCAATTGTAGAAAAAAATTAAGCCGTATGTACTTTTGATCCTTCTGTTTATATGTAAGACTAGTGCTCATTTCTCTAAGTAATTTTATGAATTCTATGAAGTTATGATTCAAATATTTATAGACTTTTGGTATTTACAAATTTGTACGAAGGACAACTTTTGATGTTGATTCATGATCTGCTACCTCTAATGAATTGTTTGTACCTGTCTTCAACGGCTAAACTTGGACTCCCCCCTCATTGCTCCTTTGATTCATCAACTTTTCAAAGTGGAGTCTTGCTCAAAGGTTTATCTGTCCTGAACTTCGATACATCCTATATTAAAAAGTTTGCAGAATGGAGTACATACTAGTTTCATTAAATTGGGATAGTTACTTATCATCATTAGGGGTCGGCCACATGAATCTTATTCCTCCATTCCACTCTATTAAATATCATGGCTTCATTTAGTCCCAAAGTTTTTAAATCTTTCCTCACCACTTCTATCTACGTTCTTTTGGGCCTTCCCCTTGCCCTTTTAGAACCTTCAACTTGTATTGCCTCACTCCTTCTAACTGGTGCCGTTGTTGGCCTCCTTTGAACATGTCCAAACCATCTAAGTCTAATCTCCCTCATCTTGTTACCTATTGGTGCTATCCCCAAATTTCTTCTAATATTTTCATTTCTAATTCTATCCTTTCTTGTCTTACCACTCATCCATCTCAATATCCTCATTTCTGCAACACTCAGCCTATGAGTATGATGTTCCTTAACTGCCCAACACTCTGATCCATAGAGCATGACCGGCCTTATAGCCATCCTATAGAATTTTCCCTTTAGTTTGAGTGGCACCCGCCGATCACATAAAACCCCCGATGCACATCTCCATTTGTTCCAACCCGCTTGGATTCTTTGGGTAACCTCCCTCTCAATCTCTCCACTCTCATGGATCAATGATCCTAAGTATCGGAAGTGGTCTCTCATGGGGACCTCTTGGTTATTAATCTTGACTGGTGGTCCACTCCTACTCTCCTTGCTAAAATTACATTCCATATATTCTGTCTTAGTTCGGCTAATTTTAAATCCTTTCGATTCTAATGCTTCTCTCCATAGCTCTAGCTTTATGTTGACACCCTCCCTTGTCTCATCAAGTAGGACTATATCGTCTGCAAATAGCATGCACCAGGGGATAGTTACTTATATGTATGGAAAATATGTAGAGTTAGGCAATACTCTTACTCTTTGTCTCTGTCTCTCACAAACACATAAATATCTACTGAAGTTAACGATAGAGAAACTCTACTCTATCTACGGGGATCACAAATATTAAAGTATTTGGGAAGCCACTATCAAAAGTGATCATTTGAAGTCCTGGACAATGCACTTTGTTCACATGGATCTGAAAGATGAATTCAAGGAAATCCACAGACTAGTGCATTTTGAAATTCCAAAAAATTAGAGCTTCCAAAAGCATGCTGCTTAACATGCTATGCAAAATATGAAGCTAGCCAGGTTTGTTCCTGTTCAGGTGTATTTTCCCTGATTTGAGAGCCCCAATGACCTAAGCTTCTCAGAAGTCCAAACTTCCATGATTGAGAAACTCTCTGTTTGTTCTTTTTTAACCTTTGAACTTTAAATTGCCGCTTATACTTTTAAAGATTATCTGCAAAAGTAAGCAAACATTTGCTATCTTCAGAAGCTGAAAAGAATGAGATACTAATACAACTGAATCCCCACACTGGACATCTAGTCAATTTCTAAAATTTAAAAGGTAAATAAGGAGGTTCTCTAATTTGTAGCTTTTATATGGCACAAGATTCCAGCTTGTTTGCTTTTATCTGTGGTCTGCAACTACTTTTCTATGTTGAGCCAATGCGTCTGCATGAGTCTCACTCTCATGACAACAAATATCCAAGGCCACAAAGAGCAAGCCGAAAGCAGAATGAACTGAGGTAAGTCACTTGCGTGAGTTGCATAACCAGTATCATTTAGTAAGTTCTCTTTTCTTTAACTGCTGATGGTCAAGAAAATATAATAATACATGAGGTAATGGGTCATTCATGAAATTGTGTCCATTGAACAATTTTCTATGTGACTACATAATTACGTGATAACTTAAAATTTGTGAAAATTTCATTGCAACTAAACCTTTCAGGTGTAGCTTGGATCTTACTGTGTGTTAATTTGCAGTCAATCACTGGTGATGTATATTCACTATAGGGTATCATTATTTATTTCTCCACAGATTGCACAATGGATTAGTTGTATCTTGTTTCTTCATGATAGGTTACTGAATTTAAAATTTTCATTTTCACTCAACAGCAAGTGGTTGTCTTCGAGTTTTTGGAATCAAAGATGCAGGTGAAAATGTACAAAGTTCACAACAAGTATCAGATAGGAACTCAAGTTGGTTCTTCTCTATTATTAAGAGCAAAAGGACAGGAAGGCAACCAGGTATACATGACACTTCTATGTTTTTCTCATTTGGATACCAAAAATTTAATGCATGGAGGATGACTTTGTATGCCTGTGCTTGGTGTTCATGTCTGACTATCATGAACAGGGATCTCCACAAGAAAGATTTTGTTTCTCTAGGTTTGAAGACGTTTTAAACTCTTGAACTCCATATTCATATGGATGTGCTATCATGTTGCTTTGTAAATAGAGCATGGGCTTTTTTCTTATACAGGATGTTTTTATGCTTCAGAAACCTGGTTCTACCGCAAATTAAGTACGTACAGAACTTGTTCTCTTCTTAATAACCACTCCAAAATTTTCAAAACCAAAAAGGGTAAGGATAAAAAATGTTATAGCTTACAGAGAGGTTTTATCTGACTTTCATATTATGGACTGGTTCTAGGTCAAAATAAGGTAACAATTCAGAACTTTTCCATAATTTGAAGTGAGTAGAGGAATCCACCTAGATAAGAAAGCAAATGTAGAATCTGACTTTTAGTAACAGCAGAATCCATCAAAACAATAATTGCTCAATCTTTACATTTGAGAAATAAAACATTTCACATCCATGATTGAAGAAAACAGTCCAAATTAGGCGACAGTCACAAGAAGCTTCTTAACAAGCTGACTTCTTCTGGGGAAACATTTCTGTGACTTCTGTCAGGACATGATCTGTAGTTTCTTCCTCTTGCGGGGAGACAAGCAATGATAACCCTAAACTACTGGGATAATTAATGTGTTTGGTAATCATAAATATAAAATCCAAATGTTTTCCTAGTCCCCAAATTTCAGTTTATATAGTTATGCTATAAATAGACAAACCGTAACAACATCAACGGTGCGTTTTGGGGTGTGGATATGAGTGGCTCTTAATGCCCAGAATAATAAGCCATAACTCTATTACAGAAGTACCTTTTGTCAAGTTGATGGTTAAATAAAGATACCCAATTAATTTATTTTTTGATTACCCAATTAATTTATTTTTTGTGATAATCAACTCCGCGTTCTCAATTAAAGCATTCAGCTAGTGGTATATTTTCATCGGTTCAAATTGGCAAGAAGCAAAGATTCTTTTGTAATCCAAAAAGAAGGTTGAGTCCAATAACTGAGTTCAGTTTCTAATTTCTGGAAATAGAACATTTTGCTTCCATTACCAAAGAAAACAGTCCAAATAAGGCTACAAATATGAGAAATTTCTCATCAAGTTGATGTCTTTTTGGATGGAGAATGCTACTTGCGGGACACTATGCCTTGTTTGCTCGCTTCATTTGCAATGATTTATGTGGTTGGGCATCGGAAAGAAAGAAACACAAATATTTACTCTTCTCAAAATTTCTATTTTTGTTATTAATAGTTATGCTGCGGGTTTATAGATAAACTGTAAGATGCAAAAGTTTGCTTATCCTAGGAACTAATAAGCACTAGCCTTTACTTATATTTACCTTCACTTAATCAAAGTTAAAGTTCAAAATAGAAACTACAGAATAGGAGAATTTCACTTGTCTGATGTCGAGATCATTCAAAAGTAGATTAAAATTCTATCTACAGATTAAATAGAAAAACCAGTAAATGGACTAGTTTATCTGGGAAAACAAGAGAATGCTCCACAATAGTAACATAAAGAAACCAGGCTTTATTTGTTCTGAATCTTCAACAAATAACTTCCCCACCCTCGTTTTATGGAAACCATTCTTCACCTGCTCTCTCTCTCTCTCTCTTGTCCACCTGCTGTTTGTCTCACTTTCATACACATGTTTAGTTATTGTCATGCTGAACCAACTTCCACTACCGCTAAGAAAATCAGAAAAATGCTGATCCAGTTATTCTCACTCATTTAATTTTCCCAACTAAACAAAACTCAGTGTATTATGCCTAAACATGGCCACACATAATTGACTCTGATAAGTTTTGATATTTTGATTTGCTTTTGCTCCATGTGTCTTGGAGAATGATGCTTGTCTTGTTTATTGCTTTCTCTAGGTGGAGCATAAATTGTCTCAATAATGTGAATATTGGATTCATATATCTTGCTAGTAACTTATGTCCAAATTAGAAGATGACCTGCTCTAACTCAGACTGGGTGCAAAAATGACATTTTGATTTATATCAGAACATTAACAACCAGCAAAGAGAGTTGCTCATTTCTTATGCAGAGTATGAGAGTATATTGACAATGTTCATTATGCATAATAAGCAGCAGTGAGTCTTACACCTTCCTAATCACTTATTTCCTACAGAAGCTAACTTACTCTAATTGAGATTATAACAATCCATCAAAACATATTGTTACATCACATGAGGCCAAAGAAGGAAGATTTGGCAACTATTATACAGGAATAAGTAAAGACAAATAATAAACAAAATTCAGTAAATCTGTTACATCGGTTAGAGGCAGTTACATCTGTTTAGATATGTCAAAAAAGGCAGTTATGGAAAGGGATATAAGAAAGAGAGGAAAAGGAGGAAAGGGGGGAAATTTTGGAGATGGGAAGAAGTGGAGGATCTAGCTTCTTGAAAGGCTAGAAATCTGTAATACTGGAACTCTGTACAAGAATCCAGTATATTTACAATTCACTACGTTGAATCTATCATTTTGCTCAATTGTAATTGAAAAGCTTGTAATTGATTCTTTCATTGAGAATTGCTTTCAATTGATGAATTAGTGAGACTATCACATATTAACAACTAAAAAAAAATAACCACCAAGCACTAGGAGTTGCTTGTTTCTAATGCAGAGTTTCTTAGTATGTTTGCTATATTCCTCATGCATAGTACTTGAGACATGTTGTTTGATATGTTGAAGCAGGGAATGATACACCCCAAAATGCTAATGAAGTTAGTCATCCAACATTACACCCATCAAAACCGTCTGATGGCCCTGGACCCTTGCTGCATGGAGGGGAATTGAATGGTTCCACAAATATGAATGGGGCAGGTATGGGACTTTTTCTTGTCTTTCTCCAGAATACATGAATGTGATATACTAGATATCACTGCTTTACATCCAACTGGTTGTACTCCTCAAACGTGTGAACTGAACAATGAAGCCAATTAGTTAAAGTATGAAATTTACTAAATTATTTAAATTTCATACTCATATTTTTAAAGTATGAAATTTACTGTTGTTACTAAATAAAAAGGGGTAGAAGCTGATAATTCTAAAATAGAATGTATGCTATCGTGGTCCACCCCTAAAGACGGCAAGGCACTTCGGGGATTTTTGGGTCTTACTAGCTATTACAGAAGGTTTGTCAGAAGTTATGGAGCCATTGCTGCTCCCTTAACCAAACTACTTAAGAAAGATGGATTCATGTGGACTAAGGAAGGTCAGGAGGCATTTGAGACATTGAAAAAAGCCATAACAACCGTTCCTGTATTAGCCATACCAGATCTTTTAAGAACCATTGTGCTGGAAACAGATGCATCAGGAAAAGGAATTGGTGCTGTCCTCATGCAAGAGAGTAGACCAATTGCTTTCTTCAGTCAATCCCTCTCCTTTCGATCACAATCAAAATTAGTTTATGAAAGGGAATTGATGGCCATAGTTCTTGTTGTATAGAAGTGGACACATTATCATTCATACGGACCAGAAAAGTCGCAAATTCTTCATGGAACAGCATATGCTGAATGAAGAGCAACAAAAATGGTTAACCAAACTCATTGGATATGACTTCGTCATTCAATATAAGCCAGGATTTGATAATAGAGTGGCAAATGCATTGTCTAGGCGTCAGGAGTATTCCACCATCAATACTAATAACAATACAACTAGGGAAGATGATCATACAGTTGGTGGTTCACAGCCTATAGAAGATGGCGACTTTCTACTACATCACCTTGCTCTATTAGTGGTTTGATGTGACAATTTGGATTCATTACCAGCTGAAATACAAGCAGATCCTCACATTTGTCGTATTATTCAGGACCTATTGGTGAATCCAAATAGTCAATAGGGTTATACATTCAAATAAGGTCTTTTACTATTTCATGGAAAACTGGTTATTCCAAAGTCTTCATCTCGCATTCCAACCTTCTTACAAGAATTCCATTCCACACCATGAGGAGGGCATTCAGGGTTCACACGCACTTATAAATGCATACCCCAGGTGCTTCATTGGGAAGGAATGCGACAGGATATTCAGAAATTCATATCCACTTGTGATGTTTGCCAAAGAAACAAGTACACAACTACTAAGCCAGCAGATCATCTTCAGCCTCTTCTCATTTCTAAGGTTGTTTGGAGTGAGCTATCCATGGATTTCATCAGTGGCTTACCTAAGGCACACGACTTTGACACAGTCTTAGTAGTTGTTGGTCAATTAACCAAGTACAGTCACTTCATTCTCCTCAGTCATCCTTATACGGCCAAGGAAGTAGCACACATCTTTACCAAAGAAGTTGTTAGATTGCATGGTTATCCCCAGTCCATTGCATCAGACAGAGATAGGGTCTTCATCAGCCATTTCTGGATTGAACTGTTTAAGATGGCAGGTACATCCCTCAAGATGAGTTCAGCCTATCATCCTCAAATTGATGGGTAGACAGAAGTGGTAAATAGATGCTTGAAAACATATTTACGATGTTTCATTGGCAACAAACCAAAGTCTTGGCCCAAGTAGCTCTGCTGGGCAAAATATTGGTACAATACTACTTACCAAAGTTCGGCTGGAATGACACCTTTCAAAGCTTTATATGGAAGAGACCCGCCCATGTTGCTAACATTTACTGGGGGAGAGTCAATGGTGGAAGAAGTTAACCAACAGATAGTTAAAAGGGATTCACTTTTAAATGAACTGAAGAAGAATTTGGAGACATCACAAACAAAGATGAAAAGCTAGGCGGATGCACACTGCCGTCCTCTCACTTTCCAACCAGGGGAATACCTTTATTTGGAACTTCAACCTTATCGCTTCAAGTCAATCTCAACAAGGCTCAATGAGAAACTACGTCCCCGATATTATGGGCCTTATGCTATTCTAGAGAAGATTGGTCAAGTAGCTTATAAGCTGGAGCTCCCAACATATGCCAAATTACATTCCGTTTTTCATGTCTCTCAGCTCAAGCCAGCTTGTGAACTAACACTGATGCCTCAACCAATACCACAAGCTTTAGCCGAAGAGCTGGAAATTAAAGCATACCCAACTGCCATAAAAAATATTAGACAATCTCCTAATGGACAAGCAGAAGTCCTCATCCAGTGGCAAAATCTTCCAGACCATGACAACTCTTAGGAACCATTGGAAGACATTCACAGGCAATTCCCTGAATTCCACCTTGAGGACAAGGTGGCATTGTTGCGCGGGGGGGGGTATTGTTACATCAAATGAGGCCAAAGAAGGAAGATTTGGCAAGTATTATATAAGAAGAAGTAAAGACAAAGAATAAACAGAATTCAGTAAATCTGTTACATCGGTTAGAGGCAGTTACATCTGTTTAGATATGTCAAAAAAGACAGTTATGAAAGGGATATAAGAAAGAGAGGAAAAGGAGGAAAGGGGTGAAATTTTGGAGATGGGAAGAAGTGGAGGATCTAGCTCCTCGAAAGGCTAGAAATCTGTAATATTGGAACTCTGTACAAGAATCCAGTATATGTACAATTCACTACGTTGAATCTATCATTTTTCTCAATTGTAATTGAAAAGCTTGTAATTGATTCTTTCATTGAGAATTGCTTTCAATTGATGAATTAGTGAGACTATCACACATTAACAACTCAAAAAACAATAACCACCAAGCACTAGGAGTTGCTTGTTTCTAATGCAGAGTTTCTTAGTATGTTTGCTATATTCCTCATGCATAGTACTTGAGACATGTTGTTTGATATGTTGAAGCAGGGAATGATGCGCCCCAAAATGCTAATGAAGTTACTCATCCAACATTACACCCATCAAAATCATCTGATGGCCCTGGACCCTTGCTGCATGGAGGGGAATTGAATGGTTCCACAAATATGAATGGGGCAGGTATGGGACTTTTTTGTTTCTTTCTCCAGAATACATGAATATGATATACTAAATATCACTGCTTTACATCCAACTGGTTGTACTCCTCAAACGTGTGAACTGAACAACGAAGCCAATTAGTTAAAGTATGGAATTTACTAAATTATTTAAATTTCATACTCATATTTTTAAAGTATGAAATTTACTGTGGTTACTAAATAAAAAGGGCAGCCTGGTGCACAAAGCTCCTACTTATATGCAGTTCATGGAAGGGGCAGACCACAAAGGGTCTATAGTATGCAGCCTTACCTTGCATTTTCACAAGAGGCAGTTTCCATGCCTCAAACCCATGACCTCTAGGTCACACGACGGCAACTCTACCATTGTGCCAAGGCTCCCCTTCTACTGTGTTTAAACTAAGTAAAATGGTTAAATACAACAAAAGGAAAAAAAGGAAATACATAAGTTTGGGGGAAAAAGTGGGAGTAGTTCACATAATCAGCTCAAAATCTTTTTTTTATTATTTTAGTCATCGGAATGTATCTTATATTATATAGGTGTCAGCTGGAGGATAGTAAAATGAAGAAAAAAGTTAATAGATCCAAACCTACTTATGAGACTAATTGTAATACAATGCAGTCTTACACCCTTCTTAGGCATCTTGTAAAAAGATCAGGTTCATGTGATTGTATGATATGTCGGCCACTATCACTGGCTATGAGGGCCACTAGTTGAACGATTCAGATGTTTTATATGTAGTCCTCTGTATTGGACTTAATAAAATATAAAACAGTGAAGGTGTTTTCTGGTTCTTTATAGAATCTCATAAATGCGTTTGTGCAGTTCTATTTGTCCTGGTATCTTATATGTTTCTTTAATGAAATATATAATTCCAACAAGCTTATCACCACGATGAAATAAGTGTTGTACATTCAATTCCATCATTGACAGTTGGATGAAACTTTTGATGATAGAAATAGCTTTGTTTTGTCAACCAAGAAATTCAGTGCTCATACAATTGATTTAATAAGGTGCACAAGAGGACAAAATGTCAGAATGAACCTAAGGATCATGTGGGTCTATTTCACTAATGCTAATCTAAAAAATTGCTGCTATAAATTAATGACCTCTCAATATTGTATTTTATTAGCATGGCATTTACAAGAATGCCCTTTCATGTTTCATTGCAGAAAAGTCAAGTCAGATGGTAAAAAGGATATATTCCAAGAGAATCGTCTCTATGAATATATTGGGATAAATTCTACTAAACAAGTAGAGGGTTCCTAACTAAAATCTTTGAAAAATGAAAAAAGATTCTAGATTTGCAAAAACTAAAAGTTGTGACTAGCTAGAAAGACCCAACCTAATATTGTGGATACTTATATGGTCCACCCAAAAATGCAGTCTGCAAAGTAAATGGAAGTAGCACTAGATGGGCAAGGTTATTTGGAAAAACATGAGAATATTTCACAAATAGTAACCAAGTATTATTTTATTTGAAGGTTTAGAACAACTTCCTGCTTGGATGCAGTGGAAACCCCTTAACTGCACACTCTCTTGTGACCTTTTTTCTCCCTTTATATGTTTAGCTATTTTTCAGCCGAAACTTCCACACTACCATTGAGAAAACTGAAAAATGTATTGAACCAGCCAGTCAGACATTCGGTGAATTTTTCTAGATTAAGCAGATTGCTAGAGATGTACTATTTGCTGCATTACATTCCAGGCCACACCTAGTTGACTTGACTGTTGATATTTTACCAGCTTTTGTTCCTCGCATCTTGGAGAATGCTACTTGTCTCTTGTTCACTAATTCCTTTGATGGTGTATACATTGGCTCAATAATGTGCGTAATAGCTGCACATGTCTCCCAATTAACTTATTTCCTAATTAGAAACTAACCTACTCTAACTCAGACTATTTATTCACCATAACATATTAAGACAAACCAGAATATTGCAACCAGAAAAAAACATTGTTGATTCTTATGCACAGTTTGTAAGTATTTTTGACACATTCATTATGCATAACAAACTGCAGTGGATGCATACATGTTGTCAATAAATTTTTTTCCCAAAGTAGCTGACTTTCTATATCAAAGGTTAACCCATGCCACCAAAACATATTAAACACTTACAAAAGAAGCAATAACCGTCAATGAGAGTTGCTTCTTTTTATCGCAAAACTGCTGCATATGTTGGTTATATCTTCATGCATAGTACTTGATACATTTTGTTTCCATGTTGAAGCAGGGAATGAAGTTACTCCTCTGGCATTGCCGCCAACTAAAGTGCCAGGACTTTCGCTTGATGGAGTGAAATTGAATGGTTCTGCTAAGATGAATGGTGCAGGTATTATATGGAGTATTCAGAAAGAATGAATAGGATAAACCGAATTGTACTGTTCTATATGTGACCAGTTATGCCCTTGTGCTTGTGACTGTATGGTGTGCCTTATTAGTTTTAATACGATATATGTCATGGTTAAACTAGTTGAACTGGACCAAAGGGAAGAAACAGAGAAAACAATAGTAAGGGGAAAAAGTAGGAGTCCTGTTGGTTCTCCCCATCTTTCTTTCTTGCTCTAGTCATAGAAACAGACATCAACTTAGTAAAAAGTCAGCTAGAGGAAATAAAAGAACCAAAGAAAATCACAGATCTATGAGATGATACTACCCTATGGCTGTGAGTGACTATATATGCTATGGTCCTCTGGACACTGTTCTGACTAAATAGCAATTCTAAAATGAAACTTGATTGCTTGTAACATTTGTCTGTTCATTAAAGGGCATCAATAAGTTTTGCTATACTTGTGTTATTGGTTCCCATCAATTTTTGCTGCATGAAATCAAATTGCATTTATAAATAAAATGTTTCACATTAGAAACATGTCAGGTTGTTCTCCTAGTTTAAGTTTGAATGGTGCATAGTTTTTTTTTTCCCCAAATAGAATCTGAAGGTAAGCTAAATGGATAATCTTTTATGGTTCTCTGCTTTGGTGCAGCGAATGGTACAACAGAACATGTTGGAGGAGATACCAATACTGCCAGTTTTGGGTTAGAAGTTAAGAATCCTGCAATGAATTATTTGGAAAATGGAAATTTTTTTGTGATTCCACGAGAACCTGAAACCTTGATGTGAGGAAATACTCAATTTTATCTTGATAAGCAATTTGAGTATGCATTTGGAAATAACAATGCATGTTTGAGAAAATACTATGAAACGTATTATGGATAGTGCAATTCTCAAGTTTAATGCATATGCATGACTTTCTTTGAAACTCATTTTGTTATGACCACATAACTGTCTGCAAAATGCGGAATAAAGACATCAACAGTTCATTTGACCTTACTTCTGTCTTAGGCATTGTGTGACTTGATGTTGCTAGATGTAGGCTTGACAATACTGCACTCAATGAATTAGATACAACAGAACAGTAAAACAACTCAATGAAGTTGTGAGAACTCAAAATTTAATAACAGAGAAATAAACCAGAAACCCTATTGCAGCCACATGTCTTTGGAAATAAGAAGCTCCACTATATAGCACACGAGAATCTCGTAATTGAATGGTGGTTCTGGAACGAGACATGGTATCATTAATAATGACAATTACCTTCCTGAAGCCATCAGTGTGTTCAAGGAATGTGTCCTTGACTTCATCATCTGATCAAATAATAAGAATCCCCTGCCATGAGCATTGGCTGAGGAGCTCCATGATTGCAGGCTGCACGTGGTGCCAAGTTCAGCTATGTTGTAATCACTTTGGGTTTTTGTTAAGTTGACAAAGGATTCTCTACGTATCTCCTTTTTCTTTCTGAATTCTTAACTAACTCCTTGCTTTCACATTGATCACTCTCAAAAGTGTTCCAACGTTTCACTTCCCTATCTAGATTCCTGGTTTTTCAAGCCACGTCAGTTTCAAGCAAATGGTGGAGGCTTCAAGATTGCATCCAAGTATCCAATGGGAGCATACTCTGAGGCTGGTCCAGAAAGGATGATTCTTAATATCCTTAGGAAATGAGTTCTTTGAAATAAGGATCTATTCAAGGGTGGTAGTCTCAAACTTCACCTGCAGTTCTATAAATGCAGACAGATGATGTTACAGTAATATTGATCTCACAAGTTCTCTCATATAGGAATTGGATGACATTAGGGGCTCATCTCCCATGCACAATGACGAGCTTGGTTCTTTTTTCTCATCCAACACCAAAACAACCATAGGATTTTCAGTCCATAAGTGTCTGTGATGGAGCTACGGTAGAAATTTTTGTGGAACAGCTTAAGAAATGAGAAATGGAACTCAATTTATTGATGAAGTGGATGAATTACAGGGAACCTTACAATCACTCAAGCAAAACGAAGACTACTGGAACTAGTAGGAAGTAGGAACCTCAGTTCCTCCTCTGCACTTCCCACTCCCTTTTTCTTTTTTTTTTTCTTCCCCTCCTTCTTCACCTCCTTTTATCTTTTCTTTTTCCTTCCATTCCCGTCCCCTTCGTAGCAATTTGGATATCTGTATATCCTAACTTTGTAACAATTTGGATATCTGTATATCTAAGCGACTTCACGACTTGGTTGTTAAGCGAGTATATCACAACTAATTATATCCTAACCAAGCGCTGCCTGGATCTTCTTACGGAGAATTCTTTTGCCAACCCGGTGTATTTGTTTCCTTGCAATTATATCTTCTTTCCGGAATACGTGTGGTGTATGGGAGGTCTAACATTACCCCCCAAGTAGGTTCACCTTGTCCTCAAGGTGAAAGGAGAGAAATTGAGTGTCCAAATCCCCATAGAGCTCCCATGTGCTATCACATTCGAGGTAGGTTTTTCCATTTCACCAAAACTTCGGTGCATCCATTTGGCAATGACACGATTTCTGGGCCAGTCGGGATATAGGACAAGTTCCATTTCCTCGGTGAGTCAGGGAGGTAGGGGTTGAGATTGGGCTGAATTGGACGGGGCAGCCTTGAGTTGGGAGACGTGGAAAACAGGATGGATCCGGGTGGTGGAAGGTAAATCAAGCGGTAGGCTACGCGCCAATGCGCTCCAAAATAGTGAAGAGGCCGTAAACCTAGGGGCTAAGTTTTTCATTGGGTCGTTTAGCCGGTTCTTGAACTTAAAGGGGCCTGGAGTTTCAAAAAAAACTCTGTCCCCTACACAGGCTTGGATGTCCTGCGATCTTTATCTGCTTGGGATTTCATTCGGACTTGGGCTTTTACAAGATTACTTTTCAGTTCTTGTAAAATTGTATTCCCTATCGTGAAGTTGCACTGTTGACTTCCTCCTGCCCGACCCTTCATTCGAGGCGTAACACAGTAGGAGGATCACGCCCATAAAGTGCTTTAAAAGGGGTCATGCCAGCAGCACCTTGGAATGTAGTATTATACCAGAATTCAGCCCGAGAATCCACTTGGGCCGGGAAGCTTAGGATGGTGGTAGGTGAGCGAGGCGCAAATAGGTTTCGAGGCAGGCGGTTGACAACACGTTTGGCCATCCGTTTGAGGATGGTAAGCGGTACTCATCTTTAACTCGGTCCACCTGCCATTTTGAATAGTTCAGTCCAAAATTGGCTAATAAAAAACGGTCCTGTCGGATACAATGGATCGCGGGTAGCAGGTGTAACCGTACTATGTCCTTGATAAAAAGAGCAGCCACCTCTTGAGCGAGAGAAAACGGATGGCCCGAGGGAAGGAAATGGCGATGTTGGAAAGACGGTCTACTACACCGCGAATAGTATCCAGCCCCTTAGATTTGGGTAAGCGCCAATAAAGTCCATAGAAATGTCATCCCCGGACTTGTTCGGGAATGGGTAAAAGGCTGAAGAAGACCTCCAGGTTTAAGAGCTTGGTATTTATTCCTCGGCATACCTCACGAAGCCACAAATTTCTGCACATCCTTTCGCATTCCCTTCAAGAGACCACATTAGAAAGCCTTTTGAATGTCCTAAAGGTCCACGAATGTCCACCTCTATTTGGAGTGGAGTGGAAATTCACGAGTAGGATGGGGTCGAGCAGAAGTTTTAGGGATAGCGAGTCTATCATAGAAGAGCAAGTGGCCATGGCCTTGAGAGAAAATCCTTTGTGATGGTTGAGGCCAGCCAATAAGTCTGGAGGATGGGGCACAAGTCTCATCGAGTCCGATCTCCTCTTGTAAAAAGCTTGTAAGGTGAATCTTTCGGACTACTTGAAAGAGCCATGAAAGGAGAAGGGTGTGTCGGGTCGATGCATGCTCGAGAGCGAAGTGTTGTGTGCATCGGTGAAGCCTTTGTTATCTATTACCGGAGAGGGCATCGGCTGCCCGATTATGCTTACTGGTTTGTAGTGAATGTCAAAGTTGAAACCCGGTAATTTGATTAGCCACTTCTGCTCCTTCTTGCTAAGGACGTTCGGTGCGGGAGGAATTGGAGGCTCTTTTGATGATCTGATAAGATAGTGAACTTCGGCCTAACAAGTAATGGCGCCACTTGAACGAGAGAACAAGCGCCATAAGTTCCCTTTCATACACCGATTTGGAGTGAGCACGGGGGAGAGTGATTGGTGAAGAAGGCAATTGGCCTTCCCTCTTGCATGAGAAGCTTGCTCCAATGCCTTTGCACCGACGCATCCGTCTCCAAAATGAATGGCTTGTTAAAGTTGGGAATAGCTAATACGGACACACCGTCGTCATGGCGTGCTTTAAGTTGTTGAAGGCTTGTTGTGCCTCCATCGACCAATTGAAGCTATCTTTCTTGAGAAGATTGGTCGAGTGCGGCAATAATGCCATAGTTTTGTACAAATTTGCGATAGTACCGGTGAGGCCCAAAAAGCCCCTTAATCTTTGTAATATCTTGTGGAGTAGGCCGATGGAGCATACGGTCTATCTTTGAGTTATCGGCGGCGACTCCATCTGTGAGATTATATGGCCTAAATATTCCAATTGAGGTTGTGCAAAGCGGCACTTCTTTTTGTTAACAACTAAGTTATGAGAGGCCAACAATTTCGGTACCATTTCCGGATCTTTGTAAATGTAGTTGAATATCGGGGAATGCTTGAGTATATCATCAAAGAAAACCGGGGACGAACTTACGGAGATAGTGGCGGAAGATGTCGTTCATAAGAGCACGAAAAGTGGAGGGTGCATTGGTCGGTCAGAAGGGCATGACCAAAAACTCGTAGTGGCCCTCATGCGTCCTGGCAGATCTTGGGAACATCCTCTTTTTTGATGCAGGTGATAGTAATGGGATTGAAGATCCGGTTTAGAGAAAACATTAGCTCCACCTAGTTCGTCCAATAATTCATCAATTGTTGGGATGGGAAATTTATCTGAATGGTGATCTTGTTAAGGCGCGGTAATCTACGCAAAAACGCCACCCTCCATCTTTTTTCTTAACTAAGAGTCTTGAGGCTGGAATAGGGACCTAGTGCTGGCACGAATGATGCCGCCTCCCATAATTGTTTGATGATCCGCTCAATCTCGTTCTTTTGCCGGTGTGGATAGCACGGTATGGCCGATATTAGGTGGTGTTGTATGGTGCGGGACCACGATGGCATGATCTTGTGGTCGGTTAATAGGCAATTTCAATGGGCGATCAAAGAGATGGGCATACTTGTCTAGTAGAAGTTTTAGGCAGGGTTGGTCCGAAGGTGGTGGTTGCGTGTCCATTTCTAGGCAGAGGCCTTGATACTCAACCATGTAGCTTGCCGGAGTAGGGGATGGCACGTTGTAGTGCTTTGAAAGATAAGAGTGATGTCTACGGACGGGGATGGGTCGCCCTTAAGAGTAACCCTGCCTGCACGATGAACTCCATGGTGAGCTCGAGGTAGTTGGCCGAAACGTTGCCAAGAGTACTCAGCCATGCCATGCCAAGAACCATGTCCTGTTCCACTCGGTTCGAAGGGATGGAAATGGTGTTTGATGACCAACCCGGGAAGGTGCGGGACCCGAGGTTGCGGCATGCATACCCCAGGAACCACGGATGCAAAATCCATCTCCCACGTACTCGAGCGACGGCCAGAGTGTTGGTGATCGGAAGGTGCGGGTCGTCAACCAATCTCAGGGATATAAAATTATGGGAAGCCCCGTGTCGACAAGGACCACCACTTCCTGTGTTCCGAAGCCCACGCAATTTCATAACGTTGGCGGCCAGGCATCCCAACTAGAGCTTGCATGGATAGCTCCAGAGTCGGGTCGTTTCCTCCCGCAGCGGCCTTCATCGTCGGGGTTACCGGGTGTCCCGATCTTCCCCACAGTCGCCATCCTCGCCTAAAAGAAGGACACGCAGCGGCGATTCTTGCATCGATGCCCGGGAGAAAACTTTTCGTCGCATCGAAAGCAAAGCCCATAGCTACGTTCTATTTGAAGCTCTTTCTCTGTAAGTCACTTAGGAAAGTGTCACTTTGGCCAGGGAAGGTTCTCCCATGCGTGATGGCCGTTCTCCCCAGAAACCCTAGCTCCTTCGTCGTCTCAGGAGAAGCGGGCGTAGGTTTGAGTGGGAAAATTACGAAAGTGCCCTTGTGGGCTAGTTTCAACGGGGGGCTCTTTTGGGAAGGCCCATGACCCCACGATGTTCTTGGACTATTGTTCCCTTGGGCTCGTACCGTTCAAGGGCTTCATTTTTTCCTCGATCTTCGGGCAGTCCATAAGCCCAGATAGCGAAGTGGGCCGGAACATCTTCACCTCGGCCTTTAACTCCTCCTTTAGCCCATTTAGAAAAGCCCCTTTTAGGACCGCTTCGGGCAGATCCACCAAGGGCCACGATAGTAGCTCGAAGTCTGCTGAAGTCGGCAACGGAGGCGACTGCACGATCGACGGCAAGGCCTCACGTCATCGGTCGGATTGTGAGGGCCGGGCAGTTGAAGGAGGGCCGTCCCGGAAAGTGGTCCATGGTGGAACGGCGATCTCGCATCGACCACGAGGAACCAATGGAGGGCTTCTCCCCTCCAAGCACACGGATGCGGCGGTCACCTTCTCGAGTCTCAGGCAAGTGGTTCAGCGAGTAGCGCTCCGCCGGCATAGCCACCCGGTGGGTCCCGTCCGTCAAATGTGGGAAGATCCAGCGGCGATGTTCCGGTCTAGGGTTTTCGACTCCACGCAGCGAAGCCGCGGAGATCTCCGCCCGATGCTTCTCCTTCTTCGGATACCCTGGTTCTACCTCGGTCTCCCCGGCAGTTTGGTAAGGGTTCATTACTTTCGGGCCTTTGTCTCATCCAAACCCCGATCTCGACCATAAATTCTCCGATCGCAGCTACATTTGTTTGCAGCCTTCCAATATCTTCCTTCATGCTCCCTACCTCTGCTCTCACGTTCTCCATCTCTTTTTCCATGTCTTCTGCCGTCTCTGACCTAGTTCTTACCATACCCCAAAATTGGATCGAGCTCTGATACCATTGATGGAGCTACGGTAGAAATTTTTGTGGAACAGCTTAAGAAATGAGAAATGGAACTCAATTTATTGATGAAGTGGATGAATTACAGGGAACCTTACAATCACTCAAGCAAAACGAAGACTACTGGAACTAGTAGGAAGTAGGAACCTCAGTTCCTCCTCTGCACTTCCCACTCCCTTTTTCTTTTTCTTTTTCTTCCCCTCCTTCTTCACCTCCTTTTATCTTTTCTTTTTCCTTCCATTCCCGTCCCCTTCTGTAACAGACTGGATATCTGTATATCCTAACTTTGTAACAGACTGGATATCTGTATATCCTAACTGACTTCCTGACTTGGTTGTTAACTGACTATATCACAACTAATTATATCCTAACCAACTGCTGCCCTGGATCTTCTTCTGGAGAATTCTTTTGCCAACCAGTGTATTTCTGTTTCCTTGCAATTATATCTTCTTTCTGGAATACGTGTGGTGTATGGGAGGTCTAACAGTCTGTCAACACCCAGGTATCATTCTTGGCTGACCTCCATCCATGTGTACCACTATATACATAGAATCTATCACGCACAGCTTAAACCACCCTAGTTTTGAGTGCCACCAAAACAAAAATATTACATGTCACATTAACTATCATGAATTAGGAATATTATTCATGCAGTACTAGGATAACTGACATATTTCTGGTTTGTAAATCATTGCTCTTTATTTTGAATTTTTTATAGCTTCCTTACCTTGAGAAAGAAAAACAGGATCTAGAGAATATTGAAGCTCTTGGATTCTCTTCAGTCATTTGCCTGATCCTTTTTGAAGTATTTAAAGCAACCTTCTGCCTTTAACTTGGTCAATATGTTGTTGTCAAAAGAATCACTAATTTTTCCTGCTCATCTTGTTCCTGAAATATATTCTGAATTGATGGATTACTTTTTGTTTGTCTAGTGAGTGATGGTATAAACTCTGTTGAAGATGGTATTAGACCAGTGCCTCCTGAAGGTGACAACAGGATTCCTGATCAAACAGCACCAGGTGTTATCACAAATCCAGATACAAGAGTTGAATTGGGTGACCCAGGGGTGAAAAAAGCGGCACCTCGTGAATGGGATATCCTTAAAAGCATTGTATATGGGGGCCTAATTGAGTCAATTGCTAGCCTTGGTGTGGTTTCATCAGCTGCTGGTTCTGATGCTGTCACATGTAAGTTTCATGAGAATTTTCTTGCAGAACTTTTCTGAAACTAAATTGATTTGTTCACGTAAACTCTCAAGCATTCCAAGTTCTTGTTCTTAGCTAGGAACTTGCAATTTTTTTTGCCATGTGGAGAATGTATTAGAAAGTATTTCTGCTCCTTTTTTAGCATTAGCAGTCATCATGCTGCTGTGGAAGTAATCCTTTGCTTTTCATTATCTGTAACTTCCAAGGTATTAGTTAAGACTTTTCTGCAAAGAAGTGCTAGTTATTGCTAAGGGTTCTGAAACAAAATCTTCTCGGACATAGCTTGTGAGCCAGTGGATACCAATTCCTTGACTAACTACTCAGAGCTGGGAAATACTGATTTCAATTTAAAATCTGTTGGATAGTTAAAGAAGTCAAACTACAATATTGATGTTATTGACTATTTAAACTTCAGTCCTGAATCTCTCAGTTATATTTTGTTTCATAGAGCTTTTCCCTTCTTTTAACATGTTTCTGTAAAATGTTATATCTTGCCTTTGTCGATGGCTGCAACTATTGGTCCTGCCCTTTCTCACTACCAAGTCCTTGGTGGTGGCTCGACATCTCTGGGACAGTCGGAACTGGGAAACTGTTTATCTTTCTGCTTCAAATTTCCATTTGTTGCATGGTACACATTGAGTCATTGTTAAAGTTGATTTTGTCTCAATCATTCTATCCACTAGATTAATATGGAAGTTGGGAGAGTTCTACCTCTGGGACAGAGATCCCCACAACATACTCCCCTCATATTTAAACTAGATATCTCTGTGCCACTCATTATCATCTGACCTTTTATCATACAGAATGTTCATACTAATATTCATTTATTTTTAGAAAGTTTAGTCAATTAGTTACACAGCTTGCTTCATGTTGTTGTTTTCATAATTAAGATTCATTAAATCTTTCAGTTCTCTACTCTGTACCTTGTTTAGGCCACCAAATTTTAATTTTATTTCTTCCATAACCATTATGTATTTCCTATAATTTTTCTTTCATGGTTTGGCAGTAAACATTGTAGCTTTGGGTTTAGCAAATCTGATGGGTGGGCTATTCGTGATTCTTCACAATGTGAGTAATTTCCTTTGTCAATGTTATGTTTCACAATTTGCTGCATCATATTGACCTGACAGTTACATGGTTTTTGCATATAAGCAATGAAGTTCATTAAGAACCTCCTTCCTGAATTGTTTGTTGCAATGAGATAATTTTATGCATGAATTGTTCGTTGCAATGAAATAATTTTATGCATGCTTAGATCCTTCCACCCAGACAAAATTTAGATATATGCTCTGCTTGAAAGTGTTATGTAGCATGTAATAATTAATTTCCTCCTGCTAACCACTCAGCAACAGCATTTAGTTCTTCAAAGCTATCAGTGTGAAGCACTAGCGTAACTACTTAATAAGGACAGGTTACCAGGATTTACTAATGACCAAAGGGAGAAAATGAGCATGAGCATGCATCATGTCTCTTTTCTTTGGGTAGCAAACGGATATTGCTTAGATATATAATACAGGTCTTTGTATTATATGGGTGCAGATATTATCGAACATTGTGTATGGGTATGTATTGCAATAATACATAGGTACGATTGGACCACATGACATGTCATTGTGGTCACAACTGCAACAAAAAGAAGTGGACTCTCTCTGGGGTGCTTGAGCTGTGCGTTCTAATGCAAATAAATGATCTTAGAGGTCGCTTCTCTCTTGATGGGCTTGGAGTTTTGGTAGCAGTGTGCTATGCATGGTTCCTTGGTAACTTCTGGTTCGATCAGGGAAACCATGGAAAATGAGTATAGTAACGAAGTTTACAGATTCTGTCAAGATGAAGATATTTACAATGTCATTGCTGCTCACAGTTATTTTGGCCCATTGATCTTCCAATACACTAATTTTGAGAATACTCGTTCCCTACACTTCTTCGTAACCTATGAACCATCTGGATATCCCTTGTAGCACATGATAGTTCATCATGTAAGTAGATATTAACCATGTGTGTGGCTTCTTCAGCCTTAGGCATTAGTGGAGATTATAAAACCTGAACCCTACATTGTTGTAGGATGCAGAGAGAATCAAGTAAATCTTGTTAAGGAGTTGTGTGTTTGTGTGTCTGTATCTGTGTCCGTGTGTGTGTGTGTGTGTAACATGACCTAAAAAATGATAGCAAAACCATTTTGGCTTCCTTTTCTTCTTTGTACTGAAGTGCTATTCAGAGATTTTTATTATTTACTTTTGGGTTTCTCTAGCTCGTTCGGCAGAATTCTCCCTACTCTGATGTCTTATTGGGGGAACAGCAAATGACAGGAGGTGCTGGCTGTTCTGGATTTACACTGATAGTAATGTATTCCTGTCACGGGTTATTTAGTCATTGTAAAATCATATGATATTTTTAAAAGATTCACTATGTTTGTCGAACACAGCTGCACCTGGAGTAATGCTTAGTGGGCCACTTTGATTTAATGTTTAATGAGTTGCCTGGATTTGGTCAGAGGTCCAAAAGATCATGATCCACCACCAGTCACTTGGCTGTGGCATGGACTAGTGGCTATAAAAATGGTTGTATGATGACTACCTGACCTGATTTGTTACTGATTCTGATCAATTGACAGTTTTGAGAATCCAGGTGCATGATAATGATCAAGGAACGTTGTAATTGATATTTCCCTATTGCAGTAATTTCTTTCTTAAATGATACATTATCGTTAAAGAACTGGAGAAGTATAATGACTGAAAAAAGCAAATGAAATTGCTTACAGATAATTAGTAAAATAATACATAAACCGCGATCCAATTCACTATGTTGTTTTTTGTCTTTAGAGAGCTTGTTACTTCCCAGGCAAGTGAGAAATAAACATCCACATTATTTGATAATCTTGAAAGTCTTCATGTCAGAATATGGATATTCTTCTGCAGAATGTGTTGACCTTTTCATTCACCCCGATCTACATATGGCTTACAGCTTCAAGAACTGAAAAACAATCAAGACGGACTGGTTGACCAAAAAGAAGATGACGATCAACGGGGAGCTCTTGTCGGGAAAGAAACAAAACTTGATCAATATCAAGAAACCCTCGGACGAAGAGAGAATTTTCGGAGACATGCAATTGTTGCAGTTCTATCATACATCATATTTGGGCTAATACCACCCATTGTTTATGGCTTCTCGTTCCGTATGAGTGATGACAAGGACTACAAGCTTATTGCTGTCGCTGCAGCTTCTTTTGTATGCATTGCCGTACTTGCTACTGCAAAGACCTATGTTCAGAGGGCACCAAAGAGTTATACCAAAGCCATATTGTATTATCTTGGCCAAGGGTTGACAGCATCTGCTCTTTCCTATGTAGTTGGCAAACTGGTTGACAGGATCCTGAAGAGTCTTGGCTGGTTTGACACTAGCTCAGCTACTCCTGTGTCATCTTCCAACACATTTCTACAGCCAGAATCAATTAAGTCTGAATGGGCATCATTTTGATGAAGGTGGATGAAAACTATCATGTGAATTTTGGGGTACTGTGACCCTCCCTTAAATTGAATCACAGTATCCAGCTGAGTTACTGATTGCTGCTTATGCAATTTTGTATGTGCAGGATGCTGTCTATCTCTCATTCTCCAGCTCGAAGTTCCTCAAGAGACCCATTGATTTCCTTGCAAAGACACAACATTGACAATGCAGTTATCCTTATAAGTAGGTTCCTGTTGGTTCTATTTCTCTGAGTCTAGGCTGTTGTTTTTCCTCTTTTTGGGTCTGGGCTGCTGTATCATGTCTCTGTTCCCCCTATTTTTGGCTTGATTTTTCGTTTGGCACTAGCTGTTCTTGGATTTCTTTTACCCAGAAAAGGAAATAAATAAAGTTATTATATTGCATTTTCACCAGATTGTGGACTTACAGAAAGCAATGTGTGTCTTTCTCTTGCAAAAATACAAGGTAAGGCTGTGCTACAGACCCTTGTGGTCCACCACTTCCCCTTTCCCAGACCCAGCATACACAGGAGCCTCATGCGTGAGCTGCCCTTTCTTATGGTTTTCTTAGCATTCTGTTTGAAAAAACTGATGCTCTTGACAGTCATTGATATAGCTCTTGTCGCTGTGTGACCCGCAGCTTGTGGGTTCAAGGTATGAGAACAGCCTCTTGCAAAAATGCAAGGCAAGGCTGTACTATAGACCCTTTGTAGTCCTCCCTTTCAGACCCTGCATATGCGGGAGCTTCGTGCACTGGGCTACCCCTTTATTTAAGATGTACTTTATATGAATCATGTGCTTCGGTTTTCTTAGATGAGTTTTGGTTTCTTAGGAAAAGGTTGTTCTATTAATGGGAGGAGAATATCCCTCCCCTTAGCCTTACATCAAGATCAAGATGATTTGAGAAAAGAATAGTACAGGAAAAGGAAAGCTGAATCAATCAACATCTCTTATTCACCAAGTTTGAAGCTGCGATCCTTCCCTAGCAAGAGAGTCTGCACGAAAACTCATTTACTGATCTGAGAGAGTGAATAAAGGAGATACCCGAGGCACCAATGATCATTTGAATCTTATGAATGAATGTTTGTTAAGCCAGCTATTAACATTTGTCAATCACCTTCCACAACTAAAGCAGCCATCTTTTATCATTCCAAATAAGGATACCTCGGAAAATAGATCTATCTCTGCTTCCTTTGAGTCCATAATTCCAATGGTCTTGTACAATAAAATATGATTTGTCCTTCATGATTTGCTAATGCCCCACCGATTCCTGACAGCCCTGGCTTTTGAAGGCTAGAGCCATCAGAGTTAAGCTTGTAGCATCCCGGTCTAAAGGGCAGCCCCGGTGCATGAAGCTCCCGCATATGTAGGGTCTAGGGAGGGGATGGATAACAAGGGTCAATAGTACTCTGTCTTACCTTGTATTTTGAAAGAGACTGTTTCTACATCTTGAATCCGTGACCTCAAGGTCACACAATGACCACTTTACCATTGCACCAAGACTCTCCTTCGCCTTGAGATTTCATTGAAAGCGAATAATCCATTATGCCCCATTGTTCGACCAGTAGTAGTAATAGATGACCTTATCATTCCTGCAGCCTACTGCTCAATAGAGACGAATGATTGATGTAGGTACTGATCATCCAAACATAAATCAGTCCAAAAAGAAATTTTATGACCTCTACCAGCATAGAATTGGATGCTGCTTCTAAAGAAGTGAAGATACTTTGTGGTATCTCTCCATAGGCGTGAATCAGTAGCTACTTCCTCTTTATGTATTCACCGCAAATGATTAGGTTTATACCTCTCTTTCAACAAGCACCACCAAAGCAAATTTCAATCTTTTGCATGAAGCCAATCCCATTTTGTCAGTAAGGCCATGTTAGCATGTCTTAGATTTCTGATGCCAAGGTCACCATAAGATTTCAATCTACATTTGGATTTTCATTTTACAATATGATGCTTCCTTGTCTCTTCATTTCCTCTCCATACAGAAATAAGCTGATCGAAGGGATGGTTTTATCCAATATCTTCACTTCTCTCCAAAATCCATTTTCTGAAGGATGATATGAAGCACACGCCATTCAACTCTATCAAATGCTTTCTCCTTATCTAATTTGCACATGAAACACCCTACTTGCGATTTTTTCATAATATGAAGACACTCATTGGCTATAAGCACATCTTCGGCAATGTTTCTACCCACTAAAAAAGGATATTGTTGCTGAGAGATCTCCTTTGCAAGAACTTTGAATCTATTTGCTAGAGTCTTAGAAATTTTTTTATAGACCCCCCAATTGATCAGCTCTAGCTTTTTTCGTAATTAATGCAACAAAAACAGCCATTGATAGAACTCATCACATCATGTTTAATGAAATACCCACAAACTTGATAAAGTTTCATGCAGAAATGGTCGGGACCAGGACTTTGGTCAGCCTTACACACGAATACCGCCTTCTCAGCTTCTTCCAAGAATGATTTTTCCAACCTTATCTTTGACTCATCATCAATCTTGTTGAATTGAAGGCATTCTGGAAAAAGGACAATCTGGAACCTCCATGGCCTAAAGATTCTTTTAGTAGTTTACAATTTCTATACAAATTCAGTTGTTGTCAGTTCTTCCATTCACCATAAGAGATGAAATAAAGTTCTCTCTCTTATGTGCATTTGCTGTGAGGTGAAAAAATCTTGTTTATTTATTGCCTTCCTTGAATCACTTCACCTGGGGTCTTTGTCTCCTATTTTTTCCTTCGTATAGCTCAAAAGAAGCAAGTTGTGTTAGGCGAGCAGTTAGAATCAAAGTCACACACACACACACACCAAAACACAGAGATTTAGGTGGTTCAGCCATGTATAGCCTGCGTCCACGAGAGGAGGAGGGGGAATATTTTCACTATGTGAAAGGGGTGTACAACCCGTTTGCTCAATGCCTTTTGATTCTGCCTCTGGTCCTATTTATAGAGGCTAGAGGTGGTGTAGAAGTTTCCTAGTAGGACTCTAATTTTACTTTCCTTTTCCTTCTTTGATTAGGACTCCTAATCAGGTTAGGATTACATTTAACTGACTTTACTTATTTTTTCAGGATTCTTCAGGCGTGATAATGGGGATGGACGTCATCAATTCTCCCCATCCATCCTCATGCCATACTTCACTAGTTTAAATTCATGGCTGCTATGTTTTTACATAGCAATAGCTTCTCATAGGTTACCACCTTTGTCAACATATCTGCAGGATTCTCCTCAGTGTGAATCAATTCCAGCTTTAGCATATGTTCTTTTGTCACTTCTCGTATCTAGTGATACCGTATGTCAATGTGCTTGGTGCACATGTGATACATTGAGTTCTTACTCAGATCTAGAACACTCTGACTGTCACAATGTATCTTGTATTCTTCCTGTGTGATACTGAGCTCTTGAAGAAACCGCATTATCCACAACATTTCCTTACCTGCTTTAGCTACGTCAATATATGCAACTTCTGTTGTCGATGGAGCTACACACTTTTGCAACTTGGATTGCCACGATACAGCTCCTGCAAAAGCGAAAATAAACCCTGATGTTGACTTTCTTCCATCAAGATCTCCAGCTATATCAGCATATGTGTAACCTTCCAGGATTGTATATGTACTTCCAAAGCACAGGCACAACTTAGATGTGCCCTTCATGTACCGTAGTATCCACTTCACGGCTTCCCAATGATCTTTGCCTGGATTTGAAAGAAATTTGCTCATGACTCCTATTGCATGAGCAATATCCGGCCTTGTGCATACGATTGCATACATCAAACTACCAACTATTGATGAGTAGGGAATCTTAATCATCCTGTCTGTTTCCTGTGGTGCTGAGGGACACGTCTTCTTGCTTAATTTGAAATGATTGCCTAGTGGAGTGTTAATTAGCTTGGCGCTCTCAATGTTGAACCTTTTGATTACTTGTTCAACATATTTTCTTGTGACAGCCACAACTTCCTTGTTTTCTTGTCACGTGTAATCTTCATCCCCAAAATCTGTTGAGCTGCCTCTAAGTCTTTCATGTCAAAAGGCTTATATAACTGTCTCTTCAACCTACTGATCATGGTCATATCTAATCCAACTATCAACATGTCATCTACATAGAGTAGTAGAATGACGACAGGTAATCTATGGACGTACACACACTGATTTGCAGCTGTTCTTTTGAAACCTTAACTCGTTATGAATGAGTCAAACTTCTTATATCATTATCTTGGAGCTTGCTTGAGGCCATAAAGACTTTTCTTCAACTTGCATACCAGATGCTTCTTCTTTTCGACTTTGAAACCCTCTGGTTGTTCCATGTATATTTCCTCTTCTACATCACCATGTAAAAAAGTTATCTTGACATCCATCTATTCAAGCTCCAAGTTGTGTCTTGCCACCAATCTGAGTATAATTCTGATTAATGTCATCGTCACTATTGGTGAAAAGATCTCGTCAAAGTCTATTCCTTTCATCTGCTCAAAACCTTTGACGACCAATTGCACTTTGTACTTAACTAGTTCTCCATTGCCTCCTCTTTTCACCTTGAAGACCCACTTGTTCTTCAGTGCTCTTTTTCCCTTAGGAAGTATCACTAGCTCACATGTCTGATTTTTCTTTAATGAGCTAATTTCTTCTTGCATAGCTTGCAACCATTTGCCCTTGTCTGCATGCGCCAAGGCTTATTGAAAATTCTCTGGCTCCCCCTAATCAGTGAGCATGATATATTTTGTTTCGGAATATTTCTGTGATGGAATCAGAATGTGTCCTCTTGCTGACATCTTTGGTTGAGCTTCTGCTTCAGGCTGAGGTGATGGTTCAACATATGATGTTATAGCATCTTTTAGTACAGGGGATTGATGCTCCCCTGCTCGAACTCCTCTGCCTCTGGTTCATCTTCTGGTGCAGCTTTTGAGTCGATCTAAATGGGTGTTGAATATAGTACTAGAGCTGGAG
The DNA here is from genome assembly GCA_035236585.1 of Warburgia ugandensis. Classification (NCBI taxonomy): domain Eukaryota; kingdom Viridiplantae; phylum Streptophyta; class Magnoliopsida; order Canellales; family Canellaceae; genus Warburgia; species Warburgia ugandensis. Next base: position 36,056,750 of record CP141139.1, read on the forward strand.
TGCTAATATCTTTAGCCTTTCTTGGATCTTCATGGAATTGATTCTCTTGAAATATTACATCTTTGCTACGGATGATTCTTCGCATCTTAGGGTCCCACAATCTACATTCGAATTCTTCATCTCCATACCCGATGAAGATACATATGGTAGATTTTAGGTCTAGCTTTTGTCTCATCTCTTTGGATACATGTGTAAAAGCTTTGCACCCAAATACCCTTAAGTGTGCATAAGTCACTTTCTTGTTGGTCCACTTATGTTCTAGAACTTCAAAGTCAAGTGGTGCTGATGGTGATCTATTGATCAAGTAGCAGGCGGTCTTTACAGCTTCACCCCAAAATGACTTAGGTAGCTTAGCCATACTAAGCACGCATCTTACTCTCTCAACAATGGTTCGAGTCATCCTCTTAGCTACTCCATTGTGCTATGGGGTATGTGGAACTGTCTTCTCGTGTCGAATGCCGCGTGTTCTGCAATACACCATGAACTCTTTTGATGTGTATTCTTCTCCATTGTCTGTTCTAAGGCTCTTGAGCTTCTTTCCAATTTGTCGCTCCACCATTGCGTGGAATCTTTTGAAGCATTTGAATACTTGTTCTTTATTTTTTACAAATTATACCCATACCCTCCTAGATGCATCGTCTATAAAAGGTTATAAAATATTTGTTCCCGCCCAGTCTCTACTTCCATGGGACCACATATATCCGAGTACACCAAACTCAAGATTTAATTTCTTTTATTACTAGAAGAGGAGAAGGCAACTCTATGTTGTTTGCCAAATAAATAGTAATTGCATTGATTAAGAGCTATACCTTTGGCTAGTTTGATGAGCTGCTTCTTTGCAAGTGTGAACAGACCTTTCTCTCCCATGTGGCTGAGTCTTCTATGCCAAAGGTTTAGAGATCCTTCATCTTCTGCTGCATTAAGGTTGTCTTTAGATATTCTTTTGTGGGTCTTGTAAAGTGTGCTGCATATGTGTCCTTCAGCCACGATCATAGCTCCTTTCATCAATTTCCAAGTACTATTGCCAAAGTAGTTGGTGTAGCCTTGTCTGTCAAGAGCCGAGACTGATATTAGGTTCAGTATGAGTTCTTATATGTGTTGCACATCCTTAAGTACTATTGTGCAACCTATGTTTGTCTTTATATGCACATCACCGATCCCAACTATTTTTGAGGAACTGTCATTCCTCATCTTCATAGTGTTAAAGTCTCCTTTTTTGTATGTGATGAAGAAGTCCTTGTGTGGAGTGGCATGATAGGAAGCTACTGTGTCTATCACCCACTCTACATCACTCTTGATCACATGTAGGCATGACTCTTCCTTAATAGTGAGAACGGGTATGTCCTGAGCAATGGTAACTAGTGTCTCACCATTGTCCTCCTTTGGCTTGCCATGACCCATCTCTTTCTTTAGTTTTTGACAATCTCTCTTCATATGCCTTAAAATGCCGCAGTGGTAACACTTGAACTATCCTCTAGGTTGACCTTTTGATCTGTTGCAAGTCTGCGATCTCCCTCTTAGCCTGCTCTTGCTCCTCCCCTTTTGCCTGTCTTTCCCAATGTGCTTGTTTTATGTTACCAGGGATGTGCCTAGTTTACACCATCTTCTTTCCTTCAGGTCTCCTCATTGAATAGCGCATCTTTGACCATAGCCATGGTCAATTTTTCTTCTAGTGCTGAGTGAAATTACTAGTGTCTCCCAGTTTTCAGGTAGTGAACTCAGCAATAGTAGAGCTTGTCATTCATCTCTAAGTTGTAATGTCACTGTTTCTAGCTGATTTACTAGATTTTGAAATTTACTGGTATGTTCAATCGCAGTCATTCTGCTCCTTAGCTTTAGATTAACAAGCCTTTTTTATCAGCAAAGCCTTATTTTGAGCGATCTTAGCCTGATACATATTCTCTAACTTTTTTCAGAGAATATAAGCATTTTCTTCTTGAGCAACATGGTGAAATACGCTGTGATCAATCCACTGTCGGATCTGACTTATGGTTTTCTTATTCATCTTTATCTAGTCTTTTTCAAAAACTCCCTCAGGTCTTTTTCCATGATCATCTAAGGGGTCATGAAGATTTTTGCTGTGTAAAAGATCTTCCATTCTAGGTTTCCACAGTGTATAATTTGTGGCGTTTAATTTTATCGTGGCCCCAGCCACGATATTTCCAAAACTGGTCTTTTCATGGTTTCAAACTTTATTTCTACCTTTTCTAATAGAATTGGGAAGAATGGAGTATACAAATAAGTCTAGAACAATCAGAACACTTAGGAAGGGTATTTTTGACAATTTTAGGGGTGCCCTAAATTTTCTATTCAAGGAGTGTCCTTATCAATTTAAAGGGGTGCTAAATTAGCACTTAAGGAGTGCCCTTCGTAATTTTAGGTGATACTGATTCAGACTCTAGAAAGGGTGAAATATCAATTTTTCAGCACCCTATTTCAGGCCGTTGGGGGGTGTCTATATCAAAGAGAGTTTTGTAGTTTTTAAGGCACACTATAAAAGCGGAGAAAAAAAACCTAACAAAAAATTTTCCCTTTTCACTTCTATCCTTCTCTAGGTGCGGCAACTTGATGCTTCCCCTGGTTGAGGCGGCGATCAGTGCTGCTTCTGGATGCAATGATCTCTAACGTGGCTTCTCCTCTCGGATTGCTGCGTCTATGAGTGATCGTCCTTTGCGATGATCTTCCGGCAGAGGGTTTTTCGGTGTGTAGAAGTCTCTGACGAGGCAGCTCTCTGAGATAAGTGTCACCTCCCCTTTTTGTTTCTTCGTTTTTTCTTCTTCTTCTTCTCCAACTTGTGGTTCATAGAAAGGACCGCCGACTAGTTTTCTGCTCAGGAGGACTGGCCATGTTCGTTGACTATAGTTGATAGCTGCAGTCATTGACAACTTTCCTTTCTTCTTCTTTTCTTCTTCGAGTCTGTCGAAAATGGGTTTCGATTGAATTTTTCCACCCCTAGCCGACCAAAACCCATTTTCTATTCCCTGTCTAAGCAGGCTACAATAGCCGATCTCTCTCTCTCTTCCTCAGAGAGCTACAACAACGGTGGGTTTTGGTTGGTTGTCTCTGGCCGGCCAGAACCCTCAAACCCCCTCTCTCTATTTTGTGTGTTTTTCAGTCGAGATGTCTCACCAAAAAATGATTCTTTGGTTTGGGTCATTTGATCTGAGTGATGCGATCTGGACGCTCCAATCTAAGTGATCTTGGTAGTTTGATGGTCAGATGATTTGGACCCTTAAATCTAGGGTTTCTCTTTAATCTGGGCTTCTGCTTGGCTTGGATATTAACTAGATCTGGGCCAGGCATGCTTAAGTTTGAATGTAGTATGGGCCACACATGTCTAGGCTTGGACTTGAACTGGACCGCACCTGGCCCAAGTCTAGATGTAGATTTGGGCTGCACCTGACCTGATTCCGATGTAGCCCAGATCTAGTAGATCTCCTACATCGCAGGTACTATTCCAGCAGTCTTCTCTTGTTTTCCCAAGATTTGGTCCTGCTTATATGTTCACTGAAGCTCTGATACCACTCGTTAGGTGCAGCAGTTAGAATCAAAGTCACACACATAGGCCTGCTTCTGTGAAAGAGGTGTACAACTCGTTTGCTCAATGCCTTTTGGCTCTACCTTTGGTAATATTTATAGAGGCCAGAGGCAATGTAGAAGTTTCCTAATAGGACTCTAATTCTACTTTCCTTTTCCTTCTCTGATTAGGACTCCTAATCAGGTTAGGATTACATTTAACTGACTTTCCTTATTTTTTCAAGATTCTTCAGGCATGATAATGGGGATGGACATCATCAAGTTGGTCTTCAATTGAGTCCCTATGCAAATAATCTTCAAACCAACCAATCTCAAATCTAAAGGGCTTTCTCCCCCACGATTCCATATGTGACTAGAAACACAGTTGGCTTCTAATCTGAAATTCGATCTTGGATAATGGAACAAGATGATTGTTCAAGCCTTCTAACGTTACAAATGAATCTATCAATTCTATTGAGAAACAGTGGTGATTGTTTGTTGCTCCAAGTGTACAAACTACCATTAAAAGGAAGCTCCATTAACTTGTTTGAGTCAAGGAAATTGTTGAAATACGTCATTGTCAATGCTTTCAGCATTTTGTTTCTTGAAAAGACATAATATGAGGATAGGCATTAAAAGAAGCATCCACTGTCATGTTCAAGTAGGACTCTCTTTTTTCCTTTCTTTTTGGTTCATTTTTACAAAGAGATTTTCTGGGTTTAGAAAGCAAGAGTGGATAGGTGTTCCAGGAACATTTATATACTCTTGGTTGTAATTTCGGTAATTCTAGAAGTTTGGTCCTTCAAATTAATGAAACCAGGAGGAAAGGTGGCCCTGAGACCAAATTTTTTGTTGCTTCAGAGATTGAATTGTTATGAAATACAGCAGTATGAGTTGAGCTGGAAACTAGGGCACATTGGTCATTAAGCTAGATATTAGAGGCAGGTTCATCTTCACAATAGTGCCGGTGATTGTTCATCTTTTTCGACGACAACCATGAATCTTTGGTGGAGGAGTTGGATTCACTATCATAGCAGGATTTGGATCCAACTATTTTGCTCTTATTGGAACCAAGAAATCACGATTTTTAACTCTAACCTTTACTTTTGGGCTCAATGGAGAACCCCAAACAAGTTTTCTTCTATTATTCAGGGATGAGAATTAACTAAGTGAAAAGGGGCTAAGACTAGAGAAATTGATGAGTATAAGCTGTGGTTCAAAGGAAAGGACAATAATAGAAATGGTTTAGGAATAATGATAGATAAAGAGTTAAAGGATAAAGTTGTAGGTGTTAAAAGGACCAGTGATAGAATTAATACTACTAAAACTTGTTTAGGAGAGAAGATCATAATGTCATTATTGCATGCACACTACAAGTAGGGTTAGAGGATGGAATCAAGATACAGTTCTGCAAGATATGGAAGGAGTTATGCAAGACATTCCCAACACAGAGGTAATATTTATAGTTCCAATTTTAACGGTTAAGTATAAAAAGAAAAAGAAGAATATGATATGATACATGGGGGTATGGTATTAGACAAAGGAATAAGATGAGAGAAGCCACACTCGATTTTGCCTTAGCATATAACCTAGCTATAGTAAACACATACTTTAAAAAGAGGGATGCATGCTTACTAACTTTTAAAAGTTGACATATAAAAACCAAATAGACTTTTTCCTACTTAAGACTGCCAAAAGATCAATGTGCAAGGATTATAAGATGATATCAGGTAAGAGTCTAACCTCACCTCATAGATTAATGGTTATGGATATCTATATGAAAGTATGTAAGAAAAGAAATGAACTTAATTGCTGATCAAAAACTAAGTGGTGGAACTTAAAAGGAGAGAAAATAACATTATTTACAAATAAGTTGATAATAGAAGGAAATTGAAATGATGAAACAGAAGTAAACACCATGTGGACTAATATGGCAATATCCATTAAGAAAGTGGCAAAAGATGTCTTATAGTATCTAAAGGTAAAAGGCAAACAACACAGGAAACTTTGTGTTGTAGTGAAAAAGTTTAAAAAGTTATTAAAAAGAAATGTATGTGTTGTAAAGCATAACGAAGGACTAAAAATAACAAAAACTTTGAGCAATATAAGAATACTAAACATGTTTTTAAGAAAGTAGTACATGAGGCTAAACTTAAATATATGATGATCTCTATAATAGATTAGGAGTAAGAGAGGATGAGAAAGATGTGTTTAAACTCGCAAAAGCAAGAGAAATAAAGAGTAAGGACTTAGACCACAACAAGTGTATTTGAAGTAATAATCAAAGGGTATTAGATGACAAAGATCAAACAAAGATGAAAATCTTAGTTTCAAAAATTGCTAAATGATAATTACCCTGACAATATAGGGACTAAAAGAACTGTGAACCCAAATAATGTTGGGTATTATAGATATGACCGTAAGATTAGAATACCTAAAGTGAAAGAGGCCTTGAAAAATATGAAATTAGGAAAGACTTTGAGGCCTGATGGTATACCAATAGAGCTTTGGAAGTATATGGGAGATACTGGGGTAGTTTGGTTGACAAAATTATTTAACAAGATTTGTCAACTCGAAGAAAATGTAGGATGAATGGAGGAAGAGCTTTATTGTACCAATTTAAAGAATAAAAGAGATATACAGAGTTGTACTAATTATTGGGGAGATCAAACTAATGATACATACCATGAAACTTTTTAAAAGAGTGATGGAGAAGAGGTTATGACATGAGACAGGTGTATTAGAGAACCAGTTTGGTTTTATGCCTAGGAGGTCTATCATGGAAGCTATTTTCTTGCCTAAACAATTGATAAGGAAATATATGGAGATAAGGAAGGACTTCCATATGGTCTTTGTTGACTCAAAAAAGGCTTATGATAAGGTCCTTAGAAAATTAATATGGTGGGTGTTGGGTGACAAAGGGGTTTCACGGGAGTATATAGATATAATTAAGGATATGTATGAGAAACAGTAGCAAACATTATAAGCACTAGTAGAGAAATCGGTGATTTTCCTATCATTGTAGGATTATACCAAGGATAGTTATTGAGCCTGTACCTTTTCACATTGGTTATGGACGAGTAAATAAAATATTTGCACGAGGAGATTCTATAGTGCATGTTATTTGCAGATGATATAGTTTTGATTGATGAGACAAGGAAGGGCGTAAACACAAAGCTAAAGTTATAGAGAGATGCATTAGAATCTGAAGTATTTAAAATTAGTCAAACTAAGATAGAGCATATGGAATGTAGTTTTAACAAGGAGAGGAGAGGGAGTAGAGCACCAGTAAAAATTGATAAGCAAGAAGTCTCCGTAAAAGAACACTTCCGATACTTGGTATCGATAATTCATGAGTAGAGAGATTGAAAGGGAGGTTGCCCAGAGAATCCATGTGGATTGACACAAATGAAGATGTGCCTCTGGAGTTTTATGTGATCGAAGGGTGCTACTGCAATTAAAGGAAAAATTCTATAGGATGACTGTAAGGCCAGATATGCTTTATAGATCAGAGTGTTGGGAAGTTAAGGAACAACATGTACATAGGATGAGTGTAACCGACATCCAGATGTACAGATTGATGACAGGCAAGACAAGAGAAGATAGAATTAGAAATGAAAACATTAGGAGTAGCACCAACAGGTAACAAGATGGTGGAGATTAGACTTAGATGGTTTAGACATGTCCAATGTAGACCAAAAAGGTCACCAGTTAGGAGTGAGGCAATCCAAATCGAAGGTTCTAAAAGGGCAAGGAGAAGGCCCAAAAAAAAGTTGGATAGAAGTGTTGAGAAAGGATTTTAAAACTTTAGAACTAAATGAAGCTATGACACTTAATAGAGGGGATGGAGGAACAAAATTCATGTGAACAACCCCTAATTGGGATAAAGTCTTGATGATGATGATGATGATGAGTTAGGGATGAGAACTCTTTTTGACATCAATCACCTTCCAATTTATGGCCATACCTCGATAAATTAGTAGTGTCAGGTCCAAATGATTTCCATTATTTCAGCAATGCATTGCTTCATTGAAATAATGTAAGACAAATTGATATTATAAATATTGCAAACGTTTTGTATTATGTAGCAAGGTTCAACTTGACTAACAAACTAGTGTGGTGTAGCTGCATGGCGATGAATATCAATAAAATTTTCCAAGAAAAAACAAAAAGCTAGTGTGGTGTAGAGAAATAGATAACTAGTCACCCACTTTGTAAGCAACTGTCAAGCCTAAATCTAATTTCAAGCTCAATCAAGGTGGCAAAACTTATTCCTTGTTAGGGAATTTTTAAGTATATTCATGAGTTAGGATGTTCTAGACAATTTCCATAAAAACACAAAACAAAAAGACATTTTCATATTTTTTCTTGCAGACTAGAATATTAATTTATATGGTTATTGAATTCTCATAAAAAGTTTTAAAAACATGTGATCTGATATGCTTGGTGGGGTTATTAGCTCAGCATGACCATCCAACTAGAACTATATATATAGGAGAGGGGTAATTTTAGCAAGGAGTTGTAGGTATAAAGTGCAGGTGACGTTTGATTGGCCAGGAAAAAGTTTTTAACTACCATTTCCTCTAACTTTTTATGTTTTTTACTTTTTTCCAGGCAATCAAATGTCACCTGCTCCTTGCACTTGCATAAAACAGCTGAAATTATATATATGATAATGTGATACTCTGAAAATTACATACAAATAATGGCAATTCACTTTCATTTAAAGATTGATAGTGGTGAAAGCACTGAAGCATACCTCTAGCCCTACTCATACAGGCACAACTGTATAATGCATAACAAGTTGCCGATGGCCAAAATGTCAAGACTCCGCAAACGGACCAGAAAATGGATTAGAATCGCAACACAGGATAAAATTTCAAGACATTGATTTCTCTTACCAACTAATGGACATAAGAAACAACAAACAAGATTAAGGAATTGGCCGGGACACTGCATCAGTCATATAATTTGCAATACTACCATGATTGGTGGAGAGCGGGACCCAACTTGAAACATGGTCATATAGTTATGTGGGCCGCGTCCATAAAGCCGAAAAAGTAGGGAAAAGGAAAAGGAGGGGTGTTGTTGAGCCTCATCTGTTGGCACCATGCAGGGTGATGATTAGAATGCATGTATATAGCGAATTTTTGCTGTTAAATTGCTTCAAATAAGTCATACTAAAACCAAAATTTCTAAATATGCACACTGTTTCATGATAACTTCGTCTAAAATGAAGGCCATACAGCTAAGTTGTTACCATGTGAGGCTTGACTAAAAAAAAAGCTGCCACGGTGCAAGAAGCTCCTGCCTAAGCAGGGTCCAGGAAGAGGCTGTTTCCACGTGAGGCTTGACTGAATTCAATAAATCATAAGGGCCAGCTCATTTTGCCTCATCAGTTAGTATTAAATATTGATTGATAGATTAACACAAGTAGGTAGTATTGATTCTATTGGATATGGCTCACATTTCATGGATCATGTGCTTCTTCTGGCTTCATAGGTTGGCTCACATTACTCTCTCTCTCTCTCTCTCTCTCTCTCTCTCTCTCTCTCTCTCTCTCTCTCTCTCTCTCTCTCTCTTCATAATGGCAGATCTTGCATGTGCTGTTAAATCATTTCTTTTTAGACCTTAAGTGGATGGCTATCGAAGAAGTTTCTGCTCCATCACAGGATCCTTAGCGTTTGATTTGTGAAACTTTTGTTGATAAATAGAGGCTTGCCTGTTTGTCTTTCTAATTCTTTTTTAAGAACAAGTAGTCTCTACTCCTCGCACTGGTGCAGTGCTCATAGTTTCCTACTCTACAGTGTGGCCATTCATGGCCTAACAGTGCCCAAAGCAAAGGAATATAGGTAATAAGAGGATATCAAAGCTAGAGAGGAGTAGGCCTTTTTCTTTGAAATGGTTGTCAATGGTGCATCTCTCCATTCATATCCAGTAGCAGGTAAAATTACCAAATAGAAGGGACTTTTTGGGAGAGAGAGAGATGAACGTGTCATTCACTAACCAAATGGAGGATGGTTGGTCACTGTCATAAGGATGATAATGTGCAGTTTGGCTCTTTAAACAAATTGCCTTTTTGTTGTAGGAGCCAAGAATTACAAAGCAACTCACACATTCTCACTCTCACACGCTTCTAAATCTAATTCCGGCCAAAGAAAAATGTGACGACTTGAACCTGCAACCGAGGATATTTCAGGAGAGAAATGCTGAGTTAAATACTTAATCATTCAAGAGTTAAAATTACCATCACTTGTTTACGAACTAGTTGTATCACCTAGAGGCTATAAATGTGGATCTGAATGTTACATCTGATCAACGTATTCAATTTTGAACTTATTTTTCAATGATCCAAGCCGTCTATCTCCAGAGGCCATGCTATAGATGAGTCGTGCAACTGTAAGTCAAATTTCTATGCTTATTCTACGCCTCTGATTTGTGACCTTTAAAAGGATAGTTGAGAACCAAAAATGCAACGCATAAAATATTTGCCTGACAGCAAATCTTGACAAACAAAGGTTTAGACGTGGAATCATACAAAGCAAGCCCTCCGAGTTAAATAGTATAATTGATCACTGAATGGTGCGTCCGTTGTACTTCAAATAGCAGGGTAGAAGACATGTGCTGTTGATGAAATATTGCTCTCCCACAACCCCGTTTTTACAGTTTAGGCTGCTCCCATTTCACTCGCCTTAGGAACATGCATCCACTCGAATGAATAATATAAAAGTTATCTACCGTTTGCCAATTATAAGCTTACAAAAATATAGTACGTGGTGGTTCCGTTGATGGAAGTGAACCGACTGCTGCTTTTCTTTTTGGGCCGTGGTTTGGAAGCCATGAATCAAAGGCCTAGAACAATCAGATGGTTCGAGTGGAGTAGGGTCTGCCTGTACTTACGCCCACCCACAGGAAAAATAATCCTCCAATTGGACAAGATGGGCATCCATCCCTGACATAACTATCCCAACCCAAGATGGAATCCAAAAAGTGAGTACTTTGGATCACTAATATTTTATGGAGCAATATCCACTTTTAGTGTCGGCCCGGCAGATTTCTTTGACTTTGCCACCGGAGATTCAAGTCACACGACGATAACTCTGCCATTGCGCCAATGCACTGCCTTTGTTTACAGCTTGAAAATGACTGTTCACTTGCAACTAAATCCTGTGTAAAGTGTAGGAGGATACTTGAAAATGGGTAGATGCTTATGCTACCTCTCCTGTACTACATGCTTTGAAATACAGAGAGAAGAAAATTATCCTCTAGTAGAAGCAGGCAAGCTGTCTTTCTCATTGCTTCGAAACTTTCTGTCCCACATAACAATAGAATTCTACTCTAGCAGTAGAATTTTAATCCTGTAAGGGTTGAGATTATGAGATGGAGAAGATTGTTGGGATATAGCTTCATAAGGAGTTTGCCTAAATGATAAACGGTTTGGATCAACAACCATGCAGATGCCCCAAAACAATTATTTCTGTTTTGGGGTAATTGCCATACCATCAATGGGCTTCAAGATTAATGGATGATCAGGGGTAATTGCCTAGCACGTCGCATGCATTCAGGAATAAGAGGCTAATTTTCATAGATGATCTCAGCCATACCATCCTGGCATTTGACTGGATAATTAATCTCTGGGTCATTTGATACCTGAGAAATGACAGGAAAATGTTACTTTATTCTGCCTGTAATTAATAATTTAGCAACTTTGTTGTCAGTGAAAAAGGGCAAACTAGTCGTAAAATAATGCATATGATCTAAGGTGTTACCACACCACGTGAGGCAAGGCACTGCTGAATCCAATAAAGCCTAAAGGAGTGCTTCGTTTGCACTCGATCAATTAGTAAATATTGAATAAGAATAGTATTAATTAACACTAGCTAGCAATATTTTAAGAAGACTCCATTATTTCATGAATCATGTGCTTGTTCAGGCTTCCATGAGTTTGCCCACAATAAGAAATATCCCTTGGGACATGATCTTGATGTCGTCTACAAATCTGTACATTGTGACAATCCCAGTTTTACAATGAAACACCTTGCACGCATTGTTAATTAAACCATTTATTTGTCAGGCCTAGCTGCACCGCCACAAGCAATTTTTCACCTCATCAAACGATTGTTGACCTTTGATAGATATAGTTTTCTTTCAGTACATTTTTGGTTGGCAAGAGAGAGAAGGAAGTTGATGTTACGGGAACCCTTCCTAAATTGTGTTTTAGATTTTCAAATTGAATTACACCAAAGGCTCAAAAATCTTACATGGCATAACACTCTGGATCTCGACAGCATAATTTTATTTAAAGTTTAGATAATTTTATTTAAAGGTTAGACACTTTGAATAGAGAGAAGGGGAGTCTTGGGACAACATTAAAAGTTGTCATCATGTGACCTTGAGGTCACGGGTTCAAGGCATAGAATTAGCCTCTTGCAAAATACAATGTAAAGCTGCCTACTATAGGCTCTTGTGGTCCACCCCTTCCCTGGACCCGCATATGCAGAAGCTTCGTGCACCGGGGCTTTTTAAACACTTTGAATAGAGAATTTCTTTTCCACGAAAACAACTTCCTTCCATTTCCTACTTGCCAAACATGCCCTATATTTTCTTAACTTCTTCTCAAGTCGGTTTTGATTACTGCCAATTGACGAAAGTTATATAAGAATATAGTGTAGAATGCGAGCGTGAGGCTTCTGTCTGGGTGGGAGTAGGCAACCTTGAGGTTGCAGGTTCAGTCCGTTCACCTCCATATACATTCTATATTGGTGTGAACTCCATCTTTTCATGGATAATAGATTAGGTATAAAGTCCAAGGTCACCCACAAGAGCTAGCTCGTAGCCCAAGTGAGGCACTAAGGTGGTGTGCACCAATGGGCGTCTAGGTCTGCAGTTGGGGTTGGAGGCTCTCACTTCTGGCTCGCCCATTCCAAGTTGGGCAGTTGGGTCATGGGTGAGATTAGCTAAGGATTAGATTTAGAAAGTATTCAGGACAAAAAAAGAAAAAGGAAACAGAAAAATGCATATTACAGCAATTAATAAACTATAAATATACATATGCAATTACCAAACTATGCTACACAGTATGCATTAAATATTGCAAATGATATTTGAACTTCCTTAATTACTTGATAAGAATAGTATACCTACATAAACATCTCATCTCATATCTTTCATTCTTGCACTATATATATATATATATATATATATATAGAGAGAGAGAGAGAGAGAGAGAGAGAGAGAGAGAGAGAGAGAGAGAGAGAGAGAGAGAGAGAGGAGTCATTGACTAACCAAATGGTGGATGATTAGTCGCTGTCGTGAGGATGATAATGTGACTGGGACATAGCCTCTTTTGACAAAGAGTTTTTGGACAATTCATGATAATTCCCTTTTGTTGGGGAATGATTTTGGTCAGCCTACCTCATATACCGCCACCCACCTCATCTGATGGACCATCAACGCACTGGCATGTTGCCGGACACAGCCAAAATGTCAATTAATCACACACAAAAACACCTTATCTTTCAGCTCAAGATCACAAGATTATCGGAAAATAATTTTTCAAAATAATAAAACACGACAGGAAATATAGATTTGTGGCTACGCAGCCAATCCATTTTCTTTCAATAAAAACATTCACAGATGAAGGTGGGCAGTTCTGTGGAGAATCCTGCCCAGGAGAAGATCAGCGGACGAACCAGAAGGATATCATCAAAGCCATAGAATCCACCATGGACGGTCAAGCGGGTCACAACTCGCAACAGATTGCATCTCAACATGATTGGTGGGGGTGGGAAGCCTTGAGACATTAGCCCGTTTATGTGAGTCCTGTACATCTTGACATTATGTAAGCAGATGATTAGCACATATAGCCAACTTTTGCTGTTTGTTTTAACTGTGTTAGATTACCATTCGACATGAAGGGGAGTTTTGGCATAATGGTAGAGTTGTCCTCATGTGACTTTGAGGTCATAGATTCAAGGCATCGAAACAGTCTCTTGTAAAATGCAAGATAAGGCTGCGTACTATGGACTCTTATGATCCGCCCCTTCTTCGGATCCTGTATATGAAGGAGCTTTGTGCATCGGGTCTGCCCTTCTTAGATTACCATTCAACTTAAAAGCTTAAGTTAATAGAAAGTGAGCCAATAATAGTTATATCTCTTTAGACACCCCCTTCACACGAAAGGCCATTTTTAACTATGAATTTGATAAATGGGAGGTCTAGGGACAAACTCGCAACCTTTCGGCCAATATAACTCTTATAATATTGTTGAATTAGCGGATAAAAAGTGTGCCAGCAATGGTTATATCTTTGACAGACTAAACTGTCATCTTACTGTAAAACAAGACCTGAAATGTAAGGCATTATTTCGTCATAAACTTGAATCTACATCTGGAGCAACTTAAAAGCTGGACGAACTACATCAATTATGAAGCTCATAATTGACCTTCTTATCTGTTACTAAGTTGCACCAACCTTTCTTAATCGTCAACGGTCTTTATGATGATTGAATGGTTGTGATTTCATGTACATCTCAACCATACATTCCGGGCATCTGACTCCAGACCTTTTAGGTTATTGGAGATCTGAGAAGTGGCAATTGAGGTGAGTTATCCACATAGATGATAGCTGGGTCCCCTATTTTATCTCACTGCTTAAAGCCTTCTTCTAATGGACAGCTAATCTCAACTGGAAACTGTCCACTTTACATGCTGTTGGTTTTTGTTGTCTGTTGCAAAAGGGGAAAGTAGTAAAATAAAACAAGTGAGATCTAAGGCGTTACCACACCAATTAAGTGAGATTAAGGAACAAGGGGACAGCCCCACGGTCGTGCACGAAGCTCCCGCCTATGCAGGATTCGAGAAAGGGTCAGATCACAAGTATGCAGCCCTACCTTGTATTTTTATAAGACATTGTTTTCACACCATAAACCCGTGACCTCAAGGTCACACGACGACAACTTTTACAGTTGCACCAAACTCCCCTTCGAGACTAAGGTACAAAACACAACTAAATCCTATTGGTAAATAAACAAGTACTAGTTAATTAATTATCAATAATAATATTTTAAGGTGACTCATATTCCATGAATCATGTGTTTCTTCAGTTTTTTCACTGGCTCCTCGGCTAAGAATTCCATGTGACATCATCTTCATCTCACATATATAATTTGTTATTCTCCAACTGTTATAATGGCACACCTTTCTGTTGTTAGACCATTTATTTGTTTGGCCTTCCTTGGAGCCTGTGTGGGTTAGCCTGTACATGAAATTTCTCTCCATCCAGGATTCTTGGCCTTTGATTTGTAGAGGATTTGGTTCTATCAGCGTGGGGGACTTGCAGTTATCATCTATGTATTCATGAACCGTGAACGTATTGGAAATGATATTTGAGATAAAAGGGAAGCCGCGTGCATAAAGCTCCCGCCTATATAGGGTTCAGGGAAGGGGCAGACACAAGGGCTTATAACATGCAGTCTTATTTTGTATTTTTGTTAGAGGCCATTTTCACGTCCTGTGATTTCAAAGTTACATTACAACAACTTTACCATTGCGGTAAGGCTCTCCTCCGAAAATGATATTTAAGCACTTTAACGGAGAGAAAGGTCATGCACTTGCCAAATGGGTGGATGATTAGTCGCTGTCACGAAGCTCCGTGATAAATTGGAAGTGTGCATCTTTGAACAAAATTCTTTAATACAAATCATGCCAAAGCTCACATATGGCAGTCAGTGTGTTCTAAAATTTGCGGGACCTTTTGCCAGATCAAACAAGGAAAATGGTGGGATCATCAAAGACGGGATTAATTAGATCAAATAATGTAAGAGATGATCGATACCAGTGAAAAGAAAATCGGCAAGGATCAAGAGGCTAAGCCTATGATTTGATACAAGATTCCACGTACAACCATCCATACAAGATGAGATTAGCTTCCAAAACATGATCGATTCCACGTATGGCCCACCACATCCATAGTCTAGACTAATTGATCAGTCATGTTCATACCAAGCTAAATTTTTTCTGGGCCCTTCCAGATCAATCGTCATATTCATCAATGGAAATGTTAACTTTCATTTGAACATGATTGGTAGGCGTGGATCCGTGGACCCTTCTTCACCTCTAGACTAATTGATCAGTCATGTTCATACCAAGCTAAATTTTATCTGGGCCCTTCCAGATCAATCGTCATATTCATCAATGGAAATGTTAACTTTCATTTGAACATGATTGGCAGGCGTGGATCCGTGGACCCTTCTTCACCTGTTTATGTGGGCCTGGAAAAGAACAACGATAAAGGAAATATAGAAACATCACTGTGCCTCATGTACATCTTAACATTATGTACGGTGATGATTAGAACATGTAGCGAATGTTTGCTGTATACTCTACAAAGCCAAAAACCTGAAATCTAAAGCATTGCTTCACTATAAACTTTATCTGAAAACAAGTGCCATACAACAAGGGCTCAGATCGATGTTGCATTAATGGTGTAGTGGAAAGGCAAAATGTTCCACATGCAGCCATAAGCGTGCCTTCAGCTTCCCTCTGTAAACTATTTATTCCTTCTTCTTGATGTTATACCAAGGAGGCCCTAGGTGACCAATGGGAGCCCCTAAACACCCTATTAGCCCCCTATTGAACAAGTCAAGCCCACTATTAGCCCTTCTTAGTATGTAACGCCAGTGCCCTTACCAGTAGGGCTCTTCTGCTTGGCGAAGCAGCGAGCCTACCATTCTCAAGCCTACTTAGATTAGAAGACAACCTACTTAAATAGCTTACACTTATCAAGCCTAATCTATTAAAAGAGGCCTACAATAAGCTTTTCCCCAAAATAGCCCCATAACTTTGGGAGAAAGGGTGCCTCCTTACGAAGGGGGTCATAGTGATCAGGCCTGGGCAACTGTTTACCAAAAACATAAGTCTCCACAAATTCATAAGAACATGTATGGGAGCTAATGATTATCTAGTGCTAGAAGGTCAAGGAAATTGGTGACCTGATGATAGAAAAGCCGCTAGGTGAAAGGGAACAAAGCTATTTATTCTCTAGAATCTTAAGATAAATATATCTATTATCATTAGCTCTTTCAAGAAAATACCTATAAATTACTGATAGGGATGGAACCCAAAAGTCCACATTTTTGCATGCGTTTGACATCAAATTCTCCATTTTTCTTCTTGCAAGGAGAAGAATACACCAAGTTGCAGGAAAGGAAATGAAGGAAAGTTCAAAGTTGGATCCGAAATATTTGTAAACTGTGATGGCCAATAGGAGAGGTTAAGGTGAGAGTCTCAGCTTTCATCAACAAGAAAAGGGCGGTCTCAATGCACGAAACTCCAGCATATGCAGGGTCTGGAAAAGGGGCAGACCACAGGGGTCAATAGTACATAGCCTTACCTTGCATTTTGCAAGAGGCTGTTTCCACGACTTAAATCTGTGATCTCAAGCTTCCATCAACATCTATAACATAATTAATAAACTAGGCAAGTCAAGTAAACTTGCATTAAGCATTGTGTAATCCCGTTGTTAAGTCGTCCTAAAACAGCAGCGTAACAGGATTTCTTAGTTGAATTGTTGTGGTTATGATGCCATTACTAATTATTCAAGACTTAAACATCATGTTGGTTCAGTATGAACTCATTTCTTTACCAGTAATTGCGAAGACTTCTTAAGCAAATTGCTTTGATACTATTATCATATTTCTTAAATTAAGGAAAAGTGCCACCGTAAGCCTCCGACCAAGCGGACAGTCCTAAACCTGTAAAAAGTAAGGACTTCAGTTTGGACCGTGGTTAAGAAATAGGGGCATTGGAACAGTAATGGCTAGAAACATCCAATGTAGAAGATTTTAGGTTGAGAACTATCGAAGAAAAGTAAAGGGGAGCCTTGGTGCAGCGGTAGAGTTGTTTTTGTGTGACCTTAAGGCCATGGGTTCAAGCATGGAAACAGCCTCTTGCAATGTGCAAGGTAAGGCCGTGTACTATTAATCCTTGTAATCCTTCCCTTACTCAGACCCTGCATATGCGGGAGCTTCGTACTACCATAACTATTGAATAAATAGTTAAATGATCCATGCATAGATGAGCCTCAACTACTAAAACTAAAACTCATCTAATGATTCGCCCAAAGCCATCCTTAAACAACATGGCATCTCTCATCGCTACACTTAGTTGTAATTCAAGGTGGCACGAAAGATTTCAAAGTAGATTTATAAAATAGGATATAGCTTGTAGGTAGTTTGCCTTGTAACTATTTGATGTATAAAAAAAGACACAAACCTCATTTGATGAATTTTAACACTAATTCATAGCCTTCCAATGGATGGATTGAAAAAATAAAAATGAAATCATCAATATTCATCGACAAACCCTTAACAAATCAAAGGCTTCGATCATCCAGTGGGAAATAATTTTTTAAATAAATCATTCAAAAAAATAAAGATTCTTTCATTGAAAAGAGTAGGGCCTACGCGTATATACCTTGCCCATTATAATTCCCTAACCAAAATATAGGCGTCCGTTCACCTAAAACTGCCGTTACTGCCTCTCTATCCAAGATCCAAAAAGTGAACGGCTTGGATCACCGAAACTTTGTAGGCCCAAAAAATCTAATTTTAGAGTGGAGGATATTTCGCTTACTTTGACGCCGACAGAGAGAGAGAGAGAGAGAGAGAGAGAGAGAGAGAGAGAGAGAGAGAGAGAGAGAGCAAACAAGGAATAAAATATTCTCTCTTTTGGAAGCGTCTGGTTCGGTTGTTCTTGCCCACTTGTTGGAGACTTTGTATGCCCCACATTGACAAGAGAGTTAACTCTTTGCCTTTTCCATCCAGGCCATAAACGTGATAAGTGAATTTTGATCCTGATCGTTAAATTTTGGAGCTACAAGGGATGAGTGATCCATGGGCCCAAGATAGTACGAACTTTATCAAGCAAATTAGAGCCTGCAAATGGACTGTTAAGGTAAATATTGATGTACGTATAACACTATTAGAGTTGGAGTATGCAAAGAAATTGGCGTTGATAATCATCCCACGTGAAAGCAACCGCATGGTTCTGACCCTATGTTGAATGACTATTCTATTAACTAGGTGCTTGTAACTCTCCAAGCCGTATATAGTAGGGCCTGGCTATAACACTAGTTATGCTGCAATGCATGCCTAAAAACCCCAACCTTTCGGGTCAAACTCCACTCTCATCGTCTCATTCTCCCTCTCTAATGGTCAAACTCCACTCTCATCATCTCATTCTCCCTCTCTAATGACCGAGAGGGAAGTTTTTTCCCTTTTTTACTGGTTCAATATTTATTCTCGAAAGTCTTTGTTTTCTTGTAGAAGCAAACTTTTTAAATTTATGATCAACCTTTCCTTCAATAATCTCACAACGAACATGAGTTTTCCATTATAAATTTGTACTTAGCAATCAATGAATTCCAAAGCAGCCGAATTGAAATACACCTGTCTTTTTCTATTATTTTTGAAAAGTGCATAGTTTCTCCTAAAAATAATGTGGGAACACATTAGTACACTTTCTTTAAGGTCCATGACTTTGTTGCATGACCGAAGGTACCGTCACACGGTTTTGTTGGTGAAGATAAAACTAACTTAAAGAAGGAGAACCTTGGTACAATAGTAGAGATGTCGTCGTGTGACCTTCTGGTCACAAGTTCAAGGAGTAAAAATAACTTTTTATATAATGTAAGATAAAGTTGCATCTTATAGACTCCGGAGTTCTGTCCCGAAATCAAATCCTTGATTTTCAGAGTTAAACCAATTTGTCTTGTGCTATATAGGAAACCGTCCTCCCAGGTGCATCATAGAAACAGTTTCTAACCTACTTCACTCCATTAAAGAGGAAAGCAACAGAAAGAAAGAGCAATTCATTCCATAATTACAAAGCAAAAAGAGAGATCATGATAGGGGCAAGGAGGCTCCATTGGGAGAGCTTTCACTCTCCCTCTCTCTCCTTTCCGTCAATGCCATTAGGACCAGGCAACTCATCACGGCCTTGTAGTCCAAGCAATACACCACCTTTTTTAGTCTATCAACATTCATTTCTCCTATGAAAATAGACCTGCCATCCCTGTACCATCCACATCTCACGCGTACATACATACATCTACTGTGTTTATACGGGGAAAAACTATTCCCCCTGTATCATCTCCACGCCCGTTTCACGACAAACTCCCACCACAACCGGTGGTAAAACCGTATTTTGGTTGAATTTGATCAAATTCAAACGTCAACGTTTACTTTTCATTCTTTTTCTGTGTTCTGTTGTTTGTTTCTACAGTAGAAGCTGAAATTTACGTCTCCCCCTTGCTATCTTTTGATTTCACTGCAACGAAGGACATTGATGAGATCTTCTCTTCCATAGTTCTCGAGATATCTTTCATGGAAGGCCTCAAACTTGGTTGTTGGTGAAGGCAAAGAGCAGCTATGGAAGCCATTGTTACAGCTTCATCTCTGTGAAATTCTCCTCCAAGTCTCAAATCCACCATTTCTGTAACCTTCGTGCTGTCTTTTAATATAGGACTGGCAACAGTTGTTAACATCTGTTCTTTCTCCAAGCAAAATGCTTCAATCCCTGTAATCAACTCCAGAACTAAGACTCCAAAACTGTATACGTCATTCTTTTTGGACGCCAACCCCGTTCTTAAGTAATGAGGATCGGCATAACCGGGTGAACCAACTACAGGGTTCATCGATGATGGAGCAATTGTCGATGAAAAGCCCATCTTTGCACTCCCAAAATCACAGACTTTGCAGTTGAGATCTTCATCTAGGAGGACGTTCGAAGCTTTGATGTCGCAGTGAACTATTTGAGGACTGCAGGTGTCGTGGAGATATTCGATCGCTTTGGCAATTTGGAAAGCGATTAACATGCGTCGATTCCATGGAAAGAGAGGAGCTTTTGTTGCTTGCGAGTGAAGTTTGTCGTGTAAGCTACCATTGCAGATGTATTCGAACACCAAAACGCCTTCTTCTGCAAGAAACAGAGATGTTGCTTTTCATCAGTTTTTAGTTTTCTATTCGTGAAGAAGGAAAGAAATAACAGAAGAATTGTCAATGATTCCTCCAACTTTTTCTTTCGGGATTTGGAAATCTGGGCAGAAAGAAGGGCATGTATTTTCAGAAAACTGATTTTTCTAAACAAACTGGGTTTCCTGAGTACGACTTGGGAGATATTGAAAGAAGCAAGTCGTAGCTTAACAAGACAATGGGATTCTCCAAGCAACATTTGGGAGACACCAGAAGAAAATGAACTAGAGAATTCTAAAAGAAAGACCCGAAAAGTAAAACCGCGAAAAACAAGACCGAAATCGAAAAATGCAGCAATTTGAATCAATCTCGTTTATGGGAGTATCTAAGAGATGCAACAGAACAATTGGGTTTCCTCAGTATCATTGGGTAGAAAGCAGCAGGGAAAGTTTCAAGAAAGACCCAGATCATAAAACCAGGAACAAATACGACCCAGTTGATAAAACCAGCAATTTGCTTCGGAAACCCACCTCGTTCATCACAGTACCCGAGAAGCTTCACAATGTTTTCATGGCGAACATGCTTCATGATTTCCAGTTCCTGCTTGAAAACTCTATTGAGACGTTCGCTGTTGCAGTGGATTTTCAACGCCCCAAGAGTTGAATCCGAGAAACAAGCCAAATAAACTGTGCTAAAACCACCTTCCCCAATCGCAGAAGAAAAATTCATAGTAAGCCTCTCAATTTCTCCCCAACTGAATCTTCTAACAGGGTTTGTTAGATCCGCTGAATCAGATAAACAGTTTGAATCCGGTGCATCAGGAACCTGGGTCTTTTGACTGTTGTCCAATCCTTGTTCCTTTTCTACAACCTGCTTAGATTTCCTTCTGATATTGAACCTGACAAACTTGAAGCAAGCCATGAGAAGTACACAAATCAAGAAGAAAGCTGAAATGCTCAGAGCTATGATAATCCTCTGACTTCTGCTGATACTTGAACCCATTTTTAAAGGTGGAGAGGAAGTGGGTACGTTCTCGGAAGCTACAGAGATGGTAGGCTTAGATAGCAAGCAGAGGAGGAAGATCCAAAAGTACCACCGACAGACAACAAGAGCGACAGTTCCAAGGCTGTAAATCCTGTGAGGACGACCTTCGGAAGCGGCCGTGAAAATGGATTCAATCACGAGCAAGTTATAGAAGCTCATAATGTAGATTAGCCCACTCTTATTCCAGCTCTTCACGTTGACTGAAATTTTTGGCAATTTTTTTTGCTTCAGTTTACAGCACCGAAGGAGCTTCACCCACTTTCGTGGTAGAAACTGGAAGGAGAAAAAATGGGCACTCTTTTCATGGTTCATTGGCATTTTCAAGGCAGTAGTAATAGAATTGCTTTTCATCTTTTACGGTAACATTTAAGGTAGGAGTCGTCTGATTGGAAAAAGGTATAGACGCATTCTCCTTTAGTGGCAGAAAGTAGGGCCTATGCACATGTTCCCATCTGCTTTGTTCTGACATTGATGGGTTCCATATTTCAGTGAGGTTGCACCAATCAGAAGGCTTCTTCTGTGCTTTTTTCGGTGGGTTCAGACTAGTGATGATTATAGTAGATTGACTGTTTTGGCGTGGAGATGTTCTGACTCTGTTCATTGAGGAGGATCTGACGGTCAAGATGGGAGCAATGAATGTAATGTTTATTTCTGCACGGTATCTTGGGTTTCACTGAGATGTAGCCACGTTGTAAGGTGGGTGCACGTTTCCATTCGTTTAGTGGGGAGAGGCAAACTTTTTATCATCTGTGGGTCCAAGTGAAGGTTGTCCCATCTGATGTGAGAAACTTATTAAGTCTTCAAATATTCCGAATTTATTAGTCAAGATCATTGATTGAGTGCCATAATTTTGTCAGTTCCTAGGTGGGTAGGTGTCGGTTGGAGTGATCCAAGCCGTTCATCACCCTTAAAAAGTCTCATGCATCAGACAATCATAACCCTCTAATTGGTGAAACTTATGGCTCTCTGAATTGTACACGTGAAAACAAGTAGGACTGTTACATTACATGTGGGGTCCAGAGGATGGTTGATCCAACCAATTAATCTCTGGACCACATCTTAGATAAATACGATGTGAGAACTGTTCTCTCTTAGATGATTAAAGATTTCTCTTAAGATTTTATCTTTTTTGAAAGTTTGAACTATTCATTTTCACTTAAATACGATTTAGTCAGCCCCATCAGATGGAGATGTTTTCTTGTTACATGGAGTTGATTACTTTGGATCACTATTTTTTATCACATGGGGATAAGAAATCAGAAGGAGAACTTTGGTGCAACGGTAAAAGTTATTGTCCTGTGACTTTGAGGTCGCAGATTTAAGGTGTAGAAATAGCCTCTTGAAAAATACAAAATAAAGCTGCGTACTATATGCCCTTATGGTCCTCCCTTCCCCAAACCCTACATAGGCAGGAGATTCGTGCACCCGGACTACCTCTTTTCATGGGGATAAGAAATCACCGACTGAGTTATTCATGTAATAGCAATCTCCTGCCCCGCTGCTATGTCTGTCTCTAAGTTATAGATAAAAGTCGGTCGCAGTTAACAATGTGCCTCTTCTTATTACTCTTGGTTGAAGGTTCAAGCTGACATTTTCCGCTTTCTTGATGAGATATTAAATAAGCCCAAGAACTAAAATAATAGGTTACTATGTAGTTTGCTTGGAGCCTTTTCTTTTCTTGTACCAAAAAGAAAGAAAAAAATATCATTCAAATATTGGTAGAATAGGAGAAACCTGAGACTGACAATTCTTAAATAAATTTTAACTGTATCCATGGATGGCTCAATCCAGGATTTCATGCCGGTGCCAAACAGCCCGCATATGTAAGACCTGTAATGAAGGCTGGGATCATCTAGTGGAGAAGAATCCTTGGATGATAGAAGATGGCCCCAGCAAATGAAGGCTTGGATCACCGGAAATCTGATGCCATTTGTACTCTTGCTGAGGGTGATTAGCCGACACCATCTAAAAACTGGAACAATTTTTTATACGCGCTCGAGTACAAGTCTGCTAGATTTTAACAACTGGTCGTACTTCCCCGTATAAGATATTAGGTAGTAGCTAAATGCTGGATGTAGAAACATCCTCCTAGTGTTGGAAAAACGTTGATTTGATGTTGAAGGTGGTTGGATCGATGTTTCCTTCCTAACCTCATCCCCATTATAATTTTGCTTACTCAAGATTATGGATTTGATTATCTGAGGACTTGGTCCCAGAGAAGTGACATCCCAACCTAAGAATCAGCGCAAAATACGCATGTCTAATGCCAAAATATTAGCAAAACGGCCCCAATTACTTGCTCTTAATCCATGTTATAGACCCCTTCAGTGTCGTGGCTGTTTCCATGGCTTAAGCCCGTAACCTCAAGATCACACGATGACAACCCTACCATTGCACCAAGGCTCCCCTTCTGTAACTGAAATATAATAATCAAGAAGGAAAGAGAATGATGCAAAGCATTCAAGTTCAGGGAATGAAACAAGAGGCATGCCACCAACCCAACAGGGGGTCAAGTTCCTGGAAGTTGACATCATTACCAAACAAGCAACATTGAACAACCAGGAGTATTTAAACTGTGGGTATTGGGATTGTGTTGCAATAAGCATGAAACCAGAGACAGGATACAGACTTAGTGGATTGCAGAACAAGTATGGGAAATACAAATAGCCTGACAGAATCAAATAAGTGTGCAGGGGTGAGTGGTGTGGATCAGTGGTTTGAAAGCATCTAAACTATTCATGTTAAGCACCATAGATTATTGAGCACGAGAAAGGATGGATATTCGAATAGATTACATTATGGTGATAATCAAGAATATCGTGATAAAGAGACTAGTAGGGGAGATGGTAGAGTTGTGACCTTGAGGTCAAGGTTCAAGGCATGAAAACAGCTTCTTGCAATGTAAGACAAAGCTGCGTATGATTGATCGTTTGAGGTTCGCCCTTTTCCCTGACCCTGCATATGCTGTAGCTTCGTGCACTGGGCTGTCTTTTTCCTTTTTTCAATATACGATATAGAGACTAGAGCAGAGACTGTAGGGCTGTCAAAGAGGGGACTCTCTTGTACGAGGTGGGGGGTTTGAGTTGCAGTTTGGGTGTGGTAATCCACGAAAACAGCAGACTGTAGGGCTTAAGGTGTAAATCTGTTGGAAAACATTTAAGTTTTGACCTTGGCAGAATTGCCATCATGTTGAGTCTGCAAAGTAAAAAGGTGAAGATGAGATGAGAAAATGGCTTGAGTGAATTGCTGCTGTTGACCAGATATACTGTAGACTTGGATAGACTAACAGTAGTAGAAAGCAGATAGTAGTTTTCACTTGATGGAAAGTTGAGGAACAATCATCACCAAAGCACGTTAAGTTATGATTCCGTTTGGCAGCACCAAAAGTTAAACACTTAGAAGCACATGGTCCAAGTAACTTGCTCTAGCGAAAGCAAAGAAATGAAATGATGCCAGAAAAGTAGAATTTGTTTCAAACAGTTCCTGATAATTAATATCATTAGACATCAAAATGAAGTCATGATACTTTGAGAAATGCCAAAAAAAAAGTAGATTAAAGTCGTGAGAAAAGATTAAAAAAATTTAGAAATAAATGAAGCCATGATACTTAATAGAGGACGATGGAAGAATAAGATTCATATAGCCAACCTCAGGGTAAGGTCTTGAATATGACGACGACGCTGATCAAAATGAAAAAATTGCTGGTTATATAATCTCTGGGAACTGACAGAAAGAATCACACTATATTTGATATTGTCGAGATATGAAATGTACATCACCATACGTGGTCATATCTGTAGGGATCCTGGTGGCATTGAAATGAATCACTAGAATTCTGTGGGGATCATGGTAGTTCTCCGCAGTCACAAAAACTCTATCATA
Source organism: Warburgia ugandensis (assembly GCA_035236585.1). NCBI lineage: Eukaryota > Viridiplantae > Streptophyta > Magnoliopsida > Canellales > Canellaceae > Warburgia > Warburgia ugandensis. Next base: position 36,082,164 of record CP141139.1, read on the forward strand.
GACTCGCAGATACCTGTGACAATGTGCTTGATCATCATAGTTATACATAATTCTGTGTTATCTCTGTTGATCTGTCTCTGCCTTTAACTAGAATTTCAAACAGTGGACAATACTTGGCAACAAATAAAAAATGGATAATACCATTTTATTGTGCTAATGTCCTCACCGTGCAGGTTCACTAGACTATTTTCTCTTCCAACAACCCTCACAGATCCACAGGCCCCGTTCCATGTTATTCTTCCTGCATTTCTTCTCCTTGAAAGTTCAATGTATTCATCCCAAGTAAACATGTTTCTCCAACAAACAGCTACACCAACATGCATGAGAACTTGCTGCGTGATGTTACATCAAAATCTTTGATCCTTACAAGTGAACTCTCATCCTAGATGCAGATTAGTTAACCAAGTAAACTAAATGGCAGAGAAAGAATGCTAAAACTGTTGAGTTGCATTCTGGGTTTTTTACAGAATGAATTTTGCAATTTGTATGGGATAAAAATACAGAATGATTGCTTTGACAACAATATTTACAGATGTGAAAAGCAGAGAAATCATGGAGCACATATCGATAGCAGCTATTATGCATTCTGACATAAGCATTGTCATCGCTTAAACATGGGAGAGTAACGTGGAGAAGAGGACCGGGATACATCTCATACTCTGGAGTTGCAAATGTTACGAAAATTAGCCCAAGCCTTCCTACAATTCTAGTTACTACAACTGAAAAAGATTCTTGAAGCAGTAGGTACCATTAAGGAACCAGTCAGTGAGGACGAGGGAGAATGAAGCCAAGCCAATGAAGAACGTCCAGCCACCGAATATAAGCCCTCAGAAAAGCACTATAACAAATGTAGGAATGATCTCACAGTAGCTGCTTTGTTCACCCAATGACCAAAAGGGCAGCCCGGTGCATGAAGCTCCCGTGTATGCAGCAGGGTCTGGGAAGGGGCAGACCACAAGGGTCAATGGTATGCAATCTTACCTTGCATTTTGCAAGAGGCTGTTTCCAAACCTTGAACCCATGACCTCAAGATCACACGACGACAACTCTACCGTTGCGCCAAGGCTTCTTGTTCACCCAATGATCCTTGAGGAAAATCAGAGTTGCCAAGTTCACCACATTCCAGTGGCCATGCCCACCATAAGATAACCTATTCAGACTATTTGCAACAAAAGAATGGAAGTGCATGTCAGGAGATTGTAAGATCTATGTTGGAACTCCTGTGTGCTTTTCTACAGTGCATCATCCCAAGTCATCTCCTTTCCGGGTTCACTCTGCCCATAAGTGCCCCGAGTTGAAAGCCCATCAAGCAAGGAGTAGAACAGCACTGCAACATGACAAAATAAAACTTAGAAATCACCATAATCAAGAGCTAGGTAAAAAACTCACCGCAGACAATAGTCATCCATTCTCTTTATTTATTTGGATGTAGCGTGCCACTGCTTCACACTATGCAGCACTAAACCTAGCTCTTTTTGGGTCAATTTGGCAATCTGGCAAGATGTTCTTGAATATGAACTCATTATCAGTGTCCTCTCTCGATTCCATTATCCAAAACTTCTCTAAGCTTATCTAACTTCGCATAATCAATGCTGCCAGAAATCTTAATGATTAACACAACGGTAAAAGTTGTCGTCATGTGACTTTGAGGTCACGGGTTCAAGGCGTGGAAACAGCCTCTTGCAAAAATGCAAGGTAAGGCTGCATACTATAGGCCCTTGTGGTCCGCCCCTTCCCCAGACCCCGCATAGGCGGGAGCTTTCCTGCACCAGGGCTGCCCTTTTTTATGACCCAAAGGACAGTTTCGTGGTACTAATTCCCCATGTTAGTCTGAAGTCTGAACAACATATGATGAAAGCATGACAGGCTTGTAAACTTGTTCAAAGATATATTGAAATCATAAGAAAAAGTTCCAGTCGCTATAGCAGTCTAAAACTCTAAATATCAAGCAGTCACTAGTTTTTCTTTTAAGTTCCCCTTTTTTATTGTTGGTGCTGCTTAGAAGATGGGAAAGTATAGTTTGACTGGAAAGGGGACTGAACATTGTTTCATCCTTCTTCAACAGGATTTCATTAGAAGGAAATTATTAGAGTGAGATTGAATATGCCACACGAGATGTAACTCTATTTAGAGTTTTGCTGCAATTGAAAAACAAGAAAGATTCAGCAAATCATCCAATATAAGAGAACTTGCTGATAGAAAATTTAAAAACTCTACTAGATAACAAACACTGTTTTAAATAGAAGGCCACCCAACCACATCAAATCTTGATATAAAGTCCTAACTTCTAACTAAACAAATCCAAATCAAAGGAAGCTAATCTCTACTTGTTTGGTCACACTTACTTTTTCTGTTTTTCAGCAGGTACTTTCAGATTTGAATTTTAAATTGGGTGACCTTTCTAGCTGGGAGAATTCCAGTATAACCTTGGATCTTTCTTGCATGAGATTTGAGGTTTTTCTTCCACTGGACAAAGCAATGCTTTTGCTTGCCTCTAGGGGACCGCCAAAATACTAGACTCAAAAAATTGCATCCAAAAATCAAGATTTACTGAATAGATTCATCACTTGAGGTTTCATGTTGACTCCATTCTGGCTGACTGCTATCTATCCAAAGGAAAGTTTATGGAACTTAACTTCTTGTGGATCTTACTAAGAAGCTTCGAGGTTTTTCCTGGAATGAAACAAATTGCTTGGTTTTTTCCTGCAACAACCCCCAGATGAAAACAATATTCTGTTGCACAATGGTTGAGGAACTTCTGAGAGAAATCTCTAATTAGCACATTTTACAAACCAAATTCTGATGAGAAAAGAGTGTTAGAATACTTTTGTCTGAACGGAATTAAAATTAAACATGGAATCCAAAAGTAAATCGACAGAATTAAATATGGAATCCCGAGAGGAAATCATAATATAAAGGATTGTAATCAGCATTATCATGGAAATGGTTGAAGATGATGAACACTTACCAGACTTCCTGCTATCCATGTGCCAGCACAACCATTGATTATGCACCTTGTACAATAAAAATAAACTGGCATGCTTTGGTGTTTCCGTAGTTTCTACCAGCACATTTATACAAACGTTCATTAATTCTTTCCAATTTGGACAGATTCCAAGAGAAAGTGATTGTTATTGGGCTGCAATAACTTGTTTGCAGGAGCCCATTGATGAAGTTTCAAATGCACATAATATAATTTAAAGATTTGGTAGTTTTGGAAGTTGGTTTTCTTGATCCCTTAAGCAGCATCACATACCTCTTATATTTTGAATGGTCCCTTATACCAAACTTCTCTAGCAGAAGTAAGCACTTTAATTCATTCATCATCATCATCATCAAGACCTTATCCCAATTATGGGGTCGGCCACATGAATCTTATTCCTCCATTCCTCTCTATTAGGTACCATGGCTTCATTTAGTCCCAAAGTTTTTAAATCTTTCCTCACCACTTCTATCCACGTTCTTTTGGGCCTTCCCCTGCCCTTTTAAAACCTTCTACTTGCATTGCTTCACTCCTTCTAACCAGTGCCGTTTTTAGTCTCCTTTAGCCATGTCCAAACCATCTAAGTCTAGTCTCCCTTATCTTGTTACCTATTGGTGTTACCCCTAGATTTCCTCTAATATTTTCATTCCTAATTCTATCCTTTCTTGTCTTACCACTCATCTATCTCAACATCCTCATTTCTGCGATGCTCATCCTATGGGCATGATGTTCCTTAACTGCCCAACACTCTGATCCATAGAGCATGGCCAGTCTTATGGCCATCCCATAAAATTTTCCTTTTAGTTTAAGCGTCACTTGCCAGTCACACAAAACTCCAGATGCATATCTTCATTTGTTCCAACCCGCTTGAATTCTCTGGGTAACCTTCTCTCAATCTCTCCACTCTCATGAATCATTGATCCTAAGTACCAAAAGTGGTCTTTTATAGGGATTTCTTGGTTATCAATCTTGATTGGTGTTCCACTCCTACTCTCCTTGCTACAATTGCATTCCATATATTCTATCTTAGTTTTGCTGATTTTAAACCCTTTAGATTCTAATGCTTCTCTCCATAACTCTAGCTTTGTGTTTACACCCTCCCATATCTCTTCAATTAAAACTATATCATTTGCAAATAGCATGCACTAGGGAATCTATTCGTGCAGATGTTTTGTTAACTCATCTATAACCAACATGAAAAGGTATGGACTCAATGCTGATCCTTGGTCCAATCCTATAGTGACAGGAAAATCACTGATCTAGCCACTAGCGGTCTTAACATTTATTACCGCGCTCTCATACATATCTTTGATTATGTCTATATACCCCTGCGAAACCCCTTTCTCGCTCAACACCCTTCATATTAACTCTCTAGGGACTCTATCATAAGCTTTCTCTAAGTCAATAAAGACCATGTGGAGGTCTTTCCTCCTCTCCCTATATTTCTCTACCAATTATCTTAGTAAGAAAATAGCTTCCATTGTAGACCTCCTGACATGAAACCAAACTGATTTTCTAATACACTTGTCTCATGTCGTAGCCTCTTCTCAATCACTCTTTCAAAAAGTTTCATAGTGTGGCCCATAAGTTTGATTCATTGATAGTTAGTGCAGCTCTGTATGTCTCATTTATTCTTATAAATTGGTACAATAGAGCTTTTCCTCCACTCATCCGGCATTTTCTTTGATTTTATAATCTTGTTAAACAACTTGGTCAACCAAACTATCCCAATATCTCCCATATGCTTCCAAATCTCTATTGGTATACCATCGAGCCCCATGGCCTTTTTTTATTTCATCTTTTTCAAGGCCTCTTTCGCTTCAGGTATTCTAATCCTACCTTCATATCTATAACATCCAATGTTATTTAGGTTTATAGTATTTTTAATATCTATATTCTCAGAGCCATTGTCATTTAACAATTTTTGAAAGTATGTCTCCCACCTTTGTTTAATCTCATTATCTTTGACTAATACAGTTTGATCATCACTCCTAATGCACCTAACATTATCTAAGTCCTTACCCTTCTGTTCTCTTACTTTTGCAAGTTTAAACACATCTTTCTCACCTTCTCTCGTTCCTAGTATATTATATAGCTTATCATATGCCTTAAATTTAACCTCACTTACTATTCTCTTAGCAACCTTTTTAACATTCTTATATTGTTCATAGTTTTCATTATTTTTAGTCTTCTACCATGCTTTACAACACATCCGTTTTTCTTTAATAACTTTTTGCAATGTTTCACTCCACCACCATGTTTCCTTTACTAATTGTCTTTTACATTTAGATACTCCTAAGACATCTTTTGCCACTTTCTTAATGGACTCAGCAACATTAATTCACATGGTATTTACTTCTATTTCATAGTTCCAGTTTTGAATGAGGTTATTTTCTCTCCTTTTAAGTTCCACCACTTAGTTTTTGGATACCTATTAAGTTCATTTCTTTTCCTTCATCTTTTGATATGGATATCCATAACAATTAACCTATATTGTGAGGTTAAACTCTCACGAGCTATCACCTTACAATCCTTACACATTGATCATTCAGTATTTCTAAATAGAAAGAAGTCTATTTGGCTTTTATGAAGTCCACTTTTAAAGGTTATTAAGTGTTCATCCCTCTTCTTAAAGAGTGTATTTGCAATGGCTAGGTTATATGACAAAGCAAAATTGAGGATAGTTTCCCCCATCTCATTTCGTTCACCTATACCATACCCTCCATGTATTCTATCATATCCTTCCTTTTCTTTTCCTACATGGCCATTTAAGTCTGCTCCTATAAATATCCCCTCAGTGTTGGGAATTTCTTGCATGACTCTCTCCATATCTTCCCAAAACTGTCTCTTGATTATATCTTCTAACCCTACTTGTAGTGCGTATGCACTTATAACATTTATGATCTGCTCTCTTAGAACAAGTTTTATTATTATAATTCTATCACTAATTCTTTTAACTTCCACAACTTTATCCTTTAATTCTTTATCTACTATTATTCCTACGTCATTTCTATTATTATCCTTTCCTACATACCATAATTTATACCCATCGATTTCTCTGGCTTTAGCCCCTTTCCACTTGATTTCTTGGATACAAGCGATGTTGACTCTCCTACGTTTCATGGTGTCTACTAACTCCAAACTCTTACCTGTCAATGTTCCTATATTCCATGTGGCAATACGAATCTTGTGCTCTGGAGATATCCTATTTACTAATGCCCTTCTCAATCTCCATAGCATAAACCCATGTCCACTTGTCACTGCACCTAGGTTCTGATGCAGTGCATTGCTTCCGAGGGGACGCTCTAGCAGCCCTTACACATTTTTCACTACACCCGGGATCCGATGTAGCACGTTGCTTCTGGGGGAACGCCCTAGCATCCCTTGCCCATTTTTCACTACACCCGGGATCCGATACAGCACGTCGCTTATGGGGAACGCCCTAGCTTTCATGGCATATTAGGGTTGCCACAGTTTTAAAAAGCTGAAGATGATTTTCAATTCTTCCTTACAAGCAGGAAAGAAATAACAAAATCATATTCAACTTCTCCCTTGTCGGCTGACACCTGACACAAGGGTTACCATATTTTAAAAAGCTAGAGATGATTTTCATTTCTTCCTTGCAAACTAATATGCAAATGCATATTCATTTGCAAGGAGGAAATAAATAACAAAATCATCTCCAACTTCTCCCTTGCATGCTGGCACCTGACACAAGACCCTCCTCCTTTTTCATCCAGGCTTAGGACCAGAATTGGCGGAGTTAAGCACTTTGATTCATTCATGGCTAAATTATTCTGCCACAACATAGGCTCTAATGATTTTTGGCTATATACAAGAAGATTTGATACACATCTAGGAATGTTAATAGAGTTTATATTTTCTTTCCCTACATCATTTCTGTTTTAATAAATTTTTTGCGTCTTTTCCCTACTATAAGTGAAGATCTATGTAACTTTTGTTTCTTACTATGTGTCATTTCATTTTGACTGGTAGCATGAGTTTCTATTAGTAGAAACAACCCAATAGAGGCTCTAAGAAAAGAAACTATCTACAAGAACAGGCCAAGTATGAAGAAAGACTAATCCTCTACTGGGAATTATTCGGTCAATAGTGAAGCATTCTTCTACATGATAACTGGTCAACCTAGACATTCATATCTCATATTAACGTCGTTGCATGTCAATTGGAGAACCATCACAAATCTAATGCTTCCTAAAGCTACTCTCAACCAGAATTCATCAATTTGATTACTCTATTTGAATAGGCATTGTCATTAATATGGGCATCATAATCCCAGCTCCATCATTGGTGCTCCTGCTTGAGTGACGCTTTTACGAAGTGGCTGCAATCCTACAGATTCTGGATTTCTAATGCTTGAACCATGGAAATCAAACTTACTCCCACGTCACTGAAAGAGGAAGGGGGTGTGTTCCTGTTTGCAAACAAGGTCATACTTTTAGTCCTCTACAGAAGTTAGACCATAATTTTTCAAAATTCTATAGCAACTCCTCTAGAAATCTTCAATGACAGTGCCATTCCACCATGCTATTAACACAATTTGCTATACCTCCCATGTGGTTCAGCATGTAGCTGCAAAGGTTGAATTTTGTAACTCTTATTGTACAACACCATATTAACAATAACCATGTTTCAGAGAGTCTATTAAACTCAGCATGACCCAGTTGCAAGCAAACAAAGGAAATGTATAGCTCTCTGTTGTAGTGTTGTTACGCAATGGATCACCTATTAGAAAGCTGTGATATATTGACGTGCAAGAGAAATGAGAGGAAAAGTTGGAAAAGACAGGTAGAGAAAATAGAAAAGGCAATGATGTGAAGGGTCAAAGTCCACTTGCAATTAGAGTTCCAGGAATAGAAGAGCAGCGTAGTTAATAAAAAAGCATTATTTCTATCCCTTCCTTTGAGTTAAGGTGTTTCAAAACAACTTTTAGTGTCTCAAGTCTTAATCAAAATAGAAACGATGTCCTTCTATGGGTTCTTATGTTAAGACGTATGATATAAGATCATGGCCTGAGACATTCCAGTGTAAACTTCACCACTTTTTAGTTTTCAATCTGTCTCTAATAAAATCATAGTCCATTGTGCGTGCGTGTGTGTGTGTGTTTTTTTTTTCTTTTGCTAAAGGACAATATCATCATCCTCGTCATCAAGACCTTATCCCGATTAGGGGTTGACCAAATGAATCTTGTTCCTCCATTCCCCTCTATTAAGTAACATGGCTTTATTTAGTCCCATAGTTTTAAAATCTTTTCTCATCAGTTCTATCCACATTCTTTTGGGCCTTCCCGTTGTCCTTTTAGAACCTTCAACTTGCATTACCTTACTCCTTCTAACCGTTGCTGTTTTAAGTCTCCAATGGACATGTCCAGACCATCTAAATCTATTCTCCCTCATCATGTTACCTATTGGTGCTACTTCTAAGTTTCCTCTAGTATTTTCATTCCTATTTCTATCCTTTTTTGTCTTGTCACTCATCCATCTCAACATCCTCATTTCGACTACGTTCATCTTATATACATGATATTCATTAACTGCCCAACACTCTGATCTATAGAGTATGGCCGGCCTTATAGCCATCCTATAGAATTTTTCTTTCAGTTTAAATAGCACCTGCAAATCACACAAAACTCCAGAAACGCATTTTCATTTGTTCCTACCCACTTAACCAAAAATAAAAATGCTTATATAACATGAATTGACATGGTCTTGGCAAGTCATCACGTATTTGAGATTGTTTTCAAGTCCCAGAGCTAAAAAGCAGCCCAACTAAAAAGCTCTATATTTATTTCTCCAAACAATGACTCCAGGTGATTTAACTCAGTCAAGAATAAGAAGGCGAGTTAAAATTGGGCCAAGGCAATGACTCCAGGGGATTTAACTTGTTTTCCAGTTGAAATCGCCAAAAATCGATAATCCGTCAGAAGGGGCCTCTGTGATCAAATTTAAAACAGGGGGGTTAGTTGTGGACAAAATAAAGTCCAAGGGCTACTTACGAAGTATTTCAAACCGTAGGGGCTCATCGCGGATCGCAAACCAACGATCCCGCCTACACAGGACCGTCCTCTTATCGGCGGGACCCACGCAAACTCGGGCCAATTTTTATCTTTCCGAACCTTGTTCTTCGGCTTCTTCCTCTCGCTGTGTGCCGAACCCGATTTTGCAGAACCAGTGATGAACGGCTGTTCTCCTCTGACAAGATGTATGGATTCTCAGCCATTGATGGCTTCGTAGAAGGTATTTCTCTCTCTCTCTCTCTCTCTCTCTCTCTCTCTCTCTCTCTCTCTCTCTCTCTCTCTCTCTCCATAAACTGAAAGCAGTCTCAATTTCATTTATTGGGGTTATTTTCTTATTTCTGGTTTATATAATGGGCAGTTAACGAATGCGTTGGAGATATGATAAAGTACCTGGCAAACGAGCCCTCAGTAGGGCTTTACTTTGTGCAGCAACACACTCAAAATGCTGTCCCTAATTTGGTTAATATTAAGGTATATTTTGAATCTTTTTATTGATTATATCTTCTCGAGTTTGCTCTCGTCTCTTCTTTTATGGCATTTTTGTTGGATGATTTTTTCGTTTTAGTGTTGCAGCAGCAATTTATATATCGACCCATTGGATCTAACATAATGCCATCTCAATTATTCTGCCATTCTCCATAAACCCATTGGATCCAACATAATGCCATCTCAATTATGCTGCCATTCTCCATAGATCCATATATTGCAGTGAAATTTTTTATGTTATAATTGTCTATTCTCCCCAGACCGACAGTTATATTGTCCACGTAGCTATAGACTATTCCTGGTTTAATTAAGCCTCGTTGCCCATATATGCATGATAGTTGGATTTGTTTACGTCCTTACTTTCCTCTTGGATTTTCTAGTTTGGGAATTAACAGTGCATTGCCCGGTTGGAGTATGTCATGCCCTCCTATCTACCTTTTATTTGTGAAGTCATATTTGTTTTGGCAACTTTGGAATTCAGGAAGGACTATAGAGAACTGTTAATGTGTGCTAACTTCGGATTAAAGCAAGTGAAAACCATATAAGCAGTATACTGCGCACTAGTTGCTTCTGTTCCCACGAAGCTCACTGAGCCAACCTTTGAATGGTTTCATCAGGACAGAGAGGACTTATGTCCTCCATATCTTATGTTCTCCATGTCTTATGGACGCATAACCACTTGTAGCTTAATGAGTTGAGTGATGAATGACAAATTCATAGGCTTCCCTACACATGAAGCACATGTGCACGAGTGTGGATGTCTCTATATTGTAGTTATTGCTGCCATTCAATAGAGGCCTCCATTTTAGTTTGTCATTGGAGCATCCCAAAACCTTTTCAAAAGCTGGCCATCCTTAAACCAAAATGACAACCTGAAGGAAGAGCTGACCAAGAACAATCTTTGACTATTTCATCACCAAATCATGGCATCTGTTCATGATCCAGAGTAAAAATGTATACTAAATAACACCTCATCCGGCATTATACATTTGATCTTTTCATAATTTTATCAAACATAGGGAGAATTATAGTTAGATTTCTCCTAAGAAACGGAAATCTAAGATTCAGCTAGACCTAGTCCTAGCTCTCACAATGACGTTACTCAATGAAGAATCATATTCTGCCTCCTCCCAACCATTTTACATCAATCTTGGAACTATTTTTCTTCCCAAACTCATATGTGATTGTGCAAATTTTACCACCAGCACTAGTCATTCCTTCTAACAACTATCTGAAGAGCCCAACTCAACTGCACAACCTCATATTATCTACTCTCGCTTTTGGCATGACAAAATTTTCAGTTTTCCAGTTCCACAGCCATGCTATGCGAATATCCAGATTCTCATTTTAGTGTTTCCTATAGCACTTGCATACTGCCTTTACTTTCTCTTTACCTCTTTCATATTTGATCAACTGATAATATGATTCATTTTGCAATCCTCCACAACACCAGATCCAAGTATAGGACTCTTGATAAAGTCCTAACTCCTATAAAGACAAGTCCTGTTCTGCTTGACCAATTCTCAATCCATTTATCGTACTCTCCCCATGTTCCTCCTCATTATGAAATGCCTCAAAATATCTTAGTTTAAATCATAAGTGCCTGTCCACCTATAGCTTCTTTACAAAACATTGATGGGTCATTGACAAAATTAGTTGCTGAACAACAAAGGTGTTAGACTTTCCCACCTCCATGACCACAAATAGGTCAAATATTTATCTGCTATTTCGAGTGTTCTCCTTAGTAACTAACATTTCTTAAATGACAAAGCCTTAACTGTTGGGAAAGGGGAGGGTCTTTATCTCCTAATCGACACCCAAATTCTAGCAAAATCTAGTGAGGCAATTCCATTTGTCCACTTACTCCACCTAACCGTTAAAAACATGCTTTGAGAAGGCACTTAAACTAGGTTGGCTATTATTTAGTATATCAACTTAAAAGCTCTTCCAATTTCTTAAGACCAAACTGTCATTGTTGAGGATTTTCTCTCACCGAAGCATCTTTTAATGGAAAAAGGTGTCCTTTCTCTGTCCAGGATTGAAGTGATAATGGTGGCACTTGCTATCCCTGGGGTCTTTCCATATGTCAGAAGGACTTGGAATTCCTGCCTCTCTTCAAGTTTGGCACTCTTGATTTTTATCTCCATCTGATTCATCCAGTCTGAAGATACCATCAAAGTCGTAAATTCTTTCTCTTTCTATATGTCTACCTCCATACAGGCTAGTATTTTTGGTGTAGACTATATTGTTAATAATACGAAGAGAATGTGTATTGGTTTCGGTCTTCTTGTTGAACTTTTGCCAAAACACGTCTTCCATCCTGGCTTTAATTTTGAATCACTTAATTAAATCCGCAGCCACCCTTCTCGTTTGACTTTTGAAACCCACTTCATTGGGATCCTGGATCTAGCTTGTTTTCCTTTATATTTCCATTGTAATGAATATGAAATCTAGCCCAAGGGATGAGGTGGCCTATCATTCCATACATCTAGCGACATTGGGAGTCCCTACTGATCCATGTTGCTAAGTGTGAGACAATGGTGACGAACTTCATTTTACTTGCAAAGCAATGCTTTTTCTTTGTTGCTGCCATGATTCTAGGATTTGCTTTCTGATCACATAACATAGAATTTAACTTACTTAACTTTTTTGTGTTTTGACGGAGATCTTCAGTTATTTAGTGATGTTAGGATTCCTTGTTGATCCACATTCCCTACTGCAGGAAACTGGTGATGACCACCACCTTGACTTGCAAAGCAATGCTCTTTCCCTTTTTGATTTTGGGTGCCATGGTTCCCTGGACTTGTGGAACTGAGGGTCTATCCTATTTTCGGAAATGATTCTAGTCTTGCTAGGTGGTGTAGAGGATTTACAATTGATTATGACTCACAAGTTCTGTGGGCTTTATTCTTTACTCAGCTGAGTTTGCATTTTTCTATATGATGTGATGTTGGAGCTAAGTGCAAAGACCTAAAGATATCATTTGATGAAAGTGGAAAACAATGAAGATCATAGATTATTCTTCATTTGTTTCTTTGTTATATGGTTACTAGTTCATGGAGTGTTTGATGCCCGCTTCATGTACATTTTATCCTTTCATCCCATCCAACTGCTGCACTCAAGGAAAGAGATCTATGTTATAGGCTGTAAGTTAGCAGCTGTAAATAATCCCTTTGGAAATGATACTTCAACCTTGTTTGTTAATCCCCAAAACTGCAAATTTCAATGCCCTTTTAAGTCCGAGGATCTGAAACTTGGTCTGTAGCCAGCAGAAACAGTCTGCTACTGGTGATGCTGTAGTCTTTGCTTGGAGTTCTAGTAGTAGAAATCTTGATCTTCTCTTTGAAGGACGCAGGGTAAGCTTTGTTAAGAAAATAAAAAGGGAAAAACATGTTAGAAACAGAGGCATAAATTGCCTATTGACCAAGACAGCCCTCCAGCCCCTTTGCAGTAAATCACCAGTAGCATTAGCCTCTCTCAAGCATAATAAGAATGTATCTCTGCCCCTCTGAAAACAGACAATCTCCTTCATGTATCTCAAATGCCAAGGACAGCTACACATGATTGAAATGATGAGTGGATTAGTCATTATAAGACCCAATATCCCCATCATTTATTCTCTTACTATCTGTTGATGTTTTCCGCAAGTGCACGGGCTATTGTAATATAGCTATGCAAATACGGGTCGAACCCACAGGGACTCGCTTTTATTGGAGTTTTTAATAAAATTTAATTATTTGAAATTTGATGAGAAGAACAAAACTAGCATAATTATTCAGCTTTGTTCAATTGATGTACTTTAAATAACTTTCAATTCCAGAGAACAACATAAAAGTAATCAAAACATCTCTGAATCACACTGTCCGTGGATGGCATTGTCCCTGGATAACACTGTCAAAAGATGGATAAAATAAAGCTTAAATAGAACAGGGACACAGATGTAAATAAAATGGGGATACATATGTCATTAAACAGGGGACGCAGATGTCATTAATGGAATTGAATAGAATTGTCATTTCATTTAAAGATGAAGGGCAAAACTGTCATTCTGTTCAAACTCTGGTTTTTAACAAAAAACCTGGAAAACCCAACGAAATGGATGGCCTGTGGAGAAGATGGATTCGAAGGAGAAAGGGAAAAAAGGGCAGCAACTCGGGAGGACACCCAGTTCGGGTTTCCTTCTCCGAGATGTCCGGAGTAGATGGGATGGCCGGCCGGAGTAGATGTCTAGCCCGTCGGGAGCAAAGTCGGACTTGATCTGGACTGGGTTTGTTCCTGGCCGGTGAAATCTGGTAGCAGATGCACCTGGCCGTCGTCTGCTTGGAGATGGGCGTGTCTGGCCGTCGTTTGGTGCGCTGGGTGCTTGTCCTTGAAGTGGCAAATAGGAGATGGGTGAAGGGCAGATGGGAGAGCTCTGGGCCGGTGGAGAGATGAGTGAGAGAGAGAGATGGAGACTGGAGCAGTGCTGGACAAGGGAAACGAAATGGGAAAGACCAGTGGAAAGAAGGAAAAAAAAAGGGAGACGACGTCCAGGCTTCTGGGCGTCGTCTGGTTCTGACTTGGAGAAAAGAAGGGAAGGTGCGGTGAACTGGAGGAGATTTGGGCAGAAGAAGAGATGCGGTGAAGAATGGAAGCAGAGGTGCGATGGATCTAGGGCTGAAGAAGAAGATACTAGAGAGAGAGTGGTGCGGCAGTGGAGGCTGGGTGTGATGGAGCGTGGGGTGATCTGTGAAGCAAAAGAGAAGATGGGAAATTATAGTGGTGCGTTGATCAAAAACAAAAGAAGAGAAATAGTGTGTTGTGCATGAGATGTGAGGGAAAGAGAATGGTGAGGTTTTGAGAAAAGTAACGTGAGAGAGCTGTGGAAGATGTGGTAAAAAAAACTAGAAACAATGAAGGTGCGGTTGAATGGAAACAAAGTGAAAGAACAAAGCTAAGAGAAAAATAATAATAATCCCCCCCCTCTCTCCACATGGCTCCTATTTATAAACTGCTCTTCTCCTTTTCTTCCTCAAACTCTATCCTTAAAGAGTTAGACTCATGTTTGGAAACTTTCTTCTCCTCCAATTAGAACTCCATCCCTTTTAGGAATCCTCATCCTTTTACAACTCCTCTTCCAACTAGAACTCTTCCAATTAGGACTCCTTGTTGATTAGGACTCTTGCCTTTTTGATCTGCACCGTTGATCATAGAGCTGAGCCATCCAACCTTCCTTCAGTTGATCTGTAAAATAAAAGACTAAATTAGAATAATCAAACCGTACATTAATCCTTTAATAAGCTCGAATGATCATCTAACCATTGATTAAGGTCTATATGGTTAATCAAGCTAAAATTTGAGATTTGGACGATAGATGATCTAATTGAATGCTAAACTAGGGGTCTTTTAGCCAAAATTAAGCAATTAACACACCCCCCAACCAGCATTTTACTAGTCCCTAACAAAACATGCTGACAACTATTTTATACAAAACTGGTATAAGGTGCCACTTTCGTAGGTACTCACGATTGTATTTAGCATATGCAACAAGCCCTTGAACCTCTAGATTACCCCTAGTGGACGAGTTATGCCTCGTGAGGGTTTACAGTGAATATACCCACAAAATTCAATAAAGGCGGGTTCCCTATTTTATCTAAGAGAATCCTCATTCATTAGCAAATTGACTAGTTTTTCACAACTTAATGAGGAGGATTTGACAATTTTACACATCATACACATATTAAAGACATTTTATTTGAGCTATTTCTCAGAGTGCATATGTGTGTGTACAGTCGCATAAATCTTGACTTCTAATTGGATATGCTTACATTCCATTGGAAATATGCCTTGACCTCAAATCCTCACAAGTATACGCTCAGAAATAACTCTCAAATAAGGGTTTTAACATATTCCTCTCATTATGTGACCGAATCTAACAAACTGATGGTTCACATAATTCTTTTTAATGCTCATGAGACAAAGGAAAGTGATCCCTAGGAGTGGATGTTAACATCAAGAATATGAGGGGTCTTTCACCTTAATTCTTTCTTTTTATCTCCTCTTTAAGGCTATGTCCACCTAAGATCAATAGGTCTTTAACTAGGACGAAATGTAGGCTTAGGACAGGTTTAGAAAAGAGAGGTATAAAGATTTCAAAGGTTCAAAATTGAGTAGATGCCTTCAATGAATATCTGATAGGACAACTTTTCTTTTGGGTTTGTTCTTGAAGTGAATTTCTCCTTCAGACTTTGGTTTTTCTTTTCTTTTCTTTTTTTCTTTTTTCTTTGGAAGAAAGACATTTAATTCTTTTTCTCACTTCTTTGACTTTTTGTCCTATTTTTGAATATTTTTTTTTTTTCTACTCTACTCATTTTGAAGATGGGTAATGGTTATTTATTTTAATGGGTTATTCTGGGTGAAGGTGAATAGGTTTAAGAAAGAAAAGGCTTAATAGCAGGCTCAAAAGGTTAACTAGTGGTATATTATATTGGGTATGTTTTATGTCTCTGAGCTGAGCAAGGATGGCTTATATCATTTCCTAGGTTTCTTAAAGCCTATCAAATTCAATAAATTTTTGGAATTAAAGCTATTACTCCTCTTTATTCTTGATGGTTAACCAAACAAGGATAACAGGATCACACTAATATATGTACGCTAAAGAAATCAGGGAATTACTTATAACTCTCTAAAAGAAGATAGTCTCAAGTCTCACTAGGTTATAGGTCTCCACTGATTTTCCTCAGGGTCTCTAAGTCATACCTCTATATTAGTCTTGATTATGTGCTGTGTGTAAATGGTTTTTGAGAAGTAGCTTTCATAAAATGCTTTAACTCATGAATGACATGCAAAACTAATCATATGCATTCCCATTAAGAGATGAAAATAGTATATTTACTAAATCTTGAACATTCAATTCTCATCACAGTAAGGGAATTCTACTTTAAAAACTTTTTGTTTTTTCAAAAAATTTCAATTTTTTGTTTTTTCAAAAAAACTCAAAAATCTCTAGTGCATCTACACCCCCCAACCTGAATGAAGCATTGCCCTAATGTTTGAAAACATAGAATTCTATATGAAAGTTGAGAAATGTAAACTCTAAACCCTTGGGTTGCCTCCCAAAAAGCGCTAAGTTTAATGTCTTCAGCCAGACGTAATGATGAGTGCAATGATTATATGTTGTAAGGCTCCTGGAGTGGTACTTTAAGGTGGATCATGATACTCAGGTACCTGTAAAAGTGTCTCATCAATTTCAAGATCAAGCAGTTCAAGGAAAGGTTTTCACCTTTGACCATTGACCTTTTGGATGTCTCCATCCTTTTCAATCTCGATGGCCCCATGAGGATAGATTGTGTGTATTATATATGGTCCAGTCCATCGAGATCGAAGTTTTCCTAGGAACAAATGCAATCTAGAATTATACAGTAAGACCTTTTGACCTGGTGTGAAGGATTTTCGTAGAATGTTTCTATCATGTATAGCCTTCATTCGGTCTTTGGACACACGTGCAGACTCATATGCATCTTTCCTCAATTCCTCCAACTCATTGAGTTGGAGTTTTCTGTGGGTTCCAGCAGAATCTAAGTCAAAATTTAGCTTTTTGACTGCCCAATATGCCTTGTACTCTAATTCTACTGGTAAGTGGCAAGCCTTTCCATAGACCAAGCGGTAAGGTGACATTCCTATAGGGGTTTTATATGCTGTACGATAAGCCCATAAAGCGTTAATAAGTCTCAGAGACCAGTCTTTCCTATTTGTATTGACTGTCTTTTCTAGAATTCGCTTTATTTCCCTATTGGATACCTCTACTTGACCACTAGTCTGAGGATGGTATGGGGTAGCTATCCTATGGTTAACACCATACTTTTTCATTAAATTCTCAAACACCTTATTACAAAAGTGTTTTCCCCCATCACTTATTATGGCTCTTGGAGTACCAAACCTTGCAAAAAGATTCTCTTAAAAACTTTACCACAACCTCGTGGTCATTGGTTTTGCATGGTATAGCCTCCACCCACGTGGACACATAGTCCACTCCCACTAGGATGTACAAATTTCCAAAAGAATTAAGAAAAGGTCCCATAAAATCTATGCCCCAAACATCAAAAGGTTCTATGACAAGGATTGGGTTTAAGGGCATTATATGTCTTCTTCCTAAACTTCCTAACCTTTGACACCGTGCACATGCTTTGCAGTAAGCATGGGCATCCTTAAATATGGTAGGCCAATAAAATCCACACTGCAAAATTTTTGCAGCTGTCTTTTTAGAGCTGAAATGGCCCCCACATGCGTGATCATGACAAAAGGAGATGATTTGATTATGTTCACTATTGGGTATGCATCTCCTAATTACTTGGTCAGGACAGTACTTGAATAAGTACTGGTCATCCCAAGTAAAATATCTAACCTCGGTTAAAAATCTCTTTTTATCTTGTGTGGTCCAATGATTAGGCATTTGTCCTGTAACAAGATAATTAACAATATCTCCATACCAAGGTAATTGGGAAACATGCAATAACTGTTCATCTGGGAATGACTCAATATAGGCCCTTGATCGCTAGTGTGCTCCACTACCAATCTAGATAAGTGATTTGCTACGACATTTTTTGAACCTTTCTGGTCTCGAATTTCTAAGTCAAATTCTTGTAGCAGTAGTATCCAACGGATCAACCTAGGTTTGGCATCCTTTTTAGAAAGGAGGTATTTTAAAGCTGCATGATCCGAGTATACTATAACTTTAGACCCTAACAGGTAAGATCTAAACTTATCCAAAGCAAACATGACAGCTAACAACTCTTTCTCAATGGTGGAATAGTTGAGTTGCACATCATTTAGTGTTTTACTAGCATAATATATCACATGGGGAAGTTTATCAATGCGTTGCCCCAAAACAGCTCCAATGGCATAATCCGACGCATCACACATTATTTCAAATGGTGTGTTCCAATTCGGTGGTCGAATAATTGGTGCAGAAGTCAATTCAGCCTTAAGTCGCTCAAATGCCTTCTTACAGTCATCATCAAAGTCAAAAGTGGCCTCCTTTGTAAGTAAATTACAAAGGGGCTTGGCAATTTTGCTAAAATCTTTGATGAATCGCCTGTAAAAGCCAGCATGTCCTAAAAAGGAGCGAATTTCTTTGACCGTCCTTGGTGGAGGAAGGTTGGCTATTAAATCCACTTTTGCCTTATCAACTTCTATCCCATTGGGTGATATTATGTGGCCTAATACTATCCCACTCCGTACCATAAAATGACACTTTTCCCAATTTAAGACCAGATTCTTCTCCTGACACCTTACAAAGACTAACTTCAAGTGGTGCAGGCACTCATCAAATGATGATTCAAATACTGAGAAGTTATCCATGAACACCTCAAGGAATCTTTCTACCATGTCTGAGAAAATGCTCAACATACACCTTTGAAATGTAACTGGAGCGTTACAAAGCCCAAAAGGCATACGTCTATAGGCGAAAGTTCCAAAAGGGCAGGTGAAGGTGGTTTTCTCCTGATCCTCTGGTGCTATAGGAATTTGGTTATAACCGGAATATCCATCTAGAAAACAATAATAGCTATGTCCAGCTAACCTTTCAAGCATTTGGTCAATGAATGATAGAGGAAAATGATCTTTTCTTGTGACCGCGTTCAACTTCCGATAGTCAATACAAACTCTCCACCCAGTGGTCATGCGGGTGGGGACTAGCTCGTTATCCTCATTTTTTACTACCGTGATCCCAGATTTCTTAGGTACAACCTGAACGGGGCTTACCCAAATACTATCAAAGATAGGATATATGACGCCAATGTCTAAGAGTTTTAGGACTTCATCTCTAACCACGTCCTTCATGTGGGGGTTCAGTCGCCTTTGAGTCTCCCTAGAAGGTTTTGCAGTTTCTTCTAGATGTATCCTATGCATGCATAAGGCTGGACTTATCCCTTTTATGTCTGCTATTGTCCACCCTAGAGTAGTTTTATGTTCCTTAAGAACATCTAAAAGCTTACCCTCCTGTTCTTTATCTAACTCTAATGCTATTATCATAGGTAAGGTTTCATCTGGACCTAAATATGAATATTTCAAGTTATCAGGCAAGGGTTTTAGGTCCAGAGACGGTGCATGCTCTATTGAGGGTATGGGGACAGATTTAGACTGTGGGAGTGGTTCCACATAAGGACCCTACTTAGAGGTATCCATGAGTGGTGCAACATCTAAAAGATTGTTTACCTCCTCAATAGACTTGTCTATATCAAATTCTCTATTAAAGTGCATGAGACAAGCCTCTAGTAGGTCTGAGATGGACAATGGTGAATGACTCTCATTAATTAGACTCTCAATTAAGTTGACATCACAGGGATCATCGAGGTATAAATGTTGCTGATCGACATTAAAAATATTAAGCTTAACCTTCATGTTGCCGAATGAGAGTTTCATTACACCATTCCTACAGTTAATAATGGCGTTGGACGTTGCCAAGAATGGATGCCCAAGGATGACTGGGATTTGACTACCAGGGTCTGATACAGGTTGGGTGTCTAGCACGATGAAATCAACATGGTAATAAAACTTATCCACCTGTATCAAGACATCTTCAACCAAACCACGAGGTATCTTGATAGATCTATCAGCTAATTGCAGCATGGTAGTGGTTGGTTTCAACTCACCGAGTTTTAGTTGCTCATAAACAACGTATGGCAACAAATTAACACTAGCCCCTAAGTCAAGAAGTGCCCTGTCTATGACATGATCTCCAATGACACAAGTGATTGTAGGACATCCTGGGTCTCTAAACTTTGGTGGGGTCTTGTGTTGAATCAAAGAGCTCACTTGTTCGGTGAGGAAGGCTTTCTTTTGTACATTAAGCTTTCGCTTCGTTGTGCATAGCTCTTTTAAGAATTTGGCATAGGCCGGGATGTCTTTAATTGCATTGAGCAATGGTATATTGATTTGTACATGTTTAAATACTTCCATTAACTCATCGAAGTTTGATCCCTTCCTAGCTTTATTCAATAATTGGGGAAAAGGAGCCTTAGGCACATATGGTGCCTCCACTATAGGTTCTACAAGGTTGTTCTGTATTTTCTCTTTTTCCTGTATTTTTGTTGCCTCTTTTTCCTCTACATTTTTCGTAGCCTGCCCTTCTTTGTTATCAATTTGACGACCATTCCTAAGGGTGATTATGGACTTGGCATGCTCATGAGGGTTATGGTTTTGAGAACTTGACCCTATCTCGAATTGACCCTTAGGGTTAGGAATGGGTTGACTAGGAAACTGACCCTTGCCTCTATTATGTAATTCAGCACACAATTGGCTTATTTGCGCCTCTTAGCGATGGCTTGAGAGTTGACATTTGCTGACTGTCTACTTTCATTTTGCAATTGGTGTAAGGCTTTTCTAATGTAATCATTATCTTTTGCACATTGATCCATCCTGGTGTGGATGTTTTCCTCTAAATATAGTTTCTTTTGTTGTAGAGGTTGTTGAAAGCCAGGTGGCAGATGGGGAACTGTAGTTCTAAGAGGAAAGTCTTGAACAAGGGGATTCCCAGATGGTCCCCCTTTTTGGTGATTCTTTGACCAAGATAAATTGGGATGCCTAGCCCATCCAAGGTTGTAGGTCTTAGAATATGAGTTGTCGCTAGGTTGGCGATATGCATTCAATGCATTCGCTTGGTCTACAAGATATTCAGGAAATGCTTTATTAGATGGACACTCAGAGGTTAAATGGGCTGGACTAGAACAAGTAGCGCATACCTCTTGTGGGGGTTTTTTAGATAATGTAACAGCTAAGAAAGATTGAAACATCGTTTCAAGCTTGTCCATTCTTCCATCTAATTTTTGAGAGACAGAGTCGAGCTTATCAGATAGATCAATATGTGCTCCTATCTCGTAGGTCCCTCCTTTCTTAGTGGGTTGGTTAGTTCTTTCTCTCCTATTTGAATAATCCCATTGCTGAGAATTATCTGCTACAGTTTGAAAGAATTCCCAAGCCTCACTTTCATCTTTTAACATGAGGGTCCCTCCACTCGCTGCATCTATCATTTGTCTATTTTGAGGTGTTAACGCCTCATAGAAGTATTGAACTTGCTGCCATTTCTTAAATCCATGGTGAGGGCATTTCTGCAGCAGTTCAATCCACCGTTCCCAACATTCATAATATTGTTCGTCATCCCTTTGTTAGAAATTTATAATTTCACGACGCAAGGCATTTGTTTTGTGAACGAGGAAGAACTTGTTCAGGAACTTCTTAGACAATTGGTTCCATGTATGTATAGAACCTACCTCCAAGGAATTAAGCCATGACTTGGCTTTGTCCTTAAGTGAGAACGGGAATAACCTTAACCTAATTGAATCATCCGAAACATTTCGGAACCTAAATATGGCGCAAATATCAAGGAACTCCTTGATATGTAGGTACGGGTCTTCTCGGTCTTGACCATAAAAAGTGGGGAGTAACTGAATTACTCCCAGCTTTAACTCAAAGTGGTCAACATCAGTTGGAGGTAATGCTATGCAGGAGGGGGTATTAAGTTGGAGCGGCGCATAAAAATCTCTAATAGTCTTGCGCTCAATCTCTATTGGTGGTTCAGCCATAGGGATAGGAATTAGGTTTCTTTCCCCTTGGTTTTGGATGCGTTGAATCTCTGGGTTTAACGGTAGTAGCTCAGGGTTTTGAGATCGACGCCCTTGCATGAACTATTCTGAATCTAAAATGTCCTACTTCTAAATGCTAACTCTTACTCTATGTGATGCAAGCAAAAATGCACAGTCAAACACCTTAGGCTAATAAGCAATATATTGATTTTCTTGAATATGTGTGGGGACAATGCTTTTAATTAGCCTAATCTAGCGCTCCTCCTCTCCTTCAGACTTGATTATTGCTGACCAGTTAGGTTCTTCGCAAGGTGGTTAATACAACCCTCATGTAAGGAAGCGTTTAGACCTCACAAACGTCAACAGGAGGTGAGGGAAGAGCGAGGCTCTATTAGACAACCCTCAATAACCACAGTGCTCTAAAGCTACTAGAGTGACAATAAATCGAGTCTTAGTAAGAGGGTCCTATGAGCATGTAATAGCCCTATAGGTCTCTTCTGATTGATTTTAATTTGAATTGAAGGCTAGGGTAGCGCGCTTGAGGTGATTATCCTAGGTGGGCCAAGGAGTGGTGATGAAATCCACCCTTGATCTTATGGGAGTAGGGTGCCCTTACTAATTAATGCCACACTCCATGGCAATTCGATAAGCAAATATATCACTTTAAAGCATTAACCGTGTCCTAAGATGCAAATAAAAGCAATAAACTAATGCAAAACCTAAAAATGCACAAATTATAAGAGGATGCTATCTATATGATTTATACTACCAAACAATGCAAATTTACTCTAAATGCAAACCCTAATCTAGGAATTTAAATGAGGGAGGAGACTTATAGTGGGGTTTCTGATGAAGATCAAGTGTGGGCCACCTTATCCCACACTTGCCCTGTATTATACAACCCTTCAAAATGAAAATAGAAAGTGCAGTTTACAAGGGTCCTCACTACAAGCTTCACTCAAAAAGAAAAGAATCCTAATCTAGGAAAGCAGGGAACTTTTTATGTTGATGAAGATTTTCTTGCCAATTTCTCAGCTTTCCTATTTCCCTGAAAAGGAAAATTTAGAAATAAGTACCAATTTCAGGAAATTAGGTGGTTATGCACTAAAAAAATTAAATATGCACCTACAAATGCCTAAAATGCAATTCCTAATATATTTTTATTTTTCTGGATTTTTCTTATTTTTTTCTTATTTTAAAAAAAAAAATAGATTTTTTTAAATTAAACTTTATAAAAACTCCTTTGCAAGTCCCCGGCAACGGTGCCAAAAACTTGTTGATGTTTTCCGCAAGTGCACGGGCTATTGTAGTATAGCTATGCAAATACGGGTCGAACCCACAGGGACTCGCTTTAATTGGAGTTTTTAATAAAATTTAATTATTTGAAATTTGATGAGAAGAACAAAACTAGCATAATTATTCAGATTTATTCAATTGATGCACTTTAAATAACTTTCAATTCCAGAGAACAACATAAAAGTAATCAAAACATCTCTGAATCACATTGTCCGTGGATGGCATTGTCCCTGGATAACACTGTCAAAAGATGGATAAAATAAAGCTTAAATAGAACAGGGACACAGATGTAAATAAAATGAGGATACAGATGTCATTAAACAGGGGATGCAGATGTCATTAATGGAATTGAATAGAATTGTCATTTCATTTAAAGATGAAGGGCAAAACCGTCATTCTGTTCAAACTCTGGTTTTTAACAAAAAACCTGGAAAACCCAACGAAGGGGATGGCCTGTGGAGAAGATGGATTCGAAGGAGAAAGGGGAAAAAGGGCAGCAACTCGGGAGGACACCCAGTTCGGGTTTCCTTCTCCGAGACGTCCGGAGTAGATGGGATGGCCGGCCGGAGTAGATGTCTAGCCCGTCGGGAGCAAAGTCGGACTTGATCTGGACTGGGTTTGTTCCTGGCCGGTGAAATCTGGTAGCAGATGCACCTGGCCGTCGTCTGCTTGGAGATGGGCGTGTCTGGCCGTCGTTTGGTGCGCTGGGTGCTTGTCCTTGAAGTGGCAAATAAGAGATGGGTGAAGGGCAGATGGGAGAGCTCTGGGCCGGTGGAGAGATGAGTGCGAGAGAGAGATGGAGACTGGAGCAGTGCTGGACAAGGGAAACGAAATGGGAAAGACCAGTGGAAAGAAGGAAAAAAAAAAGGGAGACGATGTCCAGGCTTCTGGGCGTCGTCTGGTTCTGACTTGGAGAAAAGAAGGGAAGGTGCGGTGAACTGGAGGAGATTTGGGCAGAAGAAGAGATGCGGTGAAGAATGGAAGCAGAGGTGCGATGGATCTAGGGCTGAAGAAGAAGATACTAGAGAGAGAGTGGTGCGGCAGTGGAGGCTGGGTGTGATGGAGCGTGGGGTGATCTGTGAAGCAAAAGAGAAGATGGGAAATTATAGTGGTGCGTTGATCAAAAACAAAAGAAGAGAAATAGTGTGTTGTGCATGAGATGTGAGGGAAAGAGAATGGTGAGGTTTTGAGAAAAGTAACGTGAGAGAGCTGTGGAAGATGTGGTAAAAAAAACTAGAAACAATGAAGGTGCGGTTGAATGGAAACAAAGTGAAAGAACAAAGCTAAGAGAAAAATAATAATAATCCCCCCCCCTCTCTCCACATGGCTCCTATTTATAAACTGCTCTTCTCCTTTTCTTCCTCAAACTCTATCCTTAAAGAGTTAGACTCATGTTTGGAAACTTTCTTCTCCTCCAATTAGAACTCCATCCCTTTTAGGAATTCTCATCCTTTTACAACTCCTCTTCCAACTAGAACTCTTCCAATTAGGACTCTTTGTTGATTAGGACTCTTGCCTTTTTAATCTGCACCGTTGATCATAGAGCTGAGCCATCCAACCTTCCTTCAGTTGATCTGTAAAATAAAAGACTAAATTAGAATAATCAAACCGTACATTAATCCTTTAATAAGCTCGAATGATCATCTAACCATTGATTAAGGTCTAGATGGTTAATCAAGCTAAAATTTGAGATTTGGACGATAGATGATCTAATTGAATGCTAAACTAGGGGTCTTTTAGCCAAAATTAAGCAATTAACATTATCTGAGAAAAGGCATGGTAAATTTTGCTATCACCAATAATTCCTAGATTAAAAGATGTGAGGTAAAGAAAATGTTCTTGCTGATGTAGACTGTATCTCTTTATTTTATTTCTTATTTTTTAATGAACTACTCTTCATTTTTACTATCATTAATCATTATTATTCACTGATAGCTCCATGTTTTTACTATAGTTCTTGTGACAATTCCATTGCTCTACTTTTGTAGGATAAAGTTATGGAGAAGTCTCGTGAGGTAGCCCTCCACACAGAAGATTTGGAGGATTCTATCTGCGTGGTGAGGTCAATGAAAGACTGTGGCTTTCCCATTGCTGATGAGATGATTAAAGACATTCAGAAATCTCTACTCATCATGTCAACATCTCAACCCAAAAGAGGGTACTCTCTCTCTCTCTCTCTCTCTCTCTCTCTCTCTCTCTCTCTCTCTCTCTCTCTCTCTCTCTCTCTCTCTCTCTCTCTCTCTCTCTCTCACACACACACACACACACACACACACACACACACATGCACGTGCGCACACACACACACACACGCACGAACGCACCCAAACTGAAGGTTTAAGCGAGATCTAGTAGATAAGGTTCTGATAACCAGAAAAATCGGCTCCAGCTTGAGCTTAGGTGCTGACACAAACGATAGTTGTATATGAGCTTGCAGTGGCTAACAAGCTCAAGTGGGTTACCAATTTTTCTAGTGATCCATAACATTCATCTTCTAGGCCTTGCCATAGATATGCTATTGCTCAAAACATCTCATGCATAATGCATTATTGACTCTTTGATTGCTCAGATGTTTCTTGATAAGGTTTGTGTTAGAATATGATATCAGAAAAACTTCACAGATATATGCTAGAACTTCTCTATATATCCTTTTGATTAGCCAAAAATATTTCAGTTGGTTATCTAAGGCATTTGTTAGTATGCATTATAAAATCCCTATCCTTTTTAGGTTTCTCATATATTCATCAAGAAATTCTTGAATAGGAATTTTGAGTAAATAAGAAAAGTAGCATCTCTATGTGGCCAATGAAAAGGTATCTATACCAAAGTTTTTAGTTTGTTTGAATTATGCAATATACTAAAGAAGGCTGAAGTTAGTCTCTTTGTAAAAGTTCAAAAGATATGGGGTAGTGCTGATTTTTGGATAGTGCCTAGTTCACTTTTTGGTGTAACTTTAAAACATTAATCACTTTTTGAGATTTTATTATTGCTGATTTAGGATATTTGTTACTGTGTTGTTATCAAACATATTTGAGTAACGATATAGTGTATAATAATTGGATTGTGTGATATGTGATGGACATAGTAATGGATTACGTGGCTATAATCATGTTTCTTTTTGAACGAATAATTAGTTAGCTCTCGAGAGCATAAATAAAGTTAATAATCATTAGGTATCAAAATAAAACTAATGACAATCTTAATATTATATAACAAAAAGAACAAATCACTACTTATTGATCAAGGCGAAACTGATGATTGTATACCAATCTCAAAAAAGTTGAGAACCATTGCTCATGAAATAAGAATCGAGACGGATTTTTTATGTTCATACTTTCAGCCCAAAAAAAAAAAAATGGTTGGTTACAAATTGTTCATTCAGGGAAAAAAAAAAAAAAAAAAACCACAGTTGCATAGTCCATCACATAAAATAACTATTATATACCATATTATTCTCAAATATGTGTAATAACAACATAATACTAACTATCTTTGTCCCTAAATCACCAATAACAAAATTTCAGATGTGTGTTGTTATAAAGGTTTCCCAAATCATCACTACCCCAAAAAGTGGACTGAGTGTCATCCATAGTTCAACTACCCTAAAACTGAACTAAGTGATGCCTTCATCTTCCTCCTCTCCTGCAAACAAGCTTTCCTCAGCTCCTGCTTCATTCAAACCATCTTTGTCTCACTAATGGTTTTTTGTCCTTGGTTATACTAATGGCATGAATCCTCTCAAGTGGTCTCAATGATAGATCCTACATGCTCTCAATGGCATAGGTCCAGCATGTTATCAGCAACACTGGAAGTATGTTCAATGGTTATTGGTCTTGAAACCACATCCAGTGTAAACCTTCCTAAATCTGCAAGCATGTGCCCTTTTTCAGATGCTATTTTCTTCTCCTGCTAAGGCATTGTAACATCTAAAGTGGCCCTACAAGGAGGCTTTGATGAACCATAGGAGGTTATGTGCAATTTGGTGTGGGTTGAAAAGACATTGCCTTCAATAAGGCCTTCTCAATTGGTGCACTGGGAACTAAATCCAGGAGATCACTCTGCTCTAAATCCTGCATCCACTAAAAATCCGCCTTATCCTGATCTGGCTCAGGCACATACTCCTTTGTAATGACATCTTAGCTGGCTTCCTATTTTGCTCCCGCTGCTAGCATTCCTACGGTAGTAGTCTCTCTACTTACAATTTTCAAGTTTTTGAGGTTGTACTTCTTTATATTCCTCACCCTTGGATTGTTCTAACCTATACAACATTTGAATCATAAATAATCAAAATTTTAATTATAAACAATTCAAATGGTAACTTTGGATAAACAAAATCATGATATTGAGAATTACTCCCGTTGAACCAGTTATGGTCGATACCAGCCAAATCCACAAGTCCATCTTATTTTCTTGAACTCGACACCATCTTTGTCTGAATTGCCTATGTTTCTTGTGGCGATGGTTAGATTCTATGTTCTGCTGATACTTCTTGTTTTATGTGGCAGTTAGATCAATGAAATTTGTTTTATAAAATGACCACCACTTCAACAGGACACCACACTCCATACCTTGCTTGGCTTCTCCAAATATGTCTTTTAAGCATCATGTTTAGCCTCGTTACTTCTCTTTGGGATTGCCCCTTCTTTTGGATTAGATGCCATGAACAACTGTAAAGCAGAAGAATAATATAGGCAACTATAGAACCAATATATCACACTTACAGAACCTAACTGAAGTATGGAAAAAATTATGTCCATGTAGAACTTCAATACAGAAATACTATCAAACTAGTATATTTGCTCCTAAAAATGGGGCTTGATTTTGATAATGGAGGCCTTAGATTTTTCAGAGAATCTAGTGCCCAGTTCGTCTGAGCTGAGAATAATCTATGTTTGTTTATTATTCGTGAAGCTTGCAAGATTAGTGGAGGATCTTGCAAAGAATAACCTAGAAACATAGATTACGAGCAGAAAGAACAAATTTTTCTCAAGTATAAACAATAGCAGATTGCTTGTAAAGGAGAAGGGGGAGAAGGGATGGCGTGCACACAAATGCACACACAAAGCACCTTTTAATCCGACCCTTTTTTGCTTTTCAGCAATGCCAAGAGAGTCCTACATAGTGAGATTTATTTTTTTCCTTTTTCTTTTTTCCCTCCTGCTGTAGCTTGCAGACAGCAAGAAAGAGAAGTGCTTCTTAGGTTTCCTTTGTTTTAGGTCTTTTTTTCTTTTTTTTTCCCCAAATCTCAAGTAAAAAGTGATCCCCTTTGTAATTTTTTTGAGACAAAAATGTAGTTTGATTGAGACTATTGATGGTCCCCCCAAAAACCAAATCTCACGGAACATTGAGTTGGCCTGAGATCACAACTACTAACAATGAATTTGCACGAGATTTGTGAAATAACATAAAATTGTGATTCACTAACGATGAATTTGCAAGATTTTTGTGGAAGTTAGGTGAATGTGAAGTCATGATGAACTAATGTGAAGTTTGCAAGATATTCAAGAAATTGGAAAAAATTGTGTGAAAGTGACAAAACTTGTGATACCATGTTGGTTCTTGTTAGATCTTTTCATATAAGAAGAAGGAAAGGACATTTAGATAGACCAACAACAGAAGAAAATGTAAATAAAGTGAGAACTCGAGATAGATTGCAATAGCTAGAGTGAATGTGCTCTTGACTGTAAAGAAAGTCACTGTAATGATCTAATGAGATGCAGATCTTACAGGCGTACAGTGGAAATCATTGTTGTGAATCCATTCCATTTAACTCGTGGATCATCAAAAGGTGATGTACTTGATATTTCAAAAAAAGAAAAGAAAAAAAAAGGGGGGGCAAAAGGTGATCCACATGGCTTTGTTCCCATGCCAAAAGATATGCCATGTCCTAATATGACTAAAAGAGAATAAACAGTCAGCATTTTGCTGGTGAAATCCTAAACAAAGCTTTGTGGATCAAGGATTTAAGATCATCTGATCTAGACAATATCAGAGGCACTGGGATAATTTTGTGGCATCTGTCATATTAACAGATTTAAACGTGTCTACATGGTATATATGGCCCCCAGAATGTGCTGGTCGCCCATGAGCATGACTGTGTTTCTTCTAAGCTATTTTATATTAAAAATGAGCTAGGATAGAATCTCTGTAAAAGCATGTAGTGTTTACTGTAGATTTATCAAATTCAGTGGTCATTTGGGTACCAATATTAACCCTTAGTATACTATTTGCCTAAAGTTTCTGAATAAATTCAAAATTTTCTTACAGCAAGCCCAACCAGAGCTTGTCTCCATCTCAAATATCTATTCATGAGTTTCTTTTAGTTAAAATTTTCACATGTAAATAGGCATGCAATTGCAATTTAACTAGTGTACGCATTTTCTGAGCCACATCTTATAGATGGGCTGCCACGCACCAAAAATCATCTCGATTGGATGTTCCTAACGGCTTGTAAAAAATTGGATGGCTTGGAAAAAGTTCTTCCCCATTGAAATTTAAACTTCGCCAATATTTTATTTAGTTTCTTTTCTGGTATTTGCTTGTTGCTTACTAGATTGCTGGCCTTAACTAAACTGCCAACTATCCTCCATTGTTGGAGATACCATTGTTTGTAGTTGTATCTAATGACACGCACAAATCTATCATGAGATACCATTGTTTGTAGTTGTATCTAATGACACACAAATCAATCATACAGTCAACATCCTGAGGTGATCCAAAAGGTCCATATTACTCTTACATCCTTGGTTAACCAACCGATTAGGAATCCAAACTTGATTGTATGAGACTAGGATGACAGTGGGACACTTTGCAGCATTCTGGTGTTTCTGGTTTAACAATAAACTATACTTGCTCATGAATTTACGTAATGTGAATCCAGGTTAATCACTAAGCAGAGTTCAGGTTTGCACTTGGGTAGAAGCAGCTCTTGGAGGCCAGCGGCCTTCAATTATAATATCAGAGGCAATGAGGAGGAGAGCAGCAGGGGCAGTTATTTCTCCTCTGTTTTAAATTCAGCGAAGCAGAGAGCTGCAGCTCTTAGATGGCCCCAGCTTGATGCTTCTCAGCTCAGAAATCCAACAGGCGAGAACCTTGTTTCCACTCTAGCTAAACCAGTATTAGTGACATCTGCTGTCACTGAAATTGAAGTCGAAGAACTGCCCTTGTTGAGCCCAAGCCGTATTGGAGAGGAGCAGCTTGATGAACCAACCACAGCTGCTACTAGTCCACCGACTCATGATCTGTTATTGAAACCTGAAAATTATGAGAGGTTCAAATCCAAGCAAGTAGCCAAACTGGAGGATTGGTTGGAAGAAAGTGAAAATTCATAGCAGGTTAACGAGCAAAGGTGATTTAGCTTTGTAACAATGTATATAGATGATGTTATATGAATATTGTGTGAGCGTGGTGCAGTGGCTCAAGAGTGAGCCTCAATTGTGAAGGTCCCAAGTTCGAGGTTGCTCAGGGATGTGTGTGAGTGCTTGTATCCACCATTTCCACAAAAAAGAAAAAGAAAATGTAATATGGGTATCAGCCGGTAACTAATGATTAACTAATATGACCGCTTCCATCTTGTTGAATATTAGATGGTGAGTCATTCCTTCCCTCTCGAGGCTTTTACATTTGCTCCATCTTCTCTTTGCTCTTCCTTTTTAGTGAGAAGTAATGTTCTACTCTGTCCCATCATTTTCTCCTTCCTTTGTTTATCTTTTCATGAAACATTCATAAACGCTTAGGTCTTGGAAATTTTGGTTCTTCCTTTCAAAATAAGGAAAAAATTTCACATTCAAGAATACTAATTAAGTCCGACTAGTAGATGGTTCATGCAGTTCTTGGTTTCTGACTATGAAACCACCACATCATGTGCTATGCTGAGGATTAAAAGGGCAGTTCCGGTGCACGAAACTCCCATGTATGCAGGGTACGGGGAAGGGGTGTACCACAAGAGTCAATAGTATGCAGTCTTACATTGTATTTTGCAAGAGGCTGTTTCCACACCTTGAACCTGTGACCTTAAGGCCACACGATGACAACTCTATCATTGCATCAAGGCTTCCCTTCAGCTATGTTGCGGATTCTATATGCAAAATCGCCCTTGAAACAGCATTCATAGCAAAAGGGCTTCTCAATACAATGGTTCGCATGTCCACGTGAAAGTCAGATGTTTGATAATCCTAACATGGGAACCAGCTGTCAAGTCATGCATCAAAAATCTTCATGGTCTTAAAAATACCATATTTACGTTCGTGTATGGATTGAGAAAATAGGAACTGAATCTGGCCTTTTAGAATTCCTTGTTCTTTTGGCGTATGGAACAACTGACAATCCGAAACAAATCGTCCAATAGAGAAGATTTTTGTTGCACCATCTGTCTTTTGAGGACTGGTACTATCACATGCTATAAATAGAATCTGGCCATTGAAGTGCTATTTTCATAGAGTTAGGCTGACGTTTAGAAGATTTAGGATATTTACATTTTGTCTTTTGGCCGATTTCTAATTGGGATAAGATTTTGACGACTATCGTGACCTTGATTGTGACAATTGGAACAGTATATTTGAAATAACCGATTGGCTTGTATTTTCACACATGTAGCACTAAACTAGGATGCTAACGAGATGAATGGGTTAGGTCTAATAAAAAGGACCAGATGGTGGAGCCGCGGGCACAGACGCATCTAGGATTTCCGTCTTCCCTATCTTAATTTCTAAGATCTGCCGTGGAAAATGGTCCAGACTCCCAAACATCTATACCCTCGCTTCAAGTGGATTAGATGTTTTAACTTGTACTAGCAGAAACTGTGCACGAGGCCAGCGGCAGTCGGAATGAGTTGTGACCAATTCAGCTAGTAGATTATACCAAAATGTCATCAACTGGATACATACCTTTATTTATTGGAGCTTCTTTTGATGGACTTATATAGCAAAGCCCGTGACCAAGGCCCGTAGGCTCTAAAGAAGGGTCCTTTAACTCGTGCACTTAGCTTAAGAGACCTATGCCCATGGCTAAAGATACACGGAACAAAAGCTTAGGTTTGGAAGAGTTATTGTAAATATCTAGAAAGAGGTAAACCTAGATATTTATGTAGAGACTTCAAAGAGAATTCTAGAATGATCCTCAACTATTTGATAGTTGACACGTGCAATAATCCTAACTATCTGTTAAAGATGTGGTTGGAGGAGAACTATAAATAGGGATTAGCTCCTCATTTATAATCAGATTATTCAAGTGAGGAATAATATGTTCTCTTTGAGTTAGTCTTTTCTTGAGTTCTCTTATTGCTTTTATGGGTAAGTGAGTGTAGCCCGAGCAAGTGAGAGTGGGGAGTTGAAGGTTGACTTGTGTTTTGCAAAAGAAAATTGTGACCCCGTAATAAGTGGTATAAGAGCAGGTCGAAGTGGGCATTGCTTATCAAATGTTGGGAAAAGCTCGTGACATAGCAAAGTGAGCCAGAAGTGACTAACATACTAGTGGAGGTTCAAGAGAAGTCGAGGTGGGAGAAGTCCAGAGAAGTATCGCGAGAGTTGAGTTTGGACACTCGACTAACTATGTTTGAGGCACTGCTTGGTAAGTTCTAACAAACTCTATTTGATTGTTTGGACAAATCTAGTGCCTTCATTGATGCATATCGTAGCCTCAAAGACAACATGCAAAGTATAGTTAAGTCATCTGAGGCTATATATGCTAAGACTACTGAAGGAATGGAGTACATGTCTAATTGTTTGGAGTTTATGGAATGCGAGGTAACTGTCTACATGAGGAAGTGGCTGGTTTAGAGCTAACAAGAGAATCTACAACAAGTGTGAAGACAGCACAGCTAGGCTTACCATACCTAGGTGCTATGAGATTGCTTAAGTCTGAAGACTCTCAGTAGAAACCAGTAGTCAACAAGGGGGTGCCGCAATAGGAAGACTCTAAGAGGAATAAGACCAAGCAGAGATGTGCAAGGAGCATGGCAACTGATAACTGTCACACTGTTGTACAAGAGGCACAAGAGGCACAATAACCCACAGATGTGCTATGGTGCACAAATGTGCAAGAATACGCACAGCATAGAGAATGCCAATGTGCAAAGGAACAAACGAGATAGGGCACCTCAAAAGGATCACAACACAGCATAAGACGTCTAAGGTATACAAATATAGGATGTCCAAAAGGAGGGAGCCCCCAATACCAATGGAGATGAGGGAAAATGTCATGGACTTATGTAACAAAGCCTATTACCAAAGCTCCGAAGAAGGCTTATTTAGCTTGTGGACTTAGCCTAAGAGACCTAGGCCCATTGTTGAAGATCCATGAAGGTTCTAGAAATGTCCTTGTAAATATCAATAAAAAATGCAAACTTAAATATTTATGAAGACTTCCTCAACGGTTAGATGGTTGACACGTAATAATCTTAACCGTCAATTAAGGAGGTGGATGGAAGAGAGATTGTAAATAGGGGTTAGCTCTTCACTTGTAATCAGTTTATTCAATTAAGGAATAATAGATTCACTTTAAGTTGGTTTCTTTTTTAGTTCTCTCATTGCTTTATTAGGTTAGTGTAGCTTTAGCAAGTGACAGTGGAGAGTTGAAGGGTAACTTGTACTTTGCAAAGGTGTTGCGCACAAGTGCTGCACAGGTTTAGCAAGAGAAAACTGTAGCCCCATGACATTCTAGTGTTGTAGAAAAGACAATGTAGCACTAGGGTACCAATAAAAGAGGTCTTACAAGCATTTAATTGATGAAATTTCTGGCTTCTAGGCCACCTTGGACAGGCCAAATCGGCTGAGCAATTTGGTTTACTGAAGAAATAAAAACAGTAGCCTACCATGAATTTCCTTTCCATGGTTAAACACTCCGCATATGACCCCCGATTCTGTTTTCTACCATAAAAAGCTTTCCTTTCTATATATTTTTTGTGTTCCAAGCTGTTTAACTGAGGTGGTCTATCCCACATGACCAAAGATCTCACCGCCGGTTTCTTCAAAGAACTTAGTTTCTTGGTACACCGAAAAGGTCCAAAAACACAAGGTCTTACAGGCTTCCAAGAGCGGAAACTTTTGGTACCTAGGATATCTGAAACAGGCTGAATCTGAAGAACAGCTTGGATTGTTGGGAAAGCCCCCACCCAAGTAAGGGCCAAAAAAGAAACAACCCACTTTGCATTCGGTTCAATAGAAGGCCCTCTCTCTCGGTTGTTACGGTGTTAACTGCAAACATCCCTTTCATCCAAAGAAAAAGGAAAAATACATGGATTTTGTTTTCCTCTCATATTTCTCATTAGCGACTCCTTTGTAATAACGCATAGAAGCCCATTAGCTCCAAAAGACACAAGTTCACATCGAGGAAGTGTGTGTCTTTTTTCATGCTTTTCTGTAAAGTCCACAGAAGTTGCAACAAATTACTGTAAGGCCGGTCTCTCTTTTCACTGTAATTGGAAAGAAGACATCAGTAAGGCTGAGCGACTCAATTTAAGCATGCTTTGCACATTGCGATCAGACCCTTTGCTGTAGGGGACTAGGAATACATAGGCACGACTTCACAGGAAAGGAGAAAGAAAAGAAATTCAGGATTTGAAAAGACTACAGCACAACAGGAATTAACAAAACTTCTTGACCTATACATGACATCTTGGATCAGGGCCTAATTGCATAACTGCCCCTAGGTCTCAAAATTTTCATCCAATGGCAGAAGAAAGTGCATCATCTGAGTCGACCTTTATCTGCAGACCAGGGAAAAGAAAATTAACGAAGTTTGTATTCGCGGCTAATGAAGAATCCAAAAGGTTCTCTTTTAAAAAAGCAGAGAAGAAAGATCTTACATGTTTTAGGTGGTTTAACAAAGCACCATGTAGCAGCATTTTGAGTGTCTCACACTGATCTACCATATGACCAGAACTTCTCAAGTCCTCAAGTTGGCACCATAAGTGCTCTATTGCTGTGTATGGGAACCAAATAGCAGACATTCGTTTCCGATTAATGACGTCAGAGGGCCGCTGCAACAGGGGAAGCAAAGACAACCTTCAGTTGGTAGTTCACACAGAGAACATAAAACATAAAATGGTCCAAATAAAGGAAGAATCAACTGAGACAAGCCAAGAATTTATAAGCATGCGAATCCCAGAGGTTGGGATCAGATCATAATCTTTTAATCCAGAATTTTACACAGACAGTGTGCTTTAATATAGGTTGAACACTGAGAACGGGATTAGTTGAAACGAAGTAGAATAGAACCAATTACCCCACATTCAACTTGCTGAGACTTGGAACTATAAAACAATATAGTTTGAATCAGCATTTCCTTGTCTTGGCCTCCTCCATCCTGCCATCAGAAGTGGAAACTACATGGATCTTACCTATTTGCTAAACTGAACTCTTTTTACAAAGGTTAGGTTTTGACACTTTGTACACATAAAAAAGAAGCTAATTTTTTGTCTACCTACCATAGTGGTTTGGGTTTTTGTGAAAGGTTGTTATGAGATAGTGTTCAATCTACACACAGCCTCTTCCCCCAGGAAATTTAAAAAATAACAACTTATACATTTCTTTTAGAGTAACAGTGGCTTCATTGGAGTTTTCTCTTTGGTTGACACTGATAGGCATATCTCAGCTCTTGTTTCGAACTTTTTATCTTATCCCAAGAGTGATGGTTACCATCCCAAGTTACATAGGTAAAAGGGCGGCCCCAGTGCACAAAGCTCCCACCTATGCGGGGTCCGGGGAAGGGGCGGACCACAAGAGCCTATAGTACACAGCCTTACCTTGTATTTTTACAAGAGACTGTTTGCACGCTTTGAACCCGTCACCTCAAGATCACATGATGACAACTTTTACCGTTGCGCCAAGGTTCCCCTTCGTCCCAAGTTAAAGAGCTATAAAGTATTAATCCTACCAAGTCTTTTCCTCAGGTGATAGCTTTGAGTAGATAAAAAATCTAGTGTTAGTCATCCTGTACGAACAGAAGCTCTTGATTGGGTGATATATTTAAGTAAGATCAGAACTGAAACTTCAAAGAATAAAAAATAATTTTATGCAAATATACAATTTTTTTGAAGAGAAACCATTTTTCATCCAAGCTATATGGTGCTTAAATTGTATGGCACACTTGTACTACATAGTATTCCTATTCATCTCTCAAACAATCGAGAACCAATCTCCTAATGCACTTTATGCAGGGTTAATTCAGAAGTAATAAATATGATGGGCTATGTGAGAAGAATTACGAGGTAAGCTAACCCAAGACCTTTGAGCTGGATGATTTTACCTGAAGAGTTCACCGAGAAGAATAAGGTGGATTTACTCAATCTCCTTGATACTATTAACCTAACTCAAAGGAACTTGGGTTGGTAAACCACATCCCATGATGGTGTAAGGAACAACAGTGACAAATTCTTGAAAGGATCCTCTAGTCTATAAGAAGCCAAGAATTCTATGGAGAGCATGTGTTCTTTATGGTACTAGCATCTTTCTAAAGGAATTAGGAGGAATGTTTGGATCTGCATATTTGCTTGCATAGTGAACAAGATATTAAGTTGATGTTAAGTGATCTTTTTTTCTTTTG
Organism: Warburgia ugandensis; assembly: GCA_035236585.1. Lineage (NCBI taxonomy): Eukaryota > Viridiplantae > Streptophyta > Magnoliopsida > Canellales > Canellaceae > Warburgia > Warburgia ugandensis. Next base: position 36,119,068 of record CP141139.1, read on the forward strand.
ACATAATTAAGGAGAATCTAGTCAGGTGGCTGGCTCCTTGGCCGGAGAGGACGTAATCAGCTTTTGGTTTTGCAACTTTTTGTCATTAGTTTATTCCTTTTTTTCTTTAGAAAAACAATCTTTATTGCTCAACATTGAGGGGGCGGGAGGCCAGCACTGTTGTCAAACTCTGCATGTTTTCAGAATAAACACAGTTCAAATGATTACAACAGTATCATTGTGAAATAGAAACCTTTAGCAGAATGAATTAAAATGTTTATGAGGCGCTCTTCAGAATGAATTAAAATAAAACCACGTTGAGGATTGTCATGTTTTCATCTACTATTTTTTCCATGAAGTAGGAACCATATGGTCTAGGTTAAAGAATATGAAGCTTCATATTTGGACATTTTGGCAATCACGTTTGTTGAAGCCAACTCCCATAAGAACTCTCTTCGGCACTCATGCCACTTCATGTATTGCCATCCACTAGGTATGACAGACAATATGATCATTGGTGAGGAAATGTAGGCTACTCTTTTTCTGAAGACTCAAGATCAATGGAAGTTTAGTGTCAGGGACCTTTGACATTTGTGAAACTTCCCCAAAAAACTAGTAGATTTTGAAGGTTCTTGCACCAGTACAAAAGTGGGTATCAATTGGAAACAAGCTTCACTGAGAAATGAAAAATGGTACTCATGACAATTCCCTAATAGTACTTATTTTCACATATTGAAATCATAGTTTAACTACTAACAACTCCCTAGTGATAATTAGGGAATTCTCTATGGTTTGACTTGTAATAATTCTCTTAACTGTATCACATAGTTAGACTTGCACTAATTTGCAGAAACATATCATTCTCTAGTACTACTAATTTTAATATGGATCTCACCAGCAGGTTTGCTTCCTGAGTCTTTCTTTCCTTTACTTGTGTTTCTTCTCTCCTTTTTGACAAGAATCTCATTCCTAAAAGCATGAAGTTTGTCCAAAAGCATTTGCTCTAGCATGCTCCTCATGATGTTGATGGTATTTTACAAGAAAACTTAGAGAAAAATGTTTAGGCATAAAATAATGATATTCTAATTGCCTAAAAGGACTAATTTTACCAACTAGATGTTGATGTAGTATTGAATGACTTTTTAGAAGTAGCTAACCTTTCCACTGTTTCATGATTTTTAATAATAAATGGAAATTCTTGGACAACTTAGGATACAGATTATAGATAAAAGTATCAATTTGAAGATTATATATGCCCAGTTAAAGTTCAAAATAGAAAAATCAATGGTAGAGGGCAACTACATACCCAACTAATAAACCTTTTACAAGAATACAACTTCCAGAGCATGAGCACCGCCTAGAAAAATAAATAGTAGAGGCCAACTAAATGCGGAACTAATAAACACTTTGCAAGAATACAACTTCCAGGGCATGAATACCCACCTACCCCCGATACACAGATCTCACCAGCAGGTTTGCTTCCAGAGTCTTTCTTTCATTTACTTGTGTGTTCTTCTTTCCTTTTTGACAAGAAATATATGATTCCTAAAAGCATGAAGTTTGTCCAAAAGTGTTTGCTCTAGCATGCTCCTAACAATGTTGATGGTACTTTACAAGCAAAAAGGGCACCCCCAATGCACAAAGCTCCTGCATATGAGGGGTCCAGGGAAGGGGCGGACCCACTTAGAGAAAAATATTTAGGCATAAAACAATGATAATCTAATTGCTTAAAAGGACTAATTTTACCAACTAGATGTTTGACGTAGTATTGAACAACTTTTTAGAAGTACCTATTAAAAAGCAGACCCTTCCATTTTTTCGTGATTTTTAATAATAATGGAAATTCTTTGAAAACTTAGTATATATATTATAGACAAAAGTAGCAATTTGAAGATGATATGTGCCTAATTAAAGTTCACAATAGATAAATAAATGGTAGAGTGCAACTAAATACACAACTAATAAACACTTTACAAGAATACAACTTCCAGAGCATGAACACCCAATAGAAAAATAAATGGTATAGGGCAACTAAATACCCAACTAATAAACACTTTACAGGAATACAACTTTCAGATCTTGACACACCCTCCCCCCGCCCCCAACAAACTCTCTCCCACCCATGAGAATGACACATACAGAAACTGTGACAACCTATGATATACTATGTAGTTAGAGGCGCGCCGAGGTGCAAGTCGACAAGTGTGCGCCTGGGAGTTTGCAAGGCGTAGAGGAAAAGAGGCGCAGTCGCCTAGGAGCGCCCGAAAGGGGTGCCCCCGACTCCAAGCTCGCACCACTTACCCAGTAACGTATAAACCTAGTTTTTTTTTTTTTACGTTTTTTACCTTCCAACCCTAATTTCAATCTTCCAACCTACTGAGAAGGTGAAAACGACCATTCCTCTTCGATCTTTCACAGATCTAAGCAACAAAAGGTATGGATTTACAAATTTTAGCATTTGTTTACAGTTTCTGTAAAAAAACGTAAAAACCAGTACCCTTTTTTCAATTTTTTTGTTTATTGTTAACTATTTTCCATAGATCTTGATGGGTTTTAGTTCTATATGTATAAGAAAACATTCCATTTTAGTTTTATACTTCTTTGCTCTAGATTTGAGTTTGTTTTTAGGTTTTTTACTGTTTTTCCGAAAAAATCAGTTACGAAAATATAAAAAAGTCTTCATTTTTTCATATTTCTTCATTGAAATGTATTTCTATCCACATATATAGCTTTCCCATGCTTGTGTCTTCATGTGTGATAATTTTTTCATCTTTTTATTTTTTTGTAATTTAGGGTTTTTCTTAATTTTTCCGAAAATAAAAGTTACGAAATTAGAAAAAAATTGTTTTTTTATATTTATTAGTTAATGCCTATTCTTATCCACATATATAGCTTACCCATGCTTGTATCTTCATGTATGATGTATTTTTCATGCTTTTTTTGTATTTAAGTGTTATTTTATTTTTTCAATTTTTCCTAAAATAAAATTTACGAAAATTAGAAAAATATAATTTTGCACCTCATGTTTCAGGCGCGCGCCTAGGCGCCCCTGGCTCCAGGCACACCCCTTGTGCCTGGGTGTGCCTTGCGCCTGTGACTACATAGATGATATAAACAAGTTCCAATCACAAAACAAAATTCTTCACAGAGGTACATAACAGAGTATTGGTTTCCAATTTATAAGCAATGTCTTCTTGTTGAATAATAAGTAGCAAACAGGTAAAAGGTTTTCATAGAAAATAAATCGCACAAATCTCATATTCAATAATGCAAATTCCCCATCTGACAGAAGGTCACAATTAGGCAACAAAGTCTACTAGTGCAGTGGCACAAAGAGTTTTCTCTCAACTGGGGGAGCAGGGTCGGAGACTCTGCATGGGCAATGCGTCTCTAACTCACACACACACACACAAAAAGGTAAAAATTATTGAAGCACTTATACAGTTTCATATTCATAAGGACAGCAAAATCTCATTTTTAACCGTATATACCAATTCTGAAAGGTACACAAATTTCTTCAGTGAAAAGTAGATGTCCAGACAGATTATTATAAAGAGAAAAAATTCCACATATTAACTTTGATGCTTAATATATAACCTTCATTGCAGCAACAAACAGCATTACTACGATAGTAGGGTAGGGAGCAGGTACACAATTACCAGCAACGTAAAAGATTCAAGGTACTCCAGCAACAACTTTGTAGCTTCAGTATATCGACCATAATCTACATACAGACGGAATAAAGTTGCAGGGTCTGGTTCTTGGCCAGTCATCCCCCAGGATGTCGCCCTCTGTCCACCCTGTTACATCTCATGAACAGGTCAGATGTGCACACGCGCACGCGCACACACACATGCACTTGCATTGCAAGCAAAGATAAAATCAGGATTCTGGAAAGAAGATGAAGGGAATGCATATTAAGATGAGAAGGATGCCCTGACATACACACAGGTGGGCATGTACACAAACCCACAAAAGACCAAATGAGTTGTCTGGAAAGAAGATAAATGCATTTTAAAATTAGGATGCCCATGAGATGCAAAAGGCATCTGTGGACTGTGAACACACTAGATTTTTCCCAACTCAAAAAGCAATCTTTCTTTCCTTTATTTACTTTTGTCAAACTCTACTATCCAAGACACACAAACAAAGAGAAAATCAGTGTGGAAAAGAAGATAAATGTCATTTTTCTCAACTTAAAAGCAATCTTTATTTCATTACATCAAATTCTACTATCCAAGACACAAACAAAGACAAAAATCAGTGTTCTGGAAAAGAGGATAAATGTCATGCATTTTTAAATGAGTAGGATGATCTGAGGTGCAAGAAGCATCTGTGCACTATACTAGATATTCCCATTTCAAAAAGAATTCATCCTTTTCATTATTTCATGTTTTACAATTTCTACTAGCCAAAGTGGGTCTCAAGTTTCTGGAAGTCGGATCTCTAATAAAGGAAATTACCTTGAACATACGTACTAGCCAAAGAGGCAATTCTATCTGCGGATTGGTATGAAGAAGTGTTTCAGCAACAGTTGCTGGTAATCTTGCATGTAACTTCTTATACTTTTCCTGCAATCAATGATTAATCAAGTGGAAGAAATACTATGACAAATAAAATAGGCAGAAATATGTAATACCCAAGACAAATGAAGTGCATTGTAGGATAGTAGGCAGTAATTTTATTCCATTCATATACAAAGTCCTCCTATAATGGGTACTTATAAAGAGTACCATAAACATGGAATACAAATGCAAAATGTACTCTAGCTAAGTCAGCAAGAATCAGAAATAACACATAGATAAAACACTCCTCCAAAGGTAATGTGCATGATCATGATGCCAGACACTTGTTCAAGATGATAGAGTTTTCTCTTGACAGGCTTGGGCGATAATACCTGGATCCCTTTCACAATATGGAGTAACAACTGTCTTTATCTGATGTGCTGATTTAAGATTGGGTGGGCATATTCTACTGAAGCATAAGCACCTCTTTTTCAGTGATCCAAATGATCCATCAGCTCAGTCATGCTATAAAACAAATGACTGTGTACCAAACTTGGCTTTATCTGACATTTCTGACTCTTAAAATTTGTGACTTTCAAAGGGTAAGGAAGCAACAGTTTGCATTCATCAAAACTTGGGAACATTATCTCACATGCAGCCCATCCACAACAAAATTCAACCAAAAGCTCATTACAATAAATGATGTGGGTGATAAATCTACATTAGTAAACTCATGCTTTCACAAGGAAAGACGTGAACATGCAAAGTATTACAAAACCTTCTGATAGGCTTCAACCACAGGAAAATAATTTATCCATGGTAATCTTGCATGGATATGGCCAATATTGCATTTTGACATAAATCTATATGATGGACAAAGGAGAGTTATAGGAATCAGAAGAAAAAGAGCAAATTAGAACTAACAATACAGAGCACAATTACATCATCAGAATGTTCTGTAAGTACACAAATTAGATCAGTAGTCTCAGCTAAGAGTACAGAGGAAGCTCAAAAATTATCTAAATACCAAAACAAAGCCAATGGATAACATGAATGTTACTGTTTCTAATCCTAATTGCAAGACAGTCTGCAAGACTGCAATTATACTAACCTTTTCCTTTCAATCATATCATCGTTTGTATTGGCCTTAGGGGAAAGAGAGGAATGGCAGGTGTACAGAGAGAGAGAGAGAGAGCAAGTGGATATCCAAAGATAAGGTAAAAATCAATGACTATTAATTATAAGTTTCTAGTGATATCCTTGTCATATTAAAAAATTCACATGACAATAATAAATGAGGTAACAATCTATTAAATGATAGAAATGGAATTACGTATAATGGGGCATGAGGTGTGAAACTGTGAACACATTTATGATTTCCCAACAACCTGTGCTTTTTCCAAATGGGACTAATCATATGGGACACAGGTAGTAATAGCCACTTTCTTTTTTCTTTTTTTTGAAAGTGTACACAGTTTCTGCCCATGACATCTGTATTTTGGGATTAAACAACAATTTTCTTTCTTAATTTCAGGGGAAAACCATCAACTGAGTCCATACAGGCATAGTTGTCACTTCTGTTCCAGTGCCCATTCTACTTTGCCTACTGGAATGGAATGCTTTGGTTCTTCCCCTGTTCCAAAGTTCTCTTTAGGAAAGTTTGTTGGTATTCTTTTATATTTTTTCAATACTAAATACTGTTAGTAAAATAAGAAATAGAAAGAGTGAAAATATCAGTTTTCACTAATGCATATTACATGGGTGTCATTATCAGAGAAGAACGGTAATATAAAAATTATAATAAGAAAAGGATAAAACATTGAAGAAAGAGACAAAGGGGGAAAGGAAAGAGAAAAACTATTATTGTAAATGGAAAAAGAGAGTTTAATAGCCAAATGGGAAGGAAAATTTGGAGGTCAATTCCATTCTACTTTTCTCTCCAAAAGGAAGTTGATGGCCATCAGTTCAAAACGGAACGGAATTGACAACTAATATACAGTCTCCAAAATGATATTGCTGACTGAAACTCACATAAAATAAAATAAAAATGTTTAAGTCTGGAAAAGATCGAGAAAGCAAATAGCTTTGTTTTCTCAAACAGTACTCAGATAAGTTGCTATTTCCTGGATAGAGAGTGTTTAACCATCCACTCTATTTTTCCAGCCCTTTTAGCACCTACATGGAGAAAATGGGCAGGTATGAGGAGGGGTTTTCGACTTTCATTTATAGAATGGATATCAGTACTGCCAACACATGTATAGAACTGTGTTAGATTTTATACTACGGGCTATCATTCTAAATGCCAAAACCAAATCTACAGAAACTAGTGGTAACTTCAAGCAAAAGCATGAAAAGTTCCACCAAATGTATGTTTCCATGAGCAAAGGAAATCTTATCCACATGAGTATACGACATTCCTTTCTATACGTAACTCATGAGAATCATTAGAATGTAGAATAGCTGCTCACAAGATAAAGCTCCAGGGCTTCCCACTGCTTGCTTCCCTTTGAACAATGAATTGCTGAGTTCGTATCAAGTATTCCATCAGGAGATGACTCATATGAAGGAGAAGCCGTTAAAAGACCAGAATTCCTGCCGTAATTCCTGAAACATGTAAAGTTAAGTAAATAACTTCAGTAATATGGGTAACCAATGCTGCAAATTAAGCCGCTATCAAAAGTAAACAGCTGAAACAAACATCAGTTTTAAGAAAGAAAAAAGATAAAGTCGGAAGTTCAATCATTTAGCTTACCCTGTAAATGATGAAGAGCCTATTCTATTTGGACAACACTTCTGTGAGATAGCAACAAAGACTTGCTCCAGTTCCCTGCAACAAGATCTTGTTTAATATGCCATGTGCATCACTTGAAAACAAGATATCAACATATTCCACTTGACAAGGATTCTCAAGTTACACCTTTTCAATCCTGAACCCTTCCAGAATTTGACAAGAACTGTAAACGCCATATCATAAAGGTCTGTCTGGATCAGTAGATCCACCAAATCAGATAGAACTGTTTGACTTCCTGCATTGAAGGGGAAAAAGGAAATATATTTTGAGCATAGAAACATACTCTACAATAGGTCTCTGAACCCAGTGCAACAAAATGAAGTTAACAGACGATTTTACACACTTACCTGTAAACTTATACTTAACATTGGCATGTGCAAGCAGAAGTTGTGCAGATGTTAGCACATACTCATTCTCAAGCTTCTCAATATCAACAAAGCATTGTTGCCTCCATGTTTCTGGATCATCCCTAGCTAGTGCTGCAGAAATGGAAAATAATGCATTCCATTGGAACATGCAAAACCAGAAAAGATAAATCACACAGAATCAGTTCAATTGGTTGGATATCTGATCCAAACCAACATCATGTCAAGCAAAAGAAGAACTAAGTAACAGTAAATCGAGAATAGAATGGAAAACATATCATTCCTGATCAAAATCCAAACAATTACCTTTCCCTTCCATAATCTTCCGAGCTTTTTTATTTGGAGAATGGTGATCAGGACCCATGTAGTCTTCATGCTGAGAGTCAATCCAAGCATAAGCAGAATCAACAAGATGCAGAGCATTGATAGCAGCAGACAGCCCCCAAAGCCTCTCTTGCAACACAGAGGAAAGCCGCTGACATTCTTTTAAACTCACTTCTCTTCTCAACTGAACAGCATATTGATACATGTAAGTAGCTGCCTTTCGCCAGTTGTGTCGATACATTTCAAATGCATAAAGCAATTTGTATGGATTTGGCTTCACCATAATATCCGAACGCTCAGCCTGTATGGGTCAATGAGTAATGTGCATCAATTTAGTCCACGGAATAGCTTATTCTAGAAAGGCGTAATTTCTCTAGCAGTTAGCACTTTGTTACTATGTCAGACCTTCCAAACTAGCTCCTGCTCAACTTTCTCCATCAATCCAACGAAAGGAAGTTCACCATCACAAAGTATCTGCAGCAAATCAAATTCAAACAGGTCATTCTAAAATAGGATTAATCTACAAAGAACTTACCCTGATTTGTGTTCATCCATAGTCTGAAAAATGTGTCCATGACTTCTCTAGGTGAATAATTGTTACTGGTCAAACAATACCTTATAAAACAAATAAACAATTAATAGTAAAATACTAGAGTTTGAAATGATAAAGGACAGCCCCAGTGCAAGAAGCTCCCGCCTATGCGGGATCCGGGGAAGGGGAGGACCACAAGGGTCAATAGTACACAGCCTTACCTTGCATTTTGCAAGAGGCTGTTTCCATGCCTTGAACCAGTGACCTCAAGGTCACATGACTAAAACTCTACTGGTATATCCAAATCTTGAAGCTGCTGCAGAAAAGCTTGAAAGGTGGAATTAACAAATCTCCATAGGATTTTCACAGACAATGGCCAAGAAAAATGATAAAACAGAAGATATATCTTCCTTCTCTCAAAGCTCAAAGCAAAAGTTGCTTGTCGCTGGTGCCCAAATATTCCAGCATAGTTCAGTTGAAGACCAGGAAACTGCGTCTAAACAATAAACTATAAACCCAGCAAAAGGTATGCGACTTCAAGTCTGCCCGTCAACCACTACACACAAAGAAAAAAGAAGAATAAAAACTCTAAACCTCTTTAAACACACAGCACAGAACTAATAACCATAGCACGGCAAGAGACAGTTCTCTCTATATTTAACCAAGCAAATTCTAATTGCCCGGTTTTGCATAGCATTTAAACCATTGCTGTCAAGAAGTTACATCTATGCAAGCTTTTACTTAACTATTCGAGAGCCAAACACTAGGTGCACCAAAAACAATATGCTTCTCCTTTCATTACCATGTCTGAAATTTCAGAAATTTCCTAGCCATAATGTCTTCCTCATCCCTTCATCAATCATATAAGAGTTATCTTTCATTCCAAGATTTTCTAAAATTTGTTTCATGTCAAAGAAGCAATCTCATTTTTATTGCTTCTCTACATTAAGATATAATTTTCAAATGTTACCCCCTCTGCAATCAGTTTTCTGCAACTATGAGCTAGGGTTTTCTTGCCACCGTCATTCTAGTAGACCACTTCCCTCTTGTTTCACCAATCTCAATGCATCTAATTCATTTTTTTTACTTCCTTGATTTCCAACTGTTTACTGCTTCTTTGCCATTGTAACTTATTTTCTTTGGAACAACACTTTGAGGATGGAATTCCATCTCAGTTTAAAAAAAAAGACCTCCAAAATAATGATAATGCCCTTGTTTTCTATTTAAATTTTTAAAGCCTTTGTAAGTCATTCCACTGCCCATTCAACACAAAAACCAATTAATTGAGCTTCATCACACATCAATTTGATGCCGAAGGATTTATGGTAGGTCGGAGCGGGTTCACTGGCCACTGAAAAGACCGGCTCTAAGAAATTAAAGTCCAAAACCAATTTTCACCATCCATCTTCTGACCATTTCAATTGATTCAACCAGAATCAACATCCAACCAACAACATAGACTACTCAAAGATGACATATCCCTTGTCAAACTATTACAAGACCCAGAACAAAATCGAGTAAGCCTAGAGCAATGAAGAGAACCCAATTAAATTCTGGAAATTTACAAGATCCAATTAATAAATTATATAGGAAGCGTGATCAAGAGAAAGTTGCACAGAAAAAGATTTAACCAACTAAATTCCTCCTGAAAAGAACCTTAAAAGTGTTATGAAGGAAAGAAGGATTTGGGAAACAGATTCTGATAACATATCATGAGAGATTTATATTGAGAGGATTTCAGATTTCCAACTTACCAAATCTCATAATGGGTACAATTTCTTGATCCTTGGATTACTTTTCTTGGAGGAAACGAACATATTGTCACACCCAGTAAGGGTGTTGCTGGAACCTTTGGAGATAAGGGTATTATTGTCATCCAAGGAAAACCAAAAAGGCCATTTTGAAATGAAGGGCTTTGATCAAACAGTACTTTACACGCGGATGGTTATCTAGTTCCCCAACTATTTCCTTGAAAGGAAAAGGGGAGTGGGTCTCAGTCTCAATCATCAATTTGATCTCAATCTTAAGACGAAGCTTACGAGGAAAGAAGGCCTTTTTCCACAACGCAATCCACAAACTGAAATTCCACAAATCCCTAGGTGGATGAGTCCGACAACAGTGAAGCGGGGCAATACATACCAAAAGGTTTTGAGGAAAGAACGGACCAACCCACCCTTCTATATAACCTGTTCACATTAGTGAAGTGGCTGAATGCTCAAGGGAAATGCACATTTTTTGAGACCTTAGTCGGGATGCATAGAAGAGTCAACCCCAAGCTCAGAAGCCTCTGATTAGTACACCCTACTAACCAAAGGCTGTGGTAAGATTCTTAGCCCTATTGATGACTCCATCTAAAATACAATAGGGCCCTTCGGGCTGCTCGTTTTGTATCATGAAGAAAGTAGGCCTGTCGCCCATTGACAAGGTGGGTCAATAATAGCTATGCTATTGACCAACCTCTGCCCGATACCAAATGCGGGTGGGATTAGATCGTGGTCGATTATACAATCTGATTCTCGTTTTTCTAGCAGGACACTTTTCCTTGTATACAGGATAAGAGGTAGCAGACTGTAAAGGGAACCGGAACCTAGTTCTAGAGACTTCCACAGTATGATCATTTTCTCCATCTTGTTGTTCATGTATTCCATCTCAATTTTCTCTCTAACACTTTCCATTCCAGTTCATGTCGATCCAATACGGAGATTCTTTGCTGTAGTCATGGGTACAGAGAGACTGTAAATATCATTCCTCTTCTTTTATTTCCCTTTAATTTGTTTTAACTGGATGGAGCAACTTATAACAGCCCCAGCCAATAAAATCCAGAAAAGGATAATTGGATTATTGCCACTAGCACAAACATTCATGGAAATAGCTTTTCCTTAGTAGAATTATGTTTTCTTATTTTAAATGTTCTTTTGTGCTACTTATTTTATTTTCCAAACAAAATGCAAAAAGTTATAGCTAAGCAAGTGAAGCATTGGTAGATGTTATCACAGTCATAAACCACAAATGGTGATATTAATATACAATATTTAATATATCTTAAAGCATGATTCATTTTAATAAGAAAATATGTTATTTTTCTAACTCTAAAGCAGATATTTCTTTAACGCAAAGTATTCTACCTGTATTGCAATAATAAAATAACATGAAATGAAACTCACCATTGATTCAGGTTATGGGTCATAATCATAAAATTATGTAGGAGAGCTAGCTGAATGGCTCAAGGCACAGCATTGGAACTGCTATGTAGCCTTCTGTTTTCCAAGAATTTGAATCCTTCTCTTTCTATACTTTCACCTAATTCATTATCATTACCATCTGCAATGTATCAAACAAGAACAGATACCATTACCCCAATGGTATATTTGATACCCCTCGGAAACACTTTGTAATGAAACTTTAGCTTTAGCTGGCCATGACTCCATGACCAAAAAACCACCAGTTTCGCCTGGTGGGATGGGAATGTCCGACTTACTAATTTGTTCGCTAAACTACTTGGTGCTTACATAGTCCATGCCAGATTAATCGTATTCTGGGCCAAGCAATGAACCTATTTGAAGCAGCTCATTCCATGCCTGATAGTAGGCATCTTACTTAATGGAAAGATGATAATCAACTGCATAGACTGTCCAATTACATTTTCATGAGAATGATCATTTTGTGATAATCAAATTGATTTGCACTTAACAGCAATACCAATACGTGATAAATTTAAGAAGGTGATGAAGTTTTATCCTGTTGGAAAAAGAAAAATATGTACTTCTCAATCTTTTCTTTGACATTTTGTTCTTTCTTCCTCAGCTTCCAGTTAAGGCTGACCCTGAACTCTGCTGGCTCTAATCTGGCTGTAAGTTTCTCATTATAATTTCCACCATATTTTTGCAAGTCTCATTATGAAAGACATCTCATTGCACGCGGCAAAAACAATTTGGAACTATGAAGGATTAGAATAAAACATTAGGTGAGTCTTCTACCTTCCTTCATATTATCTAGCAAAAAAATTGCAGAAAATTCACTTCAGAAGCGACAGAAGATTTCTACAAACTCCACTCAGATTGATGAAGATTCTGACCAAGAATCAAGTCATTTCAAGTATATTATAGCTAGGATCTTCAACTTTTTGAGCTTGAGATATCGATAAAAAATATATATTGCAGCTAGAACACAACATCTTAGCATTTTATACAGAAATAGAAGATGGAAGAAGCATTGGCATGGCATAACAGATAAGATTCAAGGGATAACCTTGGCTGCTCCATGCTCGCAAAGAACAATTATGAAACGCCTCAGGCAGATATATTTGCTATCTTCATCCGGATTTGAAATTATAGCACAATACGCATCCCAGTAATTTTTAAGATCTAATGTAAACTTGAAGACATTTGCCCATAACCGTCCTCTAATAGTAGTTGGAGATTCAAGAAGAGGATCACCACCATATGTATCATCATCCAAACGTTGAACTTCATCTACTTGTTCCAATGCAGCAAGAGCAAATTGGCAAGCACCTTCACTCAAGTTGTATTGCTCAAAAATCTGCATCGCCCATTGATAATAATGAAGCTTCCACACTGCTGCGGACCCAATACCAGCTGAAAAGAGAAGAAAATGTTAAGAGGGTACAACTGGACTTGTTGGAAGAATAATTACCATCCAAGTAGACTTACTGTACCAGGATATGGCAACCCAGTTTGGAAGGAAAGACTTTGCAGTGCTTGGTGTGCTCCTTTGCCAGATGCAGCTCTGATGAAAAAGGATTAGGGATGTAGCTCAGAATGGAAGAAGATGGTGGATAGGTAACTGTATCTTAGGCAACAAACTAAAAGGCTGTAACCCAAATATATGAGAAATTTGATTAAAGAATTATGGTAGTTAACCTCCAGTCTGATCTGTAATCAATAAGCACAATATCAATAAGACAAACAAAAGGGGGAGGACAAAGAAAGAACTTATGCTAGGCTTATAACCGACCACCCCTTTCAACCATTTCAACAGGAAGACCAGATTTTGTGATGAAACCAAGATCCCAAAGACAAGGTCCCCATGCAACCAAAGAAACCTTGATCTTCAAAAGCAACTATTCGCATAAAAATGCATCTGAAAATAAATGGAGAAAAAGATTGAAACATTTTATAAAATAGAATTATCTGCATTAAATGCTTCGTATCATATCATACCAAAAAGATGACAAAATCTGGCAGAGAACAAAGGCATCCAGGGATATAGAAGCAAGACAGCCTTAAAAGAATCATATCATACCCAAACATTACAATGAAATGCATAAAAAAGTATTACCGGAAAAAACAACGAACAGCTTCATGAACTTTTTTCCCTTTCTGAATTCCATATAATCCACTATGTGCTTGTACAAGGAGGCAAAATCCCAGAAGGTGAAGATGAGCACACCATTCTCCATCAGTACTCTGGACACTCTGGCATACCTTCTCCTTACGTGAATGTGCATCGATAATAGCAAGAAGATTCTTTAAGTGAAAAACAAAAAAGAGTTTTTAGTATGCATAATTAAACCTATGAAATTTAATACAAAGAGTAAGCCCAAGTTACAAACCACAACAGCTTCATATTGGCCATGATTGAGTAGGAGGGTTGCAAGCGATGTTGCACGGCTCAAGAAGGTTTTAGATACTTCTCCCGTGCAGCCCCAAATAATCCAGCTGCTGAAGTTCCTTATTGAACTCACGTAGCCATTCGGGTCAGCAAAGTATCTGGAGGAAAGATATCCTTGGTCTTCAGAGCCAGGAAAATCAAATAAAAGAATATTTGCCAATGTGAAATCATGTGTTCCAAGCTTTTCATCCCTTGATCTTTTATCAGTGTTGTTATCTGGATAGTAAATGGAAGTCACCAAGAAAAAAATAAGTAGTCAGGAATGCAATGTCCAAATGAGTAAAACTCTAGGTTCTCAAGTACAGAGAATCAAGTAAGAAGAATTATGAATATAAACAGGACCAGAACATCTGATACAATGAATACCTTCATGTAAATATGCATACTGAACCTGTGTTTCAGGTACATTGGTATGTCTTTACATTTTTCTTATCAATGGCAAAACATTATTGATGGAACAGCTACAAAATACAAGACATGATACAAAAGAGATAAGATGGGGTGATAGACAACTTAAACAGTAAGAAATAGGAAATGTATGTATGTAGGTACGTATGTACGTAATAGCAGTATCCTGTGCAAGATTCTGATAATAATCCAAAATATAATTTAGGGATCCAAGGAATCTCTGGAGTTATTTATTATCAGTAATTTCATCCAGAAATGTATTAGCAAATTCAATACTTTTTTGTATTGGGATAATTTTCCCTTCACAAATATTGTGTCCTAAGATTCTTATTTCTTCTTGAAAGAGTTTTATTTTAGAAGGCGATAAAACAAGACCATTCTTTTTTATCAGCCACTTAAAGATTTCCAAATGTTTGAATGGCTGATCAATTGATTTGGAAAAAAATAAGCAGCACATCAATATAAGTAATGATAAATTGAAAATAAGGATTAAAAATGTCATTCATGATGTTTTGAAACTCAGACAAAGCATTTTTTAGACTGAAAGGCATAACATTCCATTCAAAGTGACCAAAAGGAACTGTAATTGCAGTTTTATACCAATTTGTTTCAGTAATCTAGTAATCTGGATTTGCCAATATCCAGATTTTAAATCAAATTTGGACAAAATTAAAGCACCTTGTAGTCTGTTAAGTAGATCACTTTTATTAGGAATTGGGTAGCAAATCCATGTGAGGACTTTATTAAGAGGTTTGTAGTTTATGACCAATCAGGGTTTTCCTTTCTCTTGTTCTGCTGCCTTATTAACATAAAATACAGAATAACTCTATAGGGAAAAGGATTTTCTTATTAATTTATTATTTATTCGATCATTAGTTTTATTTTTACATAGCTCTATGTAAGAAGCATTCATTTGAGCTGATCTGGCTTTTGTTCAAATATCTTTCTCATTAAAGGATTCTTCATAAGAGAGACCATCTATATTTTTCAATTCCAAAAAGCATTAAGAAGTTCATTACATAGTTCGTTTGGAAAAGCATTGAGAATTTCTTTAACTTTTATTTTGGAAGTCATTATTTTGAAGAGTCTTTTTTATATCAAGATAAGTTATTTCTTCTCTGATAAAATTAATCTGTTGTTCTTTTAACAAAATTTTTCTTGCTTCATTTATTTGGTGTGATTTTGGATCTGGGATGAAGTTAAAAGAAAACTGTTTTCCTTCTTTTGAAAAATAAATTCCTAAAGGATCAATTTTATCTATAGGAATTAACTGATGCAAAAATGGAGTGCCTAAGATAACATGATGATGAATGTCCTTGGCCAAGAGGAATGAAGTTGGAATGCAGATATTATCATTACAGACAATAGAGCTTGTTAATTTGTAATTTATTTTCAGACTGTTATTACCAGCCAATGTTAAACTTTGAGTTGGAATTAACCCTTCTTGTATACAGCTGATATCTGCACCACTATCCACAAGAGCTATTAGGTCTATATGATACCATTCTGTACCAATAGCAATGGTTATACTAATATACCATTTTTAAGAAGTTATTTGTCTTATTGTATCTAAGTATTGAGGAGATAATGTATTTTCTTTTATGTTAAAAGTTTCTTCCTTTTCAAGATTCTTTTTGTTTTCAAGATTGCTTAATCTTTTACAGATGAGATTATGTTCGTTTTTTTTATTAAAGCAATCTTTGTTTTGAGGACTTAATTTCTTCTTTAAGATCTTGGACAATAATATCACCAGCCATTGAAGGCTTATTATTTAGTCTTTTAGTTACTTCTAACATTTTATAGACATTGTCAGTATCAATGGCCTTATTTTCTTCATCTTTATTATTTGATGCAATCTTAAGTATTTTCTCACGTATTATTTTCTTTAAGATTTTTATCCTCTACTTGATAGGCTATGTCAAGCAGATCTTGTTGGGATTGCGTTAGTACATTAATAGACAGGTTATTCATCTCAACAATTGCTTTCCAATATTCTACATATTTATTAGTTCTAAGTGTATTACATTGTCCTTTACAACAAGAATTATCTTCAGATGATGAGGATGATGAGGACTCATGTATGGATATGTCAGGAATGTCTGAGTCCAAAGAATTTAGTATTATTTTACATAAGGATTTCTTTACCCCTTCATAATATTAAGTTCTTAAATTTTCTTTTTAGTATAACATCTATTGGCATAATGGGCAATCTAACCACATTTATAACATTTAATTCTTGATTTATCTTTTTTTAGATTTTTATTATGAGTTTTGTAATCTTTTCTTGGATTTCTATTAGGATCTTCATATCTCTTATACTCTATGTAGTTAAAGGTGCGAGACGCACCGAGGCGCAAAGGGGTGCGCTTGGAGCCTGAGGCGCAAAATTATATTTTTTATAATTAAAAATTAGCTAAAAAGCATGAAAAATACAGCATACATGAAGACAAGCATGGGAAAGCTATATATGTATATAAGAATAGGTATTAACTAATAAATATAAATAAAATAATTTTTTATCTAATTTTCGTAAGTTTTATTTTTGGAAAAATTGAACAAAATAACACTACAATGCAAAAAAAGCATGAAAAGTACATCGTACATGAAGATACAAGCATGAGTAAGCTATATATGTGGATAAGAATAGGTATTAACTAATAAATATAAAAAAAGAACAATTTTTTCCTAATTTTCGTAACTTTTTTTTTTTCAGAAAAATTAAAAAAATAACCCTAAATTACAAAAAAAGATGAAAAAATTATCACACACGAAGACACAAGCATGGGAAACTATATATGTGGATAGAAATACATTTCAATGAAGAAATACAAAAACACGAAGACTTTTTATTTCCGTAACTGATTTTTTTGGAAAAAACAGTAAAAAACCTAAAAACAAACTCAAATCAGAGCAAAGAAGTATAAAACTCAAATGGAATGTTTTCTTATACATATAGAACTAAAACCCATCAAGATCTATGGAAAATAGTTAACAAAAAACAAAAAATTTGAAAAAACGGTACTGGTTTTTACGTTTTTTACAGAAACCGTATACACATTGTAAAATTCATAAATCCATACCTTTTTCTGCTTAGATCTGTGAAAGATTGAAAAGGAATGGTCGTTTTCACCTTCTCAGGAGGTTGGAAGATTGAAATTAGGGTTGGAAGGTGAAAAACGAAAAAAAAAACAAAAAACAAAAAAACGAGTTTTATAAGTTACCGGGTGAAGTCGTCTGCGCCTGGAGTTGGAGGCACGCCTGAAAGGGGCACCCCGGCATACCCAGGAGCTCGCCTAGACGAGTGCGCCTCATATACTCTGCGCCTGGCCCCCTCCCAGGCACTTAACCGTCGACTAGCACCTAAGCACACCTTTAACTACATAACTTATACTTAAATTTTCTATTATTAGGTTGTTTTATTTTACCTTTATTAGGTTTTTATTGTTTTGGGTCTATCAACAACAAATTGCTAACAGAATTCACCCAATTGTTTCTTCTCTGTAATTCTTTCTCTTTTCAAATGATTTCTGAGTTTTATTTCATTACAGAGCATTAAACCTTCATTAATACATGAATGGACTAGTTGTCCGTTGGTTAGTTGTTCATAAGGGATATTATCTTCAAATTTATTTCTAAGAGTTTTCTTAACTCTTTCTACAAACTAGTATGGAAGGCCTTCAATAAATTTCAACTGCCAGTGACTATGGTTTGCATCATTCAAATGTAGGACATGGGCCAGGAATACATACTTATACCACCTAAAATGGGTCAATGGAGGACATCTAAGATTTTGTAGCAAAGCTCTAGAATTTTCAAATTGGCTTTTAATATTTCCAATAAAATGTTCCACAATTGTACACACCAAAGTATAGACTAAGTCTGCTTTGGTTGACTCGTATGAGGTTCAATTTTTACTATGGACAAGATTTCATTTTGCTGAATTGGGGGGATGCAATTGTCCCACCATCCTTTCAAGTTTCCTGTGAAACCAGCTATTATCATGGTTGCTATATTTCTATCTATATTTCCTCTTTATTTGCATATAGTAGAAAACATTAACATTCTATGCATCATTAGAAAATTTTGATTATCTGTCACTCTATCTATGTTCCATTCATAGATTGCATTAGCCCTATGATCATTCTGTATATGGACATCATTTTCCTCTATGAATACATTTGCAGAGTTGGCCTTTTATAGTAAAACCTATATAATCTTCTAGGTTTTCTTTCAATTTTATTAACGTCCGAAAATTGGGTTTGGACTTGCATTAGTTTTGTGTCAGACATTATATATCTTTTCACATTATTAATTTCCTATAACAAACATGATAATCTGACAAATTCAACAGATCATTTGTGATGCAAGTTCTTGTGTTCTAAACAGTGACTTATGTTTGCATTATTAAAGATGAGTGCTCCAAATCTTTTGTCCAACATTAGTTCAAGATAGAAACAAAGACTGGAAGAGGGTGGATGGAAACAATCACAATACTTTGCAGAATACTTACATATCAGCATCTTGAAGATATTACCAAAAGAACGGTAGGTGGCTAGGGCCAGCATCATATGGAAACAATGAAGAAAGCATCGCCAGCAGTTACCTACCTATGTGCAATGATGAAAGTTGAGTGCTGAAGTCCTCCAGAATTGGCAATTCAGAAGGTGTTGTTCCCACCAAATGGACAATAAGCCATGGTGTAAGTATCTCCTGAATCATTGGAATCAACTTAAGTTGTATCCGTGAAATATCTACATGTTCCATACAGACCTGCAGCTAACAAATCATATATAAGAACAGACAGGTTAATTTGTCAAACCAAAGCCTCTAATTACTAGAATACTTAGAAGTTAAACAAACACAAAATGGAAAAGAAGAAAAGAAGGTGAACTTTCAGCAGCATGTTTAACTACCAAACAAGAAACTGTAAGAGCTCCAATGTGGCTTAGTCCACAAACAGAAGCTAAATGAACAAATAAGAGGAACTGAAGAAAGCACCAACAAGATTTTATATTCCATCAATTGGAGCTTAAAAATGCAAAAAATACAAAACCAAGCAAGAAGCAAAAGCAGTATCTGCAAACATGCCCATCTTTATTTGAACAGAGCCATTAAAAATACCATTAAGGAAGGCAAGAAAAGGGAGATACAATGATCCTACCAAGAAAGAGAAACAGGATAAGACCAACTAAAATAAGATGACAACATCATAAAAGAGAGTTGTACACATCCATCCTTTTCACAAATGCAAGAGGCTTGCAGGAAAACCCCAAGTTCTCATCAGTAGATTAAGCTTTGATAGGATCCATTTCAGTTGGAGCAATTGCAGGATGCCAACCTATGTAACAAATCTAAAGTTTCCCAAGAAAAAAGGAAGAACAAAGAATAGGTGTTGCAGTAGTAGAGTCTCTAGGCGGCATAAGATTTGCATTCTCACCAAAGTTGATGATTATGAACAATAACGAAAATGGAGAACTCATGACAGAAGATGAGATATTAACAAGTGGTGTCATCAGTTAGCAACTATTAATTGTCTACAATGAAAAAAAATGACAATAGTAAGATACAAGACCACTGAAGGAACATGAAAACAAAACCTTTCTGAAATTTTTTATTCAATAATGTTATAAACTTGAGGGTTTTGCCTTCTATCATTTTACCCACTTCTGAAAGAATATATCATATGGCTGTTGAAGAAATAATGCAAATTCTAATCTGAATTTATATGTGATATTATTCTCCTAAGGGTTTGTAATCCAACACAAGATTCATAGAGATGAAGAGAAAATTGTTCTGTCACAATCTATTTCCTACAAAATTCATACTTCAGATTACACTTTCCCATATAGACTCGTATCATCAAATCTAGAATAGACTTCTAGTATTCCTAAGATGACTCCTTGAGAAATAACAAAAACAGTCATAGGATATATACAAAAAAGCTACCACTAATGGATAAACTTCACAAGTAACTAAAATAAGAAATGTTCTTTGCTTTACCTTTAAAACACACTATTCGACTTAAAGTACTACCTAGGACCCACAGCTAAGGCAAATAATCAAAACAAAATGTAGCTGGTACCATAGCAAGCTACAGTAGCAGCAGCTTTTATCTTCTTGAATTCTCCATGATTCCCCCCTAGTTGGAGAAAACCTCATCCACGAGTTTCAGTAGTCTGTGCCACAACCATGCAACAATAAGTATTTAGCATAACACCAATGATTTGTGGACACTGACACTGATGTGTCACAGACACAAGTGTCCGACACAGCATCCCCCCAAAATCCAGATACAGGGACATGCACTTAGTTAAATAATTAATGGATAAAAATTAAAAAAGTTGTAAACAAAAGAAGCTTCAAGCATAAGGAGATCTGCTTGATAAGCTACCAACCCACGAACAGAGAACACAAAACTGAGAAGAAGACTCACAGGCAGAGAAACCAAAACCCAAATGAAAAAACGCCCAACAGAGAAAACCCAGATGAAGAAATGTCATTAACAGAGAAAACACATACTTGTTTTGGAGAGTTTTGTAAACTGTAACAATTTCCAGGCTTTCTGGTGAAATATTGACAGCGAAAGTGGAGTTTTCAGGCAAGATTACAATGGCAAAAGTGAAAGGAAAGAGGAGTAACTGACTCAGAAAAGATAGAGAGGGAAATGAGTTGTAAGCTATTTTCTTTCACCTTTTCTTAGTCCATTATTGACAGACATGTGACAGAGCATACGACAACATGGAAAAAAGTACTGAAACATAGCAGCAACATGGCTACTCTTAGATATCTAAGCCAATACAGGACAGATACATACGTAAGGTGTCAAGACACGTGCCATACATATTTTTGCAGTGTCCCCCAAATTGTAGCATAACGAATCTCTAAAATAATGAATAGGAAACAGCATTCGATAAGCATTAGCACTCGAGTTCTTTACCATCACAGATGGCTCAATTGTCCTTTCAACAATCTTGTTGTAGACTCCCATCAAAATCAATCTCTGATTAGAGTCGCCTGCATACAGTCTTCAACAAAACCTAGCATCCTGCTATGCTTATCTCCATATCCATACCTTGTATTGAGCACATCTATCCGATGGCAAATCTGCATGGACTTGAAATGCTAGCAAGTTTGTAAACTCCAAACCAAAGTTTTCCCAATTTTGTGTCATATCTAAATCAACCAAGTTGTTTAGATTTTGCCCATACACAATGCCAAAAGAGCATGATCCCTTTATCTATTTTCAGATCGTTATATGCAACAATTTCCTGTAGCAGCACCCTTTTGCGACTGTTTTGGTTTAATGACAGCTCAACACATCAAGAAATTTTCCAAACTTCTGCTCAATGTTTTATGTTTTTCAGGAATGTGGATAGTCAATATATCAATTTGCTCAATCACAGGAGACACCAAATTCTTATCAAGAATAACTTTATCTTCAATATAACCATTCAAAGGTCTACTCCATCCGTGTCCTCGCCCACCATCTTCTATCAATCTGTGCTCCTCAATAAATGTCATAAATAGGATCATTGTAATTATCATGATCACCCAATGATGTAGTCCAGCAATCAAATACATGGGAAGTTTGCTGATACTCTGTAACCTCGCCATAAATAGAAAAGGCCAATTTCTTTTCAACCCTAATAGATGGCCCCCAATGTTTAGTGCAATCCTGAATCGAGTTCTCAAACTCCTCAGATTCATTTTCATCATCACCTATGTAGTTAAAGGCACGCCTAGGCACAAGGCGTAAGGTAAGCACCTAGGAGGGAGCAAGTCGCAGTGAAACCTAGGCGCGGATGCCAAGGTGTGCGCCTGGGTGTGCCAAGAGCCTCCTTTCAGGCATGCCTCCGACTCCAAGCTCAGTCGACTTTGCCAGTAAGTTATAAACTTCTTCTTTTTTTCCTCTTCCAACCCTATTTTCACTATTCCAAAGGGCTGCGAAGGTGAAAACGATCATTCTACTTCAATCTTTCACAGATCTAAACACAAAAAGGTATGGATTCACAAATCTTACCATTTTGTTACAGTTTCTATTAAAAAACGTAAAAACTAGTGACAAATTTACACTTTTTTTGTTTACTTTTTTCCACAAATTTTGATGGGTTCTTATTCTATATGTATAAACAAACATTCCAATTGAATTTTATGCTTCTTTTCTCTAGATTTGAGTTTGTTTTTAGGTTTTTTTGTGTTTTTTCAAAAATACCAGTTACGGAAATATAAAAATGTTTTCATTTTTTTGTATTTCTTCATTAAAATGTATTTCTATCCACATATATAGCTTTCCCATGTTTGTATCTTCATGTGTGATAATTTTTTCATCTTTTTGTTTTTGTATTTTAGGGTTTTTTTTTTCAATTTTTCCAAAAATAACAGTTGCAGAAATTGGGAAAAAATGTTTTTTTTTTAATATTTATTAGTTAAAACGTATTCCTATCCACATATATAGCTTTCCCATGCTTGTGTCTTCATGAGTGATGTATTTTTCATGCTTTTTTTGTATTTTAGTGTTATTTTTTCAAAATTTCCGAAAATAACAGTTACAGTAATTAGAAAAAATTTGGTTTTTATATTTATTAGTTAAAATGTATTTCTGTCCACAAATATAGCTTTTCCATGCTTGTATCTTCATGTGTAATGTTTTTTCATGCTTAATTTTGTATTTTAGGGTTATTTTAGCTATTTTTTAATTATTAAATACATAATTTTGCATCTTGTGATTCAGGCGTGTGCCTAGGTGCCCCAAGATCCAGGCACACACCCCTTTGCGCCTCGGTGCGCCTCACGCCTCTAACTACATAGATCATCACCACAGATCAGGATTCCATTTGTGCTACATGCTGGGAAAGGGCTTCTACTTGGCTCCTCAATTCCTTCCTTACTTCAAGGAATCAGCACCAGCAGCACCTCATCTATGTCCTCTACAAAGAGCCATTAGATGCAAGAAAACAGCACAGCTTTTACTGCTTTCATACCAACTGATGCATTCGAAAAATCAATTACTCTGCAATATATCTGAAAAAGAGTGCACCCCATGAAAAATAAAAGGTAGGAAGGAGAAAGAAGTAGAATGCACTTCGATGGGGCACAGAAAGGACCCAAATTGCACCCAATACAGGATAGAGATGAAGAGAAACTTGTTCTGTCTCAATCTATTTCATATAAAATTCAAACATCAAACTACAATCTCCGATGGCACATACATGACAGTCCTTAAATAGACTCATATAAAGCAAACCTAGACAAGACTTCTAGAGTTCCTAAGATAGACTCTGACAGGAATAACATAAGAGTCATAGGAAACCACAAAAGACCTTCCAAACCTCAGCAAGACTCCTAGGAATAAAAACCACTAATTGATGTAACTTCACAACCAATTAAAAATAAATAAATACACTTTGCTTCCAAAACACGCTAAATTCTCAGTTAAGTACTAGCTAAGACCCACAACCAATGCAAACTAATGAAAAACATAAAACAAAGTAGCTGGTACTGTAGTATGTCACTAGAACAACTTGCCATAGCAGTACCTTTTATCTGCATGACCGCCCCATCAAGGTGTCAATCACATGCCAAGAATGCTGTGTGATGCATAATCCATGGCAACAGTTGCAACAATTAGTGATATAAAAGAAGTAATCATAGCAAGGCCTCCGACCATGTCAAGCAAGATCAAGCAATTTGAAAGCTACCTCGCTATCTTGCTTGCCGGTCTCCAACCATCTTGTGGGGCAGCAAGGATTAGAACCAGTGACAGAGACAGGACCCCAGATCTCACTAATGAAGGCAAACAAGGCCTAAATTCTATCGACTGATCCCAAATGCGGGATTAGATCACAGTCAATGATACGGTTGAAAAGACCTGCGAGAGAGATGGTTGTCAATAGAAAAGGGCAGCCCGGTGCTCGAAGCTCCCACATGTGGGGTCTCGGGAAGGGGCGCACCACAAATGGTCCATAATACACAGCCTCAACTTGCATTTTTGCAAGAGGCTGTTTGCATGCTTCGAATCCATGAACTCCAGGTCATGCGGTAACAACTCAACCGCCAAGGATCCCCTTTCTAAATTCTACAAAACATTATTGCCAATTATGTACCACCATCTCCCTCCAGAATAATGCATGTGACAGCTCACCACCCTCTTCCTTTTAGTTGAGTCCTTCTAGGGTTGGAAATCTTATATGAATAGATCTGAATGAGGCAAGGGAACATTTCATCTCTTACGGGTGCCAAAGATTTCAAAAATCCTTCGTAGTACTTGTTTAGCAATATCACCAGCCACCAAACAATCCATGCTTTTTACCCATTCTCTCATCCTTCTCGGCTCACACCAATTTATGATTCTTACATGGAAAATTCGTACACCAGGTTTCATCAATTTGCAAATTCTTCCTCGGCTAGTTAAAAGAATGAAATTGGCTGATATCATGACGATACCACATGATGATGTCTGTAGCACAATGATAGATAACAACCATGGTTTGTGTTCTGGAGTTAGAAAAGGATGTGAATGGCAATACTGACGACCTGCACCAAGTTCCAAAAGCTATCCAATGACCAAGAAGAAACTGGCTTCAGAAAGAGAAAGAGGACAAGGCCATCAATGCAGGAGACTTGAAGTAGAAAGTGTCAACCCGTCTCTGGGTCCTTTGACATTTAGCTCGTGAACATTCAAGCCAAGAAGAAGAATGGAAAAAGAAAAGAAGAAAGGTAATTCAAAGGACATTGTCCACATGTAACAAGGATTTCGAAAAATACTTATGGATTTGTGTAGGAGTTTCACTATCAGATGCAATCAATAATACAGAAATTGGTCATTGCACTTTAATCTACATGCTAATATTTACACATACATATATAGGATGGCAAGAGATTGCCTAGATCATTAATGTTTCATCATAGTTTTGGTAAAAGTTTCATAGTGCTTGCAAGTTTATGCTTCTCATATGACCACACATGTAGTTGAATTCATGATTCTAGCTACATCCTTTGGGTTAGCCTCCTCCACTACCATCAGTGGATTAGTCAAAGATTATACTATCTGCAGGTTTGCCACTTGAAAATTTTTATTATTCAGGAGAAAAGGCAACCAGATCTAACAAACAAAAAGCATACCTGCCCGCTGATATGGACAAGATAGCATAGCAGCAGAAGAATGTCAAAGGCGGAGTCCAGCATTACTCTTGCAACCTGAGAAGTTGCCTGAACTAAGAGTGAAGTATTTACATTAAAGAGTCCTTTTGACTCCATACTTTGCACAGGTTTATGTGGAAGAAGATACTTCAAATATTTTTCCACAACATCCAATACTCTGCTCCATGCAGAAGCCTTATTGGATAATGCATTAAGAGTCATTAACATGTCCACTGAGAATTTCCTTTGGCTTTTATGATCTGTTTTTTCCTTCTGTCGGGCAATATCAGCTCTAAATGGTGACTTGTGGGTTGTTGCCACAGAGAAACTGTATCCAGTTACCAAAATCTTCAATAAGCAAGCAATAACATCCTCAGACGAGACAATTGCTGGACTAACAAGTGATTCATAGAACACAGCAGAAGCAGTTTTGCCCAAATGGTGATTGATACTACTAATGCATCTTAACACTTCAAAAAGAATTTCACGATCAAGATCATCATCTGGCAAAACCAACCCTGAGTTGATAAAGTCACCAAATTCATCAAAACTACCTGCCAGAAGAAACCAGAGAAAATGTAGTCAATGGAAAGAAACATATTCCAAACCAATAAAAACCAGGTTATCTGCAAAATGAAAAGGAAATTTACATAATGAGTGTAGTGGAATATAAGGACTAGAATCTACCATAAATAAGCTGTTCAATATCTTCCAAACAACGGAATAAAGATAATGAGTTTTTCCTTATTAAACCAATTGCTCCACTTGAGGAATCAACAAGCAAACTGTATGGTGTACTGTTCTGACACCAGTGATGAAAAAACTGAGAGCAAAAGCCTTTCCAGTAATATATTAAGGAAATTGGGTTTTCAGCAATACCCTGGAACAAAAAGGCATCATTGTTATCAATCAGGAATTTATAAATAACAACAAAAATAGAAAAAGGAAATGTAGCAATGGGAACAGATATCACTGTAAGAACGATAATAACAGTAGTTAGGTTTTCATGGATAACAATGAAAAACTATGAAAAGAGAAAAAGAAAGCCAACGGAGACAAGTTAAATCATCATTACCTCACTGTCAATAATTGAAAGAATTTCCTTTCTGAGGCCATTAACAGTTAGAGAGTGGAAGTCAGATTCGGTCAAGTGTTTATTGTGATCATGGATTGTTGCACGCAGGGCAGCATTTTGATGAACCCCAGGGTGAAGCAGCCTATGTAAGAAAATAGATGATACAAATTGCAGAACATTATCCTGCAAAAGAATTAGACTGCTTCAAAAAGTGATATAAATTACCACAACAAACAATAGGGTCCATGTATATTTTAATATCACAGAACTAAGAAACTCATAAATCTTATTTAACTTGAAACAACCAGAAGATTTGATGAAGAGCTAATTCAAGGTTGTATAACTCACCAAAGAAACCACAAAACAGAAAGCCATAGTCAGGCTTATAAGTGAAAAAGATACAAAAGAACAAATACTCATAGATCTTAGCCGTAAGACTGCATTAACCGGATGGCAACCATTGTTTCATGATGTTCAATTTCAGGATCTTAGTGCTAAAGTAATGCTGGAGTCTTTTGTCTTTGACCATGGATTACAAGTGGAACATGAGACATGAATGTCTGTCAGACACCAAGCTATGCAATACATGGTGGATAATGGCACAATGCATATTATTGCTTACGACACTGTCTATCATCATCATCAAGACCTTATCCCAACTAGAGGTTGGTCACATGAATCTTGTTCCGCCATTCCCCTTCATTAAGTGTCATGGCTTCATTTAGTGCCAACGTTTTTAAATCTTTTCTCACCACTTCCATCCACGTTCTTTTGGGCCTTCCTCTTGCCCTTTTAGAACCTTCGACAAGAATTGCCTCACTTCATCTAACCAGTGCCATTTTTTGTCTTCACTAGATATGTTTAAACCATCTAAGTCTAATCTCCCTCATCTTGTTACCTATTAGTGCTACTCTATGTTTCCTCTATTGTTTTCATTTCTTATTCAATCCTTTCTAGTCTTGCCACTTATTCATCTCAACGTCCTCATTTCAGCGATGCTCATCCATTATGCATGTTGATTTTTAATTGCTCAACACTCCTCGCCATAGATCACGACTAGCCTTGCAGCCATCCAATAGAATTTTTCTTTCAGTTTGAGTGTCACCTTCCAATCACACAAAACTTCAGAGGTACATCTCCATTTGTTCCAACCCCCTTGGATTCTCTAGGTAACCACCCTCTCAATCTCTCCACTCTCATGAATTATCAATCCCAAGTATCGAACGTGTTCTTTTAGGGGGACTTCTTGGTCATCAATCTTTACTGGTACTCCACTCCCGCCCCTCTTTGCTAAAATTGCATTTCATAAACTCTATCTTAGTTCGTCTAATTTTAAATCCTTTAAATTATAATGCATCTCCCCAAAACTCTAGCTTTGTGTTTATGCCCTCCCTTGTCTTATCAACTAAAACTATAGCATCTGCAATTAACATGCACCATTGATTCTCCTCGTACAAATGTTTTATTAGCTCATCAATAATCAACGTGAAAAGGTACGAGCTCAATGCCGATCCTTGGTGCAATCCTATAGTGATAGAAAAATCACCGATCTCTCTGCTAGTGGCCCTAACATTTGTTACCACTCCCTTATACATATCCCTAACTATGTTTATATATCCCCGTGAACCCCTTTCTCGCCCAACACCCACTATATTAACTCTCTAGAACCCTATCATAAGCTTTTTTAAGTCAATAAAGGCCATGTAGAGGTCCTTCCTCATCTCCCTATATTTCTCTAAAATCGTCTAAGCTAGAAAATAGCTTATAAGGTAGACCTCCTAAGCATGAAACAAAACTGGTTCCCCGATACACTCATTTCATGCCGTAGCCACTTCCTCGACACTCTTTCAAAAAGTTTCATGATATGGCTCATAAGTTTGATCTTTGATGATTAGTGCAACTCTATATGTCTCCTTTATTCTTATAAATTGGTACAATAGAGCTCCTTTTCCATTCATTCAACTCTATAAGAACTTTGTCAACCAAGCTACTCCACTATCTCTCATATACTTCCAAACCTCTATTGGTATACCATCAGCCCCAAGGGCTTTCCTGATTTTATCTTTTTTAAGGCCTCTTTCACTTTAGGTATTCTAATTATATGATCATATCCATAATGTAATGTTATTTGGGTTTACGGTACTTTCAGTCCCTATCTTCTCAAAGTAATTATCATTTAGCAATTTTTAAAAGTAACTTTTCCATCTTTGTTTGATTTCGTCATATATGTAACCAGTACCCTTTGGTCATCACTTATAATACATATTATGTGATCTAAGTCCTTACTTGTATTTTCTCTTACTTTTGCGAGTTTAAACACATCTTTCTCACCTTTTCTTGATCCTAATCTATTACAGAGTATCATATGCCTTGAGTTTAGCTTCACTTACTACTCTCTTAGCAACCCTTTTAGCATTCTTATATTGCTCAAAGTTTTTATTATTTTTAATCATATGTCATGCTTTAAAACACACCCATTTTTCTTTAATAACTTTTTGCACTTTTTCACTCCACCACCAAGTTTCCTGTTTGTTGCCATTTACCTTTATATACTCCTAGAACATCTTTTGTCACTTTCTTAATGGACATGGCCATATTAGTCCACATGGTATTTACTTCTATTTCATTGTTCCAGTTTCCTTCTACTATCAACTTGTTCATAAATGATGCTATCTTCTCTCCTTTAAGTTGCACCACTTAGTTTCTAGACACCTATTAAGTTCATTTCCTTTCTTCCGTACTTCAACATAGATATCCATAACCATAATCTATGTTGTGAGGTTAGACTCCCACTGAGTATCACCTTACAATCCTTACACGTCTTTATATATTCCTAAGTAGAAAATAGTCTATTTGACTTTATATGGTCCACTTTTAAAGGTTAGTAAGTGCTCATCCCTCTCTTAAAGTATGTGTTTGTTATAGCTAAGTTATATACTAAGGTAAAATTGAGTATAGCTTCCCCCATCTCATTTCTTTCTCCAATACCATTCCCTCCAGGTATCCTATTATATCCTTCTTTTTCTTTTCCTACGTAACCATTAAATCTGCTCCTATAAATATCCTCTATGTGTTGCAAATGTCTTACACGACTCCTTCCATATCTTCCCAGAACTATCTCTTGATTCTATCTTCTAACCCTCCTTATGATGCCTATGCACTTATAACATTTATGATCTTCTCTCCTAGAACAAGTTTTATTAGTATAATTATATCGCAAGTTACTTTAATGTATGCAACTTTATCCTTTAATTCTTTATCTACCACTATCCCTACACCATTTCTGTTATTGTCCTTTCATACGTAACAAAGCTTATACTCATCAATTTCTCTAGTTTTAGCCCCTCTCCACTTGTCTTCTTGGATATAAGCAATGTCGACTCTCCTGGGTTTCATCATATCCACTAACTCTAGACTCTTACACGTTAATGTGCCTATATTCCACATAGCCATACTGTTAAATATAGCATTGTATTGTATATCTTTACTTAGCCTTAGTCTTAGTTTTGTTTTTGTTTTAGTCCCACATTGTACAGTTACGAGCACGTAACTATTCTTGTTTAGTATATATATGAGACAAGTGTGAGGTGCAAAACAACCAACACACATTCACCCATTATAAGGGTTTCTCTCTCTCTCTCTCTTGGCTCCACTTTAATATGGTATCAGAGCCATAAGAGAAACCCTAATTATCTACCTTCTCTTTTCCCCTTTTTTGGTTTGGCCGTGTATCCATTCCGGAGATACCTTTGGCGACCATGCGTCTTTACCGGTCACCCCTCTATCGTCTCTAGCATTCCCAGATAGCCGTTACTGCCACAAGACTGTCGTTGTCGCTAAAACATGTTGTCGATGACAGCTTTTAAACATGAATCAGCCCCCAGATAAGTAATCATGGCTTCCAAAAATGGTATTTTCACTTCTATAATTTCTGGATCTCCTATTATTACATCTGAGAAATTAATTGGTAGTGAAAATTATCTATCTTGGTTTGCCTCTGTGGAATTATGGTTTATGAGTTAGGGTTATAAAGACCATTTGGTCAAGAAAGAGGAAGATATTTCTGCTACAGACAAAGTGCAATGAAAAAAGATTGATGCACAATTATGCAGCCTATTATGGCAATCCGTAGACCCCAAAGTTTTACATCATCTTCACGCCTATAAAACATGTTTCAAATTTTGGACCCAAGCTAAGGGCTTATACACAAATGATATTCAACGTTTTTACAAAGTTGTTTCTGACATTGTTCATGTTAGACAGTAGGACATGGATCTTTCAACTTACATCAGAAAGATTGCATCCCTCAAGGAGGAGTTCTTGTCTCTGCAGTATTTGCCCGCTTGTTGCGTATCTCCTCTACTCATATAGTTACTTTTGATGGCCCTTTAGATTCCTCAGTTTTGGCCTCTCAAGCAAGCACTCGAGGCGGCCATGGTGGTGATCGTAATTGAGGACAGCACCCTCACTGCACATATTGTAATAAGATTGGACACAAACAGGATCAGTGTTACCAACTGTACAGGCGACCTCCTTGCATTGCCAATATCGCCTTGTCATCTGACACCCAGTTACCTAAGTCATCAGAGGACTCTACATCTCAAAGTATTACCCTAACTGGTAGTGACTATAATGCGTACCTCCAGTATCAGACAGCCAAGTCATCTTTCATTGCCTCCGTCGCTCATACTAGTAATCCCACTGTTTGCTGTACTCAATCTTCTTATATTAGCCCATGGATTCTAGACTCTAGAGCTTCTGATCACATATCTAGTAACAAATACCTTTTCTCCTCTCTTACTAGTTCTTCTACTTTACCCACTGTCACTCTAGCCAATGGTTCCAAAACTATAGCTAAAGGCATTGGTTTCACTCATCCCCTTCCTACTCTTCCTCTCACCTCTGTGCTTTATGTTCCTAAGTGCCCATTTAATCTTATTTCCATCAGTAAAATGACCCGCACTCTAAATGGCTCTCTCACTTTTTCTGATAAATCTGTAATCTTGCAAGAATGGGTAAGACGATTGGTACAGGGTGTGAGTCTTAAGGCCTTTATCATCTCACATCACCTGCAGCTCCTGCCGCTTGCATCTCCACTTATTCTCCTGCTCTTATTCACAATCGTTTAGGCCATCCTAGTCTCCCCAAACTTCAAAAGATGGTCCCTCATTTTTTCTACTTTGTCGTCTCTTGATGTGAGTCTTGTTAGCTTAGAAAACATACTTTTGTTTCGTTTCCAAAGCGTCTCAATAATCGGGCTATGTCCCCTTTTGAACACATCCACACTGATTTTGGGGTCCTAGTCGTGCTAGTTCTACTTTGGGTTTTCAGTATTTTGTAACTTTTATTGATGATTATTCTCGATGTACTTGGTTATTCCTTATGAAGAATTGATCTGAATTATTATCAATTTTTTAGAAATTTTGTGCTAAAATTCAAACTCAATTTGATGTTGCTATCCGTGTTTTACGCAGTGACAATGCACGAGAATATTTTTCTACACTCTTTTCTTCCTTCATGTCTCAACAAGGAATTATTCACCAGTCATTGTGTGCCCACACTCCTCAACAAAATGGAGCAGCTGAACGCAAAAATCATCATCTCATAGAGACAGCTCGCACTTTACTTCTGCATAGTCATGTTCCTTTTCTTTTTTGGGGGGATGTTGTTCTCACTGCTTGCTACTTAATTAATCGTATGCCTTCTTCTATGTTGCGTGATCAGATTCCCCATTCCATTCACTTCCCCACACCACCTCTTTATCTTCTTCCTCCTCGTGTTTTTGGATGTACTTGTTTTGTACACAACATTGCACCTAGGCAAGATAAGCTTTCTACAAAGGCCACAAAATGCATCTTTTTGGGATATTCCAGGCTTCAAAAGGGGTATCGTTGTTATTCTCTTGACACTAATCGGTATTTTCTCTCAGCAGATTGAACTTTCTTTTAGCAGTCACCATTCTTCTCATCCACTGTTGAACCTCTCTCCATTTCTGAAATTTTAACTCTTCCATATATTTCCATGCCTGTGGATGATGTCTCTCATCCTCTTCAAGTTTAGCATTGTCGGCCTCCTCTTCAAGCTACTACAAGTTCCACTGAAGTCCCTGGTGACTCACTCCACGTCCCACTGGTTTTACCTACTTTGACCCCTCATCCAATTGATAGCTTGCCTATTGCTCTTAGAAAAGGTAATTGATCTACTCGTAATCCTCATCCTACTCATAATTTTTTGAGTTACCAACAATTATCTTCGCCCTATTATGCATTTGTTTCCTCCTTGTCCTCTATTTCTACTCCTTAAAGCACGAGTGAGGCTCTTTCACATCTTGGGTGGCGACAAGCCATGGTAGATGAAATGACTGCTTCGCATACAAATAGTACTTGGGACTTGGTTCCTTTACCACCTAGTAAAACTACAATAGGTTGCCGTTGGATATATACTATTAAGATGAGTCCTGATGGACAAGTTGATCGACTTAAAGCCCGCCTAGTTGCTAAGGGCTATAGTCTTGGCTATGGTGACACCTTTTCCCCAGTTGCGAAGGTTGCTTCTAATCGATTATTCCTCTCCATGGCTGCTATGTGGCATTAGCCTCTTTACCAACTGGATATTAAAAATGCTTTCCTTCATGGTGATCTAGCAGAGGAAATTTATATGGAGCAACCGCTTGGCTTTGTTGCTCAAGGGGGGTCTGGTTTAGTGTGCAAATTGCGCCATTCTCTATACGGCTTAAAACAATCTCCTTAAGCATGGTTTGGATACTTTAGCTCTGTTATTCAGGTAGTCGGAATGCTTCAAGTGAAGCAGATCATTCTATTTTCTATCAGCACAACCCTTCGGGTCAATGTATCTATCTAGTGGTCTATGTGGATGACATTGTCATCACAAGCAGTGATCAGGATGGCATCCAGAGACTAAAACAACATCTCTTCCATCACTTTCAGACTAAAGACCTGGGAAAACTTAAGTATTTTCTGGGAATTGAGGTAGCTCAATCTAATTCAGGTATTGCCATTTCACAGAGAAAATATGCTTTAGACATCTTGGAAGAGACTGCTATGTTAGATTGTAAGCCCGTGGACACACCCATGGACCCGAATGTTAAACTTGTACCAGGGCAGGGGGAGCCTCTAGTAGACTCTGGAAGATATAAGAGACTTGTGGGTAAACTGAATTATCTCACCATTACTCAACCAAATATCTCTTTTGGTGTAAGTGTAGTCAATCAATTCCTACAGTCACCGTGTGATAGTCAATGGGATGCTGTGGTTCGCATTCTTTGATATATCAAAGGAGCTCCAAGTCATGTTATATGAAGATAAAGGCCACACTCAAATTATTGGGTACACAGATGCTGATTGGGCTGGTTCTCCTTCAGACAGCCGTTCTACCTCAAGATATTGTGTTTTTGTTGGAAACAAGATGTAGTTGCCATATCAAGTGCATAAGCTGAGTACCAAGCCATGGTTCTGGCAACATGTGAACTTATTTGGCTGAAACAAGTACTCCAGGAGATGAAATTCAGAGAGGATGGAAGTATGAAGCTAATTTGTGATAATCAAGCAGCCTTACATATTGCATCTAATCCCGTTTTTCATGAAAGGACCAAACACATAGAAGTGGATTGTCACTTTATTAGAGAAAAGATCTTGTCAGGATGTATTGCTACTAACTTCGTCCATTCAAATGATCAACTAGCAGGCATCTTCACGAAATCTCTCAGAGGACCTCGAATTAAATACATTTGTAATAAGCTTGGTGCATATGACTTGTATGCTCCATCTTGAGGGGGAGTGTTGAATATAGCATTGTATTGTATATCTTTACTTAGCCTTAGTCTTAGTTTTGTTTTATTTTTAGCCGACATTGTACAGTTTGGAGCATGTAACTATCCTTGTTTAGTATATATATGAGATAAGTATGAGGTGCAAAACAACCAACACACATTCACCCATTCTAAGGGTTTCTCTCTATCTATCTCTCTCTCTTGGCTCCACGTTAACACATACAAATCTTGTTCTCCTCACTTAGCCTATTTACTTGCACACCTCTCGAACGGCATGGGAACCCATGCATACTTTCCATTGTACCTGAGTTCTAATGCACACCGTCGCTTTCGAGAGAACACTCTAGTAGCCCTTGTCCATTTTTCACTGCATTCAGGATCTGATGCAGTGCATAGCTTACGAGGGACGCCCTAGCCTGACGAAATGTCAAAAATCGTTTCATGCATGGGGTTTGCCATGGGTTTTACTTGCCTGCTGGCACCTGATGCAAAACCCTCCTTGTTTATCCTAGCTGGGGACCAACAGCAAAGTTACAACACTGTCTATTCATTTCCAAAAAATAATGTGCCAAAAGGTAGAGATCATGTTTCATTCTATCATTTAACAAAGACTTGAGATGTAATAGGAAAATATCATGTATCAAACAACTATCATGCCTGTGTTATCCCCATCCAATCAAGAAGACCATGGATGACGTTACCAAAAGAACGTACTTCAAAGTGACCATTTTAAGCTATAACCAAGCTCTAACCTAGAGGCATGAAGCTTCATTTAATTGTGATACAGGCTTAACTGCTTCAAATCCTACCATGACATGAAGTTCTGAAATACATCCAGCTAGTAAGAAATGATTGTAGGATAAAGGACATAGGGATGTAGCAAGTGTGGTTATCTGGACATTCTCTTCAATACTTATTCCCACGAAGAAAAGGAGTGTCGATTCAAAATCAGCAAGCAACTAACATAATGTCCAATGTAACCAAAAGGTACCAATCAATGAGTAAAAGCACATGAGAACCCAAAATATATAGTAACCGCATAATAGGGAGAATCTTGCTCATAGCAAGATCTCAACAACCAAATAATAATAATAATTTGCACAAACATATCCTTTCTTCTCATAGGCACCTCAATAATAAGAAAAATGTAAAAAATAAAGACCTAACAAAAGCCATTGAGAGAAAAGATATAAGTGCCATATTCTTGAAGGACACCTAGAATAAACCATCTTGAAGGGCAGATCAACAAGTCCAATGTCATCAATGACTTCAAAGAAGCCTGAGTTAGAAGATACAATCAAATCTCCATGTAGAGCCATCCGCCTTTGTCAAATTGCCCTATGACCAACAATCACTCAAAAGTACTACAAAGATCATACTAAATGTAGCTCCACCTGAAAGGTAACACTTTGTGACAAATGTGATTTCTTACTTATTAAGGTATCAACATGGAACTAAGCATGTGCTATTTCCAAAGTTAATTAGCAAATCTCAAAGATAAAAGTGAAAGTGAAAGTGTGTGCAAACAATTGTATCTAAAAAGAAAACATTTAGTGAACCAGAAAGGACGCAATAACAGAACATTACCTTTGCTGAAGAAAAAATTGAATCACTAGCCCAAATTAAATTATCTGAAGTATGCTCAGAGCCTTGAAATAGCTGGTCGGCAACAAAGGCATCTTGCAGACCATAACTATATGTACGTTGCCTGACATCAGAATTAGTTAAAGACAAACAGTTATCTCAACCATTACTGTAGACAATGATCTAGCATACCAGTAGAAAGGAAATAAAAGCAATAAAGGCTATTTAGTGACCTTGAATATTAAAGCTAATAGTAGAAATAATGGCAGAATTAAGCCACAAACAAGTGCAGGTACAAGATGCTAGTGCCCGTGTGAAGAGCAGTTGTTATGGCTGCTACCAACTAAGCTAAATCAATGGTAACTAAAGCAAGTGGGGATGGCTTCACTAATTTTTCAAAGAGCAACTAGCAACCTGCTATTAGCTGTGAGACTGCTACATGTAACTGTAGCATAGTGACTGCTGCCTTATTTTCAACTGTTATCGAGTAACTGTTATACTCTATGTAACCGATATGGATAACTGCCGCAGTAAGTTGTGAAGTAACTTTTAATGTGTGTAAGCTAACATAATCAAAAGGTAGCTCTTCCAATTGCAGAGGCTACAACTTGCATAAATCGAAGTAGATAGGCCCAGTTATCTCCTGTAGGATCATTTAGTAAAGGTAGCTCTTTCACCAAATGGAAAGCTGAGGTTTTAACTTTTAACTAACAAATTGACCTGATAACTTCGATAGCCAAGTACATGCACTGGATGAGAAAAAACTACTGGACAGATATGTCTATGGAATTGCAGGAAACCTGATGAAACTATGGGACAGAAGCTAACTCTAGGCAGTGCGAAGGACACAACTTGCATCATTCAAGGTAAATGGGTTCAATATCTCCTGTAGGATCATTTAGCAAAGATAGTTCTTTGAGCAAATGGAAAGTGGTGGCTCTTAACAGACAAATTGACTTGATGAATTTGATAGCAAGTACATGCAGTAAAGTAGAAAAATTATGGGAGAGACGTGGCTGTGTAATAGCATGATATAACCTTGATCTGGCCAAGGCAATAGAGGAGGCATACTCAATGAAAATCTGTCTCCTAGGTATGAGCTACTTCAGTTATTGTAATTTACTAATGCTCTTATTTAAGAGTTATTCTAATTGGACACCAGGAAACACCTGTTTATGCTAAAGTTGGGGCTTGAATGAAGAGTGATTAGTCTTTCCCATAGACTAAAGTGAGGATATAAAGAGGGTGTTAAGAATATCGATCTTAGAGTTTAGCATTTCTTATCTGAAAGAGAAAGAGAGCATATCTTCTTCTTTGCTTTCAGCCTTCAAGACATGGAACTGAATGGAGTGTTTTCTGTTTCTTAAGATTAGCTTAAAAGCAGTTACCCTCTCCATTCTTTGACTTTCACTCAATATTTCAGGTTGATACTTGTTTGGGATATTATTCCAAATCTTATCTTTCTGACCTAGATAAATTCTTTGAGTGCTATTGGGTTTTGTTCCATGCTTTAAAGTCCTACCTTCCATCATCCATAACTGTGAGTATTTGAAGTTGTATGAACATTCAACTTGCCCTGAATGACAGGATCAAATTGATACTTACAGATTAAAATCGGTATAAAACAAATCATACAACATTGACCCATCTTCTTTCAGTATCCAGAGCTTGTCACGAGCAACTTTTACGTCAATTAGCTTTCCCTGATACAACAGAGATATTAGCATATCATGTTGTCACCATGGTGCAAAAGAAAATCTTGTCCAGGGCCACAAAGTATTATGCAAAAGTTACACCTCCTCCAAGTGCAAACTCCGTGTTGGAGACTCCAGTGACAGAATGATTTTGTCTGAGGAACTGAAATGGATGCTGTGCACGATAATTGCATCCTTATCTGCTTCCTTCACAGAGTCACTAATAGTCAGCTATTAATAGGATAAAGCATGTGAACATGAGAAGATAAAGGACACATCGCACAGAGGAGGTGACACTTAACTAAACCTTTAGCTACTGAAATGAGATAAAACACCATTGCCCACATGACAAAGAAAGCATTAGAAACCATCCATTGCAAAAGCACTAGAAAACGAAAGCTAGTCTCCAAAACAAGAGGGAGTCTTTCAGAAAACCTAATATGTCACAAAAAATGACAACACAATTTCTGAAACAGTATTATATGGGTCACTACAAAATTGAGAAGCATATAATATGCAATGGGGTGTTTAAGGAAAAACTAAGCACCCAAAAGGAAATATTCATTGCATTCTGATATAGGATGAATAGGAAAGTCAAGAATATCAAATCATTATTAATTAATAAAATGCTGCTAATTTAGAGACTCGCTCACAAATGTTATACAACTAGTAATGCAATCAGATAAGAAAAATGAAAATCCAAGAGTCTGATATTAGTTGAAAAGAGCCAAGGCATGGAAAAGCATTTCCAGATGTAAAATTAAGAAATCAGTTTAAGTCTTGAACATTACAGATAAAGAGGATAAGGTACAACTACATTTTAGATAAAACCCATTCACAGACTGAGTATTAGGCACAGAAAATCCAGCAGAAGAAGAAAGTCAAACAAGATTCAGAAACTATCACTAGAAGATTAAACTGTGATGTCATCCTAATGCTTTGCAAGGGCCAGTACTCACCCACAGAGAACCCAAAAGTTATTATCCCATTCCCCCTTCTGATGCTTTTAGTGACCTGGACTTCACTTTTAAGATTAGTTTAATTAGTTTTGATAGGATTAATGGAATGAAAATGTGGAAGGGGAGCCTTGGCGCAACGGTAAAGTTGTCGTCATGTGACCTTAAGGTCATGGGTTCAAGGTGTGGAAACAGCCTCTTGTAAAAACGTAAAATGAGATTGTGTACTATAGACCCTCGTGGTCTACCACTTCCCTAGACCCCGCATACGCGGGAGCTTCATGCACCTGGGCTGGCCTTTTTTAATGGAATGAAAATGTGAGTACTGTTTTGGACAAAACTATAAAAGTTTCATGTTACAAGAGCAGTTACAAAAAGTTGGGACCAAAGTATCCATCTTTAGGCAGTTGACATGAGAATTGAAAAAGATGTGGTGCTAAATTTCTGAAAAGATAATTGTTGTGACTCCATTGAACACCATCAAGCTGAATTTTGACAGTTGTTCGATGAGGCAAAAAAGGCCTTGCAGAAGCTTTTAGAGTTGAGAAAGTACCATCTCATTTTCATTAGCTGATCCCTTGAGAGCAGTCGGGATTGCAAACCAGCTACTAGATTTTCAAGAGAGAGTTTTAGGGGAACCTCATGATAAAGGGAAGTCTCCGAATGCAAATCTGCAAATGATGAGCACTGTTGAGGAACATGGAGATTCTTGTCTTACATTCATGAGATTTCAATGTGTGTACACGAACTCCCTAACTATTTTCTTGGAACCTAAACTCAGTAGTGATTTACCAGATGGAAAAGAACAATAGGAGTTAATAGAGACACAGATTATCATATAAAGGGCATCATTACACCTGATGTAGATTGAAATATTTTTCTATCTTTACTTACCTTTTGCAGAAAAACAAATGAAAGTACTGTAAGGTTATCAAGTAGTGACAAGACTCTTCACAAGCTCTAATATTTCACATCATTTGAGTTTGGTCCAGATTGACTCAAACTTAAAGAAAACCCATATCCTAAGTTCTGCTTTCTCCAATAAACAGATCATCTTTCTCATCTGACAACCTAGGTTTTACAACCAGTCAAAGAAATGTTTTCTCTAAGCATGTATGCCACTCTTATTTATCTCCATAAATTTCCCCAGTAATGATAGAAGTATCACCAAATGTTTGGATGACTGATTGAGGCTTAGGCTTAACAACATATTAAAGCTTCCCTTCATCCAGAATTCAACGAAAATAACACAGGAAATACATAATGATTAATAAATTATTCAACAAAACTGGCAATAATTCCAGAGAAACATACCAATGTACTTTTATATAAAATTGCCAAATGAATCAAGCTCTTATTGTAGTCAGGGTTACCAACCCATAACCTTGAGACTGTAGTTCCTAGAAGCAGAAAATAAAACAGATAAGAAAATAGAAGATAAAGAACAAGTCATACAAATTATTCATCTGAATAAAAACATAGACTCGATCACTGGCAAGATATTTTGACTCAAAAAGTAGATAGAACAAGTCATACAAGTTATTCATAGGACTAAAAATATAGATTGGAAAGAGATTGACACAAAAGCAGCTCTCAGAAACCATCCAATTCAAATACATAGACAAAATGGATAAGAGACCACTGAAGATAAACCGAGAACAGTATCACAAATCTCAAGAAAATAACTTCTTTCAAATGTCATTTAAGGTAGACCGAAATATACTACTATTACATTGTTATCCCAGTGGTGAAAGAAAAATACTGCAGATTAAGAGCAAGGTAAAGTCAGATTAGTAGAAGTGATAGATAAGTGTTGAATTGACATTGCCACTCTGGGCCATCATGACCATATGTCCAGAATTCTACCCTTCCACTCTGTTCACTGTATATTTAATTATTGATCAAAGGAAGTCAATTTCCAGTTCTTAATGATCCAACAATGGCTAGAAACAACCTTGCTGCTTCAGGTTGCAGGTCATATGCATTATTAAAGCACTACTCTCAGACATAAAATATACCGATAGTGAAAGAAAGAAAAACTGAAAATTACACAGAGTTACAGAGCACAGAATCCAAAAACAAGAGACTAAACATAAGTAGAGAAATTCCAAGTGAAGAAAGAACCTAACTCAAAATTATTTGAGAACTAA
This sequence comes from Warburgia ugandensis, assembly GCA_035236585.1. NCBI lineage: Eukaryota > Viridiplantae > Streptophyta > Magnoliopsida > Canellales > Canellaceae > Warburgia > Warburgia ugandensis. Next base: position 36,159,990 of record CP141139.1, read on the forward strand.
CAAAAAGAAGAATACTAAAATTTGAAAATGTATACGTACAAAATCTAAAAAAGCAACAGAAACAGTACATACATTCATATCCAGACTGCAATAGGGGGAAAATTAAATTTCTTGGGATATCAATGTTATTTCAGTCACTACCATTTGCTCATTTAGAATGATGGACCTTTCGTGTCATATATATGTTGATGTTGTAGCCATCAGAAACTCAGCTTTGTTAGTACCTACTAACCTCAAAACCACTACAGTCATTCATCTAACTAATAGATAATCCTCAACACTATTTACATATTAAAATTTCTAACATGTAGAAAGAAAAACATATTCGGATGCCTCCTATCCCATCCCATATAGCCTTCAAGTGTCTTGTCCAAGAAGCAGAAACAGAGCCCTGACAGACTTCATTTTTTCTTCCATTTGTCACAGATCATAGATGATTAAGTTCACAAGGTTCCAACATAAGAAGCTGCTGGCCTTAGTATTGGTGCATCCACTTATTGTAAGTGATTGGATTTTCTAGAGGCAGCTAATGTGCACTTCTACATATCACCATTCCCTAACTCTTGGCATACTACAAGAGAAGGCATTTTCTACTTCTACATTCACAAGTACTACTGCATTTGTAATATTGAGGTCCCATACGCTAGTCGCTATGTCCAGATCCTTGGGGAATAAATTTCATGTGAAATACATCAGAAAACCAACTTCACTGAAAAGCTTCAAACTTGAATTCTCTCAATGACATAAGTATCTCTTTTCCAAGTACTTCTCAGTCCACCATATGTGTTCGCAAACAAACTGACAAGCAAAAATTATCATTAGCAATTCCAACTTGGAGACCAGGGTTGGCTATTGCTTTCATTAATTTATAGACCCAAGGGGGCCCAAGCATTCCCCCAGCCAAATTCCACCCAGCACACCACCAAATTGTTGAAGTCTAACTGTGCCAACAAGCAAGTTAAGTGACCAACCTAACACAGTACATGAAATGGGATGAACGTAGTCCTCAAATAAAAGGTTTCATCCAATATGTTGCTCCACCACCATAAAGCTGCCAATACATGCATTAGAATAAACTATGTGCACCAGGACAAGCCCAAGTACTACTTGGACTATTTAATCAGCCATAACATTGGACCCAGACATATTTTGCCTCAATGGCGAATTGGGCCACATTAAACCGAAGAACTATTGCACTGTAAAGCCACACACAAACATCTTATTTGCATTAAGATACCCATTGCAACAACATTTTTAGCTAAAAAAATCCCTAAATATATTCGGAGTAAAACAAGCAGACTGCGATGCAGGACAAGGGGAAGAACAGAGCTGAGTGCAACTTCATACAGAACTCAACCAAAGGTCCAAAACATTTAAGTCTTGTAGAAATACAAAGTAAACAGCACCCATAGAAATGAAAGAAATGGAACAAGAACAGAAAAATCAATTCAGAACCACTCCAACTGATTAGGATAGTTCCATAGGATCACACTGATAGGATGACTATAAGCACCTTGAAGTCAACAGCTTGAAGACCACCAATGGAATCACACCATTGGAGTATCTGTTTTGAATCAGTCCAAATCATTAGGCATCATGCCCATCTTGTCGCACTTACAGTGGCTGCAGAATCTCTCATTTCTCCAATGACTTCAAAGATTTTTACATAAAATTTATAAAGCTTGGAACTAACAATTCTCAGATCTACATGTTATTACCTTCGTAGTACGCATAAACATTTATAGTAGCAGAAGGTAATCAAATCTAGTCAACTTTGGTTATCCAATAATGCATAGGCATTTATGGAACCTAAAGCCAATCAACGGTCAACTGTTCTGGTGATCTTAAGCATAGACACTTAACATAGAAACTAATCCAATAAAGTTTGGTCAACTTTGGTTCTCCAACAATTCTCAGATCTACATGCTATTACCTTCCTAGTATGCATAAACATTTATAGTAGCAGAAGGTAATCAAATCTGGTCAACTTTGGTTATCCAATAATGCATAGGCATTTATGGAACCCAAAGCCAATCAATGGTCAACTGTTCTGGTGCTCTTAAGCACTTAATATAGAAACTAAGCCAATAAAGTTTGGTCAACTTTGGTACTCCAACAATGTATGAGCATTAATGAAAACTAAAGCCAACAGAGGTCAACTTTCTGCCATTGTCGTGCATAAGCACTTACAGAATCCAACGTCAATCAACTAGTCAACAGATTGCATAAATCTTGGTGTACATATATGTAATCTGGTCAATTACCTTCTAGAGTGGCTTGTTGGAGCAGTCCACTCTTATGGGCTTCCAAGTATGGTAGTTTAAGCTCAACCTTGTTTCAATAATGCTCTGATCTGATCCCTATCACTTCATCATATTTCCATCAAAGGTACGATACACTGCTTAAACTGCCCTACTTGGAAATGGTAACAATTTTAATCACAACTTTTTAAATATTACCAGAGAGTTAGGCCCATTTTACACATTATAGACTTATAGTCATCTTTGTTATCTTCTCCTACTATTACAAATAAAATTATAACCACTATGTCATCATATTTTCATCAAAGTTACAATATACTGCTTGAACTGCCCTCCATCGAAATTTTAACAATTTTAATCAAAAGGGCAGGCCCGGTGTACGAAGCTCCTGCCTATGCGGGGTCCGGGGAAGGGGCAGACCACAAGGGCCTAAAGTACACAGCCTTACCTTGCATTTTGCAAGAGGCTGTTTCCACGCCTTGAACCCATGACCTCAAGGTCACATGACGACAACTTTAACAATTTTAATCACAAAAGCTTAAATATTACGAGACATTAGGGCCCGTTTTACCCATTATTGACAGATAGTCATCTTTGTGATCTTCTCCTTTGATTACAAAGAGCACTATAAAAGTCACGTGGAAATGGTGAGACCTAATCACAAACTTTTCCCTAGTCTCTGTTTCTTCAGGCTCTTCTTTGTTTTCTCTCTCCTTATACTGCTTTTGACATGCTACCTGAACTTTTGTGATCCAGTCTATCAACCCTCCATATTCCCTCTTTTCTGTTCCCTTTTTGTTTCTTCCCAGTAAAAAAGTTCTCCCTGAAGTGAGAGTTGTTAAGCACACCCTCAAAACCTTAGAGCAGCCTTGTGCTGCTATTCTGTTAATCATCCGGAATAGTTGCCAAAGCAGGAAATTCCATGTGAAAGGAGAAAAGAGCACTGATCTCAAGGATTACTGTCTCACCTGTGTGATAGTCAAATACTAAAGTGCTGTTCGACGGTTTCTTGTGTGAAGATGCAAGTGTTTCTTCTCCTCATTGTAGAAGTTACATAATTCGTACAAGCTCCAAGAGGTTCATTCTTGGTGATGTGTTTGTTACAGCCCAAGTTACAAGTATCTATCTTCAGTGAAGGGTTTCTGCTAGTTTGCAGACCAGGTTTTATATATTGTATAAATTCCTAAAGAGGCCTAGACCACCGTTGATTGTGAACTGTTTTTTTTATCTATCCAGCAAATGCTAGTCATGAACACTATGTTTGTTTAGAGGTCTGGAAGTGTGCTATTTCAGAGTGAACTGATCTGTCTTCTACAAGGGATTGAATTTTCCATCGATTACTGTTTTTCTCAGGTGAGTGAATCAGGACCCGTTAGCTGGATGGTTACTTTTATTTGTTAACACCAGAGCTTTTGGCACCAGTCTCTCTCTCTCTCTCTCTCTCTCTCTCTCTCTCTCTCTCTCTCTCTCTCTCTCTCTCTCTCTCTCTCTCTCTCTCTCTCTGTGGACTTCACTCTGTTTTTCTGAATGCTTGTTTGAAGCTTAATCATGAGTTATTCCGGGAATTATTGTGGATCTGGTTCGATCAGTAATTACATGGGTGGATTTTGGTTTCAAATGCGTATTTGAAGGTTAGTCTTGAGTTATTCCACTGATCATGGGGATTTGGTTGGAGCAGTAACCATACATGGAAATTCTAGTAGATTTTTTGTCTTAATCACAGGTTATTCCAGTTATTCATGTGGATTTGGTTGGAGCAATAACCATAGATAGTGATTATAGTTGCTTTTTAGTGTTTTAGGGCTTAGTAAAACCCTATTGGAAGTTGAACATTTGACATATTCGGTGGGGCAAGTGGAATTCTTCTTCTTCAGTCTTTAGTAGGATTTAAGTGACAGATAATTTTTCCTGCATCTGATTTAGGGACTCTTTCAATAAGTCCTTCATCATGGAGAAATTTGAAGTAATGCCCTTCAAGTTTGATGGGAAGAATTACCCATTATGGGAACAACATTTCTGAATACTTGTAACTGGGACAGATCTTCTAGGAATGATTTATGGGTCTATGGTGATAGTGCAACCAATCGATGGCAAGGAATTCGTGGTGTGGAAATCAAATGATACAAAGGTCATGACAAATGATTTTATGTTCAGTTCTGCTAGATATAGCACTCAGTCTTTGTCCTTACATGGCTGCAAAGGCTATGTGGGACTATCTTCGGCATGTCTATCAATCAATTGATATTGCTTTACAGATTCAGGTTGTAAGACAACTTGCTGACTTTAACAAGGCGACAAAGAAATTTGGTCTTATTGTGCAGGATTTACTAACTTGTGGACCAAACAATGGATGTTGGCTCTTCTGGAGGTTACTGCACCTGCTTTAGAGGATTGCAACAATTTCAAGAGCAAAAAGAAGTAATGCAATTTATCGTGAACCTTCATCCGGAATTTGAGGCAGTTCAGGCCAGTATCCTTCATGGAGGAACCAACTACTCTGTGGACACAGTTTTGTCATAACTGTTGACAGAAGGTCTAGTGGAGTCACGTCATCGTTATCCATTACTTACAGAAGCTTCAACTGTTAGCTCCTATTTTTGCTAGTTGTGAGTCTTCAACATGAGTCATGAAAAACTAGTTGAGTACCCTCAGTCAGTATTTCAATTAGCAGATGACGGCAGGAGCTTAACTCCTTCCTCTTTGGTTCACTCATATATTTGGGATCCATGCAGACCCACTAGGCTATTTGGGTTTCAGCACTTTGTTTCATACTTTATGATTTCTCAAGAACAATTTTCATAAAGAAATGATGATTTAGTTATGCAAAGAAATTAGTGTATTTTCTTCCAGTAATGCATTAGAACATGAAAAAAAAAAAAATCCAGAAGTTCTATTCAGAGAGCGGTATTACTCATCAGACTTCTTGTTCTTATTCTCAACAAACTGGAATAGCAGAAAAAAAAACTGCAATTTATGCATGTTGCGAGGTCATTGATGATCAACATACATATGCCAAAATGTTTTCTGAGTAATGTTGTTTTAGGAGCTTGTTGTCTAATCAATTGATTGCCCTTGTCTGTTTGGGGAAGTAAAATTCCTTCTCTGAGCTCTTTCCTCCTTTACCAATCCAAAATTCCTCCACAAATTTTTGGTTGTGCTTGTTTCCTTCACCAGCTCAGAAATTAAGTGGCAACCCATCCTCAAAAGCTATTGAGTTTTTGTCCGATATTCTAGCATTCAGGAAGGTTATACGTGTTCTGATACAATAACTTGCAAACAGTTTGCCAGTGCAATGTCAATTTTTTCAAGAATTCTCCATATTATTCTGATTGTAGTCAGGCATAGGATATTTCCATGGTCAACACCCCTTCATTAACTGATAATTCTGTAGTGTCTCCTCCACTGTCAGCTGACAATGCTGCCCACTTTCAACTGTACACTCCTCTTTCAACTGTACACTCCTCACTTCAAACAAAAATTGAGCCCTTACATCATGGACCATCAACAATCTTGCAGTTTTCAAGAGATCCACGTTCTTCCACATCTAATATCCATCCGGATTCAGACATTCCTATAGCAGTGCAAAAAGGTAGAGATCTTGCAATCAACACCCCATTTTGCAGTTTGTTTCTTTTCATTCCTAATCCCCTTTATATCGAGATTTTTCCTGTGTCTGCTGCTTCCATCCATAAATCTTACCTAGAAGCTTTACTTCATCCTGTTTGGAAGAATAGATGATTACTCTTTGATCACACTTACATGGGAACTTACCACCTCGCTTCTAAGAAAGATGTGGCCGGTTATGGATGGGCTTTTTCCATCAAGTATATTCTAGATCGTATTATTAAGCGTCTTTAGGTTGGGTTCAAATACCAAATACCTTTAATGTAGACTACTTTGAAACATTCTCCCTGTGGCTAAATTAAACTCTCCCAAGGCTCTCGCTGTAGTAGCAACTCACAATGGCTGGCCCTAAGTTCAACTCGAGGTTAAGAATGATTTTTTAGAAGGTAAGTGTATGGAGGAAGTCAGGCACTGTCTTGAGCAATCATTAGGAGCTTACTTTGACAAGTTCGGTAAGGTGATAGCATTGTGTGGATTTTGCTACAGTCATGCAAATAACCCAATCTTTGTGCAGAAAAAGGTACTGTGCTGATAGCAAATGCATTACGACATGATTATATCTATGAGTGACTCTGCAAAGTACAGACACTAAAGATATAAAAAGCATCTCATGCAACACTTTCAACCCAAGACCTTGACTGATTGCTACTATCTTCATGGAATTGAGTTACCAGCTGGAGGAACAGGGTGTATTCTCTAGAGGAAATATGTTGTGAATTTTGACAAAGACTACTCCATTAGGGCCAAACCAATTAAAAGTGGACATTGACAAAGGGTAATCCTTTCCTAAAAGTTATACAGCCAACTGGTTGGCACGCTTATCCATTGTCAACGAGTAGCCCTAATGTCTCATTTATAGTAGGAGTTGTAAGCCAATTCATGAACAAGCCTACTCGAGTTCAATCGAAAAGCTGTTTGCAGGATATGGATATCATAAGAGAGCACCAGGGAAAGGTTGATTTATAGAAGAAAGAACCGGTTTGGATATTTGTAGTCATTTAAATGTGTTTAGGCATAGGTTTGCTCCAGATATCTACATATAGATAGTTTCTGTGTAATTTAGCCTTTTCCAGTTTTGCACCGTTTATTTTACACCTAAAAGAGAAAAAGCAGAAAAGCAAGAACCTTGGAGTTATTTTTTGGAGGAGAGTCCTCATTCCCAATGGATCTGGGCTGGGCCAAATCAAATGAACAGTTTGGATCTTGGGCCCACTAGCCAATTTTCTCTCTGCCACGCATATGCTCCCTAATACTCCTGGGAGCATCATATAATTCCTCATTAAAGACATGTTTACAGTACCCAATTTCCTTGCTGATATCACAAAACTTTGTGCCGAAATGGGATTCATGGCTTTCAACCTAAGGGGTTTTGTGGGATGATGGTGACAGTGATCAAGAAGGAGAGAGAGAAAGAGTAGTGGGAGGAAGAGGATTAAGAAGAAATAGGAGTCTTGCTGGGATCATGTACAGATATTTTTGGGGAAGTATTCCTTTCCCACTACATGGGCATGCTTACCCAGCAGACATGCAGTAACTATCAGAAAAGATCTACTACAAACTAAACTATAGAGGTGCTAATAGTGAATGAAGAATTTAGCCCAACAAAAAACAAAGGACGACAAAGATTACCTTCCAATTCTGGTAAGATTAGACTGCGAGCCAGAATCCTTACACGACCAAGAAGATCCCACACTCGTAAGCTCCCATCAACATGGAGTACAAAGAGCAAGCTTCTTTCACACACCGTTGATATTATCAAATCCTGAGGCGCAGCAATGGCCCTTCCCCTGAATGAGTTGCATATCATGTTCAACAATTTCAATGACTTAATGACAACAAAAGCATAGAATTAAAAAGTGAAAACAGTAATTTGTAGACAGATAAGTAACAAGGCGAACAGCGAAAGTGAACTGCCAAAATGGTTTTTCCACTTACAAACAAAGAACATGACAAACATCAGTTACTAAAATGAAGATAACCATTTGCACAAGCCAATGACAGTGAAATCCATGGACAACGCTACCAAAAAACTAAATAACTTCAGATTGCCACTCATGACAGCCATTTGGCTTCATTGATCCTACAGAATGAAGGTCAAACTGGGAAAAAGGCGTTGTAACCACATGAATGTTAATTTTGTGGTTAGAGAAAATTTGTTGAACTAACCTATTTGCAATTGCTGTTCATGCAAAAATTTTGGTGCTCTATAACAAGATTTAAGATTATTGGCAAGCAGAGAATTTGACACCATTCATTGGCACAACTTGCTCGTGATACAACTTACTGAACAGATATGGCAACTTCTCTTCCCACGGCACCCCACCCCACAGCAAAAAAGAACACTTACTCCCGTCCTATATGCAGGGAGATTAAAAGGTTAGAAACTGACCAATAAGCACAAGCGCATGCACATGCACACACATGTATGTTAGATGGGTTAAAGAAAGCACTTTATGGCTTGAGGCAGTAAGCTTGTTTTGACAGACTATAATTAGACACACACATGCCCGCCTGCATGCACATATATGTATGTATATTAGGGGGGTTAAAGAAAGTATTTTCTGGCTTAAGGCAGTAAGCTTGTTTTGGCAGACCATGCACGTGTGCAGGAGTGTGCACAAACTCACATATAATGTATGCATGCATATACGTATGTATGTTATTTAGGTTAAAGAAAGCATTTTATGGCTTGGGACAGTAAGCTTGTTTTGACAGACTATAATTAGATGCTTCAAAGGACATCATCACTGCTCAAGAAACTCCCTGTTTGTCATTACCTCTGCAGCTATAGTTCCTATACTGATATATGGTTATGAGAACATACTAACCTATGTAGTCACAGGCGCGACTAGTCGCAAGGCGCAAAAATGCGCATGGGTGCAACTCAATTTTGGGTAAGCGAAAGGGGAAAAGTCGCAGTGTGACTAGGCCCGACTAGTTGCTCCTAGCACGCCTCACGACTTTTGCTCCCTCGATTCCAAGTGCCATGATAGTCGATTTTGCTTCATCATAGATGGGAACGGGTAAGAGGAGAACGGGAAATGCAGATTTTGCCGGAAAACATACCATTTCCGTGCGTCAGTCATCTATTCCTTAAAACGACCCGGATCATCAAATTTTCGTAGGGCTTTGGTTCTTACTCATGCGCTAAAGAGAATGATCGGCTTGGCCGTTGTCTTCTCCGGCAAACCCATGCAATTCTGACCAACCTGCAACTTTTTCTTTCCCTTCTTGCCAGCATGCTGCGGCTTTCCCCAGTGAGCTGGCCTCTCTCTCTCTCTCTCTCTCTCTCTCTCTCTCTCTCTCTCTCTCTCTCTCTCTCTCTCTCTCTCTCTCTCTCTCTCTCTCTCTCTCTCTCTCTCTCTCTCTCTCTCTCCCTCTCTAGTTTTTTCGTTTCCTTCATCAGATCCCACTCGGGTTTGTTATGTTTTTAAAAAAGGGGGTGCCTTTATCAATTCTGGCCCCTCCCTTTATAAAAAAAATCTAACTTATATAATATATTATATATTTATATAATGGGTTTTTAATTTGTGCCTTGTCATCAAGTCGTGTGACTAGGCACACCCAGTCCCCCTAGACGCAAGTCGCACCCCTTGCGCCTGCGGCTACATAAATACTAACAAGAACTAAAGAAAATCAGTTTTAGGAACTAGAGAGTCCAAAAAAGACTTTCACATGAAAGGCTTGAGTGGTTGAGTACTTCTTTGAGACATAGCTAGAACCAAAGAAGAAATGGAATTCAATCAAAGATAGACCAGGTTTAACATGGATATGTGAAGCCAGTCAGCACACCAACAGTGTTCAACAAGAAAATAGTGAAAATGAAGAACAAAGTCTAGCTATAACCGATCCTGGGAAATATATCTTAAATTAACAGCAAAACATATTATCTCAGTTAATCAGATCCTGGCTGATACATTTTTCAATAATACCTTGTAATTTGGTTTTTCAAAGTTTGCTAGTAAAAGGTAATGGCTTCAATTCATCAGCATTAATACCATCCCCGGGCCAAAACATCCCCTACAAGAATTTATAGTTTCTGTCTATACTAATCACACAAAAGGAAACAAAATACAAACCTCGCTATTAGACCCCACAAACGGCCAATTCCCACATCATCACGCAGCTCATGCATGAAATCTACATATCACAAAGAAAGTTGTTGTATTGAAGATATCCTCAACAAAGCAGAAAAGGAAATATGCAAATAATATAAGTGCAAGAACTATCAAGAGACTAACTAAATGTAAAATAAGGCCTCTAGGCACAAAACAAGCACAAATGGCTTGGTAAAAAATAAGAAACATTTTGTACTAGCATTCTGCTACATATGTGTACCAGCTAGAATGCAATGCAAGCCTTTGAGATAATGATATAGTAAAAGGCAATAAAAGGAACCCAACTTTAGCAATGGATGCTAATTTATGGCCAGATAATTATTAAAAAAGGAAACAGTGTGAAGTCCCTAAACAAGGACGACCATGATTGCCATATTCATACCCAAAGTAGAGAAACCTTACAATGCATAAGAATTACAGCTTAGTATATGCATAATTTTGGCCCATCGCATGTCAGTAAGCATTGGCATCCCATAATAAGTCTCCACTCCAATAGAAGATTGGTCATCCCTTAAAAGCAGTCTTGTGGTTGGGACCAATCTGTTCTTAGAAAATAAATCATATTACCTTCATTGATAATGGCTAAATGTTTTGGCAGTTATTATTTCAATTCCCTAAGTGGTATGAAGATTTCAAGGAGTGGAATAAAGAAATGCATGTTAAATGTACCTGCAATGGTGTTCAATTATCTTATTAATATCATGAAGCCGAGTGGAGCTAAAATTATATCATAAACCTTTTAAAATTTTCAAATAAAATTAGTGGGGCTAAAATCATCAACAGTCCAAACATGTACACAGCTGTGTGTATTATGCCTGATTGTGAGTGTATTCTGTGGCAGAACCAAGAATTTAAGTCAATGGAGTATTATAATAACCATAAATATATAAATACATAAAATAGGGCAGCCCGGTACACAATGCTCCTACGTATGTGGGGTCTAGAGAAGGGGCGGACCACAAAGGGTCTATAGTACGCAGCCTTACCTTGCATTTTTTAAGAGGCTATTTCCACAGCTCGAACCCATGACCTCCATGTCACATGGCAACAACTCAAGCATTGAGCCAAGGCTCTCCTTCTTATGAAATATATATATATACATATGAACACAATAAGATATTGAAATAACGTTCACATATCTCTACTGTTCACGAAATATCAAAACCATCAACTTAAATCTACAATATCCTTTTGCTTGTCTTCATATTTTGGAACCAATGCATAATTGTTTCATTATCAATGCTCTTAAATACATCCTTTTCAACATATGTAACCAAGCAATCATTCATCCATCTATCTCCCATATGATTACTTAGCCAATTTTTCACTATTTTTTCATTCCAGAAAATGCTCTTTCCACTATACAATTGCAACTGGCAATATAATAAGCATATAAACTAATAGATACACAATAACTTTTTGTCTCAACTAATTTTGCAGCAAGACCACTAATTCCTTTCATTTATAAAAACTCATCACTAGAGTGCATATGAAGAATGTAAATTTCAAGTTGTATCAAGTGCCATTAGCTCCATCTAAGAAAAATTAAATGGGTAAAACTAAGCAAGACGATTTATTTTTATTTTATTTTTTTTATCAAAAACAAAGAATGACTCATTTGGATCTAAGCATGACGCACAAAGAAGCAACTCTATGCTTACTACATTGAAATGGTTATTGAGCTCTTGCATTCAAATGTCTATCAGTTTCATGGGTGAAGTCTATTTGTGTGTGTGTGTGTGTGTGTGTGTGTGTGTGTGTGTGTGTGTGTGTGTGTGTGTGTGTGTGTGTGTGTGTGTGACATGACTTAATAGTATAGTTGAATGATTACAAATGAGTTATAACTTGGGCTATGTGTGTGTGTGTTTAAGGCATGCAGACATGTATCTAACATGACTTAATAGTATAGTTGAATGATTACAAATGAGTTATAACTTGGGCTGTGTGTGTGTGTGTGTGTGCAGACATGGATCTAACATGACTTAATAGTATAGTTGAATGAAAATTTTGCCACCAACAAGAGATTATTCCAAATAAAATTCGAAGCCTTACAAATGAGTTATAACTTGGGCTAATGTCTTACCCTAACACTAATTTAAGCAAATAGGACTATAACTTAGCACATAAATCTCGTAAATCTTTTGTGTACCTGAGGCTAATTATTACCTCTCAACACATGCAAGTGCAAACACATATACAGTTCCATAGGTAACTAGAGCATAGGTTACAATAAAATTTAGCCGTTGTGCTAGATTCACGTAAATCATAGGAGTATCGATGCAGCTATACTTAGCCTCGACAAACATTCAAGAGCATCATTGGGTTAAAGTTTGCCCCTGTTACACTCTACTACATAGCTGACCACTTAGACAGTGAGTTTATGTTGCTTTTAAGTTCCCCAAGGTCTTATGAAGAGTGTAGCCTCCCATGATAGTTAAAGTATCTAATCATAAAAAAACTTGACGAGCTTCACCAGCAAAACAATTTCAGCAGCTGCCTTACAAGAAGAAAGAAAAACAAGCAAAGAAGACAATGAAGAAAATGATAATAGGCAATCAAGAGAAGAAACATAGAAGATTGTTCCTAAAGAAGAAAAAAGAAACCTTTAAAGTATATATAATAAAAAAATTGTAAGTAAAAAGGAAATGTTGCATACAAAAAAAATTCTTGAAGTGAGAAGAAACCATCTCTCCTCTAGAATAGAAGGCAAGTTGAATTAGTGTTTCCATAGAATGAAAGCAGAGGCCTTCAAAGAAAAAATATAGCCAAGAAGGCAAACAAGGAAGCTTTTGTCTTCTTCAACCTTGAAGCGAATGTGTCCCTAAACTCAGCATTCCAAATACTTAAAGCACATAATTATGCTTTAAGTATCACAAATCCACTTGGGAACTTTTTAACTCCGCCGATGCTGATCCCAAGCCCAGGTAAAAAAGGAGGGTTTTATATTAGGTGCCAGCCGGCAAGTAAAGTTGTTGTTGTGTGACCTTGAGGTCACGGGTTTAAGGTGTGATAACAGCCTCTTGCAAAAATGCAAGGTAAGGCTACGTACTATAGACCCTTGTAGTCAGCCCCTTCCCCAGACCATGCATACACGGGAGCTTCATGCACTGGGGCTACTCTTTTGAAGATGATTTTGTTATTTTCTTTTTTTACTTGCAAATGATTATGCATATATGTATTAGTTTTTTTGTACGTAAGAAGAGAAGATAATAAAAACCATCTTCACCTTCTTCAAAGTATGGCAACCCTAACATGACATGAATCGATCACTAACATTCCCTCAAGCTAGGGTGCCCCCCATAAGCGACGCACTGCATCGGATCTCGGGTGCAGTGAAAAATGAACAACAGTTGCTAGGGTGTCCCGCCAGAAGCGACACACTACATTAGATCCCAAGTGTAGTGGAAAATATGCAAGGGCTGCTAGAGTGTCTCCTCGAAAGCAACGCGCTGCATCAAAACCTAAGTGCAATTGAGAGTAGGCATGGGTTCATGTCATGGGGGTCGAGAAGTGTGTGGGTAAATAGACTATCTCAAGAGCATAATATTCGTGTCACCTCATCAAATATAGGAGCATTGACAAGTAAGATCTAGAGTTAGTAGATACGAAGAAATGTAGGAGAGTCAACATCGCTTGTATTCAAGAAAACAAGTGGAAAGGGATAAAACTAGAGAAATCAATGGGTATAAGCTCTGGTACGTAGGAAAGGATAATAATAGAACTAGCATATGAATAGTAGTGGATAAAGAATTAAAAGATAAAGCTGTAGACATTAAAAGAACCAGTGACAGAATTATAATAATAAAACTTGTTCTATGAGAGCATATCATAAATGTTATAAGTGCATATGCACTACAAGTAGGGTTAGAAGATATAATCAAGAGACAGTTTTGGAAAGATATGGTGGGAGTCATGCAAGAAATTTCCAACAAAGTGGGGATATTTATAGGAGCATACTTAAATGGCCATTTAGGAAAAGAAAAGGAAGGATATCATGGATGAGAGAAGCTATCCTTGATTTTGCTTTGACATATTACCTGGCCCTTGCAAATACATTCTTCAAGAAGAGGGATGAAAGCTTAATAACTTTTAAAAGTAGACTCCATAAAAGCCAAATAGACTTTTTCTTACTTAGGAAGACCCAAAGATGAAGGGGAGCCTTGGAGCAACCGTAAAAGTTGTCGTCATGTGACCTTGAGGTCACGGGTTCAAGGCGTGGAAACAGCCTCTTGCAAAATACAAGGTAAGGTTGTGTACTTTAGGCCCTTGTGGTCTGCCCCTTCCCCAAACCCCACATAGGCGGGAGCTTCGTGCACTGGGGCTGCCCCTTAGGAAGACCCAAAGATCAATGTGTAACGATTGTAAGGTGATACCCCTCACAACATAAGTTAATGGTTATGGATATCTACATTAAGATGGAAGAAAGGAAATGAACTTAATAGGTATCCAAAAACTAAGTGATGGAACTTAAAAGGGGAGAAAATGACCTCACTCATAAATAAGTTGACAATAGAAGGAAAATGGAACGATGAAACAAAAGTCAACACCATGTGAATTAATATGGCCAAGTCCATTAAGAAAGTGGCAAAAGATATCCTAGGAGTATCTAAATGTAAAAGGCAATTAGTAAAGGAAACTTGGTGGTGGAGTGAAATAGTGTAAAAAGTTATTAAAGAAAAACGAGTGTGTTTTAAAGTATGGCAAAAGACTAGAAATAATGAAACTATGAACAGTATAAGAATGCTAAAAAGGTTACTAAAAGAATAGTAAGTAAGGCTAAAGGCATATGATGATCTCTATAATAGACTACGATCAAGAGAAAGTGAGAAAGATGCGTTTAAACTTGCAAAAATAAGTGAATAGAAGGGTAAAGACTTAGACCACGTTAAGTGCATTAAAAGTGATGATCAAAGGGTATTAGTCAAAGATGACAAAATCAAATAAAGTGGAAAAGTTACTTTTAAAAATTGCTAAATGACAATTGCCCTGAAAATATAGGGATTGAAAGTACTGTAAACCTAAATAACATTGGACATTATAAATACGATAATAGGATTAGAATACCAGAAGTGAAAGAGGCCTTGAAAAGGATGAAATCAAGAAAGGCCCTAGGGCCCAATGGTATGCTAATTGAGGTTTGGAAGCATGTGGAGATAATGTAGTTTTGTTGACCAAGTTGTTTAATAAGATTATAAAATCAAAGAAAATGCCTGATGAATGGAGGAAGAGCTCTATTATACCAATTTATAAGAATAAAGGAGACATACAGAGTTACACTAATTATCAGTAGATCAAACTTATGAGCCACACTATGAAACTATTTGAAAGAGTGATTGAGAAGAAGCTATAGCATGAGACAAGTGTATCAGAAAACTAGTTTGGTTTCATGCCTGGGAGGTCTACCATGAAAGCTATTTCTTACTAAAACAATTGATAGAGAAATATAGGGAGAGGACGAAGGACCTCCACATGGTCTTTATTGACTTAGTGAAAACTTATGATAGAGTCCTTAGAGAGTTAATATGAAGGGTCTTAGGCGAGAGAGGGGTTTCACGAGGGTATATAAAAATAATTAAAGATGTGTATGAGGGAGTGGTAACAAATGTTAAGACCAATAACAAAGAGACTGGTGATTTTTCTATCACTATAGGATTGTACCAAGGATCGGCATTGGGCCCATACCTTTTTACGTTAGCTATGGCTAAGTTAACAAAACATCTACACAAGGAGATTTCATGGTGCATGCTATTTGCAGATGATATAGTTTTAATTGATGAGACAGGGGAGGGCATAAACAAAAGCTAGAGTTATGGAGAGAAGCATTAGAATCTAAAGGATTTAAAATCAACCAAGCTAAGACAAAGTATATGGAATGCAATTTTAGCAAGGAGAGGAGAGGGTGTGGAGCATTAGTAAAGATTGATAAACAAGAAGTCCCCTTAAAAGACTACTTTCGGTCCTTAGGATCGATAATTCATGAGAGTTGAGAAATTGAGAGGGAGGTTACCCAGAGAATCCAAGCAGGAAGGAATAAATGAAGATGTGCATATAAAGTTTTGTGTGATCGGCAAGTGCCACTCAAACTAAAAGGAAAATTCTATAGGATGGCTATAAGGCCGGTCATGCTATATGGATCAGAGTATTGGGTAGCTAAGGAACATCATGTTTATAGGATGAGCGTCGCAGAAATGAGGATGTTGAGATGGATGAGTAGCAAGACAAGAAATGATAGAATTAGAAATGAAAACATTATAGGAAATTTAATGGTAGCACCAATAGGTAAGAAGATGAGGGAGATTAGACTTAGATGGTTTGGACATATCGGCACCGGTTAGGAGTGAGGCAATGCAAGTAGAAGGTTCTAAAAAGGCAAGGGGAAGGCCCAAAAGAAAGAGAATAGAAGTGATGAGAAATGATTTAAAAACTTTGGGACTAAATGAAGCCATGGTACTTATAGAGGGGAATGGAGGAACATGATTCGCTTGACCGACCCCTAATTGGGATAAGGTCTTGATGATGATGATGACTCATAAAAAAAAATCAACTTGATGAAGCTTATCTCATATTGCCCGCAAGAATACAGAAAGTAAATCTAACGCATCATCAAATCTTTTCATTAGCAGATCTACAAACTATGGGATTGAGATCTTCAAATAATATCAGCACCAAAATAACGGCTCCAGTTACACTTCAATTGATTGCACCAACCAACGCAGCATACTTCTTAACTGATTGATCCTTGCATAATTTTAGAGGACAAGCATATAAATAGAAGAAACAAAGTGCATCAAGGATATTTTTGAAGAGCTTCTTATAAAAATTCGATGGCAAGAAACACATAGATTAGCGTGAATCTTGTCCAAGTACTCCAGCAAAGACAATCACATCAAATTAGTGATAGTTTCCTTTATGAAACATTTCTTTGGAACATAAGAGTAGAGAATATCTTAAATAGCCTATTAGACTTGGCCACAATTTTCTTTGGCTTTCAATAGATGAAAGTAATGAAAACAAAGAACATACACTCAAATGGCATCACCCTAAATCTATATAGAAAATTATATTTGATCAAAAGTATAATCTTCTCCAGCTATTGCCTAATGAAAACAAAAAACATACCCTCAAATGGCATCACCTTAAATCTATAGGGAAAATTATATTTGTTCAAAAGTATAATCTTCTCCAGCCATGCTTTGAGATATGAATCCAAAAAAAGCTCCAAAATAACTACAAGATGGGCTACGGAATCAAACATACATGAAAGTGATAATATATCCATGATGGAACAAGAAGCTAACATTGTGGAAGAACTTTATCATTCTACTCTTACTTTTACATTCATGTTTCAATCACTTCTGTATATCCAATATGAAGGGAACCTCTTGATTTGAACTCAGAGATATTTATTTGTACAATATGTAATATAACCAAAAAAATAGAAGGGTATTTTGCCACTAAATCAATAAAACCTCTTCAAAGAGGCAAACTAGATTCTTGCACACTTACATGTTGTTATTTCATGAACAAATTTGCAATAAACAACACCTCCAAACTTTTCCTTTGAGTTCAAACAAAATGTTGTGAGAAGCAAGCCCAAACAATCTAAGTTGGAGTTGATAATTAAAATAGAAAGAAAACCCTGGGAACAAGAATGTAGCAAAAATCTACATGACAAGAATGCTAAAAGAAACGCAGTTATCTTAAGAATAGACATCAACTTTACAGCATGATTTTTGGTAATGACAAAATTCCTACGCTGGAAAGGGGCTAAGTGAAGTCCAAGAACACAGAGCAAGGGTAAAGTTATGGTTGATTAGATGGGACTCTAATAAACATTAAGGCTAGGATTTAATTCCATTCTTGTTGTTAATTTTATTCCTACAAGTACCTGATGTGGACATCAGGCCCAATTTAGGCCCAAACCCATCATGCCCGGTCTAGGGCTTAGGCCTAGGTCCAGGCCCACCCAAGCCCTTGACGGAACTAAGTCCAAGATGGCCCACTACCATGTCAAACAAGTTTTCAAGGCTACCTTTGGCAGTTATAGAGCTGGACATGTCACCCCCATGTTTTAGGAAATTCGATTCGTTGGGATCTTTTTTTCTATTAAGTAATCTGCTTGATTTGTTTCCTTAGTTATAGGATCTTTTTTATTATGTAATCTCTCCAAATAGGGTTCCTTTAAATAAGTTGAGGATTTGTTTTTTTCTTTCTTCTATCCTTCTAATCTTCAAATTTTGGAACCTACCTAATTATTGGGAGATCTTCCTCTCTTGAAGGAAATAAACCCACTGTATGTAACTTGTGTGTGTCACCTAATGAGGGCAGTCTACATTGAATAAAAATTCTCGTTTCTTTACTATTCTTTTGCTGAATCAAGAGGGTCTCTGAAGATGGAGAGTCTAGGGGGACGCCAACTTCCCACCGCCAGTGTTCTCTGACATTGCTCTGTCTAGACGAACTTGTGCCGATCTAAAGGTGGAGATTTTTGTCTTTTGGGGTGGTGTGAGCAATTTTCGTATTCTATCTTGCTTGAATTGTACGACCCTAACTTTGCCGTCTTTTTTCCTTTTGAAAGAACCAGTCCCTACATTGCTTTCAAACCAGCCTACTGTTCCCTTCATTTTGCCCCTTTCATCTGCAGCGCTAGCTCTGGGTACTGGCTGTCCACTGCATGTTAATGGTGGTGGGATTTCTAAAGGGTGGGCAGTAGGTTTGGCAAGATAGTTTTGACCTAATTTTGAAGAAGATTAAGTAGGGGCATTAATCTCCCAATTAATGTTCTAGGATTCTTCAAGAGTATCTAATTGGGCTGATTATTTCTAATTGCTTGCTAAAATTATACCTAGGGCTAATTCTGGATCTCTCCTACATCAGTGCCACTCAACTTTGTTCCTGGTTTGCTTAACTTAGTATGCAGTTCTGTTTCTAATGCATATTCAAATCCAGACATGTCAGGTTTCAAACTTTGGTGTTTTTTATTTTTCTCCTGCACAAACAGTGTCCCTATGTTTGCCACCAAATTATTTACACTTCTCTCTCAGTATATCTCTAGCTTAACCATTTATAACCTACCCGGCTACATCAATTCAGCAGTAGCCAAGAGTTGAAATTAATTTCTCTACATTTATGAAGATTTAACTCTAAGCGACTGTCATAAGCTTCTCAACACTAAATACTTAACCTCTGATTCCTCAAAAGCTGCTTGTTTTGGAACTGATCTAACTTACCATGCAAAAACAATTGAAGGAAATGAGAAAATTTATTACATTCTCCCATTCCCATATGTGTAAGAACCAGGAATGAAAAGGTAAAGCATAGAGTAAGTACTGACAGAACTTATGGCTTCTGCACAAACCAAGATACTAGAATGACCATGAAGGTGGACGCATGAACCTAAAATACAGTGAAGAATCAGGGAAATAAAAGTCTAAACAAAAGCTATGCAGGTAATAAATTGATACCTGAACACAAATATCACTGTACACAGCAAGAATTTCTACTTCTGCAAGCTCTCTGGAGGATACACATACCTGAGCAATTGTTTACATCTTCCTCAAAATTGGATTGCATGGATAGAAGGCAAAGATATACCAAGAAAAAGTACCAGAGCGATATAACCAAAGTACAGCTTTTAATTTTTATCATATCGCAGTGTGTCCCCCACCTTTGGGGATGAGACTAATCCCTGCAGAGGCAGCACAACAACCAACGGACCACACACACCACAGCAGGTCCAGTGGGATTTGAACTTGGGTCTATGGGGAGCAAACCCATGAATCCAACCAACTCGCCAGGATCCATTTGGGTGACTAAATTACAGAGTTCAGTGTCTACCTGAAGATTATGCACCATACTGATCAAGGAGCTAGCGGTACAGATAAATGCCTATGTAGCTGAATACCATAAGTTAGCTGGCATTTTGAAGTAGAACACTTACTGCTGAATTGCAGTTTCATGGTTGTGATATAGTTATAACTAAGTTCATACATTCAATAGTTGGAGAACACTCAGTTTCTAATACAGACTCCACGGACAGTTTGTGTCATCCAAAAATATATTGCATGTTGGTTATACATGATACACATGGAATCTACCAAGATTTCTCAATTCCTTTGCACAATATCAGAAAGCATAAGAAAAAGGCAGTTAATAAGAAGGAAAAACCCAAGAACCAAAAGGGCACAGAGACGCATCAGAAGATGATAAGAGAGTGAGTGAGTGAGAGAGATGGAACGAAAAGAGAAGAGGAGATCAGAGAAATTGGGAGGGAGGAGTGTGGACATGCTTCTCCTCATAAATTGTTGAAAACTATAGGTAAGAAAGAAAGGTGAAAATGGAACTCAGTAAGCATGGCTCATAAATTTCCCATCATAAAATGGAGCGTGATATGGAATGATGAGCAATGCCATCAGTGTAGGTCAAGCAATCCTATTTTTCACTCATGAACCGTCCAACAAGTGCCACAATTGCATGTAGGGAGACAGACATGCCTCAGGGAACACACAAACTGTAAATGATTAAGTAAAGAGATACCTGGGGAACTCTGCTCAAGTATGCCAAGTCGGTAACAGCCAATGGATCCATCATATTGCCCAATTACCAGGCACCCAAAGGTTGCTGCTACACATGTTATTTTTCCATGTTGCAGATGCCCTTGCAAATCAAACTCTACAAACTCGTCTTGCGATAAAACAGAAGCAGAGACATATGCCCCAAAATTTCTGAGTCTAAAAAGATAAGCAACTCCGGAAACGGTCACTGCATAGAGCAGATATATATTCCCATCAGTGCTTTGAACCTGCAAATAGGCAAGATGTAAGTAGTTTCAGAGTCCTCCAAGTACGGCAAGCAAATAACAAACCAAAAAATTTGGAAAAAGAAGCGAGATGATAAATGCATGGCGCATTCAAGCTATTTACACCTCCTTTGATTGTCTATAACTATTGTCTTGCTCACAAAATGAGTAACATCATTTGGTCCTATAACAGGGGAAGAAGTTGAGCTGGTTACATTTAATGTCTCCAAAGAACCGAAGGGTCCAAAGTTGGGAACTACCCCCATACCAACCTGATTTCTACATATAAAGGCAAATGGACAGAGTGCATTCTGGAATAAGAGACGTAATCCACCCTTAGGAAATTCTTTACAAGCCGAAACTTCAATCAATTCAAGTGCATGAGGGAGATTCTTGTGAATCCGCCTGTATCACAGAAATCAATGTTAGATTCCAAATTCAGGAAGCAAAGAATGTTAACAAGAGTTAGCCACTTTAACCACAAAACAAAACAGCAAATATTTGAAGCTATATATAGTACAACAAAACCTATAGTTAGCTGATATAGACAGCTAAAACATGAAACTTCAACACAAGCAGAAATAAAATCAAGCAACCAAACAAGTGCAAAAGAGTTTCAAAACGTCAAGATTTCTTGCAAAGATGAAACACATGAAGCCACCAAGGCCATAGACAACTGGGAATATGAATACAATACCCTATACCAACACTTGGAGCTTTCAAAATACAAGAGTCCTGTGCTAAAAGTTTGTCTGAATAAAAACTTATGTATAATCATCATATGAAGAGCAAACACAAAATGTAAATGGTAAAGTTGTTCACAAGAAATCCATATGGAGAAAGATGTAAACAAATACAAGAGAGAAAGACTTACATATACAATCTTTGATCCAGAAACTTAGCTATTAGAGTTTTTCTAGCATAAATCCAACTATGAATTGGAAAATGCATTGGACCAAGTTGTACAACAATATGTGAGAAAGCAATTAGCGTAGAAATCCTTGAAACATGACCCCCAACTATGGCATTCCTATAGCTTTCCTGAAATATGAATCGAACAAGATATTCTTCAACGTAAATCAGACAGCAATTATGAAGCCTAATACACTAAGACCTAAGAGAAGCCTCAAACTGTCAACTTCAGTTACTTGTGTTATCAAGAAATGCATCTCCCTAGGCACGTCTGCATCAGAATTATCACATCAATCTTCTAATTTTCTATACAAGGAGAAGTACGTAATACTCTCTCCCCTCCTCATGGGAGAGAAAATCTAATGCTTAAGCTAGAAGTTTAATTCCTGGAAATAGATTTCAGTGGCAGCGCACTTACAGTCTCATAGCTACAGGGTGGAATTCAATTGTTATCTTTTAACTACTACAGTCCCCCGCGAGATTCAGTTCTCATCTTGTCAGGTGAGATTTCCATTTTCACCCATTTCACTTGGGTGTTTTGACTTGTCAGGTGAGATACCCATTTTACTCAGGCACAATCCACACTTCGCGATGAAAGCAATTTCACGAAATTGGATTCAAGGAATAAATGGTTGTTTACTTGAAGCCAATTCGAAGGAAGCCGAATGAGGTTATGGTTTCGCGAATGGACGTCCAACTAATTAAATAGGAAGAAATGAAAACTACGCGTTCGAAAAATAAGAGACTAAAACAAAAGAAGAAAATTGTGACTTTAAGAAAATGAAGAAAAATATTACCAGATGAGATAAGTAGAAGGATCTTCAAGGCGGTGGCAAGAAGCAGCATTTTCTGTCGGAGGTGCGCATGGTTCCGAATGAGTGATGGAAGAAGGAACAGTGACTTCTTTCCACTGTATCAAGTCGCTTCCGACGATTGGAACTTCCATGGCCGCCATGGAACGGGTCGCCATTGATGATCCGCAACTTTTTAGAGCTACAGAAGTAGAAGAAGACGAGTGAAAGGGGTTTTGTAGGGTTTGGTATTTTTGTAGGTTAATTGGAAGGCTTCTGCCGCTTTTGAATGCAACGGCATTGCATATGTGCAGGCAAAAGCTCGAGTTGCCCGTGAGTTTAGTAATATAAAATATAAACCTGGTACCTTTTTTCCCTTTTTAGTAAAGAGTTTCATTTTTCTTTTTCATTTTAGAGAAGACTTACAAGCAAATTGCCTGTAACCTATTATCCTAATTACTAAATATACTTGAAATCTCCCTAAAAAGCGAAAAATACCATTTCGAACCTCCAACCAATCGCTAGACGACTTTCAGCTATTAGTCTAGTACCTTATTCCATAGATGAGTCAAGTATCGAACTTGAACTCCATCTAAAGACTCCGACAGTTGATGCTTGGATGGACTAAAAAAAAAAAAAATCAGAAATCTACATTTGTCATATGAGTGTTAAGTATAAAAGGCTTAAAGTCGTCCAATAAGCGTCTAAGAAGTAGATGTCAAGTTTGGAGTACTTTTTAAAAGATTTGAGCTGTTCACATTTAAATCATATAGCAATTAGGTAATCCACCAGAAATCAATGCATTTGGACAATCCCAACTACTTGTGTTTGGGTTTAAAATGAAATAAAAATTGATGGTCTTAATTTTTTACCCAAAGAAACATGAGCCAAAAGCAATCAATATTCATGAAATTTGATTTGTAGAATCCTATCCAGCATATTCCAAATACAATGAATGGCTTACATCTCCATAGCATAATCACCATGGGTGAAAAAAGTTAGCGTGTATTCATGAGGATGCTTATAAATGTTTAGTCTTAGCGAGACTTGAAAATGAAGCATGTTTAAAGTTTTTTAACAAAATTGAATGTTATATATACCCTACAATTTTGATAAATTAATAGCCTTGGTCTAAAGATTTTCTATTAACTTAGCAGTATTTTATTTTATCAATAAATATGTGTGTGTGCGTGTGTGTGTGTGTGTGTGTGTGTGTGTGTGAAAACCTTGTTGACAATTGGTATTATCTCATCCAAAACCTTGTTGACAATTGTTACTATTTCATCCAAAAATCTCATATGGTGTTAGTCAATTTCGATTTTACCAGAGCTAGCCCAATATGGGCCTGTTTGGTAGATTTTTTCATCATCGGACTAGATCATTTTTAGTCACACTTGAGCCAAGTCGAGTTATGCCGATTATTGGCCTAACTTTTGCAAAATCATTATTAGTGACACCTAAGCTATCAAGCGTGTCATCAAACTTAGCCTAGATCATTGTCGATGGATTCCATCTCGAGCTAGGCTGATTTTTAGTTTTAGTAAATTGTTAGAGTAAATTGAATGTTATCTTTAGCTTGCAAAAAAACAAGGGAAGAGTTGTTTTTCACCTAAGTTTGCAAGAGTTTGAGAAGATGGGAGGTTGAGCATTCTAAATTGATATCCATATCCATTTTCAATCAAACAAAATTGATATCCACACTCATTTTCAAGGGAAATTCTATTTATATGGCGAGCCCTTGAGATTATCTACTCCACTTTCAAATAAGAACATATTTACATGATGGGACCTAGAAGATATTCCCACATGTTTCAAATAAGAAGCTATTTACATGATGGGCTCTATATGCTATTAACATGTATTATAGATAAGAATTCATTTCAATGAGTCCTCGAAGGAATTTATTATCATATGCATTTTTAAATAAGAAACTATTTACATGGCAAACCCTAGAAGCTATCTATTTTCACACACATTTTAAAATAAGAAGCTACTTACATTATGGATCATATAAGCTATCTATTTTTCAAATAAGAAGTTATTTACATGGTGGCCCTAAAGGTTATCTATTTTCACACACATTTTCAAATAAGAGACTATTTTATATGGTAGGCCCTAGAAGTTATCCTGCATATTTCAAATAAGTTATTTACAACGTAAGCTCTAGAAGCTATTGCACCCTATTTACATGGTGGGCCTTAGAAGTTTTACCCATAATCTAACACTCATTTCAAATAAGAAGTCATTTAAATGGTAGACCCTAGAAGCTATCCACAACCATTTTAAAATAAAAGTTATTTACATGGTGGACCCTAGAATCTGTCCAAACTCATTTTAAAATTAAAGCTATGGAAGGCCCATAAAAAAGCTTCATAGGACGCATAGTAGGTCCACGAACAAGTTCCATTATGAATCACAAGGATCACCAAATAGGCTTCATAGTACGTAAAAAGTGCCCATTAATATGCTTCATTGTACGCATGGAGGGCTTACAAACATGTTTGGAGGTTGTTGGGCCCACACAGATTTCACAAGAATTGAGGTTAAATGTATATTATTTTAATATATATATATATATATATATAATTATAGTCAAACATGTTTAAATTTGTGTTAGCTCAAGTCAAGCAAGCTCGGGTTAGATCACGTGAAAACAAGATTTTAAACTCAAATTTTAGCTAGATCAGGCTAGTTCTAGTCAAACCAAGATTGGATTTGCTTCATCTCAAATGGCCTAGGTACGAAATCTCACATATATTTGAAACATAAAAAGGGCAGCCCTGGTGCATGAAGCTCTCGCATATGTGGGGTCCAGGAAAGGGGCGGACCACAAGGGTCAATAGTATGTAGCCTTACCTTTGCAAGAGGTTATTTCCACGCCTTGAACCTGTGATTTCAAGGTCACGCAATGACAACTCTGTCGTTGCAACAAGGCAAATTTGATGAATAGTTTGAATCATGAAAATAAATGCAAAAAGTGGCCACGCCCTCCACTTTTTGTATGCCTATGATGCAACCTTGATGAGAATGATTGCATCATATAATTCCTCTCTCTCTCTCTCTCTCTCTCTCTCTCTCTCTCTCTCTCACACACACACACACACGCGCGCGCGCGCGGGCTAAAAAGTTTGACCTCAATATTAATTTATATATTTAGTGGGCTCTCAAAGAAATTTGAACATATATTATCTTATGAATTTGCTTAAATTATTAATTCACCATGTTAGCCCGAGTTAGGATTAGAGACATTATAACATCTTAGTGTGCCTATTAACTTATCAAACTTTTACTATGTTATCTTTTGTAGTATTGTAAGTAAGAAACAACAACAAAATTTATAGGTTGAAATTTAGCCTATTAACAAAGCCGATGTGATATTGGTTTTTCCAACATAAGAGGAAATCGATAAATTACTATCTGTGAAGCGTTCATTGCTTGGAGGCTTCTTCAAAAACCTTAAAACATACGGCGTAGATTGGGCAAAAAGAATTCTATCACATTGTAATTGAACCATTCATGGCAAATGAAATTGTTTCAGCAACCATCAAGTAGAACAAAGGAGGTACAATGCCTAAGATAGACCTTAAAAAGCTTACTACAAAATGAAATTGGAGTTCCTAAATTACATGATGGGATTGTGTTTTGGCTCTTAATGGATTAGGTGGGTGGTGAACTATGTTAGCAACTCTTGAATTTCTATTATTGTTAACAGTTTACAAAGAGGATACTTCCAAGCCTCTAGAGGGATCAAGCAGGATGATCCTCTAGCTCCCTTCTTATTACTACAATTGGTGAATACCTAAGTAAGCTAATATCTAGTGCTTTTGATTTCGGATAGATAAAAGGAGTTTCGCCAATAGATGGAAAGCTACAAATAACTCATGTGCAATTTGCAGATGAACTAATGTTCATTAGAAGGGTAATTAACCAAGCTCATAATTTAAAGTAAGTCATTAGAGCATTTCGAGCAACATTAAGACAGCCAATAGATCTTAATAAATCACTTATGATGGGAGTTTGCATCCAGTAGAATCAATTATCTTTGTAAACAAAATTGGGTGTCGTGTGGGTCACTTTTGCATATCATACTTTGGTCTTCCATCATGCATTGGGAAACTAAATAAAAAAAGCGTAGTCTTTCATTATTGAAAGGATTGAGATAATGCCACTATGTGGGAAAGAAAGTCAATTATCAATTGGAGGTAGAAAAACTTTAATCAAGAATGCACTTCAACATACAATCAGTTTTTAGGTGCTTAATGTCAATGGCTCATTAAACTAAAAGACTACAAAGATGTTTTCTTTCTTTGGAATGATACAAGAGCACATGAAGTATCATGTATTGAATTGAGAAGCTGTATGTAGACCAAAATTTGAGGGTGGAATTGGAACTAGACATATCAACAAATTTAATTCAACGTTTATTGTAAAAGTGGCTATGGAGGTATGGAGAAGAAAGATGTTTGTTGTGAAGAAAAACCATTGAAAATATATATGGATCAATGGGGAGGGTGGCTTCCCATGGAAAGGAGATTGCAAGGCAAAGAAGGTTCATGGCCAGAGATTCAAAAAACTCATGCCATTTTTCAACCTTTGGGTGGATGGACATTTGACTAGATAATGAGCTGATTAAAGACTCTTTTTCAAGGTTTTTTAATCGAACATTAGAAAAGAATGCATTTATTCCAGAATATAGGGGTGAAGGACCAGCAGACAAGCAATGGGTCATTATTTTTAGAGGGAAAAAATCATGAACATGGAGATTGAGGTAGAAAATATGCTAATGTTTAATCTATTCTTAACATTCCTTTGAGACTATATTGAACATTCAAGGATATGCACTCAAGAACTAGATGAAATTTTTTCGCTAACTTCTTGTTTTCATAACATATTGGAGAGCAACCTGTTTATCCTGTGAATAAGTGGAAGGTGTCTCCTAGGGTACAAAAATTCCTTTGGCTTGCAAGTTGGTAGAGAATTTTAACACTTGATATTCTCAAAATGAAAGGATGGACAATCCTAAGCAAATGCATTTTATCTAGCATTGATTCAAAAAAATGCCAATCACATTCTCATTCATTGCCCATTTGCAATAAAAAGTTTGAAGTGGGCTTCTTGATTGGTTTCAATCCTCATGGATAATGCTAGCCTTGATGATTGACTTAATATCATGTTGGAGACCTCAGTTTGTTTTATCTAATGGCAATTTACTGAAGAGTTGGTGCTTTCAAGTAACCCTATGGCTAATTTGAAAAGAACATAAGTCTAAGATTTTCAGTGGGAAGTAAGGTATACAACTTAGTATTAGAAAGAGAGTTAAATTAATGGTTATCCAATGGGCCATCGTAGATAATATGTTTCATGGTTATTCATCTTAGGATATTTCAAATCATGGATCCCTATCATTGAGATCATACAATGTAAATCAATTATTATTATGGCTTGGAAGCTACTAGATGAAGGTTGGATTGAGCTAATTTTTTATAGTTCGAGCATGGTAGAGACAGTACAAGTTGGTAGAGGTGGTATTGGAAGCTTGATAAGAGATCATAAAGGAAAATTATTGTTGGAATATGCTGGTCCTATAGGCTAAAAGAAGGCAATTGAGGCTGAAGTATTAGTTGCAAAGGCAAAATTTTGCTTATAGAAAAATTCAATGAAATACCTCTTCAAATTGAAGGATACTCAACGGGTGTAGTATGACAGCTTAAAAACCCAAGCAATGTGGAATGAAGGCTTGGATACTTAATTTGATCAAGTCTCATAATGTCTTTAGTCTAGAAGATATAGAATTTCATACACAAAGAACAACTAATGCCTTCGGTAACAATCTTGCTAAAAAATGCTCTAAGCCCAAGTGAACCCTAATTTGAAACAAGTGCCTTTCCAAAGACAAAAACCTAACAAAGGGGCCGCAATTGAAATCCAAAACTAGGATCCCACCTTTTCTACTCTTGTCCATCCCACCAAAATCCCAAAATAAACCAAAGTCCTCTGACACTTAAACTTTTGGAGCAAATCAATACATAGACTCTAGAAACTATGGACCCTAATTAGAAACCTAATCGAGCACCCATTTATGCTCTCCTTCCCAATTCATCCAAAGTTCTAAACCAAGTCAAGGTTTCACATACTCCTGAATTGACTTTGGGTCTAACTACTTAAGAATCCTAAACTCAATTAGATTCATACAGTTCAAGACTTTTTGTCTAGGCTAAACTCTTTCAACCTTAGAGTTTTGAGATGACTAGAAGTCTACTAATCTAAGAGTCCTAGAAATCAAGGATTTAAGGCAAATAGGCCTCACGAGCTAGAATATTCCTATAAATCAAGAACTCTAGCAGAGTAGTCCATACTAGCTTAAAGAGTCTAACAAATTAATGACTCTAGTTGAATGGGACCTAATAGCTAAAAGATTCCCACAAATGAAAGACTTTAGCCAAATAGGCCCTAACAGCTAAAAGAGTCCAATAAATCAAGGACTCTAGCTAAATAGGCCCCAAGCTCAAAGAGTTCCACATATCAAGGACTCTAGTAAATAGGTCTGGACAACTTAAAGAGTGCCACATTCAAGGACTCTAGCCAAAAAGGTCCCACAGCTCAAAGAGTCCAACAAATCAAGGGATCTAGCTAATTTTTCCTTGAAGCTCAAAGAGTCTCAAAAATCAATTATAACAAGGAGGTACGCCCCACTATTAAAAGAGTCCTAAAAATCAAGGACCCTGACCAAATGGGTCCCATCAACCAAAAAAAGCCTCAAAATGATAAAAGATCTTAATCAAAAAGGTTTTACCAACTCTGAAGCCCTAAACAATTAAATATTTGATCATATATAAATTATCATGCTTTAAAAAGACATGCTATGACTCTAACAGATTTAAGCCACATGCCCTCTTGATGTTGATTACTAAATGGCAAGACATGAGATCTCTTCCAACATAGAAAGGCTAAAAGGAAAAAAAATCCATGCCTAACACTACTATGCATCTCCTACATACACAAAAAAGGACATTACCATGCACTTAAGGCTATGATAAAGCTATTTATACCTTAACTATCAAAAGAAAAGCTGTTAACAATATACCTAATACTAGATAGAACCTTGGAAAAGCCACACACTCTTATATGGTCTACGCAATACCTTTAGAGATGCACTTACATCCTTAACTTATTAACTTATCATGTTTGAAAAGGACTCTACAACTCCAATAGAGATAAGCATGGTGTCGTCTTGATATTGACAGGTCAATAGCAACACATATGTTCTCCTCCAATGTCAAACGGGTAAGGAGACACAACATCTATACCCTATAATACTATGCATCTCCTAGATGCACACAAAAGGACATTGATATGCATTTGAAGTTATGATAAAGGCTAACTGCACTGAGGGATCAAGGAAAAAACCTATTAATGCTGCACCTAATACTGGATAGAGTGGCTTCAAAGGCCACACACTCTCATGAGTTCATGCTAAGATACTTAGAAGACATATACACATCATTTATCTACCAACTCACATCATGAAAATGAGTCAACAACCCAATCATGTTGTAAAATTAATCCAAGCTAGTCTATGAAGATCATTAAAGCCATTGATTATTGTACTATGTCATACTGATTTGACCTCTAATCAAGGATCTTTTCCTTATGTATCTTTATATGTCTAGCTATCAAATATTGTCTTTGTGTATTCAGTAGTCAAAAGGTTGTATGTATATGTCTAGTTATCAAGGGAATGCAATTATCAACCGTAGGAAATTGCAAATGTAAATGTAAATGCAACAATTGATGCAATTAGAGGAATTTTTCCCATAGTCACGTGATAAATACAATAACCCCTTTCTCCCATGGAAAATTGGAAAAGTTGTTTCCTTGTGTGTTTGCTTTTACAAATGTAAAATCTGGAATGGACACATATCTCAACAAGGCAACGTTAAAACATTTTTCATATAGCACTCCCACACTTATTACATAACATTGGGCCTTTCTCCTCATCAGTTATTCTATTGTGGGCTTACTTGTTTAGGGATGTGTCTATGTAAAATGTAGTACTAAATGTCATAGTACCATGGTTTATACAATCCTTGTATTACTTGTATGTTAGATCCTATTAAAAATGTAGAAAAGGCATAGGCTGGTGCCTTTGTTCCACTTGAATGAGTTTTATCTTTGTTCCTTCAAGTGATTTTATGACAAAGACCAAAGCAACCAGGGCATTTGCATATTCTTGCTAGTTCTCTCGATGAAGGTGAAGGTGATCATATCGAACTTAGTTATCAAGTGTTCTACATACTCTCCATAAGAATTCAACATTTCTTTCTTTGTGTTGTCATTCTCCTTATTCTAGCAGAAGATGAGCCTCCTGATCTTCAAAGTTAATGTATCCTCTAATTTGGTGGCACGTGACTTATATTTTGCTTCATTATTAGTGAAGTGGGACAACATCTTGATGGAGAAAGGAACATCATACTTTTTAGGAGAACACAAAGACTATTTTGACTCCTTTCTCATCTTGATCTAATGCACCATCGAAATACATGTCCCATAATTGGTTTGGTCTCATATCCGCAAAACTTCTTCATTTATAAACTTATCCCCTGCTAGCTCTAATGTAAGAGTTGATTGCTTAGTAAAATAATTTGCCACTGCTTCCCCCTTTAACAGCTTTATGAGTAACATAGTGGAGATCAAACTCTTGCAGCAATAACTAGCACTTGATATCCTTTTAGTAAGGGATGGCTTCTTAAAAAGATATTTTAAGGGATTCATAGCGATGCTATCTTCACTTCCCAGTGATTGGGTAATGTCGAACTTTTTATGTAGCCCATATTGTTGCGAGGTAGGTCTTTTAAAAGGAAAAATATATTTACCTATACTGTAACATCTTTTTACTAATGTAACAAATTGCTCTGCCATTCCCTTTAGAATATTTCTAAGCTAACATGCAACTTGGCATGCCTAATAGCCTAAAAGACTCAACATCCACTATGTGACTCACAACTTTTATCTATCTCAACTCGCATTTCATTTGGTTGAAGTCACTCAAATCGATCCTAAGAATGGTCTGCACTATGTTGTTCTAAGAAACATGAATAACGGTCACTAAGGTAGTCTCTAGATGATTATTTGTAGGGTTGTCTTCTTTTTCTATGTTGAATCTCTAGGGTTCTTTTAGCTATTCTAAATGGTTGCAATCTCTTCAGATATTCAAGCCATAAAAGGTCACAAACTAGCCATTTCATTGGACATCTTGCTTAGGATTTCTTTCAAGGATGGGGTTCAAGTATTTCTAACACAGTATTTCTTGGAAGGCTTAATGGTGAGGCTAATAAGTTTGATGAGGTTTCAAATGAAGGTCAAGCTAAAAGGTTTGAGAAATGGATGAGATAAATTCATTGCTCAATCTTCCCCACTTCGAGTCTTCCTCCACCTCTTCTTCCCCATGGCTCCATTCCGTAAAATAATTAGGGAACATGCATCGACAACTTCTTAATCCTAAGACTTGATATGTAGAAGGGAATAGACTGGATCTCACAATTAGTTGCGTTAAACCAAATGGACAAGTATTGCTCAACAACACCTTAAGCTAAATTAAAACTAGGTGTTCTTAAAGGTTTTGCAACCCAAAATAGGCATGAAATCTGAGGGTTATCTACATGGGATGTAAAAGGACAACATTAAGGGCTCCTTCGACATAGGCCTACCTTTATACCTCACGAAGATGGTGCACTTAGAAGCCTCTATCTATAGCACATGAAATGCTCTATGTGATGCACTTTGAGAGTACAAGATTGAAGGTTGAATGTTTTGTTTGACTCCTTCGTATGTTTAATCATTAGGTACTGACCTCCTATGTAACCTTCCATAGAGCGTCGAAAGTCTATGAAGACTCAAGTTAAGGGTATGCTAATATGATATCCATAATGAATGCATGAGAGCAAACAAGTCCATCACTCTTTATTACTTTTTTTCTTTTTTTTTGCTTCTATGTAATAGCTTGATAATAGCTTTCCTTATTGCTTAGTTCAAGGGCTTTGATTGTTCATTTATTAGGTGAATTATGAAGTTTGTAGCTTACTGGTTTGTTCAGCAAACAAGTTTATCTAAGCTACCATCATATGTGTTATTATAGGAAAGCAGCAAATAACTTATAAAGGAAAACTTATCTACCATGCAAATGCATAAGTGAACTATTGTCTACCCAACCCAAGATTTCCTAACTGACTCAATTTTCAAGATAAGCTCTTCCCTAGCAAAGTCAACATCTATGAGCACATAAACCTAAGCGAGCCTTCTTAAGAAGGTGTCCTTCGAATGCCATTAGCCTCTTTGATTGATTCAAGTCTTTGATAGTGAATCCTTGTATCTTGGAAGATTAGGGTGGAATTAGGAATTGCTCTCCTAATCCACGAACTGTGAGTTAGTATCCAGAGAGAAGGCTCTAGGACCTATAACTATCTCAAAGATCTAGTTTGTAGCTTGGTTTTGGGGAAGGTATTCGGCATCAACCTCACCCAATTTGCAAATTGGTTTGTATTAGATGAGAAAGTCAAGTTACCTTGGGTTGCAGAGTTTAGGAGATTTCTACCTTATCTACTTAATGCTTTCTATCATAAAATGAATATATAAAACATTCTAATGATGCAAAGAGAGGATTACATGCTTGGAAAATGTGAAAAAAAAAACCTACTTAGATATAGGTTGCATTGCAAGTTACTTATGTTAAGTAAAGCAAGCAAGCCTTCTTAAGCAGGCATTACTCTTCACTAGGAGTAAGGCCCTATAGGAACTACGTTGAGAAATATAGTAGAAAGAGCTTCAAACAAAGCTCAAAGGATCCTAAGGGAAGGAGGGAGCCTCTCCTCTAGTGGAAACTCTAGTACACTATAAAATAAGAAACCATAATAAAAAGAATGAAAAAGATTAAATCCCTATTATATATGAACTACCCTAAATGTAATTAAAATTGAAAACTAAAAGAGTAAAGGAAAGAAATTATACCTGACTCTATAGAAAGGAAAGAAGACTAGAATACAAAAAAACCAATATAGAGAACTCTTGCTCAAAAAATAATCTAGAAGAGATTCATCCTTAATAAAATTTAAAACTTATCTCGCCTCAAGAATTCCCCATGCAAGACATATCACTCTCTCATTCTCTAACAGAGTTTTCATACCCTTCTTTTTAATGGCCCACATTTTTAAGAAATAAAGAAATGTTATATTTATAAATTATGAAAAAATTTAAATCAATTGTTGACTACTGGTGTAAAAACAAGTTAAAATGAAGCTTAAACAAAATTTCAAATCATAACTCATTAAATAAATTGTGTGTAATTAGAATATAAGTGATAATAAAACTTTAATTTGATAAGGATTGGCAACCTAAGCTATGAGTAGCTAAGCGGTCCCAAGTACAACTTGTCAAGGTGATGTCTAGACTTCAAGTCACCTCCTTAATAAGTTTTAAGAGAAAAATCATGTTTAATGCTATTTTAGTAATTAATTTTTATATGTGGACAAATCATATAAGGAAACCCACATGGTGAAGGAGGGTTTCCATATGAAAAAATGTGTGAAAATAATGAATGGTGATCCAAAAGTTATGAAATGAATGAGACCAATATAGGAATTACATAATTGAACCATTGGATGATAATCCAATGGTTGGGAATAAATACACAATAAAAATTGGAAGAGTTACAAACATGTAATAAATTGAGAAAATTGTTATAAGGAAAGTATCTATAAAGGAAACAAAGAAAAATAGAAATAAGGGTTAGAAATGTGAAATGGTTGGAGTGGAAAAGGGGGAGCGCGTGAGATAGAAAGAAAAGAGAAAAGGAAAAGAAGATAGGAGGAAAAGCTTAGATCTAGAGTTTTCGTCAAATCAATAAGAAGAAGAGGAATTTGTGTTGAAGGAAATCGCATTTTGAGGTAGGGAATCTAGATCTAGACCATGGTTTTCTTTTGAAATTTTTTTTATTATTGATATTTGTTGATTGTTTTTGGAATGAAATACTATTCATCCTAGAATTTTTAACCGTGTAGTTATATATGTGTATGCTTTTTGTTTTAATTGAATACCATGCACATTGTCATGATAAGAGTGCACGTTGAATCTTGCATGGTGTGTGTGACACATGGAGTTTTACCAACTACAACATGCACTAAGTAATGCTTAATCCCATGCACATTGGATAGAGATTAAATACTTTAGATCCTGAAATTTTGTCTAGGCGTATTGTACACCAGATTATGTGCAGGTGTATAGCGTTTAAAGAAATAATCAAACGCATCAATTTGAGAACATGGTGTGTCGGGAAAACAAAGTGACCAAGTGCGCCATGTATTGAACAAGGTTCAAAGATATGGCGTGCTGGTTACAACCACCACACCTTATCTTGAGTAAGGTAAAAGGTAGGACATACTCAATAATTTTCAAGCACACATTATACTAAAAGCTTTAATCTGGGTACCATTCACCAAGTGGTAAATGAAACTTAAATACAAGGATACGGCCAGCTACAATATTTACCAATCAATGTCTATTATAAGAATTATTAGAAGAGAACAAATTTTCTAAACCATGCTAGCTACCTGCCGCATGAGATATTGTAATCATAGAATGCATCCAAGCAAAGTTTATAGACACGAACACTAGAATCCAGCCACAACAAATTACTAATTTGGGTTCACATGCATGACACTATGGATAAGAAGTAGATGCATTGTGAGTCAAATTTTGTTAAAATCATTACATGCCATACTAAGCTTTGACACATTAGACTATTGAACACCAAATTGCTTATAGATATCTGGGCATATGACACCTTAGACCTAAAATTTTTATCATACATTATTAAGGCTTATACAAATAATACTTTGAATTTTACTATTGTGATATGCATTGGTTAGATTTAGGCCTAACCAACAAGGCCTAATAAACAAGTGGTGTATTGGATTTCCAAAGTTCTTTGGATGTAGTGTTAGTCCTCATTTCCAAATTTTGCGTGCACATGACTATGATTGGACTTCATGTTGAGAAGTTCTAAGTAAGCATTGATGCATGGTGCATTGAAGAAATTCTAACTGCACCACGCAACGTGTAAAGTCCAAACAAAGGGGCATATGGGATGAGTACTGGAGTGCGATGTGAGTTGGACTATACTTAGGCACATCGTGTTCTAAGCCGTGCATAGAAAACGTATATGGATATGAGCAAAGATTAGCGACTAGGCCCATGCACTAACCAGTAAATCTGTACACATATATTTGGCACGAACAGATACATGGTACTAAATTGATGGAAAACACATTGTAAGACCCAAATGCACAAGTAGTGGGTATTGACCAGATTATGGACACCTAGTTGTATTAAGCACATGATGCCTTGGACAATGAAATTCCATGATATACCAAACAAAGTCAGGAGCATATCACATTACATATGATAGTCACACTATGCACCAATCAGAGGTCAAGCTAGGCTTAAGCTTGCGAGCATCGATTAGTGACCAATGATTAAACGCATGAGCACTAAGTATTGATTAGTAAACAGGCACATGGATCTTAAATAGTAACTAGTAAATAAGTGAATGGAGATAAAGCACTGTTGATACTTAATACGCACCAAGTCATGTTTTGGGTATACTTTGCACAATTAGCATATCACCAGATGCATCGTACATGAAACTTGGTATTTGATAATACTTAGGAATGTTATAGTGGTATCTTAACGCATGGAATTGGTAGTTGGTGGCTAATATTATATTCTTGAAAGATAGTAGGATTATTTTATTTGAACTTATGTATAGTTTGAAAGTGTGACATTGCTTAAAGTACACAACTAATAGAGTGCTCTTGGACTTGATTATCATTCTTAGTTTAGTCAACCATGGTAATGTTATGTATGGCATTAAATTGATTTCCTAAAAAAATTTCACATACTTATGTTTTAATTTGGTTTGGAAATAAATATGAATGAAATTGATTAGTCTATTGAAATTTCATAAATTGATCTTCAAGAATATGTATATGCTTGAAATCAACATTAGTAAATTCACTATTTATTGATGTACATATCATTTGATGTTTTCATACTCTTGTGCAATGGAACCTTTCCAAAAAAAATGAGGAGACTCTTAAAGGTTGATCCTAGCTTAGGGATGTTATGTCAAATCCCATGGTTGCTATACCAGAGAGTCAGTTGGCCACTGACTTCTTAACAGGTACTAGCCTATAATCGGCATGTTTGACGAGGGTATGTTACATGGGAGGACTACCCTTGTATGAGA
The DNA here is from genome assembly GCA_035236585.1 of Warburgia ugandensis. Taxonomy (NCBI): domain Eukaryota; kingdom Viridiplantae; phylum Streptophyta; class Magnoliopsida; order Canellales; family Canellaceae; genus Warburgia; species Warburgia ugandensis. The sequence continues at coordinate 36,196,793 of CP141139.1, forward strand.
TTGATTCGACTATCCCATGTAGTCGGTGTAGTTAGTGTGGTACCCACTAACGAATGCAGGTTGAAACTTTGGTTTTGCTACGTGTATAGTCAACCTTATATTTTCTTTGGATATGGTAGTGCTTGTGGTAGGACACTAAGTGCCAATCAGTTGTAGATTTATCATGTGATGGATTGATTGATGAATTAATCGTTCAAAGAATGTGGATTGAATTTAACTTAGATCTTTATATGCCATGGATATGAATTTTATTATCCAATGTTATGTTATTTTGATTATTTCATAACTATTTGATATGAATTGAGAGGTTGCAATGTGGCAATGACATGTTTAATAGTACAAGTATACACTTTCACAAAAAAAAAAACTTGCATAGCAAGCTTTTCAGGGTTTTTGGCTAGGTTTAGATTTTCTACTGGGTAATTTATATTACTCACCAAACAACCCTACAGGTGAAGAGCAGAAGGAAAAGCTTGAAATTGACGCGAAGGAGATTAAGTAAACTTGAAGTTTCAAAGTATGAAGAACTAGAAACAGTTTTAATTTATTTGAAGACTTTAGTCAATTTGTAATAAATTATAATATTTGAACTTTATATTATGATTTAACTTAGTAGTGTTTGGGCTATGACTAGTAGGTATTGACTGGTTGAAAAAGATGAACTGTTATTTCGAATATATTGTGGAGATTTATTTGACATACTTGGGTTAGAAAAAGTAGTTCAAATATATTATTATATGTGGATTTGTAAAAAATAAAATAAAATAATTAGGGATCGATCCTGACAAATTATTTTTCAAATGAGTGAAAAATATTTAAAAAATCTATTTATAAAAACCTAAGATGTCACATTCTTGGGCTATGAAAACCCAGAGAAAGATTTTCAAGAGTGACACACCTTACTCATGAGGAATTGATTCCTTTGCTCTTGAAGGGCACCCTTTTATACAAGCTTCTAAGGGACATCATAAGCAAATTGATTGTAACCTATCTGAATCACATGATCTCATGAAATATAGCATTGTCACATGACTTCTTACATTTCACATAACCCAAGTCATGTGACCACATGGACATGTCATCATTTGGATGATTTCATCATCTTTTTTGTGATGACCTGTGCTTTTCATAAATATTTGCAAAGGTAGAGCCTTGATTTTGAAAAAATTTAAAATTCAAATAGCGAAAACATATTTTCTTTGAAATTGATTTGTTAAAAACCTGAGTGTCACCTCAAATTACTTATCATACATATATTTTTGTATAAAATAAAATTTCTATTGAATATCAATAAAAATACTTTTATTGAACTCAGGATCAATCCAGTGGTTCACATACACAGCCCCTATAGGCATTATATACCTTGTCCAAATATTACAATATAAATTACAAAACAATCAATACAATCTTCCTCAAAGTAAATACCCTGAGTAGTAGTTTGGTGATGATTATCCTCAAGTCTTGAGCTTTCAATCTTCCTTAACTATATCTGAGATACTATAAACATTCAAACATTTGCAATACCTCAGCACGCTATGCTTGGTAGGGGATTTAAGAAATATAATCAATATATCTCAAAATCAACAATTCTTTATATTCATGATATAAATCAATTTATACATTGGATGAAAAATTTATCCTTCATTTATCATATGAATTATATGCGTATACTACATATAAATAAAACCATAAAAAATCGTGAATATAGTCAATATCATCAATAATATCTCATTTCTAAACTAATATCAATATTACCACTATGTATTAATATATAATCATACTGTATTGAGAATCATCCTCCAATACAACATCTGTAATAACTTTTATCGAGCATCTCATCCTGCCATAAAATAAGGCATCTCATCATGCCATAACATAAGGCATCTCATCATGCCATAATCAATTGCATCATAATGCAAAATAATCTCAAGGACTACCATGCTTGTAATCTCAATCCATACATTGCGCCCGGATAATTGCTTAATACTCCACTGATACCATAGTGGAAAATACAGATCCATGTTTGTATGGGGGAACCATGGCTGTCACAGTGGTGGCCTTCCCATAATTGCCCCACCCGACGTTTTACCTCTCTTTAGGCATGGTATCATCATCATAATCAATTTTAGAGAGCGGGTGGCCAAACCCTCATAACTCTCCTAGCATTGACATCCCTAGGCATAAGCTTATTTTAAAACAAAACCACAAGCCTCTATGCTTATATGGAAAATAATACTTCAAACTTACAGACAGTGTGCCTAATTATAATAGGACATGCCTATAACTTATTTTCTTAAGATTTGGAGGTCCAACTTATATAGTTCATATGTTCTCATTCTACCCATTAAGTAATTTCATAATTACTTAATAAATCCTTTTGTATTCATTTTCACATCATTTGGTGCCTTAAAGTCATTTCATAAGTACTTAATTAATCACTTTGTATTCATTTCATCATCATTTGTTGATTCATACACAATTCTAAGGCAATTATAATCAATTTATGGTTATCAAGATAAGATCATGTGTAAAATATATATATATATCTTTTATATTAAATATATTCTTAAGGTCCACCTACCTTTACTTTCAATAATCCACCTTCTCATTGATCTTGATCATCATATCCTTCATGTATTTATCAAATCATATATATCATATATATATATATATATATACATTCCTCAACTCATTTATACTTCCTAATTGTGCTTTAATTATCCTTACATAGGATGATTTGGATCTTTTTCCTTGCATCATATTGATCAAGGTTTAATCTATTGATCTATATTTAAATCTAACATTCATAGTAATTCAAAAACATACATACTAACACAATATTATGTTTCTTATTATTCTTGATCGTTTAAGATCTCCCTATGGATCTTGTTTGATCTTTGATTATCTTAATTACTATTTTTATTAGGATTAGATAGTTTACTCTCTTTTTATGATCTTATTTTTATTCAACCAGTTAATGTTTTACTCATTGAAGCTAGTTTATTTCTTTCCTAATACTAGACAACTCCTTATTTCATAATTGACTAAGGCTTACCGGTTAAAAGCTGCTCACAGAGTGGTTAATTCAATCCTCATGTAAGGAGGCGTTTAGACCTCACAAACGTTGTTAGAACGTGGGGGAAGAGAGAGGCTCTATTAGAGAACCCCCTTAACCACAATGTTCAGCATTTACTGGGGTGACCTTAGCCCAACTTTCATAAGGTTCCTATGAGCATTAAACCCTAAGTACTCTTGCTACTTGATTTTAATTAAATTCATGAACATTTAAAATGTCATTCATGGGGTTTATTATTCTCTTAATTTGGGCTAAGGAAATGATATTCCTTATATGGTCCTACTAACTATAACCCTTACTATCATTAAGTCCATGTCCATATTCATTGTAAATGTTCATCAATATCTATTTTCATTTAATTATATTTTCCTTGTAATTTACATAACATGAACAATTAAAGCGTAACTAAATAAATCTAATAATTAAATATACTAAACAAATAAAAGAACATTTACAATAGCATATAATAAATCACATGCTCATTTGAATATATCTTATTTGTCCACTTTGATCCCCATGATCATATTTTGATTATTTTTCATCCCATTAAGGGTTTAGATATTGATTTTTCATTTTTATTCAGATCTATCACATTCTCTTAATATGATATCATCACTAGATTATTGATGTATCTCATCACATGATCTGATCTTTCTTAATCCAATCAATCAATAAGATCTTAAGCCATTTTTATCGAAATTAAGGGCATAGATCTAAATCTATTCCAAAATAACCACATCATGCCATTCATTTCTCATCTTATCATTAGATCATCATTCATACTAATTTTAAGGGGTCTAATCATGCTTGATTACTCAGATCAAATAGATCCATGATCATTTTAAAGATTTATCTTCCATTAAGGTTAAATTTATTAATTCATCCCAGACCAGTCACATCTAACTCTTGACTCCATGTTCTCTCATCACTAGATCATTGATGGATCAGGAATCCAAGGTCTGATCATGTTAGATTTAACTGATCTTGGGAATTAGTACCATTTTTTGTAATTTACAAAATTTTATGGTAAATAAAACCTAAAATTTATGTTTCTATTAGATTATACTCTTTATTAGAAATCCAGAGCTTCTTTCCGATTTTGATTTGGAGTTAAAATGAGCTCTAAATTAGAGTTTTAAGTTTTTGAGTCAAAACAAGGGCCCAATTCAATTTGGGTTACGGGGATCAATGATCAATCAGCGGGCTGCCCCCATTATTGGTGATTACCGGTGTATAAGGAGGGTGACCTGGGATAGGCGGGATGCTCTAATCTGGGCCATCAGATCAACTCTTCCTCGATCCTCCCTGATTTGACTACGCTAGGGGCTCATATTTCATCCCCCATGGTTTTTGGGCCCTAGCATCTCATCCAACAGCTCAAATATCTTATCTGAGCTGTCTACCCAAGGTTTCTAGCTAGGGTTCACCAGATCTGTTTCACCAGTGAACCAGTCGCCAGTGAAGTAGATTCAACGATGAATCCTTGAGGTTTTTTATTGAAAAACAAGGGGAAAAGAGAAGGGAACCTACCTGGATCCCGTTTGGAGCAAAGTCTATCGCCGAAGAAGGAGAACTCCGTCGTATATTTAAGCCCTAGCTGGACGACTAGGGTTTCTGTAATTCTTGTTGCCGAGGTGCTTGCCAATGTCGGGGAAGGGTAATAAGAGAGGGGAAATGGAGAGGGAAGTAAGGGGAACCCGATTTTGGGGTTCCTGAGCGTTTCTGGTGTTGGGGGGCTAGATCAGTGAAGATCTTGCTAGGGTGGGGAAAACCCTAGCTGGCTGCATCGTCGTAGAGGTGGGGTGGAAGGTACGATCATAGACGTGCTAGCCTAGGACATGTTGGTTCCTAGGCTAAGCGTGTGTGGGGACCACTACTTTGGCTAGAAAGAGAGGAGAGAGAAAAATAAAAGAAAAAGGAAAAATGGAGAAAGAGGAGGAAAGGGAGAGGGAGAGGGAGAGGGAGAGGGAGAGAGAGAGAGAGAGTGGGAGTGTAATAGCCCGAGGGCCCATACCCTGCAACGATATTGTCTATGCCGGAGTGCCCATACACCCCGCATGGTTTTATTCTTCCCCAGTTGCCCAAGGAAAAGGCCTCGTTCCGTGTATCAGAGTGCACGGCGGTCACAATATTGTCCCCTTTGCATATCCGTCCCCGCAGGCAACGGTAGCGGCTTAGGGTTTTGTTCCCTTAGGTCCCTCACCCCTCTTGGGTTTCACCCCTCGGAAGGCCTCGTTGCAAGGGAAGTCCTCATCACTCTTATCAAGAGCCCAGTAACAGTCCCCCTAACGATGTGGGACTAACTTTCAGTCCCTCACCTTGCCTAGAAGCCTGCCAGCTTAGAAACTTACCAGCCCTCTTGGCCCGCCCTCATCAACCAAGGCTTCACAACCTCTCCCCCTTAGGGGACACGCGTCCCTGCGTGTCTTACCACACTCGAGCTCCCACATGCGGCTAGCAACCCACATCGGGTTGGGGTCTGGCTCTGATACCACTTGTAACAGCCCGAGGGCCCATACCCTGCAATGATATTGTCCATGCCGGAGTGCCCATACACCCCGCACGGTTTTGTTCTTCCCCAGTTGCCCAGGGAAAAGGCCTCGTTCCATGTATCAGAGTGCATAGCGGTCACGATATTGTCCCCTTTGCATATCCGTCCCCACAGGCAACAGTAGCAGCTCAGGGTTTTGTTCCCTTAGGTCCCTCACCCCTTTTGGGTTTCACCCCTCGGAAGGCCTCGTTGCAAGGGAAGTCCTCATCACTCTTATCAAGAGCCCAGTAACTTTCCCCCTAGCGATGTGGGACTAACTCTCAATCCCTCACCTTGCCTAGAAGCCTGCCAGCTTAGAAGCCTACTAGCCCTCTTGGCTTGCCCTCATCAACCAAGGCTTCACAACTAAATGTAACATTTCAAAAAAAAACAAAAAAAATAAAATTGCCTTAAACAGGGGGGGTCGTATTTGATCCAGGCACCCCACGCCATTTAAGTGAAGTGAGAACCCAGAAACAAACATCGACGGGAGGGAGAAATGGGGATAGAAGGAGAGAAGGGAAGAAGAAGAGAGGAGAGAAGAGGAGGAGAAGGAAGAAAGAGAAGGAGACGAAGGGGGATGAGCTATTGGAGTTAATGGCACACCGGCAAAAACAGAGAAGACGAGGTTTTTGGGCTGTCGGAGATTCAGGCCGTTGTCGGAGACGATGCCGGCTCGGATCGATGATCCGATCGGTCATGTTGTCCAGCATGACGAGACAAAGAAAAATCCCCAAGGTTATTGGGGGATCCGACGTGATCTTGACCGTTGATTGAAGAGGAGAATATCGCATGGTGAAGATTGGAGGCTTTGCAACTGATCTGAACCAATTCAGCCCATCCAATGGTGGAAAATGCATCTAGAAGGTAAGATCTACAAAACCTTATTCTTGATTTTGAGATTTTAGCTAAATCCGCACCATTGATGCTAGATCTAGGTCTTGTGGGTAATCCAACTATCCATTTTCAAATCAAAGCTTAGGGATAAGTAATTTATGGCACAATGTAGCTTGGATCACACAAAAAACATCAGATCTAGTCTAAAAACCGATCGGACAATCTCAGCCGTCCGATTGGGTACTGTTCATATAGTAACTTCGTGATGTCTGATCGACGATCAGACACTACAGATGAGTTCCTCATCATAAAAAATGATAGGATGACTATAATTATATGAATTTGAAGTGAAACAGATTAGATGATCTAGGCCGTTCGATCTATCACTATTCAAATAGACACCTTATGATGTTAGATGAATGATTTGAGGTCACAGATGGATTCCTGAACCCTGAATTAGCTTAGATATGATATAAAGTATGAAAAATAACATCCAACTCCAACCCAAGAGTTGATCTAGATATGAATCATGGGTTAAGTCCACTGAACAGTGAAAGTGACTTATAGTCACTTAAGAAGAGTAATGAATAGCCAATCTAAGGCCACTGGCATGGATTGGAAATCCAGTAAGTGGTTGCCATTAAATTAGCTATCAACCAGTAGCTAATGAAACGCCTTTTGCACAGTAATTAACAATGTCACTTTGCCTTATGCCAAATAGTGTTAGGGAAGCTAGGAGAAGTCTTAGAATTGTATAACTGAACATGTGTTTGTATTGTTACAAAGGTGACGATAAGGAGCGCGTACGCAAACTGAATGAAGTACTCGTGTCAGTGAATTAGAAGATCACCAATTGAGGTAGGTGGAATTAAGATTGCTATGATTTTCGCTATATATGCATGTGTGTATGAATTTTAAGTATTGAAATGAATTTTTATGTTTATATGAAAGATAAGATGAATTTGCATGCTGAAATTGAATCATGAATAAACGGTTTATGCATAAGCTATGCATTATTGTAAACCAAGTGTGAGAAAATGTAAGACTAATACCAGAAAATTGTGAAGTGGTTCATAAGAGCGAAAGGGGTAGTTATGATGTGGGCGGGCCTTCGGGCTGGATGAGCTACCGGTCCCTGAGATTTAGCCCCGTTGTTTGGGGAGTTTGACGTACCCTAAGGGGTCATTATGATGTGGGCGGGGCCTTCGGGCTGGACGAGCTACCGGTCCTTGGGATGTAGCCCCATTGTTTGGGGAGTTTAATACGTTCTAAGAGGTCGTTATGATGTGGGCGGGCCTTCAGGCTAGACGAGCTACCGGTTCTTGGCTGGACGAGCTATCGGTCTCTCAGGAGTAAAGCTTTGAGGTGTGTCTTTGAGTTTGGTGTGTCTTTGGGTTTAACCCACTGCGCCGACTCACTGCGCCAAAGTGGATAATATTGTTTGCTGTGTACTTGATATACACAACGACGCGTTGGCATTTGATATGTGAAATGGCTCATAAGAGTGAAGACTGGTATCAGGAAATGTAAATGACTTGTAAGTTTGACATGTGATTGCATACTTTGCTTTTCAAAGAATGCGTTTTGTACTGATGCATTGGTATTTCTTCCATCTTGGCATGGATTCATGATTTTGATAATGTGAAATGATTTCAAGTTAAATGATAATTGAATTGTTGTTTGCATGATTTAGCATTGCTAAATTGATCTATATATAATTATCATGATTTCTGTTTATATAAAATATTGCATCTTACTCCACCTACACAAGCGATTGCTTGCTGAGGCATTGTTGTGGTTTGCAATGCCTCAGATACAGAGAATAGTAGCAGATTTGGCATATTAATAGTGTCTCAGAACAAGGGGTTTCCAAGGAATAGGAGCTGCTTACTGACAGGAGCACGCCAACGGAAACTTTGTAAGAGGACAGGTAAGAATTGGTCTTTCAACTGAAGATATCATATTATAAATGAGGAAGAGACTGCATTGTATGTAATTATGAAAATTTGGAAGAATTATGTGACTGAGTTGTGCTGTGGAGGTTCTGGGTGTGTTGTTTTGAGGTAAACTATTTTTGTTTTGTTAGATGTATGAAAAGGAGGTAGAGTCTCTATTTATATTTTAAAATTGTCAACAATGTTTATCAGGTACTTCGCAATGACATGCATTAAATGTCATATGTTCGAAAAACGGAAGAAACTCTGCCGGATTTTTGGTAAAAATGAGCGCTCATTTCACCGAGAATCCCTGTTTTTGATAAAAGAAAAATGACACTCAAAGTGTTTCAAAGTGAATTTGAAAGAAAAGATTTTCCGCTGCATTGCACTATTTGACAAAAATTATTTCAAATTGGATTGATCCTGCATTAGAAATTAGTTTGTATTTAAAATTTCATTTGAAAACCCGGGTCGTCACAGGGAGAGAGTCTAGGGATCTGAAATTTCGTGTGAATGGTGGGATGGTTATTTATAGGGTTATTTTTGAATTATTTTATTTAAAATTTTATTTATTTTTATTTTAAATAATTTTCCACTTTTCTTATAAAATTAAAAGCATATTCCTCATCATTGAAATTCCTTATGCTGGCTCTCCCCTCAGCTCAGCCAACTTTTGTGGACCCCACACAAAAATAAAATGACCATTTTACCCCTACGGGTAAATATAAATTCACAAAAATTATGAAAAATAGGGAATTTTCACCTGAGCTCAGATTTCAGCGTGCTTATAGTTATTCTAACCTGTTTTCTGTGAATGATTCTAAATATCTATGTCTCAAGACTTGATTCTTTTTTATAAAATTTAATATTATATTAAATATAATATTCTACCTCAATTTTTGTAAAAATTCCAAATAATTCCAAAAATTTTGGGTTTTCCATATTTTTAGAATGGAATATGTATCCAAGGTTCTCGGTTTGTGTGTCATGTCCTTACTTTTGAGGTCATGCGACTACATCTTTGGAGACACTTATCCATAGGATGTGTGATCCCATGAGGATGTCATGTGATAGCATGGAAACATAATCATCTGAAGCCTTCCATGCTCTTTTAGAAGGAGGCATGATTGCATGTCACTTGAGTAGTGCAATCCCATGCTTACTTCTAAGGCCATGCCTTATCTTACTCTAGGAAGGCCACACATTTAGGAGATACATTCTAAAAGATCTTGGTCATGGGACCACGTGAGGTTGTGATGCAATTGCATGTCATTTCTTTCTCAGCTTGGTAACATGTCTTGATATTAAAAGGCCTTTTAGTATTTTTCTATTGGAATTCTAAATAAATAGGGTGCTCCATGAGCAACTGCAGATCATGATCAGGAATGATATTGCAAATCATCATCCGAGAATAAAGTTTTAGTTCATAATGAACAAGGTGAGTTAAACTTTGGTGTTTATGAGTTTAACCACCTGACATTCAAAACTCATGACACAAATAAGGGGCCATCTTTTATATTGGGCCTACTATAAGTATTGAGTGCTAGCTAGCCATTGTTGACTATTTGACTTTTAAGTGAATGATAATCTATTACTCTACAACATTAGAACAACTGTTGCGTTGTTGCTCCACTTTTCAATATAGTACCTACTAATAGTTTATCAACCTATCCATATGATTCTCCTCCAAAAATACAGTGGGTGATTGGAGAAGCCTAAAATTTGAAAAGAGGTGATTTTGATTAAAGTAAGTGGATGATAGGAAACACTTTTTAATGAATCATCATTGTCATCTCATCAATAGATTGTCTAATGCATGTGGTTAATCCATTTATATCCAAAATGGAGTCAAAATCTTCACCTACATGGCAAACATTTTGAATCATCTTTAAGAATCTAAACTATATCTAAGATCATTGAGAATTTACTCATATTTATTTAAAATGTACTTTATTTTTTGTTTATTTATTTATTTATTTATTTTTATATTTGGTGCTATGTAGGACCGTACATACATGTTATGTACAAAATTTACTTGCATATGGGCACAACTATGCTAAAGAATACAAAGGATATATGCATGTATGAGTTACAAAGGTTGTAAGACTATTTTATGAGTTGAGAAATGATGTAACATCATATATAAACCTATAAAGATTTGGCCAAAAGGTAGACGAGGAGGGCATGGCTTACCTGTATTTATTCATTGTCCAACTTTGGTGTTCTACTTAATGTATAACCCCACTTTTATTGATGTATACTCTACAATCCTTTTAAAGAAACCTTTGTTTTTGCAAATGTATAGTATATATTCTCTCAAAGTTATTTTATAAGATTTATTATGTTATTCATTAATATACAATATATATATATATATATATATAAACACAATATATATATATAAACACACACCAACCTCTCTCTAGCTTGATGGGTATTGGCATATATTAATCTTTAGGTCCAGCCATTGAAGATTTCTATCTTTGTATGGTGGTGTTTATTTTGATCTAGATGAAGCTTTTCAAAGTACCTCACTTTATTGAGTCTTGACCTTCTACTATAGTGGCACAAGATGGGGGCTTTCCTATCCTAGGTCACTGGTTCAAGTTGTTTGCTAATTTAGGTTATCCAAAAGAACCCACTTGCCTATATTATACATGTACCATCTTGAAGTCCTTTTATTAAAGGAATATTCTATAATTCAAATAAAGTTTATTACACAATTATAATTAACTACTTATTTGTATTATAATAGTTAAATATTAATCAAATTATATAAACAATTTACATCTTACCTAATAAACTTTATAGTAATAAATTATTCAAATAGGACAAGTTTTCAATGGTGAAATTTATTGAAGTTATGAATAACAAATCTAACCCCCATAATAAAACAATAATTACTTTTACTTTTGTCCTAGATAGAATTATTATGCTAAAACCTTTATCTTATCATTTTTATGAACCTTGGATTCTTGTGAATCAATCAAGTATAGATATAGTCTTCAACATATTGAATGAAGGCTTCTTTAATGATAAATGTTGATATGGTGGATGGGTGTGTCGTGTAAGGAAAATGGCAAAATTCATAGCTAAATGGAGGTTTAATAATCGTATGCCCTTTTCATGCATATGAAATCATCAAATTCTTCCCTCTCTAAGATTATGCGAGAAATTAAAAGGGTAATGATGCAATTGTAGTGAAAAGAATTAGAGAGTGTAGACTCATTTATTTTGATTTTAACTAAAAAATATTACATAAAATACTTAATTGTAGCCATATGTTTGGTGTTGACTTGAATTTCTAGTTTTCATGCTTCGATTGGAGAATATTTATAGCCTTTTAGCAAAATACTCATGGAGTGCATGAAGGAACATCAAACTCTAGTGCTTCGGTCAAGATTAGGGCTTCCCCAAAAGGCTTTTGTGTTTATATATATAAGCCATTCAAGAATATACAAGTCAGGTGTGGTGGAAGACTTTAAGAAACTTTAAGAGAAACTCTTGCTCATGATATCACTTTTATAGCAAAGGCCAATTGAAATAGGTTACTTCAAATACTTAATTTTTTCTACTATTGTAGGTTTTCGAATGAAACTGACCTTCTAAAATACAAATATAAAAAACACACTACGTGATTATGAGGGCCGTATTATGAGTTTGATTTGAAATATCTAGTAGGGATGCTCTTAGGGGTGGCAATTCGGGTTGGTGGGTCGTGTTTGTGGCAACACGAACACGACTCGATTAGAGTTATGGGTCGACACGAACACGACACGATTAATAGTCGTGTCAAAAACCTATGACTCGTACACGACCCGGTTCTTAAAAAAATGACACGACACGACCTGTGTAACACGATTATTGACTGAGTCGTGTTGGATACACGACACGAAATGACACAATACGACCGAACGCGACCACAAAACATAGGACGATTATTTTACAACCATCCTATAAAACATAGCATATAGGACGGTTATACCATAACCGTCCTATAAAGAATAACATATAGGACGGTTATCCCATAACTATCCTATATGATATAGGTTTATACTTTTATAGGACGGTTGTAAAATAACCGTCCTATATGTTACGTTTTATAAGACATAACATTTCCTTCCCACCACTCTACTAAATTAGTCAGATCTTCAATTCTGAGATTTTTCAATGCCGGGAAACTTCCAGCCATGTGTCCACCATAGAACTCAACGCGCCGATGGACGTTATAACATCCATTCCGTCTATAGTGAGAGCTTCAAGGAAGCGTAGTTGCCCAAGCAGTGGGAAGCGTTCACAGTTTCTATATTCAAGCAGCTCAATTTTGACCAGGTTGGGGAGCAGTGAATTGATCAACCAATTGGGTAACTTCAGCCCATGTAATTCTCTACGTATAGCCTTCTCAGCCCTGAGTGTGGCTGGAGAGCCTCAATCACACACTCAACATTCACTTCCTCATTACGATCGCCATCATCCTTCCAAGATAGACCTAATGCTCGTAGATTTCGCTTTTCTTTTATGTTTGCGTCCTTTGCTTGGGCCACAACTTCCACATTCCGGAGGTTATCAATGTAAAGTTCACCTTGGAGGAGGTTTAAGTCCTGCAACTATTGTATTTTACATCCATCCTCTTTGCCCACAATAAATCTTGGCAGTGTCTGAAGCCAGCGTAATCGTCCAATTCTAGTTGGCATTCGATTTAGATTACAACAATCAGTAATATCAAGATGCCTTAGATTGATCAGGTTACCTATGTCCTTGGTCAGCTCCTTTAGACTCCAGGCAGATGAGAGATCCAGTGTCTGTAAATTACAGACTGTTAATGCTTTCTGGTAACAAACTGTGACCCACAGTGCCCGATAAGTAAGATACCTAAGATGTTTCAATTAGCTAATTGCCTCTAGCGATGTTGATGTGCTTAAAAATCCACCTAAATCTAAAGCACACAGGTGCCTTAAACTAAGGAAACTATCAATAGATACCTCAAACTTATCAATAGCCAATAAACGGAATGTGCATAGGTATTTTGCTTTGTCCAATGCCTCAGAACCTTCCTATATTACCTAAAATATAGGACGGTTAACCCAAAACCGTCCTATATTAGAGGTAATATAGGACGGTCATGGGTTAACCGTCCTATATTGACCGTCCTATATTAGTATAATATAGAACGGTTCTAGAGTAACCGTCCTATATTATACCAATAATATAGGACGGTTATTCATGAACCGTCCTATATTTTCAAACATTTCATAGGTTAGTAGACGGGTCAAGGTTATGAGTAAATAGGTCGCATGTCAAACAGGTCGACACGACGGGTCAAATTGATTGACTCGAACACGACACGATTTTTGGCGTGTCATTATCGGGTGACCCGAAAATGACACAAACACGATAAGACTTGACCCGAACCCGCTAAATTCGTGTCGGGTTCGAGTCGTGTTATCGTTTTGTGTCATATTTTGCCACCCCTAGATGCTCTTACAGCCACTGCTTCCTTCTTATGATTTTTCATTTCACCAAAGTTGCTCCAATCTAGTAAAGTTTGTAGGGGGAAATTTAGGTCAAAAATTAAAAATACTTCAAGATTCAATGGTTGGTAGCACAATGGGCGTCTATAGATCCATTATTTAAGTTTACATAATATAGGAGATTATGAGATCCTTGAAAGAACTCTGCTAGATAACCCAACAGCATAAGGTTAAGACTATTAAATGGGTTCCTCTTGAACAGGGTCAGATCAAATTAAACCTTCATGGATCCAATGTTGCATAGACTTGTCAGATTGGTTAAGTGGGAATTGGAGGTTTGATCAAGAATCATAAAAGGTAAGGCGTTGTAGATATTTTCTAGGCCAATTTGAAGAAAAGAAGCAATTGAGCCAAATATAACTGCAATAAAGATGGCCATCATGCTACCTGATAAATTCAAAGATAAATCATTGTGTATTGAAGGGGACTCAAAAATGATCATTGGATGGATTACAAATCCCAGTTTTGATGGTTGATTGTGGTTATGTGATTGATGAAATTTCTCAATTATGATGCATAGAGTCTTTTAAGGTATCTCATACATTAAGAGAAGCAAACTCATAAGCAGATAATTGGCTAAGTAGGGAGTCCAAGCTTTGAGTTTAAGAGTTTCTTCAAACATGGCATGACTATGCTAATCTCTAATTAGCAAAGATGCAATTATATTTTTATTTCATCTTCTCTTCCTCATTACTCATGAGTGATTGGACTTGGAGTTGACTAGCGACTAGATATGCTTATAGGCCTCTTTCTATGTTTGTTTATTCTAGGTTCATCATCTCCTTGGCAGGAGAGGAAGTTGTACTTTTTTCTTATAATAAATTATTTTAAGTAAAAAAAAAGGCTGCTCCACTCTACTCTTGTAATGCCTCAAGCATTTCCGCTATTTTTGCATCCATTTTACAAAAATGAATTGGACATTTTATATGAAATTAACCATATTAAATATTTTATTTTATTTAAAATAGTAAACAAAGAATTTTGTAAGAAAAATTAGTACCATTAGATTCTACATTCAAAATGGAATTCAACGCATCAAAAAACGTCACAAAGGAGTTCATATGATAAAGTTATGGGTGTTTGAAGATAAAGGGGCATTTTTGTTAAATATAATTAAAACAGAACGACCCAAAAACACAGGGGGCTGTTTTACTAACGGCACCCCCTCTAGGTTGTCTTCCACCTCCAGCACTAACCAATCAGGCGGTGCACAGCACTGCCATTGCCAATGGCGCCACCACCATAGGCAGCACCACCTTGGCAGGGCTATAAGAAGCTCTCTTCCCTCCTCAACCATCCCTCCTCAACCATCCCTCCTTTTCCCCATCTCCAGCTACCTTGAGCAAGGGTTTTTGGCCTGGAAAAAATCGGAAAACCCTCTTTCGATTTTCCCTAGGAATGCCGGCAATGGCCAGGTCCTTTCCTTGGGCCAGCCATTCCCCTCTCTTCTCTCTCTCTCCTTCTTCCTCTAATCTTACCGAGCATTAGGGTTTTTCTCTGCTTCATAGTTTTTGGCAAGCAGGGGTTTCAAAGTGGAGAACAGGTGCACCCACCAGCGATGGGCACTCTCCTAGACGGCCCAGGTAAGCCCCGCACACCTCCTTAAGCTTTTCTTCCTTCTTCCTTGCACAGATCCACGCCGAATCTGGGTGTTTTCCGTCTAGAAACACCAGGAAACAAAACCCAAGCATGATGGGCCTCCCGACCCATCGAATAAGGTTGGTTCCGGGATGCCACATGTGACACAGCGTGGAATGCGCTCTCTGAGGCAACCGTTGCAAGCACGCTACGTGCAATGGGTTCCCGACTTGATTGAGACGCATGGGGTGTCCCAGGGGCTGAGAGGAGTCGCAACCGCTAGAGAGACGGGTCCACGCGATGCAATCCAAGACACGCACTTTAGCGTGCCGCTCGGGCGTATGCACTCATGAAGGAGGTCCTAGTTCGACTGGGATGCACACGCGTCTTGGGAACCGTGACGCACTGGACCCTCATTAACACATCTGGGTCGTCCATTGATGTGCGACACTAAAAACCTAATTAAGGAGGCTATATAACTCTGATCAATGATCCAAAAGACCCGTTGTGTCCGTATTGACGACGCAGACCTAATGAGACTATAAAACTTAGGATCAGAGGACTATTCTACATGAGTATAGCCCAAAAACTCAAGAAATCTCATAGATTTACACGATCAAAGATGATCAAACTTCATAGATTGATTCGTTGGGTCTATTAGAGGAACAACATGCTTAAATCTACTCTAATTTTCATCTATTAACCTTTAAATTATAGATCTAAGTATCTAAGTCAAGTGTAAACCCATTCAAAGCATCAGGACAGGTGATCTGACCAAAAAGCAAGTCTAGCCATTAATCTAAAGGTCTAAATAGTGATTTGGAATCCTTGTTATCCATTCATACCTAGGATTTTATAAAGGAGACCCAGGGTCGGGTTGAGTAATGAAGGACGCGACTCCGAAAAATATCTAGGTAGGTAGTCTGATACTACTAAGTTTTCAAAGGCATTCCAAACTCTACATGATTTACTTGACTCTATTGCCTTACCTAGTATGGTTTTTGAGATGTGATGTTTTTATACAAGTATGCAAAATTGTCTATATGATTTATGGCTTTAAATGCAATTACTGTCATGAACAGATTTTATGCATTGCTCACATGTTTTGAAAATAATTGCATTTGGATTATTTGGATAATTACCTATCCTCAAGGGTTGCTAAAAGACGTTGGAGTGCCCAAAAGACGCTAGTTAGGCAGTTGTAAGGGCCAAGCAGTGTGAGGGACCCAAAGAGGACATTGAGAATGATTGCATAAAATTGCATGATTTACGATGAATGAGTGCATAAATTGCATGATTTACGATGATTGAGCTTTGCATTTATCTATAGACGCTTTTGGGCTGTTGAGCCTGGTGGACACTATACTGAGAGGTTGTGTATGTACAGGGTTGGCCTCCTAGCCTCTATCACCAAAAAGGTGGATGGTATCGCTGCCAAAAACAGCATTATCCCTTCCCTGACTGCTGTGGTAAACATGGACAACCACTGGAGGTGTTCACAGCACCCTTTTGGGGATATATCCATAGTCGCCGTGGATGCTATGGTGGATTGGTCTTTAGATACCGAAGACACGCGATCCAGAGGGGTTCTGGTCGTGAGCATAGTGACCCTATGATTTCAGTGTGATTGATATGCATATAGCATCGAGATGGTCGTATATGAGTACTCGTGACTAGTTGGCGTGATGTGTACGTCGAGAGACTCATGTGCATGATACTCACATTTGCTTGAATGATGACTATTTTAAGAGTTTCATGATTATTATATTTGACTCACTGGTTTGATGCATTTGCCGAGATCTTCGTATATGGATCTATTGATTTCTATTTTATGATTTTGATCACATTTATATCATTGAATACTAGATTATGAGAAAGGATTCCATGATTGAAATTGCATCAATAAGCTTATGTTTTATGCATAACTATGCATGCTTACACAAAAGGAATCACTGATGATTTACATGAAAAGCTCTTGAATAATGCATGTTGCCCAATGTGTTTTCAAAATAGTAGTATCAAATCACCTACTGAGTATGAGAAATACTAACCCTAATATATTATTTTTCCATATTAGCTCCACACAGAATTATAAGAAGCATCAGAACATGTTAGTGCTATGGTCAAGTGAATGAGGAGAAGATAAGCATGAATGTAAGTAAACACTCTACCTTTTGGACATGTATCTATACTTATTTACAGTTGAAATTTGTGAGTCAGATCGAATAGACCTGGGAAGACATTTATGATTTCTGAAATTTTCAAAACTACTTTACTCATCTTGAAAGCAAATGACACTCGGGGTTTTCAAAATGAATTTAAAACAAAAGATTTTCTGCTACATTGCATTGTTTTCCAAAAATGTTTTCAAATAGGGATCGATCCTGCCCTACGAATTAGATATTACATTTTAAAATGCATGGGAAAACCCGACTTGTCACACTACAACCCATAAACCACTCATTGGTGGTGGCAGAATAGTTTTCTAAATCTTTACAAAAAACCTTCACAAAATGCATCTCATTAAAAAGGAAAATTTATTGTATTCTTTTCTTTAAGTCTCTTTTTATTTTATTTACCCTTTTAAACATATATCAGCATATAAGTCTAGACGATGACTATTTTAAGAGTTTCATGATTATTATATTTGACTCACTGGTTTGATGTATTTGCTGAGATCTTCGTATATGGATCTATTGATTTCTATTTTATGATTTTGATCACATTTATATCATTGAATACTAGATTATGAGAAATGATTCCATGATTGAAATTGCATCAATAAGCTTATATTTTATGCATAACTATGCATGCTTACATAAAAGGAATCGCTGATGTTTTACATGAAAAGCTCTTAGAATCATGCATGTTGCCCATCGTGTTTTCAAAATAGTAGTATCAGATCACCTACTGGGTATGAAAAATACTCACCCAAATATATTATTTTTCCATATGAGCTCCACATGAGAATAGAACAAGCATCAGGGAATGTTAGTACTACAATCAAGTAAAGCAAGAAGGTACAAGCATGACTGTAAGTAAACATTCTACCTTTTGGACATGTATCTGTACTTATTTACAGTTAGGCTGTGAGCTGTGACTGGATAGACCTGGGAATACATTTATGATTTTCAAAAATTTCAAAACTACTTTACTCATCTCGAAAGTAAATGGCACTCGGGGTTTTCAAAATGAATTTACAATGAAAGATTTACTGCTGCATTGCATTGTTTTCCAAAAATGTTTTCAAATAGGGATCGATCCCGCCCTAGGTATTGGTTATTGCATTTAACAATGCATGGGAAAACCCGGGTCTTCACAACTCTCCAACCCCAACATAATTCTAGAGAGGGAAGATTCTGGTGCTCCTTATAGAAGAAAAGGGCTTATGACCATTTAAATCTCCATATAGCTCAATGTCTTTGCTATCTTTCATACATGCCACATTCAATCCTACAATCACTACTTCATTCTTTATGATCTTTTTGTTTCACTCTCGGTTGTCTAGGACTTCTCCTTTGGCTTGTTTTTTTAGAGTGTTACAGAAATGGGCAAGAATAAGACTGTAAGAGCATAGACAAACAAAGAATTGATAAAATGTGTAGTTACATATTATATCAAGTTTTAACTATATTCAATGGTGAAGTATGCCTCTCTCTTAAAGCAAGAGAGTGTATCTACACCAAAAAGTGAGGTGAGAGTACTCTAATGGACCCTACTCAAACATTCTTATGAATAGTAGGTGTGACAACCCTCAATTTTGGATAATTTTTTGTATATTATATTATGTTTTAAAGTAAAATCAAAATTTAATTTCATAAAAATTGATTTTCATGAAAATGACTTCCTTGTAAACTCAAAATTTTGGACTCAAGATTGTTAAATTTGGAATGTACACGTTGATACAATCCAACGATACTAATTTTGTGGAAAACAAAATTCAGGACTGAAAAATTCAAAAGTTTTACTAATTTAAAGGGGCCTAAAATTGATAATAGCACCCCCTTTGTTTTGTCTATTGTGATAAGTTGAAAACCCTAGGAATGATTGTTTCCCCCCTCTCCACTCTATCGATCTTCCACCAACAAATCTACCCCCTTCGATCAACGGCACACGAAGCCCCTCCCTGGGCACATTTCCCATTCCCGACGATGATGGATTGAAAAACTCATTCTAGTGATACACAGAGGAAAACCCTTCCCCCTTGTTTTTCCCTCATCTTCTCCCCTTCCCTAACGTGGTCTGACCATTTAACAGGCCGGATTCCCTTTTTCTCTTTGATCCCCTTTATTCGGGCTAATAGAAACCCATATCAGGTTTTTTCTCAGGGGAACAGCCATCTTCCCTTTTCTCTCCAGCATTGTTAGAAACCCATATTGGGTTATTCTTTAAGCGGGCCATGCATTTGGGTTCCCCCCCACAATGGCTAGAGACCCAATCACCCTTCCGGCGTTCCACTCTCTCTCCTCTTTCCCTCCCCGATCGGGTGTCATCGGAGTGCAGCCAGCCTGGTACTCTGGTGCGCATAGGCTGGCCATGCTCCTAATTTCCCCACTAGCTCAGCCAAGCTATGGGAACCAAGTTGACTAAGTACGCCCTATTACACCCTTAAACTTCAATCTTCAATTCTGACCAATCCAGGAAGGATCTAAGAGATTTAAGATAACCCTCACGATCCTAGTAACGTGAGGAACAATACCCATCTTCTCATTTATTGATCATGGAAGATCTAACCATTGATTTGATCTAACCATTGATCAGACTTTTGATTGTCTGCTCTGAGATGATCTGATGTTATTTTCTAATCTAAATAATCCATTATGATCCTCAAGAAGAGTAGTTAAGATCCATACAAGGTATTTTGGATACGAAACATTTATGGAGATTATTTAGACAATCTTGATCAACTGAAGATATAGGTATGAAATTGGATCAAATTCTATGATTCGTATCGTTTAGATTTCTTAATTAGATTATTTGGTTATAATTACTAAGATGTTATTGATCTAGGGTGATAATGTGAAGAATTGTGACTAGATCAGTATAGATGTCTACGATCGGGCACAGTTGAGGTGATCAATGGATGATCTACCCAAGCAAATAGTTGGATGTTATTCAGATTTACTTGTATGAGGTAAGATTACTATCTTAATCATTTGATGAGTTGATTTTCCTATAATTAGATAAGATTGAACATGAAATTTATATAATAATGTCCAATCAGTTAATTAAATAATAAATTAACCAAGATTGATATGATCTAAGCCAAGTATCTCTAAAATATGCAATGATATAATTAAGAAGAATGATTAAATGGTTATGAGTGAGCCCAATTAAGTATTATTTGAATTATTAACCAATTAGGGCGGGCCCCGCCTTGGATTGTCTTGAACACTATGTATTGAAATACGAAAATATAATATTGTGTAATTAAGAATCCAAGTTAGATAAATTAGATTCTAAGTATGACCTAGATGTGATATGTATGCAGGTGATGGAACTGTGGTGGACCGCACTAGAGTTGGGTCCGAATGATTTGGGAGGTACATATGAGTGGTACTTCGTTTGAGGTAGGTTACTACATTTAGTATTCCTATGATTTTATAAATCATGATTGTTCACTTGACAGCCTTATTCACATGGACAATTTGATGCATGGATATGTATGCCAACCTTATAATTATCCTAAGATTATCATTCGACACATGTTGCAGATGTTTATACTATCTTTTTTGTTTACATGATTCGTGCACGATTCTTTATACACTATATGCTGTATCGATTTGGATTATTTGATGATGTTATATGCAGATGTTCGATGCATGATTTTAGATACATTAAAATACCTTATCGACTTGATTTTATCAAGGATGATTATGCATGGATTTTTTATACTCAAATTTGTGTTTTCGCTAATTTATGACAGGTGTTTCTGCCTAGTGGATGCTATGCTATGAGAGTATTAAGGTTGCCACCCGCCCTCTGAGTTTACAAATTATAGACACTGCCCTGATATTGAGCAACTGTGTGCAGTTTGTGGTAATCATGGGCAAGCCACCCACCCACGCACGTTCGATCGACTCTCATGCCTCAGCAAACACTAGTCTCTCGTTTTGGTGTTGATGACGAGTGGCAATAGTTTATACCTTGGAGTGATTACCACTGCAGCATAGCAATCCATACACTTATTCTATATGCTCATGCGGTATGGCATAGGGTGATGTTTATATTCTGATACACCCACAGCATGATGATGCACCCTCTTGGTGAAGCCTATGTGGGCAGCTAGATGTGGGCGGGTCTACAAGCGGAGTGAGCTACCTGGTGTGTGAGTTACAGTTGAGGGACTCAAGGATTAGAATGAATACTCATGACCAGATATGAGAGTGTGGTGGGACACTTGAGGGACATGGTTGGTTTGCATGCTTTGTTATTCATGATATGCATTCATGCCTTGTTATGATGGATTTGAGTGAAATTGACTTTACTAGTTGCATGAGCATGTCATTCATGCTATGCATGTTGTGGTATTTGGATATGATATTTCTATATTTATGTGAGAAATCATATCCTCATCGGTTTTTGTAAGTGATTCTGACTTAATATACATGCATCGTTTCGTTCTTGATATTTGATGATTCAGCTTTTTATATGAATGTTTCATATCTATGAACTTTATCAGATACTCAGATCTTTATATGTCATACTATATATGCTTTAAATTGATATTAAATGTGGTCACCTACACAAGCAATTACTTGTTGAGGCATTGGTTTAGTTTGCAATGTCTTAGATACAGAGAGAGACAGTGGGTTTGACATGCTGACATAGCAGGCACAGGCGATGGCGGCTTCTAGTAATGTATAGAGGATATTTCTCTTTAAAGGATATTTAGTAGGATAAGGGTCTGCGTGCATTCTCTCTCCTATCCCAACATTTAGGATCCATTAAGTTTATTCTCCTTTCTCCTCTCGCCATATGGGGCAAGGAAAATAAAAATAAAAATTGTGGGTCTAACATGGTGATAGAGAAAGCCTATTTGAATGACCTATGAGAGGAGATAATTGGGTCCAAACAAATATGAAAAATAGATCGGTGAGGCCCATGTGGTGAGAAAGGGAGATAAAGGGATTGGTCTCAACCCATATTATGTATAAGAAGGGTAGTTTTCTTCACTTTGTCGTAGATATGTCACATATTAGATCTAGGGATTTGTGGTGACCCAAACTATCAGATTGTAGATGCTCATCCTAAGTTGCCCATGCCCCACAAATCTTCTTTAGTGGACGAATCCAACCATTATTGTTATGAGATGGGATCACCAAGAAATTCCATAATAACATTACTAAGATCTTGAGCAATTGAAAATTTAGGACTTTGTTCTCATTTGTATTAATTTTTCCCTTTTTGTACTTGGCATATCCAAATGGACTGTCCATATTAATGGTTTGGATCATACAAGATGGATCAGGAGTAGTATAGTAAATGTGGGACCTATGCCGATGATGTCTCTGCAATCCCAATTATTCGTCTAAGGCTCCATCCTAAACTGGTCAAAATTATGCCAAAATAATTTCTCCACTAAAATGATTTAATGAACCAGTAAGTTGAATGACTCAAATATAAGAAATCCTTAATGCAATTAAACATAATTGGAAATCATCATGGAGGAGAACTTGTTAGCTTTAATGCTTATAAATATTGATAAATGTGTCGACTAAGAAATATTAGAAGAGAGCAAAGCGATAGTAGTTTTTCCTCGACGTTGGTTACTTTTAGGGGTATTTTAGCAAACTACTTTTTGAACATAACCATTTTGGACAATGTGACAATTTTATGAACTATTTGACACATGACTTTCAAGGCAGGGGACTTTTAGCTAAAATCCCTAGAATCAGTTATGTCTGGATGCGATATATTGAGGATTAAAATAAAAACAAAGAAAATTGAGTAAGAATAAAAAATTGTTTTAAGAATATAAAACTTTCTAACCTCTGTATTTTTTCTTTTGAATGCTTTCAAATGCTCATTTGCTTAGTATCTTTCTTCTTAATACTTTGAAATGCGTCACATTTGACTTCTAATTGAATTCAAATCTTCATAATATTGAGTTTTTTCTTTTACGAGGAATGCTACAATATAGGTTATTCGTATTATACTGAGGTGTGGCTTTCTTTTTAGATTGTTGATTTGTGAGGATGACTAAGATTACATAGTTGCTGGAGAAGGTACTTTAACAAGTAACAACCCAAAGAAAAATGAAAATTGCAAAAGATAAAGGTTAGAAAAACAAGAAAGAATTTTTGAATAGAATTGAAAGAGAGAGAGAATTACAAACTAATTAATGGGGTCTTCTTAACAAATACAAATGTCATCTTTTAAAAAGTTTTGTGGGGCCCATATAATCTTATCTTCAAAATTTTCATTAATAACCTTAACCTTTGATCTAATTTAAGAGATGTGTTGTGCATGTAGAGGTTTCAAATGGACATGTTGGAGAAATGCAACTGTTCCACAATCCATGTGATTGACAACTAATTTGATCAGGTGTAGCCGCCCATTATCTTCTTAAAGAGTAGAACTGCCCATAGAGCCTCTAGAAGATATAAGCAATTTATTATGTACAACATACATAAATTAGGTAGCCCACAAGAAATCATCATATTTGGACAATTTGCGTCATTTGTTTGGGGTTTTGAAAATTTACAATGCAATGAATAGTCTTGATCTCTAGCTCAAACGAACATATGGTAAAAGCAATAAGTAGTCATAGAATTTAATATGGAGCCTTGGTGCAATGGTAAAAGTTGTTGTCATGTGACCTTGAGGTCACAGGTTCAGGGCGTGGAATCAGCCTCTTGTAAAAATGCAAGGTAAGGCTGCCTACTTTAGGCCATTGTGACCCGCCCCTTCCCTGGACCCGGCATAGGCGGGAGCTTCATGCACCCGGGCTGCCCTTTGGGCCAACCCCTAATTGGGATAAGGTCTTGATGACGATGATGATGATTCTAACACGATGAATAGTTTAGATCTGTAAAACATTATCACCGCTATTGAAAAAAGCTACTAGTTTAAAAAAAGAAGAAGAAAATGATGCAGTTGGCTGCCAAAAGTAAAATTATCAATAGTTTGTAGGTGAGTGTGAATATTAATCACAATCCTATAAAATATTCAATGAAAATAGAATCATGAAATAGTGAGATTTTATTTTTTCTTTTGAATGCGAGGTAATAAAATTGAGAAATTGAAACTGAAAAGCTGAATAAATATCGGATATATCATGCAATGTATCCAATATTTTGGCAGATATATCTGCTCCGGCCAATCCATAAACGATTTGTATGAGAATTTCAAAGTCAATAAAATATCATATTGTTCTCTTAGAAAATTAAATATGTCGGCCAATATGACCATTATATTTGTGTTATTTTGTTATAATGTTGATCCACCAACTTCAAAGAGTAATTTGAGAAGGAGACTGTGTATGTGTGCATATGTATGGGTTTCATAGTAGGTTGCTAATGATTAAAGAACAATTTTGAGAGAGAGAGAGAGAGAGAGAGAGAGAGAGAGAGAGAGAGAGAGAGAGAGAGAGATTTTAGGATATTTTTAAAGAGTAAAAACCTTTCCTTTTTAAAAAAGAAACTAAGTGAATGTACACACTCTAGAGGAGAGGAAGGGATAGATGCATCTTTTCTTTTTTTCATGTATAGTGGTAAAACTTTTTCTTACATCTAGTGGTCCAAGTAGGATTCCACACTCAAAAGCATGGAAGAGCCCAAACCAGCATTTTCTCATTCATACAGATAATTTTTGCAGATGTACGCTATTTATCATGTTTGAAATGAATTACATAGGCTATATACTAGATCTCATGTCCATCGTATGCTTTAAACCTATGTTTCTTTGTATTGAAAATCAATTCTTATAAAATTTTCCAAGACACGAAGCAAGTGGTATGGATGATCCAAATTAATTGATTTCTTGAGGGATTAAAGATGAGAACAAGATGGTGTAGACTTCTTCTATGCTTTTGAGTGTGGACTCTTACCGGAACTCTTACATCGAGGAGCTGTTAATCATGCTCAAAAGACCAAAATAGGTAAGTTAAGAAATATCAAATGCAATGGGAAAATCTTAATCACTTGTTTTGATTCTTTGAGAATATTAATAAAAATAGATAACTATAATTTTTTACTCAAAGAAATATAGGCTAAAATGAAATTTGATGTGTAGACTATTTATTTATTCCAAAGACGATGAACGCGATCTAAAAAAGGTTTGAAGCGTATCCTCTTACGTACTTATAACTCTTTTATTTTCTGAAGTATTTCTTAATTCCTAAATCTACTTAAAATATCACCAGTAAAGGTTATTCCACTCCCGGTGCGCAACGGGGATAGGGAGCCATCTGCTAGACCGGCTTTCGGCTACGGGATTCGCAACTCTTGTTCCCGTTCCAAACAGGCCCCTTAATAATTTCACAGAGGAAACGCAAAACCCAGAATCTTTGGGCAACAATGGACAGGATGAGTATCTGAGCCAAAGAATCAACTCCGCGATCTTTGAGGGAGAAGCTTAGAAAGCTAGCCTAAGGTGAATGTCTCATTTTTCAGACACTCTCTGTCTCTCTCTCTTTAATATCTCTACATGTAGTTTCTGGGTCGCACAAGAAACCTTCTGCGAGCATTTTGTGATCTTTTGGTTGGTGATTTTTAGGTTCGTTCAGCTTTCCCCTCTTACCGAAATCTTTTAAACCGATAAAAATCTCATCTTGTTTAATACCCATCTCAGTTCCGCTTCTAAACTGCTTCATTTACACTTTTGTTTTTGGTCAACTGAAGCCCTCTGAGCATTTTCTGATCTTCACTTTGTTTTGTACAGTCCCTGTTGCTTTTTTTTTAGATTGAAATCCTTCAGCGTTGATACAAATCTCTTCTTGGTTTGTACCCATCAGAGTTCTTGAATAAACTACCCCACTTTTTTCTTTTCTCTGGTTTAATTGAAGCCGTCTGAGCAATTTGTGATATTCTATTCGGTGACTAAATAAACTCCTCATACTTTCCTGCAATTGAAATACTTGCAGTACTGATGAAAGTCTCATCTTGCTCGATACCCATCTGAGTTCTGCAACTAAACTGCTTCACTTTGTCCTCTTTCTGGTCGAATGGGAACCCTCTAAGCTTTTTTCTGGTCTAACATAGCTTTTCCTGCTATCGAACTACGTATACTACTGCTAAAAATCTCATCTTGCTTGATGCCATCTCACTTGGAAGAAAGTTGCTTAGTTTTCTTTGTTTAGTTGGATTTGGTACAGTTGACTTACTTTCTATCGTTTCCAAATTGCTAGTTCAAATAGTCAGAGATGAAGAGAAACCTTCTTAAGAAGCAAACTCAATTCCTCTATCCATCCACCAGACTAACTCATCCTCTTCCTTCCCCCTCTCTCCCCCCCAAGACCAATTCAAACCGAGTTGCCTGTTACCTTCAGCAAGCCCGAATCATTGACTCCATAAGATTCCGCCTACGCTCAAACTGGCATTGCCCTCCACTCCCTCCCAACCAACTCTCCCTTATTGACTCATTTGTCGCCACCAATGCCATCCGTTCTGCACCTTCTCCCGATTCCGCTCTCTCCCTCTTCCAAACACTAAAGACACTTACCAATTTCTCCCATTCTCATCACACCCTCCATGCCATTGCCAAAGTCCTTGCTAATGCTGGCCGCCTCTCTGACCTCCAAACACTTATCCATGCCATGAATTCTGGTGAGTATTCCAACACCCTGCGTTCAAGCCCCATGGACCTCCTCCGATGGTTTGCTGCTGTGGGTGATACAGATTCTGCTCTCCATGCTTGGAATGAAATGAGGGTTGCAATTCCCGGGAGAAAACATCCTTGTACAGAATCATACAATGTTGTCATGAATATGTTTGCAAAGACGGGGCAGAGTTTGGACGCGGTGAGGATCTTCTCTCAAATGATCGAAGAGGGAGCGAACCCAAATTCAAGGACTTATACTGTTATGATCGAGCATTTGGCAACATCAGGAAAGTTGGAGGCAGCACTGAAGGTTTTTTATCATTTGCCATCAATGAGGATCCGGCGCACATCAAGGCAATACTCAGTGCTGGTTGAAGGGTTTTTGAAGACTGAAAGGTTCGATTTGGTTAAAGTGCTGGTTACTGAAATGCAGAATGATGGGATTTTGCCAAGTCAAGCAATCTGGTTAAAGTTGACTCAACTGCAGGAAGCCAGATTTTTTGAGGGAATGAAGAATTTTGAGGAATTCTCACCTGATGAGAGAATTGGGAACTTGGGATTTTGTTTAAACTGCAGTGATGATGAGGAGGAAGTGGAGGATGATGATGATAATGGAGGAGATGGAAATGTGAGTCAGTTGAAACCTTGGTTGGATCCTAATGCACTGGCAAGTGCATTGAGTGATTGGGATCCTGGTGAGGTCTATGCATTAGAGGGTGCAAAGTTTGTATGGACTACCAGGTTGGTTTGCAAACTCTTGAGGGCTTTCAAGAGAGCAGAAACTGCATGGGAGTTCTTTTGTTGGGTTGCTTACCAGCCTGGAGGATTCACACATAATGTCTTTACTGTATCAAGAATGATAGTCATTCTAGCACGCAGCGGGCACGTTGAACTGGTGGATAAGCTTGTAGCCAAGGTCAAACGGGAGGACATCACATTATCGTTTAGCACTGTGAGATTGGTTGTGGATTCTTATGGCATCTCAAAGAAAGTTGATGCGGCTCTAAGGGTCTTTCGTGATGTTGAATCGTTTTGTGGTTCAGTATCCAAATGTGATCGTGCATTGTTGTATTCCTCTCTCCTTCGAACTTTTATCAAATGTAGGAGAGCAACCGAGGCCATGGATTTACTTGAAGAAATGGTGTTATCTGGGACTGTTCCTGATGTCCAGACTTTTTCTGGCTTAATGCAATATTTTGCACTTGAAGGTGATTTGAGAACAGTTCAACAGTTGTTTTCAATGGTCCGACAGAGTGGCATAGAACCAGATGCTTATATGTTTCAAATCCTTATCCGTGCTTACTGCAAGCGCGGGAGAGCGGCTCTTGCATTGCGGGTTTTCAAGGATATGAGGAGTGCAAATTTGATTCCAGATGCTTCCACAAAAGCATTGCTTGTGAAAAGTCTCTGGAAGGAAGGGAAACTTAGAGAGGCTGCTGCTGTTGAGGAGAGAACTGAGGAGGTTAAAAACATGCTTCCAATTGCATTGCTTGGGCATGTATGGACTGTGAACTCAACAGATCTCATGAAAGTTTATGATATTTATTCCTATAGTTTCTCAAGAAATGTTGAGTAGAGTTTTGGAGCTCTCAAATTGGTGGGACACAAATTGGTAAACTCTAATTTGCACCACTAATCATGGTTCTTGAGTTATTTGCTGCAGAACATTGGCATATCTATGACTTCCCTACTTTTTCTTCTTCATGTTGAGCTTCTTCTCTTCTTTGTTATCAGAGTTGTCCAATTCTTCTGCTAAAATGTTGATTGCCGATTCCTATTGCTTTCTTGTTAAATGCTTGCCAAATGCATTTCCCGCAAAATCTTTAAAAAGTGCTCCCTTGCACTATTCTTAGATGGTTCTTGCTAACATATTCTACAAATTAAAAGCTTTTCTACCCTTTTGGTCATCTTCGAAGATATGATGAATACTCTAATGCACAATGGGATCTGCCAGTTGTGTAGAACTAATATCCTTGGCAGCACTTTGATGGGGACCATCATCCCACGTTTTTTCTTTTTCTTTTTTCCTAATGTTATGTTATAATTTAGTTTACTTGAGATATTTACCACTAAGGGTATTAGGTTTCTTAGTATGTTGTGACTTAAGTAAGGGCAATTTTGTCCTTTCTAGATTAGGGTTGGATGTCCCGGACTTGAGATCTTTTTCTCTTTGTGTAAGTAGTTTTTGATGAAGAATGAATGACAATTTCATTAGACTTGGTGGATTTCTCATTCTAGCTTCTTTCTTGTGGGTGTGAACCCGTGTTCGGTACAAGGCCGACTCACTATTGTTTCATCCTGTTTTTTAAGTTAGTACTTATCTACCTTGCCTTTTAAAGGACAATTTTTTAGCTGCATGTGGTTATGTGATTTATGTCCGTAATAATCTGGAATTCTTATCCTGCATTAAATTCTTGAACCCTAAATCCGAAACTTAATCAAGACCATTCGTCAATTAGAGGGACAATTCAGATTGAGACTTCAATCTTACCTTAATCGGTAGAGATCTGGGGTACCTGTGCAGATTCTGTAACTCATTGTAGGCTATTCATGCTAATTAAAACTGATTTTCTGCTGTTAAAGTGCTTGTGGTAGTTTAATTTATGTTTTCTTATTTAAGTTAATTCTGATATAATCTCAGTATATAAATTATGTCAGTTTGCTTGTTATCCTATATCAAACTTCTTTTTTATCATTTCCATCTGAGACCTTAAGCATGTGCATTCTATGCGTCGATTATCCTTTATTTACTTTGTTCCGCATGCATTCTTTTAGTTCTTTATTGCATGATATCTTTTGGTTTACATTCCTTAATTCATGATGGTGTACAAATTTTCTAGCCATGAGATACAAGATATGTCTTCCTGGATGATGGTCAGAAGCTCTGCTGGAGTATCTGATTCTCCAATCATGAATAACAGTGAATGCCAACCTCTTACCTTGACATCCAAGAGTTTTATGAAGGCCTCATAATGAAGGTAAAGCTGCCAATTTCACTGCATTTGGTTGAGAACAAGCAGTAAATGAGGCCGTGGAGGGAGAAAAGAGGGTAAGGCAGTCACATGAAAACCATGCTTTCAGTTCCAATACAACGTCTTTAATTTCTTTTCTTAATGTTTTTGGTTTCTCTTCCTTTCGGTTGAGCAGGGTCATCAGAACTTGGCTGAGACAGGCGGGCTCTGCCTGTCTGTTAGCAAACTGTCACCACTGTAAGGACTGTTAATGCTTCACTTGAAAAGTTGGGTAGAGGGACTCTTTTATGCATTCACATAAGCTGCAATTTCCGCTCTTCTAAAATTTCCAGATTTTAAGGAAGCCAAAGGTTGGAACAGGTTGAATCATGGATGTGATAAGAGAACTGTATACTCTCACTCTTGTTTGTGAAGTTACAGCAATTCTTATTTTGTTTGGCTGGCCAAGGTATTCATTTCTTCTCTTCTTTCCCTCTCTTGGGTCATTGGCTGCCATTTCCTATAATGATATTTTGCAGGTGACTTGGTTTGTTTTCGGGAATTATAATCCCTGAAAACCATTTGTTTCCTATAATGATATTTTGCATGTGACTTAGTTTGTCAATTTGGGAATTATAATCCCTGAAAGCCATTGTCAGATAAAAAACTGGTTCAAATTGTGGGTGACATTTCATTAGTTTGTTTCGATAATAATTTTACTGATTGGAAGTTATGATGCAGAATTGCAAATGACACATGAGATTAGCATACATAGCTGCAACTCAAAGGTAGTTTCCAGCATGTCAAGTAATGATCTCTTAAAGATATAATGGTTAAAACCCTCTGTGGTAAAAAGATCAAATCAGCTAATTCATGAATCATATAGACGTTGGCATTTTCCAACTTTCCATTCATCAGAACCCAACCCTCCACGGACACAGGAACTATGACAGAAAGGACTTATATTTATACGAAAAAGTACATCAGTAATTCTTCCATAAATGGTATCAACTGTTCATCACCAGAATTAAGGATTGGTACTTGATTGAAATTCTTCAAACCATCTCAGAGATGAAACTAGTATTCAACCAGACAGATGTTACATATCCGACAATGATATGAAGATATAGTTTATTGGCTTGTTTTCTTTGCTTGCAGGATATTGACTCTCAGTAAGCATGTCTAAGAAGGCATTTGCCAGATTTTGGCACATGTGTGGCTGGATTCGGAGATCATGTCGGGATCTGGTTGTAATGCTTCTTGCATCTACTTCATCATCCTCTTCTGCAGTCCACATCATCAAAGAAGGGAACCAGGTCACAATTTGAGAGAAAATTTGGGGAGCTGTTTAATACCAGATTGACTCAGATGCTTCACGGGCCTACGGAGATGGTTTTAGAGCTGGTGAACCAGGCTGAGCTATGAGGCCGGTACCCAGGCAGATCCTTGAACATTGGATGATAGGAAGCTTTCCACACTCTGAAGCAGTAATCCTGGTCTCATATTGTAATCAAAAGCTCCTTTATATGCATCTGAGCTGTACGCAAGAACAGTGACTTTAGCCTGTCACTAATATTGGCTACCCAATTTTCAATAAGTTCGGTTCAAGCCTTGCACTGATACACTTGTTCTACTCCGCCGATCCCTTCCGAGTTTTGAGAAGGTTTTCAAGAAGCATGGCATGTCGGGTTATAGTGGTTAAGCTGTGGAGTTGTGTACGCAATGTTGAACCATGTAAAATCTGAAAACAACAGAGAATTCATCGCTTTCATACATGCAGGGTTAGGGGAAGGGCAGACTAGAAAGAGTCTATAGTATGTAATTTTATTTTGCATTTTTTAAAAGAGGCTGATTCCATGACTTGAACCTAGTCTTCAATGTCACACTACGACAATTCTACCTGTAAATCAAAGGCTTGTAATGATTCGTCTAGGTTATCTATGGCTGATTTATGGCATTCATGAATCAGCAGATGAATGATTTGTGATAGAGCGTGACCGCTTGTGCTTTTGATCGATCATATTTTTACATTTTCATGTATACGTGAACTAACAACTCATTATCCAATGCAATCAAGACGAGGAGATGAGGATGCAGCAGTAGGCACGGACCTTGCTGAACACAATGCAGCCTACCTAGCTTTACATGGAGGCTATACTTGTGATCGATCTCGCCACCCATCTCATAGCAGACACATGTTTAGATCTCTAATAATTACCCAAACATCATGTACATCGGAGGATCCTGAACGCTTGGGTTTATGTTCTATGAATAGGATGATCAAACAGGAGTTACATTTAGAGTACGACTGCTAAGGTTGGTGCTACTCATGAGAAGTTGTCTCACACTCTTCATGTTCTAAGCATAATCTTCTACTACTTATACATGATTCCAGGCAGGATAACGGAAGTCATAGATTCGAAAACCAAAATAGGAGGGTCTTGGTGGACTCGAACCAACATCCTCTTGAGATATATTGGGTCGTACCCAACTTCTATAGCACTCTACCAATTTGAGCCAAAGACCCAATATGGAACTCTCTCTCTCTCTCTCTCTCTCTCTCTCTCTAACAGGAGGACCTGACTACTGTCTAACATGATTCGTTTCCAAAACATACCATAGCTACATATATTTTACCATATGACCCATCGATTATATGGCCATTTCTGATGAGAGCCTTGGTACTCAACTGTAGTCTATGAAACTGTTTGAACCTTCATCCAAGAACTGTCTCATCAAGCACAAAAAAGAAAGAAGGAACCAGTTGCATACATCTACAAAACGCAAAATTGAAGTGTCAGCCTCTGCCCTAGTAGACATGTTCTGAAGCAAGTAGTAGTCTCCATTGACAACCATTGACAACAAGAAAATTAGTGGACATACCAATTAAGCCATTATGGTCTGCAAAAATGCAAGGTAAGGCTGCATACTATAAACCCTTAGGGTCCACCCCTTTCCCAAACCCTGCATAGGCGGGAGCTTTGTGCACCGGGGCCGACCAATTAAGCCATTGGTGAATGATATTTTGAGCTTATGCTCCTACAATTGAACAATTTCACATCAAGATCAAGATTAGAATAGAAACTTTTTCCCATAAAGGTAAAAGGTGACTCTTCAAGTTGGCTAATGATAAGATAAAGTAAAAACCCAAGGAAGAAGTAATGAATAAAATGAAAATATAAAGTAATAATACAGCTACAAGGAGATAGTTACTAATGAAGATTTCTATTCATTCCACTCTCTCACATAATCCTAAGCCTAGGACTTTCTCAACATTGGCTTTGGGTTGTATGGCATGTACACCTTGCATACCAATTCAACGTCAGTTAGGATCTTCCATTGGCAGAGCACAAATAGCTTTCTACATACTAAAAGACGCCAAAAGAATAGCTAGTTATCCAGCAATATTTGAATTCATTATAGAAGACAAGCTTCCCTACATGGATCCAAGACCAGAACCCTTGAAATGCTGAATATCTGTCCTTTAGTTACCAAAAAACAGGAACAAAATTCTTTATAATCTTTGACTGCAGAGACAGAGAGATAATGTATCCTGTGCAGTCCTGTTTATGATATCTAATTACAGGCAGGGAGTGCACAGTCCATCCATTCTTCATCCCTAAGGATGGATAATTTGGATCACTAACCATCTGGGCAGCCTACAGGTATTTCCATGACACGTAAATCCTCACAGGCACATAGACCATGCACTGGCTTCTCTCCATAT
This sequence comes from Warburgia ugandensis, assembly GCA_035236585.1. Classification (NCBI taxonomy): domain Eukaryota; kingdom Viridiplantae; phylum Streptophyta; class Magnoliopsida; order Canellales; family Canellaceae; genus Warburgia; species Warburgia ugandensis. The sequence goes on from CP141139.1 coordinate 36,230,723, forward strand.
AAAGTACGCAAAAGCCATTCCTATGGCTAAGAACAGATGGTTCAGCATTTGATTTCCCAATCTACCCAAATTACAATAATGAGCAAGTCTAAACGTCTTCCTTCTAAGCACACGACGAGTGTTTGATTTCAGTTTTTACAAGAAATTGCATTAAAAAGTTTTGAGGCAAGGAACCATGCAAACTCTTTGCTGTGGAAGAAAACTCCACCATATGCAGATGGAACATGGGATTTGACAAAAAAGCAGGTTATATTTTGCACACCATGCTTTGTGCTCTTCACGCTAATCATAATGTGTCCTGTTCTTCAGCCATTAGATCACATATGTTTCGTCATTCTCCGTTTCCATGCAATCATTCTTGATCGCGTTTTCAATATGGATCACAATCATCTTTTTTTCTACAGAAAATTTTCCATCAATGCTCTTCCATTTTTGTTTGGAATTCTACAGTTTTTATAAGGTAGCTCAGGCAGAAACTACAATGCTCTTCCACTAACTCAAATTCTTGGAGTCTCAATAAATAGAAAATGCAAACACAATAAACTAACAGGAGTAGGAAAAGTCACAAAACAAGCAACCAGGGTAGCACTAAACTTCAGCACATTATATACAGTTGATCAAGCATATATTATTCTCCAGAAACGAGATGCTTGTTTTCAGACGCAAGCTCAGTTGGCAGCCAGACCCTATAAATCTCTAAACTAAAATATAGAACCCAATGACAGATTGCCTATAAAAAATATAGCTATATGAAATAAAATCACGAAGAGAACAGGCAATTAATTTCTCGCTATGACAGAGTAGTTAAGTAGCATGCTTTCTACAGCTAGTGAAACAGCAGTCAAACGCAGGAAAAAAAATGCACCGCAACAGGATCCCGGCTTGGATCTTCCATTCCACAGCTGAAATCTTCTTTTCCGGCCAAATAACATCAGAGATGGGCTCCAACTGTGAACAATCGGACATGAACAGACCTTCAATCCCTTCGTCTAACTGCATATGCAGCAAATTTGGAGAAAAAACTGCAGGGTATTGGCAAAAATATCCGCCGTTCTTCTCTCCACAGCTTCGATCTTCTTCTCCAGCCAAAGGTCGTCAGAATTTGCCGGACTTCGGTATTTCAATGGCCAGGATTGAAGAAGTCTCACTAAACCCGAGAGAGAAGAAAAAGTGACAGCTCCCGAATCGCGTCTTTTTGGCCAGGATTGAAGAAGTCTTCGGAAGCAGCGTTCTTTTCGACCCATATCGCGTCTTTTTGGAAAAAATACGAACGTAGCCTTTAACAGACTACCGGGTTGCTAGGTCGTCTTTTTAACGGAAAAAAAAAAGGCAGGTGACCCCCCAGGACACTAACGTCTAGACTAACAAGTTCATCGTTATTTCTTGCCAAATAAACCACATAAACGACCTTGCCCTTATCCCACTAACAGGCCCTAAGTTTTGATGGTTTACAGCTTTGCTGGTATCAAATAAATTTTCCATCTAGGTCCACTAAGCTATTAGTCTACTCAACAATCAATGTCCATCACCAAGCAACCCACATTTTGAAGCACAAAGGGTAGCATGATACATGAAGCTCTTGCGTGGGTCCGAGGAAGGACCAATCATAATAGGTTAATAGTACGTAGTCTTATCTTACTTTACAAGAGACTATTTACATGCCTAGAACTTATTAGAGAGAATGTTGCTTTAGCATATAAATTCGTGCAATTAGTTTTCTGAATCGAACACTTTTTAACTTTATAATTTGGTTCGATAAAAGAATGACCATCCTTGGTACTAGGTTTTTGGATCAAAGTTTTAGTCTCTAATCCACTCTCATGTACAATGGGTACGTAGGTTTTCTTACAACTTGCCCACTTTGAACGGTTGATATAGGTCTAAAATGGGAGCCCATCTATTTGAACATATGTTATAGCGTGGGCACACTCACCCAACATGTAACATTGATCTTATACGTGGGCCCACATTTTGAACGGTTGATATAGATCTATTTGTACAAGTGCTCGATTTGTACATGTTTTTTTTACAATTTGCCCACTTTGAACAAGTTCTATAGGTCTAAAATGTAGGCCATCTATTTGAACAGGTGTGTGCCTACCCTTTTCAACAGTGTGGGGCCAGGTATTTGTACATGTTGAACACCACTAGGTGATTACTAGTAAGTGGGCCTTGATAAGTAGTACAATGGCAGTTGCTTGTCGGCCGACTAGTTAGGCCCACAAGCAAGCAGACCATCAGCCAAAAATACAAGTCCTCTATGAAAAGTCTGGAGCACTATGGAGTGAATAAAAAAAAATTCTCTAGTGTGGGACCACATTTTTGCACGAAAGGCCTTACCTTTGGTTTGATCCGACCCCTCATTTGATCTTATCTTGATATCCGATCGCTCAGCAGGCAATGCGGGTTAATGGATCAATGCCTTGAAATACTGGGTCAAAGATCTTACTCAGTGGTTTGTGCAAAAATACGATTGCTGATGGTTTTAGGATACTAGCATTTTTATTCTTTCTATATAGACCATTATTAATTCAATGTTCCTAAATTTTAGTTGGCCATCTCCATGCATAGGTTTTTGATAAGTTGGTCACTACGAAGCCCGCAAAGAACTGACTAGCATAGCAGACCAATAGTTAATGCTTACAATACAGCTAAAAAAAGAATCTATAAGGTATTCTTTTTTCTTTTTTTTATGAAGAAAAGATCATTCATCATCATCATCCTCAAAGCCTTATTTGGGTTAGGAGTCACTGACACAATGCTTGTTCCTCTATTCTCCTATCAAGTGTTATCGCTTCATTTAATGTGAAAGTTTTTAAATATTTTTTCAATACTTTCATTCACATCCTTTTGGGCCTTGCCCTTGCCCTTTTAGAACCTTCAACTTGAATCACCTTGCTACTTCCAACTGGTGCAGTGTTTTGTCTCTATTAGATATACCTAAACCATATAAGTATACTGTCCCTTGCATTGTTACCTATTGGTGTTACTCTCAAGGTTCCTCTAATGTTTTCAATTTTAATTCTATCATTTCTTATTTGATCACTCATCCTCTTAATATCCTTCTTTTCATTATGCTCATTTATGTAAATGTTATTTTAACTGCCTAATACTATGATCTATAGAGCATAGCCAGTCTTATAAGCATTTCATAGAATTTTTCTTTCAGTTTGAGTGACACATGCTAATCATACAAAACTCCAGAGGCACATTTTCATTTATTCCATCTCACTTGGATTCTCTGAGTAACACCCCTCTCAATCTCTCTATTCTTACGAAGTATCAACCCAAAAAGTGGTCTTTTTGAAAAACTTCTTCATTATCAATCATTAATGATATTTCACTCCCACTCATCTCTTTGCTAAAATTGTATTTTATATGATCTCTCAATAACTTTAGCTTTGTGTTTATGCTCTTTATTGTCTTGTCAGTCAAAACTATGTCATTTGTAAATAACATGAACCACAGAATATCCATATAGAGATATTTTGTTACTTGATCTATAACTAACATGAAAAGGTACGATCTCAATATCGATCTTTGGTGTAATCCTATAATGATAGGAAAATCATTAGTCTCTTTACTAATGGTTATAATATTTGTTATCATTCCCTCATAAATATCCTTAATCAGTTCTATATATCCCCTTGAAACACTTTTTCTTGGCCAACATCCACCATCTTAACTCTTCTAACATAAGCTTTTTCTAATTCAATGAACGTCATGTGGAGGTTGTTCTTCATTTCCCTATATTTCTCTATCAATTATCTAAGTAGAAAAATAGCTTTCATAATAGACCTCCCAAGCATGAAACCATGTTGGTCTTTTGATACACTCATCTCATGTCATAGCCTCTTTTCAATCACTCTTTCTCAAAGTTTCATGATATAAATCATAAGTTTGATCCCACAATAATTAGTGCAACTTTGTATTTTTTTCTTTATTTTTATAAATTAGTATAATAAAGCTTTTCCTCCATTCATCTGACATTTTCTTCAACTCTATAATCTTGTTAAATAACTTTGTTAACTAAACTACTATAGTATCTCTCATATGCTTCTAAACCTCTATCGGCAAACCATCTTGTCCTAGGTACTATTTGATTTCATCTTTTTCAAGCTCTCTTTAGCTTCAGGTATCCTAATCCTACTGTAGTATCTATATAATGTAACACTATTTGGGTTTATGGTTTTTTCAATCTCTACATTTCAAGACATTTGTAATTTAGCAAATTTTTTTAAAATAAGCTTCCTATCATAGATTGATCTCATAATATTTGAATAGTTCCCTTTAGTAATCACTTTTAATAATTTTAACATAGTATAAGTACTTACTATTCTGTTATCTTATTTTTGAATGTTTGAACACATCTTTCTCACTTTCTTTGGACCCCAACATAGTATAAAGATTATCATACATCTTTTATTTAGCCTCACTAACTACTCTCCTAGCAACCTTTTTAGCATTCTTATATTGCTAAAAGTCTTCATTATTTTTAGTCTTTCGCTATACTTTAAAATATACCTGTTTCTCTTTTATAACTTTTTATACTTTTTTGCTCCATCTTTAAGTTTCCTTTATGGGACAATGCCTCTAGTAGCCCTTCCTCATTTTTCACTTCATTCAGGCTTTGATACAAATGCTTTGATTATGGGGAATCATTACAAAAAGCACAACCATGAACTAGGAGATCATAAGAGTTGAATCATTACAAAAAGAAAAATAACAACAAAAGCACAACCATGAACTATTTACAATCAACACAAAAGATAAATAAAAAACAAAAAGAGAAAACTATATTTTAGTCTTTTGAACTATTCAATTAATAACACAGTATTCCCTATAATTTCAAAAAATAATTTGGTCTGTACTTTAGTATTTTTGTCAACTTTTTTGTGGAAGAAAATCGCATTTATGCTTACTTTTATTATTTTACAACATTATATTTTCTTATAAATTTGAAAAAAAGAAAAAGGGCAAGACCCTTCTCTAGATTGGAAGAGAGAGAATAAAAAAAAGCCAGAAACCTTTTTTTGTTTTAGAGGTGAAAAAGAAAGAGAGAAGAAATAGCAATCGAAACCCACTATTTTTTGGAATTTGTTGTGGGGAGAGAGAGAGAATTTTTTTCATACATGCGTATGCATTGAAGAAAAATGCAGTTTACAAGTACATTTTTATATATTTTCATCGATTCAAGATGTTCATCTAATTTGCCTCAAGTAAATGTTCTTGGTGCTAAAATTCATTTAATTTCACCTCAATCAGATATTGTTGGTGCTAAAACTCATTTCTAATGGGAATATTTAAGGCTAATGCGTGATTGAGGCCAAATCAAATGAATGCAATAATGTACACTCAAATCTCATTTTTCTTCAATATATAATATGTATAAAAGAAATTCTAGAGAGAGAGAGAAAGAGGAAGAAGAAGATGAAGAAAAGACAAAGCGATGAGTGGACTTCTTTCAATAAAGTTGACCGGGACCAAAGTGCAACAAAATACAATCCTTCTAGAGACTAAACAGTTTCTTTTTAAAGTTTAAGGAGTAAAGTGCCATTAGTAAAATATTTTCGGGGATTAAAATGTATTTAAAAAAGAAATTGCCAAACAAAAGGGCCTGCGAACTTGCACCCCCGAAATACAAGTTCTTTTCAAATCCTTTCTTCTTTCCAACGGCCACCTGATAAACCCTAGCAAAACATTCAAGAGCCCGAAATTTCCCGCCATGGCAGAAAACGAAATGGAATTACTCAGAACCCTAGAACTTCGTCTCCTTCGCTGCTCTCTCTCTGACGCACAACAAAACCCTACCCTTCCTCTCTCATCAACTCTCCACGAGCGAAAGCCTATCATTTCATTGATCGAGAACATCATTTCTTCCATAGAAAAAGGAAGTTACATCGAAGCACTCTCATCCGATGCCATCCATCTTGTTTTCGGATTCCTCGATACTTGGCAGCTCGACGATTCCATCGATGGAGCGGACAGATTTTACAGCGAGGTGGAGAAAAGCGTGGGGTCATTTCTGAAGAACGATTCCGAAGCTTGGTTGAGTGTTTTGGGGTCGGAAGATGACGATTTGGATAATTTGTGGAGGGCGTTTCTTGTTATGTGTATTGGTGTTGCTGCTTTTCTGGCTTTTACGCAGTGTAACGTGACTGGGTGGGTGTTTTCTTTTTATTGCTTCAAGCTGATTAAACCGATGGATGGTTTTCATTTTTAGGGCGAAGTTGTGCATTTGGAAATGAATTGAGTTATCCCAGTTATATTTCGATGGTTGTCACTGATAGTCACCTGAAATTGAATTCTCTGGTGTGGAATTCAATTCTCATATTATAACTGAAAATAGCTCCAACGGGTAAAAATTCAATTTTCACCTGTTTTCACTTGGGTGTTTTGCGTGAATTCTTACCCATTTTTGCTTCGGCAGAACCACCATTTTAGTTAAGAATTCTATGGAACTAGATTCCAGGGACTGTGCACTTACGGTCACTTGGAATTGATTTCCTATCTTATAACTAAAGACATTCCCCATAGGTGTGAATTGAATTCTAACTTTTCTCCACTTGAGTGTTTGATTTGAACTCTCATCCATTTTCAGTATTGGCAAAACCATGCAAATTAGATTCCAGGCGAAAGGGATTTTGCAGAGTTTTCTTGGGCCTAACCACCATAATTATTGTTTGAACTTTGAAGCATAATTTGAATAGTTATGTTTTTCAGGCCGTTAGAGCAATTCCCAAAGTTCCCTCTGCAATTTCTGGGGTTGAACGATGAGAAGGCTGTGAAAGGCGGAGTGGAGTGGGAATTGTGGGCACGTAGGCAGCTTATGTCCCATGGTGCTGATTTGCTTGGGAAGTTTTCGCTTGTACAGGTAGGCAAGTTACAGGTTTATTTTGTTGAATGCTCAGCTTTGCTGGAACATGTTTCTTAAGTTTTCTTTTTCCTGAGAATTGAATTTTTGGTGCTGAGCAACACACACTGAGTAATATTTCTGGTTAAAATGATGAAATTCAGAAGCAAGAGGAAATTACTAAGGCTGTCATTACTCAGCTTGTTGTTCCTAACAGTCTTTTTTATTGTATGCTCTTCTGGGACCCTTTGCCTAGTTACGATTAACGAACAAACATTAGATTTTAGCTTGGTTTGTTTCATTGTTGAGACTTAGATATTCCTTTTTGAACTGGAACTTTCTGAAACCCTTGGTATACTACTAAATCTCTATTTTGCATAACTCAACCTGGAGGAGCCTTTTCCAACCTAATGGCTAAAATACTGCTGGAGAAGGTCACATTTTGACGTTGCTCATTTTCTGGTGTTGTGCATATCTTACTTCTAAATCTAATGGACTGCTATAAAGATTACTCAAACACCTTCTGGAAATGTTAGATAACAGTTCAAATATAATCTAGGAAAACATAGTATGCTGAATTTCAGCTTTAGCAGGCGGCTTGGAACCCCTGCAAATGTCATCAGTCACTAGGCAGGCCACATGCTTGCATTAGTAGTATGTCACTTTTAACCTCTAATTTCTTGTCCTCACTAGCAATCCTTGATGGTTCTAGCAGGGAGTTTCTGCTGTTTCTTTGCAGCAATAAGCCTCTAACAATCAATTTAACCAAAGAGTGCTCTGGTATTGAAACCCATAAGAGGATATGGAGCTGATTTCATATTTCATGGTGATATCGCAACTTGAGTATTGCCACCATCAAATTATGCAACACTTAGTTTGGAAAATCAACGTAGACTCTCTGGAGCAATGTTTTAGTAACACCTCTAAGTTTCCTGGGATATGATATAGCTTTTCATTTTGTTTTTCTCTGAATGTTGAATGCACACACCCATGAGCAGCCTTGGACCTATGACCTACTACTGGAGAGACTCCTTGTTCCACTGCACCAAAAATTGTTTGCTCAAGATTTAAGTCCTGATTGTTCCATTTGTCAAGATTTATTTGATATATAAAATTTACCGAAGATCATCATCATCAAGACCTTATCCCAATTAGGGGTCGGCCACATGAATCTTATTCCTCCATTCCACTCTATTAAATACCATGGCTTCATTTAGTCCCAAAGTTTTTAAATCTTTCCTCACCACTTCTATCCACGTTCTTTTGGGCCTTCCCCTTGCCCTTTTAGAACCTTCAACTTGTATTGCCTCACTCCTTCTAACTGGTGCCATTGTTGGCCTCCTTTGAACATGTCCAAACCATCTAAGTCTAATCTCCCTCATCTTGTTACCTATTGGTGCTATCCCTAAATTTCTTCTAATATTTTCATTTCTAATTCTATCCTTTCTTGTCTTACCACTCATCCATCTCAACATCCTCATTTACGCAACACCAAATTCCCTATGAGTATGATGTTCCTTAACCGCCCAACACTCGATCCATAGAGCATGGCCTAGGCCTTATAGCCATCTTATAGAATTTTCCTTTAGTTTGAGTGGCACCCGCCGATCACATAAAACCCCCGATGCACATCTCCATTTGTTCCAACCCGCTTGGATTCTGCAGGGTAACCTCCCCTCTCAATCTCTCCACTCTCATGGATCAATGATCCTAAGTATCGGAAGTGGTCTCTCATGGGGACCTCTTGGTTATCAATCTTGACCGGTGCTCCACTCCTACTCTCCTTGCTAAAATTACATTCCATATATTCCGTCTTAGTTCGGCTAATTTTAAATCCTTTCGATTCTAATGCTTCTCTCCATAGCTCTACAGCTTTATGTTGACACCCTCCCTTGTCTCATCAAGTAGGACTATATCGTCGCAAAATAGCATGCACCAGGGAATCTCCTCATGCGTATGTTTTGTTAACTCATCCATAACTAATGTGAAAAGGTATGGACTCAATGCCGATCCTTGGTGCAATCCGACGTTGACAGAAAATCACTACCACGCCATGTAGTGGTCTTAACATTTGTTACTGACTCCCTCATACATATCTTTAATTATGTCTATATACCCTCGAGAAACCCCTTTAACACCTAACACCCTCCATATTAACTCTCTGTGGACTCTATCATAAGCCTTCTCTAAGTCAATAAAGACCATGTGTAGGTCTTTTCTCCTCTCCCTATATTTCTCTACTAATTGTCTTAGTAAGAAAATAGCTTCCATGGTAGACCTCCCAGGCATGAAACCAAACTGATTCTCTGATACACTTGTTTCATGTCGGTGCCTCTTCTCAATGACTCTTTCAAAAAGTTTCATGGTGTGGCTCATAAGTTCGATCCCTCGATAATTAGTGCAGCTCTGAATGTCTCCTTTATTCTTATAGATTGGTACAATAGAGCTTTTCCTCCACTCATTAGGCATTTTCTTTGATTTTATAATCTTGTTAAACAACTTGGTCAACCAAACTACCCCAATATCTCCCATATGCTTCCAAACCTCTATTGGTATACCATCAAGCCCCATGGCCTTGCCTGATTTCATCTTTCTCAAGGCCTCTTTTACTTCAAGCATTCTAATCCCTACGTTCATATCTATAATATCCGGTGTTATTTAGATTTATAGTATTTTCAATCCCTATATTCTCGGGGCCATTGTCATTTAACAATTTTGGAAGTATCTTTCCCACCTTTGTTTGATCTCTGCGTCTTTGACTAATACCCTTTGATCATCGCTTCTAATGCACCTAACATGCTCTAAGTCCTTACTCTTCTGTTCTCTTACCTTTGCAAGTTTAAACACATCTTTCTCACCTTCTCTTGTTCCTAGTCTATTATAGAGTCATCATATGCTTTAAGTTTAGCCTCACTTACTATTCTCTTAGAACGTTTTTAGCATTCTTATATTGTTCATAGTTTTCATTATTTCTAATCTTGCCATACTTTAAAATCATTCGTTTTTCTTTAATAGCTTTGCCTTGTTTCATTCCACCACCATGTTTCCTTTGCTAATAGCCTTTTACCTTTAGATACTCCTAAGACATCTTTTGCCACTTTCTTAATGGACTACCAAATATATTAGTCCACATGGTATTTACTGTTTCATAATTCCAATTTCCTTCTACCATCAACTTATTTTTGAATGAGGTTATTTCTCTCCTTTTAAGTTCCACCACTTAGTTTTTGGATGCGTATTAAGTTGTTCTTTTACTCCATCTTTTTTGATATGAATATCCATAACCATTAACCTATGTTGTGAGGTTAAACTCTCCATAGGAGTATCACCTTACAATCCTTACATATAGATCGTTCATTATTCCTAAGTAGAAAAAAGTCTATTTGGCTTTTATGAAGTCCACTTTTTAAAGGTTATTAAGTGTTCATCCCTCTTCTTAAAGAGTGTATTTGCAATGGATAGGTTATATGACAAAGCAAAATCGAGGATATTCTCCCCCATCTCGTTTCGTTCACCTATACCATACCCTCCGTGTATTCTATCATATCCTTCCTTATCTTTTCCTACATGGCCATTTAAGTCGCTCCTATAAATATTCCCTCAAGATTGGGAATTTCTTGTATGACTCCCTCCATATCTTCCCAAATCTCTTAATTATATCTTGTAGCCACTACTTGTGGTGCATATGCACTTATAATATTTATAATCTGCTCTCCTAGAATCATTTTTATTATTATAATTCTATCACCGATTCTTTTAACGTCCACAACTTTATCCTTTAATTCCTTATCCACTATTATTCCTACGCCATTTCTATTATTTTCCTTTCCTACGTACCATAATTTATACCCATCTATTTCTCTAGCTTTTGCCCCTTTCCACTTGGTTTCTTGGATACAAGCGATGTTGGCTCTCCTACGTTTTATCGTGTCTACTAACTCCAAACTCTTACTGTCAATGTCCACTATATTCCATGTAGCGATGCGAATCTTATGATTTGGAGATTCCCTATTTACTATCGCCTTTCTCGACCTCCATGGTATGAACCCATGTCCACTTTTCTTTCACACACCTGGTTCGATGCACGCGTCGCTTCGAGGGGACGCTCTAGCAGCCCTTGCCCATTTTTCACTACACCCGGATCCGATGTAGCGCGTCGCTTCGGGAGAACGCCACTAGCAACCCTTGCCTATTTTTCATCAGGGATCCGGATGCGATGCAACGTCGCTTTATGGGGAACGCCCTAGCTTGAGCGAATTTCAGATTTCGATTCATGTCATGTTGGGGTTGCCATAGTTTTAAAGCCGAAGATGATTTTCATTAAAATCATTAAAATCATCTTCAGCTTCACCCTTGCCGGCGGGCTACCTGACGCAAGGGTGGCCATATTTTAAGAAGCTGAAGATGATTTTCATTTCTCCCTCACAAACTAATATACAAATGCATATTTATTTGTAAGAAAGAAATAATAGAATCATCTTCAACTTCCCCCTTGTCGGCTGGCTACCTGATACAAGGGTTGCCATCTTTAAGAAAATTTGAGATGATTCTCATTTCTTCCTCACAAACTAATATACAAATGCATATTCATTTGTAAGAAAGAAATAATAGAATCATCTTCAACTTCCCCCTTGCCGGCTGGCACCTGACGCAAGACCCTCCTCCTTTTTATCCGGGCTTAGGAATGAATGTATTATTGTCTGGATGATGCCTCGTGTTCTGTTTTGAATTTTCTTCTTCTATCTGCTTAGTTGTAATATATTCTTTTAATTATCATTTAGATACTTCTAGATTGTATGTTCTTTCTGGATTATAACAATTTGAGTGTTCTGTAGTACATAGTTTATTCGAAGATGTTGCTGGTCACGATAAAAGATTTGTTGCCTGAACAAAAGAGTTCTTTTGGTGGAATCAGAACCATTTCTTGGTGGTTGTTGAGAGTTATTCTTCTTCAACAAAGGACTTTAGATGAGCGATCTTCATCTTTATTTGAGTTATTGCAAGCATTGATGGATGAAACTCTACAAACTTTTGGTAACGTGGATAAAATAACTGCTTATTGGGGCACCATGTTGTACGGTGGAGAAGCATTGGCTATTGTATCGATGGCTAACTTGGAAGCAGGAATAATAGAACATATATATGGCCGAGTTGATCCTTCGAGGTGAAATTCTTGACAATTATTTTGGAACTTTTGTGCAGTAATTTTTTTTTTCTCTGATGAATATGTGCTATGCTGATATTTCAAAATTTCCTCCTCTTGATCTCATTATAATGATGTAATCTAGGATATTTTCAAAGTGGGTGGTGAAATCTTAAACGTTTGAGATGTATAGCTGAAGTTTTTTCTCATCTAGAGGCCTTATCTACATTTCTGTGTTTTTTACTAGTTATATTTTTCAATCTATATAGGTGGCCTTTTGGGCAATGATGGATCTTAAGCTGAAAAGGTTCTTTTTGACTTGTTGAAGTTCTCATCTTTTTTCTTTTTTATTTTCTTTCTGAACTTTGGTGAAAATGTTTATGCTTGTGTCAGGCATTGGTGTTGAGAAGAACTAATGCTATTCCTACCCTAGTCTTTTGTCACTCATTGTACTTCTCCAGGGATCTATGAGGTTTTTGACAATACGTTGGTGTGTTATTTGATAAAAATTATGAAATATTTAGGTTAGCTATTTGCTGGACATCATTGAAATGCTGTTCCAGCTGATTATAGGTTAATTACAGGTCCATTAACCAAATTTTCCTTCTGAGAAATTAAGTCTTTAAATTCTAGATGATCTACCACAATGACTCCAATTCTGAATGTGTGGTAGATGATCGACCACAATGACTCCAATTCTGAATGTATGGATGTTATTAAGTCTATCTATAGATTAGAAGAGCTGTTGGTGTTGAGATGGATCCAGATTGGGTCTAGTCTCTAAAACCAAATAACTGTTCTCTGAAGCAAGGTTGCTGCTTTTGTTATCTTGGTTAAGAACTTCTGCTAAACCCCCTGTTTGTTTTTCTAACATCTTAAGAGAACTAGCTGTCCGAAGTCCTGTGATGAGTGTTGTTTCTCACATATGCACTGGGAAGGCAATCTTCTGGCAGATGTGATAGTTAAATTTGGTTTCTTGCATTTATGATGTTATCCTGCAGGTTCTACTTTATAAACTTAATGTGCCATCTCTTGAGGTTCAACCTCAACCACACGAGCTGAACTATCTGGACTCTGTTGACTCTTGCAGTCAACCGCCTGTACTCCAGAAGCTGTAGAATGGTGATGTTACTCACGCAGGTGATATCAATTTATCTTCAATCATTATGTATATGAGAGAAGAAGAGGCATGCAGGGGCAACTTCCTCCAATAAGTTCCTGGAAAGTTAATACTTTGCTGAATGGGCTTATTTTAATCACTAACAGTGGTTTCTCTCTCTCTCTCTCTCTCTGGGATTGTTGTGTTTTTAGATTCTCATGTCTAGCTGACCTCTTTTACCATTTGGCTGTCATTCAAATACAACATGGGTAAGGAGGGATTCCTTTTGTAAGATGTCTTTCTTTTCCTTTGGTTGTTCACATTAGAAGAACGAATTCAGGAGAAAAACAAGGACATGATATGATTCAACACTGAACCCATAGAACAGAAACAGCAAAGAGATCAAGAATCGATGGGTATTTGAATCACAGAAACTAGTACTGGCAGGCACGGTCCTGTAGCTGTAATTGGAGCATTATTCAATATGACAAATTGTTAAGCTTCATGGTTGATGATTGACATCTCGTCATCATTAGGTTTATTTTAGTGCTTGCCCTAGCTAGGGAAAATTTTGTGGTTGAAGTTTTAGGTATTGCAAACCACTTGGAATTTTTTCAGACTGTTCCAAGCTACTTGATCAGGTGACGTGAAGTTTTATCTGTTGTTTTGGTATAAGCAGCTAGTATGGCAGATGGACTTAAAAAAATCATATGAGGCCACTTGAGCTTGATATCACTTATGAAATTTTATTTTCTTCTATTATTTTATTTGAATCTGTTCTTTCTATTACAGTTTTTACATCTTATTTTATTTTCATCCTGTGGATCTGTCCCTCATTTTGCTTTTTTCCTTTCTGGTAACATGATAATATGGCACTCTCTTTGACCAAGCAAACCATGTGATTAAATATTTCCTAGAAAAAGTGCTAAATGATGTGATTCCAATGTTATAGCATCTTGCTTTGACATTTTCTTTAGCTGAGTGGTTTGGATTGGTTGACATAATTTGCACTTTTATCTTTCCAGCTGTTTGAGGATTTTTGTTTTTCATCTTCTGCATTGCTCTTTGGAGTTTAATGATGAAAACAACCTCTGGTTATTGCATATGTTGGAAACTCTTCCTTCCTTTTCTTTTTCCCTTTTCTTTTCTGGTGATCTAACGGGCTACGTGTTGTTTCAGACTACTATTCAGTCAAGCAGAAGAAGTGTGTGGATTAGATCTTTCTATCACTGGTGCTCTTGGCTTTCGGACTGTTCACCAGGTCTTTATTTATTTATTTTATTCTTTATTATTAATGATAGATATTTAAAAGTCACATGAAAATATTGAGTATCTTCAATCTATTCCTTTTTCTTTAATGTAGGCAGAGGCCAAAGCTCAAATGGTCCTTGTTGCAAACTCTGATACCCAGAAAAATGGGAGTAGGAGCATCTCCAATCAAAGTCTCATGCTCCAGGGGAGTAATTCTACCCATACTGAAGATAAAATGGTTTCACATTCTCATGAGCAATATGGTGACTGTGACATATTAATAACTCCAAGGCTAGTCGAAAATGGAAAAGATGCTAGCATTGATGCAAATGTTATTGACAGTGGTGGGGACTTTAAGACAGCTCTAGATGCGATACAACAGGCTGTGGTCCTTGTGCAATGCCTTTCTATTAAGAAAAGCGGCCCAGATGATGAATTGCAAAGTAGGCTGCTGAACCTTCTCTAATAAATGGATAATGCATCCATCAATTTGTTCTCTTATGCTTATATTTGCAACTTCTAGGTCTTAGTCTATATTATAATTATTTTCAATGTCTATTTTACTTGCTTGACATGAAAGAAATTGTCTTGGTGATTTTTCTGGTTTGCTGTTGACAGTATTGTGTTATATCAAATGATTTCGTAACCCTACATTTAGGTATCTAGTTTGAGGATGAAAAACTTTGGTATAATTATCAAACTCGCCAATTGATAACCATGTTACTAGACCAACTCAAGCTTGCCAGTTTGAGTTGAAACCTCACTTGAAAGTAAGGTATGCATCTTTTTCTTTATAGAGACTAGATGTAAACTCATGCTGATCTATTTGTCTTCTAATTTAGGTAATTCGATGATAAATTACAGCTAGAGAATTTATAAACCTTGCTACAAATTTCCATGCTCACTCTGCCCTAGGTTGGGGTCTATGTAGTTGCAGGCACAAGGCGCACCCAAGCACAAGGGGTGTGCCTTGCACCTAGAGGGACTAGGTGCGCCTAGTCGTGCGACTAGGCATCAAGGCGCAAAATTAAGGATTTTAAATATTAAAAAAAATAGAATAACTCTAAAAAATTGCAAAAAAATAAAAAAGCATAGAAATGTAAAGATACGAATAAATACTTGTTAACAATACAATAATAAGTTAACAACCTAAGGAGTGAAGAGCTAAGGTTAAATCAAATAATCAATCATACAGTTATACGCATAGAAGTAAGTTGAGACTTGAGAAACATACAAATACAATAAACAATGAAACAACAGGGAGTAGCAGCTTAACAAGGAGGGATTACTCCCTCAATCTGCTGTGGTTTTGTCATCATCGCCATCATCTTCCTGTAAATCTAGGAATAATAAACAATCAAACAACATTTTTGTAAATAAAGTAAAGCAAATGTTAAAGTTAACTATTAAGATTTAAGAGCCATTTTCCTGCACCTCTTACTCATCGGGAAGATCAAGGCCATTATCAGAACCATCTCCTTGAGAGATGTTGACATCCTCCTCCTCCTCAGTCTCCTCATTGCCCCACTCTTCTCCAACATCCTCATCTGGTTCTTGATGAGCATGAGCTTGAGATTGAGAAATGTGGCTCCCCCTCTGCCCCCTCCCTCGCCTCTAGTATTGCTTAGTAGATGGAGCATCGTGTTCACTTGATCCTTTGGCAAGCTCAACATCTAACCAGATGATGTCATCACCTTGATACACTAGATCATCTCCAGCATCTTCTTGAATAATCCACTCTTCACTTTCGTCGACCTCTCGTAACAGAATAAGATCTGTATACGTTTGCATTTTCAAACGATCCTTATGTCGACGATAAAGGCGCTGATTGTATTGAACGTATACTAGATCGTTCAATGTCTTAGCGTGCAGCCTATTCCTCTTCTTAGTGTGGATCTGGAAAAAAGAAAAGAAAAGAAAAAGCAAAGTAAATATAAATTTAGACTACAATGAATGCTATACTAAATTACTAATAACTAACTACTAGAACTACATATTAATATCTAAGTAGCTTACATTCTCGAAGACACTCCAGTTGCGCTCGCAAGGAGATGCACTGCATATCTGGGAGAGGATGTTAATGGTGAATGTTTGAAGATATGGGGCTTCAGCCCCAAAGGTAATCCACCACTCACTTACATTAGTTGAAAAAAAATTAAAGTTAGAAAAAAAGTTAAAAGTTAAAACATAGGATAACATAAAATACTTACAAGGGGCTAGGGTTTTTCTTTTGCGTATTGCGAGGTCATTGCCAATCAAGCCTTTAGCATGCCTATAGAGAGATATCTGATCTATCACCATGTTAGCCTTATCTCCATTATATAATCTACTAATGGCATGCATTAGACCATTCTTGATATCACTATTACGCTCAATTTCAATCATGGTCATAATAGAAGGACGGGTTGAGGTAATATTCCACTGCGTGCAAAGGTTGGTGAAGCTAAAAACTCCATCTACCGTTTATAATCCCCCAAACATGAGTGACCTGGCACTCATCCCTACTAGATTGGCTTGAACCTTATCTTTGGCCCTGACTATAGCCTCAAAGATGTATCCCATCGCGAGCTTCTCCTCACTATCCACCATCCTCAAAACCTCTACGAGTGGAGTCATAATCTTCAAACAGAAGAGGATGTGGTTCCAGAAGCTGGTGCTCGATACAATCTTTTCAGCTCTTTTACCCTCAGGCTTTTTTGGCCATTTATTGTTCATCCACTTTGAACAGTGGAACATTGCCCTCAACTCTGTCTTGAAATTGTGTATGCTCTCTAAGTTCATGAAGTTAGTGGCAAAGCGTGTCACTGCAGGTCTGATCAAATCCCATTTTTTTATAAATCTTCTCATAAGATGAAGGACATGTGTGTGGCTATATATAAAAACTGTCATTGCCCTGGCTTCTGTCACAGTTTTCTTTACAACTGGTAGTTTCCCTATGTCCTTCAACATCAAATCAATGCAGTGAGCTGCACAGGAGGTCCAATATAAATGTGGCCTCCTCACCATCAACTCCCTTCCAGCAGCCATGTAGTTGTAGGCATTGTTAGTTATGACCTAAAATACAAAAAAAGGTCAAATTATCTAGGATGAACTTGCATTATATGCTTATAAACAATTTAAAATACTTAACAACTTATAAATATAAAATTAAACTATTACTTGAACCACATTGTTCTCTCTAACTTCATCAATCACCTCCGCCAACATGTCAAGTATTAGGCTTGCACTCTTGACATGTGCAGACCCATCAATAGATTTCAAAAAAATTGTCCCAGTTGGACAATTTACCAAAAAGTTGACAAGGATGTGACCTTGCCATTGGTCCACCAATCTGACATGATGGAGGCATAATACCATGGAGCACTCTTGTTGTTAGTGTCAATATTACCTTGAGACTTAAAAGTAATATACAATAATACAAGGATGCGCAAAAGGACACTGAACACATACCTAATCCAATCACCTCTACGCTGATCTATGTACTCTTTTGTCGGTTTTACTTGCTTTTGAAGAAAATTCACCCTCAACTCGTGATATGAGGGTTCTTTGAAACCTTAGTTACATAATATTATACGATATAAGATTAAGTAAAAGGCTAAAACAAATATATAACTATTTATTATAAAAAATATAAGATATATACTTGGACCATGTTGTGCAACTGCCTTTAACACGGTCTGGAATGAACGACTACGAGCAGCATTGAATGCAATGCTATGTTCATAGAACCAAGAGGCGATGTGATCGCATGCTCTTGTTCTAAACTCTTTCTTGTATGCTTGATTCATTGTCGTCTGCTGAATGGGTGCCTTTCCCTTACCTTGGGCCTCAGGGTTGGGAGCAAAGAGATAATCAATAGGCCTTTTTGTTTGTTGTGTGGGCATCTTACGCCTCTTACCCCTAATGGAAATACCAGCAGCCCGGGTACTATCAATCTCCTGCACCTCATCCTGATTATCATCATGCAAGCCAAACAAATTTTCTGGCTGTTCCATCTCCCTTGTTATTCTCTCTCTAGTCTCTTTCTTCTTCTTTGTTTCATTCATATAATCTAATTTTTTTTTAGATATTTCAGAAGTGACTAGAGAGCATGTTTTGGCATTCCTATGCCCACCTTTCAAATGTTGCTTTAATCTAAATATTCCACCACTATATCTATTCCCAAAAAGCTTGCATCATATCACATTTTTATCATTTTGATCCCGTGCCTCTGCATATTCCTACCCCAGATCCATTACTCTAGAAGAAGCTAGGCACTTGAGCCTACATAGGATCAACCAATTACTGACCCCAACTAGGTGCAACGACTTAAACTAGGCTTCTTGTATTCCTATTTCCTATTGATACTATAATATGTCATCATCAAGGGGCTCCACCAATGCTTCTTCTAGAGTAATGGATCTGGGGTGGGAATATGCAGAGGCACGGGATCCAAATGATAAAAATTTGGTATGGTGCAAGCTTTGCGGGAATAGATATAGCGGTGGAATATTTAGATTAAAGCAACATTTGACAGGTGGGCATAGGAATGCCAAAAAATGCTCTCTAGTCACTCCTGAGATATTTAATTTTTTTTTAGATTATATGAATGAAACAAAGAAGAAGAAAGAGATTATAGAGAGAATAACAAGAGAGATGGAATAGCTAGAAAATTTGTTTGGCTTGCATGATGATGATGAGGATGAGGTGTAGGAGATTGATAGTATCAGGGCTGCTGGTATTTCCATTGGGGTTAAGAGGCGTAAGATGCCTACACAACAAACAAAAGGTCCTATTGATTATCTCTTTGCTTCCAACCCTGAGGCCCAGGGTAAGAGAAAGGCACCCATGTAGCAGACGACAATGAATCGAGCATATAAGAAAGAGTTTAGAACAAGAGCATGTGATTACATCGCCTCTTGGTTCTATGAATATAACATTACATTCAATGCTGCTCGTAGTCGTTCATTCTAGACAATGTTAGAGGCAGTTGCGCAACATGGTCCAGGTATATATCTTATATATATTTTTTATAATAAATAGTTATATATTTGTTTTAGCCTTTTACTTAATCTTATATCGTATAATCTTATGTCACTAAGGTTTTAAGGCACCCTTGTACCACGAGTTGAGGGTGGATTTTCTTCAAAAGCAAGCAAAGGCGACAAAAGAGTACATAGATCAGCGTAGAGGTGACTGGATTAGGTATGTGTTCAGTGTCCTTTTTCACATCCTTGTATTATTGTATATTACTTTTAAGTCTCAAGGTGAGACTGACACTAACAACAAGAGTGCTCGATGGTATTATGCCTTTATAGGTATGGGTGATCCATTATGTCAGATTGGTGGACCGATGGCAAGGTCGCACCCTTGTCAATTTTTTGGTGAATTGTCCAATTGGGACATTTTTTTTTGAAATCTATTGATGGGTCTGCACATGTCAAGAGTGCAAGCCTAATACTTGACATGTTGGCGAAGGTGATTGATGAAGTTGGAGAGAACAATGTGGTTCAGGTAATAGTTTAATTTTATATTTATAAGTTGTTAAGTATTTTAAATTGTTTATAAGCATATAATGCAAGTTCATCCTATATAATTTGACCTTTTTTTTGTATTTTAGGTCATAACTGACAATGCCTCTAACTACATCGCTGCGGGAAGGGAGTTGATGGTGAGGAGGCCACATTTATATTGGACCCCCTATGCAGCTCACTGCATTGATTTGATGTTGGAGGACATAGGGAAATTACTAGTTGTGAAGAAAATTGTGGCAGAAGCTAGGACGATGGTGGTTTTTATATATAGCCACACACATGTCCTTTATCTTATAAGAAGATTTACCAAAAAAGGGAATTTGGTCAGACCTGCAGTGACGTGATTTGCCACTAACTTCTTGAGCCTAGAGAGCATCCACAATTTCAAGACAGAGTTGAGGGCAATGTTCCACTGTTCAGAGTGGATGAACAGCAAATGACCAAAAAGGCTTGAGGGTAAAAGAGCTGAAAAGATTCTATTGCGCACCAGCTTTTGGAACCACATCCTCTTCTGTTTGAAGATTATGGATCCACTTGTAGAGGTTTTGAGGGTGGTGGATAGTGAGGAGAAGCTCGCGATGGGATACATCTTTGAGGCTATAGTCAGGGCCAAAGATAAGGTTCAAGCCAATCTAGTAGGGATGAGTGCCAGGTCACTCATGTTTGGGGGATTATAAATGGTAGATGGAGTTTTCAGCTTCACCAGCCTTTGCACGCAGTGGGATATTACCTCAACCCGTCCTTCTATTATGACCATGACATTGAAATTGAGCGTAACGGTGATATCAAGAATGGTCTAATGCATGCCCATTAGTAGGTTATATGATGGAGATGAGGCTGACATGGTAATAGATCAGATATCTCTACAGACATGCTAGAGGCTTGTTTGGCAATGACCTGGCTATACGCAAAAGAAAAACCCTAGCCCTTTGCAAGTATTTTATGTTATCCTATGTTATAAGTTTTAACTTTAATTTTTTTTCAACTAATGTGGGTGAGTAGTGGATTATCTTTGGGGTTGAAGCCCCACATCTTCAAACATTTGCTATTAAGGTCCTCTCCCAGATATGCAGTGCATCTCCTTGCGAGCGCAATTGGAGTGTTTTCGAGAACATAAACTACTTAGATATTAATATGTAATACTAGTAGTTAGTTATTAGTAATTTAGTATAACATTCATTGTATTCTAAATTTATATTTACTTTTTTTTTTTTTCTAGATCCACACTAAGAAGAGGAATAGGCTGCATGTTAAGACATTGAACGATCTAGTATACGTTCAATACAATCAGTGCCTTTGTCGTCGACATGAGGATCATTTGAAAATGCAAACGTATATAGATCCTATTATGTTATGAGAGGTTGACGAAAGTGATGAGTGGATTGTTCCAGAAGATGCTGGAGATGATCTAGTGCATCAAGGTGATGACCTCACCTGGTTAGATGTTGAGTTTGCTAAAGGATCAAGTGAACACGATGCTCCATCTACTAGGTAATATCAGAGGCGAGGGAGGGGGCAGAGGGGGAGCCACATTTCTCAGTCTCAAGCTCATGCTCATCAAGAACCAGATGAGGATGTTGGAGAAGAGTAGGGTGATGAGGAGACCGAGGAGGAGGATGTCAACATCTCTCAGGGAGATGATTCTGATGATGGTCTTGATCTTCCTGATGAGGAAGAGGTGCAGGAAAATGACTCTTAAGTCTTAATAGTTAACTTTAACATTTGCTTCTTTATTTACAAAACTGTTGTTTGATTGTTTATTGTTCCTAGATTTACAGGAAGATGATGGCGATGATGACGAGACCACAGCAGATTGAGGGAGTAATCCCTCCCTGTTAGGCTGCTACTCCCTGTTGTTTTATTGTTTATTGTATTTGTATGTTTTTCAAGTCTCAACTTACTTCTATGTGTATAATTGTATGATTGATTGTTTGATTTAACCTTAGGTACTCCTTAGTTTGTTAACTTGTTATTGTATTGTTGACAAGTATTTATTCATATCTTTATATTTCTATGCTTTTTTATTTTATTTTTTGGAATTATTTTGCAATTTTTTAGATTTATTCTGATTTTTTTTTTTAAATATTGAAAATCCTTAATTTTGCACCTGGATGCCTAGTCCCTCTGGGTGCAAGGCACACCCCTTGCGCCTGGGTGCACCTGCGACTACACAGGGTTGATCTGCCCTCTCTATTCCAGCATGTCTGCATCTGCTAGTCTGCCTCACATAATAATTCCAGAAAAGAAGCGGCTGCAAATCTCTCTCTCTCTCTCTCTCTCTCTCTCTCTCTCTCTCTCTCTCTCTCTCTCTCTCTCTCTCTCTGATTATCCAACTCTCCTTAATCCTGATATCAATCAACAATGAGAACTCTATACTGAAAGTGGCGGGTATCTCTCTGCTTGAGCGATAACGACCTGCACTGGCATGACAGCTGAAAGGCCAAGCAACTCCACGCTTTTTGTATTTGAAACCAGCTTACCTAAGATATTGATGCAATTTGGCAACCTCGTATTCCCTGTTTACTCTCAATCCCTTCATTGAGCGGCTTACACTATGTGAGGCTGGTTTTTAAAACAAGAAGAACCATGAAGATTGGGCACATGAAGAGGATGCCCAGAAGTTGTTTGTTTAAATGCTTGACAAGGATGAGCACTCTTATATTAAGGATAGGTTGTTTTGATGCTATGGGAACTTGTTTGCTATGATGCCTATAAAGATCTTGCATTTGTGCCTACTTGGAATTGGATGATTGAGTGGTATGCTAAGGGTTGAAGATGTGTTGGTATGTTGGTGCTCTTCCACTAAATGCAACTTGCTGGCCTGGAGGCATATTTGTTTTAACCGTTATTTATTCAGAGTACTTGAAAATCTGACATCAAGATGAGCGTCTTTCTACAAAAGGAATATTCATATACACAAATGCACGGATACAGAAAAAACACACTGATATGTGCATTAGTGATCATTGGTAATTTAGTAATACAAATGTCAACCCATAAAGAAAGACCTTGTCTGACCCACCCTTGAAAAATAAAGGTGGGCAAACATGCTATCATGCAATATAACTTATGATTGAGTTCTCCTTCAATTTGGAAAGTTGTTTTCATTTGAGCCTATCTGGTAAAGAGAATTTTGCTGTTTCTAAGGTTTTAAATCTCCAAGTGTTATTATCTGGATGAGGCCTATTTATCCTTCATGTGAAGGGTTATCCTCAAGTAAGATCAATTTATGCTATCTTCTTGTGTCTCAGTGGTTTATTTTTACGGTTTTCTCTTGAAAATTCTCTCAACAATGCCGTAGATTGGAAAAATGTGCAATCTACGAATTGCTTTGACTCAAAAAAAGACTAATAATAGAGTATATCAGATATATAATTTAAGGCCTGTGTAAGTCCTGTTTTGGCTACAGGGAACTGTGTCAGTTGGTATTCTGGTTTAGTTTTTAATGAAATTTGATTAGAACAAAATTTACATCACTGGTAGAAGGGGCTGGAGCAGATGGATTGTCAACCCTTGTTGAGGGGCTAGAGATGAAGAGATGGTAGACCTGGGGAGGCAAATTCAATGCAAGAAATTTTTGGAAATAGAATGAGGATGGTCATGTTTCCAAAAAATTGATTATAGATCTTTTCATGGTTGTGCTCAGATTTTCCTCGTTATGGTACATTATGAGCACATTTTATGGCTTTGTTCACAGGGGATATTGAGATGTCTTCTTTCTTTGTAATTTGTCACATGGTTCATACATGTTCCAGATTTTTTACTTCTGTATTTTATGTTTCAGGATGGCAGATGGCCCCATTCATAGAGGCTATTGATGCTCAACAAGTCTCTTACTTTATGGTAGGTTTTGTGAGTTCACACATCTTTTTGTAATTATTAGCTGTGTTTCATTTCATTTTTGACCTTCCACACGAGGACATTGATGCACATATAGATAATGGGCGAGGGTTCTGGTCACACTTATATGTTCTTCCCTGTCCAGAACATTGGTTTGATCATCCCATCAAATAAAATATCAGGTTGTTTCCCACAAAAATTCAAATCAATAGAAATTTCTGGTGAATCTTTTAGCAAGTGCTTTTCTCATCCTTATACGTTATCTGCAACTTGATGGTTGTCATTGAATTGAGAGAGGTTCAAGTGCTTCTGTCAATAAGCTGTTTTCTGTTTATGCATGATAGTTATACCACAGTCTTGTTGTTCTATAAAAAATGTTGTGTTAATTTCTTTAGCCAAGTTTTGGGTGTTAGAACACAGATAGCTTGGATAGTTTGTCTCTTCTATTAAGTTTTCACGATCTGTTGTTTCATATATCTGTATCTTGTCACGTCCTTTCCACCATTCAAAAATCTTGGAAGAATTAGTTATGAAGGTGGAGTGATCTGGTTGGTGAATCTAAATCACTAATTGTTCAAATGATTAGGGCTTGTTTAAAAGCTGGCACTGGATCAAAATCCCAATTATGCCTCCAATGCTATGTTTATTGAACAAAGTGCTTAGTTCTAGAGAGCCTATATTTCCTGGAATATTGAATTTATTGTTCGAAGGGGAGCCTTGGCGCAACGGTAAAAGTTGTCGTCATGTGACCTTGAGGTCACGGGTTCAAGGCGTGGAATCAGCCTCTTGCAAAAATGCAAGGTAAGGCTGCCTACTTTAGGCCATTGTGGCCCGCCCCTTCCCTGGACCCCGCATAGGCGGGAGCTTTGTGCACTGGGGCTGCCCTTTATTGAATTTATTGTTCAGGATGCTATTATAGAGCGAGATAACCTTGTAGCAGCCATCTTATGCACAAAGGGTTCCAACTTTGGATGATCCAACCCATTATCTGATTACTCTGGCTTTGAAATTGTGTAAACCAAAATGATGACAATTCTACAATTCTAATACCCTAAAAACTGTGTTTTTGGCTGCTGAATTTAGACCATTGTTTATTCAGAGTATCTAATTGGAATTTACTGTGATCAAAAGTTCAGTTTTCCCTTTGCTAGAATCATCCAATCAGACACTTTTTGGGCCACTAGACATTGAAAGCTGGAGCAATCAGATGAATGGATTGGATCATCCAAAGGTGGGCCCTGTTAGTTCGCACCTGGTCTGTTCTGTGATTACACACTTCAATATTTTGCACTATATAGAATATAGGTTTCATTTGGTGCAACATATTGAATCAACACATTACCCCAAGACAATTATAGCATGGAGCGGATATTTGGATTGGGGGAGCTTCTCCATAAATCACAAGAAGAAAGCAAAGATTTATAATACATTCAATCATGATAAGTGTTGCTTTTCAATATCATGCCAATGTTGCATATCATGAGGCAACCAAACATAACAGGTGTTCATAGGATATCAGTGTCTTCCCTTAGTATAAATCCCATAGTGTATGATAATAACAGGACTTATGTGCCTTTTAAGACACCATAGAGGGTACTTTATTTTCGTAATTATGAGGATTTTCAGATCTTAAGAGGGGTCATAAGCAGGGTTTCCTGTTGGTCAAGTATCATTTTATTTCTATGAAACTAAGGATTGGGTTCCCATAGTGTCTTCAATGAGGTCTATGTGCGTTTTATTTAAATGCAATGTAGGCATGCTTGATACCGTAAATGTTCAATTCATGTTATAGACGAACCTCCATAACAATATCAGTTTGAGATAAAAGAGAGAAGAACTCAATCCAAGATGGATTCTTAGTTTCAGAAAATTAACCTTAAATTTTTTTAAGCATCACCCATTCGAAGAGATTTTCCTAAATTATACAAGGCAAGAGCATCAATAATAAGCACACAAATTAATTTTTTGTACGTACTCGTTACGTGTATGTTGTACTTGCATGTGCAGTTTGTATATCTATGAGTGTGTGTGGCTGTTTTTATTTCATTCATTTTGTAGTGTGTTTATAATCTCTTTGTTAAGAGTCTTGGTAGGAGTTCACTTCACGCTCAAAGGTGTGAGAATAAGCCGACACCCCTTTTTCTCCAGTTTGGAAAAATTTCTTGGAAGACCTAAGCTATTCATCATGTTTGGTATACAAGAATTTGGTAACCCACGAGAAATAAATGCATTTGGTTGATCCCAATCACTCATTTTAGGTCTTTGAAAAAATTAAGAAAAGTTGATGGATGTATTTTCAACACAAGGAAACAAAGCTTGGAGGTATCCAATGGGTATGAAATTTGATGGTTGGCCTATCTAAGCCATTCTAAACATGATGAATGGCTTAGATTTATAAAAAGATATGCTCTAGGATGGACAAAGTAGGATGTGGACTTCTTCTTATGCGCTTGAGCATTGACTCCTATTTGGACTCTTCTGATAATATAGGACAATGAAACCCCTTAAATCAATATATGATAAATTAATTATCTTGCTAAGTTAATATAAAGTGTTAGGTGCCAAATTGGGCTAGTGAGGCAAACTAATAAACTGCTATACTAATAAGGTAATAAATTTTTAGAATTTCCTTAAGGGCCCACTGATTACATAAAATAATATTCTTAAGTTTGAGGACCACTTTTTGTGAAAAAGGAGCTGGAGGCTGTCTGCTTCTTTCAATGTTTAATATTCAATAGAATATCATTTAGTAGTCTTTTTAGCATGGTTATATGTCCAAGTGAGTTTTTTTCCCCTTGCAACAGGAAAATTGCTAAGGCGTGATATTTATTTATTATTTGAGATAATTTGATAAGTTGGAGGAAAAACACGAAGAGATAAAGCAAGAGAGGATTTACACTAGAAAGATGGAATTTTTGTGGTTGTTAAAGGGGAAAAAATATTTAGAGAAAGTACAGAAGAAGTGCCATTATAAAAAAGTTCAAAAAATACAGTCTTGCTTAGTAGAAATGGTAAAGCATCCCAGTATATTAATTTAAAAGGACTATCCAATGAAATAAAACCCCACTAAATCAATCGAAAACTTCTAGTCCTATGGCTATTAATTTATGGGGGTTTTATTGTATAATGATAGAGTTATATAGTTTTTCTTGAGATTTTGAGAATAGTTCTTGCTGGACTAATATATTGTTTATGAACATGGATAAGGTTATTTGTTTTACTTATGTAGCTCTTGGCACTTATAATTCAAATTGCTTTTCTGATGAAAGAATATTTTTAGTATTTTGCGAATTTCTACTTTTGTGCTTCTTAGTTCATAACTTTTTGGTTAATTTTATAGTTGTAGACTATTCTATTGTCTTGTCTCTCTCACTTTTCTCCATTCTTTATCTCCACTGTGTTCTCCTTCTTTCTGGCCAGCTGAACTCCTTGGTGGTAGTAGGGTTTTTGGCTGTTTGAGCTCTTCCTCAAGAAGATAGGGATTCTTGCTATCCAAACACTTATTTCTTTTCCTTTTAAGTTGGCAATTTGAGGGAAATTCACAATCTTTTTATGTTTCAGCTTTTCAATAAAAATTATCCTAGAAGAATTGTTGATATGGGACACTTCAATCAAACATGAAACTCTCTTGTGGGTCCACCAACGTAATATAGATGAACCCACATAATCTAGATAGTAAATCAAGTGGGCTCATGCATAATTAAATTCAAATTAAATCCTTTCTACAATTTAAACTCAAGTGGTACATTGGAATAGAATTGACAACCATTTTTATTTTCTTTGGCACCCTTTGGTTTATTAAACATGAAAGAATTTCTTTAGTTGATAAGGACACTTCTCATTTTATTAGAAAGATATAATGATTTGTAATTAAGCAATTAATTATTTATTTGAACTCCATCATTGCCTATCCCAAGCCTGGATAAAGGAGGGTTTTGCGTCAGGTGCCAGTTGGCAAGTAAAACCCCTGACAAACCTCATGCATGAATTGATTTTTGACATTCCCTCAGGCTAGAGCGTTCTTCGTAATCGACGCACTATATTGAATTCCGGATGCAGTGGAAAATGGACAAGGCTTGGTAGGGCGTTCCCCCAGAAGCAACATGCTGCTTTAGATCTCGGTGCAGTGGAAAATAGGTAAGGACTGCTAGAGCGTTCCCTCAAAAGCGATGTGCTGCATTAGAACCTAGGTGTAGTGGAAACTGTGCATGAGTTCCCATGCTGTTCGGGAAGTGCTTAGGTAAATAGGCTAGGTCAGGAGAATAAGATTCATATTGCCACATGAAATATAGGGACATTGACATGTAAGATTCTAGAGTTAGTAGATATGATGAAACACAGGAGAGTCAATATAGCTTGTATTCAAAAACCAAGTGGAAAGGGGCTAAAACTAGAGAAATCGATGGGTATGAGCTCTAGTATGTAGGAAAGGATAATAATAGAAATGATGTAGGAACAGTGGTAGGTAAAGTATTAAAAGATAAAGCTGTAGACGTGAAAAGAACTAGTGATAGAATTATACTAATAAAACTTGTTCTAGGAGAAAAGATCATAAATGTTATAAGTGCATATGCACCAGAAGTAGGGTTATAAGATCGAATCAAGAGACAGTTCTAGGAAGATATGGAGGGAATCATGCAAGAAATTCCAACTCAGAGGGGATGTCTATAGAAGCAGACTTTAATAGTCATGTAGGAAAAGAAAATGAAGGATATGATAGGGTATATGGAGGGTATGGTGTTGGAGAAAGAAATATGACGGTGGAAGCTAAACTTGATTTTGCTTTAGCATATAACATAGCTATATATGGCAAACACATGCATTAAGAAGAGGGGTGGATGCTTCCTAACCTTTAAAAGTGGACCATATAAAAGCCAAATAAACATTTTTCTACCTAGGAATAACGCAAGATCAATCTGTAAGGATTCTACGGTGATACCTGGTGAGAGTCTAATCTCACAACATAAGTTAATGGTTATAGAAAAAAGGAAATGAATTAATGTGTGTTCAAAAACTAAGTGGTGGAACTTAAAAGGAGAAAAGATAGCATCGTTTACAAACAAGTTGATGGTAGGAGTATTTAAAGGTAAAGGGCAACTAGTAAATGAAACTTGGTAGTGGTGAAAAAGTGTAAAAAGTTATTAAAGAGAAACATGTGTGTTTTAAAGCATGGCAGACGACTAGAAATAACAAAAACTTTGAGCAATATAAGAATGCTAAGAGAATAGTGAGGTTAAACTTAGGCGTATGATGATATCTATAATAGATTAGGATCAAGAGAGGGCGAGAAAGATGTGTTCAACTTGCAAAAATAAGAGAACAGAAGGGTAATGACTTAGACCATGTTAAGTCCATTAGAAGTGATGATCAAATGGTACTAGTCAAAGATGACGACATCAAACAAAGGTGGGAAAGTTACTTTAAAAAATTGCTAAATGACAATTGCCCCGAGAATATAGGGATCGAAAGTGCTGTAAATCCAAAGAACATTGGATATTATAAATACACTCGTAGGATTAGAATACTTGAAGTGGAAGAGGTATAGAAAAAGATGAAATTAGGAAAGGCCATGGGTTTCGATGGTATACCAATAGAGGTTTGGAAGCATATAGGAGATATTGGAGTATCTTGGTTGACAAAGTTCTTTAACAAGGTTGTAAAATCAATGAAAAATGCTGGATGAATGAAGGAAGAGCTCTATTGTACCAATTTATAAGAATAAACGAGACATACAGAGTTTTACTAATTATTGGAGGATGAAACTTTTTGAAAGAGTGATTGAGAAGAGGCTATGGCTTGACATGAGTATATTTTAGAACCAGTTTGGTTTCATACTTCGGAGGTCTACCATGGAAGCTATTTTCCTGCTTAGACAATTGATAAATAAATATAGGGAGAGGAGGAAGGACCTCCACATGGTCTGTATTGACTTAGAAAAAAACTTATGATAGGGTCCTCAAAGAGTTAATATGATGGCTGTTGGATGAGAAAAGGGTTTCATTGGGGTATATAGACATAAATTAAGGATATGTATGAGGGAGCATTAAACTAGAGGAGAGACTAGTGCTTTCCTATCACTATAGTATTGCACCAAGGATCGGCATGGAGACCCAACATTTCATGTTGGTTATGAATGAGTTAACAAAACATATGTACTAGGAGATTCCATGGTGTATGTTATTTGCAGATGGTATAGTTTTGATTGATAAGACAAGGGAAGGCGTAAACACGAAACTAAAGTTGTGGAGAGATGCATTAGAATCTAAAGAATTTAAAATTAGCTGAACTAAGATAGAGTACATGGAATGCAATTTTAGCAAGGAGAGTTGCAGAAATGTAGCAGAAAGATTGATAACCAAAATGTACTCCTAAAAGAATGCTTTAGATACTGGGGATTGATAATTCATGAGAGCGAAGAGATTGAGAGGGAGGTTACCTAGAGCATCCTAGCGGGTTGGTACAAATGGAGATGCTCCTCTAGAGTTTTGTGTAATCTGTAGGTGCCACTCAAATTGAAAGGAAATTCTATAGGATGGCTGTGAGGTTGGTCATGCTCCATGGATTAGAGTGTTGGGCAGTTAAGGAACAACATATACATAGGATGAGTGTCACCGAAATGCTGATGTTGAGATAAATGAGTGGCACGACAAGTAAGGATAAAATTAGAAATGAAAACATTAGAGGTAACATAGAAGTAGCGCCAATGGTAACAAGATGAGGGAGCTTAGACTTAGATGGTTTGGACATGTCCAATAGAGATTGAAAACGGGACTAGTTAGGAGTTAGACGACCCAAGTCGAAGGTTCTAAAATGGCAAGGGGAAGGCCCAAAAGAACGTTGATAGAAGTGGGAAAATATTAAAAACTTTGGGACTAAATGAAGCTATGGCCCTTAATAGAGGGGAATGGAGGAACAAGATTCATATGACTGACCCCTAATTGAGATAAGATCTTGATGATGATAATTAGTTTTTTATTTGCCATGTCTCCACATATGATTTTTGAGCAGTTGCTGTGTTAGACACTCGTATCCATGTTGTGTCCGTGCCCACAGAGCATAGTTGTGTAGTTATGCAGTATGTGAACGAGAGTGCACACATATTTAAACTTTTTGCATACATGGTAAACTTTGGTTTTTTTTAGTAGTTGCAGATCCTTGATAACTGCTTTCTTTGCTTGATACTTGAGTTTATATATATATATATATATGTATATATATATATATATATATGTATATATATATATGTATATGTATATATAAAAATTGTAACACACACCCCATAGTTCCCAACAAACCAAACCCCCCCCCCCCCCCCCCCCCACCAAAACCCAACATGCAAAAACCCATTCCAAGATAACCTACCAACGGGAAAGGTGCCTCAGCCTAACCACTGGGTTTGGCTTTTGTGCTACTCTAACCTCAGCCTAAAAGGATGCTGCTAGTTAATTTTGTTACTGAAATTTAATTTCTGCTAGTCTTTGGCGTGTCTTATGCTATTTCTAGAATACTTGGTTACTATTTTGAATATAAATTCCATTCCCCCCCCCCCACCTCATGCTATTAAAGTGTTGGCCCACCACTCTTCAATCTGTCTGGAACCTTTTGATACAACAAACTTGAATTTGTGTAGTTTTTGTGGCCATATGGTCTTGTAGTTAAAGCACATTATATGGAGAAGGAAGGGACGAAGACCACAGACTTACTATTGAATTTAGTTTTTTTCCCTATGCTTTTATTCTGAATCTGTTGGCATATTTTCTTCTTATGTGATGGCATATGTATGTCTTGTTTGTAGTTTATTAATATCAAAATTTGTTATTATCCAGATAAGGTGCTTCTGTGACATTCTACGTGTTCGTTGGGAGTCTACTCGAAGTCGCACTAAGCAGCGTGCTCTGTTAATGATGGATAAACTGGTACCATATTTGTCAATTACGAGTGTCAATGTTGTTCATGTTATATGGCTTGTATATGGGCTATATATCTTCTTTATGACTTAAGATAGTCTTCTCAAATGGATGCTGGCCCTGGCCTTTCAGGGTTCCAATAGCTTCTTTGGGCAATCTGTGTGTGTGTATATTGTATTCATATTACCAGAAAATTAATTGCAGCGTTCATGTTGATGTATTTAATAGTTGTAACTTCCTCTTTTTACATTTTTCTTTTCGCAACTTTGTTATACTTATCCGATGTTCAAAGAACATCAGTTGCTGTTTGGTGCAGTGATTGGAAAATGTTGCAAGTTTAGAAATTCTTAGATTTTCACTATTTAACAAGTCAAATAAGCATTCATATGAAAGTTACCCAATTCATACTAGATCTTGTTGTATGTGTATAACAGTTGTTGCTTCAAATAGTCAAATACTCAAAGAAATTGTACTCTTCGCATATTTCTGTTTGAAGCAATAGCAGCCTGAATCTAATTGAGGTTGTGAGTTGGCTCAAAGCTCAATGGAATACTTAATGATGTCATTGTTATTTTATAGATGGAGAAACTTGGTTGATTCTGGAACTCTTAGTTGAACCAATCAGGTTTGCAAGTATTAGTGTTGTTATCTGTGTCCTCAGTCATCGTAGCTGCTTAATTTTAAACGTGAGCTTCATTTATTTAAGTCATGAAAGATTGCAAATATGGACGCTTCTTTATTTTCTCGGTCTAGTTCATTATTCTCTGCAAATTCCTTTTCTCTAAATAGTAAGAATGACTATGATTGACGGAAGGAAAAAGATACAGGATGAATACCAAGATGGTCTTGGGATTAGTACTATTGGCTGTTAGTATTCCTGTCTAGTTATGATACAAAGAGCCACTACCAATTCCATCTCATGCAAGGGAGTTGACCTCCTTATTTTTATGAAGTCCTTGACAGGAACAAGGATACTTCATGGCCTGCACAAACATCTAATGGCTGATCGAAGGCATGGGGCAAGTGTCCAACTCCAACAACTTCCTTCAAGAGGTCCAACCAATGGATGACAGTACTTGAGTCACCTTCAGCAATCACTCGCTCCTTCAAGTGTTAGCACATAATCTAATTCTACTACCCTGCAACACCTCCACTGTAATGGAATCTGCCATCTCAGTTGGCCCCAAGAGGTCCACAAGTGGAACCATCATGGATCCTAGCATGACTGCTCTCCTTTGAAGGGCCAGAGTGGCAAGAGCTTGATTTATCAAAAGATTTAAGTTTAAATGATCCTAATAATTGAGGTCGACTTGAGCTTTTCTGTAGGCAAATCACTGTGCGTTCAAACGTCAAGAGCAACACCAAGTCAAAGTAGAAAATCAGCAAATTGAGAAGAAGAAGCCCAAGAAGTAACTGACCAAGGATAACATTCCTCTAGGGACATATAGGACCCTTCAGCACTAGAAAGATCCTTGTGTTCCACTCCTTCCATGAGGTCCATGGAGTGGGAAATAAACTTATGCCGCCCCTCTTCTTGAGCTGCCATGAACATCTGATCAATATAGGCTTAAGTCCAAACCAGAATGACACAACAGCTAAGAGACTTTAGGTGAGCTTAAATAAATCTAAAAAATCTGCCATAACTTGGCAATAGACTGAATATGTGATATGTGGATTTTGCACCAGTCCTGCATATAGAGCAAAGATTGAGAAATGCAGATCATTGAGGAACAAGATGATTAGTGTTTAATATTTCATAAAAATGAGATGATTTTATTATTTTCTCTTCTTACTTATAAATGAATATACGTAAGAAGAGAAAATAATGAAAATCATCTTCAACTTCTTCACTTATGACAAGCCTACCATGACATGAATCGATCATTTACATTCCCTCAAGCTAGGACATCCCCATTAAGTGATGTGCTCAGCGGAAAATGGGCAAGGGATGTTGTGGTGTCTGATCCGACTGTAGGGGAAAATGGGCAAGGGCTGCTAGTGCATTCTGTTGGAAATGACATGCTGTATCAGAACCCAAGTGCAGTGAATAGTAGGCAGGGGTTCATGTCATGGGGGTCGAGTGTAGTGGGTAAATAGGCTAGCTTAGGAGAATAAGATTTGTATCACCGCATGGAATATAGGCAAATTGACATGTAAGAGTCTGGAGTTATTATATACTATGAAACATGGGAGAGTCAACATTGCTTGTATCTAAGAAACCAAATGGAAAGGGCTTAATACTAGAGAAATTAATGAGTATAAGCTCTGGTACATAGGAAAGGACAATAATAGAAATGATATAGGGATAGTGGTGGTTAAAGAATTAAAGGATAAAGTTGTAGACGTTAAAAGAACTAGTGATAAAATTATCATAATAAAACTTGTTATAGGAGAGAAGATCATAAATGTTGTAAGAGCATACTGTTACATCAATTTAGCCAGAAGAAGGTAGATTTGGTAAGTTTTATACAAGAAGAAGCAGGAACAATTAGTATACTGGTTTAATAACAGAAAGGAGAGGGTTCTGACAGAAAATAATAGAAGAGAGGACAGATAGAATTTGGTTACTGTCAGGAGGAAGAACATCTGGCAGAGGGAGGATAAAAGGAGGGGAAATCAATGGGGGGGAGCCAAGAACTGCAGAAAAGAAAGAAGAATAGTAGGAGGATCTAGCTCCTCGAAAGCCAAAGTTGTATTCTGGAAAATCTGTAAACAAAACCAGTACATGTACACTTCACATAGTTGATCTGTCAGCTTGCTTAATTGTAGTTGGAAATTTGTAATTGATTCTTTCATTGGAATTTCATTACCATTGGTTTGAATTAGTCGATTCTATCAAGTGGTATTAGAGCCGGTTCGAGCCTAAGGAATGGTTAGAACGAGGATGCAAAGAACAGAGAGCATGGAGAAGGTGATAGAAGGAGTCAGAGGTGAGATAAGAGATTTGAGGGAACATTTGGGGAGATTACAGGTGAATGTCAATGCATTAGGTGAATATTTAGTGGAGATACGTGAATGGATCAAGAACAGACGCCAGAGGAAAGTTGAGGTCGTCATAGGAACACAGAAGTTGGGGAGACCTTAGGTGATCACCAACAAAGTCCATTCTTGCTGGAAAGCCATCATTGTCAAGAGTTTTAAGGCCGGAGACTGGATCTGCCAGTATTTGACGGCCAAGAACCCTACGGTTGGCTATGTCGAGTAGAATGCTACTTCAGCGTCAACCGCATTGCTGACGATGGGAAGATCTTTGCAGCGGCCATTTGCCTAGAAGGAGATGCACTCCATTGGTTTTTGTGGACCGAATCACGAAACCCCTTTCGATCTTAGGGTTCTTTCTGATCATCCTTGCTATGTCCATTCCAATCATCTCAATCGGAAGACAATTATGAAGCTTTGCTTGCCTTGAGACAGAAGGGTAGCGTTTCCAATATCTCCGGTCATTCGAGATGCTCTCTGGTCACCTGGTTGATCTCTCCGACGACCTCCTAAAGGGATCCTTCCTAAATGGGCTCAGGGATGACATTGAGGTCGAGATAAAGATCTTCAGGCCTGCCTCTCTGTTTGGGCTTATGGAGTTAGCCCACAAGATCGAGGAAAAGAACTGGGCTTTGGACCATATACGGGGCCCATCCAGTTCGAAGCTATGTTGGGCCAAGCTATGTAGTTAAAGGCGCGAGGTGCAAAGGGGTGCGCTTGGAGCTTGGGGCGCCTAGGCGCGAGCCTGGAGCTTGAGGCGCAAAATTATATTTTTCATAGTTAAAAATTAGCTAAAAATGCTAAACATTAGCTAAAAATACAAAAAAAGCATGAAAAATACAGCATACATGAAGACACAAGTATGGGAAAGCTATATATGTGTATAAGAATAGGTATTAAATAATAAATATAAATAAAACAATTTTTTTCTAATTTTTGTAACTTTTATTTTCGAAAAAATTGAACAAAATAACACTACAATACAAAAAAGGCATGAAAAGTACATCATACATGAAGATACAAGCATGAGTAAGCTATATATTGGATAAGAATAGGTATTAACTAATAAATATAAAAAAGAACAATTTTTTCCTAATTTTAGTAATTTTTTTTTTGGAAAAATTAAAAAAATAACCCTAAATTAATAAAAAAAATTGAAAAAATTATCACACATGAAGACACAAGCATGGGAAGGCTATAGATATGTGGATACAAATACATTTCAATGAAGAAATACAAAAAAACGACAACTTTTTTTAATTTTCGTAACTGATTTTTTTGGAAAAACAGTAAAAAACCTAAAAACAAACTCAAATCTAG
Organism: Warburgia ugandensis; assembly: GCA_035236585.1. Taxonomy (NCBI): domain Eukaryota; kingdom Viridiplantae; phylum Streptophyta; class Magnoliopsida; order Canellales; family Canellaceae; genus Warburgia; species Warburgia ugandensis. Next base: position 36,266,628 of record CP141139.1, read on the forward strand.
AGCAAAGAAGTATAAAACTCAAATGGAATGTTTTCTTATACATATAGAACTAAAACCCATTAAGATTTATGGAAAATAGTTAACAAAAAACAAAAAATTTGAAAAAATGGCACTGGTTTTTATTTTTTTTACAGAAACTGTATACAAATGCTAAAATTCGTAAATCCATACCTTTCTTTGCTTAGATCTGTGAAAGATCGAAGGGGAATGGTCGTTTTCACCTTCTCAGTAGGTTGGAAGATTGAAATTACGGTTGTAAGGTGAAAAACGAAAAGAAAAAAATGAGGTTTATACATTACCAGGTAATGGTTTGGCCTGGAGTCGGGGGCGCACCCAGGCGCTCACCTAGGCTACCGTGCCTCATTTCCTCTGCCCCTGGCACTCTCCCAGGCACTTACTTGTCGACTTGCGCCTAGGCACGCCTTTAACTACATAGAGGCCAAGAACATCAAGGCCCATCTAGGTTCAGTTGAAGGTGGGGTCGACAGAAGTGGGTTCGCAGGGGCAAACCCGTAATTTTCCCATCGTCTTCTGCAGCAATGACTGGAACAAGGGTTTTCGTATGGAAACCGATTGGGAGAGATAGTTCGACGAATAGCCTGTCGGAGGAAAAGAAAATCTCGGGAAGCTCACTGATGCCGAGCTACAACAACGAAGATCCCAAGGGTTGTGTTATAATGTGACGTGAAATACCACCCTGGTCACCGATGTAAAATCGGCAGCCACAGATACTGCTCCTCACCGACGAAGAGGCTGATGAGCTGGAAACCACGCCATTTCCAAAAGCAGATTGAGACGACCCACAGGAAAGGGATACCCAACCTCTGGAGTTATCCCTAATTCCATTTCGGGGTTTACAACCGGTGGTACTATGAAAGTAAAGGGCCTGGTTGGAAATAGAGATGTGGTAGTCTTGATTGAGAGTGGGGCTTCCCACAACTTCATCTCCAACCCACTAGTTGAAGAATTCCAGTTAATCGTAGATCGATCACGTGGATTTGGAGTACAGGTTGAGAATGGTCACTGCATCAGAGGGGAAGGGATCTATTGGCAGATAAGATTAAGTTTGCTAGGTATCACGGTGGTTCAAGATTTCCACCTGTTTGACCTTAGAGAGTAGATATAGTCCTGAGGGTAGCATGGCTAGAAACCTTGTGGGAGATTTCGGCAAATTTCTGTGATCTGACCATGCATTTCAGAGTGGAAGGGCGTTAGATTATCTTGAAAGGGGATCCAACCCTCTCGTGTTCTCTAGTCTCCTTCAAATCTATCTTTAGAGTTATTCCTAAGGCTGACTTTAGTTGTATGGTTGAATATCTAGTTTTGGAAGCCAGTCAGATTCAACATCATGAAGATTATCAACCATCAATAGACTCTCTCCTACAGAAATTTTCACGTCTTCGATTAGCCTTTAGGACTATCGGTTGCTCGCTCTCATAATCATGCCATTAGGTTGATAGAAGGAACACATCCCCCACACAGCAGGCCATATCAGTATCCACATTCATAGAAAGAAGAGATTGAAAAAATCATTAAGGAGTTGCTGAATTTAGGAATTATCTGACTAAGTAAAAGCCCTTTTTCTAGCCCGGTGTTGCTGGTCAAAAAGAAGGATGGTGGATGGAAGTTTTGTGTAGATTATCGGGCATTAAACAAGGTGACCATACCTGACAAGTTCCCAATCCCTACAATAGATGAATTGCTAGAAGAATTGGGAGGAGCTTCCATCTTCTCAAAACTAGACCTTAAATCTGGTTACTATCAAATTCGAATCAAGGAAGAGAACATAGCAAAGACAGCCTTCTGAACTCATGAGGGGCACTACGAATTCTTGGTTATGCCTTTTGGTTTAACCAATGAATTAGCCACATTTCAGGCGCTCATGAATGAGGTATTTCGATCACATCTACATAAGTTTGTCCTTGTCTTCTTCGATGACATTTTAGTTTATAGCAGAAATCTTATGCACCTAGAGCATATTACCATTGTCCTGCAATTACTCGAGCAAAACCAGTTGATTGCCAACAAGAAGAAGTGCTCATTTGCACAACCTTCTTTGGAGTACTTAGGACGCATCATTTCTGAAAAAGGGGTAGCAGCTGATACTGCCAAGATAGACTGTATGCTGTCCTAGCCCTTTCCTAAAGATGCCAAGGCTCTTCGAGGTTTTTTGGGTCTTATTGGTTATTACAGAAGGTTCATAAAAAAATATGGGTTTATTGCTGCTCCCTTAACCAAATTACTTAAGAAGGATGGATTCATATGGTCTAGGAAAGCTTAGGAGGCGTTTGAGACATTGAAACAAGCCATGACAACTGTTCTTGTCTTGGCCATACCTGATTTTTCCAAACCCTTTGTGTTAGAAACAGATGCATCAAGCAAAGGAATTGGGGCTGTCTTCATGCAAGAGGGCAGACCAGTTGCTTTCTTCAGTAAATCTCTCTCCCTTAGATCACAATCTAAATTTGTTTATGAAAGGGAACTTATGGCCATAGTCCTTGCCGTACATAAGTGGCGACATTACCTCATGGGACTACGTTTCATCGTTCATACTGACCAGAAAAGCCTCAAATTATAATGGAACAACATATGCTTAATGAAGATCAACAGAAGTGGTTAACTAAGCTCATTGGGTATTACTTAGTCATTCAGTACAAGCCGGATTTTGAGAATAGAGTGACTGATACTTTGTCTAGGCATCAGGAGTCTCACACCCTCGACTATAAGAACAGTAATACAAAAGATGAGGAACCAACAGATCCTTATTCCCGGCACATAGAGGAGGGTGACATACTATTACAACACCCTGCTCTATGAGTTTTTTAATGTGCTGATTTGGATCCCTTAACAGATGAAATGCAAGAATATCCTTAGATTTGTAGAATTATTTAGGACCTTCTGGTGAATCAAGATAGTCACACTGGTTACACACTCAAACATGGTCTCTTAATATTTCAGGTAAGACTAGTTATCCCAAAGTCTTCACCTCGTATCACAGCCTTCTTACAAGAATTCCATTCCACATTAGGAGGGGGGCATTTAGGGTTCACATGCACTTATAAACGCATATCCAAGGTGCTTCATTGGGAAGGGATGCAGAAATTGATCTCTACTTACGACATTTGCGAAAGAAACAAGTATGCCACTTCTAAACCAGCAGGTCCTCTTCAGCCTTTCCCCATTCCTAAGATGGTCTGGAGTGAATTATCCATGGATTGCATTAGCGGCCTGCCAAAGGCACACGGATTTGACTTGATCGTCTCACCAAATTCAGCCATTTCATCCTCCTTAGTCACCCTTACGCAGTTAGGGATGTGGCACACATTTTTATCAAAGAAATTGTCAGACTGCATGGTTATCCCCAGTCCATAGTATTGGATAGAGATCGGGTCTTCATCAGCCATTTTTGGTTGGAACTGTTTAAGCTAGCAGGAACATCGCTCAAGATGAGTTTGGCCTATCATCTTCAAACTGATGGGCAGACCGACGTGGTAAATAGATGTTTGGAAATATATTTACGATGTTTCATTGGCAATAAACCAAAATCCTGGCCCAAATGGATATGCTGGGCAGAATACCGGTATAATACTACTTACCTGAGTTTTGTTGGAATGACACCCTTCAAAGCTTTATATGGAAGAGACCTGGCCATTTTACTAATCTTTACTGGTGGGGAATCCATGGTGGAGGAAGTTAACCAACATGTGGCTACATGCGTTTCTGTTTTGGCAGAACTGAAACAAAATTTGGAGGCAGCCCAAACTACAATGAAAAGGCAGGCAGATTTACACCGCGTCCTCTCACTTTACAACCAGGAGATTACGTTTACTTGAAACTTCAACCTTAGCGCCTCAAATCATTGTCAACACAACTCAATGAGAAGTTACATCCCCACTATTATTGGCCATATGCTATACTAGAAAAGATTGGACAAGTAGCTTATGAATTAGAGCTACCGCAACATGCTAAGCTGCATCTAGTCTTCCATGTCTCCCAGCTCAAACCTGCTACTGCACCGACATTGACACCCCAACCAATACCACATGCCCTATCTAAAGATCTAGAGCTTAAAGTATACTCGACACACTTCAAAAATATTAGACAGTCTCCTACTGGACAAGTAGAGGTCCTCATACAATGCAAGATCTTCCTGAACATGACAACACCTGGGAACAAATGGATGTAAGTAAGATGTAATTCCCTGCCGTCCACCTTGAGGACAAGGTAGCAGTTTTGGAGGGGGTATTGTTACATCAATTGAGCCAAAGGAAGGTAGATTTGGTAAGTTCTATACAAGAAGAAGCAGGAACAATTAGTATACTGGTTTAATAACAAAAAGGAGAGGCTTCTGACAAAAAAATAACAAAAAAGAGGACAGACAGAATTCGGTTATTGTCAGGAGGAAGAACATTTGGCAGAGGGAGGATAAAAGGAAGGAGTGGAAATTAGTGGGGGGAGCCAAGAATTGGGGAAAAGAAAGAAGAATAGTGGGAGGATCTAGCTCCTCGAAAGCTAGAGTTGTATTCTGGAACATCTGTTAACAAAACCAGTACATGTGCACTTCGTATAGCTGAATCTGTCAGTTTGCTTAATTGTAGTTGGAAATCTGTAATTGATTCTTTCATTGGAATTTCATTACCATTGGTTTGAATTAGTCGATTCTATCACATACACATCGTAAGTAGGGTTAGAAGATAAAATCAAGAGACAGTTGGGAAGATATGGAGGGAGTCATGCAAGAAATTCCCAGCTTAGAGGGAATATTTATAAGAGCAGACTTAAATGATCATGTAGGAAAAGAAAAGGAAGAGTATGATAGTGTATATGGAGGATATGATATCGGACAACAAAATGAGATGGGAAAGCTATCATTGATTTTGCTTTGGCATATAATCTAGCCTGGCAAACACATTCTTTAAGAAGAGGGATAAACACTTAATAACCTTTAAAAGTGGATTCTATAAAAGCCAAATAAACTTTTTTATACTTAGGAATACCAAAATATTAATGTGTAAGGATTGTAAGGTGATACCCGGTGAGATTTTAACCTCATAACTTAGGTTGATGGTTATGGATATTTACATTAAAAGATAGAAGAAAGGAAATGAACTTAATAGGTGCCCAAAAGCTAAGTGGTGAAACTTAAAAGGAGAGAATAACATTACTCACAGGCTAGTTGATGTTGGAAGGAAACTGGAATAATGAAACAGAAGTAAACACCATGTGGATTAATATGGCCGAGTTCATTAAGAAAGTGACAAAAGATGTCCTAGGAGCATCTAAAGGTAAAAAACACTCAGTAAAGGAAACTTGGTGGAATGAAAAAGTGCAAAAAAGTTATTGAAGAAAAACGGATGTGTTTTAAAGTATGCTAGAGGATTAAAGATAATGAAAACTTTGAGCAATATAAGAATGCTAAAAAGGTTGCTAAGAGAATAGTAAGTGAAGCTAAACTAAGGCATATGATAATATCTATAATAGATTAGGATCAAGAGAAGGTGAGAAAGATGTGTTAAACTTGCAAAAATAAGAGAATAGAAGTGTAAGGACTTACACTACGTTAAGTGCATTAGAAGTGATGACCAAAGGGTACTAGTCAAAGATAGCGAGATCAAACAAAGGTGGAACAATTACTTTAAAAAATTGCTAAATAACAATTATTCTGAGAATATAGGGATTGAAAGTACTGTGAACCCAAATAACATTGGACATTATAAATATGATCGTAGGATTAGAATACCTGAAGTGGAAGAGGCTTTGAAAAAGATGAAATCAAGAAAGGCCTTGGAGCCTGATGGTATACCAATAAAGGTTTGGAAGCATATGGGAGATACTAGAATAGTTTGGTTGACAAAGTTGTTTAACAAGATTGTAAAATCAAAGAAAATGCCAGATGAATGGAGGAAGAGCTCTATTTTACCAATTTATAATAATAAAGGAGACATACAGAGTTGCACTAATTATTGGGGCATCAAACTTACGAGCCTCATTTTCAGACCTTTTAAAAGAGTGATTGAGAAGAGGCTATGGCATGAGACAAATGTATTGGAGAACCAATTTGGTTTCATGCCTAACAGGTCTACCATGAAAGCTATTTTTGTATTTAGACAATTGATAGAGAAATATCGGGAGAGGAGGTAGGACCTCCATATGGTCTTTATTGACTTAGAAAAAGCTTATGATAGGGTCCGTAAAGAGTTAATATGGTGAGTGTTAGGCGAGAAAAGGGTTTCACGGGGGTGTATATGCATAATTAAAGATATGTATGTGGGTGCAGTAACAAATGTTAGGACCACTAATGGAGAGACTGGTGATTTTCCTATCACTGTAGGATTATACCAAGGATCGGCACTGAGCCTGTAGCTTTTCACATTGGTTATAGATGAGTTAACAAAACATTTGCACAAGGAGGTTCCATGGTGCCTGTTATTTGCATATGATATAGTTTTAATTGATGAGACACGGGAGGGCGTAAACACAAAGTTAGAGTTATGGAGAAAAGCATTAAAATCTAGAGGATTTAAAATCAGCTGAACTAAGATAGAGTATATAGAATGCAATATTAGCAAGGGGAGAAGTAGGAGAGTAGCACCAGTAAAGATTGATAACCAAGTCCCCCTAAAAGACCACTTTCGTTACTTAGGATCGATAATTCACAAGAGTATAGAGATTGAGAGGGAGGTTACCTAGAGAATCCAAGCTAGTTACAACAAATGGAAATGCACCTCTGGAGTTTTGTGTGATCAGCCAGTGCCACTCTAACTAAAAGGAAAATTCTATAGGATAGCTATAAGGCCAGCCATCTTCTATAGATTAGAGTATTCGACAGTTAAGGAACATCATGTACATATGATGAACATAGCTGAAATGAGGATGTTGAGATGGATGAATGGCTAGACAAGAAAGGTTAGGATTACGAATGAATATATTAGAGGAAACTTAGGAGTAGCACTGATAGGTAATAAGATGAGGGAGATTAGACTTACATGGTTTGGATATGTCCAATGGAGACTGAAAACAGCATTGGTTAGAAGTGAGGCAATGCAAGTTGAAGGTTCTAAAAGGGCAAGGGGAAGGCCCAAAAAAATGTGGATAGAAGTGTTGAAAAAAGATTTAAAAACTTTGGGACTAAATGAAGCCATGATGCTTAATAGAGGGGAATGGAGGATCAGGATTACTACTAATTTAACAACAAAGGAATATGATCTGCCCTCCCTAGAAGCCTAGCATAACAGGAACTGAGAATTTCCCAAAATTCTAACTCTGACCCTCTTATCCTTACTGTGCTTGCAAAGGAGTTGCATACATGAAGTCTGCCTTTTGACTATCTCCTGGACAAAGCAGTTTCTCAGGGGCTTAACCTTCACAGGAATCAACCACATAGAACTCCTGAACAACTAGAGGGAAGATCATGGGGTATAGAGTCTGCCTAAGCAGCCTATCACATACCAATCATCCTGAGATACTGAATCTTCTGGTAAATATCCTATTAAGCTAGCTTTATTGTAGAGAGGATACTCATTACCAGATGACCACTTTGCCCATGGAGGGAATCAATCTCATTCTTCAATCACAAAAGGAATTTGCTATCTAGCTCAGTTTCTTCTGCTTCAATCTCCTAATACTTGAAATCCTAGCTGAGGTCTGCACACAACCAATCTAACTACGACAAAAACTTCCTTCTCTTTACGTTATCATTCCAAAGTAATGTCTCCACAATCTTTCTAATTGAGAAGTAATCAATACTGAGCATCAGAAAAGAGATAGATGATATGTTGGAGCATTTAGACATAACTTGATGAAACTGATCCTCCATGATATAAAAGGGACTTGTAAATCAACTATTTCCTGTCAAATCTAACCACAACTGGGTTTGGAAAAGTGTTGGCAGCTTCCAAGGGAGCCCAAGAGATGAAAAGGACAGCTAGCTCTATTCAAGTAATTGTCCATGCATTTCTAGAGACCTCATCCCTGCACATCAGAATCTCCATGACTTGGACTCTGGGCATGTTGATCCTTTTGGGTACAGATACCTCGTAACACTTGGGCACTGTTTAAGATTGCTGGCATGCTCCTCAAAATCCCCAGAAAATATCCATGCTAGAGATTGAGAAATCTAAAGCTAAGAATGTTCCACTTGTCAAACAAATACTTCCTGATGTGCAATCCACTATTCTATTTAATACCTCAGCAATCACCATTCTAAGAGAAGGCGATAGAGGATCTCCCTGCTGCAATCCTTGGGATACTTGCAAAAAATTGCAATGGCAGCCGTTATGAACCAGGCTAGAACATACATGACCGGATCCAGTTAGAGCCCATCTGCATGGGCATAATTTAATACCAGGGACTCCTAATTGCCAGGGTCACAGGCTTTTTCAATATAGCACGGCCACTGGCAGAAAAGGCCCTCTCTTTCCTTCGAAATCTGGAGCTGATGCATTTATGTGCAGCGTGAGCAATCTAGGGTCTGACAAACTTCAACAAAAGCATGTTGAGTGTGAGAGATAATGAGCCTGAAACTTTCCCCAACCTTTGAGCTGACACTCTGGGATGAACTTGTACAAGCTGCACAGTAGGCTTATGGCTCTACACGGTCAAATCCACCCTCCTTGGAATTGATGCATTGAATGAGATTCTTACCTTTCTGCCAAATGATAATATGTAGTGGGACACAGTAAAATCTCCATGACATCCTTCTTGTTGAAGTCCTAAAAATGATGACAAAAACCTGTATAAACATGGCTGGGCCCATAGCTCTAGCCTCTAGCGTTATCACTTAGTCTTCTACCTCAGAGGATGCACTAATGTCATCATGAAAAGCGTTGAAGTCCAATCCATCAGCCATATTAGCTGAATAAGTTATGATGCTTGTTGTGGACAGAGGTGCAGTTGCTTTTGCTTCCTCACTTTCTTGAGATGGAATTTTGTAGGCTACTTTGATTTTCTCTCTCTTTTATTCAAGGGGAATTTGCACCTTCACTTTTTCTTGATCATCCAAATGATTCTATTGTTACTTTCTCTTCTTCTTTGCATGACATGCTTTCATCATTATTGCCCTTTTGTAGCTTGACTTTTCACTCTATAATGGAGATGGAACTAACCCGCTCTTTTTTCTTTTGTGAAGAGGGATACATTTGCTTCTGCTAGTCTCTGCCAATTTTCAAAAACTTGTAACCAACTCTGGAGTTAGTAAACTCAGTTTGGTTTCTGTTATGTGCTAATGAGTATAGGATGCAAATTTCTTAAGAGTTTATGCAGAACCAGTTTTTGGCATGTCCCGCGCCTTCATTTTTTAATGTCGGAGTCACCTGATTGAAATTAGAAAGAATGCTTTTGAATTAACTCTATTTTTTAAGCACGTCTTCACTGAACAATGAAGTCTTTCATTTTCATTTGTAGTATAATGGTCGATTCTGACCAGGTAGCCAAATTTTTATAGAACCTGCTGGTTACTCTGTGAAATCTATCGATAACTGTGCTGATTCTCGTACTTCTGCTGCTGCTTTTCCTTCTGATTCATTTGTGCATTTTGAGATTATAATCTGTTTAATTTTTGTGAGGACGAAAGCATTCTTTTGCATATCCAGTTGTAAAGAGCTGCCATTCATTTGCTACTCCATTAGGCACTCTTCAAGGCTCAGGTAGTATGCTTTTCTGTACAGGTCCAGGGAATCTATGAATCTTTTCCTGGAGCAGCACAGAGGATTCACTTCGTTTATGGGGTTCATATCCCTAGCATTCCTGCATTGAGGAAGTGGGCTCCACCTGTCTTCTTTTTTAATTTTGTGTGTGTGTGTGTGGAAATAACAGCTTGGCTTCACCTTTGCCTTTTTTGTCTTATCTGTATTTGGCCATGAATTCATGGTTGTAGGGTGTTATTAACTCATTTTACTTTTCTCCAACTTTCAGGGAGTATGCCGAACTTTTGGTGGGTTGTGGTATGGTAGGGGAGGCACTTAAGATTTTTGAGGATTTGGAGTTATGGGATAATTTAATTTATTGCTATCGGTATAAGAGATTTACCATCAAAGTCAATGAATTCTTTCAGTGTAACTTAACTGATGAGTTGTACTCTTACATCATGAAGTTGTGATTGTTTGGCAGCCTATTAGGGAAGAAAGCAGCAGCTGTTGACCTCATCAAGGCACGATTATGTGAAACACCCAATGATCCTAGGTTATGGTAATAGACTGTCCTGAATTTGATTTTGCCCCTTTCACCTAAAATGACTCTCATTTGTATCTTATGATATATAATTTTACATCTCAAAAACAGGAGTTCTTTTCATGAACGTTAGACCTGAACTTCATGCTGCAATGTTGGGTAGTTGTAGACTCTGGATGAAAGGAGTAAATTATATGTACGAAGTGGGAAATTTTAGATCTGTGCAGTCCCAAACATTAAAGCATTGTGCATCCTGCATATTGCTAGCCTTCAAGAATTGATAGTATCATAAAGTCCTTGGGTCTTCCTGTCTGAGCATAAAATATGCATATCAGCTGATATGCCAGTGCGCAGTAAGATGTAAATGGTGAACTGCAGTTGCTCAAGTATCATAAAGTTTCAACTAAAAGTGACCTTCTCCTCATGTCATTTTCTTTGGAAGCAACCAAGCGTTTATCTATTTTGATATATAAACATGAATTTCTCAATTGCTGCATTGATAATAATCTTTTGTTATCTTCGCATATACTTGAATCATATTGCAACTTCTCTGTTTCTAGGTGTTCTTTGGGTGATGTTACAAACGATGATACTTTCTATGAGAATGCATTGGAAGTTTCAGACAAGAAATCTTCTCGAGCTAAGGTGATTCCTAGTCTTTAGACTCAACCTTATTTTACATCTATTTTACTTTTCTTACTAGCTTTGCTTAATGACAGAGGTCTTTGGCTCGTAGTGCATACAACAGGGGGGACTATGAGAAATCTAAAATCCTCTGGTACATTTTAAGCTTGAGCTTGCCACTTTTTTTGTCAACTCTTTTGTTTGTTCTCTAACTATATCTGATGGCGGCTTTCTAAAGTTCACTAGTGTTTAAAGGTCTTGTCTTGATAAATATTACTCCAGGGAATCTGCGATGGCTGTTAATTCTTTATATCCTGATGGTTGGTTCGCACTTGGTGCTGCTGCACTGAAGGTAGCTATTAGTGTTCTCTTTGACACTGGTTCTTGACTGCTTGGATTTGGGATAATCGTTATTGTGGGATGGCTTTGACTTTATATGCACGAGGCAACTTGAAAGTTGAAATGTAGTTTTTCCCAGTTTGCTGCTTGTATTATTTGCAGTTCATTGATCGCAACATGGATGTGTATTTTTTCAAACACTTAGATGGAACCCATAGAAACATCTCAATTGTCTTCTCATTAATGGAATTAGGGACGATGCACGTTTTACTCTGTTGCCCAAAAGAAACGTATTTTGCTTTGTCAAAAGCTAATTGCACTCTCGTGGAAATAATTGTCTGCTGTGTTAGTATTTTCTATCTATGATATGTCTGAAGTATTTATCTACACTGCTGTTGCACCTTTTACTCGGACTACTTGTTTTGGCTCAAATTTTTTTTAAAATTTCCAAATATTCATTTCCAATGTATGGTCATACAAAATTTTGATGGATAAAACCTAGTTGGTATTCTGAAACTACTTGGCGACAAGAGAAAGTTCCATTATAATTGATTTGATATGCTGGATGCAGGCTAGAGACATTGAGAAGGCGTTAGATGGATTTACTCGAGCTGTACAACTTGATCCGGACAATGGAGAGGCTTGGAATAACATTGCTTGCTTGTATGTTCTAGACTTTTGATTTCAGTTTATTTATTTGTTTTTATTTTTGGTATTGCCAATTTTGTTTTGCGTGGTATATTTATTTATTTGTCTTGTATATGCATGTATGTGTTTTGTAGTTTCCGTTGCTAAATTCAGCTGGATAATCTACTGTTGATCTATTACTTACATGGTCCATTCTGCAGAAGCATAAATAGTTAAATACACATTTGACTCGATCTTGATTCCTTCAATCACTCTGTTGTCCATTACTACTTTTTATCTGTATTTGAGTTTTACCCTACCAAACTCACTATTAATCACATGAACCTGTTGACTTACCAAGTGTTCATTTGATTGAAACCATGTGAACTGCTTTTGTTCCCGATTATCTTTTAGTCTTTCCTGCTTTTCTCTAAACCAGGCAAATCATTGTGATTTGGCCATTGTAAAGATTTGTTAACAAGTAGGAATTGCGTAACTATGGAGGTCAATATTCAGTTGTTTTAGGTATACTTACACATCTTAGGTTGTAGTGAAGAAAAAAGGCCGCAAGCTCCTTTGGCTTCTGCAATTTTCAGTTTTGTTGGGTCTGGGTACTTTGTACTTTGGGCACTATAGGAAGCAAATATCCTAGGACGTGGGAAGGGTGGGTTAGAAGAGAGGTTGAGGTTTTCTTTTGGTTTCTTCTGCAAGAAAGGGACTATGCCATGATGTTCTGTGGTTGCTTCTGATTAGATTCTTCTGTAAATTTTTATAGCTTCATGTCCCGTCTGTTAGTAATGTTCCGAGAGCAAGTTTGCAATATGATCATTTGACTTATATGGTTGAATGTATATACACTTAACTAGTCCCCATTTCCAATTATGAAATGTGGCTAAGTGATGCCATCCACATTTGACAAAGCACCCAAGTGGCTGCTAGGGTTGTTTGGTGGGTTTTTCATCTCTCCTTGAACATTCCAGCTTGAAGGCTATTGCAGCGGAATCCCGGATGGCTGTCCTATCTTCAACCTTTTTCTTGGCAGTATGTTAGAGGTTTGGTATTTATCGGCTTATACAGTTGCATATATGAAATCTTATCCAAGTATTTGAGATTTTTTATCAATCCTTTCTTGTTGTTTGTGGTGTATCAAGATTCCTTAAATAGTGTAACTGATCAGATATTGGCCATCTAGATCTACTTTATTTTGGGTTTCCTTGCTCATGGAAATGATGACTGCTAGGTTTATTACTGGATCTGATTATCTCCCATCATTTCATGGGATTTACTATTTGTCATTCATATCAGTTGGTTATTATGGTTTATGTGAAGATCTGCTTATTTTCTATATTGGAAGAACAATTCTGGTGCACTGGATGAGCATATTTTATTCTTTTGTTGTTTCTGGTTGGAGTCTGTAGACTGTTGTGCATGAGTTCATATTGTGCTGTCAGTAGTTGATGCTGATCTTGTGGGAGACTTGGAAGTCTTTGCCAAGAATCAGGGGAATCCTGTTCTGATCGTTATAATTGATTTGGTAATGGGGATCACCAACATAATTCTTATGGAGGTTTAGTGGATCAATCACACTTCCAGATAGATGTATTGTTTCTTTTATCTATTTAATGAACTTCCCAAATTGTTCATTTGACTGGAGAGAAATAATAATTGCATTGAATTTTGCAGGCATATGATCAATAAAAAGAGCAAGGAAGCTTTCATTGCCTTCAAGGAAGCACTAAAATTCAGGTTCTCTTTTCCAACATTTTTCATGCTCTTTATTATATTTCTGCAGAATTAAATGGTAAACTGGGTTTTTTTTTTCAAAGTTTCATTTAAGTTTTAATAATCTTTAAAAAGAAAGTAAAGGGATTAACTAATACTGCTTAACAGGCGGACCAGCTGGCAAATGTGGGAAAATTACAGCCAAGTCGCTGTGGACATTGACAATTTTAGCCAGGTAACATCTATATTTGATGTTTGTGCTCTACCTTCTTATATTCGACATTGTCATAGGCATTTAGCCCATGAGCTTTGAGTAATGGTTCTTTGATGCCATCTCTCTTTGAAACTTCAGCATGCATTAAGTGGAACTGTGGAAGATATGTCTAATGGATTTTGACGGGTTTTCTGATGTGGATGCATACTCAAAATAGACAATCTGTAACACCTTAACTCTGTAACACCTTAACAGTGTTCAAGGAGGAAGGTTGAAGACCCTTACACATGGTTAATGATCTGTCCCATAGTAAGACCTATCTCTATTGGTACTGGATCGCTAATGAGCTGTCACATATGAGGGCCTATCTTTACTAGTACTGGACTTTCTGATTAGTTCATGGTCAAACAAGTACATTCACCTGCTCTGAGATTGCAAAATTCATTAAGAACCACTAAGATAGATGGTGGTCCCTGGATTAGTGTTTCTGTGTAGATCTGGTCATCTGTTAAATGAATGGACTCTTACCAGAATTCTACCTGGTCATCTATTCTCTTAATTTTCAGTTCCTCTTATTGGGTAGCTTCAAAGTGTTTGAGCTTTCTTAGCTTCTCTAAGGCATTACTGTCTCTTGGGATTTGCATTGGGTTATTGTCCAAAATGGAGATAAAGCTTGTTTTCTCTATGTCTCCAATATAAGCCTCAAGCAGTACACAGAAACACAGTGGCACTGGGTTTTAAGCTACAACAGTGTAGTAGAAGTAAGAAGAAACGTCATGGGAACTCATGGGCATGAATCCCTCCTCATGACGAACAAGTAAACTATATGTTGGTTTTTTATCTTCATGAACATGTAAGTTTTATGTTCTCAAAACTAGTTTTTACTTTCCCAACCACCATTTTTTGAGAACCCAAAAAGTCCAGTATCCCCTCTTTTGTATCTCTTCTACTCTTTTCCCTAGTAGACTTCTTGCCCCAATTGTCCATTGATATATTTGATATATGTTGTTTGAAGGGAGACTTTTTCCTGAAAACATGGCGTGCTGTCAGTTTCTGCAAGCATATTCCATTTCAACTGTCAATTTCAGTGGCTTTCACTTGGAGCTTATTGGCTTCCTAACTGGGCACTACGAACATGAGCACACATCCTTATCTCCTTAGCAGTCTTAACTGGTCAACCTTTTCATTCTCTAGTAACTGGAATGCCTGAGGAATGGTAAGCTGTTGGATAATCCACTTGCTGGAACTATATTCTTATTTGAGCTGCTCCCATCAAATTTGCTAAAATGGAGTAAAATGATATCATGGTTTGGTGGAGCAATGATGCCTAGTGAATAGTTAAATCAGTAGGGATGGTTCTTCAGTTAGTTCGGCTTAAAGAAAAGAGAAAAGCTGTGTGCTATGCATACTATTTTTTCACATCTTGAGATTTGAAGTTAGCAATTTTTTGAAGACAAGTGCCTGAATGGTGCACAATCAGATGTGCCCCACGGGCAGCTATGTACCAACATAGCAGACCACGTGTATAGCTGCTTAATGAGCCGCCGGACGACTGGCTCACAGAGTTGCTCAGCAAAGCCACGGGGTATGTATTGTGTCCTCGTAGCCCTGCTTGCGGGTGAGGCACTACTGTTTGCTCCTTTTTGGATTTCATTAATAGTCGCATTTCCTTTAGAAATGATGTGTATGCTGGGGTAGGGGTAAACATTAACAAAACTCAGTGATAATACTGAGATGGACGCACAGGACGATTTCACATTTTCCTGACCTACCAGTATTATGCTTATGTAGTGCTTTAGCATGTCATATTTTTATCTTTGAATTTGGGGAAGAAATAAAACCTTGTCTATGAATGATACATATAGTGGAGTAAGGAGCATAAAGTAATTATTCTGAGTAATTATGTTTTAAAATGGAAGCATTATGCAGATCTAAAGATGACATCAAGATTCCTGATAACGATAGATGCCCTTTTTCTGTTGCAGGCACTAGAAGCTACTAAAGTGGTATTAGATATGACTAACTATAAAAGAATAGATGCCACATTATTGGAGAGGGTAATGGTAGAAATAGAAGCAAGATATTCCATGCCTCCCCTTTTATCCTCCAATTCCACTGAAGATCGTAATTGTACAATGCAAAATTGTCCAGTAGATTCTGGTGGCGATTCTATCCCTGACTCAATACATTCAGAAACTGAGTTGGCAAGATCTCGGGAAACTGAGCATTTGATGTCTTTGCTTGGAGAAGTTCTACGGAAGGTATGCAAATGTTTGTGGACTATTCTCCCACTTGTTTTTCTTACGGTGGTCTGGATCTAGGTCTTTCTGCAGCAGAATCGATTGCTGTTATTCAGTTTGTTTACCGATAATGACTTCTGTTGGTTGGACGTGCTTTGTGGCATTTTTTCATCTTTCAATAATGATTTTTTTGTATGGATGAAACTTGCAATTTCTTTTATAGATTATCCTTAAACTTATGTTCCTTATCATTTATTATTCTTCTTCCTTCTGTTTTTCACATTGTAGATTGTTCGTCATAGTGGTGGAGAAGATATATGGGGTTTGTATGCAAGGTGGCATAGAATCAAAGGGGATCTCATAATGTGTTCTGAAGCACTTTTGAAGCAAGTTAGATCATACCAGGTATCACCATTTTATTATGATCTCCCAATCTTGTTATATGTGATAGTTTCATTTCGTTTTATAAAACTTAAATATTCCTTATTGGATATATTTAACTCTTGACCACTACAATGATATTAGAAAGAAGTATGTTATATTTTGTGGATGAGTGAAGAGAAGTTGGAGTTTCCAGTGGATTATGTAGTCTAGCCTATTTCAAGAAGCAGCATACTGCTAAAGATCTGGACTTGCTGCTACTAGTAATTTCTGCTTACAGTTCAACTGGTACTCAAACATGTTACAAGTTAACGTACTCCTATGAGCAAATGCATAATGTTATCATGCCTGCTGGTGGCATCTTATTGGAATGGACAGCTGGACATTGTCCAAATGTAATTTGTGTTTACCCTATGGTAGCAACATTCATATACGTCTGGATCTCTGTTACTGCATTTCTTCCATGTTCTTTTTTT
This sequence comes from Warburgia ugandensis, assembly GCA_035236585.1. Classification (NCBI taxonomy): domain Eukaryota; kingdom Viridiplantae; phylum Streptophyta; class Magnoliopsida; order Canellales; family Canellaceae; genus Warburgia; species Warburgia ugandensis. Next base: position 36,283,418 of record CP141139.1, read on the forward strand.
TCCAGGTCCCTTTGTGAACTCTGTTAAATTGAAGCTCTAGAAGTTCTGTTTTTGCCAATGGTGGATGATGGTTAGATATGTTATCAATACATTGGTTCTTCTTAGCACTTACCTCTTGGGGCAAGCTTTAGAAAAATGGGCCCTTCAAAATAAGAGCACATGAACCAAACCCATCCAAATAAATGAAAGATAGAAATGCCATAAAAAGAAGAGAATTGGAGTCAAAAGGGTTTTCAAGATCATTTTAAATTTCTTTCTGAATCTATCTGCTTGAAAACATTCTAATGAAAGCATACACTTGGGTACTCTGTAATAGTATCATTGTGGAAGTGTTTCTGGATGGAAATTATAGATGGAAGCATATCTCCATTGGTTGTATCCCTTGCCTGGGCACCTGCAGAAACATGATTTCTGGATGATACATTTCATTAGTGATTTATTGAGATACCACAAAGATGGCAGACATGTTAGGCAGGTTTGTCTTGGAAGGGAGCTTGTTGAGCAAATGTTGCCCTTTCCAATTTTTTCCAATGTCTCTGCAGACACAAGCATTGATCTTTTATAGTTTTTTCTTCTCTCTAGTTAATTGAATCTTCTTATTATCAAAATTCAAAAATGTTAAAATAGGCAAATAAAAGAATGAAAATGTATGTGATCGCTTGCACATTACATGATTATATGCTTGAACATGGACTGTTTCATTGTAATAGACAACCAGTTATGATTCTTAATATGGGCCACTGGAATTTCACCCTGCATGGGTATGCGTATAATGTCTATTTGATAAATTGACAATAGCTGACTTTCTAAGATGTGTTTGTGTAAGATTCAATTCGTGTGACTTCTTATTGCAAGGTTGTTTATGATTTCGTGGTTTGAGTTTCACTATCAATAAAATTCTTACAGTGCATTCTGAAGTTTCTTTAGCTTCAAATATCTGGATATGTACATTGCCTTAATAAGCATTTTTATTGCAAGGTTGTTTACGATTTCATGGTTTGTGTTTAACAATCAATTAGATTCTTGTACTTGTTTCTCTTCATAAAACTTGGCATGGCTCCCAAATAAAGTATAGTTCAACCTCGATGACCAAAGTTGTTTAGGTTGTGGATGCACTATAAGTTGTGGCTATCTTTCTTTTCCTTCCCTTGAGCTTCCTGATATTTATTGTTCTTAAAATCTTACTAATACTGAGCTTAGTATTTATTTGAATTACTTTTATAAATTTAATGAATTTTCTTTTTCACATATAATATTTTACTTTTGTTCTTTAAAATTTCTTTTTATTTGAATGATCATTACCGTTATAAGGAAAAGGTGGTGGTCTGGATATTTCAAATGTGGCGAGTCTCTCTGTAGCATAATTTCTCCATGAGGAATGCTAAACAGACACTCTTAGATGGAGCGTCCAAAGTATACCACTTTTGAAGCCCACCTTCGCATGGTCTGGCTTGCTCATCTGATTGCTCCAGCTGTGGATGTTTTGTGGATTAGAAAGCACGTGGATTGAATGATTTTAGCATCTAAAAAATTATACGTAAATACAGACAGCTTAGAAACTTCAATGAAACAATGCTATAAATTCCAGGACCCTGTCAGAGCCAATTTACATGCACTTTGATCTACAAAACATCCATAGCTGGAGCAATCAGATTAGAAAGTCAGATCAATCAAAGGTGGGCTCCACTAGAAGTGGTATGCTTGGATCTTCCATTTAGCGTTCCTCTTTCTTTAGATCTGTGAATTTGAAGCACTCTTTCTTTATTTCCTTGAAGTTGAAGCAGTATTCTGTGTTGCAGGAGTCTTTATTAGACTGCTAACGCTCTATACTTTTTTCAGGGATCTGATTTGTGGCATAACCAGCAACGGTTTAAGAAATTTGCACATGCCTCTTTGCAACTCTGCAAGGTATATATGGAAATTGCTTCATCCACTGGTAGTCACCGAGAGCTCACTGCAGCAGAGATGCACCTTAGAAACACTGTCAAGCAGGTATGTTTTCGTCTCTCACACATGCTTATACATCACTTAATACTAATGCATCCGTGCGAGGATCATGTTCCCATGTTGTTAAGAATGACATATACACATTGTGTTCATATAAGGATCGATTTGCCCTTATCATTAAGAGTGATTTATATCGTACATAATTTCTTGAGGGGCTGCTTTGAATTTCAGGCTGAGAGATTCTCTAATACAGAGGAACTCAGAAACCTTCAAGAATGCCTTGATGAGGTCAAGAAACGACTTCAAGTTGCAGCTGCAAAAGATGCCTAGTTGTAAATAAGTTCTTCAATGTGTTATTATTTCCTGATGAGAAGGACAAGCACTCCTACAATGTGATCACTGTTTCCTCTTCGGTTCCATGAGGCAAAGAAACTGCTTAGAAATAAAAGAAAAATAGAGCAATTGTTTCTTTCAAAGTTCGTAATGTAGGGGCTGACATGAAACATTGAGAGCTCTTTTCTGCTTCTGATGTGGAGTGATATGATGCTAGTCTTCAGAGGTTGCCATGTTCTGTACCAGATCTGTGTCCGCATTAATGGAGCTTCCTGAACAAAAATGAAAACACTTAATGGTTTGGAGAGGGAAAATTCAAGTTGTTGAAGATCTGTGTAGAAGTCTGCAGTGTCAGAAATTTTGAAAGCTTTGTAATTGATTATTTTCTCAGAATCAAGTTATAAGTTGCAATCTTGCACTCATAAAAAGAAAAGTTTATATGTTGTAATTAAGAAAGGAAACAGGAAGGTATTATGAGATGTTTGTAGAATAGGTATTCCTTCCCATTGTAATGATTAATAAAAAAATGTTTTCACTGGTAAAAGGTGTATTGTTTTAGTTTACTGACAAAACTGGCATATTTAAGGGCTCATTTCAAATATAAAGTTGCTGTCAGTGTAAACTATGGTTCCTTTTTCAAGTAGTGAATATATTTTATATTTGGAAATTATTAGTCCATTTATGAACTGATGGTTGCATCCGTCAATGACAGGCCATCTTTCCAAATGTCTTTTGTTAATTTATATTATGTTTTTATTTCTCAGGAAAAAAAAAGAAATAGGTTACGCTTTTGCAAACCTACTTCTTATAGATCTGATGCATTCATCATGTTATGAATGACTTAGATAAGCTAAATATAACATTTGATGCCCATTAGTTGCTTTCAACCGGGTAAGAATCCAAGCCCAAAAGCATGGAAGAAGTCAAGTACTTGAGAGACTTCTTTTGGAAGATTTAAGTTGCTCATCTTGTTTGGCCTTTGGCGTAAAAATATCAGGTAATCCATTGGGAATTAGGGAATTAGGGTGATCCTAGCCACTTGTTTTGCATAGGGTATAAGTGGTCCGGTTCTGGTTTGGTTCCGTGGAAAACCATTATCTTATCATTAAGATTTTCCATTCTTGGTGCTGTACCATCTCAGAGTTTGGGTCATTGTCTGAAAATTGCTCTTATACTTTTGATTCCGGTTTGGTTTGGGTATTTAACGGTTCTAATATACAAAGGAGAAAGTGTAAAGGGCAAGTAATTAAGTTGTTGAAACGTTAGCTATGCATTATTTTTGTTTATTTAATTATTTATATATTAAGTACTTATGCATTTATTTTTAAACTACAATATAAGCAAGGAAGAATGTAATATAAGAAATGATATGAAAGTTAAAAACACATGTCATATTAATACCTATAGTATATACAAGCTAATTATGAACGAAATTCAAAATAGCAAGCAACCATGCTTGAGAAGATAGTGAGAGAGTTAAAAGGAAAATATTGAAAAGACTAACTTGTTTGTTCAAGACTTCAACTTTCTTGCCGAAGAATGTCAACTATGTTCTGCACAAGTAAAGAATTAGAGAAGAACCTGTAATTGTATAGTAAAATGAAACATTTGTTCATTATATTAGACTTAAAGAGGCTAAAAGGGAAGATGTTGAAAGGAGGAATTAAAGCATTGATATCTAATCTATTTCAAATATGTTATCAAGGTATCCCTATGAAAAGCAAATTACATAGAAGGAATTACATATCCGTTGTCTACAAGCACCAACAAAAGAATGAATTACATAGATTACTCTATTACAATAAAATAATATGCATTAAATAACCATTCTAGATATAGGAAAGATGATCAAATTTACAAGAAAAATATGTAAGAGATGATGTTCATTTAGAAAACAAAGAGAAAAAATAAGCAATCCATAATTCATCACATACCATTCCATCACCACGATGATCCATAATCCATGCCATAACCAGTCCACCACTATAATAAATCCATGTTCCAATTCCATAACCACCACCACAAGCAATCCATAATCGATTTAATAAGTCCACGACCACTGTCATAACCAATCCATAATCCATTCATAAATGAACTAGGAAATATTAAAGAGTATACCCAATTCATTGGTAAATTGATCTAGAACGAGATAGAAATTATTAGAATTTATGGACTTGTTTAGCTTTGAGATCCTGATCAACTAACTCCCAAGGTTGTATATATACTCATCATCATCATCAAAACCTTATCCCGATTAGGGATGTTCACATGAATCTTGTTCCTCCATTCCCCTCTATTAGTTGTCATGGCTTCATTTAATTATAAAGTTTTTAAATCTTTTCTCACTACTTCTATCCACATTCTTCCGAGCTTGCCTCTTGCCCTCTTTGAAACTTGGATTGTCTCATTCCTTCTATTTGGCTTTTTTTCTTTTCTTTTTTGAACATGTTCAAACCATCTGTCTAATCTCCCTCGTCTTATTACCTATTGTTACTCCTAAGATCCTCTAATGTTTTCATTTATAAGTCTATTCTTACTTGTCTTGCCACTCATCCATGTTAACATCTGCATTTCAGTGACGCTCTTCCTATATACATATTGTTCCTTAATTGCCCATCATTCTAATCTATAGAGCATGGCTGGCCTTATAACCACCCTATATAATTTTCCTTTTAGTTTCAGTGGCACTTGCCGATCACACGAAACTCCTAACCGGCTTGGATTCTCTAGGTGACCTCCATCTTGATCTCTCCGCTCTCATGAATTATTGATCCCAATGATCAAAAGTGGTCTTTTAGGGGGACTTCTTGGTTATCAATCTTTACTGGTGCTCCAGTCACGCTCCTTTCTTTGTTAAAATTGCATTTCAATATACGTCGTTATAGTTTGGCTAATTTCAAATCCTTTAGATTCTAATATGTCTTTCCATAACTCTATCTTTGTGTTTATACCCTCCCTTATCTTATCAATCAAAACTTTATTATCTACAAATAACAAGCACTATGGAATCTCTTTGTGTTGATGTTTTGTTAGCTTACCATAACCAACGTAAAAAGGTATTGCCTCAATGTTGATTCTTGGTGTAATCTTATAGTGATAAGATCACCGATCCCTTTGCTAGTGGTCCTAACATTTTTTCCCACTCACTCATACACATCCTTAATTATGACTATATACTATTGTGAAACCCCTTTCTTGCTTAGCATGCACCATATTAACTATCTAGGAACCCTATCATAAGCTTTTTCTAAGTCAATAAAGACCATGTGTAGGTCCTTTCTATCCTTATATTTCTCTATCAATTATCTAAGCAGGAAAATATCTTTCATGATGGACCTCATAGGCATGAAACCAAATTGATCCTCCTATACACTTGTTTCATGCCGTAGCCTCTTATCAATCACTCTTTCAAAAAGTTTCATAGTATGACTCATAAGTTTGATCCCCCAAGTTGAATATATACTATTGAACAAAATTCAGAACCAAATACAAATAAGCAAAGAAACTAAAATCAAGATCTCCAGCCAACATGAAACATAGAACATAATACAAGAAAAGATTGCACTCTAACATGGTTTTTGCAATTTAGAAACTTAATTTGGAATTTCCTACTGCTGCAGATATCCTTTACATATATATATGGCTCACTGAAGGAGGAAGTTTAGTTACAATAACCTCCACTAATTAAAATGTCTAAAAGATTGGAAATTGTATGTCATTTGGAAGGTACTTTCTATCGGGAGTCATGATATTTTCAAATGCTAAGATAGTCTTATTTTCAGAAGCTGCCTTTCTATAATTTTAGGTTTGATTTTAGTTTTTGGAAAATCTAACCCACTTATATTATTCGGGATCCCTTAGATGACCCAGACCAAAACCTACTTCTGCTGGACGCTTACAGCCTTACATCTCTTTGCGCTTTGAACCACAACCATTAAAAGTAAAGATAAAACTAAAACTGAAGGTAGGATCATCCGAGTGACATGGTTTTTCATTGGCAACCAAATACAGGTGATCAAAGAAGATGAACATCTTAGATCTGGGAAGAAAGCAACAAAAAGGCTTAGTGTTCCAAAATACCAGGATTTATCACAGCTGCGATGAGGCTGGAAGTTGTTTTACTTAAGCTCATTTGATGGGAGTGATCATGTCAGCTAGTACCTGTAGGTGGGGATAAGTGGTTATTGGTGAAGAAGCAGCATATTTCTATTTCATGAGATGGCATACGACTTTCTCTCTGTCGATTGACAAGATTAGAGGGATGTTATCTTCAGGGAAATAGAGAAAACGGTTATTTCATATTTGGATGGTCAGTTTGGTAAGAATTTTATGTCGTTCGAGAATCAAGCAGGTATGATATCAAATGAACGGTAGGATCAACCAAAGATGAGACAACTGTGTAAAAGCTACATTTCTGGCATTAGTGTGGGCCTACCTTTGAATTATCTGACCTGTTCATCTCATTGGATGATTCTAGAATTTTAGAAACCATATTTTTGGGGTTGAATTTACACCCTTGTTACACATAATATCTGACTGTCTATTTCTTGTGATAAATGCTTCAAATTTTCAAGCTCTAGAATTATCTGATCCACCCACTGTTAGAACTACTAGTTATAATTATCTGACTCTAGAGCAACAAGATGAGTGGGTTGATTTGTTCATAGACAAGCCCCTCTTAGTGCCAGATGTTGTGTGCTTCTGGCTAAGGTCCCCTTAGGACCTTCGGCCTATCATTCCTCGAAGGCTTTGGAAAAGCATGGATAGATGGATCAAGGAGCAAGTTTACCTGATCAAGGTGAGTCAAAGGCCACAGGCCGAACATATGCTTGGAGTCATATCAACGGACTAGATTGCGTAGAAGTGGGTCCATAGATAGAGTTTCTCTCAGTCCCTGGAAGTCAGCATCATGTTATTATTTTACTAATTATTAGGCCAAAAGCACGAGACTGTGGCCTGCTGGTGTGGGTAGCAGATGCGTCTTAGCCCTGTTGATCTCCTTGTGCGTCCTGGAAGCAGCTGTCCGAAGTTGGAAACTTCAAAGGGCTCTCCAAACACCAAACATTTATGAATGCAACATACATACACCTAGCCAACACTTCATGACTGTCATTCATCAATAAACTGCTAAAAATGGCCATGCTTTTCACTATAAAAAGAAGCAATGGAAGGAGAGAGAGAGAGAGAGAGAGAGAGAGAGAGAGAGAGAGAGAGAGAGAGAGAGAGAGAGAGAGAGAGAGAGAGAGAGAGAGAGAGAGAGTATAGCAATGGCTTAGTCGCAAGTGAGTGAAAGCTCAAAATCCTTTTTTCTTATCATTCCCTTCCTTTTTGTTTACACTATTTTCTTGTATTTTTTATGATGATTTGTGGGGCTTTAGCTAATATTTTCTTTTATCAACTCGTAACATTTGTTCTTCATCTGTGTTGATAACAAAATAGGCTGCGAGAAGTTGGATGATCCATCACATATCAAGTGCTGCGCTGAATTTCATATCGGACAGTGCGACCCCTCGAAGAAATTTGACGATGAGTATTGCAGTCAAGTCTGTCTCCAAGGATGTAAATTGGGAGGAAAGTGTAGGAAGGATAGTAAATATCCTGAGGAGGTCTGCTACTTCAATTGCAAAGCCTCTCTGTAGAAGAAACCTATCATGTTTCGCAAAAGAATAAATAAATACGAGAGGAGGGATGTCTGAGGGGCATTTTTTATTATATAGGCTTTCATTAAACATGTTTAGTGATGGCCTACATGTCAATAAAAACATGGGTCTTACATGCATCAAATTAGGCCCATCCCCCTTTCTGAAATTCAAAATAATGCTAAGAGTTTTGTCATGGAATTAGAGGAAATCTGATTTACTAATTTGAGTTCTGCTACTGCAATTGCAAAAGCCTCTCGTGCGCATAAAGCAATATACCCAACCCCTTCTTCCTCTCTTTTCTTCCTTGTCTAGTCTCTCTCTCTCTCTCTCTCTCCTATTTCTTCTAAGGAGTATGGCCCATCTAAACAGCCCTAGTCCCTACCATCTCTCATGCATGCTCCCATATTCCACGTCTCTCTCACTTCCTCTTTGCTTTCCTATATCATGCACACAACACGCTTCCATCTCTATCTCTCTCTCTCTCTCTCTCTCTCTCTCTCTCTCTCTCTCTCTCTCTCCTATTTCTTCTAAGGAGTATATTCCACGTCTCTCTCCCTTCCTCTTTCCTTTCCTATATTATGCACACAACACACTTCCATCTCTCTCTCTCTCTCTCTCTCTCTGCCACATTAGCTACCCAAACTCTCACGTCTCTTTCTCACTCTCTAAGAAACCGTTCCCCTCTCCCTAACTCTCCATTCTCACATGATCTCTACTCCCTAGCCCCCCACCCAAGTCTTTGTTAGGGTTGGAAACTGATTGGAAAAAGAGTTCGAAAAAGTTTAGGGAAAAAGAGTTTTGAGAGCAGAGCGAAGCATAAAACAGTTTGGAGAGCAAAGTTCTTACACGCAAGATCAAGGAACCATCACTCCTCTCCCCTGCCATCCGTATCATTCCTGTTTGTTTTCCAATCAAATAAAAATCCATTGCCTTAATTGATCCTATGCCTGTTTATGCTCTGATGTAGGACACATCTAGTTCTTTAATTCTATGCTTGTTTGTTATCAGATCTAGGCAACATTTAGTGTGTTGATTTATGCCTATATGTGTTCTGCCCTTTTGCGTATGGCTTATTATCTCATGATCCATGTTTAGGCCTTCCACAAACAAGATAAGAGGTAGGCTCCACCAAAGTTGGAAGAGGCTTCCCTTTCTCTCTCTCTTTGGACTCTTAAGTTACAAGAAAGAACTAAGTCGGGAGTTCAAGGGCATGCCCCATTCGAAATATATATAAGAGAAAAGAGAACTAAACTAAGTGGGCCCTATATATAATCAAAACAATTGGCGCCTCTCTGGTTTCTCAATTCTATAAATGAATTTAAAGAAGGGCCCACATGCATAAGCTAAATGGCGCCCCATGGGAAGACAAAATCAAAAGAGAAATGGGCCCACGTGCCTAAGTTAAATTGAACTCCATGTGGCAAATCCTGGGGCTTTGATCTAACATCTATTAATGTAGCTTGAAAAAAGTCCTAAGGCTTTCATCGAGCATCTAAGATCTAGGCTAAAACAAATCCTAAGGCTTTGATCTAGCATCTAATGATCTAGCCTGAAACAAAACCTAAGGCTTCGATTTAGTGACTATTTATCTAGCATAGTACAATTTCTAAGGCTTTAATCTAGCACCTACTGATCTAGCTCGACTCAAATTCTAAGGTTTCGATCTAGTATTTACTGATCTAGCAAAGAATAGATTCTAGAATTTTGATCTAGCCCCTATTGGTCTAGCGTAACAACAATTCTAAGGTCTTGATCTAGTATCTATTAACCTAGCCTAAAATGATTCCCAAAGCTCTGATTTAGTCACTATTGATCTAGCCTAAAATGTACTCTAAGGTTTTGATCTAGTCACCGTGATCCAACTTACCACAAATTCAAGGCTGACATCTAAATCAAATCCAATTGATCTAGCCTAGAAACAAATTCAAGAGCATATCCTATCCCATATTCAATTGATCCAGCCCAAAGACAAACCCAAAATTATGATCTAGCCCAAGTCTAAATGAACAATTCAAAAGACTAAACGGACAGTCATGATTAGTTCATCCTAAAGCAAACCCCGAAATCTAAATTAATCTAGCCTAAGTTTGATGCCTAAGACTAATCTATAGTGAGGTACCATTTCATAATTATGATCAAAGGCTAATGTTCACACCCTCAAAAAGGTGGCCATGTACTATCTGCAAAGATGGCAGCCATGTACAACCCCTTTATGATATTTTATGTGAAAAATCCATATGAAAGATAATCCATACAAAGGTGGTTGCCATGCAACAACAGCCATTTACAAAACTCTTATGAAGTCAAGATATGCTCAGAATAGTAATTTTAACGTACTGGGACCTAGCTACGAGGAAGACCTAAGACAATGATAATTCTAATATGATGGACCTTGGCTATGTGAGAACCATAAGGTGAAGATGCTTCTACCATGCAAGAAAATTGTAAAGAGTCTTCACGAGACAAGGACTGGCTATGGACCATGTCACCATTTCTATAATTGTACTTTGTCTAAAAAAGAAATGTTTTGATAGTGATAGAGTCAAACATAAGTCCTTTTAACAATCAACTGGTTACTAACTAAAAAATGCCTTCTGCTCTAACATCAAGTAGTTAAAGGAACGTAGGATCTATGTCTTACATCACCACACATCTCCTTAAATACACTGGAGAAGGATATTGCTATGCTATAAAGGTCATGATGCAGCTACCTATGCTTAAACTACAAAAGAAAGTACATGCCAATGCTACACATAATATTAAACAAAAAGGCTTTAAAGGTCATACGCTTTCAATACATAAGTTGAGATAATACTTTGAAGGACATATTCATACATCACTTATCGACCATCTCCTGTCGAAAAATTATACGGTGGAAATTTTGATCACATACAACTTACCATGTTAGAAAAAGACACATTATGACTCTAGTGGAGTTAGGTCTTGTATCCTCTGATGTCGATTGATCAATGATAATACATGTGTTCTCCTCCATCATCAAACAATTAAGGGGACACAAAATCTATGCCCGATATTGCCATTATCTCTTATACATATATTAAAGGAAATTATTATATACTTGAGGTTACAGTAAAGCTACCTATGCCTAAATGATCAAAGGGAGGATCTAATAATGTTAAACACTAGATAAAGTGGCTTTAAAGTTACACACTCTTAGCAAGTCAAGGTAATACTTTGGAAGACATATTCGTATATTAAGCTTGACTAGTTCATGTTGTAAAATTGAGTCATCAACCTAGTAACATTGTAAAATTGATCCAAGCTAGCCTACAAATATCATTGAAACCATATATCATGATACCTTGGTCATACTTAGCTAACCACTAATCAAGGGTGTTTCTTTGTATGTCTATATATGTTATATAATTAAAGACCGCCTTTATAAATTCAATAGTTAAAGGTTGTGCATATATATCAAGTCATAAAAATTAAATTAATTAAGAGCCACAAATAACTGCAATATAAATGTGACACTTGATGTAACTGGAAGAATCTATCCCATAGTCACTTGATAAGTAGGTAAAATAGGAATGTCACACTTGATGTAACTAGGGAAATTGGCCTAACTGTTTTCTTTTGTATGATTGTATGCACAAATGCAAAAATCCATAGTGGACAGGTTTTTGACATGCCTTGTGGGATATTCCTTTACCTTCATCTTAAGTTTGATTGAGTTTTCTTTCCTTTTTAGGAAAGATGACTTGCAACACAATGATTTGTATGAATTTCTCTTTGATGACTTTTTGGTTGACAACTTGGCCATTTTGTTGTCCCTATCTTGTGAAGGAGATGTTCCACCTACACGATGACCCCTGTGCAATTTCTATTTTCCTAATGAAGAAAAGTGTTTTATCAGTACGAAAGCTGCCTTTTTTGAGGATGAGTATATCACTGATTGAAGGCAATAGAAGCCATATATTAATGGATAAAGAATCTCAAGACTTAGTCAATTGATACCATAAACTAGTGAAAAAATAGAATAACATAGATGATGGATTTCATCGTCAAGCTTCGAAAATATAAAATATTGGGCTAGGTACTGTAGGAATAGTAAAATGTAGTGACAATAATTGTAAATATATAAGGCAAAAGGGTACTTAAAATAATAATAATTGCATGACCATAAATAAAATGAGGGTATATAGAACATGATTGGTGGAAAAGTAACTTTTACTAATGATAGTTGGCTTTGAAAGGTTCAAACTTATTCATAAAGATATACTCACTAATGTGTTCTCGTAAACTTATTTGATTTCTCCAACTCTGAATTATTACTATTGTAAAAAAGAAAAAAAAGAAGAAGAAATAGTATGAACGCCACCACAACTAACACTGTTCATTAAATTGACTCCTCTAGTTATGTTGTTATCACCAAAAAGGCCATAACTACTAGATTTTTCCTAGAACGACATCTATCAGTTTGTTGTAAGAAAAAAAACTAAGAGAAAGGGTTGATGGGCCCAAAAACATATTGTTCATTTTTTAGGGCTTTTTGGTAAATTTTATTTATGAGATAATTAATAAATTGAAGAATAGATTGTTATTATGTATTTCTACCTTGTCTTCTTCATAACAACCCTACTTAGGGCTAAAAAAAAAAAAAGGTGCAACTGGCCTTATACTATCTGGTCCTATTTGGGTTTTTTGAACGTAAACTAATCAACCCAATAGTATATACTTTATACTAATTTTATGCTTAATCAAGAATAATAGAGGAGAGAAACACATTATTCACACTAATTTAAAAAAGGGCAAACTAAAAAATAATACACTCAATAAACTAATTCTATCAAATGCTACTAAATTAGTTTAAACAATTCATTCGAGCAACATCAAAGCCTAGAAAAAGCCTTAGAAACACATCTCAAAACCCATTCTTTACTGTTTCCCATCATGGAAGTTCATAAACAACTTCAAACAATAAATTGTCTCAAATTCTATTTATGAAACAACCTCATGGGTAAAACCTCAAAAACATCTGAGCATAAATGATATATCTGACTGGAAAGAAAATCATGCATCAAACTTTAATGTTGCTTTGAATGACCAGAAACTCCAAATCTAGCTTGCTTAGCCCATCTTCAATCTTTCTCTAATTGCTAGAAAAACTTGAAATAGCCAACTTCAAGCTACATTAGGAGGATAGTTTGAGGAAGACACAACTACAATTTTTTTTTACAAGGATGGTATTTTGGAAGTATGGTTTTGCTTTATTATTATTATTATTATTATCAATTTTTTTACATTTAAATCCAAAAAAAGGATGCAACCCTAAAAGAAATTTACAATGCATTATTGGGCCCAATCTTAAAGGTGTTAATTGGTTAGAAAGGTTCGACTGATCGAAATAATCCGACTAGATTTGATCAGTATTTAAACCCTTAATTCAATGTATCCAATTGAATCAGATCATTGCATTTATAGTTCAATTTTTGGTCAATCTATGAACAAGTGCAAAATATTGTCAAAGTATCACAAATCCAAAACATTTTTAAAGGACTAAAATGTCCTTAATTTTTATTAAGACATTATTATACTAATACAACCAAATTAATAAAAGAAGTAAGCACATCATGTTTCCCGTTTCCAGGTTTTGCTGCCTATATGACTTTACAATTTTAGTTTTCTTTGTAGAGCATGATTAGCTTCTTTTGTTGCTTTTCGTGAAATATATATGCAACTATTGCTTTATATGTTTTCTGTGTATTTCACAAGTTTACAAACATGTTTCATATCATGTCATACTTTTAGATTGTCGAATATGTATTTGTTTTAGGGTACACTAATGACAATATAACAATGTTTTAATGGAAGAATGACACAAAATAATAATCGTATTTTTAAGTATAATTTTGATAGACCAATTAATATCAAACTAGAAGATCTTGTTATGTGGTAATAGAGTTTCAATTAAATTTCATTGGATATAACTTCGTAAATTTTTTTGTATAGCCAAGTGATTATATATCTATGATTTCACTACCTAACATCTACGTTTCACTTATTTTTATGATAATAAGTATTTCCACTTTTTTATGTATATTATATGCTAGGCCATTCAAAATTAGTTCCTTTTTCAAATGAATAAGGATTTGAACATCAGGCACAAAGTCCAAAGAGTCATCTGTTAAGATCTGAACTCATTGGGATTGCTAGTTGTCAGGATAGTAAAATGGGTGAATCTAATCTAACTGAAGGAAGGAGGCTCTATGCGGAAAATATGGTAGTAGGACTTCTCTGCTAGTGAACCAACACTTTGAGGCAATTTGATGAATAGTGGTAGTTGGCGGTTTGTAATATTTCCACAAAGAAAAATGATGTGGATTTCATTACTCTAGAATATGGAAAAGTGTTCTTTGGATCGGTATTGGACAATCAAAACGCCATCTAAACACGATCCTCAATCACCAGTAAGAAGTTATGGATACAAGATTCCTGAATTAGCGAAAGAGATGAAGTGATTGATGAACTTGAAGTCGGGTTTCGCATGGAAACGGATGGGAGATAGTGCAACATCTTATCTCAATTGAAGACCTCAAACTACAGTGTGTTTGCTTGCTCATATTTTCATCGATCGTAATATAAACTTCTCAAACTACCTTACGGTTTCATTTTTTGATTGTTTGCTGCATATCTATTGGGTAGCAAGTGGAACCTAATAGATGGACGTCGTTGATCCTCCTCTCTCTCTCTCTCTCTCTCTCTCTCTCTCTCTCTCTCTCTCTCTTCACCTTAAATTAGCATTTGATTAGATCATCCAACTAACTAATTTTATAATTTTAAATCAGTTTTAGCTCTAAGTGATCGTCCAACCGTTATTTGAAAATTTAACAGCTAGATGATCATTAAGCTAATTAAATAGGTAATTAATGGTATGAATGATTCTGAGTTAGTTTTCTATTTTGCAGATTGATCAAAGTAAACTTTGGACGACTCAGATCGACCTTATAAGTGTCAAATTTGGAAAAGATATGATGGGTCTCACTTGATATGAGGAGGTTGCATGCTGTCAGCATAAGGCTCACATTGCGAGAAATCATGGGAGACCCCACATGCACGACACTCCATGGAAGACAAGCATGAGTATCGCATGGGAGACAACATAGCATGGGCAACCCAAAAGATAGGAACCTTTTCGGGTCCCCCTTATAAAGGAAACCCATCCACTGACCAGGCTCTCTTCTTCTTCTTGCTTCTCCATTTTCTCCCTCCTAGAGGAGAGAGGTGGAAGGACTGTTCCTCTCCACCTCTCTCGTGCTCTCCTTGATGTCCCTTTCTCCATAGGAGGCAAGCTACCCCTGTCTTCTTCTTCTTCTCTCACACCCCTTCTCTTTATCAATCTCTCTTACCCACCTCTTCACCACCCCCATCTCACGCACCCTTCTCTGTTACTACTCACTCTCCTTTCCCCTTGATGGAGAGAGGCAGAAGGACTGTTCCTCTTTGCCTCTCAATCCATCCCAACCTGCTCCTGCTCCTGCTCCCGCTCCCTCTCTCTCTATTCTCTTCTCATCCCTCTCACACCCCTCTCCTAATCTCCATGCTCTCACCCCTCTACCATGCTATTCTTCTTCCCTCTTCTTCTTCTCCCTTATCACCCCTCTCTACTATCTCTCTCATACTCACCTTCTCAGATCCTCCAAAATCGATCACACCAACATAGACCCCCATACCAGTCAACAATCCTCTCCATCCTTATTCTTTATCCCCATCCCCATCCCCATCTCCTTCTCCACCAACTCTCTTTCTCTCTTATTTCGCCTGATCTACCTCACCAATAGCCTGAAGAAAGAAAACTCGATCTCTCTTTCCTCCCCATCTACATCTTCTTCCTTCTTCCCTTGTTTCCTACTTCACCGTCTCTGGCCACCCCAGGAGAGGGTTTTCTCAGTTAGCCCTTTCCCCTCTTCCTCTTCTTTCCTCTCCCCTTCTTCTCCAATTTGGACGGCTTAAAGGAAGAAAACCCAGATCGAGTTTCCTCCCTTTTCCTCTCCTCCTTCTCCCCCATCTTTCTTCTTCTTCTTCTTCTTCTTCTTCTTTGCTTCTATTTTTTCGTAGGCATTCGTCTGTTACCGTTCATGAACAATATTTCTACTATTCAAAGAATAGGAATTTTACTATTTCAACATTAGCTTTTTGTTATCAAATTCCATTTTTGCCCATTGTCTCTTTGTTTTAATTCTAGATGTATCTGTTTTGTCCTTAGCTTATTTTGTCTTATTTTTAATTCAAGTTTTGCTTTATTATTGTTTTATCTTATTCTCAGTTAACCCCTTTACTATGCAATTTCAAGCCCTGTTGTTGCGTGACACAACAATTAAGACATGGAATTTGCATTTGAATTATTATTGTATTTAATTTTATTTAAATTCAGAATAGTGTATTCAAGGATTAATCAATTAGAATCTTTTTTTTTGTTGTTAATTTATAATTAAAATTTGTGTAAACTCCAACATTTAAGTTGAGTTCCCGAGAAAATCAACCCGAACTTGCACTAGCTAGACTACAATTGCCGTGCACTTGGAAAAAACATAAATAATTATACTTCTTAAATCTCCTACCATGTATAACTTGCTGAGATATTGTAAATGTTTGAATGTTTATAATATCTCAGATATAGAGAAGGAGGGTTGAAAGCTCAAGACTAGAAGATAATTACTGATAAGGGTATTTATTTTGAGAAAAATTGTATTGAATGCTTTGTAATTTGGATTTTACTATTTGGATAATGTATGTAATAATACAGGGGCTGTGTATGTGAACCACTAGATATATCTTGATTTTAATAAAAGTATTTCTATTGTTGTGCAATAGAAATTTTATTTTATATAAAAATCTATGTATGATAAGTAATTTGAAGTGACACTAGTGTTTTTACAAATCATTTCAAAGAAAATATTTTTTTGTTTTTTAATTTTTAAATTTTTTTACTACTAAGGGCCCTATCTTTACAAAACATTTGTGAAAATGTATTTTAAAAACTTGGGTTGTCACATTGAGTTAGTACAATTATCATGGATTTTAGGGGGTGGAAGCTGTTCTTGAAAAAAGGTTAAGTTACAAGTCATGATGGATCAACAATGTGACATATCTATGGATGAGACCGAAAAATCATCCAAAGAGTTGGTCAGCACATTTAGAGTTGGTAACTGTAAATTGTAGGGGATTAGTTCTTGTTATGTATGGAGATTATAAAAGAGTCTTGGGAACCTAATGGAGAGGAATATGGATAAAGAAATAGGTATTGTTCATGATACAAAGAGTCCCAAACTTATTAGTGTGTTTCAAGAACAATTCACAGAGCACATGAGAGATCCCCATTATAATATATGCCAATTTTCTTAGGATCAAGTTGCTCTTAGCCATGTAATTGTTAATTAGGAGACCTATTTGAGTTGAAGTAATCTGACTTGTGTCCTAACATCAATGTGTTCTACTTTATATTTCCTAACTAAGTGATCATTATCTTAATGTTCTAATATTGTTTTGTGATATTTTACACTACATTTCTGTTTTAGTCATTTGTATCCTTTCTAGCTGCCTTATTGGTCCAAATGGTAATACCTTAAAAAACTTGCCGTAGTGCTCTTCTAGAATCTTTATGAGTACAATGAGTAGGAAGTTAAAATCCATAGAGATTTAAATTCTTACAAATGATGCATGAAAACGTGGGATTCTAATGTAAGCATGATGAACATAAATGACTATTTTGCTTATGTAATGAATCCTTAGATAGTTGGATTTGGTTTCTTCCCCATTAATTGTATGTAGTTCTTATTTACACATTATAGAGCATGAATTATTCTTATTGCAATCGAAGCACTATTTTGAGTTAAATGGTGCTTATACAACAAGAAGTTAGTGAATAAGAATGTGGCTTTCAATGTAAAGCCTACTAAAGGTTATTATTAGGGTTTTTGTACGTCACATATTAAGATAACTACATATCATTAATAGCTTCATACCTTAAAGTTGTGTTGTACTTTCTCATGGAGTAGACCCTTGAAAAAGATATTAAAGAACTTTGCTCTTTTCATTTTGCATGAACAGTTAATATCATGAATTATATATTCTTTTCTAAAGTTGATATGCCTTCTAAAAGATTTGCTCATATCTTGTCTTTGTTAAACAGCTTACTTGCCATAATCCTGATGATATACGTCAAAGAAGATTTTCAATTTTTGGGTTAATCATTTTACATTTGTTGCCCCTAGTAGATCTTCCTTTAATTTTTGGCTTTTATAAAACTATATCCCATACTAGTATTGTGCTTTTGATCTTTCCCTGTCCAACTTATATGATTGGTAATATTTGGATAAACACCATCATTTGATCATCTGGAAGAATTTGTTCAATAGTTTTGCTTTATGACTATTGAAGTATATATGAGTTTGATCTTATCCTTTATGAAGAAGCTGATATGTAACACTAAGTGGAACTTCCACCAAAATAGACCAAGTTAATGTCCACCACTTTCTCAAGTTTGTGAAAGAAAAGGCTATGAGAGCTGAGTATCAGTGTGCGGTCTTTATGTACTCTTGGTTATATCAAGTATGATATAAGGATATTCATTGAGAACAAAAACATGTCTGCATTTAAATTTGTGCAAACACAAGGGGTAACATGATGTGTGTTTGGACAAATTAAATCTGTTCTTGGTTGAATGGTATTTGACAGAAGCCTCACTTGTTCAACAATATACATTTAACCTTAGCTTCACGGTTACAAGAAAAAAGTGCATAACTCTTGGAACTCTTTTAACATGGCTAGGAGAGGTTTGATTAGACATTTTAAAGCTCCCATGGAGTCACCATTGAGGAAAACAACAATCAATAGCAGGTAGATAAAGTTAAAATTTTGACACAATGAACCTAATTGATGAATGAAAGTCTTCATGTCAGGGAACTGATCAAGTGTGTTGATACTACCTAATTATTGGTTTTTTTTATATATTATCTTAATTGATTTGTCTTATGTAATAATAGAGTCTCACCATGATTTTTAGATAAAATCATATTATTGAAACATTTTAGGGAACACTTGATACTAGTGACTTAGTAGAATGATTAGAAGTACATTAGGGATCTTTAATTGGATTGCAGATACAAGTAATGCTTATCATCTTATATATACACTGTCACCAAAATACAAAGATCTTATATTTTGAGTCTAGAGATGAATCAGGTGATATTATCCAACAAATATTGAGATCCAGGTATCTTTAGAAAAGGGCAGCCTTGGTGCACGAAGCTCCCACACATGTAGGGTTCGAGGAAGGGGTGGATCACAAGGGTCAATAGTATGCGACCTTACCTTGCATTTTGCAAGAGACTGTTTCCACGCCTTGAACTCGTGATCTCAAGGTCACATGACGACAGCTCTATTGTTGCACCAAGGATCCCCTTCCCAGGTATCTTTAGAAAAGCAATAAAATTTGAATATTGCAATTCAAAGCATTCAATCAATATCACATTTCCATAATGTTAGGGTTTATTAGTTGATTTCCAATTTTATCTTAAGTTGGAGAAAGCATAGAATGTGGTACAAATGTTGCTACATGAATATTGCTTGTAGACATGAGATCTCTGTTATTTTGCCACTTTTAGCTGCTATCTCTTGCTCGAATTAGAGAAAGCATAGATACAAAACATTTGTCTTATGTTTTTATTTTGATAGGAAAAATGTAAGTTAATATTAGATCATCTTTCTTTTGTGATTGAGACTTATACCTTAATGTCAATTACATCCCCATGGAACTGTGTTTTCTTTTGAAAATGGACATTATGATGTTCCACTTGTCCCAAGTTGAGGAACAATCTTCTTTAAGATAATGGGCGTATTAACAAGCATCATGAGTTGATTTGGCAAATATCTTCTTCTAAACACACACACGCGCGCGCGCACTAATGATCTCTTCTTTTCTTCTTCCTTTGTCAATTGAGATTCTTTTAGAATTCCACTATAAGGGCAAAGTTATGGACAAGATCAAGGATTGATCCCATCTCCTCTTTTTTTCCTTTACAACTGTCACTAGTCTTGGTTGCCCACATACCATTGCTAGCAATCAATCTTGATTAAGGGGTGTTGGCTCCATGGGGAGGACTTAGAGAAAGAAGGTGCTAACAATACACCACACATGGATGAAGAACGTGCTAAGGAATTGTTAATAATTTTCTATTCATGCCATTATTGGATCTCAAATGCCTCACAACATGTGAATTGAGGCACATTTGGGTAAATTTCCTCATGTAGCTTTAGTTGATGTAAGTAGCATTCATGATTCCCTAAATGATCATGTACCTAAGCAATTTGGTCTAACAATCGATTATTAGATCTCTACAGGGATGAGATTAGTGATGAAGAAATTGATACTATAGTTTGTAGTATGATAGGAGAGATGATAATATTAGGCCTATTCTAGATTTTCAATTGAAAATTTCTTTATCTAATTTTAATGGTTAACCTCATAGTGAAGATTTTTTTTCCATCAGTTATTGGAAGTTGAGAGATTATTTGATTATTTATGGATGTATTCGAGGAAAAGAAGAAGAAGTTAAGTTGCTGGCATTTAAATTGAAAGCTAGTGCTTTGGCTTTCACAAACTCAGCAAGGAAAACCCCCAATGCCAACTTGGAATAAGATGAAACAAATTTTCAAATGTAGTTTTCTACTAATTGATATGTTTGTGTTTTATTTCAAAAACACTTACAATGTCTTTAGGGTGCATGCACTATTAGAAGTTATGTTGATGAATTTTGTCGCCTTTCTTTTCGTCACATGGACTTAGTAGAAACAAAGATACATCAAGTTTCCAGATTTATGGGTGGCTTGCGGACTGATGTTCAAGATTGCATTTTTCAACTAATTTGGACACTTAGTGAAGACGTGAGAATCATAAGTCAAGTGGAAGCAATTTATTCGCTCACAATTTACAAGTAAGGTATAAATCAGAATGTCATATATTGTGTAAAATTTTCTCTAGAAGTAGGATAATCCCAAGGTATAGAATTTTCTCTGGAAGCAGGATAATCCCAAGGTCTAGTTACCTTTCAAAATGAAAAAAAAAAGAAAGAAGAAAGAAAGAAAAAGAAATACTTGGCTCAACCTAATAAATTAACAGTTCCATCAACCTTGTAAGATATACATCTTTAAAATTTCTGGATGGGGCCTATTGATTACATAAATCACTATTCTCCATTTTGAGGACTTCTATTTGAGGAAGAAAAACATATACAAAGGCAAGTCCACATTCATGCAAGAGAGAAAGAGAGAATTGGAAATATTGGAGGAAAAGAAGAGATATATGAAGACAATTACACATTTTCGCAAGAGACAAAGATTTGGTAGTTATTAAAGAGAATATCTAGGACTAGTTTAAGTTTTTGAGGTAAACTAAAATCTCATTATATTAGTAGAAAAACTTTGGTTCTAAGGGCAATAATTTATGAGGGTCCTATTATAAGTTTGATTTGAAACTTAGATGACCTTTAAAGCCATAAATATATTCCTTACAAAATATCTAGGATTAGTTCATCTTCTTTTCTATTGTTTTTTTTTATTTGTTTTACAAATATTAAAATGGTACCAAAGCACCTTAGATCCATCTCAATCTTCAGCCTCTTTTTCTTTCCTTTTATTTATTTCCTTCCTTTTCCTCCTTATTGAATCATGATTTCTAGTTTGAAAGCCATCAAGTATTATATTCTTGGACAACCTTAGGCCACCCTCTCGTTCGTTTTGTAAAGGAACTTGTTATATAACTAAATGCAAAATGCAAATAATGTTGATTTAAAGGATTGCAATCTTCTTTATGTGATTGGAACAAAATCCCTCAAGTACGATTAGATTTATTATTTTTTTTCAAATGAAAGTCTTTGTTGCTAGTTTTTTAAGATCAAGGATTCATATCAATTTCAAAGGGTCAGTTTTTGGTAATATGGGGCCCTTATAACTTAAAAGTACATGTATTCATCTTTGATGACATTTTGTCTCATAGTTTGTGAACCACTTTTTCACGTCTTGTGGAGGTTGTTAAAGGTGCTAGCTAGTCTTGATTGTGGGAAGTGTACCCCTATCAATGCCCTGGTCATGCTAAAAAGTCTTTTATTAAATATGATGAGGTGCACAAAATAGCTGATCATCTGTTTTAACTACAAACAGTATGAGAAATTGATTGAGAGACAAACAACTACTCTCTCCATTCCTCTAAGTATTGCTACTTTAGCTCATTTAGATACATTTGCTTTCTATGTTTTTGAGCTTTCATCTTCTGAGGATATTGATTTTGTGCCTCTTCTCACATGATAGGTAAGTCTAGTGCTTTTGCTTCCTTTATTCCATCAAAATATGATTTTGTTGTTGTGTTAGTTAATGGTTCTAGATCTAAAATCATAGGCGATGGTCGTGTTAAACCAACTCCAATTTTGTCTTTTTGTCTTTTATATGTTCCTAAATTTCCAATTAGTCTGTTATCTTTAAGTTAGCTAACAGATCCTTGAATTGTCTCCTTAACATTTTTTCTTTCAATCGTGCCTATTTCAAGATCTCATGATGAAGAAGGTGATTGGAGGTGGTGGACTTAAGGGCCTGTATTATCTGGATAGACAGCTTCTAGATATCACAATTTAGGCATCAATATCTGCTTTTAAGTTGTATTCCTATCATGTCCATCCATCACTACTCCAAAAGCTTTAGCTACTCGTTCCTACTCTTTTTTCATTGTTGATTCTCCAATGCAACTTGTGCTCTCTTTGTAAATGCCATTGTACAGTATTTCCCTTAGTTCATCTCTAATATTTATGGTTCATACTGAGTCCATAGTTTATTTTGTTTTTAGTACTTTGTTGCTGATTGTAGACAAAGAACTTGGACCTTCTTATCAACAAATTTTTTGTGCTATTATTTTCATAAGAATATAAAGATTTAGTTTGGAAAAGATGTTTTTGTATTTTGCTCTGCCAATGAATTAGTAAATGTGCAAAGAAAATTTCTACATTATGTTTGGAAAATAGTATCATTCATCAAGTTTTTTCCCATATACTCTTCAAGAGAACTGAGTTGTAGCTAGGAAATATTATCTTTGTTGGATGTAGCATGATCTTTGATGATCAATACATATGCCAAAGAGTTTTTTGGGTTTTTAGCTGCATGTTATCTAGCAAATTGCATATACGCTCAATTGTCTTAAAAAGTATTATATACTTTTTTCTAAGCTATTTCCTTGATTTCCTCTTCATAAACTTCTTTGACTTATTTTTATTGTTCAAAAGTTTGGATAATCAAGAAACAAGTCATCTCCACAAGCTACCTTTCAAGAAAAGAAAAAGTTATCTCCATGAGCTGCTATGTATGGTTTGCTTGCTACCCTCTAATGCAGAAGGGTTATAGGTGTTATAATTTATTTTCTCAAACGCACTGGTTAATGCGTATGTCACCTTTCTGAAAAATCATCATATTACTCAAATGGTAGCAAGGCATTGGATATCTCTATGGTTTATTTTTCTTATTCATTGCCTAGTAATTCTATAGTACCTATGGTAATGCCAACGGATAATGTTGTTCATTTCAGGTATATACTGAACAAGCAGAGGGTGTAATAAATCAAGCAATCAACAATTATCTACTCTATGTAAAGATTCTCTCTACTACATCCGCCCCTTTAGGTTTTGATGTTCTAATAACAATGTCAAAGGAACATGACCATGTACTCATCAACCTATTGCATAATTTGTTTTGTCTTGTTTCTTATCTCCTTCTTATTGCAAATGCCTTATCATTATTTGATAGTCCATTCTTAAGTTTCATTAGGATACTCTAATCTAATTTTGGTTGGAAAAAAGTAATGAAAGAAGAGAGAATTACTCTCAAATCACACCTGACATGGGAAATTATCACTTAGTCTCCAAGGAAAGAAGTTGTGGGCTGTCATGTGTTTTTGCCATCAAATATCATCCAGGTATCAGTATTGAACGTCTTAAAGCTTGGCTGAGTGCTTATTGCAGTTGTGAGTTGTCATGTGCTTATTTCCTCTTGCTTTTGGATTTCATCATGTTTTTATTAAATGACTGATCTAGTTATCACTTTATGATTATGTACATTCTATGCTACTTAAGATCAAGACTTAGCAAGGACCTATTCAGTACCTAATGCAAAGTGATGGGACCCTAAAGAAGAGGAGGAAAGGTGTTCATGAAGTGGTGGATCTAACTCTTTGAAGGAATTGAGTGATCAGAAAGGTAGGAGATAGGAAAGGTTCACGCCTTACAAGAGAGAGATGCAAGTGCACTAGAGGGGTGGAAGAGGGTCGAGCACCCCCCTGAGCATGGAACATATCAGGTTAAGTTGGCCCCTTGGTAAATCATGGTATGAAGCTATTAATCTGGACTTAAATACATGCATTTCTCAAAATGATTAGTCTATTATTTCAACAGCATCTCAAGTTGAAGACGTATGGATAGAGTAATATCACTAGCAAAACCACAGTTATTATTTAGAGTTTACTGAAATAACTAGAGGCTTTAAATAGCTCTCTTCAGTTTCATGGAAATTACTGCTTTAAAGTTTATGATCGTTGGTAGCTTCTCCAATGGAAATTAATTCAAATTTGCCGTGACTACTTAGACCAATAAACAAAGAAACTATGAAGGAAGCTGCAGGAATGATTGGACGTGTAATGTACTAATTGGGGTTTATGAATCAGCAAAAAGAGGATCGTTGTCGTAGGTGCAAGCACTGATGCCTATTGATTTTTCAGCATGTGAGTGCAGTGCAGTACTCAAAATTCATTGAAATCCCACAAGAAAGGTTTGAGTGAATGTTCACGCATTTCTTTTGTAAATTCTAATTCATTTTCTGTATTAATTCAATTCCTTGTTTGATACTGGTGAAAATCCAAGCAACCTTCAGTTCCCTGATGTTGCAATTCTGCTTAAATGTCTTAATCCACCTCTGCTTTTGTTAGTACAATTGTTTTAAAAACTTTGTTAGGAGAACTTGTTGCATGTTATGATACGCTATTAAAAGTTTTTCTACATTATACTCGAGGATACTTATGGGCAAAGATGGGCCAGGAAATACTGATGGCCAGGAAGAAAATGGAAAATGTTGGGAGTCCATTAGATCTCATAGGCGAAAGAAGGTGACAAAATTCCATGTTTTGACAATAATATTGCCGCTTTCAGTTACTTGATCATTCAATTTATTAAGTCACTATATGCCAACAAATGTCTAGTGTAGTTGGTTGCAGACAACTCTGGCATTTTCCCTAAATTACGCTTGGTCTATAGGTTCAAGTTGCGGTTTTCCCCTTGGTAGGAGATTAGATTTAGAAGTGTGTGAGTGATTTGCATTATAATTCTTAGCTTGAAAATAAAAAAGGTCACCGTATAAATTTAAATGTGCGAACAGACTTCAATGTAGTGGATTAATTTGTGATTGCAAAAGGTGCAGGAACACGCTTACCGCATCTGTTTTGGTTATTGTAGAGGATGAAATGACAAAGGACAGATTGTCTTGTATGAGAGGGGGGAATTATACCATGCAACGGTTTGTATGACTTGTATGAATTGCATCTTAATTTTGAGTTTTTCAACCGTCTCTCTGTTTGGAAATACACTAGATGATTTCAAGTGCCAAGAATCTCATCTGAAAGTGGGGCCTAAAAGTTCTTTACTTGGGCTTTTTGGAAAAATAAAGTTGATAGTATTGCCACAGAGCCCCAAAAACACAACACTTTCTGTTTTACAACCTGAAAAAGCACAAAACAGAAGCTTGCAAGGTATGAAACTTTTGGGAGATGGGCATCTGATCTAATTCTGGATCAGATTGAATGACTTTGAATCAGTGAAAAGAAGAATGATAAATCCAAGTGTGACTTGGACTACAAATGCCACTTTACTCACCTCCTGCCTAATCTGTTTATAATGTCAGGAATGTCATAGATGGGTTCAGTACCACGTTTCATACCTGTTAGATAATTTATTACATGTTCTTTTAAGTTAAAAACTACAGCTATTAATTATCTTATGTTTTTTTTAACTTTAAAATTACAACAAAAAATATATAGGATAAAGCATCTAACAGGTGTGAAATTTGGTATTCAACCTGTCTAATCCATCTGAGCCACTCTCCACATGCTAAACGGCTTATATATAAAAAAGGCAAATTAGAGGAAAATAAAGTGGCACTTGGATTTATCATTCCTCCTAGTAAAAAACCCAAAAAAGTAGAGCTGATATGCTTTTTCTGAGACATGTTCCATAGACTTCCATACAACCGTTCCTTGGTACATTTCCTAGAGGAATAAGCTGTATTTAATGGATGAGTTCTGCTAGTAGCAAGAGGTCCGTTCCTTCCCCAACCAAACGCTGCCCAATAGCAGCAGCCATTGCACTGTATTTGGCCTTTCTGGTGATGAGCATTTGTTCTCATAATGATAGAGTGATCTGGATAGTCGAAGTTCTTTGCAGAACAAATCAATGGCCTAAAAATGAGATAAGAAAAAATTAGTGGTTTATACATATGACAACTGATGCATTCATTTCACCCTTGACCAAGGGTCCAAGGTTAGGCAGTAAACGTGGGACTAGACCATATTCTGAAACTTTGGATGCCTGAATAATTGATCACTTCGTCTAGACAATGATCTCACTGAAAAAGCAATTGTGTTTTCAAAGGCATGAAGGAATAGGGTAGTATATACATTTGATATCTCCATAGAGTATGAGTGAAACTGAGATTTTTTGTCCTAGCGAAGATGTTCTCTGATACTTGGAGAAGCAGAAATAAAATAAAAGAACTAACTTCTTAGGAAAGTAAAAGAGAAAATGGGAAATGATATGCCCAGTTTGTGTTGGAGAACTTGTTTTTATCGTGTTCTAGACTATTTCATAGTAGAAAGTTCACAGTTTTCTACTGTGAAATATTTTAGAATACAATAAAAATAAGTTTCCCAGACACGTACTCACTTGTCCCAATCAGACTGCTCTTTCTCTAATTTAATTCTTTCCTAGCCACCATCAAAGGATATTATATCTGATGCATTACTTTGGTCATATGAAAGCACCAGTACTTGTTTTGGTTTCCGGTTACTGTAACATCCTATCTGTGAAAGTGCTCAAGCAATGAAGAGAGCTCTTAGCCAAAGGAGTGCAAATATATTTCTACAGGTAAGCAGACATACTATTGTCTCTAAGTTGAACCTTCCGGGTCCTAAACAGCTAACCGAGTTGTACATGGTCGTCCAAATCGCTATGTCTAACGAATATGAAGAAGCGTTGAATAGGGTTGTGGGTGGAATTTTGGCTGAAGCAGTAGCCATGTACTTATACGTGTATGAGAAGAAAACCTTAACGTAAAGCTTGCATAGCAGGTACAGAGTCAACATGTAGGTTAAAGTGTAAAAGATTTCCATTATGGGCTTATAGCTAACATAGAAGTCATGTCTTCACAGAAAGAAAGTAAAACTACGTTTACATTTCTAGATTTAGGAGGTTTTTGGTGTGAGACTAAGTTTAGACAAGTTTCTGCAGGGTGAAAGGTCACCGGATGAGAGATGAGGAAAAATTTGACTTCTGTTCAAGACTATTTTGTTTCCAAATTCACTAATTGAAAGATAAACTGCAACAATAGCTTGGACCTAAATAAATGACAGGAGTTCTTGGTTGAGTACTTGATGCCTTTTCTGGATCTATCAATTTCAATTCCTCTTAAAAGCCATGTTTGGATCCTATACCATTAAGGATGCTATATATATATA
The DNA here is from genome assembly GCA_035236585.1 of Warburgia ugandensis. Taxonomy (NCBI): domain Eukaryota; kingdom Viridiplantae; phylum Streptophyta; class Magnoliopsida; order Canellales; family Canellaceae; genus Warburgia; species Warburgia ugandensis. Next base: position 36,311,117 of record CP141139.1, read on the forward strand.
TAATCTAGAAGAATTAACTAATTTAGAAGATTGCTTGCCTTGATTTGCTCCATATCACTGACGAATCGGAGATCAATTAACTAATCTAGATAAAAACTAGAAGAAGAAGAAGAAGAAAGGCTATTATTTATCTCACCTCCTACATACTAAACAAATTTTCTTCTGATTGATTCAACGACAATCTCGATGTCCTTAACAGAAAAGGAAAAGAGAAAAAGGAAAAAGAAAAAAGTAGACAAATGCAGCGAAATGTTTATCTACTTGATGTTGGTAATGGGAGTTTTGTCTATATAGTAATTGGCTATTAAAAGCTTATGACAATTCCTCAGCCAATCAGAGAATTGTTCATAGCTGTATCTTTTTCTTAACTGAAAAATGGATTATTTCTATCCCATACACCAAATATTATTTGCCCAAAAGCCTAGTAACACTGGTTTGGCCAAAAAAGCCAGTACTCTCTAACTCTAACGGGATGGATAGATTAATCCATCTACCCTTAAAAACTGCAAACAAGATCAAATTGGACTTGCAAACGGGCCCCTAGCTGTTTGTCCTCTTGGCAAGTGAAGAATTACAAAGTAAATCATTTGCACACTCTTTCTCTGATACATACTTCTAAACCTATTCTGCGGTCAAAGGGGAAATTGACGACTCTAACCTGGGGACAAAGATACTTCAGGAGATATTTGAGTCATGTGCGGCCAACTGTGTTAGACATTTGTTGGCCCATTGTAAGTTGGTCATAAGTTAATATGGAAAATGGTAGAACATAAGCTCAGACAAACTAACCTCAGTTGTCAAGTTCCTCTTTGATGATCAATGTCCTCGCATTTTAGCCTCTCTGATTAATCTAATCCTTTTTATACGTTACTTATTCAAAAGATAACCTAAACTAGGATGCTATCACCCATCCTTTAATACTTGCTGCGCGTAATATTTACGCATTCTTGCAATTCTTGAAACGTAAGCAACTCTAATCATGATAGGACCCACAAAACTCCTTTGCAGCGGAGATGATGCATGTAAAGTATGTTCATGTATATATGTATGTATGTATTTAACACATTCGATGTAAAATTTGATTAAACTAAGCACTTTCGTAGTTGTGTTTGCACAAGGGAACTTGTTGGTATTCCCCTTGTTGGTTAAAGGGATCACACATGATTATCAGCCGCTGAACAGTGTAGCTTCATCTTTTCCTCTTTTTAGTGAGCATGAGTGCATACGATCGTGGCGACAGTCACAAGGGCTAAGAAGAAACTTATGCATCACATCAAAAGCTTACCTTAGAATTGAAAGTATTAGTTTTAAAACTTTGATGGGTTGGCCACACCACAAGAAAGAATCTAAATATCAAGATCTAGGGTTTTGATTCCCTACCTTGCTTGACCTACAGGGCCTCCTGCACATGGATCTAAGTGGGTCTTTTCTCAAAAATTATAGATCAGTGCATAAAACTTTCTCAATAAAATAAAAATAAAGGGGGAAAAGTCTCTTTTTACCATTATTTTAATCTCTGTGTGTGTGAGAGAGAGAGTGTTGTGTGTCGAGGCTTTTGTAAACAAATGGAAATGATTAGGGTTTTAAGAGTGTTTTTTGAGGTTGGTTTTAGCGTTAGGGTTTTGGAATCTAGGAGTGAAAATATTATATATAGAAAGAAATGGAAAGCAAGCTAAGTAGCTCACCACCGTATCATTTGATGCATGTGTATTGGGATTGACAGCTCTATTGATTCTATAAATGATGAGGATGTCGGTGTGTATTTTTACATCTCCCAATTCTTGAACAGCTAGGCATATGGCTTATTTTATAAATATCTTGAGTGATAGGGGACATGAGAAGAAATGAGAAGCTTGGTGGGTCCCGTGGAATGGGTAGACTGGAAATACATTAATATTCATCTCTGGTAATGAGAGATATACCCAAATGAATCTTTCTTACATAAATGACCTTTGTTGTGGGTAGAACTATTTGTACAGAAACACCAGGAGAACCAAATAGGGTTAAGGTACATTCAGATAGTCCATTTTGTGGGCCATGCTGGTCATCAATAAGATTAAATCAACTAAAGATATTAACCATCCATCAAAATTTAAGTGGCTTGAACTTTACATCTTTTCAGTTTAGATCATAGCCAACTATGATTGAAACCATATTTTCGACCCTAATGTTAACCCCAAATGTTAATATAGACTTCATCTAAGGACTAACTAATGTAAAGACTAGTGATAAGGCCCCACTAAGAGGTCGCTCGAATGGCCTGTGTCATACAGACAAGAGCTTTGTGGCTTCCCCCAGACCAGAGATGTTTGAGGCAAATTTTTCAAGAGAGATTGGCTCTTACCTTGGATTGGTTGAGTTGTTTTTGGAGAACAGTCCTTATAATTCAATTTGGTCACTTTCATGGATGCATCAATGATAGTCTAACAAGGAGTTGGGACTTATTCTTTTCACTCACTTACAGAGAGGTGAGGTAAAGGAATAAGTTGTCATGGCCATGGTAAAGGTAGTTTCGTTAAATGAAAAAAATAAAAATAAAGAATATGAAAAAAAATAAAGGAAATAGGAGGGCCCATGGAATAGTCAATTGAAAGCTTAGGTAAGGCATGTGCCAAAGCTGTAAGTGGGGATAACTTGAAGATGAAATTTGGCCAAGCCATGCTAGGTGTCAAAGTGTAAGGCTTTAACTCTTTGCTGGACTCCTGTCAGGATATGAAAAACCAACTTCTTTACTTTGATGAATGAACAAGACTTGCCTTTTCCACTAGGCTTCCCTGTTCCATATGGGTGGCTTGGCTGGACCACTGTTACAAGGGAATCTTCAACACCAAACACCCACATAAAATAAAATAAACAAAAGAAAAAAAAGAAGAAAATGGCAGATTATAATGTGGGTGAGATGTTAACCCAACTTAACAGCCTAAAAACTGCAACATATAAATCACCTTTGTTAAATTGATCATGTCATTGACATTTTAATATAATATTATCAAAAGAAAAACCGATCAGCTTGGTTGGAATGTTTAATTTGTTTATTGAGATTCTTGGTATTAAATTATGAGTTTTTCAGTCACAGTCGCTTTGCAGGAAAGTACAAGTTCACTGCAGACTGTAGTGGCTGAAAGTACAAGTAGGACCCAGATTTTTGGCAACCCTCTCAGGAAGGCCATGCTTCGACATCGATCTCATGCATCTAAGACAAGGCTGAGAAGATTAATGGTTTCGATCACCAGAGCAAAAGTCGGGCCCCACTTCATGAGGTGGACTCTACATTGGATGGTTTTGAATAATTTTGATTTTGTCCACACTTTCTCTATGTCAGTTGACAATTGTTGGACACTGTGGTACCTGCTAATGATCGTGTTTGATGTGAAATAGAGAAAATACCAAGATATTAGGAACATATTATTTTACAAGAGATATATACTAAGTTAAACTATGTCCATATCTCCATTATTTTGGTGGGGTGTGGAAGATAATTCATAGAGGAAAGTACAACATATGCACTGCAATCTCAAATCTACGTGGGGAAATGATAGTTTGCACTTAAATGTAAGAACAGCGACATCTGGGGAAAGCTTTTCTGGTCTTCTCTTATCAATATAAAACACCTCAATTATAACTTGTACTTCTTGAGCTGTTTGATACGTAGAATGTGATTTCAGAGAGAGAGAGAGAGAGAGAATCCCTACAATTCCTTGTACTATCTAAGATAAAACTTGCCTTGGAGGATCCTAGCCTTGTGATTGGTAGAGATATTTATTATATTTTAATTCTTTGAGACTCCCTTCATTTTTGGTTTTTAGATCATGCTCATTGAAATTTTTAACAAGGAAAGCTAATATCTGAAAGCCCTGGAGGGGCTTGAATTTCAGTACACAGCCTAAAAGGCACAGGTCAAATAAGATGAATGGTTTAGATCATCGAAATTTAAGACCTATCTTGGTTAAGTCCTTTTTGCACTCGTTTTAGGGTGGAAGCGAGTCCTGCTAGAAAACTCATTATACTTCAAATCAGTAAAGACTAGGATCATCCGATTGGACTTGGTGTATCCAAATCTGGCCCCCATTCATACTTTAGCCTTGCAAAGTGGACTTGTAGCTCTTGGTCGGCCGATCACCAAACAAAAACTGAAAAGAAGAAAAAAAGATTTGGAGACCCGTATCTCTCGGGATCCCTAAAGTGTTAGGTCTTAGAAGGATGAGTTGTCATGGCTGCTGGCCTGTAACATGGAGTTATCTCAGAGAAGTGCCCACAAGGAGAAGCAAGATATGATGGTGATGGAGATGGAGATGGGTAAAGTGGGAACAAGGGAGAGATGAATTCACATGTTCACATGATTGGGCTGTGGTGGTGGTGGTGGCAAGCACGACTGAGTCTTTATGGCATGTGATTCCCATCCCATGTGACCACTTCCCTTGTCACCACCCAATGAATTGCCTGGCCTCCTTTGGACTCAATCCATGCATTCCAAAATTCCAATCACCTCATCTCTAACCTAGAATTTTATGTGAGCCGTTTGGATAGCTTGAATTGGAGTCCTAATTAGCCCGGTAAAGCACAAGTATGGCATTTGGGAGGCCTATTGTTTTCCCTTTCTCTAAACCGATGTCTAAGTTTCTGCCTGAGGGGAGAAGAACTCAAATAGGCACACGCTATTCAACAATCCAAAACGTGTATTGTTAAGGCTTGTTGTAGACTAGTCGTGCACCAAAATGATTGACAACTCGAAGCCACTGATCATTGGCCTTGAAAAGAACATTGCAAAGTAAATATGCAATGTTACATTAGTCAAGTTTGAATGATTGAAATCATAAATAGCTCCCAGCTGTACCTTTTGCCTCTCATTTTTGCATTTGAGAATGCCCACATCCAGCAGTAATGACCATGTATTTACAGCTCCTCCCACTTATCAATTTTGAGAACGACTTTAAAACTGGGTTCCAGAATTTCATTTTCCAAACCACTCATCTTTATCTGGTAATTCTGACCACTATTTCTTTGCAAGGTTGGAGAAGATTTTGTGGGTATCAATTACATGCATGAAAGATTATGAATTAACAGCCATCTGGTTAAAAGCTCTACTATTTTCAGCCCTTACGATCTGCAAACGACAAGTAGTTGTGTAGCTTTCAGTTGAGTTGGGAGTGGATCTGTAAATGATAGATTTATTTAGATGGGGTTCTTCTTCTTTTTGGCAGTAGTAGGCTCGTCCTATTAAAATAGCTCACGGTGACCTTCTTATGACATAATTTGAATTCCGTTTACGACCATAAAATGAAATGAATACATTGATAATAAAAAAAAGATTGCTGATTTCTTCCTTTCTACTCTAATCCTAGCCCAGTTGAAAACTCTATGTGGATACACATGCATGTCGAAAGAGAGCAGGTATAGTTGCAAAGGCTCGCCTGGTCTGGTGCTCCTTGCTATATTACGAGTTCTAGTCAAATATAAGTGGGTGATATTTCATCATATAACTCCCATATAATTTCAGAATGTACTGTTTATAACAATTGATGACGAGTGACACATATATTTCCACTCTCTTTGTTAAAAACCTAATTGTTGTCCGCCTCCTTTTTTTATCTCACTGAAAACAAAGTCATTTTCTAGTGAAGATGAAAAAGAAATAAAAATCACAAGAGAGCCAAGGTGTAGAGTTGGACAACGAAACTTGCTAGTATAGTTACCAAATTTTAATTCGGGAACAAAAATTGGCAAGGTAAATATTTAAAATTTCGGCAAAGGCCTTCTACTCTAGTAGTTCAAGGAGCCTCTATTGTGCTTAGCTCATGGGTCTGAGGCAGCTCATGCATGCTCATCTTTAACATTAGAAAAAAAACATTTTTAAAAATTGAGAAAAAAAGTATGAGGATGTGAATTTGAATATTTTATTTGGTTTTTGCTTGTTTTGAAATTCTGATGCACACAATGTTGAGGGTCACACTTATTTTGAAACTGGTGACCTTCACAACTAAGGGTCACACTTATGCCACTTCACCACGCTCATCTTTTATTTGGATTTTTCAACTAGGTCATGCACATGTTCGTGTGTCTACCATTCAGAAAGATAAATAAATTTCTTGAAATTAGCATATAATATAGAAAGGATAGATATGATAGTACAATAAAACCCAAATTAATGGCTTTTGTACTGAAAGGATTTATGTATACATGATAATGCCGTTTATGTTTTCTAATTTTCTATGATGTGAACTTTAATAGCCTATTCAATTCAAATTTGATGTCAACTGGATAAGAGAACCCAAAATAAAGAGACTATTCACACTTGGTGGTCTTATTCTCCAAAATATGGCATTAAGGAAAGTATTTTTCCAAAAACACTATTTTTGGCAAAGAAAAAGTTGATGCAATAGAGTAGAAAAGGCAAGATCAAATGCAAGAGGTCACACGAATTATAGAAGAGATTGACCTCAAGGAAAAAAAACAACCTCTAACTTCTTAGGAGATTGAAGAAAGAGAGAATTCAATTAATTTTCCCTGCAAGAGGAAATTCTTTGAGGCAAAAGTCAATGATCAAGTATATGATAACCTGAACAAGATGACAAAAATACATGCTTTTTCCATCAAATAACTTGCTTTGATATTAAAATAAATAGAATGGCTTCTTCAAATATTAATGGCAAACTTACAAAACATCCTAGCTACATTTTTGAAGAATAGGTCTCCCATTTCACAAAGTTTTTCTCACAAAATAACTATTATTATCCAATTCCATTAGGATTTCCTTTTGCCTTAATGTCCCAAATTAATGTAGAAGTTCTAGAGGAATCTTTTTCTTAAAAAAAATCAAAAATCAAAATTACTGTGTTTGAAATCAATGGAGATAGAGTCCAAGGTCCAGATGGGCACTATCTTTGCTTCTTTTAAAAGTATTGGCAAATTGTGAAAGAAGATGCTTTCAACCACTTCTCTCACCAAGGCATTTATAGGAAAGTTCACTCATCTTTCTTGGTGCTTATCCCTAAGGAAGAAGAGGTTGTTGATGTGAAGGATTTCAGGCCAATTTATTTTATTGCCTATTTTTCAGAGCTAATGCCTAAAGTTTTCAATTATGCTAGATAAGGTCATTCACGTGGTGATATCTCCCAATTAGAAAACTTTTATAAAATAAAGGCAAATTATAGATGGTGTGATAGTGTCTACAGAAATGATAGATAAATGGAAGAACTTTGCTAAAGGAGGCTTATTTGTGAACTTGGACTTCCAAAAAGCTTATGATCAAGTGAAAATGGAAGATCCTAGACAAAATAATGATGAGTTTTTAATTTGAAAATAGATGGAGAAAATGGGTGAATCCTACTCCCAAATTTTCATGGATTTCTTTATTGATTAATAGGACACTAAAGGTTGACTATTTGTCCTCTCTTATTTAACCTTATGGGGTTTCCTTTTTGGAGGGATCATATCTATTGTAATGGAAAATATCCTTTTCCATGGGGTAAGGATCAACATAACATCTAAAACTATGTCATACTCAATTTATGCAAATTACACATATTGTTTTGCAAACTAGATATAGGTCAAGTAAAAAAAATCATCAATGGTTATATGAAGCCTTTTGGGCATGGTTAATTGGAAAAGTTTTCCATTTAAATGATTAGTGCCTTCACATAATCTTAATGCCCATTTAAAATGTATGGGTTGGGATTTGTGAGGCTTTATTCATTTATCTAGAATTACTTATCTTCACTAGTATTCTTATAAAGAAACATTGGATCAAATGGAATGAATGCATTCTAAGCTTTCTTCTAAAAAAAGAATATCTTTCAATGTATGTCTGTGTGGGGGACATGGGGGGTGGATTACTCTCATTAAGGCATTCCCCTTTCCAATATGCTTCTCTATTATCTTTCCATTTTCAACATACCAACTCAAGTAATATATCAAATTAAGAGAATACAAAGCAACTTCTTATGGAATGATACTAAAGATGCAAAAAAGATTCACTTGTTATGTTGGGAGGCTATCTGCAAGCCTAAATGTTATTTTGGTCTAGGTATTAGAAGAATTAATAAAGGAGGTACAAATCAATGCATGAATTTTTTTTATTAGAAATTGATATGGAATCAAATAATCAAATGTGAATATAGTGAACTCTATTGATGACAAAAAGTGATATTGTTGGTCAATTGAGTGAGAAGAGACATGGTATGGGTCATATTTGGCTGGTGTTAGATGGTGAGGATGGATAGAGAAGCAATTTGAGAGGTAGGTTTCTTAACATGAAGTATTAACTAGGCGGATCTCTTTTTGGAAGCAATTGGATTCACAAAGGCATGGTATTAAGGGATTGATTTTGGTGAATTGTTCTTGTGTCAAAGAAGGAGGTCTTGTAGAAGAGGAGAAGAAGAGAAGAAGAAGAAGATGAAGGATGGTGAGTGGATTTGAGGAAAGAGGGTTTGAAGAGCAGTTTCCAAAATAAAAAGAAGAATTGCACCTCTCTAGGCTCTTTTTCTCTCTCTACCACTATTAATTTGGTTGTTGTCAAAGGGCTTCAACCTTTTCTTTAAATATATACTTTTTTAGAGTCCCAGTAGGATTCCACTCTCAAAAAGTGTAGGAGTCCACAATCCTTCCAAACCACTTGTTGGGTCCCACTGCATGATGTTTTGAGTGATTAAACTTATTCATTAGATTTGCCCATGAAATATAAATGACAAAAGAAAACACAAAATCATCCATATTTGAAAGGGAATGGATGCACTAGAAATGCAAATGTTGCATGAGATTTTTGGTAGCCACCTATTTTGACGAAAATCTAATGAATGGGGTGGATCACTTAAAAATTAGATGTCAAGGTGGGTGGATCACTTCAAAATTAGATGTCGAGGTGCAACAGGTGGTGAGGACTCCTTCCCACACTTTTCAAGCATAGACTCTTACTGAGACTCTTTTTAAAATAAAAATAAAATAAGTAAATAACAAAAACTTATGAAAATAAAAATTTATTAAATTAATAGAAAATGTGCCCAAAATAGACTTATGTTAATAGAAGAATAACCAATGAAAAAGTCAATATTCTTTTTCTTTTAGTAGTTTAGGGGAGTAAACTGCACTTGTCTCTTAAGTTTATGAGCTTCAACTTTAACTGCCAACATATTTCTACATGCTATCCTTTTAGGTATGTTTAGAAGGAAAGGCCTTTGTGGTATATACAATTCTTGATGTAGTTTAGCTCTAATAACATTGTCCAAGTGTATTTGAAATTTTTCTTTAATTTGCTTTTTGTTGGATGAGTTTAGCTTGTTTGGACCTTGATTGACCTTTTTTTTTTTTTTTTGTATTTCTTTTTTGCAAAGTAACAAAACTTGTCATTTTCAAAAGAAAGAGACCAACTTTATTTGTCATAAAACTTTGATTGTTTTCATTTAGTATTAATTTGTATAAGCATTAGACTTTTATAGAAATTATAAAAGCATATTATCTTATAAGTTGACCACGAGCATTAATTTACCATGCACTCTATTTTTTATTTTATTTTTTTTACTTTTTCTCAACTAATCAGATGTTGCCTACTCCTTGCACTTATGTGAAACAGCTGAAATTATCACTGCTAATATATATATATATATATATATATAGACACATATATTGTCTTGCAAATGTGCTCATGGTATGTCGTTGGCACTATCGCATCAAGAAGCTCCTAACTTGTTAATTTATATTTGCATTCACTAAATAAGAAAATAATCAAGTAGTAATTTATTTTACCAATTAGTTATGCATGCTAAACTAGCAAATATGTACAAATTTATTACATTTCCATGAAAGAATGACCAATTAGTCTATAAAACACCTGAACTTCCCTAATAGCCAATTCCACAGGCGTAAATTTTTGCTTAAAAAAAAGAAAAAGAATGGAGCGCCACTATTGAAACGTGGGAGTGCTGATATCATGTTCCTCAACGAGAGGGCAAACAACTTTAACTACACATCCTGCCCATGTGAATGGTGGGCACTTGAGTTATCTCCCCCGATATTATTAAATAATAACAACTTCCCTATTTTCTTAATGATGTTCTCTATTTTTATATGACTTTCTCTCCACCATGTATATCTCCTTCCTTCCTTCCTTCCTTATCTGGTAATACAAAAGAAGCAAGAAAGGGAAAAGAGAGGGTGGTGGGTCCAGGAGCCTTTGATTGCATGATAAGGACGGCGATATAACCAACCCAACCCTCTGGGCCGTTTTCTCCTCAATTTCGGTGCCCGATCAGATCGATTGATGTATACCTTACACGTGGAGCATGGAGGAGAGCCGTCTTGCTGACTGGGACTATTGGGTTGTTTGATGGGACTAATTGACTGTGGATGACTCTGCGGTGGGTCCCATTGTTCCCCTCCTTGTTTGTCTTTTTCTCGAAGATAAACTACTCAAGAGCTGCCCACACGAGCCATGACCCGAAGCAAACCATCTGTTACATGATCGGAAAATTTGTAGGAAGTAATGAAGGGCCCACTCTGTTACATGATTGGAGAAGTATCGAAATCATTCATCCCGGTCGTCCTTTTGATTGCTTCTTTTACTTCTAGGGAAGCTCGACACAACAGTAAAAGTTGTCGTCGTGTGATCTTGAGGTCACGGGTTCAAGGCATGGAAACAGCCTCTTGCAAATGCAAGATAAGACTGTGTACTTTAGGCCCTTGTGATCTGCCCCTTCCCCAAATGCTGCCTAGGCGGAAGCTTCATCCAATGGGTCTGCCCTTTATATATTTTGTAGTTTTAGTTGCTGAAAAAAAACTACAAGGGAATTCTTATTCCAGATTTTGCACGACGGTCCTATTTTTTGTCCCAAAATTTTGATTATTTATTTCAAGAATATTTACTAAATGGTGAGAATATTAGAAACGAAAGAGTCCATATGGTTCAACATCGAGACGTAAAGATCCTAATAATGGTACAAAAGAATCATTTCGTCCAGGCTTGTGTATGGATGCGAAAGGCACCAACAAGACCGATACAGACCTCTCCAAGAGAAGATTTTCACAAGTCATCAAGCTTAATGTAGATTTGGAGGACCTTATTCATCATTATTATCAAGACCTTATCTTGATTAGGAGTCAGTCACGTGAATCTTGTTCTCCCATTGCTCTCTATTAAGTGTCATAATTTCATTTAGTCCCAATGCTTTTACATCTTTTCACGCCACTTCCGCCCTTTCAGAACCTTCATCTTATTACCTATTGGTGCCATTTCTAAGTTTCCTATAATGTTTTCACATCTAGTTCTATCCTTTTTTGTGTCATCACTGATCCATCTCTACATCTAAAGTTGGGTGATGCGTACATATTGTTCCTTACCTGCTCAATACTTTGATCTATAGAGCAATCGAGAGGACCTTATTCCAGTGATTGTTTTGTTATACTACCAGCTTTTGTTTTTCTGTATTTTTAACAGTAAGCTGCTGCTTGGCTTCGTGTCTAGTCTTTGATTGTTTCATTGCTCCTTTTAGTGAAATCTTAAGGTGCATTAAGTGGTGCGCCCACTTGTATAATGAGATACTTTTAGTCCGAAAACGACTTGGCCTTCCCCGTCTCCATCACTGTAATTTGCCTATCCCATAAATATCCTACTTCCATGATTGAAATTGGAAAATCTCATAACAAATTAAAGAAAAACCATACTTTTTTTAATTTTTTTATTATAATAAATCTCTAACTTACCTTAGAGAAAGTCAAAATGTGATGCTAATACCGGGGGAATCTGCTAAAATACCCCTCACAGTATATCATATAATGAAATAGGATCATATGAAAGATGGGGTCTGCACAGTACTGGGTTGTGGGACCCATATTGGTTGATGGCTTTTGTCATATCATCTCACAGGGCCCACTTTCTCCACCCAACGAGAGCGGGCGACCACTAACCTTTTTGGGCTGGGGAAAGTGATGGGAAGATGGAGACCTGCAATTTGAAAAATGCAACTTTGGACTAGGGAGAGGGTCAAAAGGAATTGGTTCTTTGTTCATCCTACTTGTCCTCCACATCTTTTTTTTTTTTTTTTTTGTTGAAAAAGGGTAACTTTATTTGTAGGGAGAGAAAAGCCCTCTCTGGAATAATATTTTACACAAGTCATCATAGCTGAGTTTTGAGTTGGCACGTCGAGTTTCACCATCAATTGCCACAATAAAATGCATTTGTTTGGTCAATTTGCTGATATGATCCCTCAAGATATTGTCAACATCCATGGAACGAAGTTTTGAATATAAACAATGCTGCAGACAACAAGGAAAAGGGTTTGCACATAAAAAAAAGTATCAAATTTAATGTGTATACAGTCCTTGATCAGTTTAAGCAATTCTGCTTCATCCAAAAATAATAATTAATTGGTAAACTTAATTATCTCATATTATTGTCTGTATTTCAGTGAACTGTACAAATCTCTAATTCAATTATTGAGGGTGACCTCTCTCTCTCTCTCTGGCCTACCTAGGTTAATTGTGCAGAATTAGAGGGCACCTTTATGTGTTTATCTACAGTCCTTGTCATTCCTTCACTAAATACAAAAACGTCATTTCAGTATCATACCCCATGGAAACCTAACTTCATACAATTTCCATGTGGGTCGTACCTAACATCATCTCTTATCTCTTCGCTTGTGTTCTCCCTTAATAAGACTAATTTAAGAAGCACGAGGATAGCATTATCTTGGATCCAACGGGGGCTGTTTGACCCTCACGTAAACATTCCTCTGCAATAAATTAGGTGGAAATGGAGCCACAGAGGTGATTAGATTCTTCTAACAGCAACCTAACTCTTGGACATTCTATTAAATTTCCCTTTCAAGCTTTCCATCTCATCTGCCCAAACCAAGAGAGAGGGGAGAGCCACCTTAATTATAATGCTAGTAGGAGTGCCAAAAGAAGGTGGGTTTGATACTATCTGTCCGTTTCCTTATGACGCCAGGAAAGCTAAAATGGGCAATGCGTGACCCAGCGCATGCAAGTAGAGAATGGGTGGCAACTAGTTTAGTTTGTCTCTTCAGAGATTTGGCACAAAGGAAAAGACTCTTTAGTTGTTCTTTGGCTTGCCTTTTGGTGTTTAGTGCTGTGTCTTCTCTTGAGAGACTTTGCAGAAAGCCTAGTTAGTCTTACTTCTTTAGCATGCATGGGCTTTGGTCGTTACTTCTAGCCTGCGATTCATGATATTTATATTACTCATGGGAGTCAATCCACGCCCTCCTCCTGCACGTCACTGCCCAAGTTGGGTTTGAGATTCTTGTCTTAGGTTTCTTGTATTTGAAAAGGAGATTGTGACGGGGTTGAAGACTCTTTTCCATAGTTTTTGCCGGCTTTTTGCTGTAGGGTTTCTTGTATGATAAGCATCGTTTACTTTATCTGACCATCCGCATTTTTGGCCCTACTGTGGATGCAGTGCTCACAGCCCAATGACTAAATTGGTCAGACAATCTTACCAATATATGGAACTTATATAGTTGGAGTCCGTTTGCCCGTTCATGTACGGGGATGAACTCTTTATTCTGACAGTTTCAACTTGCTACTGGAGGTTATTATAATTCTCCACAGGCATCAACAGCAGATCTTGCAAAAGGGAATGCGGGAAATCCATGATCATAAACTGGGAATGTGGATTATCCAATGCATGCAGGTTGTTCATTCGATAGTGTGCTTACTGTCTATTTGAATTTGGGAACCTCAACCCCCTCCACTCAGATATTCATGTTAATTTTGCTAAGTCTCCACCTGCAGTTAGACTAAGATCGATGGCGCAGTCAGTAGCTAAAAGGATCAATAATTGCACTTCTGTAGGATTAGAAGGATGCAGTTGAAAGAGTTAAAAAGAAGGGAAATGATAGATAGATCTGCTCCTCTTATTTACTGGGGCCCCTTCCTAAAAGATTTACTGTATCAACAAAAGAGAACTAGAAGGTTATAACAAGATGCTACAAGCTCTGTAAGGCATCTGCACAGAAATTAACCACGGAACTAGAACCAAGCAGTTGGGATGTTGCTTTTGGACCCCATGCAGATGGGCCTGGTAGAATGATACTTGGGACCCTTGCATGTTACATCTGCCTTTTTTTGGTAGGTGAGCAGTTGAACGCACACCGCTTGTTTGCAAGACAAGGGCACTTTACCAACGAGGTCAAATTCACGAAAGCACTACTGCTCAATCATCCATTAATCCTTTCTGTATTCTGTATGGAGAAATGATAATTTAAGGCATCGTAGGCATCAATCTAAGCATGTTTTCTTAAAGATATATGCTATTCATTTTGTTGTCCCAGTGAAAAATCACGTCAATCCTATATAATGTTTTATTTCGAAGATAGTAACTAAATTGTTTAGATCATCCAAATGCCATGACTTTTAGGTCATATAGTCTCTCTAGATGTTGGATACTTTATAATATTTATATCTTCGGTAGTGCCATGTGGGTACTTCTTCCTAAGCAAGCAAGTGAACTTTTTGTTAATCATTTTCTTTCAAAATTAACAGATCTTTTCCTATGCGATTGCACATGTGAAAAATAACTTTATCCTAAAGTTCTTTTACCAGAAATATCAGCTAGTTAAAATTTTTCTGGGTGGAGGTTAACATGTTTCCTTCTAACAGAAGAAATATATGTATGATCAAGAAGATTTGTAGATCTTGTATGTCTATCAAGTGCTTAGCTTCCTATTCTTTAGCTGAAAACTAAATCAAGCTTGACAGTGAATCAGTGAATAATGTGCCAGAATTACGCATCAATGTGTAGCCTGGAAAGAAGCCAGGATGTGCTTATGCTTGCCGGTCAAGTCAATTGATCCAATCAATCATGTCCACGTGGAACTTTTTGATCCAACAAATGATTGTTGGGAAGGACCTAACAATCCCATCCCTACTAGCCAAGAGGGGATGGAGCAAACCTCATGAACGAAAATTCTTCTTTCCTAGGAAGAAGAATGAGAAAGAAGTCTTCCGGAGTTGGTCGCAAACAACTTCAGAATCTCTCTTAGAATACAATTGGTCATAAGTTTCTCCTTTGGCCCCAAATTAGATTTAAGAGTTTGTCTATAATTCTTTATTAATTAATAAAAAATAACAAGTTTAGAATTTTTATTTTTCTATATTTTTTAGACAACTTTTAAAAATAAAATTCATAAAACCAGAGAATTTATTTTAAGATAGGACATTTCCTTTCAAACAGAGGAATTCCACAATAATGTGCAAGACAACTGGATGATTCTAGTATCTAAGAAATTGTGCTTTTATGGCTGTTGAATATGAGCCCTAGTATATATGATTTCTAATTTTCTGATGAGCTGTTTATAAGGTTTCCAACATTGGCTTTTCACAGACTAAAGGGCAGTCCCGGAGCAAGAAGCTCCTGCGTATCTGGGTTCTAGGGAAGGAGTGGACTACAAGGGTTAATAGTTCGCAGCCTTACGTTGCATTTTGCAAGAGGCTGTTTCCACGCCTTAAACTCATGACCTCAAGGTCACACGATGACAGCTCTACTATTGCGCTAAGGCTCCCCTTCTTTCTAATTCACAAACTCTAGCTAGTAAATCCAAAGTCGGAGAGATCAAATGAATGGTCTAAGGTGACGGCCCTTCGTGTAAAAGTGAAGAGGAGCATGGCAACTTGCCAAGTAGGCCATCCTACTTACAGCATTCCTTATGGAAAGTTTGATGTTTTGTAAAAGTAGCTCCATCAATCGTCAGCATAGGTGGCTTACAAGCTATGTCTATTGGACTAGAGTCCTCAAATGGATAGAAGATATGCTTGTGGGTTGTACTAGTATCAATCTTTCTATATGTGTTCATAATCAACAAGTTAAATTGTAAGTTAATTTCACAAGCCAATTTTGTGTGTAGAGTTGGTTGCTTAGTTTCATTCCTAAACTGTTACCCACTATTTATGTAATAAAATTAATGGTTTAGGTTCATTTTAGTCTTACGCATTGTAGCTATTTAAGATTTCTATGTACCTCTCTTCCCTATAAACAAAATAGGTGATGATCAATCCTTCATTATTAAAAGATGCACTTGTACTATCATAATATCAAGACTAGGCTGATCTTAGCCCTCCCCTCTTTCATTCTCATTATCTTATTTCCTTCCACCCTCCATTCTTTTTACATTCATTCCAAACACCTCTCTTTCTCTCTTATGCCTTTATCGTGAAGCATTCAACCGCATCTACTAGCCATCACTCCCTTGATGACATCTACTTCATGTCCATCTTCTAACATCGTTTGTGATCCAAACCACCTGTAACATTATTAACACCATTCACTATCCCAAGTTAAACTTACATCTCCCAACTACTCCTTGTGGAAAATGCAATTTCTATTGGAGTTTTTACTTAACAAAAGTTGGTTAAACAATTGAAACTAGGAACTCACCTAAACTCACTTAGAAGAAGGTCAAGGTTAGGAAAAGTAGTTAATTACTTTATATATAAGACCTGATATTTATCGATTATTCTCTCACTTA
The DNA here is from genome assembly GCA_035236585.1 of Warburgia ugandensis. Taxonomy (NCBI): domain Eukaryota; kingdom Viridiplantae; phylum Streptophyta; class Magnoliopsida; order Canellales; family Canellaceae; genus Warburgia; species Warburgia ugandensis. The sequence continues at coordinate 36,327,586 of CP141139.1, forward strand.
GAAAAAGAAGAAGAAGAGAAAGATGGATAAGTAATGGCTATTCTCTAAAGCCTTCGCTCTCTTTAGAAGAAGAGGCAATGCTACAGCCTCCTTCCTCTTCCACTACCCTTCAATAGGGTGTTGGATGCATTGACCCAGCCAAGAAGTAGAGGTAGCCCTACAGCCACCTCCCTATTCTACCACTCCTCAAAAGAGTGTCCAATGCAACATCTCAACTTAAGTTGTTAGAAGATTGATGTTCACTCTGTTAGATGAAAGTATAATTAAATACTTCAAAAATGTGAGCAACAATAAGTACTTTCTTTCCATCTCGCACTAAGGAAAAGCATCAAGTGATGATAATCCACATTTACTCCTGAATATGTCATTTATTTAAAATTCTAAAGAAAATATAGTCCAAAGGCCTTGCAATATTAAAAGCATGAAAAGCATTAAGCTGAGATAGAAATGGCATATGGCAACATGACACAAGTTCACATGATGATATGAACTGACTTTGTAATGCCTCACCTGGATAGATGTCCCTTCTGGAATAGTCCATGATGTGATTACACGATCTTAAAAGTAGATATGCGATCGTATAATCCAAAAGTCTTATACGCGTGCTCCCTTCTAAAAGATTATGAAAGCCTCCAGATGATGATTTGTCCACATGAATGTAAACTCATGTCACACAATATATCAACAATTATGTAACATGACTGAGTTTCATGTAATCATATGACTGAGGCAACTAGCAAAAGAATATAGATGTTGCAATCTAGTTGGCTGGAAGCCTATATAAAGGTATGTCATCTAAGATCAAAGACAAGTATTCCTTGTGAATAAGGTACTTCACTCTTGAAAATATTTCTTTAGGTTTTCATTGCCTCAAGAAGGGTATTCTATTAAAAGGAGAAAGAATTATTATCTTACCTAGGGAATACCTGAGGGGATTTAAATTCAAATTTTCTTAAGGAAGAGTTCTTCTAGAGTATTTTTGAAGTATGAGTTCACTATATTGCTCTTCTAGTCATCTTATTTTCTTCTCTATAGAGTCATGCATAATTTCTTTCTCCTCCTTTTAAGCTTCTAGTTTTCTTGCATTTAGAGTAGTTCATAAAAGTAAGAATTTAGTTTTCTTCTTGATTTCTAATATAGTTTTTTTACTTTCTTAGTAGGATACCTTGATTTGTAGTTTAATAGAGTAGAGTTTTTCCTAGAGGAGAGAAGCTAAGCTAAGGAGAGATGCTAAGCTCCATTCTTCTTTTAGAATCCTTTGACCGTGGTTAAGAACTGTCCCTATATTCTATAGTAGGAGATTGTTTCTCAACACAAAGTCCAAATGTTATCTTGTTCTTGTCTAAATAAAAGTGTCCATTCAAGAAGGTTTGCTAGCTTCACATAGCAAAGAGGCCCTTTTTAGGCAACACATATTACAAGTAGATGTTCTTGGTATATCTTTAAGCATGTAGTTTGCCCTAAGCATTATCAAAAAACAATTATGCATTTGTTCTAAGATAAGAGGCAGAAATTGTTAGGATAACCATCGTTTATGATTCACAACCCAAGATAACTTGGCCAAGTCATGTTGTAGAGACCAGTTTGTGAATGGAGTAGGGTTGGTGTCTAACACCTTCCAACCCCAAGATATGATCCCTATCTTTGGAATATCTATAACTTTAAGAGACTTCTATCTAGGTTGCACTTCAAATTCTAAGATTAAAGACAAAACCCTAGGTTCTACCTCTAATCCTCCAAGGTACAAGAGCATAGGTCGAAGATCCAAATTGGTCAAAGAGACCCATGTCATTTGAAGACCCTCCAAGGGCTTGAGTTGGATCAGGTGCCCATACAAGGCTATTTATTACCATCTATAATGGTTTGATGGTTTGTCAACTTGCTATGAATAATGCATTTTTTCATGGCAACATAGTAGAGACAAGTACATCACTCGATCACAAGGCTTGGTCCATGAATTACAACCAGTTTATGTGTGTCATCTTCACAAGTCCAAGGACTGAAAGTGACCATCAAGAATACATTTCTCTAAACTAAGTATCCAGCTATATTGGCTTATTTTGTATATATCAACAATCGTCAATACCCTTTATGTTCATGATTGCAGTGCTATTCTATACCTCCTAGTCTGTGGCCATGACATAATATTGATTGAGAATATTCACAAGGCAATACAATGTTTGATTGTAGCTCTATAGAAACAATTTTTATCGATAGACTTGGACAATCTTTACTATTCTTTTAGTATAGAAGTCTTGACAAAACAATAGGCCATAATTCTTTCTCAACAAAAGTACATCCAGGCTATTCTAACCCAATCGAACATGACCGATGCTAAGTCCTCGAATACTCCAATGGTTCCTTAGTCAAGCTTCCAAAGAACAATAGAACTTCATTAATCATCAAAATTGCAGGAGTAAAGTTAGGGCCCTTTTAATATGTCACTTTGACTCATCTAAGATACATCCTATGTCATTAATAGGGTATGCCAATATATGAGCAAACCAAGCAAGGAAAATTGAAAGGTTGTGAAGTGCGTTTCTTGTTATCTTAAGGGCACTATGGATTATGAATATGAATACTGAGCTTTACCAAATGATATAGTTGAAGTAATCTAGATTCAGTCACTTCTTCATGAGCTTGGTGTTACAATATCTAGACCATTGTCACTTTGGTGTGACAACCTTGGGGCAACATATCTTATATCCAACCCCATATTTCATTCTAGAACTAAGCATCTTATCTCTACTAAGAACCAGCTTTAGACATTATGACCAAGTTGCTCTAAGTAGTATAATTTGGCTTTTTACATGACAAGTTGAGACTTGAAACTTCAATCTCGTCAACTTGAGAGAGAATTTTTTAACCTATATTGTTTGTTGCATTATTTCAAAAGGCTAATTCTATACTTTTTTGTGCAGCTTTTGACATCCTAGTTGTTTTTACTACCATACATATCAATAGAAGGAACACTGACAAGTGATTGAGAAATGCATTCTAACAAAAAGCAAGAAAGAAAATAAGTGAAAATTAGAGAGAGGAAATGAGTAGCAATAACAAAGTAAACAATAGGGCCTACTTAAATTAAATTGAGCCCATGAATAATAGGAAATAACTAGGTTCTAAATGAAAAGAAATTGACTTGTTCTGTATATCAATGTTGTTTCTCCTACCAATAATCATATGAAATGAGTAAAAACTTGAAAAAAAGAAAGAAAGAAAGAACAATTGCAAATGTAAAGAAAGACAGAGAAATCATGTACATACTTGTATCCCACTTGTATCTACTTTCTTATGGTATTGTTATGGAGAAAATGCAGAGTTAGGAGATGTTGTTGCCTTATAGCCTGAGAGAGCTCTTGACAAAGGCACTAGTGAAGAAAAGGATTGAAACTAGAAAATCTTTAGTCTTGGCTAGATCTAGATTTTGGGATATATATATATATATATATATAGAGAGAGAGAGAGAGAGAGAGAGAGAGAGAGAGAGAGAGAGAGAGGGGGGGGGGGGGGGCGGGTACTTTGCTATGACAAAGTTAAAGAAGCAATTTATGGTCAACTAAATCAAAGTTTGTTATGAAATTACAAGGCTGATAAAGTCTAATGTAATTTTCTTTGCTGTTCTTAGTCATGATAAAAACTTATTTTGTGGTTCTATAAATAGTTTTAACTATAGAACGCCTGTTGATTAGATAAATTATGAAAATTAACCAGTGTTCTTTAAGTAGACAAGACTCACTAAACTTCGGATTTCCTTTCTTATGCATGTTGATGATAAAAGAGGCATGTTGGTTTTGAGTGAGAGCCAACAGAGCAACAACTGTGGAGCTCCTTTACTTTTGTATGATGGACTTTATAGACCATTAATCCATATTATTCATCTGACTTCTCTTTCTTTGGATATCTAGCATGCAAATCTAATAAATGGTGCTTTTATATTGCTAGACACTTAGGTTGAGAAGCTCTAAATGAGTACCAATTTGCCCCAAAATACCATTTTTTGTATGCCATTGTCTTTCTTTTGACATTATTCTTAGGCCATTGAATAGCCGAAGTTAGGGAGGTTACACAGATGTTTGGGTGCTGTTTGATGGAAGTCGTAGCATTGAGAAGAAGAAAACATTGCAAAGGCTAACAATGCAAAAGATGAGCGGCTCCGATCACCAAAAACATGAAACCCGTTGTTTATGGGTGCTCTCGTAAGTCCGTATAGTCGTATAGGCGAGGCCCCCGCTTGAAAGCTCCTCATCCTGTCTCAATAACTACCTGCCGGCCTTGAAGAGTGAATGGGTCAGAATCGGACGGTTGACGTCATACCGTAGATTTGATGGAAAGAGAATCTAAGACGGATCGAGCCGCATGTGCAGCTGCGAATAAATGACACGTGTAAGCACACGATCGCCATAAGTTCTCCTCCCATTGTTGTCTGCTTCTCTCGTGAGCCGTGCAGTAACGCACATGCAGCCGGCCAGTTTACTAGAGTTTGTCTGCTACTATCTAGTGAAATTACCAGATTATCCGCACCAATGTAAAACTTAAAAACCCTCCGATAAACCCCCAACTTTCCGCAGTTAGTTAATAAAATAAAATAAAAATGAAAACTCAAAAATGATTTTGCAAAAGGGAAAAAACTGCTTCTTACATTTTTCCCTTCTAATGGGAAAATAAGGATGGCAGGGTCCTGTTTTGTTATAGCCACCCAAACTTCTCAGTGTGGAGGAATGCTCTCTGTTCGAACGCGACTTTATCGTAGTTAAGTGACGCATCTTTCATCCAATGGCCGGGAATTCGTCTTCCATCGAAGGGCCCCACAATGAGGGAGATTATTGGCTATTTGATCTGAGAATCAGATTATGATGAATGAAAATTAAGTGAGGCCCACACATGCACACACGAACGACCTCTTGGTTACTCGTGCGGCGGAGATGAATCGGGCAGGTGATGGGAATTGAAAATTGTAGGAATTAGTTGCAATTAACGGTTTGATTGTACTATAATCATAAAGACATATCGTAGTGTACAGTGTACGATTAAGGACGTAGAAACCATAGTCACCACGGATCAAGTGACTCGACCTGAACCCCACGTGCGTCATGTTCCCTCGCTAGCTCATCCTTTCGTGGCTTTTTATCATCTACAAAAACAAGGAGTGCCATTATCAAAACAGGAGAAATGTAAAACGTGTCATTCAACGTATAGTACTTTTAGTAGTGGGGCCTACGCCGTCCGCGATTTAAACCAATTCATTTACCGTTGAATGGGATTTTTGCGACCGTCTATCTGTTGTGGAGCTAGGAAGATGAACGGTCTAGATCATACAAAGATTGGATAATTGAAGCCGTTGGGGACCGTGGGCCAATGAGAAATTGATAAGCGCTGAAATATTAATGCGTTTCTATGATTGGGGTCCATAGCAATGGGCCCACAAAATTAAGGGTAGCGATCACATTAGAGTGGATTTTATCGTTTATTAAATGGGTTTCTGGCCTTCCCTATCAGATTTGTAGATAATCTGGGTCGTTGATTTGTCATGTCACGACAAGACTGATCAAATAAAGGTGGCTGGGAGATCTTTTCTGTGTCGTGTGGGTTAGATTGGGACTCTACATCGTCAGGCACAAACACAGGCCACGCTCTGCATATAAATGCGAGTGGAACTGAGAATGTGGTCGGGGCGAGAGTTACGGTAGCAAAAATGGAAAGATTCTTAATTTCGGTGAAAGAGCGGCACTGTGCAGATAAGAATTTAAGTCGACGTAAAACCAAGAAACGTACAAGGGCAATTTACGTAAATTGACCGCCTTCGGTCGTTGTCATCCTCTCCACCTCAAGCAAAGTGGCTTCCCATGTCTCGCTCTCTCTCTCTCTCGATCGATCGATCTGGGGCCAGGCAAAGGTGGAGATCTCGGCGGCATTTAGATCATAGAAACTCACTCAAGGTGAAACCAGTTGCAGTTTTTGTACTTCAGATTCTCACTCTCTAGCTTTCTCTCTCTGTCTTTCTCTCTTTCTGTCTTTTTTTTCTTTGAGAAGTGTTCGACAAGGGCGTCTTCTTCTCCGTCGGGTGAAAAATGGGGTTGAGAAAGCAAAAACATGGCTGCAGGTGCTTGTGGGTGTATAAAACAGCGGCTTGCAGTTGCTGTTTTTGTTCTTTTCCTCATTTTCCTTTTCCCTTTCTCAATTTTCTCTTCCACTGAGTCTCCCAATTGCACTCGCTGTTCTCCCTCATTTTCTTTTTTAGATAAATTCTACCCAAAATTCACTTTTAACAAAATTAATAAATAAAAATTAAGGAAGACATTTTCATGCAAGAAAAATGGAGATGAGAGGAGAGAGAGAGAGAGGCGCTTGCAGCGAGAAATAGATTCCTGATAAGAAAATGTACAGGGAGAAAGAGAGAGCATTCACCCACATGAAAGGCTTCCAAAGGAAAACGAAATTCCCATCTCTAGCAGCTGCCTTTTTCCCACTACTATGACGACGACGACGACGACGACTTCCCACTGCAGCCAACTAGTTTCTACTGTCAGAGGAGGCCTTGGAAGAGGCAACAAAAGAGAGACATACAAAGAGATAAAGAGAAAGAACAGTTACAAAATATATATTGAAATATGTAACTTAGATTAACAAAAAGAAAAAAAATTCCAAATAAAAGTAACACTTGCTAATGCTGCTCTTACAGCAGCTGCTGCTGCTGCTGCTTGGACTGGGTCTCATTTGAATCCCTCTCCATTTCTTACACTGATCTCTTGGCTGCATACTCTCTGAACTTATTCCAGTCTTCAATTTCATCCGTCCACTGAACTGAATACGGAGCTTTATTGGACAACAAATCAATAAAATAGGAAAGGATCGAAGCAAGAACTAAAGGACAACACGAATTTAATTCCACCTCGAAACGGAAAGAAAACGAAAGGGTACTTGAAAAGAGATCTAAAATGGAAACAATAGTAGAGAGTTTTGGAACGAAAAAGGTTATTAAGCTTCGATCAAAGGCTTGGGTTTTCGACTGTTTTTTGCTCTTCTTTTCTTTTTTTTCCTCTTGAGCTCAGGAGATAAAGTACATATGGTACATTTGGGAAGGAAGCAAAGAGAAGATAGTGAAGTCACTGAACCACAGCTAGGAAGGAACCCGCATTCGTGCTCCCACCCCCATTAGACGGGTTGGCAGTCTGCCTCTGGAATTGAATCTTGTAAGCCATCTTTCGATCTTCTTCATCATCATCATCATCTTCTTCATCATCCTCATCCTCATCATCATCTTGATCGAGATTATCGCTGTCTGGTTCCTCGAGCTTATCGTAATCGTCCATTACTGCTTGTTGCTGCTGTTGTTGTTCCATCAACTCCTTCACAATGTCTTCTGGCTTCATTCCAAAACAAGAATCATTCGAATTCTGAAAAAAGGAGAAGTTGATCAATCACAAAATTAGCCCGTGCTTACCTTCTTCACTGCTCCTTCGAAGAAGCTCGGTGGAAGACCCCCATTACTTGTCTGTACCTGTATATTGGATCCTCCCCCTTGTGGGTTTCCTCCATTTTTATTGTTATTATTGTTCTTCGGTTCGGTCTCTTGCTGGGCCGGCGGGGGCATGATGGCAAGGACATCAGTCCGTTCCTGCTGATTCGTGTTCTGGTTGGGGTTTTGATCTGGGTTTTGACCTTGGTTATTTTGATTTCCCAAACTAGTGCTGCTATTGCCACCGCCACCTCCACCACTGCCGAGTATCTTCTTCCGGTAAAGAGCATCTAATTGATGGAAATAGGGGCAAGTTTTGGCGTCTTCTGGGCGCTTTTTGTGGCTCTCTTTTACCTTCTTGAAGTACTTGTTGATGTTCTCCCATTTCTCTTTGCATCTTTTAGCACTTCTGTTGTATCCCATTCGCTGCATCCCAGCTGAGATTTCTTCCCAAAGAGGGCCTTTTGGTCCGGCTTCTTGGTACCTTGACTCAAGCCCACTTCGCAGTTTTATCAACGCATGAACTTCGGCTTTGGGCCACCGAGAAGATGCTGGATCGAAATTCCCACTTGGAGCAATCTCTTGGTGCTGCTGTTGTTGCTGCGGTTCTTGGACCACAATTTCCGATGATTGTGGGGGTTGGTGCCGCACAATTTCAGTGGATTGTGGTTGCTGCTGCTGTTGCTGCTGCTGCTGAAGCTGAAGCTGTGGTTGATGGTGCTGCTGATGTTGCTGTTGTGGTTGCGGTTGTTGCTGCTGCTGTTGTGGTTGTGGTGGTGGCGGGGGTGGTGTGGACTGCGGTGGTGGAGCTGCGGGGATTGTCACTGGTGGAGGGAGCTGAATTGTCTGACCCGTGATCTTCTGAAGAAAGGCAATAACTGCGGCATCTCTCGAAGCCGACATGGCTCGCTCTTGAGCCAGGATTTCGTGTTCTCGTGTCAACCTGGCCATCTCTTGCCTTTTCCAAGCTTCTTCTCGGATCATTCTATCTTGCTCCCTCTTCTCAATTGTCTCCAAAAACCTCTGCTGCATCTGCTCTTGCTTCTCCATAACTTGCTTCATTAACCCTTCAAAGAACACCATCATTTTCCGACTACCACCAGAGCCAGATCCAGACCGCTTCCGCTTCCGGGCATCGGGACCAGGTTCGGTTTCTTCATCTGACTCAGAAGACGAAGAAGAGGTGTTAGAGGAGAAGCTGATTCCGGCGGTGGGAGCTGAAATTCCAGTGCTGGGCCCCGTTCTTAAGTCCGGAACAGAACGGGGGACGTTGATGTGGACCGGAGCGGCAGAGGATACAGGAGTGACGTGCTGGACTCTCCCAGAAGATCCGACCATTGTATTGCTGGGAATTCCAACTGAAATTGGAGCGGGTGATGGAAGTGGAGGAGTTGAAGTGGGTCCCGTTGTTATGGCCGGAGTAGTATTGCTGCTACTGCTGTGAAGAGCCTCAAGTTGACTGAAATAGCGGTAACTCTTGCCGTCTTGCCGGCCAGCTCGGCCCTCTTTCGTTCTTTTATAATATTTGTGAACGTTTTCGAACTTCTCTTTGCATTTCTTGGCACTTCTGATGTAACCCAGCTCAGCCAGCTTCCTGAAAATCAAAACCCAGAAAGGAAAAGTTGAGAGAGAGAAAGAGGGAGAAAGTAGAGGAGCTGTGCTGTGCGATGATGATTACAAGTTGGGTATTTATAATTGTGGAAAAAGAAGAAAATGCACGCGTTTTGATAATTTTTTAAGATTTGGGTTTTTAAGACATGGTGAAATTCGGGTAAATGGGATTGGTTGGGATTGATGCAGTGGATCTGGAGCTATTGTTATCCAATTCAGAGAAAAAGATGCCCAGCTCGTGAAAGGGAGAGTGCGAGAACTGTCGCAGAGAATTAAGAGATCTACTCATTTTGGGTCCTTTTTGTTAAAAAAATCAGAAATAAAACTGAAATAGCATCATCAGTAGCAAAAACAACAACCGCAGTCTCTGCCCAGATCGTTATGGTAGTTTTCAGTAATCTAGTCCCTTTTCCCTTAGAGCTGAAATCCAAGTCACCTGAAATTCAGCTGGCCCAAATTCTGTTAAAAATTCCACTGAATGCACAGATCTGTGAATTTCAAGAAAGAGAAAGAAGAGCGAAAAATTAAAGGAACAGTTGCAGAAGAATCTGTACAAAACCAGCTCAAATTCTCAAAACAAACACAATTGCGCAAATGGATTCTGCACAGAATCAAATTGTAACCCAAAAGAATCAAATTTTTACCTGGAAACATCTTCCCAGAGAGGTCCTTTAAGAGTAGCATCACGAAAGGCGGCATCCATTTCCGACCTGATTTTCAACAGGGCTAAAGTCTCCTGGCGCGGCCACCGGTTACCGCCGGCGCCTCTCTCCGTTTCTTCTCCGGCAACAAGTGCATCCTCATCGGGAAACCCACCCGAAACCTGCCCCAATTCGTCGAAATTCCTGGCTGGAGGACGGCTACTGATCGGAGAAGCTGCTTCTGCTAAAGCTACATCTCCTTGTTTCTGCTGCTGCTGCTGTTGTAAAAGCTGGTTTTGCTGCTGTTGTATCTCGAGCATGTGGGTCCGGCTAGTGGCTCCGGCGAAAGAAGTCATTTCCGGCGACACACCATATTGAGATCCGCCCTGCTGCATACCTTTATTTTTGTTTTTTAAAACTTCAATCGAGTGTTTGTGTGTGGGTTTTTCCCCCCCTATCTCTGCCTTTGTTACTGTATCAAGATTCGAATTGGTCGATCTTCTTCTGCTGCCTCTCTCCCTTACTCATGAGAAAGGGAGAGAGAGAGAGAGAGATAGAGAAAAGGTTGGGAGGGGTAGAGATGGGAGGGCGGGGGGGACTGTGGGGTTGAAAGAGAGGAATTGTAGTGAGAGAGAGATTGGGAATTGGAAAGGGAAATCAGTACTAGACGGGGTGAAAAAGATAGAGACAACTGGAAAGAGAGAAAGAGAAGCTGCTCCTCCGAGTGAGTGCTGGAAAAAATAATAATAATACTTGCAAATATATATATATATATATAAACAAATTGCAAAAAATATATAAAAGAGAAAGGGGAGGAAGCAAGATGGAAGAGAAGATAACCAGCAGCAAGTGCAGAAATGAACCCAAGAATGACACAGAGAGCGAGAGAGAGAGATGCTGTTGATGATGATGGTGAAGATGCTTATGATATGTATGATGAGATGAAATACATGACAGAGAGAGGGAGAGGCTGTGGGCAAAATAGAAAATAACGGGAAATGATAAAACAAACGAGATGCTGCTGTGTCAGCCCCCCTCACTCTGCAGCTAATAATACTTAAAACAGGAGAGAGAGAGAGAGAGAGAGAGAGAGAGAGAGAGAGAGAGAGAGAGAGAGGTTTCTTGCCTTCTACCACATTACGCCTGGAATCAGAATATCTCGGGTTAAAACTAACCCTGCCCTTCAACGCCCACCCATTTGTGAGAAAAACAATAATTACAAGGAAATAAAATAATAAATATAATAATAGTCAGACAGATAGATTGTTAGAGAAGAGAGAGAGAGAGAGCTTGATTTATTGTGATCCATTCTGTCCGCGCGTGTAACGGTTAAGGGTTCGCGTCCAAGCAACAAATATCATATCCTTTTCGTTACATTTTGTGTATGGCCGAAGTGAAATGGAAAAAACTTAAATGGACGGTTTAGATCTCCACAAGTGGGACCGGCATGTACCATTACTACCGGCGACGATCCTCTACGAGATGGGAAAGAAAGAAGTAAAGGCGCAGGGTGTGAAGATAATAAGAAAGGAGAAAAGGGCAAAAAAAAAGGGTTTCCGAGCAGACAAGAACACACTGTAACAGCTGTGATGTGGGACCCACAATGAGAGGAGCGGAACGTGCCGGGCGATTATCGCGGATCCCACATTTTACCACCTCCTCACACCTGTCTGAAATTATCGCGAGATCACCCTGTCGGAACGCCTACACAACCTACATCCCGGCGATACGATATAAGACCTTCAATTTCTCGTCCCCCAAAACGGCGACGAATTGATTGAGTTATTACGGTGGGACCCGCACCCGGTGGCTATAGCCCCGCCTGATCTGGCCATGTAATAATAGAGGCCTTCCCATCCCTGTTAATCTTTTCTACTTTCCCCTTCATTTTGGATTTTCATTACACCTAGTCCCTCTCCTATCTTTTGCATTCCGGGGAAAGTCCTTTCTTCAATTTCTTACCCCTACGTTTGCAACTCCTTTCTCCTCCCATTTACCTTTTACTTTTCTTTTGTTCCATTTTTCTCCGTTTTTCAGTTTTTAATAATGGGTAACTAGTAATTTCCCTTCACCCTTCATATTTACGTTTTTATGCTAAAATATCAATAGCCAAATAATAGCTACAGTATTGTCTTGTAATGCCAAAACTAACCTTTTACCTTGTCACTACCGAGCCGGGAAAAACGACGTTTTCGCCCTGCATATCTAGGGTATTTTCGTCCTGGTTTGTACTTATAATTTCCCAATGACTGCATTACCCTTCTCTTTGCCGTAAATGACTTGAGTATCTGGACGGATGTCTCTGGACCAACCTGAAACGAGAAAAGAGCGGCTGATCCAGATAAGTATCGTGATTTCTATCTTCGCTTACGTGGGCCCACAGGTGAAAGTTTCGGCTTAGAGTTTTCAAACAGGATGAAAGAAGGATAAAGACGGTGACAGAGAGTGGTAATTCCGTCGTTTCTGAAGGTAGACAAGGGCTCTTTTGTCATTACGTTCAAAAGGACTTGTCCACGTAAACTTGTGGGGTCCACTGCTTTTCTGTGCTGCGATTGGTGACAAGTAGACGGACGAACGAGTAGGCCCCACAGAACACGGAGATCGTGTGCCCGCTATTTCTGAGTTGTCGCTCACTTCATCGTGCGGACGCCGGAGGGTAAAATATCGGACTCCCACCAATGGAAGGATTCCGTAGCCCTCTCGGTACCACTCAATTGGCCAGTCGCGCATTTTGTTGGGACCCGTTTGTCTGGATCCCCCATTTGGTCAGACCAAGTTAGCAAGTCCGTCCGTAATTGAAAGCTTTACGTGAAAAACCCGACATTTTTGACGTGCCGGCTTCATCTTGAGTACTCCACAAGCCATCCCATTCTCCCACTCTGAACAAAATTTTGGTAAATTAAACACAATTATGGTAAATAAAATGTCAATTTCTCAAATAGAATACCTAAATATAATCTCAAATCTCGGCTCCAAGCTCATTCACCGACAAAAATAATAAATAATAATTAAACCTTTATCCAAATCATGCTTTTGAGCCAACTACGTTTCCAAATTTTTCTAAGAGTAAACGCAAGCAGTTAGGGTCATCCAAATGCATTAATTTCTCATAAATTATTTATTTATTTTATATATGCACATTATAATGAGTGGCTAAGATCTTTTAAAAAATTTCACCATGCATGTCAAAAAGGGGTGACGACTTCTTTAGATGCTCAATTGTGATTGACTGGTATCCAGACTCATTTTTCAATAATTGGCTTGTTGATTTACTCCATAATCAGGACTTTGCAACTATTGTTACACGTACACATGGCTTGATACAACAGATTCAAGTGGTGGTGGGACATAGATTCCATGATTCACACAACACACATGACCTACCACAAGAGAAGCTTCTACTTGTGCCACTAAGCTTAGAAGGCCTTTGCTCGGAAAAAATGCAATCTTAACAATGATTTATAGGAGAGAATGGTAACTATTCTCACTCATAATTTGCATGAGTTACTTTTTTTTTCTTTTTCTTTTTTATATACAAGCGAAGAATTACAAAGCAAATCACTCATACTCACTACCATATTAAATCCCCGGCAAAAGAAATAAGGCAATGATTCAAACCTGCAACCAACTATACTGAAATGCTGACTTATTTACAATCGACCAACTGGGCTAGACATTTGTTGAATAGTTACTACATTATTTGAACAATTGAATTTTTTATATTAAAAATAAAAATTTGTTGAAGCTTCTATTTGTGCCACTAAGCTTAAAAGGCCTTTGCTTGCAGAGAGTATGATCTTAACGATGATTTATAGGAGAGAATGCAACTATTCTTACTCATAATTTGCATGAATTACTAATACACACACACAAGCAAAGAATTACAAAGTAAATCACTCATACTCACTACTATATTAAATCTCTGAAAAAAGGAATAAGACAAACACACGCGAGCAAAGAATTACAAAGTAAATCACTCATACTCACTACTATATTAAATCTCTAAAAAAAGGAATAAGACGGTGTTCAAACTTGTAACCAACTATACTGAAATGCGAACTTTATTTACGACCAACTAGGCTTGACATTTGTTGAACAGTTACTAAATTATTTGAACAATTGAATTTTTTTTAATAAAAATAAAAATTACTCATGTCCTGAATTTATCCAGCTAAAGGAGAATTACCTTAATCACTCATTATATTATCGTATAATGGTTGTAAACTTCAATACATGGATATTCAAAATTTCTTTTAAAAAAATGATTTAACATCCAAATATTCCCGAATATTTTTTATATTTCCTTTTCCGAGTTATTCCGGAATCAAAACATTGTGAACTATGTGCTGGACTACATTATGAGTACGAAAAATACCATTTGGCTTCAACTTGTCACCTGTTAAATACAAAATGATAATGGCACTCCCATCTCCATTTTGCATCTAAATACCTATTTAATATCAACAGCTAATTCTGAAAATGTTTAATAAATTAAGTGTGACTGCATGTCATTTCTCTTTTAAAAGATGTTTAATTAGATAATTACTTTTTTTCTTTTTATTTCTAAATAGATATTAGAAGGGAACCTTTGCAAAACGATAGAGTTGTTGTCGTGTGACCTAACCTTCAGGCCATAGGTTCTTGGCATAGAAACAACCTCTTAAAAAAATGCAAGATAAGACTAGATATCCGCCCCTTCCATGAACTGCCTATAAATAGGTCATTTATGTTGTTACTGTCATTGCTTGTTTTCGAAGATTTATGCAACTCCGGCCGCAGTTAGGCATATTAATTTTCGTTAATTCTGGTCTAATATATATGCCCATTAATGTCTGGTGAGGAAGGATATCTGGATCTCATGTCATCTACAGCAAGGGTTTGGAAATTAGGGTTTAGTCACTTGATCCACTAGTGATATTGTTCTTATTTTTTTTGCCTGTCCAACTAGGTATATTGATTAGATTTAAAGATATTCTTAGATAATATTTACTATTTTTTGCCTATGGATTTTGTGTGTGCTTGGAGAAATAAGTCTTGTTAATTAACTGAAAAAGATTTCGACTTTTGTGGTGTTTTTCCATCCAGAAATCTGCACCCTTGATTGCCCAAAATTCCCAAAATATAGAGCCAATAAATTTGTCAAAATATACAGTGGCCCAATTGTAAGGTGTGGATTGAATTCATGTTCAACAAGTAGGAGGAAAATTGTAATGTGATAGATGGGCGTACTTTACCAAGAAAATCTGAGCGGAAATGAATGCCAGTGGTGCCCACCATTCAAATTTCCAAAATTTGGTCTAATAGTCGGCCTTGATTTTGACGTGCCGTGCCCCCTATGTCTTTCTCATGGATTGCCTAATTTCCAGCTTTGTCTTTTTCTTTTTTTCAAGGCAAGCAGATTTTTATGAATAACCCTAAGTCGCAACTTGAACCCATGACCTAGCACAGAAATGCCTTTCCTTACGCTTTTCTAAAATTAATCTACCTTTCATAAGAGAGAAATTTTCTAAATGATTTATTTGGTGATGGATGTAGATTATTGCTTCTTCATTATCTATCACTTCCTTTAAAACCCATGAATATAAGAAGATTTTGCAGATGGGTTGACTCTTTATCTTTCTTTTTTTCTAAATATGGGGGTGGATCCCACCTATTTAATTACTCAAACTATGTATCTGATGAGACCTACTATAGATCATTGATGGCATAAAAATTTGACCTTGTCTAAAGACCGTAATGGTGTGGCTTTTTTCTTTTCTTTTAAAGAATGGTTAAGAATATTTATTTTGGTTCAAAATTAAAAGCACTCAAGGATTGGTAATGCACTCTAGTGTAATATATGATACCCACCAATCAAGCCGTTAAAGACTGCTTGTAAGCTATTAATAATATAATAATATAGAATAATTGAATACAAATAGAAATATTGTACACCTAACAATATGCATGAAATTAAATTCTAATTTTATCTTTATTAAAATTATAATCTAATACATAAAAAATCACCCCAAATTGAGAACCGTTACATAGTAGCAGGTTCGAATCACCGTATTTCCCTTCCACCAATTACTAAATTTACGAGAGTGTTACTGATTTACCAGTACCAAAATTTAGAGAGAAATTTTTTTTTATTATCAAAATATAATAAACAACCTTACCAAATAAGACTAAGTAGGACCATGGAATCAATAATTCAAACATGGTGGACCGTGGATGCTCCCCATACCAAGAATCACCGCCATCACATAATTCTTAAGCCAATATTTATGGAGCGCTTATTGCTGACATTTCAAGCTTCCTCTCAACGAGTCATTTACAGATGGTCAGTCAAGATGGAATCGAATTCCGTGGTGAACTTAGAATTCAATGTCGTCTCTTCTCAAGTACGTTAACAAAGTCAATGTGGCAAAATACAAACATAATAACGTAATTTTATTATCTAAATTAAAAAAAAAAAAAAAAAAAAAAAGGCAAATTGCACACGAAGTTTCCGCGTATGAGAGGTCGAGAGACAGCATTGAATTCTAAAGTGGATTCTACCCTTTCGTGAATTCTAGTTCACAGCGGAATTCAATTCCATCTAGACCGACCATCTCTCTGTGCATCATTGAGAGAAGCTTAAAATTATGGAGCTCAATCTGCACGATTTGGAAGCCGAGCCGGTAATTAGAGCCGAATTAGACGATAATGACGTACTCCGGTTTTGTAGGAGAAAGTTGACTTACCACATAATAAAAACGTGGCACCAGCAGGTGCCCCAACGTGGTTGGGCCTTGTGTCGCCACGTGTCGGGTGGGTCTTCATGGTGACCAGCTCTGCTTTTAATGACTTGGAAGAAAAAATTAGCAGTGGGACCACCCCCTAAGTTTTTCCGATAATTAAGGTCGCTTTCCATCCAATTGCGTACGGGATTAAAAGTATATCAACCGTACGCGTGCATCTGCTTTTCATCCAGTGGGTCCCACCGTCAGGTAGCATTCACTAAGGAGGGCTTGTGCCCGTGGAATTAGTTACACTATTATCATGTAACCACCACATATAATTGGAATCGGGGAATTGAATTTACTGTTAATACATTTGGTCACGAGATAGCCAATTTTCCTGAACCACTAGCTGCGGCCCCACAAAGAATAATGGTGGACCCAGGAAAGCATTTCTCCCTTTTTTTTGGTGTAACCAGCTGTTTGTACGGTGGGGATCAATATCACAAGTGGGGAGTAAAACAACTGACCATCTTTTTGAGGGAAAGAGAAGAGAAAGGAATGGGACCCAATGCTTGAATTCTTCAAAAAGGGGACTGCAACCAACTGGGACCCATTCCTGCAACCGTTCAATCTCAATCGTCGGCGAAATATCCTCCCCTTCTACACCTGGAGACTATAAAATTTCCCAAAAAATCTTATCATGGGAAAATGATGGATACGGAAAAATCTCATGCGTGCCACGAGGTATATATATAATATGCAACAGCAATTTTATATCTAGACCCCAAAAGAAATCAGAAATGGTTCCAATTACATGAAAATATTCATGTTGATCGGCCCCACAAACTTACATATTTGATGACTGCTATAGACGAACGTGGTTGAATAAGTGTGGCAGGGCCCATTTGTCCAATGATCAGAATCGTTGAATTTGGGGGCCATACACAACGATTCTCCCTTGTTAATGAATGCAGACCATGGTTTTTCACTTTTGAAGGCTTCCATCAATTTGAGACTTTTGGTTGCATGTTTGGCGCTTAATGTGTTACAGTAAGTAGACCCAAGTTTGTATTTTTGCCTGCCCATACAGATTCGAATTGAGTTGCCTCAAAAGTTTCAGTTTTCTTGCACAAGGAAAAAGGGAGAGCCTTGGCACAATGGTTTGAGCCATGAAAACAATCTCTTGCAAAAATACAAGATAACAGTACATGCTATAAACCCCCGTGGTCCGCCCCTTCCTCAGACCCTGCATACACTGGAGCTTCGTGTACTGAGCTGCTCTTTTAAGGAAAAAAATATGGTAAAAAAAAAAAAAATCTGAAAAGAGGGAAATGGAAAAGGGTAGACAAGGGCTACTTAAAGTAGCGTGTGTGAATAGTAGAAGTTAACATCACATATCTACCTGTCCAAAAATGAAGGGGAAGAGGGAATAAAGACCCAATCATGCAGTGTGTAAGCTTGCACAGGTGGTTGCAACCGTCGCCCCACCCCACATAAAGCATGATGTTGATCTTATCATTCTCTCCTTACATTCTCTTTCATTTCTTCATTTTATTTTATTTTCATTTTTATTTGCTGCCACTGCTGTTATTATTGTTAAAGATTGTAGATGATCCTCTATAAAATATTGTTAGAATTATTAATGTGAAAGGAATAATAAGATTACATCCCCATCAGATGAAAATATTGGGAGAGAATTAAATAAGGTTAGGTGCAAAAACGGAGGCAAGGATTTAAACGGGAATGAAGATTAACAGCTACTTCTGTGGTGACAGTACTTCCTGTAGCCATCCAATTTAATTTCTTATCTACATGTCACAATTTTTTCAATTCTCCTTTGTGTTTAGTTTAATAATTTCAGAACTTGGGGGGCTGACTACTGTGGTGACCAGACCTTAGTTACCATGAAAACGATCAACAGCTCAGAAATGCAGAGATAATCAGCCGAAATGTTGTAATCAAACTCGAGTTTGTGGTCTTCACAGAGGTGTGTACCTGTAGGAAAGAATGAGCAGCCAGCGTGGGGAGCTCATAACCACATTTTCATATTGCAAAGAATATTCAACATCAAGAAGGGAAAGAATACTTGGAAAGAGTTTAGGAGGAATTGAAAATGGCAAAAACAAGGGGAGTGCTGATTGAATCTAACAAAGCAGTCACACTGCAAGCCCGAACGAACGACCCAAGGTTGATGACAACCCAATACCCATTGTGTTCCCAGTATTAAGACGGTTCCGATCATCAAAATGAACTCACAGATTGACAATCATCCTCCCTTGGCAAACACCAAAACAGAACGTGAACCGGTTCTGGTCAGGTGAATCACATAGCTAACAGTAGGCTCAGTGATTATAGAAACATATGTTGCTAGTTTGAAGAGGAGTCCCAGATCCCAACCAAATGAACATCATATGTTATGTTTTTCTTAAACCTCGTTACTTATCTCCACCTGGAAGAATCAAATCTCAACCATATCCACAACCTGCTTTGCATTCATCAGTCTACAAGAAGGATGATCTTGGAAGCTACAGAGTCTTCTTAGTTATGAAAAGAACAGAATATATAGCAGAGCTTCGGTGGGGAGCGGTGTTCCTGCTCTCAATTCCAAGTTTTGTTTGAGTTTTTTCAGCAATTAGTTCATTACATGCAGAATGATCTTTGATCACAGAAAGTAGCTCCAGAACACCACCCCCAATAACTTTTCCTTCAGAAAACGTTTGGTGGTAAAGCACCAGTGGCTCCACTTTGTTCAAGCAAAAATTAATGGGCACAAACAGGAGTATTCTATCACGTGGAAGACTGCTGAGGGACAACAACAGCTAGTGCTAGTAGAGTAGGTTCACTAGTCCATATGGATGAGTATCCTGGTAAAAACTTGATAGCTATAATCTCCATGACTGGTAATATATTGTGAGAAGTCAACCTCCTTTCAGCCTGAAAAGATCATTCTGAACTTTGAGATTCAGCATTTCCAATCATCTGCATGATGTACTTGATAAGAGAATTCCAGACTTTCCTTCGAAAGCACACCGATGAACCTTCACACATGGATTCTACATTGTTGGTGAGACATTAACCATCCTCCCATCAAACAAAAGAATTCTAAAGAACTTGAAAATCAGCATAATCCAATTTATCCACTTGCTATACCTGATATAGAAAACCTTCCTGCAAAATGTTCACCTTTCTGTTATATTTCCTAACAACACATCGGCCTATCCTTGAAGGATATTTTACTGCATAATTTTGGAGTTCCCCTAATTGTTTTCCTCACTAAACTGATCTGCACCAGAGGGCATTAACTTCCACCCTGATACCATTAGTACAATCAGGTAGTAGAAGCAATCAAAGGTTGAAATGCATCGAATGTACCATCCAACCATTTTCTCCGTGGACCGGACCATGGTCGAAATTTCTTGTCATTGAATATAGAACAGCGTCTGGATGTTGCTAAGAAAATACAAAGATGGGGCAGTCATAACCTGAAACTTATTTTGAAGTTCAAGAGTTTGTCAATATGCAGTTTTCTCATAAGCTGTTCGTGTAAGACTTGCCTATGTTTGCCAAGAAGGGAATTTCTACTAGTCACCATGTGGAGATGCTCTTAATGAATTTAGCTCAAAACAACATTGAGCTTTCTATTCCAGGTTGCAACACCAAGAAACTTACAGCAACAGAACAAGGGCTCGTACAAGTTCCCTGATCTCAGAGAAATGAGCCTCAAAATTTATTTCACGAAGTCAACAATCATTTGCAGAATATGTGCTATGCGGAAATCAAGGTGCATTTTCAGGAAGTCACCAATCATGTGCAGAAAGGCAAGTCATTTTCTATCCAGCTCATAATCCCATAATAAGCATGATCCAACTATCAAAGTGTCCCTTATCGTTGGTGTCATAGTAGAGCAAGGGAAATTAATTTCAAGACCTCAGAAATTTCAAAAGCAAAGCTATCTTCAAGTTTCAGAAGACATGCAGAGGGAAGATATCAGGAGCAATTATTTACTTATCATAGATAAAGAAGAACTTGGTGCCAGAAGGAGACAATCCATACTGTTGGTGCAAGACTATCCTCATAAGATTTAGGCACAGAAGGTGCCTGAGGGAGCATGAGACAAAAATTTGGATTTGGCTTAGCCTCTAATAAACAGGCATGTTTAACAGGTGGTGGTTGTGGAGCACAATCTTTTGTATATATAGTAGGTAGGGATATAAGATCCCCTAACATTGGGTTAGAGAATGGGAGTGAAGCTTCACATAGAACATGTACTGGGGTGTTTGTATGACTCGTTCAGATCATGAACTAAAACAAATAAGAGATTTTTCTAGCATCAATGACCAGTACCAATGGGTAGGATAAAATGGAAGAACTCCATTCATGTATTGGCAGGCAATGACCAGAAATTGATTTCCACAGAAAAAGGAATTTTCTCTACAAAGTGTTTTGGGCCAAAGAAGTAAAGATTTCACGCCATAAAAGATTTTTTTAAGTCTTTGGAGTAATTCAATTTTATGGCCTAAAACACTTTTCATGGAGATGCCTGTGGACATCAATTTCCATTCACTTCCTGCCTACCAAACAGGCCCAAATTTCTTTTCATGAGGTCTACAAAGGAGCAAGCTTGGTGATGAGAGAAAACCTAGTTCCAACTTCAACAAGTAGAATGAGAAACCATATGCCTTGTTAGTCTCACCAAAGAAACATAATTTCAGCACAGCAAACTCATCAGGGAAATCATTGGTTTACTAACCTGTTGATGGTGGGTAGTAATCTCCCTGGTTTATATATTTCACTCTTTTGGCTTGCTCATTGGTTTACAAGCTTTTCGGATTCTTCGCACAACAAACAAGACTAGACACTTAATTGTCAAAATAAGGAAACTCTGATTACAAAGAACATATACAGCTCTGACAAAACCTCTCAACCAACCATGCATTATTATATGATAAAGTATATCTCTCAATTGGATCAACTAGTCCTCAAGCTAAGAGTAGGCATACATCTTTCTGCACTATTCTTGGTCCCACTGTTATCAGAAAGAAACTTGGTGACATCTATGGCCCTGTTGCATTTCTTGGTACTTTCATCTCAAAACTGATTTGCTTGTTACTGACTTGAATACAGTTGTAAATTCCTTTCTGTGCCAACCAGCCTTGCAGGTATAATATTTCCAGTGAGTGATTGGGACTGAAATGCCCCTGTATTGGTAGTATTTCGGTTGTGTTTCACTTTAGGGATTCAAGGAAGTTGTGGACTATGTAGGACCCAAAAACCTAGTCCACTTCATTATAGACAGCAAGACCAGTTATAAAGCTTTGGCGTAGCACTATAGGTGTTTTTACCAGTCTGCATGTGCAATGCATTACATGAATCGAATGCATGAAACTCCAGGCAAGCTTTATTTGCTTCCAGTTATTGCAAAAGATATAACAAAGACAAGGAAAATAACTCTATTCACAGTCATGCTTGATAATATAATTTGATGGAGATGGTAACACGTGGTAGGAGTTGTCCTGTCCTTGGAAGAGTTGAGTTGCAACCAAATTCCTTACTGCCCAGGGCCTCATCGATCATAGGACGGGCCTGCAAGAGATGGCTGTGTGATGAATATGTCAGGAGTGGTCCAAACGTTGTTGGAGAAAAGATTTTCATCAAACCCCAGGATCATAATTAATACAAGCAACCAGTCAAAGTGCCACCAATGGTTGATCCACAGGATAAGCTGGCAATGGGCTACATGTATGAGCCTATTAAAAGGGAAAAAGAAGCGGTCAAGAAAGCTGAGACAGAAGAAATCAGAGTATCAACACATCTTGATTGTGAAATGATTGCCAATAGAGCAAGCAGTTGCATATAACCCTTAATGCAGTGGTCATCTGTGATTGCCTATTATTTAGCCCCATTTTTTCTCCACATACAGTCAAGTTCACAGGGAACAAACAAACCCACTAAGAGAATTGATCTAAATAACACTGTGCAGGACAGGAAGGAGAGAGGGGGGTGGGGGTGGTTGGTTGCAGAAAAACTTTAAGACATTTTTTGTTTGACTTATCTATTTGGACTCCATGACTTATGCTCAGGACTTCTCTGTCCTATGCATTATTTATCCCATTCTAAGTTGTGTTTCTTTGATATCTATGAAATCATTTTTGTTGGGCAGCACAAATAAAGGTTTAGTTGCAGAACTGGTAGATATAGTTGTACAAATGGTTTTAATTGTTTTTGAGGGAAAAAATTGTCTCCTCCGGAGTGAAACAACCATACAGCCAATGAAACATTCCATTTTGGAAGAAATCATTGGATTTCTCCAGTGAAACATGTACATGTCCTTGCAAAGAAAAAAGGGTATCTCATTCTCATATTTTGGCTTACAAGAAATCATTGGATTTCTCCAAAATCTTCTTACAACATGCTTCCTCTCTCATGGTTAGTCCTCAAGGTAAACTGTAACATCCTAATGATTTCTCATCATCCTGTTTATAGTCCTGAAGTAGCTCTAAATATAACTTTCACCCAAAAAAAGCTCTAAAATGTAAAGAATGACAGAAATGTCTTCCTGTTTACAAGATCCAGCATTAATATTCCTACTTCGAAGTAGTCATGAGAGGGTATAAGCCATCGATATCAGTCCTATACATGCAATTGGGATCAATCATTTCATGGAACAGTAAGATCCTCACCTGTGGCTCTTAGCATACGGCCATCCTAACCACCAACTAGCATCCAATCCTTGTACACTTATGAAGTTTATGAGTACCTAGAAGCATACAGGTCATGGACCTGCTAATCCACTAGCCTCATAGCAGTTGGCATCCATTACACAGCAAGAGGTACACCCCAAGCCAGCCTAGCTTTGCTCCTAAGGCAACATGGATATTCACACATAAAAGTTAACAGTAAGAATGCTTTAAAATACTCTAAAGGATGCTCTACAATACTGATGCACTTGAAATGTAGATTACAAGTGGAAATATCTCTCCCATTTAAAGCAACCTCCCCTGACTCCAGCAGTTAGGATTGTTCCACATCTCCATTAGCACCCTAATTGTCTAGAATTTTCTCTCAAAGAACAAACAACAAATAGAGTAACTAGAAACTCCATTTTCCATACACTGTGATCCTCAAGAGTGTAGATATTTTTCAACTTCTAGAGCCTTCAATGCGTCCAGCCTGCTTCTATTGCCTCAGGAATGGATTGGGGAGCCCATCCTATCATCTGACAGGCAGGACAAACTAAACCATTGAATCAAATGATACTATTTATCCAACTTGCCAAAGACAATAAAGAAGCTTCTAATCAAGGACAACTCAGTTTCAAACTAAACATTCATCAGCCAGTCTTCAAGTAGAAAAAGATCCCAAAAGGGAGATGGAAATATAAAAACCAAAAGTAGGAAATGTTGTGTAAAGTTGAAAATATTATTATATTGAACTTTTACAATCATTAGACTATCATCCACCCACAATACAATATTAATTAAACCAAATATCAGTTGTTTTATACAGGTTTCCAAATTTTTCATGATTCCAATGTCATCAAAGTCTTATCCTGATTAGGGGTAAAGGGCAGCCCCGGTGCACAAAGCTCCCGCCTATGCGGGGTCCGGGGAAGGGGCGGGCCACAATGGCCTAAAGTAGGGGTCAACTACACAAATCTTGTTCCTCCATTCCCTTCTATCAAGTGTCATGGATTCACTTAGTCCAAAAGTTATTAAATTCAACACTTCTATTCATGTCCTTTTGGGCCTTCCCATTACCCTTTTAGAGCCTTCAACTTTGTTCGGCTCACTCCTTCTAATTGGTGCTATGTTCAGTCTCCATTGGGCATGTTCAAACCATCTACGTCTAACTCCCTCATCCTGTCATCTATTGGTACTACTCCTAAGTTTCCTCTAATGCTATCATTTCTTGTCTTACCACTCATCCATCTCAACATCCTTATTTCGGCTGCACTCATCCTATGTATATGATGTTCCTTAACTGCCCAACCCTCTAATCCATAGATCATGGCAAGCCTTACAGCCATCCTATAGAATTTTCCTTTCGATTTGAGCAGTACCCGCCAATCACACAGAACTCCAGAGGCACATCTCTATTTGTTCCAACCTACTTTGATTCTCTGGGTAACATCTCTCTCAATCTCTCCACTCTCATGAATTATCGATCCCAAGTATTGAAAGTGGTCTTTTTGGGGAATTTCTTGGTTATCAATCTTCACTGGTGATTCACTCCCACTCTTTTCTAAAATTGCATTATACTCCATCTTAGTTTGGCTATTTTAAATCCTTTAAGCTCTATAGCATCTCTTCACAACTCTAGCTTTGGATTACAACAGCAAGTTAAAATTTGAGGCAAAATAAT
Source organism: Warburgia ugandensis (assembly GCA_035236585.1). NCBI lineage: Eukaryota > Viridiplantae > Streptophyta > Magnoliopsida > Canellales > Canellaceae > Warburgia > Warburgia ugandensis. The sequence goes on from CP141139.1 coordinate 36,352,362, forward strand.
AAAGATCAAGAACTTTAAAACATAGTAACATTTAATTTGTCTATCCATATATTAGTCGATGAAGTTCCTAATGTCATCATCATCATCAAAGCCTTATCCCAATTAGGGGTTGGCTACATGAATCTTGTTCCTCCATTCCCCTCTATCAAGTATCATGGCTTCATTTTAGTCCAAAAGTTTTTTAATATTTACTCACCACTTCTATCCACATCCTTGTGGGCCTTTCCCTTGCCCTTTTAGGGCTTTCAACTCAGATCGACTCACTCCTTCTAATAGGTGGCCTTTTTGTTTCCAATTGAACAGGTTCAAACCATCTAAGTCTACCCTTCCTCATCTTGTTACCTATTGTTGCTACTCCTAAAGTTTCATCTAATGTTTTCATGATTCAAGTGTATCACTATTAAAATTCAATCAAAAGCCAACTATTAAGTATGACTTTAATTACTGATAGATATTAAAGTAGTATATGCACAGGCAATCAAATTACCATCATTCATAATGGGTAAGGTCCATCAAAGTCTACAACATAGTATCTGAAAAGTGAAAACAACCAATAAGATGATGGATTCAAGATCAAAATTGAGTAGAGAAAAGGTAATGGTAAAACCCAAACAAGCACTAAATAAAGAGACAAAAGTAAAGCCCTTTCACTATTGAAAGCCAGAAGCATTATCAAGTGGGAATTCGCTTGCCACATAAAAAGAAACAAACAAAAATAAGGAGAGATACACAATATGTTGCTATACTGGACATGCTTTTTGCTATATTACCAGCAGTATTTTTATTTTTTTATTAATTTGTGTCTGTTATGGGTCGTAGTTGGTAATTAAGTTGAGTAATTAGTGTTTCTATAAGTCAGATGAAAGAACATTTATGTCCTTTTCAGTAAGTTGTGTAGTAATAAAGGTCGTGGAAGGAGCCACCCATGAATTATGATATCAGCAACAATACTATCCCATATAAAATACTCAACAACCCTTTTACAGTTGTTAAATTTGAAACTTCTGAAGGGCCTCTCCATCAGACATATGCCAGGAGGGCAGCAGACACAATCAGGGTGGTCTGCTACACGCATTTCAACATTACATTGGTCTTGTTCCATTTGTGCCATCATCTACAGAATCATATCGTCTATTGAGGTCATATCAGCTAAAATCAAATCAGACGGCCCCAACCTCTTTCTCAATAGGCTCTCAACATTGAATGAACAATCCATCCCTTGAAACATTTTATCAAATTCCTGGGTTGGTGGGGATCATTCCATGCCCCATTTAGGGTGTGGTTATTGAATGAAGGGAGTTCTTTCATGATTTTTCGTCAAATTTTAAGTTGTCTAGGTTTGAAGCCCCCATTGTAAGTGTTTTGTTATGTTTTTAGGTTGTCTTTTAACTAGTTTTCTTAAGGTGCAAAATTTAGACCCTTTTATGTTATGTAAGGGTAGTTTTCACTAATTGTAATCAGTTTTGAAGATTGATAGGAAAGATGGCTCATTAGATTTAGTCATTAGTAAGTTCCCCTGCCGCAACAAGGGGAACCCTGAAGGCAATTCCTAAAAGGTTGAGGCTAAAACAAATGAAGAAGAATCAGCAACCACTGCCAAGAAGCCCAAGTCACCCAGGGCAACAACACTAAAAGTTATGAATAGAACTTGGAATAAAATCCTGAACAGCAGAAAACAAGCAAACAAGGGACTGATCAAGTTCAAAAAATGGACTGTATTTCACCCCATAAAACATTTTCCTATCTAGGTATTCTTGCTGGGTTTTTGCCCAAAACTTTGAAGGAATCACTGGGTAGAAAAACAAGTACAACAAGAGGGCAAAAACAGCACTTTAATTGATTGAGAATGGAAAAAAAACATTCCCTGCCCCTTCACGTATTTATAAAGGCTCATAACATAACTTGGGAAGCAAGCAAGGACTCTTCTTTGTTCTCACAAACACAAGGAAACTACTAAAACTCCTGGAACTCCAAAAGGAAAACTTAGAGTTGGAAGTAAACAACTTAGGAAAAGACATCCTTTACTAGGAAAATACTTTCCTAAAGTTTCTTTTCCTTATGGACTCAACTTCTAGAAAGAAGGGAAAAAGAAACAAAGGGAAGTCAAGCCCCTCTTTATTAGGGTGTGAACAAAGACAAGTCATGCCCCATATTGGATGTGTTTGCAACTTCTTTTGTAAACATGTGATTATTATCAATGTCCTCTTGCTTAAAAAACCTTCTCAGCCAAGTTTTCTGTGTCACTTGATGCTCTTGCATCCGGCCTTACTTCTGAAAAAAAACTCAACCACGGGGCCTTGATGGTGTGCCCTCCATAGATTTTGAACATTGAAGGTTTCACAAATATTGAGGCCGGAAGGCAACTCAACCTTATAGCCATTGTCACTGCTTTTGGCCAAAATCTTGCAAAAACCAGTTTTCTTGAGTTTGAGTTTATGATATATCCACCTGGGTATCTTTCTTTGGATAAGTACACCCAAACTAAATCTCCAGGCTCAAGATTTCACTGTCAATGTGATGATCGACTTGAGTCTTATACTTTCCGTAGCTGATTGAATGTCAGCTCATGCTCGATCATGTATCTCCTTCAAGCGTGAGATCAAATTGTTTGCCTTCTTGCTTCTGGGTGTTAACTTTGCTATGGGTAGTAGATCCAAAGGTCCTTGAGAATTGCAAACAAACACAATTTCAAAACTGGTGATTCTGTTGAGGAAACAATTAAATTCAAAACTATCTTTGATAGACAGAGATGGAAATTTCCGCATGCACAAACCTAGCCTGTAACATACTTACTAGAGATCTGTTCATCACTTCAGTTTGTCCATCATTCTGAGGATCGGCAATTGTATTGAACATTAAATGTGTTTCCATTGGCCGGTCCAAAATTTATTTAAGAATTCTGCATCTCTATCAAACACAATGGTTTTTGGTAATCCATAAAACCTCACAATTTCTTTGAAGGACAGGTCAACTATCTTGTTGGTATCATGTGTAGTTCTGCAAGCAATAAAGTGTGCCATTTTGGAGAATCGATCCACTGTGACAAGTGTTGTCTGATCCTCGCTGTTCGAGATAAACCCAAAATGAAATCAAGAGAAACATCTATCTAAAGAAAAGACTAAATTGGTATAGGCGTGTATAACCCAGCACTTGAAGAGGTGCCTTGGGCTGTTTGACACACTCTACACACTTGACAATCCTTGACTGGCATGACCATGAATGGATAGATAATTATTGTAAATACAAGCCCAACCAGGATATTTCAATTTTCTTGGATTCTAGCTTGTCCTCAACTGAAGCATCATATTCCCAGAAAATAATAAATGACGTCATTAAAGAACATTTTTTCATATTTGCATAAAGTTTTTCAGACTCTATGACTGTAAGAACTTCTTTCAGATGTTGAATATGCTCCAAGATAGTGAGGCTATAGACATAGGGTATCGTCAAAGTAAACGATGACAAAAAGATAGCTAAAGGGATGGATAACCTCTTTCATGACCTGCATGAAGGTCCTTGGTGTGTTAGAATGTCCAAAGTGCGTACAACATGAAAGAGAAAAATGAAACTTATATACACGTATGGACCTCCTCATTTTCTCCAAAGATTGATTTAAACCACAATTAAATTCTAATATGACATTAATATATTCAAAGGAAAGTTTCTCTCTTCCTACAAGAAATCAGTATCTTGAATCAAATTATGACATAGACCAAATTTTGGTCATACACTTTAAGTAAGGAAATGCAAAGAAAAAAGCACCATTGTAACAGTAGTTCCCTTCCTTTTGACAGGTTCCTATTTCTTGAACTTAAGAATTACACAAACTGATTCTATACAGTTATATCCTTGTCATGCTTCATGAACATCCTTGCTGAATACCATAATCTAACTACACACAAGCGCATGTGTTGTATAGGTATCATTAATGTTAAATCCTGGACTTATTTGGATTACCATTTGAGACTATACAAAGAGCACGAGTGTGGTTGAAGATATTATGTAGGGAAGTATCCCGGTATATCTCTTATGACACCTTTCAATTAATATGGCATTCACAGCTTTCTTTGAATATGCATTTCATCGTGTTCCCTCCCAAAGAAATGAAACAGAATAACAAACTACTTTGAAACTTTTCTAGGACATCATACCTGCTCCTAGTACCCATTGGCACTTCTACAACTACAATTATGAGACAAATCTATGTCACCTCGAAGAAGCCTAGGATCACACCATTATGACTTGGAAGGTTCAAGAATTGACAATGAACTTAAGAACAATCTGTGACTGATCAATGAATATAATATTGAAGTGATAATCTTCACGGGTCACTCATAGGCTTATCGCTGTTGATCTTTACTTATACTCCATCACAGAAATATCTAAATTCTGTTATGGCATCAAAGAAACCTTAGAACCTTAGCACAACACATTGCATGTACTTAGAGAAGAAGAACAATTGCAGAGATGTAAAGAAAGAGATTCACTGCCTTTAGTGATAAACTGAACAGCCCACTCACAGGTGCGAGTGCGCATGGCTTCTAAAACGGGATAGCGATGTTTGTACTGGAGAAGCAGTTTCATGCCTTATTAATCAACCAATAGACAAAAAGATTGTTTTACAAGCTGTTGAGCTCCAAGTTGCAGTCAAGGGGACTTTTATACCCTTGACCAAGAGGCAAAGACCAAGATAAGTTTGTCTGAAGTTTGACCATCAGACAGACTATAATCAATATATAAATTGACAACCAACAAAGTCAGAATAAATCCTAGAGCCCATAACATTATGAAGAGCATAAGATTTTTATGTCATTGCAAAGAGTATGTTGGAAAAACACCATTCTAATATCATAGTAGTAATTATAAAACATCATGTCGAAAAACCTACCAGAATACAGAGCACTCCAGTTGTTTATAAAAATGTTACAGAGAGGCCCCTTGTTGGTCATAATACATAATACATATAGAAATTAATCTTTAGAAGAGCAAATTAACCATTCAAGAAATGGATTAGGGGGGACTTCTTATTATCTTGGAAAGAAACAGGTACATGATGAGATGCATGTGGTTAGTTGAAGGGGTTTGCTTATATAATTTTTCATAGAAGAGTTCATATTTTCTACAAAAAGGTGGACCTTATACAAAGTAAAAGTCTAGGTTTGACCTAACTTGAACTAAGAAGGACATTGTATGCAAAGTTGGAGCAGGTGGGAGGGCTCTCTAACAGAGCAAGAATATAAAAGATCTATCGGGCCTTCTGAAACTTTAAGAAATTTGGCAAAATATTGCAGGATTATCTGGCACACTTTCACCCATTTACAGGCCTCACAAGAAAATCATACCAAAAAATAATAGTGACATTCTAGATCTAGAAGTTTCTCTTAATGGTTTAAATATCCTTACATCATTAGAATTTCCTCTAGTTAAGTTTTGAGACTAATAATAAGCAGACTGATGAGATTGAAAGTAAGACTTATGACCAATTTGGGAGTATGCCAGTCGGCTTTATGGGGCTTCTAAGAGAATATGTGATGTTTAATTATTTTTTGTGAAAATTTTAAGACTTTCTGCATACACTTCCAGATATCAACACTATTCAGCAAAGCTGGGAGCAAAGTGATCATGCCTACACAAGCTCAAGTATATAAGAGAATTGCCACTAATTGGATTGCCTTCAAGAATACAAACTGAGATTTAGTTCATTTCATTAGTGGCCTTCAAATGTCAGATTCTAATTTATGATAATTACCTTCTGAACAAAAACCGAAGGTAAAGAATACAATTCTCAATTGTGGAGTATGCACACTCAACATCTTCAACTCGACTGTGTCAGAAGAATACCTCAGGAATCCACAATCTCTGTGCTGGACTTTTCAAAATGCTGATTGCTAGTTGAAAATTTGTCAGGGTTCAACTGAAGCTCAAGCAGATGATGAAACTCGAGCACATAGAAAAGAAGGTGCTTGTCAGTTGTTAAGAATCAACTTCATAAGCCAGGGAAGAGAGTAAATCCATCTCTTTCCAGCTTCAGTCACACATAATCAGCCAGAGACCTGAAAATTGCCCTCTCACATTGCCCCACTCTTACTTCCAGAAGTTCATCATATGTTTGGTTTACTTTGCAGCACAGTCGTCTGGGAACCTGTTGCAAAGCCTGCTTAAATACGGAGAGTACAGAGTTGTAAACATCATAGAAATTTATGGGTAAGAGTAAGGAGCATACCAAATGCCACTTCTTGCTAAGCGGATTCCCGACAACCCTGATATTTTTCACCTCAGCTAGTGGAACAGATCGGGGAAAACAGAAGACCTTCCTTTTCAGATAATCTCTCCCTTTCGCTCGCCAATATGAACCTATCGTCAAATTCTCATGTTTCCCAACATCTTTCAAGAAGAAGAGAATTGGCTTTTTACACACTGACCTATAAACATCCCGGGTGTCAAAATCAAACTCATGTCTCTGATTGAGTCTATTCCAAGCTGAATATGTCTGCTCAGATCGTTCCAACTCCCGTGGGAGAATAATGTTTGGAAACACTTGCACAACATAACCCAGAGAAACAGAGAATGTTAACCGCCTCGTTTGATCATAACAAATCGACCGCTGTAGAAAGCTCCTTGGGTCCACTCTCATGGCCTTTGTGAAAAGTTTGAGGCTCTCAAGAGAACTCAACCCAGGGTAGAAAGAATTGACAGCTTCAACATGATGAATGGAAACAAAGGGTGCAACCGGATGAGCGGACAATAGCCCATGCGCATTTCCCCTAATATCCCACTGCAACATATGCATGCATAGCCTCCAGTTCAAATTCATAACAAGTCCGAAAACAGCGAAAACAAAAACCTGAATTCCAAAGAAGTGATACCACAATTACCTGATGGAATCCGGGCTCTCTGGTGAGAGGAACGCCGATCTCCGAAATACAAGCATGAAGCCGATCGTCACTCCCATACAACTTGGGATAACGATCCAAGCACTCATCCTGAATCTTCGAGATGGCCTCCCCAAGGGGGTAACTAATGGCAATCCCCCCACCCCCAAACGCCATGGAATGACTGAAATACGTATTTGCAGAGTGACTTTCCGAAGGAGTCCCAATATAAACCATCTTCCCGGAATCATACTTCTTCAAGACATCAACCAAATTATCCACATTGAAAATAGTATCATCATCCCCTAGCACAAACCACCTCACGTCGGGCAACCCGAGCCGAAAACATTCCGAAACAATTCGAGAAATCCTCAGACCAGAAGGATGCCCCGTGGGATTGGTGTATCTAAATCTCGAAATATCTTCAGAAACCCTAATTTCAGGAAGAGAAGGATCCCTGTCATTGACATCCTCTTCCAGCCAAACGTGGCCCCGCATTTCGTTCGGACGCCACCATAGGCGAACGAATTCTTTTCTGAATCTCCAGAGCTGAGCGGAACCGGCGATGCCGAAGACGATTTGGTTGAGCGAGAGTTCTTCAGGGTTAGGGTTTTGGGGGGAGAGAGACGAAGGCACTTTCGGCTCGGGCGGAGTCTGTTGGCGAGAATGATGAAAGAATGGGAAGGAACTCTGCGGGCTGCCCTCCCAGTACCCGAGAAGGTACAAGGTTTTGGCGCTGGTGCCGGAGAAAACGAGAGAAAGCCAGGCGGAAGTGGAAATGATGAGCGAAATAGCAGCGATCACAGCCGTAGAGGCACGGCCATGGCGCCAGCGACGGTTACGGGGGCGAGCCAGTGATTGGATTGTGTTTGTAGTATTGGCGCTGACAGAATTGTTGTTTGGGCCGTCGCTGCACTTGTCATAGCTGGACACAACCGTCATTGTTGGCGTTAACGCTCATTTCCACGCTCGAATGCAATGGCCGGAAAATGATTTCTAAGGCAGAACAAAAAATTGCATCTTCCAAGAGAAAGAAAGAAATTGAATAGAAAAAGATGGGTTTTCACTGGGTTTGTTCATGTAGATGCTGCCTGCAAATAACACTTTCCAACCAATAATTTTACATGATTAATCCCAAGAGCATTTATTAAGACTCCCTGCTGCTGACTGAAAACCTGCCCCTCATCCGCCATTTTCATCCACTGCAAGAAAAGAATTTGTGCCAGATCCCAACATGCCCTGGTCAAGGCTGCTGCAGCGGATTGCAACCAATCAAAGCCTCTCTCTCTCTGTCTCCGGTAGAAAAACGACCAAAGGGAGGAGAAAACGCAAGTTTCCACCAAAAACTGCTCAGAAGTTTCAAACAGAGCAGTACCCACCGCATGAGATTTTCTTTCCGGTATGGCCTACCCAAGTCAACAGTTGATTTTCAACGGTTCCGATCAAATTGAGAGCATGGGCCCACCGTTGGTGTAATATTAGGCGTCAATTTTACCTGGGATTAAATAAGACAAATGATACGCTAAAGTTAGCTGCTATGGTGTATGGGTCCCACCAATGGTTGATCAGATCCGTATATCTGATTTCCCTGGGGCCGGAGCTATTGTAGGCGAAACATCCAGGTGATTGATGATTTTAACGGCAAAAACTGTGCTTCTTACTTGTTGAATTTGGACGTTCTCTAAATCAAAAGTACATTTTTTGCTATTTTAGGCTCGTCCAATAATTGCCATTTTCAGAGCGGTAGTGATCCAAAGCCAGAGGAACAGATGGACGTGTCTGATCAGCCATTGATGGGACCCGTCACGCAAAAGTAGGGCACGGTAGGATCGCTACTTGCAGGATTTTATTTTGGAGTTTATTGCATTGTTTCAGCCTCTAATTGGTTATACTAGACTCGTGGGAAAGGAAATTGGTGATCTAAACCGCTCATCTTTTCTACCCCAAATCTTAGATGGGCCGTGCACCAGACATGTAACAAGTGCGCGGAGAAAAGGCGGTTAGATTTCAGAGTATAAGGAAGGCATTTCTCACCTTATACTTTTGCCAAGAAAAAGAACGGCTGCGATCACGCCTCGCTTATCATCTGAACCTGCATTGCATATTTAGGTGTGCGTGCGTCGCACGCGATGTATTTTGTGATCTCACAGACTAAGCACGTGGGTGGTCTTCTGGATGTGGAACAGCCCTTTGTGGACCTATTTATTGTCCGAAAATGCCGCGGATTTGAGGATCACAACGTCCACGTGTCTAGTCCATATTGAATGTAGAGTACCATGCATGTAACTTGGACGATTTTTCTCTTTCTAGTAAATAGCGCGACAACACCCCAATAAAGGTGCTCCTTTTTCAATCTTGTGGGTGAGCCCTGCTTTCTGACTCTCATAATGAAGCTCTCCTTAAGCAAACTCCTTGTGATATATTTTTGCAACCACTATATATCTAATGTTGGGAGATTCAAATGAACAAAAGACGAATATAAATAAAAAGTGGAGGAGTTGCACTGTTGTTGTGGTGTTGGCACTCTTCATACCAACATTGCTTGTTATTCTAATTAGCTAGTGATCGATTGCATTAATGAATAATGTTTTTCAATTAGTTCCTTTGCACTACTTTATTTATGCATTAATAAGTGTTGTCTTTGATAGTTACTCTTTGAATTTGCATATGGAGAAGGAAGTTTAACCTTTTTTTATTATTAAAAAACAAGGTTAGATTTCGTATCATGGGCCAATTCAAGTTTAGATTTCTTTTTTGTTTTACCTGACTTTGTATGGTCTTTTAAACATGGCAACAAAGTTTGGATTTTAGAATAAACTGCAAAGCAAATATTCGAAAAGAGCATTTTCTATAAGTTATAGCCTTTAATTTGAATTTCTAACTAAAATTATGTATAATATTTAATAATTTGACAAATTATATATGGAATTTGACTTTTATTAAGTAAAATCAATCTTGGTTTCTTGAAAGTTGCTTTAAACTTGAAAATTGAAAGAACTTCGTAATTATTTTGGGAAAAGTTGGGGCATAGAAAAGTTCAGGGATGTTTTCAGAAAAAATTTCAATCATTTGAAGAATTTTGTGAGTATGCTTTTTGAGAGGCTATCCACCAAAAATATTTGCTATATGGTGATCTTAATAACTAATATTATGCAATGAAGAATCTATGGATGAATGATGGGTTATCTAGCGAAGATTTTTTAGATGACTATATGGAGGTGGTCTATAAGACCATAACTTCTTTGATGAGGATCATTTTAGTTGAGTTGTTCCAAAGTGCAAATACTTTATTATTTCTCTTTGAATCGAAGGGTTACCATTCAACTAAAACTTGGTCAAATCATGCACTAACAATTAAGTAAGATTACATTCTTGTTGGTCAAATCATACACTAGAAAGAAGAAAAAAGATTGGCTTCCAACTTAAGCTTAAATAAATAAATTACCTAAATAATAAAGTTTAGGAAAAAATTATAATGATATCTCAAAATTTCTTAACAATCCATACATAAACAATAAATATGTTAGAGAAATATTTATTATATATTAGAAGAATAAAAAGAAGAAATACGAGAAAAATATGGGAGGAAGTGACATGCAGGACTATGGGCATAAAAAGTACAAAGGTGGCTACTTAAAGTTTCTAACCAAAATATAAGTGGATATATTCGCCTTCTATACTAGGTGCTAACTGCCCAAAAGCCCTATAATAAGCAAACCCCACACTTTGCCTTCTTTTAACACCTACCAGATGAGCATAACAACAAGTATAAGTTCCTAAATGGTGTGGACTCTAGCTTGTGTCTTTGACCTACTTTTAAGGGGAAAAAGAAAAGCTCCTTGGGCATTTCAATATTTGATATGTACTACAAATTTGATTAGTGCAACTTCATTTCCATTCCTAATGTATTTGTAAAATATGACATGTGGTTATGAGGTTGACATAATGTGTTGATGTTTAACCGCAAGTGCATGGGCTATTATAGTGTAGCATATGCAAGTACAGGTAGATCCCACAGGGATTTGACTTAAAAAGCAGGAATTTCAATAAATTTTAATTATCTAAAATTAAAAATAAATTACCAAAAATTACTAAAATTATTGAAATTATAATCAAAGTTCATATCTAATCAACTTCTCAAAATTACAAAAATTTTAGTTCCTAAATAAAACAAACAAATCAAATAACATGAAAAAAACTACTTCTTTAGCTTAATCACTATCAATATCTTCAAATCTGATCTTCTGAGAGATGATCAGCCTATGTCTTCAGCACATTTTTGATTAGAAATCAACCAGTTGGATTTGTCAGATTCTTCAAAATCATCAAGATCTGGGCTAAATTGTAATTTTGATATTTGGATGGCTCATATTAAGTTACTGATTTCATATTAAAGATCAGATACATCAATTAGTTCTAGGATATCCTAAGAATGAAATTGTACATATGAGTAATGAAGGAGAAATTGAAATTTTTTGGTTGATTAAGGCCAACCGTTGATTGGGTTAGGCCTTGATTGACCGGTGTGGATTGGGTTGTTCCTGGATAAGAAAAATACAGATAAACTAAAACTAGAATAGAATGGGACATAGATGTAATTAAAAAAGGAACACAAATGTAATTAAAATAAAAGGACAGAAATGTAATTAAATTTTAAAATAAGAAGGGCAAAATTGAAAATTTGATGAAAAAATCTGATTTTTAAGAAACACCAAGAACCCGATGAAGAAGAAGAAGATGCCGGAGGAGGGAGAAGAAGGAGCCAGAGGAGCACGAGGAAAGGGAGAGGAGAAGAGACGAAAAGGAGGGGGGACAATTGGGTTTCCTTCTCCAAAACCGACCGACGATGAGAAAAACACAGGATCTTATGGAGTAGAGAAGGTGGGGTTAATCTGGGTGGTGCTATGGTTTGGGAAGTCAACTGGGCATGGATTCCGGCACTTGGCAGTGAAGCAAAGGATCGAGGTGGGAAGAAAGAGGAGCAGAGGGCGTTGTGTAGTGTGGTAGAGAGAGGAGATGGCGATTCGGTCGGTCTGAGCTTGGTGGGGTGTCGTTTGGATGAGGGGGTCGAGATAAAGGATGCGAGTGAGGTGGAAGAGAGAAGGGTTGAGGCGTGGTTCAGATGCTAGTGCTACCCTAGTCTGGAATCTGGGGTGGCATTTGTGACTGAAGGCGAGCCGTGCTAGCTTGGTGTGGTGAAGGGGCAATCCGATGACTGGAAATCTATGCTTGCCAGTGATCAGAGAATGGTATGGAGATGTTGGGGGCAGATGACCGGTGATGGAGGAGAGAGCGTGCCGATGAAGCAGAGAAGGGCTGAAGTAGTACAACAAAAGCAGGCTGGTGGAGGTGAGAACAAGAGAGAAGAGGGGATATAGAGAAAGAGGGAGGTGAGGAGAAGAAAGAGAATGAGATAAACAAGAAGGGGGGTTGTAGGGGGTGGTGCGGTCTTGTGGCTGCCCTTCTACAATTTAGCCAAGAGTGGAGAGAGAGAGAGAGAGAGAGAGAGAGAGAGAGAGAGAGAGAGAGAGAGAGAGAGAGAGAGAGAGAGAGAGAGAGAGAGAGGGCGGGGGGGGAATTGGGGCAGATGTAGGGGTTGTGGTGCGGTGATGAAGAAGAGGTGAGGAGAGGGTGGTGGAGAGCAAGGCAAGAGCATGGGAGAGAGGGTGGTATGAAGAGGAAGGAGGGAATGAGGGAAAGAGTAGGAGAAGAAGAGGTAGGGGGTTTGCCTTGTACAGCCTAATCAAGGGAGAGAAGAGAGAACGGGGGGAAAAGGTGGTGAGAAAGAGAGGAAAGAGGAAGATATGAGAGAGAGTTGGGGGAAAGAAAGAGAATGGAATGGGAGTATGGTTGCCCTTTTCCTTTTATTCCTTTATCCTTTCTAATTTGAGCCTCCCCCTTTTACTTTGGAAACTCCTCTGTAATTGCAACTTGCCTTCTCAATGTTTTTCCTTTTTTCCATGATTCCCAATTAAGCTTAATTATCTTCTAGGAAACTATCCTATCCATCATTGTGAGTGATTTGGCCCATCCAATGCGCTTTAAGATGATCTGCACCATTAACTTTTAATCTTAGCCATCCAAGCATCTTTTGGTTTATCTGCAAAATAAAAGACCAAATCAGAATCATCTGAACCATACATTAATAATCTAATGAGCTCTAATGATCATCTGACCATTGATTTTGACAAATTAAGGTTTGGATGGTCAATTGGAGCTAAATTCAAAATCAAGCTAAATTTACAAATATGAACCGTTAGATGATCTAATCGAAAGCTAAATTAGGGGTATTTTGACCAAAATTGAACACTTAACACACTCCCTAACTAGCCTTTTGCTACTCCCGAGCAAAACCTATGAAAACCAAATTTCAAGATTTATTTTTTTAAGTCAACACCTCTTTTTCCTCAGAGAATTATCTTCAATAAATCATCAACTTTAGCATACTAATAAAAATGACTAAAGAATTCAAAACTCTACCCATATGCCAAAGCCTTTCCACTTAAGCTCAGGTCTCAAATTGAGTGTGTGCGTGTGTGTACAGTCTACATATAAAATAATCTTGATCTCTAAATAGACTTCTAACTTTTGAACTCCATCTAAAATATGTTTTAACCTCAATCCTCACTAATGGATACATGCTCAAAAACAACATGTCTCAAATAGATGGGTCAAATCATATCTCTCTTTTAATATGTGAGAGGAGTCAATAAAAGCAAATTTATCTCACATATACTCATGAAAAATGGGAGTTACTAAGAAATTTAATTGTTTTGATCCCTTTATAATGGATGTCATTACCTTTGAATATTTAGAAATACCACTCTTTTATATTCTATCTATTCATTTCCTCATTAAGACTATATTTCTCCTAGAATCAATAGGTCTTTAACTGGGACAAAACGTAGGCTTAGGACAAGGTACCAAAGAAAGGGTATAAGGGTATTCAAAGATTCTTCAAAAAATAAGTAGAGGTCTTCTAAAGTTGATAATTCTTTCTTTCCTTTGCTGAAGTGAATATTTATTTTTTCACTTTTCTTTGTATTCTTCAAATGCCTTCTTCTTCTTCTTTTTTAGACTCTTTTTTTATATATTTCAGTACTTTTGAATCACTTTGAAGAATATTTTTTTTCTTAATATCTACTTTTCTACTTTTATTGCAACTAAAAGGTATTTCTTCATTCCTCTCTAACTTATTTTTCAAAGAAAATGGGTAATGGATAATTTGTATTGGTTTACTAAGGGTATAGGGCAATTTGGGTGGCAAAAGAAAAGGCTTTATATGAAAGGCTCAACTTGGCTAACTATCAATAAAAATACTTTATGGGTAGGCTTTAAGTCTCTAGGTTATAACAAAGATAGCCTAAATCATTTTCTAGGTTTCCTATAATCTATCAGATTCAATGAAATTTTAGAACTTTAAAGATAATACTCTAATTATTCAGGTATTTAGCCAAAATTAAGAATTAGTGAGATCAATTTTCTTTAAGCTCTCTAAAGAAAAGTAGGAATATTTATAACCTCTCAAAAAGAATGAATGACTCTAAAACTCACTTAGGCTATAAGTCTCCACTAAATTTCTTTAGAATCTCTAAGTTATAGCCACTTATCAATCTAGACTATCTATATACAATTATGTGTACAAATGTGATATGAGACTTTGCTTTCATATAATACTTTAGAAAATGAGTAAAATGATGAATTAATCATGTTCAGTTCCATTAATAAGCTAAAGTTATCTAGATTATAATTCAGAAAATCTAATTCTCATCATAGTATAGAAATTAACCTAAAAAATTTTCAAAAATTTTCTCCCAGGCTTTTTTTCTTTTTTCTTTTTGAAAAATCAAGGAAAGCACCTAAAAACCTAAAAAAACTAGAATTTGCTAGAATTCTACACCCCCAACCTGACAAAAACATTGTCCTCAATGTTTAAAAAGCAAGGCCTAAAATGAATGTGGGTGATATAGAAAATATCAAAAATACAAATGATGATACAAAGGGATCGAATCCACTCAATCCTGATAAACAGGATCCTCCAGAGTTGTAGACTCAACTTCTGAATTCTCATATTCTAGGAAAGGCTTTAAACGTTGACCATTCACTTTGAAAGAATGATTTGTCCTAGTATCCTCAATCTCGATAGTCCCATATAGAAAAACTTCTTTTACTATATATGGACCAATCCATCGAGATCTAAGATTACCTGGAAATAGGTGGAGCTTAGAATTGTAAAGTAGAGCCTTCTGCTTTGAAGTAAAGGATTTTCTCATTATGTTCTTATCATGAAAAACTTTCATCTTTTCTTTATATATATCCTATTACTCTCATAAGCTTCTTGTCTGATTTCATCCAACTCATTAAGTTGGAATTTTCTATGTGAGCCTGGTTTATCCATATTGAAATTAAATGTCTTTATTGCCCAGTTGGCTCTATGCTCCAATTCCACAGGCAAATGACAAGCCTTACCATATACAATACGATAGGGAGACATACCAATCGGGGTGCGATGTGTAGTCTTATAAGCCTAGAGCGCATTGGTCAGTCGAAGAAACTAATCTTTATGATCTGAATTAACAATCTTTTGAAGGATTTGTTTAATGGCTCAATTAAATACTTCTACTTGTCCACTTGCTTTTAGGTGATACGGTATTGCAACTTTATGCGTAATATTATATTTTTCATTAGTACTTCAAATGGTTTGTTGCAAAAATGTGTACCATTATCACTTATCATGGCTCAAGGGGTCTCAAATCTAGAAATAATAATAACAATAATAATAATAATAATACTTTCTTTTAAGAATTTAAGAACTATTTTATGATCATTATGCCTACACGGGATAGCATCAATCCATTTTGAAACATAATTTATGGTCAATAAGATATAAATATAGCCAAAAGAAGGTGGGAATGGACCCATGAAATCTATACCCCAACAATTAAAAACTTCTATGATAAGGATAAGGTTTAGAGGCATCATATTCCTACGGTTTATCCCTCCTAACTTTTGAAATTGCTCACATGATTTACAGAATACATGTGTGTCTTTGAACAACAACGGCCAATAGAAGCCATACTGCAAAATCTTTGCATCTATTTTCTAGGCAAAAAAATGTCCACCACATGCTTCTGAATGACAAAAGGAGATGACACTATGTTGTTCTAATTCAGGGACACGTCTCCTAATGATTTGATCTGCGCAATACTTAAATAGGTATGGATCATCCCAGAAATAGTGCTCAACATTGGAAAAGAATTTTTGCTTTTCTTGTTTAGTCTAATGTTCAGGAATCTTTCCTGTGACTAAATAATTTGCAGTATCAGCAAACCAGGGAGGATGGGAAACATGAAAAAGTTGCTCATCAGGGAAAGTGTCTTTAATTGGCAACTCATCTAAAGGCTCTACTAGGATAAGCCGAGACAAATGGTCAGCTACAACATTCTATACTCCATTTTTATCTTTTATTTTAATGTTAAACTTTTGGAGTAAGAGAATCAATCTAATTAGTCTAGGCTTAGCTTCTTTGTTAGAAAGTAGATGCTTGAGGGTGAATGGTCAATGAATATGGCTATTTTAGATCCAACCAAGTAAGACTTGAATTTATCCAATGCAAAGACAACTGCTAAGAGTTCTTTTTCCTTAGTGGAATAGGTCATTTAGGTGCTATTTAAGGTCCTATTGGCATAGTAGATGGCGTATGGCTTCTTCTCTTTTCTCTGTCCTAGTACAGCTCTTACAACATAGTCATTGGCATCACACATCATTTCGAAGGGTAGACTTCAATCAGGTGGCTGCATGATAGTGCAATGGTCAACTTGTCTTTCAACTTTATAAAAGCTTCTTGACAATCCTCAGTCCACTCAAAAGGAATATCCTTTGTAAGGAGGTGACATAATGGTCTAGATATTACACTAAAATCTTTAATGAACCTGTTACAGAATCATGCATGACCTAGGAAAGAGCTAATGTCCCTAATAGATTTTGGAATGGGTAGATTGGTTATTAGATCAACTTTGGCTCTATCTACCTCTATACCTTTGGATGACACAATGTGACCTAGGATAATTCCCTTAGGAACTATGAAATGACATTTTTTTTTCAATTAAGCACTAGGTTCTTTTCTTTACAACAAGTTAAGACTTTTCTTAGATTTTTAAGACATGTTTCAAATGAATTATGAAAAACAGAAAAGTCGTTCATGAAAACTTCTAAAATTCTCTCTACCATATCAATGAAAATGCTTAACATGCAATGTTGAAATGTGACAAGAGCATTACATAATCCAAATGACATTCTTTTGTAAGCAAAAGTGCCAAAAGGATATGTAAATGTGGTCTTTTCCTGTCCTCAGGTGCAAATTCTATTTAGTTATACCCTGAATAACCATATAGGAAATAATGGTATTGATGTCCTGCAACCCTTTCTAACATTTGATCAACAAAGGGCAAAGGAAAATGGTCCTTCCTTGTAATAGCATTCAACTTTCTACAGTCGATACACATATGCCAAGCAGTGGTAACACGAGTAGGGATCAATTCATTGTTGGCAATAGTTATTGCTGTCACTTCAGACTTCTTTAGAACCACCTGAGTAGGACTTACCCATTTGCTATCACTTATGGGATAGATGATTCCCACATCAAGCAACTTTAAGACTTCTGCTCTAACCACATCTTTCATATTAGGATTTAACCTTCTTTGCATTTGACAACATTGTTTAGCTTCATCCTCTAGATATATCCTATGGGTGCAGATTAACCCCTTTATATCAGCTATGATCCATCCTATAATACCTTTGTGTTCTTTTAAAGTGTCTATTAACTTTTCCTCCTAAGATGTTTCTAACTTGGAGGAAATTATTATGGGAAAAGTTTCTTTTTCTCCTAAATAAGCATATTTTAAATCTGATGGTAAAGATTTCAATTCAAGCTTAGGAGGTTCTACAAATGATGGAAGGGGAGTGGACTCCCTTAGTGGAAGGTCCTCGAAATGAGGTTTCCATTTTTCTGTATCCATGATAGGAACAGAATCAAGGATGGCATTAGCTTCCTCTATTAATGCATCCTCATTAAACTCATTAAAATGGGCCAAATAGGCCTCTAATGGGTCCGATAAGGAAGATGACTGAAACTGATCTTGCACAACTGAATTGATCATGTTAACACTGTGCAAATCATCGGTAGTTTCACCAGGTTGCTTACAAATGTTAAAGATGTTTAGCTTTAATGTCATATTGCCAAAGGATAATTTCATGACACCATTTCTACAGTTGATTAAGGCATTGGACGTAGCTAAAAATGGTCGTCCTAGGATGACTAGTATTTTATTCTTTTCATTCACCACCGATTGTGTATCTAGAACTAGAAAATCTATAGGGAAACAAAAGTGTTCTACCTGGACTAACACGTTCGCTATTACCCCTCTCGGTATTTTTACAAAACGATCAGCTAACTGAAGTGTAGTAGATGTAGGTTTTAGTTCACCCAGACCTAACTGTTCATATGCCGAGTATCGTAATAGGTTCACACTATATCCTAAATCAAGAAGAGCTTGGTTAATCTTGTGGTTGCCAATAATGCAAGTAAGAGTAGGGCAATCAGGATCTTTGTACTTTGGTGATGTATGATATTGAAGAATAAAACTAACCTGTTCAGTAAAAAAATGCCTTCTTTTGGGCATTCATTTTTCTCTTTATGGTGCATAAGTCTTTTAAGAATTTGGCATATGATGGAATTTGTTTTATAGAGTCTAAGATCAATATGTTGATCTTGACTTGCTTGAAAATCTCTAAAATCTCATCATTAGAGGCAGACTTTGGGGCTTGATGCAACCTTTGAGGAAATGGAGCAAGTATAGGACATGGATCAACATGTGAAACAGGGTCCTTATGTTTAGAGTTTTCTTTTATCTTTTGTGGATTTTTCTACCTTTTCACTCTTTTGAGGCTCTTCTTTCTTAATCTGTTCCATGGTAGAGCTAGATGTTTCATTAGATGCATTAGTGCTAACTGCATGCATTCCCTTAGGATTTGCTTATGGTTGAGCTGGAAACTTTCCTTTTTCCATACTTTGCATCATTTGACTCATTATATTTTTTTAATTCATTGATGGACTAGTTGGTTTGTTTTATTTGACTTTCTAATTGAGAAATTTTCCTTTCATGGTTTTAAATGTGTTGATTATCCTCAACATGCCTTTTAGTTGGGGCAAGTAAGGTCCAGGAGAAGGAGGTTGATAAGTTTGACAAGGTAAGGTAAGGTAAGAAGTCCTTGGTTTAATTGATGAGCTTGATATGGTCCTAGTTGTGGAACATTAGCAGTAGGTCCATTTTTCCAACTAAAGTTTGGATGGTTTCTCCAATTGGGATTATAAGTCTCTAAATATGGGGAGAAAGGTATTTTATATGTGTTAAGTGCATTAGCCTGATCATGAAGTACCTCTTGGAATGTTGGAATGGTAGGACATTCTTGAGGAAGATGGGTGGTACTCTCACAAATGCTACACACTTGCTCTTCTTTATTTGAGCTTTTCTTTCCTATTTCTATGGCTTCTACTTTTCTCACTAGGGATGCTAATCTGACATTGATATCATCTTTTTCAGACATAGCATACATGCCTCCCCTAGCATGGGTGTCATTAGGATTAGGTCTATCTATATGTTCTATTCTTTTGAGTCAGCCCAGGTCTATGCACTTTCAACTAGCCATTCCAAATACTCCTCCGCCTCATCTGGTTGTTTGTTGAGAAAGTTACCATTACACATCATCTCTACAAATTGGCGCATGTCAGAATTTAGTCCTTCATAAAAGAAGCTGATGATGCGTCATGGTTTATAACCATATGTGGGCAAGTGAGTTGTAGTTCTTTGAACCTTTCCCAGCATTGATAGAATGATTCTTTATCCTTCTAGGTAAAGTTCATTAACTTGTGGTGAAGCGTATTTGTTTTATGGGTAGGGAAATTTTTTTTTTAAAGAATTCCCTAATCATTTCATTCCAAGTTCTTATGGAACCTGATGGCTGCGCATTAAACCATATTTTTTTCTTTTTGCTTTAAAGGGAAAGGAAAAAGTTTAAGCCTAACAGTGTCAAGACCTATATTTTGTGTTCTCTAGGTACTACATACCTCATCAAATTCTTTAAGGTGTAAGGACTCTCACTATCTAAACCATGGAATTTGGAAAGTAATTGGATTACTCCCGTTTTTAATTCTAACACCCTAGCATTCTGAGGAAGAATTACATAGGCTGGTGTACTAGTGCGTGTAGGTTGAAGGTAGTCATTTAAAGTTATACCATGAAAGTTTTGATAACCCTCATTATTATTACCCCCATGTTCACTCTGTTGGTCCCACTCGCTATTTTTATTTCTTCTCCAATCTCTATTTGGTTGATGATTATTCCTCATTGGTGGAGGTTGATATTCATCGTCCATCAGGGGTTGTGGGCCCTCATTCATGATGAGTGGAGGCCCTTGACTACCGTGGTGTGAATTACCCCTTAAACGTTGACCAGTCATTGATGTGGCTTGATCTTGTTGTATGTCGTTTTTTTCATATTTGACTAACCTTCCAGTTTTGTTGCATCTCCAAAAGTGCATACAAGGGAAGCTTCTTTTTTTCTTTCTTTTTTCTTTTTCTTTTTGTTGGGAAAACTAACCTAAATGATGCAATCTAACTTGTAAAATGATGCACAAACAAAAGGGTACACCCAAATAATCCTAAGGCTAATAAGCAGCAATATATTTGACTCTCTTGGATTTGTGTGGGGACGTTTTTTTTTTCTTATTAGCCTAGACTAGGGCTCCTCCTCTCTTTCAGATTTAACTACTGCTTACCAGTTAGGTTTTGGGCAAGATGGGTAATACAATCCTTGTGTAAGGAGGTATTTAGACCTCACAAACGTCAATGAAAAGTATGAAAAAATCACTTGGATTTTAAGATACCCACTATAACCATAATAACCAGAAGCCGCTATAGTGATAGTAGATCGCGTCCTATTAAGAGGGTCCTACGAGCATGTGATGGCCCCATAGGTATCTTTTTATTGATTTTAACTTAATATGAAAGGAAGGGTTGCACGCTTGAGGTGATTATCCTAATGGGCCAAGAGGTGGTGATGAAATCCACCCTTGATCATATGGGGGTGGGGTGCCCTTACTAATTAATTTCCACACATCATAACAATTCGATTAACATATAAATCACCTTAAAGCATTAACTGTGCCTTAAGAAATCAATTAAAAGCAGTAAACTAATGCAAAATCCTAAAATGCAACAATTATAAAAGATGTTGTCTATATGGGTTACACTACCAAACAATGCAAATTTAATCTAAATGTAAACCCTAATCTAGGAAATAAATGAGTGAGGAAACTTACAAAGGGGTTTCTAATGAAGTTCAAGTGTGGGCCACCTTATCCCACACTTGCCCTGTATTATACAACCCTTTAAATTTTAAAATAAAAATTGCAATTTACAAGGATCCTCATTACAAGATTCACTTAAAAGAAAAAAAGAAACTCCTATTCTAGGAAAGTATGAAAATTTCCATTTTGGTGAAGAACCACTTGCCAAATTCCTCCACTTTTCAATTTCCTAAAAAATAAAATTAGAAATAAGTACCAAATTCAGGAAATAAGGTGATTATGCCCTAAAATTTTTTAAAAAATACACTTAAAATTGCTTAAAATGCTACAAAAAAATGACATTCTTTTTTTTTTTAATTAAATTTTACGAAAACTCCTTTGCAAGTCCCCAACAATGGCATAAAAAACTTGTTGATGTTTAACCGTATGCGCACAAGCTAGAGTAGTGTAGCTTATACAAGTACGAGTCGATCCCACGAGGACTTGACTTAAAAAGTAGGAATTTTAATAAAATTTAATAATCTAAAATTAAAAATAAATTACTAAAAATCACTAGAATTATTGAAATTATAATCAAAGTTCAGATCTAATCCACTTCTCAAAATTACAGAATTTTCAGTTCCTAAATAAAATAAATAAATCAAATAACATAAAAAAAAACTACTTCCCTAGCTTAATCACTATCACTATCAATATCTTCAAATCTGATCTTCTGAGAGATGATCAACCTATGTCTTTAGCACGTTCTTGATTAAAGATCTACCAGTTGGATTTGTCAGATTCTTCAAAATCATCAAGATTTGGGCTAACTTGTAATTTCGAGATTTGGACGGCTGATATTAAGTTACTGATTTTAGATTAAAGATCAGATATGTCCATTAGTTCTAGGGATGTCCTAATAATGAAACTGTAAATTTAATTTGAAATTAGATGAAAAACAAAGGAGAAATTGAAGATTTTTGGTTAATTAAGGCTAACCCGTTGATTGGGTTAGCCTTGATTGATCTAGTATGGATTGTGTTGTTCCTAGATAAGAAAAATGCAGATAAACTAAAACTGGAATAGAATGGGACATAGATGTAATTAAAAAATGGGACACAGATGTAATTAAAAAATGGGACACAGATGTAATTAAGGCAAAAGTACAGGAATATAATTAAATTTAAAGGGAAAAGGGAAAAAATGAAAATTTGCTGAAAATTTTGGTTTTTAAGAAAAACCAGGAACCCAACGAAGAAGAAGACACCAGAGGAGGGAGAAGGAGCCAGAGGAGAAGGGGGAAAGGGAGAGGAGAAGAGAAGAGAAGAGAGGAAAAGGAGGGGGGACGATGCCTCCTCTGGAGCTTACCGACGACGAGAAAAATGCCAGATTTGATGGAATAGAGAAGGTGGGGGTTAATCTGGGCAGTGTTGTGGTCTAGGAAGTCAATTGGGTATGGATTCCGGCATCTGACGGTGAAGCAAAGGAGCGGGTTAGGAAGAAAGAGGAACAAAGGGCGTTGTGTGGTGTGGTAAAGAGAGGAGATGAGGAGACGGCGGTCCGGTCAGTCTGGGCTTGGTGGGGTGTCATCTGGTTGAGGGGTCGAGACAAGGCATGCGGTGCTGGTGAGGTAGAAGAGAGAAGGGTTGAGGTGGCGTTTGTGACTGAAGGCAAGCCGTGCTAGCTTGGTGCGGTGAAGGGGCAGTTCGGTGACTAAAAATCTGGGCTTGCCAGTGATCAGAGAATGGTATGGAGATGTTGGGGGCAGATGACTGGTGATGGAGGAGGGAGTGTGGTGGTGAAGTAGAGAAGGGCTAAAGCAGTGAAACAAAAGTAGGTCGGTGGAGGTGAGAATAAGAGAGAATAGGGGATATAGAGAAAGAGGGAGGTGAGGAGGAGAAAGAGAATGAGATAAACGAGAAGGGGTGTTGTAGGGGGTGCTGCGGTCTTGTGGCTGCCCTTCTACAATTTAGCCAAGAGAGAGAGAGAGAGAGAGAGAGAGAGAGAGAGAGAGAGAGAGAGAGAGAGAGAGAGAGAGAGAGAGAGAGAGAGAGAGAGAGAGAGAGAGAATTGGGGCAAATGTAGGGGGTGTGGTGCAGTGATGAAGAAGAGGTGAGGAGAGGGTGGTGGAGAGCAAGGCAAGAGCATGGGAGAGAGTGTGGTATGAAGAGGAAGGAGGGAATGAGGGAAAGAGTAGGAGAAGAAGAGATGGGGGGTTTGCCATGTACGGCCTAATCAAGGGAGAGAAGAGAGAATGAGGGAAAAGGTGGTGAGAAAGAGAGGAAAGAGGAAGATTCGGGAAAGAGAGTTGCGGGAAAGAAAGAGAATGGAATGGAGTACGGTTGCCCTTTTCCTTTTATTCCTTTATCCGTTCTAATTTGAGCCTCCCTCTTTTACTTTGGAAACTCCTCCATAATTGCAACTTGCCTTCTCCATGTTTTTTCATTTTTTCATTATTCCCAATTAAGCTTAATTATCTTCTAGGAAACTATCCTATCCATCATTGTGAGCGATCTACCCCATCCAATGCGCTTTAAGATGATCTACACCATTAACTTTTGATCTTAGCCATCCATGCGTCTTTTGGTTGATTTACAAAATAAAAGACCAAATTAGAATCATTTGAATTGTACATTAATCATCTAATGAGCTCTAATGATCATCTGACCGTTGATTTTGACAAATTAAGGTTTAGATGGTCAATTGGAGCTAAGTTCAAAATCAAGCTAAATTTTACAAATATGAATGGTTAGATGATCTAATTGAACGCTAAATTAGGGGTATTTTGACCAAAATTGAACACTTAACATAATGTCTTAATGAATCTATAGATCTTCTGAATGGCATATACATGTGCACCATTACTAATGAGATACGTGATTAGGGCATGACAAATAACAAAGGCATTGAGCTTAAGTATACTTATCTCCATAAAGAGAATTTGCATTGTTAATTCTTGTTTTATCACTAAAGCCTAGATGTTTAAGACTTTGTTCACTATATTTCCCTAATGAATCATTGAGTTGTATGCACCAAAGTTTCCGCAACAATGTGGACTTTGCAAAAATGAATCAACTAGGGGTTAATGAGGTAGAGAACTTTGATAATACAAAAAATTTGAAAATATAATTAATATTACCAGCAAAAATGTGGTGAGTGCAAGATGAAAAATGAGAAAAGTATAAAATCAAGGTGTCAAAACTCAAAATGCAGACTTTGAAAAAATGAGTGGAATCAAAGTCAATGTGGTAGAGAACTCAAATAAATGACAAAAATGTGGATATAATTTAATATTATTGGGGAGCAGTCTTTGCCAATAAAAGATTCTTATATTATCGACAAAAAAAATCTGCCTATAAAAGTATCTTCTTTGACATGGGAAACTAAATGCAACTGAGTCTTAGATGCAAAATGAGGAAAGTCTAAAATTTCATCAACTCAACTAAGTTATGACATGATGTAGTACATTTTGATACTATGGTGTGCACTATGGGAAAGTTTCAAATTTATTCACTTTTTGTGATGACAGGTCTTATTGAATGCCTAAGTTATTATTTTACATTGTAATCTCTATTACATATATTGCTATATGTTTTAATTTAAAAGCAAATGTAAAAATACATGGTGAGTTGTTTTTAACTTAAAACAAATGTAGGATTTTTGAAGTTGTTTTAAGTTAAATTTTAGGTGTAAAATACCTATTCTAACTATATTTTCTAAATTTCTTAAGCTTTCTAGCCAATAAAAGAGTTCTATTCGTATGGGAAACTCAAGCTATAAAAACTAAGACATTCCTTAGGTCTTAAGAAGTGATTTTAAGTTTGGTTTAGAGGGATTTTTTACTTTGATGGGATTTTCTAATAGTTCTCTAGGGTTTGTATAGTGAAAACTACTTTGAGGAACTCACAGTTTGAAGACAACAACACAGATCTAAACTAGTTGCACAAATCAATGAAGGTACAAGCACCAAAGTCTTTTAGCTCAATGGCACAAAGAGTCTCTCACTTGGGTAACTAGGGTTCAAGGCTATGCAGGGGAATGTGTGTATGTGTGTGTCTACCATACAAAATACAATTGAGTTTGGCTTAGTTGAATCTCCGAGACAGTGCTAATATGATCTCTTGCACTGACTTCTAATTATTCAACTACTTTCATGAAGCTGCTTCTTAAGCACACTTCTGCTAAGCTAAAGTTTGAGAATTATATTTTCCAACAAAGCAAGGCTAGATTTTGTACATTTATAGGCTCAAATATGGAAACAACTTAACTTAAATTCAAAATTCAAAACTTACTTCAGACCAAGTTTCAATATTGAGTCTGTTGATATTGGAAACAACAAGTTTTTGTTAATGCGCTTTTCTTATAGAGACCATCATAAAATTTAAGTATCACTTGATCAGATTGAATACAATCTCAACATCATTGGATGACCTTGCCATAATCCCATTTAGACATTTAAAACAAGGGGACAATCTAGCTTGAGATGGCTTGACATTGTTTGACATATACAATCTCAAGGTTATTCTAACTTGAGATTCCATGATATGCCATATTTTCTTCTCATGTCATTGTTTTTTTAAGGGTAGTGATTGTATCAAGAGGTAAAAGAGAAACTTAAATCCATTGAAATTGAGGTTTGATCAAATACAACCAAACAATAAAACAAAGAGATGTATGCCACCACTTGAGTTCAAGATAGAGAGAGAAAAGCAAATCAAACTTAAAGTAACTCTTCGAGTCCTCTATCTAATACCAGTTTTGATCACAATGAAAATTATTCACCATTGGAAACTTTAACAACTTTCTAAATCGTAGCTCTTAAAATTCCTCCATTGTAATGCCCTATATCTTCTTTATCCCCAAATCTTCAATAGAGTGCCTTTTCGAATTCACCATCGTGTAGATATGTCTATCTCTATTTTGGAAGCCTTGATCATCAATTCATATGTCTTCCCAACACAACATTGTATTTGCTTCTCTTGCAATAACTCTAGAGTTCTCTTTAACTTGATTTGTACATTGTATGCTTCTCTTGCAATAACTCCAAAGTTCTCTTTAACTTGATTTGTAAGTTTATTGATTTCAAATCAACAGGATCTCCTATCATATTTGCAATGCTAACTCAAAAACCATCTTGTAGAGTTATGTACATATTTCTTGATGATAGCTTTGACCCATAAACTCTTCTTTTCATGGATGAATCTCCAGCTCCATTTTGTAAGCAGCATAGAATTATTATCTCGAGACATTTGAATCCCAAAACTCCTCTATCAATCTACTTACAAGTTTCTTCCCATTTGGCAAGGTAAAATTTCTTTTTGTTTCTCTCATCACCCCTCCAAATGGTTCTCTCAATGGCCGCCATTCTTTTTTATCCCAAATTTAGACTACACATGAGAGGGAGAGAGAGAGAGAGAGAGAGAGAGGGTGCTGCAACATTATGAAACTAGTGAGGCAAGAGAACAAGTTTCCAATTAGTCTTATTACCTAATAAGGGAAGATTTATATTTATCTAGTTTTTTATGTTTATTTCTTTAATGGATATTCTTTAAGCGAGATATTTCTCTAAGTAACCTTTCTTATTGGATAGAACATTTTGTTAGCTAAGTTTCTTATTATATTTTTTATTAGGATTCTGATTTAATTTGGCATATTAAGAAAACTCTATTTAAGAGAATACATGGAATAGCTAGAATGGGAAATGAATTTTATCCCTCGAAAACTTGTTTTTGGGAGATTACTTCCTTCTTGAATTAACCTGAAATAGGAGGTCAATTCTCCTTGAATTGAACCAAAATCCTAGGATCAACTATTTGGTATCAGAGTAGTCTAATCTATGGCAACTAATGAGTGGGGCATTAAGCACTTGGAGGAAGCAGTGTTGAAGTGTTGGTAAAAAGTGCAAGAGATCAATGCAAACTTGAAAGAGAAGGCATGAATCAAATTGCTCTAGTACAATGACTATGATCATAGAATCTTGGCTCAATTTAAGGAGAACCGACCTCCTATTTTGGTTCAGTTTGAGAAGAACCAATCTCCTAAATTCATGTTTTTTGAGAGATAAAATTCATTTCCCATTTTAGATATTCCATGTATTCTATTAAATAAAGTATTCTCAATAGACCAAACCAAATTAGAATCCTAAGACAAATATAAACAAATGGAATATGAAATTTAGCTAATAAAAAAGTGTACCTAATAGGAAAAGCTACCTAGAGAAACATTCTGCTTAAGAAACATCCACTAAAGCAACTTTTAAGAATAAGAAACTAGATAAATATAAATGCCCTCTTATTAGGTAATGGCACTCAATTGGCACCATGCTCTCAGGCCTGCTAGTATCATAACATGTTAGGTTTCAGGTGATCTAAAGTAATGTAAACAAAGATCATAAAAACTAGAATAATGAATAGAGTTTTTCTCTAATCCGCCAAACCACCAAAAGAGGCAAGATATTTGATCAAAGAAGAAAATTCTCACTAAAGGTAAACCAAAGAGGTTAATGAGGACATCAAACAAAGGAGAAAAGTATGAATACTTATCTATCTAGGTGTAATAAACATTGCCCTTAAGATGAAATTCCCCTCCCCAATTTGAGATGAAATATGGTTCCACGGGGACACTAAGCCATCCATCTCCCAGGATACAATGATCTAATCATTGACGGATACACATTCACCAATCAACAATTCTGAACTAAAATATGACTTACTCGCCTTAGTTGAGTAGAAAATGTTACTCACTTGTTTTTCTTTCTCATCTTTAATTTATAGATAGACGCCCCTTGGTGTAATAGTTAAGAAGTTACACCACTTAATCTGAAAATTGTTAAAATTTTAAATATCTCCCATAGTCACTTTGCAACAAAAGTCAACAGATACTACTTAGAACAGCTTTCAGCATGGTAATTTTGCCATCATGCAACAATGTGCTTCTCATCTCATTGTTAATCTAGCTTGGTATGAGATCTTATGATGCGATCTCAGTGAATCTCGGACTTAGCTATGCTTAAGATGAGATGACAAATTGGCATCTCAAGCAATCTCAATGTTAGTCATGGGTATCTCAAGCAATCTCAAGATTCTTGTATATGATGTGGTGTAGGAACCATTCATGACGTCAAAAAGGGCCAATTTTTAGTCTAGAATAGATTCTAGGGAGAATTTTATGTAATTGGTAAATGGATATTTGTAATAGGCTACTGATGCTATTCATCTTTCTAGGAATATTATTTTGAAGTTCTATTAGTAGAAAAAAGAGAATGGGTTATTTGCTCTATTCTACATGGAGTACAAATCACACTTAAAAAAAAGAAAGAAGGAATTCTCCATCAACCAAACTTGCCAGCTTGTTGATTGTAAAGAAATTCAATTCCAAATGGAAGAACTCTCTTCCATCTTTGCTTCACTCAGATCTTTGGAAGGATTTTAGCAGTGATCCCATTTTCACAAAGTTGTAGCTCATATTTTTTGGTTGAGATAAGTAGTAAAAAAAGGGTAGCCCCGGTGTAAGAAGCTCTCGCATATGTATAGTCGGGGGAAGGGGCAGACCACAAGGGTCAATAGTACGCAGTCTTGCCTTGCATTTTGCAAGAGACTGTTTCCATGCCTTAAACCCGTGACCTCAAGGTCACACAACAACAACTCTACCATTGCAAGAGGTAGAGATAAATAGTGTGGATCAATAAAAAAAGTGTGTATTGCTTAAACTTAACCTAGTTATATATATGCTATATATAAGGCACCCTATAGACAAAATAACATTAATGGATTCACCAAAAACGAAGAAGGGTCTTTTAATAAAATTGAAAATCTTTGGAGAGTGAATAACTTTGATTAAAGCTTGAATACATTTCTTAATCTTAAGTCACAGAATCATGGCATTTTCTTCTTGATATTGCTTAAATACGTTTCTTAAGCACTAAACTCCTTGTCGCAGTATGAACTCCTATTTTGTTTCTCATTCAATTTTGTATTGCTCTGAGCAAGAATTAGCTATGGAAGAACATGGACCATTCAAAGTGCCAGAAGATGAACCATCACCTCTTTTACATATGATTTTAGAAGGATTTGAAGCACCACTTAGGTAGATGTTTTTATAAAATCAGTAGCAAAAAACATGTCTTTAGCCCATTTCTCTAGTAGTTGAAACCATTGATTCACTAGGCATATATGTTTTGCAAGTGAACAGGCTATACACCAAACTCCTCTCTCACTAGACCACTAAGCTTTTGATTTGTGGATCTCTGAGTCTCTAATGATGAATATAGACCATTGTTTTAAGGCATTTTCTCGTTTTCTATGAGCAAAGTTAGAGAAGCATTTTATTAATGTAATTGAACTAATCACCCATAAGTCTCAAATAACGAAAGGGCCATTAGTTTCCTACCATTACAACTGCTGTAAGGAACTTGGTAGATTATCCATCCATTCTTTAGTAACTATGAATGTGATGCCTATGTATCAAGTCAGAGAATTAGAAATGTATGACAGAGTTGAATTTTGGTGGTTCATCTAGCATGGCCAACTTCTCAACATTATTTGTGGGGATCAACAGCCCTCAAAACTTCAATGTAGTGTTAGGTGTCAAAAATTGATTTTCATTAATGTTTCTAGAGCTTAGAGTAGAAATTAACAATAAAAACAAAATTTCCTAACACACCCATAATTAGCTCTATATCAAGGCTCATGCTCATGGGTTTTTGGCTTATTTCTTTAGCTTCAATGGGTCTATTTGATACAAGTATAACAGTCCATGGAGATATAAGAATATACGGGCCAAGGTTTTAAAACCGTTTATCTATATGCGAACAATTTTATCCACATTGTTAGCCTGGCAATAACAGGAAATAACATTCCTACATATGTAAAGTATTATCCAATGTTTGTTGTTGTCATGCCAAACAGCATAGATGAATTGTTCCACAGGTTTTCTTAGATTCCCACTTCCCAAGTGGACTAGCCCTGAGGATCATCACCTGCCACTCCAACAATGCTGGATTTTCATAAGCATTTACAAGAGACCTAGCCCTATTTGTCCCCATTTTCAGACTCCTTATACTACCAATATTCCATTTGGTGTGGGCCTAACTTTTATAACTTAACCACCAAGTGATGAGCTTGCCAGAGAAGGTTTTTCTTTTAAGAGGATAAGAGTACTGTCCTTTTATATCTCTTAGATGAGCTATTAGAGTGATCAAGACTATCCTAGTTTCTCTGTTCTTTTGTGCATTATTTAGTAGTTTACATATATCTCTCTATTTTAACTTTAGAAGGGGAGCCCTGGCACAATGGTAGAGTTGTTGTTGTGTAATCTTGAGGCCATAGGTTCAAAGCATGGAAATAGCCTCTTGCAATGCAAGGTAAGACTGAGTATTGCATTTTGACTTTATTTACTTTTGATATTTGTATGCAGTATAGATAGATATTGTCAATCTATTTCCTAGTTGTAGGCCACAAGGAAGGCTTTCCCCCTCAATAAAAATTTACCTTTTATTCAAAATAAAAAATAAAAAAAATTCACTGCTAGAATCATCCAACTCAGAAGTTTTTCATGGGGTTATCTAAGATGGGGCTCAACATAAATGGTTTAGATCACCCAAAATCCAAGCCCTAGTTTTACCTTTAGGCAACATTTTAAACCCATGTATGGTGATTCATACGAAAAATCACAAACATGGCATAGTCAAGGACATTAAATTTGATATAGACCAAATTTAAGGAGTCCACTTGAAAGAATTCTCTGGCCATCTAATCAACAACCTCAAAACGAGCATTAATAAAAGAAAGTTCTTGGTTCTATAGTTAATGGGCTTGTTGGAAGAATCCCATCCATCGACTACTCCCAACCTCTGATTTCTTATCTTAAAATAGACAACTAGAAAATAGAAAAGCTAAACGTACATCCATCATCAAACACCCAACAATTCAAAGTTTTAGAACTATCTTCTGGTAGAGAATCTTTACATAATATGAATCCACATAGCTCACTTTTCTAGTTAATTGCCTTGGATTATCAAAGAGTTTTTCCCGCTCATTGCTGCCCTTTAGACCACGATATTCATTCAACTCCTGCAAGACGTGCTAATTATTGGACAACTAGAATGACAAAGCAAACAAAAGAACCAAATTATTGTGAAGAAACTCAGCAATTTCCCCACCATTCTTGCTTTTCATATAGTGGATCAGTTGGTGGATCAATGGCTTGGCACCGTCCTAGTCTTGGCATTATGAAGGAAGCTCACCCAACTAAAAATTGCTTAACAATAAATGGTAGTTGAGATGAACTTGGCAATGCACTTTGATACTACTAAACCATATCTTTATATACATATCTTTACATATACATATATGTATATGTATGCATATCTTTATATATATATATATATATATATTCTACTTCACGCAACTAAGATGATTGAAAATTCTTCTCAAATATGAGCATGAGCTCTCACCATATTGTTATTAGAGGAATCGTAGGCCAAAAGCCCAATAGGCATTTTCCTATAAATGCCTCTCTCTCTTTTTTCTTTTTCCTTTTTTCTTAAGGAGCCGAACCTTGAGTGATTGGACTCACTCATGTGACTACTCTAGTCCTAAACATCTAATATTACAAGCAATAATTAATGCTTAGAAAATTTATATAAGAAAGGGTCCAAATTTTGGTTCCATTAATATAGCTTTTAGGATGCTGCTCACGCAGCCATTTTGATTTTTGGTTTATGAAATGTCCAGGGTTAGAGCAATTAGGTGATCAGGCCCAATCATTCAGAGGTGGCCCCTTCATAGAGAACTGAAGGGAACTTCTAGGGGAGTGCTCTATAGGGCCTTGAGCCTAGCTTTTCCCCTTGTTATTATAAAGCAATGTTTACATTTACATGTAGTACAAAAAGCAAGGTGTAAACTATACCTTCCTTCTCCATACCTCTTCAAATTAGAGCCAAAAAATTGGAATAAAATACATGGATGTCTATTTATCTATTTAAAATTCGCTAATTTGGGCTGAAAAAATGAGATATGTTTAAAAGATGGATTGAAATCATCCTATCTATGAAATTCATAACTCGTCCAGACTTATATGCTGATATATGTTTAAAAGGGTAAATAAAATAAAAAAAGACTCAAAGAAAAGAATGCAATAAATTTTCCTTTTTAATGAGATGCATTTTGTGAAGGTTTTTTGTAAAGATTTAGAAGACTATTCTGCCACCACCAATGAGTGGTTTATGGGTTGTAGTGTGATGACCCGGGTTTTTTCATGCATTTTAAAATGCAATATCTAATTCCTATGGCGGGATCGATCCCTATTGGAAAACATTTTTGGAAAACAATGCAATGCAGCAAAAAATATTTTGTTTTAAATTCATTTTAAAAACCCCGAGTGTCATTTGCTTTCGAGATGAGTAAAGTAGTTTTGAAAATTTCAAAAATCATAAATGTCTTCCCAAGTCTATCCAGTCATAGCTCACAGCCCAACTGTAAATAAATACAAAAACATGTCCAAAAGGCAGAGTGTTTATTATGGATCGAATTTTTTCTTTGAATTCGGATTTGCTATGACTCCCCTTTTTCCACACACCATATCGTAAATGTTTTTTTTTTTTTTTTAGTTTCGTTTACGCTTTAGATCTGGGAATCATTTCTCTTCCATAAAGGAGCCGAATGAAACCAAAGTTTCATGTTCGGTTTTGAATTAGAGATGTTAAAAATGATGAATCAACGTCGACTATAACCCCTAGCCTCTTGCATTCATGCTTGTCTTCTCCTCATTCACTTGACCATAGCACTAACATGTTCTGATGCTTCTTCTAACTCTGTGTGGAGCTAATCTGAAAAAATAATACATTAAGGTGAGTATTTCCCATACTCAGTAGGTGATCTGATACTACTATTTTGAAAACGCGGTGGGCAACATGCATGATTCTAAGAGCTTTTCATGTAAATCATCAGTGATTTGTTTTGTGTAAGCATGCATAGTTATACATAAAACATAAGCTTATTTATGCAATTTCAATCATGGAATCCTTTCTCATAATCTATTATTCAACAATATAAATGTGATCAAAATCATAAAATAGAAATCAATAGATCCATATACGAAGATCTCGACAAATGCATCAAACTAGCGAGTCAAATATAATAATCATAAAACTCTTAAAATAGTCATCGTTCAAGCAGATGCGAGTATCATGCACATGAGTCTCTCAGCGTACACATCATGCCAACTGGTCACGAGTACTTGTATACAACCATCTCGATGCTATATGCATATCAATCACACTGAAATCATAGGGTCACTATGCTACGACCATAACCCCTCTGGATCGCGTGTCTCCGGTATCTAGAGACCAGTCCACCATAGCCTCCACAACGACTATGGATATGTCCCCAAAAGGGTGCCTTGAACACCTCCAATGGTCATCCCTGTTTACCATAGCAGTCAGGGAATGGACAATACCATTTTTGGCAGCGATACCATCCACCTTTTTGGTGGTAGAGGCCGGGAGGCCAACCCTGTACATACACAACCTCTCAGCATAGTGCCCACCAGGATCAACAGCCCAAAAGGGTCTATAGATAAATCCAAAGCTCAATCATCACAATTCATGCAATTTATGCACTCATTCATCATAAATCATGCAATTTTATGCAATCATTCTCAATGTCCACTTTGGGTCCCTCACATTGCTTGGCCCTCACAACTGCCTAACCAGCATCTTTTGGGCACTCCATCATCTTTTGGTAACCCTCGAGGATAGGCAATTATCCAAATAATCCAAATGCAATTATTTTCAAAACATGTGAGCACTGCATAAAATCTGTTCATGCCAGTAATTGCATTTAAGGCCATATATCATATAGACAATTCTGCATGCTCGTGTAAAAACATCATATCTCAAAACATACTAGATAAGGCAATAAAGTCAAGTAAATCATGTAAAGTTTAGAATGCCTTTGAAAACTTAGTAGTATCAGACTACCTACCTTGATGTTTTCTGGAGTCAGGTCCTTCATTACTCAACCTAACCCTAGGTCTCCTTTATAAAATCTTGTATATGAATGGATAATAAGGATTCCATATTATTTTCTATCTATTTATAAATCACTATTTAGACCTTTAGATTAATGGCTAGATCTACCTTTTTGGTCAGATCACCTGTCCTGATGCTTGGAATGGGTTTACACTTGACTTGGATAGTCATATCTATAAGTCAAAGGTTAATAGACGAAATTTAGAGTATATCTAGGCATGTTGTTCCTCTAATAGACCCAACGAATCAATCTATGAAGTTTAATCATCTTTGATCGTGTAGATCTATGAGATCTCTAGAGTTTTTGGGCCTTACTCATGTAGAATAGTCCTTTGATCCTAAGTTTTATAGTCTCATTAGGTCTGCGTCGTCAATATGGACGCAACGATTCTTTTGGATCGTCGATCCATGGATGAACCAGATTCGTCTATGAATGGGGCCCGCAGGTCATGGTTCCCAGGGCGCTAGCATGCCCTGGTCAAACCAGGACCCGCATCCACATGTAGCACGCATCTAAAGGCCTCATCAAGGACCACGTTCGCACGCGCACTCATGCCCAAACGACGCGCTATGATGTGCGTCCTGGATGGCATCGCGCGAACGAGTCTTTGGCTCAGCACGACCCGTCTCAGCTCCCAGGGTACCCCATGCATCCTAGTCAAGCCAGGACCCATGCCCCACTTCACACAAGCTCAAAGACCGCCCCAGGGACCGTGCCCTGGGCATGCGTCGCCCACCATGCCCCTAGGATGCCTGGTTTGCTTGGAACCGGGAGGAACCCGGCTTTTCCCGACGTGTTCTCTGGTCGAGAAACACCTGAATCCGACCTAAAAGAAGGGAAAAATGGAGAGAGGGGAAAGACGGGCTTACCTGGGTAGTCTAGGAGGGGACCCATCACCGGAGGTGAGACCTTTTCCGCTCTGAAACCCTAGGTCGCTAGAAACCACGAAGAAGGGGGGAAACCCCAACTTCCAGTGAGACCAGGGAAAACAAATGGAGAAGAAAAGAGAGAGGGAAATGGCCTGCCCGAAGAAAAGACTTAGGCCAGTGCCGAAATTTGCAGGGAACAGAAAGTGGGTTTTCTAATTTTGCCGAAAACCCTATGCTGTAGCAGCCGAAGAAGAAGAGAAGCATGAATGTAAGTAAATACTCTACCTTTTGGACATGTTTCTGTATTTATTTACAGTTGGGCTATGAGATGTGACTGGATAAACTTGGGAAGACATTTATGATTTTTGAAATTTTCAAAACTACTTTACTCATCTCGAAAGCAAATGACACTCATGGTTTTCAAAATGAATTTAAAGCAAAAGATTTTCCGCTGCATTGCATTGTTTTCCAAAAATGTTTTCCAATAGGGATCAATCCCACCTTAGGAATTAGATATTGCATTTTAAAATGCATGGGAAAACCCAGGTCGTCACAGTTGGTATTAGAGCCCAATTTTATCCTTTCACAGCCAGTCCAGCATGTCCAAGGGTCATAGACAATCGAGAAAATTAAGAAGTAGTCTAAATAGAAGTAGAGAAGTAGTAGAGATGACTAGAACATGAATAATATCAAATCACAAAGATGCACACCATCAATAAATAGGTGGAAGGCAGGGACTTTACTAATAACATACAACCAATCTTTAGAAGGAAACATTGATGATGAATAGATCATTAAATGGGAGACAAGAGGAAAAGATGAGACTATCCCATGCTTATATGATCTCAAAGAAGTATGGAGTAATTTGTACATGAGTAGGGGAGTGTGGTCATTTGAGGAGACTATCCTATATATGATTAGAGGAGTATGAGCACCTGAGAATTCATAGCTACCCGAACTATAGCTATAAACCGGTATTGTTAAACTGACAAGTATGGGACTAGGTGTCAGAGTACGCAACGAGAGTTTAGTCCCACATTGACCGGGGAAGAGGAAACTGGTCCATTAATAAGAATTCGGGTGTCTCTAATAGTCACAATGCATTTTTTCTAGGAAACTTAGGAAGAACAAAACCATGAGAGCTGTATGGGAGCCCCAAAGCAGACAATATTGTGACTGTTGGAACCCCGGGGTGTTACAAATGGTATCAAAGCCAGTTCCCCTCGTGGTGTGGTGGCTAAGCCGCACGCAGACGCTCGTGTGTGGTAAGACACGCGGGGACGCGTGTCCCTAAAGGGGGATATGTTGTAAAGCCTTGGCCGATGAGGGTGGGTCAAAAAAAGCTGGCAGGCTTCTAGGCAAGGTGAGGAACTGAGAGTTTAGTCCCACATTGCCCGGGGAAGAGGAAACTGGGCCATTAATAAGAATTCGGGTGCTCTAACAGTCACAACGTGTTTTCCCTAGGAAACTTGAGAAGAACAAAACCGTGAGGGGTGTATGGGAGCCCCAAAGTGGACAATTTTGTGACTGTTGGAACCCCGGGGTATTACAAATGGTATCAGGGCAAGTTCCCCTCATGGTGTGGTGTCTAAGCCGCATGCGAGCACTCATGTGTGGTAAGACACGCGGGGACGCGTGTCCCTAAAGGGGGATAGGTTGTGAAGCCTTGACCAATGAGGCGGGCCAAAAAGAGCTAGCAAGCTTCTAGGCAAGGTGACATTGCTCGGAGAAGAGGAAACTGGGCCATTAATAAGAATTCGAGTGTCTCTAACAGTCACAACGCGTTTTCCCAAGGAAACTTGGGAAGAACAAAAGGGTGAGGGGTATATGGGCACCCCAAAGTGGACAATATTATGACTGTTGGAACCTTGGGGTGTTACATATAATCTAGATAAAATTCACCAAGAGAATTCAATTCCATCTTGATTAATTATTAGCGAATTACCCATGAAATTCATGAAAAGAATTCAATAGTAATTTTTTAAAACTTTTACACATTAATTTTATTATTGTGGGTTATCCACTAATTCGTTATCCGTATGCATATTAGATAAAGATTGAAATTTTCTGATATGTTTGAAAAACACATATAGTATATCCAATCTGTTTAGATTCATATCTATAATCGATCATCTTGGGTTTGATCTATCAATCCATTTTGCTAGCTCTATTTCATATAGGAAATGCTATTAGATGTTGAATATGTTTTAATGGAGCCTACCGAACTAAATGATGAATAGTAGTAAATGTAGACCCACTAAAGTTCAACATGCTATTTGTAGATCTGGCCTAGGTGCAATCATTGTCCTACTAGAAAGTCTTTTTTTTTTCTCTTTGAGAATTTTCATGTTATGTTCTTATTTTGAGATTTAATACTCAATTTATCATTGTCTATTTTCAAATGATCATCAAGTAACTATTTGAAAAGTACTTGCCAAGTAAGTTCGTAAAATCAACTCCAATCCAGTGCATTGAAATATTACTCCACACACATAGACTTTGGTGCATAGCCATCTAAGATTGTATTAGCAAAATTTTCAATTGATACAACTTTTTAAAAGATCTAAATCATTCACAATCTTGGTCTTAACTTAGATGGGATATATGCCTGCAATCTCATACATTGGAAAGAGAGGGTTGGGAGGGAAGGTTGTACGGAAGTAAGCAAGATCTTAACCATGCACAATCTTGGCATATCTTAGATGGATTATGTAGCCACATCTAGTTCATGAGAGAGAGAGAGAGAGAGAGAGAGAGAGAGAGAGAGAGAGATTGGTGGAAGAGGAAATATTAAGGTATTTAATTAAATTAGAATAAAGCAAGTTCTTTAATGGAATTAATAGGGGTAAAGCTAGTGTTAAAATGACTAAATACCCTTCTGTTTGGAGACCATATATGTAAGGTGATTTTTCAACTATAAGAGAAGAAATGAGATGATAGTAGGAATTGGCAATAGATGGGGCACGTCATGTAAAAGTTGGTTATTTCATTGTAACAACAATGAAGCATGCCTTACTTAGAGCACTCTTTTTAAATAACATGTGGTGTTCCTTGTGATGACTCGGGTTTTTAAAACACATTTTCATAAATATTTACAAAGGTAGGGCCCTGATTTTGAAAATTTATAAAATACAACATCGGTAATAACTTTTATCAGGCATCTCATCATGCAATAATCAATTGCATCATAATGCAAAATAATCTCAAGGACTACCTTGCTTGCAGTTTCAATCCATACAGCCGCCTGGATTACTGCTCAATAATCCATTGATACCACGATGGAAAATACAGATCCATGTTCGTATGAGGGGAATAATGGCTGTCACAGTGGCAGCCTTCCCATAAATGCCCCATCCAATATTTTGCCTCTCTTTGGGCATAGTAACATCATAATAATTAGTTTCAGAGAGAGGGTGGCCAAATCCTCATAACTCTCCTAGCATTGGCATCCTTAAGCATAAATTTGTCTTAAAACAAAACCATAAGCCTCCATACTTGTATGGAAAATAATATTTCATACATACAAACTGTGTGTCTGGTTATAATAGGACATGCCTATAACTTATTTTCTTAAGATTTAGGGGTCCAACTTATGTAGTTCAAATCTTCTCATTCTACCTATTAAGTAATTTTATAATTACTTATTCAATCCATTTGTATTCATTTTCACTTCATTTGTTGCCTTAAGTAATTTCGTAATTACTTAATCAATCGCTTTGTATTCATTTCAATATCATTTGTTGATTCATAAACAATTCTAAGGCAATTATAATCAATCTATAGTTATCAGGATAAGATCATATGTAAAATACATGTATCTTCTATATTAAATATATTCTTAAGATCCACCTACCTTTACTTTCAATAATCCATCTTCTCATTGATCTTGATCATCATATCCTTCATGTATCTTTCAAATCATATATATATATATATAGTCATTCCTCAACTCATTTCTAATTCTTATCTGTGCTTTTGATTATCCATACATAGGATGATTTGGATCTGTTTCCTTGGATCATATTGATTAAGGGTCTAATCTATTAATCTACATTTCAATCTAATATTCATACTAATTCAAAAACATACATACTAACATAATATTATGTTTCATATTATTCTTGATCATTTAAGATCTCTCGATGGATCTTTTTTTATCTTTAATTATCTTAATTATCATTTTTATTAGGATTAGATAGTTTATTATCCTTTTATGATCTTATTATTATTCCACTAGTTAATATTTTACTGATTGAAGATAATTTATGCACTCCTAATTCTAGACAACTCCTCTTATTTTCAATTGACTAAGGTCTGCCAGATAAAAGCTGTTCAAGGAGCGGTTAATTCAATCCTCATGTAAGGAGGTGTTTAAACCTCACAAACATCACTAAAAGATGGGAGAGGAGCAAGGCTCTATGAGAGAACTCCCTTAACCACCATGTTCAGCATTTATTGGGGTGACTTTAGCTCAACCTTTATAAGGTTCCTATGAGCATTAAACCCTAAGTACTCTTGCCATTTGATTTTAATTAAATCTATGAACATTTAAAATGTCATTCATGGGGTTTATTATTCTCCTAATTTGGGCCAAGGAAAAGATATTTCTTATATTGTCCTACTAACTATAGCCCTTACTATCATTAAGCACATGTCTATATTCATTGTAAATGTTCATTAATATCTACTTTTATTTAATTATATTTTTCATGTAATTTACATAACATGAACAAATAAAGTGTAAATAAATAAATCCAACAATTAAATCTACTAAGCAAATAAAAGAACATTTACAATAATTCACATGCTCATTTGAATACATCATATTTATTCATTTTGATCAAATGATCCTATTTTGATTTCTATTCAGTTTAGATCTTGATCTTTCATTTTTTATTTAGATCAATCACATTATCTTAATGTGATATCATCATTAGATCATTGATTCATCTCATCAAATGATCTGATCTTTCTTGATCCAACCGATCAATAAGATCTTAAGTTATTTTATCAAAATTAAGGGCATAGATCTAAATCTATCATTAATTAGCCCCATCAGGCCATTCATTTCTCATGATCTTATCATTAGATCATCATCCATACTGATTCATAGCTTCTGATCATCCATGATCAATCTGAACAAGGAGATTATTATGCATTTTCAAGGATTTTGTTACTTTTAATGGTCAAAATCTAATTATCTGCCAAATCAGTTATATCTAATCCATTTCTTTAAGTTATCACATCATTAGATCACTAATAGATCAAAATTCTAAGGTATGATCAAGTCAGATTTTATTGATCTTGGGAATTAGTACCACTTTTTGTGATTTATAGAAATTTACATTGAATAAAACTTAAATTTTATGTTTTCATTAGTTTCTACTCTTCATTGTGAATCTAGAGCTTTTTTTCGATCTTGATTTGGAGTTAAAATGAGATATACATTAGATTTTTAAGTTTTCAGTCAAAACAAGGGGCCAGATTCAATCTGGGTTATTCAGATCGACGAGTTGGTCAACAGCCCGCCCCCTTTACCAGTGATTACGGTGTACGGGGAGGGTGACTTGGGATAGGTGAGACGATCTGATCTGGACTGTTGGACCACCCTTTTCCCCTAATCTCCCAAATATGAACGAGCCATGATCTCAAATTTCATCCCCTACGGTTTTTGGATACCAAGATCCCATCCAAAGGCTCAAAATATCGAAATAACATTGGCCATAGCTTTCAAGATAGGTCACCGCTACTAGATCCACCAAAGAAACCTACCAGAAAATTCAATTCGGTGATCTTCTTGCCATAAAAACTACCTGAATAGATAGAGTAGAGGATGAGGAACCTACTTGTAGCATTCAGAACAGAAGAATAAAGTCGGAAAGGAGATATCCACGCTGAAAAATATAGGGTCATTGGACTTAATGTTTTCTAGTGATTTCACTGGTGAATACACTTTGATCAATCTGAAATCTTAGGGCATTTATAGATCAAGTCAACCCGAACCCATCCAATGGTGGAGATTGAATTCTAATTGCCAAATTTGGATGGCTAATTGAATTAGGCTTTTCAGGCAAAAACCCTATCTAGTAGGGGATGACGAGTCCACAGACGCGCTCGACTCTCTATGAGGGAATATTCCCTCCGTGCATCTGCAGACGTGCTCTACGACTATAAAGGGAAGAGAGAAAAAAAGGAGAGAAGAGAGAGAAAGAGAAGGAAAGAGAGAGGGAGAGAGTGGAAGCTTGGAATTTTTTTTGCAATTTCATGGGAATGTTAGGGGGTATTTATAGGTCTACTTGTGGATTATTTTAATTATTTTTTAATTATTTTTTATTTTAAATAATTTTTCTACTTTTCTTATTTAATTCAAAAGAAATTCCTCATCATGTTTATTCTTTATCATTGATATTCCCTGAGTTGGCTGTCCACCAGCTCGCCTAACTTTTGTGGACCCCACACAAAAGTGAAATGACCATTTTGCCCATATGGGTAAATGTAAATTCACAAAATTAAGAAAAATAAGGATTTTTTACCCGAGCTCAGATTTCAGTGTGCATATAGTCATTCTGATCTATTTCCTGTTAATGATTCCAAATATCTATGTTTTAAGACCTGATTCTTGTTCTAAAAATTAATATTATATTAAATATAATATTCCACCTTGATTTTCATAAAAATTTCAATTATTTCCAAATAATTTTAGAAATTTTAGGGTTTTCACATTCTTCCCCCTTAGAGAAATTTCATCCTCGAAATTTATTATCACAACTCTCTCATGAGTTATCATCATCTCATTTATAATTTTTCTTCTATATCTTGTTTTGTGAAATATTGACACTTAAGGAAATCTTTTATTCCCCTTTTGATTCATCAATCATATTACCTTTTCCTTAAAGGTAGAATTTATCAAAGTCATAAAACTTGTTGGATAATTTAGCCATCCAGGCTAAATCATAAACTACTTACCTGATATTTTCTAAAATTTCAAAAGGACTTATTACTTTGAGTAATCCCCTTATTCATATTTCATATTTTCTTTGACTAGTGTCATCAATCTTTACTTTACCAATCGGTAATTCTCATCATATTGTTACTCCCCATTTCATAAAATTGAAATACTCTTTAACGTGTCTTTAAAGGTATGGACAGTTCTTTGACTATCAACCAAAGATAATTCATTATATTAAATTTCAATTGAAGTAACTAATGTTCTCTGTATCTTCCAACCTTTGGAAGTAAATATTTCGTCTCAATTCAAAATATTCATACTTCTATATCATTTTCTTTTGATGATATTCCATTTCTCAAATTTTCACTATCAACTTGTCATAACTTTTGTAAAATCTATTCTTTTAATATCACTGAGTCATATTAATATTCTTGATGTTCTCACAATTAGTGATTTACTATTTTTCACTGTATATGTAACATTAGTGTTACAAATTCTAAAATGTATACTTGAAATTCATTATAAAGCATCCATAATGACTTTTCTATATCCTTTTCTAACTCCTTATATGAAATAGTAACTCTCTTTACTCCAATTCAGGATCAACATCAATATTATCCTCAAATTTTATATGTCATAAAAATTTACTTCCTCTACCTGTTCTTTACACTTACCAAATTTGGTAAACATTTTAATTCATGATGTTTCAATGTAATTCTATATATCTTCAATACATACTATTTCTCATTTATCCAAGAAAACTTTCCTTCATCAAATTCATAAACATCATTTATACCAAAAGTATAACTCAAAATTTATATTGAGTTATGAATGATGTTTTTCATTTCTATCTCACATTTTATGATAGTTGAGGTTACTTAACCTCCTCAATAACATTATTCACCATTTAAATTAGTGCATAATCATAATAATCCATCCTTTTTCTGATAGTATTTGGTGTTCTCCAAAATAACTTATTTGGTCAAATATATCCTCTATGTAATAATCATTGACTTTTCAACTAATTCAGATCATCTTATGTCATCTTCTAAAATACCATTAAGACTAGTTGTAATAAGTAATAACTCAATAATAACTCAATCTCATGTTAGATTGAAAATCTTGAAAACTTCTCAATATATCTTGAAATTTTCTAACTATATTCTTCTCCACAATATTGAATTATTCATCCTCTATAATCACCACATTTATCCAAAATGC
Source organism: Warburgia ugandensis (assembly GCA_035236585.1). Lineage (NCBI taxonomy): Eukaryota > Viridiplantae > Streptophyta > Magnoliopsida > Canellales > Canellaceae > Warburgia > Warburgia ugandensis. The sequence continues at coordinate 36,395,650 of CP141139.1, forward strand.
TTGACTTTCAAAACAATGAGTTTAGCTTCCTATATTTGTTTACAGGGTCTTGTTTCTCATATACCATTCTTGTGTCCTCATCAATGTGAAAAATGTAGTTTTTTTTTACTATAATCCATAACTATTCCAATATACAAAATCAATCATATCAGTTGTACAAGATTAATATCCATCTTAATTCTGATGAACTCTTGTGCTGACTCATCAACTGAGTTATGTTAGTAAATTCAAATTTGATGTACAAGATGATCTCATTGTGAACCATTTACTATCATGGTTAACTTGTTTTTCTAAAAATTTTGGGATTGTAATTTCCCACATTCACTATTCTTCCTCGTCTGATTTATCTCTAAATTTTCCTCAAGTTTAAAAACCATTCCTTCTTACTCCAGAAATTAATTATCTATTCATAAAAATTATTCTCCTCTATTGATTTTGGAGAGAAAATACTCACTATTTCTTTGAATTCCTCTCAAGTAATATCATCTCTATTTCTATTGTCAATTCTTCAAAACTTTTGGTTTTACCTTTCCTATAAAGGTTGGAATTTTTCTTACCCCTACTAACTCACTGATTGGAGTTATCACATCTAAGTTATACTCAAATATTTCAATGGTATATTTATAATTGATGCAAATTCACAGGAGATAAAAGAGTGTGTAGATCCATAATCAAATAGTGTTTTTGCATAGTTATTAGATATAAGCAAAGTACCTTCAATTACCGCATTTTTGGGCTTGACTGTCAGTAATAGCAAATATCCTCCCTTGCTGTCTAAGGACATTCTCTAGTTTTGCATCCTTGATTGCTAGTTGTTTATTACAATTATTTTCCATGCGTCCCAGATCCCCACATTTATAACACTTGAGTGGAGGTCTTTGTTGTATTAGATTATGACATATATTCCTAGGGTGGAATCTTCTACACTTGGAACAACTCCTTTAATTTTGTCCAAAAGTAAGATTTCTTATAATTCTTGATGGCTTGAAATTATTCATGGGGCCCTTACCTTTCTTTAAAGGTCTTGGATTGAAGTTTCCTATTTCTCCCCTTTTCCCATTTTGATTTTCTTTAAAATCTTCCTCAAATCTGGAAGCCATTTCTACACATTCCCCAAAGTTGTGGGTTTGGTACCCAATACTTTAGTTCTCAATCCTAGATGCAATCCTCCCAGGAATCTAGCAGCAGTCTGCTTATCAGTCCCACAGATATGTGATGCAAAGCTCTTCAATTGTACGAATTTATTTTCATATTCTACAACAAACATATTCCCTTGTTGTAGATCTAGATATTCTTTTTCCTTTCTTGCTTAAACATGAAGAGGAAAATATTTGTTATTAAAGACCTCTTTAAATTCTTCTGAAGAGATATTTTCAAAATTTGAAAAGAAATTCCTCTTTGCAGATCTCTACCAGAAGGCAGCTCCTTGTTTCAGAATATAGGTGGCCATCTTACGTTTACTTCTCCAAGAGTTCATAAAACATCAAAAGTTTTCTCAACCTCATATATCCATTCTTATGCTTTTTCAACATCACCCCTTTCCATTATAACCTATCACCATTTTCTAGAATCTTTCCATCATTTTATCTAACTTCTCTAAGGTAATTTGAGAATTTCTAGTTACTCCAACAAGTGTAGGTGAAGAATTATCCTGTATTGGTGTTAGAGTTAATCTTCACAAATCTTTCCATCATCTTTTCCAATTTATCACTTATTCCTTTTGAATTTCTCACTATTACACTTGGTATAATGATCATATACTAGTGTTAGGATATTTATCTCTAAACAGATATCTTGGTTAAGACTTTAGGTTAAACAGTGCACCATTATATGTTGTAATGCTATTTTATTACTTAATTCTGCGGTTTACTATTTTCTATATTATAATTGATAATTTACTGAGCTGCCCTCCTAGGCATATGCTCAGATTTACCTATTCTTATATGAGTTAATTACATTAACTCATTCTATCCAAATATTTTAACTAATGGTATCCTACTCCTATATTAACTTACGATATACTTAACCTATATTTGGATTGTCATCTTTATATTGAACATATTGGGGTTGTGAGTAAGTGGATGAACCACTCTGATACCAACTATGATGACTCGGGTTTTTTTAAAACACATTTTCATAAATATTTGCAAAGGTAGGGCCCTGATTTTGAAAATTTTTAAAATACAAAACAGCAAAAACATATTTTCTTTGAAATTGATTTATCAAAAACCCGAGTGCCACCTGAAATTATCATACATAGATTTTTGTATGAAGGGGAGCCTTGGCGCAACGGTAAAAGTTGTCATCGTGTGACCTTGAGGTCACAGGTTCAATGCGTGGAAATAGCCTCTTGCAAAATGCAAGGTAAGGCTCTGTACTTTAGGCCCTTGTGGTACGTCCCTTCCCTGGACCCCACATAGGCAGGAGCTTCATGCACCGATGTTGCCCTTTATATAGATTTTTGTATAAAATAAAATTTCTACTGAATATCAATAAAAATACTTTTATTAAAATTAGGATCAATCTAGCGGTTCACATACACAGCCCCAGTAGTCATTATATACCTTGTCCATATATTACAATCCAAATTACAAAACAATCAATACAATCTTCCTCAAAGTAAATACCTCAGGTCGTAGTTCGATGATGATTATCCTCAAGTCTTAAGCCTTCAATCATCCTAAACTGTATCTGAGATATTGTAAAAATTTCAACATTTACAATATCTCAGCAAGCTATGCTTGGTAGGGGTTTAAGAAACATAATCAATATATCTAAAAATCAACAGCTTCTTTATATCCATGATATAAATAAATTTATATAATTAGATGACCATTTTATCCTTCACTCATCATATGAATTATATGTATATATTACATATAAATAAAACCGCTGAAAATCATGAATATAGTCAATATCATCAATAATATCTCATTTTCAAAATGATTTCAATATTAACACTAGGTGTTTATATATAATCAGACTGTATTGGGAATCATCCTCCAATACAACATTGGTAATAACTTTTATCGGGCATCTCATCATGCCATAATCAATTGCATCATAATGCAAAATAATCTCAAGGACTACCATGCTTGTAGTCTTAATCAGTATAGCGCCCGGATAACTATTTAATAATCCATTGATACTACGGTGGAAAATACAAATCCATGTTCGTATGGTGAAAACCATGGCTGTCATAGTGGCGGGCTTCCCATAATTGTCCCACTCGACATATTGCCTCTCTTTGGGCACAGTATCATCATCACAATTAGTTTTGGAGAGTGGGTGGTCAAATCCTCATAACTTTCTTAGCATTGGCATCCCCAAGTATAAGCCTGTCTTGAAACAAAACCACAAGCCTCCATGCTTGTATGGAAAATAATATTTCATACTTACAGACTGTGTGTCTGGTTATAATAGGACGTGCCTATAACTTATTTCCTTAAGATTTGGGGTTCCAACTTATATAGTTCAAATCTTCTCATTCTACCTATTAAATAATTTCATAATTACTTATTCAATCCCTTTGTATTCATTTCCACATCATTTGTTGCCTTAAGTAATTTTGTAATTACTTAATCAATAGCTTTGTATTTATTTCAACATCATTTGTTGATTCATAAACAATTCTAAGGCAATTATAATCAATCTATAGTTATTAGGATAAGATCATGTGTAAAATACACGTATCTTCTATATTGAATATATTCTTAAGATCCACCTACCTTTACTTTCAACAATCCATCTTCTCATTGATCTTGATCATCATATCCTTCATGTATCTTTCAAATCATATATATAAAGTCATTCCTCAACTCATTTATAATTCCTAGTTGTTCTTTTGATCATCCTTACATAGGATGATTTGAATCTCTTTCCTTGGATCATATTGATTAAGGGTCTAATATATTGATCTACATTTGAATCTAATATTCGTACTAATTCAAAAACATACATACTAACACAATATTATATTTCTTATTATTCTTGATCATTCAAGATCTCCCTATGGATCTTGTTTGATTTTTTATTATTTAATTACCATTTTTATTAGGATTAGATAGTTTACTATCCTTTTATGATCTTATTATTATCCAACCAGTTAATGTTTACTGATTGAAGATAATTTATGTACTCCTAATTCTAGACAATTCCTCTTATTTTCAATTGACTAAGGTTTACCAGATAAAAGTTGTTAATAGAGTGGTTAATTTAATCCTCATGTAAGAAGCATTTAGACCTCACAAACGTTGTTAGAAAGTGGGGAAAGAGTGAGGCTCTATTAGAGAACCCCCTTAACCACCATGTTCAGTATTTATTGGGGTGACCTGAGCTCAACCTTTACAAGGTTCCTATGAGTATTAAACCCTAAGTACTCTTGCTATTTGATTTTAATTAAATTCATGAACATTTAAAATGTCATTCATGGGGTTTATTATTCTCCTAATTTGGGCCAAACAAATGATATTCCTTATATTGTTAGGGGCGGCAAAATATGACATGACACAATAACACGACTCGAACTCGACACGAATTTAGCGGGTTCGGATCAAGTCTTATCGTGTTTGTGTCATTTTCGAGTGACCCGAAAATGACACGCCAAAAATCGTGTCGTGTTCGAGTCAATGAATTTGACCCGTCGTGTCGACCTGTTTGACACGCGACCCACTCATGACCTTATTACCTTAACACTTTGACAGTGACATGTGACACGATTTGAAAATATAGGACGGTTCATGAGTAACTGTCCTATATTACTAGTTATATTATATAGGACGGTTACTCACAAACCGTCCTCTATTACTAGTTATATCGGCTATTCACAAACCGTCCTATATTACTAGTTATATATATAGGACGGCTATTAACAAATTGTCCTATATTACTCGTTATATATAGGACGACTATTCACAAACCATCCTATATTACTAGTTACATAGGACGGCTATTCACAAACTGTCCTATATTACTATTTATATAGGACGGCTATTCACTAACAGTCCTATATTACTAAGTTATATTGGAGAATGGATGGTTCTTCTGGAGCCACTTTTAAGAGTTAGTGAGTTATTCTCACACATATACTATAAAGATATTCTCAGAGGAACAGCTTCTTCCAGGTTCTCATTCGGGTGCATCTTAGAGAATATGAAAAGAAAGCAAAGACATGAGAGTGACAAACTATAAACAGGAATTCACAAAATATAATCCAGAAATCTGTGATTCAAGATCTAAATGAAGCAGGATTTCCTGAAATGTAAGCCGAAGCAACTTCACCTTCCAGTTTGCAAGCTTCTAATAAAACACATTTGATTGGCAACAGATAAGTGAAAGCTTGCAAACATGATATAATTACAACTAGTGGAACTTCCTCATCTCTCTTTTTGTTCATGCAAACAATTGTGTTCTGATTATCAGAAACTTGGTAGCTCAGAATCATGGGCTCCAATCATCACAATTGCCCAACATATGAATCACTTAGCACCATCTCCATGACTATATCATTCCAATTGTCAATAGGCCCAGGCAGGCACCAATGCAGACAATCATTCTGAACTTTGGCATTTTTAATTTTATCCTCATTCCTCAGTAAATGGATGAAATTGCCTGTATAGGCCGGGATGTCCATCAGGTCTCCATTCAAAACACCAACTTCACAATCACATCATTGAAATTTGAAAGTTTTTTGGTATCATATTCATATGAATCATATCTACAACTTCAGTATATATCAGTAATTTCAATCATCAACCTCCATTTCATATATCACTCCCTCTCCAATACATGATACAATACATGATATGATATCAACCACCCATACTGTATCTGTAGACTATATTTACATACATGATACAATACAACCCATCTGATGATCTAAGCCATCATTGAAAATTGATGATTAACCCATCTGCTAATCAAAACACCAACTTCATAATCACATCATTGAAATTTGAAAGTTTGAAACAAAGAAAGCACATACATTGATACAGTGTACTTCAATCCAAAGAAAAATAGAACACATCCATTGAAATGAGCTGATCTTTGTATTATATTTGAGTACAATGTATATACATGAATGATAATATACATTCATTTACAATTTTACATCACTGAACTACAAATTAAAATTCATAATATGATCTGTCCATTCCATTCTAATATCATCTAGATCCAACTGGGAGTAACTCCTAGTTCCGAAATCCACCTGCAAGAAACATATAATAACTTAGTTCAGATATCAGACATGTAATCTTTGATTAAGTCAGGAAATATACAAATCAAAAGTGTAACATTGGTCGGTAAGTCTAAGTGTTACCTTTCTCAATTGTGAGACTGTAACTCCATTGCGAATGAGGGTTCTCATGTATTTAAGAATATAATATCCACACTCCCAATCTGATTTTTGTTTAGGGCACTACAGAACAATGCCACCAAAGACAATAGAAAAGTTTCAAAATATAATTTCTAATAAGTTCAGATTTAAAATTATATGAAAGAGTCTAAAGAGCAGTAATTAGTAAACTGTACCTTGGCCTTCTTCTAGTTGAGTTTTGGTGGGTGGTGAATGCCTTCCCTCTCAGCCCATTTATACCATGCTCTCTACACATATAATTGAAAAGCATTAGATTATGAATATTATTATAGTTGTCAGGTGAGTAGTTATATTATAATAAAAGGAATAATAAAGACTTACTTGTTTATAATTTCCATAAGGTGTTCCCAAATGTGTGTTCCACATGAATAAAAAAAAATTACATGGCCACCATGCACATCCAAAGCTAGCAATATCCAATGGGACCTATAAAAATAATAATTCAATTGAATTTTCTCTAATATTAACTGATGTAGAATTCATGTGTATGAAACTATGAATTGTGAAATTAAAATGGCATAATTAAGCAACCTATGTTACAACATACCCGCTATTGTAGGGAATCAGTAATGCTTACCCCTTCGCACAAGTCATGAGACCAGGAATGATATCTTCACTTTGTTTGTCCTTAGGCAAATGGTCCAATTGAAAGACAAGAGAAGGGTCAAGAAACTTGTAAATGTCCTTGACCTCTAGTCTTTGCAAGTTATCATGCAAATACCTGCATTTGGAATTTGGGTTAATGTTAAATAATTATTAAGTTTTATTAAAAAAGCAAGTATTAAGTAATGTTACATTGATTGGTAAGTCTTAACTCTAATAGAGCAGTTACACGACGTACCCTATATAGACTATAATGTGCTTATACTCCAATTGATCCATATTACATATGGCTATGAGGTCTTCCTTGAAGAGTGGAACCTCAACCACATCGTTTGAAAGCACACATGCCTCTATCCTTACAGGGTTCATTGTATTTGTGTTGCCTTCATTGGCCAGTCTATACAGTACCCTTAGGAATGGAGGTGTGTTAGGTGGAACCTCTACCTGATCCCTACAGTGTAGATGTAATCATGTAACATTTTAGAAATTAGTAATGAATATATACAACATATACTAATATACTAGCAGATATAAAAGAAGAAACCTAGTGAGGTAAAATTAGAATATTTTATAATATAACAATAATAACATTATGACTACTGACTTGTGACTTGTGAGTAGTGACTAGTGAGCACCTAACAAGTGTTTTGAACTACAGAACTAGTACTACTGACTTGTGAGTACTGACTATGCAAAAATATAGAACTAGTACTACCTGAGAAGGCTGGGATGTGGCTACACTTGCCACTATGCCAGAATTTGCCGGCAACAAGGTTTGCTTCACTTGCCCCTTGTGCTACTTTTGGTGATCTGACTGTCTGACATGTTGCAGACAATATTAATCAATGAACAGTTTAGGACGACTTAAGAAAAGGTAGGAGAAAATGAAGCCATGACTACAGTTAGTATATATGTACCTTGGAATTGGATATCATTGGTTTTATGTGTTTCTCTGACCAACAAACATGATATCCAATTGCATCCCCAACAGTTTCAACATCATCCCCTTCGACTGGAAATGGAAGGGGAGCATATGGTTGAATGGCAGTAGTGATGCGCACACACTTAGGGTGTGGAGGCATCAACTTACCATGCAAGGTGGCGGAAGTCATGGGCCGAACCTCGTACAGTGCTGCCACAGCCACATGGTTCTCAAATGTATGTAGCTGCAACATGCACTGACCCACCTGCATTTGAGAAATAACATATATATAATAATTAGTGATGTAATATAAAGTGTAAACTAAAAAGGTTAGTAAACAAGTAACATTGTAAAACTAAACAAGTGAATATACATACCTCACTGATTGGTAGTACTTGTTCTGCCACCTCTTCATCTGATGGAGGACTAGGAGTAGGAGTGCAGTTATTATTATTTCTTACTGGTTGAACTTGAGGTTAAGCTTCAGCTTGGGGGCCGCCAACATCCTCACATGAGGTTCTTCTACCACCTTGGAGTTCCTTCAACAGTTGATCTTTGACCATGCTATATATCTCCACAACTGTTTGCTTCTTCCATTTTTCCAATTCTTATAGCGTAGGAGCCTTTTCTTTGGGGAAGAATTTGGAAGGAAAAACACCCCGACCTTGGCCCCTTACCCGGCCAAGGTGCTCATTCTTGTTGCCCATTGCACTATACAGGATGTCCCCCTTTGCAGCAGTACTGCTAGGAGTCCCTGTAGTTGCACTTTCTTCTTATTCTTGGGTCAACTCTTCCTTCACACATAAAGATCATAACATGATAAAATCACTATTATATATGTAATATTTAAATAATATACTATGCAAGGGTAAAAAAGTATTTAACTAGGCAGTATGCAAATAAAGTAAAAGTATAAAACTTAAAGTCTTAAACCACTTACAATTCTTGAAGCAATTGTTGTAGTTGTCTCATTAGCAAAGGTGTGGGAGTTACGCCCTTTCGAATGTGTCATTTTCTATAGAATAGCATGGTTGATGGGATCCATTGTCCCAGCCTTCTTTTGCTGTAATAAGATTATAAGAGACACTAAGTCATAGTTAATAAAAAAAAAATCTACTATGATTAGACAAATGGAATGTGTCATGATATACTTACTACATCTGCCTCTAATCGTGCATAGCCAACCTTTGAAAGGTGGTGCGGCGTATGGTTCTGTGCACGAGTCTTTTGTCCTTTTATACACTTTGCCTAGACATCAAAGTAATGTGATCAAAATACAATCAATTATAATAATTACAATACTCAAAATTTATCTTGGCTAGTTTTAATGACTCCAATTTTGTAATATTGAAATTCCAAGTTTAGCAATGAAAATATCAGTTTTTAAAGATAAGGGCATTTTAGTCATTTCACTATTCACCTTGACTGAACCCAGGAATTTGGTCCTAAAAAATGGTTCCATTAGATGCATCTTAGAAAAAGGAATCCAAAGAGACCAAAATCACCCAAAACAAAGTTAAAATGAGCAAGATATGGACCTTTGAAGTTCAGGGGCAAAACTGTAAATTTTACAAAAAGGTTTAACATGCAAAACACAGGGGCCCATTTTGATACGGGCACCCCTTCATCTTCAACCTCTAGAGGGTTCTAGGACAGTGATGATTGGAGGAGAAATCACCGCCATTCTAGAGGTTTCTCCACCGACATTCAAAGGCGATGAGAGCCCCCTCCAGAACCCTCTCTTAGCTCTATAAATAGAGCTCTTGGGTGCCTCTAATGGCAGCCCAAAATGTTGGAGAAAACCCGTCGTGGAGCAGTGACCTAGAGGTAAAAACAAGGAGAAAAACCCAGCAATAAGCCAGGTATGTCTGAGATCGCTCAAAACCCATCTCTACCATAGTTTCAAGGTCAATTCCCCTAAGTTTTTGCATGAAAAACCATGCAAAACGAAGCCCAGGAGAGCCACCAAGGACCCAGGGACGTCCCCTGGGTCGCACTGGTTTGACAACAGGGTGTCCTAAGGATGCCCTGGTTTTCCAACGAGTGGGACATTCCAGTCGGAACGTCCCACGTCGACTTCTGTTTGAAAAACCAAACGGGCACGTCCAGGGATGCGCCCGCAAAAGAGAGGAGCGGCGGAAAAACCCTGAGCGTTTGCAAACGCGCCCTCTAAGGCGCATGCCGCAGACGCGCAGTGTGCTAACACTGCAGGTTTTTTCGCTCCTTAAGGAAGTCAAGGCGCACGACATAGTCACGCAACACCCTAGCATTCCGTTTTTTTCATTCTTAAGACTATGTACATACGACACTAAAACGCTTATAACTTGAGATCTAGAGCTCCGATTGAGGCACTACAAAAGGGGTTGTGTCCATATCGACGACGCGGACACATACAAACTATAAAATCTCTGATCAAGGCCTAATCAAAGGTGGTCATGACCCTTAGAATTGGATGGTGGCCCGTGGCCACTAGAACTTTGAAAAACTGAGGATACCAAGACCCAATTAGGACCTTAGGACACCCATAGGCATAGGGATGGACCCCTAATGCCTAAGTAATAAGACCAATTACTCTAAAACCCATAAAAGATAGGGCAAACTAACCTTGATTCCCTAAACCATGATCAGGAGCGTCCGAGGACAAAAGGGTTAGCGCGACCTAGCTAGGTAGGTGCTATATCACTATTAGATTCTTTTCAAAGATCTATTATTGTTTTGAGAACATATGTTTTAAGTATATGACTTGTTTAGCATGACTTAAATTCAGCATGCATGTGATAAATGTTTTGTACATAGACATGTTTTGTAAATGATTGCATATACATTATGCATATATATGTTTTGCAAACAAGTGCATACATTGCATGATTTAAGTACTTGCAAAGATTGCATGTCCTTGAGGGTTGCCAAAAGACGCTGGAGTGTCGAGGGCCAGGCAATTGTGAGAGACCTAAAGAGGACCGGTTTTGAATAGAGGTTTTTGGCTTATTTGATCGTACATGATTTGGGCTAGTAAGCCCGTGGGTGCTATGCCAAGGGGTGTGGGTTGGCCACCCAGCCTCTACCACTATTAGGTGGATGGGTACTACGCCCAAAAAGGGCATGTCCCTGCTTCAACTGCATGTGGTACAGGGGGCTACCACTGGTGTCACAGCATTGGGTCGAAGTGTCATATGCCCCGTGGAGGTATATGATCCTGTGTCCCTAGGTACCCGGGGACCACACGGCAGTGAGGTCGTGGGCATAGTGAGACCTTATGGTTTGATGATTTATGTGCATTGCATATGGCATGATTTGAGGTTGGTCGACCATACCATACTAAAGATCCATGAGTTGGATTCCATGAAGCATCTGATGCATATCATAATATGATATATATGTATATGATACTTTCGATTTTTTTGGATATTATATGATCCTTTAAGTCGTTAGTATTTCAGTTTAACAATGGATTTTAATATCGATGTTGCACTTGAGTATTCAAACATACACATGTTTTGAATGAGCATATGATTTTAAAACATCTCATGCATTATAAAACTAGTAGTGATAGGCTCCTACTGAGTATAGTATATACTCACCCAATCCTCAACATTTTTCAGACACCAAGTAAATACTTAAGGGCAAGGAACACTTGTGCTAGGAAGACACCCAGACTAAGTACAAGTAAGTAAACCCCTACCTTATCTTTCAATGTTACTTGATTGTAGTTACTCTCTAATAGCTGGGGCCATGACTAACACTTTTTTGGGAATAATATTGATTTAAACTTTGCCATGGCTAAATAAATTGAGAATGTGTTTTGACACTCGGGGTTTTTATGAAAGATTGTTTTCCAAAAGAAAAAGATTTTCATGCATCTCATACTTATAAAACAAGAGATCTCGCCTTTTTATCAAAATTGCATGATATAAAAACCCGGGTCGTGACACTAGTTCAAGTTGTGATTACCTCAAAATCAAGAGATAGCTTATACTGTACAAATTGATTCCATGCTTTCTGGTCAATGAAGCAGAAATACAACTGAGGGACCATGTGAAGCGTAGAAGGATCATGCGAATTTGGAAGTATGTACTTCCTTGCAAGCTCACTCTTCCATTTCCTCTAAGCTTCACCAGCTCCTAGCAAGGCTTGCTTCTTGCACTCATCAGATACGTTAAAGGCAGACTACAAAACAAAAGAAGAAGCATGTTAAAGTGACTAACTAGTGAGTATTGTAGCAACTTTGTGTATCTTATCGTGATTCATATGCAAATAAAAACAAAACATATAAATATAAAGGACATATTATGTTATATGTAGGAAGAATTTACATACCTTGACCATTTCCCATACTGAATCTTTGACTTATGGCGATACATGTCTCCAATCAGTCACTGATACTGGCACAAGTCTTCTAACAGTGCAACATATGAAGCTAGCATAGGCATGTTCAACACCACCAATCGGTTGGCCTTTAGTGTTGAATTGTACCATTTCTTTTATTCCAACTAAGGTTCTCTTATTTATATGTTCCATTTGTGTTGGCCCCCTCCCCCTGACCTTTCTCTTGACTCTGACTACCAGTGGTGTTACTGATGGACATGTGCTTAATAGCCTTGATTATTCTACTTCTGTGTGTTGTAATTGTTCTACTTGTACCTCTCCTACCTCCTACTTGCTCCATGTTTGCTTCACAAATAAAAATGACTACAGTTAGACAAGAAAAGAGGAATACAATTATATAGGGATAATAAGCAGTAGCACCCTTGAAAACCATCACAAATTTTTCATTGGACAGTGGACACTATACTGGAAGCCTCCTACAAGGTCATATTGTTGCTCCCTCTATCTCTTCAAACAAGAAATTATGCATGTTCCCATTTTTTGTGATGTTGGCATAGTGCCATAGCACCAGAAGTATGTCATTCCAGTATGCAGTGGAAAAAAAATGTGATATTTTGTTTTTGTATAACATTCATTATTTCTAGCTTGATTTGGCCATTTCATTAAGTTTCCTATCTCAAAACATTCATTCCAGCCTAATAATAATTAAAAAAATATGTTATGTTCCTTCATCCTTTATTTTTTATTTTGGTCAACTATCACTTAATCATTCCTCTTGTTTCAACAGTTCCAACACATCAAAAATGTTGAAAATCTGACATTGTTTGATGCAGGTATGAGATATGTTAATTTTAGTTTTTGAGAAATTTTTCTTGATTTGGTTCTTTTTTCTAGAGCTCCCTTAAGGAAAAGAAGAAATTGGGATATAAGCTCTAGCTAGTTTGTGATAAATTAGATAAAGGTAGTGTTTTTTCCATTTTGTAAAAGAAAGAACTAGTTTAATGTCTCTCTTCCTCAATCTTATGTCCTGCTTCTTCTACTGCTCAATATGCTCTACATTTCAGCTGGAGACTATTTCAGTAGATGCAGTTCTCTGAGAACCTATCTATCAGGATTCACTGATTCAACACTAATGCACTATGGGTAAAGTCAGAAGACTCAGAACCTTTATAATTTATATGTTTGGTTTTTCCGTCAAAGGAACATACATATCTCCCATAATCCCATTCCAGTTCCAGCTCCGTTTTTTTTTTGCTCATCCATCTTTTTCCCAACAAACCCTGTTTCTAGACCCAAATGAAAGACAACATAAATTAAAATCTGAGAAATAGGTGTTTGACAATGAAATGACAGAACAAGTTCAAGGCAAGGATCAGAGAAACCAGACAGAGGTTTTTTTTTATCAGATTGTGTTCTTTTATTACTTTTTACAGTTACAGAAGTAACAGAACTGTATACAAAATTACATTAAAGATGCAAAATATCGTAAATACATACCTTTCTTTGCTTAGATCTGTGAAAGATCAAAGAGGAATGGTCCTTTTCACCTTCTCAGTATAGGTTGGATTAGATCGTTGGGTTGGAACTTAGAAGATTGAAATTAGGGCTGAGAATGACCAAAGTGAAAAGTGAAAAGTGAAAACGATATATTATATGTATAGAACCATATAAGACAGTTTTAAAATAACAGTTCTATATAATATACTTAATATATAACGGTTTTTCAATAACTGTTCTATAATATACTTAATATAAGATGGTTTTTCAATAACCGTTCTATAATTTACTTAAATATAGGATGGTTTTCAAATAACCGTTCTATAATATATTTAAATATAAAACAGTTTTAAAATAACAGTTCTATAATATAATCAAATATAGGACGGTTTTCAAATAACCGTTCTATAATATATTAAATATAGGACGGTTTCAAAATAACCATTCTATAATATACCTAAATATAGGACGGTTTTCAAATAACCGTTCCATAATATATTTAAATATAGGACGGTTTTCAAATAACCGTTCTATAATATGATCAAATATAGGACGGTTTTCAAATAATCGTTCTATAATATATTAAATATAGGACAGTTTCAAAATAACCGTCTTATAATATACTTAAATATAGGACGGTTTTTAAATAACTGTCCTATAATATATTTAAATATAGGATGGTTTGTTTATAACCATCTATATATTGAAATATAGGAGTTGTATAAGCTATAAGAGTTATGTATTTAATTAATCTTAGTTGAGGATGTGCTTAAATAAAACTAGTTATTAAGTATAGAGTGAAGAAAGAGTTATGTAATTAACTCATCTTAATTTCCTTAAGTTAAGGATGAGCTTAAAAAGATAGAGCATATATGTTCATCTCAGGCTCAGACTTCTTAGTTGAGTTGAGTATCTATCAGCTTAAAAACAAAGTTATGTAAGTAACTCATACTGTCATATTCAATTCAACATAGTTATTGAGGTTGAGGTTAGGGGAGGATGAGTAAAGTAAGTGTTAATTATGTATATAATGTATTTAACTCATCTGATGATCTCAGTTGAGGATCAGCTTAAAAAAGCAAAGTTATGTAAGTAACTCATACTCAATTCAAAAGTTGTTGAATGTTGATGATAACGTTGATAAATGATAATAAGTAAAGAAAGAGAAAGAGTCATGTAATTAACGCATTAGGTAAGAATGACTGAACTGAACTAGAATAGAAACAGTTATTTAATTAACTCAGTAGCTTGAGAATGAGTATAGAAAGAGTTATGTAATTATCTCATTAGAGGATAATGAGTATAGTATAGGAACTAGAAAGGGTCTCAAGGGAATAGTTATTAGTTATGTAACATTGTAATTAACTTATTAGGTGAGGTGAGAATGTGAACAGAGAATAGGAGTTGTGTGTTGAATTAACACAAATGTTGAATGATATTACTAAAGGAGTTACTAAATTTTACTCTACAATGTCTACATGAATGATGGATCAATGGATCATGGATGAATCATGAATGAGTTATTCCTAATCTATTATCATCAATTGGGAGTTAGAAATGAGAAACAAATATTGAGTTATATGAGTTGGATACATGATATTCATGAATTTGATTAAAAAGAGATATATTAGATCAATTGGTTGGTGAGAGATGTGAAATTAACATAAGAAAATCATTATTCATTAGCATTTATAATTTTATACAACAATATATGACAATTAGTTAGCCTCTCACTTCACTTTTACTTGTACAACTTACAAAACTTGGTTAACTAATTATCTACTAAGTGTAACTTGTAAGTTATAACAACTGACAAGTGACAATGTGTAGCTAAACTGAAAATGGTTGATAAGAAATTAGGTTATACAGTTATTTATAACTTATAGTTATAGGCTTATAGTTATAGCAAACAACCTGAACCAGCCAGCCGGCTAGGCTAGGGCTCTTTAGGTTTAAGGATAAGACTTCAAATTCAATTGGATAATTGGATTTGGGCTTACTTAACTTACATGATACAATACAATTATACAAAAAGACAAAACAATTGCCTTAGACAGTTAGATTAGACTCTAGATTGACTTAGTAGTTAGTATACTGTATACCTAGATAATTATTAATTAGTTAAAGTTAAACCTTTATGTTCTTTTCAGTTTTCAACTTTCATTTTGTTTTCCCGCCACTACAAGTCTACAAGGGGGGGCCCACCTCGGATCATCTATCATGATTCATGACATCTAAGTTATCTAACAAGTAACATTAAGGACAATGACTCAAAAATCAAAATATTTGACAAATGATTGAAGTGTAAGTTTCAACTTTCATTAACTCCACTTGCCACACTTGCCACTTGCCAGTTTGGAATTGGAGGAAAGAAGGCTATCAGTCCCTGTCAGGCAGACTGGTCACTTGAAAAGTGGAAATCTGGCACATCACAGACTTCACAGTCACACTCACACTCACAGATTGGTAATGAAGGAATAAATCGTGTGTAAAATAGGACGGTTAGTCCGTAACCGTCCTATATTATTATGTAAAATAGGACGGTTATTCCGTAACCGTCCTATATTATTATGTAAAAATAGGACGGTTAGTGTATAACCGTTCTATATTTGGACAATATAGAACGGTTAATGTATAACCATCCCATATGTTAAAGCTAACAAAAAATAGGATGGTTAGTAAGTAACCATTCTATATTATCTAAATATAGGACGGTTAACGCATAACTGTTCTATATTTTTAAAATATAGGACGGTTAATACATAACCATACTATATTTTATAAATATAAGACCGTTAATACATAACCAACGTTACCAACCCAAGGTTGAAGTTGAAGGCTTGCAGCTGCTTTTATAATTTACAATTTTACATCTGTTTTAGATTTCCCTTTCCAGACTCCAAAGGACCAGAATCCAGATTTCTTCTTCAAGTTCAAACATCAACCCTTCTAAGTTCTAACACAATGAGCAACAGCACCCCTACTGCAGCACCACAGGTATGTCATGTGTTTGTTTTTTGTTATTTCTCTATGAAATTATGAGTCTGACTCTTTTCATTCCTCTCAATTTCCTCACTCTTGAGTCTCAACTCTCAAGTCTCAGTGTTTCACTCACTCCCTTCCCTTATTACTTATTAATAATTGTTGGTGAAGTCTGAAGTGTTTAGTTTACTGTCAGTGTGAACTAATTTCTTTTTGTCATTTGCATTTTGCAATATAGGCACAAGTTAAAGTTGGGAGTACTGATGTTTCTAATAACTTGAATATGCTACACCATAACAACGATGATGATGAGTTTGCTGATTTGGAGAACGTGGAGTTAGTTTCAAAATCCAATAGAGGTAAAAAGCATAGGAAACTAATGTCTCCAGTTTGGAATTTTTTTGAACACCTTCCTCTATCAGAAGATGGAAGGCAAAGGTGTAAATGCAAGAAGTGCTCTGCAATATACATTTGCGATAGCAAATTTGGTACTGGTAACTTAAAACGTCATATAAAGACTTGTCAACGGAGCTCTTCTCGTGATATAGGCCAGTTGTTTTTATCTCAAATTCAAGGGAGTATGTTAGTGTCACTAAGTGCAGCTTCAGATAATAAGTTTGATCCTAAAGTTTATGGTGAGTTAGTAGCAGCTGCAATTGTTATGCATGATTTGTCTTTCCAATTTATTGAGTATGATGGAATTAGAACTCTACTGAAATATTTGCGTGCAGATTTGCACTTGATTAATAGAAATACAGTAAAAGCAGATGTTCTGAGAATGTATAAAAGAGAAAAATGAAAGATAAAAGAGATGTTAGAATTGGCACCTAGCAGGATAAGTTTGACATCGGTTTTGTGGACTTCTTATATTACTGATGGTTATATATAAGTCTCACAGCACATTTTCTAGATAGTCAGTGGGTCTTATAAAAGAGGATATTAAATTTTTGTTTCCTACCACCTCCATATAATGGAATATCATTAGCAGAAAAGTTATACTCATTATTGGTAGAATGGGGGATTGAGAAAAAGATTTTTTTCAATCACTTTAGACAATGCTTCTTCTAATGATTCTTCTGTTGAGCTATTAAGGCATCAATTAAACATTAGGAACACTCTTATTTGTGGTGGAGAGTTTCTTCATCTACGTTGTTGTTGTCATGTTTTGAATTTGATTGTGCAAGATGGTTTGAAAGAAATTGATGGTGCTATTCAAAAAATTAGAGAGAGTATCAAGTATGTCAAAGCATCACAAAGTAGAAAACAAAAATTTTTAGAGTGTGTGAATCACATGTCAATTGAGACAAAAAAGGGCTTAGGACAAGATTATCCTACAAGATGGAATTCAACGTATTTGATGCTTGAAAGTGCTCTTTGTTACCAACGTGCATTTTGTCACTTAGAACTAAGTGACTCAAATTATAAGCATTGTCCTTCTTTCATTGAATGGGAAAAGGCTACAAAATTTTCAAAGTTTTTGGCAGTTTTTTATGATGCCACATGCATGCTCTCTAGATCCAAGTATCCCACTGCAAATCTCTACTTTCGTGCAGCATTTGTAATTTATTTGAGTTTAACACAATACATGAGAAGTGATGATGACTATATGAAGCGTATATCCACCCAAATGTTTGCCAAGTTTTCAAAGTACTGGTCTGAATTCATCACCATTTTGGCAATTGCATGTGTGTTGGATCCTTAGTATAAGCTCTCCTTTGTGGAATTCTCGTACAAGAAATTTTTTGGCAGTGGTTGCTTGGAGTTTGCTCAAGTTAGGGAAAAGTTATTCTCTCTCTTCAATGAATATAAGGTTAAGATTTATCCTATTCCTTCCTCCTCATCTACCCCAGTGGCTAGAGGTGCAAGTGCTGATGATAGACAGAACATGTCATATAGTCAAGAGGTTTTAGATGTTATGAAGGTGATTTTATTTATAATTGTATCTTTCACTATATGTCGCTTACTACTTAGCATATTAAAATTTGCTATGAAGTATTAATTGTCTTATAGTACGTTGAGTAATATAATTGCATTTGCATTAGGAATTTGATTCATTTGAAGGTGAAGGAGGAACTTTGGCTATGCAAAAATTACAATTGGAGCTTTATTTGGATGAACCAAGATTGCAAGAGTCAAAGCTAGACATTCTTGCATTCTGGAAAGGCAATCAATACAGGTTGTTTGACTAATAATCTCATGTAAACATTATTTTCTGTAATCTTATTTACATTTATATTTCATTCAAATGTTGATTTTAGGTATCCTGAACTTGCTGCCATGGCTCGTGATGTCTTGAGCATTCCTATATCTACAGTTGCATCGGAGTCTGCTTTTAGTGTTGGTGGTCGGGTTCTTGACCAATATAGATCTACTTTAAAGCCAGATACTGTGCAAGCATTGATTTGTGTGAGAGATTGGCTATATGGATTGAAAGGTAATAGTTTATAATTCTATATTTACATTATATTTTATATGAGCTTAGTAATAACTAATGCTTGTTTATTCTATATGATTGTAGACTCTACCATTACAGTTGCCATGGATGAGCTTGCTGAGGACATTGTAAGCATAAGTAGCACTGCAGGATCACTTCAACCAACTGAAGACTCTGGATCAATTCATTTTGATTAATTTGTATAATTTTCATGACTTATTTTAATTTGTTGTGTTTGATACATAATACATTGATGGAAGTATATTTTCATCATGTGCTACTTAATCCATATTTATTTACTACTATTGTGGTTATTTGATTCATTTCAGTCTCTTTTTTTTACATATCATGTGAATTGTGAACTTGTGAAGTGAGTCAGTGAGTGGTGTAATACTAAACTATAAAGAACTGTGTTGCTTCTAAATAAAATAATAAAATATTACAAGAACATTATTGGTAATTTGGTTGTCTATGTACTTGTCGTGTGGTGGATCAGTCACCAGTGATTCAGTGGATATAGCAATGACCAATGACAATGAGCATGAAAGGAGTTGGAGAAATGAATTCCTTCCTAACAATTTATGTGGGGGTTGGTAACTTGGGTTGAAAGTTTAGTTCTTCATAACTAAAAGACCCATGCTATTGAATTCTGATTTTCTGCTCCAGAACCTCATTGTCATTGCTTCAGGTGATCAAAGATTCAAAGATACAATTCAGTCAGAATCAGAAGATCAGTCACAACGGTGGAGTGGAATAAAATTATAAAAAGTAAAATATAGGACGGTTATTTCACAAGCGTTCTATAAAACCTAACATATAGGACGGTTATGAAATAACCGTACTATAAAATAACATATAAGATAGTTATTTCACAACCGTTCTATAAAATCCGTAACATATAGGACGGTTATTTCACAGCCGTCCTATAAAACCAATGATATATAGGACGGTTATGTTACAACCATCCTATATGTTAGGGTTTTATAGAACGGTTGTGAAATAATCATCCTATATGTTAGTTTATTTTATTGAGGTTATTTTTGGCGTTTGGGCCTTGGCAGCGGTTCTATAACTTCTATTCACTTGGGAGTTGGAGTTGGGAGAGCAGTTTTTTTAATATGTTGTGTCGTGTCGTGTCATTTTGTGTCGTGTATCCAACACGACTCAGTCAATTAATCGTGTTACACAGGTCGTGTCGTGTCATTTTTTTAAGAACCAGGTCGTGTACGAGTCATAGGTTTTTGACACGACTATTAAGCGTGTCGTGTTCTTGTTGACTCATAACACTATTCATGTCGTGTTCGTGTCACCAACACGACCTGCCAACCCGAATTGCCACCCCTATATATTGTCCTACTAACTATAGCCCTTACTATCATTAAGTCTATGTACATATTCATTGTAAATGTTCATCAATATCTATTTTCATTTAATTATATTTTCCATGTAATTTACATAACATGAATAAATAAAGTATAAACAATTAAATCTAACAATTAAATTTATTAAGCAAATAAAAGAACATTTACAATAATTCACATGCTCGTTTGAATACATCATATTTATTCATTTTGATTAAATGATCATATTTTGATTTCTATTTAGTTTAGATCTTAATCTTTCATTTTTATTCAAATCTATCACATTATCTTAATGTGATATCATCACTAGATCATTGATTCATCTCATCAAATGATCTAATCTTTCTTGATCCAACAGATCAATAAGATCTTAAGCCATTTTATCAAAATTAAGGGCATATATCTAAATCTATCCCAAATTAACCACATCGGACTATTCATTTCTTATGATCTTGTCATTAGATCATCATCCATACTAATTCAAAGTTTCTAATCATCCTTGATCAATCTGATCAAGGACATTATTATGTACTTTCAAGGACTTTGTTACTTTTAATGGCCAAGATCTAAATATCTACCAAATCAATTACATTCAATTCATTTCTTTAAGTTATCACATCATTGGATCACTAATAGATCAAAATTCTAAGGTCTGATCATGTCAGATTTGACTGATCTTGGGAATTAGTACCACTTTTTGTGATTTATAGAAATTTACAGTGAATAAAACTTAAATGTTATATTTTTATTAGATTCTACTCTTCACCATGAATCTATAGCTTTTTTTTATCTTGATTTGGAGTTAAAATGAGCTCTGAATTAGATTTTTAAGTTTTTAGTCAAAACAAGGGCCCAGATTCAATCTGGTTTGTTCAGATCGACGAGTCTATCAGCGATCTACCCCCTTTACCAGTGATTGCCAGTGTACGGGGAGGGTGACCTGGGATAGGTGAAAAGATCTGATCTGAACCGTCAAACCACCCTTTTCCCCCGATCTCCTAGATTTGAATGAGCCATCATCTTAGATTTCATCCCCTGGGATTTTTGGATCCCAGGAATCTATCCAAAGGCTCAAAATATCCAAATAAGATTTATTTACCAGAGTTTTCAAGATAAGTCACTATACTGGATCCATCAGAGAAACCTTACCGAAAAATTTAGTCCGGTGATCGTCTTACCATAAAAACTACCAGAATAGATAGAGTGGAGGATGAGGAACCTACCTGTAATGTCTAGAATCAAAGAATAAAGCCAAAAAGAGAGATCCAGGCCAAAAAATATAGGATCGCTAGACTTACTATTTTTCAATGATTTCATCAGCGAATACACCTTCAATCAATCTAGAATCTTAGGGCTTTTATAGATCAAGTCAGCCTAAACCCATCCAACGGTGGAAATTGAATTCTACAGCCAAATTTGGACGGCTAATTGAATTAAGGTTTTTAGGCAAAAACCCTATTCAGTCGAGGAAGACAAGTCTGCATACGCGCCCGACGCTCCATGAGGGAATATTCCCCCCATTGCGTCCATAGACGTGCTCTGTGGCTGTAAAGGGAAGAGAGAGAAAAAGAAAGCAAAAGGAGAGAAGACAGAGAAAGAAAACGAAAGAGAGTGGGAAAGGGAGAGGGAGAGAGTGGAAGCTTGGGAATTTTTGTTCAATTTCATGGGAATGTTAGGGGTATTTATAAGTCTATTTGTGGATTATTTTAATTATTTTTTAACTTTTCTTATTTTATTTAAAAGAAAGGGATTTTTTACCCGAGCTCAGATTTCAGCATGCTTACAGTCATTCTGACTGGTTTCCCATAAGTGATTCCAAATATCTATGTTTCAAGACCTGATTCTTATTCTAAAAATTAATATTATATTAAATATAATATTCTACCTCATTTTTTTGTAAAAATTCCAATTAATTCTAAATAATTCCAAAATTTTTTGGGTTTTCACATTCCTAAACCTAGATGAATGGTTAAGGTTGTCCTAGAAAAGGTTAAGCATTTTAACCCAATCATGGAGGACATTTCTCTAGTTGGGTGGGTTTTTTTGCCATGAAAGATCCATATAAGTGGTTGCATGGTATTTAGGTAGATGGATAATAGGCATGCTAGACAAGAAAATTGGGGGTAGACAACATATTTTAATGTATAGATTAAATCAAATATTGCCTTCACAAAGCATGTGCTTTTCAAAATTTTTAAAATGATGTGTTTGTATTAATCACAAAGAAAAATGCAAAGGAGTGAAAAGAATAAAGAAGATCCTTGAATCACATCAGAATAAAATAGAGCTGAAACACTACTCTCACCAAAGAAACTAACTGTAATGGCTCACATTTTTTAGAAATAAAGAAACATTATATTTATAAATTATGCAAAATTTTAAAATCAATTATTTACTATTATGGTATAAAAGTGAGTTGAAATAAACCTAAACAAATTTCTTAATTTTAATACATTAAATAAATTATGTATAGTTAGAATATTACTAATAAAAAATTTTAATCTAGCAAGAATTGATTACCTAAGCTAAGTGTAGCTAAGCGGTCCTAAGTACAGCTTGTCAAAGTGAGGTTGGACTTCAAGTCACCTCTCTGATAATTTTTAAGAAGAAATTAGATTTTTATGTTAGTTTATTTTATTTTATTAATTATTTATTTAGTTATTACGAATTTTTGCCATGTGGACATCTAAATATGAAAACCCACATGATACCATACACATCCCATGTGAGGGAAATGGGAGATTAAATTAATTAGAAAACCTCTTACAAATAATTAACATCAGATAATAATCGAATGGTTATAGACAAAGGGAGTATTAAATAAACAGTTATAAAACTAAGCCTTTAGTTATCCAACGGCTCAAAATAAAAGATGTCAAAACTGAAAACAATCTGACGATTGAGATTAGAAAACTCATTAAACTAAGTAATAAGGAAGTTTTTCTTATTTCATTTCTACGTTAAACACCCCAAAGAAAGAAGAAAATGCAGAAGAGAAGAAGAGAAGAAGAGAAGAAGAAGAAGAAGAAGAAGAAGAAAATTTTAGGGCCTTTTGCATGAAAGCCTAGAAGAGGAAAATAGTAGAGGAAGAAGGGTTTTCTTTTCTACAAAAAACATAGGGAAGAGAAGGGAGATTTTGGGTTTTCTTCGTGAAGAACCAAAGAAGACGAAGAAAACAAAGGGCCTAAGAAGAGAAGGAGAACTAGGGCTTTTGCGTGGAAGTCCTAAAAAAGAAACCTCAAGAGGGAATTGGCTGAAAACGCAGAGAAAAGAGGGTTTATTTTGTGATTTTGTTCGTGGGAAACCAAAGGATATCTGGATTTGGAAAGTGTGCAAGGAAAAATAGCATTTGTAGGTAAGAGGAAAATGGGTTTTTACTTATTTATATTTAACTTTGATTATTATTTTTAAAATCAGTATATGTACACTTTAATTTACTTTGACATTTTCTGGTTATTAATAACATAAATATTTGAATCATGATAATGATAAATTTCTATTGTTTTGAAACTTCAAGCAGTAAACTTTTGAAACATGTTTTATAGGATAGAAATCTATGGTTGTGCATTCACAAATAGTAGTTGTATTTATGAATCATGTTTTGTATAATTAGTAATCTATTATGTTAGAAGTTTCCAACAGTAATCATAGTTTTGATTGTTCCATAATTATCTTTACTCTAATTTGATTTCTAATGTAATCTATAACTATTGGTTAGCAAAAATTTCTGATAGAGTATGAAGTTTTTATGCTACAAAACCCCGATACTTTGATATATATGTTATACGGTGACTTGATGTCAAATTTCTTTACACTAAAATTTATACATCTAATATGTTTAATAAGTTATAATCCAAAAGTAATTATTATTTTTGAGATAGATTTGAACTTATACAATTGAAAAATAAAAATTCAGAAACTAAATTACATTCATATTTAACTAATCATTCCATTTAAAAGACTTCTATGGATGATGAATCGAATATCCTTATGTGAGTAAGCATTAATTGTAAACATTGGAATACCATTCTATGTTGATTTATAGATAATTAGGAACTTTTTATATTCACTAGCAGTCGAAAAACAAATCCTATATTTTTATACAAACAATTAACTTCCTATGACTGTCCTTTATAAATTGATAGTTAGGTTAATTGATATTGTTTAAAGATTTCTACTAAATAACAATCATTGAAAATTTCAGAACTATTAACAAGCTTTTAAACATAAGTTTCCAATGATTTTATTATGAAATAGATAAACAGAGTTAGCTGTTAATTTAGTATTAGAGTAAGTGATCTGTTATAACATTGATTCCATCTATTGGATTGAGTATCAACTTATATAGTAGTCCTAGTTTTGTTTAATTCATAGAATCTAATCTTACAAAGGAAGAAAATTTCAGAAGAACTCAACCCTTTTGGCTATAGTTATAAATCTGTAAACTATAATGTAAATAACTCAATCATTAAATTTTAGACAACAGTATTATTCTAATACATTGAAACATTGACTGATTTATAACATTCTAAAATGAGTTATCTATTTATATGAGTATTATATTCATCTAATTGATTCCATACTTGTTTTGAAGTTGAAATTCTGTTTTTATCATAGTTAGTAAACTATAAGACACGTAGTACATAGTTTTGTTTACAAAATAGTGGGATAGTTATATATATATATATATATATATAATGTAACTACATTCTATTTCCTTTGTTAGTTACAAACTATCATTCTTTTAGAAATAAGGTATAGATATTTATGCTTAATATAGAATAAGTTCTGTGTTAAGAGCTTATGATCCTCTGAAGTCCTAGTTCCAACCATAATAAACTCCATTTCTTTAAATGATATTACATATGCATCTAGAGTAGGAATCCTAAATATATGTTTACTTTGGATACAATGTATTGATGGCTTTAAAGTAATAAGATTAAGTTCAAATACATTAAATGTAATAACCCCAATTTTTAACCCTAAATTAGTAATAAATAAGATAAATTAATTAAAATTTTATGCATAGAATTTGGTTCTAAAATCACTAAAACTAGAAAGTACACGTTGATATGAATTGAACGGTATAAAGAACGTTGAAAACGGAGTTAGGATGAGTGAGTTATGACCATTTTAAGTATAAGGGTAAATTTGTAAATTGCTAAGGACATAAATTAAAGGGAGTCGTTTTGATAATGACACCCCTTTTCCACTTCCATTAGAGTTCTAATGGAGGAAGGCACTGATCTACCTTCCATTCGGCAAAATCGAGATTTAGCCTATTAAATAGAAGTTTTCCCTTCCATTCTCATGCTAAACAACTAGAGGAGAACCCTTGTTTTCCCCTGTGCATGTCGTGAAAACAAGTTGAAGTTTGCACGTATTAGAGGGCTCTAATCTCCTATTTCCGGCTCTAATCAGGTAAGTTACATACTTTAACTTGTTAATTATCTTGTTTTCCAACTTTCTCCTCACAGATCTGAGCTAAATCGGATCAAAATGGCCGTTGGATGGCCTATGGATTCAAAACCGTGGAGCATGGTTAGACCCATGTTAAAGACACATCAAATGAGAAATCTAAGCTGTTCATTGTGATCTTTGGACCCAAAAACGTAGGAACGGTGAAAACAAATAAAAAATCAGAGCTTCTAGGACTCTGATCAAGCCAAAACAAGGTGGACGGCTTGGGCTCATTGTCCCCAATGGACAATGAGCCCAAGACGCCCACCGGGACGCACAGATGCGAACGTGCACATGCGGGTGCTCTGTCACACGCGTGCGTATCACACACGCGAGCGGGACGCTCTTGTACGTTGTGCCAGACATCCGAAACACACTGGGTGTCCTAGGCGCGCAGTACGCTGGTGTAAGCCGGTGCAAACCGCACCACCCATGTAAGTTGGTGTACACGTACTTACCCTTATAAATTAATATATTAATTTATAAAGTCTTTTCACAAAAAACTTGATTTTGGGAGCTACAGAGGTCCAAATCACGAGCGAAAACATCTGTTGCGATCGTATTGATGACACGGACCTAGATTTAGCTTGAAAACCTATATTTAACTACTTTTAGATTAGTTAAATTATAACATATTAACTTAGAACCGACTGATCAATGGGTGATCAGGCCTCAAGACTTGAACAATGAGATAAAGTATGATAATACATAAGGGTTCTAAGGGGAATATTAGCATGACTACTCTAGAAATTGATCTAGACCATTGGTCTGGACTAGATCTTGGAAAATTATTGATCTAAGGATGATCTGACCATCAGATTAAGGTATAAACGTTAGATACACATAAAAACAAACAGATGGACATGAGATGAGACTAAATTAAGAACCAAATCATAATTAGAGATTTTAGAGGATGATCCAATGGTTGGATCATCATAGATTTCATTATAATATAATAAATAACACGAAATAGTATTGTGGTACTGACAGGTACATCTGAATGTACAAGCTATGAAGATTATATATGCTTGAGTTGGGTGATCTCACATTGAGGTATGTGACGACATTTAATGTTTCGTTTTGATTTTAAAATCTTGTATTATCATGGCATCATGATTGATTATGATTAAATTGCACTTATTATTAATCGATGATTTTGTGAGATTTTGAGTTTTAAGTTATGATCGCTATTTGATTTCAATCATGTATTGAATGGATTATGACCGATGGTTTCATGAGATTGAGATTATCTACTTATGCACAATTAGAAAATTAATTTTCCTTATTGCATCACTGAAACTAATGAGTTTTCATGAGAAAGGAAAGTGGAAGCTTGGTGGCTGGTCCTTTTAGAGGCTAACCCCGGGATGAGAGGCGTGCCTTAGGGATTGCGGGCCACGAGTGCTCTTAGTTTTTTTACATACATGATTTTCATGTTTTGTGTTTTATGACGGGTGCTCTCACCTGGTGGATGTCATGCTAGGAGGGAGAGGGCCACCCACCCTCCGAGATTTTTGATGTGATATGATTGTGATATGATAGACACCTGCACGCAGATGGCTTTCGGTAGGGGTTGGTAACATGGATAGTCCACGCTAACGGTCCGAGTCTTTCCACGGGACGGATGTTAAGTCTCCCGTTATGGTGTCGAGGGGAGCGGCGGTGGTTGAGACCCTGGAGGGTTGCCACTATGGCATGACGATCCATACTTTTATTCTATGTGCTTACATGATGAGTATGGAGATGTGATGGTATGCCTGGGTGTGACGACACTCAGAGGTTTGATATGAGTACTCATGATCTGTGATACGAGTGTATGAGACACTCGTGGGACCCATGTACCTTAGGGAGCCCTGCTTTTATTGAATGATCATTTACATGAGATTATATCATGTTTTAAATCTATGAGATGCATGTTTTATCGTATATGATGTTTTGAGATTTTATTAGCATTGCTTAAAATAATTATATTCTTGTAGAAAATTGCTTTATTCATTGTATCAATATGATTATTCGATTTTATTCCATTGATATACATTAAATGTCTATGTACCTACCAAGCATTGCTTGCTAAGGCATTGCATTATTGTTGCAATGCCTCAAATATTAAAGAAAGACAGGACACATGAGAAGTTAGAAGATTAGTAATCGAGAAGTCTCATTTAGAGGTATGTTCTAATTTCACATGGACTGTGTATGTATATATATGTTATTGGACTTGAATATACTGTTATGGGAATGTGGCTGATGACTGGATGATCCTGAAATAGTAAATCTATTTTAAACATGTTTACTTAGAAAAATATATATATCTTGTTTTGCATCAATGGTTGACCTCGAGATTTTTCTAAAAATGAAATTCAATTGAAATTGTTTTTCGCTATTTTGGTTTTTATAAAATTGGGGCCCCACCTTTTGAAAAGTTTTATAAAAAAAAAAAAAAAAAGTATTGAAAAACCCAGGTCACCACATTAAAGACAAACAAATTAATACCTGAAGACTTTCTTATATAAGTAATAGTGACATTAAGATGATGACCTTAATAAGAAAAGTGTAATGAGTGAAATCATTAGTATAGAAAGATAATTATAAGATTGGAAAAATAACAAAGTAAGTTGAACATCTCACCAAAAGTAAAGTGGAAAGTTTTGTAAACATAATAGGTTGAATAATCTGAAAAAGTAAGTACGTGTTATAAATTATGTATTATAGTAAAAGAAATAAAAAGAAATTGATTTGGATCTTATTAATTTGTTTTTGTAAGAGCAAATTTTTTATATAAATAGTTTCTTAAAGAAAGTGTTGTATACAAGAAGTATTCTAATTATTATCTAGTTGAAATTTTATTATTATATCTAAAGACAAAATTTAGATAGGTTGGATGACCAATTAGACATCAAATACATGATTTAACTTGAGTTGTAAATCAGATTCTTGAGAATTGTTTTACACCAGGTGAGTGGTTGGTTAAACACTCACACTAGCTATGTATGATATAGGACCAGCTTGGCCTCTGGTTCCTTTTGATATAGATACCAGTATATGATTTAAGAGTGGAGTACATGGGATAGACTCCATTATGTATTGATCCGTTCCTTCCCATGGAGGTGGTGTAGTGGCGGAGGTATCCGAGCACGATTCTGATGCATAGCAAAGCCGCAGCTTGCCGGCAGACATTATGTTTTATTTTCATTTTTTTATGCTAGACATATTTGCACATGTCAAGATATCCTGGAATATTAGTGATCAACTTTGATAGTTGATGCTTCGATAGATTGTGATTAATAATGCTTAATTGTTTTATTAAAATCTTTATGTCATTGGAGATTTATTGAATTTTATGAACAACGTCTTGGGATGTACTAAGTTATACTTCACAATTCTATTCTAGGTGATTTGATTTATATGGATACTGATGGAGTTAATATGAAAATCTTATATCTTATAAATTATAAATTATAGTGAATAGATATGGATTTTAATTTGACATGGTTTTGTGAGTCATTGTACTCACCCCCCTTACAACCAACAATTTTAGGTGGAAGTTCTAACAAGGAGAAAGAGGTTATTGATTGAAGAGATCTTTAAAACTAGCACAGGGTGTGGCACCGTTTACTTTCTAATTGAAATAAAGAGTTGTCTGGTTATTATTAAAGATACACTGTTGTACTTAATAGTTGGTAGATTATGACTAATGAGTGTGTTTGGGGCTGTGACTAATATATGATTCTGAAAGAAAGAAAATCTTTAAATCCTTATATTATATTAAATCTTATGAATGCTATAAGGTATTTTCACAAAGCATGCGTTAAATGCTAAAGTCCGAAAAACAAAGGAAACTCTGCTGAATTTTAGATAGAAATGTATAATTTTAGTATTTAGTTTTCAAGAAAGAAAAAAATAAGAAAAAAGGAGTCAAAATTCAAGGTCATCACACTAACAGCAAGTGAAACAAAACCATAACATAAAAAGAGAGGGCCATGAACCCAAATCAGCATGCACAACAACCAATCGAGGTTCACAAATCAAAATTGAGATAATCTATTGATCTTAGTATGCACTAGCTAAATCCATAGTGAAACAACTACAATGGAAAAACAACCCATGTTCCTTCTTAAAAACACTATACCTCTCCTTGAAAGCAAGGCCTCTCCTGGGGATTGGGTTTTTTTACTCACATCAAAGAAAAAAAGCCTAACTTCTTTTTCTTCTCAACTGTGGAATGGGGTTTCCAATTGATACCTAATATTTTTTCTAGGTTTTCTCCAATGATTTCTATATCCCCTTTTCTTTTCTCACTTTGCTCTATATTAATGTGAATAATTTGAGCTTGGAGGATTGAAGGCTGTGATTTTATTTAACTATCCTTTTCAGCCAACAAGATGAAGAATCAAGCTTTTTTACCAAATTAGTGCCAGTGTCAATTCTAACTCCACAATTTATCCTTATTAACTACCTAGCATCCACAACGACTACCATATTTCAAAAAGTTGAATTCTTTATCACAAGATCTGCCCTTTTCTTAGAACTTTGAATTTGAAATAGAGGGAATAGTCGAATTTGAAATTGAGCTCATGCTTCTATAGATTCTCTTGTACTCAGACTTTTGTTGGACAAGATCATCATACTTCTATAATTCTCTGAATCTATTTTAGAGATATCCAAATTAAGATTCTTGAGGTCACCAATCATCTTCACTATTCTGACCATTGCTCTATTCAAACTTCTAAATTTCTCTTCCATAATTTCAATACATGTAATAATCACCAGCTCCAAATATGCTTTCTTTGATTCGCTTCCAATCTAAGAAATAGAATCTTTGTTCTTTCAATGCCTCATTTCCCCATTTGATATAGGGGCTTTGTATGATCTTGATCTAATCACAATATTTTTGTATGATGCCTCCTAGCATTTGTTGTAGTTATGGCATTGCATGCAATATTTGAAGTTTTGATATGTGCATAGAATGCAACTTTAGTCTTCCATGTTGATTCTAACCTAAAGAGCTTTAATGATCCTTTTATGAAACTTCATTATGCAATGGGTTGCTACTAATCTATTTTCTTTTGGCTCAACATAGTGAATGAGTGGGCCTTCAATAATCATGCAACGATCTCTCATCAATGAGATTAAAACTTCAGCCTTCCTACCTTCCTCTTCTAGAGATTTCTTTATCTTCTCTTTTTGGTTTAGCAAAGATACCATGACTCTAAGCTATATATCTTAGATCTAGATCATCCATGGATTATTGTCTCAAATCTAAGGAAACCCAAATAGCTACACAACAACTACATCACGTATTCCAATCTCTTCTTCTTCACTTCTTTCTTTTTCCATCGTCTTGCTCCTCTATTTTGGTTTCCTATAAAATCTATTTGACCTATTAATGGAACATATATTGAGGAAGAGATTTGGAATTCTGAGAGAAAAGTAAATATGACTTCTTGTCATACTGAGAAGGGCCTCTAGATCTATGAGAGATATACATAAATTGTGTTTCAAATCATTTCCCATTCTCCAAAGAGTTGCCATTGTCGAAATAGAGCTTTGCTGTCTCACTAATGCCTCATCATTTTATTAGCAGTGGGAAACCCATTGTTTAGATTTTTGTTGATTTATCCATGTTGGCTCTAGCAAGAAACCCCCACCATGCATTTTGCCTAACATTGGATCTATCTTAACAATATCCACTTAAATAACCTTGGTAAAGAGAGAAACTACTTTCTCCTAAATTTTGATTTTATGCAAGTTCCAACAAACCAACCCTACCCCCCTACCCCCAACTCTTTCTCAAAGAGAAAGATATCTAGTTTCTTTTCTCTAGTGGCACTACCTCTTTATGCTACCACACCCTAAAATCCAAATCTTCTGGGGAGATTTTGTAGCTAAAGTAATAGAAATGTGGTAAAAGTTTGGTGATGATAGCTTACATGTAAAAAATTTGATGTAAGCTAGTGTTAACTGCTTGCTTAAACTTACATACTAAGCCTCGAAAATGACTTGTGTTTGTATTATTTCCATCTGCTTGCATATACTTTGTACTTTTTACCACTTGAGCACCTAAATAGTCAGAAAATCCTCTTAAATACTTAAAGAGTGTTTTAGGTCATAGCAATATGTCCTCCTTGGAAGAAATTTAATCATCTAAATTTACATACCCTGCCACTTCTTATAAAATGGTTATAAAACCTATCAAGACTACTTCACAACCCTAGGAATCCAAACGAATCAAAACTTGTGCTAAACCTTTGCTCTAATACCAACTTAACCATGCAATCAAAATCAGAATTGTTTAGGGGGTTTTACAACTAAAATAAGAAAAATATGATGAAAAAGTAGCTATTGTTGCATGGTAGAGCTGCTGGAAAGCTACCCTTTAGTAGCTGCTGCTCGGGTGTAGCTTGTATGGAAAATATATTTAAAAAAAACCTAATCTTAGCCAGTGTCAAGTGCTAGCTTAAACTTATATATCAAATTCAGCAACTCAATTACAATCATGTTATTTCCATCTACCTACTATACTCTTGTGCTTTTTCATCTTTAAATCCTCATTAGTGGAAAATTCCTTGCAAAACACGAGAGTGTTTTGGATCATCACAATGACTTACTAAATATTTTGTTGGTCCATTTGTGATGACCTTTTTGAGAGTTGCAATAAGCCATTAGTAGTAAATATGTTTGCTTATTGAAAGCTTTATTGAGAACAATTGAAAACAATGTTTTGGCAAAGTAAAGAGTGACATTATCAAAATTGGGAGCAAGTAAGCAATATTTTACTAGCTTCTAACAAAAACAAAAAAAAGAAAGAAACCTACACTGTTAGAAATCTTACTCAAAACTAGATTTGATGAACATTAGCCTAGAGGCGTACTTATAGCAACTTCTTAAAGATAGTCAAAGCCTTCTAAAATGTGCAAGGGATGTGACAACTCTATCTATGGGATTCAACTGTGTTAAACTCAATATGTATATAAATTGATTTGCATGATCAAAATTTATTTGTACTTTAATCTCCAAATAAATTCCTTAAAATTATTTTTGTGAAAAAATAGATCAAAGAAATTCTAAAAGTAGATTTCAGTGGAGATCTTGAAAGTCGATAAAGAAAAAAGGACAACCTAAGGATGTCACATCTAGACTCATCTTTAGATGTTGGCATTTCCAGTAAGCCAACAAAAGTAAGGGGGAAAATTTAAAAATAAAAAATAAAATAAAAGGAAGAAGAAAGGGAATGCACTTATAATAGATCCATCTATGTGAAAACAAGACAGCTGGAGCCGTGTTGAAATTCCGATCAACAAAGTTGGTACAGCTTTTCCCTGGTCGGCTGTTTCAAATTTCCCAACAAGGAGCAGGTCTGTGGCAGCCCTACCAACTATTTACCTTGAGATCGAACCACCATTTTTCTAGCGCTGTGTGCTGGTAGGTACAACTTCGAGGCTGTTCTTTTTCGAGAAAAATGAACCTATTTACTCTTAGTCGTTGATCTTGACAGACGCATCACCACGATAGCCATACTGCCCCACACGTTTGCTTATGGGTTAGGTAATTAGATTTCGCCGTTATTTGTGGGTCCCAGTATCTGGTACGTGCATTTGTTGCCTTCTATCAGCAAGATCTCGGTGTTATTATAAATTAGGTTATACAACTTTTAACAGCCGTTTTTGCAGTGTCATACGCACACATTGTGTCATGCGTAGAGCCAATCAGACCATCTCCAATGGCCGAAGTCCACATATTATATGGTTGCGATTGTCAGGTAGGAAGGGGACATAACCGATTGACCCATCAGATTAACGGTCTAGATGCGATTGTCAGGTAGGAAAGAGACATAACCGATTGACCCATCAGATGAACGGTCTAGATAGAGATTGTGGCTTCCCTGATTATCAATTCTTATCCAGATAAATCTTCAGGCAGACCGAAATTTTGAACCCTGTTAAGAAGTTTCTAAAACTAAATCTCCACTAACAATCTTATCCTTATTTTATCCCTTCCATTATGATTGATAGGGTTGGATTAAAAGAAGTTGAAGTCTCTTTTGTTTAGTACTACTACTGTCCTTGCCATTATCTGCCCATCATAATGCGCACAAAATTCGGGTCTAGTTGTCGTCGAGGCAGTCCTAATCAACACTTAGCACAGGATTTCTACGTGTCATTTTATATGTGGAAGTAAAGTAGGGAAGCCTTTGCGTAAGGGTAGATTAGGCATGGTAGGATTTTAACGTCACGGGTTCTAAACGCAAAATATCCTCCAGCAAAATGAAAGATAATGTTGCATACTATTAACCTTTGTGGTCTGCCCCTTTAATAGGACTTGCATATGCAAGAACTTCATCCACCATGAATGCCCTTTTTATTATTTATGTGGAAGTAGTATTTACAAAAGGTGAGCCGTGGCATAAGAGTAGAGTTATCATCATGTGACTTTGAGATCACTAGTTCAAAGCATGAAAACAGTCTCTTGCAAAGTATAAGGTAAGGCTGCAAACTATTAACCCTTGTGGTCCACCCCTTTCCTATACTTCACATACGTGAGAACGTTGTATACCATAGCTGTCCAGTTTATGTGGAAGTAGTATTAACAGCAATCAGTGAAGGCAATTTTTTATTAATTTAGTTTGTCTTACTTGAGAAACCATTTGAGAAGGAAGTTTGCACTTAGACGAAGAAACCAGAATCGCGCGATCAAACTCTTCCCAAACTAAAAAGGGCAGGGGCAGGCCCCGTGCACAAAGCTCCCACCTATGCGGGGTTCGAGGAAGGGGTGGACCACAAGGGTTTAAAGTACACAGTCTTACCTTACATTTTGTAAAAGGCTATTTTCACGTCTTGAACCTATGACCTTAAGGTCACATGACAACAACTTTTACCATTGTGCCAAGCTCCCCTTCTAAGCTCATCCCAAACTAATTCGCATAATTTTACAGATCTTTTTAATGAGAAATGATAATTCCAAGTATCATATGGATTTTTCTTACAGAATGTGCGCTTTACTTGTCTTGTTTTTTAGATCTAAGCCGTTCACTATGTTGGGAATTGCTCATAAGTTGAGTATTAAATTTGTGCCCATTAGAAACTTTATCCTAAATTTCATTTGTCGTTATTTTTAACATAGGATAAAATATGACTATAAATTTATATTTAACTAAATATGAGATAAATTATTTAATTATCATTAAATTTGACACCACCCTGTCTAAGCATTCCCAACATGGGTGAACAGCTTAGATTAAGCAAGTAAAGTACACTGATCCTAGTTTATCCTTCCTACTTAATTATCTGCCTGTTAGACGATTTAAACTCTCGAGTTAAAAAGTTTTATAGTTTTTAATTATCTCTTTTTTAAGGCAAAAAATTCTGGAAAGCATTGGCTGCAATCAGCAGCCATTATCTAGAGAGTGGAGGGCCCTTTCATTATCATGGCTTCTATAAAAAATAGGGGTGTCATTATCATTTCGACCATGCAAAACAGTTTAATTAATGGAAGAAATGCAGTTATTTGTTCATGTGGAGTCTCTTTATTACTTTACATAAAGTATGGACTTTATTACTTTGCATAAAGTGTAAGATATACTAACGTGGCCAAAAGTCGTCTAGCACAGTTAGTCGCACAAAAACAAGTCGCCTCTCCTTCTTGTATGTGTTCAGAGGTTCAAGGCGGCCCTTTCACCTTATGGGAAGAAGATTTCAAGTATAATAAGTTCTAGGGAGTTTGCTTCGTAATTTTACGATTAAGAAAAAAAAAAAAAACTAACTTGATCATGCATAATTAGATGGATCTCTATACCACCTTCCTTTCATTGTATGTTCGTTGATATCGTTCACAAAAGAGAATTTTCATTTTTATGAAAAGTTTTTCAAGGTTTGAAATTGAATTGTACCAAAGACCCAAAATCTTTTATGCCTTAAAGTTTCGAGTCTTTAGCACAATTCAATTTCAAGCTGTGAAACACTTTTCACGTTTTAGAATTCCTTTTTCCATAAAAATTAATTTTGGTTTATTTCTTGCCTACCAATTACACAATTCAAGTGAAGGTGTCAAAATTCAAAATACAGACACGCCATTGCAAGAAATAAACTTAAATAGATTTTGTGGAAAGACCCACCTAATAGCAACCAAAAACGATGACTTGTTTGGATCAAAATTTAGTTTGGGCTCACTCAATGCTCTCAGTTGTCGAACAAAACTTTTACATTTGACGAATAAAATAAAGGGTTAGCTAGGTGGATAAAACTTTTGCTTATACAGGATCTAAAAAAGGGGTGGAGCTAAAAAAATATAATAGTATTTGCCCTTAATTTATATTTTTGTAAGAAGTTATTTTTAGGTTCCGAGCTTAAGATTTAAAATTCAGGATTAAGAAGCTATTTTTCACGCCTTAAACCTGTGACCTCAAAATTACAACGACAGCTCTACAGTTAAACGGAGGTTCCTTCAATATATTAAAAAGTCATATCTGTATGGTATAGGGGAAGGGCCCTACTTAACAGCTGTATACCAGTTACCACCTGCTCTACTTTTGCCTATTCCATAAACAAGAAAGTGCAATCTGAGTCAAACAATTGGACGCA
The DNA here is from genome assembly GCA_035236585.1 of Warburgia ugandensis. Lineage (NCBI taxonomy): Eukaryota > Viridiplantae > Streptophyta > Magnoliopsida > Canellales > Canellaceae > Warburgia > Warburgia ugandensis. The sequence goes on from CP141139.1 coordinate 36,432,188, forward strand.
CTTACTCGGACGGTCACCAAAACAGCCCGAGGAGAGTCATTTTCAACCCGGCCCTTTGTGGAAATATGGCAACGGACATTCTGTTACATCACAGAATCAACACGGGAAAAGAGTTTTCTTTATTGCTCGATCGTGTCAAAGGTTTGGACGGTAAGGATGCAATAATAATAATAGAGGAATGATAAATTTAGACGTACGTGATCCAACTCTTTCATCTCGTTACTTTAAATGTAGCTGTCTTTAAGATAAAAAATTATGTAGTTTAGATGATTCTAGCCGCTATAAAAGTGTACATTTTTTTACTAAAATTTTAAATTGTCCATTTTTAAGTGCAAAATTACATGTAGTCTATAAATGCTAGATTTATTCAAATTATATGATTTTTTATCTATAAGACAACTAAATATAAGGCAACAAGTCGTACTAGCTGGATCATTCAGAGGTGAGACCCATAAAATGTGGTTGCTAGACTACACCTCTAGCGGGTTTAGTATAACATTCATTGTAAAAACATTGTAGGCAAAACGGGGTTATTTTCTACATTTTCTTTTGAAAACATCTTCGAGAAAAGACGAGTAGCAGTGATCATGCTATATATGTGGACCATAATACGAACTCACGTGATTAAGCCATCTAAAACATGAGTAACCGTGTCTAGCGCAGCTGGTTGGCATCTTCCTTAAAATACACTTGGCATTAGGTTTGAGTTCGGGTCATTGCTATCCTTTATCTTAGGCTTATATTTTTATTTAAGCGACTGTGCATGTAATTTGATTTGAAGTAGGGGTACGTGTGTGCATTTTCTTTTTTTCTTTTTTCTTTTTTCTTTTAGTGGCAAAGAACTATGAGGCAAATTATTTAGAAGCTATGCCCCAATTCCTAAATCTACTTGAAATCTCTCCAATAAGGAGAAACTGCCACTTAAAACCTCGAATAAGCATAACATGAAGGGAGGCGTCTTGTTGTCTACGACTAACTGTGCTAGATGTCTTTCATATAAATATATTCCTTTGATGAACCTGTATTTCCTTGTATTTAAATGTTTTCTATGTTATTATTTTATGATAGTTTAAATAGCACTGCATGTAGGACTACTTAATGACTTGATCTAGCCCCACATTTTTCACTAACATTTAACAATGACTTGCCAAATGAACGCCCTTGCTTAATTAGGAAGTGTAAGAAATACCATCCAATATGATCAGTTAACATAAAGAGAGAGGGCAGTGGTTTGGCCAAAAGAGGCGCTTCTCCCATTGATGCTAGGTTTTGGGGTCGAAATTGGCACCCTCCAACCTTGTACAAGATGATAGATCTGCTAGATCCTGCTAGTAGTTTTCTTTGTAATTCTTTTTCTATATATTCCCTATCATAAAAAATAAAAAAGAAAAAGAAAAAGAAAAAGAAAATCTATAAAAATACACCATAGGAGGCAAGGTACATTATCTAAGTAAGCATTTACATAGCTAAAAGCCATCCAAAGGTAGTTGGTTGCAAACATCATGACAGTTGAAGCTTTGAGGTGACACTTTTTCTTATTGGAGAGATCCAAAGTAGATTTAGGAATTAGTATATGCTTGTAGGTGATTTGCTTGGTGCAGTGGTTGATTTGTTATTGTGTAACGTTGAGGTCACATATTTGAGGTATGAAAAAAGCCTTTTGCAAAAATACAAGATAAAACTACATACTATAGATTCTTTGTGGTCAGCTCCTTTCCCAAACCCTATATACACAAGAGTTTTGTGCACTGAGCTGCCCTTTACAGGCAGTTTGCTTGTGACTAAAAAAAAAAGAGAATAAGAATTTACACCGTTAAAGAAGAGAGGAAGCTAAGAGAAGCATATATGGCTAGTGATGAGAAAAGTTCTTAAAATAATTCTAATATTTGGATATACTCCTAATTGAATTTTAATCTAAAAATTAATATATGCGATGAAATTATTGAATTATTTGAATCGTCACTAACAAATTCTGAGGAGACGCATCAGGAAACGCAGTTTAAGAACGTCAATGATGTCTAGGCCCACCGCTCATTCCCTTTCCACATATAACATGCCATCAGGAATGCCATGCCAATTTTGACCGTTGGATCAACATACGACGTCACATCGACGGTTCCGATGTGGCATTTTGATTCTAAAGATCAACTTAGTAAAAGACGATCTCTATCTGAACTGGGGTGTTGGACGAAGCTGACTGACCGCAATTTATTACCATTAAATCCTACCCGAGATAAAGCCATTACAAATCTTACAGCTGCCCCCCTTCCCTCTCTGTCTCTCTAGAGGCGGGCGTATAAGGGAGAGAGTCGACGGTCTTGACGCCGTTTGGTTCAGAAGGATCAATGGCTTCTGCTCTATCTATTAGCCCCTGAGATGAAATAAAGAAAAATAGAGGAATTAAGAAAAAGGAAAGAGAAGGAGAAAATCCCGTCGCTGCCTTTCTCGCACCCTCCCTGCATTTGCCTCTTCGTGTCCGACACGCCTTTCTTCCTAGTCTTCTCCAACAACTCCCTCATTTTCCTTTTTTGACATCTGGTCGTCTTTCAAGTTCCGAATTCTAGGGTTTTTCCTTGCACGCAGTCCGGATTCCCCGTTTTGGTGGTTTGGCGTGCCAGAAAATCCACTGCGATTTCGTATTGGATTTGGAGGATCGGATCGGCGTCTCGTTGCAGGTTGGACCTATTCCCTACGGATGGATTTTTTGTTTTTAATTTGTGGAGTGGTTGGGAAATGTTTTCTTCTTCTGGTTTTGTTTTTCGTGTCGAATTCTAGTTGTTGTAACGATTTTGTTATTACTGTTATTATTTATGGTTTCAATTTGATTCCTTTATTTTCATCTGTGAATTTCTCACCGACGATGTTGTTGCCTGTTTCTGTGTAGAAGAGATCTGAATTGCAGGTTGTTGACGAACTGTTACGAGTTGAATTTAGAGTAATTTTTTTTCTTTTTTTTTCAGGTTCGATTGTGAAATTTGAGTGTTGAATGCTAATTTCTGGTTGGCTTTTTTTTACAAAAGATCTGTATTTTCTTGCTTCTGTTATAATTTGTTTATGTGATATGTTCTTTTTAGCTGAAGTAGACCTTGAGGAATCCGATCAAATTGTGTTACGTTTGAGTCCTACTGGCAAATCATCTGTTTGTTGACGAAATAATCTCTGGTACAAGAATTATTAAACTTATACGTCTGATTGGAATTCTTGCCGGCTTCTCTACCTCTACTTGTTTCTAGACACTAGCTGCAGGACTTGAGCTCCCAAAATGAAAATATTTTCGTATTTTTAAAATCCTCTAGTGTTATTAAATGTGAAAATTTAAAAGTGTTTTCTGGAAAGTAATATCTGATAAGATATGCCTACTGGTTTGCAAAGATTAAGAGGCACATCGCCAGCCGTTTTCAAATCAACAAAATGGTTCTTCTTCACAATTACCTTTCTTGACCATCCCCTGTTACTTGTCGTGACTTCCAAAACTCACATCACCTGCAATGACCTCTCCAGGAGATTTTGAGTTAGCCAAGTGAGAATCAGAATAGGAGAGCCAGGATTTGGCACCCAATTTCCATACACTGGGAGCAGTGATTGATGGAGATATTTCACATGTAAGTTGGATTTCTGCAAGCGGTGCAAAGCATCAACTATCCCACAACCACTTCTCTCTCTCTCTCTCTCTCTCTCTCTCTCTCTCTCTCTCTCTCTCTCTCTCTCTCTCTCTCTCTCTCTCTCTCTCTCTCTCTCTCTCTCGCGCGCGCGTCCTTATTTCTCTCATATGCAGATGCTGCCACCCAAAATGACCAGTTTACCTTTCTACAAAGTCACTTAAGAAAGCAAGTCAGTGTTTCTTGTTGATATGAAGTGGCCATCTGTTCGTTAATCTACCAGTTGTGTTGTTTCATAAAAAATCTGACTTTTGTATGGAAGCACATATATGACTTTTGTATGGAAGCACATACATGTAAGTTGGATTTCTGCAAGCGGTGCAAAGCATCAACTATCGCACAACCACTTCCTTCTCTCTCTCTCTCTCTCTCTCTCTCTCTCTCTCTCTCTCTCTCTCTCTCTCTCTCTCTCGCGTCCTTATTTCTCTCATATGCAGATGCTGCCACCCAAAATGATCAGTTTACCTTTCTACAAAGTCACTTAAGAAAGCAAGTCAGTGTTTCTTGTTGATATGAAGTGGCCATCTGTTCGTTAATCTACCAGTTGTGTTGTTTCATAAAAAATCTGACTTTTGTATGGAAGCACATATATGCTTCATTCTTATATCCAGGAGAGACAACAATCTAACAGATAGAGCTAAATGATTTTTCTAGAGTTCTCATTCATACAAGGCATCTTTAATTTTTGTTTTGTCTAATAGAGCTGTTATTTGTTTCACAAACTAAAGGTCGTTTAAGAAGCTTGTCGCTGAGAGGTGGATCACTACTCATTCTTCCTGTTTTGCCAAGTATTCCCTTTCTCCATAAATATCTACCCTCTCCTGCACTCTGCAGGAGGGTTTGGTAGTTGAATGAAACGGCCCAATTGTTTCAATGTAGAATAAATGTTCAGAGGAAAATTTTTGTCTCAGTGCTGTGGTTTGGTGCCACTGGATTAACTTTCAATTTGACTGTTTGTGTATGATCTTCTCTAGAGGAAGTTCTATTGTTATTCAATTGTGAGCTGGTTCACAGCTAGAGATCGTACTACCACTTCGTTGTGTTAAAAATATGATCAGGGCAGAAAAGCACTGCTTCATCCGGTGGCCATTGACAGGTCTTTGTATTTTGTTGGAGGAACTTTTTAATACTATTAGTAGCTTCCTTGCATATGGACGTGGTGTTCCCCTGATCTTTCGTCGGAGATGAATAACTTGCTGGAGATTTTCTTCTTGGGGAGAAAGTGGATCAGATTTAATCTTCAAACAAGTTATATAAGTTTCTGCTTGGTATTACTCCAAAAGTTACCGAATCTTATGCACATGCAACTTATAAAATTCATGGGGCGATGATATATACACTCCTTTTTCTTGCCTGGGACACCCCTTTTTGTAGAGAGAAATAGAGAAGACAGAGAAGGAAAAGGGGTGGCCCAAGTAGAAAAATGGGTGTCTTTATCATACCAAATTAATGGGCTACCACTTTTTCCCATGAATTTCTTAAGGGATTTAATACATTCTAATACTCTTGAATACTCGAAACATGATTGATATCGATAAGCATCTCCTTCTGTGTACAAAGTTTTAGGGATTCATATTTTTCTGATTACTGGGCCTGCATTGCCTTGCAGAACCAAAATGGTCTCAGCATTTGGGACTAACATTCTTACTTGTACGCCATGTCTATGCAATCACTCAACTTGGCACATATGTTCTTACAGTTGTCAAGTTTAATCTAAGAAGTTCTAGTTTGAAACTGAATTGAATGATCACTATCAAGTTTTTCTAAAAAAGAGGTTTGATTTGGAATGCTGAAAATAAATTTGTATGTCTTCATTGCGTGGATTCTTTTTCCATTTTCTGTATTATCGAGAGCTGTGTAATTATTTTTTGTATTTGTGATCCTTGCTTGGTCAAAATTGTCAAAGAAACTTTATTTAGATGGATACATGAGGGTTATCAGTCCTATGTTTTCACCAATCTGTTGAAGCTCTGTTCATTCTTGCTGTTTTTCTTCTTCAGCTTATTTGGTTTTCTTATCTGAACTCACATATTCTTGCCATTTTTTCTTCAAAGAAATTTTTAGTGCCATATTCGACAACATTAATTATTCTACTCTATTATGCAGGCTTATATTATGCTGGGTTATTCTCTTGGGATCTCTGGAGTCGTCTGCTCTACAGCTTATTGGAAGCTGATACTACAGCCATCGTGGTTTGCACTCATCATTGAAGTTTTGGTTGTGGGACAGAGATGCAGAAGCCTGCGTATCCATCCCAAAATGTTAATCCCTTAAGAGTGTTGCCTCAACAGCCTCTACGCAGCTTGAGTAGTAGGTGTTCTCAGATAGCAACTGGCCAGCACTCTCCAACTGTATTTCCAGAAAAACGTGGTAAAGTAAAATCCTCCCGGAAAAACGTGATCAATGTCACCAGTGAAGATCCAGAAAAGGCAAAGGCTCAGGAGCACAGGATTGACATAGCAGATGAGCAGTCTGACTTACTAGGATATGAAGTATTCTCTGGGAAGCTGGTTCTGGATAAGAGAACCACCAGTACTGGCACCGATGTGAAAACTTCAACTGAAACGAAAACCCATGATGGGGTTGATGCAAAACTTACAAGAAAGGCATTGGTCTGGGGATCTCATATGCTACATCTTGAGGATGTCATTTCTGTGAGTTCTCTGCAGTCAGAACAATCACACTTGTTTCTTGTAGTTGGCTTGGGATTATTGTTTTCATGTTTGCGGTTAAGTTGACTTGGACTTCTTATCTCATTTTGACTTTGGCAGGTGTCATACAGTGCTGGTGTCAAATATTTTACTGTACATTCCTACCCAATAAAAAAGAGATCATGTGGCCTTTCTTGTTTTGTGAAACCTCAAAGAAGAAGAAAGGACTTCCGCTTTGTGGCCTCTAATTCAGAGGAAGCCCTTCAATGGGTTAGTGGCTTTGCAGATCAGCAATGCTTCGTGAATTGTTTACCTCATCCCTTGGTATCTTCGAAGAAGCAAGCTCCTAACATTGTTGCAAGTGATTTTCCACTGGAACAACATATCAAATGCAAAAGCCCACCAACAGTGCTTGTGATACTAAATCCACGTTCGGGACATGGTCGTTCAAGTAAAGTTTTTCATGGGAAAGTGGAACCAATATTTAAGGTTTGTCACGTTTGGTGATTTTAGTGCTTTCTATTATTCTCATGACTGTATTAACTACACTGTTCCTTCTCCAGATTCAACCAACCATGATTAGAGCATGCATCTATCACACTTGTATCAGAACATATCCATCATCCTACTGTTGTATCTATTGATGCAACAAAAAAGGAAATGTGCAGTAAAGTTGTAGATCAATCAGCATAGCTTCATGCTATATATATTCTACTCAGAGTTCTATGCAGAGATAATCTGTCCAACTTTTCCATTGTTCAATTGTTCTCTTCCCTATATTTGAATGATTCTGCTTAGGCTGCCATTTTACCCAAGCCTACATCTCTAAACCTTTTGGGTCATTAAAACTTTTCTTTTTTCCTGTTTACTGGTTCTCCAGCACTTCAGTTACTAAGGCTCAGTGTAATTTTAGAATACGTCAAATATTCCAGCAATTACTCATTTCTAAGGCCACCTTTTCTCTTGGTTGCTATGATGAATTTTTAACAGTCACTGAGGAATAATGCAAGAGCTTAAAGTTATCTTCATCATCATAGAGCACTATTTTTTTTGGTAACAGCTTTTGTGGTTTAAATAAACTCTTATTCACATTATCAAAGTACTTAATGAAAAGTTCAATGTTTAAACTTTGTTGTAAACATCTTATTGTGTATGGCTTTATTTAATATGCTTCATTCTTTTAGATTAATGCTATAGTTTGAATTGTTTAACTGATATTTATCTTTTTAATTTCACACAAGTTCGTTTCATTGTTCTATTTATTTTTTACATTTGAAACCTCATTAGAAGTTTTATCAGTTTGATTCATTTAACTATTTGTTTTATCAGCCAGGACACTGGCTGAACTTAATACCTGCTGCAATCTGTCCCTGGTGGACTGAATCTTACACACTTTTTGAGTTAGAAAAAGTGGCTTAACAAATCTCCTTCTATTTGAAGAGAACAGAACAGATAGGAACTCATAGGTTCAGCAAATGGAAAGCATAGAAGCATCAGTAAGAAGTAGCAGGTCACCAGAAAATCTCATAAAAGCTGCTTTGAGCAATCTTCAACTTGGGCAACCAAGGGAGGTGATAGGATGCAGATTTATGTGGTTAGTTACAAATGCTTCTGCTGGAACATAATCATTTTGGAACTGAGAAGAGGACAATGGTTAAAGATGATACAAAGGACAAAGTGTATACTGTGAGCTTTTTGTGCTGCAGGAAATAGAGTTAGACCATGTGGTCTCTGTGGAGGCATATAGAACTGAATGGGCTTGCCAGAACTCTAGCTGAGCCTATGGAGGTACTCTTACATTTAGTGCTCATCAAAACCTTGTAGCTAATATATATCACTACAGTGTTTTTCCTTATTTCTGCAGTCCAGATTCATTACAAGAGGTTTTCAGATGGACTTTTCTTCAGTCATATGGGATGAACAATGCTGAAATGAGACAAAATCTGGAAGCCATTGAATGAATCAATAGAACCTGCTGTTGACATGGGAAATAGTAAGATCATTTGGTCTTCTAATAAAATACAGCAAAGCCAGGATAACCATTCTATCTTTCCTGATTTTGTTAGGTGGACTGGAGTCAGTTATTTAATCTCCCACCAAATCAAAAATACATGGTCCATCTGTCAGGAAGTTCCAATATGAGATTCCCAAATTTATAGTAGGTGTGGACTAGACATTTCACAAAGGCTACAAAATGTTAGGCTTGGCATAACCATTGCCCTATAGTAGAGAATTTAGGTTGAGATCATTGGTCTGTTCCTTCTTTGTTGGAGTTGATGTGGTTGAATGTTCAGCAGGTGGAGAAAATCTATATTGTTAGGATTGCACGTCATGTTTTCTGCACTTAGTGGAGCACTGGTTCGCTCTCTAAATAGAATATGTGGTGCATGCTTAAAAAACAGTCTTATAATTTGGATGGTCTGGATGAGAAGAGAAAAGAAACTCTTAAGGGGAAGCAGAGCTTGATAGAGTAGAGGGATGACCATTCTATGTGAGGATGAATAAAGATGAAGAGAAGCCCTTAAATACAAAACTGACAGAAAATCTAATCCAAAAAGAAGGCAACAGCAAGTTTGAAGAATGAAGTGGTGAATGGAGGATGCTAATATCTATTCTTTACCATATTGCAAATGCTGGAAGTGAAAATTATATTACTAGGCAGGTGATTTAGGGTTTTCAAATGGGAAATCCCTGAGGCTCTCACCTGTGTATTTTTTTCTCTCCACTAATGTCCTTCTATAGAAAGGGGAGGTGTCAAAAATGAACTTGGATGGATGAGAATATGATATCTTCTACATTTGGAGTTATTAGTTGGATTTGCAATGGGAAGTTGATATTGAGATGAAAGGACAGTTTTGAAACTGGGATGACTTTCTTTCACCTTGGAGATTGTTGGAGGACCCCCCTTAAGGCATTATTTTTTCATGAAAGATGTGCTATGGCCGAAATCTCAATGTAATTTTTCTTGTCCCCAAGAAAGATCATATCAAACAGCCAAGTGACAGAGTGTATTAGTGTAGGGACTATATGTTTGTGAAGTTCTTGCTATAGTGTCATGATGCAGGGATAATAAAAAACAGGAAAGTACAAAGAACTAAGATATCTTAGGGAAAGACAAATAACTTCTAGGTTTCCTATATCAGGTCTGACGCTGACTGATTCGCATAAAAAACTGGTCCTCTAATCTTAATGCATAACCAGATAATAAAAGAGTATATGTAATCTTTGGACAAAAACAAAAAACTGGAGAAATTCTATTCATTCAATACTGCTCGCTACGTATCTGTAAATTTTTTAAGTCTCCCTATTAGACACAAACTAAAAGACTTTAAAAGCAAGTAGGAAACTCCTAGAAAAATTCTAAATGAAACATGATTGAGAAATCCTACTCAACAGGAACTTTTAAAAATAAACTAAGAGATTACTTTCTAAAATTAGTGGTCTTTGAGATAGGAAAGCACTAAAGGGGCAGCCGGGTGCACAAAGCTCCTGCTTATGCAGGGTCTGGGGACGGGGTTGACCACAAAGGGCCTATAGTATGTAGCCTTACCTTGCATTTTGCAAGAAACTGTTTCTATGCTCGCAAATGAGATAGAAAAGCACTAATAACTTATCAAACTATCTAAAATGCACCTCAATGATTGACTTTTATAATCCAGAAACAACCAAGGTCTTTACTTTTCACATGAATTATTCACATTTTACTATTCATGTGAATTGTAAAACGTGAACATTACTTATGTACCCATATTTTCTTGTTCTTCTTTTTAATTTCTAAGAATGTCAATGAATGGATATGATATGCCTGCATCATAATACTTCCAAATTGAGCAAGGTGTTAGACCTAGCGTTTTTGCATCCTTAGGTTGCCTTTCCAAGGGTTTTAGATTCCAAAAGGGTGAACATTGCTGTGTCACTCCTAAGTTGAGAATGTGAAATATAGTCCAGGGATGGATGTGGTGGAAGCTCAACAATATTGCTGTTGACATTATGATCGGTTCCTTGGTGGGGAGAGATCTTTGTGTTTGAAGGGGGAAGGGAGTACAGGGGATTCTCAAATGAATTTCCCAGATTATGCATAGGATAAGATTTGTTTTTTGTTGTTGAAAAAAGACCTTCCAAGTGTTTTCTGAGGCCTCTATGGGATTTAGCCTTGGAGGTGCTGTTTTATGTTTTCCTAGGTAGTGCTCAAGCTCCAAGCATGGTGTCAAAACTCAAAATGCGGATACAATGTAGACTTTGCTAAAAGGAGTCATCTGAACTTAATTCAGGTATGTACTCGGCTGATGCAGAGGAAAAGTGGATGCATTTTTTTCATAACCAGTGGACTATAATTGTTGGAAAAATTCCTTTTTTAGACATGGCAAAACTTGGCGAATTGTATGAACAAAATGTGGAAAGTTTAAAATTTCCTTCATTGGCTGAGTTCGGAGTTGACATGACAAGTTTTGATACCATGACTCCAAGTTGAATGTTGAACAAACGCTTGTTGTACTAGTGTAAAGGAGAGGTTTGAAGTTGATAATTTCGAATTTTGGAGTTGACAGCTAATGTAGAGTGCTGAAAAAGACTTAATTTGATGAGGGTTCCAAGTTGATGATGTAGACCTTTCCATTACTCACCTAAAATTGGTGTGTGATACCCTCCAGCATGCATATTGAGGGGTTTCACGTCGATGATGTAGACCTTTCCTTCACTTGCCTGAAATTGGTGTGTGATATGCATATTGAAAGCAATCAGAGATGCTATATAGTGAGTCTGACAATGAATGGAACTCTCATTTTTAATTTTATGAATGTGAAAAGACATGGATCACATGGTGAGGTGATCCTCCACTGAGAAATGCCTCATATAATTCTAGTACAACTACTCAATTTTAACTGAAAACAGTTTGGTAGGTGGCGAGAATGGATACAGGTTTTTAGGATCTGGATGTAGAGGGCTATAAGCATGATTGGCTGACTTTTGGCTCTATATTTTGTTATAGTTCTCATAATCTATTGCTACCTACGGTGATGTTCCTCTTAATAGGTCTCATCAGCCATTGAAGATGGGGAGAAATTGGAAATTCATCTCTGTTGACGGGCACTAGGATCATGAGATAGTTTTACCAATGACCCCTTGACAAAATGGTGGTGGCTTTAGGAGAGAAGGTCGACAAAAGGATATGGAACTGGGATACTCAGGAAGTTCTTTTTTATTGGGCACTTCTAATTAGGTTTGTAGTAGCACTCATCCACAGGTTAATTGTTCGTGATAGGTCCTCCTAGAGATTTCTTTTTGTTGGAATACAGATACTGACAACTTTCTAACTATCTGCCACCAAATTCATCAACTTTGGACAATTCTTAATCAAGGCCTACAATGTTATCCAGTGGAGGAGTCTATCACTCCGTGAACATTGGACCATTTTCTTGTACATGGCCTGAAATTGTTGAGTTGATGTGGTGCCTTGCCTTTGTAACTAGAGCATTTCATGGTTTATGAAAGTTAAAACTTTTATGATTAAGCATAAGCATCTAATGCCATGATCAATGGTGGGTTTTCGGGCAAAGTCTTATTTTTTATACCTATCTAGAGCTTTGGGGATGTGATTATTCACCACAATGTTTGAGCTTTTTGGGGATCAAGAATGATTTGCAGTTTGATCAGAGAAATAAGAAAATAATTTGTATCATGCAATGACAAGAACTGCCGTGGGGCATGGCTTCTGAGATACATAGATCACAGAATGTCTCTGTGACTTGTCCTTTGTTGCATATATCTTACTGCTCCCTGCTCTTCTTTTGTCATGACTGAATTTCTGTAGGTAAGCCATGTGTGACTGGCACTGGAGGCATTATCAATGTCCATTAAATGCCGAATGGTTTTTCCAAGACTGGGGGCTTCAAGAACATGGATGAAACTGAGGTTTTGGCCCTTATGTTAGGACATGCTGCTGCTGATCTCTCTATCAGTTCATAGTGAACGGACTAGAGTCTTACCAGATGTAGCTAAATGGATGCAATGGACTAGAGACTTTTTCAGTTCATTGTGGAGGGTCTAGAGGGTCTCATCAAATGTAGCTTAGTGGATGCAATTGAATTATGATTTGTGGAGACTAGCAAAATATGATGAGAGAGCTATTCCATTTTATTTCACCTCTCATCCATCGTATTTAAGTGGATGCAATTGAAATATGATTTGTGGAGACTAGCAAAATATGATGAGAGAGCCATTCCATCTGATTTCACTTTAATAGGTCTTACTCTGTTATATTTAGTTGCAGAAGGTTCAGGTTACAAGTGATGCATTTCCTGTTGCATATTTAGGGTGCATGTATGTTCTTTTTCATCCACATTCTGTTTTTCCTTTAGATCGTCTTGGTTGATTTCTTTCTTCTTCAATTCTGTTGAATAAAGTACCTTGAAAATATCTATAACTCGATGTTTATATATTAGATTTCTTCAGTAAGCTTCTGAGAAGCGAATTATGGCCAAATGGATATCTGATATCATGTGGATGGAGATATCCTTGTTTAGATGTTGCTTGGAAGATGTTGTTTGCTAAAATGAATCCAGCAAGGATAAATTTGATGTGAATGCTAATACTAACTGTTGTATAATTGAAGTCATATGACAATTTTCTGTGTTTAGTGAATGATCTTGGAATCTTCATCAAGGAGTCTTCTTTTGCTCCATGTGTATGTCCTTGTTATTCTTATTGATGAAGCTTGCCTGCACAAAATGACAAAGCTTTGGAATGCTGCCAAGTTCCTATCTGAACTAAGCTAATAATTATTGCTGCCTTTGAGAATGTAACTCAGTTTCTGCTTCAACATTCAGAACGAGTACTTTTGGTATTGGAATAAGTTGGATACTATTTGTCCTGAAAGTGTTTAGAATTAAATCCATTTGTTCATGGAAAGGAAAAATTTCATGCTGGTATCTTTCTTTTGCTCTCAATTTACAAATTACTTGTTTATTTAAGCTTCAAACTGGTGACAGCTTGCAGGTTTCAAGATTAATGTAGTGAAGACAACATATGCTGGTCATGCAAAGAATCTTGCTTCCAGTGTTGATTTCAGTACATGCCCAGATGGTAATAATTAATACTGCTCACCACTACCCTTGTTTTTGCTGATGTTGCAACCTTATCATAGTATTGTGTTACTTCCTGTGCAGGAATTATATGCGTCGGTGGTGATGGAATTGTAAATGAGGTTAGTTATATTCTAAGTTCTAACAATCGCTCTTCGCTTTCTGATTAGTTAATTCTGGCACTTTCTGGTGGTCTTTCTCTTATGCATGTCAAATCTGCCCCCAAATTGATTTGTTATGCTGTTAAAACTGAATTCTTTTCCATAAATTTAAACTTGCACATGCTGAAGTGACCATAAAGTTACACATGGCATTCGGCAGACATTCAGTATATAAGTATAATTGACTAGAACATAACCTCATGGAAAACAGGACATTTGGGTCTTTCATCATTAGCTGAAACCCAAAGATCTTGGTATATGTGCAAGATCACTAAATTGACCAGGAAGAATGCCTACCAAAGAGTCTAGTGGAGCATTAGTTAGCAGTGGAGCTGGGAGGACAATTGTTTAAAATACTTGGCATGAAACGAAGGAATAGAATGAATATATCAACAATTCTCTTCCATGGACAATCTTTGCAAATATCAAAAGGACTGAGAAACAATGGATACGAAGTTCCCTTCTAGGTGCCATGAATTTGAGTGGATTGGAGAAGCTACCTTATGGCAACCACTCCATGATGTTACCATACCTTCAGGGAATCACATCTCAATGATCAAACTTGTCAAGTTATGTGGATAATGGATTCGATTCTCTAAATTCCGTTTCATGAAGGTAAAATGGTATCATTTACATCATACTGGAGACATCTCCTCCAATAGTCACTTCTCCAACATAGATTTACCTAGATCCAGAATCCTTTTTAGCTGAATGACTGTTTCATGAAGATTAAGTAGTGAATGTTTCATGTTGATGATCTCAAATATCCAACGGTGTGAGTTACATGGATAAAGGTGTCATTACCTAGAAGACTTCAATGGCTGTCTGGTTGTAAGATTGCATCATATTTATGTTGATGTCCTTCAGGAGTCAGTTCCTGAAGATCCAACTTTACTAGTTTTCCCCAAGAAGACCAGTCCATAAACACCTGATGGTGAATATACATGATGTCAAAGATTGTCTTCTCTTGGAGTCGTTTTTTGAGGATGTAGGCACGCCAGTTGTATAGATCATGAATATTTTTCTCCAAATACCTATTCCATGAAGACCCAGTGTCGAAACTTGCATCATATTCCATGACCATTCAAGGAAAAGAAAAGGAAAAAAAAAAGGCTACTCCATGTAGATCCAATGGTGAAACTTACCTCAAATCAAACTGGATATCCTTCAAGATTTCTCAAGGGTATGTTGTGCAAGTTATGCAAATCAACAAGATTCCGAATGGCTACTCTACATTTGGTAAATTTCAACATATTAAAGATGATCTCCTCTTGTTGTCATTTTGTAGAGCTCTAACAAGAATTTTATTCTCCAGAAGATTATCTTGTGAAGATCCAAGTGGGGGAACACATAGATTGAAGATATTATCATTTTAGGAGGCATGTTATCATTGTCCCATTGACCAAAATCACTAGGGTCGAGATGATCTCTTCTGAGTGAAAGGTCACTTGAAAAGGAGGTCTTCTTTATGAAAGACCAACTTTCTTCTTCTTTTTCATTGCATGTGTCTGTACTTCTCCTGTTTTTTCTGTTTATTATTATTATTATTATTTTATTCTGTTTGCTTGTTTCTGGGTTGGTTGGTGGGTGACTAGGTATGTGTGGGGGTGGAAGTGGCAGGGTAACAATATTTGTAGCAGGGCATCTAAACACATTCCTTTAAGATTTTGAACCCTGCAAAAGAAATGATGGATCCTTCAATGAGAAAAATGTAATACCCAGTAACCACTCAGAATATTCAATAAGTAGCCTTGAAATTGGGAAGTAGTTAATTATGAGAGTCCTGGTTGGTTCAAATTTGGCAACTATGTTAACTAAAGTTCTTAATTTTTTCCATTCATCATAATTTTACTGCAGCCACTGGTCCTTGAAGTTAATATGAGATATCATGTGGTGCCTGTGCATTTAATCGAAGGTTTACTGATGCAGCTAGAAGTACACCTGCGGCCCAGGGTTTTGATGATTCAACCATTTCACTTGCTTGACCCAACCTTAGAATGGCAATGCCCTAAAAGTCTCCAATGCAAGACAAATATAGTCACCCTTGAATACTCTAGATTTTGCTGCTATTTGGAAGATATGGAGCCCTTCATTTTACACCTGACTCCTGAGAAAGGCCATGGTTAAGGCCATGCAGTGGGGAAGTTTGCTGGGCATGGCCTATCTGAGATAAGCCCCTGCAGATGGGTTGGATCACCCAACAGCTAGGCTGCACATGTACTTGCAGATATCTGTGTCCTTGGTGTGTGAACACCATATAAAAACTCATTTATTGTTTGTTCTGTTTTGATCTCGCTGAATCTTTTTTGCAGTGCTCAATGCTAAACTTTGAAAAGTTAATGTGATGTGTAATTGTGTAGGTTTTAAATGGTCTTCTTAGTAGAAGTAACCAGAAAGAAGCAATTTCAATTCCAATCGGTATAATTCCTGCTGGTTCAGACAATTCACTTGTTTGGACAGTTCTGGGAGTTAAGGATCCTATTTCTGCTGCAATTGCCATCGTGAAGGTAATCATAAATGACTTACAGAGACATAGATCTGATGCTTGGTTTGTATTGATGATGAACTGATTTGCCTCCATGTTGTTTGAGAGCACAGCACACCAACATTGCTATGATAATGCATGTTTCTTCATTCTTTTTTTTTTCAGAGCTCTGTCTCTTCATTCTTTAGCACTATTTAGATTCACTGTCAATTATTTACTTGGCAATGAATGAGAAGCAGTTACCCTTAAAACAATGGATCCATGTTGATGTAACACTCTTCAAAAGGAGACACACTTGCCTTGGAATGTGATAGAGAAGGTGATCAGTTCCACGACCAGGGGATCTATGCTTTGTTACTCGGATTGCAGAATATTGTGTTCTCATGAAGAGACATTGTTTTCCTCTGTTTTAGCGATTGTTATACCATAATATGAGCTTTACAGATTTCAAAGTGGTATATGATTAGGAATAACGCCTTGGTGGGCACCTTCATCTGAACAATAATGTCAGAAGAAATAGTATATAAGAAATAAATACATAAATGGCACATCGCTTCATCGAATACCTCAAGGACACAAAAAGGAAATCAGCTGGCTACTTTATCATTTAGACAGTGAAGGATAAGATGCAACTAGACTGTTTTGTTCGTATATTGTGCTGAAGAGAGTTCTTTGTTATTCCACTGATCTTGCATGGCATCAGATTAACTTGATAAACAGCTTAAGAAGGTACAGTCCTGACTTGTGCACCCTGAAGAAGGCCTATACTTTAATTTTTTCTTGGATGATCATGTAAGACATTCCCAACACAGAGGGATATTTACAGAAGCCAATTTTAATGGTCATGTAAGAAAAGAAAAAGAAGGATATGATAGGGTACATGGGGGTTATGGTAGTGGAGAAAGAAATCAGATGAGGGAAGCTATACTTGATTTTACCGTAGCATATAACTTAGCTATAGGCCCTTGTGGTCTGCCCCTTCCCAGGACCCTGCATAGGAGGGAGCTTCGTGCACGGGGGCTGCCCTTTTATATAACTTAGCTATAGCAAATACATACTTTAAGAAGAGGGATGAACACTTGCTAACCTTTAAAAGTGGACCACATAAAAGCCAAATAAACTTTTTCTGAGGAATGCCAAAAGATCAATGTGTAAGGATTGTTACGTGATACCCAGTGAGAGCCTAACCTCACAACATAGATTATTGGTTATAGATATCTACATTAAAGTATGTAAGAAAGGAAATGAACTCAATAGGTGTCCGAAAACTAAGTGGTGGAACTAAAAAGGAGAGAAAATAACATCATTTACAAACAAGTTGATAGTAGAAGGAAACTGGAATGATGAAACAGAAGTAAACACCATGTGAACTAATATTTCCATGTCTATTAAGAAAGTGGCAAAAGATGTCCTAGAAATGTCTTAAAGTAAAAGGCAATGGACAAAGGAAACTTGGTGATGGAGTGAAAAAGTTTAAAAAGTTATTAAAGCGAAACATGTGTGTTTTAAAGCATAGCAAAAGACAAAATAATAAAAACTATAAGCAATATAAGAATGCTAAAAAAGTTGCTAAGAGAGTAATAAGTGAGGCTAAACTCAAGGTATATGATGATCTCTAGAATAGATTAGGAACAAGAGAGAGCGAGAAAGATGAGTTTAAACTCGCAAAAGCAAGAAAAAGGAAGGGTAAAGACTTAAACTACATTAAGTGTTTTAGAAGTGATGATCGATGGGTACTAGTAAAAAATGACGAGATCAAACAAAGATGGGAAAGGTAATTTCAAAAATTACTAAATGACAATTACGCTGAGAATATAGGGACTGAAAGTACCGTTAAATCAAATAACGTTGGACATTATAGATAAGACTGTAGGATTAGAATACTTAAATTGAAAGAAGCCTTGAAAAAGATGAAATTAGGAAAAGCTCTGGGGCCTGATGGTATACCAATAGAGGTTTGGAAGTATATGAGAGATAATGGGGTAGTTTGGTTGACAAAATTGTCTAACAAGATTGTGAAATCAAAGAAAATGTCGAATGAATGGAGGAAGATCTCTATTGTACTAATTTACAAGAATAAAAAAGACACAGAGTTGCTAAGAGAGTAATGAGTGAGGCTAAACTCAAGATATATGATGATCTCTATAATAGATTAGGAACAAGAGAGGGTGAGAAAGATGTATTTAAACTCGCAAAAGTAAGAGAAAGGAAGAGTAAGGACTTAAACCACATTAAGTGTATTAGAAGTGATGACCAAAGGGTACTAGTAAAAAATGAAGTGATCAAACAAATATGGGAAAGGAAATTTCAAAAATTACTAAATGACAATTGCCCTGGGAATATAGGGATTGAAAGTACCGCTAACCCAAATAACATTGGACATTATAGATACGACTGTAGGATTAGAACACTTAAAGTGAAAAGCCTTGAAAAAGGTGAAATTAGGAAAAGATCTAGGGCCTGATGGTATACCAATAGAGGTTTGGAAGTATATGAGAGATAATGGGGTAGTTTGGTTGACAAAATTGTCTAACAAGTTTGTGAAATCGAAGAAAATGTCAGATGAATGGAGGAATATCTTTATTGTATCAATTTATAAGAATAAAAGAGACATATAGAGTTGCTAAGAGAGTAATAAGTGGAGCTAAACTCAAGGTATATGATGATTTCTATAATAGATTAGGGACAAGAGAGGGCGAGAAAGATGTGTTTAAACTCGCAAAAGCAAGAGAAAGGAAGAGTAAGGACTTAAACCACATTATGTGTATTAGAAGTGATGACCAAAGGGTACTAGTAAAAAATAACAAGATCAAACAAAGATGGGAAAGGTAATTTCAAAAATTACCAAAGGACAATTACCCTGAGAATATAGGGATTGAAAGTAGCATTAACCCAAATAACGTTGGACATTATAGATACGACTATAGGATTAGAATACTTAAAGTGAAAGAAGCCTTGAAAAAGATGAAATCAGGAAAAGATCTGGGGCCTAATGGTAATACCAATAGAGGCTTGGAAGTATATGAGAGATAATGGGGTAGTTTGGTTGACAAAGTTGTCTAACAAGATTGTGAAATTGAAGAAAATGTCAGATGAATGGAGGAAGATCTTTATTATACCAATTTACAAGAATAAAAGAGACATACAGAGTTGCACTAATTATCGGGAGATCAAACTTATGAGTCATACCATGAAACATTTTGAAAGAGTGATGGAGAAGAGGCTACGACATGAGAGAAGTGTATCGGAGAACCAATTTGGTTTCATGCCTTGGAGGTTTACCATAGAAGCCATTTTCTTGCTTAGACAATTGATAGAGAAATATAGGGAGATGAGGAAGAACCTCCATATGGTCTTTATTGACTTAGAAAAGGCTTATGATAGGAGAGTTAATATAGTAGGGGTTGGGCAAGAAAGGGGTTTTGCGGGGGTATATAAGCATAATTAAGGATATGTATGAGGGAGCAATAACAAACATTAGGACCACTAGACAAGAGACCAGTGATTTTCCTATCACTATAGGATTGCACTAAGGATCGGCATTGGGCCCATATCTTTTTGTGTTGGTTATGGATGAGTTAACAAAACATATGTAAGAGGAGATCTCATAATGTATGTTATTTGCAGATGATATAGTTTTGATTGATGAGATGAGGGACGGCATAAATACAAAGCTAGATTTATGGAGAGATGCATTAATATGTAAAGGATATAAAATTAGTCTAACTAAGCCAAAGTATATGGAATGCTATTTTAGCAAGGAGTGGAGCACTAGTAAAGATTGATAACCAAGAAATCCCCTTAAAAGAACACTTTCGATACTTGGGATTCATAATTCATGAGAGTGGAGAGATGAAGAGGGAGGCTATCCAGAGAATTCAAGCAGTTTGGAACTATAAAGCCTTGGCTGATTAGGGCAGGCCAAGAGGGCTGGCATGCTTCTAGGCAAGGTGAGAGACTGAGAGTTAGTCTCACATCGCTAAGGGGAAAGTGATTGGGCTCTTGATAAGAGTGATGAGGACTTCCCTTACAACGAGGCCTTTTCCCTGGGCAACTGGGGAAGAACAAAACTGTGCAGGGTGTATGGGCACTTCGGCACGGACAATATCGTTGTAGGGTGTGGGCCCTCGGTCTATTACAAGTGGTATCATAGCCAAACCCCAACCTGGTGTGGGTGGCTAGCCACAAGTGGGCGCTCTTGTGTGGTAAGACACGTGGGGACGCGTGTCCCCTAAGGGGGAGAGGTTGTGAAGTCTTCGCCGATGAGGGCGGGCTAATGAGGGCTGGCAAGCTTCTAGGCAAGGTGAGAAACTGAGAGTTAGTCCAACATCGCAAAGAGGAAAGTTACTGCACTCTTGATAAGAGTGATGAGGACTTCCCTTATAACGAGGCCTTTTCCCTAGGCAACTGGGGAAGAACAAAACCGTGCAGGGTGTATGGGCACTTCGGCACGGACAATATCGTTGTAGGGTGTGGGCCCTCGGTCTATTACAAGTGGTATCATAGCCAGACCCCAACCCGGTGTGGGTGGCTAGCCGCACGTGGGCGCTCGTGTGTGGTAAAACACGCGGGGACGCGTGTCCCGTAAGGGGGAGAGGTTGTGAAGCCTTCGCCGATGAGAGTGGGCTGATGAGGGCAGGCCAAGAGGGCTGGTAGGCTTCTAGGCAAGGTGAGAGACTGAGAGTTAGTCCAACATCGCTAAGAGGAAAGTTACTGGGCTCTTGATAAGAGTGATGAGGACTTCCCTTGCAACGAGGCCTTTTCCCTGGGCAACTGGGGAAGAACAAAACCGTGCGGGGTGTATAGGCACTTCGGCACGGACAATATCATTGCAGGGTGTGGGCCCTCAAGCTGTTACAGGAACAATACACCTTTGGAGTTTTGTGTGATACAAGGGTGCCACTCGAACTGAAAGGAAATTTCTATAAATGGTTGTAAGGCCAGCTATGCTCTATGGATTAGAGTGTTGGGCAGTTAAAGAATGACATGTACATATTATGAGTGTCACTGAAATGCGGATGCTGAGATGGATGAGTGGCAAGACAAGAAAGGATAAAATTAGAAATGAAAACATTAAAAGAAAGTTATAAGTAGCACCCATAGGTAACAAGATGAGGGAGATTAGACTTAGATGGTTTGGACACGTCAAGGGCACCAATTAGAAGGAGTAAGGCGATCCAAGTTGAAGGTTCTAAAAGGGCAGGGGAAGGCCCAAAAGAATGTGGATAGAAGTGGTGAGAAAAGACTTAAAAACTTTGGGACTAAATGAAGCTATGATACTTAATAGAGGGG
This sequence comes from Warburgia ugandensis, assembly GCA_035236585.1. Lineage (NCBI taxonomy): Eukaryota > Viridiplantae > Streptophyta > Magnoliopsida > Canellales > Canellaceae > Warburgia > Warburgia ugandensis. The sequence continues at coordinate 36,453,515 of CP141139.1, forward strand.
AATGGAGGAACAAGATTCATGCGATCGACCCCTAATCGGGATAAGGTCTTGATGATGATGATGATCAAAGACTGGTGATCTAAAGGTTGAATTGAGATACATAATTTTCTCTTGATGCTGGTCTAGGAAGCCCTGGAATATGATTATCTTTGGACATTTAACTCAACCAATATTGTGTTCATAAGTTTAGACAAAGTGGTTCATGTTGCAACTAGAAAGGAATCCGATATGTTGCTAAATTCTGAGACCCAGTAAAGATCACTTGGGTAAGTTTCTTTGACAATATAATTACCAAGAAATTACTGAGATACGCATTTGATGGAATTAAGATGAAGCTTCATCTGATAAATACATCAAGTTAAACCTAGGGCCAATCTTAGAGAGTGTCCTCTGTTGGACCTTATAATGATAGAGTGCAAACTGAATTTTGTTGAGAAAGTGAACAAAACTGATCATGCATACAATCAATGGGAACAATCACTCCAGGACCCTCTGATCAATACCTTTAAAATGGTAATGGTCTTGGGCTATGATAGTAACATAAGCCATGCAGATGTAAGGTAGTTAGAAGGGTTCATCTCAGTCCATGCATTCGTGAAAAATCTCCCAGCCCTTGGAATATCCTTCCAATCAGTTCCTTTAAGAGACGCGGGGAAAGATTTCAATCTTGTGGTGGGTTGAAAAGAAACGGGTTCTGGTTGAGCATTGTACAGATGTAAAATTATTATCTTCTTCTTGGCCAGTTTAAAATGTGATATCTGTGGAAATGCATTCAGGGAATTGATTTCCATATCTGCTACTTCCCTAGAGAACACTGTGGTTGTTTGTGAATGGCTTTCCTGAGGATCACTTTTTTCCTTTAGAGCAACCCTCTTTCTAAATACTGATGCTCTTCCTTTTTTCTTTTTCTTTTTTATAAATTACAACAACAACAACAATAGTAATAATAATAATAATAATAATAATAATAATAATAATAATAATGACAACAACAACTAGCAAGAAGCCTGGGTGATGCCCAGAATTTGATTATTCGAGATATAGGGGTCAAGGTTGGGCCTAGAACTTGATCATCTTGTTGATTCTTCAAAGGGCTTTTTTTCAATCCACCAGTTTAATGATCAAAGATTGTGATCCATGATCAATATAACCCATAAAGATATCTAATAGCCATGATAAGCACAATCTAGGAAGCCAATAGCATTAGATAGTAGTGGAGGAGCTTAAGGTACAAGTTATCCTGGATTTGATGGTCCAAGCCATTCATTTTCTTTATCCTGTTTAGATATATAATATAGAAAGCTTTTGGGACCTGAACATTGGACTCATCCAATGGGATGGCATTCTCAGGCATGAGATATATAAGGCAAGTCCACAGGATGGTTAAAATGGCCTCACCTTGTGACTAATAGACAGTCAACTGGGGATATATTATGATCTAGTGGTCAAGATTGGTCTTAGAACTCGATCATCCTGTTGATTATTCTAAGGACTTAGTTTTAATCCAACAGTTAAAACGGTTGAAGATTGTGACCCATGATCAATATAACCCATGAAGATGTCTAACAGTCACGATAAGCATAATCTAGGAAGCCAATAATACTAGGCAGTAGTGGAGAGGCTTAGGGTACAAGTTAGCCTGGATTTGATGATCCCAATTGTTCATTTTGTTTATTCTGTTTAGATATATAGTATAGCAAGCTGCAGGACCACAGAATTGGACTGAACCAATGAGATTAGATTCTCATGCGTGAGATATCTAATGCTAGCCCACAAGATGATTAGTTTGGGTTATTTAAATTTCTCTTAACAATGTTTAGGTATGTCGTATTGACTTCATCACTCTCTGACTAACGGAAAATTGAGGCTAGAGCATTGACATTCAAACCCCATGATCAGCAAACTGAAATTGCTCAACAATATTTCGATCTATCTAATTCTTGCACATAAAAAGAAGACAGAAGTGACGCCTGTAACAACATATTCAACTTTGACTAACTCAATTAATACATATGCTAAGCAACTAATGTCATCTTTCTCAGTTAAAAATAGAAATATTAACAAAAAAATAAATTACAATTGGAAGTTACTAGACATACCTGGTTGGAGGACAAGAAAAAGAGGGCTTTAAGGGAGATAGATACATAAACAAAAAATAAAAAGGACAGCTCAGTGCAGGAAGCTCCCGCGTATTCGAGGTCCAGGGAAGGGGCTGATCACAAGGGTCTATGGTATGCAGCCTACATTGCATTTTGCAAGAGAGTGTTTCCATGCCTTGAAGCCGTGACATCAAGGTCACACGATGACAACTCTACTGTTTCGCCAAGGCTCACCTTCTATATATAAACAAAAATAATAATAATAATAATAATAATAATAATAATAATAATAATAATAATAATCAAAATGGGTACTTGGCAGACATACCTGGTTAGAGGGGGAGAGAAAAAGGCTTGTGGAGTGCATATGGTAAAAGAAACTCTACACCTTATTTATGGTTTAGAGAAACTCCAACCCCTACTCAAGCAGTACTTAATTGATTTTAGGAAAGGTAAATGTATAAAGAAATTTTAGGAACTATCATGCAGGCAAAGCTACTAAGATTTTTGGAAAGATAGGATGAAATTCCTTAAATAATGGTGACTTGGATGTGGATTCAACTGCCATGTCAAAAAATAATAGTTGATCATAATAACAATAAAAGAAAATTTTGCTGCCTGCTTCCAGCCTCCGAAAAATCACTCTCTTCCTGCTTCTAGCAACTGAGGACTAGCCATTATAAGCTAAAATCTAATCCCTGAAGATACTTGGAAAGACAGAAATTGGTAATATGAGCCTTTTTTAGTTTGTATTTGATTTAGTGGAATTTATATCTTTGTTAGTGCTGTTTTCTTTCTAGGTAACTAATTTTTTTCATTTCTGAGTTAGTTATTTTCTTATTAGCCAATCATGGCTGGGAGGGTCCGGTACATCTCTTTTTATGCTTCTGTGCCTGCAGTTGGTAACACTTCAAATGGAAGTTGCAGTATGTTTTTGGCTTTCTTATTATCAAATTGTCTGAAAGGAGTGACAAAAATTAATTGATGCATGATATAACATGATATATCATGCATCAATTAACATGATAACATAAGAACCAAGTCAATGACTTTGTTATTTGTTGGCCTATTTTGAAGTTAAAGCAGTTGTAGTATTGGATAATAAAGATGTCTACTATTGTGAATCAGTAAGAGTCAATGTCTAGTATCATGAATCAATAAAGCATGCAATTTTCCTAATATTTGTTCTCTTTGATGTTTTAAGGCAGTGGCAGGAGTTGTATTAGTTGTCTCTTTTTGTTGATTTGCTATTCTTCTAAAATATTTAACTTGGTGAATTGATTTTTCCCTCCAAGGCCTCTGCCTATTACTTGATTTGGACTCGTGTTATTATATCAATGATACCAAGTATCTTTTCTTCTCAACTAACTTCAATATCTTGATCTTTGCTGGCCACAGGGAGGCCTCACTGCTACAGATGTTTTTGCAGTTGAGTGGATACAGAATGGTCTCATCCATTACCAGTATGGGATGACAGTCTCTTATTTTGGTTTTGTCAGTGATGGTAAATTCTGTACTCACTGTGGTTTCTGCATCCATAATAATGAGATTTTTACATCCATGACAATGACTTCCTGTAGGAGAAAGCATTCTTAAAAAATTCACTGTTCGCATGACTGGTCTTCAGCATATTGTCTTGCTGTTGTAAAGCTGGTTTTAGGATTTTTGTAGCCATGATGTAAGGTGGGCAATATAATGCTTCGTCAAATATAAATAGTTCTGTTGCAAGTATCTAATTGTAATTTCAGATATGTAATGTGTATACGTATGAGTTAATGTTGCTGTATTTGTATGTTGTACTTGTCAGTAGGATACCAAATTTATTTCCCATGTCTGCTCCTATACATTTTAATTGCTGTGCTGTTGTTTGCTTCTTGCAAACATGTATCAGAAAATGCATATAGCATAAGACATGGCATTGGTTTTGACAGTTGGAAGATATCATCTTTGTTATCTTTAAAAGTTCCCTAATTTTCTGAGCTGAAACATCACAACTAGAAAATGCAACATTTATCGAAGACACTGATTTGTATCTCCTACCAGAAGCCTTACTGCGTTTTTCCTTTTTCCATCTGCAGTACTTGAACTTTCTGAGAAATATCAGAAACGTTTTGGTCCACTTCGCTATTTTGTGGCTGGTGTCCTAAAATTTTTGTGCTTGCCAAAGTACAGTTTTGAGGTTGAATATCTTCCGGCGTCAAAGGCACCATTAGACCTTGAGGGAAAGAATGCTGCAGATAGTGACAGACTTGATATGCCAGACCTGTATGCTGACATTATGAGAAAATCAAACACAGAAGGAATTCCTAGAGCTTCCAGTTTATCAAGCATTGATTCGATCATGACTCCAAGTCGAATGTCTGGAGACTTGGACACAACTTGCAGCACACGTGCTGGCAGTGAGCCATCAGACTATGTACGTGGTCTTGATCCGAAAACAAAACGCCTATCTTCTGGAAGAAGCAACGTACAGGAGGAGCCAGAAGTTGTTCTTCACCCGCAGATGCCTCTGTCATCCACCCCTAACTGGCCAAGGACTAGGTCTAGGTCAAGGACAGACAAAGGTTGGAGTGGCTTGACAGCAACAAATGATTCGAGAACTTCTTGGGGCAACACAGGAATAAATGATAAAGAGGATATTTCATCAACAATGTCTGATCCGGGTCCAATTTGGGATGCTGAACCCAAGTGGGACACAGAACCTAGTTGGGTGGACGAAAAACCCATTCAGCTGCCAGGGCCAGCTGAGGAGGTACACAAAGGAATGGCCAAGGAAGTTATTCCTGTGCATGAAGAGAAATGGATAGCTAAGAAAGGGCAATTTCTCGGTGTTTTAGTATGCAACCATTCATGCAAGACTGTTCAGAGTTTGAGTTCTCAAGTGGTTGCTCCCAAGGCAGAGCATGATGATGACTCTTTGGACTTGCTGTTGGTTCATGGAAGTGGGCGGTTGAGGTTGTTAAGATTTCTGTTACGCCTTCAGTGTGGCCGACATCTTACTCTGCCCTATGTGGAGTATGTCAAGGTATGACTTGCAAAAGATCATTTCTTCTTTCATCTGTTTATAGGCTTTGTGGTTCTTTAAATATGAATTGCTATTAGTGAACTGGAGAAGTTTTGCTGGTGAGATAACTAATTCTAAAGAACCATCCTGTCAACTTGAAGGAAAATACCTACTCAAGGACCCAAGTTCTTCCTTCTGAATATCCTCTCCGTTAAATCCATATTTTCAGCCTAAGATTTGATAAATGCCCCATTCACAGTTGGCTAAATCTGAGAGATGATAAAAACTAATTTGCCTCCTTTGGTGTGGAATCTACCGAAGGAGATCCTTGGCACAACGGTAGAGTTGTCATCTTCTAACCTTGAGGTCATGGTTTTGAGGCGTGGAAACAGCCTCTTTCAAAATGCAAGGTAAGGCTGCTTGTTATAGACCCTTGTGGTCCACCCCTTTCCCGTACCCTGCATAAGAGGGAGCTTCGTGCACCAGGATGCCCTTGCTGTGGAATCCATCCCAAAGCAGCACCTAACAGCAGAAATGCCTCTCAAGTTTTCTGCTGTGGATTCTACTTCATCAATAGTTAGGAAATGTTAAACAGTACATCTAAGGGACATTTAAGCACTGCTGTTTTGCTTCCCACATCCGCGCATGCAAATAATATCTCTCTTAAGGTTGCATAGAGCCAGATGAAGCAGCAGTTTGGTTGATTACATACAAAGATGTAATTTAATTTCCATTTTTATTGGTCGTGCAGGTGAAGTCAGTGAAGCTTAAGACTGAGAAAAACACTCATAATGGTTGTGGTGTCGATGGTGAGCTTCTTAAGATCAATGGACAGGTAATCACATCATTGCTTCCTGAGCAGTGCAGATTAATTGGTCGTCCTGCGACTGATCGTGCATAGACATACCCAATTTGCATGCTTCTTGGGAGGTTAGTGCTCTGTATTCACTTCTAACAACTGGTCCAGATGTGGTAGTGAAATATTCAGAGCATTCAGTTTTTTTGAAGCATGTTTCAACCTAGTCCTTCCATTTTTGCCATTTGTTTTTGAGATCTCTGTAAATTTGTCATGAACTACGAGTGATTCTATTTCTCCCTTTTCTGTACCTCCTGTTCTGTTATTTGTTGATACCTGTTTGCCCATTTCCTTGACAGTTCTTTGAACATTTTTTTGGGTCTTTGAATTGTTTTGCAAAGATACATACTCGTTAATGTAAAGCATTTTTTAGTTTTTTATCTCAGCTCCTGTGTTGTATTAAGATAAGCTTTCGTCTTTTCCTTCTGTCCATGTTCCTTATGTACTTAGCACAACTTTTGATTAACGACAAGGAACAATATTTGGTTCATTCTCGTGAGATGCTTCATAATTTCTAGTGCTGGCAAAATGGATAAGTGGATTGAATCCGTTCCAATTCACCCAGATATGGGTTGGGGTTTTTGATCTGTGCGGATCATGAATAAAAAAACACTAATCCGTGTCTGATACAGGTGCAGATCACAGATTTGTTGATTATCTGTCCATCCCACATAAGTCATATAGAATTATAGATGTTGACTTCTTTTGAAATATCTAAACTGTTAATCTTGTTAGGATGCCTTAAGATAGGCTAGGTGCAAAATTTGAAGAGCAATTGACTCTTATAGCTTAAGATATAGAAGCTGAAAATTATAGCTACTGATTTTTTTCTGTTGCAGAGAAACAAAACGTGGCTTGGATCTACCAAATGCAACGTTTTTTCATGGGTCACCTATTTTGGTGACACCAAATAAGATTAATGATTTAGATCTTTCAAAAGAAGTTTGCATCTATAGTTTATATTATGTTCCAATTTAATTTTTAGAAGGCCCTTTTAAACGGATATCTGATATATTTATGTGGATTGCGGATTTAACAAATTGGACTGTTTGGATCTGTTTCTATCCACGGATTTTAATCCATGATTTTTATCCCTGTAGCAAACAGTCCCACTGGGTTGCTGCCTTTGGTTTTTTCTGAATGTTAATTACAGGTGGCTATGATTTATTGTTGGGTTATCTTATCCATAGATTGATTCTTAAGAGAGTAAGCAGTCCTTGATTCCCTTGAAATCCAAATAACAATTTTGTCGATTGTAGCGGTTGCCTTTCTTGCTGCTGGGCCCCTCGAAATGGTAATGAACAGGGGTTCTTGATGAATGAGGGACGATTAGGGTTTTTGTTAGTCACTGGGATAATAGTTTATGAATTAGACTAGGCTGGTATCTTGCTATATCCAGTCCTCTAACATAGATAAAGTCAAAGAAACGAACAGGAATACGAGAAGAGAAAATCACTCTTCTTGGATAATTCTATCCACAGTTTGACATACCCAAGGCCCACTGTGAAACAAACTGGAGACTTCAGCTAGGTGGTGCAAACAAATTTCCAGGCATGCTCGTAAAAGATTCTTTAGTCCCTTCCCCATGCATGCTCGAGTCTACACAATTTTGAAGAGGATACTGTCCCATTTTTCTTATTTTCTTACAGTTTTTTTAAGGCCAAACAAATCGTAGCGTTGGCTTTCTGGGGGATTTGGTTTGGTGCATGGCTCGTACACAGCATAGCTAACCAGATAGGGTCTGGATCTTGCAAGAGAATGGACTTTGTTTTCACCTTGGGTGGACTAGTAAAGAAAACGTGCCATTATTTTACCATCAACTGCCCTATTGATCCCTGTGTAGTAGGTACATGTCCTGTAGAACTTCCAACGGTCATGAGGAAGAATTGTGCTAGAGGAATGTTAGACTGACATACCTCGGTACTTGGTGCGTTCTTGGAGGTGAGCCCATGTTTGGACGATCTGATCTACTTTTGGATGTCTAGCAGTTAGAAAAGCATGTAGATTGAATGATTCTAACCTAAGTTGATCGCCGAAGTGATCTAACTTTACCTACAAAAGGCAAAGCACGCCTTTCAGAATACTAAAACGTCCGGTAATCATGATCTTTTGTTTGTTAAGCATCCCCAAGCCTAAACAATCAGGTGGACGTGTTGGATCATCCAACTTGGGGGCTACAGAGGCCAAAGAAGGCTGCACTGACTGGCTAAAATCCACGCAAAATGGTTGCCACATGTCCTTACAGAGCGCAGGAACGAAGAAATTAAAATGATGGTAACATATATTTTTGTCCAGAAGAGAAATTAAAAGATAAGCAAAGCATGGTTAGAAACTTGGGTTATTCGTTCTCAAATAATTATAGAAAATAGTATTCCAGAATAATATACTTCATCTAAGGGCACGATTTCTCGAAGAATCATGTTTGGGCTATTTGCAAAGAGATAATATAATGGAGAGCACATATTCTGCCCACCACTAGTACTTGGGACTTTAAGTTATAAGAGAATAGTGTGGATCATACATAAATAATCCCTAAACTAGTCGTTAATAATAAAATAAAATAAAAAACTAACTACTAACAAGATTTAATTTAATTTAAATTATTCTCTTACTCTCATATAAACTAAAGTTTAAAATAATATTATAAGAGCATCGTAGTCTACTAATTTATGTGTTTGGTTCTAGGTAACAATCTCCATATTTGGCTATGGAATTGAAACTGTACCAAATCAGTAGAAGTCAATACCATCAGTTCCAATTGAAGAACCGTAAACTCTTTTTTTTTGGGTTCGATTCTTATCGGTTCTTTGTTTGGGTAAACCATTTACCAATGTCAGTCTCCTAGAAAATATAATCTTAGTGAGATTGATCTTTTTATTGAAGTGAACCAATAGAAACTGGACTGTTTCCGATGCAATTCCAATTGAAGAAACATAAACTCTTTTTTTTTGGGTTCGATTCTTATCTGTTCTTTGTTTGGGTAAACCATTTACCAATGTCAGTCTCCTAGAAAATATAATCTTAGTGAGATTGATCTTTTTATTGAAGTGAACCAATAGAAACTGGACTGTTTCCGATGCAATTCAACATTAAGAAATTTGATGGACTATTGTTGGCATGTTACATAGACAACATAATACTTGCTCTATAATACATTCATTGAATTAGTTTAGAGGCAAGCTTAAAACAGTTTTTTGAAGATAGTGGAAGCCTCCTAGTGCAATAGATTTGATGGCAACTTTTTCTTTGGGATTGAACCAGACCCGACTTAATTTGTTCCAAACCTGCATTGCACTTTCGAATTTGGATCACAATTTTATCTAATAAATGTCAAAATAAGAGAGGAACTCTTGAAAATAAAGAATGCCGAAATAGGCAGACTAAGCAGAAAAGAAGAGAATGTCAAAATGGGTGGACTGTGAGAGAAATTAGAAACTAAGGCTCACTTAGATCTTTGGAGAGAGAACGAGAAGATGCATGTGAGACTTGGGCAGCGAGATGTATGTCTTGGCCCCTAAGTCCCTCCAGAAAACTACCACCCCGTTCTTCTCACATGGGTGGCTCCCACTAGTGAGGCCTCGTAGGTAGTAACGCTAGACCTTCTCTACAGTGACGTGCTTATGCACTTAGACCACTCACAATCACACAGGCACATATCCACTCAAACAAAATTTTCTTATTAGTGAAATTCAGGAGAGACAAGCCCTTAAATAGGGATGTCTATTCTCCCCCACAGTAGCCCTTCAGAAACTGCAACTTAATAGTTGTGCATAAACCCTTTCTTCTTCTTTTTCTATATGTTCAACACATAACACACTCAGAGCACTTCGAACCAATGACTTATTAGATACCACGGGAGAGGCCCTTCTTGTGTCATTGTGTTACAAGGCACAGAAGGCATTTTGCTCCATTTTATATCACTTCAAAGCTAAACCATGAACTTGGAAATTAGAACATTGAGAAGGTTGTATCATTGTTTTTCAAATTTAATGCCTACAACCAAACGTTTTGGATCCAGCCAGCAATGTACTTCGATCTCAAAACTTACTACATTGTTGTAATTACACGGAATTGATAAAATGAGCACTTCAAGACACCAGTTGGAATCGGTAGATTTAAGCAAGATGCAATTTCAACTAGAGAGATTTGAATACAAAGTCTTTCTTTTCATGTTTCCACGTAGAAAGTCTTTTATAGGTGACAAATATGATGAAGCATTTTGCCATCTTATCTATAATATATGGGAGTGTATTAATTTCAGCTGTTTCATGCAGGTACAAGGAGCAGGTGACATTTGATTGGTTGAAAAAAAATAAAAAAACAAAAAAAAGTTAGAGAAAATAACAGTTGAAAACTTTTTCCTAGTCAATCAAACATCAGCAAACACCCTGGAGAGGGCGGAACATCAATGAATTCACCAAAATATTACCTTTCCTATGGTTAAAAGGGTGTTTTACTAATTATCAAAAAGAACATGGCATAATGCTTAAATATTGAGATGCAGAAGAGCACTAAGAGAAGTTCCCTGGCACAGCCGTAAATGTGGAAGAAAGAGGAGTACTAGGAATTGCCAGAATTTGTAAGTGAAAAAGAGAAATCTGCTTGAACAAATATCTTACTAAATCATCATCATCATCAGGCCTTATCCCGATTAGGCGTCCGCTAAAAGAAAAAAGAAATAAAAAAATCCTACTAAATGCTGTTACTATTTATTCACATGCGCCAATTAATAATGACTTAAAAAAGCTAGCTCTGAAATAATTACATGGAGCTTGTCAATATCAATTTCACTCAATGCAAGTTTAGTTTGACCAACTTTATTATTATCAGGATACATCGTTGTTAGTCGAGCTAAGTTGATTTTCATGAAACTCTTTCTAACTCATTTTTAGTTTATCATGAGTTAGGCAAAGCTAAGCAAATCGAGCTACACAAATTATTGTCCCAACTCCTAAAAGCCTAGTGTTATTCTATTTTGAGGTGGTAAGAGTTTCACGAAACTTGATCTATCTCATTGTTGCAGGAGAAAATCTTGGGTCAGCTTGATTTAAGATGAGTTTCGGATTTGAAGTCTATTTTCTAATGTAATTTGACCACTCTTTTAGGTTGGAGGAAAAAAAAAAAGGCAGTTGTTTTTGCAGCCTAGTTTGCATGAGCTTAAGAAAATGAGGGTTAGTTATTACAATCAATAACCATTTTCAAATAAATGAAATTTGATAGCAACGCCCATTTTTAAGTAAGAAACAATTTATATGATGGATCCTAAAAATTATCCACACTCCATTTCAAATAAGAATTTATTGACACGGTGTGCCTTAGATTATACTCGCGCCCATTTTCAAATGAACTATTTACACAGTAAGGCTTGGAAGCTATTCCTTATTTATACATTTTCAACTAAGAAGCTAATTTTTTTTATGAGCCCTGCAAGTTACCCATGCTCATTTTAAATAAGAAGCTATTTAATTGCGGAGCCTTCAAAGCTATCTACACCGACGCCCAGTTTCAAATTAAAGCTATTACATGGTACATCTTCAAATAAGCAATTGTTTACATTATGAGCCCTTAAAGTTTTCGACACCAATTTTAAAACGAGAGGCTATTTACGAAGTAGTGCCTACATTTTATCGACACAATTTTAAATAAAAAGCTATTTACATGATCAACGTTAAACACTATCCTCACTCATTTTAAAATTAAGGTTACGTAAGGCCCACCAATAAGGCCCACCAATAGGCTTCAATATTTGCATAACAAGCCCGCAAACATGTTCTATCATTAGAAGGGAGCCACCAAATAGGTTTCATAGCATGCAAGGATAACCCATAAATATACTTCATGGAAAGCATCGAAGCCCACAAACAAGTTTCATAACATACAACGCTAACCCACAAACATATTCTTATTCGAGATTATTACTCTTGGGCCCACCCAAGTTTCATAAGAATTGGGCCAAATGAATAATTTTTTAATATTAATATTAAATTAGCACAACAGTAAAAGTTGTCGTCATGTGACCTTGAAGTCACGGGTTCAAGACATGGAATCACTCTCTTGCAAAATGCAAAGTAAGACTGGCTACTATAGGCCCTTATAGTCTGGCCCTTCCCCAAACCCCGCATAGGCAGAAGCTTCATGCACCGAGACTGCCCTTTATTAATATTAAATTCTATGTGAACATGGTCAAAATTGTCATATACGCATCCGAGCTCAATCTAACATTTTACAAAATTTCGCTATCTCAAGTGGCATAACATATGTCTAGATTAGGCAAAACCAATATTTTAGACTTAATATTCAGCTAGATTAAGCAAGCTCTGGTCAGACTAAGATTGAGCAAACTTGGGGCAAATCAAGTGGCCTCAAACTTCCACTAATATGCTGTAAATTACGGGAAGTGATATATTTACCTTCTATTATGTATTTCATTAGCCCCTTGTGGCTATAACTTTAGGTGGGCCCTAGATTTATAAAGATCCAAGATGTCAACCTCAGCTTAGATGTGCCGAGCTCTAAAATTCCCATCATTGGATGATGCTAGACGTTGCTTTCTTTTAGTAATAAAATAGACTGCAAAACTTTTAGTTATTCATTTTAGGAATCAAAAAAGCATTGGCTAGGAAATGGATAAGAATTTCAGAGCTTGGCCCATCCAAGTCAAAGAAACCATTGTGAACGATTTAGATCGTCACAAGTCTCGGCCCACAGAGAATTATACCGTCTGATCAATTAGTAAGGGGCTAATGAATACAAAATGGGAAGCAAATAAATCACTTCCTCTGTACAAGTTTCCTCTTGAAAATAAATTTTCCATTTTCATAGTAATTAAATTCTAGAACTAGTAAATCAAGAGCAAGAACTTAAAGAGCCAATCCAATAAAGAGACAGAAAAACCACGCTGGACACCACTGTCAAACAAAACAGCAACAGCTTCACTCAATGGCTGAAGAAATGAATCTTTCTATCAGTAAAACTAATCCCCACAACTAAACAGTTTAGGGAGGACTTGGCTGATGCAAGAAAAGCCCAATTGAGTCAAGTCTTAGACCCAAGATGGACTAGCTTTGATGGCGTGACTACTGGAGCAACAATAAGCAAATCCATTGGCTTCAACTTAACACGCGCTGGTATTGATTCAGCAAATATGCAACCATCCATCTAAAAACCCAAGCTTACAACAAGTTGGGAACTCTAAGATATGCAAAGTTGATAAAGCAAGGCTGTTAAACAGGAAGGCGTAGTAAATGTATCAGTTGATTGTACATGTCCCACGAAATCCAATCCACCAGTATTACTTTTCCGCAAAGGTAACATGTAACAGCTTTTCCACATTTGGGAGCACCCCAATCTGAGACTGTTTCCCAATTTTCTTTTTATTTTTTCTGGAATGAAAGAAACTTATTGGCTTGTAATTTCCATTCTATTTATCAAAGGGTGGATCGATCAGAAAACATTCAGTGATGAATCAATGAAAATAACATTTATAGAAATGAGAAACTGTTTCTGCTAGCTGGTTGGAAAAGGAAATCAGAAGGGGCAAGACATTATTGACACCAACAAACGGTTATCCAAGTAAAGTATGGGTTAGTAGCAAGAGAAGTCATAAGCCTGTTATAGTACCGGTTAAGACTAGCTGGCTCAGTTTGGGACCACTGATTACAATGACAGAAGAATGAGTTCTATGGTATCAACAGTAGAACCAACTCATGAAGAAACCCTTTAAGACTGAATGGGTCAGTATCAACAGTATAATGATCTTTTATTTGGTTATTATAGCATGGGTCAGTATGTACCTTAATGAGATAGATAAAACCCTTTAAGACTCTAAGTTGCCTAAATGGAATGGTGAGACCTGTTTAAATTCTTCAACACTTCTGTGAGTGTCTTTTATCATTTCTGTTAATGCAGGTTACCTTCTTTAGAACACAAACCCCACCCAAGTTGTGTCACTCTCCTTGAATTTGTCATGAACTGCACCAAACAAAAGCCTCAATTAATCAAACCACAGGTTATTTAATTGTTAGCTATCTTAGCCTACCATGACAGTTGAAACTACCTGCATAGAAAGAGAAAGGGTACAATTTAAGTGCCAAAATCCAATTTCAGTGTCTGACTGCAGTTTCTAAGAGAAAATGAATTCGACCACAATTCTTGCTTTAACTGGGTCTCTCTTACTTGTCTTACTAACCTTTACTGTGTTTGCTCCCGACCCTTGCTTTTAAGAGCTTTTACAAATTTACTTACAGCACTATGAATATTTAAGCATGATCCCAAGAATAAGTTCTTATCACCACATTAAGGACAACGGCTTGAAGATTTTGATTTAGAAGAAAAAATATATGTATTATCAGGAACTTGCATTAAGTGATGTATATTTGGTGAGAAAAGCAGTAACAAAGTAAGAAAAATAAAATGTTTCAGAAAGACGCCCTTTACCCTCCCCATACCCCTTATTCATATGGTAGCTGTATGTGGTTCGGAACATATCACCCAATGAAGAGAAAGTATAATGTCTCCTAAAATTTCCTAAAAATATGTTGTCTACATATTTCCCGAACAACCTATTCTCACTCAAAATGGAGCTCTTAAAGAAAAAGGATTTAGGTCTTGAAATCTTGAAAATTTCGGAATATGATCCATCCATAACTTGCAGATTCCAAGGATCCAGTAAACTTGACACGGTAAGCTAACTGTAGGTCAGTGTGCAGACATCCCCATTTTTATACTGAAGGTTCACATTTATCTATTGAAGCAAATAACTAACCAACACCATCTGGGAGTCCACCAGGTGTCCCTTTCCACAGTACAGGAGAAATCATGATGATAAGAATTTTAACAAATTGGCCTAACTGAAATAGCTGGTCCATGCCAACTTCTTCTTAGTTAAAGAAGCTTTGCATGGATTCTTGTCAAGGTTAACAATGGCAATTTATTTGCTATATAGTTCGATTAAAGGCCAATATAACAAAAGTCTCTTCACAAATTCACATTTCAAATCCCACATGTACGTCCGTGTCATAGCATAAGCGACTTTTAGATTCAATATTTCAATATAAATGGAGCAGCATATGGTAGTAAAGTTGTTGGTGCCAACGGAAACTCAGAATTGGATCCTATTCCAAGGAGAAACTAAATGCTTAGTTACATGCCCCACTTCTGATGCCTAAATGCTTTAATCACGACTAAAGAAGAAAATGCAATAATTAGCAACAAAAACAAGAAAATTACCTCACCAAATATTCAGAATTCAAAGGTAATAATAATGAACAAATTCATTTCCCTCAAAAGAAGTAGAGACAGAAACTTGAACATGAACCCAATAACATTTGAAAAATTAACAGAACAGAGGAATAGAGGACTTAAAACAGATACTCAAAAAAGTACTTGCGTACACTGATATCCAGTCATAAATTCTTTGTATGCGCCCAACTTCCTGATGCCTAGTTGCTTTAAAAACACCACTAAAGAAGAACATGCAATAATTGGCAAAAAAACCAAGAATCTTACAATACCAAATATTCAGAATTCACATGCAATGAATATGAGCAAATTCATTGCCCTCAAAAGAACTAGAACAAGAAACTTAAACATGAACCCAATAACATTTGAAGAATTTATAGAATAGAGGAACCAAGAGCTTAACACAGATATTCCAAGAAATACCTGCATACACTGATATGCAGTCATAACATAGACTTAATCAAAAGAATCTGGAGGCCTAGGCATGCAAATTTGAACTAAATATGCATTTATTCCTCCATTGGTTAATTGGAAAATACATGCTTGAACAGCAGTAGTGTCTGTTTTCATGTTTCCTGTTTTTGTTTCAGAAAAGACAAGAACAGAAAAAGAAAAAGAAGAAAAGCAGCAGCAGTAAACCCCAAAACAAGAACAGTGATCTGAACACCAGCTTAACATCTTTTGATGTTGTTTTCTATTTCAAAAGATAACCTTCAAAAGCAACTATACATGACAAACATGCTATCTACTAAATCCCAAGGTTTTCCTATTGAGAAATATGAGCTGCCAGCTTATAAGTGAAAGAGACCTTGGCTTACGCAATAAAAGGTTACAAACTATTCCAACATAACAATTTATCGGATGCATTGCCCTCTCTCCAGTTCACTTGGCTCTCTCCGTTGTAACCGGCCCATAGCCAAAGAACCAGGAGTCACTGAAGTACCTGGTCTGTTGTATTCAAGTTCCAGTTCCCTTTTCCTCAATTCTAACAATATGCGCTCATTTTCAAGCTTCATCCTTTCATTGTCCAGCCTCAATTTGTCTAGTTCCCTCTCTTTCTTTCTGCTGAACCTCTGCCATTTGAACCTTTGACTCTCAAGTTCAAATGCCTGAGCTTGAATGCTCAACATTTGCTCTTCCAGTTGCAGGCTGCGATTCCTAATCCACTGTCTTTGCAAGTTCTCATTCATCTCGGGAGCATTATTCTCAAAGGGAGAACGTTTTCCACACTCATGTGAACTCATGGGAGCCCAAAAGTTTGCTTCTTCCATATTCTGATTTAACCTCGTTCTCTTTGTAAGATGCCCAACCCCAATGAGTCGATCTATGCTTTGAAGATTAATATTCTCATCTCCTTCATCATCTCCATCATCATCACCATCATCAATATCATCCTCATCTTGATCATCGCTAGCATTTTCATCCCTCACAAGCTTCCCTGGTTCCTGACCATCATTACCTTTTAAAACTGACTGCAAACACTGCTGAAGAGATGGATCATCCAGCAAATGTAAACTATTCCCATTATGATATGAGCACATCTCTTCATAATACAAATGCTTTGAGCTCAAGATTTTCCGAACATCTTCCTTCACCTTATCAGAGAGGTGATTCATCGTATCCAAACGAGCAGGATTCTCAACAACATTGCAAGATGTACCCCTACCAAGTACATCAGTGAGCCGTTTGTACCGCTTATTCAGATCATTGAACTTATCCTCACACTGTTGTGGTGAGACATAACATCCCCTAGCAGCCATGACCTTGGAGACAGCTTTCCACTTACCCTTCTTCTGCAATAGAACAAGCTTCCTCCTCCCACAGTCAGGCCCAGTATCTTTCCCAATACATGCAACAATAGTGATTAAAAGCTTCACCATCCCGTCCGTCCATTTCATTCGCTGCCACTGGGAGTTCTTCTTTCCCTTACCACCATCATCTTCATTAAAGCTAGGCTCATCCTCATCACTAGTACAAGTCTTAGAGTTTCTATGACTCCCAATTATTCCCAACGGTTGCTCGCTCTCATGCACGAGATGTGAACTGCCAGAGAGAGGAAATACATCTTGGAGATGCTGCTGGTGAAGTGAGTGTAGGTGCTGTTGCTGATGCTGGTGATCATGCAAAGGTCCTTGTAAATCTAACACCCCATAATGACCAGAAATCATATTTCCTCCAGTTAAATTCCCATCCATACCGCTGAAAAGTACTATTCAATTTATATCCACAAAAACTCCCAAAAATGACACAATCCTCCGTTATTCAGCTGCCACTACATAGGCTATATTCACTAATTACCTACCTGTCTATCTCCAACCAAACCCAATAACAATATCCAAAAAAGAAATCCTAAAGTTAACTATCAAGAAGCAGAAAAATGGGATCTACAGCTGAAAATAATCAGCCAAAAGACAACGAGAATTCAAGAACCAAAACTCCGTCAGATCATCTAGTTACAAGCAGTTTAGAGATTGTAGCTCAGGACATAGTTCCAACAAGTTATATCAGTAAATAAACCCTAGAAAACTCTACAAGTGTGATCTAGTGGCAGGAAAAACATCACAGGATAGCAGATTTACAGGTACTTACTGTCGTTTGATGAAAATTTGAAATGGAAAATCTGCATTGGCATGATGAGAGAGAGGAGACTAAGGAAACCCTAGATTTCCCCACAAATCTCTAAGGAATCTGAGAGAGGTTGGGGTTTCGATTTTCGCTGTTCCAGGCTTTGTAAATGGGCAATTGCCTTACTCCGTACAATTTGCGCATGTTAGCTAAGTTACATGTCTGGAAGCTAGAATGCGCCCATGGTATGATGATCCCCTGCTGAGGACTCCAGGAGTGAGCCGGGCATGCAGCCGTAAGAAAGCAGTCCGAGATGCACGTCACGTGCAAGTACTGGGCCCGCTAAGGAACCATGGACGGTTGATGATTGCCTTCTGATCAATCAGATCGACTCACTCACCCTTTGCATCTGCCCTTAAGTACAAAGGGTAGCCGGACTACAAGAGTCTACAGTATACAGTCTTATCTTGTATTTTTGCAAAATGCTGTTTCACACCTTGAATTCTGTAACTTTAAGGTCACATGACAACAACTTTATCACTGCTCCAAAGCTCTCCTTTTAAATCTGTAGTTCAGTACACGCACAAAATCTACATGCTGAGCCCAGGTTTATTATCCAAACCTCTCATCTACGGCCACCAATCCGTCTTAGATGGGGTCATTCACGTAAATTTTCATGTAATGATCCTGGGAAGAAGGAAAAACGGTTCAAAAGGTTTCAAAAGCAGGGTCGAAAAATCTTAATGGATGGAAGGTTAAGATGATCCAATGGACAAAGATTCTCAGGGGTTCGGGTGTCTGAGTTGCCGCACAGATGATCAATGGTCTGGAATGAGAGCCATTTAACATGGTGTTAGTGGTGCCTGACATGTAGCATGAGCTTGAGATAAGATGAGATCCGGGTAGAGATTGCTTGACTACTAGGTTGAGATGACTCTGCATGAGACGAATTGAGATGTCTAGAAATGTTACATAAGCTGGATTAAGATGAGTTAGAGGAGCCAGGTTGACATGACATGATATGACTTATTTTCTTGAATTTTGGAACAAGAAGAAATGACTCTGAAGCGGTCTCCAAATTCAACAATGGATAAATGGGGCCCCACTTAGGAGTCCCATTATCCCTGACTTTCCAAATTTTAGGCCTCCTACAAAGAGTCTCATTTAAAAAAATACAAAAAAAAATTCAGAAATTTGCAGACAAGTAGGGTCCACTTAAGAGCCTTACTCTTTTCAAATTTTCATCTTCCAAAAAGACTTAGAATTTCTTATGGAAACTCTTTTTCAAATGGTAAACCTCACTTCTAGAGTAATATAGATGGATAAAGAGGGCCCACTTTAAAGATTTGGGAATTCTAACTCCCCCAGAGTCCAAACTTTCAAGATTTTAGAGGGTCCCATCTTTCTCTAAAATCAAGGGCTACCCAATCATCAAGATGGGGAGCCTAGTTTATATATATGGTTAGAGGGACCCACTAAATGTCTCTCTTTCTCCTTATTTCTCTCTCCTTCTCACTCCAGTCCACATTATAAATATCCACTCTCCAAATCTCATGTTGAGTTCGCCATGCCTAGGAGAGTGGTTAGTGCTCGCCATGCCCTAAAAATTCAATCGATCATTGGTTCTTTCATAGGAACGCTTTTCATTATCTCGGGGAAGTAAAGTGGGCCCTATTACTAAACAAAAATGGACACTCACCTTTCTTTTTTAGATAGTCCCAAATTGGATTTAGATTCTACTAGTGGGCCCCAATGATCATTAGAACTGGACGGCCATCCTTCTCTTATCGAGAGATTAGGAATCCTACTACTTCAAAGACTTTGAACGCCTCCAATTTCTAAGGCTTCTAAAGCAATAAAAATCTAAAGTCCTAATTTTATCATGAGTCATACATTGCTGCTTTTTTTAATTACTTGATTAGAACTAAAATCAAAAGTACCAATGGTAAATTTTACCATACTTAACATTACAAATAGTCCATTTATTAATTGATTTAACATAGGTACGGTATTCTACTAGATTAGCATTTTTATTTTTTCCATATTTTGTCTTATATTTGAAAGACAATAAAAAATAAGTTTTTTTACATTTTTTGTCAGATCATTTTGGGATTTACTAATGCACTTAACAATTGAAAGTATTTCCCTCTTAATAGTAGAATACTTACTTTGGGTTTTATTTTATTTTTTAGAGTAATATCTTACCAATTCTTCTGTATTAAAAGATGATTTTTTCTACTTGAGAATTTCTCCAAATCAAATGTTAGACTTGTCAATTTCAATAATTTTCGACTGGCTTGAATTTCTTATGTTTAAACAAGGGAGCCTTTGAATTTTACCTTTTATCTATTGAACCTCTTTAATGTGTTCATATGTCCATGGTGAATAATTCTTTTTGAGTATGTTATATAGAATAGTAACAATGTTGGAAAAGTTGTTGTCATGTGACCTTGAGGTCACGGGTTTAAGGTATGGAATCAGCCTCTTGCAAAATGTAAGGTAAAGCTACTTATTATAAGCCATTGTGGTCCGCCCCTTTCCCTTACCATGCATAGGCAGGAGCTTCTGCACTAGGGCTGCCCCCTTTATATAGAATAGCAATATTTTTATGCAAGATTTTGATAATAATATGCAATATAGTTTAATAATATAAGAAATTTTTGTAATTTCATTAAAAAAAAATTAGAAGCAAATTCTATATATGCTCTTTTGGATTGGAAGTAGGAATTATTGTTCAATTTTTATGTGGTGACCTAGAAGAGCATCATATTTTAGGCAATTTCAATTTTTGGGATAGATAGAACCAATCCATTGGATTTAACAGGCCATTTAACTATTTGAAGATGCTTGAAAATTTGGCCAATTGTTTTGGAGAAAAAACCAAAACATCATTAATATAGGTAAGTATGAAATTAGCATAAGGATTAAAAATATAACTTGTAGTATTTTGAAATTTTGATGGGGCATTCTTTAACCCAAATTGTAAATGCTATTTTTTATCGATCTTCTTCTTTAATCTCAATTTGGCAATATACAGATTTCAAGTCAAATGTAGAGAAGATCAGATCATCTTAAAGTCTATTAAGTAAATCTATTTTACTAAGAATAGGATATGTAATCCATTTTAACACTTTTATTAAGAGGTTTGTAATTAATTACAAGCCTTGGTTTACCTCATTCCTTTTCGGCTACATTGTTGACATAAAAGGCAATACAACTCCACGTTTAGAACTTCTTGCCATGGTGACCTAATCTGCCACACTTATAATATTTAATTTAAGATTTATTTCTTTATATTTTCTCTCTTTTTGCTTCTTTATGTCTCTCTTTATATTTATCTTCATTCCTTTTTCTTCTTTTAGGAGAATTTTTTTGTTAGAACAAAATTTATTTTTTAATAAAAATTTCCCAATTATTTTTTTCTTAATTAATCTTTTACACTTTAATTATCTTTTAAAGTTTTATATCATTGTAGAGAGATAAGCCTCAATTGTAACAAGCATAAATTAATTTTTCACATGTAAGATTCTCATATGGAATATATGTATGCGCGCGCGTGTGTGTGTGTATACACAAATGTTTTTTTCTTTGAGCCAACTTTATTAGACATTTCGCCTATTGACATCTATGATGAAGAAAAAGATTGATAGACCATGGAGGTTTAGGGAAGAAATCTTTTAATAAATAGACATAATTATTGGAGGGTATAACCTCTCCTTCACTCACTCTCTTAGATATGCAAATGAGCATGCTTGCGAAGGAGTCCTTCTTTATGATCTCATAATAAGATTGTTCCTTCCTTCCAACTAGTCTTGTATAAAACTCAATCCTATGTTCTTACTTTGATATTTTCTCTATTATATACTTGAGGTTCAAATTCTCATGATTATCTTGATTAGGACTTCTACCATTAAAGGATTATTTTACCTCAATCAATAAATTTTTTTTACTATTTTTTTTAAATTATTTCTAAATATAGATGCCACTTGAATAATTAGTCAAGATAAATGAATAAATAGGATGCATCAAATATGCTAGTAGGATTTATATCAGGAAGACAAAAATAAAAGAAGCGAGGGTGATGATATATTCACCCATTTTTTCTTACTTGGAACACCTCTTTTTGTAGAGAGAGATAAAGACATATAGGGAGAGAAAATGAGTTGCTTATGTAGAAAAAGGGTAGATATATCATTGTCCAGAAGAGACAAGATAGTTAGTCCATGAAGAGCTTATTCATAGACAGCTTTCCTCCAAACAATTTCCATGAATTTCAAACTTAAAGGAGCGTATTTTGGTTATTATATTTTTTAAAATGGGTTTTATTTTATTTTATTTATAAATGTCATTAAATTTTGGCATATTTACAAAAAAGTTCAACATTATTCTAGTTTTGCAAATTTGCCATTAAGTTTTGATTAACTTTGTAAAATTGTGATCCTGTTAGGTTTCCATCTTACTTTCTTGTTACTTTTACAAAATTTCAATATTACCCTTCTTTAATAGATCTCCTACCTCAAAGGTGTAGATGTGATTAGACTATCAACTTTGGTCACCAAGTTCAATGACTTTCTGGTAAAAACTTCCTATGAAACTTGGTATCTAATACAATTTGATAATAAGGAATCCAATGGTAAAGTTAGATTTAAAAAAAGAAGAAGAAGTGAGATATTTGATTACAAATATACCATGTTCACCAACCTGGGCACAATACTTGCTACCTCATAGAT
This sequence comes from Warburgia ugandensis, assembly GCA_035236585.1. Classification (NCBI taxonomy): domain Eukaryota; kingdom Viridiplantae; phylum Streptophyta; class Magnoliopsida; order Canellales; family Canellaceae; genus Warburgia; species Warburgia ugandensis. The sequence goes on from CP141139.1 coordinate 36,476,009, forward strand.
GGAGATATGATTAAGTTGAGGATTTTGCGTGCGATTTTCTGCTTCATTATTCAACAAAAATATTTGAAATTAATCTTGATAGATGAAAGACATTAGGAAAAAGAGGACTAAAGTCTTAGATTTCTAAATTTCATTTCTAAATGCATCAAACAAAGAGCTTAAAGTCTTATACTCATTGTTGTTTGTGTGAATAGTAACATCACTTTACTTATGTTTTAGCCTTAAAAATTTCTTTAATTATTGTGTCTTTGATTGATCCAAAGCATTGATTATGCTACAACTTGTATTAGTAAGATTTTTATATAAGTTTTCGGAGAGCAATCAAAGTTTATATTGTTGAATTTCATTTAAAAAGTTTAATAGATACTGTCGTATAGGTTGGTGAACATGATATGTTTATAATTAAATATCTTACTATTGATTAACTATTGTTGAAATCTAACCATACCATTAGATTCCACGTTATCGAATTATATTAGGTACTAAGTTTCATTGAAACTTTTCATCGGAGAGTCATTCCTTCATGCGCACTACCCAACTAACTTCTAAGTATACCATTAGATTCCATGTTATCGAATTATATTAGTGGCCAAAGTTAGCAATTTAATTACAACTATGTCTTTGAGGAGTAGGTATTGTTGTACAAGTTGGTGAATATAGTATGTTTGCAATTGAATATCTCACTATTAGTTGGTTTTTATTAAAATTAACCATACTATTAGATTCCTTATTACCACATTATATTAGATACCAAGTTTGCTGAAACTTTTCATCAAAAAGTCATTGAATTTAGTCATCAAAATCTCAACTTAATCACATCTATATTTGTGAGGTAGTAGCTACTGTGCGCAAGTTGGTGAACACATTATATTTGCAATTAAATATCTCACCATAGGTTAGTTTTTTTTTTAAAATCAAACTTTACCATTAGATTTTTTGTTATCGAATTGTTTTATATTCCAAATTTCACTGAATTTTTTTCAGAAAGTCATTGAACTTAGTTGCTATTATGAGGTAGCAGGTTTGTTAAAGAAGTGTAATGTGAAAATTTCTTAAAAACTAAAAAGGAAGGAGGATGGAAATATAATATAATAGTAATTTTAAAAAGCATGCCAAAACTTAATGATAAATTTGAAAATTTTAGAAAATGTTAGATTTTTTTACAAATTATACTAAAATTTAATAATATTTTTGCAAAACACTGTTTCTAATCACTGAATTTTTTTCAGAAAGTCATTGAACTTAGTTGCTATTATGAGGTAGCAGGTTTGTTAAAGAAGGGTAATGTGAAAATTTCTTAAAAACTAAAAAGGAAAGAGGATGGAAATATAATAGAATAGTAATTTTAAAAAGCGTGCCAAAACTTAATGATAAATTTGGAAAATTTAGAAAATGTTAGACTTTTTTGCAAATAATACTAAATTTTAATAATATTTTTGCAAAACACCGTTTCTAAATTTTAGTTAAATCGCGTAGTTTTCTTGCGCAGAGGGCCACATTAGTTCAAAACTTCAAAGAGGGAGAAACACTTCACTTTACCATTTTTTTTTATTATCAATTTGAGCGATTCTTCTCCGTTTCTCTGCTAAGACTCTAGGGTTTCATCAGCTCTTCTTCACGTCCACCTGAAAATGAACGTGAGCTCTTCATTTACCTCGATCCTCATCTATCTTTCCCTTCGTTGATCTTATTCTGAGTATTCTTCTCGTAATATCTGCAGTTTTTCGCTCCTGGTGCTGCTATAGGAGGTGCGGAAACCATTCAAATCGACTCGCAGAGGACTCAGTAAGTCTTCAATCCTCCTTTTGATTCTCGTTTCTTTTCACTATCCATCTATTTTGGGTCGGAAGGGTTTTGCCGGTCGTTAAATTCATTTATTAGGCTTTTGGAGCTGATTCTGCATTTATTTTCCCCAAGAAACGTAAATGATTTTTCGGTGCTCGTATAACGAAAATTGCGCGATAAAGGTGCCTACATAGGGCAATGTTCTTCTTTTGCTGTGTACTGAGTGAAATCCTATTGAATTTGTGAATTAGTGATTAGGGTTAACATTGACAAATTCATGAACGTGTTACCTAGTTTTGATTGTTGTTGTTGTCATTTTATTTACTCCTTTTATTATACAGTCCTGATTGAGTGGAGCTCTTATAGGTATCCGTATGTCACTGGCACATCAGTAGTAGCAATCAAATACAAAGATGGAATTCTCATGGCTGCTGATATGGGAGGTGAGTTTCGGGCATGCTGGATGTATGAACTTGTGCTTTTAAATTGTTTAACATCTTGCTGTCTTGTTTCAATACAAATTCCAGGGAGTTTGATTTCTTTTTTGCTGGTCATGATATTGATCTGAGAAATCTGTTACCTGTTTCACTTGTGGTCTTGAGGTAGGGTACCTTGGTATCTTCTTCTTCATCCATGACAAACAGATGCCACAATTGGATATTGTCTGATCTCATTGAATTAAACTGAAGTTTTGTGCGTGATATGTCCTCTGATTTATGCAATTAGTGTCTAAGAAAAAAAAGAGTGTGGCGGCTAATTCGATTGTAAACAATGGGATTCAATACATCCAAAGCTAGTAATAGCTCTTGGATGGAAGATCACTTGGAACATGACATTGGAGGCTTAACTGAGAGCAAAACTTTGTCTTTTTATTGATTCCTGAAATTTGGTAACAGCTTGATTGGCTAGTGGCATTTCTTCTCATGTTATAAGCAGTAAAATACTGCTGAATTTTAGAGGAACTCACAAATACATATTCATCATGACATTATTTCATCTGAAATTAAGCTGATGCCATAGGGAAAGATATCCCTCATTAAGTTTAGTATTTTATCCGGAATATTGTGTTTCATTAAGTTTCAGGAATACTATTGTGGCTTCTTTTGAAGAAAGGTTTTTGTGTGGTTGTAGTGAATGGTGGCTGACTGCCTGCTAATTGTCCCTTCATTGGCAATATCATTTGTTGAATATTTTTTCTAATCATCACGATGGGTGGACTATCGTGATGTAACTTCTTTTACTAGTCAATTATTTAGTTGAAAGCTATGATAAGCCTAGTGGCTTTTCTATCCTGATGCAGATGGATAACTGTAGGCCCAACTCTATTGCCTTTGATTGGTCTACTTTTACCATTGCAAACATTTGCCCAAAAAGGTTTCTTTAAGATTAATGTTGACCTGCCAAGACTAGGTAACTGTGCATGATGTTGTGGCACCACTAGATATTGCACTAGTCATACTTGGTTGGTTTCTCGTGGTCTTATGTGTTTATAAATTCAAGGTGAAAGTGATGGCTCTCAAGTTAGAAATTTTGGTGTGAAATGCATCTAGAGGACTAGAACCTTTATTTTGGAATTTGATTCTAGCCATGTCTTCCATTGGATAAATAGGGTGTTCCGGTTCCTTGGCATCTGTTGAAAGCTTGTACAAAGGTTTTGGAAGAGGTGGATAGCTATTGCTGTTTCTTTTCAAAATGATAGATGTTCTTTCAAATGGAGTTGCCGATGCTTTTGCTATGGAAGTGGCCCTTGAGATGATATTAATAATGTTTTTTTTAATGATCACATTCTTGCTCAATGCAGCACAATATCCTTGTGCTTCTTTGCTCAAGGCACTGTGATCTTTGTGCCATTATAATTTTCGTCTTTTGCAGTAATAAAATCTTCATAATCACATAAAAGAGAAGATTACATATTAACTAATAAAATCTTCATATTCACATAAAACAGAAGTAAACAATATGTAGACAAATATGGTTATGTCCATTAAGAAAGTGGCAAAAGTTGTCTTAAAAGTATCTAAAGGTAAAAGACAACTAACAAAGAAAACTTGGTGGTGGAGTGAAAAAGTGTAAAAAGTTATTAAAGAGAAACAATGTGTGTTTTAAAGCATGACAGAGAACTAAAAATAACCAAAACTTTGAGCAATATATGAATGCTAAAAAGGTTGCTAAGAGAGCAGTGAGTGAGGCTAAACTCAAGGCATATGATGATCTTTATAATAGATTAAGATCAAGATAAGGTGAGAAAAATGTATTTAAACTCACAAAAGTAAGAGAAAAGAAGAGTAGGGACGTAGTCCACATTAAGTGCATTAGACATAATGACCAAAGGGTACTGGTCAAAGATCATCATCATCATCATCAAGACCTTATTCCATTTAGGGGTCGGCCACATGAATCTTATTCCTCCATTCCACTCTATTAAATACCGTGGTTTCATTCAGTCTCAAAGTTTTTAAATATTTTCTCACCACTTCTATTTACGTTCTTTTGGGCCTTCCCCTTGCCCTTTAGAACCTTTTACTTGTATGGCCTCACTCCTTCTAACTGGTGCCGTTGTTGGTTTTCTTTGGACATGTCCAAACCATCTAAGTCTAATCTCCCTCATCTTATTACCTATTGGTGCTACCCCTAAATTTGCTCTAATATTTTCATTTCTAATTCTGTTCTTTCTTATCTTACCACTCATCCATCGCAACATCCTCATTTCTGCGACACTCATCCTATGAGTGTCATGTTCCTTAATTGGCCAACACTCTGATCCATAGAACATGGTCGGCCTTATATCCATCCTATAGAATTTTCCTTTTAGTTTGAATGGCACCTGCCGATCATATAAAACTCCAGATGCACATCTCCATTTGTTCCAACCCGCTTGGATTCTCTGGGTAACCTCCCTCTCAATCTCTCCACTCTCATGGATCAATGATCCTAAGTACCAAAAGTGGTCTTTCATGGGGACTTTATGGTTATCAACCTTGGCTGGTGTTCCACTCCTCTCCTTGCTAAAATTACATTCCATATATTTTGTCTTAGTTAGGCTAATTTTAAATCCTTCAAATTCTAGTGCTTCTCTCCATAACTCTAGCTTTATGTTTACACCCTTCTTTGTCTCATCAAGTAAGACTATATCATCTGCAAATAGCATGTACCAGGGATCTCCTTATGCAAATGTTTTGTTAACTCATCTATAACTAATGTGAAGAGGTATGGACTCAATGCCGATTCTTGGTGTAATCCTATAGTGACAGGAAAATCACCAGTTACACCACTAGTAGTTTTAACATTTGTTACCGCTTCCTCATATATATATTTAATTATGTCTATATACCCCTGAGAAACCCCCTTACCACCCAACACCCTCCATATTAACTTTCTAGGGACTCTATCATAAGCTTTTTCTAAATTGATAAAAACCATATGTCGGTCATTCCTCCTCTCCCTATATTTCTCTACTAATTGTCTTAGCAAGAAAATAGCTTCCATGGTAGACCTCTTAGGCATGAAACCAAACTGATTCTTCGATACCCTTGTTTCATGTTGTAGCCTCTTCTCAATCACACTTTCAAAAAGTTTCATGGTGTGGCTCATAAGTTTGATCCCTCGATAATTAGTGCTTTTTTGAATGTCACCTTTATTCTTATAGATTGGTACAATAGAGCTTTTCCTCCACTCATCAGGCATTTTCTTTGATTTTATAATCTTGTTAAACAACATGGTCAACCAAATTACTCCAATATCTCCCATATGCTTCCAAACCTCTATTGGTACACCATCAGGCCCCATGGCCTTTCCTTATTTCATCTTTTTCGAGGCCTCTTTTACTTCAGGTATTCTAATCCTACGTTCATATCTATAATATCCAATGTTATTTAGATTTATATTATTTTCAATCCCTATATTCTCAGAGCCATTGTCATTTAATAATTTTTGAAAGTATGTTTTCCACCTTTGTTTGATCTCATCTTCTTTGACTAATACTCTTTGATCATTGCTTCTAATACACCTAACATGATCTAAGTCCTTACCCTTCTGTTCTCTTACTTTTGCAAGTTTAAACACATCTTTCTCACCTTCTATTGTTCATAATTAATTATAGGGCTCATCATATGCTTTAAGTTTAGCCTCACTTACTATTCTCTTAGCAGCATTTTTAGCATTCTTATATTATTCATAGTTTTCATTATTTCTAATCTTCTGCCAAGCTTTAAAACATATCCATTTTTCTTTAATAATTTTTTGCACTGTTTCACTCCACCACCATGTTTCCTTTGCTAATAGCTTTTTACCGTTAGATACTTCTAAGACATCTTTTGCCACTTTCTTGATGGACTTAGCCATATTAGTCCACATGGTATTTACTTCTGTTTCATAGTTCCAATTTCCGTCCACCATCAACTTATTTTTGAATGAGGTTATTTTCTCTCCTTTTAAGCTCCACCACTTAGTTTTTGGATGTGTATTAAGCTCAGTTCTTTTACTCCATCTTTTAATATGGATATCCATAATCATTAACCTATGTTATGAGGTTAAACTCTCACCAGGTATCACCTTACAATCCTTGCACATAGATCGTTCATTATTCCTAAGTAGAAAAAAGTCTATTTGGCTTTTATGAAGTTCACTTTTAAAGGTTATTAAGTGTGCATCTCTCTTCATAAAGAGTGTATTTGCAATGGACAGGTTATATGACAAAGCAAAATCTAGGATATTCTCCCCCATCTCATTTCGTTCACCTATACCATACCCTTTGTGTATTCTATCATATCCTTTTTTATCTTTTCCTGCATGGCCATTTAAGTCTGCTCCTATAAATATCCCCTCAGTGTTGGGAATTTCTTGTATGACTCCCTTCATATCTTCCCAAAACTGTCTCTTAATTATATCTTGTAACCCTACTTATGGTGCGTATGCACTTATAACATTTATAATCTGCTCTCCTAGAACAATTATTATTATTATTATTATAATTCTATCATTGATTCTTTTAACGTCCACAACTTTATCCTTTAATTCCTTATCCACCATTATTCCTACGCCATTTTTGTTATTTTCCTTTCCTACGTACCATAGTTTATACTCATCTATTTTTCTAGCTTTAGCCCCTTTCCACTTAGTTTCTTGGATACAAGCGATGTTGACTCTCATACGTTTTATTGCGTCTACTAACTCCAAACTCTTACCTGTCAATATCCCTATATTTCATGTAGCGATGCCAATCTTATGTTCTGAAGATACCTTATTTACTACCTCCTTTCTTAACCTCCATGATATGAACCCATGTCTACTTTTCACTACACCAGGGTTTTGATGCAGCGCGTCGCTTCCGAGGGGACGCTCTAACATCCCTTGCCCACTTTTCACTACACCCGAGATCCGATGTAGCGCGTCGCTTCTGGGAGAACGCCCTAGCTTGAGGGAATGTCTGTTTTCGATTCATGTCATGTTTGGGTTGCCGTAGTTTTAAAAAGCCGAAGATGATTTTCATTTCTTCTTTACAAACTAATATACAAATGCATATTCATTTGCAAGCATAAAAGAAATAACAAAAATCATCTTTAACTAAATCCTTGTTGGCTGGCAACCTGACGCAAGGGTGGTCGTATTTTAAGAAGCTGGAGATGATTTTCATTTCTTCCTCACAAACTAATATACAAATGCATATTCATTTGTAAGAAAGAAATAACAGAATCATCTTCAACTTCCCCCTTGCCGGTTGGCACCTGTCGCAAGACCCTCCTTTTTCATCCGAGCTTGGGACTGGCATTGGCGGAGTTGGTACTAGTCAAAGATGACGAGATTAAATAAAGATGGGAAAGTTAGTTCCAAAAATTGCTAAATAACAATTATTGTGAGAAGATAGGGATTGAAAGTACTGTAAACCCAAATAACGGTGGATATTATAGATATGACTGTAGAATTAGAATACTTGAAGTGAAAGAGACATTGAAAAAGATGAAATCAGGAAAGGCCCTGGGGCGGGATGATAATACCAATAGAGGTTTGGAAGTATATAGAGATACTGGAGTAGTTTGGTTGACATAGTTGTTTAACAAGATTGTAAAATCGAAGAAAATGTCGAATGAATGGAGGGAGAGCTCTATTGTACCAACTTATAAAAATACATGAAACATACAGAGTTACACTAATTATTGGAGAATCAAACTTATGATAATGGTGTGATCTCTTAGATTCCCTAATTTTGGATGATCTCCTAACGTGCTAATAACTAGCCTAATGGGTCCCACCCATTATAGCTCATATCTACTAATTGTTGTCCAACTAGGAGGCCTTAGTTCACCCCTTAAGAGGTGCAGTGTACTGATGATGTAAGATCTTAAATAGCCAAATAAATGACAGTGAATCAATGTATGGTAAAATAATCAATGCTGACTGAAGAAGCAATACACCTGCTTAAAAACGATACAATATTTTCAGACGGCTCTTTGCAATTTATATGATTCTCACACAGGAACTCTTCTGGTGAAGCTGCTGTTCATAGATCCCATTCTTGCCAGTATGTTATGGGTCTAAAAATAGTTTATTTCTTGTATCTGGTAGTCATTCTTGCTTGCAGTTGCCTGTAGCATCTGTGAAGCTGAAGTGCTCTCGTATTTATCGATCTTGAATCTTTACATTGATAGTTTGGATTCATGCCTTTGAGGAATATTATTAATTTGACACTATTATGAACTCAAGGTAGCTTTCCAAAAGGGTACTATTATGACCAAGTAACAATAGGTCCTACTAGGCACAGATGCACAAGACAAATTACATCGGAATGACACTGATTGTAGTGCAATCCAGACTGCATGTATTCGGAATCTGTGTGGAAAAGATGAATCACCAGATCTGTCAAGAAATGCACTAGAAGATACTAATTGAAGTGAAATCGATGCAATGAAAATGTTAAAGGAAAAACAACCATGGCAGAGAATTCATAAAAGCAATTGAATCACTGACCTGTTGTTATGTTTATTCCAATGGATCATGATAGTTTTTATGTATTACTAATGGTAATTTGCAAAGTGCAAAGACTATATTATGATACATTGTACCTCACATGTTGGCAAATGAAGCACCTTATCAACCAGAATATTTGCTCACACCCACGATCATGTGACATTGTCAGTGGATTCTTCCTGTAGATTATTTTGTCAGATGTTTTACTTAAGAGTTCTGTAAAATATAGATTGAGGTTTGGAGTCATTTACACCTATTAAAATGTTTGTTAGCTTTGTTGATGTTAAATTGTCTTATCTGTCTGCAATGACCAATTGAGCTTGAAAATTTCCTTTAAATTATAGGTTCCTATGGATCTACTTTACGATACAAGAATGTGGAGCGAATTAAGGCTATTGGTAAACATTCCATCCTGGGTGCAAGTGGGGAAATAAGTGATTTTCAAGAGATCTTGCGCAATCTTGATGAGCTAATGTAAGTTTATAATCTTGTAGAACCTATAAGCATTCTTTTTTCCTACTTAGATGTTGAAGTCAGGGGGTATAAGCATTCACTTGACTAGTAGTACTTTGGACAATGCAGTAGTTTTGAATGATTTACTTATTGAGGCATTGATGGTTTCAACTTCTGCTGTACACAGCTTACATGACAATATGTGGGATGATAGCAATTCCTTGGGACCTAAACAGGTTCATAGCTATTTGAATCGGATGATGTATAGTAGGCGTAACAAATTTGATCCCCTATGGAACTCTCTTGTTCTTGGTGGGGTAAAAAATGGAGAGAAGTATCTTGGCACGGTAATACCTTTTCCTGTGCATGTTTCCTTGCAATCATACACACAAACCAGTATTTAGTAATCTTGCCAGCTTTATCCTCGCCTGAGTTGACTTTGTTTTGTTCAATTTTGTTAATCAAAGATACATTCTCAAGCTAGCCAACTAAGAACTTCATTAGTGCAACTAAGAGTGAACTTTTAAACATTACTTGAAATTGTTTCCCGATCTAAATTTCTATGGGTATGATTTCTTAGAGCTCCTGATTATTAACACTGTACAGGTTAATATGATTGGCGTACATTTTAATGACAACCATGTGGCAACCGGTTTTGGTAACCACCTTGCACGACCAATCCTTCGTGATGAATGGCGCGAGGACCTGACTTTCGAGGAGGGCGTTAAGTTGCTGGAGAAATGCATGCTTGTTCTTTTATACCGTGATAGATCTGCTGTCAACAAGTTTCAGGTCTGATGCATTTTGTATCTCTCTTATTAATTGTATGCTGTGTTTGTTGTTCTATATTATTAGATATTAGAATATAATTCTAGCCAATGTTAATGTATATATCATTCAAAATGCGATCAACTTGTCATTCTCTATGTTATCCAATATGTTTTTGCCTGTTTCTATGTTGAGGTATCTGCATAGGTGGCTCTTGGCATAACTGGTTGTTGTTTCCTCTTTGTTGGAAATTCTACTAATAAAGATAGAAGTTATCTGGAACAACTGCAAATATAGAGTACACAATTCTCATCTTACAATGACTCCCGTTACTTTCTCACTTTTCTTTATTTATTTAGTTCTGCTGGACATTGGAGATTAATGAAGCTAGAGTATGCAGTTTCATGCTGCTTTATTATTCTGTCTCAGAAATATGCCCAATTTTTGGACATAAAGTTGTAATAGAGTCATCTTTATCACATGCAGAGGTCATAACAAGTCTGCTGCTGCTGCAGCAGTACTAAAGATAGCTGCCATACTGTTGCTTGGAATTTTGATGACACATCATAAACTTAATACAAGCTGAATGTTTGACGTATCTCTTACCCATGACCTTCAATATCATTTATTGGTAGACGTATTCTCTTTGTTAATTGATGTCAAGAAATATGTTGCGCTGTTGCATTTTTGCCTTTGGTATGTCCATGAAGATTTGAGCTACTGACAATCTTGTCCGTTGGTGTTATTGCCACTGGGGGCTTGAGCTCTTTAAAGGAACATTTTCTCCTATTCTTTTCTTCTTTTGGAGGCATAGTGCAAACAATCTATTGGAAGAGTTAAAGTTAATGTTCATTTTCAGCTTGTTCATCTTGAGAAGGATCCTTGTTTTTTTGGTGATCTAGACCATTCATCTGCTAGGCCATGTCTTAGACCATGCCCTTGAGTTCCTTTATGATGAATGATCCAAGCTTTTATTGCTTTGAGATGCAGAATGGATGGGTCAAACAGTTGAAAAATAAAGGTCTAAGGCAACTTGTAGGTTATGGTTGTTTGGTGCATGAAATTTGACTCAGTGGCTATCTAAGAGAGAAAAAACAAATGAAATACTTGGGATCTCCAAAAGGACCTGGCCCCTATGTTTGCTTGCCAGGATATGATTGACTTGGTCAGCTGAGTAGCTGACCACCGTGTAGAAACTCAATATTTAAAAGCCTTTCCCCTCTGTCGTTAGTCTATTTGTAAACACCGAATAGACACATTCATACAACCAAAACGTACTTCTATGTACATGTACATCAAACCACAAAATGCTGATCTTAACTCTTGGCCTTCTCTATTCTACCCTATCTACGAGTAGAGGAAACTAATCAAAATGAGTATCCTACTCTTTGTTTGCATCTACATTGACTTTTGTCTTTGCCTAAGATGCTCTTTTTCTCTATTTGTATACATTCTTTTACTTCTTTTCTTGAATGTTTGCCAATATCTATTAAGTATAGGCACGTATATTGCTAGAGGCACAAGGGGGTGCACCTAGAGCTTGGAGGGCCTAGGTACGTGCCTGAATCACAAGGCGCAAGAATAAATATTTAATAATCACAAAAAACCAAAAAAATGCTAAAAATCATAAAAAATCCTAAAAAAAGTAAGAAAACATAGAAACATAATTCTATGATAAAATATTATCCAAACATACAATTTTTTATGAACAAAATAATGTATAAGTATAGTCGAGTCAAACAACTTTTAAGAGATTAAGACTACTCACATCAATCATCCCTAAAGGGATCTTCATGGTTCAGATTATTATTAGAGCTATCATAATCTTCATCAACATATCTAGCAGAACCACCACTTCGACCTTGCAACTCCTCGGTGTCCTTTTCAGAATCAATTTCCTCATCTGGATCTGCAAGTACCTGAGACATGTTTCTGTAGCCCAAGCTTTGTCTCCTTTGCCTCTGGTACTGCCTAGTGGGAGGAGCAACACGTGAACTAGTCCCAGTAGCATACTCAATGTCACTCCATGTGAGGTTATCATGTGGATGGATAAGGTCATCCTGAACATCTGCTTCAAGGATCCACTCATTACTTTCGTTAACCTCTCTCAATACAATAGGATTTGTATATGTTTGCGATCTTAGACAATCTTCATATCAATGGCGGAGACGTTGATTGTATTGAACGTATACCATATCGTTCAATGTTTTCATGCAACCAATTTCTCTTTCTTGTGTGAAGCTGTAACAAAATGTCAAATCATATGCAATGATTGCAAATTAGATTGTTGATTGATCTATAAATTAGTAAAGTAAAACTTACATTCTCAAAGACATTCTAGTTTCACTCGCAAGGAGGTGCACTATATAGGTCTATGAGAGGACTTTGCTAGCATGTTTTTGAAGAATTGGGCATTTAGCTCCAAAAGTGACCCACCACTTGCTTACAGAAGTTAAATAACAGTTAATACTTAAGAAATAAAAAACATAAATTAAGAAAATTTAACACTTAAGAAAAAAGATTTGAAATTATAAAAGACTTATAAGAAGCCATTGTTTTTCTCTTCAATTTAGCCAAGTCATTTGTGAATAGGCATGCCACATGTTTATATGGGCCTAGCTTGTCAATCACCTTACTAGCATTATCCTGATTTGCAGATAGGTTATTGATGGTATTAAATAGGCCTTGCTTGATAAATCTATTGGCCTCAGCATCTCACATATCGTAATAGAATGCAGGGTTAAGATAATAATTAGCTACATGCAAGGGTTGACAAAGTTGATTCATCCATCCACTATCCACAATGCCACAAATATATGGATGGCCTGTCACTTATTATCTTAAAAATTTGCTCTAATCTTTTCCTTGGCTCGTGTGATGGCTTCGTAAATATAGCCCATTGCAGGCTTCTCTTTGGTATCTACTAGTCTCAACACCTCTACAAGTGGTGCCATTATCTTCAAACAAAATAAAATATTGTTCCAGAAGGAGCTACGGCTAATAATGTTTTGCATTCTTTGACCGACCAATGTGTTGCTCCATGCCTAACAGTGGAATATCTCCCTCAATTCAGCCCTCACGTTGTGGATACACTTTAAGCTCAAGAAGCCTGGCGAAACGGGTGACTTTAGATTTGACCAATTCTCTTTGCTTGGTCATTGTTCTCATCAAATGAAGGACATGGGTGTAACTGTATATGAAAATAGTCATTGCCTTGTCTCACTCTATTTTCGGCAATTTGCCAATATCTTTCAACATCAAATCAACACAATGTGCTGCACAGGGTATCCAAAATAGTTACTTCCTTCTTATTTGTAAGCATCTCTCTAGAGTTATATAATTTGATGCATTGTTCGTGGTACCCTTAATAGGCAATTAAATTCAAAAGTAACTATTAAAACTTTTAAATATTAAATTTCTTAACAAAAACATAACTGAGGTTAAGAGGAGGGATTACTTAGACAACATTTTCCTCTCCAACGTCATCTATGATGCCATCTAACATATTTACGATCAAATCTGAGCTCTTGATATGATCAGATCCATCAATTGATTTTAGGAAAGCTGTTCTAGTTGGACAGCTTACTAAGAAATTGATTTAAGTGCGACCTTTGCCGTTGGTCCACCAATCTGACATTATAGAGCGCCCATATCATGCCCATTCTTTTTTGCACTCTTGCACAAATTCATTCATCTTTTCAACTTGCTTTTTAAGAAGTTGCACCCTTAATTCATGGTAAGAGGGTACCTTAAGATAGAAAAAAAAGAGAGAAAGAAAGTCAGATACTCTTTAACTTAAAAAACATGCATAAAAAGTACCAGTATATAAGGAAAAAAGAAGAAGTACCTAAATCATGTTGTGCAATTGTCTTAAACATTGTTTGAAATTACTAATATCAAGCAGCATTGAAGGCACTGTCATTCTTATAAAACCAACTTGCAATGTAATCACATGCTTTGGTCCTGAGCTCCTTGTATGCATTATTTATTATTGTTTGCTACAAAGGAGCCCTCTCGGGATTAGGGGTGAAGTGAATATCAAGAGTTCCCTTTATACAATTCGTTTCACTCCTAGATCTCTTGCTGCTCCCAATAACAATTCCATTAGGGCTACCACCACCACCCGCTAGTCTCCCACGGTCAATGTCAACATCAAGATGAACAACTTAATAGTCCTCATGAATCTCAAATGAATTCTTTAGTCGTGTTTGCTCCATAATAATTCTCTCTCTTTCATCTTTCTTCTTCTTTGAGTCATTCATATAATCATTTATTCTCTTTGATATATTAAGGGTGACCTTGTTGCATTTTTTAGCATTCCTATACCCTCCAGCTAAATGTAGTTTTAGCCTATAAATTTCATCACTATATTTGTTCCCACACAATTTGCACCAAATTGTGTTTTTATCACTTGGAATTCTTAGCTATCTATACTCTCACCTCTAGTCTGCAGATCTAGAAATAGCTGATGAACATGAAGTGTCTAAATTTGATCCCTGTAATGATGACATCTTTAAATTTTAGGCTTAGAGAGTAGAAAGCAGAAAAGAGTGACTACCTTCATAAATTCATAATTCACTTAACACAACTGATGGGAAGTTATATATATGAATGGAAATAAGTTTGAATGAGTAAATTAAAAAAAACAAAATAAAAACATTTATGTAATTATTATTTTCAAAAAATTTAAAAAATAGCCTTAACATACAAAAGAAGCTTGTACTAAGAACATGACACATGTCCTCACAGGCAAGGGAAAGCTATATATGTGGATGGAAGTATGTTTTAACTAATAAATACAAAAAAAACAAATTTTTTCCAATTTCTATAACTTTTATTTTCAGAAAAATTGAAAAAAATAACATTAAAACACAAAAAACCATGAAAAGACATCACACGTCTTCACAAGCAAGGGGAAGCTATATATGTGGATGGAAATATGTTTTAACTAATAAAAAATAAAATAAAAAATTCTGTTACTGTTATTTTTGAAAAATAAAAATTAAAAATTAAAAACACAAAAAACCATGAAAAAAGACACCACACATGTCCTCACAAGCAAGGGGAAGCTATATATGTGGAATGGAAATATGTTTTAACTAATAAATACAAAAAAACAATTTTTTATTCAAAATTTGTAACTATTGTTTTTGGAAAAATTGAAAAAAAAATAACATTAAAACACAAAAAACTATGAAAAAGGACATCACACATGTACTCACAAGCAAGGGAAAGCTATATATATGGATGGAAATATGTTTCAATGAATAAAGTAATTTTTTTTTTCTTTTCAATTTCTGTAACTGTAATTTTCAAAAAAATTGAAAAAATAACCCTAAAATACAAAAAAGCATGAAAAACACATCACACATGCACACACAAGCATGGAGAAGCTATATATGTGGATAGAAATATGTTTCAACAAAGAAATACAAAAAAATGAAAATTTTTTCTTTCAATTTCTGTAATTGATATCTTCGAAACAGAGAAAAAACACGAAAAAAAGCTTAAATCTATGGCAAAGAAACATAAAACTCAAATGGAATGTTAACTAGACCGTGGAGAAGACTGTTAAATTATAGAGAGTAATGAAAAAGATATGAGTTTTGGCAATCATAGAGAAGACTGTTAAATTTCTTCTTTTACTTGGTTGACTAGATAAATTACAAATAAATTAAACTCTGCTACTGAAATTGAGGCTATACGGCGGCAAGACATCTTTGTCAGCTGTGCCAAAATGCTGGAGAAGGTTTAGATGAAACTTTAGAGTATGTAGAGTGAGGAATTTGTCTTTATTTCAATAACATTTTTTACATGGATTATTCCAAGAAAGTTAAATGTCAGGTTGAATCCGTCAGCTCTAGGAGAGTTGCTTTTGTGTTGGTGTTCTTAGTATGTGAAGTGTCAAAATCAGCAGGATACTATAATTGTGGAAGGTCTATCTAATAGAAGTATTGCTTATCTGAGTATCAATATCATTAATTGTTCTAAAAAATATCAATATTGGAAATGGCTGTCTTCTTTCTAGGATCCTGTACCTGATCTGGAATGGGATTCTTGGAATGCATATGTTTTGAGTTCTAAAATCTTGATCTCTGATTTGGGTCTATAACTCTAAATATGTTGCATAGAAAACTATATTCACAAGTAGTATCAGTGTTCTCACAAGCACATATAGCAAATAATGAATAGTACCATTTATAATGTTATTTGCCTTGGTCTCTAACTGCTAGTGCTAATTAGCAAACTACATCATGAACTCACTCTTGGAAGTCTGTTAGTTGCTCTGGAATTATGAGTTTTAGAAAAAGCCTGATTTTGCAAAGGTGGATAGATAATTTTCATAGGGCTTCCAGTAATCTAACCAAGAGCTCAATATTTCCTTTCCCATGGCTGCCTCAAAAGGTTCTAGATTAAGCTGTGTATTTTCCTTGGATCTGTTTACTCCTATTTGTCAAACAAAGTTAGATTGTGAGTCTTACTGTTATGTACTACGGTTGGTATGATGCACTTTTAGACAGCTGAATTCTCTGAGAAAGGTACACAATGGATTTCGTCTCTGAGTAAAATCTCAGAAAACCGTATTTCTCAAGTATGAGTTGGCACAGATGCATGCATCGGGAAGAATATTAGTTACTTCCAAGTTTCTTTTGTGTGAAAATCAAATGGGTGATCTATGTCAACTCTATAGCTGCTTAGCCATATGTTTATAAGATTTCTCAAGTGTGGGTCAGTAAGCATCCACAGAAAGAAATAGTCAGTGAAGTCTTTGTGGTCCATAGTTTATGGGAACTCCGATGGAAATGGAACAAAAAGCTGCCACTACCCATGCTTAGAACTGGTAGTCTCTGCATGCAGTCATTTATATGACTTTCTGGTAATTAACTTGGTGCTCTGTAATTTGAACGTCACAGGTTGCTAAAATGACAGAGGAAGGAGTTACTATTTCTGAGCCTTACTCGTTAAAGACTTTCTGGGGCTTTTCTGCTTTTCAGAATCCAACAAAGGGTGCTGAAGGATCTTGGTAGCTCCATTACATTCCGAAGATCTGTTTGTGAAACAACCCAGAACATCATGATACAGTATTACATGAAGAATTTTAGTTTGTCTTTATCGTAGGTGCTAGGTTGCTCTGATCTGTATGAGATTTTCTGTTTATTAGTTTGCCTTCAGCCGTTTTGTTGGAACAAGTTGCTTCAAATTGATAGACTCGTTGCCTTTCCGTATTAACTGAAAAATAGGGTTATTTGAGATGGGAATAAGAATCATGGATTAAATTATTTTGGAATGACGAAAATTTTCGCTACTATTTGCGGTTTTAAACGTAGATTAAATTATTCTAGAATAAACAGCCCAAGCTTTTAAGGCTATTTTATCTATGGTTGAATAACTTTATCTATGTTCTAAGGCTGCAAATAGCAAGAAAATTTTCTTTGCCAAAAGCCATCTAGCATAGTTGGTCCCAGGCAACAACAAGGTGCCTCCTCTTGTTATGCATGGTCGGAGGTGGCACCTTCCTTCTATTGGAGAGATTTCAAGTAGATTCAGGAATTAGGGTATAACTTCTAGGTAATTTGCTTCATATTACTCTTTGCTGTGAAAAGAAAAGAAAAAAGAGCTGGAAAGAATGTCCTATTCTAGAGCAGCTGAATCTAGGATTTTTATTCCCGTGGCAAACCGAGTCTATGAGTTCGGCATGATCTTGTGACTGCAAGGCAGCCTACAAAGTCATGGGACCATGGTAAGTGATTTCTTACCTCACGCTTACTTTGTTATTGTGGTAGTTGTAAGGGTTGCCAAGGTAAGGTTAGGGTTTCATGGTCTAAGGTAAGGTTAGGGTTTCATGGGCTGGTAAGTGCTAAGTAGTGTTTCGGGACCTGAGAAAGGTGTAGAAGATTGGTCAGGTGGGGAGTGGGGTTATAGTAGGTGCCCGCGAAGGGTCTTGTAGTTTCCCTAGGACATGATTCGATCAAAATGGGACGAGCCACAAGTTAGTGGAAGGAATCTGAATTATCTTGTAAAGGTAACGTTGTTACGGTCGACTTTTCCCGGGGCTGTTAGTTGTTCTCGGTTTTCAAAGGCGGCAAAAATGAATAAAAAACTTGTTAATTAAGAATTAGAGTTCATTAGTGAAAGAACTAGTGAAGGTTTTATTTTTTCAAAAGAAATAGGTAGTATCTTTTTAACAAACAACCATTATGATAAATTTCCATTTGCCTCATATATCATCATCATCATCATCATCAAGACCTTATTCCAATTAGGGGTCGGCCACATGAATCTTATTCCTCCATTCCCGTCTATTAAGTATCATGGCTTCATTTAATCTTAAAGTTTTTAAATATTTTCTCACCTCTTCTATCCACGTTCTTTTGGGCCTTTTCCTTTCCCTTGCCCTTTTAAACCCTTCTACTTGCATTGCCTCACTCCTAACCGGTGCCGTTTTCGGCCTCCTTTGGACATATTTAAACCATCCAAGTTTAGTCTCCCTCATCTTGTTACCTATTAGTATTATTCTTAGATTTTCTCTAATATTTTCATTCATAATTCTATCCTTTCTTGTCTTACCATTCATCTATCTCAACATTCTCATTTTTGCGACGCTCATCCTATGAGCATGATGTTCCTTAACTGTGTAACACTTTGATCCATTGAGCATGGCTAGTCTTATGACCATCTTATAGAATTTTCTTTTTAGTTTGAGTGTGTGACACCCCGGATTTTAATAAAACTTTTTCCTCATTAAAATAAAAATAACAATCTGTTTTAAGAAAATAGACGGGATCCCTAAAAAATTTAAAATTTTATATCATAGAGCTTTTAACGCAGCTTTAAAAGAATTTCTCGAAAGCGTAAACTTCGGGGGTCAACCTCATTCAAAACCGTAATCATAAACAACATTAAAACATTGATACTTTGAGCATGCTCGATTAAAACCACAATAAATACACTGGCTAATTAAAGACGATAGTAAATCAATTCAAACGTCACCAGGTTCCATCCATAATCACCACAATATCTCCATCTAAACTTTAACAATTCTCCATAACATAATATGAGTCCAATCTATAATATGTATCCACATCTAAGAAAGTCTCAAAAGTCTAATCCAAGTGACATACTCTAATATATATATCCGAAGGAAAAAAATAAAATAGAATGTCTTCAAGCCTCCTTCATGATCCCCGCTACTCTGCCTGCTTTCCCTTGTTGTTATCGCGTTCCAAATCTGAGGCATTGCAAAACAAGGCAATGCCTCAGCAAGCTATGCTTGTGTAGGTGATTACACTCAAATAAAGTTTAACAAAGTTTACAATAGAATTCTCATAAGGGACGCATACCCAAAACATGTCAAATAACTGAAATGCTTGCAATCACAACTTTCACAAATCGAATCTTTGAGGTAAATCAGTATAACATGCAAGGCATGATCAAAATATAAGACAAGTACATCAAAACCATACTAGTATATATATACCCATGGAAAGATATGCATGCAATCATTGATACCAAAACACTGTATCAAAACTATATCAAACTTTCTCCAACATACTCAATCACTAATGATGTGTATCCATACTAACTTTGGTACCTCCCGTGCAGTCAACATCAGCCCTCGGAGTCTCTCACGGCCTAGGCCCGACATGCCCCGGTTCACCATACATACAACGTCATATAAACATGCACAACTATATGGGTTACTATGCTGCAGTGGCAACCCCATCAGGGTCTAAACCACTGCCGCTCCTTGTCGACACCAAACGAGAGACTTTCTCCGTCCCCATGGGAAGGGACGGACCCGTAGGGGGGACTACCCATGATACCACCCCTACGTACATGGCCCTGTATCACTCTAGGGCGGTGTCTATCATCATCCTCATCACAAAATCAGAGGGCGGGTGGCCAACCCTACAACCCTCCTAGCATAGTACCCACCGGGTGAAAGCACCCGTCATAAATCATCGGCAAGGTATAAATCTTACAAACCTTGTAAATACGTTATAAATAATCTCAATAACACAATTAAAGCCCGACAAACATTGTCATTTCAAATAGAAAAGTCATGCTATAACACGGAAATAGAGATCTAATTATGTATACGAGAAGATGTAAAATACATGTCTCAAAGCTTTAAAATCCATTCATGGTTATTGAAATCATGAAATAATTGAATAGAATCACCTACCTCAGAAAATGAAAGGCTCAAATCAAGCGCGTGGAAATATCACGTGGCGCGCTCTTACGTACCTGTTACATCATAAATCTTCCATCATTTAGTAATTTAATACTGGTTAACCCTCTAATCTCCTAGATTATCTCACATTTGATGTATACTATCAACCTCTAAGGCCTGATCATCCATTGATCAACCTGATTGAGACTATCTAACAACATTCTGTGGTTTAACTAAAAAAAACATAATTTATATCTAACTTTTCAAGTCACATCTAGGTCCGCGCCGTCGATACGATCGCAACGCCTCTTCCGGATCACGATTTGGACCTCTGTAGCTCCTAATAATCAAGTTTTTATGAATGAACGGTCAAAGGACCTGAAAATCACAAAAATCAAGTGCGTCGCACGTGCTCTCGCGCGTGCGGGCGCGTCCACAGACGCGCTGGACAGGTGGACGCCTGTCTTCTTGCGGCCGCTTGCCCAGACGCGCTAGGCTTTGTTTTTTCCGGGCGGGCGCGTGCACAGACGCGCTGAACGCGTCTGCGCTGCGTCTCCGTGCGAGCGCATGCACAGACGCGCTGTGCGTGCGTCTATTTCGTGCGGCGAGTGCGTTGTTTCGTGCGCGCGCGTGCACAGCGTTCGTGGGCGCTGTACGCGCGTGTACCTGACGTGCGTCAATGTGCTGCGCACGTGTGGCGCGTGGTGCGCGGTGCCACGTGTCTCCTGCGTGGGACGCGTGGCGTGCGAATGCTACGCGCGTGGCGTCATGTGTAACGCGCGTGGCATCGTGTGTCTGGCGCGTGCTGCCTGCATGCGTGTCGCCTGCGTGGCACCTACGTGGCCCCTACGTGGCGTGCGACAAGGGTGACACGTGTCACCAACGGCTGCCGTCGCCGGAGAAGACGGCCGAACTCCAGTCGCCGCCGGCGACGCACAGGTGTCCAAATGGTGCGATTTTTGCACCGTTTTGCTCAGTTTTTCGCGTAGATCTCATTTATAAGCCCCTTTTCAACCAACTATGCCATTATCTAGTGTTTTTATACGATTTTTGTCACGTCCCTAAAATTTTCTCCTATATTGTTTTATGAGTTTTCCGGCATATCCAGCCGTCCGATCACCATGAAAATTCATGGGATTGTTCTTCATGTTACAATGCCTATGATGGACAGTTCAGATCACAATCTGATGCCGTTTCATCAGTTTATTTTAACAAAAACAGTACTGCCTACTTGTTCAACGGAAAACGGCAATCCACACCGTTTTCCGGCGTTAAAAATAGCAGAAACACTAGGAAAACACAGGGAAATGTGGAGGGTGGCCTACCGTGGTTAGATCGCCATTGCATGCGCCTGCTCGAAGAGTTCCGCGTCGTGCCATGCGTCGCCAAACCGAACTCAGAAGTGAATGGTTTGGCCGCACACGAGACAGGGCTAGCTTTTATAGCCTCATTGTGGGTCCCACGCATTATAGGCCTATGTATATTTACAATTTTACCCCTCTTATTATTTTAAAACTATTAATATTTTTGGGTTATTACAGAGTGGCACCTGTCGATCATACAAAACTCCAGATACACATCTCCATTTGTTCCAACCCGTTTGAATTCTCTGGGTAACCTCTCTCTCAATCTCATGAATCATTGATCCTAAATACCGAAAGTGGTCTTTTATGGGGACTTATTAGTTATTAATCTTGACTAGTGTTCCACTCCTACTCTCCTTGCTAAAATTGCATTCCATATATTCTGTCGTACTTTTGTTGATTTTAAATCCTTTAGGTTTTAATGCTTCTCTCCATAACTTTAGTTTTATGTTTACACCCTCCCTTGTCTCATCAATTAAGACTATATCATTTGCAAATAGTATGCACCAGGGAATCTCCTTGTGCAAATGTTTTATTAACTCATCTATAACTAATGTGAAAAGGTATGGACTCAATGCCAATCCTTGGTGCAATCCTATAGGGACAGGAAAATCACTGGTCTCGTCACTGTCGGTCTTAACATTTGTTACCGGTCCCTTATACATATATTTAATTATGTCTATATACTCATGCAAAACCCCTTTCTCACCCAACACCCTTCGTATTAACTCTCTAGGGACTTTATCATAAACTTTCTCTAAGTTGATAAAGACTATGGGGAGGTCTTTCCTCTCCCTATATTTCTCTACCAATTGTCTTAGTAAGAAAATAGCTTCCATAGTAGACCTCTTAGGAATGAAACCAAACTGATTCTCCAATACACTTGTCTCATGCCGTAGCCTCTTCTCAATCACTCTTTTAAAAAGTTTTATAGTGTAGCTCATAAATTTGATCCATCGATAATTAGTGCATCTTTATATGTCTCTTTTATTATTATAAATTGGTACAATAGAGCTTTTCCTCCACTCATCAGGTATTTTCTTTGATTTTATAATCTTGTTAAACAACTTGGTCAACCAAACTACCCAAATATCTCCAACATGCTTCCAAACCTTTATTGGTATACCATCGGGCCCCATGAACTTTCTTGATTTCATCTTTTTTAAGGCCTCTTTCACTTTAGGTATTCTAATCTTACGTTCATATCTATAACATCCAATGTTATTTAGGTTTATAATATTTTTAATTCATATATTCTCAGAGCCATTATCATTTAACAATTTTTGAAAGTACGTTTCTCACCTCTGTTTAATCTCATTATCTTTAACTAATACTATTTGATCATCACTTCTAATGTACCTAATATGATCTAAGTTCTTACCCTTCTATTATCTTACTTTTGCAAGTTTAAACACATCTTTCTCACCTTCTCTTGTTCTTAGTTTATTATATAGCTCATCATATGCCTTAAATTTAACCTCACTTACTATTCTTTTAGCAACCTTTTTGGCATTCTTATATTGTTCATAGTTTTCAGTATTTCTAGACTTGTGCTATGCTTTAAAACACATGTTTTTCTTTAATAACTTTTTGCACTGTTTCACTCCACCACATTTTCTTTACTAATTTCCTTTTATTTTTAGATACTCACGAGACATCTTTTGCTACTTTCTTGATAGACTCAACAATATTAATCCACATGGTATTTATTTCTGTTTTATAATTCCAGTTTCCTTCTACCATCAACTTATTTTTGAATGAGCTTATTTTCTCTCCTTTTAAATTCCACCACTTAGTTTTTGGATGCCTATTAAGTTCATTTCTTTTCCTCCATCTTTTGATATGGATATGCATAACTATTAACTTATCTTGTAAGGTTAAACTCTCACTGGGTATCACCTTACAATCCTTACACATTAGTCGTTCAGTATTCCTAAATAGAAAGAAGTCTATTTGGCTTTTATAAAGTCGACTTTTAAAGGTTATTAAGTGTTCATCCTTCTTCTTAAAGAGTGTATTTGCAATGGCTAGGTTATATGACAAAGCAAAATCGAGGATAATTTCCCCCATCTTATTTCGTTTACCTATACTTTATCCTCCATGTATTCTATCATATTCTTCATTTTTTTTTTTTTCCTATATGGCCATTTTAGTCTGCTCCTATAAATATTCCCTCAGTGTTGGGAATTTCTTGCATGACTCTCTCCATATCTTCCCAAAATTGTCTCTTGATTATATCTTCTAACCCTACTTGTAGTGCGTATACACTTATAACATTTATGATCTGCTCTCCTATAACAAATTTTATAGGAGGGTCTTGCGTCAAGTGCCAGCCGGCAAAGGATAAGTTGAAGATGATTTTGTTATTTCTTTTTTACAAATGAATGTGCATTTGTATATTAGTTTGTGAGGGAGAAATAAAAATCATCTCCAGCTTCTTAAAATATGGTCACCCTTGCGGCAGGTAGCCGCTCGGCAAGGGTGAAGCTGAAAATGATTTTGTTATTTCTTGTTTTGCTTACAAATGAATATGCATTTGTATATTAGTTTGTAAGGAAGAAATGAAAATCATCTTCAGCTTTTTAAAACTATGACAACCCAAATATGACATGAATAAAAAATTGACATTGGGATAAGGTCTTGATGATGATGATGATGATGATAATTCTATCACCAATTCTTTTAACGTCCACAACTTTATCCTTTAATTCTTTATCCACTATATTTCCTACGCCATTTCTGTTATTATCCTTTCCTACATACCATAATTTATATTCACTCGATTTCTCCAGCTTTAGCCCCTTTCCACTTGGTTTTTTGGATACAAGCGACGTTGACTCTCCTACGTTTTATTGTGTCTGCTAACTCCAAACTCTTACCTGTCAATGTCCCTATATTTCATGTGACGATATGAATCTTATGCCCTGGAGATATCCTATTTACCAGTGCCCTTCTCGATCTCCATGGCATGAACCCATGTCCACTTTTCACTGCACTTGGGTTCTAATGCAGCGCATTGCTTCTGAGGTAACGTTCTAACAGCCCTTGCCCATTTCTCACTATACCCGGGATCCGATGTAGTGTGTCGCTTCTGGAGGAACGCCCTAGCAACCCTTGCCCATTTGTCATTGCACCTAGGATCTAATGCAGTGTGTAGCTTATGGGGAACACCCTAGCTTAAGGGAATGTTAGCTTTTGATTCACGTCATATTAGGGAGTTTTAAAAAGCTGAAGATGATTTTCATTTCTTCCTTACAAGTAGGAAAGAAATAACAAAATCATTTTCAGCTTCTCCCTTGCTGACTGGCACTTGATGCAAGGGTTACCATATTTTAAGAAGCTAGAGATGATTTTCATTTCTTCCTTGCAAACTAATATACAAATGCATATTCATTTGTAAGAGGAAATAAATAACAAAATCATCTTCAACTTCTCCTATGCTGGTGGCACCTGACATATATATATATATATATATATATATATATATATAATATGAGGGGTGTTAATTTCAGCTATTTAATGCAGGTGTAAAGTACAAGTAACATGTGATTGGCTGAACAAAAGTCAAAAGTAGAATAAGTTAGAAGAAACGATTGCTTTTGACTTTTTTTCAGCCAATCACATGTCACCTGCATTTTACACACAAGAAGTGCTAATTTTAGCAAGGAATTGTAGGTGTAAAGTGCAGATGATATTTGATTGGCCATGGAAAAGTTTCTAATTGCTATTTATTTGAACTTTTTCTATTTTTTACTTTTTTTCAGCCAATCAAATATCACCTATTCCTAACACCTGCATGAAACAGCTGAAATTAACACACTTTTATGTGTGTGTGTCTCTTTGTTTTTTCTCATGAGTCCCTCCCTAAATGGCAGGAACGGGTATAAGTATTGATGGACACAGATTTCTACAAATCTGAATGTTGACCTTGATATAGATGGACTATGCTCTAAAACTCATATATTGGATGGTCTTAGCCATTAAGTTTAAAATGAATCGTAAAATACTTCACTGATAGGATCATCCACGAATAATAATTTCAAGTTGTGGATGCATTTGAATCCTCGGACCTTGTGTTTTCTAGCTTACTATATTCAACTTTTCGCAATACCAGATTTTAAGAAAATTGTGCTGAACCAATGGGTCTTTTCACCTAGCGTGTCCTAGTAGCCAATACTTCCAACTAAGTTGTGTGCTGAATTGAGATCAGCTGGATTAATTGCCTCCGTGTGAAGTATCCTAATTAATCAACCTTGTTCAAGATCAAGGACCTATCCAGTGGGGGCTGGAGCAGAGGAAGCAATGACCATACACGTGGTGATGGGCCCATATTGTGGAATATTTATCTTCTATTCTAGAAAGGCAAGCGTATCAACTATCGAAGACGAAATCTGGTCCCACGGAAAGATCTCCAACATTCCTAAAACATCATTCACGCCTATTTCATGAAAAAGCATACAAATTTAAAACCAGATTCATTAAAGATTATTGGATTAATACTTTGATCCAACCTTGTATTAGCCTCTTTTTCCTATAAAAAGGAGGGACAGTAAACTCTAAACAAATCGAAATCCAGAAGCTAAGATTGAGAGCAATGGCTAGAGCTGCAGTAGTAGTGGCCTTACTGTTCCTATGCATGGCAATCACTGCAACTCGGTTACCTCTCTGTCTCTCTCTCTCTCAACTCTTCATGTGCCCCGTGGAATTCAGTTTTGTGGCTAACCACACAGCAAAAACAATGGGCTCTCTTTATCATTCTAACGTAGAGAATCACCTCAAGCGAAATTTTATGTTGTTGGTGACGCTTATGATTCACCTGGACCATCCATTTGATAGCTTGCATTAGATCTGTAATACAGCTTACATGGAAGATACAACCATAACATCCAAGCCATCTGAGGTCAAACTGTCTACGAGCTAGAGATGGTTCACACTTGCCAATTGGGATGATTAAATTTTCAAGCTACTGCAGATCCTACGTGGGTCTACTTAATATGATTATATATTAGTCATAAGCGGCCTCGTGACTTGGTAATTCTTCATTCTATTACAATAAAAGGTGGTGCTTTCCGAAGCATTCCCCTTCTAAATCCACGGCTTCCATTAAGCACAAAAACACAACTTATCTGTTGAAAGATTTCAAAATTGGGATTATTTTTCTTTTGAGTGGCTCGTGGATCCAAACCCTGGCAAAGCACTGACCAACTGGGCTGAGAGGGATTGTTATTAAATGATGGAGAAGCAATTGGGTAGCTTCTAAATCTCACATTCTTTGGAGTTCACACAACTCCCTTTGTTTCAGATTGAGATGCTCCACAGTGCTGCGAGTATCACAACCTAAAGTGTGATCCAGATGTGTACGAAGACAACTTCTAGTGTGCCCAGTTCTGCAGGCAGGGTTGTAAATGGGGAGATCACTGTTTTTATGAGAAACATGAAACCTCCTTTCTTCTCTCTGTTGATTTCTACTTGAGGTTTCTTTTTGGTCTTCTCTTGTTTTGCAGCTAAACCATGCTATTGATAAACCAAAGATTAACGCTGAGTAGAAGGCAATGACAACAGCTCGTTACTTTGGGTTTCCTATAATTGGAGACATAGAGCCCTATCCATTTATTTGTTCGACCCAACAGTGAATTAATTTAGTCCCCTGCCAAGAATCAAAACAAGATTTTGTACCGACCCGATAAGGATGGGGTATTATCAATAAAGTTTTCCACTAATACGACATGCTGTTTTTTCCATTCGTTCCCCTTCAGGATTAGTCGCAGTCTTAACAAACTATACCAATGGTATGGATTAATGCTGAGTAGAAAGCAATGACAACATACAGTAGAATTTTGTCCCATTGTCTCTTTTGGAAGTAGCAGTATTTTTGTGGCGGTCTTTTGAATGACATGCACTCAAATGGATATGAAATGGATATGAAGATCTCTCTCTCTCTCTCTCTCTCTCTCTCTCTCTCTCTCTCTCTCTCTCTCTCTCTCTCTCTCTCTATGTATATGTATGTATATGTGCGCAGTATAACTAGTTGGGCACTTATCAAAATGGATATCCCTAATCAATCAGCAAGAGTTAATTTTTTTACTTGAATTGAGTGAGAATTAAGTGATTGAATATATAGTTTACGTCTCTTTTAGGGTTACCAATATAACGTAAATAGTTTATTACAAAAATATCCATGACTTAATGGATGTATACTTAACAACTATATATACTAATACAACCCTTCAAGTTTGACGATCCAAACTTAGGACAGCGAACTTGTCATGTAAAAGAGGAAACCTAGCCGAAGCCAAGTCCCATGCCATATTTACAGTTGTATAAGTGTTAACTTTTATAGGAAAAAAAACCATCACGAAGCTCCCATGTACACGGGGTCTGGGAAAGAAGCCCACAAGGGAAAAAAACCATAAAAGCAATAATACCTGCAAAACTAGAATTCGTTTTGTCCAGTGCCAATGATCTTCAGTGGGAAACTGCTAGTACTGGTTGATTTATTTGGCAAAATAGGCTAGTCTAGGAATACTAACATATTACAATGATCCAACGGTGCTACTATGATAGTGCCATCGTGCTGAGATAATTTATTGTAGGAGGACATTGGTTTCGAAACTGGCCAAAAGTTGGGAAGAATTGGAGATTTGCTTGATTTGTTGCTTAATTTGTTTTTTGAATCTTCAAACATAACTTCAATTTATACTCTTCTTGTGAATAAATCCACTGGAAATCAAATTCTAACTATTGGAGGACAAATAGATCCATTTGGATAAAAGATTTCAAACTTGACATTGACATCTCAACAGAGTATCTACTAAAATAGTTTACTATTTTGTTTGAATAGTCAATTAGATTCCTGAAACAGCTAAAGTCACTAAAAACATTTTGACTTCTTCTTGACTATTTTCTCTGAACAGTCAATAGATTGACTTCTTTCTATAGCTACCCTTGTGCAATAACATTTTTGTAGAGGTCAGTAAATAATTCAAAAACAATTGATAAAATTTCTCAGGTTAGTCAACTAGATTCCTAAAGAGCAACTGCATCTGCTTAAAACCATTGATGTTTTCTTTATATGCTAGAATCCTTCATCAAATTGTTTGTCTTCTCTTCAATCTTTCTAGTGCAGAACAATTGGCTATTTTTTAGAAATAGTTGACTATATTCCGAAAGCAATTGACTAGATTTTGGAGACAAACAACTTAATTTATAGTATAATTTGACCTTTTCATCTTCAAACAATTATACAATCTTGGATTTGACTAATCTTTGCTTTGTGCATTGAGTACTTATAAAGTTTCTTAAAAATGACATGTTGCTTCATGACTAAATGGGTTCTTCGACGATAGTCACTTGAATTCTCTTTAGTTCTTGAAAATGTACTTGGAATTTCTCAAGAAATTACAAGTAGTGATCTCTCAAACACTTGCATATACGTTCAAGTTAATATGTCATACCACAATGGAAAAGTTTTGTTATATTAAAATAAAAAAGGAATTGGATCAACACATTTTGGATGGGATCAAAAGCATGTGGATTATTATCCATTTAGTATGTCTCTTAATACAACCTTTTCCCACATAATGTACAGTAGAACCTCTTAAATTAATAACTAAAAGTTTATTTTTATATTAATTTAGCACCATTTTATGTAACAAGCCCCTTAGATTAATACAATTTATCTCAGAATAGATGGTCTAAATTAGTATCACAAAAATGGCGAAATAAAGTCACTCAACTTCATACGATTCAAAATAAGGACTCAAAAAAATTGCATTCATATGAAAAAGGCCAGTTTATTCATTATGAGAAAGAAGATGATTGTGTAGTGAATTCATCGTCAGGTCAAAAAGAAAATTTTGAAAAAGATCACAGATATAATCTTTTATCACATAAATATATTAATTATGAGGATAAAAACTATTCAGTATCCCCGTTACAGATAAACAGAAGCTCAGAGATTCCCTATAATTACAACACGCCTGAACTCAAATCATTTTATGTGAGGGGGAATAGAACTATTAGTGATTATCTAAGCGAAGAGTCTATTATGGATACAGGTAAAAATCCGGATAGAAAATATTTTGAGTGGAGAATTCTCAATTTTATTTGTTTTAATTTGGATTTTGTGTCTTCTATATTCCCTCGAAAATGTTATTCCCTTTTCTCTTCCTACTGTAAATTCTCACATTATTTATCACTTGTGATTTTTCTCCAACCTTTAAAAAATTGTCTCCAATAGATAAAGATCACATATCTTTCTCCTTTCTAATTTTCTCAGCAATAGATAAACAATTATCTTTCTTTTACCAACATCTCTCCAGCTCGTTGGTTAGTGAAATTGACTCCGAGGCGCTTTAGAGGTTGGATGCTTCCTTTCTTCTGGGAGCCTTGCCGCAACGGTAAAAGTTGTCGTTATGTGACCTTAAGGTCATGGGTTCAAGGTGTAGAAATAGCCTCTTGCAAAATGCAAGGTAAGGATATGTACTTTAGGCCCTTGTGGTCCACCCCTTCCCCGGACCCCGCATAGGCGGGAGCTTTGTGCACTGGGGCTGCCCTATACTTCCTTTCTTCTCATAATAAATATCTACCCTTCTCAATTGACTCTCTCTCTCTCTCTCTCTCTCTCTCTCTCTCTCTCTCTCTCTCTCTCTCTCTCTCTCTCTCTCTCTCTCTCTCTCTCAGTTATTTGGTATATATTAATGGATACCATCTCTCTAAAGGGCAGGGGCCTACCTCTCTCCATTTTTTGAGAGGTATAGAAAATTCTCATCTTTTGGAGAGAGAAGAGAGTGCCCACGGGTGAAGCTAATAGTTTTCATGTGAAAAACACATGAGGCAATTTACTGAAGAGAAACTAATTTTATTGTGGAGAGACTACAAAAAAAGGGGGTTTTTTATGAAAGGCACATGAGGAGGCAATTTATAGATAAACTACAGCAGAGATGAAAATTTATTGAAGAGAAACTAACAAAAATGTTCTCATCTGAAATCATACGAGGCAATTTATTGAGGAGAAACAAACAAAAAGCCAACAAATAGTGATGGTCTACATTGCATACAAACAAACTGAGTCAGAGAGAACGACTTCTCTGTCTAACGGAAATGAAATCCAAAACAACCGCCTGACAAAACTTTATTAATACGTAACCAAATGTAACCTTCTTTAGCACTATACACAGAGAGAGAGAGAGAGAGAGAGAGAGAGAGAGAGAGAGAGAGAGAGAGAGAGAGAGAGAGAGAGAGAGAGAGAGAGAGAGAGAGAGAGAGAGCAATGGTTACCAAGTAACACGGTAGGAGGAAGAAAATTCAGCAATGGCTAGGTCGGAAATTGTAACAATTATTGTCATCTGCATGGTTTTCGTAGCAAGTGAGTGAAACTTGAAAGCTTGTCTCTGTACCTTACGCTGTCTTTCTTCTTTCCTTACTAGTCTATGCCTTCGTCTTGTTTTCTGATGTTTCTTTCCTTTTCTTTTTTTTGTTTATTTTTGCTGTAGTTTTCTTCTTAATTTGGTTATAGATAACACCTTGAATCCGAACTTTTGTTGATAGGTATAGGTATGGAGAAAGTGAAAGGTACACCTTCACCTCATATCATGTGCTGCGAAGATACCACCATTGAACGATGCGACCCCAATGAGGCAGCAGACAATGACAAATGCAGACGAGTCTGCATTACCTACGGTGGATGTTCTGGTGGACACTGTAAATCCTCCGAGACAAATGATATTTGCCGCTGCAACTGTCGAAGATGACTCTCACCAAAGAAGAAGGCTTGCACCTTTTATTTATACTCCGCCAATAAAGAGAGAGAGAGAGAGAGAGAGAGAGAGAGAGAGAGAGAGAGAGAGAGAGAGCAAATGCCTTACAAATAAATAATGACAACTATGCCAACTGTGGGTATTCTCCACGTAACGGTACTTGCATATGCCTGTTAATTATCTTTTTATTAATATAACCGGCCCCTATTTTTTCATAAATTAGCTCCTTACTAATGTTTTGAATGGCTATAATTTTATGTGCCTCCAGTCTTGTGAAGCTCATAATGTTGCTCTTGAGTTAAATGGGATATGGTCTAAAATTCTCATCCATTGGATAATCGAACTTAGCCATTGTTTTCTTAAGTTGTAAAATAAATGGTTGAAAATTTCATTGTTCATTTTGTAATTGAAAACAGCAATAGCTAGGATCATCCAATAGATGAGAATTTTGAACTATAGCACATATAAATCAAGGACAACATTTTGAATAACTTGAATCTTTACAAAAATGCCCATGTTGAGTTGTAGTCATAAAAATTATTAGTAAGGGGCAAATTTATAATAAACAAAGGCCGTTTATATGGCTTCCCTTTGCATAATTGAGACTAAAGGTGTAGTTATCTCTAGTCCCTAATTGTAATATATCAGCCATTAATTATGTAACCTTTTAATAAACACAAAAAATGGCTTTTCACTAATACTTGTAACAGCTAATCCATGAATGTCTTGCAACTTATGAAAGTGGGTCGTGCCTGTCATAGCCTGACTGAAAGATATATATATACTCTTTCCAAACATATCTTTGGGACACCCCTCCCTCAACATGCAAACTCCCTTACATTACATCCTCTAAAAGAATGTAAATTAGTACTTCAGCTTATTCACTAGGCTATATTGGCTTTTGGGCAATGATGATTCTTTTTCCTGTCCATTATCTGATTGGATGGACGGCTAGAGGGAAAAAACCAAGCTACAAGAGGCAACTTTTCTTTTCTACTGCAACATATTTATATATATTACTATGCAAAAGAAAAATGAAAAATGAAAAATTCCATTTCTTGTTGTCTTTGCAAGCTGCTTTTTTATTCTTGGAAGACATGAGGAGGGCAGCAACAACTACCTAGGAAGCCAAGAACCAATGAGAACTAAACAAAAAATATGTATGCTATGTTTCTCCAATTGGAATCAATGGTCCAATTACAATTAGATGCCAAAACATATTTAGCCTAGTTCTAGTTAGGTGCCAAAATAATTGAAGAAGTTCCAAGAACCAAAGAAAAGTTAAATGAGACTGAATGCCTTCTAGTTTCATATTATAACTTTAGTTTAAGTCAGGGGAACTAGTCTATGTGACTACGATTTTATAGGACTAAAATATCTTTATAACTCTTTATTGAACTTAAGTTATTTGACAGCAAATGAGTCTTTCCGTATTAAAGTATTTTATATGTATTTCTCCTCATGTGACTTCGCACAGTTTTGATGTTATAAATAAGATGCCGTTTATGATCTTTATGTAAATAATACCAAAACCTCTTCACTTTATATGCACATGCATGTGCACATGTGGGCCAAGAGAGAGAGAGAGAGTAGAGTAGGGCTTTTCTTCTTCTTTTTCTTTTCCTTTTTTAAACACCATTAGTAGCTATATTATAAAAGAGAATATTAGAAAGGTCACTTTCTATTTTCTAAAAATGCATTAATGGCCAGCATAAAGGGAAAAAGAAAATGAATAAATGTTGTTGATGAAAGATGAGACTATTGTATAATTATAACCTAAACCATTGTAAGATATTTTTTGAATGGTTACACAAGTTAAAACTGCTCTTATAAGTTGGTCAATTTTTTTAACCAAGCTAGTTTCCTGGCTCACTTGTTTGTATTTTTCTATTGATCCAAGACATTCATGTTATTTGCTGGCCTTAATAAGATATTCTTGGTACCAAAACTCATTTATAATGGAAACATCAAAGGTTTCATTTACAGTCCTCTTGAGGTCATATAATAAATGGTGTAAACAAAAAAGCCCTCTTACCATCCATTTATGACCATTAAAGGCCCATAAATGAAGACTTTTGAGATATCTAAAGATGTGAATTCTTATACCTAAGACATCTAGTTGAAGCAGAATCATATGAACATCTTGAATTGATGAAAAAATACAAAAAAGTGGACTCAAACACATTTTTCTTGAATACATAAGTAGATAGGGAGAATTCTCCCCATGTTTCCTCTCTTTCTCTCTCTCCCCTCTTTGGCAAAATAAATAGCTTCCACTCTCCAGCATCTTCCCATCATTTCAATCTCTATGGTTCACCGGACCGGACTGCTGCATGCTAGGCCTTTTCTATAAGAAGCTTGAACCAGTGGGCAAGTACCCAAATGGATTATGTTTTGGAGTGAACTCAGTGAGAAAAAATTCCAAGTGAAGGACCAAAACCTAACTAAAATATAAACCGAGCCAACCTCAACAGGGAAAAAAAAATGTAGATGCAAGAACAAGAGCAAGTCCGAGTAACTCAGCTAGAAAACTAAGTATAAAACTCTTCCTAGATAGGAAATGAACCCAAAGACACACACTTAACCTCGCTAAAAGTACATTAGAGTCCATATGCCTGTCCAAACTCCAAACTGCTAATCTTTTGCCCCGAATCTTTGATAGTCCATGCGCCAAAATCTCCCTTCTCATGCTATTGCTTTGTGTGGGTTGCCGCAATCTTCAATGAATTGCCATTTCCAAAGAATTGTTTGTAACAGAATTGTATGGGTTGTGGCTTACCAATAATCAGGGCCCATTCCCCGAACCAAAAGGATTGTTTGTAACAGAAATAAGGCCAGTTATGGGCAGCTCCGTACTTGGTTGATCAATGAATCGTTGACATGAAAAACAGTTGCTTGACCCGTTGTAGGTTAGAATCTTGGTTAAGTGTCAAGTAGGCCAGATCTACTTCAGTGACAGAGCACTGCAATCTCATCATAACGTTTAAGGTAACCCAGCAGATCTCAAGAGGCAATAGCAACTCCAACCATGTTAGGATGAGGTTGGCTCGGTTTGTGCTTCTAATGTGGCAAAGGGGCTTATTACTTCTCAAACAAATCCTCTGTCCATATATAAACTCTGGTTCATCAAGAACATGTAAAAAAAGCACCAGAGATGACTTAAAACCAATAGCTCGGTAGAGTTATTGGTATCTATCAAATCTCTTCCTATCAATCACATCATAAGGCATTATTGAAAAAGAGGTGACGTTGCCCATTGTTGAGAAAGAGATGGCTTTTTCCAGATGAAATGAAACATTCAATTCATGAAATAGGAAAAAGATTTTCCATTCCTTTCCCAGGAAAAAGATTTCTCATTCCTTAGCCCCAAAAATAAGCGGCCATTAAAAAAGGATTAAGTGGAACAGAATTGACCAGAGTGATAGAGTCTGAAAACACTGCAACTTGTTCATTTGCTGACTCACTAGCATTTTTTTTAAAAATGTCTAAGGGAAGGAATCTGAGCTGTTAGGAAAACTTGAAAAAAGCATTGAATCATTTAGAATTGATAAACTCATCTTATACTGGGACTATGTTGGAAGAAGCAACCATGAGTTGTTCTTCTTTAGGTACATCTTGAAAATTCACTGGAGTTATTGATGCAACACTTTAGATTACCGGGAGCAATCTATTCCTTATCTTTCATTCAATGGACTCTCACAACCGGTCAGGTTGGATCAAAAGCATACAGTGCTCATATAGGCCGTAAAAGTAATAAAACAAAATGGAATATTACAAAGATGATTATCATCTCATTTCCTCAGCTCAGTAGATCAAACATGCAAGTTGGAACATAAACACATTCCGCATGACCTGAAGCTCTAAAGAAAATAAAGCAGCCTGTTTCCCACCTTATGACAACCTCGATAATCTCAGACTGCTAGGAGGCAACCCTTGTTCTAGTTCATGCTTGCTCTTACTTCTCTTCATTTTTGCCTTGAACCTTGACTTTGCCATGAGCGTCTGCACTGTATTAACAAAGTTGCCCACCGCCATTAAGACGAGTAGAGCCCCACAAACTATTACCTGTCATAGAACCGATTGTCAGTATATACGAAAACAAAACAAGGAGAAAATTGTGGAATAGAAGCACAAACTGTTGCCGTTTTATTTCTCACCTGCCACTCCGAAACAACACCAACAAAAGCAGTCTGAAGTAGGGACAGTCCGATAAATGCTTCAAAACCCTGAAAAAAGTTCAAATACCAACAAAAGAAAACAGGAGGTAATACATGTTCAACTGATAACTTAAAGAATATTTTGCTACGATGTTAAATTCCGGCTTGCTAACACAGTCTTTACACTGCTTCATGGCATTGACGATAAGACAAACTCTTAACAAAGGAAATGCTACTGTGGTAGCTTTAAACATATTTTGCTATGACACTACTTTACGGCTTGTTACCAGATTCTTTGATTGAAACTGCTTCAAACCGTTGATTGGATTAAAAATACTCCTACTTTGATTTGGGGTTAGAGCTTAGAAACCCAGTTTGCCCACCAAAAAAGCTTATTCCTAACTAGGACACTGATGAACCGGGAAGCTAGAAAGAGAACTCCTGTTTCCAAATATCTCAGATATCTTAAATGCATATATCACAACTACTTACCGGAGACATTTGTTAACTAATTCTGTCTTTCAGCACGATCAATTCAAAGGAGTTTTCAAGAAAGCCCTCGATAACTGCAATAAACTAAATATCTATCAAGGCTTCAGCAACCAGATGGCTTCCCATAATTTTAATGCCTTCATAGAAGGTTGGAGTTTTCTATGGAAATGGTTCAAAATTCAGACATCAAAAATCCGGATTTTAGAGTCAAGTCGAGGTTTTGGGGTTGGTGATCATCAAATATTGGCTCACTACTATTTCTTCTTTTTTGCTATGGAAGCTTGTCAACAATGTCTAAACAGCCTATGCTCCGAGTGTGAGCTGTAAAAATGTCAAAGTCATTAGGCAGAAAATTCAATCACCTGTAAAATGAAAAGGATGGGATATAATAGCCACAATTGACCTTCAACACCAGCAGTTTCTCCCCACACTACATCCATTCGCTTTGCCTGCAGGAAAGAAAGTGACCAGCAATGAGATTTAGAGAAAACTAACATCAAAACAAATTTAGTATGCAAACACTTGGGAAGATGAAACCTACACTCCCCCATTTAGATCATTTTAGTTTTCACTCCATGTAACGCCTTTCTTTGGAGGACGTTAAAGTTTTACAAAATCTACCAAGCACCAACAGAAAGGGAAAGGCTGAAAAGAGTAACTTTATCATGATAAAGTAGCAGATGTCATATGTTGGGCCAGGAAGAAATGAAACTTGATAATAAGCAGTGTTCAGAAAGAACTGGAGCTCAATTTATTGATGAAGTGGATGAATTACAGGGAACCTTACAATCAATCAAGCAAAACAAAGACTACTGGAACTAGTGGGAAGTAGGAACCTCAGTTCCTCCTCTGCACTTCCCACTCCCTTTTACTTTCTTCCTTTTCTTCCTCCTCCTGCCTCTCCCTGCCTTCTCCCTTTTATCTTCCCTATCTTCCTAAATCTGTAACAGATTGGATACCTATAACAGATTGGATACTAACTGCATATTTTCCTAACCAACTGATTATATTCTTGCCTAACTCTGTAACAGATTCAACAGATTAGATACTAACTGCTTTGTTTGTTTAGCATATCCTACTCAACTCTGTATATCCTAACTGATTGACTGCATCACTTATTTGTTACATCCTTGTTGCCTTCTATGCCCAATACTGTCCCTATCATCATATCTCAAAGTACTAGGATGTACCAGGCTGGATAGCAAGCAAAGAGCACTCCTGCTTGTTTCAAGCAAAGTGCAACTACCACACAAAATGTCGGCCCTCAATCCAATAGTTGATCATGCATATTACTCAAACTGACCCTGGATCCCAATGACTTGACACACATTTTACTTAAAAGTGATAATGTTATGGCTTCCTTAATGAGAGGGGACATGACACTAAATAAGGCAATTAACACCAGGACTTTGGAAAAAATATAATTTTGAATTAGGTGGTAGAGTCAAAAGGTCCACAGATAAAGAAAATTCAAAGTCGGTCTATTGATTTCAGCAAGAAGGAAATGGCACCTTTCCCAACGCAATACGAGTATAAAGTCTTTGTCGCTGATATCTGTTTTGTAGAAGCATTGCAACACCTTGCATTATAGCCCACTGCAGAAATAGCTGCACACCTCTCTGAAAAAATGGGAGAGGTTGGAATCAAATGGAAAATAGTATAATCAGCAAACAAAGGAAAACTAATAACCTGCTTGTGAGCACAGTCCGGTTCCCCCTTAGTCTCCCATGTGAGACTAACAAGTGCCATCAGCATAGCACAATAGTGATGGTATATCCACCTGAGGTAGCACATACAATTATTCTAAGAAAATAGATACATACAATTATTTTAAGAAAATAGATATCAAATGGAATAAAAGGGAGACAATGATGTGAAAAGAGGTTAGCTGAAACATTATCACATTATAATGTGGAGGAATGGGCACTTTAATTAATGACTAGAAAGCATAGAGATAAAATCAAATTTGCCTATCATTACCTTCCGTGATGTCAACAATATTACTCAGTCAATAACAGAAGATAATGATAAAAAAACTTGGAAGCATTGATCAGAAGCCTATTTCAATAAACCATGGCAAAGGAAAACCTCTTGAAGAAATATCTGCTAGAAAGGGAATCATACTCAAGAAAATACCATTCAAAGTTAACACCGGGGCAAGCAAGCCGGCACAATATAATAACATTTCAAGAAAGCCCAACCAGTCAAGGATAGTGTGGGAGGATTTTCAAACGAGAACCACTCACACTACAATGTTCATTCTATCTACTTTAGCAGAAGTTGAGATACTCGTATTTTTATGTGAATTTGGCAATGAGGAATGTGTGGAACCACATTTCTTATGTACTCATACTTCTACATATGCACATTGTGCGAGGCCTACACACTGAATGAAGTGATATATTCTTTTAATCATCTGAGAAACAGGGAGATACAAATTGTCAGCCATGTTTTTGTCTTAAAAAGATTTTCTATACATCAACTTCAAACTGAAACTATCATTTCACAACTTCAACATCATGTATTGCTTGTTTAATAAGTTCTTCTACCTTGATTCAATAGTGTAACTGGAATAACTTCAGACTAATAATGGGAAAGTTATTGCCACAGACACGGACATGGCACATATTGATGTTGCTCAAACACTTTGTAACATAGTAGCTTAAGATATAAATAATAATAATAAATCAGTGAATAAAATGGGGTAGAAAACAACATATGTAGAACAACCATTGAATAACTAATTCTACCATTAAAAGATGGAGTGAGTGTTAATAACAGGGAAAATTTAAGAAAAGAAAATCAATAAAACCTGCACTATCAACACCCACAAGCTCCTCATATCTTGCCAAAGACATGCATATCCAATGTATTAAAAAAGAAAGTAATCATCAACCTCAAATTGGAAACATGTTAAAGTTTCTGAATTCATCTTGATTTTGTATACCAAATCAAATTTTATTTCAAAAACAAAGTTCCTCTAAAGTTTCTTTTCACGTTCTCAACAAACTAAGACAAAATCTAACATGCATCAGAGGGCTTCAAAAAGAATTGCCACTATAGGCACATGTCACAAGAAATTGAATTCTCTTTTGTGACTGAGACAACATGCTTAGACTTGGACCCTGAATTTTACTTGCTAGAGAAAATAATGTCTTCTTAACCGCTTGTCTGTCCAACAGAAAAGCAATATACCTATGAAGAATCAAAGGAAAGTCCACATGATACAAGACTACTAAGGACAATATCTAATGACTCGAAGGACTTGCCCTAATTGGTAGTCCTAATTATTCTATCTAAACCCTCACTACGAATTTTTTTATAGTCCCAATTATCCTATCTACACCCTTACTAAGAATGTATCTCTATTCTAAAGTTATGATTCTCTGAACCTTCAAAAGCCTAGAGTATCCAAGCACCTAACAAGGATACTTGGTTAAAGGTGAGGGATACACCTCAGATACTTGCAACCATCCCCTATCTTACTTTGTTTAATTCCAAAAAGTTTAAATGATAACTAAAGATATGATTCTCTGAACCTTTAAAATCCTAGAGTGTCTAAGCACCTGACAAGGATACTCAGTTAATGGTAGGGGATACATCTAGGATACTTGCAACCCTCTCCTATCTTACTTTTGCTTAGTTCCAAAATTTTTAAATGATAAAAAGACCCAAAAACCACTCTTCAGCTACCACTTCGCTGCCAATATAAGGACAAAAGACTCCAACTTGCTTCTGTGAACCTTGTAACCTACTATGCAATATGGTGTTGTAGGTCAAAAGCCTCCTATGTATACGTGAAGAGAAGTAGGGAAGGAGAAGGGGAGGGAGAGAGAGGTACCAATTACGTCATTCAGACTTCAAAATAAAGATTTAGAGAGACAAATAGATAGATGGAGGGAGAGAGGGAGGGAGCAGCAAGAGACATACAGAGAGTTCATACTTACATTTCAATTATTTCAGTGATGTACAGGCAATGAAAAATTGTAAGGAGATTGGCACTAGCACTGCTCCAACAATTTAGTTAAATAAGTAACCACCACGTGGCAGTTTTTTCTGGAAACTTGTGTTCTCTCTTGAACTAGGAGAAACACAACTTCAAAGAGAAAACTGCCATGGGGTTCGACAGTCGCACTCTTAGAGAACAGACAACCAAGTCTTTGCAATTATGTCAATCAGACACTTCACAACAAGTGTTGTAGTAACACTAACGTGCAGTTAGCACACCAATTCCAGCAAAGGCTGCAAAGGTATCTCAGATTAACAAACTCGGAAAGTAGAACTCATAGGTTGATAACATATTCTAAAATTCAATTTTTATAGTTAATAATCAGGTTATAATGACAGGTCATTTCCACATAATGTTGTTTCACATATGAAGAACTAGAATAGGCAGATATCATAAACTTGAATGTAGCTTAGTTTATTATGGAAAGGGTAAAAGCAAGTAAGATATGCAAGCATGTTGTACAGGATACTGATGCAGATACAGACAAAATAGGAGCAGATAAGCCACAGGTTTTCTCTCAAAGCCTAGGGCACGCAAAATTGTTGCATATTACATATGATACGAAATAAGAATATAGCATCTAAAAAACTAAAACTTTAATTTACATAAGTTTACGTAAGTTCAATGGAACAATATCCAAGTTACCTCCCTTAGTTGAGGATTCAAACAATCATTAAGAAATGTATTCATTATAAACCATTGTAACTACTATGACAAGATTGACCAAAAGTGAAATCAGGTGACATGTAACATGGCAAAAGCCCTTGGAGAAAACTCGCACTAGGAACATCTCTTTGTGTAGATTGGGGTGGCATTGTCATGTATTAAAGTCAATTCTGAAATCTCTGCAGATACCACTAGTCACATATAGAACTGTGTGGACCTCATTTCTGGCCAAAAGTTTACGGCAGCTAAATCCTGTTACAAATTCGGTTTATACATTCTCTTTGACTAATTCTTTGGTATGACACCATTCCCTGATTTTGAGTTCATTAATTACACTCAGTTCCTCAAAAATGACGTGTCACTGGGTTCACCACTAATATTTATGATGTTCTGGTTTATCATCTAAGAATTTCGCTAAGTTCTCCACTATTATTTATAATGTTCTGGTTTATCACCTAAGGATTTTCTAAATTTATAGTTTTTTTGACAGATACTTCTTATTAGTCCCTCTAGTAGTTTTAAAATGGGGGAAAAAAAGAAAAGCAGCACAAAAGGTTGATTAGGTTTGCCAAGTAAAAACCACTTGTCCAGTATATTATATGTGCAGACATATACCAATGAATAGAATGATTAAGTATATTTTGGAAAAGTTTGGTGGGTGCATACAAAACCAGGTTTATATAAGCTCTTTGTACAGAAAAGTGTAAGGGGTCAAATCATCAACCTATGGGGAATTGTAAACATCTAGTTTCAAAAATCTGTATAGAGATCAACAATATATGTTTTGATCATACGATAAATGCCCAACACATCTTACAAGGCAAAAAGTTCAATGAAATTCAAAAGCATAAAAGGTGCCAGTTCATGTACATGGGCATATATCACTTCCATTTAATATGTTTTCATGCAACACCAAACCTTCTGACATTACATCTTAGTTAATTCCTCAAGTAAACAGATGAAGCACAGAACCTTCATTAGGTTTGCAAGGAAATAACCACATAATCCACTATATTACATGTGCTGCACATAAATACCAAAGAAAGGTAGGTAGAATAAATGTTGACAAGAAACTGAAGATGTCATAACTGAAGATGTCATAAGAGGGAAGATCTGTGCAAGTTGTTCCTAGAGAATGGCTAGGGATCAAATTATGAATCTACAGGTAATGGTAACAAATAGTTTCAAAACTATGCATGGGACGCTACAATATCCACATTGACCCACAAGAATGCACAAAAAATCATAGGTAACTGAGGCGCAATCTTCCTACAAATTCAGAGGCATAAAAGATTGCAGTTAATTACCACGGGCGAATATCACTTCCATTTACTCTCAAAATGTTCTCGCGCAAAGCCAAGCTAGTGTAGAGAAATAACAACCAGGCCTGAAAATGATGCAATAGTTGCAATTTCCATAAGAAACTTTCTATTAGATTGCTGATTCCTCAATTGCAACTGAACAGCTACTTGGACACAATAGGTTACCTGGTACAGCTGAACTGGCAACACCGGAAAACAACCGTTCCAGATCCAGGATCTTAATACTAGTAGGGTGGATGGGAAGAGGAGGAACAGAAAGGCCGTCCTGTCCTGCCAGTAAGAAATAGCACAGGTAGTAAGATATAGAACCATAAATTCAAAATGCACTACTGAAATAATGGTGTCATGAGCACAGAACCAGTATGTTCCTCTTACGTACCCATTGGAAACATGATTAAATCACAGCCATGTTAAAATTAGAAGTATTTCACTATAATAGAGGAAAGGAACTCAGAGATTAACTTCTAATAGCAGTTTCACAATCCTGCTTTCAGATTACAGATTGTCTAGAATCTGAAGTTAGATTGTCAAATACCAGTTAACACATATTAGCCAATACCCTGAATTGGTTACTTTAGTTCTGATATGGCATCACCCCAATACAGACCAATGAAAATGCAATGGCATGCCTCTAAGCTTTATTCCCCAAATTTAGAATCTTTTAATTACCAAGTTAGTCGTCACAATCTAAGAGAGTTCTGTTGCATGATCTGTATCCTCTTCCTTATGATAATTTTTGGTTGTAATAATTATTTCTACTAGTCTCCACTGTCAGGATTTTCTGCATTTTTGTACTTTTTTGCAATTTTCTTTTTTCCTAAGAATAAGTCAAAATGATTCAGTTTCAGCTAAAATCAATTTTTTTGACAGGACAGCAATACTGACCTACACAAAATAGCAACTTTGATGCAGACTTATGAAGTGACTCCCCTGAAGATCTTTGTACCAGTGGATAAACAGTGATAAGTCAGGGTGATTCCCTCTGTTGCCAATAATAAGAAGTGTCCCTGTTATGACTAGATGTAAAAAATACCTTCTTCCATGGTAATGTTCATGGAGAGGCACATATAAGAATACCTCTCACTTACAACTCTGCAGGAGAACACACTGCTCAGCAGATTGGAGAAGAACAGATATGAACTTGAGCAGTATAATAGGCATTGTTAGAAATTTGGCACACCATTACGCAATTTAGGTCCCATAGGCATTGTGTAGTATAGACACTTGTGGTCTGCCCCTTCCCCGGACCCTGCATAGGCGAGAGCTTTGTGCAC
This sequence comes from Warburgia ugandensis, assembly GCA_035236585.1. NCBI lineage: Eukaryota > Viridiplantae > Streptophyta > Magnoliopsida > Canellales > Canellaceae > Warburgia > Warburgia ugandensis. Next base: position 36,519,194 of record CP141139.1, read on the forward strand.
CGGGGTGCCCTTTTTAGGCATTGTGCACGACAAGAGGGATATAGAGTTTAGAGCAGATGTTGATGACATCATCTTGACAGTGATAATACTAAGGTAATTGATAATCTAGACAAACATTTGAGGACGGACTTTGATATCAAACCTCATTTAGCCAAGTTAGTTAATCTCATCTTTAGAAGGGGAGCCTTGGCGCAACGGCAAAAGTTGTCATCATGTGACCTTGAGGTCACGAGTTCAAGGCGTGGAATCAGCCTCTAGCAAAATGCAAGGTAAGGCTGCCTACTATACGCCCTTGTGGTCCACCCCTTCCCCGGACCCCACATAGGGGGGAGCTTCGTGACTGGGGCTGCCCCTTTTAGTTAATCTCATCTTGCAACCAAGAGTTTGGCAAGTCCAGTCACAATTCACAATGAAAAGAAAGGGATAAATAGATATCGAAACTCAGTTTGTTAAGGGACTTCAACATACCACTGCAGTTAGAGGGCTGAAGTTAGTAGTTCTAGTACACAGATCTTATTGCTTCTAATCCTATCTTCCAAAAGAAAACAGTGCACATCAAAGCCAAATGTATTTTGTTCTTTAGAAGGTAGAAGCAAAAGGAATCTTTCATTTTTCCCTTCATTCCATATATTTGCACACTCGTCTTAGTTGTCAACTCTGTTTCTGTCACTGTTCTGTTTGGCGTTCCGCCTATTGTGGTGTTCCATTACGGAATCTTTAGAGTTTCAGTATAAAATAATTAATAAACACATAACCCTAAAAGACAAAAATCTCCTTCTAAACCTCTCCTCTCTCAAATCACAACAACTATGGAGGCAATTCTTCCTCCTACAACCTAATGATGAATAGTCCAAGCTTTGATGGGGAGAAAATTCGAAATAACCTGAACTAGGCTGTTTTCAAGCTCTTGCAGTAAGGTTTCAAAAGCATGTTAGTTTTTTTATAGATCCATACCTACATTGGTTTTGGCAAGTCTCTTTTCTTTTTTAGAGTTGGGTGAGCTGACTTGAAAACAGAAGCTCCCTCCCCCATACATCCTTATCAGTGTATGAACAGCTATCACTTGAGCACAGGTTTAGGTTCAGCCTCAATGAAAAAGTGGAGCAGTTAACACCGCATCTTCATAGACCAAGAACTGCAAGATAACCCCTTCTGTTCTGGGGTGATAGAGGGATCAAACCATTGGAGCTATTTCTTTCATGTTTTACCTAGAGATGTCTAGTAAGCAAAAGTCAATAGGATTTCCCTAATCCTCCCTTCCTAAGGGAAGAAGATGAGATTCTTTTTCCTCTCAGCAAGGACTTCATATAAATAACTCACTTCTTGGTCTTTGACCCCCCTTAGTCACTACAAACACCCCCCTATCATGCCAAATCCCATTGATTGAATCACAATTCCGAGAAATCAGACATGTAAGTCGTACAAGTAAAGAGATCTATTTAAAAAAAAGGCATCCCAGTGCACAAAGCTCCCGTGTATGCAGGGTCTGAGGAAGGGGCAGACCACATGGGTCAATAGTACGCAGCCTTACCTTGAATTTTGCAAGGGGCTGTTTCCACGCCTTAAACCCGTAACCTCAAGGTCACATAACAACAAGTCTACCGTTACGCCGAGGCTCCCCTTCTAAAGAGATCTATTTATTAATAAAAAAGAAAAAGAAAAGAAAAAGGTGATTGGATTGATGAGAAAATAGAATTCTGGGTTGCAAACACTGATTCCATTGATGATGAAGAAAGCAAATTATTGGTTCAGTTCTCCACCTTAATGACAGAAAAAAGAATAGATCAAATTCTGTTTTGTCAGACTCATAGTGATCATTTATCAAAGAATGAATCTGGCTGTCAATTGATTCAACAACACGGAATCAATTTACTTACCATGCTCAGTTGACATTCATAAAAAACATGAGGAATGCAATTTGCATGCAAATGCTAAAGGAAGCCACCATTAGACTCAGAAATTCAAACATACCTTGAAAATAAAAAAACAACAGAATAGACATACCCTGTAACTGTTGTATTCCTCTTTTACTTTCAACTGAACGTCTTTCCTTGTTGCACGTACATTCACAGGACCCAGGAACATTCTCAAGAAACTACCTGTATGTCTTTCAATATTAGACATTCAGCTAATCAAAATCACAACCACAAACCAGAAATAGAACAACCGATAGCAAGAATTTCTTTAGAACAATAACACCAGAAATACGACCAGTGATTCGTAAAGGTAAGAGAAGAAATTTGCCAACGCACCCTGAGCTTTGCTGGGAAGAAGCAAAGACACATCTCCATCACTGACAATACATCTCGCTCTGTATAGTTCTTCCTCAACCTAACCGTCACGAATAAAAAAAACATTCAAATTCAAATTTAGATATCGATATCTCACAGCAAATACAAGACACAGATCAGCAGCTACGAATAAACCCTAGAAAATACAGATCTCCAAAATTGTGAGAAAAAAAGAAGTACCTTTTCAGCTTCTTTTCGACCAAGAATCCCTCTCTTTACGGACGCATCAATCGAAGAGCGGAGTTTCTTCATGTTGGATTCAAGAGCAAGCGCCCGTTGACACAGGGCTTGTTCTTCACTCCATGTTTTGGAAATCAGAGAGGAAGCTGAATCCTGCAACTCCTTGGCGAGCTCGACGATCCGTGAAGCTTCTTCCATGTAATTTGTTGCAGGATTATGAGAGTTCTCTCCGGCCGAATCCCCCATTTTCCGGCAGGAATCGAACCGGTTCTAGATCGGAATACGGAAATGGAGATGATTTTCTATTTGTTGGGAATCTGGAGTGCTTAATCGAGACGCTTGGTGTTCAGTTTTGGGTTTTTCCTTTCCCTTTCCGGTTTTCGCCGTCTTCTTCTTCCTTTATCTATCCAACGATCGAGTTGGAAGCTGAAATGGGGCTCTCAAGTTTTTCCGATTTCGCTTTCTTTCGTTTCGGGTAATATTTTCATGTATTTAATTATTTTACTATTATTTATAATTTTATATTGTTCTGTACTCAAGTACCCCGGCATTTGGCAAGCCTACTCCCGTTCATCCCTTGCCCAGTCTCCACGCTAGAAAACATGGCACCTCTCTCTCTCTCTATAAATGAGTCCCACCTTGGGGCTGATCCGAACAGTTCATCTCGTCACACAATCTTAGATAAAGCACGTTGAGTTTGATATTCATCATTTTTCAACAGGAAAAAGTAAAAAAGCTAAGATTACCACAAGGATGAGATCTGCAGGATGGGATATAATATGGACGGTCAAGATGGCCAAAATGTGAGCCCTAGGTGTTGCCATGCATGCCACATGTACTCTCTCTTTCTCTTTCTGTGGCTGCTTTTGCTTTGGTTATTTGTTCTGGTGATCGATGTAGATAGTAAAAGACGATCTTCAGATCCTGACCATTCAATCCAGTATTGGCCCCACAGAAGGAGCTTCTCGATTCCACCGTCAAACAAGTTGACTCACAAAAACAGCAAATTCTTAGCGACAATGTCACCGCGTGGGACCCAGTGATGTGATGTTCATGTCATGACATATTCAGTAAACAATTATCCCAATTTAGCATTTTCTTTCGCAATTGGGCAATTCCTAATAAATAGCTTGATTTTTTTAATTTTTTTTTGTGCTTTGCCATTTTTGTCGTATAAAGCCCATCTAAGGTACTTGACAGACTTACACGTTGATCTATCTCTTTCTCTCTGTAGATGATATGATGTAAGTAACCTGTAAGTCTCTCCATCCAGCCTGCTACTTGGAATAGGATCCCTACTCAATGTCAGCCGTCGGATGAAGTCAGTCAAATTGATAGTCAAATTAGAAACGGGCAACCGTCCAAATTGATCTAGAACAAGCTCCAGTCCAATTGTCTGCTGGAGCCCAACATAGCTTCTAAAACGGTTCGGTGTTCCCGCAGCTTCCAGTGCTCAGGTCACTATTGTGTGGAACCCACTTTATCCCGACAATCTCATTAAGTTGGCGTTCGCCCTGATCTTGCATCTTAACATCACATTAACCACGCAAAAACGTCAACAATATCAACAGCTTTATAAGGTACCGATTTTTTTATTAGACCGGAACGAATTTTTTGAAATAATTTAAGCAAAATTTTTTTGACAATAAATTCTAAAAAGGTAAAGTAAAAATTAATATGATAAATAATGAAAATAAATGAAAACAAATTATTTTTTTTAAAGATTTCTTCTTCTCCTATTTCTTTTTCTTTTTTTTTATTTATTATAATGGGATAATAAAATCTTTGGGCTTTTCGGAACAAAACCTTATTATGAGTTGGAGTTACAATTAGAGTTTTGATTCAATTGAATTGAAGACAGAATGGTCGAGCTGAATACGGCTTTCATTTAAACCCTTACCACATAGCAGGTACATAATGATGTTAACATAGAAAATTGATGTGCTAACAAACAGTTCAAAGACTTATGTGCTTAACATGAGGGATCGAAATAGACTGAGAGAGAAGATGGCATTGATTGTCCTAGACCCCTTCTTTTTTCTTTTATGAACTATCATCATATTTTCTATATTTAAATTAGATAATTCATTAGAAATCAATGTATTTGGATGATCTAACCACTTATATTAGGTTTTTAAAAAAATTAAAGAAAATGAATGGCCTTGACATCTCATTAAACGGGCATGAAACTTAGATCTCTATGCCTAAATCATTGATAAATGGCTTAAATTTACGCACAAAAATTTCACCTGCAAACCGCGACTGAATTTGCCTTCTCGCTAAAACTGATCCGTGCGGGAAACGATGGTTGGTGATTGCGCCTAATAGCCCAAATCAAGCCGATAAGGTGGGACCCGTTTGTATTGACAGTTGTGGCAGTCTTAGAACTCAAGCTTTTGCTCGGGTTGTCCTGCAAATCTACCTACCATTTCTATGAAATTTCAGCCGTAAAGCTCGGCTTACGTTACATAGAAAGAAATTGAATGGGTTGCGGTCTGCATCCACAAAGGAAGGCCGACCGGCCCACAAAACATTGAAATGACCTGGTTTTGTTGTTGCCGAGCGAAAATTTAGTGGTCCATGAACCGGCTGGAGCTTTGGAGTTTGAACCGGCGGTTCAGTCATCGTCTCGTTGTCCTCAAATTAACCACTGCAGGGTACATTTTCCTGTGGAGCTGGATCCACGGACAGCGCGTCTTAAATGCTATCACGTGGATGAAGATCTGCACCGTTCGATTAAATGGATCAGATCATGAATTGCCAATCTGAGATTGATATACGATCCACAGCAAAAACAGAGGAAAATAGCCAACAGTTTACCTTTATAGTGTCGCCAAAAGAGTAAATGCTTAAAAAGAAAAATTTTGGTGCAAATGTTGAGTTGTTGCTTTGTAACTTTGAAATTATAAATTCAATACATGAAAATATGAACTTATTATTGTAAAGTCCAAGATAAAACTGCGTACTATATATTCTCTGTAGTTCACCTTTCCCCGAACCTTATATATGATGGAATTTTGTACGCAAAGCTGTCCTTCTTTTAGGAGTGGATGCTTAAGAGTGTCTGGAGGAGTGAATGCTTCCCTTTTGATTTGCAGCAATAAATTTGTAAATCTAAACCATTCGTCATGTTCTGAATGCTTTGATAAGCTAGAGATAGTCATTTGCTTTGTTATTATTTCAAATAATAATGATAATAAAATAACAGCAAGAGGAAACACGTATCATCCACGCCACCACAAATGTGAGAATAAAAACAAGTCTCACTTGTCCAGGGAGTGGAATTTTGGACTGACATTTAAAGAAGTGTGGAAGTTGTATGTTTTTAAGTACAACATTTTATATGACCTTGATGTAATAGTAAAGTTGTCGTCGTGTGACCTTGATGTCCCAAGTTCAAGGCGTGAAAATAGTCTCTTGTAAAATGCAAGGTAAGGCTATATACTATAGACCCTTGTGGTTCACTCATTCTCCAAACCTTGCATAGGCAGGAGCTTTGTGCATCAGGCTTTTTAACCTATTTAAACGTGCAAAGTTGGATTAATCACACGAATGAGTTGGGGAAAAGATAGACATGGAGGTAGTTTGGAATTATTTTCAGAACAAGTGACATATTGTTCTCCTCGTGAGGAGCACTTAGCTTGTGGTTATACACTTTCTATTGTTCTTTTCCTGTGTGACTTATTGCACCCCAAGTGAAGTGAAGGGGGAAAGGGACATCTAGGTACTGGTTGATCATATTTGCAGTTTGTCAATGCTATTGGTGGAATTGAAGCTATGCGTTAGAGGTTGATTTGGAGACTACCATCTGTATAACCAATTAATATGACTATGTGATCACTCCTCCTAGAACATAGAGATAATCAAACTTGATGGTTACATCTGAAAGGATGGTTCCATTTATGGCAAGCTAACCGTACCTAATTAGAAGCTGATGCTGTTGCCCAATACCTAACCTACACTTCTTCTTGGTTGGTTGAACTTGTTTTAGATTCATAAGATATTATTTTGTGGTATTTTGTATTCTATTTTATATACCGTTTATGCATGTAAATATGAGCATACAAATAATCTCTTAAAGTACAATTTGTTTATCTTCCCAGTGATTCTAACTTTTCAGAGTCCCCCAAAGAGTACACACTGTCACGAGGCCCAATTTTACTGCATACCCAACAAACCCGTGACACAATTGCCATAGTCCCCAAAAGGGTTCTTGCAAATTGCAACCCCGTGACAACATGCTCTAGAAGAAAGAGAGGAAGGAGTTTATGTCCCTTTTTTCATGTTTGGTATATCCTCTTCTTCTTTCTTTTTTACATCTAGTCTATCCAGTAAGTTTGGAATGACTTAGATTAGCTAAGCATCAAATTTCGTACTTAGAGTGATGGGCAACCTTTGTCTATATGTTGCTCATGAGCCGCCAAATACCAGTGGAGCTAAAGGATCGGTCTTTCACTTGCTTGATCATTCGTGAGTTGAACTTGCTCTCTTGCCACGTCTTTCACTCATTCGCTTGAGTCGGACTCAATCACTCCTTTTATTTGAAGGATCGTTCGTTCTTCACTTTCTTGCTATTACCCGCAGGGAACGCAGCAACCAAGGTGAATATTATCATATAGAAACAAGCAAAGCGTAGCGATTCGTAAATGGTTTTATTCCATGTTTCTTTAGGTAAAAAATTATGACATCTTTTATTATTATTATTATTATTATTTTTTAATATGTCGCATTGTCTTAGAAAGGAAAGGCAAGGATCAAGGTGATCATGCAGCAAGCAAAGAGAACAAAATCAAACGCATATAGTAAAAGAAGTGGTTAGGATCATCTAAATGTATTAATCTCTCGTGATTATCTAATTTTGGTATTCTAACACAACGAAAGGTTTAGATCTAAAAAATATTTTATCACACATGAAAAAAGGGGCATGCAGTCCTTCCTCTCCTCTTGATCGTGTACTCTTGCTAAGTCTCTTTAACTTATGGCCTTATACTGTGGCGAGGTGTGTTTACCTTTTTTGTCTTGTGTCTTTGTCTGCATTTTTTGGATTTTTTGCTGTGAGTTAAATGTATTTGGCTTTGGTGGAAGCTCTGTCCAGCCTTCTTTGGACCATGCAGAGACATATGGCGTTGCTTTCTCAACCATTCAAATTGTTTTACCTGCGGGTCATAAAATGTCTACCACTAACCTTGATAGGAGGTGAGAAGGGGTGGACCACAAGGGTCTATAGTACATGGCCTTTTCTTGTATTATTGCAAGAGATTGTTTCCACACCTCTAACACATAATAGTGATGGGCCAGCATTGCTGGTAAAATGGGTGACACTTGTGATGTTGATTCATCCATCTTTGAGAAATCTTATATACATTGTGATTTTAAGCCATTACCATAAAAATAATATAGTAGCACCCCAACTAGTTATATTCTCCTTAGTTTATAAAATATTGGATGAAAATTTTATATATCAACCAAACAAATAGAATAGTTTGAAGAGTATATGCTGCACCCAGAGCTTTTTCCGAAAGATCCAAGCTGTTCATCAAATACATAGTATAGAAATCAAATAACCCACGTGAAATCATTGCATCTGAACTTCCTAGCCACTTTTCTTTTTTCTTTTCTTTTATTTTTCGCATCTTTGCAATTTTGCTCATAAATGAATTGTCTTGATTTCTAACCAAAAAAATGTATGCTAAACAAATTCAGTGGTAGTGAAATTTGATTTCTAACCTATCTAAGCCATTCTAAATACGATAATAGCTTAGATCTATCAAAATGTGAGCACCATGATCTAGGAATGGTCTAGATCTTCGGATTGGCCATGCAAGTATCTTGGTGTACTTGTCGATCTTTAGTTTACCAAGTCTTAAATTTTATGTTACATGTATAATAACTTCCACGTTGGGGTTTGAGTTTCCAAGTTTCTAAAACTCTAATGGTAAATATAATACCAAATCAAATTACAAAAAGCTGTCATAATTTAAAAACTAGAAGACTCCATTCTAGCTGAAAGTGAGGCTAATACATGCACGCAAGCACACACACACACAACTTATTTTAGAGGATCTAAGCCATGCATCTTGGTTGGAATGGCTTGGATATTTTGAATACCAAATTTCAGGATTATTGGATACGTACTCTATTTTGTGCACTTGAGATCATAGCCATTGGTTTTTTATTTTATCTCAAAGATAAAATATAACAAGCGTCTCATAATATTGGCAATTCAAACGAGTGCCCTAACTCTAAATGGATCAAACAAATCCAATCCATCACAAATTCATGTTAAATGGATTGGGCAATTATAAATAGATTGAAAAATTACAATCCAAATCCAATCCGCATCCAGATAATGAATTCATAGGTAATCTAAGATAATAAAATTAATATTTGATAAAAATAGAAAATTACTATTTAATTCTCCCGATGATTTTCATGTGTATTTTGCAAATAAGTTACCAAGATAAATCGTTCATGATAGAATTCAAGTCTCCAATTAGGCAAGTACACAATAATTTTGATACTAACACTTCAAAGCTCAAATTCTTTAATAGCATTAGACAACTCATGAAGGGGAGCCTTGGCGTAATGGTAAAAGTTGTTGTTGTGTGATTTTGAGGTCACAAGTTTAAGGCGTAGAAATAGCCTATTGTAAAATGCAAGGTAAGGTTGTGTACTTTAGGCCCTTGTGGTCGGCCCCTTCCTCGGACCCTGCATAGGCAGGAGCAACGTGCACCGTGGCTGCCCTTTAGACAACTCACCCACCAAATTAAATGGCTTAATTACGTTCCCACACCACCCTCTATCATGAAAACTCTAGAGCTCTTTATCTCTGAATGAGGAATCTTGGAACAATATTAACTAAATTCATAAATGCAAAGACCCTTCATTTTTTCTTTTACGGATTTAGCTTCTTCTTTTCTTTTTTTTTCCTTCTTAAATTGATATCCGCAGGTGTCCGTGGATATCCGTATGGATACGGATTTTAGTGCCGGATATAAGATGTAGAATCCAAATCCATCGATAAACGGGTACCTGCAAATTTGGATCTGCTTTGCGGGCAGTTATGGACAGTGAAAACACCATTTAAAGAACAAGTCTAGAATTAACAAGTGTAAAGTACATTTTTTGGATGTTAAAATCATCTAATTATTGTTATATTTGAGATATAACATATTAAAAATTCGGGAGAATAAAATAAATAGGTCTGATCAACGAAATAGGAACCCTAGAGAGAGAGAGAGGTTCATATTACATACGTTAAAAACAGGTAAGAGAGGTATAGTTCTTCAAAGGCTTCAAACTTTTGACTTTTTACTAGGAGGAATGCTACACTGAAGGTCTTATAAGGAACTTCCCTAGAAGCACATCTCATTTTTTAACGAAGACTGACCCACATTTAGATGATCATGACCAAACCCATTCATCTCATTGATCCAATCTTAGATATCTGGTTGTACAAACATTATTGAAAACCTAAATTATGCATCACAAGAAACAAACGGTTAGAAACTTTATATAAACAACAGTCTAAATTCAAGTCCAAAAATCACATTTCTTTACACCCTGGCATCATCCATTCATTGGGTTTTTTTTTTTACTAGCTAGATATCCAAAACCAGACTGATAAGATGAACGGGTCTGATCATATAAAATTATTTATCAAAAGAAATAAATGATTAAAAGTTTTATATAAATAACAGTCTAAATTTACCTCCAAAATGTGCATTTCATGCTGTATAATATATTCATTGTAATTTTTTATTTGTTAAATATTCAAGACTGGATCAATAAGATGAACGGTTCCAATCATCTAAAGGTGAGCATCTGCTCCGTATCTCCATTAATGGACGTCGTCTTCAATCCTATTCACTCATGGATGATTCTCTAAGACCAGTCCTTTCAAGTCCAACAGTTGTATCTACCAAGCAGAAAGGGACTACCTAGAAACAGCAACAAGACCATAAATCAACAGTGACAACTTCCCTTCCCATTTGTTACATCAGACTGTCTTTTCATAGCCTTTCATATGCATCATGGTAGGCGACCTGTTACTTATAATGGGGGCATTGATTCTAACTCATCCACCAAAATATTGAGACTCAAATATACTTATCAATGTAATTTTGTGGGCGAGTTAGCATCTTTCGCAGCGCAAAGGTAAAGGTTGTCTTCGTATGACTTTGAGGTCATGGGTTCAAGGCGGAAAAACAGCCTCTTGCAAATGCAAGGTAAGACTATGCACTTTAGGCCCTTGTAGTATGCCCCTTCCCTAAACCACTCGTCATGGGATGAGCATCTCCTTCAAAGAAAGATATTCCATTGTAATTTTTTCTTACCATACATATAAAATATGTAATGATACTGGGGCTCAATATATTTTAATTTTGGGCCAATCACTCCATTCTTTATGATGGCAAATTTACCTAATTATAACAAAATATGTGAAAAGGATAGTTGGGTATTTGTCTGGGCTTTAGATCCTTTAAAAAACATATAATCCACACAACTTCAGATGCAGTTGCATTACATGGTGGAAAGTTTAACTCCATTGTAAACTTAGGAACACAAGTTTGCCTTTTACTTGACCATGATATTGTATCCCCTCTAAATAGGAAGATGTATTCAGATGTTTATATCTTTTCAATTGAACCTCCAGCTAAATCAGCATTTATTTACCATCTTACTACATTAATGTCTCCTTGATATGTTAAATTATATGCTTTGTACCTTTCTTTATCTAAAAATCTGTTAAATGAGCTAGAATTGGGCCTTGTACACAGCATGGCATACAATAATCTTGTTACTAACTTGTGGAAAATATACAATAAATGTATAGAAAGATAATATATACACACACGTGTGTGTTTAATTTCAGCTATTTCATATAGGTGCAAATAGCAGGTGATATTTGATTGGCTGAAAAAAAGTAAAAAATAGAAAAAGCTAAAGAAAACGTTCGTTAGAAACTTTTTACTGGCTAATCAAATGTCACTTTTACTGGCTATATATATATAGCCAATGTAGTATAAATAGATTGAAGTGGTAATAAGTCTATCCTCTAGGGGTCATTTTATTTATACATTGTATGGATAAACAATTAGAAGGGGAGCCTTGGCGCAACGGTAAAAGTTGTCGTCATGTGACCTTGAGGTCACGGGTTCAAGGCGTGGAATCAGCCTCTTGTAAAAATACAAGGTAAGGCTGCCTACTTTAGGCCATTGTGGCCCGCCCCTTCCCCGGACCCCGCATAGGCGGGAGCTTCGTGCACCGGGGCTGCCCTTTTTTTATGGATAAACAATTAGGAAAATGCTTTGAGAAAGCTGAAAATAATGCTTTTGAAGATGCAGAAATGTTAGGCAGCATTTTGGGATGATCTAAACCATTCATCACGTTCAATGTACCTTTAGAATGACCAGACACCAAAATCTGTTAATGTTGGATGATTTTGGTTTATGCTGTTTTAGAGTTAAAAACATGACCAGTGGACCTTTTCGCTAACAAAACTAGTACCTAGAAGCATTGATGGGTATGAATTTATGTAGTACCCTTAGCAGGGTAGGCCCAACAAGATAAATGTGTCAAATCATCCAAAAATGGGACGTAGCTGGGATGGGTTTGTCCCCCTTAAAGAACTCAAACAATTAAAGCCACAAATGTGGTTTTAGGCTCTAGATAAGAAGCTGCATCATCGTGGTGTCTATCATGTAAATTTATGGATTTGCTACATCTGAGCCACCAAAGCTCATATTAGATAGCCATAGCCAAAAAATATTTACTATTGGATGATTTTAACCATTATTATTCTAAGTGCAACAAGGACATCATTTAGAATTTGTTTGGTAAATAAAATATTTTACTAAGTAAATAATACGATGCATCAGTCAAGGTCTTAAGATCGACATAAAAGGGCAGCCCTGGTATATGAAGCTCCCACATATGCAGGGTCTGGGGAAGGTGCAAACCACAAGGATCAATAGTATACAACCTTACCTTGCATTTTGCAAGAGGCTGTCCACGTCTTGACCTTGTGACCTCAAGATCCCATGATGGCAACTCCACCATTGCACCGAGGTCCTAAGCTCCACATAAACACACAAAATATAAACCAAGCACAATAAAAACAACAAAACTAGACGCATCGTAAACTACAAATAGACACTCCACAAGCCCAGCAACAAATTAGTATTATGGACTCAGACCAAACCCAGTCTTTTGCTAAAATTTTATCCCATCATTTGTGTGTTTAACTCAAACAAGACTATAGATTCAAACTAGCTCAAGGGGCAGCCCTGGTGCATGAAGCTCCCGCCTATGCAGGGTCTGGGGAAGGGGTGGGCTCCAATGGCCTAAAGTAGGCAACCTTAGATTGTATTTTCGCAAAAGGCTGATTCCACGCCTTGAACCTGTGACCTCAAGGTCACATGAGGACAACTTTTACCGTTGCGCCAAGGCTCTCCTTCAAATTCAAACTAGCTTCTTTGCAAAAAACACAAAATTAAGATGGAAAAGGGTGGCCTCCATGGTTGAGGACCTTGAGGTTTGAAAACCTAATTTAAACTCGTAGCTCATTGTAGGCATTGATATGAACATGAGCCAACTCAGACAATTTAAGGACAACAAAGCAATGCTGCAAACAGCGATGTGTAATATCAACTACATCATCACTCAATAACTTTTGCATCTAATACATAGCAAATGATAGATTACCATCACTCAATTTATGGCCCTGTTTGCTCATTGGATCCAAAGGCTCCATTCCCAATTAGCCTCTAAAGTCCCTTTTTTGTTTGTAATTAGGCTCTATATTTTGAAGGGGAGCCTTGGCGCAACGGTAAAAGTTATCATTGTGTGACTTTGAGGTCCCAGTTCAAGGCTCGAAAACAGCCTCTTGTAAAAATACAAGGTAAGACTGTGTACTATATGTCATTGTGGTCCGCCCCTTCCCCGAATTCTACACAGGTGGGAGCTTCATGCACTGGGGCTGCCCTTTATTTCCAATTGTTTGCAAGTCGCCCTCCAACTTGATTAACTACTCTGCAAGTAGCCCCTTCAGATGAAAACTGTTAAATGGGCATTAAGTTGAAGGATATTTTGAAGACTTCAATTTACTAAAATACATGTTGGTTCCACTCAACAAGTAGCTACTTTAATCATGTCGCAGAATTTTTTCAATCCCTTACTTCAATTCAAAGATCTGAGAAAAATCACTTGGCATATTGATGTTAGGGACAAACCTTTCCACACAGGACTTTTTAGTCCTTATAAAAGCAAAACTGGTTTATCGAATGATTCCTTGAAAAGTTAAGGATTAGTAATCTTTTTTAGAACTAGCTTATTTAAAAAAAGCCTTGTTCTTTGAAAGATCTATCTCGTGTCTGTTACATCTGTTAATGGTAATAGGTAAATTTCTCATGCTGAAACTTAAATTGGCTCATCATTTGGACATTTTCAATAACAAGGAAGAATGCGCCAGCAAGATTCATTGCCATCTTTGAAACAAAGAAAGAGCGACCATGAAATCCCTGCTTTACCTCCACCATTCTTAGAACCTGTTAATCATTTTAAAAACCTTCCTGAATCTCTCGTCACTTCATCATCTCTCTACTACCCATTAGAGTACGAATAAACATCTTAGCACGGAGATGGAGATTTCTATAGACATCGATCGCTACCTTCCATCTTGACCCTTTCTCCTTGATAATGCAGAGATTTCTAATATCAAAGGCCATTAGAAAGGAAATCTTAGTATAATGGTAGAATTATTGTCGTGTGACTTTGAAGTCATAGGTTCAAGGCGTGAAAATAACCTCTTGCAAAATGCAAGATAAGTTTTCGTAACTTTCACCCTTGTGGTCCGTCCCTTTCCTGGACCCTGCACACACGGAAGCTCTGTGCCCAGAGGCTGCCCTGGGTGGATCGAACATCTAAAGGAAAAGGGGATAAGCAAACTCATTCTCTATTGCCTTCGTAGCTACAATGTCGATCTCTATAGCCGGCACTATCTTGGAACAACTCCAGGACTAGAATATCCATTCGGGATTTTCAAATGCAGGTCTCTGTGTCTTGGAACTAAACTCATGCCGTTTGGTGGATGCTTCTCCTTTGTTGGGCTCTGACAATCTTGACACTCTTCCACTTGATCATGTCATTTTAACAAGGATATTTCTTGTTGGGTTTGAATTCAATTGTGTGAGTTTGAAGAGACTATTGGGGGATGGCATTTGCTTCAATGGCCGTGAGTGAAGCTTGAATTTGAGGCAGAAATCCAACGGATCGCAACTCCAACGGATTTGCAGCTATGTAAGGGAGGAGGGGAGATCGAAATTCTCAAAATGTCTCAATTTAATGCCCATTTAACAGTTTCCGTCCAAAGGGGCTACTTGCAATCCATAGAAGGGCTGCTTGCAAACATGAAGAGGTTTAGGACATGCATATTGTTTGAGAATTTTGGAGCTAATCGGGAATCGAAGTGGGATCCAACAGATAATTCTTTTGAAGTAGCGGCTAGTGGCCGATCTTGACTTTGTCGATATGCTTGCAAGCTTTTGCTTCGTTTTTATTATAGCCAGACACAGAGCACGCCAAGCTACTGCAGCTAAAAAACAAGAAATCTGCACAAGTAGATGAAAGCTTCTTGTCTGATGCTCAGTACAAACCACTGCCCCCTTTTTAGAGCCACATGATGTCTGCCAAATATGTTATGGCCACCCCTAGTTTTCTTATAAGGCTCATAAGATTTTATATAGAAAGATTTAGTATGGTTCATGATAGAATAAATAATATGATCCTTGAACCCACACGTATGCTTGTGAGAAGATATTCTGATTTCCCACTTGCAGTTCTTTATCTTTGTTAAAGCTGTTTCATCTGTCTTTAGCTGAACAGTCATTTTCAGAAGAAAAGGCTAGCAAAGAGGGTGGAAATCTTAAGAATGGGTGGGAATGTCGTTTTTTATTTTCTTAATGTTTAAGAGTGCCTGAAAACTGGTATTTTATAGTCATACTCCTAGATTCACTGAGGAGAGTGCATATCATATTATAACAACAGATTAAGATTTTATTCATATAATCAGGCTTGTCAGCATTGCTGCTGAACTTTCACTTGAGAATCTCTCTCTCTCTCTCTCTAGCCCCAGGTACAGACGAGAATACGAGAATTCCATTTTCTTGTTTGACATTTAAAGCAATACTCCAAACGAAGGCATTTAAAGCAAAACTCCAAATAAACATATTGGTTAGAAACATAGTAGAACACCAAAACTAGAATAGGAGCACAGCACATCTCATCGACCCCAGGGACTGCACTGAGGAAGCTAGTAACTTCCTACCTACCACCAGTAAATCGACCATACAGCTGAGACCATCATGCATTACACAAAATTTCCTAGTCCCACATTAAAGGGTCTGAAAGAAAAGATGGAAAAGAAATGTGAGAGGAAAATTTTCAGTTTCTAACACTGCAAAAGGATAATCATGAAACCTTTTGGTACCAGGAAAAAATTATGTCCACGCAAATTTGGGTAGACATATAGGCACGCTGCTTACTATTGTTGGGTTGCTTCGCCAGTCCAGTAAGATTTCACAGCAACAAGGATTTTCTCAGGGTTAAAAGGTCCCTCTTCATGATCCATTATCTGACTGGTCCATTTCATTCCATCTGTTATGCTCTTAATCTTCACAAGAACATCAACTACATCTCTGAATATCACAGTCCCTTCAGGTCTCAAAATCCTATCCATCTCCAATAAAATGTAAGTAATGTCACACCTGCACGTTAAAAGAAAAGGACCCATAAAAAATCTGACTCTAAACAGATTAATCCCCATAAATTTGGTAAATTTCTTCACTTTTACCTGTCCTGATATATGCTGAACACACCTCCAGCATGAATGAGGTCATAAGTTCTTGGATATGTTGAGAAGGCCTCGCACCAGTCCTGGTATGTGCCTATGAGTCCTCTCTCATAGATCACTCCCAGAGTGTCATGGTTTGAATTGGCTGGTACCACATTCATCACCCAAACTGGGTATTTTAGTACTGCCGCTGCAAATCCTCCTAGGTAGGCATTCATGTCCATAATGTTCCGAAATCGTCCTTGAGCAAGAGGAGGGATAATCTTCTTATAGTGAGTCACCCGCTCTTTCCAAATTTCATTGTCCTTGCGGAACTTTTCATCAGTAATTCCTTGAATGGTTCCTCTGCTTATTCTGGGAGGAACATCAAATGCTCGTTCTGGCCATTTCTCCAATTCACCCCCTGCAACTTCACTTTCGCCACTTACTTCTGGCAGTGAAGTTATGCAAGTTTCCATTTTTGTGTACCTTTAGATATGGAACCAGATTGAAATCAGGAGACGTTTGCTGATGCAGACATGTGAATATAATATCTAGACAGTGGTTAACTGTAAAGACACAAATTTTAGAAAATATATTTTCAGTTGAGGCCTGTTTCATGGAGCTCTTTCTTTTTATGTTAATAGTAATATCATTGAAAGATCAAGAAAATCTTACAATCCATCCAAAAGCAGTAAAGATGAAATAATCGTCTCCACAAACATCAAACTAGAGGAAAAATAAAATGAAAGCAAAAAGAAACAACCCTTAAACTTAGGACTATTGTGTCTTCTTTTTGTACTTTCTTGAAAGGCCATTGTGTCAGAAAACTATATTTCAGTTTTCAAAAGTTCACTGAATTATCTTAACTTTATCAAGATTTAGGATAATTTGGATTGGAGCACTTTAGCCAAGTTGGTCTAGTGCATTGCTCACAACCAAAAAGTTGGGGTTCCTATACAGTCAACATTCAGGGAAAAAAAAAGGATTCGAGGCAATTCAGTCCTTGCAAGAAAGAGGACCTCGATGCAATGACTGACCTCATTCCAGTACTAGAAAACTTGGAGACACAAAAATAGAATGCATTTTGATCTCGAAAGTCTCAACCACAGTCAACTTGGACTCACGAACTCTCATTGCAAGCAAGTTTTCAAGTGTCAGCACTGTGGTTATCGTGTAGGGCTGGCATCCTACAAAACTAGAAAAATAAACATTGAAAGATATACATAGACAGTGAATACAGAGAGTGCGCTGCAGACTTAAGATGAGATGAATCGTAATTGATCAAAAACTAGGCCTATAACTTATTTAACTTGGTAATTTCCGGTTACCAATTGAGAGAGCAAGCATGCTATAAGTTACTTACCAGGCTGTATCTGGATTGCCATCTTTGCAGATATGGGGCGTCTTGTATAGCCTTTTACTTTTTACACATTCAATGTGGTTCATGGGTTTTCGCCAAATGGCAAGATCATCCTTTTCGATAACTTTTTTCCAGCAGAGGCGCCTAGCAATATCTTCAATAGCATCTTGTTCTTGCTTCAGATCCTCTTGGGTTCTCTCCCAACCCCTCCAGTATTTCTTCCAACGGATTGGAGGACCTGAGAGAATCCAGTAGCCTCCTGGCCTTAAAACTCTGTCTACTTCGATTAGATAGAGCCCATCTGTACGAAAAACAATGAAGGTTTAGTCCTAACACAAGTTACAAATCAGATAAAATGCTGAATTACAACATGAGAGCTAAATGGCTGATGATATATAGATGAATTTATCTAATTTGTTCCTCATAAATATAGATGATTTATTTTAAGAGGAGAAAATAAAAAAGATGACTTTTGAGAGAACTTCTTTCTAGTTTTAAAAATAGAAATAATGTTCTTCAAGTTTGGTCATGAAACATTTGCGAATAGTTTGGCTCAGGAAATGTTCAGAAAAAATTTCAAAACATTTGGGGAAGAACTCAAAAGAGTTCAGAAAAGAAAAATGTTCTTCTCACACCCAAACTTTTGGTGGCACTACAAACACTGCTTGATCAGAGTCGTTAGACACTGCCAGCTCCATTGAGAATTTGAAACGAGTCTTGATCCAGAACTGGTCTGCTAGTATTATATTACTACAGGTATCATTTCACTTCTCCATTCAGAAAAAATGTATTGTATATGTGTGTGTGCATGTTCATCTGTATGTGAGGCCATGTGTGTACTTGTTTTTCTAAGTGTCATGTTATGAGAAGCCGGAATATTGATTAGGATCTGAACAAAAATCTTGATTTGAGAAATCTGCCAAACTATTTCTAGACATATTGTCAATATTTGCATATTATGTATGAGAATTTAGTGGATAGTCATGAAATACATGTTTAACTTGGTAAAACAGAATTTTACTCTGAAAAATGCAAGATCTTTTAATTATATTGGACATGTTAAAGTTTAAATTGGATTACAAAATATTGGAACTTCTCCAAAATAAAAAATTCCTTGTAAAAAAGCCTTCAATAGGTGAAGCAAGCAATAATTGAGCAGCAGCTAATACCTTCTAAAATGCAAGCAGTGAGAATCTCAACATTTTTTCATAGGACCATTCTGTTTAATCTTGATAAGCACGAAATTGACTGAAAGATGGGTTATGGAAATCAGAACCAAATATCGACGTGATTAGAAATGAACACCTTACCAAAATCATGCCAAGGGATCAAGCAACGTGAACAGTGAGCCATATCAAAGGATCTTGCGGGGTAAGGCATTCGTTCAGAAGCCAATACACCAATCATGGCTGGAACGCCGCGCTCCAATGCAAACTGAACCTGAGCTTCATGTGTATCTCTTGGAGCAAATGACATTGTCAAGATGTTTCTCTTTAGCAAATAAGCACCCCAGCTTGCCACCTTCAGTACCCAACCAAAAGACAAGAAATTCTCAGAATCTTAAATTTAGACATCAATTTTATGCTACTGAAGATAGGAGCCTTTAGACATCAATATTAAACTACTGAAAGATGAGAACTTTCATGGCCCAACACTTGAAATCCAAATGTCAAAGTGAAAGAATAGTTAGTGTTATTACCCCACATCCTGTATCGATTGCGGTTCTGATCTTCCCATCGGTTAAAGAGATAAGCTTATTTATGTCATCAATATAGGCATCTGCACCTCGAGGAAACATGGTTCCTCCCCCTGGGAATCTGAACCGGTCACCCTCCACTTGAATCCAATTTTGAACCGCTTTCTCAATGCTAAGTTCCTTATGTGGGATATTGTCATACCAGGCATAGTCTCTACTTTGAGGCCATTTAAAAGGATTCTTGTATTTGGGAGGAGCAGGAATCAAGCACCGAAGAAGTGCTTCTTTGGAAGGACAATGGCGCTCTCTGTATATAAGCCTTTTTCTGGTATGTTTCCTTGCTCTTACTGGATCTTGACAAGGAGTATATTCACTGAAACGCATTTCGCAAACTGGAAATTTTTGCAAATCCAAATTGGTATCATTCAGTGTCACCGAATGATGGGTTGTAAAATCAAGACTGGCCGACAGTGATGATGCAGGTTGAACTGTTCGAGAACTAGTCTTTGTGGAATCAGCATTGCAGGCAGGTTTACTGTAAACCTCAGAGCGATTTGTCGTGGAGACAGTAGTATTTTGCCAAGCTCCAAAGATATAGAAGATAACGCAGAGGCCACTCACACCTAATACCCAAGTGAGACCCTTCTTTTTGGATTCGACATGGTGAAGCTTGGGAGATCCACCATTATACTCTTTCGCCATTATAACTGCAAAATTATGTAAAGATAGATTTTCAAAAAACAAGGTTTTAGGTCCCCTGTAGCAATCTGCACGCAGAAATGTGTGAGAGAAGAGAACATAGGAATTTTTGTGGTTGAACCCTGCCAAGAACAATGACAGAAACATAGTTCAAGGAAAGGCAGAGATTCTAGCATCCATGAACAAAGTTAAGATCCACTGATGCATTGTCAACTTCTAACAAGACGATTGACAGAAAAGAGACTGCAGTTCGTATAGATTAGAAATATAAAAAGCAATTCCAAACTAGAAAAAGATACAAAAGGATCTCAGGGTCAATAGAAGAGCATCAACAAATGATACACCTAACATAGTCAATTAAAACTGTATTAGAACTGGGCCACAAATCCACTAAACGGTCCAGGTAAAAGTTCACGATAATCTTTACAACTAGAAACAAAAAGAACCATCAAACCATGAAAACAAATATAGTTAAAGAAGATTCTTTTCACATCCATGGCATCGTGTAGTCACATGGAAAGCAGAGAAACAGAGGATGTCGGACAATTAAAGGTACCACTACAGAGTGCACTGACGAGGTCTAATCGTGTATACAGAGATTCAGTACAAGAAAGGTAAAGGGACAAGGAAGCAGAGGATAGGAAAGCCATCCAAACAGCTCATCAAGTATAACAGCATCAAAAACAGGAGAAATCGGCAGAACTCCATTAACAAGCAAAAAAGAAAATCAGAACTTGACGAAAAAAACACCAATCTCCATATCAGACATTCCAAACGTAATAGCACCATGAACTAGCAAAGAACCAACCAGACCCATCAACCAAAACTTCTCAAAACCCACAAAACCAACCATACAAACCACCTAAAAGTTGCAGATTAACCACTACAAATATCAAAAGTCAGTACCAAACTTACCCGAAACTTACAGTCAAGCCCCTCTCCCGCTCTCTACACACACGCACACACACACAGACTACCTCTTTAGCTTCTTCCTCTATCTCTAAGAAACCAGCAACCTTTCACAGAGAGAAAAAAACTCCATGACTGCTAGAAGAAAAGCAAAGCTTCTTCATTCATGGGACTTTTAGGTCTCCTCTTCTGGAGTGGATTTGGTCCAAAAGGAGAGGATGTTAGAGATGTACACAGGGCAAGTGTAGAGAGAGAATAGGCGAGTGACCAGGCTTGGAAACCTCCCTCATTGATGAATGGCTTTCTTTCCTTCTCCAATATTCGCACTGTTTCCTACTTCGTATGCCGAAGAAAAGGACACTAGTACACTGGACCGTCAATTCAGGTAGTCCCAAACGTTGGAAGAGTGGGACCCACTCCTATCTCTGGGTTTCGGAGCAGGATCCCACCATCCAAACCTAACGGAGCTGGGACCACCGTAATTAGTACGCCCGTCATCTACCAAGCGGAACTACGTATCAGCAGAACAAGGGGCAAAATGGGAATTAAATTCCTCTGCGTGAGGAAAGAAGGTTGCTGCCAATCCGGAGACTGTGTAAAAGGACCGTCTTTTATTGATGGATTTGCGTGCAATAATCGTAAAGCGTATTTTATTAGCTTGAAAAAAAAGCTCTTTTAGAAGGTGGTGCCTTTATTGCAAAATGACCAACAAGTCCCTGGAGTCCAGAATCTGGTATATTTCTGGTGAAGATGTTCCTTCCTTTGAATTTTGTCCAAGAAAGTTATGTTTGGGCTTCCACTATACATTTCCATGATTCTTACGTGCATATCTGGACGTGCATATCAGTTTTATTGTGGGTCCATAATTTGGTAACTGAGAGATCTTAACCACAATTATTCCACTCTAAAAAATGTACGACTCAGATGTTCAAAAGGTAAAAAGGGGTACACAAAGCTTCAACGTTATCAGTAATACACAATTTTACCTTGTATTTTTGTAAGGGACTATTTTTACTACTCTAATCTGTGCCGCAATAAATCTACGTTATGCCAAGGCTCTCCTTTTGTGAGATGCATGTACTTTTAGCCCATGCAGATTGGTCTACTCAAAAATTCCATTTCCACAGAGAGAGAGAGAGAGACGTGCAGGCCAAAGTAATGTGTCAGATCAAATCATAGCCGTATATCAAATCTTTCATTTGGTGGGTCAAGTATCAAATGCTCAAGAATAATTTAAGAATTGATTTAGTGGCTGCTTTTAGGAGGGGAGTTTGGCACAATTGTAAAAGTTGTCATCATCTAACCTTGAGGTTACAGGTTCAAAGCATGACTACAGCCTCTTGCAAAAATACAAAATAAAGCTGTGTATCTTCGTGTTCACGTACTCAACGGCAACCTAACTAAAGTGCCCTTTAGGTTAGTATTTTTGATGCACCAACTTTTCCATCTCCATACAGAAATATTTTCTATCACATAGAAAAATTTTATAGAAATTTTTTTTAACAAGAAATGAAACCGGTACTTGTAATTTTATAGCCTTTTTCTGGGAACGACAGCCTCCTTTTAACTACAAGACCATGAACAAAGGAGAAGGATTTACATTCTGAAGTAAATAATAATTAAAAGAAAGAAAGGGCAGTCCCGTGCACCAAGCTCCTGCCTATACGGGGTCTTGGTAAGGGACAGACTACAAGGGTCTAAAGTACATAGTCTTATCTTGCATTTTGTAAGGGGCTGTTTCCATGCCTTGAATCTATGACCTCAAGATCATAGGACGACAACTTTTACCATTGCGCCAAAGCTCCCCTTCAATAATGAAAATAATGAGCAGTGAGAAAATCCTATCACCTTTATAATCCTTGTGCCTGAAAAGCATCGTCCTTATTACAAAGATATATACAAAGTCTACTAAGGATTGGAAATGAGGAGATGAGTGCGAAGATGATGCAAGATAAGGAGACAAACTGATAGAGATGGAAACTTGACGTGACAGTAGAAGAGAAATTCATATATGGTTTGTTTAGAAGTAAAGAATTACAAAGAAAATCGCTCACACTTCTAATTCTAATTACTAGCTCAAAACCTGAGGTCAAGCGTATGTAAGAAAAATGTCAAGTTTTCTGCAGCCATCTGCACTAGACTTTGTTGGTGAATACATATGTGGTTTACAAAGTATATTTTATCACTTTAAAAGTTTTAAGTACTATAAACCGAAGTGCATTTTATACCACGTCATAGAATTTGTCATGGCAGTTCCCCTCTACCATAGTTACAGAAGTCTCTAACTAACTGAATTTTTTTTAAAATGTCTTATCTCCCAAGTTTTTCTGCGGAATTGAATGAAGATTTATCCAATTAAATACAAACAAATTTCAGTGAATTTCATATTTTTGAAAACGTTTTAAATATTTTCTTTGCCAATTTATTCCCAAATTCGAACTTTGTAGTTATGGTTTTTTTTCTTCTTTTGAAATGGTGGATACACACTCACTCACTCACTCATCCTTAAATGGTCTCGGAGCTTATGTCCTTTGTGATTGAGGCTCACTCTTGCACCACGGTGCCATGTTCACACACCCAACTTTTTAACTATGGTTTTCACTTTTCACTCATCTTTTTTCTTCTTTCCTGAAAATTTTAATCAACAAACTATATATGCTGAAAATTTTTAGTTGTCTCTCTCTCCACCACCAGTGAAAGCCCAAGTGGTGGTCACTTAACTGAACTTAATCTTGTAGTAGTTCAATGGTCAATAAGGTTAGAATCAAATAACCTTTCGGCTGTCTGGCAGTCTAATCTCCAACTTAAAAGATGATATTCAAACTAACAAGGGAAGTTCATGGATTTTTCTCAGAGCCCCAAGGAAAATGACAAAAGCAAGGGGCCACACCTCTTAATATTGATCCCAGGAAAGTCTTACCCGGCAATGGTTTCCAAAAGATCGGACTTTATTCCATGGCTTGACTGACTTTATTTTTGGAAGTTTATGTTATCGCTTTCTCCTTTGACTAGGAATTAGATTTAGTACTGTGCATGAGTGAGTGTGTGAGTGATTTGCTTTGTAATTTTTAACACGTAGAAAAAAATGTCACAAACTTGGAAAGATTATCCAATGGCAAGGCTGATTTGTGTTGTGTAGGATGTGAAGTATGGATCACCAAACTCTTGGTATCGGGGGTACATTTAGCCAGAGTTTAAAAACTCCAAACCTTGGCTCAACTTGAAAGTGAGACAAGTCGAGTTAACTTGATTCAGCTCATCGACGGTGACTCAAAAATACTCGAAATTTGAATAATGTCCGTTTTGATCAGTGACCACCACAAGCCATGTATAGAGATTAGATGGTCTAGAAGCTTCTCATATCAGTACCTAACAAATTATCAAACTTAAAACTATCAGTTCACTGATATACATGGTTGCGATTGTTCATCTTATAGACTGTCAGGAGGTCCCAATCGTACCATGAAGTTCATCACTCGTTCATCCTTTCTTGCAAAGTCCATAACAAGTCTTAATGGATCAAGGATCTAGGATCATGGGCTCATGGTGATTCAAACCAATCTGAAATGATTTATGGTGGACAGCAAGATCAAAGGAGCCAACCCACCCACATGGCACTTTTGGGTCAGAAAGTTAGCTGTCTACCATTTTTCCAACTTCAAGCAGATTTCTGAATCTTTAATCTATCAGCCAAGGCACAGGTTTACTAAGTTCCCCCCTTAGTTTGCAGCTGTTAGGAAGAGAAATTGCAGAGGACCATACTGTTTTTGTGCTCGGCTAGAGTGAGGATCCATGTTGAACACCGGAGCTACTGATTACTGCATCAGATGTGTCTGTGCTGATCTCGTTCTTGAGTTTATTTTGCTTTCTGTACTTGGCTGCAAGTTGGTGGGCTGCTGTCCTTGCGCCTTAAAGGGAAGCTCCAGTGCACGAAGCTCCTACATATGCGGGATCCAGAGAAGGGGTGAACCACGAAGGTTAATAGTACACAGTTTTACTTTGCATTTTGTAAAAGACAATTTCCATGCCTTGAACTCATGACTTCAAAGTCACACTACGACAACTCGACAAGGCTCCCCTTCTCTTGTCATCACGACCTGCTGCTGCTTGTAGTTGTGCTGTGATGATTCTGCATCACTTAGAGAAAGGAAGTCCTTAATTATTTGCACGGTTCAGCAGAGGTTTGTGATAGCTTTGCTCCTCTGCGTTTGGTATGGGTTCTATTGGCAGAAAGGTAAGCTGCTGCGTGCTGCTCAATTGATGCTGTTTGTCTGTACCTTTTTGTTCAAGCCTTTCGTATGCTATGGTCGTATTTGCTGGAGGGTCTCTGCTTCTCATAAACTATCTTTCCACTGTTTGAGTTAGTGGACTGTAGCCTCTTGGTGGGGCTATCCTGGAACCACTGCATCCTTTGGTCACTAGATCACCTCCATCTGGGGTGGTGAACGAAACCCACAATTCGAAGAAAGGAAAAGGGAAAAGAAAAAAGTGGACAGTATAACTTGGGGAGTTGTCACTTGTCAGAGAATAAGTTCTGCAGTCTTTTAGTCTGCAAAACTTGTAAGGGGCAATACCCCAACCCTAATTGACCTGTAGAATCGGATTAGGGCCAGGAAATTTGCTGTTAGGGTCGGGCTAAGTAAAAAATTGTTACCTTATTCATGTTAGGATAAGGCTAGGGTCAATCTGTAAAAAAAATTAGGTCCTCGAATATTTTTTATATATTAACTAAAATGATCTTTCACATTTCTCTAAAACTTTAAGTAAGGGAATTTTGATAATTAAATGACTAACTTAGTGTTTGTACAAAAATTGCTTAATAATTATTATCAATCAAATTTTCAAATGTTGTGGTCAATAAGGGGTTCACCTGACTTAACCCAATAGATTGGGGTCAGGGCAACAATATTTTGACCCAATAGTATTAGGGGTGGAAAACTTTGATTAGAAGTCAGTTAAGTTCAAGGCTAATGCTAATGCTAAAAACATTAGGTTCAAGGTTAGGATGGTCAAAATTCTACCAGAACCAACCTATTGCCATCCCCAAATGACTTATAACCACAACTTGCACAAATGGCTTCTGTTCATCCACGATATACAAGAATACATGATAATTTTATAACGTAGTTCTGAGTAAACTGTCATTACATTAATTGGCACATAACATGTTTATAGTAGCTCAAGCTTTTGACACCAAAAAACATCATCCTTTTTGGGTTAGGACTAATTCTTGCTGGTGCAGGGTGTTGGTTTACCATTCAACTTAAAAGCTTAAGCTAGATGGAAATAAATATAGCTAAACATCTTCAACGTCACCTTGGGTTGGATAATGGTGCAAAGGCATTTAAACGATTGAATCACTTTTAAAAGAAACTAGCGACATTGAAATGAAATGGATAATCTGTTATCTGAACAAAATTAAATTGAATGATACCAAATGATATATAAAAATCTAAACTATTATATGAATCTGTATTTGAGCAGATGTAATTTATTAGAATGGATATAGAATGATGGTGTTCGGACCATATATGATCAAATGGCAGCCCTAGTCTAGATGCATCTATTATTGTATGTAAATTTTGGTACTTAGGCCATCTGTTTGAGGCCAAATCAGATGAACATCTTAGAGCTATAAAAAACATATAATAAAAGTTTGGCATTGCATTTTATCTCAACATAGTTTTAAAACTCGCAAGTTGACGTAAAAACTCGTCTGAGTTACTCGGCTCAATAACAAATCGATCGAGTAACTCTTTTATTGAGTTAACTAAGTACATAATGAAAATGTATTGTTTGCTCTATGATTTGAATGTAAAACCTTCAAAATAATAATAAATTATCTTAACCAACTCCCCAACAATCAGATTTGCATGTAAATTAAAATTTTTAAATATAACTAAAAATAAATAAAATACTGTTATATATTTCTGAACTTTTAAACTACAGCGGCTATATTCCAAATTTCCAATCCCTCTCGTCCAGTTCCATGTTCAGCTCTTATTCCAAAAAAGACGGATATCCAGTGCCCCTAGGAAAAACACCTACATTATAGACTTTAAATATGATGTAGCAGGTAGCTCCTGTCCCCCATCATGAAGTTCATGGAACCAGGCAAATAGTTCATCCAGATCAGAGACGAGACTTGCTCCACAACATGATGTGGCCAACAGGAGATGATATTCATTTTCTCTTGTTTTTATACTGGCACTCCTTCTCCATCTCTCACTGGCTATTAGGAATCTCCAAAAGCCATTGACAACCACACACAAGTTTAGGATAAAGAAGAGTACCCACGTGAGAAACAAATGAGCAGGCTGTCAACTGGTTCATATATTATTGGTTCATGGTGGTGGCCAATACATGCTGGCCTTCCCAAGGTAAATCTAAAACTCATGAAAGTACTCTCCTTGGCCTTGGGTCAATTTATGAATAGAAAATTTGTGATTATTTAATCTCACCAACTAGCTAGTTTGATATTTAATCCAAGTTTCTTACAGTAATATCCGGATCCTTTCGCCTTCTCTTTCTCTTCTAGCAACTGCTGGTACCATGCAATCACGTCCGCCACTAGAAATGACAATTAATTTGTTGACCATGTGGACGTCTACGCATCCCTCGGACCCACTGAGAACTGTAAAAATCAATGTTTCAATTTCTCGATAAGAGAATTTATCATGTACATGTGGTTAATGATCCAAATTCCACGTTGTTCATCCATTAAAGTTAAAAATCCAAATTGACGCTTAGGCCAGTTAAACTCCTGTAAGCTGTTCTCCACGGAATGCTGTTATTCCCTTCTGCCAAGGCCTTCCAGTGCAGTGAAGCAAGAAGGAGTCAACCTCCTGGAGGTCATCATGGGTTTGAGGCTGCTCGTGGGTTTGTATGTTCAAAAGAATAACTGATGTTATCCTTCTAGTAAGTTAATATTCCCCCACCACTGTTCTCAAACTTCATAAACTATTCAGTTTTCACTGAAAAAGTAGTAGCAGTTAGGATCATCCAATCGATTAAGATAGAATATTTTTGTTGCATGGTCGTCTATCAAGTGTAGTACAGAAGGTCAGTGGTCCAGATCACCAAACATTTGGCACCCCAAATGAAAGTTTAGGTCCACCTATATATGGTTGTCACATCTGTTTGAGAAAATGTCACCTAACAGATGAAGAGGCTAGGATCACATGAACAAGCTGGTGAAAACAATGAAAGACTGACTTAGGTTCATTAGTTGGGTGTTAACAGATCCAATAGATCATGTTCACCTGACACCCTTAAGGGATTCTTTGTTTTTTTATTGGTAACGAGGAACTGATACAAGATTTACCCTTTTTCTTATTATTCTTTTGATAAGTGTGAAATTACAATTATAATATTATATGTCTTTCTTGGGCTTAAGTTAGTGGTGATATTCATGTTGCTACCCACAGGTTCAAGATCTGGCAGCAGACTATCTGGCTAGCATATATATAATATACTTGTTGAAGGAAAAATAAAAACAAATACAAGGAAAATAATATTAAAAACCCCCATTTCTGATAGCCCCACTATCGAAGCACGGTAATGGCTGACTAGTGCAGGATTTATTTGGGAACGGTCGTGGTGGGTGACGTGAGAAGTGGGGATTTTTAAAATAAACCTAAGTTCTCAGATATTTGAAAATTGTCGAGAAAGCATTTTCTCTCACAATTTTCTCTTTCAATTTCTTCTCCAATTAATTTCTATGGTAAAGAAGAAAAAGAAACCTCTTTTTCTATAAATCCGTTGTGCACTTTAGCTGGTTTTGTCTACAAAGGAAAAGCTCTCTTTTTCTTCCATCGGATTAATAAAATCATAATCTATCACCTCAGCTTTCTAAGTGCAGTGACTTATAAAGGAGTCCTATTTGAGTTATACCAAGGTTCAAGAATGTGCATGAGTGTGTCTCTACCATTAATAATAATAATAATAATAATAATAATATCTAAATTTTAATTAAAAGACTAAAAAGAACCAATTTTCCATGCTATAAAGCCTAGTAGCTTAAAAACAAAAAAGAAACTTTCTTCCTCTTTATTATTTTAATTGGAAGATTCTTAGAACCTCCTTTCCTCTTTCTAAAATCCCACTTCCTCAAGTGTCTCATTTCCTTTTCCCATTACGTGCCCTACTCTTTTTGTAGCAATATAGAACAAAGTTATTGATGATTTGGCCCCAGTAATCCATGAGCATCAAATCTAACTGTTCATGGGCTTTCTTTAGTGGTGTTACTTGAATTCATCCATGCTCTCGCACAACAAGGGTGGGATCTCATCTTTTCACTTCAAAACTTTTATACTCTAGAGTTTTTACGTGAAGAATTGTGTAAAAGGGCAGCCTGAACCTCTGACCTCAAGGTCACACGACAATAACTTTACTGTTGCACCACGACTCACCTCCTTTGTGTAAAAATAAAGGAACTAAGTGCATAATAAGAGTATATATGGTGCCGGTCCATATGTAACTGGTGGCTTGAAATTTCAATTTGGATAGAGTTAGGCCCTTCTTGCACCACTACGATAGAAGTAGAAGATCTTTGCTCTATATGTTTGGATAATTGTCTGATCTAGCCACTTTTGAGGTTTGGATTGAGCTCTCACCTTGTAATGGTGTTGATTGGTGATATTGTACTTTTTTTCTTTTTATCAGCACTCCACTTTGACAAAGAGAAATTGCATTAATACTCGACCACATAGCGTTATTTTAGTTTAGCTCACAGATAATGTAACTTTGGACCATATTTGTGCAGCGCTAGGCACTTGGGAAGATTTCAATTCTTTGTCTATTCTTTTGAAAGAATGCTATGATCAAGAATGCTAAACTCTCCACACTATAAGGTGCGGTCAAGTAGCTACATTTTTTTGGATCCCACCTTTGCATGATCAAAATTGTTCACTGATGTTTCTATGGAATCTCTAATCACAATTACATGCAAGACTGATGGAAAAATAGCACCAAATTACAATTTAACAGCATAAACAATCAACCAATAAATCACTAAATAATTTAGATTTAACAATGCATAGACTTTGCTACGTCCACCGTCAGAGTTTCATGGACTGCTTTTCATAAATATTCTCTATCATGAACCTAGAGATCAAAGTATAAGAAAGAACATAGAAAGCTTACAAGCAAATAGAAGAAAACTTGTAGTAGAACCTCCTTTATTATCAACCACTAAAGCACACACTAGAATTAGTGAACTTTGTACAAGGTTGAATCGATCTAGGCTGATTGTCCAACTCTTCATAAACTACACAAAAGAGAAAATGGAACAGTCAGTTTTTCTATTTCTTCTTCAATGTATAGCATAAAGTTTTGACATTTCTAATTAGAAAATGTTTATAACTAGATTGCTCATTCTGCAAGCTTATGGTGACTTGATTCTAACTCTCCAATGCTATTAGCCAATTTAAAGATTCTAAACAAACAAGGAGAATTGATAACCTATAACTCTAGGTTATGTGGGTAACATAAGGCCCATTGATATTAACCTGAATGTATCCCTTCAATCTAAACTATCTAGATCATCTGATAGGGTGATGAAGCTAATTAGATCATTAGACATTTTGACATAACTTATTTACCTAAGCTAGAAATTGATCCTATAGTTTAATTGGCCAATAGGACCAATATCACCCACTTGGTCGATTAAAAATAAGAATGCAAGAAACTCATCAATCTATCATTAATCTCAAAGAGTGCCTATGCCTCAAAAACAGAAACATTCTTAAGGCCTTAATCAATGGATCATCCAACTTCTTAGAAGGATGACTTCTACATACTTGCCCTTCAAACTGACCTTGCCATTCTTAAGCGTGTGCATATCAACTAAGTTACCATACTTTAAATCCATAGGAAAGTTTGGAGACATGTCTAACTTTCAAATTTGCTAGTAAATCTTGAACCCAAATAGCCTCTAAGGAAGCTAAATTACAAGCTACAAACTCAGCCTCTATGATAGACTTGGCAATGGACTTTTACCTCTTGTTACTCCACAGAACTGCAATACCATCAAATATCAATACATACCCAGCTGTGGATTTCTTCTCATCTAAGCTGCCAATATAATCAATTCTGTGAATTAGAGATATATAAGCTCATATGCCTAAAAGGTGAGCTTTAGATCCTCAGTACCCGACTAAGTAGCAAAATACCTTCTTAACTATATTCTAATGAGGAACACTAGGTCACTCTAAAACCTGTTAAAAAACTAACAACAAAGCCCATATTGGACCTGATACATGTCATGACATACATTAAAGTGCCTATAGCCTGATTATAAAGCTTAAACTTTATAACCAGTATATATTCATCACTTGAGGGTAGATTGGTGAGTCCAAGGGTTTCCACCCCACTATGTCAAATCTCTTGATGACTAGATCTATCTATGATTCTTAAGATAAGCTAAGTTTCTGAGCTTTCTTATCTTCCTATCTGAATACCGAAAATGTAAGAGGCTTCCCCCAAATCTTTCATTTCAAACTAGGCCTTTAGCCATTCTTTTGTTTTAACAATCATATCTAGATCATTGTCTATCAACAATATGCCATCAACATACAATGAAAATAACATGAACATACTCCTAATAACAAAAGAGTACACGTAGTAGTCATCTCAATTGGGCTACAAACATACTCCAAAATAACCTTATGGAAAGTATAACAACACTACCTTGATAATTGTTTTAGTTTATAAAGAGACTTAACTTACCTACACATTTTACCTTCTAGAGGTTCATCCTAAAAACCCCTATAAAGATGTATTCCACTAAGTCACCATTGAGAAAGTCTATTTTAGCATCTATCTAGTGTAATTCTATATTCAAGTGTGCAACTATCACCATCAAAATTCTAATTTAAGGTATATATAGACACTGGAGAGAGAGAGAGTATGCTAACAATCAATGCCCTCAACATGAGAAAAGCCTTTGGCAACTAATCTAGATTTATACTTCTGAATTAAATCATCCACTTTCAGTTTCATCTTTCATTACAAAAAAATGGCTTTCTTATATTCAGGTAGATAATGATAAACCCAAACTTGGGTCTTTATGATGGTCTCTTTTTCATCATGAATAAAAGCTAGCCATTTGCCACCATCTTTACGATTAACCTCTTTTGAATAACTTATAGGATCATCATCTATTTGAGGTTCACCATCAACCACGACATTCTCTTCTATCTCTGCTAGCATCAAATAGTGATCCTTGATAGTATAAGTGGTCTCTTGTCTCTTAGAATTCTAGGAATTGTATCAAGCTTAGGGGATAGATCTATGATCTCAATCGGATCTATAGGTTTCTCCTTGTGCTTAACTACCTTCAATAGTTCAACTTATTTACTGAAACTCTAATGCCTAGTTCACATTCTAGAAAATACGTACCCCTACTTTCAATGACTCACACTAACCCACTAGGGTGATGCACTACCAACATATACCCCTTAGATTAATCACAATAACCTATAAAGTTGCACTTTATAGTCTTATGGTTTAGTTTAAACATATTCCGATCCATTATCTTATCCATACAGTGAACAGTGCTTCTCCACAATATTAAGCTAGCATAACTTGAAACATGAAAATCAACGACCAAAAATGCCCCATAACAGTCCCTTAAGCATGCTTACATTCAGTCAAGAATCATTTATTTAATCACTACTTTAGGTCCAAAAAATCGACCTATGGAATTGTAAAATTTTATGCAAATTCCAAATAGAGAATAATGAAGTTTAACTCCAAAAAAGAAGTACAAAATCAAAGTTGTACTTTCAAAACAAATAACAAAATATAGTCCTTAAAATTATGCCTAAAACATTGTATATGCAGTCCTAGAGTTTAGGACAACAAATAAGACATCAATAGTTTCAAGTCTCTAGATTTACAGTTGATAAAAATCAGCAAAACAGTCCAAAACGTGAGCACAAAATCACCCAAAATAGTGAACTAATCGGTCCACTTTTATCCTAAAAATACTTTCTAATTAGGATGCATATTTCATGATCAATTAAGTTTCAACGATGATCAAACAATCAAGTAACAAAAGACCAAACACTTAGGTCTAATACCAATGAAAAATAGATGGTTTCATTTAATAGGAGTGAAAATGTTCCAAAAATTAGGACAAAAATCATCCTATATCAGGATGCCTACACATTTAAAATGTCACCCTACATGGGTGACATAGACTCAATCCCAAAATGCATAAATCATGTGATTCAACATGTAAAGAACCTTGGTTCTGATACCAATGATGGTTCCAAGGAGCTTACATTCACAATCATTTGTAAAACATATTACAAAATAGCATCTTATTAGAATTTAATGGCATAAACAATCGGCCAATAAATCACTAAATAAGGGAGAGTTAAAAATACAAGGACACACCTCCATCAAAGCATGGAGTTTCTTGAAGAACTCTTCCTTCCATCAACAATCTCTATCATGAACCTAGAGATCAAAGCATAAGAATGAACATATAAAACTTAGCGGCAAATAGAGAAAATTATTAAGCAATATCTCCTTTCTGATCAAATGCTTAAGCACACACTAAGATCACTGAACTCGGCAAAAGGTTGGATCGATCTAGGCTGATCTTCTAACTCTCCCCAAACTACAAAAGAGAAGAGAGAAAATAGATTAGTTAGTTTTTCTGTTTCTTCTTCTCCATATAACACTTCTAATTAAAACATGCTTCTAACTAGGTTGCTTATTATACGAGCTTATGGTGTCTTGATCCTAGCCCTCAAATGCTATTAATTAATCTAAAGGCCCTAAATAAAACAAGAACAATTGGTCTACCTATAACTTTATGCTACTTATCTAATACATGGCTCATTCATATCAACATGAATGTGCCCCTTCAATATAAATCATTCAGATCATCTAATAGGGTGATCAAGTGAATTAGATGATTAGACCCTTAATCTAACTTATTTACCAAAGCTAGAAACTAATCATGTAATTTAATTGACCACTAAGATTAGCATTTCTTACTTGGTTAATTAAACCTGAGAATCTAAGAAACTTGTCAATCTCTGCTCAAACCCAAAGAGTGCCTATGTCTCAAAAACAAATTTATTGTTAAGGCCTTAGTTAACAAATTAGCCAGCATCTCAAACATAGGAGCATAACTCATCTTACTGCTCCAACTTTAGATTTTTTATTGATGATATGAATAATTCTAGCTTCTATAAACAATTTCTGGTTTGTAAAGTTTTTAAACTATTCATTTCTAGACACAGTTTGTCAGACGCATTTTAGATGCTAGAATCATCCAAAACCGGAGTACCATGTGACAGATCAGATCATATAATGATAAGTTCCTTTATGCAAAAGCAACTCCCTCTCTTTCTTTCCACAAACCATCCCCCCACCCCACCCCAACTCTATTCCTTATTTTTAAGAATACACACATATTGAACTTTTAATGCGTCTCCCAATCCTCAGGGAGAGGTCACTTATTTACCTAAGAAAATGCTCAATAGGGTCAAAAGATTGCGAAGGCTAAAGACACCTGCCGGAAAGACATTCAATTCATAATAATGTACCAGAAAATACAACATTGATGGTACTTGACTAACCATCAAAAGCAGCAAATGGACTGAACCTACACTTATCAGAAAGATTGTGAGGTAGCAATTAATGCAAAACCACACTTAGGAAGCAATATTCATGCTTATCCTTAAAGCTACCAACACAACTATATCATATGGACTTATCCTTTCGGCCTAATTCCCATCGCACTTACTTTTATGAGGACATGAAGTTCAGATGAATCTTCTCTTGACTTCAAAAATCGTGGATGCGTCACATGAGCTGGCTTGCCTCCAAATTTTAGAGTTTTCAATTATGAGGCAAAGCAGATTCAGTATGTTTCAAATGTTGTAGGAGAATCGAAGGCTGTAGAGCCAGGATGCTTCTACTATGCTACTACATACCCCCAGTTCGGAGAATAGTTGAGGAAACGGTAACTTCAACTGATATTTACAGTGCCAACAAATGTCTAACGCAGTAGGCCGCAGACAACTCTGCATATCCCCTGAAGTACCCTTATTTGCAGGTTGAGCCGCCATACCCCTTTGCCAGAGATCAGATTTAGGAGTGTGTACCAAAAAAATTGATATTTGCAGTAGAGATTCAGTCATGCACAATGCAGTGTGTACATTGAGAGCGTAATCATATACGGATAAGGATTCAAAACATACCAAATAAAGCAAATATATAGAGAACTTACACTGTAGAGACAAATCAAGCATTTCGCTATGAGACTGCTCATTGGAAAATAAACACCCTGTAGATACATTTTGTGGGATCGGATAGACGAACATACAAAACAACAAACAGAAGATAAGCAAAGTTTCTTCCTCACAGATACAATAGGGAGGCCTTATGTCATTGGCTGAAGTTTGGCTGAAGCTTAAATGACACCGTCAAAATCACCACCACAATCTAACCTGTCCACTGACCAAAATGCTTTCTTGGCTTTCCCTGATACTTATTTGTTACAAAAGCAAAATCCAGCAATCAGAATCCAAAACAGTGCTCCCAATGATGGATGGGATGTCAAAGACCAACATTTCTAGGATTGGAAGCGTTGCAACTACACCATGAACACTGCAATTTCATACATAATTGGGTGAAGAAGAGAAACTTGGTAAAAACTCAAGATACACAATCGATCAATTCTGAGATTGGAGGTGTTGCACACCAAGAACACTGCAATCATATCCATAAGTGGATCTGAGATTGCAAATGTTGCAAACCCGCCACAAACACTGCAACCACATCCATGATTGGGTGAAGAAGAGACGTGGTAAAAACTCAAGATAAGCAATCTATCAATTTCTCAAATCTTCGAGCAATGCTCTTGTGCTGTTTGCTGCTGCTGTACATCTCAAGTAATGATCTTAAAGCCTTGGATACCATTGCTTTCTTCTGCGTGCCGGATAAAGATGCATCTTGCTGGTTCTCAATCATAGTAGCTTCTGGTGCAGGTTGATCACTGGTAATCTCCGTTAAAGAGGACAATAGCAACTTGAACCATTCCTCTAGAAAAGACGCCTTCTATAAGAACCATAAGATGTGCTGGGTCAGTCTCTTTTTCAATTTTAATCAGAGACGGGTCAAACTTGAAGCACTTGCAATTGCCAAAAGAAAATCAAGAAACAACATGGAAATGTTTTACTATCTCCAGTGGGTAAGCCAAATAAGCATAAACCCTTATGGCCCCCAACTGGAATTCAACTGGAATTGGATATGACTTTGGGACGCCAGCAAATGGCACTTGGTTTAGTCCAAGTCCAAGAAGCCATTGGATTTATCGTTCCTTTTGTGTGTGTGTGTGTGTCTGCGCAGGCACGCATGACCTAAAAAAAAAATCAAGTACGAGATAATTTAAGTAGCACTTGGTTTAGTTCAAGTCCAAGAAGCCATTGGATTTATTATTCTTCATGTGTGTGTGTGTGTGTGTGTGAGGGAGGCACAAAGATCGGAAAGAAGACCAAGGGCACTAGTAAACAGCTATCTAAATCGAAAATTTCTTATCGAGAAAGCCAAAGCTCTGTCCCAAAGGTGCTCATTCTAAACCAACTTCACCTAAAGAAGGAATGTAAGACTAAGAGAAAGAAATAGAACTTTACTAAATCTTTTTACATAAGATAAATCAAAATAAAAATGTAAATCAGTGGACAAAAGAAGGGTTGTTGTTGAACGACTTCAATATGCCCAAAAATCAAGCAGGAGATAAGTAAAGTGGCACTTGGTTTAGTCCAAGTCCAAGAAACCATTGGATTGATCATTCCTTGTGCATGTATGTGTGTGGTGACCTTCAAAAAAATCAATGAAGAGATAAGTAACTAAATCAATAATTTCTTATTGAGAAAGCTAAATCTCTATCTCAAAGGTACTCATTCCAAACCAACTTCTCCTAAAGAAGGAATGCAAAACTAAGAGAAAGAAAAAGAACTTTACTGAATATTTTTACATAAGATAAATCAAAATAAAAATGTCAATCAATGGCCAAAAGAAGGCTTGTTGTTGAACGACCTAGATCTACAAAAAGATCAAGCACGAGAGAACTACAAAAAAATCAAGCATGAGATATCATTCCTTTTGTGTGTGTGCGTGTGGTTTAGTCCAAGCCCAAGAAGCTGTTGGATTTATCATTCCTTGTCTCTGTGTGTTTGGGGTAAGTAAAGTGGCACTTGGTTTAGTCCAAGACCAAGAAGTCGTTGGATTTATCATTCAGAGATAGGAAAGAAGACCAAATGCTTTAATAAACAGCTAACTTAATTGAGAATTTCTTACTGAGAAAGCTAAGCTCTATCCCAAAGGTGCTCATTCCAAACCAACCTCATCTGAAGAAGGAATGCAAGAGTGAGAGAGAGAAACAGAACTTTACTAAATCATTTTACATAAGATAAATCAAAATAAAAATGTAAACCAGTGGACAAAAGCAATGTTTAACCATCTGGCTCAAAGCCAAGAAAAAAAGGTTATGCACAAGCAGCAGACAAGCAGTAAGGAATTGGTTCAGTTGGTGATCCTCATTCGCACATTGGCTGATCTTGCATAAAGTATAAGAAAGTCAGAGGCGAATTGAACCACGTCAATCATAAGTCCAAATGAGTTCACATTGGAATGAAAAAATTCTGGGGCGACATCAGTTATGCACCAACAAAGGTTCGACCTCTCTTCTCAAGGGGGGATCCCAATTTTGAAAATATCTTAAATGGGCTTCACTTGCCTGACTTCTTTTGCTTCCCTCAAGGCCAGCAGAGGGGAATAACCTCAAGTAGAGGCCAGGATCACATTTATATAAGGAGAAGATAATTGGCAAAATTATCCACACTTGAAGAGAAGGAGGAATTCCTCTTCTTGACTGCCCACACAATGTAAGGCTAACACATAGACCTTAGATAGTTCTCAAGGGTTCACTAACAAGAAACTTCCCATGAGCCAGTATAACAAAGGAAGAAAGTCTCATAGTTAAAAGACAATTGTAGATTCCTCATGTGCGTGGGTGGGGTTTGGGTGTGTGTGACCCTGGTGAAGAAAAGGGATGAATAGATCACCTCCTTAATTCTTGCAGAAACCATGGCCTTTATGAGAATAGCACATACAGAGATGGTTTAATAACATGAGGTGATCCAGAAGTGAATAGTCCTTACTTTGGCAAGAAAGTCTTGAAGAGGTTGAGGATCATCATGTGAAGTAAGGCCAAGCATGTGCAATGCTGTTGATGTCAACTGCAGAACCAGTTTGCCAGTAAGAAAGCATGTTTTTTCCATAAAAAAAACCAAGTGAAAAGGCTGGTCCAACTGGATTTCAGGAATCAGACCTGCTTTTCAAGAGTAGCCATATACTTGAAGCTTGATGGTGTTAAACTTCGGTCTGAACTTAGGTTTTCAAGTATATGCTGCACGCCTTGAACTACATCCGAGAATGAGCTTCCATAATCTGAATGTAAAATTAGTGAGAAGATGATATGAAGTTAACATGCAACTCTTGTTTAACTTCTTCAAACCATGAAAAACAGTCTCAGAATATTGTTGTGGGGAATAACTATTGCAAGACTGTGACACTGAAAAATCATATTTCTTTTGAGACATCACAGAAACCGTTGGTCAAAATAATGGAAAAGAGAAGCAAAGCCATTGAATTTGAGAAATGACCAATAATTGATACAACAGACTCATATTTCTAGTAGTAATTTCTTTTCAACTTCATGAAAAGCTTTTTACTAGTTGTAATTTCATGATAATAAATGTGCCCCATTTTACTATGAATGTCCTCTGATAGGTTTTTACTAGTTATAAGACCACAAGAGGGGTATGTCAGGTAACAGAGGGGCCCCAATTTATCATCTGCAACATGTAGTAAGTATTTACAAACTTAGAATGAACAGAGAAATTAAAACTTAGATTTCACACACATTACACCACTAACGGACAGCTTGGTAAGCAAAAGAGGGCAGAGAGAAAGAGGCATGCTTAGTGTGTGTGTGTGTGTGTGTGTGTGTGAGAGAGAGAGAGAGAGAGAGAGATGAATGTAATGTACACGCAGCTAAACGTATCTTTGGAGCATAAATGGTTGGTTATCAAAATTTCACGTCTTATATGATGTGAAATGGTAATTGTGACCAAATTTTGTATTTCTGTTTTCCTTCACAAAATTAAATAAAGAAAAAGGACCACAAAGTGAAAGTGATCCTATCTTTCACAAACCAACAAACGACGTGGCAAACAAATATGATCAGATAATTTGATATTTGACAGATGGAAAGGTCCAAGTTCCTTGAAGCAGGCACACATTCATGTGTAATCACCAGAATGACTTTATAATTTCATAGAGTAGAAGACATTTGACACAAATAAAGGGATTGCAAAGAAGCTTATAGGATGTTTCTAACTGAACACCTGTTAAGGAAACAAAGAAAGACGTTAAATCTCAGGGAAACACAGATGTTTATGATCAGAAAAAGACACCTTGAGCGAGCTCAAGAGGACAAAATGGAAACCAAGTTTTGCAGAACTCCGTGATAGATTCCTAAGTCTAATAAAGTCCATCTAATTTAAGCTTAACTAGAATTACTTGTAACATCTCCATCATAGAAGTATCTAGCTATCACTGATCTTCTTAAACAATATTTTATTACACTTACAGAAGCATCTAGTTGTCCCTGACCTTTTTGTTAGTGAATAAAGCAATATAATGTTCTACACAGATTGTTATCATGTCAAAATATTTTATTCCCTTCCAGTTTCTGCTACACGTATTAACCTTAATCAGACTCATTATAAATGTGACTCTGAACTCTCATACTGCGAATTAACAAGGCAGGAGAACTTCAAGATCCAGTAAGATTCCCAACAAGACTGAAAGTATTGTAAATGGCAATATTGCAACTTCATCTAGCTTATTCTAGATCTACACAACATCCATCGAGGTTAATTAGCCATAATCTTATGCGAGTTCAACCATGGAGTATCCGTGCATTTCAACATGCAATAATGAACTTATTGAGTCAACAAATATTTTACTAACTCTTTTCCAAATAAATTATCTTTAACTATTCAAATACTTTAAGAAAGCAATTTGGAAGTCACCCCCTAAACACTCAATAAGCCAATGGATCATCATCGTCTTCAAGACCTTATCCCAATTACAGGTAGGTCTCAATAAGCTAATGGATAAGAAATGGAAGTACACACCATGACTATTTGACCACAATCATGAACACAACTGACAACCAGAGCTACAATAGTCATGATGGATATCAGGGTATCCTTTACCAAAGCCATTTTCCTAGCACTTGCTCCAATCAACCAATCAATTATGGTTGGTGATAGCAAAGTTTTATTTGCTTGTTTTTGGCTTCTCTGGTGCAGCAGACCAAGAGTGGAGCTTCACTTCTTCAATGGTGTCTCTCTCTTCACATATCCTTCAAGAAGAAGCAAAGTTTTTCTTCGCTTGTTCTTTGTTTCTCTCTTGCAGTGGACCGAGAGTGGAGCTT
Source organism: Warburgia ugandensis (assembly GCA_035236585.1). NCBI lineage: Eukaryota > Viridiplantae > Streptophyta > Magnoliopsida > Canellales > Canellaceae > Warburgia > Warburgia ugandensis. The sequence continues at coordinate 36,559,694 of CP141139.1, forward strand.
AACTTCTTCATTGGTATCTCTCTTCACGCATTCTTCACTCCTTTGTTGCAGGCTTGCAGTACACCAACAGTTCAGAGACATTGCAAAAAGGAAGAGGAGAGAAGAGTCTAAACGCTCTCCAAGATGGAGAGAAAAAGAAGAGAATGAGTCAAATAAGATAAAAGGAGCTTCTTTGGTCATTTCTACCCTTTCTTTTATATAAAAATTTCCTTTGCAAGATAGCACAAAAAAAGGAAATGATAAGTCAAATAAGATGAAAGCGAGCATTTTTTTACTATTTCTATCTTTTATTTATAATAAGAATCTCCTTTATGCTTCAAAGCCATTAGACATGTCTAGATGCTTGGGGAAGTGTTGACACACACGTCAGCCATCTTCTAGTCAACTTGACAAATCATAGAAAAATGTGCCAAAAGTTGTCGTCATGGTCACAGGTTCAAGGTGTGGAAACAGCCTCTTGCAAATGTAAGGTAAGGCTGTGTACTTTAGGCCCTTGTGGTCCGCCCCTTTCCCAGATCCTGCATAGGCGGGAGCTACATGCACTGGGGCTGCCCTTTGTGTGTATCAACTCTGGGGCCAGCATTGAGATAGTTGAACGACATACAGAACCAGCTAGCTTTCCAAGGTGCGGTAAAACTTTTAAGTCCTCATCAAGATCTTGCTGTATCCAGTTCACTATATGCTTGTTCTAACAGAAGCGAAATCAGATAACAAAGAGAAAAACTAGTACGCTTACAACTGGATAGTAGGCCATTTTTGTCTAAAACTTGGTCTTTTGTCCATTTGGTTTATTGCAAGCTCGGTGCCCCATTTGACCTACAACTTAGCCGGACACACTATTGGGATACCGCTAGGTTGGCTCACCATTTCGCCTAAACCCAATCTCCAAGCCCTACTGCTTGCTCTTCAGCCTTTCACCACCTTGATAGGGAATTTAGCCTACTGCTATCATGTAACTGTTTTCAGCCTAACACTTAATTTGAACAAAAAACTCCGCCAATGCAGGTCCCAAGCCCGGATGAAAAAGAAAGAGGGTCTTGCATCAGGTGCCAGTCGGCAAGGGAGAAGTTGTAGATAATTTTGTTATTTCTTTCTTACAAATGAATATGCATTTGTATATTAGTTTATGATGAAGAAATGAAAATCATCTCCAGCTTCTTAAAATGTGGCAACCCTTGGTCAGGTGCTTGCCGGTAAAGGTGAAGCTAAAGATGATTTTGTTATTTCTTTTCTGCTTGCAAATGAATATGCATTTGTATATTAGTTTGTAAGGAAGAAATGAAAATCATTTTCAGCTTCTTAAAATTATGGCAAACCTAACATGACATGAATCGAAAACTGACATTCCCTCGAGCTAGGGCGTTCCCTATAAGCAACGCGCTGCATCAAAACCCAGGTGCAGTGAAAAGTGGACATGGGTTCATGCCATGGAGGTCGAGAAAGGCGATAGTAAATAGGATATCTCCAAAGCATAAGATTCGTATCGCCACATGGAATATAGGGACATTGACAGGTAAGAGTTTGGAGTTAGTAGACGCAATGAAACGTAGGAGAGTCAACATCGCTTGTATCCAAGAAACCAAGTGGAAAGGGGCTAAAGCTAGAGAAATAAATGGGTATAAATTATGGTATGTAGGAAAGGATAATAACAGAAATGGCATAGGAATAATAGTGGATAAGGAATTAAAGGATAAAGTTATGGACGTTAAAAGAATCAGTGATAGAATTATAATAATAAAACTTGTTCTAGGAGAGCAGATTATAAATGTTATAAGTGCATATGCACCACAAGTAGGGTTACAAGATATAATCAAAAGACAGTTTTGGGAAGAAGTGGAGGGAGTCATGCAAGAAATTTCCAACACTGAGGGGATATTTATAGGAGCAGACTTAAATAGCCACGTAGGAAAAAAAAGAGGAAAAATATGATAGAATACACGGAGGGTATGATATAGGTCAACGAAATGAGATGGGGGAGAATATCCTCGATTTTTCTTTGTCATATAACCTGGCCATTGTAAATACACTCTTTAAGAAGAGAGATAAACACTTAATAATCTTTAAAAGTGGACTTCATAAAAGCCAAATAGACTTTTTTCTACTTAGGAATAATGAACGATCTATATGTAAGGATTATAAGGTGATACCTGGTCAGAGTTTAACCTCACAACATAGCTTAATGGTTATGGATATCCATATCAAAAGATGGAAGAAAAGAAATGAACTTAATAAGTATGCAAAAATTAAGTGGTGGAACTTAAAAGGAGAGAAAATAACCTCATTCACAAATAAGTTGATGGTAGAAGGAAATTAGAACTATGAAACAAAAGTAAATATCATGTGGATTAATATTGCTGAGTCAATTAAGAAAGTGGCAAAAGATGTCTTAAGAGTATCTAAGGTAAAAGGCAATTAGTAAAGAAAACACGGTGGTGGAGTGAAACAATGCCAAAAGTTATTAAAGAAAAACGGATGTGTTTTAAAGCATGACAGAAGACTAGAAATAATAAAAACTATAAACAATACAAGAATGCTAAAATGGTTGCTAAGAGAATAGTAAGTGAGGCTAAACTTAAAGCATATGATGAGCTCTATAATAGACTAGGGACAAGAGAAGGTGAGAAAGATGTGTTTAAACTTGCAAAAGTAAGAGAACAGAAGAGTCAGGACTTAGATTATGTTAGGTGCATTAGAAGCGATGATCAAAAGGTATTAGTCAAAGATGATGAGATCAAAAAAAGGTGGGATACATACTTTCAAAAATTGTTAAATGGCAATGGCTTTGAAAATATAGGGATTGAAAATACCATAAATCTAAATAACATTGGATATTATAGATATAAAAGTAGGATTAGAATACCTTAAGTGAAAGAGGCCTTGAAAAAGATGAAATCAGGAAAGGCCATGGGGCCCCATGGTATATCAATAGAGGTTTGGAAGCATATGGGAGATATTGGGGTAGTTTGGTTGACCAAGTTGTTTAACAAGATTATAAAATTAAAGAAAATGCCTGATGAGTGGAGGATAAGCTCTATTGTAACAATTTATAAGAATAAAGGAGACACACAGAGCTACACTAATTATCGAGGGATCAAACTTATGAGCCACACTATGAAACTTTTTGAAAGAGTGATTGAGAAGAGGCTACGACATAAAACAAGTGTATCGAAGAATCAGTTTGGTTTCATTCCAGGGAGGTCTACCATGGAAGCTATTTTCTTACTAAGACAATTAGTAGAGAAATATAGGCAGAGGAGGAAAGACCACCACATGGTCTTTATCGACTTAGAGAAAGCTTATGATAGAGTCCCTAGAGAGTTAATATTGAGGGTGTTGGGCAATAAAGGGGTTTCGCAGGGGTATATAGACATAATTAAAGATATGGATGAGGGAGCGGTAACAAATGTTAAGACCACTAGTGGTGAGACTGGTAATTTTCCTGTCACTGTAAGATTGCACCAAGGATCGGCATTGAGCCCATACCTTTTCACATTAGTTATGGATGAGTTAACAAAACATCTGCACAAGGAGATTCCCTGGTGCATGCTATTTGCAGATGATATAGTCTTACTTGATAAGACAAGGGAGGGTGTAAACATAAAGCTAGAGTTATAGAGAGAAGCATTAGAATCTAAAGGAAATAAAATTAGTCGAACTAAGACAGAATATATGGAATGCAATTTTAACAAGGAAAGGAGTAGAAGTGGAACACCAATCAAGATTGATAACCAAGAAGTCCCCGTAAAAGACCACTTTTGATACTTATGATCAATGATTCATGAGAGTGGAGAGATTGAGAGAGAGGTTACCCAGAGAATCCAAGCTGGTTGGAACAAATGGAGATGTGCATCTGGAGTTTTGTGTGATCAGCAGATGCCACTCAAACTAAAAGGAAAATTCTATAGGATGGCCATAAGGCCGGCCATGCTCTATGGATCAGTGTTGGGCAGTTAAGGAACTTTATGCTCATAGGATGAGCATTGCAGAAATGAGGATGTTGACATGGATGAGTGGTAAGATAAGAAATGATAGAATTAGAAATGAAAATATTACAAAAAATTTAGGGGTAGCACCAACAGGTAACAAGATGAGGGAGATTAGACTTAGATGGTTTGGACATGTTTAAAGGAGACCAATAACGGTACCGATTAGAAGGAGTGCGGCAATACAAGTAGAAGGTTCTAAAAGGGCAAGGGGAAGGCCCAAAAGAACGTGGATAGAAGTGGTGAGGAAAGATTTAAAAACTTTGGGACTAAATGAAGCCATGGTACTTAATAGAGAGGAATGGAGGAAGAAGATTCATGTGGCCGACCCCTAATTGGGATAAGGTCTTGATGATGATGACGACGACTTAATTTGAACAAACTACCCCATACAAAACTTTTAGATGGCAAATTTTTTATTCTCCAATAACCACCTTATGACAGGTTCAAGCATCAAAGCTCCACTGTTGATGATTATCGATGCTTCAATCCTTATGTGATTGGTTCTACTATGGGTTTGATAACCAATCAGGATTATTTCTCCTATCATATTAAACACTTTCTTTTGAGGTAAAGACCTGATCTCCACGTCTCTCTCTCTCTGATACATGCAGAAGGGAGGTTTCTTAGAACTATTCCCGTGTAGTAACCCATTATAAAACACACTTTAAGGCAACATGTTCATTTGATTAGCCCTTTTTTCTTTTAATGTCTAAAACACTAGAATCATAGATATAGAATATGATGGAGAATTAGAGATTGGAGATATATACTCACTTTCACTTGATGTAATAACAAAAACCCATTGGTAGCAGATATTTCATATGATTTTCATAAACAACTAATGTATATTTGACAAGAAAATTTTGCATAAATACAAAATTTTAATTCTCAAGGGAAATACCTAAGCATTTCCATCTCGGCTCTTACAAGACGATTATGGCACCAATGCTTTGTGAAGTCCACATTAGATACCTAAACTCAAAGTCTTGGAACATTTTTTTTTATCTTCTCTTGCTATTCCTCTTTTTTCTTCATCCTTTTCTCCTTCTGGTTGACGTTTGGATGTTTTCTCTTTATTTTTACTTGAATTACCACTTATGATTGGCTAAACACAGTGGACAGGAGATTGGAAACAGTGAACTTAAGATCCTTTTTAGCACTCGATCAGAATCCAAAACATCCCATTGTCTGTCCTAAATCCTTCCCTTTCTAGACACCCTACTAAATATCTACTACTATGTTTTCATCCTCAAGACCCTGCACTCAGTGCCCCAAGTCCTGAAACAAGAAATCAATTTCTGGCACCCAAACTTCAAGCTCCTGCAACAGTCAACCTTAAATCTATGGTCATTGCAATTTAAAGCCGTGTTAGACCAGTCACATGTTTTTATTACTGCTCTACTCTGATTCCTGCAGCCCAATTCAAATTCCTGCATATCAGTCTTCATTGTAGTACCAATAGTTGTACTGCTATCAGTCATATTTGGGACCAGACCTTAATTAAATAATTCATCTCTTTTACCACTGGGAATTTCTTTTAGCCACAATACTGGTAAGAAAAAGATCCAATAATCCATCTCTAAATGTATATACTACACATTTGTTAGTAATTGAATCTTTCTTAGAGAATAATCAGTGAAAATCTTGACTTGTTAGGGGTTATATTCTACTTATGTTCGCAGTATAATATCATGTAAGACTTTGTTAGTATTCCAACATAACCTAAAGCAATTCCTACAAATTTACCTCTTCTAAAATACATTCCCAGATCACATTCATAGAAAATTATCTACATCGATTTTTACACTATCTAGCAGTCCACAGAAACAAATAAAGTTCAAAAGAATATCAAACAGATCATGTCACATCCCGTTCTAGCTAGAATTGCTTTGATTTTGTCAAGAACCAGTATTAATCAGAGTTTTGCACAAGTAGATATGGAGTGATGAACATATTTGCTCAACCTTTCTTTTCATACTATCATTTGTCAAGTAAATATTTCACTCCAACAATATACCTTGTTTATAATAAGTGGCAGTCAAATGTGAGCTAAATGATAAACAACACTTGCGAGGCCAATGGTCCAAGTACATAGAGATCATTATCAATCAAGCAAATGGTCCCAACCAAAAATGTATTGCAGTATGAGTAATAGTGTAGCTGTTAACTTAGAAAAGAGTCCAAGAAGCTAATGGTCAAATTTATAACACGAGTAGGATACCAAAGCATATGAAAAGCTAGGCAGATATATTCACTTGCTTATATTAAATGAAAATCACAAGGCCCCAAAAAGAAAGAAAATTTCAAACGCATAGCTGTGGTGGCATCATTAAGCAAATATCTCCAATTATGTATCATCCCCTAAACCACATACTAACTAGGAAAAAAGTATATTTGTATGGTTACTGGAAGCATACAGAGTTCTCGAACAATGACTCTAACCAAAACATGACAACTTTCTTACTTACCCTCTCTTGATGTCGGCACAGCTAACGCATGAGCAGCATGAATTTTGATCTTAAAATTAGTAGAATCACGAAGAAGCAGTAAAAGAATACTGTAAACAGAGGGGGCCCTGTCAACAGAAGCCAATAAGAAGTCATGAGTTCCGTCCTCTAAATCCAAAACTGCAATGGAACATGTTGAACAAAACATATATTATTCCAAGCATATCATACAAGCTTAAAATTTGTAACTTCCTTGGAATAACAGTAGGAATTGATTATCTACAGAGTCAATAGTCAAACAGGTTTCAGGAAAAACGCTATCCCATTCATAGATTAGGGTCTTTCATCCCATGAAGCAGATATGCCAGAAGCTAATCTCCTATTGAGTGGATTGAGAAGCTCTCTGATCTATAGAAGAGAAGAATTTGAAAAGAATAAAAGAAATACTGAAGACCTTGTCAGCTAAGAGACACTTTTGAAAGCCACAGAAGCAAAAGGAAAGGAAGTTCACTTCCTTTCCCCAACAAGTTTCTCTTTTTTATCTTTTCTACGCAAAGAAATCTTGCAAATTAGTCTTCCAGGAAAGTTTTGTTTTCCATTTTTCTTTTCATTTCGTGTTTTAAAGTACTTTTATATCTCATCACCTTGAGGATAACAACAGTTTAAACTTCAGATTGCTTCCAACTTCCTAATGTCAAGAAAAAGAGCCTAAAAGCATATATCAATGACAAGCAGCACTCATTTGTTGACAGTTTTGAGATGAAACAATCAAGGGATCCTAAAGATATGTTGGCACAATAAATTTGCTGAGCTTAAGGTATTTCCTATTCCATCATTCTAGAGTTTGTAGTTATATAAAACGATAAAAAGGGGAGCCTTGACGCGATGTTAAAGTTGTCGTCGTGTGACCTTGAAGTCAAGGCATGGAAACAGCCTCTTGCAAAAATGCAAGGTAAGGCTGTGTACCATAGACCATTGTGGTCCGCCCCTTCCCCAGGGTGGCCGCACACACAGGAGCTTCATGTACCGGGCCGCCCATTTTTAGTTATATAAAATGATGCTTGAAACTATGCACACAGGGCAAAGACTTATTACAGAATGAAAAGATAAGGCCACATAATGCCTTTGTTCAAAACAAGCAGAATAAAATTTAGAATACTGCTTTGGTATCAAAACAAACACAAGCAGATTTTGATCAACTCGTGTGTCACGTGTGTCTGTGTGTATAATCTGAGCATGTGTCATTGTATCAATTCAATAGGTAAAGAGAAGCCCCGCTTCTCAGGGGACTTTAAAAAAGTTAGAACCTAAGTGAAAAATTCTATGTTGATATGTCCATTGTTCTGGCTCTTGCCCACTACTTAGAAATAAAAAGACAAGAAAATGCGGTGCTCATTCCTATTTCTCTCTTTGCATGCATGTGGAAGTACCCTTCACTAATGTGTGTATGTGTGTAAGATACACACAGGGAACACATATTCTCAGTGGGTATTTCCTCTCATTGGATTACTAGTGCTGAGAATTGCAAAGACGGGATCAAATAAATGTTCAGAAACTTTATCAAGTACCCAAAATTCAGCAACATGGTTTGGGTTGAGTCTTCATGCACCAAAAAACCAGTAAAGCTTTGGTACTTATTAGGACGTGAACAATTAGGACAGGAAAACACAGAGTCTAGTTTAGGAGACCTAGAGGATGAGCACAGTCAGCCATGGAGAAACCTCTTTTACAACATTCTAAGATGGAAAAAATTAAGATTCTGAGGCTTTTCTCAAAAGTGAGAAGAAGATGGCTTTATTAATGTCATGCAAGAAGAGAAGGAGAAGAAATTAAGAGAGAGAGAAAAAAAAATTATTAGCCAAATTGCAATTTGGACGGCCTAGCATATTACAATCCTTAAAATGAGTTTTTGGGGGTACACCTCTTTATATTGTCAGCATAAGGTAACTTAAGGATGTTGGATGTGTGTCTGAATTTGGAAGCATGAAAGTATCTTGCAACTGGTGCACGGTGGTTGTCTCATACTTCTAAGATGCTTTTTCTTTCTATTTAGTTTTTTAAGCCTCATTTTGTGTCCGATTTTTTACTAAAATAAGGGAGTTAAGATAGTCTTTTCAACGTGTTATTTATGTCCAACATTGGCAAGTTCACTTGAATTCCCTAGTGTGTTATAAGAGTCAAATTGGTTCAGAACTTCAGACTTAGCAGGAGCATATGTTCAATTACAGAGCAGATAGTAATTTATATTCTAGTTAGGGATTGGAGAGTAGCATCATACTACAGAAGCTAGAGCATCAAAGCCAAACAGAATCTTAAAATTTATCAGTGACATTATATATAGATAAACTTTTTAGTGATGGCCACTACTTCCAACCTCCCAACACATCTCCAATTTGAGGGGTCTAAAGGTCCTCATTCACGCATATTCTTCATCAGATTTGAAATGATGGTTGCATCAGCTGTTGAGAATCTTTAAGAAAACCAAATAGTGAATATGTGTGACATTTTATAGTTGTCCTCAACAACTACTAAATTGATCAAACCAAAAAGCAAAGAGACGATAAAATGATCTGCTAAAAAATAAGATCATCTGGCAAGCTTAGTGCATATGTTGTAGGCATAGAACCCTGCTTTTGCCTTAATAAAAAGACTTTATTTTCATAAATCTCAAGTGAGTTATTCACTATTCGATTTCCAGTATTGAGGGAAACCCATCTCGTGAGGAGCTCCCTCTGTCTAAGAGTGCAAGTTCTTCTGTGGGATATCTTTGATGGGTAAGGATATCTTTGATGGGTAAGGCCTTACAGTACGATGATCACAATCTAGAAAAATCTAGCTTTCACAAATGACCATGAATTGTGGAGAGGTAGGAGGGTTTAACCATTTTTACATGGATTATCCAATGTTTAAGAGGATTGAGAACTTCCTAAATATTTTTGGCATTAATGGGGCAATAATGTCTAGGGTAGGGAGTAGGGACTAGATGAGAAGTCTGTAAATTGTCAGTTTGGTAATAGAGATGTAAATCTATTGAATGTCTTCTCCTTATATTGCTCACTGGGATACACTGAGTAAGTAGAAAAGAAAACTCAGAGACAAAGGTGAGTCAGTGTCAAAGTTATTAAGGGGCCAGCCCAATGCACGAAGCTCCCACATGTGCGGGGTCCAGGGAAGGGGCAGACCACAAGTGTCTATAGGACACAGCCTTACCTTACATTTTGCAAGATGCTGTTTCCATGCCTCAAACCCATCACCTGAAGGTCACAAGACGACAACTCATGGTCAAAGATATTAGAGATTACTATATTACCCATTGGTATTTAGTTACAGATGAATTATAGGCCTCAACATGGAAGAGTTTGAAATGGATTTGGAAATTAGAATCCAGCTATAGGCAAAATAACAACACAATCTACAGAAAATAGAAGCAAACCCTGGTTGGTTATAAGTTCAATTTGGATGAGTATGAAGATGATCAACATGGTCGGCAAAAGAGAGGTACTTTGCACAGTAAATAAGAGAAGACAAGTTGAATCAAAGAGTCCAAGGAAAGCACGCCATCAGTGCTATCTCAAGGATGAAGGATATTCAGAAAGTCGTTTTAAAGTTGGCTCATGGTCAAAGGCAACTCATCTTGTGGGCACTACAATGAACTCTGGAACTGTGCACTTTTAGCATGTGCCATAATGAGATTTAAATTTGTCTAGTGGGATGGGGTTTCTTTTAGCCACATAAATCACAGTAATGAGGTGAGTAACACTTTTGCCAAACGACTACCTAGATCACCAGTTCTGTTGGGTATACAATGCCGATTCAGGGACAAAATTATCACCTTGATTTACTAAGTTTGTCCAACATCAAGAAGAAAGATGCAATAGATAGAGACATAGGAAATGCTGGAAATTGAAAGCATAAGATCACTGGATCACTGTTTTTCAACCTTCAAATATTGATGCAATTGTTGTTTTCCCATGGTAAAGCCAATGAGTATTCATTTCTCATAAGGATAATACCCAGATTAAAGGATGCTATCTCAAAAATAGAATATTTTCATATCTATCTCAATGGTTCTCCCGGTGAACACTGATATAATATATTCATGTCTAGCTTAACAGTTTTGCCAACAATATTTATTAACTGCAATCACAAAACTTGAATTAAAAAATTGTCTTTAACTTTTGATATGTGTATATTACTTTTGAAGTCCACAAAACCCCCAAAGAGAAAAGAACCGGAACCACAAATAACATATTAAACTCAGGCACTTTAGTAGAAGTGGATGCAACTATCTCCTCACCAAACCATATCCTGCAGTCTTAATGTCTCATTGAGGAAAAGGTTGCCCAGTGCGTGACAAACATTCCACTGGACCTGTCAAATGAATATCAAAGCTTAATTAGCAAAATCATAATTTTCTAGAATAGATAAAAGTGGTTATAGTGGCTGCTAAAATTGACATTAATAACAAATTTTAGGACAAAAGAAGAAAGGAAACCTTCACATTTCCAGTTGTTACACAAGAAACAAATGCTCGCACCATTCTTTCCAGCCAGTGGGGATCTCCCAAAGAAATAGCTTTGAGATCATTAGACTCAGTATCAATTCTTGATGGCAAGAACTCAACACCCTCAGTTGTCAGAGATGAAACCTTACCATCCACCGATCCATTACAAATGCTAGACTGACTGTTAAAACTCACAAATCTTGAAAGATTCCCAAGAGCCCTCACAGCATTTGACTTGATCTAATGGATAAAAGAAATATGACTCAGAAACCTTGAATTTCAGTAATGCAAAATTTTGTTAAGTCCATAAAATGCTTCCCAAAGCCAACTCTTCTCAAAAATTAGAAAATACGAGGTAATACCAGTCTATGTAACAATTACAGGGCCAATTGAGGTTTTCTTAACCATCTCTACATGTATGGAGTGTCAGCATGGATTCAATGGACAAAGACATGGAGGCACACATACAACTAGCCTCTGGTACGTTTACCAACAAAGGCATAATGATGGATTTCTTTTGTACCGCATTAATGCCTCTTCAATATTTAAAAAACTCCTTAATTCCGCATAAGGTTGTCACTCATACAGCACATTTAAATTAATATAGTACCATGTCATGGTAGAGTTATCGTCATGTGACTGTCAGTTCACGGGTTCGAGGCGTGGAAACAGCCTCTTGCAATACAAGGTAAGGCTGCGTACTATTAACCCTTTGAGGTCCGCCTCCTCCCCGGACCCTGCATATGTGGGAGCTTCATGCGCCGGGCTGCCCTTTATAGTAATGTCAAGTCTTTCTCTAATACTTCTGCAATGTTCATTGAGTTTGTAAATGTTCATATCTACACACACATGTCAGCAGTACCTAAGCAGCATATTTTACTTCCACAATGTTCAATAAGTTTGTAAATGTGCCAATTATTTATATTATCCTTTGTTCATACAACACACTGTGATCATTCTTTCCGCAATACTTTAAATAACATATGTTCTTGTCTTTATCTCCATTAACATATTATTATTTATTTAGATAAAGTAATTTACTGTTTTTTTACTGGCTGACACAGTAATTACTGCAATATATTTCGAAGTTAATCCACTTTATGATAGCTTCCTCTCCATTCTATCTTCTTATTCAGAAGTTTTCAGATTTAGTTTCATTGAAAGGTATTTTGTGTTGCATTTTGAAGCCTTTTCTTAACTTAATTTCGAGTACATAGTCAATAGGTTCTAATAGCAAACTGTTTCTTTAACTGTGATACTTGTAGTTAATCTGATCTATAGCAACTTCCTCTCTATACTATCTTGTTATATGGAAGCTTTATGGTTTGTTTTTCTTGATATTTTTTAATCTTATGGAGGCCTTTTCTCAACTATTTTCAAATTGTGTAGTCAGTAGATATAATAGCTAACTGTTTCCCATAATACATCTCAAGAAGTACAAATCAGTAATTACCCCCCTCCCAATCAAATAGTAAATGCCTCCCATTTCTGACAACTACTTTTTCATTTCAGTTGATATTCATTTCTGCGATATTCCAAAATTAATTGAATTAAAGTTCTGTTTGAAATTCAAGACAAGCATGGTTGTAGAGACAAAAAACAACTTTATTTGTGACATAACCAATGTGGGAATGTACACATACCAATATAGTTATGTACATAAATGTACATCACAATCTATATATGACATAAGTATGTTGTGTGTGCATGTCTCACTGTGTCTCTTCTCATGTGTGGCACATATATTATATACATACAAATGTGATTATTTGTGTTTTTGTTTTATGTGTGTACATGCAACAGAATTAAGTTTAGCAATATGGAGCATGCACCATCTACAGAATCAAATATGGCATCATTTTCTTCCATTTACTTTATTTACATTTAGTTTTCATGTATCAGTATCTGTATTATTACATAATTCTTACTCTTCAGTATAGATATCTTGGGAGATCAGGTGTCTAGAAGTTACAGTCTGAGAATCTGTTTAAATGCTAAACACCAAGCATTTGTCAATGTCCAAATCATAATAGCATTTCAGAAAGCAAGAACTTCTAAACCAAACTTGATTGAGGTGCATATATAATATTACATGTATCCAACAACGAAGAAACAAACAAAAACAAATGCACATTCAACTGAAGCTGTGGGAATGAACAAAGTCTGATTTTTTTAAGCTGTGAATCTTCTTACCTTATCACCATCCTTTGTTAATTGTAATGCACACTCAGCTAAGAGGGATATTGAGCCTGAGTAATCCTTTGCACCTGTATTCAAGAAGCGAATGCTAAAGTGACTATAAAACAAAATTGTGTTCAAGACTACTAAATACACCTGCAGAACACATACCCATACGCAAATTACTTGCTGAGTGACGGAGAGAATCACATACATTTGCCAAAGCCCAGGAGGCTGTTACTCGCACCTGCACAGGGTACTTGTGTGAAATATCTAGATTTTGATGATTCACCAACACATTATTCAGTGAGAAAAATCTAAGAAGAGAACTGCAGTGCACATAAATGAATAATACCGAGACCAAATGATGATGCACATTAATCTCAACTGCATGAATGAACTCATCTAGAATATCCAAACTGCAAGATTAAGCTTTCACACGTTATCTTTCCTGGTATGCGTCAGTACAACCAGATGGTTAATTTATAACTGAAGTGAGCTTCCTGGGTCTGCTCAGGAAGATAACTATCACCTCTGAAAAATTTGTGGAAAACATGCAATTACACCAATGGCTCGGCAAGCAGCAGCTCTGACTGATGGTACTTCGTCATTAATTGCTGCACTGATCTAGAAGATATTTGGGAAACAGATATTAACGGACTCAGAAATGGAAAATTCACAAATATGGATAAATTTTACACAATCATTAAGTCAGAACTTACAGTAGAAGAATGTATGAAATTTTGGTCTTCCTTCCTAAGCAAGAAAAAGACAGATGATGTTATACCCGCAAAACAAGTAATTGTTGCTGCCCTTACCTGCCAAAGGTAAGAAAGCTCCAGGTTCAGTACAGAAGCAACTATAGAAGACATGCCAAAAACTATATCCACATTCACTTGTGCCTTTCACCAACTAGACAGGTATAACAAGATGAACAACTGGAAATCTGATTCTACTTTGGCAGCTCGATACGCTGTGATGTTATGTTCCACCCATATTGGAACAGCACAAAAATCTGGACATTTCATGACTAATTCAACAACAGGGTATAAAAAGGTCAATCTGACCTATTTTTTAATCGAGCAAAGGGTACAAGAGAAAACAGATTGATTTGTCAATCACCCATGATCTGCTGCAGCCATATTTCATCTATTTCCTAATATATTTGGTGGATTATTAAATTCATGATTTCTGATGATCTTCATATTCGGTGCTTTTTACTGAAACATTTTTAAATATATTATCTCCTCATATTAGCTTTTCTTGAGAAGGGGAGCCTTGGCGCAAAGGTAAAAGCTGTCGTCATGTGACCTTGAGGTCACGGGTTCACGGCGTGGAATCGGCCTCTTGCAAAATGCAAGGTAAGGCTGCCTACTATAGGCCCTTGTGGTCCACCCCTTCCCCGGACCCCACATAGGCGGGAGCTTTGTGCACCAGGGCTGCCCTTATTAGCTTTTCTCGAGGAGTCTCTCATCCTTCTGTTCTTGTTTTAGTTCCACTAAGTCGTCAAAAACCAAGGCTAAGGAAATCTAATTATGCCTACTGGAGTAAGACAATAGATAAAGAACTCCCACTGAGAATAGAACTTCTAAAATCTTCAAGATGAAGTGATTAACATGACTTTATATTTGTTAGATCAAACTTATGGGTACAATTTTGGTAGGGAGATACAGATATAAGAAACAAAAAGTAGAGTTTAGGAGGCTATTAACCAATAGTGATAGGCTTTTACAGTGTCTAGATCTAATATGAAAATGTCAAGCTATCCACCAGATTTGCAGGTCTGTGCGAGTTACATTTCAAAAACAGTTGCACATGAAAAAGAAAAAATTGCTGTTGATTGAACCAAGGTGCTTCAAGGAAAGGTAAAGATAAAGCTAGAACAACAATCTACTTCAAGAAAGTCCTAAACATCAAAACACTTCCTTTCAGATTTGATGGGCTATTATTGGTAAGAAAAATAAAGAATGATTAGCAACAAGCCAATAATAAAATCTCTTGAACATGTATTCCTGAAGGCACTTCCTGAATTGCCTCACTTGAATTACCCGAGCTACTTATTCTGCTACTGGTTGAGCTTCTAGACTTATTTGCACAGCGGAGGAGCATAATTACATAAACCATGTCCATTTGCTTGAGATTTCCTCAAAGCACCTAGTAGATTACATGCCAATTATACTTTTCTGGGCTTACGAATAAATAATTTGAAGCTAGCTCCTTAAGTTACTTCTCAATATGTCATCACTTGAATTCATTCACTGACATATATGAAACAGTTTATTTCAGTTTACATGTTTCTGTCAAAAAATCACTTCCAGCTTACAGCATATGTAACAGGACTCCATAAACCACTCATGCTTAAAACATGTTTAGCATTATCCATGCTCTGCATCACATCAGAAAGGGCCAACAAAGAATTAATCCAGTAAGCTACGATGGCACTTAAATTATTTATCTTCCTGTCTTCTGTCCCCAGTATAAAGAAGAACATATATCAGTTAAAATCCAGGGACAGACAAAAGAAAAGACAAGATTTACAAAGCAGATCCCAAAATATCTTTGGCAAAAGACTTCAAACCTGCAGCAGCTTTCTAAATGGCAAATATAGTCTATCATCCAAGGTGCACTTTAATTGCAAAACTAATAACATTTCACTATGTTAGTCTTCATTATGTAGCTGGAAAATATGCCTATGTTTTATCTTTGAAAAGGGTTAGAGAGTTCTATTTTCTATATGTTTCTTATCAGGATTTCATCTCTGCTAACCCATGAAACCATGGTGGGCTAATGTCACTTCATCTGATAGAAGAGTTAGACAAGCACTTCTGAAGATAGTTTACAGATATATAAAAAAATGCATGGCCAGGATAGGCGCCATCTATGAAGACTATCCAAACAAATGAACCTAACTATCGGTGCATATATGTGTGATTGTTACGAAGAAAATATAAAAATAAACATGTCACATTTGTTTTGATCTTGAAAACTGTGGAGTAGATGTTATAAGTTATAACCAAACAACAGATTACTAAAGTTCTTTGAAAAAATAATAATAATAATAATAATACATAAAGCTTAATGACATCAGAACACTGTCTAACCGTTGGAGCATTGTGCAACAAAGTCAGCGGCAGATGCTTCTTGATAGCGTCACACCACTGTTTAACTCCACATGAATATCCAATAGAATTGCTTTTCAGAACTTCAGAACCATCGAACCCAAATGATGGAGCTGATGAAACCTTTTTCCTTCTTGTGCAATCTGACATAAACGCGGTGTCAAGTAACCTGTCATCTAAGAGCTCATCTATGCCTTTGAATCCAGATGCAGCACGAAGGCACTCGTCCAAAACCTGAATTGTGTTTCAGTCAAAACCTTGGATCATAACAAAAGAGCACTAGCACTAAGAAAGATTACTTGTGCAAAACATTCACTAAGAATTTAGTGTTAGAAACCAAGTTAACAAAGCTTCTGCAATAAGTGGAAGAAGTAACAAATTGTCTGTATTCAACTGAAGACATGCATTAATAAGCCAAAATCCTAAAAGTAAAACCACATGTAAACTAATTCAACCAACAGTAACAGCAGCATGAATCTATTGCTAGAAAGCTGAGGGACTGGAAACAGTTTGGATCAGGAAAAATGGGCCAACAACAGTACAAAGCATATCATGACATTTTTCTTTTTTATTTTCTCTTTCCGATTTGAAACAGAGAGTTGGGACCATAGCCAATTATTTTCACAATGTGTAAAAAATAGCTTAACAGCATCACATTTTCCCAAACAAATCAGGAAACACTTATGACCAAGTACAATATGTGCAACCTTTCTAGAAATAGCCAGTGCACAATACCATGAATATTTTACTAGCATGCCCAGGGGCTTGAAATAGTTTGGACTCAAAAAGCAGACAAAGAACAGTTAGAAGAGTTGACGGATTTATTAGCATTGGAGAGTAGGCCCCCTTTCTCATATTACCTGTGCCCCTTCATTACTTACGCATTAGAATTAAGTGTTAAAGAATAGGACCTATCACTCAGGCTATTTCATTTTTTTTATAAAAAAATTCTTTCAGGGAAAAACAATAATACACACAGAGGATTTTTCTTTTTCTTCTTTCTCTTCTCTACTCTTAGCTTCTTTTCATCTTTATTGACTTTGACATGGAATCAGAGATATGATCATCATCCCTCCTCTAATCGTTTCCCTTCTTCTTTCCTCCCTTCCCTCCATCATTCTTAATGTTTTCTGTACTAGAAAAGTTTTTTGAAAGCACCTTTGTGCTGCTCTCTCCTTCCATTGTTATATAGCAGACCATGTTTATCATACAGCTACTAAAAGAGTAGCAGTGATCCTACCTGTTCTTGTGAATCTTATACAAAATTCTTTTGATCTTCTTCCACTCTGCTGTTAGACAGTGTCCCAAAAATCAAATCAAACGACTTATCCTACCCCTTGGTTTTGTCAGCATATTTTAGTTACAAAATTGATGGTAAAACAATCCTTTTAGTTTGCTGGCCAGTTGACAAGAGCATATTTTAGTTACAAAATTGACTGCAAAACAATTCCTTTAGTTTGCTGGCCAGTTGACAATTCAGAGCAACAAGGGTTAGTTTAAGACATCACAAGGTAGGGCCAAAAAGATGAACGGTATTGAATCTTAGATCACCAAACTGTGGACTTCATATGTATTACACAGCAAGCTGCAGAGCATAAATATGGCTCCCATGATGTACATCTGCCCACCTTCTAGTGATCAAACTGTTCATCTTCTTGGCCCTGTGGACAATAAGCTATCCTCATAAATCCTGTCCACTGGATAATCTTGCTCTTGTATTTTTGAACTTTTTTGTTGAGATTTACCCTCCACTTGACAGCTCAGATAAACAAGGGTCAGGTTCATTTGTGGATGACTTCTGGCGCATGGCCTAGATAGGACTGAGCAAAGAAGGTCAACAGTTTGAATCACTGAAAGGTGGACCTCAAATGCACACTTTAGGGTCATATAAAATATACACCATGGACTGTATGATTCACCTTTAATAATACATGCGAGCCCAGAATTTGGCGGATTCGAGATGGACAATAAGACGAAAGGTAATATCATATTCCTACACAGTGTAACAGAAAAGCAAGGACATGACACCCAGTGCCGGTAATCTTTTCCAAAAGACACATAATGGGGTGGGGTTATACAAAATTGCCGCGGGAATATCCTGCCCCTTAACTAATTGTAATTGGTGGATATTGAAGAAAAGTGGATCCAAGTTTGACCCTAATCCATTTTGTCTTTGGCACACTTGCCAAGTACTAACATTCTAACTAAAATAAAATATTCAAATGTATGAGTGTGGGGCAGTGGCGCAAGAGTGGATCTCAATCATGTAGGTCACAGGTTTGAATCCGCTCAAAGGTGTTTGTGAGTATTTATCTAACAAATCCAGTTCAAAGAAAAGAAAAGATTCATATGCATTTAATCCTAAGAAAGACAAAATAACATGAAACCAAGAAACCTAAAAGCATAAATAACTGAATACAAAATGACATTAAAAAGTAGCTAACTGAGATATTTACCGAGGTTGCATGCTATTGCCATCAACCTTAACCTTAATGACATTTTCAACCAAAGTCCCAACAAGATATTATCACCAAATTATTAGAGGATAAGTTTTACCCTGATGGCAGCCATAACACGTCTTTCTGCAGTTGATCCTGAAGCATTTCCAATATCTCCTTTCCATGGATGTGCTAGAACTTCACAGTCAGAACAATCAGAATCACTCACCCGCAGCAACCCATAAACAGTATTAGAAACTTGTTCCCAGCATGCAGTCATTGTATTTGGATAATTGTGCGATGTTGCTCTCAAAACCTGCAAGTTGTAAGCAATATAGGTTAAGTAACCAGATCCTATCATCAAATCCAAGGCAAGAGCATTAAGATACATTGTAACAGCCTTAAATGATATCAAACATTTATACTAAAACCAGAACAAGACCCCCGGTATGCTACTTCCTGGCCACTCCAAGATGAGATTGCACTGGGTTTCACATTTGTATAAAGAAAACAACAAACTAATCTAGGAGGTAAGGTACAATTTGAACATGGAAAGTATAAAAGACAAGAAATTTCTGACAGTAAAACATTAGATAGACACAATCATCAACCTCCAAATTTGAATGTAATAAACAATAATGGACAATCCTCTCCATTCTTTTCAAAGATGAGAATTTTAAAAAAATTCCCTTATATATCCATCCCCTCTAAATCTGCTGATCATCCCTGTCTGAAGTATTTAGCCAAAATATTTGGCAAGTTCAAAAGAAAGTGGGGAACAACAGTTTGAAAGAAATTCTAGAAGAGGGGAAAATGCAAACCCACAAGTTCAGACGAGGTACGAGGTAAACCCAACACAGAGAATAAGGTATGCAGAAGAAAAGATGGAAACAGAATAAAATATAATATAAAAAGATGAAATTTTATGTGTGAAAAATCTAACAAAGAGAGAGAGGATTAAAAAGATATGCAGAAATGAGAAGAAACAAAGAGGCTATAGTAGGTTTGCTGAAGCAGGCCACTCTAGTGGACTTTCAAGTTTGGTACTTAAGGCCAAACTTTCGCCCATCCAGGTAGATCTGCTCCCTATCAAAGATGATAAAGAGATGAACAAAATTTACTGTTTATTTTTATAATTTACGTGAAAAGTAAGCTATGGATCATATTTAGAGGTTTGGCATGGTTTTGGCACGGTTTGGAGTCTTGCTGGTGTTTGTGGTCTGCCCCTTTCCCGGACCCCGCATACGCTGGAACTTCGTGCACCAGGCTGCCCTTTTTTTCTTAGTAAATCTCTATTTCAGTTAGCAGTGTTTTAGTTCAAGTTTCCTAGTTGTTTTCAGATGGATGAATCAAGAATTGTGTTTTTCTCTCTTTCTTGCTGGGTTTTAGTTTTGTTTCTGGGTGCCTTTGTTTATTGGTTTGAGAACTGATATTCTGAGATGCATTAACAGATCTCAGAATGAGGCACTGTTACATCTCCAATATATCAGACTTATTATAGAAAGAGAAGGTAGTTTCAAAAAGAAGCAGAACCGTATACAGGTCTGTTGGTAGAAGATTTTTTCAGGTATGCAGAGCTGTTGATAGAAGATTTCCAGGGGATCAGGTGGTTACAAGCCAGTTGGGAAGAGATGTAGTCAGTTGGTTAGGATATACCCAATATACAATTAGTATCCAATCTGTTACAGATTGTTAGGTAGTTACCAATCAAGGATACACAGTGGATAGGGTGGGAGGAGAAGGAAAGATAAAAGGAAGAAGATAGGGAGGGGAGAGGGGGGGGCAAAGGAGGAAAGGAGTGGGAAAGTGCAGAGGAGGAACTACGTTCCTAACTTCCTACTGGTGTACCTAGATTGGAGCTTTATCTTTGTTGACATGAAATCCTTTGTAATTCTCACCAGCTATCAATAAAATGAGTTCCATTCTTTTTTTTGACACCCATCAATGGTATCAGAGCCTGATCCGATCCTTGAGGCATGGTAAGAACCAGATCGGAAAGGGCAAAAAGCATGGAGAAAGAAGTGGAAACCATGAGAACTGAAGTAAGAAGCATGACGGAGGACATTGGAAGGTTGCAAACCAATGTAACGGCGATAGGGGAGTTCTTACTCGAAATCCGAACATGGATGAGGCAGAGGCAGGAAGGGGCTGATACGCTACCTCATCAGACAGGCAATCGAGGAAGACCTAGGGTACCGGAGGTAGGAGAGTCATCAGGTGGGGATAAGCATGACTCGCCGGCAATGTTGGAAAACCCAAGAGTAGAACCCAGGAGATTGGATCTTCCGGTATTCGACAGGCAGGATCCGATGGGGTAGTTGTGCCGGGCCGAACGATACTTTCGGCCCGCTGAAACGCCTTACAAAGGAGGAGAAGGTGACCACCGCTTCCATCTGCTTGGAGGGAGAAGCCCTCCACTGGTTCCTCTGGTCGGACGCGAGGTCGCCGTTCAGATCTTGGTCCACCTTCAAGGAAGCCCCCCTCCAGAGGTTCCAGCCATCGCAGTCCGGCAATGACTACGAGGCCCTGCTGTCGCTATGGCAAGCTTCCTCCGTCGCCGACTTCAGGCGAGACTTCGACCTGATGTCGGGCCCCTTGTTAGATTTGCCCGACGATCTACTAAGAGGGGCCTTCCTTAATGGGCTATGAGAAGATTTGAAGGCCGAGGTCAAAATGTTTAAGCCTGCTTTCTTAACTAGGCTGATGGACCTGGCCCAGAAGATCGAAGAAAAGAACGAGGCCCTCGAGAGAGTGCAAGCCCACGGACACAGAAGCTGGCTTGGGCCTAAGTTAGATGCGCCCCATGGACCTTCTCTAAAGAGTTCCATGTTCGAGTCTGGCCCACAAGGGCAAAACCGTAATCTCCACCCGCAAACCCTAACCAAACTGCCGGAGACGACGAGGGAGGTAGGGTTTCGGGGAGAACGACTTTCCCGCAACACCAAGTCAGCCCTGGCCCCGCACAACACTTTCCGGCGGCTATCCGAGAAGGAGCTCCAGCAAAAGAGGGCCATGGGACTCTGCTTCCGATACGACGAGAAATACTCACCCAGCCACCATTGCAAGAACCGTCAACTCCATGTGTTGATTTTGGGGGAAGAGGAAGAAGACAGCGAGGGTCTTGACGATTCCATCACTGAGGGAACAGATCGGCGAGAGGAGATGACCCGACTTGAATTATCGATGCAGGCCATCGTTGGGATGTTTGTAGCTGATGTCATGAAGATGAGAGGGCTTCTAGGACGGCGGGAGGTCACGATTCTAGTGTACACTGGAGCATCCCATAACTTCATAGCCCAAAAGCTGGTTGATGAGTTACAGATCCCGGTGACCCTCACCAAGCCGTTTGGCGTGCAGGTCGGAGACGGGGTATGCTGGAATCTCACCTTGCGTCTCCCTGGGCTAGTGATTCAATAGCACTTCCACCCCTTCGAGTTGAGCGGAACTAACCTAATCCTCGGAATGGCATGGTTCCGAACGCTCGGGGAAGTTTCTACAAATTATCGTGACCTCACCATGCAGTTCGTCGTGTAGGGCCACAGGGTCACTCTAAAGGGTGATCCATCCTTGTCACAGTCAGTCTTGTCCTTCAAAGCCCTGCAGCGAGCCTTACCTAGCTCGGACGCTAGCTATGTTGTGGAGAACCAAGGCCTGCAAGTAGAGAGAGAGAGACGCACCCACCCCTGGCCCATCCTCAGCTAAGAGTTCTCTTGGACCAGTACACACATCTCTTCAACCAGCCGCTACAACTGCCGGTTAGCCGGCCACAAGACCATGCTATCAGGGTCCAAGAACATACTCCACCCCCTAATATCAGGCCGTATTGCTACCCGCACTGCCAAAAGAACAAAATTGAGCAGATCATCAAGGAATTGTGGAGGCTAGCATTATCCGAGGAAGCACGAGTCCCTATTCCAGCCCAGTATCGTTAGTCAAAAAGAAAGACGAAGGTTGGCGCTTCTGCGTAAATTACCGCGCCCTCAACAAAATCACCATTCCAAATAAGCTTCCCATCCCAACAATTGATGAGTTATTGGACGAATTGGGTGGAGCTACTATCTTTTCTAAGTTGGATCTTCAATCCGGGTACTACCAAATTCGCATCAAGGAAGAGAATGTGACCAAGACGGCGTTTAGGACACACGAGGGTCACTATGAGTTCTTAGTTATGCCTTTCGGCTTGAAAAATGCTCCCTCCACCTTTCAAGCTCTTATGAATGACATCTTCCGTCAGCATCTTCGTAAATTCGTGCTGCTTTTTTTCAATGACATACTTGTTTATAATGCTGACATTAATTTGCATTTAGAACATTTGGGCTCTCATAAATTGGTAATTAACAAAAAGAAGTGTTGCTTTGCCCAATCTCAATTGGAGTATTTAGGCCATGTTATATCAGCAAGTGGGGTAGTAACGGAGAGTTCAAAAATCAACTATATGCCCAAATGGCCAACTCCACAGGATGTCAAAGCATTGAGGGGATTCTTGGGTCTCACAGGATACTACCGCAAATTCGTTAAGAACTATGGAATTATTGCTGCTCCCCTTACCAGTCTACTCAAGAAGGATAGCTTCCATTGGTCCTCGGAGGCACAAAATGCCTTCAACGAGCTGAAGAGAGCCATGACTTCAGTTCCGGTATTGGCTATTCCCAACTTTAGTAAGCCTTTCATTTTGGAAACCGACGCTTCAAGAAAGGGTATTGGAGCGGTTCTCATGCAAGAGGGAAGGCCAATTGCCTTCTTCAGTCAAGCCCTCGCCCCCCGCGCCCAGTCCAAGTCTATATACAAGAGGGAACTCGTGGCGGTAGTCCTAGCTGTCCAGAAATTGCGCCATTATCTGCTAGGGAAGAGGTTCACTATCTTGACAGATCAAAGGAGCCTTCAATTCCTCAATTCCTCATGAACCAACAAGTACTCAGTAGTGAGCAGCATAAATGGCTCAGCAAATTACTTGGTTTTGACTTCGATGTTCAATACAAACCATGACGGCTGAATCGGGTAGCAGATGCCCTCTCCAGAAAGGCTGACAATGGATACATTGATGGCTGCACCAACTCGAAACCTGAGAATTCAGCAGGACTGGAGTACACCTCCCACTTACTAGCCCTCTCTACAGTCCAACACTCAGGATTTCAAGGTCTAGCCGATGAGATCTGCCAAGATGAAACTCTACGCCCCATCCTCCAGGACCTGCTGGTCAGCACAAACAGTCACAAGGGGTTCTCTTTAAGGCATGGCTGCTTTCTCTTCTATGACAGATTGGTCATTCCTAAGGCTTCTCCTAGAATCCCCACCTTGCTCAAGGAATTTCACTCAACTCTGACTGGTGGGCATTGAAGTTCCTTCAGAACATTCAAAAGGCTTTCTAACGTGGTGTTCTCGAGGGGTATGAGAAAGGACGTTCAGGATTTTGTGGCTGCTTGTGATGTATGCCAAAGAAATAAATACCAAGCACTCAAACCAGAGGGCCTTCTTCAGCCTTTACCCGTCCCAGAACAAGTTTAGGATGACCTCTCCATGGAATTTATTGGAGGCTTACCAAGATCTCAAGGGATGGATACCATTCTGGTAGGTGTAGACCGTCTCTCGAAATACAGCCATTTCCTTCCACTAGGCCACCCGTTTTCTGCTCAAGAGGTTGCCACTCTTTTTATTAAGGAAGTGATGCAGTTACATGGATACCCTCGTTCCATAGTATTTGACAGGGATCAACTCTTTATCAGTCAATTTTGGACAGAACTGTTCAAGCTGGCTGGGACGGAGCTGAAGATGAGTGCAGCTTACCACCCCCAAACGGATGGGTAGACAGAAGTAGTCAACCGCTGCCTGGAAACCTACTTACGCTACTTCACTTCCTACCATCCTAAGTTATGGCCCAGGTGAATCTCTTGGGTAGAATTCTGGTATAATACCACATTTCAAGGAGCTGCAGGAATGCCCCCATTTAAGGCACTGTATGGCCATGATCCTCCTACCTCATTAAGGCTTTCGGATGAAGGTTCAGTAGTGGAGGCAGTCAACCAACAAATTCGCGACAGGAATGTCATATTACAAGAGCTAAAAGGTACCTTGTTAATGGCCCAAGCCAGAATGAAATCCCATGCAGACAGGGGCCGTAGGGACGTCCAATTCTAGATAGGAGACCTAGTCTTTCTGAAGCTATAAACCCTTTAAGTTCAAAAAGCTGGCTAAACGACCCAATGAGAAGCTCAGCCCCAAGTTTTACGGTCCTTATCCTGTCTTAGAACGAGTAGGAGAAGTCGCCTACCACCTGGAATTACCACCCAGTACACGCATCCATCCCGTTTTCCATGTTTCCCAACTAAAGCCAGCCATGTCCAATTCTACCCAACCTCAACCCCTGCCTACTACTCTAACTGAAGAGTTGGAACTAGTGGTACATTCCGAATCCATCAAGCAATTCAGGACATTGCCAAATGGTCAAAAGGAAGTTTTGGTGAAGTGGCAGCATCTGCCTGAGTGTGATAATACTTGGGAGCTCTATAATGTGTTGGACACTCAATTTCCTTCCTTTCACCTTGAGGACAAGGTGAAACTACTAGGGGAGGGTAATGTTACATCTCCAATATATCAAACTTACTATAAAAAGAGAAGGTAGTTTCAAAAAGAAGCAGAACCGTATACAGGTCTGTTGGTAGAAGATTTTTTCAGGTATGCAAAGTTGTTAATAGAAGATTTCCAGGGGATCAGGTGGTTACAAGCCAGTTGGGAAGAGATGTAGTCAGTTGGTTAGGATATACCCAATATACAGTTAGTATCCAATCTGTTACAGATTATTAGGTAGTTCCCAATCAAGGATGGAAGGGGAGCCTTGGCGCAACGGTAAAAGTTGTGGTCATGTGACCTTGAGGTCACGGGTTCAAAGCGTGGAATCAGCCTTTTGCAAAAATGCAAGGTAAGGTTGCCTACTTTAGGCCATTGTGGCCCGCCCCTTCCCCGGACCCCGCATTGGCGGGAGCTTCGTGCACCGGGGCTGCCCCTTTTACCAATCAAGGATACACGGTGGATGGGGTGGGAGGAGAAGGGAAGATAAAAGGAAGAAGATAGGGAGGGGAGAGGGGGAGACAAAGAAGGAAAGGAGTGGGAAAGTGCAGCGGAGGAACTACGTTCCTAACTTCCTACTGGTTTAACTAAATTGAAGCTTTATCTTTGTTGACATGAAATCCTTTGTAATTCTCACCAGCTATCAATAAAATGAGTTCCATTCTTTTTTTTTCAAGTTGTTCTCCCAGAATTTGACACCCTAGGACTATCAGGCACTCCCTTCACCTAGCATTACCACATTGGACCAAGAAAGGAAAAAAAAAGAATACCCGTTTTATAATTGCTCTCATTATCATCATCAAGACCTTATCCCAATTAGGGGTCGGCCATTTTATAATTGCTCTCCTCGTATTAAATATTAAAAAATTAAAATAAACAAAAGAAAATGAGAAGGGGATAAGCCTCTGGTCAACTATATTCTGTAGTAGGCTTGCTGAAGCAGGCCACTCTAGTGGACTTTCAAGTTTGGTACTAAAGGCCAAACTTCAGCGCGTGCAGGTAGATCTGATCCCTATCAAAGAAGATAGAGAGATGAACAAAATTTACTGTTTATTTTTAAAATTTACGTGAATGGTAAGCTATGTATCATATATAAAGTTTAGTATGGTTTGGAATCTTGCTGGTGTCTGTTTTAGGTCTATAATGGTTTTGGATAACTATTTTGGAAGAGTTTTCTTATTAAATCTCTATTTCAGTTAGGAGAGTTTTAGTTCAAGCTTCCCAGTTGTTTTCAGATGGATGAATGAAGAATTGTGTTTTTCTCTCTTTCTTGCAGTGTTTTAATTTTGTTTCTGTGTGCCTTTGTTTACTGGTTTGAGAACTGATATTCTGAGACGTGTTAACCACATCTCAGAATGAGGCACTCCCTCCTCACCTGCCACACATACCACCTGGCATTACCACATTTGACCAAGAAAGGAAAAAGAAAAATACCTTTTTTATTATTGCTCTCCTTGTATTAAATAAAATAAAATAAAAGGATAAACAAAAGAAAATATGGCAGTTGGAAGGGGGGTATGCTGGTTTTGGATTTCTCCTCTATTCATGATTTGCAGAAGTTGCATAATTGGAAAGATAAAAACGAGGGAAGGGAGGAGCACAATTTGGGGTTCTCATTGACCAATAAAGAAACTGAGAATCCCAAAACTTCCTTGCATCTCTATAGAAACCTTCTCAATTGGCTGCAACTGAACAGAAAAGGACTTGATCTACTCTAGCTTTTTGAAATTTGATTTTTTTCAAGTTTAAAGAAGAAACCCTAGAAATCTTGGTGCAGATTGCTTGTTCATATTATCTTGGTGCATAGGGAAGATCAAACCACATACCCCTCACAAATGGAAAGAAAGCATTGGTGGTAATGCTAAAAATATAACCTTGGACAGTCAGTAAAATCAGCCACGTTTCAGCACATAATGTGGGCCCATTGGAAACATTAAAAACAAAATCACCAACCTCTGTTTTGATGAACTGGTAAATTAATGATGGATCACTTCAATTTAAGATCCCTTTTTCTTGGCCACTAATGAATCAGAGATAGATTATTTTACATTAACTACTGTTTTCCTTTTATGTTTTATTTTTATGTAACCCAGTCGTGGGAAATTTTGAGTCAATGAATCAACCAAGGCAAGTAATTCAACCTGGTAGCATGGCCAAATAAGTTATGTCAAGTTACAAGTTGTCAAAATCATTATGCATAGGGAAAACTAAAACCACTGCCTACCCAAGGTTGCATGGGCAAGTAAGTCTGACCACTTAGCATGATTACCAGGAGAAATAACACAACCACAACAGCAGAAAATACTTCGAGAGACAAAACAGTCCAAAGTTGTGGAGGACTTGGGAAATGATCTCCATTATCACACTTCAGTGTTACTCTTAACCACAGTGATAATCGATCATCAAAGAAAATTTATCAAAAACATGCAACCATGTTAAGCATGAAAGAAAGATTACATAGCCTCAGGCAAGTAACACTTCTGCAGAATTACCTGAAGAGCTTCAAAGCATATAGTAGGATGCATCATGTTTTGGGAAAACTGAAACAGCGAACTAAGCTCATTTGATTTCACTTGAGCCTCTACAGCACCTAACACATCATATATTAGCTTTCTCATGTCTGTTGATCACAACTCAAAGAGAGACAGGAGAAGAAGGAGACAACTTAAAGGGAACAACCAGCGGTAACTTAAAAAACCTTAAATAAACTATACCACTGTCAGGTTACTTTGTATTTAGCTCACATTATGAGATAATGATTTTATAGATATTTTTCTTACTCAAAGAGCAGGGTATAAAGCATGGGGTGGACTCCATCTATCATCAGCAAAAGAAACATGACCTCAATTCTTGAAATATCTTCAATAACATCAACGTAAGATCAATTGCAAAAATCATTAGCAGTAAATGTATAACCTACTCAGACAGTTTAAATGTTGGGCAAATCACATTTGCACTAGGAAATGACATAAGTACCCCAAAGTTTTTAGAGGATTTCTTGTAGAAAACTTGAAGCAGTGAAGAGACATCTATTGACAAAGCGATCCTCCAAGGGCTCCTAGAGGAACCTCTGTAGATGCATCAGGACTTGGACAGTACCTCTCGAATCCTAGGAGCTGGTCTGAAGCCTGAACTACTAGAGAACAATTTATTCATTGTTTATTGCACCAGCAGTAAAAGTTGTCGTCATGTGACCTTGAGGTCACGGGTTCAAGGCATGGAATCAGCCTCTTGCAAAAATGCAAGGTAAGGCTGCCTACTTTAGGCCATTGTGGCCCGCCCCTTCCCCGGACCCCGCATAGGTGGGAGCTTCGTGCACCGGGGCTGCCCTTTTCTTATTGCACCAGCAGTCCACGACAGGATCTATCATTAGCTGTGGAAAAGAAGAAAATGTTGGGTGAATCAAAATCTCTAGAAAAGAAATGTGCCTCTCCACTCGAAAATGACATGAGGATGGTATGGAGAGTTTTAGCAAGTTCCTTGAAAACCTGAATCAAAGAAGAAGGCATCTATTTATAAAGTGGTTCTCCAAATCCTTGTAAAAAGCTTCTGAAGACATATGAGGACCAGGACAGTTTTCAATCCTAAGACTTAAGATCCAGTTTGAACTTTGAACAAATTCAGAACAAGTTATCCATTGTTTATTGCACCAGTATGCGACTAGATTTATCCAAAAATGCTCTTCAGCCAATGGAAGTTCACTTGTCCTTAATCTTTTGAAGGTTTTTTGTTTCTTCTTGTAGGAAAGCTGGGTTTTTTAATGGATAGATAACCCATGAGTGCCTTGAACCCATTACCTACGCACAGAAGAGGCTCTTCAGCAGTGTAAGGACTTAGCTCATGAAAACAAAAATATAAATAAAATAAGATATGTTTCAGGGACTGGAATATTCCAGAACAGCTTGTCCAGAATAACTACCTCGCCATCAAAGTAGAGAGAGTATAATATTGTTGTCATGAATAACTATGCTACAGTCAAACAACATCCATGGGTGTAGAATATTCTGGAAGAATACCAAATCGCAACATTATCACAGTTTTGGCAAGGGTTTGTTATACAACAACAAAGACAACCTGTTGATGTTTCTTCCTGCAGCATTTTCGCAACCTGTAAGGAGGGAGAGGTAGAAAAAGCAGCTCCCAAGCAACTAAGACCTGCCACCTGTGAAGAGAGCTTCAGAAATACGTACAACATAAAACTGTCCAAACAGAAAAGCCAATTAAACTGACCACAAGGCCGGTCTGATCAGTTCTAGATGAGAAGTCCTCTATAATTCTTTTATGCACAGTTGAAATAACAGATGTTAACAGCTCCTCGTGCATCCTTGCATAGCTGCCATAGCACAGTAATTCCATCAAGACAGGTTGGAAAAGAATAAAAAGCTTGAGACGTAACTGCAAATTCAAGAAGGTAACACCATTAATAGATAAAATGTAATGCTAGAACATTAGGAAGTGATCTCAGCATGATAGAATAAAGCACTGAACTTCTAAATTAATCAACAAATTATACTACACAGTGAATCGTCCAAGTAGTGTTGATAATTGAAAATGGTAACATCAATCAAGACAAGAATCCTACTAAATGATATAAATCATACGGAGTAGCAGAAATTAGAAGCGTGAGAACTTTGAACAGAGATGCCACCAATCCATTGTGAGTTTCATGCTGAATCAGGTATAGTAAGCCTGCATAGTAAAACAAAATGAAACTGCAACACTTGAGCATCGATAACAACCAGGTAAAAAGTAAGAACGAAAATGGTTCAGTGATAGCAAGTAAAAAGCAACATCTATAACACGTTTCTTCCTATTACCTGTATGAAGTTGCATAAGTATTTGGCCAAGGGAGCTAGAAAGTGTAGTGAATGATCCACATTTTGTGGAATCTCTGTGTTCTGCTACTTGCAAAAAAACTGATGAAGGACCATCAAGCATGGCAGCTAAAGCTGAAGCAGATGCTATCCTTGTCTGTAGACATTCATATGCAGGACCAGTTAACTACCGAACATTTCCGGACTTTGAAGATCATAAAAGATGTGTATTTCAACTCAAACTGAGAAACAAAACTAAGATCTACTTCCTAGGAACAGCTATAAAACAAAAGGAACCGAATCCAGCAAACTTTGAGCATCTAATAACAGAATTCACACCTTCAAAACAGGATCAAAGATCAAGCATGTCATCAGAGTTGCCTGGTACTTTCTGCGCAGAGAACTAATCTATGAAAATCTGAAAGTAAAGATACATAGTACCAGAATAAGGAGAAAGGAATAAGTAAAATTAGATAAGATGGTAAAGACTCACCTGAGTTGGAGTACATCATTGGTTGGCAAAAGCATTGCCCAGTGAGCAGTAAGTGATTTAGGATCAGCTTCACAAAGATCCTTCCAGTCAAAAAGCATAAGTTACAACATTATCCAAGAGTAGCCATCTCAATCTTAACAGGCCATAAAAACTGCAAGGTGTTGCTATATTCCCATCAGCTTGCTTACACTAATTTTGTCATTCTTGCAACAACAACAGCCAGTATATATTACCCCTTTGTGGAGCCTCTCTAACAAAACAGGAGAAAGACGACAGCCCACAAAATACGGTTACCAAATAGAAACTTCCTCCTAGTTGTGTATATTTGAAGTTGCTAACTACCAATGGCAGGTCCTTGCTTTCTTAGGCACAAGGACCTTGTCATTTACAAGGGATGTCATGATTGTTTCAGTTATCTTAAAAGGAGCATCTTAGAGTGTAATATCCTCAAATTTTAAATAATAAATAATAAATAAAAATTTCATGTATAGAAATTGGTCCTAAAAACTCAAAAACAAAAAAGTACACGTCGATAGGAATTGAACGGTATAAAGAACGTCAAAAACGGAGTTCGGATGAGTAAGATATGACCATTTTAAGTGCAAGGGTAAATTGGTAAATTGCCAGGGACGTTAATTAAAGGGAGTCATTTTGATAACGGCACCCCTTTCCACTTCCATTAGAGTTCTAATGGAGGAAGGCACTGATCTACCTTCCATTCGAAAAATCCAGCACTTAGACTATAAAATACAAGTTCCCACTTCCATTCCCACGCCAAACAACCAGAGGAGAACCCTCATTTTCCCCTGTGCACGCCGCGAAAACGAGTTGAAGTTTGCACACACTAGAAGACTCTGATCTCCCATCTCCGGCTCTAATCAAGTAAGTTACATACTTTAACTTGTTATTTATCTTATTTTCCAACTTTTCCCTCATAGATCCAGGCTAGATCGAATCAAAATGGCCTATGGAGTCAAAACAGTAGAGCATGGTTAGACCCATGTTAAAGACACCTCAAATGAGAAATCTAAGCCGTTCATTGCGATCTTTAGACCCAAAAACCCTAGGAACGGCAAAAACAGATAAAAAATCAGAGCTTCTGGGGCTCTAATCAAGCCAAAACAAGGTGGAAGGCTTGGGTTCATCGTCCCCGATGGATAGTGAGCCCAAGATGCTCACCGGGACGCATAGATGGTGACGCACGCATGCGAGTGCTCCGTCACACGTGTGCGTATCGCACGCGCACGCGGGACGCTCTTGTGCGTTGTCCCGGATGTCCAGAACGTACTGGGTGTCCTGGGCGCGCAGTGCGTTGGTGTAAGCCAGTGCAAACCAAGATGCCCATGTAAGTCGGTACACACGTACCTACCCCTATAAATTAATATATTAATTTATGAAGTCTTTTCACAAAAAACTTGATTTTGGGAGCTACAGAGGTCCAAATCACGAGCGGAAACATCCATTGTGACCGTATTGACGACGCGGACCTAGATTTAGCTTGAAAACCTACATTTGACTACTTTTAGATTAGTTAAATTATAAAATATTAATAAATAACTTAAAACCGACTGATTAAAGGGTGATCAGGCCTCAAGACTTGAACAATGAGATAAAGTATGATAATAAATAAGGTTTTAAGGGGCATATTAGCGTGAATACTCTAGAAATTGATCTAGACCATTGGTCTGGACTAGATCTTGGGAAATTATTGATCTGAGGATGATCTAACCGTCAAATTAAGGTATAAACATTAGATACACACAAGAATGAATAAACGAACATGAGATTGGACTAAATTAAAAACCAAATCATAATTAGAGATCTTAGAGGATGATCCAATGGTTGGATTACTATAGATTCCCTTACGATGAAATAAATAATACGAAATAGTATTGTGGTACTTACAGGTACATCTAAACATACACGATAAGGGGATTATATGCTTGAGTTGGGTGATCTCACATTGAGGTAGGTGACGACATTTAATGTTTCGTTTTGGTTTTAAAACCTTGTATTATCATGGCATCATGATTGATTATGATTAAATTACACTTATTATTAATCGATAATTTTGTGAGATTTAGAGTTCTATGCTATGATTGCTATTTGATTTCAATCATGTATTGAATGAATTATGACCTATGGTTTCATGAGATTGAGATTATCTACTTATGCACAATTAGAAAATTATCTTTTCTTATTGCATCACTGATTCATGAGAAAGGAAAGTGGAAGCTTGGTGGCTGGTCCTTTTAGAGGCTAACCCCAGGATGAGGGGCGTGCCTTGAGATTGCGAGCGACGAGTGCTCCTGGTTTTTGACATACGTGATTTTGTGTTTTGAGTTTTATGACGGGTGCTCTCACCCGGTGGATGTCATGCTAGGAGGGAGAGGGCTGGCCACCCATGCTCCGAAATTTGTGATGTGATGTGATATGATAGAGTGCCCGTAGATAGCTTTCAGTAGAGGTTGGTAACATGGATAGTCCACACTACCAGTCCGGGCCTTTCCATGGGGACGGACGCTAAGTCTCCCGTTATGGTGGAGACGGGGAGTGGCGATGGTTGAGACCCTGGAGGGTTGCCATTGCGGCATGACAATCCATACTCTTATTCTGTATGCTTGCATGATGAGCATAGAGATGTGATTGTATGCCTGGGTGTGACGACACTCAGAGGTTGGATATGAGTACTCATGATTGGTGATACGAGTGTATAGGACACTCGTGGGACCCATGTACCTTAGGGTGCCCTGTTATTATTGAATGCTCATTTACATGAGATTATATCATGTTTTAAATTCATGAGATGCATGTTTTATAGTATATGATGTTTTGAGATTTTATTAGCATTGCTTCAAATAAGTATATTCTTGTAGAAAATTGCTTTACTCATTATATCAATATGATTATTCGATTTTATTCCATTGATATACATTAAATGTCTATGTACCTACCAAGCATTGCTTGCCAAGGCGTTGCGTTATTGTTGCAATGCCTCAAATATTAAAGAAAGACAGAACATATGAGGAGTTAGAAGAATAGTGATCGAAAAGTCTCATTTAGAGGTATGTTCTGATTTCACATGGACTGTGTATGTATATATATGTTATTGAACTATATTAAACTGTTATGGGAATGTGGTTGATGATTGGATGATCCTGGAATAGTAAATCTATTTTAAACATGCTTACTTGGAAAAAAATATTTAAAAAAATCTGGTTTTGGGTCAATGGTTGACCTCGGGATTTTTCTAAAAATGAAATTAGATTGAAATTGTTTTTTGTTGTTTTGGTTTTTATAAAATTGGGGCCCCACCTTTCGAAAAGTTTTAAAAAAAAAAGTATTGAAAAACCCGGGTCGTCACATAGAGAATGGTACAAGAGTAGGTAAATACGCATGGTTCAATTACAAAGGGTTTAAACAATGAACAGAAGTCATGCTGTCAGTGTAGAGTAAAGGGCAGCCCCGGTGCATGAAGCTCCCGCCTATGCGGGGTCCAGGGAAGGGGCGGGCCACAATGGCCTAAAGTAGGCAGTCTTACCTTGCATTTTTGCAAGAGGCTGATTCCACACCTTGAACCCGTGACCTCAAGGTCACATGACGACAACTTTTACCGTTGCACCAAGGCTCCCCTTCATGCTGTCACTGTAGAGTCTGGACCAAAATTTATGTTTCACATTGAAGAAAATGGCTCAAAGTAGGGGAATGAACTCAGAATATAATCTTACCTGTATGCAAATAATAGCAGCAGTTCTGGCCTTGGAACACTGGAAATGGTCTGTATCTTTTATTGTTCTATCACTATCACTATGCTCTGAATCAGATGATGTAAAACCAAGTCCAGAAGGCTCATGGTCTGCAATGTTCTGATGATCCCAGGCTTTAAGTGGCTGCATACTCGTCCCCTCCCTTCGGCGCAAGTGGGGCGGTCTATATGGGCCACTGCACTGGGTTTTGCAGCTTTTGCTAGATTTGTCTGATTTCGAATCTATATTTAGAGAACTGAATTCTTTCTCTTTAAGTACTAACAGAGATCTATTATTCAGACCATATGTGAAGAACATCCGCAGTGCTGCTACAAAACCTGCGACCTAGGGAAATGCAAATCCAGAACAACAACAAAAAAGGCTTAGAAGACATAGATTAACTGAAGTCAAACTTTTAGGTCGGACATAATAGTCTTACCAATGAACTTACATGTTCTGAAAGTGAACCTTTTGGTTCAGAAAGGACCAGATGCAGACAACGTAGAAGAGTTGTATAAAACCTAGCAACAAAAAGAAAATACATTTGTCGATACTCGTTTGACAAACTTTTCTAGTGAATCAAGTGACATAAAAAGAAGTACCTGGACATGGCAGAATCTTCTACCAGGTGACCCGATGCCAAGCCATCCATCACTCTTCTCAAAACCTAATCCAATTTATCCATGTCTAAAAATTTCATTCAATTAGACTTTGTCTAATCTAGATAGAATAAGAGTGTGAGCACCTCAAGTGTCGATTGCCACACATCCACTGAAATAGAAGATCCAACTTTTGACAATGCATCAGCTATCATGGAAAAAGCAATGGTCTGAACTTCCCACAAAGAGTTAGATTTGGGGATTCTGGTTCCAATTTCAGCAGCATACCACTGGTTGCTACTTGAACGAGATGATGACACCAACCCAGCCTGTGAGCATGCAACAATATGGAGAAGAAGCTTCACTAGCTCTGAGCTCCCTGATAAGGAACATTTCCTGTCATACCAGTAAAAGGTATGAAAATAGTTATAGAAGGACATTTTAATGATCTTCTGAAAGCATCACCAGGAGGGAACCATCACAAATATGACAATAAAAGAGTAAAGATGAAATTATAGATGTTCAACAAAGAATTGACAAAAACCAGTAGAAGATAATATGGCAATCTCATGTAGATCTTAGCTTTCCTCAATATAGTGTGCATTTATTATCAGTTAACCCCATTTACCATTAAATACCCACTTAAAGTCCAGCCCCATGAACAGAGGTCAGCTTTCATAGACATTCATAGCTGCAGATGATCTTGAACACAACCAGATATTGACTACAAGAAGAATATATTACATCTGATGAGACTTTGTGGAAAAGCAATTGCATTCACATATTAGATAACATTCAACATATCTGTTTATCTTCTTGGTCAGATATGGAATCAGAATAGCAATATATAAATAAAAGCTTCAAATCAATCTTGTTCCAAAAGAAAAGTTTCACCATCTCATTCTTTGATTGTCAACCATGTGAAACCATGGACGAGAAAAACATTGTATATTTACAGACAACAGTCACAGCTCTTATGAGCAGGCAAACAGCTAAAGCATTCAAATTACAAAAACAGTGTTTTCAAAATCGTAGTCTCAAGTTA
The DNA here is from genome assembly GCA_035236585.1 of Warburgia ugandensis. NCBI lineage: Eukaryota > Viridiplantae > Streptophyta > Magnoliopsida > Canellales > Canellaceae > Warburgia > Warburgia ugandensis. The sequence continues at coordinate 36,595,627 of CP141139.1, forward strand.
ACCCATCTTTTGCCATATACAGATCTAAAGCCAAAAGAAATATCTTTTTCTATATGTACAGTTTGGTTAGGGGATTTATTCTCTCAGTACTTGTTATAGGAGTCATTCATTGTCTTCTGAAGAAAACCTAATTGTCTCATAAAATTTCAAAGGTATATGTCAGACCGCGGTGGCTTAAAGCAACCCGTGATGCTACTAATTTCTAAATTTGGGCAAATAGGAACTTCCTAGATTTCAGCAAGATCAGTAACATACAAAATGCCTCTTGAATCACATTATGAGAGGCAAGAGCTTTGCTATCTAAATCTGAAGGAAACTGCAGTTGGAACCTTCAAAATGCCAATCATTGGAGAAATTAGGTAACAAATCAACCCCAAAATCTAGAAAGAAGATAAATGTTGGTTGGTCAAGTGGAATATGATAAAATCAAGTTGAAAACTAATACTTGTCTCAAAGTCAATGCAGCTTGCCAGGAAGAACTTATTTAGTATTCAGAATTTTCCATCTCAATTCTTCCCAAGGAAGATGAAATTTGTATCTTCAAACTGCAACTCAATGTAAACAGTCTACAACCCATGAAAAAAAAGTATGAAGACACCAATAAGGGCATGTGAACAAGCACGTATGTGCTAGAGAGAGAGGAGAGGCTGAAATTTGGGTAGTTATTGGAAAGAAGAGAAGACAATAAGAAAGTAGGGCAGAAAACAGGAAATGATCATGGAAAAGGAAGATTGTTTGATTCTCCTTATCTGTCTAGAGGACTCCACTCAAAACTAACTTTTTTAAACAATATATGAATTCCAATTTTATAAACCCCAAAAAGGTAGGAGGTGGAGTTCCCCAATGTATAGTATAGATATGGATGGGATCAGGTTCCCTCCTTCGAGTTCAAATCACCAAAATCAAAATCGCTGGAGCATCAGAGCTCAAGTAATCCTACTCTTATCAGAGTTTAGGCTTTCAACAAAGTTTATGTTTCACAGAAGGCTAAGGCTGCAGCAAACCTACTCCTATACATTTCCCACTAAAAAGGAATCCTACAATGTTGGTTTTCGTTACTTCCTATTTCAGGTAGGTTCCAGCCAACCCCAGCACACCCAGCAAAAGTAACATAACAGTTGCCAAGTTTTTCCTCAGTTAAATAATGACCACATATACAAATAGCAAAGCAATATTGTTTTAGTCATGCTCATCACGTTGGCAAGTTGAAACTGGATCCACAAAATATGCTACCTGAGGATATCTAGAACCTCCCTTATGGCTTTTGCTCTAGCAGCATTGCCCGAGGATACAGTCTTTATGTCAAAGCTAACAGATTGTTCGACCATCTTTTCAAGGAAGCCGAACATGATAACCCAAGAAGAGGAATTCATCTCCAGATGTATATGACAGCTGATATCATGGATCTGGACCAGAAGCAATAAAACCAACAGAAAAGTCAATTGCAGTGAAAAGAATTCCATCAGATGAAAACATAAGGTGCCAGATAAATATTAAAAAGTCAAGCAAAGTGCAAAGAACAAGAGGTAAATCAATTATCATCTTTGAATAAGAACAAAGATATCTTCCTTTGCCCAAGCAATATCAAGACGAACAAACATAAAGGATTTGATGGAAATATCAGATACGCCACATAAATAGAAATTTAGTAGCAAAGGAACCAATATTTTACAAAATGTGAACAAGGAGCATGCAGGCCTTGGAGAAACTACATGAACTCGGAAGTTTTGGATGTTATGTCAACATGAGGTGAGAGACCACTGGCTACCTAGACTACTTTGTTCATCGATTAACTATAAACATAATCCATTTGGTCAAACCCTTCATGTTGGAAAAAGTATACGGGTGGAACAAGATCTAAACACTGAATCAACTACTCAAAAAACAAAAAGACAAAAAAAAAAATAGGGTGTCAACTCAGTTGGGGCTTGGACAGTTAACCAACCAAGAAAACATCCACTGGAAACCAATGGGAAATGTTGGGTTGGCAGGCTTTAATGGAAGATTCTCCAATCCTTGAGACAAATTGAAGATTCTAAAGCTGGTGATTCCTCTGCCATTGGAATTTTGGAAATAAGGCAATTCACAGAATACAATATACAGCTGTTCCCCCAAATTTCAAAATATCACCAAATCCTATCTTCCATCTCTGTAGACATATCTTGTAAAGATACAGAAGAAAAAATAAATGGAAATGTTTCATGTAGAACTGCCACATGCTGTAATTATGTGCCTGAATCATGATATGCTATTTATTTGTTCAATATTTGTCCGTAAAGTCATCATTTTCACTTCTTCAAGGAAAATGGATAAGTACACACAATCATGTTATTCATCCACCTAATATTGCATCCGGGCATGTCTAAACTCGTAAAATTAACCACATAAAGTTCAAGATGGCTCTAACAAGCATAGTAGTGAAAGATGATGATTTACCAACTTGCAGGCGTGAATAAACATATCTGCAACTTCTCCACCAAGAGGACTAGTCTGCACTAACTCCACCAGAAACAGTATATCCGACACAACCTGATACCAGAATTCTCAAAATCAGTAAAAATAACAGCACATATTCAACAACAACAATTTCAATTCAGCCTGGAAATTGCAAACTTTCGAAAGAGCAGGATTGCTGATTAAAAGAAACATTTCTTTTAATGTCAAAAAAACAAATATCAAACAGAAACAAAGTTATCTTCTGCTGAAAATCATGTTCGGAAGTCAAGCAAGAATTGAACGGGTAAATAAAGAGGCAGAAAAATATTATTTTGGATTAAAATATAATAAAACATACAAGAATTTAAAATTTTGAAGAGGCAAAATTCAGGAAACAATTATTAAGTCAGCAAACAAGGAAGTGAACGAGAAAAATGGAGAGTTAAAGAGTATCATTTCCGATGGAAATGCAAGCAACATTCCAGAATTTGGAAAGTTCAAGTTGAAGAATAAAAGATGGGAACAGGGAAATCGAAACGAGCAGATAATATATTCAGAGATGAGGAGACTTTACCTCGTGCGGGGGAAGATTTGCTGCCGCGGAAACTAAAAGCTCGTGTTGGGAGAAGATGAGATTGCAAAGGAGATTTGAGAGAGGAGTTGTCGGAGGAGAAGTTAGGGTTTCGTCTCTCAAAGTAAGAAATGCCGTTCGCCATGACCTAACTGCAGTTTCAGCCATTGAAGTGTTTGCGGGACCTCAGTACAAATGAAGAAGAAGAAGAAGACGAAGGGAAGAGCGACGACTTGCCATGACAGAAGTCGGCAGGAGGGAAAGCAGAAATCCTGGTGGTAACAAAAATAAAGATTTATTTATTTCAATGTCGTTGGGTTTTTCCTTTGTTTTTTGTTTTTTTTTAGATTTGTCATTACATTTTAGCATTTTTGCTAAAAAAATCTAATATTTTGCCATTTTTGCAAATTTGCCTCTTTTCCTGTTAAATTTTACAAAATTTCAATATTACCCTTGTCTCTATCAGCAACATATTTTTCAGCGCACCAGTGTCACGGCCTCGCAACCCATATTGCCACCCACCACCGATAGTGCCTGACCCCGGGCGACGAGCAACCCCTCCCCCCTTGCATGGGCGATCCCCACCTGGCACGGTAACCACCCAGGCCTGGCAATTCGGGTTGGCAGGTGCTGGTTCGTGTCATGTCGAGACTAACCCATTATAATATATGGGTCGATATGACCACGACCCACTTAATAATCATGTTAAGAACTCGTGACTAGAATACGACACGATTATTAAACGAGTCGACACAACACGACTAGTGTAACACAATTAAATAAATGTAAAATAACTAATATATGACAGTTTCTGATGAACAATCCTATATTTTCAACCCAATTGGTTAATAGCTTGAGAGATAGATGGGTCAACACGTCGAATTAATAGGTCGCGTGTCAAACAAGTAAACATGATGGTCAACATTAATTGACCCAAACACAACACAATTTTTTGTGTGACCCAAAAATGACACGAACACGATAAGACTTGACTCTAACCCGCTAAATCTATGTCGGGTTCGAGTCGTGTTACCATGTCGGGTCATATTTTGCCACCCCTAAACCACCCCCTCACCCATGGGAGACAACTAGCCCCTCGCCCGACAACCCCCACTCGACACCATCCCACTCCCTTCCCCTCCGTTCAGCAACCAAACCCTCCCCCCTTACACAGTACCCTCCCCGCAACCCCCACCTGGAATGGTACCCATCCCTCCCGTACAAGTGCCCCTCCCCTGCCCGCCATTTGCAGCCACTACCCCTATGACGACCAGGGTTTTTATAACACATTTTGTAATACATGTTTCAAAGGCAAGGCCTTTAGTAGTAAAAAAATCTAGCAAAACAAAGTAGCAAAAAATCTTTTCTTTAAAACTTGTTTTGAAAAACCCAAGTCATCACTTCATACATAACATAAGTAGAATTTTTGTGCAATATAAAATTCCATTGAAGGCATATATTTTTATTAAATTCTAGAATCCATATAGTGATTCATAGTACAGCCCGGGTATTAGTACAATCCTTGTCCAAATTACATAATCCAAACTTCAAACCTCACCATACATTAAAAACTCTCAATACAATACAATGCTCTCAAATAAAATACATATCTTCAAGGGATATACCCTAATTGATTATTCTTCTAAGTCTTCTTAAGTCTTGAGCTCCTAATTCTCCTTCTTTGTATCTGAGATATTGTAAACATTAAAACATTTACAATATCTCAGCAAGCTATACTTGATAGGAGATTCAAGAAGCATAAAACTTTGACAGTATAATCCTAATACTTCATGATCCCATTATTTATACTCATGGATGAATCTCTTTACTTTGTCATATATGTACATCCTTACACATGCATACAATATATTGTGTATAGATATATACATACGGTCAAAATCGTGAAAAATAATTAATATCTCAAAACATAATCATATCCAACTTATGCTGAGTTAATAAATCATCTAGACTTTGCTAGAAATACTCTCTCATTTGGGTAGTATCAGTAATCCACGATTACCCGACATTTCATCATGCCATATCATAAGGCATTTCACTATGCCATGCATCATAATGCAAAAATACTCAAAGGACTACTATGCATGCAGTCCGAATCCGTACCAGCAGGCCCGAATAACTACTCAATAATCCACCTATACCATCCTTGGTGGAAATCACAATATCCATGTTCGTATGGAGAGGACCATGGTTGTCATAGTGGCAGCCTTCCCATAATTGCCCCACCCAACTTTTAGCCTCATTTAGGCTTAGTATCCATATAATAACAAGTTTCGGAGAGGGGGTGGCCAAACCCTACTAACTCCCCTAGCATAGCATCCCTAGGCCTATGCCTGTTTAAAATAAAACCACAAACCTCCATGCTTGTATGTAAAGTAATTCTCATATTTATCAGACAATCAGTCTGTTTACTTAAGGCTGGAATACTTTTTAGTTTCCTATTTACTTAGGTTTTCCTCAATTCTAACTTAACCATTTCATATGTGTTTTGGTTGGATCATAAGGGTTTTCAATGAGTTTAATACAAGCATTTACATTATACTTGTTAACATTTTCAGACATAAGATCATGTATACAACACATACTTCTCATGTAGATGCATTCATTAAATCCTACTACCTTCAAATAGTGATCCATCTCTTTAGATCTTTCATGATCCCAACTGATATATGTAATTTTGTAAATCTATACATACTGTCAAAATATATACAATCTAAATAATCCTATATTTTTTTATCCTATCTATATTTTTTGTCTAATCTTGTCCTTTGATATAAAGGATCTAGATCTCATGTCCTATCATGATCTATCTTCCTCAAATAGTGTTTATCCTATTGATTAATATATTTGATGGTTAGAATGATCTTCTAATCTTTTGTGTATTCCTTTCTTTGATCTTTATCTTTCATAGATCCTTTGATCAACAATTTATACTTGTTAATAAAGACCAAGGGCTTAGATCTTCTATCATCTAGTTCTTCTTTGATCTAAGTTTAGTTGTTTGATCATCCCTAAGGAGGATGATCTTGATTCTCTTCCTTGAATCATAATTGATCAAGGGTTTAGATCTTCTATTTAATCTAAGATCTTCTATTTTATTTGATCTAAGTTGCAAGCAATATATATATCATCATTAAGAAGTATTTATTTCTTTTTATTATTCTTAATCATTCAAGATCCAATGGATCTTGTTTGATCATCCTTATCTTATTTACAAGTTTTATCAGGGTTAGATAATTTACTAACCTTTTATGCTCTTATTATTATTCAACCAGTTAATGTTTTACTAGTTGAAGATAACTTATTTCAGCCTAGGTCTAGACTGCTCCTCTTATTTCCAATTGGCTAAAGCTTATTAGCTGAATGGGTGAACACAAAGTGTTTACTTCAATCCTCATGTAAGGAGGTGTTTAGACCTCACAAACGTAATGGAATGTAAGGAAAGAGTAAGGCTCTATTAGAAAACCCCCTTAACTACCATGTTCAACATTCACTAGAGTGACCTTAGCTCAACCTTTCATAAGGTTCTTATGAGCATGTTAACCCTAAGTACTCTTTCTAATTGATTTTAATTAAGTCCATGAACATTTAAAATGTCATTCATGGGGTTTATTATTCTCTTAGTTTGGGCCAAGGATTTGATAATCCTTATATTGTCCTACTAATTATAGCCCTTACTAATTAAGTCCAAGTCAAATAATTCACTCTTATTTGTGTTATGAAACTCTACTTTCTCATTAGATTCTATTTTTCGTGTTTTATGCTCTTTATCTCATAACTATTTTAACAATTAAATCTACTAATAAAATTTAACAATAAATAAATTATAACTTTAAAGCATAAAACTACAAAATTGAACAACCTAATGATAATGGTACAAGGTACTTAAGATTACACTAGCATGATTTCTAACTAATGTACTTTATCTAATAAACTCAAATTAAACTATCATGGATCTAAGGTACCATCTCATATAATAGTCTAATCTAACATGAAATCCTATCATTGTCCTAAGTTACAATTGCATGAAACCATACCAACATAGTCTTAAGTTACAATTCATCATTCATGAATAATTTTATGAACATTTGAAATGAAGTTATGCTAAAATAATCTATCATGAATCCTATATTCATAAAATAAATCAAATGAAATCAAAGCATAACTCAAGCTATCCCATTTCTCATTATTAAAGCTTTCACTTATGATCCAACCATTAGATCTTAGGTTTTTTCTTTTTAGATCAAGGGTTTTAATTAATTTTAGGGCTTTTACTCTGTTAAGGTCCAAGATTATATTCTTTTGTTTTTTGTCATATTCAATCCATGATTTCAATGGATTCCATCATAATATTATTCATCCCAAGGATCTAATCATACTTGATCTCATTGATCAAGTGGGTCCCTTTGTATTTTTAGGGTTTTTCTACCATAAAGGGTAGATCCTTCAATTTATCTTATATCTATCCAAATCAATCATAGATATCACTTGATTTCAATATTATATCATCAGTAATTTAGATCCCCAAGATCTGATCATCTCAGATAATCTCAAATCATGAAAATTAGAAACTTAATTCCTGAAAATAGAAAGTTTCTGGAATGTTTTTTTTATCACATGGTCGTCTAGTAGGGACGACGTCCCACGCAGCGTGTGTGGAGATGCTGCCACAAGGCGCATCTCTGTACTGCATTTTGCATCGCATCCTACAAATCCCAATTTGATTTGGAGATCGGACAGTCTGTTTTGGACCATCCAATCAATCCCCTTCAATCAAAGGCTCAAAACTCTATAGAATTTCATGAAACTTCTACCCTAGGGGTTTTGGACCCTTCTAAAGCGATTGCATGGCTCATATTTTCCATCATCCAGAATTGAAGGGTTCTGGTCCCTACTTTATTTTTATAAATTTTAACCTAAAACTAATTACAAAAAAATAAAAATTACATAAAACAACATAAAATAAGTATAAGAAGTGGTTCCACCTACCTGATTGGAGAAAAAACATAGATTTGAAGCCCAATTTGAAATAAATATCCTTTGATAATAAGATAGCCCGATAGTCCCTTGTTTTGTGATTTCTTGTTGATTGCACCGTTGGATCTTGAAATTGATTTGGGGTTTTGTAGATAAGGTAGTCCAGGATTGTATGGATGGTGGATTTGTGAGATTCAATTTGGAACAAAGTACCTAATTGAATTTAGGTCTCTTGTTCCAATTAGAGAGAGGAGAGAGAAAGTATAAGAAGGGAGATTTTTGGGAGTTTTGGAATTTCAGGAAGGAATCTAGATCTGGTTTTTCAGAGTAAGCAAGATGATTTTGTGGGAATTTTAATGAACATTTTTGGAGGGGTAATTATAGGTATTTTGCAATTTTTCATAATTACTTGTAATAATTATGTTTTTATTCTTTTAAATATTAAATTAACATTGGATCCTCCACTACCACCTCCTTCTCCACTAGAAGATGGTACTAGTTTGACTACTCATTACAAGTTTTCTGGCCGTTGGATTCGTTTGTAGGCCCCACAGGGGTGTAAAAGGACCATTTAGCCCTTTTATGGAGAAAATTTTATTTTATTCTCCCAAACTCGGAATTGAGCATACTTAGTGGCGTTGGATTCATATTTCTGAGGACATTCTAAATATTTATATCTTAGATCTTGATTTTGTGTAAAATTATCATTTTACCCTTTTGTTCATAAAAATGAAGAAAATTAGTGATTTTTCATTTTAACTCAAAATTGAACGTATTTAGTGTCATTTCGATCCATTTTTTTAGTACATTCATAATTTCTAAGTTTTAAATTATGTTTTAATCTCTATAAAAATAAAAATTCCAATAACTTAATATTTCAGCCCAAATTTTTTGAAAAATCAAACTAAATTGATTTTCTCAATCAATTTACAAAAATTGGGGTTGTTACAACCCCCCCCTCTCGGCACAATACCACCATTCCCACAAGGAGACGAGACCAGCACGGTAACCCCCTCCCCCCACTGGCTAGCGCAAACAGCCACCCACCCCCTCCCCGGCATCCAATGCTACCCCGCACCCTCACCACCTCCTCGATACCCAGTTCGGCAACCCTCGTGCTGGCTCTACTTAGTTTCCCTCTACCCCTAACTGGCGCTACCCAAATCTCTTCCCCCTCCTAAAGCTACCCAATCACCTTCCTCCGCGACGTTACCCAAATCACCTCCCTTCACCCCCCTCCCCGCATTGGGACAGCAAGCAGAGGCAAATGTTATTAAAGCACCACCCCCCGCCGGCGGTACCCGATCACCTCCCCCCTCCTCTCATTGGGACAGTACAGTACCCCATAGTTTAGCCCTCGAGGTCTACTGCACCCCTGCTCAACGTCTACTTGGCTCCCTAGGTCCCAATCCCAGCTTCTTACGACTTTTTTGGAGACCAAATGTTTAGATAAGGGTAATATTGAAATTTTAAAAAAGTAAATAGGAAAAGATAATAGAATTACAAATTTATAAATGTTTGCAAAACTTAACGACAAATCAGCAAAAAACTAAAAACCTTGTATTTTTTTTGCAAAAAGACCAAAAACTAATGGCAAATTTGCAAAAAAATCCTTTGTTTTTTGTTAAATTGGAGGAAAACCCTGTACAATTTGACTTTTTTCGATTCTACCCTTAGAAGTTCTTCTATTACGAAGCCGAAAAGGGCAGCATTGAAGGTAATATATATGATTTGAAAACAAAAAATAAGATGGCTCCTTTTCAATGTTAGGAAAGCATTTTCCTAAAAAATGATTTAGTTGATTATACCACTTAAACATAATTTGCAATCGAGCCTCCTGCATATCTTGTCTTACTGAGTTAGAATTTTATCAACCATTACAAAATGTACCTTGCCACCATATTAAATCTTCGAGGAATGCTAAACTTGCTCTACTATGAGATGCAAAATAGATACTTCGTCTTTAGAATGCTTCTTTGATTTGACTTATTCATCTTGTTGCTCTTGACTTAGATGTCAAATAGACCAAACGGCATATGGTTTTGGTTATTCTATTCACTATACAAAATTTGCATTTTTTTTATAAAGTTTTAAACCATCTATTTCTAAGCCCAACATTTCATATGCTAGAGTCATCCAAATCACATGATTTTTTTTTGTTTATAAGACATCTGAATATAGAAGAATGATATGAAATATCTAGAACATTCATAGGTGAGCCTCATAAAATGTAGTGGCTAGTGTGGCCAATTTAGCATTTCTCTTAATCTTGGGAAATCCCTAAATTAAATCTAGCTCATAAAAGTAGGGAAGTTCATATATAAAACCCCTAAACACAAAGGACTTCTACTTTCAAATGTTTTATTTTAAGTTATCTTTGCAAAACATGAATGTATTTGCCATAAAAAAAAAGAAAAAAGAGAGAATAAAATTACCCAGTATATTAAACATTTAGGAATATTCAACATGTTGAAGGCACCATAAAAGGGGCTATACTAAGCAACTCTTGTTATGGTTTGCACTATGGTTGAAAGTAAAGCAAGCAAAAATGCACTATGCTTCTTCTATCTTCTTGGTTTCAAACTAAATCATGAACTTGTGAAGTTGGATTTTGTTTTTCATTTACAAAAGGAAACTAAGATCACATTTACAGTTATATTGACTAATAAAATGTTGAAGCTCCATTCCAATGAGAAGCTATAACAATAACTCCAAGGATACAACTAGTTGAAGTGACTGTCCCTACATTGCTAAATAACTATAATAAAGTTGGTGATGCTACTTCATCTCTCTCTGTTTTTTTTGAAATCTAGCATAGTACGCCCACTCTTATTTTGGTTTGCTCATTAAATATTACCATATCGTATATTTTGATCTACCATTAGAAACAGAGATGAATAAAAGAGACTAGAGAAGTGCACAAGCAAAGTAACAAAATATCAAATGGGGTTCCCTTCTTCTTTTTGTGATTGAAAGCTTATTTTTTATGCTTTCCCTTTTTTGATGATTATTATTGAGATGAATTGTTTAATAGGGACATCTACTGAGGTTTTTTCTAGGTCTTGATTACTTGGTGCCCACTCCTGATTTTCATGTTCGTGCATGCAATAACACATAGAACGCAAGAGCTCCAATTTCTCCTGAAGAAAAGGGTTTATGTATTTCACTATTTATCAAGTGATTGTGGAATTTATTTATCTAGTTACATCAAGTACAACATTTATATTTGCAGTTGCATATGGTTGTTAATTACATTCCTTTGACAATTGAATACATACAGAAATATTTGACTACCAAATATGTACAACCATTGACTATAGGACTATAAATAATCAAATAAAACAACCTTGATTAGAGGTTAACTAAATATAACAAAAATACAATGACCTATGGCTTCAATTATCTTCAAATGCTTATTTGGATCATTTTTAAGATGTAAGTTGGTCACTAACTGGTACAAAATATATCTTCTAAAATATCAATAGACTTGATGAAAGTGTGTGGCCTTCGATGTTTCTTTATCTAGTGCTAAGGGTAACACTAACGGTTCGTTCTTTGATTATTTAAGCACGTGAAGCTTTATCATGGCATTAAGTATATAGCAACTTCCTTTTATATATACATGTAAGAGGTGTAGTAGTATCCAGCTTAGATTTTACTTGGCTTTAACCATTCGATTGTTAAAGGATAACGCATGTGTTGCCATTAATTAATCAATACTAAGATAGAATGAGGCTTAACTATGTCAAAGTCATAGTGTGTCCTTTTCAAATACTATAAACTATAAGTGATTTGCATTCCCACTATTCAAGGTTTCTAAGTTGATGAAACTATTCAAGTTAAAATCCTTTGTCATTTTTAGGGTTTTTTGGCTAGTGGGACTTGTTTGGTTGGAGCCCTTATTTTTGGAACTCTTTGATTTATTGGGCCCATTAGTCAGAGTCTTGATTAGTGGGACTCTTTTAGTTGTAGGGCCTACCTAGCCACTTCATTGATCTCTTAGACTCTTTAGCTATAAGGTATGTTTGGCTCGAGTCCTCATTTTATAGAACTCTTAGGTCATTAGACTTTTAATTGTCTTAGAACTTTTGGGTTGCCAAAATTTAAGGTCTCTTAGGCCTCAAGACTTGTAGTCAGTCAAGGAATCAAAAGGCCTCCATAATTTAAATCATTCAAGGACTACTAGATCTCAAGATTTTTTAATCATCATATGACTCTAATGTCTCTAGAATTTTAGTTGTTTAAGGACTCTTAGGTCTTGAGACTTTAAGCATTCAAGGACACCAATGTCTTTACAATTCCAATCATTCAATGACTCTTAGATTTCTCATCATCCTGAAACTCTATTGTCTCTAGAATTTCTATCATTCTAGTGTTTTTAGGTGACATGGCCATCAGTCGACCAGGAACTCTAATATCACAAGAATTTCTTTTCATCATAGGGCTTTTAGATCATAGAATTTCCAGTCATCCCAGGACTTTAATGTCACTAGAACTCTTGTTGATTTAGGAGTCATAGTTCATAGGTCTTTGGTTTTGAAAGGGAGTCTTATACTATATAAGAAGTCTCAAGCCATCTATGAGACTTTTAGAAATATGAAGCTATAGAACTTTTACTAAGTTAGAAGTCTTGAGCTATAGGGCATTGAATTGATTTAGAAGCCTTTAAGTTGTAGGACTCTAGATTAGCTCAAGAGTCTTTAAGCTATAAATCATTGAATAGGTTCAAAAGTCTTTAAGATGTAGGACATAGAGTTGGTTCACAAGTCTATTAGTTGTAAGACTCTGAGTTGGTTGAGAAGACTAATAGATGTAGAACACTAAGTTATTTTAGGACTTCGATTATTGATGTTTAACCTCAAGTGCATGGGCTATTGTAGTATAGCTATGCAAATACGGGTTGATCCCACGGGGACTCGCTTTAAAAGAAGGAGTTTTAAATAAAATTCAATTAATAAAAAATAAAGAATATAACATAAATAAACTAACAATAAAATAAAAATTCAGATTTATTTAACTACTACAATTTACAAAATTTCTAATTAAAAAAGAAAAAGAAACTAAACAAGTAGTCTTGGATAACACTGTCCCTAGATAGGTAGAACATAGATAAGTAAAAACTGGAATAGAATGGGGACGCATATGTAAATAAAGCTGAGGACATAGACGAAAATAAAAAGAGGACATAGGTGAAATTAAACCAATCTGCCAAGGGCAAAATTGGAATTTTTGGAAAAAAAAAATTGAAAATGAAAAAAGAAAAAGATGAACCTCGATAGAAAGAGGGAAGCCAGAGAAGGAGGGGGGAAAGGGAAGAGGAAGCCAGAGGAGGAGGAAAGAAGGAAGAAGAGGAGTGGGGAAAGTAGGGGAAATCGGAGAAAAACCCAATTCGGGTTTTCTCGTCTTGATTTGACCGTGGTGAAGAGAGAGAGAGAGAGAGAGAGAGAGAGAGAGAGAGAGAGAGAGAGAGAGAGAGAGAGAGAAGGTGAAGGAGGTCGCCGCTCTAGTGTAGTGCTACGATCACCAGTGATTAGGGGAGAAGGAAGAAAGGGAAAAATAAACCAGAGGAGGAGTGGTGGGGCAGCCTGGTTGAGGAGGTCTAGCCGGAGACGTAGAGGAAGAATTGGTTGAAGGAGGGGATCAATGCAGAGGGAGAGAAAGATAGAGGTACGACCAGTGGAGTAGAGGGAGAGGATACTGGGGGAGCACGCCGTTATGCAAGAGGAGTGCTAGGACTCTGAGCAGTGCTGGAGTGGTGATGAAGAACAGGGGTGAGGGATGCCAGAATGGAGAAGTGGGTCTAGTAGGAAGTAGAGATGTTTGGGGAGAAGGGAACGAAGAACAGAGGATGTTGGAGGTGGATGCGGTGACGGATGGTGTTATGAGGTGATTAGGGAGTAGAGAAAGAGTGTGCTGTTAAGGAAGGTAAAGAAGGTTGGGCAGAGAAGAGGAGAAGTCTAGGCTGTGCAGTGCTGGTTTGGTCAGAGGTGGAGAGAGTGAGGGGAAGGAGATGGGAAACGTCTGGTCGTGAAGGATGATGGGAGCAGTGGATAGGAAAAGAATTGAGGGGGAAAGGAGTGGTCTTGCCTTGTCTCTTACGGTGGTCCAAGCCGAAAGGTGAAGAGGATGAGAATGGCGAGAATTAGCCGGCCAAGGAGGATTAAGAGACGTGAATGAAGAGAAGGTGCAATAATGCGGTGAACAGGAGAAAGAGTGTATGGGAGTGGGAGTTGGTGAAGGGAAGAGGAGGTTAGTTGGCCAGCCAAGGAGATGAAGAAGAGATGGGTGGTGAGAAAAAAAGGGCTAAGTGCATGAGATGGGAAGAGAATAAGGGAAGAGAGCAAGTAGAGGGAATGGAGAGAAGAGAGAGTAGTCGGCCAGCCAAAGAGATGAATCCTAGAAGAGACCACTGAGAGAAGAGAGCAGAATAAGAAAAAAGCAAGAGAGAGAGAGAGAGAGTGAAGAGAGAGAGAGAGAGAGAGAGAGAGAGAGAGATAGAAAGACGTGTGAGATAAAGAGAGATGAGGTAAGAGAGATATGTGAGAGATGAGAGGTGGGAGGTGGGAGGTGGGAGAGATGGAGAGAGAGGATAAGAGAGATAAATAGGGGTGGGGTCCATTAAAAGTCTAATTTTGCCCAAAACTTTGCAATTCTTCAAATTTCTTCTGTCATAGGAGTCTTCAAAGTCTTCTCTTTCTAGGAAGCTTCATCATCCTCATTTGATCTCATTGATTTGATCTGAATCATCCAAGCTTGAGTTGATTGATCTACAATACACATGACCCAATTAGAATAATCTAAACCATTCATTCCTCTTCTGATTAGCTCTGATGATCATCTGACTACTAAATTTTGCAATTCAGCAGTTGGATGGCCAAGTAAAGCTAAATGAAATATTTTATGTAAAATCTTGAAATTGATGGCCTAGATGCTCTAATTGAATACTAAATCAGGGGCATTTTGACCAAAATTGAACACTTAATACACCCTCAACTAGCATTTTGCTAGTTCCTAGCAAAAGATGTGAAAAATCAAATCACAGAATTTCAAATTTTTTATTTTTGAGGTCATCTCCACTTTTTTCTCAAAGAATTATCTTCAATAAATCTATCAACTTTAACAAACTAATAAGGGTGAGTGAAGAATTCAAAACCCTACCTATATGTTAAAAACATTCCATTTGAGCTTAGATGTTAAAGTGAGTGTGTGCATATAAAGTTTATACATAGAATAATCTTTATCTTTAAGCAGACTTCTAACTTTTGAACTCCATCTAAAATATGTTTTAACCTCAATCCTTATTAATGACATACACTCAGAAATAAAATCTCTCAGATAGAGGGTTCAAATCATATCACTCTTTTAATTATGTGAGAAGAGTCAATAAAAACAAATTTATCTCACATATACTCATGAAGAACGGGAGTTACTAAGGAATTTAATTGTTTTGATCCCTTTGAAATAAATGCCATTACCTTCGAATATTTAGAAATACCACTCTTTTAGATCCTATCCATTCGTTTCCTCATCAAGACTATATTTCTCCTAGAATCAATAGGTCTTTAACTGTGACGAAACATAGGTTTAGGACATGGTACCAAAGAAAGGGTATAAGGGTATTCAAAGTTTCTAAAAAAAATAAGTAGAGGTCTTCTACTAAAGTTGACAATTCTTCTTTTCTTTGCTTTGTTCTAAAGTAAATATTTCTTTTTCTACTTTTCTTTGCATTCTTCAAACTTTTTCTTCTTTAACACTTTTCTTTCTTTTCATACTTTTGAATCATTTTGAAGAATATTTCTTTCTTGATATCCATTTTTCTACTTTTATTGCACCTAAAAGATGTTCCTTCATTCATCTTTAACTTATTTTTCAAAGAAAATCGGTAATGGATAATTTATATTGGGTTAATATGGGTAAAGGGTAATTTGGGTGATAAAAGAAAAGGCTTATATTGCAAGCTCAAGTTAGTTGACTAGTGGTAAAAATACCTCTGGGTAGGCTTTATGTCTCTAGGTTTACAATAAGGATGACCTAAATCATTTTCTAGGTTTCCTATAATCTATCAAATTTAATGAACTTCTAGAATTTTAAAGGTAGCGTTCTAATTATTTAGGTAACTAGTCAAATGTAAGAGTTTGGGATCAATTTTCTTTAAGCACACTAAAGAAACTTAGGAACATTTATAACCTCTCAAAATGAATGAATGACTCTAAAACTCACTTAGGTTATAGGTCTCTACTGAATTTCTTCAGAATTTCTAAGTTATAGCTACTTATCAATTTAGACTATCTATATGCAACTGCGTGTACAAATGTGATTTGAGACTTTGCTTTCATAGAATACTTTAGAAAATGAGTAAAATAATGAATTAATCATATTCAATTCCATTAATAAGCTAAAGTTATATAGATTATACTTTAGAAAATTCAATTCTCATCATAGTATAAGAAATGACCTAAAATTTTTCATTTTTTCAATCAATTTCATTTTTTTCAATGAAAAATCAAGGAAACCACTTAAAAATCTAAAATAAATAAATAAATAAATAAATAACTAGAATTGCTAGAATTCTACACCCCTAACCTGAAACAAAAATTGTCCTCAATGTTTAAAAGTAGAATGATGATAATACATTGAGAAATGAAAAAAATTGATAAGAAAAAGAAAAAAGTGTTAACTAAGCTACATACTTTTTTTCAGATGAAAATTTTCAGGGGAAAAATATTACTGAGTTCAAAACTTCCCTAGGTCTCATAAGAAATGGGATGGACAGGCCTTTAAAAAGGAATGATGAATAAATTTATCTTGTAATTTAAATTTTTTTACTTTATCACAGGGTAAGGTAAATTTATCTTCAGGCTGCTTCTCATAATTAGAGACAATTGTGGGAGTTTGATGCAGCCTTTTTGGAAATGGCACAAGGATGTCATATTGCTCAGTGGGTGTGACATTTTCCTGATTAATAAATTCATCTCTTTTTCTAACAGGTTTCGATGCTATTTCAGCCTTTTTAGGACAAGATTGCTCAATTATGTTACAACTATGAATAATGGTAGCTACCTTTGTTTGTTCCATGTCTGTAAATGAAGAATTAATCTCGTCTCCTACATCCACATCATTAAGATATTCATTTGGTGGGATAGGACATTCTTCTTTATTAATGGTCTGTAGCATTTGAGACATCATGTCCTTCAATTCAGTCATGGAATTTGTGTTCTCTTTTAATTGGGCTTTAATTTGGGCAATTTTCTTCTCATGGTATTGCATGACTTAATGGAAATTATCCTTCGCTTTCCTCTTGTGTGGAGGAAGGTAAGGTCCAGGAGTAAGTGATTCTTGTTTTTGGTAATAAGGTTGATGTTGGGCCTTCTGTGAAGCATTGTATTCATTTGTGACAGTAGAATGATTACTTCAGTTGGAATTATATGTTTCTAAAAATGGGAGAAAATGTTGCTTATAAGAATGTGTCAATTCATGAAGTGCATCCTAAAATGCAGGAGCAATGGGACATTCCTGAGTGGGATGTGTATTACTTTTACAAATATCACACGCCTGTTCAACTTTTTAGAGGGACATTTTTCCATTTACATGGCCTCAACTGTTCTATCTAGGAATGCTATTTTCATATCATCTTTTTCAGTCGTAGCATATATTTCTCCCCTAGAGGATGATATGGTGGACATAAGCTTATTTGAGAAACCTACTTTTTCTGAATCAGCCCAAGTTTGTGCACTCTCTGCCAACCATTCCAAATACTCTTTTGCCTCTTCAGGTTGTTTGTTTAAGAAATTACCATTGCACATCATTCAACAAACTGGCGCATATTAGATTTAAGTCCTTCATAAAAGAAGCTAATGATATGCCAAAGTTCATATTCATGATGTGAACAAGTTAACAATAATTCCTTAAATCTTTCCCAGCATTGATAGAAAGTTTCGTTATTTGTTTGGGCAAAATTCATTATATTTCAACGTAGAGTATTTGTCTTATGTATAGGAAAGACCTTATTCAAGAACTTCCTAGTCATTTCTTCCCATGATTGTATGGAACCTGATGGTAGTGAATAAAACCATATCTTAGCCTTTTCTTTTAAGGAAAAAAGAAAATAGTTTGAGTCTTACCATGTCTAATTCGATGTTTTGTGTATGTTGGGTAATGCAAACTTCATCGAATTCTTTTAAATGCATGTAAGGACTCTCACTATCCAACCCATAGAATTTAGGAAGCAATTGAATTACCCTCACCTTTAATTCAATCATACCAGTATTTGGAGGTAAAAGCATACATGAAAGTGTGTTGGTATGATTAGGCTGTAAATAGTCTCTCAGTGTCTTCCCACAAGGATTTTGGTTATGCGAATTATCCTCATGTGTTTTATGTTGGCCCTTTCTCCTATTTCCATGTGGTTGAGAATGATTTCTCCATTGATGTATATCATCATTAAATAGAGGTGGAGGATCATCAGCATCAAAGAGAGGATTGCTTGTCCATGAGGAAATATCATCATTTTCCAAGATGAAAGGTGGTTCATCATCATTAAAGGGTGGATTGTTTCTCCATGGGGAAATATCTTCTCTATTAATGTTGAGGTGTAAATTACCCTTTTTTATCAGTGTTTAAATTATTCATTAGGTGTAACTAATCACGTCTTTCTCTTTTCTTTTCTTTCCTTTATTTTTTCCTTTTTGTTTTTTGGAAAAAAACTAACCTAAATGATGAAACCTAACTTCCTAGAATGATGCACAATCAAGGACACAATCAAGCAATCCCTTAAGGCTAACAACTGTAGATATTTTGATTTTCTAGATTTTCTATGGGGACGATGCTTTTAATTAGCCTAATCTAATGCTCCTCCTATCTTTAGGAGTTGATTACTGCTTACTAGTTAGGTTTTGCCCAAAGTGGTTAATACAACCCTCATGCAAGGAGGCGTTTAAACCTTAACAAATGTCAACATGAGGTGGGGGAAGAGCAAGGCCCTATTAGATAATCCCCAATAACCACAGTGATCAAAAGCCACTGGAGTGACAGTAAATAGTGTCCAATTAGGTCTCTTCTAATTGATTTTAACTTAATATGAATGGTGGGGTTGCACACTTGAGGTGATTATCCTAGGTGGGCCAAGGAGTGGTGATGAAATTCACCCTTGATCTTGTGAGGTCGAGAGCCCTTACTAATTAATTTCCATACACCATGGCAATTCGATCAGCATATAATTCACCTTAAAGCATTAGACTCGTCCTAAGATGCAATTAAAAGTAATAAACTAATGCAAACCCTAAAATGCAACAAATATAAAGTATGCTTTCTATATGCAATTAAACTACCAACCAATGCAAAATTACTCTAAATGCAAACCCTAATCTAGAAAATAAATGAGTGAGAAAACTTACAGTGGCATTTCTGATGAAGATCAAGTGTGGGCCACCTTATCCCACATTTGCCTTGTATTATTTAACCCTTTAAAATTGAAATTAAAAATGCAAATTACAAAGCGGCCTTACTACAAGATTCACTAAAAAAAAAATGAAAAATTCCTAATCTAAGAAAGTAAGGAAAATCTATTTAATTGATGATGCTCCACTTGCCAATTTCTTAAAAAAGAAAGATAACAATCAGTACTAAATTCTGAAAATAAAGTGGTTATACATTACAAAATTAAAGATGCACCTACAAATGCCTAAAATGTTAAAAAAATGCAATTCCTATTTTTTTGAAATTTTTAATTAAATTTTATACAAACTCCATTGTGAGTCCCCGGCAACGGTGCCAAAAACTTGTTGATGTTTAACCACAAGTGCACGAGCTATTGTAGTATAGCTATGCAAATACGGGTCGATCTCATAGGGACTCGCTTTAAAAGATGGAGTTTTGAATAAAATTCAATTAATAAAAATAAAAATAAAGAATATGACAGAAATAAACTAACAATAAAATAAAATAAAAATTTATTTAACTGCTGCAATTTACCGAATTTCTAATTCATCATCATCATCATCATCATCATCATCATCATCATCAAGACCTTATCCCAATTAGGGGTCAGCCACATGAATCTTATTCCTCCATTCCACTCTATTTAATACCATGGCTTCATTTAGTCCTAAAGTTTTTAAATCTTTCCTCACCACTTCTATCCACGTTCTTTTGGGCCTTCCGCTTGCCCTTTTAGAACCTTCTACTTGTATTGCCTCACTCCTTCTAACTAGTGCCGTTACTAGTCTCCTTTGAACATGTCCAAACCATCTAAGTTTAATCTCCCTCATCTTGCTACCTATTGGTGATACCCCTAAATTTCTTCTAAGATTTTCATTTCTAATTCTATCCTTTCTTACTCATCTTATGAGTATGATGTTCCTTAACTGCCCAACATTGATCCATAGAGCATGGCCGGCCTTATGGCCATCCTATAGAATTTTTCTTTTAGTTTGAGTGGCACCCGCCGATCACATAAAACTCCAGATGCACCTCTCAATTTGTTCCAACCGACTTGGATTCTCTGGGTAACCTCCATCTCAATCTCTCTGCTCTCATGAATCATTAATCCTAAGTATCGAAAGTGGTTTTTTACGGGGACTTCTTGGTTATCAATCTTGACTGGTGTTCCACTCCTACTCTCCTTGCTAAGATTACATTCCATATATTCTGTCTTAGTTCGGCTAATTTTAAATCCTTCAGATTCTAATGCTTCTCTCCGTAACTCTAACTTTATGTTTAAACCCTCCATTGTCTCATCAAGTAAGATTATATCATCTGCAAATAGCATGCACCAGAGAATCTCCTCGTGCAGATGTTTTATTAACTCATCCATAACTAATGTAAAAAGGTATGGACTCAACGCGGATCCTTGGTGCAATCTTACAGTGACAGGAAAATCACCAGTCATGCCACTAGTGGTCTTAACATTTGTTACCGCTCCCTCATTCATATCTTTAATTATGTCTATATACCCATGAGAAACCCCTTTACCACCCAACACCCTCCATATTAACTCTCGAAGGACTCTATCATAAGCTTTCTCTAAGTTGATAAAGACCATGTGGAGGTCTTTTCTCCTCTCCCTCTATTTCTCTACTAATTGTCTTAGTAACAAAATAGCTTCCATAGTAGACCTCCCAGGCATGAAACCAAATTGATTCTTTGATACACTTGTTTTATGTCGTAGCCTCAATCACTCTTTCAAAAAGTTTATTAATGTGGCTCATAAGTTTGATCCCTCGATAATTAGTGCAACTCTATATGTCTCCTTTATTCTTATAGATTGGTGCAATTGAGCTTTTCCTCCACTCATAAGGCATTTTCTTTGATTTTATAATTTTGTTAAACAATTCGTTTAACCAAACTACCTCAATATCTCCCATATGCTTCCAAACCTCTATTGGTATACCATTAAGCCCCATGGCCTTTCCTGATTGCATCCTTTTCAATGCCTCTTTTATTTCAGGCATTCTAATCCTACGTTCATATCTATAATATTCAATGTTATTTAGATTTATAGTATTTTCAATCCCTATATTCTCAGAGCCATTGTCATTTAACAATTTTTGAAAGTATGGTTCCCACCTTTGTTTGATCTCATCATCTTTGACTAATACCCTTTGATCATCGCTTCTAATACACCTAACATGATCTAAGTCCTTACGTTTCTGTTCTCTTACTTTTGCAAGTTTAAACACATCTTTCTCACCTTCTCTTGTTCCTAGTCTATTGTAGAGCTCATCATAGGCTTTAACTTTAGCCTCACTTACTATTCTCTTAGCAATGTTTTTAGCATTCTTATATTGTTCATAGTTTTCATTGTTTCTAATCTTCTGCCATGCTTTAAAACACATCCGTTTTTCTTTAATAACTTCTTGCACTATTTCACTCCACCACCATGTTTCCTTTGCTAATATCCTTTTACCTTTAGATACTCCTAAGACATCATTTGCCACTTTCTTAATGGACTCAGCCATATTAGTCCACATGGTATTTACTTATGTTTCATAGTTCCAATTTCCTTCTACTATCAATCTATTTTTGAATGATGTTATTTTCTCTCCTTTTAAGTTCCACCACTTAGTTTTTGGATGTGTATTAAGTTCATTTCTTTTTCTCCATCTTTTGATATTGATATCCATAACCATTAACCTATGTTGTGAGGTTAAACTCTCATTGGGTATATAGATCGTTCATTATTCCTAAGCAGAAAAAAGTTTATTTGGCTTTTATGAAGTCCACTTTTAAATGATATTAAGTGTTCATCCCTCTTCTTAAAGAGTGCATTTGCAATGGATAGGTTATATGACAAAGCAAAATTGAGGATATTCTCCCCATCTCATTTTGTTCACCTATACCATACCCTCCGTGTATTCTATCATATCCTTCCTTATCTTTTCCTACATGGCCATTTAAGTATGCTCCTATAAATATCCTCTCAATGTTGGGAATTTCTTGCATGACTCCCTCCATATCTTCCCAAAATTGTCTCTTGATTATATCTTGTAACCCTACTTGTGGTGCATATACACTTATAACATTTATAATCTGCTCTCCTAGGACAATTATTATTATTATTATAATTCTATCACTGATTCTTTTAACGTCCACAACTTTATCCTTTAGTTCCTTATCCACTATTATTCCTATGCCATTTCTGTTATTTTCCTTTCCTACTTGCCATAATTTATACCCATCTATTTCTCTAACTTTAGCCCCTTTCCACTTAGTTTCTTGGATATAAGCGATGTTGACTCTCCTACGTTTCATCGCGTCTACTAACTCCAAACTCTTACCTATCAGTGTCCTTATATTCCATGTGGTGATACGAATCTTATGTTTTGGAGATACCCTATTTACTATCGCCTTTCTCGACCTACATGGTATGAACCCATGCCCACTTTTCACTGCACCTGGGTTCTGATGCAACGCGTTGCTTCTAAGGGGACGCTCTAGCAGCCCTTGTCCATTTTTCACTAGGCCTGGGATTTGATGTAGTGTGTCGCTTTTGGGAGAATGCCTTAGCAACCCTTGCCTATTTTTCATCGCACCCAGGATTCGATGCATCGCGTCGCTTATGGGGAACGCCCTAGCTTGAGGGAATGTCAGTTTTCTATTCATGTCATGTTTGGGTTGCCATAGTTTTAAAAAGCTGAAGATGATTTTGATTTCTTCCTTACAAACTCATATACAAATGCATATTCATTTGCAAGAAAAACAAGAAATAACAAAATCATTTTCAGCTTCACCCTTGCCGCTGGCTACCTGAAGCAAGGGTAACCATATTTTAAGAAGCTGGAGATGATTTTCATTTCTCCCTCACAAACTAATATACAAATGCATATTCGTTTGTAAGAAAGAAATAACAAAATCATCTTCAACTTCTCCCTTGCCGACTGGCACCTGGTGCAAGACCCTCCTCCTTGTTCATTCGGGCATAGGCTATTGTAGTATAGCTATGCAAATACGGGTTGATCCCATAGGGACTCACTTTAAAAGATGGAGTTTTAAATAAAATTTAATTAATAAAAATAAAGAATAAAGAATAAAATAGAAATAAACTAAAAATAAAATAAAATTTTAGATTTATTTAACTGCTGCAATTTATAGAATTTCTAATTAAAAAAAACAAAAAATGAAACTAAACAAGTAGTCTTGGATAACACTGTCCCTGGATATGCAGAACATGGATAAGGAAAACTGGAATAGAATGGGAACACATATGTAAATAAAGTTGAGAACACAGATGGAAATAAAAAGAGGACAAAGGTGGAATTAAATTGATTTGCCAAGGGCAAAATTGGAATTTTTGGAAAAAAATGAAAACATTAAAAAACAAATGAACCACAATGGAAAGAGGGAAGCCAGAGAAGGAGGGGGGGAAGGGAAGAGGAAGCCAGAGGAGGAAAGAAGGAAGAAGAGGAGAAAGGAGTGGGGAAAGTAGGGGAAAACAGAGAAAAACTCAATTCGGGTTTTCTCCTCTTGATTTGACTGTGGTGAAGAGAGGAGAGAGAGAGAGAGAGAGAGAGAGAGAGAGAGAGAGAGAGAGAGAGAGAAGGTGAAGGAAGGCGTCAGTCTGGTGTGGTGCTACAGTCACCGATGATCAGGGGAGAAGGAAGAAAGGGAAGAATAAGTCAGAGGAGGAATGGTGGGGCAGCCTGGTTGAGGAGGTCCGGCCAGAGTCGGAGAGGAAGAACTGGTCGAAGGAGGGGATTGACTCATAGGGAGAGAAAGATAGAGGTACGACCAGTGAAGCAGAGGGAGAGGATACTGGGGGAGTGTGCCACTATGCAAGAGGAGTGCTAGGACTCCGGGCAGTGCTGGAGTGGTGATGACGAACAGGGGTGAGAGATGCCAGAATGGAGAAGTGGGTCCAGTAGGAAGTAGAAATGTCTGGGGAGAAGGGAACGAAGAATAGAGGATGTTGGAGGTGGATGTCATGACGGATGGCGTTATGTGGTGATTAGGGAGTAGAGAAAGAGAGGATGTGGGGTGCAGTTAAGGAAGGTGAAGAAGGTTGGGTAGAGAAGAGGAGAAGTCTAGGCTGTGCAATGCTGGTTTGGTTAGAGGTGGAGAAAGATAGAGTGAGCGGAAGGAGATGGGAAACATCCGGTCATGAAGGATGATGGGAGCAGTGGATAGGAAAAGAATTGAGGGGGAAAGGAATAGTCTTGCCCTGCCTCTTACGGTGGTCCAAGACGAAAGGTGGAGAGAATGAGAATGGTGAGAATTAGCCCGCCAAGGAGGATTAAGAGACGTGAATGAAGAGAAGGTGCAATAATGCGGTGAACAGGAGAAAGAGTAGATGGGAGTGGGGAGCTGGTGAAGGGAAGAGGAGGTTAGTTGACCAGCCAAGGAGATTAAGAAGAGATGGGTGGTGAGAAAAAAGGGCTAAGTGAGTGAGATGGGAAGAGAATAAGGGAAAGAGAGCAAGAGGAGGGAATGGAGAGAAGAGAGAGTAGTCGGCCAGCCAAAGAGATGAATCCCAGAATAGACCATGGAGAGAAGAGAGCAGAATAAGAAGAAAGTGAGAGAGAGAGTCGTGAGATGGAAAGAGATGTGAGAGAGAGAAAGTGAAGAGAGATAGAAAGACCTGTGAGATAAAGAGAGCTAAGGTAAGAGAGATACGTGAGAGATGGAGAGAGAGGATAAGAGAAATAAAGAGGGGTGGGGTCCACTAGAAGTCTAGTTTTGCCCAAAACTCTACAATTCTTCAAATTTCTTCTATTCTAGGAGTCTTCAAAGTCTTCTCTTTCCAAGAAGCATCATCATCCTCATCTAATCTTATTGATTTGATTTGGATCATCCAAGCTTGAGTTGATTGATCTGTAATACACAGGACCCAATTAGAATAATCTAAACCATTCATTACTCTTCTAATTAGCTCTGATGATCATTTGACTGTTAAATTTTGCACTTCAATGGTTGGATGACCAATTAAAGCTAAATAAAACATTTTATATAAAATCTTGAAATTGATGGCCTAGATGCTCTAATTGAATACTAAATTAGGGGTTCTTTGACCAAAATTGAACACTTAACATCGATTGACTTAAATGTTAATTAGAAAGGGGAAAGAAACTAGGCACTCAGTTTTATGTGTCAACCAAACCCACTAAGGAGTCTTGTGGTTTTAGAACCTCAAGATTCCCATTTGATTTAGAAGGATGGGGATTTTGGATTGTTTCAAAGATCTAGTGACTATAAGAATCTTAAAATTGTAAGACTCTGGTTCAATTTGGATTTAGGAGTCAACCTAAAAAAGAAAAGAGATTGGGGCCCCAGTTTATATGTCAATGCAGGCCATTGATTATTGAAGTCAAGCATCTCGGCTATGAACCACGGTGTCAAGGGTTCGAATCCCTCCTCGCCCACAATTGGCCAAAAGAGAAGGACCTTTCTTTTACCTATGGGGGTAGAAAAATCATGATTAAGATAGCCGACGCAAAGCTCGAATGATCTTCAACAAAAGGATACCTATACTCGAAACTAACATAGGTGGGTAGGTGGGGAATACCTAGGGGTGCAAGACAACTCTCTCTAAGGAACTTGACAAAATAGCCCCATAACTTTTGGAGAAGAAAAATAATACTTAAGTGAGTAAAACACTACTAAATTGAACGAAGCAATACCAAACCTATTTGTAGAGAGGATTGGTATTACTCCATCAATGTTTCATATACACTAAGATTGAATCAAAGTATTATTGTCAAAACTCCTATGGTCTTGGACTATATATTCATTTAGGTGTCTCATGAAAGTGAGGTTCTGAATTAACTCAAAAGTCCTTGAACTATCAAACTCTAAATTGGATCCCAATTTTGATAATTGTAGCAATATGCGTAGTTCAAGGAGTCCTCAAGCCTTAGGATTTCAAGTAATTTAAGAAATTATTTTCTTTAGTAAAGTTTTTCTTTCCTTGTGGTATTAAAAGTAGAAACATCAAGTTCCCCATTTATGATAGTGGACTGATCAAAATGCCCATGAGACTTAAAGATTTAAGAAAATAAGTTTTGAGCTTCTGATTCAATTAGAACTTTGTCATTTTTACAAGTTTTAATAATCATAAAATTTCAAAGTTTTTAGGAATCTCAAAATCCATTTAGTAACCATAGGAATCTAAAGTATTTAGGAGTCTAATCCTATGTCTCTACACAAGAAGAAGTGGGCACCTAGTCTAGGTGATTCATACTAACCCTTTTGCCAAAGTTAAGTTTGTCTTAGGAATCCTTAGGAAAGAAAGAAGGGCACTTGAATTTATGTATCATATGGACCCCACTTCATTTTTCTAAGAGAGTTCTTAGACCATAGAAAAATCCTTGATCAAAAGAACTAAAGTAGAATGAATGGATTTCCAAGGGCATAGCAAACTCTATCCATAAGAAGGACAATCCATTGGAACTTGATTTTAGTAGAAACTCTCCTATGTATAGCAAACTCAACTGAAAGTTTTGGAGAGCCTACTAATGTTCTAAAAGATAAGTCTCTCTCTCAAGCATGGTTAGCTATACTCATGAGAGAAAAGGACTTGTGACACAAATAAAGAAGAAGCATAGAGAAATGAAATTACCTTTCTTGAACTTTTTGAAACTCTATGAAAAATCTCTCAGCAATCTTTCATAATCTAGAAACTTTTCACAATCTCCCTTATGTGTTCCCTTCCCTACCACCCTCACCTTTTTTGGATAAGAAGAATGTATTTATAAATATAGGCCAATAGGGAGTTACGATGAGTTTGGAGAAGTAGGAAGGTGGTGAAAGTAGTTGAGAGAGAGATCGTACGAGAAGAAGATAGATGGGAGTTTGTGATTATTTGAGAGTTTTTTTGGAAATGAATTAAAAGAAAGAAATTGTGGGACTGATGGTGTTAGATAGGAAATAGAAAAAGGTTAGTGGGGTGAAGTACATGGATTTTTGAAAAGATCCTAGCTACTAAAGGATTACTAAGATTTTTGAAAAGATCCTAGCTGCCAAAGGATTACTAGACACCCCACTTTAAGATTTGACAACCTTAGGCTCCTTGAAAACTGAAATTTTTCAGAGTTAGGGCTCTCGGCTCTTTCAAGTAGGTCCCATTTGCTTGCAGAGTTCTACATGCTTTTGAAATGGAACTCTTTGTAAGAGATTTGGGTTTCTAAGAAAGCTAGGATTATAGGACTCCTAAATAAATCCTATTTATCTATTTGTGTTTCTCAAAATATTTGAAAATGGAATTCATGTAGGATACTCAAAACCTTTTAAGAAACTTATAAGGTAAAGAAGGATTGGATTTTAAGTAGGCCCAACCTATCTTTGCTTTCTTTCTTTACAGAGGACCAAGGAGTGCATGGGCACCCCATTAAGGCTGCTTAGAGTCCTAGTCCCTTTAGGATACTATGCTTTGGGTGTTTTGGGTTGTTAGGATACTTAGAGAGTCTTAGTTTGCAAGTTGTTCTTGGAAAGAGATTCCACGAAAGAATGACTCTTTGACATTAAGTTCTAAAATTTTTAGACATGAGAACAACCTTATGGCTTTTTTTTTTGGTGCGTCATATCCATTCAAGTGAAGTGGCCCTATGAGTTTTGGGTTCGAAAGGACAACTTAGCAATCTCATACATGTAAGAATCTTTTTCTATTATAGTTCTAAGCATTCTAAACTAAGAACAAGCCTTATGGGCATTTTTTTAAATTAAAATGAAGGAAAAAAATACAAAATCACCCTTTCAACACTAGGAGATGGGAAATTTTATTGAGGATTGGGATTTCTAGTTCTAATCGCTGAAAAGTCTAGTTGCATGTACCTTTGGTGATGGTTTGAGTAGGGAAGGCATGGTGGAAGGTCTTGTTTAGCATAAATTCGTCTAAAGTTCCATGAGGAAGAAGAAGAAGATTGGTCTCTTTTTTTTCCCTTGTTTATTTTTAATTAAATTTATGGGAATAACTTAATGATTGAGGTTATTAGATTCTTTTGGAGAATCTAGGGTTGGACACAGATTTTGGACTAGTTGGATTCGTGAATAAGATTATCCAAGAATAGTGATCTTAGATTGCAATGGCCACAAAAATAAATCTTGTTATCCTTTACTTTTTTGACAATGGCACCCACAATGCCAAAGTAAATGAAGGTCAAATGACTTTTCTCATCTAAGATTGGACCATACAATCACCATAAATTTGATTATCGATCAAGATCGTATGGCTTTCTAGGTTGTAGTCCAAGTCACAATGGTTAATAGCGCCTAGACTTAGCTGCAAATCAGATTCATATTGCTAAGCATGCTCAATTCTCATAAACAAAGTTTCTCTTTTCTAAGCAATTGATTCTAGGGGCCCAAATCATATGCCTTAGCTTGCTAGACATTCCAATTTTCTCGATGAAAGAAGAATAACTCTAGGTACTAGTCAACAATCTTTAATTCTAATGCATTGAGTTTATCCATGAGATCTAATTCGGTACCACATGGTCCAATCTTTCTTTCCAATATTCACCAATCATTATCCTCATCACTGGTATAATCACAAGATATGGTAAAACCATCCTTCCCAATCCATTTTATCTCCTACACCCAATCAAAGCTAGCCATCCCAAACCCAACCCCCCTAGAATCTACCTCCCATCCATCACAAACCCTCTAATTTCGTTGGTTCTCCTTTATCTCATGCTTCATCTCCACCTACCTTATTTGATCCTAATATATCTGCATCCTTCCTAAATCATGGTCCATTTATCTCCTCCCCTAATATCTCTCATGATCCATCTTCTCCCAATTCCAAATCTCTTACTTCCATTCTAGCCTCTGATTCCTATCACTAATGGCCTAATCCAAACCCTACTCGTCTAGTGGTCAACACTAACCCCATTTGTCTAGACACTTTGATCTCATCCACAGGTTTGTCAAAGGACTCATAATAGGAGAATAACATTGGCTGCACTCACCAGATGATCATGCACAACATGAAGAAGAGTCTTGCTATTAATAAAAAAGGGCAGCATGGTGCACAAAGCTCTCTCGTATGCGGGATCGGGGGAAGGGGCATACCACAGTGGACCTATAGTATGCAGCCTTACCTTGCATTTTGCAAGAGGCTATTTCCATTTCTCGAGCCCATAATATTGCAACCAAATACCCTTTATCCATCTCTCTAATGCTGCCATCTATGATGAAGTCGTCCCACCACATTCACATAATCTAGGAAAATCCAAGGTGGAGAGTTGCAGTTGTAGACAAACAATTGACTCTACATACTTAAAAATCAGAGTTGGGCTGTAGTCTTGTGCAAAGATCATTACAGCACTTTATGGATCTATCTAACATTGTAAGGTGAGGCTAGTAGCCAAGGAATTTAATCTAAGACATTCCTAGCTATCCAATCCATTCGTAACAAGTGGTTAATCTAAGCCAAGGGATTCATCCTAGATATCCAAGTCATTCCTAGCATGTGGTTAAGATCATCCGAATGCATGGATTTCTGACAAATTACCTATTTTTGGCTCACTGAACATGATGAAAGGTCTACAAAACCAGTTTGCCACTTAAGGGACTCTTTCTTAATAATCTCCCATACTTGGTTGAAACTTCAGCAATTGAGTCCTGGACACCTTGCATACCCCAACAAATCTAATCCAACAATTTCTTCAAGCATTTGTTCTGATGGTGAAACTCTTCACCCACTCTATTGATCCTTAAACCTTTCTATTGTTGAAATCTTTCATGAATGTGTATCCTCTGTGTGTGTACGTGTGTGTGTGTGTTTTGCATGCAATGCATTGATACGTAGCATTACTTGTTAAAAGTAAAATAAAGAGAGGAACATTTGTTAAGTGTTCAATTTTGGTCAAAATACCCCTAATTTAGTATTTGATTAGAGCATCTAGACCATTAATTTTAAGATTTTACATCAAATATTTCATTTTAGCTTTAATTGGCCATCCAACCGTTGAATTGTAAAATTTAGTGGTTAGATGACTATTAAAGCTAATGAATGGTTTAGATTGAGCTAATTGGGTCCTATGCATTGCAGATCAGTCAACTCAGGTGTGGACGCTTCAGATCGAATCAAGGATACAAGATGGAGATGAAGTTTCATGGAAAAAAGTGGATTTTGAAGAGTCCTAAGACAGAACAAATTTGAAGACTTTCAGAGTTCTACAAGACCAGGAAAGCTAGTGGACCCCACCTAACTCTATCTTTCTATCCCCACTCTCTCTCTCTCTCTCTCTCTCTCTCTCTCTCTCTCTCTCTCTCTCTCTCTCTCTCTCTCTCTCTCTCTCTCTCTCTCTCACGTTTCTCTCTCCCTCTCCTTTTTATTCCCCTTCTTCTCTCTCTCCAAAAAACGTTTTTTCCTCCCTAGGGAGGCTGCCCTTTTCTCTCCTCCTCTCTCTCCGGCAACTGGCGTGCACCCAAGCCAATCGTGCACGACACCAAATCGCCCCAAATCCCCATCTTCTTCCCCGTCGCCCAGCTCTGGCCAGTTTCTCCTCCATCTCCATCGGACAGATCGCATCCCATCTCTTCCCAGAGTCGGACGGCCATAACGGGTTTTCTCCCAATTCCTTCCTCTCCTCTTCATCTCCGGCCAAAGTCCCTCCTTCCAACCAATACCCAGGCAACCCAACTCCCTTTTCTTCTCCTGTCTTCTCGATCCAGACTGCCGCACTATTCGGGGAAGGAAACCCACATCGGGTTTCCACTCCCGATTTCTCCTCCCTCCTTCGGTTCCATCTCTGGCAAATTTCTTCCCTTCTTCTTCTCTTCTCCCTCCATTCTTCCCTTCTTTCCCCCATTCTCCGGTTCCCACCATGTTTTTCTGGTTTTTTTCGTGAAAAACCAGAACCCAGGGAAAATTTCAGTTCTGCCCCTGGCAGATCTCAGGAATTACCAACAAGTCCCCATTTTAATACCAACTCTGTCCTTTTTCAGAAATACTGTCTGTGTCCCCAGTTTAATTCCAACTGAGTCCCTAATTTAATTCCAACTGTGTCCCTGTGCTATTCTGGTTTTACATATCTTCATTCTGACTATTTAGGGACAGTGCAATCCAAGGACAAACTAATTTAGAGATAGTGCAATCCAAGGACAACCTTATCCAGGACGCCTTTTAGTTTTATTTTCTGTTGTCCTTTGAATAAATAATTGTGCAAATTATAGAAATTGAATAAATTTGGATTTTAGTTTATTCTTAGTATATTCTTAGTTTTTATTCTTTTAGTTGAATTTTATTTAAAACTCCATCATTTTAAATCAAGTCTTCGTGGGATCGACCCGTACTTGCATAAGCTACACTACAATAGCCCGTGCACTTGTGGTTAAACAATCAATAAATTTTTGGCACCGTTGCCGGGGAATTGCAATGGAGTTTTTATAAAATTTAATTAAAAATCCAAAACATTAAAAAAAATTTAGAAAAATAAAAAAATTAGGAATTGCATTTTAGGCATTCTTAGGTGCATCTTTAGGAATTTTTAGTGCATAACCACTTTATTTCTTGAATTCGGTACTAATTATTATTTTTCTTTTTCAGGAAATTGGAGTGGAGCTTTATCAATTAGATAGATTTGTCTTGCTTTCCTAGATTAGAAATTTTATTTTTGAGTGAATCTTGTAGTGAGGCCCCTTGTAATTTGCATTTTCAATTTCAATTTTAAAGGGTTGTAATAATGTAGGGCAAGTGTGGGACAAGGTGGCCCACACTTGATCTTCATTAGAAACCTCACTGTAAGTCTTCTCACTCATTTATTTTCTAGATTAGGGTTTGCATTTAGAATAACTTGCATTGTTTGGTAGTTAATTGCATATAGAAAGCATCTGTTATAATTGTTGTATTTTAGGGTTTTGCATTAGTTTATTGCTTTCAATTGCATTTTAGGACACGTCTAATGCTTTAAGGTGAATTATATGTTGATTGAATTGCCATGGTGTGTGAAAATTAATTAGTAAGGGCACCCTACCCCACAAGATCAAGGGTGGATTTCATCACCACTCCTTGGCCCACCTAGGATAATCACCTCAAGCGCGCAACCCTACCATTCACATTAATTTAAAATCAATTAGAAGAAACCTATAGGGTCATCACATGCTCGTAAGACCCTCTTAATGGGACACGAATTACTGCCACTCCAGTTGCTTTTGATCACTGTGGTTATTGGGGGTTGTCTAATAGAGCCTCACTCTTCCCTCACCTCCTGTCGACGTTTGTTGAGGTCTAAACGCCTCCTTACACAAGGGTTGTATTAACTGCTTTGATTAGAACCTAACTGGTAAGCAGTAGGCAACTCCTAAAGAGAGTAGGAGTGTTATATCAGGCTAATTAAAAGCATTGTCCCCACATAATATCAAGAAAATCAAAATATCTATGCTTGTTAGCCTTAGGGGATTACTTAATTGTGTCCTGTTTTGTGCATCATTTTAGACATTTAGGTTGCATAATTTAGGTTAGTTAAAAATAAAAAATAAAAAATAAAAAACCAAAAAGATCTTTCATTGTATGCCCTTTTGGATACGTGATGAAATTTGTAGGTTAGTCTCGTACGACCAAAAAGACAGACCAATAATGATTGATCAACGATCAAGGGGTTACTCACCCCATGGTAGTGTCAGAGGTGATCAAGGTCCTCAACTCATCATGAATGAGGACCCACCACCTCTAATTGATGATGAATATCAACCTCCACCAAGGAGGAATAATCATCAACAAAGAAATTGGAGAAGGAATGGAAATAGGGAATGGGACCAACAGAGTGACCATGGAGAAAATGATGTTTATCAGAATCCTCATGGACGAACCTTAAGAGACTACCTTCAACTTACACGCACTAGTACACCCTCTTGTGTCATTCTTCCTCAAAATGCTGGTGTGTTAGAATTAAAAACGGGAGTAATTCAATTACTTCCCAAATTTCATGGGCTAGATAGTGAGAGTCCTTATTTGCACCTTAAAGAATTTGATGAGGTATGTAGTACCCAAAGAACTCAAAATATAGGTCTAGATACTGTCAGGCTTAAGCTATTTCCTTTTTCTTTAAAGCAAAAAGCAAAAATGAGGTTTAATGCACTACCACCAGGTTCCATAAGGACTTGGAATGAAATGACTAGGGAATTCTTGAAAAAGTTTTTCCCTACACATAAAACAAATACACTCCGTCGTAAGATAATGAACTTTACCCAAAAAGGTAAAGAATCATTTTACCAATGCTGGGAAAGGTTCAAAGATCTATTGCTTACTTGCCCACATCGTGGCTATGAACCATGGCGCATTATCAGCTTCTTTTATGAATGACTTAATTCTGACATGCGCCAGTTTGTAGAGATGATGTACAATGGTAACTTTTTGAATAAACAACTAGATGAGGCGGAGGAGTATTTGGAATGGCTAGCTGAAAGTGCACAAACCTGGGCTGACTGAGAAAGAGTAGAACATTCAGATAGACCCAAGCCCACTACCACATCTACTAGGGGAGGCATGTATGCCATGACTAAAAAAGATGAAATCAGTGCCAAGTAGCAACCCTAACTAGAAAAGTAGAAGCCATGGAAATGGGAACAAAAACCTTAACTAATGATGAACAAGTGTGTAGCATTTGTGAAAGTACGTCACATCTTACTAAGGAATGTTCTACCATCCATGCATTTCAAGATGTACTTCATGATCAGGCTAATGCACTTAATAATTATAAAAGACCTTTCTCCCCATATTCAGAGACATATAATCCCAACTGGAGAAACCATCCAAATTTCAGTTGGAAAAATGGACCAAATACTAATGTCTCACAACGAGGCCCATACTAGAGTCATCAACAACCAAACCAAGGACTACTTGCTCCACCCCCATACCAAACTCATCAACCTCATTCTCCTGGACGTTACTTGCCCCCACCTAAAGGCATGTTGAGGATAATCAATACGTTCAAAATCAAGAAAGGAAAATTTCTCAATTAGAAAGTCAAGTAAAACAAACCAATCAGTCCATGAATGAATTAAAAAACATGATGAGTCAAATGATGCAAAATATGAAAAAAGAAAAATTCCCAGCTCAACCACAAGCAAACCCTAAGGGAGTGCATGCAGTTAGCATTAATGCATCTGATGAAACATCTAGCTCTACCATGGAACAGACTAAAGCTGTTACTATTCTTAGGAGTGGTAAAATAATTGAGAAAGATGAGCCTCAAAAGATTGAAAAGGTAGAAAAACCTAAAGAAAAGGACCATGTTTCACCTGTTGACCTATGTCCATTCCCTCAAAGGTTGCGCTAAGCCCCAAAGTCTGCATCTAATGATGAGATTTTAGAGATTTTCAAGCAAGTCAAGATCAACATACCGATCTTAGATGCTATAAAACAAATCCCATCCTATGCTAAATTCTTAAAAGACTTATGCACTATCAAGAGAAAATTAAATGTCCAAAAGAAGGCATTTTTGACTGAACAAGTTAGTTCTATTCTTCAACATCATACACCGCCAAAGTACAAGGATCCTGGTTGCCCCACTCTTACTTGCATTATTGGCAACGACAAAATTAACCAAGCTCTTCTTGATTTAGGATATAGTGTGAACCTATTACCATACTCGGTATACGAACAGTTAGGTCTGGGTAAATTGAAACCTACATCTACTACCCTTCAGCTAGCTGATTGTTCTATAAAAATACTAAGAGGGGTAATAGAAGATGTGTTAGTCCAGGTAGAACAATTTTGCTTCCCTGTAGATTTTTTGGTTCTAGATACACAACCGGTGGTGAATGAGAAGAATGAAATACCAGTCATCCTAGGACGACCATTTTTGGCTACATCCAATGCCTTAATTAATTGTAGAAATGGTGTGATGAAATTGTCCTTTGGCAATATGACAATAGAACTTAACATCATCAACATTTGTAAGCAACCTAGTGAAACTACTGATGATTTGCACAGTGTTAACATGATCAATTCAGTTGTGTAAGATCAGTTTCAGTCATCTTCCTTGTCGGACCCACTTGAGGCCTGTTTGGCCCATTTTAATGAGTTTAATGAGGATGCATTAATATAGGAAGTTAATGCCCTCCTTGATTCTGTTCCTATCATGGAAACAGAAAAATGGAAACCTCCTTTCGAGGACCTTCCACTGCGAGAGTCCACTCCCCTTCCATCATTCATAGAACCTTCTAAGCTTGAATTGAAATCTCTACCATCAGATTTAAAATATGCCTTTTTAGGAGACAAAGAGACTTTTTCTGTAATAATTTGCTCCCAATTAGAAACATCTTAGGAGAAAAAGTTACTAGACACTTTAAAAGAACACAAAGGTGCTATAGGATGGACCATAGCTGATATAAGGGGCATTAACCCTTTAATCTGCACTCATAGGATATATCCAGAGGATGAAGCTAAACTATGTCGTCAAATGCAAAGAAGGTTAAATCCTAATATGAAAGATGTAGTTAGAGTAGAAGTCCTAAAGTTGCTTGATGTGGGAATCATCTATCTCATAAGTGATAGCAAATGGGTAAGTCCTACTCAGGTGGTTCCAAAGAAGTCTGGAGTGACAATAATAACTAATGCCAACAATGAATTGATCCCTACCAGGGTTACTACTGGTTGGCGTATGTGTAACAACTATCGAAAGTTGAATGCTGTTACAAGGAAGGACCATTTTCCTTTGCCCTTCGTTGATCAAATGTTAGAAAGGGTTGCAGGACATCAGTACTATTGTTTCTTAGATGGTTATTCAGGGTATAATCAAATAGAAATTGCACCTGAGGATCAGGAAAAGACCACATTTACATGTCCTTTTGGCACTTTTGCTTACAAAAGAATGCCATTTGGATTATGTAATGCTCCTGCCACATTTCAACGTTGCATGTTAAGCATTTTCAATGATATGGTGGAGAGAATTTTAGAGGTTTTCATGGACGACTTTTCTGTTTTCAGTAATTCATTTGAAACATGTCTTAAAAATCTAAGAAAAGTCTTAACTCGTTGTAAAGAAAAGAACCTAGTGCTTAATTGGGAAAAATGTCATTTCATGGTTCCTAAGGGAATTGTCTTAGGTCACATTGTGTCATCTAAAGGTATAGAGGTAGATAGAGCTAAAATTGATCTAATTTCCAATCTACCCATTCCAAAATCTATTAGGGACATTCGATCTTTCCTAGGTCATGCAGGATTCTATCGGAGGTTCATTAAGGATTTTAGTGCAATATCTAGACCACTATGTCACCTCCTCGCAAAGGATACTCCTTTTGAGTGGACTGAGGATTGTCAAGAAGCATTTATAAAGTTGAAAGACAAGTTGACCACTGCACCTATCATGCAGCCACCTGATTGCAGTCTACCCTTTGAAATCATGTGTGATGCTAGTGATTATGCTGTAGGAGCTGTACTAGGACAGATAAAAGAAAGGAAGCCATACGTCATCTACTATGCCAGTAGGACCTTAAATAGCAACCAAATGAACTATTCTACTATAGAGAAAGAACTCTTAGCAGTTGTCTTCGCATTGGATAAATTCAGGTCTTACTTGGTTGGATCGAAAATAGTCATATTCACTAACCATTCGACCCTCAAGTATCTTCTTTCTAAGAAAGATGCTAAGCCTAAATTAATTAGATGGATTCTCCTACTCCAAGAGTTTGACATTGAAATAAAAGATAAAAAGGGAGTATAGAATGTGGTAGTTGACCATTTGTCTCGCTTAGTCTTAACAGAGCCTTTAGATCAGTTGCTAATTAAAGACACTTTCCCGGATGAGCAACTTTTTCATGTTTCCCATCCTACATGATTTACTGATATTGCAAATTATTTAGTCACGGGGAAAATTCCTGAACATTGGACTAAACAAGAAAAGCAAATATTCTTTTCCAATGTTAAGCACTATTTCTGGGATGATCCATACCATACTGCCCAGATCAAATCATTAGGAGATGTGTCCCTGACTTAGAACAACATAGTGTTATCTCCTTTTGTCATTCAGAAGCATGTGGTGGACATTTTTTTGCCCAGAAAACAGCGGCAAAGATTTTGCAGTGCGGTTTTTATTGGCTGTCGTTGTTCAGAGACACACGTGTTCTGTAAATTATGTGAGCAATGTCAAAAGTTAGGAGGAATAACCCATAGGAATATGATGCCTATAAACCCTATTCTTCTCATAGACATTTTTGATTGTTGGGGTATAGATTTCATGGGTCCATTCCTACCTTCTTTTGGCTATATTTATCTCTTATTGGCCGCAGACTATGTTTCAAAATGGATTGAGGCTATCCCATGTAGGCATAATGATCACAAAATGGTTCTTAAATTTTTAAAAGAAAACATTTTTTCTAGATTTAGGACCCCTCGAGCCATTATAAGTGATAACAATACACATTTTTGCAACAAACCATTTGAAGCACTAATGAAAAAATATAATATTACACATAAAGTTGTAACACCGTATCACCCACAAACAAGTGGACAAGTAGAAGTATCTAATCGGGCCATCAAACAAATCCTTCAAAAGACTGTTAATCCAGATCGTAAAGATTGGTCTCTTCGACTGACCGATGCACTCTGGGCTTACAGGACTGCACATAGCACCCCGATTGGTATGTCTCCCTATCGTATTGTATACTGTAAGGCTTGTCATTTTCCTGTGGAATTGGAACATAGAGCCTATTGGGCAATAAAGACATTCAATTTCAATATGGATAAAGCAGGCTCACATCGCAAACTCCAACTTAATGAGTTGGAAGAGATCATGCAAGAAGCTTATGAGAGTAATAGGATATATAAAGAAAAAATGAAAGTTTTTCATGATAAGAATATAATGAGAAAATCCTTCACTCCAAGCCAGAAAGTTCTACTTTACAATTCTAAGCTCCACTTATTTCCAGGTAAGCTTAGATCTCGATGGACAGGTCCATATATAGTAAAAGAAGTTTTTCCATATGGGACTATCGAGATTGAGAATACTAGGACTGGTCATTCTTTTAAAGTGAATTGTCAACGTTTAAAGCCTTTCCTAGATTATGAGAATCCAAAAGTTGAGTCCACAACTCTAGAGGATCCTGTTTATCAGGATTGAGTGGATTTGATCTCTTTGTACCATATTTTGTATTTTTGTTGTTTTCTGCATCACCCATATTCATTTTAGGTCCTACTTTTTAAACATTGAGGACAATGTTTGTGTCAGGTTTGGGGGTGTAGAATTCTAGCAAATTCTAGTTTTTTTTTAAAGGATTTTTAGGTGTTTGCCTTTGGTTTTTCAAAAAAAAAAAAAAAAATTGAAAAAATGAAAATTTTTAGGTCATTTCCCATACTGTGATAAGAATTGGATTTTTTTAAAGTATAATTTGGATAACTTTAGCTTATTAATGAAATTGAATATGATTAATTCATCATTTTACTCATTTTCTAAAGTATTCAATGAAAGCAAAGTCTTAGATCACATCTGTACACGCAGTTGCATATAGATAGTCTAAATTGATAAGTGGCTATAACTTAGAAACCCTGAAGAAATTCAGTGGAGACCTATAACCTAAGTGAGTTTTAGAGCCATTCATCCTTCTTGAGAGGTTATAGATGTTTCTAAATTTTCTTCAACATGCTTAAAGAAAATTAATCCCAAACTATTAAATTTGGCTAATTACCTGAATAATTAGAATACTACCTTTAAAATTCTAGAAGTTCATTGAATTTGATAGATTATAGGAAACCTAGAAAATGATTTAGGCCATCCTTGTTGTTAACTTAGAGACATAAAGCCTACCCATAAAGTATTTTTACCACTAGTCAGCCAACTTGAGCCTTTTATATAAAGCCTTTTCTTTTGTCATCCAAATTACCCTTTACCCATATTAACCCAATATAAATTATCCATTACCCATTTTTCTTTGAAAAATAAGTTAGAGAAGAATGAAAGAATATCTTTTAGTTGCAATAAAAGTAGAAAAGTGGATATGAAGAAAAGAAATATTCTTCAAAGTGAGTCAAAAGTACTGAAATATAAAGAAAAAAAGTTGAAAAAAAAAAGAGTTTGAAGAATGCAAAGAAATAGAAAAAGAAATATTCACTTCAGCAAAGAAAAGGAAAGAAGAATTGTCAACAATAGAAGACCTTTACTTATTTTTTGAAGAAACTTTGAATACCCTTATACCCTTTCTTTGGTACCCTGTCCTAAGCCTATGTTTTATCCTAGTTAAAGACCTATTGATTCTAGGAGGAATATAGTCTTGATGAGAAAATGAATGGATAGGATTTAAAAGAATAGTATTTCTAAATATTCCAAAGGTAATGGCATCTATTCCATAGGGATCAAAACAATTCTTTATTAATTCCCGTTCTTCATGAGTATATGTGAGATAAATTTGTTTTCATTGACTCTTCTCACAAAAGAGAGATATGATTTGAACCTTCTATCTGAGAGATTTTATTTCTGAGCGTATGTCATTAGTAAGGATTGAGGTCAAAATATATTTCAGATGGAGTTCAAAAGTTAGAAGTCTACTTAGAGATAAAGATTATTCTATGTGTAGACTGCATATGCACATACTCACTCTGAGATCTGAGTTCAAATGGAATATTTTTAGCATATGGGTAAGGTTTTGAATTCTTCACTCATTTTTATTAGTTTGCTAAAGTTGATAGATTTATTGAAGATAATTCTTTGAGAAAAAAAGTGGAGATGACCTGAAAAATAAAAATTTTTGAGTTGATTTCTTCACGTCTTTTGCTAGGAACTAGCAAAATGCTGGTTGGGGGTTGTGTTAAGTGTTCAATTTTGGTCAAAATACCCCTAATTTAGTATTTGATTAGAGCATCTAGACCATTAATTTTAAGATTTTACATCAAATATTTTATTTTAGCTTTAATTAGCCATTCAACCGTTGAATTGTAAAATTTAGTGGTTAGATGGCTATTAAAGCTAATGAACGGTTTAGATTGCGCTAATTGGGTCCTATGCATTGCAGATCAGTCAACTCAGGCATGGACGTCCAGATCGAATCAAGGATACAAGATGGAGATCAGATGAAGTTTCATGGAAAAAAGTAGATTTTGAAGAGTCCTAAGACAGAACAAATTTGAAGACTTTCAGAGTTCTACAAGATTAGGAAAGCTAGTGGACCCCACCTAACTCTATCTTTCTATCCCCACTCTCTTATCCCTATCTTTCTTTTCTCTTCTATCTCTTTTTCTCTCTCTCTCTCTCTTTCACGTTTCTCTCTCCCTCTCCTTTTTATTCCCCTTCTTCTCTCTCTCCAAAAATGTTTTTTCCTCCCTAGGGAGGCTGGGTTGGCCAACTTTCCCCCTCCTCTTCTTCCCTTTTCTCTCCTCCTCTCTCAACTCCCATTCTCTCTCTCGGTTACTCCCCATCTCTGCCTCCAATCAAACCCAATGCCAGGCCAGCCATAGGTGCGTGACACACCAAGCTGGCCGGCACATTTTCCTCTCTCTCTCTCTCTCTCTCTCTCTCTCTCTCTCTCTCTCTCTCTCTCTCTCTCTCTCTCTCTCTCTCTCTCTCTCTCTCTCTCTCTCTCTCTCTCTCTCTCTCTCTCTCTCCAACGACTGGCGTGCACCCAAGCTAGTCACGCACGACACCAGACCGCCCCAGATCCCCATCTTCTCCTTCTTCCTATTTCTCCCATCTTCTTCCCCGTCGCCCAACTCCGGCTTGTTTCTCCTCCATCTCCACCGGCCGGATCGCATCCCATCTCTTCCCAGATTCGGACGGCCATAACGGGTTTTCTCCTGATTCCTTCCTCTCCTCTTCATCTCCGGCCAAAGTCCCTCCTTCCAGCCAATACCCAGGCAACCCAGCTCTCTTTTCTTCTCATGTCTTCTCGATCCAGACCGCCGCACTGTTCGGGAAAGGAAACCCACATCGGGTTTCCACTCCCGATTTCTCCTTCCTCCTCCAGTTCCATCTCTGGCAAATTCTTCTCGCCTCCGGAGGCTCTAGGGAAGAAAACCCAGAACACGTTCTTCCCTTCTTCTTCTCTTATTCCTCCTTCATTCTTCCCTTCTTTCTCCCCTTCTCTAGTTCCCACCGTGTTTTCCTGGTTTTTTTCATGAAAAACCAGAACCCAGGGAAAATTTTGGTTCTGCCCTTGGCAGATTTCAGGAATTACCAACAAGTCCCCATTTTAATACCAACTCTGTCCTTTTTTAGAAATCCCGTCTGTGTCCCCAGTTTAATTCCAACTGAGTCCCTGATTTAATTCCAATTGTGTCCTTGTGCTATTCTGGTTTTACACATCTTCATTCTGACTATTCAGGGACAGTGCAATCCGAGGACAGACTAATTCAGAGACAGTGCAATCCAAGGACAGGCTTATCTAGGACGCCTTTTAGTTTTATTTTTTGTTGTCCTTTGAATAAATAATTGTGCAAAGTACTGAAATTGAATAAATTTGGATTTTAGTTTATTCTTAGTTTATTTTTAGTATATTCTTAGTTTTTATTCTTTTAGTTGAATTTTATTTAAAACTCCATGATTTTAAATCAAGTCTTCGTGGGATCGACCCGTACTTGCATAAGCTACACTACAATAGCTCGTGCACTTGCGGTTAAACAATCAACGACATTTTACAGTTAAGAGTAGCAGAATAATCATTCATCTAGATAATATCATAGGAGGACATTTTGACATATGTTGTTACCAGTAGCAGCCACCAAGCAGTCATAATTAACGACCCTACTTTAGTAGACTAACAGAGAGGGGTAAAGTTGGCATCATATCACGTCCAATATTTAAGATTTAAATAACCATGGCTAACCAAAGGATGCCCATTATTTCTTGGAAAATAACCACTTGTCTACCTAAGGTAGGGATCATTTCATGCGTCCTTCTTATTGTTTCTTCTGTGGCCAGCCGTCCACACTCGTTAAGAGACAAACACTAAGATGATACCAAGAGTTCCATCCTGATTTTTGTATGACAGCATATCCAACATATATTCCCAGTGGACCTGGTTTTCATAAACTAGTATAAGTACACTACTCGTCTCCAGAGGTTTCATGCATGAATAGCTCAGAAAACAGATTTTGTACAGACGTGGGGATTATACGGAATGGAAGAGAAGAAAGAGAACATACCACCCATCAGCAAGCCCTTCCCATTTTTCAAGCTTCTCAGTTATGCAGACATGTTAGACTGGATTTTAATGGTTTTAGGAACCGTGGGTGCAGTCATACATGGCATGGCTCAACCCATTGGATATCTCTTGCTTGGGAAGGCTCTTGATGCATTTGGGAACAACATCAATGATAGCAACGCCACGGTTAAAGCTCTCAAAAAGGTAATGAAGACTTGAAAAGGAAGATCTGTTTTGAGTTGTTCTAATGCTGTTCTTGGTCTTCTGTTTAGGTTATTCCATTTGTCTGGTACATGGCATTTGCTACGTTTCCGGCTGGTATACTAGGTACGTACGTTCTCATCCAATATGGTAAAAAGTAATCAATTCTGCACGGGTGTTACTTCTGCCAATAATTACGTACACTTGGACCTATTAAAGCTGATCTCGATCAAACCAGCTGCCTTTTGCCAAAAAAGAATACGTTGAAACGAATCAAGTAATGACCTCTATCTCCATGTAACAGCTTTCTTATAGTTCAAACAAAATGTGAACACCTTTCCTTGAAAGATCTCAATGGAATAGTCCTTGATCAATGGGGACACATGATTATGCGCAGAACCAGTGGGACCATCAGAACGACGAATTATAAACCACCCAAGGTTATAATCGCTGCTTTGCTTTTGTTTTTTTGCCTCTTTTTTTTCGCTTTTTTGTGTTTTGTGTTCTTTTTGGTGGGGGTGTGCTGCTGGAGGGGTTGTTCCCCATTGCCTTGTTTCTGACCTTAATCTGATGACCTTTTTGGTTACTGGTCTTAATCAGATGACCTTAGTAGGTCTGGAGGCAATAGTTTTCACTAGCAGTGTCCCACTAGAAACCAACCACCATTATCAATTAACTTCATTATGCTTGGAGATCCTTAAAGGTTGTGGATTCAGGCTTCAAATTGTCTGATCGGCACTTGATCGCGCCTGACTATTAGTATCCACTGAGTCCAACAGATTTGATCACCATTGAATGTCAAGGCTTCATTTGATTGTGGTTTTCCTAAGAGTTGAGTCCAACAAAAAGATCACCAAAGGCCTTCAAAGTGCAGCAGCAAAAGGAAGAGTCTCTCGACTGAGCAACTAAGGTTGGAGAAAATAAAAAGTTCAAGAAAAAAGATATTTATTTTTAGCTTTCCTTTTATTTTCCCTTATGCGAAAAAGACCATGAGGCGCCCGAAAGCCTCCCAAACTAAGAAGGGAAACCAACACAGTTTCCCATGCTAAATGTTAGTATTAATTGAGTCCAACAAACTTGATCACCATTCCTCCAACTTTAGTTTTCTTACAAACAAAAATATGGTATGGATGACTCTATTTGCTAGGAAACTGTGTTGTTTTTAAAGTTTCTAATCTGTCCTTTTCTAA
This sequence comes from Warburgia ugandensis, assembly GCA_035236585.1. Classification (NCBI taxonomy): domain Eukaryota; kingdom Viridiplantae; phylum Streptophyta; class Magnoliopsida; order Canellales; family Canellaceae; genus Warburgia; species Warburgia ugandensis. The sequence continues at coordinate 36,639,523 of CP141139.1, forward strand.
ACACATTTTGTTAGATGTTTTTTAGTTGCTAGAATCATCCAAATCATATGCTTTTTATTCTACAAGACATCTAAATCTAGAGCAATGAGATGAATGGGTTGGATCATTCAAAGGTAGAATCCAAAAAATGTAGTTGCTAGAACATATCCATAGTGCATTCAGTTCAACATTCTGCTTCATTTAACTGTGGTTTTCATACGAGTTAAGTTCAAGAAAAAGAGCAACAAAGCCACTCTAATGATCGAAGCTTGCAAATGACGAAGAATGTTGAGGTGCAGCCCACTCAATCAAGATTTAGGAAATCAATGTTATTTATCATCAAACAAGTCACACCTATTGGCAGCTACTCATACATCCAAATCCATCATATAATAGTTCTAAATTGGCTTAAGTTTCCATCGAGAAAAAAAAGAAACAAAAAGTTAGAACTCATTGGTCTCATGATTGTGAGATACCTATAATTTTGTTTAAAGGCCATAAACTTAAATGATTGAGCAATAAGTCTACTAAAATCTTGCTTTCAATATTTCCCTTGTGAATGTTTTAATCACCAACGTAGAAACCAAGCCAATCCTGACCATTGGTTCAGATGCTAGCAATCTCATTCACCTACCTTTATGGTAGCCAAGAGTGCTTTTAGCATCTCATCTAATACATCTAGAAAATTATATAGATACACAATTAGAGTAGGTTCCTAAGAGATCCCAAAGGGAGTGAATTGGGCCCAAATAAAGCTTTAAAAGCTTTTTCAAACAATTGCATAAAGTGCTCAACAATGAAAGACAATTTTAGAAATGGAAAGAATAGCACACAAGAAGCTAGACACAAAATTTTTATAGCGGTTTGGTCAGCAACTAAGGCACTAGCTTTCCCTCTCTCAAAGTATCATCTACTAGAGTTCTACTAACTCTTTGCAAAATTTTACAATATTAGTTGACATTTTGTTTATCACAATCAAAGGACAATAGCACTTGCAGCAAACTCAACCTTTTTACAAACAATTACAAAAGTTTTCAAGTACAAGAGAGCTATACCATTCTCACAAAACACAAAAGAGGTTTTGAAGAAGAAGCAATCTCTCTTTAAAGATAAAATACAAACCAAATTTTAGAGAGAGAATGTTTTCAATATATAAGATAAAAAGAATTGGAACAAAATACCTTGAAGCTACTTTCTTGAGAGGATGCTTGAGCACTAGAACACATTTAATTGCTTCGAGAAGTTGTTTGAATGCTTCTAAGGTCTCCATTTATAATAATACTGCAATAGATTTGTGGACATAAAATTCTAACCGTTTGGAATAGATACAAATCACATGGAGACATTATACCTTACCAACTTGCCTGCCAAAACAATTGAATGTTTTCTGCAAATAGTCAATAGTTTTTGAAATACAATATTCTTGCAATCTTCCTTTAACAGTTGACTATTCATCCATAATAATCAAATGCTCTTTAACCTAGTGTTCAAACCCACTTTTAATCAGGTGTAGCTGATTGTTCTTCTTGGAACAATCAATTAGATTTTCTTAAACTTCAAAATCATTTTTAAGTTGAAATATCATAGATAATCACCTAAATAAAAAATAGTTTATTGCTTTAATAAACAATCAACTTGATGCATCATCCATTGTCTTCTCAAATTTGGGTGTTAAGAGAGCTGGAGGTGACTTCAAAATAGTTGATTTTCTTGGGACAATAAACTAGATTTTCCTTTGGTCCGTCAAATAGATAAATTCTCTCCAAACAATTGACTTCTCCCATGAGCTCAATTGGCTGGATTTTGCCTTGAACATCATTAAAATACTTCAACCTTTATGGTACTTGGCAATTGACTATTTTGTTTGGATAGTTGACTCGATTTACAAGGTTATATTGTGTTCATCCAAAAATAGTTGTCAAGGTCAATTAGCTTGGAGCTACTTTCTTGAGAGAATGCTTGAATGCTTAAGGACATATTTAATTTCTTTCAAAAGTTGTTTGAATTCTCTTACAATCTCCAATTTATAATAACACTGCTAATAGATCTTTGGATATAAAACTCTAGGCATTTTGAGTGGATACAACTCACCATGAAACATGATTCAAACTTAAAAATGATATCTTACCAACTAGCCTACTAACATAGTTAATTGTTGTCTTAAATAGTCAACTATTTTCTAAATATAATAAAATATTCATGGAATCTTCCTTTAAAGAGTTGACTGTTGATCCATGATAATTAGCTAAATGTTCTTCTTAGGACAGTCAACTGTATTTTTTGAAACTTCAAAAACAACTTTAAGTCAAAATGTGTCACACAATCACTTGACTAAAAAATACTTGATTGTTTTCTTTGCTTGCTTCCTTGCTTAGCTCGAAAAAGTGTGCTATTCAAAGCAGAGAGAAGGCCTATAGAGGGAGAATTTACATGATTATAAACAGTGACTTGATGCATCATCTGTTGTTTTCTCAAATTTGGGAGTTAAGAGAGGTGGAGGTGACTTCAAAATAGTTGATTGCATTTCTAGGGACAATCAACTAAATTTTCGTTTGGTCCTACAAATGGATGAATTCTCTTGAAACAATTGACTTCTCTCATAAGGTCAATTGACTGAATTTTGCTTTGAACATCATGAAAAACTTCAATCTTTCTGGCACTCAACAACTAACTATTTTGTATGGACAGTTAACTAGATTTGCCAGGTTATATTATGTTTATCCAGAATAGTTAACTGCTGACAGGTAGTCTTTTGTTGTTTAGTAAAAATAGTTGATTGCTCATCCCTTACATTCAATTAAATTTTGTAGAGCTTTATTACTATGGTATTTTGAGCTCTAAATCTTGTTCAAGTCTTCAGTGAATTGTTTCTAACCTTTTTGGATGCTGTTCCACTTACAACCCAAGGGAGAAGCATAATTTGGAGGTTTTATTATTATCGAAGTCCATAGGGCTTGGGCTAACAGTTTCTACCTATTTTGACAAAGCCCAATAGTGTTTTTGATAGTTATATACAAAGCAAGCGGTGTCTAATCGGCAATCCAAAACACAAACCAAAAGCTTGATAAGTAGCATAGAAACTTTCTAGTCCGCCCATTTGACATCTCAGTTCAGTAGATTAACAGTTGGAATCAACAAAAAGATGGGCCCCACATGTGTTTACAAAGATCGTTTCTTGAACTCTGTATTATCAACAGTCGCTGTCAAAGACTTGGCACAGTTCTTTTATATCCTTCCAACAAGGCATATCTGTTTCTACTACTGTTGAAGTATGAGAGTAACTGCTAGAGCCACCAAGGCATTGCTTTGATCATCCACAAGGGAACCGTTTTCTTTGTAGCCCACTAACTTTGCTTGTAAGCTTTGGTAGATTCTATTCAGACTGCTACATTAGTAGCCTTGTACTCATGTGGACTTATAGAGTGTTATTAAACTGCAGAGGTTGGTTGCTGGATGTATACCAGCGAAAGACAACTAGCACGTTTAAGACTGGCATTCCTAAGAGCACTTTTGAATCAGGAGATTGGAGCTTTTGACACTGACTTAACCACTGGGAAGATAATTACTGGAGTAAGCAGCCACATGAGTGTCATACAAGATGCTATTGGTGAGAAGGTAAGACATATGATGAAAGCTCTCTCTCTCTCTCTCTCTCTCTCTCTCTCTCTCTCTCTCTCTCCTGGGGAGAAATCAAGTTTTGCTACTTTTGCAGCTAACCCATGTTTTCGTCAATAGAAATGATTATATATCCAAAGGAAAGAGTTTTGCTTCCTAATTTTGACATATACTTCTTAATGGCAGTTGGGACATTTCCTGTCAAGTTTATCATTTTTCTTCGTGGGCATCATAGTTGCATTTGCTTGTTGTTGGGAAGTGGCATTACTTACCTTGGTGGTGGTGCCTTCGATCTTTGCAATTGGAGCAACTTACACCAAGAAGATGAATGGCATCTCAATAATGAGGACGGTTTATTTATCAGAAGCCACATCGATGGTAGAACAGGTACTAAGTTGCCAAAATCAACTCATTTTTCATTGAAAAATGAATATTCTCAGGCCTTGCTTTTACCTTATTCCCACCCCCTGCTGGGTTTCTTGGGCATTTATAGTTGCCTTTATGGTTTTCTACCACGAAAGCCAACAACTCACAGCTGCACATACCCAAAAACCAGCCAGGGGTGGGAACATCATTTCCCTTATTTCATTTATGATTCAGAGAAGTGAAGAATTTTTCTCATCTATGTAAATTGTTAAATATCTCCCAGTGCTTCTCCATGCCCAACAAGATGCCCCAACCTCAGTATGCTTTACTCCTTCCCACACAAGGTTTTGAGATAGGGGTTCAAGCAAGTATCAGTTAAGAATGGCATTACGTTCTTCTTTGAGTTTTTCTTTTATTCTTCGAAATGGTGAGTGGATGTGAACCCACTGCCTCTTGGTTGTAAAACGAGGCACTTAACCACTCTGGATAAGTACTCAATCCTATCACTTCCCGTTGTTGGTTTTGGATTCAAATACATCAAGCAGTTTTAAATCTATGGTCTAGATCCTGGGTAGTAGGACCCGTAGGTAATTTCCCATTCCTAAACGAATAGCAGAACAGGTCCTTGTAGCATCTTGCAAACAAATTTACCAGATAATGGTTTTATATTGCAGACAATTTCTCAAATCAAAACAGTCTTCTCATTTGTTGGAGAGAATTCTGCAATGAAGTCATTCTATAATTGCATGGAGAAACAATTCAAGCTGAGCAAAAATGAGGCGTTGATAAAGGGTGTTGGACTAGGCATGTTTCAAACTGTAACATTCATTTCATGGGCTTTGATGGTTTGGATTGGAGCAGTTACAGTCACTGCCAAGAGATCAACCCCAGGTGACACAATTGCTGCAGTAATGAGCATTCTCTTTGGAGCAATGTCAGTAATTCGCTCAAACATTTCACAACAGTCTCTAATAAAAAAGCAGCAAGTTGAAAAAGACTAAAAAACATCCCTCCAAATTTGCAGAGCACTTACTTATGCTGCACCAGATTTGCAAATTTTCAATCAAGCAAGGGCTGCAGGAAATGATGTTTTTCAAGTGATAGAAAGAAAGCCAGGCATTACTTATGAAACAAAAGGCAAGCAACCGGAGAAGATTAATGGAGACATTGAGATACAAGGAGTACATTTTTCTTACCCATCCCGTCCAGAGAAGGTGGTCCTGCAAGGGTTTTCTTTGTCTATACCAGCAGGCAAGGTAGTGGCCTTGGTGGGCAGAAGCGGATGTGGGAAGAGCACCATTATTTCACTAGTGCAGCGGTTCTATGATCCATTGAAAGGTTCTCTCTTCTTCTTATTATTCAAATGCTGGCTTTTAGATATGCATGTGCGGCATTGCTCTACCCTCGTACACCCATGAATGTGCCACAATTATATGAACAATGTGCAGCTTTTCCCCTTAGCAATCTACATATCTGTACATGCTTTCATAAATTTGTAAATTACAATCATATTGTACAGATTTTACTTATTTACCATTTTAGATGCATATGAAGGGGAGCCTTGATGCAGTAGTATAGTTGTTGTCATGTGACCTTGAGGTCATGGGTTCAAGGCTTGGAAACAGCCTCTTGCAAAATGCAAGGTAAAGCTGCATACTGTTGACCCTTGTGGTCCACCCCCTCCCCAAACCCTGCATACGTGAGAACTTTATGCACTGGGGCTACCCTTTTACCATTTTAGATGCATGTCTAGGACAGCATGCCATGAACAGCAGATAGAAGATCATGCATACCATCTAATAAGTCTGTGACTTTGTAGGTGACATCCTCATTGACAGCCACAACATCAAGGACCTCAACTTGAAATTTCTCAGAAGAAATGTAGGAACTGTTTCCCAAGAGCCATCCCTCTTCGTAGGCAGCATCAAGGACAACTTGAAGGTTGGAAGCATGGATGCAAGTGACGAAGTAATTGAAAGAGCAGCAGTAACAGCAAATGTGCACTCCTTCATATCCGGACTTCCAAATCAATACTCAACACAGGTTAGTAACCAAGAAGAAGCCTATTCAACCTTTACCTTGCATTCCAACCATTAGAATATTCACATGCTTAAAATTGGTAAAATTTAATTACAAGATATGATTCAAGTAGACATGTTTGAACGGCTTATTTGTTTACTTCTTTCATTGGCAGTTAAATAATCAAGATAAATCTATCAAACAAAGTGCCTAAAATATCCGCCCAGTAAACTAAAGTGACGTCAAACACTAACTTCGTATGTCAACATGGTTGTGGATTTTGATAGTGCACAGAGTACAGAAAATTCAAAAGGGCAGCTCCAGTGCACAAAGCTCGTGCATATGTGAGGTCCGGGGAAGGGGCGGACCATAAGGGTCTATAGTACATAGCCTTGCCTTGCATTTTTGCAAGAGACTGTTTCCACCCCTTGAACTCGTGACCTCAAGGTCACATGACGACAACTTTACCATTACGCCAAGGCTCCCCTTCAGAGTACAGAAAATTCACTGTCTAGAAAATATTTAGATGTGCAGTATTATTGCCAATGGTTGTTGATCTTTCAAATTAGTTGTGATAGAATGTTGCTTCCCTGAAGGCTTTTTATGTATTGTTCAATAAAGATGGAGTGGTTTTGAGATACCAATCTCTCTCTTATTGTTATATTATTCATCTACAAAGGCCAATCTACATGTTGAAATCATTGCATTTAGTGTTAGATGAACACAGCATTTCAACAAGAGTATTTTTCTTTTAATCGAACAGTCATAGTTCTGATTGTTTTACGATCGAATCTGATAGTATTTCATCTCACTGCTACTTTCTTCTCAAATTTTCTTCTTGCATTCATCTAAAGTTTGACCAAATATTTATCAGGTAGGAGAAAGGGGAGTACAATTGTCAGGTGGACAGAAACAGAGAATAGCAATAGCAAGAGCAATTCTAAAAGATCCTCCAATTATTCTCCTTGACGAGGCCACAAGTGCACTTGATTCAGAGTCTGAAAAGCTGGTCCAACATGCCTTGGAGAGAGTTATGCAAGGGAGAACTGTTGTCTTGATTGCACACCGACTGTCAACAGTTGTAAGTGCGGATATCATTGCAGTTGTTGAGAATGGAAAAGTCACAGAGACCGGAAGCCACTGTGAATTGCTCAATAGCAGCAAATTTTACCAGAATTTATTTAACATGCAAAATCTCATGACAGGAACTGAGTCAAGGTAAGTAAATGTAGCAAAACTTCAGAAAGCTTCAAGAAAATCCTCCCAGATAAAGAAACTAAAAGACTATTGGTTTCAAAAATATTGCAGTCTTCAGTAGGTAGTGTTTGCATCTGTGAGACACACACAGACACTGATGCAACTGAGTACACCTGATAACAGCATATGAAATATTTGTAGAACAGGGAACCAAAATTTTCAAAAGTACATTGTGCTTACCCTGGACTATTTTGCATCTTTCAAATGTTCAAACAGAGGCACAGAAACTAGTGAAGAAGCTCTCAAGTCTGATGACCAGACTTCTTATGAAACCTCCTCCGAGCAACTGGAGGAGATAAGAAGCCAGTTTTGTGACTTTTCAGACAAAGAGGAACATAAAATCAGACAGGAGGGGGTTTTGTTCTTCAGGATATGGTTTGGTTTGAATAAATTTGAGATTGGAAAATCAGTCTTGGGTTCTGCAGCAGCGGCTCTTTCTGGAATATCTAAACCTGTTTTTGGGTATTACATAATGACAATTGGAATAGCATATTGCAAGAAAGATGCAGAGATGCGAGTAGGGTGGTACTCGATTCTTTTTTGTTTCATAGGGTTCATTTCATTGGCCAGTCATATCCTACAACATTACTTCTATGGGGTGGTTGGAGAAAAGGCCATGAGAAACCTTCGGCAGGCTTTATATTCAGGTAGCTACTACCTCTCCTTTATTCTGTTATTTACTCTGGAATCTTCTTTCAACCAAGTATTAGTCGAGATGGTTAACCGTCTTACTTCAAAATCAAAGTTGTGAGTACAGGACTTCAAGTCCATTCACCATTCAGGAAACAAATTATCTGGCATCCAATGCATTTAGCAATTTTAATGAGTTGTTTCCTGCAAGATTCCCATTTGAACTTTGTCATGTTCAAAGGGGGTTCTATAAATCATAAGCATTTAACTAACACTTTTTTTTCTTACTAACAGCTCTCCAAGTAATTATCTGATATTATTCTCAAGACGGAAAGGAGATGACCTTTCAAAAAATGGGCTATTATATAATGCATGCCCATATTTTCCTATTAGAAATTCAATGATCCAACCATTTAATCTGCGCATGCTATAGACAAGTAAATCACCAAAACTATCTCAAGACCAAACAGTAAAATGGTTTGGATGATTGAAAATGTAAGTTTGGTAGTTGAAAAAGTAAGCACTGCATGTACTCTTGAATGGTCATATTTTTTTGAAGCAAAAATTATGCACGTGCTTGATATAATAGCCCTCAAAAAACAATTTGAGATTAGAGATCACTTGGCTTCAAGATATAATAGCATGAAACAGTTCTTTACTCTAGAGAAATCTCTCTCCTTATATAATGGGCTCTGTACCTGGAATGCATGAATTTAGGCATTTTTACAAGAATTGGGGTGCCTATTTGAATATCAAGATTGAAGTGAGTTCCACCAATCCTCTTGAAAATGAAAGGGAATCCTTTTTCACCTTATGTGGAATTTTTCATCAAATCAACAGTGCAAAACCTAGGCACTAAAGAAACTTTTTCGGATATCATCTACCTCAGAACTATCCCATTTTTCCCTCTGGAAAGAAAATGGATCATACTCTTAACATATCCAAAGATATAGTCCTTGGATAAGAAACTTTACAAAGATTTCTGGAAGTAGGCATGACTAACATCCTCATATGTTGAAATCTTGCAGCCGTGCTTTCTAATGAAATAGCCTGGTTTGAGAAACCAGAAAACAATGTGGGGTTCCTTACATCAAGGATCATCAGCGACACCTCCATGGTCAAAACCATAATCTCCGACCGCATGTCTGTAATTGTCCAATGCATCTCTTCCATTCTAATTGCCACGACTGTTAGCATGATTGTTACTTGGAGAATGGGCCTAGTGGCTTGGGCCGTCATGCCCTGTCACTTCATCGGTGGCCTTGTTCAAGCCAAGTCAGCCAAAGGATTTTCGAGTGATTCTGCTGTTGCTCATCAAGAACTTGTCAGTCTTGCATCTGAATCTGCAACCAACATCAGAACTGTGGCTTCTTTCACTCATGAAGAACAAATAATTGAGAAAGCCAAACTTTCTCTTGAAAAACCAATGAGGAGAAGCAGGATTGAAAGTGCTAAGTATGGTACTATTCAAGGGCTATCTCTTTGCTTGTGGAATATTGCCCATGCCGTTGCCTTATGGTATACTACTGTTTTGGTGCATAAAAAGCAAGCCACCTTTGAGGATGGAATAAGGTCATACCAGATTTTCTCACTCACCGTCCCTTCGATTACAGAGCTATGGACGCTCATACCAACAGTCGTTTCCGCCATAGGCATACTAACACCAGCATTCCATACTCTTGATCGCAAAACTGAAATTGAACCAGATATGCCCAAAAATTCAAATCAGGAAAGGATCAAAGGGAAAGTTGAGTTTGGCAAGGTTAGTTTCAGTTATCCAATGCGGCCAGAAATAACTGTGCTGAAAAATTTCAGTTTATCAATTGAAGCTGGATTAAAGGTCGCTCTGGTTGGACCCAGTGGAGCAGGGAAGTCCTCTGTTTTGGCTCTCCTGTTGAGGTTCTATGATCCTTGCCAAGGAAAAATAATGATAGATGCAAAAGACATGCAAGAATTTAACCTGAGATGGTTGAGAACCCAGATAGGGATAGTACAGCAAGAGCCAGTTCTTTTTAGCTCCTCAATCAGAGAAAATATCTGTTATGGCAATGAGGGAGCTACAGAGACTGAAATTGTCGAGGCAGCCATTGAAGCAAACATGCATGAGTTCATAAGCAATCTACCTGAAGGATATAATACAGTTGTGGGAGAGAAGGGTTGCCAACTTTCTGGTGGACAAAAGCAGCGAGTAGCAATTGCTAGAACTTTACTGAAGAGGCCAGCTATTGTGCTGCTAGATGAAGCTACAAGCGCACTTGATGCAGAGTCTGAAAGGGCAGTAGCAAGTGCTATGGGGTCAATGAAGGAGTCTGGGCGGAGATTGTTCAGAACCACCCAGATTATAGTTGCGCATAGGCTTTCCACTATAATGAACTCAGATACCATTGTGGTGATGGATAAAGGAGAGGTTGTGGAAAAGGGTCAGCATTCGACCTTGATTGCAGTAAAAGATGGGGTTTACTCAAGATTGTTCCATCTTCAGAGCTCAATGGAAAGCTAAATTTATATGGTAGTGTTAAGACTATTCCATTATGCAACACTTCATCACAGGTTATTGCTCGTAACTCTATAGGATTAGGTTACGTAGGCATTAAACATGAAGTTTGGGGTTCTGCAAATTGTCCTGAAAAGAATGAAAGTGCTAGGTCTCTTAAACATGAAGGCGCTGATGGCTCCCAACCTGAAAAGAAAATGAAAATAAAACCAAAAATTTCCTATGTGTTGCCACTGTTTTCATCTTTATGTAATTTATTATTTAGTAGGAATTGAACCTGGTGCCTGCTCTATGCACTTTGATGTACCAAATCTAGTTTGGTTCAAACATATTCTCTTGTCGTTAATAAAAAATTAAAACTAGCAAGGAGCCATTATTACCTTGGAAGAGTTCACAGGTTCATTGATTCTCGTCTTTCAATCTTGTATGCTTCGAAGAAGATGCTGTCTAAGGTCTTAAGCTGTTCGATCTCCTGACTGTTAGCAATCCCAGGGTCAACGTAACATAACTAAGACCAAAAACCCCATTAAAAGCTAATTGTCAGAGCTAACTAAAACTGAAAGTTAAGGTATGAAACCCAGTTTAAAATATGAAACTCATCTAACCTGGTACTGAGGCTTCTTCAGTGTATGCAACACTCTTTCTTTATAAGCTTCTGCATCCAGTGTTCTCCCTCAGAAATCTTTCCAAAGCTATTGTTCTCTTAAGGAGGCACAAAAGATTACAAAGATTGCAATCATAATCAACTGAAAACAAAAGTTTCTAAACAGAATTAATGGAATTTATCTCCCAGTGCAGATATACCCTCGCTTTTCCTTCAACTCCAACAACAGTATCTAAGATGCATTATCAACTAGTATGACATAAAGTCTGCAGTATAGTCTTGATTTAGAAAGCACGCTTCCAAATTCAGACATGGATCAAAAACTAATCATGTGCAAGAGGAGCTGCAATCATTGAAGTCAGCCAAGAACTCAGGCGACTTGGCTGATTCATTTGAGTCATAAACAGTGCTCCCCAACGGATGAGGGTACAACTAAACATAGACTGAGAACAGGCAATGGCGATAAAGAGCCAATCTGGTGATTAGGGCATTGCTCTGCAGGCTTTTATACAATGTCTGGAACTAAGACAAGCAACCCAAAGTTCATATTATACCCAGCATCTGAACTATACATCAACCTTTTTCATTCAGCAAAAATCTCACATAAATAGCAAATAGAACACATACAAAATAAGAATGAGAACAGTCACTTACATCTAGAATTAAAAGGGTGTACTATAATTGGGTCCCGTCAGGTTTCCTTTGGACTTGAATTCCATTAGTAGTTCTCAAGTGGCATCATGCTGGAAGTACAAAGGCCTCCTAATTGGCACCTTGGAGAAAGTATACAATATCTAAAAAAAATTTCCCATTCTCTTTGACTATTTAAGAATAAAGTAAATCATAATTGTTCACCATAGTGTACGAGCTCAAATTATGGTAATGGATATGAAAATAGATTGGAACCTAATTCCATAAGTTCCTACTCACGTTTTCTCGCTGATAATAACATGTTGAAAGTTGCCTGATCTGGTAACACCTTTACTGGTTAATTAATTCCACACCCAATCAACTAATAACTGATGACCATTGACCTTGTTTTTTAATAGAACTGTCTGTCACAATCTTCCAAGAGAAAACTACTCCTGAGAACATTAGTGGGCAACTGCTCCTCTAGAAGGGTACTAGTATGTCCAGAATTTCCATGCTTGACGGGATCCACCCCAAAAGAAATGTGATTTCCATAGAGAAGAAATTTGTAAATTGGTCCTTTCACTTACTCCTCTTGCTTCTCGACCTCAACATGTGTTATGAACTGACCTCAACAAGGATGCAACTGCCTTACTGCCAAAATCTACTATCCTTGCCCAAAGTCCAAAAGAGCCAAAGAGCATCGCACACATTCAGTAGTTTCAATCCATTTTGTTGACCCATAAAATTTATGATTAAACTCATCTGAGCCAAACACATCAAAACCGCTTTCCCAAGCAATCTCAAGCCATCATTGGAGTGAAGGGATATCTGGAATGAATCCTGAACGACAAAACATAACTTCCCTTGCTTCTTGTCTTTGCATTCAAAGATGGGAGCTTAGCATTTGAATGTTGTATCATTCACAACCCCACCCAGAATCTTCTGTTTCAATACTCTGAAAATGGTCTACATGGCATGAAATGATTCTACTGGAATTTTCACTCTCCATTTCCAAGCACTTCTTAAGCAAGGTCGTTAGACCACCTTCAACTTTGTAGTAAATACTCCTAATTTGTAAATAAATTAGAACTGATCTTTTCATGATAATGATTTTCCTAGTTCGAGTAATTAGACCTTGACGATCCCCTCCGGCAAAACCTTCCAATGAACTTGTGCTATACACTCCTTTATCCTGCAAATAGGCAAAAAGAAAACCGCATTAACTTTATTGCAGACTTTAACAAAGAAGGGCAAACATTTATCAGAAAGCAATATCTTGAACAGGTCTAGACCAACTGATGGCTGTTAAATGTCATGACTATCACATTCCTGGCTGTTGCACCATTTTCCCCATCAATAGTCTCAGATATATGCTGAAACTTCACTGCAGTATGCAGGAACTAAGACCAAAGCGGCAGCAGGATTAGAGAATTAGCGTCTGAAGTAGTTCTAGACACAGGACTTTCTAGAAAACACAGATGAAAAGACCAAAACAAGATTCACAATATCAAAGACTACAGGCAATAATACAATGAACAATCCTCCATATCTGTGCTGTATTTAGCATCACAGATGTGCTGAAGGTATCCAATAACTGGGTTATGAAGTTAACCTACTTCTTATAAACTTGAGGCTGTAAGGAGCAGAGACATAAATTCTTAACCAGTATCATAACTGAACATCACGCTCTGGAGATGACGAAGCGGCAGGCCACTATCACTCTGGTTTTCAACACCCTTTCTATATTTATGGTTTTTGAAAAACCATCATATATTGTTATAATAAGATAAGACAGTTTTTCATTATTATAGTATTATAGGATGATTTATAAAAAACTTTATTACATTTATATATAATATATGATAATTTTCAATGTGATGATTAACAGGTTGCTAGTCAGACAGGTCAACATGACGGGTTAATAGGTTGCGAGTCAAACGGGTAGCGAGTCAAACGGCTCAACACGCTGGGTGAACATTGATTGACCCAAATATGACACAATTTTTGGTGTGTCATTTTCAAGACACAAACACGATAAGATTCGACCATAACCTACTAAATTCAGGATGAGTTTAAGTCATATTATCGTGTCATGTTATATTTTGCCTTCCCTGTCCCACCCTTTCTCCTAGAGCACAAGTCTATGGATTATAGTTGCCTAATTTTGTTTTTTAAGAAAAGAGTTATGAAGTAAACTAACTAGAATTTTTTGTTCTAGTTCCTAACTATACTTGAATATCTCAATAAAGGTGAGTGTCACCTTGAACCTTGAACCAAGCATAAAGAGGAGAGACACCGTGTTGTTTGCAACCAACATTACCAAATGCCTATCGGCATAGATAACTTGATTTGATTTTTTGCATTCAAGAACTTCAATTCTCGACCATACATTTAACAAATTATGAGTATTAAGCAATTACTTTATTAGGCAATCAATCTAACCTTAATGAGATGATTGGTTGGAAACAGCCCTTGGGGCCTTCACAATAATTGAAGAAACCCATATGGATTGACAGATATCAAAGGTTTAATACTAACTTATAAGACAACCAATCAAACAAAAAAATATCACATTGTATCCTCTGTAATTAGCTAGGGCTCAACATTAGACCATTTCTTCTAGGCGTCGGACCCAGTGATCAAGAACCAAGTCAGCTACATGACCATGACGTGTCAATCTAACCACCTAACACGCCGGCAATGTGGCCTCTTCTAGCATAATAAGGATAGCACATGTTTGTCGTGCACCATGTAACATTGTTGGTCCCCATGTTCCATTACTAATGGGGGCATCGCAGGGTTCCTTACCATTCAAAACCCTATCTTGAGGGCATGCAAAGAGACATGCATGCATATATAAGGAAGTGTCTAAATCTGTAAAATCTGATGTCAATAAGGCAACCACACAAGCATTCAATAAATAACAAAAGCAGCTAATGTTATATACATCAAAGCTAGCCTCCAAAAGGACCAAAACATTATTGGAGATCTTATCCATGACCAAAAGCCCAAATCTCAAAGATCTAATATCTCTCCCCTAAGATCTAATATTTCTCACCCTTTGCTGTATGAGAGAATGCAAAAAGATTGAAACAAGAGAGATGCCTGGAAAGTGGAAAGATGTAAAAGTAAGGTAAAAAGAGTGGAGTATTAGATGTTTCATTGTCTGAGGATGGAGAAATTGTGGTAAACTTGATATCCTCACTTGTCATGTTTGCTAAGGAATTTTTAGCTGCAAGTATCCTTTGTTGATGGGATGGGTTTTACTCACCAACAAGCTCTAAGGGGCAGTGGATCCACTATGTTAAATAATGTAAAAAGAATAAAGAAAGAAAGCAACTCAATATTTATGTCATCATATATTAGTCTATTCCACTTGGACTAAATTCATGCTTGAGATTGTAACTGTTAGATCATGAACATCTCTTTATATTTGACATGAGATCCTCAAAATTAGAAAATTGATTTCTTCAATAATGTAAAAGGCTGCCCCTCCAGTTCAAAAGTTTTACATTGAATTTCTTTTTGCATAGAGATAGGAATAAATTTTTTACCATCTTTTTCAAACACATAAAACATTGTTGTTATCTTTATGTAGTCAAAATCATGTTGTCAGGGATCTACCAAATAACATATAGTATACATCAATATCCACTAAGTCACATAAGACCTAATCTTTGCAATATTTTTCATTGCAAATGGAATGAGACACCTTTTACTTATCTTGACCTCATCAATCTTTGTAATCAAACCAATTTTGTAAGGAATAGGGTGGTTCATTCTATAATTCCATTTTACCTGCTATATCTTTAGACGTTATGTTGGTACTGCCTCCTCCATTGATGATAATCACATATTCTTTGATTCACTATACAGTTTGTTCTAAAAAAATTGTGCCCTATAAGCATATATTCTTTGATTCACTACACACTTCATTCTACAAAATTTGTGCCCTCAATGATCAATATTTTCTTTGGAGGGCTCACAAGATGGTGAATTAAGAATGCTTACCTTCATCTACATAAGTCAATCTCTCTTAATCTTCATTGACTTCATCACATTGTTGTCCATCACCCTTAGTTTCAACTACAAGATGTTGGTGTTTAAGGCATTGGTTGGATTGCTGTACCAATTCTCTACATATGCAACAATTGTTTGGTTGAGGTGAGACATAAGGATTATCTTTTGCTAATGATCTTTTAGATTAGTTACCTTGTTTTACTTTTGCACCTTTGTCTATGGTATCAAATGATTGAGAAGTTTCTTCATAAAAACTTTTCTATTGATTTTTCTCTATAATTTTTATGGCTCTAAGTCGTTGACCCTTTGTATTTGATTTCTTTCCAGCTAATTCTCCATCTACTTACTAGTTTCACATCATCTACTAGAGTCTAGATCAGTTGCAATGCAGCTTGATCTTAGATGGCCAAACACAGTCATCAAATAGGCCCATTCACTTGTTATGACTCACTTTGGCAGGGTCATTATAATGATAAATGATAAAAATTATCCACATATTTGACAATGCATTATTAAAGGGGTGATTATGATAATTTATGTGACGACCCGGGTTTTTCCCATGCATTTTTAAATTCAATATCTAATTTCTAAGGCTGGATGCATCCTTATTTGAAAAATATTTTTAGAAAAACAATGCAATGCAATGGAAAATTATTTTTTTTAAAACTCATTTTGAAAACCTTGAGTGTTATTTGCTTTCACAACAAACAAAGCAGTTTTGAAAATTACTGTAATCATAAATGTCTTCCTAGGTTTATCCAATCACAACTCATAGTCCAACTGTAGTAAGTACAGATACATGTCCAAAGAGGTAGAGAGTTGACTTACATTCATACTTGTCTCTTCTTTATTTACTTGATCGTGACACTAACATGTCCTGGAGTTTCTTCCAATAATTTTTGAACTAAATCTGTAAAAATAATATATTTGAGTGAGTATTACTCATACGTAGTAAGTGATTTAATACTACTATTTTGAAAACACGGCAGACAACATGCATAATTCAAGGAGCTGTTTGTGTAAAATATTAGTGATTCCTTTTTGTATAAACATGCATATTTGTGCATAAAACATAAGTTCATTGATGCAATTCAACCATGAAATCTGTAAGCAAATCCAGCTTTCTAAATATGACTAAAATCATATAATAGATTCAAGTAATAAGATTTCGGCAAGATATCAAACATACGAGTCAAATATAATAATCATGAAACTCTTAAAATAGTTATCGTTAAAAGCAGACGTTGGCATCACTATATACACATGGTCTTTTGGTTTTGTTCTCCACGCAAGCTGCCTTATTCGGCGACCTACTCACTTGGAACTCAAGTCGATGGGTCGGTAAAATATATCAAACCGATTGGTCACGAGTACTCGTAGACGACCATTTCAATGCTATATGCATATCAATACAATCGAAATCATAGGGCCAACTATGCTCATGATCAGAACAACTCTGAATCGTGTGTCTCCGGTATCTAGAGACCTATCCACCATAGCCTCCTGTATCTAGAGAACAACTCTGAATCGTTTTTGGCAGTAATACCATCCACCCTTTTGGTGGTAGAGGCCGGGAAGGCAACCCCGCACATCACAACCTTTCAACATAGTGCCCACTAGGCTTAATAGCCCAAAAAGCATATATAGATAAATCCACATCTCAATCATGCAATCTATATATTAATTTGCAAACCATGCGAGCAATGCATAAAATCAGTTCATGTTGGTATTGCATTTAAAGCCATAATTCATAAAGACAGTTCCACATGCTCGTATAAGAACATCTCATCTCAAAAAGCATACTAAATATGATGATAGAGTCAAGTGCTTCAAGGACATAAATCATGAAGACAAGTCTGCATACTCGCATAAGAACATCATATCTCAAAAGCAGGCTAAAAATGATAATAAAGGCAAGTCATAGTTTAAGATGCATTTAAAAACTTAGTAGTATCAGACTACCTACCTCGATGTCTCATGTATCGCGTTCTTCATTACTCAACCCTGACCCATCTTAGTGAAACCCTAGATATTCATGAATAACAAGGATCCCAATATCTTTTTTTGTCCTTGGTAGATCATTACTTAAACTTATAGATTAAAGGCTAGATCTACCTTTTAGGATCTATAGGTCCTTGCTTAGTGCGCTTTTAGGCTAGATCTCACGTATAGATTTAATATTTAATAGTTAGAGTGCTTGTCCTGATGCTTAGAGTGGGTCTGAAGGGTCAGATCTATATTTCAAGGATGCATATACATAATTTACGATTGATCCTGAGCTCTTAATTTCCTAACATCCTTAAGGGATCAATTCATAAGATCTGATCATCTTTGACATGGTTAATCTATGAGATTTCTATAGTTTTTGGGCAATATGCATATAAAATAGTCCTTTGATCCTAACTTTTATAGTCTTATTTTGTTCGCATCATCGATATGAACACAATGGTTCTTTTGTATCGTCAATCGGAGTTTTATAATCTCCTTAATTGGGTCTTTAGTGTCGTGCCTCAATGGACCTGTGCATAACGGTTCCCAGGATGCGTGCATGTCCCGGTCGAACCAGGACTGCGTTCACACACGTGCGTCGCGCGGATGCATCTCTGGTACTGACCGGCGTGTCTCACTCCCGGGGCGCTTGTGCGTCCCAGTCAAACCTGGGAGCATGCCTGCATGGTTGCACACCCAAAGCTCTCGGTGCTCGCATGCGACCTTGACTTGCGACCCGTCCTAGGGACCAGCTCGGCCATGCGTTATGCATTGCGTCCCTGGGACGCCTAGTTCGAGTGAAGTTGGATGAAACCCGGCTTTCCTTGGCACGTTCTTCGGCTAGAAAGACACCAGATCTAGCATGGATCTGGGCCGAAAGAGAGGAAAAACCAGAGAGGGTATGGAGCTCACCTGGCAGCCAGCAATGGCGCCTTTTTCCTGGTGGTGCGGTTCCCTTTATGCCTGTCGTAAAACCCGTATCGTTGGGAAATCGCGGTGGCCGGAGGAGGGAAAAGGAGAAGGAGAAAAGAAGGAGAAAGGAGAAGAAGAAGGGAAGTGGGTCAGTGTCGGAAAGGGGTTTTTTGATGAATGCGGGTTTGCTCACACCTGCCGGAACCCTAATTGGAAGTGGTAGGAGAAGGAGGGAGAGGGATGCTCGGAGAGAGAGGGGAAAGAGGGCTTTTATAGATAACAAAGGCAATGCCGCCATTTTTCCGGAGCCGCCTTGCAGAGGAGGTGTTGTGCAGGTCGGTGGCCGGAGGTAGGGGATGACCTGGCTAATGGCACCCCTCTGTTTTCAGGTTTTAATCATTTTGCTATCAAATTACAGATCTGCCCTCCATCTTTAAACGCTTATAACTTCTTCGTATGAACTCCGTTTTCAGTGTTCTTTGAGGCATTGGATTCCATTTCGAGTGTAGAATCTAATGATACTAAATTTTCTTACAAATTCCTTGATTTCATATTTTAATTAAAATAAAACGTCCGACCACTTATTAATGTGATTAAATATCTTATTAATCTCCAAAATTGACCAAAATAAACAAGCTATAACTAACTAGCACTTGGAGACCAATGTTATTGATCTTAGTTATAAAAGTGATATTCTAATATTAAAAAATTGGCGTCATTACAATTTATCCCTCCCTCCATTAATAAAAAGGCCCCATGAGGGCATGCTTTTTCGAAAAACAAAATAATGTAAAGCAATAAAAAGAGAGATCTAAGTAGGGAAATACTCTATAACAAGTCAAAATGAGACCTACTTGATTCAAATAAGCGGGGCCTGTTGAACAAAAAATGCCCCATTAAAGAGGCTTTCTTTCAATCTTTAAAGGATTCTCTCGGGCGAGTCATCTTTAATCTATAAGTCCTCATGTTTCAAAAAAATTAAAATGGGGCCACTTTGTCTAGAACAAGCGAGACCTATTTTTAAGAAAATATAAAAGAAAGAAAAACATCCGATGTATAACCCTCCTATTGTAAAACATTAGGATTATTTAAAACATGGCTTGCACAACCTATGAAGTAGGGTTTGGACTTTCCCTTGAAGGTTTCTCTAGTTTCATGTATGTTGGACTCTCCCAAAGAAAGTCTTATCTTTAAATCCAATTTTCCTTTTTTTAAATGGGGCTTACCTGCTCTGTAAGTATGGGACCCATTCCTATTGTTTTTACAACCAAAAGAAAATGCCACTCTCATGGAGTTTTCTCTTGCTAAAAATAGTCACTACTCTCTTGAAGAGAGTCCTATGCTAGTAAGCCATTATGAAAATTCCTTGAAATGGGATGCACTTTGTTCTAAACAAGTGGAATGGGTTCACCTTGCTTATAGGTGGGGCAAATTCTTATAAAAAATGCCTCATGGATTTTCTCTTAGTCTTTATGTTTAGGGTTGTCCTAGAGAGAAAGAGAGAGTCTTTTATGTTTGGTTCATTGATAAGTTTATGCTTTTTTTTTTTTTCAAAGATCCATTTAAGAGAGAATCATAACTCTCTCAAACAAACTTAAAATGTAATCCACAACACTCACAAGTGAGACCCATTGTCATCCAAAAATGTCCCATAAAGCTTTTTTAGTATTTGGGACTCTCCCTAGAAATTAAGACTCCTTAATGTTGGTAAGACTTGAATATTATAAATGGGTCCCCCTCTAATTAGCAGGTAGGACCCATTTATCAAGAAAGCCCTTAGCTTCCAAGGGGATTCTTTTCATTTTGAGACATTCTTTAAAGTAAGTTGAAAAGGCAAAAAATGAGGCCCACATAAAATTAGGCACCCATTTTTCCTCAAGACCTTAGAAAAAGGCACAAATGTGCCCTATTTAAAAAGTCTATCCTTTAAAACTCCAAAATATAATAACTATAAAGGGGAATCACCTTGGGTAGCCCATTATAAATTGGGCGCCCAAGCGCTTCACGTGAGTCCCATTTTTTCTGTTTTCTTTAAAGGTCTTAAAATGAGAATCACAATGACCCAATTACAGGAGCAAAGCAGTACCAACTTAGCTATATCTGGGCCCGCCCCCCGGATGCACTGTTCCACACACACGTGCAAGAACCTCCACCATTTGATCGCGGTATATTTTGCCTCATTGGTCTGCGCAACTCCTGTAACCAATACGAAGTGACAGTGACAATAACTCAGAAAACAGAGGGTGGTGGCAATATCATCTTTCTTTCTCGTTTTATCCGGCAAAACTCAGAGTCTCCCTTACATCAATCCCACATGGTAGACCCCTTCGTTTCTCTTTATATGTATCTTACCTTCAAACAAACTTCTCCAACCAACACCATGCCTTCTCCCTCTCCAACCCTTCTCTCTCCTCTCCACTCTCCATTTTCCGGCGACTCCAACAACGGCAACTGGTTTCCCTACCGGAACGCCGGTGACCTCGGCGTCAACCTCGCCATGATTCTCATCATCCTAGTTTGCGCTCTCGTTTTTTCACTCGGTCTCCACGCAGTCGTCCGATGCTTCCTCCGGTATTCCCGCTCGCAATCTTCTGACCCACGATCGGAGAACAACAACGACTTGAAGCTGACGAGCCAGCAACCGCCAACGCTTCCTACGCTGGTGTATTCAGCCGGAATGAAGCTCGCCGGAGCAGAGGCAGAGTGTGCTATTTGTTTGTCGGAGTTCGTGAGTGGAGAGGAGGTGAGAGTTTTGCCTGGATGTAAACATGGGTTTCATGTGAAGTGCATTGAGGAGTGGTTTTTTACTCGATCGTCTTGTCCCACTTGCCGGAGTAGTTGTTTGGCACCGCTGTCGCCGGTGAAGAAGGTCTCCGATGAGAATGACTTTGCCGTGGAAGCACCACCGGAGAGGATGCCGGAACCTTGACGAGAATCACGAGAGAGTGTTTGTAAAGTAACGGAAGTCTGGTTGTACCCTTTTGAAGAAGGGGAAATGTCGAATGACATGTTTGCCAGTAACTTTTTGCAGAAGTTACTGAAGCATTTCTGTTTTTGCCGGCTTTCTGGTAAACTTTAAGGGTGATCTCGTCATTTCAATAGGCAGTTCAGTCGCAGTGGTTGTCGCTGCCGGGAGAGAACCCGTGCAGGTGGCTCTTCCGCAGGGCCTGCTAATCTTCTCTGTATTTGTCTCCTCTAATCTTCGTCCTTGCCATGTAAGGCTTATTTCCCTTCTTGTGTTCGTGGCTCTACCGAATTGCCCAAGGTTATGCGGAAAGAAAGAGTATAGCTAGGAAACAGATACAATTTTAGAGCCTCCCAATTATGTTGAAGTATAGCATTTGGCCTAGTCTTGGCGCAACGGTAAAGTTGTTATTGTGTGATCTTAAGGGCACGGGCTTTAGGCGAAATAACCTTTTATAAAAATGCAAGGTAAAGATGTGTATTAATTGGTGGGAGCTACGAGTACCGGGCTACCCTTTTGTAGCATAACATTTGGCCTGGAAGTGAGAGATATTATCCCCATTGAGTTCTGTGACTGACTCTGAAACCCCACCTAACTAAGCCGATGATGTTACCTGTTTATTTCTTCTGCCTTCCCTCGGATGGCTAACTACTACAATTCATATATTTTGTATGATTTTAGCTCTATATTTTTGGTGTTTAAAACATAACCATTAGATTTTTCAAAGGAAAAAACTAGTAGTATTTACTGGGCATGATTTTTCGCAGAAAGCCTAAATGAGAAACGCTGAACAAGATAGTGAGTTAGACATTCAAAGGTGAGTTAGCCAGGTTTCATAGACAGTGCCGGAACTCAGACCGGATAGCATTTCTCTTCACGGAATAGGCATGTAGGTAGCACGAAAGGAGGCAGTGTTACTGACGGAGTACGTCCACTTTTGTCGGCATAAGGGATTCATCAGTGCCTATTGGGCTGCAGAATTCGGTGCATTGCTCTGCATGACGTCGCACCTATTTGGCTGCTTGCTTGTTCTAAAGGAGTCTTTACCAGTGGGAGGGAGGTTGCCATGGCCGTCTACATTAGCCCATGTTGTTTGTTTCTGTTCGAAACCCTGGCTATTAAAGCGACCGTGACCAATAATTCTTATCAGATGGACCCCCTGAATAAGTCAGTTGGTTGCCTGACAAATTAATTGTTGGGTAAGTAGTTCACATTTATGAGAAGAGCCCTCCAATTTTTTAAACGTAAAGCAGCGTCTTATTTTCAGGCGCTGCCTTTTTATTGCATTTTTCTCAAATTTAAGACGCTCAAGTTGTTTAGGCACCTGTTTTTAGCCGGTCAATAAAAATTCATGCCTATCGGATGATTCTAACTTTAATTTTTTGTTTCATTTTTTATTTATTTCAATGATTGTAATTCAAAAAATAAATTAATAAGCATAAGGTTGCAAGCATCCAATGTGTAGGAGTAATATAAAAGATCCTGAATAATATAAATGGGTTAGCTCATTATAAATTAAGCTAAAATTATAGATAGGCAGCGTCTGAAAATAAGATGTAGTCTCAGCATTTAAAAATACCAAGGCTCTTATGATAAAATGCTTATGGTGGAATGAACGCCTTAGAGCAATTATACTCAGTTAGCCTAGCCATTTCTTAGCCCTTAACTATGTGACGCCCATGCTAAGTCTTCTTCTTTAGTCCTGAGCCAGCCTAGCCAAGCTCCTAACTTTGCGCTCCATGCACTTATGACACTTTAGCCACACCAAGCACACAAAGGAGAACCTCCAGGAACACTTAATTCGTTGCTTTGGATTCTGAACTCCGGTTTATAAATGAGAAGTTCAATCCTATATGTACCTCAAACTTCTCAATGGATAGTCCATATTATTGTACATTTTACGAAATAACCTAGATTCATCCTCTACTCCTACAATTTCCCAATGAGAAGTTCAATCCTAGATGTACCTCAACCATCTCAGTGTATAGTCCATAGTTGAAAGGAAACTAATACTATAAAACTGAAGTAAACACCATGTGGACTAATATGACTAAGTCTATTAAGAAAGTGGCAAAAGATGTCTTAAAAATATCTAAAGGTAAAAGTCAATTAGTAAAGAAACATAATAGTGGAGTACAATAATGCAAAAAGTTGTTAAAGAAAAATGGATATATTTTAAAGCATGACAGAAGACTAGAAATAATGAAAACTATGAATAGTATACGAATGCTAAAAAGGTTGTTAAGAGAATAGTGAGGCTAAACTTAAGGCATATGATGACCTCTATAGTAGACTAGGAACAAGAGAAGGTGAGAAAGATGTATTTAAACTTGCAAAAATAAGAGAATAGAAGGGTAAGGATTATACATTTTAGAAATAACCTAGATCATCCTCTACTCCTACAACTACCTCGAGTTCCACTACCTTTTAGACCTATCCTAGAACACTCTAAACTCAAGGTAGTTAAATATAATATTTCGTACTTTCAAGAACCCAAGCCTTGGAAGTTAGAAGAGATATATATTCACTCAATGGAAACATTCTCACATTGTTTTTCAAGAGCACAATCTTGAAATGGTGCACCTCTACATGTGGGGTGCACACTTCAAATTTTGCACACTTGCTTTGCAAAGAGCAATCATAATCTCTTTTGATTTTAGCTGTGATACTTAGGCCCACTGAGATGGATGGTCAATGAGCTAAGCCATTTTTATAATTGGTTGGTCCATCGAGCAAGGTCCAGGACATCTTGTCCATCGCTGCATAGATGACCTATTACGTCGAGGCTCAACTAGCTTGTATGAACCAACCAGGAAGGTTCCAGGATAGGAAAGTATGCGGGTTTCCTATGAGGCTTGCTTAATGCGGTTTTTAGCTTGTCTTAATGTAATGCCCGAGCAATTTACGCTATTTTTGACAAAATTTGGACATTTTATAGGAAATAAACTGAGTTGAATGTTTGATTTTATTTAAAATAGTAAACAAAGGAATTTGTGAGGAAACTAAGTACCATTAGATTCTACTTGAAAAATGGAATCCAACGCCTCAAAAATCACCCAAAACGGAGTTCGTATGAAGAAGTTACGGCCGTTTAAATATAGGGGTATTTATGAAATTTAAACAGAAAACGTTTAAAACGAAAAAGGACTAAAAATGCAGGAGGCCGTTTTGATAACGGCACCCCCCTGTTGTCTTCAACCTCAAGAACCCTCCAGAAACCCTCGATCCCGATTTTTCTAGAGGATTTTGCCACCGCCAAGGGTGGCACCGCCATTGGCAGCACTGTCATAGTAGGGCTATAAAAAGCCCCATCTCCCCCTCTCCAAAAACCCAACTTTTCCGGCATTTTTTCCAGCCGTTTGAGACTGGGGTTTTCGGCAAAAATCAGAAACCCGTCTCTTCTACATTTTTCCGGCAACAGCCAGGCCAAAGTCAGCCCGGCCATGCCATTCCCGTCTCCCCATTTCCCCTCTCTTCTCTTTTCCCATCTAGGCAATGGGGTTTCCGCCTTGTGTGAGTTTTTCCGGCGAGCAGGAAGGTCCAGCATGAAATGGGCACTCCCCAGGCTGCCCAGGTAGGACGTCCTTACCTCCCTTCTCTTGGTTCTTCCCCTTTCAGGCTAGATCCAGGCTGGATCTAGCATTCTCAGACGTTTTCCAGCTGGATTTCCTGGCCGAAAAACGTCCCAAAATGGCTCAGACAACCTTGCACAAGCCAGGCGTCCCAAGGACGCCAAGCACCACGTGCACCTGGGACGGGTTCTACGTGTACAATAGTGCGTACATTGTCCCAGGTGCGGCCTTCAGATGCGCACGCGACATGGGGCACGGGTCTTGGCTCAACCAGGGTGCACGGGGTGCCCTGGGAGCTGAGATGCACCACACTACAAGGTGCGTCCATGCGATGATGCGCGTCATAGCGTCACTTAGGCATGCTTGTGCACGTGCGAACACTATCCCAGGTACGGCCTTCGGGTATGTGCGCAACATGGGGCACGGGTCCTAGCTCGACCAGGATGCACGGGGTGCCCTGGGAGCTGAGACGCGCCATGCTACAAGGTGCGTCCGTGTGATGATGCACGTCATAGCGCATCACTTGAGTATGCATATACGAGTGCAAAACGCAGTCTTTGGCATAGCCTTTCAGCGTGCACGCACCTAAGGTGGTTGTGGTTCAACCAGGAACACGAGTGTCTTGGGAACCGGGGCACGCGGACCTATTGAGACTTTAAAGTTAGATTAGAGGATAAATTATAGAATTTAACTATTGGAAAGTAGATCCATACTATAGGATCTAGCCTGACAATGAATTAGGCAAGAACCAGGGACCCAATAGGCAGGGCTAGCGGTCTAATGTCTAAATAGACTGAAATTAATTAGGACTCCTTGTATCCATTTATACTCAGGAGTTTATAAATGAGACCCAGGGACAGGTTGAGCGATAAAGGATGCGACTCCAGGAGACTTTGAGGTAGGTGCTCTATCACTACTAGATTTTTTTAAAAGAACTATGATTGTTTTGCGAATACATGTTTTAAGTATATGACTTGTTTAGCATGACTTAATTCAGCATGCATGTGATAAATGCTTTATGCATAGACATGTTTTGTAAATAATTGCATATACATTATGTATAGATATGTTTTGCAAACTATTGCATACATTGCATGATTTGTGAGCATTAAGTTCTTGCAAAAATTGTATGTCCTTGAGGGTTACCAAAAGACGCTGGAGTACCGAGGGCCAGGCGAGGTTTTCACTTATTTGATCTGATTATGATTTGGGCTGATAAGCTCGTGAGTGCTATGCCGAGAGGTTTGGGTTGGCCTCCAGCCTCTACCACTATTAGGTGGATGGGTACCACGCCCAAAAAGAGGCAAGTCCCTACGTCGACTGCATGTGGTACAGGGGGCTACCATTGGTGTCACGACACTGGGTCGATGTGTCATAGGTCCCGTGGAGGCTATGACCAAGTGTCCTGAGGTACTCAGAGACTACACGACGAGGAGGTCGTGGGCACAGTTGGACCCTATGGTTTTGTAGACTTATTTGCATTACATATGGCATGATATGAGGTTGGTCGACCATACCATACTAGATATCCATGAGTTGGATTCAATGAAGCATTTTATGCATATCATAATGTTATGATATATATGTATATGATACTTTCGATTTTGGATTATGTGATCCTTTAAGTCGTTAGTATTTCAGTTTGACAACGGATTTTTATATCGATATTGAACTTGAGTATTCAAACATGCACATGTTTTGGGAAAGAGCATATGATTTTAAAACATCGCATGCATTATAAAACTAGTAGTGATAGACTCCTACTGAGTATAGTATATACTCACCATATTCTTAACATTTTTCAGGATAGTTCCACTCATAAATAGAAGACGTCTCAGGAGATATTAGTGCCATGAGCAAGTGAATTAAAAAGAAGACAGTTATACATGTAAGTAAACTCTCAACCCTTTGGACATGTAATTGTATTTAATTACAGTCGGGTTGTGTGCTGTGACTGGAAAGACCTAGGGAAAAACATTTATGGTTTCTAAAGTTTTTCAAAAAATTACTTTGGTTGTTGTGAAAGCAAATGACACTCGGGCTTTTCAAAATGAGTTTAAAATTAAAAATTTTCCACTGCATTGCATGATTTTTATAAAATGGTTTTCAAATAGGGATGCATCCCGCCTTAGAAATTAGATATTGTATTTAAAAATGCATGGGAAAACCCGGGTCGGCACACTTAAGGATCAAATTAGGTTGCTTGATACCCAAACATCCCATTCTATATGAAAGGAGCACCCAAGCTATTATTCTTTGGACCATCCTCTCTCTCTCTCTCTCTCTCTCTCTCTCTCTCTCTCTCTCTCTCTCTCTCTCTCTCTCTCTCTCTCTCTCTCATCTTTTAGAGTTTCTGAGTTTGTGGAACACTTGAGTCCCTTCTCTTATGCAGAGTCTTATGAGTTAGAGGCATTCTTTTAGTTTAATTTTTCTTGAGTTTACCCATTATTGGCATGCTTTTTGAGGGCTTTTCTATTTGTCAAGATCTCTAGTTCTAGAGCAAGTAAGAAAGATGTGACCATAAGTATCACTTTTAGCACTCTTGTTCTAAGGTTTCTAAAATTGTGGAGTTCTTCTTGCTTTCACTTTCTCTCGAAACTTCAAATTCCTCATCCCTTCTGATCTCATTTTTTAAGTGAATTAAGTTTTTATATTGTTTCTCTTAGAGGAATTATTTGCTATTTGAAGGCATTATTTTACAGCATTCATATTGGAGAGAAAAGTATGAACCAATTGTAATTGTGCAAATCAGTTAAGGTATGGATTGAATTTGGCAAATAAAGATGTAATATCCCTTGCACTTATTGGGTGGTTTCAACTATCTTCAAGAAGTACATTAAGAAACATTCTATAAGCTAAGGTTAATTAGATGACTTTGTATTAGACTTCTTTGTTTTAAACGTATTTATCAGTAAAGCTTCCATAAATCAAAGCTTACAGTTGTCAAATATATAATGTAATAATCTTTATATTGACTTGTTATCATCTTGTATAATTTGATATATGATTCTTATTAGTTAAATAATGAGTCCCACTAGTTACTTTATCTGGTGATGTTTTTCTAATGAAAATGTGGCAGCAAGAGTACCACTTATTGCAGTTTTCCTTTTCTTTTTTCTTTTTCTTTTATAAAGCTCATCATGAAGCTATATGAGAGGATTGGTTTATTCCATTATTTGTGAACCTAGTTGTGCATGAATGGTACATCATACATACCCCATGATAAGTTACTATGAAGCATTCCCACTTTTACATGAATTGCCCCAACTTTTGTTTATCTGACCCATTAGATCAATTGATAGCTCCATATATATATATATATATAGGAAGGGCACCATACTTAAGTTGGTAATTGCATGGTAAGTTGGTAAACTAACTAGGAAAATGGCACCCTACTTAAGTTCCTTCCTAAAATAGGAAGGAAGGTGACCTTCTTTCTCCTTTTCTGTCCAAAACTTTGATTCCATGTACATCAACCCACATAGGTATGGCAGATGTCTCTGTCTCCCTTTTATATCATTATGATCTTCTTTAACTCCTCTCTTGCAACAATCGACATAACACTGCAAAACAACCATGCCACGTTCTTCGATTGTGAATCTTGGGATGGTCATCATGCTTTCCTTTACTACCTGCTTATTCCCTGTCAAGTGCTTAATCTACTTCTTGGGTCACCATCTTTTGACCCATTGTCGTACTTTTGATGCTGGTATACAAGGCTGGAATGAGACTTGTTGGAGGCAGAGCCCTCAATTTGATTTTTAGGATTTGTGAATGGATAAGGTGTGAAAGTTTTGCCCAAATGTAATCATGGGTTTCACGTTACATGCACTGAAAGTGGTTTTTTATGAAACCGTCATGTCCCATATGCTGGAACACTTGTTTTCTGTTAATGGTGAAGACATTCTTTGGTGGAATATTATGAGGAAGCTTTGATAGAGGTGCCGAAAAATTGATAGGAATTACATGAGACCTTTATCGTGGAGGGTGGGTGTCACTGTGAAGGCTCTTTATCAGCGGCTAAGTTTGACATTAAAGCCAAAAGGTGCCAACTCTTCATCAGCGTAAGGGCAGAACGTTGGTTAGCAGGTACAATGCCAGTTGTAGGTCTTTACTATCGGTTTCATATAGAACTCTGTGCTAGTCCAAACGATTTTTACTAGGTGAATTGGCTTATGTTGGCAAAAGGGGTTATATATTAAAAAGGTGGCATCTTCCTCATTTGGTATGATGTGAAATGGTGTGACACTATTAACTCAAATATTAATTTTTTTTTACTTATTTTAAATGATAAGAGGAGGGGCATTAGTTACCCCTTTTAAGACAAGTGAAATTGGACTCTTTTGTTTGTCTAACACCAGTTTGGTATTCAAGGTAGACTAGACAATGCCACACAAGGGAAAATAGAGGCCAACCAACTACACTTACAAAGAGTGAATATGACTGACGCCAATTTTGCTTTTTAGAGTGGATGATGCTACTCTAGCTATTCTACACCATTTTTGGCTCAAGGCCATGTGGGCAGTGTCCACCGTATAACCTATAATGTTTGATTGGTGCTAATTGACAACTTATCGACCCTCAATTTTTAGGCAACACTTTTTCCATTCAAACGCATACATAGTCACATATCATTTCTATTTTCTTATTCTAGTATCAATCTAGAAAACCTCCATTATATCTCCTGAAACCCTAAGTTTTACCTGTTATTGGTTTTCCTATTAAACCACAAATAGATGGTAGTTTTGTCATCTAATTAGTCAAGGAGGAAATGTTAGTAGTTGCTTTTGAAAGGAGGGGTGTGATTTTCATAAAATTACTATATATTTTTTTAATTATGCTTCCTCTTAAAACCTAGTTGTGCAAGTGATTTTTAGACAATCAAACAATTTTCTTGGTTGGTTATAGCATATGTACATTTGAAAAAAAGCCAATGTCTAACACAAATGGTAGCACATAGGGCCATCAATTAATTGTATTTAGTTTTTATGTCATCATATTCCGTATCCATTCTATTAGATTTTATTAATTCGGATAGAAATTTGAATAGCAGTTTGGTTTTTTGCAATTTATTCTATTTAGATCAGTTTGAATAGTAGATTATCCATTTTGTTTGATTTCCACATTCACCTAACAAGGTAGGATAGACCAAGATAACTTCTAGACCCCATTTCAGTTCAGATTTCTTCTTCCTTTTTCTCTTTGGTAGTAAACCTATTCAAGATTGGGCTAAAAAAATGAGTTATTATGATCACTAATTTGGCCTTTTTGTCTCGTATATACCTCGAGCATGTTTAACATAAGCTAGACACCACATAAGAGCTCAAAGTCATAACAACTATATATAGTAGAATCTCACTACTAACCTAAGGAGTTTCTTGCAATCCATTCATGCTGAATCTCCCATAAACAGAGTTAAGAAAGTCTAGCTTATTTTTGGCTTTAGATAAAAATATAAATATGTAGTTTAGGTCGAGAAATCCAACAACAAAAATTTAAATAAACATTTGAAGGTCCAAGAAAAGTACATGTTTATGCCTGGCTAATAGTTGTAAATAGTGATGTTAACTGAAATTGCAACTTTCCTAGCTTTTGTTTACACTTGGTACATAAAATGACTAATTTAGCCCCTCAATTATATTATAGTTTAACAAAAAATGGGGATCTTTAGTCTTATAAAATTATATTTTAGATCAAATAATTCTTGAATAGGACGACACATTCCATATCTATTCCAAAATGAAATGGATATTAAAAATGAATTTTGTATCCATTCAAAGATAAGATTTTTCATTCCATTTTCTATCTGTTTGTATTGATTTATTTTAAATTAATTCAATGTGGATAGTGGACAATCTATTTTGATTACTAGCCTTAGTCACAAACAACATGGCCCTTGGAATACGTTTCAGTGGAGTTTCAAGTTACCACTTTTTCCTTTAGGTAATGTTTAGATTTAGGAGAGCAAGAGATTTGCTTGTAAAATCTTCACTCGTATAGAAGAATAGAGGCAAATAATTTTTTAGAGATACCTCAAATTATAGAATTAGGTTGGTTAAAAGGCCAAATTTCTTGAATTTGTAGAGACTTTGCTTTGCTCTACAATTATCAATAAAATAAAAATCCCATTTTGGTATCTCATGATAGCATATTATACTAAAGTCAAGGGTTTTCAAATGCTAGGATATCGTTTTATTTTTAGGCACTGATTTTTTTCCTAGATTTTCACATAATTTTTAGAAAATCTAACGAGTTTATCTTGTTTTAACTCCTGTAGAGAGCAAAACTCCCTCTAATTGGATGTCTTTAACCTGTGGTTTTTTTGTGGTTTGAATGTTGAACATTAATATTTAAAAATAGAGAGCCAAAGTGGCTACAAACATCTAATTAGTGTGATTGTTGGCAAGAAACTAAATATGAGAGGTCGAAAAGGGTGGACAACTTACATCTATGAAAAGATGGGAAAAAGCTACGTTTTGAAAATAAGACATTGGCTTCAACATTTGAAAATACCATGACTCATCATATTATTATTACTTTAATTCGAAAAAGTGAACATCATATAAAGAGGCATTTGAAAAAGTCTACATGTATTGCCTTCTTCTAAAAGTCTCTCTCTCTCTCTCTCTCTCTCTCTCTCTCTCTCTCTCTCTCTCTCTCTCTCTCTCTCTCTCTCTCTTAATCTAGTGACCTCTTAATAGGAGAACTTTAATGGCGTAGGATCTAGATTCCTTCTTCACCTAGTTTTTTGGCATCTTGCTATTTTGGTAGCCCTATTCATAAGCAAATACCAAAATTCTTTCCAAATCCTTTTCATGGTGTTAGTAGTGCTTTAGATGAAATGAATATGAGATAAGTATGAGATCAAGCTTGAGATGACCAAATATGGCATGGGATGAAGTGAGATGATTGAAAATTCAACTTAATTGTGAGTTAAGATTATATGATTTCTATCTTAACCCATCTCAAACACCATTAATAGTGAAATTAGAGAAACTATTTCATCTCATCTCACCTCAAGCACACCTAACAATGATATGGTCCATATCATCTCATCTCATATCACATCAAATCACCTCGTCTCGAGCACCACTAATCCCCTGTTTGAAACTTTCAAAGTCTCCAATTGGCTTCATGACTAAGGTATTCAAAGTAATTTTAAACTCATGCAAAGATCTTCAAAGATATTTCATTGATTCCATTTACAAACCCTTCAAAATCTTAACAAAGTTAACCTCACAATTTCTCCCAAATAGAAAGCACTAAGAACCCTTTTTAACTATGCTAACAAAAGACAACCCAAGAAAAGGCTGTTGATATAACAAGGTTTTGGTAAACTATGAGACAATATTCTACTCTTCTCTTTCAGTGACTAAGAGAGAGCAAAAACCAGACTTTTAGGATCAGACCTATCTGCAGAAAAGGCTTTGGTTGTAGTTTTGAAACTCTTCTCTTTTCTAGGATGAAACAATGAAGAGATATAGGAAGAGGAAAAGGGGTGAGGGTTTTGTTGTTAGTAGCTTTTTTGGTGGTGGTGGTTGATTTGTTGATGATCTATCTAGAATTCTGTGTCTATCCTAGTTATCACTCTACACATTTATGATGTTAATTGATTTTCTTCCTGCAATGAGTTGAAAGACCTTTCATGGATGGATTTGCAAAACACATCTAACTTAAAAAAATGTAACTTATATAAGTCCCATTAGGTTTTCATGCTCAAGAGGAGAGGAAGGAGTTCATGTCCCAATTTTCATGCTTCGTGAAATTGTTTTGTTAGATCTAACTCATTCATCATGTTAGGAATGAATTAGATAGGCTTAGACGCCAAATTTTATGTAGCCCATGTTTGTTTAGGTCAAAAATCACGACCAGCCATTTTTGTTAAGTTTTTTTAAGAACTAAAACTAGTGGCTAGGATTGTCCAAATGCATCGATTTCTTATGGATTACTTATTTTTGGTATCCCAAATATGCTGAACGGCTTACATTTGCAAAAAAATATTGTTTTATGCACAGAAAAAGGGCACATACTCCTTCCTCTTCTATTGAGCATGTACTCTTACCAAGACTCAAATTATTATGGGACAAAAAAAGCAAAAATTGGAAAAGTTATATCTTAATGGAGCCTAAGACAATATGGTTACGGACTCTTTCTAGAAGCTTTCATCCTGGAAAGCATTGTATACATATAGAGAAAAAATCGGCATAGCCAAAGCCTAGTTACTAAGCTAACTATTCTTTATATAACTATCAGAGAACCCTAGTTTCATCCATAATAAGCTTTAGGATTTTTAGTAGCTAGATTTACTTAGTCTTTAATTTATTTTATTTGCAAGAAAAAAGAAAAAGAAAAAGAAAAAAAGAAAACCCTCCACCCATATCAAAGGCCTAGAACTAGAATCATCCAACAGTGGTGTCTCTCTACCAACTGAATGGTTTGGATCAGCAAAGACAGTCCAACCGACTTTGTAGTCTTGACCACTCACCTATCCCAAGAGGAAATACGCTCAATCCATTATATGTTGGTTAATTTACTTGCTATTTGCCGAAGGACTGTTCACCTCTTTAGTGTTTTATTTCATTTGGAAGCCGCTAATACTTATAGCTTATATCTGCCTTGAATTTGATAGGCCAGAACCTTCGATTTTTGATTGAAGCCCTCATTTGATGTGACCTAAATACTAGATCCATCCTAAACTAAGACCTTGCGCCTGGTTCAGTACATCTCAGGCCACGGTTACTAACCTTTTGCAAAACCACATTGACCAAGCAAACTTTGCTGCTTTACATCAGTACTACTACACGTGTGGTGGAATAAGCTGCTTTAAGTATTGTAAAGGAGTCATAAATTATCTAGTTCTTAACCGTTCCGAGATGTCCTTACTGTTGCAACGGATATGCCTCACCGGAGCTGTAAGCTATTCGTTATCTTTCTTTTGATTTATTTTTATCTCATGGCAACCAACCTTATTTAAATGTGAAGTGCATCCCCTCATGATTTAGATGGTGAGCACTCCGGATTAGAAGGTTCCATACATTCTTATCTTTATCTCAGGAGATTCCAAAGATATTCTTATCTTAGGGTAACATAAAAAATATATAAAAAAGGGCAGCCTGTGAATGAAGCTCCAGCGTGTTTAGAGTCGCGGGAAGCGGTGAAACACAAGAGTCTATATTACGTAGCTTTACGTTATATTTTTTTCAAGAGGCTATTTTCACGTCTCAAACTGAGACCTTAACGTCACATGATGACAACTCTATCGTTGCACCAAGACCCTCCTTGTAAGCTTCCCTGTGTGTAGGGTGAGAAGGGGTAAAGCACAAGGGTCTATAGTACTCGGTCTTACCTTATATTTTTTCAAGAGGTTGTTTTCATGTCTCGAACCAGTGACCTTAACGTCACACGATGACAATTCTACCATTGCACCAAGACTCTCCTTCTGAAGTGCTTTCAATTCTCCCATTGTGAAGGGTCTATAGTTGAGCCTGAATTACGTAGAAAATATACTTTCTTCGTAGGACATGGACACGTGAGAAACATGTCAATTTTGAATGTTGAACACACTTACCCATAAATAGGGATGGAGCTAGAACTCAATCCCGGGATAGGCTAGATTGAATTTGGAGGATGGAGATTGAATTTTAGAGATACTACATGGTCTACTTTGGCTGCAACGTAACACTGGCTTTGCTTATGAGCACCCCAAAGGCGTGACTTATATATTAAGTGCCAAGGTGCCATGAAACTTTCTTGTGCCACTACGTTACAAGGCATTTGCTGGAAAATATTATTTAAAGAAGGGTCCACAATTAACGAGCAAGAAAAATAGTTTTTGAAAATTAGACTCATCCCCAATCAGCGTATGTTTGGGATGCAATATATTATCTGTCGTCGAGAATTAGATGAATAGGTCTGATAAACCAAAGAGTGGGGTTCATTCAACCGAGTGCTGGATGGCAACTTGCCGTGTATGATATCATTCTAGTTGTGTTTAGAAGTTGAATTTGGACATTTTATATGATATAATACTCGTTAATTTCTGTGTTAGTCACCATCAATGGCGCGGGGAGATAAAAGTCTCCCAAGATGGAACTTTCATGACTTGCGTTGCACCAATTCCTCGATTTTTAACATATTTTTCTTTTATGTATGTAAATTAATTGTCATAAAGAAGGCTTGATAGTCGTGTCGAATGACCTTGAGGTTCAAGGTAGAAATAGCATCTTGCAAAATACAAGATAAGCTGCATATAATTGACTCTTCTTACTCTTCTTTGAACTCTGCATACACGGAGAGTACCCTTCAAAAAGGCTTGACTTGCTGCCTCCGTTGGTTACACATAATTGGCTCCACGAGGTACCCCAATAATTAAGGTTATTTCACCTTGATCCATCAATTTTCTTATAGAATTATGCTAAGAGGAGCTAAACCATGGACGGTAGAGGATGTCGGCCTGACACGATACTGGAACGATGCGGTTTCCTCTTAACGGTCTGCAAGATCGATGGTCTAAATTAAAATCATCACCCGAATTGATCCGGTAGCGTCCTGCTTAGTTGGAATATATGTGACTCTGCATTTATTATGATTAATAGGCAATGCCATCGATATTTCAAGGGCAAGGTTTTAATTTTAATTTTAATATTTCAAGGGCAACTACTTGCAGAGGCCTCGTGATTCATGAACTAGGAAGAGATGGTACAAGGTTGGCCTGGTCCTATAATATTTTTATCTAAAAAAAGAAAAAAAAAATGCAAAATGATGGCATCCCGCCTACGCAAGATCCGGAAAAAGAGCGAAGGGGCAGACTACAAAGGTCTAGGGTGTGTCTTTCTGAGGCGAATTTAATAAATAGGGGGAAGCTTGTGATAGACAGTCATCAATGGGCAGGCATGAAGGTGACGTGTCCAGCCTGTATTTGGTTGATCAAGTTAATCTTCATCGTTCATTTTAATATTAGAATAAGATATGTTTTTGCTTGCCATTCAAAGGCCAAAGAGGCATTTGAAAAGCTCATGCATATAAAAGTTCTGAGAGAGGACGAATTATAAAGGATTTATAGTACGTAGTCTTATTTTGTATTTTTGCAAGATGTTGTTTATATGTCTCAAGCCTTTGAATTTGGAGTCATACTACGACAACTCAATTGTTGCACCAAGGCTCTGCTCCATTGGAAGGACTTCCTATTAAATATTAATTAGGATCATCGGACTGGTTGAACTTTGCATTTAGAGATCCAACGTAAGTTGACATGTATGTTTAATCAGGATCCTTCTTCCGGTAGACCATTAGGAGGAAACTCACCCTCCGTCTCTCTCAACCCAACAAAAATAGACAATTTAGCATGTGTTTGCTCATCTCAGGATGATGCTTAATGTATCAACGGCTATGATCACCTGATCAAGGCAAAAAACAACAATTGAACGGCTAAGATTACCCGATCACTGCTTTTGCTAGACAATTCTAAAACCCGGCTGATGTATCAAGCGCTTGGATCATCCGATCAAAGCGCCTTGGGACAAAACAAAAGTGGGACCCATATGGAACGAGAGGCCAGATATTTTTTACAGACGCGCGAGTGACACTGACAATACGGAAGGAAAAAATAACTGAGAAAAAGCCAAGGGAAGTCGTTTATCGCACCTGCACCGCTGCACGCTGCACGCTGCTAAGCCAAGCTCAAGGGGGAAGTTGGGAACGGGCAGGCTGGGAGGAAACGTTAACCACACTCACTCGTCTCTCTCTCTCTCTCTCTCTCTCTCTCTCTCTCTCTCTCTCTCTTCATTTCCGGTTGCCATCCAGTTGGGCATGCGAGAAGTTGGTGAAATGGGGTTTTCAGATTTCTCCTCCTTTGATGCACAAAGCGGACGAAAACCCCCTTCCATTTCTCAATTCATGATTTAAATCTCTTATGCCTCAACGAAGATCCTCTGTCCTTGCTACAAATAAGGTAATTTCTCAACCAAATGTTTATTTTTGATCATTTTGTTTCTCTTTTCTTGGCCGTTGAATTTGTTTTGTTTAATTCTTTTGATGCGGGATATGAAGATCAATATTCGTATTTAGCATTTCTGTTGCTAATTGTAGAAGTCATGATTGTTAGGGTCT
Source organism: Warburgia ugandensis (assembly GCA_035236585.1). Classification (NCBI taxonomy): domain Eukaryota; kingdom Viridiplantae; phylum Streptophyta; class Magnoliopsida; order Canellales; family Canellaceae; genus Warburgia; species Warburgia ugandensis. The sequence goes on from CP141139.1 coordinate 36,676,686, forward strand.
TTTTTATGGATTTGATCCGAGACTTGCAAACATGTTTTCTTCTATTAAATTGTAGATCTACAACTCGTAATCACGTTTGGATCCTCTTTCTTGTTATTTTTTGTTTCCCACAGGCGTTTGGAGGGTCTCGAGCAATTTGGGTTTGTGTCCATGAGTGGATCTTTGGTTTCGGTTTGCCTTGGGGTGAGATCAAAGGGATTTGATTTAGAATTGTTAGAGATTTCTCGCTTGATAACAATTTTAGATAGTGTCTCGTTTACTGCCGAGGGAGATTGTGGATCTACAATGGTGACAGTAGTCTTGCTGATTACGCATTAGATGGATTGAAAATTTAGTACTGGATATTGTTCGAAATCGAATTGTTGTGGATCTGTTCAAAGATATGGCTCTACAGAGTAATTCGCATCAAGAGTATGGTCGGACTGAACAGATTATTTCTCAGTTTTTCTTGAAGAGCCTGCACATTATTTTGGATTCGAGGATCCCATCTTTGCGTCCACATGATTGGAGCAGAAACCTCTCGTCGGGTTCTCATGTTAGGAAGAATGATAAGTGGTTCAATTTAGCATTAGGTGATAGACCTGCCACTCTGGAGAATCTGAATTTTTGGCAGAGGAACATTATGCACCCAATGGTAATTGATGTGATACTCAATCATGAAGGATCTAGTTTGGGTACTTCTGCAGTGGATGATTTGCATATGTCGTCCAGGGGAATGGATGAGACAGTTATAGAGAGATGGGTAGTCCAGTATAGTTCTCTTAGAATGACTACTCAGCCTGGTGAAAACCCATCTGCATATAGGAAGATGTATAAGAAATTGCTCATTCTTTTACGTTCACTTTATTCTACTCTAAGGCTATTACCTGCCTTTCGAACTTTCAGACAGCTAGCTTCGTCACGCCACACATACAATTTTGATCTTAGTTACAAGGTTTCATCATTTAGTGAACCGTTCTCTGGGGCAGAGGCAGAAGAGATGAAGCAGTATGAATTTGTCCCTGTGGAGACCCCATTTGGTCGAGTTTGTATATCTGCAATGTATCGCAGGACACTGTCAGATTTGAACCTTGAGGCATCCACGTCATTGCCTCCCCAAATTATCACAGACTATGTTGGAAGCCCTGCAATTGATCCTCTGAAAGTTTTCTGCTCTATGGATAAAGGTAAATGTGCCACCTCATTTCCCTCAAAGGGCTTCCATTCTCCTACTTCTGCACCATTTCAACGTCCACATAGCTGGACAAGTGGCATCCATAGAGCGGGTCCTTCAACACATCAGCATTGTGGTGCATCTCCTCCACCTTATGCTGCATCCCCAATGTTTTCGGATTTTCACTCTTCCCCACCAGATCCTTATGGCCGAAATATTCCAAGTTATAGGCCATTGACTCACGGAAAAGGTGTCAGTTTTGATGGGCATGGGCTTTCACCTCCTTTCTCACCATCCCCATCCCCATCTCCACCAGCAAATTTCTCTAGTGGTAGCCCTTTGCAACCCCGTAGGTGTTCTGAAAGTGCTCCTGTCAGTATTCCACTGCCCATGACAGGAAAAAGATATCTAACTCCTAATTCCTCGGATCCAAACAGACAATTTCTGCCACCAATGTCTCCTAGAAGCACAAAGGGTGATCTTTCATCCCAGGAGTCTCCATCTGAAGGTAGGTCCTTCAGGAAGCCGGATGGACTAAGAACAGGAGAGATCTACCCAGGAAGCCCGAACTTGCATGCATATTCAGGCCCGAAGGTATTCAGACTCCTTATCTATCTACCTAAATTCTACTTAGACCACTGATCTAACTATTTTCGATTATATAACATTCATACTTGATGAATGGCGTTGTTACTGCTGTGTAGCAGCACACAGCTACCTAAATTCTACTTAGACCACTGATCTAACTATTTTCTATTATATAACATTCATACTTGATGAATGGCGTAGTTACTGCTGTGTAGCATGCTTCTATTTACTGTTTTACATTATAGGCATTCAAGGACAGTAGAGATGATTCTGGACGCTTCTCTGGACTGGTATCGTCCACTGGTTCACCTCAGATTGGATTTTCAAGGAGCTCCAGCAGATTATCCTTCCAAGATGATCTGGATGATTGCGACTTTTCGTGCCCTTTTGCTGTAGATGATGTTGATACATCAGATTCTCAAGCCAGGTACTGCTCGCTGACTACCATTTAGTAAAGTTATCTTGATTTATATATCAAGCCCATTAGCACATCTCCGCTACATGCCATTTGCACCACTATGCAGATGCCCCTTTTTTCTGAATGGTGAGTGGATTGAGACCCAAAACTCCTTGGAGACAAGGCATCGAACCAACTGAGCTACTTGCTGAACCCCCACAATGCCCCATTATGCACTTCACAATATTTTCCACTTCTAGTTATTTTTCTTTCTATTTATGGTTCACAGGGATACAGGCGCACAGCATTTATGATTGGATTAGTGGAAATCCTTGAAGTTTAGTAGTTATGCATACATGCTCATAAATACACAAACAATAGATATACATATTCTTCATATATGCATATCTATATGGTATATATTATAAAATGGTTTTTTAAACCCCTGCTAGTTCGTATACACTATTTATTGGTGTATATTGTTAACAGTAATATCCCCAAATATTGCTCTATAAATTATGTGTTAGGAGGGCTTTTTTCTGGACATCAAGTCTCAAGCTGTACATGACAAAGGGATTAACCTCTGGCTGTGCCTGATCATTTCTATTGTGATTCATAGACATTTCAATTTAATTTTTTAGAGAGGTGCACAGGTAGTCAATTTATGGGTTTTGTTTGACATAGTTTGAAATAATATGCTGCATCTGTAAACTTTCCAGTTGTGGTGATTCACCATATTTTTGTTTGTATTTTCTCTATAGTTGATGATTAGATTAGCATTTTGTGATTAAAATACAAGTTTGAGCATCATATCTGGTAATTGCAATTTGAGCCTTAATCTTAGTGTTTATGACAGCTAAATGGAAGTTGGGGACCTAAAGAACGAAGGCCTCATTTGATGTGAAAGTCAAAACTATTAGAGTTAGGAGAAATAGTTACCCAGAGAAATACCCTGGTGCTAGTACAGTTAAACCTTGATGAATTAATAACCTCTGTGTTGGCAGGGTTTCTTCTAATTAATAATATAAGGTACTTATTCTTTGTCATTATTTTGGCAGCGGTTTAACTTCAACTATTCTCATTTGGATAGTAATCTGACAGCAGTACACCAAAATGTTTGAAAGTGACAAACTAGAATCTATAACTCGGTTATTTGATTTGGCATGTTTTGAACTTTCATAATTGCTTTTGCTGATTGGGATATCAATTTATATAGTTACTCAGCTCTTGCTAGAGTGTTCATTGTAAGCAATGTGCTGCATTGGATACCAGATGTAGTAGAAAATAGATAAGAGCTACTAGGCTGTTCCCATGAAAGCTACATGCTGCATTGAATCCCGGGTGCAATGGAAAATAGGCAAGGACTACTAGAGCATTCCATTCGAAGTGACGTGCTGCAGTAGAGCCCATGTGTAGTGGAAAGTATGCATGGGTGCGAGTAAATAGGCTAGGTCAGGAAAATGAGATTCATATTACGACAAAGAAGATGGGTATATTGACATGTAAGAGTCTAGAGTTAGTAGGTATGATAAAATGTAGGAGAGTAAACATTGCTCGTAGCTAAGAAACCAAGTCACAAGGGGCTAAAACTTGAGAAATCGATGGGTACAAGCTCTAGTATATAGGAAGGGACAATAATAGAAATAACATAAGGATAGTGATAGATAAAGAATTAAAGGATAAAGTTGTAGACATTAAAAGAATTAGTTATAGAATTATGCTAATAAAACTTGTTTTAAGAGAGAAGATTATAAATGTTTTAAGAGCATAAGCACCACAAGTAAGGTTAGAAGATAGAATCAAGAGACAATTTTGGATAAATATAGAGGGAGTTATGCAAGAAATTCCCAACACAGAGGGATATTTATAAGAGCAAACTTTAATGGCCATTTAGGAAAAGAAAAAGAAGGATATGATAAGGTACATGGAGGGTATGGTATTGGACAAAGAAATGTGCTAGGGGAAGCTATACTTATTTTTGCTTTAGCATATAATCTAGCTATAGGAAACACATACTTTAAGAAAAGAGATGAACACTTAATAACCTTTGAAAATGGACCATATAAAAGTTAAAGAGACTTTTTTCTACTTAGGAATACTAAAAGATTAATGCGTAAGGATTGTAAGGTGATACTTGACAAGAGTCTAACCTTACAACATATGTTAATGGTTATGAATATCTACATCAAAGTATGAAAGAAAGGAAATAAACTTAATAGGTGTTCGAAAACTAAGTGGTGGAACTTAAAAGGAGTGAAGATAGCACCATTTATAAATAAGTTGATAGTAGAAGGTTGTTGTCGTGTGACCTTGAGGTCACGGGTTCAAGGCGTGGAAACAGCCTCTTGCAAATGCAAGGTAAGGTTGTGTACTTTAGGCCCTTGTGGTCCGCCCATTCCCCAGACCTTGCATTGGGGGGAGCTTCGTGCACTGGGGCTGTCCCTTTTTTTAGAAGGTAACTGGAATAATGAAATAGAAATAAACACCATGTGGACTAATATGACTGAGTCCATACAGAAAGTGGCAAAAGATGTCCTAAGAGTATCTAAAAGTAAAAGGCAACTAGTAAAAGAAACTCAGTGGTAGAGTGAATAAATGCAAAAAGTTATTAAAGAAAAATGAGTGTGTTTTAAAGCATGTTTGAGGACTAAAATAACAAAAACTTTGAGCAATATAAGAATGCTAAAAAAGTTGCTAAGAGAGTAATAAGTGAGGCTAAATTTAAGGCATATAATGATCTCTATAATAGATTAAGATTAAGAGAAGGTGAGAAAGATATGTTTAAACTTGCAAAAATAAGATAACAGAAGAGTAAGTACTTAGACCACGTTAAGTATATTAAAAGTGATGACTAAAGGTACTAATCAAAGGTGACGAGATCAAACAAAGGTGGGAATGTTACTTTCAAAAATTGTCAAATGACAATTACCCTGAGAATGTAGGGATTGAAAGGACTATAAATCCAAATAATGTTGGACATAAAAGATACGACCATAGGATTAGAATACCTGCAGTGAAAGAGGCTTTGAAAAAGATGAAATCATGAAAGGCCTTGGGGCCTGATGGTGTATCAGTGGCAGTTTGAAAGTATATGGGAGATATTGGAGTAGTTTGCTTCACAAAGTTGTTTAATAAGATTATAAAATCGATGAAAATGCTGGAGGAAGAGCTCTATTGTACCAATTAATAAGAATAAAGGAGACATACAGAGTTGCACTAATTTTCGGGGATCAAACTTATGAATTATACCATGAAACTTTTTGAATGAGTGATTAAGAATAGGCTACAACATGAGATGATTGTATTGAAGAACTAGTTTGGTTTCATACTTAAGAGGTTTACCATGAAAGCTATTTTCCTACCTAGACAATTGATAGAGAAATATAGCGAGAGGAAGAAGGACCTGCACATGGTCTTTATTGACTTAGAAAAAGCTTATGATAGGGTTATCGGAGAGTTAATATGATGGGTGTTGAGTGAGAAAGGGGTTTCATGGGGGTGTATAGACGTAATTAAGGATACGTATGAGAGAGCGGTGACAAACATTAGGACCACTAGCGGAGAGACCAGTGATCTTTCTATCACTATAGGATTGCACTAAAGATCTGCATTGAGCCCATACCTTTTTACATTGGTTATAGATGAGTTAACAAAACATTTGCACGAGGAGATTTTGTGGTGCATATTATTTGTAGATGATATAGCTTTGATTAATAAGACAAGGGAGGGTGTAAACACAAAGTTAGAGTTATGGAGAGATGCATTAGAATCTAAAAGATTTGAAATTAGCTGAACTAAGACAGAGTATATAGAATGGAATTTTAGCAACGAGAGTAGGAGTAAAGTGTCAGTAAAGATAGATAACCAAGAAGTTCCTCTAAAAGAACACTTTCAATACTTGGATTGATAATTCATGAGATTGGAGAGATTGAGAGGAAGGTTACCCAGAGGATCCAAGCGGATTGGAACAAATGAAGATGCGCCTTTGGAGTTTTGTATGATTTGTGGATAACACTCAAACTGAAAATAAGATTATATAGGATAACCGTAAGGCCAGCCATGCTCTACGAATTAGAGTGTTGGGCAGTTATAAAACAATATGTACGTAGGATGAGCATCACTGAAATGTGGATGTTTAGATGGATGAGTGAAAAGACAAGAAATGATAGAATTAGAAACAAAAATATTAGAGGAAACTTAGGAGTAGCACCAATAGGTAACGAGATGAGGGAAATTAGATTTAAATGGTTTGGACATGTCCAACGGAGACGAAAAACAGCACCGGTTAGGAGTGAGGCTATCTAAGTCGAGGTTTCTAGAAGGGTAAGGGGAAGGCCCAAAAGAACATGGATAGAAGCTATGAGAAAATATTTCAAAACCTTGGGACTAAGTGAAGCCACGACATGTAATAGAGGGGAATGGAGGAACAAGATTCATGTGACCTACCCATAAGCGGGATAAGGTCTTGATGATGATGATGATGATGATGATGATCTTATTTTTGGCTAGCAATGTTTCAAACATGGCCAGCTCATAGTGGAAGGGCTGTTTGCTATGTCATGTTTGGTGCACTTTGCTGAAACTAGGATTTCCATTATCTGTCATGTATGGACTGTGTTGCTAGTTTTCACTTCACAAATTTCGTCACCAGGAAAACAATCCTTGGACCATTGATTGTATGGGCATCAATCTCATTTTGTATTGATTGCAGAGATCAATCCTACAATATGGCACCAAAGTTCTTTTCCCATGCTCATTTTATTTAGTTTTGTGTTTGGCGTGCAACATAATTTGAAACTTCCAGGGATCATGAATGACTTGACCAGTAAATGTTATGAAGATTATATTTCTGACTTGGTAATGGTAAGAATGGAAGGAAGAGATGGAGTGAAGAGCAGCACCTGACAAGTAAGGGCTTTTGTTAGAAGTAGATCTTAAATTTTATTAGTTTATAACGTGAAACTTATCTCCTTACGCCACGTATCTGATGAGTTCTCTCAAAAATGGAACTTGGACTTGATTGCTATTTTTTCTCTCCTAGTAAACTTGGATTGTAGATGCTGAAGGTTCAACATTATACTAGATTTCAAAAAGTTGAAACAGACACCAAATCAGAATACTAAGTCCATTTGCAACTGGAGCCAAACTTAACCTTAATAATTCTTTCCTGGAGAGATAATCCGAAATTAGAAACTTAAGTATTAAAACACCGATTTCATTCTTAATCATGTCATTCTGAGGTGAGGCCTGAACTTTGTATCTTGTGAGACTGGTTGGAGTAGTCATTGCAGATCTCAAAATAAACGATGAAGAAACAAGTTACTGGAGATTTAAAAGTTAAGATAGATAATACAGTTAGAAGTTATTCCTTTTAGAATCTCTGCATCAATTTGATGGAATTCTTGTTTTCTTTTCTTTTCTTTTCTTTTTTTGTTGTCAAAAATGGAACTTGGACTTGATTGCTATTTTTCTCTTGTAGTAAAGTTGGATTGTAGATGCTGAAAGTTCAACATTACACTAGATCTCAAAAAGTTGAAACAGACAACAAATCAGAACACTAAGTCCATTTGCAACTGGAGCCAAACTTAACCTTAATAATCCTTTCCTGAAGAGATAATCTGAAATTAGAAACTTAAGTATTAAAACACCGATTTCATTCTTAATCACGTCATTCTGAAGTGAGGCCTGAACTTTGTATCTTGTGAGACTGATTGGAGTAGTCATTGCAGATCTCAAAATAAACAATGAAGAAACAAATCACTGGAGACTTAAAAGTTAAGATAGATAATACAGTTAGAAGTTATTCCTTTTAGAATCTCTGCACCAATTTGATAGAATTCTTGTTTTATTTTTTTGAAATGGAAATGCCCTTTATCTGTTACTGATTTAATGTGGCATTAATGGACAAGCCAACCAAACCACCTTACATTGTAGGATCAAGTGGTAGTTTACTTGAACCAATTTGTGCTGAAGGCTTTGTTCCATGAGACATCCTTGTAGTTAATAATACACTATACTTAAGCAACTTGAAGCATAATGAAAATTTAATGTAGAATCTGCAACCTAAATTTTGAGAAGGATAAACTATGTCTTTGCATGAAAATGGCATTCAGGTCATCCATCACTTGCATGCATTTCTTAATGACATCCAAATGATAAACATTGCTAATGATTAACCAATACCTTAGGATGACTCTCTTTGTAACATCTCATCATCTGCTGATGCTTGAAGAACAATGTTTGAAACCCATTGGTTTCTTTTATTAGACATCGTATACAGAACATTATGCTATTTTTGACCTTAGAGAAAATTATTCTCAGAGGTCTACCATGGAAGCTATTTTCTGACTAAGACAATTAAAGGCAGCCTCGGCGCACAAAGCTCCAGCCTATGCGGGGTTCGGGGAAGGGGTGGACCACAAGGGCCTATAGTAGGCAGCCTTACCTTGCATTTTGCAAGAGGCTGATTCCATGCCTTGAACCTGTGACCTCAAGGTCACATGACAAATTGCGCCAAGGCTCCCCTTCTTGCTAAAGACAATTAGTAAAGAAATATAGGGAGAGGAGGAAAGACCTCAACATGGTCTTTATCGACTTAGAGAAAGCTTATGATAGAGTCCTAGAGAGTTTTAATATGGAGGGTGTTGGGTGATAAAGGGGTTTCGCAGGGATATATAAACATAATTAAAGATATGTATGAGGGAGCGGCAACAAATGTTAAGACCATTAGTAGCGAGACTTGTGATTTTCCTGTCACTGTAGGATTGCACTAAGGATCGGCATTGAGCCCATACATTTTCATATTGGTTATGGATGAGTTAACAAAACATCTGCATGAGGAAATTCCCTGGTGCATGCTATTTGCAGATGATATAGTCTTACTTGATGAGACAAGGGAGGGTGTAAACATAAAGCTAAAGTTATGGATGGAAGCATTAGAATCTAAAGGATTTAAAATTAGCTGAATTAAGATAGAATATATGGAATGCAATTTTAGCAAGGATAGGAGTAGGAGTGGAACACCAGTCAAGATTGATAACCAAGAAGTCCCTGTAAAAGACCACTTTTGGTACTTAGGATCAATGATTCATGAGAGGGAGGTTACCCAAAGAATCCAAGCGGGTTGGAACAAATGGAGATGTGCATTTGGAGTTTTGTGTGATCGGCGGGTGCCGCTCAAACTAAAAGGAAAATTCTATATGATGGTCATAAGGCTGGCCATGCTCTATGGATCAGTGTGTTGGACAGTTAAGGAATATCATGCTCATAGGATGAGGGTCGCAGAAATGAGGATGTTGAGATGGATGAGTGGTAAGATAAGAAAGGATAGAATTAGAAATGAAAATATTAGAGGGAATTTAGGAGTAGCACCAATAGGTAACAAGATGAGGGAGATTAGACTTAGATGGTTTGGGCATGTTCAAAGGAGACCAATAGCGGCACCGGTCAGAAGGAGTGAGGCAATACAAGTAGAAGGTTCTAAAAGGGCAAGGGGAAGGCCCAAAAGAACATGGATAGAAGTGGTGAGGAAAGATTTAAAAACTTTGGGACTAAATGAAGCCATGACACTTAATAGAGAGGAATGGAGGAATGAGATTCATGTGGCAACCCGTAATTGAGATAAGGTCTTGATGATGATGATGAGAGGTTATTGTAAGAACCCTGGAAATTCTTTTGGTTTACCTGTCCAATGGTCTTCATCATGGATGCTGGAGCAAGAATCCTTGGAAAGTCACCAGTCCATTGCCACGAGCTGATTTTGGTTTTCTTTATTGTTCTTTTTGTTTTAATTTTGGCTTTATACAGTTGGTTCCTTTACTCAAACCTCCAAATGATCTTATCTTATGAAATATTATGGCTTTGAAATTTAAGAAAAGGGCAGCCTGGTGCACGAAGCTTCCCCCTGTGCAGGTCCGGGGAAGGGGTGGGCCACAAAGGGTCTATAGTACACTACCTTACCTTGCATTTTTGCAAGAAGCTGTGTCCACTCAAACTCATGACCTCCAGGTCACATGGTGACAATTCAACCTTGAAATTGTATCAAATAATTACACAACCTCCTAAAAACACAATGGACAAAAGACAGGTTCCCAAAAAGAGGTAAAATGTAAAAAAGTAAAAACAATGCAAACAAAAGGTCAGGGAAGACAGGAAACAATTTTATAATTGTTGAAAAAGTTGTGTAATAATTCATGAATAAATCAAATAATCATCATAATATCTGACACTAGCTAGGGCACTGTGGTTAATGACATATAATTCAGCCTATGTTTTTGTTCATCTACAAAGCCTCCTGCAAATAAATGATTTAGATCTTTGAAAAGCACTACCTGTACTTCTATACTTATAATTCCCTGACATACATGATCCAATACATGAAATAAGGGCTATTAGAAACTGAAAATCTCAATGGCAATCATTGATCTGATTAGTCAAACGAAGTTTCCCTTTGTTTTATTATAGTTTTCCATTCTCTGAGCAGTTGTTGTACCATACTTTAGAAGTCCCGCTACCTGAGATTGAAATGATTTGACTGTTGAGTTTCTTCTTTGAATAAAAAATTGAGTGGCGAATTTGCTGTAGACTGAAGTGTGCTCTGCCTGTATGTTGGACAGGACCCCTGATGGTAAGGAAGGTCCAGAATCTACGCAGATGTTCCCAGTAGCTAGAAAATCACAAGATGCTGCTGTAGGAATTCTTGTCCACATGCTGAGGACAGCACCCCCTCTTCGTCAAGACCGTAGTTATATGTCTCAAGCTTCACAGTCTGAATTTGATGGAGAAGTAACAGCTTCTGGATTTTTCATGCCCCGAAAAACTGCAGATGCCATAGAGGAGTTACGGAGTTATAGAGCAATGAAAGACCTGTTACTTTCTCAGAGCGGAACTCAGTTGCTAGGATCAGTGAAGCAAAGAACAGAGTAGCCTTTACAGGTAACACTTTTGTACTGGTTATTAGCTTAAGGGGTGGATTGCTGCTAATTAGAGGTGAATTGCACAGGTAACATCGCGCACAAGCAGATATGCAATTTGAATTGGAGCACATTGTATATACAATAACGGAGAACTTTCAATATCCTATCATGACATCACTGTGACATACTTTTGTCAGTTTATAGAAGGAAAAGTTTCACTTTACTGGTTGAGGAAATTGGTTAAATTGACCAGGATGGTACTTCTGCACATGCATGTGCTGATGACTTGTAAATATTTTGTTGCTTGTTTAACTGAAACATTAAATGCAATTTCAGTTAAATGCAACTGATATATGAAACAGTGATTTTTGCTTACTCTTTGTTGGGGATATTAGTTCAATAATCTTCTGAATTCCGGAGCTAAGTCTGCCACAGTTTAGAGCTTTGAGTCTTTTGAATGGAGTGTGTTTGCTTGTAATCTCATCGGTGTTAATTTTGAAATCATAATCCAGTTTGGTGAAACCTGAAAGCCAGGTATGTGAGCATGACATTACCTTGTGCAGATAATAAACATTTAAGGCTTTCCGATTAGTAATCGCAAGCATTCAGTCTTCAGGTCTTAGCAGATCTTTCCAGCTAGTTATTGCACGGCAAGCTCCACTTCTTATCCTCATAACTATCTTCATCTGGTTCAGTATTATCAGATATGCTCTCTCTCTTCCCATCCTGCTTTAAACAATGAATTTTGAAGCGGAGATGTGAAATTACCTGTCATAATTGGGCTAATTAATTTCTCACTAGAATTTTAGCATGTGGAAATTTATATTTTGCCCACAACACGGTGGCAGTTAAAGAATTCTCATATACAATGAACAATATACATTAGAGGATCAAAAACTCCGAGACTCCAAAAGAAAAAAAAAAGTCGTCACTAATTTTCTTTTATGAGATATCAAAATATGGAGAAATGAAATGAAAGGGTCAGATCATCCAAAGATAAGCCCCCTTTCATGTCTCGTGATCTACTACAGAATTACTCATTGCGAAGTAGCATAGTTATAAGAGAGTGGAGATGTCAACTCCCGGGTAATCAGCACACCCAATCAATCACGAAAGGAGCACTAGATCACTTATCTCAGACATCATCATGGTTCTGTCTCTCTCAAACATCCTTCTGACCCGATGGATTCATACTTTCAGTAGGAAAATATAGGACTGCTCTTCAATATTTGACTAACATCAAACAGAGGACCCACCGTCCCCTTAAAGGTTAATCAGCTCTGTTTGGTGGCTTCTGATCAGCAGGTTCAAGAATACAGGTACTCTTTACCTCAGCGAGAACAGTGGAATCTACAGGAGACTACTAGGAGTAGATCTCTTTGAAAGATTTCTGCAGCTGCTCCACTTTGGTGTCTATGGATAGAGGAAAGGCAAGGTGCTTTAATGGCTCAATCGAGCGCTCTCATGTTATATGTATAAGAGAGAGAGCTTGAGATTTGAGAGATGTTACATGATGTTGGTATTGGTGTATAAGATGGCAGCAAATCAAGAAGATATATTATACATCATAACAACTTCCATAGGTATGAACCTTGGCGTGACTTTTACGTGGGTAGATCTTATCTTCAACAACAGGTGGCTTTTGGGCTCCTAGGTTGAAGAAGTTCAAAGAATTCACTGCAGATGGGATTAGCAGATGACATCAGACTCAACAAATGAAAAGATAAGATCCAACCCAAATGCTCTTCTCCCCCAAGGTAAGCTTAAGGTTAACTTCCGTGGAGCCTGTACTGGGCGTCTTGGTATGTTAAGATATGGTGTTGTTTAGTGGACCTAATGTCTTGGCAAGTATTGGTGATTCTCACCGTGCAGAGGTCAAAGGTTGCTTCTCAAAGCATCAATCTCTGCATTATTTATGGAACGTGATTAAGATGGCATATAACAACTAAAAACTCCGGATGGAGGTACTGGACAGCATAGAAATGGCTACAAGGCAATGTGATCAACTTCAAGTTTCCTTTTACCAAGTTAGAAGATCTGCTAATTCTAATGCAGAGGATTTGAGAAGGAGGGTGTCAATCTTTTGCAAGAGCGAGTTAGAAGCTTCTAATGCTTTAGGAGAAGTCTTTGGGCTTTGGAAACTTTAGCAAGTAACAAGTACACTAAATCAAATGCACTATTTTCTTTTTCCATTTTTTTTTGAACTGTAAGTCACACATCCTATAGCTCTTTTATATGTACATTCTTCCCGAACACCCTTTCTTACATCCTCTGAAGGGATAATGTTAGTAATGATTTTGCTGGGAATAATCTTCGAATTAATCAACTCAGAGAACAAAAGGTAGAACGAAAACATTGATTGCAAATGCTTGAAGTTATCTTGCTCGGAATATTTTGAAGCGATACAGATGACATTATTCAATCTAGCAAACCAAAATATCACAAGGGTTAGCTCCAATTAGATGAATCATGTCACTAAAAGCTCAAACTTGGATACTATAAACATCGCTTACATTAGGAAGGATCATAACTTCCTCTCAAGTGGAACCCACCAAGGCAGGTACACTCGAGCTTAATTTTGATGGGGCAGCAATAGAAAATCTAGGTAGAGCGGGCGCAGGGGCTGTTATTAGTGATCATAAAGGGAAGTTTGATGGTTGTTATGCTGTTTTTCTTAACAATCAAACCAACAACATTGCTGAATGGACTACTCTACTCAAGGGTCTGATAGTGGCAAGTAATCTTAACATTAAAAATCTTGATGTGTAGAGGTACTCGAAGGTGATACTAAGATAGTTGGAGAGCTAAAGCAGGACAATGAGGGGCTGAAGAAAGGAAGTGGTGGAACTAAGGGAAAAAAATGGAGGAACCAAACAATCAGCCAACTCTAGAGATAGGGAAGTAGGGTGGCCGATGCATTAGCTAACTATGCTTTGAACAATGATGGTTCCTATCTTTAATTGGAGATCCTCTCTGCTTCTATTCTATAACTTAGGATGACTTCACGGGCGTATGTACACTTAAGACTTATGTAGTTAGGCTGAGCAAATATCTCACTATTTTGAAAAAACCTCAATTTCATCTTATACCTGGGGTTTTAGCATAGAAGGGGAGCCTTGGCGCAACGGTAAAGTTGTTGTCATTTGACCTTGAGGTCATGGGTTCAAGGCGTGGAAACAGCCTCTTGCAAAGATGCAAGGTAAGGCTGCGTACTATAGACTCTTGTGGTTCGACCCTTTCTTAGACCCCGCATAGGCAGGAGCTTCGTGCACCAAGGACCTGAAGTTTTAGTATCGGACATCCTCTTCAATTAAAAGCCAGGATGGGAAGGGAACAAAGGAATCATGTCTCGGTGAGTACAAAACGAGACATGGTACAGACTATTTGACAACTTACTTGGATATATATGCATGTATATCTTTTAGGAAATCTTATGTTACTAAAATTTCTTTCTTATTTAATTTAAAAATCAATTAATATATTCATTTTGAGAGAGAAAAAGTGACTCCAAACTGCATTAATAACTACCATAAAGTTAGAAAGAAAATGAACTAATGTTAGAAAAATGATACACCCACCCCTTGTAAAAGACCTACTCCCACCATCTTACCAGATTTTTGGTCATTTACACGTGATTTTATGATTTTGTATCATTCAAGTTAATATCTTTACAAGAGTAAATAAAGTGTGAGGAGGGTCATTACAAGGGGCAAACCATCATTTTCCCAAATGTTATTGTTGAAACTATGGTCTAACTTTTTTTAATGTGAAATTGTATTAACTTTTACATAGATTGTGTTTTTCCTTAAGTCCATGTATTTTTACATATTTTTTAAGTAGTAAAATTTTATTTTTTAAGAAAATAACAAATTATTTAGGATGCTACATATTTCAATTCCATGCTTACCCCTACACGTAGTTAGCACTTTATTAATCTATACTCTATTACCATAAACAAGAAAAGAAAAGAAAAAAGCTATTAAAAGGATGACTAGGCCACTCATTTTGATGCTATCATCTTAGCTTCTTTTCTCTCTCTTCATCTCCTTCTCATCTCGCCCCCCCTTTTTTTTTCAGCATCTCCTTCCCACTCTAAAAAATCCTTCTAGCCCCATTGACTTAAATACTCCAGTAGGAAAGGAAGGGGCCCTCTTCAATATATGATTAACATCAAACAGCGGACCCCACTAGTCCTCCTTAAGCTAACTGTTCATCTTGGGGGCTCATTTTTGTGGGTTGATTGCGATTCTGCCCTACATATCTTACTAGCCATCTCTTTGTAGACTTGCCCAATGTGTGCATGCCAAGTTTTCTATGTGACAACTAGTTCTCTGGTCCTAGACCAAGGTGCAACATAGGGATGGCAATGAGGTGGCTGGAGGGGCTGATTTTTGGTAGCCCCTGCTCCTGACATTAATGCTTTTATCCTACCCTTAAACCAACTCTATCCAACTTTGGGTCACATATATCTGATCTTTGTACTGTTGGGGACAAAAATTGCCTGCCCCTGACACTAATCTTCATGGGTCAATTCAGACAGTCTTCTAAGAGGCCCCATGTGCATATCCTGTTAGAAAAAGTGGCAAAATTTAAACTATGTATGCCAACTAGAATGCACACAAAAATTTGACTTCATTAGCATGGTAAGAAGTTAGGAACTGTGTAGACAATGATATACAACTGCATGTACCTATTGATTATTGTGTTTTTCTCACCTATGAAAGCTGCAAGTTGTATATTAGAAGTCAATAAAATTAATTCAACAATCACTTTAAGAATAACAAGTGGCATAGTATAGAAATCAAAGAAAACTATGATCATCATGGCAACCACCAAAATTACTTTGGCATACCAAATAACCAAAGGTTGCTGAAATCATAGCAGTAAAATGGACTTCATCATCTACTTAAAGTAGGAATGGCAATAATAAGGCAGATGGAAGCAGATTTTTGGCCGACCTTGCCCCTAACCATGACCCAACTAACTTTGTGTCATAGATTTTTTACCTTAACACTGTCGAGCAAAAAATGCCCCCACCCCTAAACACTGACCTGTACAGGTCAATCTGGCCAAACCCTTACCATCCAAGTGCAACCATAAACACATTTAGCGATCTTGAACAAGATGTGGTCCACCTGCAATTCACAAAGGTGCTCGACCTGTCCATTTCGTCATGGTCCCATGTTTCCAGTTTACTGGTGGATCGAACTTCCTTGTAGAAGGCCTTGCTAGGGGTGTTGAAGAAATAGTAGGTCTTGGACACAATCAAATTGCATTATCCTCGCATTTAGCTTTCAATGAAAATTTGCTACGTGTATATATCATCATCAACTACATCTAACCGGTTCATGATTTTTTATAGCGGTTCAGGATTTAGCTTTCAGGGAGGCAGAAGAAACTGAGTGAGTCAGCATCGAAATGGAGAGTTCGGGCATCAGCAGGAGTAGACGAATCTGATCTAGCACGTCCTCTAAGAAAATAAAAGAATTCGGTTATCAATTCCTATACTTTTAAGCTATTTATTCTTTTCTCCGTCGCCAACTATTTCCTCTTAGAGATTGCATCCTTTTCAACCTCAACTCCTATCCTAAGCTTTCACTAGAAAAGCCTAGGCTATGAACCTAATTTAGGTGCCTCCAGTGGCAACTTCTAGGACATGTTTGAGCTCGAAGAACATTGGCAGTATGTGAGTAGGATAGGCCGTGCCAACCCTTGATATCACGTTACAACTGAAGGCAATTTATTGGAGAATTTGGGGGTGGAATTCGATGGTGAAAGTGAAAATGATGTATTGTGTTTAGGGTTGGTTGATGGGGGTATAAACCCTACGACTTTAATTGTTAAAGAGAGGTTATAGACATGCACACAGATTAAAGTCTGATTTTGCTGCAAGATGAATTAGTTAGACTATCCAAACGTAGGCATAGCCAGAAGATCATGGAGTCAGTCCGAACATTCAGTCTGGATAACATTTATCTTTACCTGATTAAAGCCACAAATAAAATTCTCATAATGTTTTTAATTTCTCAAGACCTTCAAAACATTTCCCAAGTATATGAGTGTTTGCGTTGCCGTCCAAATTCTAAACTTTAAAACTATTGCTTCTTCTCTTTGCCTTCTTCTTCTTCTTATCCAATCACCAACTCTAATATTTTTAACTCACAACCAAGCATTAGACTTCTTATGCCTGCATCTACCGCGTATACTGGGTTCCCCGCTCTCATCTGCTGCCAAACATGATTTCGTCCCTCCTGAGTTAACGTTGTTGTGTGAGTCTTGAAGATCAAATTTTGCCTCGATGTTTCAGTAATAAGACACAAGCAAGACTGCTTGCAAAGAATTCCGCCAAGGCCCTTCTACTCTTTGTTACAAAGCCTTACCCATTGGCCACGTTTCATTCTAGCCATTACCTGTTCAATTCATTTGGCTTCCTCGCTGCTACCATTTACGTGAGCAATGTATTCCTCCACGAGCTATTGCACGAGAATGCCTACATACAGCAACTTTAAGCTTCGTCGACTCATGGCTTCCACGTGTTTGATTGTATTTGTATGTACAGAAGCTCAAGAAAGAACCTTTTTCTTTGTTTTTGCCATTTCAACAGTGGTTTCAAGAACGACGAGTAAGTTTTTTTGGACTCTCTGACGGACAAGGACAACCATGTGGCTGTAGATCAGCCGTTATGATGTTTGTTTGTGTGATCCTATGTTTTAGGGCTTTCAGCCAAGATCTTAAGATTAAGAATATGCCTCTCCTGTAAGTAGGTTAAGGGCCCTTTCAACCTACTTACCTAAAAGTTTCAGCTAATAGGAAATACGACAACAATATTTATATCTTCAGCACGCCTCCCCACACAAAGACTTTCTTCTTCTTCTTTTTTGGGTTTTCAATAAATGGAAGTCTTAGAATTCAAACTCACGACCTCTGGGTCAATATATCTCTAGGACTATCATGAAATGTTGCTTTTAAATTTTATTGACTTCGTACATTGCGTCTCTGTGCGTGTATGAATGCGAATTACTACTATATCCAGGACCCAAAAGGCAAAAGCAGTCGTTTCCTTGATTTGATTGTTTCTCCGCTTCTTTACAGGAGCAAGATCTGCACATAGCATTGATTTTATTTCATCTCCAATACTGACCTTTTCTACAACAGAGGAAGATGTTGCCACGGTTGTACCTGCAAGAGTTGTCCAGGACCACGTATACTCATCTTAAAATTGAATGCAATACGTCGTCTGTGCAATGACTGTAAGCATCATTCTCATCACAAGTTTTTAAGACATTCCTTTCTACATTCTTCGCATACATTAATAGTCTTTATAAATCTTATTTCTCGGTCATACAGTACCATTAAATCCGTTATCACTGCACATCTCACACGTTAATCACCAGTCCTTTCAGAAGAATCTATACATTAAAATGTTAAACATACAATACATTGACGGCAAAATATGTTGAAATATGTGCAAATACGTATGCAAAAGTCAGGGCTTGCCTAGCCATCACCAGATCGGAGCTATGCAAGAGCCATTCTGATCATCAAATACAAGTTACCTGTCAAATTCGAGGTTCGTAGGTGACTATTAGTACGAACGCATGAAGAAAAGCTGAAAGCTTCGATCTGCATATAGCTGGAGAAGCTTTTTACTTGACATTATAATCATAAACCAATCGAGAACAATGGGATGCACACAAATCAACGAGAACAAGACACTGAGATGCGCAGTTGATTCTTTTACGAGTCCCTATTCCTTGAACGGCCATACAGTAACTGCAAAAGACTGCCACTGGAATGAAGATGTCTGCACAGACTGCCGCCCTCTCTCTCTCATGGCGATTTTATGAAGTGAAAATAAGGCTAGAGCGGTACAGACCATGCAAGTGGCACCGTCATACGTAGTTCAAATATTTTAGGCAGAAGAATGCAAGTAGCATCATCATTTGCAGCTCAGAAACTTGGGAAAATTAAATAACAAAGGCTTTGGAATTTGAAACACGACCTACATATACGTACACATACATATATTTAAGTAATCTATATAGGCTGAAAAGAGAGGCTATAGAAAAAATTCAAACGAAACAACCAAACCAGACCGTTCCTCAACCAGACAAATGTGTACCACAAAGGCACAACCAAACAAAGACTACCAAAATCTAGAAGCACTTCCTGTGGACAATGGATGGTCCAGATTCCTCGTATTCGCCCTTTGATATCCACATCTGAAAAACAAAAACAAACAAACATCTTATCAAAGGGTTTCAGATATGCCAACCAAACAGGCTATTAGAGTTTCTCAATTTTCCTTGGCAGGTCTCAGACTTTCAGAGCTTGAACTGCACAATTGCAGTTCATCCACAGGCTCACAATTTAGGCAGTCCAGACCCAAAATAGATTGAAGGTGCAGGAACACAGAGATGTGCCTACTTGTGCTCCTTTAGTACTTTAAGATGTATAAGATCTACTATTTTTAGATAGATATGATCAGCAGCTACTGTGAACGTGGTAGAAGTATTTTTACGGAGAATTACCTGCTGGAAGGTACTTAGAGAGGCCAAGATAGATCCTCCAATCCAGACACTGTATTTCCTCTCAGGTGGTGCAACGACCTTGATCTTCATGCTGCTAGGTGCAAGAGCTGTAATCTCCTTGCTCATACGGTCCGCAATGCCAGGGAACATGGTAGACCCACCACTGAGCACAATGTTTCCATACAAATCCTTCCTGATATCAACATCGCACTTCATGATCGAGTTATATGTGGTCTCATGGATTCCAGCAGCTTCCATCCCAATGAGAGAAGGCTGGAAAAGCACCTCTGGGCAACGGAATCTCTCAGCCCCAATGGTGATCACCTGCCCATCAGGAAGCTCATAGCTCTTCTCAACTGATGAGCTGCTCTTTGCAGTCTCCAGCTCTTGTTCATAGTCAAGAGCCACATAGGCAAGCTTCTCCTTCATGTCACGAACAATTTCCCGTTCAGCAGTTGTGGTGAATGAGTATCCTCTCTCCGTCAGGATCTTCATCAGTGCATCAGTCAGATCTCGTCCAGCAAGGTCAAGACGGAGAATTGCATGAGGAAGCGCATAACCTTCATAAATTGGGACTGTGTGGCTAACACCATCACCGGAATCTAGCACAATACCTGCAGCAAAAAGCTTCATCAGCTAAAACTGAGCCATACCCATCCAGCATCATATGCACTTTAAGGAAGTTGTAGGCATTTCAAAATCTCTAGTGTTCTTACAACTAGATGAATCTATGCTAATAATGCCTATTGTTTAAGCACGAATTACACAGCTTATCTAAATGAAGTCTGAACTAAACAAAGATTTAGCGCGTGAATAGTACAGGTAACATATGGATAGGTCCCCCAATTAAAAAATAAAAAGAGTCTAAAAGAACACTGAGGTGGCGAGGCTTCTGTTTCCCATGGAATGATTCCCAAGAATTTAATTGCTCGCATGCACAAGTACATAGTGTACACGGATGTCTATTTTCAAACACAACAAACCATGCAAAATGCAAATCAAGGACAGATTGTTAATAAGACTCCTAAATGCACCCATATCGGTAAACAGCTTCTTTACTAACCTGTGGTACGTCCACTGGCATAGAGAGACAGAACAGCTTGAATGGCAACATACATGGCTGGGACATTGAAGGTTTCAAACATAATCTGTGTCATCTTCTCTCTGTTGGCCTTCGGGTTGAGAGGAGCTTCTGTGAGGAGAACAGGGTGTTCTTCCGGGGCAACTCGAAGCTCATTGTAGAAGGTATGATGCCAGATCTTCTCCATGTCATCCCAGTTGCTCACTATACCATGCTCAATGGGGTATTTCAATGTAAGAATACCTCTTTTGGACTGAGCCTCATCACCAACATATGCATCTTTCTGCCCCATTCCAACCATAACACCTGTGTGGCGAGGTCGGCCAACAATACTTGGGAACACGGCTCTTGGGGCATCATCCCCGGCAAATCCTGCCTGTTACAAGCAGCCAAATGGCATATAAATATAATAAGCAAGACTATAACTCCAGAATGGCATATAAACAATATGTCAAACCAATTATCCTCACCTTAACCATTCCAGTTCCATTGTCACAGACAAGAGGCTGAATGTCCTCGGAATCAGCCATTTTTTATATTGGGCCTGCATCAGTAGCCAAGCATTTCAGACACCCATAACATATCTTTGTAGAGGAGGCAGAATACAAAGTTAGATACTCGCATAGAAAACTATATGCAAACAGTAATAAAAGGGTCAAAAAGGGAAATAAGAATTCAGACATAAATCATATAAAAGTGCACATGAGAATTCAAACATGAGAATTCAGTGAAGGTTTCTTCAAGTTTCGACCTGCAAGCTACAAATTTACTCTGACTTACAGCAATTCTATGCAACAACTAGATTTTCTCATCCCAGCCTAGAAATAGCAGCAACTTTCCAGGTCCAAACTTATGATCAATTCCATTACAATAGTGTACAAGACCTCTGTCTGACCTGCAAACTCACTAAATGACCCAGAAAAGCAACAATGATGCAGATGGCAACAAACTACTTAGCATTATGATCCACTACCAGACCAGAATCTAACATAAATTTTATCTACTATCTAAAGTTCACAGAAATAAGTAGCAATTTAACTCCTAATCTAACAGAACCGATATTCTCTCAGTTTACACCAGTCAAGATTCGACATTCTGATAAATTGGCCTTTTATAAACTAATCCAGTTGCGATTAGATTGCCAGGAAACAATGCCTGATATGATTCTCATGATGAATCATATAACAATTACTACGAGTCCAATTCAACAGTGTCACTATTTTGTTAATCTTCTAGAAGACCCAATCAAAGTGATCTTCCCTCTCAACAACCCTCTCAGGTTCAAAAGTCTGACATTCGGCTAAAATGATGGAAGTAACCTAAACAGCAGATCACAATTTAAAAGCAAGCAATTCAATATGAAACTGATCTCAAACAAATCAAATCTTTCATCAAATTAATTGTTGCATTCAATTGCGCAGGCCGTCTGCATGTAGTTTCAATTTTTGGTTTATGAATGCTACACAAGTATATACTCTTCTAAAAGGTAGAATAAAGAGTAGGATCAGTCAAGCAATTGATACTTATCATCAAAACTTTCTCTTTTTCATCTCCTGAAGCAACAAACTCATGAAGCTGATTGTAATCAACTGCTCTTTAGCTCACTAAATCCCGTATTTGTTGATTTGTTGTCTTGCCATTGTAAGTTTAGTACTTACAGCTTCTATTATTCCAAGATCCAATACAGGGACAGAGCCTCAGAGATTGAAGGCCAGTTGGTCGGTCTTCTGATACATCTTTATTTCTGTGAAACTTAACCAAGCAGGGGAACATAATACCCTAACAAGTTCAATCCATCTCCTTTTACCCCTCAAGTGAAAATACAGTCAACCAGATGGATTTTCCCTTTTGAATTCCTTGTTTTTTCTTTTTACTTTTTGCTTTGCTTTTTTGAATCTCCTCATCATTCAGGAAAACCAGTTGCTTTTCAATGATTCCAAGTATTTTTTAAATTGCAGCTTCCAAGCAAATGACAAATCTAAGTTTCGTCACCAGAAACATTTTAGTACAAGAGGGTATATAGGACAATATGATCTCAGGAAAATTAAAATATTTGCATTAGGTACATCAAGAAAGATCCATCCAGAAAACTCCACCACTAACCGCAACTTCAGTCGGTAGGCCAAGCTTCTTAAACTATTAATCAAACTACCAGGTAACCCCAAACAAAAAACCAACTAGGCAAGAAATGCTTCAGCACCAAACAAGATTCTCAGCGTGTATCAACTAAGTCTGTTTCGAATAAAAACAATGCTAAATACCAATTCTCCACATTATAAAGTAGGGGCACAGCAACAACTATTGTGCTAACAAATGATTCCATAACATGCAATGTTAAGCCATTGTTCCGATATAATGAGTAAACTAGAGAAGTGATTAGACTGCAACCAAATAAAAGATCAGTAATAACACTGCAATCAACTCCATTAGATCATCAGAACAAACAGCAATCTCAATTAAGAAGACGCTGATCTTGACTTAAATTTCCAGCAATGCATGTCTCAAATTCTAATCATAAACTCTTACCAAGAAATACAGGTGGGCGGACACACACATGACGTAACAAACGATGATTGCAAGAAGAGATTTGTTACTGTGAATCCCTCAATCAGATCTACAGAAACGATCAAGCGGAAATTCGATTGACACTCAAAACACCAAACGATCGGGAACATGCAAGCATCCATCTAACCAGAAAATAAAGTAAGGTAACCCACACAGAGCATCCGCATTCCCAATCGCAAAGTGTCAACCAGTAAAAGCAAGCGGATAACAGATCCGACATTCGATTTCAAATTGTCCCAGTTCAGACCGGTTAAACACAGAAAAAGAATGCATAAATTCCAAAATTCATTAAATTTCAACCGATCTTCATCAAGATGGACACTTTACAGAAGATAGGAGCAAAATAAGATAAAACGCCCTAGATCTCAGTCAAAAGCAACTACTCCACGAGGTCGGACAGTTACAAGTCAAAGAACTAGATCTCCGCAGCCAAATGGAGATTAATTCACAGTAAAGATGGTTACAGCCAGGAATCCAAGGTTGAAAACAATCATCAGCAGAAAGGAAGAGAAAAGAGGACGGAAAATGGCAGGAAATCAAGGAAAAAAAGCTAAGAGAAGAAGAAAATAGCTTACCTTTAAGGTGGAGGAGGAAATGTGGAGGAGATTACAGAAACTCTTTCCCCTTCGCTTTGAGCGGGAGGAAGACGAGAACGGACAAAGGGGCGGAGAGAATGACGACGGAGGAATAGATTCCGCTTACATAAAACCCAAACCCAGACCAAATGAAATGCGAAATGAGGACGAAATGAAACTCAAATTAAATGCGGTCGGGAAAGTGAGGCTAGTGGTGGCCTGGGAGAGCAATAATTTTCTTTTCTCCCTTCCACGGGAAGCGAAAAGAGACCGAATGAGAGAGAGTGAGTCTGTTTGGACGTGGGGCCCGGACCTGTAGCGGTAAGGGCCTGTTGTTTGGCCGGCAACTTTGACGGTGGATGGACGGCCGTTACCTTTCCCCTCTCGGCTTTACTTTATAAAATTACAGGGATGACCCTATATTTCTCGATCAAACGAATATGCCCCTAAGAATTAGAGAAATTACTAGATTATTTAAAGTGGGATTCTCCTTTGGCTTTTTGGTCCGAAAGACGGATCCACGTCAGCAGAGAATGTGGCATGCAGCGGGACATGTGGCAGCACATGGCCAGAAATGATGGACCATGCTGGGGCTTGATTGTATGCCACTATTTGAATGTCGGTCTAAGCCAATAAGAGTATCTGAACCGTTGATCTTCCAGGCCCTTAGATCACACCCTAAAAATATCATTCATCGGACAAATCTGAAGATTTTTTAGACGGTTGAAATTTGTAGGGAAGAAATGATGCGACATCAAAACAAGGTGTTGGATAGTCATGTGCAGTCCTGCTTCTCAGCCTGTTTTATACCGTTTAATCAGAGGAATTTTGGTGTCGTTCAACGTGGACCACTAATCTTATTTGGTTTTCTTCATCGGGCGGTGTCATCAATCGAACGGCTAAGATGATACGACAACGTAAGAATGGATATGGAGGACAAAGGCACCTACCTAATAATGTATGCCACGATCCAACCCCCTCTAAAGGACAAAGTGAGGCCTACACGAATATATATATATATATATATATATATATATATATATATATATATATATATATATATATATATATATATATATATCTATATATAGAAAAGCTGGTAACAATTTCTCTTCCAGAATCACAACGTTGAACTTTCACAACTGTAGGCCCCACGTCAAGTAATGAGATTCACCTACGAGGGTAATGCTAAATACATTCTCCAGGCGAGGCGAGGACATCGTTCATGTGATTGCTCTAGCTATTAGAATGTCCAATAGATAAAAAACATACAACTCCTATGATTTCACTGTTAGGGTTCAGAAAGATACGGCCATGTTAAATCTTTTTAATGGCCATCGAACAAGCTACGTTCAAAGTTATCATGTGTGACGATCCGGGTTTTTCAATGTCATTTTTGGTAAAAACGTAGCGAGATCGATCTCTAGTTTTAAAACAATTTATGTAGAAGAATGCAAGAAAATTTTCTTCGTTTTCAAAGAACATTGTATAAAGAGCCCGAGTGTCAAAAGAAACACTCAATGCATAGTGCCATGACAATTTATAAATCAAATCAAAATAAGTAATTACTTCCAGGATTGTTAGTCACAGCCACAGCTACAACAAATAGTTACAATCAAGATTAGAGTAGTTACCAAAGAAAATTACTAATTAAATCATATCTTTGCCTACTTGACTTTGGTTCTAACGCGTCCTGCTATTTCTTCTATTTGTCTTTTATTTGATCTGAAAAATAATGGATTAGGTTGAGTATTTATCATACTTAGTAGGTAATCTGACACTACTCTTTTTGAAAACATAGCAATGCATCATACGGAGTTCAAAGTGGTTGCATGAAAGACATCGTGAATGCTATATTTGTGATAGGTGTGCATTTGTATGAATAAAATGTAAGTTATGTCATCTATTGAAATTCTTTATCAAACTTCAGTATGTAATACTAACAGTATATCTAGTTTTCAGAACGTCGAAATCAATAGATTCACTACGTCAAATCAATACATCGTATAAAATGATCAAAAAATACTTAAAATAGTCTTCATGTGAGGCATATGTTAGCATCACAGAGGAACATGCACTGGGTCTCAAGTCAACTGGTCACGAGTACTCGTTTACAACCAATTTAAATGCTATATGCATATTCATACTACTGAAATCATAGGGTCACCATGCTTGCGACCAAAACCACTCTGGATCGCATGTCTTCGGTATCTAGGGACCAGTCCACCATAGCCTCCATGGCAACTATGGATATGTCCCCGAAAGGGTGCCGTGAACACCTCCAGTGGTCATCCCTGTTGACCACAGTAGTCAGGGAAGGGACAATGCCGTTTTTGGCAGCGATACCATCCACCTAGGAGGCCAAACCCGTACCCCTCAGCATAGTGCCCACTGGGTTTAATAGCCCAAAATCATACATAGTCCAAAACTCAAATCAACATAAACTATGCAATTTATGGCTTTGTTTTCAAAATATGCAAGCATTGCGTAAAATGTCATGAATCCGTAACGTGTACAAAAACATTATTTCTCAACAGCATTCTTCAGTTAATACAAGATTTTTCACAATACATAAATCATGCAAGCAGGTCCCGCATACTTGTATAAGAATAGCATAGTTTAAAACACATGCTTAATACAGTATTAAAACAAGTAACTTAATGAACGTTTAGGATGTATTTTGAAAACAGAGTAGGATCAGATTACCTACCTCGTGCGTTGTTACGTTGCTCGTGCCTGTCTTCACCTCGAGTCCGAGAATATCTTAGTAAGGTCCTGAGTGATGTCCAAACATAAGATCTAGGCGTTATTCTATGCTATTTTATTGTATAGCCTCCAAATTTGGATTTTAAAAGGTCACGCCTTAACGGACGACCCAAATGTAGCACCTAGGGTATTGCGCGCCATAGTTCTAGAATGCGCGCTCTACGTTTTCTAGTATATGCGTGCGCCCTGGTCGCACCGCAACCAGGTTGGGTCATGTGCGCACGTTCGAATGGTGTGCTAGGGTGTGCACTTAGGACAGCGTTGCGCGAACGCATCTTAAGCGTAGCTGTGGCGTGCTTTGGCTCCTAGGACATCCCATGAGTCCTAGTCGAGCCAAGAAGACTATTCGCATGCGACGCGTGCATAATGACAACCCCCAGGGAGCTTGGCATGGCTGTGTGTCAAGCCAGGCGCCCTATGGACCGCGTTGTGGCCCCTTGGTAGGCTCTCTCTCTCCAAGCCAGGCGCCCTATGGACCGCGTTATGGCTCTCTCTCTCTCTCTCTCTCTCTCTCTCTCTCTCTCTCTCTCTCTCTCTCTCTCTCTCTCTCTCTCTCTCTCTCTCTCTCTCTCTCTCTCTCTACGGGTTTCCACCCGTCTGGTTCTCTTTCCAAAAGACCGATGATTTTCGGTCGAAAATATTCCCAGATCCGACGAGGATCTCGGCTGGGAATGAGGCGGAAAGGAGGGTCAGTCGGGTAGCCTAGTTGTCTGACCCTAGGGTTTTGTAAGGAACCCATCTTCCCTAATGGGTTCTCCGGCCGAAAGACGCCAGATCCGATCGGATTGTGAGGGACAATGGAGGAGAAAGAGAGGAGGAATAGAGTGGGGACAAGGAGGTACTTGGACATCCACCGTGAAGTTGTCGTACGCCTGGAATCGTGTTCTCCAAACTCTCTTTTCCAGATATTTGAACCCGAAAATACTTGGAGGAGAAGGGGGCTTGGGGGGTATTTATAGGAGAGGGAAGGCGGTGCTGCCAATGGCGGTGGTGGAAATCTCTAGAAACCGGGGCTTTCTGGAGAAATCATGAGAAGGCTAGAGGAGGAAGAGATAGGGGGTGCTGTTATCAAAACGGCCCCTGCTGTTTTTGACCTTTTCGTTTTAAGTACATTTTACCAAAATGCCCTCAATCTTCTAACGCCTATAACTTCATCATACGAGCTCCGTTTTCGTCGTTCTTTGAGGCGTTGGATTACATTTTGCATGTAGTATCTAGTGGTACTAATTTTATTCACAAATTCCTAAGTTCCCTATGTGAATTTTGATCAAACATTCAACCACCTAATAAGACCCTTAAGCATGTGATAAACATATATTTATTCCAAAATAGTCAAGTTACAAGATCATTAGTACATCCCACTATGTTTGTTCTTTATACAAAATGTCGGGTCATTACATCATTACCCCCTTAAAAGAATTTCGCCCTCGAAATTCTCCAACTCCTTTCAAGAAAATAGTTTGGGGTACTTTTTTATCATTTCCGATTCCACCTCTCAAGTTTCTTCTTCAATGGTCATATTTTGCCACAAAACTCTGACTAATGAGATATCCTTATGCCTCAGTGTCTAGATCTTTCTATCCAAAATCTGTACTGGTTTTGTTTCCAAGGTTAAATCCAGTTGTAGCTCGGTTGGTACCTGTTCAAGAACATGTTTAGGGTCAGGCACATATTTTCTCAACATGGATATGTGAAATACGTTGTGGACTTCTAATAACCGTGGTGGTAGCGCTATCCTGTAGGCAGTTTTTCGTACTTTTTCCAGGATTTCAAATGGTCCAATGAATCGAGGACTAAGTTTTTCCTTTATCCCAAACCTCATGATGCCCTTAGTCGGAGATATCTTCACAAAGACATGATCTTCAACTTCAAATTCCAACTGTCTACGTCGTCTATCCGCGTAACTCTTTTGTCTGCTGTGAGCTGCAAGAAGCCGCTTTCTAATAAGCTTTACCTTGTTTGCGCATTGTTCCACTAACTCTGACTGTATGATTCTGTTTTCACCAACTTCATTCCAGCATACATGTGATCGGCATGACCTTACATAGAGCGCTTCGTAAGGAGCCATTCCAATGCTTGAATGGAAGCTGTTATTATATGCAAATTCAACTAAGGGTAAACTTTCATCCCATCTTTCCTTCCAGTCAATTGCACACGCTCTTAACATATCCTCCAATACCTGAATTGTTCGCTCAGATTGGCCATCAGTTTGAGGGTGAAAAGCCGTACTGAAACTTAATGAGGATCCTAAGGACTTTTGTACTGACTTCCATAATTGCGAGGTAAAACGACTATCTTTATCGGAAATAATACTGAGTGGTATCCCATGCAAACTAACTATTTCCTTAATATATAATTGAGATAGGCTGTCAGTGGATTGATTTTGTCGTATGGGGAGAAAATGTGCTGTCTTGGTTAGCCGATCAACGATCACCCATATCATATATGTCCCTTTGGTGTCTTAGGTAGCCCTAGGATGAAATCCATAGTAATATGATCTCACTTCTATTTTGGTAGCCCAAGTGGTTGTAGTAATCCTGCCGGTCTCTGATGTTCAGCTTTAACTTGTTGACACATCAAACACCTTGCGACAAATTCTCCTATATCTCTTTTCATACCATTCCACCAGAAATGTCGCTTCAAATCTTGATACATCTTTGTTCCACCAGGATGAATAGTGTGCTTTGATTGGTGTGCTTCCCTTAAGATCTCTTGTCTTATCTCATCGTTGGCTGGTACAACTAACCTCCCTTGCAGGCAGACACTCTCATCCACTGTTTTGACAAATCTTGGTTTTCCAACTAATGCTTGTGTGTCAGTGTCATCTTTTTGTATCTGTTTAGCTTTCTCATTAATAGTGGACTTCATAGTTAGGTGGGCTATAACGGATTTCCCGTGACTTATTTCGGGTCTGCATCCTATCACCTCTTGCAGCAACTTCCATCTCCTAGAATGTAAACTTGCACATACCCCTAGTGTCTTTCTACTTAAGGCATCTGCTACAACATTTGCTTTCCCTGGATGGTAGTGAATGGTCAAGTCGTAGTCTTTCAAATACTCCATCCATCTCCGCTGTCTCATGTTTAAGTCTTGTTGTGAAAAGATGTACTTGAGACTTTTATGATCTGTAAAAACCTCAAACGTTTCCCCATAGAGATAGTGTCTCCAAAATTTTAAGGTAAAGACGATAGCAGCAAGCTCTAGGTCATGGGTAGGATAATTGACCTCATGCTTTTTCAACTGTCTAGAAGCGTAGGCTATTACTTTCCTATTTTGCATAAGTACGCAACCCAAGCCATGTTGGGAGGCATCACTATAGATCTCAAATCCTCCACTGCCAGATGGTAAAGTAAGTACTGGTGCAGTGGTTAGCCGCCTCTTTAGTTCTTGAAAACTCTCCTCGCATGCCTGATCCCATTCGAACTTCTTGTCTTTTCTCATCAATTTAGTTAGGGGCAAGGCAATGCATGAAAATCCTTCAATGAATCTCCGATAGTATCCTGCAAGGCCTAGAAAACTCTTTACTTCTGTCACAGTTTTAAGCTGATTCCATTTTTCCACCGCCTCAACCTTTGCTAGGTCAACAGCAATGCCATCCTTGGATATAACATGACCCAGAAAATTTTCTTTTTCTAGCCAAAAGTCACACTTGCTAAACTTTGCGTATAACTTGTGTGCCTTAAGTGTATCTAGTACTATTCGTAAATGTTCTTTATGATTTTCAGAGGTTTCTGAGTAGACTAAGATATCATCCACAAATACTATGACAAACTTATCTAAATAGGCTTTGAACACTCGGTTCATAAGATCCATGAATGCAGCTGGTGCATTTGTCAGTCCAAAAGACATCACTCTAAACTCATAATGTCCATATCTAGTTTTGAAGGCTGTCTTTGGAACATCTTCTTCCCTAACCCTAAGCTGGTGATATCCAGATTGTAAGTCTATTTTAGAAAAGACACAGGCTGACTGAAGCTGATCAAATAGGTCATCGATACGGGGTAAAGGATACTTGTTT
The DNA here is from genome assembly GCA_035236585.1 of Warburgia ugandensis. Classification (NCBI taxonomy): domain Eukaryota; kingdom Viridiplantae; phylum Streptophyta; class Magnoliopsida; order Canellales; family Canellaceae; genus Warburgia; species Warburgia ugandensis. The sequence goes on from CP141139.1 coordinate 36,707,275, forward strand.
TTCACTATAACCCTATTTAGCATTCGGTAGTCGACGTAGAGTCTCAATGACCCATCCTTTTTCTTAACAAAAAGGACTGGGGCTCCCCAAGGAGATACACTAGGCCTGACGAATCCTTTGTCTAGCAATTCCTGTAACTGGGTCTTTAGCTCTACTGGGGCCATCCGATATGGTGCCTTTGATATGGGGGTTGTGCCAGGGAGCAGGTTAATAGTAAAATCTATCTCTCTTTTTGGTGGTAACGTTGGTAAGTCTTCAGGAAAAACCTCTAGGAATTCGCTAACGACATCTACCTCTTCTAATTTAGGCTTTAAGACCTCTGTGACTTCTATTTTAGCAAAAAAGAACGAACATCCCTGAGCAATGTGCCTTGCTGCTTTTATAGCAAAAATAACACATGCTCTTGCATACTCTCTCCTTCATTGTAAAGAGACCATCCTCCCTTCAGGAAGGTGAAAAATAATCTTCTTCTGCTGACAATCAACTGTTGCATTATACCCAGCTAACCAGTCCATACCAAGTATGACATCAAAATCTGTCATATCTAGGTGGATGAGGTCTACACTCATTATAGTGCCCTTGATTACAAGAGGAACATCCTGGAAGTAGGTGTGAGTGAAAATTGCCTTTCCTACAAGTGTCATGACTTCTAAGGAGAAGTCTAAGTCCCAGACTATCATATCCATGGAAGAGGCAAATTCACCAGATATGAAGGAATGAGTGGAACCAGTGTTGAACAATACTTTAGTAGATCTATCACAGATATGAAGCATACCTTCTACTACGGCGTTGGATGCTTGCACTTGTCCTGAGGTAATGGCGAATACTCGTCCTTGACTTCGAGGGATGTGATTCTCCTTAGGATCTTCTTCCGTCTTCTTCTTAGGGCAGGTCCTGGCTATGTGTCATGTCTCTCTGCAGTTGTAACACGGGAAGTGGGGTAAGGTACATGGCCTATCGAGGTGATATCTGTTGCATCTTGGACAATTTTTGATGTCTGACCTTCTTCCTTTAGGATCGAACGGTCTTTTGCGTGGGTGTCGAGGTCCAAAAGATTGGATAGGTCTTTTGCCTTTATCATTTTTCCCTTTATTATTGTTCTTTGCATCTCTAGTAGCTTGTGTTTTTTGATAATCTTTTTCAAAGAGAGACGCCATTTCTACTGCCTTTGCTACAGTGGTTGGTTGGAATCCTATCACTCGGTTTTTGAGGCCTGAATGTAGTCCATCAACGAACTTCTCTGCAGCATCTTCCTCCGTGGAGCAAGCATTAGGCGCAAATCTACGAAGACTTATGAACTTGTTTTCATATTGTTGTACGAAGAGGTTACTTTGCTCCAGGTTCATGAATTCTTTTTCCTTTTGTTTTCGTATATGGCAGGGATAGTATTTTTCATTGAATACTAGTTTAAATTCTTCCCAAGGTATAACATTAGTCTCTTCAAAATAGGTTCTCTCGGCCGTTTCCCACCAAAAGCCCGCCTAGCCTTTTAGTACGAAACTGGCCATGGCAACTTTCCTATCCTCTGGGATTTTCATAGCCTTGAATAATTTTTCAACATCAAAGATCCATTTTTCTGCTGTTGCAGACTCATCTTCTCCTGAGAATGATGGGGCCATCTTCTGAAATCGTTCTAGCTGGGCCTCTGTCTTATCGGCAATTCTTTCTGGAGAAGAGGCTCTTGCCGCGGGTGCTTGTTGTTGGTTCTGCATGAACTGCCCTATGTGTTGTATGAATAGCTAAAAGGCTTTAGCCATTCCATTACCAGCTCCAGCGGAGGCGGCTGGAGGATTATCAGGTCTTGGGGCTTCACCTCCTCTTCTCCTTGGTGGCATCTGGTTTAAAGTCAATCTCTACCTTTAAGGGATTCTTACCCTATTGGTTTGCCTATTAGTATATCTTGATTATAAGTCTTTTTTCATAACTGGGCTGTGAATAACATGAACTTGGGCTCTGATACCAACTGTGACGACCCGGGTTTTTCAATGTCATTTTTGGTAAAAACGCAGCGAGATCGATCTCTAGTTTTAAAACAATTTATGCAGAAGAATGCAAGAAAATTTTCTTCGTTTTCAAAGAACATTGTATAAAGAGCCTGAGTGTCAAAAGGAACCCTCAATGCATAGTGCCATGGCAATTTGCAAATCAAATCAAAACAAGTAATCACTCCCAGGATTGTTAGTCACAGCCACAACTACAACAAATACTTACAATCAAGATTAGAGTAGTTACCAAAGGAAATTACTAATTAAATCGTACCTTTGCCTACTTGACTTTGGTTCTAATGCCTCCTCCTATTTCTTCTATTTGTCTTTTATTTGATCTGAAAAATAATAGATTGAGTTGAGTATTTATCATACTCAGTAAGTAACCTGACACTACCCTTTTTGAAAACATAGCAATGCATCATACGGAGTTCAAAGTGGTTGCATGAAAGACATCGTGAATGCTATATTTGTGATAGGTGTGCATTTGTATGAATAAAATGTAAGTTATGTCATCTATTGAAATTCTTTATCAAACTTCAGTATGCAATACTAACAGTATGTCTAGTTTTCAGAACGTCGAAATCAATAGATTCACTACGTCAAATCAATACATTGTATAAAATGATCAAGAAATACTTAAAATAGTCTTCATGTGAGGCATATGTTAGCATAACAGAGGAACATGCACTGGGTCTCAAGTCAACTGGTGACGAGTACTCGTTTACGACCAATTTAAATGCTATATGCATATCCATACTATTGAAATCATAGGGTCACCATGCTTGCGACCAGAACCACTCTGGATCGCATGTCTCCGGTATCTCGAGACCAGTCCACCATAGCCTCCACGGCGACTATGGATATGTCCCCGAAAGGGTGCCATGAACACCTCCAGTGGTCGTCCCTGTTGACCACAGCAGTCAGGGAAGGGACAATGCCGTTTTTGGCAGCGATACCATCCACCTTTTTGGTGGTAGAGGCCGGGAGGCCAAACCCGTACCCCTCAGCATAGTGCCCACTGGGTTTAATAGCCCAAGACTCAAATCAACATAAACCATGCAATTTATGGCTTTGTTTTCAAAATATGTTAGCATTGCGTAAAATGCCATGAATCCGTAACATATACAAAAACATTATTTCTCAACAGCATTCTTTAGTTAATGCAAGATTTTTCACAATACATAAATCATGCAAGCAGGTCCCGCATACTTGTATAAGAATAGCATAGTTTAAAACACATGCTTAATACAGTATTAAAACAAGTAACTTAATGAACGTTTAGAATGCATTTTGAAAATAGAGTAGGATCAGATTACCTACCTCGTGCGTTGTTATGTTGCTCGTGCCTGTCTTCACCTCGAGTCCGAGAATATCTTGGTAAGGTCCTGAGTGATATCCAAACATAAGATCTAGGCGTTATTCTATGCTATTTTATTGTATAGCCTCCAAATTTGGATTTTAAAAGGTCGCGCCTTAACAGATGACCCAAATGTAGCACCTAGGGTATTGCGCGCCATAGTTTTAGAATGCGCGCTCTACATTTTCTAGTATATGCGTGCGCCCTGGTCGCACCGCAACCAGGTTGGGTCATGTGCGCACGTCCGAATGGTGTGCCAGTGTAATGACCCTGAATTTTTGTAACTTATTAAGGCAAATTCATAAAGTTTGATTTTTTAGAAATTATGGGCTGGAATATTAGGTTATTGAAAATTCTCTTTTTATTGAGATTATATCATGAATTAAAATATATAAATTAAGAATGTACTTGGAAAAATATATTATAAAATGTTTCAAAAACCCGGGTCGTCACAGCCAGGGTGTGCACTCAGGACAGCGTTGCGCGAACGCATCTTAAGCGTCGCTGCGGCGTGCTTTGGCTCCTAGGACATCCCATGAGTCCTAGTCGAGCCAAGAAGACTATTCGCACGCGACGCGTGCGTAATGACAACCCCCAGGGAGCTTGGCATGGTTGTGTGTCAAGCCAGGCGCCCCATGGACTGCGCTGTGCCTCTCTCTCTCTCTCTCTCTCTCTCTCTCTCTCTCTCTCTCTCTCTCTCTCTACGGGTTTCCACCCGTCTGGTTCTCTTTACAAAAGACCGGTGATTTCTGGTTGGAAATATTCCCAGATCCGGCGAGGATTTGGGCTGGGAATGAGGCGGAAAGGAGGGTCAGTTGGGCAGCCTGGAACGGTAGCCTGGTTGTCTGACCCTAGGGTTTTGTAAGGAACCCATCTTTCCTAATGGGTTCTCCGGCCAGGAGACGCCAGATCCGGCTGGATTGTGAGGGACAATGGAGGGGAAAGAGAGGAGGAATAGAGTGGGGACGAGGAGGTACTTGGACATCCACCGTGAAGTTGTCGTACGCTTGGAATCGTGTTCTCCAAACTCTCTTTTCCAGATATTTGAACCCGAAAATACTTGGAGGAGAAGGGGGCTTGGGGGGTATTTATAGGAGAAGCAAGGCGGTGTTGCCAATGGCGGTGCCGCCATTGGCGGTGGCGGAAATCTCTGGAAACCGGGGGTTTCTGGAGAAATCGTGAGAAGACTAGAGGAGGAAGAAGACAGGGGGTGCCGTTATCAAAACGGCCCCTGCTGTTTTTGACTTTTTCGTTTTTAGGTGCATTTTACCAAAATGCCCTCAATCTTCTAATGCCTATAACTTCGTCATACGAGCTCTGTTTTCATCGTTCTTTGATGCGTTGGATTCCATTTTGCGTGTAGTATCTAGTGGTACTAATTTTATTCACAAATTCCTAAGTTCCCTATGTGAATTTTGATCAAACATTCAACCACCTAATAAGACCCTTAAACATGTGATAAACATATATTTATTCCAAAATAGTCAAGTTACAAGATCATTAGTACATCCCACTATGTTTGTTTTTTATACAAAATGTTGGGTCATTACATCATGCTCTATGGATTAAAATGTTGGGCAGTTAAGGAATATCATGCTCATAAGATGAGCATCGCAGAAATGAGAATGTTGAGATGGATGAGTAGTAAGATAAGAAAAGATAGAATCAGAAATGAAAATATTAGAGAAAATTTAAGGGTGACACCAATAGGTAATAAGATGGGGAATATTAGATTTAGATGGTTTGGACATGTTCAAAGGAGACCAATAACGGCACCGGTTAGAAGGAGTTAGGTAATACAAGTAAAAGGTTCTAAAATGGCAAGGGGAAGGCCCAAAAGAACGTGGATAGAAGTGGTGAGGAAAGATTTAAACACTTTGGGACTAAATGGAGCCATGATACTTAATAAAGAGGAATACAAGAATAAGATTCATGTGGCTGATCCCTAATTGGGATAATGTCTTGATGATGATGATGATGAAATAATTAGAAAGCAAATCACTTGCACGCTCTCACTTAATCACTGGCCAAGAGAAAAATGACAGCTCGAACCGGCATTAGGGTATTGCAGGGAAGATGCTGAGTTGCCTGCAACTAGATGCCCTAGATACTTGTTGGCATATGCTTCTTTTATGTTGAACATTGGACAGTGAAGCTGGGGTTGCCAATTGAAATGCAAAAGATACAACATGGTCTTTAATAATCTGCTTACTCTTGCAAATCATGTGCTAGAATCACCATGGGCTGTGCGTCCATCAATCATCCATGATATTATGTTGGAAGAGTCGCCTTTTACAATCAATGGGAAGGTGGAAGCCTTGAACACCAAAACTTAAGGCCAGTAGGAGGGGCTTTGATCTCTGCTCTTTAGAGGCTGCATTTCCATTAGGGTTGGAGAAATCAAGGATAAGTTCTCCTTCCGAATTCCTTGAAGCAACATCAACTCTTGAGAGCCCTGGATTGCCTAAGCTAGTGCTATCGAAGTTTAGTTTCAGTTGATTGTCGGCTGGAGCAGTCCATTTGGGCTTTCGTTTTTCTTTCATTATGGAAAAGTCAGCAATAGACTCCCATTTTCAACTGATTTCGCGGGGTGAAAATCCCTTAAAAGTGAGGAGAAACTCAGGAAGCCCAAGTAGCAGCCGTCGTGAGAACTTCGTTCGAAAGATATGAGGAAGGAGATTTCCTGTTCAAGCAAATGCCATTTTTTACCAGTTATATGCACATGGAAGGGGAGCCTTGGTACAATGGTAGAGTTGCTGTCGTGTGATCTTGAGGTCATGAGTTCAAGGCATGGAAATAACCTCTTGCGAAATGTAAGGTATGACTAAGTACTGTTGACCCTTATGATCCACCTTTTCCTCAGAACCCACATATGCGAGAGCGAGCTGCTCTTTCCATATGCACCATATTGATGCCTTAAAAGTGAGACTGAAGTTGCCATTGCCACATAAGATCCTTGAAGTAAGCTGAGAGTAACCAATATAATTTGAACTTAGAAAATATCATATTGAACATATTGATAGGACGAACCAACCTCTGGATTTGAGAAGTAGATTAGTTCATTGAACATACCAAGATTTACTACTCGATCAAGTGGAAAGAGTTTTCCACAAAGCCTTGTTTACTTATCTACCTCCTTACAACATAAGAAGAAAATCTGGAGCGCCTTTTTCTTTGTCTTTCCCACCGAAGAAAAGTAGGCTAATAACTGGTCAATTATCTCATACTCCAGTAGAAATCCAACCACACCATACCTGCTCTCGCCAAACATACATTAATTGAGGACGGCCGGCCAATATTCAGTCGACACAAAAAGAATTTTTTTCTTAATTACTCATTATTAATAGTCATCTGACTTAATGCACCGTATCTCTTCAGTACTCCACAGCTAAGCATGCGTGGGCGAGGATCGTGAGCTTGCTGAAGTCCTCGCGTTACACACCTGGTTTAAATTTTCTTGAGAAAATGATGAAGTGGTAAAACTTTCCCTCCTGATCAGCGACTTTGAAAAAGGGGCGACTGCAAACACAATGAATTTGTGGTGCAATCAGCCGATCGACTTTCTCGATCCCATGATATGTTCTACCCAAGATCAATCCCCAACAGGAATTACTTTTGTTGCCGGAAAGCATTAAAATGATGCACGCCTAAGCCAATGTACTTCTGTTCATCCTCTAACTCCTTGCTGGTGGAGTAAAAACCACGACGATTAATTGCCAAAACAACAGAAAGACCATTTTACACCATCAGTCCTTCAACATGAGAAATATTGTAAAGGATAAAACAGGACTTTACGTTCCTAATATTTTTTCCTTATAAAACAAAATATATCTTGACTGATTTTGAAGCATGCAGCGGTTGAGTTGTCATCGTCTGACCTTGAAGTAATGGTTTTGATGTATGAAAATAGTCTCTTGTAAAAATATAAGATAAGACTACATACTAAGGAGCTTTTATTAGTTCGTCCATTTCTCAAACCTTGCGTACACGGAACTTTGTGCACCGGGCTGCTTTTTCTTTTCATTTTCTTTTGTCATGAATGATTTTAATGTTTCATTCAAGAGAAAAAATAGGTCAGCCACACACATAAAATATCCAAATAACCCTATCATGAAACTACTTTTTTGGGTAGTGAATATAGATGTTATGACAAATAAAAACTTGGAGGTATATATATATATATATATATATATATATATATATATATATATATAGGAGTGTTAATTTCAGCAATTTCATATAAGTGCAAGGAGCATGTGATATTTAATAAGCTAAAAAAAATAAAAATAAAAAATAAAATAGAGGAAATAGCAGTTAGAAGTTTTTTCTTAGCCAATTAAACGTCACCTACACTTTACACCTGCAACTCCTTGCTGAAATCATCCTCTCTCCACACGTACATATATATATATATATAGAAGTATTATATAAACAATTTAGATTAAAAATTAAAAAGCAAAAGGAAGAAAAGTTAGGCGCCTGGAAGCCACGTCACAAATTCCAATCTCACCGACCTACTTCACTTGGTTGAATTGTAAATAGGCCAAAGCCTCGAGGACTAGCGAATCACAGCATGAGCATGGCAACAGTACGGTCTGGGAATGGATGATCCAAACCATTCCCTGCCTCAGATAGATCATGTCCCCGAAGTCTCATCCATTAACTCATCCTAGCTTGGTTGGTTTGAGATGTACAATAAACAGCTAGTATCATGATCTAGTTTAGACCTCAGAACAACACATGGTATGACTCAATGGATGAGATTTTCGGGGACATGGCCTATCTGAGACAACGCCCGAATGGAAGGTTTGGATCGGTGAAAAATTAGAGGGGTTGGGGGATTTTGATTAAAACAACATCAAGGAATCTTAGGATAATTTTAACATAACTATTGATCGCCGACAGTGTAATCAAGAGATTTGGTTGCATTTGTCCTTCAACCAATCTATTAGAAATATAATAATATCAATCATAACATCTTAACCAAGCACTAATTTGGAGTTATCTTGATTGAAGAAGCAAAGAATTTTAAAGCAAATTAAACAATTGTGCACGCTACGAAAATCTATTAGTCCTTAGCCAAATGGGAAAGAAGCAAATCGAACCTGACCAAGCACAGTCAAAGAGAGATGCTTAGTTGTCTGCGATCAACTGCACTAGAAATTATTAGCTAGTTAGCTTAATTCGGCTCTAACTCAAACAGCCAAAGGAAAAAGTATGTGTTAATAAATAATTAAATAAAAGACAAATAGAGAGAGAGAAAGAGAAAAGCGTGGCTAAGCCTATCATCACCCTTAAGCATATTATTTTAATATTATGAAAAATCGATTTATGCATGAAGTTTGTCATCAAAGGTTTTACTTGTTGGCTGGTACCCGATGCAAAACCCTCCTCCCTTATCCAGCCTTGGGACTAGCAGAGGGTTTTATAAGAGAGAGATATTGAGACAGAGAGAAGGTTGAAGGAGGCTTTTAACCTCCTCTTCACTATGTAATCTTATCAGATAGTGGATTCATCCTCTCCTGTGAAAATTAGGCATAATAGCCGAACCACAAACTTTTTGTCTCTCTTCACGTATGATTATCTTAATAAATTATTGATCCTGATTTGTTAAATCTGCCAAGCATAACAAGTGGGTATCAGAGCTTGGTTCTGATTGTATCATCTATATAAGCTTGGACCTGAAAAGATCACCTTTAGAGGGGCTGACGGGTTCCACAAAAATTTTGCATGCCCATGTTGGGTGTGCTGGCCGGCAAGAGAAAGATAAGCCGACTTGACAGAGTAATTTCCTCTATTAGATGGGATCCGGATTATTCTATCTTAGAATCAACTACAATCTTTTGAAGATTATTCATAAAACTACTTAAATGCTCATGTTTCAATCCTCTTAAAGCTCTGCTAATGTGAATATTCCAGCATGCATGTGGTGTTATTATCAGTTGAATAAAACTCTTCAACTTTTCTATCTGCATTACCCGGAGCTCTGAAAAGTTGAGGAAAAACATCTTTTTGGCTGCTGTCTCCAAGCCACAAATCAGACCAGAACTCAAACTTGTCCCCTCTTCCCATATAAAGTATTGTGTTGATGTCGAAGAAGTTCAAGCGTTTAGAGATATCTTTCCAGAGCTAAATCATCTAACACTCTTCTTGTTCAACCAATCATTCATTAGCCGGAGAATATCTTTCTTTGATAAGTTTGTCTGTGAAGAAGCTTAGTATCACAGGCATGTCGGCATAGCCGTCCGGTAAGAAGAGCTTGATTAACATTTTTGAAGGGAAGCCTTGGCGCAACGTTAGAATTGTTGTCGCATGATATTGAGGTCATGGATTCAAGGCATGGAAATAGTATTTTGGAAAATGCAAGTGAGACTATGTACTATTGACCCTTATGGTCCGTCCCTTTCCCAGACCTCGCATATGCAGGAGCTTCGTGCACTGGAATTGCCCCTTTTAGCTTGATTAACAATTTTCTACTCTTCTAATTTCTACAGCTCCAAAATCTTTCTTCTGCAGATACAATCCCAAGCAACGAGATGATATGTCCTTCTTTCCTCTCCACCTTTCCATAAAAAAATTCCTCTGAATTTGTTCCATACATGAAGTAGATTGGGAGATTAGCCATTGAGGCTTTTAACAAAGTTAATCTACCACCTTTTGAGAGAATGGCTCGCTTACAACCAGAATGGGATTGTAACTGGCTCCCACAGCTTGGCATTTGGCCTAGCCAAAGTAATTAGATGCCCAAGATAACCACTTGCAAGTGAGGCCACTTTACAGCCCAAAGAAAAAGCAAGATTTCGTGCCAACTTCCCTTCAATATTTACACCATATATTTTGGATTTGACCAAATAAACTCGTTGGCCTGAGAACATCTCATATGTTTTAGTAGGGCCTTGAAATTTCTTCCTTAATTCTCATTGTAAGATTCAACATGCATTGTGTTGATCTCTCCTGTTAAAGCCGTGTAACCTGCAAGATAATGCAAAATACTATAGACTTTTTGTGGTCCGTCTCTTCCTCAAACGCCGCATTTGCGTGAACTTTGTGACTTCCCTTTTGTATAAGATGCTAAGAAAATGTCAGCATACCTGAAAAATTGAGGACAAAAACCGTATGGGCGAGGGCTGTGATTTCCTTCACCACTGAAAGTTTCATCACCATTTTCCTCTTGAAGAAGCTGGGCATCAAGCATAGCTTTCATATTCTCATTGATCGCATTGAAATGAACCGGGGTAAGGTTTCTTCTGATTTGTATGGCTTCTTATGGAACTTAACCACTCCATTACAAAATTGTTGGACTCTTCTATTCTTCTTCCATTCACGATCAGAGATTAGATGCCAAAATAGACACTGCCCTTGTGACATTTCCATAAATGGCCTCTGCTCTTCTAAAATGGTATTTCCATACCAATATATTGAAAGAGAACTAGTACCTTCTTCCTATGCGTATGCAATTTATCCTGAATGTCTTCATATATATATAGAAAAATATATATTTCATGTAGCTCTAAAGGCTTCTAATTCAGTGGAACAAGCAATCTCTCAACTAAACTGGGGGGACTAGGTTTAAGGCTGTACATGGGTATATGTATGACAAAGAAAAAAGAAAAGAAAAGAAAGAAATTTCATATAAAATAAAGGGTTTCATTTACATAAAAAAATCTCATATTTTTAAAATTTTAAAGCTTATACTTAAAATATTCAATTGATTTTAAAAATTCTCGAATTTAACTACCCCTAATAATCAAACCCAAAATTTAGATACTGTTAATAGAACACGATGTTAAGGAGAAAGAAAAATAATCTACAATAATTGGGGCAATTGCTTGGATGATTTGATCTGTTTGTCAAACCATAATTTTTATGTTTTTAATATGTATGTATGTATGTATGTATGTATGTATGTATGTATGTATGTATGTATGTATGTATGATCTGATATATAGAAGCCTCTGATGAGCATGAATTTTGACACAGTGCCAAAATGTGGTAGGGAAAAACAAGATGAAGAGTTCAGATTCATTCAAAATAGAAATATATCTGGATGCATCTACTCAAATGTCATTCTCCGGCAAAAGCGTCGTTGCATGAGATGCATCCAAATAGATCATAGTTTAGGATGATCTTAACATTCATATTGTTTGGCCTACGTTATGTTGGACGTGTTTCAAAATTCATGCACAACAAAGGAATGCTAGATCTTCGATAAAAAAAAAGATTTAAAACGAATATATCTTGGCTAAAGTCATCCAACGATCATAAATTTCAGTAGATAAATCAATTTTGAGCATATCCAATAAGACAAACGGATCAAATAATCCAAACAATGGCCCAACTGTTTTTTATCCTTTTCTTCTCTCCTTAACATCATTATTTTCCATTAACGGCATAAAAAATTTGGGTTCAATTTTTAAGGGTAGATAAATTCGAGGATTTTTAAAATCAATTAAAATTTTTGAATATAATAACTAATAGTAAAGATTATAAGGTTTTTTAAAGTAAAAAATCCTAAAATAAATTCTCATTGTGATGCATGCTAATAAATTTATTTATATTCATATTGTCGTGCAACACATATTTTGCGAGTAAGATTAAAAAGCACTATAACTAAGAACGAACATATAGAAATCTAGTCATAAATTTGATATTGGCACCACACTGTCTAACTTACAGTATTATAAGTTTCTTAGTTAGGAACTCTTCACTCAGGTGCAATCTCACGGCAAGTTGCGCTGAAAGACCCAATTTTAACATAGTGTGGGCCAGATGCACAAGAAATAGTATATAAAAGTTATATTAAATTATTCATTATTTATTTTATTTTTATTTTTTTAATCTTCGTACTACAAGTATAGAATTACAAAGTAAATTATTCACACAAGTTCCTACACATAATTTCTGACCAAAAAAAAAGCTGTAATACAAACTGCGGCCCAGGAAAATGAAGGAAGAAAGTCCGGTAAGCGGCCATTAAAGGGATCAAGTGCAACGATCAATTTCAGGTCCCACATGGGACCCTTTTGGTAAAGGAGACCGTTGATCTGGCCTCCTACCATACGGCGAAAACCAAATTAGTGAAAGGACTCCCGTCAGATTGAGGCCTAGCACAGTCAAATTGCTCAAGATGCAATGATCATGAGAACAAGTGGGGCCAACCACATAAAGCTAGACTTGTTTCTGGGGTTCGTCATCTTCCCAACGAGATTGATTGGTACACCATCCATCCTATGCCGGGTTCATGGGAATTGCCAATTTGACAATCAAAGGTTGGAATATCTCATTTGATCTCATCAAGCCCCAACGAGCTTTACGCTCAAAGCAAAAGCAAGATCGTGGAGCTGGATGCGTAAAAACTAGAGCTTCAAAAGAAGCCATAGCAGGGTTGGTAGCGTGGCTAGAGGCCCACTTGCTTCTAATGTTCTGGTCGGCCAATGAGACGATAAGGGATAAGCTACATTGTCGAGAGGGAAACAGCTTAAATCACCAGCTAAGGCCTCTAAATGATCGCTCAATGATAAAGGAGGCAGGAGTGCAGAGACAGTCAAGAGGTTTGCCTAGAAGCAGCCACCCTTGAAAGATTGCGTAATAGGTCACTGATTTGAGTGCTCTTGTGCCGAAGATGAACGGGGCTACGTGATCTACTAAAGCTGTGGAATGTCAAAATGCATTGGTAGGAGAGCGTTCCGCTTGGATGAAACCCCTGCAAGTGGACGTGGATGAAGTGGAAATGAGAATGTCAGCTTGACTAACGTAAACATAATTATGCAAATCATCAAGTTCACGTGGCTGATTTGGTATAATATTACTGTCTAATTAATATTGTTTATTATTAATAAAAATAATTAAAAGATAGGGCCATTTGGTCATTTCAAGAGCTGATTCCTGTGCAGAAATGGCAGAGAGTGAAAGGCAGATCCATCCTTTTCCCCATAAATTTTGGTATGATTTTGTCGACCAGGCTTTAACTATCTGCACCCTCTTTTCTTATTCTAGATCGTATAGTATCTATTAAACAATACATTGGCTTTGTAAAGGTAATGTCCAGAGCTAGCAGGTCCTGGGTGGCAAGGCATATTGTATGACCAGGCCAGTTAAAAGAGAGAGTGCAGTGAAAGAGGAGAAGGAGACACTGAAAGGCCCACAAACAGTTGTACTTTGGCTCAACCAACCACCCATCTTACTGGCTATACGCCTTTGAATGTGGGTCAGATAAATCATTAGGCGTTTGATTTGTTATTCCCTTGTGAAACTACTGGGCTTTTACAGGTGGGCTGTATTTGGGTTTGGACAAAGAGCCCATTCGGTGTATGGGTTCTGCAATAGTGTAGGGCAAATGGGCCACTCCATTTGATCTTAATTATGACAAGCGACTGGAAGCCTGGAAATGCACACCAATGGTGCTACCATTGCAAAACTTCACATACTTCATTTGATTTCAATTTCATGTAATAAAATGTACAATGGCTTACTGTGCAGTAGTTGTCAATTGGGCAACCTTATGAAACTTTTATGATTGGTTTAGCCATACATTTCACATGTTTCTAGCGATTCACATGTCATCATCAAATAATACAAGTCTTGGATAAGAATCTACATAATAGAATATTCCCCGCTCCATAAGAAAGGAAAGCATCAAATTAGAATAAAAGGCTTAGTAATAGCACTACATCCGTATGGAGAAATAGGCCTTTTGGAAAAGCCTCGATAGTACTCTTAGAAAAAAAAAACAAAAAATCCACTTATTTCACTAATTGATGTTGCAATCATTCTCTTAAAAAAGCAAAAGAAAGAAAAAGAAAAAGAACGAGGGCAAGAGGGAGAGGAAGAACAAATAGACCCATTCAAAAAGTTAGGAAAACATAGAGTTAATGGGAACGGCAAGAAAATGGATTGCATTTGCGTTGTGATGCCTGCACTTAATTATATAGTGAAGGCATTTTCTATTTTGGCGCCTGATGTAGCACAACCCTTTTTAATAGACTACAATGCTCATCCATAATCTGCCGAGCCAGAGCTATGACCCTAATGGGGCCTACTTTTTGTAGATCTAATCCATTCACAATTTTGTTCACATCCTAGATAATTTGTCCAACAAAAAACACATCCATTGGATGATCATAGATATAGTTTCCTTGAGTTTTAAAATGGATAATAAATAGTTTCACCACCATTTTTCATCTCAAAGAAGTATACATTAGATTTCTTGAGCTGCTAATATTCCTACACCACTTTGGTAATAATGTCCTACCCTCTTTTAGGGTTTCAAAATAAAAGTGCATATGTGGTCCACCTTTTTGAGTAATCAAATAGTTCATTTTAAGCATCTTGCTATAGATAAGTCATGTCTAAAAATATATTTTAAATGATTCAAACATTAAGTTTTTAGCTGATTTTATCACTATAATTTTTCTATCATTGATTTTGTAACTCAAAAACTACAATACTTTAATCATTTAATGCAAGTAATTTTGAGCTGGATCCCATCTACTACAAAAAAACTAAAATGATTAGTTGAGATTATTATGAAAGTGGATCGCTAAGACAAAAATACAATTAAACTCCAAAAGAAGGTGTGGCAATAGTACCAATGGTGCGTGAGAATATCATTTCCCTAGAATCATCTAATAGATGAGATTTTTGGTGCATACCTCATCTAGGAGGTAAACAAGATGGTAACTTTGTTGGGATCTTCCAAAATGTGGTCCTAATTAGAGTTACAACCTGTTGAATAGTGGGATGAGCATGTGCATATTAAAAAGGAGGAGGAAAAATGGACCCAAACAATCTTACAGATCTTAAAATTCCCCAAATTAGAAGTTACAACGGGAACATTGCATATTCCCCCTCCTCATAATTTTATACTAAATTGGGTATATATGCTTGTGTGGGTCCGAATTCGACTGAATTTGGATCCAAACATTAAAGATAAGATCTATGAAATTGTCTGATACAGTCCAACCAAGGTAGAATCCTAGTGGATCATTACTGATCTCAATCTAATTATTTACACCCTTATCAATAAGTGAACATGAGCCTCTTGAAAAGGTGCATGCCCACATTTAATTTTGTTGCACATTTTTTAAATCACATTGGAAGGAGAGCCTTAGTACAACAATAAAGTTGTTATCGTGTGACCTTAAGGTCACATGTTCAAGGTATGGAAATAGGCTCTTATAGAAAATGCAAGATAAAGTTGTGTACTATTGACCCTCGTAGTCCAACCCTTCCCCAAAAGCCCACACATACATATGCCAGAGCTTCATGCATCGCTGCTTTTTACTTTTTGAACCATTTAAAGTAAGTCATATTATAGGAGACTTTATTTTGGGGCATACATGGTCGTGATTTCGAATACGAGGAGACTCTGGTATTTTTCTTTTCTTTTCTTTGCTTTTTGGTAGAAGAGACTGATATTTTAACACGCCTTTGAGAGTGTTTCCTTCACGTGGACAGCTTCTACGATGTATAACTCTACTAAACATATGTCTTTTATGCTTCCAAGAGGCCCATACTATCGACCATCTCACTATCCATTGCAATTTCGTGTGCCGGCTGTGGGCAAAGGTCTTTACCTTGTTTGAAGTCAGTATGGTTTTGCCAGTCACTCTTACGCATCTACATGTCATATGCATATGAGAGAAGTTGGAAAGGAATGAAAACCTTTTAGGGATATGGTCTTTGTTAAGTTCTTATTGATTCTATGGGTAGAAAGGAACCAAAGAAATTCAATAACAAACCTGGAAAGCCTGATCAAGTATGGTCACGGATCTTGGACCTTGTGGCTGGGTGCTTGTTCAAAGGAAGGAGTTTAGCATATTTGGGTGGAAGATCAGAGAAGAAATTGGTGTAGCTACAAAAATATTTTCTATCACTAGGTGAAGATCAAGCAATGAAGGGGAGCCTTGAACAACGGTAGAGTTGTCATTGTGTAACCTTGAGATCACGGGTTCAAGGCATGGAAACATTCTCTTAGAAAATGTAAGATAAGGCTGCGTACTATTGACCCTTGTGGTTCGCCCTTCCTCTAATCCTGCATACACGGGAGCTTCATGCACCTAAGCTGCTCTTTTTTAGGTGAAGATCAAGCAATCATACAGACCTTCGAATGCCAAAGTATCTAAACAAACATTGATAAACCATCTCTTGATAATCCTGGAAGGTTTAACATTGGAGGAATTTTAAGAAATAACTAGGGTGAGTCCTCTTTGGTGTTCTTAGGTCCAACTGAGATATTGGATTCTAATAGTCTAAATCTCTGTATAAAAAATTCATTATCAAGGGTGGCTCAAGCAAGGTCATAGCTTGGGCTAAGGGTGTTGACAAATAACATTGAGATTTCACAACATTGTCAAGAAGATGTAGGTCATGCTTAGAGGCCTTAATGTAAAGATGTCATTTGTTAATAGATCATCCGATTCCATAGCTGATATGATCTTCCTCGGCAAGTTGCTCTTTATAAAGTGCAGCCTTGATGCATGAAGTTCTCGCATACGTGGGGGTCCTAGGAAGTGGCAGACCACAAGGGTCAATAGTTCGCAGCTTTAATTTGCACTTTGCAAGAGGCTGTTTCCATGCTTTGAACCCATGACCTCAATGTCACATGACGACAACTCCACAATTGCGCCAAGGCTCCCCTTTAGCAAGTTGCTCTTTATGTTGTTCCTTAATTTTTGAATGGTTTTAAGGCTCATTGATTGTAAAACCATTAAAAAAAATAGGAAATATTTTGTCAAACTTTGGTATTCCTTCATGAAATTCCATAGTCATCTCCTTTCCCTAACACCATCCATCCCACACGTAGCACAGTGAAATGCTTTCATCACAACTATTCTTGTTTTCAAGAATGACTTTCGAATTATCTTGTCTCATCTTCAACCCTTTTGCATGTCCCTTTTAAAATGGAATTGTTACAAATAGTGTCAGTTCATAATTAAGATGTTGATGTTAATATGAGGTTTTGCATTTTTGAAATATAACTTCTTCTTTTTTGCAAAATATAATGACATACGAGATGGCTAAGCTTCTTTTTTTCTTTTTTTCTTTTTTTTCCGCCTAAAGGCTAAATATTGTGGGAGACTCTTAACTAGCTGTGGAAGAGATGCAAAAGACAAAGTGGCACTCTCAAATGTAGGGGCACGATAAAATTTGAGAGGCTTGTTTTCAAATGTTAAATAATTTTAATTACTTTAAAATTTGTCATATGTTTAGAGAGGCCAATAGTGCAGCTGAAATCTTAATAAAGAAGGCCTCAAAGTCATGTCTTAATTTCTTAGTGAGCATTGAATAAAATATCAATGCGATAATTGATATATTGAAAATTTTGATCACTCGATATGATATATCGTCGATTCTAATGGTAAACTAAAAATCTCATGAAAATGGTACAAAAAACCCTATATATTCGGTATAGCTTAAATAAATTTTGCTCAATTTATCTAATATTTTTAAATTTCCAACTATAAAATGAAGAATCTTTACTGTCTTTTGTGGGGTGTGGTTTATAATTGCACTCTCTATTATTCGTTGGTAGACTATTAGTCTTGGTTTTTAAGGGTTATTTTTTTATAACAACATTCCCTACCTTGTGTTTTTTAGTTTGATTTTAATATCACTACTAATAACTTATTTGCTAATATGATATATTGTTATTCTTTATTATATCTTCATAACTTATTTGTTTATATAAATTTAATTAATATTAAAAATTTAAAAAATAAATAAACAAGCAGTTAACCAATATAATCCACAGAATAGCAAAGCACAAATAACTCATATAAAAAATAGCACATGAAACTTTGAGGTAGAAATAAATATATGAAAGTTACACAAAACATGCTTAAATAAACATCCAATGCTTAAATATAAGTGATTTTATAAAGGAAAATTCACTACCCTTAAGATATAACCCTTGATATGGCCCCATTATAAAAGTTTTGTTAGTGAATCATAGTTCTTTAAGCCTCATAACTACTTCAGTGAATTGATAAAGTATTGGTCTAGATTTAATAGGGTTTATTAAAATCAAATAAACTCATTTGGTTTGGTGTATTTTCTTTTGTTATATTATAGATTATTGCATTTATCCAAAAAAAAAATTAAGGCTTTGTTTGGTAAATGCTAGGACTTCACTAAGAACGGCACTATCAAAATAGACACAAAATGTCAAACTACTTTTATCAAGGAGCAAATTGTGTTACATTAAAAAAATAAGAATAAAAAATTAAGCTAACATCTAAACCCAAGCTAGTTTACTGAAAAAAGGGAAGAAAAGATTCATACTGCTACCCTAAAGTTGGCCCAAAATCTCACTCAAGGTCCTCATTTTCACAAAAATATCATATAAGGTCATGATGTTTGCTGAAGTGCACCACTTTCTAACAGTGTGTTAAAATCACTTAAGAAATGGTTTTGCATGCTATTCACCTACATTTTTTAAAAGGTAAAATGGTCATAAGTGTTGAATATTTCTTTATTGATGAAAACTTCATCATACCAAGATCATCCATGTCAAATCATCAAGAATAATAGACTAGATGAGGAAGCGTACCTGAATCTATGAGAGTGGATGTGATTCATGAGTCTTATGGTTCTTGATCTTCCAAATTGATGTGTATGAATTTTCTAGAAAAAGGGTTCTCCCTTTTCTAGTGATGGGATGTCAGAACAGAATTATACGTACAATTTGGGGACCATAACCTTTTATAAGCGCATACACTTTCCTTATTTCTAATTTCAACCCATCATGAATTAGAAATAAAAAATTAGGTCTCTACACATAATAAAGCCCATACTTTGTGAGATGACTTAGGCCCATTTAACTTTAACCTTACCATATCACTTTTAATTTAGGCCAAACCTATATGATAGCACATAATATACAAATATATATATATATATATATATATATACGTCCAAAATCTAACAATCTCCCACTTAGACTACATATATATGCATATACATATCAATTTATAATTGTATATCACAATACAACCTTATGAATTCAAAATCTTTACTATCATGATAAAAAAAAAAACATCTCCGAACAATCTCATCCATTAATTATGTTAATATAGGATCAAGGCGATCTTCGGTAGATGTATCGTAACTAATCCATCTATGGTCACATATATCAACATAGCCAAACGACACAGATCAAGTATGGATGTGTAGCATAGAAATTACATGCAATGTGATCTAAACATGCCTATTTACAATTGGTTCAACTTTATTCTTTATCATAGTGAAATATTAAACGGAATACTTTATTTATGTGAAAAATATCCATAAACATAAGATGTGTTTGAAACAGAAAAGCATACAAATATGAACTCCAACTAATCAAGTATATCTTCAAATGTTACAACACCCATATGAGCAGTATGCTCATGAAAGACCTTGGGTGGTAGCCCCTTAATAAGTGGATTTGTAACCATGGAGTTTGTGCCAATATGCTCTATAGACACTTGATCACTCTGAACTCTTTCCTTAACAACTAGGAACTTGATGTCTATATGCTTGACTTTGTTGAGCTCTTGTTGTTGTTGGAATATAAGACTGCTGACTTATTGTTACAAAATAACTTAAGTGGTCTTTTAATTCTATCCACAATTCGTAGCCATGTGACAAAATTATGTATCATATTCCATGATTGGATGCCTCATAACATGCTATAAACTCAGCTGCCATAGTGGAAGAAGCAATGAGTGTTTGCTTAGCACTCTTGCAGGAGATAGCTCCTCCAGCAAGCAAATAGATATAGCTTGAAATGGATCTACGATTGTCTTGGCAGCCAGCAAAGTCGGAGTCGAAATACCCAATGATCTCTAACTTATTCAATCTCCTGTATGTGAGCATGTAATGTTTTGTTCTCTGAACATATCGCATGACCTGTTTGGCTATTTTCCAATGATTCATTCCCGGATTGCTCAAATATGTGCTTAACATCCCAACATTGTACACAATATTCGGACGTATCTTAATCCTCAATACAAAAGATACGTCCCTAAGATCTTTCATCTCAAATTTCTTTGATAGAAATCTCTTGGTTTCATGCAACAAGCCTATATCTTTGCTGGCAAGCAGTATGTCATTGGCATATAAAACTAGGAGATTGTGTTTACACCCACTGAACTTGTGGTATATACAATCATTAACAGCATTCATCTCAAAATTTTATGATATAACAACTTGATGGAATTTGTAATACCATTAATGGGAAGCTTACTTAAGCTCGTAGATGGATTTCTTTAATTTGCAAAGCATATTATTTGCATTTTTCAACACAAAGTTTTCTAGCTGCACCATATAAATCATCTCATCAATGTCACCATTGAGAAATGCAGTGTTTACATCCATCTGATGCAACTCAAGGTCAAAATGTGCCACTAATGCCATTATTATTCTGAAAGAGTCTTTCAATGAAACCAGAGATAAAGTTTAATTATAATTAATGCCTTCTTTTTGAGTGAAGTCCTTTGTAACAAGACAAGCCTTATATCTCTCCACATTACCCTTCGAATCCCTCTTGATTTTAAATATCCATTTGCAACCAATGGGCTTTGCACCTTCATGCAATGGGACAAGTTCCCAAATGTCATTGTCTTTCATGGACTTAATCTTTTCATTCATGGCATCAATCCACTTCTGAGAATTAGTACTTTGCATGACTTGATGAAAGTTTATCGGAGCATCTTCCACCAATCCAATGTCATCTCATGTTTTTGGAGAAATATGATATAATCATTAAAAATTGCACTTCTCCTCTCTCTAGTGGATCTCTTTAATGGCATCTGTTCTTGAGGTTGTTGAGTTTGTTCTTTAGAAATAACTTGTTGACCTTGATTACGGAGATTTTCAACATTGCCTTGTGGTTCTAGTATTACTTCTTGAACAACATCAAGAATAGAAGCCTGATCATTGCCAATAATTATTGTAGGAAGAGAAACATATTCTTCTTCAAAGACAAAGTCTTTAACCTTATCTCTCTCTCTCAATATCCTCAAAGAACCAGGCATTTCCTATCTTAAAGAAGGACCTAGTTGTGGGATCATAAAATTTGTACCCCCGACACCGTTCAGAGTACCCAACAAAATGGCTGTTAACCATTCTTGAGTCTAATTTCTTTTCACTTGGCCTACAAGGCCTTGCCTCAGCTGGATAATCCGAAATGTGTAAATGCGTTATACTGGGCTTCTTGCCCATCCATAATTCATAAGGAGTTTTAGCCTTTGTCTTAATTGAAACTTTGTTAAGGATGTAAGTTGCATTTTTTAATGCCTCTCCCCAGAGTGAATATGGTAAGATAGCATCGCTAATCATACTCCTCACCATGTCTTTTAATGTTGTATTTTGTCTCTCAGCAATACCATTCATGTTAGGACTTCTAGGCATGGTGTATTATGGGACGATATCGCACTCCTCTAGGAATTTGGCAAATGGCCCTAGACGTTGTTCATCTAATCTGTCATATTTGCTATAGTACTCACCACCACGCTTAGATCGGATATCCTTAATGCTTTTGCCAAGTTGGTTCTCAACTTCAACTTTGAATGCCTTAAACACGTCTAGTAATTGAGACTTCTATGTGAACTCATTGGTTACAGTGAAGTATAATTCTCATTGGTTAATTTGTGTTTTATACTATGTGAACTCACATGCAAGGTTTCATTAAAAGAGGCAATAGTATCAAACAAATAAAGGTTATCATAAAAAGACAAAGAAAAGGTACCAACAATATTTGAATTCAGAAAAAGACTAAACTAATTATTTTCAAATGAATAAGAATAACCAAAATTGTTCAAAATAGAAATAGAAACCAAATTTAGTCTAAAAGATGGCACAACATGTGTCTCTTTCAAATCCAAATAATATCCAGTCTTTAATAATAACCTAAAGGTCCTTATCGCCTCAACCTCCACTGATTTGCCATCTCTACATAGATGAATCTTTCAGTATCATTTGGCTTTCGGCAACTCAGGCAACCCTGTATAGACACACTTATGTGAGTAGTGGCACCAAAATCTATCCACTAAGTGTGCCTTGGTACTAGAGCTAAATTAACCTCAGAACAAACCAATTTGAGAAGCGTACCTTTCTTTGCACTCAAAGTGTGATATTTGGTAGAGTCCCTCTTCATATGTCCAAGATTTTGACAAAAGTAACAACCAAATATCTCAAAAAAAAAATTTTTTGCTGTTTCTTTTAAGATGGACTACTTGCAGCTTCTTTATCCTTCTTCCTTTTCATGTTCTTGTCCTTAGAGGTACTTGCCAAGTGAGGACTTTCAGTTTTTTCTTGCTTCAATCTTTCATCTTCTTGCATACATCTGGTCTACCCTGACTCTAGTGTAGCCTCTTCTCTGTTGGGCATTTTTTGTGGACGAAAAGAAACATAGATAAGGTTTCTCCAGCAACCCCTCTCCTCTTACTCTCCGATAATGGCAAATGACCTAGATTGAGTTCCCATTCTGGCCATGCGTGGGGTTTTTCCCACTTTCTTTCCTCCAATGGGATCGACCAAAACCCTGGTGGGTTTCATCGGCAAACAATCTCCCCTCCTTTATGGTGTTGAGTGAAACCTGGATCGGTGTTCTTCTCAGTCAGCCAACTTGGTATGCCCGTGCGCACAGGTCGGCTATGCATTTGGTGTCCCACTTCTCCTTTACCTTCCCAGCAAGATCCTCCATCCCTTTCCTCTCCTCCCCCCTTTGAGATCGCGTCTCCCATTTCTTTAGCATGATCGGGACTGGCCGGTCAGGTAGCATCCTTCCCCTTTCCTCATTTTCTTCTCCGCGCGGGCTTAAGCGTAAATAACCTACCAGCCACCAATCACCCCCCATCTCCCCCTGTTTCGTCTGTCACTGGCACAGCCAGGCCATTGGGTGGTCAGCGTGCTGGGATCCCCAATGTCAACTCCCCTACGTTTCCTTATTTCAGGAGAGTTAGTGCTAAGTCAACTCGCCAAGTCAACTTGCCCTGACTCATTTTGAGGGAACCGAGTTGACAAGGAACCCCCTTATTATCGTTGAACTTCAACATTTGATTCTGGTCAATCTAGGACAAATTTCAGAGATGCAAGAGTACCCTTACAATCCTCATGACATGGGGAAAGATACCCATCTTCCTATTTTTCAATCAGGAAAGATCTAACCATCGATTTGACCAAACCCTTGATTGAAGATAAGATCGTCTAATTTGTGATGATTTGACTTCATTTTTTTATCCATTAGTTTGTAGCGACCCTCATGAAGTATAGGTCAAGGATTTATACAAGTATTTTGAATCTAAAGTGTTTATGGAGAGGATTTAGCCAATATGATCAACGGTTTAGCCGATCTGATCAACGGTTGAGATCAATTGAAGATCCAGGTATAAAATTCGATCCAATTTGATGATCTGAACTATTCAAAGTTTATATTTAGATTAATTTATTAGAATTACTAAGTTTTTATGCAATCTAAAAGTGATTAAGTGAGGAAATTTGATGAGATGAGCATGGGTATTTGATGATTGGGCACAATTGAGGCGATCGATGGACGATCCGACTAAGTACATAGCTGGATGTTATTCTAATTGACTAGTACAAAGTAAGATTGCTATCTTAATCATTTGATGAGTGCTTTGATAGTAATTAGATATGATTAAGCATAATATTTATATAATAATGCCTGATTAGTTGATTAAATGATAAATTACCTGAGATCAGTGTGATCTGAGCCTAATAGCTCTAAATACGCATTGATGTAATTAAGAAGAAAAATTAAATGATTATGATTGGGCTCGATTAAGTATGATTTTAATTGCTAGCCAAATAGGGCAGGCCCCGCCTTGAGATTTCGAAGGATGGGAATCATTGGACTGTCTTGTACTCAATGTAATGAAATGCAAAAACATAGTATTGTGTGATTAAGAATCTAGGTTAAATAAAGTGGATTCTGAGTATTACTGGATGTGTTGTGTATTCAGGTATGAGTATTGAGGTGATTGAGCTAGATTGGAGTCTTATCGATACTTGAGAGGTACAGACAAGTGGTTCTTCATCTGAGATAAGTGATTACATTCATGATTTTTTCTTGATTTCATATTCATGACTTCTCACTTGAAATTCTTGAGGCATGTGTTTTGCGCCCTATTGTGTGTATTAAAAAGTGTTTATTATTTTACTCTTGATAGCATGTCATTGGATTATACGATTATCCATGTTTTACATATGATAGTTTATACTTTATCATGTATTTTGATTCAGCCTATTGAGGTTTATTTCACTTGAAAGTTTTCATGATTTATAACATATTTTGCTACTTTATGACGGGTGCTTCTACTTAGTGGGTAATATACTAGGAGGGTTGTAGGGTTGGCCACCTACTCTCTAACTTTGTGATGATGATGATTAAACACAGCCCTTGAGTGGTACAGGGCCATGTACGTAGGTGGTGGTATCATGGGTAGTCTCCCTACGGGTCTGTTCCCCCCCTTAGGGAAAGGGAAAGTCTCTTGTTTAGGTGTCGATGGGGAGCGGTAGTGGTTTAGATCCTGATGGGGTTACCACTGTAACATATTAGCCAATACTGTTATTCTGTATGCTCATGTAGTATTTGTATGTGAGGTGAACCAGGGTAAGCTGGGCTTAGGCCGTGAGTGACTCTGGGGGCTGATGCAGGCTGCATGAAAGGGACCCAGGGTTAGTATGAGTACTCATTATCGGTGCTTGAGTATTGTGGAACAGTCCTAGGGCTTATTGTATGCAGTGCCCTATTAATCATGACATGCTTCATATTATTTTGTGGACACGAATTTTTATTTGTTTTGACAGATACTGATTCATGTGTTGATCATGCTTCGTATGTCATAATGTTTTGCTTCAATATTGCATTGCCTCAGATGAAAAGCATGTTTTGATTTTGATTGTTTCATTTAGATTTATAGAGATTCATGAGCTTTACATTCTGAATGCCTGATTATTTCATCTGCCTTATGAATGATTTACTCTATTAATACTCGCCATGATATTAGTACACTTTGCAAAGTGTTTATTTCATGCTTTATTTCATATAATCACCTACACAAACATAGCTTATTGAGGCATTGCTTTGTTTGCAATGCCTCAGATATAGAGAGTTGCAATAGGTGAATGCGCTAATAAAGCAAGCAAAAGTGATGACGGTTCACAGTGAAGCAGTGAAGGCATTTCAGAGATGATAAGGTTTGTTTAGGACTCACTTTAGTTATTGTTTATAGATTGTACTTTAATGTAAATTGCAATATGACCTAGAAGTGAAGATATGAATTCATGTTAGATGTGATGGTTGTATGGAGGGATCCTAGGTACTTTGTTATGACTTGATTTTCTTATACATTGTTGGAGTACACATTTTTATTAAAAATTGTGTTTGATTTGGATGGATAGGCGTGGAGACTGAGTCTCCCATGTGTCATGTCTTATACTGTGTTATTAGGTGACTTTTGTATTGCACTTATCATGTGTAATGGTCCAAAATACAGAGGAGACTCTACTGGATTTTCAATGGAAATGCTATTTCATTTCACTGTTAAATTTGTGGTTATATGATTCCCTGGATTTTGAAATACATGTCTTTATTGGAGCTTTGTTTTTAGTCACTTTAAAAATTAAAGTTTTTTTAAAACAGGGATCCCAGCTGTTTTTATAAATTGTTATTAAATTATTGTTTAAAACTCAGGATGTCACATACATCCAAAATCTAACAATAAGTTTAATGCTATTTTGGACTTTGCAATCACGACCATTGAATTCTTTTAATTAAAAAATTATTAGGTAGAAGCATTTGATTGGTATGAATTTCCACAAGCAAGCTAAATAGGTTACAAGATGAATAGACTAGATGATTCAAAGGAGGGGCCTAGTTATATGGCATCCCATTTTGATTTTTTGAATATAACCATTGAAATTTTCAACTAGAGAAACTAATAGGTAAAACTATCTTATGAACATGAATTTTCACAAGTAGCCTAAATAGGGTAATGCTAAATAAGATGATTAAATAGATCATCCAAGGTACATCCCCTCTAGGTGGTATCCTATTTTGATTTTTAAATCACAGTCATTAAATGTTTTAACTGGAATATCTAACAAGTAAAAACATCTGATGGGCATGAATTTTCATAAGCAATCAAAATATGATATGCTAAATAAGATGAACATATCAGATCACCCAAATTCGTATCCTAACTAGGTGGCATCTCCTTTTAATTTTTAAATCATAACCATTAAAATTTTCAACTACAAAACTAGCAAGCATAAGCATGTGATAGTCATGAATTTTCACTAACTACCTAAATAGGGTTGCCCAAGGAGATGAATGGATTAAATCATCCAAAGGTAGGTTCCCATTTAGACATGATCCATTCATTCTATTTGGCCTACCCTAAGTGGGGTGCCCATTTGGATGATATGATCCATTCATATTGTTTGGCCTACACTTTCATTTGATGATCTAATACTTCAAATGCTTCTATTGACTAGTTTTTCTAGTTGAAAATTTTAATTGATGTGATTAGAAAATCCAAAATGAAAAGTCACCTACCTAGGCCTCATCTTTGAATAATCTAATCAATCATCTTGTACAGCCTATGTTAATTATGTGGCTTATGAAGATTCAAGTCTCATAGATGCTTCTACCTACTAGTTTTTCTAGTTATAAGAGCTATAATTGAAAAAAGGCAACAACTTTGATAGAATCTTGGAGTGAATATATGAATGTCATGATGAAAATATATAATAGATTAAGGTATGTCGCAAGATACTTATTCTTTAAGGAAAATTTTCTTTCCATGCATTTTTTGATTGAAAGTTTATATTTTATTATTTATTAATTACATCTAAAGAGCAACGGAACTAAAACAAAATCGAAGGTTAGGTTTTGGATATAGAAGATGGAATCCCAAGTGAACTCCAAACCCAACCTAAACCGGTAAGAATCCCAATGGTTAGGACACAATTATGGTAGAATCCGATCCAATTTGACCAATTGACAGCCCTACATGCAGATGTGGGTAGTCCATAGATAGGATCACTGATAAGGAATGTGCCAACAAACTCAGTCCAACATATATAGGATCACTGACAAGCCTACACAAGTCTACTAGCATCATCTTTTCATTGTACCTCCTTGAGGAAGTATCTTAGATGGGTTTTGCACTCAAAAACATTTTTATCATCCATTCCAAAATGGGTCTATGATCACTCTATTGTGTATTACTAGCCTAACAGAGCCCAAAACCAATGTATCAAATCATTATAATGGGTTTGCAAACATGCAAACCTTTTAGATCCATCTGATCAGAAACTTGTAATAAAAGCGCAGCATCTGATCAAATGACTTCAACTTCTTGATCTATAAAAGTTGCTTTTGGGGTTAAGCTAATGTTCATTTGGCATGGGGAGCAAGATCTTGTGTATGGTGGCTGCCTTAGTCTGGATTAGATAGAGAGGTCTCAGAGTGGGAAAGTTAATCACTAAGATGAACCCAAGAATTTCTAGTGAGCCTCAAGTTAGCAATGCTCTTAACTAGGTTGCAACTTCTAACTCATAACCCATCCATGGGAGACTTCACTAGATGAATATATTTGATCAAAAAAGAAAAGAAGAAATTGACTAGATCAAGATACAATCAACATTGAAGATTAATGCTGACAACCGATTCCAGTGGTATAGTCTATCATTAAGACGTGCTTAGAACATTGATTGTACAACTAGAACAAACAAAAGTTTGCATTCTTAATTACAGAGTCGATTGCCAGGTAATTGAACAATCCAAAACAGTAATGACCCATCTAAAAAACCAGGGTTGCTTAGTTGAATTGATAAGGAAAAGATTTGAAGATCATGAAGAAGACAAAAAGTATCAGACTTCTATGGAAATGCCCAAATAGTAGTTCACCTACCCTATAAGAAAGGGATGTAGATGAACATGTAAAAAAAAGGTAGCTTCGGTGCACGAAAGCTCTCACATATGAAGGGTCCGGGGAAGGGTAGACCACAAGGGTCAATAGTATGTAGCCCTACCTTGCATTTTGCAAGAGGCTATTTTCATGCCTTAAATCTGTGACCTTCATGTCACATGACAACAACTCTATCGTTGCGCCATGGCTCCCCTTCATAGATGAACATGTAAACAAAAGAAAAATAGAGAACACTAAGCACAGAGACCATCAATGGTAAGAGAAAATGACTTTGCACAGTCCTTGTCATAGTCTTCTTACTAATTTCTTTCAACAATCCAACTCCACGTTATATCATTTCAGTGTAGTAGTACCTAATGAATTTACATGGTATATTTTTTGACTTATTGAATAGGAAGTGAGTGAGTTAATCCTGTGATAAATGCATATAAATTTGACCTTTCTTTCAAATGCTCCTTTTGTCTACTTGCTCCAATCATACCCAATTGGCAGAAGCAGTAGAAAAAAGAAAGGTGTCATGCAAGGAGAAAAAAGGTCTGTGTTGTCAACAACAAGCTAGAGCATAAAGAGAGGTCTTTCAGGTATTCTAAGAAAAAGGTTATTCTATCGTCTTTGCATCAAAACTCACAGAGAATTATCTTTCAGGAGCAAAACATAGAAAGATCTTTAAAACCCAGGTAAAATTCTTTTAGACCTAGGAGAGATCTTTCTTATCCAACATTAGCTGTAAAAGTAGAAGAGGAAATAGAGAAAAAGCAATCTGGTAGAGAATTCTCTCTCATCACTAGTACTAAGAAAACTCTTTCACACCCAAAAGAAAATCTTCCGGCCCCAGATAGAGATACTTGTAATTTAATAACTAGCTCTCAGTTTAGAAGATGATAGAAAACGAAGTAAATCCATTTGGTTTCTTATCATTTTGGGTCCAATATTAGTCCAAGATCGTACTTCGCCAAGTGGTTCGCTTGATGTGTATTTTATTTACAAGGAAGTCTGGATTGGCAGCATTGGATATGAGATTTGGTGAAGACAGGAAAAAAAGAAATAGACCTGCTACGGTAGAAAGGAGTGTAACCGTACATTACTCCATCTACCAATTGGATTTGATTGAAGTGAATTAGTCAATCTAGGACATAATTGGTTGTTTTGTCTCTTAAGGGTATATAAAAAAAAAATGTACACGGTTTTTACCTCTAATTATCCCTCAAAATATTCAAAAGGGTTCCAAATTTTGGGGCATGACTCATCCAAATCTAGCAGACAACATCTTGGATGTTTCAAACTAATGGTCTTGATTCATAACTTGCCCATTAACATTTTTTCAAATAAAAATACGTTCATCCACCTTATAAGAAGTCTAGAGTGTTGACGTGAGCCACTTCAGCCATTCCAAATGAAATAAAAGAGAAGAAAAAGGAAAATTTTGGGCTATTGTTGAGCACTTTGAATCACCCAAAAGTGAAAGAGGACTAGGCAATAAAAAAGAAGAGAAGCAGTTCCAATATACGAAACACCCGCTTACATGGGGTTCAGGAAGGAACGGACCACAATATCTACAGTAGACATTGTGACAAGCTGTTTTCACGCCTTAATCATAACTTAAAGGTAACATGAAAAACTAAAATAATGAAAAGAAAATATGATCAGACCTTCGCATGGCTCGAAGTTTCTTCATTAGCCTCCCATATGCTATCATATCTTGGTCCCCAGAAATAAGACGTCCAAATCCTCCAAAGTTTATTATGCGTCTTTTATCAAGGAAAGTGACCAGTGATAGAGTTGGAAAACCGATGAGCGTGCTTACTGAAGGAAGACTCGATTCCCGTCGACAGACTTTCCCCAATTACTAGCCTCGGAAAGACCACCATTTCCATTTTCCTTCTCTTTTTATCTGCCCTTCCCGTCCAATCCCACAACAACTGTAAAGAAAACAAAGCCTTTCAATTTGTCTTGAAGTGACAAAAGCTTTGCCGGAAATGATAATGCATGTCTTATTGCAGGGGGAATTGATATCGACACCCCAAATATTGAGGCATTTTCCATGTTAACAGGCAGTGTGTCGGTTGAAACGAATTGAAAGGCTGTCTTCCAGAGGATTTGATAACGAAAGCACAATGAGGTTGGCCAACCACTAAAACAGGAATGCCTTTGATTGATCAATGGGGATCCTCCCAACGGGCCCCATAGTGTGGATTACAGCACATTAAGTTTGCAGGATGTGATGATCCGACTAGGGGTGCGGTTAAACATGGCAAACACTTATTTAAATGAGAGGGCCGGTCTGCATTGGACCATGACCCAATAACGTTTAAGACCAGGAAATCAGACGGCAGACCAGACTGTCTATGGATAACTTAACAGCCGTGAAGATGAAATTGATTAAGAACAAATATGCCGCAAATTTAGGTGCTTTTTATGAGCTATCTATGGATAATATGTCGTCCCAAACAAGCCCATAAGGATTAGTTTCGTAGAGTGGTGGTCAAACGATAGTCAGAGATCATAAATTCTTTATGTCAGCATTTGGGCTTGCTTTTGGAATCATTAACAGCACTATGGAGAAGCTTTCTGGTAACTTGATGGAGCGAAGGCCTATAAATAGGCGAGACTACAGCCAGATGAAAACAAGAGAAATACTAGAAAATGGCTGGTTTCTCTGCATGGTTTCTACTCCTTGTGTTTGTTCTCCTTGTTGGGCCAAATCCTTCCTTTTCCCTAGTAAACTCTCCTCCTTTCCCTCCTCATGACCATAAGCCACCGCCACCGCCATTTCACCACCACCACCATCATCGTCACCATCATGCACCACCTCCAAGTAACTGTCCTACCATGCCATCACCTCCTCCACCACCCAAAACCATCCATAAACATCCACCACCACTACCCAAAGTGACACATGCACGCCCTCCGCCTCCCAAAACCTTTCATAAACATCCACCACCACCACCGAAAATGACTCATATACCACCTCCACCCCCCAAAGCCACCATCACGCATCCACCACCACCCAAAAACACTTTTACACCTCCCAAAATAGCCCACTCACCTCCTCCACCTCCATCCAAAACCATCCATAAACACCCCCCACCCCACAATCACATGCACACACATCCTCCGCCACCCAAAGCAGGATACACCCATTTTCCTCCTCCACCCAAAACCGGTTACGCTCAACCACCCCCTCCCAAAGTCACTTTGGCTCATGGCCCACCACCACCCAGAGCCACTGCGGTTCATGGTCCACCACCACCTCCATTCAAGTTCTCATCTCCTCCCCCCCCAAGTCACTAAGTTATAAACCATCCTCATCGTTGGAGCACGAGGATCGTCATTTATACCATCATGATCAGTTGCAGCAACTGCAGTAAAAATGGTTGTTTTTTTCACTAGTTAATTTATGTAAGCGTGCATGATCGGCTTGCTCTACAAGTTCACTCATTTAGTATTAAAACGGAGTTGTTTCTTCTGCTGAGTTCCTTCTGTGTGATTCTGCTGCCATTTTGGAGTACTTTTTCTTCAAGGCAATTTTTTTTTTTTTCCAATTTTCATTTGGAAGACATCACACTTGCAACAGCAAGTATTTCATAAATCAAAAGCTTAGACAATTTAACTGCGGAGATTAATTTAATGTGAGTCACCCATCCATAGCAAGCTCCAAAGATGAATGGTCTGCATCACTTAAATACTGGGCCTCACTTATACTTTTTGCCGCTCAGATTTTCCAAGTGACATTATACCCATTTATAGCAGCAGAAAAAGATTTTGCCCAAAGAAATGTTCAATGTTGATAAATGCACTCCTAATGTAAAAGCTTTTGATAAAGACATGGCTGTAGCATGGGATGGCGGCCAAACATAACTCTAAATCGATTTAACTGTCAACATGGCAGTAAACTGGCTCAAGAAATGAGCATTGCC
Organism: Warburgia ugandensis; assembly: GCA_035236585.1. NCBI lineage: Eukaryota > Viridiplantae > Streptophyta > Magnoliopsida > Canellales > Canellaceae > Warburgia > Warburgia ugandensis. The sequence goes on from CP141139.1 coordinate 36,739,478, forward strand.
ACTGTCATTTACTTCCTCCCTCCAGCCTTGGTGGAGCAATATTTGCAGTTTCCCGCTAAATGCATGTATAATAGATGATAGCAACCGTTCATCCCGCATTTTACTAATCTCATATGGATTGTATCGTGGCCTGGTACTTCTAGTTTGAACGCTGACATTTTGAAGCGTGGCTTGCTGCAAGATGGGATTCACAATGGGCTTAAAATGACTGTATCTTTGAAAGTGGACTCATCCTCTGAATTACCAATCGGTGGGATTTTTGTACAGTCTCTATATAAACTTTCTCTACCGTTCAATGGAGATGCATATCCACTGTTCATATCTCAAATGCGGACCTCCAATAAAATTGAATGGTTTAGATCTAGCAACTCCGCGAGGAACACGTATTTGTTGCCCCTATTGTGAGAATAACATATAATGTCTCTCACAAGTCACCTGGAAAATATGACCAGGCGATTGGGTAAGTAGGGTCTACTTATAACTGATTCAACACGTAAAGCTTTTACACCGTTGGATGGAATCCAAGCCTTTGCTTTTCAGAGGGTTTATCGATAAAGCTATCTCGGATCTTAAGATTGTCAAATGTATGTCTATAGTTGTGACTGATCAGCAGCGGGTCTAAGGCATACAAGGTGGGATCAGTGACAACAGTGGGTATTTTTGGTAATTCTGCGTCGCCATTTAATCAAAAGAAATAAAATAATAAGATGCAGGTAAAGTATGGACGGTTGAAATTAGCCTCTTATAAAAATGTAAAATAATAAATTCTTGTTTTGTGGCCCTTTTTGAAGTGGAACTTGAGACAATGGTAGAGTTGTCGTTATGTGACCATAATCTCTTGTAAAATACAAAGTAAGGCCACTGTTAATCCTTGTCGTCCACTCCTTTCCCAAACCCTGCATAAGCAAAAACTTCATGCACAGGAACCTAGCTACTTTAATCCACTAATCCCTCTCTCACCATTCAGCCAAAAGAATAAATTAATAAACCGCAAGTCCATCATTTAACTTTCCAATCAAATGCAGGACGGGCCTCGCCCTGCTACTTCTCCTAGCCACGCCGCGCCGGCAGGGCAGTGGGGTGGACCTTGACCTGCCCTGTACCATTATAATTCTTGTCATGCAAAACTTATAATCAAACTCCATAATACAATGACAGTGATCTAAACCATTCTCAACCAAGGAATCCACCACATTAACTTAGTTAAATTTCTGATATTTGATCAGATATTTGATCCAAAATTTGAATACGAGTGGATAGGATTTAAGCTCGAATAAAAAACAACAGTCTACGGCAATGTATTTATTCACATCTCCGTACAATAGAGATCAGTTCATCTCTTCACTAATTTGCCAATCAACATGATCTTTGCCATTCATTTTAAACTAAATTAGGCTTGATTTAAAGGGGAATAAACATTTTAAATTATTTTTATAAGTAAAATATAATAGTAGATTTGTATAAAAATCCTAAATTATCAATTTGCCCTTTCCTTATAAATAAAACATAATAATAAACTATGAATAGAGCCGGTTGACACAAGAAATTTCGTCGCTGACCTATCCTGGCTTGCACCACTTGAGGTCACAAATATCTGCCTGCCTCAAGGTGTGAGTCACCGATTTCCTGCCCCCCAGCCTCAAGCAGGTGCAGAATGGGGTGCAGCTCACTTTAACCCGCCCCATTGCTCTACCTTTTGATGATTTAACCCATTATGTTGTTTGGCCTTATCTTTTAGAAGCCATCATTTATTTATTTATTTTTAAAATTTTATGAAGTTGTCATGACATGAGAACCCAAATAGCATAGCTCAATGCATCCAAGGATCATGAATTAACAGGTCAGACGGTGCATTGCATGAGGCAAGTAACTCATTTGTGATTCTAGAGCAATTGATGTGCCTCCTCAGGTATCATAAAGGAAAAATGTTATGCAAAGGCTTGAACTTTTAGCAAATTTTAGGGAAATAGTACAAACTTATTGAATTTTCAAATTAGGGCATGAACTACTACATTTTTTTCATTTGTAACAATATTTGGTAGGGGAACACTTATATGATGTACTCATTACACACTTGCGTGCGCTGCCCTTGCTTTATTTTTATGGGCTATTCGACCTTTGGATAATCAGAACCATTCATCTAATTTCTTTTGTTGTGGATGACTAATAATCTTAAAATAGTGCTAATTATATAAATTCAGAAACTAAAAAACTGTACTGTACTTTTATTTATACAAACATGGACAGCCATAAACAATGTTCAAAGAACGATTCAAAATGAACGAGTTGAATGTACCTTTTGTGGATATTAGAATATATATGAACTTACAAATGTAAAATCCACTATAATAAAGTGGGGCCAAGCACACAAGTGTGCGTGTGTGATCCGCACATCACACAAGTATTCACCTAAAGATTTTGTAACAGATGAAAATGATGTAAAAGTTCTGTATCCATCATGACTCTCGAGTGAAGCGATCATGAATGTCCATTATGCTTCGAAACATTCAATGGATGAGATATCAGGGGTGCATGGATCATCCAAGTCATGGCCAAGACTGGTCAGGACTATGGAATGAATACTTAGAGAGGGATGATATATAGTTAGCAGACTCAGTGCTCATGGCACGAATATCTTCAACTCCAAGCAAGCCACAGAGTTGGCCATGCTGCGATCTCATCGATTGGAGGATTCTAGCATGGCGATGCTTCCAGTTCTATGGTGGACTGTTCGCACCGTCCATATTGTATAACATTTGTGATGGTTAATTTGGAACCTTTGAAATCTAACAGCAGCCCTGATCCACTATGCTCCTGCCTATGCGGGGTCCGGAAAAGGGGCGGATCACAAGAGTCTATACTATGCAGTTTTACCTTGTATTTTTACAAGAGGCTGTTTGCATGCCTAGAACTCATGACCTCAAGGTCACATGACGACAACTTTTACTGTGGCACCAATGATAATCTAATCCAGGAATTATAATCTTTACAAATCAGCATCCGGCAATATATTGAAAGAGAAGTAGTTATCCTAGGCCATGAGCGTACCCATGCCTTCTTAAGGAAAGGTAAGCTGGTGGTGTGCCAATGATTTCTGGAGCCAACCTTTGAATGATTATTCATTTCATTGTTCCTGCTTTATGTGTCTTAAAATAATAATAATAATAAAACTTGATTTGGTTGCTTAAAAATAGATAATTTAGAAACTTTACCCACAGGAACTTATCTTGTACCCCCACCTGGCCAATTTTTTTGATTGAAGAGCCTTTACGTTTGGCAGGCTCCTATCTTTTCATCTGATTTATTTTTGTCTGTTTTTTGTTTTCTTTTTCAGGAGCCCAAAATTTAAAAATTTAACCCACTGATACAATCTCTTAGAGTCCAAAACTATTGGATATTCCATAATATAATGTAAGGGTTGCCATCAAATCCGTGACCTTGGAGATGCCTCCTTCCTGTACGATTCAATTTGTGTTAGGTTCCCTAAATCACCCTAACACCTAAAACCTTAACACTTAAAATGTTGGTTTTCAATTCTATTTAAAAATTTAAGCTGCCAAAAGCATTTATATCTCCAACATATCCCTAGTATGGAAGCCATTTTTTGACCTTTTGCACATGAATTTGATAATGGGACGTTACAAAACTCAAACTCATGACCTCTCGATCAATAAAGCTCTGATACCATGTTGGTTTGCCATTTGACCTAAAAGCTTAAGCTAATAAAAAGTGAGCTAACAATATTTATATCTCTAACATAAGAAAATGATTGATAATAAGTATCAAGTCATTATAGCTTTCTTTGTAAACAATTTCCAACTTATGTGAAATAGGCAAGTGGAAGATAATACAGTTTTAATGATAGTATTAAAATGTGCCATGTTGACGCAAACCTCAGTTGAGTTGATGTGGTTTTAGACTTTTTACATTTTTAATCTTAATCTTCCTACCAACCATTGCGCTATGAAGCTTTTGATAATGCGTGCCATATCATCAAAAGTACATTTTTTAGATGCTCGACTCATCCAATCTACACATTTACTAGACTATTTGGTATCAAAAGATGGGTCAATCAAATGATAGTGGCCCCAATTGGTGGTGTCAATCTGTCCCGCTACCATTCATGAGCTATTTGGTAGTAGTCCTCTATTAGAAATTCGAAGTTTAAAAAGCTTCTCTGGAAAGCCTCTTTTCCTTTGGTTCTATGTTATCTTTTTAAAGAGAGAAATACGAGATTCTTCATAAAAATAAAAAAAATCCTCATCTAAGTCTCTGTGCATTCTCGTCAAAGCTCATTCTATTCATGGGGTTCAAGCTCATGTGTAGATTGCGTTGGCACTAGGTAAGTTTGAGTAAATTTTTGGCAGGTCCTAACCTGACCATAATGCTTTTATCCTTAACCTAACTAACTTTGCTTTATTGTTTTCCAACCCTAACACTGCTTAGGGAAAAAGGCTTGCTGCCTATAACCCTAATTGTACGAGTCAATTTGTGTTAGGTCCCCTAATTGACCTTAAAACTTAAAACATTAACACTTAAAATGTTGGTTTTCAATTCTATCTAAAAGCTTAAGCTGATAGAAAGTGGACAAATAGTATTTATATCTCCAACATACCCCTCACATGGAAGGCCATTTTTTGACCTCTTGCACATGGATTTGATAATGGGAGGTCACAAAATTCAAACTCATGGCCTCTCAGTTAATAAAGCTCTAATACCATGTTGGTTTACCATTTAAACTAAAAGCCTAAGCTGATGAAAAGTGAGCTAACAATATTTATATCTCTAACATAAGAAAATGATTGATAATAATTATCAAGTCATTATAGCTTTCTTTGTAAACAATTTCCAACTCTTGTGAAATAGGCAAGTGGAAGAGTTTTAATCATAGTATCAAAGTGTGCTACATCGACGCGGACCTCAGTTGAGTTGATGCAGTTGTACACTTTTCACATTTTTAATCTTAATCTTCCTTCCAACCATTAGGCTACAAAGCTTTTGACAATGCATTTCCTATCATTAAAAGTATTTTTTTAGATGCTAAACTCATTGAATCGACACATTTGATAGACTATTTGGTACCAAAAGTTGGATCAATCAAATGATGGTGGTCCCATTCAATGGTGTTGGTCTGTCCTTCTTTCATTTATGATCTCTTTTGTAGTAGTCCTCTATTAGAAACTTGAAGCTTAAAAAGCTTCTCTTGAAGGTCTCTTTTCCTTTAGTTCTAGGTTGTCTTTTTAAAGAGAGAATTAAGAGACTCTTCCTAAAAAAAAAAATCCTCATCTAAGTCTCTGTGCATTCTCATCAAAGCTCATTCTATTCATTGGGCTCAATCTCATATGTGGGTAGGGTTGGCAACAGGTAAGTTTGAGAAAAATTTTGCAAGCCTTAACTTGACCATAGTGATTTTACCCTTACCCTAACTAACTATGGTTCTTGTTTTTCAACCCTAGCTTTGCTTAGGTAAAAAGCTTGCTACCACTAATCCAAAGTTGTGCAAGTCAATTTGTGTGAGGCCCCGTAATTGACCCTAACACCTAAAACTTTAGCACTTAAACTGTTGGTTTTCAATTCGATTTAAAAGCTTCAGTTGATAGGAAGTGGACCAATAGTATTTATATCTCTAACATACCCCCTCATATGGAATGCCATTTTTTGAGCTCTTGCACATGAATTTGATAAATAGGAGGTCACAAAATTCAAACTCACGACCTCTTCATCAGTAAAGCTCTAATACTCTGTTGGTTTGCCATTCAACCTAAAAGCTTAAGCTGATAAAAAGTGTGCTAACAAAATTTATATCTCTAGCATAAGAAGATGATTAATAACAATTATCAAGTCATTACACCTTTATTTGTAAACAATTTCCAACCCATGTGAAATAGGCAAGTGGAAAATACTATAGTTTTAATCACAGTATAAAAAGGTGCTACATCTACTCGAAGCTTGGCTGAGTTGATGCTGTTGTAGACTTTTCACATTTTCATCATGATCATTTTGCTGAGTCAAAGAAAAAGACTTTTACTGGCTGATATTTTCCTGTAGTAATATGAAAATACTTTTACTAACAGGCAAACTACCACCAATATAAATCATATCTCTGCATTATTTGAGTTTTTCACCGCATTGACTCTGAGTCAACTGCATTGTGTCAGGATTTTAAGAATTGGCACTTTGATTTGAATACATCCTTCAATGATGCAAGATAAAACAGTTGACAATGATAGCATAGCATCAAAGGGCATTTTAGTTAATATATAAATACATAGAATAATGTTTGAGGCCCCTAATTTTTACTGATTGGACCTAACCCTACCCTAATATAAATTTGAGGTCACGTTTTTTTATTATTATTATTGCCTTGTTAGGGCTGCAAATTTCTTGCCTCTAACATACCCTTATGGGTTAATTAGGGTTGGATTCCCTAATTGGCCTGACCCTTTATCATCTTTGTGTGAGGGTACTAAAATTTATTATCTCAAATCCCTAGTAGTCAAGCTAAACCCTAAATGGTCCTCTTCTCCCTTGAGTTGGTTAAAGATAAAGTTTTGATGGTGCTAGTTTAGGAAATCCATGAATTGCTTAGAAATTATAAAACAGATAAAATGGTTGATCTTTTAGGACATTTAGATTATGCTAATCCTACAAAATAAGAATTCACTACAACTTTTAATTGCTGAAGAACTATGGAATCAAGGGTGGGTATAGTCTTTGGAAGTGGAAAGAAATTCTAGCAGCACTATTAAATGGCTGAGGGTGCTAGAGATCTTCTGTGGAGATTTCAATCTCGATTAGATGTAATCATAGACTGGATCTTAGGAAAGCAAATTGTATTCAAGCGGGTGATTAGATGTTGATGTTTTAGCTCATCAAGGTACTGCTTTAATTGGTAATCTATATTCTCAGGTTTTGTTCTTCCACCACCCAAATAAGGTTCTTAATGAGAGAAGCTCGTGAGGAAGAGGGATCTCAATCTCCAGATCAATGGCATTTTGATCCCTTATTTTTGTGAATGACGGAGTTTGACTTGTGAAGTTTGTTTTTGAGATCGTGGTAAATTAGAAGCTTTCTTTTGTGAGTCTTGTGAATATTTCATGGAAGTTTTCTTTTCTAAGTCTTGTGAAGATTTTATGGTGGGAATAGTAATATTTTGTTTGGGTTGGTGTTGATATTTAACCGCAAGTGCACGGGCTATTGCAGTATAGCTATGCAAATACAAGTCGATCCCACAGGAACTCGCTTTAAAAGATGGAGTTTTACATAAAATTCAACTAAAAAAATAAAACTAACGAATATAACAGAAATAAAATGAAAATAAAATAAAAATTCATATTTATTCAATTGCTACAATTTATAGAATTTCTAAATCCAAGAAAATATAAAATAAAACTAAACAAGTAACCTTGAATATCATTGTCCTTGGATAGGCAGAATAAGGATAAGAAAAAATCAGAATATTTAGGGACACATATGAAAATAAAACAAAGGACACAGACGGTATTAAAACTAGGATAGAGTTGGAATTACTCAGATCTGCCAAAGGAAAACCGTTGAGGAGAAATCCAGAGAATGAGATGGGGAAGAAAGAAGAAGGGAGAAGAAAAGGGGAGAACGCGGGAGGAAAAGGAGCGTGCGGGAGTGGAAACCTGAAGGGAGAAGAAAAGGGGAAAAGAAGAACGCGGGAGGAAAAGGAGGGTGCGGGAGTGGAAACCTGACTTAGGTTTCCTTCCTTAGGATGTCAGGTGACTCAAAGAAGCTGGAGAAGGGGCTTGCCGAAGTTGAACCAGAACTCGACAAAATGAGAGAGAGAGAGAGAGAGAGAGAGAGAGAGAGAGAGAGAGAGAGAGAGAGAGAGAGAGAGAGAGAGAGAGAGAGAGAGAGAGAGAGAGAGAGAGAGAGAGAGGACTGGGAAATAAAGAGAAGAACGAGCGAGAGAGTGAGTGACAAGAGGGAGAGGACAGAGAGAGAAAGAGAGATGATGCCAAGCTTGCTAGGTGTGTCACGCACCTATGGCCACCCTAGCATTGGGTCTGATGGGAACCAGAGAGAGAGGACTGGGAAGGAAAGAGAAGAATGAGCGAGAGAGTGAGTGAGTGAGTGAAAAAGAGGGAGAGGACAGAGAGAGAAAGAGAGATGATGCCAAGCTTACTAGGTGTGTCACGCACCTATGGCCGCCCTAGCATTGGGTCTGATGGGAAGCAGAGGTGGGGAGTCTGTCAGAAGAGAGAGATATATGGGAAAGAGGAGAAGAGAGGTAACTGGGAGAGAGAATGAAGGAGAGAGAGAGGGAACGTGCAAGTGAGAGTGCTGGTGAGAGATAGGAGAAGAGAGGAGAGAATGGAAATAGGAGAAGAAGAGAAGAGAATGGAGAGAGGGCCGGTCTAGCAGTGGAGAAGAGGGTGATCAGCCAGCCAACCGAAGAAGAAGAGGGAAAAATGAGAGTGTAGAGAGGAGAGAGCAAGTCCACCGGCCCAAGGTGGTCAAGAAGTCCAAGAGAGAGAGGAGGGAGGAGGGTGATCGGCCAACCTAGCCCGGTCTTGCGCAGGGGTTGAAGAAGAGAGGGATGTGTGTGTGTGTGTGTGTGTGTGTGTGTGTGTGTGTGTGTGTGTGTGTGTGTGTGTGTGTGTGAGAGAGAGAGAGAGAGAGAGAGAGAGAGAGAGAGAGAGAGAGAGAGAGAGAGAGAGAGATGAGTGGGGTCCACTAGAAGTCTAGTCTTGCTAGAACTCTTTCTTCAAATTTGTTCTGTCCTAGGAGTCTTCAAAGTCTTCTCTTTCCAGGAAGCTTCATCATCCTCATCTGATCTCCGTGATTTGATCTGGATCATCCAAGCTTTGTTGATTGATTCGCAATACACAAGACCCAATTAGAATCATTTGAACCGTTCATTATTCCTCTGATTAGCTTTGATGATTATCTGACCTCTAAACCTTGTAATTCAATGGTTGGATGGCCAATTAAAGCTAAAATAAAATATTTTATGTAAAATTTTGAAATTGATGACCTAGATGCTCTAATTGAACACTAAATTAGGGGTAATTTGACCAAAATTGAACACTTCACAGTTAGCTATTCTTCTTAGGCAATGCCTCTCTGTTCTTGTTTTATTTGATGCATTTTTGGTGTAGTTTTTATCAACTTGATCACCCTTTGTATTAATCTCTTTTTTTAATACAATTTGCATTGTTAGAAAAAATAAAATAAAATACAAAAACAAAACTTTACCATGTGACCGTGAGCCACTATAGTATAAAGTTTGCAAAATTCTGGCTTTGCTCATGTATTAGCAAATTAATTTAGGACTTGATATGGTAAATTTCTAGCTTCAATTAATTGTTTGTCCTCCTGTTCTTTTTGTTTAACATGGTGTTAATGGTGCTTGAGATGAGATAAGAAGGTATAAGTTATATGAGATGGGTTGAGATCAGTGGGAGAAGGGTCGAGATAACAAGATATGACTCATTTCCATCTCAAGTAAAAGACACAGGTGGGGCTGATTTTTTGGATGACTAGAAATGGCTCTCTTTTAAACTAAGAACGATCCCTACATTCAAGAATGAGCTACAAGCAATCCTCTAACACAGGAATTAGGTGAATTTTCTTATGGCATCTTAAGTACCTCTAACATTGAGTTGGGATGTGATGATTTTTACCTCCTATCACCGCAAGCACCATTAACAATGAGCTGAGCTAAGATGATTTTCATCTCAACTCATCACAAGCACTACTACTAGTGAAACATGGAGATATTACTAAATCTCAACCCAGCTCAAGACCACTAACAATGATATGGTCATCCCATTTCATCACAAGTCAGCTCTCTCCATCTCAATCACATCTGGCACCCTATAACCTATAAAGTTTACAAGGTAACCTCAGTAACATAAAGGGCAGCTCCGGTGCATGAAGCTCCTGGCTATGTGGGGTTTAGAGAAGGGGCAGACCACAAGAGTCTATAATATGTAGCCTTACCTTTACATTTTTACAAGGGACTATTTCCACGGCTTAAACCCATGACCTAAAGGTCACATGACAACACTTTACCATTGCGCCAAGGCTCCCCTTCTTGCAGCTCTGGACATGTGACCTTAAGGAAGCCTCGGTAACATGTACAAGAGAAATTCACTGACCACTACTTGCAGCTCTAGACCCTCAGAGACATTTATGGTGATTGCTTAAGTTAGCGATCATACTCATCTGGCTAAAGGCATGTAGAAATGGAACCAAAGATGGTTTCATAATTCCCTGTTTCCTCGATTTATGGATCTTAGATTGAGTTCTTATATGATGTATGAGCATATATACACTTGGAAAACATGAGCAGGAAAAAAATCCAGGTGTGGGCAATTCCAATGATTCAAACCATCCATTTATGGATCCTGTTATATATATAAGGAAAGACATAAGCATAAAGATTATGACCCATCTAAAAATTATAACCCTATGATCTTTGACCTTCAAAATAAATCTGTTGAAATGAAAGTGAAAACCAAAAAGGGCAGTTCCAATAGATCTTACCTTTTGTAAAATCCAAGGTAAGAATGGGTATTGTTGACCCTTGTGGTCCGTTCTTTCCCTGGATCCTGCATACGTGGTGCACCGGGGCTGCCCTTTATGTCATATCTCAAATATCTTATGTTGAGGGATGACTATAGTCGTTCAATCGACCTGAGTAGGAACATTGAGATGGTCTAACATTTGTCTTTATAAGACACTTGTTCTTGTAGCAGCAAGCAAAGATTCCACTTTGTATATCTAGGAAAGCTAAGATTATTGAAGAGATTTATAACAGCAACATAGAAAAGAAGCAGCCATGCCTTGTAATGGCTAATCTAAAGGAAATCCTGGTGCTATTGTTTCTACTTCTTCCTCTCATTCTCAGTAGCCATGGAATGAAAGGAGGAACAGAAAGTCAATCATGGGATGAAGATCTGGAGATAGACAACAACCTCAAATTTCTCACCAAACCAGCTAGTAAGACCATCCATGTGTTGTAACTTTAACATTTTAGAATGTACAGCATATAATTTTGTCTTATTTTTCACTGTATTTGAATTTTCATTTAATCTATAAATCATTGCTCTAGAATTGTCATCCTCTATGTATAAATGCACCTTGTGTGCTAGTCCTAGGTAGATCCTAATTATCTAGGCTACCATGATCTTCTTTGCCCTGATTTTATCCAAGTCGCCAAAGATATATCCCTTAGGCTTGCTTTAGGACCCCTTTCAACTTACGATAGAAGTCAATATGAAATAATACTTACCCTTTACAAGGTTTGTCGAGAGCTCTTCTACTAATCATCTTAAAAGAAGAGACTTAGATGTGGCCTGTTTGCAAAGAGAAAGATAGTGATCAATCTTTCTTACTTTGAAATCTGATATAAAAGGGCAGCCTCAGTGCATGAAGCTCTCATGTATGTTGGGTCTGGGGAAGGGATGGACCACAAAGGTCAATAGTACATAGCCTTACCTTGCATTTTCCAAGACGTTGTTTCCACGCCTTGAGCTCGTGACGTCAAGGTCACAAACGACAACTTTACGTTGCACTAAGGCTCTCCTTCCTTTGAAATATGATATATGGTAACTGAATACAAAGGAAAAGACAGCGTCCACTTGAAGTGTAAGAGTCAATCAGTCACTCACCAAATGCAACGAAGCACATCCATTTTTTTCTTTAAATATGGAGTTGTTAAAATTAAAAGGGTTAGCCCTTGCGCACAAAGCCCCCGCCTATATGGGATCTAGGTAAGGGGCTGTTAAGTGTTCAATTTTCATCAAAATACCCCTAATTTAGTGTTCAATTAGAGCATCTAGGCTATTAATTTCAAGATTTTGCATAAAATATTTTATTTTAGCTTTAATTGGCCATCCAACTATTGAATTGCAAGATTTGATGGTTAGATGATCATTGGAGCTACTTAGAAGAATAATAAATGGTTTAGATTATTCTAATTGGGTCCTGTGCATTGCAAATCAATCAACTCATGCTTGGATGATCCAGATCAAATCAAGGAGATTAGATGGAGATAATGAAGCTTCTTGGAAAGAGAAGACTTTGAAGACTCTTAGGATAGAAGAAATTTGAAGAATTGTAGAGTTTTGGGCAAGAATGGACTTATAGTGGACCCCACCCCTCCTTCTCTCTCTCATCTCTCATCTCTCTTCTCTCTCCATCTCTCTCACGGCTCTTTCTGTCACTCGTATCTCCCCCTATCTCTCTTATCTCTCTCACGCCTCTCTCTCTCTGATGTCTCTTTCTCTCTAGTTTTCTTCTTATTCTCCTCTCTTCTCTTCTCTTCTCTCCACTCTCTTCTCTTCTTCACCTCCTTAGCCAGTTGATTCTCTCCATTCTCCTCCTCTCCATTCTCTTCTCTCTACTCCACGTCTCTTCTTCATCTCCTTCAGCCGGTTCACTCTATCCCTCCTTCCTCCTCTCCCTCTCCTAACGTCCCTCTCTCACTATTCCCCATCTCCTACTTTCTCCCTCTCTTGGATTCCCTTCCTCTCTCCACCTCCTCTCTTCTACTCGTTCCCTCTCTCTCCATTTGCTTCTCTCTTTCACTCTTCCTCTCTTCTCCTCCTTCAACATCTCTATATCTCTCTCGTTTCCCTTCTCTTTCACTTCACCTTCTCTTATCCATACCTTTCCCATCTATCTTACCTCTCTTCTCAACTCTCGCCATGCCCTCCCTCTCTCTCACACTCTTCCCTTCTCCACCCTCCCTTCTTTCCTAGTTCTCTCTCTCTGGTGATTCCCACCTGCACCTCTCTCCAGTACACCAACCCCATAGGTGAATTCCCTCTTTATTGCCCACAGATCTCTCCCTCTCTTGGCTCTCTGCGTTAACAGATAGTCACCTTCTCCAATCACCCTCCAGCACGGCTCCTTCCTCTGTTCTTGCATAGTGTCGTGCTCCCCCAGTCGTACCTTTCCCTTCTCCTTCTCTCTATTCCTTGCCGCCTGACGCACTGACATCATCGGCGACTCCACCACTATCCCTGCAACACCAGCTCTCTCTCTCTCTCTCTCTCTCTCTCTCTCTCTCTCTCTCTCTCTCTCTCTCTCTCTCTCTCTCTCTCTCTCTCTCTCTCTCTCTCTCTCTCGTTTCTTTGCTCCAGTGACCATCACAGATCAGCCCGGAGAAGACACAGGTTTTCCCTGTGTTTTTCCCTCCTTCCCTCTCTTCCCCTTCTCTTTCTCCTTTTCCTCTTCCCTTTTCCCCCTCCTTCTCCGGCTTCGCTCTTTCTGTCGAGGATCATCTGTTTTTTTTTCATTTTAAACTTTTTTCAAGAAATTCCAATCTTGCCCTCGTCAGATATGATTAATTCCACCTTTGTCCTCTTTTTAGTTTCGTCTGTGTCCTCAGTTTTATTTACTTATGTGTCCCTGACTATTCCAATTTTTCCTTATCCATGTTCTGCCTATCTAGGGACAGTGTTACCAAGACTGCTTGTTTAGTTTCATTTTCTTTTTTTTTAATTAAAAATTATGTAAATTACAGCAGTTAAATAAATCTAAATTTTTATTTATTATTAATTTATTTTTGTTATATTCTTTATTTTTATTTATTAATTAAATTTTATTTAAAACTCCATCTTTTCAAGGGAGTCCATATGTGATTGACCCGTATTTGCATAGCTATACTGCAATAGCCTGTGCACTTGCAGTTAAACATCAAAAGGGGCGGATCACAAGGGCCTATAGTATATAGCCTTACCTTCTATTTTTGCAAGAGGCTATTTTCACACATTGAACTTGTGAATATGCCTTGTTTTCACACCTTGCATCAAGAGGATCTATAGCCAAATAATATAGACAATATTTACAAGAGATTTACATATGTCACACGAAGAAATTGCCTCATTCTCTATCCAATCCCTTTCTGCTAAAGAAAGTGACATATAGCAAATTGGCTTCAACCCCCTACTCTGCCAATTCTTCTGCTCTGTCATTGCCTAATCGTTGTGTGTGGGAAAACTGCATTTGCTTATCAGATGGTAGAGAATCTGCTTTAATATTGACTTAACCTCCCATTATTCACTGTGGTTTGGGTTAGTGCCAAAGGCAAGTAATGGAAATAGAAGAGTTTGCTTCAATTATTATTGATCCCTGAAGTGATCACCCCAGATCCTCTGAGTTATCCCAAGTGTTTCGTGATGGGACTCACTTTGGTTATCAAATAGCTCAAAAATCATGCCAATTCGAGTTTCATTTGGATGTAGTTTAGCTGTCCAATCACAGCTAGGGGCAGGAGCACAGATGCGTGCCCCGTTGCACTAGAGTAAGATTGTTTCTCTGCTGGGGCATTTCTTTATAGATAGAAAATCGTGCGCTTGCACTTTGGGCGCGGAAGGCATGTCTTGAGTTGATGAAAATCATAGTTATCAATTTCGTTTCGTATAGGCCAAATTTACTAAAATTTCATTTTCGGTGAAAAAATATGTAAAGTAGATGATTTAGGTTTCAATCAAATTTTGGACAATCAGGTCATTTCAGCTGTCTTCTTCTTTCGTTTGTTTCTTCTTCTTTTTTCCCAATATCGCATTTCAACTAAAGAAGGAAGTGAACTGGAGATCACGAGTTTGAGGCACATGACTTCTTGCAAAATACAAGATAAATCTGCATATAATAGATACCAAGCTGCCCTTTTTGTCATATTTCAACCAATATATTGGCTGAAATTCTAGCTTTTCAACAGAATTCTGAACAAAATTCTAGCTTTAAAATTAAATAATCAATATCCAAATTTCAGCTGAAATCGAATTTAAAATTTCAGTTTTTCATTTTCCAGATCTGCTTTAAGCTAAATATGTGAAGTTTTAGTCAAAGGTACAGTAGATAGAAAAATCAATACTCTTTTCTTTGTATAATACTTCTCACACGTTGATATAGATTTGTTCTTCACTTTCTCTTTTGCCTCATTTTAGGACTCAGGGACTAAAGATTGGTCGTTATTACTTGTTCCTGACAACAAAAGAATAGGATACTAGCCAAAGAAACTCTCAAAGGGTCACTTATCTGAACAGGCCCCTGGATAGATTGGGGGGAATGGTTAAGCCTAAAGTTAGCCGTCCTTGTTCTCCGAAGTGGTCATTTTCCCAAAGAAGGATTTAAGCGTGCAAGTTACAGGAGGCATTAAGATCATGGATGAACATGGCAACGCAAGAGCCACTGGCCATCTTTTCTTTCGACGTAATCAACTCTGTGCTTGGCAAAGGATAAACCTTTACCTTTGAAGGACTTAGGTGCAAATTGCCAATGGTCACAGTTTCACTTATGTTAAATTCATGCGATACTTGTGTGCACAACTCCTTTTGATAGGCACAAGTTAGCCTTCCACTCCAAACCAACAAGAGAACTCAGATAAAAAACCTTTTAATGTATTAACTTTTACTAAGCTGAGATAAGTTAAGCTTATTATAAATGAAGAGTCACGCTTTATTTCTACTTCCTTCCTTTTATCCTCCTCGATGAATACCTAAGATTAATACATATGTCAACTATTTAATAGTTGAGAACCACTCTAGAAATCTTTACATAAATATCTAGGTTTTTCTCTTTTCAAAAAACTTCTAAAACCCAGGCCTTCTAAAATCAAACTTTGATTCATAGACCTTAAACAAAGGGCCTCGCCTTGGTCTCTTAAGCCAATCCTATAAGCCAAGCAGGTCTCCTTTGGAGTAAGGAGTATTGGTCATGAGCCTCACAATGCATGTCCGCACAAAATGCTTATTTAATTATTGGGGTGCAACTCTTTATATGAATAAGGTTGTGTAAGAATAACTATGCATTGCAAATACATGATCAACAGCCAAATGACTTCAATGCGCACACAAACAGATGTGGCTTCTGTTGATACACTCCCAATAAAACAGATCATGGCCGGGGCAATCTCTGTCTCTCTCGTCATCTCTTACTGATTCATCACAGAGACCCTCATCAAGCAGAGAAATGAGAACCATTCAAGGTCATGGTGAAGGCAACTCAAGTCTCTAGTATATGAGATGAGACAGGCATTTTGTCCCATTAATCAGGAAAAGTTCCACAGGAAGAAGCAGGAAAATCAAGTTGTATTTGGATTTTGAAAATATAGAACCTGGATTTTTCAGCTCCTCATTTGAGATTGTTATCTGCCCAGTTAAATGGATTGGTTTGTCTTTGTAACAATCGGATTCTTAAACCAATAAATTTACCTTAGATGTGGGGATTTTATCTGAAAATCCAAACCAAACAGGGAATTCTCAATCCACTGAGATGCCCCAAGATCTGAAATTGTTGGGTACGCATTTTTATTAAAAGAGGCAGATTAATCCTAAAATATACCTACAGAAACTTTTCATCAGCCTACCAAGGAGAGAGAGAGAGAGAGAGAGAGAGAGATGAAATGTGCTTAGGCTTACTAGACCAGCTTCAGTGAAGGGATGAAAACAGCCCTTCTCAGCAAATCTGAAGAGCAAAAGACAGATCCATTTACGAGCAAATTAACACCTCCTATGCCATTTTTTCATAAGCTAAGGGGCTGCCTGAATCTTTGCTCGATCATACACAAAACATTATGCTAAGACGAAGACGAAGACGAAGACGAAGAGCAACGCATATAGATACACGCGCTTGGTTGGCAGAAAAACGAAAAGGGAAGGATCGACCCTCGGAGGGCAGAGCAGAGATGGGGAGAAGGCTTTGCTCTTCCCCTCTTATAGCCTGATCGCGAAGAACCCTAATCGAAATTGAAATTGTCCAAACTACCCTTGCCGAATCTAGCTCCGTTCATCTTAACGATTAAATTTTGGCTCCGGCATGGGCGGACGAGATTTGAGGCCAATCACAAACAGATCGCAGCTTGCAAAGGATACACAGAGGCAGCACCCCAGGGCATGTTTGAGGCGCCACTTTCAACATTATGGGCTGGTGATGCAAAAATCTCATAACGTATTAGCTTATGAAAAAGACTGCTTTTGATGATCCTAGGGTGATGGTTAGGAACCTAATAAGATAATAACATTGATGCCCTTTGACCAAGTCATATTCCTTTGCATGTTCTTCTTTGCTCTTAAAATGATAAAACTGGTGATGCAAAAATCTCATAACATTCCCAAATAGCAAATAGTAATCCATTTCTTTTCAGAATTTCTCTAGTCTTTCAATTTTTTAGGTCTACATCTCTCTCATAAGGTTACTCTCTAACTCTTCAATTTTAAAAAAATTAGAGAAAAATCTCTGGGAGATGATATATTTACATCCTTTGGTATCAATGCCACACCCTTGTTTGCAATTTTATCGTACTTTTATCTAGGCGCTCAACTTTCATAATAATCTCAACTAAACATCTTAACTATTTTGCAATAAATAAAGTCTGACCCAAAAATCATATACATTGGATGATTGTACCATTCTTTTTTCTTCTTCTTTTTTTAGTTTTAAGATAGATGGTAGAAAATTAATTGGTATTTAAAACAACTCAAAGAAATCAATGTTTAGATTATTTTAAAATATGTGATTTTTTGAAATGGACCCATTTATTACAAGATGCTTAAGATGAATAATTTAATCACTCAAAAAAGTAGATCCCAAATGTTCTTTTACCACAAAACCCTGAAAGAGGGTGTAGCATTAGTATGGAAGGGATGTGAGAATATAAACTCCCCAATCTTCAATAAAAGGATAATTTTCAATAGTAATGACTGATTGGATTTTTATAAGAACAATCTTTTAAGAAGAAACAAGGGTATTTAGAGATGTTTTGGTTACCAGTAATATTATTTCGTAAAGTTGAGGAATGGGTATTATTTAACAGCCAAAACCACATTTTCTAGATGCAATTGGTGTGATTTTTGGGAGAGGTGATCTAGGAGGACAAGAAGCTATTTTGTGCAAGAAATAGCAAATCTTGATCCTCCTCCTATTAAAGACCATATAATCTCAACCATTAGTTGAAAAGGAAATCTTTTCCTTTTTATGATGACATAAGTACCATTCACTTGAGAAAACTTTTGGATGCCTAGGGCTAGAAAATTATAGCAACCTAGTTACCTGAGAAAAAAAGGAGAGAAAAAAGATAGGGAATCACAAAGAGGGAAAACAAATTTCCTAGTGTCTTCAATTGTTTCAAAAAGACCATGCTTTTCACCCATCCCAAGTACTAAAATGTTGGTAATAATAAGTTTTGTTTCTTATCATGGCCACTTTCTCCCAGAAAAGTTCTTAATTTCTTATGATAAATGCAATTTCAAGGTTCCTATCTCTTTAACTTGATAGATTTGTGAGCTTAGCTAATTTTCATATCACTTATAGAAAGAAGAAAATTCTTTGATCTTAAGTAGATTTGAGATTTTATAGAGAGATTGACAAGCTCCAGAAAGCGGTTGAAGAAATACAAGAGAAAATTTGGGAGCTCAAAAAACCAAATTAGAATAAGGACATGGCTTTAAAAGTTAAACCCCAATAATAGTGGTATTTTCATCCCCATATTTTGTGCAGGATGAACTGGTCCTAAAAAGTGTTTCTCCCTCTTTAGAATATCTAACGTAAGAGTAATCAGATGAATGGATGAAGCCTATTAGGTAAGGGTGCCCTTAATCCCTTGGGCAAGGGTACCATAGTGGGATGCACTAAACAATACAAGTTTGTTTCGGCTATATTTCATCAGAGGAAATTAAACTTAAAGAGTAAAAACAGTTGGGTTGTCTCACAACTACACAAGAAAAAAGAAGAAGAAGAAGAAAAGAGTGAAATGATAATATAATGCATGACACTGAAACAAATTATTATAGTGCAAAGGTGGCCTTTCTAAAAATGTTCATCAAAAGTTTTCCCCTTGCATCTCGGTCACTTCTACTTTTTTGTTATCACTTCTACCTTATAGCTTGATTACACCCATCCATCTGATTTCTCTCAATTTGGTTGACTACTCTAAAAACATCGAGAATTAGATGATCATGGATACAAGATATTTGAAGTTGGAGAAATCAAAATGAGAGGCCAATTATGTAAAAATGGGGTGCATTGAGAAACTTACAGCAATGTTGCATTATACAGTATCATTCGTCAAAAAGACAATATATATATATATATATATATAATATAGTGGATGTATTTGATGCATTAATATTTTTTGATACTATTTAACTAAGCTAGAAGATAAATGATTTCCGTGATCAAAAGATGGGACCTACTTTTTTTTTGTTGTTGTAATGTTTATGTAAGTTTATTGTTTTCGTGCAAGACCACTATATCTTGCAAAAAGAAAGAAAATGGACCCTAATCTTGTTGCCCTGTTGAAAGCTTAATATCAGGCCATGCTACAGGGCTCTACCTTGGAAGTTACAAGGGTATAAATTGCTTCATGTCTCTACAAGTAGATTTTCTTGAACTTACCTTTCTCTTCATTGATAATCATGCAATTATGTTGCACATTGTAAGCAAATATATGTGACTCGTTTGTCATCTCATTAAATCATTTTATATTTTCAGGATCATCAAGTTGGAAATCTTCTCAGTTCTCACTAACGCTTTAGGAGAAAATTGCTTTCAACAACCTACTTGCAAGCTGGGTGTTCATTCCTGTCTTTTATTAAGGTGTATAGAAAGATAAACACATAAGTGATATTTTTCTAATCCCATAATATTACCAAATTTTGTAAGACTCATGGGATGCTCCAAATTAGTTGCAACCACATGAGTTGTAATTAAACAAGGCAAGAAGAATTTATGCATTGGGTTCAAACACTATTGTTGATTTGAAAACTGTTTGTCCTACTGAAGTACCAAAGGTGGGTGGAGTCAACTAGTTCAGTCATTAAGCATCATGAGTCTACTTGGTGACTAATTAATTAGTGTGCAACTTAAGGATCCTATTGACTAAAAATTCTTCGATTTCCTTTTCAAAAAGGGTGCTACTTGAGAGGTTACTTGCTCTTCTTGGGTTTGCATTTTTGTCCTCTCAATAAGGGGATTTTTGCTTCCATGGATGTAGATGCGACAAGGCGCTTTAGACATTAATTAGGTAAGATGAAAGGAATTTTGCTAAGCCTAGAGTTTCAAGCAAGGCTCACAAAGTTTTCTGGTTGACTTTAGGTCCTATTTACTTATATTAGATCCTTAGCAATACATGGCTCAATTTGTCCACCAATTGAGGCCAATAAGTTGCATACACTTTGGGTTCATTGAGAGTAGTCTCCACTTATCTTTAAGTGGAGGCAACGATAGAGACTATGTTTAAACTATATGAAAATTAGGACATACCCTAGCACTCCTCTTATAGAACTATGAAAAGAATGATAAAGACAGCTAAACAAAAAAGTCACACAAGCCATCAAATTGTTAGAAAATGTTTCTAAGTTAAAGATGTTAAAAGGGAATTTTGGAGATTTTACTTCATTTTGTCTTTATAGACAACATAAATGGTGAGTTAACGTATAAATGTTAAAGCTTTTAATTTTGTTAATGCATTTTAACCGTTTCCTTTTGTAATAATTTTTTGGTTTATTACATAGTCATTTAATAGCAACAATTCCTATTTTAAATGCAATTAATGTTTGTAATTCTTATAGGAGTAATGGTATTTTTTTGGCTTTATGGGGCAGCTACCTTGATCCCTATATGAGCATTGTTCCCCCTAATCCTTTCTTTGCACCCAACCACTCTCTCTTTCCTCTCTCTTTTATAGTTTGTTTAGTTATATATATTCTCTATTTCGCCGCTCTCTTAGTGGGATGTGAGTATTTTTTTCTAACACTTTATTTGCTAACACTCTAATCTACCCAGTAACGATATTCTCATCTTATTCAGTTGCTCATTAAAACTTCAGATTCTTAATCTTTGATCTTATTTCAAAGGTGATCTAAGTTCTGATTATGTTTTCCAATTCATTGTACTTTCTAAAATATTAAGGTACTTATCTCATGGAGATCTAATTCTAGCTAGATTGAATCTTGGCAATAGAGTTGTTTAGATCTCTTGCACATTTAGGGGGCATCAACTATCTTTAAGAAGCAAAATTTGAAGCGTCCATATAAGCTAGGTTCAAAAAATTAAGTTTGTGTAAACTTAAATATTTTCCAACAATTTTGAAGATATAGACATTATCTCCATAGACTTGTGAACTCAATGACATCTTAAAGTTGTTAAATAGGCTAATTGAGAAGGACCAACTTAGCAGAAGAGTAGTGGGATACTCTAAATGAGATACATGTAAAAAGGACTCAACAAATGTTTCTAGTTGGAAAGTGGCAAATTAATGTAAACTTACAAAGCTATTATGATCTTGGACGGAAGAAACTTGTAAGAAATATGAGAACACCAAGCACTTCAAGGCAAGATAAATGAGATTAATACAATCTTTGATGAAAGATATTGTTGAATAGACACTTATATAATGAAGGGCAGCCTAGTGCACGAAGCTCTTGCATATGCGGGGTCCGAGGAAGGGGTCGACCACAAGGGTCAATAGTACACAACCTTACCTTGCATCTTGTAAGAGGCTATTTCCACGCCTTGAACCCATGACCTCAAGGTCACATAGGATAGACACTCGTATAATGTGGCATAAAATTAAAATATGTTCATAATAGTGGGTGTTGAAGAGTGCTGCATATAGTGATCCCTAAATAAGTTAACTCTAGGTTATGAGAGTCTAGATATAGACATGTGAGGTGTAGAAAATTAAGAGAGTTAGTTTTCCTTGAATTCAAATAATGATATTTGTAAAATGACAAATACACAAACTCAAATGGAAGAGCAACTTGAAATACAAACATCTTATATATAAACAAAGCTTTAAAACACTTCAAAGCAAAGAAGAACTTGAAAAGATTAAGATACTGAGATATGATCAAGGAGGTGTGTATAGTAGACATCATTTGAAACTTAGTTCACTTCTATATTGTGACAGAATGGTATTGCAAGAGAACTAAATGCCCTTTATTTTCCTTTTCAAAATGGTATTGCTAAGTGAAAAACTGAACATTAGTTGAGATGGCCAGTTCCATGCTCACTAATTCTAGGTTATATCAAAACTATTATGAGAAGCATTGTACTAGGAGTTCTAAGAGGAATGCTAGGTCTTCTACCGACCACTTCCTGTAATATTGAACTTCTCTCATTTTCTTTCCCTCAACATCATCCTTATTAGAGTCGCTATGTGCTTGTCATATTACTTATGAAAGATCATCTATCTGATTATGAGAGGCTGAGGCTGTGCCCTCTTCCCTTTCATGTATGCTATCCAAAGCAAATAAAAGTAGCAAGATTGTATGATTATGAGTTCACATAAAATATATAATGCTCCAAAAAAGGTAGCATGAAACCACACACAAATTCATATAATAAGTAAGATCAATCCACATAAATCATTGTTCACATAATCCACACAAAAGACCATATCAAACCACACACAGATCCATGGTCCATAAACCAAACCACACTCAAGTTTACGTAAATAGTTCATATATCATTCTAGATTAGACCATGAAAATGATATAAACTAGCAAGAACACAATAACTGTAATCATGAACAACCTGTCGTCAAACACATCATCCTTGGTACTTGCCTTCTATTCATCTCCACCCCTAAACTCATGAATCTGGAAGCAACTACCTGTCTATCTAGCATATCCTAGGCCTTAACTTCCCTACTATACCAATAAACAACTTCCTCATAGGTAGGGCAAGAGATGAATGATGTTGTTGAAAAACCACAAGTCTCTCTTTGGCATTCTTCTCACGTAGTGTAGATACCTGGGCATTGACCTCTAAGACTACATAAAACTATCTTCCCCATGTGGAACATTGTAATGATGAATAGTGACAAAGATTGCCAATACTATGATATGTGATATATTAAGTCCGTAAACAAAATGAACTGAAAAATATATAGATTGCATAAAGAAGTTCCTTGGTATAAAAAGGGCAGCCCCATGCATGAAGTTCCCTCATATGAGGAATTTGGGGAAGGGGCAGACCATAAAGGTCAATAGTATGCAGTCATACCTTGCATTTTACAAGAGGTTGTTTCCACGCTTTGAACCTGTGATCTCAAGGTCATACGATGACAACTCTATCATTGTGCCAAGGCTCAAAGAACTTCCTTGATACGTATAACTAAAAAGTGAAAATTGCACAAAGTAACGCAAACTTGACTATGGTTTCGTTGCTTAGGCACATTCCTACACCTCATGGTTAGTTTGTTTGCGAGCTTATTACTTCACCATGTAATCTCTATACATTTTGTTGGCCTTCTTTTCACACCATTCATGTCCATCCTTGTACTTTCTCATTTCTGATTGGAACTTATAACAAATCCACCTTCTAACCTGTGTTGCAGTAGCCTCCTTGGTCTACGTCACATTCTATGTAAGGACTTGTGTTTCATCTGAATCATTCAAGTAGTTATCTTTTACAAATTCTTCTTCTCCTATTTCTTGATCAACATGGCCTTCCTCAAGTTCAAATAAATCAGACTTGTTCTCCATCCTAATGTAATTGCATAGAGCGCAACATGCCAATACCATCTTCACTAATGAATCAACTCATCTGCACTCCCAGTGCCTATGTGAATGATTGATGGGCCTATTAAGCATTGGAACAATAACCATGAACAAAATTATAATGGACTAAATAATCATATTTTCCATAATTGGCACCTCTCCATATTTATGGTTACAAAGCTGTTCCATCTATATTTTCACAAATTTATCAACATCATAGCTATTTTATTTTATTTTCCAATTTTGAGAACTTTTCAAATATTTTATTTAGTTTTTATTTTTTAATTCAAAATTTCAAATACTACCCAGTAAGTTGCCAGTACATACTATTCTAGACTAAAGCCAGTATGGTTACTAGTCTGTATTAATACACAAAGGACTTGCCCGCCTAAGTTGACATGAAGCCAAAAATTTGAAAGGATATTGTGATAGTGATTGATAAAATTTTGAAAAGGTTATGAATAATGGGCAGTGAGGGATCTAATATGAGTCTCCAAGATGAACTGTCTTGATCATATATGCAAATTAGCAACCAAAAAAGGAGCCTGGTGTATGAAGCTCCTGCATATGCAAGGTGTAAGGAAGGAGCATATCACAAAGGATCTATAATATGCAATCTTACCTTGCATTTTTTCAAAAGGTTATTTCTATGACTTGAACCTGTGACTTTAAAATCCACGACTAATTACATTCAAAAGAAAAGGAAAGACAAATAATCTTATAAGCGTACTTTGTACATAGTTGAGAATGTTGAGTGGGTCTAAGTATGCCTCGCAATGGGTCTTGAGTTTACATAAAGTATAGAATGAAAAAAGGGGCTTTTCTTTACTTCATCCTCTCTCTATGTTTTTCTGTTGGCGATCGACCTTATTGCTATTACATTTTCTCATCCTACTCAAGCTCCTTTTCACTTTCATGGTTTTTTTAGTTGCTTATGCATGGAATTGGATTAACATTTGTCTTAGTTTCATGGACCTATCTCTTCTTTTGGTGGGTATAAATTTCTTCCTCTCTTAAGAGGAGAGCCAAGAAAATAAGAGATATTGAGTTGCAGCTAGACCTCATTGTAAAATTGCTATATCACCTGGAGTAGCGAAGATTAAGGTGAGCTTCTTTACTCTTTGTTTTTGTTTTGTATGTATGAAACTGGGTCAATTATAAGCTCATGAGCTATTTTGTTTGTTTGTTCCTTTCTCTTCTTTTTCTTGTCACTTTAATGTTGATATTTAGATGTAAGACATTTACATTGGAAAACTATGGGACGAGAAAATTTGTGATGGTATTTTCCTTTGAACTTTTAGAGGTCCAAGGACTAGATTCCTAGTTATTATTTATTTTTCATCCTTTTTTTGTGTTGAAACTTAGCTTAGGGGTCTGATGTCTGTGGTTGTGAACCTTGGAGTTCAATTTAGATTCCTGCTCTCATTTAGACTTTTCAACACTTTGTAGCCCTTGATTACGAGAATTGATTATAAAGCTTGATATTAGACCTAGTAGCCGAGGCTGCTTTATCTGTTACTGACACTTCTCTTATTAGTTTCTGCCTTTTATTATGAAAACAGAAGTTGATCAATTAGTTGTTGGCATGCTTAATCAAATTATTCACATTCAATGACAATAACGACAAATTTTTTTAGGGCGATGAAATAATATATATATATATATATATATCTTTTTTCTACTTAGGCCACCCCTTTTCTCTTTATATTTGTCTTTATCTCTCTCTTTTGGCGTTTTTTGCTATGCCAGAAATTGAATTTAGAAACTGATGTTTTGTCTTTGGCAACGTCAATACAATAAAAGAGGTAAAATAGATAGAAATGCTTGCTCACTTTTGCAAAATGATATTCTCTCATTCCCTGTTCAAGTTATGGGTAATAGAATTAGGATTGTTGATGTACTCCTCTCACACACTGTTGGTACCTCTCTAGATACATTTCTGAAAGTGCATCTATTTTGTTCATTCATAATAAACCAAAGATTTGTAGGAAATGCAAATTTGACAAGATTTTCGTTTTATTTGAATCCAAAAAAGATCTCAATAAGCTAAACAAAAGATGCAACTTCTCTTGACATCACCCCTTCCATAGAAAATAATTGTTATTAAGATACTATTAAAAGAGCTTTTTCATCAAATTTACTTTCAAGTTCTGTTAAAGATAAACTTGTCGAAGTAAACAAAACATGTAAACCTTTACTCGAATATTTACAGTAAATCAAATGCATAATCAGAAGCAAATTTAAAGGATCAGGAACTTATCTCCAACCATTAGTAGCAATTCCTTAAGAGATCTTCTGATTCGTAGCAACACATGGTGATGGAGAACAGAGGTTATTCTACTTGAATCAGGGACCCTTTAAATCACACAAAAATGGATGGTTAATGGCAGTTATCCTTCCATCAAGGATAACTGCCATTAGTAGTTACCACTAACTGTTAGATTTTGAATTATAATGTTATGGACCACATGAATTCTAACAAAACAACCTCATTCTAGTTGAACTTCTTTCTTTTTTAGCCTTCAATATAAAATTCTTGAAAATTTAAAAATTTTACTTCCCCTCCTCATAGTGATATAAGAGATTAATGCTAGAAATTTTTGTAAATCTCTTATATCTCTTTACTTTTCTATCTTTTTATACATCTCTTGACATATTTTTTACTACTTAATGTAACTCTAGAGATTGAAACCAGAAACTTTCTGTAACCCAATTGTTACAATAGCAAATAGCTTCTTTCTTCTTTTTTTCCTTGGTGATTGGATTAGGACAGTTTAGGATAGCTAAACTTTAACAAAGTTGGATCAAAACATTGAAGACATAGCCCCAAGAATTCTCTTATTAGAACTCAATATCAAGATTTGGGTGGATCCTTGAGTGTTTAATACTATAGAAAATATCACTCTTCCTAATAGCATATGGGTGTTTTAAAGCACCTACCTTAGCCAAACTATCTACCGTAGAATTCAATCATTACTTTAACAAGATCAACAGAAATCTTTTTGCCTTCTTATTCACATTCAATTTGGTCTTTAAAATACTAAAGAGCCAATGAGGAGTGTGAACAAAAATGATTTTGTGAGTTACCTTCAGGAATTTGCTAGTCGATGATGTGGTTTGACTAGCTTTTTTGCTTATGAAGACATGGTAAAGGCAAAGAATGGAGGGAAAATGGGGACGGCTGAAGGCAAACAGAGAGAGAGAGAGAGAGAGAGAGAGAGAGAGAGAGAGAGAGAGAGAGAGAGAGAGAGAGAGAGAGAGAGAGAGAGAGAGAGAGAGAGAGAGAGAGAGAGAGAGAGAGAGAGAGAGAGAGTTCTAACAAGAACTGAATACAAAAAGGAAATCCGTCCTCTATAAATTGAAGTAAGAATCAAAGAAGCTAATTTATTTTATCTTATTTTCTTTCTCCTTTATTTCATTTATGCCAATCACAAAATCTAATTAGTTTTCATATTTTCACAAAATATAACAACACTATATAGAGGAGAGCGTCTAAGGTTAGGTGCACCAAACTTTGCCTAAATTTCAATGCACCCAAATACTGTAGGATTAGGCTGATAGTTTAATGTTTCAGTAGGGCTTTTGCTTGTCTCCGCTAGCCTCTGTTAATCCCATTTATAGAATATCAAAGAGAACTTAAAAAGAAAAACGATCAAAACTAAGGCACAACAATAGGAAACAAAGAAATGTAGAAACTTGGACAGCTTTTCAGGCCCACAAGTGCCTTTTTTATCATCATCAAATCTGTTGATCTAAAAAATAATGAAAAGCCCATGCCATAGACCCTAATTTTGTCTAGGTTGGATGTCTTTAGACCCCTGATCTATAACACCTATTTATGACCCTAAGTAAATGTTTTTTAGAAAAATCTAGGCTATAATTTCTGTTGGATAGTATCTTTCATGTAGATATCCATTTGATATGAGACTAAACCTCGTGGGTCTTCTATAGATGGTCTGCAACTTTGACTTTACAGATCTAGAAATGGATTTTAAATGTGGGTCCAAAAAGTACCTTTGCTCTAATGAAAATTAAAAGTTGCCTTTTATACTTTGCCTCAAAGGGAACAGTCCCACAGATAATCATCAAGAACAGAAGTACCAGAATCCCATAGAGGGAACAGTCCCTCCCCCTCCGAGCCCCTTCCAAGCAGGCAAACAACCAAGAGGCCATAGAAGAACCAAGATCAAGGAGTGAAACAGAGGAACAAGCAAGTGCAAAATAGAAGTACGACAAAAAGAACACATCAAGACATCATACCAGAAGCAGAATAAATGGGCATAGTTGGAGGAGCAGACAGGGAAACATAACCGGCTGAACAGAACCAAATCAATGTCTCAACCCATAGCTAAATAGAAACTCGATGTTATTGGACTCTTTCTAAACATTTCCTATCTGTTCTTTTTCTTTCTTTTTCTTCTAATGGGATTAAGGGTGGCCTGGAGAAACAAATGAAAGCCCACTTAAAATCTAAGACATCTGCCTAATCCTACAGGAGGCAAAGAATTTGGGGAATAGTTCAGTGTACTCGACCTAGGCTTTGTCTATATAGAGATAGATTGGTTGAGAGAGAGATGCTCAAAAACATAATTGATTATGAAAAATACACACTATTCATTAGTCGCTTCTATTATTGAGTTAGATGTTGTTAATATTGTTAAACCCACTATTCTTGTGAATGCAATGAAAATAGAGAGAGATATTAAGAGAAAATAGGCATAGCAAAAGCAAATTTTTGTGAAAGAAATTATAGCTTAAGCTATGTTGTTGAATGATCAGTTGGAAAAAACGTCTAATATAGAAGAAGAGGAAGAAAAGGTTCCAAAGGGTAAGTTTGTGTGAGTATCTTTAGGAGGTGTGGGAGCATTTACTAAAATGGCTCTCTTAGGTCTCTATAATATGCGAATGAAATATCGAAACTAGTGATTATTGCTTATTGGAGGGAGTCTCTATAATTGAATTGGTAAATCAAAATAAATAATATTTAAAAGAGAAACAAAAGCATGCTTAAGAGTTTGAAGATATATTTGCCAAGTCAGAAAATATTGCATAAAAACGGATTTAAAGCCCTCTCCAAGTAAGAGGAGTGTTTGCTTAATATAATAATAGCAAGATGGCACACAGACATAGAGCGCCAATCATCTATTAAATAGGTAATTGCACCTTAAAAATAGGAAGAAACGTGAGAGACTTGTGAGAACAATTACCTTCTCTAATGTGTAAGTAAGAAGAAAGAGATCATTTACTAAAAAGGACAGGCCGATCCGGGGAAGGGGCGGACCACAAGGGTCAATAGTATGTAGCATTATCTTCCATTTTGCAAGAGGCTATTTATATGCCTTGAACCAATGACCTCAATGTCACAGGATGACAACTCTACCATTGTGCCAAGACCCCCCTTTAGAAATGTCATTTACTCTTTCATTAAAGAAAAAAGAAAGAAAAGACATCATTTACTATTTGAGTTTTTCTATGGCACAATCCAAGACAGCTTTTAGCATAGAATTTCAGTAAAATCACACTAGAAACATATCATTATTGTAATTATAATTTTTCTTGTAAAACTTCTAATCATGGGCCATAAGTCGATTAAATTTTTTTAGGTCGTTTGATAAAAATATAAATGAAAAATGATTAATATATTTCTATTTTCCTATTTATTACTTATAAGGAGATAAGGATGATAGTGAGAATGAGGAATGGCATTTCTCGTTTAAAATTTAGGTTTACTATTTTCAAAAGACTAGAACTTAGGATAAATTGCTTAAATTTTTAATCATTCAGTAAAAATATTACAATAAGAAAAAGAATAGAAAGTAGCACTACTTTTCTATCTTTTCTTATTTGCAAGGAGGAATTATAATTTATAAAAGAGGAAACTATGCTATGTTCAAGTAGGGACAGCCCCAGTGCATGAAGCTCCCGCCTATGCGGGGTCCGGAGAAGGGGCGGGCCATAATGGCCTAAAGTAGGCTGCCTTACCTTGCATTGTTGCAAGAGGCTGATTCCACACCTTAAACCCATGACCTTAAGGTCATATGACGACAACTTTTACCATTGTGCCAAGTAGGACCACAATGCTATGTTCAAGTCATATTTTAACTGATGCTCTAAACTGTCTGCCCGAGTCAATTGACACCCTTAATGGTCGTGTTTGATCATAATTAGCATCTTGTAGCTCTATTCGTTATTTTACCATATTTATTCCTTTGGTTGGAGCTGAAATAAATTCACATTTACATAATCTTGCATTTCTTTCATCCTGGTAGTTTAACTCACTATGATCTCAAGCATGGAGTACCATCAGAAAATGCAAGTACTGCTAATCGCCCTTGATTTGGCCATACTATCTCTGGCTGGCCTTATTGGCATCAGATTATCAAGCCAAAATCTAACAGAAGGGACATGGTCATCCTAATGGTTCCCATCCTTCGCATCAGTCATATCACTCTGTACTGGGTCCGACAAGCCAACCTGTGCCTGTGAATGCGTAAGCATTCTCTCATCTGCTTCTTCATCGCCTTTGTTGGTGGTTGTCATTTATCATCGTACGTCCTAATAGCGTGCTTACCATCACCATATCTAATTAGCCTCTGTTCCTACCAAACCTGCTGATCATTTTCTGTTTTCTTTTTGGCCAAAATTTCATTTGGTCGATCCATGGACACTAGAAGCTGGGCACAGGATGCCTTAGCTAGACCGGACCAACTGATCGACGTCAGCCAGCAACAAGAAGGCAAGTCCTACTAATTAATTGGTTGAAGTGATGCGTTACTACTTTCCTCAGGTGGGAATGGAACTTTGACTGTAGCCATCACCTTTAAATATGTACGTGTATAACCCAGGTGCATCGTCCGTAGGATGTGGTTTTCATATGATGTGTAATGGATACATGTGCAGGATGTGGGGTTTTATATGATGTCACATAGGTAATTTATGGATTTTGTTCTTTCCTCTTAACGGTGACGACGTGTTTGATTGTCCATTTCTTTACGGTTCAAAGATTCCAAGAATCTTAGCCCGACAAATTTCAAAATCATCATTGTAGGAAACATTTCCACTCACTCTAAGGGAGCGTTGGTTAAGATGGAATTGAATTCCATGCTGGATTTGTCACCCTTTAGTGAACACACCCTTGCTCCCCTGAAGCTGAAATCCACGCTACTAGATTCCACCTATTACATATTACCCTGGAGTCCAAACCCTTTTCGGATGACTTTCTGGGGTCATTTTCTAAGTTTCAGTTAAGTGGGAACTGAATTGGACGAAGCTCGTGTATACACGGAGTTCACAAAGGATTTATAATGTGTACGTTTTACTTTATATTTTTGCAAAAAGTTTTTTCATGCCTCTTCTAGGTCACACGAAGACAACTCTACCATTACACCAAGGTTCCCTTGGAATTGAATTGCTCATTTTCTCGTTACTGACAGCCCGTGAGAGTGCCTGAGACGGTGAACTTTCCCACTTTGTTTACATGGATGGAACCTTCGGGAAATTACCTGATGCATGCAGGTGCTAGTGCACATGGAAGCTAAAAGTCCATGCTGGGTTCATATGGGCCAGTGGCCCAAAACCACACTAGGTCTTGCACGGCTCAGGTCGTAAGCCAAGAAATCATACTCACTAGATCTTCAGAAAGAACAATTAAAAGCAAAATCTTATCTACAAATAGTCTTAATTCTCCAATGGTAAAAATTTACTAGGAAACTGACCAGAACCTTTTTCATAAGCTATACCGGCTTTTTAGGCCCTGTATTTTGCAGAAAATATGCCGGTAAATTGTTCCCCAATACGGCTTACTCTCGCACTATAGCATAAGTGACTATGACCACTCCATAAATAGATATTTGGACCATGACACATGCAAGAAGATGAGCAGTTTGGACATGTGGGGCCATTAAGGCACATCGCCTTTCTAAATACAGGTAGACAGTTCATCCAGTCACCCATGTAAATTTGATAGGGAAACAAAGAGGCAAAGACAAAAAATTAATCGGGATGAATTTATTTGTCAATATTCTTTGCAAAGATACATTTTCAGCCCCAGCATTGAACTCGATCAAGTAATATATATACAGTAGTTGTGTTTAGAGGATTATGAGAACCACAGCTTCTGCATGCTTTTTACATTGTTATCAGATCGATATTAGAATCCACACTTAGAACTGGTTTGGCTCAGGTGCTCCATTCTACTATAACAAGTCATCGGCCCATGCGGTTACCTGGTATATTTGCAGCCGTCAACCACCAGAGAAGTGCTTGTTTGCTGCCAGTCCGTGGGCAGGTATACTTGTCTCTAGATGTCCTTTGGCTTGAACAGTCTTGACTTGTGGAGGTTAACACCACATAACATGGTCCTCTCTCTCAATTACCTGCTACAATTAGGAAATGAACTTCAAACAGTTATATGCACATATGTTTATTAAGCAAAGCCTGTATTCCCTCAACACAAGAAAATCAGCAGTAGGAAGCTGGAAAAGCAATTATTATACAGAAAAGCAACTCTCCAGTTATAAAATTGAAAGCAAAGCTAGGACTCAATGGCCAATTATTCAGTTCCTGACACAACCTCACAGGAGAACCAACCATTAATGTCAAGAAAGCAGATATCTCTTTAACATAATGAGATTCCTTATAGTTAGGTTAGATTGAGAAAATTTGTAGCCATTGAATCTTGATGAGTATTTGTGCACGTAAGTTATGGTCCACTTGAAATTACCATCAAAGGTAAGCGACACAGTTCTTTTCTTGAAGTTACAAATTGGACATGTTACAAACATGCTTGGTCAATAATGTGGGATCTCAATGGCAGTCAGATCAATCCAGTAATGATTTTCTCATTTTTTGCATTTGCGACCAACCACAATATATTTATGCATGGCCTGTTTTCATACAGAATGAGCCTACATTTTTTTACCTATTTCCAAGGGTAGTCATGTGATTCATGTTAGATACGCACGCCCTGAATGCAAACTCAAAGTTCCTGCATCTAGGATCAATTGCAGCAGTAGGCCAAGGTAAGATAAAGTACACAGTTTAGTCTATCAATCCGCTTGCAGTTTTGTTGAAGCTCAAACATTATTTGTGTTAGATTTTCCGCATTCCACAAGCACATAAAGTGCTATTTAGAGTCAATTCTCCACTGATGTTACCTCTCACAAAATTCATGAATGAATGTGTCATGTCATTTACCCCAGCAAACTGTTCCAGCGGTTTTTGAGGGCTTCATATGCTCTGGAACATGAAAGAGCCTGTAATCTGTTTGTTCCTTCCAGAGGTACCTCTATTACAAGACCCAACCTCTGCAACGTACACATGGCCTCGCCAATGGGCATTTCAATCTGCAGACAGTAAACCCAAGTGTTAGGTGGTTGACATGCTTAGCTTCATTGGAAGGATATTTTCTCACGTACTTTTTCCTTGAACTTCTCGTACATGAATCTATCACACTTTTCCCCAATGACTTTATGACAAGGCACCTGCATCATTAACAAAATCTAATGGGATCTTCAAGGTAATGGGTACTAAATAGAATAAGCAAATTATTAGACAAAAGAGAGTCATACTGCAAGATGTTTTTCCAGAATTTCTAGGCATTCAGTATCTCATGTGCCCAAGAAGCCATTAGGGACTATGATTTAGTGTCCAAGTCATAAGTGATTGAGCTTAAATAAATTGGCATGTGAAGTTTTACCAATAAAACCAACTTAGTTTTCTAAGTGTTCAAAGTTCTAGCATAAGGCAACTTTATAATTTGCATCATCTAGAATATTACCTTTTCTTCTGACTCTTTTTTTTTTTTTTTCATTAGCATCAATTATTATAGTTATCCTTGCAAGATAGAAACATGTTGTACCTTTTCTCATGTGCCCAACTCAGGTAATTTCATCATTCACGACAATTTGGCATGTCAAATTGAGCAAATTCATAGAGAAGAGTTTACAGATGGGACAAATTTCCTGCACTTCCTTTAATGATTTGAGTCACATGCTTCTGATATAGAACAGTGCGAATTTGAAAAATCAACAGAATTAGGACAAATGCTGAGCTATATTGGTAATATGGTCATTTATTTGACAATGTACTCATATACTTACCCTTTTGGCACCTAGGAACTTAGAGCTCTCCTAGTTAAAGAAACAGAAAATAACAGTCATGCATAAAGAACAGAATGGAAGTCAAAGGGGTTTTCAAAGAAGAAATCATACCCCACAGATAATAACAGTGCTGCCTTTGTCTAAGTCATACCCCTTTGAATGCCCGTTTGTTTCAAAAAGATAAAGATGTGCTCAGGACGAGTGTCTTGGATGATACAAGCAGCCCTTTGCCTGCTAATCTCTGATTTACGCATTTATTTATTTGTTAAATAAATTTTCTGATCATATTTTAAAGTGATGGAAGGGAAGCCTTGGCGCAACGGTAAAAGTTGTCGTTGTGTGACCTTGAAATCACAGGTTCAAGGCCTGGAAACAGCCTCTTGCAAAATGCAAGGTAAGGCTGCGTACTTTAGGCCTTGTGGTCCGCCCCTTCCCCGTACCCCACATAGGCGAGAGCTTCGTGCACCGAGGCTGCCCTTTTATATTTTAAAGTGATGGGTGCTATTTCCTCTATATAAAGGGGATTACTGACTGTGTCTTTTTTTCCCCTTTTGGTGAAGAATCCTGAATTAAATGGGGCTTGAGTTACAATCTGTCCCAGGGTGCCTTTCTAAAAGCAAACATAGGCATGTAGAGGGGTATGACTTGGTCAAAGCGCATCAATGTTATTATCCTATAAAGTGAGGAATATGAGAGTTATTCTTTCCTTTCAAAACCAAAGTACTCCCTGAGTTCGGGATATAAGGTTGACCAACTTCCCCAATTCAGTGAAGATGAACAAGCGAATGAAAACCATAAATCGAAAGCAAAAAGGTTTTCCTAACCCAAATGAATAAACCAGTCAGCATGTCATGAAAAACCTGCACGTATGCTCAATTAGGCCCAAAATTGAGTTAACTTGTACCAAGTTCCTCAAGGGATATGATGCCCCATATCACTAAATACGGATATGTCGAACACATCACAAATGAAGAAGAAGAAGAAATGATAGTGAATCATTTAATCTGAGATCTTTTACTCAAAATGACTGGAGTAAGTATGAAGAAATGATAGTTTGTAATAGATCAGATAAGTTTCAAACATCTGCTCAGTGGGGAAGTGAAAATAATGAGAAGTGCATTATGTAGAGATAAGTAGATTTTAAATAATATATCCTGTTTATACCTTTTTTATTATTCTCTTATATTGTGTTTAAGGGAAATTATGTAATTCTATATTTTCTAGGAGATTATTTGAATAAGATGTTTTTGTTTTGGATATTATCCATCATTCAACAGCTCATACATTTTCTTCTTCTTAATGCCTTTTGAGGATCCAATACCAGATTGACATGGTATCGAACTGGTAAAATCTGACCATGAGGAAAAATATTTGTTCTTCCAAGGAGCAAACCTGTGGGTTGCAAGTAATGTCATCTCCATCTGATGTCATCGTCACCAAGAACAGTTGCAGATACTGAACTTGGATGTTTCAACTTGGTTGCGTCTTTCTTCTAGGTATTTCAGGCCTAAAAAACTCAACCATCCACAGACTGTCCCCTTTTGCTGGAAATTCTTCTGTCAGGGATTTGATCACAGGTACTGAATATGTTTCTTCTTATTTGAAGTTAGGTTTAGAAATCCTTACTCATCTATCTTACTTCTGTGGACGTGCTCACCTACTGAAGTGGAACCTGGATTTTATATTGATATTTGTTCAGCAGGTGTGCTTCCATAGTTGTCAGTTCCATTCTGATGGCCGTGCTGCTTTGCTTACTCTAATGAAACATTCAGACGCCTCGGCGTTCTGTTTTGGACAAGAAGCAACTTTGCCTTTTTTACAAATTTTCTGAAACATCTAAACAATTCTAAAACATAAGACATACATGGAAAAACACTAAAACAACTTAATCAAATATATTATATATACTCATTTTATCAATTAAAGCATTTGAACAAATAAAAAATTCTACAATAAGATCCAATGTCAAAGACTCAGATGCATTAGCATTCAAAATGCAAAATTCAATGACATAGACTCATGAAACATCAGCTTCCAAAAAGCTTAATCAAATGAAAAATGGACTCGTAAAGCATTATCATTTGAGAAACTTAATCGAATGCCATAGACTCATTAAGCAACCCACAATCAATTAACTAAAACAAAGAGGAGCCTTGGCACAAATGCTTGAGTTATTGCCATGTGACTTGGAGGTCATGGGCATGGAAACAGCATCTCACAAAAATGCAAGGTAATGCAGCATACTATAGACCCTTTGTGGTCTCCCCCCTTCCTTGGACCCTGCATACACAAAAGCTTCGTACGCTCGAGCTGCCCTTTTAGGTAATTAACGAAAACAAGCTTTAAAAAAAATCTCTCCATTCAGCCCTATTAATATCAATCTTGTTCTGCATAAGGATTTGTCAAATTATCACCATCTCCAATACCAGTCTCCCTCAGATACCATTAACTCCAATCCATATTTACTTCCTCATTACCTCACCACTTAGTTCTAGAATATATTGCCAATCAAAATCATCCATGAAGGAACAAATATCATCAGGTGTAATCATTCTTGCATAACATCTATGTGGTCAAGGGCTATTGGGTCCATCACAGATAAGGCATCCATCTTCATATCCCTATCGTGGCCAAGGCTTATAGGGTGTCGAGGTAAGACATTCCTCTTCATACCCCTACTGTAATGTAATATTTGTTATTAGTAATCTTACAAGTAAATATTATTAAAGTAAATTACATAAACCATTAAAAGAAAGACATACCTCTCTCAAAACTTTAAGTCGTAACTAACAAATATGAAGTCATTTAGCCTTGTATGCTCTATCTTATTAGTACTAGTAGAGTGGATGTGCTTAAATGTACTCCTATTTCTTTCACGCCCTCCTAACTGCATGCTTGAGTTAGAATCCTAATTGCAAAAATTTAAGTCGAAAACTTCTCCAAATGAAGTACACCATGTAACTTCTCCTGCAACAATGAGATTTGCTACGATTTTCTCCTATAATTCAGAGCCTTTTTACCCATGGAAGGGCTCAGTGACAGATGTTTGTATCAGATGAGTGAAAAAGTATAACATATGGCAAAACCCAACAGAGGTCATCATCAAGGGAGTAGTGTATATTGTGATGGATAATGCATTTTAGTTGATTCTCGTACTAGTATCAGTATTGGTGAACCACTGGTGAGAGTAATTTGATCAGTAAACAATAAAGAGAAGCATGCTACTGCTTGCTTGTACGAAACCATGGATGAAGCCAAACAAGCAATATGAGAAAGAATAAGGAACAAAAAGTATAATTATTTTCCAATACAGAGAGTGATTAATGTGCAATGAGGAGCTCAACCGCATAGTCCCTTATACGTTGTGGGTAGCTTGCTTAACCCAAACTCATGCTTTGAGCCTACTTCTTCCAAGCAAGCTTAGACTTTGACAATTTTAATAAAAGTGTCAGATATATATTAGTTAAAGATCCTCACACACAAGATCAAATTTATGTACAAATGATGGCATACCACAAGGCAAGTGGGACTTTTGATACATCGATGATTACTCATAATCGTAAAAGGACTACTACAGGTATATAATTTAGATTGTTAATTATATCATTTCATCTTTGTGTGTTTTAGTATTGTTATCACTAATATAATTTCAGTTACATGGAGGATTTCATTTAAAGGAAAATTTTCTG
Source organism: Warburgia ugandensis (assembly GCA_035236585.1). Taxonomy (NCBI): domain Eukaryota; kingdom Viridiplantae; phylum Streptophyta; class Magnoliopsida; order Canellales; family Canellaceae; genus Warburgia; species Warburgia ugandensis. Next base: position 36,776,753 of record CP141139.1, read on the forward strand.
ACTTTGCAAAATTTGTAATTAAAATTCTAAGTCAAATATCTAGTGCAGGAAGATCTGAAAGAAATTGAAGTACGTTTGAGCACATGCATTCTGCTAAGACCAAAAAAGCCAGAGTATGCAACCTAAATTACTTGGTATTTGTGCATTGCATCTTGAAGTTTTTAGAGAGGTATGCATTTCTTTTAATGGTTTAAACAATTTCCTTTAACAATATTTGCTTGTAAGATTGCTAATGACAATTATTGCATTGCAATGGGAATATGAAGAGGAACACCTCAACTTCGACTGACCCAATAAGCCTTGAACACATTAGGGATAAAAAGATGGACGTCTCACTTTTGAAGGACCCAATAATTCACTGCCACATTGATGTGATGCAAGAATGGATTTGATGATATTCATTCCCCATGGATGACTTTGGAAAGAGAACTGTCAGAGAACAAAATGGTGAGGTTGAGGAAGAAGTAAATATGGGTGATCTTCATAGAGAGATTGGAGTAGGAGGAAGTGGAAAACTGAGAGAGAGAGAGGTGTTGGAGATGGAGTTGGGGATGGTGATGGAGACATTAGTTGATGGGGATAAATGAGCAAATTCAAAAGCAGAACAAGATTAATATTAATGTGATTGAGTGGAGAAAGTTATTTGAAAGCTCTAGCTAACTACTTGTAGGTTGCTTAATGAATATATGGCAATGGATATGTTTTTTAAGTGCAAATTTATTACGAGTCCATGATATTGGAATATGCTTTTTGGATCTAATGTTTCATGAGTTTATGACATTATATTTCCTTTTTGAGTACTAATAGTTTGTTAGTCTATGATATTGGATTGTCAGGAATTTCATGTTTGTTTAAATGCTTTAATTGCTAAAATAGCATATATTTGTTAATTTAGTTGTTTTGGTGTATCTCTATGCATGTTTATCTTTAGATTTTTAAAAAAGAATTGCTCAGATTTTTTCAGAAAGATTATAAAAAATTTACACTTTTTCAAAATGAAATTGGGGGACATTCCATTCCAGTAAGCAAAACGAAATGGCCCTTGGAACAGAATTGACAATGATGATCAATACGAGGGGCCTTTTTCTGCAAACCACTAGACTAGACTAGAAAGCCATTGGCAAAAGGTTACTCTTAAGCATAAATGGATTTTAACTGCTATGGGCCTAACTGCAACAAAAGCAGTGTCTCATGCCACAAAAGCATACAAGCCTGCTACCAGCCGAGCATCCTTAGAGATCCCAAACAAAGTGTGCTAGGCAGGCATGAGAGGATCATCAACAATATAGATATGTATTTTTTATTCTCATGTGTAATGCCTTGGAAAAAGAAAGAAATGAAACAATTGCCCAGGCATGAGATATCACAATGTAAGTTGTCAAGAAAGCATGTAAATTGTCAATAAAACAAACCAAGACATTGCCCACATCACCAGAAGGGAGTCCCGCTTCAATTATATCATTGGAAGGACTACTAAGATTAAAATATCATTGGAAAAAATACTAGGATTGCACTGGTAATATCCATCGAAAATGGTCTCTACTTTTTCAGCAAGCTAGAAAGTAACATGAGGTGATAGGTATTTTATTTCATGGATTCCATAAAGTATTTTTAAAGAAACAAAAAGTTGGATGATGAATTCCAGAAGGGCAAACCCTTATCAAATTTTGGGTCCATATACTTACCTTCTAAAACAAAACAAAATAAAGCATGAAATTTGGCAAATCATAATCAAGATCCTACTGACTCCTGATTGCTGCCAATGACTCCTGGTGGTGCCATTAGCGAAAGGAAGCCATTTTGCAGTTAAGCCACAACTAGTCCTCCTTGCAGTACCCCCTTATCTCTTTCTCCTTCATCCACAGTTCCCCTTATGGCCAATTTAGTCTTTAACCCAGGGACTCCCAGGCCACTTTGCCTAACACGACAAAAGTGATGTTCAGAAAGGTTGCATCAATGGATGAAATCCCTACCAGTGTCTTGAAGTGCTTATGGAAATCTGCCCCTCCACCTCTTTTTAATTGGTTGTGTTGTGTTTTTTACTATGCTTCTGCAGCCCTGGCAAATCCTGTGCTTCCATTGTAAAAAAAACATTAACAACCATTTGAAAGAAAAAAAAGGATAAGGTTTGGGCCCTTGATTAAGTAGTACCTAAGACTCAAAGTTAAATGAGATCTACCACTGGTTGTCTGATACCTCCTATGTAGGTTTTGACATTATTTACTATCCCTTCTCTCATAACCAGGGACATCAAAGAATGTTAATTTGTCCATTGCATTAATGCCTTGGCCTTATGCTCACTTGGAGAACTGACTTTCTTCTTGAATCTTGACCTGATTAATTTGAATCTGCTCCCCATTATCAATGCCATATGCCACAAGTATGGTCTGCTGGCCATTGGGAGCTTATTCACAGTCCTGCCCAGTATTCTTCCAGCTGGATATTAAGTGGTTGTCCTGCTTTTTTGGAACAGCAGCTTCTAAATCACCTATCCTTTCCGTCCCATCTATGCTCTAGTTCTTGGTGGTCATGTCTTGGGCACTTTTTCAAACACTAGCAACCTGAATCTGGTAGGTGAAGAGCAATTGATTTCATGGCATCTAACATGGTTCACAAGAACAGTTTGTTATGGTTCAAGTATCGTAAATGGGTACATGGAAGATGCTCGTACTTGGCACGCTTACTACTATGAATCATCTAGAAGATGTGTATGATAGCTTGATATCCACTTCAACTTTGAGCCATGCATGTTTTCAGCTGACCCTCCTCCTTTGGCATCATGCTCAAGGGATACAGATTAGAGGAGAGTCATTCTTCATTTCATGTGCTGTTGCAGTTTCCTTTTTGTTTGTCCATGTCTCATATGTTAGATGGGCTCGATTCCCCATGTCTGTGACCAACTCTGAATGCACATTTTTTCTTGAATGAATGTTTTCCTTGTGACAATCCCCTCCTTTGTAATTACATTATTGCTTCCACTTTTCTAACATCTTCAGTCGGGGCTGTACTTTATTGAGAAACTCAACCATAGAAATCACATATAGGAAGCACTCTTGTCTACTAGTCATTTAAGAACTTGTCCAAAAAACTCAGGTAGACGTGCATTTTCAGTGATCAACAAGTGACATTTTGATTTTCTTGCAAGTCACGTTTACAATTGATTCATTAGGAGAACTGATTTAACTCGGGCATGTTAGTGATTGATTTAAATTTCATAGAAGGCATAAAGAGTATAATGTTGTGAAATCTCGACAGAATGACATTGATTCTCCCCTCAAGGTCATATTTGCCAAAAGAACCAAACAAGGGAACATGATAGATAGCTTCAAAAAAACCAAGAAAGGACTAACAAAAATTATGCAAGCAAGTCAACAGCACAATGGAATTAATAACACAAATGTAATTAATCTGACAAGATAGAAATCATCAAACATATATAGGCATTTCTAACCGTTATCATTAGAAAAGACGAACAATGTGGAATAAGGTGTACCTCACATGCATCTGCTTGGAGTAGGAGGGCATAGGCCAGGATTGCTTCCTTGTACTGTATTCCACAATTATATTGAAAGAAAAGAAAACAAATAAAAACCAACTTGAAAATTATGATAGATTGAATATGAAGCAAAAAACAACTAGTAGAGCTTGCTCACTTGTTGCTGTTCAGAAGCGTCCAAAAGAAAGTGGACTGAGCCAAAGCCACTTGCTAAAGTTTTTTCGTAGAGAGTCTTGTTTACCAAAAGCTGCAAGGATAAATGCTAATTGGCATGTTGCAAACTGACGTCTACAATAAATGTGATGGACAGTAATCTACATCACTATGTCCATGTTCAAGAAATGGAGCAATAATTATTTGAGAGGAATTAAGCTAAGGCCATTTTGGATATTCTAGCAATGATGCTTCGATTTTTATAAGTACTAAATTACTAGCTGCTTTTGGATGCCACAAATACAATATGTTACTGCAATAACTGGCAGCCGTTTAAATATCATTGCAATATGGAGCACCTCAAATGTCATAGGCTTTATAAAAGAGAGAACTTCTACTTTAAAATGTTTCATAAACATGGAGTAAAATAAGAACAAAGGTCCTTCAATTAGTTTATCTTTTCCTTCTCTCATTCTTTCTGCTACTCTAGGTTAGTTTGTAAAATGTCATTGTACTTGTAAGATTGGCTAAATTATAAAACTTTTTTCAAAATTATTTAGATTTACAAACTAGCGCATGAGTTCATCAAAATGCAGATTTTTCTACAACTCAAAATTATGATCATAGAATGATTACCTCTCTGAAGCATCTTGCATGTCAAGATCCTAAGTGCCAATTACTTGGGGATTCGACTTGTGTCCATCACCATGCATGACTTTCCACAATATCTTAATGCTCTAATCCTCGTTTAGTAGAGAAGTAATTAGAGAAGTTTAGTTGCATAGCAACAACTTCTGCCTTCAAGATAGGAGCTATGACAGCAAGCAATAAAGAACAAAGATTTTGTTATCTGCCTACAAATTTTGATTTATTGGGAAGGCCTTAGAGATCAGATGTACAAGAAAGATACATTTATAGTACTTGCAATACTTTATCAAGCAATATTGACCTGGCAAACCCATGGCAGCCGCTCCCAAGCCCAGATAAAGGAGGAGGGTTTTGTATCAGGTGCTAGCTGGTAAGGAGAACCCATGGCAAACCCCATGCATTAATCAATTTATGACATTCCTTCAAGATAGGGCATTTCCCGTAAGTGACGCACTGCATCGGATCTTGGATGCAGTGGAAAATGGTAAGGGCTGTTAGGGTGTTCCCCTAAAAGTGATGCGTTTGCATTGGACCCCGGGTGCAGTGGAAAATAGGCAAAGGTTGCTAGAGAATTTCCTTTGACACGACACACTGCATCAGAACGTAGGTGCAATAGAAAGTATGCATGGATTCCCACACTGTTCGAGAAGTGCATGGGTAAATAAGCTACATCAAGATAATAAGATTTGTATTGCTACATAGAATATAGGCACATTGACATGTAAATGTCTAGAGTTATGAATACAAAGAAACATAAAAGCTAAGAAACCAAGTAGAAAGGGGCTAAAACTAGATAAATTGATGGGTATAAGCTCTGGTACGTAGGAAAGGACGATAATAGAAATGGCCCAAGGATAGTAGTACATAAAGAATTAAAAGATAAAGCTGTAGACAGAACCAGTGATAGAATTATACTAATAAAACTTGTTCTAGGTGAGAAGATCATACATGTCATTAGTGCATTCGCACCACAAGTAGGCTCAGAAGATAGAATCAAGAGACAGTTTTGAGAAGATATGGAGAGAGTCATTCAAGACATTCTCAACATAGAGGGGATATTCATATGAGCAGATTTTGTGGTCATTTAGGAAAAGAAAATGAAGGATATGATAGGGTATATGGGGGTATGGTATTGGAAAACGGAATGAGATGGGGAAGCCATACTCGATTTTGCCTTAGCATATAGTGAACACATACTTTAAGAAGAGGCCCTTGTGGTCTGCCCCTTCCTCGGACCCCGCATAGGCAGGAGCTTTGTGCATCGGGGCTGCCCCTTTTTTATACTTTAAGAAGAGGGATGAATACTTACTAATTTTTAAAAGTGGACCATATAAAAGCCGAATAGACTTTTTCTTACTTAGAAATGCTAAAAGATCAATGTGTAAGGATTGCAAGATGATACCCATTGAGAGTCTGACCTCATAACATAGATTAATGGTTATGGATATTTATATTAAAGTATGAAAGAAAGGAAATGAACTTAATAGGTATCCAAAAACTAAGTGGTAGAATTCAAAAGGATAGAAGATAGCACCATTTACAAACAAGTTGATAATAGAAGGAAAGTAAACACCATGTGGACTAATATGGCAATGTCCATTAAGAAAGTGGCAAAAGATGTCCTAGGAGTATCTAAAGGTAAAAGGCAACCAACAAAAGAAACTTGGTGGTAGAGTAAAAAGGTGCAAAAAGTTATTAAAGAGAAATGCGTGTATTTTAAAGCATGACAAAGGACTAAAAATAACAAAAACATCGAGCAATATAAGACTGCTAAAAACATTACTAAGAGAGTAGTGAGGCTAAACTCAAGGCATATAATGATCTTTATAATAGATTAGGATCAAGATAAGATTCGAAAGATGTGTTTAAACTAGCAAAAGTAAGAGAAAAGAAGAGTAAGGACTTAGACCATATTAAGTGTATTAGAAGTAATGACTAAACGGTACTAGTCAAAGATGACGAGATCAAACAAAGACGGGAAAGTTACTTTCAAAAATTACTAAATGACAATTACCCTAAGAATATAGGGATTTGAAATACCCATAAACCCAAATAGCGTTGGACATTACAGATATAACCATAGGATTAGAATACCTGAAGTGAACGAGGCCTTGAAAAAGATGAAACTAGGAAAGGCTCTGGGGCCTAATGGTACACCAATAGAGGTTTGAAAGTATATGGGAGATATTGGGATAGTTTAGTTGACAAAATTGTTTAACAAGTCTCTTTTGTACCAATTTAAAAGAATAAAGGAGACATACAGAGCTGCACTTATTATCAGTAGATCAAACTTATGAGCCATAGCATGTAACTTTTTGAAAAAGTGATGGAAAAGAGGCTACGACATGAGACAAGTGTATCGAAAAACTAGTTTGGTTTCATGCCTAAGAGGACTACCATGGAAGCTATTTTTCTACTTGGACAATTGATAGAGAAATATATGAAGATGAGGAAGAATCTCCACATGGTCTTTATTGACTTAAAAAAAGCTTATGATAGGGTCTCCAGAGAGTTAATATGGTGGGCGTTGGGTGAAAAAGGGTTTTCACAGGGTAATATAGACATAATTAAAGATATGTAAGAGGGAGCTATAACAAACGCGAGGAACACTAGCAGAGAGACTGGTGATTTTCCTATCACTATAGGATTGCACCAAAGATCAACATTGAGCCCGCACCATTTCACGTTGGTTATGGATGAGTTAACAAAACATCTCCAAGAGGAGATTCCATGGTGCATGTTATTTGTAGATGATATAGTTTTAATTGATAAGACATGAGAGGGTGTAAATACAAAGCTAGAGTTATGGAGAGATGAGTTACAATATAAAGGATTTAAAATTAGTTAAACTAAGACAGAGTATATGGAATGCAATTTTTGCAAGGAGAGGGGTGAGAGTGGAGCACCAGTAAAGATTGATAACAAAGAAGTCTCCCCAAAAGAACACTTCTGATACTTAGGATCGATTATTCATGAGAGTGGAGAGATTGAGAGGGAAATTACACATAGAATCCAAGTGGGTTGGAACAAATGGAAATGTGCCTTTGGAGTTTTGGGCGATCGAAGGGTGCCACTCAAACTGAAAGGAAAGTTCTATAGGATAGCTATAAGGCCGGGGATGCTTTATGTATCAGAGTGTTGGGCAGTTAAGGAACAACATCTACATAAGATGAGTGTCACCGAAATGCGGATGTTGAAATGGATGAGTGCAAGACAAGAAAGGATAGAATTATAAATGAAAACATTAGAGGAAACTTAGGAGCACCAATAAGTAACAAGACGAAGGAGATTAGACTTAAATGGTTTGGATATGTCCAACATAGACCAAAAAGAATACCGGTTAGAAGGAGTGAGGCGATCCAAGTTGAAGGTTCTAAAAGGGCAAGGGGAAGGCCTAAAAGAATATAGATAGAAGTGGTGAGAAAAGATTTAAAATCTTTGGGACTAAATGAAGCCATGACACTTAATAGAGGGGAATGAAGGAACAAGATTCATGTGATCGACCCCTAATCTGGATAAGGTCTTGATGATGATGATGATGATGATGATGATGATGATGATGATGATGATGATTGACATAATCAAATGTGCTACCAGCCAAAGTTGAGATAGTGAAAAACAGAAAGCCTTAGTTTCTAAAATTGTGATTATCCTAGTTTGTTCTTACAGATCTCATTTTATGAGTTTTAAGTTTTATGCTATGAAAATCCCTCAAAGTAATTTGGAGTGAATGACTTAATATAGACTTCTAACGGTTCTTCATCAAAATTGGATTTAAGATATTGACAAATATGGAGGAACAAAAGTGTATAGCTCATTTAGGAAAAAGATTTCACATGTGGCAACCAAATGGCTTCTCTTTGTAGTGGCAACCAAAGCTTTGAACTTACTTGATAGCGATCCCATGTTTGTTTGTATCCCAATATTACTCGTGAAACATATATTATAAGTGCACTGATCGCTATCACATCAACCAAATATGCCGAACTGCAAAAAAGAGACAACATGTAATCAGTATGTGTGTCAAGATAGGGAACAATTGATTTTATCTAACATACCTATTACAAAAAAGAAAAATCTGCTTCGGTAAAATAAGTTCAGATAGGACCAAAAATGTCTTCTAAACTAGATGTAGAAGATGTAAGAAAATGAGGGACTTAGCTGAAATAATAAGGAGAAAGAAACAAAAAATTGTTTTGCTTTCCACATACAGAAAGCCCAGTGCATTGTTTTGTATCTGAAGTCTTTCTCGAGCACAACCCTTTAACCTTAGAATGATGTCTGGATGGGTTGATATGCTGACAGAGACAAGTCATGAACAATTTTTGGCCTTGAAAGACATACAAAAAATAGAAAAAAGAAACAAGAAAAGGTAAAAGTTAGAAAAGTGGATCAGGAAAAGAAAATTATAAAAAGTGGCATGGGGTTCCATCACAGAAAGAATAGAGTTGTGGCAGTAACAAGTAAAATCAGTTCACTCCATTTACAAATAGTGCACAGTTACAACATACAAATACCAGAAAGATGTCAATTAAAGCCAATTAAGAAACTAATTGATGAAAGAAGTGGGACCATATTATCGCTAGAAACTGATAGTGTGTAACAGTACACACTAAAAGTTCAGAAACTAGCATCATAAGATCACAAAGCCAACAGCAAATTTCAGAGAAATACCAAAGTAACTATGAGAAAAATTACTGCAAGAGTACTAGTAAAAATATCATGAGAAGATGGATTAAAATAACACCTAGAAAATGTACAAAGAGCCTGAACCATTAAAACTCAGTGCATTAGATAGAAGAATATCTCTCAGTGTTATCAATCAAATCCATTAGGATACTCCTCAAGTTTTCTATGAAATGTTGTCATCACTTCCTAGAAATAGAGCATGCAGGATAAATGTTTCGCAATTGATCAGTTACCAGTCGCATCTGATACAATACTATGGAAACATGGTAAATCCACAAGGGCTGTTATATGGCAGTTACCGACCAAGAGCAGGGTTTTACAGTAGCAGCTAAAAGTACAAGTGGGGCCCGTTCTTGATGATAATAGCATCATCTGGCACAGTCTTGGAAAGCCATGCATCAAAGATACTCATTCATGCATCAAGAAGTCCAAACTCTCTAATCGCTCACAATTATTATAAGGCATTTTTTAACCTTCTAAATGGGCCAAACCTTAGAGAAATAAAGACTCGCGTGGCTTGGAGGAGATCATCTTGTAGAAGTTATATTTGTAACACACAGTCAAACGTGATAATGAACTCATATTCCATCTATTACATTAACTAGGGTTTACATCATCATCATCATCAAGACCTTAGCCCGATTAGGGGTCGGCCACATGAATCTTACTCCTCCATTCCCCTCTATTAAGTATCATGGCTTCATTTAGTTCCAAAGTTTTTAAAATCTTTTCTCACAACTTCTATACACATTCTTTTGGGCTTTCCCCTTGCCCTTTTAGAACCATTGAATTGCATTGCCTCACTCTTAACTGGTACCATTTTCATCCGTTGGATATGTCCAAACCATCTCAATGTAATCTCCCTCATCTTGTTACCCATTGGTGCTACTCTTAAGTTTCCTCTAATGTTTTCATTCCTAATTCTATCCTTTCTTGTCTTGGTACTTATCCATCTCAATATCCTCATTTTGGCTATGTTCATCCTATTTAAATGATGTTCCTTAACTACCCAACACTCTGATCCATAGAACATGGCCAGCCTCATAGCCATCTTATGGAATTTTCCTTCCAGTTTAAGTAGCACCCTCCAATCACACAAGACTCCAGAGGCACATCTCCATTTGTTCCAACCTGTTTGGATTCTTTGGATAACCTCCATCTCAATCTCTACGCTCAATACCAAAAGTGGTCTTTTAAGGGGACTTCTTAGTTATCAATCTTTACTGGTGCTTCATTCCCACTCCTCTCCTTGCTAAAATTGCATTTCATATACTCTTTCTTCATTCGGCTGATTTTAAATCCTTCAGATTCTAATGCTTGTCTCTATAGCTCTAGCCTTACGTTTACACCTTCCCTTGTCTCATCAATTAAAACCATATCATATGCAAATAACATGTACCATGACATCTCCTTGTACAGATGTTTTGTTAATTCATCCACAACCAATGTGAAAAGGTACAAACTCAATGTTGATCCTTGGTGCAATCCTACAGTGATAGGAAAATCAATAGTTTCTTTGCTAATGGTCCTAACATTTGTTACCACTCCCTCATACATATCTTTAATTTATGTTTATTTACTACCGTGAAACCCCTTTCTCACCCAACACAGTGATAGAAAAATCATCAATCTCTCTGCTAGTGGTCTTAATATTTCCTACCACTCCCTCGTACATATTTTTAATTATATCTATACGCCCCCGTGAAACCCCTTTCTCACCCAACACCCACCATATTAACTCTCTAGGGATCCTACCATAAGCTTTTTCTACGTCAATAAAGACCATGTGCAAGTCCTTCCTCCTCTCACTCATTTCTCTATTAATTGTCTAGGCAAGAAAATAGCTTCCATGGTAGACCTCCCAGGCATGAAACCAAGCTGGTTCTCAAATATACTTGTCTCTTTCCGTAGCCTCTTATCAATCACTCTTTCAAAAATTTCGATAGTATGGCTCACATGTTTGATCCCCCAATAATTAGTGTAGCGTTGTATATCTCGTTTAGTAATTGGTACAGTAGAGCTCTTCCTCCATTTATCTGGCATTTTCTTTGATTTTACAATCTTACTAAACAACTTTGTTGACCTAACTACTCTAGTATCTCTCATATGCTTCCAACCCTCTATTGGTATACCATCAGGCTCCAGGGCCTTTCCTGATTTCATCTTTTTTAAGGCCTCTTTCATTTTAGGTATTCTGATCCTACAATCATATCTATAATATCTAATGTTATTTGGGTTTATATTACTTTCAATCCTATGTTCTCAGGGCAATTGTCATTTACCAATTTTTGTAAGTAACTTTCCCACCTTTGTTTGATCTCGTCATCTTTAACTAGTACCTTTTGGTCATCACTTCTAGTGCAATCAACATGGTCTAAGTCTTCACCCTTCTGTTCTCTTATTTTTGCAAGTTTAAATACATCTTTCTCACCATCTCTTGAATCCTAATCTATTATAGAGATCATCATATGCCTTGAGTTTAGCCTCACTTTTTTCTTAGCAACCTTTTTTGCATTCATATATTGCTCAAAGTTTTCATTATTTCTACTCCTCTGCCATGCTTTAAAACACTCCCTTTTTTTTTTAATAACTTTTTGCACTTTTTCACTCCACCACCAAGTTTCTTTAATTGATTGCCTTTTACCTTTGGATACTCCTAAGACATGTTTTACCATTTCTTAATGGACTCGACCACAAATCCACATGGTGTTTACTTTTATTTCATTATTCCAGTTTCCTTCTACTATCAACTTGTTTGTGAGTGATATTATTCTCTCCCCTTTTAAGTTCCACCACTTAGTTTTTGGGTACCTATTAAGTTCATTTCTTTCTTCCATCTTTTAATGTAGATATTCATAACCATTAACCTATGTTGTAAGGTTAAACTCTCACCGGGTATCACCTGACAATCCTTACACATTGATCATTCGGTATTAGTAAGTATTAAAAAGTCTATTTGGCTTTTATAGAGTCAACTTTTAAAGGTTATTAAGTGTTCATCCTTCTTCTCAAAGAATGTGTTTGCCAGGGCTAGGTTATATGCCAAAGCAAAATCGAAGATAGCTTCCCCCATCTCATTTTGTTCTCTGATACCATACCCTCCATGTACCCTATCATATCCTTCTTTTTCTTTTCCTACATGATTATTTAAGTTTGCTCCTAAAAATACCCCCTTTGTTTTGAAAATTTCTTGCATCTCCCTTCATATCTTCCCAAAACTGTCTCTTGATTCTATCTTCTAACCCTACTTACTGTGCGCATGCACATATAACATGTATGATCTTCTCTCCTAGAACAAGTTTTATTATTACAATTTTATCACTAGTTCTTTTAGCGTTTACAACTTTATCCTTCATTTCTTTATCCACCACTATCCCTACGCCATCTCTACTATTGTCCTTTCCTGCATACAAGAGCTTATACCCATCAATTTCTTTAGTTTTAATCCCTTTCCACTTGGCCTCTTGGATTCAAGGGATGTTGACTCTCCTATGTTTCATCGTATCTACTAACTCCAGACTCTTACCTGTCAATTTGCCTATATTTTATGTGCCGATACAAATCTTATTCTCTTGAGCTAGACCATTTACCCACGCACTTCTTGACCCCTATGACATGAACTTATGCCTACTTTCCACTGCACTTGGGTTCTGATGCAATGCGTCGGTTTCAAGGGAACACTCTAGCAGCCCTTGCCCATTTTCCACTACATCTAGGATCTGATGTAGCGCATAGCTTCTGAGGGAATGTCCTAGCATCCCTTGCCCAACTTTCCACTGCACACGGGTTTTGATGTAGCAAGTCACTTACTAGAGACGCCCTAGCTTGAGGGAATGTCAATGATCGATTCATGCCATGGTAGGTTTGCCATAAGTGAAGAAGTTGAAGTTGAATTTCATTAGTTTATCTTCTTACTTACAAACGAATATACATGCATACACATATATATACATATTCATTTGTAAGTAAGAAGAGAAAATAATGAAATCATCTTCAACTTCTTCAAAAAGTTTTACTTGCCGGTTGGCTGCTGATGCAAAACCACCCTCCTTTTTATCCAGGTTTACATCCATTCAAAAAAAATTCTATATTTGAAAAGTGAAACCAAAATAATAAATATTATAGAAGGAATACGTACTTACGGAGAGGAAAGAATGTCCTCAAACTTGTAATTCACGAAGTACGCCAACAGCCCAAATATACTTGCAACATCCAAGCGCACCTACAAGTTAATTGCATATTTTCAAGCACTAGATTCACAATTGACAAATAACATAATATATTCTCAAGCCGAATGATTGCAGAATTTGTTAAATATCAACTTTTCACTTGAACCATTGAAAATTGATATCGCATCATTATCAAAGATGTCAATGTGTAAAGCTCTAATTGGGAGTTCAAGGGATTAGTAGCTTAGCCACTTTGTGATTGGGTGAGTTGACCAGCTGATACATGTACTAAGATCAGGCTTTGGCTGGAGGCCCAACAAAAGATTTGCTTGCATACAAATGTACCAGACAATGTCTGTTAGCATAATTTCAATGGATAAATTTTAATGAAAAGATACATTGATCATTACAATGTAAATATATCTCTTTACATATTTAAAATTTTTCAAAACTTTTGATACCCTTATTTCCTTTCCGAGTTAAACAAAAAGTGATAACTGTTTAGAGGACACATTTTCTTAACTGGATACTCTGGAAAACCAGGTTTTTAAATCATGTTAAGAAGCATTATGCATAAATGCTACAAACCTTCAATTGTTTGTTCATGGTGAGGCCAACTTGAAGACTCTAAACAGATTTAACCAACTGATAGTCTCCTGAGCCTACCAAAACTACCAAGATTTCTATGTCCTCTTATCCTGGTTCTTGTTCCATGTGAATGTATCTCTATACAACCCAAAAATTTTAATTACCAATAAAATTAGTATATACCCAGAAATCATTGATGTGAGTTTTCTGAAAAATGACCTGATGTCATAGTATACATTTATTTTCTTCAGCAACACTCCCTATTTGTCAATGACACCTAGTTTCATATACATGTGAGGAAGAGCGACAACTGTGTGGTTAATGAGTCCTTGTCCACATATCATGAAGCACAACCCTGAATAATGTAATTCCAATTAAATGCAGAAAAAGAAAATTAAATAACTAAAGACCCAGTGTGCTGCAGTCTTGCAGAGGAGTGCTTAAGCTAACACGAACATGAAACACATTTCCTGTTCTCAGATCAATCTAACAAAGGAAAGCCAAAGCTAATTATTGGGAACATAAGAAATCAGCATAATATAATACATACAAATTACATTCCAATCATGAATTCAGTTGTTGGAAAGGTTAACAAATGTAATCCATAGGAAAATTCTGGGTTCCAACATCACTTGCCACAATATTAAAGTCCATACCGAGTCTAGGATTCTGAATGATAGCTTTTTGTGTGGAAAAATAACCTGCAAGAAATTACATAGAGGTAAAAATTAGAACAACAATAACTAGCATGTTTGAACATAATCCTGACAACACAGAAAAAACAATCATTAATGGTGTTAAATGAAAAAGTGGGAAAAAGTAATCAAAACTTCTGAAGGATCAATAAACATTGAAAATGAGTGCCTTACTGAAAGATCAGGAATAGGGATTTTCTCATAGATCTTCATCTGCAAGGAGGGAACTTTAGCTTTGTTTTCAGTTCCCTTTGGTTCTTTTTCCTCTGTATAAAGCAGAATTAATTCTTGAAAAGCTGGCTCCTAGTCAAGAATTAAACTTAAAAAGTCAGAAAATATCTCCAACAGACCGAACTTTTGAAAGCTTTAGTATTTAATAATTTATAAAGGTTCAACATAAACATTTACATCATGGACTGTAATTACTGATGCAGTTAATAATTCCACAGCATAAGAAATATATCACCAAACAAAAGAAAGTAAGAAAAGGAATATCATAATTGATGGAAGATATTGGAAGGTGGTATGTAGTCCAACTGATACAATAAACTGAGTGTATAAACACCTTATCTTAGACTACCTCTTCACTTTTGTAAGAACAGCACCAGTTATCTATTATTCAATAGGCTGATATCAAGGTAAAAGTGTCTATCTTTTCTGTCAGCAACCTCGACTATAATATTTGAAGCCTTTCATCTAACTCTTATGTTAAAATTCAAGTCCACATAATACGTTTTGAAATAGTTTTCAAAATCTGACATACAAAATTTGACATCTCAACTTTGTGCAACCTCCAAACCACACACACACACTTCATGGCTCTCTAGATGATTTCTTAGCATACACCTTGATCATTAATATTGCACATTTTCTGTATTCTAGGTACTTGATTCTTCTAATCAGCATCATTTAATTAATTTATATAACTTCAACAACATAAGGTTCTTTTCTTTTCCCATTTATGGCTCGACTTATATTTCCAAATTTTGGCAATGTTAATCCATTCCTTGTCCAGGCATCACAAACATGAAGATGTATCTCCAAAAACTAAGCTGAGATCAGTTCTTACCTGGTGACGCCCAAAATCAGAAACTGAGCATTTCTTGACAAATACAGGATACCAACAACCCAGGTATTCTGTGGAGTTACTCAGAAGTCCAGATTGAAACTTTTATGATATAGAAAGACGGGCTATAAGAACTCTTGAAAGTAAGAAGATTGAGGCTGTCACAGTACTAGAATTGAGAAACAAGGAATACACTAAGCAGGTTGATATCTATATTACGCTGTTGATCAGGTAAGGCGTACTCTTTTCATCATTTAATTACAAAGGGTTACCAATTTTGAGTCATGTAGCTTAAGTTAAGAATATATATATATATATATATGTGTGTAGGGACATAGAGTATATACAACCTTCTCCCTTCTTTTTCCCTTCTACCATGCTAACAAGCCATTTCTTCCCTTTTCTGCAACCTGACCTGTTATTAGAAAGGGCCCATCATGAAATCCTTAAACTTGTGCAAATTGAAATAGCTGACATGTTATAAAACTCTTGCAGTTTGCGCTCTTACATCCTCATATTGTACTTGGATCCCCGTAAAAACTATACATAAGACATTAACCAACTTTTAGGAATATTTCTAAATTGGAAAAAATTGCTACTCCATATGGATGGTCTCATTGAGCATTTTAATTTAGACATCCCTAGTCTAAAACGCTTCTTGCATTAGAACTTTCTTTTTGTTTGAATTACTTGTTTAACTAGCTTCCCAGATGATATAGATTTTGCACTTGGATAGTTTCTTCACTTGCCTGGTTGCTTAAGTTATGAATTGTTAAAGCATTAAGAAGAGAAGCAATGGGTACGAGTGTGGACAAGAAATACAAAAATTCCCCTTTCGTCCTCTTGCTTTCACTCTTTTTCCTCTCTCCTTTTCTATATCTCCCACATCTTGTTCATTTAGTGATCAATTCCAACTTATTCTGCACATTTTTGTCACCTCTGTGACCCCCAGAAATCAGAAATGAACATTGGTAAGGAAGCTTGTTAGAGCTAAATAGATGAGTAATGATAGTGAAGCCACGAATGACACTTAGTATTTGTATTATGCAATAAAAAAGTCACCATCAGAAACAGTCCATTATATGCCATAAGCATATTGGATGCCTCAGCTATTGTAGCAGATACACCATGTCATTAGAAAATCTTGACTTGAATCTTGATATACATTTACTGGATGGGAAATTATCACATAAAATGGAAACTCACTAATAGCGAGCAAGAATCTAAGTATAGGTGAATTGGTGATGGAGGGGTCAGACAAGATAAAAGAACTACAGCTCTAGTGACTTGCCACAGTTAAGTGCTACAATGATGACACAGTGCCAACCACAGGGTTCTATGTTTTTCATCAGCTTGTGTTCACTTGTGGTCTTATCTAGTACCTAACCTGGGCATAGTGTGTTTTGAAAGTAGAGTGAGGAGTATTTGCTTCTTTTAGTTAGTTGTGAAGATGTATTAATTAGTGCTCCATTCCCTAAGAATCTTGTGAATGAATTTGAAAATGCTTTTCATATTTTTTCCTTTTGAGTCTTTCTTATTTTCCTAGGAGTGAACTAAGAAAATATAAATGTCTAGTCCAAGTTAGACCATATGAGTATACATCTGTGCTATTTGCAGATACTTTTAGCCTAGTGAATCTGGAATGTGTATTATATATGCAACGACTGAGATTGAGCAGTTCTGAGTTCATGTTTGTTCTACTTTGGCTGCAATTTGGGTCTGTCTCAGCCCTATTGTTTTGCTGTACACCTCTTTCTCAGTTTGGTTGCAATGTTAACAGATTTGGGCACTGCATGAATTGAGCGCTTGTCCATGTTGGCTAACTCCCTAATTTCACATCATTGAAAGGTAGATAAGGACAAAAGTTGAGCAATAACATGTATCATTGAAGAAGGTGACTGAAAGCCTTACAGAGAGCTCCACAGAAAAATTTATGCTAAATATCATCAGGATTTATATTCATCATCATTGGAAAAGACAATGCAAATAAATGGAAAAACTGCTAATTTTTCTATATATTTAACATGAAAGAAGGGGAGCCTTGCCGCAACAGTTGAGTTCTCGCCATCTGGAAGTCACAGGTTCGAGGCATGGAAACAGCCTCTTGCATAAATGCAACGTAAGGCTGTGTACTATAGACCCTTTGTGGTCCGCCCCTCCCCCGACCCCACATACACAGGAGCTTTGTGCACTGTGCTGCCGTTTTATTTAATATGAAAGAAACAAAAGCACTGGTACTTCATAAAAAAGAGATGAAAGGACTCCAAAAGCTGCAGGACAACCTGAAGAACTGACTGGGAGAAAAGAATAGCAATAGAAGTTTTAATCATCTTCCATATATCATTTCCACAGGGTCCCTTTCCAGCAGGTTCCCATATATCACCAAGGGATATCCTTGGTAAGCAGTTCGGCCTGCCAACAAAAGTTCGTCAGTTGCTGAGGCATCAATGATGTTATTCTACTCTACAATCAACCCAACCCTTGGAATAGAATTACTAGGTCAGAAAAAGAACTGATGCTATAGTGGAACTTACAAGGCATTGAACATCATATCTTTGTATACGACTAGATGTGAACTCAATAGAGCAAACAGCAGAGTCATAACGCTTTCCATGGAACTTCATGTCGAGGGAGGAGAAATTTATATCAAGCATAATACATGAGAAGCCTATCATGGAAGTATATCAAATGTGAACTCAATAGAGCAAACAGCAGAGTCATAACGCTTTCCATGGAACTTCATGTCGAGGGAGGAGAAATTTATATCAAGCATAATACATGAGAAGCCTATCATGGAAGTATATCAAATGTGCGCACAGACCACAATTAGGATTGCTTCTCCATATTTTCCTACAAATGCTATGCAATTTTCAAATATAGAAAGTCAGAAAGACAAAGTTATTACCATCCTAGGAAACAAAAACTAATTGTGCTGTACTTTCATTAACTCAGCATCTGGCATAGATCGTGCATTAATGTTTCACTCACAAGGATACATATACACAAATAAATTTATCAATAAAAAATTAGAATAAGAGACTCTACATAGGACCTTTCTTTCAATAGTTTCTCTATTCAAATTCAATGACAAAAATTGTTTTCAGTAACCCCCGGTTCTGATAGATATGTCAAACATCCTCAGTTTAGATCACACTTATATGAATCCCATGCAGAAATTTCAACCTCCCACTTGACCATCACAGTTGCAGTGCTTAAATGGCCCTTATATCTCCAAGTCCCAAAATCCAGCTATTACCACATAAATACGTTGGACATCATATGTGAAGGATAAAGCAATTACTAGAATTGCCACTTCAGGAAGAAGCATTTAACATGTTTTTCTTTGACATAAAAAAGAAGGAAACAAAGCTGTTTTGACATCGCACAATTGTATCTGCTAATAGTTTTTCCTGCAAATAGAGTGGCTTCAAATTTCTCCAGCATAACAAATGAAGAAAGGTCTAACAATAGTCTGTCTCAGCCAGCTGCATCTTAGACATAACTAAATGACTGATCATGTCATCTATCTAGAAATGAAAATGTCTCCCTGGTTGAAATTTCTAGCCTTATCTCCTGGTCATCATTCTCAAGTCTTTGTTAGTTTCTCACCTTTGTTACTAATCCAAATAAGTCCTAATGGGACCAGCTTCTAGCCTTTCTTGCTCATCCAATCATAGTTATAAAATTCAGTGACCTTTTCCAGAAAAAATAAGAGCAACCAGGAACAGATGTGATCATCCAAAGTTGGGCCCATCATGCAAAAGTGGAGGCACTTTAGTTTGGTTCTCGGGTTCAACACTTTGGTTTAGCATTCCTCTATACACATGCGCGCGCACACACACACGTGTCTGTATAGAGAGAGAGAGAGAGAGAGAGAGAGAGAGAGAGAGAGAGAGAGAGAGAGAGAGAGAGAGAGAGAGAGAGATGCATGCATTTGTGCAAAACCAGAACAGAAGTTATAGCTCGATAAAGTCAAGGAATAAAACGATGCACTTCAAACGGCATAAGTTTGACAAGGAAATTTCAAGGTGCTTTAACCTTAAGTAAGGCTCTGATACTGTACTATCACCATCAAATGTAAATGATTTTTCTGGTTTGGATGGAATAAAGCCAATCCGCATAAGCAATTTCTTTAAAAGCCTCTCACGAGGTCCAATAGATGCTAGAAGGTCTTCATAACGGGGTAGAGCCCTTTGTGCTGCAAGCCAAATTGGAAGTTCACTATCTGATGATTGATCGACTGCCAGTTGATCATTGAGAGTATTTCCATCATAAGATTTTTTCTTATGCAATAAAGATGACTCCTTAAGCCAAAGCTTAACCCTCCCTATCCAGTTTTGCATTTCATGAGTCTGAATAGCACCTTTTAGTGCCTGTTTAAAATAATAAAAAATAACTATGTTAAATCCAATCCTAGAAAATTAAATACTACTAGATAAGCAATATGTTTCCAAAGAAAAGTACATAAACAATGAATGCCACAAATACTCAGCTAAATAAGAAAAGATAGAGATTGGTCTATATAAGAAACTGCTATTGTTACCAAAATCAGTACCACAAAGAAAAACATTATGACTGAGGTCAGGATGCTTTCTCATACTCTATCGTAAAACATAGAGACATACAAGTAGATAATATCTAGTGGAGGTCATGCAGCAGAAGTATTTATTCATACAATTGCTCCTCTATTCCTTAATGTTTATCTCTTGTTTTTATTCTTTATAGCGAGATAGCATAACCTGATCTAAAGAGGAAAGATGGAGGCAGCATGTCTGTACTGTTGCATTTGCTGCACAATTAGGACGGTTGTTAAACAAACCAGATTTAAGTTTGTGAAAGTTTGAAGCTTGGTTGTTGACTGGATCAATAATTCAAACCTTCATCAGGTTATGCAAGTTGAAGTCCTTGTTCTTTCAAAATCAGATCTGCTATGATTCTTATGAATCTGCATTTTTATTTTTTATTTTTTATTTTTAATGTTCCCTGATATCTTTAAGTGGGTAAAGGCCCTTGCATGAAATTTACCGCACATTGGTGCAAGTTCAGTCTGTTGGGCAAGCAGCATGTGAAGCAGCAGCAAACTGGCAGACGGGTGTCTTTGACTATGACTACTGAATCCAATTATGAGTACCAATACAATGACAAGTTCAGGAATTCAGATCACTACAACTCAGTTGAATTTGGTGAATTTCCTGCAGTTGCCACAGCCAGTCAAACTGTTTCTTAGCAACAAATAGAAACCTAGAAATATTAAAAAATCAATTAAAACACCACAACCTGATGATCCAAAGTATAATGATTGGGAATCCAATAACTTAGTGGTGATGTCCTTGCTCTGAATTTCACTGGAGCCACAAGCCAGTGATGTATGTATTTCTCATCCTCTACAAAGAAAATTTAGGATACATCCCATTTGAACTTTATTTGGAGTAGAATAACATCTCATGCTTATCAGTTATACAGGAAACTGCTTCATGGAGAGAGATATCCAAAAGAGAGCTATACTGAGTTATATGGCATGATTTGGAGTTGGACATCTATGAGAATGTTCAATTCCATTTTCAAGGACCATAGATGATGGAAGGAACTTCTAGCGAAGAAATTGTTCAAAATATGGGCTCGTCACAACATCAATTGCAACGTTAGCGGACCCCTGTTTTGGTCACTCTGATTGGTCCTCCGTCAACAGTTTTTTTATGATCCTTCTCTTTTCCAAAATCATGTAGACACAGATAAGGAGCTTTCAGACAGTCTAACTAGAGAGGTTCTCCTGATCAAACTCTTACATGTGTTCATGAATTACCTGAAAAATGGAAATATTTTCTTTTCACAACAGGTTAAAAAGACCCTCAGTGAGTACCATGGCACTATGTGAGGGATATAAAAAGAACTTAATGCTTATCAACTTTTATCTCATGATGCAGATTATTGAAGAGGTATGACATGCTTAGACTCCTCTCAGTGACTCAGGTCATGTCCTGAATATCATTCTGCTAGTGAGGCAACTTTAAGTAGAAAAGACATTTCCTATCTTTACTAATTTGTAGTCCATCAGATTGGAGTCTATTAAACCAGCTCTAGTGCTAATACGCGACACAGATCTGTGCAGACAACATCTTCAATCACAGGTGAGGAAGCAGGGTCGTAGTAGTAACCTTTGGAAAGGATTTTGAGGTGTTAATCTGGGGAAGGTAGATGGAGAAGAAAATGTCACCATCATGCTTGCAAGTATCACTGTTTAGACAATTGCTAGTGTTAAAGTAGAGCCAAGAGAGAGAGAGAGAGAGAGACCCTTCGAATGGGTGAATGTGTGTTGGTAATTTTGCACCTCACACTTAACACATATATATGCTAAACAAAGATAGTTACATGCTCCTAACTGTACAATGTGGGACTAAAAATAAAACAAAACTAAGACTAAGGCTAAGTAAAGCTATACAATACTATGCTATATTCAACACTCCCCCTCAAGCTGGAGCATATAAGTCATATGCACCAAGCTTGTTACAAATGAATTTAATTCGAGGTCCTCAGAGAGATTTTGTGAAGATGTCTGCTAGTTGATCATTTGAATTGACGACTGACAAGATCTTTTCTCTAATAAAATGACAATCTACCTCCATGTGTTTGGTCCTTTCATGGAAAACTGGATTAGATGCAATACGTAAGGCTGCTTGACTATCACATATGAGCTTCATACTTCCATCCTCTCCGAATTTTATCTCCTGGAGTAGTTGTTTCAGCCAAATAAGTTCACATGTTGCCATGGCCATGGCCCGATACTCAGCTTCTGCACTTGATTTGGCAACTACATTTTGTTTCTTGCTTTTCCAAGATACTAAGTTACCTCCAACAAAAACACAATATCCAGAGGTAGAACGCTTGTCTGAAGGAGAACCAGCCTAGCCAGCATCTGTGTACCCAACAATTTGAGTATGGCCTTTATCTTCATATAACACACCTTGACCTGGTGCTCCTTTAATATATCGAAGAATGCAAACCACAACATCCCAATGACTATCACACGGTGACTGTAGGAATTGACTAACTACACTGATAGCAAAAGAGATATCTGGTCGAGTAATGGTGAGATAATTCAGTTTACCCATAAGTCGCCGATATCTTCCAGAGTCCGCTAGAGGCTCCCTCTATCCTGGTACAAGCTTAACATTCAGGTCCATGGGTGTGTCCACAGGTTTACAATCTAACATACTATTCTCTTCCAAGATGTCTAAAGCATATTTTCTTTGTGAAATGGTAACACCTGTACTAGATTGAGCTACCTCAATTCCTAGAAAATACTTCAATTTTCCCAGGTCTTTAGTCTGAAAGTGATGGAAGAGATGTTGTTTAAGTCTCTAAGTGCCATCTTGACCACTACCTGTGATGACAATGTCATCCACATAGACCACTAGATAGATGCATTGACCCGAACAGTTGTGCTAATAGAAAACAGAATGATCTGCTTCACTCAGAAGCATTCCAAATTCCTGAATAACAGAGCTAAATCATCCAAACCATGCTCAAGGAGATTGTTTTAAACCGTATAGAGAACAGCGCAATTTGCACACTAAACCAGACTCCCCCTGAGCAACAAAGCCAGGTAGTTGCTCCATATAAACTTCCTCTGCTAAATCACCATGAAGGAAAGCATTATTAATATCCAGTTGGTAAAGAGGCCAATGCCGCATAGCAGCCATGGAAAGGAATAATCGAACAGAGGCAACCTTCGGAACTAGGGAAAAGGTGTCACCATAGTCAAGACCATAAATCTGAGTATAGCCCTTAGCAACTAGGCGGGCTTTAAGTCGATCAACTTGTCCATCAGGACCCATCTTAACATTATATATCCAACGGCAACCCACTATAGTTTTACCAGGTGGCAAAGGAACCAAGTCCCAAGTTCCATTCGTATGCAAAGCAGTCATTTCATCAACAATGGCCTGTCTCCACCCAGGATGTAAAAGAGCCTCACTGGTGCTTTTGGGAGCAGAAATAGAGGACAAGGAGGAAATAAATGCATAATAAGGTGAAGATAATTGATGTTAACTCAAAAAATTATAGATAGGATGAGGATTACAAGTAGATTGATCACCTTTTCAAAGAGCAATAGGCAAGCTATCAACTGAATGCGGGGCTGAAGTAGGTGAAGCCAGTGGGACAGGGAGATTGTCATCAAGGACTTCAGTGGAACCTGCAACAGCTTCAAGAGGAGGCCGGCGATGATAAACTTGAAGAGGACAAGAGACATCATCTGCAGGTGTGGAAATATAGGGAAGAGGTAAAATTTCAGAAATGGACAGTGGCTCAACAGTGGATGAGAAGAATGGTGACTGCTCAAAGAAAGTTACATCTGCTGAGAGAAGATATCGATTAGTGTCAGGAGAATAAGAACGATACCCCTTTTGAAGCCTGGAATATCCCAAAAAGATGCATTTTGTGGCCTTGGCAAAAAGCTTATCTTGCCCAGGTGCAAGGTTGTGTACAAAACAAGTACATCCAAAAACAGTAGGAGGAAGAAGATAAAGAGGTTGTGTGGGGAAGAGAATGGAATAGGGAATTTGATCATGCAACACAGAAGAAGGCATACTATTAATTAAGTAGCAAGCAGTGAGAACAGCATCCCCCCAAAAACGAAAAGGAACACAACTGTGAAGAAGTAAAGTGCGGGCTGTCTCTGTGAGATGACGATTTTTGCGTTTAGCTACTCCATTTTGTTGAGGAGTATGGGCACACGATGACTGGTGAGAATTCATTGTTGAGACATAAAAGAAGAAAAAGGTGCAGAAAAATATTCTTGTACATTGTCACTACATAAAACACGGATAGCAACATTAAATTGAGTTTGAATTTCAGCACAAAATTTCTTAAAAATTGAGAATAATTTAGATGGATTCTTCATAAGGAATAACCAAGTACATCGAGAATAATCGTCAATAAAAGTTACAAAGTACTAAAAACTCAAACTAGAAATAGTATGACTAGGACCCCAAACATCAGTGTGGACAAGTTCAAAGGGGGACATAGCCCAATTATTGAGACGCTTTGGAAATGAAACATGAGTATGTTTTCCAAGCTGACAAGACTAACACTCAAGAGACAAAAAAGTAGAAAAATGAGGGACCATCTTTTGAAGTTTGGAGAGAATAGGATGGCCCAAACAATTGTGAATAAGAGCAGGAGAATCAATGGAGATGCAAGCGGCAGGAGCTGTAGGTGAAGTGAGATGGTAAAGACCTTGAGACTCATGCCCTATACCAATTGTCTTCCCCGTACCCCGGTCCTGCAAGATTACAGTTTTATCAAAAAAAGTGAGAGAGCAATTAAGAGTGTGGGTCATTTTACTAATGGAAATAAGATTAAACAGGCACTCAAGTACATAAAGTACAGAGGTAAGAGGAAAAGTAGGAAGGGGATGAGCCAAACCAATTCCTTTAGCTACAGTTTTGGAACCGTTGGCTAGAGTGACTATAGGTAAAGTAGAAGAACAAGTAAGAGAGGAGAAAAAGTGTTTGTTACCAGATATGTGATCAGAAGCTCCAGAGTCTAGAATCCACAGGCCAATAAAAGAAGACTAAGTAAAGCAAACACTAGGATTACCAGTTTGAGCGACGGAAGCAACGGAAGATGACTTGGCTGTCTGATACTGGAGGTACGCATCACAGTCACTACCAATCAGGGTAATATTCTGAGATGTAGAGCCCTCAGATGAGTCAGGTAGCTGGGTGTCGGATGATTGGACAATGTTAGCAATGCGAGGAGGTCGCCCGTGCAATCCCGAGTGTGTCCAATCTTATTATAGTATGTGCACTGAGGACGCTGTCCTCGGTTACGACTGCCACCACGGCCACCTCTAGTGTTTGCCTGAGAAGCCAAAACTGAGAAATCTGAAGGGCCATCAAAAGTATCTGCCTAAATAGAGGAGATAAGCAACAAGCAGGCAAATACTTCATCCAATGAGGGCACCAAAGGGCTAGCCAGAATTTGATTTTTGACGGATTCAAGGTCAGGGCGGAGCCCAATGAGAGTCAACACCATGAAAAACTTATCGGTATGTGTTTGTTGGGCTTCTACATCATTAGTAGGAGGCATTAGAGACAAGAACTCCTGCTTAAGGGACACAATCTTTCCTATGTAAGTCGAAAGATCCATGTCCTGTTGTCTAACATGAACAATGTCAGAAAAAACTTTGTAAAAACATTGAATATCATTCATGTATAAGATCTTGGCCTGGGTCCAAAATTTGAAACATGTTTTATAGGCATGAAGATGATGTAAAACTTTGGGATCCAAGGATTGCCATAATAGGTTGCATAATTGTGCATCAATCTTTTTCCATTGCACTTTATCTACAACAGAAATATCTTCCTCTTTCTTGACCAAATGGTCTTCATAACCTTGATCCATAAACCATAATTCCACAGAGGCAGACCAAGACAGATAATTTTCACTACCAATTAATTTCTCCGACATAATAACAAGGGATCCAGAAATTACAGAAGTGAAAATACCATTTTTAGAAGCCATGATTACTTATCTGGGTGGTCTGTGACGAAGATCGGCAGCAACAATAATCTGGTGGCAGTAGCGGCGATCTTGGAACGCTAAAGATGACAGAGGGGTGACCGGTAAAGAAGCACGGTCGCCAAAGGAATTGTCGGAATGGACACACGGCCAAACCAAAAGGAAATAAAAAAAAGGAGAAGGTAGATAATTAGGGTTTCTCTCATGGCTTTGATACCATGTTAAAGTAGAGCCAAGAGAGAGAGATAGAGAGAAACCCTTAGAATGGGTGAATGTGGGTTGGTAATTTTGCACCTCACACTTAACACATATATATACTAAACAAGGATAGTTACATACTCCTAACTGTACAATGTGGGACTAAAAATAAAACAAAACTAAGACTAAGGCTAAGTAAAGCTATACAATACTATGCTATATTCAACAGCTAGTATAAATTTGTTCAAGTCAGCATGAGTTGATAAGTTTGCCATGCACCAAAGCTTGATCATATTCAAATACATGCCACGTTGGAAACATTAATGTAGTTCGGGCAAGGAATCATGGGTGACATGTGATAATTAGAAGCAAGTGAAAACCTCTAAATAATCCTTCTAAGTTAACATCCAAATTTTCTCGTATTCAAAAAGTTTCATTACCCTAGCTTACAGATTTAGAAGTTTTTTATTATATGACATTCTGCATGTGCCAAATTTTCCTTTCAATTTGTTATTTGTAACTCATCAATATTAGCAAAGCCTTACCATGATTAGGGATCAGCTACAGGAATCTTGTTCTTCCATTCCCCTCTATCAAGTGTAATGGCCTCTTTTAGTCCAAAAGTTTTTT
Source organism: Warburgia ugandensis (assembly GCA_035236585.1). Classification (NCBI taxonomy): domain Eukaryota; kingdom Viridiplantae; phylum Streptophyta; class Magnoliopsida; order Canellales; family Canellaceae; genus Warburgia; species Warburgia ugandensis. The sequence goes on from CP141139.1 coordinate 36,803,609, forward strand.
AATATTTTCTTACAATTTCTATCCACATCCTTTAGGGCCTTCTCCCAACCCTTTTAGAGCCTTTGACTTGGACTAAATCACTCCTAACCAGTTCCGTTTTCGGTCTTCGTTGGACATGTCCAAACAATCTAAGTCTACACACCTTCATCTTATTACCTATTAGTGCTACTCCTAAGTTTCCTCTAATGTTTTCACTTTTAATTCTATCCTTTCTTATCTTGCCAATCATCCATCTCAACATCCGCATTTCAGTGATACTCATCCTCTGTACATGTTGTTCCTTAACTGCCCAACACTCTAATCCATAAAGCATGGCCGACATTACAGGCATCCTATAGAATTTTCCTTTTAGTTTGAGTAACACCCTCCAATCACACAAAACTCCAAAGGCAAATCTCCATTTGTTCCTACCCTCTTGGATTCTCTGAGCAACCTCCCTCTCAATACCTCCACTTTCATTAATTATCGATCCTAAGTATTAGAAGTATTCTTTTGGGGGACGTCTGGGTTATCAATCTCTATTGGTGCTTTACTCCCACTCCTCTCCTCGCTAAAATTACATTCCATATACTTTGTCTTAGTTCGGCTAATTTTAAATCCTTTAGACTCTATAGCATTTCTCCACAACTCTAGCTTTGTATTTATGCCCTCCCTAGTCTTATCAATCAGAACTATGTAATCTGCAAATAACATGAACCATGGAATCTCTTCGTGTAGATGTTTTATTAACTCATCTATAACTAACGTGAAAAGGAAGGGCCTCAATGCCAATCCTTGATGCAATCCTATAGTGATAGGGAAATCATTGGTCTCACTAGTGGTCCTACCATTTGTTACTACTAGCTCATACATATCTTTAATTATGTCTATATACACCCGTAAAACCCCTTTTTTGCCAAACACCCACCATATTAACTCTCTAGGGACCGTATCATAAGCTTTTCCTAAATCAATAAAGACCATGTGGAGGCCCTTCCTCCTCTCCTTATATTTCTCTATCAATTGTCTAAGCAAGAAACTAGCTTCCAGGGTAGACCTCCAAGGCATGAAACCAAACTGGTTTTCCAATACACTCGTCTCACGTCATAGCCTCTTCTCAATCACTCTTTCCTAAAGTTTCATGGTATGGCTCATAAGTTTAATCTCACAATAATTAGTGCAACTCTGTATGTCTCCTTTATTCTTATAAATTGCTATAATAGAGCTTTTGCTCCATTCACCTATCATTTTCTTCAATTCTACAATCCTGTTAAACAACTTTGTCAACCAAACTATTCTAGTATCTCCCATATACTTCCAAACCTCTATGGCCATATCTATGTAGTCCAACGTCATTTGGGTTTATGGTTCTTTCAACCTCTATATTCTCAGGACATTTATCATTTAACAATTTTTGAAAGTAACTTTCCCACCTTTGAATGATGTCGTCATTTTTGACTAGTACCCTTTGGTCATCACTTGTAATGCATTCAACGTAGTCTAGGCCCTTACTCTTCTGTTCTCTTATTTTTGCAAGTTTGAACACATCTTTCTCACCTTCACTTGATCCTAATCTATTATAGAAATCACCATAGGCCTTGAGTTTAGCCTCACTAACTACTCTCTTAGCAACCTCTTTAGCATTCTTATATTGCTCAAAGTTTTTGTTACTTCTAGTCCTCTATCATGCTTTAAAACACACCCATTTAGCTTTAGTAAATTTTTTACTTTTTCACTCCACCAAATTTCCTCTATTGGTAGCCTTTTACCTTTAGATACTCCTTGAACATCTTTTGCCACTTTGTTAGTGGACTCGGCCATATCAGTCCACATGGTATTTACTTTTGCTTCATTGTTTCACTTTCCTTCCACCATCAACTTGTTTGTGAATGATATTATCTTCTCTCCTTTTAAGTTCCACCACTTAGTTTTTGGGCACCTACTAATTTCATTTCCTTTCTTCTATATCTTAATATAAATATTCATAACCATTAACCAATGTTGTGTGTTTAAACTCTCACTGGGTATCACCTTACAATCCTTGTACACTGATCTTTCAGTATTCCTAAGTAGAAAAAAGTCTATTTGGGTTTAATATGATCCACTTTTAAAGGTTAATAAGGGTTCATCTCTCTTCTCAAAGTATTTGTTGGCTAAAGCTAAGTTATGTGCCAAAGCAAAATCAAGGATAGCTTCATCCCATTTCTTTCTCCAATATCATACCCTCCATTTACCCTATCATATCCTTCCTTTTCTTTTCCTACATGACCACTTAAGTCTCCTCTTATAAATACCCTCCTCTGTGTTAGAAATTTCTTGCATTACTCTCTCCATATCTTCCCAGAACTGTCTATTGATTCTATCTTCTAACCCTACTTGTGTGCCATACGCACTTATAACATTTATGATCTTCTCTCGTAGAAAAAGTTTTATTAGTGGAATTCTATCACTAGTTCTTTTAACGTTTACAACTTTATTTTTTAATTCTTTATCCACCACTATCCTTACATGATTTCTATTATTATCCTTTCCCATATACCAGAGCTTCTACCCATCAATTTCTCTAGTTTTAACCCCTTTTCACATAGTTTATTTGACACAAGCTATATTGACTTACACATTTCATATTATCTAGCAACTTCATACTCTTACTTGTCAATGTGCCTATATTTCATGTGACGATACGAATCTTATTTTCCTAAGCTAGTCTCTTTACTCGCACACATCTAAAATAGCACAGGGACACCTACCTACTCCATTCAAGATCCAATGCAGCGTGTCGCTTACTAAGGACGTCTTAGCAACCCTTGCCCATTTTTCACTACATCCAAGATCCAATGTAGTGTGTTGCATACGGGGAATGGCCTAGCAGCCTTTGCCCATTTCCCACTACATCCAAGCTTCAACGCAATGCGTCGCTTATGAGAAACGCCCTAGCTTGAGGAAATACCTTAGTATTTCGATTCATGTTAGGGACTTGCCAAAAGGTTTTACTCCGGTTGGCAACTTGATGCAACCAAATTTTCTCATTGTTTTGCAACCTTCACTACTTCTTTGTATGTTTCTTAGAATCTAAAAAATGATAACTGGTGAAAGACATGAGAAGAATTACCTTTCCTTTCTTAACTAATGGATGTGATGATGCAGCTCTACTTCAAACTCTCCACAAATTTGGCAGTACCATCTTGGTAAACTATCCTTGAACATTCTAAAGTTGTTAGTTCCTGCACCAAATGCAATGTCTAATCTAGATTTTGAAGCTTATGAGTTTGCAAGCATGAGAGCACCCTTTAAGTCTCAAAGCAATGCATCATGAATTGAGTTTCAAGTTGCATTAGATCTACCACTCCAATAAAACTCAAGAGATTGATAAAAAATAGATATTCATTATATTTGTAGATGATTTTCCAAGAGTAACACAATTTACTTAATCAACTACTTAATACAGAAATTCAAACTCAGTTTTGTAAAAATGTACAAAACAATGCTTTGTGACAGCATCGAGTAGTAATCACAAGCTATTTAATCCTGTCATGGGTAGTCAAGGTATTCGCAGACCTCTTCTATTCATACCAAGGTATTATTCATGAAACCTCCCCACAAAAGAACAAAGTCGTGGACACAAATATTACCATGGTTTTGAAAGTATTCGTGTATAAGCAGATGTGCAAAAAATATATCAAGGAAGTGATTTCTTGAGTGCTTGTTATCTGAGCAATTCTACGCCATTCCCAGCTTTCAACATTATGTCCAAACTACACTTGTTTCTTCACATTACTTTGTTTCCTCTCCTCCCTCATATATGTAGGTCTATATGCTTTCTTCATTCCTCAGTCTGGGGGTCGATAATTTTATTCTCTTGCCATAAAGTGTATATTGGAGGGACATTCTCCAACCTAAAAGAATCTTGACATTATGACCCTCAAGTCCAATGAATTCTAAAGAACAATGTACCTTTCGATAGAAGCATTGAGCCTCCCAATTGACTTTCTGACGACATTCAAATAAGTAACAATTCATCTTCCAACATCCAGCTTTCCTCTTCTAATTATTGCTAAGTAACCTTCTTTGTTCTCACCACAATGACAAACATTGCATTCTCCACAACCAATAGACCTGGTATCCACTAAAGATTTATTAAAGAAGAAAACTAAAGGAGAGAGAACATGTTCCAACCCAGGACAAACCAATATATCTTGTTAAAAGATCCCAGGCTCTATTCTTCCAACAACATCTTGGTCCTCCATTTGCTTCATGCATAACTAATTTCTTCTTCCAAGTGGTCTATGTAATTTATTTATACCCAAACATAAAATCGCATCCCTTTATTTTACTCTATCCATGTTGTGCACCAACAAGCTCTTTTAGATGTTGGATGAAAAATTGGAATGGATGATGAGATGACTGCTCTCATGATAATAATCTGCTGGTTGGAAACACATTTCTACGCAATTACCTTCTTCATGGCACACTTGAAAGACTTGCTGGCAAAGGACATCAGTAAACATTTGATCTCAACTTAGACACAGTTGCCCCCTATTGCACAGTCCAACTCAAGTCCTGAATTCCTAATTGCTGCCAACAATGGCAGGCCATTGAACAAACTTGATGTTAATAATGCTTTTCTTAATGGAGGTTTACAAGAAGTATACAAGGAGCAAGGGGGGTCGGGGCGGGGAAATAAGACAAGCTTTCTGAACTGAGAAAAAACATTTTGTGGTTTAAAAAAAATAAGGTGTTGTTCCAGTGATGTTGACCTTATAATGTATGTTGATGATATTATTGTATTATTATTCTTCTTTTTTCTTTTTCTTTGTTTTTTTTTGTGGCAGGGTGTCCCCCTATATTACAGGTAGGACTAATCTCTGCAGATGTGTGCAGTCAGCAGCAAATCATGCACATCAGGTAGGTCCAAAATGTGGGAATCAAACTTCGGTCTACAGGAGCAAACCCATAAGTCCAACCTAACTCGCCACACCCAATACAAGTATATTTATTGTATTATATTGTTACAAGAATCAATCAAACAGGAAGTGATGAGTTAAACATATATCTCCTGCAACATTTTATAGATGGAAAGGTTGGAACCTCAACTACCAGCACCACTAAGGAAAAGGCCAAAGTCCAAATCTGTAGCAGCCACGTCATGTTTGTTAAAATATGTCATTAGTTAAATTTGAGCATATTAGCAATAAAAATGCTATAGTATGATACTATTAATTCCTTGCCAGAAGTTCTTATTGTAGGTCTCATCTCTTACCTACAGCAAGTGTACCTTCCACTACATCAACATAATGTATTGAGAAGATGACCATTTATATCTCCAACACATATCTATATTTGTAGGTGACTTTTGCAACCTACAAGCTTGGGTATCTTCTTCACAAAATATAGTTCAAACACTAACACACTTGATAGAAAAAAGACCTAGCACTAAGAAGAGTAAAAGTTAAACATTCTAAAGCTCATAAGATGTTGTGATTGCTGGAGGGAATTTCCAAGTTTAATCCTTTTTCTGTTGATCCTCTTATTCAAGACAAGTTGACAATTAGTTTACATTTGACACATGAAACTTGTCCTCTGGATCTAAACTAATAAACGATGAAGAAGCAACCAGCAGTATCAAAATGTAGAAAAAGGGAAGAAGAGTGAAATGAATTTGATGGGATCACCATGTATGTCTGGCCATCAAAGTTGGACCTATATATAAAGTGATGAATTCTGGAGTGACCTATAGGTATTCAGTTGTATTTGTTGAAATAGTGATTGTATAGGGGTTCAAAAAGAATCACTTAGTTGCTTTTAAGTGATAGCAGTGGGCTTTATCCATGAATTGTTGAGACTCCAAGGGATTAAATAGCTACCTAGTCTCTGTTTTGATATATGTTTTTCACTTGTATCAAATTTGTGTCTGAACAAGTATAGAGGGATTTGAAACTCGAAATTTTTCAATAGTATGACACACAACAAAAGATCTTCCAAAAAAGGATGTTTGGGGTTTGGGGATCCATAAATACACCAAAAGCTATCTATTACTTCCTATAAGGTTCTTAAAAATATTATTTATTCACAACAGCTACCTACTAGATCAGCTTGTAGTCTAATATAGAGAATGTGACATGAGGTGTGCATGTTTGCCTTGCTTACCAAGTCCTTGATAACAAATGCTAAATCAGTTCAACAAGGTGTCATTGGATGTATCTATTCATTTATTATGCAAGCTATAGATGTTTAGTATGTAGTTTCTGCATATCACAACATATTGTTCCTGAGTATCATTATCTTTACAAAAGAACCAATACTTTCCTCTTATTAAAAAAGAAAAGAATAGCCACTTGTTCAGCATGTAACATATATGGTTGCTTTTCTAGGAAGCATTTTTATTAGTAAGGAAAGTTAGGCTTTAAACTATTTACCACGACCTAATTCAACTTTAATATTCTTATTAGAAAGTCAAAAATGTTGGGCTGTCCCATTTATCTAATGATGGATTGCAACAAGGACCACTAGCGGAGAGACTGGTGATTTTTCTATCTCTAGGATAGGTATTGAGCCCGTACCTTTTTACATTGATTATGGATGAGTTAACAAAACATCTACACGAGAAGATTACATGATGCATGTTATTTGCAGATGATATAGTTTTGATTGATGAGATAGAGGAGGGCATAAACACAAAGCTAGAGATATGGAGAGATGCATTAGAATATAGAGGATTTAAAATTAGTCGAATTAAGATAGAGGATATGGAATGCAACTTTAGTAAGGAAATGAGCGAGAGTGGAACACCAGTAAAGATTGATAACAAAGAAGTTCCCCTAAAAGAACACTTCTAATACTTGAGATTGATAATTCATGAGAGTAGAGAGATTGAGAGGGAGGTTACCCAGAGAATCCAAGTGAGTCGGAACAAATGGATATGCGCCATTGGTGTTTTGCGTGATCGGAAGGTACTGCTCAAATTGAAAGGAAAATTCTATAGGATGACTGTAAGGTCAGCTATGCTCTATGGATCAGAGTATTGGGTAGATAAGGAACAACATGTACATAGGATGTGTTGCCGAAATACGGATGTTGAGATGGATGAGTGGTAAGACAAGAAAGGTTAGAATTAGAAATGAAAACATTAGACGAAACTTAGGAATAGCACCAATAAGTAACAAGATGAGGGAGATTCGACTTAGATGGTTTGGACATATCCAGCGTAGACCAAAAAGGGCACTAGTTAGAAGAAGTGAGGCAATCCAACTCGAAGGTTCTAAAAGGGCAAGAGGAAGGCCCAAAAGAACAAGGATAAAAGTGATGAAAAAATATTTAAAAACTTTGATACTAAATGAAGCCATGAAACTTAATAGAGGGGAATGGAGGAACAAGATTCGTGTGACCTACCACTAATCAGGATGAGATCTTGATGATGATGATGTCCCAATAACCCAAAAAATGACTGTTTAGTAAATAGGCACAACAGTGTTACTTCTGGAAATAAGTAACGGATGTCATATCTGAAAAAGAAAACCAGAACAGTCTAAGGAGAGGAATCATATATATGCTATAACAAAATCAATTAACCTCATTTATCCACATGCCAAACTTTTTCAGAGGTCCTGTCAGAATCAAGAAGATCTCTTGCAGAAGTTTGGACTGTAAATAATCCAGTTTTTCAACAATTAGAAACCCCTTCTCCCTTTCGGTAGCATATCCACGTCTGCACAATAAAGACAAATATATGTTAACTACAATTACTAAAAAAAATTAAAACTAAACTAGCATCTAATGTGGTATGAATTAAATCCAAAGAACATATCATAAATGTTTTCAGTCGTAAGTTTGTTCAACATGCAAGACACATTGAATTAAATCTTCCAAGTTAGAATTGTGCTATGTTGTCTAAACAACAACCGAAATTTTTTCTGGATTTAATAAAGTGAGACCAAAGACCCTACACTAGCAAAAACAGAGACAAATCATCACAACAAATGTTAGATACTTCTTCCCACTATCAAATTCACCAGCTTGCTGTCCCCAAATTGATATGTTTGATTTACTTTCCTTGTCATATTCTTCATAAGTTCACAATACTAGAAGACATGTTAGTTATGTGATACAGTGACAATATAATCTTTTCATAGTTATGTGCATCTAGGTGCATGTTGGGTATTAGATGAAGCGCTAGAGGGCTCTAATATATATTAACTTACAGCTACATAAATATTTTAGCAGCACCATTCTCCTCTTCATGTAAAATTTCTCTGCTTGACATTGGAGCATATTTTAGATATAGGGATGCTGGGGCAAAGCTTTCTTCTCAACAATTTTTTTTAAAAAGAAAATCTCAACCACCACACTGCTTGTACTCTTACAAATCCATCAGTTGGTTGAAGTACATTAAATTGAATACACGCTTGGCCCGTTGGGGTGATGATGTAGGGTGACCTATCATCCAAGCTTCTTTCTTTCCTTTTCTTTTTTAGTTGCATTAGTTTCATGTTCCCTATTTAGCTTTAGTTTCATGTTTATGGTTTTAGAAACCTGCTTTAATTTTTGTATATTAGTTTTAGAAACTTATGTTACTTCCATTTTAGTTTAGCAACTCACATATGAAAAAAAAAAAAAAAAAAAAAAGCTTTCTATCTCTTGTTCCTCGTGGACTCAAGGTTCTTGGTCTTGTGGATTCAAAGGTAGTTTATCTCATGGATTCAAGATAATTTCTGAGGTTGAAGATGGTCGTCTTTGTCTATTTTTCTCACATTTTTTGCTGCGTTATTTCGTATCCAGGGCCTTGTCTTTCCCTGGTTCTATGGACGGTAATCAATCAAAAAGCAAATACTTTCAGTGACAGTGTTCATAGATCAACCCATGACTGTGGCAGCATTTGAAGCTTTTCAACAAACAAATCAATGGTCTATGGAAGAGATGCAAGCAATGCTCACACAATTGGCAGAAGCTTGGGTTGTATTCAAGTTCATGAAAATAACAGGATTCTGATCAACAAAGAGACTCATAATCCTCCTGTTTGTGATAACCCACCAAGACAACTGCTTAGGAATTAAGCCTATGTGGAAGAGTCTAGTGATGAAGACCTCAATGATATTCTTCTTGGAGTGGATGGTGGTGCTAGACTCAATCAAAACCATCTATGTATGATGCACAAGGCTGTAAGATGAAGATTAACATACCTTCTTTCAATGGATACCTACATATTAAAGATTTTCTTGATTCGCTTCTTGAAGTTGTTAGATTTTTTTTATTACATGAATATTGAGGAAAAGAATAAGTTAAACTTGTTAACTACAAGTTTAAGGGAGGTGGCTTCAACATGGTGGGAGCAACAACAAATCTCATTTACACGGCAAGGAAAAGCACCAATTCGTACTTGGCAATGGATGAAGCAGCAGATGCAGGCTAGATTTTTGCCACAGGATTATGATTAGGTGTGATTCCAACAGTACCAATACCATAGGCAAGAAAATTGAATGGCGCGAGAATATGTCAAAGAGTTTTATCAACCAAGTCACACCAAGTGGCTAGGTATATTAGAGGACTAAGTTTTGCTACTCAGGAACAACTTACATTGCAGCCGATCTGGACTCTAGCAGATAATGTGAAACTAGCAACTAGAGCAGAGACCTAATTGGCTGAAAATCAAATAGCATGAAGGGGTAACGCATTAGAGTCATCCCAACACATGGAGCAAAGTCAAAGGAAATGTTCTAATTAAGAAACTCCCCAATCATCAGGCACCACAGACAAAGACTCGAAAAATGAACAAGATAAACAAATTAGAAGATCAAAGATAATCCTCATGCCCCACCACAACCAATCAAGGGTTATAGATGTGGAGAGTTAGGACATCAATCTAGCCGATGTCCTCAATGCCAAGATCTTGTCATTGAAACTAAGGGTAAGGTATGCCACAATGTTGATGGGGTCAATGAAGATCTAGAGGAATTGACTTATGCAGATGAAGGTGGAGCAATTTTTAGTGCATAATCTTATATATTCTCCTAAGAAAAGTGATTACCCTCAAATTAGAACCAAGTGTACAGTGAATCAAAAAGTATGTGATCTTATCATCATTGGAGGAAGCAGTACCAACATGTCCAAAGAGATGGCGGACAGATTGAAGTTAAAGACTGAAAGCCACCCTGCTCCTTATACTATTGGTTAGATTACAAAAGTTTAGTGGTCAAGGTAAGTGAAAGGTATCTTATTCTATTTTTAATTGAAAATTATTACAAAGAGTAGGTCTCATGTGATATAGTGGATATGAATGCATGACACATGTTACTTGGTAGACCTTGGCAACTTGATGATGACTGCATAGATAAAGGCAAGGACAATGTTTATGTCTTTGAAAAAGATGTTAGAAAAAATTGTCCTTTGCCCCTATATGAAAATAAGTTTAACACGGAAGTTTTTAAGGTAGAGGGGTGGTCTTTTTCCACTATTGCAGTAGTCAATTTTCAAGGAGGATTTGAAGACAAATACAAAGAAGATGTTCATGGCCCAGCAGGCACAATGTTAAGAGGACAAGTTTAGTTTAAGTGGAGGGAACTAATTTAGGGTGACATGTCCACCTAGATTCTTTCTTTCCTTTCTTTTTACTTGCCTTAGTTTCATGTTCTATATTTATTTAGTTTCTTGTTTTAAGTTTTAGAAACTTGCTTTGGTTTTTCTAAATTAATTTTAGAAAATTATATAAACTCTATTTTAGTTTTAGCAACTCATGTACATAGTACAAGGAAGAAAGTGGAACTCCAACTTATATATTTATGTATCTTAAAATATAAGGTTAGCTCTTACTATTGAAAAAACAAAAGTTTAATGTCTCTTGTTCCTTATGGATTCAAGGCTTTTTATCTTGTGGATTCAAGATATTATCTAAGGTTTAAGTTGGTATTCTTTGCCTCTCTTTGTTTGTCTTTTCTTTTTTTCTTTTGGCATTTGTACTAATGTTGAAGACAGTGTTCTTTGCCTGATTTTTTTCTTTTTCTTTTTTTTTTTGCATTTCTACATGTTACTTGACAAGACCAGCTATAAGCTAGACCCATATCAGGAAGCGTCTATACCTCTAGATGGATCATGATGTGAAGTTGTCGTGGATCTCAGCCCACTACTCGAGCCATTGATGGACGTTTTATGTGCAAAATGGATTTCTTTTGAAATTAAAGATGATAAAGTTTGATGCAAAGCAATAGTAGCTATCCTACAAAGATATTGCATGTGGAAAGCTATAAAAAGAAAAGAATTTGCATTCAAATACCATAAGTTGGTTGGAACAGTTTTCTACAGAATATGGAAGTGTGAATTAGATACCTGAGCATATGTCTTGGTAAAATTTTCTGTATATGGAGCATTGATAGGACGTATAGCTACTCTCTAACCATGATATGTAACCAGACCAGATCCATCATTGTTTCCCTACAGAATCATGGTACATGAAATAAAAATAAAAATACCCAAGGAACAGATAATGGATACCACAAAGGTTATTTCCCTTCGTCCTACCTAGCAGAGTCTTTCTTCAGGTTAAAGAAGGTTGGTGATGCATGCATCCCTCTTTACCATGACCATGACCTTGTAGTTGTTAATTGTTTTATGACTATTTAACATTGTATTTTATATAAAACTAAAAAAGGAGTGTATGGCAAATTTAGGGATTGAATTATTAGTAAATCCACATTGAGTTTACCTTGTATTTATCTGCATAAATTTGACTTATTAAGTATCACTCAAGGCCTTTCCTTTCAAATAAGTGGAATGAAGTATATTTACAAAAGAATAAAAACTCAAAACAAGAAACAATTGTCTCAATCTCACTTATGAAGCCCAGACCTGAATATTATTGCATTGGACTCGGATGCTCGCTTCCAGTCAATATATATTGGCAGAGTCAGCAGATAATCAGTGTTCAGAGCAGATGTTAAGAGCAAATCCTGAGCTGATAATTCTTCAAACTGAGCGTCGCATAAAAGTTTCATAAAAGTGCGCTGGAAGCGACTAGCAATGGCAATGCTGGATTCTTCAACAGAACTTCTTTTATCACTTCTAACAGATGAACCAAGGATAAATCCCAGGTCCAAGCTATAATGGAATGGATATGATTTGCCATATCCTTCCTTCTCCTGGCACCTTCCTTCCATACTTTCACCACCAAGAGAACCATCCTGGGCTAACAGCTGCCTGTTGGTCCCAACTTCTTCATATTTTCCCGAGCACCCATTATTTCCCTCAGATTCCAATGTATTAGTAAGAGAGTAGTCAACCCGCATGTCCTCTAAAATACCTTTGTGTTCAGCATGAAGAATGGAATCCAAGCACCTGTAATTTAAACCAAGGAAAGTTAATACTTACACATGCTCAAATTAAATCAATAAAAATGCCTTGAAAAGCAATAACAGACCAAGTTATTTCATACAATCAATAAAAGGCATTTACAACATTGACCTAAAATATGAATGAAATAATTGCTCAGATATCAAAATGTAGAATTAGATAAAAACATTCAAATTTAAGACGAGAAACTTGTGAAAGATACATGGGTTGCAAACTTGGAATCCAATATTTACGTGAGAAATGCTATACTAGAACCTAATTCTATAAATGCGTTTCAACTTCCCCAGAAACGTTGTGGTGCCCAGTTTAGTGATAAGATGAGCGCTGAATTCTCCCACCGAGAATCTAATTCCAAGTGATTTCTGCCAACAACCACTGGAATGCAGTTTTGGGAATTCATCTTGGTGACCTTAATCCAGTATGCAGTAGCTATATCTAATGTGATATGCACATCTTTTCTGTCAGTTTTGAGTCTATGGTCAATTCCATTGGAAGAGAGAACTCACTGTGATAACCGGAGAAACTCATCGCTCTCTTCTTGAGACTCGAACAACGATAATATGCCGTCAAGAAGCTTCACCTTCGTAATCGAGATATACTTCTGCCTCGGCACATGAATTCCTGAAATTCTTTTCTCTTCTCTCTCTTCATCATTCCCATTTATACTTCCCCTGGTATCCCTATTCTCGGCTGCCAAATGGTCTTCTTCGTTGAAAGACTCTTCTATCTTAGATTGCTGGGATTCCAGAGGCTGGACTGGGAATCTGAGAGAGCAAGGAGGAGCATTAGAACGGAAGGTGAAAAGAGAGATGGGGGGCTGACGGAATGAGAAGATGTTAGGGTTTGCAAGAATTTGAGAGGAAAACATGAGGAAATGAATTCACAGGCTCCGGTAGTTTTCTCCCGCGGTTTTAATGGCGGGGAATGAAGGGGGAGTGGCTCATTTTAAGCCTCACGCGCTGCATAGGATTTTGGGAACGCGTCACACGTGTGTAGTGAGCACACGTGAGTGCAGTTGGCCAGCACTCCACGTCGAGGAGCCAACCGTTGTTAACCCATTCTTGATCAACTCTGTATGGGAGTTGCTAAGATGGATTTGAATTCTATGCTGCCTGGATTCAAGGTTTCACCTTTCCTACATTGCACTCTTCAGTCTTGAGTTTACCACTGGTGAAAAAGACACCATATTAGATTCGGCCTCTTATTATTTTGATCAACGCAACCTTTCATCAAGTTTGGTATGTTATAAATAAATAGACATAAATGGTTATCACCATTCTATTGGAGTACAGATAATTATAGTCATAAACAAAGAGAGGGAGACTCTGTTTTAGAGTTTGAAGTGGAGAGTTAATTCGGTTAGGTTGCAAAATGAGCAACTACGAATTATTTAATATCTTTCAAATAAGCTAAAGAGGCATCAAACTTAGGCTACAAAAAAACGTGCACACCAAGAAGAAATAATAAAATATAGAGTAAAAATATTATAGATATAGATGCACCTAATAAATATCCAATGACCTTCCAACAAGCTAGACATCAAAATTAGGCTACAAAATGCACACAATAGACCTCTAAAGCGCAACACCCACAAAAGAGCTAAAGAGATGTTAAACTCAAATTGCAAATTGCGCATCCAATGTATCTAAAGTATAACATTCATAAGAGAATAAAGTAATGCATAGAGTTAGCCAACTCTAGAAGATAGAGAGAGAATAAATAATGTCTCAACTAGATAGACTCTTGAAAGCCAAAAACTATGAAGCTCTAGGAAAGAGAAATTTTGGTGTAGGGAATAGACTAGGGGGGCCATCTCTTTATATAGGAGTTCCTCTCCTTTCATCCCTCTTCCATAAGTAATGTAGAACTATTAGTTAATGCCTCTTTTATAGAGATATATCAGTCTATATCTCTTTTTATAGGATATTGTTGGTTTTATTTTTTAAGTTTATTTAACTTAAAAAATAAAACCAACAATATCCTACTTATTTTTGAAGTTAAAACAACACAAAATAACATTCTCCCGCTTGTTTTAAGTCAAATACAACTCAATCAACAAAGAGTCCCTACTTTTTTCTTTTTCTTTTTTTAAGTTAAAACAACTTAAAATAACAATCATCCACCTATTTTAAGAAAAATAACTCAATAGACAAATAATTCCCTAGTTGTTTTTAAATTACATCAAGCAAAACAAAAAGGAAACTTTCCTTGGTAGAGGACAAGTAGGAGGAGTAGGAAGATTCAAGGATCCATCTCTCATTGAGTCATGATGGATTTCTATAGCGACAAACCTTACCTTCAAGGCAACTCTTACACTTACTTCCATCTAACCTAGGTCATCCACTTTGATAGGCCTAAATTTGGCCAATTTTCAAGAGTGTAAAAAATGAGGGACAATAAGAAGAAGCAAAATAATAGTAGATGTACTAAAGATCTCAATAGAAAATTAGACATTCAACAAGATTTGTTCATTAAAGAAAGTGAACGGAGTCTAAAACTTCCTTCTAGTGTATATAAATAAAAAAGTATCAAGGAAACTAGTGAAACAAATCTTAAATTACTACTCTAAAACACACACACACACACACACACACACACACACACACACACACACACACACACACACACACACACACACACACACACACACACACACACACACACACACACTTCTCTTAAAGGAGAGACACAAATATCCTTAAATTGACCACTTTTACTAATGGCCATGTGCTGATCTTGTAACTTGCCAAATGCTTTAGAGACTGACCTAAGTCCCATGGGAGAATAGATTCGTTCATTAAAGAAAGTGAATAGAGTTTGAAGCTCCTTCTACCGTATATAAATAAAAAAGCATAAGGGAAACTAGTGAAATAAATCTTAAATTACTGCCCCCCAAAATTTTTTTAACACATACTTCTCTTAAAGGACACAGTCCTTAAATTGGTCACTTTTACTAATAGCCATGTGCTAATATATGTAACTCACTGAATGCTCAAGAGACTGACCTAAGTCCCATAGGAGACGCCTAAACTCCCACATGCGAAACAGGTGAATCCCTTAATGGTGTGCATGTATACCCCACATCTAAAAGTGATGAATCTATAGAACCATTTAGACATGAGTCATCTTTAATAACGCAAGTCATGTTGCATACACCATGTCACAGTGCATTAGTAGATCCATATAGCTTATATGTCCCTCGAAATCTATCAATGAGACTAGGTAATGTTGCCACTATTAGTCAATTATAGGTCTTTAAGCACATTACTCTTAGTGTTTCAACCACCATCTCTCTTCTTAGGCCTTTAGAGAAAGGGCTAGCTATATTTTGCCTGGATCACATACTAGGTCAAAATGACACCATATTTAATCAATTTTATTACACTATCATGTTTTAGACGAAGTTAGCAAGACTTACCATTGTAGAGCTCATTGTATGCTTTGGTAATGATTGCATATTGTCATAATAAATAGTAACCACATGCACTAGCTTTACCACATTTGTATGTCTACCAATAAGTTTCTAAGCCATTAAGTTTCCTCTCAAATAGAAGCCAACGCAATAAATTCAAATTTTGTGGTCGAATGAGTACTACATATTTGTTTCTTTAATTTTGAAGAAATCATGCCACCACCCAGGGTAAATATCACCCAGAGACCAATTTTAAACTATCAGGATTCAGGTTCCAGGTTGCAATAGTCTAACATTCATTGGTATGTAAAATCTACATTCTCGATACAAATGCTTAGAATTTTAAACTATCATTTTTTAAAAATGATTTCCCTTTTTCTTTCCATAGCTAAAAGAAACATGACCTTACCTTTCCTTCTTCACTAACATTGGTCTCCTCCTTATCAACGATCTAATTGGTTGTCTGATTCAAACATAAAAAGCAGAGAACAAAATTATCCAGAGATTGCTATTTTATTTTTTGCCAATATGGGCTCCTTATTTTATTTTTATTTTTAATGTCGAACACACATAACCATGAGCAACTTGAACCAGTGACTTATTGGGTATCTTATCCATGGATAATTTTGTCTATAGTTTGTTATCCTCATGTGAAACAATCATGTTAGCGTTGCTATTAACGGTGATGATAAAACGTGTGCTCATTTAGTGTTTACTAAAAAGTTCCCAACCATTGATCGTTTGCAATCTTGATCTTGTAGATTAGATCCCAATTATGAGTCATACAAGAGAATTGAAGTCATTGTATCATGACTATGACTTTTGTAGGAACATACTTGCAGATGAAGATATTGTGAGAATCATCCTAAACATTAATTCTTCTGCCCCAGACGAGAATTGAGAGAAAATTTGTGATTCAAGTTAATCGTTATAAAGAGGGGTGGGACCCAAATGGTGGAGGAAAAGAATAGAATTGAGAAAGAGATACTATTTATTATAAATTACATTTCACTTGCATATTAAATTGTTACATAATTTTTAGAAATGTTTCATTAGAATTGCACCTATCTAACAATGATTAGCTTGAGCTCGGCTATAACCAAGGCATAGGCTGTCTAGTTATAATGCCCATCTGTTAAGCTGTTGTTCCTTTGTTAGATAGCATATAAGCATTAGTTTATTTTTCTTGAATTGTATTGCATGTTTGCTATTTTACAGTGGATGATCAAATTGATAATAAGGGCCCCATAAGAACCCTCATAAGATAAGGACTAGGTTTCTTCATCAGATCCTTTCCCTACCTAGGTAATGAAATCAAACCTTATATGCTCGTAATCCATATCCTTATATTTGAATTTAAAATCTAGTAGGAAGGGACTTACGACTTCAAGTTTATAAGAACCTTTTTGAAAGAGTAGATCTACTATCACTCTAATGGCTTATGAGCATTGTGGTTATAGTGGATATGCAAAATCCAATTGATTTTTCCATGCCTTTCATTGACATTTGTTGAGGTTCAACTGCCACTTCACATGACAAATGTATTAACCACTGAGCAAAAGGCCAATGAAGTGGCCACGTCATGTCAAAGGACCAATCAAATATAATATTTTGAAGACAAATACTAAATTAATCCCATTATGGGTGTAGTTTAACGACTACATTTTATGGGGCTTACCTAAATGTGATGGAACTCTTTCATTTTGTTGCTCTAGATTTAGATATCTTATAGATAAAAAGGCATGTGGTTTGGATGATTCTAGCCAATATTGCGTTTTACATTTATTATAAACAATTTAAATTGTCTGTTCTTAAAAATAGCATTTCATATGCTTTTTAGATGCTAGAGACGTCCAAATTACAAGAATTTTTATTATATAGTATATGAATATATAGAAGTGAGATGATTGAGTTGATCATTCATAGATAGTCCCCATAAAATATGGTCATTAGAGTGCACCTATTGTGGGATTAGTATAGCATTCCTCTCCTATGAGAAAACACTTGGTTATATATACGCAACATGTAGGATCAACCAAATGTACATAGTATTCCTCTGAAAAAATGTCAGATTACAAGATTTTAAGTAAATTCTTGGTCACTCCATTTGTGCCTGCATGAAAAGTTCATTTGAATTGCACATTTCAACTTAGCTACCAAAGGGAAATATATATATATATATATATATATATATATATATATATATATATTTGCACTTTTGGGCTAGCTATTAACTTTCCATTCAAGGTATATATTAGACCTTGAAATTCTCTTGGAACAAGAGTATACAATCCCTAGCAAGGCAAAAGAGGAAAGAAATAGTTTTCAGTTTTAGAGCTATTAGCACTTTCTAGTGCATTTGGTTAAGGAGTTTGTAGTGGTAGGTAACAGATTCAAATTCACTCTTGGCTACATGTCCAAGGAAAATGAAGAAGAAATTTGGTACTCTAACGTTACATTTACATGCACTATGATTATCAAATTACCTTTAAAAAAAAAAAAAACATTACATCTAAATACATTATAGTTCAAGATCCATACTTTGCTAACAAGCACCTGAACCAAGCAATGAAAAATGCTATCCTTAGTTTAACAAAAAAACCATCCTAAAAAATGACATAAAACTATTTAAAAAAAAAACCCATTGTGACATAGAAAAAGAAATAAGAAAAGAAAAGAGAGAACAAAGAAGAGAAGAGTATGATGTGGCATTAGATGGAGAAGGACATCATACTCACCCCTACAAAACATTTTAGGCAAAGCACAAGAGGAATAGGTGGTTTGGCTAGAAGAACTTGAACAAAGGAGTGTTAAAGAACACAATTGTGAAATATAATTTTTGATGATATCATTCATTGTTATTCTATAATATATAGAATACGTATGAGATACATTTACAAGGAAAGAACAATCTAAGTAATTACATAATAATACCTACTAATAATACATGAAATAATGAATATAAAATATCTTATAATTAAGAGAGAAATAAAGGTAACTGTTGATTAAGAAGGTTGACCACATCAAACCTTTAATTCTAGCACTCCTCCTCAAGTTGGAGCATAGATATTACATATGCCTAACTTGCCTAAAGATTCATAAAAAACATTGCTAACTACAACTTTGGTAAGAACATCGGCTAGTTGATCTTCAAACTTCACAAAAGGAAATATAATGATCCTAGCTTCAAGCTTTTCCTTAATGAAGTGTCTATCAACTTCTACATGCTTTGTCTGATTGTGTTGAACTAGATAGCTGAAGTGTTATCACAATACAACTTCATTGCATCTTGAGAGTCAACACCCAATTCCTTTAACAAGTTCCTCAACCATAGCAACTCACACACTTTAAAAGCCATGCCTCTATACTCAGCTTCTGCACTTGACCTTGCTACAACCAATTGCTTTTTACTCCTCTAAGTTACAAGGTTTCTCCCTATAAAAGTAAAGTATCATGATGTAGATCTTCTATTATCAGCTGAACCTACCCAATCTGCATTAGTGTAACCTTCTACCTTCAAGCGATTATGCTTGGTGAAAAGTAACTCTTTACCAGGAGCAGACTTCAAAAACCTCAATATGCATTCTACATCATCCATGTGAGGTTTACGGGATCGTGCATAAATTGGCTCACTACACATACTACATTTTCAATGTCTGGCCTAGTGTGAGACAAATAAATCAATTTTCCCACAAGTCTTTGGTACCTTGTCTTATCAATAGAAATTGCATCCAAACACTGAAACAACTTATGATTTTGTTCAATAGGAGTATTCATAGGCTTATATCTAAGCTTACCTGTTTCAATTAACAAATCAAGAATGTATTTCCGTTAAGATAAAAAGTACTATTCTTTGATCAGGCTACCTTAATCCCAAGAAAGTACTTTAAGTCACCAGGTTGTTTCATTTCAAATTCTGAGGTCAAGTGTCATTGTCATCTTGATTCTTACCTGTTACTCTCATATCATCAACATAGATAATCAAAGTAGTAATTCTTCCCTTTTGGTGCTTTAAAAACAAAGTGTGATCTGCTTGCTTTGTTTATAACCAAAGTTTTTCATAGACATGGTGAATCTTCTAAACCAAGCTCTTAGAGATTGCTTTAACCCATAGAATGCCTTCTTGAGTTTGCACACCATTGTAACATTTGAGTACTTATGTATACCTAGAGGAGGATCCATATACAATCTTCTACAAGATCTCCATGCAAGAGAGCAATTTTTACATCAAATTGGAGAAGTGGCCAATCTCTGTTAACCGCTAAAGACAAGAGCACTCTAACTGTATTAAGCTTGGCAACTGGTGCAAAAGTGTCTTGATAGTCAATCCCAAAAGACTGTGTATACCCTTTCTCAACTAATTGAACTATACCTTTCAATGGGCCCATCTGCCTTATGCTTGACTGCAAACACCCGTCTACATCCAACAGTCTTCTTTCCCTTTAGAAGAGGCACAAGTTCCTAAGTAGCATTCTTTTCAAGTGCTGTTATTTCTTCTACCATGGCTTGGGTCCATCTAGCATATGCTAAACCTTCCTACATTTTACTAGGAATAGAGACAGTTGATAACTGTTGCACAAAAGATGCATATGACTTGGACAATTTTTGGGAAGACACATGATCACTAATAGGATATCTAACTTTGGATTTAGGATCAAGCTCATATTTAATGGTTGGCTTACCATAGTTAGAACGAGCTGGAAGATGATATTAAGACAATTGTGATTCAAAATTAACATCATCAATAATTGTAGAATTAGGATTAATGGGTACCTTTAAAGGAGTCTTGGGAGAAGATTGGCCCAGTTGTTGTGTTGGATTGTTAGGAGACATTGTACTATCATGAAGAGAGTCATCTTTGACAGTTGGAGTCATTGTTTCAACAATTGGGTACCTTTCCCTTTCATTTAGTCAATCATTGGTATTACTTTTCGTCGTCTAGAACAAATCCGAGACAGAATCTTCATCTGTAAATTCATTGGTCATCCATTTTTCTTCCTCTGGTCGTTCAGTAGCAGACAACTGTTCCAATTCATATGTTCAACCAGTAGTATCATTTTTAGTCTTTCAGATACTGGAGAAATCCAAATCTCTTGGAAAAAATGCTTGTAGTCCTTTATGATTAATCACTTCTTGATTCTCCCACTGAAGTGGTAAATCAATAGTTGGTGGCCTATAGAAAAGTTCTTTCTCATGAAAAATAACATCCATGGAAACATACAGCCTCTGAGAAGATGGATCATAACACTTATACCTCTTTTGATTGATTCCATATCCCACAAAAACACACTTCAGAGCACGAGACTCAAGCTTAGTCCATTAATGTGGATGTAAGTGGACATACACTATACACCCAAAATTTCAAGGAGTTAAAAGTACCACCACCAGAAGAGTGTAGTGATCTGAAAGAGCATCTAATGGTCTCTTAAAATTGAGAACACTAGATGGTGTACAGTTTATTAAGTAGACTATTGAATTCAAGGCTTCACCCTACAAGTAAGAGGGAACATGATCTCCAATCAATAAAGACTGAATAACTTCCAATAACTGTCTATTTTTTCCCTCTACAACACCATTTTGTTAAGGAGAATAGGGACATGTTGTTTGGTGAATAATACCAATTGAATGAAAGAATTCTGTTAATTCTTGCTTGAAGTATTCACCCCCATTATCAAAATGATGAACTTTTATTGGAATGCTAAATTGAGTGGTCGCCATTTGATGAAATAAGTAAAAAACTGAACAAACATCACTCTTGTGCTCTAGTTGATGAACCTAAGTCATTCAAGTACAATCATTAACAAAAGTTACAAACCACCTCATCCCATAAAGAGTAGAAATTTGTTTTGGTCCCCAAACATCTGAATGAACTAATGAAAAAGGGAGATTTACTTTATTATCACTCAAATGGAAAATAGTATGGTGACTTTTTTCTATTGCACAAGTTTCACAAATAAAATCTAAAAAATTACACCCCCTAAATAAAGAGGGGAATAATCTTCTAAGATAGTTAAAAGAGGGATGTCATAGTCTCCTATGCCACAACTAAATTTTCTCCTTTTTCTTATTTACCAAATCTTCCTCCATCAATTGAGTTTGCCTTTCTATGTTGGAATGTTGGAACCCATCCTCCAAATAGTACAATCCTCCATGTTGTCTACCACTGCCAATCTTCTCCTTGGTATGGATGTTTTGAAAAACATAATGATAAAGAAAAAATAGAGCAACACAATTATGAAATTTGGTTAATTGATTAGATAAGATTACCATTTAATGATAGCACAAATAAGACATCTTTGATAGCTGAGGTGAGGGATAATGAGATTGTACCAACTCCAATAACTAGAGATGATACACCATTGGTATTGCTAATGATATATTTGGAATATTTAGGGGATAAGTGAGTAAACCTATAACGATCACAAGTCATATAGTCTGTTGCACCAGTGTTAATTATCCAATCACTATTTCTAGTAAAAGACATACCTGACTTTGTAGTAAATTTAGGAGTTGTGGCTATATTCCCCTTTGGATCTGTGTCCTCCTCCTTGGCATTCAAAGATACATGAGACAACTTCTTGCCCTTTGGATGCCAATCTAGATATCCATGGAGTCGAAAGCATGTATCCACCGTATGACCAATACCATTATAATGAGTACATTTTTTATCCTTTTTTAAGGTAAGCGTTTTCCAAGAGGCCATTATAGCCCCTTCTCCAATCTTTCCTCCAAGCATAGTGTCTTGGCGATTAGCTTCCATACAAACCATATCATAAATAGCTTGTATATTTGGAAGAGGTTTGGTAGCAAGTACATGACCTCGAACCCCATCTAATTAAGGATTAAGACCAGCCAAAAACATATACACACATTGGGAATTAACCTTTGTGGTATACTTTACAATATCATTAGCACACTATTGTATAGTCATCAATATCAGCAAGTTCCTGCCATATTTTTTGTAGTTTTTAAAAATAAGAATAATAGAACGTCCATTCTGGCGAACATAAATTACCTCATTGGATAATTGATAGACTTTTGATGCATCCTAATTGACCAAATATGTCTGTTTGGCAGCTTCCCATATTTTTTTTGCCGTATCCAATCGAAAAAAAAGAGATCTACTATCTTTTGTCATTGCATCAAGAAGCCATGATTTAACCCAGCAGTTTTCATCCTCCCCTACTTCATATTCCTCCAAATGAATGTCTATTGGTGCATCCTTAGTACCCAAAATAAAACCCCAACATTTCCTTCGAATGAACGTCTATTGGTGCATCCTTAGGACCAAAATTCAATTCCTAGGATAAAGAAGAGGAGATTAAACTATGCTCTAATACCATGTCAAAGAACACAATTGTGAAATATAATTTCTAATGATTTCATTTATTGTTATTCTATAATATATAGAATACTATGAGGTACATTTATAAGGAAAGAACAATTTTACAAGGAAAGAACAATCATCTAAGGTTGTGGAGTTGGCAACCATTGTGAAACAGAAGTATAGAGTTTCCAACAGAGATAGTGAGAAGTCTAGTTGGCAAAAGCCAGGCTAGAAGGGGAGGAGACATATTGCACCAACAAAATTTGCAAGGTCACAGAAACTAGCACTAGGAAACTTCAAGAAAAGAGAGAAGGAAGATGCCTTATGCCCAACTTGCCACAAGTCCCACCCTAGCAAGCCTTGTTATGTCCACAAATGATGATGCTTTGTTTGCAGCAAGAAGGGCCATTTTGTCAAAGACTGCCTAAAGAAAGGAAAGGATGAACAAGCAAAGCAAGGATAGGTTCAAAGGAGCCAGGGGAATGGATTCACACTAAGAACAGAGCAGACACACACATCAAATGTTGTGGTTAAAGGTACCCTCCAATTTTTTTTTTATAGATTTGCTTATGTTAATTGATCCTGGATCTACACATTCATTTATAGTGTATGTCTTTACATCATGCATGGAATATACTAAACACAAACTGGGCATTTGTTTAGAAGTTAGTACCACAATAAGATCATTTCATCATGAATTCTCATTGGTGAACAGCACTTGCATCTTAACACATATGCATTTTGATATGGGGCGCATTACCTTTCATGGTTTGAATTCATTTTTCAAAGATCTAGCCATTAGTGACGCACATCATTAGCATTCAAGAATGGCTTGGGATTGTTGACTCATTAGAGGTGTAGAGGTGCACACTTCTAATTGGTGAGGATCAAATCTTTGCTATCATTCATGGTAGAGAATAGCACCTAGTTCTATGGGTTTTAGCATGTTTTCAACAATTTATTTTCAATAATATGGAGCACCTAATTCTAGCCATCTTTTTTTTTTTTTTTTTTTTTATCTATCTCAACCCTTGATTTAAGCATGGTTATCATTGTATGAATTTTTGTAGAGGCGCATAAGGATACCAAGGATGGGTAAAATCTTGGTTTTCATTTGACCTTAAAGTGTCACCTACTGTATAGATCTATTTAAAACTATAAATCCAACCATTGATCTTTTGAAAGAGGTGCATAGTTCTTGAGTGGATCAAGTTGATTTTGTTCATTGATTCCTCTACTAGGTGGCACACATCCATAGTTTACATGAGAATGATTTGATCACTTTGTAGATTTTTGCATTTCGTCTTTCTTTAAAATGTTTTAAGCAAAGTATTGACCATTGTTCTTCTCTGTAGGAAAAATGTGTATGTACTGAGAGAGATACCCAAACCTTATAACTAACCCATACTTCTTCTCCCTAGACAATGTGGGACTAAACTTATATTATCACCTAAAGCCTTCTATTTTGTAGCTCGGCATCCTTTCTTATGGACTGCCCATCAAGACCACCCTTTAGGGTCCCTTTTAGCTCTTTTGGGAACACGCATCCCAGCATGTGACCACTCTTCTAGTCCACCAAGTGATCACATGCATTCTAGGCACATTGTCATGAGGGGGTCTGGCTTTAATACCAATCATAACGACTTCGATCTCAAAAGTACATATATTGTTTGCTTTGGCTGAAGCCTCACAGTTTTGATGTTCGTTGTAGGGAAAACACATATGTACTGAGAGGGATATCCAAGCCTTATAGCTACCCTAGACTCATCTTCCTAGAAAATGAATGACTAAAGTCTTAGGATCACCTAAAGCTTACCATCCTGCAGCTTGGCATCCTCCCTTTAAGGTTGCCTACCAAGACTGCCCTCTAGGTTCCTTAAATGTAACTCTAAGTAACAAAGAATAATTTTAACTTAGTCTACTAAAAGGAATGCTTGAACCTTCAACCTTGAAGTTGATATCATGTAGTCAAACCAACTAAGCAAGTTAGCTCAATTGGTTATGGAGTAGGTATGAATACCTTTGATCTAGAGTATAAGTCAATATATATGTATATTTTTAAGGGAGCCTATAGGGCGTTCTTGGTGTGCAGTCCCAAAGGGAGGATGCTAAGCTATAGGATGGCAGGCTTCAAGTGATTCTGAGAGTTTAATCCTACATTGCCTGGGATGAAGAAGTCTGGGCTATTTACAAGATTTGGGTATCCCTTTCAATACATACGTGTTTTCCCTATGGGAAAAAGTAAAACCATGAGACTTAGGCCAAAGCGGACAATGTACCTAGTCATTACAAATATAGATCTAAATGTTTGGATGGATTTTTCCTTAGGGGATGGCTTATTGTTCTATCATTTTCGTTCATGATCTGACCATTGATTCTCATTAGAGTTTGGTACCTACTCGTGGTCCATTTTAAGTTAATCTAGGGCATTGATCTTTTTAGTTGATTTAAACGAATTCCAAGTGGATGGATAGTTTATGCATACAACGTTCAATTGTTATTTTCTTGCAAAAATGGAATTTTCCCATCATCTACTATTCTATGTAAGTGGCGCGTGGTACTTAGTGGATTTGATCCATTTTGGAAAATAGAGAATTTATGCATATTTAATGTATTCCTTTGTATAAGATTGATGGATCATAGTTATTGATTTCTAGTGCATGTTGTACTAACATATCTTTAATTTTGATCATGACTGGATGGCTATATATATATATCCATCGATAGTTACTTTGAGCATATATCCATTAATAGTTTGATTTGGGACATCTTATGCAATTAATTATGGAAAGTCTTGATTAATGAGTGGTTTTACATGAATGGCAATGTGGACTGACCACAGTCATGATATGGACTTGAAAAAGTTAAAATGTAGGCTTGTTTATGTCGAATTGAGTATTGATAGGGGTAAAATCCCTTTGGTTGCTATGCTAGGAAGACTAACTGGCCATTGGCTTCTGAAATTTGATACATGCCCTAAGAGGCTTATGGATGAGAGTATTGTGTCATGAGAAGACTACTCTCTTGTGATCCAGTGCCTCCATGAGGACTGATGTAACATGTTTGGCATCCACGGTTGAATGTGTAACATCTTGAATTTTTATATTTATCAGTATATTTAAATTGCAGGGTAATGTATGTGAATATAACATGTTTATATGGTAGTTATAATTCAAATAGAGTGAATGCCTGCCAAAGAGAAAGGTACCATGTTTATAACCAAATAGAATATGTATGTTGAGGACCACTATTATAACATGAATTTGTGAGACATTAGTGGTTTAGATAACTATAGAATAGCCTAGGATGTTTCCTTTTAGTCACATGAATTCACTTAAGATGACCCAAACTGAAATGGTGAAAACTAGAGTCCTAATTGGACTAGTACTTTTAATGGACCACTTAAGATGGCCTAAAACACATATATGGCAGCCGAAGTTAAGAGGCCAAATTGGGCTGGGAATCATGTGGACCTTAGCAGTGTCTAATCCATTAGGGCCTAGCCCAACTTGGGAAGCCCACTATTTACATGTAAAAAGACATAGGAGAGTCATTCCCTAGTAGGACCCTAGGAAAAGGGAAAGAAGTTTAGCTATTTAGGGACTCCTAACTTAATCCCATGAACCTAGACACTTTGTGTATGTTACAATAGGATTAGGACCTATAGGATACACAAATCTCCTAGGAGGATAATGATAACACGTAGGAGATAAAAATAAATAGGATAGGGGATGTCCAGCTCTAGGGAAATGAGAGCTAGAGAGAATCACAACAAGCTTCGGAAAAGTGGAGAGGAAAGCTGGGAAAAACTAGAGAAAAAGGAAGAAGAGAAGGAGGAAATAGGTAGGGGTGTGATTAACCTTTAGATATGTTTTTGAACCATTAGATGTAATGTACTTCATGGTAAGTTACTACAGTTTTTCATTAAGCTTGACTCTTGATTTTCTTCTATGTAGAGCAGATGCTATGCTAGGGATCTTGACGTTATTCTTCATCCATGTATTTCATTGATGAATTGATTTGCATCAATGTTTTTCATGAATCAAAACACATGTTTTCTTGGGTTTCATTTGATTGTGTAAATCATATTTAAGGCTACAAAATTTCTAATTTTTATGTAATGGTAACATTCACCGTGAGCTAAGAAATTGATTTCGTTTGAGTTTTGCAGGTTTTGGTGTCCATTATGTGATGCTACTGTTTAGGATGTTTTGCCATAGCAAATTGCATTTATTTTTATGGGAAACTTCACTATTCTATTGTCTTTGGATTATTAAGATTGTGCGTTAAAAATAGATGAGAATACTATTGGTTTTTGTGGTGATTTTAATTGGGTTTTGGAGACATTTTTTAGCTTGAATTATGATGAGCATGTTCACTATTTTAGCTTCTGTTATGACCTACGTTTTGGACATGCTTATGTTGAGATTTTATATGGAAACCTAGATTTTAAGGCTAAGTTTTGCATGCGTGTTCTTGCTCGTTGTAGTGCACACTTTTTAAACTTGGAAAAACTTGATGTTTTGGGTATTGTTGGATTCTAATTTTTCATGGCTTCATTTGGTAATCTAATGTAAAAAATGCGTGGCTAATACCAGTAGCTATTGGGCATGGAAAAATAGGTTAATTGATACATGTTTTTACTTAGGTTTTATACGGATGTTTTTAGCCCTATTTATGGACAGTTTTGTTCTTGGTTTTGGACCTAACTTTTAGATAGAAATTATTAGCTTTTAAAAATAGTTTTCTAGTAAATTACCTATCTTTAATTGTAAAAGAACTTCAGAAAATGATTTGAGAGAAAGAAAACTTTGAAGTTGGTGTGTTCATATAAAAGATCTTAAAACACAGAAAAATAGTGTTTGCAGATTTTTCTTTCTTATAAATTGACTTGGGTTTTTAATCCAATAATTTAATAAATTAAATAAGAATTCTTTTGTCTAGTTTTTATTAGCCATAAAATCCCAAAGTTTTTTCTTGTTTTTATAAGATACTCTAAAAGGGTAATTGTACCCGATTTTGTCCTAGTTTTGGGAAAAGTTAACATTGATACCTATTGGACTAATTTTTGGTAAATGAATTGTAATTGGTATTTACTAGTTTGAATAAGATTTTTAAACATTGATTACGTTAAATTTGGGAGCATAAATGGAAGCCATGAAAAGTTTGGAGTAGAGAAACTCAAAAAGCTATGTGAAAGGAATGCAATATATGAAAATCTATGTGAGATGAGCATATGTTGAATAAATCTCTTATGTGAATACATGCTATGAATTGAGAGATTGTGTTCACAATATTTTTCTTATGATTATGTTTGACTCGTGATAGTTCATGAGTGAGTAGTGCTAGTGCATTGAGGAGATTTACTTGACTCATGATGGTTAATGAGCAAAAAATGCTAGTGCATTGGGGACATTGATTTGACTCATGAGAGTTCATGAGTGAGTTGTGCTCCATGATGATGTATTGGGAGCTTATGTGATTGGAGTTATTTGTGAAAGGGTTTATGATCCTTTGGGTAGTATGCTCATAGGGTTTAGGTTGGCCTCTGACCTCTAAAAAGCATGCCGTCCAAAATCCATAGACCACTATGGGAGTATGTGTCATGGGTAGATTACTTTCTTTTGATCTAGTGGCCGCACAAGACCCAATGTTTGATCATATGTATCTGCAATCAAATGTACCTGGTGAGTTCCTCTACGTGCATCCCTAGCTTTTCATTTGTTGGACATGTGAAAGACATGTCATTCATTCTCAAGGCTTTAGACCATTGCCTTTGTGGTTTTTGAGCAGGACGCCTCGATTTTGTGGTGTGATTTGGGTACTTGTACATGTGAGATACCTTGAGATGTGGTACGATGTATCTTTGATGTTGAAAATTTGTTTAGAGCTATGGAATGCAGTTTTGTTACATATGATGATTTCTCATGCACTGGTGTTATATAAAAAATAAGCTTGATTGCTACTAGTTTTCAAAACTGGTTTAGAGGTTTCCATTTGAGTGCTTGTACTCACCCCCAAAAACATTTTAGGTGAAACATTTGGAGAGTAGACTCAACTGATAGGAGAAAAGAAGCAAGTACTAGAGAGAAAATCAAAGTACAAGATGCAAATTGGAAGAATAGTTTTAGTTTATTTACTTTACTTTGTTTTAAGCAAATTGTTGAGGGACATGTAATAAGGATTTAAAATTTATTTCATATTTGTATTATAGATTTAGTTGTCGTTTGGGCTGTGACCAGTGGGTATTGAATATATTCTCTTTACATCTTATGGACTATTTTAATTGTATATGTGTGGAGATTTGTTTACAATACCAGATATGAAGAAGTGGTTTTGACATCTATTATGTCACATGTTTTTCAAATTTTTTTGTTTTTAATTTTCTAAGAAATTTGCAAAAGAATTATGAAAAACTATTTCTAAAACTGGGTTCTCACACTTGATGATTGCTACCTACTTATCTTGGCACCATTTTGGAGTACTTCCAAGGTGTGACAGGTCAGTCTTTTTGGTTTTAGCAGAAGTAATTGAAGTTTGGGTTGTCTGAGCATAGAGGATTGAATCTTGGACTTTTTTCTCGAGAATTGGCTTTTAGCTCATTAGTTCATCTAGTTTGTATCAACTAATTAATCTAATTTTGGATGGTTTGGATTGGACAACTTCTCAAAGTCAGCACAAACATGTGCTGAGTATTTAGTGCTGGTTTAACCTATTAGTGAATTGGTTTTACAGGATACAAATATCCTATTGCCTTTCAGCCAACAGTAGAACAATTAAACGTCTTTTCCCTTGGACTATTTTACAGGGTATAAACATCTGAATTTTTAAACATGGAATCAAAGAGATAAGGGACTTAGGAACTAATCTAAATGATTGGTTTTCAAAATAAGAATTTATAATCACATATTTGATTCCATGTTAATGAATGATCGAACTATTGGTCTATGTGCATCACATATGAAGTGAATAACATGTTCAGATTTCTAAGATTTGTACCATTTGCATTGAAGTGTTCTAACATATATAGTATTGTTGATCATATAAGAATTTATAAAAGTATCCATCTTGTGCACTAATACATAAAAAGGGCAGATCTGATGCACGAAGCTCCCACCTATGTAGGGTTCGGAGAAGGGCCAGACTACAAGGGCCTATATTACACAGCCTTACCTTGTATTTTTATAAGAGGCTAGTTCCACACCCTAAACCCCTGACCTTAAGGTCACATGATGACAACTTTTACTGTTGCACACTAATACATGATGAAAGAAATGTGAAGCTTGTCATTTCTTTGGGGTATAATACTTCATGGATGAATCATGGCTCAAGCTTTGGATCTAGCATGCTTGATTTATCGTTTTATTATCAGACACAAACATGATGGATTTACAAGTTTGTCATAATTCATCCATTGATACCATGCGCACCAGTGATCCTTAGCCTTGATGTATCATTACGGTTTATGCCTTCTTCTAGCACCCATCTATACCAAGTTATACTATGCGTATAAGAATTCATGTTTCATCCCTACATGCACACAAACTATGGTGGGATTTCCTATTAGACACTTGTGACCCCTGTTGAGTTTCCACTGTGCACACACAATTAAAAGATCTAGTCATGCACAATTAACTGTCAATGCAGCATAACTAGTTAAAAGATCTAGTTCATGCACATTGAACCTTCGATTCATCTAGTAGATGCCTATAATCGTTATCATATATTGTCTCCATGCAAACACATCTCATGGGTTTTTTGCTAGGCATTATAATTGGTTAAAGTGTTCACCATACTTGATACCCATCATATTAGTACCATGCACATGATGTTCCTTTTGGATCTCTCATTAGAAGGTTTTTTCTAGGTGTACATACTATTATTAGATCTTTGTTGCTAGTCCCTCATAGTCTCTATTGTATATTCATGATGCACACTCCATAGTTTTGAATTCCTTTGATTTTATGCATGCGCACTATTGTTCCATTTCATATGCATAGAAGAGCTGAATTTTTGGTGCATGCGCACCATTGGTATTATATCCAAAACATATGTGCAACCTACGTCTATATCAAAAGTAAGTTGATAGAACTTCCTATATGTGCATGCAAGCTAGCCACCATCTTGTGAAGCTTATAAGGGAAGCTCAAATCACATACATTGGAATCACATATAATAAGAGCTTTCTAAAATAAAACAAGTTAGAAGATTGGGACTTACTTGAAGACACATGGCATTCAATGGTGGAGAAAAATAAGGAGGAGAAAAGAAAGACAATTTACAAAAAGTCAATGGTTGAAATTTATCTTACTTTTTAAGCACTTAAGGGCCAAGATCTATCATTATTCATGCACAATCTACAACCAATGGATACTCACTCACTCAACTTAGGGTGGACCAATGAGAAGATAGACTGCAATGAATACCAGATTGAGAGCCCATTAGTGAAGTTTTTTTTTTTTTCCTGTGGGTTTCTTACCAAGAGTGGATAAGGCGAAATCTAGGCCATCCATTCTAAGGCATCTTGATCCAACGGTGGATTGTAAAAAGAGCCTTAAAAAAGGATAATTTTACATAAGAACATTCCAACTAAATCTCGCCCACTAAAGCTAGGGTAAAGATAATCTAAAGGCCAAGAATGAAATAAAGAAAAGTTACAAACCCTAGCCAACTTGCCCTTATTGAAAAGTCAAATCAAAACCCTATGGAAGGATGGCCCAGCCTCGAAAAGAACCACTCTAGGTCCACTTCAGTGTTCAATCCATTGTTCCACTTTCATTTCAAGTTTTCTAAATTCCACATATCTAAGCCCTTCCATGCCTCTCTTTTTCCTTTCCAATTCCACCACCTTTCCTAGATTTTTCCTGTTCCTTCCATCTTCTTTTCCACTATTGAGTGCTCAATTTTATATCCCAAAACACCAAAATTTGCACTGTTTTAGTTCATTTGATTGATCATTGTTATACTCTTATGATGGATTTGCACTAAAACCATAATTTGGTGTATTTGTAGGGTTAGATCACCATTTGAAATTACCAATGGTTAAAACCATTGGTAAAATAATACTAATTAGAATTTTCTATGTTTTATAGGTTGTATGTTAAGATCCAGGTGGAGAGATCAAGCCGATCAACATTTTATCTCATCGATCAAGCTTAAATATAAGTGGACGGGTCAAATCAATCTAATTTTGATGAACCAGATCAATTGAAGAAGTAGAAGCCCAAGCGTTTGAAGATTATTTCATTTGTTTCAACACCAAGCTCATGCAAGCCTAAAACTACTCATATTATGGTATGAAAGTGAAAATCACGCAAGGGCCCCAC
The DNA here is from genome assembly GCA_035236585.1 of Warburgia ugandensis. Taxonomy (NCBI): domain Eukaryota; kingdom Viridiplantae; phylum Streptophyta; class Magnoliopsida; order Canellales; family Canellaceae; genus Warburgia; species Warburgia ugandensis. The sequence goes on from CP141139.1 coordinate 36,835,989, forward strand.
TCACTCCTTCATTCTTACACTCATCAAGGGCCCACAAGGTTGGGAATGTATAAAATGGAATAATGCATAATGTATGGATAATAAGGGAGTGTATGAGATATCATGTGATTATGAGGAATTTCTTTTGAGCGAAATTGTAATGAGGTTGATCTATCCTTATTTTAAATTACAAATTCTTGTTTGTAATAATACAAGTCAAGTGTGAACTATCTTTGCTTGAAAATGGGGGTGATTTGTAAATGGTTTACCTTTGTACAAGAATATTTAATTCTAGGACCCCACTGTGAGATCTATTTAGTATTTTGGTTTTTTAGATTTAAGATTTGAATTACTAAGGTAGATTTGGATAATTATTTGGCAGATAATCTCATATAAATAGCATTTATATTTAAAATTTTGCATACTTTCTAGGTTGTTGCATTAGTTTATTGTGTTTCTTGTATTTTTAGGACACATTTATCTACTTTAAGGTAATTTATTGTGGCATGATGAATGGAAATTGATTAGATAATATCCTACAAGATCAAGGGTGGATTTCATCACCACCTCTTGGTCCACCTAGGCTAATCATCACCTATGTGCACCCTAGCCTTCCATCTTAGTTTAAAAGTCAATTAGAAGAGACTTATAGAAGCCTTCAAGCTCGTTGGACCTTCTTAGAAGGAGGTGAACTATGGTCACTCTTGTGACCTCGAGATAAATCAATGTGTTGGCATTTAAATGACTAGATCTGCCAACATATCCTCTGACTTAGATTACCTATGGCTAACCGAGGTGGTTGTGAAGTGGTTGCTTTAGCAAGGATCTAATTGGTAAGCAATACTACAAGTCTGAAGTGAGGAGCTGTCTATATTATGTTAATCTAAAAGCTATTACCCTTGCAAAAATTAAGATAATCAAAACATCCTTTAGCTTGTTAGCAATGAGTTTGTTTATTGTGTCCTTTGTTTAAACGTCATCCTAAGTTGCTTCATATAGTTTAGTTTTCTAAAAAAAATTAATCTTTCATTGTATGCATCAGATATGTGACAAAACTAGAAGATTAGTCAAAACAATCCAACACAATATACAACCAGATCAGTTGTACATGATGGTGGATCAAGCTAATCAAGAGGGAAATCCATCTCCTGGAAATAATAGAGAAGAAATTGAACCTCAAATTCTCTTGAACAATGGACCACTAGCTCACTTGGATGATGACGATCTTCCACCAAGAAGGAATAATCCACCACAATATAGAGATTTAAGAAGGAATCAACAAAGGGAATGAGAATTAAATAGTCAACATGAGGACAATTGGAATAACTAACATCATTATGGGAGAACATTACAAGATTACCTTCTACCTACTTATAATAGCACACCTTCATGTCTCATTCTACCTCAGAATGCTGGTGCATTTGAGTTAAAGATGGGACTAATTCAATTTCTTTCCAAATTTTATAGGTTGGATAGTGAGAGTCCTTACCTATAGTTCAAAGAATTTAATGAAGTGTGCACTACACAGCACATATAAGACATCAGATTGAATACTGTAAGGCTCAAGCTATTTCCTTTTTCTTTAAAGAAAAATGCTAAGATGTGGTTTAATACATTACCAGTAGGTTCAATATGAATCTAGCAAGACATGATAAGAGAGTTCTTAAAAAAGTTCTTTACAACCCATAAAACAAATACTCTTTGCCAAAAGATCATGAACTTTACCTAAAAGGATAAAGAGACCTTCTAACAATGTTAGGAAAGATTCAAGGATCTGTAATTGATGTGTTTGTATAATGGGTATGAAAATTGGCACATTATTAGCTTCTTTTATGAAGGACTCGATTCCAAAATGCGTTAGTTTGTAGAAATGATGTACAATAGCAACTTTTTGAATAAACAACCATAGGAGGCACAACACACTTGAAATTACTCAATGAGAGTGCTTAAACCTGGGTAGTTTCAAAGAAGGTGGATTACCCAGGCAGGACAAAGCTCACCACATATTCTAAGGGAGACACCTATTCCATGAATGAAAACGATGACATGAATTCAAAGATGGGTTCCCTAGCTAGAAAAGTATAGGCTATAGAAATGGGAAAAGCTACCTCTAAGAAGGTCAAACAAGTATGTGGTATTTGTGAAAGTACTGCACACCTTACTCAGAAATGCCTTACAATCCCGACATTCCAAGTTGTGCATCATGAATAGGTGAATGCCTTAAATTCATATAAACAAGTTTTTTCCTCATATTTTGAGACATACAACTCCAATTGGAGAAATCATTCCAACTTTAGTAGGTGAAATGGACCAAATGCCAACGACATAGACCAAGCCCCCTTCCAAGCCCATCAAGAACCACCTGCTCTTAGACCATATAATGCTTCCACCTAAGAGGTCATTTAAGGATAATCTTTAGCATTACATTCAAAGCCAAGAAAGGAAAAAATCCCATCTTGAAGCATCTACAAGTGACATGAAAAACATGTTGACACAATTCATGCAAACCCAGGAAAAAGGGAAATTTGTTGCCCAACCACAAGAAATCCCTAAAGGTGCACATATGGAGGGTTCTTCGAGCTCAAACATGGAACAAACTAATTCAGTTACCACTCCTCAAAATGGAAAGGTGCTCCAAAAGAATGGTCATACTAAGACTAATAAAATTCAGGACTCTTCAGGCTAAGGAAAACCTATATCATCAAGGATATTATAGAGAAACCTCAATGTCCCACTGACCCATGTCCCATTCCACTTCTGTTTCCACAAAGGTTACATCAAGTTCCTAAGGTAGCTTCCAATGATTAGTTCTTAGATATTTTTAAACAAGTTAAGATCAACATTTCGATGTTGGAGGCCCTCAAATAGATCCCATCATATGCTAAGTTTTTAAAAGACCTTTGCATTGTCAAATGAAAGTTGAATGTGCACAAGAAGGCTTTCTAGACCGAACAAGTTAGTTACATCCTTCAACATCACAAACTACCTAAATATAAAGATCCAAGTTTTCTAACTCTCACTTGTATAATTGGCAACTACAAGATAAATTAAGCTTTGCTTAATTTGGGACTTTGTGTGAATCTAGTGCCTTATTTGGTATATGAGCACCTAGGTGTGACAGAACTTAAACCAACCACTACTACCCTCTAGTTAGCTGATAGATCTATCAAAATATCAAGAGGGATAGTAGAAGATATACTTGTCCAGGTAGAACAATTCTACTTTTCAATAGACTTTTTAGTTTTGGACACAGAGCTAGTGTCGAATGGAAGGAATGAAATATTGATAATTCTTTGGTGACCATTTTTAGCCACATCCAATGCCTTAATCAGTTGCACAAATGATGTGATAAAACTATCCTGTGGAAATATGACACTAGAACTAAACATTTTTAACATCTATAAGTAGCAAAGAGAATCTATTGATGACTTGTATAGTGTCAACATGATAAATTTAATTGTGCATGATCAATTTGTTAAGTCTTTCTTATTAGATCCACTAGACGCTTGTTTGGCCCATTTTAATGAATTTCATAAGGATTTTTAATAGAAACGTTAATGCTCTCCTTAATTCTATGCTTGTTATGAACATAGCAAAATGGCAACCTCTGTCCAAGGAATTGCCACCTAGGAAATCCACTCTTGTTCCATCTTCATTTGAACCTCACTATAGTTAAAAACTCTACCAACTAATCTCAAGTATGCATACTTAGGAGAGAAAGAGACTTTTGCTATCATTATCTCCTCCCAATTAGAAACATCTTTGGAGGAGCAGTTAATTTAGATCTTAAAGGTATACAAAGGCACTATGGGCTGGACCCTGATGGATATTAAAGGTATCAACCCTTTAATATACACTTGTAGAATTTATATGGAGGATGATGTGAAGCCATCTTGTCAAATGCAACTTAGGCTGAATCTAAATACGAAAGAGGTTATTAGGGTAGAAGTTCTTAAATTACTAGATGTAGGGATTATGTACCCCATAAGTGACAACAATTGGGTGAGTTTGACCCAAGTGGTACCCAAGAAATATAGAGTGACAATTATCTGTAGTGCCAACAATGAACTAATCCCACTCAAGTTACAACTAGTTAGCATATGAGTATATATTATAGAAAGTTAAATGATATCACTTGAAAGGACCACTTCCCATTGCCCTTTGTTGATTAAATGTTGGAAATGGTAGCAGGACAAAAGTTCAACTATTTTCTTGATGATTATTTTGGATATAACCAAATAGAAATAGTTCTTAAAGACTTGAAAAAGACTACATCCACTTATCTTTTTGGCACCTTTGCGTATAAAAGAATGCCATTCGTTTTATATAGTGCTTTTGTAATATTTCAAAGATGCATGTTGTGTATCTTCAGTGACATGGCATAGCACTTTTTGGAGGTTTTCATGGACAATTTCTCAGTTTTTGAGGATTCATTCGATACATGTTTGAAAAATCTAAGAAAATTCATACATCTTTGTGAAGAAAAAATCCTAGTGTTAAACTAGAAGTGTCATTTCATGGTTCCTAAGTGAATCATGCTTGGCCACATTGTCTCATCATATGGAATAGAGGTAGACAAAGAAAAATTTGATTCATTTCTAATCTACCCACCCTCAAACAGTTAGAGACATTCACTTCATTCTTAGGACATGCAGGATTTTCTAGGAGGTTTATAAAAGATTTCAATGCAATATCTAGGCCACTGTGTAAACTCTTAGCTAAGGCACCCCCATTCGAATGGACTACTAATTGTCAAGAAGCTTTTACTAAGTTGAAGGATAAGTTGATCACCACAACTATCATGCATCCACCTAAGTGGAAAGTGCCCTTTGAAATCATCTAATGCGAGTAAATATGTAAACAAGACACTTAACAATGCGTAAATGAATGAGAGTACTTCAAAGGGCATTTGATAAGTTTAGGTCTTACTTGATATGCTCTAAGATAGTCATTTTCACTGATCATTCAACACTGAAGTACCTTCTTTCAAAGAAGGATACTAAGCTACGACTTCTTAGATGGATCCTTCTACTCCAAGAATTCAATCTAGAGTTTAAAGATATGAAAGGAGTAGAAAAAGTAGTGGCAGACACCTTTATAGACTAGTCCTAACTAATCCTTTGGATATGTTGCTTATCAAGGATTCCTTCCTTGATGAACAACTCTTTAATGTCTCCCATGTCTCCTAGTTTGCTAACAATGCAAATTATCTAGTTACAGGAAAAATACCAGAACATTGGACCAAAAATGATAAGGCCATATTTTTCTCCAATGTTAAACACTATTTTGGGATGACTTGTACTTATTTAAGTATTGCCCAAACCAAATTATTAGATGATGTGTGCATGATATAGAACAATCTAGTATCATCTCTTTTTGTTACTCAAAAGCATGTGGTACAAATTTTTTGCCAAGAAAACAGCTGCAAATATTTTGCAGTGTGGTTACTACTAGCCCACTCTTTTTAGAGACATCCACAACTTTTGCAAGGTATTCTAGCACTACCAAAAGTTAGGAGGAATAACTCATAAGGACATGATACCTTTAAGCCCCATTCTTATAAGGCATTGAATTCATGGCGCCGTTCCCTCCTTTCCGATATCTTTATATTTTGGTTAAAGTAAACTATGTTTCCTAGTGGAGATAGGCTGTTCCATGTAGAATCAATGATTATAAAATACCCATTAAGTTCCTAGAAGAAAATATCTTTTCCAAATTTGGGATACCTTGAGCCATCATTAGTGCAGTACTCATTCTTACAACAGAGTTCTTGAAGCATTAATGAAAAAATATAACATCACACATAGAGTTGCAACACCATATCACCTATAAACAAGTGGACAAATTGAAGTATCTAGTTGGTCTATTAAACAAATTCTGTAGAAGACTATTCACCTAGATTGCATGGATTGGTTTATTTGTTTGACTGATGTGCTTGGGGCATGTCAGACTACTTTCTAAACCTCGATTGGTATGTTCCCTTGTCATATTATTTATAGTAAAGCTTGTCACTTGCTTGTGGAATTGGAGCATAGGGCCTATTGGGCAATTAAAAGATTAAATTTTGATATGGGTGAAGCAAGCTAGCATTGTAGGCTCCAACTCAATGAGTTGAAGGAGGTCTAATAGGAGGCCTACAAAAGTAATAAGATCTATAAGGAAAAGTTGAAAGTTTTTTATGATCAAAATATTTTAAGAAAATTCTTTACTCTATACCAAAATGTACTCCTCTACAACTCTAAGCTTCATCTCTTCCCAAGGAGGCTTAGAACTCAATGGACTGGTCCTTATATTGTCAAAGAGGTATTTCCATATGGGACCATTGAGATTGAATATATTAAGGCTGGCCACACTTTCAAAGTTAATGGACAACATCCAAAGGCAAACCTAGAGTTGGTTAATCCAAGAGTTGAGACCACAACTTTAGATGATCCTTTCTACCATAATTGAGTGGGTTTCAGCCTTGGATGCATCTGACTGAAGATTTTAAACTTAGCACTCACAGGAGGCAACCTAACATTTTCTAGAGTTTGTGCTGTCTACTATCTATCATCTATTTTTTTTTCTCATTGTATCATAAACACTTAGTTTATCTTTTAGACATTGAGATCAATGTTTCCCTTATGTTGCGGGGGGGGGTGTTGGGTTTGAATTCTAATCTTTTTATAGTTGTTTTCCTAAAATATAACAAATACAAATTGAGAATTTTTGAAAATCTTTTTGAAATTCGAAGTCAATTCCTATATTGTGATGAGAATTAGATTTTTTGAAGTTCAATGCTTCCTCATTACTTTAGCTAATTAATAGAATTAGATATGATTAGTTCCATCTTTTACTCATTTTCTAAAGTATTTTATGACAACTAATCTCAAACACTCTTGTGGACACAGTCACATATACTTAGTTTGGACTAATAAGTGGCTATGACTATGAAACCCTAAAGAAAACTAGTGAAGACTTGTAAACCATGTGATTAGTTGAGCTACTCATTTTTTTGGAGGGTTATACATGAAATTCCAAAAAAAATTTCAGTATGCTTAAATTATAGTTGATCCTCGTATTCTTTGATTTGGTCAATTACCAAGAGTAATTATTTGGTATTACCCTTAATCTTCTAGAAGTTTGTTCAAACTTATAGAAAATATAAAACTTAAGAACTGATTTAGGCCATTCTTTTTTATACTTAAAGACATAAAGCTTACCCAGTGGTACTTTACCACTATTTAGCCTTATATATGCCTTTTTTCTTGTGAACCCAATTACCTACACCAGTATTAACCCAGTATTAAATATCCATTACCTATTTTCTACAAAAATAAGTTAGAGATGATTGAAGTACCTTTAAATTGTGATTCAAGAAAGGAAGTGAATATCAAGAAAATAAAGTTCTTCAAAGAGATCCAAAGAAATTCAAAAGATGCAAAAGAAAGAAGAAAGAAAAGAAGAAAAATAGAAAGGCAAAAAAGAATGTTCACTTCAATACAATGGAGAAGACTTGTCAATATTTAGTATAAGACCTCTACTTATATTTTCAAGACTTTGAATACCCTATTCGTTCTTTTCATTATCCTATCCTAAGCCCATGTTTCATCCTAACTAAAGACTTATTGATCTTAGGCTATATATGGTCTTGACGGGGATATAAATAGATAGATATTAGGGTGTGACATTCCTTAACTTTCTTTTAGTAATGGCATCATTTTCTAAAGGGATCATAATAATTCCTTAGTATTTTCATTCTTTCGGATAATGTGTGAGCTATTAGAATTTCAAAAACTTAGCTCACATAATTGAGATGCTTTTGACCCTATTTTTGATAGTTTTATTCTTGAGTAGACATTTAAATTGTGAGATTTGAGGTCCAAACAGATTTCTAACTGAATTATGAGTCATAATCTACTTCGAAATCAAGAGTTATTTATATGTTTATTGTACATACACTAAACTCTGAGATACATGTTTAAATGAAATATCTTTAGTATATGAGTAGGGTTGTGAGAATTTCATCTATTCTTATTAGCTTGCTAAAGTTATTAAAGTCTAATAGATGGTAATTCATTGAGATAAGCTTAGGAATTGACCTCTTTGTATTTTATGGATAAATTCTCTACAAACCCTTATTAGGCTTAACTTGTCCACTAGGGGTAACTTAGGAGTTCAAGGGCTTGTTGCATAGGCTATATGCAACCATAAGTACTTATAAAAATGACAATATTTAAAAAAATAATTTTTCATATCTTTTCTCAGGATTAGCAAAATGCTGGTTGGAGGGTGTGTTAAGTGTTTAATTTTGTATCCAAAACCCCCAAAATTTGTATTGTTTTAGTGCATTAGATTGATCACTTTTACACTCGTATGATGGATTTGTACTAGAAGGGTAGCCTTGGGGCAACGATAATGATGGATTTGTACTAAAACCATAATCTGATTCATTTTAAGGGTTAGATCCCCTTTCGAGGGTAATTATATTCAAAACCATTGGTAAAACAATACTAATTAGGATTTTCTATGTTTTATAGGTTATATGTTAAGATCCAAGTGGAGAGATTAGGTTGATCAGCATTTTATGTTACTGATCAAGCTTAAATGCAAATGGATAGCTCATCTCAATTTAATTTTGATGAGCTGGTTCAAGTGAAGAAGTAGAAGCCCAATTCTTTCAGGATTATTTCATCTATTCCACCACCAAACTGGTGCAAGTTGAAAAATACTCACACTATGGTATGAAAGTGGAAATCATACATGGGCTCCACTCTCTCCATTCTTACACACATTAAGGGCCCACAGGGTTGGAATGTAAATGGAATAATGTATAATATAAGGATGATAAGGGAGTGTATGTGATATAATGTGATTATGATAGATTTCACTTGATGGTTTCCTAAAGTGAAGATCAAGTAAAAAATAAGTAATTGGAAATGGATCAAGGAATGAAGGGTAGAGATCTTAAGGATGACAGCTCTATAATGCAACAATGTGTCACAGAGAAAGTTGCTAGACCTCTTGCAAACAAAAGGGAACTACTAATGTTATGGAGAAAAAGCACCTAGAACCATTCTACTTTCATCAATGGATCATGTGATTGGAGGAGAGAGTCAATGATAGGTGAGAGGGGGGGGGGGGTCGGCCTCAAGGAGATAGGGAGTAGTTACTAACATTAGCTACTTCTCATCGTGCATTCATAATTAGGGGTCTGCCACATGAATCTTGTTCCTCCATTCCCCTCTATTAAGTACCATGGCCTTGTTTAATCTTAAAATTTTTAAATCTTTTCTCACCGCTTCTATCCATGCTCTTTTGTGCCTGTGTCATTCCTTCTAACTAGTTTTGTTTTGGGTCTCATTTGGACATGTCAAAACCATCTAAGTATAATCTCCCTGATCTTGTTACCTATTTATGCTACCCCTAAGTTTCCTCTAATGTTTTCATTCCTAATTCTATCCTTTCTTATCTTGCTACTCATCCATCTCAACATCCTCATTTCGCCAACACTCATCTTATGAACATGATTTCCCAACACTCTAATCCATAGAGCATGGCTAGCCTTATGGCCATCCTATAGAAATTTTCTTTTATTTTGAGTGGCACTCACTCATCATACAAAACTCTAGATGCACATTTCTGTTTGTTCCAACCTGCTTGGATTCTTCGGGTAACCTCCCTCTCAATCTCTCCACTCTCATGAATCATTGATCCTAAGTACTAAAAGTGCTCTTTTACAAGGACTTCTTGGTTATCAATCTTAACTGGTTTTTCACTACTACTCCTCTCCTTGCTGAAATTGCATTTCATATATTCCGTCTTAGTACTGATGATTTTAAATCCTTTAGATTCTAATGCTTCTCTCTATAACTCTACCTTTGTGTCTATGCCCTCCCTTGTCTCATCAATTAAGACTATATCATATGCGAATATCATGAACCATGGAATCTCCTCGTGTAGATGTTTTGTTAACACAACCATAATCAACATGAAAAGGTGTGAGTTCAATGCCGTTTGATCTCGTAATTTTTGACTAGTACCCTTTGATCATCACTACTAATGCACCTAATATGGTCTAAGTCCTTACCCTTCTATTCTGTTATTTTTGCAAGTTTAAACACATCTTTCTCACCTTCTCTTTTATTCTAGTCTACTATAAAGGTCATCATATGCCTTAAGTTTAGCCTAACTTACTATTCTCTTAGCAACCATTTTAGCATTTTTATACTGTTCATAGTTTTCATTATTTCTAATCTTTTGCAATTCTTTTGTCCACATGGTGGTTACATCTATTTCATAGTTCTAGTTTTCTTCTACCACTAACTTATTTGTGAATGAGATTATTTTCCTCCTTTTAATTTCCACCATTAAGTTTTTGGATACTTATGAAGTTCATTTCATTTCTTCTATCTTTTAATATAAATATCCATAACCATTAACCTATGTTGTGAGGTTAAACTCTCATTGGGTATCACCTTACAATCCTTACACATTGATCTTTCAGTATTCCTAAGTAGAAAAAAGTCTATTTTGCTTTTATGGAGTCCACTTTTAAAGGTTATTAAGTTTTCATCCCTCTTCTTAAAGAATGTATTTGCAATGCCTAGGTTATATGCTAAAGAAAAATCGATGATAATTTCCCCTATCACATTTCATTCTCCTATACCATACCCTCAATGTATCCTATCATATCCTTCCTTTTCTTTTCCTACATTGCCATTTGAGTATGCTCCTGTAACTATCCCCTCAGTATTGGAAATTTCTTACATGACTACCTCCATATCTACACAAAACTATCTCTTGATTGTATCTTGGAACCCTACTTGTGGTGCCTATGCAATTATAACATTTATGATCTGCTCTCTTAGAACAAGTTTTATTATTATTATTCTATCATTGATTCTTTTAATGTTCACAACTTTATCTTTTAATTAGCCCCTTTCGACTTACTTTCCTGGATACAAGCGATGTTGATTCTCCTATGTTTCATAGTATCTACTAACTCCGAACTCTTATCAGTCAATATCCCTATATTCCATGTGGCAATACAAATCTTATGCTCTTGAGATAGACTATTTACCCATGCACGACCTCCATGGCATGAACCTATGCCCAATTTTCTATACACCTAGGTTCTAATGCGGTGCATTGCTTCTAAGGGGATGCTCTAGTAGGCCTTGCCCATTTTTCACTACACCTAGGATCGAATGTAGTGTGTTGCTTCTGGGGGAACACCTTAGCAAACCTTACCCATTTTTCACTGCATTCGAGATCTGATGCAGTGAGTCGCTTATGGGGGACGCCATAGCTTGAGGAAATGTAAGTTTTTGATTCATGTCATGTTAGGGTTGCCATGCTTTAAAGAAGCTAGAGATGGTTTTCATTATCTTTTCTTCTTACTTACAAACCAATATACAAATGCATATTCATTGGCAAGTAGGAAAAAAATAACAAAATCAAAATCATCTTCAACTTCTTCTTTGCCTGAGGTACCTAACACAAGATCCTCCTCCTTTTTCATCTAGGCTTAGGACATGCATTGGCAAAGTTACAAGTTGATCAAGTGTATGCATGAAATTTCCTACAACACTCGATTGCTTGGCATGTGAATCTATACATGTTAATTATTAGTTTTAAAAGTTTTTATCTATAAGGAATGCCAAAGACACTCTCTAAAGTTACATGCATAGGTTTCTGTTTAAGTTCTTATTGGATTTGAATAAAATTTGAGATGGAGGTTCTTGGATATATTTGACACATGATGAATTAATTAAATATTGAAAAATATTCTCAGAACTTAGAAATATATAAAATTATTTCTTTCTTTGATCTTCATTACTCTTTTTTTTCTTTTTCTTTTTTTAAATTTTCTCTTTCTTAATCTTTATAACAATAAAGTAAGTGGAAAAATAGTGGAAAGTAAATACCATTGGGTATAATTTTTAGAGTAATTCTTTCCTATAGTTGTAAATAATTTTAATTTATTTAAAATTTTACTACTTTAATATATATTTAATTAATTTATGTTAAATAAAGAATTATGTTATGCTAGTTTAATTTTTCTTTGGATTAAATTGATCCTAGCATAATATTAGTGAATATTCCTCATTAATTCCTAACATCTCATATGTCTTAGAACATTTAATGTAAAATTTGTCTCAATTTAGAAAAAAATTGAATTGTTGTTAGTCTAATTTTTGATCCAATGTCATTACCTTTCATAATGAGTACTTAGAATTAAAATTTTTATTTATTATAGTTTATTTTTACATAGAATACTTAGGATATGGTATTCTTTTTATTTGCTAATGATCAATGATTTTAAAGTTAAATTTCCAAAGAAATCACATTTTGAAAAAAAAATAATCATAGTTTCGATCGACTTCTTGAGTTATAAAGAGGAATAACTAGTGGTAGACCCTAATGCTAGTTTAATTGATCTCTAATCTTAACGTTTAATTATAATTAATTCTCTCAAATCAATCTCATCCATTTAATCATTTTATCACCTCATCATGTAGTCTTTCTAGTGTAAATCCCTTAGGATCATGATAGTAGAATAATTTGGTACTTTAAATTCACACCATATCCTCCCTGTATATTTGACCCCATTGATAAGTGTTCAATTTTATATAAAAAGTACTTAATTAGTAGCCTATGTGATAAAACATATGTTATTTTAGGGTTTTTTTGAAATTTCATAACACAGACATTTCTCACCTAATAATTCAAAAGTTTAATATTTTGTAGATTCAAAAACTAATCCAGAGTAAGTATGTAAATGGTCATAACTTTTTAGGATTTAATTAGAGTTTTTCATCTTTTGTAGGTGTTGAGAAGATGATCCAATAGCTAAGAACAAGATGAAAAGAAGGCTAAAGCCTAAAAAGCAACATTTTAGAGCGGAATCAAGGTTCAAGCAAATGAAGTTCAAATAAGGTAATAGGAAGCATCAAAGGTGATTAAAATGGTGCATGCAAAAAGCCATGCAATTCCACCACTTTGCATGAGAATTGGAGCCATACAAGAGGTTTCCTAGTCCAAGTAGGAAACCTAAGGAAGCTAAGCCATTCAAGCTTTTGAAGCCAAAGGACTTAGCCATTCAAGTCATCAAGGAATGAGCCATCAAATGAGCCATCAAGTGACATGAGAGCCATGACACATGGAGTCACATGATTGGAGGATCAATTCAAGAAATTATCTTATACTAAAAGTGTGATTTTCAAGAGATAGTTGGAAGGTTTTGAGAGATATTTGTAAAAATAAAAATGATCATGCATAGGTGGAACAATTAAGAGAAAAATCCCACTTTCCACTTTATATCTTTTCCTCCACTCAATTAGGGATTCCATGATTTTTTATTAAGGACGGAGTCACTTTCTTAAGAAGGTGATGCCTCCCCCTTGCTTAGTTGTCATATTTAGTGGTTTCCTAATTAGGAAACCCCTAGATCTACTTCAAATCAAACCACATCAAAACCCTAGATTCCTTCTGATCTTTCCTACCATTTACCTTCCCATTTCTCTCTCTTTCCAACAACCAAAATACCATTCAATTAGAAGAGAAGGAGCTCCAAGTCACCTTCTAAGAAGGGGATGCCTCCTCCCTTCCTAATTACGTGGCAGCCAGCCGTAATGTTATCTATTACCTCACTCTCCACCTAACTTTTCCTCATTTAAACCTTCAACCTAGATCTACTTTTCCTTCTTAGAATAAGCTCCATCCAATTGGAAACCCAAAAATCTATGAAAGAGCATGAATTCCACATTTTTAACTAAGTAGATGTTTTGTGAGAAAACCATGGAAGTTGCATTCTTGCTTGGTAATTCTTGGAGCTTAGGACTTTGGATTTATTTTGGGAGTTTTCAATTTGGATTTTTAGTATTTTATCTTACTTTTCACTTCAATTCCTGGTCAATAGTTTGCTTTATCTTGTTGCTTTCATAATTTGTTTTATTCTTGTTTTGTTCTTAAGTTTCACACTCATAATTCCTCCTTCTCTTCCCTTTGTTATTTTCTTCCATCTTCTTAGTTTTTCTTATTATTAATCAAAGATCCTAGTTAATTATCCTTTGGTGGTGACAGCCAAGAGAGGTAAAAGCTTGAATCATTGATTTCCCTTGCTCGAATTCCTTGTTTTTGCTTGAAATTGGAACTAGTTCTAGGCATCTTTTGCCTTGACTAGTCCCATCATTGCAGCCATCCTTTCCCTTGAATTCCCTTTAGGTTTTCACTTACATGTTACTATATTTTATATTGAGAGCATTAGAATGTATATTAGCTTTGATTTGAATCAAGTTTTAGGCTTAGGAAAAGTGTGTTATTTTTATATTTTCATATATGTATCATACACACTATTTCTAATATATTTTCTTATTCAATCAATAAAGCTATTTGAGGATTATTTTTCATGATTGTTCTAGTATTAAAGTAATTTTAGATATTGAGTGTTATCTTGCATAAAAAATTCTAGTTCAATTGCTTTCCATGCTTGGTTTGATTTAAAGTTCTTAAAGTGCTTGAAATTTGAAGTTTTTCCATTCAATCTTTATGCTTAATTTTTAGCACCTTATTCATCTTATTTGCTTGATTGCTTAAGAACCCATTTAGATTTTTAAGTGTTTAATTGGTGCCATGATCAGATTACATGTTAGTTTGCTTTTAATTCATTAATTTAGGCCATTTTCTAACCCATGAACCATGTGCACCATCCCATGGATCATGCACATGGGACAAGTGATTTCTCTTTGGAGCCTTATTTTTTTAGTTTTTTAATCTGAGGTTAGCAATTGTTAATTATTTTTTTACATCTTAGTTTACTTTTAGAAAGTTTCATTTTTAGAAAGTCTTAGGATTAGGAAAGTTTCCTTAAGTTAGTTGCTTAGTTTAATTTATTCTAGTTTTGTATTATTTTCCTTTAATTGATTATGTGCTAGTTAGGTAAATTTCTAAATCCATTTCTTAGTTTTATTCTTAGCAAGTTTCATTTAATTGTATTTTTTAGTTTTAAGCACATTTCTTTTCTTTTGTCATTTACTTTCCTAGTTTAAATTCAAATCCAATTCAATCTCTCTCTTTGGCTAAGTTAAGCACTTAAAATAGGAGCCATCTAACATACAACTTTGTGAGATTCCTCATAGGAGTGACCTCTCTTGCCTGCAATATTAATTTAATTTGTGTTCTTGCAAGTAATTTTAAAGCTACACCAAGTTTTTGGCATTGCTGTTGGAGAATGACAATGGATTTGTGGTGGGATCTTTATTTAAGTTGTTTATCTCTAATCGTAGTTTTAAGTTACATTAGATTAGGATTTTTGATTCATTCTTGCATATTTTGCTAATTCCTCAAAAATTGACATATTTTAAATTCTTTGTACTAGGAGAATTGGGGAAAAGCTTCATCAACTAAATTAGGATTTTGTTGCTTTCTTAGATTGTGATTTTTTATGAACTTGTAGTGAGGCCCTGTTGTAACTTTCAATTTCTCTATTTCATTTTAAATGGGTTGTATTAATACATAGCAAATTTGGAGTATGGTGGCCCACACTTGATCTTCATCAAAAAGCCCACCATAAACTTCTCTCACACTATTTTTATTTTCTTAGTATAGTTAAATTTAGTATAGTTTGTAAATTGGTTGGTAGGGTAATTCATATAGATTAGGGTAATTCGTTATACTTGTTGTATCTTATTTAGGGTTGTTGCATTAGTTGTGCGCATGTCCAACCCTCATTAATTTATTTTCTTGTACTTGCATTGCAGGTTTATTGCTTTATGGTGGATGGAATGCACTAATAATAAGGGCCCCATAGAAACCCTCAAATGATAAGGACAGGATTTTATCACTAGATCCTTGGCCCACCTAGGTAATTAAATTATTCTTGTATGCTTACGATCCCACCCGTTAATCTTAATCAAAAATCAAGTAGCAAGAGACCTAGAGTTTTGAGCTCATGGGACCCTTTTTGAAAGGGAAAATCTATTATCACTCTAGTGGGTCTTGAACTTTGTGGTTATAGTGGGTATAAAAAATCTATGTGACTTTTTCACGCCTTTTTATTGATGGTTTTTGAGCTCGAAATGCCTCATATCATGAGAATTGTATTAACCACTTTAGATGAGAACCTATCTTGTAAGTAGTAGTTGAGAAGAAGAAGCTATCTAGGTCTGGGTCTAAAAGTTACCACCCTACAGATTAACAAAGATCATCAAAATAGCTTGATGGTGAACCATTAGGATTGATTGTGCATCATATAGAGTTAAGAGTCACATTAAGAGCGAGGTTGCATCATTTAGATATTTTTTCATTATAATGCATGTCATCCATCTCAGAACATTGAGTTAGTACTATTAGATCATGCAATTGAATGTATCCATAGGCACGGGGTAAGAAATCAAATTCCTAACACCATGGTAGACCCACAAGCTCTAGTTGAGTGCAAGGCTATTAAAAATTTCTATGTGCCACTCTAGTTAAATACTCCATCATGCATCACCTTATCACCCACCAATATAGACTACTTTGAACTTAAACTTGGAGTCAGTTAGTTACTCTCCACATTTTATGGTTGAGAAAGAAAGGATCCATACCTACATATCAATTAATTCCTTGATATTTATGCTAATTCAAATTTTGACATATTATGGGTGATTCTATTAAACATAGGTTGTTTCATTTCTCATTAAAAGATATGGCCAAATCATGGTTGAATTCTTTAGAGGTCGATTCTACTGCCACATCGGATTAGTTGTCTAAAAAGTTCTTGAACAAATTCTTTCCTGTCCATAAGACTAATGTCCTTTGTAGAAAGATCAATATTTTAAATGTTGGAAAATGTGGAATGAATTGCTGCAAAAATGTCCCCACCATGATTTTTAAAAATGGAAGCAAGTTTAGTACTTGTATGAGGCATTAACACCTCAAAATAGACAAATGATAGATGTAGCTAGTGGAGGGGCCCTCATGCTGAAAAATGAAACAGAGGCTTGGGACTTTTTCCAAACCTTTGTAGATAATTCTTAGCAATGGGATTATTTCAATAGGAGAGAAATAAATACCCAACCTCAAAGAAAGGATGCTTGTATGAAACAGGGGTGACTTAGATATATCCCATAAGCTCAACTCTATGATTAATAG
Organism: Warburgia ugandensis; assembly: GCA_035236585.1. Classification (NCBI taxonomy): domain Eukaryota; kingdom Viridiplantae; phylum Streptophyta; class Magnoliopsida; order Canellales; family Canellaceae; genus Warburgia; species Warburgia ugandensis. The sequence goes on from CP141139.1 coordinate 36,853,086, forward strand.
AATGTATAAGTTTGAATCCTTGGCTGGAAGAGTAGGCAAGCTTGAAAGATGTTCTAAACCTTCATGTCTATCTAGGCATCCATGAAATCTCCACAAGAGATTTGCTCTATTTGTTTCAGCCCAACACATTTAACCTCAACTTGTCCATCCAATAGTATGTATATTGTAAATCTTTTAGAACAAGAGAATGTAATGAATGCATATTGCAATCCCAACAATAATCCAACTCTAAGACCTATAATCCGGCATGGGCTACGCATCCCAATTTGTCATGGTTAAAGAACAATTACCAAGGAGGCACATTTGTGAATCCCCTTGCTCACTACTTGCGTAGAATTTTAGCTTCTTAGCAGCCGCCTGGTTTTTAGCTTCTAAAGAAACCACTTGATGATACGCTGTCACTCTCAAACAGAATTGATGAATTAACCAAAGCCTCATACTAATCATAGAATGAGAGTCCACAGAATACAAATAACAATTCTCAAGCTATTGTTAAGATAGAAATGCAAATAAGTCAGATGCCAGTTACCCTGAATGAAAGAGGAAAAAGACAATTCCCTAGTCAGCTAATCCCAACCTTAAGGGCTAGTTTGAAGAGGTTCATCTTCAAGCAAAGTCCATAACTACCCTTAGGAGTGGCCATCAAGTTGATAACAAAGTAGGGTAGACTATGGAAAGTTTATGGGAGAATGAACTAGCTAAAACATAGGAGAAGGAGAAGAGATAGAAATCTCCTACTTCGTTTGAGCCTATAGTGGAGGCACCCTATGTGCATAAAGCCCCATTCCCTCAATTACACAACATGGCTAAGAAAGGAAAAAATTTCAATGAGATAATAAAAGTTTTTAAACATTTGCAAATCAATATTCCATTACTCAATGCTAGTAAAGACATTCCTACTTATGCCAAGTTTCTTAAAGAGCTCTACACACAAAAGTGAAAGCTTAATGAACAAAAGATAAACTTTCTCACTGGGCAGGTGAGCTCTTTAATCCAACACTAGATCCCACCTAAGTTTAGAGAATTAGGTTGTCCTACCATCTATTGTGTCATTAGAAACCATGCCATTGACAGGGCATTACTATATCTAGGGGCTAGTGTTAACCTGTTGCCATTTTCTGTATGAGCAACTTGGACTCTGTGACCTTAAACCAACCAATACTACCCTGTAGTTAGCAGATAGATCAGTAAAGATTCCATGTGATATGGTTGAAGACGTTTTAATACATGTTGACTAGTTTTACTTTCTTATAGATTTTATTGTCCTGGATACTTAGCCTGTGCCGGACCCTAATAGTCAGATTCTAGTAATTCTTGGGCATTCATTTTTGACAACATCCAATTTCATCATCAACTATAGAAATGGTATGATGAAATTATCCTTCGACAATATGAAATTCAAGCTCAATATTTTTAATGCCAATCATCAGCATCTAGACTTAAATGATTCTTGTGTTGTCAATTTAATTGAAAGTCTACTTCAAGATGCTAATCCACCATCATCTATCTTAGACCCACTTGAGGCACATCTAACGCATTTTAACTGTGAATTTGTTATAGATAAGTCCATTGAAGAGGTAAATAATCTTTTAAATGTTGCCCCTATAATGAATACTTCCAAATGGGGACCTTTAGTGAAACTCTCCCCCCTTCTAATTCTCTTCCTATGCCTTTAGTGGGAAAACTACCCACCTTAGTCCTTAAGCCTATACTTAAAAATCTAAAATATTCTTACCTAGGGCCAGATGAATCCTTGCTTGTAATCATGGTCATAGGTATAGATAAAGAACATGAAGATAAGCTTTTTGATGTTCTCAGAGAACATATGACAACATTAGGTTGGACTGTAGGAAATATTAAGGGAATTATCCCTTCTGTGTGCATGCATAGAATTCACTTAGAAGAAAATTCCAAATTATCTAGGGAGATGCAAAGGAGACTTGACCATAATATGAAGAATGTAGTGAGAGAAAGTACTTAAGCTCTCAGATGTTGGTGTCATCTACCCCATATCTAATAGCACTTGGGTTAGCCCAGTTTAGGTTGCCCCTAAGAAGTCAGGAGTCATGGTAATCCAAAATAAGGATAACAAGTTAGTTCCCACTTGCATGACCACATTCCTCGGTCTTGAGAAAAGACCACTTTCCTCTTCTATTTATTGACCAAATGCTAGAAAGGTTAGCATGCCATAGTTATTACTTCTGTCTTGATGGTTGCTATAGCTATAACTAAATACCCACAGCACCTGAAGACCAAGGGAAGACTACCTTCACCTACCCTTTTGGGACCTTCACCTACCATTGTATGCCTTTTGGACTTTGTAATGCACCAGCTACATTCAAGAGGTTTATGTTGAGCATACTCTTTGATATGGTGGGGAGGTTTTTAGAGGTATTTATGAACAATTTCTCAATATTTGGATCTTCATTTGATGAATGCTTGCACCATTTAAAACTTGTCCTTGCTAGGTTTTACAAAAAGAATTTAGTGTTAAAATGGAAAAAAATATCATTTCATGGTTTAAAATGACATTGTTCTAGGCCACATTATGTAACAACCTCAAATTTTGAGTTAATTTTTATGTAATTAACATATTTTAATTAGAATAAAAATAGAAATTTAATTTCTTGGAAATTGAATTTCAAGGTAGTGACCCCCTTGAAAACTCAAAATTTGGATTTAAAACTATTAAAAATGAAATGTATGCGTATGATTCCAATGACACTAATTTTGTGCAAAATAGAGATAGGGATGGAAAGACCCAAAAGTTTTACTAATCTAAAGGGGGCAAAATTGATAACGACTGTTTTGTGGACTGCACATTGTGCCATAAGAGGAGCGAACACCACATAGACCATTAGCTACCACGTATCGGACCAGCACCCATGCAATGGGCTACAGTGGTAGATCATCATCATCATGACCTTATCCCAATTAAGGGTCAGCCACATGAATCTTATTCCTCCATTCCTCTCTGTTAAGTGGCAGATAAGGAGACAAAACAAAGAAGGAATTTCTAGAAGGAGGAAAATGCCCTAGTAGCCTGCTCCCCTTGTTCAGATCCCTGCAGTCGGAAAGACGAGAAACCCTCTCTTCAGTGACTATTCTTCTTCCTTGATGTGACCACACCACATAGAAACCCCTTTACCTTTTCTCCCTTCTACTCTTCACTTGTCAAGTTTTCTTCCAACATAGCCAACCTAAAACATTGGTATGCACAGGCATGCCACATGGACTGCCTTCCCTCTCCCCTTTGTTTTCCCTTATTGTGGGTGGGTTACTAGGACCACCAAATAGCAGCCACCACCTTGAGTTTCCCTTTTCCCCCCTCTGTCTTCTTTTCATCATTGTCACGGCCAAGCTGTTGGGCTGAGCGGCTTGCTAGGACCCATGTCTCCCTCTATCTCTCTCTCTCCTCTTCCCTTCTTATGCCACTAGCACCTGACCAGCAAATGGTGTCAGTGAGCCTGATCTCCTCCACCTATTTTCTCCTGGCCTGTGTCACCCTCTTCCAATTTGTCTTGCTGAGCTGAGTTGACACAGTGATCCCCATTACTCCCTTAGACTTTGACCTCTTGCACTTCTAAATCTAAGAAGGATTTCGCAGATCAGAGACAATAGTCACGATCCTTATAACAAGAGGAACAAAACCCATCTTTCCATTAATTGATCAGAGACAATCCGACTATCAATTGTGATTGGATCCTTGATCAAACTAGATGGTCAGATCTGTTATTGATCTAACCATCCATCATGATCTATTCATTGATCTATATTTGAATAATGGAAATGTGATTAATTTTGCAGATCCTTTCATGATCCAATCATTAATTTGCCTCCAAATGGAATATTTGAAACTATCCCTACCATTCATTGCTATTTAAATCTGATCTGCCTCCAAAAGTCAAATATGTGATTGATTCGTGAAGCTTTGCATGATCAAGCCATTGATCAATCAACGACACCTGGATCTTTGACTGATCTAACCCATTCACCATGATCTGATTATTAAGTACCACCTAGTACCTAGATATGTGATCCATATGAGCTCCCCTTTAGGTTTGGATGTAGATTTCACATAGATCATCTGATATGTGTTTAGATATAGCCCTTCTTCTCGATATGATAGCATATTAGTGAAACATACCCTTAGATCCATATCTAATTCAAGTATTCATTCTGATCTGATCATATATCTATAACCAAACCCCTAGAACTATGACATATCTAGCCTATTCTTAAGATCTAACTATTGATTGACCATCCAATGCCAGACCTGTGTGAGATTAGGTAGTACATCTTTTTCTGATCGGTAGTGTTCCACGGTTGAAGCTAGAGATTAGCATATCTTTACTTCCCCATTACACTAATCAACAATAGAGATATGATTATAGTCATCCATTCATGGATCGATGATGAAACCTACAAAAATGGTTAATCAATAGATTGAGTTAAAGGAGTTACACATGAGAATCGAGGATCAACGCCATATAAGGTATGTGGATTAAGATTTGTTATTTTGGAAAGTTTAATAATTACTATGTTTTTATAAGAATGATTGAATGCAGATGCTGATGTACAAAGTATTTTCTTTAATTACTAAAATTATGAAAGTATGTGATAAATTTAAAAGTTATCTTGTGATGCCTTTTAAATGATCAAATCAGAAATAGAATGGCTAATTTAAATAGAAAATGTTACTGTTACCCTAGTTGTAACTCCCAAGCACAAGAATGGAAACCATACTCATTGACTAGAACTTAGTATATGTGTAAATTTTGCCGATGTTAATACTTACAAACATGATATACCCCCAAATTAGTTAGAGATGTGAAAGGAACCTAAAACACTCATTTTATCCCAATTATAACATTAAGACAAATGAGTAACTAGACTGTGTACCTTGATTTTGAACTTATACTTACATCAAGTGGACATTGTGATACCTTAAACTAGGTTTGATCTTATTCATACTGTTGAGACATAAGGATTTGTATATTGACACTATAATATTTGGAATGCCCTGAACAATATGAAATATTAATAAGTATATAGGCAATAAAGTAAAGATTTTAGAGTAAATCACAAGGTGTTGAACTCTAGGAAGACTTAAGTGAATGTGGTATAAGATGTCATACTTGTAACTTAATGACTTGAGAATGATGAAATGATTTACATTTAAACTAGGGAGGAATATTCTAAATTCCATGGACATGCAATAGATATTTACAAGCCATGACCTTAGGTTGTATCATGTGTGTTTTTACCTATAAAGGCTTAATCACTAGTCTAATTATAACCCACTTAGCAATAAGAATTTTAAGATATTGGTCTTTTGTAATAATTGCATTGGATGTATACTTTTGGGAAGTGAAAGAGCATTATCTAACATATGAATAAAGAATACATGTCTTGAATGCTCATGAAGATATGCTTTTACAACTTATCCAAAATATGGGTTGAAAATGAAGTGGTTTGAATGGTTTCTCATAAAACTTTGAGATAGTGGTTTTATTTTCATGAAATGAATTTGGAAATGTATATGATTTATGATTTGGGCAGGCACTTGATGAGTAGCCATAAGTCTTGATGGATGCCGATTTGTCAATGTATGGGTATGAGTAGCCATAAGTGCTAATGGATGCAGATTTGTTGATTCTTAGGCATGTGCTCTATGAACATTTATAAGTCCTAAGTCTTGGATCTCTCAATAGGTGCTCTATGAGTACCCTAAGACATGGAGGGAGGTGTGCTACGTGCTACTGCAAGTCTTGGAGACCCTATGTGGGAGGTGTAGTTGGCCACTGACCTCTGAGATGTTATTGATGCCTGCCTGAGATGGATACGGTAGGGAGTAGTTGTACCTTCTCATGGGAAAGTTCTCTAAGAGGTAGCCAAGTAGGCCCCATGAGGTCTAGTGAGTCATGGTTCATGCATGTACCCACAAGCGGATGTAGGGGGCATGGTAGTCACCAATGATGATGGTAGGGCCCTATGAGCATAAGTGTCTGCGTGTTTGTTAGCGTGCTGGGCATGCCGTTCATTGTCAAGAGTTCATACCATTGGTCCTTAATGGTAGGATGATATGCCTCTAATAGTCCTAGTGGTAAGAATATATGCCACTAATGGTGCTTGGTGGTAGGACGATATGCCACTGATGGTCCCTGATGGTAGGATGATATGCCATTGATGGTCCCTAGTGGTAAGATGATATGCCATTGATGGTCCCTGGTGGTAGGACTGCATACCACTGTAATTGGAGCAATCAGTTTTCCATGGCGATGTGGCATGGACTTGTGCAGTTTGAAATGAGGGCTATGTGCCTTGATTTGGCTTCATCTATTTTGAGTACGTTGATTTGACAAACTTATCAAATTCTTTTGGATATTACGAATGATTTGAGATCACTAGTCTTTCCTCGTAAATTTTCACCTACGTGTATGAGAACAATTTTCACAATTACAATTTCAGTTCAATTTGATGCAAAAAGAATTATTTGCACTTATGAATTGATCAATTATGATTTTAAAAAGCATGAACAACTTTTGGTTTTGCTAGATTATAGATTTATTGAATGCTAGTTTGCTAATAATTGGACTTCGCGCATATAGTATGATTTTTGACCTAATCGACTAACTTTATCTTTTATCGATATTGTGCTTTGACATATACACTTAGCTAGTGGTTTTACTATTGAGATTTTAATACGTATTGATTCTTCTAAACATATAGTTTTACCTTAGTTAGATTTACTAATATGTTAGATGAATTGAGCATTATGAGTGATTCTGCATGATCATATACTAATTCATACCTACATATGAAAATACATTGTGCCCATGAAGAGAAAGTTTTTAGATGACTATGACTACTTTTACAAATGATAATGAGAATGTTAGATACCATTTCTTCATAAGTAAATTTAATTATCGAATGACAAACAACTTAGACACTTAAAGTGATATCTTGAATGATAATATAAGGTGAAGGAATTTAATGAATTGTGTCAACTTATGTGTCTATTCATGGAAAATGATGATAGGACAATTAAATGCTCATGAAATGATAAAAGCATAGAATGCTTAAATCCTCATGAAAGAGATAAGATGAAGACAAATTTAGAAATCATGAAAGTCATATAATTCATCAACTGTATTGAATTGCACATGTAAACCCATTTCATGGTTTATGATTTGAGAACATAATTTAGGCATGAGTAATTATTTAAAAAGACCATGAGTTTTGTTTAGGTATGATAAATCCTCAAAATACCTTGATTTATGTAAATCATGAACTGTATGATAAAATAGCTACTTATTTCACCTACACAAGCACTGAGCTTGTTGAGACATTGTAGTTGTTTACAATGTTTTAGATTTGAAGAATTAGAATAGAAAGATGAACAGATTGAACATGAGAGTGGCTGTGGAGTTTGGAAGTTTAGAAGGTGGAGAATTTCCAACATCTAGATGGTGAGCCTTACAACCTTAGATTAGCTTTTTGATTACTTTCATCTTGTGGATTCATTTGTATTTAAGAAAATACATTGTGATATGGTTGTGATTGGAGGTTGTGGGAAGTGATAAGTCTTACAAATTTGTTTTCAAAGCAATGAAAAATGATTTATAATTTTTATTAGGTGTTCCTCATGTGTGCGTCAAATGCACATATGTCCAAAAAATAGAGGAAACTCCATCATATTTCAGTAGAAATGAGACACTCATTTCACCATAAAATCTTTGTGTTTTGTGCAAAAATAATTATAACACCCAAGGTCCAATAGTATGTATATTGTCCACTTTGGCCAAATCTGCATGGTTTTGTTCTTCCCTATAGGGAAAACACGAACACATTGAGAGGGCTACCAAAGTCTTATAACTAGCCTAGCTCCCTCTCTCTGGGTGATGTGGGACTAACTCTCAGAGTCACCCCCAAACATTAGCACCCTTGAACAACTGTCACTTTCAACTAGAACTGTTGGGCTTGGCACCATTGAGCCTCTTCATCCCCACTTAGGGAACCCCGTCCTCGCAGACCATGAGTGGCTAGCCCACCATCACGAGAAGAATTAGCCTGATACCAATTGTAACCCCTAAGGTCTAATAGTGTGCATATTGTCTGCTTTGGCTAAAGCCATACAGATTTGTTCTTCCTCATAGGGAAAACGCATACACACTGAGAGGGATACCCAAGTCTAATAACTAACACAGCTCCCTCTCCCCAGGTGATGTGGGACTAACTCTTAGAGTCTCCTTTGGACATCAGCACCCTCGAACATTAGTCTCTTTCAACCGGAACTACATTTTTAGAAAAACTTTCAAAATTTTTTTTTTGGATGTTTTGTTTTTGAAATGAATTTCAAATAAAGGATATCGCAAATTTTGAAATTTTTTCAAAAAGTATTTTGAAAACCTAGGTTGTGACACATTATATCACACAATGGTATAGAGTAGATAAAACCAAACTGGATTTAACCTATAACCTTCCTACTCCAAGGATGGTGAAAGAAATTTGCTCATTTTTAGGCATGTTGGTTTTTATAGAAGATTCATCGAGGACTTTAATGAAATTGCTAAGCCCCTATGCAATTTACTTATGAAGGAGACAACTTTTGACTGTGATGAAAATTGTATGAAAGCATTTGAGCACTTAAAGGTTGAATTAACTTCTGCACTTATAATTCGATAGCTAGATTGGAGTGCACCATTCAAAATAATGTGTGATGCTTTAGACTATGTGATTGGGGTTGTTTTGGTAAACTTTCCCATGGGATATCCTATGTTAGCAAGACACTCAACAATGCCGAATGCAATTATTCTACTATAGAAAACAAGTTGTTGGTAGTTGTATTTGCACTGGATAAATTTCAATCTTACTTTCTAGGATTTAAGATCAATATCTATTTGGACCATGTAGTGTTAAAATACCTTCTTTCTAAGAAGGATGATAAACCTAGGCTAATCCAATGGATCTTATAGCTACAGGAGTTTGATTTAGAAATTTAGGATAAGAAAGGTTTAAAAAATGTTGTAGCAGACCACTTATGCGAATTAGTTGTGGAGTCCACTAGTGAAATGTACCTATAATAGAAACCTTTCCAGATGAATAGCTCTTGCACAGTTCTCAGTTTCCTTGGCATGTAGATGTAGTAGATTATCTTGTCACTAGTTAAATGCCTAGTCATTGGTCTAAATAATATAGGAAAAGATTTATTGATGTGGTTAAACACCTTACTTGGGACAATCCATACTTGTTTAAGTACTATCCTAATCAGGTCATTAGGAGATGCATACCTAATAATGAACATCATACACTCATTTCCTTTTGTCATGACCATATATGCAGTGACCACTTTAGTTCTAGAAAGACAGCTACAAAGATTTTGTAGTGTGGTTTTTATTAGCCCACTATTTTAGGGATTCACATGCTTACTGCATACCATGTGCTAGTTGTCAATAGTTAGGGAGCATAGGAAAAACAAAGATAAATCCCCTAAACTCCATTTTGATCATTGAGCCTTTTGATATTTGGGGCATTGATTTATGGGACCTTTTCCTAACCCTTATGGTTATCTATACATCCTTGTGGGGTTGGATTATGTGTCAAAGTGGTTGGAAGCCATATGTTGTAAGACCAATGACCACAGTGTGGTGGTCAAGTTCTTAAAAGAAAATATATTTGCACACTTTGGTACATCTTGGGCCATAATTATTGATGGGTGTCAATGCTTTTGTAGTAAAGTGTTTGAGAATTTAATGAAGAAATATGGTGTTACCCATAAGATAGATACTCCTTATCGTCCTCATATGAGTGGATAGGTAGAGGTGCCTAATAGGGAAGTAAAGAGTATTTTGGTCAATCCCAATAGGAAAGACTGGTCTTTGAGGCTTTGTGATGCTTTATGGGTATGCCAAACTGCATGTAAGACTCCTATATGCATGTTACCTTACCACCTGGTTTGTGGAGATGCCTACCACCTACCAGTAAAATTAGATCATAAATCATATTAGAGCATGAAAAAGCTTAATTTTGACTTAAATACCATTGGGACCCACAAAAAACTCTAATTCAATGAGTTGGATGAGCTTAGGAAAGATGTATATGAGTCAACAAAACTATACAAAGACTGTATGAAGAGTAATCATGCTATACACATACTGTGAAAGTCCTTTACCCTAGTATAGAAGGTGCTTTTGCATAATTCTATATTACACTTATTCCTTAGAAAACTTCGATCTTGATCCACTGGACCCTACATAGTGCGTACTATATATCTTTATGGGGAAGTCAAGATAGAAAAAGATGGAGAGATCTCCAAAGTCAATGGGCAAGTTTGAAACCCTATTTAGAGTTGGCAAACACTGAAGTGGAAAAACATTACTTGAGGAACCAATATATCATGAACCACATTAGCATATCTCATGACACCTACATCAATCATAAGATTAGTATTCATCATTAAAATTGCATTCATCTTGGCATTATATGTTTGATTGAAGATGTTATACTTAGCTTTCATTGGGAGGCAACCCAGTGATTTTAGAGTCTCATTGTTCTACATTACTCATTTATCATATAGGTGTCTTATATTTCAAAACATTAGGGACAATATTTAGTTTAGGTTGGAGGCCATAGACATATATAAGATTTTTGAGGTTTTTGTGTACTTCAATTTTTGTTTTGAATTTATCTAAGTTTTTCAAAGTTTTTAAGGTCAAAGTTCCATTACGATCATAAGCATTGGTTTGTCTAAAGTTTAGTATTTCCACTACCATAACTTCTTAATAGAAATTCATATGGTTAATTCTACATTTTATTCAAATCCTAGTGTTTTATGAAATTTAAATCTCAAAAAACCTTGACAAAAAGTACATAGTTTAGACTAATAGATGGTATGACTTAGAGACCCAAGGAAATTAGCAGAGACCTATATACCCAAGTGAGTTTTAGAGACTATCATCTTTTTGAGGGTTATATGTAATTCCATATTTTCTTTAGTGAACATTACTTTGAAGATCCCTATATCTTTGTTTTGGTCAATTGCTAAGAATAAAAAAGGAGTACTTTCTTTCTTGAACATTTATTGAATCAGATAGGCTATAGAAAACCTACGAAATGATATAGGCCATCCTTGTTTTAACCTAGAGATATGAAGCTTACCTAGTATATTGTACCACTGGTTAGACCCTTTGAGCCTATTGATAAGCCTTTTTGTTTCAAACCCTATTTACCTTAACCCAAAAACCCTAGTAAGAAAATACATTACATACCTTTAAAAAATGAGTAGAGATGATAGAAAAAGTTCAAAAAAGGACAAAAGTCCAAGAAGTGAAAATTATTAAAAGTGTTTATAAAGAGAAACCCTTTCTTCAAATAAAAAATTAAAAATAAAATAAAAGAAAAGTGAAAAGTGAAAAGTGAAGAGGGAAGAGGGAAAGGAAAAAATGAAAAGATATTCACTTTAGTGTATTCAACAAAAAAAGTCATCCAACATTCAATTGAAGACCTCTACTCAAATTTGAACTCTGAATCTTTATCCTACCTTTTAGAACCTATCTTAAGCCCACATTTCACCTTATCTAAAGACCTATTCATCTTAAGGGGAAAAATAGCCTAATGAGGATATAAGTAGGAAGTAATTAAGATCAACTACTGTGACACCCCAGGTTTTTCATGAAAATTTTTCGAGGTTATTTCAAAAGATGGCACGCCTCTAACTTTTTAAAATACAAAAATAGTGGAAGATTTTTCTTTGAAATTCATTTTTCTAAAAACCTGGATATCACCTTCATGCTCACACTACACACACACACACACACATATAGTTTTCTTAGAAGATAGAAATTTATTTATGAAAACAGGACCCATCCAGTGGTTCACTTGTATAACCCCTATAACATTATATTAAATGTCCAATATCACAATTCAAATGACTAACTATATAATACAAAAGCTTTAAATAAAATGTATACTTGTGCATAGCCATATGGTTGCTGGATTCCTTTTGTTGTGTACATCTTCTCCTATCTTTCTGTATCTGAGATATTGTAAATATAAAACATTTACAATATCTCATCAAGCTATGCTTGGTAGGGGAGTTTAAGAAGCATGCTAAATCTTAAGATACATTAATTATTCAATAGTCATTAGAATATTCGTTTTCATAGCAATTAGGTGAAATTGAATTTACAATATGTTTCATATCTCAATAACCCTTTTGTAAGCCAAATATTTACATGTTTTCATCATTATTAATAATTCCATTGATAAATCAGATGTCTTTACTTATTATTTATCATCAAATAAATACTTCAATTCCATGAACCATACTCTGCATACAACTCTACCCATTCACTAACCCATATGAAAACATATATGAAACTATTCCCTCAATCATATTAATATAGCAATAATACACATATATGAAATTTGTTAAAGGACATACAAAATTATGAATATAATCAACGTCACCTAATTTGCATTTCCAAACTATACTGGGTTTCAAAATCATACCCCTCATCATGTGAGGTTCATAATTATCTAGTCACTACTGGTATATCAATATAATCCTCATGCCCCTCACTATACGGGGTCCACAATCCTCCAGCCATTGCTAGGAAAACGATGCAAGGTATATCATCATGCCGTATCATATAAAACATCTCATAATGCCATCATATATGCATGTCCCGTGGACAGAATGCACAACGGATACAATATTGTCCTCTTTGGGTCCCTCACATTGCCTAACTAACGTCTTTTGGTAACCCTCAAGGATGTGCACTATAGTGCACCAAATATAAGGACTACTATGCATGCAGTCAGAATTTGTACAGCGTGCCCGGATAACTGCTCAATAATCCACCTATACCATCCTCGGTGGAAATCACAATATCCATGTCCGCATGGGGAGGACCATGGATGTCATAGTGGCGGCCTTCCCATGATTGCCCCACCTGACTTTTTGCAACACATAGTGCATGGTATCCATAACATAATAAATTTCGGAGAGCGGGTGGCCAAACGCTCATAACTCTCCTAGCATAGCATCCCCTGGCTTATGCCTGTCTAAAACAAAACTCTCAGGCCTCCATGCCTGGATGTAAAATAATTATAATAGTAGGTAATTCGCCTGTTTATATATTTCATAACAAGAATAACATCCTCACTTATTTGGTGATAACTCACCAATGATGTATCCTATAACCCAGACTCATACACCATCAATATTGACATAGTACCCATGTACCATAAACATCATTTCACAATTCACATACATGATGTACAAGGCATAAGCATCAATTATAACATGCAATTCTTTTAAGTAACATTATTTCCTTATTTCAATTTAAAGCATATCAAATATCAATCATATAATTAGAAATAAGATCATGTTAGAACATGCATCTTATTATTTAGACATGCTGTCTTAAATTTCCACCTACCTCGTGTGACGCATTCTTCTTCACGATCGACTCCGCGTGCTTTGATAAGATGTGCTAATACCCATTGTCTAGCTTGTGTCTTTTTCAGATGGAAAGATTGGTGGCTGCATGGAATATATATCCCTTTTGTATATATAACATCCAATGGAAAAAGAAAGAAAGTGCTACAGTAGTAAGCATGACACACAGCAAAAGAACATATGCAACAACTTTGCTGGAAATGCGCCTCTTTGCAGTTTTTTGGTGTCTTATCAGTACCAGATGTGTAGTTACAGGCTAAAGCAATTGACACTATGGATCAAAAAAATCAGGGAAGGAATGAAAGAAAACAAAAATTTGAATCTGAAGTAGAATGTAACGAATTCAGGAAAGATTTCAAAAAGGAGAAGTAAAGATCAGACCCAAATCGTTAGTGCTGGAAATGGCACAATAGAAACACAACGTCAATGCCAAGGTCAACTGCTTTGGTCGGAGAGGAAAGATAGAACCAAGCTGAAAACAATCAAAATCTTCTGCAGCACAACAGCTGAATAACCCGAAATGGAACAAATGCAGATGGTATGCTCTCCAAATGTTGCGAGAAGCACTCATCGACCATTAGAAGTACAGGAATGGCTAGATTGGAGGGAAGAAATCCCATACTGACATAGGACATGATCATATCTAAATTAGGGTAAGAGAAATCTGAGAGCGGCCAAGATGTTCACCTAGGCAATGTTTTTCCGATGTTTGATTGGTTTCACAATCGCCGATGGAAGAAAGGGGTTTTCAGGCCGTAGGTGGCCAATGGCCCTAGATCGATCGCCATCGGGGTTGCTAAGAACTGAATCCAAGAGAAACAAAGGCAAACATGTTTTAATGGGTGGCTAACCAGAGGAGTGAGGGATAGAGAGATGGTGACCCGTGTTGGGGAAAAGAGCAAGCTGCAGGTGAAAGGCAATCCAGGCGATCAGAGATGGAGAAGACATCTGGTAGGAGGGGATGATTAGAGATGGTAGGGAAATCCGATCTAAGGGGTTTTTGTTTTTTTGCATCTCGTTTGGGGTTGCTAGGGTAGGGTTTTCAAGGCTGGAAGAACAGATCGTGTTCTTTCCCTCGCTGGTGGGAGATCCAAGCAAGGGAAATCTCTCCATGCCGATGGAAGATCAGACCAGGTGTGACGACCCGGGTTTTCTTATGCATTTTTAAATGCAATATCTAATTCTTAAGGCAAGATGCATCCCTATTTGAAAACCATTTTATGAAAACAATGCAATACAGCAGAAAATATTTTGTTTTAAACTCATTTTGAAAATCCCGAGTGTCATTTGCTTTCACAACAACCAAAGTAGTTTTTGAAAATTTCAGAAATCATAAATGTCTTCCCAGGTCTATCCAATCACAGCTCACAGCCCAATTGTAATTAAATACAAATACATGTCCAAAGGGTAAAGTGTTTACTTACAAGTATAATTGTCTCTTTTTGATTTACTTGCTTGTAGCACTAACATTACCTGAGGCGTCTTCTACTCGTGAGTGGAGCTGTCCTGAAAAGTGATATATTTGGGTGTCTTCTGTCACGTGCGTATCCTGTCCTTAAGTACTTACTTGTGTTTGAAAAATGTTAAGGATTGGGTGAGTATATACTATACTCAGTAGGAGTCTATCACTACTAGTTTTACAATGCATGCCATGTTTAAAATCATATGCTCTTTAAAACATG
Source organism: Warburgia ugandensis (assembly GCA_035236585.1). Lineage (NCBI taxonomy): Eukaryota > Viridiplantae > Streptophyta > Magnoliopsida > Canellales > Canellaceae > Warburgia > Warburgia ugandensis. The sequence goes on from CP141139.1 coordinate 36,868,233, forward strand.
TGCATGTTTGAACACTCATGTTCAATATCGATATTAAAAACCATTGTCGAAATAGAATACTGACAAATTAAAGAATCGCATAATCCAAGTCGAAAGTATCATACATATCATAAAAATAATGATATGCATAAGATGCTCATCTAAACCCAACTCATGGATATATGGTATGGTATGGTCGACCACCCTTATGTCATGCCATATGCAATGCAAGTAAATCCTCGAAAACATAGGCACACTATGCCCACGACCTCCTCACCGTGTGGTCCCCGTGTACCTAGGGACACACGGTCATAGCCTCCATTGGGCATATGACACTTCGACCTAGTGCCGTGACACCAGTGGTAGCCCCCTGTACCATATGCAGTCGAAGTAGGGACATGCCTTTTTTGGTGTGGTACCCTTTTCACCCAATAGTGGTAGAGGCTAGGAGGCCACTCCAGACCTCTCGGCATAGCGCCCACGAGCTTACTAGCCCAAATCATATACAAGAAAACAGGCAAAAACCTCTTTTTCAAAACCTGTCCTCTTTGGGTCCCTCACAACTGCCTACCCAGCGTCTTTTGGGCACTCCAGCTTCTTTTGGTAACCCTCAAGGATATGCAATTTTTCAAGACTCAATAATCACAAATCATGCAATATATGCAATCGTTTGCAAAACATATCTATGCATAATGTATTTGTCATATGCATGCTAAATTCATTTATAAAATTAAATCATGCTAAACAAGTCATATAACTTGTACTTAAAACATGCATTCTCAAAACAATCATGGGCTCTTTTTAAAAGTCTAGTAGCGATAGAGCACCTACCTCGAAGTTTCCTGGAGTCGCATCCTTCATTACTCAACCCGACCCTAGGTCTCATTTATAAAATCCTGGATATGAATGGATAACAAGGAGTCCTTATCAATTTCAATCTATTTAGAAATTAGATCACTAGATCTGCCTTTTAAGGTCCATGGGTCCTTGCCTAATTCAGTGTCAGGCTAGATCCTATGATATGGATCTACTTTTCAATGGTTCGACTCTATAAATTATCCTATGATCTTAATTTTATAGTCTTATTAGGTCCGTGCATCATGGATCGTGCAATTAGCATAAGGTTTTTGTAGATAAGCTTGTTACAAATTGATCTAACAATTTGGATTTCTGGTATGAGGGTTAAATCACTAGATTTCTATAGGTTTTCCACTTAGGGGTAAAACTGAAAATAAGAAAAGAAAGAGAGGAAAGAGAGAAAAAGAGGGAGAAAGTAGAGAAGGAGAGGGAATTTGGAGTTGGAATCAAAGGAGGAGTTGGTGAATTTTGTGATGAATTTTATGAACATTTTTGAAATATTTTCTGAGGTATTTATAAGCATTTTCTAAAATTTTTAATCATTTTCCCCAATAATTATGTTTTTCTTTTTTGAATTTTATATTAAAAAGAATTTCCCCACTTCCAGCTCTGTCTCCACCAATTGGTAGTGGGTTGACCAATTATTGATGTTTTTAGACCGTTGCCCTACATTTGTGGGCCCCACATTAATGTCAAATAACCGTTTTGCCCTTTTTGTTGAAAAATGTAGAAAAGTACAAAATTTTCGTATGAACTTAGATTTTGACGTACTTAGTGTCATTTTAATTGGTTCACTGAGTATGTTTTCAATTATACATGTCTTATACCTTGATTGTGAGATTGAATTACACTTTTTCCCTTTTAGGTTAAAAATTGAGAAAAATATAGATTTTTCTCTGAATCTCGGAATTGGACAAACTTGTAGTCTATCCAAGCCAATTTTCCACATACATATCAAATATCTTGGTTTCCAACCTTGATTCCACTTCTATGAGAAGTGCATTTTTAATAACCCTAATATTCCAACCTTATTTTAATTGAAAATTTCAATTTCATTATTTATTCAGTCTCCTTACAAAAATTAAGGGTGTTACATCAACTTGCCTTTCACCCCAAATCTCATTACACCCTTAGTTGGAGAAACTCTAAGAAAGACATGGTCTCCCTCCTGAAACTCCAAATCTCTCCTCCTAGTGTCAGCATAGCTCTTTTGTCTACTATGGGCAGCCATCAAGCATCTCCTAATCAATCTCACCTTATCTGCACACTGCTCTACCAACTCAGATATGACGAATTGTCTCTCACCAATGTTGCTTTAGCATGTAGGTGTGCGGCAAGGTCTACCATACAAGGCCTCATATGGAGCCATCCCAATGCTCAAATGATAGCTGGTGTTGTAGGCAATCTCTATTAGTGGTAGATGTTAGTCCCACCAGCCTTTTCAATCTAGCACACATGCTGTCAAAATATCCTCTAGCAGCTGAATTGTCCTCTCAGACTAACCATCAATCTAGGGGTGAAATGCTGTACTAAAATGCGTAGAGGAGCCCATACCTTCCTATACAATATGCCAAAATCGAGAGGTGAACCTACTATCCCTATCTGAAATGATGATTAGAGGAACTCCATGCAAGCTGACTATCTCCCGAATGTACAACTTAGCAAGGTTCTCTAAGGTATGTCCTTGTCTGATGGGAAGGAAATGCACTGACTTAGTAAGTCGATCCATACGACCCAAATTGCTTCATGTTCATTGCGAGTCCTAGGTAGTCCAACCACAAAATCCATTGTGATGTGCTCCCATTTCCACACTGGACGCATTATACTCTGTACTAACCCTACAAGTCTTTGATGTTCAACCTTGACCTACTAACAAGTAATGCATCTAGGTACACACTCTCCTATATATCTCTTCATGCCTCACCACCAAAACAGTCTTGTCATGTCATGATACATCTTCATGCCCCCTGGATGCATGGTTCACTTAGAGTGATGAGCTGCTCTCAATAGCTCTTGTCTCAAATCTACTACTGTGGGCACAACCAATCTACCCTAATATTTGATCCCACCATTTGCTCCTCTCTCAAAACCATCTCTGTCACATAGTGCTTGTGCCTCTCTACATGATTGTTGTTCTTGTAAAATTTGATCCACAAATGCTGATCGAATGGTGAGATTGGCTATCATGCTAGCCGACTTCCTATTAAGGGCATCGACCACTACATTAGCCTTGCCTGGATGGTACTGGATCATGAAATTGAAGTCCTTCAAGTACTCTAGCCAACGTCTCTACCTTGTATTGGGGTTGCTCTGAGTAAACAAGTATTTGAGGCTCTTGTGATCTGTGTAAACATCAAACTTCTCCCCATACAAATAATGCCACCATATCTTAAGGGCAAATACTGCTGCTGCTAACTCTAAGTCATGCGTGGGGTAATTTTTCTTGTGCTTCTTCAATTGCCTAGAAGCATAAGCAATAACTCTACCATGTTGCTTGAGGACACAACCAAGTCCCTATCCTAATGCATCGCTATACATTACAAATCCACCATTTCCTTAAGGAAGCGATACCATAAGCGCCGAGGTAAGTCTCCTTTTTAGCTCTAGGAAACTTTGCTCATAGCTATCAGACTAGTCTAACTTTTAGTTCTTCTTAGTAAGGGCCATCAAAGGCTGACCAATATGAGAGAATTCCTCTATAAATCACCAATAATAGCTTACTAAACATAGAAAACTATGTACCTGTGTCACAGTCTTGGATCACTCCTAATCAGCTATGGCCTCCACTTTCTATGGGTCCACTTCCACGCCCTCCTTGGATATAACATGCCTTAGGAAATGTACTTGAACCAACAAAATTTGCACTTGGAGAACTTGGCGTACAGCTGATGCACTTGAAGAGTGCCTAAGATAGTCATTATGTGTTCTCCATGCTCCTCTACACTGTTAGAATATATCAAAATATCATCAACGAACACAATCACAAACTTGTACAGAAAATCTTTGAACACTTGGTTCATCAACTCCATGAAAGTTGCCGGTGCATTTGTCAACCCAAAGGCATCACTAAGAACTCATAATGGCCATATTTTGTCCTGAATGCAGTCTTAGGGATATCCTCATCCCGTATCCTCAATTGATAATAGCCCGTCCTTAGGTCAACCTTAGAGAGAACCTTGGTTGACTGCAACTAATCAAATAGATCATCAATGCACAGAAGGGGGTACTTGTTCTTCACCATTACCCCATTGAGTGCCTTGTAATCTACATAGTCTCAAAGAGCCATCCTTTTTCTTGACGAACAAGACTAGTGCTCCCCAAGGTGAAACACCAAGGTCTATGAAGCCGTGGTCCAACAACTCCTGCAACTGCACTTTCAGTTCCCTCAACTCAACTAATGTCATACGATAAGGAGATTTGGAGATAGGAGTTGCTCTAGGTAGTAACTTGATCATGAAATCCATCTCTCTCCGAGGTGGTAACCCCAACAACTCATTGGGAAACACATCCCTAAAATTACATACCACATCAATCTCCTCAATATTAGGAATTTGCTCCTCCTGCACATCAACATAGGCCAAGTAAGCTTGGCAGCCATTGGATATAAGATGTGCAGCCCTGATTGTTGAGATGATACTTAGGTTAGCAGTATCCAGCCTCCCCTAAAAATACACCAACTCACCATCAAGGATACATAGAGTGACTTCCTTCTTTCTGAATTCGACAAGAGCTCCATGCTCAGTGAGCCAATCCATGCATAATATCACATCAAAATCTATCATATCTAGGATGATGAGATCTATGCTTAGCACATTGTCTGAGATATCAAACCCAGGGCATACTTTTGTACCATCACTAGTTGGCATACTGACATACTAACCTCTAACAGAAAGCCCAATCTACTCAATGGCACATCTATGCATGTAGCAAAACTATGGGAGATGAATGAATGGGTGGATCTAGGATCAACAAGAACACGTGCATATTTGTTAGTAATAAGGATAGTACCTTCCACGACGTTGCTTAATGCACATGCCTGGTCGGTGGTAATAGTGAATACTCGCCCTTGACCCTGTCATGGTGTACGATCTCTACCCTAATCTCATCGCGGTTGTCCCAATCTACCAGCTCTGGAACAATCCCGTGACTTGTGGCCAACTTGGTCACAAGTGTAACATCGACGTGGTTCCTGACATGGCTGGCCTGGATGTTAACGTCAACATCTATGACACACTTCCTGATCACTACCTATGCCTCTAGTTTGTCGCCATGCTGGTCGACCCTGTTGCTGAATCACCTTCCTGGTGGCAAACTTCCTCTTCTACAGCCCTCCTGACATAGGCCTAAGACCACTAAATCTACTCCTGTCTCTACTGACATCTCTTAGCACATGCTCTAGGATGGAGGCAAGCTATAGTGGGCCGAGAAGTCAATATCTGACACTTCAGATCAAAGTTTAGGCCTCTAACAAACTTCTATGCTGCCTTCAACTCTGTAGAGCACACATTTGGTGCAAACTGGGGCAACCAAGAGAACTCTACCTCGTATACATTACAATTCTTGTACCTTACACAAGTGTCATAAAGTCTAGTACCATCTTCTCTTGAAGATGGGGAGGAAGGAACCTATCCATAAAAACGGCCTTGAAGTCGTCCCATGCAATAATGTTACCATCCTCAAAGCAATTCCTCCTAGCCATTGGCCACCACTATGATGCATCACCTGTGAGGACAAAAGTGGTCACTGTCACCCTGCGATCCTCTGACATAGCCATGGCCTCAAAGATACTCTCCACATTGAATAACCATGAGTTAGCAGCCTCTGTGCTGTCTCTCCGTGAAAACTTGGGAGCTATCCTCTTAAATCTCTCAAGGAGGTTGTCTACTAAAGGACGCTCCTCTCCCTCTGGGTCTACTGCCTCTCCTACACTGGACGTACCAACTGAGGCTCGCAATCTCTGTGTCATCCACTGAAATAAAAGGTCGATGACCTCATCCACTGGGTCGCCTTAGGCCCCATCTGTGGCTGCCTACTTATCATGTGATGATGATGACAAGCCGTCACTACATCTCTGGGGATCCATCTATGACAATAATGGAGATTTCTAATAAGACTTCTTTCCTAATTATCATGACTAAGTTCCCTCCACATACTAAAACTTAATTTCATAAGTGTTGACACATTGTCCCTTGATGACTTTAATTGTGATTAGTGTGGATGGGCTCTGATACTAAAATCTGTAACATCCTGGGTTTTTCAAACTTTTATTCATTCTAATTTGAAAGGCAGTGGAAATTTTCTTGTTTTTGAAAACAGGATTAGAGTGATAATATATAAGAAGGTTTAAAACTCACCAACTACATTCTAGGTGTTAACTAAGAAAACCCCCATGTATGAGTAAAATAATAATCATCTAACCTAAGGATGGTTAGAGATACATGCCACAGGATCTATCACACAGTCACAATTAGAGTCACAATCCACATAAGTAACTTAGGACAATTATGCTACAAGTATCCAAAGTGTCAACAAAAGTCTTGACTTATGTACAATACTCAAAAAGGAAAATCCTATACATGGATTTCTAGCAAACAAAAAGTATATTCTTCTCATGTCTAAAGTGATCTTGTCACTTTTGCCTTCTCATAATTCTGCACTCCTAAACTACCTAAGGTGTCACCTGAAATGTTTGGTTGTAGGGTGTGAGCAAAAACAACAGCTCATAGTAGGATGAAAAACTAATACAAGAAAGAATGCCTAAATAGGTCAAATAGTAGCATAAGTATAAGCACATATATAATTTATGCATATATGCATATATGATTATGAAAAAGAATTTTTGATGCATGTGTGATAAAGATCCCTAATGTCTACTAAAGTCAATGTTGGCTACAAAGTCAGAAATAAACTTACAAATATATTAAAATCTATGCAGGTCAAAACCAATGCTGTCACATCAAGGCATAAAACCTCTGATCCACAAATGTGTAAAGCCATGACCACATCACCGTGGGAAAAACTAATCACTCAAATCACAATGGCATACTGTCCTGCCACCCTAGACGAGGTGTAACGCTTGAGACATGACCCACATAAATATCACACTGACTAGACACCTATGCTCGTAAAGCCCTACCATCATCCACAGGTGACTATCATGACCTCTACATTTGCTCGTGGATACCTTCACAAACCATAACTCACTGGACCTCATGGGGTCTACTCGGCTACCACTAAGAGTGCTTCCCCATGAGAAGTTACTCCTACTGCCTATTGTCTTCATTGCAAGGCTAGTATCAAATCATCTCAAAGGTCAGTGGCCAACTACACCTCCTAGCATAGGGTCTCAGGACTTATAGCACACAATAGGCCTCTAGGACTTATGGTACTCCTAGAGCACCGGTTGAGTGATCCAAGACTTAGGGCACTCTAAGAGTGCCTGCCCAAAACATCGATGAAATCCATATCTATAAGGACTTGTAGCTACTCGGAGAGCACTGGCCTAAACATCAATAAAACTGCATCAATCAAGACTTACGTTCACTCATAGAGTGCCTGCTAAACATCGACGAAATCTATAATCATCAGGACTTACAGCTGCTCATAGAGTGCTTACCTAAATATCGGCAAAATCCAAAACTATTGATGTGTAAAACAAATCCAAGGTTTATGAGGATTTATCATAGTCCAAAGCCTAGGTGGTTAAGCCTAAATAGAAAACTATGAGAGGTTTCAATCTTAGGTTTAATTAATTTTTTCAAATTATCCAAGTTTTAATCAAAGGGTAATTTGATAATTTCTCATACTTTAGCCTAAATCATCTTTTTACCCTTGCTCATATCTGGTTTATAAATTCTATTGTATTAATCAATCTTATGGTAAAATGGAGGGTGAATTTTTATCAAGGGATTCAACTTATTCCTATAATTATTTAAAATGTTAACCTAAGGGTAGTTTTGTAATTTCCTCCTATTGGGTGAATTTACCTTTATACCCTTCATCATTTCTAATTGATGGGTGGGTTGTATTACACTTAGTGTTAGTGAAGTACACTAAAAATTTGTTGCTTTCCTAGCTCAATATATATAAATTTTAACAAAAATTTCTTTATACTAGAATTTTAGAATTTCTAGAAATTCTACATAAGTCATATTTTTATATTGAAATTTCCTAGAACTGGAATTCTCAAATGAATCAAGAATTCCAGCCATCTTCTACCTCTTGAACATGTTCTCTTGCCATTTTTGAGCATACAGTAAGATGAATTCTAGTGCCATTCCAGAGCTGTTATTTGTAAGTTTACAATATTTAATATCAAATTCCTCATCCAAGTCAAATTTCATTTCAGAAAACTCAACCAAATAGAGTTATTTAAGATCAAGAATCTGGTATGTTTCCTATATGCATAAGAGTAGAAACAGTACCATACTTGGTTTGTTGGCTAGAGCTTTTTAATCACATTAAGTGTATCTTTAGAAGTAGGTTCTATTAAAAACTGTATATTGCAATGTCATCTTTAAAACCTAGATCTTGTTTTCCGTAAACACTCATTGGTTTAAGAGATTTTCATATGGGACTTGGGCATCCAAGATTGCCAGTAAGTAGAAATCTAGGCACGTCCATTCCCCTACTCCTATTTTCCCACTCAATTTGTCCTTCTTTGATTGCAATTCTAATTAATTTACATGCTAAATTTCAAATTCAATCTACAAAGAGTAAGACCCAAATTTCACTGTCTTAATTTGATTAAAATCTAAGAGTTTTAAGGATGGGAATGGGTGTACCTTGCATGCCTGTATGCAGGAGGAACATGGTGCACTCAATCCTTGTTCTTGCTTCAATTCATGTAAAAGTTATAGAAACTACTCCAAACAACTATTTGATGGCATCCAATGCAAGTTTAAATGCTTAGAAAGAAAACTCAAGTATGAATTTTGAAAAGAGGAAAATTTAAGGATGTATCTAACTTGGTGAGCATCTCTTGTTCATCAGTTCTACCCACAGTCCAGAAACAGAGCATTCTTGATTTTTTTTCATGAAATCATGCAACATTCAAGAATCATGCTTCAAAATTAAACATACACATCTTGGGAATATGAAATTGCATCATAAATAGAATAAATCATAGTTAAATTCATAAATTAACCAAATCTAAGCAAGATCATCAAAGATCTGTATGATTTTTGGTTGAACATGCAAAAACCATATGCATGAAGTTTTAAGAGGAAAAATCACACGATTTTGAGCTTGGCTAGTCCAAGCCTCTATTAGTGATTCATCCTACGATGATCCCCTACTTGATTCAGAGCTTCCTCAAGACATAGCTCCACTCTTTCTTTCTTTTTCCTCTTATTGAGTTGCAGGGAGTTCACCTGCATGAACTCCTTCTCCACCCAATTCTTCCCTGTCTCAAACTTTCCTAGCCCCCTTCCAAGGTCTCTGTCTCCCTCTCCTTTAAATCGTCAAAGTCCACTAGTTTCTCCACTCTTTTTGGAAACCCCTCTCCTTTCTATGCATGGCTGGAATTCTAGCCTTTTCCTTTCTTTTCTTCTCCATTATATACTTAGAAGGTTGAAAGAAAAAAAAACAGGTGTCACATGGGACCAGCCAACTACCATGGAAAGGTTTACCCACATGGTTGGCTGGATCTCCCCCATCTAGCCTCAAATCTAATTATATTCAATTTCTTGGTTTTCAATAAAAACCCCCATTAGCTTGACATTTTACAATTAAACCCCATTAAGGTACAATTTCTCAATTGTACCCTGACAACAATTCATCTATTTTTAAAATTCCAAGCTAATTAGTTAGAATTTTATTCTAGGATTTTAATGAAGTTTAGGTTAGTATCTCTCCTTATTAGTGGTCTAACTTTTTCTTTAATTTAACATCAATTTATATTATTTTTATTTTTATTTACCCACTTAAGGTCAATTTTAAGGAAATTATCAAATATCCTACTTTTTTTTTTTTTTTTTTTTTTCTAAAATCTTCATTTCTAATTGCTCGTGTTAACCTAATAATCATTTCTAACACTTCAATCTAACTAAATTTCTCAACGTGCTCATTCTATTCTTCATTTCCACCTCTAAATCTTACTCTAAAATCAACAAAATAAATTTTTATCATTTTTTGTAAAAATATAACTTTATTTATCATATTTGTGTAATTACATGTATTACAATTACATGGCCTTTTCTTTATGTCATTGTTCTAATATCATTGTGTTCTTCTTTATCGTAATGATGGAACGAGAAGAACATCAAAATGAAGATTATGGCTAAAATGAAGAGTATGAACAAGAGGCTAACATGAGCACTACTTAAAAGAGAAAGGGCAGAGGGTGAACAACAATAGAAGAGGTTATCAGGAGAAAGTCTATGGGAATTAAAGAAACTGTCCAATACAACAGCAGGGGGCATGAGATAGGTGAGAGTGCAGCCACTTATAGTAGTTTCCTCTACTCTACAATAAGAAGCATGATTCCTAACACATTTGAGGACTGGAGACATATGCAATCATCGACAAAAGATTCAATATGAAAAATGGAGAAGGTACATAAACATTAATAACATGTATTATATAATTTATAACTTATCTTATTTTCAAATATAGTAATTTGATGTGTACTTTACAAACTATCTTTGACGTGCCTGATGACAAGAAGATGTGTGCTTTGCAAGTAGCTGGTGAGCAATGAGGAAAATGGAAGAATTACCTTATTCGCAATTACATAGCTCCATATGTCAACAATCCGTTGAGGCAGTTCACAGTGCCTGCCATTTACTCTTAACATCATTGCAAGAGGGTTGGATTGCATTTGTATAGAACTGCATTTTCCCTAAATTTGAGGTATGTGCATGAAACAAATATGCAGTACCACCTGTCTAGGTTGGGCTACGCTTGTTTAGAAGAGTGCAAATTAAGCATCTGTAATAATTTATCCCTTTCAAATTAATACTACTATAGTTATATACATTTTGTTCTCTAACTATAGTATCTTTACTTGACAATAAAATAAAGTTTGAACTATGAAACCCATTGATCACTCCATCCTTTAGAAGATGGGGCATTTAGTGGGCTGTACTAGCAATAAGTTCTCAAATGAAAGTAATATACAAATTGCTTATCACATTGTATGTGGTTTCACCTGTCTATAAATTTTATACAATTAATTAGATGACATGATCATGTCTTTCTAATTAAATTTTGTAGCACACTCTTACCTAAGAAAGTACAACTACAGGAATTCTAAGCAGCATTACTACAAATAAGGACATCATGTATAAGGTTATGGGTAGTAAGAAGGACCAACCTAGTCGAGTTAGGGGCATGAGTCTAAATTCTTTGGTAAAGGAAGATTACCTATAGTTTAAGATGATGTGGAGGCCTACAATGAGCTAGTTGAGAAAATAATGACGGATATATTTAGTCAGTTGTGCAAGGGAGGTTTGATGATAGTTACTCCATTCCCTACACATAATTTTTGCAGTGTCCCTATACCTCCATCAAATGCAAGCTACAATTTTCCAACTGAAGAAGATCATAAAGGACATATAGCATCCCTCAAAAAGGAAATTCCAGCCCAGGGGGTTTATATATATAGACAAAATTGGAAATTTTCATTGTCCTTCTATAATAATTCTCTATGTGAAACTATCTATTGTATATTTAATTTGTAGGTGGGTCAATGCCTATTTGCCTTGGATTCTTGTTAAAACATCATGGTAGTTGGTTCATGCTATGATCATAAATCAATAGTTTTGCATAGAATTAGTATGCCACCACATACTAAGCTGGTGTCCATTACCATGCCTTTAATGCCAATGCCTACCTACCATTCCCATTAGAAATGGAAAATATTATAACAATTGGGGAAGTAGTTGCAAATCACATAGCTTGGTCGAAGGCACTAGTCATTTTCATAGAGTCCACAGTATGTATCTTATCATACTATCTTCCTCATCAATATTTTTTAGCTAGAGATCTCAATTTAATTATTTAATAACTTTATACAATTAATCCATAACAACATGCGGCATTGAGGTTAATCACCTTTGCAGTATCCACCTATTGCTACTGCACCAATGGAACATGTACTTGTATATATCTTTATTTTATTTTTCATCATAAATTACGTCCTCTTCATTGATTAATATTATTTAGTGGAAATTTTTTACATCTTTTACACCAATCATCTAAGGAGTGTGGAAGTCCTACTTAACATGCCCCGATCCCTAAGGTTAATATACTGTCTCATAAACCATGATATGGCAATCAATCCTATTTGTATCAAGGAGGGAGTGCTTGCCGAGGACGTTGTTGAAGTACCACTTATGGCAGAGGACCTATTACAAGTTTGTTATGGGATCAACTCGAGCACCCTCACAGTATTTCCTACATGGGGTATATGCATATACTTGCTTATAAAATATTTGACATTTACATATTATATTTTCAGCTTACAGGTAGTAATTATTTCTTTTATGTAGCTTCTTGAATGATGCGACTAACCTTTCTGAGGGTGAGGGTACACTTTACCAATTCCTTGACCTTGACATCAGTTCTAGAGTAGCAGAGCAATGACCAATAGAGAGGCATATTTAAGATATTTTATTAGGCTTCTTTTGCTGCTCTCAGGGACATGGCTTAATGATTTTTAATTTTCTTATTTTCTTGTCAACTTATTCTACACTTAAAGATTGTCAACTTCCATTACAATCCATATGACTATCTATATAGGTCTCATTGGACACGACTCGTCTTGGATGCGAATGGTGGCCATGCTTTCTTTTTTTATTTTTGTAGATTGCACATCCGCCCCACCCTCATAGAAAATATAAAAAAGAATTTTTTTTTCATATTTAATATGTAGATAAGTAATTTATTATTCATCTGTAATGCATTAGAAATTTAAATTTGTAGAGCTTGGATTGAATGGGTTAATATCACCAAGACTATACAACCACTAAAACTCATTTGGAAGAATGTCAAGTTATATGAAACAGTTAATTACTTTAAGTTACCACTAATTAAACCTACATCATAACATATGATATTTATGAGTTCTTTTTTATTATCCTTGTTGCATAGTGCCCTAAACAATAATCTAATTGAGCGTGCGGGTATTATGCCCTAAGATACATGAGGACCCTAATATTTGATTGTATTTTTATCTCCCATTTAAGAAAGGTAGAACACTTTTTAACTTTTCATAATCTCGTATTTTTCTATAGTTTTTAAGGATCTAGCTAAAAAAATTGGGCTTAATTAAATATGTTGTATTTTAGGATGCTATGCTTTATGAGTGGGCAAACAAGAAGAGTTACTCTAGAGTAAATCTTAATAAAATACTAACTGAATGAGTTGAGTAAGTAATGAGTTTTAATTAGATCACTTGGAACAACTACATGAACCTGAAATACATAATAAAGTATTTTTTTCATTCACTTGTTTGTGTTCCTTTACAATTTATATATTCTTTAGAAATTTGGACTTTGGAAATAAATTAGTATGGATGAAGTGAATTTAGAGCTTGTTATATTTGATGTTTTATTTTTCATATTTATAAAGAATTTTTGAAGTATCAAGTGTATAGAATGCTTGTTATTCAATGTATACATAGGTGGTAGTGTATCAAGAAAGATGTCGACGCATTGTACTAGATGTTGGTTTCAAATGTGTATGAAGATTGAAGTGTTAGGTGTATATGATTTTTGGTTAATTTTTCATGTTTATAAAGATTGTTTGAAGTATTAGGTTTATAGAATGTTGGTGGAGATTAAAGTATTAGGTGTATATGATGTTTGGAAATCAATGTCTGCAAGTGGTATTGTATCCAAAAGTGGATGAATGTTGTATTGGGAACATGCTTTGAATACTTATAAAGATTGTTTGAGTATCAGGTGATACATGTGATACTGCTTGTTATTCAATTGTATATAGATGATATTGCTTGAGTACTAGGGTGTTTGTTATTCAATTGTACACATGTGATACTACTAGGATATAAAATTGAAAAAAAAAAAACTTTTAAAGTCATTTAGTGATAAATGACTTCAAAATTCTACACTTTTAAAGACCTTTAACTATAAACAACTTTAAAAGTTTTCTCTTTTGAAGCCATTTAGTGTAAGCGACTTCAAAAGTCCGTGAAAATGTTTTGATTTTGAAGTTGCTTAAACAAAAATGGCTTTAAAAACCATACACTTCAGAAGTTGTTTAGCTTAAGAGACTTTAAAACTCCATTGAAAAAGGTAGGGCTTTTGAAGGCGCTTGGACAAATACAACTTCAAAAGTCACCCACTTTAGAAGTCATTTTTCTTAAGCGACTTTAAAACTCCATTGAAAAGGTTGGGCTTTTGAAGTCATTTTCAAGCAACTTTTAAAGTTGTTTATGTTAATTGACTTTAAAAGTCACATACATTTGAAGTTGCTTACAATAATGACTTTAAAATTATTATATAACCGACTTTAAAAATTGGTGACTTTCCAAGTCGGCTCAATAGAAGTCGCTTTCTAAGCAGTTTTGATTATCCTTTTTAACCAACTTTAAAAGTCCCCTGTCTTGTAGTGATAATTCTCATTAGCAAGCCGTGTTCATAATGACCCTTAGGAGGTGCGTCAAGTTGACAACAAAGTACGATAGCTTATGGAAATTGTAGAGGAAAGTAAGGAAGTCAAAACATAGGTGAAAGAGAAAAAATAGAAATCTCCTGTTGAAACTAGAGTGGAGGTGCCCAATGTGCCTAAAGCTCCATTTCCTTAGTTACTGAATAAGGTTAGGAAGGAAACAAATTTCATTGAGCTTATGGATGTATTCAAGCATGTACAAATTGACAATCCATTGCTCAATCCCATCAAGGATTTTCCTACTTATGCCTAGTTCTTGAAAGTGCTCTGTACAAGAAAGATAAAGCTTAATGTATAGAAGAAAACTTTCCTCACCGAAGAGGTGAACTCTTTGATTCAACATAAGACCTCACCCAAGTTTAGAGACCTGGGGTGGCCTACAATTGCATGCATTATTAAAGACTATGTCATAGATAGGGCATTGCTTGATTTAGGGAATAGTGTTAACCTGTTGCCATACTTTTTTCTATGAGCAACTGAGACTCGGTGAGCTCAAATCAACCACTACCATGATGTAATTGGTAGATAGAGTAGTGAAGATATCACATGGTTTGGTTGAGGATGTTGTGATATAGGTGGATTAATTTTACCACTCAGTTGACTTTATTGTATTGGACACCCAACCTGTATCTGATTCCAGTAGTCAGATTACAGTTATATTTGGATGTCCATTCTTAGTGACATCCATTGCCATTATAAACTATAGGAATGGTGTGATGAAGCTGTCATTCAATTGAAAGTCAAACTCATTGATTTTAATGCCAACCAACAACACTTAGACCTAGATGATTCTCATGAAGTGAATTTGATCGATGGTCTAATTCAAGAAACTATTCCACCATCATTCATCTCCGACCCACTTAAGTCTTGTCTAAGACATTTTAATGGTGATTTTGATTTAGACAAGTTTATTGAGGAGGTAAACAATCTTTTAGATGCAGCTCCAATTATGGATACCTTCAAATGGGAACCTCATGTGGAACCACTCCATCAGAGTCTGTCTCATTGCCCTCTATGGAGCAACCACCATCTCTGGTCCTAAAGCCCTTACTTGATAATCTCAAGTACTCTTACCTAGGACCAGATGAATTCTTAGCTGTTATATTAGTAGTAGACTTACTAGGAACATGAAGGAAAACTACTTAATGTAATGTTCTCAATGAACAAAAGACTGCTCTAAGCTGGACTATAACAGATATCAAGGAGATTTGTTCAACTATGTGTATGCACAAGATCCACCAGGAAGAGAATTATAAATCATCTAGGGAAATTCAAAGAAGACTAAACCCCAGATGAAGGATGTGGTAAGAGATGAAGTCCTTAAGCTTTTAGATTTGGTATAATATACCCCATCTCTAATAGCACTTGGGTTAGCCCCTTTAGGTTGTACCCTAGAAATCTAGTTTCACATTAATCAAGAATGAGGACAATGAATTAACACCAACTCGCATGACCAACATGTGGAAAGTTTGCATTGATTACCAAAAATTGAATGCGGTCACTAGGAAAGACCACTTTCCTCTTCCCTTTATTGACCAAATGCTTGAAAGGTTAGCTGGTCATAGTTATTATTATATTCTTGATGCTTATTCTGGCTATAATCAAATTCCAATAGCACCTAAAAATTAGGTGAAGATTACCTTCACTTGCTCTTTTGGGACCTTTACTAACCAATGTATGCCTTTCAACTCTGCAATGCTCTAGCCACTTTCCAAAGGTGTATTTGAGCATATTTTCTAACATGGTAGAAAGGTTTCTATAGGTGTTCATGGATGACCTCTAGATTTTTTGTTCTTCTTTATAGGAGCGCTAGCACCATTTGAAGTTCGTACTTGCAAGGTGTTAGGATAAAAATATAGTATTAAACTAGGAAAAGTGTCATTTAACAAAATGGTATTGTTCTAGGCCATATAATATCACACCATTATATAGACATGGATAGGGCCAAAGTTGATTTAATAGCAAACCTTCCTCCACCAAGGACAGTGAAAGAAATCCACTCGTTTCTAGGTCATGTTGGATTCTACAGGAGAATCATCAAGGATTTTAGCAAGATTGCTAAGCCCCTCAGTAATCTACTTACAAAGGAGGCCCCTTTTGATTATGATGAGGACTATAAAAGAGCATTTGAGTGGCTAAAGAATGAATTGACATTTGCACCTATCATTTAACCTCCTAACTAGAGAACACTATTTGAGATAATGTGTGATGCTTAGGACTATGTGATCAGGGCTATTTTGGACCAGCACATTGACAAACTTCCTCATGTGATATACTATGCTAGTGAAACACTAAACAAGCACAACTCAACTGCTCGACTATAGAAAAAGAGCTGTTGGCAGTCCTATTTGCATTGGATAAGTTTAGATCTTACTTGTTAGATATAAATTTATGGTATATTTAGATCATGCGGCTCTGAATTGCCTCTTTTCGAAAAAGGATGTTGAAAAGTGTTTAATTTTGTATAAAAACCACCTAATTAATTACCCATGTGTTACAAGTTATAGGGATAAATTAGAATTTTTAGACCAAAATTCGTAACAAATGCATCTTTACCTAATGAAGCAAAAGTTGTCATTTTGTAAGTATAAAAGCTAGTCCAAGGTAAGTATGCTATTAATCATGTTTTTCTAAGATTTAATTAAGGTTTTCACTTTTTATAAGAAGTAAGATGGTGATCCAGCGGATGAGATTGATCGAGATGAAATTGAAGATCAACATCAAAAGATTGAGTCAAAGACTCAAAATCATCACTTCAACATAAACCAAAGGCGAAGATCATCTTGTGGACCAGTAGTGGATGTGATTAAAGGAGCTAAAGATAGCCAAAGTGGGCCCATGAAGTAAGCCATGCATTCCCACCACCTTTGCATGGAAAGCACTTAAGCCACCTTAGTCATATAAGACATGAAAGAAGGTGGCAAGCTAAGGAATTCAAGCTAAACCATATAAGCCACTAAACACAAAGGTCGAAAGCAAGATGTCAAGCGAATAAAGCTTCATAAGCCAGCCATGAAGCTTAGCTAATGGAGCCTTCAAAGTTAGCCATCTAACTAAGCTAGCTAAATAGAATGCTAGGATTGGAGGAGATTCAAGAGAGTTATCCATGAGATATTTTGTATATAATTAAGGAAAATCTATTAGAATAAGATGGCATGTGGACTAATGGGATAAGAGCATTCAATTTTTAGTGTTGTTTTTTCACTTTCTTCCTAATTTTTCCTTAATTTTCACCTCACCCCTAAGATCCACTACGAATTTCCAAAACTCTATCTCATTCCACCTCTTAGGAAACTTCTCAACCAACCAAACTCTACACCTAACACCCTCCAACTCTTTCCCACCTACCTTCCTAAAACACGCCCCTTCCTAAAAAGGTGGCGTCTCCCACTTACTCCCCTCCCTAAGGCAGCCACCACCTTCCACTCACTTTCCTATCTGGTATCTACCCTTTACCCCATCCTAGCCATTCAATTCGAAACATTTTAATCCCCACCATACATTAGCATCAGGGCAACCTAGAAAAATTATGAGAATAAGCATAAAAACCCAGCAACATCCATGCAAGAGAACTTTTTCCCACTTAGGAAAACGATGACCTCCTCCACTTTAAGGAGGATGCCCTCTTCCTACAGCCATCTTTTCTCTCTTTTGTTTGTGTTTTGTGGACTCCTTGGGTGCTACCAGTTCCTTCCAAGGTGTATGCTTCTTCCTCAAGTGTTCAACCTAGGATTTTTGAGGTTTTGCTTCATCTTTGAAGGTTGGTTTACTTGTTCTTTTTGCTGGAATTTATTTCATTTCATGCTAGTTTGCCTTGTTTTCCTTTATCTTTCTTTGCTTTTAAAACTAGATTCAAGGCTGTTTTTATGTTGGAGTGAAAGCCAAGGGAAGTCATCTTGAATCTATTTTTTCTTTACCTTTTATTGCATCTTTGTTCTTTTTCAGCCCTCTGGATTTCCATCATTGTTTGCTTAAGTTCCATTGGTTGTTGCCTTAATATTCTAAAGGATTTTTCCTCAATTTCAAGCATGTTAGTTCATGAGTGATTGTTGGAACAATGGAAGAAGAAATTGGCTTGTAATTAAGCATTGATTAGGATTAAGTGAACATCATTGCAAACGATTTTAAATTTCAGATTTGGATTACATGTATAGAGTATTAAGTTGATGACTTTTTTACTTGATTCAATGAAGATAGATGAAATTTTCAATTCATGTTTGTAACCAGCAGTTAATTATCTTTGTTATTGAATGTTTGATTGTATTAAAAGTGATTAGTTCCATGTTTTACATGTTCTATTCATTGAATATTTCAATTACTATGTTGCTGGAATTTCTTTGCATGAATGGTTTATGTTAATTTCCAGCACCATAAAACTCATGTTCACTTAATTTTTCAAGAGCCCAACTAGATTGTTAGATAACTCAGTTAATGTTAGAATAAGATTACATGCTTATGTTTTCAAAGTAGTTGATTAAATCTACTTCTATCCAATGAATCATGCATACCATTCTATGGTTACATGCATGATGCTTGTGTAGTTTTTTCTTTTATTATTTATTAGCGATAATTTTTCCTTTATTTCTCTTGTTTAGTAGAAGTTTGATTCCATTAGTTTGCATCTTAGTTAATTTGGAAAGGAATTAATTTTGTCACATTTGCTAAAGTAGTTAATTTGGTTGCTTAGTTTTCTTAATTTTGCATTATTAGGAAACTAGTTTGTTAAATCATGTTTAGGAAAGTTGATAAATTGCATTTTAGAAAAGTTTCATTTAAGAAAATTTTTAATTAGGAAATTCATAAAATTAGAAGCTTTTAATTTAGGAAAATTTACCATTTACCATGTTTCTTATTTTTGTTTATTTTCCAATTTCATGTTTTAATTTCCATTCTTAGTTTGGGTCAAAAATCACTTGAATTTTGGCTATATTAGATATTTTAAAGTTGGGACCACTGGCATCACAATAGCTCAACTCCTCGAGGGATTGACCTTACTAGCGTACTATATTGCAAACGATTCATGTGCTTGCGAGTTTTACTTTAAACAATAACATATTTTTGGCCCTGTTGCTGGGGAGTTGCAACATTTTGTGTAGTGTTCCACTAATTAAACCTACAATATTACAAATGATATTTATGGATTCTTTTTTGTTGTCCTTGTTACACAGCCCCCTGAACAAGAGTTTGATTGGGAGTGTGAGTACTATGTCATGAGATATACGAGGACCCTCATATTTGATAGTATTCCTATCTCCCATTAAAGAAAGGTAAGATACCTTTTACTTTTCATAATCTTATATTTTTCTACAATTTTGTATGGTTCTAGCTAAAAAATATGACCTTAATTAAATATGTTGGATTACAGGCTACTATGCTTTCTCAATAGCAAACAAGAAGAGTTACTCTTGAGTAAATCTCAATGAAATACAAACTAAATGGGCTGAGTATGTAATGAGTTTCAATTAGATCACTTGGAGTAACTATATGAATGTGAAATACATAATAAAGTATTTTTCCATTCACTTGAGTATGTTCTTTTAGTTTTTATTATTTTCTTTGAAATATATATATATATATATATTTAAGAGATGAATGAGTGAAAACTTGGAGTGTAGGAATAAATGAGTATGGATGAAGTGAATTTGGAGCTTGTACATGAAGTGAATATATGGCAGTTGCATTTCAATATATTTATTAAATTATATAACTTTTATGAGATGATGAATGAGCGGGTTACTTAGAGTGTGAAAATAAATGCGAATGTGTATGAATTTACAAATGAAGTGATTGTGGATGTTATAGAGAATGCATATGATGTAGTTTTTTTATAAAATATTTTCAAGATGGACGTGGATGGATAATGATGAGTTTGGATGTTTTGTACCCATTATGGATGTATTAGGTGTTATATTATAAGAAATATGTGGGTGCATGTTGTGATGGATGTTGGTTTTTCATGTTTATAAAGATTATTTGAAGTATCAAGTGTATAGGGTATTTGTTATTCAATGTATATAGGTAGTAGTGCATCAATAAAGATGTGGATGCATGTTGTAATGGATGTTGGTTTTTTATGTTTATAAAGATTGAAGTATCAGGTGTATATGATGTTTGTTATTCAATGTATACATGTGGTATTGTATCAAGAAAGATGCGGATGCATGTTGTAGTAGATGTTGATTTTTTATGTTTATAAAGATTATTTGAAGTATTAGGTATATAGGATGTTTGTTATTCAATGTATAGAGGTGGTATTGTATTAAGAAAGATGTTGATGCATGTTGTATGGATGTTAGTTTTTCATGTTTATAAAGATTGTTTGAAGTATCAGGTGCATAGGATGTTTGTTATTCAATGTATACATGTAGTATTGTATCAAGAAGGATGTGGATAAATGTTGTATTGGATCATGGTTTTTCATGTTTATAAAGATTCTTTGAAGTATTGGGTATGTATGATATTTGTTATTCAATGTATACAGGTGGTAATGCTCGAATATAAAATTAAAAAAAAATACTTTTGAACTCCTTTAGCCGTACTTCAAAAGTATTAGACTTTTGAATTTGTTTAAGGCTAAACAACTACAAAAGTCACAACTTTTGAAGTCGTTTAGGTTAAGCAACTTCAAGAGTCACAACTTTTGAAGTCATTTAGCCTTAAATGAACTTTAAAAGTTTGATAGTTTTGAAGTCGCTTAGCCTAAGCGACTTCAAAAGTGATTCAAAATTGTTGGACTTTTGAAGTTGCCTAGGCTAAGCTACATCAAAAGTGCTTCAAAAGTATTGGACTTTTGAAGTCACTTGCATTTAGGTTAAGCGACTTCAAAAATTACAAACATTTGAAGTCATGTAGGTCTAAAGGACTTCAAATGTTTGTGACTTTTGAAGTTGCTTAGCCTAAACGATTTCAAAAGTCTTTTTTACTTTTGAAGTAGTTTGTTTAAGCGACTTCAAAGGTCCTTAATTTTTAAAGTCATTCATCTAAACAATTTTAAAAGTTGTCGACTTTCTAAGTCGGCTCTATAGAAGTCATTTATTAAGTGACTTTGATTATCACTTTTAACCGACTTTAAAAGCCCCATAAGTAGTAGTGTATATTTCTTTAAATTTCAATTATACCCTTCAAAATTGTCATATTTTAGACACGCAACTTCCGCCACTAATTTTAATAGTTGGTCAGTTTTTGAATTGGGATTCTACATGTTATCAAGTTCAAGCCTTCATGTGTTTACTCAATAACTTTAGGCCCATCTTAGAGACCAAGTAACACGTATAAAGTGAAAATTTTCCTTAAAACTAATAAGAAGGAAAGAGCTCTAATAATCAGGACCTTGGTATACTTAATAGAAATGTGTATCTTCGCACCTTAATTCATTGGTTATTCCTTTTTATTATCCTTCATGAGATTACTTGAAGACTTTTGGTCATGCGGTCAGAAGAGTTATTGGGCTACCCAATCATCACCATAACTAAGGAATCATGGGGTATAGTGAAGTTGGTTCTTATATGGATTCTAGCGTTCGCAGTTTCCAATGTTGCCTTGTTGGACTTTGTAATCCACAGGGCTCCCTCTTGATCTTCTAGCTTTTGCCCCTACCTCTTCAATCATGAGCTGATTGTTGCTAGCTCTTTTAGAAGACTAGTAATTCATGTCCTTGTTTGCCCTTTGCCACTCGTTTGAAGAAAAAATCTTTTTTGAAACCTCAAATCGTATCTCCATTAAAGGAATGTATTTTGGAAACTTAAGAAAGTTCTTCTGTCAGGACGTGATCAATGAGCCTACGAAACTGCTCATGGAATTGACAGACTGGTTTTGGCGAGGGGTGGGAGGGGGCGGGGGATGGGGTTCATGTTGTCAAACAGT
This sequence comes from Warburgia ugandensis, assembly GCA_035236585.1. Classification (NCBI taxonomy): domain Eukaryota; kingdom Viridiplantae; phylum Streptophyta; class Magnoliopsida; order Canellales; family Canellaceae; genus Warburgia; species Warburgia ugandensis. The sequence goes on from CP141139.1 coordinate 36,890,565, forward strand.
TGAACGATGAGAATAGATGGCGAGTGCCTGATCGAGTTGATTGGCTTCTGCTTAATTTCTTCGAACGTCCTATGATTCTAACGATGTTGCACGCACTGGCAAAAGCATTTTCTTTCTTCCGTGAACCGTGTCTAAATGCCCTGCAAATAATTATACTGGGATGAAATTCAGAAAGATTACAGTAAATTTCGCCTGTAAGGTGCACGTCGAACTTCAGTAAGACAAAGTTCAGAAAATTGCAGTACATAGACTAACTACAGTAAGATGAAGTCATTCCCCCCCTTTCCTCGTAAGAAACGAACAGTATCCATCTCAAGCGCAATAAGAAGACCTCACCCCAAACAAACAAAAGAAATTAAAACCACGTATTTAAATCCATTTCCTTGGTTAATGAAATGTACTGATCACCACGCCCAGAAAGAACCCATGTCTACCCGTGTCTCTGCAAGATTAATCAAACAAATTCAACTGAGCTGACCCCGTAGAAAGACCATCGTAATGAAGTCCACCAGTAGGTGCTAGAAATGATAATATCATAACAAATATCAATATAAATCCCTGAGTAAACCCAACAGGAAATAAATAAATCATGTAACTACTCATGTCAAAGAGAAGGCTTGAAATGATAAATATTATGTCCCTTGACCTCTTTGTACACAGGACAATCATGAAAAACGGAAGGTGAGACCGGAACCTTGAAACTTTTGCTCTGTAATCTGATCTAACCTCTCTATCATCGACGGCGTCAAATAATTCATCCAATCACCAACCTGTCCTTTCCTAAAGAACAACTTGTTGCTTGGGACCCACTCCACTTTTCCGGTCTTGTTCACCTCCAAATTGCTCAAATTCTCAAAACTACAGAGCTTTGATATTTCCTCTACCATCCCTTCTCTCTCTTCCTCTAGAGAGAAAGGATATCCCAAGAACTCAGCCAACATCTTCAAATGAGATGCTGTGTTTTCTTTGATGTCCTCGTACTTTAGAAACAAGATCCTATCAGGCCTTTTCAAACTCTCCTTCCAGTAGTCCAGCACATGGTCCCAAAACGGACCAAAAGGTGAAACTCCGGTGCAAAACATCTCAAAGGCCTCCTCTAGAGGGAGACGTGGCACAACATATTTGGGCCTCATCTTGTTCATGAAATGCCACAAAGAAATGAAGGTATCTCTAGGATTCCGGCACAAGTAAACGATTCGGCAATTGGACTTTACAACTGATTCTTGTAGCAAAGTATAAGGGATGTGTGTCGATAATAGCCTAGGGTAGGGAAGATCCGTGGCATCAAGGACCTGGCTATCTGTGTACAGAATATGTTCCAAGAAAGGGACGAGGTCATGGGGGTTCGTGGTCAGCAAGGGGTTCTGAGCAAGGTCAGGGTAACAACTTCGATTAACAATAGCGAAAATGAAGCCCTTCAACCAAATGGTACCAGATTTCGGCATGGTGGCAAGCAGTATATCGGTTTCGCGAGCTCGATAGTGTTGATGGCATGCTGTTACTCCTTGTAAGTAATTTGGAGGATACCAAAAGCCTTGGTACCGAAAGAGATAAGGATGGCGCCATATTTCTGCCTTTGGAAGCGATGAGAGCAGTTCCTTGCTCTCATCACTTAATTCTTCTCTTTCTTTGGGTGTATTGATGGAGGAAAGTAGGGAGGAAATAAGGGATTTGGCCATGGAGAAGGCAGGAGTCTATGGATAGAAGTATTCTATGGATCAGGGAAGGGAGTCTATGATCTCTGGCTATAAGTAATTTCTTAACGAAACTATGAAGATTGAACATCTGTTGGCTCAATAAATATTTGTGCAGACTAGTGAACATGAGCCCGTGCACGTGCTTCCAAGAGAGAGAGAGAGAGAGAGATTCGTATTGTAAAATAAATTCTGTGTCTTCCAATTGGAATATCTGAATTTCTGTCAACAGAGAAATGTCTTGTGGACCCATTTGCCGAAACTAAAACGCAACCTGAGCTGTATCTGAATGTTCATTGAACAAATGACGTCAATTTTAACATACGTACGTTGTTCGCAGGGTGAAGATGAGCTAGTCACAGGTCCCCCAAACGTCCAAAGCCATCTAGGCAGTTGGTTAAGGACATCATGGCATCTTGTTACGGTTGGTGAGAGGTGGATCTTCTTATTAGTGAAATTTCGATTAGATTTAAAAATTAAGATATGATTCTAGGTAGCTTGCTACATGTAAAAAAAATAAAACAAGTTGCCCACACATGATTCATAATTTGGACTTTTTAATTTCTGTTAGGTGCTGGGCACGTAAATCTATCTCACATTTGGTGAAGTGTTCTTCTTCTTTGAATATCGTGAAGTCGGAGAAAATTGTGTTTGGTGCCAACTTTAGCTCCCACGAGAAGCAAATGTAAGAAACGAAGAGCATTTTCACGAGGCTCTTAATTTATTTATCTTGGAATCAATCTCATATGAAAGCGTACGTGTCTGTTATGCAAGGCGGAAAGCAGCAGTTCTGCGTCCGTGTTTGACAATTTGGTCAAAATTACAAACTCGCCACTGTTGCGAAATTACTGTCTTATCCTTATATTACTTGTACCTGACATCGAGCCATCTTTAATTCTCACTCAACCGACCTTATTCTCGTAAGGTCGGGCTTCTACTTCACCGTCGCAAAGAACCGTCCTCAAATCCCGATGGACTTTTGCGGGACGCACCTTTTTGCTTGGGTAGAGCTTGTGATGCAGTGGTGTCAGAGAGCTGGTAAAGACCGTAAGCAGGGAAATGCCTGCCGCGTAAGATTGCGGCATTATTCATGGATACAGTTGCTGGCGATGTCAATTTCCGGCGAGTCTCCCAGGGTTTTCCCACTTTCTTTGATCTGAATGTCTCATTAGTGTTACAAGCGAATAGAAGTTGTTCAAGGAACTTATGAGCTTATCTGCTAAAATTAGAAGTCAGGCGCAGATTCTTTTTTTTGTTGAGATCCAAGTAGCTTAACCGAATAGAAGGTCTTGATCTTCCAATGGAGGGTATTTTTCTGATCTAAATGGTCACGATCATTGGGATCCCCTATGAAATTTTACGGATTGATGTGGTTGTTTATACATGGCAACAAAAAGGGAAAGGAATTTCTTGACCTTTCATCTAAGAATTGCTTGCACTCATTAGATGATCCAAATTCATATCCACCCTCCATTCAAAACATAATTGCAAAGAAAAAGAGCTAAATAGCAGTGTCCCCATAATTATGTCACCAAGAAAAATATCTATTTGCTTTCTTCCATTAAATGGTGATGAAATTGTAGGATCAAAGATCATCCTCTTGTGGGATGAAATCATCTTGATTATTGTGAGACGTCACAAGGTAAAATTACGGCCATTGTGTGGTCCTCGCAAAGATATTCACGTTGTGGTGGTAGTTAAGTGTGCAGAGCTAAGCATTTTGGGTGATAAGACAATTATATCGTTTCCATTGGATAATCTTAATCTTAGTTTCAATATATAAAATGGACGGTTTAGATTTGTAAATCATTAGTCATCCGAGAAGTACGTGGACATATATGTCAATAGTGTAGTGCATAGTCAGTTATTATTTTACTGCTGCTAGTGAAACACATTAAAAGGCTGATAATGGAGTATGATCATAGTATCAACAAAAAGATCAATCGTGTCATGGATAGTCAATTATTGTTTTACTGCAGCTAATGAAACTCATTAAAAGCTTGATAATAGAGTATGATCATAGTGCATCATTAGTCTAATCTACTTTGTGTATATCTATGTAGATTGTGTGTTGCCTATTGTTTTCTCCTGCTAAAATGGTTTCTGTGATTAGACAAAACTCACTGTTTTACTCTGTCTTCATTTTAAAGACACTCTTTGTATATTGTAAGAATCGTTCATCTCTTACAATTTCAGCAACAACATCAATTAGGGTTTTACTAAGATTTGCTTCTTTTAATCCCACGTGACATGTTCAATGATATGTTGTTGTAATTTCCAGTTCCAAGATTTCACTTTCCATGATTTTGTGTGATAGGATTGTTTAACTAAAAAGAAATATTCAAAAAGCCTGCTTCATTTATCATCATCATCATCATTGTTATTGAATGTTGAACACACACTCCCATGAGCATTTGGAGCCCTTGACCTACTAGGTACCATTAGGAGATATCCTCCTCACGCCACTACATAGAAGACATTTTGCTCAGCCTCGTTCACTTTTTATCAGCCTTGTACTAATCAGTTGCTTTCACATATATTTTTCAAAGATATAGTCACATGCAATGAAAATTTTTGCTTTGTAGATAAAAGATGAAAAAGATTTTGTTTGGATAAAATGGGAGGGAGACTGAGTCTCCATTGGTATTCCAAAATATGAAATGATTGTTTATCAGGTACATCACATCACATGCGTTAAGTGTGGATATCTGAAAAATAGGAGAGACTCTACATGATTTTTTATATACATGAGAGGTTTATTTTAGTGTTTATGATTTGTAATAGCCAAAATACCCTAGTTTATTGTTTGACCAAAATGGAATATATTTTACAGATCAATCAACCAATCTTTTTTGTTTATTTCTTCCAATAACTTTGTTCATTTTAAACTCTCAAATTTACTACCCAATACCCTCCATGTGGCTTTCATATATGCATTAGTCCAATCATGTAATATGCTAAGCGTGTCTTTGCATGTTCATAAAGACACTACTAGGAAACCCTTTGGTAGTAAAAGAATCTAACTACAAACATGACAGCTAATTATAATTTTTAAGATTTAAAAAAAAAGAACAAGAGAAGGAAAAAAATTTGCCATTGATTAATGAGATATATATATATATACACACACACACACACACACCAATAGTTATGAACTATATTTATGCCATTTATACCTAGACATATTCTTGTGTCCCCGTCTACGTCTACACGTCTCTTTTTTGTGTTTACTTTCATGTGTTGGACAATGTTTTTATTACACCAATAGAAGGTATATTTTTCTCGAGTAGAGTAAAACTCAATTTACATGAAGATAATTACTTTGGATTTTGCGATAAGCATCTAAATTTGTGGTGTTTCTAGACATAAAACATAGCAGTTTGCGAAGTTGGATTCCTAAGGTTTAAATTGTTTGCTGATATCTGAAACTGTACTGCATTAGTAAAGAATTATAAGTCCTTTGTTTTGAATATGCAAATGCATGGCTAAGAAGCTACTCGGGATACTTGCTAACTGGTTTCTATGTTTCATAATTGAGAAAAACCTGTATGCTGCGCTGCATCACACACGCACGCACACTTGTATGCTGCGTCCCCACTTTATCATGATGGGCCTCATATTTAGGTAATCAGAAGCGTGCATCTTATTTCTCTAAGTTCAGATAACTCAAAATGTTAAACATCACTAAGATTGAGATGATTCTAATATATAAGAAAGATACATTCATTTTCAACTGTTCTTTGAGTAGTGTTTATGACCGTCGACTTTTATACAAATAAAATACAGCTTTCAATTTCTAGATTCATCTAGTTCATATTGTTTCAGGACTACTAGTCATCCAAAATAAGAGAGATTAGATAAACGATTCTGATTATCCAAATAAGGGGTCCATCATGGTAAAGTGAGAGTGCAGCACATAGAGTGTGTGTGTGCAATGCACACACCAGATAAGTGTTCCTCTTCATAATTTTTTCATATACTTGAAAATTTTCTACTCTACCAATTGCTAATGACTCTAAACCACAGTTATAGGGTTTATATAGGATAGTGACATATGTGCCCATTGCTTTTCAAGATGAGCCCCTCACTTAATGGTTAAGAATGACTATAAATCTAAGTGGACCCAAACATTTGAAGATCCAAACCATTCACATTGCTGCTCTTGACTTAGACGAGCCATGTTCTAAAATTATTACCCATCAATGGATCCTAGCTATTATTTCCTTGTGTTGTAAAATGGATAGCAAAAGGTGTCACTATCTGGTTTACAAAGTAAAAGCAAGAGTTGCTAGTACTATCTGATGTATAAAAATATTGGAACATAATCTATTTAAGTCAAGGATAACATTTTTAGTAGTTTGGATCATCACAAACTTGAGTCTACTTAAAGTCGTAGAGTTAGTCTTTCTTAACCATTTAGTTAGGGCTAATCAGGAAAACAAAGGGATACATGTATTAGCACCGTTTATGTATTATCCTTCCATTTTAAAAGTTTTTTGAAGTGTTAACCACGTACACAGTACTAACAGTACTAGTAGTTTAAAAACTTGAAATTTCCACGTGCAAGCTAACTGATGCAAGTACATTTAGGAATTAGGGAATAAATTGTAGGTAGTTTGCTAAGTAGCTCTTTCCTGTAAATAATAATAATAATAATAATAATAATAATAATAATAATAATAATAATAATAATAATAATAATAAGCTAACTGATAAAAGTTGCTTCAATGAAATTCCTTCTATTAGTATATACGTATGTGTAACTTTCAAAAGTTTGCTAAACGCGGTAACTCGCCATGTCTGTTCAAGAGCTGCTTGTTTGCTGAACGTTAACCTTGGAAGATTATGATTATGAAATCTCGAAGGTTTTTTTGGGTATTTTCCACAGCATAAAATCAACTGCCATTTATATCTACGCCCCATATTTCGCTACCTATATATGCTTTACTCGAGAGACATACAATGTACGCATCAATAGTATATTTTTTATTATGCAAAGCCAAGTTATTTTTCTCTATATTTTGCACAATTACAGTTGCACAAGTAACGTGCATTCTCCTATCGATCCATGCAAGCAATAAGGTAATAAGTTGGTAGATAGAAAGGCTGTAAAGCGAAACAATTGGGAAATATTTTTTATGGAATTGCACATGGATCATGAGCGACTGAGCACGGATGGTGGGAAGACGTCTACTGATGAGGATTTTGCGTAGAAGAAGTTACCACCAATTAGGACAAGCGAGATTTTCGCCTAGGTGGAGTTGTGTGTGGATGGTGGAAGACCCACATAGTTAGGTGTTAAAATGTCCTGAAAATTCTTCTTTTGAGGCTTTCTTGTATGTGTATATGATCACCTACAAGGCATATATGATCACTATAATAGATTAGGATCAAGAGAAGGTGAGAAAGTTGTGTTCAAACTTGCAAAAATTTAGAGAATAGAAGAATAAGGACTTACACCACATTAAATGCATTAAAGTGATAACCAAAGGGAACTAGCCAAAGATGATGAGATCAATCAAAGGTGGGAAAGTGACTTGTAAAAGTTGTTAAATGACAATTGTCTTGAGAATACATATTGAAAGAATGGTAAACTCAAATAATGTTGTACCACATAGACACAACCATAGGATTAGCATACCTCAAGTGAAAGAGGCTTTGAAAAAGATGAAATCAAGAAAGGGCCTAGGGCTTGATGATATACCTATAGAGATTTATAAGTATATTTGGAGTAGTTTGGTTGAAAACTTGTTTAGTAAGATTGTAAAATTGAAGAAAATGCTAGATGAATGGAGGAAAAGTTATATTGTACTAATTTATAAGAATAAATGAGACATAAAGAGTTACACTAATTATTGAGGGATTACAATTATGAGCCATACCATGAAAATTTGGGAAAGAGTAATTGAAAAGAGGTTATGACATGAGATGAGTATATCGAAAAAGTAGTTTGGCATGTGTCTTAAAAATTATCATACTTGCATGGCTCTATTGGAGTATAGAATCGGCAAATACGGGTCAATACCACTGACTCTTTGAATGACTCTTTGATAAGGTAGAGTTAATTAAAACATAAGTTGCTTTACTCTAACTTAGCCAGTCAAGGAATGAAAGTGAAAGAACTCTAAACTAAACAACTAATCTAAGAAAATTAAATTAAAGTAAGTAAGCCTAAGTTATGAAGTAAAAGTAAGAAAACCACTTAAACTAAACTAACTTAAAATAACAAAAATAAAGCAAAGAAAACTAAATTAAAACTAATTAAGGAATTTAAAAGACAATTTCATCAATAAGCTTCATTACAATTACAAGGAATAAACAAACAAAGCAAGAAAAGAAACTTCCTTAAAGTGACTGCTGTAGGAGTCATTGTATTACTCAACAAGGCTCCTGACAAGTCTTCTTCTTATTCAAATCTAGGCTTGAACTTTGCTTTATACTCTTCTCATTATGTCACTCAACAAGGACCTATACACTTCTATTTAACCCAAAGTACACTAATTTACAAACAAGCCTTTTACTTCTCATTAACACAACATGCCACAAAACTAGTGTTTCTCAACCATACTTAGGAATTAGAAGGTGTTCTTTCTTTTCCTTCATTCCCAATCCCAATAAAAGGAGAAAAGATGAAAGAAAGATGGAAATAGAAGGTGGAAAGCTAGAAAGATAGGGAATGCATGTGAAAGTGAAAAAGAGAGTGACATGAAATAGTCATGGAAGAAATATGTGAGATAGATGATGTATGCATGTGAGACAGATGTAGGAAAAGTGGTGGAGTGCAAGGATAGATGATGGTAGGAGAAAGTTGGTGCTTAAGATCAATGGAAGTGAGTGAATGCATGTAAAAGTGTGGAGGTGGAATGGTGTGTGATGGATATGATAGAGAGGTGGGGAGAGGGGGTTGAGTAATAAAATAGAAAAGAATGGAAGAGGAAGATGAGTGTGGGGGGGGGGGGGGGGGGGCTGTTGAGTGGGAAGAAAGGAACAGAAGTGGGGATGGAAGAGATTCCATGCCTCTTCTCCACGGAATTGACTTTTATATTGTGGGAGCCTCCATAAAGGTGACCCCTCTCCCTCTATTTCTCCTAAATTTAGCATTCATGGGCAAGGAAAATGTAAGAGATAAAATGTTTTCTTTCTCCTTTACTTCTTATTTATAAAGTTTAAGAAGTGGAGACCCTAAGCATAGATGGATAAGATCTAAGGGAGAAAGGATAGTTGAATGATTCAAAGGGAAGAGAAAATGGGATGCTAAAGAGCAAGGAATAGAAAGGAGCATCAGGAGCATCATGAATTCCATTTTAGGAGTGGGATGAAGTTGGGTATGATTTCAATAGGAAAGTGGAGTGGGAAAAGAAGGAAAGTGGTAGGAAAGATTATTTGTTTAGAAAAGGAAATATGATTACTGAGAAGATAAGGAAGAGGAGATTAAGAGAGAATCTAGGGATTAAGTAAGATTTTGTTGGATATAGTAAGTGGTTAGGGGGGAGGTATCTTTTCCATAATTGGAAAGTGGAATGGAAATTTAAAGGGATAAGTTGGAAAGAGATAGAAATAAGATAATGGGAGGGCAAGGAATAAGTGGGAAGGGAAAGAGATGGGAAGGAAAGGGAAAGAAATGAAAAGTAGGTGGAGAGAATTAAGAGATTCCAAAATTAAAAAGTCCTAAAGGGGTGTGGGGTTGTTTCTCTAGTTGGGTGTGTTTCTGTTGTTTTCTAAAAACCCTATCATAAGATGGACATTGGATTAGGATGGGTGGTTGATATCTTCCTATCCTTAGTGTTTTGGTTTGCATGGATAAAGCAGCCAATCATTTGTTAATCTTATTCTTTTGATTTAGTAGGAGAGAGAAAATAAGTAAAAAGTCTTCATGTGGTTTTTGTTCTTCTTTTATTTCTAAGAAAATTGTGTTGTAAATGATCTCATTAAGTATGAATTGAACTTCTCTCAAAATCTTCTTAAGGTGATGAAATATATGTATGCATTCATGCATGGAGAGTTTTACCACCTTTTCACTCTCATTTGAGTAGGAGTTATACATGAGGTTTCTGACAGATCTGACTTTGACACTGAGACCCAATGTTTATTTTGAACCTCCAAGACTTTATTTTTGTCATGTGTGACTCATGCAGTAGCTTGGAAGTGAAATTTCTCTTTGAGGGGAAAATTGGTAATTTTGTGCATTTTTATTTGTACCCTAGACCTACAAAATAGTACAATCAACCATAACTAGTGATAGTTAAGTAACTTTTAGGATTAAAACCTTTTAAATATAAAGGTATGTATGTAATATTTCTCCATATATCAAATACCCTAGACTTCAATTTTGCTAGTCCTCGAGAAAAATTAAAAAAAAGAAATACAAAAATCTAAAGGGATTAAATTGTAACCACTTTTGTAAGCATGTTGTCTGCCTTTAGCATATGCAGAAAGGCTTTATACCCTAAAAATTTTCAAAATTCTTATGAAAGTCCTTTATGTTTCTCAGAGAATTTTCATATAATCAGCATTCATAAATTTTTTAACTTTAGCATGCTAATAGATATGACCAACAATTCAAAATCCTACCCCTATGTTAAAGATATTCCATTATTTCATTAAGCTCAAAATGTAAGTGTGTGGATATAGAGTCAACATATACAACTATTAGTTTGTAAGTAAAATATAACCTAAATTATCATCCAAATGTATGTTTTGACTTCAAATCTCATAAGCTATTCTTGAAACTCAGAAAGGGGTGAATCTCTCATTAATATGTGAGTAGAATAATGTTAATCAGGTCCAAAATTCTAACATTTTTATACAAAAGAATGATAACTTAGAAAGAAATTTGATAATGGTCTCTTTAAAGGATATAAATTATTTAAGGAATGTTAAACTCTACCAAATTAACTACTCATTCATAATCATATCCAAGCCAAACTACTCCTAAGATTAAGTTAGGACTTTTAATGAGATAAAACATAGGCTTACGATAGGGTTATCAAAAGAATGGTATAATGGTATAAAGCATTTATTTAGAAGATATGTAAAGGTCTTCTAATAGTATATTCACAACTTTCTTTTCTACCTATAAGAGTAAACATTTCCTTTTCATTTTCTATCTTTTCTTTTCTCAATTTTCTTCATTTTTGCACTTTTGATATATAGCCTTTCTTTAAATTTTTCTTATTTTTAGCCCTTTTTGGATCTTCATCTCTTGACTTCTATTGCTCATACTTTTCTCAAAAGATAAATCTTCAACCATCTCTACATATTTTCAATAATAGGGTATTAGTTAATGAGTTCATAAAGAGGCTCAAAGGGTTAACTAGTGAAAAAATCATAACTTAGGGAAAGCCAAAGACTTTGGGTTTATTAAGGATGGCCTTTATCATTTTCTAGGTTTCATATGGCTTAAATTGACCATAAACTACAGAGATATATGGTATAATTTGTCAGATGTTTCTCAATAGTTGGCCAAGATAAAGAATAATGAGACCAACTAGGAATTAATGTTTGTTGAATAAACCTTTGAATTTATGTGTAACCCTCAAAAAGGAAGAATGGGTTTAAATATAACATGAGTTAATAGTCTCTATAGATCTTCTTCAAGATATCAAAGTTCTTATTACTCTTCAATTTAAACTATATATACATGGCTATTTTGTGTAATAATTATTTTGAGTTTAAATTTTTATGGAATACTTTGGAAAAGTATAAAATAGTGAACTAATTGTATACAAATCTATTAGTAACCTAAAGTTCAAAAGATAATTTGAATAGTTGGAAAATTCAAATTTTCATCCTTATAAAGGAACTTTTTATGAGTTTTTATCAAAATTTTCAATTTCATTAAATGGCTCAAAAAATCAAAAAATAACTAAGAAAAACTTTGGATACATCAGAATTGAAATACTTGTCCTCAATTGTATAAAGCATAGACTGATGACAAACTAAGTAAAAAGAGAATAGTTAGAAAGATACTACCTGCACTTTAGTGATAGTGTAGTGATTTGTTGATGTGGAAAAAGATGTAAACTATATAATGATAATGCAAATGTGACTCTATGACACCTAACCTAAACTATCTAGCTAATCTATTAAATCCTAAGTCTAATCTAACTAACTGTGACGGAGTTTGTAGAAAACTCACTCCATTTTAGATTTTCATGGTAGTCAATGTATTTTTGCCACTTAGAAATGTATGGTTTTGATAACAATATAATATGATGGACCATTGTGAACTAGTATTTTCTTGGACCAACTCGAGAGGACATGGCCCTTGATTAGTCAAATTGGGTATATGGTATACCAACATAAAACAGTATAAATGTTTCTCCTTTGTTACATGTTCTTAAATGTTTGGGCTAAGCTCACTCTAGATTTCCCTAAAGGTTCTTTATTTTGATCTTAAGGTAGAGGAATGGTGGGGCTTATACCCTCAGTACTACCTTTTGTACACCCTAAAGTTTGTTGATGTTCTATAAAAACACCAAAGTACTCTTCTTCTTATTTTGTAATAGCATGTAAGGTTTCAGATGAACTTAATCTCTCATATTGTGTATGATTAGGTGAAGGTGATAGGTTCAAATGAGGTGTGTCTTGGACAATAAAAGGTTCAAATGGAAAGTCAGAAAATATAAGGGGTCCTCCTAGGCTTTCCATTTTGAAGTATTCGTTAATGGTGTAGTATCAAGTAACCTATTCACTTCATCAATGGAGTTGTCTATATCAAAATCATCAAAACCAAAATGAGCTAGACAAGCCTCAAGAGGAATAGTGCTAGAGGATAATATAGACTTTTTATCATATTTACTTCATAAAAATATTCAAAGCCTAGTTGCCCTATATTAAAGGCATTAATCTTAATATCAAATGTTTCCAAATACCTTTCCTATAATTAATTATTGCATTTGATGTGGTCAAGAATGACCGTACCAAAATGATTGGATTTGACTATTAGGGTTTGCTATAGGTTGTGTGTCTAAGACTAAAAAGTCTACTGAAAATAAAAACCTATCAACTTGCACCAATATATCCTTTGCCATATCATGAGGAATTTTAACTAACCTATTTGCCAATTTTAGTGTGGTGGTAGTCCTTTTCATCTTGCCTAAACCTAATAACTTACATACATAATAAAGTAATTGGTTAACATTAGACCCCAACTCAAGTAATGCCCTATCAATTGTGTGTTTGGGCACCCTATGTCTCTATATTTTGGTGGGGTGTTGTATTGTAAGATTGAGCTAGCTTGCTCAGTGAGATATGCTTTCTTCTACACCTAATGTTTTCTCTTATGGGTGTAGTGATTCTTTAGAAACTTAGCATAAAAAGGGGTGTCCATGATGGCAGTAAGCAATGGTATATTGATATTCACTTGTTTGAACACATCCATTAACTTATCAAAATTATTTGCCTTCTTAGCCATTTTTAAACATTAAGCAAATGGAGCCTTTGGAATATAATTCGGTGCATTATTAGAATGAGGAGCAGTAGAAGGTGGTTGTTTCTTCTCTTTTCCCTTCCTATTCTTTACAAGGTTCTCATTGTTCTCAACTTGCTTAGTTTCCTTACTCAAACCTACTTGATTACCTATCACTTATTCAACTCCTAAGGGTAATTATAGATTAGGTGTGTGCATGAAATGTCTTCTCACTAAAGGTTGTGCCATTCTCATACTAGTCCTTAGGGTTGGGCATAGGTTGACTTGGACACTATCCTTGTTCCCTATCAGAAAATGTAGTAGTGAGTGGACCCATTTTATACTCCAACTATACAATAGATGGTGAGTTGGATTTGCATTATTTGTTTAACATCACTGTGGTAATCTTCTGTACTCTGCACAAATAAACTCGAGTCTCTTTCTAAATATTATTTTCTCTCTTGTGGAAAAAACAATTGTTGTGGTATTGGTTACTATGGAACTGGGGCTCTAGGAATAGGTTGAGTAGGAGGGATTCCAGATGCTCCTCCTTTATTATTCTAAGACCATGAGAAATTGAAGTGCCTGACCCATATAGGAATTTATGTCTTAGAATATGGATCACTTATGCTAGGATTTCTAAATGCATTTGGTTGCTTTGAAAAATTTTCATGCATGTGGAGCTGGAGAGGCATAAAGCGATAGGGTCTATTGTACTAGAATAGACTAAACATATCTTGGGTGGAGGTTGCATAGTAGATTCTCTAGCCAATACAACTTCTCCCAATTTAGTAAGAAGACTATCAATCTTATCCATCCTATCTGTTAATATGTCTATTTTGTTATATAGGTTAGGAGTGGCCCTGTCTCATGTATATCACCTTTCCTTTGAGGCTATGGAAATCTTTCAATTTGGGTAGAATAATCCCATTGTCAAGAATTATCAAATAGATTTTCCAAGAAGTTCCATGCCTTCATGTCACACTCAGTCTAGAGTGCCCCACCACTACTAGCATCAATTGTACATCAATTTTGTGGGATCCAACTTTTGTAGAAATATTGTATTTGTTGCCATTTCTCAAGACCATGGTGTGGACACTTGAGTAATAGTTCTTTCCACCTTTCTCAGCATTCAAAAAATGCTTACCCTCTTTCTCTTAAAAATTTATGATTTTTCTATAAAGGGCATAAATTTTGTGGACATGAAAGAATTTGTTTAGGAATTTGTTGGTAGTGATGGACCCTATTTCTTATGAATTTAGCCAAGCCTTCACATTATACTTTTAAAGAGAAGGGAAATAGTTGAAATCTAATAGAGTCATTAGAAAAGTATTGGTATCTAAATATAGTGCACATATCAACAAATTCCTTGACATGATGGTAGGGATCCTCTTTATCCAAACCATAAAAGGTTGGTAGTAGTTGGATGAGACTCAATTTTAACTCAAAATTCATCCAAGAGTATTTTAGCTCAAAAAACTCTTCATTAGTTATAGGTACCTCTATATGTGATGGGGTGCTAAATTGTACCAGCATTGAATAGTCTCTTAAGGGCTTAGCCTTTGTTGCTTTAAAAAAATATTTTTGGTAAGGGTTTCTAAATCTTCTTAATTCCTTGGGCCTTGCTTGAGTTGACTCAACTTTGTATACAGTGAAAATAGGTCATTGTATACAACAAAAGAGTAACTAGTCTATGGGAGACCTAAACTTGATATTGTAACCTATATGCTATATGATGTAAACACAAATAAATAAGGACACAAATAAATATTAATCCTATGTCAAACAAGCCAAAAGGATGATTTTGTTAATGTTCTTTGAGGGGGTAGATATTGGGTTACCTCAAACCTAGATAGCTCCTCCTTTATTTCAAACTTGCCCCATTGCTTATTAGTTAGATTTTACCTTGATCAACCACTTTACACCCTTCTTAGTTAGTCATAGAAAATCTGAGTCACAAAATAATGTTGGCAGAGCTAGTCATTTAAGTAGCAACACAGTCTATTATATAGGGGCCACTAGAGTATCAATGTTAAGGCTAGTAGTAAAGTAAAGAAAACTTAAATTTAATCAAACTCCGTTGTAAGTCTCCAATAATGGTGCTGAAAACATGATGTGTCTTAATAATTACTATAACTCCATGGCTCTATTAGAGTATAGAATTAGTAAATACAGGTTGATCCTTTAAGGACTGATAATTTTTAATTTTGCATAAAAACTACCCAATTAGTTACCCATGTGTTATAACTCATAGGGGCAAATTAGGGTTTTTAGACCAAAATTCTTAACACATGCATTTTTAACCTAATAACCCAAAAATTTGTTATTTTGTAGGTCTAGAAGCTATTCCAAGGTAAGTATGTGATTAATCATATTTTTTAGGATTTACTTAGGATTTTTTACTTTTTGTAGGAAGTAAGATGGCTATCCAATGGCCAAGATCGAAGGGATGAAATTGAAGATTAAGATCAAAGGATCGAGTCAGAGCCTCAAAATTATCACTTTAACATAGACCAAAGGCCAAGATCATCTTGTGGACCAGTAATGGATGTGATTAAAGGAGCCATCTAAGCTATCAAGCCAAGATAAATGGAAGGCTAGGATTGGAGGAGATTCAAGAGAGTTATCCATGAGATATTTTGAATATAATTAAGAAAAATATATTATAATAAGATGGAATGTGGACCAAAGGGACGGAGTGAAACTTGTAGTGAGGCCCATTGTAAATTGCAATTTCTTTATTATTTAATTTTAAATGGGTTGTAATAATACATGGCAAGTGTGGGGTATAGTGACACACTTGATCATCATTGGACCCCTCATTGTAAGTATCTCTCACTCAAATTTTATTTTTTAGGATAGTTTGCACTTGGATGTTAGTATAATTCATAAAGATTAGGACTGTTCATTGATAATTGTTGCATCTTTACTTAGGATTGTTGCATTAGAGCACCTATCTAACCTTGGTTGGATAACATATAGGTTGCACTAGTTTTCTTTTGTATTGCATTGCATATTTACTACTTTATGGTGGAATATAATTAATGTTAGTAAGGGCCCTAGAAGAACCCTTATATGATAAGGACTAGATTACATCACCAACTCCTTGGCCTACCTAGGGATCCATCAATATCCTTATATGAAACTATCGCAACCCTTGAATTTAAATTTAAAATCAAGTAGAAAGAGACTTAGGGTATTGAGCTCATAGGACCCTTTTAGAAGGACATGATCTATTGGCACTCTAGTGGCTTCTGAGTACTGTGGTTATAGTGAGTATCTTAAAGTTCAATTGATTTTTCCACACCTTCTGTTGATGTTAGTTGAGGTCTAAACACCTCCTAATATGAGTATTTTATTAACCACTTTTGATCAAAACCTAATTAGTAAGTAGTAGTCAAACATGGATAGGAGGAGGAGCTGGCTAGATCTAGTAGGTCTAAGAAGCTATCACCTATGCACTAAGCAAAGATAATCAAGATACTGCTTGATTAGTGGATACTAGCATTTGATTGTACATCATTTAGCTTAGGACTAGCATTTAGGTTTCATATAGCTAGGGTTTTTCAATTCATATTTAAAAGAAAAAAAAAAAAACTCTTTCATTGTATATAACAATTTGTTTCATTGTATACAAGGTTGAGAACACAGGCCTATTAGGAAGGCAATATATTTCATAGATACATTGATGGATAGGCTAGATATTATGGAAAGCCAATTGATTAGGATAATAGCTTCTGGGCAAGCTACACCACAACCTTAGTACCATAATAATTATACCTATTCTGAGTATTCCTATCCCACTCCTTCATGGCTAGCAAGCTCCACATACAATGGTTATTATTAAGAGCCAGTGGATGTGCCTAATGCATTCACATACCCTAGCAATGATTACCATACTGGGACAAATTATAATGGATGGACTAGGCATCATGAAAAACCATGATTTAGGATTTCCAACATCAGGAAGAAACACAATGGTCCCACCTTGATCAACACTACCATGATTATTTAGATTATCAAGGTCAGCCATCAGGGGTTCAACCAGCTCAACCATATTTCAGTACCCAAATGCCACATCAATACCAACCCTCCAAGTCATTTCCTCTATAGTATGAAAAACAACCATTTGAAGAGAATATGTAGCAATTTTTTGAGAGAATAGAACAAACCATGGCTACCAGTGAAAAGATGCACAAGGAAATGAAACGAGAGAAGGAGGAATGGATTGTGGAAATGAAACCACTACGGGGAAATACTAATAGAAACATTGTTGAACATATAAAAAGGACTGAGGAAATAAAACAACTCAAGGATGTTAAAGAGCCATTTGTTACTAATAATATGATGGAAACCTCTTATGATCATTCTAAGCCACAAAGTCTACAACCATCCATAGAACCCTCCGACTTGTATCTACTTGAGCCATGTCATGCTCCTTACAATTATGATAAATAGACTTCCATTGATGAAGAAAATGAAACTATAAAGACATCCAAACCAGAACCTCTAAATTCGTGTCTCATTTATTTTTGTGACTTTGATGAAGACAATTCCATTGAGCAGGTGAATGAGTTGTGGATATTGTGTCTTTAATGGACACTTCTCAATGGCAAACTAGAACATATCCCCTTATAGAGCCTAAAATTCATATTGAACCTTGCAATGTAGAAGATGTACTTGATTGGAACTTACATACCTTATTTGAACAATCACAAGATAGTTATGTAGGCCCACTTGACACCTTACCTATGCCCATAAAACAAGAAGAAAAAGAGTCAGTTGATGTACATCAACCTACTTTAGGGGTACACATTAGAAGAGAATAAGGGTTTAAGTAAAACCATGCCCTTACCTCTAATAATACTAGACCAACCTTTTTGAGAAGGGAAGACTCAGCTTATACCCTTAGTTCAGGACAATGTAAGGGAAACAGAAGAAAAAGATAAACTAAATAGAATGGTCAATGTTATCTCTCAATTTGGTTAAGACAAGGAACATTCGTCTCCATATGGTCCAACAAAATTCACAATAGTATGTGAAGTCATCTTGTTATCATTACCTCAATTTTTGAGGTGGAGGAATTATATGAACTACCATGAACTACTATAAATGGGAGATCATCAATATGGTCCCACAACATTCAAAATCGTGGTGGTCTACTATGTCATATTGTTACCACCACCTAAAATTTCAAGGTGGAGGAAATATATAGACTACCTTGAGGTTTTGAAGTGGCATGAGAAATCTTGCCATTTCATTCTTAAGGTTAGGATTAGGACAAATTA
Source organism: Warburgia ugandensis (assembly GCA_035236585.1). Taxonomy (NCBI): domain Eukaryota; kingdom Viridiplantae; phylum Streptophyta; class Magnoliopsida; order Canellales; family Canellaceae; genus Warburgia; species Warburgia ugandensis. The sequence continues at coordinate 36,908,957 of CP141139.1, forward strand.
GTTTAACTAACTAGGTCTAGGTTAAGATGGTTTGATTAGTTATAAGCCATATCTCACTGAGGACATTAAACTTACCACTTGGATGCAACCTAAGAATTTTTTAGAAAGTCTCATTAGACTAAATTACCCATTCATCATTTAGGTATCCTATATTTCAAAACATTGAGGACAATGTTTCTTTCAGGTTAGTGGGTGTAGAAATGACATTTTTAAGTTTTTTTCTTGATTTTTTGTTTTGTTTTTATAATAAGTTCCTTTATAAAAATGGGATTAAAATTTTTGAATATCCAGCTAACTTAAACTATAGCTTATTAATGAGTTGTATACAATTAGTTCACTATTTCATCCTTTTCCTAAAAGATCTAATTAAAAATTAAACTCAAAACAATAATTGCACAAAATAGTTATATATAGTTTAAGTTGAAGAGAAGATATAAATTAAAGATCCTAAAGAAGATCTAGCAAGAATTATAACCCACGTAAGTTTAGAGCCATTCGTTTTTTTTTAGAGTTATAAATAAATTCAAAATTTTCTTTAGTGAACATTATTTCTTAGTTGGTCTCATTATTCTTCATCTTGGTCAACTATTGAAAAATCACAAAAGACTATACCATATATCTCTTAAGTTTATGATCATTCTTAAGTCATATAAAACTTAGGAAATGATAGAGGCCATCCTTGGTAAAATCCAAAGCCTTTAGCCTTTCCTATATTATTTTCAGTTAGTTAGCCCCTTAAGCCTTTCAAATATCAGCCTTTTCTTTGTTAGCCATCTAACCTTTACCTATATTAAACCCTTAATATATATCCATTGCCCATTTGTTTTAGAAATATGTAGAGAAGATTGAAGAACATCTTGACAAAAAGTATGAACAAACCAATTCAAGATATGAACATCAAAAAGGGTGAAAGGAAGAAAAATTCAAAGAGGTTATATATACAGTTAAGTAAAAAATGTAAAAGAAAAGAAATAGCCAATGAAAAAGAAGAATGTTCACTCTTGCAAGGAAAAATAGAAAAATTGTGAATACATTGATAGAAGACCTTTATATATATTTTGCAGAAAACCTTTATATCCATTCTTTTGATAAGCCTGTGATTTTTCCTAATAGAATTCCTGACTTGATCTTAGAGCAGCATGGCTTGGAAATGGATATGAATGAATAGGGACTTTGGTAGGGTGTGACATTCTTAGTAGTTGATATCCTTTCATGAGACCATTATTATTCTTTCTAAATTATCATTTTTTTGCATGAAATATATGAGAATTTTGAATTTATTGAATAATATTCTGCTCACATATTAATGAGAGATGTACACCTTTTTGAGTGACTAATTTTCAAGTGTCAAGTATATCTTATGAGAATTAAAGTCAAAGCATACATTTGGACTATAATTTAGGTCATATTTGACTTGGAGGCTATAATTATATATCACATATAGCACACACTCATCTTCCAAAGTTCAATAAAATAATGGGATATCTTTAGCATAAGGGTAGAATTTTGAACCTTTTTGTTCATCTTTATTACCAAGCTAAAGCTAGGAATTAGGATGAATTGAATAAAAGAAAATTTTCTCAGATGAATAAAGGATTTTCACCAAAAATTATTGAAAATATTGTGGGTATATTCACTATAAACCCTCATAAGGCCTAACTCATCCACTAGGGGTAACCTAGGGGTTTAAGTGCTTGTTGCATGTGTTATATGCAATTATGAGTACCTACAGAAGTGGCACTTTGTAACTATTTTTGTAAAATGATTTTCAAATGTTTTACTCTAGACTAAACAAAATGCTGGTTTGGGGTTGTGATAAGTGTTTAATTTTCTATAAAAACTACCTAACTAGTTACCCATATATTACAACTTATAGGGGTAAATTAGGTTTTTAGATCAAAATTCATAACACATGCATTTTTGACCTAATAACCCAAAAGTTTGTTATTTTGTAGGTCCAAAAGCTAGCCCAAAGTAAGTATGTGATTAATCATGTTTTTTTTTAGGATTTAATTTGAATTTTTTACTTCTTGTAGAAAGTAAGGTGGTGATCCAACGGCTGAGATTGATTAGGATGAAATTGAAGATCAAAATCAAAAGATCAAGTTAGAAAATCAAAATCATCACTTCAACATAATTCAAAGGCTAGGATCATCTTGTGGACCTATAATGGAAGTGATTAACGGAGCTAAAGATTGCCAAATTGGTCCCATGAAGTAAGTCATTCAATCCCACCACCTTTGCATGGAAGCCACCTTAGCCATATACGCCATGAAAAAAGATGGCAAACTAAGGAATTTAAGTCAAACCATACAAGCCACTCAAGCCAAAGGATGAAGCCATGAAGTTAAGCCAAGAAAGCTTCCAAAGCCAGCCATGAAGCCTAGCCAATGGATCCTTTAAAGTTAGCCATCTAAGCCATCAAGCTAAGATAAATGGAAGGCTAGGATTAAAGGAGATTCAAGAGAGTTATCCATGAGATATTTTGATTAATAATTAAGGAAAAAATATTACAATAAGATGGAATGTGGACCAAATGGATAAGAACATTCAACTTTTAGTGTGTTCTCACTTTTCTCCACTTTTTTCTTAATTTCTACCTCACCCTTAAGATGTACTACGAATTTCCAATATTTCATTCCATTTCTTAGGAAACTTCCCAATCAATCAAATCTCTCCACCTAACACCCTCCACCTCTTTCCCAACTACTCCCCACCTACTTTCCTAAAAGAAAGAGTTTTAATGACTTTGGAACGGGGAGACTCCCTTTATAAAAAGGTAGTGTCTCCCACCTACTCCCCTTCTAAAGGCAGCCACCTCCTTCCACACTTTCCTAATTGATGTCTTACCCTTTTCCCCAATCCTAATCATTAATTTGATATACATTAATCCACACCACACCTTAGTATTAGAGTACCCTAGGAAAAATAGGAGAAGACTAATAAAAACCAGCCAAATTCATGCAAAAGGGACTTTTTTGCCCTTAGGAAAAAGATGCCTCCTCCATTAGGGAGGAGGAAGCCCTCTTCCTACATCCCATTTACCTCTTTTTCTTATGTTTTGTGGATTCCTTTGGGTGGCTGCTATTTCCTTCCAAGATGTCTTGTTGCTTACTCAAGTGTTCAAACCTATGCCTTGGGTGTTTGATTCTTCCTTGAAGGTTGGTTAGTCTCCTTGCTTCTCTTTTGTTTGACTTTACTCCCTTTGTTGGTCATTATTGCTTTTTAATTATCTTATTTTACCTTGCCTAAAGATTAAGGTCTAGTGATAGTTTTCCCTTGAGGTGACAACAAAGCGAAGTCACCTTGGATCTAATCTTATCCTTGCTTTTCATTTTCATTTAGTTCTCCTTTTGGTTTCCTTGAATTCTAGCCTTGTTTTCATTAGTTTCCCTTGTTGTTTACCTTGTGGAATTGCCCTCAACTTCTAAGTTTTCCTTGCTTATTCATGGTAGTGATAGCTAAGAGAAGAAATAACTTGAGTATTTGATTTTCCTCTTTGCATTCCATTCTTTCTTTTTAGAGATAGACATAGTTTTAGGTGTTCCTTTCATTAAATTCCTTCATTAGTATAGTCATTTTTTCTTTTGTTTTTCTCTTTTAAACCACTTGCATATCAAAGGAGATCAGTTTGAGGGTTTTGGAAGGTGTTTTAGAATTGATTCGAATAAGGTTTCATGTCTTGAATTGAATACAATTTCCCGCATTATGTATATGTTTTATGCGTTCAACTTTTAGGATGTAATTGGTACTGTTTCAATGAAATCACTTGGAGTTCTTGTTTACACTTGTTTCTAGTAGGAAAGAACTATTGAATTGAATGTTTTAATGCATATAAAGTTATGCCTTCATGTGTTGATTACTTGGAAATTGGAAGCAGCATGGTGCTGGAATTTTCAGCAACATAAAACTACCACCTTGTTTATGCTTAATTCTTCCCAATATTTATTGGTAGTCTAAGTTTTTCTTTAGGAAATTAATTAATATTTTAATTTTTTTGTTTATTTCTTAGAGTAGATTCCTTAGACAAATTGCTTAATTTAGATAACATTCTTATTCTCATATTCTAGTCCCATTCATGCATTCCATGTTAGATTAGTTTTGCATCATGGTTCAAGCATATTGTCATGTTCATCCATGCATCTTAATTACTTTGTTTCATGCATTCTTTCTAGCTTAATTCCATGTATACCACTTGTTTAGTTGTTTCCATAAGTGGTACATGTTTTGATTTATTGGTTTGATAATTGTTTTAGGTTTATTTTTCATGTTAATTTAGTTAAGAAAGTTTCAATATTTTGGTTTAGAAAGTTTCATACATTTTTTATTTCCATCATTAGTTTAGATTAAAATCTCATTATATTGGCTAGGTTAGATAATTAAAAAGTAGGGACTACTATCATCACATTAATTCAACTCCTTGTGGGATCGACCTCACTGGCGCAAATGATTTGTGCACTTGTGAGTTTTATTTAAAACAACAACAAGGACTCTTTGATAAACTAGAGTTAATTAAAACCAATGCTATTGTACTCTAACTTAGCCAATCAAGGAAAAAAAGTGAAAGAACTTTAAATAAACAAGTAATCTAAGCAAACTAAATCAAAGCTAGTAAACCTAAGCTATGTAATAAAAATAAGAAAACTACTTAAAAATAAACTAAATTAAAATAACAAAGAGAAAGCAAAGAAAACTAAATTAAACTAGCTAGGGAATGCAAAAGATAAATTCATTAATGAACTTCATTATAATTACAAGGAATGAACAAAACAAAGAAAGAAAAGAAACTTCCTCGAAGTGGCTGCTATAGGAGTTCTTCATTGTGTCACTTAATAAGGCTCTTTACACATCCCCTTTTCAAATTTGGGCTTCAAATATGCTTTACAGTCATCTTGTTGTGTCACTCAACAAGGCCATATACACTTACATTCAACCCCAAATACACCAATTTACAACCAAGCCTTTCACTTCTCATTAAATCAACATGCCACAACCCACTACTCAACCGTACTTGAGGAATTAAAAGAGTCCTTGACTAGCATTAGAAGGTATTCTTCCTTTTCCTTCATTACCAAATCCCAATAAAAGAGAAAAGATGAAAGAAAGATGGATGATGGAAGGTGGAAGACTAGAAAGATAGGGAGGAAGGACTTAGGTGTAGAAGAAATAGGTGAGATAGATGGTGTGTGCATGTGGTAAAGATGAGATAAAAGTGGTGGAATGCAAAGGTAGATGATGGTAGGTAAAAATTGGTTTGTATAAGATAAATGGAAGTGGGTGAATGTATGTAAAAGTTTTGAGATTGGAGAAGGTGTGAAGGTGTGGTGTATGATGCATGTGATTGAGAGGTGGGGAAAGGGGGTGTTATGAATCAAATAGAAAAGAATGGGAGAAGAAGAACATGTGGGAAAGAAAGAAAAAATGAGTAGTGGGGATGGAAGAGCTTCTTTACCTTTTCTATAAGGGATTGACTTTGATCTTGTGGGAACTTTGGTAAAAGTAATTTTTCTCCCACTATTTCCCCTAAATTTAGCTTTCATGTATAAGAAAATGGTAATAGAGAAAAAGTTTTCCTTCTCCTTCTCCTCTTATTTATAGAGTTTAAGAAGTGGAGGCCCTAAGGATGGATAGCTAAGATCTAAGGGAGAAAGGATAGTCGAATGATTGAGATGGAAGAGAAGATGACATGTTAAAGAGCAAGGAATAGAAAGGGGAGCACAAATTCCATTTTAAGAATGCAGGTTTATTTGAGTACGATTTGGATAGGAAAGCAAAGTGGGATAGGATGGAAAGAAGAATTGATTAGGAAAGGAAATAAGCCCACTTGGAAGGGATGGAAGAGAGGATGTACAAAGGGAATGTAAGGATTAGGTTGGATTTTATTTTATATTTTTTTTTCTATTTAGTAAGTGGGTCAAGAGAGGGATCTTTTCATAATTGGAAGGTGGGCATGCTATTTTTTAGTAATGCTATGATGATATGGGTTGATATCTTCCTTTCCTTAGTGTTTTGGATTGACTTTTCAACATGAGAAAGGTGGCTAGGGTTTTGATTTTGCAAATACTTCATTCCTAGACCTTAGATCATCCTTACTCTTACTTGAATAGATGGGATCCCATTGTATGTCTTTCTTAAGCTTCATTTTCTATCTTCTATTGGATTAGATTGTCCTAGGATGTGTGGCCTTGATTTCTTAGAGATATCTTTATGTATTTCATGTGGTCCATGTATTCTTCACTACCTTGCACAGATAAAGCATCCAATCATTTGTTGATCTTCTTCTTTTGATTGATTAGGTGAGACAAAATAAGTAAAAAGTCTTTAAGTGGATCCTAATCTCTATTTTTTTTTAGAAGCTTTCCTTGTATATGATCTCATTATATATGAATTCAACTTCTATCAAAAGCTTCTTAAGGTGAGGAAATGTATGTATGCATTCATGCATATAGAGTTTGTCACCTTTTCACCCTCATTCGAGTAGGAGTTGTACATTGGGTTTCGGACTGCTCTAACTTTCATTGTAACACCCAATGATTATTTTGAATCTCTAGGACTTAATTTTTTGCTTGTGTGTCCCATGATGCCTCTTGGAAGGTGAAATTGCTTTTTTAGGGGTAAATTTAGTAATTTTGTGATTTTTTTGTATCCTAGACTTATAGAATAATAGAATTAACCATAAATAGTGAGAATTAAGCATTTTTTGAGTGTAAAACTTTCTAAATATAGAAGTATGTATGTAATATTTCTCCCTTTATGTCCAGGCCTTTGCCAACATTGAACCCCTAAAATTAGTTGGACATTAGATTGATCAAGGCCTCTTGATGGATTTCCTATCCTTTTATGGTGAAAACACAAACAAAGGCAAAAGTGCTATTAGTGACTCATCCTATAATCACTATAAAATTCATGTAAACCAAGCCCAACCAACTAGAAAAATAAACTCTAAAAAATACTATACTCCTCTTTGAATACCCCATAAAAATGCCTTACAAAATCTTTTAAATCTAAACCTATCCCAATTAATCCATGCACTAGATAAAATTAGAATGCCCATTTTGACTGCTAGAGAGCCCTAGGTCATCACATTGAGGATCATTGGGCTATAAAAATTCTCATTAAAAAGAGGATTGAGTAGGGAATCACTGAGAAGCTTTCTAGACCAAATATTATTACCAATCCCTTGCTAGGTCATGGAATTGCTGATTGAGCAAGTGTCTCTTAGAATGGTCAAGCTCACCCAAAAGTTTTTTGATCCCATTCATAGTTAGGAATAGTTAGGATTCATAAGAATCAAAATACGATTAGTAGAGTCATGACCCAAGAGTCAATGATCCTTGCCTATTATTTAATGAGCTACATTTATCATTTTATACTTAGGACGGACCACCAATAAGAAAAACTGCCCAGAGAACAATGGACAAAAGAGAGTTGTGCCTCATTGCTGGCTTTGAGAGGTATAGGAGCATTCTCATGAAGTCTATCAACCCCAGTACTAAATGGGATAGAGTCATTGATCTACTACTTATTAAGGAATCAAAGAAAGAGATGAACAATGTTCCTTGGCCTAGGCTTGAGAATTGAAAGATATAATTCCTCTGTTACCAATGAATGGAAGGACACAAGAATGAATAATTTAGGCATCATGAGGCATATTATAGAAATCTTGACCAAGGAAGCTGATTCATGAATATTTGTCGATTTTCCATACTATTTAGCTTTGCCATTCAAAAAGAAATCACAAAGAAGGGGAGCCTTGGCGCAATGGGAAAAGTTGTCTTCGTGTGATCTTGAGGTCACAGGTTCAAGGCGTGGAAACATCCTCTTGCAAAATGCAAGGTAAGGCTGCATACTATAGGCCCTTGTGGTCCTCCCCTTCCCTAGACCCCGCATAGGCGGGAGCTTCGTGCCCCGGGGCTGCCCTTTTTAATTCAAAAAGAAATGCTCAATATGACCACTTAAGGAGATAGTGGAAGAATGTCTTAGGTGTCTCAAACCATGGAGCATAAGAATTCCCAAACTTATGATGTAAACATCATATCCTTGGAAGTAGTCCAAATTAGCATTGCACCCACATCAAAAGTTCATTTTCTTCCGTAGATTCTAATGATGACAAGTTGTCATAACTAGTTAGTCTAAGAAGGACAACCTCTATAGTAGTGATGGTGATTAAGCTTAGAGAAACTTCAAGCCTCCCAACTTGCAAGTACATAGCCTCTCCACTCTTGCATAAGGTGAAACTGAGAACTAGAACAAGTGTCTAAAGAAGATAGGGTCATCCAACAATTAGAGAAGACTAAAGTAGAAATCTCTATTGAGGGCCTTCTTGATGGAGTTGATGCATTTAGTAGGAGAACTCAATTTGTATAGGGTACCACTTTTAAATAAAGATATGGTGGATGGTGGATGCAATCATGCCCTAACACTTGTTATAATAGTCACCTATTTTGGGATTGAATAGGTTACTCATCAACAATTGGTCTTCCATCAATATCATGCCAATAGTGATTGCCACAAGTTTTGATGTCAATATAAAAGAATTCCACCCATCAAACCACTCAATTTTGGAATATGATAGTTCCAAAAAAGATGTTATGGGTGTCCATTTAACCCACATGACAATCTAGCCAGCTACATTTCCACAGTGTTTCATGTGTTAGACATACAATCCTCCTTGAAGATCTTGTTAGGAAGGCCTTGGATCAATGTAGTCAGGGCTGTGCTCTCAACTCTATATCAAAGGTCAACATCATCCATTTTGGCAAGATGGCTACCATTGATGGAGATGGTCCCATGGAAGTTGCCTCAACCTCTACTAAAGGAAGTATACACAATTCATAAACCATGTCGATGGTGCGAACAACCAATATCAGTGAGGAATTCCCTTTTGAATGTCTTGAAATCACCAAGGGGTCTTAAATGATGAGGAAAATACAATATTTACTAGGAGCTTCATGTAAAAGTCGAAGTCAAGGAATCACTAAACCATCTTAGCCTAAAATACAAAACAATTGAAGGGCGAAAGGCTATGAATCAGTCAAAGAAGAAGAAGTTGTGAGAGTCTCAAAGAAGTTTTCTCACACTTCCAAAAGACAATTTGTCAAGGGAGGGGAGAGCTTCTCTTAGTGTGATTTCTTAGAACCATGATAGGACCCACATACCTATCAGATGAAGGGAGTTTGAGATGTTCTACAATAATGAGTATTCCAATGATGACTAGTTTCACGAGCTAGAAGAATGTCAACCCAAAGTCACAATAAAAAAAGAATCAGTCCAAGAAGCTTCTGATGCCTCTTTACAATGAAAAATGAAATTGAATACTTTACCATTGGGATAGACATTGAACTTGACCCTACCCTTTCCATCTATACTGAAATAGTCCTTGATACTGTCATTCATGTAAGCAGGCCACTTGTGGCTCCTATTTCCTTTGATATAGTTGTTCTTTCCAAAAATGAATATGGGTTTTGAGCATGATACATCAATCAAGCTTTCGGTAACAAAAAGAAGGACAGCATTCATAACACACATCCAAATAAAAAGAAATTGAAATAATTAACTTAAAAGAAAGAATGGCGAGAGAAAAGTCCAAGTTGATGACACTCTCACAAAAAACAATGTAAGTAGTTGATTCAAATTAACTCAATACTAAGATGTGTTTGCATGGTAGTATGAGGATATGCTAGGTTTTGACATAGAAATTATGCAACAAAGAATACTCCTCTTTCTTGGTGCAAAACTAGTCCAAAAGAGTTTGAGGAGTACGAGAAGAAAAATGAGAGATAAAATCAAGGTGGAGGTAATGAATCAATTGGATGTCAAATTAATAAGACTCTCTCAGTATTCAAAGTGGGTGTCCAATATAGTACTAATACCAAAGAAGGATGGAAGGGTACGATTGTGCATTGATTTTCAAGACTTGAATAGAGCTAGCCCAAAGGATAGTTTCCCCTTACCTCATATAGATTTCTTGGTTAATAATACCATAAGACATGTCCTTATATCATTCATGGATGGATTTTTTGGACATAACTAGACTTGCATGGGTCCTAAGGATCAAGAGAAGACTTCTTTCATCACATCATGAGGAGTGTTTTGCTACATTGTTATGCCATTTAGCTCAAAGAATGCTAGAGCCACATATTAATGAGTAGCCCCAACTCTATTGCATTACATGATGTAGAGGCAATTTAAATTTTACTTGGATGATGTGACTAAAAAATTGAAAGGTGAAAAGGATCATTTTGAAGCATTGGGGAAATTCTTTAAAAGATTAGGCAGTTTACGCTAAGACTCAATCTTTAGAAATGTGTATTTGGAGTGACTCTAGTAAATTTCTAGGTTTCATGATCAATGCAAAGGCATAAAAAAAATCCATCCAAGATAAAATCAATGCATGAGTCATCTCAACCATGAACCAAATACTAGATTCGAGGCTTTGTAGGAAGAGTGTAGTTCATAAGGTAATTCATTTCTCAACTCACTACCACTTGTGAGCCCATTCTAAAATTGCTAAAGAAAGTGAAAAGAGGAATGCAATGGGAGATGTTAAGAGTCTTTTGAAAAGATTACGAGATATCTACCTAATCCTCTAGTCTTGGTACCATCCATGTTGAATGTGCCATTATTGTTGTATCTATTGATCCAAGAGTGAACCATGGGATGCATGCTAGTGAGGGCACTTACTCTTACAAAACATGTCTCATTGTAGTATGAACTATTTGCAAACTTTAGCATTACATGATTCTAGGGAAGTAAATATAGTGTCTAGAATGGATCAACTAAAGTATCTATTTTAGAAGTTGACACTTATAGGAACAACTTTCCAATGTTTATTGCTCTTATCAGAATTTAATCTACAATACATCATTAAAAAAGCTGTTAAGGGAATGCAATGGCAGATCACCTTTTAAACACTCAACATTCACGCCAATGCCAATAGAAGATAAATTTCTAGTTGAAGAAGCCCTTTTAAGTAGCAGACCCTACCAAGAGTGGGGCATGTATTACAATCATACGTAAAATCATGAGAGACAAGGAGCTAGTCTTAGTCTCTCTTGAAAAGTATCATGTTCCTTTCTCCATAAAAATGTTGTTCCATTGCACCAACAATGAGGTAGAGTATGATGCTTGTATCACTAGACTAAACTAGATTGACCTTATAGATTAAAAGTCTTAATGTATATGGAGATTCTATGCTCATTATTTGTTACACAAAAGGGGAATGGAAAATCAAGGAAGAAAGGTTGAAACCTTACAAGGTATACTTAGATAATTTGATCAATAAGTTTGATAGTAAGACCTTCATCATTGTGAAAAAAGGATTAATAAATTTTTTGTAGATTCCTTACCCACTTTGGCCTCAATCACCAACCCACCCAAAGGAATGAAGATTAAGCTTTTTCAAGTAGGTAGAGGAGAGTGCCTACCTATATTTGTTCATCCTTTGTAGGTGAGCCTAGAGTTTATGTAGTTTAGGCTGGGCAGAGACCATGGTAGGCATTTTCTAGAGAAAATGAGTCAACATTGAAAAAGGACCCTAAACTATGTCATTAGTGCTCATTACTAAAAGTGGTACTTTTAAAGATGACAAAAAGAAGATAGATTTTAGTAAACCATCATTGTAAAAATAATCTAAGATGATTTCACTGAACCATCTTTAGAAATAATACTTAAGAAGATGGTTCGATGATAACCATCTTATTTAGTTTCTTGAGAAGAATGTTTCTTTCATAGGAAGAATTTAAGAAGAGGGTTTGGCAAAATCATCTCTAGAAACATACTTATTTATGAGGTTTTACGACCACCAGTACTTTTTCCTACTAGTATTTGACAGGTTCATTATATGACAACTCTATATTTTATATGATTAATGTCACCTCAGCTGAAAAAGAAATGCTACCTCAGTCGCTTGGTCAACTCCCTATGGTGTATTGTAGAATACACCAGTTAAGTCCCTTTGTTAGGTGGACCATAAAAAGGAAGGAAAAAAATGAAGAGACTAGCTTCTACAAGCTCCTTATCATTTAACTTCAACATGGGCCTCATCACTTAACTTTGACATGGGCACTCCAACTCCAATACTTCCTTAAGCACATGTTAAATGATTTGTTCATAAAACTGTATGTATCTAAGTAGAGACTACTGACATAATCCTCAAGAACCCATATGGTAAATCATGGAAGGTGAAGATCAAGGAGTTATCCCAACTTGTATGAGGGCCAAATCCTAAGCTTGTATTAATGAGATGGAATACTATGTAACATTTGTTATATGTAATTAGAGGATTAATTAGGATTTATACCAATTAATTAATTTGATTTTCTTGTGTTACTTATATTTATATGTTGAAGTAGTAATGATGTATGATCTATGACTTTTGAGTTTCATATATATATATATATATATTAAAATATCAAACTATGTAGATAGCCTAAACTTCATCTTGGTGCATTTTTGTTCTGGATAGCTTCAACTAAAACACCAAAGTTGAGTTAGAATTATATATATATATATATATATATTCTCCACCAATATCAATCAAATGAAGAGTTGGCAAGGATCTTTCTTTATTTTATGTTTTACACATTATTATGGTTAGAAAGTTCCTTCCTTAAAGTTCATTTTCCTTCATGTATATGGATGTTTCATGTTTAATTGCATCCCTTTTTTTTAATAGGAAAATATCTAATAATTTAATTTCCCAACATTTTATAATTCACACACTTAGTGTTTGGTAAAATGCTTAACTGAGTTCACTAATGTTTTCATGTGTAAAAGTCTTGGCACACATCTAAGCTTCAATTGTTTGAAAAAATTTACAAATATACTTTGGATGACTATGATAAGAACATTAAGAAAGCATGGGAGGGAACATAAAATTTCATAAAGTTCACACCTAGGGCAAGGGTTGACTGTAATCACTTGCATTGTCCATGCTCAAGATGTGAAAGACTAATAAAGGTAACAACATGTGAGTTGAGAGAACATGTGTGCTTTAATGGATTTTATAGGTGTATAATTTTTCATAAAATCCACTCAATTAGTTACCCATGCATTATATCTGATAAGGGTAAAATAGGATTTTTGACAAAAATTTGTAACACATGCATTTTTTGACTAATGACTCAAAAATATGATATTTTGTAGGTCCAGCGGCTAATCTGAGGTAAGTATGTGATTAATCATATTTTTCTAGGATTTAATTAGAGTTTCTAACTTTTTGTAGGAAGCAAGTTAGTAATCCAATGGCCGAGATTGCTCGAGATGAAAATGGAAGATCAAAAGATTATGTCCAAGCCTAAAAGTCATCAATCCAATATGAGATCAAGGATGAAGATCATCTTTAAGACAAGCAATGGATGCAATTGGAGGAGTCAAAGATGGCCAAAGTGGGCCCATACATAAGCCATGCAAAGTCCACCACCTTAGCATGGGTTTCACATAAGCCACTTAGCCATATTCAAGCCATGAAGAAGATGATAGGTTAAGGAGCCAATACAACCACCAAAGCCAAGGAACTGAGCCATCAAGCTAAGCCAAGAGAGCTATCTAAGCCATCCATGAAGCCATCAAAGTTAGCCATTTAAGCCACATGAGCTAAGCTAAACAAAAGGCTAGGATTGGAGGAAAATTTAAAGAATTATCCATGGAATTTATGGGATATTTTGAAGAGAATTTAGATAAATTTCACTAGGATAAGGTAGTATGTTGACCAATAGGAAGAGACCCCTCCATTTTTTGTGTTTTTCATATGTTTCCTCACTTTCCATCTCATTACTAAGATGCACTACAAATTTCACTTTCCATTCAAGTATCCCACCTTTCTAAGATTCTATCACCTTACTAAACTTGCATCTAAACCATCCAACTAATCCCCACTTTTTAGGAAACTACCTAGACAATCACTTTTCCCCAACTTATCTCTCTTTCCTAACTTTTCCTATCCCTCTATTTCCTCCCCTCTTCCTCTCTCTTTCTTACCTCATCCTATGAGCCCAACTTGCTATTTTCAAGTTAACCACCCATCATAGGAATCCAATTCTCTTTATTTTTCATTCCTATCATACCTTAACATTAAGATACTTTAGAAAACTTAGGAATCAACCTATAAAACAAGATAGTAGGAGAATAATAGGGGATCCCTTTTGTAACAAAAAGGACGTCTCTTGGACCTTGGGGAGGATGGCCATTTCCTTCAACCTCTTCTTACCTCCTTTCTTTGAAGAATGATCTCCTTGGGTCCTACTCAAAAAGTTTAGGTTAGTTTATTGTCTATTTTAATTCCTTATTTCTTTATTTTTGTTGCCTTGTCTTTTGCTTTACTTTGTTTATTTTGCTATGAATAATTGCCTGCAACATCTAACTTTGACTTACTTATTCATCAAATAATCAATTTAATTCTTCACTTCTAGAGAAGAAATGACTTGAGTCTTTGATTTCCATTTTTGCATTACATGTTTTCTTCTTAAAGATAGGTATAGTTTTAGGTGTTCTTTTCCTTAATTTCCTTCATCATTCTATCCATTTTTTTCTTTTGTTTCTCTCTTGGAAGCCACTCGCATATCATAGAGATCAGTTTGAATGTTTTGGAAGGTGTTTTAGAATTGAGTTGAATCAGGTTTCATATCTTGAAATAGCATGCAATTTTTGGAAATTGTATACATGTTTATGCCTCTATCTTTTTAATGTAATTTGACATTCAATCAATGAATTTATTTGAGGATCATTATTGCTGCTTATATCCAGTAGCTAAGTACTTTAGTTTTGAATGTTTTATGGTATATAAAGTGCTTGATTTCATGTGCTAACTGCTTGGATATTGAAAATAGCATGTTGCTAGAATTTTCAGTAACATAGTAATCATGAATGATTCATGATTCATGCTTGATGTTGGCATTTGTTATTGATGCTTTGCTTGATTCTCCAAGGATTTAGTTAGACTTTTAGAATTTTGAGTTAGCCATAGGTCCATCAAGTTCAATCTATGTTTACTCCACGAATCTTGTGCACCATTTCATGAATCATGAATCATGCACATGATACTTGGGTAGCTTTCTTATAAGTGTTTGATTAACTATTGTTTCCACTTATTTTTCTTGTTTAATTGTAGTTTTAGGTTGTGATTTTAAGGTTAAACTTGCAA
Source organism: Warburgia ugandensis (assembly GCA_035236585.1). Taxonomy (NCBI): domain Eukaryota; kingdom Viridiplantae; phylum Streptophyta; class Magnoliopsida; order Canellales; family Canellaceae; genus Warburgia; species Warburgia ugandensis. Next base: position 36,924,099 of record CP141139.1, read on the forward strand.
GCACATGAATTGGTTGTAGTATTCTCAAGCAAGAAAGTCGATCCCACAAGGAATTGAACAAATGTGATGCTACTGGTCCCTACTTTAAATTGCTTACTAGCCAAAGATTATGATATTTTAAACATAAAATAATTATGGAAACTAAAGAATGCATAAAATTAGAAACATTCTAAAATTTTCTGAACCTAAACATGGAAATCTCAACTAACCTAAAATTCAAATTAAACTTAAACAATGATCTAACTAAGAAATCAAAACATGTAATACTTATGGAAACAACTAAACAAATGGTATGCATGGAATTAAACTAGAAAGAATGCATGAAACAAAATACTAAGATGCTTGGATGATCAAGGCAATATGCATGAGCTATGACGCAAAATTAATCTACCATGGAATGCATAAATAGAACTAGAATTTGAGGATGAGAATCTAATCTAAATTAAGCAAGTTTTCTAAGGGAGAGCACCTTGAAACCATGCACATGAACCATGGGTTTAAGCACATGATTATGGGGTAAACATAGAATGAAATAAATGGACCTCTAACTAAGTATCATGCAATCTAATCTAAGAACTAGCACAACTTAAAACCTTAATTAATTTCCTAAAGAATAACTCATACTTGCAGTAAATAATGTGAAGAATTAAGAATAAACACTGATATTTTTATGTTGCTGGAAATTTCAGCACCTTGCAATTTCCAATTTGCAAGTAATCAACACATAAAGGCATGAATTTATTCACATTAAAGAGGGAAATCAAAGACTCAAGTCACTTCTTCTCTTGATTGTCACTGCCAAGGAAAGAATTACTTGTTTCTTTGAGGAATAAGCAAGGAATACTTAAAATTTGAAGGCAATTCAACAAGGTAAACAACAAGGGAAACAAGGAAGAATCAACAAAGAAAATAAGGAAGTTCAAGGAAGTCACTACCAAAGAGTTATAGATTTTAAATCAAAGGGTTATGAAACTAAAGTCAAATCTAACAAGCAAGAAAATCAAAATAACAACTAACCATGAAATCAAAAGCAAACAAGGTAACAATGGACAAGCTAAAACAAGAAAGGTCAAGGGAATCAACCAACCTTTCAAAGCAGACTACTATTCCAATCCTAGGTGTGGAACATATGGATGAGTAGCAGCCCACCTTGGAGAGAGTATCAATAACTCAAAAGGTGAATAAAATTCAAGCAAAAGAGAAAGGAGGGTTGGGGACAAGGAGGATGCCCTCCTCCAAGTTGAGTTCCTTTTAGTGAAAAGATGCTTCTCCATTGATTTTTATGGTCTTTTATATTTTGTCTCCTATATTTTTTATGGTGACCTAATAATAAGGTGTTATGTGGATGAAAACATCTCAATTTGGATGGCTAAGATGATGGGAATCTATGGTTTTCAAAAGAGGAAACAAGGTGGATGGTAGCTGTCCTTTTAGAAGTGAAGTAGGTGGGAGATGCCACCTTTTTAAGAAAAAGAGTCTCCCCCTCAAAAATTTTTGAATGCCCTTCAAAATAGGAATTTGGGTGGGGGGTTGAAGTAGGAATGAGATAGGAAGAAGGAAAGTGATGTGTGGGAAAAACTTAGGAAATAGAGGTGAAATGGAAAATTATGATTGGCTAAGGGATTTCTTAAGAGGTGGGGATTGGTTGGTGGTTGGAATGAGAGTTTAGGAAGGTGGAGGAATCTTGGAATAGTAGGACTCTTGAATGGAAAGCCAAATTCGTGGTGCTACTTGGTGATGAGGTAGAAAATGATAAAAAGGTAGAAAAACATGAAAAATAAAGGGGTCTCATCTTGTTGGGCCACATACTAACTTATCCTAATGAATTTTCTCTTAATTATATTCAAAATGTCCCTTAGAATCTCATGGATAGTCCCCTTTATTTTTCTCCAATCCTAGCCTTCCATTTAGCTTAGCTTAATAACTTTGATGGCTTCATTGGCTAGGCTTCATGACCAGCTTAGATGGCTCTCTTAGCTTGGTTTCATGGCTCTATCCCTTAGCTTGAGTATCTTGAATGGTTTGATTTGAATTCCTTAGCTTGTCACCTTCTCTCATGTTTATATGGCTAAGGTGGCTTGAATGAATCCCATGCAAAGGTGGAGAAAATGCATGGCTTACTTCATGCACCCACTTTGGTCATCTTCAACTCCTTTGTTTCATCCATTGATTGCCCTATGATGATATTGACCTTTCGATTGATAAATTTTAAGCTTCGACTTATCTTTTGATCATGATCTTCAATTTCATCCTAATAGGTCTTGGCCATCAGATCATCATCTCTCTTCTTGTAAAAAGTGAAAAAATCTAATAAAATTCAAGAAAAATATGATTACTCACATACTTACCTTAGATTAGCCTCTGAACCCACAAAATATCAAAATTTTTCTCCATTAGGTCAATAATGCACGTGTTAGGAATTTTGGTATAAGAACCATAATTTATCCCTTTAAGTTGTAACACAAATGACTAATTGGGTGGTTTGTATGCAAAATTAGATGCTTATCATTTGATCTTAGTTTAGATTTATTAATTATTACTTTGCATCTTAGTTGCATGCTTTAGGTTTCATGCATTCCATATTAGGCTAAGTTGCATTCTAGCTGATGCATTCTTTCTAGCTCAATTCCATGCATACCACTTGTATAGTGGTTTCCATAAGTGTTATGTATTTTGCTTTCTTAGTTAGATCATTGCTTAGGTTTAGTTTGCATGTCAGGTTACGTAAGAAAGTTTTCATGTTTACATTTAGAAAGTTCTAAATTTAGAAAGTTTCTAATTTCATGAATTTTAGTTTCCATCATTAGTCTAGGTTAAAATTTCATGATCATTGGATAAGTTAGATAATTTAAGTAGGGACTAATAGTATCACAATCATTCAATTCCTCATGGGATCGACCTCCTAGCATGAATTACTGCATTTGACTCGTACAGTTGCTAGTTTAATTTAAAAATCACAACAAGTTTTTTGCACCACCGTTAGGGAGTGCCGACATTTTGTCTAGTAGACCATACCCTAAATTATTTACCTCTAGTCTAGATTTAGGGTGCATGAGTTTAGGGCTTTGCATCATTTTTGTATTTATTTTCTATTTTTCTCACATTGACCAATTTGTTTGATATTTGTGTGAGGGAAATTGACAAAGGAGCTACGGTGATCCTCTGGGCCATGGCTTCACCAACATAGATTAGGTTTGCATTGCTTTCTTAGATTAGGATTTGAGTAAAATTGTAGTGAGCCCCATTTTAATTTTAATTTTAATTTTATTCAATTTTTAAATGGGTTATCATAATATAGGGCAAGTGTAGGGCATGGTGGCCCACACTTGAACATCATCGGACCCCTCACTATAAGCAATCCTCACCCAAATTTTGATTTTTAGGTTAAAGTGCATTTAGTATAATTTTGCATTTTGTGATGGTAGTTTAAATTATGTAGATTAGGGTCATGCATTGATAATTGTTGCATAATACTTAGGATGCTTGTATTAGTTTAAGTACTTATTTAACAAAGGTTAACCTAAGCTTGGCTATAACCAAAGCATAGGTTGCATGGTTATAGTGTCTCATCTATTAAGGTGCCTGACCATTTGTTATGTAGCATATAGGTAGGAATTAGTTTGATTTTTGTTTTGCATTGCATATTTATAGCTTTATGGTGGAATGAAACTTAATGCTAGTAAGGGCCCCATAGGAACCCATATAAGATAAGGACTGGATTTCATCACGAGTTCCTTAGCCCATCCAGGAATTAATCAACATCCTTGTATGTCACGATCCTAATCCTTAAACATTAAATTAAAATCAAGTAGAAAGAGACTTAGGGTAATGTGCTCATAAGACCCTTTTTGAAGGACGCAATATATTGTCACTCCAATGGCTTTTGAGCAATGTAGTTATAGTGGGTGTCTTAAAATCCAAGTAGTTTTCCCACACCTTCCATTGACGTCAGTTAAGGTCTAAATTCCCACACCTTCCATTCGAGTAGAACCTAACTAGTAAGCAGTAGTCTAATCTAGATAAAAGGAGGAGCTATCTAAATCTAGGTCAACAAGCTATCACCAATGCATAAAGAAAAGATAATCAAGACACTACTCGATTTGTGGATACTAGGATTTGATTGTGCATCATTTAGCTTAGGACTAACAATTAGGTTGCATCATATAGTTAGTATTTTCCATAAAATAAAAATAAAACTCATTCATTATATATAACGACTTGTTTCATTGTATTCTAAGTTGGGAACAAAGTCTTGCTAAGAAGGGGATAGATTTCATAAATTAGATATATCAATAGATGGGATAGATATTATTGAAAGTCAACTGCTTAGGATAATATCTTTTACACATGCTACACCACAACCTCAGTACAGTAATATTTATACCTATTCTGAGCATTCCTATCTCATTTCTTCATGGCCATCAAGCTCCACGTACAATGGTTATTATCAGGAGCCAATGGGTGCACATAGTGCATTCACATACCCTAGCAATGACTGCTATCCTAAAACAATTTATAATGGATGGGCTAGGCATCATCAACAACCATGGTCTCAGAATTACTAATATCAAGAAGAACCACAATGGTCCCACCCTAGTCAACACTACCACAATGATCAAGAATATTAGGGACAATCAACATCAGTTCAACTTGCTCAACCCTTTTTAAGACCCAAATTCCATAGCATTACCAACACTACGAGTCGTTTCATTTATAGCATGAAAAACCACCATCAGAAGAGTATGCAACACATTTGTCAAATAATAGAACAAACTATGGCTTCCATTGATGAGAGGAATGAGGAAAAAGAAACGAGAGATGGAGGAATGGGAAGAGGAAGAGGAAATGAAACAATATGGGAAAATACTGAGAGAAACATTTCTGAATTTTTAAAAAGTATTGAGGAAATAAAATAGATTAGGGATAATGAAGAGCCATTTATTATTGATAATAGGATGAAAATCTCTTAAGATCATTCTAAGCCACAAAGTCCATAACCATCCATAGAAAACTCCCACTTAGATCTGCTCAAGACATGTCTTATTCCTTGTTACGGTTATGATGAAGAGACTTCCATTGATGAAGAGAATGAAGCAGTATAAACATCCAACCCAGATCCTTTAGAATTGTGTCCTGCTTGTTTTTATGACTTTTATGAAGACACATCCATTATGGAGGTGAATGAGTTGATGCTACTATGCCATTAATGAATGCCTCTCAATGGCAAGCTAGAGTAGAGCCCCCTACAGAGCCTAAAATACTAATTGAGCCTTGCAATGTATAAAACATACCTGGTTCAGACCTATCGACCTTATTTGAACAAACATTAGATAGTAATCTAGGTCCATTTGAAACCTTACTTATGCCAACTGAATAGGAAGAAAAAAGTGAATTGATGTACAAGCCTTATATCAACCAACTCTAGGGTACACATTACAAGATACTAAGGGTTTAAGCCTAACTATGCCCTTGCTTCAATAATACAAGAACCAACTTTTTGGGAAGGGAAGAATTAGCTTTTATCCCAATTTTAGGACAATGTAAGGGAAATGGAGGACAAAGATAAACTAAGTGCAATGGTCAATGTTATCCCTAGAATTGGTACAAATATGGACCATTCATATATATATATGGGCCAACAACCTTTAACTCCATAGTAGCTCAAAATGTCATTGTATTACCACCACGTCAAAATACAAGGTGGAGGAATTACATTGACAACTATGAAACATTGGAAATGGGAGATCATCAATGTGGTCCCTCTAAATTTATAATAGTGGTGGTCTATTATGTCAGGATGTTACCACTACCAAAAATCTTTAGGTGGAGGCAATACATAAACTATCACGATGTTCTAAAGTGGCTTGAGAAATCTTTCTAATTCATTATTAGGATTAGGGGAATTAGTTGAACCAGCTAGGTCTAGTTTTAGATGATTAGGTTAGTTGGTTAGATTGGTTAGAGGTCATGTTTGGCTAAAGACATTAACTTAGTGCTCACTAGGAGGCAACCTAGGAATTTTTTTTAAAAGTCTCATTAGTCTATAATACCCATTCATCATTTAGGTGTCCTATATTTTAAAACATTGAGGACAATGCTTAATTCAATTTAGGGGGTGTAGATATACATAAGATTTCTAACTTTTCTTGTATTTTCAAAAAAAATTGAATTTTTTCTTTTCTTTTTATAAGTTCCTTTGTGAAGATGAGAATGTAAATTTTCATAATCTTCAGCTAAAATTTTGAACTTTAGCTTATTAATAGAGTCGTATACAATTAGATCACTATTTTATCATTTTTTCTAAAGTGTTCCATGTAAAAATAAACTCAAAATATTAATTATACAAAATAGCTACATATAGTTTAAGTTGAAGAGAAAAATATGACTTAGAGATCCTGAAGAAGATCTATGGAGATTTATAATCCAAATGAGTTTTGAACTATTCTTTCTTTTCTCTGGATTATACATAAATTCAAAATTTTCTTCAACAAGCCTTATTTCTTAATTCTTATCATTATTCTTTGTCTTGGTCAACTTTTAATAAATCACAAAAAAACTATAGCGTATATCTCTTAAATTAATGATCACCTTTAAGTCATATGAAACCTAGGAAATGATAAAGGCCATCCTTGGTAAACCTGGAGCCCTTAGACTTCCCTATATTATTTTTTTCTAGTTAGACCCTTAAGCCTCTAAAATAGAGCCTTTTCTTTATTTTCCAAACAACCTTTACTTATATTGAACCCCAATATATATTGACTACCTATTCATTATGAAAATATGCAGAGAAGATTGAAGAACATCTTGAGAAAAAGAATGAACACTACAATTCAAGACATGAACATTGAAAAGGTGAAAAAGAAGAAATTTTCAAAATATATACAAAGTCAAGTGAAAAAGAAAAGAAAAAAAAGCCAATGAAAAGGAAGAATGTTCACTCTTTCAAGTAAAAATGGAAAAGTTCTGAATACAAAGATAGAAGACCTTTACATATTTTCTAGACAACCTTTATTTACCTTTATATCCATTCTTTTGATAACCCTTGCCTAAGCCTTCATTTTGCCCTAATAGAAATGCTAACTTAATCTTAGGAGAAGTATGCCTTAAATATGGTTACAAATGAATAGAGAGTATGGTAAAGTGTAACATTTGTACTAGTTGATATCCATTCATGAGACCATTATTATCATTCTTTTTTATGGAATACATGAGACTTTTGGATTTGATGAACAATATTCTACTCATATATTAATGAGAGATTAAAACATTTCTGAGTGACTTCTTTCTACGTGACAAGTATTTCATGTGAGAATTGATTTGGACGACAATTTAGGTTTATATTTAACTTGAAGACAACAAATTATATATCAGCTACAGCACACACTCACCTTTCAAAGTTTAATGAAATAATGAGAAATCTTTAGCTTAAGGGTAGGATTTTAAACCTTTTTGTTCACCTTTATTAGTAGGCTAAAACTAGGTACTTAATATAAGCTAAATAAGATAAAAAAATATTCCCAGAGGAATAAAGAATTTTCATAAAACTTTTGAGAAATTTGTGGGTATACTTATTGTAAATCCTTACGAGGCTTAACTCGTCTACTAGGGGTAACCTAGGAGTTTAAGGGCTTGTTGCATATGCTAAATGCAACCATGAATACTTATGAAACTGGAAATTTGTATTTATAAAATATTTTTTGTATGTTTTTCTTAGGACCAGTAAAATGCTAGTTAGGTGGTCTGATAAGTGTCTAATTTTCCATAAAAGCAACCCAATTAGTTATCCATGTGTTAGAACTTATAGGGGTAAAATACGATTTTTAACCAAAATTTGTAACACATGCATTTTTTGACGTAATGACTCAAAATTTTGATATTTTGTAAGACCAGAGGCTATTCCAAGGTAAGTATGTATTTAATCATAATTTTCTAGGACTGAGTTAGAGTTTTTAACTTTTTGTAGGAAGCGAGATGGTGATTAGACGGCCAAGATCGATCGAGATGAATATAAAAGATCAAGTCCAAGCATAAAATCATCAATCCAACATGAGATCAAGGATAAATATTATCTTTAGGAAAAGCAATGAATGCAATTAGAGGATTCAAAGATGGACAAAGTGGGACTATGCATAAGCAATGCAAAGTCTACCACCTTTGCATGGGTTCCACTTGAGCCAACTCACCATATTCAATCTACGAAGAAGATGGCAAGCTAGGGAGCCAAGCCAACTTCCAAAGACAAGGATTTGAGTTATCAAGCTAAGTCAAGACAGCCATCAAAGCGAGCCATGAAGCCAAGCTAATAGAGCCCTCAAAGTTAGCCATCAAAGCCACATGTGCTAAGCTAAATGGAAGGCCATGATTGGAGAAAAATCCAAAGAATTATCCTTATAATTTATGGGGATATTTTGAATAGAATTAAGGTAAATTTCACTGGGATAAGATAGCATGTGGATCAATAGGAAGGGACTACTCCAGTTTTTATGTTTTTCCCACTTTTTCCTCACTTTCCACCTCACTACTAAGATGCACTACGAATTTCATTTTTCATTCATGAGTCTGACCTTTCTAAGACTCTATCATCTTCCTAAACTCCCACCTAAGCCATCCAAACAATCCCCACTTCCTAAGAAACTACCTAGCCAATCACTTTTCTCCACCTCACCTCTCTTTCCTAACTTTTCCAATCCTTCTCTTTCCTCCCTTCTTCCTCTCTCTTTCTTACCTCATCCCATGCAGCCAACTTGCTATTTTCAAGGCCCTTAATGATTTTTGAATGGGGGAGACTACTCCTCCTAAAAAAATGGCATCTCCCAACATTAATAAAAAAAACAGAAAAGAAAGAGAAAAGGACAACTACTTGTATCTCTTGAAAACCCTAGTTAACCACCCAGCATGACCATCCAATTCTCTTTATTCTTATTTTCCCACCATAGCTTAACCATAGGAAATTATAGAAAACTTAGGAAACAACCTACAAAAAAAGATAGGAGGAGAAGAATATGGGATCCTTTTTGGAAGAAAAGGGATGTCTCCTCCACCTTGGGGAGGATGTCCTTTTCCTTCAGCCCTCTTCTTACCTCCTTGCTTTGAAGAATGATCTCCTTGGGTGTTGCTCATCTCTCTCCAACCCTTCCATGCCTTACCCTTGAGGTGTTTTCTTGGCTGATTCCTTTGTCAAAAAGTTTAGTTTAGTTCATTGTTTATTTTAATTCCTTATTTCTTTACTTTTATTGCCATGTCTTTTGCTTTGCTTTGTTATGAATAATTTCCTTGAACCTCTAAGTTTTCCTTTGTTATTCCTCAAATGATCAAGTTAATTCTTTTCTAGTAGTGACAACCAAAAGAATAAGTGACTTGAGTCTTTGGTTTCTATCTTTGCATTACATGTTTCTTCTTAGAGATAGACATAGTTTTAGGTATTCTTTTCCTTAAGTTTCTTCATCATTCCAACCTTTTTTTCTCTCTTGGAAGTCACTTTGATATCATTGGAGATTATTTTGAGGAATTTTGAAGGTGTTTTAGAATTAAGTTGAATCAAGTTTCATGTATTGAAATAGCATGCAATTTTCAAAAATTGTATGCATGTTTATGCATCTATTTTTTCTATAATTTGACATTTAGTCAATGAGTTTCTTTGAGGATTATTATTGCAGCTTATTTCTAGTAGCTAAGTACTTTAGTTTTGAATATTTTATGGTATTTAAAGTTCTTGATTTCATGTGCTAACTACTTGGATATTGAAAATAGCATGTTGTCGGAATTTCCAAAAACATAGTAATCATGAATGATTCATGCTTGATGTTATCTTTTGTTACAATTGATTTACTTGATTCTCCAAGGATTTAGTTAGACTTTTAAATTGTCAAGTTAATGCATAGATCATATTGCCTGGAAGCTAGCTATAGGTCCATAGATTTCAATCTATGCTTACTCCATGAATCATGGCACATCATTTCATGGATCATGCACATGATACTTGAGTAGCTTTCTTTTAAGTATTTGATTAGTTTTTGTTTCCATTTAGTTTTCTCGTTTAATTGTAGTTTGATATTAGTTTATATTTTATTAATTATTATTTTGCATCTTTGTTCCATGCTTAAGGTTTCATGCATTCCATGTTAGCCTAAATTGCATTCTAGTTCATTCGTTCCTTCTGGCTTAATTTCATGCATACCACTTGTTTAGTTGTTTCCATAAGTATTAAATGTTTTTATTTCTTTGTTAGATCATTATTTAGGTTTAGTTTGCATGTTAAGTTAAGAAAGTTTTCATTCATGCATTTTAGTTTTCCATCATTAGTTTAGGTTAAAAATCACATGATCATTAGCTAGGTTAGATAATTTAATTAGGGACCACTAGTATCACAATTGTTTGATTCCAAGTGGGATCAATCTCCTCACATGAATTATTACAACTAATTCATGTGCTTGCAAGTTTAACTTAAAAATCACAATAAGAGTTGATGAAAGCTATCACCCCTTGATTTGGCATGGACAAGAACTTACTCATGGGCCCTCTACAATAGCGAGAAGAAATGATTTTGAAGATTTTATAGGAAGTTTCATAGATACTAGAGCTGAACTGATGTTTTGAGATGCATAGGATGACTTTCAAGACAGCCCTAAACAATTTTAAAATACATTGGAGGAAATTGATGAGCTATTGTACATTGGGTGTACTAATTATACCATGTCGTTTGCATTGTATAACTTTAAAATTTGAAATCAAGGTTTGGTTTTTGAGATAAAGGTTTTACAAAAGTATTGAAAGTAGTGGTAAAATGCTACTAAAAGAGGACAAACTTGTGAGGTCCGCATGAGAGGCAAAGAAAACTCTAACTGCACTAGGCCTTGTTTTGTGTGTCTTACATCAATTTGTAGGATGTACAATTTGTGTTGAAGCTATTGGAGCCTACTTTCTCACACAAAAAAGATAACTCAAAAATCTCATTTACATTCTTAGTGGTTGTAAGTATGAAAAGATTCATGCTTGTCCCAATTACTGTATCTTATATAAGAAGGAAGCTAAAGAAGAATCCATCTGAGTAGGTGAAAGACATCCCTATAAAGATCCTATTATATTTTCCCCCTATCACAATCAAGGATATTTGAGATTTTTTTCTTATATGAGATTTTCCAATACTTCTATGTTGGGATTAGTTACGAGTTCCAATTTGATACAAATTTATATTTTTTGGGAAATAGTGGGAATGTGCTCATATCTATTAATCCATAGTTTAAAAGAATGTTTTGAATTGTAAAAATGGTGAAGAAATTAATATTGCATGACAAGAAGAGGGTAGCTAATAGTTATGTATGCCATCTAGCAAGTAAGCCACTGTAGAAGCTCATAGACTTCATCTAGCCTAATTTTGGAAATGAATCTAGAAACTATGAATTGCAATATATGTAAAATCCTCATGGTTCCATCAGCATTAGGTATATATGTTGGCCTACTCTAACAGTTTGTTATAACCTCCTACCGTTGTTATGCATGAAAAGGAAGTTCATGATGTTAACTATATTGTTAAAGGGTCCCAAGCAACTAGGTAATGATATTGATGTGTACTTGGTCCATTTCATCATGGATCTTAAGAAATTATGAAATGTGGGGGTTGAAGGTTATGATGCGTACAAGAAAGATTCATTGACATTAAGGCGATATTGTTGTGGATAACAAGTGACTTCCCTATGCATGGTTATTTGTCGAGATGTGTTGTCAAGGGATACAATGCTTATCTAGTATGTAGTGACCAAATGTATCCTATATGACTTAAACATGATAGAAAAATGACACTCCTTACGTACATAACATGGTTGCATAGAGACCATCCATACCTTTATTAAGAAGGGAAATTTAATGGTAGTGTAGAGACAAGGACACATCCAAAGATGTGATAGGATGACAAGTATTGGAATAGGTTCAAAACCTTAACATCTTATGGGGGAAGAAGAAAGCAAATAAACATACATGTGATAGAGACTCTAAAGCAATTGGAAGAAGAAGTTAATATTCTTTGACCTTGTGTACTAGAAATGTGACGACCCGGGTTTTCCCATGCATTTTTAAATGCAATATCTAATTCCTAAGGCGGGATGCATCCCTATTTGAAAACCATTTTTATAAAAACCATGCAGTGTAGCAAATTTTTTTTAGTTTTAAACTCATTTTGAAAACCCCAAGTGTCATTTGCTTTCACAACAACCAAAGTAGTTTTTGAAAATTTCAAAAATCATAAATGTCTTCCCAGGTCTATCCAATCATAGCTCACATCCCAACTGTAAATAAATACAAATACATGTCCAAAGGGTAGAGTGTTTACTTACAAGTATGATTGTCTCTTTTTGAGTTTCTTGTGCTTAGCACTAACATTTCCTGAGGCGTCTTCTACTCATGAATGGAACTATCCTGAAAAATGTTAAGGATTGGGTGAGTATATACTATACTCAGTAGGAGTCTATCACTACTAGTTTTACAATGCATGCTATGTTTAAAATCATATGCTCTTCAAAACATGTGCATGTTCGAACAATCATGTTCAATATCGATATTAAAAACCATTGTCGAATTGGAATACTGACGACTTAAAGAATCGCATAATCCAAGTCAAAAGTATCATACATACATATATATATATCATAAACATAATGATATGCATAAGATGCTCAAGTGAATCCAACTCATAGATATATGGTATGGTCAACCAACCTCATATCATGCCATATGCAATGCAAGTAAGTCCACGGAAACATAGGGCCCACTATGCCCATGACCTCACGACAGTGTGTCCCCGGGTACTTGGGAACACTCAGTCATAACCTCCACAGGGCATACGACACATCAACCCAGTGCCGTGACACCAGTGGTAGCCCCCTGTACCACATGCAGTCGACGTAGGGACATGCCCTTTTTGGGCGTGGTACCCATTCCACCTAATAGTGGTAGAGGCTAGGAGGCCACCCTAGACCTCTCGGCATAGCGCCCACAAGCTTACTAGCTCAAATCATATACGATCAAACAAGCAAAAACCTCTTTTTCAAAACCTATCCTCTTTGGGTCCCTCACAACTGCCTGGCCCTTACAACTACCTACCCAACATCTTTTGGTAACCCTCAAGGACATGCAATTTTTCAAAAACTCAATGCTCACAAATCATGCAATATATGCAATTGTTTGCAAAACATGTCTATGCATAAAGTATTTGTCATGTGCATGCTAAATTTGTTTATAAAATTAAGTCATGCTAAACAAGTCATATAACTTAAACTTAAAACATGCATTCTCAAAACAATCATGGGTTCTTTTAAAAAGTCTAGTAGCGATAGAGCACCTACCTCGAAGTCTCCTGGAGTCACGTCCTTTATCACTCAACCTGACCCTAGGTCTCATTTATAAACTCTTGGATATGAATGGATAACAAGGAGTCCTTATCAATTTCAATCTATTTAGACATTAGATCGCTAGATCTGCCTTTTAGGGTCCATGGTCCTTGCCTAATTCATTGTCAGCCTAGATCCTATGATATGGACCTACTATTCAATAGTTAAATTCTGTAAATTGTCCTCTGATCCTAACTTTATAGTCTCATTATGTCCGCGTGTCCCAATTCCTAGGACACCCGTGCATCCTGGTTGAACCATGATCGCCTCACGTGCGTGCGTGCCCAAAGGCCGTGCCAGGGACCGTGTTTTGCACGCGTACATGCATGCTCAAGCGATGCACTATGACACGCATCTTGGATGGCATCGCACGGACGCACCTTTGGTGTAGCATGGCGCGTCTCAACTCCCAGGGCACCCCATGCATCTTGGTCGAGCCAGGACCCATTTCCTATGTCGCGTGCGCACCCGAAGGCTGCACCAGGGACAGTGTATGCACAGTCATACACTTGGAACCCGTCCCAGGGACCCTGTCCCAGGCGCACGTGATGCATGGCATCCCTGGGACGCCTTGTTCGCACAAAGCTGGATGAAACCGGCTAGGTCGTTTTTCGGCTAGGAAGATCGGCTGGAAACGCTAAATCCAGCACGGATCTAGCCTGAAAGGAGGAAGAACCCAAGAGAGAGGGAAGGATGAGCTTACCTGGGCAGCTTAGGGAGCGCCTATCGTCGGTGGTAGAGCCCCGTTCTGGTTCTGAAACTTCATGCCACCGGAAAACTCGACGAAGGGGAAAAACCCAGTTTTTGGGTGATGCCAGGGAAGAAATGGGGAAGAGAAAGAAGGGGAATGGCCGGCCAGCACGAATCTAGCCTGAAAGGAGGAAGAACCCAAGAGAGAGGGAAGGACAGGCTTACCTGGGCAGTTTAGGGAGCGCCTATCTCCGGTGGTAGAGCCCCATTCTGGTTCTGAAACTTCATGCCACCGGAAAACTCAACGAAGGGAAAAAAACCCAGTTTTTGGGTGATGCCAGGGAAGAAATGGGGAAGAGAAAGAAGGGGAATGGCCGGCCTGATGGTCCTGGCCGTTGCCCAAAATCATAGGGAAACTAGGTTTCTGATTTTTGCCGGAAACCCCAGTCCCAAATGACCTAAAAAAATTGTGTTTTGGAGAGAGGGGAGATAGGGCTTTTTATAGCTTTGCTATGGCGATGCCGCCATTGGCGGTGGCAGATTTCTCTGGAAACTAGGGTTTCTGGAGAAATCTAGAGGAAGAAGAAGATGGGGTGCCGTTATCAAAACGCCCCTTGCGTTTTCTGTCTTTTTTGTTTTTTTGTTTAAATTACAGAAATGCCCTTAATTTTAAACGACCGTAACTTCTTCATACGAACTCCATTTTTGGCGTTCTTTGAGGTGTTGGATTCCATTTTTCGAGTAGAATCTAATGGTACTAAGTTTCCATACAAATTCCTTCATTTACTATTTTAAATAAAGTAAAACATTTAACACAATTTATTTCCCATAGAATGTCCAATTTTTGTTAAAAATAGCGTAAATTGCTCGGGCATTACAACAAATCCCAACATTTGCTTGATGTCTTGCATATTGAGAGGAATGTGTTTACCTTGCTTGACATACCAAGAAAAAAAACAAAGGATAGACTTGCAACTCAAATGTATCTTATGTAGATGAGTTTGAAGAGAAGGTTGTATCCACATGATAGGGTCAAATGAGGAACGTACTTGCGTAAAGCAAATTATAGGCTTTATATAGAGGAGAGAAGAATAATGTGTAAAACTTTGTAAGAGTTCAAAGACCCATACCACTACTCTTCAAACTTTAAAAACATTATCTCCATGGAAGAGCAAAAAACTGTTGGGGATGAAGCTGCATGATTACCATGCACTAATGCAGCAATTCCTTTTTTTAGCTATACATTAGGTGTTGTCGAATAAATTTAGAGGATCTATAAAATTTTTTGCTACTTCATAAATGTTTTGTTCAAGAAGGTGGTGGATGTTTCAAAATTATAAGAAATCTAAGACTATCTAATGAAAACTTTATGTAAGCTTGAGACAAAATTTTCACTATCTTTCTTTGATATCTTTATAGTGCATCTCATTAATGAGGTCAAACTTTGTGGGGCATTTACTTGAGATGGATGTACGCATTTGATAAGTACATGAAAGTTTTGAAAGGGAATGTACAAAACCCCAATCGATCAAAAGAGTGTATAATTGAATGTTACATTGTAGAAGTAGCTTTAGAGTTTTGCACAAAGTAGTTATTAGGAGTGGATGCTATTAGAATCCTAAGAAAGAAATAATTAGTTGGATTTAGTTATCCAAAAGTTGATGAACCTAGCTTGAGTGGTCGTGTATATATCGTTGAACATAAAGAACAGGACTAGGTACACCTTTTTGTCTTGTGAAACAATGTTGATGAAGTTCACCCATACATTGAGTAAGTTGATCACACTTAACTCTTTCTCTCTCTTATCACATTCACATTTTCCTCTATTTTATATACATATAAAAATTAATTAATGGTAATAATTTCCTTATATCTCTTCATTTGTATTGTGAGTACATGGACTTTTGAAAGGGAAGTGTTCATGATATGCTAAGAAATAGAAGTGGCTATAATATGAGCGCTATACTTTCACTCCTTTGCTTCATGAGAAGGTAAAATAAATTAATTCAAATTTTATTGATTTCAAACTATATATATATACTTAATTACAACAATCATCCAACTTCATATATGCACAGGTTCAAGATCAGTAAGAAGTTCTAGATAATACTAAATTTGTATTCTTTGGTTCAATGATTATTACTTTTACACAAAAGATCATGATAACTCAGGAGCACAACAAAATAGCAGACTAGCTTATTTGCCAATGCTACTTTCTTTTCAAGTTCAAAGGATAACAACTAATAGTGGTGAATGGTACTTATTATGATGTTATACAAAAGATATAAGTGTTGGATTATATTAGCAAAACTATGTTGTGTTTAAGTGTGATTGGTGTAACACCACAAAGATAACATCATAACTAATGCCCTTAGATAGACATTGGTTGACCTCAATAAGATCAATTATAAAAGCGATCAATTTATTTTGGCATCTCAAGTGAAATAGGTATTTTATAGTCATGAATAACATGATAAGAGATGGTCGACTATTTTATTAGCCTACTAGTCGGACTTTTGTAATGAAGGAAACCTAGAAAATATTGCAATAGATTATCTTTGTATTACGAAAATAATCCCATCAATTGAGGTATTTGGTGAGAATGGGGATTATGTGCATGATGATGGTGAGAAGGGCTCTTGGTTGGAAAACAATATATGAGGGGGGAAATTAAAATGTAAATATTTGAAACATAATTAAAAGAATTATCTCAAATTTACATGTGTATGTCTTTGTCTTACTTTTACTAATGTATATGCATATATTTGTAGTTATATATCATGAAAGTACGTTAGGAACAGCCCAACCCAAGAATATTATAGACATTGCATGGAAGAGGGAGTTTCAAAAGTCAATTTGAAGAAACTAACTTTAGAAATGGATTTTTAAAGTCGATTAAGGAAAATCAACTTTAAAAATAGCTTTTGAAGTTGATTTCCTTAATTGACTTTAAAAATCAAAAATTTAAAGTTGGTTTACTAAAATTAACTTTAAATGAGGTTTTAAAGTTAGTTATGTTAAACAAACTTTGAAGCTCTTTCTCATATATTGAAGGACTATGTTACATCTCTTTTTTTCCTCTCTTCTGAATTGACTATCTTCATCTAGTGGGTAGAAGGACAATTTCTTCCTCCAGTTCTTCTTTCTTTCTTGCCTCTCACTTGCCTGCATTAGGTTACTGGATTTTGACATTTGGGGAAAGAAAAGCATGATAAGAATAGCAAAACCCCTTGTTGTCATCCATTTTTCTTGTTATTAAATCTATGAGAAATATTTTGGATGAAGTGGGTTTTGTGATTGAAAATGTT
Source organism: Warburgia ugandensis (assembly GCA_035236585.1). Lineage (NCBI taxonomy): Eukaryota > Viridiplantae > Streptophyta > Magnoliopsida > Canellales > Canellaceae > Warburgia > Warburgia ugandensis. The sequence goes on from CP141139.1 coordinate 36,941,479, forward strand.
GGGGTTAAGATCTTGGTTAGATTGTCATGATTTAGACAAAAGTCCTGTGATTTTAGTGAAAAAAGGGCATCTTGATCTATCCCTCAAAAGATATAGGGTAGAGTACAAACAAAAATGGAAATAATTAGGATTTATAGTTCCCATAAAAAATTGGGGTTCAATGATGAGAACTATCTTTGATGAAAGAGCTAATCAATTGGGTACAAAATGCTATACAAACTCCAAATCATAAGGCACTGGCTGTTAATTCCACTTTGGGCAGAGGATGTCAATATTAAAGCTTTACCAACAAAGGACTTGCAAGAGTGTAGTGCTAGAGAAATACTAAGAAGCCTTATTTCATTAGGTGGTTCCAGATTCACTCTTTGATCATGCAGACAATTGCTAGCTCAATATGACATGGAATACTATGTAACATTTGATATGCGTAATTAAAGGATGGTTAATTAGGAATTTTCCCAAAATTAATGGATTTTCTCATTCATGTGTTATTTTTGTTTATATATGTATAGAATGTGCAATTTTTGAAGTAGTGAAAGTATGATAACATCAATAAGAAGAAGAACTCGAGGGTTTACTTATGATTTTTAAAGTTGATTTCTAGAAACCGACTTTAAAAACTATTGTAAAGTTGGTTTCCAAAACTGACTCTATCTCTCTATGGATTGCATGCTTCCTTGACTCTAAGACTTTCACTCTTGAAGAAGTAGGTTTACTCTCTCTCTCTCTCTCTCTCTCTCTCTCTCTCTCTCTCTCTCTCTCTCTCTCTCTCTCTCTCTCTCTCTCTCTCTCTCTTGTCGCCTTTTGTATTTTTCTCTGTTGGTCATGTGTCACTTGAAAAACTAGACCGGTGCTAGTCCCTCTATTTCCTCGCTAGCTCCCTATCCTAGTCTATGTTGATCAATAAAACCCAGATTGACATAGGCCCTTTCTTTGCTCTCTCTATCTCTCTTTATATTGTCTTGTGTTGGTTGCGTAGTACCAGCAAAAACAAATTGACGCCGATGACCCCTCTCTCTCTCTCTCTATCATTGTCCATGTCGATTGTGCGTGGCCGACAATACCCAAATTAGTGCTGGACCTACTCTACTTTCTCTATCTCTCCCTCTCTCAGTTCATGTTGGTCATGCTACCCCAATAAAAGGACCCCTCTTTTTACTCTCTCCCCCCCCCCCCCCCCCCTCTCTCTCTCTGTGACAGTTGCATGGTGTTCGAAAAAACTAGATCGGCATCGAGTACCCCTCTAAGTAAAAATTTGGGCATGACCTAACTATTCTTCTCTTTTTTAAATAGTGGATACATAGTTTCACACCCTTATGGAGTCTAGAACTTGTGACTTTCATAGTAGAGATTCACTCCTATACCACCTATCTCCACAATTTTGACGGGTAAGACCTATCCTGACTGTAGTCCAATAGATGAATAGTTTGGATCATCATCCATTTGGTCATTAAATGGATATTTACTATATATAATCTATCACATTAATAACAAAAAATCCAAGGATTTATGACTATGGTCGAGTATATGAGTCCTTGTTACTTATAGAGTTCAAGTACAATGCCTTGAGTTTTCTTATGTAAATTGATATTTGGAACAACACGTTAGGGATAGGCATTTATCTTACAAGATTCTCTCCATGTCAATGTCATTTGGAAACCGGTCATTGAAATTTGTAGCATTCTAGTGCTAAGCTATCACATTTCTTGTTAGTTTGATCGTTTCATCTTCTTTGTTGTCTATTTATTATCTTGATTATAGCTTATTCCACTGTTTTAATATCAATTTTTAGCTTCTTACTATATTCTATTTGTGCTAAAATGTTGTTTGGTATTTACATATTTGTTACATGTGCAAGCTTTATTTAATCTTCTAGGTCAATTGAGAAAATTCTAAATGTTTTAGGTATACACTTAGTCATTCTAATTAAATGTAGTTATATATTTTATTGCTTCATATTTCAAAAATGCTACTCATGTTTCCCATGAAATGGTGGGAAGATTGAGTCTCCATTTATATTTTAGAATGTGAAATAATGGGTTATTAGGTGAATAGCATCACCATGCTTAAAATGTGCGAGTCTGAAAAATAAAGGAGACTCTGATAGATTTTTAACAGAAATAAAGGGTTTATTTTTGTGTTGTAACCTTTCTTTAAATGCCTTACATGGAATATTTGATTCATTGTGTTGTCATCTGTAGGAAAACTGGAACAAGAAGAACGTCAAGAATATGAACAATAGTCCAACATGAGTGAATTGTTTTAAATATTATCACAAGTGTACGGGTCCATTGTATCGTGCCAGTATGGGTTGGTCCCATGAGCACTCAATTTTTAAAATTATAAAATTTTAAATAAAATATATTTTAAAGTAATTTAACCTAGCCAATGAATTAGATCTTGCAATGAATTAAATCTAAAAAAAATCAAAGCAATAAAAATAATCTGTCTATGCCTAGGGTTTTACCACCACACTATATTTAAATATACTTAGAATTAAGCAATGTTGTTTCATCTTGAAACTAGGGTAAAATCTATCTACTCATACTAATGCTAAAACTTATACTAAAAATTAATATGAACATATAACAATCTAATAAAAGCTACTACTAAATAACTTTCTTATTAAAACTAAAACATATAATTTGACTGAAGAAAATATTAGCATATCACAAGAGCTAGCACCAGTGGAAAGTTAGAGTAAAGAGTAAAACAAGAAAAACTACACCTGCATCTAAAACACAAATAAAAAACTAATAAAATTATCTAACTAACAAACAACAAATTTCCATTAAATTAAACTTTAAAGTTTTACAAAATCCAAGCACATCAAATTAAACAAAGTAAACTAAACAAACACTTTCTATGGAATGGAGTAGATGTCACTATTATCTTCGCTATGTCACTCAATGGATCCTACCTTCAATCCTTTCTAAACCACAATACTACCTTCTTTCATCATCCAAACAATGCCTTATACTTGTTGTGTCACTCAACAAGTACATGGGACATCACCCAACAGCCACAAATCCAAAGGAAAACAACTCACTCACCAACCATTCAAACTACTCTCCTCAACATGATAACCAATAGGGGAATGGGGTAGGCTTATGCATGGAAGAGAAAAGGTGAGTGGGAGATATGATAGGAAAGAGATGGAAGAGATGGGAAGAAGTGCTAGTAGTATGTTGGATGAAAGGAGAAAGTGGGAGATAGGATGACGTGTGGATGCAAAGAGAAGAATATGGGATAGAATTGAAATGCATTAGAGTGGAAGAAGGTTGGAAGGGTGAAGCATTGAAGTGCTAAAAGGAAGGGATGGGAATAGGATAGAATAATGTGAAAGTGAGAGATAATGAAGGGAAATTGTGTGGATTAGAGAGAGGGTGGTATGGGGTGGTATTGAATTAAAAGGAAAATATGAGAAGTGATGTAGGGTGGGGTGTTGAATGGCTTAAGAAGGATGGATGGGGAAGGTGTTATGGATGGAATGCATTAGAGAAAGTAGGATGAAAGTGGTTATGCATGGATCTAAGAAACGAATCGAAGGAGGGTGAGATGTAGAGTTAACTCTTTATGCACACACCTCCTTATTATTTCTCTCTTACTTCCCTAATGGATTTCATGCAGTATCCTCCTTGTTTTCCTTAATTTTTATTTTTTTAATTCACCACTCTAGTCTCGACAAGATCCCCTCCATGCACTACTTTTTCTTTTATAAGGCATCATCCCTTGTCTTTCTTTCCATTCTATCCATTCTCAAGATCATATCCAAGACATCTTATCTCTTATCCATCATACATAGACTTTATCATTTCCCTTAGGATCATGTCTAATCCTATGATTGATGGACAAGATCTCTTTGCTTCTAGGAAGATCACACATAACACCTTCCTACAAACTCCCATAACCCATCATTTTTTTCTCCAACATTTACCTTCCATGCTCCACTTCATCCAACATTTTTTTTTCCTAGAAAAACATGTTTTTTGGCTCCTCATTGTAATCACGTTGAGTCTCCTAAAAACATGGTGAGCAACCCATTGAAAATTTCTCCTCCAATAGCCTTCAAATATGTCTCTCTTATATTGGTTCACCCCAGAATTCCCTTGATTCTATCTTGGAAATTTCTTCTCATTTGATGCTTCTTATGGTAGCCCTAACTAAGCTTAGATCTTGGTCATTACTTGTTTGAATGTTTGGCTACATGAGAGTCGTCGATATCGCATAAACGCATTCAGCACTACACATTTTCTTACCTTGAATTTCTCCTTAAATCTCTCATGCAATAAAATGTTTCAAGTGTGTAGCACACCTTCTTGCATGTGGAAATCATGGACTCCCATGACGGGTCCTTTCTTGAGTTAAGTGAAGGAGTATATGAGAGAGAGTCATTTGCATGTGGAACCCGATCTCAAAGTAGTTTCACTTTAGAAATAAGCACCATACATGTGATCCAACATATGTGATCCTAACATCATGTAGAAGCTCCCTAAGGTGGTGGATTACATGCATGCATGCATGCATGCATGCATAATAAGTTTGTCACATTATGGTTTGATAAAGACAACCTCTTTTTTCGTGAATAAGGTTGGTCGCATGTGTGAGGTTTGTGATAGTTCTAAATTTGATAAGGACACCCCCACAACATTCTAAACTTCTTGAGTTCCTAGTTGATGAGATGGGAGCCTAGGACTTTGTTCGAATGGAAGATAGCTCCCTTTTAGGGTTTTAGATTGCCAAATATATCAATTTTCTATCCTCTGCACAAATCCTACAAAATGTAAAATAACCCTTAATTAGTGATTAATTCAGAAAATTTGCGTTTAAAAATGCTAATTCTAGGGATATTATTTGTAATATTTATGTGTATATTAGTGAGCATCCCTCAAGAGAGTAAGGGTAGAGAGTGAACAGTGATGAAAAGGTTATTAAGAGAAAGGTAAAAGGGAATGAAAGAAGCTATCCAATAAAACACTAGGGCACAAGAGATAGATGACAATGTAACATCCTATAGCAATTACCTTTGATCTATAGTAAGAAGCATGGTGCCTATTCTCATTGATGATTGGAGACATGTATCACCAACACTCAAATATCCAATATGGAAGATGGTGAAGGTATGTAAATCCTATGTATTATATAATATAGTACGTACCTTATCTTGTTATTTTTAAATAGAGAAATGTGCTTGTTTCTACTTCTTAGTTTGTCTTTGACATACCTGAGGAGAAGAAGGCACATGCTTTGCAAGGAGTTAGTGAGCAATGGAGGAAATAGAAGAATTACCTTGTTCGCAACTACATAGTTCCAAATGAAGATGATATGTATAGGCAGTACAGTGTGCCTGACATTTAGTCATATGTCATTGACCATGATATATGGAATGAATTTGTAAAGTTCCACACATTTCCTAAAATTGAGGTATGCAATAAACTAATGTTTCATTAAATTTATTTTAATATTCAATTACACTTAATTACCTACCCATCAAATGTGTAAACAAAGAGTGCCCCAGGTATCAGCACCTAATAACAAGGAGTTCCAAAAATTTTAAAGTAGAGTTGCATGATGAGATGAAGATGGATGTAATTAGTGATTTTCATATGAGAGGTTTAGATGTAGCTCCTCACACCCCTATGCCTCATTCACTTGCTAGCTGCAATTCTACTAGAGAAGAATTTTAAGAACAAAACATGTGCCCTTCAAAGTAGAATTGCCGGCCAAGGAGGTTTATATGTAGTCATATTTATTATTTTCTTATATAATTAATTGTCCTATCTCATTCTTTCTTATGTATCCAGTATTTTTAATTTTAGGTGGGTCAATGCCTATTAGCCTTAAATGCTTCTAAAAATATCTTCGCAGTTTGTTTATCATATAAGGTTGGACATATGTTTTGCATGGAAAGAGTATGTTGCCACACACTAAGCATGTGTGTATTATTGGGGCCTAGAATGTGAATTCCTTCATACCATTTTTTATAGAATTTGGCAATGCTTTTACGATTGGAGTGACATTGGGTATCACGTCACTTGGCCAGAGCAGTTATCATTCTCATCTAGTCCAAGTTATATATATCTTGTTATACCACCATGCATCTTCAATAACAGTTCTTAGGGACATCAATTTAATGGTTTATTAATTGCATCTAATGTCAATCAAAATTACTAGCAAGCATCATCAAGGCCAACTTCCTCTTCACCACAACCTCCCATCATAAAGATCAAATTGGTAGTAGTATTTATTTTATTTTCATTATAAAATTGAATGTCTTCAGTGAATATATTGACTAAAAATTTGTGCAACTCTATAGCAACCATCTAAGTATCAACTAAAACTGCCACCTAACATGCCTCTATCCCTAAGGAGCCTCTACATAATCATTATTGAAGATAGGGTAACCGACCCAGCACATCTCGAGGTCAAAGTTGTTGCCATTGATATAGTTGAAGGACCACTTATGAATGAGGACTACATACAATTTTGTACATGGGATCATCAAATACCCCCACATTGTCCTACATGGGGCATACACAAATATCTACTTCAATGACCATATATGGTATTATGTATTAATAAGTAATAATAAGATATAATTATTTCTTTTGTACAGTTTCCTACATGAAACAATGTAGGAATTAGAGGTTGAGAACCCTAGTGCCATTATTGGAGCAGCAAGATAATGGCCAATGGAAAGGCAAGCTAAAGATATTCTACCACAGTTCTTTTGCTGCACAAAGGTGCATGCCTTAATGATTCCTTACAATAGCAGGTAATTTTTAGTTTACTTATTGTCTTGCCAATTTATCTTCTACACAAGAATTGTAAAGTTTAATTGGAGTTCATCTCATTGTACATATGGTCTCATTCAATGCTGCTAGTTTCGGATGTGCATGGTGGGTATGCACAATTTTTTTATTCTTGTGGAGTGTACATTTGTATCATGCTTATTAAAATCATAAATAAGTAGGCTTTTCATCTAGTCATTTGTCTTATATATAATAGTTTATTAGCTCATAACTAATCTTTTATTGATTTTTTAATGCATTTAAATTATAAATATGAAGTGCATGACTTAGATGGGCTAAAATAACTGATCTTGCTCACCAAACAAATGTCACTTGGAAGAAGGTTAATGTAGGAAATCAATTAATTACCCTAATTACCCTATTTTACAAATTAAGTTATAATTAAGCCTAGACAATGTTTTGATTAGGAGTGTAAGTACTATGTGTTGAGATACATGAGAACCCTAGTACACGATGGTAATAGGGTCTCACAATTTAGAAACTTAACGCAACCTTTACTAGTGATAATCTTACATTTTTTCATAATTTTTTATGGATTCCAACTAAAAGAATGTAATTGAATTAAAAATCTTCTCTTGTGAGCTAATGTATTGGCAGAATGGGAGCTAAGCCAAGTTACTCCAAGTTAGATCTAAATGAAATAAGAAATGAATAGGCTAAGTATATAATGTGTTTTAAGTAGAACGCTTGTATAATCTAAAATTTCTAATTTTTTAATACAAAACTACATTTCTTCATTTTTATGCATGTTGCTTATACTTTTTGTTAATTTCCTTGAAATGTGATTTGTTTATGGGATGAACGAGGGAAAGTTGCAATGTCAAAGTGAATGGGAGTGTATGGGTGCAGGTACATGTGAATTTTTTGTTTCATGTCTTAGAATTTTTATGTTCGAAGTGAAAGTACATATACGGATGTTGATTACAGATGCTATAGAAAATGAAGTGAGCGTGGGTGTTCTAGTTTCTCTTTTCAAGACTTTTGAACAATGTAGGCTATGTAAAGTTAGGTTTACATAAATGTGCAGAAGATATCATTAATTCATTGATTGTATGTAAGAATATTATAATTGTTCATTGAATGTATGCCGAATATTGTAATAGTAGGTTAAGATTGAAATGTATATATAGTAATGAATTATTATTTTTTTTACAAAGTCTTTAAAATTGATTCTAAAAAACCAACTTTAGAACTTCAAATTTTAAAGGTGGTTTGTGGAGACCAAATTTAATCGATCTACTTTTAAAGTTGGTTTCTCATAGCTGACTTTAAAAGTTTACTACTTTCAAAGTTGGTTTTACAAAATCAGCTTTGAAAATATATACTTTTAAAGTTGGTTCATAACTAATTTCCTTTTTGATCAATTTTCAAAGATGACTGAATAGAAGATGGTTTTGGAACCATCTTCAATATACATTTTTAATTGACTTTAAGACCCTCTTAACTAGAGTTCTATAAAGAAGAAGCTTTGATGGAATTTTCTTAAGCTATGTCACTAGGAAGTCATCACATGAAGTGTAAGAAGGAATATGCAAGCCGCACATGGTGACAAGTGCTAGCAAAGAAAGTGTTATATCTAGGATATCATTGGTCAACCATGGACAAGGACATTGTATAATATGTGAAGAGGTGTTGAAAATGTGAGATGCAAGTAGACCATGATCATTTGCTTCCTTTAGAGCTAAATATGACATAATAGGAAAGACCATTTTGCCATCATCTACAAGACCTGAGTTCATACTAAGCACAATTGACTACTTTTCAAATGGGATGAAGTAGAGTAACGCAAAGAGCTCAATGTTACCTACTACAGGGTTTCACAAGAGAGCATCACAAACAACTAACCCCACTTTAGGAAGGAGGTCACTATGTTGTGTGTAGAAGTTGACATTAGGAGACTTTAATCTTCACCATGTTAGACACAAATTAATGGACTAGTAGAGGCAACTAACAAAATTTTGTAGAATATCACAAGAAAGATGATTGAAAGGGGGACGGACTCGTTGAAGAAGTTGCCACAAGCACTGTGATCTTACCAAACCACTACTAGGACATCAATAGGAGTGACCCCGTTCTCTCTTACATATGGGATAGAATCCATGCTTCCTAGGGAGTCACAAGTATCTTCTTTAAGAGTATCATTACAGGAGCTAATAAAGGAAGAAAAAATTGGACTCTAGTATGAAGATCTACTCCTCCTAGAGGAGCAAAGGATGTGATCCATGCATCACATACTAGGGTAACAATGTCAAGTATCTAAGACCTTTAACAAGCAAGTTCACTTTGGATCCCTTCATAAAGGAGATTTGGTACTTGTGAAAAGGAGTTCATGCATCCATGACCCTAGGGGAAAGTTCTATGAACAAGAGGAAGGACCATTTGAGATCAAATAGATTATGAATGGAAAAGTTATGAGATTACAAAAGATGGATGACATAGAAGTAGAAAAATCACCAACATCAACAAGTTAAAGAAGTTCTATGTGTAAGTGCAACAATGGATCTGAAACTACATAGGACCGAATTCCTTTGAAATGGGTATGTAGGCAACCTATGTCACAGGTACAATCTAAAAATTTTGGATAAATCTATCCACGCAATAAGAACCAAAAGGCTTCACTCATAGATCAGGAAACAAATTCATTTTAGAAAGAGGTCCTCATTCAAAGGAGGAAGGTCCTATAAGAAATAGTTCTTTGGGTGGTGACATCTAATATCTTATTATCATTACTAACTAAAAGTGTTAAATGTATAAAAAAATTTAATTAATTAATTAAAAAGATAGAGAGGGAAAGAGAGAGGGAGGTGAAAAAACTCTTCAAGGGTGGTGATGATAAAGACTGGATAGCCATTCCAAGCAATCTTCCTCAAATTTAGCATAAGATAAGTCACAATTATCACTTATCTTGATGGTTTCAGGATCCAGCCAAGCATTGATGAGATTATTCCTGCAAGAGTTGGATAGGAGATGAACAACAAGAAGACTAGAGTCTTTTGGAACTATCTATGGAATTCTCATCTCATGATGAAGTCGACTGGGATAGTAAAAGTATAATAGAATCATAGATGTAAGTGGTAGAAGGCCATTTAGAGGAATTAAAAAAATTCACATGGCACATCTAGTAAGAATTCTAGTGAATTTTGTTCCCGAAAAGGGAGCCCATCCACTCATAAGGAGCATCAAATTCATAATGAAGAGGATAATCAATCCATGAATTATCTAAAAGATGGAATTTTTAATGTCAAATAGAGATCTTCCTAAGATTTTACCTCATCTAGGTTTTCAATTAAAGGGAGAGGAGATGTTAACAAAAAAAAAAAAATTAGAGGCAATGGAAGGGAGACTTACATGTAAGAGAATTGGGTTTCCACGTGTCTCACACTCCTTGACCATAAAATCATCCATGTTATTAAGAGTTATAGAATGCACTAAGGCAGAAAGCATCCCACTGCTGTAGAGATCTTCAACTACTATGGTTATGTAGTCATCTTCCGTGCCTCCTTTAGTGCAAATGAAGAGACAAGCATAGAAATAAAGGGCATTATCACACATGAGGATTCAATGGTGTGAGTGGAATGATCTATGCACATCCATAAGGCTAGAAAGTTCTTTCCCAAATGATAAATTTCCTCAAAGAAGTGGTGAAAAGGATCCAAAGTGCCAATAGACTTGAAGATCAAGATGTGGCTAAGCATATTTCAAGCCATAAGCATAGAAGTTAATCATCCCTAGCTCAGGATAATCATTTGGCCAGTCTTGAAGATCATGGAAAAGGAAGTCATCCTTGGGATAAGTCATAAGACCATATGAAATGAGTTCCACTAGGAAGTTGGGTCATTTATAAACTTGGAATCAAGTGATCAGGAACAAAGGGCACATCCCATGTAATAACCCACTTTTAAAAAAATATTTATTAACTTTTTAGCTAAAAATCAATAAATATTTCAAAAAAACTAGGATGTTATGGTTTTTTGTCTTAGAGCATGTGCCATATTGATCACAAGTAGAATCACGAGAGGATCAATTTGTCAACACTTAGAGGCCGAGTCCTAAACTTATGTAAAGAATCTTAGTTACAACAATTAGTAAAGAAGTCTCATTAGAATGTTGATTGATTTCAGATGCCTCCCTAGTGAGGTAGTGTTGGCTTGCCATCTCCATTTGCTGCACAGGTAGCTGATGGGGCTAATGGCAATATTAGGGTCCATAATGATCTAGTCAATGAGGTTGTCGACCTCCTGACATAGAGGATGACTCATAGGTTGTGAGCCTCGACTAGTACATCTTCCAAAGATGAAGCATTAGACCCAAAGGAGATGGGCATCCACTAGTGAGCAACCTTCTCAAGAGGTTTAGGAGGATGACTCCTAAGTTCTCAGGGAGAGACGATCTAGAGGTAACTATTGAATGGTTGTTCAATATAGAGAGGATTTTTTATGCAATGGCAGTTCCGAAGGATCACCGAGTTGTAGTGGTCACAATTGTGTTAATAGGTGATGGGACCGAGTGGTGTCCAACTGCTCAATGGAGTTTGTTTGGAGTTGATGATATTACATAGGACAACTTCAAAGTCATCTATATTAATTGATTCCTTCCCCCACACCTTGAAGAGAAAATGGAGAATCGAGTTTTTGATCCTCAAGCAGGGCACGAGGATAGTGGCATTTCTCAATTACAGAGGTTCGTGCCAAAGGTATGTTCTTCAGAGCAAAGGGTAGCCCAAAAGTTTGTTTGAGGGCTGAACTTTGATTTGAAACTTCAATTCTTGACTTTACAGACCACCGTAGCCTGGGTTGTGGAGCTTGCATTGTTTAGAGCTTTAGTTGAGCGACCTTAATAGAGACAGGGGTAGATTTGGTGGCCCTAAACCAATGACTAGAGGAGTTAAGAAGAAGAACTTTTCTTCTAGGAGGATAGTTGTATGGCCTATCTAAGTGCTAGGTTAGGCTAGAGTTAGAGAGAGTGATCAAGGGATATGCCAGAGATGCCAACATCATCATCTAGGTTGAACCTATTTGAGACCGGGTCATTCATGTTTTACTTGAAGCCAATAGGATCACATGGCATGAGATTGTCCCAAGGTCAATAGAGTGCGACTACCTCAACTATATCAGTCAACTTGATAGTACCAGACACCTAGGAGTCAGTGTTGAATGTTTCCTCTTACTATTGACTAGGCTCACAATTCTAGCACCATCGTTGAAGGTACTTTTGTAATCAAAGATAGATTTGCATAAGTACAATCTTGGATCCACTCATTCTTTTATCTCTCATAGTTTTTTTGCATGTTTGGATGTTCCTTTGAGTAGATTGGGATTTATATTAGAGGTTAGCATGCTGGTGGATGAACCAGAAGTGCTACCAGGAGTTATTCAAAGGCATACCTATGATTATCTCAGGAAAGAGTCTAAGTGCATATCTCATCATGCCTATCATGACTAATTTTGATGTTATATTGTGCATGGACTGGTTAGCTGAGCATGGAGTTTTAGTTGACTATAGAAGGAAGTAGATGACAACATGTGCCTCAGACAGAAAGTTGTTGCATTTTCAGTGCAGATTAGATGGAGTAGGAATGAGTATCATCTTAGTGATCAAAGCATCACGTATTAAATCTAGTGGTTGTCAGGCTTATTTGGCTTATGTGGAGGCCCAGGAGAAGCAAGTACCCTATATTGAGAAGATTAATGTGGTGTGTGATTTTAGGTATGTGTTCCTTGATGAGTTGTAGAGATTACCACCCATGAGGGAGATGGAGTTCACCATAAAGTTGTTGCCTTGAGTGACTACTATCTCAAAGGCTCCTTATCACATGGCTCTAGTGGAACTAAAGGAGCTAAAGGTGCAGCAGCAAGAGCTACTAAATCAGGGCTTCATACACCCTAGTTTTTTGTTGTGGAACCCCAATCATGTTTGTTAAGAAGAAGGATGGTTCCTTGAGGTTGTGCATGGATTACATAGCACTGAATGGCGTAAAAGTGAAGAATAAGTACCCACTCCTCATATTGATGAATTATTCAACTAGTTACATTCAATAAGAGTTTTCTCTAAGGTCAACATGAGGACAGGATACTATCACTTGAGGATTCGAGATGAAGACATCCCTAAGATTGCATTCAAGATTGTTATGGAGGCTACATGTTTATGGTGATCATGCTTGTTGATGATGTACTTATTTACTCAAGTAATGTTTGAGAAGCACAAAGAGCACTTAAGGATTATTTTGGGCACCCTAAGGGCACATTAGTTGTATGCCAAGTTCTTGAAGTGTGAGTTCTAGTTAGATCAGGTGCACTTCTTTAGACATGTCATATCCAAGGATGAGGTTATGGTGGACCCACAGAAGATAGAGGTAGTGTCTAGTTTGGAGTGAACTAAGACTTGGTAGGGGTTCATATTTTTCTAGGTATGGAAGGCCACTATAGGAAATTTACTACGGGATTTTTTCATATTTCACAACCTCCATTAACCCTAGTTAAGGACCACAAGTTTTTTTGGACTAATGATTGTGAGAAGAGCTACCAAGAGCTGAAGTGGAAGCTTATCTCTGCATTGGTGTTATCTCTACCATAGGGTAGTGGTGGCTTCGTGGTGTATAGTGACACCTTACGACATGGGTTGGGGTGTGTTCTCATGCAATATGGTAGGGTCATAGCATATTGTAATGACTCCAATTTTGTAATATTAAAATTCCAAGTTAAGCAATGAAAAGATCAGTTTTTGAAGATAAGGGCATTTTAGTCATTTCACTATTCACCTTGACTGAATGCAGTAATCTCATCCTAAAAATGGTTCCATTAGATGTGTCTCAGAAAAAGGAATCCAACAAGACCAAAATCACCCAAAACGGAGTTGAAATGAGCAAGTTATAGCCCTTTGAAGTTTAGGGGCAAAAATGTAATTTTGTTAAAAAACGAATTTACCCTGCAAAAACACAGGGGCCCGTTTTGATACGGGCACCCCTTCATCTTCAACCTCTAGAGGGTTCTAGAACGGCAGTGATTGGAGGAGAAATCACCGTCATTCTAGAGGTTTCTCTACCGCCATTCAAAGGCGGTGAGAGCCCCCTCCAGAACCCTCTCTTAGCTCTATAAATAGAGCTCTTGGGCGCCTCTAATTGAAGCCCAAAACGTTGAAGAAAACCCGTCATGGAGTAGTGACCTAGAGGGGAAAACAAGAAGAAAAACCCAGCAACGAGCCAGGTACGCCCAAGATCCCTCAAAACCCATCTCCACCATAGTTGCAAGATCAATTTTCCTAGGTTTTTGCATGAAAAACCATGCAAAATGGAACCCTGGAGACTCACCAAGGACCCAGGGACGTCCCCTGGGCAGCACTGGTTCGACAGGGTTGAACTAGGGTGTCTTGAGGATGCCCTGGTTCCCCAACGAGCAGGACGTTCCAGTCGGAACGTCCCACGTCGACGCGGTTTGAAAAACCAAACGGGGGCATCCAAGGACGCGCTCGCAAAAGAGAAAGTCGGGCGGAAAACCCGGCGCGTCTGCAGATGTGCCCGCCACAGACGCGCAGCGCGTTAGCGGTACACAGGTTTTTTTTCCCATAAGGAAGCCGGGGCGCATGTTGCAGACGCGCAACGCCCTAGCATTCCGTCTTTTTATTTTTAAGACTCCTATGTACATACGACACTAAAACACTTATAACTTGAGATCTAAAGCTCTGATTGAGGCTCCGCAAAAGGCATTGTATCCATGTCAACAATGCAGACACATCCAAACTATAAAATCCCTGATCAAGGCCCAATCAAAGGTGGGTATGACCCTTAGAATAGGATGGTGGCACATGGCCACTAGAACTTTGGAAAACTGAGGATACCAAGGCCCAATTAGGACCTTAGGACACCCATAGGTATAGGGATGGACCCCTAATGCCTAAGTAATAAGACCAATTACTCTAAAACCCATGAAAGATAGGCCAAACTAACCTTGATTCCCCAAACCATGTTTAGGAGCGTCCGAGGACAAAGGGGTTAGCGCAACCTAGTCAGGTAGGTGCTCTATCACTATTATATTCTTTTAAAAGAACTATTATTGTTTTGAGAACATATGTTTTAAGTATATGACTTGTTTAGCATGACTTAATTCAGCATGCATGTGATAAATGCTTTGTACATAGACATGTTTTGTAATGATTACATATACATTATGCACATATATGTTTTGCAAACAAGTGCATACATTGCATGATTTAAGTACTTGCAAAGATTGCATGTCCTTGAGGGTTGCCAAAAGACGCTGGAGTACCGAGGGCTAGGCAGTTGTGAGGGACCCAAACAGGACAGGTTTTGAAAAGAGGTTTTGGCTTATTTGATCTTACGTGATTTGGGCTAATAAGCCCGTGGGTGCTATGCCAAGGGGTCTGGGTTGGCCATCCGGCCTCTACCATTATTAGGTGGATGGGTACCACGCCCAAAAAGAGGCAAGTCCCTACGTCGACTGCATGTGGTACAAGGGGCTACCATTGGTGTCACGGCACTGGGTCGACGTGTCATAGGCCCCGTGGAGGCTATGACCGAGTGTCCTCAAGTACCCGGGGACCACACGGCGAGGAGGTCGTGGGCATAGTGGACCCTATGGTTTGATGATTTATGTGCATTTCATATAGCATGATATGAGGTTGGTCGACCATACCATACTAGAGATCCATGAGTTGGACTCCATGAAGCATTTATTGCATATCATGATGTTATCATATATATATATGATACTTTCAATTTTGGATTATGTGATCCTTTAAATCGTTAGTATTTCAGTTTGATAACGGATTCTTATATCGATATTGAACTTGAGTATTCAGACATGCACATGATTTTAATACATCTCATGCATTATAAAACTAGTAGTGATAGGCTCCTACTGAGTATAGTATATACTCACCCAATCCTCAACATTTTTCAGACACCAAGTAAATACTTAAGGTCAAGGAACGCTTGTGCTAGGAACCATCCAGACTAAGTAAGTAAAACCCTTACCTTATCTTTCAATGTTACTTAATTGTAGTTACTCTCTAATAGCTAGGACTGTGACTAACACTTTCTTGAGAACAATATTGATTTAAACTTTGCCATGGCTAAATAATTTGAGAATGTGTTTTGACACTCGGGGTTTTTATGAAAGATTGTTTTCCAAAAGAAAAAGATTTTCATGCATCTCATACTTGTAAAACAAGAGATCTTGCCTTTTTATCAAAATTGCATCATATAAAAACCCGGGTCATCACACATATGCTTCTAAATAGTTGAAGAAGTACGAGCAAAACTAGTCCATGCATGACTTGGTGTTGGCCATTGGTTGAAAATCTAGTAGCACTACTTATATGGAGAGAGGTTTGATATCTCCACAAATCATAAGAGCTTCAAGTACTTGTTCACTTAGAGCGACCTCAACATGAGGCAAAAAGACATTGGCTAAAGTACTTGAGAGATTTTCACTTCACCATACGGTAGCACCCTGGCAAGGCTAATGTAGTTGCTGATGCGCTCAATAGGAAGTTGAGAGGCATGATGGCTAATCTCACTATTTGATTGACCAACATGGATCAAATCTTAAAGGCACAACAATCATGCAGTGACACAAGTGCTTTGTGTGCGGAGAGGGTTTTGAAAAGGGGGATGATGGTAGAGTCAGATTTTGAGTAGATGGGTTGTGCCAGCCATTTTAGGTTTGAGGCAGGAATTGTTGAGGGCAGCCCATCACTATAAGTTCACCATGGAAAAAGGTGGTGTGAAGATATACCATGATCTTAGGAGATAGTCCTGGTGGCAGGGAATGAAGAAGGATATCAGTGAATGCATAGCATGGTGTATTACTTGTCAGCAAGTAAAAGTAGAACTTCAGAGGCCCACAAGATTTCTATAAACTCTAAAGCTACTAATTTGCAAGTGGGACCATGTTAAGATGGATTTTGTGGTCGGGTTGTCCTAGACATCCAATCAACACAACTCAATTTGGGTTGTATGGATAAACTTACCAAGTCAGCTTGTTTCCTCCCTATTAGACAGGACAGTCCTTAGAGAGACTTGTTAAGCTCAATATTTGAGAGATAGTTAGCTTGCATGGGGTTTCATTGCTCATTATTTCAGACAGGGATAGGTTTACATCCCATTTTAGGTAGAGTGTGTAGGAGGGGTTAGGGACCTCTATGTGTTTCACCCTTAGACTAACAGTGAGTCTCCAAGGATGATATAAATGTTAGAGGATATGTTGAGAGCTTGTGTACTAAACTGGAAGGGTTGCTAGGATGAGCATCTATCATTAGTAGGGTTTACCTACAAAAACAGTTATCACTCAGGCATTGGTATGGCTCCATACAAGGTGTTGTATGGTAGATCAAGCCATATGCTAACATGCTGGAGTGACGTTGGTGAGAGGTAGTTTATCAAATCAAAGTCAATAGAATAGCATCCAAAAAAAGCGAAACTAATTTAGAGGCACTTAATGGCTACACATAGTAGGCAGAAGAGCTATGCCAATTTGAGGTGGAGAGATTTGGAGTTTTAGGTTGGAGACCATGTCTTTTTAAAGGTATCTCCAACCAAGGGGGTTATGAGATTTGGAGTAAAGGGTAAGCTAAGCCCTAGGTTTGTGGGACCATTTGAGATACTTAAGAGACTTGGAAAAGTTGCCTTAGGGTAACACTCCCTTCCTCACTAGTGGATGTGCATGACGTATTCCATGTTTCTATATTGAGGAGATGAGTCACCCTACTTATATCTTGGATTAGGTATCAGCCAACTTACACCTAGGCTTGATGTTTTAGGAGTGACTAGTATGGATCCTTGATAGAAAGGATAAGGTCTTATAAATCAAGATGATTCGCCTTGTTAAGGTTTTGTGGTAGCATCACTTGTATGAGGAGGCTACATGGGTGGTTGAGGAGGATATGAGGCGGCATTTCCTGGAGTTGTTCTAACTTGTTCATGCACATTTACACAATTTCGGGGAAGATGCTTTTATGAGGGGGGAAGCGTGTATTATATGTAAATATACCCAATCCATAAATAGATGTATTTACAAAAAAAAAAGGGGTAAATTTTATTTATTTATTTTATTCAATTATTTTCTTATATGCGTCTTCTATTAAGGAGAGGTATTTACCAACATTGAATGAGCATGTCAAGAAATTAAGTTAGGGTGAAAATTAAGGAGAGATTGTTGGGATGATTTGAAGATTTAGAAATAATTTTCTTGAATAAATGAAAGATTGAAATTCCATTAAGTGGCCTCATAAAAGATAACTGTAATTTAAAAATGGTGTTAAAACAATGATTTAGTAAGCTAGTGTAGCTTTAAAATTACTTGCAAGCACATGAATCTATGTAGTAATTTCACACGAGCATAGTTAATCCCATAAGGAATCTCATGGAATTCTCAATTGATTAAATTAGGAATTTAAACAACATGGAATTGGAACGTGCATCAAATGAGAAACTGCAACTAAAGAAAACTTTTTAAAAATAAAAATATTAAATGAAATTAGAAACATTCATAACTAACATTGCATTCAAGAAAAGAAACTAATGCAAAACTAGAATGAATGAATTTAGGAAACTTAAATTAAAGAAACTTGCTAAAAACAAAACTTTTCTAAATTAACACTTTCCTAAAACTAAAATTAAAAACTTTCTAAACTAACCTAAGATGAAAATAACTAAACAAGTAACACTAAACTATCAAGCAACAAAAGAACAAGAATGCAATTAAAGGAAGCCACCCAATTACCATGTACATGACTCATGGAGTTGTGCACATTGTTCATGAGTGAGAGATGGCCAAAATTTAGAAATTAAATGCTAACTAACATGCACACTAATCAAAGTATTCACTAAACTAATTAAAAATCTAAATCGGTTCCCAAGATTTCAATCAAATAAAGTATGTGGATTACTGGACATTGAACATTAAACATGAGATAAAAAAAATTCAGCTCATTTTCTCTGAGCCATGATGCCAAAAAAGATCAAAGAAAATGAGTAAGAGGGAGAGAGAAAGAAAAAGATGAATGGAAGGAGGAAAAAAAGAGTTAAAGGAAAAAAAAGAAAGAGGAAGGATGGAAGCAAGGGAAGGAGAAGATTTCACATGGTTCTTTAGTTGGAAGGTTGAAATTTTTTGAAAAGAAATCCATTTACAAATCTAAAAACAAAAAATTTGATTCAAATTCAAATAGCAATAATTAACGCATAGCGGCATCGCCCATGGTCATGCGATTGACTTTGCATCTTCTTGCCAAATGACCCATGTTGTGTGACCACCTAAAATTAGAAAGGACAAAAATGTCCCTCTATAGGACAAGTTACTACACAACACCAAGACATGGGACTAATTAAGGTTCATGTAGCCATATCTAGTTTTTAAATAAAAACAGAAAGCTTGGCCATCCAAGACTCGTGCAAAAAAGGAGATCTATTATGATTTTTAAGTTAAACTCACTAGCACATGAATTGGTTTGTAGTAATTCACACGATGGAGGTCGATCCCATGAGGAATTGAATGGATTTGTGATAGTAGTGGTCCTTCCTTAAATTACTTAAACTAGCCAAAGATAGTGATATTTTAACCTAAATTACAGAATGGAAACTTAGCATAAATCTAAACATGGAAAATGGAAATATGCCAAAAGTAAACATGCTCAACTTAGAAATTTTTCTAAAAACAAACTTTCTAAAAATAAAACTTTCCTAAGACCAAAACCTTCTAAATTTAGAACTTGCCTAAAATAACTTTCTAAGCATGAAATTTCAAAACATTGGAAACTAAGGGAACTACTATAAGGAAATGAGGCACAAATCTACCACTTTCCTAAACTACATTTTCTAACATAAAAATTAGAAACTGTCTAAATAATGCATAACAAGCTAATGGAAACTAATATGCAAGACTTAACTACATACTAATCAATGAATTCAATAACATAATCATGCATCAATTCTAAGGAAAATACATCTAGAACCATGCACATGACCCTAGAGTGGGGTGCATGATTCTAGTATAATTCTTACTTACGGAAGCTTGTAAATATGATGTAAACATGTATCAATGGTGGTAATGAAAGCGCATGGACACAAATAAAACAATGACTTGAAATTAAGTAACAACTAACAACATGCGCATGACACCTAGAATGGTGTGCATGGTTCCTATGATTGTAAACATACTAAACATCTATCTAATCTAAGATTCAATCAACTAAACAAAACCGAAATTTGCATGAATGAACAACACCAAAATCTAATCTCACCAAGTACTAATCATGTACCAAACTTCCACAAGTATCAACCAAAAACTTCCCCAAACCATGTGCATGACACCTAGAGTGGGTGCATGGAACCAAGGGTTTTTGGTTCAGGGAGAAAGCTTGTTGAGATGGAATCTTGATAATATGGCTGGAATGAGATTATTTAAACAAATAAAATCTCAAAGGAATCATTCGCCAACACAAGATTAGATTGACAATCATCAAAAGATACTTCATTCAAATAGAGAATTACAAGGATGGCATGCACCATACATGAAGTGCACGCTCCATTCTTCTATCATGTAAAACCAAAATAGTTAACCTCTAATCTCTCCTAATCCAACAAGCATGAAGATCAAGGTAAATTCAATAGAAACCAAGGTAAATCCTAGGAAATACTAAGGAAAGCAAGCTAAAATAACAAGGAATCAAAGGCTTAAACAAACAAGATGAGATCAATGAACAAAACAACAATGGAAAAGAATAAGATCAAAAAAGGAATAACAACCAACCTTTAATGGAGGAATTAGGAACTAAAGCTTGGGCTAGGCATGAAACACTTGGAGAAGAGCTGCCTAAGGAAGAAAACATAGTGCACCTTCAGGGAAGAATGGCTGCCCAAAAGAAGAAAATCGTGGACGACTTCAAAGGAAGGAGGGATGCATTGAGGAGAGGAAGAGGAGAAGAAAGGGTCGCCACCTCTTTTGGAGTGGGTGTTCTTTTCCTCCAAAACCCTATGCTTTGAACTCCCTCTTGAGGTCTATATATAACATGTTTTGGAATTCTTCTTAAGGAAAATGTAGGGTGGGGATGAGATGAGGAGGAAAATGGATAGATAGGATGGGGTGGCTGCCTAGCATTTCCTCAAGAAGGGAATATGGTAGGAGATTGAGATAAGGAAGGTAGGAGGAGTCCTATTTTTCAAGATCTATGCATTGGAACTCCTCTCCTTAAAGACTTTCATGTGGAATAATGCTAAGGCAAAGTGATAATAATGGAAGGGTTTTGGGTGGTGAAGAGGAAAGAGGATAAGGCATGAGATGGAGGGAGAAATGTGGCAACATGGGATTGGTCCAGCCAATGGTGGAAGGTGCCATTTTCGGAGGAACAAGGTGTCTCTTCCTTTGGTTTTCATGTGAAATTCCTATGGAAATGAGAGAGATATGGAAAGAAATAAAACAATAAGAATGATGGCAGCCCTTGGATGAACAGTGGATGCTAAGGATAGTGTGATGAGGTGGAGTGAGGTGGCTTTCTAAGAAGGTGGGAATTGGGTGGATAGGGTAGGTGGCACTCTAGGATTGGTTGGCTGGGAGTTTAGGAAAGTGGAAGAATTTTTAGAAAGGTAGGACTCTTATGTGGAAGTGAAATTCGTAGTGCTCTTTTATGATGAGGTGGTGAGAGAGAAAAAAGTGAGAAAGTCATGGAAAAATAAGAAAAATGGAGTGTTATCTTCCTATTGGTCCACATGCTACCTTATCTAAGTTGATTTTCCCTCAATTATCTTCAAAAGAACCCTACAAATCCCATGAATATTTCTTTAGTTTTTTCCACTAATCATAGCCTTCCATGTAGCTTGGCTCATATGGCTTGATGACTTCCTTTGAAAACTCATTTGGCTTGGCTCATATGGATCATCCCCCTGGCTTTGATAGCTGGCTAGGCTCCTTAGCTTGTCATCTTCTTCATGGCTCGTATATGGCTAGGTGGTTTGAGTAAATCCCATCCAAAGTTCAAAAGCTCTAATTAAATCTTAAAAAACGTAAAAAAACTATAATTAAACCCTAAAAAATATGATTATTCACATACTTACCTTGAATTAGCCTCTGAAACTATAAATTATCAAATGTTTAGTTTACTAGTTCAGGAATGCATGTGTTATAATTTTTGGCCAAAAACCCTAATTTACCCCAATAAGTTATAACAAATGGGCAACTAATTGGGTGATTTTTATACAATTTTGGACACTTATAACACCATTCAACCAGCATTTTGCTAATTCCAAACAAAACATGTGAAATTTCGTGAAAAACAATTGGTTGTCTTTTTAGTAGATACTAATGATTGTAGTTAGCACATGCTACAAGCCCTTAAACCCAAGATTGCCCCTAGTGGATGAGTTAGGCCTTGTGAGGGTATGTAGTGAATGTACCCACAAAATTCCATATGGTTGAGGCCCTTATTTTATCTTTGAACATCCTCATCCATTTGTACTTCCCTAGTTTTTAACAACTTAATAGAGATGAATGATAATTCTACAAGCTATCTACATACGAAAGTCATTATATTATAATTATTTCTTAGATTGCATGTGTATGTATAGCTATACAAGTGAGGACTTCTAATTAGATATGCTTATATTCCATTGGAAATATGTTTTGACTTCAAACTCTTAGAGATATACTCTCAAAAATTGAAGCTCTCAGAGGAGTCAAACATATTTCCCTCATTATGTGACAAGATCAAACAAAGCTAGTGGTTTACATATATTTTAAGCATTGGAGAGACAAAGGAAAATGATCTCTAAGAATAGATGTTATTACTAAAAATAGTAAGCGTGGATCACCTTAATTCCTTCTTTTTATATCTTATTAAGGATAATTTCCACTTAAGATCCACATGTCTTTAAATAGGACAAAGTGTAGGCTTGGGACAGGTTCAGAAAAGAATGGTATAAGGGTTCAAAGAAGCAAAATTGAGTAGAGGTCTTCATTTGATTATTGGACAACTGAATTTTGACTATACTAAAATGAATATCTATTGTATTCTTTTCTTTTTATTTCAAATTTCTTCTCCATTTCTGATATTTCCTTCTTCTTGCTTTTCTTTTGATTTCTTTTGAAAGAGAGACTTTTGGTGTTTTTCACTTCTTTAACTTTTTCTACCTTCTCTACTAACTTTCTAAAATAGGTAATGGATATTTATTTTTCTAGGATCTTTTGGGTTAAGGTAAGTGGGGTTAAGAAAGAAAAGGCTTATTCATAGTCTTAAGGGAATAACTAGTGGTATAATGTATTAGGTGGGTTTTATATCTCTAGGAGAAATAAGGATGGCTTGTATCATTCGTTGAGTTTCTTAAAGCCTGTCAGATTCAATAAATTTTCTAGAAAAGAAGGTACTACTCATATTTATTCTTTCCAATTAAGCAAAAAAAGATAATAGGATCACATTAAAATTATATATGATGAAGGAAAGGTAGAATTACTTATAACTCTGCAAAAGAAGTTAGTCTCTAAAACTTAATTGGTTATAGGTCTCCATTGATTTTTTCCAAGGTCTTTAAGTCTTACCTCTCTATTAGTTTGGACTATGTGTTGTGTGTCAATATATTTTGAGAATTAACTTTCATAAAATCCTCAACAAATGAACAACTTGCAAAACTAGCCATATGTACTTCCATTAAGAGCTTAAAATAATAGAATTACTAAGTTTTTGATAATCCAATTCTCATCATAGTAAAGGAAATCTACTTCAAAAAAAAATTCTTTTAATATAAATATAAGAAAACTCAAGAAAAGCCAGAATCTCCATGTACATCTACACCCCCAACCTAAACTAAACATTCTCCTCAATGTTTTAAAATATAGGATCTTATGTGATGATGGAAACATGTAGAATACTAAGATTTTTAAAACTTCTATATTGCCTACCAAGGATCACTAAGTTTTACATCTTCATCCAAACATGAGGATGAGTGCACAAGATGTGATCTATAAGGTTCTCTAGAGCATTCTAAGGTGGATCATGCTATTATGGTGCCTCTAATAATGTTTCTTCAACCTTAGGGTTAATCAGCTCTAGGAAAGGTTTAAGCCTTTATCGATTAACTGTGAGTATTTCACTATCCTTGTCTATCTCGATGGTTCAATGAGTATATACGGTGTGTACTAAATAAGGTCCAGTCTGTCAAGAACCAAGTTTCCTAGGAAATAAATGCAATCTGGAATTAAATAATAAGACCTCTTGTCATGGTGTGAATGATTTCCTTAAGATTTGTCGATCATGGTAACCTTCATTCAATCTTTATATAAACATGCAGATTCATATGCTCCTTTTCTCAACTCATCCAACTCATTGAGTTGTAGTTTCAGTTGGGTCTCACAAAATCTAACTCAAAATTGAGCTTTTTCATAGCCCAATATGCATTGTGTTCCAACTCTATTAATATGTAGCAAGCCTTTCCATAAACCAAATTGTAGGGTATCATGCTTATAGGAGTTCTATAAGCACTATGATGAGCCTATAACACATTATTAAGTCTAACAGACTAGTCTTTCCTACATGGATTGACTGTCTTCTCAAGAATATGCTTGATTTCTCTATTTGATACCTCTACTTACCATTGGTCTGGGGGGGCTATTCTATGGTGAACACCATACTTCTTCATTAAATTCTCAAACACTTTATTACAAAAGTGTTTTCCCCCATTGCTAATTATGGCACATGGAGTACCTAACCATGCAAATATATTTTTCTTCAAATATTTAACCACCACCTGTGGTCATTGGTTTTGTAGGGTACAACCTCCACCAACTTGGATACGTAATCTACTCCCACTAGGATACACAAATACCTATAAGAATTAGAAAAGAATGCCATGAAATCTATGCCCAAATATCAAAAGGCTCTATAACATGGATGGGGTTTAGGAGCATCATATTTTTCCTTTCTTTACTTCCTAACTTTTGACACCCAGTATATTCTATGGAGTAAGAATGTGAATCCTTAAAGATTGTGGACTTGTAAAACCCACATATAAAAAATTTTAGTTGTCTTTCTAGAGCTAAAATGGCCCTTACATGCATGATCATGAAAGAAGGAGATGATTTCATTATGCTCACTATTGGGTATGCATCTCCTTATTACTTAATTGGGACAATAAAATAAGTAAAGGTTGTTCCAAATGAAGTATTTAACCTCGGTCATAAATCTTTATCTTATTGGGTATGCATCTCCTAAAAACTAAGATCTAATGTAAACTTTCAATTGAAGATAACAATTCTTAAAATAAAATCTAAATATGTACTAAACATGATCAAACTAGACTAGCATTCATTATATGAGCAATAAATAAAAGCATGCATGATAAGGAAACATGGAACATAGAAAGAAGATGCAGGTAACAACATTATTATTTGAATGGAATATATTACAAGAGAGGTTCCATCATTCCATTACATAAATCTAACATAACATGCTTCAAATTTCTACAACTAACACCATCTATTTACCATGTATGTGAACCAACAAAAAGAGAGAACCAAGGGAGAAAGAAGAAACGATGGGAAACAATTCTAAAGGCTAAAAGAAGATGATGATGGATGATTAATAGAAAGGAAAACAAAGGGAAATATAAGGCTAAACTAAAGAAGAGCAAGAACACTAACCTTGATTGAATGCTTGAAAGGGTGATCCATACGCCACTTTCTCTTAGCTATCACTACAAGGGATTAATGGCTCTTGGATGAAGGAGAATTAGAGAACCAAATGGAAGTAAACTAGCATGGAAGATTGCCCAAAAGAAGTGTGCATGAACCCAAGGGAAACAATAATTCCAAAAGGGAAGAAAACTTGCATGGAAAAATCAAGATGGAGAGGTGTGTGGTGAGGCTTGAAAGATGCTTCGAGAACCATCCTTGAAACTTATGTAACAAAATATCATGGAACTCCCTTGTAGATGTCGTGGTAGACCTCCCTCCAAAGTATAGTGCATAGAATGGAAAACTTCTAAGGAAAATTGTGTGGAAAAACTCCTAAGAAAGATGCAGACAAAAGAGCTCCAAAGAAGATTGCATAGAAAGGGAACTTCAAAAGAAATTGCATTAAAAAACTCCTCCTCCTATCCATGATTTTCACCTAAAGGTAGAGTTCTTACTAATTTATACCCTAAGGGATAAGGAAAAGAGGGATAAGGATTGGGAAAGATAGAGATGAGATAAGGGAGGAAAAGAGAGGGAGAGAAAAAAGGAAAGTCTAAGGAATGTGATCTCTTCTATGATTGGTTCACTTAGTATGTCACCTTCCCATGTTGATAGAGTCCATGTTTCCTCCTATTTTTCCTCTTTAAATCACATGTTCCTTGAGTGAGAAATTGCATAGGAACTTCCCAAAAAATTTGGACCCAGTTAACTTGGCTTAAGGGGCTTAGATGGCTTCCTTTTGTGGCTTCTAACTTGGTGGCTTCATTGGCTGACATCTTGACTTCACGGCTCACATGGCTTGACTTCTCCTAATCATTAGTTCATGTCTTAAGTGCCTTTCATGGATTGAAATCTCATGCAAAGGTGGTGGAATTCTACTACCTTTTGTATGGATTTTGCTTGGGCCCATTTCTAGTCACTAGAATTTTAAAATTTGTTTTAGAATCAGTCTACTTTTTGTGGAATAATCTTGACCCTTACTTGAAATTTGAAATGATGGTAAAATAGATCATGATCTCTCTAGGTTGATCTTGATCATCAGTTATCATCTAAAGCAATCTAGACCATTGAATCATTCTTTTAACCCCTACAAAAGATTAAAAACACTACTTAGCATCTAGAAAGTTATGATAAATCACATACTTTCTCTAGATTATCTTTTGCGCCTACAAAATATTAGGTTTTTGGATTATTAGTCTAGAAATACATGTGTCATGAACTTTGGAAAATTCCTAGAATAATGCCTTATAATTTATGACACATACTGGTAATTGGGTATTGTGCATACAAAATTGACTACTTATCACACTCCCAACTAGCATTTTGCTACTTTTGAGAAAAATATGCAAAAACCATGAAAATAGACTGTCACTTTCATAGTCACTCATGATTGCATTTAGCATATGCATTAAGCCCTTAAACCTAGGTTACACCTAGTGGACAAGTTAGGCCTCATGAGGGTTAGCAGAGAATATACCCATAAAATTCAATAAGGCTAAGTTCCTTAGTTTCTCTCAATGAGTTCTCATCCTTTAGCACTCTACCAAGTTTAATAAGAAAAATTCTACAAGTTACCCACATACCAAAGCCCTTTTATTGCAATTGATATCTCGAAGTGTAATGGGTGTACATGCTACATAAGTCTAAACTTCTAAATAGAAATGCTTATACACTATTGGAAAAAATATCTTGACCTCAATTTTTCACTAGTAACACTCAGAAATGAAGCTCTTAGAAAAGGGTCAAACAAAATTCTCTCACTGTGTGATTGGATCAAATAACACTAATGGTTCACATAAGCTTATGCACACAAATGATACAAAGAACTATGATCCCTAAAAATGCCATTACAAAGACTAGAAGAAATAGTTCGCCTTATTTCCTTAATATTTATATCGTTATTAATATTATATTCCACCTTAAGATCAACAGGACTTTTGATGGGACGAAACTTAAGTTTAGGACAAGGTCTAAAACAATGGGTAAAAGGATTCAAATGTTTCAAATTTGAGTAGAGGTCTTCATTGAATATTGGGCATCGTATCTTTTGAGTAAAGTGAAGTGAACATCTTTTCTAATATTCGCAACTTTTCTTTTCTTTTCTAATAATTCTTTGAATGAAGGATTTTTCTATGTAAACACTTTGATATTTTTCACTTCTTAGACCTTTGTCATTTTTGAACTTTTTTACTATCTCTACTCATTTTTGAATGATAGGTAATAGATTATTTAACTGGATTTCTAGGTTAATGTAGATAGGTTTGAAGACAAAAGGCTTACCAAGAGGCTCAAAGGGTCTAAATAGTGGTATAATACTGGGTAGGTTTTGTGTCCTAGGCTAAAATAAGGATGACCTATATCATTTCCTAGGATGCCTAAAGTTTATTAGATTCAATAAATGTTTAGAAAAGTTAGTACTCTTATTGGTGATTTTAGGCAATTGACCATAATAAAGATACTGGATATTTTGATGTTGATGTACACCGAAGAAAATAAAGATTTATGTATAACTTCCAAAAAGATGAGTCTCTAACATTCAGTGGTATAGGTCTTTACCAATTTTTCTTAAGGTCTCTAAGTCATAACTATCTATCTATCTAGACTATGCATGTGTGTAAGTGTATTTTGATATATAACTTCATAAATGCTCTAGAACATGAGTAAAATGTAGAACTAACCATGTGCATATCTATTAATAAACTAAATTAGAAGAAATGTGAAATTTAATTATCATCATAGTAAAGGAACTTGACCTTAAAAACTTAAAAGTTCAAAAAACATTTTTAAAAATAAGGAAAACTCAGAATTCTAATGCATACCTACACCCCCTAACCTGAACTAAACATTGTCACCAATATTTCGAAACATAGGACTCCTATATGCTTCCTAGGTCATGTAGAAAAATGAAACTTTGAAAACACTAGGTTGGCTCCTAGTGAGCACTAAACGTCTTTAGCTAGAAATGCAATGTTAATACAATGATAAATGCATGCTAGACTCATGATGAATGCAAATGTCATGGATCATGCAGTGGTGGGTCCTGATAAACAAGATCCTCTAGTAGGATCTCCTCCACTTCAGGGTTTATCAATTTAAGAAAGGGTTTTAACCTTTGACCATTCACTATGAAAATCTCCCCATCCTTTTGGATCTCGAATGCCCCATGAGGATAAATAGTGCGGACAACGTAGGGTCTAGTCCATCAAGAGCAACGCTTGCTAGGAAAGACATGCAACCTAGAGTTCTATAAGGGGACCATTTTTCATGGTATGCAGGACTTACACAATTTGTGCTTATCATCATGAGCTTTCATTTTGTTCATGTATATCCTACCATTCTCATATATATATCTTTCTTAAGTTCATCCAACTCATTGAGTTGGAGCTTCTTGTGCTTCCCAGCACATCTACATCAAAATTGAGTTTTTTAATAGCTCAATATGCTTTATGCTCAAGTTCAACTGGGAGATGTTAGCATTTTCCATAGACTAGAAGGTAGGGTGACATACCTATAGGGGTTTGAAATGCAGTACAATAAGCCTATCATCACTATGCCTCACTTAGTGACTAGTCTTTCCAACTAGGATTAGCTGTCTTTTTCAAGATCCACTTAATTTCCCTATTGGACACTTATACTAGTCCACTAATGTGAGGATGGTATGGGGTAGCAATTTTAAGGTTGACACCATATTTTTTTCATTAAATTTTCAAACACTACATTACTAGAAGTATTTTCCTCTATCACTAATAATGGCATGTGGACTACCAAAGTTCGCAAAAATATTTTTCTTCAAAATCTTGACCACCACTTTGTGGTCATTGATCTTGCATGCTACAAATTCCACATATTTGGACATAGTGCACTCCCATAAGAATGTAAAGGTGACCAAAAGAATTGTGAAAAGGTCCCATAAAGTCATTGCCCCAAACATCAAAGGTCTTGATAATCAGAATGATATTCAGGAGCATCATATCTCTTTTACCTATACTCCCTAACTACTGACATCTGGCATATGCATGTTTTCAAGTGAGCTTAAAATTTTCCAGAAATTCCCTTCATTTGATTGTCTGTAACAGAGCATGAATCTGGCCCAATTCCTATGCTAATACCAGGCCTAGGAATGGCACCATTTCATGCTTCTTTTCATCTAATTTCCTTTGCCAAACTTCATCATTCTATATGATATATATATATATATATATATTAAGTAACATACTAATAAAAACTCAAAATAATATATAGGAATTGGCAACATAATAGTAGGTAAAACACACAAGCTTTTGGTTGGAAATGGTGCCTTTTCACTTCTAAAAATGATGCCATCTTCATACAAACTTCTTTGGGATTTGAATCCCCACTGATCATAAAGACTAGATCCATATCACATGATCATGTTTGAAGAATCAGATTTAACAAGGCATAATCATGCTTCCAAATAATATAAAAAATTATCCAAGAACAATATTAGAAAGTGATGCCATTTCATACTAGTAAATGTTTCATTTTCATGGACTAATTCAACTAGATTATTTGATTTGTTTCATCCATTCTAAGCATCAATCTTGTGTAATCATACTATAATGTGTTAAGATATCTAATACAAGTCACGCTCTGAAAATGGTAAAAGAAGCAAGGTCCTTTCAATAGTTCCTAAAGCAATTTCATGGCATCTCAAACAGTCCAAAACAAAACTGAGTTTTCATTTTTATAGAAGCTAGATGCTGATCAAGTTAGAGAAGTTCCTAAAGCCACCCTACCAAGTAAAATTGTTCAGAGGATTGGTGAACTTAGTAAGATCTACAACTTCCCAAAGACGTCGAGTTTCTTATCTCTTGGACTATCCAAACAATACTTATGGTGTTTATTATTTATCTCTTATACTTGCATGGGACTCTTCATGACATGGGACAACTGCCTCCTTGCATGGATTGGCCTCCCATTCACGTGTTGGATTCAGGCTCCATGAATGGATGGCTTCCATCTCGTGTGTTTTATTCTAATTGTCTATGCATGGGTGGGCTGTGCCATGTGTCCTTTATTCTATACATATAGCCCAATCATACATCCTCTCTCACTTTATATGTATTTCCTTCTTTTGCTTTATACTTCATCTCTTATGCTAACATAATCTTCCACTAACCCGTTTGCCTATTATATTCTATTCATGTGACTTCTCTTTACTTAAGATTTATTCTCAAGCTAGGCTAAGGTTATATTATATCCTAACTACCGAGCTTTCATCATTAGTTGATTACTCCAACAAGGCATATTCATTTCATGGTAAGTAACACTAAGTGGTTGCATTTATAAAATTGCATAAGATCTTATTACTCATATGCCAATTAAGTATAACCACTTAGGTTTCTTTCACAACTTAGATGTGGCAACCTCACCATCTTATCCTTCCTTACTAGACTTACCTAATATATAACTTTTGTACCTTCCTAGTTTTCTAAGCTAGCCACTTGGACCAAATTGTTGGTTTTTCACTTGCTGTCATGGTGGTTACCTACTACAGTCTAATGTGATTCAAAAAAAGGTGTCAAAGAAAAATATAAAAAATAACCCATTTTTTTATAATTATAATGGAATTACAATATTGTTTATATTACAATAGCAATCCATGTTACTACTTTTCACTGAAAAAGCATGATTGATCATAAAATCTAAGTAGAAAACATTGCAAGCTTATGTCTAAGATAGAGAGGAATCTTAGGGAAGCTTTGCATTAATAAAAAATTGAACAAATAATGGAAATTAATGAGATAAACATGGTACAACATATTGTATATAGATGAAACCCGAAATAGAGCAGTAGAGAACTAGTGATGAAATCTTTGATTGATTTGTGAATTTACTTGACCATATGACAGTAATGTGAGGACCCAGGTTTTCTCATGCATTTTTAAATGCAATATCTAATTCCTAAGGCGGGATGCATCCTTATTTGAAAACCATTTTATAAAAATCATGCAATGCAGTGGAAAATCTTTTGTTTTAAACTCATTTTGAAAACCCCGAGTGTCATTTGCTTTCACAACAACCAAAGTAGTTTTTTGAAAAACTTCAGAAATCATAAATATTTTCCCAGGTCTATCCAGTCATAGCTCACAGCCCAACTATAAATAAATACAAATACATGTCCAAAGGGCAGAGTGTTTACTTACATGTATAATTGTCTCCTTTTGATTTTTCTTGCTCGTAGCACTAACATAGGTGTCCTCTACTCGTGGATGGAACTATCCTAAAAAATGTTAAGGATAGGGTGAGTATATACTATACTCAATAGGAGTCTATCACTACTAGTTTTGCAATGAATGCTATATATAAAATCATATGCTCTTAAAAACATGTGCATGTTCAAACAATTATGTTCAATATTGATATTAAAAACCACTGTCAAACTGGAATACTGACGACTTAAAGAATAGCATAATCCAAGTCGAAAGTATCATATATCATAAACATAATGATATGCATAAGATGCTCCACTGAATCCAACTCATGGATATATGGTATGGTCGACCAACCTCATGTCATACCATATGCAATGCAAGTAAATCCTCAAACCATAGGTTCCAACTATGCCCACGACCTCGCCACCGTGTGGTCCCCGGGTACCTAGGGACACAGGGTCATATGCCTCCATGGGATATATGACACTTCAACCCAGTGTCGTGACACCAATGGTAGACCCTGTACCACATGCAATCGAAGCAGGGACATGCCCTTTTTGGGTGTAGTACCCATCCACCTAATAGTGGTAGAGGCTGTAGGCCAACCCAGACCTCTCGGCATAACGCTCACAAGCTTATCAGCCCAAATCATATCAGATCAAACAAGCGAAAACCTCTTTTTCAAAACCTGTCCTCTTTGGGTCCCTCACAACTACCTACCCAGTGTCTTTTGGGCACTCCAACGTCTTTTGGTAACCCTCAAGGACATGCAATTTTTTTAAGAACTCAATGCTCACAAATCATGCAATATATGCAATTGTTTGCAAAACATGTCTATGCATAATGTATTTATCATATGCATACTGAATTCATTTATATGCTAAACAAGTCATAAAATAAGTCATGCTAAACAAATCATATACTTATACTTAAAACATGCATTCTCAAAATGATCATGGATCTTTTAAAAAGTGTAGTAGCGATAGAGCACCTACCTCAAAGTCTCCTGGAGTCGCGTCCTTTATCACTCAACCCATCCCTGGGTCTCATTTATAAACTCCTGGGTATGAATTATACAAAGAGTCCTTATTAATTTCAATCCATTTAGACATTAGATCGCTAGATCTGCCTTTTAGGGTCTATGGTCCTTGCCTAATTTATTGTCAGGCTAGATCCTATGATATGGATCTACTATTCAATAGTTAGATTTGTAAATTGTCCTCTGATCCTAACTTTAAAGTCTCATTAGATTCGCATGTCCCAGTTCCCAGGACGCCTGTGCATCCTGGTTGAACCACGACCGTCTCACATGCGTACACACCCAAAGGCCATGCCAAGGACCGCATTTTGCACGTGCACATGCATGCTCAAGCGACGCGCTATGATGCGCATCCTGGATGGCATCCCACGGACGCGCCTTTGGTGTAACATGGTGTGTCTCAGCTCCTAGGGCACCCTGTGCATCCTGGTAGAGCCAAGACCCGTGCCCTATGTCACGCGCGCACCCGAAGGCTGCACTTGGGAGAGCGTACGCACTTTCATATGCTCAAAACCCACCCCAGGGACCCAGTCCCAGGCGCAGGTGGAGCATGGCATCCTTAGGATGCCTGGTTCATGCAAGGCCAGCTGAACCGGCTTCATCTTCTCCAGTTGGAAAAACTGGCTGGAGAAGGACCAGATCCGGCGTGGATCTGGCCTAGGGAAAGCAAAACAGAGAGAAACAAGGAAAAACAGCTTACCTAGTTAGCCTGGGGATTCCCTTTTCCCGATGGGTGTGCCTGCTCGCCGAAAAACTCGAAGAAGGGGGGAAACCCCATTGCCAGACCGGAAAGGAGAAAGGGTCATGGGGAAAATAGCAATGGCCGGCCTGACTTGGGCCTGGCCATTGCCGAAAACGTAGAGGGACTGGGTTGAGATGGGTTTCCGGTTTTTGCCGGAAACCCCAGTCCCAAAGTCACCAAAAGCCGTGTTTTTGTGAGGGGGGAGATGGGGCTTTTATAGAGGGGAGAAGGCGATGCTCCTCAATGGCGGTGCTACCATTTCCCCTTGTGTGTTCTGGAGAAATTGGGAAAAAGGGTTTTCTGGAGAAGTCTGGAGGTGGAAGACGATAGGGGGTGCCGTTATCAAAACGGCCCCTGCGTTTTTTGTCTTTTTTGTTTTTCTGTTTAATTTACAAAACTGCCCCTGATCTTTAAACGACCGTAATTTCTTCATACGAACTCCGTTTTTGGCTTTCTTTGAGGCGTTGGATTCCATTTTTCGACTAGAATCTAATGGTACCAAGTTTCCTCACAAATTATTTTGTTTACTATTTTAAATAAAGTGAAACATTTAACTTAGTTCATTTCCCATAAAATGTCCAATTTTTGTTAAAAATAGCGTAAATTGCTCGGGTATTACATTATTAGCCCCTTAAAAGAATTTCATCCTCGAAATTCCATAAATTATCATCTTCAAGGTATTTTGTCTCTTAGATAACTTCTTGGTGAATCCATCCTCCCCTTAGGAATCACATCTAGGCTCAATTCTCAATTTATCATTTTTATTGTTCCTTCTACAAGGCCTTACCTATAAGGGTCGCTTTCGCTGAGTACTCTGATGCATACTCCCATACGTGCCAGTTTAACAATACCAGTTTCTGGCTGTACTTCATCTATCTTGAAATCCTTAGATGCCTATACTTTTCTCATAATTTATAGGATAGTCTCCTCGTAGGATCATGCTTCTTTATTCATGCATCAATTTCTCTATACTTCTTTGAGATCATATGATCTTATTTCTCCTATTTCATTTTGAATATCATAGGATAATCCCTTTTTCTTCTTGTCTTTCATCTAGTGATCCCTTCATCATCCACATCTCCTTCTAATGGTTGGTTATATGTCATTAGTAAGAGTCCAAAAAAACCATTACCTTCTTTCTATTGTGTCTAACTTTGCTTCTTATCTTTTATATTTGTCCCCAAGATACTTCAATAACTGATATGGTATCATGTGTTCTACAGCCAAACTCTTAATTAACTTCAAATTTCAACTGTCTATCGTATTCCATATGTGACTTGATTCCTCGACCAAAGTTATATTCAAAATAAAATCACGAAAGTCAATTAGTAGCATCTTCCTTCGAGGACCTGATTATATACTGAAAGTAAAATGTCCTAACTTTATATCCAATCTCATAATTATTGAATTCATTAAATGCTTCTCTCCGTGAAGATTTTATCCAAACTCATGTCAAATGTTAATGGTCGATTCATCATCATGGTTCACATGTTCTCGTCCAGAAGCCTATCTCACTATTCACATCAATTTGTCATTAGGATTTTCAATAATGTTCCCATTTATGCAAAGCAAAAAGTCTCTTATTCATAACCGAGTACCCTTACTAGGTCATGGTTGAATCCTTTGTCATCATCCTCGTTGTCCTTTCTTAGCTTAATGGTTTTCTTCGCAACCTTTCAATCCAAAAGTTCTATACTCAATCCGGTAGGGTTAGTTCCTAGGAAATTCCTTCAATTGATTTTTCATACTTGGTATATGCTCATAACAACTAACTTTTTGTCTAAAGGCAACGTAACATTAAATCTTCACCTTAGAGCGTGCTAGCCATCTCACCTTTTCTCCTTCCATCCCCTATGTCAATATATTGCACAATCTTTTAAATGCAATATCTAATTCGTAAGGCGGGATGCATCCATATTTGAAAACCATTTTATAAAAACCATGCAATGCAGCGGAAAATCTTTAGTTTTAAACTCGTTTTGAAAACCCCGAGTATCATTTGCTTTCACAACAAGCAAAGTAATTTTTGAAAAACTTTAGAAACCATAAATGTTTTTCCCCAGGTCTTTCTAGTCACAGCACATAGCCCAACTGTAAATTAATACAAATACATGTCCAAAGGGTAGAGAATTTACTCACATGTATAGTTGTTTGTTTATTCACTTGCTCATAGCACTAATATCTCTTCAGTCGTCTCCTATTTGTAAGCGGAACTATCCTGAAAAATGTTAAGGATAGGGTGAGTATATA
Source organism: Warburgia ugandensis (assembly GCA_035236585.1). Classification (NCBI taxonomy): domain Eukaryota; kingdom Viridiplantae; phylum Streptophyta; class Magnoliopsida; order Canellales; family Canellaceae; genus Warburgia; species Warburgia ugandensis. The sequence continues at coordinate 36,977,169 of CP141139.1, forward strand.
CTATACTCAGTAGGAGTCTATCACTACTAGTTTTGCAATACATGCTATGTTTAAAATCATATGCTCTTAAAAACATGTGCATGTTCGAACAATCACGTTCAATATCAATATTAAAAACCACTGTCAAACGGAATACTGACGACTTAAAGAATAGCATAATCCAAGTCGAAAGTATCATATATCATAAACATAATGATATGCATAAGATGCTCCACTGAATCCAACTCATGGATATCTGGTATGGTCGACCAACCTCATGTTATGCCATATACAATGCAAGTATATCATCAAACCATAGGGTCCAACTATGCCCACGACCTCGCCACCGTGTGGTCCCCGGGTACCTAAGGACACTCGGTCATAGCCTCACTGGGGCATATGACACGTCGACCTAGTGCCGTGACACCAGTGGTAGCCCCCTATACCACATGCAGTCGGCATAGGGACATTGCCCTTTTTGGGCGGGGTACCCATCCACCTAATAGTGGTAGAGGTTGGAGGCCAACCCAAACCACTCAGCATTGCGCCCAGGAGCTTATCAGCCCAAATCATATCAGATCAAACAAGTGAAAATCCTTTTTCAAAACCTGTCCTCTTTGGGTCCCTCACAACTGCCTGGCCCTCACAACTGCCTACCCAGCGTCTTTTGGGCACTCCAGTGTCTTTTGGTAACCCTTAAGGACATGCAATCTTTCAAAAACTTAATGCTCACAAATCACACAATGTATGCAATTGTTTGCAAAACATATCTATGCATAATGTATATGCAATTATTTGCAAAACATATCTATGCATAAAGCATTTATCATATGTACGCTGAATTTGTTTATAAGATTAAGTTATGCTAAACAAATCATATAACTTATACTTAAAACATGCATTCAAAACAATCATGGCTCTTTTTTTTCTTTATCTTTTTTTTTTTTTTAAAGTCTAGTAGCGATAGAGCACCTACCTCAAAGTCTCTTGGAGTCGCGTCCTTTATCACTCAACCCATCCCTGGGTCTCATTTATAAAGTCCTGGGCATGAATGGATACAAGGAGTCCTTATTAATTTCAATCTATTTAGGCATTAGACTGCTAGATCAGCCTATTGGGTCCATGGTCCTTGCCTAATTCATTCTTCAGGCTAGATCCTATGTTGTGGATCTACTTTCCAATAGTTAGACTCTGTAATTTATCCTCTAATCCTAACTTTAAAGTCTCAGTTGATTTGCGTGCCCCAGTTCCCAGGACACCCATGTATCCTGGTTGAACCGCGACCGCCTTACGTTCGTGCGCGCCCAAAGGCCGTGCCAAGGACCGTGTTTTGCCGCGTACATGCATGCTCAAGCGACGTGCTATGACACACATCATTGCACGGACGCACCTTGTAGCATGGCGCGTCTCAGCTCCCAGGGCACCCCGTGCATCCTGGTCGAGCCAGGACCCATGCCCTATGTCACGTGCGCACCGGAGGGCCGCACCTGGGATAGTGTATGCACTGTCATACGCCCAGAGCCCATCCCTAGGACCCTGTCCCAGGCGCACATGGAGCAAGGCATCCCTGGGACGCCTGGCTCGCGCAAGGTCGTCTGGAACTAGCTTGGGGCATTTTTCAAGTCAGGAATTCCGACTAGAAAATGGCCAAATCCGGCATGGATCTTAGCCTGGGGAAACTGAAAATGGAGTGAAGGGAAGGATAGCTTACCTAGGCAGCTGGAGATGGCACTCCTCCCGCCTGGTAGTCCTCTGTTCCGGTTCTGAAAACCCCATGCCACCGGGAAAACTCGATGAAGGGGGAATCCTGTCGTTCCGTTGTGACCATATGAAGAAAAGGGGAATGGGGAGATGGGTAAAGGAATGGCAGGCCAGACTTGGCCTGGGTGTTGCCAGAAAACATAGAGGGATGGGTTTCCAGTCTTTGCCGAAAACCCCAATCCAAAAGTTGCTAAAAAAATGTGTTTTTTGGAGAGGGGGAGTTGGGGTTTTTATAGAGGGGTGAAGGCGGTGCCCCTCAATGGCGGTGTCGCCATGGCAGTGGCAGATCCCTCTAGAAAACTCAGGATTTGAGGATTTCTAAGAGGGTCTAGAGGTTGAAGACGACAGGGGGTGCCGTTATCAAAATGGCCCCCTACATTTTTCGTCCTTTTTTATTTTTTTGTTTTTTTGTTTAATTTACAGAAATACCCCTATCTTTAAATGGTTGTAACTTCTTCATACGAACTCCGTTTTGGGTGATTTTTGAGGCGTTGGATTCCATTTTTCGAGTAGAATCTAATGGTACCAAGTTTCCTCACAAATTCCTTCATTTACTATTTAAAATAAAATCAGGCATTCAACACAGTCCATTTCCCATAGAATGTCCAATTTTTGTTAAAAATAGCGTAAATTGCTCGGGCATTACATAGGTCATGGTTGAATCCTTTGTCATCATTCTCGTTGTCCTTTCTTTGCTTAATGGTTTTCTTCATAACCTTTCAGTCCAAAAGTTCTATACTCAATCCGGTAGGGTTAGTCCTTAGGAAATTCTTTCAATTGATTTTTCGTACTTGGTATATGTTCATAGCAACTAACTTTTTGTCTAAAGGCAACGTAACATTAAATCTTCACCTTAGAACGTGCTAGCCATCTCACCTTTTCTCCTTCCATCCCCTATGTCAATATATTGTGAAATCTTTTATCAAGGCTTTATTGTCAATCATGCAGTCGCATTGTCAGGAGGTATCCTCATAAGTAGTGATTTTCTCAATTCCTCAAAGTTTATCCTTCAAGTGCCTCCTTATACTTAGCTTATAATAGTAGTTCTCGTTCAATCACTAATACATCAAGTTATGCTGAAGCTATTAAATCATCAAATTTGCAAATCACTCAGGTAAGCATGGAACATTTTCGTAGACATATAGAAAGACTTTATTTGATTACCTTATTGATCTCTTTCCAGATATATCTTTGTCATAAGCTCAAGGGTCTCTAAAGTGTTCGGTATCATTTGCCTTTCTTTTCAATCCAAGTCAGCAGCATCTTTCAGATCCACAGTGATTTTTTTGGTTTGTTATGGTATCTATTCGGGTTTGGAAAAATCTGTCTTATTGGTGGAGATTGCTCCTTTTTTTTTCTTCTTCTTTTTTTTCTTTTTTTTCTTTTTTGCTTCTGTCTTAGTTGTTACTGTATTTATAGTACTTGTAGCTCCTCGATGATGTGGCCTAATCAACTAACCGCATACCCTCAAATGACATAGTCTAACAAGTACTTCTTTCAAGGAAAACTCAAGTCTAAAGACTTATAACATCCCTCTGAGTATATAACTTCGACTACTAACTCATAGATACTAACATACTTGATTAATTAGGGTGAGACACCTTAATTTAGTCAACAGTACTCTAAAGGTAATGACTAAATAATGGTCTTAAGATATTTGGTCTTCCAATTTATGATAGCAAGACCTTCATTTGATCCTTGATGGTACCCTTCTTGCTGAAGAAAGCCAAATGGACAAGTCACTGTCACGGCTTAATTTCTTTATCAATATACTTTATTGGCAAGGTGGGATATCACCAAATTTTCCTCTTTATGGACTATATCCATTGGTGTTCCCCATACGCTAATGGATCCGATAAGAATCTAATTGTAATAATTGATATCAAACCATTTGTAGAATTAAATTTCTAATTGGTTGCCATTCTTCTTTGAAAATTTCTTGTCACATAATCTCCTGAAATTCGATACTCTACTCAAAGTCTTAAACCCCATATGCTTTCTCTCTTTTATACCCTTTTACAATAAGATCACCAACTCACCTAGTATTATTCCTTTGCATTTGTTTGATCTACCTTCCTATAGGATTCAAGATGATAGAATTGTATGTATCTTCATAGAGTCATGATCTTCTTCTTTTGAATATTCAATATTTCATTGAATACTTATAGTTACATCTCTATCTCTTTTTCTCTTTCCTTCAAAATCCTCATTTTTGTCTACCTAGACCAATGTCTTCATGTGCTTTGTTGCATATAATCGATACTGCATCTACTCCTTTACTTAATAGATATGATAAACTGAATGCTTCTCTAAGAAATTCTAAACTGTCTTAAGATCATGAAATCCTCAGTTGCCTGTAGCCTCAATAAAATTCATACAATGTCTTAATAATGACATTGATGTTTTGATCATGTTATACTTTCCTTACAAGTTCATGTTAGGATCAATCTATTATCACAGATCTATCATCCCCAATATTATCGTCAAAAATCTTTTGATAACTCGGTCGAATTCATTTCCTTATTATATTCGTGTTATGTTTCTCTTAATCACATACATGTCACTTGTATACATCTTCGGATTTGCTCCATAATACTCAGGTAGTTATTATTCGATAGCACTTTACTTTCCATAAGACTCCAATTATGGTATCCAAAATTGAGCTAAGTCTTTCAGGCTCCATACCTTTGTGATCTAGTACAAGTCATAGTTATTTCCTAATATTCTCTTGCATTCTCATCCTTCTTAGATTATCATTAAAATCTTCAAAGTCTGTCTTTTACATCCCCTATCATACTTATATCATATCCTTGTGATAGTGTACTCATATTATGATATTCTTTATGGTGGTAAGATGGCCACCTAGGTTCTTCAATTTTCTCACCTTTGATGAGATTACTTTATTGATGGTAAGATAGCCATCTAGGTTCTTCAATTTTCTCACCTCTGATGAGATTACTTTATTACAGGGCAGAACTATCTACTAACAAGTTCACTAACAACCTCATTCATCATTCTCATCATAATCTAATTTATATATAAGTTTCCATGTTTGCACCACTGCACAACAATCCTTATTGATAAGATTTAAGCCATCCAATATCTAGGTATTTGTTAGACCCATCTCCTTTTTCACCTATTTGTTTATGGTGAAATGCCTTGAGCATTAATATTGTAATCTTCAAATAAAAGTAGTCATCTCTACTACTCCTATTTATACTACTTCTTCTTGATTTTCTCTATTGTCTATGACCCTTGGACATGCTGGACTGGCTGTGAAAGGATAAAACCTGGGCTCTGATACCAAATGTTTTTCTCATGCATTTTTAAATGCAATATCTAATTCCTAAGGCGGGATGCATCCCTATTTGAAAACCATTTTATAAAAACCATGCAATGCAGTGGAAAATCTTTTGTTTTAAACTCATTTTGAAAACCCCAAGTGTCATTTGCTTTCACAACAACCAAAGTAGTTTTTTGAAAAACTTCAGAAATCATAAATATTTTCCCAAGTCTATCCAGTCACAGCTCACAGCCCAACTATAAATAAATACAAATACATGTCCAAAGGGTAGAGTGTTTATTTACATGTATAATTGTCTCCTTTTGATTTTTCTTGCTCGTAGCACTAACATAGGTTTCCTCTACTCATTGATGGAACTATCCTAAAAAATGTTAAGGATAGGGTGAGTATATACTATACTCAGTAGGAGTCTATCACTACTAGTTTTGCAATGCATGCTATATATAAAATCATATGCTCTTAAAAACATGTGCATGTTTGAACAATCATGTTCAATATCGATATTAAAAACCACTGTCAAACTGGAATACTGACGACTTAAAGAATAGCATAATCCAAGTCGAAAGTATCATATATCATAAATATAATGATATGCATAAGATGCTCCATTGAATCCAACTCATGGATATATGGTATGGTCGACCAACCTCATGTCATACCATATGCAATGCAAGTAAATCCTCAAACCATAGGGTCCAACTATGCCCACGACCTTGCCGCCGTGTGGTCCCCGGGTACCTAGGGACATAGGGTCATATGCCTCCACAGGACATATGACACTTCGACCCAGTGCCATGACACCAGTGGTAGCCCCTTGTATCACATGCAATCAAAGTAGGGACATGACCTTTTTGGGCGTGGTACCCATCCACCTAATAGTGGTAGAGGCTGGAGGCCAACCCAGACCTCTCGGCATAATGCCCACAAGCTTATCAGACCAAATCATATCAGATCAAACAAGCGAAAACCAAATTTTCAAAACCTGTCCTCTTTGGGTCCCTCACAACTGCCTGGCCCTCACAACTACCTACCCAGCATCTTTTGGGCACTATAGCATCTTTTGGTAACCCTCAAGGACATGCAATTTTTTCAAGAACTCAATGCTCACAAATCATGCAATATATGCAATTGTTTGTAAAACATGTCTATGCATAATGTATTTATCATATGCATGTTGAATTCATTTATATGCTAAACAAGTCATAAAATAAGTCATACTAAACAAATCATATACTTATACTTAAAACATGCATTCTCAAAACGATCATGGATCTTTTAAAAAGTCTAGTAGTGATAGAGCACCTACCTCAAAGTCTCCTGGAGTCGCGTCCTTTATCGTTCAACCCATCCTTGGGTCTCATTTATAAACTCCTGGGTATGAATTATACAAGGAGTCCTTATTAATTTCAATCCATTTAGACATTAGATCGCTAGATCTGCCTTTTAGGGTCTATGGTCCTTGCCTAATTTATTGTTAGGCTAGATCTTATGATATGGATCTACTATTCAATAGTTAGACTCTGTAAATTGTCCTTTGATCCTAACTTTAAAGTCTCATTAAATTCGCGTGTCCCAGTTCCCAGGACACCCGGCATCTTAGTTGAACCGTGACCATCTCACGTGCGTGCACGCCCAAAGGCCATGCCAGGGACCGCGTTTTGCACACGCACATGCATGCTCAAGCAAAGCGCTATGACGCGCATCCTGGATGGCATCGCACGGACACACCTTTGGTGTAACATGGCATGTCTCAACTCCCAGGGCACCCCGTGCATCTTGGTCGAGCCAGGACCCGTGCCCTATGTCACGCGTGCACCCGAAGGCTACACCTGGGACAATGTACGCACTGTCGTATGCTCGGAACCCACCCCAGGGACCCAGTCCCAGGCGCAGGTGGAGCATGGCATCCTTGGGACGCCGAGTTCGTGCAAGGCCAGCTGAACTGGCTTCGTCTTCTCCGGCTGGAAAAACCGGCTAGGGAAGGACCAAATCCGGCATGGATCTAGCCTGGGGAAAGGAAAACGGAGAGAAATAAGGAAAAACAGCTTACCTTGTTAGCCTGGGGATGCCCTTTTCCCGATGGGTGTGTCTGCTCGCCGAAAAACTCGAAGGAGGGAAACCCCATTGCCAGACCGGAAAGGAGAAAGGGTCATGGGGAAAATAGCAATGGCCGGCCTGACTTGGGCCTGGCCATTGCCAAAAACTCAGAGGGACTAGGTTGAGACGGGTTTCTAGTTTTTGCAAGAAACCCCAGTCCCAAAGTCACCGGAAATTGTGTTTTTGTGAGGGGAGAGATGGGGCTTTTATAGAGGGGAGAAGGAGGTGCTCCTCAATGGCGGTGCCACCATTTCCCCTGGTGTGTTCTGGAGAAATTGGGAAAAAGGGTTTTCTGGAGAAGTCTGGAGGTGGAAGAAGACAGGGGGTGCCGTTATCAAAACGGCCCCCTGCGTTTTTTGTCTTTTTCGTTTTTCTGTTTAATTTACAAAACTGCCCCTGATCTTTAAACCACCGTAACTTCTTCATACGAACTCTGTTTTCGACGTTTTTTGAGGCGTTGGATTCCATTTTTCGAGTAGAATCTAATGGTACCAAATTTCCTCACAAATTCCTTTGTTTAATATTTTAAATAAAGTGAAAATTTTAACTTAGTTCATTCCCATAAAATGTCCAATTTTTGTTAAAAATAGCGTAAATTGCTTGGGTATTAGAAGTAAACAATAGCTGAGATCAATTGGAACTCATAAAACATAAAAGAGAAAAAAGGTAGATTTCACCTTGTCTTCAAAGAAAACCAAAAATAGAGCACCACTCATTTTCTACAAAAAATGTAAATAGTCCTACTTCTCCCTTTTTCTTGCTTCTTCTCTCCTTAGAAACCAGTAGAGATCTTCTGTTTTTGCTTTCTTTTCCTTTCCTTTTCACTAAATCTTCATTTTCCTTCCCTTCTTCCAAAGACAACCTAGACTCTCTTCACTAATTCTTATATAAAGATGTCTATGACTCTCTTTTGGAAACCACTTCCTACAACTCTATTCCCTTCTAAATTAAAACACCTTGTAGTTAGTAGCTTCCTTTTAATGTATATAAAGCCAAAAGAAACACATTCATGCTATCTCCTCTAACAAAAACCATCCAATTCAGGCTACTTCTTTCTCTTCTCCCCCAATTGCATATATATATATATATATATATATATATAAAGAGAGAGAGAGAGAGAGAGAGAGAGAGAGAGAGAGAGAGAGAGAGTTGACTATTTCCAATTACGAAACTCCCTACAGCTACTTCTATTCCAACCAGCCCTCTTCCATTTCCCAATTCTACAAAACCCAATGGAAATGATCTAATGTGCAACTGCCTCACTTTCCCATAATTGTGGAAGTTTCTTCAAGTTAGTTTCTAGTTTAAGAAACCATCCTAACATGTTCCCAATATATTTGTATTAGACATCTTACACTTGCTATTTCCATCATACCCCATGATCTCACATTTGCCATTTATTAGTACCACATCATGCTATAGTCCAGACCATTAGTTCCAAATGTGTTGACTTCTTTATGATATCCTAGGATCTGATGAACATGATGGATGCACATTTTGTACTTGAAAAATGCTGGAACTTAAGCCACTTATCTTGATTGAATTCAGGTTTATTCATATAGGCTTGATCTTAACCATTCATTTTCATATAAGCTTGAATGAAGATCTAAAATGTTGACCAGCTTGATCTAACCTCTTAGATCTTGATCTACAACCTATCCAACATAGAAAAAGTCTTAATTAGTATTATAGAACATGGGTTAACACATACTTACCTCAGATTGTCCAACTAACCCCAAAAATATGCCAAATTATGGTTAGAAGAAAATTTAAGTGTTTTAGTACAAATATATTAATATGTTTAATTTTGTATAAAAAGTACCCAATTAGTAGTCCATATATGATAAATTTGAGTATAAAAGCCTAGGGTTTTTTGCCAAAATTCATAACACGTACATTGCTGACCTAATAATTCCAAAGTTTGATATTTTGCAAGTTAAGAGGCTAATCCAAAGCAAGTATGTAAATTATCATAATTTTTTAGCATTTAATTAGGTTTTTTTAATCTTTTTGTAGGAAGTGAGAAGATGATCCAATAGCCTATATTGCACTTTTTGTAGGAAGTGGGAAGCATCAAAGGTGATTAAAATGGGTCCATAGGAAAAGTCAAGTATTTCCACTACGTTGCATAAGAATTGAAGCCATGCATGAGGTTTCCTAGTTTAATTGGGAAACCTTTCCAAGCCATCAATTCAAGCAATTATCACATGCTAAAAGTGTGATTTTCAAGGGATAATTGAAGGTCTTGAGTGATATTTGTAAAAAGTAAGATGATCATGCATAGGTGGACCAATCAAGAGAGAATTCTCACTTCTCACTTTTCATTTTCCAACTTCTCCTCCATCCATTTGGAGTTTCTACAATTTTGGCTGGAGGAGGGGACACCTTCCTAAAAATTTAATGGCCCACCTACTTAGTTAGCAATTTAAGTGGTTTCCTAATTAGGAAACTCCTAGATCTACTTCAAGATAAAGTAAATAAAAAACCTTAGATCTTTCCCAATCTTTTCTTCCATTTCCCTTTCTATTTTTATCTCTTTCCAACAACCAAAATACCATATATTTAGAAGGGAAGGAGCTATATGCCACCTTCCTAAGAAGAGAATGCCTCCCCCCTTTGTAAATACATGGAAACTAGCCATGATGTCATCTTATAACCTCACTTACTTACCTAACTTTCCCTCATTGAAACCCTACATCCAGATCCACTTTCCCTTCTTAATTAAGCCCTTATCAAAGTGAAAACCCAAAATTCTATAAATTCCCAAAGCTTTCCATGTTTTAACCAAGTAGAGGTTTGGTGACAAAACCTCAAAAAGTTGCACTCTAACTTGGTGATTTTTGGAGCTTTGGAATTTGGATTTCTTTTGGGATGCTTTCTATTGGATTTCTCAAGTATTTTTCCTTTGTTTTTGTACTTCAATTCCAGGTTAGTACTTTGTATCATTACTTTACTTTCATTGCTTTATTTTCATGCTTTGCTTCATTGTTTTTATTTTGCTGTCACATTCATAATTTCTCCTAACATTTCCTTTGTTTTTGTATCTAATTTCTTAGTTTTTCTTGCTTATTCATCAAAGATCCAGTTAATTCTCCTATGATAGTGACATCCAAGAGAAGGAAAAGCTTGAATCGTTGATTTCCCTCCTGAATTCCATGCTTTTTAGCTTGAATTTGGAGCTAGCTCTAGGTATTTTTTGCCTTAACTATTTGAATTCTCTTTTGGATTTCACTTACATGTCATCTTAGTTTAGTTTGAGAGAATTTGAGTGTGTTGTATGTTTGATTTGAATCAAGTTTCAAAAGTGGGAAGAGTGCATACTTTTCATGCTCTAATATATGTGTAATGAGTACTATATTTGTTTTACTTTGGTGTTCAATTAATAAAGTTCTTTGAGGATTATTGTTTATACTTGTTTCCAGTAGTAAAGTATTTTAAATATTAAGTGTTATCTTGCATGAAAAGTGCTAGTTAAGTTTCTTTCAATGGTTGGTTTGATTTGCGTTTCTTAAGTGCATGAAATCTGGAATTTTTCCATTCAATCTTTATGCTTAGTCTCCAATAGTCAATGCATCTTATTTGCTTGATTCCTTAGGAACACATTTATATTTTTAGTTTTTTTATTAAGTGATTTTATTAGATTTCATTTTAGTTAGCTTTTTCTTATTGAACTTTTAGTGATTTTCATCCCATGAAACATGCACACCATCCCATGGATCATGCACATGGGACTAGGATGATTTCTCCTTTGATTCATGCAGTGTTTTGTTGTTTAATCTTAGTTTAGGTATTTTTAATTATTTTTTTCATCTTATTTTAGTTTTAGAAAGTTTCCCTTTTGAGTTTTAGATATTTTCATTTTTATAAAGCTTAGGTATAGGAAAGTGTCAATTTAGGAAAGTTCCTTTATAGTAAGTTTCCTTTAGTTAAATTGCTTAGATTAATTTATTCTAATCTTTATTAGTTCCTTTATTGAATGCATGTTAGTTTCTAATTTTGTTGCACAGCTTTAATTTTAGAAAGTTTCTTTTAATTGTAGTTTCTAGTTTCATGCATTTCTTTTATCATTTACTTTTTTAATTTTGAATTCAAATCTAATCCAATCTCTCTCTTTACCTGAAGCTAAGAACTTTAAATAATATCCATATAGCACACAAATTCATGAGATTCCTCATGAGATCAACCTCTCTCATGTGCTAATACTACATTGATTCATGCACTTGTGAGTAATATTAAAGCTACACCATATATCCTATATAAATGTAAAATGAGTGATCAAATTCGCTTAAAATAATGCAAAAGTTAAGATTTTAGTATAAAAATGAAGACTTAATGGACTCCAAGAAAATTTGAAGCAATATAAATAACAAAGTAGGCGTGGTATCAAGGAAATGGAAAATCAAATATTGATTCCTTTAGCAATGGCTCAAATGATTCTCACTCTTTTCTTGCAAGAAGTCATGGTTTTGATAAAAGATCATCATCACACAATAATTTCCCTAGAAGGCATCATGATTTTGACTATTTAGATATAAAGGTGGACATTCTTAAGTTTGAAGGTAGAATGCAACCCGACAAATTTAGACTGGCCTCATACTATTGAACATGTTTTTGAATTCAAAGAGTTTTTAGAGGTCATTAAGGTAAAGTTGGTTACTCTTAAACTTTAGAAAATATGCTTCTTTATGGTGGGAGAATTTAAAAACAAAAAACAAAAAAAAAAAAGAATATGAAGGAAGAAGGAAGATCAGAAGTTGGGAAGAGATGAAAAAAAAGTTAAAGAGATGACTTTTAATTACTTGAAAGATATCATATGGATACATCTTTAAATTTTAAAAATTTAAAGCAAGAAAACATGGGCATTATAATGTCGATTCTAAACACCTCATGTTGAATTATGATATTGTGGAGCTGGAGGAGCAAACCATTACATGTTATTTGAGTGGTCTAAAAGAGGAGATTCAAGATGCAAAACTAATGGTCTTTCAATGATGTAAGAAAACTTGCTTTAATTATGAAAATACAACAAAAAGAAATTCTAAAAAGAGACATTTGTAGATCTTTTGCTAGAGAACTGCTACCAATTTAGGGAGTGTATCTTCTTCTAAACCAACACCTAGTACATAATTCAAAAACCTTAATCGAAGGATAGTGATAACAGGCAATTTGGTTCCTCAAGTTTGAGTTTGAGGAAATGTTTCAAATGTGAAGGTTATGTACATATAGTCTATGTATCTGTAAATTGTATGGTGATTACACTAGTGGAGGAATATTCAAAACTTGAAGATGAAAAGGAATTTCAATCATGCTATGGCAAGGAGGAACATTCCATTTATGCTGATCAAGGTGATCTACTGGTGCTGCAAAGAAGCTTAAGTGACATCCATGAACATGATGATGATTGGCTTTTACACTATCTTTCACTCTAGATGCACATCAAATGGCAAGGATGTGACATTATTATTGATAGTGGCGCATGTGAGAATGTTGCTTCTAGTAAATTAGTGAACAACCAAACCTAAAGATAAAGTCTCATCCTTAGCCACACAAGCTTAAGTGGTTGGACAAGGGAAACATCAAATTAAGGTAACTCAAAAATGCCTTGTCTCTTTCACTATTGGAAAAAGGTATAAGGGTGAAATTTGGTGCAATGGCATCCCTATGGACGCTTATCATTTGCTATTGGGACATCCTTGGTAATATAATAGGAGAGACCAAAATGATGGTTTTGGAACCACTTATTTTTTCATTTTTAAAAGTGAGAAAATAATTTTAGCACTATTAAAATAGAGATTAGTAATAAAACATCTAAGATGGTTGATTCAAGTAGCAAGCATGAGATTAATCAATTTGTTGAAGTCTTGAATGCTAGCATTGCTACAAAACATGAGCCTAAAAGGGAATACCTCAGATTTTCCAAGATTTTTGCTTGCAAAGACCTTGCAACTATGGAGAGCATTGTTGAGCACAAGCAAAGTTATTTTTGAAATCCAAAATTATAGGATTCAAGGTGGATGCATCAGATATTGGTGCATGCATCATTTGTAAGTCAATATATTCAGCCACATTATCCAAACAATTCAATCATTAGTTGAGAATCATGAGAATATCTCTAACCTAGCTTATTATCATTCAACAATATCAATACTTTTGTTTCTTAAGGCAAGCCTCTCATGAAAAATTTTACCAACTCATTGAATGAGCTTGGAAATTTGAAGATTGAACACTTACCTTAGGATTATAATGGATCAGTCATGACCTTAATTGAATCACTTTTCAAATTTTGTATTGTAGGTGATTACATAGAACTTAAAAAACATGTTCATTAGCTATATGATAATCTTACTTTTGATGTTGATGCTTGATAAGCTTGTTTGAGTGCATCATAAGAGTTCTTAGAGAGTTTGTTTCTACTCATATTCTTGCAATTGATTCTAAGAACATGTTCATCCAAGGAACATACAAGAACTAGTTGTTTAATATGGCTAAAGACTAGAAGTGATGTTTTCTGTGGATGTTTGGTACTCCCACTAGCTTGCCATACGCATGGATTAATCTAAAGTATGGAAAAATAGATAATGAGACCACTAAAATGAGTGCATCAAGCTGTGGTTTTATCTTGGTTAATTAGGGACTCAAGGTACAAAGAAGCAGCACTTAGTGCTCTTTGCAAGTTATGGATCATGAGAAGTTCTTTAAAACTTGTAGGTGCGATATTGAATGTGACTAAGGAATGAAATGAACACTCATCTATAGTAGGTGCTGGTATTGATTCATTCTACATGTATTTAATGAAAGTCCACATTCTTTTCAAAAGGGAGGAGTCCTTGGACATGGCTCATTTAGCATATCTTGTTGAGCATAAATGTTTTTAACATAGTCCATGGTACCTTCAAGCTGATATAAGGATTGGAAGGGTAACTATTGGCAACTTACTAGCCTTTAAGAATTTTGGCCTCATCTTAGGTCATTAATAAAGATGTAATAGCTATCAATTCATTTCATCAAGATGTTTTCCAAGAGTACAAGAAGTTCAGAGTTTTACCAAAAAGCGAATCAATCAAGGACTCTCTTCATATTTATGCCAAAGTAGAAGGTGGTTTAGAGAGTATCAAAGATGTGAAAATTATGCATCTAGAAGATCATTAGCACAATTTCTTTCTTACTGAATCATGAAAATATCTTTTGGATGAATTCAAGTTTGATGTTGTTACTTTGAAAGTGTACACACACCATGGGTTGCAATTAGCTTTTGCTAGAAAAGATGTAGCTTTAAACCTTACTTGCAAGCTCACAAATCTATTGTCGTAGATGCATGCAAGTGAGGCAAATCCCATGAGAAATCTCATGGAATTTTGTATATTGGATGGATCTTATTTAAATGGTTTATCCTTGTCCAACAAGTTGATTTAATCCTAATCTAAGAATTTAATTTGCAAAGAAACTTAACATGCAAGAATTATAAACATGGAATAAGGAAATATACTAAACTGACAAACCAAAACTTAGAAACTTTCCTAAAACATGCTTTTTAACACAACAACTAATGCAAAACCAAGATGAATTATTCTAGGAAACATGAACTTTAAAGGACTTGCTAAAGATTACAACTTTCCTAAAACTAAAATTAGAAACCATTTGAACCTACTCTAATATGTAAAAACAATTAACCAAGGAAACCTAACTAGAATTAACAAGAATTAGAAATATACATTTAATGGAAACTATAATTAAAAAACTTTCTAAATTTAGAACTTCCTAAAGTCAATTCTAGAAACCATCTATTAGAACTTCCTAAAGTCAATTCTAGAAACTATCTAAACCAAGATACAAACCAGTACTCAAATGGATCTGAACTAAGATTAAACTACAAGATAAACAATTAAACAAGAAGACAAAAAGAAATTAAGTACTCAAAATAAAGCTACCTAAGTATCATGTGTATGATCCATGAAATGACACATGATTCATGGGGTAAACATAGACTAAAATCAATAGACCTATGGCTAACTATCATGCAATTTGATCTAAGTACTAACTTCAAATTCCTAAAGGTCTACTTAAGTTCTAAGAGAATTGACCAAACTAGAAGTAACAGATGCTAACATTAAGCATGAATCATTCATGAACATTACTGTGTTGCTGGAAATTCCAGCAACATGCTATTTACAATATCCCAGCAATTAGAGCATGAGAGCAAGCATTTTATATACAATCAAACATTTAAATCTAAAGTACTTAGCTACTAGAAACAAGTATACACTAGAAACTTCAATTAGCTTTATCGAATCAATAGAAAATTATATCAAAATGGTGTGCATACTACATCTATATAAAACTGAAAATTATGCACCATTATTATGAATAATCATGCCAATAGAATCCAAAGAAGAATTGATGAGAGAAAGTCATGAAAAGATGGGAAAGACAACAATGAAAGAGCAAAGCTTTTAAGGAGATTCAAAGCCCAAGACTTGATCCAAGGACTACAAACTCTTGGTTGTCACTTTAAGAGAGTTGTGGTCCTTTGAATGCAAGGTTCTAAAGGTCCCAAAAGGACAAGTGAAGGTAGTTTTCTCCTAATCTATTGGTGCTATAGGAATATGGTTATGGCCAAAATAACCATCAATGAATTAGTAATAACTATGACTAGCTAACCTCTCAAGCATTTGGTCAATGAAGGGAAGAGGAAAGTGGTCCTTCTTCATGAAAAATTTTAATTTTTGTTAGACCTGATAGTCATACAAGTGGGCACTAACTCATTGTCCTCATTTCTAATTACCATGACTCCAGATTTCTTGGGGACAACCTGAATTGGGCTAACCCAAGTCCTGTCAAATAAAAGCTTAAGTATTTCTTCTCTTACCACCCCCTTCATATAAAGATTTAGACTTCTTTGTGTCTCCATAAATGATGAGTTCTCTTCTAGGTGGATCTTATGCATGCACACAGCTGGAGTAACCTTTATATCTGCTATGGTCTACCCTCGAGCAGCCTTGTGCTATGAGATGACATTAAGAGGTTTTCCTTCCTATTCTTGGTCTAGATCTAATGTTATAATGATAAATAAGGATTCTATGGTCCTAGGAAAGAGTATTTGAGATCATCTAGTAAGGGCTTTAGGACCAGAGAAGGTGGTTGCTCTATAGAACGAAGAGGGACAAATTCTGATAGTGGGGGTGGTTTCACATGAGGTCTCCATTTAGAGGTATCCATGATTGGTGCTACATCTAATAGATTATTTACCTCCATAATGGTCATGTCTATATCTTGATCATAATTAGTGTACTAGACATGCCCCTAGTGGGTCTGAGATTGATAATGGTGGATTAGTATTAGCAATTAGACCTTCAATTAATTTTCTTCATAGGAATCATCTAAGTGTTGATGGTCGACATTAAAGACATTGAGCTTAACTTTCATATGGCCAAAAACCAGCTTCATCACCCCATACCTATAATTATAATGGCATTGGGCATTGTCAAGAATGGATGTCCAAGTATGATCAGAATCTGACTACCGAGGTCAGACATAGGTTGGGTATCTAGTACAATGAAATCAATAGGATAATAAAACTTTTTCACCTATAACAAAATGTCCTCAACCGTACCAAGTGGTATCTTTACTAATCTACCTACAAATTGTAACTTGGTGCTAGTTGGTTTTAGGTCACCGAGCTTTAGTTTGCTCATAGATAAAATATGGAAACAAATTGACACCAGCCCCTAAATCAAATAGTACACTATCGATGATATGATCTCCAATGACACAAGAAATGATAGGACAACCTAGCTCTCTAAACTTTGCTAGGGTTTGGTGCTGGATTAAAGAGCTCACATACTTGGGGAAGAAAGCTTTTTTTTTTGGTACAATAAGCTCTCTTTCATTCGTGGGGATCTTTAAAGAACTTGTCACAAGCTAGAATATCTTTAATTACATTGAGCTATGGGATATAAATTTATACATGCTTGAATACGTCCATTAGCTCGTTGAACTTTGTTCCTTTCTTAGACTTGTTCAATAACTGAGCAAATGGAGTTTTAGGCACATAAGATGATGCCATTATAGGTTCAGTATGAGATGTTTATCTCTTCTCCTTCTCTTGTGTTTATACTAGTTCATTATCCTCTATAATTTCTTTTGTTAGCCCTACCCAATTATAGACCTCAAGGCCACTCTTAAGTGTTGTTATAGACTTTGCTTGCTCATGAGAATGGTGACTCTATGAACTAGACCCTATCTTAAATTGGCTCTTAGGATTAGGGATGGGCCGACTGCCTTTCCTCTGTCATGGAAAGTAGTTGACAACTAGCTCATTTGTATTCCTAATTTGGCAATAGCTTGGGAGTTAACATTATCTGAATGTCGACTATCATTCTACAATTGACGTAAGGCCTTGTTAGTGTCTTTTGTTGGTCTCTTTTATTGTTGAGGGAGTTGAAAACCAAGTGGCTACTAGGAAACTGAAGTGTTAGGAAAGTTTTATGTATGGGTTTCATAGATGATCCTCCCTATTTAGTTGTTCTTCAACCATGAAAAGTTAGGATGCCTAGCTCATCCTGGATTATAGGTCTCAGAATTGGGTTTGTTGCTAGGGTTGTAATATGCATTCATGGCACTCACTTGTTTTAGAAGATATTCATTAAACAATCTATGGGTTGTGGTTACATGAGTTGAGCTAGAACAAATGGCACAACCTCTCGTGGAGGTTTAGTGGATGTAGCAACAATAAAGGTCTATAACATATTTTCAAGTTTGTCCATTCTCCCACCCAAGGACTCATACTTGTTCATTCTTTCAATCACCGAGTAGAGTTTTATAAGATATATCTATAGACACTCCTATTTCATACATGCCTCCTTTCTTTGGAGGCTGGGTATTTCTTTCTCCTGTTAGAATAATCTCATTGCTGGGAATTATTAACTAATATTTGAAAAAATTCTCAAGCCTCTTTCTCATCTTTCATCATGAGGGCCCCTTCACTTGCTACATCAGTCATTTGTCTATTTTGAGGTGATAATGCTTCATAGAAGTATTACACTTGCTGCCACTTTTTGAATCCATGATAGGGAAATGTTTGTAGCAATTCATTCCACTGTTCCTAGCATTCATAATATTGTTCATCATCCCTTTGCTAGAAGTTAATTATTTCCCTCCGAAGGGCATTAGTCGTATGAATGGGGAAGAATTTATTCAAAAACTTCCTAGACAAATGGTCCCATGTATTGATGGAACCAACCTTTAAAGAATTTAGCCATGACTTGGCTTCATCCTTCAATAAGAATGGAAACAACCTAAGCTTAATTGAGTCATCCAAAACATTTTTGAACTTAAAAGTAGCGCAAATATCAAGGAATTCCTTAATATGCAAGTGTAGATTCTCTCTTTCTTGACCGTAAAATGTGAAGAGTAATTGAATAACTCTAGGTTTGAGTTCAAAATGGTCTACATTTGTTGAAGGTAATGCGATGCATGAAGGGGCACTAAGTTGGAGTGGTGCATAGAAATCTCTAATTGCCTTAGTCTCAATCTCTTATAGTGGTTCCAGCCATGGGGTTAGGAACTTGGTTTCTCACCCCTCATCTATGGGTATGCTTAATTTATGGGTCTAATAGTACTAGCTCAATGTTATGAGATCAACGTCCTTACATGCACTAAACTTAGCTAATTAATGCAACCTAACTATATGCTAATCTAATTCTATATGATGCACAATCAATCATAATGATTGACTAATTTGGTCGATTTGATGATCTTTGTTAATGTGTAGGGTGGAGCTTTTTAGAACTAAATTTAGGTAGCTCCTCCTTTTGTCCAGGTTTGACTATTGCTTACCAGTTACGTTCTACTCTAAAGTGGTTAATACAATCCTTATGTTAGGAGGCGTTTAAACCTTAACCAATGTCAACAGAAGGCCTGGGAAAATCTCTTGAATTTTGTATACCTACTATAACCATGATGCTCAAAAGCTACTAGAGTGACAATAGATCTCCTCCTTCTAAAAGGTTCTTATGAGCTCAATACCCTTTTAAATTAATAGTTCAAGGGCTAGGATCATAAACATATGAGGAATTTAATTGATTTACCTATGTGGGCCAAGGATCTAGTCATGAAATCCAGTCCTTATCTTATATGGGTTCCTGTGGACCCCTTACTTGTAACACCCCAGGGTTCCAACAGTCACAATATTGTCACTTTGGGGCACCCATACACCCCTCATGGTTTTGTTCTTCCCCAATTTCTAGAGAAAATGCTTTGCGACCGTTAGAGTTTAAACAACCTAGTTTCCTCTCCCCAAGCATTGTGAGACTAATTCTCTATCCTTTACCCCAGCTTAGAAGCCTGCCAGCCTTCTCTTGGCCCACCCTTATCAGGTCAGGGCTTCACATCTTCCCCCCTTAGGGAACACATGTCCCTGCATGATAGCCACGACCAGGGGAAGAACAAAACCATGAGCAGTGTATGGGCACCCCAAAGCGGACAATATTATAACTATTAGAACCCTGGGGTGATACAAATGGTATCAATGTCAGGTTCCCCTCGTGGTGTGGTAGTTAACCGCATGCGGGCGCCTGGTCATGGCTATCACGCAGGGACACGTGTTCCCTAAGGGGACAAGATGTGAAGTCCTAAGCTGATGAGGGCATGCCAAGAGAAGGCTGGCAGGCTTCTAGGCTAGGGTGAAGGACAGAGAGTTAGTCTCACATTGCCTGGGGAGAGGAAACTAGGTTGTTTATAATAATTTGAGAAACTCTAACAATCACAACATGTTTTTCCTAGGAAACTAGGGAAGAACAAAACTGTGAGGGGTGTATGGGTTCCCCAAAGCAAACAATATTGTGACTATTGAACCCCTGGGTGTTACAAATGGTAACAAAGACAGGTTCCCCTCGTGGTGTGGCAGCTAGCCGCACGTGAACGCCTGGTCGTGGCTATCATGCAAGGACATGTGTTTCCTAAGGGGGGAAGATGTGAAGCCCTCAGCTAATGAGGGTAGGCCAAGAGAAGGTTAGCAGGCTTCTAAGCTGGGGTGAAGGACACATAGTTAGTCTCACATTGCTTGGAGAGAGGAAACTGAGCTAGTAATAAGATTTCGAGAAACTCTAACGGTCACAATGCATTTTTCCTAGGAAACTCGGGAGGAACAAAACCATGAGGGGTGTATGGGTGCCTCAAAGTAGACAATATTGTGACTGTTGGAATCCCAAGGTGTTACAAATGGTATCAGAGCTAGGTTCCCCTCGTGGTGTGGTAGCTAGCTGCATGCGGACGCTTGGTCATGGTTATCACGTGAAGACGTGTGTTCCCTAAGGGGGGAAGATGTGAAGCCCTGAGCCAATGAGGGCAGGCCAAGAGAAAGCTGTCAGGCTTCTAGGTCAGGAGAAGGATAGATAGTTAGTCTCACATTGCGTAGGGAAAGGAAACTGAGTTATTTATAAGAGTTTGGGAAACTCTAACGGTCACAACGCGCTTTCCCTAGGAAACTGGGGAAGAACAAAACCGTGAGAGGTGTATGGGCGCCCCAAAGCGGATAATATTGTGACTATTGGAACCCTAGGGTGTTACAAATGGTATCAAAGCTAGGTTCCCCTCATGGTGTGGTGGCTAGCCATATGCGAGCACCTGATCATGGCTATCACACGAGGACACGTGTTCCCTAAGGGGGGAAGATGTGAAGCCTTAAGCCAATGAGGGTAGGCCAAGAGAAGCTGGCAAGCTTCTAGGCTAGGGTGAAGGATAAAGAGTTAGTCTCACATTGCCTGGGGAGAGGAAACTGGGCTCTTTATAAGAGTTCAAGAAACTCTAACAGTCACAATGCATTTTCCCTAAGAAACTGGGGAAGAACAAAATCGAGAGGAGTGTATAGGGGCCCCAAAGCGAACAATATTGTGACTGTTGGAAGCCAGGGGTGTTACATTACTATCATTGTGATCCATTGCATTGCAAAGCTTTCAAACATGCAATGCAATATAATAAAAGCAAACTAATGTATACTTACAAGTCATCTAACAAAGGGTCAAGTACCTCAACAAACAAGACACTATAACTAGACAGCCTATGCCTTTGTTATAACTAAGCTTAGGCTAACCTTTGTTAAATATGTGCATAACTAATATAATAACCATAAATAAAATGCAATAATTACCATGAATGATCCTATTCTATATGAGTTACGCCTACCATCAAAGATGTAAATTACACTAAATGCAACTATACTAGAAAAATAAAACAAGAATGGGTGATACTTGCAATAGGGTTTTTTATGACGATCAAGCATGGTCCACCATGCACCACACTTACCCTTTATTATTACAACCCATTTAAAATTGAATAATAAAGTTCAAAAATTCAATGGGCCTCACTTCAAGTTTCACTCAACCCTAATATAAGAAAGCAATAAAACCCTAATCTAATGTGATGAAGCTTTGGCTCACAGGATCACTACCACTCCTTTGCCAATTTTTCCTTGTACAAAATCAAACAAAATATGGTTAATTATGAGGAATTAGCAATAAATGCAAAAATTGATGAAAAACCTAATCTAATGCAACCAAAATGTAGACTAGAGGTAAATAATCTAAATTAAGATACAGTACAAATCTGTTATGATTCTTTGGTAATGGCGCCAAAAACTTAGTGTAGCTTTAAAATTTACTCATAAGCGATTGAATTTATTGTAGTAGATGCATGCGAGTGCGGTCGATCCCACGAGGAATCTCACAAAATTTTGTATATTGGATGGATCTTATTTAATTTGCAAACGAGTTGGTTTAATCCTAATCTAAGAATTTAATTTGCAAAGAAACTAAACATGCAAGATTTATAAATAGGAAATATGGTAAAGTGACAAACCAAAACTTAGAAACTTTCCTAAAACAACAACTAATGCATAACAAAGATCAATTATTCTCAAAAACATGAACTTTAAAGGACTTGCTAAAGCTTAAAATTTCCTAAAAGTTAAAAATTAGAAACTATCTGAACTACTCTAATATCAAAAAATAATTAACCAAGGAAATATAACTAGAATTAACAAGAATTAGAAACATACATGTAACAGAAACTGCAATTAAAGAAACTTTATAAATTTAAAAGTTCCTAAAATCAATTCTAGAAACTATCTAAACTAAGATGCAAACTAGTACTCAAACAAATCTAAACTAAGATTAAACTACAAGATAAACAATTAAATAATAAGTCAAAAACAAATCAAGTACTCAAAAGAAAGCTAACTAAGTATCATGCAAATGATCCATGAAACAATGCTCATGATTCATGAGGTAAACATAGACTGAAATCAATGGACTTATAGCTAACTATCATGAAATCTAATCTGAGCACTAACTCAATATCCTAAAATTCTAATTAAGTTCTTGGAAAATCAAGCAAACTAGAAATAAGAGATGTTAACATTAAGCATGAATCATTCAAGAATATTACTATGTTGCTGAAAATTCCAACAACATGCTAGTTTTAATATCCAAGCAATTAGCACATGAAAGCAAGCACTTTGTATACAATAGAACATTCAAATCTCAAGTACCTAGCTATTGGAAACAAGTATAAACTAGGAACTTCAATTAGCTTTATTGGATCAGCCAAAAATTATATCAAAATGGTGCACATAATACATATATACAAATCTTAAAACTATGCACCATTATAATAATGAATAAAACTTTATCTCAATCAAATCCAAAACACTTTCCAGCAATCTTAAATTGAACTTAGATATCATGCAAGTAGAATCCAAAGAAGAATTGAGGAGAGAAGCATGAAAAGATGGGAAAGATAGCAATGTAAGGGCAAAGATTTTAAAGAGATTCAAAGCCCAAGACTTGATCCAAGGACTACAAACACTTGGCTGTCACCTCAAGAGAGTTGTGATCCTTTCAATGAAAGGTTCTAAGATTAAAATAAGGAAGCAAACAAGCAAGAAACTAAGGACTTAAAGCAAGGAACTACAGCATGGAATAAAGGAACAAAGGAAGCACAAAAACACATGGAACAAAGAAGGCAAGAACATTAAACAATAAGGAAAGGAATAACAAAACTAACCTAGAATAATTTGCAAAGCAAGGAAAGGGACACCCCAGAAGGAGGCATGGAGACTTGGAAGGAATAGGTTCCTCCCTCTTGAGAAAATTGTTGAAGACTTTCAAGAGGAGGGAGGTGTTCTGCATTGAAGAAAAGAAGAGGGGGGGAAATGTGTTAAACTCTCCTCTTCAAAACTCCCTCTCATGTTAAATCTCCAAGTCCTCTTTAGTTTTGGATTCTTGCTATTCTTGATCAGATCTTATCTAAGACTGGTCCAGGGAACAGAAAGGTTTAGCTTGTAGGATAGCCAAGTGGGAAAGAGGTAAGGTGGTGAGGATGATAAGGTGGAGGCACCTACTTTTTAGGAGTTGGGCATCTCCTACCTCTTCTCCTTTGCACTTCATGTTGGAAACCCTAGAAAATAGTGGATCAGCTCTCTTTCTAATTTTGAGAGGATGGAATCCTGCGGTTAAGATCTAAAGGATGAAATTTCAAAAGAGATAGAGATAGAAGATAGAAGATAGAAGATAGAAGGTGTGCAGTGGTGAGGTAAGAGAGACAAGGAAGGTCCTACTTGGTAGGAATTAGGCATGGAGCTCCTTCTACTTATGATGTTTCATGTGGAATCTCTAAGAAAGAGGAGAAAGTGATAGGAAAGAGAGGGAAATAGAGAGATAAGGGAGAAAAATGGCATGGTTCTATCCTATTGATCCACCTTCCATGCTTACTTGTTTTGTTTCTAATTATTTCTTATAATTGATTGAAAATTCTCCTCCAATAGTATTTTGCCATGTGGAATTGTCTTGATTGGCTCAAATGGCTTACTTTGAGGGCATATGTGGCTTGGCTTTGTGGCCTATACGCTTGCTTTGATGGCTTGGCTTGCTTCTTTTAGCTTGTTACTTTAATGGCTTGTATGGCTAAGATGGCTTCAATGGCTCCATGTAAAGGTAGTGGAAATTGCATGGCTTGTACACATACCCATTTTAATCATCTTTGGCTATTCCAATTGCTTCATTGGATCCATGATCTTGCCTTGAGATGATCTTGACCTTTATTAGAATTGAAATTAGTAAAATGTATATTCAAGCCCTCTAATTTGATCTTGATCCTTGATCGATCTTGGCCGTTGGATCATCATTTCAATTTCTACAAAAGGTCAAAAACTCTAATTAAATCCTAGGAAAATATAATTATTCACATATTTACTCTGAATTGGCCTCTAAACCTATAAAATGAAAAACTTTAGAGTCATTAGGTCATAAAAATGCATGTGTTACAATTTTTCAAAAAAAACCTATAATTAATACTATATTTTGTAACATATGGGCTACTAATTGGGTACTTTTTATGCTAAATTGAACACTCATTAGGAAATTGCAATGAGTAGTATGGGTTTGTGGCTAATGTGGATGTAAATGTTCAAAAACTTTCTACATAACTAAATTTTCACTATAGAAAGAAGAGGACAATGAAAACAAGTCAGGGAGGGTTCTTCTTAACTCAGGGAAAATGACACAGGAGTGTCCCTACTTCAAATAATTGATTTTAGCTCAAGGAAGAAAATGATAGAAAACCAAGACCTGGACGTCTTATGTCCACATAATTTGGACATCCTAGATCAACATTAAACGGGCTTTTTATATCAACATATACATTACCTTTTTAAATAGCCATGGTTTGGACAGTTTAGATCAGCCAAAAGTGGATGTCCTATGACATTCCCTCTCTTTTTTATTGGTTGAAGCATATTCATGTTGACTGGTCAAGATCTCATATCTATCAAAATTATAAAACTTCTTTAAAAAATTAGGAAACTTGGAAAATTATTTGTATGCAATTAGAAAACTACCCAAGGCTTGGAAATTATTGTTTAGGAAACAACCAAATTTAGAAAACCATTGTTAGAAAACTACCTAAATCTTAGAAGCTATTACTTAGTTTAGAAAACTATTGTTTTAGGAAGTTCTTTTTTGTAATACTCGCTAATTTTAAATTCTAAAAATGCATATTTGCATGGAATTTTGGAAATTTGTTAAAATTGAGAAAATGGGGATTTGAAAATTTTATAGATAAAATCATGAGCTAAAACCTTAATATTTGAAATATATACGAAAAATGGAATTCAATACCACTAAGAATGCTAAAATTGGAGATCGAATGAAAAATGGATAATTATTTTAATTTTTCTATTTAATTAAATATATAAAAGGGGTAGAATTGTGATTTTATAGGTGGGGCCCACGAGATCAAGCGCTGAAATTGATGATCTGACGGGCATTAAATAAGCATGGTGATAAATACCAACCATAAATGTGGTAATCATTTCAACAATAAATAAATATCAAATTTTATTTAAAAAACAAAAAATTCAAAATTCGTATTAATGGTGGGGCTTTAAATTCGTCTCCCCCCATTAATGCCTATCTAGTTTCTCTGCCCACCATAACTCTCCCTCTCCATTTCTAGTGTCAACCCCCCATTAATGCATATCTCGTTTCTCTCCCCACCATAACTCCCTCTCCATTTCCAGTGTCAACGATGACGATGACGGCAACTTCGACACCGACAACGACAACGTAGCACCCCCTCCTCATGTGTACAATGGAGTTTCCTCTCCCCTAGTATGCCTAACATGAGGTAGGCTATTCTTTCTTCCCTTTCCCCAGTTCTAGCATGATGAAAAACTTTTTTCATTTGTTAATGCCAAAAAATGGTGTGGATTGTCGTTTTTCAGTGACTATGTATACTCTACTATTTTCGTGAAAATAAACAACGAAATGGTATCAGACAGATGATCTGAACAATTCATCTTGTGCATGATGAAACAAGAAATAAATCCACAAAATTTCATGGGAATTTGACTGCTAGGGACACCAAAAAATGTGAAAAATAAAAAGGAATTTTTTTATGAATGTGATAAAAATTGAGTAAAAACCTTATATTTAAGCAAAACTAGTTGATAGGAATGTTGGAATATAAATGTACACAAAAATCCAGTCAAAATAGTGTAAAAATTGTCAAGTTCTGATACTTTGGGTTTTGCCGACGGGTACCAAAGTCTGATCATCGTCTCCTACGACGGCAAACTAGTCAAGATAAGTTGGGATGCTATCGGAGATGTGCAGGATGACACGAGCATTCGGAGCGCACACATGTGCGTGCTGTGCATGCAACGTCTCCAATGGGAGATGAAACATGCATGCGCATTCCATATACGCATCACACAATATGTGTCATGCAATATTTGTCACACGATGCGCGTCCCCTTGATATTTAATTAATTAATTTAATTTAATTTAAAATTGACTAATCTGGACCATCCATTCACTCAAAGCTCAATTATAGGACCTACAAAGGTCCAAATCATAATCTGAGACATCCATTAGTTAAATCACAAAATACTATTAAATAACTTAAATCAAGCTGATCAATGGATGAAAAGACCTTAGAAACTAATTATATGTATCAAATATGAGATGATCTAGGGGATTAGAAGAACAAATCTCATGTGATTGTCAAGAAAAGTAATCTTGACTGTTGATCTAATTAGGTACCTTAAGACTGGCTGATCAGAGAGTGATATGATTGTTAGATCGATGTGTAATTAAGGACATACATGTAAATCACTAATCAAATTATAGAAATTAGATGGATCATGATGAAAATGATTGGAATTGAGGATCAGATGTTGATTATAAGTTATAAAGAGCAATGCAACGGTTGGATTATCTCCAAACTTCATAAGATGAAAGAGATTGACTCTTTATTGATTAAGGGACATTAATTGAATGAATCATTACATAGATTGACGATCAAAGATGATAGATGATAGATGATTGTCTAGATGTTAGAAAAACCAACATCTAGTTCAAAATTACTCTAATTAAGGGTTAATCATACGATCTGGACCATTGATCTAGAATTAAGTACCATATCAGGGAAGTTATCACTTGGATTAGCTTATTTTTTAATTTAAGAACACCAAGTGATGAATGACTTATGATGTGACAGGTACATCAAAGCGTATGATTTGATGTTATTATGCGCCTGATTGGAGTATTGCATTTTTGAGGTAAGTGATTACATTTGGGATTTTTTCATGATTTCATTGATCATGAAATGTTATCTAAGATTCTTGATGCGTGTATCTTACGTACTATAGTATTTTATTAAAATATGTTCATTATTTCATATTCAATTTCATGACATTTGATTATACGATTATCCATGTTTTGACATGTGATGTATTATACTTTATGATGGATTTTGATTGAGCCTATTGAGGTTTATTTCACATGGGAGTTTTTCATGATTTATAGCAAGTTTTGTTGTTTTATGACAGGTGTTGTTGCCCGGTAGGTACTATGCTAGGAGGGTTGTAAGGTGGCCACCCGCCCTCTAATTATATGATGATATGATTAGACACCCACTTCAAAGGGTGGCAATGTCAGTAAGGGTGGGATCATGGGTAGTCCACACTACGAATCCGTCTTCTCCATGTGAGACGGAGGAAGTCTCCCATTCTAGTGTTGACAGGGAGTAGTGGTTGAGACCCTAGAGTGGTTGCCATTGTAGTATAGTAGCCCATACTCTTATTATGCATGTTCATGCGGTGCATATATAATTGTATACCCACAGTGTGATACTGTATTGAGGGTGATGCCTAGGTGAGCGGGCCTATGGGCTGTGCAAGCTACCTAGTGTACGAGCTATAGGCTAAAGACATTGGATGTTGGGGTGAGTACTCATTGCCAGTGATTAAGTATAGTGGGACACTCCTAGGGCTTATTGTGTGCAACGCTCTGTTTATTATGACATGCTTTATATTATTTTGTGGACACAGGTTTTTATCTATTTTGACATATGCTTATTTATGTATTGATCATGCTTCGCATGCCGGGATGTTTTGCTTTGATATTGTTTTGCCTTAGACGAAAAGAATGTTTTGATCTTAATTGTTTCGCCCAAATTTATAAGTTTCATGTGTTATCTAGTATGGATGCTTGATGATTTAAATTGCCTTATAAATGATTTTCTCTATCTCTATTGACACTCAACATGATATTGATACTCTTTGCAAAGAATTTATTGCATGTTTCAATTATTTGTAATCACCTACACAAGCAATAGCTTGTTAAGACATTGCTTTGTTTTGCAATACTTCAGATTTGGAGCACAAAAGTACTAAGAAAAAGTAGGTGTAGCAGCGTTGATTTAGTGGGGACCTCGAGGACTATCTGCTATGTTGTACTTCAGAGACTAACTTAGTATATGTCTCTTTGACTTGTGATTAGACTCTTTTGGCTACACATGGATGTTGATATTTTGGATAGACTGGACCCATAACTTTGTATAGTGTACCTTTACTTGTTGATGTGTGTATGATGTGGTGATCATGGATGTACTCTGGGGATTTTGGACATGTTATCATTATTATCTTTTCACGACTGGTGTTTGATTTGTCGTGGTTTCAGATTGAGCATGCTCAACGTATCAATGATTTGACTTTTTTTATTGTCATGGTTTTTAATAGACGACCCTCGTGGTTTCCTTTTTGAACATTTCTCTTGAACACTTGTGTTATTTATGTAAATGTCAGTTTTCTCTTTCAAGGATCCTGCCTATTTTTTATAAAATGTATTATTATTATTATTATTATTATTATTATTATTATTATTATTATTATTATTATTATTATTATTAGAAAAAGGTTTAGAAAACCCGAGGTGTCACATTGTTAGTCTTATATAGTCTTGGGAACTGCTTATAATGGGAGGGCTATTCCCATTCTATTTAAACCCTCTTGTAACATGAATGAAGTTCTGGAATGATTGTTTTTTTAAGAGGAGCTTTAGAGTTCTTTGCTTTCTTTTGAACTTTTGTATCCCTAGGAAAAATCCTAGAGTGGTGAGATGTCTGGCCGTATATCTTTTAGGTGGTGGTTCCCCCGTATCCTTAGAAGGGTGAGCTTATTAAAAAGTAGGAATCCCATTGTCCCAATCTGCCACACTTCTTACATTGCAATCTTTTTAACCCATATAATTGGAGTCCAAAGGAGCTGTTTGGCACGGGATAACAACCCGGAAGGATACCGATCTTATCCCTTGCTATTATCGGTCCCAAAGCAGAGATAGGATAATTTAAACTAGATGAAGCAGTCGACTAATAACCCTTGGGGTCTGTTTGTTCTTAAATTACTTCGTCTATGTCCTGGGATCACTGTTTTGTTATTCCTTGCTATACTCGTTTTCCAAAGTATTCACTCCTTTTGCCTGTATTCTTGTTAAATTTTTCCCTTTCCTAGAAAATGCAAATAGGAGAGGGTGAAATCCTGAGCAAAATGGTGAAAACATCATCTTCATTTCAATACTTCTTTTTGGAATGGTTGCTTCATTTCAATACTTTTACCATGCATTTATTCCTTTTCTATCTTTCTTTTCTCTTTTTTAAGTTGTTGTATGATACTATTTATTCGCAAAGTGAGCCTACACAATAGAATGCAAACTTGCAAAAATTCATCAAATATTATCTGCCTAAACAAAACCAATTTCTGGTGGGTTGCAAATTAAATTTGTTGCCTTACGTAAATTTCAATTCCTCAAATGCCTTCTAGACTGCAGATTTATTCTGTACATGAACCAGTTCTCTTCCCAAATCATCTCATCACACCTACTACAAATTTCAAAAGCAAAGGGTTTGTGTGAATCCAGCCAAGCCACTCAAGTATCACTCCGTAGTCAAGAACACGTTCATACCCACTTCGCAAAACAAACTAAGCGTGTCCCTTTTACCATATTTACAAAACAAAACCTTTTCACTTTGCATCCTTAAACAATTATATTTAGTGCTGACTAGTCTCACACATCGAGCGCTACAAACAACCCTACACACAACCTACCACCACCACCCAAACCATATCAAGAAGCACTCAAAACTGACCATCATCTTTCCATAGTATTCTTTTCACCTTCAAGTTGCACATCATTTTCTTTGCCCCATCATCCCCATTATACTATCTTTCTACCCACCATACCATCTCTTTGGTCATGTTTTCCCATTCAATTCGGCTAAGAATCAGCTTTAATGAGAAGTCGATGTCTCGATCTTTCTTGGGCACATCAAAAACCATG
Source organism: Warburgia ugandensis (assembly GCA_035236585.1). Taxonomy (NCBI): domain Eukaryota; kingdom Viridiplantae; phylum Streptophyta; class Magnoliopsida; order Canellales; family Canellaceae; genus Warburgia; species Warburgia ugandensis. Next base: position 37,007,481 of record CP141139.1, read on the forward strand.
GAAACAATCCCTTCTTCCGAGAAAAAGCCTTAAATCTTTTGCTCACTACTTAGATGCAGGGCCAGATGTGTGATTGAGTTGCATTGAATGGTCATTAGAGGCAAGGTAAGGTGACCCTAGTCCACATCCCAATGGCCTCTCTTTTCCGTACAGCGTAGTGGGTCTACTGCCACTTGGGTTATCTTGGCAGAACCAGATGTCCAGCAAATGCATAAACAATCTCATGCGTTTTGATTGTTGGAGGCTATAAATAGATGGTTCTGGTTCTTAAAGTTTACTGCTCTTTGTATTTTGAAGAATTTTGGGTTATGATTTTTTAGTTCTAGGACTGTTCAGGGAGTGTCTTTTGGGGCTTTCTCTGGCTTTTTAGGCTTGAAAATGACGAGTTCTGGTGTTGGGAGTAGTCCTGGTACTGTGCCTGTATACCATGGGAGTAGTAAGTTGGTTGATGGGAGGACCAAGATTGTAGAGGTGATTTTGAGGTGTTTGATTTGTGGGTTGGGAGTTCTTGCAGCTGTTCTTGTGGGGACTGATACACAAGTTAAAGAGATCTTTTCTCTTCAGAAGAAGGCAAAGTTCACAGACATGAAAGCTTTAGTGTAAGACCATCAATTAATCTCTCTCTCTCTCTCTCTCTCTCTCTCTCTCTCTCTCTCTCTCTCTCTAATTCTAGTCCACTGTTTCTGTTTTGATTTTCCTATTATCTCAATTTTAATATTGGATCTGGGTAGTTTTGGCGTAAGATCATGAAACGCCTCCCTCTCTCTTTCTCCACTACAATTCAACAATCCGCTGTTTCTAACTTTCTATATCTTTTTAATATTTTCCGTTTTGATTGTGGTAATGGTGGTGGCTGCTGCTAGATCGTGAAGCTCCTCTCTCTCTCTCTCTCTCTCTCTCTCTCTCTCTCTCTCTCTCTCTCTCTCTCTCTCTCTCTCTCTCTCTCTCTCTCTCTCTCTCAGTGGCGCAGAAATATACAAGTCTAGATTAATGTTCTCTTTCTTCTTGCTTTCTTTAATGAATAATGTTTTTCATAACCATACATCTAGTTACAATGTGAAAACGATGACAATCATCCAACCATGAAAATTCTCATGATCCTTATCATCCAACGCACCAATGCCCTTGAATAGTCCACATATTATACTTACCACAATAAGAATATCGAGATCCTCCTAAGAGAGTTCTGGCAGTTTGGCCTGTTCACCAGCTAAGGGAAGACCCAATTATTGCTTTTCCTTTTTCTTCGCACGCCAAATTTTGGAGTATGTTAAAAGTGATAAACATTTTAAGTTTTTTGTACCTTTGCTTTTATACAGGTTTTTGGTAATAGCAAATGGAATTGCTGCCTCTTATTCTCTAATTCAAGGCCTTCGCTGTATAATCAGCATGCTTCGAGGGAATTTGTTGTTCAGCAAGCCCTTGGCTTGGGCTATCTTTTCTTGTGATCAGGTAAACCTTAATTTCTTCTTTCTAACCGTTTATCTACTTCCGCTGGTTTGATAGGCTATAACCCAAGATCTCATTGATCAGGCAATCCAAAGGTTAAAATTATATTCTTGTTGTTTATTTGTGCCCTGAGCTATTGATCTTACAAACCAGGATAACAGTTGTTAGGGGAAACCTATTGAGAAGATTTATGGGCCATGGCCATCTAAGCAGGCGTACCAAACAGGTTGGGCCCACATGCACTAGACACTTGCCTGAGTTGCATTCAAAGTGCCTAGCATTGTCATGAAGCTCTTAGGTTCATGTTGCAAATTATTCTGGGCACACTTCTTGGGGCAGTTTGGCACATGAATGGCTATCCATCGATAAATTTCTTGAGGAATTAGCTCATTAGGGAATGCCTTTTCCTAGAATAGTCGCAGCTTTTATATTTTATACCTATTTTGCAACACCGAATAGCGAAAGATAGAATAGGTATCCCTGGATAGAAACTCCCTATCATTCAAACTGCACTCTAGCAATTAAACAAAAATTGAGAAATTGGACACAAATTTCAGGATACGTTCTGAATTTCTGGCAGATTAATGTAAATTATAATACAAATTCGATCAGCACAGGTCAGGCACGTTATTACTCTAGGCTTTTAGCTGGTTTTCGAAGTGTTCTCTTACGTGAGAGGAGAGCGGGTAACCCCTCCCCTCACCTCCTTGCTTTAGTCATTAGGGCTACCCCCTCTCCTCAGCTTTAGTCATTAGGGCGAGCTGGCGCAGCATAGAATTCTAGTTCTCATCAAAATCAAGTTTATTTCCCGAATTCCTCCAAAAAATTTCCAGCACGGGCCTTATCCACTATTCCCCATATTAGAACTTTCCAACCATGTACAAGGCTCAAATAAGATTGATATTACATCACCATTCTTAATAGTATGTCAATTGACTTATATGAATTAGGGATTCTAATCTTGCTTTCCTAATTCAAATTTTGCTTCTACATGCAGATGCTGGCGTATGTAACATTCGCATCGTTCGCCGCGGCAGCTCAATCGGCGGTGATCGCTGAGTTTGGCCAGCCGGAACTTCAATGGATGAAGATCTGTAATATGTATGGGAAGTTTTGCACCCAAGTGGGCGAAGGGATTGTAAGTTCATTTATAGTGAGTCTTAGCATGGTTACTCTCTCAGGCATGTCTGCTTTCAATCTATTCCGTTTGTATGGGAGTGACAAGAGTAAAACCAGTGGAAGAATAAGATGGTAGAGAAAAAGTTGCAGGATGCCATGTGAATCTGCAAGCTTTTTTAATGTGGCGCAATAAATGGAAGACATTATTTTATGTAAGGAAATGTTTGAGATTGGGCTTTATCTATTTTAGCATGTGGCCAGCAAGTAGTTTGTGATGGGGTCACAGCATTCCTCTTGTTTCAATCTCAATCTGAGCCATCGAGAGGTATCAATGGTCAACAGTAATTTGGAGTGTTTTGGCGAAAAATGGGTTTAACTTTTAACATTGCTTGTCTTACATGAAGCATTGATATGCTTTGTTTGATAGGTGGTAGTGGTGGACCGTCTGATATATTCAATATATAAGCCTTGCTGAAGCAAAATCCTTGTTCACCGAGTTAATGCGGAGCCATGGGACATAAGGCCTGAATTAGTGAACCAAAATCAAGGAGTGAGGCAAAGGGTAGTGAGAAAAGTTTTTCGTAGAAGAATGCAGATCGAAGTAGTGAAAAAAGGAATAAGATTTATGAGGCCGCTTGATGACGATGACGACCGGGAATGATCCATTGAAAACCCAGGTAAGAGAGATTTTAGGCCCTATATACGTAGGGCGTATTAAACAGTACCGCAGGAAGATGGCGCTTTAGATCACCAAGCTTCTGGGCCCTATATGTACTTCTAAATGAGTGCAACTCCTGTTTATTTACTGCCTCGCAGGTGCATACGCCATCTAAGGGCTAGTTTATCAGGAGCAGAGCTTTTACGTGGGTACGATATATTCATGTAAGATCTAGAAGAGAAATGGTTTAGATCAATGCAAAGCTGCTTTACGAAACTGCCATGTATACGTTCGGATGGATCAGATCAATTGATTCACCATCGGTCAAACTCCTTCTCGTAACTTCAGCGGTCAAAAGGATTGTGACAAGTCTAAGTGAGTTAATGGTAAGGATTGAAATTGGTGACCATTCTGTTTCTGTTGTAAGAAATCTCCATACATAGTCTAGCCTTTGGTGACAACATGAACCAGGGAACTTGTATATTCTGATTCAGTCTTCAACCATGACCACCAAACAAGGTCACAGTGCCCGGAGCTTCTTAATCCAGTATTAGTCTTAGCCCATCTGGAGATGGGGCGCCCACAGCATCTTAATTCTTACTCCTTGTCTTGGACCAAACACTACTTACAACCCAATTTGAACTGTCCCATTTACAGTTAATGCCTAGATATACTCAGAATCTTCCCAGTAACAAGAGGAGGCACCTTGTTGTCTGTGACTAACTTATGTTAGACGGCTTTTCCTATTCCAGAACTAAGCTTTCATCAATCAAGTAAATTCTTGTGATTGCATCAATATACAATCGTCAAAAGTCATTCACATCTTCAAGAAAGCTTCTTACCCCACTGTCGATGCTGCTGCTCCATTGTCGTGGCAGCTGTGTTTCGCAAAAGAGGGCAGAGTAGGGAAGAATAGACTTCAAAGAGGAATTTCAAACTTATGTTATAGATTACAAAAAATCGAGCGTGACTCTCGTTTACTTTCTTTTTCTTTGGTTAAACAGAAAGAAAACAAAATGACGCGAGTGGGGATATCCGTTCCGCAGAGTACAAGTTTGCAATCTACCATGCAGAGATCTCTCCACTTTTTTACCTATGTCCTGATGGCATCCTCAATCGAGATGTAGCTTTCAAAATGTTAATCCTAATACAGATTAGTCCCTTATAGCAAAACACAAGTTTGTGAAAGTAAAATGGTGAACCAAGATTACGTGGAAACTAGTCACGAAGTATATTAAGGAAGATGAACATTCCACCTCTTTCCTCGCATTTCCTCCCCAGTTGTTATTTTTCCTTCTCATGAAAGTGACTCCTCTTTTCCCAGTTTTGTTTGTCATTTCAGTCCAAAAGATATGCAGAAAGGGTGCAAATGCTGAGCCATAGATCTTCAAAAGAAATGTTCACAATTACTTTGAGAAGCATGTTGTGCTTAGTAGTGTCAAAGTCAAAAAACACAATCTGTAAAAGTAACTGGCAGTAAGCACAAGGGTAAACTTCAAAAGGTGCGAGTAAAACCTTATGGATCATGATGTTAACGTTTCCAAGTAGTTCGATATCGGGATAGCAAATTGCCGACAGAATTATCCATGCTTGCAGCTTTCCCTAGCATTGGCAGCCCTATAAATAAATAAAATATAATTATAGCATATACACAACACACTTAAAAGATGGCTCGCCGTCTTAATTAATTTTTTCTTCTTTTTTTTCTACGGCCAGCAACCCCGTTATAGAATCATATCCGTGAACGATTTTGTCCTGGTTAATCCCTTTTGTCAAACAGGCCATTTGAGACGTTTTCTAGATGAACGTAGGCGGTTTAGTAGTAAGGTCTTTACTGGAAGACAATGTATCTTCTGGTCATAAATCAAATTTAGATAAAACGAAAAGAGAGTGAATGTCATGACAGAATGATCAATAAGGATAATCACTAAGCCTGGCTTTTGCAGATGAAGTGAGAAAACTTTTAGTACTCTTGGACTACATTTACTGGTTTCTGTAGGCCCCTAATCCCTCTTTACAGTTCCAATGTTGACTCGGTAATTCAAACGAAACAAGCCCCAGTGTTCAGAATTAACTGATCGTGGTAGAACCAGGATAAAGAAGAAACATGACGCCTGATTTCTCAATAGGTTCCAATAGCAGTAAACAAGTCTCGGTTACTGATAAATAAGCAGTATTATATGGCAAACAGAACCGAGCGGTGCAAACATAAACCACAGGTAGGTTTGAACTTTGAATTCACTGCACGGAATATGGACAGGAGCATCTTTGTTGATTGGCAACAGACAAGATCCTTCCTACCTTCCTTGATAAAGCAATCAGTTTTACATTTCATGCTTTCCTAATTGCAAAGGCTGTAACAACTCCCCAAAACCTAACTAACAGTGAATCAACAAAGTGAAATAAAGTGAGACAAGACAAAGAGAAGTCTATATTATATGATTTTCATCTAAGCTATATCATCAGGCCATATACAGACATAAATTCGACAAATCAAAGCCTGAAAATAAAATGATGTCACAAAGTAGACAAACTGATGGTGCTTAGGATCACAAGCACCAACAAAATTAGGAAATTTCAGACAGAATTGAAGCTGAACGGCTGGACCCTGCCAAGTATTAGCGTGTCTTCATCAAAGGGAAATCAACAAACAGAGAAAAAGAATGCATTCATTTGATGGGTGTGGTTCTGCAAGCATCCTCAGTAGATTGCACATTTTTTTGTAATCAAGATAGCTGTACTGGGCGGCCACTATGTATAAGAATTACAGCCCAAGGTGGGCACAACTAGATGAGAGTCTGAGACTGAGCATCTGATGATGGAAATGTAAAGGAATCATGATCAACTGTCCACGTCAAAAGGAAAATGAAGAGAGAAAGTCCAGAAAAGCCTTCCTCATTTAGCAGTTAGGATCCTCAAATTGCCAATGTTTGGCTTACCCACCGTCTCGATCCTCAAATTCCCCACATCTGCTTACTGCCTGAATCCTAGTGTCAGGTGTCTGGAGGCTTAGTTTCATAATGAGCCTAGGATTGTGGGTAAGATTTTAGACACCTGCGCATCTATCTGGCATGTGTGTTGTCGTTCTCAGATCCACTTATAGTCAGCTATAAAACAGTGAACTGATATAAAGAAGGTGCAGAGAAAGAAATCCTGATACTCAAGTATTTAAATGCAATACTGAATCATAAGATTGACATATACTCTGACGAAAATTATACATTTCTAACATAGACAAACAACCTCTAAAATTGAGTTGTGGAGGCCATATTCCAACAAAAGTCTAGAGGAATTCAACAAAACTAAGAAAATGGTCACAGAATTTAGCGAGCCTATCACTAGGCATCAGCTTCAATGAATTCAACAGATCATGAGAAGTTACATAAGCTGTGGGTTTCCAAATCGTTTTCCCTGTTTAAATTTCTAATAACAACGGATGAACATGTATTGTACATTTGATATTGATCAGTGATACAAAATGGTTGTAGTGGTGTTACCTTTCTGCAGTTTCTTCTGTAACCGGTTTATCTTCTTCCTCTCCTGTCATTACATGCATCGCTGCTGGGTCAAGATCCCAGCATCCATTGAGCAAGTTATTTGTGTCTTCCCCTTTAAGCAACCATGATGGCACCATGTGAGAAAATCGAAACATTTCTTCCCTTGGTATACGTTGACCCATATCTTGAGTGATATCCCTCTGAAAAACAGTCTTGAAGCCAACAGATTTAACAAGAGGAGCCACACAAGCTCCAAGCTCTTCTGTGTAATTATCAAGGACCTCCACCATGTCATACTGATGCCTAACCTCATCTGGTGTATTTTCGTCCCAATCAGCAGACCAATTTCGATAAACAGCCCAAATCTCACCTTGCTTGGGAAAGATTTGGATAGATCCCCTCCCTGTCTTCTCTACACCAATGACATGAGAAAAAACATTGATACTGTCAATGACTTCACATCTTCCTACCTTGAAATTTCCGCAGGTTTTAGTAAACCCAGAACTCACCCAATTAATTGAAGCAAACTCACTATTGCTTTTTGCATTCAAGTAACTGACATAAATCTGGAAAGGTTTCAAGGAGATGACCTTGCGGATCAGAGCATACAAGCGAGGCATCCCATCATCATCATCATACAAAGCCCATATCTGTTTTGGTTTGAAGCACTCTTCTAATCGGTCCTTATCAAAATCATGAAAATCAGGGTCAGGGACATTTATCGAGACCAGTTTGGGCTCATCCGAAATGGACTGCTTCACGTGAACACCCAAAGGGGCTCCTTCCAGCGCTTCTATGTTAATGTCTTTTGCAAAAACATCAACTTTATGCTGAACATCTGCCTTCTCACAGGCAGCTACAGCTGTTGTCAACTTGATTTCTTCCAATTTCTTACGAATCTCTGATCTTGCCTTTTCTATTAACATCTTCCGAGCATCAAATGCAGGCACCATTGAGCAGGACTTACCACTGGCTCTCTCCTTTTGCCAACTCTTTCCTTGCTCTCTACTGGATCCATTTCTTTCAGCATTTGGCATTCTCACTTTAGGTTTCACAGAGTTCACAGTTTTGCATGCCACTTCTTGGTTGGCAGAAATCAACGTGTCAACTTTCATTCTCTTCACAGGCCTATCAGCAGTTGAGACCATATGTACTGTACCAGTGACAACATTGGAACCTGAAGCCATGCTGGGAGCCATATTGCTAGACAAGTTCTTATGAAGATTCTTGTTCCTAGCAGCAGCTTTTGTCTTATGGTGTGCTCCTTTTACATTGCCAGAAACCTGATGGACAATGTTTGCAGCTGTAGTAGATGATGTATGAGCACTGGCAACTACACCAGAGTTTCCATACACTGGACCCCAGTGAAATATCACATTTGGAATCTCAGACACAAACCCAGAAGGAAACCCTGAGGGTGGTCTTGCCACAAAAGTAGTGTTCTCTGCAGGAATATATGTAACCTTAGTATACTTATGATTCTCACGCCTTTTCTTGCGTGGCGGAAATTGCCCAGGAACAAATGGGCTGGAGCAATTGGTAGGTACTTTTCCTGTTTCTACAGCCACAAAGATTTTATGACAATTTTGACAGCAGAGTTTGTTATTCAGATAAATTCGCAGATATTCAAACTGTACTTTGCATGAACTGCAGGCGGTCCAAAATGTTTGAGGCTTCAACTGGTTGTGAGGGATTGAAGATTTTGGAAGACTGCGAACCACATTAGCAGTTGCCACCTTTGAATGATTGGGAACCACATTAACAGTTGCTGCTTTTGGATGACTGGGAGCCACATTAGGGATGGATGACTTTGCATGATTGGGAACAGCATTTGGCGCTGCTGACATTGAATGATTAGGGACCACATTTGGAGTCACAGACTTCTGATTGTTTGGAACTACATTAATGGTTGATGGCTGTGAATGATTCTGAGCTGCAGTGCAAGTCGATGACTTTGAGTTATTACGAATCACATTAATGGTGGATGACTTTGTATGGTTGTTGTTAGCATGAGGAGCCTGGGGACGGGTGCCTGAAGACTTATACTGGGAGGCCTTAGTTGTTGATGGATTTCTCCTCATATCGTAAGCTGCTCTCTTTGAATTATCAGATAACATGCACCATGCTTCAGAGACAAACTTGAAAGCCCCCTCTGCTCCTACAGTTTTGTTCTTGTCAGGATGAAGAATCAGAGCCATTTTCCTGTACTGCTTCTTAACTGTCTCGCCATCTGTGGCTGGGTTCAGTCCAAGAATTGAATAGAAATCATTTTCCCCATTGATTTTAACCTCTGAAGCAATGTAAACATCCAAAGTTGCCAACATCTGAGTAATGCCATCCAATTCAGGATACAAACTCTGAGCCTTTATCGCATACTTTTTGGCACTGCCAAAGTCTTTTGCAGTTATCCTCGTTTCTGCGACCTCCTTAGCTCTAAGAGCCTCATCTTTGTTGCACTCCATATCCAATGAATAAATACCAATTCTGGAGTCTCAAACACATCTATCACAACACCATATATCACCCCTACATCTTACAGCAATTCCCATTGACAGAACAGATACTCTGCTGATTTTCTTCCACAAACACAATCTATAAACCGTGAAAACCACAATTCCAAAACACATCTACAGCAACCCTAACTCTAAAATTCCAATTCAAGGAGCAGACCAAAAACCAGAACATTATGAATCCATTCCACAAATGAACAAATAAGCAGATCACAATTATCCACGTTCAGCTGATACCATCACAATTCAGGGTTTTCAGGAGTCAAACTATACATGGCTGCAAATCGACATGCAGATTTGCAAAGGTATCGAGTTTCACAGAACATTACATTTCCAATTCATCAGATTAGACCTCTGCAGAATGGCACTAGATTAACAAAGGGTGGACATCATTTCTAGGCTTTCTAACCGCCACGCAGAAATTGAAAGTCCCTGTCGAATTTCGGACAACAAGCTACTGGACAAACAATTAACTGTCCCTTGACAACTCATCCAATTCAGCTGAAATAAGTACTCGACCCTAATTTCCCCCAAAATCTCAAAAGAAATGATTGATACATGACCAAAATCCAAATCAGATACCAACGAACAACCCAAAACCCCAAGGAAAGATCAGATCTTTATAATAAAAAAAATCCCCAAAAACAAAGCAAATTATGTAAATCTCCCTCAGACTAAAATGAAGAGAACAACAAAATAGTAACAGCAGAAACTTACGAGGTTGGTCACGTAGCTAAAGATGCGGATGAAGAAGAAAATTCAAATCACAGAGATCTCCTCCGATCGCCATTACCTCTAAAATCTCTGCAAATCAGCTGGATATTTTCAACGGCTGTGGGAAACTCCCCAAAACAAAGTTCTTATAGTAAACGGAAAAATAATACCCAAAAAGATGAACAGTAAATGGCTGGTGTGTCAGATTTCAGCCACCATTCGCCGGTCGAAATCCTGGCATCTGCGACACTAAACCCGGGGGAAATAGCATACACTGAGATTTCAGTGAATGCGCCATTTATCATCGTTTAACTTCCGGCCTTCCTGGGTCCCATTCCAACAATTAACGGTCATCATCACTTTTGTAAAAGAATGTATGCACCGAAACCGGATGCATCACTCAGCACCGAGGTTTTGTGTATAGTTTGGTGGTCCCACTTTTACTATGTTATCGCGATCGAGGGGTGGTGTATAGGATTTGCAGCAAACAATTGATGAATTAGTAATCCCAATAAACTAATACAAAACTCTGATCCAGTTTGTCTAAGTGATAAAATAATATAACAGGAGTAGATTTATATTTGCAATATCTGCCAAAGGCCCACCAATTTCAAAAATTAATAATCCATGTAGTAGAAAAGAAAGATGGTTTTGCCTTACCCGAACCTTGTTAAAACAATAAAACTGATAACTGCAGACCGCCTACATGGGAAGGTGCTAACCTAGGACTATACCTTGCTTCCGGTACATGTTAAAGGTCACGCCCAGCTATAGATGGTTTTAAGCCCTACTTTTTTCATCTTTAAGAATCATGGTTGGGATTTTCAATCCGATCGATGTGATTTTAGTGTCTAGGTATTTTAAGGGAGGTTGAACCAAATGAATGGCTTAGATATTTCAAGATCACCATAGGGTAGCTTTTTTGGGCATCTCTAGTCAATATTATTGGGGAATTTTGAAACATGCTAATCCTTTTTGGCGTTTTTGCAAGAAAATCCACATTTTTTATGAGATATCATGTCATATGTCAAATGTGCAGGGGTTTATTTAACTACGTATGTTGAGCATTTCTGAGATATCATGTCATATCTCAAATGTACAACTTATTCAATAATGATATTTTAGGCATACGTAAAATATTAGATTTATTTAATTGTGAGATATTAGATTTATTTAATTATGACATCTTTAGCATATCTGAAATATAAGATTTATTTAATATTATCAGTAGTTGATATGTGTGTTATTATCAGATATACACCACCTCCTCCTTACAATATAAATTCAAATAGATTCTAAAAAGAGAAAAATCAACTTCAAACCGTGTTTTTTAAGAGAGATAAAAATATGATACTTATATGTATCCTCATCCCATGATAAAGAGGAAACCCAACCAAACTAGCGCCTACTCATCTCTGTCTCCCTCCTGCACTCGTCTCCCCTTTGGCTCGCCCTCAATGATCACACAATCTCAATTAGCGTGATCTAGAACCTGTGCAACTAGGTGCGTTGCCTGATCAAGTCAATCTCAATCAGCCCAACACATGCATTTTTCTCTTCCCTACCATCATCTCCCTTTCATTTTTTCCTATAGCTCGTCAACTGCCACCGCACGATGCTGCCAGATTGCCTGTCACCAATCTGCTTGTGTGTACACACAAATAAAACCCAAGTGAGGAGAAGATCTTCAAAAATCCATAGAAAATCCTATCAAGTCTAGGAATTAGTTAGCCTAGAAAATAGATATGATAAAACCCAATTTAGATCTATTTCCACGTTGAAATCCAACTCAAAACAAAGAAGATTGAGCAAATTTTCAAGTTCCAACAACTGTGGATTTTTTGGCAACCTTTTGATAGAAAATTGGGCTTCTTTGGCATCAAACTTTCTTGGATCCTCTCCAAAATTATTAGAAACATAGGTAAGCTCCTAGTCTACAATACCCCTTCATAAATTTTGAGATTTGAAGAAAAAGGGTCGCCTATAGTGATCGTGCCGATCATCTTCTCTGACGATGGTTGATCATCATCGACGACCCTAAAACCTTTTCTCCAACACATTTCCACAACCTCACTCTCCATGGCACTCTTGCTCTCCCAAACCCCAATTTCCAACCCATATCCTCCAGTTTCCAGAAACCCTAACAAGTCCACACCTTTCATTCAAAATCTCAACTCCTTTACGTAACAAGATCATTCTTCTTCTCACATTTCTTTGAATTTTTTCAAATTGGTCTGAATTTGTAAAAAAATTCTCCCTCTTCATTTAGGGACCCCTTACGGAGTTTTTGCACTTTGGAAGGAAGGTTCTTTCTATCTGAAAGCATCCCTAGTTACCGACACAAATAAGATCAAAATTTTGGGAAGAGATGGCAGGCACAATAATTCTATCATAGTCATTTGCAACTATGACAGTTTCACTTACAACATGTGCCAAGTGCAGCTTTCTATGAGTTTATTGTTCATTTCATCAATTCTAATTTGAATTCAGATTTTGTTTGTTTTGGTTTCTAGTGCTATTTCCTTTTATTGGAGAATTGTTCAACTTGTTCCTATTGCATCTAGTTTTCGATGTCTTTTTATAAGCTTTCCTCTTACTTTTGAGCCATCTTTCTTTGTGACTAATGAAAATTTGCATTAGTTTGATGGTTGAGATTTATATATCAACTTGACAAAAACTATTGAGAGAGTTAGATCTTTCTGATATGTGTTGTTGGGATCAATTCAAACATGATACTTATGCCTTGATCTTCCTCCAAGATCTAAAATCCATCTAGTATTCCATGTGCCATGCTTAAACTAGAAAGTGGGAAAGCATGTTGAACCTTCTTCGGCACTTTTAACAATCACCAACGAAAGGTGTGTAGCAACCTCTACCACAGGCTATTTTGGATCGACAAATCATGAAACAAAACAATAAAGCAGAAACTGAAGTTCTAATCCAATGGTGTGGAACATCACTAGAAGATGCTATATGGGAGCATTATCATTTTCACATGGAATGATATCCAGATATTCACCTTGAGAAGAAGGTCATCAAAGGAGGGAAGAATGATATGTACACTCAACTAATTGACAGTATTTAACCAATAGCAATGCATTTAGTGCAAGGACAATAGGTATTTAGTTTCGGTAGTTGGTAGAAGTTATGCTAGGTGTTGAACAAGAAGGCCTGGGAAAAGGAGTTATAGCCAATTATGTTGCCTTAGTAGTTATGTTCTTCTAGTTATAAATATCAAACTTAGTAATAGAATTGGACCTGACACCTTCCCTAAATTTGTTATTCTTACAGACTTGCAAGGTTAGATCCCCCTCAAAGTGGATCAGTTATTCTCATCATCTTGATCTAATTTCTAAAAGAAGAGCAAAAGTACACATTCATCCATCTAGATCGGATTTGATCCACCCACTTCACAATCGTAACCACTACAATGTCAATAAAATTAGGTCATAGTAGGAGACTTCATTGGATCTTATTCTTGATCTTGGACAATCTCGAATTTAATAAACATGCAAAAAAAGGAGAAAAATATTTACCAATTAACATAGTGACCAAAAAAAATTTCACTTTTGATCATCTAATATCGTCTTAGGTAAGTAAATTTTGTTTAAAGTCATATAAGACAAGGATAGGTTGCAAGAATTTTGCTCATTCAATGGGAAGAATCATCTATTCTAAGGACGAACAAGAGGGAAATTGTTAGCAGGAGAGACCAAGAGGGAAGGAGAAGTTGATAGTCTTCAATTTTCATTTATGAATCTGCCCTCTCTAAGTATATGCCATGTTTTCAATTAAAATTAAGGTTTTTTGTTGAGTCTTCAAAACATTATTACATCAAATTTCATATTATCCAACAATTTTTAGGTGTTTTGTTATGTGCTATCTAAGCGAAAGTTGGGGCCTAAAAATATTGCCAAAATTTGCTTAGGTGGACCAAAATAAATGATTATATATTATATAACATGTTGGGATCATTAAGATTGATTGGACTATCCAAGCTAGTTGATAGCCCTAGTGGTTCATTATAGACTGCTTTCTTTTTATTTATTACTTCTTAAGACTTTATGTGGGTCTTGTTATGATTTTCTCTTCAAAGTTTTGTTATGATGAGAAATAGAAGAAGGAACCTTTGACCATATTTAAATCTTTTCCTGCACTCAAATTTCTGGTAACATATGCCTTTATCTGATTGTTTTGTTATGAAAAGTTGAACTATGACTTCTTGTATTAATTGTGTCTATTACTCACATAGTCTTATTACAGGAATGGAGCAAAGCCTCCCACCTACTCTGTGCATGTGTTTGAGGGTTTGTGTTGCTACTCCAAGTATTGTCGAAGCCCAATCGTGACAAATGGTACTTTCGTTGCCTTATAAACAAACAACATACAGGATGATTCATCTGGCTTGATGAGTACATGTGAGTTGAGTTACCACCCCTACCACCAATCAGAATAACAATGCACAGAGTAGGTGGATGGTAGGAGTTTCGACTAGAATGCGGTGTTTGAGTCCATTGACGGATTACATGACCAAGAGAGTGGCCGTCTTTCACTCATATTTGTTGCTCTGTCGTCATCATGTAATGCAGTAGCATATATCCTGTGTAGACTTCTACTTGTTATTATCATTTCTATCATTGTGTCTATGTTTATGTAAGAATTATCTTAAAAACTACATGTACTCTATTAACGCTTCCAATGAAACTACTTTGTTCTTTGATGAAATTATGCAGTTCACTCCTTGTCAGGTTATGCAATCTTTAGGAAACACTATAATGGCTTTTGATTCATTTTATTAGATTTGTTTTGTTTGTATCCTTGTGCACTTCACCATTTTAGTTTGAGCAATATTATATTTATTTGTTTATTGCAGTGGATGCCTGCAATGGGGAAATAGAGAGATCAAAATAATATTTGAACACTTAAAAGTACCTAATAAGACACCTAACTAAACTCAAATATATTATTATGGCTTTTATAAAGCTAGATGTGCAATATATTTTAATATAAATAATAAATTGCAACAAAAGTAAAGTGACGAAACTACTCTTTGAGTGTCATTACATTCTGATTGGTTGATGCATTTTTTATAATAATAAAAAATATCAAAATATCTCTCATAACATACCTCAGATATCACCAAAAAATACAAAAAATATCACAGAACATATCTCACATGTCTTAGATATCATAGAACATATGACACATATCTCATATATCACAAAAGATATCATAGGAGATATAACAAAAGATATGCCAGCAGTAACGCCCAAGATACATGGTTAAATAAACTCCCCTAAGCCATTCATGTAGTTTGCAACACCTTGCTTCTAGTACATGTGAAAGATCACACCTAACCATAAATGGTTTGCCCTATTTTTTTTCATCTTTAAGAGGTTGGGATTTTCAATCCAATCCGTGTGATTTTAGTGTCTAAGTATTTTAAGGGAGGTTGAACCAAATGAATGGGTTATATCATTCAAGATCACCATGGGGTAACATTTTTGGGCATCTTTAGTTATTATTATAAGGGATTTTTGCAAAAATGCCATTCCTTTTTGGCCTTTTTGCACAAAAAAAAAAATCCATGCTTTTTATGATTTTGCAAAAATGCCATTACATTTTTAGGATGTTTATAGAATTACCATTTTGTTTGATTTCATCTCGATTTAACATTTCATTTTTCAAAATTCCAATAATACCCCCAAGTGTTTCTCCTTTTGTTTTTACATTTCTCTCTTTGGTTTAACATTATAAACATGCTACATACGCCTATGTTTCTATTGATGAAGACCAATGATAGGGAAGAGGATGATGATAGGTTCAACTAACAATAGGGAAGAATAAGAAGACAATGGTAGGGCTCAGACACTCCCAGCCCCCAACCCCCCCCATTGTCCTACCACACCATGGCCCATTCATGCCCCCCATCCCTCATCCCAAGGGGTAAATCTCTCTCTCTCTCTCTCTCTCTCTCTCTCTCTCTCTCTCTCTCTCTCTCTCTCTCTCTCTCTCTCTCTCTCTCTCTCTCTCTCTCTCTCTCTCTCTCTCTCTCTCTCTCTCTCTCTCTCTCTCTCTCTCGTTTGCCATTACATATAGAGACAAGGTGTTTAAAACATCCATGTAAACACCATATAAGACCTTAGTATGAATTAGTCTGCATTCTCAATTATGAAGCGATTTGAGAGAAAACAAAGAAAATACAACATTGGGTAGCAAATTTTCAATCTAATTTATATTAGTATAGTTAATAAATGGTTCGATGAAGTTCAAATGGGCAACCTTGGTTTGCTTCAGCTTGATGTCTCAAAACTCTAAACAAAAGCCATTAGTCAGACTCAAATGTAGTTCATATATTGAAGATGATAATACACAGACTCGAATGGTGATGCTAAAGGTTTTCACTAGTCATAGCAAATAATATATAACAATGTGTTATTCCATTTTGTTTCTTGGCTTCATGATTGTGCCAATATACTTCTATGCTTTGGAAGCTTATATTTTGAAGACAAATGCATGAAATGGTTTTGTGTTAATAAAAAATTCATGTCATTAGTGTTTAATTGTGTCTAGTTATCGAGTTTTATAGCTTGTTGTATACTTTATCATGTTTTTTGCTATGGAATGCTTTTTGTTAATAGTTTCTTGTTTGTTTTATGTGTAGATGGAAGAAGACAATAACGTGGCATTGTGGCATAATGTGGATAACTAAAGATCACAAGAAGTCAATAGAATGTTAGAGTTGGAATGAATGTTTTAGATGATTGGATGTATGAGGGACAAAAAGGACAACAAAATTATCATAAAGATATCATTTCTAGTAACAAAGAAGAAGTGAAGAGATGGCAGCCAATATAGTGCCATATGAAGAATTTGATGATAAAGAAGATGATGACAGAGAAGGAGTTGACTTAACGTATGGTTATGTGTTATCAAATGATGATAGTTGTAATGAAATATACTCCAATGACAGTGAGGGAACTATCAAGGAAGGGATAGTGCTTACAAATGTAGAAGAATGTAGACTTACAATTCAGTCTTATGCTACAAAATTTTCATACAAGCTTAGAAATATTAAATCTGATCAAGGGTGACTTATTGTGGAATGTGGATTAGAGGGTTGTAATTATAGGTATCTTTGTTCAAAGACCATTGAACGCGTAAGGTTTCAAGTTGAGGTTAATGGTTAGCATGATTGTATAGCCAGCAATGCTAACTAGTCAGCATCTCTAAAATGGCTGGCAAAATGAATGTATAGTGTTATGAAGCATGATAGGATAAGTCAGTCATGACGTTAATGAAAGACTTGTACTCTTTACATGGCTTGAATTTGAAATATAAGAAAGTTTAGTATGCTCCTAAGACGACGGTAAACAAAATATGAGGAGTGTATGAGTTCTCATTCAGAATATTTCATCATACTGCCATGCAGTACTCAAATTTAACCCTAGTAGTACAGCAACATATTGTTTCAAAAGGATGTTTATATGTTGGCATGCTTCAAGGGTGGGGTTTGTTGATGGATGTTAGCCTTTTTAGGTTTGGATGGTTGCCACTTGAAAGTGAAGTACAAAGGAATACTCTTATGTGCCATAGGATTGGATGGGAACAATGAGATATTTCCTTTTTCTATATTAGTTGTTGAAGCTAAGAATAAGGAGAGTTGGATTTGGTTCCTTTAGCAAATTTTTGTCATACTTGAGGATTACTCCGATAAAGTTATTTTTATGTCAAATGGGCAGAAAGGATTACTGGATGTTGTAAGTCATGTTTTTTTCCAACTTTGCACATCATTTCTATGCTAGACATCTATATGCAAACTTCAAGAAGCTCCATCCTGGTTTACACTTTAAATAATTATTTTGGCAAGCAACATAGTCATATAGAAGAGAAGAATTTTATAAGGCTATGAGATAAGTTAAGGGAGCATAGATGAGGCACATGAGTGGCTATCTCCCTCCAAGTTGTTTGTTTATAACACATTTTCAAACCAACTCAAAGAGTGACATTTAAACCAACAACGTAGCAGAATCTTTTAATGTCGTAATTGCAAGTGCAAGGGGATTTCCAACGGTGGAGTTAATAAAATATATCCGACAGAAAATGATGATATTTTTTAGTAAAAGGCTAGAAGATGCAAATGGGTTGCAAACTAGTATAGTGCTATATGTGCAGAAAAAATACAAAGTTTCATAACATAAGGAAGGAACTTGACACCATTGAGATCTTATTTTGAATGAAAAGTTGCTATGCACAATTCATGGACGACAACAAGACATATGGTCAATATTAAGAAATTCAAATGTACTTGTCGTTGATAGAATGTATATAGGATTCCTTGTATGCATGCATTTATTTACATATGAAATCTAAGATTGACTGTTGTTGACTATTGCAATCTTTATTTTCATGTTGACATATTGAGAAAGGCTTATCGTACACTCGTAGCAGGCATAGTAGACCTTTCTATTTGGCCTATCATTGATCTACCTTAACTACAACCCCTTCATTCTAGGAGACCACCTAGCGGACCAAAAAAGATAGAACTTAGGGTGAAGATGAAGTTAGTGGAAGTAACCAAGAAAGTAGAGCAACTAAACAATGCCAAAACTATGGTAGACATGGACATAATCAAAGATCATCCAAAGATCCTTTGCAGGTATAATTATGTTTGTTATCCTTTATTTATTTTGTTAGTTTGCCCATCTATGTATTTTGTAGAGTGTTGTTTTCTTAACATACCCTCTCTATGGTTTTTTTTTTATTCTATGCAAATGGTTAAAGCAATTGTTGACATAGCACTCCATAGCAAAATGAAGGCTATTTTTGAAGTACAGCAAAATGAAGTTCTGTTGAGACAAGCATAACAGAAGCACATTCAATCCTGAAGTCCATAAGGAGCAATAAATCTAGACAATAGTAAGCCAATTTTGTATTTTAGAAGTTTTGTAATATGGAAAAAGTGTATTTCATAAGATGTTTGATATAACAAAACAAACACAAAGGAAGTTATCAGAACTGTAAGCACTTTGTTGTGGAAATGTATGGGTTTGAACTATGATTAGTTTCATTTGTTGGAACTTCTTGGATGCAGAAAAATTGTCTTTGGTGATGTTTTTGGTTTTTAACTATATTTTACTGTTTATTATGTGTTGAACTCACTGTTGAAAGTGTACTGGACTATGAAATTCTCATACTTACACCTTGTGTAAATTGATAAGTTGTCAATTTGTAGATGTAGAGAGGCAAGAATTTTAGCTTCTTTATTTATGTGTTTGCAATTTACGCAGAGAGACATAGTTCAGTCGTTATTGTTATACCAGTGTTAGCTTTACATATAATTTGCATCTGATAGTTAAGTGCAAATTGCTTGTTCATTGTTTTAGATCATTATTCATAAACTCTACACATGCATGTTCCTTTTAGTTGTGTGTGTGTGTGTGTGTGTGTGTGTGTGTGTGTGTGTGTGTGTGTGTGTGTGTGTGTGCAAACAATGACATGCTTTTAGGTTTGAGACTAGAAATGGTTGAGAGAAAATAAAGCAAATGAAAATTTTCTAGATGACCCAGAAGTCACTTAAGGGAACTTTAGAGCTCATGGTAAGGAGAATTAGAAGGATAAATATCCAAGGAAGCACCTTTCCTAAGCCCATATAAACATATTTCCCTTGAATGTCAAAAAACCAATTCCAAGGATCCCAAGTATAAAAATGATACAAAAGAAAAATTCTGAAGGCATGAAAACATGAAATCCAATGCAAAAGGTATTATGCAATTCTTCCTGAATACATATGTATTCTACATCATCTACCTACTAGAGGTAATGTTGTAACATTTTGGTATCAGAATCAAACATGCAGATGAAACAAGATTTTAGAGGCTTGAAAATCAAATGGGAAACATCACCACAAGTCAGCAAGGAGTTTTCAACCAGAAGTAAGACTTGCTTGCTTGGGTTAATGCAATGGCAACCTCTATTGATCAGTCACTGGAGCAGCAATTGAACAATCATCATGGCCATGGACAACCTTCTGGAAATAGGTTCAATGGTGATTCCACAATTCATAATCATTTCTCTAAAATAATATGTGAAAGCAACAAAAACTATCAATAAAGGTATCTTAGTGGATTTGAGCCACTATGCACTTGAGATGATTTCCCAAGTGCTCTACCACATTTACACTAAAGATCCAAATGCACCCACAATTAAAGTAAGTCCATTGACTTCATTACAAAAAATGTTTAGACAACAGTATCATTATCCCATTATTACATATAAAAAACATTCATTTAAATGCAAAGGAAATAGAAAGCATACATTTGACCACAACAAGTAGAATCTTTATCATTTGAAAATCAAAATTCATCAACTTTAGCTCAAGATTCTACCCTTGTACTTGGAGGTGATCCCACCCCTGATGATAATGATCTTGCTTGATGGGATGGTTTGGTGAAGATAATAAAGAGTGATATTCCTCATACCAAACAAAGTAATCACACCCCTTTGCCTGACAATGACAATAATACATGTCAAGATTTGTCTCTGACTTTGATATTGCAACCACAGGTTCAAATCCACAAGAACATCTTCGCATGATGGAGGAGCTACCTGTGGATTGCATCTTGGAACTATAAGCATAATTAATATATACTTCTAAGAATGTGACGACCCGAGTTCTCATATGCATTTTTTAATGCAAAACCAATTCTTAATGTAGGATCGGTTCCTATTTGAAAACAAATTTGTAAGACAATGTAATGTAGAAGAATCTTTTTTTTTTTTAAATTCATTTTTGAAAACCCCATGTGTCATTACTCTTCAAGAAAACAAAATAACTAAAACTTTTTTCTAATTATAAAATTAAAAGAGAAATACATGCATCCTAGATCTAGCCAGTCACAACTCATAGTCCAATTGTAATAATTACATATGGAAAACATAAAAAGTAAATTATATACTGACATTGTTTATATAGTCAATTATGCTATTGTCTTCATCTAGATTTGAATCTACCTCAAATTGCTATGCCTCAAGTCAAATTCTCTAAAGACCTGAGATATTATAAACAATTCACAATATCACAATAAGCTTGTGCTTGTATAGGTAGTTTCACATCTACTGTACCACATTTTGAAATCCAAGAATAAACAATTTTTCAAATAATTTTTCATGCATTTCTAATGAATATAAAGATCAAATCAGAGATAGGTATTATAATTTGAAACTACATGTCAATGTCACTTTATAGTTTCATGCTAAACCATTTCAAATAATATCAACATAAAACATGCATGACTTTAAATGTAGGTTTTTCAAATGATCAAATCCTCATAGTAATCTCACATTAATCCTTATCCATAATATATCATAAAATCACATATGTCTATAACTTGTAAACTATGTGAAAGATCTGCCATCTAACTTAATAAATCAAATTCCAAAAGATCTTCAAAATATTAAAGTAGTAATCGATAAAACTGTGAATTTTAACAATCCCAAATAGGCAATATCACCATCATGTGCACATATGCACCCCGACGAACATGTCAACCCATTGTTCATGAATGGTCATTTAAAGACTGTTAACAATCTCATCATACAAAGTATCACAAAATAGAAATCTCATGAAATATTATGCTTACAACTAGTTCACTGAAATCGTGTGTCTTTAGTATCTAGAGACTAGCCATCATAGCCTCCACGGTAATTATTAATATGTCTCAAAAAGGATGTTGTGAACAACTCCAATGGTAGTTTTACCATAATAGTCGAGAAAAACAGGTGCCTCTTTGGGCACGGATACTTACTACCTTTGGTGGTAGAGGCTAGAAGGCCAAACTTGTACAACCTCTTAGCATAGTGCCCACCAGGCTCATTAGCTTAAACAAAAGTATGTCTCAAACCAAATGTCATTAAATCATATAAAATATGCATCATTCAAAGCCATGTATTTTTGTAACTCATGTCAAGACATGAGATTGATGCAATTTCAAGGATCATCATTTCTTTTAAAACATACAACTGCATGTAATAAGATGACTAGTATCATTTTCATTTTCAAAATAAAATTATGCATCATGGGTATGAAGACACACACACACACACACACACACACACATACACACACACACGCGCGCGCGCGCACGCACGCACACAACTCCCATGCCTTATTTGCAAATATTGCATTCATTAAAAGCTAAAATAATGCAACATGATAGAACATCAGTTTTATGATAGTCAAGTAATTTCAAATAAAAAAACATTATAATCAAATACTTGCTATGATTTGAATATTTAAAATCACATATTTTAGTAAAGCTAATGATACGTTCAAAATCACAATGGCAAATAAATGTTAAAACTACCTACCTCAAACATGACTATCCTAATTATTGAAATGCTCAGTAGGCTCAGTTCATACCTGCCAGCATCTCTGCAACACTATGTAAATTACAATGTCACTATCTTATATATGATTTCTTAATTATAACTTGTTTAGCCTTTGATCACCATTACCATGACGATCCTGCCTTTATCACTTTATGATCATCAGTATCCTCTTTAGTTTTATCATAATATCAAATCTTGGCAGTTGATTAAATATCATCTGTATATATTGTCTAATTGTCCTCAGTTCTCATTAATCTCTTACCTATAGATAGTTTATTTCATATATTAATGTTTGAGCTATTGATCCAATAGTCAGATTAAATTCCGATCGGTTAGATTAATAGTTCCAAGTTATCTTAACATTAAATCTTTGAATTTGGGTCATCATAACAAGCTAATCATTAGATTAATCTACTAATAATACAAATAGCTCAATTGTTCTTCCTAAGGTTTAATTCATTCTAATCTTGTTTATTTTCTAAATTTTTTATAATTTATTAAGCCTAACGAAGAAATAAAATTTAATTAATTTAAATAAGACTTGGTAGTGATCTTACCTTTGATCACTTAAATTCATGCATGACACTGTGTTTAATATGGCTTGATTGGGCTTGATCACCTTTGATAAAAAAATTTGAGAATGAACGGCTCAGATCAAGTGTTAGGTATATGGTCAAATCTAAATGGAAGCTCAAATCGGTGGCTGATTTAGGTGTTAGTTGATCAAGGGTTAGATCATCTTAAAAGGATGGAACAATTGCAGATCTAGAATCTAATGGACGATTGACGGTTAGATCGTGATAACAAGGTTAGACGATCATAGATCTGAGTTTTGGTAATTGATTAATGGTTAGACCATCTAGGGTTTTTTGGATTGGATCATGGATCAAACATTAGGTGATAGATCATGGGCTAGATGATGATAGATGGTTGATCTGATTCTGATCAATCATATCCATGATTTTCATTTTATTCAATGGTTCAGAACAACATTCAGGTTTATTTGAATGACCTAACTACTAGATCAATCTATTTACTTTTTAAATCATTTAATTAATCAAGTTCTAAAGTCTAATCACTTTTGATCTGAGGATCTGAGTTATTCTATGACTTTTTGGTTTGGATCAGTTTAAGATGTGTTCTGATCTTAAATTTTATTGCATAATTATGCTTCGTCAAAATGAATTCAACGTACATCTCGGATCAAAATTTGAAGTTATATTATCTTTTGAATTAAAAATATGAGTTTCAAATAAATTTTTAGTGGTTCAGATTAAATCTGAACAAAACAGGAACTAAAACAAGGCCACGAGGACGCACTGGAATGTAATGCACATTCCAAAATGCTTAGTGCATCTTGGTATCCAAAATGCTTCAAGTTGGTCTACAATCGTCCTACATGCATGGCGCATGTAGGGGAAGGCTCTAGGCATGTGCATTCCCATGGTGCGTCTGCAAAGTGCGTCTTGGTCGCATATCCAACAGGAACTATTTGAAAGGTGTGATCTCAGCCTTCTATTCATTTTCCATTAGGATCTTTGACCTCACCCACCTATTTTTTTACTGTAACAAAGGTTTTCTAGGCTTTTGAGTGTTCTAATTTCATTTAACGACTTAGATTTTCCATCCAAGTTGTTTTTAACAAGGTTCTACCCCTATCAATTTGGATCCATTCATCGACGAATCCTTGTTGGAAAAACTAGTCCAATATGGCAAATAAAGGGAGGAAAAAAGGAAGGAGAGGAAGAAGGGAAAGGAGAGATTACTTGGTTGGATACAAGAGAAGTTAGAAAAAGGGAATGGGGTGGGTGCGAAGCGGGTGTTGGCTCTAGAGGAAAGAAGAAAAAAAGGGGAAGCCACACACATGCGTGTGCGAGAGAGAGAGAGAGAGAGAGAGAGAGAGAGAGAGAGAGAGAGAGAGAGAGAGAGAGAGAGAGCTCTTAACACTTGCTGCTCTGCCACTTCTGTCGCCCAGATTGCATGGCGATGGCATGTGGGTAGCGGTCATCATTAATAAATATTTTTAATTCATTTTATGTAAATAGATTAAATTGAAAAGGAGAAACGTGAAATTATACTTCTTAGATATTAATTTTTTAAGGATAACTAATAAAAGAAGTAAAATTAAGCATTAAAACACCAATATTAATAATTTATTCAAGAAAATGAATCCAACAACACTAAATATGTCAAAATTGGAGCCCAAATGAAAGTCTTGTAATTATTTTAATTAAGTATTTAATTTAAATTAATTACCAATTAAAGTAATAAAATTTGAGTATAAATGGGACTCACATGACGTAGCATGTAATCATGAGCAGCCATATAGAAGTAAGTTTACGTGTAGTAATTACCCGCAATTATAATGGGTAATGATTATAAATATATATAATAAAAAATAAAAAATATATTTGCTGGCATTTAATTTATTTTTAATTTATTTTATGTAAATAGATTAAATTAAAAAAGAAAAATGTGAAGTTATACTTTTTAGATATTAATTTTTTAAGGATAACTAATAAAAGAAGTAAAATTAAGCATTAAAACACCAATATTAATAATCTACTCAAGAAAATGAATCCAACAACACTAAATATGTCAAAATTAGAGCCCAACGAAAGTCTTGTAATTATTTTAATTAAATTAATTAGTGATTAAAGTGATAAAATTTGAGTATAAACGGGACTCACGTGACGAAGCACGTAATCATAAGCAGCCGTATAGAAGTAAGTTTACGTGTAGCAATTACCCGCAATTATAATGGGTAATGATTATAAATATAAATATATATATATATATTAATGAATAAAAAATATATTTGCTGGCATTTAATTTTCTGAGGCCCCGCGCCCCCCTTGGTTCTATCTCTCGGACAATCCGTCGGCCAGTTAGCGTGCCCTACCCAAGGCTGCACAGAGCACCATGCCGCACGCGGCGGTCGCAGATCCATGGCGGTGCTGCAGTATCGGCCGGTGGCCCTTGCTCCTCTCCTGTACTCCGACAAGCTCCCACCATTAGACCTCCCTTCGATTGGACCTTCCCTTCGCCGTAGTTTGAACCACCTAGCTGATCGACACTCGTGGCTTCCCTCTTCTTCTCTAGTGTGCCAATGCTCCTCATCCAACGACCACTACTGTCTCGGACCCTTCCTCTCTGTCATCGGCGATAGTGGCCTGCAAACACCGCCTGACCAGACAGCCCAAGCAGGCTGACTAACAAAACCACTGCGTGAAACTCTCCTCTCTCTCTCTCTCTCTCTCTCTCTCTCTCTCTCTCTCTCTCTCTCTCTCTCTCTCTCTCTCTCTCCTTCCCCGCTCCGTTCCTCTCTGTCATCGATGGTAGCGGCCTGTCTGTACCACTCGACATGATAGCCTGAGCAGGCTAGCTGCTAGAGCCACTGAGCAAAATCCCTTTCCCTATTTTCTCTCTCCCTGCGTCTTTTTCTACCTTGCCAATAGGCATAGCTAGTAGGCCGACCAGTGCACCCACCTGATCAGTTCCCTCTCTTCCCTACTCCTCCTTTGATGCTTGACCTTTTTCTCTATTTCCCTCCAGCACAACTGGCTCGACTCGCCGGTGTGCATAGGCTAGCTGCGTAGAACCCCTATTTCCCCCTTTTTGGCTCCTGGTTAGACATGGAGGATGGCCGAGATAAAGCCAGCAGCAACTGCCGGCCTTCTCCCCACCTGTTCCTCCTTTGGCATGGCCAAAACTTCCAACTGGTTGGTCCCTTCGCCTCACCCTCTCTGTGGTCAGGCTCGAGCAGTGACCAAACCAGCAAACACTGGCCACCGCCAGCTGCAACTGCCCCATTCTCCCCTTCCCTCATACTGTTTGGTATGGGTGGAGCCCATTATACCTTGAACTTTGACCTCTTCCCTTACTTAATCCAGGAAGGATCTCATTGATCCGTGATGTTCATTTTGATCGTTGCAACGCGAGAAACAAAATCCATCAATCAATTTGGCCATCAGTGAAGATTCGATAGTAATCTGAAGTTAACAAAGATGTATGTTCACAATCAAGTTGATCTATAATTGATCCGACCTTCCATCATCATCTAGCCTATAATCTATCACCGAATGCCAGATCCATGACCAAATTAGCAAAACTCCACATCATCCAATCATTAATCAATAACTAGAACCTAGATATGTGACCAACTTGACTTTTCAACACAATCCAACCATTGATGGGCTAATAGATGCTAGATTTGTGACCTATATATCCCTTTTAGATTATCTAACCTTTCAATCAACTACTTAGCACCTAGATCAACCACCAAATTGAGCTTTTATTTAGATTTGATCATAGATCTAGTACCTAATCTGAACCATTCATTCTCGAATTTTTGGATCAAAGGCGATCAAACATAATCAAGCCACATCAAACAAAAGATCATACATGGGTTCAAGTGATCAGAGGTAAGCTCACAATCAAATCTTATTTAAATCAATTACATTTTATTTTATTATTCCTAATAAATGTAGAAATTCTAGAAAATAAATAAGATTAAAATGGATTAAACCTTGGAAAAGATCAATTGAGCTATTTATATTATTAATTAGATTAATATAATGATTAGATTGTTTTGATGACCTTAGATTTGAAGATTTGATATTAGGAGGACTTAGAATTATTGATTTGACCAATCAGAACTTAATTTGATCGTAGGTTCAATAGATCAAACAATGAAAAATGAAATAGACTATAGGTCAGGCTTAGATAAATAGTAATTAGATGATCTGAACTATTAACCTTTAATCAATGGTGAAGATTTGAGGATATTACAAAAATAAAGAGATGTACCTAGGATCAAAGGTCAGAAAGGCAAGATCATTATATTTAATGGTAATCAATGGCTAGATGAGTAATAAATGAGAAATTGTGAGTGATTAACCTGAAATATATGTATGACTTAACAGATACACCAATTGATACGAAATTGAGACCATTAATCGTTTTGAGGATTTTGATAGCTGTATTTGAGGTATGTGTAATCTAAGATGATACTTTTCTAAAATATCATGATCTTTTAATGTATCATGATATGATTTTGATAACTGCATGAGATTTGAATTGCATGGTTTATTTATAAAGGCAATTAATATGCAATATTATACATGCAATGTTTATGACATGATTTATGAAATAAAAATGTGATATTTGCATATATGAAAATTGTTATATGATGATTCCATGGGTTGAAAGTGCGTGTCAATCATTTAAAATGCATGATTTAAAAATGCAGTGCATATTTTCTATTCACATGATTTGTTTTAAAAGTCAAATGGGCCTAATACTGGTACAGGGTACCAACTATGCATAAGATATAATGTTTTTGTGAATTTGATATGAGAAAGGCATGTAACCTATTATTATTATTATTATTATTATTATTATTATTATTATTATTATTATTATGTTATATAAGGGCATGGAGGCCTGGTGGATTTTTATTTTCGATAGGCATATGCCTGGGAATGCTATGCTAGGAGAATTATGAGAGTTTGACCACTCGCTTTCCAAAACTTATAATATGGACACCATGCTTATAGCGACGCAAAACTTTGGGTGGTGGAAATTATGGGAAGGCCTCACTATAACAGTCTATCTTCCCATATAGACACGACTATGTCTTTTTCCCCCTTAGCGTCAGTGGATCATGCCAGTGGATCCCTACGCATGGGATGTGTGCTGTAGTGTAATAGTCCTTTGCATATATTTGTACTATGTGTTCGGATTGTGATGATGTGTGGCATGATGATATGCCTTTTATGAGCTCATGACCATTATGTATACCTAGTGTTGACTAGATTGATATGTAGATATAGTAGTGGCTGGGAGTATGTGGACAAGCGGTGGGTGGATGATTATGATTATATACTATTATTTCACAAGTTTAACATTATTTAACTTTCATTGTCATTTAGATGCTTTATTCAATAGTCAGATTATTATTTGCATATAGCTATGCATTAGTGGATCTATTTATGATGTTTACATCTATTCATGAAGTTTACTTGAGATTCTAATTGTGATTTGAATATGATATTTGGTTGTTAGATTTAATCATGATATTTACATGAAATGTTTTTAATTTTGATATTCTAAAGTTTTAGATTATCTTAAATTTAACCATGCATATTATAGATGCAAAATGTTTTGATGTATTGAAATGAATATTATTTTGTAAAAAGAAATGTTTTATTTTGGTTTGCACATATGTCTTATTCCGCTATCAAGCATAGCTTGCTGAGACATTGCATTGTTTTGCAATGCCTCAGATATTGAGCCATAGACAGGACTGATGAAGAGTTAGATGAGTAGCTAATTAAGACATCTTCATTTGAGGGTATGTTTTAATTCTACTTGGATGGGTCCCAAAGAATTTGTTTCTTTTTTTAAAGGTTTACTTGAAGAAAAAAAAATTTATTTGTTTTAAAATTTAAATATCAAACTGAATCATAAATAATTAAATAGCAAGTTGATGGTCGACACTTGAGGTTTTTAAATAAAATTCATTGAAAACTTTATTTGTTGTTTTGTCTTTAAAATTGTTTTCAAACTTGGGGCCCCACTTTTTGAAAAGAGTTATAAAAAATTGTTTTAAAAACCTTGGATCATCACAGTTGGTATAAGAGCAAGTTCATCCACTTATAGGTAGTCCCAAAAGTCTTAAGTTGAAATGATTGTCCAAGGTGAAAGTTAGAGATGGTATGAGTTAAATGATTATATCATTTAGAAAATTTTGAAATCTGAATGAACTTTACTTGGAGGAGTTGATAGAAATGCTAGAATTAGCAAGGATAGAATCAAAATTATATTTTAATTAGATTCATATCGTTAATGGAAAATAACTTAGTTGGAAGTCACAAAAAGTCAAGGAAAAGGAAAATTGATTATATAAAGTAAATTCTTATGAGAATAATAAGGTTCTTAAGGTAATAAATCAGTGTATGGTATATATGAGTTAGTGTTTATAATGGAGAATGTTATTGTTAATAGATGATTTATTAATGAACATAACTTATCATGAGTACAAGTCTTAATGTGAGAACAATATGTGTAAAGCCTTGGAGAGTACATGGATTATTTATGAGAAAAGATTGGAAGTTGGTCTTAGTGAATGAGCATTTTAAGAATCTAGAAGATCATGAGAATGAGTTTGGTGAAATAATAGATAACTTTTATCGATAATTTTATGGAAAAAAAGAAGAAGAAATTTTATTGATGGAGCTATCGAGACAAAGAGGATTTGAATACTATTATAGAAAGAAATGCTTATTTATAAATCATTTTATTTTTGGACCATGAAATTGGATATGATTATAAATAAGTCGTTGAGATAGAAGATTACAGTGTGGAAATAGTACATGACAAGTAGGTATTCGATATAGAGAAATACGATATGTACATTGTATATTATGAATGAGACAAAAAAAAAAAATTTCTAAAGAGTATTATGAGGATATTATAGGGTGTAGAAGACTCTAAGATTGTTTATGATGGAAGGATTTAGCCTATGAAGATATAGATAGTGGAAAGTAAATGAGAATTTAAGTAGGAATACATAGAAATTATTAAGTAAATATTTGCAAAAAGGGCTTGGTGAGAAATTTTATATAAAGATTGTATGCTGTGTTGTATGATGGTGTATAATTTATAAAGTACAATTGACCTTAGTATATGATTGATGATATGGAATCAATTACATCCTGTAAATTGAACAAGAAGATGGATTAAAAGGAAATATTATTTGATTGGATTGACATATAATGAGAGTCATTATAAATGGTTAGTATAAAATAGCAAATAAGACATGTGATCTTTAATGACTAGACGGAGTTAAATCAAATTTTACCAAGTGAGTTGACCTAGAACCATAAATGAACTACAATAGTGATTTTTGGGCAAATGTGATCAAGAACCAATCACTAGATATATGAAACTTAACGATAAGCATGGGGATGTATTAAGATAATAATGAAGATTCGGTTTATTTGATTAAACCATTATTTTGAGTTGGAGGAATTACAAGTTCTTATGAAGTCTTGAATGGCAATTTAGAAAAGATGATGAAATGTTAGTGAAAGAAAATTTTGTGATTGAGTTTTAGAGATGTTATATCTAAGTAAAGGAAGATTGAATTGAAAAATAGAATAAATTTTGAAATTGATAGAGATTGACGTCTTGAATGTTGGAATAAATGGAACAATATATGTGATCATTAGAATCAATTAGAAGGAAAATTATACATATGAAAATAATGATCAAGAATTTGTTTTACTTTGAGAATTCTACGTCGATGATGTATATACAATTGAGGAATCTATTAGATACAACAAGTTGTTAAGGTGCATGAACACTTATAGTTAAGCTAGGAAAAGCAGAGACAATGATAATGAACAATCCTTGATTAGAAATCCAAGTATCAATCGAGAAATAAAAGGTGATAATCCTATAAAGAAAAGTTTGAGGTAGTAATAAATCACAAATTAAAATAAGAAATTATAATATGGACATATCAATGATATTATGTGGATTCATTTAAGTGAAAGAAAAAGATTCAAATACTTGGCATAGTTGTGCCAAGATAGTATAAATGATATGAGGAAGAGTATATATATAGCAATGATTAAGCATTGGTTGTAGAGGTTTAGAGATGTTACTGATATAAAATACGGGACAATATGAAATTTATTTAGGAATGATGTTCAAAATAGTTGTACAATTAAACAAGTGAGAGCTAGTGATCTAGGTATGAAGTACAAAGAGGATTGAGATATATAATAATAATAATAATAATAATAATAATAATAATAATGATGATGATGATGATGATGATGATGATGATGATGATGCCTAGGAAGGTTATCATGTTTTTTTTTTTTTTTAAACTATTAAGAAACTTGACTTTGATTGAGTAAGAGTGTGACCATGAGAATGGTAAAAATTCCCAGATAAAATGAACTATAAGGTAAGATTATAT
Source organism: Warburgia ugandensis (assembly GCA_035236585.1). Classification (NCBI taxonomy): domain Eukaryota; kingdom Viridiplantae; phylum Streptophyta; class Magnoliopsida; order Canellales; family Canellaceae; genus Warburgia; species Warburgia ugandensis. The sequence goes on from CP141139.1 coordinate 37,038,810, forward strand.
GATGAACATTCTAATAGAAAAGGTAGAAATAATTTGGAAGTATAAAGTTTAATACATCATACATACATACATATAAGGATATGAAGGATATTAGTATAAACTAAATGATGATTTATGAAGAAGTAAAAATAGATTATTAGAGTGCATAGTGGAAGTGATTTGTATTGCTTGAAGAAGATATAAAAACTACATTGATAATTACTATGCGTATTTGGAGTTGCAGTTGAGAGTTTTATAAGTGTTAAAGTATTATGATAACTTCAATTCATGATGAGATGAGGATGCATTTAGAAATATTTGTTAATGTGGAATTAATATTTTTTTTTAAAGGATAACTAATAAAAGATGCAAAACTTAGCATTGAAATACCAATATTACAATCTATTCAAGAAAACGAATCCAACGACACTAAGTATGTCAAAATAGGAGCCCAAACAAAAATCTTGTAATTATTTTAATTTAAATTAATTATTCATTAAAGTGATAAAATTGAATATAAATGGGACCTACATGATGTAGCATGTAATCATGAGTAACCATAAATGTTGAAGCAGGTTTATACGAAATTAAGTGTAACAATTACCCGTAATTATAATGGGTAATGATTATTAAATAAATATATATACATATAATAATGAATAAAAAATATTTGATCGCATTTAATTTCCTCTCTCCCCCTCGGTGCTCTCTCTCTCTCTCTCTCTCTCTCTCGGATAGTCTGTTGGCTGGTTAGCCCACTCGACCCAAGGCTGCGTTGAGCAATGGGCTGCACTTGCTGGCCTAGGATCCTTGCCGATGCCGATGCCGCTGCAGCTGTTGGTGGTCCTTTCTCCTCTCCCCTCCTCTAGCGAGCTCCCACCATCAGACCCCCTCTAATTGGACCTTCCTTTCACCATGGTCTGAACCACCTAGCCAATTGGCGCTTGTGGCTTCACTCTTCTTCTCTAGTGCACCAGTGCTCCTCCCCTAGTGGCCACCATCGTTTCGAACCCTTCCTCTCTGTCGTCAGCTGCAGCATCCCGCCAGCACCTCCTGACGTGATAGCCCAAGCAGGCTGCTCGACAGAACCACCGCGTGAAACCCTCCTCCCTCCTCCCTCTTTCTCTCTCTCTCTCTTCACTGTTCCCTTCCTCTCTATTGTTGGTGGTAGCAGCCCGACATGACAGCCCGAGTAAGCCGGCCGCCAAAGCCACTGAGCAAAACCCCTTTCCCTGTTTTATCTCGCCCTGCCTTTGTTTCCACCTTGCTGATCGGCACAGCTAGCGGGTTCACCAGCGAGCTTACCTGGCCAGTTCCCTCTCTTCCCTGTTCCTCCTCTAGCGCAGGACCTTTTTCTCTATTTCCCTCCAGCACAACTGGCCCGACTCGCCGGTATGCACAGGCAGGTTGCGCAGAACCCCCATTTTCTCTTTTTGCCTCCTGGTTAGACACGGACGATGGTCAAGATGAAGCCAACAGCCACCACTGGCCTTCTCCCCAACTATTCCTCCTTTTCTGTCACGGCTAGAATTTCCAGCCGGCTGCCTTCGCTTCTCCCTCTGTGGTCAGGCTCGGGCAATGACTGAATAGGCAACCGCTGACTCCCACTAGTCGTCATTGCCCTATTCTTCCCTTCCCTCTTGCTTTTTGGTATGGGCGGACCCCATTATAGCTTTGAACTTTGACCTCTCCACTACTCAATCCAGGAAAGGTCTTGCTACTCTAAGATGTTCATGGCAATTATTGTGATGCAAGGAATAAAATCCATTAATCAATTTAGCCATCGATGAAGATCCGATCGTTATATGAAGCCATCATTGATGTATGATCACGATCAAGTTGATATGTAACCAATATGACCATCCATTGTTATCTAGAACATGATCTATTATTGAATGTCAGATCCATGACCAATCAACAAAACCCTACACCATCCAACTATTAAACAATCACTAGATCCCAGATATGCAAACAACTTGACTTTTCATCACAATTCAACTGTTGATTGGCTAATAGATGCTAGAGTTGCGACCGATCTATCCCTTTTATATAATCTAACCTTCAATCGACTACCTAACACCTAGATCAACCATCCATTTGACCTTCTATTTAGATTTGACCATAGATCCAATACCTGATCTTAGCTGTTTATTCTCAAATTTCTGGATCAAAGGCAATCAAATCCAATCAAGCCACACCAAACATAATGTCATACATGGATTTAAGTGATCAGAGGTAAGATTGCTATCAAATTTTATTTAAATCAATTAAATTAAATTTTATTTGATTATTCCTGAGAAATGTAGAAATTCTAGACAATAAACAAGATTAGAATGAATTAAACCTTGGAAAAGATCGATTGAGCTATTTATATTATTAATTAGATTAATCTGATGGTCAAATTGTTCTGATGACCTTAGATTTGAAGATGAGATATTAGGAGGACTTGGAACTATTTATCTGACCTATCAGTTTGACTGTCAGTTCAATAGATCAAACATTGAAAAATGAAATATATTATAGGTTAGGTTGAGATCAATAGAAGTTGACAATAATTGGATGATCCGAACTATTGACCTTTAATCAACGGTCAAGATTTGAGGATATTACAAAAACAAAGTGATATACCTAAGATCAAAGGTCAAGAAAGGTAAGATCATCATATTTAAAGATGATAAATGATTAGATGAGTAATAAATGAGAAATTGTCATTAAGTAATTAACTTGATATGTACGTATGACTTGACAGATACTGCGATTGATACAAAATTGATAACTGTTGATTGTTTTAAGGATTTTGATAGCCGTATTTGAGGTAGGTTGATTTTAAGATGCTAAATTTTAAAATAGCATGATCTTTTAATGTATCATGATATAATTTTGATAACTGCATGAGATTTGAATCGCATGTTTTATTCATAAAGATGATTATTATGCATGCAATGTTTATGACATGATTTATTAAATAAAAATATGATATTTGTATATACAAAAATTGTTATATTATGATTCCATTGTTGAAAGTAAATGTTAGTCATTTAAAATGCATGATTTAAGAATGTACTATATATTTTCCATCCACATGATTTGTTTTAAAAGCCAGATGGGCCTAATATTGGTACAAGATACCAACTATACATGTGATATAATGTTTTTATGAATTTGATATGAGACAAGCATATGCCTGATATTATTTTTATTATGTTATACATGGGCATGGAGGACTGATGGATTTTTGTTTTCGACAAGCATAGGCCTAGGGATGCTATGCTAGGAGATTTATGAGAATTCAGTTACCCGCTTTCTAAAACTTACAATATGGACACCATGCTCGTAGCAAGGCAGAACTTTGGGTGGTGGCAATTATGGGAAGGCCCCACCATGACAGTCTATCTTCCCATATAGACATGATGATGTATTTTTTCACCTTAGTATTAGTGGAGCATGGTAGTGGATCCCAGCGCACAAGATGTGCGTTGTAGCATGGTAGTCCTTTGCATATTTTGATATAATGTTATGATGTGTGGTATGATGATATGCCTAGTATGACCTAATGATAATTATATATACCTAGTATTGATTGGCAAGATATATAGACACAGTAGTGGTTGGGAGTATGTGGATCAGTGGTTGCTGGACGATTCTGATTATATACTATTATTTCATGAATTTAATGTTATTTAACTTTCATTATTATTCAAATGCTTTATTTGATATTCTGATTGTGATTTGCATACAGTTATGCATCACTAGCCTATTTATGATGTTTACATCTATTCATGAGGTTTACTTAAGATTCTAATTGTGATTTGAATATGATATTTGGCCATTAGATTTAATCATGATATATACATGAAATGCTTTTAATTTTGATATTCTGAAGTTTTAGATTTTCTTAAATTTAACCATGCATATTATAGATGCAAAATGTTTTGATGTATTGAAATGAATATTATTTTGCAAAAAAAGAAGAAGTTTTATTTTGATTTGCACATGCATCTTATTGCCCTACAAAGCATAGCTTGTTGAGACATTGCACTATTTTGCAATGCCTCAGATATTGAGTGACAGACAGGACTGATGAGGAATCAGATGAGTAGTTGATCAATACATCTTTGTCTGAGGGTATGTTTTAATTCTATTTGGGCTATACATATACATCTACGATATTTGAGCTTGATTTGAAATGATGTAGGGTCTGGGGCTATTGACTGAATGGTAATTGAAGAAGTAAAGTTGTTTTTTATTTTTTGTTAAAGATTTAATTGATGAATGAAAATTTTATTTGAAATTTTAAAATTTAAATATCAAACTGAATCATAAATAATTAAATAGTGAGTTGATGGTTGACGCTAGTGGTTTTTAAATGAAATTCATTGAAAATGGTGGTTGCTGGTTTGTTTTTGAAATTGTTTTCAAACTTGGGGCCCCACTTTTTGAAAAGAATTGTGAAAAATTGTTTTAAAAGCTTTGGTTGATGTAGCATCGACTTGGGATGGGATGTCTCATATTTAAAACTTTGGGGTGCCATTATAAAAAATGCCTCCTCCATTTTACGCACTGTTCTATTTTAAAACTTATTAATGGGATTCATTTGTAAAATTATTAAAATATCTCTACTATTAAAAATCAGATGACTTTCTCATCCAAACTCCATTTTAGTGTTCTTAGTCTCAATGGATTTGTTCTTTTGAATATAATCCAATTATTAAAGTTTAAATAGTTTATTTTGCTTTATAAATGCTCATTTATTAGAACTTTAAAATTAAAAATTCTAATTTTATTCTTTCTTTACAATAAAAAATGCATAGTGGCATTTTTACAAAATCATAAAAAGTGTGGATTTTTTTTTGCAAAAACACCAAAAAAGAATGCTATTTTTACAAAAATCCCTTATTATTACTGTCATACTAGGTCTTTTGATAAAATAATAATCCCTGTTAGTTGCGAAATTAATTAGAAATCTATAGTCTAATTTCTATTAATTTATCGAGGTTGAACTGTCATTGAATGGATATTTAACTACATTGGAATCGATCCAGTAATTCAGAGGGCAAAAGTCCTTCATTGATGAGCGCGATGTGATGGAGATTGGATCCACATTCCCCTTGAAAGTCAAAACACTTGGGCCCGGATCCTTATCACCGAAGGCGACCTTACGCCGTTGGTGTCCAAACGGATGTAGTCACCTTCCAGCCCATTGAGGCGGAATAATTAAAAACCCACTAGTACACAGCTGCCTGACAAATGATTAATTTGCTCGTATGACTTTGTCAAAATAGAAGGATTTCAGGGGTTAATCAAATCTTATCACATAAGGCGAGCAATTGAATTATCTAAGCCTAGTTTACGTAGGGACATGGCAAGTAATTTGAAGTCCAAAGACTTCAGCTTCTTGTGATTGGTCTAGTGATCAGAGCCCTTGATCTTGAATATGGATGAAGGCTCGATCGATCGATCAAGTCCTTTAGAATTCGACGTCCATCAGGAATGTTTCCAGTTCTTCAGATGAAAATTATCTTGAATCACCAAGACATGATTTGAACCCTTAATCTTGAGTCGTCGGATGAAGATCTGACGCTCAATCCCAGTCTTTGAAATTTAATGATGCTCATCGTTTTCGAAAATCATAAAACATCCATGTTTGGTCAAGGGTTGGGATTGATTGCTATTCCTAAGTCATCAAACTAGATATTATTAAATGGTCAATGGTGGGATGCAAAATAAACAACCCTAATCTCAATGACCATGTGCCACAGGGATTTTGGGTCCCAGACCCCAAACAATAGCCTTGTGGCAGGACTTAGCCCACCAATCGTTTGTTACTTAAGAGGTGAACCTTGTTTGTAGTCCCTTGTGACAAAAGCATCAACCGTGGTCTCTTTCACGAACATTGTGGCCCCATCATGGATCTGAGAACCACAGCAATCAATCCGAGCCATTTATCCAGGCCTTCAATTGGAAGGACAAAAATAGTCAAAATTCTTATTTAATGAGCAAAAGATCTAGGCTAGAGTGTTGTTCCTTTATCATGGGTATCTGACTGGCTTATCAAATGAACTGCCCGGATCTTGCATTGCAACACAGATAATGCCTGTGCCCACCTAACAACAGCAAATTGGTATTTTGGAGCCAAAATCTGAACTGAGCATGGGCACACTGCAAAGAATGACCAGGGAATGGCACTTAAGCGTAATAATCTCATTAAGTACTCTAAAAGATACAGCTATTTTGGTCATTTGGATGATCATGTGATCCAAGAATCCAAATTGCTACCATTAGCATTTAACCTGTGAAAAGCGACTTGTTATGCAATGCATGTCAAATTCCATGTCTATAGCATGAAGCAGGATTAGTGAAGGATCCGCCAAGAAAGCTTTTGGTTGTCGCTGGGTGTTTACCATTAAGTACTTTCCTGATGGAACAATTGAGAGACTGAAAGCTTGTCTAGTGGCCCAAGGCTAGACTCAAATCCCAGGTAACGATTATGCTGAGACTGTCTTTCCGATAGCTAAACTCTCCCTCGATGAAGGGAATTCGGGTTGCAACCAAAAAGACCGAGAAAACGAAACTTGGTAGATTTCAGCTTTGATTCCTCTTGTCGACTCTGAACGAATGGTTTCAGCTATTGTTCAAAGGAGAATGGCTCAAGTGGAAGAAGTTGACTTTCCTGCTATCAAAAATAAACTAGTTTGAGAGTTGATCTCACATCCTCAAGTCTTCTGAGTCTTCGTCTGCTCTCCTCTCTTAGTAAGTTGTCCCCGACCAGGCTCTGAATGAAATAGAAATCCCTTCGTGAAGTCACCCTCGGAGTTGAAAACGACTAAGCTTTTTGCCTTGACTTAGCCGGCACCTTGCCTTCTTTCCGGTGGGAAGGGCTACTCATAGTGGTATCTGGCCTCTTTCGAAATGGGAAGAATAGCCTAGTAGTGACCCTCGGGTAGGAAAGCTGCTCTTGCTCTTCTTCTAAGGAAGCAACCAACCCAGGATTGTCACCTCGTTCTTTCGTTCGAGGTGATCTGTATCGTCACCCTTCATGGAAAAGGGCATTTTCGTCTTTTACGAGAGATTCCCCAAGAAGAAGGAATCAAGCCATTCATTTTATCTATTTTACTTAATTTTAATTAGACAAAAATAATTTTTAAATCCGACCTTTTTCCTATTATCAATTTAATTCTATATTTTTCGACAGATCATATTAAACCCTGAAGTTTGATTATTTTATACCAAACCAACATCGTCATATGGTCAAAACAGCTGCCAGCTTGTAGATCTTACGTGGGTTTCGACCCAGCTACGCGGGCACCAAGGAGAAATATCGCGGGTTTCTATGACAATTCCCGACCAGAATCTCACAGCTGAATCGATCAAAATTGGGAACACATTTTGCCATCGCAAGATTTTCCATTAAGAGAGAAAGGTCCAGAAAACACACGGAACTTTCTCCTCTGTGTGCAAGAATCCCAGCCGAACTCAGATGGGCGTACCTCTTCCTCACAAGAATCCCAGCCGATCTCATGTTGGCATGGACGGATTTGCAGTGATCTATAATATGGACAGGAATGAGTTAGGTTGGGCTAGATTTTTGACCCATCCTAACCCTAATCCTAGGTTTTTTTTCTTTTTTTGTCCCTGACCCAACCCTAGTCATGCTCAAGTCAAAGAATATTTTATCCTAGCCCAACTTAAAGTATTTTTTTTACTAATCTTAGTCGAGTCCCTTAATTGACCCTAGCTTACTACAACATTCAAATATATTTTACAAACTTATACCATAATATACGTATACAATATTTAAAAATAATTTCAAAACTTATGGCATAATATAATTTCTACATGAAAGCTCAGGAGTTTTTATTGATTTCTTATTATTGTGTAGCAACAATACCATATAAGCCTCCCTATTTTTATTTTTGAAAAAAGTCATATGAGTCCATTTTTGTCATTTAAAATTAAGTATATAAGTTGCTCAGGTTCTCTAGTTTTTTCACCACAAACCCTAGCTCGACTATTGCCCTCCTACGGTCATAGATTTTTTATCCTAACTCTAGTTCGGTGATAAATGTTCTACCCCTAACCCCTTATGGGTCATTAGGGTTAGGTCCCCTTAAAATTGACCCAACCCACTGCAATCCCATCTAGAAGGGTACCTTTCCAGACAAGACTCTTGTGGCTGTGAAAAAAATCAACAACATAAGCATCCAAGTGAAGAAGTGTTTCTTAACAAAGATTGTGATTAACAATTAGCACTAGTAAGGCTCTACATTAGCACCCTTACTAACAGGATCTGTCATTATCAGCCCCAAGCAGCATACTTGCATTCAACATCCGGCTAGCAATTCTCTCCAGCCCAAGTGTGAATTTTGTTAGCAAATTTGGTGTTGATGCTTGTCCTTAATGGAAAGATCAAGAATTACATTCTCATTGCTCACGAAATTCTATTAAAATTTGCATTACTAAGATGCAAAAGCCAAACTAAAAGGAATGTGTGGGACTAAATTACGCTTCTCAAAAGCGAGCTTTCTAATTTTGGAATCTATCTAATGAATATTGTTTAAGCTAAAACCAACTCATGTGAGAATTCATTTAAACCAAACGATATTTGTTAAAGGGAAGTAATATAATGACCTCCTATTTATTACACTCACACATTGAAAGGCAAAACGAGGGGTGTGTCACAAGGACTGCCCAAGAGGTTTATATTGATTAATTAGCCCCTATTATGTCAGTCTTGTGATGATCCAAGTTGTTCAGAACATTGCCCTTAACTTAGATGGGCTATGCTCTAAATTTCCCATCCATTGGATAATCCTAGCTATTATTGTTTTCAGTTGTGAAATGGATGGTTAAACTTTTGACTATTCATTTGACAACATAAGAAAACAATGGCTAAGATTATCCAATAGATGAGAATTTCGGACCTTAGCCCATCTAGGTCAAGCATAACACTCTAAACAACTTGGATCTTTACAACATGAGATCACATAGAATTATAGTCATCCAAAACATTAGTAGAGGGCTAACTTATCACAAAATAGGGGCGATTATATCACTTCCCTTATAGAAACATAAGCATTCCAGATTTGCAGAGGATCCAAATTTAATTAAATTTTGAGCTATATTATAGACAATAGTCTAGCCTTTTTATTTGGTTTTGAGAAACACAATTTCAAGTTTAGTCCCACATGGAGGGTTGGGAAAGAATTTGTTTCCTAGTATAGTCCATTCCTCCTTATACTCTCATTGTTTTCAAGGGCTCACTTAAGAGATAATGGACCTTGGTGTGAATTGAGCCATGCATGTGAAATTTTGGGTTGGATTAGCAATGAGTAAATTCTTAGGGAAGGAATTTACTTTAATACCTTGAATTTTTTATTTCATGATATTTAGTTATAAATGTAGTTAATTGAGATTAAGTTGTAAGAATGATGAGGTCATATGAATGTGAGATCTTTTGCCTATAGTTCTAAACATTAGATTCCCTAGGGATCATAATACAATGGCTTAGATGTAGGAATAAAACATGTGTGAATGATGGGCCAAATGTGCCACCCTTGTCAAATAGTATAAGAAGAAAATGCCTCTTTTCTAAGGCTACAAAGTGAGACTTGGCAGTCAAGTAACAAAGGTAAGGCACCTCATTTTTAGGGTCTCAACCCCATAGTAATGAAAAAGTAAGGTGTATCGAGGGAATTTGAAGAGTTTATCAAGTGTCTATGATATATAGAAATATTCAAAAAAATATCCCTTTATTTAGTAGATTTTAGCCCAGAACTTTGCATAAATATCACTAATTAGGGTTAATTCTACATTTTGCAAGTCTAGACTACAAATGAAAAAATAGATAAATGTGACAATTTTACCTTGAAAAAGAGCAAGTTTAGAGTCCAAGCTACATCTGGAGTCTACATGCTAAGTATGAAGTCTCAAAAGCTCAAAATGAAAATTGGGGGTCATTATCATAGTCAGAGCAGTTAAAATCCCTAAGAGGAATATTGACCTTATCCGCATAGGGCGTTTGTATCAAAAGAAAGATAACATAACTTCTCATGCATGCATGCAAGCTATCTACAACCTTGGGCTTCTAAGGAAAGCTCAAATCACATGCATTAGAATCACATACAATGAAAGCTTCTTTGGAATAAAATAAGTTAGATGATCGAGGCTCGCATGAGATACATTCCTTACACAGTCTCTCCTACTCAACCAAAAGAGGGGATCATTAAAGGGGTTGAATGAATTTCCCCCCCTTATTTCCATATTTTTATTTGAGAAAAATAATGAGAAAAATTGGGGAAAATAAAGGAGGTGAGGAGAGAGACAATTTATGAGAAATCTATAGTTGAGAATCACCCTTACTTTTCAAGCATTAAAAGGTTTAGATCTATACTTGTTTAAGCATATCTTAAGCAACCAATGAACACTCACTCAAACAAGGATGGGCTAATGAGAAGTTAGAGTGCAATGAAGACTAAACTAAAATACCATTGGTGAAGATTTTTTTAGTAAGCTGTCCACCTACATTTTAGTAAGAAAATGTCCACTTCAAAGCAGGTAGACATCCCACTCTCCTTGAATGCCACTGGCTAGAGAAAATAGTGGTGGGTTGGGAGGAAAAGAAGGAGAAACCAAGAGTAAGAAAATCTCAAAAGAATCTAGGCCATCCACTCCAAGGCATTCCAATTCAATGGTGGAGAGGAAAAGAGCCCTTAAAGAAGATCATTTTGGATAAGGAAACTGCAACAGAATCTCATCCACTCAAGTTACAGTGAAGATGATCCAATAGACAACGATATTGTATAGAAAATTCAATAACCCTAGCCACCACCTACTCCATGAGAAATCAATGACAAACCCTAAGAAAGGAAAGATCTCCACTATCCAATTCAATCCAAAACTTTAGCTTTCTTTCATACTTTCTAAACTTAAGCACACACACCCAATGTATTACATGCCTCCTCCCTGGTAGCTTTCCATTCCCACCATCCTTCCTTTATTTTTGCCCATTCCCTTCCATCTCTTTCCTTCTCAACTTATCTTTTTTCCCCACTCACCCTTATCTCCTTCCCTTCCACCTCTATTTTCTTTCTTCTATCCTATTTCTCTTTATTTCCTTTTTTCCCACTAGCATCCTATATCACATACTTCCACTCCATTGAATCCCACATCCCCTCCTTCCCTCCTTCCTTATCCCCTTCTATTCTTCCTCTCATCTCCCTTACATCTCAACCATCCTTTCTTCCTTTCACCCTTAAGAACCTAGTTATTCACCTCTTAGGCCTTCCACCTTAGAAAATAAATTGAGGTGAGAAAGATAGAACAAAGGATCTCTTACCTTTCCCTAGACCTTGATTTCCACACTTTGAAGAAATAGAGGGAGAGAGATCACCCTCACCAAAGCCCTCATAGATCTATACACCCAATTCTTTGGTGAAGAGGAAAGGATCTCTCATCCATCCTCACTTCTTATGAGTATCGAATTTTGTATAAAAATTACCCAATTAGTGGCCCATATGTTATAACTTATAGTATTAAATTAGGAATTTTAGCCAAAAATTGTAACACATGCATTTTTTGACCTAATGACTTTAAAGTTTGATATATTGTAGGTTTGAAGGCTATTTTAGGAAAAATATGTGAATAATTATATATTTTTAAAGTTTAATTAGAGTTTTTCATCTTTTATAGGAATTGTGATGGTGATCTGATAGTCGATAGCTATGGGGATGAAAATTGAAGATCAAGATCAAAAGATCGAGTCAAGGCCTAAATGTTATTAGTCCAAAGTGAGATCAAGGATTAAGATTATCTTAAGGCAAGAAAAGGATGGAATTGGAGAAGTCAAAGATGACTAAATTGGGGCCATGCAAAGTCCACCACCTTTTCATAGGATTCACTTAAGTCATGGAAGCCATATGAGCCATGAAGAAAGTGACAAGCTAAGGAGCCTAACCAAGCCATCAAAGCCAAGGGGGTTGAGCCATCAAGTTAAACCAAAAGAGCCCTAGAGCCAGCCATGGAGTAGAGTCAAATGAGCTCTCAAATTACGCCATCAAGCTACATGAGTTAAGCTACATGGAAGGCCAAGATTGGGGGATAATTTAAGGATATTTTCCATGACAAAATTGAGATTTTTAGGAAGATAATTTGAGGTTATTAAAGTAAAAATCCAATTGGGTAAGATGCATGTGGAACAATAGGAATAACCCACCTACATTTTTTTTTTCCCACTTCTCTCCTATCTTTTCTCTCTCTCCAGTTCATTCCGCCTTAGCCCTAAGTATATCGTAATTTCTACAAGTGGGAGATGCATCTTCCTAAGGAGGCATCTCCCACCTTCCTAGAATCCCACCTTTCCGAACTTCTTCACTTCAACCAATCTAATTCTCCAAAGCCACATCATTCCCTACCTCTTTCTCTCTCTTTCCACCCTTATCCTCACATCTTTTTATTTTCCATAAGCCCTTCCATGATTTGTACAAGGTGGAGACTCTCCATCCCAAAAGTAGGCATCTTCCACCTTGTCCCACCTTGCTTACTACATCATTCCCCTCTTAGATCCCTCTTAGTTATCTAATCTCTCCTTGCCACCTCACCTCTCCCTTAGGGTTTCCTTTAGATAGTAGCATAACATATAAAAGAGGAGTTCCACATGTTTTTCATATGGGAGAAGGGGACAACTCACCTTCCTAAGAAGGAGGTATCTCCACCTTCCTATCCTTCTCTTCAACACAATCCACCTTTCTCCCACCTTCTTCTGCTTCTCTTTTCTTTAACGCAAATCCATTGGAGCAGCCCTCTTCCTCCAGTCTTCCATGCCTCTCTCATGCTTGATTTCTCCTTCAAATTTCAAGCTGGTCTTGTTCCTTAGTTATTTATTTGTTTGCTGTCCACTGTTGCTTTGTTGATTCTTTGATTCCATGCTTTAGTTGTTGCCTTGATTCCTTTGATTCTTTTTATTGTTTTCCTTTAGTTTATTTTTCTTGATCCTTGAATCTAAGGGCTATAACTCTCTTTAGTTGCATTTGAACATCACATGAACCATGCACACAAACCATTGGTTCTTGGGAATGGTTTTGAGGCATTTTCCTTAGAAAAATTGCTTAATCATGCTTAGGTTTACATGCTAGAGTTAAATTTCCATTCATGCATCTTATGTTAGATTAGTTTACATCTTAGTTTATGCATATAGTCATGTTCGTTCAAGCATCCTAATTATTTTGCATCATGCATTGTTTCTAGCTTAATTCCATGCACACCACTTGTTCAATTGTTTCTATAAGTATTATATGTTTTGTTTTTCTAGTTAGATCATTATTTAGGTTTAGTTTGCATGTTAGGTTAGTTTAAGAAAGTTTCCATTTTTAGGTTTAGAAAATTCTAAGTTTATAAAGGTTCTAGTTCCATGCATTTTTGAGTTTTGATGCTAAGTCTCCATTCTTAGTTTAGGTCAGAACTACTTTCTTTGGCTAGGTTAAGTAGTTTAAGTAAAGGTCCATTAATCACACAAACTGTTCAATTGCTCATGGGATTGACCTCCATCATGTGCTTATACTATAAAGGATTCATGTGCTTTGTGAGTTAATTAAACAATAAGTTTTTGACTCCATTGCTAGGAAATCACAATGGATTGGTATTAGATCTTAATTTAGATTATTTACCTCTAATCTAGGTTTAGGTTGCATTAGATTAGGATTTTTCATCATTTTTTGAATTTATTGCTAATTCCTCATAATTGGCCATATTTTGTTTGATTTTGTGCAAGGGGAAATTGGCAAAGGATCAGGGCCAATCATGTGGGCCAAACCTTTATTACCCTATATTAGGGTTTTATTGCTTTCTTATATTATAGTTTTGACTGAAACCTGTAGTGAGGCCCATTGTATTTTACACTTTATTATTCAATTTTAAATGGATTGTATTAATATAGGCAAGTGTGGGGCATGATCACCTACACTTGACTGTCATAAAAACCCCCACTGTAAGTATCTCTCACTTTTTTTCTTTTTTATTTTTTTTTTAATTTTTAATTTTCTACTTTAGTTGCATTTAGTTTAGTCTTCCACCTTTGATGGTAGTGCAACTCATATAGATTAGGATCATTCATGTTAAATGTTCAGTTTTGGGTAAAATACCCTTAATTTAGTAACAGGATAGATCATCTAATTGATTAGTTTTCAAATTTAGACAAAATATACATTTTTGCTCCAATTGACCATCTAACCATTGATTTATAACATTTAATAGCTAGATCATCATTAGTGCTAATTAGATATATAAAGCATTGTTCAGATGATTCTAATTCAGTTTATATGTTGGAGATCAATCAGATTGAAAAGTGGATGGTTTGGATTGAGCTGATAAGCACTTAATCATCTTCATCCTACAAGGCAAGATGGACCCAGGAGTAAAGGATACATGAAGAAGAATTCTAATGTGATCCTAATAAAGAACCAAGAAAGGAGGGAAAGAGACATGTCATAATCAAAGAAAGAGACAAGTTGCATAAGAAGATTGCATGGACTATATAACAAAGAGGAGACAGTTTGGAAAGAGGAGGAAAAATAAAAGATAGAGAGAGACCCATCATGGAACCATTCTCTCACCATTCTATTCTTCTTCTCCTCAATCTATCTCTCCCCTCATATTTTCTCTTTCTAGCTCTCGCTTTCTCCTTATCAACCTAGCCGCAGGCTCCATCTCCTTACCTATCTATCTCGTTCTCACTCTCTCTCTGCTTCCAATAGAAATTAGTCTTTCCCTTAGTCCATGTTCCCTTTCCCTCTCACAATTGCCCTCTGTTCTATCTTCCCCTACCTCTAGCTCTCTCTCTTTCCCTTTTGCTCCCCCTATCCGTGCCCACTCTAGCCTGTCTTCCTATCTCTCTCTGTTTCTCTATTCTCGCTTCTTTTATCTTTCACTTGCATATCTCTCATTTAGTCTTTCTCTCAATGTCTCTTCTCATCATGAAAACCCAACCTGCACCCATCATTGTTCTCAGCATCTTTGTATTTCACTGTGTTCACCTTCAATTTTCCATATGTTTCCAGTCAATCACTATCGTAGTCTATCATTACTATCTCTTTGCTACTTCCTTTCCAATCATCTCTCTACCAAGTATCCATCGCCGTCAGGTTTCCCATTGTCATTACCATATTCCTCTCGTCTTCCATTCATGTTTAATCTCTGTCTTGAGCCATGTTCCCTCTTCTGTTCCCTCAGTGGTTTTCAATTTCTTCCATTGTTTTTGTTTCAATCACCATAAATTTGCATCCAACCCTTCTTCCAATTTAGTTTTATCATCCTTTTACATTCTAACCAAATCATATGCTAGTCCGTGTTCATCACCAATTTACTTTAGTTTTTCACTGAATTCTCACCAAATTCTTTCATTTTTGTAAGTATCCATTCATTTAAGCAAAACCCAAATTGGGTTTTTCTTCAAATTCCCCAACTCCTCACCCATTTTACATTTTAAACAACATAGGGAGCTGTTTGAAACAATTCTTACATTTTTTTGCTTCTCTAGGTTATAGGATGAAGAAGAATAAGGAATTTTCATAAAAAATTACATTTTTTCCCTTACCTCAAATTTCTTAATTCCTTATACATCTAAGTTTTGTCTTTTCCCTAATTTATCTTTCCTCTTATTCTTATTTTACATTATCTCTATTCTATTTTATTATCAAATTAATTAAGGAATAAAGTAATTCAATCTTGTTTAATTAAAGCATAATCGAATCAATGGTTTAGCTTTAATCAACAGGATCACTTTATTTCCTTAGCATTTTCTTATCAGATTTCAAATCAATTCTTAGATCTTCTTCACCTTAGGACAATTTTCCTAGTTGTTCCATTAGTATCTTCAATCTAAAATCTAGAAATTTGATTTGAGTAAAATGTAAATGGTCTGACTCTTGTACGAGAAGATTTTATCTAGGACCACACTGTGAGCAACCCTAACTCCTTAAAATTTCTAAATTAAATTTGTATATTAAGAATAATTTTTCATTATTTGGTCGTACAAGTGCATATAGATACCATACTTTATATCTGTTGCATTTTAGGATTTGCATTAGTATATTATTTTTAATATATTTTTAGGGCACATTTATTGCTTCAAGGTGATTTATAAGTTGATCGAACTGCCATGAAGTTTGGAAATTAATTAGTAAGGGCACCAACCCCACAAGATCAAGGGTAGATTTAATCAGCACCTCTTGGCCTACCTAGGATAATTACCATAAGAGAGTAACCCAGCCTTGCAAATTAATTTAAAATTAATTAAAAGAGACCTTTATGGGTCATCATATGCTTGTAGGACCCTCTTAGAAGGACACGATCTATTATCACTCCAATGGCTTCTAAACACTATGGTTATAGTGGGTGTCTTAAAATCTAAGTAATCTTTTGACACCTTCCGCTAATGTTGGTTGAGCTCTAGATGCCTCATAATACAAAGATTGTATTAACCACTTTAGAGAAGAACCCAATGATAAGTAGTAGTCAAATTTGAAAGAGAGGATGAGCATTATATTAGGCTAACCTAAAAGCATCTCCCTCACAAAAATTCAAGAAAATTAAAATATTTCTTCTTGTTAAATTTATGGATTATATGATTTTGTCATTTGCTTCTACATCATGCTAGGCATTTAAGTTGCATTATTTAGGGTAGTTTTTTTCTAGAAACACACACACACACACACACACACACACACACACACACACACACACACACACACACACACACACACACACACACACAGTTAAAAAGTAAAATAAACAAAAAGAGAGATCTTTCATTGTATACATATTTGGATAAGCGATAAAATTGGGAGGTTAGTCAAGTACGACTAAAAAGACATGCAATCAGATTAGTTGCCATCAATGATTGATCAACAATTAAGGGGTAACTCACCATGTTGTAGTATTAGAGGTGATCAAGGTTCTCCACTCATCATCAATGAGGATCCAGATGATGAATAGAAACCTCCACTAAGGAGGAATAATCATCCACAATTGCAAAGAGATTGGAGGAGTGGAAATAGAGAGTGGGACCAACAGAGTGATCATGGGGACAATGACTTTTATCAAAATCTCTATGGAAGAACTTTAAGAGATTACCTTCAACCTACATGCACCAGCACACCATCTTATGTCATTCTTCCTCAGAATGCTAGTGCATTAGAATTGAAAATGAGAGTAATACAACTACTTTCCCAATTATATTTATTAGGCAATGAAAGTCCTTACCTGCACCTTAAAGAGTTTAATGAGTAATGTAGTACCCATCAATCACAAAATATTGGTTTAGATACTATAAGACTTAAGCTATTTCCTTTTTATTTAAACAAAAAAGCAAAAATGTAGTTTAATGCACTATCAGAAGGTTCCATAAGGAGTTGGAATGAAATGATTAGGGAATTCTTAAGAAATTTTTTCTCTGCACATAAAAACAAATACACTTCGCCGATAATGAACTTTACCTAGAAGGATAAAGAGTCATATTATTAATGCTGGGAAAGGTTCAAATATCTATTACTCAAATGCCTGGATCATGGATATGAACCATGATGCATTATCAGCTTCTTTTATGAAGGACTTAATTCTAACATGTACCAGTTTGTAGAGAAGATGTGTAATGAAAACTTTCTAAATAAACAACCAGATGAGGTGGAAGAGTATTTAGAATGGTTAGATGAAAGAGCACAAACATGGGCTGATTCAGAAAGAGTAGAACATCTAGATAAACCTAAGCCCACTACCACATCTGCTAGGGGAGGCATGTATGCCATGTTTGAAAAAGATGAACTTAATGCCAAAGTAGCATCCCTAGCCCAAAAATTAGAGGTCATAGAAATGGAGAAGAATATCTCTAAAAAGGATGAACAAGTATGTAGCATCTATGAAAGTACCACACATCTTACTTAGGAATGTCCTACCATTCCAGCATTTCCAGAGGTACTTCATGATCATGCTAATGCTTTGAGTACATATAAAAGGCCTTTCTCCTCCTACCTAGAGACATATAATCCCAATTGGAGAAGCCACCCTAATTTCAATTGGAGAAATGGATCCACTACTAATGTCTCACAACCAGGGCCATACCAACCTCACTAACAAAACTAAGGATTTCTTATGCTATCCCCATACCAAACTCATCTACCCCCTTATTCCTAGACCTTACTTGTGTTAATCCAAAAGGCTTATAAAGGATAATATACATCAACTTATCCAAAACTAGGAGAGGAAAACTTCTCAATTAGAAGTCAAACTACAACAAACCAATGAGTCTATGGATGAAATGAAAAATATGATCAGTCAAATGATGCAAAATATGAATAAACGAAAGTTTCCAACTCAACCACAAGCAAACCTTAAGGGTGTGCATGCAGTTGGCAATAATGTACCTAATGCATCATCAAGCTCTATCATGAAATAGACCAAGATTGTCACCATTCTTAGGAGTGGTAAAATAATTGATAAAGATGAGCCCCAAAAGATTGATAAGGTAGACAAACCCACTAAAAATAAAGAAAAATCTAAAGAAATGGACCCACTCCATCTGTTGAACCATGTCCTATCCCTGCTCCATTCCCTCAAAGGTTGCATCATGTCATAAAGAGTACCACTGATGATGAGATTATGGAGATATTTAAGCAAGTCAAGATCAACATATTAATCTTAGACGCAATAAAGTAAATTCCATCATATGCAAAAATTTTAAAGGATTTATGCACAATCAAAAGGAAATTGAATGTGCAAAAGAAGGAATTTGTGATTGAACAAGTAAGTTCAATTTTTCATCACCATACACCCCAAAAATACAAGGATCTAGGTTATCCCACTCTTACTTGTATCATTGGCAACCATAAGATTAACCAGGCTTAATAGATCTTGGATCCAGTGTTAATCTGTTACCATACACAATCTATGTTTGGCTAGGACTAGGAGATCTCAAGACAATATTGATAGATCAGTACTAATACCGAGGGGCATAATAGAAGATATGTTAGTCCAAATAGAGCAATTCTTTTTCCTAGCCAATTTCTTAGTCTTGGACACATAGTTAGTACTGAATGAGCAGCAAGAAGCTCTTATCATCCTTTGATGTCCATTTTTGGCTACATTTAATGCCTTAATAAACTACAAAAATGTTGTATTGAAGCTTTCATCCAGCAACATGACACTAGAATTGAACATCTTTGATATTTGTAAGCAACTAGGAGAAATTTCAAATGACTCGTACTTTGTTAATATGATAAATTCATTTATGCAAGATCATTTCATAGCCTCTTCCTTGTCAGACCCACTTGAGGCCTGTTTGGCCTTCTTCAATGTATTTAATGAGGATGTATTAATAGAGGAAGTTAATTCCCTCCTTGATTCTATGCCCCTTATGGACATAGAAAGATGGAAACTTGATTTCAAGGAACTTCCATTGAGGGAGTCCACTGCCAATCCATCCTCACTTGAACCTCCTAAGCTAGATTTGAAACCACTACCTTTTGAACTCAAATATGCCTATTTAGGAGATAAAGAAAATTTTCCTATTATAATTGCCTCTCAATTGCAAAAATCTCAAGAGGAACAATTGATCAAAGCCCTTCAGGAACATAAAAGTGCAATAAGATGAACTCTAGTGGACATTAAAGGTATTAGCCCTTTAATATGCATCCATTGAATCTACTTAGAGGATGATGTTAAACCATGTTGTGGTTCGAATAGAAGCCCTTAAATTGCTTGATGTGGGAATCCTTTATCCCATAAGTTATAGAAAGTGGGTGAGTCCAACTCACGTAGTTCTGAACAAGTCTGGAGTGACAATGATCACTACTACTAAGAATGAATTAATTTCTATTGGAGTTACCACTGGTTGGCATATGTGCATTGACTATAAAAAATTGAATGCTACCACTTTTACATGTCCTTTTGGCACTTTTGCTTACAAAAGAATGCCATTAGAATTATGTAATGATCCTTCCACATTTCTACTCTATATCTTGAGCATTTTTAGTGATATGGTAGAGAGAATCTTAGAGGTTTTCATGAGCAACTTTTCTATTTTTGCTGATTCCTTTGATACATGCCTTGAAATTCTAAGAAAAGTCTTAAGTCACTATGAAGAAAAGAACCTAATGCTTAAATGGGAGAAGTGCCATTTCATGATTTCGAAGGAAATTGTCCTTGGCCACATAGTGTCATCCAAAGGTATAGAGGTAAATAGAGCCAAAATTAATTTAATTACCAATCTACCCATTCCTAAACTTGTTAGGGTCATTTGTTCATTCCTAGGTCATGTAGGATTCCATAGGATGTTCATTAAAAATTTTAGTTCCATATCCAAACCATTGTGTCACCTCCTTACAAAGGATACCCCTTTTGAGTGGATTGTTGATTATCAGGAAGCTTTTATAAAGTTGAAAGACAAGTTAACCATTGCACCTATAATGCAATCACTTGATTAGAGTCTACCCTTTGAAATCATGTGTGATGCTAGTAATTATGTTGTAAAGCCATATATCATCTACATGCAAGTAGGTATCACACATGTGTCCTAAGATTAGGGTAAAAAGGTAATTTACTCATTGATTCCTTAAAAAAATTGTGAAACAGGGTAAGTAAGGTTGAATTGAGTAGTGGGCCCTACATGATTAAAGGTCTCCATCGGGCTCGAATTCAAGTGAATTGAAAACCCTAACCTTGTTGAATTATATATCCTACTAGGAATTTAATGATTTGAAACTCCACTTTAAATTCATGGAAAATTTTGAGCAATTTAGCTTTAAAATAAATTTTTTATCAGAAGTCAAGTAACTATAAAAAAAATAAAAAATTTAAAGATTAAAAACATTGAAATTTGATGATGAAAGTTGATTATTGGATTGTGCTCAATGAGAGCTTTCCAATGACACTAAGAACATGTGAAGCAGAGACCAAGACTCAAAATTCCACAATTTCGACAAATGAAAGGTGGTCCAAATTGATAATGGCACCCCTTGCGCTAACTCTTCTGCATAGTGTCATAGGGAAGCTAGTTGACACATGGGAGTTAGACTCGCTACGTGAACTTAAGTCCCTAGCCTCATGTGTCTGCAACAAGAGAAACAGGAGAAAGCCATCACCCGATGCCTTCCCCCCTTCACTTCTCCTTCTCCCCCACCTGCACCAACTAACCAGAAGGAAAACCAATGACCCTTTTCTTTGGCAAGACCTGAAGACAATGCCTTTCTCTCCATAGGTCATCACTATCTCCCATCTCTTTCTTTGGTGATAGGAAATCAACGTTGATGAGGAAGACCTCACCCTGCCATTGTCTCTCTATTCCTCTCCTCCTCCTTAAGGGTTAATGATCAATGCCAAAATCTGGCTTGTAAGAAGATCCAATGACGACGACTAGGAACACACAGGTAAGTCTTTTCTTCTTTTCATTTTCCCTTTATATTCTTTTCCTTTTTCCCTCCCAGCCATTTGAAACAACCATTCCCATTATTGTCACCATTTTTTGCGTGATGGGAATGGTGAGAAAATTGACTAGTTGAAAAACATAGTCAGTATAATAGAATTTGATCAATGATCAAAACCATCATTTCATTCCTTAGATGAATACAAATAAAATGCCTCTAGTTTCATGAAATCCATCAAGTAACGATGCTGAAAATTGAGAAAAACTAAAAAACCAGTGACTTCAAAAAGTTAGACAAAATGTGGCCAAAAACATAAGATTTTGGCATAAATTGTGGAGAAAAACTATATAAGACTCAAGTTCATGAAACTACACCAAATTTGTATAATTTGGTGTAGTTTTCATGTTATGTATGTAGTCGGTGATGACCGAAATCCAGTCACCTTCTCCGACGAAGGTGAACTTTCTCAACGAACCCCTAAAAATTGGGAAAAATGCAATTTTTGTGATTAATATAAATCACACTTGATCTTTTCATTCATAAAGGTGGATAATTGATCAGGAATCAATTAGTCCTTGAATTTTTAATAAAAACCTGGTAGTGCATAGAAAAAACTAAGGTCTTAGCATTCGATTGTTAAAAATACGATTGGAAGGTAAATCTAAGAAAAATGTGACTTCAATTAAACATCAGTAATGAATTATGACAAAAATTATAGACCAATTATGGATTATTTGATGGAAGATCCAATTTGACCTTCAAAAACTTGATCGGTGATAATCGAAGGTTAGGAAAGGTGATGAGACCATGGATTATGGTTAAAATCATTGAATTGCTAAATAACTTACCTTCAATGATGGAAATTGAAACCTCTAGATATACGTACTCAATTTAGACTATCAATAAGAGATCAATGGTAGATCATAGTACATAACAACCAATTGATGTCCTCACCATCAATTTAGATGTCAGAGGTTAGATTAATGACATATGAATAGAGATCTTGAAGTGATTATATTAAATTGCTTGGGATTCAAAAATTTACTTAGGACTTGTATTCTTAACAACAGGTTTTGAATGCATTTTGAATGACATTGGTAATTGAATTGTGTTAATATGTTTACTTAAAACTAATAGTATGAATGTGTAGAATAAATAGATTATCATGTTGGCTGAATGGATGATACAGATTGCAATTATTTATCGAGATTGTCTTATGATATTCTGATTAACTATGCTTAGCTGATATGACGATGCAAATTATGATAAAATGGTCAATCCCAAGATAGTAAGCCCTAAGGGTTGCCTAGTACGCTATGATGATGCCTTCTAATATGGTAAACCTTGAGGGAAAGGGCTACTTGGTTGATTGCAACTAAGGTGAAGCTACCCAAGATGATAAACCCTAAGGAATGGATTGTTGGTTATTGAGCCTCCCAAGATGAAAGTGCTACCTAGTTCTTTGGAATCACTATGGAGCCACCCAAAGTGGTAAACCCTGAGGGATGAGCTGCCAGGTATTGAGCCTCCCAAGATGGTAAAACCTGAGGGAAAGGGTTGCCTGGTCTTTTAGGATCATCGTAGAGCTGCCCAAGATGGTAAACCCTAAGGGATGAGGTGGTAGACTTGAGGCTCCCAAGATGATCAACCCTGAGGGAAATGGCTACGTGGTTGATTGCACCTAAGGTCACCCAAGATGGTAAATCTTGAGGGGACTTGACATTGGAGCCACCCAAGATGGTGAAATCTAAGGGAAAGGGCCGCATGGTTCTTCAAAATCATGGTGGAGCTACCCAAGATGGTAAACCCTAAGAGTCTAGTTGCCTTATGTATGATACTCATAGTGATCCACCCAAGATGATAAACCTTGAGGGAGATGACTACTTGATAAATGTGATAATATCATACTTGTTTATTATTGCTAAGGAAATAATCAAATGAAATGCATTCATGTATGGTTTTATCTAAATTCTATGCTTATTGTTTTACTATTTGAATTTGAAATAAAGTTCATAACTCCATTACTCATCTATTGAAATGAAAATAAATGCCTTATGGTTGGACATGAATGGGGAGTTGGTATTGTATGGGTTTATTTGTATGCTTCGAATGTCCCTTAGTTGGACATCAATGGGGAGTTGATATTTGCATGGATCTATTTACATGCTATGATCATTGCTTTACAATTTGGATTGGAATAAACTATATTTCTGTTCTAATACCAGTATGTTATACCTTATAATACATGCTACTTACTTTGTTGATTACCGGGTAAAAATGGAAACAAATGTTCCATGGTTGGATGGGAATGTGTAGTTGAGCTAAGCTCAACAAGAATGGTAGGATATGCATGGGTTTAGTTCTTTTCCCTTACTGGGCTTCACAGCTCACCTAATTATTTTTTCAAGTACCAGTCAAGCTGATAAGGGGAAGGCTCTTGAATGAAGCCTAACTAATGATGTCACATTTTATGATGAGTATGAGTATGATCTATGTCCCATTATTTGATGAGTAGCCCTATGCATTCTGTATATTTTATGTTGATGGTGCGAGTATGGGATTCAATAAAACTTTGAGTTAGCAAGTAGAGGTTTTAGTAATTTATTATGACGAATTGAATGGAGACTTAGTCTCCTATAAGGGTTTTATAATTGTTATACCATCTATCAGGTAAATCACATTGCATGCGTTAAATGCATAAGTCCAAAAAATAGGGGAGACTCTATCGAAATATGTTTAATTATTTTAAATCATGGCCTCAGGGATTGGGGTTGTGATAGCTTGGTATCAAAGCAAGGTGGTAGGTCACTTGGGGAAAAAACTTATTTTTCTAGCTTAAAATTTTATTTTTTAGAGGAAATGTTTGTACTTGATTTCTTAGGATGTACTAGAATTGACTCTTGATGATTATCTTGTTTGATCGGTTGATTAACTATAACTGTTTGATATTCTGAAAAGGCATATGCATGGTTGAGATTAGAAGCAATCGATGGCTCTAGTCCTAAGGGATCTACATTGTGTGTACATGATCCTGTATAGGAAGCTTCTGGATAGATGGTACCATCTACAAAGGGTATTCAACCGAATGAGGATTGGACTTGGGAAGTCTCACTCACATAGTAGCAAGGACAGGAGGAGGATGGGATATCCTTCTTAGGTGCAAAGTGCTTAGGCACATTCTCTACCTTTTGGAATAGCTTGTAAGACTTGTTTTAATTGTGGACAATAAGGCCATTTTAGGAGAGACTATCCTAGGCTAGGAGCATCAAAGGGTAGTGTGTAGAGTAGTAGCAGGCCATGTGTCCAAGGATGTCCACCGGCATGGAGGTCAGATGTGCCAGTCAAAGGTGTGCATCCCACCTTCAAGTAGAGGACATAGGGAAGAGTATATGGATTGATATAATCAGACACCCAACTAGATCGTACTATCATAGAAGGTACATTCTTACTATTTCATACTTGGAATAGAGTGCTATTTGACTTAGGTGTAACACATTCTTTTATTTCATCTTCTATTGTTTATGACTTAAACTTGGACACCAAACCACTAGACCCAACATTGCAAGTTGAGTTGCTGATAGGGATGAGTATTAACTCAAAAAGAATTTGTCTAAGATGTGATAATAATATGGCAAGTAGTAGGGTGATGCATGATTTGTGTTTCATTGTGTTTTTGTTTTCTTGCATTTGATCAAAGTTTGATCCATGATTTACATTTTTGGGTAGTCGATGTGGGCTTCCTAAGAGGGGGACTAATGAGGGTGGCCAATGAGGGTGGGTGCATGTGGAAATGGTAGCCTTTTAGGTGGCAAGCTTCTAGGTGCTCACAGCATGATCATGGGTTGGGCTGAGATGAATCTTGGGATTGTTTTTACAGTCATAATTTGACATGAGATATGGTTTTTGGCATGGATTTGCCAATAGTGAGCTAATAGGCTCAGATGTATGTTTGGCATAGGTTTGCCTGTGGTGAGTTGATATGCTTTTATATGGATTTGGCATGGATTTTCTTGTGATGAGCTAATATGATTTGAATTGATTTGGCATGGATTTTCCTGGTATTAAATATAAAAGAAATTCAATTATTTTATCATTTTATTACTAATTTATGCATACTGACAATATAGATTATCCTTACATGGATACCTTATGATTTTACATGTACTAATATTGTACATGGGTGAGATTCTATTATGCTAATTGTGATATACATGATCATGATTCATTTTGATTTAACATAGCATTAGTTTTGCCTACGTAGAGATTTGATATATTACTAGATGGATATTACTCCTTATAGTGTAATCTTGGGGATGGAATTCATGCTTGAGTTTCATGCTATTATTGATTACAGTCGAAAAAGGGTTACTTTTGTCTTGGTTAGTAGAGTTCATTTTTATTTCTTTGCCATAGAAGATTATAGTTTCTCACAAGTCCATGTTGGCTACAAATGCTAGGAAGACTATAGTAGATGGATGGCGACTATGGTGGGTTGTAATGATGCTGATGCGAGTATTGAATCCATTCTAGTAGTAAGAAAAATTGCAGATGTTTTCCTTGATAAATTACTGGGCTTACCTCTAAGGAGGTAAGTCGACTTTGCTATTGAGCTTTATCCTAGTGCTTCTCCAATTTTAGTCAATCCACATCGAATGCACACTGAGGTAATGTATTGACTACCAGCAATTGAATAGGGTGACAATCAAGAACAAATACTTATTACCAAGGATTGATGATTTATTTGATTAGCTAAGGGGATCTACTTGTTTCTCCCATATTGACTTGTGATGTGGATACCATCAGCTACAAGTAAGAGACAAAGATATCCCGAAGATAGTATTCAGAACATGATATGGTCAATTTGAGTTTGTAATGATACCTTTTGGGTTGATAAATTCTCTAGTGGCATTTATGAGTATAATGAATTGAATGTTTCTCCCTTATTTGAATCAAGTCATTGTCATATTTCTGGACGATGTGTTGATATATTTGAGGTCTAAGGAGGAGCATGAACAACATTTGTCTATTGCATTGTAGTTATTGAGGGGACACCAGTTGTATGCGAAACTTTGCAAGTGTGAGTTTTTGACAACTAAGGTAAATTTCTTTTGGCATGTAGTTTCTGGTGATGGGATTTTAGTTGACCTGCAAAGATAGAAGTTGTGATGAGTTGAGAAAGACTGAGGAACGTAACTGAGATCAGGAGTTTTCTTGGGCTGCAAGTTACTATAGGAGGTTTGTGAAGGACTTCTCACACATTACAACATCCATGACAAGGCTTACAAAAAAGGGTGTGGTGTTTGAATGAGACGATTCATGTGAGTAGTAATTTCAGAAGCTGAAGAAATGATTGACATTAGCACCTTTGCTTATCATTCCTTAGCGTGGTGTGGGTTATGCTATGTATTGTGATGCCTCACACTTAGGACTGGGATGTGTCCTTATGCAAGAAGGAAGAGTAGTGGCATATGGTTCTTGTCAATTGAAGCCAAATGTGAAGAAATGCACCACTCATGACTTAGAGTTGGCAGTGGTGGTGTTTGCCTCGAAACTTTAGAAGCATTATTTGTATGGTGAAAGGTTTGATGTCTTCACTGACCACATAGGTTCAAAGTACATCTTTATGCAGAAATATTTAAATCTGAGGCAGATTAGATGGGTTGAATACTTGGAGATCTTTGCTTTCACACTTCAGTATCACCCAAGAAAGGCAAAAGTTGTTGTAGATGCACTAAGTAGGAAGTCTAGAGGTTTGATGGCAGAACTTCGAGGTTCTAAATGGAAGGCATGTGAGTCATTGACCTAGTATGACTTGCACATTGGCTTGTCTGAAAGTTGTGCATTTTTATATCAAATGATTTCCCAACCGTCTATACTACAAAAAGTCATACAAGCTCAGATAGATGATGATGATGCTAAGAGTATTAGAGTCTGATTAGAAAATGGAGAGAGTATTGAACATTGGACTGTGGACTCTTTTGGTGGGTTACAGTATTTGAGGAGACTTTTGGTACCACCAGTTGATGAGGTTAGGAGAGAATTATTGAGTGAGGCATGTCAGTCTAAATTTTCAATACATCTTGGTATCATGACTTCTGGAGACACTTTTGGTGGAAAGGAATGAAGGACATTACTGAATTTGTTGCTCAATGTTTGACATATCAGCAGGTTAAAGTAGAGCATTAAAAGCCTATGGGATTATACAGCCTTTACCAATGGGAGAATGCAAGTGGGAGAATATTACCATGGATTTTGTGGTAGGTCTTCTGTGTAATAGGCAAGGTTGGAACAACATATGGATGATTGTTGATAGATTGACCAAGTTAACGGACCTCTTGCCAGTGAAGGTTACTGATTCACTCAAGACATTGAGTCTACTATACATACCTGAGATTGTAAGATTACATGGGGTACCCGTATCCATTGTGTCACATAGAGATTTGAGGTTTACTTCTAGATTCTAAAATAGGCTGGAGAAGTTGCTTATTGTTTGGCCTAGCCTCCACAGTTATCACAGATTCACTATATTTTTCATGTGTCCATGTTGAAGAATTATGAGTCAGGCCCTTCTCATGTTCTTGACTGAACATATTTTATCATTCAAGAGGATGTTTTATATGAGGAGAAACTAATATAGGTAGTTGATTGATGGGAACATGTTTTAAGCTGAAAAGTGATACCACTTGTAAAAGTAGTGTGGCAACATCATAGAGTAGAAGAAGGCACATGGGAGCTGGAGTAGAAAATCTAGTAAAGGTACCCAAAACTAGTTGACTAGGGTATTTCCTTAAATTTTGAGGACAATTTTTTGTTTTTGTTTTTAAGGAGGTAAGTGTTATCACACTCGTGTCTTGAGATTAGGGTAAAAAGGTAATTGACTCATTAATTCTTTTAAAAATTGTGAAATAGCTCAAGTAAGGTTGGATTGAGCTGTGGGCCCCTCATGAGTTAAGGTCTCCATCGGGCTCAAATTCAGGTGAATTGAAAACCCTAACCTTATTGAATTATGTATCCAACTAGGAATTTAATGATATGAAACTCCACTTTAGATTCATGGAAAATTTTGAGCAATTTTTCTTTAAAATGAAAATTTTATCATAAATTAAGTAATTATAAAAAATAAAAAATAAAGGAAATTAATTATTAGATTATTAGATTGTGCTCGATGAGAGCTTTCCAACGACATTAAGAATGCGTGAAATGGAGACCAAAACCCAAAATTTCAAAACTTTTACAAATGAAAGGCGAGGTTCAAATTGATAATGGCACCCCTTGTGCTAACTCTTCTGCACAGTGTCATAGGGAAGCTAGTTGAAATGTGGGCGTCAAACTCACCACGTGGACTTAAGTCCCTACCCCCCATGTGTTTGTAATAAGAGAAACAGGAGAAAGCCATCACTTGGAGGCTTCCCCCCCCTTCACTTCTCCTTCTCCTTCTCCCCCACCCACACTGACCGACTGGAAGAAAAATCGGGTACCCTTTTCTTTGGTAAGACCTAAAGGCAATGCTTTTCTCCCCATAGATTATCACTATCTCCCATCTCTTTCTCCAGCAATAAGAAATCAACGTCGATGATGAAGACCTCACCCACCATCATCTCTCTATTCCTCTTCTCCTCCTCACCGGTCACCGATCATCGATCAATGCCAAAGTCTAGCTTGTAAGAAGATTTGATGACGACAACCAAGAATACGTAGGTAAGTCTTCTCTCCCTTTTCTTCTTTTCATTTAACCTATTTCTTCTTTTCCTTTTTCCCTCCCAGCCATTTCAAACTACCGTTCTTGTTATTATCACCATTTTTCAACGATGGGAACGGTGAGAAAATTGACAGGTTGAAAAACATAGTCAGTATAATGGAATTTGTTCAATGATTGGAACTGTTCATTTCGTACCTTAGATGATTACAAATAAAACACCTCTAGTTTCATGAAAATCCATCATGTAACGATGCCAAAAATTGAGAAAAACAGTAAAACTAGCGACTTTAAAAAGTTAGACAAAATCCAGCCAAAAACATAATATTTTGATAGAAATATAGAGAAAAACTAGATAGGACTAAATTCATGAAATTCCAACCAAATATCTATAATTTGGTGTAGTTTTAATGTTATGTATGTCACTAGCGTTGGTGAACTTTTCTTGTGAACCCCTAAAAATTGGAAAAAAGGAATTTTTGTGATGTGGATAAATCACACTTCATCTTTTCATCTAGAAAGACAGATAGTCGATTAGGAATCATTTGGTCCTTGAATTTTTAATCAAAAACTTAGTAATGCATAAGGAAAAACTAAGATCTTAGCATCCTAGCTTTAAAACACAAATGGAAGGTAGATCTGTGAAAAATGTGACTTCATTTACCCATCAACAATGAATTGTGATAGAAATGCTAGACTAATTATGGATTAGTTGATGGAAGATCTGATCTGACCATCCAAAACTTCATCGGTAGTGATTGAAGGTTAGGAAAGGTGATTACACCATGGATTATGGTTAAAATCATTGAATTGCAAAGTAACTTACCTTCAATGATGAGAATTGAAATATCTAGATATACGCACTTGATCTGGACTGTTGATTAGAGACCAATGGTGCTGATCTTAGTACATAGTGACCAATTGATGTCCTGATAGTCAATCTAGGTTTCAGAGGTTAGATTAATGACATTATGAATAGAGATCTTGAAGCAATTATAGTAAATTGCTTGGGATTCAAAAATTTACTTAGCACTTGTATTCTTAAGAACAAGATTTGAATGTAGTTTGAACGACATTAGTAATTGAATGGTGAATTGTCTCGCAAATGCAAGTAAGGACCCTAAACCCTTCTTTATCCTTAAATTCATTTTAATCTATTCACTTAAAATTAATAGCATGAATGTGTAGAATAAATAGATATCATATTGGTTGAATGGATTATATAAATTGCAATTACTTATTGAAATTGTCTTGTGATATTCTGATTAATTAAGCTTAACTGTTATGATAATGTAAATTATGATAAAATGGTCAATCCCAAGATAGCAAGCCATGAGGGCTGCCTGGTAAGTTATGATGACGCCTTCTAAGATGGTAAACCTTGAGGGAATGGGTTACCTGATTTATTATAAGGTGAAGTCACCTAAGATGGTAAACCTTGAGGAATGGATTGTCAGTTATTGAGCCTCCCAAGATGGTAAACCTTGAGGGAAAGGGCTACTTGGTTTTTTGGAATCACGATGGAGCCGCCCAAAATGGTAAACCCTGAGGGATGAGCTATTAGGTATTGAGCCTCCCAAGATGGTAAACCTTGATGGAAAGGGTTTCCTGGTCTTTTAGGATCATAGAGGACCTGCCCAGGATGGTAAACCCTGAGGGATGAGCTAACAGACTTCAGTCTCCCAAGATGGTAAACCTTGTGTGAAATGGCTACTTGGTTGATTGCAACTAAGGTGAAGCCACCCAAGATGGTAAATCTTGAGGGAACCTAATATTAGAGCTATCCAAGATGGTTAACCTTGAGGGAAAGGGCTGCCTGGTTCTTTGGAATCATGGTGGAGCCACCCAAGATCGTAAACCTTGAGGGCTTGGTTGCCTTATGTATGATACCCATAGTGGACTACCAAAATGGTAAACCTTAAGGGAGATTACTTGATCAATGTGATAATATCATACTTGTTTATTCTTTTTGAGGAAATAATTAAATGAAATACATTCATGTATGGTTTTGAATGAAATCTAGGCACGTTTATATCTCAATGGATCGGCCCATATATAGTTAAACAAGTTTTTTCATATGGGATTGTAGAGATTGAGGCTGCCAAGACTGACCACATTTTTAAAGCAAATGGCCAATGTTTAAAGCCTTTCCTAGTATATGAGAATCTTGAAGCTCAGGTCCTACTTTTTAAACATTGAGGACAATATTTCTTCTAAATAACAGGTGTAGAATTATACCAAATTCTAGGTTTTTAGCTAATTTTCATCATTTTTAAGAAAAATTAAAGAAATGTGAAATTTTTAATTTTTAGGTCAAGTTCTACACTATGATGAGAATTGGATTTTTCTAAAGTATAGTTTAGGTAACTGTAGCCCAAGATGGAATTTCACATGATTAATTCATCATTTTACTCATTTTCTAAAATATTCCATAAAAGCTAAGTCTCAGATCACATCAGTGGAGACTTATAACCTAAGTGAGCTTTAAACCATTCATTCTTTTTGATAGGTTATAAATGTGTTTCAAAATTTTCTATAGTGTGCTTAAAAAAGATTTGATCCTACCAATTCTTAAATTTGTCTAATTACCTGAATTATTAGAGTATTACCTTTAAAATTCTAAAAGTTCATTGAATTTGATAGATTAAGGAAACCTAGAAAATGATTTAATCCATTCTTGTTATTAACCTAGAGACACAAGGCTTACCTCAAAAGTATTTTTACCACTAGTTAGCTAATTTAAGCCTTTTATATAAGCCTTTTCTTTTCTTATTTGAATTACCTTTACCCAAAGTAATCCAATACAAATGATCTATTACCTATTTTCTTCAAAAGACATGTTAGAGATGAATGAAGATATACTTTTAGTTATAATGGAAGTAGAAAAGTGAATATTAAGAAAAGATATGTTCTTCAAAGAGATTCAAAATTGTTGAAAAAAAAAGAAGAGAAAACAAAATTTGAAGAATATGAAAAAATGAAGAAATATTGACTTTGGTACGAAGTAAAGAAGAATTTTCACTTGTAGTAGAAGACGTCTACTTATTTTTGAAAAACTTTGAATATCCTTTAAGCCTTTTCTTTTGTACCCTATCCTAAGCCTACATTTAGTCCTAGTTAAAGACATATTGATTTTATGAAGAAAATAGTCTTTAGGAGGATATAAATGGATAGCATTTAGAGGGTAATATGTCTAAGTATTCAAAGATAATGATATCCATTCTAAAGGGATCAAGACTAAATTCCTTAGTAACTCTCATTTTTTCACGAGTATATGTGAGATAAACTTGCTTTTATTGACTCTACTCACATATAATAAAGAGAGATACGATTTGAACCCTTTTCTAAGAGTTTTATTTCTAAGTATATGTCATTAGTGAGGATTAAGGTCAAAATATATTTAAAATGCAGTTCAAAAGTTATATTTTACTCAGAGATAAAGATTATTGCATATGTAAGTTGTACACACATTAATCACTCTGTGATATGAACTTAATTGAAATGTATTTAACATATGGGTAGGGTTTTGAGTTCTTTATTCAATTTTATTAGTATGCTAAAGTTAATAGATTTAGTGAAGATAATTCTCTAAGATAGAAGTAGGAGTTGACTTGAAAAATATTTTTAAAAGTTTATAGGTATATTTACTGCAAACCCTCGTGAAGCTTAACTCATCCATTAGGACTAACCTAGGGGTTTAAGGGCTTGTTATATTTGCTAAATGCAATCGTGAGTACCTATGAAAGTGGAAATTTGTACAAATTTCGTAAATTGGTTTTTTGCATATTTTGATTGGGACTAGCAAAATGTTGGCTGGGGGTGTTAAATATTTAATTTTGGCCAAAATACCAATAATTTAACATCTGGGTAGCTAGCTCCAATTGACCATCCAATAGTTGATTTGTTGAATTTAAAAACTAGATGATCACCAGAGCAAATCAGATGTATAAAGTATGGTTTAGATGATTCTAATTTAGTTAATATGTTGCAGATCAATCACATTGAAAAGTTGATGGCTTAGATTGAGTTGATCAGTGCTAAGTCATCTTCATTCCACAAGAGCACTACAAGGCAAGATGGACCTAGGAGATAGCCAATGAGAATAAAGTGTACATGAAGAAGACTTCTAATGTGATCCTAATAAAGATCCAGGGAAGGAGGGAAAAAGACATGCTATAACCAAAGAAAGAGATAGGTTGCATAAGGAGATTGCACTGGCTATATAACAAAGAGGGAACACTTTGGAAAGAAGAGGAAAAATAGAAAATAGAGACCCATCGTGGAACCTTGAGAAGGCATTGAGTGCATTGATGTAGAGAAGTTTGAGGATAGTTAGTGTGCCATGAGTGACTCATTTTGTTGTAGATTTTTTTGACTCTAGGAAGGATCAGATATAGATTCTCTCATCTTGGTGGTTTGGGCATAAGAAAAAGGCTTTTCTGCTGTTGTTTACTTTGAACAAATGCATTGAACAAAGTTACTCAACTGATAAGCAATATAAAAAGAGTTATTTTCATCCCTCTTCTAAGTTAGTGCTAAGGCATGCCCTTCCAAATGCAGTCCTAGGGCATCTTCTTCTTCTCCCCTTCCATTTTTCTCTTCCAGTTCTCCCTTTCTCTTTCTCACCCTAATTGCAATCTCCATGTCCTGCCCTATCTCTCTCTTTCTCACACACTCTCTCTACTTCCAATAGAAATTAGTCTTTCCCTTATTCCTTGTTCCCTTTCCATCTCATACCTCGCTCTCTAGCTCTATCTCTATCTCTCTCTCTCTCTCTAGTTCCCTCTTTTTCTCTCTTGCTCCCCCTCTTTCATTGCCCACTCTAGCTTATTTTCCTATCTCTCTCTATTTCTCTATCTCTTGCTTCTTTTGTCTTTCACTTGCTTATCTCTCTTTTAGTCTTTCTCTCTATGTCTCTTCTTTGTCACGAAAACCTAACCCGCACCCATCATTGTTCGCAACATCTCTCTATTTCACTATGTTCACCTTCAATTTCCCATCCGCACCCATCATTGTTCACAACATCTCTCTATTTCACTATGTTCACCTTCAATTTCCCATCTATTTCTAGTCAATCACCATCTTGGTCTATCATTACTATCTTTCTCTACTACTTCCTTTCCAATCATCTCCTTACCAAGTACCTGTCACCATCAGGTTCCCCACTATCATTATCGTATTCCTCTTGTCTTCCATTCAAGTTTAGTCTCTGTCTTCAAATATTCCCTCTTCTGTTTCTTTAGCCACCATGAATCCTTGTCAACCCTTCTTCCAATTCTATTTTATCATTGTTTTACATCCTATCCAAAGCAAACACCAGTCCCTGTTCATCACCAATTTGTTTCTATTTTTCACAAAATTCTCACCAAATTATTTTATTTTTGCAGCTCCCCCTCCATTTCATGTTTCAAATAAGACAACTCTTTACAATTTTCTATTTCTCTTAGTTATGGGAAGAAAAAGAAGAAGGAATTTTCATAGAGAATTCCATTTTATCCCTTGCCTCAAATTTCTTAATTCCATATAATCCAAGTTTTGCCTTTTTCCCTAATTTGTCTTTACTCTTATTCTTGTTTAATTTATCTCTATTCTATTTTATTCTTAGATTAGTCCAAGAATAAAATAATTCAATCTTGCTTGATTAAAGCATAACCAAATCAATGATTTAGCTTTTAACCAATAGGATCACTTTATTTTTGAGCATTTTCTTATTAGATTTCAAATCAATTCTTAGATCTTCACCTTAGGACAATTTCTAGCTGTTCCATCATTCTTGATCTTCAATCTAAAATTCAAAAAGTTGATTTGAGTCGTCTAAAACCCAAAATCTTTACTTAGTCTAGTTCATCAAAATTTTGAAAAATCTGAACAATCCAACCATTGAATCCTTAACTAGAGATATGAGTGTGAGATTCATGAAGGCCAATCAACTTTGATGAGACCATATTTGACAAAATTTATCATAATCAAGCTACAAAAGTGGATTTTATATGTTATTTAGTTTAATTTTCTATATTTTTGAACTTAGAATTGTGTAATTTTCATTAGTTAAATAGATCTGAGTTTACAATTCATTATTATTTTTTAATTTTTGGTCAATTAAATTTTATTTAAACTCAAAAATTTTAAGTTGAGTCCCCATAGGATCGATTCGTACTTGCATAAGCTATACTATAGTAGCCTGTGCACTTGCAAAAAATATTCAATAATTCATATACTTGTTGCATTTTATATAAGGCTATTACATTAGTGAGCACCTATTTAACAAAGGTTAGCCAGAGCTTAGCTATAACGAAAGCATATGCTGCATGGTTATAGTGTCTTGTCTGTTAAGGTGTTTGACCCTTTGTTAAATAGCAAATATGTATGCACTAGTTTGTTTTTTATAATGCATTGCATGTATAATTTCTTTATGGTGGATGTATCACATTGATAGTAAGGGCCCTGCAAGAACCCTCATAAGATAAGGACTATATTTTATAACCAAATCTTTGGCTCATCTAGGTAATTAAAATTGATCCTTGTATGTTTGTAATCCTAGACCTTGAACATTAATTTAAAATCAAGTAGAAAGAGACTTATGGTTTTTGAGCTCGTAGGAACCTTTTTTGAAAGGTTAGGTCTATTGTCACTCCATTGGTTTCTAAGCATCATGGTTATAGTGGGTATAAAAAATTATGTAATTTTCACACACCTTTTATTGACATCAATTGAGGCTCATGGTTATAGTGGGTATAAAAAATCTATACAATTTTCACACACCTTTTGTTGACATCAATTGAGGCCTAAACACCTCTTGACATGAGAATTGTATTAAGCACTTTAGAGCAGAACCCAACTGGTAAGCAGATTTAGATCTAGCTATTAGGATTGGTTGTGCATCATTTAGCTTAGGACTAGTATTTAGGTTGTATCATATGTTAGGGTTTCCTATAAAAAAGAAGAAGATAGTACTCATTCCTTGTATATAATAATTTATTTTGTTGTATATAAAGTTGAGAATAAAGGCCTATCAAGAAGGGGATAGAGTTAATTGATTAGATAGATCTATAGATAGGATAGATAATATGGAAAGTCAATTGCTTAGAATGATAGCTTCTAGGCAAACTATTCCACAACCTCAATACAATAATAACTATGCCTATTCTCAACCTCAATATTCTACTTCTTCATGGCATCAAGCTCCACATACAAAGGATATTATTAGGAGCCAGTGGATGCATCGACTACATTCACACACCCTAGTAATAACAATTATCCTAAGACAAACTATCAAGACTATAATGGATGGGGTAGGCATCATGAACAACCATGGTCTCAGGAAAGCCAATATCAGGAAGAACCATCATGGTCTCACCCTGATCCACCCTATCAGAACTATTCAAATTATTAAGGATAGCCATCATGGGTTCAACCTAGTTAGCCCTTTTCTCAAGTACCCCAATGCTTCATCAATACCAACCATATAAGTTGTCTCATTTGCAACATGAAGAACTATTATTAGAAGAGAATATGCAACAAATTTGTGAAAGAATAGATTAAACCATTGTTTCCATTAAAAAGGGTATGAAGAAATGAAATGAGAGATGGAGGAATGGGAAGAGAAAATAAAACCAACAAGGGAATACACTAAAAGAAAGATAGTTGAATTTATAAAAAGGATTGAGAAATTCAAGCCAATTGGAAATAATGAAGAGCCATTTATTATAGATAATAGAATGGGACTATCTTATGATCATTCTAAACTAAAAGACTTCAACCATTTTTGCTTATTGATAATGATGATAGGAAAAACAAATCTGATGAACCTTTTGAGCCCCAGAAATTTTCACTATCCTTACCCATTATTACCTATAATAGGATGGAAATTGCATATGATCATTTTGAGCCACAAAGTCCATAACCATACATAGAAACCTTTGACTCATATTTACTTGAACCATGTCTTATTCCTTTTTATGATTGTGATAAAGAGACATCCACTGAGGAGGAGAATGAATCCTTAGCAATATCCAGCTCAAATCCTCTAAAATTGTATCCTACTTATTTTTATGAATTTGATGAAGACACTTCTATTGAGGGGGTGAAGGAATTGTTGGAGACTATGCCATTATTGAACATCTCAATGGCAAGCTAGAGTAGAACCCCCTACAAAAATTGAAATTCCAACTAAGCCTTGCAATGTAAAAGATGTACCTGATTGGGACCCATAGACCTTATTTGAACAAACAATAGATAGTAATTTGGGTCCATCTAAAACCTTACCTGTGCTGGCAAAACAAACAAAAAGAAGAAGAGTCAATTGATGTACTGGCCTTACATCAACCAACTTTAGGTTCTACATTAGAAGATAATTAGGGTTGAAAAGCCTCACCATGTCCCTACCTCCATTAATACAAGAACCACCTTTTAAGGAAGTGCAAAGTTGGCTTATACCCCAATTTCAAGACAATGTAAGTGAAATGGAGGAGAAAGATAAATTGAATACAATGGTCAATGTTATCCCTCAATTTGGTTAAGAAGAGGACCATTCATCTGCATATAGTCTAACAAAATTTAAATTAATGGTAATTCAAGTTGTCATCATTTTACCACCACCTCAATTTTCAAGGTGGAGGAATTATATTGATTATCCTAAAATATTGAAAATGGGGGATCATCAATGTGGTCCCAGTAAATTTAAAAACATGGTGCTCTATTATGTTATATTATTACCACTACAAAAAATTGCAAGGTGGAGGAAATATATAGACTACCACAAGATTCTAAAGTAGTTTGAGAAATCTTGCCCATTTTATTGTTAGAGTTAAGTTAGGAAAAATTAGGTTAAACTAGTAAAGTTTAGATTAGGATATATTAGGCTATGTCTGGCTGAAGATGTAAAACATAGCATTCACTACGAGGCAACCTAGGATTGTTTTTAGAAATTCTCACTATTTTGCATTACCCATTAATCATATAGGTTTTCTATATTTCAAAACATTGAGCACAATGTTTAGTTTAGGTTGGGGGTGTAGATATGCATGAGATTTCAAAGTTTTTCTTATATTTTTTAAAAAATATAAAAAAATTATGATAAGTTCCTTTATGAAGATGAGAATTTAAAATTTCTCAATATTCATCTAACTTTTAAACTTTATCTTATTAATAGAGTTGTATACAATTAGTTTAATATTATGTCCTTTTTCTAAATTACTTCATGAAAAATTAAACTCATATTTTTAAATGCACAAAATAGTTACATATAGGTTCAATTGAAGATAAAATACAACTTAAAAAACCCAAAGAAGATTTGTGGAGACTTATAGCCTAAGTCAGTTTTGCACCATTCTTCCTTTTTTGAGGGTTATAAATAAATTCAAAATTTACTTCAATGGACATTAGTTCTTAGTTGGTCTCATTATTATTCATCTTGGTCAACTATTGAGAAATCATAAAAGACTATGCTGTATATCTCCTAAGTTTATGCTCACTTCTAAGTCACATGAAACTTAGGAAATGATGGAGGCCATCCTTGGTAATACCCAGATCCTTTAGCCTTCCTTAACTTATTTTCCATTAGTTAGCCCTTGAGCCTTTTAAAAGACAAGCCTTTCCTTTGTCATTCAAACAACCTTTACCTATATTGAACCCCTATAATATATATCCATTACCTAATCATTTTAGAAAGATGTAGAGAAGATTGAAGAATATTTAGAGAAAAAGTATGAACAATACAATTCAAGAGATTAACATAAAAAAGGTTAAAAATAAGTAAAAGTTCAAAAAGGCTATACATAAAGTTAAGTGAAAAAGAAAAGAAGAAAAGGATAGACAATGAAAAAGAAGAATGTTCACACCTATAGGGAAAAATGAAAAAGTTGTGAATATATTGATAGAAGATCTTTACATATTTTTCAAGCAACCTTTGTTTACCTTTATACCCTTTATTTTTTTTATAACCCTTACCCAAGCCTATGTTTCAGCATAATAGAAGTCCTAACTTGATCTTGGAAGTAGCATGGCTTGGATATGATTATGAAATAGTAGAGAATTTGGTAGAGTGTAACACTCTTAATAGTTGGCATCCTTTAATGAGACCATTATCATTCTTTCTAAGTTATTATTCTTTTGTATGAAATATGTGAGACTTTTGGACTTGATAAATACATTCTACTCACATATTAATGAGAGATATGTGCACCTTTCTAAGTAGCTTCTTTCTAAGAGACAAGTATATTAAGAGACAATTGAAGTCAAAGCATACATTGGACGGTAATTTAGGTTATATTTATTTTGAAAACTATAAATATATATATTAGTTATAACACACACTCACCTTCTATAGTTTAATAAAATAATGGGATGTCTTTAGCACAAGGATTAGATTTTGAACCATTTTGTTTATCTTTATTAGTTGGCTAAAGTTAGGTATTTAATATGAGCTAAATACAAGAAAAATTTTCCCAGATGAATAAAAGACTTTCATAAAAGTTTTGAGAATTTTGTGGGTAAATTCATTGCAAACCCTTATGAGGCCAAACTCATCTACTAAGGATAACCTAGGGATTTAAGGGCTCATAGCATATGCTAAATGTAATTATAAGTACCTGCGAAAGTGGTAATTTGTATCAATTTTGTAATATATATATATATTTTCTTGTTTTGATTGGGACTAGAAAAATGCTAGTTGAGGGGTATGATGAGTGTCCAATTTTGTATAAAAATCACCTAATGAATTGCTTATGTGTTATAACTTATAGTGTTAAATTAGGGTGTTTGACAAAAAATTAGAACAAATGCATTTTTTGACCTAATGACTCTAAAGTTTGATATTTTGTAGGTTCAGAGACTAATTGGGATAAGTATATGAATAATTATATTTTTGTAGGATTTAATTAGAGTTTTCATCTTTTGTAGGAATTGAGATGGTGACTCGAAGGTTGAGATCGATTGATATGAAATTTGAAGATTAAGACCAAAAGATCGAGTCAGGGCCTAAATGTTATCAATCTAAAGTGAGATCAAGGATCAAGATCACCTTAAGGCAAGCAAAGGATGGAATTAGAGAAGTCAAAGTTTACTAAAGTGGGTCCGTGCACAAGCCATGCAAAGTTCACCACCTTTGCAAGGGATTTATTTAGGTCACCTAAGCCAGATAAACCATGAAGAAGGTGACAAGCTAAGGAACTAGCCAAGCCATCAAAGCAAGGGGGTTGAGACCTCAAGCCAAGCCAAAAGAGCCCCAAAGCTAGTCATGAAGCTAAGAAAAATGATCTCTTAGAGGAAGCCATCAAGCCATATGATCCAAGCTACATGGAAGGCCATGATTGGAGGAGAATCTAAAGATATTATCCATGCTAAAATTGATATTTTTAGAAGATAATTTGAGGATACTAAAGTAAAAATCCAATTGGGTGAGATGCATCTGGGCCAATAGGAATAATGAACCTATATTTTTCTTTTTTCCACTTCTCTCCGATCTTTTCTCTCTATCCACCTCATTCCATCTCAGCCCTAAGTATCCCACAATTTCTAAAGTGGTAGATGAATCTTCCTAAGAAGGAAGCACCTCCCACCTTCCTAGAATCCCACCTTTCGTAACTTCTTCACTCCAACCAATTTAATTCTCCAATTCCACATCTCTCTCTCTCTCTCTCTCTCTCTCTCTCTCTCTCTCTCTCTCTCTCTCTCTCTCTCTCTCTCTCTCTCTCTCTCTCTCTCTCTCTCTCTCTCTCTCTCTCTCTCTCTCTCTCTCTCTCTCTCTCTCTCTCTCTCTCCCCTTATCCCCACCTCTTTCTATTTCCCATAAGCCCCCCCATGATTTTTACAAGGGGAAGATGCCCCTTCCTAAAAAGTAGGTGTCTCCCACCTTGTGCCACCTTACTTGCTTCCTTATTCCCCTCTTAGATCCCTCTTAGTTATCCAATCTCTCATTGCCACCTCATCTCTGCCCTAGGGTTTCCTTTAGATAGTAGAAAAACTATTAGGTGCTTAATTTTGGATGAAATACCCCTAATTTAGCATTTAATTAGATAATCCAATCACTCAATTTTGTAATTTTTAGCTTAATGTTGTAGATCAACTAGGTTGAGAAGAGGATGGTTTAGATCAAATCAATGGAGTAGATCACCAATAAGGATTAGTAGGCAAGGTAGATCATGTGATGGTTTCTTAATTGGGAATCAAACTAGAAAGGAAGCTAATGAAGCTAAGGTGTTCTTTTAAAAGAGGAAAGCATGCTCTTATGGCAGAGATGAATGCATTGCTATCTTTAAAGTGAAAACAAAAGTAGAAAGGGGAACACATAAAAGGAATGCACAAAGGAGGATCGGTACTTAGAAGTGGAAATCAAACCATGAAGACAAAAATTAGAAGGTCGCGAGGTTTAAAAGAAAAGGAGGAAGGTAATTACTAGGTTTGCACAGTGAGTGTTTGAACTGTAGTAGAATTCCACCATAGATCTCTCTCTCTCTCTCTCTCTCTCTCTCTCTCTCTCTCTCTCTCTCTCTCTCTCTCTCTCTCTCTCTCTCTCTCTCTCTCTCTCTCTCTCTCTCTCTCTCTCTCTCTCTCTCTCATTCTCTACTACTCCTTCTCCTACCCATATCTAGTTTCCTTTTCTCTCTCTTATTCTATCCTCATCTCTCCACACGCAAGAACTGGCAAGACCACCATTAACTATAGGAGGACCTGATTCCCAATTCATTAGTTTCTAACCTTCTCTCCTTTATCAGCTTGCTCTAACGAAAACTGAATCCACCTCCTTCCTTGTGATGACCTGGGTTTCATATGATGCAAATTTCATAAAAAGGCAAGATCTCTTGCTTTAGAAATATGAAATGCATGAAAATCTTTTGTTTTGGAAAGCAATCTTTTGTATAAAACCCTGATTGTCAAAACACAATTTCAAATCATATAGCCATGGCATAGTTTTAAATCAACTCTATTCCCAAGAAAGTATTAGTCACAGCCCCAGCTATAGAAAGTAACTACAATCAAGTAACATTCACTAAAAGATAAGGTAAGGGTTTACTTACTTGTACTTAATTTGGATGTTTTCTGTCACGGGTGTATCTTGTCCTTAAGTGT
Organism: Warburgia ugandensis; assembly: GCA_035236585.1. Taxonomy (NCBI): domain Eukaryota; kingdom Viridiplantae; phylum Streptophyta; class Magnoliopsida; order Canellales; family Canellaceae; genus Warburgia; species Warburgia ugandensis. Next base: position 37,080,960 of record CP141139.1, read on the forward strand.
TTACTTGTATCTGAAAAATATATAGAATTGGGTGAGTATACACTATGCTCAGTAGGAGTCTATCACTATTAGTTTTACAATGCATGCTATGTTTTAAACCATATGTTCTTTAAACCATGTGCATGTTCGGACACTCATGTTCAACATCGATATTAAAAGCCATTGTCGAAATAGGACACTGACGACTTAAAGAATCGCATAATCCAAGTCAAAAGTAACATAAATATCATAAACATATACTATGATATGCATAAGATGCTCAACTGAATCCAACTCATGGATCTATGGTCGACCATACTCATGTCATGCCACATGCATGCAAGTAAATCCTCAAAAACATAGGGCACACTATGCCCACGACCTCAGTGCTGTGTGGTCTCCGGGTACCTAGGGACTCTCGGTCATAGCCTCCACAGGGCATATGACACTTTGACGGGTGCCGTGACACCTCCAATGGTAGTCCTCGTTTACCACAACAATCGAAGTGAGGACAAGCCTTTTTGGAGTGGTACCCTTTCCACCTATAGTGGTAGAGGCTGGGTGGCCACCCCAAACCTCTCGGCATAGCACCCACGAGCTTACTAGCCCAAATCATATACTATCAAGCAGGTAAGAACCTTTTTTTTTCAAAACATGTCTATGCATGTATCATGCAGACAAGAATCCTTTTTCAAAACATGTATATGCATGTAACACATGTCTTGGAAATATATGCACAATGTATTTTTCATATGCATGCTAAGTTCATTTATCAAATCAATTCATGCTAAACAAGTCATGTGCATAAGGATGTAACATAAGTTTATATGATATACGCATAAAGACAGGACATGTAACTTAAAAACTTAAAACATAAATTAGAACAGCAATCATGATTCAAAACATGCATTCTCAAAGCATCATGGGTTCTTTTTAAAAGTCTAGTAGCGATAGGACACCTACCTGGTTTGATCGCGCTAGTCCCCTCATCCTCGTACATTCCTGGACATGGTTTAGGGGAAAAAGGTTAGCTTGGCCTATTTTTCCTCACTACTTAGGCATTAAGGGTTCATTCCTATGACTAAGGGCCTTCTAAGGTCCCTAACTAGGCCTTGGTATAGTCAGGTTTGCAAAGGTTTAGTGGCCACGTGCCACTATCATGGTTTAAGAGTCATGCCAGCCTTAGAAAGGGGCTTGATTAGGTATTTTATGGTTTGGGTGTGTCCGCGCTGTTGATACGGACACATCGCCTCCTACGACGCCTCAATTAGAGTCCTAGAACTCAAGTTATGGGTATTTTAGTGTTAAGAATACATAGAAAGCCCAAAACGGGCCCTGCGTCACCGCTCCCGAGACGCACCTGCGTCTCGGTCAAGCGGCGATCGGCCCGCATGTGCAGTCGCACGCTCTTGGGCATCATCAAGTTGTGCATTTCGCTTACACAAAATGCGTGGCGTCACCGTGGCAGGCCCACACGAGGTGAGCGCCCGGGATGCTAACGCGTCCCGCGTTAGCGGCGCGCGCTCCACAGGGCACGTCCGCTGACGCACCGGGCCTCCGCCCCTTTTCTCATTTGCAGGAACTTCCATGGACGCACCCGTCGGTTTCCCTTTAATGTACTAGGTGTGTTTTGGTTTTGTGGTGACCTGGGTGTCCTTGGGATGCCCTGGTTCGACCCTGTCGAACCAAAATGCCCCAGGCACCTGCCCTGGGTCTGTTGTGGCTCCCTAGAGCCTCGTTTTGCATGGTTTCTCACGCAAAAAATTAATTCAATCTCATATTCTTTTTCTTTATCTCAATAAATATCTTACTTAATAAGTAATAACTTTTAACTAGTAACTTGATTATTTGGACAATTCTAACTCCTTGATTTGAATTTTCTCAATATCTGGGAAAGAATCAAAATAATTATGTTATGAATTCAAAATCATATTTGAATAACCTAAGACTGAGGGGGAGATGGGTTTGGAGTTGTTTAAGGTGTACCTGGTTCATGGCTGGGTATTTTTCACAATTTTTCCTCTTACTTGCAACTCCAAGATTGGTTTTTCTCAAGGTTTTGGGCTGCCATTGGAGGCGCCCAAGAGCTTTATTAATAGAGCTTAAGGAGGGTTCTGGAGGGGGGTTTCCACCACCATGGAATGGCGGTGGAGAAACCTCCAGAATGGTGGTGGTTTTCCCCTGCACACCGAGAATGTCGGTGATGTAGTATGTTTGGGAAGAAGGGGGTGCTCGTATCAAAATGGGTCCCTATTTTCTCAAGCCAATTCGTTTTAAATTTAATTATAATTTTGCCCTTGAATTTCAAAGGCCCATAACTTGCTCATTTTAACTCCGTTTTGGGTGATTCTGGTCTTGTTGGACTCCTTTTTCTGAGACGCATCTAAGGGTGTCATTCTAAGGACCAAATTTCTGGGTCTAGTTAGGGTGAACAGTGAAATAACCAAAATACCCTTATCTCAAAAAGTGAACTTTTCATTACCAACATGGGATTTCAAGGTTACAAAAATGGAGTCATTACATTCCTTATCGTGTTGAGTTCTCCATAGAGTTTCTCCACTGTCTTCTTCTCTTCACCATTCCTATCATTCTTAGTTCATTGCTGTTTTTAGCCTCTCTTTGTTCCCTCTTTTAGTCATTCTCTTCTCCTTAGTCCATCACCATAATTCCTCAAAGTTCTTCCTTTTTCATCTTTCTAGAGTTTCACTCAAAACCCAAGTTGGGTTTTTCCTAGTTTCTAAATTTCTCCCATCAGTGCCATCCCCTATTCATTATTGTCCCCCTTAGGTTTTATCCATGGTACTTATTCCTTAATTTTATTTTCATCCCTATTTTGTCTTTTTCTTAATTTTTTCTTATTCTTATCTAGAGATTTCCTATCTTAGGTTTATTCTATTCCCAATTAATCAAGGAATTAAGGATTAAAGCCTTATTGAATAAATAGTTTAACTTTAACCAATAGGATAACTTTATTTCCAAATCTTTTTCTCATCAAATTTTCAATCAATTCTTAGATCTTCATCTTAGAACAATTTCTAGCTGATCCCTCAGTCATGATCTTCAACTGTCATCCAAAAAAAATCAATCTAAGTTGTCCAAATCTCCCATTCTTTCATTAGCCCAACTTATTAAATTTTTGATTGATCTATTAAATCCAATGGTTGGATCTTTAATTAGAGATATGAGTGAGAGATTGATTAAGGATGATCAACTTTGATGTGATTAGAAATGAAGAAATTTGCTATGACCGACCTAGAGAAGTTAATTTTAATTGTTAATTTATCATATTTTCTATTTATTTCATTAAGAATTTTGTACTTTTCATTAATTCAATAGATCTTAACATAGAGTTTGTTCTTATTTAATTTTTGGTTAATTAAATTTTATTTAGACTTCATTTCTTTAAGTTGAGTCCTCGTGGGATCGATCTCAATAAGTGCACTTTTAGAAAGCAATCAACAAAAACATATAAAAGAGGAGTAGTTCCACGTTATTCTCAGATGGGAGAAGGGGAGAATGCACCTTACTAAGAAGGAGGTGTCTCCACCTTCCTCTCCTTCCGTTCAATGCAATCCACCTTTCTCCCACCTTCTTCTCCTTCTCTTTTCTTCAATGCAAATCCATTGGAGCACCCTCTTCCTCCAACCTTCCACTCCTTTTTCTTGCTTGATTTCTCCTTCAAAGTATAAGTTGGTCTTGTTCCTTATTTATTTGTTTGTTTTCTACCCATTGTTGCTTTGTTTGTTCTTTGATTCCATTTTTTAGTTATTTCCTAGACTCCTTTGATTGTTTGCCTTTAGTTTAGTTTTCTAGATCCTTAAATCTAAGGGCTATAACTCTTTTGTAGTGACAGCCCTATTCGATCAAGTTCTTTGCCTTTGAATCTCTAAAATTCTTATTCATCTATTACTTTCTTTTCCTTCTTTTCCTCCTTTTTTTCATTAAATCTTTGTTGGGTTACATGCATTCTTAAGTTTTAAGTGTGGGAAGATTTAATGCTATGGAATTTTTATTGTATCTAGGAGAAAAGAATGGTGCACACATTTTATGGATATTGCATACCAAATTAGTACTTGAATCCTATTTAATAAGATTGAATGATTAGTTCATGGTTGAAGTGCAACATTCATGGATTCTCTTCTGGCTTTAAATTTAGTTTTTCATGGCTGCTACAATGTCTTTCCATGCTTAGATTCCTTGTATTTATTCTACGTTAGTCGAATCTGAATACCACATGAATCACACACTTGAACCATGCACACAAACCATTGGTTCATGCGCATGGTTTTGAGGTGTTTTCCTTAGAAAATTTATTTGATCATGCTTAGGTTTACCTGCTCAAGTTAAAGTTCCATCCGTTCATCTCATCTTTGATTAGTTTACATCTTAGTTCATGCATATAGCCATGTCATCCATGCATCTTAATTACTTTATTTCATGCATTCTTTCTAGCTTAGTTCCATGCATACCACTTGCTTAGTTTTATTTTGCTATTAGGTTAGTTTAAGAAAGTTTCCATGTTTATGTATAGAGAATTCTTAATTTAGAGAGTTTCCAATTCCATGCGTTTTTGAGTTTTCATACTAAGTTTCCATTCTTAGTTTAGGTCAAAACTACTTTCTTTGGACAGGTAAAAGCTTGTTGTGATGTTTTAATTAATTAGGAAGTGCACGAATCAGTTATAGTATAAGCATGCAATGGAGGTTGATCCCACAAGGAATCTAATGGTTTGTGTAATTAAATGACCCTTACTTAGACTACTTAATCTAGCCAAGAAAGTGGTTTTAACCTAACTGAGAATGAAAACTCAAAAATGCATGTAATTGGAAACATTCTAAAATTTGAAAATTTCTTAAACTAACCTAACATGTAAACTAAACCTAAACAATGATCTATCTAAAAAATTAAAGCATGTAATAATTATGAAAACAATTAAACAAGTGGTATGCATCGAATTAAGTTAGAAAGAATGCATGAAAGAAAGTAATTGAGATGCATGGATGAACATGACTGTATGCATGAGCTAAGATGTAAACTAATCTAAAATGAGATGCACGAATAGAACTTTAACTCTAACATGTAAACCTAAGCATGATCAAACAATTTTTCTAAGGAAAATACCTCAAAACCATGTGCATGAACCAATGGTTCGTGTCCCTAGTTCAAGTGTGTGATTCATATGATATTCTAATGCAACTAACCTAGAATGAAACACATGGAATCTAACAATGGAAAGACATAGTAACATCCATGAAAAAATAACTTTAAAGCAAGAAGAACATCCATGAACATTACACTTCAATCATGAACCAATCATTAAATCTTATTAAATAGGCTTCAAGTACAAATGTGGTGTGCACTGTCCATGAAATGTGCACACCATTCTTTGCTCTACAATACAATCAAAATTCCATAGCATTAAATCTTCCCATGTATAAAACATAAGCATGCATGTTACCCAACAAAGATTTAAGGAAAACAAAGGAGGAAAAGAAAGTAAGAGATAAATAAGAATTTAAGGAGACTCAAAGGCAAGTAACTTGATCTAATAGCTATACTCTCTTGGTTGTCACTACAAGAGAGTTGCAGCCCTTAGATTAAAGGATTTAGAAAACTAAACCAATGGAAAACAATCAAAGAAATCAAAGGAATCAAGGCAACAATTAATGCATGGAATTAAAGAACAAACAAAGCAACAATGGACAGTAAACAAACAAATAACAAAGGAAGAAGACCAACCTGAACTTTGAAGAAGAAATCAAGCATGAAAGAGGTGTGGATGGCTGGAGGAAGAGGGATGCTCCAATGAATTTGTGTTGAAGAAAAGAGAAGAAGAAGAAGGTGGGAGAAAGGTGGATTGTGTTAAAGGGAAGTAGAGGAAGGTGGAGAAGCCTCCTTAGGAAGGTGCATTTTCCCCTTCTCCAATATGAGAATCACTTGGAACTCCTCTTGTATATGTTTTGTTGCTATCTAAAGGAAACCCTAGGTGAGAGGTGAGGTGGAAAGGAGAGACTGGATAACTAGGAGCGATCTAAGATGGGAATGAGGTAGCATGCAAGGTTAGAGAAGGTGGGAGATGCCTACTTTTTAAGAGGGGGAGTCTCCCCATTGTAAAAATCATGGAGGGGCTTATGGGAAATAGAAAGAGGTGGGGATAAGAATGGAGAAGGGGATCCTTGGTGCAACAGTAGAGTTGTCATCTTGTGAACTTGAGGTCACGTGTTCAAGGCATTGAAATAGCCTCTTGCAAAATGCTAGGTAAGGTTGCGTACTATTGACCCTTGTGGTCTACCCTTCCCCGGATCCTGCATACGTGAGAACTTTGTGCACCAGGGCTAACCTCCATTGCGTGCTTATGTTATAACTAATTTGTTCACCTCCAAGTTAATTAAAACATCACAACAAGTTTTTTTCTAATTAAAGGACCCTTACTTAAACTACTTAGCCTAGCCAAAGAAAGTTGTTTTAACCTAAACTAAGAATGAAAACTCAAAAATGCATGGAATTGGAAACTTTCTAAATTTAGAACTTTCTAAACCTAAACATGAAAATTTTATCAAACTAACCTAACATGCAAACTAAACCTAAACAATGATCTATCTTAAAAATCAAAGCATGTAATACTTATGGAAACAACTAAACAAGTGGTATGCATCAAATTAAGCTAGAAAGAATGCATGAAACAAAGTAATTGAGATGCATGGATGAACATGACTATATGCATGAGCTAAGATGTAAACTAATCTAACATGAGATGCATGAATGGAACTTTAACTCCAGCATGTAAACCTAAGCACGATCAAGTAATTTTTCTAAGGAAAATACCTCAAAACCATGTGTATGAACCAATGGTTTGTGTGAATGGTTCAAGTGTGTGATTCACATGATATTTGAATGCAACTAACCTAGACTGAAATACAAGGAATCTAACAATGGAAAGACATTGTAACAGCCATGAAAAACTAACTTTAAAGCAAGGAGAACATCCATGAACATTGCACTTCAATCATGAACCAATCATTAAATCTTATTAAATAGGATTCAAGTACAAATGTGGTGTGCACCATCCATGAAATGTGCACACCACTCTTTGCTTTGCAATACAATCAAAAGTCCATAGTGTTAAATCTTCCTGTGCATAAAACATAAGCATGCATGTAACCCAACAAAGATTTAAGGAAAATAGAGGAAAAGAAAGTAAGAGATGAACAAGAATTTTAGGAGACTCAAAGGCAAGGAACTTGATCTAATAGTTATACTCTCTTGGATTTCACTACAAGAGAGTTGTACCCCTTAGATTAGAGGATCTAGAAAATAAACTAAAGGAAAACAATCAAAGAAATCAAAGGAATCAAGGAAACAATTAATGCATGGAATCAAGGAACAAACAAAGAAACAATGAATAGCAAACAAACAAACAACAAAGGAAGAACACCAACTTGAACTTTGAAGGAGAAATCAAGCATGAAAGAGGCGTGGATGGCTGGAGAAAGAGGGATGCTCCAATGAATTTGCATTGAAGAAAAGAGAAGGAGAAGAAGGTGGGAGAAAGGTGGATTGTGTTGAAGGGAAGTAGAGGAAGGTGGAGATGCGTCCTCCTTAAGAAGGTGTGTTCTCCCCATCTCCATTATGAGAATCACCCGGAACTCCTTCTCTTATATATGTTTTGTTGCTATCTAAAGGAAACCATAGGTGAGAAGTGAGGTGGCAAGGAGAGATTGGATAATTAGGAGGGATTTAAGAGGGGAATGAGGTAGCAAGCAAGGTTGGACAAGGTGGGAGATGCCTACTTTTTAGGAGGGGGAGTCTCCCTAGTGTAAAAATCATGAAGGGGCTTATGGGAAATACAAAGAGGTGGGGATAAGGATGGAAAAGGGGAGCCTTGGCGCAATGGTAGAGTTGTCCACATTCAAGGCATAGAAATTTTCTCTTGCAAAATGCATGGTAAGGCTATGTACTATTGACCCTTGTGGTTTGCCCTTCCTTGGACCCCACATATGCGAGAGCTTTGTGCACCAAGGATGACCTTTACTTGAAGATAAGGATGGAGAAAGAGGTGGGAATGATGTGGCATTGGAGAATTAGATTGGTTGAAGTGAAAAAGTTAGGAAAGGTGGGATTTTAGGAAGGTGGGAGGTGTCTCCTTCTTAGGAAGATGCTTCTCCCACTTGTAGAAATTGTGGGATACTTAGGGTTGATCTAGAATGAGGTGGATAGAGATAAAATATAGGAGAGAAGTGGGAAAATGAAAAATATAGGTTGGTTATTCCTGCGGCCCACATGCATCTTACGCAATTGGATTTTTACTTTAGCATCCTCAATTATTTTCTTAGAAATCTCAATTTTCTTATGAATAATATTCTTAAATCTCCTCCAACTGTGGCCTTCCATGTAGCTTGTCTCATGTGGCTTGATTGCTTGCTCTAAGAGCTCATTTGGCTTGGCTTGATTTGATGGCTTGGCTAGGCTCCATAGCTTACCACCTTCTTCATGGCTTATATGGCTTAGGTGACTTGAGTGAATCCCATGCGAAGGTGGTGGACTTTGCATGACTTGTGAATGGAACCACTTTAGTCACCTTTGACTTCTCCAATTCTATCCTTTGCTTGCCCTAAGTTGATCTTCATCCTTGATCTCACTTTGGATTGATGATATTTAGGCCTTGACTCTATATTTGATCTTGTTCATCAAATTTCAACTTCCATTTTTTTTCTTCGCCCATCTTCTTCTACCATCTTCCCTCTTTTTTCACTCACATGCATGCCTTCATAGGCATTGCGCACAACCTTCTCGCATTCTACCCTTGCATGCACCACTTATCTCCCTTCTTATCATCTTAAACTAGCACACCTTCACCACCTTTGCCTTATACACATTGATTTTATCCCTTATATATATATATATATATGTATTCAATGCCCTACTCCATTAGCCTTAGCATGCCCCTTCCGTTCACTCATCAAAAGTTATTCTTATCAACCTTTGTCTTGCTCGCATAGCCATCTTCCCCACATTCCTTCCTTGCACGCATCATTCATCCACTCCCCTTCCACTCCACACATTCAATCTTCCACTTTCATGTACATGCATAATGACTTCTCCTAGCATGCATCACTCTCCATTCCATATCCTACATGACCTCCACCCTTTTATCTTGCATGCACTTTACTTCCCTCATCATCTTAGCCTTCCATCCTCTACCTTACATGCGTCTTGCTTCCTTCCACCTTTCTTCTTTTCACTTTTGGGATTTGTGAATATAAGGATAAGGAAGAAGCCTTGTGCCACTTCTATGGCATCCAAGGATTCCTTCCAATCCTAAAACATGGTTGAGAATATCAAGTCCATTCAACTTCCTAGTTAAAGACATCATGTTGAAGAGTAGGAAAACTTTCAAGGTAAGTATCTAATTCCTTCACCATATCCTAAGGTTGGAATTGGTGAGTCCTAAGCCAAGGGCCACTATCTTCATTTTTTTTTTTTTTTTTTTTTTCTTCTAGTTCATCCTTAGGATAGGAACCTTTTCTATGGCTAACCCTTCCTTAAGATGAACCAACTTCTAATCTCCTCCTCTTTGACAACTCCTTAAATGCTACCCCATTTTTAGAGTATCTAGGTAAGGAGAAATGACATTTCTTTTTATTTCCACTCCATCCCTTCTTCTTTTCTTCTCACAAGGGTGTTGTTTTTTTAAGATTTGGGACTTGAACTTTGGGCTGATGGCATGCAGGTAAAGATGAGAAAAGCTTGGCTGTAGCTTTAGTGTATTATGGGGTTGAAAAGAAGCGTATAGGCACTTATTTAGTGATACAATAGAGAGAGCCATAAAGCAGAATTCAAAATTGCAAAAAGAAGAGGACATGTAAAGAGCCTAGTACAACTAAGGACTCCAATAGTAGATACTTTAAGGAAGTTTAATTGCTTTATGTCTTTTCCTTTCTTTTATTACTTTTGTATCAATTCCTTGTAAACAATCTATTAATGAAATAGTTGCTTTTCTTTTATTAGCTAGTTTACTTTCCTTGCTTAGTTTAATTGCTTTAGTTTAGTGCTTTATTTCCTTACTTTTCTTAATGTTTGATTCCTTAGGTGAAAGTAAAAGAAAATTTTAATTTACTCAATTTATTAAAGAGTGCTCATGGGATTGACCAGTATTTACTGCTTCTATACTTCAATAGAACCATACACTTAAAATAAACACCATTCTAATTGAAGTTTTAGGGTTTCTAAATGTGTGTATAAGTGTGATATGGCATAGGATTAGACTTTCCTAAATGGTGCAAAACATAGAGTTCAAATTAGGAAAGTTGACTTTGGTCAGCACATACTTAGATTTTGGAATTTGTTAGTAAAATGAGTTGAGAAAGGTATAAAAAGAGAGCTTCCTATATTGGGAAACATGCATGGTTGAAAATTAGAAACATGATTGAAAATAGAAACTTTCCTAAAATAGAACCTAAAGGGTATGGTTGAGATCATGTTGGATGAATGGTTGAGATTCCATCTAGAATTGGTTATTTAACATGCAAAGGATCGATACAAATCAAATTAACAAGTATTAAACACCCCACATGTAATTTAGAAAGAGGGATGGACATTTTCTTTAAGGCTAGCAAGCAAGGATACTTGACAGCCAAGCAAAAGGAGGCACATAAGGTGTGGAGTCCCTTCAATTAGAAAACTAATTACTAAATTTGGAAATGGATAAAGGGGAAGTTAGGAAGGAAGCTTAGTTTGGGGAAGAGATTTTCTTAGTACTTATATAGGTGCATCTAAGATGGGATGAGAGTTACCAAATAGAGTAGAATGTTTGAAAGCAAAATGGAAACCGTTAAGACACCTTGGGCACCAATTGAGCCTTGAAATTGGAAACCCTATGATTTATACATGTATGGAATGCCTATCCTTAGGAAATTCTTTGGGTGGTGTTTGAAAATTGAGAGAGAGACTACAACGAAAGAAAATATGTGGAGTTTGGGTGCGAAACAAAGTGAGAAAGGTGGAGAAACATTGAAAATTAAAGGAAGATTGCTCGTGTGCGATTCAAACATGGATGAGAAGACTGTAGAGAACCTTAGAAATTGTTTGATACCAGGTTGGGGGATTTTGAGATCTTTAAGCTAGGGTTTTTTACAAATAATCATACACTATTTAAAAGGAAAATGATGTGTTTTTACATGATTTGTAGCACGAGTTTGAGCAAGTTTCAAATGATGTTTATGCCCTATTTTATATGTGGCTTTCCATTGGCATTTTGAATAATATATAGTTCTAATTCCATGTTATTATGTTTTTAGAGTTGATAATTAGGATGAATCTAAACATGCATTTTCAATTATCATGTTACTATTATGGATGATTTTACATGGATAAATGAAATTTTTTTTCTTGGAAATTTAAACCATGATTTTTCCTTTGGATGCTAAAATCATTAATGAACAACAGGTGAAAAAATTGTTTGTTTTCATTGAAATTTTGATTGAGTTTTGTAGAGGTTTCATTGTTGGAAATTCTGAAGCATGTTCTCTATTTTCAACCCTATGATATCTTGCTATCTGGGTGTGATTGGAGTAGAATTTTTTAGTAGAATTTTACTTGAACATGGGTTTATAAGCGATCATCATGATAAAAAATATCTCATATTCATAGCTAAAAAATCGTGACTTTTAGAGCAAAGTTTTCGTGTGTTCTTATTTCCTATGGTGCATGCTTTAGAGCTTGGAAAACCTAGTGTTTCTGAGTTCCTTTGGACTCCCAAATTTTCATGGATTTTTCTTTAATTATGAATTTGTATGGTTTTCAATTATAGATAAATTTTAATCAAGATGTTTCTAAGAGTTTTTTAGCCAAATTATGAACAACTTTACCCTTGGTTTTATACCTACTTTTTAAAACATGGTTTTAAGTTTTTTGGCATGATTTTCCAAAAAAATACTCATATTTATAAATTAAATTACCTAAAAAATGAGTATTTGAAAAGGAAATTTTAAAATTACTAATTTTTAAAGAAAGTTCAAAACTATCAAATTTATATGTTTCCACCCTAGAGTTTGCGGAGTGATAAAAATACCAATGGGATGGGTTTTGGTACATCATCTATATCTAGAATTTATTAAATAGAATTAGCTGTAAATCCTAAATATCCTAATTTGGAAACTTAACTTGAAGTGGGAATTAAGGGCTTTGAAGAGCTATGTGAATGGAATGCTTTGAATGAGATTTATATGAATGATATTTGTGATTTATGAATCTCTCATATGGAAGTATGATATACTTGATATGGCATGATGGTATATTTTTTATTGTGTGTGTGGTGACTTGGGTTTTAAAATATTGCTTTTACAATTTTTTTCAAAGGTGGGATGTCCCCACTTTTGAATTTCTTTTTTAAATAACCAAACATCATTTTTTAAAACTCGGAGTGCCATTTCTTTGTATCTTTAAAAATGCAAGGCTCACTTCTAAGACATTTTACTCATATTTCTACTAAAAATAGTAGAGCTGTCCAGAATAGTCAATCACAACCACATACTATAATAATCATTAACCAAATAAAAGTATGGTACTATTGGCCTTATTGCATGAACATTTTTTGAATAAAATAATTGACCTTAACAATAATATTTCTCATTGTCTCTCTTTTTCTTTAGGTGTAGATCTAAGCCTCCTTGTTGTTTCTTATATGACTTAAGTGATGGATTTGCATGTAGTTAGTATTTGGTTTAAGTAACACTATACTCAGTAGGAGTACCTAAACCACAAAATTGAAATCCCAACATCCAATGTGCACATGCTTTGAAATCATACTTTTAATGCAATTGAAATGCCATAGCTAATCTTACTGCAGTCGTACATGCGATGCACTTTCAAGCATTCTCAATATTTCATACATAGTAAAATAAATATCATTTCACCATGTACATAAATCACAAATTATAAATAATAAAATATATACATTGACAAAACAATGGTATAGATAACCTTAGCTAGCAACAACCTAGTGCATTGTGGCACCTAGGCAATCTATCTCCGAATTGATCATGAGTACTCATCTGTCGACCACCGTGGTTCTTCTCATATATAACCACCAAAATATTATCCAAGAGTCAAAAGCACACAATTGTGATAACCTATGCTCACAACTATATCACTAAATTGTGGGCCAACCAGTATCCTAGGGTGACCTCAACAGTATCTTGATAGGGTCTACTATCAGTCTTAAAGGGGTGTCATGAGTCACCTATAGTGGTCACTTCCATTGGTCAAGAAAGTTTCCCTTGTAAGGCATTGGAAACCATTCCACCCTCTAGTGGTCAGGGGTTAGGAGGCCAATCGGTGCAACCTCTCAACATAGACCCACCAGGGACTTTAGCGTACAAAAATATACATCCAAGCTATCATCATACCTAAAATATTTTTTGAACTTTATTAAGTTTAATTTATCAAACATTTTCTTTTAAAAACTATGCCACCTCATTTGGCACATCAAAATATCTAGAAAAACACATTTGGAATAGCAACAACCTAGTTTTTAAAAAACTTTCTAAAAAACTATATTTAGCAGGTACCTCAACTTGCTTTATTTCTCATTTCAAGTCATGAAATTGTAGTCATTCAAACATGCTATTTTTCAAGTTTCCATAGTGAAACACAGGAAGTAACTTTCCATAATATATCAAACATGCAGAGTCATAAACTTACCATAATCAAATGGTTTGCAAGATCGATAAAAATCACAAGCAACAAAAATCATGTAGAATGCTTGTGATTTCTCACAATAAAATTTTAAGTATATCATGCTAGTCCATATATTAGTAATTCTCATCCATACATACATTTGTACTTAGTGAAATCATACTAATAATGATTCAAAAATGAAATCAATCATAAAGTTTGGATGTATCCGCTCTTTAGATCCATCAATTCATTAACTTGTGTTACACTTTACATCAAGATTCATTTCTTTGAGCCCTAGCTAATGGCAATGATGCACGCATACTTCTTTCATGCATGTTGCACCTAGACCATTAAATTCAATCTCATCACTTAGTTAATTACTCCATATAAGATAGCACTGGGGCCATTGGTGTAGTTTTAATATTACTCGCAAGTGTAGAAATCAATGTAGTATTCCATGAGAGAGAGAGAGAGATTGATCTCATGAGGAATCTCACAAATTTGTATGTTAGATAGATCTTATTTAAAGTAGACAGAGAGAGATTGAATTGGATTTGAATTTAAATTAGAAAAGTAAATGACAAAAGAAAAGAAATATGCATGAAATTAGAAACTACAACTAAGAAAAACTTGCTAAAAAAATCTATGAAAATGAATTAGAAACTAACATGTATTCAATAAACGGAAACTAATGCAAAAGTAGAATGAACGAAACTAGGCAACTTAAAGAAGCTTACTAAAAATGAGACTTTCCTAAATTAACACTTTCCTAAACTATAATTAGAAACTTTCTAAAAATAATTTAAAATAATTTATAAAACCAAAATAACATGTAAAAAACAAATAACTAATGAAATATAACTAGATCTAATAAGAATTTAGAAACATGCATGTAAATGGAAACGACAATTAAGAAAACTTTCTAAATTTAAACACTTCCTAATCCTAAAAGTTTCTAAAGATGAAACTTTGAAAAGCTCAATTAGAAAACTTCCTAAAACTAAGATAAGATGTAAAAAATGAATTAACTACTTCTAAACTAAGAGTAACAAACTAAGCAAAGCAATAATCAAAGAGTATTCACCCCAGTACCATGCGCATGATCCAAGAAATGGTGCGCATGGTTCATGAGGTCGAAGATGGCTAAAACTACTAAACTAAAACATAATTAACATGCAATATAATCAAATAAATTAATAAATAAAATAAAAATATAAATTTCCTCCTAAGGAATCAAGCAAATAACATGTAAAACTACTAGAAATTATGCATGAAGGTTGATTGGAAAAATTCCAGATTTCAAACACTTAAGAACTTCAAATAAAATCAATCATGGAAAGCAATTGAAATAAAACTTTTTGTGTGAGATAGCACTCAATATATAAAGTAATTATGTATTGGAAGCAAGCAGGAACAATGAACTTCAACAAACATTATTGATTAAACAACAAATTATAGAAAAGAGAGTGTATTACATAGATTAGAGGATGAAAAGTATGCACTCTTCCCACACTTGAAACTCAATTCAAATGAAACATCAAACACATTCAAATGTTCCCAAACTAAGATAATATGACACATAAGTGAAACCCAAAAGAGAATTCAACAGAAAAGATGGCTGGACTAATGGAACTAATTACAACAAAAATGCATAGAACTAGTTCCAAAATCAACCAAGAAAACATGAAATTCGAGGATGGAATTCAAGGATTCAAGCTACTTCCTATCATGGCTATCACTACCAAAGAAGAATTAACTTGGATCTTTGATGAATAAGTAAGAAAATCTTGGAAGATGGAAGCAAAGATTTAAGGAAAAATAAGGAAGCTTTGTTGTTTAGAACTAAAGAAACAAATTAAGAACAACTAATCAATGAAAACAAGGAATTGAAAGCAAAGTACTAACTTAAAATTGAAGTTCAAAATCAAAGGAAAATACTTAAGAATTCAAAGGAAGAATAGCCTAAAAGAAGTCCAAAGATCCAAAGATCCAAAAGATCTTAAGCAAGAGTGCTAATTTCAAGATTTTCTTAACAACCTCTACTTGGTAAAAATGTGGAACCCATGAGAATTTGTAATGTTTTTGGTTTCCATTTTAATGAGGCGTTAATTAAGAGGGGAAATGGATCTAAATGTAGGGCTTCAGTGAACAAAAGTTAGGTAAGCAAGTGAGGTCATAACATGACATCATGGATGGCTGCCACGTATTTGGAAAGGGGGTGGGCATCCTCATCTTAGGAAGGTGGAATGTAGCTCCTTCCCTTCTAAATATATGGTATTTTAGTTGTTGAAAATAGAGAAAAATAGAAAGAAAATGGTGGGAAAATTGTGAAAGATCTAAGGTTTTTGATATGCTCTGACTTCAGGTAGATCTAGGGGTTTCTGATTAGGAAATTGCTGAAATCTCCTACTAAGCAAGGGGCAAGTGTGAATTTTTTAGGAAGGTACCCCCATCTTTAAGCCAAAAACATGAAAACCCTAATTGGGTGGAGGAGAAGATGAAAAATGGAAAGTCAAAAGAAGGAATTTTCTCTGGATTGGTCCACCTATGCATGATCATCCTACCTTTTTACTAATATCACTCAAACCTTCTAGTTATTCTTTGAAAATCACACTTTTGTCATGTGATAATTGCTTGAATTAGTCTTCCAATAGTATCACCACATGTGGCTTGATAGCTCACTTTGATGGCTCATTCCTTGGTGGCTTGAGTGGTTAACTCCGTTCGCTTGAAAACTTTGATTGCTTGGCTTACTTAGGTTTTCTAGTTAGACTAGAAAACTTGTTGAATGGCTCCAATTCTCATGGAAAGTGATGGTAATGCATGGATTGTTGGAAACGATCATTTTAATCACTTTTGATGCTTCCCATTTCCTTCTTTTTCTTGTCCTAGGATAGTCTTTGAACCTTGATCTGCTTTTCAAATGATGCCATTTTGGTTTTTGACTCAATCTTTTGATCTTGACCTTTTCAAAACCTGCAAAAGATGAAAAACCATAATTAAATCCTAGAAAATTATGAATAATTGCGTACTTACTCAGGATTAGCTTCTGAACCTACAAAATATCAAACTTTTGAATTATTAGGTCAGATATAAGATCCAGATTTTTCAAGCCCTTATTAATTTTAAGTTGGAAAGTAGCAAATTTTTTATTGTTTTAGAATGAAAGACTAATACAAGCTGGAACACCAAAAATAGAGCACACAATAGCATGAGTATGTCTATCCTTACATATATACACACATAGTTCCTAAAAAGCATAATCAACACATATGCAATAAAGATCCACAAAGACTTATGATTTCAGATCATCCATAATGTTTGAAAGTAGCTGACAAGTCTACCAAATGAGTGTGCTCAAAACAAATGAAGCTGAATTGAGGCACACAGCCCTCAATCCGCAATACATAAATCCATGCCTATCTTGTCATGGAAAATTGATCTCTCCATATCACAGTGGCATACAGTCTTACGATTAGGGATTATCAGTGACATATAGTCCTACCATCAGGGACCAATGGTCTCAACTCTCAAGAATGATTAGCATGCCTAGCATGCTAACACCATACAAACGCTTATGCTCGTAGGGCCCTGCCTCCAACCTACTGGTGACTACCATGGCCTCTACATTTGATAATGGATACCTGCACGAACTGTACCTCATCGGGGCTACCCGGCTATTACTCATAGAACTTCCTCATGAGAAGGTACTCCTACTGCTTGCCATCTCCATTGCAGGGATGGTATCAATCTCATCTCAAAGGTTAGTGGCCAATTGCATCTCCTAACATAGAATCTCTAGGGCTTAGGACACTCCCAGAGTGCCTACCCAAAACATTGATGAAATTTATATGCACAAGGACATATAGCTGCTTGTAGAGCACTTGCCTAAGCATCGACAGATCTGCATCCATCAAGTCGTACAACCACTCATAGAGTGTATGCCTAAACCATCAATGAAAATAAAACTAGCATCTCACAAAAATTCATATCTTAAAGCTCACTACCGCTTGTAGCACTTACAAAGTGTCGATGAAGACAATGTCTCTGGCCCTTGGCCAAATCCCTGGATCCATTGGTCCAAATCACTGAGAACCCCAAATCATGGATGTGATGGAGTGTTATGCACTACCATCCAATGTCCGATAGTGTGAAATATTTTGTAAATTTCATTCTCAACTTATAGTGAAGTCATTTAGTTGATGGTGCCCTCTTTATAGTCTTAAGGGCTAGATGTCTTTTTGGCCAATCCATAATTTTGCAAATTATAAAGTGAAAATCATGCAAATTTGAACCCGGCTAATCCAAGATTCTATTAGTGATTCATCCTACATCTATTCCTTACATGTTAAACAAGATTGGTCAGTTGGATCATGCAAATCTTTCACTGGCAGTACCTACTAGTTCATGCATCATGAGCTTTTTCCCTATGGTTGATTATTGCTCTACCAACCAGTCTATGCCTAATATAATATGAAAATCAGTGATACGTGTGACACTAAATTTACCACCAAAGACTATAATCAATACATCTTGAACAAATTCCAGCACTATCACTGGCTCACCCATAATTGTGCTAACTTCCAATAAAAAAAATCATAGTCTATCCAAAGGGGACATTTAAGTATGCAGCAAAACTATGTGAAATGAAAGAATGGGTAAATCCTTGATCAATAGGAACACGGTATATCTACGTATCTAAAATAAGAAAAGTTAATTCCATGACGGTGCTACATGTGCGAGCCTTCTCAGTAGTAAGATTGAACACTTGCCATTGACTCTTGGCCTCTTAGTCCCGATGACTTGCCTGGTCCCATCGTTGATCTTGCCAAGGCTATGCCTCTCTACTGGTCCTTGGATAGTCCTGAGCCATGTGGCACAATTAGCATAAGTAAAACATCGTCTTGGTGGAAAACATGATCTACTTAGATGATGGTGCTGAAATCTCTAGCACTTTCCTTGATCATAGTCTCTACCCTTAGTCTCACCTCTCATTGGTGGCATAGGCAGACATCTATGCTGGTAGGGGTAAACCTCCTCCTCTTGGCCTCACCAGATGCTGATCTAAGCCCTCCATATTTTTCCCTAATATCTGTTGGGGTTCCTTAACTTGTGCTCCAAAATAACTGCAAGTTCCACAGCCCATGGTACAGTAGTGGGATGTGAGGTCAAAATATGGGGCTTCAGATCGAAGAAAAAACACTTGGTGCGAACCTATGCAACTGAGAGAACTCCACCTCATACTATGCCACTGTTCTCGTTCCATGCACAAGTGTTATAAAGTCTAACTCCATCTTCTACTGAAGATGGAGAGGAAAAAATCTATCTATAAAGACGACCTTGAAGTCGCCCCAACCAATCATGCCTACACCCTTAAAGAAACCTCTCTTAAAGTCGACCAACATTATGCTGCAATGCCCGTGAGAAAGAAAGTGGGCACTGCAACTTGGGGATCATCTGCCACTACCATCACCTCAAATATTTTTTCTTTATTGAAAACCCAAGTATCTGCTGCCTCTAGGCCATCTCTACCAGAGATCTTAGGAGCAATCCTCTTAAATCTCTTGAGAAGGTTATCCACTGGGAAACATCCCTCTCCCTCTGCATCTACTACCCCATCTATACATAATGTGCCAGTTGAGTATCATAACCTCTGAGCCATCCTTTGAAGTAAGAGATCAATGACCTCATCAGCTGGGTTGCCTCGGGCTCCATTATTGACCCCATCTACTGCTTGTGAAGCTAGTAGTGAAGGCAAGCTAGCCTTATGTCTTTGTGGAGGAATCTAAAAACAACCAAGGTTCTAATAAGACTTCTTTTATAATCATTATAACTAAGACCTCTACCTAAGTTTAGGACTTTGCCCTCCTAAGTGTAGACACATTTGATTCTTAGTGACTTTAATTGTGATCATTATGGTATGGACTCATATAGCAAAATCTTTAACTACTCAGGTTTTTCAAGTCATTATTGATTTTACATTGGAAAGTAGTGGAAATTTTCTTATTTCATAAAACATGATCAAAGTGATAATATATATGTAATTTTGAGAAATTCATCAACTTCTTTGTGGGAGTCACTGTAAAACCTCAACATATATTGAACATAATAGTTTCCTAACCTAGGAATGGTTAGAGATACATGCCATAGGATCACCCATATTATCACAAGTAAAGTCACACAGTCCATTCGATTAATTAGAACAATCCATGTTATAATTATCCAATGTGTCAAAATAAATTTAAGTAATATGCATTCCCAAAATGAGATCTTATACATAGATTCTATCAAAAGAAACTACTCTAAAAGCATATTCTCCTCATATCTAAATTAATCTAGGTACTTTCCCCTTCTCTGTGTCTCTCGTGCTCGAGCTACCCAATGTATCACCTGAAATTTTTGGTCGTAGGAGGTGAGAAAAAACAATAACTCATAGCAGGGTGAAAAACTCATACAAGCCAAAATGCTTAAAAAGGAGAATGAAATGGCATAAGCCTATGTTTATCCTTACATGTATACGCATATAGTTTCTAAAAAGCATGATAACCCTATATTCATTAAAGATCCACAAAGATTGAGGATTTCAAATAATCCATAATGTTTGACAGTAATAGACAAATCTTTCAAATCAGTGTCTTAAAACAAATGATGCCAAACCAAGGTGCATTGCCCTCAATTTGCAATGCACAAATCCATACCCATATCGTCTTGGAAAACTGATAGCTCCATATCATAGTGGAAAATAGTCCTACCACTAGGGACCGTCAGTGGCATATAGTCCTACTACCAGAGACCAATGGTCTCAACTCTTGTGAATGCAAGCATGCCTAGTATGCTAACAATGCACAGACACCTATCTCATAGGGCCATACCATCACCCATTGTCTACTACTGTGGCCTCTACATCTGCTCGTAGATACCTGCATGAACCATGACTCACTGGATCTCATGGGGCCTACCTGACTATCACTCGTGCACTTACCCATGAGAAGGTACTCCTACTGCCCACCATCTCCATTGTAGGGCTGGTATCAATCTCATCCCAGAGGTTAGTGGCCAACTGCACCTCCTAGCATACTATATCCAAGACTTATGGCACACTGACTTAGTGTACCTACTTAGT
Organism: Warburgia ugandensis; assembly: GCA_035236585.1. Taxonomy (NCBI): domain Eukaryota; kingdom Viridiplantae; phylum Streptophyta; class Magnoliopsida; order Canellales; family Canellaceae; genus Warburgia; species Warburgia ugandensis. The sequence continues at coordinate 37,101,739 of CP141139.1, forward strand.
AATCCGAGACTTGGGACACTCCCAGTGCCTACCCAAAACATCAATGAAATCCATATCCTCAAGGACTTATAGCTACTCGTAGATTGCCTTCCTAAGCATTGACAAATCAGCATCCATCAGGTCGTACAACCACTTGCAGAGTGCATTCCTAAAGCATCAATGTAAATAGAACCCCTTGGCTCATAAAAGTCCATATCTCAAGGCTCACCACCACTATTGTTGTGCTTACTAAGTGTTGATGAGCTAAATAAGAAAACCCATTGGTCCTAATCATGGAGAACTCCAAATCATAGATGTGAAGGAGTGTTATGCATCACCATCTTGTGTCTGGTAGTGTGAAATACTTTGTTAAATTCCATTCTCAACTATAGTGAAGTCATTTAGTTGATGTTACCCTTCAATGTGTTAAGGGCTAGATGTCTTTTTAGTTAAAAGGCGCATCTTTATCTTCATCACTAACCATTATGGTCCTTATATCTTATTCCATTTTATTATTATTCTCATAGTTTAGTTACTGCTGCCTTAGTGTTTGTCATGAGTTTATCATGTTTAACAACTAACTCTCAACTAGTCCATTCCTAAGGTTATTAATTATAATCAACTTAGATTTGGATTCAAGGCATAACTAAGAGTTTGTCTTACTTTGATTTAAATGTCATAGGGTTGTGAATACAAAGGCTTAGATGAGCTATTTAGGATGTTAAATTTTTAGTGCGTAAGTATAAATGTCTTGAGTATTTTTAAAAGCTAAGGCATAGGGAACAAGTTACATGAGGCTAACTTATATGCATCATCTCTAACTAGGTTATAAATAATTCAAGTGATTTAGTGTATAAGTCTCAAGCAATTGAGCCTAAAAGAATTGGCTAGTGAAATTTCATCAATGGTCCAACTTAGTCTGATATTGTTTAGAATTCTAACCTAAGAACAGGTTTGTAATTTCCTTCACTTAGGAGAATTGCCTTTTTGCACTTCACTATTTCCCATTTAAAGGTGGTTTTTACATTCCCCATGTTATCAGTAAGATGTATAAGTAGTGGCGATCACATTTTCAAATTAAAAAATAAATATTTTTAATATTTTTGTAAAAGTAGAATTCTAGAATTCACCAAAATTCCTTGTTAGAGAAAATTTTAATTATTGCAAGTTCAGGGACTGGAATTCCCTTGACTCAAGAATGCAGTCGATCTCATTTTTCCACTCGATGAAACCAATAGCTATATGCAACTAGTAGCACAATTTCAATCCACTTTCAAAGCTTGCTAATTTGTGTTTTTCTTAATTTCCACTTAGTTTTGCTTTTCCCCAACCTACAGAATCACAATAGTTATTGTTTAATTGAAGGATTTTCAAGTAAGAAGATAAGGCACCATTTCTTATTCATCATGAACTAGGAAATGGGTGCCTATGATTTTATTGATTTTTCCCCATTCCTATTTCAAATTTATTTAGCGAGGAACATTGCCAAGGTTACTAATCAAGTCATATCTCAATTTATTTCTTCACTACAATTTAATTTCCATTTTTGTAGTCCTACTATTTGCAAGAAATGGCACCATTTCCTGCACCTATGTGTGTAGGAAATGGAGCAATTTCTCCCAATTTGCACCTTTAATTTTAGTATGCATTCACTATGAATCAAGGAGTGAAATTGCCCCCTCTTTGAAGTTGGTTATGTGTTCTACATGACCCACTTTTTACATTGTCTCAATTTGATTTGAATTTGAAGTTATAGGCTTGGGATTGGATGCCCCCAGTCCCTGTTCTCACTTTGTCCCATGAAAAGTCTATGAAATTCTTAAAATTTTCACAAACTTAATGCATCAATTACAAGTTCATACAAAAGGAAGCACATATGCATTTTGTAAATATGGAGATATAAGGGGATATCTAACATGATTAACATCCCTTGTTCACCATGATTAAATATTCTTGAAATCAAAGTAGTCCAATAAGAATCAAAATTCAATTCAAGCATGCACACTAAGGAAGCAAGTAGTTACCTCCAGCAATGAAAAGATCACATTTATGGCATCAATCAATCAAATCAAAGTAGATTTTCATGCATTTGCATAGTTATTGGTTCATCTTACAAGAAACTAGAATTTTGCAAATTTGAAAGTGAAAATCGTACAAATTTGAGCTTGGCTAATCCAAACTTCCATTATTAATTCATCCTATATCTATTCCTACTTATTAATGAAGATTGGTCAGTTGGATCACTCAAATCTTTCACTGGTAGCGCCTACTAGTTCACGCAGGTTGTGCTTCATTCAGTGGAGAAGAAGCTCCACAATATAGTTCCTTCCACCTTCACCGAGCTCCAACATTGCTTCACCCTGATCCCACTTCGTTGCACTTCCTTTCCCCTTGTTTCCAACACTTTCTCTCTCCCAATTCCTTTTCATCCTCCATCATTCTCCCCTTCTCTTCTCTACTTTGTAAATGGCTAGAAAATCTCTAGCCTATGTTTTAAATTCACTTTTATACTTAACTATTTCATTTATGCATGTGGGATTTAAAGAACAGGTGGGGAGTCAGCTGGCCTTGGCTGGTGCTCTCCCACGTGTATGGTTCAGATCTCATTTGGAGCATTAAGGCCCATTTGTTTTGAGTTTAATTAAAGTCCCCTATTTTTCCCAGTTTGTTCAATTATATCATGCTAAGGGTACATTTTAAAATTGTACCTTGAACAGTAACATCCTAATTATACTTTTTTTTTTAGTAGCTATTCCCATGGAATTTTGCCAAGGCTTTGAATGGTGTTTAGGCTAATGTCTTCACCTATTGCTGGCCTATCTAATTCCTCAATTCTAATGCCAATTTATATTTTTCCTTTTAGATGATCACCTAATGCTAACTTAGTATGATTTTCAAATTTGTCTTTTTCCCTAGAAATTTCATTTCTAAATATCCAAATTAACTTGAGCATTAACTCCAAGAGGTTATCCTAACTTAATTTCTCAACACACTTGTTCAATTCTTCTTCATTTCCTTTATATCATACACTTAATAAAATAATTAAAAAATTTACCCAATTTTTGTAATATGGATTTACTTATCAGAACCATGTATATAAGGTACTACACTCATCCCCCTTATAAGAATTTCATCCCCAAATTTACGTACATGTGGATAAAAAGGTCAGAGCAACTTTGGGAGACACTGCCTCATATCCCCTCATATCCCTCCTAACCTATAGGCAACTATGTCAATGCTACCCTGCATCTCATCTCATGGTGTACAGTGTCATATGCTTTTTCCCTATAATCAACTATTGGTCCGTGCTTAGTCAACTAGTCTATGCCTAATATAATATGAAATCAGAGATGCCTACGACAATTAAGTTTACACTAAATCTCTCACTAGAGACTATAATTAGTAAATCTTGAACAAATTCCCACACTATCACTGGCTCACCAATAGTTGTGCTAACTTCCAATAAAAAATCCCAGTCTATTCAAAGGGACATCTAAGTATGCAGAAAAACTATGCAAAATAAAGGAATGGGTTGATCCATGTTCAATAAGTACATGGTATATCTACCTATCTAAAATAAGAAGAGAAACTTCGACAACAGTGCTAGATGTGCTATTTAGTTGGTAGTAAGAGTGAACACTTGCCATTGACTCTTAGGTGCTTGGTCCTTATCTCATCCCTAATCTTGCCTAAGATGTCCCTCGATCCTGATTTTTCTAGAGGATTCTGGCACCGCCAAGGGTGGCACCGCCATTGGCAGCACTGCCATAGCAGGGCTATAAAAAGCCCCATCTTCCCCCTCCAAAAACATGAGTTTTCCAGCAACTTTTGGACTAGGGTTTCTGGGAAAAAACGGAAACCCATACCTCTACGTTTTTCGGCAACGGCCAGGCCCAAGTCAGGCCGGCCACTACCATTTTCCCCATGACCCTCTCTTTTTCCGGCATTGCATGACATGGGGTTTTGCTCTTCACGATTTCCAGCTACGAAGGGTTTCCAGAACCGGAACAAAGGTCCACCACTGGCAATAAGGCGTCCCCAGGCTGCCCAAGTAAGACGTCCGTACCTCCTTCTCTGGTTCCTCCACCTTTCAGGTTAGATCCATGCTGGATCTAGTGTTTCTTAGTCGTTTCCAGCAAGAATTCCTGGCCGAAAAAATGCCCCAAGGCAGTTCCAGACAACCTTGCACAAGCCAGGCGTCCTAGGGATGCCTTACTCCATGTGCACTTGGGACAGGGTCCCAGGGAGGGGCTCCGGGCATATGACAGTGCGTACACTATCCCAGGTGTGGCCCTCGGGTGCGCGCGCGACATGGGGCATGGGTCCTGGCTCGACCAGGGTGCACGGGGTTCCCTAGGAGCTGAGACGCGCCATGCTACAAGGTGCGTCAATGTGATGATGTGTGTCATAGTGCGTCACTTGAGCATGCATGTGCGTGTGCAAAACGCGGTCCCTGGCACGGCCTTTAGGCCCGTACGCTCATGAGATGGTCGCGGTCCAACCAGGATGCACGAGTGTCCTGGGAACTGGGACACGCAGACCCAATAAGACTTTAAACATTAGGATTAAAGGAGAAATTACAAGAGTTTAACTATTAGAAAGTAGATCCATATCATAGGATCTAGCCTGGCAATGAATTAGGCAAGGACCATTGACCCTAAACAGCAGATTTAGCGGTCTAATGTCTAAATAGATTAAAATTAATAAGGACTCCTTGTATCCATTCATACCCAGGAATTTATAAATGAGACCCAGAGACGGGTTGAGTGCTAAAGGACATGACTCTAGGAGACTTTGAGGTAGGTGCTCTATCGCTACTAGACTTTTTAAAAGAGCCATGATTGTTTTATGCATGTTTTAAGTATAAGTTATATAACTTGTTTAGCATGACTTAATTCAGCATACATATGATAAATGCTTTTGCATAGATATGTTTTGCAAATAATTGCATATACATTATGCATAGATATGTTTTGCAAACAAATGCATATATTGCATGATTTGTGAGCATTGAGTTTTTGAAAGATTGCATGTCCTTGAGGGTTACTAAAAGACGCTGGGTAGGCAATTGTGAGGGCCAGGCAGTTGTGAGGGACCCAAAGAGGACAGTTTTGAAAAAGGGGTTTTCGCTTGTTTGATCAGATATGATTTGGGCTGATAAGCTCGTGGACGCTATGCCGAGAGGTGTGGGTTGGCCTCCAGCCTCTACCACTATTAGGTGGATGGGTACCACGCCCAAAAAGGGCATGTCCCTACGTCGACTACATGTGGTACAGGGGGCTACCACTGGTGTCACAGCATTGGGTCGATGTGTCATATGCCCTGTGGAGGCTATGACGTTGTGTCCTCAGGTACCCGGGGACCACACGGCGGCGAGGTCGTGGGCATAGTTGGACCCTATGGTTTGATGATTTACTTGCATTGCATATGGCATGACATGAGGTTGGTCGACCATACCATACTGGATATCCATGAGTTGGATTCAGTGGAGCATCTTATGCATATCATTATGTTTATGATATATGATACTTTCAACTTGGATTATGCTATTCTTTAAATCGTCAGTATTCCGGTTTGACAGTGGTTTCTAATATCAATATTGAACATGATTGTTTCGAACATGCACATGTTTTTAAAAGCACATGATTTTAAATATAGCATGCATTGCAAAACTAGTAGTGATAGACTCCTACTAAGTATAGTATATACTCACCCTATCCTTAACATTTTTCAAGATAGTTCCACTCACAAATAGAAGACGTCTCAGGAGATATTAGTTCTATGAGCAAGTGAATAAACAAAGGAGACAACTATACATGTGAGTAAACTCTCTACCCTTTGGACATGTATTTGTATTTATTTACAGTTGGACTGTGTGCTGTGATTGGATAGACCTGGGGAAGAATTTATGATTTCTGAAGTTTTTTCAAAAACTACTTTGAGTATTGTGAAAGCAAATGACACTTGGGGTTTTCAAAATGAGTTTAAAATATGAAAGATTTTCTACTGCATTGCATGGTTTTTATAAAATGGTTTTCAAATAGGGATGCATCCCGCCTTAGGAATTAGATCTTGCATTTAAAAATGAATAGAAAACCCGGGTCATCACACTCCTTGATCATTGTCTCTACCCTGAGCTTGACCTATCGATGGTTGCATAGGCCATGCATTTGTGTTGGCCTCTTGGCCTCATCAGCCACTAGTTTAGGCCCTACAAATCTACCCTAATCTCTAATACGGTCCCTAAACTTGAGCTCCAAAATAGCTACAAGTTCTAGAGCTTGTGCTACATAGTGGGCTATGAGGTCAAAATATGGCACTTCAGATCAAAGTTCAACCCTTACACAAAGTTTTAGACCCCCCTCAACTCTGAAGAACAAACATTTAGTGTGAACCTACGTAGCCAAGAGAACTCCACGTCGTACTATGCCACTATTCTTCTGCCATGCACGAGTGTCATAAGGTCTCACTCCATTTCCTGCTAAAGATGGGGAGGAAGAAATTTATCTAACCATGAAATCACCCTAAGCAATCGGATCTACACCCTCAAAGAAACCTCACCTAGCAATAGGCCACCACTGCACTGCAATGCATGTGAGAAAGAAAGTGGCCACTGCAACTCGGCCATACTTCAGCACCACTATACTTTCTATATCAAAAAGTCGAGTATCTGCTACCTCTGGGCCATCTCTACCAGAGAACTTAAGAGCAAACCTCCTAAATTTCTTGAGAAGGTTGTCCACTAAGGGACATCCCTCTCCCTTTGCATCTATTGCCCCATCTGCACCTAATGTGCTAGCTGAAGCTCACAACCTCTGAGTCATCCTTTGAAGTAAGAGATCAGCAACCTCATCAGCTGGTTGCCTGGACCTCAACTGTTGCTACCATTTGCTGCCTTCGAATCTTGTAGTGATGGCAAGACAGCCTAGTCTCCGTGGAGGCATCTGAAAACAACCAGCATTCTAATAAGACTTCTTTTCCAATCTTTATAGCTAAGATCACTACGTAAGTCTAGGACTTAACCCTCCTAAGTGTTGACACATTGACTCTCAATGACTTTAATTGTGATCAGTGTGGCATGGGCTTTGATACCAAATTCTATAAATTTTTTTTTTTTTCAAGCTTTTATTGTTTTTAAATTGGAAAGCAATGAAAATTTCCCTCTTTAGAAAACATGATCAGAGTGATAATAAATATGTAATTTTTGAGAAATTCATCAACTTCTTTTTGGGAGTTACTATAAAACCTTCAAATATATGTAAAAAAATAGTTTGCTAACTAGGAATGGTTAGAAATAAATGCTACAATATCACCCATACTATCACAAGTAAAGTCACACAGTCCATTAATATAATTAGAATAATCCATGTTATGTTTATTGAATGTTTCAGAAAAAATTTAAGTTATATATATTCCCAAAATGAGATCTTATTTATGGATTCTATTAAAAGAAACTACTCTCAAAGCATATTCTTCTCACATCAAAATTGATCCAAGTACTTTCGCCTTCCCTATGTCTCTTACACTTGAGCTACTAGGTGTATCACCTGAAATTTTTGGTTGTAGTGGGTGAGCCAAAAAAATAGCTCACAGTAGAGTGAAAATTCTAAAAGTCGTGATCAACGCAATAAAGATCCAAATAGATTGATGATTTCAAATCATCCATAATGTTCGAAAGTAACTGACAAATCTATCAACTTAATGTACTCAAAAGCAAATGATGCCAAACTGGGGTCCATAGCCCTCAATCTGTAATGTACAAATGAATGCTCACCTCGTTGTGGAAAATTAATCGCTCTATATCACAGTGGCATACAGTCCTACCACTAAGGACCATCAATCGCATATAGTCCTACCTCCAGGGATCGTTAGTGGCATCTTGTCCTACCACCAAGGACCAATGGTCTAAAGTCTCTAGAATGACTGGCATGCCTAGCATGTTAACAATACATAGACACCTATGCTCGTACTAACCTACTGTCACCCATTGATGACTAATATGGCCCTACGTCTACTCATGGATACCTGCACCAACCATGACTCCCTGTACCTCATGGGGGCTACTCGGCTATCACTCAAAGTACTTCCCCATGAGAAGGTACTCCTATTGTGGTTGTCTCCATCTCGAGGCTGATATCAATCTCATGTCAAAGGTTAGTGGCCAACTTAGCTCCTACCATAGGGTCTCTAGGACTTATGGCGCATTAACTCCTGGCACTTGCAGAGTAATCTAGAACTTAAGACACTCCTAGAGTGCCTACCCAAAATATTAATGAAATCCATATCCATAAGGACTTAGAGCTGCTCTTAGAGTGCCTACCTAAGCATAGACAAATCTGCATCCATTAGGTCTTGCAGCCACTCATAGAGCGCCTGCCTAAAGCAATGATGAAAAAAAGACCCATGGCTCATAAAAATTGATATCTCAAGTCTCACCACCACTCTTGTGGTGCTTACAAAGTGTTGATAAAAACAATGTCTTTGAACCTTGGCCAAATCCACAAAACCATTGGTCCAAATCACAGAGAACTCCAAATCATGAATGTGATGGAGTATTATGCACTGCCATCCTATGTTTGGTTGTGTGAAATAATTTATTAAATTCCATTCTGAACTTATAGTGAAGTCATTTAGTTGATATTTCCCTCTTCATGGTATTAAGGGTCACATGTCTTTTTGGCTAGAACATGTATCTTTATCTTCATCGCTAGCTATTATGGTCCTTATGTCTTATGCTTTGAAATTATTATTCTCATGCTTTAGTTACTACTCCCTTAGTGTTTGTCATGAGTTTATGTTTAACAATTAACTCTCAACTAGTCCATTGCTAAGGTTATTAATTACAATCAACCCAAATTTGGATTCGAGGCATAACTAAGTAGTCACCTCATTTTGATTTAAATGTCATAGGGGTTGTGAATACAAAGGCTTAGATGAGATATTTAGGATGACCTAAGGGCAAGTGAAGTTTCATCAAAGGGTCCAACTTAGTCTTATATTGTTTAGAATTCTAACCTAAGGCAGTTTTATAATGTCCTTCCCTTAGGTAAATTACATTTTTTCCCTTCACTATTTCTAGTTTAAAGTTGGTTTTAGCATCCCCATATTATTAGTGAGATGTATAACTACTAATGATCATATTTTTAATGCAAAAAAGGGGAAAAAATTTTCATATTTGTCTAAAACTAGAAACCTAGAATTCTCCAAAATTCCTTGTTAGCACAATTTTTAGCTACTAAAATTCCTGGGTTTAAAATTCAATTGACTCAAGAATTCTAGTAGCTCTTCTTCTCCACTCAACCAAACCAATGGCTATATGCAACTGGTCATTCAATTTCAATTCACTTTCAAAGCTTGATAATTTGTGTTTTTATTAGTTTCCACTTAGTTTTAATGTCACAACCCCATATCCCCAGGGCCGCGATTAGGCTTGATCAAGCCTAACGATTGGGCGAGCTAGGCCTACGTGGCCTTGCTTTTTTCTTTTTTTTTCATAATTTATATCACAACAGTATGTTGAGAGAGCTAGGTGCTCTTGTCCTGTGCAAGTCACAGTTTACTAGTGAAATATTTTTCTCCTTTAACAACCGAGTCCTACCGAAATTTCGGCAGAGTCTCCCCTGTTTTTCGGACATTATGCATTTAACGCATGCTATGCGGTTCACCTGATAGACAATAGAGCAATCGTAATTTACTGAGGGGAGACTCAGTCTTCGTACTATCTATCATAGTGAGACATACATGATACATACGGAATCAGTGTCAAAATGCGACATAACTCGTTTACGCATTAGCACATATATACATGTATTTATATACAACTCAAAATTTAATAGCTTCAAGCAAGCTTTGTTCAACTCACTCAACGACCTTTCTCTTCTCGCCTCGACTAGTACCGTAAAATAACAAGGTGAGCTGCGAAGCCCAAGTAAGGGAAAAGAACTAAACCCATGCATATCCGCCATTCTCACTCGCCACGCTTTAAAAACACATTCACTATAACATGAGCATGCATTTTCCATTTTAACTAGTCATATATAACATAGTTAGCATGTGCTATCAAGTAAGGCTTATGCTTATTACACAAGAGAATTACGGTTTTTCTCCAAATTCTAATATGACGCAACAAATATCGCATGCAAACAAGCACACCCCATAAGGATTTCCTATTCGTGTCCAGCCACGGGACATTCAATAGATGAGTGACTAAGTCATGGACCTCATTCTAAAGTTGCATGCAAACCATAAGTGTTACATCAAACAAAGCCGCATACTCATTAATGATTTTCTCGCACACATTAAACGTGCCTAGCATCACACCAGATTCAATAGTCATCTCCCTCAAGGATTACCATCTTGGGCGGCCCACTATGTGTATCATCATCAAGGCAGCCGCACCCTCGTGATTTACCATCTTGGGTAGCGCCAAAGTCGGGTTCCCTCGTGGTTTACCATCTTGGTGGCTCCACCTTAGTCGAAATCAACCAGGCAGCCCTTTCCCTCAGGGTTTACCATCTTGGGTAACTCAATATGCCAGCTCATCCCTCAGGGTTTACCATCTTGGGCGGCTCCACCGTGGTCCTAAAAGACCGTGCAGCCCTTTCCCTCGAGGAATTACCATCTTGGGAGGCTCAATACCGATGCCTCATCCCTCGTGGTTTACCATCTTGGGCGGCTCCACCATGATTCCAAAGAACCAGGCAGCCCTTTCCCTCAGGGTTTACCGTCTTAGGAGGCTCAATACCAGACAGTCCAATCCTCAGGATTTACCGTCTTGGGCGACTTCACCTTAGTTGCAAGCAAATCCGGTAGCCCTTTCCCTCAGAATTACCATCTTGGAAAGCGTCATCATAGCTTACCGGGTGGCCCTCGGGAGCTTACTATCTTGGCTTGACCATTTTATAACCAGGTTTGCATCATCGCAACAGTTAAGCATAGCAAATCATACTATAACATGACCTTTTTAACAAGAAATTACAATTTCTATCATCCACTAAACCAAGGTGGCAATATATACATTTTACACATGCATAAAGTTAGTTTCAAGAGAACACAACAACAAGAATTTAAAGAATGCAAGGGTTCGTGGTCCCACCGTGTTTGGTGCGATTCACATTCCAATAACCAATGTTGCAATGTTTCCCAGCTGGGGCTTCCTATGTACCCTGCAAGCCCACAAAAGTGCTCCCCAGATAGACACCGTATGGGCATTCCCTTGATAAACTCATACACCTTTTCCACCATTCTAGCTTCCCCAACGAGTCCACAATACATGCATAATGCTCACACCCTTGCTCAATTCCATACTTCCTTTTCATCTCTTCAAAATTCTCAATCCCTCCTCTACTTTCCCAGCCTTATTAGACGCTGATAGTACACACATTGACAATTGCTCTCCTTGCTTTCAAGAAGTGCTTCTGACCTATTTCACCCACAATGTCATCAGGAGATATATCCAACCCTGATATGGAGTCTACCATTTAGGTTTCAGAGACATCATTATTTCTGTCAACATCGCCCAACTGCAATGACCTATGCATCCTGTCTTCAGTTTCCTTGTCATAGTTGTTAACCCGGCTCGTACTTCTATGACTTTTACCTAGTGATGCTCCAGGATATGATTCACTCCTCACCCTTGAAATACCATCCTTTTCAGCAACCCCGTTGCTGCCCAAGCCTCTTGATAAACCAGCACCACATACACCATCTTCTGGAAGCAACCTAAGTACCAGATTCTTGATGTGACCGCATATTTCCATTGCAAGAATGTTCAACTTCTTGTAGTGAGGTATGTAGACAGTCCTGATTTAAATATGTCTTTGCAAATGTTGAAGCCTCTATAATCTTTTCTCCAGCTGATGGGTGAGAGTCAGGTGACGCAGAATTTTCCGTGGAGTCTTTAATCGCTGGAGGTTCCTTTGGTCTTTGTTCACTCTGGTTTCTTCCGTATTGCCTAGATTTTAGATCCGTGGTGTTGGTTCTTTTCGCAGGCTTATCACGGATATTCCTCAAGCCGGATTGAAGAATTGCAAGTGGTTGCCACACTTTTCTGCAAGGAGTGTTCACCTGCAGCAGCTGACTATTAAGTGACCTTGGTATGCGTATAGAAGGGAGCCTGTCTTTCTCTATCTCGGGATTCTCGATCCTTACAAGAATAAGGCACACCCCTGGATGATCAAAGGTAGGAACCATAAAATCCTCATCATCTCCACATTTCTTCGAGCTCAGATTCTTCAAATTTAGGAAAGTCCTGACTAGACGATGCTGAAGGGACCAAATTACTATTGTGAGGAGGAAGAAGCATAGCCGAATTAGAAGAACTAAACCTCGAGAAGGAATACTAAGTCGTTTCATAGAGAGCCATCTTGTTCCTTGGTGGGGCCCTTGGCCCACCTTTCTCTCTGCATCACTCACATGAAGCCTTGGAAACAAAGGCCCCATTACCTTCTCCTCATCTCTTCCCCTTTCATCATCAACAAAAACTACTAAGAATAACCGATCCTTTCAGAGACCCACTTCCCCAAATCCCGATCATCCGGCTCGAATCACCAGAAAATCCCATAATTCCAACCTCGTGCAGCAAATCCACATGCCAAAGAACCAAACCCACAAAAGATGATCAATTTGAAATCGACCCACATGAAATTTTTTGTCGGCAAGAGTAGGGGATTTTCTCACATCCAACACCTAGAACAAAACCCACTAGGCGTAAGCAACGTTTTAGCACGGATTCTCCTCTTCTTCTCTCGTCTCTCCTTGTCATCACAGAGACAGTGGCGAGAGGGAGGTTTTACCTGCACCGTAACAGGGACCAAGGAGGGAGGAAGAGGGCGAGAGATTTCTCCGACTATGTTCATGGCTGCCGGGTTTGGAACATGGGGAGAAGATGATCACTGTGCAAGAAACCTCCTCGCCGATTCCTAAGGGTAGGGGAGAAGGAGAAACGAAGGGTGTGGGGAGGAAAGCCATCCAGTGATGGCTCTCTCTCTCTCTCTCTCTCTCTCTCTCTCTCTCTCTCTGGGGTGGAAGAGGCTGAGTCCGCGTGGCGAGTCTGACTCCCACGCGTCGACTCGCTTCCCGTGACATTGTGTAGAAGAGTTAGTCGGGGGTGCCATTATCAATTTGGACCCCCTATTATTTGTAAATTTCTTTCGGATCTTTGAGTCCCAGTCTCTGTTTTACGCGTTCTTAGTGTCGTTGGAAAGCTCCTATCGAGCACAATCCAATAATCAAACTTTCATTGCTAGATTTTAATATTTTTAGTTTACTTTATAATTACTTGAATTTCTATAAAATTTCCACTTTCAAATATGTTTGCTCACATTTTGCTATGAATCCAAATGAAATTTCAATTCATCTAATCCTTACGAGATATACAATTTAACAACCTCTAAGGATTCAAAATTTATCCAAAACCTCTCTCAATTTACAACTAGACTCATGCGGGCCCACGTGCTCAATCCTGCCTTGGTTGTCTTGTTTCATAGAATTTGAGAAGATTAATGTGTTAATTCTTGTTTTAACCTGATTGTAGGACACGGGGGTGACAACACTTCCCTCCTTAAAAAAAAATTTCGTCCTCGAAATTTAAAGAAATATCTTAGTCCAATAGTTCTGGGTACCTTTGCTAGATCTCCGACCCTAGCTCCCATGTGGCTCCTACTCCATGATGTTGCCACCCTACCTTTACAAGTTGTATTACTTTTCAGCTTCAAACTTGTTCCCTTCAATCAACCACTTGTATTGACTTCTCCTCATACGAGACATCCTCTTAGAAGACCAGATTTATTCATCTATATGGGAATGAAATGCAGAGTTAAAGTCAACCTTGTAACCATTGCTTCCTCTAAATCCTTCAAGAATTGGAAAATAAACATTGAATCTCCATTTGACACGATGGATACAGGTACCCCATGTAATCTTACAATCTCATGTATGTATAATCGACTCAATGTCTTGAGTGAATCTGTAACCTTCACTGTTAGGAAGTGTGCTGACTTAATCAATCTGTCGCAATCATTCATATGCTATTCCAATGTTGCAATACAAACACCGTTGCTGCCAGTTCTACGTAATGAGTGGGGTACTTCTTCTCATTTGGCTTCAATTGACGAGAACCACACACTCCCACTCTTCCTTCTTGCATTAGGACACATCCAAGTCCTAAGTGTGGGGCATCAGAACACACTGCATAACCCATACGTTGCTCAGGAATGATAAGAACATGTGCAGACGTCAACCGTCTCTTTAGCTCATGAATTGACGGCTCACATGAATCGTCCCATTCAAATATCACATCTTTCTTCTTCTTCTTCTTCCTTTTTTTTCATAAGCATTTTCATAGATGTTGTAATGCATGAGAAGCCCTTTGCAAACCTCTTATAATTACTTGCCAACCCAAGGAAATTTTTGATCTTGGCTGCATGTGCATATAAGATATTGTATTAATCTTGGCACAGTTCAACAGTGACACTCTCGATTTCTACATTTCTTCAATTGAGCGTTGATGGTGCTCAATGTCTGTTGGGTTGGCCCAAACCATGGGACAGAATAGAAAATTTGACAGAGTTTTAGGGAAAAATAGGAAGTGCTGCAACATTTTGACCCCATCAAGCAGGTCCAAATCTTAAACATGCCTCTTCCTTTATATATTCCATACATGAATATGTTTCTTTCTATTCTTTCCAAGTCCTCTGTTTATCTAATTTTTTTCCAAAAAGGACAACATGACTTTTTATCATAGTGCTTATCCTGCTTATGCAAGTCAAAAGTAGAAAGGAGAGTGGAAAGCAAGAAGCTAAGAGAGACAAATGTTAATGCAGCACCCTGAAATTTGACTGATGATCTGCAATTAAATAACAGTCTCAAACATAATGTCACGATCTTCAGCGAAAAAGACATCACAGAGATGATCAGCTAGATTGTATGAGCATTTAAAGAGAGTCAGATACTCTGGTTTGAGGAAGAAGTGGGCAGAATAAATGAGTAGAATCTAGTGTGGTGCTCAATCCATCCATGTTTGACATACTTAAGTTAAAAACTACTTATCTACAAAAATCATTTATAAGCAAGAAAAATACAGGAGTTTCTTAGGCATATGTACATCATACATTTTACGTATTTCTTACACAACTTCATTCGTTCCCACCATCCCCGCAACAACATGACGGTAGGGTAGAGTAATCCAAAAAGACATGAGAGTGAAGACAAACTAGGAAAAGAGGGAAAGAGTTTGGAATTAGAAACATGGAAGAAGGTCAATCGAAAAAAACTGACCATACTAGAGATTCGGTAGACTAATCTCTTGTGAAAGAGAAGTCTCGAGAATACTAAGAACTTGAAGAAAAGATATCGATACTCATTCTCACATATGTTGCAAACCCGAGACTAATTAAAAAGCCAAAACATTAGCAACTTTGAGAGAATTTCCAACTTGAAATTTCCAATGGCAAATAGTCATAGGTGACAGTGGATACTTTGAAGAATTCTCCTCCGTGAGACACATCAGGACCATGAAATGAAATAAATGCTCGATTTTTTTTTTTTTTGCCAACTCCTTGCACCTTTAGGGGAAGCAATTTGTTACGAAACTCTAGAGATTAGAGCTAAAATTTGATTGGACTAATAGGCCATACTAGAGTGAAAAGAGATGAGAGATGGACATGGATTAGAATTCTCAGCTTTCCATAAACCACTAATCTATCGTCTTTGCTTATGTAGGCATCAAATATACACAAAGATAGAGACAGAAGTCTAGGATATAACCAGTGTCCAACCTCAAGTGAAACAACAAAGATCAGGATTCGAGGTGGTTTGACACCAAAGGAACAAGAAAGAGAGACCCTAATTCACATTGGCAATTCACTGCAAACTGAAAAATAAGCCCCCCCCCTAAGGTCTCCAAGAGATGCTTTTGAAATGGCAATGTAACAAAAAATTTCCAATTGTTAAAGGCTATTACAAATTTTGCAGGTACTAACAAGAGATAAACTCCCCTTCTATCATTTTGCAGATTTTATTAGATGTAACCATTATAAATCTTTGGCAAAGAGAAGATATCTCAATGAAGACATAATGCCTTTCCCGATGTGCTGAGAATTTGATATATTTAACCCACGATCCTATCATAAGCATCTAGAAGCTTGCCATCTAGAAGCTGTCACTTAGAAGCCTACCACCTAAAAGCCTCGCGCTCCACCTCGCACTTGCTCCTCATTGGTCGCTCTCAACCCAAAAGTATAAATCGCAAATCAAGCTTTCACCACATGCAGAGAAAACAAAACACGATGAAATACAAATCGTAAGGCCACCCTATGATCCGCAATGTTATTATCACATCCTAGACAAACTCGTTTGAGTTAAAACTCATCCACATTAGCAACTCAACTTGTAATGTTGAATCTAGTAGTTCGGTGTCCAAGTTTAGGTCATAAACGATTAAAGATGAAACAAAAGAATGTGTTGCACTAGAGTCAAATAGCACTCTAACCCAAGTATAAAATAGTAAGAATGCACCTTCTATGATAATATGGTTTGGTTGGTAGCCAAACTAAGTCAGTGCATAAACTCTTCCCTATGTCCTCTCGCTTGAAGGTGGGATGTGCACCCGTAATCGGTATATCCGACCTCCGTGCCGGTGGACATCCTTGGACACGTGGCCTCTTCTTTGTTTTGCACACTACCCTTTGATGCTCCTAGCGTAGCACGCCCTCTTACAATGGCCTCATTGCTCACGATTAAAACAAGTCTTACCACATCTAAAAGGTAGAGAACATGCCTAAGCACTCGCGCTAGAAGGAAGATATCCTTTCCTCCTCTTGTCCTTGGGACTATGTGAGCAAGACTCCCCAAGTCCAATCCTCATCTGGTCCAATACCCTTTGTAGATGGTGCCATCCGTCCAATAACTTCCTATACAAGATCACGTGCACACAACATAGCTCCTCTAGGACTAGAACCCTCACCTCTAGTCTCAACCATGCATATGCCTTTTCAGAATATCAAACAGTTACAATTAATCAACTTATCAAACAAGTTGATAGTCATCAACAATCAATCCCGGTATGCCGAAGACATCAAGTGCAAACATTTCTCCTGAAATGGAAAATTTCTAAGCTAGGAAGACAAGTTTTTTTTTTTTTTTTACCAAGTGATCTACCGCCTCACAGTATACATATTGTCAGCTTTGGGCCGGGGCCCGCACAGCTTTGTTTTTCCCCTAACTTCCCAGGGGAAAATGCGTGTATACTGTGAGAGACCGAAGTCTCGGTCACTCTCCTAGCCCATCACCTTCCCCCTAGCGGTACCTCCCGTGTTCCTCCTTAGACTATCTTGAGTTCCCTCACAAGGCCAACCCTCAAGCCATCTTGGCACGGTTCGCCGTGTCGGGTTCCAGCTCTGATACCAAGTTGTCACAACCCCATATCCCCAGGGCCGCGATTAGGCTTGATCAAGCCTAACGATTGGGCGAGCTGAGCTCCTACGTGGCCTTGCTTTTTTCTTTTTTTTCATAATTTATATCACAAACGTGGAAGTGTTGAGAGAGCTAGTGCTCTTGTCTGTGCAAGTCACAGCTTACTAGTGAAATATTTTCTCCTTTAACAACCGAGTCCCTACCGAAATTTCGCAGTCTCCCCTGTTTTTCTGGACATTATGCATTTAACGCATGCTATGCGGTTCACCTGATAGACAATAGAGCAATCGTAATTTACTGAGGGGAGACTCAGTCTTCGTACTATCTATCATAGTGAGACATACATGATACATACGGAATCAGTGTCAAAATGAGACATAACTCGTTTACAGCATTAGCACATATATACATGTATTTATATACAACTCAAAATTTAATAGCTTCAAGCAAGCTTTGTTCAACTCACTCAACGACCTTTCTCTTCTCTGCCTGACTAGTACCTGCAAAATAACAAGGTGAGTCGCGAAGCCCAAGTAAGGGAAAAGAACTAAACCCATGCATATCCAAATCATTCTCACTGCCACGCTTAAAAACACATTCACTATAACATGAGCATGCATTTTCCATTTTAACTAGTCATATATAACATAGTTAGCATGTGCTATCAAGTAAGGCTTATGCTTATTACAGCAGAATTACAGTTTTTCTCCAAATTCTAATATGACGCAACAAATATCGCATGCAAACAAGCACACCCCATAAGGATTTCCTATTCGTGTCCAGCCACGGGACATTCAATAGATGAGTGACTAAGTCATGGACCTCATTCTAAAGTTGCATGCAAACCATAAGTGTTACATCAAACAAAGCTGCATACTCATTAATGATTTTCTCAAGAATATTAAACGTGCCTAGCATCACACCCAGATTCAATAGTCATCTCCCTCAAGGATTACCATCTTGGGCGGCCCACTATGTGTATCATCATCAAGGCAGCCAGACCCTCAGGATTTACCATCTTGGGTAGCGCCAAAGTCGTTCCCTCGTGGTTTACCATCTTGGGTGGCTCCACCTTAGTCGAAATCAACCAGCAGCCCTTTCCCTCGTGGTTTACCATCTTGGGTAACTCAATATGCCACCATCCCTCGGGGTTTACCATCTTGGGCGGCTCCACCGTGATCCTAAAAGACCAGCAGCCCTTTCCCTCAGAATTACCATCTTGGGAGGCTCAATACTGACACGGCTCATCCCTCGGGGTTTACCATCTTGGAAGCGGCTCCACCATGATTCCAAAGAACCAGTGCAGCCCTTTCCCTCGGGTTTACCGTCTTAGGAGGCTCAATACTGCATGTACTCCAATCCTCGGGATTTACCGTCTTGGGCGACTTCACCTTAGTTGCAAGCAACTGTGTAGCCCTTTCCCTCAGGAATTACCATCTTGGAAAGCGTCATCATAGCTTACCGGGTGGCCCTCAGGGCTTACTATCTTGGGCTTGACCATTTTATAACAGTTTGCATCATCGCAACAGTTAAGCATAGCAAATCATACTATAACATGACCTTTTTAACAAGAAATTACAATTTCTATCATCCACTAAACCAAGGTGGCAATATATACATTTTACACATGCATAAAGTTAGTTTCAAGAGAACACAACAACAAGAATTTAAAGAATGCAAGGGTTCGTGGTCCTGTGTTTGCAGTGCGATTCACATTCCAATAACCAATGTTGCAATGTTTCCCAGCTGGGGCTTCCTATGTACCCTGCAAGCCCACAAAAGTGCTCCCCAGATAGACACCGTATGGGCATTCCCTTGATAAACTCATACACCTTTTCCACCATTCTAGCTTCCCCAACGAGTCCACAATACATGCATAATGCTCACACCCTTGCTCAATTCCATACTTCCTTTTCATCTCTTCAAAAATTCTCAATCCCTCCTCTACTTTCCCAGCCTTATTAGACGCTGATAGTACACACATTGACAATTGCTCTCCTTGCTTTCAAGAAGTGCTTCTGACCTATTTCACCCACAATGTCATCAGGAGATATATCCAACCCTGATATGGAGTCTACCATTTAGGTTTCAGAGACATCATTATTTCTGTCAACATCGCCCAACTGCAATGACCTATGCATCCTGTCTTCGCTCCTTGTCATAGTTGTTAACCTGTTCAGACTTCTATGACTATTACCAAGTGATGCTCCAAAGATATGATTCACTCCTCACCCTTGAAATACCATCCTTTTCAGCAACCCCGTTGCTGCCCAAGCCTCTTGATAAACCAAAGACCACATACACCATCTTCTGAAGCAACCTAGTACCAGATTCTTGATGTGACCGCATATTTCCATTGCAAGAATGTTCAACTTCTTGTAGTGAGGTATGTAGACAAATTCCGATTTAAATATGTCTTTGCAAATGTTGAAGCCTCTATAATCTTTTCTCCACTGATGGGTGAGAGTCGGTGACGCAGAATTTTCCGTGAGTCTTTAATCGCCGGAGGTTCCTTTGGTCTTTGTTCACTCCGGTTTCTTCCGTATTGCCTAGATTTTAGATCCGTGGTGTTGGTTCTTTTCAGAGGCTTATCACGGATATTCAAGCTGGATTGAAGAATTGCAAGTGGTTGCCACACTTTTCCGCGGGTGTTCACCGCAGCGCCTATTAAGTGACCTTGGTATGCGCATGTATAGAAAGGGAGCCTCGTCTTTCTCATCTCAGGATTCGATCCTTACAAGAATAAGGCACACCCCTGGATGATCAAAGGTAGGAACCATAAAATCCTCATCATCTCCACATTTCTTCGAGCTCAGATTCTTCAAATTTAGGAAAGTCCTGACTAGACGATGAAGGGACCAAATTACTATTGTGAGGAGGAAGAAGCATGGCCGAATTAGAAGAACTAAACCTCTGAGAAGGAATACTAAGCTGTTCATAGAGAGCCATCTTGTTCCTTGGTGGGGCCCTTGGCCCACCTTTCTCTGCATCACTCACATGAAGCCTTGGAAACAAAGGCCCCATTACCTTCTCCTCATCTCTTCCCCCTTTCATCATCAACAAAAACTACTAAGAATAACCGATCCTTTCACAGAGACCCACTTCCCCAAACCGATCATCCGGCTCGAATCACCGTAAAATCCCATAATTCCAACCTCGTGCAGCAACCACATGCCAAAGAACCAAACCCACAAAAGATGATCAATTTGAAATCGACCCACATGAAATTTTTGTCGGCAAGAGTAGGGGATTTTCTCACATCCAACACCTAGAACAAAACCCACTAGGCGTAAGCAACGTTTTCGCTCGGAGATTCTCCTCTTCTTCTCCGTCTTCCTTGTCATCACAGGACACCATGCGAGAGGGAGGTTTTACTCCAGAACAGGACCAAGGAGGGAGGAAGAGGGCGAGAGATTTCTCCGACTATGTTCATGGCTGCCGGGTTTGGAACATGGGGAGAAGATGATCAGCCAGTGCAAGAAACCTCCTGCCGATTCCCTAAGGGGAGAAGGAGAAACTTGAAGGGTGTGGGGGAGGAAAGCCATCCAGTGATGGCTCTCTCTCTCTCTCTCTCTCTCTCTGGGGTGGAAGAGGCTGAGTCCGCGTGGCGAGTCTGACTCCCACGCGGCGGCTCGCTTCCCGTGACATTGTGTAGAAGAGTTAGTCGTGGGGTGCCATTATCAATTTGGACCCCCTATTATTTGTAAATTTCTTTCGGATCTTTGAGTCCCCGTTTTACGCGTTCTTAGTGTCGTTGGAAAGCTCCTATCGAGCACAATCCAATAATCAAACTTTCATTGCTAGATTTTAATATTTTTAGTTTACTTTATAATTACTTGAATTTCTATAAAATTTCCACTTTCAAATATGTTTGCTCACATTTTGCTATGAATCCAAATGAAATTTCAATTCATCTAATCCTTACGAGATATACAATTTAACAACCTCTAAGGATTCAAAATTTATCCAAAACTGTCTTCAATTTACAACTAGACTCATGCGGGCCCACGTGCTCAATCCTGCCTTGGTTGTCTTGTTTCATAGAATTTGAGAAGATTAATGTGTTAATTCTTGTTTTAACCTGATTGTAGGACACGGGTGTGACATTTAATTTTTCCCAACTTATAGAATCACATTAATTATTGCTGAATTCAAAGATTTTCAAATAAGAACACAAGGCACCATTTCCTGCTCACCATGAACTAGGAAATGGGTGCTTATTGTTTTATTAATTTTCCCCATTGCTACTTTGAATTTACTTAGCAAGGAACATTTCCAATGCTACTAATCAAGTTAGATCTCAAGTTATTACTTCACCACAATTTAATTTCTATTTGTAGAGTTCTACTGGTTGTAAGAAATGACACCATTTCTTGCTCTTGTGTGCAAGAAATGGTGCATTTCCTTCTAGTTTGCACCTTCAATTTAGTATGGATTCATTATGAATAAAGGACTGAAATTGCTCCCCATTTGAAGTTGGTTATGTATTCTACAAGACCTACATTTTACATTGTCTCAATTTGGTTTGACTTCAAAGTTATAGGATTGGGATTGGGTGCTCCTTGCATGCCTATGTGCAGGAATAACAGGGTGTGCCCAATCCCTATTCTCACTTTGTCCCACTAAAAAACTATGAAATTGTGAGCGATTTCACAAATTTAATGCATCAATAGCAAGTTCATACAATAAGCAAGAAAATTCAGATACACCTTTTGGAAATATGAAGAATTAAAGGGCTAGTTAGCATGATGAACATCCCCTATTCACCATGAACTAGAGGTCAAAAAGAGTACAAATCATGATTAAATCATCTAAAAATTGAAGTAGTCCAATGAGAATCAAGCTTCAATTCAAGCATGCACACTAAAGAAGCAAGTAGTTACCTCAAACAACGAATAGATCACAGTTTAGGGCATCGATCAATCAAATCAAAGTAGACTTTCATGGATTTACATAACTACTAGTTCATCTTACAAGAAATCAAAATTTTGCAAATTTGAAAGTGAAAATCATACAAATTTGAGCTTAGCTAAGATCCAAGATTCTATTAGTAATTCTTCCTACATCTATCTCCTACTTGTTAACAAAGATTGGTCTATTGGATCATGCAAATCTTCACTGGTAGCAACTACTAGTTCATGCATGTTGGAGCTTCACTCAGTGGTGAAGAAGCTCCAAAATCTAGTTCCTTCCACCTTCACCAAGCTCCAACATTTCTTTAACCTGATCCCACATTGTTGCACTTCCTTTCCCCTTGTTCCTAGCATGTTCTCTCTCCCAATTCCTCATCTTCCTCCTTCGTTCTCACCCTCTCTTCTCTACTTCGTTAATGGTGGAAAATCTCTAGCCTATGTTTTAAATTCACTTTTATACTTAGCTATTTCATTTATGCATGTGAGATTTAAAGAACACATGGGAAGCCAACTTCCCTTGGCTGGTGCCCTCCTACGTAGATGGTTTAGATCTCATCTAGAGCATTAAGGCTGACTTGTTCTGAGTTCAATTAAAAGCCCTTTACCCAGTTTCTTCAATTATATCCTATTGAGGGTGCATTTTACATTCTATTTTTACATTTTTTTGGCTATTCCCTTGGAATTTCAACATGGCTTTGAATGGTGTTTATGATAATGTCTTCACTTATTGGTGGCCTATCTAATTCCTCAATTCTAACACTAATTTCTATTTTCTTTTTGAAAGATCACCTAATGATAACTTAATGTGATTTTCAAATTTCTCTTTTTCCTTAGAAATTTCATTTCTAAATATCCAAATTAATATAACAATTAGCTCCAAGTGGCTATCCTAACCTAATTTCTCAATGCGCTCATTCATTTTTTCTCCATTACTTAATAAAATAAAATAAAATAGTCCTATGTTTTTTTGTAATATGGATATACTTATCAAAATTATGTATTTATAGGCATTACACTAAAAAAAAAAAAACACTATTTTTTAGTAATATGGATTTACTTGTTAGAATTATGTATTTACAGGTATTACATTAGAAATGTGTGTTTTATAAATTTTCAAAAAAACTTAAAAATAATACTATATTTTATAACACATGGGCTACTAATTGGCTTCTTTTTATACAAAAGTAACTACTTATCACACCCCCAAACTATCATTTTGCTAGTCCTGAGCAAACCATGCAAAAAATCATGAAAACAAAAAATGTTGACCATTTTTGTAGGTACTCACAATTAGATTTAGCATATGCAACAACCCCCAGGTTACCCCTTGTAGACAAGTTAAACCTTGTGAGGGTTGGTAGTGAATATGCTCACAAAATTCTATATCATCAATTAGCACTCTACTTACTTTAACAAATTCATAAAGATGAATGAAAAATTCCACAAGCTATCCACATAACAAAGCATTTTATTAAAGTTATATCTTGGAGTACAACATGTGTACATACTACATGAATTTGGAGCTCTAAATAGTAATGCTTATTGCTTCATTGGAAAGATGTCTTGGCTTCAAAGTCTTATTGGTATACACTCAAAAATAAAGCTCTTAGAGAAAAAGGGTCAATTGAAATTCACTCAATATGTAACAAAATCCAAAGATACTAATGGTTCACATAAGTTCTTTTATGTATAGATGAGACTGAGGATTATGATCCCAAAGAATGGATGCCATTACCAAGACTAATAGGGGTAATTCACCTTAATTCCTTCTTATTTATATCCTCATTATGGCTATCTTCCACCATAATCAATAGGTCTTTAGATATAGGACAAAATATAGGCTTAGGATAGGTTATGAAAAGAAAGGATAAAGGGATTCAAAGGTTCAAATATGAATTGAGTTCTTCAATGTATATTTGGAAACTTTTATTTTGGGTGTACTTGGAGTGAATCTTGTCTAATTTTCCTTTCTCTTATCTCAACTTTTCTTCTCTATTTTTGAGAAGGAACACTTTTCTTTGTACTTTTGATATTTTTTACTTCTTTGACTTTTATCTATTTTTTAAACTTTCTCCACCTTCTCTACTCATTTTTGAAAGATAGGTAATGGTTATTTTAAGTCAGATTTCTTTGGGTTGGGGTCAATATGGTTTTGTAAAGAAAGGCCTATGAAGAGGCTCAAAGGGTCTAACTAGTGATATTAATATACTGGGTACGCTTTATGTCTCTAGGCTAAAACAAGAATGGCCTATATTATTTCTTAGGTTTCTTAAAACCTATCTGATTCAATAAATGTTCAAGAAAGAATGTTAGTACTCCTTTTAGGTCTTAGCATTTTGACCAAAATAAAGGATATTGGGATCTTTCAATGTAATGTCCACTAAAAAAAAGAGGAATTATATATAACCCTTAGAATGATGATAGTCTCTAATATAAAATGATGATAGTCTCTAGTACTCACTTGGGTATATAGGTCTCCACTAATTTTCTCAGTGTCTCTAAGTCATAACCATCTATTAGTTTAGACTTATGTACTGTATGTAAGTGTATTTCAAGATTTAACTTTCATAAAACACTTTAGGGCATGAATAAAATGCAGAATTAACCACATATATTTCTATTAAGAGTTTAAAGTAGTGTTGATACTAAAACTTTAGACAATCCAATTCTCATCACAGTAAAGGAACTTTGACCTTAAAAACTCAAAATTTTTTTTTTTTTTTTTTTAAAGAAAATTCAGAAAACTCATGCATATTTACAACTCCCAACCTAAACTAAACATTGTCCTCAATGTTTTGAAACATGGGACCCTAAATGATGAATGGGTAATGTAGAACAATGAGACTCTAAAATTTTGGGTTGCCTCCCAGTGAGCATTAAGTTTAACATCTTCATCCACACATGTCATACAATGATAAATGCAAATTTAATGTTGAATGCGAATCTTATGATTGATGTAGGTATCATGGAACATGCTAAAGTGAGTCATAACATACTGGTTCCTCAAGTAATGTTTCTTCCATTTTAGGGTTTACTAACTCTAAATAAGGTTTCAACCCTTACCAATTGGCTTTGGAGATCTCTCCATCCTTTTCTATCTTGACAGTATCGTGAGGATATACAATATGTACTATGCACACTTGTGGAGAATGTCTTGTGGAGAAGGGCTTTCTTAAGATATGTCTATCATGCTTGTTCTTTATGTGTTCTTTGTATATCTTAGTAGACTCGTATGCATCCTTCGTAAATTCATCAAACTCATTAAGTTGGAGTTTTCTATGGGTTTCAATTGTATCTAAGTTAAAATTGAGCTTTTTAATAGCCCAACATACTTTATGTCCAAGACAGTACTTAAGCAAGTATGGATTGTCCCAAGTGTTTGACCTCTGCGATAAACTTTTCATATCTTGTTTATACCAATGATTAGGCATTTGACCTGTGACAAGATAATTAACAATATCTACATACCAAGGCAACTAGGAAATGTGCAGCAATTGTTCATCTGAGAAAATCTCTATTATAGGCAAATTTTCACTAGTAGACTCCATAAGTAGCTTGGACAAGTGGTCAATTACAACATTTTCAAAACATTTCTTATCCCATATTTCTAAATCAATTTCTATATGCAAAAGTATCCATCCAATTAGCTTAGGTTTAGGATCTTTCTTAAAAAGAAGATATTTTAATGCTACATGACCCGAATAGATAATGACCTTAGATATTAATAATAAGATCTAAATTTATCCAGGGCAAAGACAACCACCAACAACTCTTTTTTAATTGTAGAATAATTGAGTTGGGCATCATTGGGTGTGTTTTTATCATAATATATCATGTGATAAATTTTATTAATACATTGTCCCAACACAACCCCAATCACAGTCTAAAGTGCAACAATTATTTCGAATGGTGCACTAGTCTGACGGTCGAATAATAGGAGAAGTTAATTCAACATTGAGGAGCTCAAATGTTTTCATACAATTTTCATGAAAGTCAAAAGTTGCCTCCTTTGTAAGTAAATTACATAGGAGCTTAGCAATTTTACCAAAGTCCTTAATGAATCTTCTATAAAAACTAGCATGGCTTAAAAATGAGAGGATTTTTTCATCATCCTTGGTGGAGGAAGGTTAAAGATTAAATCCACTTTGATTTTATCTACTTCTATACCATTGTATGCTATTGTGTGGCCTGAAATAGTACCATTTGAACTATGAAATAACATTTTTCCCAGTTTAACACTAGATTCTTTTCTTGACACCAAGCAATTACAAGTTTTTAATGTTGCATAGATTCATCAAATGAAAACCCAAATACTAAAAAATCATCCATAAACACTTCCAAAAAATTTTCCACCATATATGAAAATATTCTTAATATACACCTTTGAAAAATAGCTAGAGCATTGCAAGGTCCAAAAGTCATACGATAGTAGGTGAAGGTCCTAAAAGGTTAGGTGAAGGTAGTCTTCGCTTAGTCCTCAAGTGCTATGGGGATTTGGTTATAGCTAGAATATCCATTAAGAAAGCACTAATAACTATGACTGGCTAACCTTTCTAGCATTTGATCAATAAATGAAAGAGGAAAATGGTCTTTCATCATGATTGAGTTCAATTTTCGATAATCTATGCAAACTCACCACCCGATGGTCATGCGTGTGAGGACTAACTCGTTATCCTTATTTTGGATTACCATGACTCTAGACTTCTTGGGTACAACCTAAACTAAGCTAACCCAAGTGTTGTTAGATAAGGGGTAGATAACACCAACATATAGGAGTTTAAGTACTTCTCTTGCAACCTCTTTCATATTAGGGTTTAGTCTCTTCTTTGTCTCCTTAGATTGTTTGGAATTTTCTTCTAAGGGAATTTTATGCATGCACATAGCATGCCCAATCTCTTTAATATCCATTATGGTCCAACCTAAGGCCATCTTATGTTCTCTGAGAACATCAAGAACCTTACCTTCTTGTTCTTGATCTAGATCTAAGGCTATGATTATAGGTGAGGCTTCACCTAGCCCTAGGTAAGAATATTTTAGGGTTACAACATATAAAAGTCTATTTACCTCATCAATGGGCATGTTCATATCAAATTCATAGTTAAAATGTGGTAGATATGTCTCAAGTAGTTCTAGAATAGACAATGGTACACTAACATCATGAAGTAGATCTTCAATTAAATTTACTACACAAGAATCATCTAGGTTGAGATGCTGATGATTGGCATTAAAAACATTAAGCTTGACTTTCATATTGTCAAAAGATAATTTCATTACTCCATTTCTACATTTGACAGTAGCCCCTAAATCTGGTTTTGAATCAAAGAGCTCACCTGCTCTATGAGAAAGGCTTTCTTTTGCACATTAACCTTTCGTTTTTGTATGCAGAGCTCCTTTAGAAATTTTACATAAGCAAGATTGTCTTTAATTGCAATGAGTAATGGAATATTGATTTGAATATGTGTAAACACTTCCATTATCTCATTAAGATTGGTTCCTTTATTTGCCTCATTCAATAATTGAGGGAATGGAGCTTTAGCCACATAAGGAGCCTCCATTATAGGCTCATATGGAGTTGGAGATTTTGTTTGTTATCTTTCTCTCATGTTTTAGTTGGTTCATTCTCCTCTAAGTTTTCCTTAATTTTTCCTACTTTATTATCAACTTGACATCTACTCTTAAGGGTAGTTATTGACTTTGCTGGCTCATGGGGTCTTCAGGTATGTGAAATGGACCCTAATTATGACTATCCCTTAGGGTTTGGAATTGGTTGACTAGGAAATATTCCCTTTCGTCTATGATTTAAAGCAATTGACAACTGGCTCATTTACCTATCTAATTTGGCAATAGCTTGGGTATTTATAGTTAATCCTATCTACTCTCATTCTAAATATTATGTATTGCCTTATTAGTTTCCTCTTGTTTCTTAAGGAGCAACTCTATATTATCCTCAACTAATGGTTTATTTGGTTGTTGAGGAAGTTGAAAACCTAGTGGCTACAAGGGAATTAAAGCTTTAGGGAAGGTTTGTTAGAGGGGTTCATAGATGAACCTCCTTGATAATTGTTCTTCAACCATGACAAGTTAGGATGCCTAGCCCATTCCTCTAGGGAACTCTACCATGTGATCATAAACCCTAGTTCCCTTAGGCACAACTTGAAACTAGCTCAATGCAAGACGTACATGCACAAGGTCACCAACAAGTCGGTCTCACTTTCTAGTCTGTCTTTACACACATGCCCGTGCATCGGCAAAAAGCCAACCAAGATCCTTTTTTATAGCTATTCTTTTTTTATATGGTAATGCTAGGTTCAAAAGAATTTCATCTTTTTCCATTCTACTCCAGCATTCTCTTTTCTATTATAGAACAGCAATATCCCCTGTAGTTGACGTTGAAGTGAAGGAAGAAGAGCTACTATTGAAAATGTTATAGAATAAGTTATTGTCTCTTTTTTGGAAACTGATTGATAAGTTTAAAAGAAGGACTTGTGTTGGTGGTGCCCTATCGACTAAGGGGAGTTTGACGCCTGTGTTTTGGCTCTAGGGTATTCCCTTTCTCTTCTGTGGTTAGGTTTCCATCTGTCTCTTAGCTAGGGGTGACTTCACTATGTTGGTCTCATTCTTCTCTTCCTTGATTCATGATCCTTGCAGCTGAATTGGATCTCAAAGTAAGGATGGTTGCTATGGTTGTGATATGAATTCATTGCATTTGCCTATTATAAAAGATAATCTGTGTATACTTTATTACATGGACAAGCTGTGGCTAAGTGGGTTGGGCTAAAACACATAGCACAACCCTCTTGTAGAGGTTTAGTGGATGCATTGGCAGCCATAAAGGCCTAGAATGTATTGTTGAGCTTGTCCACTTGTTCAATAGCAGAGGCAATCTTGTCCATTCTTTTAACCATAGATTAGAGCTTAGAGGATATATCTAAGGTCACTCCTATTTCATAAAGGCCCCCTTTCTTTTGAGTTTGAGTAGTTCTATCTCTCTTATTTGAGCAATCCCATTGCTATGATTTCTGAGCTAAATTCTTAAAAAATTCCCAAGCCACTGTTTGACTTTTCAACATGAGAGCCCTCCATTAGCTATATCTACCATCTATCTATTTTGAGGTGTGAGTGCCTCATAGAAGTACTGAACTTGTTATAAATTTTCAAATCCATGGTGGGGACACTTATATAGAAATTCATTCCACCTTTCCCAGCATTCACAGTTATTGATCATCATCTCTTTGTAGGAAATTAATGATCCCCATACACAGGCCTTTAGTCTCAAGGACAAGAAAGAACTTGTTCATGATCTTTTTCGACAACTAGTCCCATGTGGTAATAGAACTAACCTTTAAAGAATTCAGCCCTGATTTGGCCTTATCTTTCAATGAGAAAGGGAAAAACCTAAGTTTAATAAAATCATTTGAGACATTTCAGAATTTAAATGTAGCACAAATATTAAGGAATTCCTTGATATGTAGGTATGGATCCTCTCTCTCATGACCATAGAATGTGGGGAGTAATAGTATCACTCTAGGTTTAAGTTCAAAGCGGTTTGCATTGGTGGGTGCTAAGGTGATGTATGATGGAGTATTTAATTGAAGTGGTGCATAGAAATCTCTAATAGTCTTATGCTCAACTTTTACTGGTGGTTCTATCATGGGGTTAGGAATATGATTTCTTACCCCCAGCCTATGGGTATGTTAAATCTTAGGATCAAATGGTACTAGCTTAGTGTTCTGAGATTGATGACCTTACATGCACTAAAGTGAAAGCTATCTAAATGATGCAACCTAATTTTAAATATATCTCCTAACTCTAAATGATTCACAATCGAACATTCCCTAATGCAAATGAGAGGATTTGGTGATCTTTGTTAATCTATGAGGTTCTAACTTTTAAACTATGGCTAAACAGCTCCTCCTTCAATTTAGACTTGACTCTTGCTCACAAATGAGGTCTTACATAAGGTGGTTAGTACAATTCTCATGGTCAGAGGTGGTTAGACATTGATAACCATCAATGAAAGGCATAAGAAAATCACTTGAATTTTGGATAGCCACTATAACCACAAAGTTCAAGAGACACTGTAGTGACAATAGATCACTTCTTTCAAAAAGGGTCTTATGAGCTCAAAATCCTAGGTCTCTTGCTACTTGATTTTAGATTAAGATTAATGGTTGTGATCACAAGCATACAAGAATCAATTTAATTATATTGGTGGACCAATGGTCAGGTGATAAAGTCTAGTCCTAATATTATGAGGGTTATATGGGGCCCTTACTATCAATGTGTTATATCCACCATAAAGTAGTGAACATGTAATGCAATTACAAGGAAACTGAAACTAATGCTTACCTATATGCTATCTAACAAAGTCACCTTTGTTAAATGGGTGCAATTTAATGTAACAACCCTAATAAAATGAAACAAGTTTAATGATGGGTCCTAATCTATATGAATTATACTACCAAATAATATGCAAATTATACTAAATGCATCTACACTAACAAAATATAAGAGAGTTAAGAAGGCTTACAATGAGGTTTCCTAATGATGATCAAGTGTGGGCTACCATACCCCACACTTACCCTATATTAATACAACACATTTAATATAAAAGAAATAATTGCAAATTACAATGAGGCCCCACTACAGATTCACTCAAAAATCTAATCTAAAAATGCAAGAAATCCAATCTAATTGATAAAACTCCTATAGCCAATTTCCCCTCATACAGAAAAAAAAGAATGATGGATCAATTTTTGAAGAATCAACAAGATGTACAATTGTGATGCAAAAACTCCAATCTAATGTAGCCTAAAATTACAACTAAAGATAAACAATCTAAATAAAGATCCAACCACAAATCTATAATGATTTGTGGGCAACAACACTGAAAACTTGATGTAGTTTTAATATTACTTGCATGCCCACAAATCAATGTAATATTGCACACGGGGGAGGTCGTTCCCATGAGGAATTTACAAATTTATATGTTGGATGAATCTTATTTAAAGTACTTAACTTCAGCCAAGCACAAATATTGAATTGGATTTGAATTTAAACTATAAAAGTAAATGACAAAAGAAATGAAATATGCATGAAATTAGAAACTATGACTAAAGGAAACTCACTAAAATTAAAGCTATGAAATAGAATTAGAAACTAAGCAATTCTCATCTTTTTAGGAAGGTGAAAATTATATAAATAAAAGGGAGCCTCTCATTCACACCCTAAAGGAGTTCCACACCCCATTCAAGGCATGTTCTCCATGCCATATCCCCACCAGTTGCCAACACATCTTTGAAGGTTTTCCACGCCATCTTCAAGGGTTATTCAAGCATCTTTCAATCTTATTTCCATTAATCCTTCAAACTAAGTTTCATATTATTTTTCTTTCTATTCATTGAAATTTGTTCTTCTAATCCATTTGCACTTTTCTTAGGGTGTTCTTCTACTTGTTTGCTTCTATTTATTGCTCTAATTCTCCCTCATTCAAAGGCTATCAGTCTCTTGTAGTGACAGCGAAGAGAGAGTAACCTTTGGATTATCTTAATGGTTCTTTGATTTCTCTTAATTGCTTACCTTGTTGTTGCTTGTTCTCTTTGAGTTTTAACCCTTTAGAATTTGTTTCTCAACTTGATTTCATTATCTAACTTGATTCTCTCCCTTGGTTCACACGCATAGCCATTGTTGGATAACATTAGATCTAAGATTGAAGTTATGATTTATTGCTTACATGTTATTGAATCATGCTCAACCTTCTTGTAAATGTTTACCTTCAATAAATACAATCTTGTTCCATGTGCAATTTTCAAAACCTCCATGTGCACTCTTTTTGGCTATTTAAATGTTAGATTAGATGTTGATCATTGAGTATGGTTAATTAGATGTTTAGTTTTTAGTTTCTTTGGTCATGTTAGTTGCATCCTTAGATTAGATTAAGTTTTAGGAAAGTGCATCCTAGAGTTAGGTTCTAAGATGTTCATATTTCCAATTATGCACAAGTTCCTTTCTTGAATACATATTAGTTTCCTTTAGTTAAGTTCCAATTTCATTCACGTTTTAATTCCATGTGCTTTTAAATTCCTACATTAATAACGATTATAACTCTTTTTTCTAGGATAAGAAACTGAAATAAGATCCAAATATGTACAAATCTATGAGATTCCTTGTGGGATCGACTAACATCATGCTACTTTGATTCGTACGCTTGCAAGTAATAATTAGAACACATTTGAAAACATCACCATTAAATCTCTAAAATTTTTAAAAAACTCGTTAAAACTTAGTAGTTTTAGAATCACCCACCTCATAGACGTTCTCACATAGAAATTTGACATTTTCTCTAGCTTTTCCCTTCATGCTCCTATGTTTTCTCCTCTATGAGAAGATGCACAAATCTGTGAGTCTTCCTCTTCTTCTCCTCTCTTCCTCCCTTTCTTTCTTTCTCTCTTGGATGGTTTTTTATCCAAATTTTGTTACTTCTTGATGTCCTTTGCTTATATAGCTTTCTATTTGGTTTCCTTGCTACCCATGGAATTCTCCCACTTCTTAATCCAAAATGTCCTCATGCTATATAGTTTCTAAATATCATTCTAATAGGATTTTGAGCAAGCAAGGAAACTCATACTCCTTTTTGAGGAGAAGATGCCTGGTTACTTCATACCTAATCATAGCTTATGTATATAGGCCCTTATTAGAAAAATGTTTTAACCTAATTATCATTATGGTCATGTCTTAATTACATATTATATCTCAAAATTTTGTACAAATATAACAATTTAATAAATTTAAGAATTCAAATTTTGAAATTTCAGTAATTAAACAATCTGACAATGAAACCTTTGCCTATGGATAGAGCTAGAAGAGAGCTATCCAATGACTATAAGATAGTAAAAACCAAATGGTGGAGATAAAAATAGACTTATATGTTGATAATGACACCCTCATTAAAGATTATATTAAAAATCATGATGGGCCCACATGGTCGCTAAATAGGTAGTTAAGTCTACCAGATGACGAGATATATTGAACCATTGGTAAATTATAAAAATGTGTTTAGATGCATTGAATTTACTAGAGATAAAGCAAAATATGGATACTTTTGATGAATAATAGGAAAACCTAGGATTTTCTAGGCTGAGACCAATCACACAGAGTCCGAGTTTTAAGGGATTTAGAGAGCATGATGTCTATATGAAAGACATTGTGAAGTAGAGAGATAAAACAACACATGAAAGGAAAATAGTGCATGAGAGAGAGAGAGAGAGAGAGAGAGAGAGAGAGAGAGAGAGAGAGAGAGAGAGAGAGAGAGAGAGAGAGAGAAGAAAAGATTTGGAAAAATATAGTCTATCAACCACTTGAGGTAGGTAGATGTGGCTACTATGTTTTTTCATATCAAACCTTGTTTATACAATTGTTTTTCTACAATTTTTTCCTTACTATTGCTCTAAGTAGATTAACATGTTAGATCAGGTAGATGTGCATGGTTTCCTATGGTTTAGATCTACTTGATTCGTGTTTATTTCACAAAATTTAGAATACTAGTTTTGTCAGTTTTCTATATGCTTTATCTATGTGTTCGTTTGATGGTTTAGATCAACATATTTATGTTCATTTTGCATGATTTCACACACTAATTTTGTCAGTTTTCTATATACTTTATCTATGCATTAGGTTGATGGTTTAGATATACTTTATTCATGTTTATTTTGCATGATTCTACTACTTGAGATTGATGGATTTCTAGATGCATAAAAGTCATGTTTGGTTGATGGTTTGGATCTTAGTAATTCATATGTATTTCACATGTTTTTGGTACTTTCGATTGACGATTTTCTAGATGTCTAAAAGTCACAATGGATTCATGGTTTGGATCATAAAACCAGCATTAGTGTTTGATAATTTTCCTATGCATCTAATAATCATGATAAATCAATGGGTTATATTTATTTGATGCATGAAACCAGCACAAGAGTTTAATAGCTCTTATAAATGTCTAATCTTCATGTTAGATAAATGGATTACATTTTTTTTATTTTTTATGATCTATGTATTTTCTACATGACCTAGCATGGATAATTTTTGGTAGTTTTCTATATGCTTAATCCATGCATTTGATCAATGGTTTAGATCTAGCAAAAGTGTGAATGTTAATTATTTTGTTTTATAGGTTGTTATACATCATAGCCTCATGGCTTAGATTTGGCACTATTATACATCATGGCCTCATGGCTTAGATTTGGCACTATTATACATCATGGACTCATGTCTTAGATTTGGCATGAGTGCACATGGCTTATCATGGTTTTACATGCTAGATCGATGGTTTAAATCTAGTGTGGGTGCAAATTGATCATAACTATTTTACATGCTATTATACTTCATAGATCAACGGATTAGATTT
The DNA here is from genome assembly GCA_035236585.1 of Warburgia ugandensis. NCBI lineage: Eukaryota > Viridiplantae > Streptophyta > Magnoliopsida > Canellales > Canellaceae > Warburgia > Warburgia ugandensis. The sequence continues at coordinate 37,136,446 of CP141139.1, forward strand.
AGCACGTGGTCTTTTTGCAATTTTTAGCATGTGCAATTCTCTTAATGAATCAATAGTTTTGATCTTATATTACTTAGATTTTTGCTTGATCAAGCACATGAGGTTTCTATAGTTTCTATAAACCTAAAGATCATTATAAATCAACTATCTAGATCTTATTGTTTTTGGATTTTACTCATGATCTAGCCTTGAGTTTTCTATGATTTTCTGAATGTCTACAGCTCTTAATAATTAATTGACTAGATCTCATTGTTATTTGGACATTTTGCATGATCTAACACTTAAGTTTCTTTAGTTTTCCACATTCCCATGAGAAATTAATGGACTAGATCTTAGTGCTATTTGGGTTTTACATGTGATATAGGATATGGATGTTGACATTTTACTACATACTTATGATTCTCATGAGAATGATGGTTTACACCTTGCTATTGCATGAAGGTTTTCCGTAATCTAAAGTAAGAATTTTCACATTTTTTGCATTATTTTAATCCTTATGAGATTGATAGGATGTACCTTAATGTTGGACTAAGCATGTAGTTTCATACATAAATCCTGATGCTTTTAGTCATGCCTAATATTCTTGATAGATCAATAGGTTACATCTTTTGTTGGATGTGCATTTCATGTGGTTATTTTAAGTCATATATTTTATTTGATTTTTAAGGCGTTGGGTGTAGAAACACTAAGCATAAGAGTTCTAGATAGGCTAAAAGCCTAGTGAGAACTATACTAGGAGGTAATGCAGGTTTGGCAATGGCCTCCAACCATCAAGGAGTGGAATGATATGCAATTCCCAAAAGGGGAAAATTTCTCAACTAGTATTAAAGACCATAATAGGTGACTCACGACACCCTTTCGAGATGGTCCATAGGTCCTGTGAGGATGTGATCAAAATCTTTCTAATATATCAAAAGCATGCACCTGAGTGATATGGTCATGATCATAGTGAGCCCCATGACATTTCTGTTTCTCTATATAGCTCCTAGAGAGTTGGGTCATGGTTCTAGGTTTGAGCCTGGGATGGTTAATAAATGTGTACTCATAACCAATTGGCAAGATTATTTGCTAAGATGGCAAACTGCATATTATTTTTTATTAGTTGGATATGCCAATGTCATTGTTTTACTAATACAATTATTTTAAGTTTGGATGATCATAGTTTATGTGATCTATGAAAAATTATTATCTGTTCATATGAATTGATGGCATATGAATATTTGTGAATGCTTGTATTATTTGCTAAGATGCTAAACTGCACATTATTTTTTATTAGCTGGATATGCCAATGTCATTTTTTTACTAATACAATTATTTTAAGTTTGGATGATCATAGTTTATGTGATCTATGAAAAATTATTATCTATTCATGTGAATTGATGGCATATGAATATTTGTGAATGCTTGTAATTGCACAATATGGACAACTAAGGTAAGATAGTTGTGAGATTTGTTGTATTGGAATTATATTTTTATAAGCATATCTATGCTAAATGTAGTGGTTTCAATTTTTTGGTCTATATCTACTAGGTGTGGTGTATACTCAAACAAAAATAAAACATTCTAGATCCTTCATGCAAGGCATATGAGTGAGGAGAGGAGGAATTAAGCTATACGTCCTGAGAAGACAAAGTTAGGAGATGATCATTCTATAGATGCTTCCCTATTTATAAAAGACTATTCATGTATTAAGGTGCATTGTTGCTAAGCTTTTATTTATAAAATGATGTTTTGGTTTGTAAATGTGATTTTAAAAGCGGGGACATCTTGCCTTTCAAAAATGTTTTTGAGAAAATCATGATTTAAAAACCCAAGTTACCATAGTTGGTATCAGAACCCGAGTTATGTCACTCATAGCCAATTACTAGATGGAAAGTTATGAATAGTCAAAGGAATTAGAAATTATGGGTTCTAATGTAAGTAGATAAAGATAATGCTTACACAAGATATTATCAAATTAACAATGGATGACACTTAGGAGAAGTAGGATTTCAACTGCTACACCTACTAGCACCCCTGCTGGTCCATTAGGGAATACAATGGGTGTAGCTACCCAATTAGTAGTACAATAACTCGAGTAGTACCTACAAGATCAACCATAGGCAACATAGAATGGAGTCCAATCATCATAATTATAGTCTCAACGAATGATTATGAAGATGATTAAATCAATGCGAAATAATTCTTGATCTATTCTATGAAAAGTGTTAGAATTAAAAGGAAGTGGAAATTATGGAGTTAACATGAGAAAGTATTTGATCTAAGATATTGAAGTAACATTAAATTATGAACTTAAACAATTCATTGAAGGAGTTAGATTCTAGTTCATTCAATGATTGGCGTTATCAATGGAGGAGTCTAAATATAGGTTTAATTAGCCTTTGAACTTTTTGATAGAATTATTCAATCGTTGGCTAGAGAGCAGGAATTTATCTTACATCATGAATTAAAAATGAAATACAAGAAATAGTAAGAGTTACATTTGGTTGACATTGAATAGGAAAAGGTGACGAATGATGAGGCCTCAAGTAGATAAGAAAAGAGTTGGATGTCGTGGTTAATATTTGGAGAGACTAATAACAATTGTGAATGTTAGGTAGATCCTTAGTTAAAATGAAACTTGGGGATAAAAATAAGATACTATGTCCAAGGCATATGTAATTTAAGCCTTCAAGGTACTAATCACATAACCAAGGGATGCCACGACTTCTTGGCCAAAGTTGAAGCTTTATAAGTCCATAAACCTAAGTTAAAGAGATGACAGTTGTACGAGAAGTTTTAGGTGTATTTTCTTAGGAATTACCAAGATTACCACTTAAGCGAGAGATAGATTTTACTATTGACCTAATGTCGGGCATGACTTCTATATTTAAGTGCATATAGGATGACTTCAATTGAACTAAAGGGGTTGAAGGAGCAATTATAGTAGTTATTAAACAAAGGGTTCATTAAACCCGATGTGTCATCTTGGGGGCACTGATCCCTCTTTTTAAGAAGGATGGGTTGATAAGATTCTATATCAACCACAGAATGCTTAACTGGGTCAATATCAAGAACAAATATCCTAAACAAAATAATCTTTTAATTTTTCACTTTAATCACCAAAAACTATTAAAAATATTAAATAAATTAAATTTTCTGATCACCTATAGTCATTCTTAATATGCCAGGCATCAAAACATAACCCCAAAATTTTAAACAATTTCTCAATAAAAATAACAAAAAATGAAGCAACATAGTTTGCAACTATAAAAGAGAGAGTGACAATGGAACCATAAATTTCAACAATTTGAAACTACAAGAATTTAAATCTAAATCGTAAAGCCAACATTGGAAATGGATTATTTGATCAATTTTATTCAAGATTTATTAATTAAACATAAAAAACAAAGATGAATTGAAAGATATATAAAGTAGTAAAGTAAATTGAGAGAGTGACAGTAGCAATTAGTCATTGTAAAACAAAGTGGATTGAAGGATTTATTTTCAAATATAAAATCTATAACATGAGTCTTCTTCTCCTCAATGTCTTATATCTAAAGAATTGTTAAGTGTTTAATTTTGGCTAAAAGACCCTTAGTTTAGCATTCAATTATATCATCTAACTGTTCAAAAGTACAAAATTTAGCTTGATTTTAAATTTAGCTCAAATTGACCATCCAAACCTTAATTTCTCAAAATTAATGGTTAGATGATCATTAGAGATTATTAGATTATTAATGTACAATTTTGATTATTCTAATTTAGTCTTTTATTTTGTAGATCAACTAAAGGAGGGTTGGATGGATCAGATCTAATTTCAATGGTGCATATCAAGTGGAGATCAAGAAGAAGAGTCCTAATGAATGAGGATTCCTAATTGGAAGAGTCCTAATTGAAAGAGGAGTAGAAAAGGAAGAAGTGTCCTAGATGGGGAGAAGAGGAGTTTGTTGAAGAAAAATAAGGGGGGAAAATACTATAAAGAGAGGAAACCAAGGGAGCCGAAGGGAGCTTTTTTTTTTTTGAGTTTTATTTATCTTCCTTTGATCCCATTATTCTATTCATCATTTGCTTTTAGTTTGGCCGTTGTTTTTTTTCATAGTCCTTCTCTCAATCACCGTCTTCCACTTCTCTTCTGCATTCACTCATCTCTTATTCCCCTCTCTCTTGTTACTTCTTCCCTCATTGCCTACTGCTTACCTCCTAGCTTTCCTTGCCCACCATTCAATAACCACCCTTCCATTTTCCCTCTCTTCTCCACCCATCCGGCATCTCTTTCCATGGTCACCATCTCACCTTTACCACCAGGCATCAACTAGCCCAACACACATTATCCTCCTCTGCATATTCCACCTTATATATATATATATATATCTCTACTCAACCCAGATTGCCCATCATTTTTTTTTAACTTCTGCCCGACTAGTCTAGTCCCCCTTTGTTACCCTCTAGTTCACACGTCAATCTCCCGAACCTCCTTTCTCCAGTTTCCCCTTGTCTCACTCACTGTCCCCTTCTAGGTTTCTCTTCCTTTGTCGCACATCTAGTTGTACCCAACCCCCTGTCGATCGTGTGAGGCCTAGCTCACCACCGGCCAGCCTTGAACCCAACTATGCTTCTAGCTTTTCACCAAAATCTGGCATCATTTCCCACAACATACAACCAGATAGACCATTCCAACCAACCGAGGGAGGAAAAACCCAGATTGGGTTTTCCCCACTCTCTTCTCCTCTCCCTCTCCCTTTCCCTCTTTTCCCTCCTTTCCTTTCTTTCCCTCTCCCTCTCCCTTTCTCCTCTCCTCTTCTTCCTTCTTCCCCATGTCCTTCTCCGGTTATCTAATCATCGGGTTTCTTCTCTAATTTTCGATTAAAACTAGAAATTCAGTGAAATTCAAATCTTACCCTCATCAGATCTGTTTAATTCTTCTTCTGTCCTCATTTTAATACCAACTTTATCCCTAATTTAATTCCATATGTGTCCCTGACTATTCTAATTTTGTTTATCCGTATTCTGCTATCCAAGGATAGTGTTATCCAAGAATGCTTATTTAGTTTTATTTTCCATTTTTTTTGGAATTAGAATTTTTGTAAATTGCAATATTTAAATAAATTGAGAAATTTTATTTCATTGTTAAGTTAATTATGCTATATTATTTATTTTTATTTTTATTAATTGAATTTTATGTAAAACTCCAAAATTCTAAAGCAAGTCCTTGTGGGATCTACCCATACTTGCAGTAAAATTATAATTTTAATTAATTAAATATTCTGTAATTAAGTGGATAAGTAGCTAACATCCTTGATCTATGAGATCTAGGATGATCAGACCACTAATACCTTATTGGATGATTATTTTATAATATAATAAATAATATCAATTGATTAAATGGTATTTATTAGGCAGATCTTAAGAGATCTAGCCTTAAGAGTTACTAAAATCCCTAAAAATGAATAGTATCTCCTAGATCAAGATGATCTAGGATGATTAGATAGTATGGATGTATTTTGATGATGATCTTGAGATAATATCATATGGATTTAATGAATGGATGATGTGGATTTAGGATAGATCAAGATCTATGCCCTTAAATGGTATAAAGTAACCTAAGATCTCCTTGATTGGGTAGATCAAGGAAGATCAAATCAATGGATAAGATAAATAAATGATTTAATAATTAAATTACATCAATATAAAATGTTGGATCTAAAATAAAATGAAGGATCAAGATCTAAACCCGAAGAGATGAAAAATAAATATGGATCAATTAAGACCCTTGGATCATGATAGCATGTTAGATTTGCTATTTGAATTATTGAACATTACTATCTTTCATTTCTTAGTTGAGTTAATTATAGAATTGTTTATTTAAGTGCTTAGTTAATTGTTTATTTATGCTTTAAACTTATGCTTCAATGCTTAAGTAATTGTAATTTCATTTGGTTGGTAATTAAATGAAATTTACCATTCAAATGAAATTAGAAGGAAGGGACATTCACATGGAATGTATGATATGGACTTAATGATAGTAAGGACCATAGTTAGTAGGATAATATAAGGAATATAAATTCCTTGGTCCAACTTAGGAGAATAATAAATCTCCATGAATGACATTTTAGTTCATGGATTTAATTAAAAGAAATTAGAAAGAATACTTAGGATTAAATGCTCATAGGAACCTTATGAAAGGTTGAGTTAGGGTCAAGCTAATGAATGATGGACATAGTGGTTAAGGGAGTTATCTAATAGAGCCACACTCTCCCCGCACCTTCCGTTGACATTTGTGAGGTTTAAATGCCTCCTTACATGAGGATTGAAGTAGCCACTTTGTGTTCAACCATTTAACTAGTGTGCCTTAGCCAATTTGACATAAGAGGAGCAATCTAGACTTAGAATGAAATAAGCTACCCTCAACCAATAAAACATTAATTGGTTGAGTAATAATAATGAGAGTATAAAATGTAGTAAATCATCTAATCCTAATAAAATTGGTAATCAAGAGAAGGATGATCAAACAAGATCCATAGGATCTTGGATGATCAAAAACAAATACTAATGTAGTATTGTATTACATGTGTATATGTATAGTATGTATACGTATGTAGAAGAACATAGATAGAGAATCCCAAACCCTTGATCAAATTTGATTCAAGGAAAATTAGGGTATCATCTATAGGAACACATACTTGAATAGGGAAATAACCTCATACATATGGTTTGACAGATGGATGAATCCAGACCATGATGGACATTGTGGAAGAATACACTGGAGATGTATGAATCAAGATACTACTTTGAGGTAGGTGAATATACAAAGATATATTAGAGATTTATATATAGATATACATGATTATCTGTCTAAAACAATAGACCTTCATTGTATCAGTATGCTTAGTACCTTAGCATAGTCATGATCCAACAAGTAGTCCAAAACTTATGATCCTAAACATATGATCCAACTAAGTGATCCAACACACATGATCCAAATAAATGATCCAAAAACATATGATCAATTAAGTGATCCAAAACATGTGATCCAATTAAGGGATCCAAAACATATGATCCAATTAAGTGATCCAATACACATGATCCAAACGAGTGATCCAAAACGAACGATCAAACAAAGTGATCCAAAACATGGGATCTAACCAAATGATCAAACAAAGAGATCTAACCTCATAATCTAATCCACTTGATCTAATTTAATGATCAAGTATAATGAGGTGAAAGTACCGAGATATGAAGACTAAGGAAACCCTAAGAATAGGGTATGTATAATATTCAACCTTAGTTAAACAGACAGATCGTCTGATATGTACGATATATTTTCCATACAAGTATGGAGGCTTGTGGTTTTGTTTTACACAGAGATAGAGATTGGGGATGCTATGCTAGGGAAGTTATGAGGGTTTGGCCATTTGCTTCCTAAAACTTATATGATGATACCATGCCCAAAGAGAGGCTAAATGTCAGGTGGGGCAATAATGGGAAGGCCCCACTGTGACGGCCATGGTCCACCCCATGAGGACATGGATTGATTATTCCACAATTGGTGTCAATGGAAAATTATACAGTTATCTAAGCGCTCTGTATGGATTGAGATTGTGAGCATAGTAGTCCTAATGTATTTTGCATTATGATGCACATATGATAAGCATAATATGATGCCATGGCATGATGGTAAGCTATTACATGAGTTCCTAGAATGAAAACCCCATATGATAATTGGCTAGGTATTACTCTCCTAAGTGGGAGTATAGCCAGGGGAAGTAACAAAGGTTGAATAATCTTTGGCTAGGTATTGCTCTCCTAAGTGGGAGTTAGCTAGGGAAGTTACAAGTTTTAAGCAATCTTCACTATATTAACTAAGCTGTCATGTACTACATAAATAACGTATGTACCCTATGTGGAGATAACTTATGAATGGATAACTATGATGAAATAAGGACTGAGGTATGTATTCTTATGTTGATGAAGTAGTATGTTTTTGTATTCCCCTACCAAGCATAGCTTGTTGAGGTATTGTACATGTTTCCATGTTTACAATACCTCAGATATAGAGGAGGGTTAGAAGCTCAAGACTGTAGAAGACTTAAGAAGATGTGGATGAATAATCAAACAAGATACATCCTCTTGAAGACATGTATTTTATTTGAGAGAATTTATTGTATTAAGAGTTTTTAATGTATGGTGAGGTTTGTACATTTTGGATTATGTAATTTGGACAGGTATTGTACTGATACCGTGCTGTACTGTGAACTAGTAGATGGATCTTGGAAGTTTAATAAAATTATATTCCTTCAACGGAATTTTATTTTGTACACAAATTGTACTTATGTTATGTATAAAGTGGTGACTTGGGTTTTCAAAACAAGTTGAAAAAGAAAAGAATTTTCGCTGCTTTGTTTTGCGAAATTTTTTTTACTAAGGGGACGCCCTTGCCTTTGAAAAATGTATTACAAAATGTGTTTCAAAAACCCGGGTGTCACAGTATAATACAGGGCAAGTGTGGGATAAGGTGGCCCACACTTGATCTTCATCAGAAACTCCACTGTAAGTTTCCTCACTCATTTAAATTCTTAGATTAGGTTTTGTATTTAGGGTAAATTTGCATTGTTTGGTAGTATAGTTCATATAACAAGCATTCTCTTATAATTGTTGCATTTTTAAGTTTTTGTATTAGTTTATCACTTTTACTTGCATCTTAGGACACAGTTATTGCTTTAAGGTGATATATATGTTGATTGAACTACCATGGAGTGTGAAATTCATTAGTAAGGGCACCCTACCCCTATAAGATCAAGGGTGGATTTCATCACCACTCCTTGGCCCACCTAGGATAATCACCTCAAGTGCGCTAGCCTACCCTTCAATTTAAATTAAAATCAATTAGAAGAGACCTATAGGGCCATCACATGCTTGTAGGACCCTCTTATTAAGACACAATTTATTGTCACTCCAGTGGCTTTTGAGCACTGTGGTTATTGAGGGTTGTCTAATAGAGCCTCGCTCTTCCCTCACCTCTTGTTGATGTTTGTGAGGTCTAAACACCTCCTTACATGAGGGTTGTATTAACCACCTTGCAAAGAACCTAACTGCTAAGCAATAATCAAGTCTAAAGGAGAGGAGGAGCGCTAGAGTAGACTAATTAAAAGCATTGTCCCCACACAATTTCAAGAAAATCAATATGTTGCTTATTAGCCTCAAGAATTATATTGTGTCCTTTGTTTGTTCATCTTTCTAGGAAGTTAGGTTGCATCATGTAGGTTAGTTTTTTATAAAAAAAAAGAGAGAAAAAAAGAGGCTTTCAAGAAGGGGATAGATTTCAGAGATTAGATGCATAGATGGATCTGTTACATCTTATGGAAAGACAATTGCTTAGGTTAATAGCTTCTAAGCAAGTTGCACCACAACCTCAATACCATAATGACTATACCTATTCTGAGCATCCCTATTCCAATCCTTCTTGGCCTCCATCAAGCTCCACATATGATGAATACTATCCAGAGCCAGTGGATGCACCTAAGGCATTCACATACCCTAGCAATTTTTATTCTGAGACAAATTATCCAGACTCTAATGGATGGGCTAGGCATCATGAACAACCATGGTCTTAGGATTACCAATATCAGGAAGAACCACAATGGTCTCACTCTATTTAGTACTACCATGATTACACAGAATATTAGGGTCCACCATCATGTGTTCAGCCTACTTAGTCATTTTTTAGTACCCCAATGCCACAACACTACCAACCTTATGAGTCATTTCCTATACGGGAAGAACCACTATTAGAAGAAAATATGCAACATAGGTGTGAAATAATAGAACAAGACATGGCTACTAGGAATACAAAATTAAAACAAATGATGGAAGAGTTCAATGAGGAAATAAAACGAGGGAGGCAGGAATTTAAGGAGTTACTGAAACAAATTAGGGGGAATAAAGAGCCATGTATTCTTGACACTAGGATGAAAATTTTCTATGATCCTTATGAGTCACAATGTCTACAACCATCCTTAGAAATCTCCAACTTCAATATACTTGAGTCATGTCCTGATTTTGATTATGAAGAGACTTCCATTGATGAAGAGCATAACACTTTAGAAAAATCCAACCCTAATCCTCTAGATGTGGGCCCCACCTATTTGTATGACTTTGATGAAGACACATCTATTGAGGAGATCCCTGAGTTGTTGGATATTGTGCCTCTAATGGACACTTCTAGATTGCAAGACAGAGTAGATCATCCTAAGCATGAAATTTAGATTGCGCCTTTTAATGTAACAAATGTACTTGATTGGGACCTAGTAGCCTTATTTGAACAAACATCAGATGATAATATAGGCCCTATTGCTACCATACCTGTGCTTATCAAACAGAAAGAAGCAGAGTCAGTTGATATGCATCAACCTACTATAGGGTACACATCAGAAGATAACCAGGGTTTAAGCCAAACCTTGTCCCCGCCTCTAGGAATACAAGAACAACCTATTAGAGAAGGGTAGAGTCAAGTTATTACCCTAGTTCAGGACAATGATAGGGACACTGAGGAAAAAGATAAATTGCATAGAATGGTCATTATTATCCCTCAATTTGGTCAAGACAAGGCTTGGTTGTCACCATATGGTCCAAGGAAATACACGGTAGTTCATGCAGTCATTGAGTTACACTCACCTCAATTTTTGAGGTGGAGCAATTATATTAACTACTATGAAATCTTAAAGTGGGGGATCATCAATATGGTCCCAGTACTTTTACAATTGCGGTGATCTACTGTATTATATTCATATTACCACCTAAAATTTTAAGGTGGAGGCCATATATAGATGACCGCGAAATTTTGAAGTAGCGTGAGAATTCTTGCCATGTCATCTTAGGGTTGGGATTAGGACCAATAAAGTTGACCCAGTTAGCTCTAGTTTTAGAAAGTTAGGTTAGGTAATGTCTGGCTGAAAACGTTAAACTTAGAGCTTATTGGGAGGCAACCCAAGGGTTTCAAAGTATACATCCCTCCACTTTCATATAGAATCCTATGTTTTCAAACATTAGGGACAATGTTTCATTCAGGTTGAGGGGTTTAGATGCACTAGAGATTTTGAATTTTTTGAAAAAAAAATTTGAAAAAAAAAAATTTGAGAAAAAGAAAAAGAAAAAAAAGAGTTTTTAAAGTAGAACCCTTACTGTGATGAGAACTAGATGTTCAGAATTTAGTACATATACTGTTTCTACCTCTTAATGGGATGATTAGTTTTGCATATCATTCATGTGTTGAAGCATTTTATGAAAGTTAATTCTTGGAAACCATTTACACACAACACATAATCAAGACTAATATAGAAATATGTGTTAGAGACCTTGAGGAAAATCAGTGGAGACCTATAACCTAGTGAGAGTTTGAGACTATCTTCTTTGAGAGGGTTATAAGCAATTCCATGAATTCTTCAGCGTACATACATTAGTGTGATCATGTTATCCTTATTTTAGTTAAACATTAAGAATAAATAGGAGTAATAGCTTTAATTCTAGAAATTTATTGAATCTGATAGGCTTTAGGAAACCTAGGAAATGATAAAGGCCATCCTTGCTCAACCTAGAGACATAAAGCCTACCCAATATAGTATACCACTAGTTAGCCTTTTGAGCCTGTTATTAAGCATTTTCTTTCTTAACCCCATTCACCCTAACATAGAATAATCCAGTAAAATAAATACCATTATCCATCTTCAAAATGAGTAGAGTATGAAAAGTTTAAAAATAGGACAAAAAGTCAAAGAAGTGAGAAAAAATTAGCTGTCTTTCTTCCAAAGAAGAAAGAGAGAAAAAGAAAAGAAAAGGAAAGACCAAAGTCTGAAAGAGAAATTCACTACAAGTACAAACCAAAAAGAAAAGTTTTCCTAGCAGATATTCATTGAAGACATCTACTCAATTTTGAACCTTTGAAATCTTTATACCTTTCTTTTTTAAACCTGTCCCAAGCTTACATTTCGTCCTAGTTAAAACCTATTGATCTTAGGTGGACATAGCCTTAAAGAGGAGATAAAAAGAAAGAATTAAGGTAAAAGACCCCTCATATTCTTCGTGTTAACATCCACTCTTAGGGATCACTTCCCTTTGTCTCATAACCATTAAAAAGAATTATGTGAACCATTAGCTTGTTGGATTCGGTCACATATTGAGAGAGAAATATGTTAAACCCCTTATCTGATAGTTTTATTTCTGAGTGCATACCTGTGAGGATTTGAGGTCAAGACATATTTCCAATGGAATGCAAGCATATCCAATTAGAAGTCAAGATTTATGTGGCTATACACACACATGCACTTTGAGAAATAGCTCAAATAAAATGTCTTTAATATGTGTATGGTGTATAAAATTGTCAAATCCTCTTCATTAAGCTATGAAAAACTAATCAATTTGCTAATGAATGAGGATTCTCTGAGATAAAATAGGGGACTTGAATTTACTGAATTTTGTGGGTATATTCACTGCAAACCCTCACAAGGCATAACTCATCCACTATGGGTAACCTAAGGGTTTAAGGGCTTGCTATATATGCTAAATGCAATCGTGAGTACCTATGAAAGTCGCACCTTGTACCAGTTTTGTGTGAAATAGTTGTCTGCATATTTTGCTAGGGACTAGAAAAATGCTGGTTTGGGGGTGTGTTAAGTGTTCAATTTTGGCTAAAAGATTCTTAGTTTAGCATTTAATTAGATCATCTAACCATTCAAAAGTGCAAAATTTAGCTTGATTTTAAATTTAGCTCAAATTGACCGTCCAAACCTTAATTTCTCAAAATTAATGGTTAGATGATCATTAGAGCTTATTAGATGATTCTAATTTAGTCTTTTATTTTGCAGATCAACTAAAGGAGGGTTGGATGGATTAGATCTAATTTCAACAGTGCAAATCAAGTGGATATCAAGAAGAAGAGTCCTAATTGAAAGAGGAGTAGAAAAGGAAGAAGAGTCCTAGATGGGGAGGGAGGAGTTAGTTGGAGAAAAATACTATAAAGAGAGGAAACCAAGGGAGCCGAAGGGAGGTTTTTTTTTTTTTTTTTTTTTTTATTTAGTTTTGTTTATCTTCCTTTGATCCCATTATTCTATTGATCGTTTGTGTTGTTTTTTTCGTAGTCCTTCTCTCAATCACCATCTTCCACTTCTCTTCTGCGTTCACTCATCTCTTATTCCCCTCTTTCTCATGTTACTTCTTCCCTCATCGCCTACTGCTTACCTCCCTGCTTTCCCTACTCACCATTCAATAACCACCCCTTCCATTTTCCCTCTCTTCTCCACCCATCCAACATCTCTTTCCATGGTCTCCATCTCACCTTTACCACCACGCATCAACTAGCCCAACACACATTATCCTCCTCTACATATTCCACCTTGTATCTCCCTCTCTTTCTCTACTTGACCTAGATCACCCATCATTTTTTTTTAACTTCTACTTGACCAGCCCAGTCCCCCTTTGTTCCCCTCTAGTTCACACCTCAATCTCCCGAACCTCCTTTCTCCAATTTCCCCTTGTCGCACTCACTCTCCCCTTCTGGGTTTCTCTTCCTTTATCACACATCCTATTGTACCTAGAGCCTTGTCGACCGTGCGACGCCCAGCTCACCACCGCCAGCCTTGAACCCAACTCTACTTCTAGCTTTTCACCGAAATCTGGCATCATCTCCAACGACATTCGGCCAGATAGACCATTCTGACCGACCCAGGGAGGAAAAACCTAGATTGGGTTTTCCCCACTATCTTCTCCTCTCCCTTTCCCTCTTTTCACTCCTTTCCTCTCTTTCCCTCTCCCTTTCCCCTCTCCTCTTCTTCCTTCTCCCCCATCTCCTACTCCAGTTCTCTAATCATCAGGTTTCTTCTCTGATTTTTTATTAAAACCAAAAATTTAGCAAAATTCCAATCTTGCCCTCATCAGATCTATTTAATTCCTCTTCTATCCTCATTTTAATACCAACTATATCCTGATTTAATTCCATCTGTGTCCCTGACTATTCTAGTTCTGTTTATCCGTATTCTGCTATCTAAGGGCAGTGTTATCCAAGAATGCTTATTTAGTTTTTTTTTTCTAGTTTTTTTTTTGGAATTAGAATTATTGTAAATTGCAACAGTTAAATAAATTGAGAAATTTTATTTCATTGTTAAGTTAATTATGTTATATTCTTTATTTTTATTAATTGAATTTTATATAAAACTCCAACAAGAATCAACAGTGAAGGTTTTCACTAAGTAATGAGCAACAAATGACATGCAAAGTCCCCCTACTCATCAACTACGCTCGCGCATTGTTCGTCATCTTCAACCTTGGTTTTTCTCCAAATTTTTGAATGCTTTTCCACTCCATCTTTGATATGGTATTTTTAAAGGAATTAGATTCTAGTTTGAACTAGTTTGAACTACTTTTATTAGTTGCCTTCTCCATTCTCTTTCCTTCTCTCAAATGACTTCAAATTTTATTAGAGTTTCTAACTTATTTAGTTCCCAACTTGGTTTCCTTAGGAAACTTCCTCTTTCTTACTTGAAACTTTCCTTGTATCATCATCCACCATCTATTACATCCATCTCATGCAAAACCTTTTCAACTTTGACTAGAGCTGACTAGTTGTCATCAAAACCATTCTTACCATCCAATCTTCATCTCTCATGGAATTTACCTTGATTGAATCCTAGACACCAAATACACATCTTTTGATCTTGGCCTAAAATAGATAATTTTGAATGATCCAAACCATTCATCATGTTCATATTGATGTTACCCTCACAAACGTGACTAATCATTCTACAGATGACTTGTTCTAAGATATTTTTGAGAGAAATTATGATTGTTTAAAGCTAGATCATTTATATTGCCAATGATTTTCTTTGATTTGCCACTAGTCTTAAAATACTTAGACCAATTACAATTGAAAAATGTTTGAACTTGATCCATTTTATCCTAATTCAATCAGGATCATTCAATTCGTTTTGAATTGATCATAGATTTCCATTTCAATCTAAGTTTGATTAACAATCTGAAACTTTGATCAGCTTGATCTAAATAATTGATCTTGATCTACCACCTACAAAACACAGAAAAAATCCTAATTAGAAATATTTTGCAAGTAGTTGTACACATACTTACCTCGTATTGTTATCCAACCTTGAAAATTCATTAATTTACAGTTAGATTTAAAATAAGTATTTTAATGTAAATATATGCTATTAATCTAAAAGTGTAATCAAATGCACTAAAATGATGCAAAAGTGAGGATTTTTAATATAAAAATAAACTCTCAACACACCCCCAACTAGTGCTAATCACAAGCAAAACATCCCGCAAAATGATTTTGTTATAAGTGATACAAATTTCCATTTTGTAGGCACTCATGATTGTATTTAGTATATGCAATGAGCCCTTAAACCCCTAGGTTACTCCTAGAGGATGAGTTCAACCTCGTAAATATTTGTAGTGAATTTACCCATAAAATTTGTAAAAGGTAGTTCATAAATTTATTTTGAATTGATCATAGTTAGGCTCAAATCTCAGAGTGAAGTGTGCATATAGTCTATATATATAATTGATATTTATTTCTAAGTAGACTACAGCACCAAAAACTCCATTTGATATATGTTTCAACCTCAATCCTCACTAAAAGACATACACTCAGAAATAAAACTATTGGAAAAATGTAAAACATATCTCTCTTTAATATGTGAGTAAAATCAACAAGATAAAATATATCTCACATCTACTCATGAAAAATTGAGAGTTATTAAGAACTATTTTTATTGATTCTTTAGAAACAATGTCATTATCAAAAAATTTAGAAATACTACTCCTTAATTCCCATCCATTAATATCTTCATCAAGACTATATTCCTCCTAGAATCAATAGGTCATCAATTGGAACAAAATGTATTCTTAGGACAAGGTTATTTAAAGAAAGGATATAAAAGATATTTAAATTTTTTCAAAAATAAGTATAGGACTTCTATTAATAGTTGACAATTCTTCTTTCTTTGTATGGAAGTAAACGTTCTTTTTGTATTTTTTTCTTTTCCTCTTTTTAAACCTTTTATTATTTTTTAATCTCTTGAAAGAAATTTTCTTTTCTTTTCTTGATATTCACTTTCTTTCTTGTATTGTAACTTAAAAATATTTCTTCAATCATCTCTAACTTATTTTTGAAGAAATTAGGTAATGGATAATTTATATTGGGTTTATATGGGTAAAGGTAATTCAGTACACAAAGAAATGTCTTATGTATATAAGGCTCAAAAGGGTTGATTAGTGGTAAAAATAACATTGGGTAGCCTTTATATCTTTAGGTTAAAATAAAGATGGTCTAAATCATTTCCTAGGTTTCATTTAATTATCATATTCAATAAAAGTTTAGGAAATTAAGTTTAATACTCCATAATTATTGGGTAACTAGCCAAATCAAAAGAAATTATGGGATCACTTATAAATTGAGCACTGTGAAGAAAATTGAAATTTATTTATAAGACTTAAAAGAATGAATAACTCAAACACTCCAATAGGTTATAAGTCTCCCCTAATTTCTTTAGTATTTTTAAAGTTATAACCACTTATCAATCTAGATCATATACATGCAACTATGTGTACAATTAATTAGAAATTAACTTCCATGAAATAGTTTAGAAAATGAGTACAATAATGAATTCATCATATAAAATTGTGTCAATAAACTAAAATTGAAAATAAAGATTAGACTTCAAAAAATCTAATTTTCATTGTTGTACAGGATTTGACCTAAAATAACTATAAAAAAAAACTAGAATTTTCTAGAATTCTGCACCACCAACCTAAGTGAAACATTGTCCTTAATATTTAAAAGGTAAGATGACAATAATGCATTAAGAAATAAAGAAATAAAAGATGTAGAAAAAATTATTTTTGAAAATTATGGTACAAAAATATTACAGATGAAAGTTTTTTCAGCAAAAAAATTACAAAGTTTGAAACTTCCCTAAGTTTCATACAAAATGGGTCAGACAAGCCTCTGAAAAAGAAGGGTGAGTAAATTTATCTTGCACCATTGAATTTATCATGTTAA
Organism: Warburgia ugandensis; assembly: GCA_035236585.1. Taxonomy (NCBI): domain Eukaryota; kingdom Viridiplantae; phylum Streptophyta; class Magnoliopsida; order Canellales; family Canellaceae; genus Warburgia; species Warburgia ugandensis. Next base: position 37,153,493 of record CP141139.1, read on the forward strand.
CAATAGGCAAAGTATCTAATATGTCTCTATACAACTTATAAATAGGGACAATCTTGGAAGCTTGAAATAGCCTTTGTGGAAATGGAGCAAGGATGTGATATAGCTTAGTTGGGTGGGATGTTTTCCATATCAACAAATTTATATTTTTCTCTAAGAAGTTTTAGTACCATTTTAGCCTTTTTAAGAGCATATTTCTTAATTATTTTACCACTATGAAGAAGGGTAATTGCCTTTGTTTATTCCATATTTATACTTGATGAACCAATTGCATCTACCATGTGCACATCAATAGGGAATTCATGCGGTTAGGGAGCATGTGGTCCTTGATTTTCTTGGTAGGGTTGGTATAGGGCCTGTTGGGAGACATTAGCATAAGGTCCAATGCACCATCTGAAATTAGGATGATTTCACCAATTGGGATTATATGTCTAAGAAAATGGGGGAAAAAGTCACTTGTAAGTATGGGCATGTTTATGAAGCACATTTTGGAACATAGAAATGATGCGCCATTCTTGAGTGAGGTGTGTGGTACTTTTACAATTATCACACACCTGTTCGACCATTTTAGAAGAAAATATTTCCAATCCTATGGCCTCAACTTTGCTAACTAGGGATGTTACTATAGAATTTGTATCATCTTTTTTAGACATAGTATACATTGCCTCAATTTTGCATGCTAGGGATGCTACTTTAGAATTCATATAATCTTTTTTAGACATTGTATACATTCCTCCCCTAGTAGATGTCGTGGTGGACTTGGGCATGTCTGGGTAATTTATTTTTCTAAATCATCCCAAGTTTATGCACTCTTTACCTGCCATGCAAATAATCCTATGCCTCTTTAGGTTATTTATTTAAAAAGTTGACATTATACATCATTTCAACAAACTAGCACATATTAGAATTAAGTCCTTGGTAAAAGAAGCTAATGACATGCCAAGGTTTATATCCATGATATGGACAAGTTAATAATAGATCTTTGAACCATTTTCAGCATTCATAAAAAGTTTCTTTATCCTTTTGGGTAAAGTTCACTATATTCTAATGAAGATGCATAAGAAAGAACATTTTCAAGAACTTCCTAGTTATTTCTTGCCATGATCTCGTTGATCATGTTGGTAGTGAATAAAACCACATTTTAGCTTTCTCCTTTAGAGAAAATGGAAAGAGCTTAAGTCTTATCACATCTAATTCAAAGTTTTGTGTATGCTGGTCATGCACAATTCATTAAATTCTTTTAAGTGTAGATAAGGACTCTCATTATCCAACCCATAAAATTTAGGAAGTCATTGAATTACTTCCATCTTTAATTTAATCATACCAACATTATGAAGTAAAACGACATGTGAAGTTGTGCTAGTATAATTAGGTTGTAAGTACTCTCTCAAAGTTCTCACTTGAGGATTTTAGTTTTGCCAATTGTCCTCATGTTCACTATGTTGGTCTCATTCCTTGTTATATCTCCTTCTTCTATTTCTTGGTGGTGGAGAATGATTCCTCCATGGATGAATGTTATGATTATAGAGAGATGGAGGATCATCGGCATTAAAGAGAGGATTATTCATCCATGAGGGAACATTAATGGAATCCATGATGAGAGGTGGTTCATCATCATTAAAAAGAAGATTCTTCCTCCATGGAAAAATATCATCTCTATTAATGATGGGGTGTGGATTACCCCCTTAATCAGTGTGTAGATTAGTCATTGAATGTTACTGATCATGTTATTGTTGTTGTTGTTGTTGTTGTTTCTTCTTTTTTTTTAAAGTTTGTGAGAAGAAAACTAAACTAAACGATACAACCTAATGTCTAAAATTATATATAAACAAAGGAAACAATCAAACAATCCCTAATGCTAATAAGTTGAAATGTTTTGATTGTCTTAAATTTTTATAGGAGAATAGCTTTTAGATTAAATTAGTCTAGATAGCTCCACGCCATTTTTAGACTTGTTCTACTACTTACCAATTAGATCTTTGCTTAATCAATCACTTCACACATTCCTTAGTTAGCCAGAGGTAATCTGAGTTCTAGTCTGTGGTGGCAAAGCTAGTTGTTTAAAAATCAACACAATGATTAAGTGCAGGGCCATTAGAGTGACAATAAATCACCTCCTTACAAGATGCTCCTATTAACTCAAAGGCTTCTATAGGTCTCTTCTAATTGATTTTAATTAAAATTGAAAGGCTTAGAATATGCAAAGATGATGATTAACCTAGGTGGGCCAAGGGGTGGTGAAAAATCCACCCTTGATCTTGTAGAGTATGGTGCCCTTACTATTCAATTTCCATTCACCATGGCAATTCAATCAACATATATATCATCATAAAGGGAGTAAACATGTCCTAGGAATGTGAAGAAAAATAGGAAACTAATGCAATAAAAGTAAAAAGTATGCAACAAATAAAATGAATGCAATCTATATGCAATTATACTACCAAACAATAATGCAAGACTAAATTAACAATGCAAAACCTAAACTAGGAAAGAAAATGAGTGAGGGAGACCTTATAGTGGGGTCCTAGATGTTGATCTTCTCATACAAGGGTAAACCATTTACAAATCACTTGTACTTCCACGAAGGATGGTTTTATTCTTGAATTGTGTTATTACAAACCCTTTAAATTGTGATTAAAGTTCGAATGCAAGTCATCTGCACTATAATTCCTCTAAAAAAAATAAAAATAAGAAGCAAAGAAATTATCCTAATTCGATGGTGCTTTGGCAACATGATCACCTCCCCAATAATGATGCTAAAAACTTGTTTGAGTTTTTTTGCAAATGCACAACAGTCAATTATAATATTATGCAAGGTCAAATCCACAAAGAGAATGTAGAGAGAAAATAAAGCACCAAGGTTGATCTAAAATAATTATCCTCAAACTAATGGAAGAAATATGATGATTTTTAAATTTAATGGGTAAGATAGAAAATGAATTTTTAATTTAAATGTAAATTGCTAGGATTAAGGATCACTTATTTTTAAATTAGATCCACCACTTATTTATCTTCTTCTATAACTCAAGAATGAAATTCAAACTAATACCATCTTAGAAAATATTTCTTTGAAAAATTAATTTAGAAACTTTTAAACCTTAAAAACCTAGATATTTCATAAAATTCAAAGCATTCTTTGTAAAACCTAACTATGATAGATCAAAGATCTATTCCAAGCATCCACTATGAAAGTAATGACACAAAATCAAATATTTGTACTAAGGATCATATTATCTTTTCCAAATTAATTTAATTTTTTAAATTAATTTCTTAAGACAATTAAAATATGAAAAGTTTCATAAGTGGTGTTTCTTATCGAAAAATAAGATCACTCTAATCCTAGACAAAAGAAAAAGAGCTTGGCATGGTTTATAAATTAATTTTAAAAATTATGAAAAATAAATTGTAAAGTAAAAATATAATTTGTAATAACTAGAGTAAATTAATTCGTATACATTCAAATATAAACTAAAGATAACTCACAAAAATTTAAACTAAGACCTAGAAAATACCATCTAAGAAAGTACTAAAATCCTAAATAATTTTTTTATTTTTATTTTTCACTTTAATAACTATAAATTACTTAAAATACTAAATTAATTAAATTTTTTTATCACTCAAAGTCATTCTTAAAATGTCATGAATTAGAACATAACCACAGAGTTTCCCACCATTTCTTAAAAAAAATAAAAAAAAGCAACTGTAAATGGCACAGTGACACTAACTGCATAAAATTTGAATATTTTAAAATTATCCAAATTTAAATATGAATCTTGGAAACTAACATTTGCAATGGATTCTTTGGTCAATTTCATTCAAGATCCATTATTAAACATAAAAGATAGAGATGAATTGAAAGAGATATAAAGTGACAAAGTTAACTGAGAGAGTGACAGTAGCAATCTGTCACTGTAAAACACCTTCATTGTTCACATACACAGTAACATGTTATTGATTTTGTTCACTTTTTTCAAGGATTTATTGAGCGGTAATATGAAATCTAAAACATGGTCTTCTTCTCCTCAATGCCTTCTATCTAAGGAAATTAATTTTGAATATTTTTGTTGAGTAACGAAGCAGCAAAACACATGTAAAGTCCCTTTCTTCCCTAGCTCACTTTCATGCACTATTCATCACCTTCAACCTTTGTTTTTATCTAATTTGTTTGGAGTTTCTAAGTTATTTTGTTTCCTAACTTGGCTTCCTAAGGAAACTTCCTCTTTCTCACTTGAAATTTGTGCCTTGTATCATCATCCACTATCCATTGCATCCATCTCTAGCAAAACCTTTTTACCGTGGACTAGAGACAAGTGGTTGATCAGTAAACTATTCATACCGTTTGATCTTTCATCTCTCATGGAACTTATCTTGATTGAATCCAAGACATCAAATACATGTCCTTTGATCTTGACCCAAAAGTGATAGTTTTGAATGATCCAAACCATTCATCATGTTCATTTTGATGATACCTTCACATCCATGACCAATAATTCTAAAGATGGCTCATTCCAAGATAATTTTTTTTAGAGATCTTAACCATTTAAAGCTAGATTGCTTAGATCACCATTGATTTTCTTTGATCCACTATTAATCTTGAATCCTTAGACCATTTATTATTGAAAAATGCTAGAAATTGAGCCATTTTGTCTTAATTCAATTGAGATCATCTAATTCATCTCAAATTGATGATAGTAATCTATTTCAATCTATGCTTGATACATGATCTAAAACTTTGATCGGCTTTGTCTAAACAATCAGTCATGATCTACCACTTACAAAACATAGAAAAAGTCCTAATTAGTACTATTTTATTAGTTTTACACATACTTATCTCGGCTCATTTTCTAACCTTGAAAATTCATCAATTTATGTTTAGATTACAAATAAGTATTTTAATGCAAATATATCTTATAAAGCTAAAAGTAAATGATCAAATGCACTAAAATGATACAAAAGTAAGGGTTTTTAATATAAAAATTAACTCGTGATAGCTACATATTTTATTGTGCTTATGGATTATATACAACCCAAGGTAGATCCACCTTCTCCATAAGTTATGATGTAGACCATGAGATATCCATGAACAACTTATGGGCATAGCTCAGATGATTCATAGGTTGACTGATTACTTATATTCTATTATTTTATAGAACATGGAAAGCAAGTTGGTCACCCTTAAGAGTTAAAGATCAATTGACTATGCTCATAATTTGATGGATATTATTATTAACTGTGTTTACATTTAGACTGATATTATTATTGATTATTCCCATAGTTTGATTGATATTATTATCAACATTTCTCACAATTTGACTAATATTATTATTGATTATGTTTATGGTTTAACTAGTATTCGTATTGACTATTCTCACTATTTGAAAGGATATTATTATTGATTGTGTTTATAGTTCTACTGATATAATTATTGACTGGTATCATAGTTTGATGGATATTATTATTGACTATGTTTATAGTTTGATTGATATTATTATTGTTTGTTCTCACACAGATGCATTATAGTTTTGTACTATGAGTTGTACAATTTGACTTCAACCTAGATAGGATGTGCATTTCGTCATCTTATGACTCTACAAATGCATCCTGTTTTGTTTATAATTGATTTGTGAACATCATGGATTCGCTATAATACAAATGCATCACAGGATTTGAAATTGTATTGTAAATTATGATTTTTACTAGTGAATACAATTTAGTTTCACTTACACAAGCATGAAAAGTACTTAGAGTAGGAAGGAAAAGCACATGAATGTTTATTAAATAGCTAGCTACACAAATAGAGATTTCATAAGACAAAAGGTGAGTTTCAATATGGTTTGGAATTTGCTCATTTTGTTAGAAGCATGACTGTAATACTATGTATTTTGAAGTTGTGGACTTGTATACAATGTGATGTGTGTTTGTAACTAGAAGTTCTAGGAATTGTGAGAAATAAGTTTTTGTGACATTTTAAAATTTTAAAATTCTTTCAACAATTTATTAGCCAAATCACATCACATGAGTCAAAGCATAAATATTTAAAAAAAAAAAAAAAAACAAAGGAGATTTTGTCAGATTTTTGGTAAAAAAGAGAAACTCATTTTCACCATTAAATCCTTGTTTTTGAAAAGACATTGGCAGGATTATTTACTGCGATGCTGAAGTGCATAGGATTCTTTATTAGTTGGATGTGCTTATGTCATTGTTTTACTAATAATTATTTTAATTTTTAAATATTATAGTTTATGTCATTTATGAAAATTTATTATACGTTCATGTAAATTGATGAAACAAGAATATTTATGAATGGATGTAATTACACAGCATGGATGACTAAGGTAAGATAGTTGTGAGATTTATTGCACTAAAAATATGCTTTTAAAAGCATGTGTGTGTTGGATGCCATGGTATCAATTTGGTGGTCTAAATTTATCTACTAGGAATGGTTTGTATTCAAACAAAAGTAAAGCATTATGGATCCATCATGTAAGGCATAGAAACTAGGAGAGGAGGACCTAGGATACACATCCTAAGACAACAAAGTGAGGAGATGATCATTCTATAGATACTTGTCTTTTGGTAAAATACTATTCATGTGTTAAGGCACATTGTTGCCAAACTGTTATTTGTAATGATGATTACATTGGTAGAAGTCGCTTTTAATGTGGAGGGGGTCAAAATGATTAAAACTAAAAGTGAATGGGATGTATAAAATTTCTTAATATAATAGATATAACTCACTAATAGAAATCAAGGTGACTCACTATTATACAATAGAATTTTATGATTAGATGGGCTTTCATTAAGGCTACGCTTTATACTTTTATCCTATTTGGCCCACTTATGAGAGATGGGCTAGGCTTTCTTGATAAGCCAACGTAATACCTAACATTTGTCATGCATTTTAGAGTGCTGTGATAGGCAAGCCACAGTCACGCATTTGAGCAAGAGCCTTTCTTTGTTGTGTAAATGGAGGGCCAAAATAACAAACCCTCAACAAAAAGAATGGATTAAGGTGAAAAGAAAATTATCAAGGGCTTTGAAATTGAAATTTTTTCATATTTCACTCTATGAAACTATGTAGATTTTGACTTTGCAAGAAACTTGTGTGGGCCTTAAAAAGAAAGGTAAAACTTGTGTTTCATTATATTCTCACCTTTAATGATTCCCTATGTATGTTTTTTCCTCTTAATTTCAACTACTTTTTGTTTAGATTCATGGGTGATCTTCATCTTCTCATGCAATGTTAAAACGGCTAGGATTGTTAGGCCATTGGAGGTCAAATATGGTTCAATTGTCCTATAGGATGACAATATTATTGAATGGTACAATTTTTGGGACATTGGAGATCTAACATATATTTTTTAAAGGGGCGAACCAGATCACTGCCATTTTTCTATGTAGGATATAACTTTCATTACAAGTCTAACTATGCATAATTCTAGGAATGGCATAAATAGGCTAGAATCAAATTTCATGCCCATCGAAAAGTTGCAACCTATGTTTTTTGGGGTAAAAATTACAACTATCTATTTTCTAGGCTTTTTATCCTTTCAATCTTATATATAGTTTTGGTTTTTTGAGTATATTGTGAAAACTCTATTAAAAAATGACCCTCCTATTTTTTTATGGAGTTAAGTTTCTAGTTCACTTTACACAAAAAATGGCCCCTACAGCTAAAACTTCTCTAAAACCTAGCTAAGCTAACAATTAGTCCACTAACAAAGAGTTAGGTCAAGTTTTGAGAAAATCTTGTAAGTAGTTGCAAAATTAACTTGAGTTAGCAAGATATTCTATTAAAATTATACTAGGCTAACATAGATTTAGCAAGAGTTTCATGAAATTTGGGAAAACTCTTCTTGGACTAACAAGATTTTGTAAGATAATGAGAGAATCAAACAAACCCCTCCTAAGTCAACTCAACTCTTATTGAACTAAGCCCATATAAGCCATTTAAAAATGGGCATGAACTTCTTCTCATGCTAAAGAGTGTGTGTTCCCATGGGGACAATTTAATTTTTGAAGGAAGATCCAATCTAATACTTTTTGGAATTGATTTGGATTTGATTCAAACCATCTAGAATAAAGATCACCAACCATTGCATGAGTTATTTGTGAATATATAGTGATTTTCTATATGATATATAGATAAAATTATTCCAAATTACTTTTTCTAAAGGAAAACCTATATTTATGTTTCACATTAGATTTATAAAAATAAAAATATTAACACTAAAGGCAAGACTATTTTTTCCCAAATTAGATTTTAAAAAATATGAAGCCTTCATGTAATTTTTGTTTTTACAACTTAGGAATCATAGAGTAAATCACTCACTCACTCTCATTCATGCACTCTCCTAACCCAAAGCCCACCCAAAAGAAAATACCAAATTGCCTGTGACCAACTATGATGGACATTTGTTGGTTCCTACATCTAGTTGTTTGTTCATGGGTTGTAATTCCCATGCCAAACAACTATTAAGTAATTTAATTCATGGGTTGTTATTCCCATTCCAAACAACTATTAAATAATTTAATCCATGGATTGTTATTTCCATGCCAAATAGCTGAGTAAGGTTTGCCATAGATCATATTTTAGCCCATCAAAACTCATTTGCATGCCAATCTAATTAAGAAGCTCCAATAAGGTAGCATGTAATTTAGGAAAGGATTACCTTATGTCTCTACCGTGTTATTTTTCATCTAGGTAAGACTACCAAGCAACACACTCGCTTGCTTAAGTTAGAAGTACAAAATTTATGACTGTATTTTATTTTTATACCAATTTCAAAAAGTATGAAAAAAAGTTCTAAAGAATAAATATCAATGGCACTCATTGTTGTTTTTTCTTTCGTTGGTAATAAGCTGCAATTTCTTAGGAAAACACAAATTCAAAGTTAATGACCTTACTTGATTAAGCACTCATTGTTTTATACTTCTTCCTTGAATAAGCAAGGCACTTTTCCTTATCATTTCTTTCTTTTTGGTGACTTATGTGATAGATGAGGGGATGACTTACATTAGATAAATCTAAGTACCATACTATGAGTCTACATCATCATTGTGAGATTGATAAGTTGAGATTTCTACAACTTAGGTGATCCAAACGATGATGTCGATTAATAGTGCATATTTGCTTAAGATAAGTTGCAAGGGTGCCCTTGCATTTATCATTTCCCAAGCTAGAAATGTGGTAGGTAAGAGGGGGGGAGTTAGTATCATGAGAATTACGTGGACAAAGAATTGGAACTATTAGACATTGATGTGGTCCATCAACCATTTCATTTTATTGCCATTATTTTATGTGGATACTCATGTTATGTGTAATTTAGACACATTATGGTCATTATTTTTATTCACTTAGAGATTGCATATTTATGCTTTATTTTATGTTGGTGCATTAGAATATAAAGGATTTAAAATTAGTTGAACTAAAATAGAGTACATGGACTGTAATTTTAGCAAGGAGTGGAGCACTAGTAAAGATTGATAACCAAGAAGTCCCCCTAAAAGAAAACTTTTGATACTTGTGATTGATAATTCATGAGAGGGAAGATATTAAGAGGGAGGTTACCCAGAGAATCCAAGTAGGTAGGAACAAATGGAGATGCACCTCTAGAGTTTTGTGTGATCAAAAGATTCCACTCAAACTGAAAAGAAAAATCTATTGGATGGCTATAAGGTCGGCCATGCTATATGGATCAAAGTGTTCGGAAGTTAAGGAATAACATGTATATGGGATAAATGTTGCCAAAATGTGGATGTTAATATTGATGAGTGGCAAGACAAGAAAGGATAGAATTAGAAATGAAAACACTAGAGAATAGTTAAGAGTAGCACCAATAGGTAACAAGATAAGGGAGATTAAACTTAGATGGTTTGGACATGTTCAATGTAGACCAACATCCAATTAGATTATTTAATTACAAAGAGATAAGTTATGGCATGCACTTAATCTTTATTTCAAGGCATGATATTTTATCTATAGATTTGCAATCTATTTTGTACTTAAATATATTTATTTTGAAATGGGTTTGCAACAATGATGGTTTACTCAATATTGATAATTGCATGCTAAGGTCAATATAGGCTTTTAGTGGGATTAGAGATAATTCACTTCGGCATATATTGTAGATGGAGATGGGATGTTGTCATGCTAATCTGATGAATTTTTTTAACAAAGCTTTGTGTTTGAGGTCTCCAAGGTCTCACCCATTTCTCTTAGTATGATTGGGGATGGCAACTAGTTGGTCCTAGGTGGGTGGGGGTGAATAGGATTTTTGCTTACAAATCCAACTTAAATCAAGATTGAAGGTTTTAAGTGTTTTGAAACGAGTGAAATTTTTCCAAAAAGAATGCACACATGGCTTTTATCAAACACTTGGTGAGCACAATAAAATACAAATGGGATTTAAATAAAATTTTATGGGAATAAAAACTTGAGCATAATCCAAGCAACACAATTGAAACACCATGTAATAATAGTAGAATTTATAGAGGTTTGGCCACCCTACTCAACACCTAGTTCCTCTCTCTCAAAGATATCTCCTCAAGTATCTCAAGGTTATTCCTGCTTTGAGCTTTCACTAATCTTTTTGAGATTCTACACACCAAGTTGATACAGTGCTTGGACACTTAAGATTGAGTACTCACAACAACTCAATCACAATTACAATGAATCCCCTAGAGAAAATCCCTCTTTAGTAAAATTAAATCCCTAGATAAAATCTCTCTCTTGCAAAAAGGAATGACAAAATAAAGTTTTGTTTAAAACAATGAATATACATTCCCAAAAGAATATGACAGGAAATGAATTATAAAGATTGAAAGAATTTTAGTTTGAATCACTTCGAGAAAATCTTCTTTGAGAGCTTGAGCTTTAATGGCTTCCCTTGGGCTTTGGGCCCCTAATCCAAACTGACCCCTACGAGCCAAAGTTAGGGGTAACAATTTTATGACACAAATAATGTTATTTAAAAGAAACTATGACTTGAAGTTACTGAAGGTTCAAGCTTAGGTTCAGGATAAAAACATTAGGGCCAGGTTAAGGTCGGCCAAAATTATGGTTGACCTAATCCATTGCATCCCTATGAGAGATTGAATGTTGATGCTTGTAGGGAATAATAATGAATTGATTAATTATTCAATTCAATTTATAAACATACAATCTCTTAAAGATTGTAGTGTTTAAATAACTTATGTCGCAAGTAAAACTAGGAAGAAAGAGGGGGCATATTTGTCATTTCTCAATCATAGAGATCTTGGAGGCATTGTTGTCATTTTCTCATGCTAATTAAAGTTAAGACTTTAATTTGGATTAAAAAAACCTAGATGGAACTTCTATATTAAGGCATCTTGAACTCCCATGTGAAGTAGATATTTAAAAGAGCTAATTTCTCTCCTCTTTCCTTAAGTTCTCTCGTGCATCCACATCTAATATCAATCATCCATCTTCAAGTGTCTGGGATCTAAGGGATGTATAGTTGCTATCAACTAAAGTGGTGCAACACCTAGGCTACTCGAGTTATCATTCTCTTTATCCAATCTTGCCTAATTTGAGAATTTAACATGACTACATGCTAGTTTCATTAGTCTATCATGAAAAAAGTGTTGAAATTTGCTTCTGCAAGCAAACATGAACTTGAATTATTAGACCAAGAGAGGTATCATGTGACTTACAAAGACATGGTATACAAAGCATCATTTAATGGCCCACTCATTTCACTAATAAAATAACTAATATATTAAAAAATATCAAAGCAGTGTAAGGAAAAAATAAGGAGTGAAGGCTCAAAGCTTGAAAGGAAGAAGATCAATAGAAGGAAACATGAGGTTTCTTGTGTAATTATGTTACTAAAGAGTGATGACATAGGATGAAAAATGCTAAGCAAGAAGGCATTTGCTTGCTCAAGGGTAACAAATATCTTTTGGGCACAAATGTGAGATGTTACCTGATTAAATTTATTAAATAGATAATGGTATGCTTGTCCCATTAATGTTGATTTTGTCTTGATTGGATAGTCCTAAACCTTTGATCTAAAAATCCATATTAAGGTTTTACTAGGAAATGTGAACCACTAATTTTTGTTGGACAATCACTTTTATTGGTAATGGATCCAGAGGTACACTTCTTAGGTGGGCCTAAAGAGTGCCTTTCTCTCCTACGTAGAAAATGTGTAAGGCTTCATAGTTGGATACATAATAAAGGGAAAAGGGAGATTATATGAATTGTAGCCCAAATTTAAGGTAATTAGGCTAGAGAAAATTAGTAATAAGATTCATTAATGAGAAGTATGAGAGCAGCAACCTAAATTTAATTCCATTAACATGAAGAATATAGGAACAAATAAGATATCACAGAAAAATTTAAAAACTAAAGCAAAAACGAGGGAAGACAAAAAAAAAGGCAAAACTACCAATTTCAAAATAGTAGAGAATGGGGTTCTAGAAACTTTAATATGTAGTATGTTTTGAAAGAATTGAAAGGGAAAATATATGAGATTTCCTTTTCTAAATTGTAAAAAACTATGTGAGAGATTCTTCATGATACCGAATAATAGGATAAAATAAAACATAATTGAAAGATTAAAATAGTTCACCACTCTATGGATATAGAAGAACCACCGCCAAATAGATACAGGGCTAAAGAATATAATAGCTCACAACTCTATGGATATAGAAGAATCACCACCCTAGCTATATTGAACTAATGATAGAACTAGCCCACCACTTTAAGGATACAGAAAAACTGCCACCTCAAAGATACATAACAAGCCACCACACTTCTCTAGGATCACTCTAAGAGATACAAAAGATAAAAGAAAATAGAGAAACCTATAAGTCCTTTGATGAAAACAAAAAGTCCAAATACTCTAATTCATGCTACTAAGGTGTATAAATATATATATGGGAAGAGCCTCCCATATTAGTAGTGTAAAAGACTAAACACAACTTCCTAAAGATAATAGTTTCCTAAACTAAATATTAGCCTTTAAGTCTTAGGCACTTTTTGAACAATGGTTCTCTAGACTCGAGTGTTTCTCAATTTACACTTTCTAAGAATTGGGTAGCTTCTAAAACCCATTCAAGCAATCTCCATACATATATTTTACAAAAAATTAGTTTTCTAAATTTCCTAACTTTCAACACAAGAAGTTTCCTTAATCTTGGTTGATTTGGAGTCTAGACTAATCAACATATGTTGACAAAGGAAAGCTTCATGAAGATTTTTTGACCATCGGAAAAGAGGAAAGTGTTGAGTGGACCATGGGAAACTCTGCCTCTATGGTTTTATGATCTCCCTGCCCATTCCAAGCCTAGTAAAGGAGGAGCTTTAAGTTAGGTGCCAACTAGCATAAAATTCTTTGGTAAATCCTTAGCATGAATCTAGAGCAAAAGGAATTTCCTCAACCTAAGGTGTTCCCTATATGTGACACAATGGCTGCTAGGGCATTCCCTTATAAGCGATGTACTACATCAAATCTCAGATGCAGTGAAAAATGGGCAAGGGCTATTAAGGCATTTTCCCTATAAGTGACGCACTACATTGGATCCCAGATGTAGTGGAAAGTAGGTAGGGGTTCCTGTAGATTGTAGATGTGTGCGGGTAAAGATATTAGCTTAGGAAAATAAGATTTATATTGCAACATGGAATGTAGGCTCACTGACAAGTAAGAGTATGTAGTTAGTAGATATGATGAAATGTAAGAGAGTCAACATAGCTTGTGTCCAAGAAACACTACTAGACAGGGGGCTTTTAAAGTCGGTTAGAAAGGATAATCAAAGTTGCTTACCTAGTGGAAAGAGGCTTAAACTTGAGGATTGACGGGTATAAGCTAATAACAATAATAGAAATGGCATAGGGGTAGTGGTCGATAAATAATTAAAGAATAAAGTTGTAGACATTCGAAGAAGTAGTGATAAAATCTTACTAATAAAACTTGTCTTAGGAGAAAAGGTCATAAATGCTATAAGTGCATGTGTCCCACAAGTAGGGTTAAAAGGTAGAATCAACAAATGACTTTGGAAAGATATGGAGGGCGTGATGTAAGAAATTCCCAGTACACAAATGGTCATGTGTGAAAATAAAAGGAAAGAAATGATGGGGTACATGGAGGGTATGGTAATGGAGAAAGAAACGAGATGGGAGAAGTTATCCTCAATTTTGCTTTGGCATAAACCTAGGTCATGTAAACACATACTTTAAGAAGAGGGATAACACTTACTAATCTTTAAAGATGGATCATATAAATGCCAAATAGACTTCTTTTTACTTAGAAATACCAAAAGATCAATGTGTGAGGATTTCAAGATGATACCAGTGAGAGTTCAATGAAACAACATAGGTTAACTATTATTGATATTTACATTATGAGATGGAAGAAAGGAAATGAACTTAATAAGAAAAACTAAGTGATGGAGCTTAAAATGAGAGAAGATAACATCATACACAAACAAGTTGATGATAGAAGAAAACTGGAACAATGAAACAAAAGTAAACACCATGTGGATTGATATGCTCGATTCCATTAAGGAAGTGGAAAAAGATATTATAGGAGTATCTAAAGGTAAAAGAAACCCAATAAAGGAAACTCGGTGGTGGAGTGAAAATGTGCAAAATGTTATTAAAGAGAAATGGGTGTGTTTTAAAATATGGTAGGGGATTAGAAATATTGAAAACATTAAGCAATATAAAAATGTTAAAAAGGTTGAGAGTAGTGAGTGAGGCTAAACTCAAGCCATAAGATGATCTCTATAATAGATTAATGTTAAGAGAAGGTGTGAAAGATGTTTTCAAACTTGCAAAAAATACAAGAACATAAAAGTAAGGACTTAGATCACATTAAATGAATTAAAAGTGATGACAAAATGGTACTAGTCAAAGATGATGAGATCAATCAAAGCTAGGAAAGTTACTTTAAAAAATTAATAAATGACAAATGTCCTAATAATATAGAGATTGAAAGAACTGTAAACCCATATAGTGTTGGACTAGATAGATATGGCCATAGGATCAGGATACCTCAATTAGTACCATATATTATCTAGTCGTTCAAGTCCTAGGGCTTGATCACCCTTTGATCGGCCGAATCTAAGTGATTTAGTATTATTTTATGAATTTGACTTGATTAGATCAAGATTCTAATCCCAAAATCTATTTGCATCATCGAGACAATTTCAACGAACCTTTCGGATCAAAGATCGAGCTTCTATAGCCTCCAAAATCTACAAAAAATCATTTCAGATCAAAAATCAAATTTTACACTGATTTGCATCGACAGAAAGGGGTTTACACTGGTTTACTCCTGCTGAAAGGGGTTTTACAATGGTTTACACTAGAGGAATGACGTTTACACTAGTGTAAAATGATGTTCCAGAGTGCATGGATGCCAAAACATGCAGTGTGTTTCGGTCGTCTAGGACAACATGCATGAGAACTTTCAAGCGTATGAGTGCGACGAGCCTCCTGGGTGTGTTGTCCACCCCTGTGTGTCCCGGTGGACATCTTAGGCACACTGTCCATTGGGGACGATGAACCCGAGCTGTCCACCTTCTTTTGACTTGATTGGAGCCCCAAATGCTCTGATTTTTTATATGTTTTCATTGTTCCTAGGGTTTTTGGGTCCAAAGATCACAATGAATGGCTCATATCTACCATATAAGGTGTCCTTAATGTGGGTCTAACCATGCTCCATGATTTTGACTTCTTAGGCCATCTAATGGCTGCTCAGACCAAATTCAACCCGGATCTTAGAGGGGAAAGTTGGGAAATGATGTGCAAAACAAGTTAGAGTGTGTGGCTTACCTGATTAGATCCAAAGAGTGGAGATCAAGGCCTTCCTATGCATGCAAAGTTTCATTTGTTTTAGCAGTGTGCAAAGGAAAAGAAGGGGGGTTTTCTTTGGTTGTTTGGCATGGGAATGGAAGGGGAATCTCATTTTTGTAGGGTTAGATCTAATCTTTTCGCATGGAAAGACAGATCTTCGCCTTCCTCCATTAGTGCTGGAATGGGAATGAAAAGGGGTGTCATTATCAAAATGACCCCCTCAAATTCATGTCCCTAACAATTTACCAATTTACCTTGTAACTTAAAATGGTCATATCTCACTCATCCAAACTCCATTTTCCATGTTCTTTATACCATTCAATTCCTATCGAAGTGTACTTTCTAGTTTTTGTGGTTTTAACCAAATTCTATGCTTCAATTTTTTAATTTAATTAATTTATTTTGTTACTAATTTAGGGTTAAAATTTGAGGATATTACATCCTTCCCACTTTATAAAAATTTCGTCCTCGAAATTTTGATACATACCTCTATGTAAATAACTTTGGGTGGATCCTCCTCGTCTCCTCTTCTATCTCCCATGTGGCCTCATGTAGTGAATGATGCTACCAAAGGACTTTGACTAATGAAATAGTTTTAGTCCTCAACTCCTTGACTTTCTTATCCACTATACGCACAAAGCTCTCCTCAAATGTCATATTAGGCTGTAACTCTACTAAAATCTGCTCCAGCACGTGGGATGGGTCTAGCACATACTTCCTCAGTATAGATACATGGAAGACATCTTGTACATTTACCAACTGTGGTGGTATGGCTAGCTGGTATGCTACTAACCCAACTCTGTATAAAATCTCAAAAGGTCAAATGTACTTGGGGCTAAGTTTCCCTTTATTTCCAAACCTCATCACTCCTTTGATAGGAGAAACCTTTAAGAATACATGCTCACCTTTGGAGAACTTTAGGTCTTTCCACCTCTTGTCAGCATAACTCTTTCAGCAGTTGTGAGCTGTCAACAATCTCTTTCAAATAAGTCAAACTTTCTCTACACACTCTTCCACCAACTCAAACTTAACTATGTGTCTCTCTCCTACATCACTCCAACATAAGGGTGACTAACAAGGCCTACCATAAAGTGCCTCATATGGAGCCATGCCAATACTTGTGTGATAGATGTTATTATAGGCAAACTCTACTAGTGGTAAATGGTCCTCCCAACTACCCTTCCAATCCATAACACAAGTTCGTAGCTTATACTCAATCATTTGGATGGTCCTCTCGGTTTGACCATCTGTCTGAGGGTGGAATACTATGCTAAATTTCAGCCTTAATCCTAAAGCCCCTTACATGCTCTTTCAGTACTTTGACGTAAATTGAGTGTCTCGATTAGATAAAATCATCAAGGAAACTCTATGTAGACTTATGATCTCCTTGACATACAATTTCGCTAGACTGTCCACTGTTTAATTCTGCCTGATAGGAAGGAAATGAGAGGACTTGGTCAATCTGTCCACAATGACCCATATCATGTCATGTCTACTAACAGTCTTTGGAAGGCCCACAATGAAATCCATGCTAATATGGTCTCACATCCACTCAGGGAGATCCAATATCTGAAGTAACCCTAATGGTCGCTGATGCTCTGCCATGACCTGCTGATAGGTCAAACACCATGCCACGTACTCTCCAACATCCTTCTTCATCCCGTTCCACCAAAAATGTCTTTTGAGGTCCTGATACATCTTTGTACCTCTAGGATAGATTGTATATTGGGACTGATGTGCCTCCCGAAGTAACTGATACTTCATCGTCTCAAAAACTCTGTTCTGTCTATCAGATCTTGTATATTCTTATCTTTGCCTTATGCCTCTAATATCCTATCGAGAAACTTAGACCGAGTCAACAGATTGGCAATCATTACTCTAAACTTCCTACTCAAGGCATCTACACGACGACGTTAGCCTTCCCTGAGTGGTATTGTATGGTGAAATCAAAGTCCTTGAGATATTCCATCCATCTACGTTGCCTCATGTTCAAATCACTATGAGTAAAGATGTACTTAACTCTCTTATGATCAATGAATACCTAAAAATTTTTGCCATATAAATAATGTCTCCAGGACTTCAGTGCAAATACCATTGCTACTAACTCGAGATCATGTGTCGGGTAATTCACCTCATGTGTCTTAAGCTGTCTCGACGCATAGGCAATTACCTTTCCATGCTACATCAACACTGCTCCTAATCCTTTACCCGAGGCATCACAATAAACTACATAACCGCCTACACTTAATGGTAATGTCAACACCGAGGAGGTAGTAAGCCTCCTCTTGAGCTCCTGAAAGCTCTCCTCATAGACATCAGTCTAAATGAACTAAGTGTCATTCCTAATTAGGGTAGTCAAAGGTAACACAATCTTTGAGAATCCCTCAATGAACTGACGATAATATCCTGCCAAACTAAGAAAACTGCGTATCTCTATTACCGTTTTAGGCTCTCCCAATGTAGCATTGCCTCAACTTTGGTCAGGTCTACGGCCACTCCATCTTTAGATACCACGTGGCCCAAAAACTACACCTGATCTAAGAAAAAATCACATTTACTGAGCTTGGCATACAACTGATGTCGACGAAGTGTTTCCAATACCGTGTGAAGATGATCCCTATATGCCTCATGACTAGGCGAGTAAACTAAGATGTCATTGATAAAGACAATCATGAACTTATCCAAGTAAGCTCAAAAAACACGATTCATTAGGTCCATGAACACTGCAGGTGCGTTGGTCAGTCCAAACGGCATCTTTAAAAACTCATAATGACCATG
Source organism: Warburgia ugandensis (assembly GCA_035236585.1). Lineage (NCBI taxonomy): Eukaryota > Viridiplantae > Streptophyta > Magnoliopsida > Canellales > Canellaceae > Warburgia > Warburgia ugandensis. Next base: position 37,172,091 of record CP141139.1, read on the forward strand.
ACAACTCCGAAAAGTGATCTTAGAGATGTCCTCTTATCTAACCCTTAACTGATGATATCTGATCTCAGGTCTATCTTGGAGAATACTCATGCTAATTAGAGATGATCAAATAAATCATCTATGCATAGCAAAGGGTATCGGTTCTTTACAGTGATGCTATTCAGCAACTGATAGTCAATGCATAGTCTCAGTGATCCATCCTTTTTTTTCACAAAAAGGACTGGTGCTTCCCATGGATATCGGCTCTCACTAATGAAGCACTTATCAAGTAACCCTTGCAACTGTACTTTGAGTTCTCTTAACTCTGCTAGAGCCATTCTATATGGTCCCTTAAAGATAGGTGATGTACCTGGCACCAGGTCAATAATAAAGCTAATCTCTCTACTTAGCGACAATCCTGGTAACTCCTTAGAAAAAACATCTGCAAACTCACGGACAACATCGATATCTTTAATCTATGGCTGCCTTCTTTCCTCAATGGTCACATAAGTGAGAAACACTCTGCACCCTCGTGAATAAAACTGTGCTGCTTTAATAGCAAAGATGATACATGTACTTGCCATGCTTTTTCTACCATAGAACAATATGTTTGGTCGTCCAAGTATATAAAAAATGATCCGCTTCTTATGATAGTCTACAATAGCCCAGTAGTTAGCTAACCAATCCATTCCTAATATAATATCGTAGTCAACCATGTCTAATAAAATGAAGTCTAAGTCCATCCTCATGCCTGATATCTCCATAGGTATCTCCCGGAGATACTCAGTAGCCTTTACTGTCTCTCCCACGAATGTCATAATATCCAATCTAAGAGCTAATTTATGCAAGCACAAAAGAATGAGTAGACCTTGTGTCAAAGAGGGCCTTGGCATGTCAGTCTGAGACTAGAAGAGTACCTTCAACAACCTGGTTTGGGCATGTGCCTGCCCTGATGTGATGGTAAACACTCGTCCCTTACTACGTGGCATGGTAGCTGTCTCTGCACCCATCTTAGCTTGCTTCTCTCTCTATCCCTTAGGACAGTCTTTAATGAAATGTCCCACTTCTCCACAATTAAAGCACCTGTATGGCTGTCTTTGGAAAGGTAGTTGGTGCTGTTGGGGCTGCCTCTAATGTGGTGGCCTGTCAAATCTATTACACCCTCACCCAAGGTGCTAACCCTTGCACCTGTCACATCTCTTCTTCTCTATTTCTTTCTTAAGCCTAGTCTGTGGCTGATAACCTAGTGTTCTATGTGCCTGCATAGCACTGAAAGGTCTCTTGCCCTTAGTGGGTGGTACGTACTCCCCCTAGTCCTAAGAGAATTCTTCTCCAACATGGAGGCCATGTCAACTGCATCTCGCACAGTCGTGGGTCATGAAGTAATCACCCAATCTCTCAGCCAAGGTGTCAGTCCATCCACAAATCTATCCATTGCCTCCTTATTTGAGGTAAGCGCATCAAGAGTAAACCTCTTCAAGTACTGTTGAACTGTCATATCTCTCTACTCCAGGATGGCAAACTCTTTCTTCAGTGATTGCCATGCATAAGGTGGGAAGTACTGAGTATCAAAAGCCTACTTAAAGGCCTCCCATGTTAGCATCTTTGTAGGGTCTGGTCGCATACGTGTAAAAGTATGCCACCAAAATCTTGCCTCAGCCTTCAGTAGGTAGGCAGCTACCTAGACCTGATCCTTTGGTGCAATCTTCATCACGTCAATTGTCCTATCTACCTCAAATAACCATTGCTCAGCCTCCTTAGTATCACTGTCATCATAGAAGAGTGGCACCATCTTCTGAAATCGCTCTAATAGTTTATCCATCTTCTTATAGTCACTCATAGCATCACCCTCAATAGTCTTAAGTGCTAGTGGTGCCTGCACCAGGTGAGTAGAATGAACAGACGAATCCACTAGTGCCAATGGAGGCAATGTCATAGGGTTAGGGTTCACAACCTGAACTGCAATCCTAATCTGATGCTGTATGAGAGGTATCAACCCTAGCATCACCCTATTCACCAACTTAGCTTCGTGATCCCCTTGATAAGAGGACTCAATAGGTGGGGCAACTGGCATAGTAGGGGTAGACCTTGTCCTTCTTTTAAGAACCATCTGTTAGAGATTCAAATATCACTAAGTGTAAGTTCCTCTTTCTTAGTTACTCTTTAAGTATAATTCATGGACTGTCGCCTACATATAAGTCGACCTTTGCAAGGATTATGATGGAATAGACTGGGCTCTGCTACCAGAACTATAACGCCTCAGGTATTTATAAAAAAAAAATTATTTTTATAATAATAATAATTATTATAGTTGGGATCCCAAAATCAAAAGATTTTATTAATTATTTTATTAGAACATTTACTGAAAAACCTCTAGGTATTATCTCCTTTTTCCAAAAACATCATGACCATGATTAAAAGATAAATACAAGTATGCAATAATAAATTTAATATAATACTAATATCCAATCTAACGTCAACATCAACGACACCTTTATTTTTTAAAATAATAAATATCCAAAAAGAATAATAATGTGGTACAGGGTCTATCCATCATAATATTCCACCATACTTAAAGACATGTCCATAATATATATAAGGTCATAATTAAATCCATCTAACAAAGATATATAGTCCATAAATAGGTTCGAATTGTAGTCAATCTAATCACTCACATTGAACTATCTATCAACTAAATCAAAGTGGTCTCCACTGCTATCACTGTCCCTCCACGGCCTTGTCTTTCCTCCTGTCGTGCTCGATATTTGAGGCATTGCAAAACAAAGCAATGCCTCAGCAAGCTATTGCTTGGGTAGGTACATAGACATTTAATGTAATAATGAGGAAAACAAAATCGAATAACAATGTTGATATAATGTGTAGGTCAATTTTTCATGAAAATATAAGTATAATAAGTAATACCAGTATAGTTTTAAAACATTATATGTAATGAAACATGCATCTCATGGATTTAAAACATGATGATATCAGGGTTGTAAAACAGATATGATCCAATGTAAATGAGCATGCAATAACAACCAGGGCACCCCAAGGTACGTAGGTCTCACGAGTGTTCCATATACTATATAACAGATCATGAATACTCATATCAATCCTCTGAGTATCATCACACTCAGGCATACAATAACATCTCCATGCTTATCATGCAAGCATATAGAACAAGAGTATGGATCGTTATGCCGTAGTGGAAACCCCTTTAGGGTCTCAACCACCGCGGCTCTCCGTTGATACCATAATGGGAGACTTAATGTCTATCCCCATGGAAAGGCTCGAATTCGTAGTGTGGACTATCCATGTTACCAAACCCCTACCAAAAGCCATTTGCGGGCAGGTATCTATCACATCATAAATCACATCACAATTTCGGAGGGAGGGTGGCCAACTCTACTCCTCCTAAAATGACATCCACTAGGTGAGAGCACTTGTCATAAATCACAAACTACAAAAATTGCATATCCCAAAAAGCCAGGAGCACTCGTCGCTCACAATCCCCAAGGCACACCCCTCATCTCAGGGTTAGCCTCTCAAAGGACTAGCCACCAAGCCTCCACCATCAATATTATAAAAACTAACCAATCTCAGTGATGCAACGAGGAAAGATAATTACTAATCATACATAAGATACGCGATATCAATCTCATAAAATAATTGATCTCCAAAACCCATTCAATATACTATCGAAATCTAATATTGATCATAGCATAAAATATTAAATCTCACAAAATCTCAAAATAAATAAACGAATCACAATCAATCATGAATGCTATGATGATGCAAAGTTTTAGAAATTAAAACATAACACTAAATGTCATCACCTACCTCAATGAGAGATAACCCAAATCAAGCATGTAATCCTCTTAGCTCACACACTTTGATGTACCTATCAATATCACCGTACAATTTTGTGTTATTTATTTCATCTCAATTGAATCTATGGCGATCCAACCGTTGGATCGTTCTCTAAGATCTCTATTTATGATTTGGTCCTAAATCCCAATGTTACTTGTTATCAATTAGTCCTATCTCATGTTCATTTTCTCACTTTTATGTGTATCTGTAATGCCCCGAGCAATTTACGCTATTTAACAAAAATAAATTGGACATTCTATAGGAAATGAACTGTGTTAAATGTTTTACATTATTTAAAATATTAAATAAAGAAATCTATAAGAAAACTTGGAACCATTAGATTCTACTCGAAAAATGGAATCCAATGCCTCAAAGAATGCCAAAAACGGAGTTCGTATGAAGAAGTTATAGCCGTTTAAAGATTATGGGCAATTTGGTAAATTGTATTTAAAAGACGAAAAAGGATGAAAATCACAAGGGACCATTTTGATAACGGCACCCCCTGTCTTCTTCCTCTCGATTTCTCCAGAAACCCTAGTTTCCTGAGGTTTCTACCACTGGCATAGCAAGGCTATAAAAAGCCCTATCTTCCCCCTCTTCAAAGCATGATTTTTTTGGCTATTTTGGGACTGGAGTTTCCAGCAAAAATTGAAAACTCGTCTCTCTAGCCTTCCCTGCACATTCCGGCTAGGCTCGAGTCAGGCTGGCCATTTCCCCTCTCTTCACCTTTCCCCCTTTTTCCTTTGGTCTCACCGGAGATCGATCTGGTCTCCCCCTTCTTTGAGTTTTCCAGCGACCAAGGGTTCAGGCAGTCGTTAAAGGAAACATAACTACCAGGTGGTAGGAGCGCCATCTCTGGCTGTCTAGGTAAGCTCTCACCTCCCTCTTGCATTTTCTCCTATGTTTTCTCCTTTTTTCCGCCTAGATCCATGCCGAATTTGGTGGGTTCTGGCCGAAAATCTATGATTTTCTGGGGAAGGAAACCAGACGGGTGAAAAACCCGTCCACAGTAACACGTCCCAGGGATGCACGGGTGTCCCTGGGGTGTGGGCATCCCAGGGTGCACAAGTGTCCCTGGGGTGTGGGCCTCCCAAGGTGCACAAGCGTCCCAGGGGTGTGTGGGCGTGATGCGCAACCATGCCGAACTCCCTGGGGCGACTATCACATGCGTGTCGCGCACGGACAGATGCCCGACTCTACTGAGACACACAACTGACCCAGGAACTAGGACGTGCATGCAACCCCGCCTAAGATGCATCTGTGCGACGCTATCCTGGACGTGCACACTAGCTCGCTATTCAAATGTGCGCACCGCACCATTTGAATAGACGCATGTGAGCTAATGTGGTTTAGGTACAACCAAGGCATGCACGCATCCTAGAACCTATGGCGCAGGGCCTTAATTGACATGTCTGGGTCATCCATTAAGGCGTGCACACATCTTGGAAACCATGATGCGTGGACCTAATGAGACTAGAAAGTTAGGATTAGAGGACAATTTACAAAGTTAACCATTGAATAGTATATCCACATCATAGGATCTAGCCTGACAAATGAATTAGGCAAGGACCCATGGACCCTAAAAGGAAAATATAGTGATCTAATTTCTAAATAGATCGAAATTGATAAGGACTCCTTGTATCCATTCATATTCAGAAGTTTATAAATGAGACCCAGGGTTGGGTTGAATGATGAAGGACGCGACTCGGTGCTCTATCCCTTCAAGACTTTTAAAAAGAACCCATGATGTTTTGATGTAGGTGCTCTATCGCAACTAGACTTTTAAAAAGAGCCCATGATTGTTTTGAGAATGCATGTTTTAAGTATAAGTTATATGACTTGTTTAGCATGACTTAATTTTATAAATGAATTCAGCATACATATGATAAATACATTATGCATAGACATGTTTTGCAAACTATTGCATAAATTGCATGATTTGTGGTTATTGAGTTTTGAAAAATTGCATGTCCTTGAGGGTTACCAAAAGACGCTAGAGTGCCCAAAAGACGTTGGGTAGGCAGTTGTGAGGGCCAGGCAGTTGTGAGAACCTAAAGAGGACAGGTTTTGAAAAAGAGGTTTTTTCTTAATTGATCATATATGATTTGGGCTAGTAAGCTTGTGGGAGCTATGTCGAGAGGTCTAGGGTGGCCTCCCAGCCTCTACCACTATTAGGTGGAAAGGGTAACACGCCAAAAAAAAAAAGGCATGTCCCTACATCGACTGCATGTGGTACAGGGGGCTACCATTGGTGTCACGGCACTGGGTCGAGGTGTCATATGCCCTGTGGAGGCTATGACCGAGTGTCCCTAGGTACCCGGGGACCACATGGCGAGGAGGTCATAGGCATAGTGGGCCCTATGTTTTGAGGATTTATTTGCATTGCATATGACATGACATGAGGTTGGTTGACCATATCATATATCCATGAGTTGGATTCAATTAAGCACCTTATGCATACCATTATGTTTATGATATCTATGATACTTTGGACTTGGATTATGCGATTCTTTAAGTTGTCAGTATTCCAATCCGACATTGGTTTTTAATATCGATATTGAACATGAGTGTTCAAACATGCACAGGTTTTAAAGAGCATATGATTTTAAACATAGCATGCATTGTAAAACTAGTAGTGATAGACTCCTACTGAGTATAGAATATACTCACCCAATCCTTAACATTTTTCAGACACAATTAAGCACTTAAGGACAGGATATGCCCGTGATAGAAGACACCCAAATATATCATTTTTCAGGACAGTTCCACTCACGCGTAGAAAACGCCTAAGGAAATGTTAGTGCTACGAGCAAGTAAATAAAAAAGAGGCAATTATACATGTAAGTAAACACTCTACCCTTTGGACATGTATTTGTATTTATTTACAATTGGGCTGTGAGCTGTGACTGAATCTACTTTGGTTGTTGTGAAAACAAATGACACTCGGGGTTTTCAAAATGAGTTTAAATGAAAAGATTTTCCACTGCATTTCATGGTTTTTATAAAATGGTTTTCAAATAGGGATGCATCTTGCCTTAGGAAGTAGATATTGTATTTAAAAATGCATGGGAAAACCTGGGTCGTTACAGTTGGTATCAGAGCCTAGGTTTTTTCCTTTCACAACTAGTCCAGCATGTCCAAGGGTCATAGACAATCAAGAAAATTAAGAAGTAGTAGAAATAGAAATAGTAGAGATGATTAGCATATTAATGCTCAAGGCATTTCACCATAAACAAATAGGTGAAAAAGGAGATGGGTCTAGCAAATACTTAGATATTGGATGGCTTAAATATTATTAATAAGCATTGTTGTGCAATAGTGCAAATAGGGAAACTCATATATAAATTAGATTATGATGAGAATGATGAATGAAGATGCTAGTGAACTTATTAGTAGATAGTTCTGACCTGTAATAGATCAATCTCACCAAAGATGAGAACATCGAAGAACCTAGATGGCTATCTTACCCATCTAAAGAATATCAGAATATGAATATGATAGGGGATGTAAAAGACAGACTTTGAGAAGATTTTGATGATAATTTAATAGGGATGAGCATACAAGATGATACTAGGAGATAACTGTGACTCGTCCTAGATCACAAAGGTATGGATCCTGAAAGACTTAGGTCAAATTTGGATACCTTCAATGGAATCTCATGAAGAGTGAAGTGATATCGAATAATAACTACCTGAGTATTATGGAGCAAATCAGAAGATGTATACAAGTGACATATTATGTGATTAAGAGAAACATAACATGAATATGATAGGGAAATGAATTCGACCAAGTTATCAAAAGATTTTGATGATAATACTAAGGATGATAATAGATTGATCCTAACATGAACTTGTAAGAAAAGTGTAGCATGATCAAAACGTCAATGCCATTATTAAGATATTGTATGAATTTTATTGAGGCTATAGGCAATTGAGGATTTCAATGATCTTAAGACAGTTTAGAATTTCTTAGAAGCATTTAGTTTATCATATCTGTTAAGTAAAGGAGTAGATGCAGTATCGATTATATGCAACAAAGCACATGAAGACATTAATCTAAGGAGACAAAAATGAGGATTTTGAAGAAAAGAAAGAAAACGATAGAGGTGTAACTACCAGTATTCAATGAATATTGAATATTCAAAATGAGAAGATCATGACTTTATGAAGATACATACAAATCTTTCATCTTGAATCGAGTGGGAAGATAAACCAATCAACTTCAAAGGAATGATGATAGATGAGTTGGTGATCTTATTGTAAAAGAGTATAAAAGAGAGAGCATATGGGGTTTAAGACTTGGAGTAGAGTATCGAATTTTAGGAGATTATGTGACAAGAAATTACGAAGAGGAATGGTGACCAACTAGAAATTAAATTCTACAAATGGTTTGACATCAATTATTACAATTAGATTCTTATCGGATCCATTAGCTTATGAGGAACACCAATGGATATAATCCTTAAAAGGGAAAATTTGGTGATATCCTACCTTGCCACTACATGAGTACATAAAGTTCTATTGAAAAAGAAAACAAGACAGGACAGTGACTAGTCCATTTGTTTTTCCGCAACTCGAGTGTGATCAAGGATCAATATGATGTCTTAGAGGAAGAGTGGAAGAACAAGTACTTTAAGGCCATCAATTAGTCATTTCCTTTGGTGTATTGTTGACTAAATAAAGGTATCCCACCCTATTTAATCAAATATGTTAGTAGTCGAAGTTATATACTTAGAGGGATATTATAAGTATTTAGACATGAGTTTTACCTAAAAGAAGTTACTTGTTAGACTAAGTCATTTGAGGGTGTGAGGTCAGTTGATTAGGCCACATCATGAAGGAGCTACGAGTACAATGAATACAGTAACAACTGAGACAGAAGCAAAAATAAGGAGCAAACTCCGCCAATGAGACAGATTTTTCCAAACCTGAATAGATACCATGACAAACCAAAGAAATCACTGTGGGTCTGAAAGATGCTGTTGAATTGGATTGAAAAGAAAGGCAGATAAGCACTGATAGCTTTAGAGAGACCGTTGAGCTTATAACCTATGCATCTGGATAGAGACCAATAGGTAATCGAATAAATTCTCTTTCTATATGTCTACAAAAATGTTCCATGCTTACCTAAGTGTTTTTCAAATTTGATGATTTAACAGCTTCAGCATAACTTGATGTAGTAGCTATTGAAGGAGAACTGCTATTATAAGCTAAAGTATGAGGAGGCACTTGAAAGATAAAATTTGAGGAATTGAGAAACCCACTACTTATGATGATGATACACCCTCATAATTAAGACTGAATGGCTGATGATAAAGCATTAATAAAAGATTGAACAAAATATTGATATAGGGAATGGAAGGAGAAAAGTTGAGGTGGCGAGCACATTATAAGATGAAGATTTGATGTTATGTTGCCTTTAGACAAATAGTTAGTTGTTATGTGCATATACTAAGTACAAAAAATCAATTGAAGGAATTTCCCAAGGACTAACCCTACTGGATTGAGTATAGAACGTTTGGACTGAAAAATTACAAAGAAAACCATCAAGCAAAGAAAGGACAAAAAGGATAATGACAAAGGAGTCAACCATGTAAGGGTACTCGGTTATGAATAAGAGACTTTTTGCATAAATGGGAACATTGTTGGAAATCCTAATGACAAATTGATGTGAATAGTGAGATAGGCCTCTAGACGAGAACATTTGACCCATGATGATGAATTAACCATAAAACGTTTGACATGAGTTTGCATAAACTCTTTAGGGAGAAAAGCATTTGATGGCTTCAACATCTATGAAACTTGATGTATAGTTTAGATACCCTAATTGTAATATGAGATAGTATTAGTGATGAAGGATGCTACTTGAATTATTTTGAATATAATATACGTTGAGGACCCAAGTTATAGTAGAAAAGCAACAAACAGTTGAAATTCGAAGTTAATCGAGGGTTTGGCTATAGGGCACATGATACCATATTAGCTATTGAAGTATCTTGGGACAAATATAAAAACATAAGAAGCAAAGTTAGACACAATAGAAAGAATGTAATTTTTTTTTGTTTTTGTTGGACTCTTACTAATGACATGCAACCAACCATTAAAAAGAGATATGGCTGATGAAGAGATAACTAGATGGAAGACAAGAGGAAAAAGGGATTATCCTATGCTATTCAAAATGAAATAAGAGGAATAAGAGCATATGATCTCAAAGAAGTATGAAGTAATTTATATACGGGTAGGAGAGTATGGTCATCTAAGGAGACTATCCTATACATGATCAGAGGAATATGAGCATCTAAGGATGGATAATACAGGTAGAAACCAGTAATGAAAAACTGGCACGTATAGGAGTATGCATCAGAGTATGCAGCGAAAGCGGCCCTTATAGGTAAGGCCTTGTAGAAGGAACAATAAAAATGATAAATTGAGATTGAGCCTAGATTTGATTCCTAAGGGAGAATGCATTCACCAAGAAGTTATCTAAGAGAATAAATACCTTGAAGATGATAATTTATGGAATTTCAAGGACAAAATTCTTTTAAGGGGGTAAAAATGTAATGCCCCGAGCAATTTACGCTATTTAACAAAAATAAATTGGACATTCTATGGGAAATGAACTATGTTAAATGTTTTACATTATTTAAAATAGTAAACAAAGGAATTAAAAACTTGAACCATTAGATCCTACTCGAAAAATGGAATCCAGCACCTCAAAGAATGCCAAAAACGGAATTTGTATGAAGAAGTTACGGCCGTTTAAAGATTAGGGGCAATTTGGTAAATTGTATTTAAAAAAAGAAAAAGGATGAAAATCACAAGTGACCGTTTTGATAACGGCACCCCCTGTCTTCTTCCTCTCGATTTCTCTAGAAACCCTAGTTTCCAGAGGTTTCTGCCACCGCCATAGCATGGCTATAAAAAGCCCTATCTTCCTCCTCTTCAAAGCACGATTTTTTTGGCTATTTTGGGACTGGGGTTTCCGGCAAAAATTGAAAACTCGTCTCTAGCCTTCCCTGCACATTCTGGCTAGGCTCGAGTCAGGCCGGCCATTTCCCCCCTCTTCACCTTTCCCCCTTTTTCCTTTGGTCTCACAGGAGATCGATCTGGTCTCCCCCTTCTTTGAGTTTTCTAGCGACCAAGGATTCAAGCAAGCGTTAAAGGAAACATACCTACCAGGCGGGAGGAGCACCATCTCCGCTGCCCAGGTAAGCTCTCACCTCCCTCTTGCATTTTCTCCTCTGTTTTCTCCTTTTTCCGGCCTAGATCCATGCCAGATCTGATGGGTTCCGATCGGAAATCTATGATTTTCTGGGGAAGGAAACCAGACGGGTGAAAAACTCGTCCACAGTAACACGTCCCAGGGATGCACGAGCATCCTTGGGTTGTGGGCATCCCAGGGTGCACAAGCGTCCTAGGGGTGTGTGGACGTGACGCGCAACCATGCCAAGCTCCCTAGGGCAACTGTCACATGCATGCCGCACACGGACAGATGCCTGACTCGACCGAGATGCACGAGTGACCCAGGAACTAGGACGTGCGTGCGTGCAACCCCGCCTAAGACACATTTGTGCACGCCGTCCAAGAATTAATTTTATAAATGAATTCAGCATGCATATGATAAATACATTATGCATAGAAATGTTTCGCAAATGATTGCATAAATTACATGATTTGTGGTTATTGAGTTTAGAAAATTTGCATGTCCTTGAGGGTTACCAAAAGACGCTGGGTAGGCAGTTGTGAGGGTCAAACAGTTGTGAGGGACCCAAAGAGGACAGGTTTTGAAAAAGAGATTTTTTCTTGATTGATCGTATATGATTTAGGCTAGTAAGCTCGTGGGTACTATGCCAAGAGGTCTAGGGTGGCCTCCCAGCCTCTACCACTATTAGGTGGAAAGGGTACCACACCAAAAAAAAAAGGAATGTCCCTACATTGACTGCATGTGGTACAGGGGGCTACCACTGGTGTCACAGCACTGGGTTGAAGTGTCATATGCCCCGTGGAGGCTATGACTGAGTGTCCCCAGGTACCCGGGGACCACACGGCAAGGAGGTCGTAGGCATAGTGGGCCCTATGTTTTGAGGATTTACTTGCATTGCATATGGCATGACATGAGATTGGTCAACCATACCATATATCCATGAGTTGGATTCAGTTGAGCATCTCATACATATCATTATATTTATGATATCTATGATACTTTTGACTTGGATTATGCGATTCTTTAAGTCGTCAGTATTCCAATATGACAATGGTTTTTAATATTGATATTGAATAAGAGTGTTCAAACATGCACAGGTTTTAAAGAGCATATGATTTTAAATATGGCATGCATTGTAAAACTAGTAGTGATAGACTCCTACTGAGTATAGTATATACTCACCCAATCCTTAACATTTTTCAGACACAAATAAACACTTAAGGACATGATATGCCCATGATAGAAGACACCCAAATATATCATTTTTCAGGACAGTTACACTCATGCGTGGAAAACGCCTTAGGAAATGTCAGTGCTACGAGCAAGTAAATAAAAAAGAGGCAATTATACATGTAACTAAACACTCTACCCTTTGGACATGTATTTGTATTTATTTACAATTGGGTTGTGAACTGTGATTGGATAGATCTAGGAAGACATTTATGATTTTTGAAATTTTCAAAAACTACTTTGGTTGTTGTCAAAACAAATGACACTCGCGGTTTTCAAAATGAGTTTAAATGAAAAGATTTTCCGCTGCATTGCATGGTTTTTATAAAATGGTTTTCAAATAGGGATGCATCCCGCCTTAGGAATTAGATATTGCATTTAAAAATGCATGGGAAAACCCGGGTCGTCACAATATCTAAAGTTTACACCTTGATTTGACTGTCAAATCATCCTTAGATCAACAAAGTTCTAAGATCTAGGTTAGATCAATGGTCTGGATCAATTACTAGAGTAATAGACCTAATCTAATCCTTAGGACACTCAATTAGTACCATATATTATCTAGTCGTTCAAGTCCTGAGGCCTGATCATCCTTTGATCAACCAGATGTAAGTGATATGGTACTATTTTATGAATTTGACCTAACTAAATGTGATTAAATCAAGATTTTAATGCTAAAATCATGTCTGCATCATCGAGATGGTTCCAACAGACCTTTCAAATTTAAGATCAAGCTTCTATAACCTTTAGAATCTCAAAAAAAACATTTCAGATCAAAATCTAAAATTTACACCCATTTGCACTGGCCAAAAGGGGTTTACACCAATTTACTTTGGTGGAAAGGGGTTTTACACCGGTTTACACCTACGAAATGACATTTACACTAGTTTACACCGTCATAAAACGACGCTCTGGAGCGCATGGACATCTTGGGCACACTATTCATTAAGGACGATGAACCCAAGCCGTCCACCTTCTTTTGGCTTGATCGAAGCCACAAATGCTCTGATTTTTTATCTGTTTTCACCGTTCCTAGGGTTTTTGGGTCCAAAGATCACAAAGAATGGATCACATCTGTCATTTGAGGTGTCCTTAACTTGGGTCTAACCATGTTCTATAGTTTTGACTTCTTAGGCCATCCAACAGTCATTCAACCTAGATCTAGCCCGGATCTGAGAGGGGAAAGATGGAAAATGATGTAAAAACAAGTTAGAGTGTGTGGCTTACCCAATTAGAGTCAAAGAGTGGACATCAAGGTCCTCCTATGCATATAAAGTTTCGTTCATTTTAGTAGTGTGCAAAGGAAAAAGAGGGAGTTTTTCTCTGGTTGTTTGACAGGGGAATGGAAGGGGAAACTCATTTTTGTAGGGTTAGATATGATCTTCTCGCATGGAAAGGCCGATCACCGCCTTCCTCCATTAGAGTTGGAATGGGAATGGAAAGCAGTGCCTTTATCAAAACAACCCCCTCAAATTTGCATCCCTAATAATTTACCAAATTACCCTTGTAACTTAAAATGGTCATATTTCACTCATCTGAACTCTATTTTTGACGTTATTTATGCCGTCCAATTCCCATTGACATGTACTTTCTAGTTTTTATGGTTTCAAAACCAAATTCTATGCATAAATTTTTTAATTTAATTAATTTATTTTATTACTAATTTATGATTAAAAATTGAGGATATTACACTAATAGCATAAAACATCACAACAACAAAACCATATATTTGGAGATTATCTAGATTAAATTTTGAGTTTGGACAAAATCATGCAAAAGTCATATTTTTCATCTATTATGTCTACATTCATTTCAAGTTTCTCTATTCATTTCTCTCACATGGTCTTTGGTATTGCTTAATTGACTCCCATTTTACAATAATCATTTTGCTCTTATAATGGTCCACTTGTTTTTTCTTATGTAACAGCTTTAGCTTACTCATTTCTTATCCCTAGGTGTCATACTAATCCCTATAGGTATCCCAATAGACCAAGCATGTCATCATAATGATAGAAGGTTTGACTAAATTGTTTGATTGAAGCAAACAGAGATAGTAGATACTTGATTTGTCAATGCATTCTTTCATAAGAAGGATTTAACATATAGGCTTGCTATATACTACAATAACAAGTCCTACAATGAATGTTAAAATGGAAATCTCACCAATTATATGTGAAACATAACTATGTGAGATAATTTATTTATCTTGGTGTCATTTTGAACCAATATGTGATAGTAGGGAAAATTGTATTCTAGATGTGCGAAAGAAGGAGGTCAAAATAATAAAGATTGTTATTAAAATTTTAAAGGAACTAAGTTAAAACTACAACAATTCTACAACCTAAGGTTTAGGGACTAATACTAAAGTGGTGAGTATACAAGCTATTAACAAAGATTTTGTGTCAAAGATAGTTTCCATCTTTCACATGAGGGAACTAGGACATAGTTGCATAATCAGATTGTAGAGGTTAAATGGTATTATACAACTTCTATTATGAAAGAACAAACAACAGAAGCTAAAAAGATTATCAACTCAGGGGAGCAACACTTCTTTTCTTAAATAGTAATAAGGCTATATATTTACTTGGCCATAAAGATTCCTAGATGTATATCAAGGAACTAATTGTAGTTATTTTGTTACAATTGACAAGTAAGACTTCTAGATGTTCATATTTAGAAATTTTGTGAAAACGACTAAAGTTAATTTTTTTGAGAGTTTATTTCCTTTTAAAGTGGTCCAAATGAAGTAGAAGTAAATCCTTCATCTAGTATAAGGGCTTGTTTAGGAATTTGATCAAAATGAAGTAGAAGAAATTCCTTCATCCAGTAAAAGGACAAACTCTTCGTGGAGAGACCCTCCCATGTTTGCATATGAAATGAACTAATAGATGATAACTACATGGAATAATTTGAGAAGAATGCTTGAGAGTTTGTTGACAAATATGAGAAATATGTATATTTGAATAACAAAATTCTCTTTTGAAATTATATTTTGCATTTTGTGAGCAAAAGAACACATCAACTTGACATGTCAAACTTTGTAAGTTCAATTAGCTTTATCTATATACAAACAAGTATAGAATTAATAGAAAGCATTATGAATCATATTTCACATCAAACTACACCTGAAGGATGAAATGAGTCTAAATATCAAGTGAGTTGTACTATGGTTACTTAAGTCATTGTGCTACTAAAGTTCAATCTCTATAAGTTCAAACAATGAGATCTGATAAGAACATAAGAGCATGAAATATGGATCATTTCTAAACTCTCGCATTTGGAAAGATTTCAAGATCTAATCAAAACATTGACATTGATAATGATTGTAGGTCCCACATATTCTAAATTTGAAAATTTTGCAATCCAAATAATGTTGTGAAAATTTTGAGCAACTATACACAAATGAAGAAATCTCAATTCAATTTTTGTTGAGCCATGGATAGTTGAAAGGAAAATCAATTTGATCCTTAATATTATATTTTGTGTTACCATGATAAGATGGTTTTATTCTTACAATGTAATTCATAACAAGTGAGTACTATGTACTATTAATGAGCACATTGGTTTACATGGTTTCTGGATACTGGGTTTTACACAAATTGATAAGACTATTAATAAACATTTACTAATTGGTCAACATTATTGAAAGATTTGTAGGTGTTCAGATAGCATTTATGGACAAGGTCAATCTTATAGACATCTATAACATAGGAATATTTCTTTCGTCCAGTTATGTGAAAGTTAGAATAGGACTGTATTTCAAGATAGTAGCTTGAAAACTAAGAGTTAAGCCATATCCAATGCAATAAACTAGATAATGGAGATACTTGAGTCAACATTAGGCATGATGGGTTATGACTTTATGAATTTTGATCCTTAGGAAAATTTGCTAAGTATCCTTGATATAGAACAATTTAGTATATGAATCTTGATGTAACTTTTGTGATTATAGGAATCAATGTGACTAGTTCTTGCATTGTCTGAGTAGAAAGTATGTGAAGAGCTACATGGAAGTTCAAGCCCGTCACTACAAAGACAACCCAATATGTCTAAGCTCATCTCACCAGAAATCCATTACAAATTAGTGAGAGGTAAGTCTTTGAGGGTTATTGCTCAAACTAATGGTCTTGTTGCAAAGGAAAACCTTCTTTTGTTGTTTTTAAATTTAAAACAAGTTGGTGAATGCTATTTTTAAATTATTTTTAATTTAAAAAAGTGGGGTTGTTGTTTTTATTTTAAATTAAGGAAACCAATAGTTCCATATAGCTTAACAAAGAGAGAATGTTGGTTTTGGTTTCGTTTTTAACTTAAAAGGAATAATGTCCAACAATGCTCATGAAAGAGGAACTAGAAGAGAGGAATTGATGTATAAAGTGGTAACCCCATAGTTCATTCCTTACACTAAATTATCTCTTCCCCCAGAGCTCTTTAGGTACTAGATTTCTAAAGTCTATCCAACTAAGACACTCTCTATTTTCTATTTCTCTTCTAGAGTTTTCTACTTTTGTGCATTACACTATTCTCTTCTAGTTCTAAGAGTTGCTTTGACAAGATTTCTCTTATTATTGTGTCTCAAGAACTTTAATACTTTCTTGATTATTGACTAAGATTTCTCTTTTTAAGAACTTTATAATTGCCTTGATTGATTGATTGAGATTTTTATCTTATTGTTGTCTTTAAGACCTTTATTATTGTTGTCATAATTTATTAACTAAGATTTCTCTCTTATTATCATGTTTCAAGAACTATACAATAGTCTTAAATTGACTAAGATCTCTCTCCTATTATCATCTTTCAAGACATCTAATTATTGTCTTGATTGATTGATTGTGATTTCTCTTGCAGTCAAGATCTCTTTTGACTCTCTAACTAAGATAAATATTTTCATATAATTTAAGGTATTCATCTAGTGATAAAAGTATGGGTTGATTATGATCATGCAAATCAATTGAGATACAAATTGAGTATGGCTTGGTTGAATCCCAAGAGATAGAGGTACCTTATCCCTTACACTTATTGGGAGGCTTCAACGATCTTTAAGGAGCTATTATAAGGGCTCCCTTACGCTAAGGTTCATCAAATTTCTATTTTGTGCATATAAATTTTAATGCCAACAAGTTGTGCAATAAATCTATAATTGGGTGTTGGGACCACCAGCTACTCTATTTTTATTAGAAAATAGAAGTGGTGGATGTAACAAATCACACCTAACAAATCTGAGTACCTTATAAATGAGGATCTAATTATTCCACTATGATTCTGTACTTAAGCCTTAGCACACTTTATGTCTTCAAGATAAAGCCACTCAAGTTAGATTTGATTAAAGATAATATTTAACAAAAATCAAGCTAAGTTATGTTATGTACATCTAATTAGGGTATGTTTCTAACTAGCTTTGGAGAGAAAACCTCCACTCATGCTAGTTAGAGAAATATCAAACTATAATTCTTAACTGAGAATTTGAATTCTAAAAATGTATCCTAACAATCACTTGAAATCAAACTTGTCAGGAAGATACAATTATCAGACTTTAGTTCTCATTTTATAACTAAATACAATTACCATGGGAGAGAATTGAATTATCACCCTTATGAGTTGTGAGGTGTTTTCCATTTACACTTTGAGACTACTAACTTACATTCCTATGGAAAGGGATTTTCCACAGTAAGTACTTTTGAGCAAGAACTCTACTTTGATCTTTTTAACAACTTTGTTGTATCTTTCAAAAAACATTTCTAGATTGATGCCTCACTTTAGCATGCCTCAGTTTATCGTTTTTCTTTTCATAGTAATTTGCACAAGAAATATCCTTTTTTGTTCATCTCTTTCTCTCTCTCTCTCTCTCTCTCTCTCTCTCTCTCTCTCTCTCTCTCTCTCTCTTTCTCTCTCTCTCTCTCTCTCTCTCTCTCTCTCTCTCTCTCTCTCTCTCTCTCTCAAACTATATCCATTGAATACATCTTTGAGATATTTGGTGTTACAAATATTCCCATTTGTGATGCTTCATTGAAATCTTCAATTTATCATGCTTGTTTTGCCTATAGGTTAGTCTCTATTCAATTTATGGGTGAGCAAGGGTCAAAAGTAAGAGCTAGCCAGAGAATCAACCTACTAGAAGACATTAGCTTAACCCGTGTTAATGGAAAATGTAACCAATCTATGATGGAAAAGTAAACCATCAAACATTATTTTGAACTTGAAGTATAAAGGTAATAGGTAGCTTCCATAACTGAAAATCAAATTGATGCATATGTTGTGTAAGAGGCTCTTAGCTTCTAAAGTATAAAGGATATATTTAGTTCTTTCTTAATTTCTCATTTTCTTGGGTATTTTTAGCTTGAAACATTAAGCTAGGTAGAGCACTAGCAACTAGTTCAATGGGTCGCACTCCAAATCTATTGAAATAATTTATTTCTTAGAAATTTAATTCCTTTAGTGAAGGATCTTGGTAACCTAATTTATTAAGAATCCCCTTGGGACCCATAAGGCTAAACATAGACCCTCACAGTTGAGTATTAGCATAACCCTAATCCAAATCCTACTCATTGTCAAGCTATTATTCCAACAGAGCTCCCCTTTTGGAAGAATCGAGGCATTTACAATTAGAGCCGATAAAATAGATTAAAATCTATGAATGTCCTTGACAGAATCCAAATCATCAAATGCATAACTTGCACATATTTATCTGTGAACATCCAAAGAGCAAACTTGGGCAAGTTAAACTTAAATAAAAGGATGTAATATAATCTTTTCCTATTTCAAATTTCAATAGTAAGATATTATTGGCTATCATATGGCAACTAACGCATCATAGAATTTTTAAAGGTTTCCGAGGCTATTTGTGCCACCACCATTGAGTAGCTTATGGGCCGTAGTCTAGATGAAATTCATTGGGAGAATTGAATTCCATTATGATTGACCATTCATGAATTACCTACAAAATTCACTAAAAGAATACACTAGTAAAAAAATTTATTTTCCATGTTAATTTTATTATTGGTCATTATCCTCAAATTCATTATTTAGAATGGATGAAGTGTACCTAATTTAAGTTTAGATTAGATCAGATTATATTTGATTTGATTCATTAATTCATCTTGCAAACTCTACATACTATCTTTCTTCATCCTATATAAGCTATGCACCAAAAATGCCACCCTTTGGATAAGTCTAACATATACTGCTTTAAGTTGAACAATGGATGATGAAACTATTACCATCCATTAAAGCTCGTGCAATTTAGGGTTACAATCATTCACTTATAAGATTGTCAATTGTTCAATTCTTTCAAATGGTAGGGCTAGTTGATAGTTTTTTTAATAGTAGTATGGGCATGTCACCAATAAAAGAGGCATGTAGATTCTTCTAATAGGAGGGTAGTAACCCCAAAAGGACATGACTTAGGGCCTAATTTTTGGGCGATATAAACTATTAATCTTGTTCGATCTATCCTATTTTGAGTGTGTACAAAAGTTTAGACCCATGGGAAGCGACTAGCCAATCTAGGATAGGGTGAACCTAATGAACAGGTTAGATCATTCAAAGAAGGGGTCCAACAATGTTGCATACTTTTCTGATGTCTTTTTTGTCATCAAAAAGCATTTTTCTATATTCAACAACCATAAGATTGAGGATACAAATTGTACCTCAATCTTATTGTGTGGGGTGTCTCAACTAACTGCCTTTTTTATATGATGGGACCCCATTATATATTTTATTTATAGAGTTAAGATGAACAACTTTCTCTTGAGGAGAGGTGCTTTGAATAATATAAGGTCTCTTGGTGAAATCTTGTGTATAGGTAATGGAGAGAGGTGAAAAGTGTGTTTTCATCTTCTTCTTCAAGGATTTTGGGAGAGTAAGAGCAAAGGGGTTGCATGAGATTTTAGGCTTTAAGGATTTAAGTAAAACCAAAAGTTTTTACTAGTTTTTCTCTATTTTCACATAGTGAAGAAAAACTGGTGATTTTGTGGAGTATGCACATTGCATAAATACACTATGGAATTGGCACAACATACATTTATGTCTTTGAATTTGTTGTGTATATTGTTTCTTTGTGATATCGTACTGCTTTGTTTTTCTTTTCTTTTTGCAAATCTTAACCGTGAAAATCCAAATACAAATGTATACAAGTACTATTGATCTTGCAGATGACCAAAATGGAACCCAAATGATTACTATCCATACCAAGTGGGTATCTCACTCCTATGATAAAGTTCGATAAGCATTAACATCTTAACTTTTCTTGGTGAGACATGGAATATTTTATAAATATAGGAGCTAGATTCATTTAACCAAGGAAATTCAACTAAAACTTGATGTATGAACCTTAAATTCAGGTAACAACATTCTATTTTATTGTTGTATGACTTATTTCTAGGTGGGAGAATTCTATGCTGCTCTTTATCTTCTATTTGAAGAGGATATTTGTTGGTTATTGGGTAAATAGGTTGCTTTAAATGCTTGTATGGATCATTTTGACTTGACCTGTTGATGAGTGTCCAATTTTGTATAAAAATTAACCAATTCGTTGCCCATGGATTATAACTTATAGTCTTATTTTAGGGATTTTTTTTCAAAATTCATAACACATGCATTTCTGACCTAATGACTCTAAAGTGTGATATTTTAAGAGGTTCAAAGGCTAATCTAGAGTAAGTATATGAATAATCATAATTTTTATGATTTAGTTAGAGTTTTGACCTTTTGTAGGAATCAAAATGGTAATCCAATGGCCAAGATTGATCGAGATGGAAATTGAAGCCATTCATGAGGTTTCCTAATATGACTAGGAAACCTAAGGAAACCAAGGCCGAAATTTCATTAATCTAAAGTGTGAACAAAGGTCATGATCATCTCAAGGATAGATCATGGATCAAAGGATGCATTTGAAAGAGCTAAAGGTGCTTAAAACGGGCTTGTGCACAAGCCACAAGAGAAGGTGACAAGCTAAGGAGTGAAGCCAAACCATTAAAGCCAAAGGTTTTAGCCATTAAAGCCAAGCCAAATGAGCCCTCAACAAAATCCATCAAATCAACTTAATCTAAGTTACACAGAGAGCTGCCATTGGAGGAGAATTTCACTTAATTATCCCAAGCTATCAAGTGGGTTTTTAAAAGGATAATTAGAGGATATTTGAGTGAAAATCAAATTGGGTAAGCTTCCATGTGGACCAATGGAAGAGCCTACCTTATTTCCTTTTTCCCATATTTTTCTCTCGCCACCTCACCACACTTCCTCCCATGTTTTTTACTTAGGGGACGATGCATTCTTCTAAAAGGGATGCACCTCCCAATTTCCTAAAGTCTTTCTTAGCCAGCCAATCACCCACCTTTTATTTGCTCTTCTTCCTTACCACTCTCTCTCTCTCTCTCTCTCTCTCTCTCTCTCTCTCTCTCTCTCTCTCTCTCTCTCTCTCTCTCTCTCTCTCTCTCTCTCTCTCTTAGCCTGCCAAATCACCCAACTTCCATTTCCTCTTCCTCCTTACCTCTTTCTCTTGCTTCCCTCTATCTCTCTCCAGCCTTATCCCCATCTCTTTCTATTTTCCTAATGTCCTCCACAATTTTGAAAAGGGGAGATGGATTCTCCTAAAAGGTAGGCGTCTCTCACATTGTCCCACCTTGCTTCCTATCTTGCCCCCACCTAGGTGTCCTCTTAGTTGTCCTAGGTTAACCATGTCTCCTTGCCACTTCACCTCTCCCCTAATGCACTCCCATCACTCTCCTTCCAAAAGTCTTCAACACCTACTCCCTTGGAGCAACCATTTTCCTCCACACCTCCTTTTGGTTGTCTTCCTCTAGTTATTTCTTTGATTTTGCGTGAGTTCTTTGATGATTTTATTTCATTTTTGCTTTGCTTTTGTTCCCTTGTTAGCTTCCTTATTGCCATGACTTATTCTTCATGTTTTGTTCCTTAATCATCCATGCTTATTGCCTCTAATTTCAACTCTAGATTCTTGTTCCCAAGGATCACTAATCTCTAGTAGTGACATCCAAGAGATAGTGATCTTCAGATCAAGTGATTTAGGTGACTTGGATCCATTGGTTCCAATTATTCTTACTCTCCTATTATCATTTTTTTTCTAGGAATCTTTACTTCATTTCCTTAGTTTTTCTTGATTATTTTCTTAAGATGTATGTTATTGTTTCTCTGGTAGTGACAGCCAAGAGAAGTAGTAACTTAATTCTTTTGAGTTGCCTTCATCTTTTATGTGCTTTGTGCTTAGTTCTAGTGTTAGTTTGATGTTGTCTTTCCTTAGAATAGTTCCACCTCCTAGTTTCTCTTCTCCTAGTTTTCTTTTGGGTTCTAATAACATGTTACCTTATCTTGGTTTACTATTCTTAGAATATATTTTATATGTGATTGGAATCAATTTGTTAGATTTGTGATAGTGCACAATTTTCAGCTTGTGGATACATTTTCATGCACACTATAATTTGATGTATTTTGACATTCAATCAACAAAGTTGTTTGAAGATTCTTGTTCATGCTTGTTCCAATAGCTAACTAATTTAGATCTTGAATGTTTTATTGTTTAAAACATTCTTATTACAATGCTCTCCATGTCTAATTGTATGGATGTTCAAAAATAACATGTGCTGGTATTTATTAATGGACCATTCATGTTTAATTTTCAGCACCATATACATTTCGTTAGTTGCTTTCATAAGAACCCAATTAGAAATTTAGATTGTTTAGTCATTACTTGAATTAGATTACAAGTTTTTTGGTCTTTAAATTAAGTAGTTAGGTCATTTTCTAACTCATGAATCATGCGCACCATTTCATGGATCATGTGCACAATAATTGGGTGGCTTTCTTTTAAATGATTGATTAGTTGTTGTTTCTATTTACTTTTCTTGTTTAATTCGTAGTTTAATTTTAGTTTAGATTCCATTAATTACTGATTTTCATCTTAATTTGGGAAGTTTCTAATTTTAGTTTAGGAAAGTGTTACTTTTGGAAAGTGTTATTTTAGGAAAGTTTCAACTTGCAACAAGTTCTTTAAGTTTATGCTTCCTAGGGTAATTCATCTTAGTTTTGCATTAGCTAATGTTTTAGAATGCATGTTTTAGGAAAGTTTCTAAGTTTTAGGTTGTTCACTTTTATCATATTTTATCATTCCATGTTTTCTATCCATGCATGTTTAGTTTTAATGTTAGTTTGGCACAAGAAGAAGTGGTTGATCTGTGTCATCATGAATTGGTTCTGTTTCCTCTCTTTTTTTAATAATATTGAGTCAGGTTCTTCTCCTACTAGTATCTAATAGAACATGCCGAATAAAATCTTCTTCCTATAAAATCTACTCGATTTAGATAAAAAAAAAAAAAAACTCAATTGTATGGATTTTATAAAACCATGTGCTATGGCTCAAATTCATAGTCAATCATATTACCAATAGAAGTAGTTGATAATTGAATCCTTCCTTATTCTAGGTTAAAAATCACTTTCTTTGGCTAAGTTAGATAATTTAAATATGAACCTACCTAACATAGAAGCTATTTGATTCCTCATGGGATCTATTTTTTACCTCACTTGCATGCTTATACTATAATAGATTCGTCCACTTGTGAGTTTAATTAAAACACACGACAAAGATTTTTATGCCATTGTCAAGGAATAGCAATGGAATTATGTACTAGATCTTAACTTAGATTATTTACCATTAGTCTAGGTTTAAGGTGCATTAGTTTAGAGTTTTTCATTATTTTGCATTTATCGCTATTTCTCATATTAGCCATATTTTGTTTGATTTTATGCAAGGAAAATTGGCAATGGAGTGGCAGCAATCCTGTGGGCCAAAGCTTTCTCACATTAGATTAGGGTTTTATTGCATTCTTAAATTATGATTTTTAGTGAAATTTGTGGTGGTCCCATTGTATTTTTCACTTTATTATTCAATTTTTAATGAGTTGTACTAATACCAGGCAAGTGTGGAGTATGGTAGCCCACACTTGATCTTCATCAAAAACCCAACTGTAAGTATCCCTCACTTTCTTTTTATTTTTCTAGTTTAGTTGCATTTAGTGTTATCTTGCATTATAAATGATAGGATAATTCATATGGATTAGGGCATTCATCTTACCTGTTGCATCTTTAACTAGGATTGTTGCATTGTTGCATACCTATTTAATAAAGGTTAACCTGAGCTCAGTTATAACCAAAGCATAGGCTACATGGTTATAGTGTCCTATCTGTTAAGGTGCCTAACCCTTTGTTAGATAGCATATAGGTAACCACTAGTTTGCTTTCAGTATATTCAATTGCATGTTTAAGTGCCTTATAGTGGAATGGATCACAATGTCAGTAAGAGCTCCACAGGAATCCTCATGAGATAAGGACTAGATTTCATCACTAGATCCATGGCCCACCTAGGTAATTTAATCAAATTCCTTGTTTATTTGTGATCCCAACCCTTGCACATAATTTAAAATCAAGAAGAAAGAGACCTAGGGTTTCAAGCTCGTAGAAACTGTTTTAAGGGTTAGATCTATTGTTACCCCAGTGGTTTCTATGCATTGTGATTATAGTGGGTATACAAAATCCAAGTGATTTTTCAAGCCTTCTGTTGATGTTGGTTGTGGTCTAAACACCTCCTAACATGAGGATTATATTAACCACTATAGAGTAGAACCCTAACTGGTAAGCAATAGATGAGTCTAGATAAAAGGAGGAGATTTCTAAATTTTCATCTAAAAGGTCCTACCCTACACATTATCAAAGATTATCTAACGAGTTTGTTAGCAAGCTATTAGGATTGGATGTGCATTATTTAGCTTAGGACTACCATTTAGGTTGTAGCTTATAGTTAAGGTTTTCCATATATATAAAAAAAAGGACTACTCATTCATTGTTTATAATGATTTGTTTTGTTGTATATAAAGTTGATAACAAAGGCCTATCAAAAAGAAGATAGAGTTGATACACTAAATACATTGATGGATAGAATAGATAGTACGAAAAGTCAATTGCTTCAGGTGATAGCTTCTAAGCAAGCTGCTCCCCAACCTCAATACCATAATGACTATGCCTATTTTGAACCTCAATACTCCACTTCTTCATGGCCATCAAGCTCCACATACAATGAATATTATCAGGAATCAGTGTATGCAACCACAGCATTCACATACCTTAGCAACATCTACTATCCTGAGATAGACTATCAAAATGGATGGACTAGGCATCTTGAACAACCATGGTCTCAAGAATATCAACATTACCAGGAAGAACCAACGTGGTACCACCTGAACAAAACTACCATGATTATCAAGAATATTAGAGGTTAATAATCATGGGTTTAACCTGCTCAACTTTTTTAGTACACCAATGCCACAGCAATACCAAACACATGAGTTGTTTCCTTCACCACATGAAAAACTATCAATAGAAGAGAATAGGCAGCAAATTTGTGAAAGAATAGATCAAACAATTGCTGTCATTAAAAGAGGCAATGAGGAAATGAAACGAGAGGGAGGAATGGGAAGAGAAAATGAAACCAATAAGGGAATATACTGAAAGAAACATTGCTGAATTTATAAAAAGAACTGAGGAATTTGAACCAATTAGGAATAATGAAGATCTATTTATTACTGATAATAGGATGGGACTATCTTATGATCATTCTAAACTACAATCTTCAACCATCTTTGCTTATTACCAATGATGATAGGATGGACATATCTCATAAAGCCCCTCAGCCCTAGAATTTTTTAATGTCCTTACCCATTGTTACAGATAATAGGATGGAATTTGTATATGATCATTCTAAGCCACAAAGTCCCAACCATCATTGCAAACCTCCAACCAAATCCACTCAAGTCTTGCTCATTTTTATGAACTTGATGAAGATACATCCATTGATGAAGTAAATGATTTATTTGATACTATACTATCAATGTGCACTTCTCAATGGCAAGCTAGAGTAGGACCCACTACAATTCCTAAAATTCAAATTGAGCCTTGCAATGTAGAAGTACTTGATTGGGACCTATAAATCTTATTTGTACAAATACTAAATAGTAATCTAGGTCCACCTAAAACCTTACTTGTGCCATAGAACAAGAAAAACAAGAGTCAATTGATGTATTATTGGCCCTACATCAACCAACTCTATGGTATACATTAGAAGATAATTGCGGTTTAAGCCTCACCATGTCCCTACCTCTAGTAATACAAGAAGCACCTTTAAGGACAATAAGAGGATCATTCATCTTCATATGGTCCAACAAAATCTAAATTCATGATAGTTCATGATGTCATCATTGTTACCACCACCTCAATTTTTGAGGTGTAGGAATTATATCAACTACCGTGAAATACTAAAAATGGGAGATCATCAACGTGGTCCCACTAAATTTAAAATCATGGTGACTTATTCTGTCATATTGTTACCGCCACCAAAAGTTTCAAGGTGGAGCAACTATATAAACTACCGTGAGATTTTGAAGTGGAGTGAGAAATCTTATTAGAGTTATGTTAGGAAAAAACTAGGTTAAACTAGTAAGGTATAGATTAGGGTACATTAGGCTATGTCTGGCTAAGGATGTTAAACTTAGAGCTCACTAGGAGGCAACCCCAAGTTGTTTTTTTTAGAAAGTCTCATTATTCTGCATTACGCATTCATCATATAGGTGTCCCATGTTTCAAAACATTGAGGACAATATTTAGTTCAGGTTGGGGAATGGAGATATGCATAAAATTTCTAAACTTTTCTTACATTTTTTAAAATTTTAAAAAAATTACTATAACTTCCTTTATAAAGATGAGAATTCAAATTTTTTGAATATTTAATTATCAGTTGAACTTTAGCTAATTAATAGAGCTGCATACAATTAGTTCACAATTTTATCCTTTTTCTAAAGTGTTTCATGAAAATTTAAACTTGGAATATTAAATGCCCAAAATAGCTATATATATATAGTTTAAGCAGAAGATGAAATATAACTTACAAAGCCTGAAGAAGATCTATCAAGACTTATAACCCAAGTGAATTTATAGTCATTCTTCCTTTTATGAGAGTTATATATAAATTCAAAATTTTCTTCAACTAACATTTGCTCTTAGTTGGTCTCATTATTCTTCATCTTAGTCAACTATTGAGAAATCACAAAAGACTATACCATATATCTCTTAAGTTTATGTTCATTTTTAAGTCATATAAGACCATCCTTGTTTAACCCTAAGCCTTTATCCTTCCTTATGTTATTTTTCACTAGTTAGCCCATGAAGCCTTTAAAATATAAGCATTTTTCTTTCTTAGCCAAACAACCTTTACCTTTATTGAACCTCTATATTGTATCCATTACCTAATTGTTTTAGAAATATGTAAAAAGGATTGGGAATGTCTTAAGAAAAAGTATGAAGAATACAATTCAAGAGATGAACATCAAAAAGGTTAAAAATAAGAAAAAGATCACAGAGGCTCTATATAAAGTCTAGTGAAAAAGAAAATGAAAAAGAAAAAGAAAAACATAGCCAATAAAAAACAAAGAATGTTTACTCTTGTGAGGAAAAATAGAAAAGTTGTGAATACACTGATACAAGATCTTTACACATTTTCTAGATAGCCTTTTTTACCATTATACCCATTCTTTTGATAACCCTTACCTAATCATATGTTTCATCCTAATAGAAGTCCTAACCTGATCTTAGGAGAAATATGTCTTAGATATGGTTATGAATGAGTAGGGAATTCAATGGAGTATAACATTCTTAATAGTTGATATCCTTTCATGAGACAATTACCATTCTTTCTAAATTATCGTTCTTTGGTATGAAATATGTGAAACTTTTGGATTTGATGAACAACATTCTACTCACTTATTAATGAGAGATTTGTACCCATTTCTAAGTGACTTCTTTTGAAGTGATAAGTATATCCTGTGAGAATTAAAGTCAAAGCATACATTTGAATGGTAATCCAGGTTATGTTTGACTTAGAAACTACTGATTATATATATTTACTATACACACACTCACCTTTCA
The DNA here is from genome assembly GCA_035236585.1 of Warburgia ugandensis. Classification (NCBI taxonomy): domain Eukaryota; kingdom Viridiplantae; phylum Streptophyta; class Magnoliopsida; order Canellales; family Canellaceae; genus Warburgia; species Warburgia ugandensis. The sequence continues at coordinate 37,200,354 of CP141139.1, forward strand.
AAGTTTAATGAAATAATAGAACATCTTTAGCATAAGGGTAGGATTTTGAACCTCTTTTTTCATCTTTATTAATAGGCTAAAGTTAGGTATTTAGTAGGCGCTGAATATGAGAAAATTTTCTTGAATGAATAAAGAACTTTTATAAAAATTTTGAGAATTTTGTGGGAATATTCATTGCCAACCATCACGAAGCCTAACTCATCCATGAGAGTAACCTAGGGGTCTAAGGACTTGTTGCATATGCTAAATGCAATTGTGAGTACCTACAAAATTGGTATTTTGTATCAATTTTGTAAAATAATTTTTTTCACATTTTACTCAAGACTAGTAAAATGTTGGTTGGGGATGACATGAGTGTCAAATTTTGAATAAAAATCAACCAATTAGTTGCTATTAAGTATGTAATTTTAGACAAAATACCCTAAATTTAGCATTTAATTAGATCATCTATCCAATCAATTTTGTAATTTTTAGATAAAATATGAATTTTAGCTCCAATTGATCATCCAACCATTGATTTGTAAAATTTAACAAATAGATTATCATTAGGAGTTAATTAGATGATTAAAGTATGATCAAGATAAATCTAATTGAGTTTTGTATGGTGAAGATCAACCAGATTGGGCATTGGATGCCTCGGATTGAATTGATTAGTGTCAGGTCATCTTCACCCTACAAGAGCAGTATAAGGAAGATGAGATGGTTGTTAATTCAAAAGGGGAACCATAAAATCAATGCACGAAAAAGAAAGAGAAGCCAAGCTTAGAAGTGGAATTTAAAGAAGAAAGGAAAGGCTCAAGCATGAAGATCAAAATTAGAAGGTGAGAAGCTTTAGAAATAGGACTTCAGAGGGGGAGAGGGGAGTTGGCTGAAGAAGTAGAGCTATAGGGAAGGAAGACCCATGAGCTCTACCACAGGAGACCTCTCTCTCCCTTCACTAGTTACACCATAGCACCGTAGAACAACAGATGAAGGAGAACCAAATGAGGGTAGCAATAAGGAAGACTTGCAGCACCCTCATTACCTATCTCTTCGTGCATCAAACTCTCACCCCCTTTTCTCTCTCACCTATCTCTTCCTAAATCCCTATCTCTCTCGTTCTCACCTTCTTCAATTTCCAGTACAAAAACCCAATTCACTGCCCTTTTCCCTACCTCTAGATTTTTTCTATCTTGCCCACCATAGCACACCATCTCCTCTTCCTCTGTTCACCGTCAAGAAGAGGGGACTATAGCATCCTTGTCACCCATCTCTCTCCATTTGTTCTCTTACTCTCTTGGTCTCTTTCTATCTTTCCTAGTATCTCCTAGAACTTCGTTGTTCTTCACCAATTTTCCCTTATTCTTTCCCTGTCACCGTTCCCAATTTCTCTATCACAGTCCTTTCTGCTTATGTCTCTTTCCCAATCTCTACCATTTTGAATCTCATTCCCAGCCTTACATCATCATTCCTTATTTTTGTTTAAACCATTCTATTTTTGTTTAAACCATTTTATTTTTATTTTCCCTATTCCGCATTCAGTTTGAGCTTCAATTCTTCATCATAATTCCCCAAATTAGCTTGCTTTTACAAATTTTCAATGTTTCACTGAAAACCCCAATTGGATTTTCCTACAAATTCCTTCCTTTCCCACATTTTCTCCTCCCCTGCATCATTGTCTTCTTCATCAGGTTTATTATGTGTTTTGAGTAAAACTAGAATTTTTGTTCAAATTCTAGTTTTACCCATCGCACTTATTCCTTAACTCCATTTACATCCCTTATCTAATTCCCTTTGTGTCCCTAGTTTTTTCTTGTTCCTATTCATATTTTACCTTATCAAGGTTTTGTTTTGTTTTTGAATTAATATAGGAATTAATTAATCTAGCCTGTTTGATTTAAGCTTAACTAAATCAACAATTTAGCTTTAACAAACAGGATGTATTTATTTCATAATTTTTTTTCTCTTCAAAATTCAAATCAATTATTAAATCTTGTACTTAGGGTAGTTCCTCGTTGATCCATTAGTCCCAATCTTCAATCTAAAATCCAAAATTTTGATCTAAGCCGTTGAAGCCCAAAACCTTTCCTTAGTCCATATCATCAAATTCTTGGGGAATCTATTTAATCTAGCTATTGAATCCTTAATCAGATATATGAGAGAGAGATTGATGAAAGTGGATCAACTTTGATGTTATCAAATTTGAAAAAAAAATTCATAATCAAGCTAAGGAAGTGAATGTTATTTGTTATTTATTTTATTTTCTATTTTTTGAACTTGGATTGGTGTAATTTTCATTAGTTGAATAGATTTGAGTTTACAATTCAATGTTATTTAATTTTTACTATTTCTTTCAATTAGTGATCAATTAAATTTTATTTAAACTCCAAATTTTTAAGTCGAGTTCCCATGGGATCTACCTGTACTTGCATCAACTATACTACAATAGCATGTACACTTGCAAAAAACACAAACAAGTTTTTATAGCATTGTGAGGGACCTACAATGGAGTTTTCATAAAATTTACTAAAAAAAAAGAAAATTAGGAATTACATTGTTTTGGCATTTTTAGGTGCATTTTTCAATTTTTATTAGTGCATAATCACTCTATTTCCTAAATTTTAGTGCTTATTGCAAGTTTTTATATTTTAGATAATTTGGCAAAGGAGGAGTGGCTGTGATCTTGTGGGCCAAATCTTCTCCAATTTAGTATTTATTTTATTTCCTATATTAGTTTTTTATTTCTTTGAGTGAAACTTGTAGTGAGGCCCCATTGTAGTTTGCAATTTATTTTGATTTCAATTTTAAATAGGTTGTATTAAAGCAGGGCAAGTGTGGGGTACGATGGCCTACACTTCATCTTCATCAGAAACCCTACTATAAGTTTCCCTCACTCATTTCTTTTAGTATAGTGGCATCTAGAATAATTTTATAGTGTTTGGTAGTGTAATTGCATATAACTAGCATACTTGATAACTATTGCATTGTAGGATATACATTAGTTTATTATTTTTCATTGCATTTTAGGGCATGTTTGTCACTTTAAGGTGATTTATATGTTGATTAAACTTCCATGGAGTGTGAAAATTATTTAGTAAGTTTGCCAAACCCCACAAGATGAAGGGTGGATTTAATCACCACCTCTTGGCCCACTTAGGATAATCACTGCAAGAGTGTAACCCAACCTTCATAATTAATTTAAAATTAATTAGAAGAGACCTATAGAAGCCATTACATGCTCATAGAACCCTCCTAAATGGACATAGTCTATTGTCACTTCAGTGGCTTTTGAGCACTATGGTTATAGTGGGTATCTTAAAATCCAAGTGAGTTTCCTATGCTTTCCATTGATGTCAATTAAGGTCTAAATGTCTCCTGGCATAAGGATTTTATTAACTAGTTTAGAGCATAACCCAATTGATAAGCAGTATTCAAATTTGAAAGAGAGGGGGAACATTAGATTAGGATAATCTAAAAGCATCTCCCCCATACAAATTCAAGAAAATCAAAATATTTTTGTTTGTTACCCTTAAGTATTATTTGATTGTATCTTTTATTTGTGCATGATTCTAGAAATTTAGGTTACATCATTTAGGGTAGTTTTCCAAAAAACAAAAACAAACAAGAAAAGCTTTCATTGTATGCACTTTTTGAGATGTGATAAAACTGGAAGGTTAGTCAAGTACGACCAAAACGACATACAACAAAATCAGTCATCATCAATGACTGATCAACAATCAAGGGGTAACTCACCTCATGATAGTTAAGGCCCTCCACTCATCATAGATGAGGACCCACAACCTCTAATGGATGATGAATATCAACCTCCACCAAGGAGGAATAATCATCTAATAAACGGAGATTAGAGAAGAAATAATAACAGGGAGTGAGAGCAATTGAGTGAATATGGGGATTATGATGGACATCAAAAATTTTGTGGCAAAATTCTAAAAGACTACCTTCAACCTACAAGCACCAGTAGCCCATCCTATTTCATTGTTGCTTAGGATGTTGGTGCTTTAGAATATAGGAGTGATTCAATTACTTCTCAAATTTCATGGGTTAGACAATGAAAGTCCTTACTTGTAGCTTAAAGAGTTTGGTGAGGTATGTAGTATCCAATGAACACAAAACATTGGTCTAGATACTATTAGGCATAAACTTTTTCCTTTCTCTTTAAAGAAAAAGGTTAAAATGTGGTTTAATGCACTACCAACAGGTTCCATAAGGACCTACGATGAAATCACTAGGGAATTCTTGAAAAAGTTTTTTCGTACACATAAAACAAATAAACTCTACTGAAAGATCATGAATTTTACTCAGAAGGATAAAGAGTCATTCTATTAATGCTAAGAAATGTTCAAAGATCTTTTACTCACATGCCTACATCATAACTATGAACCATCATGCATCAGCTTCTTTTATGAGGGACTTAATTCTTACATGTGCTAGTTCGTAGAGATGATGTATAATGGTAACTTCTTAAATAAACAACCAGATGAGGCAAAAGAGTATTTGGAATGGTTAGTTGAAAGTGCACAAACCTGGGTTGACTTAGAAAGAGTAGAACATCCAAACAAACCCAAGCCCACTACACCCATGCTAGGGGAGGCATGTGTGCCATGTCTGACAAAGATGAACTTAATGCCAAAGTAGCATCCCTAGCTAAAAAAGTAGAGGTCATAGAAATGGGAAACAAAAACTCAAAATAAGGATGGACAAGTGTGTAGCATCTATGAAAGTACTACCCAACATACTCAGGAATGTCCTACCATTCCAGCATTTCAAGATGTACTTCCTGATCAAGCTAATGCACTTAATACTTATAAAAGACCTTTCTGCCCATGCTCAGAGACTTATAATCCCAACTAGAGAAACCATCCAAATTTTAGTTGGAGAATGGACCTACTAACAATGTCTCACAACTAGGCCCATACTAGCCTCATCAACAAAATAAAGGACTTCTTGCCCTACCACCATACCAAACTCTTCCTAGACCTTACTTGTCCCCACCTAAAAGGCATGTAGATGATAATATCCATCAACTCATTCAAAACTAGGAGAGGAAAAGTTCTTAACTAGAAGTTCAATTGAAATATACCAACCAGTCCATGAATGAAATAAAAAATATTATGAGTCAAATGATGCAAAATATGGTTAGAAAATTTTCCAACTCAACCACAAGCAAACCATAAGAAAGAGCATGTGGTTAGCAATAATGCATCTAATGAATCATCAAGTTCTACTAGGGAACAGACTAAGGCTCTCACCGTTCTTACGAGTGGTAAAAGAATTGAGAAGGATGAGCCACAAAAGATTAAAGAGGTAGAAAAATCCACTAAAGTTAAAGAAAATTCTAAATAGAATAACCCCACTTCACCTGTTGACTCATGTCCTATCCCTCCTCCATTTCCCCAAAGGTTGCGTCAAGTCACAAAGAGTACCACCAATGATGAGATTACGGAGATATTTAAGCAAGTCAAGATCAACATACTAATCTTAAATGCAATAAAATAAATCCCATCATATGCCAAAATTTTAAAATATATATGCACAATCAAGAGGAAATTGAATGTGAAAAAGAAAGCATTATGACTAAACAAGTAAGTTCAATTCTTCAGCACCATACACTACAAAAATATAAGGATCCTAGTTGCCCCACTCTCACTTGTGTCATTGGCAACCACAAGATTAACCAAGCTCTCTTAGATTTAAGATCCAGTGCCAATCTTTTATCATACATGGTCTTTGTTCAGCTGGGTCTAGGAGACCTCAAGCCAACATCCACTACACTCAATTGGCTAATAGATTTGGTAATACCTAGGGGATCAATAGAAGATGTGCTAGTCCAAATAAAGCAATTCTTTTTCCCAATCAATTTTCCAGTTTTAGACATATAACCACTACTGAATGAGCAGAAAGAAATTCCTGTCATCCTTGGACGTCCATTTTTGGCTATGTCCAATACTTTAATAAAATGCAAAAATAGTGTCATGAAGCTTCAATTTGGCAACATGACATTAGAATTAAACATATTCAATATATGTAAGCAACCTGGTGAACTCATTAATAACTTGTACTGTATCAATACGATAAATTCAATTGTGCATGATCATTTTCAATCATCTTCCTTTTCAAACCCACTTGAGGCATGTTTGGATCACTTTAACAAATTTAATGAGGATGCATTAATAGAGGAAGTTAATGCCTTCTTTAATCTGTTCCTTTCATGGATACAAAAAAATGGAAACCTCATTTTAAGGAACTTCCAATAAGGGAGTCCACTCCCCTTCCATCATCAATAGAACCTCCTAATCTTGAATTAAAATCTCTACCATTAGATTCAAAATATGCCTATTCAAGAGAAAAGGAGACTTTTCCTATAATAATTTCCTCCCAATTAGAAACATCTCAAGAGGAACAGTTAATGAACACTTTAAAGGAACACAAAGCTGATATAGGATGGACTAGTGCTAATATAAAGGGCATTAACCCTTTAATCTGTAGCCATAAGATATATCTAGAGGATGAAGCTAAACCATTTTGTCAAATGCAAAGAGGGTTAAGTCCTAATATGAAAGATGTGATTAGAGCAAAAATCCTTAAGTTGCTAGATGTGGGAATCACCTATCCCATAAGTGATAGAAAATGAGTAAGTCCAACTCAAGTAGTTCCAAAGAAGTCTGGAGTGACAGTGATCACTAATGCTAACAATGAATTAATCCCCACTAGAGTTACCACTAGTTGGCATATGTGCATTGACTATAGAAAATTAAATGTTGTCATTAGGAAGGACCATTTTCCTCTGCCCTTTGTAGATCATATGTTAGAAAGGGTTGCAGAACATCAATATTATTATTTTGTAGATGGTTACTAAGGGTATAACCAAATAAAAATTGCACCCAAGGATCGGGAAAAAACCACTTTTACATGTCTTTTTGGCACTTTTGCTTACAAAAGAATGCTATTTGGATCGTTTAATTCTCTTGCCACATTTCAATGCTAAATGTTGAGTATCTTTAGTGATATGGTGGAGAGAATCTTAGAGGTTTTCATGGAAGACTTCTCAGTTTTGTAAAGAAAAGAACATAGTGCTTAATTGTGAAAAGAATTTAGTAAAGAAAAGTCTTAAGTCATTATAAAGAAAAGAACTTAGTGCTTAATTGGGAAAAGTACCATTTCATGGTTCCTAAGGAATTGTCCTTGGCCACAGTGTCATCCAAAGGTGTAGAGGTAGATAGAGTCAAAGTTGACCTAATTACCAATCTACCCATTCCCAAATTTGTTAGGGACATTTGTTCTTTCCATGGTCATGCAGGATTCTATAGGAGGTTTATTAAAAAAATTAGTGCAATTTCCAAACCATTGTGTCACCTTCTTACAAAGGATACCCCAATTGAGTGGACTTATGATTGTCAAGAAGCTTTTACAAAACTAAAAGACAAGTTAACCACTACACCTATCATGCAACCACCAGATTGGAGTCTACCCTTTGAAATCATGTGTGATGTTAGTGATTACACTGTAAGAGCTATACTATGCTAGAGAAAAGAGAAAAAGTCATATGTCATCTACTATGCAAGTAGGACCCTAAATAGTACTCAAATGAATTATTCCACTAAAGAGAAAGAACTCCAAGCAATTGTTTTCGCCTTATATAAATTCAAGTCCTACTTGGTTAGATCTAAAATAGTCATATTCATTGATCATTTGGCCCTTAAATATCTTCTTTCTAAGAAAGTTGCTACGCTCAGACTAATTAGATGGATTCGTTTACTCTAAGATTTTGACATTGAAATAAAAGATAAGAAAGGAGTAGAGAATGTTGTAGATGACTACTTATCTCACTTGGTCCTTATAGAACCTTTGGATGAGTCACTAATTAAGGATACTTTCCCTAATGAGAAACTTTTTCATGTTTCCCATCCTCTTAGTTATACACGGACCATAAAAGCCTCAAGTATTTCTTTACTCAGAGCGATCTGAACATGAGACAACGGAGATGGATAGAGTACCTCAAGGACTTTGACTTTACCATACAATACCACCCGGGGAAAGCCAACGTTGTAGCTGATGCCTTGAGCAGAAAGTCGAGGGTGATGATTGCTAACCTCTCGACTCGATCGAGGTTCCTTGACAGGATTCTTCAGGCACAGATTAGTGATGCTGAGATACAAGACATGGTTAATGAGGTTGATTTTTCCAGAGGGCCAGATGGGGGTGTCAGATATAAAGGCAGGTTAGTGGTGCATGCAGATGATCAGTTGAGGCACGACTTACTCCAGGAGGCGCACCAGTCTCCATATTATATTCATCCCGGAGGTACGAAGATGTATTAGGACCTTAGACGATACTTCTAGTGGAATGGGATGAAGAGAGATATTGGTGAGTGCGTAGCAAGATGTTTGACCTGTCAGCAGGTAAAGGTAGAGCATCAACGACCAGCGGGATTATTACAGACATTAGACCTTCCAGAGTGGAAGTGGGACCACCTCACTATGGATTTTATAGTGGGCTTGCCACGGACTACTAGTGGGCATGATATGATATGGGTTGTAGTTGATCGACTGACGAAGTCTGCCCATTTCCTCCCCATCAGACAGACACAGACTGTGGACAGCTTGGCTAAGCTGTATGTCAGGGAGATCGTGAGCTTGCATGGTGTACCATTGACGATTATTTCGGATGGAGACACACGATTCACCTCAAAGTACTGGCAGAGTGTACAGGAGGCTCTGGGGTCGACGTTGAGATTCAGTACATCCTTCCACCCCCAGACGGATGGCCAATCTGAGAGGACCATTCAGACTGTGGAGGACATGTTGAGGGCCTGTGTCATGGACTGGAGGGGCAGCTGGAATGAGCATTTGCCACTAGTGGAGTTTGCCTATAATAATAGCTACCACACGAGTATCGGCATGGCGCCTTATGAGGCACTTTATGGCAGACCATGTCGGTCCCCATTGTGTTGGAGTGATGTGGGAGAGAGACAGATTGTGAAGTCAGAGTTGATTGAGCAATGTGCAGAGAAAGTCCGACTCATTCGGAAACGATTACTTGCAGCCCACAGTCGCCAGAAGAGTTATGCGGATAAGAGAAGGAAGGACCTGGAGTTTGAGGTGGGAGAGCATGTATTTTTTAGAGTTCACCTATGAAGGGCGTGATGAGATTTGGTGTCAAGGGGAAACTCGGTCCCAGATATATTGGTCCTTTCAAAATCCTGCGCAGAGTGGGACCAGTAGCTTATCAGTTAGCCTTACCCCCGCAGTTGGCTGAAGTACATAATGTCTTCCATGTTTCCATGCTAAGGAAGTACGTGCCGGATCCAGCCCATGTACTCACACAAATTCCCAGAGAAATACAACCGGACATGACATTTGATGAGCGCCCTATACGAATCTTGGATAGCAAGATCCACGAGTTGAGGAAAAAGGTCATTCCTTTGGTCAAAGTTCTTTGGCAGCATCACTCAACTCAAGAGGCTACATGGGAGATGGAGGATGAGATAAGGCGAAAACACCCAGAACTTTTTCCTTAGAGGTATGCACCTATTTAAATTTCCCGGAAGAAATTTTATTCTAAGGGGGAGAGGATGTAATAACCCTAAAATTAATAATTTAATAATAATAAGAGGGGTAAATTGGTAAATACACGTTGCCCTACAGGGCGTGGGACCCACGATGAGGCTATAAAAGCCTGCCCTGTCTCTTGTACGGCCAAACTATTCACCTTGGTTTCTGTGTTGACGACGCAAGGCAACGACGTGGAACTCCCCGAGCAGACGCACGCAGTAGCGATCTAACCACGATAGGCCACCCTCCACCATTCCCTGTGTTTACCTATAGTTCATGCTATTTTTAATGCCGGAAAACGGTGTGGATTGCCGTTTTTCGGTGAACAAGTAGGCAGTACTCTTTTGTTAAAGTAAACTGATGAAACGGCATCAGATTGTGATATGAACCGTCCATCATAGGCATTGTAACATGAAGAACAACCCCATGAATTTTCATGGTGATCGGACGGCTAGATATGCCGAAAAACTCATAAAACAGTGGATGGAAAAATTTTACGGACGTGACAAAAATCATGTAAAAACACTAGATAATGGCATAGTTGGTTGAAAAGGGGCTTATAAATGAGATCTAAGCGAAAAACTGAGCAAAACGGTGCAAAAAATCGCACCATTTGGACACCTGTGCGTCGCGGGCGGCGACTGGAGTCCGGCCGTCTTCTCCGGCGATGGCAGCCGTTGGTGACACGTGTCACCCCTGTCGCACGCCACGTAGGTGCCACGCAGGCGACACACATGCAGGTAGCACGCGCCAGACACACGACGCCACGCGCGCGACACACAACGCCGCACCCGTAGCATCAGCACGCCACGCGTCCCATGCAGGAGACACATGGCACCGCGCACCACACGCCACGCGTGCGCAGCACACTGACGCACGTTAGGTACACGCGCGCACAATGCCCACGAACGCCGTGCACGCTGGCAGTGCACGCGCGCGCACGAAACGACGCACGCGCCGCACGAAATCGACGCACGCACAGCGCGTCTGTGCACGCGCCCGCACGGAGATGCAGCATTAAAAGCTCTATAATATAAAATTTTAATTTTTAGGGATCCCGTCTATTTTCTTAAAATGTATTGTTATTTTTATTTTAATGAGGAAAAAGTTTTGTTAAAACCCAGGGTGTCACATAAGGATTGGTCTCTTTGACCAACCAATGCGCTTTGGGTTTATAGGACTACATATCGAACCCCGATTGGTTTATCTCCCTATCATATTTTATACGGTAGGGCTTACCATTTTCTTATGGAATTAAAAGATAGAGCCTACTTGACAATAAAGACCTTTAATTTTAACATGGATAAAGAAGGCTTACATAGAAAATTTCAACTTAATGAGTTGGAAGAGATCAGGCAAGAAGCTTATGAGAGTAATAGGATATATAAGGAAAAGATGAAAGTCTTTCATGACAAAAACATAATAAGAAAATCCTTTACTCCAAACTAGAAGGTTCTACTTTATAATTCTAAGCTTCACTCTATTTCTAGGTAAGCTTAAATCTCAATGTACTGGTCCATATATAGTCAAAAAAGTTTTTCCATATGGGACCGTCAAGATTGAGCATGCTAGGACTATCATACTTTTAAAGTGAATGGTCAAGGTTTAAAGCCTTCGCTAGAATTTAAGAATTCATAAGTTGAGTCCATAACTCTGGAGGATCTTGTTTATTATGAGTGCATTTGATCCCTCTATACTATCTTTTGTGTATTTTTTGTTGTTTTAGGCATCAACCATAATCATTTTGAATCCTACATTTTAAAGACTAGGGACAATGTTTCTTTTAGGTTGGGGGAGTAGAATTCTAGCAAATTATACTTTTTGTTAATTTTCTTGATTTTCTAAAAAAAATTGAAAATTTTTGTCTCAATTCCTACACTATGATGAGAATTAGATTTTTTAAAGTATAGTGTAGATAAATTTGGCTTATTAATAGAATTGTACATGATTAATTCATTATTTTACTAATTTTTTAAAGTATTCCATGAAAGCAAAGTCTCAGATCACATATGCACACGCAATTATATTTATAGAGTCTAAATTAATAAGTAGTTATAACTTAAAGATCCTGAAGAAATTTAGTGGAGACTTATAACCTAAGTGAGTTTTAGGACCATTCATTCTTTTTGAAAGGTTATATATGTTCCAAATTTTTCTTCTTTAGCATGCTTATAGTAAATTTTGATCCAATCAATTCTTAAATTTGGCTATTTACCTAAATTATTAAAATATTACCTTTAAAATTCTAAAATTTTATTGAATCGGATATAATATATGATACCTAGCAAATGATTTAGGCCATTCTTGTTGTTAACCTAGAGACATAAAGCTTGCCAATTACATTTTTACCACTACTTAGCAAATTTGAGCCTTTTATATAAGCCTTTTCTTTTCTCACCCAAATTTCCTTTACCCATATTAACCCAGTATAATATATCCATTACCTCTTTTCTTTGAAAGATAAGTTAGAAATGAATGAATAAATACTTTTTAATTGCAACTAAAATAGAAAAGTGAATAGCGAGAAATGTTCTTCAAAGTGATTCAAAAGTGTTGAAAAGAAAGAAAAAGTGTTAAAAAAAAGTTTAAAGAATGTAGAAATGGGAAAAAAGAAACGGGAAAACAAAGTAAAGAATAATTGTGAACTTTAAAAGACCTCTAATTATTTTTGAAGAATTTTGAATACCCTTTCTTCTCATAACCCTATCCTAAGCTAACAATTTGTCACAGTTGAAGACCTATTGATTCTAAGATGAATATAATCTTGATGAGAATCATCTTATCCTTTCTAAAGGGATAAAAACTAAATTCCTTAGTAACTCCCATTCTTTCATTAATATATATGAGATACATTTTCTTTTATTTAAAAGAGAGATATGATTTGAACCTTTTCTGAGAGATTCTATTTTTGAGTGTATGTCATTAGTGAGGATTGAAGTCAAAACATATTTTAGATGGAGTTCAAAAGTTAGAAGTATAGTTGACTTGAAAATAATTTTTTGAATTCTGCAAATTGGTTTCTCTCATGTTTTGCTTGGGACTAGCAAAATACTAGTTTGGGGGGGGGGTGTTAAATGTTCAATTTTAGCCAAAATACCCTAAATTTAGAATTTAATTAGATCATCTAACTGATCATTTTTGAAATTTTTAGAAAAAATATGAATTTTAGCTCCAATTGATAATCCAACAATTAATTTGTAAAATTTAATGATTAGATGATCATTGGGAGCTAATCAAATGATTAAAATATGATCAAGATGAATCTACGGTGTAGATCAACCAGATTGGCTTTGGATGGCTCAGAATGAGCTGATCAGTGTTAGATCATCTTCACCCTGCAAGAGCAATACAAGGTAAGATGAAATGGTAGCTAATTAAGAAGGGGAAGCCATAAAAGGAATGATAATAATAATAATAATAATAATAATAATAATAATAATAATAATAATAATAATAATAATAATAATAATAAAAGGCAAAGAGGAACCACACTTAAAAGTGGAAATCAAAGAAGAAAGGAAAGGGTGAATCATGAAGACCAAAATTAGAATGCAAGAAGCTTTAAAAGGAGGATGTAAGAAGGGGAGAGGGGAGTTGACTGAAGAAGTAGAGCCATAGAGAAGGAAGACCCATAAGCTCTACCACTACAGGGCTCTCTCTCCCTTCACCAGTTACACCATAGCATTGTAGAACAATAGAGGAAGGAGAACCTGAACGAGGGCAGCTGCAAGGAAGACTTGCAACATCCACGTTACCTATCTCTTCTCACACTGAACTCTCACCCCCTTTTCTCTCTCACCCATCTCTTCCCAGATCCCTATCTCTCTCATTCTCACCCTCTCTAAGCTTCTAGTAGAAAATCAGATTCACTACCCTCTTCCATGCTTCTAGATTTTTTTGTCTTGCCCACTGCTACACTCCATCTCTTCATCCTTTATTCATCATCATAAAGAGGGGATCGTAGCTTTCTTATCACCCATCTCTCTCCATCTGTTCTCTTTCTCTCGGTCTCTTTCTCTCTTTCTAAGTCTCTCATGAAATTTCACCATTCTTCACCAGTTTTCCCTTGTTCTTTCCCTGTCACTATTCTCGACTTTCTATCACAATCCTTTCTGCTCATCTCTCATTCCCAGTCTCTACCATTTTCAATCTCATTCACAACCTTTCACCATCATTCTTTGTTTCTATTTTAGCCATTATTTTTTCTTCCCTATTTCCAATTGAGTTTGAGCTTCAACTCTTTGCCACAATTCCCCAAATTTGTTGTTTTTACAAATTTTCAGTGTTTCACTAAAAACTCAAATCTAGTTTTCTCACAAATTCCCTCCTTTCTCATCTTTTCTCTTTCCCATGCATCATCATCTTCTTCATCAGGTTTCTGTTGTGTTTCAGGTAAAACCAGAATTTAAACAAAAATTCCAATTTTACCATGACACCTATTCCTTAATACCATTTGCATCCCTTATCTAATTCCCTCTATGTCCCTAGTTTTGTCTTATTCATATCCCTGTTTTGCCTTATCCATGTTTTGTTTTGTTCTTAAATTTATCTAGCAATTAATTAATCTAGCCCTATTTGATTTAAGCTTAACCGAATAGACGATTTAGCTTTAATAAATAAGATCTCTTTATTTTTTGATATTTTTCTCACTAGAATTCAAATCAATTATTAAATCTTCTTCTTAGGACAATTCCTAGTTGATCCATCAGCCCTATTCTTCAATTTAAAATCCAAAAATTTGACCTAAGCAGTCCAAAACCCAAAATCTTTCCTTAGTCTAGATTATCAAATTCTTGGGGATTCTATTTAATCCAACCACTGAATCTTTAATTAGTGACATGAGTGAGAGACTGATGAAGCCCAATCAACTTTGATGTTACTAGATGTGAAAAATATGTCATAATCAAGCTAGGAATGTGAATTTTATTTGTTATACATTTAATTTTTTGCCTTTTTTAACTTGGATTAGAGTATTTTTCATTAGTTGAATAGATTTGAGTTTACAATTCATTGTTGCTTAATTTCTATTATTTCTTTCGATTAGTGGTCAATTAAATTTTATTTAAACTCCAAATTTTATATCAAGCTCCCATGGGATTGACCCCTACTTGCATCAGATGTACTACAATAGCCCGTGCACTTATGGTAAACATAAATAGTTTCCCATGTATTATAACTTGTAGTGTTATTTTAGGATTTTTGGCCAAAATTCATAACACATGCATTTCTAGCCTAATGACTCTAAAGTATGATATTTTGGTAGGTTCAGGGGCTAATCTAGAGTAGATAGGTAAATAATCACAATTTTGAAGATTCAATTAGTGTTTTTGACCTTTTGGAGGATTTAAGATTGTTATCCAACTGCTGAGATTGATGAAAATAGAAATTGAAGCCATTCATGAGGTTTCCTAGTCTAGCTAGGAAATTTAAGGAAGCCAAGGCCTAAATGTCATTGATCCAAAGTGTTAACAAAGTTCAAGATCATCTCAAGGCAAGATTATGGATCAAATGATGCATTTGGAAGACCTAAAGGTTCTTAAAATCAACCTGTGACAAGTCATGCATTTTCACCACCTTTGCAATCACTCAAGCCAACTTAACCATATAAGCCATGAGAAAAGGTGACATGCTAAGGAGTGAATCCAAGCCATTAAAGCCAAGGGTGTGACTTATGAAGCCAAGCCAAATGAGCCCTCAAAGCAAGCCATCAAAACCACTTAAGCCAAGTTACATTGAGTGATGCTATTGGAGGAGAATTTCACTTAATTATCCTAAAACAAAAGGTGTGTTTTTAAAATGATAATTAAAGTATATTTAAGTGATCATCAAATTGGGTAAGCATGCATATGGACCAATGAGAAGCGCCCACCTTGTTTCCTTTTTTTCCATCTTTTTCTCTCTCTCCACCTCACCACACTTCTTCCCATGTTTTTTACTTGTGGGGAGATACATTCTCCTAAAAAGGAGGTTCTTCCCACTCTCCTAAAGTCTCTCTTAGCCAACAAATCACCCACCTTCTATTTCCTCTTCCACCTTAATGTGCTCTCTCTCTCTCTCTCTCTCTCTCTCTCTCTCTCTCTCTCTCTCTCTCTCTCTCTCTCTCTCTCTCTCTCTCTCTCTCTCTCTCTCTCTCTCTCTCTCTTCTTAATGTCCTCCTTGATTTTTATAAGGGAGGGATGCATTCTCCTAAAAAGTAGGCATCTACCACCTTGCTTTTTATCTTGCCCCTGCCTGAGGTGTCTTCTTAGCTATCCTAGGAGAACACCCTCTCCTAAGGAGGCATCTCCACCCTTCCTCCCCTTCTTCTTCTCCAATGCACTCCCATCACTCTCCTTCCAAAAGTCTTCAATGCCTCCTCCCTAGAGCAGCCATCTTCCTCCATCCCTCCATGCCACCTTTTGGTTGTCTTCCTCTAGGCATTGCTTTGATTTTAGGTGAGTTCTTTGATGGTTTTATTTCATTGTTGCTTTGATTTTGTTCCATGTTTTATTGTCTTGTTAGTTTCCTTGCTTCCATGTTGTATTCTTTGTACTTTATTCCTTAATCTCTAATGCTTGTTGCCTTTGATTTCAATCCTAGATCTTATTGTTAAGGATCATTAATCTTTGGTAGTAACAGCCAAGAGATAGTGATATTTAGATCAAGTGATTTGGGTGCCTTAGATCCATTGATTCCCATTAATCTTATTCTCCTATTATCATTTTTTTTTTCTTTGGAATCTTTGTTTCGTCTCCTTAGTTTTTCTTGATTATTATCTTAGGGTATAAGCTATTGTTTCTCTGGTAGTAACAGCCAAGAGAAACAGTAGCTTAATTCTTTTGAGTTTCCTTCATCTTTTGTGTACTTTTTGCTTAACTCTAGCACTAGATTGATGTTGTTTTCCTTGGAATAGTTATGTCTTGCTAGTTTTTTTTTCTCCTTTTTTTCTTTCAGGTTCTACTTGCATGTTAAATGATCTTGGTTTATTATTATTATAAGGTGTTTGATGCATGATTAGAATCAAGTTTCTAGCCTTGTAAGAGTGCACAATTTCTAGCTTGTGGATACATGTTCATGCATACCATAATTTGATGTATTTTGACATTCAATCAATAAAGTTGCTTGAAGCTTCTTATTCATGCTTGTTCTTGTAGCTAAAAAATTTAGATCTTGAATGTTTTATTGCATAAAAAGTGCTTATTACAATTCTCTTCATGTCTAATTGATTGGATTTTCAAAAACAGCACATGCTGGAATTTGTTAATGGATTGTTCATGTTTAATTTCCAGTACCATATACATTTTGTTACTTGCTTTCTTACGAACACAATTAGAAATTTAGATTGTTTAGTCATTTCTTGAATTATATTACATGTTGGTAGGTCTATGAATTAAGTATTTAGGTCATTTTCTAACTCATGAATCGCACACACCCATTTCATGGATCATGCACATGATACTTGGGTAGCTTTCTTTTAAATGCTTGATTAGTTGTTGTCTTCATTTAGTTTTCTTATTTAATTCATAGCTTGATTTAAGCTTAGATTCCATTAATTACTTATTTAGATCTTAGTTTTGGAATTTTTTAATTTTATTTTGGGAAACTATTACTTTTAGAAAGTCTTAGTATAGGAAAGTTTCAACTTGTAGCAAGTTCTTTAAGGTCATGTTTCCTAGAGTAATTCATCTTAATTTTGCATTAGTTAATGTTTTAGAATGCATGTTTCAGGAAATTTTCTAGTTTCTAGTTTGTTACTTTTAGCATGTTTTATCATTCCATGTTTTTAATCCATGCATGTTTAGTTTTCATGTTAGTTTATATCCATAGTCTAAGTTAAAAACCACTTTCTTTGGTTGGGTTAGATAATTTAAATAAGAATCCACCTAAAACACAAATCACTAGATTCCTCATGGGATCTTTTCTTCTTTTTTTTTCACCTGACTTGCCTGCTTATACTACAATAGTTTCGTGCAATTGCGAGTTTAATTAAAACACACAAACAAGTTTTAAGCACTGTTGTCGAGGAATCACAATGGAACTATGTAATGGATCTTAACTTAGATTATTTACCTCTAGACTAAATTAAGTTGCATTAGTTTATGGTTTTTAATTATTTTGCATTTATTGCTATTTCCTCATATTGACCATATTTTGTTTGATTTTGTGGGAGGAGAAATTGGTAAAGGAGCTGCAGAGATCCTTTGGTCCAAAGCTTCGTCACATTAGATTAGAATTTTATTCTTTCTTATTAGGGTTTTCAGCAAGACATGTAGTGAGGCCTCATTGTATTTTGTACTTTATTGTTCAATTTTTAATGGGTTTTAATAATACAAGGCAAGTGTGGGGTATGATGGCCCACACTTGATCTTCATAAAAAACCCCACTATAAGTATCCCTTACTTTCTTTTTATTTTTCTAGTTTAGCTACATTAAGTGTAATGAAGGGGAGCCTTAGCGCAATGGTAAAGTTGTCTTCCTATGACATTGAGGTTACGGGTTCAAGGCGTGAAAATAATCTCTTGCAAAAATTCAAGGTCAAGCTGTGTACTATAGACCTTTTAGTCTACCCCTTCCCCAAATCCCACATAAGGGGGAGCTTCGTGTAGCAGGGCTGCCCTTCAGTTGCATTATGGATGGCAGGATAATTCATATAGATTAGAGTATTCATCTTACTTGTTGCATCTTTAACTAGGGTTGCCTCTTTCTTTGTACATCTATTTAACAAAGGTTAGCCTGAGCTCGGGCATAACCAATGCATAGGTTGCATGTTTAGTTTTCTTGTTAATTTGGCACAAGGAAAAGGGGTTGATCTATATCATCTTGACTTAGTTCTGTACCCTCCCTTTTTCTAACAATATGGAGTTGGGTTCTTCTCCTACTATTATGAAATAGAACATGCTAAACAAAATCTTCTTCCTAAAAAACCTTCTTCATTTAGATAAAAAAAAAAAAAAACAATTGTACAAATTTCATGAAACCATGTACTATGGCTCAAATTTGTAGTGAATCCTATTTCCAATAGAAGTAGTTGACAATTGATTCCCTCCTTAGTCTAGGTTAAAAATCATTTTCTTTGCTAGGTTAGATCATTTAAATATGGATCCACCTAGCACACAAATTGTTAGATTCCTCATGGAATATATTTTCACCTCACTTGCATGCTTATACTATAATAGATTTGTGCACTTACGAGTTTAATTAAAACACACAACAAAGTTTTTGGTGCCGTTGCTAGGGAATCATAATGAAATTATGTAGTGGATCTTAGGTTAGATTATTTACCTCTAGCCTAAGTTCAAAGTGCATTAGTTTAAAGTTTTGCATTTATTGCTATTTCCTCATATTGACTATATTGTGTTTGATTTTGTGCAAGGGAAAATTGACAAAGGAGAGGCAGCAATCCTATGGGCCAAAGCTTCATCACATTAGATTAAGATTTTATTGCTTTCTTAGATTAGGGTTTTGAGTGAAACTTGTAGTGGTCCCATTGTATTTTTCACTTTATTATTCAATTTTTAATGGGTTTTACTAATACAGGGCAAGTGTGGGGTATGGTGGCCCACACTTGATTTTCATAAAATACTCCACTGTAAGTATCCATCACTTTCTTTTTATTTTTCTAGTTTAATTGCAATTAGTGTTATCTTGCATTATGGATGATAGGATAATTCATATGGATTAAGGCATTCATCTTACTTATTGCATCTTTAACTAGGATTGTTGCATTGTTGTGTACCTATTTAACAAAGGTTAGCCTGAGCTCGACTATCACCAAAGCATAGGCTGCATGGTTATAGTGTCCTATCTATTAAGGTGCTTAATCCCTTGTTAGATAGCATATAGGTAGCCACTAGTTTGCTTTCATTGTATTGGATTACATGTTTAAGTGCCTTATGGTGGAATGGGTCACAATGTTGAAGGGCCACATAGGAACCCTCATAAGATAAGGACTAGATTTCATCACCAGATCCATGGCCCACATAAGTAATTTAATCAAATTCCTTATATATTTGCAATCCCAACCCTCGAACATAATTTAAAATCAAGTAGAAAGAGACTTAGGACTTTGAGCTCATAGAAACATTTTTAAGGATTAGATCTATTATTACTTTAAGGGCTTCTAAATATTGTGGTTATAGTGGTTATACAAAATCCAAGTGATTTTTCACCCTTTCATTGACATTGGTTGAGGTCTAAATGCCTCTTGACATGAGGATTATATTAACCACTTTAGATTAGAACCCTAACTAGTAAGCAATAGTCATGTATGGATAAGATGAGGAGCTACCTAAACTTAGGTCTAAAAGCTCCTACACTACACATTATCAAAGATCATCTATTGAGCTCGTTAGCAAGCTATTAGGATTGGTTGTGCATCATTTAGTTTAGAACTAGCTTTAGGTTGCATCATATAGTTAGGGTTTTTCATTGTGTGTGTGTGTGTGTGTGTGTGTGTGTGTGTGTGTGTGTGTGAGAGAGAGAGAGAGAGAGAGAGAGAGAGAGAGAGAGAGAGAGAGAGAGAGAGAGAGAGAGAGAGAGAGAGAGAGAGAGAGAGAGTCCTCATTCATTGTTTACGAGCAAAGTCCTATAAACTCGTTGTTTATAACAATTTGTTTAATTGTATATAAAGTTAAGAACAAAGGCTATCAACTTGTTATTCGCAACAATTTGTTTCATTGTATATAATTTGAGAACAAAGGCCTGTCAAGAAGGGGATAGAGTTGATAAATTAGATACATTGATGGATAGAATTAATAGTATGGAAAGTCAATTTCTTAGGATGATAGCTTCTAGGCAAGCTACTCCACAACCTCAGTACCATAATGATCATTCCTATTCTGGACCTCAATATTCCACTTCTTCATGGCCATCAAGCTCCATATACAATGGATATTATTAGGAGCCAAGGGATGCAACCACTGCATTCACATACCCTAGCAATAACTACTATCCTGAGACAAACTATCAAAATTGATGGGCTAGGCATCATGAACAACCATGGTCTCAAGAATATCATCCATACCATGAAGAACCAACATGGTACCACTTGAACAACCCTATCATGATTATCAAGCATATCAAGGTCAATAATCATGGGTTCAACCTGCTCAGCCCTTTTTCAACACACTAATGCCACAGCAATACTAACCATGTTAGTCATTTCCTTGACAACATGAAGAACCATCATTAGAAGAGAATAGGTAAAAAATTTGTGAAAGAATAGATCAAACCATTGTTGCCATTAAAAGAAAGCAAATGAGGAAATGAAACAAGATAGGGAGGAATGGGAAGAGAAAATGAAAACAATAAGGGAATATACTAACAAAAACATTACTAAATTTATAAAAAGGACTGAGGATTTTGAACCAATTTGGAATAATGAAGATCTATTTATTACTGATAATAGGTGGGACTATCTTATGATAATTCTCAACTATAGAATCTTCAACCATCTTTGCTTATTGATAATGATGATAGGATGGACATATCTTATGAACCTTCTTAGCCCGAGTATTTTTCACCATCCTTACCCATTATTACTGATAACAAGATGGAAATTGCATATGATCATTTTGAGCCACAAAGTCCCCAACCATCTTATAAACCTCCAACTTAGATCCACTCTAGTTCCATTTAAAGTGGCCACATTGAAAATCCAATAGACTGCAATTTCATTTGAACTCACCCAATAGAAAATCCAATGGACTACAATTTCATTTGAACTAACCTAGTAAAAAATCCAATTGTGAAAAGTAGAAGCCACAAAAGGTGGAATTATCTACAAGAGAATAAAAGATTTCATGGCACTAGGAAGGGTGAAAACCTTGGAATAGCATGGTTACAAAGTCTAAAGTAGGGAAAAATCAATGAAGGAATTAGAAAATTCGAGAAAGATTCAAGGGGAAGTGGAGAAATTTTTAATATTTGTATTAAAAGAAACATAATAGCAACTTATTTAATAAGTATATCATTATAAATACAATTACACATTATCCCAGATAAGAATTGTATGTTACAAATAGACTTGAAATTTAGGGTTGAAATATTGAAGCAAACCTATAAACTAAAAAGCATAAAAATGTAAAGTCGTTTACTAAATTTAGACTTATAAGCTTAGTTTCTAGCATTTGCATAATCATGGTCTCCTTCTCAAGTAGCCTTTGTTGAAGGAAGACAAATACTTGATAGAATCTTGCTTATTCATGAGTCCATACATTTTATGAAGAAAATGGAGAGAGGGTTGTTTAGAAGCATGGAATAGAAAAAGTACATGACAAAGCAGAGTAAAACGTCCTTCACTATGTTATGGAGATTACATTTGAAATGGAGGTGATGGATGAGTTAAACCTTGTCAAATGTGTGGTTCTTTATATTTATAAATGGGACACTAAAGGGATTCATTCAAGGAAACTAGAGTTTGAAGCAAGGAGATTCCTTGTCTCTGTTCCTCGTTACTATTATTGGGGGAAGTTTTTGGCCTGAATAAGCTATATGGGAAGGCTTGATCAATGGTTTATACCATCCCTTAATTCTCCAAAAGTTTCTCATCTGTAATATGGACATCATACATTCATTGTGTGTTTTACTAAGAAAGAAAGAGGAATGTAAGAACATAAGGACATTAGTATTAGATTCTATGAAGCATCACAAGGTAGAGGTCAACATGAATAAATCCTCTATTATTAGGGGTAATTATATGTACACCCCTTTGTAGGGAGAGAGAGAGAGAGAGAGAGAGAGAGAGAGAGAGAGAGAGAGAGAGAGAGAGAGAGAGAGAGAGAGAGAGAGAGAGAGAGAGAGAGAGAGAGAGAGAGAGAGAGAGAAGGGGTGGCAAAGTAGAAAAGGGGTTATATATCATCTCCTTTTTGGAGTGATGTTTACAATGAGAATATTCAACACTTGGAAAATGATTTAGGTTATTCAATTGAATTCTTTCCATCTAAGTACCTAGGCTTACTTCTACCTTTTTAAACATATATAGGGCATTGTTATTCAATGACTACAAATGCTAGAAATATTTATAAATAATAATAATAATAACGTACTTGTTGCTATCTAGGAGAATCATTGTTGACAAAACTGTGATGCCAAACTTCTTTTATGCTTTGTCTTCATGTTTAAATACCCTTGTTTAGTTGTTAAGGGGACTAGGAAACCTCAAAGCAACTTCTTTAATGCTTGAAAGAAGGTTTCCAATGCCTATCACCTCATTATAGGGGGTATTGTGTGCTTACCCATTAATTAGGTGGCTTAGGTATCAAAAAATTGAAATGAATGGCTCATGAAACTAGTAGCTAATAAATATGGACTCAAATTGGGAGAATTGTCTATTTTGGAAGGTCTAAGCAAGAGAAGTTCTCATGTCTAGCCAAACATTTTGAAACTTCTAAAGGAGTTTCATAGTGGCACAAGATAGAAAGTTAAAAAAGGTAACATGGTCATGTTTTGTAAGCTTCTTTGGTATAATAATATAACTTTTCAATTTAAGTTCCCAAAAATGTTCTATGTGCTACATTTGAAGTTGGATAAGTAAAAGATTATGTGTCACATAGGTACAATGAAGAGTAATATAGGAAGAAGAGACCTAATAAGAGTTATGTTAGAGTAGGATCAACTCTTTTATGTTCTCTTAAGCATTTTCACTATGCTAGAGCAGAATGGTATAATTGTGTGAAAATAAACATCTAATGAAAAATTCACTAGCAAATCAGCTTTTAAGAACCTTCAAATTCAACAGCAACATTCACTCCACAATATTCATCATATTTGAGCTTTCAAATTACTTCTAAGAGCTTTAGCATTCTCTTGGATTGCTTTACACAACAAGGTACTACTGATAGTATTGTGAGAAGAGGCCAATAATTTGTTCACAGGTATATCATATGTTTAAACAAAGAAGTCATGGACTGCTTACTCCTGCATGGTAAGGTGGCTCAAGAACTATGGATCAGAGTTTTTAACATGTTTCAAGTTAAACGGCTATGACCAAGGATAATCATGCAACTCTTCTATGGGTGGTACTCATTCAAGTTAACTAACAAAGCAAAATTGTTTTGGAAACTCTTCTTTCTTGTTATGTCATGGACAATTTGGAAGGAATGAAATCAAAGAACTTTTCAAGGTAAAATTTCTTAGAGTCATACTATATGGAATGCATTTTTCCACTGTATTACCTCTTGGGCTTGGGCACTTGAGGAATGTCATGAGTTTCTCTATAGTAACTTAATTTTAAATGAGGTGTGGTCCTTTAGAAATTAAGATTGAGATTCAATTCAAGCATAATAAGGGCCTATTGGGGTTTTAAATGGTGTAGAAGCAGAGTGTTTAGTTGTTTTCACAAAAGCTTGGAAACGACCTAAATTTGCACCATTGATAGTGGAGAGAGACTCACCGAACATTGCCACATGTTTGGTATAATCACATGAAGTACCTTGGAGATTTGAAGATTGGATCAATCTTATGAAAGAATGGCTTCAAGGTGGCTTCAATCTCTTTCAAGCATGTCAATAAATCAACAAATGAATATGCTAACTCCTTGGCTAGGATGGGAGTTAACATTGGGGATGTATTGATTGCTCAACATATTCAAATATAATTGTATTTTTGGTCATAGTGTGGCTACTCTCGTCATCATTTGAATGATTCTCTTCTTGTTTAGATCAGCTTGATCTTTCCTTGTGTAAGTATTTCCTCCTTAACAATGAATGTAACCATTTGGAAAAATAAATAAACAAAATTGTGTAAAGGGAAAAAAATTAAAATAAAAAACTTAACCCAAGAAATGGAAAAATTCATAAAAAAATTATGTTTTCTACAGAAATAGATTAAGATGAAAAATAAATAAAAACATTTTTATTGAAAATAAGTGCCTCTTTAAAGTTTGATACAATTAAAAAAAGACATAACTTAAAAAATATATAAATAAGAGGGTGTTTGTTGGAACTATGCTAGGTGGTAATGAGAACCAAGCATAGATTCTAGACTTCCCATAAATTATTTTCTATAATTGTCAAATATTTATTTGTCCTAACACTGGTAAATTGGTTCAAATAGGACTTGTTGTAACCATCATAAGAGCATGATGAACTTTGATGACTCAGTGATAATTAATGCATGATCTAAGTGATGACTACAACCACTAGTTTGATAGTTGGAAGTAGAAAATAGTTCATATTGTACTGCATACATGGATGCTTCATATTGTAAGAGAAAGGAGTTAATTTGGTGTCCTGGAAGGCTTTAAACTACCACATTCTACGAAAATTGGAGTTTTTACACCAGCACAAAAAATGCCTAATTTGCTATCATTATTACAAAGATCTATGTAATGAAAACTCCATTTGCAAGATACATTTATGAATTGCAAATTACTTACATATGAAGTAACAGAAAATGATTAACGTCACCTACCTCCATGAGTTGAAACAGGGAGAGGTTGAACAACAACCAAAGGATTCACTTGAATAGAAAATGCAAGCTGCCATACATCACTAAGAGCTTTCCTCCCTAATAAAGCTTGTCTGGAAGCAATCTTGAGAAGGAAGAAAGAAAATCTTTGTTGCATACATTAACAAATCTCTTAGCTGAGATTTTGTAGAAATATAGCATTTTAGAGAAATTTGAAAACCAAACTCAACTCTGCCCAAGGTGCCCATAAACATGCATTTTCACCCAAGAAATCTCAGATATGCACATCCAAAAATGAGGTAACAAAACCCTAATAACTGAAGAGAGACAAAATGGAGAGAAAAACAAACCCTAGAACTTTGGATTTTTGGAGAACGAGCAGAATAGAAGGAGATCTCAAAAGTTGGAGCACGGCCTGCAGAGAGAAATGTAATCCTTATCGGTTAACAGTACCATGGCTCATAGCCCACCACGAGAGAGAGATAGAGAGAAACTAAGAACCAAAGACTAAGAGGGAGAGAGATCAGATTCAGTAAGTTTTTTACATTGCTACTTTAGGGTTCTCCGTCAAGAACTAGGGACTAAGAGAGAGATTAAAATCCTGCCGG
This sequence comes from Warburgia ugandensis, assembly GCA_035236585.1. Taxonomy (NCBI): domain Eukaryota; kingdom Viridiplantae; phylum Streptophyta; class Magnoliopsida; order Canellales; family Canellaceae; genus Warburgia; species Warburgia ugandensis. Next base: position 37,225,900 of record CP141139.1, read on the forward strand.
GCTTCGAGAAACAAAGACAGACTATCAGAGACTGAGAGGGAGACATTATATTTAGGATGTTTTTAGTGTAGCTTCGTTAAGGTTTTCTGTCCAGAACTAGAGACAGAGAGAGATCAAATCCTGTCAGGCCATCGAGAACTAAAGGCAGAGAGTCAGAGATTGAGAGGAAGAGAGATCATATTCAGGAGGTTTTTGTCATTGCTACATTAGGATTTTACGTAGAGAACCAGAGAGGCCAAGTTGGGTTTTACGATTGTGTGAGCGAGAGGGTTGAGTTAGGGCTAGCTCCAGGGAGACATGAGAGTTTATGTACCCGCCACACCCCACATTTGATCCGGTCCAGTTAGGTTGAATTGGAGGACCGGGATTGGACCAATTTTTTCAATCTTCAATTGTGAAGGACCAGACCGAAACATACGTCAGATTGACCGAAAACCCTTCCATTCAGTCCGGTCCAGTTAGTCTTTTGGCACACCCTTAGGCAATAGAATTGAAAATTTGAGGTAACAAAGAATGTAACAAACAAGAAAATTGCTATAGACCGATTCCATGAACCACCTATGTCCCCATCAAAGGAGCATGACAAGTTGAGAATTTGGTGATACGAATGGTGCTGGTAAGGAGACATGTCTTTCTTACAACACCTAACATGATTCCTTCGCGATATTATCACATCGTATGATCATGAGTGATCTTCTTAATATAAGTATCCATGGACAACTTTCTGGCCAGTTGGTTATTGCCATGCCAAATAGACCATTGGCTAAGCATGTGGCTTATAATTCCTCAAGACATTCCACTAATTAGTGACGTAGTTCGGCACGGGAAGATTTTATCCCCTACAATCTGGAGCTGCCGAATATACATGAAAATATTCTTCATTTGGATAAATTTATTATCCATTTAACTATTATTAGGTGTGTAAAAAAATTAAACTAACTTAAAAGTATTATTAAGATGGTTACACCTGCGTTTTAGTTCTAACTTTGTCAACTTACATCCATACATTTTATCAAAGGAAGAAAACTCACTGGGTTATTGTGGCATCAGGTGGACTTGTTAAAAAAAAGGTCGTGGACCTTTGGACTAAATGGAATGACAAGAATATAATTTAGAGTTTGAATAACTTAAAAAAAGGCAACCTCGATGCACGAAGCTGCTAGGTATGCGAAGTCCAGGGAAGGGGCGAACCACAAGGGTGAATAGTATACTGCCTTACCTTGCATTTTGCAAGAGTTTGAATAACTTATGGTAGCAATTTTAAAACCTATTATTTTTAGCGAAAACGTATATATAATCTATTATATATTGAGTTAATCATGTTTTTCTTTGAACACTTAGAACCCAATTTATCTTTTTCCATTTGCAGCACATTTAAATAATTTGTCCTTTGAATGGTTAATGCATTACATATTTCATTAGTTATTGAATTACTTTATATTTGTAGATGGATGTACATTGTGATGAAGTGGTCGAGAGTAATACTAATTCCAATGCCCATGCCCCCTCTACTAATATGAGTGCAGCAAGTGATAACAAGAAAAGAAAAAACTCACAGGTTTGGGACCATGTTACAATAATAACAAAAGATGGTGACACAAGTCCTATGTGTTCCTGCAATTATTGTGGTAAGGATTATGCAAGTAATACAAACCGCAATGGCACTAAGAATTTGAATTTCCTACCTATGTGTAAGAAGTTTCCCAATAGGGTGGAAGATAAGACCCAAAACACTTTGGGTTTTAAATGTGTAAAACATCAAATTTTAATAGGGATTTCATCAAGTGATGGTGTGTCAATTGGAACTGGGGTAGTGCAAGTTATATCTTGAATCTCAAAATGTGTGCACTTGTTGCACCAAGTAAATTCTAATTGTAGATAACAAGAAAATTGTATTTCTTATAGGTTGTTACAACTAGGGTTTCTAGTGGTTCCTTGACAAAGCTGGTCGTAGGCTTCTTCTTATTGTGAGTATAAGTGAAAATTTCCTTTTCTCACTACTTAAAAACACCCTAAATTGATCATCAAATTGCTTGAGTTCTCCATGCAAGTTCTTGATACATGCACAAGTTTGCTGATTAGAATTTCTTGGCAAGATTATTACTTGACCATATCAGCTATTAGATGTGCATTTTAACAACTGACCTAGGGTTCTTGTTATCATGATTACTAAAATGCTCTTCCGGTGTCCCAATTACTTCCAGTAAGCACTAAGACTCTTGTTGGTAACACAACAACCCTTTTCAACTGGTTAACATCATGGGTGCTATGTTTGCTTGGATCTTACAGACTTGAAGTTACCCGTAAAAAAAATTCACTTCTTGTAAGGCAACTTGGGACCAGTCCTTTGTGAATGATTTGTCACTCTTTGAAGTTGTAAAATGAGTATCAATTGCATCAAGTGTGATGCTGAGGAAGCTTGTTTGATAATTTCGGCCGGCAAGTGATTATAAAGGAATATTTTTGTAACGGGGAACAAGGGAGAGCTAGGCACTTTCATTTATTTTTTTATATTACTGCATAGATCATCATAGAAATGGGCATTATTAGTGTTGATTCTTTTTCTCCATGCAAGACGCAATTGTAATAGTATCTCTAAGACTCTATCTGAACTTAACAGTGGACCGAACAAGGGACTGAACAGTGAACCGAACAGCACCAAATAGTGGACCGAACAAGACAGAAATATTGACTTTTTCCAATATAGGACATGAAGCGAACTGGACCAAACCGACCGAAGATCCATTGGTCAGTCTTCACCTGACACAATTTGGTTCGGTCCAATCTTCGGTCCTCATGGTAATGGACAGAAATTATTCAGTCCGGTCCACTTTGAAGCATGAGACCAGCCAAACCAGACCACGCACACCCCTACTCTTGCCTATATTTCAACAGCAAACTTTCCTTCGCGAATTAAAAATGATAACCACTTTCCATCTCATTCTAAGTTTGATCAGATTTTGCTTAGACTCATTTGGCCATAAATTAATTTATCCTGAACAATTTTATAAGATAACACATCTTTAAATGTAAGCCAGAGCCCAATAACTACATAAATTGATATTCCATTGTAACAAACAAATATGATGAGAATTAAGTAAATATAGAAATAGTTTTATCGTTGTTAACCTCATTAGAAGTTAAAATAAAACTAGAAACACGTCATAGTAAATTTAAATCGAGTGTTTTCAAAAGACAATACCTTACCAAAATAATAGGAATTGATTGAACATGGTGTTATCAATTTATAGAGTTTTAACTACAATCCACATATTTCCTCTCTATCAATTAGAATAATAGCCAGTCAAGTGGGATCCAAGTATTCTTTTAGGCAAGATATCACCGTCCATCTTCCATCAGATGATGATAATGTCAAAGAAAAGGGGCCCCATCAAATTCGCCATCCCGGTTGGTTCCAAGTCGTGGGGCCCAGATAGCCGCCTTGAATCCAAGCTTCAGACCGCAGACTTACCACGTCAACAAACGGACAGTTCCACAATACAATGGTCTAAGATGCGGATCTTGGTAGACACTGAATCCAATCCAATTTATACGCACATGAGAATTCAAATGGTTGGTCCTTGTCGGTGAACAAAACAAATATGGTCAACAAAAGCGACAAGTTCAGCCCAACCATTCATCTCATGGTGCCCCATGCTCAAATAATCTTCTCCATTAGATGATCCAAGCCCTATGATGCTAATGGGTAAACAGGTAAGCCCTCGAGCAAAGAAATAAACTTGTAAAATTTTCAACACTGACGGTTAAGATTGCTAACTAATGTTTCAGATAACCAAAAAGGTAGGTCCTACTTGTAATAAATTCGGGGTCCACAGCCCATTTGGGCTTTAACTTGGAGCCTGGGACTCTAGCTCATTAAACTTATAATGATAGGAAGAAGACGCTTTCATCAGCTCTTAAGAAGACGGAGGGCCTTCAAATTCTGGGTGCTGTCCCAAATTTCAAACTCTCTCCACTGTTCTGCACAGATGGTGCTATTTCTCCAGAACATGGTCCCAGGATTAACGTCCTCTAGTGGGCTGATTCGCTAGCTTGAAGTTTGACCCATGCGGTGTCACTGATTGAACAGACTAACGCATGCATAAGCATGATCAACTTCAGATTGCAAATGATGCATCATAATGCTTGCATATTTGCGGTAAATATTTCAAAAATGATTTCAGTGGAAATGTGGTTTCTATACAAGCAGTACCATATAAAAAGGAATTATTTACATTCTTATTCACAAGGGCCTTCACAATCATCTCCAAGTTAAAGCTGAACCATCTCTTCACAATTTCAGTGTTCTTTCCTTTCCCAGTGCATTGCTTCGAAGAAAAAGTGGCGCAGAGATGGGTAATTAAGTGATCTTCTAAGATGCCTTTATCTGTCTCTTCTCGGTAGATTGGGGTGTATGTGTTGAAGGTGATCTGGGTGGGAGAGCTTGATAGGGCACATGTACAGAGAATATAAATTCACAGTCACAGTCTAACCAAGCCAAAATTATATAGAGACCTCGATTTGAAGAGACCGCTGAAGAGAAATCGAGTGGGAGACTCTTGAGGAGGAGATTGGGTGTAATCTGAGTTGCCTCTAACTTTTAGTATTGTCTGACCTATTGATTGGCGGATGGCATCAACAGTTTTAGCATCAACTGGATTTCCCGAGGCATCACGGACATAGAACGTGTTAATGGCTTTGCCTCCTTTAGTAGTCACCTCTGCCCTTGTCACAGACAGACTGTTCTCACGGAAAATTCGAGTTACATCAGATAGCAATCCAACTCTATCACTCGTACATAGTTCTAGCTTCAATCCCTGCAAACCCAAATGAATGGTGATCAGATATGAGGCTAGGAGGACAGCAGAAATTAGGGTTATAGAAACAACAACGACTCCTTAATCTCTAATTGCTGGAACCTTTCAGGAAATGCATAAGCAGCCAAATAGAAGAAAGTTATCTGATTACTACCACAGAGTACAAGCTAAGGAAACTAGGGTACATAATTCGTTCCTTTTTTCTTTGAATGAGAAAATTAATGTACATAACTAAATTAAGAAATTCAAAAGAGCATGTTGAAACAGTTTCACCTAGCTTAAGGTGGAAATGGCTTGTGAGAAATGTACACAACCGATGTGCAACTACTAAAAATCAGTTTCCATGCCCCAAATAAGCAATGCTACACTTGAAGAAACAGGAAGCAGGCAAGTTTTAGGAAAAATCTTACAAACAGGATTTATGACAGAAGGTATCCTATAACCTTGTTGCTCTCTCTTAACTGAAGAATATAATACATATAAAAGAGTAACAGATAAGGAATTTATTAATAATCCATACCTCAGATACTCTCCTCTCTATTGCAGCTTCCAGGCACTGAATCACTCGCTGCCTCTCTGCTTCAGAATTGACAGGAGAACCATCCACGTGTCTGATATAGTATTCCTTCAAGACGAACCATAACATTTTTCAGACTATGGATCAATTTGTCTTCTAGAGAGAAAACTACATACCATGGATACCTGATAAGCTTCTGGACTTTCAGCATCAATATTTGCATGGAAGACCACATATTGCATATCTGTCAAAGTGCAAACTGTGTCGAATAGAAGCTTGGGCCGATCTCTACACCTAATGGTAACTACTGAATAATCCTTTTCGTACAAATTGACAACAGTCACATTAGGCCTGAGCTCCTTGTCAGTGGTATCATCATCTGATCTCTCATAGTCTCGGTCAGCAAGCATCATTTGGTGAAGCCTTCTCTCAGTATAGGTGCACCCCACTGAAAGGACAGTCTTGGCTTCCCTAGTTTTGTTGTTCCCTTTAAGCACATTGCAAAGTAACTTCTTAATTTTTGAAAGCCTTGCTGGGTCGGTAATAGCTGAACCAGTGGTCTCATCAGTAACATGCATTATAGCTGCTGCTCTAGTGTTATGAGTCCACACTTCAGCAGTCACCACATTGCATTTAAGGTCAGTAAGAACAGCACTCACTTCGGAGAGCAATCCTGGTCGGTCAGTGCCAGTTAATTCTATCGATGTGTGATCACTTGATGGCTGAACACCCACAGATCTTCTCAATGAAGGTATGAAATAGGAGTCTGCTCCTAGAGACTGTGAACAGAAATCTTAAAAATCAGATGGCTGTGCTTAAACAGTAAACTAGAAAGAAAAAGGGGCATGATATATACCTTACGAATATAATCAACAATTCCTTCATCACTAAGCTTTTTACCATCTCGATCAGTAACATTAAAAACTGATGAAAAACAGAGGAACTTGTTCAGTTAGTAAGAAAATCACTAGCAAGAGAAAACCATAGTAGCAAAAGACAAAAAAGTCCTACCATCCATGAACCATCCTCCATCAGAAGATATATAAGCTTTGGTGATAATCAGATTCAGATCCGTAAGAACCTGAACAACTTCAAGAAGAACTCCATGCTTATTTTCACTGTCAACCTGCAACACAGAATTGGAAAAAACAAAAATAAAAGATCAGTTTTAATAACAAAATCAAAAGGATGAGAGAAGAAATAAAGGGCGCGAGATCAAGGAAACAAAACAAGGCATACCCTTATAACAGTAGCATTCTGGCATGCTTCATTATCAATCACAACCCTGAATCAGGAAGAGATAGAGAAAAAAGGAGAAAGTGAGAAATTTGGATTTGCTTGGGTCAATTTCAAAACAACTTTTTGACACATCAATACCGAATGTGAAATTACAACATACCTTGGAGGGTTCATCCTTCTTCTCAACTTCTCATATTCATCATCCACGTCCCAGGAAGATCTCCAATGAGTTTCTGAATAAAGCAAAGCTACAGAATTTCAAACAAATTCGAATACCAAAATCATCATCAGAGGGAGAAAACCCATTAAAACCAGGATGTTAAGGCCACAAAAATCAGGAAAAAGAAACTGAAACTTGTGCCAAGCAGTGTTTAGGAATAAACTAAAATGTGAAACCGTATATCCCAAAACAAGTATCTGAGAAGAGAAGTGTTAAAAGAAAAACTGAAAAAACCGAAATAACCCATGGTAGACAAATCGATAAAAACCCACAAATGAAGAAGTGAAGTAACAGAAGACCCTCATAACCCATGAACCAGAGACAGTCCGCGGGGAGATAGAAATCCATGAAAACAATGAATCAAAACGGAAGTAAGAAACAATTTTGGAACCCAAAACCAACAATCAAGTAACAGCAAAGACAGAACTCAAGAGGAAAAGTACTAACAAAAACCTAACGAGAAGAATGACATTCAAACACTAAAAGACCACAAAAACATTAACTCTAGAACCAGTGAACAATAGCAGCCGTGGACAAACAACAATCATAACCACAAATCAAAACCCAGAAAATCAAGACCAAAGTCAGCAAAATTAAACAGAAAAGACACAAATTCATAACCAACAAAAACAGAAAAGTAAGAAAAAATGGCATACCCATTTCACCTCAAAGATTCGCTTCTTCTTCGCACAGAATTCCAACCGAGAAAGAACAGAACCAAGGAGAGAAAGAATTGTTCCTTCCTTTACCCTTTAAACCTCTCCAAATCAAACTTCTCGAGACGAAAATCCAAATCCTGCAAAACCAAATTACGTATAAAGATTCTCTCTCTGAAACTCCTTTTCCTCGCTTCAGTCTCTGTCTCTGGGTGAGAGACCTGGAAAGCGCAACCAGGCCTGCCTATAAAGTTTTCTAGATCAGCAGAGGCGGCGACCTGGAAAAGCCTAGCTGCGCATTTTAGCAAGTCTCTCTGCTAAGATATTGCTAAAGAACGGAAAGTGGCAACTGGCAATTTGAGTTGTGTTTACACTTTTCTGATTGGCCAGCGTTTCGGATCGCAATTTATGGTGTTTGCACGTTTGGATCAGGGGAGACTTTTACAAAAATAAGAACTTCATCAGAACAGTGATGTCAACCCTTCAACTTTGGCCAGCATCTTTAGAAGATGCCATAGAATTCTGACAATCTTAACCGAGCCGATTGGAGTAGTAAGAAAGTTTTGATCCGCAACCACAATCCTGAACTGATCTACACCCGCAACTCCATATGACAGCTCATGTATAGCTAAATTAATCTAAAGGACAGCCCAGTGCACATAGCTCCCGTGTGCCGGATCCACACCTTAAACTCCTAATCTCAAGATTACACTGCACAACTTTATCATTACACCAAAACTCCCCTCATAAAATCGCATTTAATATTGACATTGTCTCCAATTCAACCGAAGGACGTCAATATTTGAAAAAGTGAGGCCGAATCACCGATATCTCTTAACCCCTTCATTTTGATAAAGACCCCACTTTCTACTTTGGAAACTTCCCTCTTTCGACAAGATACGCGGGGAGTGAAAGTAATCTCATACGGGAAAGGCTTGCTAAAAATAAAAATATTTAGAAGCATCTTAGTTATGTATAGGCCGATACTTTCGGTTGTTGCATTAAAAAATGAATTTTTGTAAGTGGTAGTGGGTGAGTTATTGGCCGATTTTTTAAAGTCCTGGAATCTTGATATAGATGGGATTTCCTTTATTTTTCTTATCAGGGTTACGTCTGCACACTACCCTTCCACATCGTTGCATTTTTCTCCTCTCTCTTTCCTAGTCAAAATGTTTCGGTGCGGCCGCACACAGCCGTGTCTTCTGCTGCATGCAGGGCACATGTCCCCGGCACGTGGTCGTGCCCGCCACATTCCTAGCCGCGTTACGCACTTCACAAGTGCTTCTTCCTGATAGATGAGAACAACCCCCTTTTGTCTTTTGTTCCATACCTCAATGTACCTTCACCCTAATGCTCTGTCGCAAGTAGGGGCGTCATCTGATTCAGATCAGCCCTATCCATGCCATTTTCACGTTCCACTCCAGTCGTAAGCAAATGAGATCTTGCACAAAGAGTCCGATGTAATCTTTGATGTCCATGTCTAAACTCATCACACTTGCACGGGCCAAAATCCAATGACTACAATTATTAGACAAATGCTAGGCCCAAGGTCCTAAAAGGACCTTATCTAGAAGCGCCACATTTGGTTGATCCGACGCGTTCCACCTTAGTTAACTAGTACTTCAAAGTTTAAACGATAGAGATTGAATAATTTTAGCATTTGAAAAAGTATAAATATAATAGCTATAAACTTTGCATAGACAATGATTTAAATTTAACCCTCAAAAGCATAAATTTAGGATGCTAGAATCATTCAATCATAAGAATCTTTCCTTTACTAGTTATTCAAGGCCAAAGCAATAAGATGAATGGGTCAGATCATTCAAGAGTGAGTTTTCATTATAAAAATGTTGACCACTTCTAAATAAGGTATTTTTAGGACCTTTGGACTAGCATTCCTCTAATTAGTGTATAAAGAATAATAGTTCCAAATGCGTACTTATAGTTTACGCTTTACAATTGCATACCATGACCAACATCATGCTAATTTGAGGTATTTTCTATATATTACATACCTGCCCCACTCATTTACCTTGTCTAAGAATGGCAATGGGGCAAGTTTGCGAGGGTTTGCCCCGTGCTCATTTTGGGTCAGGGTGGTAGCAAGAAAGTGACCCAACCCAAGCGCCTAAGGCAAAAAGAATGTGACCCATGGCGGGTCACGGTTAGGACAAAGGTAAAAACCGTAGGCCCACACCATGCAAAATGGGTTACTTTTAAAGTCTAAAATGTCCTTGAATTCACTTTTCAAAATTATGATGTGTTTGGGCAAAATCGTACCTATAACCTTTATGTCATATATACCCTTGTATATTACGTTTTAAAAATCGTCTATAAATGACGAACACCGTAATTGCGTACGTTCTTAAGGTGGCTTGGAGCGGATCAGTCGGGGAAGGGCATGCCACTAGACAGTGACGGCTCCTGGCAAGGCAGGGCGGGGCAGGGCAAAACCACTAGCGGGATGAGGTGGGGTAACCGAAAACCTGCTCGCCCCTATACATTGCCTTCCCTAACTTCATCCCGACCCTCGCTACTTAGAGTATTGATTTTGTATTGTGATTATTCTAAGTTGATCAAAATGCCATTCCATATAATTCTAATTTCAGATTAATGCCATTCCCTTCCCGAGTCATAAACTTCACTATTGTGCTGCCTGCCAACATCCTGTCCCATGATCCAATGTCATCTTAACCTTTAAATACGTGTTACTTCGCGCGTAACCCATCTCCCATGGCTCCCCCAAAACAAACACACATAAGTAGCAATAGCAGCACCTATCTCCAGCAGAATTGAGTCATTTTGGTAGAAGAAAAGCAAAAAGAAATGGAATGAGAGCAATAATTTCATTGAAAAAGCAGATAAAAAAGGGCAATCCCGTACACAAAGCTTCTGCATATGCAAGATCTGAAGAAAGGGCAGACCACAGAGGTACGCAGCCTTATCTTGCATTGCAAGAGACTATTTCTACACCTCAAAACCATGACCTCAAGGCCACACAAAGACAACTCTTCTCATTGAAAAAGTAAATCCATGAATAAATCACTTGCAATCCATATAACAAATGATACTAAAATCCAGCAAAAAAATGAGCCCCTTATAAGTTCATCTCCAAAGCAAAAGCCTAGCAACTTCTTAGTTTCCAAATCAATAACCTATTTCAAAACAAACTCGCTCCAAATGCTAGTTACAAAACCGTCAGGCTTACTCTCCCTCTCTCTCCACGTGCATTTCAAAACTCTCCCTCTTTTTCTTTTGAGGAAGGCTAATTTATGCATTTTATATTTATATTAACAATAATAAAAATGCAATAGAGAGAGAGAAATGATAAATCCAAGTTTCGCTCTAGTTATCTTGTACTTATCTTTTTATAGATCTAAATCGTTCACCATGTTAAGAATGCTTAAGTGGTCTAAGTACCAAAGTTCACGCTAGTTAGATAGCTTATTCTGTGCTTTTTAGGCTATGATTTTTAAATAACAAAACATATAAGAACTATAGCTGTAAATTTCAACATAAAAAACATGGGATAAATTATCTTATTGGCTTAAAATTTGCTGCTTACACCATCTAAGCCATCCTTGACATGGTGAACGGTTAGATATACGAAAAAAAAAGAAGCAAGTACAAGGTAAGTGGCACTTGAATTCGTCAATCCTCGTACATACACAGACACGAGGAATGGCCACATAATGCATCTGTCAAAGAACAATTTTGTTTGAAGTGATATATACATATTTACGTATATACACCCCTTTGTTTTACCTTATCCTGCCCTTGCCTAAAGAGACATTAAATTGTGAATTCTCATAATACTAGTCAAGGACGGGGACAAGGTAAAATAATGGGGCAACAATGTCAATTTTCACACACATACACACGGAGATATATATATATATATATATATATATATATAGAGAGAGAGAGAGAGAGAGAGAGAGAGAGAGAGAGAGAGAGAGAGAGAGAGAGAGAGAGAGTTATACTCCCCATGTTCAATGGAAAAAAAGGTATTAATGTTTTTTAGCTCTTTGAAAGATGAGTGATTGTCAAGTACAATTATATAGAAAATTCTAAAAGTACCATTATTCTTTTCCCCGAACCATCGTTATCTTAAAGCCCAAAACATCAATTGCTTATTTGTCTTTTCTTCATCTCCTTGTGATTTTTTTTTTTTTTTTGATGAGCCATCCTAGTCCAAGCAAGCCTCCCTTCTTCTATAAGTAAACCTTGCATCTCATTCATCTTGATAAAACGACAAAACTTGCAAAGATATGGATTTTGAAGTAAAATTGCTTGGAGCTTATAAAAAATATGTCTGAATTCTAGGCCTAGGCTTTTACTTGCAAATCAACTATAGATGGTTGAGAGAGAGAAAGAATCGAAGTTTAACTCAATTTTCTTTCCTTGGATAAATATATAATCATATCGTTTAGAGCATAAAAATCAATCTAGAGAGAGAGAGAGAGAGAGAGAGAGAGAGAGAGAGAGAGAGAGAGAGAGAGAGAGAGAGAGAGAGAGAGAGATGGCAACCATTAATCTAATTATAATTCTAATATAGATGCCACAGCATTCATGAGTTCAAGGATTATCTCAAGGAGAGGAGGAGAAAATAGTCTTGCTCAATAGTATTGGCAACATGGATTAGCAAATAAAATTTGATCTAATCCATGCAGATGGGGATTGGGTTGCTGTGATCTGCACAGATCATGGATTAAAAAAGCCCAATCCATATCTAGTCTAGGTGTGGATCACGGCTTTGCAAATAATCCGTGTTTACTAGTAAAAATATCACTTAGCTTGTGGATAACAACATCGTGTTCTTATTAGAAAAAAGCAAAAAGAAAAAAGGATGAACTAAAGAAACTCTATCTTTTTTAAGTGGTTCTAATTGGTTTCATCTTCAACTTCAATTGCATATCAGTGATCAAAATGGGTAAGGATATGAAAGTTGAAATGCTTAAGGATGAAAGAACTAGAACTCGTCGTATCTATAGCATCAATATCTACACCATATTCAAGTAACTTATCCATGATAGACCAAGGGTATGAATAGGCTTCATCTTGCCTGCATTGGAGGAAGCGGTTTTAAATAGTCAAAAAAGTTGAACAATTAACATTGGCTAATGCATAGCACTTTGGCTATCTGTGACGACCCGAGCTTTCAGAAATGATCTTTTCAAAAGCTTTTTGAAGTTAATGAAATTCCTTGAATTTTTTTATTTTTCTAAAGCATTTGAAAATTATAAAATGTATTAATATTTTTCAAAATCATTCTTCATGCATAGTGTCACTTCTATAAATCTCCACATATAAGTAAAATATAGCAATAATAGCACAATCGGGACCCACTGGTCACAGCCCAAACCTCTAAGCACAAACCATAAACTTAAATAACTAGAACTAGGGTCCAATACTCCAATGTCAACTTGTTTAAATACATCTGAATTATTGTTTGCTGACTAAAATGGAAAACTAAACTAAAGTAACTACGACTCTCCACCATACTTTGCAATCAATTGTCTCTTTCCTTTCAGCACTCCAAAGTCAAGCCATCTGTCCTGATGTTTCACCTAAAATTGTTTTGGGGTTGATTATAACCACTCAAGTAGGAAAGACTCAATTAAAACCATAGGACAGATCCTGAACGTTCGAATGTACTCGGTTAATTCTGTCGGTAGGAAATCCTATAAGAACTAGCTGTATTAAAACTATCTATAACCTTACAACATATGAATACATCAGAAAAAATGTAATATTGCATCATATCTATTATATCTGTAAATAAGAATGTCCTGTTACAAGCCAACAAGGCAGTGGTCTATACCCTTGAGGATGACCAGCTTGTTAATCCATGCCTTTGTAATTATCACTGTCAATATGCACGAAGAGCAACCGAAGTCACCACTACGCTCGCTTGTAGACCACATCGTACCTCATGGGGATATCACTGTCAATATGCACGAAGAGCAACCGAAGTCACCACTACGCTCGCTTGTAGACCACATCGTACCTCATGGGGACATCAAATGTATCCAAAAGTAGTCTCCCGTGATACATACTCCTACCTATATGCCTATATTGGGCTAGTACTTATTTCAAAGGTTAGGGGCCAATATGATCCTCCTTGCATAGTGCCATCAAAGACTTACATCTTGCCTCAACACTGGCTCCAAGAACCATCTATCAAACAATATGATTTGCGCATAAAATGCACTATTAGAAAACAAAACTATACCATTAGCACCTTGGTGCATGGTTTATATCATATGCTATACTGAATGCAAAAAATGTACTTTATCAAAATTATATACCCCCTTAAGGTTAAATGTTATGCACCTTGAAAAGATGAACTGTAAAATCTGTCTGTGCTATTTTGAAATGTGAAAGCATTCAAATCTATGATCTATGCATATGAATGTGCTATAACTATCTTTTCAAAGTTCTATAGTATAAATCCTTTCCTTTTTATTTCAATTACATAAGTGTAAATGGCTCTATCTATTTTCTGTAAGTTTCATTAGTTTTCAAATGAAGTTTAATAGGTATATTCTCATGGTTTATGTCCCCATCTCAAGCTATAACCTACTGGTTTTGCATTGTTTGAAAAAGGTTAAACAGGTGATCTCAGCTGTAGAGTCATTTGACTGGTTTTACAGAAATTCTAGTATAAGTTCCTATTAGAGTTTCTATAATTTTTACAAATGACGCTAGCATATGTTCACATATGAACTATGCAAATTTTTTTTGCCATGGTATAGGTTGATTTTTGCCTTTGAAACAGACACTGTTTCAACCGTTCAATTATATGAACTTTTAGACCAATCGACATAACTTCCAACTATTCAAAATTTTGAAATTCATGTTATAAACATGTGAGCTTGCAACATATAAAATATACTAGCTTTCATGCCATTAACATGCAAATATTCAATTAATCAAAGCTAGTGGAATTTGTGCTATAAAACATACTAATTCCTATTAAGAAACATAAAAAGCTTTTGCTACATCATATCTACTATCCACTAAATCTGCATGCTTTTCATCTAGTAAAACCAATAGTTTTTAGTCACAAAACTTGTGATAACCCACCCATTAAGACATGCATCTATCTGCCATAAGACAATAATTATTTTCATTAACAAACAATGTGTTCCTTCAGAACCTTGTACAAGAATTCAGACATTTGTAAATACGCCTCTTAACTTCATGCCTAATCACTCTGCATTTTACGCCATTTGTGTGGTTGTTTATATGCAAAAATCTATAGTTTAAACATGGAATCTCATCCATTTTTTGTGCTATAAAAATCATAGTAATTTAAACTCCCAAAACTAAATTTAAATCTTTTACATGTATATGCGCCTATTTCATTAAGGATCTTTGACAGATTTTTTTCAAATGAAAATTTGTACAAATATGTTGGGCATATTACTACATGATCAAGCTTCAGTTTTGATAGAAAAGCCTTGGCTAAAACTTCATGGTTTTAAGCAGCATATTCATACATGTGAACTAAGAAATCAGTTCATAAAACCTATTAAAATATCAGTATAAGATAAACCACTTGTCATGCTCATAGGTGTTAGAAAATTAGTGATTGAAAATTAAATCCAATTCAAAACAATAATCATGTAAATATCCATGTATTAAAATTCAGTTAACACTATCTATGAGTAACACTTCACTCTTTAGTTTTTACTTCTCAAAATATTTCTCAACCAATGATAATCTAGTCCTTTATTAAGAGTAGAAACTTGTCTAACATTTTCTAGAAAGGAAATGTGTCTCATCCATTCTCAGTTCTTTATAAATATATGCGATGTGAAATTATGGTTGAAACTAATCTTCTATAGAGATTCAAATATTAACATGACTTTCACAATCTATTCACATAATAATCCTAATGCTTTAATCCATTTGTTATACACCATAATCCATGCAAAGATCACAACTTTATTCAAACCCTAATTCATGTAAAACACTGCAACTTCCAAAGTTGGAAATCATGTGCACTCTAGTATTCTTTTCATGTTATGGATCATGCACAAGATAGAACTTATTCATGCAAAAATCATGCATGAAATACATCTCATTCAAGCCATGGAAATATGCACAAAATGATCATGCATTTCATGCTCTATCATATGAAAAATATAGAACTTTTCATGCCAAATCTATACACAAGATACTTGCACGAGAATCAGCTGTAAAACCTATATAAAAGCAATGTTTTGGCTACAGAACAACTTAATAAAAGGATCAAATCATTTCATGTTTTGAAAACAAAAAGTGATTCAATTTAAGGAGTTTCCTATGCCCCTACCTCTTGAAGAAAATTGATCTTCTATAGTTCTTCTTCTCCTCAAAAGTGTAGTGCTTCACAACTTCCTTGTACCCTTCTCTCTCTCTCTCTCTCTCTCTCTCTCTCTCTCTCTCTCTCTCTCTCTCTCTCTCTCTCTCTCTCTCTCTCTCTCTCTCTCTCTCTCTCTCTCTCTTCTTCCTTCTATTTTTTTATTATTTTTCTCCTCTCTTTTTCCTCCTTTCCTTTATCTCTTACTTTCCACAATTTTTCTCTTTTGTACTATAGCCCAAGATGACCCAAATGGGTAGATGTCTTGGCTAGTTTCCATATTAATCTAGAGTCTTCTTTCCATGTAATCCTTGGTGCAGATCATGGTCTTCTTCATCCTAATATGCTACATCCACTTTAATTTGTTTGCATAGACTTATTTTATAGATCAAGGATTTAGTCTAATTTTCTTTACAATTCTATTTAAGTGAAATGTCCTTTTTTGTACATCCTTTGACTAAATTTTGAATTTTCATTCCAAAATAAAAAAAACAAGTGCTATTGTTGTGACTTGAACTCCTTACCTAAGGCATTCATACTCACTCTATAACGAGTAGAGCTAGCTTGTTTCTATCGATAATACCTTGCAAAATAATTATTTTTATTATAAAATTTAGGTCATCACATTCTTCCCTCCTTACAAAATTTTTGTCTTTGAAATTTTAAGGTAACTCTGGCAACAACTTAGGGAATCTCTACCTTATTTCACCTTCTAATTTCTAGGTTGCTTTTTCTATCAAATGATGTTGTCACAAAACCTTGACTAATGGAACAGTCTTGTTAATCAAAATCTTTTCTTTCTGATCTAAGATCTACATTGGCTTAGCCATAAAGGTCAAATTTAGTTGCAATTCCATTGGCATTTTTTCAATCATATGAGTTCGGTCGGGGATATACTTCCTTAACATCAATACATAAAATACATTATATATGTGGAGGCAAGGCCAATTGACATGCTACCAGGCCAATTCTTTCTTGGATTTTGAAAGGACCCACAAATCTTGAGCTCAACTTTCCTTTCATACCAAACCTCATAACACCGTTTGTCTTAGAGATCTTTAGAAAAATATGATCTCCAACCTCAAACTCAAGATCTATATGCCTCAAACTAGTGTAGCTCTTGTGTCTATTATGAGCTGCCACAGTTGCTTCTATATCAATTTGAATTTCTTGGCACATTGCTCGATCAATTTTGACTTAATGAATTGTCGTTCCCTTACATTACTCCACCAAGTGGGAGTGCGACACAACCTACCATACAATGCACCATAAGGACCCATGCTGATGCTGGAATAGTAGATATTGTTTTAGGTGTTTGACAAGGGGTGTTCATCCCAACTACCCTTCCACCCAAGTGCACAAGCTCTAAGCATATCTTTTAATGTTTGGATGGTCTATCCAACTATCCATCTATCTAGGGGTGAATTCCAATGCAAAATGATGGCTTATCAGGTGAATTCCATTACATGCATTAAATATGCAAGTCCAAAAAGTAGAGAATACTCTACTAGATTTATCAGTAGAAATAAGGGTTTATTTTAGTTTCAAAACATGTGTTTTTAAATGCATTACATGGATTTTATGTCATTATATTCTTATACACTTTATGAGTATGTTAGATAGAACACTGAAATGTATATGTGCATCTTTACACTTACGTATAATGATTCTTTTAAATGAAATATCTTTCATTATGCACAAAAAATGGAACATGAAGAAAATCAACCCCATGAAGAATGGTCAACCCAAGCAGCAGTTAAAAGAGAAAGGGTAGACGACCAACAATAATGGAAAAAATTACTAAGAAAGTAAATGGGAATAAAATATTTTGTTTAGTTTGATAGTAAGGAGAAGGGGATAGGTAATCATGCAACCCCCATATCAGTTACCTTTACTTTACAATAAGATGCATAATGCCTATTAAAATTGATGATTGGATACATGTGTCACCATTGATCCTATATTCTATATGAGAGATGGTGAATGTATATAAATACTCTGTATTATATAATACAATATGTACCTTATCTTGTTATTTTCAAATAGAGTAATATGTTTGTTTTCACTTTGTAGTCTACCTTTGACGTATCTGATGAAAAGAAGAAGTGTGCTTTATAAGGAGTTGGTAAACAATCGAGAAAATGGAAGAGCTACTTTGCTCCTAACTACTTACTTCCATTTGTATATGATTTGTCAAGGTTGTATGGAGTCCCTCTCCTATATTCCAACATCATTTGACAAAGAAGTATGGAAGGAATTTGTACATTGCTGATTGCCTCTTGAATATGAGGTATGTGCTAAACCAATGTTTGATTGAATTAATTGTAACATTATATTATGCATCATTACGTACCCTTCATTGCAGTAAATGTGTAAGCAAAGAGTTCTCAAGCGAAGAGGTGCATACGATCAATCATATGCAGCACCATCTCTCTGGGCTGGACTATGCTAGGTTGGTAGAACAACAAGTTAGTATTTGTGAGAGTTCATTTATTTCTATTTCTATTATAGCTATACTTGATTACTTGACTTTAGTGTCTTTCTTGATAGCAAAAGGAACCTAGGAACACGAATCTCATTAACCATGCTATCCTATGAAAAATGGCACATTTAGGGGGTCATAAAACCTAAACCTTACAAAAACAAAGCTGCTTCTTCAATGGTAAGTGGTTACATGTGCATATCGTTGTCTTATTTTTAGAATATACATAGAATAATTATAAAAGTAATTAATATAATTGATCATTTTCTTACATTTAAAGTGTGCAGGGAAAGTTATCCCAAGCAACTGCATCTACAAAGACTTGAAGCAGCACTACTACAAATGATGATATCTTTTGTAGAGTTTTGATCAATATAGAGGTGCGCATTGGCTGAGTAAGGGGCCAATGATGCAATTTTGTTTCTTCCAACTTCTTTCATTGAAAAGCATCGAAAGATAGTAACTTGGCCTACAAGTAGTTAAAAATGCAACTATGAAATGAGTTGCCAAAGATTTAAAGCAGGGAATAATGAGAAAGTTACATAGAATGAGAGGTCAAGATCCAACTCCTCTTATCCTAGCCTCATTCTCATGTTAGCTACAATTCTCTTATAGAAGAGGATAAGGAAGAGCAACATCCTCTAAAGGAGAAATCCAGCACACATACATTTAATTTTTCATTGTCTAATTAATTGTTCTACCTTATCCATTCTTATGTATCATATTTCTAATTTGTAGATTGGTCGGTGCTTGTTCACCTTGAATTACATTGAAAATACGTCACTGTTGGAACATGTTATCATATCTCCATTACGTTTCTACACATGTCATTGATGCACATACACTATAAGTGTGTGTGTGTGTGTGTGTGTGTGTGTGTGTGTGTGTGTGTGTGTGTGTGTGTGTGTGTGTGTGTGTGTGTGTGTGTGGCCTATCAAGATTATGTTTGCCTACCGTTTTCAATACATGCCAATAGCATTTCTACCATTGGGCATGCCATTGGATATCATGTGTGGCCTATCAAGATTATGTTTTCCTACCATTTTCAATACATGCCAATAGCATTTCTACCATTGGGCATGCCATTGGATATCATGTAGCTTTGGCCTAAGTGATATGTTTTTCCCAAGGTATATAAATTGTGATACCATCATCTTCAACACCATTTTTTAGAGTTCTCAATTTAATTATTTATTATCTGCATCTAATGTTAATTAGAAGCAATAGTTTGCACCACTGAGGCTAACCTTCTCCGCACTAGCACCCCTTGTCATTGTGATCGGATTGATACTAGTATTTATATCTACTTTTATGATAAAATTGAAAGTGTTCAATGAACATTTTTAAATTGATTAATCATTTTTGTAACTTCACAACAACCAGGTAAGGGTCATCTAGAAGTTCTAACCAACACGTCTCTAAGCCTGAGGTTTGTATATATGCTCGTCAATGAAGATAAAGTAATCAACCCCATATAAATAGAGCCTAAAGTCCTTACAAAAGATGTAGTTGAAGTACCACTCATGACAGAGGACCAAATAGGAGTTTGTCAATACAATGCACTCAAACACATACACATTCTCTCTTATACTAGGTATGCAATATATGCTTTAATAAGAATACTTGATAGTACGTTTTAATCAGTAATGATAAGTCAAAATTATTTACTTTTTGTAGGTACTGCAATGATCAAATGCAGACATTAGAGGTCAAGGAAGTTGTAAACTTCCTTGACCCCAGTGTCATTTATGAAGCAAGTAGATGATATTCTACAATGGTTCTTCCACTGTTCAATGGGATTGGTCTCGATGATTCCCTATAATAGGAGGTAAGTTTAAACTAGTTGTCTTTTCAAATTATGTTCTATACATAGATATATGATATAAGGATTGTAAAATTTTATTATAATTCATATGATTATGCATATAGGTCTCTTGTTTTGAATGTGCATGGTGGGTATGCATTGTTTTTTTATTCTTGTGGAGAGCACATCATGAGCCTTTGATAGAAATCTTAGTTAAGTGTTTACTTTTTCATGTATTATAATAGTTTAATAGCTGATAACTAATATTTTCTAGATATCTAATCCATTTGAATTATAATTTAAAGTACATAGTTGAGATGGGCTCAAGCAAAATAGACTGGGCACCCACCAAAACTTACTTGGAAGAAGCTCAAGGTAAGAAAAGCTAGTTGATTTCATAATACATAAACTAAAGTTCTTAGTATACATGATCGACATTTATTGATCATTTTTGTTTTCTTTGTATTACAATGCCTTAGACAACAATCTAATTAGTAGTGTGACTACTATGTCTTGTTATAAATGAGAACCCTAACATGTGATGGTGTTAGGTTCCCACAATTGAGAAAGGTAAGACACTTTATTGGTCATCATTTTATATTTTTATACAATTTTTTCATAGATTAAAATTGAAAGAATGCATCAATTGAATTAAATATGTTGTCTTGTGAACAACACTGCTGCTCAATTGACGAAGTAGGGTTTAATCCCAATTAGATGTTAACAAAATAAGATATGAATGGGCTGAGTATGTTACACCTTTTAATTATGATTGTCTATGCATATTCAACCATAAGAACACTTAAACTTGTTCAATCATTGTACATTTTTATATTGACTAATAAAAAACTTAACTTTTGCATATATAAGGATGCATGTGTCTTTTATTTTTTATTTTTCTTGAATTATATGCGATTTTATTTTTTGAATGAGGGGATGTTAGATGTAAAAGTAAATGGTCATGTGTATAGAGAAGTGTGAATGTAGGTAATTGAGAAGTTTTTTTTTTTTCATGTATTTGAATTTTTTATGTTGAATGTGATGTTGGATGTGAATGTGTGAAATGTGAAATATGGATGTTGGTGTTTTTTTTTTTTCCCTAATCTTTGAAGATTGTAATAGTGTGTGTGTGTGTGTGTGTGTGTGTGTGTGTGTGTGTGTGTGTGTGTGTGTGTGTGTGTGTGTGTGTGTGTACTTCTGTCACTGAGTGTGTAGGAAAATTGTAATAGTGAAGCATCGCTAGTGAAAAGAAAAATGGGCTTGTTGTACCTAGGATCATGCTACTATGAAAGGAAGGAGATGGGAATAAGACCACCCTAATATGATGTTATGAAGGAGAGCTCGAGGTAATTATCTTATTAAGGAAGGACTCTAGAATTGATGGTTTTCCAAACCAGTCTTAAATAGTATGCACTTTTTAAGACATTTTGAGAAATTGTCTTAAAAACCTACACTTTTTAAGAAGGTTCTGATAAACCATCTTAAAAAGTGTTTACTTTTTAAGAGGAATTTGTAAACCACCTTAAAATGTCTTTTCTTTTTTAAAGATTAACCATCCTATTTTGAACTAATTTTCTAAGATGTCTGAATGAAGATGATTTTGATACCATCTTAGATATATGCTTATCATCTTAAAAACCCTTCATTGTAGTAGTGCTTTTGTTTCAATCTAATTTGAGTCACGAATCCTTTCTACCACAAAGCTTCTTTTCCTACTTCTATAGCTATCATGTACTCCAATTCTGTTGTGGATTGTGTCACAATAGCCTGGAATATAGCTCTCCAATAGAAAGGCCCTCCAACTAGTATAGAGTGTAAACACAAACCCTATAGCAGATCTCTTCTCATCCAAGAGTCTCTTTCAAACATAATACTATAATCCTTAGTACCTCTCAAGTGTCTCATAACTCAATTTACTTCAATGTTCCTTCAAATTAGGTAGATACTTGCTAGCCACACTAAAATTATGTGAAATTTCAGGCCTTATGCATACCATTGTATATATAACACAACCCACTACATTTGCTTACAACATATGAGACAAAGACTCAATTGCATCATTTGTAGTAGAACATAACTTAATAGACAATTTGAAGAGGAGTGCTTACTGATTTAGCCTCATTCAACTTAGAACTCTCCAAAACTTTCTCAACATACTTCTTTTAAGAAAGCCACAAACTTTCTTACAACCCATCCTTTTGTATCTCTGTTCCAAGGATTTTCTTTGCAATACTTAGATCATTCATATCAAACTCCTTGCTCAATGAGGACATCAAGCATCTACTTCAAATCCTTCCTTTGAAGCAATTATCATGTCATTGTATATAAGAACCACCCATAAGAATCTTAAAGTAAACACAACAATCATACTTATAATGGATATAGCCTATCTAGACCATATAGGAATCAAAGCACTTGTGCCACTACTTTATGGATTACTTCATGCCACAAAGTGACCTCTTCAATTTACACAAATGGTTCTCCTTCCCAAGAACTTTGAATCATTCTAGTTGATCTATGTAAATCTCTTCCTCCAAGTCCCCATGAAGAAACGATGTCTTTAAATCAAGCTAATCAAGTTCCATATCAAACTTTGCCATTTGGGATTCATCAAATATGACATTCATATTGATGACAACTTTCTCTAGGCTTAGAACCCACAAATTATAACTTTCTTAACTTAAAAGTCTAGTTTAGACCGCTACCCATTCCATGCATGAACATAGGTAGGGCATTTGAAGATCCCCAATGTGGAATAGCCAACCTCCCTTCCTATCCACACATCTTTTGCCACATTACAATCAAGCACCATAGATGGTGATTTATTAACAACATAACATGCCATGTTTAGCTTGAGAACTCTTAAATAACCTTGCATGCAATCTCATGCACCTTGCTCATTCTAAAAGAGTTTTATTCATATGTTTAGTGAATCCATTTTGTTGTGGAGTTCCTGAAGTAATGAAGTATCTGGTGATACCTTCATTTTTGTAGAACTCCAGGAATTGTTTTGCTTGTACTCTATCCCATTGTTTGACTTGAGACACTTTATCTGCTTTTCTACGTACGCACTTAAACTTAATGAAAACTTTAACTTTTCCTTTCACAATGTTTGACTTAGAAATTCCTAGAGAAGTCATCAATGAAACTTATAAACTACTAAGCTCCCTTATGTGATGGCACGGACATAGGCCCTTGGACATCTAAGTGTACATAATAAAGAATGCCTCTACTTTTATGAGTTGTACTCTTAAACATTAGCCTACGCTGCTTCCCATAAATATAATACTTCCAAAAGTCTAGCTTGCATGACTTTATGCCCTTCAATATATATATGAAGTTTGATCATGCCATGCTCACTCATATGCCCCAATGACTTACATGCCACAAATTTTTATCATATGTGCAAGAATCCGTAGGTGAAGAGACATCGGTTCCACCTACAACTGTACTCCCTCATCTAGTATAAATTCTCAAAATTTTGCCCTTCATTAAAACATTAGTCCCTTTGGTCACTTTTAGAACTCCACATCTTGTTGTGTATGTGCAATCATTAGAAACTAAAGTTCCTAGGAATATTAACTTTTTCTTCAACTTGGTTACATGTCTAACACTACCCAAAGTCCTCACTTCCCCATTAAACATTTTTGTTTTAACTATCCTTATTCCAACAACTTCATGTGCAATATCATTTCCAATTTGGACAAAACCACGATTAAAAAGTTTGTAGCTATGAAATCATTCCTTAATTAGGAACATTTGGTAGGAACATCCAAAATCTATGCATCAACAAAGTAATCCATATATGAAGAGACTGAGAGGAAGTCTCATTCATCTAATTTTTCTGCTTCTGCTATACTTGATGAATTAGAAGACTTTATCATGCTTCTACTACACTTGATGAGCTTTACAGTAGTCTCTCTTAAAGTGCCTCTTTTGATGGCATTAGTAGCATTCAACTTCCTTTGCCATCAACTTTGATCTTAACCTATTCCTATTTGATTGAGATTTCTCCTTCATCCATCCTCGACTTGACTTGACTTTATCACAAGTCTTAGCTAAGAATTATATCCTTCACTATGATCATTCCTCATCTCATTAGATAAAAGAGTAGTAGTAATCTCATCTATCTTAATAGTCTCCTTCTAAAATAGCAATGTACATATTAGATGATTCTAGGAAGGAGAAAGTGATGCCAACAACAATACCTTGTCTACTTCATCAATCTTTATATTGACTCTCAATAAATTACTAATTAATTATTTGAATGCATTGAGATGCTCCTCAAATTTGCGTCCTCTGCCATCTTTAGGGAATATAATTGCTTCTTTGAATACAATTTTTTTGTTAGAGATTTAACCATTTATAATTCCTTTAACAACTCCCACAACATTGGTGGCGACTCCTTATCAACACACTATACATAACCTTATTCGAGAGACATAATAGAATGGCACTTACCACTTTTTCCTCAAGCTTCTTCCATATCTACATGTCTTTCCCCCCGTGAATGTGTTGATTTGATCTTATTAAGTCAATAGATCTTTCACCTTTTGCTATCATATGTTAAAGTTATTCTTCCCATAGAATTTCTCAAGATCAAACTTTGATCCTTTTGTCTTTATGTCACCATTTGAGATAACAAAACTAGACCCAAGCCTTTGATATTGATTGTAGAACAAACTAGTGACTACAACATGGACAAAGAACAAAATATAATAAAACAAGCATAGAGACACAACAAGTTTGCATGGTTTAGCAATGCGTCTACTCCACAAAACACCATTCAATGTGAGAAATCAAATAAAAAAGTATAAAACAAATGGTTTGGATCAATCCCACAAACCCATATTCCATGTACCCTTCTATCTTTTTTTTCTCTAAAAATCCCTAAAGAAGAATGGTAGACTACAAGCTAAGAGAAAAGCACTTTTCTTTTGAGTTTCTCTTTGTCTCCACCTTTTCTAAATCCCTATAAAAGTTTAAATAGAAGGGTCAAGTGAGGATTTTAAGCTCATCCTCAATGACCCACTCTCTAAGGTATCTAATTTAAGTAGAAATGTTTGTCATGTTTCCCACTTCAACTCTCTCTTAGGTGACTTAATATAACCGGGTCTTGTAATAAGTGCCAATGAATGATACACTCACACAAAAAGAACGTTCATGTATGTTGTTTCCATTATAGTAATACTCTGAAATTCTAGCATGAGATATGCCAAAGATGCCTTTACTCGTTGCAAATCTAGCCAAATTTTAATTTTGTTGCCAAAATAAAATTTGAACTTGATATGCTGCTTGAAAAAGTCAAGTTTCAATGTAAAATGTCTCCACATTGGAGGACCGCGTCTCCATTCCTCAAAATTCAATCCACCATGGATTGTTAGGTTTGTATTTATCATTCAAACAATATACCATAAGTTGTCTTCTTCATAAGAAAACCTCCATGGCCACTTGGTGAATAGAGCTTGATTCATGTCATTTAGAAGTTTATTGCATAGTCCAACTTCTTCTTTGGATTTACAAACTTGATCCTAAGTCACCAAGTGATACTTAGTCATGTTTCACCCCCTTTCCACAACAAGTTTCTCTCATCTAGTTTAAGAGTGACACTAGTTAGACATTCATAAAGAGACATATAGTTTATTGGGAGGTTTTCCATTACAAACTTTAGAAGTGTTACTCTACCTTCAAGAGATAAACAAGCTCTTTTCTAGGTAGCAAGTTTGCAGTAGAATCTTTCAATTACAGGAGTCCAAAGAGTATCATTCAATTTTGCATCAGTGAGGAGAAGATCAATATATTGATAGTGAAGAGTAGCTATTTGACCCTAGACGCCTAGCAGTGTTAGAGACAATAGTTGGTTCCACATTCACCCCATTTACCTAAGATTTAATATATTAGCCTTCTAACTTGTATCAAATTCAAAACACCTCAAGAGAGATTTTTTTCTAGGCCCTTGATTGGACACATCTCTAGCAAGAACAGGTAAGGAGATAAATGGCAACCTTGCTTTATAACTTGTGAAAATTTTGAAAATATTTTGTAACTAATTAATCATCATTAAGAACCAAGTTGAGGAGAGCCACTAATGAAACCCGATATGGGAGTGTCTAAGGATTTCAAGAATGAAGGCAAATAAAAGAAGATCAATGATGATCTAAGCAATCTAGATATAGATAGCTATGATTGACCTCAAAATTACTTGGACTACGTGATCATTGGCACGATTGGTCTTGGATGTGAGGATGTCATCAATGTGGATGGTTTGGACATTTTTTACCTATTTTAAAAAGAAGCCTAATTTATACTCAATTGGATGTCTTGGATCAAATATAAAGGAGTGTAAGGATCATAGTGGTTCGTTGTGATGAACTGGGTTTATAAATGAATCTATTTGAATTATTTCAAAGTTCGGTAGCCCACGTTTGAAAATTATTTTTAAAAACAAGACCATTAGACTCTTTTTTTTTCTTTTCAAAGTCATTTTCTAAAAAACCGTCATTTCATCTCATAATGAAAAAATTGACCCTCAAATAGAGTTAACAAAGTAAAACATGCTTAATAAAAAAATCTCATTCCCCAAAGCATCTATCACAACCATATTACACTGATAGTCATACAATACAAGTTCTACACCGAAGTGCCCATGTGTGTGTGTGTGCAAAAAAACAAATAGTAACATAAAACCCCAAAAGAAGGTCCTGGTTATACATTCCCTTGCTGCTTTATCCATGATGAGTCATTCAACCTCCCTGTTTTGCTTTTCCCTCCTTGCATTTTTCCTTCTCATGCTTGTATGTGATGTGGGTGGGGTGAGCATATGGTGTATACTCAATGATCAGTGAAGGAATTGCAAAAAAATAAAAATTGCGGCATACATTGCATTCATTCATCAAAATGTATTTGAAACCTTAGTGCTTATCTTTTAAAACCTAGACCAACATCTCACTAGTCCAATCATGCAATATGCATCCATCTCATATGTTAACAAGCACGTATCATGTCATCATCTCAGTGAACTAAAGAGAAATCAAGATTGATTAAAGCTAGACAAAATGGATAAAGTGATAATAAAGTGTTAAAATACTAAAATCACATCTCAACTCAAAAACAAGTAAATACATGCTAAATCATCCAAGCATATCAGCTCATAATCAAACAAATCCATGCTAAATTGGGTCATGAGTACTCACTATTAACCAAAATAGGTTCATTTAGAACCAACTTTTATGCTCTAGAAAATATAAGCAAATGGGGCTCCACTATAGTCATTGACTTACCAATCCAAAACAAGTCAAGTGCTTGTCGATACCCAGGAGAGACTTCCATTGCATTCTCACATGGACTACAAAATTTCATGGCTAGGGAAACCACAACTCCCATACCAGAAAATGGCCCTTTAGTAGGTGAGGGTATCTAATATAATTGCAATTTTGAAGGTGAGAAGCCAAACTATATCTCCTAGTGTTGTATAACACTAGGCCCATTACCATTTGCTTGTCTAAAACATGAAATCTCTAGATATTCCAATATCTAACTTGACATGAAAATTGATGTTGGATTAGCTCAATGTTCTAATCGAGCAACCAAAAACACGTGGGTAGTTGTACTTGAACAACATTAAAAAATGGAGAGAAAATTCCACAAAAAGGGGGGTAAAGTTATAATCCAAGAGTGTGAAATAAATGAAGTTGTTTGAAAAAAAAAACTAATGGTTGGTTGAGTTGATCTTGAATATATGCTCCATTTTAAGTCATGAATATTGTTTTTCATCCTAAAATCATGTTCAAATGGTTTCCTTTTTAATTGAAACTCAAATTAAACACTTCTCATCAAGGATCAAACTATATGGACTCAAATTTCCATCAGTTCAATAAGATTCACCATTCCAAACTAGATTTTCAAATCAAATAGTCTTTCTTGCAAAGTAACAAATTAAGAGGTTAAAGTTTATAATTAAACGAGCTAATGGTGATCATCCAAGGAAATTTAAATGCCTAAACCTCCATACATACCACATGCTTATAGTCAAGAAGAAACACAAATTACTCATGTACAAATCATGAATTCACTGTCCAAAAAATTAAATTTATGACATACTTCAATGACTAAGATATAACAATCATTTAATCACAAAATCAAACACCAAGAGAGGTATAATTGACCTTAACATAAACTGAACTCATGAGAGTATATCTATGTAAGATATCTAAAATGCATACTTGGATCTACTTTTTTGGAAAAAGATTAATGAATATGATGGAGAGTAGTAGTTGGAAAACAATGCTAGCAAATCAGTTAACTTTGGTGAATAGATTGGAGAAGGGGAAACTTGGAACTACAACTTCTTCAAAATGGTCGCCAATGATAGTTTATCATTGTTGAAGAAGAGGTCCAAAGAAAGATCTATTTTTGGCAGAGGGAAAAGGGTGTTTGTTTGGGGTGGATCTATAAATGTGCTTTTCGATCGCCCATCAATGAGCATATCAAGGCAAACAAGACTAGAAATATCATATCTACTAGAAAAACTAACACTAATTTTCCTAATCACTTCATAAAAAATGATCATGAGTAAAGGGTTCGTGGTTTAACGTCAAACAAGTCAACAATCACCATATAGTCTTTTTTTTATCCAAATCCCAATGGAAAACTCAATCCAATCATTATCAAGAAAGAGGATAGGAGATGGGTCGTCGATAATCTATCCTATATGTGCTATTTAGTGGTCGTTCGAACCCGATCTCGACTAAAATACTTAGTCAACTTGGCTTTGGTCATCAAAGAAGAAAATGGGTCTTTTGTCATTGTAATAAGAGAAAAAGCTTATCCAACTTTGGAGGTTTGCATCAAGTATATGATCTATTGATGAGAAAGTGACTGCTATCTTTGAGAAGGACTACAAATGAGTATAGGTGGAGAAAAAGGAAAAGGAGAAAATTTGTCAAAATTGATAAACATCTTGGGAAGGAGAAGTGGTCCATGCAATCTTCAAGATCTTGAAAAAAATGAAAGCATTAGTTTGGCAACTGTATGCATATGATGCAAGAAGTATCATATGGTTAGATCCTACCATACTATTAACTTCAATTATTATAATTGTGGAGGAAGGACATTTTTCCAAGACTGCTAGAAGGTTAAGATAGAGGGAGAAACTCAAAAATATGAAATTCCCAAGGTCAGGGGTGAGTATTTTCCATTACTTCAAGGAAGGCACATGGATCAAATGTTGTGGTTGAAGGTACTCTTCTTGCTCATGACAGACTTAAGTACTTTTTTATTCAGGGCTCTATGCACTATTATTTTCTATGATTTTGGATTATGTGTGAGTAATTTGGTCTAGAGTTTCAGTTCTATTTAGAGGCAATGACTCTGTTGGGTGAGTCCCTATGTGCACAAAAATTTCTTCAAGATGTGCTAGTAATGCTTGGGAAAAGATGAATGGATGTGGACTTGATCCTCCTAAATGACAGATGTTAATGTCGTCCTAGGGATAGACTAGTTAGGTTTTCTTCGGGCAATAGTTGACTACTATAAGAAGAATGTCACCTTCGACATTTTATGAGAGGTAAAGATCTCCTTTCAAGGGAGATATGACTTTGCAGGAGCATGTGTCATTTCATCTAGGAAGGTAGCTAGACATATTACTAATGGATGTTAGGCCTTTTTGGCTAAAGTTAAGATGAAGGAGATAAATAAACCTAGGTTCAAGGAAGTGGCAGTAGTCAAGAAATTTTTAGACATGTTTTCGAAGGATCTACTTGGATTACCACCTAAAATA
The DNA here is from genome assembly GCA_035236585.1 of Warburgia ugandensis. Classification (NCBI taxonomy): domain Eukaryota; kingdom Viridiplantae; phylum Streptophyta; class Magnoliopsida; order Canellales; family Canellaceae; genus Warburgia; species Warburgia ugandensis. Next base: position 37,255,763 of record CP141139.1, read on the forward strand.
AGATAATTTTACTATTGAACTGATACTAAGCACAACTATCATCTCCTAAGAGCCATACAAAATGGCCTCATTATAGCTAAAAGGTTTGAAGAACTAGTTGCGGGAATTGTTGGACAAAGGATCTATTGAACCTAGTGTTTCACTATGGGGTACACTAGTTCTCTTTGTCAAAAAGAAAGATCGGTCAATGAGACTTTACATTGACTACCAAACGCTTAATGGAGTCACAGTGAGGAATAGGTATCCTCTACCATGGATACCTATTCCTTGATAAATTTGTCCTTGTATTTGTGAATGACATCCTTGTTTTATTCCATGTGTCAGCAAAAACATCAAGAACATTTATGTGTGGGTTTCAATATGCTTAGGACACATCAATTGTATGCTAAATTCAGCAAGTGTGGATTTTAGTTGGAGGAAGTCAACTTTCTAAGCCATGTCATTTCAAAAGATAGTGTGGCAGTGACCCTACAAAGGTAAATGCAGTAGAGAAGTGGGGGACACCTAAGATGGTTATGGAGATACAAAGTTTCCTATGTTTAGCTAGATACGACCATAAGTTTATTGAGGATTTCTCATGCATTGCCTTGCCATTGACTAAGTTGACAAGGAAAGATGTAAGATTCATATGGGAGGATGCATGTGAAGCGAGTTTCCAAGAGCTAAAGAGGAAGCTGATTACTACTGAAGCACTTACCTTACCATTAGGCAATTGGGGATTTCTGGCTTTTGGTGATGCCTCAAGTAAAGGATTGGGGTGCATGTTGATATAGAATGGGAAGGTGATTACTATGCTTCCACAGTTGAAAAAGGGTGAGGTTAATTACACTACTTATAATCTAGAGATGGAAGTTATGTTTATTTCCTTAAAGATGAGGAGACATTACTTGTATGGGGAGAAGTATGAGTTATTCATGGATCACAAGAGTATCATGTATATTTTCTTGTAGCAAGACTTGAACATGAGATAGAGGAGATGGATGGAGTACTTGAAAGACTATGATTTCTCCATTTAGTATCATCCTAGAAAGACCAATGTAGAGGGTGATGCGTTAAGTTGAAAGATGTAGGGAATGTGTGTGAGCATGCAAGGATAAGAAACAATTCATGGCAAACTTGACTATAAGATTTGCCAGAGTTCTTCAGATGCATAAAGATAATGATGAGACACATGGACTAGTCAGTAAGCCAAGCTTCACTCGGGAATTGGATCGTTGTGCTTAGATGCATGAGAGATTAGTGGTTCAAGTGAGTGCTGAATTGAGCCAAGAAATTCCTAAAGAGGCACATTAGTCCTAATATACCATTCACCCTAGTGGAATGGAAATTTATCAAGATATCTAAAGACACTTCTAGTGCAATGGCATGAAGAAGGATGTGGGAGAGTTTATGGAATGATGCTTGACGTGTCACAAGTCAGGGCCCATGGGACTTTTGTACCTCCTTGAGCTTCTTGAGTTGAAGGGGGGTCACATCAACATGGATTTCATTGTAGGTTACTGAGGATGTTGGGTGAATGTAACATGATATGGGTGATAGTTGATCAAGTCATGAAATTGGCACACTCCCAATCCAACAAAATTAGGCTACTAATATTTTAGCATGGTTGTACATCTAAATAGTAGTGAGTTGCATGGGATACCTATGATTATTACTTTTCACAGGGATAGTGGATTCACATTGTAGTTTTAGAGATGTGTGCAGGAGTCTTTGGGATCATCATTGAGTTTTTGTAGGACATTTCATCCTCAAATAGATGGCCAATCTAAGAGGATGATTTAGACTTTAGAAGACATGCTAAGAGTATGTACAATTGAATGGAAAGGGAATTGGGATGAGAATTTACCATTGGTTGAGTTTGCATACAACAATTTTTCCACACAAGCATCAGAATGGCCTCATATGAAGCTTTGTATGGGAGACCCTACTATTCACCAATGTCCTGTAATGAATTTGGAGATAATAAAATTGTGTATTAGAGCAGACAAAAAAGTTATACTGATAAGAAATGTAGGGACTAGGAGTTTGAGGTTGGGAACCACATGTTTATGAAGATTTCCCTGACCAAGGGGGTAATGAAGTTCCACATGAAAGGAAAACTTAGTTCTCTATCCATCGGCCCTTTTGAGATTTGGAAAGGACTAGTTTTGTGGCATACAGGCTAGCCTTGCTATTCCATCTTCCAAAGGTTCACAATGCTTTCCATGTTTCTATGTTACAAAGATATATGCCTAACCCTTCGCATGTGCTTGAATAGTTGCTGACCGAGCTACAACCACATCTAACATTTGAAACAAAATTGGTTTGAATTTTAAATAAGAAAGAAATAAAGTTTAGAAATAAAGATATTCCTTTAGTTAGTCCTCTAGCAACAACATTTATGATAAGCATTCAATTTTGTATAAAAAGTTTCCAATTAGTAACCCATGTTTTATCAAATATAGTGTTATTTCTAGTGTTTTTTTAAAACTTTATAACGCATGCATCTTTGACCTAATAATTCAAAATTTTTATATGTAGGCTTAGGAGCTAATCCATAATAAGTATGTGAATGGTCATAAATTTCTAGGATTTAATTGGGATTTTTCATCTTTTGTAGGTGTTGAGAAGGTGATCCAAAGGCCAAGATTGATCGAGATGAAAATTGAAGATCAAAAGATCAAACCAAAGCCTAAATGGCATCAATCCAAATTGTGATCAAGGTTCAAGATAATCTTAGGGTAAGCAACAAGGCAATGGAAAGCATCAAAGGTGATAAAAATGGGTCCATGCAAATAGCTATGCATTTCCACCACTTTGCATAAGAATTGGAGCCATGCATGAGGTTTCCTAGTCTAACAAGAAAACCTAAAAAACCCAAACCCTTTAAGCTTTGAAACTAAGGAAGTTAGCTACTTAAGCCACATGCGAGCCATGCCACATGCCGTCACACGATTAGAGGATTAATTCAAGCGATTATCTCATCCTAAAAAGTGTGATTTTCAAGTGATAATTGGAAGGTTTTGAGAGATATTTGTAAAAAGTAAGATAATCATACATAAGGGGATCAATCAAAAGAGAAATCCCACTTTCCATTTTTCATCTTTCCACCCACCCCAATTAAGGTTCCACAATTTTGACTAAGCGCGGAGGCACCTTCGTAAAAGGTGATGCCTCCCCATGACTTGGTTGTCACATTGTGGTTTCCTAAAATAGGAAATCCCTAAATCTAGTTCACACTCCAACTACCTTCAATTCCTATCTATTTCTCCCTCTTTCCCATTTTTCATTCTTTTATTTCTCTCTCTTTACAATAGCCCAACCATTTATTTAGAAGGGAAGGAGCGACATTCCACCTTCATAAGAAGGTGACACCTCCCCCTTTTCTAAATGCATGGAAGCCATCTTGTCTCACCCTGATGTCATCTTGTTACATCATTCCTCCATCTCAATTTCCACCTAAATTTCCTCACTAAAACCCTAGATCTAGATCCACTCTCCTTTCTTAGAATAATTCTTCCCCATATTGGAAGCCAAAGCATCTATAAAGCCCCATGAATTCCATGTTTTTTTTTCCAAGTAGAGGTTTTGCGAGAAAACTTTAAAAATAACGCTCTAGCTTGGGATCTTTTGGAGCTTTGGACTTTGCATTTCTTTTGGCTATTATTCCTTTGGATTTTAAAGTATTTTCTCTTGCTTTGCACTTCAATTCCAATTTAGTTGTTTGCTTTACATTCTTGCTTACATAGATTGTTTTGTTCTTGTTGTGTTGCATAAGTTTCCCACTCATAGATCTTCCTAATTTTCCCTTAGTTCTTTGCTTCCATCTTCTTAGTTTTTCTTGCTTGTTCATCAAAGATTAAATTTAATTCTTCTCTAATAATACCATCAAAGAGAAGAAGTGACTTGCATCCTTGCTTTCCCTCTTTGCATTCCATGTTTTTCTTCCTTAGATTTAGGCATAATTTTAAGCATCTTTTTCCCTACATTAGCCCCATCATTCCAACCATCTTTCTCTTGAATTCTCTCTTGAATTTCACTTGCATGTTATCTTAGTTTAGGTTGATAGCATCAAAATGTATTTTAGCTTTGATTTGAATCAAAATTTTATTAGTTCATGAAGAGTGCGTAATTTCCATATTCATGTATATATTAAAGCACCATTTTAGGTGTAGTTTGCCTTTAATTCAATATAGTTTGTTGAATTTCAATATTTATTTTTGATTCCAATAATAAATTATTTTACATATGGCATGTTATCATGCAATAAAAGTGCTTGTGAAGTTGATTTCCGTGCTTGGTTTGATTTGAATTCCTAAAGTGCTTAAAATCTGAAAATTTTCCATTCAATCTTGATGCTTAATTTCCAGCAGTCAATATATCTTATTTGCTTGATTTCTTAAGAACCCATTTAGATTTTTAGGTTGTTGAGTTAATGGTATAATCATATTGCATGTTTTTAAGATTTTGGTTTTATAATTTTGTTCATTTTCTAACTCGTGAACCATGCGCACCATCTCATGGATCATGGTTGATTAATCTTTGTTTAGATAGTTTAGTTTTCTTGTTTAATTATTTGTTTTGTAGTTTAATTTTAGTTTAGATTCCATTGATTACTAGTTTGCATCTTAGTTTAGATAGTTTTAAATTTTGATTTTAGGAAGTGTTAAATTTAGTTAGTTTCCTTAATTGTAGTTTACATTTACATGCATGTTTCTAATTCCTTATTTAATCTACTTAGATTTCATTGGTTACTTATTTTTGTTTGCTAGTTTAGTTTTAGAAAGTTTCCTAATTTGGCTTTAGAAAGTTTCTAATTCTAGTTTAGGAAAGTGTTAATTTAGGAAAGTCTCATTTTTACAAATTTTCTTTAGATTAAGTTCCTAATTTGGTTCATCTATTTTTGCATTAATTACTATTGTTGAATGCATGTTAGTTTCTAATTCCATTGCATAGACTTAATTTTAGAAAGTTTCTTTAATTGTAGTTTCTAGTTTCATGCATATTTCCTTTTTTTCTTATTTACTTTTATAGTTTAAATTCAAATCAAATTCAATCTCTCTCTTTAGATGAAGTTAAACACTTTAAATAAGATCCATCTAACATAAAAAATTTGTAAAATTCCTCGTGGGATCAACCTCTCTCATGTGCAATTGCTAAATTGATTTGTGCACTTGTGAGTAATATTAAACTACACCAATTTTGTTAAAGAGGTAACATGGGAATTGGAATTTGAGATGAGAGAGAAACATCTAGAACTGTTTGTGATAGAAGTTGAGAAGAATTTTGGGAACAAAATTGCTTGAAGGGGGTAATGATGTAATTATTCAAAACTTTGTAAATATTGTTTCCATTAATGAAAAATTCCTCCACTATGAAAATTTGATTTTTGATAGCAAAATAATTGAATGATGGGATACAATGGATGAATAGAGTTAGAAAAGAGTTGTCCAATGATATGAAGATGTTACATATCCGACCATTAAAGGCCTGTATCACAGGCTTGTTAAGTATAGAGATTGAAAATGACACCCCTTTCATCTAGTTTAGACATTATTACTTAAGGGACAATCCACCAAGTAACCTATGTCTCCTCCACGTGAAGGAGTGTAGGCTACCTTGGGTAGCTAGGACTCTAAGTAGAAAATGTATAAGAAAGAAAGAAGGAAGGAAAGAAAGAAAGAAAGAAATGAAAAAAACAAAAGAGAGAAAGGAAGAAATGAAAAGAGAAAGAAGAGGAAGAGGAAGAGAGGAAGAAGAAGAAAGAGGAGTTTTCCCCCATTCTTTGAGAAGGGACATTGTAAGAAGGGAAAAGCAATGGAAAAATGTAGAAGATTTCATAAGATCATCCTAGAGGTAGGTTGACCTTGAATTACTAAGTTTTCAATGAGTTTTACAAAGCTTTAAGGATTGAAATATGTGTTTCTATTCTTCTAAATAAAGTTTTTAGTCTCCAAGTGATGTTTTGATTGATTGAAGATCACTAAGTCTGTTCTAACATGTTTCCATGCTCTATTATTGAATATTTCTAGCATGTTTTTTCATGCCCTATATTGGAAATTTTCTCGAAGGATTTCATGCCTACATATCTAATTTTAGCATGATTATTAAGCCCTCTTATGATTGATTTTTAGCATGAGTATTAGACATATTATATTTGAGTTTCACATGATTGTTAAATAACTTATTTGATATCTTACTCAAAGAGTTCCCTGTAAAAGATGATTTTTTTTAGTCTTAAAGTGGTGCATAGGATGAATGGTTCTTAGATTGAAACTATACCTAGTAAATCATAGTTTTGAAATCCCAAAGTTGATGTTTGACATGTTGGTTTTTAATGAATTGCTATACTTTGTATCATGGTTTTAGAAATCCAACAATAAGTTTTTTTTAGCATGTTATTATGATTGGAGAATGGCAAGTTTTAAACTCTCAATTGTTATCTAATATGTTTGGTTTTGGGCATGAAGTAGTGCCTTGTAATTGATGTTTTTTGTGTAGTTTTCAAAATAATACATAGATGATTGAATTTAGATTCAAGAAAGCTATTACACAACTCCTATTTGGATGTTTATTTTAGGTTGAAAGAAAGCTTTCACAAAACATAGAGGGTACAAAGGTACTCAAGATTTCATGTTTTAGATAGGAAGATTGATGATAAATCCCAATGGGTGCTATGTTGGGAGATTGTGTGGGCTAGCCTCTCGGCCTCCAAACACAACAAGTGTTAGGTACTCAATGCCCAAAGAGTGGCATCCCAATTGTGGTGATCATTGCACTCTTTTGATGTTAGTCGTAGGCCTTGTGATGGATGCAATGATGAGTCCCTTTGGGGTACCTGTGGGCACACGATTTGGCCATGCTGTTCGTGGTCATAGTATGATCCCATGCATTTTGTTTTTATGCACTTGGGGAGTAGGATGATGGTTCAAAAGATGAACCTATGATCAGGTTGCTAGATGAGTACTCATGATCATTATTCCAGATGTTGCCAATGGACATTGGAAATTCTTTTGGCACGAGAGAGTGCCTAAATCATTATTTTAATGTTTTAAAATTTTGATGATATTTGATTTATCATGATTTCTACTTGAATTGTCAAGTTGTGTGAATGCTATTAAGTGGCTATGATGCATTGCATGGTATAATTAATAAGAAGGTAGATATGATTTTCTAGTATTGAAAAAATGTTTTCAAACCATATTAGTGTGTACCTATGCAAAACATACTATAATGCTACACATTTTGGGTTTGTAGTTTTAGTTCTATCTACTAGGTATAGTTGTATGCTCAACCTAGAAAAACATTGCAGATCAGTTAGAAAAGATCAAGAGCAAGGAGTGAAAGACTCTAGAGACTAGAAGTGAAGCAAAAAAGTTAAAGACTAGATGAATTGGAGTTTACTTTTCTTTTATTTATTTGTTGCTATGAATTTAATCAGGCACAAAGTGTTATACTATGTTTATTGAACTTTACATTATAATTGAACTGTGAATTATAAACTTTGGTACTATTTTGAAATGGAATGAAATGACAAGGGATTCAGATATGAGTCTAGCATGTCTATATGTATAGTTTTGAATGGTTAATACTTGGGTATTTTGTAAAATAATTAAATGAAAAAGATTTTTCCTCATGAATTGTTTTACAAACAAAATCTTCAAATAGCGATCCACATTTTTAAATGAATTTAAAATAACAAATTTTGTTTAAAAACCTAGGTCGTTACATTTCAAGGTGTAGTTTACAGAAGAAACCTGCAAATTTTCCTTTCTTAATGATGTCAATAATTCTTGGGCTCAGTATCATATTGTCCCACAACATTTCTTCCTTGTATAAAACCCATTTTGTTAATGGGAAATAAGACCATTAAGAGTTGTCTTGAATCTAGAACTAAGAATTTTGGCTAAGATTTTATAAACTCTACTAGTTAGCTAGATTTACATGTCTATAGTTCCTAGAAGAAATTGCCCTTAATTATTAGGAATAAGAGCAACAAAAGAGCCATCGATGCCTATCCAAAGGTTCCCAATTATGGAAGTTATCCTTAAAGTTCATGACATCTTGCTTAGTAGGCCAAAAGCTCAACAAAACTTGACAAAAAAAATCATTAGGCCTAGGACAAAGCTCTCCACTAGATTTAAATATGGCATCTTTAGTTTCTAGGACAGAAATGGAGCTTCAAGCCTTAACATAAAGTAGTGATTTATCTAACTAAAGATCATATCTCTAGGAAGAGTGAACAAGACTTGTTAGAGGTACAAAGATTCTAATGAAATGTAATTAATTCCTTTCAAATCTCTTTAAGGTCTTTTGATTTAATACCATCAATCTCAAGGAAAAAAGTTTTGTTAGCTTTATGGCAAGCAAAGGCTATAGCATGAAAATAAGAGATGTTTCTGTCACCTTGAGCTAATCATCTTACTTTGGCCCTTTGTCCCAATATAGTATCTTCTTGAACTTCTAGTTAACTAAGTTTTTCTTGAATAAGTTATTTGATTGAAAGTTCCAGGTCAAAAAGTTTGTTATCTTCTTCTTTAATAATGAAGAATGAAAGGAGGGACATGAGACCCATAGCCTCTTTCCTTTCTTTATCAAAGTTACTCCATTTTTTAAGTTGGAATTTTAGGTGCTTCAACTTAAGTGCTAGCTTAGTCTCCACAGTTCCTCTTGATGATGCTGCTTTCTACCAATTTTGACTAGATCAAAGAGTTCTGCCCTTTCAAGCCACTATAATTCAAACCTAATGACTCAGGACCCCATCTAAGAATTTGACATCAGAGAATGATTGGAAGAGTGTTGGTTATGAAAGATCCTTGAACTTGTACCTATAAAGAGCTTCATCCAATGTGTAATAGCCAGGAAATGATCTATCTTGCTTAGGATTGGTGGAAACTATTTATTGGACCATGTATGAAGACAAGCTTCCTATTGGGTGTTAATATGATGCCTCAATTTTTCTAAAATAGTTTTCCTCAAAAATATATTTTGAAAATGTTAGGACACCCTTGGAAAATTTATTTTTTAAAACATTTATGAAAAAATTAAAACATCACATATATTGTTTTCTAAGAACCACTTTTTCAAACCTAGGTGTCCCTATCAGAAACCTTATCTTATATAGGATCCATTGTCACATCCATAGCCATATATTAAATTCATAATAAGCTACCACACAAAATAAATACCATGTTGTTACATGTTCATCAACAATATCTTAAATAACAATTTAAATGTATAAGTTCATCTAATTCAAAGAAATATTAAAAATGCTCCATCTTATGTTCTTCTAAGGTCTCTAATCCTTTGCAACTCTTTTTCCCTTCAAATTGGTCTCATCTCTATGATCCTCACCTAAAAATGTTGTAGGGGTAAGTGTGAATACTCAGTGGATAAGCCTCATACTAGGTTTGAAAACCTCAACATTCACATGCAACATCAAGATCACGACCATATATGAAACAATTATCAAATGCACATGCAAGGCATACAACGAGTAATCCATTGATCACAAATGATAACTCACAAAAAATTTCTCATATCAAATGAGCTCATATATATACATAAGTGTGTGTACATGCATACATGTGTGTGTATGTATGTATGTATGTATGTATGTATGTATGTATGTATGTATGTATGTATGTATGTATGTATGTATGTATGTATGTATGTATGTATGTAACACTAATAGATCATATATCTAGGTAGCTATGTCCTTCCACAAGCCTCATAAGCAATGGCCTCAACCCTCAAGGATGACTAACATACACATCATGTCCAAGCCCAGAGGTCATCACTATGCATGTAGTAGAAAATATCACCCGATCTACATATAGTTGCAAATACAAATGGGCTACACCAACACTCATGAGGAGGTAGATCAAACAGAAAGTAGTATGCCCATGACATATACTTTCCTACAACAAAGGCTATATATCTTGTTAGGTATCTTTACTCAGATGTCAGGGGCTAATCTAAACCCTCCTAGCATAGGCCACAGGGCATAACAACCCTTGCATGACTAATTCTAATTGTCAATAAGCTTAGCACATTAGTGTCATAATATATATCTCACCCTCTTAAGGGTTCATATACAAGCATATATCATATAATTCAACCATACAAGGTCCACAAATGAGCATCATATAATATGAGCAAAATAATATAGATATCATCTCATCACATAGCATAAGGCAAATCAAGCCAACAGAAATATCTAACCTCACAAAGACATTAGAGATCCTCACGCACATCATATCAATCATAACTCATAGAAATCATGAGACTCCAACATTTACGTACTCAAGCTTTTAGCTTAATTTTCATCAAGTAGCTTATCAAACTCATGATTCTCATACACCATAATATAGATGGATTTTCACTAGATAGCTAAATCATCGCATTATCAAGTTGGATTTATGATGTTCAGGTACATTACCCATATGCTAAGGTAACTCTCATGGATATGTTATTTTTGCAAGTTTGCTTTTATAAGCAGCATGTTAACCATTCATTGTTGTCATTTAGTAATCTATCATTGATATTGACAATCTAGTTAGTGTCTATGGTTAAGATTTCAATCCTATCAGCAACCATTATATTTAAGTGTCTAATATTTCATCCAATGTATTTCTATATTGCAATTCATATGGTCTATCTTCTATTCATATGTTGAAGGTAGTTCATATAGCAAACATTCCACTTAGTGAGACCATCTTTGAACCAATTTCAACTTTGCCAAGTGTTAGCTAGTCCAAGAAAGCTAGCTAACTGTAAAGCATCTTTGATCTTATTATAACCTTGGTTTAACAATAAATCTAATAAATAAGTTCAATGGTTGAATTCACTAAGAGAAAAGATCAACTACGTTTCACTGTTAATTAATCCCATTTTGTTCTTTCGTGAATATAAGAATAGTTGGACTTTATACTAATCAACTAGTGATCTAATGATTACATTTTCATGATTAGTTTGTCACAAATTATTTATCATCCAATAATACTTACATCCATGCTGAATTTGATCATATCAGAGGTTTGAATCATATTTAATACTCAAGTTTCTCAAAAGGGTCGTCTATAGAAAACTGCATTAGATAGTTTGCAGGAAACTTATTATTTTATGACCTTTTCATAGACCTAACCTAGTTACAGTTCACAAAATTTTAAGTGAAGTTGTTAAGTGTTCAATTTTGGTCAAAATACCCCTAATTTAGTGTTCAATTAGAGCATCTAGGCCATTAATTTCAAGATTTTACATAAAATATTTCATTTTAGCTTTAATTGGCCACCAACCATTGAATTGAAAGATTTAGTGGTCAGATGATCATTAAAGCTAATCAGAGGAATACTGAATGGTTTAGATAATTCTAATTGGGTCCTGTGCATTGTAGATTAATCAACTCAGGCATGGACGCTCTAGATTGAATCAAGGATATTAGATGGAGATCATATGAAGTTTCATGGAAAAAAAGAAGACTTTGAAGAGTCCTAAGACAAAAGAAAGCTGAAGCCAGAGTTCTAGCAAGACCAGGAAGCTAGTAGACCCCACTCTCTCTCTTCTCTCTTATCTTGCTTCTATCTCTCCTCTCTTTTCTCCCTATTTCTCTTCACACTCTATCTCTCATGCCTCTCTCCTCTCTTTTCTCTCTTCCTCTCTTATCCCTCTCTTTCACGTCTCTCTCTCTCTTCTTATACTTGAGTTCTCCTCTCCCTAAGAGGATGGGTTTTCCCTTTTGGGGGGCTGGCAGGAACACCCTCTCCATTCCATTCCCTCTTCTCTTCCTCCTCTTGGCTGGATCGTTGAGAGCAGATCCTCCCTAACCATCTCTCTCTCTCTCTCTCTCTCTCTCTCTCTCTCTCTCTCTCTCTCTCTCTCTCTCTCTCTCTCTCTCTCTCTCTCTCTCTCTCTCTCTCTCTCTCTCTCTCTCTCTCTCTCTCTCTCTCTCAAATCCCAACACTCTTGCAATCTCTCTCTCGAACTTCTCCTTCTCCATTTCATTCTCTCCTCTCTAATTTTTCCCTCTTCCTCTTCGGTTGGACCAGCCGGTGATAGGTGCGTGACACACCCAGGCAAGCCGGCATCATCCCCCCCTCTCTCTCTCTCTCTCTCTCTCTCTCTCTCTCTCTCTCTCTCTCTCTCTCTCTCTCTCTCTCTCTCTCTGCCCCCAAAAACACTCTCACGTTCACACTTCTCTTCTCCCTTCTTCTCATTCCCCCTTCCTCTCCGGCTCCACCTTCTTCCGGCTGGGCATATACCCATTTCGGCTAGCTTAGGGAGAGAAAACCCAAAATCTTCTTCCCCGTCTCCTAGCTCTGGTGTTTTTCTCACCTCCGGAAGCTCTGGAGAAGAAAACCCAGAACGGGGTGCTCTCCCCTATCCGTCTCCTTTTCCTCCTTTTCTTCTTCTTCTCCTTCCTCCTTCCTCCTTCTTCCTTCTTCCTCCTTCTCTTCTGGTTTTCATCGTTTTCCTAGTTTTTTTGGTTAAAAACTAGAAACCCCAGAAAGTTACACATATGCCCCTGGTAGATCTTAGGAATTACCAACATGTCCCCAGTTTAATTCCTCTTCTGTCCCAAAGGAAATTCCATCTGTGTCCCCAAAAGAATTTCATCCATGTCCTCGATTTAATTCCAACTGTGTCCTCACTTTAATTACATCTATGTCCCGGTTTTGTTTTATTCACATTTTGACTATTCAGGGACAGTGCAATCCAAGGACAAGCTTATCCATGACGCCTTTTAGTTTTATTTTCTGTTATCTTTTGAATAAATAATTGTGCAAACTGCAGAAATTGAATAAATTTGGATTTTAGTTTATTCTTAGTTTATTTTTAGTATAGTCTTTATTTTTATTCTTTTATTAATTGAATTTTATTGAAAACTCCATCATTTTAAATCAAGTCATCGTGGGATCAACCTGTACTTGCATAAGCTACACTACAATAGCCCGTGCACTTGCGGTTAAACAATCAACAAGTTTTTGGTGCAGTTGCCGGGGACTTGCAATGGAGTTTTTATAAAATTTAATTAAAAATCAAAAACAAAAAAAATTAGAAAAAAAAATTAGGAATTCCATTTTAGGCATTCTTAGGTGCATCTTTAGGCATTTTTAGTGCATAACCACTTTATTTCCTGAATTCGGTACTAATTATTATTTTTCTTTTTCAAGAAATTAGAGTGGAGCTTCATCAATTAGATAGATTTTTCTTGCTTTCCTAGATTAGGATTTTTATTTTTGAGTGAATCTGTAGTGAGGCCCCTTTGTAATTTGCTTTTTTAATTTCAATTTTTAATGGGTTGTAATAATACAGGGCAAGTGTGGGATAAGGTGGCCCACACTTGATCTTCATCAGAAATCTCACTGTAAGTCTCCTCACTCATTTATTTTCTAGATTAGGGTTTGCATTTAGAATAATTTGCATTGTTTGGTAGTTAATTGCATATAGAAAGCATCTGTTATAATTGTTGCATCTTAGGGTTTTGCATTAGTTTATTGCTTTCAATTGCATTTTAGGACACATCTAATGCTTTAAGGTGGATTATATGTTGATCGAATTGCCATAGTGTGTGAAATTTAATTAGTAGGGGCACCCTACCCCCACAAGATCAAGGGTGAATTTCATCACCACTCCTTGGCCCACTTAGGATAATCACCTCAAGCACACAACCTCTCCATTCACATTAATTTAAAATCAATCAGAAGACACCTATAGGGCCATTACATGCTCATAGGACCCTCTTAATAGGACACGAATTACTATTACTCCAGTTGCTTTTGATCACTGTGGTTATTGGGGGTTATCTAATAGAGCCTCACTCTTCCCCCACCTCTTATCGACGTTTGTTGAGGTCTAAACGCCTCCTTACATGAGGGTTGTATTAACCACTTTGATTAGAACCTAACTGGTAAGCAGTAGTCAACTCTTAAAGAGAGTATGAGCGTTAGCTCAGGCTAATTAAAAGCGTTGTCCCCACAGAAAATCAAGAAAATCAAAATATTTATGCTTGTTAGCTTTAGGGGATTGCTTGATTGTGTTCTTGATTATGCATCATTCTAGGCATTTAAGTTGCATTATTTAGGATAGTCCTCTTCTAAAAAAAAAAAAAGAAATGAAAAGAGAAGACATGATCAGTTGTGCCTAATGAATAATTTAAACACTGATCAAAAGGGTAATTTACACCCTAGCATTAATAGAGAAGATATTTCCCCATGGAGAAACAATCCACTCTTTAATGATGATGAACCACCTTTCATCTTTGATAATTATTGATGTTTCCTCATGGACGAACAATTCTCTCTTTAATGATGATGATCCTCCACCTCTATTTCATGATGATATGCATCAATGGAGGAATCATTCTCAACCACATGGAAATAGGAGAAAGGACCAACATAAAACACATGAGAATAACCAAAATTCTTGTGGGAAGACACTAAGAGATTATTTGCAACCTAATTATACCAGCACACTTTCATGTATATTTTTACCTCCAAATGCTGGTATGATTGACTTAAAGGTGGTAGTAATTCAATTACTTCCCAAATTCTATGGGTTGGATAGTGAGAGTCCTTACATGCATTTAAAAGAATTCGATGAAGTGTGCATGACTCAACATACACAAAAGATCGACTTAAATATAGTAAGACTCAAACTATTTTCTTTTTCTTTAAAGGAAAAGGCTAAGATGTGGTTTCTTTCAATGCCACCAAGTTCCATACGAACATGGGAAGATATGACTAGGAAGTTCTTGAATAAGTTCTTTCCTAGACATAAGACAATTACTCTTAGTCAAAATATAGCGAATTTTACCCAAACGAATAATGAAACTTTTTATCAATGCTGGGAAAGATTTAAGGAATTATTGTTGACTTGTCCACATCATGGATACAAACTTTGGCGTATCATTAGCTTCTTTTATAAAGGACTTAAATCTAATATGTGTCAATTTGTTGAAATGATGTGCAATGGTAATTTCTTAAATAAACAACCTGAAGAAGCACAAGAGTATTTGGAATGGTTGGCAGAGAGTGCACAAACTTGGGCTAATTCAGAAAAAGTAGGTTTTTCAAGTGAGCCTAAGACCACCACCACATCCTCTATGGGAGAAATATATGCTATGACTAAAAAAGATGATATAAAAATAGCATCCCTAGATAGAACAGTTGAGGCCATGGAAATGGAGAAATGTCCCTCTAAGAAAGTCGAACAGGTGTGTGATATTTGTGAAAGTAATACACACCCCACTCAGAAATGTCCTATTGCTCCTGCATTTCAGGATACTCTTCATGAATCGAAACATTCTTATGAGCAACATTTTTTCCCATCTTTAGAGAGATATAATTCTAACTGGAGTAATCATTCCACTTTTAGAAATGAATATAAGGCTAATGTCTCACAGAAATCCTAACATCAACCCTATCACCACAAAGGACCATTTGCTCATGGACCTTACCTTCCTCCACATAAGAGGAAAGTGGAGGATAATTTCCATCAAGTCATGCAATACCAGGACAAGAAAATTGCTCAAATTAAAGCCCAATTAATAGAGAACACAAATTCCATGACTGAATTGAAGGACATGATGTCTCAAATGCTACATACTATTAATAAAGAGGAATGCCCTATTCCATCAAATGAATATCTTGATGATATGGATGTAGGAGACTAGATTAATTCTTCATTTATAGACATGGAACAAACAAAGGTAGCTACCATTATTCATAATGGTAACATAATTGAGCAATCTTGACCTAAAAAGGGTGAAATAGTATCTAAACTGGTCAAAAAAAGAGATGAATTTATTGATCAGGAAAATGTCACACCCACTAAGCAATATGACATCCTTGCTCCATTTCTAAAAAGGCTGCATCAAACTTTTACAATTATTTCTAATTATGTGAAGCAGCTTGAAGATAAATTTATCTTCCCTTGCGATAAAATGAAAAAATTTTAATTGCAAGATAAATTTATTCATCATTCCTTTTCAGAGGCCCATCCAGCTTATTTCATATGGGACCGAGGGAAGTTTCGAACTCAGTAATGTTTTTCCTCTGAAAATTTTCAGTTGAAAATAAAGTATGTAGCGTAGTTTTTACTTTCTCATTTTTCTTTTTCAGTTTTTTCTATATCTCTCAATTTTTTTTTGCATTTCTCAATGCATTATCATCATCATACTTTTTAAACATTGAGGACAATGTTTCTGTCAAGTTAGGGGGTGTAGAATTCTTGCAAATTCTAGTTTTTTTTTTATCTTTTCTAATTTTTAGGTGATTTCCTTGGTTTTTCAAAAAAAAGAAAAAAAGAAAAATTTTAGGTCATTTCTTATACTATGATGAGAATTGGATTTTCTGACGTATAATCTGGATAACTTTAGCTTATTAATGGAATTGAATATGATTAATTCATCATTTTACTCATTTTCTAAAGTATTCGATGAAAACAAAGTCTCAAATCACATCTGTACAAGCAGTTGCATATAGATAGTCTAGATTGATAAGTGACTTTAACTTAGAGGTCTTGAAGAAATTTAGTGGATAACCTAAGTGAGTTTTAGAGCCATTCATTTGTTTTGAGAGGTTATAAATGCTCGTAATTTTCTTCAGCGTGCTTAAACAAAATTGATCCCAAACTTTTAAATTTGGCTAATTACCTGAATAATTAGAATATTACCTTCAAAATTTTGGAAGTTCGTTGAATTTGAGAGATTATAGGAAACCTAGAAAATGATTTAGGCCATCCTTGTTGTTAACTTAGAGACATAAAGCCTACCCATAAAGTATTTTTACCACTAGTTAGCCAAGTTGAGCCTTTTAATATAAGCCTTTTCTTTTGTTACCCAAATTATCCTTTACCCATATTAACCCAATATAAATTATCCATTACCCATTTTTCTTTGAAAAATAAGTTAGAGAAGAATGAAAGAATATCTTTTAGTTGCAATGAAAGTAGAAAAGTGGATATGAAGAAAAGAAATATTCTTCAAAGTGAGTCAAAAGTGCCAAAATATAAAGAAAAAAGTTGAAAAAAAAAAGAGTTTGAAGAATGCAAAGAAATAGAAAAAAAAAATCACTTTATAAAAAAGCAAAGAAAAAGAAGAATTGTCAACTTTAGTAGAAAACCTTTACTTATTATTTTGAAGAAACTTTGAATACCCTTATACCCTTTCTTTGGTACCCTGTCCTAAGCCTATGTTTTGTCCCAATTAAAGACCTATTGATTTTAGGAGGAATATAGTCTTGTGAGAAAATGAATGGATATGATTAAAAGAGTGGTATTTCTAACTATTCAAATGTAATGACATCTATCCCAAAGGGATCAAAATCATTAAATTCCTTATTAACTCCCGTTCTTCATGAGTATATGTGAGATATATTTGTTTTCATTGACTCTTCTCACATATTCAAAAGAGAGATATGATTTGATCCCTCTATCTGAGAGACTTTATTTCTGAGAGTATGTCATTAGTAAGGATTGAGGTCAAAACATATTTCAGATGGAGTTCAAAAGTTGGAAGTCTACTTAGAGATAAGATTATTCTATGTGTAGACTGTATATGCACACAATCACTCTGAGATCTGAGCTTAGGTGGAATATTTTTAGCATATAGGTAGGGTTTTGAATTATTCAGTCATCTTTATTAGTTTGCTAAAGTTGATAGATTTATTGAAGATAATTCTCTGAGAAAAAAAAAAAAAGTGGAGATGACTTGAAAAATAAAAAATTTTGAGTTGATTTTTTAGCATCTTTTGCTAGGGACTAGCAAAACGCTGGTTGGGGAGTGTGTTTAAGTGTTCAATTTTGGTCAAAATCCCTCTAATTTAGTGTTCAATTAGAGCATCTAAGCCATTAATTTCAAGATTTTACATAAAATATTTCATTTTAGCTTTAATTGGCCACCAACCATTGAATTGAAATATTTAGTGGTCAGATGATCGTTAAAGCTAATTAGAGGAATACTGAATGGTATAGATGATTCTAATTGGGTCCTGTGCATTATAGATTAATTGACTCAGGCATGGACGCTCCAGATCGAATCAAGGATATTAGATGGAGATAGATGAAGTTTCATGAAAAAAAAGAAGACTTTGAAGAGTCTTAGGACAGAAGAAAGCTGAAGCCAGAGTTCTAGCAAGATCAGGAAGCTAGTGGACCCCACTCTCTCTCTTCTCTCTTATCTTGCTTCTATCTCTCCTCTCTTTTCTCCCTATTTCTCTTCACTCTCTATCTCTCATGTCTCTCTCCTCTCTTTTCTCTCTTCCTCTCTCTTCCTTTCTTATCCCTCTCTTTCACGTCTCTCTCTCCCTCTTCTTATACTTGAGTTCTCCTCTCCCTAAGAGGATGGGTTTTCCCTTTTGAGGGCCTGGCAGGAACACCCTCTCCATTCCATTCCTTCTTCTCTTCCTCCTCTTGGCTGGATCGTTGAGAGCAGATCCTCCCTAACCATCTTATCTTTCTCAACTTCTTCCTCTCTCTCTCTCTCTCTCTCTCTCTCTCTCTCTCTCTCTCTCTCTCTCTCTCTCTCTCTCTCTCTCTCTCTCTCTCTCTCTCTCTCTCTCTCTCTCTCAAAGCCCAACACTCTTGCAATCTCTCTCTCAGAACTTCTCCTTCTCCATTTCATTCTCTCCTCTCTAATTTTTTCCTCTTCCTCTTCGGTTGGACTAGCCAGCGATAGGTGCGTGACACACTTGGGTTGGCTGGCATCATCCCCCCCCCCGCCCTCTGTGTGTGTGTGTGTGTGCCCCCAAAAACACTCCCAAGTTCACACTTCTCTTCTTCTTCCCTCTTCTCACTCCCCCTTCTTCTCCGGCTCCACCTTCTTCCAGCTGGGCATATACCCATTCCGGCTAGCTCAGGGAGAGAAAACCCAAAATCTTCTTCCCCGTCTCCTAGCTCCGGTGTTTTTCTTGCCTCCGGAAGCTCTAGAGAAGAAAACCCAGAACGGGGTTTTCTCCCCTATCCGTCTCCTTTTACTCCTTTTCTTCTTCTTCTTCTCCTTCCTCCTTCTTCCTTCTTCCTCCTCTTTCGGTTTTCATCGTTTTCCTAGTTTTTTTGGTTAAAAACCAGAAACCCCAGAAAGTTACACATATGCCCCTGGCAGATCTCAGGAATTACCAACATGTCCCTAGTTTAATTCCTCTTCTGTCCCAAAGGAAATTCCATCTGTGTCCCCAAAAGAATTTCATCCATGTCCTCGATTTAATTCCAACTGTGTCCTCACTTTAATTACATCTATGTCCCAGTTTTGTTTTATTCACATTTTGACTATTTAGGGATAGTGCAATCCAAGGACAAGCTTATCCATGATGCCTTTTAGTTTTATTTTTTGTTATCTTTTGAATAAATAATTGTACAAATTGCAGAAATTGAATAAATTTGTATTTTAGTTTATTCTTAGTTTATTTTTAGTATAGTCTTTATTTTTATTCTTTTATTAACTAAATTTTATTGAAAACTTCATCATTTTAAATCAAGTCATCGTGAGATCAACCCGTACTTGCATAAGCTACACTACAATAGCCCTTGCACTTGTGGTTAAACAATCAACAGAAGTCTCTCCCTCAAGTATAGTTTATTTATTTAAATTTATGTGGAATAATTCCTCCATTTGGTACTCAAACCAATAGCATCTTTTTATATGGGGAATTCAACCTGTCGCAGAAACACAGTCCAAACCTTACTGTTTTCTTATCAATTTTTCAGACCAAATCCTATCAAAACTAGATGTAATTTTAGATTTAGGATTTTTGTCAAGTCAAGAATATTTGATTCAGACTTCATGGAAAAAATCCACCATGATGCCCAAACCAGGAACATCTCTAAATATAGGTTGTTTAGCCTGTTGCATGACTAAGTCCCTTACACACAGTAACGACTAAATCCATGCTTTTCATATTTTCTCATTCAAATTCTCAAATAAAACTTTCATGCTCATGTTAGGCATTAAATTAGGAACATAAGAGTATAACTTTCATAGCATAATGTGTCAAATAAGCATACAAAATGGTAGATGGAATCAGCAATGCACATTCCTGCATACATCAGAGCACATAGTGTAAGTCATGATCAAAACATGAGATTTTCTTGACCAAAACCCATGGGTTTTCTTTTGACATGAAATACAATAAAAAATCCAATGGTAGTGTGTGAAAATCTCTTCAAAACCCTGCCATAGCATTTGTTCTAATGTGGAAGAAGATTAGAGATCATACTATGGAGAAAAGAATATTAAGCTTTCTTTGAAAACTCTACAACTATTTGTTAGAACAAGTTCTAAAACTTATTTTAAGGTTTAGCCACACCCCCTTCCTATTTTCTCCCCTTTTTCTTCTTAGCCGCACCCTTACCTACTCTCTCCTCCTTTCCTTCTTCTTCCTCTCTATCCTCCTTTTCCTTCTCGTTTTCACATTTTCTCCTCTGCTCTAGGTCTGGTTGTTTTCGTCTTACTTGGACATCCTTTCCTCTTTGGCAATCCAACATTTACTTCTTCCTCTCTTTAGGATGACACGGGTAGTCATATAGTTCTTCCTATTATTTTCCTTCCTATACTAGGACTTGATCTCCTAATCACCTTCTACCATTCATTAAGTGTCTAGGTTCAAAGAACCAATTCAAAGATTCAATTCCAGCCGGTTTCCTTTTCTCCCCTAGAATCCTAGCTGAATTGGACTCCTCCACATTTTTTTTCCTTATGGTATTGACCTTCCCTAGCTGGGCTAGCTCTTCATGGAAAAAACCACTCTAACACCCACTTGATTCCCAGCCCAATTGGGCCTTTTAACTTAAGCTCCCATGTAAGTGTCTTAGCCCATCTTAAGGGGTCTATCCTATGAGTCCTAATCCCATTAGGACCCTCATGGCTTTCAACATTTAGGCTTGAGTCAACTTGTGGGAACTCATATGACTAGAAGAAAGCATCACGGGCCAGCTTATAGTTGTCCAAGCCTATTATGTTCTTCTTTTTTATATTGTAATAGTGGCCTTATCCAAAATGTATCTCCTATTTGGCTATAAACATAGCGCCTCTCTCTTTGACAGCCATGCATACTATTTTGACTTATAACTACCATGTACATGTGTGATATTGACATAAATAACTATGTAATTTAAATATACTTGTTAATATAAAAATTCGAGATGTTACAGTTGATTTAACTGATTGCTTTTGAGGAAGTATGTAAAAGAGAGCATTCCTTGTGTAAGAGAGAAGTGTTTGTCTTAGAGTTGTATTCATATATCATTAAAGTCACCACCACAGGCCCATGAAAAGTTCCAATTTCAGATGAATTTATTGAACTCCAACAAATAAACTCCCTTTCCTGGTCGCCATTTGGTCCACAGACGTCAGAAACTGCAGCTAATTCATCATTACAAACAACACTGAAATATGGACGTTGCGTATACACCTTTGTGAGAATGCAAGACTTGATTTTTTATGTCCCTTTTGAGTTGAATTTTGACCACCCGTCTGACCTAGTTTCTTGAAAGGAGATAATCCGGGACTTCAGATTTTTCACCAACTTCCTGACGTTATTAACACGTGTGGTCCTAATGATATGTTATTAAGCATGATGGAAGCTCATTTGCTCAGCTCAAGTAACAGGGGCGTAGTCTAATGACAGACATGACACCATATGCACGATTTGAAGCTGAGTAAGTAATCGTGCGATTAACCTTTAATGAGAATAAAAGAAAAACAGAAGGAAGAAAGAGTAGCACCCTAGACCACAATGGGGTTCCCTTATCAAACGAAGTGGTCAGCATAGTATTTTCTTTTCTTTTGACCCTTTATGAGGGATCTTCTTTGTGTTTGTGAATCCCATATGTAGGGGACACGCGTGAATGTGGTGTGTTCCACATTGGAAGGTGGTAGTGTGGCGTTGCCCCTATCTCTATGATGGAACTGGAAACTTACTTTTTCAGCATCCACAGCCCAATTCATCTAGTGGGAAATTGATGGGCCGAGTCTGTGGTCTTCTGGTGGGGAACACAATTGAGATTCTGATCTAGCTTCCAACATCCATCAGTTGGGATTTGATTGTCAAATTAATTTTCATCTTCAATCTTCATTAGTTGGTCAGACCAATGTGCAATCGTGTTACTTCTTGGGAACGGGGCCCTATTGTCGTAAGGTTTGGTGACTTGGGTCCACCAAATGCACCAAATGATCCAATATCTAATCATCAAACAGTTGAAATGTTCGGTCGGCTACCGACTTTGTTAGTTGAGGAGTTTGCTGAACCCAGTCTCCCCTTACATAAACAGCCTAATCACCGCCAAAAGAAGGCCGGTGTGCATAATTATAACTAATCATCTCATTTAATCGATAGAGAATCTCAACCATCGATAGTGAATCTCAACCATCCAACTAGTCGTACTAAATATCTCATTCACCTCCAGTTAATGAATTAAAAATCACAAATCCAGAACCATAATAGATATCAAACTTAAGCTATAAACCATCTCTATGATCTAATCAAGTGTGGCATCTAGATGGTTTGGCCCATTGAAAAGCGCGGGCAGACTGTACTTTATCCCGCTAATTTATTTACAGATGAAGATACGCTCATCTATCTGCACCATTCTTTAAGCTTGTCACTTGTTAAGTAGACAATTGTCCGGTTCCAGATCCAATAATCAACAGATCTGGTTGATGTATGGCCCACAAGTTTCTAGTTTATACCGAATCCCTGTTCGTATCAGATACGTAGGACAAAACGGATTCAACACGGTATGCAAGAAACATAACCACTACGTACCGTCGTAACTCGTAACGGTCTTTGAATGTCCAAACTCTAGTTAATTAAACTGCGGAAAATCTAACCATGGTTAAGTGCCGTATTGCCTCTGCTTACCTTTGACCCGTCAATCAGCAGATTCAGCGGACCAGCCAGGAAAAGAGCAATTAAATAGATAAAATAATTTACAAATCCGATTTCTTTGAAGTTTACACCAAACAAAGTCAGTGAGAAGAGCTGCCAGCCCGGATCATGGCAGGTGGAGGTGGAATATGGTTTTCTTTGGGCTTGGGAGCTCATAGATGCAGGTAAACGTGGAGGAAAAAGAGTGGCCAGGGCATGAGATGCGTGGTCCATGTCTGATTTTCACGTCAGACCGAAGGATTATTATTTTTGGGCTATTTTGCTTAGAGGGGAGGCAAAATAATCGTACATATCTCGTGGTAAGCGCCTGCAGATCAGCCCAATGATTTACACAAGCTAAATAGAAGAATTGGCCAAGGAAGTTAGTAAGGAACAAATGAACGAACAAAGATTTATTTAACATATTAGAAAAATTAGAAAAGGGCATTTCAGTGACGAAGCTCCTACATGTACTGGTCCTGGAAAAGGGCAAGCTACAAAGAGTCCATATTACATAGACTTATTTGAGAGGCTATTTTCTCGTCTCGTGACATCCAAGTCATATGTGGTAATTCAACCTTTGCATAAGGCTCCTTTTCAAAAGCACTAAACATAAATCGTAATTTTTTAACTTTGATTTATTATTAATTTACAAATAACATATGAGAATTAGTAATAAATTTGATAAAAAATGCTAATCGATCCGTATTTGAGAAGGTACAAAACTTTACTAGATTCTCAATTATTTAGTAATTAAATACGTAATCAATTCTCCAACTCTTTTTTGCAGCTTGGATACAATGCACCGCTGTAGACGGCCAGACACGATAGTACACCTTCAGTACATATGCGTTTATTGAGCAAGAGGTGCTGTGGACACGTGTTCCGGTCACTAGCGTTCTTGCGTTTTGCATCACGTCGAATGTGTCTCCCGATTGGTGTGAAAAGAGACGTAGATCAAGATGCTCTCTTCATTAACTTTTTACTTGCTGACCGGGTACCGACAGCTACTGAGGTTCCTCGTGAATGTTCAGGAAAGGCATATGTGGTATCCGACACCTGATCCACCAGAATGTGGCGTCTAGTTTTCAACTCTTCGTGACGTGGTGGCTGGGCTATTGACAGAAAGCAACGGGTGGTCTGCCTCAGTGCTTGGGTCGGTTACTTCATGGCATCTGGAATGCAGCTCCATAAGCACTTCTAGGATCCCCGTTCATATGGCACAATCCCATGATCAAGGCACATCTGGATCGTTGATCCTACAGCCCCAGCAGAGATGTCCGATTACTCGTCAGTTAATCCTAGCTGTCTTGAGTTCTTTGACGTTGTGAAAAAGACTCTACAACGCAGTAAGAGTTTTATACCGTCTGTTTTAGCAACTCAAAAAGCCCAAATTCATGAGGTCTGAGATCATCCCCTGGGTAAGATTTCGGAACTCAGTACATCTGAGTCTCGAAAAAACAGCCAAAAATACACCTCCTTATCTCAGGTCCTATCTTTTACATGAACCGTGCACCCAAAGCCACAACTCGAGAATGATATTTGCCAGAAGCCTTAGTATGAGATGAGCATGGCTCATGTGAAGCCTAATCTAAGCCCCACGCAGGCCTAGTGGATGGGCAGAACTGGTTGATTCATACTAGTAAGCTGATGGGTTGAGAGAAATGCAGCATCAAATCCACATTCAACTTCTGTAGTTCAAACAGCTGAAAATAGTCCGAGTACAAAATCTTTAGATGTACCATCTAGTTCACGGGTCCACGATATGAATCATGCTAATAGGAAATGAAATAATTGAGTAAATAGTAAACAATTAGGATTATTGGTGCATTAGGACTATAGTTTACGAATAAATCGTAATATTTCCACGGAAAGGACAGACCTTGAGTATTAACAAGTTGATGTTTTGACAAGACCATCCATATGCATGACCTGCATTGCCCTAATAGTCTTAATAAAGGACTTTTCATTGTTAAATAAACAATTTATTTATTTAAAAATCTCATATATTTTTACTCTTAAAGATTATAGCTAAAATTTTCAATTGACTTTAAATACACTCGAATTTAATTACCCTTAACAACTTAGCCCAATTTTTAGATGCCATTAATGAAAGTGATGTTAAGGAAAAAGGAAAATGATGAAAAATACTTGGGGCTATTGTTTGATGATCGGATTTCTAAATCATGTTCAACATACCTTAAATTGGTTATCTATCAAAAGTTACGACTATTGGATGATTTTACCATTTCTTTTTTGTTTCTAAATTATATTTTTCAATCTAGTATCTAGAAGTTTTTGAAATCATGCTAATTATATGATCCTAACTTTTGTTTTTAAATTATAAAATGTCAATAGGTCATTGGTCTAGTGCACTTGTTCCTTCACAATAAGTGGTTTGGGTCCTACTTCACTATCAGGTGGTTTCATCGGATGACTAAGATGACAAGTTGTTATCTTAAGAACTACCACTAAGTCTTAGTATTTTCAAATGCTACAGTAGCATCTTATTTTCAAAAATAGCCTTTTTTATTAAATTTGTTTCAGATCTAAGGAGTTCATTTTGTCTAGGCCTATAATAACCCTCATTTTTAAATTCTATTTTAAATTATTAAAAATTAATTTTGATAAATATAAATTAGAAATCTTGATATTTAGGTCCCACAGAATTGACCTTTTGAAAGATATTGAATTGGACCCCAAACCTTTATAATTGGATTGTACTAAAAAAAACTATTCCAATGACATAAAGAACATTGAAATCAGAGTTCCAAGGAAGAAGTTATGACACTTTAAATATGAAGGACATTTTTATAAAATTAACATAGAAAAAAGAAGAAGAAGAAGAAATACATAAAACTGAGGGGGCCATATTTGATATAGGCAACCCTCCCCACTTAAGTAAAAGATCCTTCCCAAACTTGACAGAGAGAGAAATGGGGAGAGAGAAGAAAAAGGGAGAAGAAGGGAAAGAGGAGGAAGAAGGAGAGGAGAGAGGGGAAAGAAGGAAAAGCAGGCTACGTGGAGAGGGTCTGTCATGCTGAGGAGGAAGGAGATAGGGTTGCGATTGCAAGAATTTGCAATCATCGTCGAAGACGACGATGGCTCAGATTGTCGATCCGACCTAAAGCCCTAAGCGTGTGATGAGATCTTAGAGGTTTCACAGGAAAACAAAGTCAATCCAGCTCATCCAAGAGTGGAGAAAGCACGAAAACACTCCTAAGAGGTAAGATCTACAAAACTTGTTCTTGATTTATGATTTTTAGCTAGATCCGCATTGTTCTTGCTAGATCTAGGTTTTTATGATGATCAAACTGATCCAAGAGTAGAAATAGGAAAATACATGCTTGATGTAGCTTGGATCTGATTGAGATTGTTGATCTAGGCTAAAAATTGATCAGAAAATCTCAATCGTCTGATATGTTTCAGTGTAAACGGTGTCTGGCAGCATCTGATTAATGATCTGATGCTGTTAGTAAACTTCCCATCCTTGAATTGATAGAATGAGTTGAAATTTTATGATCTAGAGGTGAAATAGATCAGACGATCTAGGCCATCTGATCTGTCACTATTCAAACAGTGAACTTATAATGTCTAATCGATGATTAGATGCCATAGATGAATTCTAAAACCCTAAATTAACTAAGATGTGATTAGAATAATGAAATTTGGATAAAAATTTATTGAATAATTATAGCCATCTGATTGAATAGTGATGGAAGAGGAACTTAGCGACATCTAATCAATGATCAGATGCCACAAATGAATTCCTAAACTGTTGGGCCATTGATTAGTAAATGGATGATGAATTTGGAATTGAATTGATCATGTATTCCTCTATGTAATCTAGGATCAGTGGAAAATTAGACTGTTTATAATGATCTAAACTGTTAGGCTTTAATTAAAACAAATTTCTTATGTATTAATTAATCTATGATTCAACATTAACAAGAACTTTATAACATCAATAGAGAAGATTGATTAATAAGTGAGTGGAAGAAGGGATATAACTAAATCGTAGAGCATGACATGAGAGGTAGGTGGTTTTAAAATCTATTTGTCATTGAGATTTTAACTACATCATCAGCTTTACTAAAATATGTAGATTTTAAATAATCAAATTATTTGATTATCATGTTTTCTATTTGAGACTACTTGACTATTATGAAACGTGCATCTCATCATATTACATTGTTTTAGCTTTTAAAGAATGCAATATTTGCAAATGAGGCATGTGAGATGTGTGTGTGTGTGTGTGTGTGTGTGTGTGTGTGTGTGTGTGTGTGTGTGTGTGTGTCTGTCTGTCTTCATAACCATGATGTATACTTTTTATATGGAAAATGAAAATTATGTTACTTATTCTATTATAAGCAGTTGTGTGTTTGTGAAAGAAATGATTGTACTTGAAATTGTATCAATCCTATATTTTGAGATGAGTTAAAGAAATGCATGACTTTACATGAGATATATGTCATATGATTTAATGGCATTTGGATTAAGACATATATTTGTTTAGGTTGATGAGCCTAGTGGGCACTATGCTAAGAGGTTGTGCGGGTTTGGCCTACCAACCTTTAACCATCAAATGTAGTAGGCATCCATGCCCAAAGAGGCACATGTTTTTCTTAACTGTTGTGATAGGAAAACGACCACTAGAGGTGTTCATGGCACCCTTTTCAAGACATATCTACAGTCGTCGTAGAGGCTGTGGTGACTGGTCTCTAAATATCAAAGACATATAATTCACTGGTCTAGTCTTGAGCATAGTGTACCATGAGATTTCTATTTTGAGATTTTATGTATGATAAGATTGATGGTCTTTAGATGAGTACTCATGACCAATCGACTGATGTGTTCACAGGTGCATATGTGCACGTGATGATGATGCTGTCAATTTGGGATTGCCGACATTCATAGTTTAACTGATTACTACTTTAATACTTTAACGATCTTATGGCATTTAATTTATCAAGTTAGATGGTGGATCTTTCACATAGTTCTTAAGTTATTCTTACATGTGATTTTGTGATATGTTATATATTACAATTTATGTGAGATTATCATGATGATTCAATTATTTGAAATATATATTTAAAGTCGTGCATGTTTTATATTGACACTATATGAAATGTTTTAGCATAAAACTGTGAACTGAGATTGACATGCAGTTTCAATTATATTTCTTTTCTCTGATTTGATCATTATATTCTTTAGAACTGCATGAAAAATGATTTGAAATATTTTTTAGAATTGGATTTCAAATCTGGTAAAGTAGATGTGAAACTACGTGCACAAGCACAAGCTTGCTGAGACAGAGGAGCTGAAGACTGTGCTAGAGATCTCAAGAGGATTTAATAGGTATATCAAACAAGTTTGCAATGTGGTTGATGGTCTAGTGAATTGATGTAATACTTTAATTTAATATGACTTTGCTTTATGGATATGTGGACATGTAAATTGAAGTTGTGGTTATGTGGTTGTGACTGGATTGATCCTAGCAAGTATATTTTAACTTATGGGTGTTTCTTTTGTCCAAAAGTCATGTATAGTTAATCAGTGAATGTCGGTTGATAAGGAGTTACAAAGATAACTCATATAAGCAATGTTGATGTGTGTGGAAAGTGATACCACTTACGATAGTTGGCAAGTTCTAAGAAAACAATAGAGTTTTAGTTCTAGTATGAGTAAGAGGAGTACTCTTATGAAATTAGTATAGTTATTAGAGTAAGGGATAATAGCATTAGAGTATAAAGTAGTATATCTAAATGAAAACTTTGTTAGATGATAGCTCTATTCAAATGGGCGACCTTCTGAGGATTCAAGTTTTAACTTAGATGGTTTGCATAAACCTTTGAAGATTATGATAAATACTGTGCTATAATATTATGATGATAATGAAAGATGGATCAGAAGTATTCGAAGAGGTCTTGAGAAAGTTAAGAGAATTATAGCATTGGCCTGTACTTGTAGTGAATATAATATTGTGAAAATCAGTGGAAATATGACATAATAAAACTTTGATGTAGATGGATTTTTTTATCTATGAGGTGAGAACGAGTTAGTCCTTATATACACAAAGATAGTGACAGCCAATTATTACTAAGTATTGAATGTTAATTTAATGATTCTTGAGAATTCTAATTATGATTAAGAGGTGCATAATGCTTAGAGGATATAACAACTAATTTATGAGGATGATTATTAAATGACAAGAAAGATCAGTAGATAGGTGGAGAATTGAAGCATGAATATAGAAAACTTAGCAAATAAATTCAAATGATTTTTGAGGTTGTTGGTGAGAATTGGAGGAAAGTCGAGATAGATTTCTCACTTTATGGGAGTATTTGACATTTGTTGTTTAATTGCCTTTGGATAAAAATGTATTTGTTATATACATGTATCAAGTAAAAAGGCCGACTAAAGTGGATAAGGAGAAGTACATTCCATAAGAATTAACTTTACTAGATTGAGGTGCTAGAGTTATAAATAAATTTTGTTCGAGGAGATCATGAAGTAAATCATCAATCAAGGAAAACTTAATGAGGATAATGGAAAAGGATCTGAATGTGAACACAGTGAATAGACTATTATATGAATAAGAGAATTTTGACATGCGCATGAACATGTTAGTAATCGTGTTGGAAACTTGATAAAAGTATGGATATTAGAAGGTTCTAATGCTAATCTAGATGTGAATGTTCGATTTATGATGATAATTTGGTCATAAATTTTAGACATGATTATGAATGAATTCTTAAAGTAGAGAATTATTTGATGAGTTCTAAATCCATAGAACATGATATATTGCTATGAGATCTTACGTGTGTTAAAATATTGAAGTATATGCTAAATATAATTGATGGAAGATGCTACTTGACCCTTTTGGGAGTTCTAGTTCTAATTTGAATGTGAATATTGTTTGAAGACATAAAAACTATTTTATAAAATAGTTTGGAGATGGCAATGAGGATAAGTAGATAGATAGAGAACTAAAGCATGAGAACAATCAATAATCATATTGATAAGATTTGTGAAGATGTTCTATCAAAGAATTCCAACTTTTCTTTATCTAGAAGTATTTGATTTATAGACCAAAAGTGTGGGTGCAGTGACTATTATGTACAACGAATTATGTTGGGAGATTAATGTGAAGACTATGAAAAAGAATGATTTTGTGAGAAAGATTTTATGCTATTTACAATGATCAAGAAGAGGATAATTTTGAAATATTAATCTTACATGAAGTGAAATGTTCATAATTTGAAACATATGTTACTAATGTCGAAATGACTTGTAGTGAATGTGACTATGAGTGAAATGAAACTTGATGAAAGGGTGATGATGTGTAAATATATAGGTTCAATTACCATTGATGTAAAAGAGATGGAAGTATTACATATGCAAACTGAGTCCTGAGTTGAGTGAATATAGTCTTGTTAATGTGATCAAACATAGTGGCTTGAGTAGTAGAGATAACATCTATTATTGAACAAGACCTCCTGAGTTGGGTAGAGCGAAGGATAGTGAGTGTAGCATTATTGTTGAACAGTCTAGTGAGGGAAAGAGACCCTTCTCTTTGACAAGTTCATAGAAAATCCATAGTCAACAATAGTCTACTAGATATGGTAGAGATTCTAGCAAAGGCAATGCCTATTCTAGTTAGCCATGTTCTTAAGTAGGATAACATTAGCAATAACGACAACAACAACTACTACAACCCTCTGGATGTTATGGATGTGGAGTGTTTGGACATTCGATTATAAATTATCATAAAAGATAAGTCAAACAGACATACAGTGGAGGCCAAACAATTCCAGTTCCATGTAATTAAGGGTGAGTGTTCGCCATTACTTTAAGGTAGGCATAAACTTCAAATAAGATTGTGGAAGTACACTTAAGGTTAGAGATATGTATGTTACAGTTTTTGTTGGACCCGGTTCCACACACTTATTCATGTTCATTATTCTTGCATCTTGTGTGGATTTGCTATACATTTCTTGAGTTTTGAGTTGGATGTGATGAAACTAGTAGGAAAAATGATCTTGACTAAAGAGTTTCTTCAGGATGTGCATTTTTGTTATTGTGGGTGAAAGGATGGATATCGATCTTATCCTCCTTGATACAGATAATTTTGATGTCATTTTGAAAATGAAGTGGTTAGTAACATTAGCGATAGTGGATTATCATAGGTAGATTATTTTTGGTGTATTCCTACATCCAGTGACCTCATTCTAAGGAAAGATGAGCCTCACAATGGTTTATATTATTTAGTTATAAAGGAATGCAATCCTTCCCTAAGGAATATTGAGTATAGCTCGCAAGCATAGTTATGGTGAAGGCTAAGAAGACATAGAAGAATGACATAACTATGATTCAAGAATCCCAAGAGATTTCCCCCCCCCCCCCAAAAAAGAGCTTCTTGGATTATTGTCACTGATAGAGATTGATGTTAAGATTAAGTTTGTGTTGAGCGCGATCTTAAATTTAAGTTGTTAGTCCTCTTCGTGAGGGACAAATCAATGTAGATATCATTGGGGATTTATTTTATGTAATGACTCCAATTTTGTAATATTAAAATCCCAAGTTAGTAATAAAAAGTTCACTTTTTGGAAATAAGGGTATTTTGGTCATTTCACTAGTCACCTTGACTGAACCTAGAACTTTGGTCCTGAAAATGGTACCATTAGGTGCATCTCAGAAAAAGGACTCCAACAAGATCAAAATCACCCAAAACGGAGTTAAAGTGAGCAAGTTATGGCCCTTTGAAGTTCAGGGGCAAAAATGTAATTTTTATTAAAAACCAGATTTAGCTTGCAAAACACAGGGGCCTGTTTTGATAGGGCACCCTTCATCTTCAACCTCTTAGAGGGTTCTAGAACGACGGTGATTGGAGGAGAAATCACCGCCATTCTGGAGGTTTCTCCACCGCCATTCAAAGGCGGTGAGAGCCCCCTCAAGAACCCTCTTATAGCTCTATAAATAGAGCTCTTGGGTGCCTCTAATGGCAGCCCGAAAGCTTGAAGAAAACTCGTTGTGGAGGAGCAACCTAGAGGTGAAACGAGGAGAAAAACCCAGCAACGAGCCAGGTATGCTCAAGATCCCTCAAAACCCGTCTTCACAGTAGTCATAGAATCAATTTCCCTAGGTTTTTGCATGAAAAATCATGCAAAATAGAGCCCTGGAGAGCCACCAAGGACCCAGGGACGTTCCTTGGGCCGCACTGGCTCGACAGGGTCGAACCAGGGTGTCCTGAGGACGCCCCGGTCCCCCAGACGACCAGAACGTCCCACTGGGACGAGACATGTCGACCGCGTCTGAGAAAACCAATGGGAGCGTTCAGGGACGCGCCCGCCAAAGAGAGAGACAGGCGGGAAAATTCGACGCGTCTGCAGACGTGCCCACTGAGGCGCACGCCGCAGACGCGCAACGCGCTAGCAAGCCAGGATTTTTCTGTTCCTTAAGAGAAGGCGGGTGCATACTGCTGACGCGCAACATGCTAGCATTCCGCCTTTTCACTCTTAAGGCCTTTATGTACGTGACACACTAAAACGGTTATAACTTGAGATCTAGAGCTCCGATTAGGGGCCGTAAAAGGCGTTGTGTCCATGTTGACGACACGGACACACCTAAACCATAAAATACCTGATCAAGGCCCAATTAAAGGTAGGCATGACCCTTAGAATAGGATGGTGGTGTATGGCCGCTAGACCTGTGGAAAACTGATAACACCAAGGCCCAATTAGGACCTTAGGACAATCATAGGCATAAGGATGGGCCCTTAATGCCTGAGTAATAAGACCAACTACTCTAAAACCCATAAAAGATAGGCCAAACTAACCCTGATTCCACAAACCATGTTCAAGAGCGTATGAGGACAGAGGGGTTAGCGCAACTTAGCCAGGTCGATGCTCTATCACTACTAGATTCTTTTAAAAGAACTATTATTGTTTGAGAATACATGTTTTAAGTATATGACTTGTTTAACATGACTTAATACAGCATGCATGTGATAAATGCTTTATGCATATACATGTTTTGTAAATAATTGCATATACATTATGCATAGATATGTTTTGCAAACTATTGCATACATTGCATGATTTGTGAGCATTAAGTTCTTGCAAAAATTGCATGTCCTTGAAGGTTACCAAAAGATGCTGGAGTGCTGAGGGCCAGGCAGTTGTGAGGGACCCAAAGATGACAGGTTTTGAAAAAGAGATTTTTCGCTTATTTGATCTTATGTGATTTGGGCTAGTAAACTCGTGGGTGCTATGCCGAGGGGTCTAGGTTGGCCACCTAGCCTCTACCACTATTAGGTGGATGGGTACCACGCCTAAAAAGAGGCAACGTCCCTACGTTGACTGCATGTGGTATAGGGGGCTACCACTGGTGTCACGGCACTGGGTTGACGTGTCATAGGCCTCATGGAGGCTATGACCGAGTGTCCTCAGGTACCTGGGGACCACACGGTGAGGAGGTCGTGGGCATAGTTGGACCCTATGGTTTTGTGGACTTATTTACATTACATATGGCATGATATGAGGTTGGTCGACCATACCATACTAGATATCCATGAGTTGGATTCAATGAAGCATCTTATGCATATCATAATGTTATAATATATATGTATATGATACTTTCGATTTTGGATTATGCGATCCTTTAAGTCGTTAGTATTTCAGTTTGACAATGGATTTCGATATCGATATTGCACTTGAGTATTCAGACATGCATATGTTTTGAAAGAGCATATGATTTTAAAACATCTCATGCATTATAAAACTAGTAGTGATAGACTCCTACTGAGTATAGTATATACTCACCCTATCCTTAACATTTTTTAGGATAGTTCCACTCATAAATAGAAGACGTCTCAGGAGATATTAGTGCTACGATCAAGTGAATAAACAAAGGAAACAACTATACATGTGAGTAAACTCTCTACCCTTTGGACATGTATTTGTATTAATTTACAATTGGGCTCTGTGCTGTGAGTGGATAGACCTGGGGGAAAACACTTATGATTTCTAAAACTTTTCAAAAACTACTTTGGTTATTGTGAAGGCAAATGACACTCGGGGTTTTCAAAAATGGGTTTAAAACCAAGGATTTTCTGCTGCATTGCATGGTTTTTATAAAATGGTTTTCAAATAGGGATGCATCCCGCCTTAGGAAATTAGGTATTGCATTTAAAAAAATGCATGAGAAAACCCGGGTCATCAAGGCTACGAAGAGTGATGCTTGTAAGGCAAGCCTTCAAGGCTAAAGAGGAAATTCACCTTTGCACTCATTTCAATGATGGATAGATGATTTATTATGAAGTTTCTAATATGAGGCTTGGAGGTATGCCCTATAGGACGAGGGTTTTACTGTCTACGGATCTAGATTGTTGAAAAAGCATGAGGAGAATTATTATACCAATATTATGCATATGTAATACCTGGATGTGATTTGTCATTGGAGTTGAGATATAATGGTGATTCATATTTTAATGTAAGATTACTTCCCTACATGTAATTAAAATACAGCTCACAACTTATATTATGGCTAACCAATGAGGGCAGCCTATGAGGACAACCAATGAGGGCGAGTGGAAGTGGCACTAGCAAGATTCTAGGTTGCTTCTAGGTTCTCACAGTATTGTCATGGTGTGAGTCGAGAAGATTGGCATGGATTTGCCTCCTTCATGAGCTGATATGTTCAGAGCTGAATTGACATGGGTATGCCTATTTTGTGAGTTGTATGCTCTATGATAATGGGCATGGATTTGCTATTTTGAGATGCTAATTGATTGCCTCTCCAATCTATTATTACCTTACATTTCTAATGGTCAAGTATCAGAGAGCGCAATGAAAGAAACTCTTTATTGCCCAAAGAAGACAGAAAAGCTACAATAAGAAATGGCATAAATATTTAGAGTTTGAATTTGGAATGAGGTGATTTTTTATGATTTCATTAATAAAAGGGTTGTGAGATTCAAAAGGAAATGAAATAACAAAGATGCCTTTCTGATAGAACCTCCCTCTTAGGAATAATTCTATCAAGTGACCTTATGGAATTGAAAAATGTGATAAGATGAGGATGCTTGTAGAATTGTTGAAAGATAACATGAAAGAATTTCAAGGATGAAATTCCTTTGAGGGGGAAAGAGTGTAATAACCCTAATTTTTAAATTCTATTTTAAAATAATTATAAATTAATTCTAATAAATATAAATTAAAAAATCTTGATGTTTAGGTCCCACATAATTGATCTTTTGGAAGATATCAAATTGGACACCAAAACCTTTACAATTAGGTTCTAATTAGAAAAATGATTCTAACGACATAAAGAACACTAAAATTGGAGTTCAAATAAAGAAGTTATGATACTTTAAATATGAAGGACATTTTTGTAAAATTAAGATAGAAAAAGAAGAAGAAGAAATACATAAAATAGAGGGGGGCCATATTTGACACAGGCATCCCTCCCCACTTAAGTAAAAGAAATAGATTGTATAGTCTATTCCTTCCTAAACTCGACAGAAAGAAACTGGGAGAGAGAAGAAGAAAGGAGAAGAAGGGGAAAGAAGAGGAGGAAGAAGGAGAAGAGAGGAGGGAGAAAGGTGAGAGGGGAAAGAAGGAAAAACAAGGCACAGGAGAGGGCCTGTCACGCTGAGGAGGAAGGGCATAGGGTTGTGGTTACTGAAATTTGCAGTCATATTTAGAGAAGATGACAATTCAGATCGAAGATCCAAGTTGATCATTTCACCAAGCTCAAGAAGACAACCTAAAGCCCTAAACCTATTGGACGGTTTGCATAGTTTTTTACCTCGAGTGAAGAAGAGAGTAGCATGTGACAAAATCTTAGAGTTTTCATTGGAATATGAAGTCAATCCAGCTCATCAAAGGGGGGAGGAAGCATGGAAACACTCCACAGAGATAAGATCTACAAAACCCTATTCTTGACTTGAGATTTTTAGCTAGATCCACACTATTCATGCTACATCTAGGTTTTTACGATGATCCAACCATCCATCTCTTAATCTAAGAGTAGAAATAGGAAAATACATACTTGATGTAGCTCAGATATGGCTGAGATTGTTGATCTAGGCTGAAAATTGATCGAATAATCTTAGCCATCTGATTTGTTCCTATGTAAATAGTGTTTAACAACATCTGATCAAAGATTAGATGCTACCAATAAGAATCTCATCCCTAAATTGATAGGATGAGTTGAAATTTTATGATCTAGAGGTGAAACAAATCAAACGATCTAGACCATTTGTTCTAGCACTATTCAAACAGTGAGCCTACGACATTTGATCGATGATCAAATGCCACATATGATTTCTAGAACCTTGAAATAACTAGGATGTAATTAGGATCATGAAATTTAGATAAAAATTTATCAAATAATCTTAACCATTCAATCGAACAATGATGGAAGAGGAACCTAGGGACATCTGATCAATGATTAGATGCCACAGAACCATCGATTAGTTAATGGATGGTAAATCTAGAACTGAACTAAACTAATCATGTATTGCTCTATGTAATCTAGGATCAATGGAAAATTAGACTATTTATGATGATCTAAACCATTAGAATTTAATTAAAACAGATTTCTTATGTACTAATTAATCTATGATTCAACATTGACAAGAAGTTTGTAACATCAACAGAGAAGATTGATCGATAAGTGAGTGGAAGAAGGGATATAAATAAATAGTGGAGCATGACAAAGGATGTAGGTGGTTTTAACATCTATTTACTATTGGGATTTTAACTATGTCATCAGCTTTACTAAAATATGTAGATTTTAAATAAGCAAATCATTTGATTATCATGTTTTTCTATTTGAGACTACTTACTATTATGAAACTTATATCTCATCATATTAAATTGTTTTAGCTTTTAAAGAATGCAATATTTAATGCAATATTTGCAAATGAGGCATGATATATATATATATATATATTTGCATCTTCATAACCATGATGCATACTTTTTATATGGAAAATGAAAATGATGTTACTCATTCATTACAAGTAGTTGTGTGTTTGTGAAAGAAATGATTATACTTGAAATTGCATCAATCCCATGTTTTGAGATGAGTTAAAGAAATACATGGTTTTGCATGAGATATATGTTATATGATTTAATGACATTTGGATTGAGACATATTTGTTCAAGATAATGAGCCTGATGGGCACTATGATAAGAGATTGTATGGGTTTGGCCTCTTAGCTTCTAACCACCAAAGGTGGTAGGTATCGATGCCCAAAGAGGCACCAGTTTTTCTTTACTACTATGGTAGGGAAACGACCACTAGAAGTGTTTGCAGTACCCTTTTCGAGAAATATCCACAGTCATCATGGAGGCTGCGATGACTGGTCTTTAGATACTAGAGACACGATTCAATGGTCTAGTCGTGAGCATAGAGTACCATGAGATTTTTATTTTGAGATACTATGTATGATGAAATTGATAGTCCTTAGATGAGTACACATGACCAACCAACTGATGTGTTCGACAGGTGCATATGTGCATGTGATGATGATGTTGTCGGTTTGAAAAATATATATTTAAAGTCATGCATGTTTATATTGATATTATCTTAAATGTTTTCGCATAAAACTTTGAACTGAGATTGACATGCAGTTTCAATTATGTTTCTTATCTCTGATTTGATCATTGTATTCTTTAGAATTGCATGAAAAATGATTTGAAATATTGTTTACAATTGTATTTCAAATTTGGTAAAGTAGATGTCAAACTACCTACACAAGCACAAGCTTGCTAAGATATTGTAAATTGTTTACAATGTCTCAGGTTTGAAGAAATAAGACAGAGGAGCAAAATATTGTGCTAGAGATCTTAATAGGACTTAACAGGTATATCAAACAGGTTTGCAATGTGGTTGATGATCTAGTCAACTAATGTAATACTTTGATTTAATATGACTTTGCTTTATGGGTATGTGGACATGTAAATTCAAGTTGTGATTGTGTGGCTGTGACTGGGTTGATCTTGGCAAGTATATTTTAAGTTATGGGTGTTTCTTTTATTTTGATTTAACTTTGATTTTCAAAACACAAAGTCATGTATGTAAATGTGATGGAATGGAGATGGAGTCTCCCTTATTATTTTGTTTTATACTATTGTATTTATCAGAGAACCCACATCACATTTGAAAAATGCGTGAGGTTCAAAATATAAAGGAAACTCTGTTGGATTTTCAGTAGAAATGTAGTGCTCATTTAACTAAAAATCCTTGTTTTTATAAAAGGAAAAATCACACTTGGGATTTTTAAAAAGTCTTCTAATAAAAAATGTTTTAGCTATTTGTTTTCTAAATAGTTTTTAAAATTGGGGCCCCACATTCGTAAAAGATTTTGTGTCAAAGTGTTATAAAACCCGGGTTATCACAATGTCCTTGTTTTTAGCCTGCCAATGAAAAATCATGCTAATTGGATGATCCCAACTTTTGTTTTTGTTTTATTTTTTAAGCCCCATAATCTAAATGGCCCCTAAATTAAACAAAATTCTTCCTTTTTCTCTCAAAAACTCTAATTGTGTTAATGTCCTACTATAAAACAAAATGGTTCAATGTTGTCCTTTTTTGTTACAACATTAGTGTGTGTCACTACATTTTGCCTATGAGTCATATTTTTTGTACTTATCTAACCATTTTTACTGACCATGGTTGGTCATGCTACCAAAGTAATAGATGACCAATATATTTAATAGTCGACCATCCTACATTGAGGTTTTGACCATGTGATGGGTACCACTATCAACAAGAAATGGCAAAGTAGATCCATTTTTGTAAATAATGCTATCTAAGATCATTATATATGTATAATCTTATCTAGAAATCCAATCAATTCAAATTCTCCATCCAACCTTAGCTTTTGTAAAGGAATCTAATGATTTGAACTAGTTAATGTGGATCTATGTGTATCTGTGTACCATACATGCAAACACCACTGTCAAATCCCTAAATAGAGGAGAAAAGCAAAAACGAAGAGCAAGACAAATGAAAAACCTTGATTAAAACCAAGAAAGAAGTGTAAAGCCATGCAAATAGATCAAAAACCTCGAATTAACCAAATTGCTAGCACATAGCCAAAAGAAGAAATCCAAAGACTTAGATCATCAGCAAAGGGCTCTTCTTCTTCTTCTTTAGTTTTTTTTGTTTGGGAGGGCTTTTGGGTCTTCTTTGATTTGTTTCCTTCTTTCTGGGTCTTGAAAATTGCTGAAGCTTTAGTTGTCTAATTGGAGAAAGGATGGGGAGATTATGTTCTAGAAGGTGGGTATGCTGTAAATGTAGAGATTTGTGCAAAAGACTATTTGCAGATGAAAAATGTTTCTATAAGTTCATTTTTCTTTCCTTGGCCTTACTATTGAATTCTTAGGCATGAGAAATGAATTATGAGAATACCATAACAATTGCTATGTTAGCTTTCAGGTGAGTTTGATCATGCTTCAAAGGTGTTTGTAGAAATTCATGAACGAAATTGTGCTAGAGTAACAAAATCATATTGGTGGTGGGAACTTGCAAGCTGTGATTGATGAATTGGCTAAGGATTCAAGGTAGATGTGAAGAGGCTTGTGAGAGTAGTGGTGGTGGTAGTGCTTTTGAAATTCTCTTATTTTAGAGGGCTACATTTGTTTTTTTTAGGATACTTTAGTTAGAAAATCCACGTTGGACGAGTGACTGCTACTTAGGAAGGATATATTGGTAGTGACCTGATGCCCCCGCGTCTGTTATCAAGGGGGGTAGATTGACCATATGTGACTACGTTAGTGTGGACATTAGGATAATTAAAATTTTTGAAGCCAAACTAAAATATCTTGTATAGTTTAGGGGGCACGCAACCCCTTTTGGTTATTTTTTATTTCAATTATTATGACTTAAAGCACAAAGAAACATAAAACTGCAAGCATCAAATAAAAGTAGTTCTTAAAGGAGCCTACATATTATTAACAAGTTAAATCTTCCTAAAACCATTTGTCGTAGCATTTGAAAATAATCAGGCTCCTTAATTATATTCATTCAGCTCTAGGACACCTCTGGATGCTTGCATTACCTTGAGAGACAATCTCTGTTCCATGGCTTAGATTATGACATGAGTTTAGAATTCTAGCTCTTCCAAAGTAGTACCTTGGACTGCTTGGGCTCATTGTCATGGGGACACGATTTTGCTATGCAAAACCCTTGTGGCACTTGTGCACAAGTCCCTTTTCAACTACACAAGTTAGCCTTGCACTCCCACTCTTCCTTATTAAGGCTACACTCACTCATCTACTAGAGCAATGAGAGAACTCAAGAAGAGACTTACTCAAAAGAGAACCTATCATTCCTTAACTTGAACTCAATTGAGTTGTTTGGGTTACAAATTAGGTGCTATCCCCTGTTTATGCTTGCTCTCCTCCATCCACCTCCTTGGCGTAAGATTAGAGTTGTCATCATGTGACCTTGAGGTCATGGGTTCAAGGCATGGTAATAGCCTCTTGCAAAATGCAAGGTAAGACTGCGTATTATTGACCTTTGTGGTCCATCCCTTCCCCGGACCCTACATACGCAGGAGCTTTGTGCACCGGGGCTGCCCCCTTTATTGTTCCAATAGTCCAGATTGTCTTCTGAAACCCTCCTATAGTTTCTAGACTAATCTATTAGTCTCCTAGAGTATTTTAGATTACTACGGAATGTTTAGATTTTGAATTCTTCTAGAGATCAAGCCTTTTGGAATCAGGCCTTGTTCCACAAATATAGAAATACGGGCCTAAGTCCCTTAGGCCACATCCATGAGCTGAATAAGCCTCTCTCAGAGCCTGCGGGCCTTGGTCATGGGCCTTGCAATGCAAATATCAATTTGTTAGATATGCTTGGACAAATGTCTTATCTAGCGACTATAGATGATCATTTGATCTTCAATACATATATCCTATCACTAATTAATATTCTTCCACTGCCAAACTAAGATTGGGGCTATCATTTGGAATCATTTTCTCAAGTGAAGAATTCAAATCTCATGATTAGATTCTACTGGTTGTCACATTGAATTCCCTAGGGTGGAATTGAGTTCTCACTAGTTTTCGTTTTGGGTGTTTCGACTGGGACATAGATTGCAGGGAATGTGAATTCTTCAAAATTAGATTCTAGGAATTTGTTTTACTTAAGAATTGGATTCCAACTGGGAAATTCGCTGTTCAATTTGATGACTCCCATTGAACTTTTAATTGATGGAATATAACAACAGTTGGATCTTAATAGGATCATAATCTCATGTGGGTCCCATGTGAAATTGATTAGGTTTGAGGCTACCAATCTGGGAGGAGGTAGATCTGACATGTCAAACTTTAGCATATGAAATGATATGAAGTGCTTCATCTAGTCATGGGGGTGGATACTTTGAAAAGCTTCACGTCGATTCATATGCAAGAACTTCATCACCATACGGCAAAACAGGACCTATTAGCTATGTAATATATACGAGTCTGGGAAGGTGTATTATATCAATTCCTGAACGATGGGGGCAGAAAATTCCAACTGGAGCCCACTTGTTCAAACATCAACACCATTGATTTACTAGCCTTTGCAACGGGAGGTCCACATACTTAACTCATCCTAATTTAACAACTTCTTGATCTTTGAATTGCAGAGGTTTGCTAGTCAATGTTGACCGTTGATTTTTCAATATCCAACCATCCATTTGAAGGTGCCCAATCGTAGAATCTTCAACAAAGGTTGAACTTCGGTGGGATTGTTCATCTATGGTTTGGCCCAAAAATAAGATGTTTGATCACTGATGGGCGGGACCGAGGAAGGAAATGGTCTTTCCCTCCCCATTTTCCAACTGTTACATTTCCCTTTGAATAGGCTATGCTTTGTGATGGAGGTGAGCGGCTATTGTTGGTTCATTTCTCTTAGTATGAGAAAACAGGTCAGCCCCCTGCAATGACAAGATTTGCACAGAGGTTCGGTTTAAGCATAATCACAAAAAATTTCATTTTTTTCATTGTTTATTTAAAAAGTTACGTCCTTTCCGTGAGCTTTATCAAACTTTAAAAATATACTTCTTTTTTAGTACGCTTTATGTTTTGGGACTTATTTTTGTTCTTTCCGTTAAAAACCCGTCATTTAAAAAACAACTTTTACTTTACGACCTTTTCTTTTTATAGCTTCTAATTTTTTAAGGGTTTTTATTTTTTTTTCAACATTTCAACTTTAAACTTAAAGTCTCTCTATAAAAATATATTTTATATAGAATATGATGTTTTATTTTATTTGTTATAGTATAATTTTATGCTCAAATTGCAGTTAAATGGGTTTCTATTGTTTTTCATTTTTAAAATTTTGTAACTTTTAAAATCTGCCATTTTTCCTTATTTTTTCGACTCTTTCCCAAAATTTTCTGTTCTTTCTGTCGCCGACTTTTTCCCCAGCTCTAAACTATGGAATTATGGGCAGTTGAGGGATGCTGCTCTTTGCTTAAAATGAAGTGGGGTGTAAGGAAGGCCAACGAACAAGATGAAAAAATTCACTTCTATCTTGACCGCTCTATTCTATTTGACTTACGAGAAAGGCTTCCTGCGATCCGGACAAGCGTCCCTAAACAAATTATGGGGAGCCAAGTACATTCTTCCATAAATTATGAGGTGGCCCGTTTTCGTTAGAAAAGGCCTAAGCGTTTTTTGGGAAGATGCCGAGTTGTCTGCACTACACATCAGTTGGCAAACCCTGACAAATGTATTTTAAATCACATGAAAGATGGTTAGCTTCCTAAAAAGAAAACAAAAACAATTGGTCGATCAAAGCCATTATCTACATTGAACGACCCAAAATGCATTTGCGTGGATACTTGCATCGTTCGCAGATTATGACTTTCAGTTGGGAGATGTCCAACATATGAGATGAAATGATCGGATAGACTGATGATAGCTGCACGCAGGCTGGGCTTAGAGCTCGTGAAAGTCCTCACCATCTGGTAAGGGCGTTGAGACCGTAGCATGTTACATGAGTTAGACAGTCTAAGAAAAAGAACCTAAGTTGATCCATCTTTTTTATTTATTTAAAAACATAAAAGCAGTGCAAAGAGATTGGACTCTCAGCTGAGACTAAGCAGCTGCCATTAGCTAGCATCTCAACTTTCAAATTTCATAGAGACCTATGTGCACCCACTAAATATAGCATGCAGCAAGATTCATTGGTATAATGGCCAAGTTAATTTTCTGCACTTTTAAATCTAATCTGATCTTGCGGATATGATTCCACATGGATAACAACCAAGATTTCGTGGCTTAAAAATCTTATGCGATCGAGTGCATATTTTCCTTTTGAGGATAATAGGCGGCTTTTGAAACCATCATCTCTATGGATAAGGCGTGTGCGGAGATTTCGAACCTCTCTGATAGGAAATCAAATCCCAACCGCAGGTTAACAACAAGAATGCTACCAGGAAACGCAAGAACATGGTTAGTTGCCATGCAGCTGCCTATTTTTGCATGAAAGGCCTCACTTGTGGCTGATCGGATATGGAACCTATGATTCTGATTAACTAATTTATCCTATTCACGAAAGGCCCTTCTTTCTTGTGGGATTTCAGGAACCAACTGAAACTGAGATTTAGATGTGTAGAATCCCTTTTTCCTCTAGAGGAGGCCTTCGGCTTGTTTTGTGCCGGTCTCCCCATTTGGTCCAAATTAGTATCATGTGTTGGAGTGCTGGAAGGATGACTAAAGCTCGAAAGGGTCTTGTTTATGAAGTATGAGAAAATCGAAAATTAGGATCATGTGTTGGAGTGCTGGAAGGAGGGCTAAGGCTTGAAAGGGTCTTGTTTATGAAGTATGAGAAAATCGAACATGAACCCATATTTCAGTTGAAGAAGTTGGCCAGCTCATATTTCTTGCAAGATTGTCGGCTTAGGGGTTTGCTGCCGTGAGCACCTACAAAAGAAATATCTCCAGATCTTATTTGATTCGATTAATCAAAGCCCAGATACGGCTGATGGTCCATACCCATGTGAATAAGCATCCCAACACCTATAAATATATAAATGTAGAACTAAGAGAAGAACGGGGACAAAAACTCCAGGCAGTAACACATTGGGTAAAATTAAGTTGAGTAGACGAAAAAGAAGAAGATAAAAATCAATAAAAAGGTGGGTAGAAAAACTTGTTAGAGACCAATCCGGTCTTTAATAAGCTGGGAACCTCCTCCTCATCTGTAATCTGTCCAGATAATGAAATTCATTATGGCCCTCCCATGCATATAGACCAGTCGATCGAACCACGTAAACCAATTGGTCTTTGTGTGTATGTCTATGTGATTCTTTGATCTAGTGCCACAGATCCTCAACAAAGTGGTATTAGAGAGAAGATTTGGGATTTTGGTGAGAGAGAGATGAGAAAATCCTTGTCACCCATAGTCACTTCTAAGGTCGGATCCGAGTGTCTGTTTGTAGATCGGTGATAGACTCTTAAAAAATTGTCAAATGTAAGATTGTTACTACCATATATGAGATTCTAGTCCATTTCTGTACCAGATTTGAGGATCGCGACCAAAAAACAACCGTTACATCTGGGTGACCAAGGGAGTGTCTATAGATTCTAAGATTGACGGGGAATAAAAGAAGATCAACGAAGATCTAGATTTGTATGACTATCATCTCACTTTAGAAATTATGGATTGTGATCTTATGCATGTGAACTAATCATGAAGGAGTGAACAATGTTATCTTGATGGATCTAATAGTTGTGATCATACAAAACAGCCTAATTATGCCAATTTACAAAAGATGCCTATTTTAGACAACTAATGTACGGTTTGGATTAAATCTTATTATAAGCTACTGCAATGGGGTGAAGGATAGCTCAAATGTATTGCTTGATGATAAAGAAATGCAAGCCAAGGGATTCCCTAGCTAGGGAAAATGAAACCATTCCCTTCTCCCGGCCCCTCACCTTCGTGGTTGCTTGGTCAAGGGGTCAATGTTGACTTAGTCAAAGTTCTATCCTATTGAAGTTGGAAAGCCTTAGCTAAGAAGATCTACAATTATGAGAATTTCTATCCATTGTATTGGTAATTGAATAGTGTGAATGAAAACTTTCCATGTAAC
This sequence comes from Warburgia ugandensis, assembly GCA_035236585.1. Classification (NCBI taxonomy): domain Eukaryota; kingdom Viridiplantae; phylum Streptophyta; class Magnoliopsida; order Canellales; family Canellaceae; genus Warburgia; species Warburgia ugandensis. The sequence goes on from CP141139.1 coordinate 37,300,709, forward strand.
AAACAGTGGAGATTTAGCAAAAGCTTGGATTTAGAAAGTCTTAGAGGAGAAAGCTTCATATTTAGAAAGTCTTTAAGGGCTAAGCAACTCATGTAACTTAGCTACTTTTATTTTAGGTTTTTAGTTGCCTATTAAGAAGGGTTGTTCTCATCTTTATATACATTTATGGTAAATGAATTAGAGTAGGTTAGTTGATTTTTAATTCAAGCAAATTAATTTGATTTTTACTTTTTTTTCCTTAAGGTGTTTGGATGTGTTTTTCTTATAGAGATTTGGGACATTTTCTTCCATGGCTAGATTGGATTGGCAGAGTGCATCTTTGCTAGCTTGTTTTTGTATACTTGGGTGGATTCCTAAGGGAGTGAGATGTGCTGAGACTCTTATCCTTGTGATAGATTCCTAAGGTGGTGACTTTCTTGCTTCCCTTAATCTTTATTGCTCTTAGTGGATTCTAAGAGTGGGACATTTTGATCCTTGAATTCCACCATTGTGACTCTATATTTGTGTGATAATTAATCTCAACTTAATCTTACAGTGGTGATTTTTGTATCCACAAGTTAACTAGATGACTTTTTCTCTAAGCATAACCAATTATTTTCGTGAGCAAATTCTAGACATCAAAGCAAGGTATGTGTACTAAAGATTTTCAATAGCGTATCAAGGAAAGCATGTTATTACTTATGATAATGATGCTAAAGATCTTGAGATAGATGAACTATGAAGGCATGTTGAAAGACTTGAGGAGCATCTTAAATGCATAGCAAAAAGAGTGCAAAATTTGAACTTAGTTCTTCGAATGAATCCTCTGATAATTCTCGTGCTATGTCTTCCAAAAGTAGAGCTTTTGACCAGAGAGTATCCCTGTAAGAATGAAATGCGACTTTGAACTTTCTGGAGTGAAGTTAATAGTCTTGAGATTGAAGGAAAGATGCAACCCAATGAGATTATTGATTAGTTACATATGGTGGAGCAAGTATTTGTATACAAAGACTTTTGTAAGGATTTTAAGGTGAAGCTTGTTGGTGAAAACTCCACATGTATGCTTCACTTTGGTGGGATAATCTAAACAAGAAAATACTAAGAGAAGTGAAAGATAAAATCACTAAATGAGCTAAGATGAAAGAAGGAGCTCCAAAAATGTTTTCTACCCAAGAACTTTCAGATGGATGTGTTTCATAAGATCCAAATAAGAGACTTAAGTATGGATGATTAAGTAATGGAGTTTGAGCACCTAATGCTTAAGAGCAATGTGGTTGAGTCTTAAGAGCAAAACCATAGGGCATTTCTTAGGGGGTTTAAGAAAAAGACATTGGAGACACAATAAGACTCTAGCTGCACTAGTCGTTCAACGATGTTAGGGAGTTGTCGTTGATTGTTGAAAAGCACCAAAAAGATGTGAGCAAAAGAAGCGTGACTAGAACATATGGAAAAATGAACACTTCCAATACGAGGAGTGGTTCTAATGCTAATTGGATGCCTAACTTTAAAACTCAACAAAATCAATCTAAGCTTGAAAATAAGAAGCAGCAAGGACCATCTAATACTAATCTAGGAGATGCTTTAAGCGTCAAGGGTTAGGACATATTTACTCTAAATGTCCCAATCGAAATGTGGTTGCTTTTATTGATGAATATGAAAATGAAGAGGAAGAACAACAATCAGGTTTTGAAGATGATGAGATAGCCATCGAAATAGATGAGGGAAATGTGTTAGTGGTGCATTGAAGTTTTAGTGCCATCTACTAGGATGATGATGACTGGCTTCTCTGTGCTATCTTCCATGTACATTGCACTTCTCATGGTAAGGTATGTGACATTATCATTGATAGTGTATGTGAGAACATGGCTTCTATAGAACTCTTCAAGAAGTTGAAGTTAAAGACTGAGCTACATCCTCAACCATATAGATTGAAGTGGCTTGCAAAACGGCACATTACTACACATGAGGGTTTTAAAGTTGGCATAAAGAAGTTACTTATTTGACTGCCGACTTCATAAATATTTTACAAGTTGGTTTAAAATAAATGACTTAAAATATATAGAGCTAAGAAGTCATTTAATTGGAAGTGACTTTAAATAATTGGGCAAAGAGGGAATTTTTCGCTAGAAGCACTTTTAAAGTCGTTTAACAGTAAACAACTTCAAAAGTTATACACTTTTATAGTCATTTAGTAGAAAATGACTTTAAAAATAAAAAAATTTTGAAGTCATTTTACATAAGTGACTTCAAAAGTATCACAAAAAATTTGGTGGGAATATTTTATTTAGCGGGAACGAACTTTAAAGCTGTTTAATAAAAAATGACTTTAAAAGTGACTAACTTTTAAAGTCGTTTAATACAAAATGACTTTAAAAGTGACCATTTTTTAAAGTCATTTATTCTAAGTGACTTTAAAAGTATGAGAAGAAATTTCACGGGATGATTAATATTACGTCGGAATGGGCTTTTAAAGTCGTTTGACAAAAAGCAACTTTATAAGTGACTTTAAAAGTCTCTTACTTTTGAAGTCGTTTTATTGAAGAGACTTTAAAAGTCAATTCTCATATAACTTTTAAAATCATTTTGTGCTAGCGACTTCAAAAGTTTATCATTTTTAAAGTCGTTTATTACTAAACAACTTCTAAAGTCCTCGTTCATTTATAAATAGCTTTCAACATCGCATTTTTTCCTGTGACCGCTTCTTCTCATGGTTGGCATGACGGTTTCCTCTTTGGTCCTTATGCTTCTCTCTTTTTCTATTCTTGCTTTCTATTTTTATATTTTGACTGATTATGTCATAAAAAAACTGTAAGTAAACCATAACTTCTTTTAAATTATGAAATCCTTTCTTGTTACTAGCTAACTCCCTTTGTTTTCATTTTGTACATCATGTGGGTTTTCTCACTACAGATTATGAGCTTCAGAAGTCTATTAGATCATCCTTATTTTGGAAAAATCGTATGATTTCATTGAAAATGACAACTGCTTCTCTTTCCAAGCTTCACTATTGAAGAAAAGGAGGACATTATGATTTGTGGTTCTAACCCAAAATTAGGGTTTTATGAGGAGCAAATTTGTTCTTTGATCTTGTATTAATAAGATCCAATAATATGTAACATTTGATATATATGTAACATTAGATGTAATAAAAAAATAATTTGATTTCCTCATTTTCGTGTTGTTTATGTATATGTATTATATATGTTTGTGTTTGTAAAATCAGTTTCATTGTGTATTTATGTAAGGTTGTAATGAGAAAAAGTAAAAAATATATATATTTAATGTGATAGTGTAAAAATTATTAAATTTGTTTTCTAAAAACAACTCTATAAGCCCAAACTTTTAAAGTCGTTTACCAAAAAATGACTTTAAAGTCCACACTTTTAAAGTCGTTTACAAAAAAATGACTTCAAAAGTCTACACTTTTAAAGTCTTTTTTTTTTTTTTTTTTTTTTTTTTCTTTTCTTGTAAACGACTTCAATCGTACACCTATTTTAAGAATTATTTCATCAACTTCCACCTTACCTTATAGCTCTGTGTTTATTATTTGTGCACAAAATCTAAACCGGATTTCTTTTTCCCTTCTCTAAACCAAATCCTACCTATGAATTGTAAATACATGCACAAATTTAGGTTCAATATCGATTTTTGAGTGTTGGTTAGTATCTTTTTGTTAGGCAGGTATGTATTATGCATATATATTTGAAGATTTTTTACAAGGTTGTGAGTTAGAAATTTTTCTTTTGAAATTTGCTTTCATTAATGAATGTGTCTGTCATAATTTGCTTTTTTTCATTGTTAATTGAAAATTTCCATGAAATGTAGTTATTTTAAATACTTCTAATTCTTGAATATTTAATATTTGGTAAAATGCCTAACTTAATCTTTTTATGTCTAACAAGACTTCATGCAAATTTGCTTCAATTTCTTATGATAATGGACAAATATGCCTAGATGATTGCGACAAGAACATCAAAAGAATATGAGGAGGAAATAGAAAATTTCATAGAGTTTGTAGTTAGGGCAGGTGTTGATTGTAATTGCATGTGTTTTCCATGCTCAAAATCTAGAAACTTGAAAATAGTAATTGTAGGGGTGTTCAGAGAACAATTGTGCTTTAATGGAATCAATGAAAGCTACCACCCATGTATTTGGCATGGAGAAGAACTTCTGCATAGGCCCTCCACAAGGCTTGAAAGATATGATCAAGTGTAATATCCTCAAAATTTAAATCATAACTTAGTAATAAATTAAATAAAAATTTTATTCATAGAATTTGGTTCTAAAAACCTAAAAACTAGAAAGCACGCATCGATGGAATTCCAACGACATAAAAAATGCAGAAAACAGAGCTCAAATGGAGAAGTTATGAGCCATTGAAGTTAGAAGGGTAGTTTGGTAATTTGGAGAGGCCCGAAATATAGGGGACTATTTTTTTATCACGGCACCCCCTTCCACCCTTCCCTATCAGATCTGACTCCTTAGCTGAAAAGATTGTTGGTGGGTAGCGTATAAAGGGAAAAGTTTTCCTTCCTCCCAAGCACGATCTCTCTCCCTCAAACTTCTCCTCTCATCATCTTTTCCATCGTGTCCTTTCCCTCTAGCCCTAACTTCTACAAATTGCGTTTTTCATGCAACTAGAGCTTCGGCAACGTCAATGACCGCCCAGCTGGTCAAGGTAAGTCCCAACCCTCTTTTCCTCTTTCCATGTATAGTGTATATATTAGTTTCATGTATGGAAGTAGGAAAAACAACGATGGTTCATTGTTTTCCCAAGGATCTGATATACCCTACTATTGGCATGAAAATAGGTTGATAAAGTAATGTCAAAATAGAGATCGGACTCTCTATCTAGTGCATAAGGAACCTACAAACAAACCCTTTAAGTTTGAGGGAGATCCAATGGCTGGTGGCCTTAGAAATCACGAAGAACAATAAGTAGAAGAATTTTAGGAACATGAGAAAAATTGAGAAAAAACCTTAGTTTTTGTCAAAATCAATCAAAAGGGATGTTAAAAATAAAAAATACATGAAATTCCAAGCAAAAGGGTGCAAAAATCACAAAATTTGGGCACCTGTGGGATCATTGGTGATGACTGGACCCTGGTTGTCTTTTCTGGTGACGACTCCTGCGTCAGCACCCTAACGCTAACGTTGGGACGCCATGCATGACACCCAATGCCAACGCATGCGTGTGCGGGAGGGCCCTGCATGAGGTCATGTGGGGTCGGGACACCCTGCTTCTTGGCAACCAGGACGCATGTGGTGGTGCGTCCCGGTGACCAGGATGCACGCAGGTGCATCCTGGAAACGCGGTGTCTTGGGACGCCGGTGTAAACCAAGTCACCATTGTAAAATGGTGCAAACGGCCTGCCCGACCCCCTATAAATTAATATATATTAATTTACAAAGTATTTTCACAAAAAACTAGATTTTGAGAGCTACAGAGGTCCAAATCACGATAAAAAACATCCGTTGTAAAGTATTGACAACAAAGACCTAGATTTAACGTGAAAAATATATTTGATCACTTTTAAATTGGGAAAATTATAAAATATTATTTAATAACTTAGAACTGACTAATCAAATGGTGATTTGGCCATAGAACTTGAAAAATAGACAATATATGGTACTAAAGTAGGGCCTGAGGAGTAAATTAGATGAAATTACTCTAGAAATTGATCTAGACTATTGATCTAACCAAGATCTTAGAAAATTGTTGATCTAAGAATGATCTAACCATCAGATTTAGGTATAAACGTTAGATACATACAAAAACGAACAGATGAACATGAGATGGGACTAAATTAAGAACTAAATCATAATTAGAGATCTGAGAGGATGATCCAATGGTTGGATCACCATAAATTCCCTTATGATGAAATAAATAACACAAAATAGTATTGTGGTATTGACAGGTACATCTGAATGTACAAGATAAGGCGATTATATGCTTGAGTTGGGTGATCTCACATTGAGGTAGGTGACGACATTTAATGTTATGTTTTGATTTTAAAAGCCTTGCATTATCTTAGCAGCATGATTGATTGTGAGAAAATTTCATTTGCTTATTTAGTCTATGATTTTATGAGCTTCACACTTTTTATTATGATAGATGATAGAATTCGATAATATACTGAATGGATTTATGATCGATGATTTCATGAGATTGATACTCCGTATTTGTGCATAATTATAAATTAACTTTCTTTATTGAATCACTATAACTGATGGGTTTTCGTGAAAAAGGATAGTGGAGGCTTGGTGGCTGGTCCTTTGAGAGGCTAACCTTGGGATGAGGGTCGTGCCTTGGGGATTGTGAGCCATGAGTACTCCTGGTTTTTTTGAGATACGTCATTTTAGTGTTTCGTGTTTTATGACAGGTGCTCTCACCCGGTGGATGTCATGCTAGGAGGGAGTAGGGTCGGCCACCCACCCTCCGAGATTTGTGATGTGATTGTGATATGATAGACACCTGCCCACAGATGGCTTTTGATAGGGGTTTGGTAACATGGATAGTCCACACTACAGGTTCGGGCCTTTCCATGGGGATAGACGTTAAGTCTCTCGTTATGGTGTCGACGGGGAGCGGTGGTGGTTGGACCCTAGAGGGTTGCCACTGCGGCATGACGATCCATACTCTTATTCTGTATGCTTGTATGATGAGCATGGAGATATTATCGTATACCTGGGTGTGACGACACTGAGAAGAGTGATATGAATACTCATGATCCGTTTATACGAGTGTATGGGACTCTCATGGGACCCACATACCTTAGGGTGCCCTGTTATTATTGTATGCTCATTTACATTAGCTCATATTATGTTTTAAACCCATAAGATGCATGCTTTATCTTACATGATGTTTTGAGATTTTGTTGGCATTGTTTATAATAATTATATTTTCATAGATGATAGATATACTCATTATATCAGCACTGTTATTCAATTATTCCATTGTTATTACATTAAATGTCTATGTACCTACACAAGTAATAACTTGTTGAGGTATTGCTTTGTTTTGTAATGCCTTAGATCTTGAGCGTGACAGTAAGAAGGGCAAGACTGTTGAGAGACCGTGATAGCAGTGGGAGATTTCTTTACTTTGACTGATAAACAATGACGTGATTTAATAAACGGACTACCATTTGACTTTCTTTATAGATTGTATACTTTTATTTTATGGAATTGATTGTGATAGTTATTCATATGATGAACATTGAGGTGGGATGTTATGATGAATAGACCCTAGGCCACATTGTTATTATGTTTTGGACATTTATTGTTTTGAAAATAAAGGCGCCAATGAATTTGACGTTGGTTTGACATGTGTATTGTCTCCAATGTATTACTATGAAATTATAATTATGTTTTAAATTATAATCGTGATGTTTTGGAAAAAGAAAATAACACCAGGAGGTTTTCAGAAAATATTTTAATAAAATAATTAATGGAATTTTTTATTTTGGGATCCCGACTATGACTATTATTATTATTATTATAAAAATATTATAAAAACCCGTGGTGTTACATCAAGACACTGTAAGAAGTGTTGGAGATAGTGGTACACTTGTACCGATGTTTTGAGATCATATGATGACTTCTAGGATGACCTTGGACAATTTCATACTACATTAGAGGAAGTTGATGAGCCATTGTACATTGAGTGTAAAGATTATACCAAGCTATCTGCAGTAGTAGAACTTTACAACGTGAAATCAAGATTTGGATTTTCAGATCAAAGTTTTACAGAAGTTTTGAAAGTAGTGGGTAAGATGCTACCGAAGGATAATAAATTGGTGAGGTCCACATGGGAGGCAAAGAAAACCATGGCTGCACTAGGGTTGAAGAATGAGAAGATGCGGGTGTGTCCTAATAACTGCATCTTATATAGGAGGGAGCACAAGGATAAAACTACATACCCAACTTATGGACAGCCAAGATGGAAGTTAAAGAAGAATTCAACCGAGACAGTTGCAGGCATTCCTGCAAAGGTTTTATGGTACTTCCCTCCTATTCTAAGGTTCAAAAGAATGTTCCATATATCAGAAACAATGAACAAATTAGTTTGGCATGCCAATGATAGAGTAGTTGATAGCTTTTCACGCCATCCAGCAGATAGCCTATCATGAAAACTCTAAACTTCATATGGCCTAATTTTGGTGAAAAACCTAGAAACCTACAACTAGAATTATCTATAGATGGGATTAATCCTTATGGTTCTATGAGTAGCAAGTATAGTTGTTGGCCCATTATATTAGTTTGCTACAACCTTCCACCTTCTCTATGCATGAAGTAAAGTTCATGATGCTAATTATGTTGATATTGGGTCCAAAGTAGCTAGAGAATGACATTGACATGTATTTGTCTCCCTTGATCGATGATCTTAAGACATTATGGGACATAGGCATTGAAGCATACGACGCATGTAGGAAAGATTCATTCACCCTAAAAGCTATGCTGTTGTGGACAATAAGTGACTTCCCTGTGTACAGTAATTTGTTTTGATGCACTATGAAGGGATACAATGCTTGTGCTATCTGTAGTGGTCAAACATGTGCTATACGACTTAAACATGATAGGAAAATGGAATTCCTTGGGCATAGAAGATTTGCGTAGAGACCATCCATATCATTTTAAGAAGGGAGAATTTAATGGGTGTTTAGAGACAAGGACAGCTCCAAAGATGTTGACAGGACAACAAGTATTGGAGCGGCTTGAAAACATTAATATCTTGTGGGAAAAGATGAAATCAAGTAAACATGTAGGTGAAAGTAATTGTAGAAGTTGTTGGAAGAAGAAATCAATATTCTTTCGTCTACCATATTGGAAATCACAGCATATATGCCATGTGCTTGATGTCATGCATATTGCGAAGAATGTGTGTGAAATCTTGATTGGTACCTTACTTAATATCCTAGGAAAAACAAAGGATAGAATTGCAGCTCGAATGGATCTCATGAACATGGGGTTGAAGAGGAGGTTGCACCTAGAGAATAGGGGTAGTCGAGAAACATACCTACCTAAGGCAAATTATACTCTCGATAGAGAGGAGAGGAGAATAATGTGTAAAACCTTGTTTGAGCTCAAAGTTTGAGATAGCTACTCTTTAAACTTTAAAAACATTATTTCCATGGAAGAGCTAAAATTGTTAGGGATGAAGTCTCAGGATTTCCATGCATTGATGCAACAACTACTGCCTGTAGCAATACGTTTTGTGTTACCAGACAAAGTTAGGGGAGCTATTACAAAATTCTACGACTTCTTTAATTATTTATGTAAGAAGGTGGTTGATGTTTCAAAATTATAAGAAATTCAAGGTCATCTGGTGACAACTTTATGTGAGATTGAGACAATCTTCCCATAATCCTTCTTTGATATCATGGTACATTTAATAGTGCAACTCATTGATGAGGTTAGACTCTGTGGGCTAGTTTACTTGCTGTGGATGTATCCGTTTGAGAGGTATATGAAAATTTTAAAAGGGTATGTACATAATCACAACCGCCCAGAGGGGCGTATAACCAAATGTTACATTACAGGGGAAGCAATAGAGTTTTGCATAGCGTACTTAGTAGGAGTGGATGCCATTGGAATCCAATAAAGAAACAATCAGTTGCATTTCATAATCCCAAGGTTGGTGGACCTCTATTGAGTGATTGTGTATTGATTGTTGATTATAAAGAATGAGACTAGGCGCATCTTTATGTGTTGCGAAATGTTGATGAAGTTCAACCATACATTGAGTAAGTTGATCATGCAGCAATTATGTAAAATTTAATAATTGAGAGTTAATTTCATTTTTGTTGATTACTATATTAATTTTTCTGTGTGTACATAGTAAACACATGGATGTACTCAAGGCAAAGAATCAAGGTTACGCAAACAAATTGAAGTGGTTACAATTTGAGCATTGTCACACTTTCAATAATTGGTTGTTTAAGAAGGTAAAATAAAAGTATTCTCACATAATATTAATTAAAAAACTATATTTTGTATATATATATATATATGTATGTATATATATATATATATTAATCTTACTTAAGACTACTTAATATGAATATATACAAATTCAAGATAAGCGAGAAGTAGCAGGCAATGGTATATTAGAAACCTTAGGCTAGATGGAGATGGGACCACAACTAGAAGTAATAAAATATGTCGAATATTCCATCAATGGTTATCACTTTTACATGAAAGACCATGCTAACTCAAGAGTGCAACAGAATAGTAGAGTTAGCTTAGTTGTGAATGCTACATTCTTTTCAAGTTCAAAGGATAGGAGGCCAATAGTGGCGGATGATATTTATTATGGGGTTATAAGATTTGGGCCTTGGATTATACCTTCAGAACTGTGATTGTATTTAAGTGCAATTGGGAGGAACATAACAGCATCAAAACTGATGCCCTTGTATTGACATTGGCTGTCCTCAACAAGATCAGATATAAAAATGATCAATTTATTTTAGCATCTCAAGCAAAACAAGTATTTTACATACAAGATCAATGTGATAAGAGATGGTCAAATATTTTATCATCCTATCTGAGGGATTTTTATGATGAAGAAGATCTAGGAGATACTGAAATAAATTACCCTTCTATTACTAAAACAATCCCATCAATCAAAGCATTACGTGGTCAGAATGAGGATTATGTGTTTGACAATGGTCAAGAAGGTGCTTGGGTTAGAAAACAATATATATTTTGGGGTATGTGGAATATGTATATTAGTTAGTTGTAATATATATAATATTATATTTATAATTTTTTGCTCTACTTTTGCCATGACCTGTATGAAGTGATAGTGAGCTATATATATGTGCATATAAAAAATGCTTGAATTAATGTTGACTATCATATAAAAGTTGTTTCATTGTGTATTAATTGTTAGATATTGTGAAGTACTAACATAAAGGTGTATATATTTTGATTAAAATTTTTATAAAAAAGTGTATACTTTTAAAGTTGTTTACAGATAAATGACTTTAAAAGTATACACTTTTAGAGTCGTTTATTAGTAAATGACTCTAAAAGTGTACTCTTTTAAAGTCGTTTATCATATAAACAACTTCTTTATGTAAAACAAGTTTAGCAACAAAAGAGATCGACCTCCTAAATTTATCGTATTAATTATTTAACATCTTTGTTTCTTAAATAACAATTTACAAACCCTGAGCCCTTAACTCCAGCCTTGAAGTTCCTTGAACACTTGAACCCTAAACCCTGAACACTTACGTACGTACGCTAAACCCTTACTTTGAACCTTAACCCTGAGCCCTTAACCAAACACTGAACACTATTCCTTGAACACTTGAACCCCTCACACTTGAACCCTGAACACTTACATATGTACCTTAAACCCTTACCCTGAACCTTGATGCCTAAACCCATGTATCAATGTTGACTATTATCATAAAAATTCCATTTCAGTATGTATTATTTGTTAAATATTGTGATGTACTAATATATAATTAATCAAATACATATATTCATTTAAAATTAATTAAGTGTAGATCAACCATGAACCCTAACCCTGAACCTTAACATTGAGCCCCTAACTCTAACCCTGAAACATGTTCCTTGAACACTTGAACCCTAAACGCTGAACACTTATGTAAGTACCTTGAACGCTTTCTCTGAACCTCAATCTTGAGCCCTTAACCTAACCCCACCCTATTCCTTGAGCACTTGAATCCTGAACCCTTACCCTAAACAATGCTTGAACCCATGAATCAATGTTGACTATCATAAAAATTTTGTTTCATATTGTATTACTTGTTAGATATTTTGAAGTACTAACATAAGAGGTGTATATATTTTGAGTAAAAAATTATAAAAATTGTATACTTTTAAAGTCTTTTATGGAAAAACAACTTTAAAAGTATACATTGTTAAAGTTGTTTTACATATAAATGAATTCTTTATGTACCCCTACCTAAACCACAGAACAAACTTCTTGCCATCCTCGACTTACACAAAGAAAAATTGAGGGAGAAGAAAGAAGAGGAACAAGGAAGGAGAGGAGAAGAGGGGTGATACGTATCATGTTGGTCAACTGGGGGGGTGGGCATTGGAGGAGGAAAGTTCGGTTCGGGTGGGGGGGGGGCGGGGGGGGTTGGCGAGGGGAGGGGAGGGGAGGTGGGTTTGGCAAGGAGGGGTGAGTAGGGGAGGAGGGGAGCTTGGTTTGGGCAGGTGAGGGAGAAGAAGGGGATTTGGGTTTAGGCAGGCAGGGGAGGGGGTGTGGATGGGTTCTAGTGGTGGGGAAGGGGAATAGGGGAGCTGCGTTCGGTTTGGCGGGGGAGGAGGAGGAGGAGCGAAGTTGGGTTTGGGCGAGGGGGTGGGGGTGGGGATGGGTTCTAGCTGGCGGGGAGGGGAGGAGGGGAGTTGGGTTCGGTTAGATTGGGGAGGAGAAGGGAAGTTGAGTTTGGGCGAGGGGGACGGGGACGGGGAGGAGGGGACATGGGTTCAAGTGGTCAGGTGGGTGGGGATGGGTTTTAGCGAGGGAGGGGAGCTAGGTTCAGGCTGGGGGTGGAGAGCTTGATTCATGCAAGGGGCAGGGGGAGGAGGGGAGCTGTGTTCCGGTGTGGTGGTGGGCAGGGGGTGGAGAACTGGGTTCTGGTAAAGGGGGAGGGTGTGTTACTGCTGTTTATTGATTAATTTTAATGACTAATTTTTGTGGTTTTCTGTAGAATTAAGCTATTCATATGCAAACCCTAGAACTGAAGGTATTCATTTAGAGGAATCAAAGTTGACATGCATGATCTTACAGGTGCTTGATTACTTTTCCTTTTCTTTTGTTTCTTAATATGTCTGGTAATATCATCTAGAAATCTAATGCATGTTTTCATTTTCATGTTATTTGCTTTCCTAGTTAAATCGAAACCAATCTCTCTTAGGCTAAGTGGTGTAGCTTTAAAATTACTCGTGAGCGCACAAGTCAAAGTAATAATTACATATGAGAGAGGTTGATCTCATGAGGAATCTTAAGGAATTTCTAATTGATTTGATCTTATTTAAGTTGCTTAGGTTAGCTGAAGAAAGATTGTTTTGATAAACATGGAATGAGAAACATGCATAAAATTAGACACATGAGCTAAAGGAAACTTTCTAAAAATAAAGATTTTCAATGGTACTAGAAACTTTCCTTACTAACATGCATTAAATAACAAAAATAAATCTAAATTAAAATGAATGATTCTAGGAAGCTTTAATTAAGGAAACTTGCTAAAAATGAAACTTTTCTAAACTAACACTTTTCTAATCCTAAAACTTTCTAAAAATAAAACATTCTAAAACTAAACAAAGAAGCTTTCTAAAGCTAAACTATGATGCAAATAATTAAACAAGTAATGGTAAACTATCATGTTATTTGATTTCCTAGTAAAATCAAAACCAATCTCTCTTAGGCTAGTTGGAGTAGCTTTAAAATTACTCGCAAGCGTACAAATCAAAGTAATAATTGCATGTGAGAGAGGTCTATTCCAAGAGGAATCTCAAGTAATTTCTGGTTTATTTGATCTTATTTAAGTTGCTTAGCATAGATAAAGAAAGATTGCTTTAATAAACATGGAATTTAAATAACATGGAATGAGAAACATGCATAAAATTAGACACATGAGCTAAAGGAAACTTTTTAAAAATAAAGATTTCCTATGGAATTAGAAACTTTCCTAACTAAAAATGAAACTTTCCTAAGCCAACACTTTCCTAATCCTAAAACTTTCTATAAAAAAAACATTCTAAAACTAAACAAAGAAATGTTCTAAAGCTAAACTATGATGCAAATAACTAAACAATTAATACTAAACTATCATGAAACAAGGGAACAATAAACCACTTAAAGACGAATCACCCAGTCACCATGTGCATGACCCATGGAGTTGTGCGCATGGTTTATGAGTAAGGAAATGGGTGGAATGTGTGGAATAAAAGTTTGCTAACATGGGATCTAACCATAATAGTTACTAAAATATCTAAAATGCTAAAGTTCTTAAGAAATCAAGTAAATAAAGTGTTGGGGCTGCTAGAAATTATGCATCACTCATGAAAAGTAAAATTCCAAAAGTAAGATACTCATGAAACTGAAATCATTCAAGGCATGAAATGACTGGTGCATGTGATTCAAGACATGAAACGTTATCATAAAACCAAAATTTTAATGAACTTCAAGAATGAAAATAACCAAGGGAAACTTACATGAATCATAAACTTTATTGGATGAACATCTAGTATAAGTTAAGCTTATCACTACTTGTGAATACCTATACCCACTAAGAGATGTGAATTTGAAGCAGTGGAGTTAAAGACTAGTGAAACGTCTATGGGATTTGTATCCCCTTTACATATATCTATATTAAGTAGACAAATACTTTTGATGCATCCTTTATCTCTTTTCCTTCAAGTTAATTTGTCACATATGTTAGATATTGTATGTTTATGTGAATGGATGGAGATGTAATCTCCTTTAATTATTTTTTTACTTAAACTATGTTATCAGGGACATTAGTTTGGTTTCTTTAAATGACTTACATAGCCTTTTTTTATGTCATTGTTCTAATATCATTGAGTGTTTCTTTGTAGTAATGATGGAATGAGAAGAACATCAAACTGAAGATTACAACCACATTGAAGAGCATGCATAAGAGGCCAACATGAGCACTACTCCAAAAATAAAGGGTAGAGGGTGAACAACAATGGAAAAGGTTATCAAGAGAAAGTTGAAGGGAATTAAAGAACCTATCCAATACAATAGTAGAGGGCAAGAGATTGGTGAGAGTGCACCTGCTTATAGTAGTTTCCACTGCTCTATAGTAAGACGCATGTTTCCTATCATATTTGAAGATTAGAGATATGTGCCGTCCTCAAAAAAATATGCAGGTATTTAAACATTAACCACATGTATTTTTTACATTATAACTTTCCTTACTTTTCAAATATAGTAATTTGATGTGTTCAATTTGCAGTCTGCCTTTGATTTGTTGGATGAGAAGAAGATGTGTGCTTTACAAAGGCTTGGTAAGAAATGGAGAAAATAGAAGAACTACCTTGTTTGCAATTACATAGCTCCAAATGTCAATTATTTGTCAAGGCTGTACACAGTACCTTCCATTTACTTCGGCATCATTAACCAGGAGGCTTGGAATGCATTTGTGCAGAATTGCACCTCTATTGAGTTCGAGGTATGTGCAAAAATGATGATTCATTCTTTGAATTACATGTAAAGTTCAATTATTGCACTTGATCATGCATGTAAAATTGTGCAGGCTAAGAGTGCAAGGGGACGAAAGGTGTATGAAACAAATATGCAGTACCACCTATCTAGGATGGGCTATGCTCATTTAGTAGAGCGCGAAGTAAGCATCTGTGATAATTTATTCCATTCAATTTAATGCGACTATAGTTATATACATGTTCTCTAACTATAGTGCCTTTGCTTGACAGCAAAAAAAAGTTGGGACTGTAGAACCCATTGATCACTCCATCCTCTGGAAGATGGCACATTCAGTGGGCTATATTGGCAACAAGTTTGTAAATGAAACTACTTCACAAATTGCTTCCTACATAGTAAGTGGTTCCACTTGTCTATAAATTTTTTACAATTAATTAGATCAAATGATCATGTCTTTCTAATTAAATTTTACAGGACATTCTTGCCGTAGAAAGCGCTACTATAGGAACTTTAAGCAGCACTTCTATTAAGGACCACCCTAGTTGATTTAGAGGCATGGGTCACAATGTTGTTCCTTCTAAATTCTTTGGTAGAGGACATACACCTAAAGTTCAAGATGATGATGAGGCCTACAATGAGTTCGTTGAGAAAATAAAGTATGAGGGAGGTTTAATGATTGTTACTCCTCCCATTGCTCATAATACTCAACCCCACTGTACCTCCATGACATGCGAGCTGCATTCCCCAACTGAAGAAGATAATGAAGGACATCTGCCTCTCCTAGAAAAGGAAATTCCTGCCCAAGAGGTATATACATAGACAAAACTACAAAATTTCATTGCCCTTTTGTAATAATTCTATATCTTAACCTCTCTATTGCATATTTGATTTGTAGATGGGTTAATGCCTGTTGGCCTTGAATTCTTGTCAAAATATCGTGGCAGATAGTTCATGCTATGAGCATGAATCAAATATTTTGCATGGAATTAGTATGCCACCACATACTAAGCGGGTGTCCATTAACATGGTTTTGAATGCTAATGATTGCCTACCATTCCCATTAGAAATGAAAAATATTATAACCATTGGGCAGGCAGTTGCATATCATGTCACTTGGCTGGAGGCACTAGTCATTCCCATAGAGTCTATGGTATCGTATCATACTACCTTCCTCATTAATATTTTTTAGCTAATGACTTCACTTAATTATTTAATAACTATATATGGTTAATTAGCAACAAACGTGGTACCAAGATCAGCCACCATTCTAATGTCACCTATGGCTGTTGTATCAATGGAACATGTACTTGTATATATCTTTAGTTTTTCTTTCATCATAAATTAGGCCCTCTTCATAGATTAATATTATTTAGCTAAATTTTTTTACATCTTTTACAGCGATCGACTTAAGAGCATGTGTAAGTCCCACCTAACATGCCTCAAACCCTAAGGTCAATTTATGGTCTCATCAACGACAATATGACAATCAATCTTATATAAATAAAGGGAGGAGTGCTTGCCGAGGATGTTGTTAAAGTGCCACTTATGACAGAGGACCTATTATGAGTTTACCTATGGGATCAGCTTGAGCACTCTCACATTGTCTCCTACATGGGGTATATGCACATACTTGCTTATAAATCATTTGGTATTTAATTACATGCTATATGTTAATGGTATATGTAATAATTATCTTTTTGTAACTTCTTGAATGATGCTACTAGCCTTTTTGAGGGTGAGGGTACACTTTACCAATTCCTTGACCTTGGCATCATTTCTAGAGCAGCAAAGTAATGGCCAATCGAGAGGCGTATTCAGGATATTTTACTAAGCTTCTTTTGTTGCTTTCAAGGATAAGGATTAATGATTCCCTATGATCATGGGTAAGATTTAATTTTCTTGTTTTCTTCCCAAAATATTCTTTACTTAGGGATTGTCAACTTCCATTACAATCCATATGATCATCTTTGTAGGTCTCATTGGATGCTACTCGTTTTGGATGTGCATAGTGGCCATGCTTTCTTTTTTTATTCTTGTGGAGCGCACATCCATCCTGCCCTCACAGATATTATAAATAAGTACGCATTTTTTTTTTCATTTTTATGTGTAGATAAGTGATTTGTTATTCATCTATAATGCATTTTAAATTTAAATTTGTAGGGATTGGTATCAGCTATAACAATTCCTTAACTACTTCAAAACTAATAACTTTGGCATTTGAAATAGTTGCTAGAGAAAATCTTCTACTTAAGGCATCAGCTATAACATTTTGTTCTCCTAATTTGTATTTGATTGCTAAGCTATAAGACTGTATGAACTCAATCCTTTTTTTTAAATTTATTTTCATGCTCCACCACCTATAAACAATTGAATAACAAACATTGCATGTACACCTGATACTCAAACAATGTTTATAAACATTAAAAACTTGTTAATATACAACATTCATCCACTTCTTAATATAATACTACCTGTGTACATTAAAATACTTCAATCTCCACAAACATGAAAAAACAACACCCACAATAGTGCATCCACATCTTAATTTATTGATACATTACCACTTGTGTATACATTGAATAACAAACATTCTAAGCACCTAATACTTCAAACAATCTTTATAAACATGAAAAACCAAACATCATATACACCTAATACTTCAATCTCCATACACATTCCAAACCACCATCCACTACAATGCATCGACATCTTTCTTGATACACTACCACCTGTGTATAAATTGATTAACAAACATTCTATACACCTGATACAAAAAATCTTTATAAACATAAAAATCCAAACATCTAATACAACATGCATCCACTTCTTTCTTGATACCCCAAATCGTTCTTAAAATATAACACCTAATATATCCATAATGGCTACAAAACATCCATACTCATCATTGTCCATCCACATCTATCTTGAAAATAATTTATATAACAAACTTCAGCATATGCATTGTCTATAACATTCACTTCATTTGTAAATCCATACACTTCATTTGTTATTCATCTATAATGCATTTTTAAGTGTATGGATTTACAAATGAAGTGAATGTTATAGACAATGCATATGCTGAAGTTTGTTATATAAATTATTTTCAAGATAGATGTGGATGGACAATGATGAGTATGGATGTTTTGTAGCCATTATGGATATATTAGGTGTTATATTTTAAGAACGATTTGGGGTATCAAGAAAGAAGTGGATGCATGTTGTATTAGATGTTTGGATTTTTATGTTTATAAAGATTGTTTGTATCAGGTGTATAGAATGTTTGTTAATCAATTTATACACAGGTGGTAGTGTATCAAGAAAGATGTCGATGCATTGTAGTGGATGGTGGTTTGGAATGTGTATGAAGATTGAAGTATTAGGTGTATATGATGTTTGGTTTTTCATGTTTATAAAGATTGTTTGAAGTATTAGGTGCTTAGAATGTTTGTTATTCAATGTATACACAGGTGGTAATATATCAATAAATTAAGATGTGGATGCACTGTTGTGGGTGTTGTTTTTTCATGTTCGTGGAGATTGAAGTATTTTAATGTACACAGGTAGTATTATATTAAGAAGTGGATGAATGTTGTATATTAACAGGTTTTTAATGTTTATAAACATTGTTTGAGTATCAGGTGTACATGCAATGTTTGTTATTCAATTGTTTATAGGTGGTGGAGCATGAAAATAAATTTAAAAAAAAGGATTGAGTTCATACAGTCTTATAGCTTAGCAATCAAATACAAATTAGGAGAACAAAATGTTATAGCTGATGCCTTAAGTAGAAGATTTTCTCTAGCAACTATTTCAAATGCCAAAGTTATTAGTTTTGAAGTAGTTAAGGAATTGTATGCTAATGATCCTTACTTCGGGCGGGTATTGGAAAATTGAAATCATGGTACTTTTCAGTGCTTTGTTATGTAGGATGGCTAGCTTTTTAAGGGATCTTGCTACATATTCCTGAATGCTCCCTTAGAGAGGCAATCATATATGAGACACATGATGGATGCTCTACTAGTCACTTCGATAGAAAATGGCTAAATGCATTTCCAAGCATGTGAAGAGTTGTAGAACATGCCATCTTGCGAAGAGTTAACTTCAAAATAAGGGACTTTATATGTTGCTTTCTATTCCTAACTTTCAATGAGAAGAAGTAAGCATGGATTAAATCATTGGACTTTCACAAACACAATGCAATAAAGACTTTATCATGGTTGTTGTTGATAAGTTTTCTAAGATGGCACACTTTATTGCTTGTACAAAGATGATTGATGCTTTAATGTGGCAAAATTGTACTTTAAAGAAGTTGTTAAGCTTCATGGGATTCCTAAAACCATAACCTCTTATTGAGATCCAAAGTTTATGAGCCATTTTTGAGGACATTATGGTGAGTGTTTGGGGCATTTTTACAACTTAGCTCATCATGTCATCCTCAAATATACGGCCAAACTAAAGTAGTAAACACTAGTTTGAGAAACTTGTTGAGAAGTTTCGTTGGAAAGAACATTGGCTAATGGGACTTGCTACTAGCACATACAGAGTTCACATTCAATAGTTCCACTAATCATTCAATTGGTTACAACCCTTTTGATGGGGTGTATGGTAAGAATCCTCTATAACCTATGGATTTAATATTCTTACCACTAATAGAGAGTTTCAGTGGAACTGTAGAGTGAGCAAAACAAATTAGAACATTAAACTAACAAATCCTAGAGCAAATTGCATGACAGAATGAGAAGTGTAAGGAACAAGCTAATAAGTATAAAAGGTAGCAATTTTTTAGGAAGGAGATCTTGTCTGGGTACATTTAAGAAAGGAATGTTTCCCTCAAGGGCATTATGTAGAGCTCAAACATAGAGCTGATAGTCCTTTCAAGATTGTAAAGTGAATTGGTGACAATGCATGCAAAATAGAGTTGCCTGAAGATTATGAGGCTTCTGATGTGTACATATTTATCACTGTATTCTCCAAAGGACATTACCAAAGACTTAGGTATTCTTTCTTTTCAACCTAGAGAGAATGACACAAGAATGTGCATAGATTCCAAGATTGATGGTGGATCAAAGAAGATCAATGACAATCTAGAATTGGTGGCTATGGTCTCACTTTAAAAATCTTGGATTGTGATATTATACAAGTGACTTGTCATCAAGGAGTGAAAAATCTTATTTTAAATGGATCTAATTGTTTGGATCATCCAAAACAACCTAATTATGCTAATTTAAAAAAGATGCCTATTATAGGCAACTATGAGTAGTTTGGATTAAATCTTGTCATGGGCCATGGAAATGGGGCTAAGGATGGTTCATATGTGTTGCTTGATGATCAAGGAAGTATAGCCAAGGGATTCCCTAGGAAAGTAAAAATGTGCTACCCCTCCAAATTGCTTGGTGGAGTCAATATTGACTTAGTCGAAGTTCTACCCAGTTGAAGTTAGCAAGTACTAGCTAGGAAGATCTACAAGTATAAGAACTTCTATCCATTGTATTAGTAGTTGATTAAGTGCAAATGGAAGCCCTCCATGTATTACAAAGTGGAGATTTAACATAAGATTAGATTTGGAAAGTCTTCTAGTGAAGGCTTTATCTTTAGAAAGTGCTTAAGGGCTAAGCAATTCATGTAACCTAGATACTTTCTTTTTGGGTTTTTAGTTGCCTAGGGTGGAAGGGTTGTTCTCGTCTATATATACACTCATTGTACATGAATTAGGGTAAGTTAGTTGCTCTTTAATTCAAGCATATTAATTTAAAAAAAAAAAAATTCCCTTAAGGTGTTTGAACATGTTTTTCCTATAGAGATTTGGAACATTTTCTTCCATGGCTAGTTTGGATTGGCAAAGTACACCTTTAGCTAGCTTATTTATTGTATCCTTGGGTGGATTCCTAAGATGTTGAGGTGGCGAGTTTCTTTCTTCCCTTAATCTCTATTGCTCTTGGTGGATTCTAAGCTTGGCGCATTTTGATGCTTGAATTCCATGGTGGTGATTTTGTATCAATGTCATAACTAATCTTAAAATTGGATCACTCTCTATGTAGCATTTTTGTCAAGGCAAACATCAATTCGATGGTTTCTACTACTAATCTATTGGGGAAGGAGATCTTCGGCTAGAAATCTTAGATCTGTACATGTGCAATGGTGATCTTGTAGGGAGTTCTAGGCAATTTGAATAGCACAAACACTAACATTGAAAGGAATCCGGTGAATAATAGTGAATTGGAGGAGAGGGAGGTAATGACAACGGTGTCTCATTGATGCAGTAAAGAAAAGGGAAGTTGTAGATCAGAATCTTTAGGAATTGATAAAGGGGTTTCCTCTACCCGATGGAGGAAATGCACAGATGTAGATAAAAACCTCTCCTAGTAGAGTGTGATGGAAATCAATGACTACAGGGAAGGGAGAGAACAATAGAGAGAAAGAGGAAGTTGAGTTTCGATCATCTTTTGTAGCGGAACGAGGAAGCCGAGTTCTTTTTGTTGCTTGTCAAAGGAAAAAGAGGGTCAAGAGAAAGGGGTTTTAACAAGCACTAATAATCCACCCATTATAAATGATAATGGCACACCCTGTTTATGAAGACAACACCAACCCTAAAAAATGATAATTGTACTCCTATGAATGGTAATAACAAGTTGACTTAGTTTTTTTTCACTTATTTAAACACATCTATGTAGTCTATTTTTCACTTATCAACCCCCAAGATTTTGTAGGAGGAAGTTAGATTCAATAAGGATTTGGCATTATGAGTTATAACATTGAGAGATGATAAAACTCATTGCCACAAACTTTATGCAGTGGAGACTCTAGATGGAGAATCTTCTAAATTGTAAGGATTTGTATGGTCCTTTAGAAGACTAAGGAGCAAAACCAGAGGCAATGATAGAGAAAAAGTGTGTTAAGATGAATAAGAAGACTATTGGTCAGACTAGACAATAGATCAACTATAGTGTATTCCACCATGTTGCGTAGGAGACCAATGCATATGATCTCTGAAAAAATTTGAAGAATGTGTTAGACCAAGACCACTCGAAATAAAGCCCTCTTGATGAGGCAGCTAACAAATCTATAGCTAAAGAGAGGAACCTTTGTAGTTAAGCACACTAGTGAGTTTAGAACCTGGTGAGCCAGCTTGCATCTATTGAGTCGCATCTTTGGGATGAAGAGCAGGGCCAACTTTTTCTTAGTTCTCTAGGTGATCTCTTTCAAGAACTTGGCTTTATATGGCAAACTTACAATGGAAATGGGTTAAGGATGCCTTATTCAACAAAGATGCAGAAGAAAAGAATTTGGCATAGCCTAGACACATGCCCTAGTCATTGAAAAAAGAGGAAGTAGAGTTAGAAGCAAAAGTAAAGGAAGATATCATGATTGTGTAGATTTAGGGACGGTTGAAATTAGTAAAAGAAACAAACAATCTTTATCATTTTGGCATCATAGACCACATGAAGAAAGACTATCACAAATTTCAAAAGGAACAAAGTTAAGGCAATAAAAATTTGTAGGAGGAAATATTGAAGCCATAGTGTAGGATGTAGCATTACTCTTAGTTGAACAAGAGGTGAGCCTCCACACTGCAAACCATGATGTTCTATGGGTGGTAGACACAACAACTTCTTACCATGCCACTACCTGCAAAGACTTCTTCACTTCTTATAAAGCATGGGACTTTGGTACAGGAGGATGGGAAATAACAATTTTTTGTAGATTAGGGAAATATAAAAGGCAGCCCCGGTGCACGAAGCTCTCATGTATGTGGGGTCTAGGGAAGGGGCAGACCACAAGGGTCAATAGTACGCAACATACCTTGCATTTTGTAAGAGGTTGTTTCCATGCCTTGAACCCATGACCTTATGGTCACACGATGACAACTCGACCATTGCACCAAGGCTCGATCATGGTGTTGTACCCATGGTGTTGAAAGATGTTTGACACATGCCCTAACTTCGACTAAATCTTATTTCTAGGACATCCCTTGATCGACAAGGCTATAATAACTATGTCGACAATGCCACTTCAAAGCCAACAATAAATGCCGTGATTGTTGCTTGAGGACATATTTGTCTCACACTATATAAGACCCATGTGAAGATCTCTACTGATAGCCTCAATGTAGTAGAAAACAAGGCACCACTGAATCTGTGACATAAGAGACTCGGACACATGGGAAAAAAAAGAATTATTCATATTAATAGAAAAAGCAACTCATCAAAATTGCCAAAGGTATTACATTAAACCCTTGTGATTACTGTTTATATGGAAAGCATCATAAAGTCTCATTCATTTCTTCTACAAATAAATGATCAGAGTTGTTGAACCTGGTATACTATGAAGTACATGATCCCATAAAAGAAGAGTTATTAGGTAGTAACAAGTATTTTGTATTTCATGCTGACAAATAAGCAACTCATCAAAGTCACCATAGGTATTTCACCGAACCTTTATGATTATTGTTTATTTGAAAAGCATTAAAGAGTCTCATTCAATTCTTCTATCAAGAAAAAAAATCAAAGTTGTTGAACTTGGTACACTGATGTACATGATCCCATAAAAGAGGAGTCATTATGCAGTAACAAGTAATTTATAACTTTTATTCATGATGCTTCTTAAAACTTATGGGTGTCTTTTCTAAAAATTTGGGTATGTAGACACTTCAATGGATTCCATGCCATGGTAGAAAATGAAACATGCAAGAAATTGAAGTGCCTCCAAATAGATATGTAGGCAAATACACTTACAAATAGTTCAAAACATACTATGCTAATCATAGTATTCAACATAAGATGACTATCCTACATACCCTACAACACAATGGTATAGGCGAGAAGATGAATCAGACTATTATAAGATTTGAATCAATGCTCAATATGGCTATGCTACTTGAACCATTCTAGGGAGAAGCTATCTGCGTAGCTTGTTACTTGATTAATAGATCATCATTAGCACCATTGAATTTCAAATTTTCAGAAAAGGTGTGGTGTGGCAAGAAAATCTCTTACGCTCACCTAAGACTGTTTCGGTGCAAAGATTTTGCACATGATCCAAGGAGCTGAGATAGATACTTGATATCAAGTCCACTCCATGTATTTTTGTCAGCTAGGGAGATAAAGAATTTGGAGGCAAGGTTGGGATCCATAAAGAAAAGGAACTGTTAGAAGCATGGATGTTGTGTTCCAGGAAAAACAGTTCTACAAGGAATTTAAAAATCCCACAAAGTCTAACGAATCAAGTTCCAATGCTCTAAACCTTATTCTTGTGCTAGTATAGTCTACCACAAACAATGAAGATATGCAGGATGAACCTCCATAAGCAAGAGAAGGAGATGTAGATGGTGTTAAGCAAAGAGACTAACAACCCCTTGCAACAGAAGCTATTGGTCTATCACAACAATCAAATGGTGAAGCAACTTCTTCGCAAAAGCTAATAAGCCTCACAAAAAAATCATACCTATGAGTGGAACAAGCTTCTTAAGGGAAAGAGAGTACTGAGGAGAAAAAGGGTGGTCAAGTTGTAGAAAGATGGTATTAGAAAGCTGCTAAAGCACAAGACTCGATTGGTTGTCAAAGGCTTCAAAGAGAAGAAAGGAATCAACTTTGAGGAGATCTTCTCACTAGTAGGGAAGATGACTTCAATTTGACTTATTCTCGGATTTGGTGTTGATCTTAAATTTGGAGCTTGAACAAATGAATGTGAAGACTTTCTTTCTTCATGGAAATCTAAAGGAAGAAATCTACAAGGAGCAACTAAAAGGATTTGAAGTTTTTGAGAAAGAGCACTTGGTCTACAAAATAAAGAAGTGTCTCTATGGCCTTAGGCAAGCACCAAAATAGTTGTACAAGAAGTTTGGTTCATTTATGATGAGTAATGGGTACATGAGGACTGTGGCAGATCAGTGTGACTATGGTCAAAGATTCCTAATGGCAAGTTTGTAATACTACTGCTTTATGTGGAAGATATGTTGATCACTGGTCATGATGAGACCATGGAGTGAGTAAGAAAAAGAGAGAAAGAAAAAGGTGTGGAGAATATGAGAATAAGAGCAAAGGTATAGCAAGGATCTTAAGGATTTCATGGAGTGAGTAACTTGATCTAAAGGTCATTATCTCTTAGCTATCACTTCAAGATATTAGTGTTCTTTAAACTCAAGGATCTAAGGCTTCAACTAAAGGCACTTCAATAGGGTATACAAGGAACATAAACAAACAACAAAGGAGGAACAAAGTGATGACAACCAACTTCGAATTTGAAGTGCAAGAATCAAAGGATGCATGCAAGAGTGAGGCATGGGACATTGAAGAGGTAGCAGTCCCACCTTGTAAAATAGATCCACACCCAAAAGAGAATAAACTTAAGGCAAAAAGTGAGAAGAAGGTGATAGAGGAAGAGGACGCGTGCTTCAAAGTGAAGGCGATGTCTTTTTCCTATGAGTTAGAGAGTCCTCCAATTTGATTTTTTGGGGTCCTTTTATAACTTTTCTCCTATATTTTCTAGGGTGACCTAAGACTAAGGTGTGGTGGGGATGAAGGCAAGTAATTTAGAAGGCCATCTAGGGTTTTTAAGTAGGATAGAGTGGTTGCCTTTAGAATGTGTTGTATTGGGGATAAGCTAGTTTTTTAGGGATAGGTGTCTCCCCACTTCAAAAGTCATTGAATCCCTTTAGATATGGAAAGTGAGTGGGTGGGATAAGATAAAAAAATATAAGAAGGTGGGAGGAAAGTGAGAGCTAGGAAAATTTAGGAAAGTGAAGTGAACTGGGGAAATTTGATTGGCTAAGTGATTTCTTATGAATTTGGAATTGGTTGAGTGGTTTGAATGGGAGTTTAAGAAGTTGAAGGAATCTTAGAAAGGTAGGACTCTTGAATGGAAAGTGAAATTCGTGGTGCATCTTCAGGGCAAGGTGGAAAGTGAGGAAAAAGTGGAGAAAACATGGAAAAACATGAAAAATTGAAGGGTCTCTTCCTATTGGTCCACATTGTCACGGGGTCATAGTTTCACCTTTGTTAAACCCATGTGGCACTTGTGCACAACTCCTTTTTCTAGGCACAAGTCAACCTTCCACTCCCACTCTCACTTGCTAGGGCTACAATCACACCTCATTAAATCAATGAAAGGAACTCAAGAAGAGAACCTATTATTCCTCAGTTGAGTAATCTACAATGAGCTTGTCTAAGTTACAAATGAGGAGCTAACCCCTATTTATACTTGCCCTCCTTTATCCACCTCAATGGATAGCTAGAATTATAACATGTGTCAACCATCCAATGGTTGACGACCATTCTATAACTCTCTCTAGAAGTTTCTACATAATATTTAAGTTTTCCTCTTTTTAGATAATTATAAGGAAACTTCTAGAAACTAGGTGTTCTAAAATTAGGTCTTGATCTATAGACCTTCAACACTAGGCATCGGTCTCTTAAGCCAATCCCATAAGCCAAGCATGCCTCCCTTGGAGTTTGCGATCTTTGCCATGAGCCTTGCAATGCATGTCTATGAAATTCTCCTCCACCTGATAATGTTGACACCCTCATCAACACATCTCCATTGGTGTTGCAAACTTCCACCTTTGACGCCTCCTATGTGACCTTATGATCTTTGGATATTGTCTTCCCTTGTTCTTCCCCTTACACATTAGCATCCAACCACACTTGTGCTTCACAGGGAACTTCTTTTCCCTCTTTAATGTATGGGTGTCCTTGCCCCATGTTTTCCCTTGCACAATGGTGATTCGAATAGCCTCTTGTGCTTTAGTGCAACTACCCTTTGATGATGTGCCTCTTGCACATCAGTGTGGTAGTTACCAACCACTATGCTCCCTGCACGACTCTTCTTAGTCTTATCCATCCTGGAGTGTTTCTGCTATGGCACACTCCCCTTTGTGCCATCAGTTGTGTCAAACTCCTTGTTGATCACCATTTTCTCATGAGACTCATTAAGCCGAAGCAACTTTGTAGCACCTAGGCCTGGTAAGCCTAGCTGTGCTATATCCACACTCATTGTGGATTCCTCTCTAGCTCCATATCCTCGGAACTAACCACTTCCTCCTATGGATTGGTCATCTTGCCTTTCAGGCTTAAAGCAATCAAACATGCACTCCCCTCTATCTGTGGTCTTAGTGTCTATAATCTCAGGCACATCAACTGTACTATGCCATGTCATCTTTGAGGCTTTTCAAGGCATCGATGAATGCACTTGATTTGTTCAAACAATTAGATAGAGTTTGTTCATACTTACCAACCATTGCATTCAAAGTACAAAGCCAAGCATCCAAAGCCAACTTCCACGATGGGTCTTGCACTTCTCCTACCTCAACTTCTGCTGAACCTCTACTGGCATGGTGGTCACTCTTGACTCACTTGCCATGATGATGCCATGAGCTTTCCCCAATACTCAATAAGCAACACCCACTTCAACCTGCTCTGATACCACTTGTCACAGGGTAGCAGTTTCACCTTTGCTAAACTCGTGCAGCACTTGTGTGCAACTCCTTTTGCTAGGCACAAGTCAGCCTTCCACTCCCATTCTCACTTGCTAGGGCTACACTCACTCACCCACTAAAATAATGAGAGAAACCCAGGAAGTGACTAACTCAAAGAGAACCTGTTATTCCATAGTTGAGTAATCTACAATGAGCTTGTCTGAGTTACAAATATGGAGCTAACCCCTATTTATACATTCTCTCCTCTATCCACCTCCTTAATGGATGGCTAGGATTATTACATGTATCAATCATCTAATGATTAAGGACCATTCTAGAACTCTCTTTAGAAGTTTCTACATAATATCTAATTTTTTTTATCTTACTAGATATTTATAAGGAAACTTTTAGAAACCAGCCTTTAAGAATCAAGTCTTGATCTATAGAGCTTCAACAAAGGGCATCAGTCTCTTAAGCCAATCCCATAAGCCAAGCAAGCCTCCCTTGGAGTTTGCAAGTCTTAACCACGGGCCTTGCAAGGCATGTCCATTACAACATGCTACCTTATCTTAGTGAATTTTCCCTTAACTCTCTTCAAAATATCCCCATAAATCCCAAGGATAATTCTTCAAATTCTCCGTCAATCATGGCCTTCCATGTAGTTTAGCTTATGTGGCTTCATGGTTGACTTTGAGGGCTCCATTGGCTTAGTTTCATGGCTGGCTTAGATGGCTCTCTTGGCTTATTTTGGTGACTCATATCATTGGATTTGGTGGTTGGATTAGCTCCTTAGCTTGCCCCCTTCTTCATGGCTTGAATATGGCTAAGTGGCTCAAGTGAAACCAATGCGAAGGTGGTTGACTTTGCATGGCTTGTATGTGGTCCCCCTTTAGCCCACTTTGGCTCCTTTACTTGTATCCTTTGCTTTTCAAAAAGATGATCTTGACCTTGATCTCATGTTGGATTGATGACATTTAGGCTTTGACTCAATCTTTTGATCTTGATCTTCTAATTTCATACCAATCAATCTCGATTGTTGGATCACTATCTTGCATCCTACAAAAATTGAAAAACTCTAATTATATCTTAGAAAATTATAATTAATCACATACTTACCTCATATTAGCATCTAAACCTTCAAAATGTCAAAATTTTGAGTCATTAGGTAAAAAATGAATGTGTTATGAATTTTGGTAAAAAAAACCCTAATTTACCCCTCTAGGTTGTAACTCATGAGTGGATAATTAGGTGATTTTTATGCAAAATTAGACACTAATCACACCCCCAATTAGCAATTTTCTAGTACTAAGTAAAACATGCAAAAAAATATTTTACAAAAACTAGTGCCACTTTCATCGGTTCTCACAATGGCATTTAGCAAATGCAACAAGCCCTTAAACCTCTAGGTTATCCTAGCGGATGAGTTAGACCTCATGAGGGTTTGCAGTGAATATGCCCACAAAATTCTTTAAGGTTGGGTTCCCTATTTTATCTTAGAGAATCCTCATTCATTAGCACTCTATTAGTTTTCATAACTTAATGAATGGGATTGACAAATTTATAAATTATACACATACTAAAAGCATTTTATTCTAGTTATTTCTGAAAGTGCATGTGTGTACAACCACATAAGTCATGACTTCTAATTCAATATGCTTATCTTCCATTGGAAATATGTTTTGACCTTAAATCCTCACAAGTATACTCTCAAAAGTGAAGCTCTCAGTTAAGGGGTTGAACTAATTTTCTCTCTTTATATGACTAGATCCAACAAGCTAATGGTTCACATAAACTTTTTAGTGCTGATGAGACAAAGAAAAGTGATCCATAAGAGTGGATGTTATTACCAAGAATAGTAGTGATAGTTACCTTAATTCCTTCTTTTTATATCCTCTTTAAGGCTATGTTCCAACTAAAGTCCACAAGTCTTTAAATAAGACGAATGTAGCCTTGAGACAAGTTCAGAAAAGAAGGGTATAAGGATTTCAAAGTTCAAAATTAAGTAGAAGGATTCTGTTTTTCATTGTTAGGCATTTTATTCTTGACTATATTAAAGTGAATTTCCTTTGTATTCTTGTCTTTTAATTTCTCTTCTACTTCTGATGTTTCTTTCTTTTCAATTTTCTTTTTCTTTTGACTCTTTGAAGGAAAGACTTTTGGTGTTTTTCACTTCTTTAACATTTTGTCCTCTTTTGAACTTTGCTCCTAACTCTACTCATTTTGAAAATGGGTATTGGATATTTATTTATTTCTTGTCTTTTCTTAGTTAAAGTAAGTGGGGTTAAGAAAGAAAAAGCTTGATAATAGGCTCAAAGGTTTAACTAGTGGTATATTGTATTAGGTAAGTTTTATGTCTTTAGGTTGAATGAGGATGGCCTATATCATGGCCTATATCATTTCCTCGATTTCCTAAAGCCTATTATATTTAATAATTTTTTTGGAATGAAAGCTATTAATCCTATTTAGTCTTGATAGTAAACCAAAATAAGGATAACGGGATCACACTAAACTATCTACGCTAAAGAAAATGTGGAATTACTTATAACTATCTAAAAGAAGATAGTCTCTAAAGCTCACTATGTTATAAGTCTCCACTAATTTTCCTCAGGGTCTTTAGTCACAACTCTTTATTAGTCTTGACTATGTATTGTGTAAATATTTTCTAAGAATTAACCTTCATAACATATGAATAGTATGGAAAACTAACCATATATTCTTCCATTAAGAGGTTAAACCATTAGAGTTACTAAGTTCTAAACATCCAATTCTCATCACAATAAGTGAACTCTACCTCAAAACACTTTCTTTCTTTCTTTTTTTTCAAAGACTTTAAGAAGACATAGGAAAATTCAAAACCTCTATGTATATCTACACCCCTCAACCTAGAGAAAACATTGCCCCCAATGTTTGAAAACATAGGACCTATATGAATATGGAAAGATGTAGAAGATTAAGATTTTTTATAATAAAAAAAATCTGGGTTGTCTCCCAGGGGGCACTAAGCTTTACATCTACAACCAGACATGGCCTATAACTAACTTAATCATCTAAACCTAGGCCTAGCTAGTTCAATTAATTCTCCTAATCCTAACCATAAGAATGAAATGGCAGGACTTTTCATGTCATTTTAGAATCTCATGGTAGGTTATATATTGCATCTACCTGGAGATTTTTGGTGGTGGTAACAATGTGACACAATAGACCACCACGATTTTGAGTTGTTGGGAATCATATTGATGATCTCCCATCAAACTTTCATGGTAATCAATATAATTGCTCCACCTTGTATTTTGAGGTGGTGATAATATAATGACATTTTGACTTAGAGTGAATTGCTTGGGAGAAATTTGAGATGAATTGTCCCATTCTAGACCAATTTTAGGAAGAACAATGACCATTATACCAATTTATCTTTATCCTCCATTTCCCTTACATTCTCCTGAACTTGGGGTATAAGCTGGCTTTGCCCTTCCCTAAAAGTTTGTTCTTGTATTATTAGTAGTGAAAATATGGTATTGCTTAAACCTTGATTATCTTCTGAGGTGTACCCATGATTCAGGGTTAGTATGTCAACTGACTCTTTTTCTTCTTGTTTAGCTAGAAGAAGTAAGGTTTCAAATGGGCCTACAATACTTTATGATGTTTGTTCAAATCAGGTTGATGGTCCCAATCAGGTACATTTTCTACATTGCAAGGCTCTATGTAGGCTTCTATTGTTGCTTGCCATTAAGAAGTGTTCATTAACAGCACAATATCCAACAACTCATTCACCTTCATAATGGATGTGTCTTCGTCAAAGTTATAACAATAAGTATGAGATGATTCTAGAGGATCTGGGTTGAATATTTTTATGGCTTCATTCTCTTCATCAATGGAAGTCTCTTCGTCATAATCTTAGCAAGGAATAAGATATGGCTCAAGTAGATTTGAGTTGGAGGCTTCTATGGATGGTTGTGGACTTTGTGGATTAGAATGATCATAAGAGATTTCTATCCTATTATCAGTAATAAATGGCTCTTCATTATCCCTAATCTATTTCATTTCCTTAGTCATATGTATATATTCAAAAATGTTTTTGTTAGTATTTTCCCATATTGGTTTTATTTCCTCTTCCGATTCCTCCATCTCTCATTTCATTTCCTCATTCCTCTTATCAATGACAGCAATAGTTTGTTCTATTATTTCACAAATATGTTGCATATTCTCTTCTAATGGTGGTTCTTCATGCTATAAAGGAAATGACTCATAGGGTTGGTACTGCTGTGGTATTTGGGTCATGAAAAATGGCTGAGTAGGATGAACCAATGATGATTGACCCTAATATTCTTAATAATCATGGTACTATAGACTAGGGTAGGAACATTTTCCTGATATTAGTAATCCTAAGACCATGATTGTTCTTGATGTCTAGCCCATCCATTATAATTTTTCTTAGAATAGTAATCATTGTTGGGTATGTGAATGCATTATGTGCATCAATTGGCTCCTAATAATAAACATTGTATATGGAGCTTGATGGCCATGAAGGAGTGGAATAGGGATGCTCAGAATAGGTATAATTATTATAGTACTAAGGCTGTGGCATGTCTTGCCTAAAGTTATTATCCTAAGCAATTGCCTTTCCATAATATTTATCCTATCCATTGATGTATCTAATCTATGAAATTTATGTTCTTCTCAAGTAGTTATATACGACGAATTAGTCTTTTTTTTATGGAAAACCTTTACTATATGATGCAACATAATTATTAGTCCTAAGCTAAATGATGCACAATTAAATCCTAGTATCCACTAATTGAGCAGAGTCTTGATTATCTTTTTATAATGCATGTGGTAGCTTTTTAGACGTAGATCTAGACTACTCCTTTTATCCACATTTGATTATTGTTACCAATTGAGTTTTCCTCTAAACTAGTTAATACAATCCTCATGTTAGGAGGTCCTTACACCTTAATTGACGTCAACAGAAGACGTGAAAAAATCAATTGAATTTTATGACGCCCATTATAATCACAATGCTCAGAAGCCACTGAGATGACAATAGATCATGTCCTTCTAAAAGGGTTATATGAGCTCAATACCCTAAGTCTCTTCCTACATGATTTTAAATTAATTTTCAAGGGTTGGGATCATAATATACAAGGATGTTTATTAATTCCTAAGTGGGCCATGGAGCTTGTGATGAAATCTAGTCCTCATCTCATAAGGGTTCCTATGGGACCCCCCTTTCAGAGAACAGATAACTTATCTTGTTCATCATCTTTAGGGGCAATGGTTAATTGCCTAAATATTTGGGGAAAAAACAAAGGTACTATATTAATAAGGGTGTGACGAGTCATATCTTTCTATGACCCAGGCAGCAAGCTTCATGCTTGGTTCAAAAGTTAGTTTTCTCTTTTAAGAAAAATCCCCTAATGTTGATCCTACGTTATGCTTGTATTGTTACTGTAATTCCACTTTTGCTAGTGTTGAGTTCCATTCCACATAAAGATTGTAAATATGCAATGTAAAACAAAAATCAAACTAATGCCTACCTATATGCTACTTAACAAAGGGTCAAGCACCTTAATAAACAAGACGTTATAACCATGCAACCTATGCTTTGGTTATAGTCGAGCTCAAGATAACCTTTGTTAAATAGCTACTTGAACTAATGCATCAATCCTAAGCATTATGAAATAGTTATAAATGCATGACCATAATCTATATGAATTATACTACCATCACAAATGCAAAATTCTACTAAATACACTTTATCCTAAAGATTAAATTTGGGTGAGGTTTTCTTTCAGTGAGGGGCCAGATGATCATCAAGTGTGGGCTGCCATACCCCACACTTGTCCTATATTATTAAATCCCATTTAAAAATTAAATAACTTTGAAATTAAAAATACAATGGCATGACTACAATTTCACTTAAAGCCAAATCTAAGAAAGCAATGAAACCTAATCTATGTTGATGAAGCTATGGTCCACAGGATCACCCCCAGTCCTTTACTGATTTCCCTCACACAACAATCAAAGAAATTGGTCAATATGAGAAAAATAGAAAATAAATGCAACAATAATGCAAAACCCTAAACTAATGCATCCTAAACCTAGACTAGAGGAAAATAATTTAAAGTATAGTCCACTACACAAAGTGTTAAGACTCCCCAGCGACAATGCCAAAAACTGGTTGTAATTTTATGTTAAACTAGCAAGTGCACTAATTAGTTGCAGTATTCTCATGTGAGGAGGTCAATCCCATAAGGAATCGAATGATTATGATACTAGTGGTCCCTACTTTAAATTATCTAACTTAGCTAGATTCAAGAGATCTTTTAACCTAATGTAAGAATATAAATTAACATATGGATGTGGAAATTATGCAAAAATTAAAGAAATATGTTAAAATTAACAACTTGCCTAAAACACACCTTTTATAATTAAAACATTTCTAAATTAAATTTTTTTTTTAAGTTAGAACTTTCTATAAACTAAAATTGGAAACAATTTAAAACTCTCTTATCATGCAACTATACCTAAACTATGAAGAACTAAGACTAACATAAACTACACAAATTAGCTGAAATATGAAAAAAATGGCGTGAATGGAAGTATGAGATTTATGCATGAAAATAACGAAGGAAAGAATGCATGTATGAAGCATGAAAAGTGAATGTGAACTAAGGTATAAACTAAACTTGCATAGGCTCTTACTAAAGTATGAAACTCTAATCATAGAAAGCAAGTATCTAAGGAACCACACTTCAAGACCATGCGCATGACCCATGGGGTTGTTCGCATGGAACAATAGTTGTTTCTTAGATGCAAAACTAAGAGGATGCATGGACTTGAACATGAAGAACTAAGTTAAACATCCATGAAATATAACATTTAAAGCATGCAGCATATTCATGAACTTTGCACAATTAACATTGAAACAAATATGCAATTGATTGAATAATGAATTTACAAGTGAGGTGCATACCTCCAAGGGTTGTGTGAACCATACAAAACATCACCAATCAACCAACTAAACTTCTTCACTCCTCATCAATGTATCCCAATCTAGGCTAGAAATCATGTGAATCCAAAAGAGAGCAAGAAAAAGATATGGTGAATATGAGAATAAGAGCAAAGGTAAGGCAAGGATCTTAAGGATTTCATGGAGTGAGTAACTTGATCTAAAGGTCCCTCTCTCTTGGCTGTCAATTCAAGAGATTAGTGGCTTTTAAACTTAAGGATCTATGGCTTCAACTTAAGGCACTTCAAAAAGGTAAACAAGGAACATAAACAAATCAAAACAAGCAACAAAAGAGGAACAAAGTGATGATAACCAACTTGGAATCCAAAGTGCAAGAATTAAAGGATTCGTGCAAGAGTGAGGTGTGGAGCACTTGAAGAACTATTAGCATCACCTTGGAAAAGAGAAGAAACTTAAGGCAAAATTTGAGAGGAAGGTGAGAGTGGAAGAGTACGTCTCCTTCAAAATGAAGGAGGCATCTTTTTCCTGAGTTAGAGAGTCCTCCAATTTGAGTTTTTGGGGTCTTTTTATAAATTTTCTCGTATATTTTTCTAGGGTGACCTAAGAGGAAGGTGTGGTGGGGATGAAAACCAGCAATTTGGATGGCTAGAAGGATCGGCTAGAGAGGGGTTGCAAGTTGGATAGAGTGGCATCTTATCATATGTGTTGTAGTGGGGAGATGACACTTTTTTAGGGATAGGCATCTCCCCCCTTCAAAATTCATTGAATCCCTTCAGATATGGAAAGTGGGTGGATGGTATAAGATTGGAAAGAGATAAGAATGGGAGGAAAGAGTGAGGTAGGAAAACTTAGGAAAGTGAGGTGAGATGGGGAAGTGATTTCTTAAGAATTTAAGATTGGTTGGGTGGCTTGAATGAGAGTTTAGGACGGTGGAGGAGTCTTAGAAAGGTAGACTCTTGGAGAGGTGAGGTGGAAAGTAAGGAAAAAGTGGGGAAAACATTAAAAAAAAAAAACATGAAAAATAAAATGGTCTCTTCCTATTGGTCCACATGCCACCTTATCCTAGTGAGTTTTTCCTTATTTCTCTTCAAAATATCACCATAAATTCCAAGGTTAATTCTTCAAATTCTCCACCAATCATTGCTTTCCATGTAGCTTAGCCTATGTTGCATGATGGCTAACTTTGAGGGCTCCATTGGCTTGGTGTCATGGCTGGCTTAGATAGATCTCTTGGCTTAGTTTTATGGTTCATATCCTCAGCGTTAGTGGTTGGCTTGGCTCTTTAGCATGTCCTGTTGTTTATGGCTTCAATATGGCTAAGTGGCTTAAGTGAAACCCATGCAAAGGTAGCAGACTTTGCATGGCTTGTACATGGGCCCCCTTTGGCCATCTTTGACTCCTTTAATTAGTTCCATTGCTAGTCTAAAAGATGATCTTGACCTTGATCTCATGTTGGATGGATGACTTTTAGGCTTTGACTCGATCTTTTGATCTTGATCTACTAATTTCATTCCAATCAATCTTGATCGTTGGATCACCATCTCATTTTCTACAAAAAGAGAAAAACTCTAATTAAATCTTAAAAATTATTATTAATCACATACTTACCCTAGGAAGGGGAGCCTTGGTGCAAAGATAAAAGTTGTCGTAGTATGACCTTGAGGTCACAGATTCAAGGCATGGAAACAGCCTCTTGCAAAATGCAAGGTAAGGTTGTGTACTTTGGGCCCTTATGGTCCACCCCTTCCTCGGACCCTGCATAGGCAAGAGCTATGTGCACCGGGACTACCCTTTTACATACTTAACGTAGATTAGCCTCTAGACCTACAAAATGTTAAATCTTTGCGTCATTGGGTAAAAAATGCATGTGTTACAAATTTTGGTTAAAAAACCCTAATTTACCCTTATAAGTTGTAACACATGAGTGGATAATTGGGTAATTTTATACAAAATTAGACACTTATTAAAATATTCTAAGCAAGTTAATACTTTACTTACTAATCACTTCAAGCTGAGCAAATATTCATATTCATCTTTGAGGAAGGAGCTCGAAAAAGATGGTAGCAATCCCCTACTCTTTAGTAGCTAACAGTTTAATGTACATAATGGTATACATTACTCTTGCTATAGGCATATATGATCTGTATGCAAATGAGTTGAATTACTTATCACTAGCTCTATTAGTGAACTATCTCTCTTGAGATTGGGAAAGATGTTCTACTAAAAAGATTCTTGTTATTTCTTTGATTGTAAGTAGATTTTTGTCCAATCCATGGAAAGACCGTTAGAATGGAGCCAAGTGGATTCCCAAGTACTTAAAGGGCATGTCTATATTTCATAAAGTAATCCATTAATAGAAAGTATCCCTATTTAGAAAGTAAGATGTATTTTTTGGAAAGTACATTAATTTCGAAAGAGTAGAAATTCGTTCAGTAGGATATATATTAGAAAGCATGATATTATTGGAAAAGCATGCTATTTTGGAAAGTAAGGAATTTTTAAAAATACTAAATTTTAGAAAGAGTGTAATATTTAGATAGTTGATAAGTGTGGAAAGTATGCTATTTGGGAAACCTAATTTCTCAAAGAATATTTTGGTAGTAAAGTAAGAATTTTATTTTCAAAAGACATGTTAATTTATGAAAGGATATTATTTTTACAAAGTATATATTTGTAGAAATTTCTCAAAAATAAAAAATTAAATGTTTTATGGAATTGTGAAGTTATAAATTTAGCTAGGAGAGGTGACCTTTCCATGTTTTACATGATGAACACATTTTACTTTTAGAAGTATCTATTTTTGGAAGGTATCTATTTTTAAAAAAAAATTCTTTTTTGCAAAGTTTCTAAAATAGATTAAAAACCTAATATGATATTGAACAGTCCATGCAATGATATGCATGAACTAAATCCATGATGAGTTTATTCTAAGAAGGCTAGTGATTGATGTTCTACATGATGAAATGGAATGTGTATACATTTGGATTTTTATAAACCATTTGATTCATGACCAATAAATATTTTATGCAAATAATTTTATCTCTATTATTAAATTTATGAAATTGTATTTTGATCTAAGGGTTAGTGTGTATAACTATGCATGTGTAAGATAGATTGATGAGCAAAGACAACTTATGTAGTTGAGCTTTGGGGTAGTATATGAAACCCTAATGGTAGCTATGCTAGGAGGGTGTAGTTGGCTACTCAACTCCAAAAATGATACCTGCTTAAAATAAAGGCTTGTTTTTTACTGGAGCATTATAGGAAGGCTTGTACCCTGCATGAATCTTTTTTTCCATGAGGAGCAGTGTAGGTCATTTGATATCCATGGTCTAATGTAGTTAGTACTGTGTGTTCTCTATGTGCATAGCTGTACCATTGTGGAATTAACAAAATATTTGACATGTGAAGATATGTTGGTCATTCTTGTGAGGATATGGACCATATTCGCATGTGTGGGTAGCTTGTAAGGCATGTAACAAGACATTGCTACTTTGTGTTTACAACCTATTTACTTGATATGAAAATTTAACACTTGCCTTGATTTGACTCGTGATTTGAGATTTAATCAAAGATTTAATATCAACTATCATTTAATTGTGATACATTACTAATTTGCTATGGATGCATATGTTTTCATGGTTTTGACTAGTTTAGAGGTTTCTTACTAACTCGTTGTACTTATCCCAAAAAACATTACATGTGAAGTATCAAGGGAGTAGTCCAAACTAAGAGACGAGGAGGATCTAGTGATGGTGCTGTCAGAGTATGAACATATTCTAGATTATTGTTATTTTCTTTAGCTGTAATTTGTTATTCTTGATAAAGATGTAATTGAGTACCAAGTACCTTTTATATTAAATTATGGTCATATTTAGATTACTTGGGCTGTAACCATTGGGTCTTGGCAATGTTTATGTTCAGGTGCTTATTTTCATTTTATGTGAAGTTTTGAAATGACACCGGATGGTCTGGAGAGTGGTTTTGAAACTACTTTGAATGTATGATTTCAAAATGATTTTAAAAAGCTTTTTACTAAGGTTTCCCTACTTGTTTGAAAATTGTATTAAGAAAAAACTATTTTTAAAAACCAGGTCATCACTTGAAGAGATCTGAAAAGTGTAGTTAGTCAAAAGAATTGAGGTGTAATAGAATAGAAGATCTAAAACATGTAGTAGGTCAAAAGACCTAAAAAGTGTAGCACATTAAAGAACCAAAGAAGTGTAGTAGTTAAAAGACTTGCAAAGTGAAGTAAGACAAAAGCTCAAAAAGTGTTGTGCAATAAGTCAAATAACTCAAAAGTATTGTATAGTAAGCTAAAAGGATCTAAAATGTAGTACAATTGTAACATCCCTATTTTTCTAAAATAATATTAGAAAATTCTTTTCAAAGGCAACAAAATTTCCTCTATTTTGTAAAGGGGTTAGTAAGCATATAGAATATAAATAATTGTGAAATACACATCTTCTGCTAGGCGTTACTTCCACATATCACCACATATAATTAAAATAAGTGAGTGTACATAAATAAAAATAGAAAAATCATGCCACAAGAATAGCTAGTCACAAGCTCGATTAATAGCGATAGTAGCCACATAATGAACAATCCCCAAATGTTTATTGAGTCATAGTGTATCAACCTTAAACTTACTGATGAAATGTCCTAAATAAAATTAAGTACAATATAGCATAGCTAAGGCATATCCAATCTACCCATCACCTACATTGTGAATCATGCATCTAATAGCTTTGCCTTCCCCTTCTTGTCCACACTGTATCTAGTTGAAGTCTCTCCTAAAATTTGTTGTGTAGGGAGGGTAAGCATGAAAAGCTCACTAGGAAGAATGATAATACATACCAGCTCACCCAAGATATGCGGCAGTCAATAACATATACTGAATTATATATACAACTAGGTTCTTATATATACATAAAGGCTAAGTTTGCATAAGTTTTATTAATGGTAGTACAGGTTGTGCTAGCTTAACATAGCATTCTTCATAATATTGCATGTGTCCTCATATCTACAATTAATTCATTTAGAATGCAATTATTGAATTTAAGAAGCGATCAAAAAGTTACTCATCATATAAGGAAGCACATGCAATCATCCTATTATAAATTAACTGATATCTAGTTAAATCATCAATGCAGTAAACCACAATGCTATGATTAGAATAACAAAAGATGCATATTGTTTCCACATATGCACATCAAAACCTCATTACCAAGTCACAATAGAAATCTTGTAACTGAGAAAACCATGGTGGCATTGAATCCTACTGCTAGAATGATGGAATACAGTCCTCCCATCAAGACAACGACATAAGTCTTGTCATGATGGAATAGTCCAACCTCTTTAGAGTGACTGGCATGCTTATCATGCCACATAACTAGACTCCTATGCTAATAGGTGCTTCTATGACCAATAGGTAACTACTGTTGCCATATGTTTCCCTGGGTACCTCGTGGTCTCTTCCCCGGCTCCCATGGTGGTTACTGGTTATCTAAGAAGTAGTCCCAATGATAAACTCTCTTCAAGCTCACTTAAGGATGATGCCAATAATCATAATGAAATTAGAGAGTAGTGGCCAACTACACCTCCTAGCATGGGTCATAAGACTTATAGTCCCATGTAGTGAGCTGGCCTTGGGAACTTACAGTTGCTCATACAACACCAGCCTAAAACATTGATCAAATAGCATCTAAGGGTCTTGCGCCCGCTTGTAGAAGACCTGCTTCAAACATAGATCAATAACGTCCACAGGACCCATAGTTTCTCATAGCACACATGCCTAAAACATGGATTGATAACTTCCTTAGGACTTACAACTACTCATTTAGTGCTTTCCTATATGTAAATAAAATAATGTCTACAATACTTACGACCTCTCATAGAACGCTTGCCCAAACCTCATTTCAAAATATCACGCGAAGATTGTAAAACATGCAAATTCCCACTATCTCATGCATTGTGTAAACATCAATTCCTAACCCATGAGGTTTTCCATGAGTTTGTCATAGTATGTTTCATGACTTGGTGATGTATTCATGTTCACCTTAACCTATAAGCACTTGTAAGTTATGGTGTGACCCAAGTGCTATGCATTCTTAATCAGCTATTTAGTTTGGAACTTAGTGTGATTCTTCTATTTACCTTCACTAATTATGCATGCCTCTATGCAATTCTAGTTTTACTCATTTTCACATGATTGGCTAAGTGAATGAAGTTGTTTATCCTTAAGTTAGTGCACTCATAGTGATCCTCATGATTCAACTAGAGACCTAGTAGTTTATGCATTATGTGGTATAACCTACCAATACATGTCCTTTCCATTTGAATCTAGTTGTACTTGTCTTGTTGTTCTCTTGAAAATTTTGTGCAATCCTAAATAGCTACATTTGAACATGTAAATAATCAAGGTAATTCTGTAGATGGGATAAATTTCTTCATGAAGTATAGTCATTATAACCATTTACTTTCTCAAGCTGTCTAACCAAAGAAACACAATCTACTACCTTGTATTGAGTTTAGTCCCAAGGGCTAACCCTTCCATTTTCTGAAGAACATTAACACATATTTCTATTTTGGGATCAAGTATATACAATTTAAAGTAGTTTAGATCAATAAGAATAAGTTTCCAAGTACATATCATGGCCACACATCTCAAGGGTACTCCTGCTGGTTCGGGAGGGTACTTTAGAGTTGGGCAAGTTAAGAGCAGTCCTACATTACCTAAACTCATTTTCCAAGAGTCTAAATCTACAACTAGCTCCATTTTTCCAATGTATAACTTGTATAAAACATGATCACTCCAATTTAATGACTTTTAGTCACACTTAAGAGTCCAAGTTTCAAAAGTATGTCCCTGTTGGTCTAGAAGGGTACACCTTTGCATTCGAGGCGAGTCTAGGGTGAAAACATGACCTGATTTTCTGGAAACTCTCCAAATATAATTGGT
This sequence comes from Warburgia ugandensis, assembly GCA_035236585.1. Classification (NCBI taxonomy): domain Eukaryota; kingdom Viridiplantae; phylum Streptophyta; class Magnoliopsida; order Canellales; family Canellaceae; genus Warburgia; species Warburgia ugandensis. The sequence goes on from CP141139.1 coordinate 37,342,200, forward strand.
TACTGGAATCCACAAATTATTACAGTGATATTTGTGTAAAGTCCCCGAGATTGAATGGAAGTATAGCGAGCCAAAATCTTAGCCACCTTGCACACACTCCTGCTGGTCCAGCAAGGGCATGCTTTTCATTCAACATTCCTAACTTGTTTGCGAGGGTTTTTGCTAAAAAGTTTCTTGTAATTAGTAGTCTTAATAGTTATCAATGAGTTTTTATTAGTCTCTTGTGAAATAAGAAGAAAAATAATAGCCCAAGTTGGGCGTCTTCAAGTAGTATCCTTGTGGGTTCTACTAGAAGTACTTCCTCCAAAGGGTTAATTCTTGAGCCAATTCTCAACAATTGTTTTTAAAGGATATTTTATAATAAAATTGGCCCTCATTTATCTTCGCTTCTTAAAAATAAATTTGACCTTTTACATCCCCCAATTGATAGAGAAACTAGGTGGCAAAATAAGGTGTATCAAGGACCCAAATTCTAACTCGCCTGGGCAGGAAATGGCATCAAGATTCACACCTGTTTTCACCTGCCATTTTATGGGTGCCTTTAACCCAATCCTTCCTTGGTCCCTCAATTACAATTCAATTTAACCTATTCAAAAGTGATGGGTACTAATCCTCATAGTGGAAATGGAGCAGAAATTTCCTGCAGGAAGTGCCCATGCATTTCAGCTTTGTAGAGCAGTCCACCTCTTTCCATTTGATCCCAAACAAACTCAAGTAATACTTCTTAATGAAGCTCATCATTTACATATTTTTCATTTATGCTATCACACATGGAAAATCATATTAGAAGTATTCTAAGAAGTAGTTGAAATCAACACATTATAAGTAGCACAAACTAAGCATGAGCTTATATATATATATATATAAGCTCATGCTTATATATATATATATATATATATATATATGGGGTGTGTTAATTTCAGTCGTTTCATTCAGGTGCCAGGAGCATGTGACATTTGATTGGCTGGAAAAAAGTAGAAAATAGAAAAAAGTTAGAGGAAATTGCAGTTAGAAACTTTTTTCCAGCCAATCAAATGTCACCAGCACTTTACACTTACAACTCCTTGCTAAAATTAATGCTCCCCTATATTATATATATATATATATATATAGAAAACATATTTTGAAACTCTCCAAATTCCTAGATTTTTAAGGCTAAGTAGGTTTGCATTAATCAACTTCCTAAATCCCCATACTTCTTATGAAGTACCTCAAGTTTTTCCCATGATTTGATATAGGGTATCTTTAGCTCCACTTGAGGAATAAGGCAGCAATCATGGGACATCTACCTAGTTTAAGCTTGCAAACTTCAACACTCCTTCCTCTCCACCTTCAATCTTCTTTTTCCCTCACACTTCCTAAAGCACCTCCTTCTTGCTTGATCATCCATAATTTCTTCAAGCTTTGCTGTTTTTTTCTTTTTTTGGAAGAGGTTTTGAGCTGGTAATGGGTTAAGGTGAGATGGAAGAGGAGCCGATAACACCTCCCCCCACTAAATTAATTTATTTCTGCCTTTTGCATGGCCAGTTGCTTGGCATGCATGCAGCCAGCTCAAAGGGTCATTATTACATGTCTTAGGGCTGGTTTGCATGCATACATAAGCCATCCACTAAGTCCCACTCTCAATTGTGTCTTCCACTTCCTCCATTTCTCAAATAAACCCTTGATTTAGCTCCTTATTTTGCAATCACACCCCAACTCCCATTCCTTCTTATCTCCTTTACTTATCTACTTTTCTTAACATAAGCCCTCACCTTGCTTAGTTACTAGGTCTCTTCTCCTAGTTTATATTTCACCAATCATGGTTTTGGCCAATGTGCTCATCAAGTAGGTTTCTAATTCTACCCTACACTCCCATCATACACCTAGGGTTTTCTATCATAACCCTTATGACCATGACTCTATTATCTTACCTAAATTATCCAAAACTTATTCTAAGACTAGTAATTTAAATCTCGTTACTCTTCTTCCTTAATGTAATTCAATGAGGGAAAAGGGAGTTAGTGAATTAAAGAGAGAGAGAGAGAGAGAGAGAGAGAGAGAGAGAGAGAGAGAGAGAGAGAGAGAGAGAGAGAGAGAGAGAGAGAGAGAGAGAGAGAGAGAGAGAGAGAGAGAGAGAGCAAAGCTAGAAAAAAAATCCCATTCTTTATTTTAAATTGCTTTTATAATCTATGGAATTTACGTTAGTTGCTCATACTATACTCTCCGCCCTTACAAAAATTTCATCCTCAAAATTGTATGGTGTGTGAAGATCAAAATAATTAGAGAAACTTTTATTACATCTCACTCTCGACCTCCCAAGTGGTCTCCTTAGACGTATAGTGTTGTCACAAAACTTTAACAAGGAAAATCATCTTGGTTTGTAAGGTCATCTCCTTTCTATCTAAGATTTATACTAGCTACTCGTGAAACTTAAAATCTGGTTATAGCTCAGTTGGTATCTGATCCAAGACATAAGCCAGGTTTGGTATGTACTTCCTCCGCATGGATATATGAAATACATCATGCACTCTGATAAAGAGGGAGGAAGTGTCAATATGTGGGCAACTCTGCCTATCCTCTTCAAAATCTTAAACAGACCCACCAATTTGGGGCTTAACTTTCCCTTCACTCCACACCTCATCACTCCCTTGGTTGGGTACACCTTTAAGAAAACATGGTCCCCAACTTAGAATCCAAAATCTCTCCTTCTCATGTCTGCATAACTCTTCTATCTGCTATATACCGATAGGTGCCTCTGAATTAGCCTGACCTTCGCGGTGCATTGCTCTATATGCTCAGACCTGATAAACTATCTCTCCCCCACATCTCTCTAGCATGTCAATGTGTGGCATGACTTTCCATAAAACACCTCATACAGAGCCATGCTGATGCTGGAGTGGAAGTTATTATTGTAGGAGAACTCTACTAAATGGAGATACTCACCCGAACAACCCTTCCAGATAGGTGTGCAAGCCCTCAACATTCTTCTAATGTCTGAATGGTCTGCTCAGACTGCCGATCAATTTGAGGATGAAAGGCTATGTTAAAATGCATACAAGTGCTTAGCCCTTGATACAAACTCTGCCTAAATTGAGAAGTGAATTTGCTATCCTTGTCTAGAATAATCACCAATGGTACTCTGTGGAGGTTCACTATTGCCTTGATATATAGCCTGGTCAGACTCTCAAGGGATTTCCTCAGTCAAATTGGTAGAAAGTGAGCTAACTTAGTCAGTTAATCCATAATGACCCTAATAGTATCATGCCCACTAGAAGTTCTCAGTAGTCCTACTACGAAGTCTATGGTCACATGGTCCCACTTCTAAAAGGAAAGCTTAAGTGTATATAATAATTCTGTGGGCCTCTGATGTTCTACCTTAACTCTTTGACGCATCATATATTCTACGACATAGTCCCCTATGTCATTCTTCATCCCAGGCCACCAAAATTGCCTCTTCATATCATGGTACATCTTGTTAGCTCTCAGATGCATAGAAACCTTACAATAGTGAGGTTACTTTAGCAACTCCTATCTCAATCTTGCTATGGCTGGTATGACTAGTTTGCCATTGAACCTAACTCCACCATCTATCACCTTCTCAAATCCATCCTTCTTGTACAAGCTCCATGTCTTTGTATATGACTGTTGTGCCTGTAATATCTGGTCCATAAAAGTAGAATAGATGGTAATGTTGGCAATTGTGCCACCTGACTTCCTATTAAATGCATCAACTACCATGTTGGCTTTACCTAAATGGTACTAAATGGTAAAGCCAAATTCCTTCATGTACTTGAGCTAGAGCCTCTATCTCATATTAAGGTCGCTCTGTGTGAAAATGTAGTTGAGGCTCTTGTGGTCTATAAATGCATCAAACTTCTTCACGTAAAGATAATGCTTCCAAATCTTCAAAGCATACATGACAACAACAAACTTTAGATTATGTGTGGGTTAGTTCGACTCATGCTTCTTTAGTTGTCTAGAGACATGTGCAATCACCTTACAATTCTACATGAGAATACACCCCAACCCCTTCCCTTTAGGCATCACTATAAACTATGAAGTTGCCACTGGCATTAGGTAAGGATAAAACTGGTGTACACGTGAACCTCTCCTTCAACTTTTGAAAGCTCCTCTAGCAGGATTTTTGTCCACTTAAACTTCTATTCTTTCTTAGTTAGAGTGATCAACAACTACGCGATGCGGGAGAATCCCTCTATAAAGCACATGTAATAGTCTACAAGGCCTAGCAAACTATGCACCTCAATCATAGTCTTAGGCCATTGCCTTCACCATCTATGGATCACCTACTACTCCATCCTTGGATATGATGTACCCAAGGAAATGAACCTAGTCTAGTCAAAACTCACAATTTGAGAACTTGGCATATAACTGATGTGCTCGAAAGGTGCCCAACACAGTCCTTAAGTGTTCTTAATGATCCTCAATATTGATAGAGTAGATGAGGATGTCATCAATGAATACAATCATGAATTTTTCCAAGAAATCCCTGAACACATGGTTCTTCAAGTCCGTAAATGCTGCTAGGGTGTTTGTCAACTCAATTGGTATCACTAAGAATTCACAGTGGCCATATTGACTCTTGAATGTAGTCTTGGGGTTGTCTTGTTCTTATATCCTCAACCGATGATATCCGGCCCTCATATCAACCTTCATGAGTACTTTGGTAGACTGTAATTGGTCAAAGAGGTCATCGATACGGGATAGAAGGTACTTGTTATTCACTACGACCTCATTTAACACCCTATAATTCATTCATAGCCACAAGGAGTCATCCTTCTTCTTTACAAACAAGACTAGAGCTCTCTATGGGGAAATACTAGGATGGATGAGTCCCTGGACAAGAAACTCCTATAGCTATACCTTCAGCTCCTTAAGCTTTGCAAGAGCCATATGGTAAGAAGCCTTCAAAATGAGGGCTACCCCTTGCAGTAGTTCTATGGTGAACTCCATCTCTCATCTAGGTGGCAACCTTAGCAGCTCCTTTGGAAGTATATCACTATACTCCTTCACTACGTCAATCTCCCTGATGCTAGGTGTAGTCACCTCCTAAGTCTCACATAGGCTAAATATCCACTAGATACAAAGTGACTCACTTGGCTGGTAGAAATAATGCCCATGCTAGATGTATTTAGTTGCCCCTAGAATACTAGTGTGTCCCCTTCTAGGGTATAAAAGGTAACATGCTTCTTTCTGCAATTCACTAATGCTCCAGGCTCAACCATCCAATCTATGCCTAAGATAACATTGAAGTTTATCATACTTTGGATGATTAGGTTGGACCTGAGCTCTTGACTCTATATGGGCAAAAGCACATCTTACGTAAACTCTTATGCCATAACTAATTCCCCCATTAGTGTGCTAACCTCTAGAAGGAAACCTAGTCTACTCAATGCCATGTCTAAATAAGAAGCAAAGCTAATAGATATAAAAGAATGAGTGATTGCTGGATCAATCAATATGCATGCTAGTCTATCACACACTAAGATTGTGCCTTCCATGATGGCACTGGATGCCCGAGCCTAGTCAGTGGTGATGGTGAATACTCAACCCTGACTCCTTGAGTCTTGATCTCATCATGAAGCCATGTCCTATGCAATAGGTTCTAATGTGGCATTTGACCAAACCGCGATGCTTGGTCCTATCATGGTGCTTAGCCCAACCGCAGTGGAGCTGCTCTCCTTATCCTGAAACAATTACCTGAATGGTGGCCCAGCTGACCCCAAAGGAAGCATCTAATGATTTGTCTTAACAAAGTTTACTTGGATGGAATCTATGACCACTCTAACACATCCCTTGGACATCCAAAATCCTCTTAGGTTGATCCCAAATTGCCTCATAGACCGAGTGACACTCCTTTGAGTTGCGAACTACATCTTGCCCTTCCATTCGGTCCTCTATCTGGTCTGAAAAAATGGTCTACTCGTGTCTTTAGAAAGGCCTCTCAACTCCCTCTCTAGAATGGATGTCAGTTCAATTGTCTTAGCTATTATTCTGCTTTTCACAAGTGCATAAGCTATTGTAGTAGTGTGTGCAAGTATGGGTTGATCCCATGGGGACTTGACTAAGAAAGTGGGAGTTTAAATAAAATTTAAACTATTAAAATCAATAAAAATTAAAATAAATAACAATGCATTGAAAAGTTTAGATTTATTACTTAATTGAAAAGTACATAATTATGAATCTAAATAACAATGAATTAAATAAAATAAACATTAAATTTCCCTTTCCTAGCTCGATCATTGTGTCATGCAATGAAATTCTCTTTATCAGATCTTATCTAAGTAGATCAACTAAATTTGATCAGTCATCAATGTCCCTGATCATTGATTTAATGGCCGAATGATGCAAATTTTCCAAAAAATGATGTTGTGGATTGATGGATGAACTTGTGGATTGAGTGATTATGATAGACCATATGAAGTCAAGATGCAAGATTAGAGCTAATGGGTCATCTGGGATTTGAATTTAAATGAAGACTAAATGTTGGCCTAGAGATTAAGTAAGAGATGAAGATACAATTAAGGAGGTCCAAGGCTAAGCTGTTGATTTGGTTAAGCTATGATCAAGTGGATTGGAGAATAGGGACTTGATCTGTAATATTCAAGTACTTAATGTAAAAATGACAAGACTGGGACACAAAATGGATTTTAGTAGGAGGTCTATGGCTAAAATGGAATTTTTTTTATCTTCCTGTTTTAACTGAAAGAAAGAAAATAGATGCAAAAGTTGTTTAAAGAGGTATAGGGAGTTGTTTGAAATGGCTTGGAAATAAAGAGGAGAATGACTAAATTGGGTGTAGCCTAAGTGGGTTGGACAGAAGCAAAGAAATACTACGAAGAGGAGAGAAATTAGGGAAAAATTAGTGAGAAATCAGAAGTAAAAATCAATGATGAACAAGGGAAAAACATGATGTGAAATAGAGGACGAGGTGGGCATTGGTTAGAGTGGAACACAAAGTTGAAAACAAATTGGAAGAAGGGATGGAACATAGAATAGTGATGATTAAAATAGGGAAATGGAAGAAGGACTGGAACTGTTAAGGAAACACATGAGAAAATGATGATGAAATTGGGAATGAAATGTCTAGTAATAGAGGGTGAAAAAGATAGTAAAATAGGTAAAAATATGATGAAACAAAGGAGGAAAAATAGTGTGAAACAATAGACAATTAGGTTAGAAAATAAGGACAAAAACTATTGGTGAAATAGGGATGAAACTATGAGCAAATAGAGGGAAAACAACTAGTAAAACAAGGAAAAACTTGCTGAAATAAAGGGGGTAAATGGAAGGGGCAAAAACTGGAAGAGAGGTCATTGAGATCGATTTTATCAATGAGGAACAAAGCAGATAGCAGTGGGTGGAGGAATTCATTAGAGTTGCTCTTTTTCCTATGGTTCTCACTTTTTGCTCTTTTGCCCTTTAGTCTATTCTCTCCCTTTCGGTTTTCACTTTCTTCACTTTTAAAGCTTTCTCCTTCTCACCCTTAGATATCACCACACACCTCCTTCTTAAGAAGGTAGCCTCCCAAGGTGAAACTTTCTTTTATTCTTGTTCTTGGACAGTAGCTTAAAGGAAACAAATCCTTTATATGAGCTTGAAGGAAACAAACCCTTATTCTTACCTACTTGATCCTATTGTCCAAGGTAGTTTCACATGCTCTCCATGAGTTTTACTCCTTTGGTAGCTTTCTCCACAAAGAATGATGTATATCTTTTCTTTTCTTTCCCACTCTTAATCTCTTTGCCAAAAGAAAAGAGAGAATCCTTATCTTCAATATAACATTCCAATCACGTTGAAAACATCTTATATCTTTATTATCTCCAAGGATTTTCTTTCTCATTCTCTTAGCTCTCTCTAATTTGATACAGTCCCAATTAACTTAATCCAAGTTGTTCAAGCCCACTCTGATTTGTAGCCCATAAAATCCAATTAGAGTCATCATAACCATGATTTATTCCTCTAATCAACTCTGATGATCATTTAGTCATTAAATTTTTCCAAGTAATGGCTAGATGATCAATTGAAGCTATAATACACATTTAATCTAATATCGCAATCAAAAATGCAAAAAAATCAATTGCCACTTTCTTAGATACTACAAAATTCTAAAAAGTCATTTTCAAGTCAACTTCTACTTTTGTCTCAAAGAATTTCTTCAATAAATCTATCATATTTAGAATATTAATGAAATTCAAAACCCTACTCATATGCTAAATACATTCCAATTGAGCTTAGATCTCTGAGTGTGTGTATACAGTCTACATATCCAACAATCTTTTATCTCTAAGTAGAATATAAATTTTGAACTTTCTCAAAAATATGTTTTGACCTCAATTCTCACTAAAGAATACACTCATAAATAAAAAAATTTTGTTCAAATCATATCTCTCTTTTAAATATGTGAGCAAAGTCAATAAAAATAAATTTATCTCACATATACTCATGATGGACCAAGAAAGTATTTTAGTTTTATCCCTTTTGGAAGGATGTCATTACCTTTGAACATTTAGACATATTACTCTTCAAATCCTGTCTATTCATATCCTCATTAGGGCTATAGTCATTGTAGAATCAATTGGTCTTATGTTAGGCTAAAACATTTTCTTAGGACAAGGTTCAAAGAAAGGGATATAAAGGCTCAACATGTTCAAAATAAGTACATATCCTCTAAGTTGTTAGCAATTTTAGTTTGTACCAAAGTGAATATTCCTTTACTTTTTTGCATTCTTCACTTGTGTTCTTTTCTTTTTAGCACTTTTAAAGAGCTTTTTCTTTATAATCACTTGTTTTTTTTCTTGCATTGTAATTTAAAAATATTTCTTTAATCCTCTCTAACTTATTTTAGGAAAGTGGGTTGTGGATATATTATTTGGGGTACAATGGGTAAAGGTGATTTGGGTAAGAAAAGAAAAGGTTTATATAAGGCTAAAAATGGCTAACGAGTGGTAAAAGTATTTCTAAGTGTGTTTTATATCTATAACTTTATAACAAATATGGCCTAGATCATTTCCTAGGCTTAATATAACCTACTAGATTCAATGGAATTTCAAATTTTTAAAGGTACTACTCTAATAATTTAGGTAATTAGCCAAATTTAAGAGTTGGTGTGATCAAATTCATATTAAGCATGTTGAGAATGGACAAGGGCTAGTAGGGTATTCCCCAAAAAGTGACATGCTACATTGGATCCTGGGTGTAGTAGAAAATAGGTAAGAATTGTTATAGTGTTCCCTTGGAAGCAGCGTGTAGCATAATAATCCAGGAGCAATGGGAAGTATACATGGGTTCCTGCATCGTTCAAGAAGTGTGTGGATATATAGACTAGATCAAGAGAACAAGATTCATATCGCTACATGGAATATAGGCACATTGACATGTAAGAGTCTAGAGTTAGTGGATTTGATGAAATGTAGGAGAGTCAACATTGCTTGTATCCAAGGAACCAAGAGGAAAGGGGCTAAAACTAGAGAAATCAATGGGCATAAGCTCTGGTATGCAGGGAAGAACAAGAATAAAAATGGTGTAGGGATAATGGTAACTAAAGAATTAAAGGATAAAGTTGTAAACATTAAAAGAATCAGTGATAGAATTATACTAATAAAACTTTTTCTATAAGAGAAGATCATAAATGTCATTAATGCATACATACCACAAGCAGGGTTAGAGGATAGAATCAAGAGACAATTCTACAAAGATATCAAGTATGTCATACAAGACATTCCCAACACAAAGGGAATATTATAGGGCCTAGTTTTAATGTCCATGTAGGAAAAGAAAAAGAAGGATATGGTAGGGTATATGGGGGTATAGAATTGGAGAGAGAAATGAGATGGGGGAAGCTACACTTAATTTTGCATTAGCATATAACCTAGTTATAGCAAACACATAATTTAAGAAGAGGGAGGAAAACTTATTAACCTTTAAAAGTGAACCTTATAAAAGACAAATAGACTACTTCTTACTTAGTAATTCTGAAAGATAAATGTGTAACAATTGTAAGGAGATACTCATTGAGAGTCTAACCTCATGACATAGATTAATGGTTATGGATATCTGCATTAAATTATGGAAGAAAAGGAAATGAACTTAATAGGTGTCTAAAAACTAAGTGGTCGAACTTGAAAGGAGAGAGGATAACATCATTTGCAAACAAGTTGATAGTAGAAGAGAACTGGAACTATGTGACAGAAGTAAACACCATATGGACTAATATGGCCATGTCCATTAAGAAAGTGGAAAAAGTTGTCCTAGGAGCATCTAATGGTAGAAGGCAACCAACAAAGGAAACTTGGTGGTGGAGTGAAAAAGTTCAAAAAGTTATTAAAGAGAAATGTGTGTTTTAAAGCATGGAAAATACCAAAAATAACGAAAACTTTGAGCAATATAAGAATGCTATAAGGTTGCTAAGAGAGTAGTGAGTGAGGCTAAACTTAAGGCATATGATGATTTTTGTATTAGATTAGGAACAATAGAAGTTGAGAAAGATGTGTTTAAACTCGCAAATGTAAGAGAAAGGAAGAGTAAGGACTTAGATCTCATTGTGTATTATAGTGATGAACAAAGGATTCTAGTTAAAGATGATGAGATCAAACAAAGATAGGAAAGTTACTTTCAAAAATATGTACATGACAATTATCCTAGGAATATAGGGATTCAAAGTACCATATACCCAAAGTGGAAGAGGCCTTGAAAAAGATGAAATTCGGAAAGACTCTAGAGCTTGATGGTATACCAATAGAGGTATGGAAGTATATGGGAGATATTGGAGTAGTTTGGTTGACAAAGTTGTTTAACAAAATTGTGAAATCAAAGAAAATGCTAGATGAATGAGGAAGAGCTCTATTGTTCCATTTTACAAGAATAAAGGAGACATACAAAGTAGCACTAATTTTCGATGGATCAAACTTACGAGCCATATGCTGAAACTTTTTAAAAGAGTGATCGAGAAGAGGCTACAACATGAGACAAGTTTATCAGAGAACTAATTTGGTTTCATGCCTGGGAGGTCTACCATGGCATAGAGTCCCTAGAGAGTTAATATGGTGGGTGTTGGGGGATAAAGGGGTTTCATAAGGGTATATAGACATAATTAAGGATATGAATGAGGGAGTAATAATAAACATTAAGACCCTTAGCAAAGAGATGGGTGATTTTTCTATCACTATAAGATTGTACCAAGAATCGACATTGAGAGTATACCTTTTCACCTTGGTTATAGATGATTTAACAAAACCTCTGCACAAGGAGATTCCATGGTACATGTCATTTGCAGATGATATAGTTATGATTGATGAGACAAGGATCTAAAGGATTTAAAATTAGTCAAACTAAGACTAAGTACATGGAATGCAACATTAGTAAGGAGAGGAGAAGGAGTGGGTAACTAGTAAAGATTGATAACTATGAACTCCCCCTAAAAGAACACTTTCGATACTTAGGATCGATAATTGATGAGAGTGGAGAGATTAAGAAGGGGGTTACCCAAAGAATCCAAGCGGTTTGGAATAAATGGATATGCACCTTTGGAGTTTTGTGTGATCGGAGGGTGCCACTCAAACTAAAAGAAAAATTCCATAGGATGGCCATGCTCTATGGATCAGAGTGTTGGGTAGTTAATGAATAACATGTACATAGGATGAGTGTTTCCAAAAAGTAAATATTGAGATGGATGAGTGGCAATACAAGAAAGGATAGAATCAGAAATAAAAAGTTAGAGGAAACTTTGGAGTAGCATCAATAGGTAACAAGATGAGAGAGATTAGACTTAGATGGTTTGAACATGTCTAATGTAGACCAAAAAGGGCACCAGTTAAAAGGAGTAAGGTGATCCAAGCCAAAGGTTCTAAAAGGGCAAGGGGAAGGCCCGAAAGAATGTGGATATAAGTGGTAAGAAAAGATTTAAAAACTTTGGGACTAAAAGAAGCCCTGACACTTAATAAAGGGGAATGGAGGAACAAGATTCATGTGATTGACCACTAATCAGGATAAGGTCTTGATGATGATGATGAATAAAAATTTGGGAAATGTTTATAACCCCTTGGAAAGAATGAAATAGCTTTAATGCTCACTTAAGTTAGGGGTCTCCACTCTAAGTTATAACTACTTATCAATTTAGATATATGCATATGCAGCTATGTGTATAGATATAATTTGAGACTTAGCTCTCATAGAATATTTTAGAAAATAAATAAAATAATACAATATAATAGGATAAAGTTAGCTAAACTATACTTCAAAGAATCTAGTTCTCATGATAGTGTAGGAATTGACCTAAAAATAATAATAAATTATTTTTTTTAATAATTAGGGAAAACAACTATAAAAATTAGAATTTGGTAGAATTCTACACCATCTAACCTAAAAGAAACATTGTCCCAATGATGGAAATATATGACAAAAAATGAATATGGGTGGAAAAAAACAAATTCTAAAAGATAAAAAAATTAGTATAGAGGGATTATATCCAACTAGTCTTGATAAACGGGATCTTCTTAAGTTGTGGACTTAACTTCTAGATTCTCATATTCTAGGAAAGGCCTTGAATTGTAAATAAGAACCTTCTAGGTTGGAATAAAGGATTTCCTAAGGATGTTCTTGTCATGAAAGACTCATCTTTTCTTTGTATATCCTATACTCATATGCTTCCTACCTGATCTCCTCCAACTCATTGATTTAGAATTTTTATGTGAGCTTGCTTTATCCATGTTAAAATTAAAGGTCTTAATTTCCAAGTAGGCTTTATGTTCCAGTTCCATTTGCAAATAGCAAGCCTTACTATATATGATATGATATAGAGACATACTAATCAGGGTCTGATGTGTAGTCTTGTAAGCCTAAAGTGCATCAAATAGTCAAAGAGATTAATCCTTATGATGAAGATTAGTAGTATTTTGCAAGATTTTCTTTATATTCAAATTAGATACTTAAACTTGTCCACTCATTTCTAGGTGATACAGTGTTGCAACTTTATGTGTGATGTTATACTTTTGCATGAGGGTTGCAAAGACCTTATTGTAAAAGTGTGTACGGTTATCACTTAAAATGGCTTGAGGCTTCCCAAATCTAAAAAAAGTGTTTTCTTTTAAAAATTTAACAACTATTTTATGATCATTTGTACTACAAGGGATAGCCTCAATTCATTTGGACTTATAGTTTACGGTCAATAAGATCTAAAGGTACCGAAAGAAGGTGGGAATGGACCATGAAATTGATCCCCTAGGAGTTAAAAATCTCAATGGTAAGGATAGGGTTGAAAAGAATTATATTCCTCCTTAATATTCATTCTAAGTTTTGACATCAGTCACATGCTTTACGAAATGCATGTATGTCTTTAAACAATGATTTCTAGTAGAAACCACACTGCAAAATCTTCATAGTAGTTTTCCTTGTAGAAAAAGGTCCACCACATGCTTCTGATTGACAAAGGAGATGACACCTTTTCTCTAAGTATAGTACACATCTCCTAATTGTTTCATCTGGGCAATACTTAAACAGGTATGGATCATCTCAAAAGTAGTACTTAACATTGGAAAAGAATATCTACTTATCTATTTGTTCCAACGTGCTGGTGTTTTCCCTGTGATTAGAAAATTTTTGAAGACAAAAAAGAGTTGCTCATAGGGGATAGTGTCTGTAATTGGCAATTCATCCGTTGGTTTTGTAAGGACTAGGAGAAATTAGTGGTTAGCTATGATGTTATCAACTCCTTTGTTTTCTTTATCTCAATGTCAAAGTCTTGGAGTAGGAGCATCCATCTAAGTTCTTTGGCTTTAGTGTTCTTCTTGGATAGAAATTACATAAGAGTCAAGTGATCAGTGAATGTGACTATCTTAAAACCAACCAAACAAGCCCTAAACTTATCCAAGGTGAAGACAATTGCTAGGAGTTCTTTCTCCATAGTGGAATAGTTTATCTGAGTGCTATTGAGGATCATACTTGCATACTAGATGACATATGGCTTTTTGTCCTTTCATTGTCCTAGTATTGCTCCAATAGCGTAGTCACTAGCATCACACATGATTTCAAAGGATAGGCTTCAATAAGGTGGTTGCATGATGGGAGCCATGGTTAACTTGACTCTCATCATTGTATAAGCTTCTTGATAGCTATCTGTCCACTTAAAAGGGCTATCCTTTGTAAGGAGGTGACATAAAGGTCTAAACAATGCACTAAAATCTTTAATAAACATCTTATAAAACCCTGCATGACTTATGAATGAGTGAATGTCACTAATAGAATCAAGGATGGGTGGATTGGAAATTAGGTCAACTTTGGCTATATCTACCTCTATTTCTTTGGAGGACACTATGTGGCCAAGAATAATTTCCCTAGGAATCATGATATGACACATGTCCCAATTAGGCATTAGATTCTTTTCTTTACATTGACTCAAGATTTTTCTTAGGTTATCAAGACATGTATCAAATGAATCCCCAAACATAGAAAGTTAGCCATTAAAAATCTAAGATTCTCTCTACCATATATCACTAAAGATGCTCAACATCTAGCATTGGAATGTGGCAAAGCATTACATAATCCAAATGGCATTCTTTTGTAAACAAAAGTGCCAAAAGGACATGTGAATGTTGTCTTTTCTTGGTCCTTTGATGATATCTTTACCTAGTTATATCCTTAGTAGCCATCTAGAAAACAATGGAACTGATGACTAGCTATGATTCTAACATCTAGTCCACAAATGGCAATGGAAAATGAACTTTCATAGTGACAGTATTTAGTCTCTTGTATTTATGCACATATGCCAACTAATGGTAACCCTTGCAGGTAACAGATCATTTTGAGCATTGATGACCGCCATCACTCCAAATTTTTTAGGTACTACTTGTGTAGGATTCACTCATTTGCTATTACTTATGGGGTGAATGATCCCCACATTAAGCAACTTAAGGACATCAGCTAGATCCATGTCTTTCATATTAGGATTCAACCTTTTCTGCAACTAATTGCATGGTTTAGCATCATCCTCTAAGTAGATTTGATGGGTGCTTATCATGGGGCTAATACCTTTAATGTCTTCTAGGGTCCATCATATTGCACCTTTATCTTCCTTGAGGGTTTTGAGCAATTGTTCCTCTTAAGCTATTTCCAATTGGGAGTCAATTATGACTAGAAAAGTTTCATTGTCTCCTAAATAGGCATATTTGAGTTCAAAAGATTGAGGTTTTAAAGCAAGTTTAGATAATTTTACAGAGGATGTAATGGGGTGGACTCCCTATGAGGATGTTCCTCGTAATAAGGTTTCCACTTTCTGTGTCCATAGTGGGCACAAAATCTAGGAGAGCATTAAGTTTCTTTATTAATGCATCATCATTAAATTCATTGAAGTGGGTCAAACATGCCTCAAGTGGGTTTGATAAGGAAGAGATTATGAAATGATCTTATACAATTGAATTTATCATGTTAACACTGTGCAAATCATTGGAGATTTCTCCTGGTTGCTTACAGATATCAAATATGTTCAAGTCTAGTGTCATGTTACCAAATGAAAGCTTCATTACACAATTTCTACAATTTTTTATTGGACATAGCCAAAAATGGATGTCCAATGATTCCAAGGATTTCCTTTTGATCATTCAATGCTAGTTTTGTGTCCAAGATTAGAAAATCAATGGGGAAAAAGAATTGTTTAATTTGAACTAGCACATCTTTCATTATGCACCTTGGTATCACTGCTAACTAGAGTGTAGTGGATGTTGGCTTGAGTTCTCCTAGTCCTAGCTTAACATAGAATGTGTATTGTAACATATTGATAGTAGATTCTAATTCTAAGAGGTCTTGGTTTATCTTATAATTACTGATGATGCAAGGTAAGAGTGGGCCAACTTGGATCCTTATATTTTTAGGGTATATAGTATTAAATAATCAAACTTACTTGTTCAGTCACAAATGGTTTCTTTTGCGCATTCAATTTCCTATTGATTGCATAGATCCATTAATTTTTTGCCATACGATGGGTTTTGTTTTATTGCATCTTAGATCAATATGTTGACCTTGGCTTGCTTGACTATCTCCATAATCTCATCATTGGTGATACTTTTTGTGACTAAACACAACATTTGAGGTAATGGAGTAGGGATGGGAAGTGGTTAAATAGGTGGAGTGGGGTTCCTCTCTTTAGATTTTCCTTTATCTTTAGTGGGTCTTTCTATTAGATGAGTATTTTGTGCCCATCTTTCTCAGTTCTTTTACCACTCCTAAGAATGGTAATAGGCTTAGTCTATGCCATGGTAGAGCTTGAAGATGCATTAGATGCATTATTACCTAACACATGCACACCTTTAAGGTTTGCTTATGGTTGAGATGAAAACTTACATATTTCCATAGTTTGCAACACTTGAATCATCATATTTTTCACTTCATTCATGGATTGTGTGGCCTATTTTAATTTGTAACACCCCGAGTTTCTATGAAATTTTTTTATAATAATAATAATAATAATAGTTGGGATCCCAAAATTCAAAAGATTCTATCAATTGTTTTATTAGAACATTTACCGAAAACCTCCAGGTGTTATATCCTTTTTCCAAAAACATCACGACCACAATTAAAAGATAAATTTAAGTACACAGAAATAAATTGAGGACAAGACCCATATCAAATCCAACGTAAAATCATTGACGCCTTTATTTTTCAAAATAATAAATATCCAAAAACATAATAATGTGGCCCAGGGTCTATCTATCATAACATCCCACCATACTGAAAGCAATGTTCATCATAAGTATAACTATCAAAATCAAATCCATATTATGAAATTATATAGTCCATTAAATATTTCAAATTATAGTCCTAATAACTCACGTCGAGCTGTCTATTAGTCAAATCAAGTGATCCCCACTGCTATCAAGGTCTCTCCACGGCCTTGCCCTTACTGCTATCGAGCTCGTGATCTGAGGCATTGCAAAACAAAGTAATGCCTCAGTAAGCTATTGCTTGTGTAGGTACATAGACATTTAATGTAATAACAAAGGGAAACAGGGTCTCTGATGATCGAATTTCGATCATCATCTATGGCGATGGCGGACCAATCCGGTCACCATCACCGCCAATGGCGAGTAGCTACAGTTCGACAAGTGACATTGGACGGCGAGCCCCTGCGCGTCATGCGGCATGGCACTTAGCGCGACTGAGGTGTGACGTGCAGCATAACAATTGCGAGCCACGCATCGACACGTGGCACAACCTGGCATGACACGCACACGACGCAGTGAGAAATGTGTGAGTGCCACGCAGTATGCCACGTGTGGGACACATGAGCAGCAAGCTGCTGCACAAGCAGGCTGTACACACGAGCATGCAGCGCACATGCGACACGTGCGGTGGGTTCTTTTTCTTGATTTTTGGGTTTTTTCTGACTATCTATTCACAAAAAATGTGATTCTAGGAGCTACAGAAGTCCAAATCATGATCCGAAAGAGGTGTTGTGATTGTCTCGACGATGCGGACCTAGATTTAGATAAAACCCTAACTTTGAGATCTTTTTAAATGGTTAAACTATTAAATACTATTAGATGACCTAGATAAGACAGATCAATGTATGATCAGGCCTTAAACTTAGACTATATACATCATATATGAGATGATCTAGGAGATTAGAAGAGTTGATCTCATTAAATTGCTAAGAAAAATGATCTTGACCGTCGATCTGAGCAGGTGCCTTAGGATGTGTTGATCAGAGAATGATTTGATTGTCAGATCGACGCGTAATCATAAAGATACTTGTGAATCACTAAATGAAATAGAAATTTGATGAATCATGATAAAAATGAGTAGAATTGAAATAAAAAAATGACATATGATAGTCTAGATGTTAGGAAGACGAACATGTAGCTCAGGATTGCCCTGATGGAGGGTTAATTAGATGATCTGGGCTGTTAATCTAGGATTAACTACTAGATCATGGAGGTTATCACTTGGACATGTTATTTGAGACGTGAGAACACCAAGTGATCAATGACTTATGATGTGACAGGTACGTTAGGGTGTGCGACATGATAAAGCTTACGCACCTGATTGGAGTATCGCATTTGTCGAGGGAAGTGATCACATTTGGGATTTTCCTCTTGATTTCATCAACTGTGACTTATCTACGATTCTTGAGGCATGTCTTATGCACTACTGTGTTTTGTTGTATGTGTTTAATACTTCATATTTATTATTGTGATATTTGATTTCATGATTATCTATGATTTTGATATGTGATGGATTACACCTTATCATGGACCTAGATTGAGACCATCGGGTGAAGCGGGGTAAGCCGGGTCTTGTACCGATTTGAGGGTAAGCCAATAGTTTGGCCTGACAGGTTTCTAACCAAAAATAGACTGATGTGGGCTGCACGTGAGGGACCCAGGGTCAAATTGTATCGAGTGAACCGAGGTAAGTTGGGTCTTGTACCAATTTGGGGCAGGCCAATAGTTTGGGCTGACAAGCTTTCATTGGGAAATGGACTGATGCGGGCCGCACGTGAGGGATCTAGGGTTGGATTGTATAGGGTGAAGCAGGGTAAGCCGGGTCTTGTACCGATTTGAGGGAGGGCTAGTAGTTTGGGCTAACAGGCTTTCATCAGGAAATAGACTAATGTGGGATGCACTGAGGGACCTAGGGTTGGATTGTATCGAGTGAAGTGAGGTAAGCCAAGTCTTGTACCTATTTGAGGGCGGGCCAGTAGTTTGGGTTAACAGGCTTCCTTTGGAAAATAGACTGATGCGGCCTGCACGAGAGGGACCCAGGGTTGGATTGTATCGGTTGAAGTGGGGTAAGTCGGGTCTTATACTAATTTGAGGGCGGGCTGGTAGTTTTGGCTAATAGGCTTTTGTTGGGAAATAGACTGATGCGGGATGCACATGAGGTACCCAGGGTGGGAATGAGTACTCATTGCTATCGCCATGAGTGTAGTGGAGGCACTCGTATGACTTATTTGTGCACGGCTTTCTATGATCATGACATGCAATATTTGTTCTATGGATATAAACTTTTAGTTATAATGATATATGAGTATCCATGAGTTTCATGCTTTGCATGCTATGATATTTAGATTTGATGACGATTTGCTTAGCGCATGATTTCTCGATTTATTCATCATGGATGTTTGACGTTTCACATGTCTTGTATACATTTATCTTATAAGATTTCATCATGATTATGATACTTCATGTCATATGATTTTATTATATTTATTACCAAATGTGAATCACCTATACAAGCATAGCTTGCTGAAGCATTGCTTTGTTTGCAATGCCTTAGACAGAGAGTGACAACAGGTTGATGCGCTGACAAAGCAAGTAAAAGTGATGGCAGTTTTCTAGTGAAGCATTGAGGATGTTCAGAGATGACAAGGTTTGTTCAAGACATCACTTTGGGTTTTGAGTATGGACTGTACTTTAACTAAAATTGCAATGTAACCTAGATGTAAGAATATGGCTTCATGTTGAATGTGATGGTTGTATGGAGGGACCTTAGGTATTTTGTCATGACTTGATTTTCTTGTTCATTGGAGTATATATTTTATGGATAATAGTATTTAATTATGTGGATGGGTATGGAGATGGAGTCTCCCATATGTCAAGCCTTATGTTTATCAGGCTATTTGGTATTGCACTAGTCATGTGCAATGGTCCAAAATACAGAGGAGTATGACTCCCCGGATTTTGAAAGAAATACTTTTATTTAAGTTTTTGTTTTTGGTCACTTTAAAAATCAAAGTTTTTAAAATAGGGATCCCAACTGTTTTTATAAATTATTATTATATTGTTGTTAATAACCTGGGGTGTCACATAATTCTTCATAATGAACCAACAAATCTTCATATTTGGGGAGTACCCTCTTTTATTACAATTGACAATCTATATTCTCCTTGCCTTATGTATCCACAAATAAGAAAATATTGGGTTGAAGAAAAATCTTGTTAAGAATCTAAAGATTAAGGGTGGGGGGTTGGAGTTCCTTGTTTGTTAGTCGAAGAAGGCCAAAAGTGGAATGATCATAAGAGTTAACTTATAAAATTATCACATAACTATAGCATTGAAATATCCAAAACTAAGCATCGAAATGAAAATATAATAACATTAAAGAGAATAAAAACTAATAAACTCTCATGTAATCCAAATGCTTCCTAGATAATTTAGGTAAAAGCCCTTATGTCTTAAGTTTTGATATCAAATGTTCGATCTTTTAAAAATCAAACTTATAATATGATCCATATTATCACATCATGTTTCTTATATTTGTATTATAGAAGTTTACTCTATTTGAAAACTAAAAGTGGTAATGAGAGATCAAATGATTGAAGTTACTTACTCCGATTAGTTCTAGTAGTGAGAGTGTGACACGTGGGAGACTTTTTACTCAAGTTTCTCAAAGTTTCCCATGCCATATATACATACTTGATAGCAACATGTCTATAAAGACAAAAATCTTTTGAGAAAGCTTTAGTCTATCAAAGGAATTAGAGACTCAGGTTCCATCATCCCTTTTGTAAAGCTTTGCTCTATATTGAAAGCTTGTTTCCATCCAAACATGAAGATTGGAAATTCATGTTCAATACTAAACATACAACCATGGCCAAAGGGAAGTATTTTATCATATGAAATTCAAGTTCAACACCAAACATATCCACATGTGATATTAGAAGGATAAATGTTTATCAATGGATTCTTCACCTTTAACAATGGTGAATCTGTTGATAAAGAGTGACTGTATGCCTATTGCACTGGCTGCTTTTTCAAAGTACCCTTTACTTGCACTCATGCCACCAAAAATTTATTTTTTTTCTAAAATCCTTTTTGGATCTCATTATCTAAGGGTCATAGCACTATGGTTTATTGTTCTCAAAATACACTTCTTCCTAGTCCTAAACTATCCTTTCATCTATAGTTAAATATATGATAAATAATTTGATTAGTTCATACAGTTGCTTATACATGGGGTATTTCCATTATATATTATAGAGTTGGAGTTTATAGTGAAATAAATAGTTACCAATTGGTATAAGAGCACCCCTTCTATGCAATGATACTTATTATTGAATAATCTTGTATTAGCCATGCTTTATGTTAATCTCTTGTATATATTTGTTACATATCTTTAACAATCATGTATATGTAATATATCACTCTTATCTTGTTTAAAAGAGTGGGAGTTATGGGGAGATAAGATTGTTTGGTAGTGAAAAATTTTCTTATGAAAAAAGTATATGTTTGTAGGGATTTGTTAAAAAAAAAAAAAAAAAAAAATCTTGCAAAAGGATATTAATGTAAATTTTGTATAATTATGGGAATTCAGGGCAACCTCTTTCAATTTTTAGAAGGTACCTTTGTAGTTCCAGTGCCACTATAGACTTTCATAGTAGCCCTCCAACATTTTCAAATGGATGCTTATGCAATTTTAAATTTTATTCTAAAAAAATTATGAATTAAAATATTTACCTCTAGCCAGCGTAGTATGTTTGCTATTGAACTTGAATCTCTAATCTTCTTGGTTAGATGGAGAAAAGCTTCTAGCTTGCACAAAGCCACATGGAAGACATGATGCAATCCTAAATATGCAATTCCGTTGCTAAACTAAGGCTTTGCTAAAAGCTTTTTGTCTTTAAATATTTATGGTCCCATAAAACATGTATGCATGGTGTGGGTTCTTTAAGAAACTTGAGGAATATTTTTCACACATGATGTTTCCTTTATAACTATGACGAATAGAAATAGGTAACTTCAAGCAGTAGATTATCTCATTATCACTTTTAGTTATTAACTAAAGTAACCTTCTAAGATACAAATATAAGATTAGTATGCAATATAGGCCACATTATGAGTTTGATTTTTTAAAATAGCTAATAAACTTATTTTAAGAGTGACATAGCTAATCATCATTCCCAATAACTTAAGTCTTGTTCAATTGATTACTCCTGCTTTAGATATCTTGTAAATAAAACGTCTTAATGTTTGGACAATTTTGACATCCTAACACTATTGTTTCTATCATTGAATATAGACTATTGTTTATTTCTCTTAAGAAAAAACATTAGTCCATTGCTTGTTTAAAGTTTCTAACCATATGTTTCTTATGATCGAATCATCTATTATGAATGCTTTTCAAACAGCTAAACATCGAAAGCATAAGAAATCAGGTGAATGGGTTAGATCATTCAATGATGGGCCCTTTTCATTCAAAGGTGCATCATTTTGAAAAGAGGAGTAGAGAGACATTAACCAACCAAAGGGTTAGAATTATAAGGGGGAATGTTAAATCATGTTATTGGATGACTCTAGCATACAAAAAGCATACCAATTATTATGACACCCTGAGTTTTTAGAAGCATAAAACACATATATAGTATATATAGCATAGGCGAGATCCCTTATTTAAAATCATAAATTAAAGTTATTCAAAACAATAAACTTCTAATGGCAAAACAATTCCAAATTCTATGGGTGATAAATAATTCACAAAAATAGATACGAAAGTCCTAAATGAAAATAAGTAACCAAGACTCACATTATAAAACAAAACACCGATAGCTGTCATAAAATAGACAATAGTAAGCAATAGAATAGCTATAAAATAGCAAGACATAGGGTCCATCTATCATAATTCAACATCCATCCTTAAGACCAAGTGCATAAAATCAAAGATCCATAAGATAACATCTCAGTATTTACATCCCAAATACCAACATAAAGTAATGTCTAGTGTAGTACATGCATCTGTGTGGCCACCTCACAATACACTGATGGTCCTTGCCGGCTTCGTTGATTTTTTACCTATTTTTCCTTTGTGTTATCCCGCTCTAAATCTGAGGCATTGTAAACCACAACAATGCCTTAGTAAGCTATTGCTTGTATAGGTACATATACATTTAATATTTAAACAAATACATACAGGTGGTGTGACGAATAAAATACAATCTCGTAATGAAGACCCATGCATGACATGCATATCATAATACAAATCAAAGCTCATAAACCTGAAAGTGTCAAGTGTATGCAACTTCATCACATCAAAACACAGTGCATGTCATGGAAAAAAAGGGCACCCAACACATACGGGTCTCTGCAAGTATACCACACTCTCATGTCCCACACACTTGAATCTCTAGTCATGAGTATATCAATTTATGAGTGTCTAATTTTGCATAAAAATTATTCAATTAGTTACTCATGTGTTATAACTTGTAGGGGTAAAATAAGGTTTTGGACAAAATTCATAACACTTACATTTTTGACCTAATGACTCAAAAATTTGATATTTTGTAGGTTCAAAGGTTAATTTGAAGTAAGTATATAATTAATCATATTTTTCTAGGATTTAATTAGAGTTTTTCATTTTTTGTAGGAGTTGAGATAATGATCTAATGATTGAGATTAATCAGGATGAAAATGAAAGATCAAGATCAAACGATCAAGTCCAAGCCCAAAAATCATCAATCCAACATAAAATCAAGGATGAAGATCATCCTTAGGACAACCAATGGATGCAAAAAGAGGAGCAAAAGGTGGCCAAAGTGGGCCCATGCATAAGCCACACAAAGTCCACCACCTTTGCATGGGTTTCACATGAACCACTTAGCCATATTCAAGTGATGAACAAAGTGACAAGCTAAGGAGCCAAGACAACCTCCAAAGTCAAGAAATTGAGCAATCTAAGCCAAGCTAATGAAACCCTTAAAATTAGCCATTAAAGCCACATAAGCTAAGCTAAATGGAAGGCCATGAATGGAGGAGAATCCAAAAAATTATCCTTGGGATTTATGGGGATATTTTGAAGATAATTGAGAAAATTTTCACTAGGATAAGATAGGATGTGGATTAATAAGAAGAGACCCCTTTCACTTTTTTATGTTTTTTCATGCTTTTTCCACTTTTTTCTCATTTTTCACCTCAGCACTAAGATGCACCATGAATTTCACTTTCCATTAAAGAGTCCTACCTTTCTAAGACTCTCTCCCCTTTCTAAACTCCCATCCAAACCACCCAATCAATCCCCACTTCTTAGGAAACCACTTAGCCAATCACTTTTCTCCATCTCACTTCTTCTTCCTTTTCCCACCCATCTCTTTCCTCCCACCTTCTCTCTCTTACCTCATCCCAACCAACCACTTCCCATATTTCAAAGGGGGCTCAACCAATATTGTAAGGGGGAGATGCCTCCTCCTAAAAAGGTCACTTCTCCCACCTTAACACACTCAAAAGAAGCCCACTTGATATCTCCTTAAGAAAACCCTAGTTAGCCTCCATCCTAGCCATTCAATCTCTTTATTTTTTATCCCCACCCTAACCTTTACTTGAAGCTACCTAAGGAAAATTAGGACACAAAGTATAAGAGGCCCAAAAAAATGAAATCAAAGAAACTTTTGAAGGAAGCAAAGAATGCCTCCTCTAAAGTGAGGAGGCGTCCTCTTCTTTCACTTCTCCTCTTACCTCTTTGCATTCAAGGATTTTCTCGTAGGGTGGCTACCATCTCTCCTAATGTCCCATGCATGATTTCAAGGTTTTGTCCTTTACTTTATCCTTCAAAGGTTAGTTAGTTTCCTTTTAAATCATCTCTCTTTGCTTGATTTTACTTCCATTGTTGCTTAGTTAATGCTTTTCAATTCCATTATTCTCCTTTGCTTGTTTATTCAAGATCCAAGGTTTCTTTTCCCTTGAAGTGGCAGCTAAGGGAAGCCACCTTGAATCTAATTTTTGTCCTTGCTCCTCATTACCCATATAGTTCTCCTTTAGTTTCATTGATCTCTAGCTTGTTTCCTTAGTGCTCCTTGATTGTTGCCTTTATATTCTATTAGATTATCCCTTAAACCTTAAGCTTGCTAGTGGAGGAAAATAAGAGCTGATTTTGAGCTTCTTTTGTGGTGCAAAGTGTGGTGCGTGCTCTCTTAGAGTGGAATGCACCATCCATGTAATTACTTTTCATGCAATACATGTTGATGTTTAATGGAATCTCTTTTGGTTGATGAATGATGATGATTGATTTTTATGTTGATTTCATGCCATAGTAATTAATCGAATGCATTGTTTCAATTTCCAAAACAAGTCAACTAGTGACCTATGAATCCATGTGTGCAATCCAATTATGGAATGCATGGTTTTGAACACCTTTAGGGTTGAAGCTTGAATAGTCTTGTTAACTTGCTTACCCTATTGTAGATCATTAGTTTAATATCTCATCTCAACAAGCATGAAGAATTCATTTCAAAATTATTTTGATAACATGCGTGCAACTGATAAGTGGTCTGTATGCATGGTTTTGAATGATTTGGAGCTATTAAAGTTCAAGTTAGTTGCATCCATTCTTAGTAGGAAGAGTAGCTTAATTAGTGTCTGAATGTTAGTCTTGGTTAAATTGCTTAGTATGGTTGTTTGATTAGTTTGTTCATTGTAAAGTTTTCATTCCCATGAATTCCATTGCATTCTTTAAGATTTGCATGGCTAGAAAAGTAGCTGATTAGTTGCATGTTTCCTTAAATTAATTGCTAAATTTCATTCTTAGAAAATTTGATTAGGAAAGTTGTTAAAATTGCATTTTTAAAAAGTTTTAAATTAGGAAAGTCCTTAATTTAGAAAGGTTTCATTTAGGAAAGTTTTATTTTTAGAAAATGTGCTTTAGGAAAGTTTTTAAATTTATCATGTTTTAAGTTTTAGCATAATTTCCATTTTCATGTGTTAATTTCCATTCTTAGTTTAGGAAAAATCTCTTAAATTTTGCTAGGTTAGATAATTTAAAGTCTAAACCACTGATCACACATCTATTCGATTCCTCGTGGGATTGACCTCCTCACGTGAATTACTAAAACCCATTCATATGCTTTTGAGTTTAATTTAAAATCACAACATCAATATAAAGTATTTAAACTCAAGAATATCTCAATACACACACACACACACACATCATCGATGCACGCACATCATAGATGCAGGGCACCCTAACACATGGGGCCCACAAAATATGCCACACACTTGTAAGTCAAGTCATGAGTACTCATACCAATCCTCAACTTGTCGTCGTGCCATGGGTCCATAAGCATATATCAATCAAAGTATGCTCATAATGTTGTTTGAAAAAGCAGAACACCCATATGGATCACCATGCTGCAATAGTAACTAACTCCCTAGTCCACCAACTCCCACTCGCCGTCCACCTAGAATGGGAGTCTAAGCATCTGTCTGTCATGGGTGAAGATTGGAACCTTAGTGTGGACTACCCATGATACCAATATCTACAATATTTGTTTATATATGGGGCAGGTGTTTAATCATCTCACAAAGTGAGAGAGAAGGTGACTAGCTCTAAATCACTCTCTAACATAGTGTCCACCGGGCTAAAACACCCATCATAAATTTGTAAAGCACAAAAAAATCACTCAATATATTAAAACAAGCAATAAGAAATAATATCTGATGCACAAAATACAAGAGCACCTGTGGCTCACCATCCCAGAGCATTGCCCTTACCACTATGTCAGTCTCTTAAGGATTAGCCACTAAGCCTCCTCAATAATCCACCAAAAAACATTCTTAATAAATGGATAATCAAAGCATCTTAATAATCAGATAAATCATGTGTTCATGGAGACATGTAAATCAAAGTGATCGTGCACAAATAAAAGATGTACATGCTGGATGAGGTCATAATAAAAGATAATCATGCATAAAATCATTGATGAAATCATCACAACAATCATCCATGGTTTTATAAAAATATATCGATATTAAATATCATCACTTACCTAACTGAGAATCAACCCTCTAAAGTGTGTAACCTTTGAAATCATCACGATCAGATGTACCTGTCCAATCACATGTATTGTACGTTGTCATTCACTGCTAAATGTTCATCGTTTCTACTCATATAACTCTAGATTCTCCTTGATCTAGGTAATTGAGTATTTATTCGTCATTAATTAAAGCCTAATTCCCTTAAACTTTTATCTAATCTTTGATCCTAGCCGTAGATTGTAGATTAATGGTCTAGATCACTCTATTTCTCTACAATCCACAGTGATCAATGTCTTGTAACTAGTCATTCTTCTATTTCCATAGACAATCCAGAAATTAGATGGTCAAATCTAATCTTGATCGATCATATCAATAGTTTTGATGACTTTTAAGATATAATTTTACATAATGCACAGTTTCAAGGATGATCTAACCATTGGATCATTCTTAATACTCCCTTGGATATCTTATATACTTCAATCCATTTCATATTTATAGTTTTTTCTAAGATCTATATATGTATTAGTAGTCAATCTGTTGATTTGATGGTATGATCATCCTTTAATCGGTTAGATCTATATATATTTTTATCTCATTTAATGGTTTGGATCATAATCTAGGTCTAATTATATAATCTGACTATTTAACCCCTCAATTCACTTATTAGATCATCTAATTGATCAATTTTCAAGGAATGATCACCCTATGATTTGGCTAATCTTGGTCATCCAACAATTTTCAGGTTTTAATCAAGTCAAGATGTGGTCAGATCTAAATTTTCATCACATAATTAGGTTTATGTTGTCAAGACAAATCCAACAGATGTCTTGGATACAAATTTTGAGCTTATGTACCTCCAAAATTGAAGATTTTGTGTCTTAGATCCAATTCAATAGTCCAAATCAAAATTTGGATCAAATACAACAAAACAGTGCCAGCGGGATGCTCTGTACTCATGATGCAGCTTTGGGATGTGCTTGGACGCGTCACGGTCACTAGGACGACTCAGGTGCATTTTGGTCTATAGGACGCACCTACGTCCTGTGCTTCCCATGACCAGCGCATGCAGCAGTCGCATGCGCACAGGGTGCGCCCTGCGCACGCGTTCCACTTGGTGTCCTGCTAGGTGCGTCTTGAGTGCAGAAGGTCAGGAAAAGTTTGGTCGGTGAGATCTCGGTTGTCCGTTCCTTCCGGCTTAGAGTCACGGTCAGGGTTCAACAAATAGTCATAATTTTTACACCCTAGTGGTTTATGGGTTCCATGAATCCATCAGATGACTCAGATCTCTCATTTGAGTCATCCGTGATGGACTTTCAATTCACCCTCTTCGGATCTGTTCACTGACAGATCCTCGCCAGAAAACTAGTTCGACAGGGCAAGGGGAAATGGGAAAAGAGGAATGGAGAAGGAATTTACATGTCAAGCCGATGGGGAAGTTTACTGGAAAAGAGTCCTCGCTGGAGAAAGAGAAAAGAGAGGGAGAAAACGGTGAACTTCGGGGACTATTTGTCTCGGGCACGCTGTTAGATGCAGCCGTGGCTTAGTGTAGCCCACTGTTGACCAAGCAGCGACTGAGGGAGGGAGGGAAGTCGCAGGAGCTTTTCCCAGTGCCAATGCTGAGAAAGGGAGGAAGAAAAAAAACTAGGGGGTGGGCGGAGGGGTGGAAGATAGGCAAGAAGAGAGGGAGAAATGGGAAAAACACGACAAAACGAGGGGGGTGGGGGGGGGGGGGGGCGCGTTTTGAAGTGCAAAAAAAACGACAGCTCGTTGGTAGTGGTGGGGTTGCACGGCCGCTGTGTCCAGGATAAGACAGGCCATTATAAAAAACTCTCATACTATATTTTATGCACTTTTATGTGTTAAAATGAGATCAACAGGCTCTACGAATAAATTATTAGAATGCCTCTCAACTATAAGTTTTTTAATTTTTTTATCCGAACTCTAATTTAAGCCTTCATAGTGTCTTTAGATTTTATTTTACAAATACCATACAATGGTCAATGTTTCAACTCTCAATTTAACCTCAATAAAAATTAAATATTAAAAACTGAAAATTTTAATTTAATAAATTTTCAAATAATATTATATAATTAATGTCCTGAAATTTTCAAATATTATAATTATTGTGCTTAGAAATAAATAATTTAAAATCTTTATAAAAGATATACCATTTTAGAGTAGCTAGAATCATATAAACCACCTTATATAAATAAATATATATATATATATGACGTCTAAATCTAAAGCCACTGTACAAAGAAGTAGGATCCAACGGGCCCCATTGAATATGGCGGCTAGGCTGCATATCATAGTGCGACGAGTTCAGCATTCCTCAACAATCAGATGGGGAAGATTTTCAAGGATAGCTGATCTAGACTCTGGTGCTGAATTTGAACGGTTCTGACGGCAAAACATCAGTTCACATCTGATGTGCGTATGTTACACGCGCAGACACGAAGCAATTAGTCCCCGATCTGACCGAGAACCCCCTAGCTCAGGGAGGACTTGGATGCCCTCTGCAGTCCAGTAGTGTACACCCAAATCGTGGCCTTGCAACGACCACTATTGTTGGCTCCCACTTTCAAAAAGCCCACTACAACTACCGGATCTCCATCCGCCGGCGTTGCAGGAGTTCCAAAGCCTCTTCCATGGCCGCATCATGCCAGCACCCATGAAGGCAAATCAAGTCCGAAATGGTAAATCCCATTTCTCTCGCCAAAAAACCCATATCTCATTCACTTCACAAGCACAAACTCCAACTGGGTATTCTCCAAATCCTTAGATTTCTCTCACAATCACACATTTCATCTCAATTTGTTGAACCAACTTCTGAACAAACCCCATTAGAAGTTTCATTTACATCAACCATTGTTCGCAAAGTCTGTGATATTTTACACAAACCAGCGTGGAAAAATAGCTCCGAGTTTAAGAGTTTGATCCAAGAGTTAACACCCCAACAAGTTTCAGAAGTTTTACGAATCCATAATGATTCAAAATCTGCTCTCCAATTCTTTTACTTGGTCTCTAAGAGACCTTTCTACAAACAAAACATAGATTGTTATTTCTTATTGCTGAATAAGCTTGTTCGAGACCGGATGTTTGCGCCTGCCGATCAGGTGAGGATTCTTTTGATTAAGAGTTGTAGAAACGAAGAAGAAATGTTGATGATACTTGGGTTTTTGAATGAGATTAGCATAAAGGGATTTGGATTTACTTTGTTTAGTTATAACACACTTCTGATCCAATTGGGCAAGTTCGATATGGTTTCCATTGCTCAAAATGTGTATAGACAGATGCTGAGTAGTGATGTTGAACCGAATCTCTTAACGTTTAATACTTTGATTAATATATTGTGCAAGAAAGGAAAGGTTCAGGAGGCTGAGGTGATTCTAAGTCGAATTTTGCAGTATGATTTGAGACCAGATGTCTTTACTTATACATCTTTGATTCTAGGGCATTGTAGGAATGGTAACTTAAAGCTAGCATTTTCACTTTTTGATCGAATGCTTGAGGAAGGTTGTATTCCAAATTCGGTTACATATTCTACTTTGATAAATGGTCTTTGTAATGAGGGGAGGATGAATGAGGCATTGGATCTTCTCAAGAAAATGGTGGAGAGAGGCATTGAGCCTACTGTTTATACATATACTGTTCCGGTTGCTTCACTGTGTGGTTTTGGTCGAGTTACAGAGGCTTGTGAGCTACTTGTTGATATGAGAAAGAGGGGATGCCATCCAAACATTCAGACCTATACAGCATTAATCAGTGGGCTGTCCAGAGCAAACAAACTTGAATTGGCAATCGGTTTGTTTCATAAGATGTTGTTGGAAAGTTTGGTTCCCAATATAGTAACATATAATGCATTGATCAATGGCTTGTGCTCTGCAGGAAAAGTTGACTCTGCTCTTAAGGTATTCAGTGAAATGGAGACACGTGGTTGCTCGGCCAATGCTAAAACTTACAATGAAATTATAAAGGGCTTTTGCCTGGTGGGTAAGCCTGAGAAAGCGATGGTTCTTCTCAATAAAATGCTGAAACTGGGCCCTTCTCCAAATCAGATAACATATAACACCCTGATCAATGGATACTGTAAAGTTGGTAATCTAGAGAATGCTAGGAGACTGATGGACTTCATGAAGGAAAATGGATGTGAACCAGATGAATGGACATTCACCGAACTCATCTGTGGCTTTTGCAGAGGAGGAATGGTAGATCAGGCTTCTGAAGTTTTTAAAAAGATGGAGGGATGTGGTTTAAGTCCGAACCAGGTCACTTACACTGCATTAATTGATGGCCACTGTAAGAAAGGGAATCTAGACATTTCACTGTCCTTGATGAAGAGGATGGTGGACAATGGTTGTAAACCAAACATTCAGACATACAATGTCCTCATCAATGGATTTTCCAGGGAACAGAGGTTGCCTGAAGCTGTAAAACTCTTAGATGAGATGGGAGAGCAGGGATTGTTCCCAAATGTAGTGACATACACAACACTAGTGGATGGGCTGTGCAGTAATGGGGCAACATCCCTTGCATTTAATGTAATTGATGAAATGGTGAAACATGAGTGTGAACCAAACCTCCATACTTACAGTTCACTTGTTTATGGGTTGTGTCAAGAAGGAAAAGCTAAGGAGGCAGAGATGTTAATTGAAGAAGTGAAGGGAAAAGGCTTGTTTCCTGATCAGGTAATGTATACCTCATTGATTGATGGTTATGTTATGCTGGATGCAGTAAATCACGCCTTTACCATTTTGAGTCGAATGGTAAGTGCTGGTTGCAAACCCAACTACCGGACTTACAGTGTTTTGATGAAAGGGGTGAAGAAAGACTGCCAGATGGTGGGAGAAGTCCATACTGATCTCCAGGAAGCTAGCAATGGCTGCAGTTTGGAAAATAATGGCATTGACTTTGGGACAATTTCAAAACTCTTACTCAGGTTAGCAGAGAATGGATGTGAACCAACTCTAGATACATATAGTACTCTAGTAACTGGTTTGTGTCGGGAAGGCATGTCTCATGAGGCAGATCAATTGTTTAAAAGTTTGATTAAAAATGACATTTCACCAAGTGAAGAGATATACAATGCATTGTTAGTTGCATGCTGTAGGCAGTTAAAAGTTGATCGTGCTCTAGAAATCCTACGAGACATGCGTAGATGTGGCTTTGAACCTCGCTTAAATATGTATAAGGAATTGGTTAGTGCTCTTTACAAAGCAAGCAGGATAGAAGAAGCTCAAGCTTTGTTTGAAAGCATGGTTCAGCAACAGTGGAATCCTGATGAAATTGTCTGGACAGTGCTCATTGATGGGTTATTGAAGGAAGGATGTTCAGATCTGTGCATGAGTTTCCTTCACATCATGGAAGGTAGGGGCTGTGCTCTCAACTTCCAGACGTATGTTATTTTGGCCAGAGAGCTCTGCAAGGAAGATAAAACTGTAGATACATGTTGAATTGCTGATTAGTTGAGATCTTGAGTGGCATCTTATTGCTTATTGACGTGCAAAGATAGGCCCTCAAGAATGATGAATTATTACTGGAATGCCATTGATGTTGACTGCATCCTTCTGGCAATGGAAGATGTAAATAACTCATTCAGCTCTGAGCAGTTCAATTCCAGCGGCTAAAATAAAAACTACACAGGGTATGCCTTATGTGCAATTTATTTATCTCTTTACTTGCTTGCATTTTCATAATTTTCTTTTTCTTTTGAATTTGAATGGTGAACACACACACTGATGAGCATCTTATACCCCTGAATTACTAAGTACAGTTGAGAGGCTCTTCTGTCCCACTGTTTTAGAAGGCATTTGCTCGCATTTCCATAATTACTAGTGCTGAGTTCTGTTGGCTTTGCAAATAATTTCTTTATCGAAAATTAACCTTTGAAAAAATTATGGGATTTTAGTTCTCTAGGATTTCTTATGGTTTTATGATTATTTTGGCATTTTTTACCTGCTGAACTTCTGAATTCTGATGCTTGAGTGCCTTTAAGCTGGATGAAGTGCAAGCTTTCAGACGTCAAAATGAATAATACATGCAATTTCAGGCAAGATTAACATTCTTATAGTCTAGTGAAATCTTTTCCTATACACAAGGGTACTTATAGAGTAATTCATTTGAATGTACTTGTAATGTTATCATGTGCTACATTGAATTCCATGTCTTTTTGTGAAACCAAAGGCCACATGTTTAAGAATTATTATTGGGTTTACATCTCTGGTTGCCCAATGTTTGGTGAAGTTTCAATTATTTTCCTTGATGAATCACATACCTGCAGATGAGCATCATCTTTTCCTAGGAAGCTAAATATATTCAATGGAGAGTGGAAATTCTACTGGCTTAAGTTATCACAAAGCTTAATACAAGTCTCTGTTTCTCATTTAAATGACGGATGGATTGTTTTACTCATTCCTTAGGTAGAAAGAGCATTTTAGTTGTTTTACTTCCTTGTTCTGTAACTTTAACTCATATTATATTTAGAATGGTATAGAATGCTTTAAAATGCAAATTCTTTGTTTTTGTCAAAATACAGGCTTTAGTGTGCATCCTAGTGGCAAAAATCCATGAAAATTCTCAATGAGAAAATTGAAAGTAGCTTATCATAGTTTGGCTGGATGAATATGTAAGTTTTTCTGTTGTAGAATTTAACCAACTCAGCTCAGTTATATTCATGAAGAACTTGTAAGTCATAAGAATATTCTGATGGATTGCATGCACGAGGCATACAAGGCTATACCTTGATGTGAAAATGTAAGAATTTTGTTTGCTTATGCAGAATTTTTTTAGAAAAACTGGAGTATACATAGGTGCTAGGATTCTCCTGGGTATAAAGCCAATGTTTCAAACTTCCTGAGTAAAGATTGACTTTACTGGTTACAGTTTTGCCTACTGAATTAATCAAGATTATTTGCACCTCCATGCTTGGCCGATCGATTAGTTACTCAGGGGAATCTATATGACTAGAGACTTCTTTTGCCCACCATGGTTTTCCACATCCTGCATTTTGAAACGGTGGTATAAGCAAATAATATCCAACGGCAACCAATTTGCAGAGGATAGCCTCCCTAGCAAGAAAGGGTTGTAGTTGGACTTTGGAGTTTGAGCCTCTTGACAAATATGTTTGAAAGATGTCTGAAGAGTTCCAACATATGTTAAAAGCTTCTCAATTGCCTTCCTGGCCACAAAGTAAAAAATGATGTCTGACTCGGACTATTTTTCTTGGGTTTTCAAACATCTAGGAGTTTCCAAGAGGCTTGCTTTTCAAGTTGAGTTAGCTAACCCAAGTTTTTGCTGGACCTCTGTAATTGCTTTGGTACAGAAAATATTATGTATTAGGATTTGGTGACAAGAAGGGTGAGATTAATCTTCTCTTTTCTGTTATTCTTTTTGAATGGTGAGTGAACTTGAGTTTGCAATGTAGTGATTGCAAAGCGAAGCATCCTCAACAGGGATGTGGCTCATTCCTTAGGATTAATCTACTTTAGATGTCTTAAAAATCAGTCATGTTGGATCTCATGCAAGAAGAGCTGTGAAGGCTCTAGAGGAAAGAGGGTAAGATTTTATCAAGAGATGTGAGACAGTGATTGACAGTTTTTTAGATGTTTATTTAGGAGGTGACAGAAAAACAAAAATGAGAAGAATATCCAACTTTCAGACTGTGAATTGGTCCTGAAGATTAGGTTGTTCAAATCTTATTGACACTTTGTGTAAGGTATCGTTGGAATTTAGATACCCTTTCAATTGCAAATTGCCAGAAACTAAGATACAATCTCTGTCCAATTTGGGGATGGCAGCCCCAAGAGCTTGTAATTCAGATTCCCTATTTTGCCATCAGACCAGGGAGCCTACTGGCGATTCTAAATGGTACAAATGAAATAAAATGAGAAATAGTAAGAATTTGGATGGTAGCATTCAAGAGACAGAGAAAATAGGATACTATTTCATTTGGCTCAACTTCAACAAAGGCATCTATTGACCAGTGGTTCACAGGATATCCATCACTTCTGTATGATTCATATGACATTCTATGAGATAACTGCTCTTTCTGTTTGTTCCAATGACTGATAAACCAGCTGAGTAACAGAGAAACTCACCAAATCAACATGATCTAGTTATGTTAATGGATCAACCTAGCTCTTTTAGATCCTGACAGAATCTATTAGGCAAAGACGGCCAGAATTGGGCACACAAAAAGCTGAACCAATTTTATTGAACATTAAACCATGGAGATACTTGGAAAATCAGATGCAGATAGGCTTTCTAAACTGAAAATGCTAAATTCAATCTAGTGTGGACTAAGATGCAAACCTGATAAGTGGTGTAAAGCTACAGCATTTACCTATATGGATAGGACTGCTGCATTTGCTGGTTTGCAGTTTGACTACTGGAATGAATAATTCATGTCATCAATCAGGTTTGTTGATTTAGATGATTGTTATTAAGCTTTCTTGGTTCAATGTGTCTTCCTTTTCAACAGATTGAGAAAAGGGTAACAACTTGTATTGGCTACTCATTTGTACCTAGAGATACTAGAACTGTGGGTGATTGGTCAGAGTTATATGAGTTAAGAAACTACTTGGTGACTATAGGTTCATGTGGGGGTTGTCTAGGCTTTGCCTAAAGAAATTGAAGGTGCAGAATTGTGGTATTTTGTGAAGTTTAGTTAAATTCATATGAAGGAAAATTGATGATTTGTGGCAAACTCAAAGACTAGGTTCAAAAACTAGTCCTTCAAAGTGCTGTTTAACAAAGGAGATGCTATCAGAAGAATGAGTTTTTTTCCTTGTTTTATCCATAAGATGAATTCCTTCCTTCAAAGATTGGGATAATATGGAATATTGAGGAGTTCAATCAGTAAGGAAATAAAACTACTTATATTGCCATTTCATTGAAAGTATGAGCTGTTGATATAAAGGATTATAGATTGCTTACTTTAGGGAAAAAAAGGGCAGCCTCGGTGCACGGAGCTCCCGCGTATGTAGGGTCCAGAGAAGGGGCGACCACAAGGGTCAATGTCTACTTAAAATTATTTCTAAGGTGTTATGCAGAGGGTTGTAAATCATTGGGGCATTCTCTAAGGAGAGGAACTTAAAGGAAAGCAAAATTCTCAGTAGAGTGCTTGTTATAGATATTTGCTCTACTTCAAAAAGTCACGAGGTTGATAGCATCTTATACAAGGTTGATATAGAAAAGGCGTATGAATATGTTGAATGAGGATCTTTTTATCATCTACCAAAAAAAGAATGGCTTTTGAATAAGTAGATCCCATATTGTATTCTTATCCCTCATTTCATTCTTTTTCTCATCCTATAGTAACAAATAAATATGATGTGAAAAACATGAAAAAAATAATTAGAAAGAAGCTAAAGGGGTGTCCTAATTTTAGTTTCTAGCTTGAGCAATGATAGAACTTAGAGCAGCTTCTGCAAAATTTGTAGGTTCGTCATCTGAGTCCAGTGGCTGATTTTCCATCACGTCAATGTCCCATGCTGATGGTGTTGAAAGCCATGTGAGAGATCTTCTGGATCATCATTCATCATCCTTACTTGTTTTCTTGCTGTGTGACAAAAGAAATACAACTCAGGATGGTGATCATGGTGGTGGAATGATCCATCTTCATTCTTCAACCATTGGACAGTAGGAAGATTATTTCTAGTGTCTTTGTTTTCTTGATAACTGTTGAACTTTCCAATGAGGAAATATCTTTATATAGATTGTCTCAGAAAATTTCTCCAAGTCTTGTTGTAAAAAATCACCTCAGAATTTTTTCTAGATGCAGATTCACAAAGGGGAGTACATCTATTTAAAGACACAAGAAATATGGACAAAGGTTTAAAGTAAAGTAAACAGGAAAATAAAGAAAGAAATAAGGAATCTAGAAGCACACCAAACAAGAAATTTGATTAAAGAGAAGAAGGCTTGCAAAAGACTAAGAGAACGCTTACAAGAGAGGATTAGAAACCATCCAAGTTATCTTTCAACAGAGATAATTGCTCCTTATATAGAGCTAAAGACTCTGAATCTTGTTACGTAAGCTTTCATAATGCTAAGGCTTAAAGTAAAAGCTAAAGCTAAAGACAAAAGCAAAAAGTGAAAGTTTATAATAATTTAACACCTAAAGTAAAGTTGACATAGACTATACATATAAATTAAAGACTGATGGTGACATAAATAAAGTTGATGTGAAAAACTGAGATAGTCCCATCCATCATTGGGCCAAAGTAGATCTGCAAAATCTGTAGGTTCATCATCTGAGTTAAGTGGAAGGGTAACAAAGAAAGATGGAATAGTCCAGAGAGGTGATGAGTATTTTTTGAAAAATTCTGTATGATTTTCTAAGCAACAATCTTTGACTAATTGGAGTTTTATGGAATTAGAAGTATTTGCAAGATGTAGGTTTGGAATTTGGGAGTAGGTAAGGAAATTTTGATTATAGGGAAGGCCTTCTTTCTGACCATCATAGTCTTGGAAATTTGTGAAAGTTATCAAAACCAAGAATTAGGTTTTTGCCTGACAAGTGGGATCTAAGACTTTGTGTTTGATGGTGAGGTTTGGGAAAATCTTTGTGAGGATGGGTTTACTAATTTTGAAAATGTTTTCATTTGCGGCTTTAAAATATTAGTTATGATGACACTAAAATTTTTCAAGAAGAATTTTGGGATTGAGAATGGTTTCTGCTGCTACTGTATCAAAAAGAGCAATGACTAGAATAGGTTTGACATAGGGTTCAGTAAGGTGGTGGATTGGGCCATGAGTGTTGGTTGGCTTGAAGAGTATAGAAGGTCTGGTTGAGGTGGAGCTATTCATCTATTTTAGAAGTTTTAAATTGCTCATGAGAGCTTTCAGATTCACTTTCACTATTAGTATAACCAATAGTATATAGAGTTTTTGGAGAGTATTCTTCATCAAGAGAGAACACATTCAACATCTGTGAAATCTATGTCTGCTTACACTGTTACCTGCTGAAGAAGCTTCATGCTTTTCTTTTTATTTGGACAGTTTTGTGCAAAATATCATGCTCTTCCACAAACATAGCATTGTTTGTAATTTTTCGTTCGAGTATTTTCTTTCCCAAAAATCACTATTTTCTTCTTTTCTTTAATTTTGGCTTGTGATGATACTTATCTGAATCTTTGAGAAATTTTCTTTGATGATGTTTCTTCTTGGAACTACAAGAACAATCCTTTTTTTTTTTACTTGATAGCAAGATTTGGTCTTTCGCATGCTATTCGAATCTTTTTTCTTGTTTTTTCATTTTGCAAGAAACTTCTTTGATTGCATAACTACTGCAAAGCAAGCTGAGTATGTTGCCATATAACTCTTAAAAATAATTCTTGAAGAGATAATTTCATGTTTTCCATTAACTTATAAGTTTCATTTCCAAGAGGTTCAGGTAAAGGAGTTGAGAAATACTTGTTTGAGGTTGGCATCATCCATATCGTTGATGACATATTATCTCTGAGACATTTTGTCAAAATATTTTTCTAGGTCTCTGATCTTGAACAAGTAATATTTCATCTTCAAGTATTTATCTATGTATGTTTCTGTCGATTGGTCTGGTGATACAACAAATTATATTTGCAAATGACTGAACAAACTTTTTCAGATACGGACATTGGAAGACATAATTGGCGGTATTCTCCAACTGAAATCCACCTATCCCGCAATCTTCATGTAAATCTTGAAATAAGTATTTTTATGGCTTCTACAACAATGGCTTGATATGTTTCTAGCTCTGTCTTGTACCATGCATGAATTTCTGTGATTCTTTCATGTCATTTTGAAGGAGGAATATCATCAATTTCAGCCATTATTTTGTGTCAATTGAACATAGAATGTTTCTGGAAGATTTGGAGGTTCTTTAACCATAGGTTCATCATTAGTTTTTCTTTCGGTAGTATCTTGCATGAAAGCATCAGCAATAATTTGAAGGTTTGACTCTAACAATTCTAAGGAAGTGTTTAAAGAGTATGATTTTTGAGAGAATTCAACAATTTGTGGAGTTGATTGGGATAGATTTTTGAGAAAACTTTTTGGGGAATTAGAATTGTCAAGGGAAAGCATTTCTGCCGGTTGAGGTTCTGAGGCTCCTACAATAGGATCAGGGGGACATGGCGGAGGTGTTGGTGAATGTTGTTTTATGAGTTGAAGTAGTTTGATAGAAGAGGATGGAATAGAAATATTATCTTTTTGTTTTTGTAAATTTGGTTTGTGTATCTTAATAAAGATCTTTTCTCTAAAGGGATTAAAGGGACTTTGTACTCCTTGCAAGGGTTGCAATTGAAGAGGTTAGTATTTTTGTGGAGGAGAAATTTGAGTACCTTGGAGGAGTTGTAACATGTGAGGATAGTTTGATTGGGTATGGAAGAAAAAAGATATTGTTGAGAGGTAGGATTGATTTTTGGTGACAGATTGAATATTAAGTCTTTTTGTACTTGAGATGCTTCAATTGATTTGAGATGTGCTTGGAAGTTGCTTCTCAGTGAAAAAGAAGCAGATGTGCTTGGAAGTCGCTTCTTAGTGAAAAAGAAGCAAAAAAAAGATTCTTGCAAGCATAGCTCAAATTAGTTGAAGCATCTCACGTACAAGAAGACTCAATATTCAATTTGCCACCAAAAATCAATCATACCTCTCAACAATCTCTTTTTTCTTCACCCAATCAAACTATCTTTACACATTACACCCCCTCCAAGTTACTCAAAATTTTCAATTGCAACTCTGGCAAGGAGTACAAAGACCCTTTAATCTCTTCAGAGAAGACATCTTTACTAAGATGAACAAACCAAATTCACAAAAACAAAATGAAAAATTCCTATTCCATCCTCTTCTACCAAAGCACCTCAAATCATCAAACTACATTTACCAACACTTTTTCCACATCCTCCTAATCCTATTATAAGAACCTCAGCCAACAGAAATTTTTCCCCTTGAAAATCCTAATCCCCCAGAAAGTTTTCTCCAAAACCTATCCTGGCCAACTCCATCAATTCTTGAATTCTCTCAAGATCATACTCTTCAGACACTTCCCCATAATTCCTAAAGTCAAACCATGAAATTATTCATGATGCTTTCATGCAAGATACTGCTATTTTGACAAACATTTTCCCAAACCTCTCCATCAAACAAAAAGTCTTATGATCTTCCTTGTGAGACAAAGACCTAATCCTTGGTTTTGACATCCTTCACAAACTTTCCTACCTGCGATGAAAAAAAGTGCTTCCCCATAAACAAAATTTCTTTAGCTTCCCCCAATTTCAAATCTACATCTTGTTGATACTTGTGGTTCCATAGAACTCCAATTAGTCAAAGATTGCTATGCAGAAAATTATACAGAATTTCTTAGAAAATGCCCATGACCTCTCTTGACTATTTCATCTTTCTTTATTATCCTTTAAATAAAAATGAGAATAATAATTCTACAAAAGCTAGTTACAAATGAATGAGTCCTGAGCACCTTGTTTTTGCCATACAAGAATTGTTACAATTATAGTCCCAAGGTCTTATTAAACTCACTTCTTTTCTATGGGCTTGTGAAGCTTTTTGCGTCCATGAAAAAGCAGAACAAATTAGAGGAAAACTCAAGCTTGTGATCAATTACCAACCTTTAAACAATTTTCTTGCTGACAATAAGTTTCCTCTTTCTTAAAAAAACAATTTGTTTTAACACCTATCAAATGCCAAAATAATTTTCAAATTTAACCTCAAAGCAAGATTTTGGCAATTAGGAGTCCATCCCGAAAAATGTCCCAAGACAGCATTTTGCATCCTTGACGACCATTTTCAATGGATGATCATGCCCTTCGGACTCAAAATTGCTCCTTCTCAATTCCAGAATGCCATGATCACCATCTTCAAGCCTTTATTGATCAATTCCTTGATTTACATTGATGATATTTTGTTATTTTCTTTAGATGTAAATTCACATGGACAATTCCTTAAACAATTCTTTCTCATCTTTAAACAGTTCTTTCTCATCTTGAAGAAGTATGGAATCATGCTTTCAGTAAAGAAAATGTTATTGATCAGAATTTCTTATAATAACTATCTCAGATAAAAATATCAACTGCAGCCATATATTGCCACACATTTCAAAGAGTTCTCAGACAAGCTATTATTAAATTTTTGAGAATAGTAAATTACATGGAAAACTTTATTCCTAAAGTTGCAGTTTATAGAAATGGTCTCTCACAGTCATTGAGGAAGATCCCCTCTTTTTCTTTTCGACCTACAGCAGCAGTGCAATGATTGAAAAAATTCATCTTAGACCATTGCAAATCCCTAGCACAGGCAAAAGAATATTTCAAACATATGCTAATGATAAATGTTGGGGTGCTGTACTTTTTGAAGAAAAAGATAGGAAAAGAAACCTTTGTGGATATAAAAGTAGTGTGTTCAAAACTACCCAATTGCATTATCATTCCACTTTCAAAGAAATTCTAGCAGTAAAAGATGTTTTAGAAAAATTCCCATTCTATCTCATTGGTCACACTTTAGTTGAAATGGATATGTCATCCTTTCCCAATATGCTATAATTCAAACAGAAAATGCTCTCAAAACCACAACTCCCTCGATGGGCA
The DNA here is from genome assembly GCA_035236585.1 of Warburgia ugandensis. Taxonomy (NCBI): domain Eukaryota; kingdom Viridiplantae; phylum Streptophyta; class Magnoliopsida; order Canellales; family Canellaceae; genus Warburgia; species Warburgia ugandensis. Next base: position 37,383,508 of record CP141139.1, read on the forward strand.
AATTGGTTTTGACAATGGTCTTTTGAAGTATATTGCTGGTAAAAACAATACTCTAGCCAATTTCCTCTCCAAAAAAGACAAGCTAGATGTTACAACCTCAATCCTACTAGTTCCATTATGTGTCTATCCTCTCCAGCCAGTACAAACTCCCAGATTATGCACTACTATTTCAGAAGCAATCCAACAATTACCATACAAACTTTGCCAAGCTATAGGCCAACGCTACATTCACGAAAGAGCCAAAAGACTTTTAACATCCGTTTGTGATCATTTGAAAGAAAAAACTCCGAATTGGCTAATATCTTCATCTGAACTTAATCATCCATGGTAAGTCACTCTCAACTTCTGGTATACATAGTAGACAACCCTTCATTGTTGCTATTTATAGTATTTATTAAACGAGTACCATTGCGCAATACTATTTGAACTTGATTTTTACAGATTTTGGAATCTCCATACACATTGGTTCAACAGATTCTCGAGTGAAATTTTACATCAAGGCTAGAGAAATTTTCTAAGACAATCCCTGAACAAATATTTTCTCATTGTGAATTTTAATGGTTACCGAGCAAACATAGATATTGGAAATAATCCTCCTCTTATTGTCCAATGGTTGAAGAATGAAGATGGGTTGTTCTACCACTATGATAACCATCCTAAGTTGTATTTCTTTTGTCACACAATAAGAAAGCAGGGATGATGAATGATGATCCAGGAGATCCTCTCATGTGGTTTTCAACACCATTTAGGATGAGACATTCACATGATGAAAAATCAGCCACTTAACCGAATGACAAACTTGCATAATTTTCAAATACACTACGTTCCAATGATGGATAGGACTAGTCTCTCTTTTTCACGTCAATTTTCTTTACGTCACCATCAGACTTTACTTTATGTGTAGAGTCTATGTCAACTTTACTCTAGGTGTTAAATTATTATGAACTTTCACATTTTGCTTTTGTCTTTAGCTTGTACTTTAAGCCTTAACTTTATAAAAGCTTATGTAACAAGATTAAGAGTCGTCAGGTCTATATAAGGAGTTGTTGTATTTCTTTAGAGGCATAACTTGGGTGGTGTCTAATCCTCTCTTGTAAATATTCTCCTAGTCTTTTGTAAGTCTTCTTCTCTTTAATCTAGTTTCTTGTATGGTTTGCTTTTAGACTCCTTATTTAAAAACATTAGGACTTAATGAAGTCATGGTACTTAATAGAGAGGAATGGAGGAATAAGATTTACGTGGCCAACCCCAAATTGGGATAACGTCTTGATGATGATGATTTCTTCCTTTATTTTCTTGCTTACTCTATTTTGGACTTTTGTTTATATTTCTAGTGTCTTTAATTAGACATCCTCTCCTTTTGGTATTAGAGTGTAAGTCTTTATTTATTCCTTTGTTTCATCATCATCATAGCCTTATCCTGATTGTGGGTTGGCTACATGAATCTTGTTCCTCCATTCTCCTCTATCAAAGATCAAGGCCTTATTTAGTCTAAAAGTTTTTAAATATTTTCTCAATACTTCTATCCATATACTTTTGGGCCTTCCCTTGCCTTTTTAGAGCCTTCAACTTGAACTGACTCGTTACTTCATATAGGTGCTGTTTTCAGTCTCCACTGGGCATGCCCAAACCATCTAAGTCTACCCTCTCTCATCTTTTTACCTATTGGTGCTACTCCTAAGTTTTCGCTAATGTTTTTCAACTATGCTCATTCTATGTACATGTTCCTTAAATGCCCAATACTTTGATCCATAGAGCATGGCTGGCCTTATAGCCATCCTATGGAATTTTCCTTTCACTTTGAGTGGCACCCGTCAATTGCACAAAACTCCAGAGGCACATCTCCATTTGTTCCAACCTGCATAGATTATCTGGGTAACATCCCTCTCAATCTCTCAGCTCTTGTGGATTATCAATCCCAAGTAGCAAAAGTGGTCTTTTTGGGGAACTTCTTGGCGATCAATTTTTTACTGAGGCTTCACTTCCACTCCTTTCCTTGCTAAAAATGCATTTCATATATTCTATATTAGATCGGCTAATTTTAAATTCTTTAGACCTTATAAAATCTCTTCACAACTCTAGCTTTATGTCTATGCCTTCTCTTATCAGTAACATAGAATCTCCTCATCCAGATGTTTTGTTAACTTATCTATAACTAATATAAAAAGCTAAGGGCTCAGGCTGATCCCTGGTACAATCCTATGGTGATAGGAAAATCACCGTTCTCTCCTAGTAGTTCTAACATTTGTAATCGCTCCCTTATACACATCCTTAGTTATGTATATATATACCCCTGTGAAATTCCTTTCTTGCCTAACATGTACCATATTAACTCTCTAGGGATCCTATCATAAGCTTTTTCTAAGTTAGTAAGATCATGTAGAGGTCCTTCCTCCTCTCCCTATACTTCTATGTCAATTCTCTAAGTAGAAAAATAGCTTCCATAGTAGACCTACCAAGCATGAAACTAAATTAGTTTTCGGATACAATTGTCTTATGTTGTAGCCTCTTCTCATTCACTCTCTCCCAAAGTTTCATAGCATGACTCATAAGTTTGATCTCACGATAATTAGTGCAACTCTGTATGTCTCCTTTATTCTTACAAATTGGTACAATAGTGCTTTTCTTCCATTCATCTAGCTTTTTCTTTAATTCTAAAATCTTGTTAAACACTTTGTTAGCTAAACTACTCCATTATTTCCCATATACTTCCAAACCTCTATGGATAGACCATCACGTTGCAGGGTCTTTCTTGATTTCATCTTTTTCAATGCCTCTTTTACTTCAAGTATTCTGATGCTATGGTCGTATCAATATAGTCCAATGTTATCTAGGTTTACAATTAATTCAATCTCTATATTCTCAGGACATTTATCATGTAATAATTTTGAAAGTAACTTTTTCACTTTTGATTGATCTCGTCATCCTTAAATAGTACCTTTTGGTCATCACTTTTAATGCATTTAATGTGGTCTAAGTCCTTACACCTTCGTTTTCTTATTTTTGCAAGTTAGAACATATCTTTCTTACCTTCTTTTGACCCTAATCTATTATAAAGATCATTTTACACCTTGAATTTAGGCCCATTGACTACTCTTTTAATAACCTTTATAGCATTCTTATATTGCTCAAAGTTTTTGGTATTTCTAGTCTCTAGTCATGTTTTAAAATTCACCCATTTCTCTTTAATAACTTTTTGCACAATTTCACTCCACCACCAAGTTCCTTTGCTGGTTGCCTTTTACCTTTAAATACTTGTAAAACATCTTTTACCACTTTCTTAATGGACTCCGCCATATCAGTCTACATCATGATGTTTACTTCTGTTTCATTGTTCCACTTTTTTTTTGCCATCAACTTGTTTGTGAATGATATTATCTTCTATCCTTTTAAGTTCCACCACTCCGTTTTTTGACACCTATTAAGTTCATTTCATTTCTTCAATCTCTTAATGTAAATATCAATAACCATTAGCCTATGTTCTGTGGTTAAACTCTCATTGGGTATCACCTTGCAATCCTTGTACATTGAACTTTTGGTATTCCTAAGTAAAAAGAAGTCTATCTGGCTTTTATATGATTCACTGTTATAGGTTATGAGGTATTCATCACTCTCCTTAAAGTATGTGTTTGCTAGAGCTAGGTTATATGCTAAAACAAAATTAAGGATACCTTCCCCCATTTCATTTCTTTCTCTAATACCATACCTTCTGTGCACCCTATCATATCCTTCATGTTCTTTTCCAACATGACTATGTAAGTTTGCTCCCATAAATGTTGCCTCCATGTTGGGAATTTCTTGCATTACTCCCTCCATGTCTTCCCAGAATTGTCTCTTAATTTTATCATCTAACCCTGCCTATGGGGTGAATGCATTTATAACATTTATGACCTTCTCTCCTATGACAAGTTTTATTAGTAAAATTCTATCATTGGTTCTTCTAATGTCTACAACTATCCACCATTATTTCTACGTTATTTCTATTATTGTCCTTTCTTACGTAGCAGAGCTTATACGCATCAATTTCTCTAGTTTTAACCCATTTCCACTTGGTTTCTTAGACATAAGATGTAGACTCTTCTACATCTCATTGTATCTAATAACCATACTCTTACTTATCAATGTGCCTATATTCCATGTGGCAATATAAATCTTATTTTCTTGAGCTAGTCTCTTTTCCTACACACATTTAGAATGGCTTGGGAACCCTTCCTACTTTCCTTTGCATCTGAGATTCAATGTAGTGCTTACGAGAAAACACCCTAGGAGCCCTTGCCCATTTTCCACTGCATCCGGTATCTGATGCAACGCATCGCTTATGGGGTAATGCCCTAGCAGCTCTTGCCTACTTTCCATTGTATCCGTGCTTCGATACAGCAAGTCACTTATGGGGAATGCCCTAGCCTAAGGAAATGCCTTATGCTTTAGATTCATATTAAGGATTTGCCGAAGAATTTTATGACGGTTGGCACTTGACGCAACCCTCCTCTATTCGAGCTAGGAACTGACTGTGAGATCATAAAACCACACGAGCAGAATTCTTTGGGCTTTGGTTATTGTGTTATATTTAGTCGTCTTGCGGCTTCTAAGTTCTCTCTCTGCTGTTGAGTTTATTTCAATTCAACTAAAAATTTTCTATAACAGAGTACTGTTTTGTATACTATCTTTATTAATATAATATACTAAGTGGGGACAACTTGTATTATGGGATGTAACCCAACACTTGTATGGGAATTGGTTTTAGGAATTTGACTAATGGAACGCTTCAAGTCAAATTCCTTGGACCCAACTTAGGATCATGACATTGTCCCACATCAAATTTGGCAACAGTCTATGTATGTTTCTGTCCCCAACTTGATACCTTAGTTGTCATTCATCAGTAACTCTAGCTTTCCATATTTGCTGTCCTTAGAATCATCTTGCAGATATTAAGAATGCAAATTATGCCTTTACATCATTCCTTGGCACACTAGAACATTGAGGTGATGTTCAATGCAAATAGGTTCTTTATTAATACATGCTTTATCAATGTTGTGTTCGTTAATTTTGTGGATGTTCCAGAAGTTTGACCATTCAATGTACTAATATCTATTCTCTTTCCCAAGCTTTCTTTAAACTGTTTGTTATCTATATTTGTTGATTTCTTTGTAACTGTTATCTTGCAGGACTGAGAAAGTTACATGGAAAAGCTTACAACCTTCCTGTTGAGAGAATAAATATACAGGTGCATTTTATTCCACCACTTGACAATTTCAGTATACACGTTGCTTAATTCTAGAGCTCAAAATCCTCTGACTAAGACCCATTTTTGTCTTCTCTCAAAGTGGACTTCAGATTGATACGGCGACTTGGGTACTATGTTTATGCTACGAGGAGTTCGTATATGATTGCAAGCTTATCTTTTGGAACAAATAGAGCAGTTGGTAGAGGCTCTTATGAATGAGCCCCCAACCAAAATAATTAAGCCACTGATTCTTGCTTCCAAATGCATGACTGGAAGATGAAAAACAACGTTCTACACATCAACAAAGCCTCCATGAATTGGAGGCTCAGGATTATCAAATTAGGAAATTTGTTAGGTTGAGGCGCAGTGAATCATTGATTATGATCATTTGACCTAGTGGGCTCCACTTGACTTTTCAGCTGTTCAGAAGTTTCCTTGAAAAAAATGCCCAATATACTGTAGATATTGATTAGAGAATGGAAAGATAACATGTCCTCCAATGATGAGGATAGAGAACTGAGAGACATACCGGACCAAGAAAATGGAAGTTGTCCAAAATATCATGAAACATATACCTACGTCGCCTCTTGCCTACCTTCGACATGTTCTTGTGAGCCTAAGAAATGGAAGTTGTCCAAAATACCATGAAGCATTGACCTACTTCCCCTCTTGCCTGCCTTTCACATATTTCTTGTGAGCCAAAAAGCCTTGTGGCGCCTCCCCCGTTGACAGTAGGTTGCAGGTTCGAGGTTGGCACCGTCTATCCCATCAGGCGTGGTATTAAATAGTGCTCCTAGGAGCATTTGTGAGATGGAAAGAAAAATGGAATACAGCTCCGTTTTGGGGATCCGATCGCTTCATATGATTCGCCGCATCTAGATGGCCTGTATAGCAAAAATCGAATCTACTAAAACATCGAAGGAGTTCTTGTTTGGGCCCTATCTGTTGATAAATGGGCAGTATTCTGAGTAGGGAGACTTTACTGTTCAACACCGTTCATTCAACCAAAGGAGTGCCCACAAATAATTGATCAGACCCATTCATCCAATTTCTCTTACTCTGGTTCACTTGTATGCCAAAGTCAAGGTGATTGGATTAATATACCCATCCGAAAAGGAAGATCTTAGAGGCGTTTATTAAATATGAATTTTTTTAGCCAAAGCCATTTAGATGTGGCCAAATCATATGAATGAATCAGATCTCCAAAGCAACACAAAAATGTAAGGTCTTGCCACATTTTTCTGTCTCACAGGTGCTCGCTAATACTCCTGGGAGCACCATTTAATTCGTCCCATTAGAGAATTGGTAATAGTTAAAAGAATTTGGAAATTAGAGCTCTCGTGATTGAGATTCAACTAGATCGGGCCCATCTTGTTCTTTTTTTCTTCCAATGATGTAAATCATCCATCTTGTTGATCATAATATTCGAACTCATGTGAAAATGAGTTTGATTTCACCCATTAACAAACTCAGAAAATGATGCTGCAATGGTAAATTATCTTGAGAGCATTGATAGCATTGTGTGGTTGCGATAGTGACTTGCTGTAGTGTGTCCTACGTTCTCATGATGGGCCCTACAAATGATTGATCAGGCCTGTCTATCCGATTTCTCTGGCTATGCATCACTTATGTGATTGTATGCTAAAAGTCAAGGTGATTGGATGAATATACACATCCGAAATTTGTTTCTTGTTAAATATGGACCCTTCTTTAAACAAGGTTTTCAACTGTCTGTGTGTTGTGATCAAAACAACATTTATTCTAATTTCAAGCTTATTTAATCCTTGGAGCATTAGTCATCCAAAGTTGGAGAAATTAGATGGACAAGTTTGATCAACCATTGTAGGGTTCATCATGTAAAATTGGGGCACACTACAACAAGCACCTCCATTGAGGTAAGGGATAAGATCTTTTACGTTGACAATGGGAATATATACAAGTGGCAACACACCATGTAAAAACTATGGACCTTTTTAGTTCCTTGAAATACACTTGCTTGATCGAGGACGAAGTACACTTTTGGGGCTTGCGATGTGTCATGCCAGCATAATCCAAGACAGTAATCTGGTAGACAATGACAAGCCCATCCATTAACTTTTAATTTTCTTTTTATTAGACATTTCTATAGCCTTCATCTAAATTGTCCTGCTTAGGTTTTGCTAGAAAAATGTGAATCAAAAGTTTCTGGTGAGTTAAAGTATTCTGGGCATAGCTGTTGATGGTGTGCAAGTTTACTGGTAAGGATCCCCACATATATCAACTAATAATTGGGTGGCAGGATTTTAGCATCTAAATGAGAGGAGTTTTGTTTCTACTTCTATTTTAAGGATTAGAACTCAACTTAGTTAATATGAACAGTCTTCATAACTAATTTAAGTTATCATCCTTCAATAGAAAGGAAAGTCAAAGAAGAATTACAACTCAAATCTGCCTTGTCAAACCCAGATCTAGGTTCCACGTACGGTGAGATTGTCATAATCAAAATCTCAATCTGGGAGAAAAAGGAAAGTCTAGGAAGGAAACAACTCTAACTATACCAATAAATAGTCACCAAATTCACTTGAAATCTAACAGTAAACCCTTTAATTCTGGTCGTCTATTTCTCTTACTTAGCTAGGAAAAGAACTAGTATTATGTACCCTCTATAAACAGCTCATTTTTTCTTTTCTTTTCTTTTTTTATAACAGAGAATCAAACTACCTGTAAATATATCCTAATTTCTAAATCTACTCAAAATCTCACAAATAAGGGAAAAGTGCTACCTGAAACCTCCTACCAAGTGTAAGGAAGAAAAGTGCTGTGATGTCTACAACCAACAAGAGATCGGGTAAAATGGGGTGGTGTGCACCTGGTTGGGATAGAGAATCGAGAGAGAGATGGGAAGAAGAAGGGAGTGGAAGGGATCGGGTAAGAGGGGCGTCATCTAGTGCGATGGAATCAGGGGTTAGTGATGGTGACCCAAGGAGAAGAGAATGAGAGGAGTTGTGCGGGAGATGTAAGGGAAAGAGAAAGGGTCAAATAAATTTCTATGCGGTGAAGTGGAGAGTAGTGAGAAATAATGGTGAGGCTGAAAGAAGAAGTAACGTGAGAAAGGGAGGAAAGGTGATGCTTGAAAGGAAAACAAGACAAGGAATAGAGAAAGAGGCTCGTGGAAAGAACGAGAAAAAGAATACAAGGGAAAGCAAAATAAACTCCAAAAAGACTCTCAAAAGCTCCACAACTCTTCAAACTCCAAAAACTTCCTCCACTCCCTACGGTTCCCTCTCTTATAAGTTTTTCCCTTTCTAATTATATTCCACCTCTTTCCTTTAAGATTTAGTTTCCTATTAGAAAACTCCATCCTCTTCTAAATTAAGACTCATCTTTTATTAAGAAACCTTCTTTTTTTAGGAACCCTTCATCCCTTGCCTTATTGATCTTCAAACTAATCTGCACCGTTGAAATTAATTCTAAGCCATCCAACCCTCCTTTAGTTAATCTACAAAACCAAAGACTAGATTAGAGTCATCTACACCATACATTAAGCATTCACTTAGCTCAATTGATCATTTGACCTTTAATTTTAACAATTTACGGTGGGATGGTCAATTTGAGCTAATTTTTATATTTTATCTAAAAATTACCAAATTAATGAGTTAGATGGTCTAATTAAATGCTAAAGTAGGGGTTTTTTTAGTCAAAATTAAACACTTAACAAGGATTCCCACATATATCAACTAATAATTGGGTGGCAAGATTTTAGCATCCAGATGAGAGGAGTTTTGTTTCTACTTCTATTTTAAGGATTAGAACTCAAATTAGTTAATGTGAACAGTGTTCATAACTAATTTAAGTTATCATCCTTCAACTTCAACAGAAAGGAAAGTCAGAGAAGAATTACAACTCAAATCTACCTTGTCAAACCCAGATCTAGGTTCCACGTATGGTGAGATTGTCATAATCAAAATCTCCATCAACTCTAACTATACCAATAAATAGTCACCAAATTCACTTGAAATCTAACAGTAAACCCTTTAATTCTGGCCATCTATTTCTCTTACTTAGCTAGGAAAAGAACTAGTATTATGTACCCTCTATAAACAGCTCATTTTTTTTTCTTTTGTTTTGTTTTTTTATAACAGAGAAACAAACTGCCTGTAAATATATCCTAATTCCTAAATCTACTAAAAATCTCACAAATAAGGTAAAAGTGCTGCCTGGACCCTCCTACCAAGTGTAAGGAAGAACAGTGCTATGATTTCTACAACCAACAACGGCTTTCAACTGTAAATAGCTACCTGAAACTACACTCTTTTCATCTAAGCACCAAAACACTCTAATCCTAGCTGTCTATTTTTTTCTCCTCTATATTTCATTGCATCCCACCATCGTTTCTTGCTAGAAGATGATTGCTACTAGAAAGAGAGAGAGAGAGAGCCTACTTCTGCCATTGCTCCTCTTTCGTATGATGTCCTTGTAGAGACAATGGGTGCTGCAGCCAATGTCGTTAACTGAATTGCAGCTGGTGTATGCATATCAAATTGGTTCATGTCTTGTTGTTTTCTATGGTTATGTTCTTTCTTCCGTTGCAGGGAATCTCTTTGACTGCCGGAGATAATCAGATCCTTCAGGAGGGAAATCCTGGATGCAGTTTATAGATGTGGAGTAGGGCTCATATGTCAGGTGATCTTAATCGAGCTTCTTTGGCCTTAGTTGGAATGATCTGGCTGGAAACCATCTCCACTGATGACCTTAAGACCCCATTGGTTAAGATTGTTCTGAACTTTCTAAACCATTTCAAGTTAGGATCACTGACCGTTCTTCAGCCAAAATTCTTCCCAATTGGTTGATCCTGGCAACTAGTGGTTAAGATTCTACTACCATGATTCTGGCCTTCTCACCACACAGGTTTATCTAGTAGTCGGTGATTTTGACCGTTCATCTATGGCCCGCATCTAAAATAGGCAGAGCAGGCAAAATGGATAAAAAGTTGTGGATATTCTTATATCTGTTTTGGATCTGCGGATTTGAACCAAAGAAATTAGACCTGTTAAGAAAGTGTATCGAATCAAACCGTACGATTTATCAGCAGATATCCATAGATATCTACTTAAAAGGGCATGTGGGGAATTACAAATTGAGACAAAATTGCTCTAATTAGTTTCCCCTTTGTTCTTTTATAGATCTAAGCCATTTATGTTCTTTATACCAAAAATGATAACTCACCAGAAGTCAAAGCATTTGAACGATCCTAATCACTTGTTGACTAAAAGTCAATGTTAATTTGGTGAATGGGCCCGCTATAGTAGGTCTATCCACAGTAGATCAGATATGAATTTGAACTTTTGGATCTGTTATTAGCAAGGATTTAATGTCTCCAATAAGTTGAGATCAAAATTCGCATCTATAGGAAGAGATTTGATCCACTCCAAAAATAAGTGGATATATTTTGGTTCTGGGACTTTGAATCTAAGAATTTAGATTCATCTAGGAAACAGATTGAACCAATCCGATCCATTGAATTTGTGATCCGTATGGATTTATACATGGATATCCACATGTATCCATTTAAACAGGCATATTGAGAAATAAAAATGAGAACAAAATTAGAGTGTGGTTGGAATGATCTAAACTGTTTATCATGCTTGGAATGGCTTAGATTGGTCATAAAGCAAATTTCATGACCTTTTGATCATATTAGCTTATGTTCTTTGTGTTTAAAATTAAAACCATCGATTTTTCAAAGACCTAAAACAAGTGTTTAAATCATCCCAATATATTGATTTCTTGTGGGTTTCCTAATTTAATATGTCAAACATAAAGAACAGCTTAGATATTTCAAATCTAGATTCTAGGTGCGCAGTCGGTGCTATTAGACACTAATTAGTGTCTACTCTTATCAGTCATTCTTTGTTATCTAGGGATTATCTACCAATCCGTTACGAAGTAGGTTTTCCATAATATATTATTGGAAGTGCCAAATTAATGACATTGACGTTAATAATGTAGTTTCTTTGTACAATGATTTGATGCGATAGTGATTAATTTCAACTATTAATTATTATCTTTAGATGATTTTTATTTCTTTACTATGTTATAGGCGTTCTCATGGTGTACGATAAATTTGATAGTGGGAAGAAATAGACAGCCCTTTTTGAAATAGAGCACATAGTATATCACATACCATGGAAGGCCTAGATCTTAAAAATATATCACTAATTGGATGTTACTATCACAAATAGTTGTCAATTCCATTCTGGTGGAATGGACTTGGTTGTAGGCAACTCGGCCTCTCAATTACTTGGATCGCGCTTGGTGTTGTCGCTTAATTTTCTCATGTATACATGACTGGTAAATAGTCTTTGAAGTGACCGAGCAAGGGTCTTCTAGTGCATGGGTACGTGTGTTCAACATTCAAAAAAAATTATAAAAAAAAAATTGAGTGGTTAAGATCTGACATAATTCCTATAAAATGGACGGTATTGATCAACTAATGTGCCTCTCGGATAGATTATTTTGGCAAAAACAACACTGGTGAAATTTGTCTCAGTTTTAAAAGCAATGAAAATGAAATAATTAAGCAATACGAATTAGTCTAATTTAATGATATTTCCAATCATATTACTTAATCTAGGTATGGGATGAAATAGAATTTTCATGTCTCAGCTATTACGGGATAGGATGGGGACTGGAGAAATCTTGTCCCATACAGAAATAGCCGAGTCTCGACCCAAAGGTTTTTGTCCCATCTCATTTCAGGTGATCCGTGTTTGGGATAAGGAGTGTTCCAAGTAGCTTGCTATTTTATTTAAAAAATAAAGCTATACTACTTAAGAAATATGTAAATATAACTAAAAAGTAAGGAAAAATATCATTTAAGTAATATCCAAAATTTCATATAATTTCATGCAAATTGCACAAACTAAAGAAGAATTAAAAAGAGCTTTGTGTGACAAGAGAAGATGAAATACAACTCCCTGAGTTGTGACCAACTTAGTGACTAATTTATGCAATGATTTAGCTTAATACTTATTTATTTTTCCCTCTTATTTTATGGTAGCTAGTATTTTGGAAAGACTATAAGTCATCACATATTAACGGATTTTTTTTTTTTTTTAATGAAAAGCCCAATCAAACATTATTATCTGTTTTTTTTTTAACGCAGTCGGTGTACTAAATGAGTGTTAACCTTCTCCTCATGTGACCCATAAAATTAAAAAGCAAGGATCGATCGTTATTTCTGACATTTAATATTTCTTTTTTCTCCTCCAAAAACAGACTCACATGCTGGGCATCCTCTGTGAAAAGACCATTGTCTCTCCGTGGAGGCTCGTCTTTGTGAGAATACTAACAGTTTTGCTTTACCATATTGAAGAGTTCTACCCAGATGTCAGAAAAGGTGCTGACAGGGTGCAACCAAGATAGGTTTGCGTGACTGTTCATTATGTTCGGCTGTAACATACAAAAAATCATGCCCATCCCAGGCTTCTATATGCTAGTCTGTTAAGTACTCAAAAGCAATAAAAGTCCCAGCGAAAATCATCCATTGGCTGTAAAATTTGGTTGCTAGCCGATCTAAGGCAGAAGAAGATGATGAATGAATCTGATTGTCCAAAGAAGGGCACCAGGTTGGTAGCATGCTTTTCCGGCGTCCTTTCCAAGCGTCCGAGAGTCACTTTCCAGTATTGAAATACAGCAAGAAGCAGAGAGCTAAAATGGGCAGCTTGAAGAATCCCTTCTTCCTTGGCAGCTCTTTTTATGGTTTTCTGTTAGGCATTTTTCTTAGAGTAATTTTGAAACATAGGAAGGGTTAGCTGGTGTCCTTCGATATAGTCTAGACAAGTTCAATGCTTTTATGCCAACCGGATCTCCAATTTCAGGCTTTAGTGATGAATGATTTCGTGGTTTTAGTGATGAATGTATCATTCCGAATGATATATTATTGTAAGTATGGAGACTACCAAAAAAAAAAAAAAACCGCATGAAGGTTTCACTCCAGCGAGATTGTTGTAGGAAACATCCATTATACTTGTATTCCTTAGCTGACCCAATTGAATGGGAATAGCTCCACGCAAATGATTTTAAGTCAAGAGAAGAACCTTCAGATCTCAGGTGACTCAACCCAGTCCGTGCTCTTATATCTAAGGTCTCGAAAGAGGTGAAGAGAAGTCTCTCCGGCGGAAAGCACAAAGGCCGGCGAAGTGGTGTGCCCTATTCCTCACCTAAAATCGGACGTAAATGAATAAAAGAAAATAGTTTATTTATGTAAAACCCATCTAACATTGAATTTTGATCCAATGTACGAGATGAGAAGGTTTACACCTCTGTGCACGAGGTGTACAGAAATCCCCTTCTCTCTCTACCATTATGTGCACCTGCATATGCACGTATGTGTTACATATGTAGAATAAAAAATCCTGAGACACAAACGTGTAACGCAATTGTCAAAATGTCTGTCCCACATCTCTAGTACTAGTCGAGATAAGACTTCTTTGTGTCATTTCCATCTCGACTGTTATTTGGGCTGGGACATCCTTTCTCAAAATCCCAGATTCAGGATTAAAGTTTCGGATTTTTTGGAAGTAGCAAGACATTTACTCTCTACAAGTCATCGCAAGCCAGATTTCATCTCAAATCAACTCTCTCCATCTCAACCACACAACGAACGTATTACATACATGAGGTGACGAAAGTACATCTGAAACCCACTTGTTCATCTGGGGCATAAGTAAAAACCCTTGACAATTGGATGATTTTATTTTCTGATTTGTGGAGAGTTGTTGATGAAAGCGAAGCAACGACTTCTTTTCTTTAATTTCAAACCATACACTGAAAAGTGAAAACCAATCGGGGGCCTAAAATTGCTAACTGTCCAAGTTTAGGTGCATGGCTCGTCAAATAGAACCGCCTAGCACACCAAAGGTTTGATCTTTAAAACTACTTTCGTTTGCTTGTATTGAAGCAATAGGACTCGGTTGCTTCTCCGTCTCAATCATCCATTTGCCGACCACTTATCAGAGGAATAATGAATTAAGTTTCCATTACTTTTGTGATCCAAATGGAGCACTATTAGCTAGTCGCGGGAGATAAAGATCTCTGTGTGTGTGAGTCATGTGCTCTGCCATACTTCCGCTGGTACCACAGATGAATAAATAAATTAGAGCACCATTCAAATTCATCTGCGGCAATAGCTAAAGCCTTGCAGCCTAGTGGCAGAAGGTGCCCCTCTGTCGATGGGTCATGGACTAAGGCTGCTTCCGGGTATTTGTTCTTCATGTATATACTCACCTTCTGACCCCAACGGTTCATGTTCTTTTTTCTCCCCCCATTTATTAGGACGGATAACTACCTAAAATCTTAATGGTTCGGTTCTGATTTGGTTAGAACTGGAAGGAGTTGGAGCTCAAGGGCGTGTGAAGAAGTCAACGCCCTAAATTTTTCGTGCACAAAAGATAATAATTATTTTAAAGACCCAAAATAAGTGGTTGCAATCAGCTAACTGTATTGATTTCTCTCGGGTTCCCAAATCAAGTACGCAACAAAAGACGAACAGCTATTTCCTAAAAAAAACCAATCCCTGTTTGCAGAAAATGGGCAAGATTTCTTCACACCCCTGGAAAGTAGCGGGACATATCGGACCATTACAGCCCTACTCAAAGAATCTCAAGCAACGGCATAGATTATCCAACCGCATCAGATTTGACAGGGACTTAAAGGTTGTGGAACCACTAGTAAACTTGTACGTTTTGGTCGTTGGCCACCGTCAAGTTAAACACAAAATCTATGGGGTTTGGAAAGAACAAGACACGTGCGACTCTTTTACAGCCAATTTGACCACACGTATCACAGCTTGGCAACCTTTCAGAGGGAACAAGAGAATAGAAATGAGAAGGAATTGCCGTGTTGGGGGCAAGAATATCAGCCGCAACAGCAGCATCTGCACCGTCCACGGCACATAACTTCCAACAACTATAAGACGAGAAAGTGGGCAGAAACCCTCATTCTCTCTCACCAGAACCTTTGTCCTGTCTCTTCCTCACTCATCATTCCTTCCCTCCAAAACTACAAAAGAAGAAAAGAAGGGAGAGAAAATGACATTCTCCAAAGCCAGCATATCTCCAATGCAAAAGACTAGAGACAAAGGGACAAAGGTATCATCCTACCCATTTATTTCCCTCCTAACACACTTCCAAAGGCTAGCCACCATCTTTCCTCGGACTCTCTCGCCAACTTCTTCCTCCCAAAAGTTCATTTACCCCTTCCTCCTCACATCCACCAACCCAACTCCATAGATAACCACACACCATTTTCTTCTTGGACTTAGCACACATTCTGCCGATTCTCCTCTCTTTTAGATCATCTTCTATGAATCAAACGACCACAACTACTATAAGTCAAACCAAGGGGACAAACCCATCTCCTATATAACAAACAGACGACCACCCTCCTATACTTGAAAATACACTATCAATCTCAACTGCTTTCAAGTTTTTGCTCTTCCAAATGGGCAGGCAAACTGCTGACCCTGCCATGATCCACTCCTCCATTGCTCTACTGCAAGAGAGATTCAGACAGTTGCAGAGAGTAAAGGAAATGAGAGAAGATAGGAAGCTGATCAGACTGTTTTCTCAGGCCGAACAGGCGAGCTCACCTACTCACTGCAAGCCATCCACGCTGTTCTTCTGTCCTGATTTGATCCTTCCTTCCAGGCCTCCCCACAGTTATTCTCTCTCCCTTCAATCCAGATCAAATGGCAAGTTCACTGACTATCAGGATATTGAGTTGCCACTGTTGATGAATTTGTGGCCTGATAAACCTGTGACTCTTGCTTCAAAGAACAATTTTGATGATACAGATGTTGATACTTCTCTTCATCTCTAGAAAAGCCTAAATGCCTGTTGGGCATTCTGGTTTTCTTTTACTTTTTGTTCTCCGTGTAGTAAAAATAATGGAAAGAGCACGAGGTTATTGTAACTAATGTCTACTGTTACCATCATGATCATCTGCAAGATCGGGAATCACATAGCCACCAGAAAACTCATCCTCTGATTTCATAATAATCAGACCTGTCAGAGTTGATTTTAGGAACCAAAAATTTTACTGCCTTAGTATCCAATTTCACCTCACCTTCATTTACACATTCGCATCGAATTGCACTGACCTTTCTTGCATTCCCTGTCAATATCTGCACATGATAAAATACAGTTAGATGCACAATAAACAAAAGACCTGATGCCAAAGTGTAATATCCTTAATTTTAAAGATAAAAATAGGAAATTATTAAATAAATTAAAATAAAAATTTATGGATGAAATTTTTTTCTTGAAAACATAATAATTTGAAAGTGCTCGTCGATACGAGTCCAACGCCACCAAGAACGCGAAAAACGGAGCTCAAACGAGGGAGTTATGAGCCGTCAAAGTAGTAAGGGCAAATTGGTCTTTTGACAGAAACGTGTTACACAGGGGTCCAAATTGATAACGGCACCCTCGCACTACACACGTCTCTACCGATCCGGCGAAATCGCCGGAGAGACGTGGGAAGAGACGTTTGGGGAAGAGTTTCTTCCACTAAGACTCTAAAACCACTATATCTATGCTCTGCAAGGCCAAAACGCTCCACTTTGAGCGTTTTCCCTGAATGCTACGCAAAACCCTAGCCCTGCTAAAACTTAGATTTTCCGGCGAGTGGAGCCCCGGCAACACGAGCAACTCCGGCCAGGTGCAAGGTAAGCCTCAAAACCTATGTTTTTCGTATTTATTAAATAGAAAAAAAACAATTAGGAAAACGTTTAAAAATTAGGAAAAAAATCAGATTTTTGGGGGCTTTGTGCACGCTACGGATCAAACCTTATCCGTTTGAAAATCGCACCGTCCAAATAGTGCACAAGAGACCCAAGAGCATACCCTTTAAATTTGGGAGTGATCCAACGGTGGAATTCTCCAAAAAACTCAAAAACCAGTACCTAGGGATGTTTTTAGGAACTTGGGAAAAATCGTTTAAAAACCATGGGTTTTGGAAAAATTAGTGCAAAAGGAGGGCATAAATGGATTCTAGAGAGAATTCTGAAGAAAATGGCGCAAAAATCACGCAAAGCGGGCTTCAGTAGCTCGCCGGGCGGCCCGGAATCCTGGTCGTCTTCTCCGGCATCGTCAACGGCGTCGGCGCTTGGCCGCGGCCGCCCAGCCAGGGCGCACTTGGTGACGCCCGGGGGGCGGCGTCATACGACGTCGTCGTCGCACGCGTGCGCGCGCGCGGGACGGCCTCGGTTGGGCGCCATCGCGGTGGGGCCAGAGACGCGGCGCGTCCTGGCGACCGTGACACACGCGCGCGTCCCGTACAACGTCTGCGTCGGCGTGCGTCTTCGTGCGCCCGTGTACGTCGGTGTAAACCGGCAGAAAAGGGTGCCGCCGGTTTAAACCACCTTATGGTGGTCCGGCAGGCCCCATTTTAGTGTAGTTTTCACTAAAACTTGATTTTTGGGAGCTAGAGAGGTCCAAATCACGATCCGGAAGAGGCGTTGTGACCGTATTGACGACGCGGACCTAGTTTTAACTTAAAAACTTAGAAATGACCACTTTTTATTTAGAAAAATTTTAAAATAGTGATGTGACATGTACAGGTGCACTTGAATATACCAATTAAAGGGAGTTATTAGCAACCTAGTGATCTCACACTAGGGTAGGTGACGACAACTAATGTTTTGCCTTGATTTTAAACCATGTTTAAACAATAGCATCATGTGTGATTGTGTTTTAAATTGCGATTTTTATTTCTGTGGATTTCATGCGACATTGCGTACAGGATGGTTATTCCAAATTGAATTCTTTTACTGAATAAACTTATTTAAAATGCTTTTACAAGCATGATGTTAATTAGTTATGCTTAATTAGAGATTTAATTCTTATTATATATATAGAAAATGCATGGATTTACATGGAAATGAGTATAGAGGCTTGGTAATTTAGTCCTTTTTATAAAGCAACCCAGGGATGAGGGGCATGTCTTGGGGATTTCAAGCTATAAGTGCTCTTGAGTTTTAGCATATACATATGATTTCCGTGTTTTATATTTCATGGCGGGTGCTCTCGCCGGTTGGCGTCATCTTGGGAGGGATAGGGCGAAGCCACCCACGCTTCCGAGATTATGATGTGATGAGTTTGTGATATGATAGACACTGCCCATAGATGGCATTCGGTAGGGTTTGGTAACATGGATAGTCCACACTACCGGTCGAGCCTTTCCATGGGGACGGACGTTAAGTCTCCCGTTATGGTGTCGACGGAGAGCGGCGGTGGTTGATACCCATGGAGGGTTGCCACCTTTGACATGATGGCCCATATTCTTGTTATGTGTGTATGTATGATGAGCATGGTTATAGATGGTATGCCTGGGTGTGACGACACTCAGAGGTAGACTATGTGTACTCCTGATCAGGGATGTTCGTGCGATGTGGTGGGACCCATTACCTTAGGGTGCCCTTATTCTTGTTGTATGCTCCATTTTATTGATTCATGTCATGTTTTAACTCTATGATTGCATGTTTTAGCATATGGAATAAATTGGCATTTATTTGAACATGGCATTATGATATCACTATTTCCATAAATGTTAGACTTTTCAACAATCGTTCATTATTTCTTCATTTATTACATTAATTGTCTATGTACCTACACAAGCGATAGCTTCTTTGAGGCATTGCTTTGTTTTGCAATGCCTTAGATCTCGAGCGACACCGGGAAAGGAAAAGCGGTTGATAAACCTTGAGAGGCTGTGAAGACTAGTTTCCTATAGTTTTAGACAGTGATGTGAGTCATTAAACGGGATTATCATTTGGATTTTTATTATGGTACATATTTTATATTGGGATGTGATTTAGATCTTTGGACATATGTTGGACATTTATATGGGATGTTATGATGGATAGACCCTGGGCCATATTATTACTGTCTTTTGAACGTTTATTTGATTTAAAATAAAGGCGCCTATTTATTTGATGTTGATTTATACGCGGATTATTTATTTATGTTTAAATTACGTGTACGTCATTTTGAGAAAGGAAAAATTAACACCCGGAGTTTTAAGATAGGTTTAGTAAAATGTTAAATAAATCTTTTCTCATGGGATCCCAAATGCTCTTATTTAAATTGTCAAAAAAAAAAAAAAAAAATCTTAAAAATCCGGGGTGTTACACAAAGTGAACATGAAAACAACCAAAGTTGAACACAACAATATAAATCAACCATAGGCAGACGGTTTCAACTTTGAACTTGAATACGTAATACAGAAAAGGGAAATTATATTCCCACCCCTTGCATTTACCTTACTCCCGCACCTACTGGATTTTTGGAGCATATAAAGTTGCTTTTATGATTTTCTACCATTAAAATCAACGTTTTATGGCTAATACCCACAAAACCAATAAGGGCTGGGAGTAATGTGAATGCAAGATGTGGGAATATCATTTACCCTAGAGAAAAAAGGTTAACGCAAAATAAGTCAACCACGTCATTGGGAGTCTGCTGATGGATTTGTTACACACAAATGACAAAATGCTACTCTTAGATGTTACAACTTTTGAACAACCAATTCAAGCATTCAAGAACAATCGCGTGTTCTGAGAATCACTTAATAGAAACACCTATGGAAGACACATCTAGCATAAGATATTAGCAATCAATTCATTGACAAATATGAGGCCAAAAGATGTCCTCCAACAACTAATTTTTGCAGGGGAACTGGGATTTATAAAGTTATTAGAGAGGTCAGTTAGTACTTCTCTAAATTCCACATGTAAAAAAATTGCCTTCTCCTTTGTAGGAGGCTGAAGAAGCTACATATTTCTCCTATATGCTTGGTTTAGAAGTTCTTCCTAACTAATAAACTACATTAATAAAAAAGAAAAAAAAGGTCTTGGTTTACAAATCTTGCACCAACACTAGATCCAAGTGCATATATCTGCACAGCAGAAACTGGAACATGAATATACCTAATACCTTTGTGGAATAATGGCCCTTAATCTTGCTAGGTTTGCTCAATTTCTTCCTTCATTGCTTTGAGGATGCTAACTGCAGTAAAATACACCAATTTGAAAATAAGTATAGCAAGGAGAGGCATGAGATAGGGAGGTATTTGGTTGGTGATATGCAGTAATGATTCTCCGACAGAGCAATATAAGTGTATTCTAAGTACTCACTTCGTTGGCATGTATACCTTGTCTTCTCTCTTAGACAATCCCTTTCTGTCTTTTCGTGTTCCAACTCCATTATCACAAGTATATTTCATCTTTTTCATAATGGATATGTAGCTAGCTAGAAATGTGCATATGAAAATAACCAAAATTTATTATTAAGTTCGTTTCCTATAGAGTTTTCAAATATATAAAGTTTCTAAATCTAGTGGTTCAAATATAGGCTAGTGACTACCTAAATAGTTACCCCGAAAGAGTATCACTAAAACTAGGGGATGCTTCAGAAAGAAAGCTCGAAACTGTATCGAGTCAGCACCGAAGCCAATATGGTGGCAAGAATCTTGTACTGAGAGAAGCAACTATAGTAGATTCCTTAGAATGTACATGCAGAAAATATCAGAGACACCACCAATTCTTTTAAAGAAAATAAAGAATAACTGAATACTCACAACAGCAAAACTGAGATCTGGAATTTAATTCCACAGAGAAGCTAAAAGTGGTAATCAACATGAAAAAATAAAACAAGTTTTTTTAATTCAATTAAAGGAAACAAATAACTAACTGAATAATCTCAAAAGCAAAATCGAGAATATGGAACTTAATTCCACAGAGAAGTAAGCTAAAATTGGTAATCACAAGCTAAACTAAACAAGATCCTAAACAGTTCAAGATCTTATTGGTTTTCCAACACTTGCAGGTCTGGCTGAAGACACATGAAGTTCCACATAATCATTGAAGAGGATAGACATGGGAAGAGCTTCTTACATTTTTCATGCACTTATAAAGACGTTTGAGTAAGTTCTTTCAGAGTTTTGGATTTGCAAAAGAATACAAGAAACTTAGCATATACGCATGCACAACTTCATAAATGTGTTATGTATTATTTTCTTCTTTTTTCAAAGAAACAACAGCTGAGTGACTCTGAGACCATAGACCAGGAATGATTAGTGACACGAAGCAATAGATGCTTTCTAGGATGATCAAGTCATGATATCACTCATATTGTAAGCCCCCAGTGGTCACTGGTCTTATATCCAGGAAGTGTATGATTTGGAACTTCCCAAGGTCCAGAAAGTCATTAGAGCTAACCAATCCAGATCACAGTGCCCAGTGAACTATGCAAGACCGGAGTGTAGGACTGTCATCACCAAACCATTAGGATGATCTCCTCTTTAAATTTTTATCACAACAGTATAGAGATTTCCCATCCTTGAACAGGACAAGTCCATCACTTCAAGCAAGATGCATGAGAGAAAAAGGTTTATTCTTAATAACATTCATATAGGTTCCAAACATAGAGCAAAGTTGTAAGGCTTTGAATCACAAAGGAATTTACAATTTCAAACCATTTCAACACCTAGGCCTCTGAAAATTCTATTACTAGGGCATATAATCAAAAGCAACAAAGATGATGTCCTGTTTAAAGGTAACACAGCAATGTATACCTCTAGCTTAAAGACCTGATGCTTTTCCTTCTGATCTTTGGGATCAGATTCTTCATTATACTCATTATTGTCTTTGCAGTTCGCACTTTCAAGTACCACTTTGATACTTTCACCAGTCCTAGGAATATATCCAAAAGACTCACAGATGAAACCCGATAGTCTCATACTGATGAACCTGCAACAGACACCAAAAGAAAATGATAATTATGTGAATGTCAAATTTGCTCTCCACAACTTTGCCTGCTATTTATAGTCATTGGCAATGAAGAGGAAAAGCAACATTCAGACTTGTGAAACTGTTATAATTAACCATTTAAAAAGAAGGTATTCATAGTAATTACAAGCAGAACCATTAAAACCATTGATCAGAATCAATCATAGCTACAACCTCCCATTGGGATAAAAGTTCTGATTGTGTAAGGTAAAAAATGATGCAGTGGATATAAACGTGGTAAACATCAAGACATCACCCAAGATATGATGGAACATATTAAATGTTTTGTGATGTCAGAGATGGAATCTTGATACAAGTATATATGTATGAGAACAGAATGGACCTGATGTTTTTGTCAGATTGAACATTTCTCTTTTGTGAATGGTAATCCTGCCATTACCCAAAACACCAAAAATAAAATCACAGACGAAAATAAACAAACAAAAATCAGACTTGTAACTCCAGCTTGCTTGCTCCTCTCCACTCAAATGCTGGTGTTGCATATCTACGCATATCTACTCACTGCTATTTTGCAGTGAATTCTGGTCGACATTGAATTAAATTGCAGGTTTTCTACTAGGTGAAAAAATCTAGTGCGCGCTCACGGCGGAGAGGTCACAAAATGAAGAGTAAGCCAGATGGACAGAGAAAATGAAATTGCCTTAGCAAAAAAAAGGGCAGCCCTGGTGCATGAAGCTCCCGCCTATGCGAGTCTGGATAAGGGGTGGACCACAAGGGTCTCTAGTACGTAGCATTATCTTTGAATTTGTGCAAGAGGTTGTTTCCATACCTTAAACCCGTGACCTCAAGGTCACACGATGACAACTTTACCGTTGTGCCAAGACTCTCCTTCATTTTGCCTCAGCAAATACAGAAAATAAAAGAAGACAAAGGTAAAAAGAAGAGGAAGACTGTGAGTGATCATGATTCTTGAATATTTAGCCTAGTTGGCACGGTGTGCCATTCCCCTAACCACAAGGTTCCACATGCAAGGCCTCTCACCTCCAAAATTTTGGAAACAAGAATGTCACGAGGTAAAGTAACTTGCACAAATTCATTTTATGGAGATTTTGTCTATTGTGCTATTAACATTGGAGGTTAGTAGTGAAAAAATACATATTATAAACTAAAAAATAATTCCTCGTGCAAGTAGCTTGCAGCAGATTGAATGGAAAAATGATCGGATGCTTCAAAACCAAATCCAACTAATAGTATCCTTGCAACCATGAATAATTTCATCTATTAATCGATTTTCATAAATATAATTACTTTGTCATTCTCTACATTATTAATAGATCTCCTTGCTGATGCCTGCATGATGACCTCGAGCAAGCTGTTATGTGCAGTAACGTTTAGATCAAACAACACGCACAGAGAACACAAGAATTTACGTTGTTCGGCCTAGTCTAGCCTACGTCCATGAGAGGAGGGGGACCAATCCACTATAGAGGAAGCATGTACAATCGATGCCTTAGCTCTGTCTCTGAATTCTATTTATAAAGATCAGAGGAAGGCAAGATGTATACAAATTCTATCTCATAAACTTGACAGATAATCCTTATTTTCTAATCCTTGTCTGATTAGGAATCCTAATCAGATCAGATTATCTTCTTCTAATAGACTTCTTTTCTTGGCAGGAGTCTTCGGGTCAATTTATGGGAATGGACATTATCACAAGCTGCTCTAGCAAAAAATATTCAAGAACTCGTATAAGTGGAATCATCATTCACTCTAGAGATACTTATAAATGTGTGTTACTGATGAAAGGACTCACTAAGAAGATCAATGAAGTTGGGAACAGAAGACCAATGAACAAAAGATGTAAAACGAAAGGACCAGAAAAGATTATTTACCTTTGAATCATTTCATCAAAAATTTCCCCGACATTTTCTTCAACAACATCTTCGAAAGTCACTATCTGTTGCATCAAATTTTGTGAAAAGACAAGTAAATATCAGATGTTAAATTTATGCATTTTATTTGACAAAAATAAATAAATAAACATCATAGGTTTCAGGAAAAGAAAATACATCTACCTAACCAACAGAAGATAAAGCTATCTATACTTTCCAAAAGACATGTATACTCATCTTTCCCCACAAATGTTTCCCAATTGAAGGGCTCGAAGTACATTGTCTTCACTCCGTTTCAAGCATACGAACAGGCTTATATAATCAAACTATCAAAACAACCTATCTACACCAAGGTAACAAGCAAATACAGACATGCTACAAGATCTACCGAGTCCTAGGACCAATTAATTGGTAGATTAATTTCAAGTAGTAAAATCTGTAGGTTCTGGACTTTTCTCTGTTACACTGTCCATTTTGCTACTTGAAAACGTGCCCAAAGATGGTGTTTGAGTTATTTTAATAATGAGATCTTTTGGCACTTAGCCCATGTAGAGCCGAACAAGAAGAACGATTTAGATGCCGGAAAAAGCTAAACAAGTGGGCTAGAAATTCATTTTACATAAATAGGCCTGGCAATTTGGGTTGGTGGTTCGTGTTTGTGTCATGTCAAGACTAACCCATTATAGTATATGGGTTGACACAAACACGACTCGCTTAATAATCGTGTCAAGAACCTATGACTTGAACACGATACGATTATTAAACGAGTTGATATAACACGATTCATGTAACACGATTAAATAAATATAAAATAACTAATATAGGACGGTTTTTGAAGAACCGCAATATAGGACTATTTTTTAAGAACCGTCCTATATTACTATAGTAATATAGGACTATTTTTTATGAGTCGTCCTATATTTTCAACTCGATTGGTTAACAGCTTGCGGGTTAGATGGGTCAACACGATGAATTCATAGGTCACGTGTCAAACAGGTCAATACGACGGGTCAACATTGATTGACTCGAACATGACACAATTTTTGGCGTGTCATTTTGGGGTTGACCTGAAAATGACACGAACACAATAAGACTCGACCCTAACCTGCTAAATCTATGTCGGGTTTGAGTCGTGTTATTGTGTCGTGTCATATTTTGCCACTCCTATTCCTATTGTATCATATAAATCTCTCGCTCTCGGCTGATACAACATGAAAGCAAAATGAAAGTGGGGCAAACTCTATCCTGTAAGTCTTTCCCATTCTTTTTGGTGATATTTGGTTATCGTTCAGTATTCAGAGGAGAGAAAAAAGACGCTTATTTTCCGTTCGATAGGTTATGGGAATGCAAGTATGCGGATGTAGCCAACGTTCATTTGATGGCTGCAAAAACAGATGTAAAAAAAACAACAGGTTCAAAGTGTGGTGTATGGTTGTTTCATAGCACATAAGAAATCTTCCTCAAATAATCGCCTCAATACATTCTGAAATAATCGCTCCTAAATAAATACTATTCTGACCTTGATACTTCTTTTGTGAACAAATTGTTTCTCTCCAGTACAAGAAAATCCTATTCTTAAATTGTAGTCCTAAAAATTTGATATCAACCTTTGGTTTAGAATAGGATTATTTGGGTGATTTCATGAAATCTATGGCCGGACCAACAAATCGACAGACTTGACGGCACCAACATGATGTACAATTACCTCTATCTTTCACAATCTCAGATTTGCTAATCAATAAGATAGTCAAATCGATTTAATCAAACTAATGCTAGGATTGAGTGGACAGACCGTCTGAATTAGTGGTCTGGCTTTTCATTACTAAATTTTGCCATAATTCCTTCATTTGATATGATCTGGAGCCACTAAAACCATAAATCCCTAAATTTAAATATCTCAGTGGGATTATGTTGCCTTTTTTTTTTTTTCCCGTCTTTCATAACATTGATTGAATAGATATTGATTAAATTTGAAGAATGGATGAATTATATCATGATCAAGTTCTAAATCATTCTTTTGATTACATCATCCTATCAGAGTGGGACCAATGACAAATGGCCCATATTACGCAAAAACTGATCAATTCACAATCTCATACATACCTTGGATAGATCATGCATCAAAATTATCATGCTTTAATCTCATCCGATGGATGAGATTTGGAACATGGCACATCTAAGACAATGGGATACAACAGATGTGACCCACCATAATTGAATTGTTAACTACATCAAGTTACAACACCGTGTCGGCCCATGTCTCATGAGAGCTAACTCATTCACAATCTCAGACATGCCTCGGATGGGTCGTGCATAAAAATTATCATCCATTAATCCCCGATGGATCAGATATTTAGAACATGGCACATTGAATACAGCAACAACTGTGCGAACGGTTTGGATCAACAGTTTTGTGCGGCCATCTAAGGCACACACATGGTGTATAATTACTTATATCCTTCATTATCTCAAATTTTCTTAGCAATGACTTGTAGATTGATAATTAAGATAGACATTGTATTTAATCCAAATCATGCCAGGATTAAGTGGAACCGGATTAATGTAGCCTGATTTGTCATTATTAAATTTGTAATAACTCCTTATTTTATATGATCCAGAGTCACTAAAATATCAATTCCTTCATTTAAACTTCTCAACAGGATTACGCTCCCTATTATTTTCCTCCTGCATATCACATTTTCATTGATTGATTAGATATTGGTTAAATTTGAAGAAGAGATGAAGTTATATTCATAAAAAAAAGGACAGCCCCAGTGCACGAAGCTCCCACCTATGAGGGGTCTGGAGAAGGGGTGGACCACAAGGGCCTATAGTACACATCCTTACATTGAACCCATGACCTCAATGTCACGTGATGACAACTTTTATCGTTGCGCCAAGGCTCCCCTTCATAAAACACATAATGGCAAATAAAGATTTATTAGCTGTTATATGAGTTGTTGTAAATTTTATCCTTTTTTCTATTTTTCATTGTTATATATATGATTTCACTTCTACTTTCTTCATCACCCAAGCAAGTTGCTAGAGTTTATAAGACATTATAGGCTTCAATCCAGCACTCTTCTTTCTCATTAGTTTTACATTGATTCTTATATCAGAAGTTTTATGTTGGAAGAAAAGGGCACGTGCGCGAACGGTTCCACTGTGAAGGGAAAACTAGATGATTTCGTACTTGAGCTAAACGGGACTGCTTGAAATTGTACAATAGCCATAAAGAAAGTGATGTAAACAGCCATTTGGCATATTCTTGTTGATCCAGGAGCATCTCCATTACTAAAAATTATCAACAATTAAAATGGAAGAAAAAGAAAGAAAATTACAAGAAGTTACTATTCACATGTTATAATAATATGGGATTTTTGGAAGTTAAATTAAGTTTCCTATTTTCAGGTGGGTTCATTGTCATAATTTTATAAAGTTTCCTATTAGTTCAGCTTTAGAAACTTCCCAATTTCGAATAGTGGTTTTTAGGTTTTCTATTTATATTAATAGTTTCCTATTTTATGTTTCATGCTCTAAATAGGAGTTATTTAGCTTGGACTAAAAGTTTCATTTCATGTAGAAGAAGTTTAGTAATATATAAAAGAGATGTCAACACATCCTACGAGAAAATTTTGAGGATTGAACAAAATTCAGAGTTTACTTTTTAGAAGGGGAGCCTTGGCGCAACGGTTGAGTTGTTTCCGTGTGAACTAAAGGTCAGTGGTTCGAGGGGTAAAAACAGCCTCTTGCAGATGGAAGGTAAGGCTACGTACTATAGACTCATTGTAGTTCACCCCTTTCCTAGACCATGCAAATGCGGGAGCTTCGTGCACTAGGCTGTCCATTTTTTTTCAGAGTTTACTTTCTTTTCTCTTTCATTCTTGTTTACTGATTCACGTCTTCCACTATTTTGGATAAAAATGGTTGAAAGTTTGAGTTAGAGAGAGTAACGTTTTTGGTCTCCAAATACCTCTCAACCCTCGGTTTTCTCTCCCCTGGCAAAAAGGGGTTTACTTGCTGCTGCATCACTTGTTTTCTGTATTGTGGTCAAACTTTTTGAGCTGGCTAAATTTTTTACTCCCGACAAGTTGGATTGATAATTTTTCTTTAAGATCTATCCAGTTGATACCTTGCTCTTAGAAATTTTCAGTTTCTAGCACTAGATCATTTGCTATTTGCAACTGTGGAAATTATCCACAATTCAGTATGGGTTTCCAGATGGAGGAGTCCACAATGCTGCAAAAATAAAATATCAGACCTCCAAATGTATCAAGAATGAACAGCTTTGGATTTCTCTGGAATCCAAAGGAGAAAAATCAAGGATGTAAGCATACCCCTACTGTCCCACCATATTCGTTTGGAACAGCTGCCATGTGAACCCTCCTGATCCCGAACTCCCTTAGCAGATTCCAGACCGACACTGAATCTGTGATATTGTTAAAATGTCATGTTCCAATTAGGAAGGTAGCGACAGACATGCAAACAAGAGATTTCAGCATATAAAGGGGAATGCTAAACCGACCACAACACGAGGTGCAGAGAAATAACCACATTTTCTGGAACCTGCCTTTGCAAGATCAGACTCTATCATCTCATTGATCCAACTTTAGACGTCTAGTAGGTCAAAAAGCATGAGATTTGGATGATTCTAGCATCTAAAAAGATTGCTTAGGAATGGATGAGTAAGAAATTCTGATAAGCAACACCCAGCATCTTAGATGCTTAGAATGATTCAAACCACATGCTCTTATATCTAATAGAGATCCAAATCTGCAGCAGTGAGAGAACATGTAATAATACGGCTATGCTCAAGAACATGTGGTTGCTAGACCTCGTGGTAAGTTTAGCATTCCTCATGAGTAAATATGAAATAATAGAGCTTGAAGCGAAAATAGTACACGCTGAGGATCTATCAATGTGAAGCATTTCAAATCATATAACCGTGAAGGTCTATTAAGCACTGCATTCCTACTCTATGATAATAATGATGTAGGCATTTACAAGTCATAGATATTGCTAAAATTAAGAAATACGTTAATGATCACTAACCTAGTTTAAAAGACCACTGAAACAAATTAGTTTTCCAACAGACGGCCTTAGAATTACCAGGCACAAAGTATGCAGGCTTTTGCGCGATTTCTCCCACACCCGAACTTTCTAGTGGGTCAACCTTCAAAAGCAGAGAGATGATATTTCCCCACACGATGGAGATAGTATGCACTCCTAAACATACCGCAAGTAAGATGTCCTTCTAACCTTTTCAACATAATCAAGCATGTCCATTGCATAGGCAATACCAACAGTATTGTCAACACGCTGCACAAAAACAGGGACCCTAGAAATGTATCCGTAGATTCCATGCATGAATTGACTAGTAGTTCATTATAAGTATACAACTCTTATCATTCTGAAGATGTTTGCCGTACCTGGAATATTGATGAGTCACCCATAAGTTTTGGAAATCAATAAGGCTTGCACTAGCATCAATTGCAACTACATCTACTAAAGGTGTCATCACCTCCCTGACATGTGTATCTTTTATCTCTAACACATTTTCAATCATATCCTGTAGGAGAATTCTCCACATTTTCAATTGATTCGTCTGACTAGAGTATCAGAGAAAGGTGACACAATTGCTGTATAATGTTTAATAATTTAAGGTCTTCACTATGTACACTCAGAATAACAGCCAATAACACAAGTGGCTACTAAAGAAAATTCTGATAAGCTTTCTCAATTGCTATCACCTGCCCTTCCTCTTCTATTTTCCCACTCAGCTCTGCCCCTCAGAGCATCAACTTCAACTCCTCTTCAGTAACATATGGTCCACTACATTGCAAACAACCATTACAAGTGTGAGAAACTACACCAGCAAAATCAGCTAACCTTACTGAAAAAATATTCAAATGGCAATTCAAGAATGATATTCCTTTCCACATAATGACAATATATTCTTCCTTAAGATGAAGAGCAGAAAGAGAAAATGGACTATGCGGTGATGCCAAATAGCCAAGTAACCCATGAAGCAATTTGTTATTGTGTTGTCCTCTAATACTTGGAACAAATAATTTATGAGTAAAAATTATAAAACGAAAAAGATGAACTGTTTCAGGTGCGTTGATTTCTTAAATGGCATTCAATTTTCTCTATCCGGAGTAATACAAAAAGAATATGCACTTTCATCATGAGCAAAATAGCCAGTATCAACAGCCTTGGACAAAAAGAAAGAGTGCTCAGCGCTGAATGATTGCAAACATTATGGAGCAGTTAAGATAAACTTACCTTCTGCTTTACAAGCCTAGCATCTTTGGAATCCCCATTGACAGAAAAGTGACAACTCTTTCTACAGGATACAAGATCAAGGAAAGCCATGCTACTGGCCTGACCTAGTAGCATTTGTCAAAAGATACTCAAATTAACAATCTCCCTCAGTGATCAGATCAAGCATGCATCCCCATGAACGAGAAAATATATAATATATTAACAGAAATATAGAGCATTTCATGGATCAACCTTATTTTCTGTCCAAGAAAGATGTTTCATCTTACCAAAAACCTCGCAACTTCCTGGGCACTATGAACAGCTATACTTTTTGGAGTATTTTCTGTCAGGAGCAAAACAGCAATCTGAAATCATTAAGAAGATAGCCGGTTTAGTTTGTCACCTGATGACACTATCAAATGCTACACAAAATCCAACATCATGTGTCATAATGCTGAATTAATGTGAAGATTAATAGCAGGTTTGATCTTAACTGGTGGAGTGTGAAGCAGAAGAATTGGAATTGGTAGAGTTTGGAAATTTCAGAAATCAGTAGTAGTTTCATAGGGTGATTACAAGTCTGAAATACATTACTGTTGCCCATATACCGTGGCAGAGTTCGGATGTCAGAAACCAGCAGAAAATGATAGCAACAGCTGACTTATTTGAGCTGGAAATTTTGAAAAACGGAATGAATACGTTCAAGACCACTTTTCTGGAAAGTGATGGCTGAAGACCTTGGGATTTATGCAATGTGAGGTTGCCCCCACCAAGGAGGGAAAGGGGGGACTTTGTGGGAAATGATCCCAGTTGCAAATGTTATGGGATATATGGATCAAGAGGAAGTAGATATTGTAATTGAAGAAAACAAAGATGGGATGAGCAGCTTATGAATGAAATCAAGCATATCTTATCTGGTCTTTGGGATCTGTTAGAGAATAGTAAAGTTTTCTTTCAACAACTAGCAGATATGGACAGAAAATTATATTTTATGTATAGCCCAGGAGAAATAAAAAGAGGAGACAATCAACAATTTCTGATGTATTGGGATGTACCGTCATAACTCCTGTTGCCGCACCAACACCAGCTTCACCAAAAGCTGCCGTTGCTGCGTCTGTTCCACGAGCAGTTGCACCAATGGTGACCACAATGAGTAGGATATCATTAAAGAATACAGTGAGAAGGAACTTCAGATTCATTCCACCCTAACGAAGTTCATGACAGATAATATAAGCCAACTATGAGAACAGTTGTAAGAACTCTGAAAAAAAAAAAAAAACCCAAAAACGACTTAAAATAGAGGGGGCTGTAATTGATACGGACACCCCCCCACTTAAAGAAAAAAAGAACAGACCTAACGGTTTGTTCTCCACACGATTGAGAGAGGGAGAAGAAAAGAGGAAGAGAGAGTGGGGGAGAAGGAAAGAGGAGAAAGGAGGGGAGGAAACTACCCATCCTCCATCCTCCACCCTCTATTTCTCCCATCAACTAAGGGAAGAGGAGATCAACAGTGGAGAAGAGTTGACGGTCGCCGGAAAAGACAGAGTGAATGGCGTCATTGATCGATGATCAGTGCCGTTCATTGTCTTCCCCTCGCTACCACGAGCAAAAGCCCTATAGTTGCTTATTGATTTAACAAGTTTTGGTGGGGAAAAAAGGGGAAAAACAGTACCCACGACGGGATTTGCCTGCAACGGGAATCGACGGCAATCTCGTTCTTCGGTGACGATTAGAGGTTAAAGACACTCCTTAAAGGTAAGATCTAGGATACCCATCTCTTGAATCTTGGTAGTTTGCAAAATTTATGCATTTTTAACCTAGATCTATAATTAGGGATGATCCAACCGTCCAATCCCTAATCTAAGGGTAGGGATGAAAAATTAAAGACTTGATGTAGTCTAAATCACATTAGATTGACAGATCTAGGCAGGAAATCGATCGGACAATCTCGGCCGTCCGATTGGGTACTGTTTGCACAGTAAATCCTTGATGTCTGATTGATGATCAGACATCACCGATGAATCTTAAGACCTTAAATTAGCTAGGATATTACAAAAATTGGGAATGGATGGATGAACTAGCTATCTTGATTTGGAAATGTGTAAATTTACTTGAAATTATGAATATATGGATTTGTATTGACAATGAATTCAAAATTTGATTTAGTTAAGTGATCGATAAGTGATTAAAGGAATGATATAGCAAAATTGTGGAGCACAAAAAGGGAGGTAGGTAGTTTGGACATCAACATGCTTGGAATTTACTTGAAACGTGAGATTTTGATCCTTTTAATTTATGCAACTATCAAAAGTGTATATTCATGCAATTTATTTAAAATGACAGGTTTACTTTACTATCAAATTGAAAAACCAATACATGAAATTATATGGTTTTATCAGTTTTATAGGCATGGGATGCTGCTTAGTATTATTATATTATGACGGACATATTGGGGCCGGTGGACTCTGTGCTAGGAAGATTGAGAACTGATCATCCTCTTTCTTCTGAAATATATATATATATATATATGTATAGTGGATACTTGGCTAGAGGGGTCTAATGCAAGCTCATGTCATCATGGACAAGTCATGGCTTGTGTGCTGTGTTTTCCATGAACACGGTGCAAAGGAGTTTATCCGTTTGGTATCGGCGTGATAGCCACGGACTTGATTGGTTCTTGTCTGTTGCACAGAGGTTCCATTATTTTCGGGTTTATATGTATATTGCGTAATAGCGCAGGTGCATGACACCATGCTATTTCAGGTCAATAATGAGTACTCATGACCAACGACAGGTGGCTGGATTTGAGTGGTTTTATACTCAAAAAATCTTGATGAGATTTAGAGTATGTGTGTGTGCGTATACACTGGTTGAAATATTCTTTATTTACATTTAAGCATTTCCTGGTTTAAATGCATTTCTCTATTGGTTTTGAGGCATGCGAAGAGTCATGACTATCTTCCATATCATCTAAATGTTTTACTAAGGTTATTATCATTATTTGGAAATAGTAAGCATGGATATTAAATTGACGATTCAAACTGATTGGACATGGAAACTATTTGAAATGGCATGGTATGAATTTTGGAATATATTATACTACTTATTTGGCATCAAATGACACAAAATTTCACAAAGTATGATAAATTGTTCTTTTTAAAGTTAGAACTGCATAAACTTGTGTGTTGATGATGAAACTACCTACACAAGCGAAGGCTTGCTGAGATATTGTACTTGTTTACAATATCTTAGGTTCGAAGGACTACAACAAAGGGAAAGACACATAGTTTTGACTTGGAAGCTACAAGGAAGTTATTTTGAGTAAAGGTAAGGTATAGGTAAAGATTTTTTAAGGTTCTTACAACTCTTATATAATAAAAATTATTTCATGACTATTAGAAATGGACATGTGAATGTGTATTCATTATCGTTTGACACGAATGGTTATGATTGGAGTGATCCTGGGTATATAGGTCAATTACCTAGCCTTTTTGGCATTACCAAAATGTTTCATTTATTTAAATTAAACAGAAATGTGTATGTTGGTATTTGGAGGGAGACGGAGTCTCTATCATGGATATTTATATGTACATGATGATTATCAGGTGTCGCATTGTATGCGTTAAATGCATGAGGTCCGAAGTACAGGGGAGACTTTGCCGAATTTTTGGTAGGAATGTGATGTTCATTCCTCTGAAAATCATTGTTTAAAAAAAAAAGAAAAAAAAGAAGAGACACTCGGGATTTTTAAGGTATTCTTTTCAAAGTTATTCTTCCGCTATTTGGTTTTGAATAGTTTTATAAAAGTATTAGGGCCCCACAAAGTAAAAGATTTATGAAAAAGTGTTATAAAAACCCGGGATGTCTGCAGCAGTAAATTGTGCCAATAAGAATAGTTGTCAGGAATCGAGTAACATCACTACGAAGCATTCTGAAAACACCGTTCTCAGGCTCTTTCTCAGTCAATTCACGGACCTGATCAGAGGAAAAATAAACAACAGATATACCATTCAGAAGGCAGAAGGAAAAAAACAATATTCATGAAACTCAATACTCAAATAACCAACATGATCAATTAAGTAGCAGAACATAAATACGAAATACGAAAACCAGCAATGAGCTTCAGTACAGATTAAGCAACCATTAGTACTTCTTGAGCACTTCCCCAATCTCAAACAAGTTACGGCCTTACCATGTCCCCATTGCTACATAAACATAAGGACCAAATGAAGCTTTTACAAGGCCAGGGAAACATTTTATTTCCAATACCAGGGTTGGTACCAGATGGAGATGTTCAGAAGGTATTATATGCCTTCATAAGCTCCTTCTGAGAAGCATGACAATAAGTAATTTTCAGATATTGTACTTGGGATGAAAAAAATTACTAGAAAACATTGAAAGATGGGAAGACAATTAGGTTGTGCAAAAATATGCAGGTGATTTTTCCCAGCGATGAAGTTTGACCTCATCTACCACAAAGAGAATGTAATTTCTTTGCTATTAAGTTCTTCATGTTTGCAGATTTGGCAGCTTCAGATATTGTAATTGGGATGAAAAAAGTTACTAGAAAGCCTAGAATAGATGGGAAGACAATTAGCTTGAGCAAAAATATGCAGGTGATTTTTCCCAGTGACGAATTTTAACCTCACCTACCACAAAGAAAATCTAATTTCTTTGCTAATAATTTCTTCGTGTTTGCAGTTTTGCCAGCTTCACTAGGCAGAACACCAAAATTTTGATTCCTTTTTGGTGCAAATATAGACAATAATTATGGCAATCTTTTATGTGCTGGGAGTCTTGGGAAGCCAATTTATATGTACACAATTTATAACCCTAAGTACAAACCTTATTTTATCTGTAGCTGTAAACAACATTACCAAAATAATGCATTAACTCAAATCAATTAGGGTTTGCATGGAGCCAGGTTCAGTCTTTAGAAAATCTTAATATTGATTGTCTAGGTTAAGAAAAGCCAGTTGATAAATAACCACGAGTGCTGGTTATCTAAGGGCAACAAAATGGTATGTATTAGATTTCGAAGTTGACAACATGGCCATTGATCATGACCAAAGATTGACCAAACAATTTAACCACTGATACAGGAGCAGGGGAAGAACAGGTTTGAGCAGAAGTTGATACAAAACTTGACCAAAAAAGTTGAAGTCTTGCAGAAATATTAAGTAAACAACATCCACAGAAACAAAAGAAATGGAACAAGAACAGACAAACGTACTTGGAATCACTTCAAATGATTAGGATAGTACTATACAAATCACACATATAGGATGCCTATAATCACATTGAAGTTTGTGCATCAACAGCTTGAAGACCATCAATGGAATCACACCACTGGGGTTTCTTTATAAAATTACTCCAGATGATTGAGCACCATGCCCATCTATTTGCACATACAGAGGTTCAAAGACTTCTACATCAAATTTATACGGCTTGCAACCAATACTTTTTTCTGGATCTACTGGCTACTACCTTCCTAGTATGTATAAACAGTTGTGGTGGCTAAAGCTAATCAATTCGGCTTAACTTTGGTTATCCAATAATGCATAGGCATTTATGAAAACTAAAGCTAATCAATGTCAACTTTTCTGTGCCAATCAAGTCTTGTCAACTTTGTCATCCAATAATGCATATACATTTGTGGACTCTAAAGTCAATCACTGGTCAACTTTTCTGCTAATGATGTGCAAAAGCACTTGCACAAACTAAAGCCAATCAACTAGTCAACAGATCTGATAAATCTTGGTGGAGATTTATATGATCTGGTCACTTATCTTCTAGAGTGGGCTTCCTAGATCAGATCACTCGTATGGGCTTTCAAGTATGCCACTTTGAAGCCAACTTGGCCCATCCATGTAAATCTGATCTCTATCATCTTTGACCCCTTGAAAAGACTCAACCA
This sequence comes from Warburgia ugandensis, assembly GCA_035236585.1. Classification (NCBI taxonomy): domain Eukaryota; kingdom Viridiplantae; phylum Streptophyta; class Magnoliopsida; order Canellales; family Canellaceae; genus Warburgia; species Warburgia ugandensis. The sequence goes on from CP141139.1 coordinate 37,419,594, forward strand.
TATCAAATAAAAGGACTGATATTGGTCATAAAGATCAGGATTAATGAGTGGAACTCTTCGGCTGATCCATGTACCATCAGATTATGGTCGTCCTTTTCCATTTAATTAGATTGGCACTATCTGATCATCAAGCACATCTTCTATGTCTTCCTTATGCTTAAGAACTGGTAGTAGGTAAACATTTGATTTGTCACTTGTTGCAGCTCCTCCAACATTGAGGTCTGAAACCCATGCAACTCTGTAGAGATTTGGAGCTTTTCCAGCACCAACAGTAAGCGATCGATGGTGCTTTGTGAGACCATATTAATGCTGCTCCCTGCGGTTATACGTAAGCAGCTTACTTTGTCCCCACACTGAATATTAATTTTGAAGATAGCTCTACGTAACCAATATACATCTTACTAAGCTGATATGTGAGGTGTCTATCCCCTTGTCAAGCACCTGGTCACTGTTTTCACAAGGTACAATTCACTTTGAACATCTTCAAGTGGTTTTGTCCACATAATCTTCAATCGCCAAATGGACATTTCCCGTTAGGCATTGATGAGCCTGCCACATTTATAACACCTATTTTCTTCATCGTCTGCTTGCGAAGTTTCAGCCGCAAAACCTTTACCCTTAACATCATCAAATGATGCTAGCCGAGAGGCATTAGACTTAGTGTAGTGGCAATAGTAGGTGATATCTTTCTATTAGCCTCAGGAAATCTGCTAGCTTCTATCTATTTGGCTTGATAATTAAAAAGTCCAAAAGATGTCTACTTCAGGTTCTCTTCCACCTTCAAAGCCACGTAGAAAGCATATTCGATGTCATGAACCTGCTGAGTAGATAACTCTCGACTAACCCATCCTTAAAACGGGAAAGAGTTTGTCTTTCATATTCCAAAGAATCAAACCGGATTGTCAGCTCTTCAAAATTATTTATATAATCTACAACTGTCACACTCCACTTCTTAAAAGAAATCATTCGATCATAGTGGTTGTCTTGAAAATCCCGCGGCAAATACTTATTTTTCATCTGCAGTTTGATCTCTTCCCAGATGATCATGGGAGGTTGTCCTAATTTCTAAATCCACTACTCAATATTTCTCCAACACACCTTGGCAGGCCAACTAATTTCATTCTAGCAAACCTCACCCTTTTTCTTCAATCATTTCAAACCGATCAAAATAATCTTTTATGTCAGCTAACCAATCCACGAATCTTTGAGGATCAAAGCTACCACCAAATTTGGGACCCTCAAGTTTCGCCCTTTTAGTGACTCTCCCATGTGAGTGATGTGCTCAAACATTTCATACTCAAGATTTTCACAAATTAGTTCACTTGTAAGAGTTTGTGTAATGACCCAAAAATTTTGTAACCATTTATGCTCATGGAAATGAGATTTTCTTTTCTTACTATGAGAATATAGTTTCTGATATTTGAATAACTTAAGAATGACTCTGCTCTTACTTGAATTAGTGTCTTCTGTAGAATGAAGGCCAATGGTTAAAATCCACGTAGCTAGATGTTTGGAGCATAAAGAGGTCTATGTATGGTTAGGATGTTTTTTATTTAAAGTCTAGGAATGTAATTAGGACAAGCCCATAATGCTAATTGGACTAAAAATATTTTCTAACAAGGGCCCATGCAATAAAACTAGGACTTGGCACCCAAGAAATCAAATGTCTGAATTAGGAAAGTGTGGGGAAGCTACAATGGTTTTGAGCTAGAAGAGAATTAGAAACAAAGTAGGAAAATGATGTCTTATACTATATGCTAGAATGGCTAGGATTCTAAGAAGGAAAGAAATGGAATTTTAGTAGGAGTGGATTGTCTTGGGGAGCAAGGAAACCGAAATAGAAACTTGTATAAGTCAAAGATGTCTTAGCCTAAACCAATTTGGCTGCAGAATATCCAAGAGAGGAAAAGAAAAAGAAAGAATGAGTGGAGAAGAAGAGAGACACCTAGCTTTGTGTAGTCCATGACAGAGAGAAAATGTACAAATAAGAAGGAAAAGCTAAGAGGAAACGTTATATTACTATGCATGAACGACTGCAAGGTAGGTGATCCTAAAATTACAAAGTTTTCAAATGCAATTCTTCCAAAGTTTTTGGAAATTTATTGATGAATTTTTCATCAGTGATTACACGCATGACATTGAGACGTTTTGTATGGTTAAATCATCACCAAGCAGTTCAATTTTGTAGTGAATAAACACGACTTTCTATCATCATCAAGACCTTATCCTAATTAGGGGTCAGTTACAGGAATCTTGTTTCTCCATTCCCCTCTATTGAGTGTCATGGCTTCATTTAGTCCCAATGTTTTAAAATCTTTTCTCACCACTTCTATCCATGTTCTTTTGGGCTTCCTTTGGCCTTTGCTACCTTAGACTTGGATCGCCTCTGTGACGACTTGGGTTTTATAATGCATTTTTTTTTTTAAAACACAGTGAGATCGATCTTTAGTTTTAAAACAATTCATGCAAAAGAATGCAGGAAAAAAATTTCTTTTTCAAAAATCATTGTATAAAGAGCTCGAGTGTCATAATGAACTCTCCATACATAGTGCCATGGCAATTTATAGACCAAATCGAAACAAATATTACTCCTAGGATTGTTAGTCACAGCTACAACTATAAACAAATACTTACAACCCAGATTACAACAGGCACCAAAAGAATTACTAATTAAGTATTAACTTTTCCTACTCGACAGTGGGTCTAACGCCTCTTGATACTCCTTCTATTTGTATGTTGTTTGATTTGAAAAATAATGGATTGGGTTGAGTATTTATCATACTCAGTAGGTAACCTGATACTACCGTTTGAAAACACGGTAAACAAGCATAGTTTTGATAAACACAATCATAAAAACATTTACTTCTACTTTTTGTTAATCATAGGCACATGTGCATAGCATAAATCTCGGCAAATATATCGAGCGGATATCATAGGTATGAAAATCTTAAAGGACAATTAACTCAAACCAAATGAGGATATTTCCATGAATGTTGTGCATGTGGACATTTTAGTGAACTACACAAAACTGGCCAGTCACGAGTACTCGTATATGACCATCTCCATGCTACATGTATAGTGGTAAAACTGAAATCATAGGGTCACTATGCCCCTCTGCAGGCTGCCTCTTTCGGCGATCTGCCCACTTGGGACTCGAGGTTTTGTTCCCACTGCAGGCTGCCTCTTTTGGCGATCTGCCCACTTGGAACTCAAGGTTTTATTCCTTACGTAGGTTGCCTCATTCGGCAATCTACCTGATATCCCTACATAGGTTACCTCATTCGGTGATCTACCTACTTAGCATAGTGCCCACCAGGCTCAATAGCCCAAAAGCATATACCTAAAGAATCCAAATCTCAACCGTCGAAACATGCAATTTATGCAAACCATGCGAGTGATGTATTCATAAGATTAGTTCCATGCAAGTAATTACATTCAAGATCATAAGTAAACATCTGCATACACATTATGTAAATATGATGTCTCGCATACTAAATACTAGAAATAAGTCAAATAAATCATTAGGGTTTGGAACATCTTTGAAAACTTAGTAGTATCAGACTACCTACCTCGAGTGTCGTTACTTAGCTCGTGCTTTTCGTCAATTCGATCCCTAGAGTACCTTGGTGAAGTCCTGAAGCCTGAGGTGTCGTTCAGACATACGATCCTAACATTAGTTCTCGATTGATAGTGCAACGGCTAGATCTATATGATTCATGAGTTTCTAGGGTTCAATCCATGACATTCTTGGTCTAAGAATGTCCTAAGGCCTCTATTAGATCAGTCCATGTTGTCTGATTATGGTTGATCTCTTGGATTCATAAGATCTTTATAGTATTTAGGCTATAGTCACCCTAAATATTTTCTTGATCCTAATATTATTGCTTAATTAGGTTAGCATCATCAATACGGACACAACGGTTCTTTCGGATGGTCAATCGGAGTCCTACAGCTCCTGTAATTGCATTTTTAGTGTCCCAAAATCACAGTCCCAAAATCACGGACGAACCAATTTTGTCCACGCGTTGTGGTTCCCAAAATGCCCTGCGCTTCCCGGTTGAGTCGGGACTCCGTCTGCATGCAGCACACGCGTGGGGACAGCCCCAAGGAGCGCGTCCCGCGTGGGCGTCACATGGAGCGTCCCCGACGCAGCTAGAACGCGTTTCAGCCCCCAGGACGCCTCGTGCGTCCCAGTTGGGCCAGGAACATATTGCTTAATTAGGTTTGCATCATCAATACGGACACAATGGTTCTTTCGGATGGTCAATCGGAGTCCTACAGCTCCTGTAATTGCATTTTTAGTGTCCCAAAATCACAGTCCCAAAATCACGGACGAACCAATTTTGTCCACGCATTGTGGTTCCCAGAACGCCCTGCGCTTCCCGGTTGAGTCGGGACTCCGTCTGCATGCAGCACACGCGTGGGGACAGCCCCAAGGAGCGCGTCCCGCGTGGGCGTCACATGGAGCGTCCCCGACGCAGCTAGAGCGCGTTTCAGCCCCCAGGACGCCTCGTGCGTCCCAGTTGGGCCAGGAACATATTGCTTAATTAGGTTTGCATCATCAATACGGACACAACGGTTCTTTCGGATGGTCAATCGGAGTCCTACAGCTCCTGTAATTGCATTTTTAGTGTCCCAAAATCACAGTCCCAAAATCACGGACGAACCAATTTTGTCCATGCGTTGTGGTTCCCGGAACGCCCTGCGCATCCCGGTTGAGTCGGGACTCCGTCTGCATGCAGCACACGCGTGGGGACAGCCCCAAGGAGCGCGTCCCGCGTGGGCGTCACATGGAGCGTCCCCGACGTAGCTAGAACGCGTTTCAGCCCCCAGGACGCCTCGTGCGTCCCAGTTGGGCCAGGAACATGCCCGTACGTGCGTGCATATGCGCGACATCATCCCAGGGCATGTTCCAGGTGCGGGTAACTCGCAACGTCCTTGGGATGCGTCATTTGCGTCATCTTCGTCGGCTGGGTAAAACCCAATACTATTCACGATGATTTCCAGCCGGAGTGTTGTTTTCCACGGGCATTTTCCAGCCGGGAAATGCCAGATCTAGCCCAAAACCTAGGGGAAAAGAGTGAGGGAAGAGAACAGAATGACGTGGGGAAGAGAGGCATACTTGGGGAGCCCTCCAAGCAATGCAATGAGGCCTTGAACTCGCCTCCAAACCCTTATTGCGAGATTTGGTTTTGGGAGAAATTGGAGAGGAGAAGCGCGATTTGGGAAGAAGGGGTGGAGGGTATTTATAGAGGGAAGAAGGTGGTGCCACCATCCTTTCTAGCACCGCCCTACAGAGGTGGTTCTGGAAAAATTGAGAATGGCGGTGGTTAGAGGATGAAGAAGATGGGGGTGCCGTTATCAAAACGGCCCCTGTGTTTTCATGTCCTGTTGCTTTATACTCAAATTCCAGTTATGCCCTCAATCGTCAAACGCCTATAACTTCCTCATATGAGCTCCGTTTTCGGCATTGGATTCCATTTTGAGTCTAGAATCTAATGGTCACTGATTTTTCTTACAAATTATTATGTTTCCTATTTCATTTAAAATAAAACATCTAGCTACCTCTTAAGACTAGTAAACATATATTAATTCCCAAAAAGAGATAAGTTACAATATCAGTGGTAAGTGGGAAACATTATATTTGTTCTTCATACAAAATGTCTTCAAATTTGGGTCATTATAGCCTCACTCCTAACCGGTACACTTTTTGGTCTTTGTTGGACATGTCCATACCATCTAAGTCTAATATCCCTCATCATGTTACCTATTGGTGCTACTCCTATGTTTCCTCTAATTATTTCATTTCTAATTCTATTCTTTCTTATCTTCCACTCATCTATCTCAACATTTGCATTTTAGCGATGCTCATCCTATGTATATGTTGTTCCTTAACTGACCAATACTTTGATCCATAGAGCATGGTGCCCTTATAGCCATCTTATAGAATTTTCTTTTTAGCTTGAGTGGCATCCTTTGATCACACAAAACTCTAGAGGTGCATCTCCATTTGTTCCAACCTCTAAATCTCTCCACTCTCATGAAGTATTGATCCTAAGTATCAAAAGTGTTCTTTTAGGGGGACTTCTTAGTTATCAATCTTTACCAATGCTCTACTCCTGCTCCTTTTCTTGCTAAAAGTGCATTCCATATACTCTATCTTAGTTCAGCTAATTTTAAATCCTTTAGATTCTAATGCATCTCTTCATAACTCTAACTTTGTGTTTATGCCTTTTCTTGTCTTATCAATCAAAACTATATCATTTGCAAATAACATGAACCGCATAATCTTCTCATGTAGATGCTTTTTTAGCTAATCTATAACCAATGTGAAAAGGTACGGGCTCAATGCCAATTCTTAGTGCAATCTTATAGTGATAGAAAAATCACTGGTTTCTCTGCTAGTGGTCTTAACATTTGTTATTGCTCTCTCATACATGTCCTTAATTATGTTTATATACCCCTTTGAAACCCCTTTCTCACCCAACACTCACCATATTAAATCTCTGGGGACCCTACCATAAGCTTTTTCTAAGTCAATAAAGACCTTCCTCATCTCCCTATATTTCTCTATCAATTGTCTAATAAGGAAAATAGCTTCCATGGTAGACCTCACAAGCATAAAACCTAACTAGTTCTCAACACACTCATTTCATGTCATAACCTCTTCTCAATCACTCCCTCAAAAATTTTCATGGTATGGCTCATTGGTTCGATGCTCGATAATGAGAGTAGATGAAACTTCTAAAACTATTTCTTAAGCTACTATGTGAAATTTGTTGACAGGGCTAACACAAGCTTCTTGCAGAAATTAATTTTAGAACTCGTGGAAGATGATTTCTGCTAATGAAGAATGAGATTTTTGTACAGGTAAGAAATCGAGGTTGGTTGAAAAGAGAAGCTTGAACTGTGAAATCCATGGCTACTAAAAATCTGAAAATCATAAGAGAAGTTTTCTAGGGTTTGGAAGAAACCCTAGAAAATGAAGGAGAAAGGCATTTGTTAGTGCTGTGAGAAGGATATGGGGGTGGGAGTAATCTTCTCAGAGAAAGGCAAAGGATTATTTTCCCCTTTGTTTTCTTGCTGCGCCGTGAACGCAACTTGCCTTATGAGTGGCATTGATTCAGATTTATGACCCTGAACTCTCAACAAATTCAAAAGTCTTGGGTTGTTGTTTGGTGCAAGGCCAACTTCATACTGGGAACATATTCGCAGGTTAAAATGCAAATGGGACCCACTATTGCTATGATCACAACCTTTCATCTAGTCAGAAGGGATATGGATGAAAGATATATAAAACCTATTCAGTCTTTGATTATGCATAGTACTTTTGATGATGAATGTAAATCGTTGTTTTTTGTCCTTTTCAACATCTACCATTTTGACTACAAGAAGAAAGAAGCATGCACTAACTAGATGACTTCTAATTTTGGTACATGACTCATCCAAAACATGACCCCAGACTCTAGATAGTTTGGATAATGAGAAAAGGGATTTTTGCAAAAATGTCATTGATTTTTGGCTTTTTTGTTAAAAAAAATTCATGCTTTTTATGGTTTTACAAATTTGCCATTACATTTTGGGAATCTTTACAAATTTCCCACTCTCCTATTGTTTCATCATAAATCTTTGTTAAATTTAATTCCAAAAATGCCCCCGCCCATTCATTGAAAATCTATCTCTGATAAGCCATTGCAAATGATACACTTGTGGAAGAACATTGACGAAGAACTTCCGACGATGGCCATCTTCATAGGCCAAATCCTTCATTAGAGAACGATGATAGGTGCATCTATGCACCCCCTACCTTGTCCCTTTCATCATTCGCACACCCCCTAACTTGTCCCTCTCATCTATTGCTCATTTGTGTCCTCTTCCCACCCCTATTTCCCTCATCCAGCTCTTCACGACTTTGCCATCCCACTCCGAGGAGGTAATCTCTCTCTCTCTCTCTCTCTCTCTCTCTCTCTCTCTCTCTCTCTCTCTCTCTCTCTCTCTCTCTCTCTCTCTCTCTCTCTCTCTCTCTCTCTCTCTCTCTCTCTCTCTCTCTCTCTCTCTCTCTCTCTGTAGATGCCCCCCTCTCTATATATGCATCTCTCTGTCTCTATAGATGTTCACCCCCGCCCCACCCCAACCCCCCCATGTCTCTCTTTGTATGTGTATTCTAGATGTTTCATTGTATTCTCCAATGAAGTGGTAATGGCTTGTGTAGTTTTACATACTTGTGAGCCTTAAAATGGTGTAGGTGCAAAATGTCATTAGAAATTGTAGTAGAACAGTAGGTGCTTGCAAAATGTCATTAGAAAAGTTTACAAGTTAATTTTTGTAATAATACAAGTTTTATAGTTTAGGGGTACATTAGTTGTCATTAGAAATTGAATCGTAAATAGGAAACATAAGCCTAAAGATATAGGTACAAATGGGAAATTTACATGCCCAACGTCCATAATGCAAATATGATGTTGCAAACTATATTGCCATTCATAGAAGGGCAGCCTTGATACACCTCCCATGTATGCGGGGTTTGGGGGAGGGGCAGACCATAAGAGTCAATAGTATGTTTTGCAAGAGGATGTTTTAATATTTCCTTTGCCTAATCAAGGTCTTATTTTAGGGCATTGATATTGTATTTTTGTTTTAATATTTCCTTTGCCTTTGTAAACAAATAGAGATTTATGATTCTTTTGAGCCAACTAGAGATATCGGTTCTTTGATACCGTGTAAGCTACTATAGGAATAACATTAGTAGTAGCCTTTAAGAGCAACTATTATGACTCATGAGTGCTGCTTTGGTCATTCTTTTTGCCAATATAGTAATTCAACTTAGTATCCACCTAAAATATGAAGCATGCAATGACTTGAAAGTACTAAACAATTGAGTTGCCTGATTCAATTTGGTGTTTGACCTACTATATTTAGTCATGAATTTGCTTTGTCTACCAAGCAACAAAAAAGTCAACTTGTTATATAGTGAACATAAAGTCCCAATCATCCTCTCAATGTCACACTAGTGGAAATTCCCACGATGATGAACATGTATTGGAAGATTGGTTCTAATTTCTGTACATGTTGTATTATTGGAAATGTCCATTGATGATGGATAGTACTGGATGCCTAGTTCCTTTACAATCCTTTGGCAGGCTACTAAAATCCAAGGGATTTATAACCTTTTTGTTCATACATCTACTATTACTAATTCCACCATCATTTTTCTCCTCTATCTGCTAAAGCTAATACTATTAACAAATGCAAGAAAGATCTCCCAAACAAGATAAAACAGGTAGCTACTCAGCCTCATCTCATATAGTTAAGGACTTCCTTTATTTAATACAACCCAGTTACTTTTCTAAATGGACAAATTTTGCAATATTATCCCTAGAATAAGATGAAATATTAATGTTATCTGTGAATGTAGGAAAGCTCTCACCATTGGACCATATAAAATCAAGAAAAGCTATAATTTGAGTAGAGCTCTTCTAATCATCCAATGACCTTAGTAAATTCTTAAAATTTTATACTTATCTGCTATAAGCTCTAGTCTGCGAATAAAGTCCATTTAGAATAGCAAACAATTATATACATATATAAGTGTTTCATTTGATTAAACCAAAAAGTATTTCAATTGTTTGGAAGGGGAGTCTTGGATCTAGTTAGCATGTGGCTTCAGGTAATGAATTAATTTTGAAGCATCTCACAGTCCATGTTCTAATGTTTGAACATACTTCATAGAAACTGAATACATTTCCTTCTACTTCCTTTTCACCTTCAAGTTAACAGTGCATTTACTATTTGCATTTCATCAAAATGTGTTCAGTGCGATAGATAAGCTTCTCATTGTGGTCTTGTTTCAAATAAACATTTGTTCCTTATGACAGACAACTTACACAGCTAGGGAAAGGCTTTTGCATTAGTGGACAAATTATAGTTTGGTAGAGATTTGAAATGCTATCATGCTTCTATCCTTGTAGGATCGTACTATGTGTTTTGTAGTAGCTCTTCAATTATCACTTTTTATCATAGTAGTCTAATTGAGAAGTCCTTATGAATTCCACCTATAGTTAGAAGATGATCTTGTGGATTTGAACTTATGACTGCAAAATCAAGGTTGGCAAAGAATCTTGGCAAGTATTACTACCATTGTTTGGTAAAGAGGTGTTGCTACTTTGCTTGGTATGAAGAATATCAATCGGTATTATCTTCATGACCATGTACCATCGAGCGGGATAGATATCATTAGGGGCACGATTTGAGCTACAGCTGATGATGGATAATCTTCAAATGATAAAAATTCCACTTGTTGTGAACATATGCTTGTTTTTTATTTCCTTTACATTTAAACGAATGTTTTTGATATGTTGTAATGGGATCATGATATGCCTATGAACATTTTATGTAATGAAGTCAATGCACTCACCTTAATTGTGGGTGCATTTGGATCTTTAGCTCAAACTTGGTAGAGCACTTGGGAATTCATCTCAAGAGGACATTGGTTCAAATCCAACAAGACCATATATTGAAGATATTTTATATTGACAATCAGTACTGCAACTCAAAAAGTATTTTACTGAATGAAAATACTACATTCAGAAAATGAAGTATTTTCATATGAAGTTCAATATTCACTTAGTATGGCTGACATTGCTGGAAGCAGCTACAGCTCATGATCACTAGTGCTTTTATTATCATCTGCAATGTCTTAGCACACTATGCTTTTATTATTAGCTAAAATATTATTATACTGAAACCAAAAACAACAAAAATCTCAAAGTATTTGCTTGGTGCATGTTGTGACTGTTAATTAGTTGACACATTCTCTGTCATAATTGCATATATGCTTTGGTGATGCTCAGTGTGGAAACAAAGTGTTATTAATTAAACCAATACCAAAAAGATTACATACAAAATTTTGGTGCATCACATCATGATTACATCTAGAGAGGGATAAATACATAGACATATTCCTCAACTCTCTAAACAAGTCTCATAGGAAATACATCTTGTCATATTACAAAACTTCTAAAATACAAAATAGAGTTGCTACTATCAGGTATTCTTATTATTGCTTCATCAAAACCTTCATTTGCTAATGGATTGATATGTCAATAACTGCCTTGTCCACTACATGCAATAGAAAAAAAATAAAGAGAGTCATATTAAGAAAATGTTGCTCTACAAATGACAAAGAGGTACAAACTATCAAAATAAATAAAGGATGACAATAATATTTACATTCACTATGATCGGTTGGCCATTATACCTCACAAAGGAGCCTTGCATGATTGTCAATTGTTTCCAAGTCCACCACATCTTTTACATTTTTTTAATTATTCTACGTGCTTGATTGCTTTCACTAGCTTCATCTTCACCTAAAGTTGTATTCTTTTTTGGTCAGCTAGGTGGTTGTCGAGAATGAGGCTTGGCTGAGGTAGATCAACTATGGGCCACATCAAAAGGTTTGGTATCCTTGATATGGGTATCTAATAAGCCTTTCTCAACCTATTTATGTGGAAGTAAGGACTACAAAATTTTCAAACCCAAACCCCCAAAACTCTTAAGGAGAAGAAGAAAGAGAATTATTTTTCTCTCATTAGGTTGGATCTCTCTCATTTCTTGATTTTTTGCTTCCTTAATGCTTGTGAATGCTTGATTGTGATTATTCTAGATAACATCCATTGAGTTTAAGAAGACCCATGTATAGATTTTGATGTTTCATTCAACAAGGCATGCCAAATGTTGCTTGAATATGCATTTTTACCATGCATTTTTTTTACTGTATATGTTGTTGATTTTTGTGCTGCTTTAATGTTTGTAAATGCTTGATTTTGATTATTCTAGATAACCTACATTGAGTTTAAGAAGACCCATGTTTTAGATTTTGAAGTTTCGTTCAATAAGGCATGCAAAATGTTGCTTGAATGTGCATTTTTTTTATTGTATATGTTGCTGATTTTGTACTTCTTTAATGCTTGTAAATGCTTGATTATGATCATTCTAGATAGCCTCCATTGAGTTTAAGAAGACTCATGTCTTAGATTTTGATGTTTCACTCAAGATGTCATACTAAATGTATTGTTTTCACATGTGTAGGAAAAATAGGACATGAAGAGAGTGAGCATCATGAAGAATAGTGCAGTACAAGTATACCCATTAAGAGAAAGGGCAGAGGGCCAACAAAAATGGAGCATATTATTAAGAGAAAGTCAAAGGTAATAAGAGAGACAGTATAGTTCAACAGTAAAGGGCAGGTGAAAGGTGACAGTGCACATTCTTTCACTAATTTTGTTTGCTGCATTGTTAGAAGCATAGTGCTAGTCTCAGTTATTGATTGGAGACATGTGTCACCATCAATAAAGGATTCAATATGGGAGATGGTGAAGGTTTGTAAATGATTGCTACATACAACATACTATGTGCCTTATCTTATCTTAGTTTATTTTTACTTTGCAGTCTGATTTTGACGTCTTTGATGAGTATATGAAGAATGCTCTACATGTGGCTAGCAAACAATGGAGGAAATGAAAGAGTAATTGTAATGACCTAGGTTTTCACATGCATTTTTCAATGCAATAACTAATTCCTAGAGAGGGATCGATCCTTATTTGAAATCATTTTTGGAAAACAATGCAATGCAGCGAAAAATCTTTTATTTTAAATTCAATTTTGAAAACCCCAAGTGTCATTTGCTTTCAAAATGAATAAAGAAATTTTGAAAAATGAAGAAAACCATAAATGTCTTCCTAGGACTATCCAGTCATGGTGCACAGTCCAACTATAATAATTACAGATACATGTCCAAAAGGTAAAGAGTCTACTTACATTCATACGTGTCTCTTCTCTCCTTTTTTCTCACTTGATTGTCACACCAACATGTCCTGGGGTTTCTTCTAATCCTTTTTGGCCTTTTTGGGCTAATCTGTAAAAATAATATATTTGGGTGAGTATTTCTCATACCCAGTAGGTGATCTGATACTACTATTTTGAAAACATGGCATACAATATTCAAAGGGCTTTCTCATGTAAAACATCAGTGATTCCATTTTGTGTACACATGCATATGTATGCATAAAATGTAAACTCATTGGTACAAGTTCAATCATGGAATCCGTATGCAAATCACATCATCTAAATATGACTAAAATCATAACATAGAAATCCATAGATCCAAGTCATAATATCTTGACAACACATCAAACTAAGGAGTAAAATATAATAATCATGAAACTCTCAAAATAGTCATCATTCAAGCAGATGCCAGTATTATGCATATGAGTCTCTCGAAGTACACGTCACACCAACTGGTCACGAGTACTTGTATACGACCATCTCAATGCTATATGCATATCAATCACACTGAAATCATAGGGCCACTATGCTCACACTCATCATACATTTAGAATCCACCATAGCCTCCACGATGACTATGGATGTCCCTGAAGGGGTGCGGTGAACACCTCCAATGGTCGTCCCTGTTTACCATAGCAGTCAGGGAAGGGACAATGCCTTTTTGGCAGTGATATCATCCACCCTTTTGGTGGTAGAGCCGGGAGGCCAACCCCATACATAACAACCTCTTAGCATAGTGCCCCCCAGGCTTAATAGCCCAAAAATATAAAAATCATGTCCTCTTTGGGTCCCTTACACTGCCTGGCCCTCACACTGCCTCACTAGCATCTTTTGTGCACTCTAGCGTCTTTTGGTAACCCTCAAGGTTATGCATCATGTACTGGTATTATGAGATGATTTATATGACATGACAATCCTCAATCTCACTCGTTGAAATCATGCAATTTATGCATCTCTTTTCAATCATGCAAGCAATGCGTAAAATTAGTTCATGCTAATATTGCATTCAAAGCCATAAAACATGAAGACAATTCCGCATGCTGGTATAAGAACATTAAATCTTGAAAACATATTAAGTACAGTGGTAGATTCAAGTGCTTCAAGGCCATAAAATTATGAAGACAAGGCTACATACTTGTATTAGAACATCATATCTCAAAAACATGCTAAACATGATAATAAAGCAAGTTCGAGTTTAAGATGCGTATTAAAAATGTAGTAATATCAGACTACCTACAAATCGAGTCTATTTGGAAATGCATTAAAAACATAGCAGTATCAGACTACCTACCACGAGTGTCATCACTTAGCTCATACCTTTCCTCAATTCGAACCCTAGAGTACCTTGGTGGAGTCTTGAAGCCCTAGGTGTCATTCAGACATAAGATCCTAACATTAGTTCTCGATTTATAGGGCAACGATTGAATCTATATGATTTATGGGTTTCTAGGGGTCTATCCATGACATTCTTGGTCTCAATCCATGACATTCTTGGTCTAAGAATGTCCTAAGGCCTCTATTAGATCAAATCATGAGGTTTGATCACAGTTGATCTCGTGGATTCATGAGATCTCTATGGCTTTTAGGCTATAGTCACCTTAAATAGTCTCTTGATCCTAAGTATTATTGCATAATTAGGTCTGCATCGTAATTACAAAAGCAACGGTTCTTTTAGATAGTCCATCGGAGTTACGTAGCCTCTGTAATCGTGTTTTGAGCGTTAAGCATCAACGAACGAACTAGAATCATCTGTGTAGGACCCATGCATTGCGGTTCCCAGGATGCGTGCGCGTCCCTGTCTAGCTGTGACTGCAGTTGCACACGGATGCACACCTGAGTGGCGCTACAGTGTGCATTCTGATCTGTGCAGATGCGTCTTCAATGCAACACGGCGCATTTAGGCTCCCAGGGCACCCTGTGCACCTTGGTCGAGCCGAGCTCCCAGGGCACCCTGTGCATCCTAGTCGAGCTAGGACCCATGCCCATATCACGCACTTGAAATCCGTCCCAGGGACCACGTGCCAGGGACGCATTGTGCTCGGCATCCCTGGGACGAGCCTGGCTTGATGGGTCGACAAACCCATGGAGTCAGGTTTCCCTCCATCATTTTTTGGCTGAAAAATACAGATCCAGTGGGGATCTAGGCTGGGAAGAGAGGGGAGGGTTAGGACCAACCTGGGCAGCCTAGAATGGCATCCATTGATAGTGGGTTCGGCTCCCTCTACCCTTGCCGGAACCCTGGTCGTCGGGTTGAGGGTTCTGGAATGAACCCATCTTCCCTAAGGTGTTCTCCGACGGGGAAACACTAGATCCGGCCGGATTCTGGGGGAGAATAAAGGGAAAGAAGAGAGGAATAGGTTGGGGAGGAGATTCGTACCTGAAGAGTCCCCCCAACTTGCCACGATGAAGCCCTTGAATATGGCTCCAACTGTGCTGCTAGATCTGCCCTTGGGAGAGCTTGGGGAGGAGAAAACATGATTTGGAAAGAGGGGGTGGAGGAGATTTATAGAGGGAGTAAGGTGGTACCGTCCCATGGTGGTGCCGCCATGTTTTTCGGCACCGCACTGCAAGAACAGTGCAGTGCGACAGCTGGAAGGGATGAGGCGGTGGGGAAGACGATGGGGTGTCATTATCAAAACAGCACCCTGTGTTTTCAGGCCATTCTGTTTTAATTATATTTTACAAAAATGCCCTTCTATCTTCAAAAGGCCATAACTTGGTCATATGAACTCCGCTTTCGGCGTTCTTTGAGGCGTTGGATTCCATTTCGAGTGTAGAGTCTAATGGTGCTAATTTTTCTCAAAAATTTGTTTGTTTTATATTTTTTATTAATTTTAAACATCTAAAACATATATTAATTTTCAAAATTAACCACGTTTACAAAATATCTCCAAAATTTGAGGCATTACAGTAATCTAGCAAGGAAGTACATACTTCCAAAAGCTAATGATCCATCTACACTCTACACAGTCCTTGAGTTGTATTCTAACATCATTGACCAAGATGCATGGAATGAATTTGTATAGATAAGCCTCTCTTTAGATTTTAAGGTAATTACAAGGTAGCCAAAAGGTTCATTTCTCCAATTTTGAAGTCCATTATGCTTCATTACTTGTTCCTTTCACGTGTAGGCAAAGCATGTCAAAGGACAAATGGTGCTTGCAACCAATCATATGCAATGCCACCACCTCAGGATTGGTTACACACTATTAGAAGAATAAGAAGTAAGCATATGTGATAGTTCAGTTCTATCTAACTATACCTAATTTTTTTTATCATTAACTCTAAAGTAATGTCTCTCTTGACAGCAAAAGAAGGCTAGGACCATAGATCCCATCAATCACACCTTTCTTTGGAAAATGGCGCATTCAAAGGGGTGTAACTGTTGATGTTTAACCGCAAGTGCATGGACTATTGTAGTGTAGCTTATGCAAGTACGAGTCAATCCCATGAGGACTTAACTTAAATAGTGGGAATTTTAATAAAACTTAATTATCTAAAATTAAAAATAAATTACTAAAAATTACTAAAATTATTGAAATTATAATCAGAGATTAGATATAATCAACTTCTCAAAATTACAGAATTTCCAGTTCCTAAATAAAACAAATCAAATCAAATAACAAGAAAAAAACTACTTCCCTAGATTAGTCACTAAAAAAATCTTCAAATTTGATGCTTTGAGAGATGATCAACGTTCATATATGTCTTCAGCATGTCCTTGATTAGAGATCCACTGGTCATATTTGTCAGATTTATCAAAATCATAGAGATCTGGGCTAAATTGTGATTTCTAGATTTGGACGGTTCAGATTGATTTCTAGATTTCACATAGAAGATAAAAAATGTCAATTAGATCTAGGGATGTCCTAAGAATGAAACTGTAAAAATAATTTAAAATTCACTAAGAAAAGGATGAGAAATTGGAGATTCTTGGTTGATTAAGGCTAACCCATTGATTGGGTTAGACTTTAATTGATCAAGTTGGATTAAGCTATTCCTGGATAAAAAAAACATGGATAAAACAGAATGGGAATAGTTAGGGACACAGATGTAATTACTGAAAAAGGATAGAAATGAAATTGATTATAAAGACAAGAGGGCAAAAATGAAATTGATTAAAAATCTTGGTTTTAAGAAAAACCAGACCAAACCTGACGAAGAAGAACCAATGGAGGAGGGAGAAGAAGAGGAGGGGGAGAGGAGAAGAGAGGAAAGGAGGGGGGAAGAAAACCTAGATCTGGGTTTTCTTCTCCTGGCCGGCCAGTGACACGAGACCATTGGAGGAGATGGGAAAGCCGAAGCAGAAAAGGACGCCTCCGGTGATGATCTATGGGTAGTGAAATGGTGGAAGGAGGAGCACGGCGAGATGGAGACGACACCTTTGGTCTGGGTGTGCACCGAGATCGTCCGATCGGGGCTGAAGTGAAGACACTGGAAACAGGGACCCGTGATGAGAGAGAGAGAGAGAGAGAGAGAGAGAGAGAGAGAGAGAGAGAGAGAGAGAGAGAGAGAGAGAGAGAGAGAGAGAGAGAGAGAGAGAGAGAGAGAGAGAGAGAGAGAGAGAGAGAGAGAGAGAGAGAGAGAGAGAGAGAGAGAGAGAGAGAGAGAGAATGGGAAGAGATGAAGAATTGAGAGAGGAGAAGAAGAGGACGTGAGAGTAGAGTTGTGAGAGATAGGAGATGGGAAAAAGAAGAGGAAGGAGGGGGAGAAAGAATTAGAAAGAGGAGAGATTGGAGAGTGAAGAAGAAAAGAAGAGGACATGAGAGGAGAGGAGAGGAGAGGAGAGAAGAGGAAGGTGGTTTTTGTGTTTTTTAATGGGTTGGCTATGCTCCTACAATTTAAAGAAGGGGGTTAAAAATAGAAGGGAGAATAGAGGAGAATGGGAAAGCAGGAATGAGAAGAGAGAGAGAGTTATGTGTGAGATTGGAATGGGAAAGGAAAGAGAAAAATAAGGAGGGAAAGAGAGAATGAGGAAAGAGAGTGGGGGGTTGGGGTAGAAAGGGATAGGTATGGTTGCCCTTTACTTGTTCCTTACTAATTTGGGTCCCCTCCTTTTTCTTTGGAAACTCCTCCAAAATTGCAAATTGTCTTCTCCATGTTATTTTCCTTCTGTTCATGATTCCCAATTAAACTCCATTGTTTTCTAGGAAACTATCCCGTCTATCATTGTGAGCAATCTGGCCCATCCAATGCGCTTTAAGATGATCTGCACCATTAACTTTTAATTGTAGCCATCCATGCCTCTTTTGTTTGATCTAAAAAATAAAATACTAAATCAGAATAATCTGAACCATATATTAATCATTTGGTGAGCTCTAATGATAATCTAACCATTGGTTTTGACAAATTAAGGTTTGGATGGTCAATTGGAGTTAAATTCAAATTCAAGCTAAATTTTGCAAATTTGAACGAATAGATGATCTAATTAAACGCTAAATTAGGGGTATTTTGACCAAAATTGAACACTTAATAGTAACTCTTAGACCTTTACTGATGAAAATGTTGCCTTAGTTGCTTCAAGAATTGCAAGTGATTTTACTTGTCTATTTTTTTGCATCTCTTAAATTACACACACACATATGAAAATCATCATGTTCTATTAATTACATGTGTAGGAAGAGTTGACCCAGGAAAGTGGCACTACAAGGACTCTGAGCAACACTGATTCAAAAGGGGGCATCTTGTATATGGTTATGGGCAACAAAGAGGAGCACCTTGGCCGAGTAAGGTGCCAAGGGTGCAGTTTGGTTTCTTCTAAGTTCTTCCAAACTAGAAGAAATCCACCAATAGAGGACATGGAAGCATGGAAGGAGAATATGTTGAATGAGCTATATGCGAAGGTAAGGAACAATTTCTTCAAGGACCCTTGCGGTTTCAAAGGTCCAAGTCAAGATGTTCCCCCTTGATCCCCATATTACAATAGCTACATTCCTCCATTTAATGATGAGATGGACGGGCAATAGGTTGAAGGAAATGTCCCAATCAAGGAGGAATTTATTGACATGCTTACCTTTTTTCTTTTTCATGTCTTAGTAATCTTTATTTATTCTTATGTATAGGTGATGACTGATTTGCATGTGGGTCAGTGCATGTTGCAATTTCATATAGCTGAGAATTATGCCGCTATGGCTACATTGTACGAGGCATTTTCTATCATGCTTCACAGCAGGTTGATGCATCCACACACTAAGCATGTGTGCATTACTGCTGCCATCTAACCAGATGTCCCCCACCATTTCCTATAGAAGCAAATGATATACATACTATTGGGGATGCAATTGGATATCATGTAGCTTGGCCAGAGAGATATATAAAAACAATGATTTATGAGGTATGTATATGGTGTCACAACATTGTGTTCAATAATAACTTTAATGCATGAGCTAAATTTTTAAATACTGTTTACATTATAATGTTAACCAGAAGAAGCACAAGGAGCCTCATTGTAATGTTAACTAGAAGAAGCAGAAGGAGCCTCATTGTAATGTTAAACAGAGGAAGCACAAGAAGCCTCATTGTAATGTTAACCACAAGAAGCACAAGGA
Source organism: Warburgia ugandensis (assembly GCA_035236585.1). Taxonomy (NCBI): domain Eukaryota; kingdom Viridiplantae; phylum Streptophyta; class Magnoliopsida; order Canellales; family Canellaceae; genus Warburgia; species Warburgia ugandensis. The sequence goes on from CP141139.1 coordinate 37,438,985, forward strand.
GCCCTTGAGGTTGTAATGTTAACCAAAGGAAGCACAAGGAGCCTCATTGTAATGTTAACCAGAAGATGCACAAGGAGCCGTTGAGGTTGTAATGTTAACCAAAGGAAGCACAAGGAGCCTCATTGTAATGTTAACCAGAAGAAGCACAAGTAGCCCTTGAGGCTGACCTCCCCGACAACAAATGCAGGCGTACCAAGTGCCCCATCCCAGGTATTTATGTCTACTTTTAGTATAAAATTGAATCTCCTTGAATCTTCATATATATATATTCTTTACTAATTTATGAAAAATTACATCTATAGCATGGGGATCAGGTGTAGATTCCACCCAACACTCCTCCATTCCTAAGGAGACTATATAGACTGATCAACAAACATATCAAAATTAGCTTTGTAAGGATAGAAGTCGGTGTATTTGCACACGATGTTGTCAAGGTTCTAATCATGAAAGAGGACCTCTTAGCCATATGTAATATGGCTTAGCTGGAATACACGCACATCATTGTTTATATTAGGTATATCTTGTAATTACTCTATTAAGAGTCAAATTGATATTACTTATTAATGAGACAACATAAGTATTTGACATTAAGTTTATGTAGGTCTTTGCATGATAAATTTCAAAGATTAGAGGTCAAGGACATTTACAAATTCCTTGACCCAGGTGTTGTCTTTGGCTGAAAAGAGCATTTGCCCAATGAGAAACAAATTGAAGATATCATACTTGGGTTTTTAGGTTGTGACAAGGGGGCAAGCCTTACAAAATCATATACAATAGTGGGTAAGCTATTACATGTCTTGCTACCATTCCACACAAAAATTAGTATGCATATAAGTTAAGTGTGTCAAGTTTCAATTGATTGATTATATATATAAGTATCATTGGATGCTACTAGCTTTGGATGTGCATGGAGGAATTGCAATGTTTTTTTATTCTTGTGGAGCACACATTCGAGGCCAGTTGACCAAATTGATCAATAAGTAAGTTTGGCTTTTATTTCATTCATTGTAATAGTTGTATAACCAATAAATATCCACTTTATTCATATATAATTATTTTACTTATATATGTGCAATTCATGGTATAAATGGGCTGAGATGGAAAATATTAGCCATCCAGCAAAAATGGCTTGAAAAGGGTCAAGGTAAGGTTTACAACTTCTTTAGTATAACCCTATAACCTATAAACTTATAATTATACATGATATTTGAACCTTATGGTCTGTTGACTTTATTGTGTAGTGCCCTAGACAATAATCAGATTGGCAGTGTGGGTATTACGTTCTTAGATATATGAGAACTCTCATTCGAGAAGGATTTATGATCTCCCAATTGAGAAAGGTACATATAATTGACTGATCATCATTCTTATAGTTTTCTACATCACTTAAATGACTCCAACTATAATGTCTCAATTGATGTAATATTTGTTGTCTTGCAGGTTGATTTGGGAGCAAGAGTTAGTCCCAATTAGACACAGATGACATTAGAATGGAATGGACTAAATATCTTTTGACTTTTAATTTGTCGATATTTGATGTTATTGAACATGTATCAATTTTATCATAGATATATAATTTACAATTGAACTAATTGGATGCATAAGCTCCCTTTTTTTTTTTTTTTTTTAATTTAAGTTTGTGTATGTTTTCTTTATTTCACTAAGAAGTATGAAGAAGTTCGATGTGGAATGTTGGAAATGTTAGATGTCCACGAATGTTATCTATAAAATGATTTGTAGTCTCCAAAAATGAAGTATTGAACTTGAGAAATTGCAGGAACAATGTATAAATGGAAACCAACAAATAAGCACACGATTTGTGAAAAAACTGTAAGCAATATAACCGTCCTATATTTCTTAGAAAATATAAGATGATTTCTAAAAACTTTCTTATATTTCTCAAAAAATATAGGATGGTTTTTGAAAAATTGTCCTATGTACTTATAAATATAGGATGGTTTTGAAAAATCATCCTCTATACTGATAAATATAGGATGGATATTCAAAAATCATCCTATATAGATCTGTATAGAGGATGGTTATTCAAAAACCATCCTATATAGATCTGTATGTAGGATGGTTATTGAAAAATTGTCCTATATAGATCTGTATATAGGTTGGTTATTCAAAAATTGTCCTATATACTAATCTATATAGAATGGTTTTTCAATAACCATCCTATATACGGATCTTTATAGGATGTTTTTGAATAACTGTCCTATATTTATCAGTATATAGGATGGGTTTTGAATAACCTTCCTATATATAGATCTGTATATGAAGGTTTTTTAATAACTGTCCTTTATTATATAATTTTATAAGATGGTTATTGGATAACCATCCTTTATTAGAAACATATATATGACAGTTATTTAAGAACTATCCTATACTTGTTCATATTTATAGGACAAGTTTTTGGGAACTGTCTTATATAAGTTAACCTATATGAGATGGTTATTCAAACCCATCTTATAATATCTTTAATATAAGATGGTTCATAGAACTATCTTAATATGGGTTTTCAATTTATAAGATGGTCGGGTATAGGACAATTTGTTAACCATCTTTTATAGCCATTTTTAACCATCTTATATACCCATCACTGTAGCAGTGCAAGGAAATAAAAGAAGAAATAAAGCCAACAAGGAAAGTAAAATAACTAAGAACAAAAGAAACTTTTATTAATAGAATTTGATTATAATAAAAGCAAATAAAGAAAGCAAATAAAGTAAAGAAACTTCCACTGAAGTGTTCATTGTAGGAATCCCTAGTTCAATTATGATCTTTATATGTTCATTTCTTTTCCCAAGCTTGAATTTTGCTTTACAACCTTCTTTGTTGTGTCACTCAACAAGGGCTTACATACTTCTCTTCAACCCATAATACACTAAATCTATTACCAAGCTTTTCTCATCTTTATCCCAACATGCCACTTACCCAAAGTTCAAATCCCAATCCAATAATCACCACCCTTAATAGAAGAAAAGAAGAAGACATGGAGGAAAAAAGAAAACAAATTTGTGCTTCACCTTAGCTAAAAACTCCATAAAAGAGGGTGTCTTTTAAGGAGAAAGCAAGAGGAGGACGAAGTGTTCATCTTAAGTTAGGGTTGGCCTTAAAAATAGGCTTCACACCTTAAGTAAGAACTAGAAAAAAGTAGAGATAGTGGACCTTGGCTTAGGACTCACCAAATTCTAGCTTTAGGAGATAATGAAGGAATTAGGTACTTACTTAGAGTCTTCCTACTCTCAACATGGTGCCTTTAGCTAAGAATGTTAGATGGCTTTATGGAAGGATTTGATTCTCCTCAACCATGCTTTAGGATTGGAAGAATCCTTGGCTTCCATAGAAGTGGCACAAGGCTTCTTCCTTTTCCTTTTCATTCCTAAATCCCAAAGAAAAGAAAATTGAAAGGGAAAGAAAAAGATACATGGAAGTAAGAGTATAAGAAAAGGAGAGTGGGTGAAACTTTAAAGAAGAAGAGAGAAAAGTTTTGTGCATATAAAGAGAAATGGATGGTGCATGTAGATCTAAGGGTAGAAAGGAAGTAAGGTGGGTAAGGAAGGTGCAAGGGGAGAATATGTGTAATGCATAGGCATGCAAAGGGAGATGCTTGGTGCGTGCAAAATAAAGGGTGAAAGAAGGAGTGTATTTCTAAGGTTGGAAGGTAAGTGCATGTAATGGAAAATGCATGCAAGTGAGAAGTTTTGTGTGCAAGAGAGAAGTGTGGAGTGCATGCAAGGTCTAAGGTAAATGCTACTGCAACTACTAAGGGTGGAAGGTAAGAAGGGGGAAACTAGTGAGATGCATGTAAATCCTAAGGGTGTTATGCATGAAAGAAAGAAGAGAATGGGGATGAGAAAGAAGATGGAAGGGAACTAGGTATGGATGAGACTCTTACCTCTTCTTTAAGGGTGTGGACATATGGATCTAGGGTGGTAAGAGTGATCTCTCTCCCTTTGTTTCTCCAAAATGTGGATTTCATTTCTAAGGAAAGGTAAGAGATATGCTTTCCTTCTCCTTCTCTTTCACCTCTATTTATAGTTTTCTAAGATGGAAGGTGTGAGGATTGAATGGCTAGGATCATGAGGACAAAGGATACACATGTGGTTGAGATTTAAGGATGAGTTGAAGAAAGAAAAAAGGATTAGAAGCGTGGGGTGTGGAATTCAAAAGAGGATGGTGGATGAGATATGGAGATGAGGAAGGAAGAACATAAGGGAGGAAGGGAAGGAGATATGGGTGGATGCAAAGGAACATAGGCTAGGAAGGAAAGAGATAGAATGGAAAGGGAGAAAATAAAGGATGGAAAAAGGAAAATGGAAATGTATAAGGGAGGAAGCATGGAACTCATTGCGAGTGTGTAGGCAATTCAAAAATTCTGGGAAAAAATGGACCGTTGGATGGAAATGAATGATGGAGATATTTCCTCCTTAGGACTTTACCTTGAATTCTCATGGAGTTGGCAATGGCTAGGGTTTGTGGCATTCTTCTGTATTATTCTTGTCCATTGGATCATCTTTATCCTAGCTTGAGTAGATGAGATTGCTTAGAAGTTTTCTTTATCCAAAAGGATATCTTTTAGAGCTCCTTTTCTCTCTATCATTGGATTAACATGCCTTAGAGTGGATTGCATAGATTTTCTTATCCACACTAAGTGTAACGACCCAGATTTTTATAACACATTTTCATTATTTTTCAAATGCAAACAATGGAAGGTATTTAAATTTTTTTAATATAATCTTTCTTTTCCACAAGTTTATCAAAACCTAAGTGTCATCTACACCACAACAATACATTTCAGAGGTTCAAAAACTAATGAGTTTATATTTTACATTCTTCAGGATTCTATCCAGTCATAGTTCATAGTCCAACTGTATAAATGCATATGCACATGCATGTCCAAAAAGATAAATTACAAGTTATATACTTACATGGTTGTTAGTCTCGCGCTATTGCTGCCCTCATACAAGGTTCCATCTACTTCGAACAGTTTTTCTTCATGTCAATTCCTTCAAACCTGAGACATTGTAAACAAATTTACAATGTCTCAGCAAGCTTGTGCTTGGTAGGTGTTTGGGCATTTGCTTTGGCAATATACATAAAGCCAAATACAATGGAATTCTAAACCATTTATAAATCTGTTCTATGGAATAGTACACAATCATACAATCTTATCCTTATGATAATACTCATATCATGTACATCTCAATTGCATTTCTTGTAACTTCATATCATATCATTTCATTATATATCAACTCATGATGCATTCTAATTTATGTCAATCCATCTCATAACATATCAACTATTAATATGGATAATCTTTATGTCAAATCATTCATAAGCTATAGACTTATGATATAGACAAATCTATGTCAAATCATCTCAAAATCTAACAACTCATAATCTACTTAGAGCCTGTTATAAACATAGGCAATGTAATTAGCATAATAGAAATCCCATCTAAGATTTAATCTATACATCTACAACATTAGTACATGTAAAATCATGAGATATCTATGTGGAGGATAATACATGATGTCAATATGCACAAGTCAGTGATAAAATGACAAAACAATTGAATCACTTTTCGATTCAATACTAGGAAAATCCATGCCATAACAAATCAGAGCATATCAACTCATCACAGGCAAATCCATTCCAAATCCATATAAGAGCATATCAGCTCACCACGCCAAATCCATGTCAACATACATTTGAGCATATCAGCTCATTATCAACAAATCCATGCCAAAAACCAAATTTTAAATCAAATCATGCATGAAAAAAGATAATCTCACACTTCATCTCAACCCAACCCAAGACCATACTGTGAGCACCTAGAAGCTGCCAGCTAGAAGCCTGTCAGTGCCACATGCACCCACCCCCATCAGCCATCCTCTTAGACTGCCTTCATCGGCAACCCACAAGTACAAATCATGAATCTAACTTTGATTACATGTAATAATATAAAAACGTGATGAAATACAAATCATGTGTCAAATCATAGTTACGGATCAAATTAAAATGAGAAATCAAATCCACGAGATGCATAAATGAAATGCAGATGTTAGTAGCTCTAATCAAGAATCTTAGACACTCCACATCTCTGTTATTATCATTCATGTGTCTCAATAACATTTATATATCATTATAATTCACACATCTCAAATCATATCCACATGCTAAATTAATCATCTAATATCATTATTATTATCATCATCATCATCATCATCAGAGGAAGATATATATACCATCTTACTTAATCCATGAAGGATGATACATTCATAACTTATAATCATATCATCTATCAATTCGTTAAAATCTATCATAAAATGCATTTGAGTAAATACATGTTATTTGGTTTGACTAATAATCTGGTCATGATCCAAATATATGAATAAATTAAAGATGTCAAAACAACCTACCTTGTGTGACGAGTTCATCAATTCCACTAGCCGATCGACTTAAGTGTATGTGATCTCAGATATCCATGCTAATCTAGTCCTCATTCTCCACCTGGATCCTCCAAATCAATTATTAATTCTAACTAAATGATCCCATTAAATAATATGGACAATAGAGATCATAGAATTCAATCAAATTCCATACCTAGATCCTCAGTTGATCTCAGCCATTGGTCAAGATAAAAAAATCATCTCCAAACTTATTTATGATCCTAGATATCTTGTATGATTCTTGATCTACACTTCCTAATGGTCACAATGGACTAATTAGATTGGAAAAACAAAGTCAGATCATCACAGACCAGATGATCTGACATTCGATCAAAGGTTTGGTAAAATCAATGGTTGGATCTTCCTGATCAATGAATGGGAAGATGGCTAGAATCATGGATCAAAGTTTAAGGTTTAATTGGGGTCATTGAGTCAACTTAATTCCTCCCAAACAAGTCAGGGGCAAGTTCACTTGGTGAGTCAACTCTGCCCTAACTTGTTAGAACAGTGAAGATGAGGGAGAGGGGATGGCTGTCGGATGGTTCATGGTTGATCCTACAAGAGGAGGAAAAATAGAGGGGAATCCAAGCAGATTTGGGCATGCCAGCACGCTTGAAAGCTTGGCTGATATACCTCATCTAGCAAAATCATTGATGGAGGGAAAGGAATGTATCTATGACAACGTGGGTTTTTCTAACACTTTTTCACAAAATCTTTTGCAATTGTGGGGCCCCAAGTTGGAAAAACTATTTAGAAACCAAACAGTGAAACACATGTTTCATGAGAAGACCTTAAAAAAAAATCCTGAGTGTCATTTTTCTTTTAAAAAATAAGGATTTTTAGAGAAATGAACACTACATTTCTACCAAAAATTCAGCAGAAAAATAGAGGGGAATCCATGCAGATATGGGCATGCTAGCATGCCTGAAAGCTTGGCTATGTCAGTGCCATGGAGAAAGGCAAGTGGAATGGGTTTTTGAGTACCCTTCTCACCAATATACCTGATCCAGCAAAATCATTGATGGAGGGAAAGGAATGTATCTATGACATTGTGGGTTTTTCTAACACTTTTTTACAAAATCTTTAGCAAATGTGGGGCCCCAAGTTGGAAAAACTATTTAGAAACCAAACAATGAAACACATGTTTCATGAGAAGACCTTAAAAAAAAATCCCGAGTTACATTTTTCGTTTCAAAAATAAGGATTTTTAGAGAAATGAACACTACATTTCTACGAAAAATTCAATAGAGTCTTCCTTGTATTTTGGACCCAATGCATTTCACCCATGCAATGTGACAACCTGATAAACATAGTATATGTTCAATCATAAGGAAGACTCAGTCTCCCTTTGAACGACTTCAAAAGTATACACATAAGTTTGGCACGAAGAGGATTTTAAGTAGGAAAGGACTTCTAAAGTTGTTTGATTCAAATGACTCCAAAAGTGATTCACTTTTAAAGTCATTTAGGACTAAACAACTTCAAAAGTCATTGACTTTTAGATAAATGACTTTAAAAATGAAAGACTTTTGAAGTTGCTTGAATAAACAACTTCAAAAGTCATAAACTTTTGAAGTCGTTTAGGTCTAGATGATTCAAAACTTCCAATATATGTTACTTTTAAAGTTGCTTAGAATAAACAACTTCAAAAAGTTTGTGACTTTTGAAGTCGTTTAGTGCTAAGTGACTTCTATAGTCCAACTTTTTTGAAGCACTTTTGAAGTCGCTTAGCCTTAAACAATTTTAAAAGTTTTTTTTTTTTTTTTTCAATTTTCTATTCGAGCACTAACACTTGTATACAATTGAATAATAAACATCTTACATACACTTGATACTTTAAACAATCTTTGTAAATTTGCAAAACCTGTTCTAATACAACATGCATCCACATCTTTCTTGATACAATACTGCCTATATACATTGAATAACAAACATCATATGCACATGATACTTCAATCTCCATAAACATGAAAAACCAACATCCACTATAGCATGCATCCACATCTTTCTTGATGCACTGAATCGTTCTTACATTATAAAACCAATACATCCATAATGGGTACAAAATATCCAAACTCATCATTATCCATCCACATCTATCTCAAAAATGCTTTATAAAAGAAACTACAACACATTCATTCTCTATACCATCCATATTCACTTTATTTGTAAATCCATACACATTCGCATTGACTTTCATAGTCTAAGTAACCCTCTCATTCATCATATAATAAAAGTTATATAATTCAATGAATATATTGAAAACCAATAGCCACATATTCACTTCATTTATAAGCTCCAAATTCACTTCATCCATACGCATTTATTCCCACACTCCAAGTTTCCACTCATTCATTGCTTAATATATATATATATATATATATTTCAAAGAAAATAATAAAAACTAAAAGAACACACATAAGTGAATGAAAAAAATACTTTATTATGTATTTTAGGTTTTGTAGTTACTCCAAGTGATCTAATTGAAACTCATTACATTCTTAGCCCATTCAGTTTGTATTTCACTAAGATTTACTTTGGAGTAACTTTTCTTATTTGCCCACTCATAAGGCACAGCTTCCTGAAATACAAAATATTTAATTAAGCTCACATTTTTAACTAGATCTATAAAAACTGTAGAAAAATATAAGTTTATGAAAAGTAAAAAGTGTCCTACCTTTCTTAAATGGGAGGCAGGAATACTATTGAATATGAGGGTCCTCATGTATCTCAAGACATAGTACCTGCACTCCCAATTAGACTGTCATTTAGGGCACTGTGCAACAAGGATAACAAAAAAGAACCCATAAATATCATTTGTAATGTTGTAGGTTTAATTAGTGGTAACTTAGAGTAATTAACTGTTTCCTATACCTTGACATTCTTCCAAGTCACTTTTGGTGGTTGTATAGTCTCGGTCATATTAGACCATTTGAACCATACTCTATAAATAAAAATTTAAAATTCATTATAGATGAATAACAAATTACTTATCTACACATAACATATGAAAAAAATAAAAGTTTACTTATTTATAATTCTATAAGTGTGGGACTGATGTGCAATCCACAAGAATAAAAAAAGAAAGCATGCCCACCGTACCAAAATGAGCAACATCCAATGAGACCTACATAAATATTTATATGAATTGTAATGAAAGTTGACAATCCCTAAGTATAGAATAAGTTGATGGAAAGCAAGAAAATTAAAACTTACCAGCTATTTTAGGAAATCATTAAGCCATGTCCTTGAAAATAGTGAAAGATGCCTGGTAAAATATCCTGAACACACCTCTCTATCAGCCATTGCTTCATTGCTCTAGAAATGATGCCAGGGTCAAGAAATTGATAAAGTGTACCCTCACCTTCAAAAAGGCTAGTTGCATTATTCAAGAAGTTGCATAAAAGGAATAATCATTACCTATACCATGAAAATGTGACATATAAATGTTAAATATTTTATAAGCAAGTATGTGCATATACCCCATGTAGGAGACAATGCAAGGGTGCTTGGGTTGATCCCATAGGCAAACTCGTAATAGGTCCTTTGCTATAAGTGGCACTTCAACAATGTCCTTAGCAAGCTCTCCCTCCTTGATTCGTACTAGGTTGATTACCATATCATCATTGATGAGAGAGTAGATTGACCTTAGGCTTCAAGGAGTGTTAGGTGGGACATCCACATGCTTGGATGACTATTGTAAAAGATGTAAAATATTTTAGCTAAATAATACTAATCAATGAAGACGACTTGATTTTTGATGAAAAAAAAAAAAAAACAAAGATATATACAAGTACATGTTCCATTGTTGCAGTAGCAATAGGTGTTATTACAAAGGTAGCCAACCTCAATGCTGCATGTTGTTACTGATTAACCATATAAAGTTATTAAACAATTAATCAAGGTCTCTAACTAAAAAATATTAATGAGGAAGGTAATATGATAAGATATATACCATGGACTCTATGGGAATGACTAGTAGCTCTGACCATACGATGTGATATGCAACTACCTATCCAATGGTTATAATATTTTTCATTTCTAATGGAAATGGTAAGCAGACACTAGTATTCAAAGTCATGGTAATGGACACCCGCTTAGTATGTGGTGGCATATTAATTTCGTGCAAAACATTTGATTCATGCTCATAGCATGAACCAACTGCCACGATGTTTTGATAGGAATCTAGGGCCAACAGGTATTGACCCACCTACAAATCGAATATACAATAGAGAGGTTGAGAGAGAGAATTATTATAGAAGGATAATGAAAATTTCCAATTTAGCTAGGAATTTCCTTTTCGAGGGGTGTCGAATGTCTTTTATTATCTTCTTCAGCTGGGGAATTCCATGTCACATTTGATGGAGGTTAGGGGCACTACAAGAATTTTGTGCAGGGGATGGAGTAACAATCATCAAACCTCCCTCACGCAACTGACTAAATATATAAGTCTTTATTTTCTCAACGAGCTCATTGTAGGCCTCCTCATCATCATGAACTTTAGGTAAACATCCTTTACCAAAGAATTTAGAAGGAACAACACCGCAGCCCGTGCCCCTAACTCGACTAAGGTGGTCCCTCTTATTGCCCATAGCCCTATACAAGATGTCCTTGTTTGCAGTAGTGGTACTTAGAGTTCCTGTAGTTGCACTTTTCTTAGGCAAGAATGGCCTGCAAAATTTAATTAGAATGGCATAATCATGTCATCTAATTAATTATATAAAATTAATAGATAAGTGGAACCTTACAATACGAGAAGCAATTTGTGCAGTACTTTCATTTGAGAACTTGTTGCCAGTATGACCCACCAAATGTGCCATCTTCCATAGGATAGAGTGATCAATGGGTTCTATAGTCCTAGCTTTCTTTTGCTATTAAGCAAAGACACTATAGTTAGAGAACAACATATATATATATATATATATATAACTATAGTAGCATTAAATTGAAAGGGATAAATTGTCACAAATGCTTACTTTGTGCTCTTCTAAATAAGCATAGCCCAACCTAGACAAGTGGTGCTACATATTTGTTTCATGCTCCTTTCTTCCCCTTGCACTCTTTGCCTGCACATTTGTACATGCGTGATCAAGTGCAATAGTCAGATGTCAGAGTGCGATTTTGTACAAATGCGTTCTAAGCCTCCTGGTCAATGATGTTAGAGTAAATGATAGGCACCATGTATAGCCTTGATTGATTGTTGACATATGGATTTATGTAATTGCGAACACGGAAGTTCTTCCATTTTCTCCATTGCTCACCAACTCCTTGTAAAGCACACATCTTTTTGTCATCAAACACATCAAAGGCAGTCTGCAAAGTACACAACAAATTACTATCTTTTAAAATTTAGGTAAGTTATAAATTATATAATACATGTACCTAATGTTTACTTACTTTCACCATTTCTCATATTGAATCTTTTTTTGAAGATGGCATAAGTCTCTAATCCTCAAATGTGATAGGAACCATGCTTGTTACTGTAGATTTAATGAAACTACCATAAGCAGCTGCAGTCTCACCAATCTCTTACCCTCTGCTATTGTATTGGATAGTTTCTTTAATTCCCTTAGACTTTCTCTTGATAACCTTTTCCATTGTTGTTCACATTCTACCCTCTCTTTGAAGTAGTGCTCATGTTGGCCTCTTGTTCGTGCTCTTCATTATGGTTGTAATCTTTAGTTTGATGTTCTTCTCATTATATTGTTACTATGAAGAAGAACATAATGATATTAGAACAATAACAAAAAATGAAAAAGAAAAAAAGCCATGTAATTCATTTAAAGAAATCAAACTAACATGACATATGCGACAAACAAACTGAAAGAAAATTAGATAAAACATGCATGAAAATAGTAACTTTCTAAAGTATAGATATTTTTTAATTTAAACTTTCCTAAAACTAAACCTAGAGACTAATGTGCATGATTCTAGGTAAAGCAATGTTAACTTACATGATTCTAAGTAAATCAGGATATAAGTAAAGCAATGTTAACTTGCATAATTCTAGCCATCACATAGCACATGTATATATAAACATGACTGAAACAATTTAACTTTACGTAAGCAACTACTACCATTCGACAATCAAGAGATACATCTTAAAGCATTTACTAATAAGCCTACATGTATGTCTTGTTGCGTCTTGTTTATGCCCATTTCCAAAAATGCATTATAAGTCATTCTTACCAAAATGACCAATCATGTACTTGGACCACCTAGTGATTAGTTATGGGCAACAAGCATGTATTTTCTTTAGTTTTAGTCCCTTTTAGTCCATCTATATTTTTAAGAATTTAGTTACCACTTGTTCTCAGGCACATACACATGCCCATCTTTCGTTCTTAAACATGATTTGGTGAAAATGGATTTTAAAAGTCTCGAGTGTTGTGTTTTTTTGTAAAACTCAAGATTTTCAGGGAAATGAGTGCTTCATTTCTACTGAAATTTTGGTAGAGTCTCCTCTATTTTTCTGACTTATACTCATTTTACGCTTGCGAATGCAATGTCCTTGATAAACACATTTTATGTAAAAAAAAGAAAAAAAAAGGAGACTCTATCTCCATCCATCCATTCACATAAACATACAATATCTAACATATGTGGCAAACAAACTACAAGCAAAATAGATAAAGGATGCATGAAAATATAAGCCTACTTAGTATAGATATTTGTAAAAGGGCTACAAAGCCCATAGAACTTTCACTAGTCTTTAACTCCACTACATGGAGTTCAAATCTCTTAGTGGGAAAGGTGCATCCCACACTAAATCTGTCGACATAGCTTGCTAATGGCCATCCATAAGATTTCGTGAGGGTTGAACTTCTTAATTCTATATGACTACATGTATTTGATTGACACTAAGCTTCCAAAGTTTACATGTGTGACAAAATACTATAGAAACAGACTCCTATAGAACTAAAGAAACGTGATAACCAAAGAATTCTAAAAACTATAGTAATAAAAGAACTTTAAGCAATATAAGATGATTAAATTATAAGGTGGGAAGTGTGTGTGTGTGTTAGAGCATAGTTCTTAAATTAAGTACGTTGCCATCTTTCTCCTTATATTGCTCGATCCATTTCATGCTTTCTTTTCCCATTTTCCCCCCTTTGTTTTTCATAAGTGACTTCATGATTTACATGCATGGTCATTGTTGCTTGATTTTTGGATGATTGAAAATAGATTAGAAGTTGATTTTGGGGAATGTAATTAGTTCTAAGTAGGGTGTGCACATCCCTTGGAGGGTGTGCATCAACCTTGTACCTTTATTCATTCAATTATTAAAAAGTTTATGCTTCAATGATGAATTGCTCATTGTCATGGTTCTTTTGTTTGTTTTTAATTTATTTTTTCATTGCTGTTAGTTGTTCTGTTCATGCTTAATTACTTGTATTTTATCCTAGGGTAGTTATAATTGAATCTCATACAAATTACATACTTGAACCATGCACACAAACCCATGGTTGCTGCACATAGTTTTGAAGTGTTTCTCCTTAAAATTTTAGTTTGTTTTGATTAGTTGTCTATGCATTCCATTCATGTTTTCTATCGAAGTTAGTTTGCAGCTTATTCCATGCTTTTAGATTTCATAATAATGTGCACCATGCTTTTCATTCTTACGTATAATTCATGCATTATCAATATAATGAATCATTCACATTCCACTTCAGATTAGTGCATATTAGTTGGATCTTAATATATTATTTTTCTTGTTTAGTATAGGTTTCCATACATTAGTCAATTAATTTCATGCATTTTATGTTTGGTTAGTTTACATCTTGGTTCATGCATACTTTCATGCTTAATTCATGCACTTTTGGTTACTTTATTTCATGTAATTTCCAAGTTCAAATTATGCATCATGTTAGGTTTGCCTATATATCATCCATTTTGTGCGGTTATACCATTTATCATAATAAAACATGCTAGGGCAGCCTATTCAATGTCCTCTTTAGCTAGTCCCTAATAAAACATGCATTTCATCTTATCAGAATTACGCCTCATCTACTCAAATCATGTGCATATATCCAAACAAAATTAGAAACATTCCAATCATACTTATCCATGCACAAATCCATCAAAACCATGAATTATATTTGAAATATCTACCTGAAAAAGCTTTCATTTTTCTTTCCTCCTCTTTCTTTTCCCCCTTCTTCTATCAAATTGGGTTCTTGTACCTATGTGCAGGTTTGGTCATCATCGGAGTCAGCAATTGGTGACAACCTAGTTGGCCCCTCTTTCTTCCCCTTCTTCTTCTTTTTCCTCTTTTTCTTCTCCTAGTTCTTCTCCCCCTTTTTCTCCCCCTTTTTTTTTTTCCACCTAGTCAGAGGTCTAGGCATTGTCGATGTCAAACAACACTAGCAACCTAGATCAGCCACTCTTTCTCCTCCTCCCTTCTTCTTCTTCTTCTTCTTCTTCTTCTTCTTCTTCTTCTTCTTCTTCTTCTTCTTCTTCTTCTTCTTCTTCTTCTTCTTCTTCTTCTCACCGCCTGTTCTTGTTAGCTACGAGTGGTAGTCTGGACATCATCGATCAACATCTAACGGCATCCATTGGGTGTTGAATCGACATTATCAACGTGCTTAGCTCCTCTATTCTCTCTCCTTTCTTCTCTCTGTATTGGCTCTGCTAGGGTTTTTCCTCTCCTATCGGATTTTTGAGAACAACCTTGGCATGTTCTTTTTCTATCGACTAAGAGTACTTAAGTGGGAGGGGGTGCCATTATCAAAATGGTTCTTACTTTTTTTATTGAATAAATTTAACTTTGGGAAATTTTACACTTGAAAATTATATATTTTTTACTACTTAATTATTTAATTATTTAATTATAGTAAAAAAAGAAGAAGAGAGCTACTTAATGCTACTTAATTCTTAAATCATCTGAATTTTGATTACATCCAACTTAGTGTCATTGGAATTGTTTTTCCAAGAACTCCAAAAATTGTGAATTTCAAAATTATTTTCTTTTGACTTTGATTTCACATAATTCAAAATGAATTTAGTTGTACATAATGAATTCGTGTAGTGTAAATGACTAATAGTGTTTAATTTTAAAGCCGTTTAGTGATAAACAACTTTAACAGTGCATATTATTAAAGTCATTTACATATAAATAACTTTAAAAGTCTCCACTTTTAAAGTTGTTTACATTAAACGACTTTAAAAGTAACTAATTTTTAAAGTTGTTTATACTAAATGACTTTATAAATTATTTTTAATTCAAAAAATATATATTATATTAATACTTTACAATATCTAACAATTAATACACAATGAAACCAATTTTTTATAATAGTCAAAATTGATTCATGCATTCTTTGTACACACATAAAGCTCACTTACCAATCCATATAGCTTATGATAAAAGAGCTAATTATAAATATGGAATTACACACACACACACACACACACACACACACACACACACACACACACACACACACACACACACACACACACACACACACACACACACACACACATATTGCAACTCACTAATGCAATGTACATACTCCCAACTATATACTTTTCAAACCCAAGCACCGTCCTCCCCATTGTCATGCACATAATCCTCATTCTCACCAAGTACTACTTCGATTGAAGGGATTTTTTTTTGGTAATAGAAGGGTAATCTATTTCAGTATCTCCTAAGTCATCTTCGTCATAAAAATCACTCAAAATAATGATAAAATAGTTGACCATCTCTTATTATGTTCAACTTACATGTAAAATACTTATTTTTCTTGAGATGCCAAAATAAATTGATCATTTTTATAGCCAATCATGTTGAGGTCAACCAATGTCAATCCAAGGGCATTAGTTTTGATGCTATCTTTGTTGTGTTCCACTCAATCGCACTTAATCACAACCATAGTTCTGAAAGTATAATCCAAGGCCGTATCTCTCTTATTGGCCTATTATACTTTGAACTACAAAAGAATGTAGCATTGGCAACTAAGATAACTCCACTATTCTGTTGCACTCTTGAGTTATCACAATCTTTTATGTAAAAGTGATAACCATTGATGATATTCAGCATATTTCATTACTTTGCATCATGGTCCCATCGCCATCCATCCTAAGGTTTCAAATATATTGTTGCCTACTACTTCTCACTGATCTTGAATCTGTGTATACACATATTAAGTAGGATATGTGATTCTTGCAATTAAGTAAGAGTATACACACACACACACACACACACACACACACACACACACACACACACACACACACACACACAGAATGTAGTTTATTATTATTAAGTGAAAATTCTTTCATTTTACTTTTGTACGGAGCCACGATTGAAAGTTCCATAATGCTCAAATTGTAGCCACTTCTATTTCTTTACGTGACTTGGATTCTTTGCCTTGAGTACATCCATGTGTTCGTTGCACACACACACACAAATTAATGGAGTCATCAAAGAAAATATAACCATCAACAGTTAAATTTTACATAAGTTTATGATCAACTTACTCAATGTATGGTTGGAGTTCATCAACATTTTGCAACACATAAAGATGCACCTAGTCCCATTCTTTATAGTCAATGGTCGATACACAAACACTCGATAGAGGTTTGCCAGCCTTAAGATCATGAAATGCAATTGATCATTTCTTTCTTAGGATTCCAATCACATCCATCTTGCTAAGTACTCTGTGCAAGACTCCACTACTTCCTCTACAATATAACATCTGGCTATACACCCCTCTAGTTGGTTGTGATTATGTACATACCCTTTTAAAATTTTCATGTACCTCTCAAATGGGTACATCCATTGCAAGTAAATCATAAACTCTGACCTCATCAATGAGGTGCACTATTAAGTGTACCCTGATGTCAAAGAAGGATGGTGGGAAGATTGTCTCAAGCTCTCATAAAGTTGTCACTAGATGACCTTGAATTTCTTATAATTTTGAAACATCCACCATCTTCTTGCACAAAGCATTAATGAAGTAGCATAATTTTGTAATAGCTCCCCTAACGTTGTCCAATAACACCGAATGTATTGTTACAGTTAGGACTTATTACATCAATGCATGGCAATCTTAGGACTCCATCCCCAACGATTTTAGCTCTTCCATGGAGACAATGTTTTTAAAGTTTGAAGAGTAGCTATTTGGGACTTTGAGCTCGAATAGAGTTTTACACATTATTCTTCTCTCCTCTCTATCGAGTGTATAATTTGCCTTAGGTAAGTACGTTCCTTGACTACCCCTATCCTCTAGATGCAACCTCCTCTTCAAACCCACCTTCATAAAATCCATTCGAGTTATAAGCCCATCCTTTGTTTTTCTTGGGATATTAAGTAGGGTAGCAGTCAAGCTTTCACACACATTCTTCTTAATGTGCATGACATCAAGCACATGGCATAGATGCAACGATTTCCAATATGCTAGCCTAAAGAATATTGATTTCTTCATCCAACAACTTCTACAATTACTTTTTGTGATGACCCGAGTTTTTGTAATACTTTTTAAATACAAAAGACATTTATATAGTGAGATTGATCTCTATTGAAAATCATTTTTTGAAAAATAAACAACAGTAGAATAATCTTTTTCTTTCTAAATTCATTTTGAAAAACTCTGAGTGTCATTTTTCTTTTCTTAAAAAGGATCATTGGTGAAATGAGTGCTACATTTCTACCAAAAATTCAACAGAGTTTCCTTTATTTTTTGAACATAAGACATTTAATGCATGTCATTGCAAAGTACTTGATAAACATTCTTTTAAATTTTAAACATAATTGGAGACTCCGTCTCCTTTTCATATAACCTTTGACCTGCAAAATACCCAAGACTTATCTATCATAGCCTAATTAAAATTTAAATCACATATAAAATCGAAACATTACCTATAGTCAATAAAACTTGAGTTGTTAAAAAAACCCAACATTACCTTGCTTTATAACCTTCTTGAGATGGTCTTAATCTCCTTTCTAACTCTTTCCAAGCTAACCTATGGTAAAAATGGTAGGGTGAGTATACAACATACTCAGTAGATAATCTAATACTACAAAATCGAAATCACGGCATACACATACAATGATTTTGAAGAAAGGTTTTCTCAATGATGAAATCATTTGGCCACAAGCCTTCACATGGAATGCATTTATAAGTACACATGCATATATACGTATGTATGTATATCATGCACAAAATCCATATCATACTTGACAAATAAAGTAACATATGATTATTTTAAAACTCATAGTAATCAGTTAAACTACATGTCTGTCATTTTAACCCACTATATGTATTATATTTCAAATGACTAGCTTAACATGTAAAACAAATAATAGTAAAACAATTACCACAAAATGTCTTTTGTCAACACCTATTAGGGATGAATTAGTATTTGGTCATGCAAGATCACACCAGATGCTCAAATCATATAATACGTTAGTAAATCTAACTAGGATAAATCTGTCAGTTTAAAAGAATCAGTATGTACTAAAATCCCAATAAGTAAAACCACTAGCTAAGTATGTGCACCAAAATACAGTATTGATAAAACAAAAATGTAGTTGATATAGCAAATGCTAGGATTCTAATTGTTATCAAACCAATGATCAATAAATCTGTAATATGAAAAAATCAAAAGCTATTCAAAAGCATAACTGATCAATTCATAAGTTCAAATAGTTCTTTATGCTTCAAATAGGAGTGAAATCATAACTATGAAAATTGGTCTCATGCGTGTGAGCGGAAAATCTACAAGAAAATACTAGTGATCTCAAATCATCTAAAATGTTCAATTTTTTTTTTTGATAAGTTTGTCAAACCAGCATGCTCAGAATGGATGAAGCCAAATCAAAGCACATAGCTTTCAATCCAAAATGCATAAATCCATGTCCACATCACTATGGAAAATTGATCGCTCCAATCATAGTGGCATACAGTCCTACCACCAGGGACTGTCAGTGGCATATCATCCTATCATCGGGACCAATGTTCTAAATTCTCGAGAATGACCAGCATGCTAACAAATACACAGACACCTATGTTTGTAGGGCCCTACCATCACCCACTGGCAACTATTGTGTCCTCTACATAGACTCGTGGATACCTCACGACCATTCCCCACGACCATTCCATCGAGACTTATAGCTGCTCGTAGAGCACACGCCTAATGCATCAACATATCCATATCCATTAGGACTTATGGCCACTCATCAAGACTTATAGCTATTCACAGAGCACCTGCCTAATGAGTAATCACCAAGTGATCAATATCATAGATCTTAAATCACATAAAAATCATGCATATGGAAATCACGATCGCCTCATGTGATGACCTGGGTTTTTCAATATATATATTTATAAAAAATTTTGAAAGGTGGGGCCCCAATTTTATAAAAACCAAAACAACTAAAAACAATTTCAATCGAATTTCATTTTTAGAAAAATCCCGGGGTCAACCATTGACGCAAAACCAGATTTTTTATTTTTTTTGAAGTAAACATGTTTAAAATAGATTTACTATTCCAGGACTCATCCAGTCATCAGTCACATTCCCATAATAGTATAATCAAGTCCAATAACATATAGATACATACACAGTCCGGGTGAAATCAGAACATACCTCTATATGAGACTTCTCGATCACTATTCTTCTAACTCCTCATATGTCCTGTCTTTCTTTAATATATGAGGCATTGCAACAACAACACAATGCCTCAACAAGCAATGCTTGGTAGGTACATAGCCATTTAATGTATATCAATGGAACAAAATTGAATAATCATATTGAAACAATGAGTAGAGCAATTTTCTACAAGAATATAATTATTTTAAGCAATGCTAATAAAATCTCAAAACATCATATACAATAAAACATGCATCTCATGGATTTAAAACATGATATGATCTCATGTCAATGAGCATACAACAATAATAGGGTACCCCCAAGGTACATGGGTCCCACGAGTGTTCCGTACACTCGCATCATAGATCATGAGTACTCATATCAAACCTCTGAGTATTGTCACACTCAAACATACCATCACATCTCCATACTCATCATGCAAGCACACTGAATAAGAGTATGGATCATCATGTCGTAGTGGCAACCCTCTAGGGTCTCAACCATCGCCGCTCCTCGTCAACACCATAACAGGAGACTTAACGTCCGTCTCCATAGAAAGGTCCGAACCGGTAGTGTGGACTATCCATGTTACCAAACCCCTACTGAAAGCCATCTGCGAGCAGGTGTCTATCATATCACAATCACATCACAAATCTTAGAGGGTGGGTGGCCAGCCCTACTACCTCCTAGCATGACATCCACTGAGTGAGAGCACCCATCATAAAACCCAAAATACGAAAAACAAGTATCTAAAAAACCAGGAGCACTCGTGGCTTGCAATCCCCAAGGCACGCCCCTCATTCTGGGGTTAGCCTCTCAAAGGACCAGCCACCAAGCCTCCATTTTCTTTTCTCAAGAAAACCCATAAATTTCAATAATGTAACAAAGAGAGAAATTTTGTACTTATGCATAAATTGCGCAGTATCAATCTTAGGAAATCATCGATTATAAATTCATTCAATACATTGTCAAAATCAATGTCTATCATAGTATATAAAACTCTAAGTAGCACAAATCGTAGACTAAATAATGATGCAATTTAAATTACACTCAATCATGATGCTATGATGATGCAAGGTTTTTAAAATCAAAACATAACATTAAATGTCGTCACCTACCTCAATGTGAGATCACTCAACTCAAGCATATAATCTTCTTAGCTTGTATGTTCAGATGTACTATTAGTACCACAATACTATTTCGTGTTATTTATTATATTATAATGGAATCTATGATGATCCAACCATTGGATCATCCTCTAAGATCTCTAATTATAATTTGGTTCTTAATTTAGTCTCATCTCATGTCCATCTATTCTTTTTGTGTGTATCTAACGTTTATACCTTAATTTGACAGTTAGATCATCCTCAAATCAATAATTTTCCAAGCTCTGGTTCAGACCAATGGTCTAGATCAATTTTTAAAGTAGTCACGCTAATATGCCCCTTAGAACCCTTATTTATTATCATACTTTATCTCATTGTTCAAGTCTTGATCCCTGATCACCCTTTGATCAGTGAGTTCTAAGTTATTAATTAATATTTTATAATTTAACTAATTTAAAAGTATTCAAATGTGTGTTTTCAAGCTAAATCTAGGTCCGCATCGTCAATACAGTCGCAATGGGTAGTGTGGTTTGCACAGGCTTACACTAGCACACTGCGTGCCCAGGACACCCAGTGTGTTTCGGACGTCCGGGACAACGCACAAGAGCGTCCCGCGCGTTCGTGTGATACGCACATGTGCGATGGAGCACCTACATGCGTGCATCCCTGTCTATGCGTCCCGACAGGCATCTTGGGCTCACTATCCACCAGGGACTATGAACCCAAGCCGTCCACCTTATTTTGGCTTGATTGAAGCCCTAGAAGCTCCATTTTTTTTTTTTTAATCTGTTTTCACTGTTCCTGAGGTTTTTTGGTCCAAAGATCACAATGAACGGCTTAGATTTCTCATTTGAGATGTCCTTAACATGGGTCTAACCATGCTCCATGGTTTTGAATCCATAGGCCATCCAACAGTCATTCTGATCAGATTTAGCCTAGATCTGTGAGGGGAAAGTTAGCAAACAAGATAAATAACAAGTTAAAATGTGTAACTTACCTGATTAAAGCCAGAGATGGGAGATTAGAGCCTTCTAGTGAGTGCAACTTCAACTCATTTTCGTGGCGTGCACAGGGAAAAACGAGGGTTCTCCTTTGGTTGTTTGACGTGGGAATGGAAGGGGAAACTTGTATTTAATAGGCTAAGTCCCGATTTTTCCAAATGGGAGGTAGATCAGTGCCTTCCTCCATTAGAACTCTAATGGAAGTGAAAAAGGGGGTGTCATTATCAAAATGACTCCCTTTAATTAACGTCCCTGGCAATTTACCAATTTACCCTTAGACTTAAAATGGTCATAACTCATTCATTCGAGCTCTGTTTTCGACGTTCTTTATATCGTTCAATTCCTATAGACGTGTACCTTTTTGTTTTTGAGTTTTTAGGACCAATTTCTATACATAAAATTTTTATTTTTATTTATTTAATTTATTATTTAAAATTTGAGGATATTACACCTCATGTCTCACAAGTAGAGGAAACATTTGGATACTTTGAACTAAATAAATTCATTGTTCTTTCAAAATTAGGTATGCAACATGAATCTAAAATCATATATTAATTTACATGCCTCATTTATATGAATATCAAATAAAAAGCATATTATAAATCATGAATTAACATGAAAATCATATACGCTTACATAACATACATATGTATTGAATCATTAGTGTAGTAATTCAAACCATTCTAAACCAGAAATAGTTCTCAAACCATTTTCTCAATTTGAAGTTCATTTGTTAATGGCTAATCACTTAATTCAATTGATCATCTAATGGCCAAATTTGTCTAATATGATATTTTACAGTTATTGTTCCTAGGTCAGACATGGAGATACAACTTCATTATTATCGGATCTCCCATTCATTCTCCAAATCATTGATCTAATAGCTCAGATGTGTATTATAATCCAAACAACCCCATTGATGAATGATCCATATATAAAATTTTAGTCCAATAAGTAACGATGATCTGACTTAATGTTTCCAAGTTTGATCCTATGTTCTTTGAGTAACTGTATTGGTTATTAAGGGTTTAAGCCATTAATTAGAACCTTAGGGATGTTACTAGAGTTCAATTCACTGACAAGACAATGTGTACATCAACAAATCAACAGTCCTTATTTAATCCATTGGCTTCTTGAAAATTAGTATCCTGATGTTAAAATTTTCAAAGCATCTTAACTTAATAAAGGTCAAGGTACATAATGGTGGCATTTGATCACTAATTAGACATTGTCAGGTCCTTATTCCTCTACTGTTTGATCAGATGGTTCTTATTATTTGCTAAATTCCTATCTAGATTTTTCAATTTCTATTATATAGTAGTCAATTCAGGGTCCTAAAATTCATCTATGGCATCTGATCATCAATTAGATGTCACAGGTTCACTGTTTAAAAAGGGACAAATCAAATGGCTTAGATAATCCTATCTGTTTCTCCTTTAGATTATAAAATTTGAGTTATTCCATCAATTTCAAGAATGGGATACTTATTGGAGTCATTTGATCATTGATCAAACATTGCTAGTCACTACTTACACAATAATAGATCGAATGGTCTAGATTATTTGATTTGTTTCCTAACATAGATCGCAATTCAACCAATCCCTAACCACAAAAGTTTATGTTTAACTATTTTTAAGCATAAATTACAATTTGGATGGTTTGATCTAGTAGATTTGAGGTGTACAGTGGTCTGATATGTCACCATAGCCCTCGAATCAACAATCAAAACTCAATGGGGTTACCAGTGTTCCGATATGTCTCCAATCGCCATGTAAGATTGAGAAATCGACCACAATTACTATTTTGATGGTGGGATCATTTTGGATCCTTTCTAAATGTAACGACCTGAGGTCCCCACAAACAACCATATTGTCCGCTCTGGAGACTAGGGCCCATAACACCTAGCTCCCGCACAATTTTGTTCTTCCCCCGTGGGGGAGGAGGCCTGGTCGTATGGAAAGTCTTCAAGACCCTTATCAACAACCCAGCTACTTTCCCCTTAACGATGTGGGACTAACTCTTAGCGCCTCACCTTGCCTAGAAGCCTGCCAGCCTTAGCGACCACACCTTTTGGCCCGCCCTCATCAGCCCGCCCTAATCGGCCAAGGTTAACCCTCCCCCTTAAGGGACACAAGTCCCCACGTATCATACGCAAGTGCCCACATGCGGTTAGCCACCCACACTGGATCAAGGGTTAGCTTTGATACCACTGTAATGACCCGAGGGCCCCACACACAACCATATTGTCCACTCTGGAGACTGGGGCCCATAACACTTAGGCCTCGAACGATTTTGTTCTTCCCCCATGGGGGAAGAGGCCTGGTTGTATGGAAAGTCTTCAAGACCCTTATCAACAACCCAGCTACTTTCCCCTTAACGATGTGAGATTAACTCTCAGCGCCTCACCTTGCATAGAAGCCTGCCAGCCTCAGCAACTGTGCCTTTTGGCCCGCCCTCATTAGCCTGCCCTCATCGGCCAAGGCTAGCCATTCTCTCTTTTTGACGAATCGATGCAACATAGGGTTGGATCTTAGTGGATCGTGGCAGCAAGGTCACTCTGCCACTTACAATGCCCATCGCGTATTTAAGTCATCTACAAAGGATTCTGCTCATCGTCCGATAGGAATTGCGCTTCAAGGCAGCCATGCGCGGCTTGTTTGCCATGGTAGCTTGACCAATGACAGGGGCCCATGGGGGCCAAAAGGCCCCTACTGCAGGTCAGCAAGCGAACAACAGA
The DNA here is from genome assembly GCA_035236585.1 of Warburgia ugandensis. Lineage (NCBI taxonomy): Eukaryota > Viridiplantae > Streptophyta > Magnoliopsida > Canellales > Canellaceae > Warburgia > Warburgia ugandensis. Next base: position 37,463,883 of record CP141139.1, read on the forward strand.
TACAAGCGCCGCTTCTTTAGCTTGGATTCTGACTTAGAGGCATTCAGTCATAATCTGACACACGGTAGCTTTGCGCCATTGGCTTTTCAACCAAGCGCGATGACCAATTGTGTGAATCAACGACTCCTCTCATACTAGGTTGAATTATTATTGCGGCACGATCAGCGCTAGGGTAAAACTAACCTGTCTCACAATGGTCTAAACCCAACTCACGTTCCCTATTGGTCGGTGAACAATCCAACACTTAGTGAATTCTACTTCACAATGCTAGGAAGAGCCGACATCGAAGGATCAAAAAGCAACGTTGCTATGAACGCTTGGCTGCCACAAGCCAGTTATCCCTGTGGTATCTTTTCTGACACCTCTAGCTTTAAACTTCAAAGGTCTAAAGGATCGATAGGCCACGCTTTCACAGTTCATATTCGTACTGGAAATCAGAATCAAATGAGCTTTTACCCTTTTGTTCCACACGCGATTTTTGTTCTCGTTGAGCTAATCTTAGGACACCTACGTTATCTTTTAACAGATGTGCCGCCCAAACCAAACTCCCCTCCTAACAATGTCTTCTGCCCGGATTGAACCCTTCTCAGAAGATCCACAATGATATTGTCCGCGTCAGCAGACTGGGGCACATATCACCCGGTCCACCCATGGCTTTGTTCTTCTCCCTGTGGGGGGAAAAGGCCTCGTTGCAAGGGAAGTTCTTAGCACACTTATCAAAAGCCCAGTAACTTTCCCCCTAGCAATGTGAGACTAACTCTCAGTCCCTCACCTTGCCTAGAAGCCTGCCAGCCCTCTTGGCCCGCCCTCATCGGCCAAGGCTTCTCAACCTCTCCCCCTTAGGGGACACGCATCCTTGCATGTCTTACCACACGCGAGCGCCCGCGTGCGGCTAGCCACCCACACCGGGTCGGGGTCTTAGCTCTGATACCACTGTAACACTCCGAGTTTGGGCTCCCTCATCGGCCAAGGCTAGCCCTCTCCCCCTTAGGGGACACGCGTCCCCACGTGTCACACGCAAGCGCCTGCGTGCGGCTAGCCACCCACACCGGGTTGGGGTCTTAGCTTTGATACCACTGTAACAACCCAAGGGCCCACACCCAGCAACGATATTGTCCATGTCAGCAGACTGAGGCACATATCACCTAATCTACCCATGGTTTTTGGCTGGCCTTGGCCGATGAGGGAGCTCAAACCCGGGGCGTTACAGTGGTATCAGAGCCAACCCCCAACCTGGTGTGGGTGGCTAACCGCACATGAGCGGAAACATGGGAGTCCACGCGCGGATGCGTGTCCCCTGAGGGAGAGAGGGCTAGCCTTGGCTGATGAGGGCAGGCCAAAAGGTGCGGTCGTTGAGGCTGGCAGGCTTCTAGGCAAGGTGAGGTGTTGAGAGTTAGTCCCACATTGTTAAGGGAAAAGTAGTTGGGCTGTTGATAAGGGTCTTGAAGACTTTCCATACAACCATGCCTCTTTCCCCACAGGGGAAGAACAAAACCGTGTGGGGGCTAGGTGTTATGAGCCCCAATCTCCAGAGTGGACAATATGGTTGTGTGTGGGGCCCTCAGGTCGTTACACTAAAACCCTAGCCCTCTACGCATTCATTCAAATCTAGTTAAAAATGAAGCAAGATTTGCAGAGAACTTACCTTTGTAGTGATTAAAATCTCTAATCGTTGTCGGAGAAGATGTAGTTCATTTGAATGTTTTAGTGATTGTTCACATGCACAACTTTCCCCCATCAATCATGTGTCATTCTTCCTTAGATAGTAGTGAAATCAAGGTGGTTTTGCTCCTCCTATTGTGGTGAGTTGATTGAACGGTCAGATCCATGATCGGAGCCACCATTGTCATTGACAAACTCCATTTCTCCATCAACTATAAATCTCCTCTTCTCCCCCCTCTGGTGCAATCTGGGTTTTCAAGCAAGCCGAGCAGCTTCCCCCTCTCTCCTTTCCTTCTCCTCTTCCCTCTTCTTCCTCTTCTCCTTCTCCTCCCAGCGTTGGGTTTTTCTCTCGTTATGTGTCAGGTTTGAGAAAACAGACTTAGTGTCCGTTTTCTATTTTCACTTAAGTGGGAGGTGCCAATATCAATTATGATCCCTCCATTTAAGTATTTTAAATTATTTTATTTTAATTAAATTATGTTGATTATAATAATGATGTTTTTATTATATTAAACATCATGATTTTAGTCAAAAAGAGTGCATGCCACCAATTATGAAATTCTAAGCTTTCTTGACTGTCAGACACAAATTTTTGCAAGTGGGGCCCACTAGTGAAATTACTAAATTACCCTTCATGAGAAAAATCACAATTTATTCATCCAAACTCCAATTTCAGCAACTTAGTGTCGTTCAACTCATCTTTTCGATTACAATCCAAATATGAAGGTCTCAACACTTGATTTGATGTTTATAAAACTTTCACTTATAAAGCTCCAAAAGTTAGAAATTTCAATATTCTCTTTTTTATCCTGATTTAAATCCTAAATTTACCTAAATTTATATTTAAAAATTAGGGATGTTACACTTTCACTTGTACTTTTACTTAATTTCTTAGTTCACCACAAGACATTAATGTTTTCAACCAGTTCTAATACATGTCGTCCTATCAACATCTTTAGAGGTGTCCTTGTCTCTACACTATCGTTAAATTCTCTCTTCTTAAAATGATATGGATGGTTTTGGGTAGCCATCTTTTGTGCCTAAGGAATGCCATTTTCCTACCATGTTTAAGTTATATAGCACATGTTTGATCACTATAGATAGGATAAGCATTGTATCCCTTTACTATGCATCTAGACAAATTACTGTACATAGGAAAGTCACTTATTGTCTACAACAATATAGCCTTTAGGGTAAATGTCTCTTTCCTATATCTATCGTATGCTTCAATGCCTACATGCCATAATGTCTTAAGATCATCTAACGAGGAAAACAAGTACACGTCAATGTCATTCCTTGGCTGCGTTAGACCTGATATCAACATAGTTAACATCATAAAATTCCTTTTCATGCATAGATATGGTGGGAGGTCGCAACAAACTAATATAACAGGCCAACAACTATACTTGCTGCACATAGAACCATGAGGATTAATCCCATTTACAAATAATGCAAGTCTTAAGTTTCTATGTTCTTCACCAAAATTAGGCCACATGAAGTCTATGAGCTTCCATACTAGGCTATCTGTTAAATGGTGTAAAAAGCTATTAGCTACTCTATCCTTGGCATGACATACTAATTTCTTCACTGTTTATGTTATACGAAACATTCTTTTGAACTTGGAATAGGAGGAAAGTGCCATAGAACCTTTGCAAGAACGTCTATAACTATCTCAATTAAATTCTTCTTTAACTTCTATCTTGATTGTCCACAAGTTGGGCACGTAGTTTTATCATTGTGTTTCTTCCTATGTAAGATGGAATCATTGGGACATGCATGTATCTTCTCATACTTCAACTCTAATGTGGCTAGGGTTTTCTATACCTCCCATGTGGACCTCGCCAATTTATTATGCTTCGGTAGCATCTTACCTACTACTTCAAGACTTCTATAAAACCTTGATCTAAAAAAATAAATCTTGATTTCATGTTGTAAAGTTCTATTACTATCGATAGCTTGGTATAATCTTTACATTCATGGTACAATTGCTCATCGGCTTCGTCTAATGTAGCATAAAATTGTTCAAGATCATCCGAGAAGTTATCATATCCATCTCGAAACATTAGTACAATTGTATTGTCTCCAACACTTCCTTTAGTGTCATGATCATATCTTCTAAGCCTTGTTGAGGGCTTATGCGGAAGTTCTTTTCCATACAAAATCCATGGATGGTAGCTTTCATCGATTCCATTGAAACATGTGTTCTCTCAACACCCATATAGTTACTTTTTTCATGTTTTCACATTTTGAGCATGGACAATGCATGCAATTATGATCAACGCCTACCTAAGTGCGAACTCTATGAAATTTTCTATTCCCTCCTCATATTCTTTTGATGTTCTTGTCACAATCATCCAAGAATATTTGTATATCACAAGAAATTGAAGAAAATCTGTGTGGAGACTTGTTAGACTTGACAAGATTAGGTTAGGCATTTTACCAAATACTAAGTATATAAGAATTAGAAGTATTTGAAATAACTATATTTCAAGAAGATATTTAACTTTAAAAAGGAAATTTTCTAATCCATAACCTTGTAATTTAAAAATTTTTTTTTTTCAAATATGCATGATACATATGAGACAAATAAAGAGATACTAACCAACACGCAAAAATCTATATCGACTCTAAATTTGTGAATGAATCCAACACTTTTAATGTTATTTTGACTAGCCTTGTCCGATAAGGGCAGGCTAAAAGGTGCAGTCGCTGAGGCTGGCAGGCTTCTAGGCAAGGTGAGGCGTTGAGAGTTAGTCCCACATCGTTAAGGGGAAAGTAGTTGGGCTGTTGATAAGGGTCTTGAAGACTTTCCATACAACCAGGCCTCTTCCCCCACGGGGGAAGAACAAAATCGTGCGGGGGCTAGGTGTTATGGGCCCTAGTCTCCAAAGCAGACAATGTGGTTGTGTGTGGAGCCCTCGGGTCGTTATAGTGGTATCAGAGCGGGACCCCGACCTGGTGTGGGTGCTAACCGCACGTGGGCCTGTCGCGTGTCCCCTAAGGAGGGGAGAGGTGAACCCTTGGCCAATGAGGGCAGGCTGATGAGGGCGGGCCAAAAGGCGCGGTCACTAAGGCTGGTAGGCTGGCAGGCTTCTAGGTAAGGTGAGAGATTGAGAGATTAGTCACACATTGCTAGGGAAAAAGTTCTTGGGCTGTTGATAAGGGTTCAGAGGACTTTCCATTCAGCCACACGTTTTAGCCTACGGGGTAAGAACAAAATCGTGCGGGCCCTGGGCCCAGAGCGGACAATATGGTTGAATGTGAAACGAACCTGGGGTGTTACAAGTTCCAATTCACGTGTAGGATTTGGTTGAGGATAGTCAAATAGAAATTCGTCTTAGTTTTTATGTATAGATCATGAACACAACTCGAAAAAGCACCGGGAAAGTCTACAAAATAACTATTAAAACAGACTTATAAAATTGAGGTCATTTGTTGTAAACGACTTTAAAAATTTACAAATTTTTTACTTTAATTATATATTTATTTGATTTTTGTACATTACAATATCTTACATAAATACACAATAAATTGATTTTACACACACAAACACATATTACATAAACAAACACGTGAACAAGAAAATCAAATTATTTTTTTTATTACATCCATTGTTACATATATTAAATGATACATATTATTATATCTTATTAATACAAGATCAAAGAGTGAATCTGCTCTTTTTCATTAAAATCTTGCCACCTAGTATTCAAGTGACACTCATTCTATGGGGAGAGAGTGTGTCCTACAATTTTTTTAGCCAAAAGTTGATGGTATAATCACCACTCTTTATCAAACCCTAATTTTGGATGAGAACCACAAATCTTAATTTTCTCCCTTTCTCCAATAATGAGGTTAGAGAGAGAAGCAGTTGCCATTTTCAATGAAATCATCCAATTTTTGCAAAATCAGGACTACTTAACACACTTCTTAACCCCATCATCTATAGTGAGAAAATCCACCTAATCTACAAAATGAAAATAGAGAGTTAGTAACAAGAAATCAATTCATGATCAAAAGAAGTTATGGTTTACTTACAGCTTCTTTCATGACACAAATGGTCAAAATATCCAAAATGGAAAGAAAGAAGGGAAAAAGAGAGAAGCATAAGGACTAGAGGAGGAAGCTGTCATGCCACTCGTGAGAAGAAGTGGATACAAGAAAAAATGATATGTGGTCGACTATTTATAAATAACTAAGGACTTTAGAAGTCATTTAGTACTAAATGACTTTAAAAATCAATAACTTTATAAGTTGTTTAATACTAAATGACTTCAAAAGTACACACTGGAATGGACTTTTAAAGTTGTTTAACTTAAGCAACTTCAAAACTAACTAAATTTTAAAGTCATTTATGACTAAACGACTTCAAAGGTTATTGACATTTGAAGTCATTTAGAGTCAAACGACTTTAGAAGTCCATTCTTGCGTAAAATAAGGTTCACACCAAAATTATTGGTATGCTTTTGAAGCCGCTTAGCCTAAATGACTTCAAAAGTTATTGACTTTTAAAATTCCTTAGCCTAAACAACTTCAAAAGTTATCAACTTTAAAGTTGTTTAGAGCTAAATGACTTTAGAAGTCAACAACTTTAGAAGTCATTTAAAACTAAACAACTTTAAAAGTCCTTCCTGCAAAAAATTTCCTCTTCGCACCAAACTTTTAAAGTCATTTACAATTAAATGACTTCTTAAGTGTACATTTTAAAGCCATTTATTTCTAACTGACTTATAAAATATTTATGAAGTCGAAAGTCAATATGTAGTGATGATAACACTATACACCCATTTTGCAAGCCATTTGACAGATGTTGACTGGTTACCATTGTTGCCTATACAAGTATGCTAACTACTAGCCTTCTTAACTTGGAATCTTACATTACCATTAGTTTTTGAATAATGATAGCTCCAAGTACATCCATTTGATTCGCATTAAACAATATGCCTCCCTTGATCAGACTTAACATTTTTAAGCTTGGGTGCAAACTTCATAGCATATGACTAAATTACAAGTCTACATTCTTCAACATTTGCAAACAACATCCCTTCATTGATAGTGCCCTCACTTTCATTGAAGTATATTTCATTACAGCTGTCATCACCCGATGACACATAACCATATGTTGAGTTACCTATTTCCATGTTATCATCTTCTTCTTCATGAAATTCTTCTATGGAACTACATCGGTTGTCTCCTCTTCACCCACATCTTCTTCATTACTAAAAATGTTATCTTCATTAGATGTTTGCGATCCTTCCTCTCCATGGCACATCCAATCATCTAAAACATTTTGTTGACTCACTTGTGATATTTGACCATCCAAGTTATTTCAAAATGCCACATCATAGCATGCTTCCATCTACACCAAACAATATGGTAAAGTATACAAAAGTATATAAAACTAAATGATTGAACAAACAACAAAAGAAAGAAGATCTACATAGAAATATGTTAACAAGAAGAGGGAACCTAAATACCACAATCAATTGCAATGAAAGGAGAATGAAGCACAACTTACATTAATGGCTTCACTATGTAATAACCCCAATTTTTGTAAATTGATTGAGAAAATCAATTTAGTTTGAATTTTTAGAAATTCTAGGCTGGAATATTAAGTTATTGAAAATTCTCTTTTTATAGAGATTAAAACATAATTTAAAACTTAGAAATTATGAATGTACTTGAAAAACTACTCAAAATGACACTAAGTACATTCAATTCAAAGTTAAAATGAAAAATCCCTAATTTTATCTATTTTTATGAATAAAAGGGCAAAATGGTAATTTTACCCATAAACGAGATCTAAAACATCAATATTTAAAATATACTTGGAAATATGATTCCAACTCCACTAAGTACGCTCAATTTCAAGTTCATGGGAATAAACCCTATTTTTCTCTATTTTTTGGAATTAAAAGGGCAAATTGATCTTTTCACAACTGTGGGGTCCACAAGGTGGGCCAACGGTCTAGAAGACTACCATCATGAGTCAAACTACTACTAGCTACTAGTGGAGAAGGAGGTGGTAGTGGTAATCCAATGACAATTTAATAATAAAAAGAAATGAAATATAATTATGACATGTAATCATGAAAAATTCAAAATTCCCTATAAATAGCCCACAAAATTTTCCAAAATTTTTTCTAGATCCTTCACGAGGTCCCCTGCAATCCCCTAAGTTTTTAGACCCATATTCTTCTCCCTTCTCCCTTCTCCCTTCTCCCTTCTCCCCCATTTCCTCCTCTTTTCCTCTCTTTTCAAAAACTTTGGGAGAGTGTCCCCAAACGCACCCGGGCAGACGATGCCATGTCTGCATCGTGAGCATCCAGGGACGTGTCGTCCCCATACAAACTAGGGTTTCTGCCTAGGAAACCCTAATCCAATTAGCCATGGCATTATAGCCCTCATATCTAGATCTCAACCCTTAAAATGATACAGGATGACCTTATCTACAAAATCCCCAATGAATCATGGTGATCTACTAGTTGGATTACTAGAAATTTCAAAACAAAGAAAAACATCGGCAAGGGTACCATCTCTGATGATTTTCCTAGATTATTTAGACCAATCTGACCAGTGAAAAGTAATCTTAAACCGATGGATCTCTTCAAGAACATGAAATCCACAAAACCCCTATGATTCCCCTCCTTCTCAAGCAATGTCATCAGAGAAAATCTTGACTGTATATGATTCTGACAACCTAGGGTTTTCTTATTGGGTTATTCTCTTCTTCAATGAAATTCTTTCATTGGACCAGGCCAGGTAAGCCTAAACCCTCCTTCGAAGTTCATTCCGGCAACTCCCTTTGAGTTTTTCAGCCTCATCTGATCTCCCCTGGCCGTTGATCCATCAGAGATGTTGGATTCGGCAACAGGGGTTGAGATCTCATCATGGACGGCTCATATTGGAATTTTGAGTAGTTGGATGAGTTTCTGGGGCCCAAAAACCCTAAGAGATGCAAATTCTTAGCCCTTGATATTAAGGAATGGAGGGTGATTGGGTACTAGGTGATCTGATGATATAGATTTAGCATTAATAGAAGAAAAATCACAAAAATAAGCATGGATCTTCTTGATTTGAGTAATCAAGCATGACCAGACCTTTAAAAATAGTTTTTATGATGATCTAATGCCATAATAGAATGTATGGAAGGCTTGTATTTAATTAATTTGGTAGATCTTAAGATCTTGACCCTTAAAAGTAGTAAAATGCATAAAAGTGAATGGTAATCTCCTTGATCAGTTTGATTAAGGATGATTGGACAGTGTGAATGTATTTGGATGATGATATAAAGTTAAGATCATATGGATTGATGGGCTTGATGATGATAATTTGGGATAGATTAAGATCTATGCCCTTAAATTAGATAAAATGGCTTAAGATCTTCTTGATCGGTTTAGATCAAGAAGGATAAGATCATGCGATAAGATGATATCAATGATCTAGTGATGATATCACTTTGAGAAAATGAGTAGATGTGATAAAAATAAATGATCAAGATTTAAAACCCTAAATACGATGAAAGATGACCATTGAATCATGATGATATGTTAAATGTGTTTATTTGAATTATTAATGTTATTGTAAATGTATTTTATTGCTTAGTAGATTTAATTGTTAGATTTACTTATTTACTTATTTATTTATTTATGCTTTAATGCTTATTTTATTTAAATTACATTGAAAATGTAATTAAATGAAAAATAAAGTTGAAGGACATTTATATGGAATTAATGACATGGACTTAATGATAGTAAGGGCTATAGTTAGTAGGACAATATAAGGATTATCAAATCCTTGCCCCAAACTAGGAGAATAATAAACCCCATGAATGACATTTTAAATGTTCATGGATTTAATTAAAATCAATTAGAAAGAGTATTTAGGGTTAAAATGCTCATAGGAACCTTATGAAAGGTTGAGCTAAGGTCACTCTAGTGAATGCCGAACATGGTGGTTAAGGGGGTTTTCTAATAGAGCCTTGCTCTTCCCCCACCTTTCGTTGACGTTTGTGAGGTCTAAACACCTCTTTACATGAGGATTGAAGTAACCACTTTGTGTTCAGGCATTTAGCTAGTAAGCCCTCGTCAATTGGAAATAAGAGGAGCTATCTAGACTTAGGATGAAATAAGCTATCTTCCACCAGTGAAACATTAATTGGTTGAATAATAATAGTAAGAGCATAAAAGGTTAGTAAATTATCTAATCCTAATAAAAATTATAAGTAAGATAAGGGTGATCAAACAAGATCCATAGGATCTTGAATGATCAAGAACAATAAGAATCCTAATGTTGTATTTTATTATGTATCCATGTATGTATGTTGTAGACAAATTTAGATAGAGAATCCAAACCCTTAATCAAATATGATTGAAGGAAGAGAACTAAGATCATCCTCCTTAGGGATGATCAAACAATTGAACTTAGATTAAAGAAGAACTAGATGATAGAAAATCTAAGATCTTGATCTTTATCAACAAGTGTAGATTATTGATCAAAGGATCTATGAAAGATCAAGATCAAAGAAAGGAATACACAAAGACTTAGAATAGAAAATACATAGATTTGAAAGATTAGAAGATCATTCTAACCATTAGATCTATTGATCAATAGGATAAACACTATCTGATAGATCATGATAGGACACAAGATCTAATCCTTTGTATCAAAGGTCAAGATTAGACAAAGAATATAGATAGGATAAAAATATAGGATTATTTATATTGTATAAATATTGATAGTATGTATGGATTTACAAATTACATACATAAGTCAGGATTATGGAAGATTTGAAGAGATGGATCACTACTTGAAGGTAGGAGGATTTTATGAATGCATCTTCATGAGAAATACATGTTGAATACATGGTCTTATGTTTGAAAATGTTAACAAGTATAACGTAAATACTTGTATTAAATTCATTGAAAACCCTTATGATCCAACCAAAACACATATGAAATGGTTAAGTTAGAATTGAGGAAAACCCTAAGTGAATAGGGAACTAGAAGGTATTCCAGCCCTAGATAAATAGACAAATTGTCTGGTAAGTATAAAAATCAATACATGGGAATCATTCATATAGAATGATGATCTCTAAACTTATATGAACGTGGGTATAATTCATTGTATATAATAATCCCTAAGTTTGAAGTGAAATCCTATCCTCGGTATAAGAATACCAAAATACGAGGATGATGATATAAATAAACAAGATGTCTTATAAGTAAAAGAATATGTTATATACAAGCAAGGAGGCTTGTGGTTTTTATTTTAAACAGGCGTATGCCTAGGGATGCTATGCTAGGAGGGCTACAAGGGTTTGGACACCCACTCTTCGAAATGTGATATATATGATGATATCGTGCCCAAAGAGAGGCAAAATGTCGAGTGGGGCAATTATGGGAAGGCCACCACTGGGAAGGTCTGTCTCCCCATATAGACATGATATAGATGATTTTCCACATTTGGTATATGTGGAGTATGAAAGCAGTTATCCGAGTGAGCTAGTATAGATCAAACTGCAGCATAGTAGTCCTTTGAGTATTTTGCATTATGATGCATTGCATAATGAGATGCCGATACTACCTAAATAAGGGAGTATTTTTCTAGCAGAGTCTGGATGTTTTATTAACTCAGTATAACTTAGTGTGATGATACTGCCCAAATGAGGGAGTATTTTCTAGCAGAGTCTGGATGATTAATCAACTCAGTGTGTCTGAGTGTGATTATTGATGTTTGAGATATGAACTATTTTTCATTATTTTTAACATATATATATATATATATGACATATACAGTATGTATGTGTAAGGATGTACATATATGACAAAGTAAAGAGATTAATCCATGAGTATGAATAATGGGATTATGAAGTATTAGGATTATATTGTCAAAGTATTATGCTTCTTGAATACTCTACCAAGCATAGTTTGCTGAGATATTGTAAATGCTTGAATGTTTACAATATCTCAGATACAAAGAAGGAGGATTAGGAGCTCAAAACTTAAGTAAACTTGGAAGAATAATCAATCATGGTATATCCCTTGAAGACATGTATTTTTATTTGAGAGCATTGTATTGTATTGAGAGTTTTTATTGTATGGTGAGCTTTGAAATTTAGATTATGTAATTTGGACAAGTATTGTATTGATACCCAAGTTGTACTATGAACCTCTAAATGGATTCTGGAATTTAATAAAAGTATATTCCTTCAATGGAATTTTATCTTGTGCAAAATTCTACTTATGTTTTATATGAAGTGATAACTTGGGTTTTACAAAACAAGTTCTAAAGAAAAGAATTTTCCTTGCTTTGTTTTGCAAAATTTTTTTACTACTAATAGTGCCCTGTTGTTGATGTTTTTCGCAAGTGCACAGGCTATTGTAGTATAGCTATGCAAATACGAGTCGATCCCACAAGGACTTGATTTAAGTGGAGTTTTTAATAAAATTTAATTATTTAAAACTTAAAGAAAATAACAAAACTAACCTAACTATTCAGACTTATTCAAATGATGCACTTTACATAATTTTCAATTCCAGAAAACATAAAATAAAATAAATCAAACATCCATGAATCACACTGTCCGTGGATAGCAATCCCTGGATAATACTGTCAAAAGATGGATAAAATAAAGCTTACATGGAACAAGGACACAAATGGAAATGAACATAAATGTCATTACATTTAAACAAGAAGGGCAAAACTGTAATTTTATTCAAAAATCTGGTTTTTAACAAAAATCAGACGAAAACCCAATGAAGAAGATGACTGGTGAATGGAGGAGATGGATCCGGAGGAGGGAGAAGAGGGTAGTGATGCGGGAGGAAACCCAGTTCGGGTTTCCTTCTCCAAGACGTCTGAAGATTGTGGAAGGCCCGGATCTGGATTGGGTGGCAACTGGGAGTTTGGTGCGGTGAGAAGAGCGCCTGGCTTCTAGATGTCTAGTCTGGGCATCCGGTCTGGGTTCTTGCCTGGTCGTGTGAAGGGGTGCAGTCGCCTTCCCTGTGAAAAAAAAATGACACCCCTACTGGGTGTCGTCTTGTTTAGGCCGAGGAAGATGATGCCTAGCGTGATCTGTGCTGGAAACTGGGTGTCCGAAGAAAATCTGGGCACTGGATCACTGGTGATGTAAAGATGGGGAATTGGGTTGGTGCTTGGTCTGTGAAGATGGACGGCTGGTGTTGAGGTGAGACGGAAGGTGGGTTGAATGAGAGAAAAATGAAGCCTTTAGTCTGGGCGTCATCTGGAACAAAGCTGACTCTTGCCTAGCTATGTGAAGGTTGATGAAGAGGGCTTTGGAAACAAGCTGGGTGTGATGCGTGAAAGAGATGGGAAAGGTGTGGAAAACGTAACTGAGAAGGGAAGAAGCTAGTTGGAAAGGTGGGGATGGTGCCTTAAACAAATGGAAAGCTTGATGTTGAAGAGGAATAGATGAGTGTGAACGTGAAATAGATACAAGTATGCAAGAGAACTTTAAACAACAAGGAAAAGAAAGTGACAAGTAGAACAACTAAAAGAACTTCAAAAACTCCACACTCTCCAAAAAAAACTCCCTCTCCCCCATACGGTTTCCCCTCTTTATAGCTTTTGCATCTCCTTGTTTTTCTCCACTCCTTCCTTATCTTCCTCAACTCCTTCTTTGAAGAGATAACTCCCTTTTAGGAACTTTATCCTCTCCCAATTTAGGACTCTTCTCATTAGTAATTCTTTTCCAATTTGGACTCTTCTCATCTTGATCTGCACCGTTGATCATAGATCTGAACCATCCGACCCTCCTTTAGTTGATCTGCAAAAATAAAGACTAAATTAGAATAATCAAACCATACATTAATCCTTTAATAAGCTCGAATGATCATCTAACCATTGATTAAGGTATAGATGGTTAATCAAGCTAAAATTTGAAATTTGGACGATTAGATGATCTAATTGAATGTTAAACTAGGGGTCTTTTAGCCAAAATTAAGCACTTAACACCTGCCTTTGAAAAATGTATTACAAAATGTGTTACAAAAACTTGGCTCATCGCACACTATGTTACAATACCAAACTTAAAGTAATCCAAATAATAAAGGAAGGTATACATGGTTTAGGACCTATTAACTTGGAAGTTGGTGAAGTCAATTTGCCTAATCTTTCAACGAGTCAAAATTGATTAAAATAATTGTAGCCTAATATTATTTGTAATAGTATGCAATTCTTTCATGTTTCACATTGTTAGTGACCTTCACTCTCCGAAAATAACTGTATGGATAAGTAAATATTGTGAGAAAGTTCCATGCATGTAAATTAATCACAAAGTGCAAATCAAGTATCATATGTCTAACAAGTAACATAACAATGACAAATAGGTTATCAACAAATCAAGTTATCTTCAAGTGCAAATCAAGTAACATAAAAATGACAAACAAGTTATCAACAAGCACTTGAAAAAAATAAATAAATTTCTAGTCCATACTTTTGGGCCTGTGAGGAAAGGATAAACAAGGTTGGTGAGACAAGATTTTAGATTTGCTAGTTGAATGATTTTATCTTCGATAAGATAGAGATCACACAAAAGTATATAAAAGATTTTTAGTGAGACAAAATCCATGAAGCTAAAATAAAAATAAGCAAACTATAGAAAAATAAGAGTTGTGGAAAAAAATAGCCTCAAACTACTTGTTATTGGCATATGATAAAAATAGGTAAATGCGCATTCCTACTACTATAATTATTTCCCTCTTAAATAATCTTTCTCAATAGAATAAGAAAAAGGCATGTTAAGGGCTTCTCAGCTCTAGACATCTTTATAAGATTCAGAAGGTATATAAGTAGGATGGTGTGATCAAATGCAACTACCAAATACACTAACGAAAGGATTTCCAAATTTCATCCCAGCTATTGGAGGAAGAAAATCTGAGCAACTTGCCAAACACCATAGCTGGTGCAAGCATTCCAAATGATGAACATCAAAGGAGTATAGTCATGGAGTATTGCAATGCATCTTTCATAACTGATGAAATGAATATTATTGGTTGTAAAATTGAAGACTATGATATAGGAGTTCAATCACGAAGATTTTACTATAATGAAAGAGCATAGATCCAAGCATTCTAAATGGGGATAATATTAGAAAACTGAACCAAATGAACTATAATTTAATTAAATAATTTAATTCTCAGCATGTCATCTTTTAGCATTACTCAGATTCTCTTGGATAATCAACTTATAATAGTCATATACAATTTCTTTCCACTACGCAGTTAAAGGAGAAACCTTTTTCGAGAATTCAATTACCTAATATGAATAATTGATAAAAGAGAGAGAGAGAGAGAAATAGGCATAATTTTCACTAAGTTTCCAAGTCCAACGGAACTATTAGTTTTGGACTTAAGCTCAGCCGCTCATATTTGTTTATCTATGAAAATATGTGCATTCATCATGTAACATAAAATACAATCCTAATAAGCTCTTAACAAGCATGGATGGATGCATCAAACTTGTCAATTTGGTAAGTAAAATTAATCCAAACTATTGTTAGCATTTTAGGCTATAAGAGCATGTCCAGTTGTGAGGCAATGAAGCATGAAGACTAGAGAATCCAGGTGAGGTCACAGGCCATATTATTTTTAGTCACAATCGTGATCTATCTTCAAATGATACTATCTAGCATGGATATAAAATCTCTATTAATAATAACCTAGAGAGAGAGAGAGAGAGAGTAACAACAGAGCTGCGTGTGAGTGGATGAGAGAAATGGAGCGAGAGGGAGCAGAGGGGGTAGAAGAGCAGGGCGAGAGCTGTGGATGAGCAAAGGTGTAGCCTGGCAGATGGGGTGCGGAGTGCGTGATCAGAGGACATTGCATGGTGAAGGATCGTTCGCCTAGTGAAGGATCGGTTGCCATCGTTTGCTGTCAGTCCTCTTCTACATAGATACAACACAATTCAGTGATATAAAAGGGCAGCACTGGTGCACGAAGCTCCCGCCTATGCGGGGTCTTGGGAAGGGGCAGATCACAAGGGCCTGTAGTATGCAGCCTTACCTTGCATTTTATAAGAGGTTGATTCCACACCTTAAACCCGTGACCTTGTTTAAATAAGGAGAACGAAATGTGGGGTATTATTGATATTTTTAAAAATTAAATGGTGAAAAATAGATGGAATGGCAAATTTGCCAAGTTTTGCAAAACTTAATGACAATCTGCAAGAAACTTAAAAATTTTAGATTTTTTTCTCAAAAATGCCAAAAAATAATAGAAAATCTGCTAAAAAAAACCCTAAAATAAAAATTGTCAATTTAGTTGCCCGCAACGACACAGGTGGTTCTCTACCGTTTCTCGACCGATACACGAAATTTCGGAGTACCGGCCGATACCAGCACGGTTTTGACAATAGACGTTCTAAAGCAGTTCATAAGCAGCGGTTTACGTTGAAAAGAGGAAAATGGTTTTCCTCACATTCTACGTGAGTCCTTTTTCGGGGCATTTTGTACCAGCTGATACGGAGAGCCAGGGGGCCCACTTTATAAAAATGGAGGAGCCGCACGCTCTTGGGGCGTTGGGGCGCTGCATGCCGTTATTCCTCAACATGCTGAAGCTTTCACCACTCAATCCGACCCAATCTTACTATTCAGAGGGAACCAATGTTTCTCTTCTCAAATCATGCAAAACTCCCAAAGATCTCAAACAGCTCCATGCTTCCACAGTCAAATCCGCCATTTTTCGGGACATTTCCGTATCTTCTCAAATATTGGCTCTATATTCCAACCCGAAAATGGGGAATCTGGATTATGCAAAGTCCGTTTTCAATCAAATTTCTGAACCCAACTCTCTTTGTTGGAACACCATGATTAAGTGCTATGTTGAAAACCAACGTTCTCATGATGCCATAAGATTGTTCTATGAATTGCTTTATGAGTCTAGGATTCCACCTGATAATTTCACGTTCCCTTGTGTTATCAAGGGTTGTGCTCAGTTGCAAGCTGTTGAAGAGGGGAAACAGATCCATGGGTTGGTTTTGAAAAGCGGGTTCGATTTGGATGTCTTTGTCGAGAGTAGTTTGGTTAGTTTATATTCAAAATGTGGTCAAATTGGCTTGGCTAGGGAAATTTTTGAGAGGATGGATAATAGAGATCTGGTTTCTTGGAATACATTGATTGATGGGTATGCTAAATGTGGAGAAGTTGAGATTGCACGGCAATTGTTTGATGAGATGCCGGAGCGGGATTCCTTCTCTTGGACTGTTTTAGTAAATGGGTATTCGAAATGTGGGAAGGTTGGGATTGCCCGGGAGTGCTTTGACAGAATGCCCGAGAGGACTGTGGTCTCCTGGAATGCAATGATTGATGGGTATATGAAATGCGGGGACGTTGAAATGGCAAAGCAGTTGTTTCATGAAATGCAAGAGAGAAATATTGTCACATGGAATTCAATAATTGTAGGATATGGATTAAATGGGAAATTTATGGAAGCTGTTGATGCTTTCCAAGCTATGCTGAAGTCAGGTTCTGTGCCAAATAATGCAACCTTAGTTGGTGCTCTTTCTGCAGCTTCAGGCATAGGTCTTCTTGAGAAGGGAAGATGGATTCATTCATATATGGGTAGGAATGACTTTAAATTAAATGGTGTTCTTGGCACATCACTCATAGACACGTATTCTAAATGTGGTAGCATTGAGAGTGCTCTGAAAGTTTTCCATGCAATACCCAAGAAGAGGGTGGGTCATTGGACTGCAATCATTGTTGGGCTAGGAATGCATGGTATGGCTGATTGTGCCATCATATTTTTTGAAGAAATGAAGAGAAGTGGAATGAAGCCTCACGCTATAACCTTCGTTGGGCTGTTGAATGCTTGTAGTCATGCAGGCATGGTTGATGAGGGTTGTCAGTATTTCAAACTAATGATTGATGAATATGGGATCAAACCCACAATTGAACACTATGGATGTCTGGTAGACCTTCTTTGCCGAGCTGGGCATTTAGAAGAAGCAAAGGATGTAATTGAGAAGATGCCTATGAGATGCAATGAAGTAATTTGGATGAGCCTAATAAGTGGTTGTAGGAACCATGAAAACATTGATATTGGAGAATATGCAGGTAAACGTATGATAGAATTAGCACCCAAGGCTACTGGAAGTTATGTTCTCCTCTCTAACATATATGCTGCTGCTGGCCAGTGGGGCTATGTAGCAAAGTTGAGAGAGATGATGAAGAAAAGAGGATTAAAGAAGGACCCAGGTTTTGCCTCCATAGAACATGAAGGTAGAGTCCACAATTTCATCGTTGGGGATAAATCCCATCCACAAACAGAAAGTATTTATTCTAAATTAAATGAGATGGGGAAGAAATTGAAATGCGTGGGATACAACCCTGACACGACCCAAGTGTTATTATGTATAGAAGAGAGAGACAAGGAAGTTGAATTGGCTCATCACAGTGAGAGGCTGGCAATTGCTTTTGGTCTTATCAACACCAAACTGGGAAGTTGTATCCGGGTGTTGAAAAACCTTCGTGTTTGCAATGATTGCCACGTTGTTATTAAACTTCTGTCAGATATCTATAAGCGTGAAATTATTGTGAGGGATAATAGTCGCTTCCACCATTTCAAAAATGGATTATGTTCGTGCAAGGATTATTGGTAAGTTTTCATTGCTTTGCCAATCCTGACTGATGGGCTTGACTCTTCAGGCTCCTTGCGAAAACTTAAGCACTTCTCTTAACTGAGGTACATGTAACATTAGAGTCCTTGTGATCACACCAGCGACAGGGCCAGTGGTAAGATCACAGCTGTAGCTAGTGGAAGGTCTTTGACTTTGAGTTTCAGCTGAGATGAGTCAGCGGCACATAATTGCAATGGACAGAATAAGACACTTCAAGAGTCATGGAAAAGAAATGTGGAATTGTTCTTACATTAAATTGGAGGTAAAATTTGCCTTCTCTTTACAAATTGGGAAGCATAAGAATTGGAAATACAAGGTCACATGTGTTTAATAGTTGTCTCCAAGAATTGCATGTAATGTTGAGTGAAGATCTGCAGTTTCTTGCAGAGCAATAAAAGTTAAACAGACCAGCAGAAAGCTGATTTAATAATCCTTTCAACATGAAATGGAGGACCTCGCTGCCTTGAATTCAAATCTGGGTGTAGAATGGCAAAAAATGAGGTCTGTGTTGGCGACCAATGCCATCTAGATCAGTTGATAATCTGTTATGCCATAAAATTGAGTTCTCTGAACTATGTATGACTAATACATGTGTGAGTGAGGTAACAAAATGGAGATGGAGGTTATCTTATGGTGGCAGGTGCTTATCGATGGTTATACTTACATCATGCCATGGAGTCACTTGGCCTGTTAGGATTGGAACTTCCCTTGGCAAGATTAAGGAATTGCCTTTATCATATATTTTCAAGGATCTGCTGTGCCGGGGTTATCCTATTTAAGAGAGGGAGTTTGCTACTGTACCACGTGAGCAAATTTCTGTCCGTCAGATATATGTTTTATTTGTTCTATTAATGCATAGATCTGAAATAGCTAACATTTTTGTTGCAGAAAACAAAAGTGAATTGGATAGTCACCACTGCTTAAGCTTAATGTGGTGAGTTATATTTCAACAGATTTTTCTGAAAGAGGATGTTGGCCACTTGTTCCATTAGGTATAGTATGGATAAAGGCATTGATATGAAATGGTTGCCATTATCTAATTGTTTTAATGTATCACGATTCATTTTTAAGACTATTTAACCCATCCCATAAAACTCCAGGCAAAGTTGCCCCCTTGTAAATATTATAATATTAACTTCTATGATATCATCTCTTTTCTTAAAATTTTATGGGTAAGATGAATTTTATATGAGAGGATACACATTCATTTGCCCAATTTCATAAGCTCATCCCTTTCATTTGGCAAGATAAATACCTATTACGTGTTATTTCATGGTTTATCAGATCAAGTGTAAAAGTTCTTTGAATTTCTCTGTTGTTTACAGACTTCAGATGATTCTACATGTTTTAGATTTCCTGAAAAGAAGATTCTCCATATTTATTCTTCATTTATCGTCCATCATTATCATTTGCCGAATGTATTTGGACTCGCCCGTTCCAACAATTGGACTTCTCACTTTCTTGGAAGCTTTTTTTGTTTGTCGGCCAAGTCCTTTGGGACATGAAAGCCTTGAAGAGCTAATTTGTAGCTTACGAAATGGAAAGAGAACTGCCACTTTTGATGAATAAGGCTGCCAAAATCTTCCATTTCAATTTTATTTAACACTTAATAAATGGGAATGGAGGAATAAGATTCATGTGACTGACCTCTATTGGGATAAGGTCTTGATGATGATGATTTCTAATATTCTTGATTACGATATATATGATTTATCAGACTCAAGGTTGCTATATATTCTGATTATTTATTTTTGAGATGCAATCTTTATTTCTAATAGGTTTTGCTTGATTTTGTAAAATAAGATGTAAACCAAAGGATGAAATAAACCGCTGCGAATGCATCTTACACGACTGATCTCATTTCTATCATGTTTAAGTATTGTTTCCTTGAGCACACACTCACCTTGCTTTATGATTTATCTCATTAATTGGTTGTTTTCCAAGGAATGGAACAGCCAGTCCTTGAGAATAGTGGTGTCCACCTGCCATGTGGTGGTTTATATATATTGCCAATACAAGGTGGTGTGATTATCATCTCTTGTTTCTCTCCCTGTTGCCAATACAAAAGTGGTCTAGGTTTAGATGTTCAGTTTATTCTCTGATCTTACTCTTATTAATGGTAGTACATAGTGGAAGCCAGTTTGCTAAGGCGGTCCTCCATCTGCGCCCCAGGGTAATCACTTTCAGTATTATAACAAGATGGGAGTTTCCATTAAACTCTCAAAACCGGTCTCTAATTCTTTGTTTTATTTCTTATGCCAAATGCCCACAATATGCTTAGGCAATTCTCACATAACGTAAGCCCCTAGTGTGACAGGCATAATGTGAAGGAAGGAGTTGATTTAACTTGGTTCATGATTCGAACAAGTCAGGCGTGATTGTGCAACTTCCTTGTTTTCTTTTGTTATGCTAAATGCTCGCATGAGCTTGTGTTCATGGTTATAGATATTTTGCGAAATACGTACTGTAATCTTCTTTGCATTGTCTGACAATTGCTAAGAGGACAAATGATGGGAATTGGGCTTCTGGTTCTTCCCATTAAGAAACAATGATGCTGTGGATAGGCGTGGGACTTTGTTCATCATTAGGTATTCAGATCTCTCCTAGTGACTTTATTCCACAATTAGAGGGGATAATCCAATAATCATGACTGCCCATCCATTCAAATGCATAACATGTTCGTTGAACCTTTCCACCAAAGGTTACTGTAACTTCCGTCAAGTCTCCTCAAGTCCTCTACTTCATCTGACCTTGTCCTAGGCGGTGCTCACCCAATGAAGGTCCTTACACCAAATAATCAACTGATGTAGCAGGCCCCAACATCTCCACATCTCATCAAAGGAATTCACTCAAAACCTTAGATAATCCACGGCGGATGGCCGAAAGGTCCCACATTGTCTTCTGTGGTATAATGAAAATGAAAATAGATGTCACATTATGTAGTAACAAATCTCACGTATCTAAAAACTCAACAGCTTTGCTGTTATGAGCTGAAACAACGGTGATGCAAGAACTATTTTGGGCATGTCAACGAGGAAGAGTACCATGGGAACAAATCTTCTGCCAAGTGCTTCCGAACTTGCATGGGCATGCGGCTCGAGTAAGTTAAAACAGACCTTACTAAGCATATTGTACCTATACTGTGTGCATCCACAGGTCTCAAATTATGGTTATTTGTTAAACGCTGCCATCACATTTGGTTGAGGTTCATGTCTTGCTTCCAATTTGAGAATGGAGAAAGCAAACAAGCACGTCTAATGCTTCACCCAACGAATTGGCCTGAGTTCAGATTATGTTAAAAGTTTGGCTTAGAAAGAGTAATTTATCCCTCTTTTGTGTTTCTCGGATATTGCTAAACCTTTAAAGGGAAATTATCAAAATGCCATTATAACTCTTATGTGGTTTCTAATCTTCCTATATTACACCCATAATTGTGGAAAATCTAGTTTCAAATAGTCTACAGGTGTTTTTATAAAAATGCTAATATGTTTTTACCACTTAACACACTGATCGAAGAAATATCTAAACTGCCATCACATTCCAAGATACGTATAATGAGAAGGTAATAACAATTCCATCGTTGAGACACAGTTGCAGAGATGGAGTGACAGATCAGTAGAGGATTATCTTCCTTGATAGGAAAATTGACCTTGGCATCCCGAAATAATGCAGCTGAAGTTGGATTCTTATATCAGGAAAGTGGTCACTTTTGCAAATGATATTGTTACTAGAGATCTTGAACTTCTGAATCATCTGTTTTTACTAGAGAAACAACATATTATTTAAACTACAAATCGACATGCTAATAAGACAAACAAACCAAAGTCTTCATGGTAATACACCCGAAAAATCGGCACAGAATCTCTTCACTTTCCAGGGACAAAGTTGGTAGCATAAGCCCAAGCATTGTTGGATACGGGATCAGCCAAATGGTCGTAGAGGTTCTCAATTGGGCCCTTCCCTGTGACAATGGCCTGAACAAAAAATCCGAACATAGAGAACATAGCAAGGCGGCCGTTCTTAATCTCCTTGACCTTCAATTCAGCAAATGCCTCGGGATCATCAGCCAAGCCAAGAGGATCAAAAGCACCACCAGGGTAAATGGCATCAAGTCCTTCACCAAGTGGGCCTCCACCCACACGGTACCCCTCAACAAAGCCCATGAGAACTACTTGGCAAGCCCAGATGGCGAGAATGCTCTGAGCGTGGATCAAGTTGGGGTTACCAAGGTAGTCCAGACCGCCTTCAGAGAATATCTGGGAACCGGCTTTGAACCATACGGCTTCACCGAACTTAACACCGTTCTTTGCAAGGATCTCAGGGAAGACACAGCCCAAGGCACCAAGCATGGCCCATCTGCAGTGGATCACTTCGAGTTCACGGTTCTTGGCGAATGTCTCAGGGTCAGCCGAGAGACCAGCAGTGTCCCAACCATAGTCACCAGGAAATTCACCTGTCAAGTATGATGGAGTTTGCTCGGAGAATGGTCCCAAGTACTTCGGGCGGTCGGGACCGTACCTGTGCATCAGATTCCGGCAGCCAACGAATGTCAGATTATCAAAACAAATGAAGCTTCCACGACATGTTTGAAGATTTACCAAGGAAACATCGGTGAGTACAGATTTACATTGAGGACAGACAGAGATTACAAGATCAGCTATAATCAGATTAATACTAACTTTTGGTTTTAACTTATTCAATCGCCTATCTGTAATCAGAGTTCAAACCATTCAGACGACATGGTAATCACATCAAAATAATGATCATGTCTAAATTATACATCAAAACTTGGGGTATAAACCTTCATCATGCATTGGTGAGGTCCATATAAAGCTAGTAAACCTGCCTTCTGCTGAATGTTGCCCAATTGTCCTGCTAATTGCAGGGATTAGGCACTGTTGGTCAATTTGAATGCTGTCATGAATCAGTTCTTTATTTTTTATTTTTTGAGGATAGCCTGACATTTCTGTGTCAGGATCTCAACTACAAGATGTCTCTCAACAATTTAAAAAGTTTAGAGCTTCTTTGAACAAAATGCAAAGTTTTCGATTTTTCTTTTTCATTGAATGGTTCTGAATGATGGATGGTATTATTAGATAAATATTGAACTAAATGGAAATTTATTAAATTAAATATGAAGCTATCGTATTAAGAGTAAGTTTCACAAGTGATTTTCAGGTTTCAATATATTTCTCGGAAATCCTGTTACAAATCAAAATCTGAAAAATAAATTATAATTATAAATCACGCTTGTTTTTCCAAAATTTCTAACCATTTGCGTCGCCAAATTATTGCTGAAACCAAGCTTCGAAGTTATGGTCCGAGCCAACATATATATATATATATATATATATGCAAGGTTGAAAGGTAGACATCATCAGTATACTAATTCTCGGTATGGTTTATGCATATGATCATGATAAGATGTTCAAGAAATCATCTGATTGCTAGAATAGTGGGTACAAATTGAGATTTGCACATTTACCACATGCTTTGGGCAGCGCTCTTTACGGTGCGGCGCATAGAGATCCGGCCATCGAAGACTCCAACCTTGCGGACGAGCTCGTTCTGTGGCTTCAAGACTGTCTGGCCGGCGAATGCAGACTGTTGGATTGCAGAGGCTGCCATTGAGATGTTAAGGAAAGGGTTTGATTTACTTAGAGATGTGGAGGAACGTAAATACAAGGGATTGTTGTTGAGAGGAGACTTCTTTTATAGAACAGGGGAGATTTAGCGGATGAGGATATTGCCTTGTATGCGTCATTCTATTGGTTCTCGGATGGAATTTGGATATCTAGTCTGATTTGTTGGGGTGAGGCCAATAGTCCCTGATAGTGCCACGTAGCATTTGGAGATCTGTGGTGTTCGCAGGCTTAAGTGTGAACTTGAGGTCTTGGTTGTTTGACATATTTTTACTGTGTGACCCAGGTTTTTGGCCTCTTCGATACCTTATTAAAGGGGGAAAATCTGCTTTTAATTTGCAATGCTTGATATACCCTCTTTAGGGCGGATCTGCAAAATGAGAAAGAACTTGAATGACCAGAACAACATCATTAGAAATTCCCTTTTTTTCCTTTTTTTTTCTTTTTTCTAGGAAATGAGGGAATATCATTTCCACATCAACATATTCCCAATTCCCAATTGTGTCCTCATCCTAGATAAAATATGCGCCAAAATTCTCATCCATTGGATACTTCTAGCATATTAAGTTGAATAGAGGACATTGATGCTACATACTGTCTATTTTAGGGGTAGGATGATCCAATGGATGAGAATTTGATCATAGTTCATCTTAGATGTGGATGAGATTGTGAAAGGTTTGGATCTTGCAAATGATGTGTCAAGTTGGACTTAAACGTTGCACGAGTGCAACAAACATACATATAATATTGAAGAAATGGGAGACAATATCTAATGAACTCAAATATCTTTGAAACAAAATCCAAGATCGGCCAATGAGGCCGCCGATAAATTTCGAAGAAAGGCGTTAATAGACCATCAATTTTGGTCATTACTAACCTTGCCATTTCTTAGTGTTTTAGACACAAATTTATTTTGTAATGTGTATGTATTTTTGTCCTTGTATCTCTCCCTTCTTCTAGGATTCACTTTGGACCCTAGCTTCTTATTAATGAGAATCACCTCTCTCAAAAAGGGAAAAGGAAAAAAAAAATGTAGATTAGATATTCTAAGTAGGAGGTGCTAGCGTAGGCATTTTTTGGAAGATCTAAGTTGTTCATCATGTTCGGCATGCAAAAATTTGGCAAGATGAAAAAACAGAATCATGATAGACAAGTTATTCTAATCACTTTTTTTGGCATTTGAAAAAATCAATAATCATTATTTTCCAACAAGAAGCAACATAATAGGATACTATCATCCATTTTGTGTGAATTTCAGCATGCATATGGAAGCCAATTTGAAAATGAGAATGGGTTTCATCTCCAAAAATTTATGGCAATGTGTCAAGCACCTACTATTTGAACTCCCTCTTGAAGTCACTATTTCAAAGTTTACTAAGATTCACACTTGTCCTTACTCTTGTTTCATCTGGCAACTATGATGGTTACAAGTAGAAACATTGCAATAATTAGTAGAAAAGGAAGAAATTTTCGCTCATGTAACCTAATCTTTTGTAAAAATCTCACTTAAGAGCCCCATCTTTTAAATGGATCACATTATAGGCTAATTTTGTTTAAGTGTCTCTCCATAAGGGTCTAGTTAATGGACTTGTTAAATTGAGCAAGGAATTGGCATCATGTACCATTATCGTGACTTCATTTAAGGGTATAATGGTCATTTTCAAAAATTAACTAGAACAACTCCTATGTTTTAGCAGTGTGCTCTATAAGCCGCATTTCTCTTGTACTCACGGGCTAGTAAGCCTATTCTGACCAAGGAGACCAAATAAGAATAAAAAAGAATAAAAAATCAAAATATTAACCTTTCATTGGGTTACACAATGTTCGTCAATAGTAAAAGAGATGGAAAGAGGAAAACACTTTTAGGTCTTCTTCTTGTTTTGTTTTCTTCCCCAAATCACATTCCATTCATTTGAGAAGAAAACACCCAAAAGTCCTCTATTCAATTGAGAAAAATACAATCACAACTTTTCTTCCATTCTATGCAATCTCTTCTTGCTTTATCATCTAGAGCAGAATTTGGGGAAAGGAACAAAAGTTACTCCATGAAAAATTAAAATCCAAGCCAAAATCATTTAGAAAAAAATATATAGCATAAAGAACTCATGCCTCTCTACTTCAAAATGTGCCATAGCCAAATAGATACATACAAAATCTATAAAGCATTGGTTTAAATGGGCATGGATATGTTGATAATCAATACAACTTAATTGTCAAATAACAAAATTAGTTTCTATAATTTATCAAAAAATTAGTTTTGTAGAGGTGAAGATTGAGAGACTAGAAAAGTACTAAAGTTCATGCAAGATGAAGGCACCAACTAGAATAAAACCCACAATTGCACCAAAAGAAAAAGAAAACCCACAAAGGTTTAGGGCCCGTGATAAAAGATAACTCTTTTCCTCAAAAAGACTACCAAGAAAGAAGATGTAACCCATAAAGATTTAACATTTCTAAGATTGAGAAACTACTCTTCTCCTTCTCCTTTAAAAAGTTTTACCTTTCAACAATTTCTCCTTCATTTTACACTTCTAAAATACTTTAATCTTTAAAACTTCCTTTCAAACTCCTTAGAAGTAGGCCGCCTAGTTTTCCTTCATTTGCAATAATAACCTATACTTGTTGAACAAGGGATGAAACACAAGTTTTGATCTCTTCTCTTAGTGTATGCTTACTGCCCTATGAAGAAGATGAGATTTTTGGTAGTTCCAATCTTGTGCAGACACAGAAAGAAAACAATGTTGTTTGGGCCATTATAGATAAATTTTGAAATGACCATAATACCCTTAAGTGATGTCATGAGAACGGCATGTGATATGATTCCTTTGCTCAGTTTAATAGCACCATTAGTTAGGTCCTGATAAAGAGACAATTAAATAATATTGGGCCTTCATATCAGCCATTTAAAAATAAGACCCTTAAGTGAGATTTTCATGAATGATGAGGGTACATATATGAAAAAAATTCTAAAAAAAAAGGGAACATGATCTGATTGCTAGTCCAATTTCTTAGGTGATGTTTTTCTTATAAAATTTGGAGTTTAAGTTGAAAAATAGGATGCCTATACATTTACATGTATATATGTGGGCCCATTCGTTATCCCATCAATAAATGAAGCCAAATAAGTGTGAGCTATGGGCATATTAAGTATATCTTTTCCTCCAAAGCCCTCTAAAGAAGGCATATCAATAAATCCTACTAAGGTAGAAGTCATGACAAAGTGGAAAAGACCAACAAATACGATAGAGATTCAAAGTTTCTTAGGTCTGACAAGATATTATAGAAGTTTGGTTGAATGGTTTTCCCACATTCAAAGCCCTTTAACTAACTTGATCCAAAAAAATGTTAAGTTTGTGAGACAATCAAAGAAGCTTCCAAGAGTTAAAATCTCAATTGATGTTATCACCAATCCTGACTATTCCAGATGAAAATGGAGGATTTGTCATTTATTGTGACGCTTTAAGAAAAGGCCTAGGACATTTGCTAATGCAACATGGTAAGGTGGTAGCATATGCATCAAGATAGTTAAAGAATTACAAACTAGATTATCCCACTCATGATCTGGAATTAGCCATAGTAGTGTTTGCACTAAAAATTTGGAGGCATTACTTATATGAAAAATAGTTTGAAGTCTATATAAATCATAAGAGTTTGAAGTATCTATTTTCTTAGAAATATTTGAATATGATACAAACAAGATGGGTATACTTCTTAAAAGACTAATTTCACCATATACTATGACCTAGGCAAAGTGAATGTGGTGGCTGAAGCGTTAAGAAGAAAGTCTACAAGACTCTTAGCTACATGATGATGAAAGAATGGTAATTGTTGGAAGAGATGGACGTTGGGATCTAATTGTTAGAAGAGAGAGACCTAGCATAATCCTTGCTAATCTAAGAGCTAAAATAATTTTAGTTCAAAGAAGTAAGGATGCCTAAAATAGATATTTTTATTTGCCAGGTATTCTAATGAAGTGAGATAGGGAGATAAACCAGAGTTTGAAATTGGAAATGACGGTGCATTGACATTCAAAATAAGGTTATGTCTTCCAGAAGATCCAGTGTTGAAGAAAGAATTGTTAGAGGGGTCTTATCATTCTAAGTACATAGTATAACTAGGGTATACAAAGACGTATAAGGATTTGAAAAGAGATAGCTAGAGGAATAATATGAAAAGAGAAATTGCATAGTTTTGTATTTAGATGTTTAGTATGCCAACAAATTAAGAAGAAAGCTAAAAAACTTGTGGGAAAGTTACAAACATTGCCAATCCTAGAATGCAAATAAGAGCACATTACTATGGATTTCATCATTGGACTACCAAAAACTAGTAATAACCATGATAGCATTTGGGTTATTATGGATAAGTTAACCAAGTCATCTCACTTTTGGCTATTAAAATGATTGATTCTTTACATTTCTTAGCCAAACTCTATATTTGAGAGATACTGAGATTGCATGGAGTGCCAATGACATTTATGTCAGATAGAAACTCAAGATTCACATCCAGGCTTTGGAAAAGTTTACATGAAGTAATGGGTACACAACTGCATTTTAGTACATCATTTCACCCTCAAATAGACAAGTAGTTAGAAAGAATGACTCAAATAATGAAGAATATGAAGAATGTGCTAAGGGCTTGTCTTATGGACTTGAAAGGAAATTGAGAAGATCATTTACCTTTAGTAGAGTTCGCTTATAACAATAGCTATCAATCCACTACTCAGATGGCACATTATGAAGCTCCTTATGAAAGAAAATATTGGTTGTCAATATGTTGGGATGAAGTGGGTGAAAATAGATTACTTGGACTAGAGTTAGATGAACTGACAACTAATAAAATCAAGTTGATCTGCAAGCAACTTGAAACAACACATAGTAGATAAAAAAGTTATACAAATAATTGCTGAAGAAAGTTTGAGTTTAAAGCAAGAGGTCAAGTGTTTTTGAAGGTGTCACCTACGAAAGGTGTTATGATGTTTGAGAAATTAGAAAAACTAAGTCCAATATTTATAAGGCCTTTTGAAATCCTAGAAAGAATTGGAGATGTAGTTGTACATGATAGCTTTAATTCTAAGGTTGTCAATGATCCACAATGTTTTCCATGTGTCAATGCTTAGAAAACATGAACTATACCCATCTCATGTTTTAGATTTTGACCCAATACAAATCAAGGATGATTTGACATATATTGAATGAACTATTTAGATTATAGATCTAAAGGAGCGAATATTGAGAACAAAAGTGATTCCAGTAGTGAAAGTGTTGTGGCAACATCATTCGGTAGAGGAAGTACCCTCATCTATTTCAGTAATAAGGTATTACTAAATTTTTGTTTTTGGAGAAAGAGAGATATAAAGACCTAGAATTTTATTTAGAAAATTAGTATAAAAAACTATGAGTAAATTATTTATTACAATTATATACATTTTATTAAAAAATGCCTTTAAAAATTAATGGAATGAGCGACACATTTTTTAATAGAAACATATTTTTATCCAAATTATTAACTAAGAAGTTATATTAGTTGAGTTAGTTTGGCCATTTTATCTCGAAAGTTAGTTAGTTTAAGAAGAGTTTTAGAATTAAGAATTAAATAGAAGTGTTTATGAACTAAGTTCATTTACACTAATTTCACAATTAAATAAATGATAAGAATTACACCTTAAATAGAAGACATGTTTTGAAACATTTTTTACCAATTACTTTAGATTTAAATGGTTAAATTTACATAATTTAATTGAATTACAACTTTGAAATTATATTTAGAAATATCCATTCAATTTTAGATATGAAACATTTAAATTCAATTTAGATCTAAAATCAAAATTATGACTAGATTTATATGCTTTTAACACATGGGAATATTCATTTAATTCTAAATCTACAACATTAGATTTAATTTAATTTATATAGTGAATTAAATAATAGTTCTACATATTTTCAAGTATAAATTTGAAGATTTGATCTATAAGATTAAATCCATAAAGTTTAGACCAAAATGTTCCAAATCTAATAAAAATTGATTTGAAATGTTCTAATATTTAAATTAGATCTAAGCATCAACTAGCAAATCTAAAACATTGGTAAAAGTATATTAGAGCTAAAAATCAATAGCCATTTAAATCGAGATCTAAAATGTTAATCTTAATTAAATGTAGATTTGAAAATGAGTGTCCATATTTATACCGAAATTCCTAAATTTTGCATTATTTTAGTGCATTATATAGTTCATTTTCATACTTATAGGATAGATTTGCACTAAAATGCGTATTTGTCATCTAACTTTAATTTGATGTATTTTTAGAATTAGATAGACATTTAGAAGTAAGTATGCATTAAACCACATAAAATAATACTAATTAGAATCTTTTTTATATTTTTTAGGTTGGAGAAATGGAATGCTAGGAGAATAAAGAGTTAGATCAAGCTAATCAACCTTATAGATCATCAGATGGTTTCAATAAAATTGATATGAATTTGGGAAGACCTAGATTAGGTCAAGAAGTAATGGCCTATTGAGACGACCTGGGTTTTCACATCCATTTTTATATGCAAAACTAATTCCTAATGTGGGATCGATCCCTATTTGAAAATAATTTTATAAAAAAAAAACAATGCAATGTAGTGGAAAAATCTTTTCTTTCAAATTCATTTTGAAAACCCTGAGTGTCATTTGCTTTCAAGACAAACAAAGCAGTTTTGAAAATTATGGTAATCATAAATGTCTTCCTAAGTCTATCCAGTCACAGCTCGCAGTCCAACTGTAGTAATTACAGATACATGTCCAAAGGGTATATCATATGCTTACATTTATACTTGTCTTCTCTTCATTCCCTTGATCGTAGCACTAACATTTTCTGATGCTTCTTCTAATCTTGTGTGGAGTTGATCTGTAAAAATAATATATTTAGGTGAGTATTACTCATACTCAATAAGTGATCTGATACTACTATTTTGAAAACACGGTATACAATATACATGGTTTCGAAAGAGGCTTTCCATGTGAAACATCATGCAATTTCTCTTTGTGTAAACATACATTTTTTTATGCATAAATCATAGGCTTGTTTGCACATTTTCAATCATGGAAGCTTTTATCAAAATCCAGAAATCAACGATATAACTATCATGAAAATCATAAAGTAGTAATCACATAATGAATCATAAACTAATCATAATTATGATATTCTTAAAATAGTAATCGGTCAAAGCAAATGATAGCGTCACTGTAGATATCATGCACATGGGTCCCTCGGCGAACACATCACACTGACTGGTCTCGAGTACTCGTATACGACCATCTCAATGCTATATGCATATCGATAATACTAAAATCATAGGGTCCACTATGCTCACGATCAGAACACATCTGGAATCGTGTGTCTCCGGTATCTAGAGACCAGTCCACCATAGCCTGCATGATGACTATGGACATGTCTCTGAAAGGGTGCCATGAACACCTCCAGTGGTCATCCTGTTTACCACAGCAGTCGAGGAAGGGACGATGCCATTTTGGCAACGATACCATCCACTTCTTGTGGTAGAGGCCGGGAGGCCAACCTTGTACATAAATAACCTCTCAGCATAGTGCCCACCATGCTCAATAGCCTAAAAAACATATATAAATAATCCAAATCTCAATCATAGTAAATCAGGCAATTTATGCAATTATTTTCAAAACATGCGAACGATGCATACAATCTGTTAATGCCAGTAATCACATTCAAGGCCATAAATCATGGAGACAATTCCACATGCTTATATAAGAACATCTTAGCTTAAAAAGCATATACAAATATGGTAATAAAGTCAAGTAAATCACTTAGGGTTTGGAATG
This sequence comes from Warburgia ugandensis, assembly GCA_035236585.1. NCBI lineage: Eukaryota > Viridiplantae > Streptophyta > Magnoliopsida > Canellales > Canellaceae > Warburgia > Warburgia ugandensis. The sequence goes on from CP141139.1 coordinate 37,495,664, forward strand.
CATTTGAAAATTTAGTAGTATCAGACTACCTACCTTGATGTCTCTTGAATCCCATTCTTCACTATTCAACCCTAAATCACCTTTGTGAAACTATGGATATTAATTGATAGCAAGGATTCAAGTATCATTGTTCATCCATTTATAGACCACTGATTAGATTTATAAATTAAAGGCTCGATTTGTTTTTTAGGATCATAAATCCTTGCTTAACGCGTTTTCAGGCTAGATCTCACGTATGGATCTACTATTTAATGGTTAGATTGCCTTCAATAACTTTTATGTTATCTAGATCGTGTAATCGAATGGTCATATCTTATAATTCAAGCATGGATACATGTAATGTAGGGTTGATCCTAAGGTATTAATCTCCTAACACCTTTAATGGATAAATTCATGAGATCTGATCATCTTTGATCTTGTAAATCTATGAGATTTTTATGGTTTTTAGGCTATAGTCACATAAAATAGTCCAATGATCCTAAATTTTATAGTATCATTAGGTCCGCATCATTAATACGAATGCAACAATTCTTTCAGATCGTCGATCGGAGTTATATAGCCTCCTTAATTGTATTTTTAGTATTGCGAATTAATGGACGAACCAAATTTTGTCTGTATAGGGCCTGTGCATCACGGTTCCCAAGATGTTGTGCGTCCCGATCGAATTGAGATTGCCCTCGCACGCTTGCATATGCCTGAATGATGATCCAGGGCATGCATCCTGGATGGCATCATGTGCTTGCGTCTTCGGTGCAGGCAATGGGCGTCACGGTTCCCAGTATGCTTGTGCATTCTGGTCAAACCGGGACCTTGCTTGCACGGTTGCGCACGCCTGAAGATAGTCCTAGGGGGTGCTTCCCGGATGTACGTTACACGCTACATCCCCAGGACTCATCTGATTCAATGGATTGTTAGATCCATCCACCCTGGGTTTCATCTGGAGATTTTCGGCTGAGAAATGCTAGATCCGGCATGTTCTTGATCTAATTTCTATCGAAAAAGAGAAGAATGAAGAGAAAGAGGAGAAATGGTTACCTGATCATGTTGGGTAGGAGGAAAATCTAGGTTTTTCAGTGGTGCGGTTCCATCGTGCCTGCCGGGAAACCCTAGTCGCCGGAACAGGGGATAGCAGTGGCTGGAGGAGGAAAAAGGAGGAGATAGAGAGGAAAGGGAAAGAGGAGGAGAAAAGGGAAGTTGGGTCGGCATTGAAAATCATAGACGAACAGGAGGAGGGGTTTTTCAATGAGTGGGGGTTTGTTCATGCCCTCTGGAACCCTAGGTTGCTAGATTTGGTGAAGGTAGCCAAAGGAGATGGGGAAGGTGATGATTAGAGGGAGAGGAGGAGAGGGCTTTTATATAACCGGTGAAGGTGGTGCTGCCATTCTTTCCGGTGCCGCATTGCAAAGGCAGTGCAGTGTGCCAGCTAGAAGACGAAGGAGGTGGAGAGGAAGGCAACAATGGAGGGGGTGTCATTATCAAAATGACCTCCTATGTTTTCTGACCGTATTTTTTTAAAATTCAGTTTACAAAAATGCCCTTCATCTTCAGAAGCCCATAACTTGGTCATACGAACTCCGTTTTTAGTGTTCTTTGAGGCATTGGATTCCATTTCGAGTGTAGAATCTAATTATGCAGGTAATTCTCATGTATTATTTTGTTTCATATTTTAATTAAAATAGAACATTTAATGTAGTTAATTACATATATTAATTTTCAAAATAAATAATCTATATCAATTTAGTAAATGACAAACATATAGTTGGTAAAGTGATACAAAAGAGCTTAAAATTTTTGAGTCATTACATCTATGCTCTAAAATATCCAAGTATAGAGTGAGTGTTAGTAACATTTTTAGAACAATCAAAATTTTCATGCATGCGACCACCTTTTGGGTTACCAATATACATGTAAAGGTGCTAAGATTTTCCATGCAAGCAATCACCATCTCATCACCCTAGAAAACTTACAAATGAAGCCATGCAACCCACAACAATATGTGACATCCCATGCAAGTCCTAAAGAAATTTACACATTTTGCATATATATTAAATTCATAAAACTCATGCACAAATGGGGCTTGTATGTAGATTATAAATTGTGTCTCTCTCACTCTCTCACATACATAAGGGACCCACAAGAAAACATGTTTCTCTTCCATCAATCTGGCTTGGAGAAGGCATGTTATAGTGGAGATAAAATAGGAAAGCAAAAAACTTCTACTTTAGAGTTTGGAATATACAGGAAATTTATGGTCACAAATCATCATGCAATCATAGATTCAATGGACAAGATTTATGCTAAATTAGGGCTCTCATATAATATGGGTAATATGTAAATTTCATAAATAATAAATATAAATTACAAAAAATGGAGTATTTCTTTTTCCTTTTTATCTCACTTTCAACTACCATTTGCTCTCTTTCTCTACTATCTAGGACCAAATTCATTAAAGAGATGTACGGAGGAGTGTGTGGGCACATTTTGGATAGCTAAGGTAGATTGGGAGAGTCTTAGGTGGTCTAGGGTGTAAGTAGTAAAAGAAGAAAAGCCTAGGTGGAAAAGGTTGTAGGTTTTAAGAAGTGTAAGACATAGGGTATTAGAGTGCCCTAGAGTTACAATAATATGAAATAACCTAATGTTATTAGGGTTTGTATAGCTAATAGATAAAAGCAAATTAAGATAGGTTAAGGTTAGAATTGTGATTAAGTAAAGCTAGATGGGTATAATATGTAAAACACATGAGAATATAAGGAACAATTACAAGCCATCATAACAAATATGGGATAGATCAAATGGGGGATGATCATGCTTGCAAGACTATCAAAGCTCCCATGTTTTTTTCCATTGGAGAGGATAGCTGGCCTCTTGCATGCTAGGCAGCTTGCCAAGGCTCATTGGAATTGGGTTTGGGTGTATAAGAGAGGGGAGATAGCTATGATGTCCCCCTCCATGCCTCATGTGACTTCACCTAAGCACAAGAACATAGCTCCATTGTTGAGATGTTTGAGTGCTGAAACACTTAAAGAAAAGCTAGAGATTTGAAGGAGTTATAGCTGGGAATAGAGTGAGAAAACTATAGCAAAATGCATGGAAGGAAATATAGAGGAGAGAGGAAGACTTGCTTGAAGGAAGGAGAGCTATTGGAGAACTTGAAGAAGACATCCAAGGCTAAGAGTTAGAGTCGCTTTGAAGTTGGAATTTTTGGCCAAGTAGACAGCCATTTGGAGGACTTCTAAGAGGTAGGTGGGCATTAGAAATTTGATTAATGTAGACTTAGGTTTAAGCCATGAAAATCATGGGTTTTGGAATGAAATTTGTAGGGTTTTTGGGTGACATATTAGTGCAGCACGTGATTGGTTTGATGTTGGGTTTTGAAGCATGTAACTTGATTCCTATAGCTCCTAAGCCTAATCCATGTTATGACTATGATACCTTAGAAAGATGAGCATGATCATAAGCTAGGATTTTGTGACATTATGTATCTTATGAGATGATTTTAGATGATCATTTTTGCATTCTCAAATGGGTTATTGAAATGATGGATCCACAAGGGTGAAACCCGTTGGGAACACCCCTATATTTCCACCATTTGAATGGGGTTGCCATGCTTTTGTTTATGGGTTTTAATGAAGTGTTAATGGGTTTAATGTACTTAAAAATTGGGAGGAAAATGGTGGTGTTTGATAGTACTTGAGGAGGTAGAAGTTGACACCATTTCTTAGCTCTTTAAGTGGGAAATAGGGCATCTAATCCCTTCCAATTGCTAGGGCTAGCCACTATTATGCCTTGATGGAAATGCCCAAATTTCATTTTTCTCTTTTAGGCCCATTAGTAAGCTATATGTTCATATATGAATTTCCACATCTAGACATCAAACTGAAGGGGGATTCATCACTTAACTGAAGTCACATCCTGTTAGAAACTGTATAGATGCATTTCACTATGAGTGAGTTTAAGGGTTGGAATTTGTGATGACCCAAGTTTTCATATGTATTTTTAAATGCAAAACTAATTCCTAATGTGGGATTGATCCATATTTGAAAATAATTTTATAAAAATAATGCAACAAAAGAATATTCTTTTTTTAAATTCATTTTGAAAACCTTGAGTGTCATTTACTTTTGATACAACAAAATAACTAATTTTTTTAAAATAAAACTAAAGTAAAAATTCATACATCTTAGATCTAGCCAGTCACAACTCATAGTCCAACTATAATAATTACATATACATGTAAAAAAAGAAAAAGTCATATACTTACATCAATTATAGTCTGTTATACTATTGTCTTCATCTAGATTTGCATCCACCTCGATTTGTTTTGCCTCAAGCCAAATTCTTTGAAGACCCAAAATATTGTAAACAATTTATAATATCTCAGTAAGCTTGTGTTTATGTGGGTAGTTTCACATCTACTATACCACATTTTGAAATCCAAGTCTAAACAATATTTCAAGTAATTTTTCATGCAGTTCTAAAAAATATAATGATCGAATCAGAGACATGAAACATATATGAAACCACATGTCAATATCAATTTATAGTTTCATGCTAAAACATTTCAAATAATATCGATATAAGACATATACAGCTTTAAATGTATATTTTTCAAATGATTGAATCCCCATGGTAATCTTGTATATATTGTAATATATAATATATTACAAAATCACATGTATGCTTAACTTGTAATCTATGGCAAATATTCACCATCTAACTTGATAAGTAAAATGCCATAAGATCCTCAAAATATTAGAGTAGTAATTGGCTAAACTACGAATGTCAGCAATCCCAAACTGACAACATCATTATGTGCACATGTGCACCTTGGTGAACACATCAAATGGTTGGTCATGAATGCTCATCTAAAGACCATCATTAATCTCATTATACATAGTATCTTAAAATGAAAATCTCATGGAGCAACATGCTCACAACCAGCTCACTAAGATTGTGTGTCTTCGCTATCTAGAGACCAATCACCACAGCCTCCACGGGGACTATGGACATGTCTTGAAAGGGTGTCGTGAACACCTCTAGTGGTTGTTTCCCTACGAGAACAATCAAGAAAAAACAAGTGCCTCTTGGGACACGAATACTTGCCACCTTTGGCGGTTAGTGTCTAGGAGGCCAAACCCATACAACACTTAACACAATGCCCACCAAGCTCATTAACTTGAACAAACATATGTCTCAATCCAAATGTTATTAAATCATATAACATATATCTTATGCAAAATTAGGCATTCCTTTACCTCATCTCAAAGCATGGGATTGATGTAATTTCAAGTATAATCATTTCTTTGAAAAAACATACAACTACATATAATAGAATGAGCAACATCATTTTTATTTTTCCTATAAAAGTATGCATCATGGTGATGTATATATATATATATATATATATATATAACTCACATGCCTCATTTACAAGTATTAATTTTTTTAAAAGCTAAAATAATGAAACACAACAAAATATCAGTTTTATGATAGTCATGTAGTCTCAAATCAAAAGCATGCTAATCAAATGATTTAATTTTTTAAAATCTATTTATTTTAGTAAAGTTGGTGTTATGCTCAAAATTCCAATGTTAAATAGGTGTTAAAACTACCTACTTGAACACAATTATCCTAATCATCAGAATGCTCAATAGGCATAGTTCGTACTAATCAACCCCTCTGTCAACACATATGTGCATTACAATGTCATTATATTATATATGATTTTTTAACTATGATTTATTTGGCCTTTGATCCCATTAACATGGTGATCCTACCTTTATTGCTCTTTGATGATAAGTATTCCTCTTTATTCTTGCTATAATATTAAAATTTGACAATTATTTAAAGATCAATGGTCCAAAACATCTAATTATCCTCATTTCCTATTAATCTCTAACTTATAGATAGTTTATTTCATATCTCAATGTTTGATCTATTGATCTAACAGTCAAATCAAATTCTGATTGGTCAAATCTGTAGTTTTCAAGCATTTTTTATTCTTATTCTCTAATCCAAGCTCAATAGAGTAATTAAACCATTGAATTTACTCTAGTTAATAGTTCAAATAGCCTAATTACTCTTCATAGGGTCCAATCCATCTTAATCACACATACTTTCTTAGTTTTCTATAATTTACTAGCCATAATATAAGTACAAATAAAATTTAATTTATTTAAAATCAAGTTGATCAAGGTTGTACCAAATCTTCGCCTTTAGATTAGTGCTAGATTTTATAATTTAACCACCTGATCATTGTGGAAAAAGGCCATATATGTCATTGTTTTAGGGTTTTGGTGATGGATCTATACTTAGATTAGTGTGAATATTCAAATCAATAATGAATTTTGGGGTTATATATCACAAATCTATGGTTGGATCAATCATAGATCAGATGCTCTAATGTTCAATATATGGTCAAATCTACTTGGAAGCTCCAATTGATCATAGATCGAGATCCTAAGCAATTAATCAAAGATTGGATTATGTTGAAGGGGTAGATTGGTCGTAGATCTACGTATCTAGTGGCTGGTCAACGGCTGGATCATGATAAAAAGTCAAATTGATTGTAGATTTGGGTCCTGATAATTGATCAAAGGTTGGATCATGTGGGAGAATGTGAATTTGACCATGAATCTCATTTTTGATGTTAGATCAAGGGCTAAATGACAATGGACGGTCATATTGGTCATAGATTAGGACAATCTTGATCATACATTGCTATCGGTTCGAGATCACCATTAAATCTTCATTGATGGTTAAATTGATTGATGGGTTTTGTTCCTTGTGTCTCGAGCATCCTGATAAATGGAGCAGATCTTGCAGATCGAACCTTACCCTCTCAGATCTAGATCACATTCAATTTGGATAGTCATATGACCTCTAATAAAAAAGATAACTTTTCCATCACGTAGATTGGGTTAACAACCCTAGCATTATTTTTTTTAGCTAAAAATTCCAAGTCATTGGAGGTGACCAATTGTCGTCAGCTTTGACTAGTAGTTGTTGTAGAAGGTGACAGGCGTAGTTGTTGCCAGTGACAATTTTTTTTGTCAAAATGAAATTTAAGTTGAAGGTTTGTATATCAGGGACTTACTACATTCCTGTCTTGTTTGGAACTGTTTCATCGTCGTTTGATGCTAGAAAAAGTGGATTTTCCTATCAAACTGTCGCTGAAAAATCCAAAGTCGCCAAATTTAGAATCTTCTTCTGATCTTTGATAAAATGTGCTCCAATAGAGAAATAAATTAGAGGTTTTGATCCTCTTTTCATGAGGAATCCTATGGTGGCATCTAATCTTTGATCAACTACTATTTGGGTGACTTATTGTTGGGAATTGATAGTAACTGAAGGCTTCTGTTGCTTGAAGTAATGGCACATGGAAGAAGGGAGGGGAGGAGGAAAAGAGAAAAAAGAAAAAAGAAAAAGGAAGAAAAGAAAGGAAAACAAGAGAGAGAGAGAGAGAGAGAGAGAGAGAGAGAGAGAGAGAGAGAGAGAGCTGGTGGGGGTGTGGGTGGCTCTTAACAATGACAGTAGGCGTGACTGTGCTATGTGCCACTCGCCACTGCTAGTGTCACCGTGAGAATCGCAGGAGTGGCAATGCATGGGAGGCATGTCGTAGGGGGTGTCATTATTAAAAATGACCCCTCCATTTTAAACACTTTTTTGTTTTAAAATTTTGTAATGGGGTTCATTTGTAAAATTATTAAAATGCCCGTATTATTAAAATCATGTAAGTTTCTAGTACGAACTTCATTTTTAGCATTCTTAGTGTTGTTGGATTCCATTTTTTGAGTACAATCCCATTATTAAGGTTTCAACACTTTATTTGGCATCTATAATTCAATGGAATTTCAAAATAAAAAATCTATCCTATCCTTTCTTTGCAATAAAAATTACATAAAACAAGCTTTTAAATATTAGGGTTATTACATCCTTTCCCCCCTCAAAGGAATTCTCGTCCTGGAAAATTCTTTCTATGTCATTCCCCAAATAATTATGCATATGTCTTTCTTACTTTATCATTAATTTAATTTTTTCACTTCCAACGGACATTCGACCCAAGATATATTACTTGTTCTTTCATTTTATTTTAAATCCTATAACTTCTTTAATTAATATTGCCCTTGAAAAATCATGACTTCTAATTTTAACATTTGATTATTATTATTATTATTATTATTATTATTATTTACATTTGTTGACACTACAATCTTTGATGTATTTGAATATTATCTTTCAATTTTCATGTGAAACTTGATTCCTCAACCAAAGCTTGTGTCTCAAAATTTTTTGTTTGTAAGTGTTTTCAGTAATGGATGTCACTACTAGGTTTCTAGTAAGTGTTTTACCTCGTTACCACATTGCCTGCATCAAGCTACTTCTTTTTATCTCTTGAAATACATCAATACCTTCTTTAATATTTATCAAAGATATTGTCTACTATCATTAAACCTCAATTATTAGGAGGTAGCATAAGTATCAGTGCAATGGTTGGTTCCTTTAATTTCTAAAAACTTGTCTCTCATGTATTTTCATACCTTTCTTATATCCTTAATTGTTATATTAATTAACTCTAAGGTAATACTCATTTAATATGCTACTACAATATCTAGTAAAGTTTAGGAAATTCAATAATTTTTTTTAACTATTTTAGATGTTTTCCTACATTTTTGCTTCAGCTATCACTTGATCTAATGCGATTATAAATTCAGGAACAACTTAGCCTAGTAGGTTAACCTCCTTTAATGAAGACTAAGTGTTCACGATGTTCATCCTAATGTATTATATAGTTTAGGCTGTTGTTTACTAATATACTAACAAGTTTATTAAAAGAATGGTTGGAATACCTAGGTCATGCGACCTATAGATTCAGTTGGAACATTTGTTAGCCTAAATGACATTATTCTAAGGTAATAATGCTTAAATCCATTATTAAATAATGGCTTTAAGATATCTTCTCTTCTAACCCTCATCCAAGATACCAAGCCCTCAAGTTGATTCTTGAGAAGATCCTAGTTGGTGAAGATTGATTGGACGAGTTACTTATCTTGAATATATACTTATTATTCTTTATTATAACTCCATTCAATAACTTAACAATATTATAAGGCATTATTAACTCATCCTCTTATTGACAAGAATTGTGACACCCTGGGTTTTTCATGAAAATTTTTCGCATTCACTTTCAAAAGGTAGCATGCCTCTAATTTTAAAATTCAAAAATACCGGAAGATTTTAATTTGAAATTCATTTTCCCAAAAACCTGGATGTCACCTTGATGCTCATACTATATATATATATATATATATATATATATATATATATAGTTTTGTAGAAGATAGACATGCATTTCTTAAAAACAGGACCTATCCAGTGGTTCACTTACATAGCCCCTATAAACATTATATTAAATGTCTAATATCACAATTCAAATCACTAGTTACACAATACAAAAGCTTTAAATAAAGTGCATACTTGATCGCAGAAGTATGGCTGCTGGATTCCTCTTGTTGTGTACATCTTTTCCTGTCTATTTGTATGGTTGCTAGATTCCTCTTGTTGTGTACATCTTCTCCTATCTATTTGTATATAAGATATTGTAAATATAAAACATTTACAATACCTCAGCAAACTATGCTTGGTAGGGGAGTTTAAGAATGCATGTTAGATTTACATATAAATTAATTATTCCATAGTAATTAGAATATTCATTTCTATAGCAATTATGTTAAATTGAATTTACAATATGTTTCATATCTCAATAATCCATTTCGAAACCAAATATCTTCATGTTTCCATTATTATCAATAATTTCATTAATAAATCAAATATCTTTAATTATTATTTATCATCTGAATAAAATATTCCAATTCCATGAACCAAAGTTTGCATAACAGATCTACCCATTCATTAACCCATATGAAAACTTATATTATACTACTCCCTCAATCATATTCATAAAGCAATAATACACATATATGGAAATTGTTAAAAGACATACAAAATTATGAATATAATCAATGTCATCTAATTTACACTCCCAGACTATACTAGGTTTCAGAATCATACCCCTCATCATGTGGGTTCATAATCATCCAGCCTCTATTAGTATATCAATATAATCCTCATGCCCCTCACTATACGGGGTCCACAATCCTCCAACCACCGTTGGGAAAACAATATAAGGCATATCATCATGCCATATCATATAAGGTATCTCATAATGCCATCATATAAGCACCATAGTGCATCAAATATAAGGACTACTATGCATGAAGTCAGAATCAGTACAGTGCACCCAGTTAACTGCTCAATAATCCACCTATACCATCCTCAGTGGAAATCACAATATCCATGTCCGTATGGGAGGACCATGGGTATCATAGTGGCGGCCTTCCCATAATTGTCCCACCTGACTCTTAGCAATACACAGTGCTTAGTATCCATAACATAATAAATTTTAGAGACCAGGTGGCTAAACCCTCATAACACTCATAGCATAGCATCCGCAGGCCTACACCTATTTAAAACAAAACGCTTAGGCCTCCATGCTAGGATGTAAAACAATCATAATACCAGGCAATTTGCTTGTCCATATATTTTATAACAAGAATAACATCCTCACTTATTTGGTGATAATCCACCAAGGATGTATCCTATAAACCTAGACTCATACATCATCAATATTGACATGGTACCCATGTACCATAAACATAAATTCACAATTCACATACATGATGTACAAGTCATAAGCATTAATTACAACATGCAATTCTTTTAATTAGCATTATTTTCATCATTTCAATTTAAAGCATGTCAAATATCAATCATACCATTTTAGTTTCATAGCATCCGTACTCAAAAATAAGATCATGTTTAGAACATGCATCTTATTATTAGGACATGTTGTCTTAAATTTTCACCTACCTCGTGTGATGCACTCATCAGATTCCACTAGCTATAATCGCCCTCTTGTCCATGATCGACCACGCACTTCAATCTTATTCAGGAAATTAAATTAAGTTAGAATGCACACAACTGCTATAGCAACAAAAAGAACAAAACATGTTTTAGGATAAGCAAGTTGCCTTATTCCCTCTATTGTAAGCTTTACTACAATATCAATGGCTTTTATTCTGGCAACCATTAGTGAACCCATCAAAGAACAAATGTCCAAGTAAATTTCTCCTTCCTCTAATTCCCTTTCTTCTTTGTCTTCACTTTACTTTCTTCAACCTCATCTTCACTGTCATCAATCAAAACACAACAAATCTCCCTCTTATTCTCATTCATATTCTTTCCAACACATTTGTGTTGCAGTTGATCCCTTGGATATTTCAACAAATCCAAAATGCCTCCTTCCTAAAATCCCTTCCATAGGACTATTTTATACTGCTAGCACCCATGCAAGAGTGTATAGTTCAAGTGTGTAATGCTGATACTGTAACCAAAAACAAATTCTCCACTTTAAGCCTTGAAACAATAGATTCTTGTTCAAAATTGTGTTGGATTGAAGGTAGATCTAGCATTGAGTGACTGATAAATGTTTAAATCTTAATGAATGTTAGATCAATCACTAATCTGGGTGGTGGTGGCTGGTAAATGGTCAAATCATGTGGGGGTTTGCATATTCAAGCACATACTTGGTGCTAATTGAGAGACTGATCATGATCAAGGGTCAAATTTGTGTGGGTTTGCACAGATTGGACATAGAACAAGGGTCACTGGTGTAGGGTGGCCATTGGGAATGAGAACCAGGTGTCCAAGCATTAGTCGCTGGTTTGACACCGATGGAGAAACTAGATGTGTAAGAGAGAGATGGGGCTTTTGGGTTTTGGTTGGTGTTGGTGAAGAAGGTCGAAAAGGGGTTTTGCATTGGTGCCAAAGAGATAAAGAGGGATGGTTGTTGCTTGGGATCAGACCAAAGAAAAAGAGGGGTTACCGGTTAGTTCTGGGCATGCCTGAAAGCTTGGCTATGCCAGTGCTATGGAAGATGGTCAGGTCAGGCAGTGCGCCCGTTGGGGAAGATGAGGGAAAAATCAGCCATGTAGGTGGTTCGTGCACTGGTGGAGATACATTAGCTGTAGGAGAGTAGAGAAATTACTTGCTAAGTGATCAACATCCTCCATCGCCACTGAAGAAGATAGTTCTCTATTGAATTTTTTCAACAACCCTTCATGTGTGCACTGTTCCCCACTTCGATCCAGTATTGTTTCCTCTCTAATCACTACAAAACAAAAAGGGCTTTTGATTGTGCCCTGGCATAGTTTAAATCCATTGGTCGGATTAGAGATAAGAGCCACCGTCTTCTCTAGCAAGCTCTGTTTCTTCGATGACCTAAAACAACTTAATATCCCATTTTTCGGCTGACTGGGCTTCCACTCTTGCTCCCTCTCTATTCTCTCCTCTCCTTCTCCTTTCCCTTCTCCATCTTCTTTCTTCTTCTTCTCCATCGGTTCTCTCATTGTCATCAGGTTTGGGTTTCATTGCTGGAGGCCCGATTGTATGATCTATTTTTCTTGGGGGGATACTAGTATCAATTCTAGTCCCTCCTTTAATTTTTTTTTCTTTAATTAGTTTATGTTTGTTGTTAATCAAGATATTTTTCCTCAAACATAAGGCATAATTCCTACACATGATGTTTTACTAACATTAATTATCATTGGACCCATATTTTTGCAAGTGGGGCCCACTGGTACAATTACCAAATTACCCTTTGTAAGAAAATTTCCAATTTATACGTCCAAACTCCGTTATTAACAATCTTAGTGTCTTTAGATTCGTATCAACGAGTAGAATCCAGATTTGATAATTTCGATTCCCAAGTTATAAGTTTTTTACTTTTAATTACCAAAATACCCCCCTGACTTGAAAGTCTCATAACTTTCTCATCCGGACTCTGTTTTTATCGTTCTTCGGGTTGTTGAATTCCATTTTTTGTGTAGAATATAATCATTTATGTTTTAATCCTGATTCTAATTCCATAAAAATTATCCTCCTAGAAAACTCATACCTCGATTATGCAATAGTAGAATTTTGGGGTTGTTACAGGAATAAATAGTCTCTATAGGAAAAATCATGGACCTAATGAATTCTAGTTTTTAATTAGGTGAGCCTATTGCAATGGGATATTTTTGGAGTAAAACTAGTTTCAAAGTTTAATTCCTTGTTGAACACAATCCTTTCATGGTAATTTTGGAAAAATTTTAAAACATACTGTGTATCCTTAGTTTTAATACTCTACTGTTTCCAAAATTTACTTATCCATTTGTTTTACTCTATTATACCCTTCAACAATAAAATCACTAGCTTGATCTTATTTAATCTTTCGAATTTGATTGGTTCATCTTTCATTTTGGTGAAACAACTCAAGATCCTTCGTCTTTGATGTATGGACTTAATCTATGTCTATCTTCCTTAACCACATTAAGTTCATGATCTTCTTGCTTCAACTATTCAATGTACATAAAATGTTATTATCTATATCTTATGTTTCCTTGAAATAAAATCCTTCTTCTCCATGCACTTAGATTAATCTCTTCACTTAATTTGTTGTACTTAACAGATACCACATCTACACTTTTGGTCAACAGATATTACAAATCAAATACTTCTAAATAATGTTAGACTTCTCTAATAATAATATCTAAATCCTCAAATCTCTGCATTTCCAATAAATCCTTATAATATCTCTAGAAATTCATTGAATTTTTAGTCTATTAACTCCATCCTACACTTCCCTACATTATGAGATCATTCATTTTCGTGTCTACATTCCATGATTAATCTATCATCACAGATCAAATATCCTCAAGTAGAATATCATCAAAATCTTCTATTGACATCAAATTCCTTGTAGTACCACTCGAATTCAATCTTTTACATCCACTAACATGTTCATACTCATGTCATGATCCTCTTAACTACATAAAACCTCATTTACTATAATTATTTTCTAATCTATTCTATTATACTAGGGTTGCTATTGTAAGATAGCAAATACTTCTCACCAAGTTCTATATAATTCATCTAGGATTGAGCTAAGCTCTCCAGGATTATTAGTTCAATTGATCTAGTGTAAGTTAGAGTTATTTGTGAAAGATATCCTTAGTATGATCTCATATTCTCATTCTTTACTCTCATAAATATATTAACCTCATATGATTAATTTAAAAAAATATGTATATCCCTACAAGTGTTAATAGTTTCCTTGTTTACTCCACTATTCATGATTTCTTAGACCCTAAGTAATTTAGACTTGATCTTGATAAGGTTTGCATCTTCTAATGCCTAAGTATTTGTTAAATCCAACTCTCTTTTTTTGTGCCAAATTACTTATGATGTGTTCCTTTCTCATTCAATACCACTTCATATATTAGTCATCTCTATAACTCATATTTAGACAATTTATTCCTAATTATTTTAGTCGTATATGACTTTTGGGCATGCATGATAGGCTGTGGAAGGATAAACTTGGGCTCTGATATCAACTGTGATGACCTAAATTTTCATATGCATTTTTAAATGCAAGACTAATTCTTAGTGCAAGATGATCCCTATTTGAAAATAATTTTATAAAAACAATGCAATAGAAGAATCTTTTTCTTTTAAATTCATTTTGAAAATCCCTAGAGTCATTGATTTTCAAGAGAGCAAAAGAACTGGAATTTTTTTATAAAACTAAAACAAAAATGCATACATTGTAGATCTAGCCAATCACAGCTCATAGTCCAATTATAATAATTATATACATATTCCAAAAAGATGAGTCATATACTTACATTGATTACAACCTATTACACTATTGTTTACATCCAGATTTGCATCCACCTTGATTTGTTCTTGTAATATCCTCAATTTTTAACCCTAAATTAGTAATAAAATTAATTAATTAAATTTAAAAAATTTATGCATAGAATTTGATTTTAAAACTACTAAAACTAAAAGTACACATCGATAAGAATTGAACCGTATAAAGAACGTAAAAAACGGAGTTCGGATGAGTGAGATATGACCATTTTAAGTTCAAGGGTAAATTGTTAGGGATGCAAATTAGAGGGGGTCATTTTGATAATGGCACTCCTTTCCATTTCCATTGCAGCTCTAATGGAGGAAGGCAGTGATCTACATTTCCTTTTGAGAAAATCAGATCTACAACTACATAAATACATTCCCCTTTCCATTCCCATGTCAAACAACCAGAGGAAAGCCCTAGCTTTCCCATGTGCACCTCGCAAAAATGAACTGAACTTTGCACACTTCATAGGGCATTGATCTCCCATCTCTAGATCTAATTAATTAAGCCACATACTCTAACTTGTTTTTCACATCATTTCCCAACTTTCCCTTCTCAGATACAGGCTGGATCTGGGCTGAATGGCAGTTGGATGGCCTAGGAAGTCAACATCATAGAGAATGGTTAGACCCACATTAAGGATACCTCATATGGTAGATCTAAGCTATTCATTGTGATCTTTAGACCCAAAAACCCTAGGAACGGCAAAAACAGATAAAAAATTAGAGCATTAAGGGCTCCAATCAAGCCAAAAGAAGGTGGATGGCTCGGGTTCATCATCCTCAATGGATGGTGCACCCAAGATGTCCACCAAGATGCATAGGGGTGGACGGCACATGTAGGAGCCTCATTGTGCACATGTGCAGAGTACACCTACGTTGTCCCGGACAACTGGAACGCGCTGCGCGTCCTAGTGACTGTGCTCAACATGATGTCTTTTTACGTCTTGTAAATGAGTGTAAACGTTGTTCTGCAAGTGTAAACATCATTTCACCAATGTAAAACCCTTTCTGTATGGTGTAAATCGGTGTAAATGCCTTCTGACTGTGCAAATCGGTGTAAACTTCGATTTTTATCTGAAATGATTTTTCTAAGATTTTAGAGGCTATAGAAGTCTGATCTTCGATCCAAAATCTCCATTAGAACCATCTTGAATCTTGATCTAATCACTTATAGTCCAGTCAAATTCATAAAATAGCACCCAATCACTTAGATCCGGCCGATCAAAGGGTGATCAGCCCCAAGATTTGGACAACTAGATAATATATGATACTAACTGAGGGTCTTAAGGATCAAATTAGATATAATTACTCTAGTAATTGATTTAGATTATTGATCTAACCTAGATCTTGAAAATTTGTGTATCTAAGGATGATCTAACGATTAGATCAAGGTGTAAACTATAGATGCACACAAAATGAGCAGATGAATATGAGATACGATTGATTAAAAATAATTAATGGGGGAATTAAGGATCTAATCATAATTAGAGACCTTCAAGAATGATCCAGTGGTTGGATTGCCATAGATTCCACTGAGATAAAATAAATAACACAAAATAGTACTGTGATACTGATAGGTACATCTGAGCATGCGAGCTAAGAGGATTACATGATTGAATTATATTATCTCTCATTGAGGTAGGTGACGACATTTAATGTTACATTTTGATTTTTAAAACTTTGCATTATCATAGCATTTATGGTTGATTGTGCTTGATTGTAATTCGTTTATGTATTCTGAGATTTTGTGAGCTTCAATGTTTTAGTTTTATGAGATTGATACCATGCATCTTATGTATGATTAGTGATTATCTTTCTTTATTACATCACTGAGATTTGTGGGTTTTTATAAATTGATGGTGGAGGCTTGGTGGCTAGTCCTTTAAGAGGCTAACCTCAAGATGAGGGGTGTACCTTGGCAATTGTGAGCCACGAGTGCTCATAGTTTTACGAGATATGCAATTTTCATATTTTGTGAATTATGACGGGTGCTCTCACCTAGTGGATGTCATGCTAGGAGGGAGTAGGGTAGGCCACCTACCCTCTAAAATTGTGATGTGATAAACACCTGCCCACAGATCGCTTTCAATAGGGGTTTGGTAACATGGATAGTCCACACTATCGATTTGGCCCTTTCCATGGGGACGGGGAGCGGTGGTGGTTGAGACCTTGGAGGGGTTGCCACTGCGGCATGATGATCCATACTTTTGTTCTATATGCTTGCATGATGAGCATGGAGATATTATTGTATACCTAGGTGTGACGACACTCAGAGGATTGATATGAGTACTCATGATCTATTATACAAGTGTATGGGACACTCGTGAGACCCATGTACCTTGGGGTGCCCTGTTTGTTATTGTATGCTCATTGATATTGGATCATATAATGTTTTAGATCCACGTGATTATCATGTTTTAAATCCATAAGATACATGTTTTATTGTATATGATGTTTTACAATTATATTGGCATTACTTATGATACTTATATTTTCATGGATAATTGACCCGCACACTATGTCAACATTGTTATTAGATTTTATTTTCCCTTGTTATTACATTAAATGTCTATGTACCTACACAAGCAATAGCTTGCTGAGGCATTGCTTTGTTTTGAAATGTCTCATATACCGAGCATGACAATAGAAAGGGCAAGGCCATGGAAGGATAGTGATAGCAGTGAGGACCACTTGATTTGACTGATAGATAGCTCGACATGAGTGGTTAGATGGATTACTGTTTGAACCTATTTTATGGAGTGTATACCTTCATTAGATGGATTTGATTATGACATATATATTATGGACTTGTCTTTAAGTATGGTGGATTATTATGATGGATAGACCCTGGGTTACAATATTATGTTTTTGGATATTAGTGTTTTAAAAATAAAGGAGCTGTTGATTTTGACGTTGGATTTGATACTAGTATTGTCTTAAATTTGTTGATGCATACTTATATTTATCTTTTAATTGTGGTCGTGATATTTTTAGAAAAAGGAGATAACACCCGGAGGATTTTTGATAAATTTTTAATAAAATAATTAATATAATCTTTTGATTTCGGGATCCCGACTATTATTATTATTATTATTATAAAAAAAATATTATAAAAACCCAGGGTGTTACAGTTCTACCTAAAAGTCAAATTCTTCTAAGACCTAAGATATTGTAAATAGTTTATAATATCTCTGTAAGCTTGCACTTGTGTAGGAGGTCTCACATCTACCATACCATATTTTGAAATTCAAGTCTAAATAATATTTTAAGTAATTTTTCATGCAGTCCTAAAGAATATAATGATCAAATCAATGATAGAAAACATAGATGAAAGCTCATGTCAATCTTAGTTTCATGCTAAAACATTTTAGATAATATCAATGTAAAATATGCATGACTTTAAATGTATATTTTTCAAATGATTAAATTCTCATGGTAATCTCACATAAATTGTAATATAGAATATATTACAAAATCACATATATGCACAACTTATCAACTATGTGAAAGATTCACCATCTAACTTGAAAAGTCAAATGTCATTAGATCCTCAAAATATTAAAGTAGTAATTAGCTAAACCACGAATGTCAGCAATCTCAAATCGACAATATCATGATGTGCACATATGCACCCCAATGAACACATCAGTTAGTTGGTCGTGAGTACTTATCTAAAGACCATCATCAATCTCATTGTACATAGCATCTCAAAATAGAAATCTCATGGAACAATATGCTCATGACCTACTCATTGAGATCATGTGCCTCCAATATCTATAGACCAGTCTCCACAGCCTCCACATGACTGTGGCTATGTCTTGAAAAGAGCATCATGAATACCTTCAGTGGCCGAGAGCAAACCCATACAACCTCTTATCACAATGCCATTATTAGCCCGAACAAAAATATATCTTCATCCAAATGTCATTAAATCATATAACATATATCTCATGTAAAACCATGCATTTCCCTATCTCATCTCAAAGCATGGGATTGATGCAATTTTAGGGATAATCATTTCTTTCAAAAACATACAATTGCATGTAATATAATGAGCAACATCATTTTCATTTTCCATATAAAAGTATACGTCATGGTTATGAAGGTATACATATAACTCACATGCCTCATTTACAAATATTGCATTTTTCAAAAGCAAAAATAATACAACATTACAAAATATCAGTTTCATGATAGTCAAGTAGTCTTAAATCAAAAGCATGATAATCAAATGATTTGATTATTTAAAATCCAAATATTTTAGTAAAGATGGTGACATGCTCAAAATTCCAATGGCAAATAGATTTTAAAACTACCTACCTCGAACATGGTTATCCTAATCATTCGAATGCTTAATAGGTTCAATTTGTACTAGTCAGTGTCTCCATCAACACATATGTACATTACAATGTCATTATCTCTTAACTATGACTTATCTGGCCTTTGATACCTATTAACATGGTGATACTACCTTTACAGGTTTTTGATGATAAGTATTCCTCTTTATTTTTACTTTAATATTAAATCTTGATGATTATTAAAGATCAATAGTCCAAATCATCTAATTTTCCTCAATTCCTATTAATCTCTAATTTATAGATAGTTTATTTCATATCTCAATGTTTGATCTATTGATCTGACAATTAAATCGAATTATGATCGGTTAGATCAATAGCTTTCAATCTTTTTTGTATCCTATTCTCTAATCCAAGCTCAACAGAGTAATTAAACCATTAGATTTACTCTAATTAATAGTTCAAATAGGCTAATTACTATTCCTAGAGTCCAATCCATCTTAATCACACCTATTAATTTTTTTATAATTTACTAGTCATAATATAAGCACAAATAAAATTTAATTTATTTAAATAAGTTTTAGTGAATCTTATCTCTAATAGTAAAAATTCAAGTACAATATAGTGTCTAAGGTGGTTTGATCGATTTTGATTACCTTTGATCAAGTTGGTCAAGGTCGTACCAAATATCCACATTTAGATCAATGCTAGATCTTACAATTTAATCACCTAATCATTAATCAACCATCAAATTATGGAAAAAGGGCCATATATGTCATTGTTTATGTTTTGGTGATGGATCTATAGTTAGATTAGTGTGAGCACTCAAATCAATCATGAATTTTGGCATTATGTCATGAATCTACAGACAAATCAATCATAGCTCAGATGCTCTGATGTTCAATCTATGGTCAAATCTACTTGGAAGCTCCATTTGATCATAGATCTATGTCCTAAGCAATTGATCAAAGATTGGATTATCTTGAAGGGTCAGATTGGTTGCAGATCTAAGTATCTCGTGGCTGATCAATGATTGGATCATGATGAAAATCAAACCAATATAGATCTGGGTCTTGGTAATTGATTAAAGGTTTGATCATGTGGGGGTATGTGAATTTGATCACGAATATGATATTTGGTGTTAGATCAAGGGCTCAATTACAATGAATGGATAGATCGGTCATAGATCAGCATGATCTTGATCATACATTACTATCGGCTCAAGATCAAAATTGAATCTTTGTTGATGGTCAAATTGATTGATGGATTTTGTTCCTTGTGTCACGAGGACCCTAATGAATAGTGCAGATGTTGCATATCGTACATTGTGCTCTTAGATCCAGATCACATCCAATTTGGATGGTCATATGACCTCTAGTAAAAAATCTAACTTTTCTATCACATAGGTCAAGGTGAAAAACCCTCGAATAGTGTTTTTAGATAAAAATTCCAAGTGATTGGAGGTGACAGACAATCGCTAGCATTGACTAGCCATCGCTGGAGAAGGTGATCAGCGCATTTGTGGCCTGTGATGATTTTTTTTATCAAAATCTAGTCACTGGATTTAGAATCTTCATCAAATCATTGGTAAAATTTTCTTTGATCGAGAAATAAATAGAGGGTTGTTGATCCTCTTTTCAATATAAATACAACAATTGTGTCTAATATTTGAGAAATTCAGTCCATATCAAACTTTTAGGTTACCTTTAACTTCAAACTATAAACATTAAGTGAAAATGTCCTCAAACAAGCAAACTCTATCTCGTACTATGCTACAATCTTGGAGCCCTGCATGAGGCTCATAAACTCCAACTCTGGCTTCTCTTAAACATGTGGAGGAAAGAACTTGTCCATGAAGACCGCCTTAAAGTCATCCCATGCAATCACATCTCCACCCTTAAAGAAATATCTCTCTTAGCTATTGGACACCACATTGTGGCCTCGCCCATCAAAACAAAGGTGGTCGTGCCACTTGTTGATCCTCAAGCACTCCCATTGCCATGAATTTCCTCTCAACATCATATAACCATAACTCTATGGCTTCTGGTCCATCTCTTCCAGAGAACTTTGACACTATCTATCTAAATCTCTCTTAGCAGCCTATAGTCACTACCTCACACTTTGGAGGGCAAGCTCAATTATATTTTTTGTTGCATCACATTGAACCCCAGCATTACCCTGGGTTCCAATGGTAGTCAACCTATCTATAGGAGGAGGGGTATCTTCTCTAAAGTCTACTAGGAGGCATTTGAAACCAACAAAACTCTAAACGATCCTAATTAAACATTCCTTGTAAACCTAGATTCATCTCTCTAATTGTTGACACTAATTATTTGCTTAGTAGTTTAGTTGTGAGCAGCAAGGCATGGGCTTTGATGCTATGGTTTTTATAAATGTTTCTAATGAATAATCTGAATTCTTGTAAAAGTTTACTTTGAAGTGTTTGGAAATCATATAGTACATAGGTACTTTTCCCAAACCAAAACTTCAAGTTGAGGCCACTTCTTCACACCTTCACATATAGTCAAAATAGGGTAGAATAGATGTGATGCAATAGAAAATCATGCCACATAATCTTCTGATCACAACCATAACTATTATAATAAAATAACATGCTTAATAGTCACATTAGTATCTACAATACCATGGAGTGTCAACCCAAAATGTACATCAGTTTCATAAACTATCTATATGCTACCAAAATCTATCTATGAGATCTAAGCAACTCAACACATAGCTCTCCAAGTCAAGTGCTCATCTCCTTCACCTTCCCTTTCTCTCTAGCGCTCACTCTGTCTGAACTCTCAGCTAAAAATGTTTGTGTAGTGGTGAGAACGACTACTTAATATGAAAACCCCTAATATAAACTAGTCAAAAAGCTCGAAAAGCTTGAAAAGCATCATACATACATGAGCAGTTCATAGGTCATGCATTGATAAGTCAAATAAATAAACCTATTTATCAATTTCATCATGCAATCCTACTTAATTCCAAAACACATGAAGATATACATTTATTTCATGATACAATAGCCAGGTTCTAAGTAATTTGATATATAATAGATGGAACAATCAATAAGTATCAAGGCATTTTACATTTTCATTATCCTATGTATAGTGTAACCTTACCTCGTCCTCTCCTGACACGAACACATAACATTTTAGAATCAATTATGATTTGATACATGATCATGGAGAATGACTCATAATGCTCAATTAAATACAAATCATTCATGAACCAAACCTTGGAAAATAATCAATATTGGAAAATCAATGTATATCTTAATCAAATGGCAAATCATCAATTAAATGCAAGCCTTAAACCTCAATATGAATCAAAGCGGAAATCAGTTGATAAAATCCTTGGTGTCATACATGTCACCAAACATAACTACAACAACTCTTACAAGAATTAGAATTTTGATTGTATCTTGAATCACTAGCTCAACTTATTAGTTAAGTCCATGAAATAGTAGCCTCAAACTAAAAGTGGCATACAGTCCTACCACTAGGGAACAATAAGTTGAAAGTGGCACTTAGTCCTAGCTCTACGGAATGGGTCTGACTCTTGAGAATGACTGACATGTTAGCTCATGCCACAAATCACATCCAGAAATCTATCCTTATATAGTGGCTACCATCACCAAAAGCAACTTTAGTCACCTCTACATCAGATGTGGATGCCACACAGTTTGTATTCAAGCTAGCCCTCATGGGGTTATCGGTTTATCCTAGTAGTAAGCCCGTGAAGCATACTCATAAACTATAATGTTCCCTCACGAGCTGGTATCTTGTTAGAGGACAGTACCAATTTGAACCTCCTAGCATAGTGTCCTAGGGACTTGCTCTTCAAGAAATTGCCCTACCAACAATCTCTAAACAATCATCACATCAAGATATGACTACACACTTAAGTGTCTCTCAAAAGCTTAAAAGAAACCATTCAACAAGGTATCCAAAATCAATGATCATATATGATGGAATTTTAACAAGCTATAAGAACACATATAGTAAGGTGGATCATGGTAGTTCTAAATGGAATCAATAATGTAGTCTTTATTAGCAGTAAATAGTAAACATGTTTCCATTCTAAGCCATGGCATGTAAATATCCATAATAATTGTCCATAGCATTTTGTGAAATTTCTCAAGGAAGAAAAATGAGAATTTCAAATGAGTGTATGAGTATTTAAACCATGCAAAATAGTACCTAAGCATTCTCAAAAATTTATAATAAAACCACTGTAAATATCCCTAGTTGAATGTTACCGATAAGGTGTCGTTTTTCCATCTCTTGGTTGTGAAAACCTTAGGATTCTTTCCCTCAACTCTTTAGCCATGGGTACAAGTATAAGTCCTAGCACATTAAGATTTCTTTTACCTTAAAATTAGTCACCAAGCCCATCCTAAAATAGTAGTTTAAAAGTGTGATATCTCATAGCAAGTTTGCCTAGGATTTCCTATGGTTTAAGCCATTGAAACCCTCTTGTTTCAGTATCAAGTCTATGGGATTATTTATGCACTTTGTGTTACAAAATATCTACCCTATATAGTGCAATTCTCCATGGAAGGGGATGATCTTACCATTCTTCTTTTATGATGTTATAAACTAGGAAAAATCTAAAATGTTAATTTCAAGTTCATTAACCCAAAATTTTGATAGAAACTAAATCTACTAGTTTATACCATAGGTAGCTAGAACTAGGCGTCCAAACTATACCTTTGGGTTTCAATGAAAAATTAGTAGGATAAATGCACCATTTGAGATTTAATAATATCAAAGATGTTAGGAAATTACCTTGGGTTTAAAATTCATGCAAAATCCCTAGGTTTTGTCACCAATCAATGGCATTTAACCTTAAGGGAAAAGGGTGCTATCCTGCAGATTTACTGTAGTTGGTAATGCACTTTCCCTACACATTAATCACTTAAGAGATTATTTGCAAATAAATGAATGTATTTAATGTCAGATTATGTAAATTAGTGTTTAAACATACTAATACCAAATTTTCATCACATTTTGTGCACATTTAAAATAAAAATGCAAGGAGGAATTGGTATCAGTTTTCTACAGAAATCTACAAGAAACCAATGCTACTCCTTTATTAAAAACCCATCCATTCTTGATTATTTTTACAACACAAAATGAATTGTAATAGAGATGAATGTTTCCCCTTACAAACCATGTAAAAGTTTCAATGATAACAGGTCATACTCATAGCTGGAAGATTAGTCCTTATAACATTTTACAAGTTACACAAACTTTTTTGCCTAAAAACATACACACATGCAAGCATGATCTCACCATCAATTCTACCCAATTTTTGGCACAATAATAACTCATTCACTATTCTATAGTACCATCTATCATGCATTTCAACAAAACAAAAAATTAAAAGAACCTCCAAATCCAACATTAGTATTAGGTGTATAGATCATGTATAGTTTACAAAAACTCATTGAAAACTCCTAATTAACTACTAGAATTTTTGGGAAACTTTTGGTATGGAATACATTCCTCATACCCATACCTGAAATAAATCTTCCAAATTTTCCAAATTCTTGTTGGAAATCCAAGCTCCCAATCAGCTAGAACTCATTCCTTTGGTTGGGTAGCTTTCACCCCTTAAGCACCCTTCAATTCCAACGTGTTCTCCTCCTTCACCTAAAGTTTTTTGAGATTTTTTTTTTTTTTTCAACTTTCCTTTTGTTTTCAGTAGATTTATTCACTAAGTTTTTGCTCTTCCTTAGTATAGTCATGTAGTTCTTTTAAATGAAGGGAAAACACAACATTTTTCTCATAAGGTTTATGCATGAAGGGGCCATATGTCAACCTTTATCAATCAACTGCCCTTCACTCTATTTTCATGTGTTGGGCTGGCTTGGTGATGGATGGCTTCCTCAATCCATGAGGCCAGATGACCATACACTTGTTAATTCAAATTTGGGCTTATGGGCTTTGCAATACATGGGTTATCTAAGCTCATATGCAACCCTTATATACATTATTCTTATTAGTATCTTAACTTGTATCATACCAAGTACCCATATTACATTTCACTTAAACTCTTCCATTAGCCTACAACATAGACTCTTTAACTAATCTTTTCATTTAGTGATTCCTATAATCTCTTACTAGGAACTCATACATATTATACTTCCTAGGTTGGTAATTTTCCTTATCTAGGCCCCCACTTAGCCTTTTCACTCATCACTTCCACCACTATACATTCTCCTCTCTTAGGTTCTTTAATTCATTTAAGACCTAGTCTTCATTTAATTTCAAACCATCACTATTTTTTTTTTTTAATTCACTTCATGTAAGTTCATTGCTCTTTTTCCTTCTATTGCATTTCTATTTAAATATATGAAAATATAAACCATTATCTCACATCATCAATGATTAATTGGGTAAAATATGGGACTACATTCCCCCCCTTACCCCCCCCCCCCCCTTAGGAAATTTATCCCTAAAATTCATCAATACATTCATAGAAACAACTTTGGGAGCTTCTCCTTCATCTCACTCTCTACAAAACATTCATGCAATATCAAGATCTAAATTATCATCCTCATGGATCATTAGCATGGGGTAAAATGTCAATATCCTTATGCTAGATCACATGTAAAATTAAAACAACAAAAATATCTGGTTTATTAATTTCTCATGAACCTTAGGCATGTAAACAAATCATAGAAACTCAAGTGCTAGATCATTCAAAAAATCCAAATAACTATAAGATCTTGACCACTAATTTATCAACAGCTTTAAGCATGCAGAAAAACATAAAAAAAGTCAAGTGTTAAATCATGCATAAAATTCAAAAACAGGAAGGTCTAGACCATTGATTAATCATGAGTAAAATGTAAAATTTATGCTTTAGATTGATTGAAAGCTCGTGCATAATACCAAATCCAAATTTATAGTGACTAATAGGCACAATTAAGACAGGGAAAACTAATGTTTTAAGATCATTTGAAAATATACCAAGGGTGCAAGTTCTTAAGCATTAATCTACTAAAATTAGTAGTGAGAGAAAAATTGCAACAATTCCTACATATTTCACAAGATCCAAGTTGTTGATCTTGTGAGAATGATAATAAGATAAAACTTGGAATTCTATGCACATGTGATTTGATATAAGACATAGATTTATCTCAACATAGTAGCATGATCAAAATCACAAAAACCCATGTATATAACATTAGATCCAATCTACTGACAATGATAAATGTACAAAACCCATAGGAAATCCATGCTCATAAACTAGATCTTAACATGTTAATCTACAAAGAATAATAGTAAGATATAATCTTTGAAAAACCATGCGTATACCAGCCAATCTAACGTGTTAATCTTTAAGGAACAAGAGCAAGATCAAATCTTAGTAAAACCATGCATATACTATAGATCTAACATGTTAATCTCTTAAAGTAATAGCAAGTTAGAAATATTTGAAAATCATGCATACATTAGTAGGTATGGCATGTTAATCTACTTGAGTAATAATATGATAGATAAATTTATACTTTAAAAAAAAATGGAAGAAATTTTTTTCACTTTATTTTCTTGATTTAGAGTAGGTTTGAAAGGTGAAAACAAAGAATAGAAATAGTGTGTTGAGGAATTAAGTTAGTTTAATGGCTTGGGAATTATTGTTAAGTTCATTTGGATGTTTAGAAACAAAATTTCAAGGAAAAAGAGTAATTTAAAATTTTCATCAATTAACACTAACCTAATTTTCAAAGAAAAAATATAATTTAAAATATAAAAAATTCAAATTTGGGAATTAGTTAAGTCTCTAGTAAGTGGAAGTCTTAGTCTATGCCCCACCCAAATCAAGTGGAAAAATTTCCACCAAATCAACTACAAATGAAAAGTTTGACTTTAGTATTAGCTAAGGTATAAGTGTAAACAATTACCTTAGCTAGGGTGTAATTGTAAAATGTTAAGATAATAGTGGGTTTTTATTGGAAACCAGGAATTGGGGGACATCCAGATTAAAGGCTGGATGGGGGAGATCTAGCCAGCCACATGGGTAAACTTTCTCATGGCAGTTGTCTAGTCCATGTGACACTTCTCCTTCCTTCGTAAGTATTTAATTAAGAAGAAAAAGAAGGGAAAGGTAGGAATTTCACCATACGAAGAAGAACAAGATGGCTAAGATTTAGAAAGGGAGTGAGGAAGAAGGTTGTTCGAAGAGAGACTAATTTGGGAGAGAGTAGAGCGTGTAGAAGAACTGGAAATTTGAAGGAGATCCAGGGATATATTACTGGGCAAGTAGGACGTGAAGCTCCTATTTGAGTTGGAGCTCCACAAAGAGAGCTAGGAACCGACAACACATGAGAGGAAAAACCAGCTAAAAATTCTAGCCATTTAACCTCTACCATGTAGGGGTTTTATATGGAGAATTACTAATGCATGCTTGGATTAGCCAAGAAAAAATCAAGTAAGATTCACACCTTTAAATTTAGATGAACTGAGTTTCTTGGAACATGAACCAATAACCTACATGTTCTGGAAATTCTTGCCATTATAGTTGAAATTTTTTCATGATTACTTAAAACTCTTATTACATGATAATCTTTACATGATCTTTGGCTTACATGTAATGATAGTAACTTATCTTTGAGTCAATTAAACCTATGTTTTTACTAGTTTTGGCATGCTTTGTTTCAATTTTCTTCATGCATGTTGTAACAGGGGATGAAACTTCTTAAGAATGTCCCATTCTACTTGAAAAAAAATAAAAAAAATTAAGTTTGGGGTCTTGATCTTTGATGATTGAACCTGGAAATGCCCCATAAAAGGTGAAATCTTTAAATGTTAATAGTGATCAAATCTGGTGGCAACATACAACAGGGACTGGCGACGCAATGAAGTAGCACCCACTCCTAGCTTATAACTTGAATTTGCACTTCAAAATTTGGAAAGTAAAACATCGGTTCTTTAGACTACATATCATTCTTCATTTTCATACATAATTTCCAAGAAAAATCGATTATTAAGCTCACATTTAGGAGTGCCAACAATGAAGGAAAACAAATTATTTCCTACACATAGTAGTAGGAAATTGGTGTCAATTCCTCACTAATTGAGGCACAAATTGGTGGGGAAAGATGATACATTTTTAAATGGAAATTAAGGATCAAAGATAATCTATAATTTCCTCACCTAGGTGTGGAATTAGGGACTGCAAATGGAGGTAAAAAATCAAGGTAGCACTGAGTACCATTCCTGGTTCATGAAGAACAGGAAATGGTGCCTTGATCTAAAAGTTATTCAATCTTAAATCTTTAAGAGACCTAAATGTTGGGAAAGAAGGAAAACTAAGTTAGGATCATGTAAAGAACATTAAATTGAAATCTTGGAAGTGAATGGAAGTGGATCAAACAGTAGCATATAGCTACTGGGTTTTTGGTCGGGTGAACAAGATGACTGAAATTCTCGAGTTCCATAGAATTCTAATCTCAATAATTTATAATATAAAAATGTGACTAACGTAGAACTCGTAGGAACTCTGAAATTCCAATACAAAGAAAATTTTGAAAAAAATCTAACCTTGTGGAGTTAGAATCACAACCAAATT
The DNA here is from genome assembly GCA_035236585.1 of Warburgia ugandensis. Lineage (NCBI taxonomy): Eukaryota > Viridiplantae > Streptophyta > Magnoliopsida > Canellales > Canellaceae > Warburgia > Warburgia ugandensis. The sequence continues at coordinate 37,524,346 of CP141139.1, forward strand.
CTAGGGATACTTCATTGGTACTAAGAGTAATAAAACTCATCTATCAAATTAGAAATGATAAAGGGTATAAAGGTAAATTCACTTGAGATGAGAAAATTATAAAATTACCCTTAGGTTAAAAATTTGAAGACTAAGTTGAATTCCTCGATGAAACTTCACCTGCCAGTTCAATATAAGGTTGATTTATACACGAGAAGTTATAAACCAGATGAAAGGAAGGGTAAAAAGGTAATTTAGGCTAAAGTATGACAAATTACCAAATTGACCTTGGGTTAAAACTTGGATAATTTGGAAAAAATAATTTAAACCTAAGATTGAAACCTTTTATAATGTTTTTATTTAAGCTTAATCACCTAGGCCTTGGATTGTGATAGAGCCTCATAAGCCTTGGATTTGTTTTACAAGTTGATAATTTTGATTTTTACTAATATTTAGGTAAGTGCTCTATGAGCAGTTGTAAGTCTTGATGGTTATAGATTTCATTGATGGTTTGGTAGGTGCTCTATCAATGGCTGTAAGTCTTGATAGATGCAATTTTATTGATGCTTAGGTCAGTGCCCTTCGAGTAATTGTTAGTCCTTATAGATGTGGATTTCATTGATCTTTTCGGCAAGCACTCTGGGAGTACCCTAAGTCTTGGATCACTCGATTGGTGCTCTATGAGTAGCATAAGTCTTGGAGGCCTGTTGTGTGTTGTAAGTCTTGAGACCCTATGCTAGGAGGTGTAGTTGGCCATTGACCACTAGGATGATTTGATACCAGCACTACAATGGAGATGACGGGCAATAGGAGTATCTTCTCATGGGGAAGGGCTCTGAGTGGTAACCGGGTAGCCCCCATGAGGTCCAGTGAGTCATGGTTTATGCAAGTATCCACGAGTAGACGTAGAGGCTACGGCAGTTGCCTGTGGGTGACAGTAGGGCCCTGCGAGCTTAGGTGTCTTGTGTATGTGATATTTATGTGGGTCACGTCTTAAGCGTTAAACCTCGTCAAGGGTGGCCGGACTATATGCCATCATGATTGGAGCAATTAGAGATTTTACACCTTGGTTCGACGGTATTGGTTTGACATGCATAGATTTTAACATATTTGTACGTTTATTCTCTAAATTTGTAGCTGACATTGAATTCATTAGACATTAGGGATCTTTATCGCTCACGCATCAACTATTCTTTTTTAGAATATTGCCACTCCAATAGCCCCTACTTGATCAACTACATTAATATTTAAATGACTAGATTTGCAACACATTTGATGACTTAGATCACCTATGGCTAAATGAGGAGGGTGTGAAGTGGTTGATCAAGGTAGGGTCTAACTAGTAAGCAATAGGGCAAATCTGGAAGAAAGGAGTTACCTAGGTTAAGTTTAATCTAAACGCCACCCCCCCTCCCCCCCAAAGAAAATAAAGAAAAATCAACCTTTTAGCTTGTTTTCTATAGGTTAGGACTTATTGTGTGCCTTTTGTTTGCATCATACACCATATAGGTTGCATTACAATTTAAGTTTATGTAGACTAGGTAGAATAAAAAAGTACTCTTTCATTATATATTACAAATATCTTTTATTGCATATAAAGTTGAGTTAGCTTAGGCAAGGAATTAGGAGTCAAGCAGATCTAATTAACCTTGCTAAAAAACTGGCCAATTCAATGTTGATACAATTCAACTGCCCATTATGTATAGAGTTACCTACAACTAAAGTAGAGTATATTCAATTAAAATAAAGTGTCATCCAACTTGTATCAAATTTTTATAGTCTAATGAATGAGGATCCCTACCACCATGTCAAAGAATTCCTTGATAGATGTGCCATAATCAAATACTAAAACTTTTTTTATGACTTTATTAGGTTGTGGCTATTACCCTTTGCTTTAAAGGATAAAGCGATGGCATGGTTGAATTCATAAGACATAGGGTCCATCATTACTTAGGGGCAATTAGCTTAAAAATTCCTAAACAATTTTTTTCCTGTCCACAAAACCAAACACCCTCCGAAGAGAAATTATAAGTTTTCAAGTGAAAGAAGGTGAGCAATTTTATAAAGGCTTGGAAAGGTGAAAGGACCCATTGCTAAAATGTTTCAACCATAGTTGGTTTAACCCCATAGAACTAACGTATTATTGATGCCACTATTGGTGGGCACTCTAGACCAAGAGTGATTGGAGGCATGGAACTTCTTTGAAGATATATCTAAGAATTCTCAAGAATGAGATAATTCTACTCGATCAAAAAGATTTTCACAACCTCAAAGGAAAAGTAGTATGTATGAGATAGGAGCTACTCCTAAGCTCTATAACACAATAGATGTATTTACAAATAAGATGGACAAGTTTCACAATATTCTTACTAAATTAGGGAAAATTGTGTTGACTAGAGAATTCACTATGCAACCTTCACTTGAGGTTTGTTTAATTTGTTATAGTACAACACATGCTACCGCTTGATGTTCCTTAAGCTCCACATTCCCTAAAAACTTTTGGAGCCAATGAATGGATTAAATGCATTCAAAAATCCTAGCAATAATAATCCATATTCTACGACCTACAATCCTAGATGGGCTACGCTTCCAAATTTTTAATAGTCTTAGAACAATTAGGGAGACCCCTCTAGGATCCGTCCTAATCAACTTTTCCCTAGAGCCCCAACTCCATGGGAACCTATACCACAATAGCCATTTCCTCCACAAAAAGGGGAAACAATTTTAGAAGAAAAGACCCTCAATTTGTTTATGTAGAGTTTTTTAGAATCCAGCAATAGTATTAAACAAAACAATGTAGATCCACTCTCAATCTATTACATAGTTGGAGTACCAATTGAGTCAAATAGCTACTACTCATTCTGGGAGGAGGGGGAAGTAATGTAACAACCTTTAATTTAGAGTTATTTTTTGTGTATTTATAATGTATTTTAATTGGAATAAAATTAAAATTTGAATTCCTTGGAAATCACATTCTAAGTGACCCCTTTGAAACTCAAAATTTGGATTTAAAACTATTAAAAGTGGAAATTACATGTCAAGATTATTCCAACGACACTAATTTTAAGAGAAATGGAGATTAGCATAAAAAAGGCCACAATTTTACTAGTTTAAGGGGTGCTCAAAATTGATAATGGCACCCCTCCGCAAGACTTGACCTTGATGGAATGCACAGCAAGACAACTCAACATGCATGGAGCAGAACTCGATACTCACTGGATCGAACCACTGCGTGTTGCTACTCTTTTCCGTGTTAGGTGGCGAGATAAATAAAATGAGGGGGGTTTAAGAAATAAGTAGAATCCGATGATCCCCTTCACTCTGCTCATTCCACCAGCATAGTGCCCAACTATCATGGTTAGTCGACTAACATAGAACCCCATTTTCTTTCCCTTGTCTTTAGCGTTCATTTCTAAGCAACGGCCGAGCAAGAGCCATTGACCACCACCAGAATCACCCTCCCTCTCCTCCTCTCTCTTTTCTCTTGTTCTTTTTCTCTCTCTTGCTTCATTCTTCTTAGATCAACACAGCCCGATTGGTAGGCCATGCCAGTCCTGGTCCTGTCTCCTTAGGATGACATAGCCACCAAGGCATTGTTCCTCAATTGTCGACAGCCAACCCTATCCCTCTAGACCTTCCCCCTTCTACTTCCTCCTCTATCCAGTGTAGCCCAACAGGCACGCTAGCCTCATGCCTCATCTTCCCCTATTTCCCTCTTCCTCCTCCAATGAGTTTGGCTAGTGCCACTCACTCTTGACAAGTCTCATGAGCTGAGTTGACATAATGGGCCCCATTGTCCCTTAAGCTTTGACTCCTACTTACCAATCATTGAACCAAGACAATCTATGTGATCCTTGTAATGTAAGGAACAAGACCCATCTGTCCATCCATTCATGGGAGAAGATCAAATCATCAATCATGACCAAATCTTCGATCAGACTAGGTGGCCAGATTTGTGACCGATCTGACCATCCATCATGATTTAGTCATTGATCTTTGAATGACATATATGTAACTAATTTTCTAATCTTGCCATGATCCAACCATTGATCTACCTTCAAATGCCAGATCTAAACCTAACTCAACCATTCATCACAATCTAATTATTGATTTGACTCCAAAAGTCAAATATCTGATTGATTCATGAACCCTCACAAGATCTAACCATTAGTTATTCACTAACACCTCAATCTATGATTGATTTAATCCATTAGTCACTAATACCTCGATCCATGACTAATCTAATCCATTCACCATGATCCGACCATTAATCGGTCACTAGAAACCTATTCTATGGTGGATTTGACTCAATAATCACAATCTAACCCTAGATCTATCACTAAAACATCAGGTATTTGATCAATCCTCTCTTGAGGAATGATCTGACTAGTATTTAACCACCAAGTGCTTAGATCTACAATCAATATAAGTTCCATTTTGATCTAGATGTAGATTTTACAGCAGATGATCTAATATGTGATTAGATCTAGTCCTTCATCTCCATCTAATCATATATTAGTAAAATATACTCCTATATTCATATTTGATTAAAGTATTCAGTCTAATCTAATTCTAGATCTATCACCATTGGACTAGCTATATGTGTGAAAAGAACTTGAAATACTTCGTTATTCTAATTATAACATTAGAACAAAGAGTGATAGAACTACACACCTTGATTGAAACATACACTTAAATCTAGTGGACAATGCGTATACCTTAAACATGGTTGGACTTTATATATATATATATATATATATGTCATTAACACTTAAGAAACTATAAACTTGATATTACAATATTTGGAATGTCCCAAAGGGCAAGGAATGCCAATCAATGCACCAAAAAATGATTGTAGTATTGATCACTAGGTTTTTGAACTATCGGGAGACCTACACAATGTGCTAAAACTAATATTGTAAGAATGATTTAATGATTGGTCTCAAGGGAGAAGAAAGCTTAACATGTTAAACTCATACGTGTACTTATGACTACTAATTGAAGGAAAGAATCATAAGATCTTCATAACTAAAAGAGAATGACAAATTGCATCATCAGTAGCCATATTCTAGGTTATTTTAACCTAATCTTATTGCTTTTTGTTTAAATGGATTTGCTACTAGTATTTATAACTAGGGATGATCATATTCATACAAAATGCTTCACATTCATGATTAGGAAGGATTGTAAAATGCCATGGATAAACAAGACAGATATCTACGTACTATGGTCTAAGGCCATATATTATTCGTCATTGCTAATAAGGACTTTACCACAAGTTTATCAATGGTCCACTTAGTGACATGCATTTTTATAATTGTTGCATGATTGAAATCATGAGAAAGTTCCATTACCTTTAATATGATAACTCTATAAACTAAGCAAGCATTGTTAGACATTAATTGTTTTGATGAAACTTGAAGTGCATTATCAAATGAATGATGAATGCATGTTCAAAAACTCATCAAAAACATGTTTTTATAGCTTGTTAAAGATATGAGTTTGAAAGGTTCTCATACCTTGGAAATAAATAGATTTGAATGGTTTCTCACAAGTCTTTGAAAGATGATTTTATCCTCATATAATGGTTTTAGAAGTGTATTTGCCTAATGTTTTAGGCAAGTGCTCCATGAGCTAATGTAAGTCCTTGGGGATGATACTTGAGTGATATTTTAAGTTAGAACTCTATGAGTTGCTTTAAGTCTTAGGCATACGAGTTTCATTGATATTTTTTGTAGGCACTCACTAAGTAGCTATAAGTCATGGAGATTCAGTTTTAATCACTTTTTTGGCAGATGCTCCATGAGTATTGTAAGACCTGGAGGCATGCACTACTGGGGAGGCAGTAAGACCTGGAGGTAAGCATGCTACAAGTAGCTGTAAGCCCTCGATGTATGGTTTTCATTGATGCTTAGGCAGGCTCTACGACTAGCTATAAGCCCTGTTGGATATGGATTTCATCAATTTTTTGGACAGTCACTCCTAAAGTATCCCAAGTCTTAGATCGCTTTGTAGGTACACTATGTGAATGTGCCATAAGTCCTGAAGGTCTTGGCCATTGACCTCTAAGATGAGATTGATACTAGCCCTACAATGGAGATGGTGGGCAATAGGAGTAGTTGCTCATGGGGAAGTACTTTGAGTATTAGCTAGGTACCCCCATGAGGTCTAGTGAGGATAGACTGTGTAGTATCCACGAGTCAACATAGAGCCTGTGGAAGTTGCTTGGGGCAATGGTCGAGCCCTATGAGCATAGGTGTGTGTGTGTGTGTGTGTGTGTGTGTGTGTGTGTGTGATGTTAACATGATGGGCATACTAGTCATTTCTCGAGAGTTCAGACCTTGTCCATTGTGGTAGGACTGCATGCCATTGTATCGTCCCTGGTGGTAGGACTATGTTCCATTATCATATGAGCAATTAGTTTTCCATGATGATGTGGGTTCAGATTTTGCATTATGGACTAAGGGCTATGCACCTTGGTTTTTGCTTTTAGCTATTATCAAGCATACTTAATTGATGGACTTATAAGTTTCTTTTGAATATTGCACAAGACTTGAGTTATTAGTTTTTCCTTGTGGATTTTTTCTTCATAGGTTGTGAGACTAATTTTCATAGATATCATTTTGATTTGATGTGGGAAGATTTATTGTGCATACTAATTTATGATTTTTGTTTTGAAACCATGAACAACTTTTAGTTATGCTAGATTATAGTTTTATCAAATGTTGGTTTACTAATGATTAGACTTTGAACATATAGTGTACTATTCAACCTTATCGAATGATTTTATCTTTTATTGACACCATGCTTTACTGCTTATACCTAGGTGATGGTTTTACCATTAGAATTATGATACATATTTATTTTTCCAAACCGATGGTTTTACCATGGTTAACTTACTAAGGGTTGTGTTAATTGAGCATCATGAGTGCTTCTACACGATTGTTTACTGAATCATACATGCATTTGAAAATGCACTGTGTTTATGAAGAAAATTATGTTAGATGACTACCTTTATACATGAAATGAGAATGTTAGATACCTAAATCTTCATAAGTTGATTCAACTATTGAATAACAAACAACTTAGACATTTATAATGATATCTTGAATGATCATTCATGGTGAACAATCTTGAAGAACTATATGTATGAATAAATTTGGGAATTCTTATGTGTTTATTCATGGAAAATGATCTAAGTACAGTTAAATTGTTCATGGAACTATAAAAGCTATGAATGTTTAAATCCTCATGCAAAGATAAGGCCATGATATTTTTAAAAATCACAGAAGCCTTATGATTAATCAACTGTACTAATTTGCACATATAAACTGATTTTATGGAGGTATGATTTGAGAACTTTTAATTTCAACATGAGCATGTATTTTGAAACATCATGAGTTGTGTTTAGAAAAAGAGAAGGAACAGCCAGCTCCTACTTCTCTTCACCCTAATCCTAAATTGCATTACATTACAAAGGCTTGATTTTCTAGGCATTTAAAAATGGTTTAGAAAGAATATAATATTAATAAGCTAATGGATGTGTTCAAACATGTGAATATCAATATTACATTGCTTAATTTGATAAGAAATGTACATTCTTATGTCGTTTTGAAAAATCTTCACATCCACATGAGAAAACATTAGGTACCAAAGAAAAGCATATCTCCCAAGCAAGTAAGCTCACTCCTATAACACAACACCCCATTGGAATAGAGCCAAGGTACTTCACTATATCATGTGTAATTAGGGAACACAGTTATTAGGGCATTACTTGATTAGGACAGCTATTCTTAGCCACATCAAATGTAATAATTAATTGTAAATGGTACCACACAGTTGTCCTTTGGGAAAATGGACATTAAGCTTAATGTTTTTAATACTGGACAACCAATCTCTAAATATTTTTATGAAATAAATATGATACAAAGTCTATTATCCTATCATCCCCCTTCACTGATCTTCTCCCTACCTTTTTAACTCATTTTGGTTTTGATGATTTTGATAAGATAGCTCAATTGATGAAGCGAATGGTTTACTTAATATTGAGCCCTTATGGAAACTTTGAAATGGAAAACTTGAGTAGGACCCCTTACATTTCTTGTCTTTCCATTTGAGCCTTTCCTTGCACAAAACACAATTGATTTGAACCCACTACCTGTCTTAAATAATACAAACTGTTATAGTGTAAGTTCATCTAATCTCTTGCCTATTACCCCAAAGTTTGATATAGAATAAGAAAGAGAGTTAATTTTTGTTATAGCCAAACATCAATAAACCTTAGGGTGTATAGAAGATACTATTGAGGGTATAATCCATGTCACTTCTCTGCATGAAAATGACAATGTACATCCTTTAAGGGAGATGCAGCATGAGCTTAGCCCTAGCTTTTACAAAGATGTAAGAGAGGAGGAATTTTTTTTGCAATTTTCAATATTGGTATCCCATCTACCCTATTTGACAATTCATGGGCCACATCGCCTTGACTTGGTCCCATGAAAATTAAACTCACAGTGGTCCATCATGCTATATTGTTACCACCTCCATACATTTCTGGGTGGAGAAAGTACATTGACTACTGTGAGATTCTAAAGTGGAGCGAGTTTTCTAAAAAACTTGGAATATTCATTACACAAATTAGCTATACACACATATATACATGCATGTGTGTGTGTGTGTGTGTGTGTGTACATATATTGTTTATGTTGAGGAGGAAATATAACTTAGAGATCTTAAAGAAGAATTTGTAGAGACTTATAATTTATGTGAGTTTAGAGCCAATCTTTCTTGAGTGGGTTATACATAAATCAAAGATTTTTTTAGTCGACATAATTTTGTAGTTGATCTCATTATTGTTCATCTTGGTCAGCTATTGAGAAAACATCTAAAAGACTATACCATACATCTCTCAAGTATATGGTTAATTTAATCAATATAAAACATAGGAAATGATAGAGGCCATACTTGTTTAACTTATATCATTTAGCCTTCCTTAAGTTATTATTTTCCACTAGTTAACCGCTTAGGCCTTTTCTTTGTAAACCTAATAACCATTGCCCTACTAACTCTTATAATATATCTAGTCCCCAATTTGTTTTGGAAATATGCAGAGATAATTGAATATGATCTCAAGAAAAAGTATGAACAAAATAGTTCAGAGTTGAACATCAAAAAGGGTTAAAAAGAGAAAAATCAAATAAAGGCTATACCGAAGTCAAAGAGGAAAAATGAAAAGATAGCCAATGAAAAAGGAAATATTTGCTCTAGTGGTAGAAAAGAAAGTTGTGAGTACACCCTAGAAGACATTTACATATTTTTCAAAATATATTTGTTTGCCCTTATACTCATTTCTTTGATAACCTTATTCCAAGCCCATGTTTTATCCTATAAAGGTCCTATTTGATCATGGGACAAGTATGACTTGGATATGGTTATAGATGAGTAGGGATTTTGGTAGAGTATAACATTCCTAATAGTTGATATCCTTTCCATGAGACCAAATTTTCTCATATTTTATACCAAAGAATGATATTCTTAGATATATATATATATATCTAAGAATATCATTCTTTGGTATAAAATATGAGAAAATTTGGCTTTGATTAATATTATTCTACTCACATATTGAAGAGAGATTTAACCTCTTTCTGAGTGAGTTCTTTTTGAATGTCAAGAATATCCTATGAGATTATTAGTCAAAACATACTTTTAAATAGTAAGTTAGATTATAATTTACTTGGAATCTAACAATTATATATGTATGTCTATATTCACAAACTTACAATCTAAAGTTTGATGAAATAATGGAATATATTTAGCATTGGATAGACTTTTGAACTATTGATCACTTCTATTTGTATGCTAAAGTTAGGAATTTAATGAAGCTAAATGAAAGAAAATGCTCTCTTATAAATAAAGGGCTTCTATAAAAGTTTTGGAAATTCCTATGGGTAACAATTCTCGAAACCCTTAAGTGACTACAACTTGTAGACTAGGGGTAACCTTGGGGTTTAAAGGCTTTCTACATATGCTAAATACAAATGACAGACCTAAAAAAGTGGTTAGGATTCTTTAGATTTCTATATTTATTTTTTATAGTTTTCCTCAAGGACTAGCACAATCTATGTATGGGGGATTTTGTATATATAGAAATATTACATACATACCTCTATATTAAGTAGGTTTTAGCCCTAGAAATCACTTAAACATCACTAATTAGGGTTAATTTTCCATTTTTCTAATCTAGGGTATGTAGTTGTTTTAAATAAAAATTGCAAGTGCACAAATCATCAATTGTAGTATTCTCATGCGAGGAGATCGATCCCATGAGGAATCAAGTGAATGTAGTACTGGTGATCCCTACTTTAAATTACTTAACCTAGCTAAGATAATGAGATTTTAACCTAAACTAATGATGGAAATAAAAAAAATGCATCAAATTAGAAACATTCTAAATTTAGAACTTTAAACATAGAAACTTTCTCAACTAACCTAACATGCAAACTATACCTAAAAAATGATCTAACTAAGAAATCAAAACATGCAATACTTATGGAAACAACTAAACAAGTGGTATGCATGGAATTAGGATAGAAAGAATGCATGGAACAAGTAGAAAGATGTATGGATGATCATAGCGATATACATGAACTATGATGTAAAACTAATCTAACATGGGATGCATAAATAGAACTAGAATATGAGCATGAGAATCTAATCTAAGCTAAGCAATTCGTCTAAGGGAAAATACATTGAAACCATGTGCGTGGACCATGGGTTTATGTGCCTAACTCATGAAGTAAACATAGAGTGAAATCAATGGACCTCTAACAATCTATCATGCAATATAATCTAAGAATTAAACACACAGCTTAAGAGCTTAAATAATTTCCTAAAGAATAACTCAGACTAGTAGTAAATAATGTGAAGAATTAAGCATAACCAAGGTGATATTTTTATGTTGCTGGAAATTCCAGCACCATCCTATTTCTAATTTCCAATTAATAAACACATAAAATCTTGACTTTATATGCATTAAAACATTCCATTCAATAGTTCTTCACTACAAGAAACAATTGTATATAAGGACTTCTATTGATTTCATTGAAACAGTACCAATTATATCCAAAAAGTTCAACATATAAAACATATACATAATGCTGGTAATTGCATTCAATTTAAGACATGGAACTTAATTTAAATCAATTCTAAAACACCTTCCAAAACCTTCAAACTGATCTCCTCTGATGTGTAAGTTGTTTCTAAGAAGAAATAAAAGAAAAAATGGCTGGTCTAGTGAAGGAACTTAAGAAAAGGAACACCTAAAACTATGTCTATCTCTAAGAAGAAAGCATGGAATGCAAAGAGGGAAAATAAAGACTCAAGTCACTTCTTCTCTAGGCTGTCACTACCAAGGAAGAATTAACTTGTTTCTTGGAGAAAAAAGTAAGAAAATCTTAGAAGTTGAAGGCAATTAAACAAGGTAAACAACAAGGGAAACAAGGAACAATCAACAAAGAAAACAAGGAAGTTCAAGAAAAAAGGACTTTGATCTAACAGCCAACTCTTATAGTTGTCACTACCAAAGAGTTACAGCTTTTAAATCAATGGATTATGAAACTAAACCCAAACCTAACAAGCAAGGAAATGGAACTAACAACTAAGCATGGAATCAAAAGCAAACAAGGCAAGAATGGAAGCAAAATCAAGCAAAGACAAGAAAGGAGACTAACTAACCTTGAAGGAACAATCAACGCTTAAGGCCTAGGCTTGAACACTTAAGAAGTACAACCACGTTAGGGAGAAGTAGCTGCCACCCAAAGGAGAGAAAACTTAAGGCAAAAGGCAAAGGAGAGATGGGGAGGAAGAGGAGCCCCTCCCTTCAAAAAGAAGGAGCCGTCTTTTTTCTCCGAGCGTGTGATATATTTTCATTTTGTGTGGTTCTTTTATAATTTCTATCCTGTAATTTCTAATGTGTCCTAGGATAGATGTATGGTGGGGATGAAAAGTGGGGAATTGGATGGCTAATATGTCAAGACAAGCTAGGTTTTTAAATGAGGAAACAAGGGATAAGCGGCCATCATCTTTGGAGGTGGAGTTGGTGGGATTAGGTGCGATGAGAGTTTAAGAAGGTGGAGGAGTCTTGGAATGGTAAGAGTCTTGAATGGAAATTCAAATTCGTGGTGCTACTTATGGGTGAGGTGGAAAGTGAGGAAAAAGTGTGAAAAAACCAAAAATAAAAGGCTTTCATCCTATTGGTCGACATGCCATCTTATCCAAATAAGATTTCCCTTGATTATCTTCAAAATAACTCATGAACAATTGTCTTGACTTTACTCCATTCCTAGCCTTCCATTTAGCCTAGCTTGATGGCTAACATTGAAGGCTCCATATGTTATTCTTCATGGCTGGCTTTGGAAGCTTCCACTTTTCGGCTTGGCTCCTTAGCTTATCACCTTGTCCAATGTTTGAATTTGGCTAAAGTGGCTTAAGTACAACCCATTCAAACGTGGTGAAAATGTAGGGCTTACTTCATAGGCCCACTTTGGCCACCTTTAGATCTTTTAATTGCATGCATTGGTGGTCCAAAAGATGATCTTGACCTTTGAATTGATGACTTTTAAGCTTTGACTTGATCTTTTGTTCTTGATCTTCAATTTCATCCCCATCAATCTCGATTGTCGAGTCATCATCTCTCTTACTACAAAAGAAAATTTAGAATTAAATCCTAAAAATATGATTAATCATATGCTTACCTCATATTAGCCTATGGACATATAAAATATCAAACTTTTGGGTAAAAAATGCATGTGTTATGAATTTTGATCTAGAAACCCTAATTTACCCCTATAAGTTATAACACGCAGGTAACTAATTGGGTAGTTTTTATGCAAAATTAGACCTTTATTAGGATAAAAATGAAAAAATGAACAATTTTGATAAGTTTATACCTGAAAGAGAAATTTTACCTTCCAAGCTTCATTGTGGATCCACACATGTCAAACATAAAATTACAGAGTTTAAACTAGAAATTGGATGTCAAATACAAAGTCATAGTAGTCAAAAATCCTAAGTGGAACATTGCGGCTTATCCATTCAGAATATGGTGTTCATATCAAAAGTAAGGTGATAGGATTTCTCTTGCATCAAGCATGCTTCATACCACCTTGGAAAGCTTTTGAAGGAAGCTCAAATGATATATAATGAAATCACATACAATGAAAGCTTTTAAATTAAAACAATTTAGAAGACAACCCTCATACTTCTTCCTTGCATTCTCTCTCCTACACAACCAAAGGAAGGGACCTCCTTAGGGGAAGCATGAAATTTCCGTGCAATGGTGGTAATTTGCACTCAATTCCATGAGGAATACATGAAAAAATAATGATGATTGGTGGAGAAAAAGAGGAGAAGAAGAGAGACAATTTAAGGGAAATCTACTATTGAAATTCATCTTACTCTTCAATCATTGAAAGGTCAAGATCTATCCTTGTAGATACACATTCTAAGTGGCCAATGAAGACACATTAAAGCAAACATGGACCAATGAAAAGCAATATTGTAATGAAGGCCAAACTGAGATCATATTGGTGGAAGATTTTTTGGTGGGCTGGCCACCTATTTTCAAGGAGATTCCCACTTAAAAATAATGAAAAAGATGTCCCATTATGTTGGAGTGCTATTGGCTAGAGAAAATTATGGTGGATTGGGGGAAAAATATGGGAAAACCTAGAGTGGATAAGGAAATCTCAATTGAATTTGAGGTAGTCCAATTCAATGAGGAGACTAATGAAGCCTTAATAAAAGATCTTTTTAGATAAAAGCACTCCAACCAAATCCCAGCCAATCAAGTTAGGATAATGATGATCTAAGGTCCATGAATGTAGCATTGAGAAGTTGCATAACCTAGCCACCTTGCCCTTATTATGTTTCCAAATCAAATACTTTTCTTGATTTTCTCCTTTCCTTTTCTCTACCTTTCCTCCTAGCCAATTTCTTTCCTATTGATAAGTGTTCAATTTTTCATAAAAAGCACAAATTAGCAGCCCATGTGTTATAACTTATATTGTTAAATTAGGGTTTTTGGCCGAAATTTTGTAACACATGCATTTTTTACCTAATAATTCAAAAGTTTGATACTTTGCAAGTTCATGAGCTAATTCAGAGTATGTGAATGATCATAATTTTCTAAGAATTAATTAGGGTTCTTTTTTCTTTTTTAGGTGTTGAGAAGGTAATCCAAAGGTTGAGATTGATTGAGATGGAAATTGAACACATTCATGAGGTTTTCTAGTCTAACTAGGAAACTTAAGCAAGCTAAAGCCTAAATGTTATCAATCCAAGGTATGATGAAGGTTCAAGACTATCCAAGGGCAAGCTAGAAGGCAATTGATATCAAAACATGACTAGAAAATGGATCCAAGCCCAAGCCATGCATTTCCACCACCTTTGCATGGGAGCCATTCAAGCCATCGAAGCCATTAAACCCATGAAACCAAGCAATGAAGCTACTTAAGCTACCAAGGAATGCACCATCAAAGTAAGCCATCAAGCCATGGAGGAGTGCACATGGAGTCACACAATTGGAGCATCGATTCAAGCAACTTTCCTATATTGAAAGTTATCCACCCATTCTACTAGGGTTTCACATTTTTAAGTGAAGGGGGGAGAAACCATCCAAAAGGAGGACGCCCCCCAACCTTTCCTAATTGGTGATCAAGTGGTTTCCTAAATAGGAAACCTTAGATCTACTTCAATTCAATTACCTTCAAAAACCTAGATCTTTTATATCTTTCCTAAACCATATTCCTTACCTAATTCCTCAACTTTTCATCAACCAATCATCACAAAATTAGAAGGGAAAGAGCTCCACTTTCCTTCTAGGAAAAAGACGCCTATAACCTTTTCAAAATTAGAAACCAAGTAGCCATGCTTCTTTTCTCTCTCTCATGTTAAGTTTATAACATTATCTTGCTAATTCATCTTTCACCTAACCTTCCTCATCCAATAAAATAACCCTAGGGCCACTGTCCTCATGTTTTCACCCCTTCCTAACTTAAGAACTCACTCATCTATATATAGCCCTATTTTCCATACGAATTTTCTAAGTAGAGGTTGGTGAGAAACCTTGAAATCAAGCTCTTCTTTGGTGTTATTTGTTATTGGAATTTGGGGTTTTTTAGATGATTTTCTCCCTTTGGAATTCTAGTTATTTTCTTGGTTATTTACTCTCTAGTTTAGGTTAGTAGTTTGCTTCCTTTGATTTCATTTTTCATTGCTTTTGTTTTCATTATTTTGCTTTCTAATTTTGCACCTTTCTTTCAATCTAGATTATCTTTTCTTCTTTATCCCAATTCTACTCGTTTTTACTTATTATTTCCTTGCCTTAGTTCAACCACTTAGCTTTCTTTTCTCCTGAATTCCTTTATGGGTTTTCTTTGTATGTCATCATATTTTAGTTTGTGAGCATTAGATTACATTGTTAGTGCTTTTTAGATAGGATTTCATGCTTAAGAATTAGATGCAATTTCTAGCAATAGAACATGTATTATGCATATAGTTTTTAGTGCAATGTGGTGGTGATTTAATAATTTTGTGTACTTGCTATGGAATATTTCTTTTGTCAAGGCACTTGAGATCTAGGTTGTTTTCTTACATAAAAGTTATGGTTTCAATAGCTTTCTAATGCAAGATTTATTGGGTATTCATTAGTATCAAAATCTGAAAATTGGTTTTTCCTTAACTTTGCTTAAATTTCAGCCGTCCAAACATCTCATTTTACTGAATCCTTATGTACACATATATATTTTTTCATATTTTTTATTAGATATCTTAGTTAGTTTGCATAGTTACTCACTATAGGTGCATTAATTTTCACCATCTTTAAGGCTCCAGAATCAACTGCATAGTCCAAATACCATGTGCATGGTTCTAAATCCCATTCTCCTTTGAGATTTGGTTAACTTAGTTGTTAGATCTTATGTTGCAGTAGTTAATTTTATTTTTTTAAGGTTTAGAATGTTTTATTTTTTAGCTTTAGAAATTTCTATTTTTAGCAAGTTTTAAAAAGTTCTAAATTAGATAAGTTTCCTTTTTAGGTAGTATCCTTAGGTTTAATTTCCTAGTTTGCATCCTTCTATTTCTCTGTAGTTTCTTTATTTGTTTGCTATTAATTAGTTAAATTTCCAATTCTAATTGCTTAGTTTAAGTTTTAGTAAGTTTCCCTTACTTTTAATTCTGGATTAGGAAAGTTTTCATTTTCAGTAACTATCTTTAGTTAGTTGCTCATTGTAATTCATGTTCTTTCCTTATTGTAGTTTATAAGTTTGCATGCATGTAAGTTTAGTAAGTTTCCAATTTCATTGTAGTTTTGATTTCTAGTAAGTTTCACTTTAGTTTGTAATTCCATGCGTGCTTCCATTTCACATTATTTAATTTCTGAGTTTAATCACAACTCTTCTTCTTTGGCTGAAGTTAATCAATTTGAATAAAATCAAATCCATTACAAATTTGTGAGATTCCTTGTGGGATCAACCTAGCTTGTATGAAAATGCTACATTGATTCTTGTGATTGTGAGTAATTTTACAACTACATCAAGTTTTTGGCACCGTTGCCGAGGAATCGCAATAGATTTGTGGTTTGGATCCATATTTAGATTATTTACCATTAGTATTACTTTTAGGTTACATTAGGTTAGTGTTTTACATCTTAGTTGCTTGTTTTATTAATTCCTCACAAAATTAATCCATCTTACTTCTTTAGCTTCTTAATAGAAATTCAAATGGTTGATTTTGCATTTTATTCATGTCTTAAAGTATTTTATGAAAGTTAAATCTCAAAATACACATACACACAGTGCATAAGTCTTAGACTAATAGATGGTTATGACCTGGAGACCCTGAGGAATACTAATGGAGATCTATATACCCAAGTGAGTATTAGAGACTATCATCTTTCTGAGGGTTATAAGTAATTCCATTTTTTTTTTCAATGTGTATCAACTTTGAAAGATCTCAGTGTTCTTTGTGTTTTAGTTAAAATGGCAAGAACCAACTAGAAGTATTAACTTTGTTTCCTGAATATTTATTGAATAAGATAGACTTTAAGAAACCTAGGAAATGATATAGGCCATCTTTGTTATAAACTAGAAATATAAAACCTACGCGGATATTATACCACTAGTTAGACCCTTTAAGCTTCCAGGTAAACCTTTTCTTTTCAAAACCCATCTTTACCTTAACCCAAAGAAATCCTTGTAAGAATACTGATTACCTACATTTCAAAAATGAGTAGGGATGATAGAAAAATTAGAAAAAGGAAAAAATTCAAAGAAGTGAAAAATATCAAAGTGAGAAGGGAAAAATATCAAAGATTTTACAAAGAAAGAAAAAGCCTTTCTTCAAAGTAGAACAAAGAAAAGTGTTCCTTCTTAAAAATACATAAAAAAAAAAAAAAAAAAAGAGTATTATCATAAAAAAAGAAAAAGAAAAGTTATGTAGAAAGCCGAGAAAAGAAAATATAGAAGAGATATTCACTTCAATATAGTCAAGATAGAAAAAAAAAAAAGTGTCATATATCAATTGAAGACCTCTGCTCAAATTTAAGACTTTAAGTGCTTATACCCTTCTTTTTAAAACATTGTCCTAAGCATGCATTTCATCCTATATGAAGACCTATTGATCTTAAGTGGAGTATAGCCTTGATGAGGACATAAATATAAAGGAATTAAGGTGAACTAGACTACAGGTATTGGTAATGGCATCCATTCTAAGGGATCATATTCTTTGTCACATGAGTGCTTACAAAAGTATGTGAACCATTAGTATTGTTGGAATCAATCACATAAAGAGAGAAATTTGTTTGACCCCTTTTCTGAGAGCTTTATTTCTAAGTGTATATCAGTGAGAGCTTGAGGTCAAGACATCTCTCCAATGGAGCAATAAGCATGCTTATTTAGTGGTCCTAACTTGTGTAGCTACACTCCAAGATGAAATTGGAATAAAATGGCTTTGGTATGTGGGTAATTTGTGGACTTTCTCATTCATCTTTATTAAGTTGTTAAAGCAAGTAGACTATTAATGGATGAGAATTCTCTAAGATAAAATAAAGGAACTTAGCCTTAGGAAATTTTGTGGGCATATTCATTATAAACTCTCGTGAGGTTTAACTCATCCACTAGGGGTAACCTAGGGGTTTGAGGGCTTATTGCATATGCTAAATGCAATCGTGAGTACCCATGAAAACGACAACCATTTTATTTTCATGATTTTTTCCACTAGAAAAATGCTAGTTGTGTGTATGATAAGTGTTCAATTTTTCATAAAAAGTACCCAATTAGTAGCCCATGTGTTATAACTTATAGGGTTAAATTAGGTTTTTTTGTTGGAATTTTGTAACACATGCATTTTTGACCTAATAATTCAAAAGTTTGATACTTTGCAGGTTCATAAGTTGATTCAAAGCAAGTATGTGAATGATCATAATATGCTAGGAATTAATTATGGATTTTCTTCTTTTATAGGTCTTGAGAAGGTAATCCAAAGGTTGAGGTTGATCAAGATGAAAATTGAAAACATTTATGAGGTTTTCTAGTCCAACTAGGAAACCTAAGCAAGTCAAATCCTAAATGTCATCAATCCAAGGTGTGATAAAGGTTAGAGACTATTTTAGGGGAAGCTAGATGGCAATTAAGAAGTAAAAGTTCAATAGAAAATGCACCCAAGCCTAAGCCATGCACTTCCACCACCTTTGCATGCTAGCCCTTCAAGCACCTAAGCCATTAAAACCATGAAAAAGGGTGATAAACCATATGAGCTACTCAAGCCTTGAAACCAAGTAATGAAGCTACCTAAGCCACCAAGGAATGGGCCATCAAAGCGAGCCATCAAACCAAAAAAGAGTGCCACATGGAGCCATGCAATTGGAGCATCAATTCATGCAACTTTCCTATGTTGAAAGTGTGAATTTTTAAGGGATTTTGTGAGATTAATGTTAAGGGTAATATGATCATGCATTAAGGGACCAATAAAGAGAGAAAAACCCACACTCCTAATCCATTTCTTAAGTCTAATCCACCCATCCTACTAGGGTTCTACGTTTTTAAGTGAAGGAGGGAGAAACCATCCAAAGGGAGGAAACCCCCCTTTCATAATTGGTGATCAAGTGGTTTCCTACATAGGAGACCTTAGATCTACTTCAGTTCAATTAACTTCAAAACCCTAGATCTTTTCACATCTTTCCTAAACATTATTCCTTATGTAATTTCTTAAATTTTTGTCAACCAAACATCATAAAACTAGAAGGGAAAGAGCTACACTTTCCTTCTAGGAAAAAGATGCCTATACCCTTTTCAAAATTAGATACCAGGCTTCTTATCTCTCTCTTATATCATATTTGTGACATTATCCTATTAATTCACACCTAACCTTCATCATTTAATACCATAACCTCAGGGCTAATTTTCTCATGTTTTTGCCCTTTCTAAGTTAGGAACCCACTCATCTATACATAGCCCCATGTTTCATACGAATGTTCGAAGTAGAGGTGGGTGATACACCTTGAAATCAAGCTCTCTTTGGTATTATTTGCTGGTAGACTTTGGGATTTCTTAGAAGCATTTATCTATTTGGATTTCTAATTATTGTCTTCATTATTTTCTCTCCAATTCAGGTTGGTGGTTTGCTTGCTTTGGTTTAGTTTTCATTTCTTTAGTTTCCAATATTTTGGTTTCTGATTTTGCACTTTCTTTCCATCTAACTTCTCCTTTCTTCTTTACCATAATTCCATTTGATTTTCTTTGTTATTTCCTCAAGATTTAATTTAAATCTTCTAGAGTAATGACATCCATGAGAAGGGCTAGCTTAGGCCTTCATTTTTCCTCTTGAATTTCACATTTTCGTCCTTTTGTTTACCCTTAGTTTTAAGTTAGTTTCTTTGCATTCGCCCAACCACTTAGCTTTCTTTTTTCTTGAATTTTCTTCGCATGTTATCATACTTAGCTTGTATTAATTAGATTACATTATTGCTATTTTTTAGATAAGATTTCATACTTAAGAATTAGACACAATTTCCAGCAATAAAAAATGTATTATGCGTCTACCTTTTTTGTGTAACTTAGAGTTGATTTAATAAAGTTTTGTCAGAATTCATGTTATGGAATATTTCTTCCCTCAAAGTACTTGAGATCTAGGTTGTTTCCTAGTATAAAAGTGAAGGTTTCAACACTTTTCTAATGCAAGATTTATTAACTATTCTTATGTACTAAAATCTGAAAATTTATTTTTCTTTAATTTTGTACTTTAACTCCAGTCATTAAAACATTTTATTTTCCTAAATCCTTAGGTACCCATTTATATTTTCATGTTGTTTATTAGACTCCATAATTAATTTTCACAGTAACTCATTGTAGGTACATTAATTTTCACTGTCTTTAAGGCTCTAGAATCATGTGCACAATCCAAAAACCATGTGCATTGTTCTAAATCCCATTCTTCTTTGAAATTAAGTTGATTTAGTTGTCAAATCGTGTGTTATACTAGTTAATTTAGTTGTTTTTATGTTGTTTTAGGATTTAGAAAGTTTTCTTTTTGAGTTTTAGCAATTTCTATGTTTAGAATGTTTTAGTTTATTAAAGTTCTAAATTAGGTAAGCTTCCTTAGGTTTCATTTCCTAGTTTGCATCCTTCTAATTATCTATAGTTTCTTTATTTGTCTATTATTAACTAGTTAAGTTTTCAATTCCAATTACTTAGTTTAATTTTAGTAAGTTTCCCTTACTTTTAATTCTAGATTGGGAAAGTTTCCATTTTTAGTAACTATCTTGAGTTAGTTGTTTACTGTAATTCATGTTCTTTCCTTATTGTAGTTTCTAAGTTTGCATGCATTTTAGTTTAGTAAGTTTGCAATTTCATTGTATTTTTTATTTTTAGTATGTTTCCTTTATAGTTTTAGTTTTAAATTCCTCATGCTTACATTTCATGTTGTTTAATTTTCTAGTATAGTAACTACTCTTCTTCTTTGGTTGAAATTAATCAATTTGAATAAAGTTCAATCCATTACAAATTTGTGAGATTCACTAGTGGTAATAATTAAATATATGCAGGTGGGAGCAATAACAAATGTTAAGACCACTAGTGGTAAGAATGGTGATTTTCATGTCACTATAGAATTGCACCAAGGATCGGCATTGGGCCCATACCTTTTCACATTGGTTATGGATGAGTTAACAAAACATCTACACCAGGAGATTCCATAGTGCATGGTATTTGGAAATAATATAGTCTTAATTGATGAGACAAGATAGGGTGTAAAACAAAGCTAGAGTTATGAAGAGAAGCATTAGATCTAAAGGATTTAAAATTAACTGAGCTAAGACAGAATGTACATAATTGAATTTTAGCAAGGAGAGGAGTAGGAGTGGAACACTAATTAAGATTGATAACCAAGAAGTTCCCATAAAAGACCACTTTTGGTACTTAGGATCAATGATTCATCAGAGTGGAGAGATTGAGAGGGAGGTTACCTAGAGAATCCAAGCGGGTTTGAACAAATGGAGATGTGCATCTAGATTTTTGTATGACCGATGAGTGCCACTCAAACTAAAAGGAAAATTCTATAAGATGGCCATAAGGCCAACCATGCTTTATGGATCAGAGTGTTAAACAATTAAGAAACATCATTTTCATAGGATGAGCATCACAAAAATGAAGATGTTGAGATGGATGAGTGGTAAGACAAGAAAGGATAGAATTATGAATGAAAATAGAGAAAACTTACGAGTAGCACAAATAGGTAACAAGATGAGGGAGGTTAGACTTATATGGTATGCACATGTCCAAAGTAGACCCAAAATGTCACTGGTTAGAAAGTGTGAGGCAATGTAAGTAGAAGGTTCTAAAAGGGCAAGGAGAAGGCCCAAAAAGAATGTGGATGGAAGTGGTGTGAAAAGATTTAAAAACTTTGAGACTAAATAAAGCCATGGTACTTAGTAAAGGGGAATGGAGGAACAAAATTCATGTGGTTGACCCCTAATTGGTATAAGGTCTTGATGATGATGATAATGAATTAAATATATTTAAATAAAATAATAAAAAATTTAAAACTTAACTTAGAGGTGCCCATTTTGACATCGGCACCCCTCTTTATAATTATAATAGTTGAATCATCGACTGTGACTCGATGTTTCGACTATAATTGGACAAGGGAGGAGAAGAAGAAGGGAAGAGTGAGTGAGTGAGTGAGTGAGTGAGTGAGTGAGTGAGTGAGTGAGTGAGTGAGTGAGTGAGTGAGTGAGTGAGTGAGTGAGTGAGTGAGTGAGTGAGTGAGTGAGAAGAAGACTTGGATGTCGAAGTCCCAAGGATGAAGTTACGATTAATGTCAGCAAGAAGATGAGTCTGAGAGTTTATTTAGTTGGAGATGGGTTTAGCCAAATGAAATGACAACTTAGATCATTGATTCCAGACTATCATCTCCTTCTCCTCAACAAGATGAGTCAAAGTCCTAAGTTTCTCTTTCAATCCGATTATATTTCGTCAAAGAAACAAAGAAAATAGTGACATGCTTAAGATTTCTAATTTGCTGGAAAGAACAACAACCAAGATCAAAGATCCAATTTGTTCATTGCTTTCCCTCATTAAGAAGAACAAAACCCCCGTGGGACTCAAAGATTGAAGAGATCTTGCAAAAATAATCCCAAATTGTCTTCTTTAGTGATGATTGGAATGAAAATTAGCTTTGTAGGTATGTTTCTCTAGATTTATTTTCATACCATTTTGATTTGTTATGGAATTTTTACACATGAACAAGTTTGGAAACTTTGACAACTCATGTATATTTTTCCCCATTGATCAGAGTTGGATAGGCTATATTCAACACTCTAGTCACCTCATCAATGAACAAAAAGTGGATCGGCATAATTGTGTTCAGTTTTCCTTTGTAAGGCACAGATGTGGCTCATGAAAAACAAAAAGATTCGAGGATCTTGACAGTTCATTTTTCATTAGATTTAATGATCTATGATCAGAAAGTTTTGAATCAATGGTTTTATTTCATGTGAGTTATTGTTGACGACTGATCAAATGTTTTCAATTTGATAATCTCAAAATCCTTTGATACGAGATTGGAGTTCTATTTTCTGCCATATTTTAATTGAATTACATATCTAAAACTTATATCTAGATTCTATATTATTGTATTTACACTTTTATTCAAATTTTGACTATCAGATAATCAAATTCGAGAAATCTAGCTATTGATTATACTCCATACCTTTGGTTTAGTTAATGTTTTAGTAACACTTTTACCTATCCATGACATATCAATAATTATGCAATGATATGTGATGTTGGATCAACAATTCACACATCAAAATTTGCCAAGGACTATGAATAGTAGATCTACTATAAGAAATCTAAATCAGATGCTTCAGGTGCAAATTAGTGTACTAATCAATGATAAGAGACACTAATTCATGAGATCCAACTCTCTTGAATGAGATCTGACAGTTCGACCATGGTTAGATATGAGAATTTAAAATCATATAACATTGTCCACACAAAATTAAATTAGATTGGACTGTCAAATTTTGACCAAACATATGTAATGGAAGATCAGATATAACCATCAGATCATGGTTAAGTACTCAAAATTGATATGAATAATGCTGATTGCATGAATTACAAGAGATATGACCTTAGGATTTTGATCAAACATCTATATTGAAAGATTATAATGTTATTTTATCAAATTGGATAAGATATGACCTTGACATCCCAATCATACGTGAATGTTGAATGCAAAAGAGAGAGAGAGAGAGAGAGAGAGAGAGAGAGAGAGAGAGAGAGAGAGAGAGAGAGAGAGAGAGTATTGCATTATGCATGAAAATAAAATTTGACCATTAGATATATAAAATAACAAAATCTAGCTACAAGTAATGGTCTAAATTGTTGATCAGCAATTAAAGATACTAATATGTAATTCTAATAACCATTGAGGGCCAAATCAATTATCTAAGTTGAGAGAATCCTGATCAACAACTTGAATGAAGAATCAATGGGCCATCTCAATCCATGGATGAACTCAAAAAGATCCAGACCATGAATTCATGATAAGATTTAGTAATGCATTATATGTACATTTCAAATTATTAATTGCACCTATTGATACTTGAATTGGATATGGGTTAGGTCAACAATTTGGATTGTATGATCTAAGGTAGGTGGATTTAAGATTGTTTTGTTTGAGATTTATATTTTGATCAAATTGATTTCAGTAGACAATGGAATATGTGAGAAATATGTTTAATTTCAAAATGCTATGAAAACTAAGGTTTTTCTTACAAATCTAAATGTTTAACAAGTAAACATGATTCTTTTGAATGACTATAAAATCATTTTATTTTGATTTGATCAATGGTTTGAAAGTGTATTATTCATATGGTATATGAGTTCTTATATTTCTCTTGGATTTGACTATTCTTGGATGGGATTAATTATGCAACATTTATATGTGATTTAATGAAAATTTTTTAGCATCATCGATTGATTTATCAAAATTTTGTGATTTGGGCGTAAGTGGTATGCATACGTATTAAACTAACAAGAATGATAAATCTGTATTACTTGTTAGTAAGTTTTCTATTTTGATTTTGACACTTTGATGGTATGAGATTTTGAGTAATGAGGAGACCCTAGAGAGTTGATTCTGGCTCAAGGGGAAGTTATATGATAGCCTACTAGTTGCTATGCTAAGGACTCAGTTAGCTAGTAGCTTCTAACATAGGTACCAGCTTATGATCGTCATATTTAACAAGGGTAAGTTGCATGGGAGGACTATTCTTGTATTTATTTTGATCCATCTATCCCATCTAAACAATTTAGTCAGTGTAGTACACATTGATGAGCACAAATTGGGACTTTGGTTGTGTTGCATGCATAGTTGACCTTGTTTTCTGATCTATTTGGACATGGACTAACATGTTAATCATTCCCAAGAGTATAGACCATTGCCTGTGGCAAGATGGTAGTTGCTACTCAGCAATTGATGGATTGATTGATTAATCTATGAGTTGATCAATAGAATTTTATATGATTGATTTAGATTTTTTATACATATTTTAGTTTGATTTGTATCATTTGAGTTTGTTTTGATCGCATAGATTTTGTTATTGACATATTTAATATGATATTTGATTTCATTTGATTACTAATCAAAGATATATTTTGTTAGAAAAGCAATCAGATTTGTATTACGATTGTATGTAATTTTGAATCCAGTTCACACTAAACATATGCTTTGTTTACTAAAGTATTTTGACTTTTGATTTGATTACATTTTGATAGAACATATGATTTGTGAACTTATAATTTTTACTTGAGCACCATTTTGAAAGATCATGACCTTGTTTAGATGTGAATATTTGTTAAAAGCATTGACTTTGTAAAGTATGAATTGTATGCCAAATTAGCATCTTATTTTCACCTACACAAGCGCAAGTTTTACTGCAATGTTATAATTTGTTTTACAATATCTCAGATTTGAAGAGTTAGAATTGAAGGAAGGGCAGGATAAGCTGAGGACAAGACACAGATTTTAGAATTGTTAAATACATGAGCTCAAGACTATCTATATGTTAAAGGTGAGCATTTCAAGAATAAATATATGTATCATGATTTCATTCTATGTTACACCAAGTGTATACATATGGATGTTTGGAGTCATGAGTATTCCATTAGAATCGACTGATGTGATGTGGTTGTGACTGGAGATTTTGAGATAGGATAAAGTTTGTATTTTTGTATTTAAACCTTGAAAAGTATGTTGAAAATTTTATCAAGTGTTCTACATCACATGCGTTAAATACATAGATGTCCTAAAAATAGAGGAGACTCTATTGGATTTTTTATAGGGATGAGAAACTCATCTCGTCATAAATCCTAGTGTTTCATGAATGAAATATCAAAGAAAAGATATTTTGCTATTTTGTCTTCAAGAAGAATTTTCAAACAAGGGACCTTGAATAAAAAATATTTTAAAAGTATTACAAAAACCTAGGGCATCATTGGTTACTCTCTTAATATAGCATATTTATCTTTAGAACAACAAAATGTATGAAACAAAAATCAGAAATCATCATCATGTGCATTGTATAATCATTAAAATCAACAAATTGTTGCACCACTAGATACAGTCATAGTACATTCAGTTTAGCCTCAAAGTCAATTGTTGAAACCTTCACCAATTGTCACACTACTAGAGGGCTTTTATTCCTATTGGGTTAGGGAAGAAATTGAATGACTTGGATCATTGATCGTCACTGTCATTGTGTTTGTCCACACCATTTTCTGACAACGTGTACCATCATCTTCTTCTCTTATTGCTAGCGAAAATGATAATGAGAGGTGCGACGATTTTCTTCTCTTCCGCTCCTCTCTTTTCTCCTCTTTCTCCTCCTCCTTCTTCCTCTTATCTTGCCTCGATTTGGGTTTCTCCTTCTCGATTTTCAATCTTTAGCTTATAAATAGAGGTTGGGGATCGTTATCAATTCCAACCCCTCCCTTAAGTTATACGTTATCATTATTTTTATCCTTTCTATTTTTTGTAATTTTAATCTTTTTAAGACTGTTATAATTGTGGTTAGAGGCATCACCATGCCCAACCATGATGCATTCTAACCACTTTCGTTTTGAACTTCATGAGTGGGGCCCATAGGTGAATTTACTAAAGTGCCCCTCATCTGCAATATTCGGGCTTTTTCATCTGGTGTCCATTTCATGTTCATAGAGCCATTCAAAAGATTTTTCTATGCACATTTCAAATATTAATATTTTGAGGGACAACTAGGTGTCTTTCAAATTGTCAATTCCATGAAACTAAAAACATAAAAATTTGAATTTGCATTTCATAAAAAAATTAGTCATACATTACAAGAAATACAATTAAAAAATTAGGAGTATTACATCCACACCCCCTTAAATATATATATATATATATATATATATCCTTGATACTCTTTCCTTATCATTCTTCCACAATTCTAGATGCATCCTCATCTCATCATAGATTTTTGTTCCTAATTGCTTTATCAATTGTGTGGTGTTACCAAAGAACATTGAATAAAGGAAATTTTATTATTCCTCAAAACTTGCTCTTTCTTATCCAGTATTTGAACATTCTTTTATTTAAATGTGTAATCAAGCTATAATTTAGCATTTGTTCCAACAAATGGGAATGGTCCAGTATGTATTTCCCACACATTATGTACCTAGGCAACTTGTAGAGGCAAAGTCAGCCTATACACTATAGATCCAACTCTATCTAAGGTCTCTAGAGGACACACAATCTTGAACTCAATTTCCTTTATGACACTGCTCAACGTTGATATCTTCAGGAGTACATGATTCTCAACCAGATTCCAACTATCTATGCCTTTGGTTAGATAGGTTTTTTTTCCACTGTTTGTAATTAAAAGTCATCTCCAAATTAATATCATCTAGTCTGCACATTGTTTCACCAACTCTTATCTCTTGAGCTACTACCCTTTAATGTCATTCTAACAAGTAGGTGAATGACACGGTCACTTGTACAATGCCTCGTCAGAATCCATCCCAATTACCCTTTCATCCAACAACACATGCTCTATAGTATGTTATTCAAAGTCAAAATGGTCCTTTCAGATTGGCCATTCATCTGAGGATAAAGGAATGTGCTAAAACTCAATGAAAATTCCAAAGACTTTTGAACTTATCTCTAACATTGTGAGGTAAATTGGTTATCCTCGTCATACTTAATAATCACAGTTATTAATTGTAAATTCACATTTTCTTAAATAAGCACTTTTGCCAACCTATCCGAGGACTGATTTTGCTGATTAGGAGAAAGTGTGATGATTTCATTGGAAAATCAATTATCACCCAAATCATGACATGCCTACTCAATGTCCTCGGTAGCATATGGTCTACTTCCATGCATGAAACTCAAATGGTTGTAAATGACCTGTCGACCTCCAATGCTGGGCCTTTACTTGCTGACATACCGAACATAGCTCCATAAACTGTCCCACATCCTTTTTCATATCATTTCATCAACAATGTATTTTCAAATCTTGATACATTTTTGTTCCACAAAGATGAAAAATATATTGTAACTAATGTCTCTCTAAGAATCTCTTGACTCAATTTAGAACTTGCTAAAATCACCAATCTTCCATGAATATGAATGGCACCATCCATCTCTCTTGCCTCATATTCAAGTCATGCCATGAGAAAGTATACTTGAGGCTCTTATGATCAATGAACACCTCAAAGTTCTCCCTCATAGGTAGTGTCACCATATCCTTAAAGCAAATACCATAACTATCTGTTCTAAATCATGAGTAGGATAATTAGCCTTAAGATTTTTCTAACTACTATGAAGCATAGGCAATCACTTCTCCATTCTTCATTAATACACATACCAACCTTTACATAAGGCATTGCAGTTACCCACAAACACTATAACAAGCTTGTATGAAAAGGCATTGAAAATTGTTCATCAAATCATCCACAAAACTCAATGATGTGAATTTTAAATGTAGAATAAGTGCACCGTTCTATTGGAGTATAGAAACAACAAATACAATTTGATCTCATGAGGACTCTTTAATAAATGGATGCAATTCAAATCTAAGTTACTACACTCTAACCTATCCAACATTCAAAGAAAGCAATTAAATTTAAGCAAAATAACTCTAAACACTAAAATAAAGCAAGGAAATAAACTAACTAATAATTTTAAGCTACTTTCATTAATGAAAACTTTGAATACAATGGAAATTAAATACATAAGAGAAAGAAAAGAAATAAGTAAGCAAATAAAATAAAAACTTCCTTTGAAGTGTTTGTTGTTGAAATCCTTAGTTGAACTAGGATATTTACACATTTGTGTCTTTTCTCGAGCTTGAATTTTGCTGTAGGTGTTGTGTCACTTAAGAGGAGCTTGTACACTTTTCTTCAACTCATAATACACTAAAATCTACTGTCAAGCTTTACTCATTCGTAGCCCTAACATGCCACTTACCCAAAGTTCAAATCTCAATCCAATAATCACCAACCATAAAAGAAGAAAAGAAGAAGATGATGAAATGAGAAAAGAAAATAAATTTGTGCTTCTTTGTCATGACCCCAACTCCTAAGGCTACTATTTAGTGTAATTAAACTTAGCAATTAGCTCAAGTGAAGCCTACATGGCTTTTTATTTTCCATTTTTTGTATCACAACAAAAGTATTGCAAGAGATAGATGCTCTTATCCTATGCAAGTCATGGTTTAGATAGTAGAATTTTAAATACTTAATTCTACCAAAATTTTGACAGAGTCTTCTTTGTTCTTCAGACCTCAGCATTTAATGATGCAATGTGGTTCACTTGATAAATAGTATAATAGTTTTAAATGTTTGTAGGAGACCCAATCTCCACACAATTCACCACAGTAAATTTGCTAAAATCCTTGCTTACTAACTTGAAGTTCTAACTGAATCCCATGCACACATGATCAAGATAAAAATGTACAGAATGTTAGAAATATATGTATAGGGTTACTCATCAGATCATATAGTATAACTTATGTTCAGTACCACACATACATATACAGCACATAATATAATAACATTAGCTACTTAAGCTTCATTCATTTCCTTCAAGAGCCTTCCCTTTGTTAGCTTGACTAGTACCTAAAAAATAATAATATGAGCTGCAAAGCCCAGTAAGAAAAAGAACTAGAACCATGCATATCCTACCATTCTTGTTGAGCTTAGCTCAACTCCACATTCATATCCAACCATGGAGCATTCATTTCCATTTTTAACCAATAATTAACAAAGTAACTGGCATGTATTATTAGATATAACATATTGGTATCAAAATAGAAATACAATTTATTCCAAATTCAAACTATAAAGCAATAATCATAGCATGAATATAGACCATGCAAGAGTTTGTTTCATTTGATTATTCTCTTAGTAATAATAAGAAAATATGGCATCATCTAGCTGATCAAGTAGTCATCTCCCTCAAGGTTCACCATCTTGGGCGGTCCACTATGAGTATCATTCATAAGGCATCCAAACCCTCAAGATTTACCATTTTGGGTAGCTCCACCACTAAGAAGCCCTTCCCCTTAGCCCTTACCATCTTGCATGGCTACAATGTTAGGTTTCCTCAAGATTTATCATCTTAGGTGGTTCCACCATAGTCCAATTAACTAAACGACCCTTTCTCTTAGGGTTTTCCATCTTGAGAGACTCAATGTCTTACAACTCATCCCTCAAGATTTACTATCTTAGGTGGCTCCACCAAGATCCCAAAGGACCAAGCAACCTTTCCCTCAGGATTTACCATCTTGGGAGGCTCAATGAGATCATGGGAACCCAAAACCTTAAAAAGAGTGAAAATAGTAAAACTTAGAGTTATCCTAGATGTTGACTAGAGATAGAGATGATTGGATGGTCTAGATTGGACTATCTCATCTTTGTTAATATGATTTATGCCCAAGACACATCTTAGAATGCATCTTAAAGATGCATGATCCTAACACGCCTCCGTGTATGCGTAGCACATGCATGGCAGTCATGGTTTGAATGGGACGTCACTATGTCTTGGGAATCAGACACAACCTAGCATGTTACGGTCACCAAGACACAACGGTGCATTCTGAAATGTGCATCCCATTCTAGTGCTTCTCGGTGACCCTGTCTTGAAGTGTTTTGATCCAAAATTTAAATCAAGACCATTTGAAAAGATCTAAAATAGAAATTTTAAAATTTAGAGGGATAAACAAGATTGATTTGTGATCAAAATGTCCATTGGATTTGTCTTGACGACACGGACCTAATTATAAAATAAAATTTAGGATCAAAAAGAAATTTAGGTTGATCAAAACCTAACAACTATAAGAATCACTTAGATGGATGGGATCAAAAGCGATCAGATCCTAAGAAATGATTAATTAAGTGATTTAATAATGTATTAAGACAACGTGGATGATTAGATCACTTAAATATGTTTAGAATTTTAATATGAAACACTACTTAAGGTAAAATTTTAAGATCTGACAGATCAAAAAATAGATCTAATTGTCAAACTATTACATAAACTTCAAATATGTACTTAAATCAATTGAAATATTGAGATTGAGTATAATTATGTCAAATTAAGTTGTAGATTGACTGATTAAACCAATCTAACAATTAGATCTACTATAGACACTAAAATAAATTAAAATGGACATAGAAGATAGTTAAAAACCCTAAATCTAACCGATCAAAAGGTGATCTAACTATTAGATATGTATCTCAATATAAGAAAGACTATCTATGAAGGACAAATTAGTCAAGTATAAGAAATAACAAGCAATCAAGATTAAAATTTGATGATCAATGGTCAAAATTAAATGATCAGACAAGCTGTAAGGGAATATCATTATGATTAGAAAAGATCAAGTATAAGATCATCTAAATTTATGATTATCAGGAATAAAATAAATCAAATGTATTACTAAAAGAAAGATAATAACCATGTATTATACACGTGTTAACAGATATACCTGATTTCACAAACCAAAAGGAATATGGTGTTAAAGGGATTTGTTACTCATAACAAGGTTGGTGGAATTTTAAGAATGCATGTTCTAAGTTGTAAGGTATGTGTTCTAAACACAATCTTACTTAATATTGTGATCTTCATAGAATTTAAATTGTTCATTATATAGAATAAATGGAAAATTAATGTGCTTTAAATGTTTAAAATGTGTAATGAGTTAATTAGAACAATGCATTGATTTCATGCATATAATTGTGAGAACGTTGGCTAAATAGTATGAATTTAATTTACCTGTATCTACATGAAATTATAGTTTTAGTACGTGGGTACCAATTTTATGATCTGTTGAATTGTTACTTGATAAATTACATCCTTGGTGAATAATCACCCATTAAGTGAGGACGCTCATGATGTTATAAGTTTTATACATATGAACAGGCAAATAGCCTGTTAGTGTTATTATTTTACATCCAGGCATGGAGGCCTAAGAGTTTTGTTTCGACAAGCATAGGCCTAGGGATACTATGCTAGAAGAACTATGAGGGTTTGGCCACCTGCTCTCTGAAATTTATGATATGGAGACCATGCCCATAGATGCGCAAAACGTTTGGTGGGGCAATTATGGGAAGGCCAGCCACTTTGACAGCATGTCTCCCCATATAGGTAGGATTTTGTGTATTTTTCACCATGGTATCAATGGAGTATATATCTAGTCATCCAGGTGTGCTATTATGGATTGAGACTGCAGCAGAGTAGTCTTTATATTTTATGCACTATGGTGCTGACATGATGATATGGTAATATGCCTTATGAGGTGGCATGATGATATGCCTGGTATGAGCTCATTAATGATATGTGATATTATGTTATTGTTTACTAGTAGATGCTGGATGGTTATGGACCCCGTATAGTAAGGAGTATGGATATTATATGTAATACACCAGCATAGGCTAGAAGATTATGGACCCCATTCGATGAGGGGTATGGATATTGGACCCAGTATAGTTTGGGAATGGATATTATAAGACTATTATTGACAGCATTCATAACTTTGTATGACTTTTAACAATTTCTATATGTATAACATAATTATGTATGTATATGAATTATTGAGGGAGTACTTTCATAGAAGTTTCCACATGGGTAAATTACAGAGCAAACTTGCTATACAGAGTATGGTTCATGGAAATTGGATGATTTCGTTTGAATGAAAAATGATGAATATGGACACTTGAATTATAAATGAATTATTGGATTATAGATCATATTTTAAGTTTCATATGCTTCTTAAATCCCCTACCAAGCATAGCTTGCTGAGATGTTGTAAATGTTTAAATATTTATAATATCTTATATATAGATAGACAGGAGAAGATGGATATGATACAGGGATACTAGAACCATACTACTGTTAGGTATAGATTCTTATTTTCAAATCTTATATTGCATAGTTAGTTATTTAGATTGTGTACTTTGGATGTTTCATAGAATATTTATAGGGGCTATGTAAGTGAACCACTGGATTGGTCCTATTTTTAAGAAATGTATATCTATTTTATAAATAAACTATATACATATGTATAGTTTGAGAGTGAAAGTGACATTCCAGGATTTTCAGAAATGATTTTCAAAGAAAATGTTCTTTGCTATTTTATTTTTAAATTCTATTTTAAAAACCAGGAGCTCCACTTTTTGAAAATAAACATGAAAAAGTGTTTTAAAAACCTGGGTTGTCACAAGGGTACACCTTAAAAGATAATCAAGGTTTAAGGAAAACCATGTCCCCACCTCTAAATATACAAGACCAACCTTTTGGGGAAGAGCAGAACCAGTGTATACCCCTATTTCAAGATAATGTGAGGGAAATAGAGGCAAAAGATAAATTCAATATAATGGTCAATGTTATCCCTAAAATTAGTACAAATAAGGACCATTCAAACCTACATGGTTCAATAAACTTCAAATTCACAATAGCTCATGGTATCATTATATTACCACCACCTCAATTTTTAAGGTGGATGAATTATATTGACAACTATGAAATACTATAAATGGGGGATCATCAATGTGGTCCCACAAAATTTAAAATCGTGGTGGTCTACTATGTCATAATCTTACAACCACCAAAATCTTCAGGTGGAGGCAATATATAGACTACAGAAAGATTTTGAAGTTGTGTGGGAAATCTTGCCAGTTCATTGTTAAGGTAAGTGTGAAGCCTTGAGGGATGAATCCCAGGACGAGTGAGGTACTGAGAGTTAATCTCATATTGCTTGGGGAGAGGAAACTAGGTGGTTTATAAGAGTTTGTGAAACTCTTTTAGCAATGAGGCCTTCTTGCATAAGGGGGGAACAAAATCGTGAGGCTGTATGGGCAACTAAAGCGAACAATATCATTGCTGTGGGACCCCAGACTGTTACAAATGGGATCAGAGCCAATTCCTCTCATGGTGTGGTGGCTAGCCACACGTGGGCGCCTGGTCGTGGCTATCATGCGAGGATGCGTGTTCCCTAAGGGGAGAAGATGTGAAGCCCTAGGCCAATAAGAGTAGGCCAAGAGAAGGCTGGCAGGCTTCTAGACTAGGGTGAAGGATAGAGAGTTAGTCACACATCACCTAGGGAGACGAAACTAGGTTGTTTATAAGAGTTCAGAAAACTCTAATAGTCACACTACATTTTTTCTTAGAAACCGGGGAAGAATAAAGCCGTGAGGGGTGTATAGGCACTCCAAAGCAGACAATATTGTGACTATTGGAATCCTAAGATGTTACAGATGGTATCGAGCCAGTTCCCCTCATAGTGTGGTGGCTAGCCACATGCGGGTACTTGGTCGTGGCTATCATGTGGGGAACCGTGTTCCCTAAGGGAGAAGATGTGAAGTCCTAGGCCAATGAGGGCAGGCCAAGAGAAGACTGAGAAGCTTCTAGGCTGGGGTGAAGGACAGAGAGTTAGTCCCACATCACGTGAGGAAAGAAAACTGGGTTGTTTATAAGAGTTTAAGAAACTTTAATGATTACAATGCGTTTTTCCTGGGAAACTAGGCAAGATCAAAGCTGTGAAGGGTGTAAGGGCACCCCAAAGCAGATAATATTGTGACTTTTGGAACCTTGGAGTGTTACAAATGGTATCAAAACCAGTTCCCCCATGATGTGCTAGCTAGCTGCATGCGGGTGCCTGGTCATGGCTATCACATGGGGATGCGTGTTCCCTAAGGGTGGAATATGTGAAGTCTTGAGGGGTGAATCCCAGGACAAGTGAGGTACTGAGAGTTAGTCCCCACATTGCCTAGGAAGAGGGAATTGGGAAGTTTATAAGAGTTTGGGGAACTCTCCTAACAACAAGGCCTTTTCTCGTAAGGGAGGAACAAAATCGTGAGGATGTATAGGCAACCAAAGTGGACAATATCGTTGCTATGGGACCCTGAC
The DNA here is from genome assembly GCA_035236585.1 of Warburgia ugandensis. NCBI lineage: Eukaryota > Viridiplantae > Streptophyta > Magnoliopsida > Canellales > Canellaceae > Warburgia > Warburgia ugandensis. The sequence goes on from CP141139.1 coordinate 37,559,317, forward strand.
TATTACATTTTGGAGACTTTTATATTATTTCAAGAACGGATTGGTTAATTATAAAGTTCATGATCATTGGTGATATAAGAGTTGTTGCTTTTGATGATATAATATTTTAGACTAAAGACTTTGAAAAGAGTACACGTTAACTAGGTAAGAAAGATGGATAGACGATTTACTCAGGAATGTACAAGTGTGATTAATAAAGTGGAAAATTTTGTAGTCAATAGAAATTCCTTAAGAAAAGGATCGTGAATTGTATTTATATAATGGTGTTCTTAATAAGCAAAAGGTACTGTAGGAAATATAGTCCAAGTCACTGAAAACTAATCATTGGAAATCTACTTGTGAAAAACTTTCATCATTGGCATAAAGAGATGATAGGTGAAAGTATTGAACTTAATTTATCAGTTTTGGAATTCCTTGATGTAAAATGAGATGAAATATGATAGCATGAATTTAATTATGAGTTACCTACTTTTGGAACTTTTATCAACATGGAGAAGATTATTTGAAAGGTGTGAAGTAAGTTATACTACCCATAATTGAGGAATAATTGATACAATCTGACCTTAAAGACTTGGAGGTATTATTTATTTGACTGAAAATACATAATAATGATGATGAGTTAGAAAACAAAGGTTGAGCATCAGAGTGCACAGCAAAAGCTATTCTATGTTTCTTAAAACAAATAGAAAGTTATGCTAATAAGCAGCATAAATGTTTAGACTTTGAAGTTGAAATTATATGAATGTTAAGGAGTTATGAGAACTTATATTTAAGACGAGATGATGATACATTTATAGTTGTTTGGAAGATAACATGAAAAGAATTTTGAATATGAAATTCCTCTAAGGGGGAAAGAATGTAACACTCCTAATTTTTAATATGAATTTAAGTAAATTTTGGGTCTAAATTAGGATAAAAAGAGAATATTGAAATATCTAATATTTGAAGTTTTTGTAAGTGAAATTTTTGTATACATCAAATCAAGTGTTAAGACATCCATATTTGGATTGTACTCAAAAAAAAAATTCCAATGACACTAAGTTTGGTAAAATCTAAGTTCGGATGAATAAATTGCTATTTTTCTCATGAAGGGTATTTTTGTAATTTTATTAATGGGCACCCTACAGAAATCCAAGTTCGATGTTAACGAGATGTCTAAGAAATACCATGAGTGGTAATCATGCCTGTTGACTAGGATTATGTTGGTATAATGATGGAAAAAGACATCATTATAGAATGTGTAATACATAAAAGAAAAAAGAAAAATAAATAAATAATGATTAAAGTAAATAGAGGAGGGGGCCAAATTAATATTGGCACCCACACCCCACCCCACCTCATTTCAAAAACAAAAACAGACTTTCTGTCTATTCCCGAGCCCGACGAACGACCGAGAAACAACAGGAAAAAAAGAAAAGAAGAAAACATCAGGGAGGAGAAACTCGACACTGGGGGAGGTGAAGGAGGAGATAGGAGAAAGAGGGAGAGAAGGAGAGGAGAGAAGTGTACCAGAGTCAGAAAAATTTAGGGTTTTTCCAATGGAAGAGGGATCCACTATCATCGATGAAAACTGAGTTGTCAGCAACAATTGTGCTCCCGATCAGAGATCCAACCCTCTGATCTACTCTTCACGACCCAAGGAGCAAAACCCCTTTGGTTCCAACTCCATTTGAGTAGAAATGACACCAAATTTGAGGGGAGAAAGCTAGGTGCATGGACTGTTGCTGAAAAAATCAACAAACCCATCTTCCCCAACAATGATTGGAGGTCGTGGAGTGTCCAAAGAGGTTAGCCATCACACAACTATTCTATTTTTGATGTTCAATTCATTTCTAGAAATAGGAAACTAGTTTTTTTTTTATTGTAAGGTAGAAAAATCTGACCCTAATGGCCGGATCAAATGTAAAACCACATCCCTAATCAAAGGAAATGGTCTAGGGTAACATTGATCATCTTGGCTGAGTTCCAATCTTCCATCTTGAACTTGGACAGGGATGATTCGAGCCTTGAATCAACCTACAAAGGGGATTCATGCATCAATCTCATCCCTACTTAGAGGATAGAGATTGGCAGAACAATTGATCAACTTGTTTGAGGTTCTGAACATCTAATAGGAGCTCAGACAGTAGTGATCTGACCCTTAAAACCTGATCCACTGAGGATTCAACTGTCATTCTCATCTATGATTGTGTACAGAGACTGACAATAGCTTAGATCACCTATCTAAGATCAGATAGGGATGATTCAAGCCCTAGATTGATCTTTAAGAGAGATCCAGACATCAATCATCTATGTTAGTGGATAGAGATTGACAGGGACTTAAATAAACCGTCTGAGATCAAATGGTGAAGATCCAACCATAGAGTTGTAATAGAATTTCACTATTAAACCATAAACTTGTAAATTTTGTGATTTTTTAATGAACTAAGATTGATTAAAACCTAGATCACACAGTAGTCTAGAAAAAAACCCAAATTTAATGGATTCAAACTATAGGATCATATTAAATAGATGGATCTGCCCATTTTCAATTAATGTCAGCCATAGGATCAACTATAAAAGTCTGATTTGAGTATCTAATTTGATGGAAATTCAATCTAGACAAACTAAGCAGGAAATCAAACTCAAATTCCATAATTAAAAACATTGAAAGATGGATAACAATCCAAATCAAACCACTCTTGACTATTAAATTATTAGTGGAGAGTGTGAACAACATATCAGAGAATGACCTGATACTATTCTCTATGATTGATTCATGATTAGCCATATAAAACTGGATTAGTATGTGAAAAATAGAAGAGATTCTTAAATCTAGAAGTAACCAAAAAATTAACAAACTAGATTAGGTTAGGTGATGAATTATTTAGATAATTCAACCTTGACAACAACAAAAGCATAGGTTAAATGTTGTAAGTGCTAAGCAACATAGACAGAACTAGGCAGATTAGTAGAATGAAACTAAATATGATGGTAAGTCATTGATAAATATTCAAATTTCTAGCCTAGGATCAATGATGGATTTAAAACCTAAGGTTTTTATGATCTTAAGTGATCTAGACCATTAAACCATGAAATGAATAAGATCTTACGTTATGTCTATGTGAATTGTATGGAAATGGGAACTAATCCTAAAAACCTTGGAATTAAGCATCGAGTAGAGTGAGGTGCACTCAATTCTATTGTTGAGGATGACTGCGAAGGCTTGGGAAAAAGGAGAATCTTCACAAGAGATAGGTAATCTGATACTGCCAAGTTTCAAATGATCTTCAAAATGAGAAAATGATCTAAGAACTATTTCTGGTTTAGAATGTTTTGAGTTATTATTCCAATGACATGATGCATACATATGTTTTGTGAGCTTATATGATTTTCTTATAGATTCATGATTCATCTTATGTTTCTTACACGATATTCTTACAATTGAACGTGTAAATTGATATATGGTTTTAAATTCATGTTACATACCTAATTTGGAAAGAATCATGAATTATTCAATTCAAAGTATCCAAAATACTTAAATTACTTGCGAGACATGAGAAAATCGGGATTTTTATTTGCATGAATTCCATATTTTGGAAGGATAGCTTGAAAATGCATGGTTTTCTACAGGATATGCATGTCATATGATACGGTTTTGGGATATACGAATATGAAAATGAGCTAGATTGGCTATTGAGCTATGCTTTGAAAAGAATATTTGAGATACATAGTTTTGCATAAAGTATGCATACTATTTTATATGATTTGAGATTTATGATGTGATCATTTGGTGGTGATTGGCCCATAAGGTGTGACGACCCGGGTTTTCTCATGCATTTTTAAATGCAATGTCAAATTTCCTAAGGCGGAATGCATCCCTATTTGAAAACCATTTTATAAAAACCATGCAATGCAATGGAAATCCTTTTTCTTTTAAACTTATTTTTGAAAACCCCGAGTGTCATTTGCTTTCACAACAACTAAGGTAGTTTTTGAAAAACTTCAAAAATCACAAATGTTTTTCCCCAGGTCTTTCCAGTCACAACGCACCGCCCAACTGTAACTAAGTACAAACACATGTCCAAAGGGTTGAGAGTTTACTTACATGTATATTTGTTTCCTTTTGGATTCACTTGCTCATAGCACTAACATAGATGTCCTCTTTGGGAGTGGAGTTGTCCTGAACCATGATATATATATACGGACGTATCCTGTCCTTGAGTGCTTACTGATATCTGAAAAATGTTAAGGATTGGGTGAGTATATAATATACTCAGTAGGGCCTATCACTACTAGTTTTATAAATGCATGAGATGTTTCAAAATCATATGCTCATTCAAAACATGCGTATGTTTGAATACTCGAGTTCAATATTAGTATAAGAATCCATAATCAATTTCAAAATATGCGTATGTTTGAATACTCGAGTTCGATATCAGTATAAGAATCCATAATCAACTGAAATTCTCATAACTTAAAAGGTCACATAATTCCAAAAGTGAAAGTATCATATGACATCATGATATGCAATAGATGCCTCATGGAGTCCAACTCATGGACCTCTAGTATGGTATGGTCGACCAACCTCATATCATGCTACATGAAATGCACATCAAACCATAGGGTCCACTATGCCCACGGCCTCCTCGCCGTGTGGTCCCCGGGTACCTGAGGACACTTGGTCATAGCCTCCACGGGGCCTATGACACGCCGACCCAGTGCCGTGACACCAGTGATAGCCCCCTGTACCACATGCAGTCGACGTAAATCATGCAATGCATGCAGTCGTTTGCAACACATGTATGTGCATAATGTATATGCAGTCATTCCAAAACATGGCCATTTACAAAGCATTTATCATGCATGCTGAATTTATTCATACAAATCACATGCAAATCAAGTCATATATCCAAAACATATGTTCTCAAATAACAATAGTTCTTTTAAAAGGATCTAATAGTGATAGAGCACCTACCTGACTAGGTCGCGTTCACCCTCTTGTCCTCGTAAACTCCTGAACATAGTTTGGGGACTTAAGGTTAGTTTAACCTATATTTGATGGGTTTAGAGCATTTGCGTCTCATTACTTAGGCATTAGGGGTCCATCCCTATGCCTATGGGTGTCCTAAGGTCCTAATTAGGCCTTGGTATTCTCAGTTTCCCAGAGTTCTAGCAGTCACGCGCCACCATCCTATTCTAAGGGTCATGCCCTAATTTTATTGGGCTTTGATTAGGGATTTTATGGTTTGGATATTTCCGCGTCGTCGATACGGACACAACACCTTTTGCGGCGCCTCAATCGGAGCTCTAGATCTCAAGTTATAAGCGTTTTAACATTGCATGTACATATAGTCTTAAAGATAAAAAAAAAAAAGAGGAATGCTAGGGCGCTGCGCGTCTGCGACGTGCGCCCAGTATTCTTAAGAACCAAAAACGACGCCTCGCTAGTGCGCTGCGCGTCTGCAGCGTGCGCCTCAGCGTGCACGTCTACAGACGCGCGAGACGACGCCGCTCGTCGTCCCTTTAGCTGGCGCGTCCAGGGACGCGCCCGTTTGGTTTTTTCCAAACGGCGTCGACTTGCGTCGACGTGGGACGGTCCTGTTGGATCGTCCCGCTTGTTAGTGACCTAGGTCGTCCTCAGGTCACCCTGGTTCGACCCTGTCGAACCACTGCGGCCTGGGGACGTCCCAGGGGTCTTTATGGCTCCTCTGGAGGCCTATTCTGCATGGTTTTTCATGGAAAAACCTAGGGAAATCGTTCCTGGAACTATGGTGGAGATGGGTTTGGGGTTCTTTTGTGCGTACCTGCTTCGTGGGTGGTTTTCTCTCCTCGTTTTCCCCCCTTGGTCATTGCTTCACGACTGGTTTTCTCCAAGGCTTTTGGGCTGCCATTAGAGGCACCCAAGAGCTCTATTTATAGAGCTTTTACAGAGGGTTCTGGAGGGTTTCTAACCGTCTTTGAATGGCGGTGGGGAACCCTCTGGAATGGCGGTGGTTTCTTCTTGAAACACTGCCGTTCCAGAAACCTCTAGGAGGTTGAAGACGACGGGGTGCCCGTATCAAAACGGGCACCTGTGTTTTTCAGGTTAAATCGTTTTTGGGAAATTCTACGCTTTGCCCCTGAACTTCAAAGGGCCATATCTTGCTCATTTTAACTCCGTTTTGGGTGATTTTGGTCTCGTTGGATTCCTTTTTCCGAGACGGATCTAATGGAACCACTTTTGGTACCAAATTCCTGGGTTTAGTCAAGGTAACTAGTGAAATGACCAAAATGCCCTTATCTTTAAAACTGAACTTTTTATGGGCTTTTAATATTACAAAATTTGGGGTCATTACATAAGGTTAGTCCTCCTACATGTGCTGTAAAGGAACATTTGGTTATTTGCCCTATGTGGTTAGTCCACCCGCAGGTATTGCAAAGGGACATATGGTTAGTCCGCCTGCATGTGTTGTAAAAGGACACTTGGTGATTTGCCTTATATGGTTGGCCTACCTGATATGTGTTATCAAAAGACATTTTGTGGTATTTTTTTTACTATAGATTTCTTTTTTTTACATGAGGAATCAATTATTTGAAAATATAATGCATTTAGTGGTTTAAATGGTCGTCATGTAGTTTAACTAAATCTTACTTTAAATTTTAAAAGTAATGATATGATACTTGATTGGCAAGTATAATATAGATTTTGTTGGTGACATACATATATGTATATACATGCATATGTGTGCTATGATGCATTCCATGAAATTACTTATGACAATATGATATTATTATAAAAAAAACCACTCTTCAAATCATTGTATGTGTATGCCATGATTTCGGTTTTGTAGTATTGGATTATCTGCTAAGTATGTTGTATACTCACCCTACTATTTTTACCACATGTTAGCTCAAAAATATTTAGAAAGGAGATTAAGGCTTTAAGAAAAACATTTGAAGATTTTAAGAAGATAAAAAGAACCTTAATCTAGATTTTTTGTGTGAAACTTAAGTTATGTTGACTATAGGTAATGTTTCCACCACATCTGTGATTTACATTGTAATTGGGTTGTGATTGACAAATCTTGGGAATGTTGCATGTTAGATGTTTTTGAAAAGGAGATAGAGCCTCCAATTATACTTTGAAATTCAAATGAATGTTTATCAGGTACTTCGTAATGAGATGCATTAAATGTCTATCATTCGAAAAACAAAGGAAACTCTACTAGATTTTCAGTTGAAATGAGCTCTCATTTCATTAAGAATCCTTGTTTTGAAAAAAGAAAAATGACATCAGGGTTTTCAAAGTGAATTTAAAAGAAAAGATTCTTTCACTGTTATTTGATTTTTTTAAATGATTTTCAATAGAGATCGATCACGCTAAAAAATGTCTTTTGTATTTAAAAAGTGTTATAAAAACCAGAGTTGTTACAGTTGGTATCAGTGGCTAGATTCATGCCATTTACAGCCAATTACAAATGAAAAATCACAAATATTCAACATTGTTAAGAGAAATTTATGTGTTGGTCTAAGTAGATGTCACATTGAAAAATATAGATAACTAGAGTATAAGCACTCAGTTAAAGTTGTGTACATGTGAAATTGCAGAAATGCCACACAAGAGAGTAAGCATATAAGCCCTAGGAACAAGAGTAATCCTGACAACTTCCTTGAGCAAGGAGCTTCATCAATTGAAATAGTGCATAAATTCATGCAGCACATAGGTCAATTTTTCCATAATCAAACACAAATAGAAATAATGGCTAGAATAAAGACATCTGATAAAGTTGATGAAAGAGTAGAAGCTCAATTGGATAGATTCAAGAAGCTGACTCTATCATTCTCTAGAGAAGTTGAATCCTACTTAGCAGAGAAATGGATTTTTGAAGTAGAGAAGGTCATGGAAGTAATGAAAATTTCAAAGAACAGAAAAGTAGTAATGGCTACTTTTATCTTGACAAGAGAAGCAGCCTTTTGGTGGGAAATTGTCGAACAAGTAAATTTTGAAGGAAAAGATGTCATTTCTTGGGAAGAATTTAAAGTTGTCTTCTCTGAAAAGTATTTTTCAAGACATGTGAGAAAAGAAAAAGAGGAAGAATTTATGAATTTGGAGCAAGGAAATTCTACGGTAACACAATATGAGAATAGATTCACTTGTCTTCATAGATTTGCACCCACGGTATGTATCACAAAGGCTAAGGCTATAGAGAATTTTTTTAATGGATTAAACCCTAGTTTGAGAAATAGAGTTATAGGGTTTCAACCTAATACTATGGCAAAGGCAGTAGAGTTAGCTTCTATTTTTTAGAAGGATTATCAAAGGACATTGGGAGATTGATAGAAGTGGAAAAAGGACACCTGCACAAGTGGGCATGCCAATAGAGGAAAACGACAAGTCCCCATCCTGAACAGGAGTGGACATTTGACCACAAGAATAAATCATTAGCATATAAAACATGTCCACAGTGCAGGACCTATCATCTGGGTAAACATTGCAGTAACATCAAGTGCTATAGTTGTAGAGAGATGGGACACATCACCATGCACTGTCAAAAGAAAGAGAAAGAAGAAGAACCTCAAAAGGATCATATCATTGAAAGTGAAGGTCATGTACTTGATATCACCTTAGGACAAACACGGGTATCAGATGCAAAGATAGAAGGTACACTTCAAATACATACGACATACCTATTAAGATATCATGTGATACTAATTCTACTCCTTCTATGTCATATGAGCTTGCTTGAGGTGTAGAAAGTATATGTGTGATTTAGTATCCTGTATAGAATTCTGACATGGTTAGGTGAACCAAATTACGTATAGACATTTATAACTAATTTTGGTTCCGATTGGAGAGACAAATAGAGGCCTCCTGAGGGGTGAAGCCTAAGAGGGGTGTGTGGGTGCCCCAAAGTAGATAATATCATTGTTGTGGGACCCCCAGCTATTACAAATGGTATCAGAGCCAGTTCTCCTCGTGGTGTGGTGGCTAACTGCACGCGGGCACCTAGTCGTGGCTATCACGCGGGGATGCGTGTTCCCTAAGGTGGGAATATGAGAAGCCTTAAAAGATGAATTCCAAGACGGGAAAGCTACTGAGAGTTAGTCTCACATTGCTTAGGGAGAGGGAACTGGGTAGTTTATAAGAGTTTGGGGAACTCTCCTAGCAACGAGGCCTTTTCTTGTACGGGAGGAACAAAACTGTGAGACTGTATGGGCAGCCAAGGGGAACATTATCGTTGTTGTGGGACCCCCGACTATTACAGTTAGAATTATCAAAAATTAGTTTAACTAATTAGGTCTAGGTTTAGAAAGTTAGATTATTTATTGGCCAGGTCTAACTGAAGATGTTAAACATAACACTCACTGGGTGGAAACCTAGGAATTTTTAGAAAGTCTCACTATTTTGCATTATCCTTTAATCATTTAGGTGTCCTATATTTCAAAACATTGAGGACAATGTTTAATTTAGGTTAGGGGTGTAGAAATGAGATTTATAATCTTTTTTTACATTTTTAAATATTTTGAAAAAACAAGTTAAGTCCTTTATATAGATGAGAATTTAGGTTTTCTAAATATTCAACTATATTTTGAACTTTAGCTTATAAATAGAGTTGCATACAATTAGTTCACTATTTTATTCATTTTCTAAAGTGTCTCATGAAAAATGAAACTCAGAACATTAATTTCACAAAATAGCTACATATAGTTTAAGTAGAAGAGAAAAATGTAATTTAGAGATCATGGAGAAGATTTGTAAAGACTTATAACCCAAGTGAGTTTTGAGCCATTCTTCTTTTTTTGAGGGTTATACATAAATTCAAAATTTTCTTTAGTAGACATTAGTTCTTTGTTGGTCTCATTATTCTTCATCTTGGTTGGCTATTGAGAAATCACAAAAGATTATATGATATATCTCCTAAGTTTATGATCATTTTTAAGTTATATGAAACCTAGAAAATGATAGAGGTCGTCCTTAGTAAAACACAGAGCCTTTAGCCTTCCTTATATTATTTTCCACTAGTTAGCCCATTGATCCTTTAAAATAAAAGCCTTTTTCTTTATTAGCCAAACAACCTTTATCTATATTGAAACCCTAATGTATATCCATTACCCATTTGTTTTGAAAATATGTAGAGAAGATTGAAGAATATCCTGAAAAAAAGTATGAACAATATAATTCAAGAGATGAACATTAAAAAGGTTAAAAGGAATAAAAAGTTTAAAAAGGCTATATGTCAAGTCAAATGAAAAAAATAAATAAACAAAAGATAGCTAATGAAAAAGAAGAACATTCACTCTTGTGAGGAAAAATGGAAAAGTTGTGAATACAATGATAGAAGACCTTTACATATTTTCCAAACAACCTTTATGTACCTTTATATCCATTCTTTTGATAACCCTTATGCAAGCCTATGTTTCATCCTAATAGAAGTCCTAACTTGATCCTAGGAGTAGTCTAACTTGGATATGGTTATAATTGAATAAGGAACTCTAGTTGATATCTGTTCATGAGACCATTATTACCATTCTTTCTAAGTTATCGTTCTTTTGTATGAAACATGTGAGGCTTTTGGATTTTATGAATAATATTCTACTCACATATTAATAAGACATTTATACCTTTCTAAGTGACTTCTTTCTTAATGTTAAGTATATCTTGTGAGAATTGAAGTCAAAATATACGTTTGGATGGTAATTTAGGTTATATTTTGTCTTAAAAACTACAGTTATATATTAGCTATAGTACATGCTCACCTTCAGAAGTTTAATGAAATAATGAGATATCTTTAGTATAAGGATAGGATTTTGAGCCTTTTTGTTCATCTTTATTAAGGGGCTATAGTTAAGTAATTAATATAAGTGAATAGAAGAAAATTTTCTTAGAAGAATAAAGGACTTGCATAAAAATTTTGAGAATTTTGTGGGTATATTCACTATAAATACTCACGAGGCCTAACTCATCCACTAGGGGTAACCTACAAAAGTGACACTTTGTATCGTATTTTGTAAAATGATTTTTTGCATATTTTTCTCAAGACTAGCAAAATGCTAGTTAGGGGTGTGATAAGTGTCTAATTTTGCATAAAAACTATCCAATTAGTGACTCATGTGTTATAAAGTATAGGGGTAAATTAGAATTTTTGACAAAAAATCATAACACATGCATTTTTTACCTAATGACTTAAATTTTTGATATTTTGAAGGTTCAAAGTCTAATCCAAGGTAAGTTTGTTATTAATCACATTTTTCTAAGATTTAATTAGAGTTGTTAACTTTTTGTTGGAGCCAAGGATGTGATCCGATGGTTGAGATCAATGAGGATGAAAATGAAAGATCAAGATCAAAAGATAGATTTCAAGCCTAAAGGTTATCAATCCAACATGAGATTGAGGTCAAAATCAATGGTGGATGCAATTAAAGGAGCCAAAGGTAGCCAAAGTCTACCCATGCACAAGCCATGCAAAGTCTACCACCTTTGCATGAGTTTCACTTAAGCTACTTAGCCATATTCAAGATGTGAAGAAGAGGATAAGCTAAGGAGCTAAGCCAACCATCAAAACTAGGGATATAAGTCAACAAGTTAACCCAAGAGAGCCATCTACACTATCCATGAAGCCAAGCCAATGGAGCCCTCAAAGTTAGTCATCTAAGCCACATGAGCTAAGCTAAATGAAAGTCCATGATTTGTGGAGAATTTGAAGAATTATCCTTAGGATTTATGGGATATTTTGAAGCCAATTAAGGGAAATTTCTTTAGGATAAGGCAGCATGTGGACCAATAGGTAGAGATCTTTCTTTTTTTCATGTTTTTCCCACTTTTTCCTCACTTTCCACCTCACCACCAAGATGCACCACAAATTTTTCTTTCCATTCAAGAGTTATACCTTGCTAAGACTCCTCCACCTTCCTAAACTCCCATTCAAGCCACCAACTAATCCCAAATCCTTAAAAATCAACTAGCTAATCAAATTTCTCCATTTCATCTCACTTTCCTAAATTTTCCTAGCTCTCTCTTTCCTCCCACCTTCTTATATCTTTCCTATCTTATCCCATCCACCCACTTACCATAATTGAAGGGATTCAATGACTTTTGAAGGGGGTAGATGCCTCCCCCTAAAAAATGGCATCTCCCCCACCTACTTGCCCTCAAATGGGCAGTCGCCCATTCCACTTCCACTTGAAAAACCCTAGCTACCTAACCATCCTAGCCATCCAAATTACTTGTTTTCCATCCCCACCACACCTTTAACTTAGGTCACCTTAGAAATTATAGGAGAAAAGTTATAAAAGTCCCAAAAAAAATCAAAGTTGATGAGCTTTTTCATTAAGAGGAAAAGATGTCTCCTCCACTTGGAGGAGGGCGTCCTCTTCCTCCATCAATTCCTTCTCTCTTTTGCCCTGAACCTCCTACTCCTATGGATGACTGCTACTCCTTCCAAGGTGGATTGCTACTCTTTCCATGTAGTCCATGCCTATAGTTGGATTCTTCCTTTGAAAGGTTGGTTAAGTTTCCTTAATCCTTCTTTCTTTGCTTATTCTCTTTGCTCCCATTGTTGCCTTGTTACCTTTGATTTCATGCTTAGTTGTAGCTTGATCCCTTTAGTTCATTGCTTGTTAGCCTTGAGTTTAGTTTCATAATATATTGATTTAAGAGTTATAACTCTTTGGTAGTGACAATCATAAGAGTATAGCTACTAGATCAAAGTCTTTTTCCTTGAACTCTTATTCTTTCGTTGTTACTTAATTGTTATTTGTTTGTGCTAGTTACTTGTTTACAATGTTGAAATATCTTAGATCCTTGATTCTAATAACTATAACTCTCTTGGAGTGATAGCCTAGAGAGTGAAGTTTTTAGATGAAATCCTTGCCATCTTTCTCCTTGAAAACTTTTTCCATATCTTGCATTCTATCGCATCTTTTCTTTGGATCTCTTTTCAATATAGGCATGCTAGCTTATAATTGAGAGTGGGATGATCTTGATGTAGATTAGATATTTTGGGTGTACATTTGGTTTAAACCATGGTGCGCACATTCCATGAATGATGTGCACCACTCTTCTACTTTAATTCAATTAATTCAAAGTGAAGTTTGGTTTATGTTAGATGTTTAAATTTCATGGATGATTAGTTCTTGCGTTTGTTACTTAAATTGCCTCTTTAATTGATGTCTCTTAGATAGTGAATACATCTTTCATTCAAATATTTCATACTCACCATTCTAGATGGATTTAACAATCAATTCTCATATGAATCCCACTCAAGATTCATGCACATAACCCATTGAGTGATATGCATGGTTTTGAGGTGTGATCCCTTCAAATAGTTACTTGTTTTAGTTAGAGTTTCTTGCTATGGTTAAAATAGTTTCATACATTTCATAATAGTTCAGTTGATCCCTTAGTTCATAAACCCTTTCCATGCTTCATACATGCACTTTTTCTACAGTTATTTTGGTGCATCATTCTCATATTTCCTTACATATCATGTTTTGCTTATTTGTTTAGATTATGTTATTCCTTCATGTGTTAGGATTAGTTGCATACTAAGATAGTTTTCATTGTGTCAAATTTTAGTTTTAGATAGTTCTAATTTTAGAAAGTTTTCATTTAGTAAAGTTCTTAAGTTTAGCATGTTTACTTATAATATAATTCCATCTTCCATATCATGCACTAGTTTTTAGTTTTTCATCATTAGTTTAGGTTAAAAGATTGCTTGAATTTTGCTAGGTTAGATAATTTAATGTAGGGACCACTAGTATCACAATCATTTGATTCCTCACGGGATTGACTTCTTCGTGTAAGAATACTACAACTGATTTGTGCACTAGCAAGTTTAACTTCAAAAATCACAATAGTTAATTAGAATATCACATGACAATTTCAACAAGTAATTGCAATTCATATCATCTGTTCAACAATATGATAATCGATATATTGTACAATTTCATAGTGTTAGTTACAAAGTGAATAGATCAAGAAGAATTTAAGGATTAAAAAGGGTTTAGGATTCCTACCTAAGTTCTAAGTACAACTCAAAAATCAATTATCAATATTGTCCAGATCATATCCAAAACCTACGATGAGAATACCAATAAGTGAATTTCACAATTCAATGTGAATTACTATAATTCTTCAAGATCTCTAATCATAATGTCATTGATCTAACCTCTGATATATAGATTTATGATCAGGACACCAATTGGTTGCAAAATCAGCACCATTGGTCTTTAATTGACAGTCTAAATCAATGCACATACCTTTAGAGGCTTCAATTCACATTATTAAAGATAATTTGTGCAGTAATTTGATGATTTTAATCATAATCCATGGTCTGATCACCTTTCCTACCATTCAATCATCGCCGATCGAGTTTTAGATGATCAAATCAAAACTTGCATCAACAAGTCCATAATTGGTCTATCATTTCTATCACAATTTATTACTGATGTGTAGTTGAAGTCACATTTCACACAAATCTAACTTCCAATCATGTTTTTAATGATTGGATGCAAAGATCTAATTTTTTCCTTATGCACTAACAAGTTTTTAATTGAAAATTCAAGGATCAATTAATTCCTGATTGACAATCCATCTTTATAGATGAAAATATTATGTGTTGATTTATCCAAATAAAAAATTCATTTTTTTTCTAATTTTTAGGGGTTCACCGAAAATGGTCTCCATTGCTAGAGAAGGTGACTAAATTCCTATCATCACTAATGACACAAACAATACCCATTTATATAAATTTTTATATGGGAATGCTCAGAATGACCTGATTTTTTATTTTTTTAATATTTTCCATCCTTAATTTTAACTAAAATCAAGGTTTTTGACCAAATTTCATCAAGGTTTTTTAAATTATCCTAACTACTATTTTTCTCAGTTTTTAGCATCATTACTTGACAGATCTTCATGAAACTAAAGTGGTTTTACTCGTTATCATTTAAGAAACAAAATGAACATTTCTGATCATCAATCAGACATCATTCTACTGACTATGTTTTTCAACAGTCAACTTCCTCTATCAATTTCACCATTCTTATCACTAGAAAATGGCGACAGTAACAATGAATGGTTGTTTACTACATTGTGAGTGAAAGAAGAAGAAAGGAAAAACAAGAAGAAATGAAAGCATAGAAGATGACCTACCCAATCAACTAAAGATGGTCTTACGTGGTCATCCTTTTAGTTTTTGCTAAAAAATTGCTTGGGAGAAGAACCCAAAAGGAGGAGGAAGAACAAAGGGTGGGTGAGATGGCAGCATCGATGGTGTCAATTTCTTATCTCTGGATGAAGAGGAATTAGAGATGGTGGCTATCAATGGGGGAGAAGGGAAATGGCAAGGTGAAAAGATGTTGAGTGATGGGCTTTTCCCCTATTTTTTGTCACTGGTGCATTGACGGAGGGGGGACAGCTGAGTTCATGTGGTGAGTCTGAATCCCAATTGTCTACTCGCTTCCCAACTCATTGTGTTAGAATAGTCAACACATGGGGTGCCATTATCAATTTGGACCCCCTTTTTCATTTGTAAAACTTTTGGATTTTTGTGTCTGATCTTTGTTTCATGCATTCGTAGTGTGTTGGAAAGCTCTCATTGAGCACAATCCAATAATTCACTTTCATCATCAAATTTTAATGTTTTAATTTATTTTTGAATTTTTTATAATTACTTGATTTGTGATAAAATTTTAATTCTAAAGCAAATTTTCTTGAAATTTGATATGAATCTACAATGAAATTTCAAGTCATTTAATCCTTAATAAGATACATAATTTAACAAGTTCTAAGGATTCAAAATTTATCCAAAACTGTGTTCGATTTATTACTCAACTCGTGCAAGGGCCACCTGATCAATCCCACCTTGGCTATCTTATTTCACCGAATTTGAGAAGAGTAAAATGTTAATTCATCTTGAACCTAATTTTAGGACATGGGTGTGACAACACTTTCCCCCTTAAGGAAATTTTTTCCTTAAAATTTAAATAGATACCTGAGTTCTCAAATAGTTCCTAGTATTTTTGCTGGATTTTCTGATTCTAGCTCCTGCGTAGCTTCTTTTACCCCTTGATGTTGCCATACAACTTTTACAAGTGGTATCACTTTTCTACGAAAAACTTGTTCTCTTCGGTCAACCACCTGTATTAGTTTGTCCTCTTATGAAACATTCTCTTGGATGACAAGATTTGTCTAGTTAAAATATGAGAAGGATCTGGCTCATTCTTCCGCAGTAGAGACAAGTGAAAATTATCTAAATCTACAATAGCTATAAAAGCAAGGCCAAGAGATAAGTAACTTCTCCAACCTATTCTAGAATCTTGAACAGTCTAATAAATCAAGGAGATAGCTTCATGTTCTTGCCAAAATGTGTCACTCTTGGCCTTGATCGAGCTTTTAGGAACATGTGATCCCTTACCTCAAACTCCAATAGTTGCCTCGTTCGATCAGCATAGCTCTTGGTTCTACTCTAAGTTGTCAACAACTGTTGTTTAATTCTCTTCATCTTTTTGGTAGTCTCTCTGACTAACTCAGGGCCTAACAATAATGTGTCACCAACATCTACCCAACAAAATGGGGTTCGACATGCTCTACATACAATGCCTCAAATGGTGCCATCGCAATACTAGACTAAAAACTATTTGTAACATCCCTAATTTCTAAATCTCAAGTTTAGTGAATTTTGAAAATTATTAAAT
Organism: Warburgia ugandensis; assembly: GCA_035236585.1. Lineage (NCBI taxonomy): Eukaryota > Viridiplantae > Streptophyta > Magnoliopsida > Canellales > Canellaceae > Warburgia > Warburgia ugandensis. The sequence continues at coordinate 37,575,976 of CP141139.1, forward strand.
TGGGATAAAAAGAACATATTAAATTCATATTTTTAGAGTTTTATAAGTGAAATACTAACTAGACATCTAATCTAGCATTGAGACCCCCATAATTGGATAGTACTTGAGAAGATGATTCAAATAACACTAAGTTTGCAAAAATCAGAGTTTGGATGGAGGAGATACGAGTATTTGAATATGAGGGGAAATTTTGTAAAAATAAGACAGAAAGCAAAAAATGAAAAGCCTAAATAGAAGGGGGCTAGATTTGATACTGTCAACCCCCCAACTTAAGGGAACCTGACACAAACGTCAAGTCTGTTCTGCCCAAACCCGACAAATTGAGAAAAAGGAAGAAAAATATGACAAGAGGGAGAAAACACAGGAGAAGAAGAGAAGGGAAGGAGAAGAGAAGAGAAGAGAAGAGGAAAGGAGAGAAGAGGATGGGAGTTGGGATATGCACGCCAGAAAACCCACCCACACCAGAGAAGAAGAGGGAATCTAGGGTTTTAGGTGCTGAATTTCACAAGCATCACTAGAGAAGACGACAGCTTGGATCGTCAATCTGAGCCGACCAATCTTCTCAATGCATGAACACGAACCAATGCCCTAAGGTTTTGGGATGATTCGTGCTCTATTGAACACCAAATTGAAGAGGAGCTCAACGCACGATACGGTTGGAGGGTTTCTTGATAGATCGAAGCCAATCTAACCCATTCCAGAGAGGGAAAAACACGAAAATACATCTAGAAGGTAAGATCTACAAAACCCAACTTTTGATTTGATGAATTTTGTTAAATCCGTGCAATTTATGCTAGATCTAAGTTTAGGGACAATCTAACCATCCATTTCTTAATATAAGCCTAGGAATAGATAAATAAGTGCTTCATAAGGCCTGAATTTGATCGTGATCGTCGATCTAGGCTAGAAATCGATCGAACAATCTCAACCGTCTGATTGGGTACTGTTCACATAGTAATTTCATAATGTTTGATCGACAATCAGATACCACAGATTAGTTCCTCATCCATAAAAAGGATGGGATGACTAGAATTATATGAATTTGAAGTAAAACAAATCAGATGATCAAAGCCGTTTGATCTGTTAATATTCAAACATACACCTTATGATGTCAAATCAATTATCAGAGATCACAGATGGATTTTTGAACTTTGAATTAGCTTAGATATGATATAAAGTATGGAATTTGGATAAACTTATATTGAAAATTAAGTGATATGAACTATTCATAATGCTCATTATATCAGGTTGATTTAAGAATACAATTATAGGTTGTATTGAGGACTGTAGTATAGAAAATAATATCCAGCTTCAACCCAAGAGTTGATTTGGTTAGAAATCAAGGGTTAAGACCACTGAACAGTGAAAGTGACTTGCAGTCACTTAAGAAGAATGATGGATAGCCAATTTTGGGCCAATGATGTGGGATGGAAATCTGTAAATGTTTGTCATTCAATTAGCTATCAACCAATAGCTAATGAAATGCCCTTAGCATAGAAATAAGCATTGTCACTTCACCTTGTGACGACTAGTACCAAGTACTAACTTAGAGGGAGTTTTCATACTGAAAAAGTAAAAAGAAGTCCTATAATAGTATATCTAAATCTGTTTTTGTATTTTACAGAGGCGTGATTGATTGGGAGTGCATACGCAAACTGAATAAAGTATTCACATCAATGAACTAGAAGAGCACCATTTGAGGTAGGTGGAATTAAGATTTGCTAAGATTTTTGCTATGTATGTATTTGTATATGAATTTTAATCATTGAAACAAGTCTTTTTAGTTTATACGAAAGATAAGATGAATTTGCATGCTAAAATTGAACCACAATAAGACTGAAACCAAAAAAATTGTGAAATGGCTTGTATAAGTGAAAGGGGTCATTATGATGTGGGTGGTCCTTCAGGCTGGACAAGCTACCAGTCCTTAAGAGTTTAGCCCCATTGTTTGGGGAGTTTAATGCATTTTGAGGGGTCATTATGATGTGGGCAGGCCTTTAGGCTGGACAAGCTACCGGTCTCTCAAGAGCAAAGCCTTGAGGTGTGTCTTTGGGTTTACCCACTGCGCCAACTCACTATGCCAAAGAGGATAATATTGTTTGATATGTACTTAATATACACAAAAACGCGTTGGTATTTGAAATGTGAAATGGCTCATAAGATCGAAGACTAATATTAGGAAATGTAAATGACTTGTAAGTTTGACATGTGACTGCATACTTTCATTTCAAAAAATGTATTTTGTAGTGGTGCATTGGTATTTCTTCCATTTTGGTAGGGGTTCATGATTTTAATGAATGTTGAATGATTCAAGTTAAGTGATAGTTGAATTGTGTTTGCATGATTCAGCATGGACAAATTGATTTATATAAAATTATCATGATTTTATTTATATAAAATTGCATCTTATTCCACCTACACAAGCGATTGCTTATTGAGAGATTGATTTGGTTTGCAATGCCTCAGATACAAAGAATCGTAGCAGGTATGGCATGTTGACATTATTTCAGAACCGAGGACTGCCAAGGAATAGGAGTTGTTTACTGATGGAGCGCTCCAACAGAAGCTTTGGAAAATGATAAGTAAGAATTGATTTTTAAATTGAAGTTATGGTATCGAATGAGAAAGAGACTGCATTGTATGTAATTATAGGAATTTGGAATACTTATGTGACTGGGTTGTGCTGTGGAGGTTCTAGGTGTGTTTTGTTGATGTAAATTGTTTTATTTTGTTAGATGTATGAAAAGGAGATAGAGTCTCCATTTATGTTTTAAAATGACAATGAACATTTATCAAGTACTTCTTAATGACATGTATTAAATGTCATATGTTTAAAAAATAGAGGAAACTCTGGTGGATTTTCAGTAGAAATGAGCGCTCATTTCACCAAGAATCCTTGTTTTAAGAAAAGAAAATTGACACTTAGGATTTTTCAAAGTGAATTTAAAAGTAAAGATTCTTCCGCTATTGTTTAATCTCTAAAATTATTTTTATTAGAGTTCGAGCTTGCTATGTCAATGTCTTTTGTATTTAAAAAGTATTATGAAAACCCGGGTCGTCATACTGTTGTTGTATGAAAATTCAACCAATGGTAAATGTTTGGCCCACTTCTCTTCAAAGTCTAATGCACAAGTTCTTAATATATCTTCAAGTAGCTAAATCACTCTCTCAGATTGCCCATCTATCTAGGGATGAAATATAGAGCTAAAAGTCAACCTTGTACCCATTGCTTCCTATAAGCCCTTCTAGAACTGAGAAGTAAACCATGAATCTATATCTGACACAATGAATATAGGTACCCCATGTAACCTTACAATCTCACATATGTATAGTTAACTCAATGTTTTGAGTGAATAAGCAACCTTCACTAACAAGAAGTGCATTGACTTGGTCAATCTACCAATAATCACCCATATGTTGTTCCAACATTGCATAGCACAGAGAAGACCTACTACAAAATCCATGATAATGTGCTTCCACTTCCATTCTGCCACTAGTAAAGGGCTATAGTAATCCTGCAAGTTTTTAATGTTCTGCTTTAACCCGCTAACATGTCAAACATCGAGCAACAAACTCAGCAATGTCCTTCTTCATGCCTTTCTATGAAAAGTCTCCTAAGGTCATGGAACACCTTTGTGCTATTAGGATGTATCAAAAATTTAGATCAGTGTGCCTCACTCAACAATTCTCTCCCGACCTCATCAATTGGTTGTACCTAAAGTCTACTCAAATACCATAACACACCAAAAGAGTCCACAGCCCAATGCTCGATACTCTCACCATCTTTTAGGCAGGCTCTAGTACTCTTAGCCTCGTCATCACCTATCTGAGCATGCAAAACTTTTTGTAGTATAGAATGTTGAGCAATCATTTGACATAAAAATGCACAACTTTCAGATGAGCCAATGTGTAAGTCATACTCAGTCAATGACTCACAAGCCTTCCATTCAAAACCTTAGAGTCCTACCATCAAACACCTTGACTTTCTACTCGGTGCATCTGTAACAATGTTTACCTTTCTTGGGTGGTACTGAAGTGTGAAATCAAAGTTCTCTAAGTATTAAACTCATTTAATTTTCCTTAGATTTAAATCTTTCTGAGTGAAGATATTCTTCAAACTTTGTAATTAGTGAAGACATCAAACTTTTCATTGCACAAATAATGCTTCTAGGGCTTCAATGCAAATGCCACTACAGCCAGCTTTAAGTCATGAGTAGGATATTTCTTTTCATTTGGCTTCAACTAACAAAAACCATATGCCATGACTCTTCCTTCCTACATTAGGACACATCATAGTCCTAAGTGTGAGGCATCACAATACACAACATAACCCACACATCACTCAGGAATGATAAGCACAGGTGTCAACCTCAATCATTTCTTTAGCTCCTAAAATGACTGCTCACATGAATTGTCCCATTCAAATGCCATACTCTTTTTTGTAAGCCTTGTCATGGATGATGCAATGCACGAGAAATCCTTCACAAACCTCCTATAATAACCTACCAACCCAAGGAAACTCCTAATCTCGATCACGCTCCTTAATCTTTCCTAACTCAGTATCACTTCAATCTTTGATGGGTCAACTGAAATCCCATTACAAGAAACTACATGACCAAGAAAATTTACCTTTGTTGCCCAAAACTCACATTTGTTAAGTTTCATATACAATTGGTGTTCCCTCAACAACCGCAATGCAATAGACAAATGTTGTTCATGATCCTCCTTAGAGCTCGAGTATATCAAAGCATCATCCACAAACATGGCAATGAATTGATCCAAATAAGGAGGAAGATTCGATTCATCAGACTCATAAATGTCGTCGAAGCATTTGTCAACCCAAAAGGCATCACTATAAACTCAAAATGGCCATATCAAGTCCTAAATGCCATCTTAAGGATATCTTCATCCCTTACTCATAGCTAATGGTATCTAGATTGCAGTTAATTCTGGAAAAACACGTAGATCCTCTTAGCTGATCAAATAGATCATCAATCCTCAACAATGGGTATTTATTCTTGATCATCACCCTATTTAGTTGTTAGTAATTAATGCATAACCTTAGTGTGCCATCTTTCTTCGTTGTAAACAACACTGGTGCTCCCCATGGCGAAGTACTAGAGCGACTGAAATCCTTATCTTGCAACTCCTCCTGCACCTTTTACTCCTGTAATTTAGCAAGCTCCATTTGATGTGGAGCAACTAAAATTAGAGAAACACTAGGATAAAGCTCAATAGCAAAGTCGACTTCGCTCCTTGGAGGTAACCCTAGTAATTTATCTAAAAAAACATCTACAAATTCCCTTACTACTAGAATAGATTTAATACTAGCATTAGCATCATGACAACCCACCATGCTTGCCATCTACCCACTATAGTCTTTCTGGCTTTGTAGCCAACATGGACTTGTGGGCAACCATAATCCTTTATGGCAGAAAAATAAAAATGAACTCTGGTAGTAAGACAAAAGTAACCCTCTTTCAACTACAATCAATAATAGCATAATACTAGGACAAGAAATCCATCCCCATGATTAGATCATAAGGAGTAATTTTCATTACCACCGAATCAGGCGTCAACCTATGACCTACCATGTTAATATCACATCCTCGACAAACTTTGTTTGAGGTAATACTCCTCTCTATTGGCAACTCAACTTGCACTGTTGAGTTTAGTGGTTCGGTGTCCAATCTTAAGTCATGAATGATTGAAGATGAAACAAAAGAATATGTCCCACTAGAATTAAACAACATTTTGACCCAAGTATGAAACAGTGAAAATGTACGCTCTATAACAATGCGGTCAGACTGGGCATCTGACTACATCAGTGCATAAACTCTGCCCTCCATCCTCTACTTGGAAGCAGGATGTACGCCTCTAACAGGGGCATCTATCTTCTGTGCTAGTGGCCGCTCTTGAATATGTGGCCTATTGCTACTTTGTACATTGCTCCATGTTGTTCCCAACCTAGACAATCTCTCTTAAAATGGCCTTCTTAGCCATAACCAAAACAAGTCTCACCAGCCATTCTAAGAGGTAGAGAATGTATTTGAGCATTTTGTGCCTAAGGAGGATATCCTTTCCTCCACTTATCCTTGTTACAATATGAGTGAGATTTCCCAAAACTTCTCTTCTTGAACTCTGGTGCACTCATTTCCCTACTCTAATCCTAGTCAATCAGTTGGGCTTTATCTATGATCTTCTCATAATCTTCCAATTTGAAAGGTAGTAAGATCTATCAAATAAAAGGCCTTATGACCTGAATGAAGCAATAAGCCTTATCCTTAGTAGTGGGGATCATCAATAGAACATAATGTCATTGATCTAATCTTTGATATATAGATTTATGATCAGGACACCAATTGGTTGCTATCTACTAAGATTAGCACCATTGGTCTTTAATTGATGGTCTAGATCAACACGCATACCTCTAGAGATTTCAATTCACATTATTAAAGGTAATTTGTTAAGTAATTTGATGATCTTAACCATAATCCATGGTCTGATCACCTTTCTTAACATTTGATTGTCGTCAATCGAGTTTTGAATGGTCGACCTTGCATTAACTAGTTCGTAATTGGTCTATCATTTCTATCACAATTCATTATTGATGTATAATTGAAGTCATATTTTACACATATCTACCTTTTGATTATGTTTTTAATGGTCGGATGCCAAGATCTTAGTTTTTCCCTGTCACTATCAAGTTTTTTATAATAATAAAAAATCAAGAATCAATTGATTCCTGATAGACAATCCATCTTTATGGATGAAAAGATTAGGTGTGATTTATCTAAATCACAAATATATATATGTATATATATATTTTTCTAATTTTTAGGGGTTCGCTTAAAAAAGTTGTTTGTCACTGGAGAAGATGACGGGATTTTGGTCATCACTAGTGACATAAAAAGTACCCATTTATATAAATTTTTATATGGGAATGCTCAAAATGGCCTGAATTTTTGTTTTTTAGTGTTTTCCATCCTTACTTTTTATTAAAATAAAGATTTTTGGCCGGATTTTATCAAGGTCTTTAAAATTACCCTAATTATTGTTTTCTCAATTTTTTGTGTCATTACTTGACAGATCTTCATGAAATCAAAGGGGTTTTACTTGCAATCATTTAAGAAATAAAATGAACGATTTTGATCATCGATCAGATGCTGTTTTACTGACTGTGTTTTTCAACAATCGGCTTCTTATGTTAGTTTCACCATTACTATCACCGAAAAATGGTGACAATAATAGTGAATAGTGGTTGACTGGATTGTAAGGGAAAGAAGAATAAAAGAAAAATAGGAAGCAAGGAAACCAGAGAAAATGACTTACCTGATCAACTAGAGATGGTCTCAGGCAGTCATCATTTTAGTTTGTGGGTGAGAGGGCAGCATTGTCGTCATTGGTTTTTTATCATTGGAGGAAGTGGAATTGGAGATGGTGGTGATTGATGGGGGAGAAGCCATCGAGTGATAGGCTTTTTCCCGATTTTTCCCATCATCGATGCATGGAGTGGGTGGGCAGCTAACTCTCATGTGTTGAATCGCTTTCCAACTCAACATGCTATAATAGTCAACACAGGGGGAGCCATTATCAATTTGGACTCCCTTTTTCATTTGTAAAACTTTTGAATTTTGGGTCTAGGTCTCTATTCCATGTGTTCTTAGTGTCGTTGAAAAGCTCTCATCAAGCACAATCCAATAATCTACATTTCATCATCAAACTTTAATGTTTTTATTTTATTTTTGAATTTCTTTTATAATTACTTGATTTATAACAATTTTTTATTTTAAAACAAAATTCCTTGAAATTTGATATAAATCTAGAATGAATTTTCAAGTCATTTAATCCTTAACAAGATATACAATTTAATAAGTTTTGAAGATTCAAAATTTACCAAAAACTACATTTGATTTACAGCTAAACTCATGCGGGGCCCACCTACTCAAACCTACCTTTATTGTCTTGTTTTATCAAACATTAGAAGATTAACAAGTTAATTCATTTTAACCTAATTTTAAGACATGGGTGTGACATTCTCCTTAACTAGAAACTCTATAAAGAGTGTAGCTTTTTATGGAGAAGCAAGAGGAAGAAGTGTTAATCTTAAGTTAGGGTTAGCCATAAAAACGAGCTTCCCACCTTAAGGAAGAACTAGAAAAGTAAAAGAAAAGTGGACATTTGCTTAGGACTCACCAAATTTTAGCCCTAGAAGATGATGGAGAAACTAGGTACTTATTTGAAGTTTTTCTACTCTTCAACATGATGCTTTTAGATAAGAATCTTAGATGGCTTATTGGATAGACTTGATTCTCCTCAACCATACTTTAAGATTGAAAGTAACCTTGGCTGCCATAGAAGTGACACAAGGCTTCTTTCGTTTCCTTATTCTCCCTAAATTCCAAAAGAAAAGAAAAATGAAAGGCTAGAAGGGATTATGAGTATGAATGAAGAAGAAGGGGATGCATGCAACAACGACCTAGAAGAAGGTTTGGAGAGAGAGAGAGAGAGGTGGTGTATGCATGTAAGATTGGAGCATGCAAGGGAAAAGCGTGGAAGTTAAAGATGATGCAAATGTAACCCCCGATTTTGGGTTCATTTTCATGTATTTATATAATAGTTTTAATTGAAATAGAATGAGGAATTATATTTTGTCAAACTAACCTCTTTGAAAACTAAAAATTTGATTATACAACATTAAAATTTAAAATGTACATATTGATACTATTCCAACAATACTAAGAATACTGAAATTGGAGTCTAATAGAAAAGTTTAGATTTTTTCTAACAAAGACTATTTTGGGTAAATTTACTAGTAGTCCCACTTGTGAAAATATACAATGAACATGGTGAGATAACAACATGATTGGGCATTATGATATTTCTAACCATATTATACTTACTTAAAAAGATTAGATTAATTAAATGTATTTAAATATAAATAATAAAAATTGGCTTAAGGGAGGGGCCGGTTTTGATATCAGCACCCCCACCTCTTTTTAAGAGCAACAGTCGAATAATCGACTGTCACCCGACTCCGACTAAGCTGAGAGGGAGGGACAGAGAAGAGGAGAGGAAGGCGAAGAAAGAGGGAAAGAGGAGAAGAGGGAAGAAGAGAAGGGGAAAGAGAAGAAAAACCCACGTTCCCGTTCCGTCCCACGCGCACGCCGGTGAAGGGAAGAAATCCGGCGACTAACTCTGAGCTGTTGGGTTCAAAACGGATAGGGGAGAAGACAACGTCGGATCGATGATCGGTCGCCACCCATGTCCTTCCCGTCTTTGACAACGCCATAGCCCCATAACTATTCAACGATCAGAGGAGATTTCACTAGATTTTGGCCGAAAAGTGCAGTGCGCCGGCGACTGTCACCATTCTTTCCGACGAGAAAAGCTTGGAAAATTCTCAGACAGTCACTATAGATCGATTTGAAGAGTTTGGCGTCGAATTTTTTAGTGGAACGCTTACGGTGAGGAGAAATCCCTGGGGTCCAGGATTGAACAGTGAAGCAGACAACTCGGATTCAGAGATACGAGCCGTTTATCTTGTTTGCCGCAAAGTCCAGACCAAAACCCCTCTGATTGAATTGTGATCCGAGGGAATCTCAGTGGAGAACCAGCATGGACAGAGGCGCATGGTCATGATCGGAGTCTATTACCTCGTTCTGACTGTGTCTGGGCATTTCCAGCAACGGTCTAAGCTAGGAATCGCGCATAAAAGGTAAGATCCTTCGCTGATCTTTAGTGAATCTTAATCTTTGTAGCATGCGCACAGAAAAGCACAGATCCAACCCCTAAGTTCTTAAAATAATGATAAGATCAAGCTATATCAGTGATCTAAATGTCTCTGATTTCAATTTGATGCGGTTTACTTCCTAAATCTGAGACCGTGATCAGATCTGATGATTATAAAACGTCAGATTTTGATTAATCAATTAGATCTAACCCCTATGATTATTTTGTTTGAACTATAAATAACAATCCGTCACTGTGGATTGACGATCCACACAAATCTGGACATCCATGATGAAACCAGGGATCGGATTTGCTTCGGATATGATGAACCATGATATACGACGATGATTTAATGATGGTGGATCATTGGATCGCAGTCAGATGTGTAAATCAGAAACCTATTGTACTGTTTTTTTTTAAATGGATAAAAAATCACACCGTTTATTAGTGGTTGGGATTTCTGGTTCGCAAAGCAAGTTGTCTGTAAAGCTGTGGATCAACAAATCCAGGTATGATTAGACCGATCTAGACTGCTGATCAACAATCGATGGCATGGATCATATGATCCAAGGCCTGATGAACGTCTGATTGACTGATCGATGACTCATGATTGGGAATTTAGACCAGCAGAGATCGCGAGATATAAAGATATATTTAAGATGGAATTATAGAAATCTACTGGTTTAATGATCTGGACCTTTAGATCATATTAGATTTAAAAATCTAAGTATATGTATATGTATGTTAAAAACATAACTTTTACGTGCTACATAGATTTAGATGTGGTTGGACCGACTTGACCCCAAAGCCAAGGGAAAAGCTTGTGGGAACATTGTTTTAGGGGGCCCCACCTCTCTAAAGCTCCTTTTCTCCATGCAGCTTGTTAGGAAATGTAATAACCACTAGATGTTAGAAAAGAAGAGGAACGGGTAATTAAAAATGAAAGAGTGGAAATAGCACTTTCTTTATATTGTTGTGTTCAGGTCCCTTAGGAAATAATACATTTCTCTTTCATTTTCTCATTCCTATGTATAGTTTAGTCTTTAAGAGTTCAACACATGAAACCTTGGAAGTTTGAACTTCGTTTGCATTATCTTTTATGGATTTTAGTGTTTAAGAGATAGCATTCCCATTCAGCCTTATAACTTTGAATTTGGTTTGGGTGTTTTCAGTGAGCATAAACAAAGTAATGTCAATCCATATCTAAGATTTATTTGTGATGATTTGAAGAGAACTGCATATGAAGTTCTAAATAGAAATAATCCAGTGGAGCCTATCTCCCAGTATCATGTTTTGGATTGCATCAATCTGAAACATTCATTGGTTGGTCCACCTTGGTTTCACCATGGCCCAAAAACCAATCTGATAAATGATCCTAAGGATCATCCAACTAGTTATTACTTTTCGCTGTTAGATGTGTAATGCTGCATCCCATTTGAATCTCTTTTGGGCCATATGCCACAATGTTAGGACTGCTAGACCTAAAGTTTTAGACTGGTGAAGGAAGACCCATGTACCATTACCCTTCTGCAAATGCATCAAATATTGTCTTAATTCTTTTCTATCTTTGCAAATCAAATTTAGGCATGTTATTCCCTTCTTTTGCAAATGAAGGGGAGCCTTGGCGCAATGGTAGAGTTGTCGTCGTGTGATCTTAAGGTCATGGGTTCAAGGCATGGAAATAGCCTCTTGAAAATGCAAGGTAAGGCTGCATACTATTGACCCTTGTGGTCCACCACTTCCCTGGACCCCGCATATGTGGGAGCTTCGTGCACCAGGGCTGCCTCCTTTTTTATTCCCCTCTTTCCTTCATGAGGTAGTGATGTACAACTATGATTTATCAACTTTATTTGTCTCTCTCTTTTATCACTTGTGACAGATGTTTTTCAATTATGTATTTAAAACTGTTCATGCTTGAAGCAGAACTTGGTGTCTGTGAATGCAATGGAAGAACAGAAAAGATATCACATTTTGATGGTGTGTGATTTTTTCTACCCCAACTTTGGTGGTGTGGAGTCTCACATCTATTATCTCTCGCAATGCTTGCTTAAGCTTGGTCACAAGGTCAGTACTTTAGAACTCAATATTTTGTTTGGATTCCATTCTTTCTGTTGCATTCACTATATACTCTAAAAACCAGAACACAAATTTTCTCAATGCTTTCACTTAATAACTTCTGTTAATTCTCAACCAACTATATTAATATAAACACATGTCTTCTTTTCTCTGAAATTCTTTGGAGCTAGCTACATTGATTCATGTTGCATTTTATTGCATTAGCTCAGGTGGTGGTCATGACACATGCCTACGGGAACCGCTCTGGAGTACGCTATATGACTTGTGGTTTGAAAGTATATTATGTACCTTGGAGGCCATTTCTTATGCAAAATACGTTGCCGACCTTCTATGGAACGCTTCCAATTTTAAGGACAATCCTCATTCGGGAGAGAATATCATTGGTTCATGGACATCAAGCTTTCTCAACTCTGTGTCATGAAGCATTAATGCATGCACGGACAATGGGTTACAAAGTTGTGTTTACTGATCATTCTCTCTATGGTTTTGCTGATGTTGGAAGCATCCACATGAATAAGGTGCTGCAATTTACTTTGGCAGATGTGAATCAGGCCATATGTGTTTCTCATACAAGCAAGGAAAACACGGTCTTGCGATCAGGCTTACCTCCAGAGAAGGTCTTTGTAATACCAAATGCTGTGGACACAGCCATGTTCACTCCTGCTCCAAAGCGTCTCAGCTGTGACGAAATTATTATAGTTGTGATTAGTAGATTGGTTTATCGGAAGGGTGCAGATCTACTTGTTGAAGTGATTCCACAAGTATGCCATGCGTTCCCAAATGTGAGTTACCTTGCTGCCACTTCCTTCCTCTTCCTCTTCCTCTTCCTCTTCCTCTTCCTCCATTCTCATTTTTCATTTTTCTATTTTCACTTTTATGGGATATTGCAGGTTCGATGCATGACGTAGTTAAACAACTTGTGGAATTGCATGTATAATTCACTGATGCACTGTCTTACAGTGCATCTATATTTCTCTCTCTAAAAGTAAAATTTGCTTATGAAGCAACATGCTAACATTGAACAAGTAATGCTAAGTTTTATTGATTGGACACAATAACCACAATTTCTTAGCAGATCAATCTATTCTGATTCTTGAATGCCTTCCATTCAATTGTTACTTAGAACTTCTCTGGATGAAGGCTCGTTTCATTGTTGGAGGAGATGGACCTAAACGAGTTCGGCTAGAAGAGATGAGGGAGAAGCACTCTCTACAAGATAGGGTTGAAATGCTGGGGGCTGTTCCACATGCCCAAGTGCAGTCTGTCCTTATTTCTGGTCATATATTTTTGAACAGGTATGTAAACAGAAATTCCAGTTTACTTTTACAACTATTTGAACAAAATTGGTTGGTAACTTGACCTTTCCTGACCATTGGTTGTCAATACCTTTTCTGAGTTTAATTGTTCCTGTACATATAAGATCGATGCAGTCTAGTCAAGATTGCCCCTCCTTTAGCTTGATAATGGAGGTTCCTGCATAAAACACTGGATGTATAATCTTTCCTTTTCTCATGTTCCTTCTGTGCTCTGCTTTGTTTCATAGGCTATAATCATGTGATATAAGTTTATGGTTGTTAACAAGAGCATGCTGTGGCAGACAGAGAGCTGCAAGGAACCAGTCACAACGATGGATCTTAGCCTTTGTGACAAATATAGGATTGTCTGTATTTAGACTTATTTTGTTATTGAAGCAAAGCACCTAAAGACATCAAAACATGATACATATGCAAAGATGCACCTTTATAACAGGGAAAACTGAGGGTAGTCTCTGGACTGCCAGTTGAAGTCATCCACACTTATAATGATTGCAATATGTCATCTGATAAGGTTCCAGTGGATGGTCTAATCTTGTTATTTGGGCAATCCTAGCCATTTGGTTAATGGACTTTTTACCATCAATGTGAACAACGATGGTGTTTGCTCTAACCCTAAGAGACTCCTTATCACCTGGCTAGGATAGTTCAACCAATGAGATATCTGGCCCCATGGTGGGCCTCACCTTTAACCATTGCAATCGGCAGAAATGTTCAACATATTGGAGATTGGAATGTATTTCACAGATTGAAAGTCCATGGATTACCAAACAGGCCTTGCAATATATGCTAGACATATGCCACTCCCAGAAAACATATTTATGCCATTCCCAGGGGACACATTTTTTATCAATTCATTTGTTGCAGTTCTCTTACAGAAGCATTTTGCATAGCCATACTGGAGGCCGCAAGTTGTGGACTGCTAACTGTCAGTACACGAGTAGGTGGTGTTCCTGAGGTATGTTTGTTAATTTGATTATTTCCTCAGTTTTGGTCTGACTAGCACACAAGTTTGGTTTATAAAGACTGGTTACTAGATCACTCTTAATTGACACTACAGTGGTGAGCTATTTGCCTCCTTTTCTGATGCCATCAGGTTCTACCAGATGATATGATTGTCCTTGCAGAGCCCGTGCCTAGTGAGATGGTACAAGCAATGAAGAAGGCTATATACATGCTCCCAAAGATTGACCCACATGTCATGCACCTACGTGTGAGTTTACTGAAGAGAGCATATTGTAGTTATTTTGTTTTCAACTAGTGTACGTTTAATTAGGCTATGTCATCTATTAAAATTTCTGGCTATTTCCTACACCTTCCTAGGAATTTTAACGGCGATGTGGCTAAAACCTGAGAATGCTTATTTTGATGTTACTTCCAAGAGTTGATCTTTCTCTTAAATGTATTTCCTTAAGCTTGGACCATTTTCTGCAGATGAAAAACCTATATAGCTGGCATGATGTGGCCAGAAGAACAGAGATTGTATATGGGCGAGCATTGAGATGTCCAAGCGAGGATCTCCTACAACGCCTTCCACGGTATATTTTTGTACTCTTCAGTTTGACATATGTCCCTTGAATTTCATAGTTTAGCTTCCTAGAATGCTTGATGGGTCAATTTAATTTTACCGGTCAGCTTTGCAGGATATAGTTTGAATTCCTTTGTTAGGCTTATTGTCAAACATATTTCCCTTTTATCAGCCAAAAGTTCTAAGTGACCAGGTGGCTAATCCAAATTTTGGTCTTTATATGCTTTTGATCTGTCATAATGGTTGAAAAGTTGAATTCTCTCTGTCAAATGATCTTGGCTTTTACCTACCTGAGTCTTTCTGTTATTTCACTGATTGTGTATTGATTCAACTTCTAGCCAACTTGAGAAAACTCTCTTATAAGACATGAGATATGACACTAACAGGAACCATCATCCCACATTTTTTTTAATGTTATGTCATAGTTTAGTTTACTTGGGATATTTCAAGATTAAGGTTGGATGTCCCCTAGTTAGGATCTTTTTCTTTTTGGTGTAAGTAGTTTTTGATGAATAATGAATGAAAATTTCATTAGATTTGGTGGATTCGTTGTTCTAGCTTCCCTCCCATAGTGTGAAGTCGCATTTAGTACAAGGCTGAATCACTATTGTTTCATCCTGTTCTGTAAGTCAGTACTTATCTTCCTTGTCTTTTAAAGGACAATTTCTGAGTTGCTTGTGGTTACATGATTTGTATTGATAATAATTTAGAATTCTTATCTTGCATAAAATTCCTGAACCCTAGATAAAAAAGGGCAGCCTTGGTGCACGAAGCTCCCACCTATGCGATGTCTGGGGAAGGGTCGGACCACAAGGGCCTATAGTAGGCAGCCTTACCTTGCATTTTGCAAGAGGCTGATTCCATGCCTTAAGCCCGTGACCTCAAGGTCACATGACGACAACTTTTACCATTGTGCCAAGGCCCCCCCTTCATTCCTAAACCCTAGATCCGAAGCTTAATCAGGACCGTTCATTAATCAAAGGGATAGTCCAGATTGACACTTTGATCTTATCTTAATCGGTAGAGATCTGGGGCAGTTTGCAGATCCTGTAACTCACTCTAGGCTATTCATGCTAATTAAGACTGATTTTTTGCATGTTAAAGTGCTTGTTGTAGTTTAATTTATGTTTTCTTATTTAAGTTAATTCTGATCTGATATCAGCATATAGATTAGGTTTTTGCATGCTATCCTACATCAGATACAAGTTTGAGAAGTACCATGTACTGATTTACTATTCATATCAACCTTATGTTTTCCAGGTATGTAAAATGTGGTGCTTGGGCAGGCAAGCTCTTTTGCTTGGTCGTGGTTGTGAACTTCTTATTATGGCATCTTTTGCAACTGTGGCAGGTAACTCAAATGTTGCTTTCTGTTGGTAAGTTTCACAGGTTATAAATATTTTGACATGGAATGACTATTTAGGAATATCTACTAATTTTACCTAAATGAAGGGGAGCCTTGGCACAATGGTAAAAGTTGTCGTCATGTGACCTTGAGGTCAAGGGTTCAAGGCGTGGAATCAGCCTCTTGCAAAATGCAAGATTAGGCTGCCTACTATAGGCCCTTGTGGTCCGCCCTTCTTTGGACCTAGCATAGGCAGGAGCTTCGTGCACTGGGGCTGCCCCTTTTACTAATTTTACCTAAATGCTTGAACTTTCACTTTAGTCTTCAGAAGACATAGAGGAGGTACCTGCTTTTGTATTTCCTCACCAGCAACATGACAAGATGGTTCACGAGCTTAGTGAGGATCAAGGTCAAAGCTGATTCACTAGGAGATGTAAGTTCCCTTGATTGTTATGGTCATTTAACTCCAATGATGTATATATCAGAAAACCAGAAAAATAGTTCATTCCAAGGGTAAATAAATTCTTTTATGTTAGGAGTAAGAGCCCATCCCTCAAGTCTTTTGAACTCTTTAATGAATTGGGCAAATTAAGACTCTGCAACGTACCCATTCTATTGGATGGTAATTGTATTTTTTTTGCTGGTGTTTGAAATATCTTCCTCAATGTTTTCTTAATCGTTTCTATGTCCACCAACTTCATTATGCATTACCCCATGTTCAGATTGTCAGCCAGCCGTCTCCTCTTTTTGGCTGATCAATAGGCTGTAGATTGAGTTCTATAAAAGATTCATTTTTTTTGTGCATTCAATGGGGCTGTAAAGAGCATCCAGATTTCAAAAAATGCTAAAAGAACTCAGCTCAGTATCTATGGTTGCTCGAACTTGAGGGACTCCAAGTTAGCTAATGGTTTTTCTTATGTTTTGAAATTTGAACAAGGGCAAAATTGTAAGGTTCCCGACTTGAACCAAATTATTAGTTGTATGAATTCGAAAGGAAAAGAAATGATAGGAGAAAAGCGAAGTTTGAAAGAATTGAAATATCTATTTATTTGTGTGCTAGTATTGCCAAATCGGCCAAATCGGCTCATTGGCCTTGCTTACACATGGTACAGATGTCTGGAGATCATGCATGTGATATGGTTGCCATCAGCGGTTGGTCCCTCTTTCTTGATTCAAAGGGGATATTTCAGATTTGGCAATTGACACTTACTGGCCTTGATCATATGTCCAGACGTTGAAGAACCAAAGGTTTTTATTAAATTTGGCCTAGCAAACTTCCCATTAAAACCTTTCAATGCCGTACGTGCTTGCAGGCCTTGATAACTGGTCCATGAGTGTAGGACCAAATTTATTTATACGAAAGGCTTCTATATTGTCTGGTGGTAGCTACCATCCAGTACCTGTGTTACCATCCATATATATAAAAGAAAAGGACAACCGTGGGGTCAGGGAAAAGGGTGGACCACAAGGGTCTATAGTACGTATCCCTGCATTTTACAATAGGTTGTTTTCACATTTTGAACCTGTGACATCAAGTCACGACAACTTTATTGTTACCATCCATATATGGCATGTGTATATGAGGGAAGACTCGAAAGTCCAACCTTAATTGTGTTATTATCATGTCTAGCCAGGATGCTTTGTCTTTTTGTAGCCACTTCAATCACATGATGAGGCATTCTATGAGAAAGTGTGTTGGTGACATGATAAAAGTGTGTTGCTTCTTGGCACAATAAAATGTGGCCAGGTATCTATGTTTTAGTTATGACATTTTCATATGAGGATTGATTCCAATTGGAGCATTTCTCATTTGTAATTTCTACCTCTATCAAATCAATGTGGTTTGAGTAGGATGAAATCAACTTAGAGGGGGGAAAGTTAATTCATTTAGACCGACTTCAGGGGAAATCTGTTTCCGATGGCCACAATTAATCTACAGTGTGACTGTTTAGTATGCAGAGACAGATCAATTGACAATCCTAAGCATCAGAAGTCTTCTATATCAGTGAGTCCCACATAGCTTCTGTATAGCTGAGCCATTTTGAGGCACAGAAGATGGAGCTGAACCTAAGAATCACCATGATGGTGTCAACGACCTCCTTAGCATTGTTGCTGTCATCTTGAACGAGGTGGAGGCCAAAGATTAGAGCAGGGGTAGGTGAAGATGGGATTAGGATTAGTTAGCACAACAAATGCACAGAAGTGGAAGATGGAGGCAAGTTCCAGGAGATGAAGGGATATATTGGCAGCCAGTGGGGTTCATCAGGAGATGCCAGGGTCCAAGGATTGCAGCTTCTAACTGTTGATAGTTTTCTACCTTCAACATTACTAAAACCATCTTTAAGTCACCTGATTGGACCATTGGAGCATCCATTTGGATGCAGTTCTTAGGCCATCACATCTCTTTGTTAGCAGATGAACACCCTGGATCTTCCTGATGTTGTGGGCGGGATATATCTCCAAAGTAGTTCTTACTGGTCATCTCATGGGTGATTTGTTTTCCAGAATGACAGCTTAGAATATTGACCCATAGACCTTATTTCTTTTGCTTTATAGTCTATGCAGAGAATATCCTCTATAGTCATCCTAAATTAAAAAGTTGATGATTTGTTTTCCAGAATGACAGTTTAGAATATTGACCCATAGAAGTTATTTCTTTTGGTTAATAGTCTATGCAGAGAATATCCTCTATAGTCATTGTAAATTAAAAAGCTGATTTGTTGACTTTTCAAGCTTTTCATTCTTCTAATCATTGAGCACATTTAGCAAATGATGATTGAAGTTCTAGCTACTGCAAACTGTAGTGTAGTTAAAACTGTGCCGATGACATAGGACTCTAATTTACACCAGTGGCCTTGTTTCTTGCAGCTTGCAACTAATCACTAGGTTCTCATTGGAACCAGTGGCAGGAAATGAGGGGATATATTGTTAGCCAGTGGGGTTCATCAGGAGATGCCTGGGTCCAAAGATTGCAACTTCTGACTGTTGATAGTTTGCTTTCTTTAACTTTTATTTAAACCATCTGTAAGTCACCTGATTGAACCGTTGGAGCATCCATTTGGATTCAGTTCTTAGGCTGTATCATCTCTTTGTTAGCAGATGAATTCTCTGGATCATGCTGATGGTATGGGTGGATATATGACCAATGTAATTCTTATTGATCATCTCATGGTAGGAATTGTTTTCCAGAATAATAGCTTAGAATATCGACACAGAGACCATCATATTTGTTTTGCTTTATAGTTTATGTAGAGAATATCCTCTGCAGTCATCCCAAACGTAAAAAGTTGATTTGTCGACTTTTCAAGCCTTTGAACCTGTTAAATATCACGTTTTTGAATTATTAGATTAAAAATACGTTTTATAAAATTTCGTTCAAAACCCGGATTTAACACTATAAGTTATAACACATGGCAACTAATTGGATACTTTTTATTCAAAATTTAACACTTATCTCATATCTTTCATAACAATCTTTGTTTATCCTTATACCCCTTGTTTTGATAACACTATCTTAAGTCCATGTTTCATCCTAACAGGAGTCCTAGCTTGATCTTAGGAGAAGTATGATTTGGATATGGTTATAAATGAGTAGGATTTTGATAAAATGTAGCATTCTTTAATAGTTGATATCCTTTCCTTGAGACCATATCAGATTTTTTTTCTTTCTTTTAATGCTATTGTTCTTTAGTATTAAATATGAGAGATTATTTGGTTTTGATAACCATTATTCAACTCACATATTTATGAGAGCATAACCCACTTTCAATAGACTTCTAAGTGTGTTAAATATCTTATGAGATTTGAAGTCAAAGCATACATTTGGATGGTAATTTAGGTTATAATTTGCTTCAAAACCAATAATTATATATATATATATATTGGATATATTCACATAATCAAATTTTGAAGCCGATGAAATGGAATATCTTTAGCATAGGGGTAGGATTTTGAACTATTGGTCATTTATATTACCATGCTATAATTAAAAATTTAGTGAAAAATGAATAAAAGAAAATTCTCTCATATAAATGAAAGACTTTCATTAAAGTTTTGAAATGTTTATGGGTATGATTTTTGAAAACCCTTGCAAGACTACAACAAGTTCACTAAGGATAACCAAGGGATTTAAAGGCTTTTTACATATGCTAAATGCAGATGATAGCACTTGTAAAAGTGATTAGCATTTTTTAGATTTTTTTTATTTTCTTTTTTGTAGTTTTATTTGAGGACAAGCAAAATCTAAGTCTGAGGGTATTGGATATACATAGAAATATTACATGCATATCTCTATATTTAGCAGCTTTTAGCCCTAAATTTTTCATAAATATTATTAATTAGGGTTAATTGTACATTTTTTAGGTACATTGTACAAATGAGAAAAGGGTATTTTTGGTAATTTTAAACTTAAAAAGAGCAAGAGTGCCTTCTAAGCAACATATTGGGCCCTAAACGTGCCAAACATAAAGTTTGGAAGTTTATACTAAAAATTGGGTGCCCTTATCAAAGTCAAAGCAATTAGAAACCATAAATGATCATTGACCTTATCTGTACTAAAAAGGGTGTTCATATCAAAAGTAAGGTCACAGAACTTCTCATGCATGCATGCAAGCTATCAACTACCTTGGGAAGCTTCTAAGGCAAGCTCAAATCACATATATTGGTATCACATACATTGACAACTTTTCTGAAATAAAATAAGTCAAAAGATTAGAGCCTGCATGAGACATATTCCTTACACTCTTTCCTACTCAACCAAAAGAGGAACCACCTAAGGAGCCACACGAATTTTTCCATGCAAGGTGGTGAGTCACACTCAATTCCATGTTTATTACATGAGAAAAATAAGGCATATGGTGTAGCTTTAAAATTACTTACAAGTGCACGAATCAATGTAGAATTAGCACGCAAGAGAGGTCAAACCCATGAGGAATCTCACAAATATGTATGTTAAATGGATCTTATTTAAGTGCTTAACTTTAGCCAAATAGAGAGATTGATTTGATTTGAATTTAAACTAAGAAAGTTAATGTATGAAATTAGAAATTACAATTAAAAGAAACTTGTTAAAATTAAAATTAAGCAATGGAATTAGAAACTAACATGCACTTAACAAAAGGAACTAATGAGAAAAAAGCATGAATTAAACTGAGAAACTCACTTAAGGAAACTACTAAAAAGGAAACTTTTCTAATTTAACACTTTTCTAATCTAGAATTAGAAACTTTTTAAAACCAAATCAGGAAACCTTCTAAACCAAAAATTAGATGCAAACAACTAAATAACAACTACTAAAATAAGAGTAGGCAACTATATCAACCAAGGATCAAAGAGAAAAGTAACCTAGTATCACGTGCATAATCCATGGATTGTGTGCATTGTTCATGGGTTGAAAGATGCCAGATTTGATGCTTTAAATGCAAACTATCATGCAACCTAAGCTATGCACCTAACAAACAACCTAAAATGCTAAATGCCTTCCTATAGATTCAAGCAATTTAGATATTTTGATTGCTGGAAACAAAACATAAATATTAAGGTGAAAAATTCTAGATTTTAAGCACTTAGAACTTCTAATCAAATATAGTATATAAAGCAATTGGAACAATAACTTTTATGCAATATAACAACCCAAATCTAAAGTTCTTTGATAATAGAAACATTCAATAAAAGGAATCCTCAAAAAAAATTATTGAATTAATGCCAAATTACATCAAATTTCTCCACATAAAACAAGGTATTAGTCTTGAAATTGTATAGGAAACTAAGCCCTAAAACATAATCTAAACGACAACAAAAATACAATATCAAGCTTCTAATCTAAAGTACATGACATGTAAAGAAAACTCAGAAAGGAATTCAAGAGAAAAGAAGGCAAATACAATGAACTACAGCAAGGAAAGTGCACCTAAATTAAGATGAATCTAAGGTAGAAAAGATGCAAAACTGAGGGAAGAAACCAAGGCTCTAAGTTATCTCTTCTCTTAGCAGTTACTACCAGAGAAGAGTTAGCTTCGATCTTTGTTGAATAAGCCAAGGAAACTAGATAATTGAAGCAATAAACAAAGGACTTAAGGGCTGGAATTATGCTTATGGGATTCAAGTACAAAACAAGAACAATTTAGGACAATGAAATTAATGCAAGGAAAGAAAACTACTAAGCTAACTTGGATAGAAATTGACTAGAGAAATAATTAGAAATTCAAAGTAAGAAAAGCACAAAAGAAAACCAAAGTCCACCTCCAATGATCTCCAAGCAAAGAGTGCAATGTTTCAAGGTTGTCTAACTAAATCTGTACTTAAGTAAAAACATGAGAAACATGGAGGATTTATAAATGACTAGATTTCTAACATAGGAAAGGCTGAATCAAAGAGGAAAGGAGATCTAGACCTAGGGTTTCAAGGTAGGAAAGTTAAGTAGAGAGAGAAAAGGAAAGTTAGGTGAAAGATGAGGTGGAGTGATAATGTAAGAGGTGACATGACTGGTTTCTAATTTGACAAAAAGAGTGAGAGGCATCTTTTTCTTCATAAGGAGGTGTGGAACTCATCCCTTCCTAATTGGATGGTGATTGCATGGAATGAAGAGACAATATTGAGGTGAAAAAGTTAGGAAAAACCTAGGGTTTGATGCGTATTGAAAGGACATAGATCTCGGGGTTTCATTATTAGGATACCACCAAAATTGACAACTAAGCAAGGGGGGAGGCATCACCTTCTAGGAAGGTAGCTCACTCCTTTATTCAAATAACTTGTAATCCTAAGCTTATGTGGTGGAAAAGATTAGGAAATGGATTAGGAAAGTGGGGTTTTCTCTCTTGGTAGGCCCCTCAATGCACGATCATCTTAACTTTTATAATTTTCTCTTAAAATCACTTTAAAATCACATTTTCAACATAGATAGTTGCTTGAATTTATGCTCCAACCATGTGCTCCATGTGGCATTCATCCATGGCTTCATGGCTCACTCTGAATAATGCTTAGCTTTAAGGCTTGAGTAGCTTGACTTCCTTAGGTTTCCTAGTTGGTTTAGGAAACCTCATGAACAGCTTCAATTCTCATGCAAAGTGGCAGAAGCGTATGACTTTTTGCTTGGATCATTTTAATCACATTTTCTTTCTTCGAATTTCTTCCAGGGGTGTCTTCTCCAACTTTACAAAGCACAATATAGGCTATTAGATCATCTTTTCACTTCCTACAAAAGTAAAAAAATAAAAATAAATAAATCATAAAAAATTATGATGATTCACATGCTTACTGTAGATTAGCTTCTGAACCTCCAAAATATCAAACTTTTAAATTATTAGGTTAGAAATGCATGTGTTACAAAATTCCAAAAAAAAAAAAAAACCCTAAAATTATGCCTATCTTTAATAACACATCGACTACTAATTGATTACTTTCTATAAAAAAAAATTGAAAACTTATCAAATTAAAAGAGGAGAAGCTAAAGGAGTGAAGAGAAAAGACACTTATGAGAAATCAGCAAATGGAAATCATCCTTACTTCTTAAACATAAAGGCCAAGGTCCTTATTCATGCATATTCGAAGCAACCAATGAACACTCATCAAACAAGTATAGATCAGTGGAAAGATAGACTGCAATGTAAACCAAACCTATGACCCATTGGTGGAGGGCAGCCCATTTATTTTGATGGAAGAAAAAGCCCTCCTTCAAGGGAGAAGATGTCCAACTCACTTGGCACCTGATTTGTTAGAGGAAATTATGGTGGGCTGGGACAAAAATATGGGGATATCAAGAGTGGATAAGGAAATTTTAAAGGAATCTAGGCCATCCACTCTAAGGCACCTCCATCTAACAATGGACAGAAAAGAAGCCCTTAAAGAAGATCTTTTTGGATAAGAAGCATCCAACGAAATCTCATGCACTCAAGTTGGGTTAAAAATGATCCAAGGGCCAAGAATGAAGGTGAGAAAAGTTACAAACCCTAGCCACAATTCCATTGTTGAAAAGCCAAACCAAAACTCTAAGGAGGAAAGATTCCCAAAACCCATTTCCATTCAAGGGTCCATCTTTGTTTTAGACTTTATGAACTTCCATTACACCCATATCAAATCCCATGCCTCCTCTCCCATATCTTTTGATTTCCCACTTCTTTTCCTTTATTTTCTCCCTTTACTTACTATCTTTTTTCACTCCTAGCCTATATTCCTTACCATCTTAGCATATCCCCTTCCCTTCAAACCTTATCTCCTTCCTTCCCCATCTCCCCATCTCCTCTCATTCCCCATTTTGATTCCACACCCCCTACTTTTAATGCATGATTTCTTTCTTCCTCTCACCTTAAATTCTCACCATCTAACACTCCCTTCTTCTTATGATATTCATCCTCCATTCCCTAGGGCTTGCACTCCAAAAATCTATAAACAAAGGTAAAGGAGAGGAGTTCTATCTATTACATTTCCCTAGACCTTGAAAGCTAAACTTAGGAGAAATTGAGGAAGAGAGATCGTTCTTACCAAAGTTCCCCTAGATTGACATATCCACATCCATTGGAGAAGAGGTAAGCGTCTCATCCACCCACACTTTCTACCATCTTCTTTCTCATTCTCCTTTCTTTATTTTCTCTTTTTCATTACATTACACTCACCATTGCACTCATCTAGTATTACTCGCACTAAGTACTCCTTTTTTGCCTCAACTTTAATGCATTAGTCTTTCCATTGTATGCATCTCACTTTCATCACCTTAGAAGTTGCACACATCTCCTGTCTCATCCTTGCATATATCACCTTTGCATATTAGATTTACCTGCACCATAGCATTACTCTCATGCTTACACACCTCATCCCTTCACCAACCTCTTGCATGCATCTCATCTCCCTACCTTCCCTTACCAACTTGTCTTTCATGTTTCTTGTTTACACACATTAGATTAGGATGCATAGCCTTCACCATCTTAGTCATGCACACATCCTCCACTCTAGCCTTGTACACCTCAAACCTTTAGCCTACATGCAATCACCCCTTCTTTCCCTTCCACACTTTCTACCTTACATTCTTCAAAGCACTCCCTGTTCTTTAATTACCTACATGTACACACCCCTCCTTACATTCTACTACATGCATTTAACTTTTTCCTCCTTTATCTCATTCCACATATCTTTCTTTTCTTTTTGAGATTTTGGAATATAAGAAGAAAAGAAAAGAAACCTTGTACCCTTCTATGGCAGCCAAGGACTCCTTCCAATCCTAAAGCATGTTGAGGAGATCAAGTGCATTTAAAAAGCCATCCAAGTTCCTAGCTAAAGGCATTATAGTGAAGAATAGGAGGAATCCATGTGTATTTATAGATGAATTGTCTCCTCTTCAAATGAGGCACATTCTAGGAAAGAGAGGTAGATCTAGATCTAAGAATTTGAATAGGAAAGTGAGGTAGAGAGTGGAGAAAATTTAGGTGCAAGATGATATAAACAAGTGATGTAAGCAAGTGACATGGCTGGTTTCCTATTTTAAAAGTGGGGAAGGCATCTTTTTCTTAGGATGGTGGGTGGAATTCTACCTCCCATAATTGGATGGTGACTGAATGGTAGAAAAGGGAGATACATGGTGATGGATAAAGGTAAAAAAAAATTGGTAAGAGATCTAGGGTCTTGAGATGTGTTGGACGAAGATATTTAGGGTTTTCTAATTAGGAAACTACTTGAATTAAGCATCCAAACAAGGGGGGAGGCGTCACCTTCAAAGAAGGTGACTCCCTCTAGAAGATAAAATCATGGAACCCTATCATAAAAGGGGGGAAAAAATGGGAAAGTGGGATTTTCTCTCTTAATAGGTTCACCAATGCATGGTCACCTTACCTTTTATAATTATTACTCGAAACCTTCTAATTATCCCTTGAAATCACACCTTTTAACATTGGACAATTGCTTGAAATGGTCCTCCAATAGTATTGCTCCATTTGACATTTATTCATGGCTTGATGGCTCATTCTTTGGTGGCTTAAGTGGCGTCAATGCTTGGCTTAAAGGCTTGAATAGCTTGGCTTCCTTTGATTTCCTAGTTGGACTAAATAACCTTATGTATGGCTCTAATTCTCATGCAAAGTGGTGAAAATGCATGACCTTTTGCATGGATCATATCAACCACCTTTGATTTCTTCTAATTTCTTCTGGAGACACGATCCCCACACCCTTAAGAGGGGCACACCATCCCATGTACCCCCAATGAGCTAACTGCAGAGCTTGACCCATGAAAAACTTTGTGAATCACAATAGAGGCTGTTGGATCATCTTATCACTCCTTACAAAATATTTAAAAACTAATTAAATCCTACAAAATTATGATGATTCACATGCTTACTCTGGATTAACTCTTGAACCTTCAAAATATCAAACTTTTAAATCATTAGGTTAGAAATGCAAGTCTTATAAATTTTCAGAAAAACCTTAGGATAATGCTTATAATTTATAACACATGGGCTACTAATTGGGTACTTTTTATACAAAATTGAACACTCATCAAAACTTACCACAAAGCCTAAATAAAAAATCAAAATTTTTAATGATTTTTAACTAAAAAATTAACAAAAATACCTAACACCAACAATGAATACATCAAATTTTGAAATACCTTAACCCTATACTTAAATCAAACATTGTCCTCAATGCTCAAAACTAGACACCATGGAAAAATAACAAAGCTAAGAGATAAAGGTGAAAAGAATTGTAGCTATATGTTGATTATGGTACATATATCTCTTGATGTGAACATTCTTATGCATTTGAAATAAAAAATAATATACAAATATGAATGTAGATGCTCAACTTCTAAAAGAGCCTACCAAAACCTAAACCTACACAAATATGATACATCAAATATGTAGTGGATTAATCTTGATAAATATGATCCTTGAGGGAAACTTTCTTCTCCACATCAAGGATCCTTAACTCTTAAGAATGGTTTTAACCATTGACCATTGACCTTGGAAATGATTCCATCTTTCTCAATTTTGATAACCCTATGAGGATAAATACTATGAAAATGATAGTCCTTTGAGATCTTGATTTCCCTATAAAGAGATGGAAATGAGAGTTGTATAAAAGGCCTTTTGATCATGTATTAAATACTTTCATAAAAATATTCCTATCCTATCATGAACCAACTTCATATGATCGTTATACTATTTCGCAGTCTCATAGGCATCTCTCCTAGTCTACTCCAACTCTTTGAGTTGGATTTTCCTATGGGTGTTGGATTTTTCAAAATCAAAGTTGAGTTGTTTAATAACCTAGTATGCTTTGTTTCTAACTCAACTAGTAAGTGACAAGCCTTTCGATAAACTAAGCAATATTGTCTCATTCAAACTGGAGTCTTGAAAGCAGTACGGTAAGCCTATAGTGCATCACTAAGTCATAAAGACCAATCTTTTCAACAACGATTTACTGTTTTCTCTAATATGTGTTTTATTTCCCTATTATATACATCTACACTACTACACAAGGGGCTTTTAAAGTTGGTGAAAAATGATAATAGAAGTTGCTTAAAATGTTACTTCTATCAAGCCAACTTGAAAAGTTGATAGCTTTTAAAGTTGCTTAGGTAAACAACTATAAAAATCAAGGATCTTTGAAGTCTTTTAAACAAATGACTTCAAAAGTCACAAACGTTTCAAGTCATTTAGCCCTCAACGACTTCAAAAGTCCTTTATATATATATATATATATATTCCAAGCACTACCACCTATATACATTGAATAGAACATACTTCTTATAACCATATACATATGAAAAACAAACATCTACTACAACATCCACATCTATCTTGATACATCTGATACTTCTAACAATCTTTATACACATAAAAAACAAACATCCACTACAATGTGCATCCATATCTTTCTTGATACACCCAATACTTCTTATAATATAACACCTAATACATTCACTTCCACATTGGATACAAAATATCCAAATTTATCATTATCCATTCACATCTATCTTGAAAATATTTTATAAAAGAAACTACAACGCATGCATTCACTATAACATCCAGATTCACTTCATTTGTAAATCTATACACATTGGCATTTACCTTCACACTCTAAGTAACCCTCTCATTCATCATCTCATAAAAGTTATATAATTCAATGAATATATTGAAAACCAACTACCACATATTCACTTCATCTACAAGCTCCAAATTCACTTCATCCATACTCATTTATTCCCACACTCCAAGTTTCCACATTCATTGCTTAAAAAATGTATATATTTCAAAGAAAATAATAAAAAATAAAAGAACACACACAAGTGAATGAAAAATTAATTTATTATGTATTTCACATTCATGTAGTTACTACAAGTGATATTATTGAAACTCCTTACATACTTAGGGCATTTAGTTCGTATTTCATTGAGATTTACTCTAGAGTAACTCTTCTTGGTTGTCCACTTAGAGAATATAGTAGCTTGTAATACATCCTATTTAATTAAGGTCGAATTCTTTTAGTTGGATCCATAAAAAACTATAGAAAAATATAAGATTTTAAAAAGAAAAAGGTGTCTTACCTTTCTTCATTGGGAGATAAGTATACTATCGAATATGAGGGTCCTCATGTATCTCAAGATATAATACTCGTACTTCCAATCAGACTGTTGTCTAGGGCATTGTGCAATAAGGACAACAAAAAGAATCCATAAATATTATTTTGTAATATTATGTTTAATGAGTGGTAAAATGGAATAATTAACCATTTTCTATAGCTTGACATTCTTCCAAGCAAGTTTCGATGGTTGTACAATCTCAGTCAGATTAGCCCATTCATACCATACTCTATATATTTAAATTTTAAATACATTATAGATGAATAACAAATTATTTATCTACATATAATACAGGAAAAGAATAAATGTTTACTTATTTATAATTTCTAAGAGAGCATGACGGATCTGCGTTCCACAATAATAAAAAAAGAAAGCATACACACTGTGCACATGCAAACTAAGCAATATCTAATGAGCCTACATAGATAGTCATGTGAATTGTAATTAAAGTTGATAATCCCTAAGTATAAAATAGGTTGGCAAGAAAACAAGAAAATTAAAACTTACCCACCATTGTAGGGAATCATTAAGCCCTATCCCTAAGGGCAACAAAATAAGCCTGGTAAAATATCATGAACACACCTCTCTGTCGACCATTGCTCAGCCACTCCACAAATGATGCTAGGGTCAAGGAATTGGTAAAGTGTACCCTTACCCTAAAAAAGGCTAGTTGCATCATTCAAGAAGTTGCATAAAAGAAATAATTATTACCTATACTATGAAAATATAACATGTAATGTCAAATTTTTTATAAACAAGTATTTGCATATACCTTATGTAGGAGAAAATGTGAGGGTGTTCGAGTTGATCCCATAGCAAACTCGTAATAGGTCCTCTTCCATAAGTGGCACTTCAACAATGTCCTAAGCAAGCACTCCCTTCTTGATTTGTATGGGGTTGATTGTTATATCTTCATTGATGAGACCGTAGATTAACCTTAGGGATTGAGGTATGTTAGGTGGGACTTCCACACACTCCTTGGATGGCTACTGTAAAATATGAAGAAAAAAAAAACAAAGAGCTAAATAATAAACTTAATTTGTGATGAAAAAAAACAAAGATATATACAAGCACATGTTCCATTGGTACAATAATAGTGATAGTGCAAAGGTAGACTACCTCAATGTTGCATGTTGTTGTTGATTAACCGTATAAAGTTAATAAATAATTAAATTGAGGTCTTTAGCTAAAAAATATTGATGAGAAAGATAGTATGATAAGATACATACTGTGGACTTTATGGGAATAACTAGTGCCTCCAGCCAAGTGATATGGTTTGCAACTGCCTGCCCAATAGTTATAATATTTTTCATTTCTAAAGTGAATGATCGACAGGCATTAGGATTCAAAGTCATGGTAATGGACACTAGCTTAATATGCGGTGACATACTAATTCTGTGCAAAACAGTTGATTCATGCTCATAGCATGAACCAACTGTCAGGATGTTTTGATGGGAATCCAAGGGCAACAAGCATTGCCCCACCTGCAAATCAAATATACACTAGAGAGGTTGAGATAGATAATTATTATAGAAAGGACAATGAAAATTTTTAGTTTTGTCTATATATATACCTCCTTATGGAATTTTCTTTTTGAGGGGTGTTAGATGTCCTTCATGATCTTCTTTAGTTAGAGAATGCAGCTCACATTTGATGGAGGTATAGAGGCACTACAAGAATTATGTGAAGAGGATGGAGAAACTATCATCAAACCACTTTACCACAATTGACTAAATATATCCATTTTTATTTTCTCAACCAACTCACAATAGGCCTCCTCATCTTGAACTATAAGTAAACATCTTTTACCCAAGAATTTGCCCCATGCCCCTAACTCAACTAGGGTGGTCCTTCTTAATTCCCATAGCCCTATATAGGATGTCCTCGTTGGCAGCAATGCTGCTTAGATTTCCTATAGTTGTGCTTTTTTGGGTAAGAATTTCCTAAAAAATTTATTTAGAAAGATGATCATGTGTTTAATTAATTGTATAAAATTTATAAACAGGTGGAACCACTTACAATGAGAGAAACAATTTTTGTAGTACTTTCATTTGAGAAGTTGTTGCCAATATGACCCACCGAATGCACCATCTTCCAGAGGATGGGGCAATCAATTGGTTCCGTAGTCTTAGCTTTCTTTTGCTATCAAGCAAGACACTATAGTTAGAGAACAAAATGCATATAACTATAGTAGCATTAATTTGAAAGGGACAAATTGTCATAGATACTTTCTTCATGCTCTTCTAAATGAGCGTAGCCCAACCTAGATAGGTGGTGCTATATATTATTTTCTTTCACCTTTCTTCCTCTTACACCCTTTGCTTGCACATTTGTACATACATAATCGTGCAATAATTGGATGTTACATGTAATTAATTAAATGAAACATTGTTTCCCCACATACCTTAAATTTAGAGGACATGTAGTTTTGTATAAATGCATTCCATGCATCTTGCTCAATGACGTCAAAGTAAATGGCAGGCACTGTGTACAACCTCTACAGTTCATTGACATATGAAGCTATGTAATTATGAACAAGGTAGTTCTTCCATGTTCTCCGTTGCTCACAAGCTCCTTGCAAAGCATGCATCTTTCTTTGATCAGGCATGTCAAAGGAAGTTTGCAAAATACAAAACAAATTACTATATTTGAAAATAAGGTATGTTATAAATTACATAATACATGTTATTAATGTTTACCTACCTTCAACATTTCCCATATTGAATCTTTTGTCAAGGATGGAACAAGTCTCTAGTCCTCAAATGTGATAGGAACCATGCTTCTTATTGTAGAGCAAAGGAAACTACCATAAGAGGCTACACTCTCACCTATATATTACCCTGCTATTGTATTGGATAGTTTCTTTAATTCCCTTAGACTTTCTCTTGATAACCTTTTCCATTGTTGTTCTCTCTTTGCCCTTTCTCATGTAGCTCAAATGACTTACTGGGGTCAGGCAAGCTCATCACTGGCTCTCTAGAAATCAGTTCCTTCAGCTTCTCTAAAGCAGCTTGACATTGAGTCGTCCATTCCCAAGCTTTATTCTTCTTCAATAGATCCATTAATGGTGCAGTTATTGAAGAATACCCTCCTATGTAGCATCGATAGTAGTTAACCAATCCCAAAAATGATTATAGTTTTGGCACTTTTGTGGGTGGGCTCCAGCATTGAATAGCCTTCACTTTGGCCTCGTCCATCATGAGTCTTCTATCAACCCTTTGGTAGAGGTTTTAGGAACCTCTAACTTGACAGCGTTAAGATTCTATAAGGAAGATAGTTTATAATCTTCTGTAGTACTCTCTTCTTCCTAATGTGAGATCATGGAGTTTAAGGCCTTCCTCTTTGGACAGTCATGCATGAGGTGCGGTCCATCACAAAATTAGTAAGCTCTCGATGGAGATGCTTGTTCTTTGCTCTTTCCCTTCCAACTTGGTTGTTTGGATGACTCAGGCTTGTTCTTATAAACGCCCTTATCTCCCCACCTTTGACATGGCTACTCTTTTGGCTTTTTGATTTTACATCATCTTTCTTTAATTCAACTAGGGATTCAGCTGCAATGATTGAGGCAGACAAAGTAGAGACGTTACGATGACATAACTCCTACTTTGCCTAATATTTTAGCCCCCTGAAGAAGTACCCAAACTTATCTTATTCAAACATGTCAAGGATCTCAAACAATAGATTTGAATACTCTAAAATATAATCTTGAATAGTCTCTGTATGTTTTAACCATTGTAACTTTTCCTTAGCCTCAATGCGTGCATTCTCTAGATAGAAATGTGTCTTAAGGTAGTCCTTAAACTCATTCCAGGTGTTAATGGTGAACATACCTTTTTTTATTTCCATGCTTCACCTACACCACCATAGTTGGGAATTATCTGTGAGGTAGAGTGAAGCAATAGTAATCTTCCTCTATTTACAGGTGTCGGAAATACCTTTCAATGTTCCATAGAAATGTGTCAATTTCCTTTGCATCCCGCTTCCCACCATAACTCTTTGGCTTTGGGACATCAATCTTTAAGGCCTTATGAACCACTCCTATTCTCCACGGCTGCCTTGCACAACGATATGTCCTCGCGCATTACCTTCATCTCATCACGGAGTGTAGCTAACTTTGCAAATAACTTATTAAACTGGGTTTGGAACTTCTCATGGAGTTTAGACCATCCTCCCTCTCTCCCTTAAGCGCTTCTACTATAGCTTCAAGGGACCCAAATGTTGGATGCTCTAACTCTAACCGAGTGGAGATATCCACAACAGTTATCTCCATCTTAATAAGTCTGGATTCCAAAGAAGAGACTAAGTCTTTCGACTTACCTCTCTTGTTCCTCCGAGCATCTTCACAAGCAAGCTCCACATTTAAGACATGAGAACTGTCTGTCATCTTCTGTTCCTTGCTAAGATACGAACCTCCTCTCCTAACTTGTTGAACCTTCCGCTAATACCAATTGTCATGGACTTAACTACTCAGACTCCCATGAAGCACTTAGATTGGCTTCTCACCATGAATCAACTAAGTAAGCTTGACTAGAAACCCAAAGGAGAAGAACAACTAAAAGAGAACTTGAAAGGAACTCTAGCTTTATTGCTTTAAAGATGCTTACAACTCTTGGATGCTTTGCAAGTGAGGAAGCTCCATTATTTCTAGGTGCTTTCCTCCTTCCACCTCCTCAATGGATGGTGGGGATCTTTACAAGTGTTAACCATCCAATGATTGGAGACTATTCTAGAAGTCTCTACACAAGTCTTTGGTTCCACCACCTTCAGGATGCTCCTGGAGAATTCTAGAGGCAAGATATTTACATGATGTACTTAGTCCTTCTAGATTATGGATCTCTTTGATGGATCTAAGTCCCTCAAGTTGAACTCATGAGCTAAGCAGGCCTCCATTGGATTCTACGTGCATTGGTCATGGACCTTGCAATGCAAGTCCATGACATTCTCCCCCACCAGATGCAGCGACTTCCTCGACACTTTGTGGGTGAAATTTCTCTATATGATACATGAATTACCACAAGGACTCTTCTGTCTCCCAACTGGCTTCAGCTTCTAGCAGACCTTCCATTTGAAAAAATACTGAGTGTGTGGAGATCTACCTCTTCCACATACCTCTCATTCAGCAAGTACTTCTTCCACATCCTTATCAAAGGAAGTAGTTACAATGGGTGGTGCTCAGTGAGATTGGTTCCTGCTAGGATCCTCCTCATTCACTCGATAAGATTTTAAGTTGCTTACGTGGAAGACTGGATGAATCTTCAGTCTCAGTGGTAGCTCTAATCAATAAGAAGCCTTTCCTACCTTCTTCAGGATGGGGAATGGCCCTTTGTACTTCCTCAGTAGTCCCTTATGTAAGGGTCTTGTAGCCTTATGCTGTGTTAGTAGGAGTTTGAGCATGACGAGATCTCCTTCTTGGAACTTTAGTTGTCGTCGTCTCCTATCAGCCTACATTTTCATCTTCTTGGAGGCTTTCTCCAATGAAGCACAAGCTAAGTCTTGTTGTTCATGCCATCCTTTAACAAACTTGTAAGCAACTAGACTGCTCCCTGCATAACTTGTTGCTAGAGTGTTGGGCGTCAAAGATTGTTGCCCAATCACCAATTCGAATGGACTACGTCCGGTGGCCTTAGACTTTTGTAAGTTATAAGAGAATTGGGTGATGTTTAATAACTTAGCCCAATCTCTTTATTTTGGCCATATTCTTCATTTTGATGTTATTCTTGTTCCTTCTTTACTACAAAGAAGAACACAATGATATTATAACAATGACATTAAAAAAAGGCTTTGTAATTCATTTAAATAGAACAAACCAACATGACATATGTGGCAAACAAATCGAAAGCAAATCAAATAAAACATGCATGAAAATATAAATCTGCTTAGTATAGATATTCCAAAAACTAAACCTATAAAATAACTAAAGTACAATTTTGAAGATGCAACAACTTTAAGCAATGAAACCTAAACCTAACATAGCCACAATTAAACTTAACAATGAAGAGCAATCTCTAAATATGGAGTAACAATACAAATAAAACATGTAATTAAAACTTAAGAGGAGTTCAAATACGATGCATGTATCATAGAAAATGATAAATTTCAAGTAATTTTAAAGTTCAAAGCACAACGTAGAAGAGCCATCATTTATTTACCATTCATATAAGCATCATACACACACCCATATTTTGTTCTTAAACGCGATTAAGTGAAATGAAGTTATTCATTCTCGAGTTATTCAATGAAATTTCTTATACATTCATAAAAAAAAAGTTTAAACACATATTCAGTGAAGATAATCAAAGGTGACAACATTACATCATGAAAAGATTACGAATATACTAATCTAATTTTACAAATTCAGATAACCCATCTACACTACTCAACTAAGAGAGAGCTACTGCGAGTATAACATTTTACTTTCTCATCACATGTTGCACAATTTCTACAAAAAGGATATTAGGGTTGGTATGTTTATTAAGGTTGATATAATAAAGCCTTTCGATTGTATTCATAGGGGTGCTCTTTTGAAACTTTTGCAAAAACAAGGTTTTGATGATACTTGGCATCAATGGATTACTAAATGCATTAACACTCCATCTTTCTCTATTTTGGTGGATATTTCTCCTCAAGGTTACTTTACAAGTACGAAAAGACTTCGGCAACGTGACTCTATATCTCCCTATCTCTTCTATGTTGCCTCTACAATGCCCTTGATCACATTGAACATGCACCCATTAACTAAACCAATAGAACAATTGTCCCACCTTTTCATGCCACATTCAACTAAGTCTCAATTCAAAGATCATGAAGGAAGAATGCTTCTAGTAATTCAAATCATAGTTGTTCACCATAGAGTTCATGATGTAGGTCCTCAGTGGATATAAATCAACATGTTTCCTTTCTAAACCATGGTCATATGGAATTGACAACAATTGTTCATATTATTAAGCATACTTTTCATGGATAACATTGAGCATTCTCAAACATAAAAGGGGTTCAAATGACTGCCATTCACTGGCTAAGGGCATAGTACAATCTAGCCATTTACCTAGGTCTTCCTTATAGTTTGAAGCCTTTATAGTTGTGCTACCAACTTTCGTCTTGTTAATATTGTAACTAGTGATGTTCTTTGCTATTTGGACTCTTTAAATGTTATAAATGCCAGATATGCAAACTCTTCTCACTTCTATAGTAGTCAAAGAGCAAATCATGTTCTAAGTGCTTCAACATTAACTATGTATATGTATAAGTTTCAATCCAAAAGGGCAATCCACACTCTCTTGTTTGGGTCATACAACTAGTGCAACATTAACATTTTCAAGCACACATTTAGTCATTCAAATCTTTTCTTTGATCAATACAAAGTGTTATTATTTAGTAACCAAGTTGCACATACTAATAAGAACTCTAAATATTACATTAAACTTAGTTAAAGTTAAGTGCCTAGCTTAGATCAAACACAAGAAATCAATTTATTATACATAGATTTTTGTATAAAATAAAATTTTCATTGAATATCAATAGAAATACTTTTATTAAAATCAAGATTAATCCAGTGGTTCACATACACAGCCTCGGTAGTCATTACATACCTTGTCCAAATATTACAATCCAAATTACAAAATAATCAATACAATCTTCCTCAACGTAAATACCCTGAGTAGTAGTTCGGTGATAATTATCCTCAAGTCTTGAGCTTTCAATCTTCCTTATCTGTATCTGAGATATTGTAAACATTCAAACATTTACAATATCTCAGCAAGTTATGCATGGTAAGGGATTTAAGAAATATAATCAATATATTTTAAAATCAATAGTTCTTTTGGAGGTTTTTGACAAATCAATTTCAAAGAAAATATATTTCCATTGTTTGAATTTTAAATTTTTTCAAAATCAAGCCCCTACCTTTGCAAATATTTATGAAAATGTGTTTTAAAAACCTGGGTCATCACCGGCGATGCCCAAACCCATCGATGGTGAGAGAAGAAGGGGGAGAAGGATAGGAAATGAAAGGAGGAGAGAGAAGGGGTTTACAACTATTGAAAATTGCAAGCTGTCTCCAAAGAACATGGCAGCTTAGATGAACTATCTAAGCCGATCAAAATCTTCTATGCACGAGTATGTACCAAAGCCCCAAGTTTGTTGGGTAATCTATGCTATTTTTTCCAATCAATTGAAGAAGGGACCGATGCTTGACAAACTCACAAATCATCGTCAAAAGATGAGGACTAATCTGACCCATCTATTGAAGAAAGTTGTTTGGAGATACATAGTTGATGTAGAATCTATGAAACCTATATGATAAATTGATTTCTTGTGTTTGATCTAAGCTAGGCACTTAGCTTTAACTAAGTTTAATGTAATATTTAGAGTTCTTATAAGTTTAATGTAATACTTTAACTAAGTTTAATGCAAGTTATTACATATAGATAAAACCATTAAAATTTGTGCATATAGTCAATAACATCAATAATATCTCATTTCCAAACTAATTTCAATATTAACACTAGGTGTTAATATATAATCATACAATATTGGGAATCATCCTGCAATACATCATCGGTAATAACTTTTACCGGCCATCTCATCATGTTATAACATAAGGCATCTCATCATGCCATAACATAAGGCATCTCATCATGCTATAACATAAGGCATCTCATCATGCCATAATCAATTGCATCATAATGCAAAAATATCAAAGGACTACCATGCTCGCAGTCTCAACCCATACAGCATGCTCGAGTAACCACATAATACTCCATTAATACCACAGTGGAAAATACAAATCCATGTTTGTATGGGGGGAACCATGGTTGTCACAATGGCAACCTTCCCATAATTGCCCCACCCAATGTTTTGCCTCTTTGGGCACGATATCATCATCATAGTTAGTTTCAGAGAGTGGGTGGCCAAACCCTCATAACTCTCCTAGCATTGGCATCCCCAAGTATAAGCCTGTCTTAAAATAAAACCACAAGCCTCCATGCTTATATGGAAAATAATATTTCATACTTACAGACTGTGTTTGGTTATAATAGGACATGCATATAACTTATTTCCTTAAGATTTGGGGGTCCAACTTATATAGTTCAAATCTTCTCATTCTACCCATTAAGTAATTTCATAATTATGTAATAAATCCCTTTGTATTGATTTCCACATCATTTGTTGCCTTAATTAATTTCATAATTACTTAATCAATCACTTTGTATTCATTTCAACATCATTTGTTAATTCATACACAATTCTAAGGAAATTATAATCAATCTATAATTATATAGATAAGATCATGTGTAAAATACATGTATCTTCTATATTGAATGTATTCTTAAGGTCCACGTACCTTTACTTTCAACAATCCATCATCCCATTGATCTTGATCATCATATCCTTCATATATCTATCAAATCATATATATATATATATAGTCATTCCTCAACTCATTTATACTTCCTAGTTATCCTTTTGATCATCCTTACATAGGATGATTTGGATCTTTTGCCTTGGATCATATTGATCAAGGTCTAATATATTGATCTATATTTGAATCTAACATTCATACTAATTCAAAAACATACATACAAACACAATATTATGTTTCTTATTATTCTTGATCATTCAATATCTTCCTATGGATCTTGTTTGATCTTTGATTATCTTAATTACCATTTTTATTAGGATTAGACAGTTTATTATCCTTTTATGATCTTATTATTAGTCAACTAGTTAATGTCTTACTAGTTGACGATAGTTTATTTCTTTCTTAACACTAGACAGCTCCTTATTTCATAATTGACTAAGGCTTACCAGTTAAAAGCTACTCACATAATGGTTAATTTAATCCTCATGTAAGGAGGTGTTTAGACCTCACAAACGTCGCCAGAAGGTAGAGGAAGAGTGAGGCTCTATTAGAGAACCCCTTTAACTACCATGTTCACCTTTTATTGGGGTAACTTTAGCTCAACCTTCATAAGGTTCCTACGAGCATTCAACCCTAAGTACTCTTGCTATTTGATTTTAATTAAATCCACAAACATTTAAAATGTCATTCATATGGTTTATTATTCTCCTAATTTGGGCCAAGGAAATGATATTCCTAATATTGTCCTACTAACTATAGCCCTTACTATCATTAAGTCCATGTCCATATTCATTGTAAATGTTCATCAATATCTATTTTCATTTAATTACATTTTTCATGAAATTTACATAACATGAACAATTAAAGCATAAATAAATAAATCTAACAATTAAATCTACTAAGCAAATAAAAGAATATTTATAATAGAATATAATAATTCACATGCTCAATTGAATACATCATATTTATTCATTTTGATCAAATGATCATATTTTGATTTTTATTTAGTTTAGATCTTAGTCTTTCATTTTTATTCAGATCTATCACATTCTCTTAATGTGATTTATAAAAATTTACAGTGTATAAAACTTAAATTTTATGTTTCCATTAGATTGTACTCTTCACTAGGAATCCAGATCTTCTTTTCGATCTTCACTTGGAGTTAAAATGAGCTATGAATTAGATTTTTAAGTTTCAGATCTATTTTTGACTATTAAAACACGACAAAATGGGGCGGCGTGCTTCACCGTAACAGAAAAGCAGTGCACGTCATCACTCTCTGTGACCACGAACCCGACACAATGCACGCGTGAGCACGCATGAGCACGAGCGGATGCACACCTAGGTTGAACATCATTTAGCACATCTCCCTGGGTGCATCCCAGCATATAATTGCCGAAGATCTATTGAGATGGTCTGATCTAGACCATCGAACAACATTTCCCCCAATCTGCCAAATATGGATGTCCCATCCTTTGAGATTTCATACCCTGGGGTTTTTAGACCCCAAGATTCTATCCAACGTCTCAAAAACTCTAAAAAATCACATTTTATAGGTGTTTTCCATCTGGTTCACCAGTACTGGATTCACCTAAAAAATCCATCTAGAAAATCCAGTATGGTGATCTCTATGCTTGGAAAACTATCGAAAGAGATAGAGGGGAATGATGGGTACCTACCTGCAGTGTCCAGAATCGAAAAATATGGCCGAAAAAGAGAGATCCACACCGAAAAATATAAAGTCGCCGAAGTTACTATTTTTTGATGATTTCATTGGTGAGTACATCTCGGATCATTGTGAAATCATAAGGCTTTTGAAGGCTGGGAAATTCTGAATAGGATAAATGATTCAGATTTGATTTCTAATGGTCTGAATCAAAAGTCTAATTGAAAATCAATACCCAGGGTGAAACCCTGGGTCTGTCGGGGCCAATGCGTCCAGCAGATCTGGGGGAATATTCCCCTCAGGTGCATCCATAGATGCGCTCTACAGCTATAAAGGGAAGAGAGAGAGAGAGAAAAAAAAAAAAAAAAAGGAGAGAAGAGAGAGAAAGAGAAGCAAAGGGAGAGGGAGAGAGTGGAAGCTTGGGAATTTTTGTGCAATTTCATGAAAATGTTAGGGGGTATTTATATGTTTATCTGTAGATTATTTTAATTAAAATTTTAATTATTGTTCATTTTCAATGATTTTTTAACTTTTCTTATTTAATTCAAAAGAGATTCCTCATCATGTTTATTCTTTATCATTGATATTTCTTGAGCTGGCTATCCACCAGCTCACCTAACTTTTGTGGACCCCACACAAAAGTGAAATGACCATTTTACCCCTATAGGTAAATGTAAATTCACAAAATTAAGAAAAATAGGGATTTTTCACCCGAGCTCAGATTTCAGTGTGCTTATAGTCATTCTAATCGATTTCCCATGAATGATTCCAAATATCAATGTCTCAAGACCTGATTCTTTTTTTTTAATATGATATTAAATATAATATTCCACCTCGATTTTTGTAAAAATACCAATTATTTCCAAATAATTCGAGAAAATTTGGGGTTTTCACATCGTCGACATGGAACATCACTAACATCCTACATCCCCCTTCTTTCTTCTCCTCTGTTCCTTTGCTTCTCCCCCTTCTTCTCTCATTGTTGGGTTTTCTCTTTTGGAGGTTTACGCATTGTTGGCATGCAACATTGCTGGTAACTTGAATCCTCCCTATTTCTACTCCTCTCCTTCTCCCCCTTCTTCTTCCTCCTCCTTTATCTTCCTCTCCCCTCTCTTCTCTCGCCCTTCTTCTCTCTGACTAGCTCTGCCAGGGTTTCCTTCTATTGGGTTTTTGAGAATAGACCTTGGTCTGGTCTCTTTTCATCAACTAACAACTTAAGTGGGAAGAGGTGCCATTATCAAAATGGCCCATCTCTTTTAGTTATTTAATAATTTAATTTTGAAAATTTTTAAACTTATAATATTTTTACTATTTTGTACGTTATATATAGTTAACTATAGTAAAAAAAAAGGAGATAAATGCTACTCAAATCTCAAATTTCTACAAGTGCGGCCCACTATATGAAATTATTAAATTATCCTTTTCAAGAAAGATCAAAACTTATTCATCCGAATTGTGATTTTAGCAAACTTAGTGTCATTGGAATCATTTTTTCAAGTATGATCCCAATATTGAGGTTCTAACATTTGATCATTGAACACTAAAAATTTAAGAATTTCAAAATTTGTAAATTGCTATTTAAAAATCAAAGATATTACATAATGATTAGGGTAGGTTGATCGTTCTTAGAGGTGACATCTATACTTTTCTAACAATCCAAGGTTACTATTTTAACTATGATATGGGGACCACAAAGATCGTCTAATTTGTTTTATTATTGGATCAAAAATTTTGATCAGGTATCACCGATACTGTTTCCTCAATTTTTGCATCACTATAATCATGCAAAAAAATTTCAAACATGCATAATATATATATATATATATATACACACATGAGACAAACAAAAAGATACTAATTACCAACCCTCAAAAATTGATAGTGGACTACAAATAGGTGAATGTAGTTCCAATTCACAGTTGGAGTTTGGTTGAGGATAGCTACAACTCATAATAGAAATTTTAAAGTCATTTAGTGTAAATGACTTTAAAAGTTTGTTACTTTTAGACTCATTTAGTGCAAACAACTTTAAAAGTCTATTACTTTAAAAGTTGTTTAGTACAAATGACTTTAAAAGTATAGACTTTTAAAGTCGTTTAGCACTAAATGACTTTAAAAGTACAAACTTTTAAAGTCATTTGCATTGAATGACTTTATAAACTATTTTCCAATTCAAATTATATATATTTTATATTAGAACTTTACAATATTTAAAACAATTAGTACATAATGAAATTATTTATTTCTTTTATGATAGTCAACATTGATTCATGCATTCTTTTACACACACACACACACATATAAACATGTGACCAAGGAAATCGATTAATTTTTTAGATTAACTCCTCATTTATCATCCTTTTATGATATATATATATATATATATATATATACTTACATATAGCACACTTGTTAATCCATATAGCTCATGAAAAAGAGCTAATTATAAATCTAGAATTATATTTCAACTCAATAATACAATCCAATACCCCCAACTATAGTTTTCAAACCCATGCACCCTCCTCACCATTATCAAGCATATAATCCTCATTCTCACCAAGTACTACTTTGATTGATGGGATTCTTTTGGTAATAGAAGGGTAATATATTTTAGTATCTCTTAAGTCATCTTCATTATAAGAATCCCTCAGACAAGATGATAAAGTAGTTGACCATCTCTTATCATGTCTGTCTTACACGTAAAATACTTGATTTTCTTGAGATGCCAAAATAAATTGATCATTTTTATAGTCAATCTTGTTGAGGTCTACCAAGGTCAATCCAAGGGCACCAGTTTTGATTCTCTCTTTGTTGTGTTCCACCTAATCATACTTAAACACTACCGCAGTTCTGAAAGTATAATTCATGGCCCATATCTCTCTTATACCCCTGAAATAAATATCAATCGCTACTATTAGCTTGTTACCCTTTGTATTAAAAAAAAAATGTAGCATTGGCAACTAAGCTAACCCCACTATTCTCTTACATTTTTTAGTTATCATGGTCTTTTGTGTAAAAGAGATAACCATCGATGGCATATCCAATATATTTTATTACTTCTAGTTGTTGTCCTATTGCCATCCAGCCTAAGGATTCAGATATATTGTTGCGTGCTACTTCTTGTTGATCTTGAATCTGTGTATACGCATATTAAGTAGGATATATGATTGTTGCAATTAAGTAAGATTATACACACACAGATATATATATATATATATAGAGAGAGAGAGAGAGAGAGAGAGAGAGAGAGAGAGAGAGAGAGAGAGAGAGAGAGAGAGTGTGTGTGTGTGTGTGTGTGTGTGTGTGTGTGTGTACATAGTTTATTAATTAAGTGTGAATTCTTTTATTTTACCTTATGACGAAGCCAAGTATTAAAAGTGCAACAATGCACAAATCATAGGCACTTTTGTTTCTTTGCATAACTTGGATTATTTGCCTTGAGGACATCCATGTGCTCACTCCACACACACACAAAAATTAATGGAGGGATCAAAGAAAATATAACCATTTATAATTAATTTTTACCTAAGCGCATGATCAACTTAGTCAATGTATGGTTAGGGTTCATCAACAGTTCACAACACATAAAGATGAGCCTGGTCCCATTCTTTATAGTCAACAGTTGATACACGACTACTTGATAGAGGTTCACCAATCTTGGCATCTAAAATGCAACTAAGTGTTTCTTTCTTAGGATTCTAATCGCATCCGCTCCTAATAAGTACTCTGTGCAAAACTCCACTGCTTCCTTTGCAATGTAACATTTGGCTATACACCCCTCTAAATGGTTGTGATTATGTACATGCCCTTTTAAAATTTTTGTGTACCTTTCAAATGGGTACATCCATTGCAAGTAAATGGCC
Source organism: Warburgia ugandensis (assembly GCA_035236585.1). NCBI lineage: Eukaryota > Viridiplantae > Streptophyta > Magnoliopsida > Canellales > Canellaceae > Warburgia > Warburgia ugandensis. The sequence goes on from CP141139.1 coordinate 37,619,425, forward strand.
CACAAAGTCTAACCTCATCAATGAGGTGCATTGTTAAGTGTACCATGATGTTAAAGAAGGATGGTGGGAAGAATGTCTCAAGTTCACATAAAGTTGTCACTAGATGACTTTGAATTTCTTATAATTTTGAAACATTCAACCCCTTCTTGCATAAAACATTAAAGAAGTAGCAGAATTTTGTAATAGCTTCCCTAACTTTGTCCAATAACACTAAATGTATTGCTACAAGTAGGAGTAGCTACATCAATACATGAAAATCATGGGACTTCATCCCCAACTATTTTAGCTCTTCCATGGAGACAATGTTTTTAAAGTTTGAAGAGTAGTTGTTTGGGACTTTGGGCTCACACAAGGTTTTTCACACTATTCTTCTCGGTACTCTATTGAGTGTATAATTTGCCTTAGGTAGGCATGTTCCTCAATTGCCCCTATCTTGTGAATGAAACCACCTCTTTAAACCCTTTTTCATAAGATCCATTTGAACTATAAGTCCATCCTTTGTTTTTCCTGGGATATTAAGCAAGGTACTAATCAAGTTTTCACACACATTTTGCTCAATGTGCATGACATCAAGCACATGGCATAGATGTAGTGATTTTTAGTATGCAAGCTGAAAGAATATTGATTTCTTCTTCCAACAACTTCTACAATTACTTTCACCAATACATTTACTTGATTTCTTCTTTCCCCACAAAACATTAATGTTTTCAGCCTACTATAATACTTGTCATCCTATTAACATCTTTCAAGATGTCCTTGTCTCTACACTACCTTTAAATTCTTCCTTGTTAAAACGGTATGTATGGTCCTTGCGCAACCATTTTCTATGGCCAAGGAATTCCATTTTCCTTCAATATTTAAGTCATACAGCACATGTTTGATCACTGTGGATAGGACAAGCATTGTATCCCTTCACGGTGCATCCAAACAAATTAAAGTACACAAAGAAATCACTTATTATACACAACAGTATAACCTTTAGGGTGAACTACTCTTTCCTATATGTGTCGTATGCTTCAACGCCTATGTCCCATAATGTCTCAAGGTCATTGATCAAGGAGACAAGTACATATCAATGTCATTCCCTGGCTAATTTGGACCCAATATCATCTCAGTTAACATCATGAACTTCCTCTTCATGCATAGAAATGGTGGCAAGTTGTGATAAACTCATATAATGGGCCAACAATTATACTTGCAACTCATAGAACCATGAGGATTAATCTCATTTGTAGATAATGCAAGTTATAGGTTTTTAGGCTCTTCACCAAAATTAGGCCACATGAAGTATACTAGCTTCCATGTTGAGCTATCTGCTGGATGGCATAAAAGCTATCAACTACTTTGTCCTTGGCATGCTATAGTAATTTGTTTGTTGTTTTTGTTATATAGAACATTCTTTTGAACCTTGGAATAGGGGGAAAGTACCATAGAACCTTTACAAAAACATCTATAACCATCTCAGTTGAATTCTTCTTTAACTTACATCTTGAGTGTCCACAAGTTAAGCATGTAGTTTTATCCTTGTGCTCCTTCCTATATAAGATGTAATAATTGGGGCACACATTATCTTCATATTCTTCAACCCTAATGTCACCAAGGATTTCTTCGCCTCCCATGTGGACCTCGCCAATTTATTATCCTTCAATAGTAACTTACCCACTACTTTCAAGGCTTCTGTAAAACCTCGATTTGAAAAAACAAATCTTAATTTCACATTGTAAAGTTCTACCACTATAGACAACTTGGTATAATCTTTTCACTGAAGCTACAATGGCTCATCGGCTTCCTCTAATGTAGTATGAAATTGTTCAGAGTCACCCTGAAAGTCATCATATGCATATCAAAATATCAATACAACTATACTGTCTCTAACACTTCCTATCGTGTCTTGATCATATCTTGCAGGCCATGTTAAGGGCCTATGCAAAAGTTCTTCTCCATGCCAAATCCATGAGCGATAGCTTTCATCAACTCCATTGAAGCACAAGTATTCTCTCAAAACTCCTAAAGTTATTTTTTTGAAGTTTTCACATTTTGACCATGGACAATGCATGCGATTATGATCAACACTTACCCCAAGTGCAAACTTTATGAAATTTTATGTTTCCCCTCATATTCTTTTGATGTTCTTGTCATAGTCATCCAAATATATTTGTCCATTATCATAAGAAATTGAATAGAATTTATGTGTTGAGACTTATTAGACTTAAAAAGATTAGGTTAAAAATTTTACCAAAACCTAGGTATACAAGAATTAGAAGTACTTGAAATAACTAATTACATGCATGCACACATGTGAAAATTTTTAATTAATAATGAAAAAAATCAAAAAATAACAAAGCATGATTCAAAAAGAAATTTAACTTTAAAAAGGAAAGTTTCTAGCCATAACCTTGTAAAAATTCTTCAAACATCCATAATACATATGAGACAAACAACCAAAGCATAGGTTTCATGGTTATAATGTCCCATAAATTAAGGTACCTAACCCTTTATTAAGTAGTATATAGGTAGGCATTAGTTTTCTTTCATTTTACATTGCATATTTAATTGCTTTATGGTGGAATAGAATTAATGCTAGTAAGGGGCCCACAGGAACCCTCATAAGATAAGGACTAGATTTCATCACCAGCTCTTTCGCCCACCTAGGAATCAATCAACATCCTTATATATCGAGATCCCAACCCTTGAACATTAATTTAAAATCAAGTAGAAAGAGAGTCAGGGTATCAAGCTCATAAGGCCTTTTTAGAAGGACACAATCTATTGTCACTTCAATGGCTTCTAAGCACTATAGTTATAATGGGCATCTTAAAATCCAAGTGATTTTCTTGTGCATTCCGTGGATGTTAGTTGAGGTCTAAATTCATCTTGACACGAGATTTTTATTAACCACTTTCGAGTAAAACCTGGTTGGTAAGCAATAGTCAAATATAAAAAGAAGAAAAAGAAGAAGGAGCTATCTAAATATAGGTCTAGGAAGCTACCACCTATGCACTAAGAAAAGATCATGCTCAATTAATGATTACTAGAATTTGATTAAGCATCACTTAGAGTTAGAGTTAGCATATACATTAGGATAGTTTATGCAAGGGCATTGATCTCAAAACTTAGAGTTAGCACCTTTGAACCCAGAGATTCAATGCAACCTGAGACAAGGGGAAAGAAACCAAGTTCCTGTCCTCAGGGTAAAACCACAGTAGAAGTTGAGCACAAAGCTACTAAAGAGTTTTATGCGCCACTACAACTCAACATCCCATCCTACATAGCTTTATCTCCTACAAATGCAGACAACTTCAAGTTAAAGCCGGGAGTCATACAATTGACCCCCACTTTTTTTGGTCGGGACCAAGACGATCCTTACCTACATATCAAGGAGTTTCTTGATATTTGTGTCACATGTAGGTTCTTAAAATTTTCAAATGATGCTATTAGGCGTAGGCTATTTCCATTCTCACAGAAGGACAAAGCCAAATCATGGCTCACATCTTTAGAGGTAGGTTCCATTAATGCATGGGATCAATTGTCTAGGAAGTTTTTGAACAAATTCTTCCCCATTCACAAAACAAATGACTTTCGACTGAAAATTATAAATTTCCAATAAAGGGATGATGAACAATATTATGAATGTTGGGAATGAAAGAATGAACATTTGTAGAAATGCCTACATCATAGATTCAAGAAATGGCAGTAGGTTCAATACTTCTATGAGGCATTGATGCTTCATAATAGGCAAATGATAGATGCGACAAGTAGAAGGGCCCTCATGTTAAAAGATGAGAGAGAGGCTTGGGAGTTCTCTCACACAATGGTAGGTAATTCTCACCAATGGGATTATTCAAATAGAAGAGAGAGAAACAACCAGCCTCTAAAGAAAGGAGGTCTATATGAGATAGGAGTACATACAGATCCATCCTATAAGCTTGACTATGTAGTTGAAAAATTAAACAAGCTAGAGCCTTTAGGTGGAAGAATGGATAAACTTGAACCTATATTTGAAACTTTCATAGCTGTTACTTTATCCAATAAACCTCCAAAAGAGGTATGTACTAATTGTTCTAGTCTAGCCCATCTAACTACAGCTTGTCCATCAAATAAAGTGTGCCCTGAATATCTTTCAACACAAGCGAATGCGCTTAGTGCATATCACTATCCTACCAACAACAACCCATATTCTAAGACCTATAATATAGGATGGGCTAGGCATCTCAATTTTTAGCAGTCTAATAATACTTACTAGGTAGGTACCTCTGAGAACCTCCCTGTACAAAATTTTCATAGGATTTTCGCTTCACAACAACCACCAAGTTTTCAACTGCCCCAACAAACACAAAATCCATCAATGGAGGATAATATGCAATATATTATGAATAAACTTAACAAAAATACTAAAGCCTTGCATCAAAACCAGAATGAAAGTTGACAAAATATCGCCAGGTTAAAAGGGAAATGAGTAAGTTGCATGCAGCTTTAAGTGAAAGGAAAAAAGGAAAGTTCCCTAGTCAGTCCCTAACCCTAAGTGCAATTAGAAATAAGGTCTAAATCACAAACATCCCATGAGCAAACCAAGTCTATCATAACCCTTAGGAGTACCCATCAGGTTGATAACAAAGTGGGGCAGACTAAGCAAACTAAGGAAAAGGAAGAGGAGAATGAAAAGGCCAAAATACAAAAGATAGAGAATAGATAGAAACCTCCTACTCTATCTGAGCCTATAGTGTAGGTGCCCTACATGCCCAAGGCCTCATTCACTCAATTACTCAATAAGGCTAAGAAAGGAATAAATTTCAATGAGATAATGGAATTATTTAAACATGTACAAATAAATATTCCATAACTCAATGCTATAAAGGATATTCATGTTTATGCCAAGTTTCTTAAAGAGTTATGCACTACCAAGCAAAGCTTAATGAGCAAAAGAAAGCCTTCCTCACTAACCAGTCAAGCTCTTTAATACAATATAAGACCCCACCTAAGTTTAGAGACCCAGGGTGTCCTACCATTTCATGTGTAATTGGGAAACATCTCATAATAAGGCATTACTTAACTTAGGGGCTAGTGTTAATTTGTTGCAATACTCTGTCTATAAGAAACTCAAGCTTGGTGATCTTAAACCAACCAACACCACATTGTAGTTCGCTAATAGATCAATTAAGATTCCTCATGGTATGGTTGAAGATGTATTAATATAGGTGGACCAATTCTATTTCCCTGTTAATTTCATTGTCCTGGATACCCAGCTTGTATCAAACCCTAGTAGTAAAATAACAGTAATTTTTGGATGTCCATTTTTGGCAAACTCAATGCAATCATAAATTGTAGAAATGGTATGTTGCAAATATCCTTTGGCAATATGAAAGTTGAGCTCAATGTTTTCAATGCCAACCATTAACAATTAGATCTTGATGACTCTTGCAACATGATTGAAGATTTAATTCTAGAAGTTCTTCCACCATTGTCTACCTTTGATCCACTGGAGGCTTGTCTTACACAATGTAATTTTAATTTTTAACGTCTAGTTGAAGATGTTAAACTTAGGGCTTACTGGGAGGCAACCTAGGATTTTAAAGCCTCATTATTCTACATCACTCATTTATCATATAGATGTCTTATATTTCAAAACATTTGGGACAATGTTTAGTTCAAGTTGGAGTGTGTAGACATGATTGAGATGTCTAGTTTTTTTTCTTGTTAAAAAGGGGGGGAGTTTTAAGGTAGAGCTCGCTTATTGTGGTGAGAATTGGATTTTCAAACTTAGTAAGTCTACTATTTTCACCTCTTAATGGGAGTGTATATGACTAGTTTTGCATATTCTCATGTGTTGAAGCATCTTATCAAAGTTAATTTTCAAAAAATATTTACATAATGCACATAGTTAAGACTAATCGAGAGGTATGACTTAGAAACCCTGAGGAAAATGGAGACCTAGAACCCAGTGAATTTAGAGACTATCTTCTTTCAAGAGAATTATAAGTAATTTAACAGTTTCTTCAGTGTACATAATTAAGTGTGATACAGTTATCCTTGTTTTGATTAGCTATCGAGAATAAATAGGAGTAAGAGCTTTCTTTCCAAAAAAATTATTGAATCTAACAGGCTTTAGGAAACCTAGGGACTGATATAGCTCATTCTTGTTTAGTCCAAAGACATAAAGCCTACCTTATACAATATACCACTAGTTAAACCCTTAAGCCCATTATTAGGCCTTTTCTTCTTTAACCTCATTTACCTTAAACTAGAATAAGCTAGAAAAATAAAAAACCATTACCCATTTTGAAAATGAGTAAAGTTAGTAGAACATTTCAGAAAGGTCAAAAAGTTAAATAAGTGAAAAACACACAAGAAGTCTTTCTTTCAAAGAAGTCAGAAGAAAGAAATATCAGAAAAGATGAGAAGATTTGAAAGAAAAGACAAGAGTACAGAAAAGAATTCACTTCAGTATAGTTAAGGATCAATTTTCCAACAATAAAAAAGAAGACCTCTACTTAATTTTAAACTTTTGAAATCCTTAAACCTTTCCTTTCAAAGCCCTACCCAAGCCTACATTTTGTCTAGTTAAAGACCTATAAATCTACAGTGAAACATAGCCTTAAAGAGGATATAAAAAGAAGGAATTAAGGTAATAAAACCGCTACTATTCTTGGTAATAGCATACACTATTAGGAATCACTTTCCTTTGTCTCTTTAGCACTTCATAATTTGTGTGAAATATTAGCTTGTTGGATTTGGTCACACAATGAAGAAATATGTTCAACCCCTTATCTAAGAGCTTCATTTTTTAGAGTATACCTGAGATAATTTGAGGCCAAAACATATTTCTAGTGAAATTTGAGCATACATAATTAGACGTTATGACCTATGTAGCTGTACACACACATGTACTCCAAAAAATAATTGGAAATAAAATGTCTTTAGTATGGGTATAATTTGTAAAACCGTCAGTCCTCTCTATTAAGTTGTGAAAAACTAATACAGTGGTAATGAGTAAGGATTCTTTAAGATAAAATAGGAAACTCAGCCTTAGGAAATTTTGTAAGTATATCCACTACAAACCCTCACAAGACACTAGGGGTAACCTAGTAGTTTAAGTGCTTGTTGCATTAGTTAAATGCAATTATGAGTACCTACAAAAGTGACACTTTGTATCAATTTTTAAAAAATAATTTTTCATATATTTTTCTCGGGACTAGTAAAATACTAGTTGGGGGTGTGATAAGTGTTTAATTTTGCATAAAAACCACCCAATTAGTTACCCATGTGTTACAATTTATAGGGGTAAAATAGGATTTTTGACCAAAATTCGTAACGCATGCATTTTTTACCTAATGAAGAAAAAGTTTGATATTCTGTATGTCCAAAGGCTAATCTAATGTGATTAATCATATTTTTCTAGAATTTATTAGAGGTTTTTACTTTTCATAGGAAGTGAGATGGTGATTCAACGACCAAGATCGATCAAGATGAAAATTAAATATCAAGTTCAAAAGATCTAGTCAAAGTTTAAAAGTCATCAATCCAAAGGTCAAGATTTTCTTAGGGCAAGCAATGTACGTAATAAAAGGAGCTAAAGGTGGCCAAAGTGGGCCCATGAAGTAATTCAAGCACTTTCATCACCTTTGCATGGGTTGCATGTAAGTCACCTTAGCCGTATAAGCAATGAGAGAATGTGACAAGCTAAGGAATTCAAGCCACTCAAGCCAAGGGATTGAGTTATGAACCCAAGCCTGGCCAACGAAGTCCTCAAAGGTAGCCATCAAAGCCATTAAGCCAAGCTAAATGGAAGGCTATGATTAGAGGAAAATCAACAAGATTATCCATGAGATTTTAAGAGATATTTTGAAGAGAATTAAGGAAAAATTCATTAACATAAGTTGGCATGTGGACTAATAGGATGAGATCCTTCTATTTTTTCATGTTTTTTCCACCTTTTTATCACTTTCCACCTTATTACCAAATAGCACCATGAATATGACTTTTCATTCAAGGGTCCTATCATTCCAAGACTCCTCTACCTTTCAAAACTCCCATCCCAACCACCTAACCCAATCCCACCTCTTAGGAAATTCCCTAGCTAATCAAATTTCTCCATCTTACCTCAATTTCATATTTTTTTCTCTACCCATCTATTTCCTCCTTTTCTTCTTCTTATCTCTTTCCTAACTCAACTATACAACCACTTTCCATATTTTTAGGGTGTTCCACAATGTTTGAAGGGGGAGACGCCCTTTCCTAAAAAGGTGGCATCTCCCACCTACTCCACTCCAAAGGGGCAACCACCAATGCCATTTGTTTCCTCTTATAAAAACCTAGCCGCCTTGACATCTTAGCCATCCAAAATAACTTGTTTCCATCCCTGCCACACTCATTATTAGGGTACCCTAGAAAAAATTGGACAAAAGCTATAAAAATCCAGCAAAACCCAAGCTAGAGAGCTCTTTTACCTGGAGGAAAAAAATGCCTCCTACACTTGGAGGAGGATGTCTTCTTCCTACCTAATCTCTTCCACTCTCTTGCTTTGGTTTTTAATCTTCTTTGGGTAGCTTCTATTCTTTCTAAGATATGTTGTATCTTCTAAAGGTTCCATACCAGTTTTTAGGTGTTGATTTATCCTTTAAAGGTTAGTTAATCTTCCCTTGTTTCTCTTGTTTGATCTTAGTTTCTTTCATGCTAGTTGTTGCTTTACTATCCTTTGTTTCTCTTTGCCTAAAGACCAAGATCCAAGGCTGGTTTTTCTCTTGAAGTGACAGCCAAGGGAAGTCACCTTGAATCTAGTCTTTCCCTTTGCTTTTCATTGCCATTTAGTTCTCCTTTAAGTTTCCTTGAATTCCAACCTTGTTTCCTTTAAAGTGTTGTCTTATCATTCCATTAGAATTTCCCTTAAATCTCAAGTTTATTAAAGTAAAAATCATTATTGAGATCTGGTTTTGGATTTAATTTGAGAGAAAAAAAGTGCTTGCTTTCCAAAAGTTGAATGCACCGCCATGTAATCACTTGTATGCAACAACTTTTGATGATTAATGGGACAATTTTTAGTTGATGAATGAACATTATTTTATCTTAGTTACTTGTTTCATGTTGATGGTAGGTTTAGTAGTGAATGCTTTGTTTTCAATTCCCAAGAAATTGAATTAAAAGACCTATGAAACTATGTGTCCAATCCAAAGGTGGAATGCATAGTTTTAAGGGCCTTTAAGGTTGAAAGTTGTTGATCTTGTTAAGGTGCTGCCCATACATAGTTCAAGTTTAATTGCTCACTTAAACAAGCATGAAGTTTTCTTTCCAAAATCATCCTAAGGGCATGTGTGTTCTACATAAATGGTGGGCATGGTTTTGAGTAATTTGTTGATTGATTGAGATTAAACTGTTGCATTCATTCATGTTAGGAAAAGTAGTTTAGTTACTAGTTGATTGTTGATCTTGATTAGTTTGTTTGCATGTTTTTGCTTAGGTTGTTATTTGTTAAAGTTTCCGTTCCATAAGTTTAATTATTTTATTTAGAAGTTGCATGATTAGGAAAGTAATTGTTTAATGCATGCTTCCTTAGGTTAGTTGCTTAATTTCATATTTAGGAAAGTTGCTTAATTACATTTTTAGAAAGTTTACACTTTAGGAAAGTCATAGTTTTAGAAAGTTTTATTTAGGAAAGTTTTATTTTTGGAAATTTCTTAATTTTAGTATGTTTCTAGTTTTTGAATAATTTCCATACTTAGTTTAGGAAAAAAAATGTCTTGAGTTTTGCTAGGTTAGATAGCTTAAATTAGGGACCACTTGGATCACATTCATTCAATTTTTCATGGGATTGACCTCCTCATGTGAGAATATTATAACTAATTCATGCATTTGTGAGTTTAATTTAAAAATTACAACAAAAACCTTAAACTTAGCTTATGTGTTCTATTAGATTTCAAAAAAGGAATTAGATTAAAAGGCTATATAGATGTAAAGAAGTCTCCCATTAAAATTAAAAGATATTATCTTCAAATATTATCAATAAAACTGTTAGTATGTAATTATTCATGTATATAACTAAAAAGTACATATTAGGTACATCATAAATACTAATAGGTGTCACAAAAATCTTCTCTATAAGTGTTCTTAACTCTCCAATTTGCTCATATTTTTCAATTGTTTGCATTTGTAAAATATAATGGTCTCACACAAGCAATAAATATAGACTTATAATTCTAGTTGTATTTACAAGTTCTGGATATATGAAAGAGTGACCAAAACCAGAAGCCAAAAAATTCAAAGATCAAGAAAAGGTTAGTGATTAATGTAAAAAGTAAATATTGTAGGCTATTTCAAGGAAAATAAATTGTAGAGTCCTTTCACATAGATAAATAGGAAAAGTTTAGGAGAGCAAAGCTATTCTTCACTTAGGCATTGTCACAAACATATACATGAAAATATCATGACAACCATAAACTTAAACTATACTGCTTTGAGTTGCAAAACTGCAACCATTTATTTCTTACATTTTGAAGTATACTATTTGAAGGAGAGCATTAACGCAACGATAAAGTTGTCGTCGTATGACCTTGAGGTCACAAGTTCAAGGCATGGAAACAGTCTCTTACAAAAATGGGAGGTAAGGCTGTGTACTATAGACCCTTGTGGTTTGCCCCTTCCCTGAACCCACATATGCAGGAGCTTCATGCATCAGGCTACCCTTTTTATCTAGAAGTATACTATTTAAAATCACCCAGTGCTCAGAAGTTTTTTGTGTTTATCGTGTTTAATAGAAAATCATATGTAATGACTTAGATTGCATTGAAAAATGAACAGCTAAATAATGAATGGACCTACAATTTATTTTGCATATAAGTACCTATAACTATATAGGGGTTTGTGTTGCATGTTCCTACAAGATTGAACATGTGTTAGTTGTAGGAAGTATGGCTCCAAAAGTGACTTCAATTACCTAAGAATCAATTGATAATATGGTAGATTTACCTAAGAATATAAAAAAATTTAAAATTAAAGAAAAATATTTAAAAAGGACATGCAACAGGAGAGAGAGTGCAAAGAAAAGGCACAACATTTTATAATATGATAGATTTACAATTGATTATTTTTTACATATTCACTATTATATTTGCATAAATTTAATGTAATTCTTTTTACACATGCAATATTTATTTTCTATTACTAGGTCTACATTTAAAATTGTTAGAAGTATGCTAAACTGATCGCATCGAATATGAAGTTTAGTGACCATATTTTATGGGGCTGACCTCTAAATGATCCCACTTGTTCATCATGTTGGTCTATATTTAGATGTCTTATAGATTAAAAGAAATCATGTGATTTAGATTATTTTAGCATCTAAAAAGCATTTAAAATATTGTGCTTAGAAGTGAACTATTTAAAAACTTCATAAAAATGCACAATTTTATAGTGGCTAGAAACATCCGAACTTCATACTTTTTCATCTATAAGACATTAGATCTCGAGGAACAAGATGAATAAGTCAAATCATATATAGGTGGGTCCCTATAAAATGTGGTCACTAGACTAGTTAGATTAACATTCCTTTGATTGTTAATCTTCCTTTCGACCTTCTTCTTCCTTAGCCCCTAAGATTTTTTCAGTTATAGAATGTTATTATGGGAGAAAGAATATTAGGAAACAACAACACGAAGAGAAGACAAGAGAGCTAGCTTTATTAGTGGCAAAATAAAGAGAAGAAAATTGATAAGGAGAAGTGTAGTTGCTTATTCAAGGAAGAATTATATGTTTTGGGCCAAAAACCTTAAAAGATATTTGAACTTTGGGCATGTGGTTGAAAGTTCGTGCTTTCAAAAGCCATCTTCTCATCAAAACCCACTCTAAAAGAAAGAAGAGATGGACATGAATGATTGATATGTTGTGTTCATTTGATGATCCCTTGTTCTTCCATAGAGTGATTGTAGTCATTTACTTCTTAGGGCCAATCTAGCTGGCACAAAAAAGCACTTATTAGTGGAGAGTGTTTTGTGCTTGAAAATTGAATTACCTCAAAAAAATTTCAGCAACGAAACACTTTCTATGGGTGTAATAAACCCAATTTTTGTAAAATGATTGGGAAAATCAATTAAGTTTGAATTTTCAAAAATTTTGGGCTGGAATATTAGGTTATTGGAAATTATCTTTTCATAGAGATTAAAACATGATTTAAAACTTATAAATTATGAATGTACTCAAAAAACCAATCGAAATGACATTAAGTATGTTCAATTCCGAGTTAAAATGAAAATTTCCTATTTTTCTTCATTTTTATGAAAAAATGGTAAAATGGTAATTTTATCCATAACCGAGATCTAAGACATCAATATTTAGAATGTACTCAAAAATAGCATTCAAACGCCACTAAGTACGCTCAATTCAGAGTTTGGGAGAATAAAACAGATTTTTCTCCATAAAAGGGAAAAATAGTCCTTTCATTCCTCCGTGGGGCCCACAAATGAATCCAATGGCTAGAAAACATGTAATAAGTGGTCAAACCACTACTAGTTGATTGTGGAGAAGGAGGTGGTAGTGGAGGATCCAATGTTAATTTAATATTCAAAAGAATTGAAACATAATTATTACAAGTAATTATGAAAAATTCAAAAACATCTATAAATAAAAATCCTCCAAATATGTTCATTAAAATTTTCACAAAATTATCTTGATTCCACTGAAAAATCATATCTAAATTCATTACCAAATTTGCAAAACTCCCAAAAATCTCTCTTCTTTCACTTTCTCTCTCCTTTCTCTAGATTGGAACAAGAGACCTAAATTCAATGTTAATTTAATATTCAAAAGAATTGAAACATAATTATTACAAGTAATTATGAAAATTTCAAAAACATCTATAAATACACCCCCAAAATCCTCCAAAAATGTTCATTAAAATTCTCACAAAATTATCTTAATTCCACTGAAAAACCAGATCTAGATTCATTCCCAAATTTCCAAAACTCCCAAAAATCCCTCTTCTTTCATTTTCTCTCTCCTCTCTCTAGATTGGAACAAGAGACCTAAATTCAATTATGCACTATGTTCCAAATCAAATCTCACAAATCCCACCGTTCATATTGTCCTGGACTACGTTATCTACAAAACTCCAAAAGAAATTTCAAGATCCAACAATGTAATCAATGATAAGTCACAAAAAAATGTTTATTGGGCGATCTTATCATCAACGGGATATTTCTTTATAATTGGGCTGCAAAACCTACGTTTTTCTCCAATCATATAGGTGGAAACTCTTCCCATACTTATTTCATGTTATTTTATATAATTTTTATTTTTCTAAAATTAAGTTTAGGTTAAAAATTATAAACATCAAGTCAGGATAAAAACCCTTCTTTTATGTATGATGAGGGGCTCAAATGGAAATCTGAGCTGTCCAATCGATCCAGAAGGGTCCAAACCCCCTAGGGTAGAATTTTCAAGAAATTTCATCAAGTTTTACGCCCTTGATTGAAGAGGAATTGATTGGACAGTCCAAATAGACTGTCCGATCTTCTTTATAAGATCTGGCTCCCGGGACACCAAGGCAAGATGTCGCACGAAAACACACCCTACGGAAGTGTCTCCACATGCCACAACGTCCTCACGAAACGTCCATACAACAACATAGGTCCCGGGAAGTGCGTTATTGCATGCGTCCCGATGACAAGAGCACAACGACTACTCTGCCCGACCAAACCTGCTTTGTCCGAACGATTAGGACCGTCAATTTCACTAGGCCTAGATCAAATATAAACCCTCTGAGCAACTATGAACTTCATTCTCAATTGTGAAGTCATCTAAACTCCAAATTAAGATTGGAAAGAAGCTATGGAAAACTTGTAATGTCTATTTTCTTCTAAAAGCATAAAATTGATATAAAAAAATCTTCAAGAAACTTTCTTTTTTTAATAAATAAGCTTCCATTTTTTATGATCTTCAAGATCTAAGATGATCAGATCTTGGGGATCTGATTTAATGATGAAATAATATTGAAATAAAGTAATATATATGAATTATTTTGACAGAACTAAGATAAATTGAGAGATCTACCCTTTATGGTAGAAAAACCATAAAAATACAAAGGGACCCACTTGATCAATGAAATCAAGCATGATCAGACCCTTTGGATGGGTTGTGTGAATGGGATTATGATGAAATCTAGTTAGATCATAGATTAAATGTGACAAAAACAAATGGATATGATCTTTAGATCTTAATGGAGTAAAAGCCCTAAATGTAATTAAAACCCTTGATCTAAAGGAAAAGATCTAAGATCTAGTGGTTGTATCATAAGTAAAATTTTTGAATAATCTTAATCTAATTAGTTTAATTGCCTTTTATTTGATAATAGAATTGTAAATATGATTTATATTATAAATTAGGAAGCATGAGAGTGTAATTCTTAAATTTTAGCATGTTATTAGTTTGTTATTAAGTTGGTATATTTAATTATCTTAGGGCCATGTTAGTTTAAATTTGAGATTTTAGCATGATTTCATTAGATTAGTAGTAAAATTTCATGTATTTCATAACTTAGGATCATGCTAGTTTAAGTATAGTTTTATTCCATTAGGTTAAGTTGCATTTATAAGAAGTGTGTTAGTATAAATGGTTGTTAAACTTATATTGGATTTATGCTTTAAAGTTTATGATTTAATTGCTGTCAAATTTTATTAGTAGATTCAATTGTTAAGTAGTTGCTAAGATATAATGAGCATAAATTATCAAAAATGTAAACTAATGGAATATAGATATTCATGGACAATTAAGATTAGTGAATGACTTTGACTTAATATTAGTAAGTGGCAATAGTTAGCAGGACAATATAAGGATTATCAAATCCTTTGCCCAAACTAGGAGAATAATAAACCCCATGAATGACATTTTAAATGTTCATGGACTTCATTAAAATTAATTAGAAAGAGTACTTAGGGTTAACATGCTCATAGGAACCTTATGAAAGGTTGAGCTAAGGTTACTCTAGTGAATGTTGAACATAGTGGTTGAGGGGATTTTCTTATAGAGCCTCGCTCTTCCCCTATTTTTTATTGACGTTTGTGAGATCTAAACGCCTCCTTACATGAGGATTGAAGTAAGCCTTAGCCAATTGGAAATAAGAGGAGCAGTTTAGACTTAGGCAGAAATAAGTTATCTTTAACCAGTAAAACATTAACTGGTTGAATAATAATAATAAGAGCATAAAAGGTTAGTAAAATATCTAACCCTAATAAAAGTTGTAAGTAAGATAAGGATTATCAAACAAGATCCATTGGATCTGGAATGATCAAGAACAATAAGAATAATAACATTGTATTGTACTTAGTATGCATGTTTATTAGTGTGTGTGCTATAAATCAAATATAAATCATTAAATTAGATAATCTAAACCCTTGATCAAATATGATTCAAGGAAAAGAACCAGGATCATCCTCCTTAGGGATGATCAAATAACTGAACTTAGATCAAAGAAGAACTGGATAATAGAATATCTATGCCCTTGATCTTTATCAACAAGAATAGATTGTTGATCAAAGGATCTATGAAAGATCAAGATCAAAGAGATGGATACACAAAGACTTAGAATAGAAAATACTTATATCTAAAAGATTAGAAGATCAGTCTAACTATTAGATCTATTGATCAATAGGATTATTTAGATTGTATATATATTGACAATATGTATGGATTTACATATTACATACATCAGTCAGGATCATGGAAGATCTGGAGAGATAGATCACTACTTGAAGGTAGGAGGATTTGATAAATGCATCTACATGGGATGTACATGTTGAACCCATGACCTTATGTTGACAAGTGTAATATTAATACTTGTATTAAATCCCCTGAAACCCTTGTGATCCAACCAAACATATATGAAATTGTTAAGTTAGAATTGAGGACTAGACCCTAATGAATATGAAACTAGAAGATATTCCAGCCTAAGTAGACAGACTGATTGTTTGAAACCTATTTTACATACAAGCATGAAGGCTTGTGGTTTTGTTTAAAATAGGCATAAGCCTAGGGGATGCTATGCTAGGGGAGTTATGAGGGTTTGACCACCCGCTTCTCAAAATTTAATGATTTGATGATACCTTGCCCTATGAGAGGCTAAAACTAGGATAAGGCAACTCAGGTAGGGCAATTATGGGAAGGCCACCATTGCGAAAGTCCTATCTCCCCATATGCGTAGTAACACAATATTTTCTACCATAATATCAGTGGTGAACAGGGCAGTTATCCTAGCGCGCTAGTATAGATCAAATTGCAGGATGGTAGTCCTTTGATTATTTTGCACTATAATGCATATGAGATGGGCCTAGTGAAATACCTTATGTTTGGCATTATGAAATGCCAGGTAATTGTATATTACCAGTATTTTTCAAGAAGGGAAATTTCCAATATAGGACTGGCTGAAATACTGATTTCTCATAGTGGAAAGAACTGATCAACTTACTTGGGAATGATATTTGACTACTTTCATAAATTTGATGGATTTATCCATGTATAGTATGTATGTATGTATAAGGATGTACATATATTACAAAGTAAAGAGTTAGATACATGAGTATGTTTATGGATAATGGGATTATGAAGTATTAGAATTATATTGTCAATTATTATGCTTCTTGAATCCCCTATCAAGCATAGCTTGCTGAGATATTGTAAATATTTCAATGTTTACAATATCTCAGATACAGAGAAGGAGAGTTAGGAGCTCAAGACTGTAGAAGACTTGAAGAGAATAATCATCAGGGTATACCCCTTGAAGGCATGTATTTTGTTTTGTTTATGAGTATTGTATTGTAATGAGAGTTTCATTGTATGATAAGCGTTGAGTTTTGAATTATGTAATTTGGACAAGTATTGTAATGGATTTGAGTTGTACTATGAACTACTAGATGGATTTTGAAATTTAATCAAATATATTCCTTCAATGGAATTTTATCTTGTACAAAAATTCTACTTATATTATGTATGAAGTAATGACTTGGGTTTTTCAAAACAAGTTCTGAAGAAAAGAATTTTTGCTGTTTTGCAAAAAAAAATTATTACTAAGGGCCCTGCCTTTGAAAATGTATTACAAAATGTGTTACAAAAAAAATGAGGTCGTCACAATGGGTAACTATTTTCTTACAAAAATCAATTTTCATCCATGTCATGCCATCAAACAAGTCATAAGGGAAAGATGACAATCTAATTAAGAGACTTTACTCACCTTGGCTAGTCTCAATGTGCAAACTAGAAAAAAACAATGATAAAGATAGTTATATGGAACCATTCAAGGAAAAAGGAAAATATCACAATATAGAGAAATGAGCTAGGTTATGAGACAAGATTACATACTATAATTTTTTTATTTTGTTCAATCTAATGAATTTTGGCTCTTGGTGGTAGGATGGCTAAGGATCAGGCTAATTAGAGGACTCTACCCTAATTGACTTATATGAGTTGTGGTAGGGCAAGAAATTTGTGGCCATAGTAGGTTTAAGGTAAAAAAATGTGACCCAAATTTATATTAGGGCCTGGCTAGAGTCAATTAGTAAAAAGTTAGAGACCCCAAATATTTTTCTATATATTTATATATTGATTAAAATGCTTTGCATATATTTTTCTAAAACTATGAGTGCAAGAACATTTTGGTGATTAAGAAATAGATATTTACATTTATTTAATTATTCATTCCTTTCAAGAATTGGATGCAGCAACGAGAAAGTCAATTGATAAAGAGAATGTTGGTATTTATTGAACAATGCATCCACTTGTCCATTTCACATGAGGTAGAAATTGTTCATAACGAATGATTCTTACATGACAATTGATATTAACTAACTTTTCAAGTGTTACAAAATTTCTCACGTTAATTAGGGAACCTGATCTAGAATGACCATATAGCATTGGGGGTTAAGAGTAATATCCCTTTGTACAAACAACTTCTTTCTTCTTCTTTCTTTTTTCTTTTTTTTTTTTTGCGAGTTAAGAGGTACACCCTGATGCACAATCTTGAACTCTAGTTACCTAGGTACGAGACTCCTTACCTCATAACCTAGGAGGCCTTGACCCGAGCAGTGTTAAGTTTCGAAACTGTCCTAGAATTAGTCAGGGTTAGAGTCAAGATAAAAGCATTAGGGTACCCTGCTTATTGTAGATTCTAATTGCGTCTGATGGAAAACCTAGAGATTAGATGGCACGGTACATGCGTGTCCCAACTATGTAGTGATAAAAATCAATCACTTAGTTCTACATTTTGTAGGCGGTGTGCCTTCTTACCAATTACATCATCCTGATCACTGCTTCTGGGCCATAAAGTGGACAGTTCCAAATTAAATCTTAATCGTCTAGAGGACTGAGAATTTCCATTGTTGGAGACTTTTTCTTTTCTTGGTAACAGAATGTTGGAGACTGCAGGGTTATGATCCAACCAGCTCAAATATGGCCTGGCAAAAACGTTCACTATACCCGACTGATACTTTGAACGCTTGTGTTGGACCCAAGGACACCAAATTTTACGTCTTTAAAAGGTTCAAAGATCCTTGCAAAATCTGCTATAATCAACCTAAATTGTAGAGAGAAATGAGCATGACTTCACAAGAGCCATCAATCTAGGCATGTTTTCTGGAAATCCATGGCTTCACAAGAGCCATCATGTCGTCCCTCCTTTGTTTAATCTACCAGTGAAAAATTCACCCCCAATCAAATAATTCGAACTCTTTCTTTTTAGTTTTAGAATTTATGGTGGTGATTCTTCATCCGAAGTGCATAGGTTCTGATCATCCAATGGTGTAATTTTTTACAGTAGCCCATCTATAGGAGGGTAAAAAATGAATGGGTTGGATATTCGAGAAAATATGCACTAATTGAGAATAAGGAAATGGTTCATAGTTCTTATATCTGTTTATTATTTGTAGAAACGCATGCGTGTTGTGAGAATACATGTGCAAAAGATGTAGAACAGCCTTACCAGAAAAAACGATGTACAGCAGGACTACATGAAATGCTGGCCCCACATGTAGGACGCAGATAACATCAACTGTTAATCTATCAGACTGCTAGTACACCATCCCTCTGCCATTGATTTTATCTTTGATAAAATGATCCTAGCCACCGAAGGAATACAGTGACGAGATATCTTTTAGGCATTGGGCATGTGCTGCCACAAGGAGGGTGAAAGATCAACGCTCTCGATTCCAGATACTATAACATTCCAGAACTTGAAAAAGGAAATTTATATCAAAGCCCATCAGAAAACTCCGCAAGAATCAGCCATGCAACACTAGCTGTACAGAACCTACCTTTGCATTTCATCCAGAATTAGTTCACTTGAAAAAACACCATTCAGGAGACGGATGGACAAATAAACACCAGGTCTTAACTAAAACCAAAACTGCAATACAAAACACGTTACAGTTCTACCACAACACAATTCCCACCTAATCGGGGCTTTCATTCCCCTGAGATTGAGAAATGGCCCGTAGCCTCTTATACATATCGGAAGAAACCTGAGCGAATTCGGACATTGCCCTGAACAACTCTGGCAAGTGGGTTTTGAGACTCCCTAGAGACTTGTCCCTCACCTGCCTACAGAGCTTCCGGTGGGCTTCCTCTTCGTCATCCAATCTCTTCTTCAAGGACTCTACCACAAACTGCCTTTCTGCCACAGGGTCTTTCAGGTCCGTGCCTTCCATCCTTTCTGGGTCATGGTCATCTGGCGGAGTTCGCCTGTCCTGATACTTCCTGTGCCAGTCCTGAAATGCCCGATCCTTACGATTGTGTTCTTTCTTCATTTCCTCACATTTGGCTCTCTGTTTTCTCTCTTCCTCTTGAAGCACCACAATCGATTCAATTACAGCTGCAAAGCTAGATATGGCGCTCCTTGCTAGCTCAATTGGCAGTTTCTCAAGCTGTTCATGCCAACCACGTAGTAGGGCTTGGATAGGTGGGTGTTGGACCCTTGGTGGTGAAGATACTTTCTCCTTCAAGCTGCTTTCGATTGGGATAAGGGTCAATTTCAACCAGCTGTTGAGAGCTTGGATGTACTCTTTTTGATGAACCATGAGTTTGTGGAACTGTGAATTCCAATCACTGACTATCTGCCATAGTTGAGCAGTCCTCTTATGGTGATGATCAGTTGTCTCTTTTGCAGCATTTGAGATGTCCAGGGCTCTGAGATCTCTGACAATCTCTAGTTGCCTGTCGTGGTGCACGAACATAGCTTCCCACATGTTGGCCATCCTGAGAAAAATAACAACAATCCAGTAGCAACACTGTTTTCAACTAGGAAAATGTTGATGTTTCCTATCATATGAATTGAAGACAAACCGGCTTTTGAGGTTGCATGGATGAACCTCTTGACTCTTGTCTTCATACACAAGGTACACTGATCGCATCTACAAATAAGATCAATGGAACTACTTCCCCAGTACATCAGACGGGGCATGGAGATTGTTGGTCTCCACAGGTACTACATTTCAGCTGTTAAGGCACAATGCTATATTTCGGGCAACTGCAATTCAGTAACTTCTCTGGCAAATTTTAAAAGAATAAGAAATGACTTAATTGGGATTTTCCATAGAAAAACCTTTTTTCTGGGGGTTTCCAATGGTTAATGCAAAACTTTTGACACTAGATATTAAAGAGTAAGTCATATGATGATTCTTCTGTGGATAAATTCCTGAAATTTTCAGGATTTCGCAAAATTTGCAGACCAGTAGCTAGGAATCCAAACCATGTAGAAAAAAAGGGGGCAGCCTGGTTCACGAAGCTCCCACATATGCAGGGTCCGGGGGAAGGAGCGTACCATAAAGGGTTTATAGTACTCAAACTTACCTTGCATTTTTGCAAGAGACTGTTTTCACGCCTCAAACCGGTGACCTCCAGGTCACATGGTGACAACTCAACTGTTGCACCAACAATCCCCTTCTAATCCAAACCATGTTGCTTAAACACAAATTATAGTTGGACATGCACATAGCCTATGCTCCTACTGTTTGCTGTTTTACATTGAGAACCTAAATACAAGGATGGTGTCAATCCCAATCCAGAAATAAATGTACTAGCTATTCTGAAGGAACCGGATATTAATATAATGTTCACAAGTTACCAATGGCCAAGATGTAAAAACACAGACCAAGAAATAAACATGTAAGGTAAAACAAAGGGAAAGCCCTACGCACGAAGATCCCACGTACACGGGGTCCAAGGAAGGGCCTATAGTATGCAGCCTTGCCTTGCAAATTTGTTCAAGAGGCTGTTTCCATGCCTCAAACCCGTGACCTTAAGGTCACACAACAACAACTCTACCATTGTGCCAGGGCTCCCTTCTAAGAAATAAACATGTCCTTGAAACAGACCAAAGTCATGTGATATCTCTGACAATGTTTCTTTTTCTGTAGATGTCCTCAGTTTACAAACTTGGAAAGTGCACCCACCAAAGAGAGGAAAAGATTTAACTATGCCTCAACAGTCGAGCATCTAACTGATTTTTCTCTTTCTCTTTTTTTTAATGATAAGGAAGCATCTAATTGTACCAACACAAATTGTGTTGTATTATTTTTGTGGAATTTGCAAAACTCCATTAAGATTAGCAGTTCTGTTGACAGCAAACAAAACATAAATAGGATATGCAATAATTACTCCATAGATGTGCAAGGAAGTGCATTCATGTGACCAAGCTTTCCCATCTATATCCTATGTATGAACTAACACATTCACATGCAAGCCTTAAGGCATGTCTAGGTCTGTAAGGATTACTAAATAGTAAGCTTTTCGGGGCATGGTTCATCTAAGAATGGTCACAAAAGCTGAATCTTTTGAATTGGCACCTTCTATGCCAACTTGAACTTTTAGCCTGAAGATGTCATACCAATCTATAAGAATAAAGAAGACATCAAGTTATACTAATTATCTATGAACCATACCATGAAACTTTGGGAATAAGTGATTGAGAAGAGGCTACGACATGAGATGAGTGTATTGGAAAGCCAGTTTGGTTTCGTACCTAGGAGGTCTACCATTGAAGCTATTTTCCTCAAACAATTGATGAAGAAAAATAGGGGGAGGAGGGACCTCCATGTGGTTTTTATTGACTTAGAAAAAGCTTATAATAGTTCTTAAAGAGTTACTACGGTGGGTGTTACGTAAGAAAGGGGTTTCACGGGCATACATAAACATAATTAAGGATATGAGGGAGCAGTAACAAATGTTAGGACCACTAGCAAAGAGACCGATGATTTTCTCATCACCATAGAATTGCACTAAGGATTGACAATGAGCTCATACCTTTTCACGTTGGTTATGGATGAATTAACAAAACGTCTGCATAAGGAGATTCCATAAAACATTTTATTTGCAGATGACAGTTTTGATTGATAAGACAAGGGAGGGCATAAACACGAAGCTTTGAGTTGTGGAGAGATGCTATAGATTTTAAAGGATTTAAATTAGCCGAACCAAGACATAGTATATGGAGTGCAATTTTAGCAGGGAGAGAAGTGGGAGGGAAGCACTAGTAAAGATTAATAACCAAGAAGTACCCCAAAACGACCACTTTTCGATATATGGGATTGATAATTCATAAGAGCGAAGAGATTGAAAGGGATGTCACACACAAAATCAAGGTGGGTTAGAACAAATGGAGATGTGCCTCTAAGTTTTGTGTGATTGGATGATGATGAAAGTTGCATATTTATAAAATAGTGTAGCAAGTTCCAAATCTGTTCAGCAAACATGAATGAGAAAAAATCAAAGATGTGCTCAAATTAAGGATTTTTGAAAGGATAGAATTAGAAATGAAAATATTAGAGAAAATTTAGGAGTAACACCAATAGGTAACAAGATGAGGGAGATTAGACTTAGATAGTTTGGACATGTTCAAAGGAGACCAACAACGGCACCGGTTAGGAGTGAGGCAATACAAATAGAAGGTTCTAAAAGGGCAAGGGGAAAGCCCAAAAGAACGTGGATGAAAGTGGTGAGGAAAGATTTAAAAACTTTGGGACTAAATGAAGCTATGGTACTTAATAGAGAGGAATAGAGGAAAAAGATTCATGTGGCCGACCCCTAATTGGGATAAGATCTTGATGATGATGATGATCACCTATAAGATATATAGACCAGAAAGACGACAGACAATAGCTTGTGAAAGGACAAGCATAAAATATTGACTGCTGAAAAATAGCCCATTGCAGAAAGATTCCAAACAAATTGCCCAAGTTACAAAGTTATACACCATTCAAACTAACTCAGTTTCATTCTAATAGCAACTTACCCATCAACAAGTTCCACTAACTTTGGATACAACTGATCATCACGTAGCCGGTGTATTTCTGATACTGTCGAATCCATGGACTGCATGTCGACTATGTATCTCGTATGCAAATGACTAACTGCAGCTTTCGTCTTTTCAAGTGCTTCAGAACTGGCACCACGTTTTTTCTGCTTATTCAATAAAGCAACCTTCCTCTGATACTCAATTTTCATAAGCTCGCCTGCCTGGTCACAGTAAACCAAGGTAATATTAGGTCCAACATTTGTCATCTAATTGAATTGTAAGACAAAAGTTTCAAGAGCACAATAAATACATATAAAGCAAGGAAAAGGTACATATGTCTAATCATGTAAATAAAGGTTTGTGTTGAGTGATTAAAGGAACAATGTAGAGGATAGTTTCGGTTTGCAGTGAAAGCCTTAACTGCCTATTCTTAAACAACTTAAAATGTTTACTCTGGATTCGACATAGTTAATTTGGAATATGCCAAAAATTCAATATGACCATTGGTGTTTTTCTTTGTTTGTTTTGCTGGTTCTTTCTCAGACGAATTCCATTACAATCACAAACTATCTTCTTTGCAGTCAACCCAGACATTTACAAGTGACAACTGCAGAGAAATAGAGGGAAACCTGACATAAAAGACTAGACATAGTGTCACTCAAGAGAATGGCAATGCAATTTTTCTTGTAAGGGACTAGGTAAGACAAATTAATAACATAGAACAAAGTATTGCCACCACGGAAAACCAGTGGACTCAGGTGCCAAATTGTGATGCTGTGGAACAAGGATTGCACCAAAATATTAAAGTGGCTGACAGAAATTGACTTCTCCTCGCAGCATTATGTCATGTTTAGGTTTAACATGTCTTTTCAATTTTCATGGAAGACAGAAGTGAAAACAGAATTTTCCAAGGTTTCAAATGCATATAGAAGATAACAACTTCAGCAAGCAACATAATAGAACTTTACGGTTTTCCTAAGGAGACTGTCCGTTCAGAATAAGGGCGTGTATGTCACATGCTGACTTCTTGCATCAATATGAAATTTGGTCAGGTGCTATCATCCTGGCCAAATCTATCAATCAGGGCTTTCTTGGAAAAGAGGCAAAAGCCTCTATGGGAGGAGTTTCAAAAGCAAATCTATTTCTAGCTTGGGAAATCAATTTAGTTCAGCAGATAACCTTTGCTGGGTAAGTCCTTTCTGCCTAAGATATTACATCTGGTGTTTAATAGCATTGCTTACATAGCTGTAGGAGACCCCAAAACCTCATTCCGGATCATGTAGACCATAACTTCCCCATCCAAATGCCCAATTAGATTCTACTGCATATGTATATCTTCACACAGATACTGGTGCAACAGTAGACAGTCCCTCACTCATTTTTCCATCCTAGAAGATTGGCACATAATTTGGAGCTTCAACTGCTCTTGAATAACACAAACAGAAGCTAGATCATAACAGTGATTGACCAAAAACCTTTCACCATGGTATTTGTTTGTTGGAATACTTTGCTTCTAATTGGAATTTTCATCATCGTAGACCCTTTCCATCAAAAGTTAAACACAAAGAAATGGCACTCAGTTTTATCTAAAGATTCGAAACATAAAAGGTGTGGAACCATCATTAACCACAATAAAACCATTGTGTTTTTCCTTCATCACTCACTCCCATTTGATGCTGAGAAAATACTGAATATTCCCAGGGATAAGCAAAGGACATTCAGATTCATTTTGGACCTCCAAAATTGGTCAAGACTCGGGACTTCTTGAACATGCTTCATGAAATTTATAAAGAGCTTAGTTGACAATACCAGTAATGTACCAGCTGGTACACCAGTATCTCAGGATTCGGACACAAAACCAGTACCAAAAACAGGTAATACCAGTCCTGGCCAAACAGCGGCAATACCAATCAATACTGACTGTAGCGGGTGTACAGGCTGGAAATAAACATTTCGTTCCAGTTTGGTTTTTATCTATAATTGCTTATTACAGATAAAAACCAAACCGGGGGAAGCTATACTCGATTTTGCCTTCACATATAACCTAGTAGCAAACACTTACTTTAAAAAGAGGGATGAACACTTATCTTTAAAAGTGGACCATATGAAAGCCAAATAGACTTTTTCCTACTTAAGAATACTGAAAGATCAATATGTAAGGATTGTAAGATAATACCCAATAAGAGTCTAACCTCACAACATACATTAATGATTATGGATATCTACATTAAATTAAGGAAGAAAGGAAATGAACTTAATAGCTGTCCAAAAACTAAGTGGTGGAACTTAAAATGAGAGAAGATAATATCATTTACAAACAAGTTGATCGTAGAAGAAAACTAACACGATAAAATAGAAGTAAACACCATGTGAACCAATATGGTCATATCCATTATGAAAGTGGCAAAAGATGTCCCAGGAGTATCCAAAAGTAAAAGGCAACCAACAAAGGAAACTTAGTGGTGGACTAAAAAAGTGCAAAAGTTATTAAAGAGAAACGTGTGTATTTTAAAGCATGGCAAAAGACTACAAATAATGAAAACTTTGAGCAATATAAGAATACTAAAAAAGTTGCTAAGACAGTAGTGAGGACAAACTCAAGACATATGATGATCTCTATAATAGATTAGCAACAAGAGAATGTGAAATAGATGTGTTTAAATTCACAAAAGCAAGAGAAAGGAAAAGTAAGGACTTATACCACAATATGTGTGTTAGAAGTGATAACCAAAGGATACTAGTCAAAGATGACGAGATCAAACAAAGATGGAAAGGTTACTTCAAAGTTTGTTAAATGACAATTTCCTTAAGAATATAGGGATTGAAAGTACCGTAAACCCAAATAATGTTGGGCATTATTGATATGACTGTCTGATTAGAATACCTAAAGTGAAAGAGGCCTTGAAAAAGATGAAATCAGGAAAGGCACTGGGGCCTAATAGCTATGTAGTCACAGGCGCGACTAGTCGCTAGGCGCAAGAAGGCGTATGGCATCCGACTCTACTTCAACTAGTCGCAGCGTACGCCTGGACGCGCCTTGCGACTAATGCGCCCTCGACTCCAGGCGCATCGACAGTCACTTAAAGTTACAACCCTATTTGGGTTTTTTTTTTTTTTTTTCATTCTTCTTCTTCCCCAATCAACTACTTCCTTTCTAAACCTTTGATCTTCCATCCAAATCCAAGTAAGTGAGGTAAGAATCATAAGATTGTAACTTCTATTTAGTATTTACTTTCTTTTTTTTGTTTTGTTGTAAAAAACGGTAAAACCAGTATCGTTTTTTCATTTTTTTTTCATAATGCTTCTTTTTTCTTTGAAAACTCAACATATTTATACCCTAAAGGTAAAAACGAAAACTCCATTTCATTCTTTCCATCTGTTTTCATTGATTTAGTGTATTATGCAGTAAATTTGTAGTTTTCTGTAATTTTTTACCCAAAAATGGTAAATACATCAATAATCCATATTTTTTTCATTTTTTTAAGCAAATATACATATCCTCACCATCATAATGCTAAAAACGATTGACCCATGAGCTTAATTGACTTCTTTTTTTACTGTCTTTTTTTTTCTTTTTCTTTTTTTTGACAGAAAACAATAAAAAATAGTAAGGGTTTTTTTTTCCCGTTTTTGTAGCAAATGTGTAAGTGTCATCATAGGATGATAGGAATGCTAAAAGCAACTTATCACTAGAATATTTTGATGTTTTTTCTTACTTTTTTTTTCACTAACAACAGTATTTTTTTTATTTTGTATTGTTAATTATTTTATTTTGTTGTTAATTTTTTTGTTCTATTTGTTTGCACGTTTCCTCTTCTAAATCTCTGATTGCTTGATTTGTTTCCACTTTCCATTCCACTCCAATAGTTTCTTGTATTCCTATTTCCTATTGATACTACAAGTCTACAATATGTCATCATGAGGGGCTCCACAATGCTTCTTCTAAAGTAATGGATCCGGGGTGGAAATATGCAAAGGCACGGGATCCAAATAATAAAAATTTGGTATGGTACAAACTTTGTGGGAATAGATATAATGGTGGAATATTTAGATTAAAGCAACATTTGACAGGTGGGCATAGAAATGCTCTCTAGTCCTGAGAGATCTAAAAAAAATTTAGATTATATGAATGAAACAAAGAAGAAGAAAGAGACTAGAGAGAGAATCCAAGGGAGATGGAACAGCCAGAAAAAAATTTTGGCTTGAATGATGATGAGGATGAGGTGCAGGAGATTGATAGCACCAGACCTGCTGGTATTTCTATTGGGGGGATAAAAGGCATAAGATGCCCGCACAACAAACAGAAGGGCATATTGATTATCTCTTTGCTCCCAACCTTAAGGCCCAGGGTAAGGGTAAGGGAAAGGCACTCATGCAACAAACAACAATGAATTGAGCATACAAGAAAGAGTTTAGAACAAAAGCATGCAATTACATCGCCTCTTAATTCTATGAACACAGCATTGCATTCAATGCTGCTCGTAGTCATTCATTCCAAACCATATTAGAGGCAGTTGCGCAGCATGGTCCAGATATATATCTTATATTTTTTATAATAAATGGTTATATATTTGTTTTAGCCTTTTACCGAATCTTATATCGTATAATCTTATGTGACTAAGGTTTCAAGGCACCCTCGTATCACGAGTGGAGGGTGAATTTTCTTCAAAAGCAAGTAAAGGAGACAAAAGAGTACATAGATCAGCGTAGAAGTGATTGGATTAGGTATGTGTTCAGTGTCCTTTTTCGCAACCTTGTATTATTGTATATTACTTTTAAGTCTCAAGGTGACACTGACACTAACAACAAGAGTACTCCATGATATTATTCCTTTATAGGTATGGGTGCTCCATCATGTCAGATTAGTGGACTGATGGCAAGGGTTGTCAACTTTTTGGTGAACTATCCAACTGGGACAGTTTTTTTGAAATCTATTGATGGGTCTACACATGTCAAGAGTGCAAGCATAATACTTGGCATGTTGGCAGAGGTGATTGAAGAAGTTGGAAAGAACAATGTGGTTCAGGTAATAGTTTAAATTTATATCTATAAGTTGTTAGATATTTTAAATTGTTTATAAGCATATACTGCAAGTTCATCCTATATAATTTGACCTTTTTTGTATTTTAGGTCATAACTAACAATGCCTTCAACTACGCTGCTACGGGAATGTAGTTGATGGTGAGGAGGCCACATTTATATTGAACCGCCTATGCAGCTCACTGCATTGATTTGATGTTGGAGGACATAGGAAAATTACACACATGTCCTTCATCTTATGAGAAGGTTTATGAAAAAAAGGGATTTTCTCAAACCTGCAGTGACACGCTTTGCCACCAACTTCTTGAGCCTAGAGGGCATTCACAATTTTAAGACAGAGTTGAGGGCAATGTTCCACTATTCATAGTGGATGAACAGTAAATGGCCAAAAAGGCTTGAGGGTAAAAGAGCTGAAAAGATTGTATTGCGCACCAGCTTCTAGAACCACATCCTATTCTGTTTGAAGATTATGGCTCCACTCGTAGAGGTTTTGAGGGTGGTGGATAGTGAGGAGAAGCCATCGATGGGATACATTTTTGAGCCTATAGTCAGGGCCAAAGACAAGATTCAAGCCAATCTAGCAGGGGATGAGCGCCAGGCCTCATGTTTGGGGGATTATAAACAGTAAATGGAGTTCTCAACTTCACCAACCTTTGCATGTGGTGGGATATTACCTCAACCCGTCCATTTATTATGACCATGAAATTGAAATTAAGCATAACGGCCATATCAAGAATGGTCTAATGCATGCCATTAGTAGGCTATATGATGGAGATGAGGCTGACATGGTGATAGATCAAATATCTCTATATAGACATGCTAGAGGCTTGTTTGGCAATAACCTAACAATACGCAAAAGAAAAACCCTAGCCCCTTGTAAGTATTTTATGTTATCCTATGTTTTAAGTTTTAACTTCTAAATTTTATTTATTTTTCTAACTTTAATTTTTTTTCCAAAATGTAGGTGAGAAGTGGATTACCTTTGAGGCTGAAGCCCCACATCTTCAAACATTCGCCATTAAGGTCTTCTCCCAGATATGCAGTGCATCTCCTTGCGAGTGCAATTGGAGTGTCTTCGAGAACGTAAGCTACTTAAATATTAATATGTAGTACAATACTAGTAAATTAGTCATTAGTTATTAGTAATTTAGTATAACATTCATTGTATTCTAAATTTATATTTACTTCTTTTTTTCAGATCCACACTAAGAAGAGGAATAGGCTGCATGCTAAGAAATTGAACAATCTAGTATTCGTTCAATACAATCAACGCCTTCATCATCGACATGAGGATCGTTTGAAAATGCAAACGTATACAGATCCTATTCTGTTACGAGAGGTCGACGAAAGTGATGAGTGGATTGTTCCAGAAGATGCTGGAGATGATCTAGTATATCAAGGTGATGACCTCACCTAGTTAGATGTTGCGCTTACCGAAGGATCAAGTGAAAATGATGCTCCATCTATTAGGCAATACCAAAGGCGAGGGAGGGGGCAGAGGAGGAGCCACATTTCTTAGTCTCAAGCTCATGCTCATCAAGAACTAGATAAGGATGTTGGAAAAGAGCAGGGCGATGAGGAGACTAATGAGGAGGAGGATGTCAACATCTCTCAAAGAGATGATTCTGATGATGGTCTTGATCTTCCTGATGAGGAAGAGGTGCAAGAAAATGGCTCTTAAGTCTTAATAGTTAACTTTAACATTTGCTTTACTTTATTTACAAAACTGTTGTTTGATTGTTTATTATTCCTGGATTTACAGGAAGATAATGGCGATGATGACGAGACCACAGCAGATTGAGGGAGTAATCCCTCCCTATTAGGCTGCTACTCCCTGTTGTTTCATTGTTTATTGTATTTGTATGTTTCTCAAGTCCTCAACTTACTTTTATGTGTATAACTGTATGACTGATTGTTTGATTTAACCTTAGGTCCTTACCCCTTAAGTTGTTAACTTGTTATTGTATTGTTGACAAGTATTTATTCATATCTTTATATTTCTATGCTTTTTTTTATTTTTTTATTTTTTTAAATATTTAAAATTCTTAATTTTGTGCCTTGATGCCTAATCGCGCGACTAGGCGAGCCTATTCCCTCTAGGCGCAAGGCGCACCCAGGCGCAAGGGGTGCGCCTTGCACCTGCGACTACAGCCTAATAATATACCAATATAGGTTTGGAAGTATATGCTAGATACTGGGTAGTTTGGTTGACAAAATTGATTAACAAGGTTGTGAAATCCAAGAAAATGCCAAATGACTGGAGGAAGAGCTCTATTGTACCATATACAAAGTTGCACTAATTATCGAGGAATCAAACTTATGAGCATACCATGAAACTTTTTGACAGAGTGATGGATAAGAGGCTATGGCATAAAACAAGTGAATCAGAGAACCAGTTTGGTTTCATGCTTGGGAGGTCTACCATAGAAGCTATTTTCTAGCATAAACAATTGATAGAGAAATATAGGGAGATGAGAAAGGACCTCCACATGGTCTTCATTGACTTAGAAAATCTTATGATAGGGTCCCTAAAAAGTTAATATGGTGGGTGTTGGGGGAGAAAGAGGTTTCACAGGGTATATAGACATAAGTAAGGATATACATAAGAAAGGGTTAACAAATGTTAGGACCACTAGTAGAAAGACGGGTCATTTTCCTATCATTATAGGATTGCACCAAAGATCCACATTGAGCCCATACCTTTTCACGTTAGTTACGGATGAGTTAACAATACATCCGTACGAGGAGATTCTATGGTGCATATTATTTGCAAATGATATAATTTTGATTGATGAAACAAGGGAGGGCATAGAAACAAAGCTGGAGTTACGAAGAGATGCATTAGAATATAAAGGATGTAAAATTAGCCGAACTAAAATAAAGTATATGGAAAGCAATTTTAGCTAGGAGAAGAACGGAAGTGGAGCACCAATAAAGATTAATAACCAAGAAGTCCCGCTAAAAGAACACTTCCGATACTTGGGATCGATAATTCATGAGAGTGGAGAGATTGAGAGGAAGGTTACCCAGAAAATCCAAGCAGCTTGGAACAAATGTAAATGTGCCTCTAGAGTTTTGTATGATCGAAGGGTGTCACCCAAACTAAAAGGAAAATTCTATAAGACGACTATAAGGCCAGTCATGCTATATGAATCAGAATGTTGAGCAATTAAGGAACAACATGTACATAGGATGAGCGTCACCGAAATGCAGATGTTGAGATGGATGATTTGCAAGA
Organism: Warburgia ugandensis; assembly: GCA_035236585.1. NCBI lineage: Eukaryota > Viridiplantae > Streptophyta > Magnoliopsida > Canellales > Canellaceae > Warburgia > Warburgia ugandensis. The sequence continues at coordinate 37,650,960 of CP141139.1, forward strand.
TAAGAAAGGATAGAATTAAAAATGAAAACATTGGGAAACTTAGAAGTAGCACCAATAGGCAATAAGATGAGGGAGATTAGACTTTGATGATTTGGATATGTCTAACGTAGATCAAAAAGGGCACCAATTAAGAGTGAGACGATCCAAGTTGATGGTTCTAAAAGGGCAAGGGAAAGGCCCAAAAGAAAGTGGATAAAAAGAGGTGAGAAAATATTTAAAAATTTTACGACTAAATGAAGCTGTGAGACTTAATAGAGGGGAATGGAGGAACAACATTTATGTAACCAACCCCTAATCGAGACAAGGTCTTGATGATGATGAATTGCTTATTTTGTTTAAAATCCTGAAATAACCCTCAATTAAGAGTTTTATGAGACAAAACAAGGGGGAAAACATGTCATTTACAATTCCCCTCCGCTATTAGCTAAAAAGAAATGACTTTCCTTCCCATTTTTCCAGCTGAAACTTACAACAGACAAGGAAGATGAAGTTCAGTTCATCAGACCCAAAATAGGTCAAGTTTCTTCAATTTTTTTGCCTAAGCAGTATTTTTCATGGAAAAATAACCAGGATTATGTACATTTGCCTTTGTTTTTAAGGTTTTCTTTGTAGATTTGAAGTGCTGCATCTCCTCAGCAACTGAAAAAAGGTCTTCCCTGTTCATGTGAAGAAGATGACTTCAAGGGCTTCTATTCTTGCATTTTTCCAGCAAAGGGGGTTAAATGGAGTGTTTTTTCTCGCAAGAATAGATTTGCTATATTCTTGCCATTCTGATGAGTACAATTGATTGAATTGGATTGTTTTGACATTTGCTTTTTTCCCTATTTTTCTGCAGCTTTCCTTTTTTATTTTACAGATATTTTAGCTAGTTTTCAGTATTTTAAATTATTTTTTAATTCATATGGTCGATACCAGCTGGTATTGAACATCCTGCCAGTACACCCCAGTTGGAGGCTGCAGACCAGTACGGGATTCACAACTAAAAGAGGTTAGGAGCTTGGAACAAAATTTTCCGAATCATGCTATTCCCTTCCAGAAGATAAGCTGACTCGCATTCTAAAGTTGCATATCACATAAAGGGTAACACTACAAGACGCCAGTTACTTTACTCACTTTTTATCATTTTCCCTGATCACTTCCCCAAAGTCCTGGGCTATTTAATTCAGTTATATACAACATCAACCTACAACTGATATATAGATAGTCCACCATGGTTTATTCTTTAAACACTCCCTGAATCATAGACTTGCCAGAGCCAACTCAGTCTTGACCTACCAATTCAATCAACAACTTGTCTGACTTCCCCAGTCAAAATAAGACTTGATCCTTGTCGTGACTTGCCAAATCAACTCAATTGTACAAGGCAAATTCTCTGCATAAGATTACTTGATCCCCAACCTCTTGCTTGAGTAGAAATGATGTAAGGTGAACTTTTGCCTTCTGCTCAAGGAGGGCCTGCATGGGAAAGGCAGAGAAACCTCAGATAAAGGTGCCTAAAGAGGAAAAATTTTGCCCCAGTGGTATGAACTCTTGGAGCCACCAATTTTCTAGCCATCAAAATTGTAGTGGAGATCACACACGGCTGGAAAAGCATCAGTCTGCATATGATTGAACTCATAAGCAACAACTTTTAATTGACCCTGTCAACAAAATCCTTTGAGAGTGGCTTATTAACCAAATGCTTTGCCTGTACTTAACAGAACTGCTACTCATGCTCTACAGAGTAAACATAGAACTGATGTGAACATGCAGGCAGGGTGGTTGGGGAGAGAGATTCTTCAACAAGGTTTCAGATTTTAAATATCATAAGAATTAAAGATCAGGAGCCAAATCCTAGTCTCCCGCTACCCCAAACCCAGAGATTAGACATGCCTACTTTGAAGCTGATGAGGGAGAAAATTTGAGATAGGAAAAGTGCCAAGTTACATTAGAGGGGTATAAGCTTTTCTCACTGGATCAATGACGCATGGTTATCACCTACTGATATAATTTACATGGATACATATTATGTAGTGATTTTTATGGCATTCACCTTACTTTCGAGGCGTGGAAACAGCCTCTTGCAAAAATGCAAGGTAAGGATGCATACTAGAGACCCTCTATGGTCCGCCCCTTACCCAGACCCTGCATATGCAGGAGCTTCATACACCGAGCTGCCCTTTTATTCACCTTACTGATATTCATAGTTTACATGTTTGCACGCACCAGTAGCTCCATTTATCTAAAAAAAAGCTTCAATCATCTCTTGTTATTCAATCACATATCGAAGCATCAAAGCTGGCACAGGGTACCACTAGTGCTCTAGCAGATCTATTGCAGTGCAATTCTAAGAAACAAGATACCACCATTCACAATCAAAATGATATGATCAGAGTTGCTACAGCAAAGCCTTCTGAGTCTGGAACTGCAATACCACCTTTTGCCAATGAACTAATATCAAATGAGAACATTAGATTTACTCAGACGGTATGGGAAGAACAAAAGGAAACATGGATAAACATAATTCTTCACATAACAATGAAGAAGACAGCTAATAATGACAGCACATATATTGCCCCATTTCTAGCTAGAGTATTCACCTCACATATTTGCTTCTTTCCGACATGCTAAAAATAAATGGAGAGGCTTGACCTATTATCCTTCACCACCTCCAAAATATTAGCAAGTCTCCATGATTATCTCAAATTTACTTGCATCCATATGATCACAATAGATGAGTCCCCCTCTGCAATCAAAGAATCACAGCTGCGTTGGCAAAGAACTCAAGTCCTAACAATAGGGCTGCTTTGGTAGCATCTTCAACTACAATAGTGCAAACTAGTAGCTAATCTTGAGACCTTTTTGTGATCTCCTTTAACTCTAACAGTATAACTAGGACTACGATCACAAATAATTAATTTATCTCCATTGGCAGAGGAACAATATTTGACATCAGAGATTATGAATTCGAGAAATATTATAAACACCCCATGTGGTTAGGGCTAATTTTCAAATATCCCCTACCCCAGTCAATTAGACCCCTGAGGTTCAACTAGGTTGCATGTGACTTAATTTTTTTGCCGAGATCCTCAAATTACCCTTCCCTCCTTTAACAAACCCTAAATCATCCAAAAACCAGATCAAAAGAGCAATGATAGCATTGAAGTGGGAATCAAGATGCAAGAGACAGAAAGAAGAATAAAAAGGATGGATCAAGGAGAGTAGATCCAAATTCCTAAAGTCTCTGGCAGGAGGGTGCCGATTGTGGATTCTGATCTTGGGGAGAAATGAAAAGGCAAAGAGATTGGGAGAAAGCAGAAAGAGGAATTTCTCAAGGTTCAGATCTACCATCTACACACTCTATTCACGTAATAACCCTAATTTCTGAATTTACTTTCATGTGATTTTTGTTGAAATTTAAATTGAAATAAAATGTGATTCTGAAATTCTAGGTACTAAGTTTCGAGGTCATGAACACTTGAAAAACACCTAATTGATTATTGAAACCTCAAAAATTGGAACGTGGTCAGAAAGAGCTTTCCAGCGAACCAAGAATGCTGAAATCAAAATTCAAATGAGGAAATATGCACACCTAAATAGGGACCAAAATTAATAGTAGCACCCCTCTGTTTTATTTTAATAACGGTATGAAAAAGAAATTGAGAATTGATAGCATGAACCAACTCTCTCTCTCTCTCTCTCTCTCTCTCTCTCTCTCTCTCTCTCTCTCTCTCTCTCTCTCTCTCTCTCTCTCTCTCTCTCGACCAGATATCGATGCCGGCGAGCATCTTCATGCACAACAGTATGAAAACCCAGAAAATGTTATCTTTTACTTAAAAAACGACCAAGAAATCCAAGAAACAGTGTCTAAGTGTTAGATCGAAGAAAACCGAACTTGAGTCTACCCTTCACGACAAAGATCGATGTGCTTTTGTGGAGATTTGATGAAAATTGTGAAATCTGGCAACTATGGCATTTTTTTACAAGTTTTCTAGCATTTTCCAGCCAAAACAACAGCAAAAACCTTCAATGACAAGCAGGAACACAGGTAGGAGTCCAATCTAACTTTCCCCTAATTTTTTACTCAATTTTTTGTCATTTTTGCATGATTTACAGTCGTTAGTGACAATCATTTTCCAGTCATCTTCTCCCGCAACGGTTGGCCATCTCTGACGACATTTCGACAGCAAAAAATCATAGATTTGTGCTCCTCTTCACGTGATCTACGTGCTAATTAGAGTCGGATCAAAGGCCATCTGACCATTCAAAGCTACATCCGATCCAATCTGCGACTGTCAACACATGATCTACAAATTTGACGGTTGAAAACAAGATCAAATAATAGATCTATAAACTTGCTCATCTAGATTATACAATCCACAGTTGAAAACAACAGATTGAAGATTTTCTATCTAATTAAAATCAAATCTAACTATAATGACCGGTCAACAAGTGTGGATTCATACAATCTGTGGTTGAAAAACAAGATTGAATTGTTGATCCTAAATCTCATCATCTGAACACTCGGATCGGCATGATTTGAGGACAGATTGATTGATCGAGTGTTATCAAACCATGATTCATCACCAAAAACATTGACTCAAGAAATTTAAACGACTCAATTTCTCAAATTTGTAGTTTGGATGATAGATCAGGAATCATCCGACCCTCCATCTTAGAATTTTGATATGTCGATTTGAGATTAAGAAATTTATTCGTAATTCTCTCTATCCTTTTATCAGATTGACGATAGATCATTGCTGAAAGCTCAAGGATTACAATTTTACCAAGGAAGGAGAAGAAGAAAGATAGGTAGGGGGCGTAGGGAATTTTCTATGCTAGATCTGCTTTTTCTTCGAAATAAAAAGACTTTATTTTAATAGATATCTTCACCTATATGTTTATTTGTTGGAAAATTCTTGAATTGAGAAGTTGTATCTTACTTACAAATTATGCACATTACTCTTGATCAGTTTTGTGGGGTTTTATCTCATTATTAAGTACATGTTAGTAATGTTTTATTATTGATGAATTATATGTGCATAAATGAATCTTCAAGTTTTGAATAAACTATATTGATATATGCTACATCTATGCAAAGGGTATACATCTTTGAATGAAATGGTGAGGAGATTCAGTCTCTGTTTATATTTGAAAATGTGAATTTATAGTCTGTCAGGTGAGTGACATTACATACATTAAATATGCAATGTCCAAAAACCAGAGGAGAGACTACCAAATTTTCTACAGAAATAAGGATCTTATTTCATTGTCAAATTTTATGTGTTTTTAAAAATGCATGGCATAAATTTGATTTCAAAGCCGAGATTGACACATGCCAACTTTTGAGTTATGATTTGTATTTTAATACAAAATTCGCATCTTTATGTGCTAGCTAAGCTTTGATTTTGGCATATGAATTATCCACATGAGATATTTGGATGCTCCTTGATTTGTAAGAGTTATTAGATTTGCCGATTTGGATTTTTGCCTTAACCGGGGGCAGTATATATAAATCGCTCATGTGTGACCAGCTAACAGTCAACTAGAATGATAGTCGAGTCTGTATATAAATCACCCATGTGTAAGCAGCTAACAGTCGACTAGAATGGTAGCCAAGTCTGTATATAAATAGCTCTTGTGTGAGCAGCTGACAGTCGACTAGAATGGTAGTTGAGCCTGTGATATGGACATGAGATGTCATGTCTGTCATCTTCACGATGCTGTGGACCATACTTGCCTTTGTGGCACATGGCAGGATGCTGCCACTCTGTTATTTGACAATATTTATTTGATACTGATGTTTTTGTGATTTTTATGTCTTTAGTATGTTAAAAGATTACTCATTAAATCAAGGAATTGTTATTGAAACGATTTAATCATGAACCTAGGATTTGATATTAAAATTGCTTAATCATGAATCGAGAATTTGATATCGAAAATAGTTTAACCGTGATTGCATGTATTATATATTGTGCATACATATGTTATCTATGGTTTTTGACTAATTTAAAGGTTTCCTATTGAGTGGTGGTACTCACCTCCAAAAACATCACAAGTGTACAACAAGAGACTAAGCCAATGTAAAGGAGCAAAAGAGTTGGATACTTAGAGCAGTAGCAGTAAAAGTACAAAGAACTTTATTCCCTTAAGATAATATTCTTTAGAATTAGTTATTTTAATTGTTGACAGAAATGTGATTTAAGTATTTGGTACTTGTTAGATGTTTGGGCTGTGACCATTAGGTCATGTCATTATGGTGATTATGTCATTATTTTCCTTAAATGCAAAGTTTTGAAATAATACCTGATGGTTGGAAATGTGGTTTTCGAATGTAGTATGAATATATAATTTCAAAAGTGATTTTTTTTAAAAATTTACTAAGGGGTCGCTGCTTATTTAGGAAATGTATTTGAAAAATTATTTCCAAAACCCAGGTCATCTCAATTCAATCTCCACCAAGCTGCTAAAGAAGACTCTAAAGCAAGATAGCAAATGATGTTTTCTGGGGGAAAAAGGGTATATGAGGGTAAAATCATCCTTTACACACAAACATAAACAGAAGGCAGATTTTACAACCCAATTGTACTTCACAGATCTAATTGATTGGAATCAAACCACAGGGATAATTAAAATTGGCCCTAACCATGGGGGTGTTTATAATATTTTCCCCTACAAATTTGCAGGGCATGTAAAAACCCATGTCAGCCTATCTTTTCAGCCATGCCTTCAAAAAATTTAGTTACAATGGCTTCCACTAGAAGATTCCCTACTTTTCCATTCAACTCTTAAGATTCTTTTGTTATGCTCCTTCCAAAGAGTCCAGAAAACATTTTATTTTGGATATAGTTTTGCCTTTGCCCTCACTTTGACAAAGGAGGAAATACCAACTTCACCATTCTCCAAAGAACTTGGACACTGTCCAATTTCAGTGAAATAAGGATAAAGCTATTCACCACAGCATGAAGGCTATCAGCATTTGTAATTAGATGAATCCACATAATTCCTCTATGCTATCAGCATCTACCCAGACCTATGTCCAATGGCCTTTCATGGCCCTTGGCAATCCCTTAACTCTTGCAGGTGATGTTTCAAATAAAAGAGTCCACTGAGGAGATGCCATTTGTCACCACTTCCGAACCCTTTTTGTCATGTACCCTTCTCCTAATAGGTAAGTTATTCAACAAACCAATCAAAGATGCATAGTATTGATATCCTTATCCAGGAGTTTCCTTCAATGGAATTTCTAAATGCTACCAGTACCATCTTTAACCAAGAAGCTCAGTAGAGATACCCCTTTTCCACCATAACCATTTGTAGAGCTATGAAAGACCATCATTAGCAGTCATTAATTACAGCATAATTCCAACCAGACTCTGCATTTATTCCATGGCCCACTATAAAGCAAAGGCCTCCATCAAACTCCTCTACCATCTTGCTAATATCCTCATTGCCCCAGATCCACATGATCTAGATACAATCCTGAGACTTATCCAGGCCATTCTTCAACAAACTTCCTCATTGTCACTTCTTTGCACAAACTGGCATTCTCCCCACAGATCTTCCATGGCTACTGTTCCTAAAAGTGTCTGATTCTTTACCCATAAACACCTAAGGCAAATCTCCCTTCTTTCTTTGGTTTGCACACCAACTCCCAAGCAACTAGATGACATTTTTATTTTGCTTATCACTCTACAAGTTCTTAAGGAGAGAAGTATCTTAATAGCGTACAAATCAGGATTGCATCATTACATCAGTCGCAGAACATAAAGATAGAATACTGCTCTTGTATCATTACTTAATGACCACCTTTCGCAGATGAGAATATAGAGATAAACCTTTAACAAATCGATAACTTTTGATGATGCAAAACTTCAACTTACCCAAGAAATAGAACTGTTTGACATAATCAGACACACTCAAGCATCAAGATATAACCAATGTAATGTATAGGCTGCATATTTCTACAAATTAACTGAAGTGGAAAATAGATATGATTAAATGCTAAAAGAATGCAAAAGCATATAGCACAAACAGAATTGTGTTGACTCAGATGAGATTTAAATGAATGAATCACACACCTTCACTTCTTCATAAAGCTTCTTTTCCCATGCTAGCAATTTATCCAACACTGTAGCATGAGTTTCCCATTCGTCCATATCAAAATCGTCCTTCCCGTCTTCAGCATTATGACCTCTGAATGACCTATTCCAAGTGATAACACGCATAACTCTTTGAGAATGATCAATATGTCCTGCAATTGATAAGACAATCATATATTAATGCAGATAGTGATAATCTACTTAGGAGGAAATAGAAAAGGCACATAGCGGTAACTGAAGAATCAGTCTGGAAAACTCCACAAGAATAAACAAACAGAAAGTCTTTCCAACGGCACCAGAAGTTCTTAAATATGTCTTATGATATTTCCCCGTTCCTGTAGGATGTTGCACTCCATACCAGCTTGTTACTTAAAATAAAGAATTGCATAAACTGCCAGTTCCCTGTTTCCAAAATCATGGTGTACTTTGAACCAATGACGTAACTTCTATAACCAAACACCTTGAATAAGATTAATGTCTTATGGCTATTGTTATCCAGTTTACACTGACAAAGAAAGTGATACATGTAAACAAGTTTCCACCTGGTAGATCATTTGTGGTAACTATATGCTGCACTTGAGCAAGAAACAATTGAAATAAAAAGGACTTCCACTGCATGGATTCAAGAACATTTTGGCTCAAATAACGAAATTGTTCTAATTTACTGGCATGATGAAATAATAACCCAAAATCAAAAAGTTAATCTTCCAATGCACTGAATTAGTTAATGAAGTCTAACTATCCCGTGTTTTGCTTTTTGATTACAAACCATCTAGAATCACCATTCCCACGCACAAGCCTCCTTCCCAATATCTAGCACGACAAAGGCATTCCAAGATTATGTGAAAGAGAAAAATGACAACCACAACCAAGTCCCTCCACCTTGAACCAAGTTTGAAACCTTAAAGCTATAGGTCACTCTCCTCGATATCTCCCATCTTCATCACAAAATTACCAGCCACAATCTCACTTTCTATATCTAACTCTCTTTCTTCCACCTAAACATGAACAAGAACAAAATTTACTGTCTTTACCTCTTCTATGCAAATTTTGTCACTGTATGCTGCATCCAGATGTATTATCAACAAAACACTTATTGGAAAAGCAAGTCCCTATCTATCAAACAATCAAAAGCAAGAATCTGTTTGTAATTGTTCAAATGGCCTCATGTTACTTGCTTATAGACCTCTGTAACATATACTGGCTTCACTACAAGGACAGCTAACACAAGAAGCAGAAATTGAAGGCATCTAACTAACCAACTTCAGGACAGGACACTTGTCCAGATTCCCAAAAGCCTATATATGAAGAATCAAGACACCATTAACATGAATGCAGGCATACGTATCTCAAGCACTCAACTGCTCCTACTGATTTGAACTTCTGAGTTTCAAACTTCATCCAATCCTAAAATAGTGAATAGTAATGCTTGCGCCTGGATTGGAAACTAGAGCATCATCGTTTGTTATGGTTAGACGGACGGGAAAATTGCCTAAGCTAGTGATCAAACATGATCACAGAGAAACAGGTGACAATATCAAAATACAAACTAGAGACAAAGAAACAATTAGATGGCTGTCAAAAGCAGGAAATATGATGCACAGAGAAATGTTGACTAACAGGGTGAAAAGCTTAGTCATCAAATACTTGTTCAGGAAGAAGTTATATAAATTAAAAGCAAAAAATACATTAATAGATGCGATGAGGGCTTCAGGCTACCTCGATTGTCGGCAAAATTCGAGTGATAATGCAACCTATTGGCCACAAGCATCTTAGACACTTCCTGGGCACTCTCAGATGCCTTGAGGAAATGATCGTCCAGCTCATTTAAGATCTGCGAGAGATTAACATTACTGGGAGCCACACTCTTACTCCTTTTGCCACCGTCATACGAGGCAGTATGCTGGTGAATAACGCCGCTGCCACCCTGCTTCTTTGGCGGTTTAGCTGACGCTGAAGGCTCAATCACCTTCTCCTGTGTTGTCTTTGAAAGAACAACATTATCATTGCTTTTGGAATCATCATCATCTTCAGGTCTCTTGAATTTATCATGATCATCATTATCAACCTTGTTTGAGTGCTGTGTTACTTCAGTCTCAGGCAATGTACTGTGGGTCATTTGATCATGACTGAAGAAGAAGTCCCATGTAGATTGAGTAGAGTCGGGGAAAGAAGACGAGGTGGGTTCGGATATGGGGTGACTAGTAGAGTCGGGGAAAGAAGATGAGGTGGGTTCGGATATGGCGTGACCAGGGGGCAGGGGAGGGGGATCAGGCATTGAGCTGGTGGCATCGCCCCCACCCCCAGTTTCATCTTCTTCATCTTCTTCTACTATTGTTTCACTGGGTTTGGGATCAGATTTGACGATAGGAATATCGGGCATACTAGCAGCACGGATAAGAGGTGTGGCAGGGTATCCAGGAGGAAGTGGGGGAGGGGGAGGGAGGGAATCACGAGGCTGTGTGGGAGCTGAGGTGGGCCGAACATCTTGGACTTCACCAGGACCATAATCACTGAGTGCTGCCCCAGTGTTTTTGAGGGCCATGGTGTATGTGGAATGTGCTGAAGCGAAAGCATTCCTTGCTGTGACCGAATCCTTCATGAATTGTTTCCTGTCTTTGCATCGAGAAACCGCTTCCTCATTCTCGATCTTCGACTGGCTGCAACCCATTGATCTTGATTTGGTTTCAGAGTCTTTTGATCGAGGGAAGACAGAAACAACATGTACCTAAGGCTGCCCGGCAGAGCAGAAAGATTCTTTACCTACTCTCACTGGGAGATATAGAGAGTACAAACACTTGTTGAAAATTTGGACTTACACTGTTCCAGAAAATAAACAGAGGCATACATAATCAGAAATAGAAAGAAAAAGAAAACCATTAAAAACCTAAAATCAAAAGTTCAGAAACAAGCTCCTAGTAGGTGAGATTGGGTGTAGAAACACTAGTTGGGAGATTTCGATTTCACCCTGTTATAGAATATCAATAGAGGAATACAGCATCAGAAAGAGATTAAAATGCCCACTAAAACCTCAGAATCAAAAGTTCAAAAACAATAAAATTTTCCTCTTCCTTATGGGAGAAATTGAATGTACAAGCAGCAGCTACAGATTTGGATTTCGCGCCGTTACAGAAGATTAAACCAGGTATATAGCATCCGAAACAGTCAGAAAACCATTTTAAAGCCATAAATCAGAAGTTCAAAATCAAGGGAAATAAACACAGACACAGTCGGAATAAAAGAAGAAATTATATATGTAGCGTGCTTTAAACCTAGAAATATCTGATTTGATATACTACTTTAGAATCTGAACTTCAAAATAAAACCATAGAAAGACCTATCAATTAAAAGCGCAAATTTTGCAGTTTTAGGGTGCCAAAGCACGAAATTTTAAGAACAACAAAAGTCACAATAAATGGAAAAAGAAAACAGAAATGAGGGTTTCGAAACAGGAAGAGCTTACCTTTCCCATGTCTGTAATCTTCTGCAAGTTGATTTAGAGTCGTAGAGAGATGGGGTTGGGGGGTGGATTCGGGGGCCATTTGTGTTGTTTTGTTTGCTTACGAGGAAAATGGAGCGACGGGCTGTTTGTCCTGCGAATAATGGGAGCAGAAATAGTATACATGGGACCATGTATCTTAATGACCGTCAATCTCTTGGTCCACAGGCCCCAAATTGTAAACTGGACGGTTAGATTTTAGACTTGCTCTCCCAAAAGTGTTAACCGCACCGGCACCTATTTTTACTGCGCGATGATGTCCATCTGGAGGATTTGAAGTTTTAAAGACTAAGTTATTTGTCCCAGCTGTTTCTTGAAAGGAACCCAATTCCTTTGGCTCTGGAAAAGGGGTGGCTCCCGTGCACGAAGTTCTCGCTTATGCAGGGTTTAGAAAAGAGGAGAACAACAAAGGTGTAAAGTACAGGGCCTTACTTTGCATTTTACAAGAGACTATTTACTCACTTGGCTTTGGAAAATTGTTTACAAATCTGATTCTAAACTAGAGTTAACTGTAGTTTCTTTTGCTCCTCTCACTCCATGCGTGTTCTGCTATTTTATTTCTCTGCTTTTACTTTTGCCACAGAATTTAAGCCCAAAAAACAAAAAAAAAATAGAGAGATGAGTGGGCATGCAGAAGAAAGAGAAAGCCTTTGGGCTTTTCAATTTTTCTAAGACTGTACGAAGATTGAAATGATCTGTAATCGGTGATGGATACCAAGTATCTCCTCTTCTGGATACCTAATGGCCGAGATACCTGCGATCCTTGTTTCTTGCTACTTTTTATGGTCATAAAATAGACTGTATGCTAGGAAATAAGTTTAAAACCATCTATTTTACAACCACAACAGCTTCAATAAACAAGTTATTAAAGGCATCTAATGGTGATGTTTGATACGACAGCCTGAATCAGATGATCGGTTTGGATTAACGAGAAAATGTGAAAAGTGGATCGACCATGCTTTTCTTTCAATGCAAAAGTATATGCATGAAAGAAATTCTCACATTCTCATCCTTAAATCTCATTTTAGAAAGGAAAATAGGAAAATAATAAAGTGACACTAGATTAAAACTGTAAGGTCAATATTGTCATAAAGAATATGTAATCTTAATAAAGATTATGAATAAAATAAAATTGAGGTGGTATGCAAATGAACTTCAGTGAGACACCATGTGTTTTATGTCACAATCTATGTTCAAAATACAAATGGAGTGGGAAGTGGTTAATAAGAGGGATTAGGTAGACTTTAGGCTAGAGCTCTAATGGAGGAACCACATCATTCAAAATGAGAGGAGGACTAGGAGGCCATGAGTGTGGTGCCAACATGTATAAGTCTAGCTACTATGTGATTGGACATGAAAAATGAGGGTTAATTAGGATGAAAATTGTGTGCTAATTGCTTGGACTTCTATGAATTGCTTCTGTATTCAATCTTGCCAAACAAAGGTAGGCTTGGAAGAGCACAATTTGTATCACGCCCCCAAAATGTCAAGCATTTATAGTGGGGCTAGAGATGTGACAAATTCTTAGCGCGTCAAATTATATGATACAAAACAATATATCCCATATAGACATAATTAGTAAATGTCAAAAGTATAACAATAAAAGGTTCATACAAATTTTTATAAAAAATTAAACTTTATTTAATTCATCACTATTTTCCTCAAATACAATATTTCAATACCTTTAACTACAATAATTAAGGAACAATGACATTTTCTTAGGCAACAAGCTACCTTATTTTTCATTTTTTTCCTCATCACAATCTTCTTTTCTCCATAGACAGTCTCTAATGTAGCATATGAAACATATCTCAGCAAATTCGCATTCAGTAAGCATACTATAATTATATATGTGCTTTACTTTTCTCATCATGAATAGGTTATGCATTTTCATCTATAGATTTTTAATTATATTTGACATAAGCTTGTAAACAAAATAATATTTTCATATAAAGCAATACTAATATATTCAAAGTAGAATATCGAATGCCTTCCAAATGCAAATTCATATTCAAACCAGATACAAATATCAAAAAAGTTTTAACTATCAAAACATCAATTTGTGCATCAAACACGATCAACTGAAGTGGTACTTATAGACACATGTCCACATAAATCCACTGCCACACTAATCATATGAGGTTCAAAGTACATACTACAGAGAACAACAAATAACTCCACAAAATCTTGTCAAGAGAGTTCAAACAAATATCCAACGTTGACTAAATGCTGGTCCAAATAAATTTAACCCATTAGTCTTGAAACCTCGTTGATGTAATACTTCTTAATAGAGGCCCTCATCAAAGTACTTCTTAAATGAGTCATTCATTATGACCACTATTGATTAGGTAGAGTGCAGAATAAATACTCTCCATCGACGTCTCAAGTGTGAAGCCAAATAAACCCCAAAACCGAAGTAAAAAAAAAAAAAAAGGACTTGCGCAACCTAGCTAGATGTCACACATAAATTCAAAAAACTCTTTTCCAATTTCTTTTAAATATTTTCAAATTTCTTTTAAATATTTTCAAAATTTTACATATCTACAAATATTACTTCAAAACATTAGATAATATTAAATGCCCAATACTAAACTTTTCAAAATCCATTTCTATTAAAACATTTCAAAACATTGATTAAAACTATCAAATATTCTATTTTTAAATTCTTTACTTAATAATAAATTTTCTAGATTGAAAATCATATTTTTACAAATATTTTTATTAAAACCATTGATCAAAACTATCAATTTGGATTTTAAGTCTTTTGAAAATATTTTTTTATAAAATAATGTAATTCTTAATAATTTTATAAAGCTTTAATAATCTAATCATAATTTTTCAAATCTTTTTAAAAGTACATTGAAAAAACAGCTTATATCTATTTCCCTCCTTAGAGATTATATTAATTGTAGATTATATCTAACAGCCTAGATCATATTTGAATTATATATTTTTGTAAAATTTAAGGATTGATATGTTAGATTATATACCATTTATCTTTTCATTATACTTCTTTTAGATCAGATTGACCTAACTTAAATTAGATTTCCTATTCTGTCCACTAATATCTAATCAATTTATGCATGATCTATTGTGCAGATTCATATTTGATTTTGTGATCAATCTAATATTTCATTCTTTCCATTAGACTAGATCATGAGCGTCAAATAAATCTCATGAGTTAATCTAATCTTAAATAATTTTATAATTACTAATTAAATCTTATATATTACATATTTGTTTAACATCATATACATCTAAGTATATGACTCAATTTATGTTTTTATAGGCGATCGATCAAGATTGTGTGCTTATAGCATACAATTATGATCATACTTTGTTAATAGTTTAGTCAAGACTATTTTTGTAAGATCAAAATTATAAGAACATATATTTTTTATCAAGATTTGCACAATAAGGTAGATTATCAAGATCCTGCACATAAGATCTAGATCGTCCGTACTTAATTGTACAATCAAGATTAAATAAATTTCAAAAGTTAGATTTCAATATTTTGCAATTTATCAAATTAAATTTCATCATTTTTTTAATTTATGCATATGGTTTTAGATCTTCTAGATCATGTCTCCAATGTTTGGACTAAATTATCTTCACCATAATTTAACACTTATCAATTTACATTATATCCTAAGTTAGAACTAATTGTAGAATTACTAATAATTGATCACCATGATTTTACTGTAAAAATACATGAAATTTGAGGATCTAAGGTTGTAACATACTCATTAACACTAATATGATTTCTATATTCAACGAGATATATGGAATGAAGTTTTTTATCTCGTCTAAATGTAGATTGAACTACTAGACCATGGGATATTGAATTATAACTTTTTAGTCATAGATCTATATTAGAATCTAATTGAAAATGATACTAAATCATCAAATATTATTTGGAAATAATCATTGTATATTGAATTATTAGTATCATGATATACCTAAGATTTTTCATTGATCCAACGGTGAGATCTTGTTGCACACTCATCACATCTAAAACTAGCAATCTAATTTCTCTTGGACTTTCATATAAATTTTAGAGATTTGAGTTTTTCAGAGAGGGTTTTCATGTATAATAAGAGCAAGATATTTGAAGAATATTTTCTCTTATAATTTCATTTCAGATATGTTTTAGCCTTATCAATCAAATGTTCCAAATTTAATCTTCATGATCTTGCTTAATTTGGAATGTTAGATGAGATCCAATGGTATAAATCCCTATTATTTATTCTCAACAAGTTTTAGATTTGAATTTAAGTGTAATTCATTTTAAAAATTTATCAATAGAACTTTACTAGTCCATTAAATCTCAATGGTCTTGATTATTACGATGTGTTGGATGAGATGCAATGGTTTAATCTTCTAATATTTACTCTTAATTAAGTTTCAAATTTAAAATTAGGTATAAAACATTGTTAGATATCAATTTAATCACATTTGGATAGCTAAATCATCATGATATAAATCCAATGACTATGATGTAAAATGTGTTAAATTGCACCAATTACCAAATGTAGATTTAGATGTAAGATTTTAGAATTGACATAAATTTTAAATTTAAATTAAATTCAATTGGAAAAACTTTTTTAGATTTGGAATTCAAGTCTTGATCATACGTTATCTCCTATTAAATCTAATCAATTTTAGTTAATTAATATCTTGTTTTAATACTTCTATGTGTTGTTTAACTATATAAGTTAATGGATCTTGATTCATTAGCTCATATCTAAGTTATAACTTATTTAACTATTACTTAATAAAGCTAATTTAACTAATTAGTTAACTAACTAACCTAACTTGACTAACCCTCATAATAAATAACAAGTTTTTCTTTAAAAATGCATTTTTTTTATTTTCCTAATTATAATAATTAAGTGAAAAAATAATTTTACCTTGACACTTTCTAGAAATTTCACAATGAAAATTTGAGATATTACAATTTGAGGCCATGATATTTGTTATTAATAGAATTTCAACTATAATATGGTTGATGTTGCACCTTGGAGGAATATGCTACATAGTTGACATTGGTTGGATGTCAAGTGAAGTAGAATGAGTTGATTGATTTGTCTTAGAGGGCTTTTGGTCATGTCATTGAGTTGGCTTTCTATGTTATATGGCATATGTTACTTAAGTTCATCTGGTTTTACTATACTTTTCTCTCTCTCTTTCTTTCACTTTATGCAACCTCTCTATTGTAAAAGGTCACAACTTTTCTTTTTCTCTTTTTAATATATTCTTTTCTTTTCTTTCTCTTCAAAGTTATACATACACATACACATGCCATGCACAACCTCAAACCTTGGTCACTGAGGCAAGAGACTCCTTGCATCACATTGTGCTAAAAGGCATTGGTTCCTTTTTAAGTAATTTCTTCAACTCTTAACTTTGACCTATCATTTGTCAACCATCATCTTACATTGAGCTTGATTTTTTTTTCCATTTTTATGAAAGTTCATGGCAAGCTAGACTTGAACCGATAACCTTTGGCTAGGAAAGTGCACAACTTGCCATTAGGAAGGCATACCTTACTCTTGAAAGTCTTAGTGGCTTACTAATTTGTGATGAACTTAAGATGCCAAATTAGCATGAATGATATGATTGCCATCTTACATATAGCTTTAAGGAAACTAAATTATTCCATTTAAGTGACGTTAAAATATCTCACACAAAAAGATCCATGATTTTAGAGCATATAAATGTGCTCCTTATTATTCCTTTGTCCGCATCTTCTCACAGTGTTAGTACCTATTGTCCTCTTAGTGTGATCCACAATATTATTAGAGAATCATGTGCAGCTAATATACCTTAAGGAGCAAAGGCCTTCTAGCAAAGTGGTGAAACAAGGAGCCCCTCTTGTGTTTGCTCACAAGTAACAGATTGTTTGTAGGTGCATGTTTTAAACATTCAAAATAGAAAAACAAAAGTTGTGTGTTAATTGTCAAGACCTCTATGAGGTGGACATGGAAAATGGGGGTTAATTAGGATGAAGATTGTGTGTTAATTGCTTGGACCTCTATGGGTTGCTCTTGGGTTAATATTGCCAGATAAAGATAAGCTTAGTAGCGTAATTTGACATCATGAAATTTAATATTAAGAGAATTTCAACTTTAAGGTGGTTGATATTACATCTTTGACAAATATGCTACATAGTTTATTATTATTTGATGTTAAATGAAGCAAATTTACTAATTGATTTTGTCTTGGAGGGATTTTTGCCTCTTTCTTGAGTTCACTCTCCTTTCTAAAGGGAATTCCTTGCCCTAGTAATGAGTGTGCATGTTCTATCATATGTTATTAAAGATTACCTATTGTCATTGTATTCTTCTATCTCTTTTTTTCACATTATGAACCACCACTACATTATAGAAGGACACAACTTTTCTTTTCTTTTTTTTCCATAATTTCTTTCTTTCTTTTTTCTTTTGAAAGTTATACACACACACACACACACATGCAAACCCTTATCGCTCAAGTAAGAGGCTTCCCTGCCCCCATTGTCCTAGAAGGCTTTGGTTCCGTTCAGAATAGTTTTGTCAACTCTTATTTTTGGCCAATGACTTGTTAGACGTCATGTTACATCAAACTTAGTGTATTTTCCTTATTTATTTTTTTGAAAGTTCTCATTGTACTTGACTTGAATCTACAACCTTTGACCAAGAAAGAACACACCTCGCCACTAGAATGGGGGATATTGCTATTGAAGTCTTAGTGGCTTATTGATTTTGTGTATTTTTTATTTTTATTTTTTGAACGGCAGAAGTACATTATAGTAAGAAAATATTACATCAAACCAAACAGAGTATAAACTTTACATCACCATTTACATGAAATCCACAAAGCCAAATGAGTAGAAAAACTTGAATATATCACCCTGTCAAATAATTGAATCTAAAGAGATGGGAGGGCAATGTCGTGTTTTGCCAACTCATTAGCTCTAGCATTGGGCTCTGTCTTAATGTGAGAGGAACCATGAATTGAGTCTTGAAAAATTTGATGAACCATGTCTACTTGAGATGCTAATGTGGCATGAATGATAGGCCTACCATCTTTTTCCTCTTACATCAAGCTTTGAGATAACTAAATGTCTCCATTCAAAATTTCAAACATAAAGATATGGAAAATCATCCTTTTAGCATAAGGACTTCATTCTCACTATTTCTCCATCTACATTTCTCACACAATTAGTGTCAATTATCTACTTATCAAACAATTCAATCAATAATATTTATTAGATAATCATGTGTAGTTGCTAACAAACCTAGACAAGGAGCAAAGGCCTTCTAGCTTAGTGGTGCAACTAGGAGGTTCTCTCATGGTTGGTCATAGGTGTGAGATTGCTTGTGGTTATGCGATTCCAACATTTAAATGAGAAGAAAAGGTAACCTCTAATGGGTAATAGCTATGGAGAATCCAATTTTGTATGTGCAATTTCCATTAATTTGGATCTAGGGTGCAAGGTTGTTGCTCAGAACTTCCCTATTATACCAACAAAGGTGTGCAAGAGTTCTTAAGTGGTAAATGAAATAAAGGTTACATTAACGATGGTGCATTTGTTTAGATAGGTAAATCATGAGATGCTAGACTAAAGAGCACCAGCAAATTTAAAGAACTAAGACATTGCCCATATTCTCAACATACTTATAGTTATGAAATGAGGAATCCTATGACCACAAAGCCGCACCTTTCAATACGATTTTTTTTAATGATTAGTTAGTATGCTTATGAGACTAAGTTTGTTGAATGGTTGTATAGATCACCTCACTCCATTGGCAA
The DNA here is from genome assembly GCA_035236585.1 of Warburgia ugandensis. Taxonomy (NCBI): domain Eukaryota; kingdom Viridiplantae; phylum Streptophyta; class Magnoliopsida; order Canellales; family Canellaceae; genus Warburgia; species Warburgia ugandensis. The sequence goes on from CP141139.1 coordinate 37,670,334, forward strand.
AGTTGTAGCTTACTACCTTTCAAATAAAACATAATTAACAAGGATTCATTATGTGTACTATTTATTATAGGATTTTGAAAGAGATGCATTGACTATAGAAGGGAGACTGTAAAGGAGAACGATTGTGAAGACCCTGGTTTTTAAAACACATTTTCATAAATATTTGCAAAGGTAGGGCCCTAATTTTGAAACTCTTTTAAAATTCAAACAATGAAAACTTATTTTCTTTGAAATTGATTTGTCAAAAACTCTAATGCCACATCAAATTATTTATCATATATAGATTTTTGTATAAAAATAAAATTTCTATTGAATATCAATAAAAATACTTTTATTAAAATCAAGATCAATCCAATGGTTCACATACACAGCCCCGGTAGTCATTACATACCTTGTCCAAATATTACAATCTAAAATACAAAACAATCAATACAATCTTCCTCAAAGTAAATACCCTGCATAGTAGTTCGATGATGGTTATCTTCAAGTCTTGAGCTTTCAATCTTCCTTATATGTATCTGAGATATTGTAAACATCCAAACATTTACAATATCTCAGCAAGCTATGCTTAGTAGGGGATTTAAGAAATATATTCAATATATCTCAAAAACAATAGTTCTTTGTATCCATGGTATAAATCAATTTATGCAATTGAATAACCATTTCATCCTTCAGTCATTATATGGATTATGTGTATATATTATATATAGATAAAACCACTAAAAATTGTGAATATATTCAATATCATCAATAATATCTCATTTCCCAACTGATTTCAATATTAACACTAGGTGTTAATATATAATCAAACCATATGGGGAATCATCTTCCAATACAACATCGATAATAACTTTTACTGGACATCTCATCATGCCATAAAATAAGGTATCTCATCATGCCATAACATAAGGCATCTCATCATGTCATAATCAATTGCATCATAATACACAATAATCAAAGGACTACCATGCTTAAGTCTCAATCCGTACAGCATGCCCAGATAACTGCTCAATACTCCACTTATACCACGGTGGAAAATATAGATCCATGTTCATATGGGGGGAACCATAGCTATCACAGTGGCAGCCTTCCCATAATTGCTCTACCTGACATTTTGCCTTTCTTTGGACATGGTATCATTATTATAATCAGTTTCAGATAGCGGTTGGCCAAACCCTCATAACTCTAATAGCATTAACATCCCCAAGCATAAGCATGTCTTAAAACAAAGCCAGAAGCCTCCGTGCTTGTATGGAAAATAATATTTCATACTTACAGACCGTGTGTTAAGTTATAATAGGACCTGCCTATAACTTATTTCATTAATATTTGGGGGTCCAACTTATATAGTTCAAATCTTCTCATTTTAACCATTAAGTGTAACATCGCAAAAAAGAAAAAGAAAAAAAAAAAGCCTAAATAGAAGGGGGGCCAAATTTGCTACTAGCACCCCCCTCTCATTAAACGAACCATACAGACGTCAGGTCTATCTTCCCGAAAGCAACAGAAAAAAAATCAATGAAGAGGAAATCGGCAGGGAAGGAAGAGGAGGAGAGAAGAAGAAGGGGAAGAAGAAGAGAAGGAGAGAGGAAAGGGAAAACCAGCTCACCTGGAAACCCTAAGTTGCACCAGGGAGAGAGAGCAAGCTGAGGGAGAAGCTGTTGGGGAAGGAGAAAGAGAAAGGAAGAAGAAGGAAGGAGAGAGAGAGAGAGAGAGAGAGAGAGAGAGAGAGAGATGTGTGCGGGAAAAAAAGGGTTTTCCTGGGTCACCGAATTCTAGGCCGTCGCTGGACACAATGCCGGCTAGGATCTACAATCGACCGGTCATTATGTTCAGCACGTTGAGCTGAACAAAACCCCTAAGTTTATTAGAGAATCCAACGAGATTTGGACCGTCAAACAAATAGATGAATATTGCATGCGACATAATCGAAAGGGATTACTATAAAACGATGACCAATCCAACCCATCCAACATTGGAAAATACACAAAAATGCATCTAGAAGGTAAGATCTATAAAACCCTATTCTTGATTTTGAGATTTTAGCTAAATCCACACCATTCATGCTAGATCTAGGTTTTATGGATAATCCAACCATCTATTTTTAAATCAAATCTTAGGGATAGGTAATTTAGGGCATGATATAGCTCGAATCACAACAAAAAAACATTAGATCTAGGCTAAAAACCAATCAGACAATCTCAGCCGTCTGATCAGGTACTGTTCACATAGTAACTTCGTGATGTCTAATCAACAATCAGACACCACAGAGAGTTCCTCATCATAAAAAGATGATAGAATGACTAGAAGTATATGAATTTGAAGTGAAACAGATTGGATGATCTAGGCCGTCCGATCTGTCATTATTCAAACAGACACCTTATGATGTTAGATGAATGATTTGAGGTCACAGATAAATTCCTGAACCCTGAATTAGTTTAGATATGGTATAAAGTATGAAAAATAACATCCAGCTCCAACCCAAGAGTTCATCTATATAGGAATAATGGGTTCATACCACTGAACAGTGAAAGTAACTTACAATCACTTAAGAAGAGTAATGGATAGCCAATCCAGGGCCAATGGCATGGATTGGAAATCCAATAAGTGGTGCCATTGAATTAGCTATCAACCAATAGCTAATGAAACACCTTTTGTACGGTAATGAACAGGGTCATTTTGCCTTGTGCCAAATAGTATTAGGGAAGTTAGGAGAAGTCCTAGAACTGTATAACTAAATATGTATTTGTATTATTATAGAGGTGACTGATCAGGAGTGCGTATGCGAACTGAATGAAGTATTCGTGTTAGTGAACTGAAAGATCTCCATTTGAGGTAGGTGGAATTAAGATTGCTACGATTTTTTCTATATATACATGTGTATATCAATTTCAAGTATTAAAATGGATCTTTTCTGTTTATACAAAAGATAAGATGAATGTGCATGCTGAAATTGAATCATGAATGAACGGTTTTATGCAAAAGCTATGCATTATTGTAAACCATGAGTGAGAAATATAAGACTGATACCAGAAAATTGTGAAATGGCTAGTAAGAGTGAGAGGGGTCATTATGATGTGGGTAGGCCATGGAGTTGTTATGATGTGGGCGGGCCTTCGAGCTAGACGAGCTACCAGTCTCTGGGATTTAGTCCCATTGTTTGGGGAGTTTGACACATTCTGAGAGGTCGTTATGATGTGGGCAGGCCACGGAGTCGTTATGATGTGGGCGGGCCTTCGAGCTGGATGAGCTATCGGTTCTTGGCTGGACGAGCTACCGGTCTCTCAGGAGTAAATCCTTGAGGTGTGTCTTTGAGTTTGGTGTGTCTTTGGGTTTAACCAATTGCACCGACTCATTGCGCCAAAGAGGATACTATTGTTTGCTGTGTACTTGATACACACAACAACGCATTGGTATTTGATATGTGAAATGGCTCGTAACAGCGAAGACTGGTATCAGGAAAATGGAAACGAGTTGTAAGTTTGACATGTGACTACATAATTTGCATTTCAAATGTGTTTTGTACTAATGCATTGGTATTCCTTCCATCTTGGCATGGATTCATGATTTTGATAAATGTTGAATGATTTCAAGTTAAATGATAATTGAATTGTTGTTTGCATGATTTAGCATGGCTAAATTGATCTATATATAAGTACAATGATTTCTATTTATATAAAATATTGCATCTTATTCCACCTACACAAGCGATTGCTTACTGAGGCATTGTTGTGGTTTGCAATGCTTCAGATACAGAGAATAGTAGTAGGTTTGGCATGTTGACAGTATCGTAGAACAAAGGACTCCCAAGGAATAGGAGCTGCTTACTGATGGAAGCGCACCAACAGAAGCTTGAGAAGAGGACAGGTAAGAATTGGTCTTTGAATTGAAGTGTTGTATTAGAAATAAAAAAGAGATTGCATTGTATGTAATTATGGGAATTTGGAAGACTTATGTGACTAGCTTGTGCTGTGGAGGTTCTGGGTGTGTTGTGTTGAGGCAAACTGTCTTTGTTTTATTAGATGTATGAAAAGGAGACAGAGTCTCCATTTATATTTTAAAATTATTGGCAATGTTTATCAGTTATTTCGCAATGACATGCGTTAAATGTCATGTGTTCAAAAAACAGAGGAAACTCTGCCAGATTTTGGGTAGAAATGAGTGCTCATTCACCGAGAATCCTTGTTTTTTATAGAATAAAAATGACACTCAAGGCTTTTCAAAGTGAATTTGAAAGAAAAAAAATTTCGCTGCATTGCACTATTTTACAAAATTTATTTTAAGTTGAATCAATCCTGCATTAGAAATTAGTTTGTATTTAAAATTTCATTCGAAAACCTAGGTTGTCATAGTTGGTATCAGACCCCAAGTTCAGTCCACTCACAGCCAATCACATTGAGTAAGTCTTAAGTAGTCTCTAAAGCAAGATGTTGCAACTAATGAGTTTGAGAATAACTCATAAAAAATAAAAAATAAAACCTTGTGATGAAGGGAAGAATGTCACCTAAGAGGACGAGTCGAGGGACAACAAACCCCTCTGCTAAGTCATGTGACCAGGGGAGTCAAGTGTTGAACTTCATGGCCAACACGATGCAAAACCCCAGTCAGTTGGTGCAGCAGCAACAATAGATGCAACCCATGAGGGTTGGCAAGTTCTAAGGAGACAATAGATGTTTAGTCCTAGCACGAGTAAGAGGAGTACTCTTACGAAATTAGTATAATTCTTAGAGTAAAGAACAACAATATAAGTGTACAAAACTTGTATATCTGAATGAAAACTTTATCAGAGATAGATCTATTCACATGGGGAGACCTTTAGAGAATCCAAGTGTTGATTTTGACAATGAGCACAAACTTGTGAGGATTATGATTTCTATTGCACAATAATATTTTGATTTTAATGAAAAGAGGGAAGAGAATAATCACAAGGGAAGAGAACTCAGGAAAAATTAAGAGAATTACAATATTAGTCTATACATGTTGAGGATAGATTCGATAGATAAATTTTGATATGAGGAAAATCAGTAGCAATTGATTTGTTTATGTAAAGGAATTATTTATTGAAGGAATGAAAACGAGTTATTCTTTATGTATACATAAATAATGATAGCTAATTATCATTGAGAAGTAAATGCCTATTTAAATGATTCTTGAGAGTTCTAGTTATGAATTGAAGATGCATAATGCATAGAGGATATGACAACTATTTTATAAGGATGATTACTAAATGATAAGAAAGAAAGGCAAATGAGTGGAGAATTAAAGCATGGATATAGAAACTTAGTGAATATGTTCAATTTCTAACTTGGACAGTGCGTAGACTTTTGAAAGACCCAACAATTATGGTAACAACAATAGTATGAGGATAATGATGAAGGATCAGAATGATTACAATTAATGAGAACTCGAGAGAGTTAGAGAAATATTGTATTAACCTAAATTTGAAACTGGATTTATCTGACGTATAAATTGTTGCATGGTGGAAATCATTAAATTTTTTTGATGAAATAAGGTCCTAGTTTTCTTATGGATGTATTTATGAGCAATGAGAATAATTATTAAATAGAGATGATCACATGATGAATCGACTAGGGAGAGACAGTTGAAGTGAATGGAGAAAGATGGAATTGATTATAATTGATTTACATTCAACACTGATATTGATGAGATTGTGGTTACTAATAACGAAGGCCATTATAAAAGATTAGTTCCATTGGTTGGGAGTTTGACAAAGTTGCAATTGATTTTGACTAATATGACCATTGGTTACAGGAAAGGAAAGGTAGAAGTGAAGACACAAAAATTGTAATTAGGAATCTAATGATGATCATTTGAGAGGACGTGTTCCTCTATTGCTGAGTCCTTTATCTGAAAGGCTCTTGAGAAGGCTAGTAATGATCAATATATTTGCCTAAGGAGTAAAGGGTGATGCATGGAGATAGTTTGCTACTTTAAAGTGGAGGTATCAGGCAGCTCAACATTATTTGAAATGGGTTTATAGGCTAAAGAGGTGTGTTATTTGCAAGGGTAAGTACCTGAACATTAGTAGACGCCACAGTAGAGGCAATAGTATCAACAACCGCCATTATAGTAAAAATATTTTAGATACTTGACCGTGGTGAGTCAGTGCATTTCTTTAAAGACTATTCTAGAGGACAACGAGTCAAATAGTTGACATTAGGATCAGGGAAGAGATGGCCCCACCTTAGTAGTGATGAGTTTCTGTTATTACATCAAGGTAAGCATAGGTTCAAACCAGATGGTGGAGAGTATTTTCTAGATTATTAGTAGGCATGTTATGATTTTCCTTGAATTCAGGACCCATCTTGCTTAGACATGCCTAGATGTGTTATCCTTTTGCTTGGGTGTTATGACTTCAGGAAGAAAGTTACTAGAGGTTAATGAGTACTTTTAAGAGGCACCTATGAACCTAATAAGAGAGAGATGATGAACGATGATCTCATTCTATTTGATATGGTGGATTATGATCTCATTTTTGGGATGGATTGGCTGATCCCATCTTGAAGGTAATGCTATATGTTTCAGAGGGTGCTAAGTTTTATTTCTTGTTGTGTGACAATGGAGGATCGTTAGCTACCACAGATTGAGTGCAAGAGTTTGTAGTCTTGCTTGAGGAGTTTTCATGATATTGTTGTAAGAGAATGATTTTAGGTATAGTATTATTTACCTAAAATACTACATGGGATGGCCCAACGAAGCTGGCAAAGCTCCAACTATATAAGCTATTAATAAGGATTTTAACAAGCCTAGAGTAGTTTTCTTCATGAGAAGAGAGATCGTTGTTACTAAGCACAAATTGTCGTTTGTTTGATAGTACTGCGGTAGAGAATTGATATTCTTAATCATATATTGATGATCTATTGGATCAACTAACGATGGTGCATGGTGTTTGCGGAGATTGAATTGAGGTGTGGTTATAACCAGCTTAGGATTTTGAGTATGACATCTTTAAGATGATTTTTCTTGAACTCATTATGATTGTTATGAGTTCTAGATGGTATTAATTAGCGAAACCAATACACTGACAGAATGTATGGATATAATGGATTGAATCCTCAAATGTTAATTGGATGAGCCATGATTATGTTAATCGATGGTATTGCAATATGCTTCATAAACAGAGAGAAGCACAAGGAATCCTTATGCATTAATTTAGAACATTTACAGACTCATCATTTGTTGCGAACATCTATAGCATGAGTTATGGTCAGAGGAAGTAAATTTCCTTTACTACACTACCTTGAATGATAGAGAGGAAGTTATTGAGATGGTGATGGGCTGACATTAGCCAAACTAGTGATTGAGGTTTATAGTTCCTTAGTCTTATGAACTACTAGTGCCAAGTAATTGAGTTTCACCAGGATATCAGTAATGTATAATATTATGCAAGATTATTCTCTTATGGGTAATCAGAATTTGATTTACGATCTATACTTGTGAGTAGCCAATGAGGACGACCTAAGAGGGCAGCTGATGAGGGCGGGTGCGAGAGGCACTAGTAGGCTTCTAGGTGGTAGGCTTAGAGGGGCTTACAGCATGATTGCACTATGGATTGGTTTTCATTGGCATAGAGTGTCTATTGGTGAGTTGAGATACACTATTTTTTACTAGCATATGATTGACAATGGGTGCGTTGATGTGCTCTATAATAGATTTGGCATAGATTTGTCTATTGATAAGCTAATGCACTTTGATATAGACTTGGCATAGAATTACTGATATATGAGTTGCGACACATTGATATTTATTGATATGGTGATTTTATCAATACTAAAGTTGTATACAAATAATTAACCCTTAGATGAGAGTTTGGTTCATGTTAATTGCATTATATGTGGTGATGACACATTCTAATTGAATTATGAATTATTTGATATGAAATGATTATCATTTAGCGATTTATATGTAAATTGAAATATGAGGAGATGACATGATGTGAAATTGTCTGTTTATAGATGTTGATTCTAGAAACTTTTGGTATGATATGTGGATCTTGGTATATTAGGATATTTTGGAATTATTTGAAAAATAATATGGAAAGACTTTCGAGGACGAAATTCCTATAAGGAAGGAAGAATATAACATCGCAAAAAAAAGAGAAGAGAAGCCTAAATAGAAGGGGGGCTAGATTTGATACTGGCACCCCCCTTCTCATTAAACGAACCTGACAGACGTCGGGTCTGTCTTCCTGAAAGCAACAGAAAAAAAAAAAAACCAATGAAGAGGAAATCGGCGAGGAAGGAAGAGGAGGAGAGAAGAAGAAGAAGGGGAAGAAGAGGAGAAGGAAGAAGGAGAAGAAGAGAAGGAGAGAGGAAAGGGAAAACCGGTGTGCCTGGAAACCCTAGGTTGCACCGACGAGAGAGAGAGAGAGAGAGCAAGTTGAGGGAGAAGCTGTCGGGGAAGGAGAGAGAGAGAGAGAGAGAGAGAGAGAGAGAGAGAGAGAGAGATGCGTGCAAGAAAACAACGGTTTTCCTCGATCACCAGATTCCAAGCCATCGTCGGAGACAATGCCAGCTAGTGTTACCACCCCGTCGGGCCCACAACAAGAATATTGTCCCGTGCGCACGCGCACGGGTTTTGGTTTTCCCCCGCGTCCAGGGGAAAAGGCCTTCTTGTTGTGAAGGGAGAGAACCCCCCTTATAACCCACAGACCATCACCCCCCCTAGCCGATGTGGGACTAACTCTCCTGCGTCCCGCCCTCAGACCATCTTGGGTCCCCTCACAAGGCCAACCCTCAGGCCATCTTGGCACAGTAGCCATCTCCCGCCTACGGGACACACGCCCCCGTGTGTCACCACACGAGCGACGGTGCGGCTAGCCATCCACCCTCGGGGTCGGGGTTTGGCTTTGATACCATTTGTTACCACCCCGTCGGGCCCACAACAAGAATATTGTCCCGTGCGCACGCGCACGGGTTTTGGTTCTCCCCTGCGTCCAGGGGAAAAGGCCTTCTTGTTGTGAAGGGAGAGAACCCCCCTTATAACCCACAGACCATCACCCCCCTAGCCGATGTGGGACTAACTCTCCTGCGTCCCGCCCTCAGACCATCTTGGGTCCCCTCACAAGGCCAACCCTCAGGCCATCTTGGAATGGTAGCCATCTCCCGCCTACGGGACACACGCCCCAGTGTGTCACCACACGAGCGACGGTGCGACTAGCCATCCACCCTCGGGGTCGAGGTTTGGCTCTGATACCACTTGTCACAACCCCGTCGGGCCCACAGTAACGATATTGTCCCGTGCGCACTCACGTGCCACGGGTTTTGCTCTTCCCCCGTGTCCAGGGGAAAACCGGTCGTTCCATTTAAGGTTCGATATTGTCCACGGTCTTGGGTCTCCCCTCAGAGTATCTTGGGCTATTGCTCAGAGTATCTTGGCCCGAAGCCTCAACCCATCTTGTGCACCCTCAACCCATCTTGGTTCCACCCTCACGGGTTTTGTTCCCTACGAGTGCACAGCGGAAGCAGATGCCTCTCAGGACCGGTCGTTACTGTCAAGGGAGGCATTCCCCCCTTATAACTCAGGCCCATCACCCCCCCTAGCCGATGTGGGACTAACTCTCCTGCGTCCCGCCCTCAGACCATCTTGGGTCCCCTCACAAGGCCAACCCTCAGGCCATCTTGGCATGGTAGCCATCTCCCGCCTACGGGACACACGCCCCCGTGTGTCACCACATGAGCGACGGTGCGGCTAGCCATCCACCCTCAAGGTCGGGGTTTGCTCTGATACCACTTGTCACAACCCCGTCGGGCCCACAGTAACGATATTGTCCCGTGCGCACTCACGTGCCACGGGTTTTGCTCTTCCCCCGCGTCCAGGGGAAAACCGGTCGTTCCATTTAAGGTTTGATATTATCCACGGTCTTGGGTCTCCCCTCAGAGTATCTTGGGCTATTGCTCAGAGTATCTTGGCCCGAAGCCTCAACCCATCTTGCGCACCCTCAACCCATCTTGGTTCCACCCTCACGGGTTTTGTTCCCTACGAGTGCACAGCGGAAGCAGATGCCTCTCAGGACCGGTCGTTACTATCAAGGGAGGCATTCCCCCCTTATAACTCAGGCCCATCACCCCCCCTAGCCGATGTGGGACTAACTCTCCTGCGTCCCGCCCTCAGACCATCTTGGGTCCCCTCACAAGGCCAACCCTCAGGCCATCTTGGCACGGTAGCCATCTCCCGCCTACGGGACACACGCCCCCGTGTGTCACCACACGAGCGACGGTGCGGCTAGCCATCCACCCTCGGGGTCGGGGTTTGCTCTGATACCACTTGTCACAACCCCGTCGGGCCCACAGTAACGATATTGTCCCGTGCGCACTCACGTGCCACGGGTTTTGCTCTTCCCCCGCGTCCAGGGGAAAACCGGTCGTTACTGTCAAGGGAGGCATTCCCCCCTTATAACTCAAGCCCATCACCCCCCCTAGCCGATGTGGGACTAACTCTCCTGCGTCACGCCCTCAGACCATTTTGGGTCCCCTCACAAGGCCAACCCTCAGGCCATCTTGGCTAGGGGGGTGATGGTCTGTGGGTTATAAGGGGGGTTCTCTCCCTTCACAACAAGAAGGCCTTTTCCCCTGGACGCGGGGGAGAACCAAAACCCGTGCGCGTGCGCACGGGACAATATTCTTGTTGTGGGCCCGATGGGGTGGTAACAAATGGTATCAGAGCCAAACCCCAACCCCGAGGGTGGATGGCTAGCCGCACCGTCGCTCGTGTGGTGACACACGGGGGCGCGTGTCCCGTAGGCGGGAGATGGCTACCATGCCAAGATGGCCTGAGGGTTGGCCTTGTGAGGGGACCCAAGATGGTCTGAGGGCGGGACGCAGGAGAGTTAGTCCCACATCGGCTAGGGGAGTGATGGTCTGTGGGTTATAAGGGGGGTTCTCTCCCTTCACAACAAGAAGGCCTTTTCCCCTGGACGCGGGGGAGAACCAAAACCCGTGTGCATGCGCACGGGACAATATTCTTGTTGTGGGCCAAACGGGGTGGTAATAGCTCGGATAGACAATCGACCGGTCATTTTGTTCAGCATGTTGAGCTGAACAAAACCCCTAAGTTTATTAGAGAATCCGACGAGATCTGGACCGTCAGACGGATAGATGAATAGTTTGTGCGACACGATCGAAAGGGATTACTACAAAATGGTGACCAATCCAACCCATTCAACGGTGGAAAATGCACGAAAATGCATCTAGAAGGTAAGATCTACAAAACCCTATTCTTGATTTTGATATTTTAGCTAAATCCACACCATTCATGCTAGATCTAGGTTTTATGGATAATCCAACCGTCCATTTTTAAAGAAAATCTTAGGGATAGGTAATTTAGGGTATGATGTAGCTCGAATAAATAAAAAAAAAAATCAAATCTAGGCTGAAAACCTATAAGACAATCTCAGCCGTCTGATCAGGTACTATTCATATTGTAACTTCGTGATGTCTGATCGACGATCAAACACCACATATGAGTTCCTCGTCATAAAAAGATGATAGGATGACTAGAAGTATATGAATTTGAAGTGAAACAGATCGGATGGTCTAGGCTGTCTGATCTGTCACTATTCAAACAGACACCTTTTGATGTTAGATGAATGATTTGAGGTCACAGATGGATTCCTGAACCCTGAATTAGCTTAGATATGATATAAAGTATGGAAAATAACATTCAGCTCCAACCCAAGAGCTCATCTATATAGGAATCATAGGTTCAGACCACTAAATAGTGAAAGTGACTTACAGTCGCTTAAGAAGAGTAATGGATAGCCAATTCAGGGCCAATGACATTGATTGGAAATTTAGTAAGTGGTTGCCATTAAATTAGCTATCAACCAATAGCTAATGAAACACCTTTTGTACGGTAATGAATAGTGTCACTTTGCCTTGTGCCAAATAGTATTAAGGAAGTTAAGAGAAGTCCTAGAACTGTATAACTAAATATGTATTTGTATTATTATAGAGGTTACTGATCGGGAGTGCGTACGGGAACTGAATGAAGTATTCGTGTCAGTGACCTGGAAGATCTCCATTTGAGGTAGGTGTAATTAAGATTGCTACGATTTTTTCTATATACACATGTGTATATCAATTTCAAGTATTGAAATGAATCTTTTCTATATACGAAAGATAAGATGAATATGCATGTTGAAATTGAATAATGAATGAACAGTTTTATGGAAAAGCTATGCATTATTGTAAACCATGTGAGAGAAATATAAGACTGATACCATAAAATTGTGAAATGGTTCGTAAGAGCGAGAGGAGTCGTTATGATGTGGGCGGGCCTTCGGGTTGGACGAGCTACCGCTCCCTGGGATTTAGCCCCATTGTTTGGGGAGTTTGATGCATTCTGAGAGGTTGTTATGATGTGGGCGGGCCTTCGGGCTAGACGAGCTACCGATTCTTGGCTGGATGAGCTACCGGTCTCTCAAGAGTAAAGCCTTGAGGTGTGTCTTTGAGTTTGGTGTCTTTGGGTTTAACCTATTGCGCCAACTCACTGCGCCAAAGAGGATACTATTGTTTGCTGTGTACTTGATACATGCAACAACGCATTAGTATTTGATATGTGAAATGGCTCGTAAGAGCGAAGGCTGGTATCAGGAAAATGGAAATGAGTTGGAAGTTTAACATGTGACTACATAATTTGCATTTCAAATGTGTTTTGAACTAATGCATTGGTATTCCTTCCATCTTGGCATGGATTCATGATTTTGATAAATGTTGAATGATTTCAAGTTAAATGATAATTGAATTGTTGTTTGCATGATTCAGCATGGTTAAATTGATATATATATATATAATTATAATGATTTTTGTTTGTATAAAATATTGCATCTTATTCCACCTACACAAGCGATTGCTTGCTGAGGCATTGTTGCGGTTTATAATGCCTCAGATACAGAGAATAGTAGTAGGTTTGGCATATTGACAATATCGTAGAACAAAGGACTCCCAAGGAATAGGAGCTGCTTACTGACAGGAGCACACCAACAGAAGCTTGAGAAGAGGACAGGTAAGAATTGGTCTTTGAATTGAAGTATCATATTAGAAATGAAAAAGAGACTGCATTGTATGTAATTATGGGAATTTGGAAGACTTATGTGACTAGGTTGTGCTGTGGAGGTTCTGGGTGTGTTTTGTTGAGGTAAACTGTCTTTGTTTTATTAGATGTATGAAAAAGAGACAGAGTCTCCATTTATATTTTAAAATTGTCAACAATGTTTATCAGGTGCGTCACAATGACATGTGTTAAATGTCATATGTTTGGAAAACAGAGAAAACTCTGCTTGATTTTTGGTAGAAATGAGTGCTCATTTTACCGAGAATCCTTGTTTTTTATAGAATAAAAAAGATACTCGAGGCTTTTCAAAGTGAATTTGAAAGAAAAGTTTTTTCGTTGCATTGCACTATTTTACAAAAATTATTTCAAGTTGGATCGATCCTGCATTAGAAATTAGTTTGTATTTAAAATTTCATTCGAAAACCTAGGTCGTCACATTAAGTAATTTCACAATTACTTAATCAATCACTATGTATTCATTTTAACATCATTTGTTGATTCATATACAATTCGAAGGCAATTATAATCAATTTATAATTATTAGGATAAGATCATGTGTAAAATACATGTATCTTCTATATTGTATATATTCTTAAGGTCCACCTACCTTTACTTTCAACAATCCTTTATCCCATTGATCTTGATCATCATATCTTTCATGTATCTATCAAATCATATATATACACTCATTCCTCAACTCATTTATACTTCCTAGTTGTTCTTTTGATCATCCTTATATAGGATGATTTGGATCTTTTTCCTTGGATCATATTGATCAAGGTCTAATCTATTGATCTATATTTAAATCTAACATTCATACTAATTCAAAGACATACATACTAACACAATATTATGTTTCTTATTATTCTTGATCATTTAAAATCTCCCTATGAATCTTGTTTCATCTTTGATTAACTTAATTATCATTTTTATTAGGATTATATAATTTACTATCCTCTTATGATCTTATTATTATACAACCATTTAATGTTTTACTTATTGAAGATAATTTATGCACTCCTAATTCTAGACAGCTCCTCTTATTTTAATTAACTAAGGTTTACCAGATAAAAGATGTTCACAGAGTGGTTAATTCAATCCTCATGTAAGGAGGCGTTTAGACCTCATAAACATCGCCAAAAGATGGGGAAAGACTGAGACTCTATTAGAGAACCCCTTTAACCACCATGTGCAGCATTTACTTGGGTGACATTAGCTCAACCTTCATAAGGTTCCTATGAGCATTAAACCCTAAGTACTCTTGCTATTTGATTTTAATTAAATCCATAAACATTTAAAATATCGTTCGTGAGGTTTATTATTCTCCTAATTTGGGCCAAGGAAATGATATTCCCGATATTGTCCTACTAACTATAGCTCTTACTATCATTAAGTCTATGTCCATATTCATTGTAAATGTTCATCAATATCTATTTTCATTTAGTTACATTTTCCATATAATTTACTTAATAGGAAAGCATAAAGAAGTAAATTTAGTAAGTAAATCTACTATCAAATAAAGACGTTCACAATAATGGTGATTCCAATGCTCATGTTATGCTTCATCATGATCCTCTTTCTTTTTTATTCATTAGATCTAGGGTTTTCATCCCATCAAAGGCCTAGATCTTGATCTTTCATATTTTTGTTACATCATCTCATATAATCTCATCTCTAGATCATTGATTGATCTTACAAGCGATCTGATTTATCTTGATCCAATTGATCAAGAAGATTTTGAGCCATTTTATCAAAATTAAGGGCATAGATCTCAATCTATCCCAAATTAGCCACATCATGCCATTCATTTCTCATGATCTTATCATTAGATCACCATCCACACTGATTCATAGTTTATGATCATCCTTGATCAATTTGATCAAGGAGATTATTATGTATTTTCAAGGATTTTGTTACTTTTAATTGTCAAGATCTAAAGATCTGCCAAATCAGTTACATTTAATCCATTTCTTTAAATGATCACATCATTAGATTACGAATGGATCAGAATTCTAAGGTATGATCATGTTAGATTTGACTGATCTTGGGAATTAGTACCACTTTTTGTGATTTACAAAAATTTACAGTGAATAAAACTTAATTTTTATGTTTTTGTTAGATTCTACTCTTCACCAAAAATCTAGAGCTTTTTTTCAATCTTGATTTGGAGTTAAAATGAGCTCTGAATTAGATTTTTAAGTTTCATATCTATTTTGACAGTCCAGATTTGATATGGACTATCAAAATGCAACAAAACGGGGTGGTGCACTTCACCGTAACCAGGAAGCAGCCTGTGTCATCCCTCTGTTTGACTTTGCACCCAACGCTCCGCACGCACAGATGCAAGCCTAGGTCGAGTGTCGTTTAACGCGTCTCCCTGGGTGCGTCCCAGTGTTTGATCGCAGGAGATCTGTTGAGCTGATCCGATCTGGACCATCAGATCAATTTGTTTCCTGATCTCCCAAATTTGAATGGCTCATCCTCTAAGGTCTCAAAAACTCCAAAAAATCATGTTTTATAGGTGTTTTCCATTTAGTTCACAAGTACTGGATTCACCAAAAAAATCCACCCGAAAAATCTAGTATGATGATCTCTATGCATGGAAAACTGTTGAAAAAGATAGAGGGGAATGAGGGGTACCTACATGTAGTGTCCAGAATTGAAGAATATGGCCGGAAAAGAGAGATCTACGCTGAAAAATATAAAGTTGCCGGAGTTACTGTGCTTTCGGTTTTTTCACCAGTGAATACTTCTCGGATCATTGTGAAATCATAGGGATTTTAAAGGTTGGGAAATTTCGAACAGGATAAACGGTTCAGATCTAATTTCCAACGGGTTGAATCAGTCATCTAATTGAAAAATAGTACCCAAGGTGAAACCTTAGGTCTATAGGGGACAACGCATCCGGTGACGCGCCCGACAGATCTGGGGGAATATTCCCCTCGAGTGCATCTGCAGATGCACTTTGTCGTTGTAAAGGGAAAAGAGATAAAATATAAAAGAAAAAAGAAAGTAAAAGGAGAGAAGAGAAGAGAGAAGAGAGAGAAACAGAAGGAAAGAGAGAGAGTGGAAGCTTGGAAATTTTTGTGCAATTTCATGGGAATGTTAGGGGGTATTTATAGGTTTATTTGTGGATTATTTTAATTAAAATTTTAATTATTTTCCATTTTAAATAATTTTTTTAACTTTTCTTATTTAATTCAAAAGAGATTCCTCATCATGTTTATTTTTTATCATTGATATTCCTTGAGCTAATTGTCCACAAGCTCACCAAACTTTTGTGGACTTCACACAAAAGTAAAATGACCATTTTACCCTTATGGGTAAATATAAATTCACAAAATTAAGAAAAATAGGAATTTTTTACCCAAAGCTTAAATTTCAGTATGCTTACAGCCATTCTAATTGGTGTCCCATGAATGATCCCAAATATCTATATTTCAAGACTTGATTCTTTTTCTAAAGATTAATATTATATTGAATATAATATTTTACCTCAAATTTTGTTAAAATTCCAATTAATTCCATAAAAAATGGGGTTTTCACATTCTACCCCCTTATAAAAATTTCATCCTCAAAATTTAATATAACAACTCACTTATGAGTTATCATCATCTCATTTATAATTTTGCTCATATCGCTTGTTGTATGAAATATAGACACTTAAGGAAATCTTTTATTCTCCTTTTGATTCATCAATGACATTACCTTTGCCTTAAAGGCATAATTTATCAAAGTCATAAAACTTGTTGGATAATTTATCCATCCAGGCTAAATCTAACATTTTCTAACATTTCAAAATGATTAATTCTTCTGAGTAATCCTCTTGTTCATATTTCCCTTGACTGGTGTCATCAATCTTTACTTTACTAGTCGGTAATTCTCATAATATATTTCTATCATATTGTTACTCTCCATTTCATTCAATAGTAATACTCTTTAACATGTCTTTCAAGGTATGGATAGTTCTTTGACTATCAACCACAGATGAAATGTTGTATTAAATCTCAATTGAATTAACTAATGTTCCCTATATAACTTTCCAATATTTGAAAGTAAATATTCATCTCAATTCAAAATATTCATACTTCTATATCATTTTCTTTTGATAATATTCCATTCCTCAAATTTTCACTATCATCTTGTCATAACTTTTGTAAAATCTATTCTTTTACTATCACTGAGTCATATCAATATTCTT
This sequence comes from Warburgia ugandensis, assembly GCA_035236585.1. Taxonomy (NCBI): domain Eukaryota; kingdom Viridiplantae; phylum Streptophyta; class Magnoliopsida; order Canellales; family Canellaceae; genus Warburgia; species Warburgia ugandensis. The sequence goes on from CP141139.1 coordinate 37,687,609, forward strand.
GATGTTCTCATAATCAGTCATTTAACTTTTTCACTGTATAAGTAACAATATTGTTACAAATTCTAAAATGTATACTTGAAAATCATTACGAAGCATCCACAATGACTTTTCTATATCCTTTCTAAGTTCTTATATGAAATAGGAACTCTCTCTACTCCAATAAGGATCAACATCAATGTTATCCTCATATATCATAGAAATTTACTTTCTCTAGCTAGTCTTTATACTTACCAAATTTGGAAAACATTTTAATTCATGATGCTTCAAAGTAAATCCATATATCTTTAATACATACTATTTCTCATTTATCCAAGAGAACTTTCCTTCATCAAATTCATAAATATAATTTATCCTAAAAGTATAACTCAAAATTTATATTGAGTTTTGAATGATGTCTTTCATCTCTAACTCACATTTTATGTGAGTTGAGGTTACTTTTGTGACAACCCAGGTTTTTAAAACACATTTTCATAAATATTTGCAAAGGTAGGGCCCTGATTTTTAAAAATTTTAAAATACAAATAGCTAAAACATATTTTCTTTGAAATTGATTTGTCAAAAACCCGAGTGCCACCTCAAGTTACTTATCATACATATATTTTTGTATAAAATAAAATTTCTATTAAATAACAATACAAACACTTTTATAAAAATTAGGATCAATCAAGTGGTTCACATACACAGCCCCGGTAGTCATTACATACCTTGTCCAATATTACAATCCAAATTATAAAACAATTAATACAATCTTCCTCAAAGTACATACCCTGCATAGTAGTTCGGTGATGATTATCCTCAAGTCTTGAGCTTTCAATTTTCCTTAACTATATCTAAGATATTGTAAACATTCAAACATTTACAAAATCATAGCAAGCTATGCTTGGTAGGGGATTTAAGAAATATATTCAATATATCTCAAAATCAACAATTCATTATATCCATGATATAAATCAATCTATACAATTGGATAACCATATTATCCTTCACTCATCATATGAATTATATGTATATATATATTGTATATAAATAAAACCATTGAAAATCGTAAATATAGTCGATATCATCAATAATATCTCATATCCAAACTGATTTCAATATTAACACTAAGTTTTAATATATAATCATACAGTATTGGGAATCATCCTCTAATACAACATTGGTAATAACTTTTATTAGCATCTCATCATGCCCTAAAATAAGGCATCTCATCATGCCATAACATAGGCACCTCATCATGCCATAATCAATTGCATCATAATGCAAAATAATCAAAGGACTACCATGCTTGCAGTCTCAATCCGTACAGCATGCCCAGATAATTGCTCAATACTCCACTGATACTATGGTGGAAAATACAGATCCATGTTCGTATGGGGGGGACCATGGCTGTCACATTGGCAGGCTTCCCATAATTGCCCCACCCAACGTTTTGCCTCTCTTTGGCATGTTATCATCATAATCATTTTTGGAGAGTGGGTGGCCAAACCCTCATAACTCTTCTAGCATTAGCATCCCTGGGCATAAGTGTAATGCCCGGGCAATTTACGCTATTTTTGCAAAAATAAATTGGACATTCTATAGGCAATGAACCGTGTTAAATGTTTTACTTTATTTAAAATATTAAATAAAGAAATTTGTAAGAAAACTTGGACCATTAGATTCTACTCGAAAAATGGAATCCAACACCTCAAAGAACGCCGAAAACGGAGTTCGTATGAAGAAGTTACAGCCATTGAAAAATTAGGGGCAATTCTGTAAAATGCACTTAAAAACAAAAAAGGACGAAAACCGCAGGGGACTGTTTTGATAACAGCACCCCCTGTCTTCTTCCTCTCGATTTCTCCAGAAACCCCCAGTTTCCAGAGGTTTCCACCACCGCCATAGTATGGCTATAAAAAGCCCTATTCCCTCCTCTTTGAATCAAATTTTTCCGGCTATTTGAGACTGGGGTTTTCGGCAAAAATCAGAAAACCCTCACTCGATTTTCCCTACAAATTCCGGCCAGACCCACGTCGTCCCTTTTAGGCCGGCCATCCCCTCATTATCCCTATGATTTCATCAGTTTCCCTCTTCGTGTTTTCTGGCGTTTAAGGTTTGGGCGACCCGGAGAGAACGTGAAATCTCTTGCACCAGGTACCCTCTTCTTCTCTTTCTCTCTTACCCTTTGGTTTTCCCCTTTTTCCCAGACCAGATCCATGCCGAATCTGGTGTTTCCCAGCCGGTGTTTCCTAGCCGAAGAACGTCCTGGCCAAAGATCGCAGGGAAAAGGCTAGGTTCCATTCGGCTCTGTGCGAACGAGGCGTCCCAGGGACGCCGTGCTTCACGCGCGCCTGGGATGGGTTCCAGGCATGCGACAGTGCATACATGGTCCCTGGTGCAGCCTTCGGGTGCGCGCGACGTGGGGCACGGGTCCTAGCTCGACCGGGATGCGGGGGTGCCCTGGCAGATGAGACGCGCCATGCTACGCCAAAGAAGCGTCTGCGCGATGCCATTCAGGATGCGCATCATAGCACGTCGCTTGGGCATGCATGTGCGCGTGCGAATGCGATCCCTGGCACGGCCTTTGGGCGTGCACGACGTGCAGGCATGGGTCCTGGTTCGACCAGGGCACGCACACGTCTTAGAAACCATGATGCGTAGGCCCTATGCGTAAGACGAATCTAGTTCGTCTGTGATCGTGCAATGCTAAAATTGCAATTTCAGGAGCTGTAAGACTTCTATTGACAATCCAAAAGAACCATCACATCTGTATGAACGACGTGGACCTAATGAGACTATAAAATTAGAATCAGAGGAGAAATTATAGAGTCTAACTATTGAATAGTAGATCCATATCATAGGATCTAGCCTGACACTGTATTAGGCAAGGACCTATGGACCCTAAAAGGCAGATGTAGCCATTAATTTAGTGATCTAATTTCTAAATAGATCAAAATTGATAAGGACTCCTTGTTATCCATTCATATCCAAGATTTTATAAATGAGACCCAAGGTCGGGTTGAGTAATGAAGGACGCGACTCTAGGAAACTTCGAGGTAGGTGCTCTATCGCTACTAGACTTTTTAAAAGAACCCATGATGTTTTGGAAGTAGGTGTTCTATTGCTACTAGAATTTTGAAAAGAGAAACCATGATGCTTTGAGAATGCATGTTTTGAGTCATGGTTGCTTTTTCTAATGTATGTTTTATGTATAACATGAATTGATTTCATAAATGAACTTAGCATGCATATGAAAAATACATTGCGCATATATTGCCAAGACATGTGTTACATGCATAGACATGTTTTGAAAAAAGATTCTTGTCTGCAGGATAAGTGTAGCCTTGGCCGATGAGGGCGGGCTGATGAGGGTGGGCCAGAGAGAGCTGGCAGGCTTCTAGGCAATGCAATACTAGCATGAGTAGATTTTATACATTGCATGCATGTTTTACAACTGATTGCATAAATTGCATGATTTACAATAAATAAGTGCATAAATTGCATGATTTGTGATTATTGAGTTTTGAATAAATGCATATCCTTAAGGGTTACCAAAAGACGCTATAGTGCCTAAAAGACATTGGGTAGGCAGTTGTGAGGGCCAAACAGTTGTGAGGGACCCAAAGAGGATAGGTTTTGAAAAGGAGGTTTTTGCTTGCTTGATCGTATATGATTTGGGCTAGTAAGCTCGTAGGCGCTATGCCCAAAGGTCTGGGGTGGCCTCCCAGCTTCTACCACTATTAGGTGGAAAGGGTACCATGCAAAAAATGCATGTCCTTACTTCGACTGCATATGGTATAGAGGACTACCACTGGTGTCACGGTATTGGGTCGAAGTGTCATATGCCCCGTGGAGGCTATGACCGTGTGTCCCCAGGTACCCGAGGACCACACGGCGATGAGGTCGTGGGCATAGTGTGCCCTATGTTTTTAAGGATTTACTTGCATTGCATATGGCATGACATGAGGATGGTCGACCATACCATATATCCATGAGTTGGATTCAGTTGAGCATCTTATGCATATCATTATGTTTATGATATCTATGTTATTTTCGACTTGGATTATGCGATTCTTTAAGCCATAAGTATTCTATTTTGACAATGGCTTTTAATATTGATATTGAACATGAGTGTCCAAACATGCACATGGTTTAAAGAACATATGTTTTAAAACATAGCATGCATTGTAAAACTAGTAGTGATAGACTCCTACTGAGTATAGTGTATACTCACCCAAATATATCATTTTTCAGGACAGCTCCATTCACGAGTAGAAGACGCCTCAGAAAATGTTAGTACTACGAGCAAGTAAATCAAAAGGAGACAATTATACATGTAAGTAAATACTCTACCCTTTGGACATGTATTTGTATTTATTTACAATTGGGCTGTGAGCGGTGACTGGATAGACCTGGGAAGACATTTACGATTTATGAAATTTTCAAAAACTACTTTGGTTGCTGTGAAAGCAAATGACACTCGGGGTTTTCAAAATGAGTTTAAAACAAAGATTTTCCGCTGCATTGCATTGTTTTTATAAAATGGTTTTCAAATAGGGATGCATGCAGCCTTAGGAATTAGATCTTGCATTTAAAAATGCATGGGAAAACCCGGGTCGTCACAATAAGCCCGTCTTAAAACAAAACCATAAGTCTCCATGCTTGTATGGAAAATAAGATTTCATACTTATAGTCTGTGTCTACTTATAATAAGACATGCCTATAACTTATTTCCTTAAGATTTAGGAGTCCAACTTATATAGTTCAAGTCTTTTCATTATACCCATTAAGTAATTTCATAATTACTTAATCAATCCCTTTGTATTCATTCCCACATCATTTGTTGTCTTAAGTATTTTCATAATTACTTAATCAATCACTTTGTATTCATTTCAACATCATTTGTTGATTCATACACAATTCTAAGGCAATTATAATCAATCTATAATTATTAAGATAAGATCATGTGTAAAATAAATGTATCTTCTATATTGTATATATTCTTAAGGTCCACCTGCCTTTACTTTCAACAATCCATCATCTCATTGATCTTGATCTTGATCATCATATCCTTCATGTATTTGTCAAATTATATATATACAGTTATTCTTCAACTCATTTATACTTCCTAGTTGTTCTTTTGATCATCCTTACATAGGATGATTTGGATCTTTTTCCTTAGACCATATTGATCAAGGTCTAATCTATTGATCTATATATAAATCTAACATTCATACCAATTCAAAGACATACATACTAACACAATATTATGTTTCTTATTATTCTTGATCATTCAAGATCTCCCTATGGATATTGTTTGATCTTTAATTATCTTAATTATCATTTTTATTAGGATTAGATAGTTTACTATCCTCTTATGATCTTATTATTATTCAACCAGTTAATGTTTACTGATTGAAGATAATTTATGCACTTCTAATTCTAGATAGCTCTTCTTATTTTCAATTGACTAAAGTTTACCAGATAAAAACTGTTCACAGAGTAGTTAATTCAATCCTCATGTAAGGAGGCGTTTAGACCTCACCAATGTCGCCAAAAGGTGGGGGAAGAGTGAGGCTCTATTAGAGAACCCCCTTAACCACCATGTTCAACATTTACTTGGGTGACCTTAGCTCAACCTTTATAAGGTTCTTATGAGCATTAAACCCTAAGTACTCTTGCTATTTAATTTTAATTAAATCGATGAACTTTTAAAATGTCATTCTGGGGTTTATTATTCTCCTAATTTGGGCAAAGGAAATCATATTCCTAATATTATCCTACTAACTATAGCCCTTACTATCATTAAGTCTATGTCCATATTCATTGTAAATGTTCATTAATACCTATTTTCATTTTATTACATTTTTCATGTAATTTACATAACATGAATAATTAAAGCATAAATAAATAAATTTAATAATTAAACTTACTAAGCAATTAAAAGAACATTTACAATAGAATATAATAATTCACATGCTCATTTGAATATTTCACATTTGTCCATTTTGATCCAATGATCATATTTTGATTTCTATTCATCTTTCATCCCATTAAGGGTTTTGATCTTGATCTTTCAATTTTATTCAGATCTATCATATTTTCTTAATGTGATATCATTACTAGATCATTGATGCATCTCATCATATGATCTGATCTTTTTTAATCCAACTGATCAAGAAGATCTTAAGCCATTTTATCAAAATTAAGGGCATAGATCTCAATCTATCTCAAATTAGCCACATCAGGCTCATCAATCCATATGATCTTAACTTTAGATCATCATTCAAACTGATTTTAATGGTCTGATCATGCTTGATTACTCAGATCAAGTAGATCCATGATCATTTTTAAGATTTCTCTTCCATTAAGGTTAAATTTCTTAATTCATCCTAGATCAGTCACATCTAACTCTTGATTCCATGTTCCCTCATCACTAAATCACTGATGGATTAGAATTCCAAGGTCTGATCATGCCAGATTTGACTGATCTTGGGAATTAGTACCACTTTTTGTAATTTACAAAATTTTATATTGAATAAAACCTAAAATTTATATTTCCATTAGATTCTACTCCTCACCAGTAATCTAGAGCTTGTTTCCAATCTTGATTAAATGAGCTCTGAATTACATTTTTAAGTTTTAGATTTGTTTTGATAGTCCAAATTTGATATGGACTATTAGAACATGACAAAATGGGGTGGCGACCTTCACCGTAACCGGGAAGCAGCACGCATCGCCATCCTTTATGACCACGCACCGTACGCTCTGCACGCATGAGCACGTGTGAAGGTGCGCCCGAGTCGAGTGTTGTTTTGCGCCTCCCTAGTTGCATCCCGAATTAAGATCTTTGGAGATCTGTTGAGACGGTCCAATCTAGACCTTCAAATCAACAGTTCCCCAAATCAACAACCAGATCTAATGGGAATCTCACTGTGAACCTAGATCTAGGTGTTTCGGGGTCCTACAATTCCATCCAACGGCTTAGAATTCTCATCTGAGCTGTTCTTGGATAGTTCCCATCTAAGGTTCACCAGATCTGTTTCACCAGTGAACCAGTCGCTAGTGAAGCATATTCAACTGTGAATCCTCATGTTTTTTGTCAAAAAAGAGGGGGAAAGGAGGAAAACCTACTTGAATCTGGTATGAAGTAGAGAGGAGTGTCGGAAAGGGGGAAAACGTTGACAGATTTGAAGCCCTAGACGGTTGGCTAGGGTTTTTGTAAATTTTAAGCTAATGATGTTGTTTGCTAGTGCCAAGGAAGAAACGAGGAGAGAGGAAATGGAGAGGGAAGTGTGGGAAATGGATTTCAAGTCTCCTAGGATCTTTCCAGTGTCGGAGGAGGGAGTTGTGGCGAGGATTTGGCCGGCCTGGGAAAAACCCTAGCCAGCTAATCCTTCAATTGGGATCGAGTGGAAGGTGAGTCTGGGGATGCGCTAGCCTAGGACAGGTTGGTTCTTATGCCAGGCCCATGTGGGGACCGCTTCGCTAGCTGGAAAGAGAGGAGAGAGAAAAAAAAAAAAAAAGGAAAAAGAGAGAGAAAGAGGAGGAAAAAGAGGGGGGGGGAGAGAGAGAGAATGGGAGAGAGTGTAAGGATCTAGAATTTTGTGTGAATAGTGGGAGGGTATTTATAGGGCTACTTTTGAATTATTTTAATTAAAATTTTAATTATTTTTATTTTAAATAATTTTTCACTTTTCTTATAAAATTAAAAGCATATTCCTCGTCATATTTATTCTTCATCATTGATATTTCCTAAGCTGGCTATCCACCAACTCACCTAACTTTTTTGGACCCCACACAAAAGTAAAATGACCCTTTTATCCTTATGGGTAAATGTAAATTTACAAAATTAAAAAAATAGGGAATTTTCACCTAAGCTCTGATTTCAGCGTGCTTATAGTTATTTTGACTGGTTTCCTGTGAATGATTTCAAATATCTATGTTTCAAGACCTGAATCTTTTTTAAAAAAATGATAATATATTAAATGTAATATTCTGCCTCAATTTTCATAAAAATTCCAATTAATTCGAAATAATTTCAGAAAAATTGGGGTTTTCACAACTTAACCTCCTCAATAATATTATTTAGTATTTTAATCAATGTATAATCACAATAATCTATCCTTTTTCTAATATTATTTAGTGTGCTCCAAAATAACTTATTTGTCAAATAAATCCTCTATCTAATAGTCCTTATAATTGACTTTTTAACTTATTCAGGTCATCTTATGCTATCTTCTAAAAGACCATAAAGAATTGAGTTTTAATAAGTAATAATTTAATAATAACTCAATCTCATATTAGATTGAAAATCTTGAAAACTTCTCAATATATCTTGAAATTTTCTAATTATATCCTTTTCCATAATCTTGAATTATTTATCTTCTATAATCACTACGTTTATACAAATTTCTTGACTTTCAAAACAATGTGTTTAGCTTCCTGTATTTGTTTATAGCGTCTTATTTTTCATATACTATGACTATTTCCTCATCAATGTGAAAAATGTATATATATTTTTTACTATAGTCTATAACTATTCCAATATACAGAATCAATCATATCATTAGTACAAGATCAACATCAATCTTAATTCTCATGAACTCTTGTACTGACTCATCCACTAAGTTATCTTAGTAAATTCATATTTGATGTACAAGATGTATGGACAATGATCTCATTGTGAACCATATACTATCATGGTTAACTTGTTTTTCTAAAAAATTTAGGATTGAAATTTTCCACTTTCACTATTCTTCCTCATCTGATTTATCTCCAAATTTTCCTCAAGTTAAAAAAACATTCTTTCTTACTCTAGAAATTAATCATCTATTTGTCAAAATTCTTCTCCTTTATTGTTTTTGGAGAGAAATACTCACTATTACCTTGAATTATTCTTAAGTAATATCTATTCTTTAGAAATTTCAATTTTACCCTTCCTATAAAGGTTGAAATTTTTCTTACCCTTACTAACTCACTGACTGGACTTATCACATCCGAGTTATACCTCAAATCTTTCAATGGTAGATTTATAATTGATGCAAATTCACATAAGATAAAAGAGTGTATTGATCTAGAATCATACAATCTTTTGCATAATTATCAAACATAAGCAAAGTACCTTCAATCACCGCATTTAAGGTTTGGGCTTGATCGTCAGTAATAGCAAATACCCTTCATTGCTGTCGAGGGATATTCTCTGGTTTCTCCTCTTTGATTACCAATTGTTTCTTGTAGTTATTTGGCACGTGTCCCAGTTCCCCACATTTATAACACTTGAGTGGAGATCTTTGTTGTATTGGATTAGGGCATATACTCCTAGGGTAGAATCTTCTACACTTGGGACAACTGCTTTGATTTTGTCCAAACATAGAATTTCCTTGATTACTTGGAGGCTTGAAGTTATGCATTGGCCTTTTGCCTTTCTTAAAAGGCCTTGGATTAAAGTTTGCCATCTCTCCTCTTTTCCCATTTTGATTTTCCTTAAAATCTTACTCAAATTTAAAAGCCATTTCTACGCATTCCTCTAGCGTCGTGGGTTTGGTACCCAACACCTTAGTTCTCAATCCCGGATTAAGACTTCCTAGGAATCTACCAATAGTCTGCCTATCCATACCATAGATATGTGATGCAAATCTCTTCAACTATACAAATTTGTTTTCATATTCTACAACAGACATACTCCCTTGTTGTAGATCCATGAATTCTTTTTCCTTTGTTGCTTGCACATGAAGAGGAAAGTATTTGTTGTTAAAGATTTCTTTAAATTCTTCCCAAGAAATATTTTTTAGGTTGGAAAAGAAATTCCTCTTTGTCGATCTCCACTAGAAGGTAGCTTCTTGTTTTAGAATATAGGTGGCCATCTTGACTTTTACTTCTTCGTAAAACTTCAAAAGTTTTCTCAACCTCATATATCCATTCCTCAGCTTTTTCAGCATCGCCTTTTCCATTATAACCTATCACCATTTTTTGAAATCTTTCCACCATTTTGTTCAACTTCTCTGGTGATAAATGAGGATTTCCTGTTACTCCCATAGGTACTAGTGAAGAATGATCATGTACTGGTGTTGGAGTATTATTTCTTTGAACAGGTGTGATAGGCCCGCTTCATGCTGAGCTGGAGTTTGTGCACTTTGTACTACTACAGGCTCTATAGGCGCCTGAGGTTGTTGAAGATGGGGAAGAAGACCCCACAGCACTCTTGTTATAATTTCCTCAATGTTATTTTCTTGAGATGTATTCTCCATATTGGAGTCACTAGTCCTCTGAGCTGTCCTCCTAGTTCTCTTAGGTGGCATCTGCTCATAAATAAAAATTTCTATATAAGCACTCTATATAACTAATTCTATCTTAATCTAAATTTGGATTGTCATCTTAATATTGAACATATAAAGGCTACAAGTAACTGGATGAACCTAACTCTGATACCAACTGAGATGACCCGAGTTTTTAAAACACATTTTCATAAATATTTGCAAAGGTAGGGCCCTGATTTTGAAACTCTTTTAAAATTCAAATAGCAAAAACATATTTTCTTTGAAATTGATTTGTCAAAAACCCGAGTGCCACCTCAAATTACTTATCATACATAGATTTTTGTATAAAATAAAATTTCTATTGAATATCAATAAAAATACTTTTATTAAAATTAGGCTCAATCTAGTGGTTTACATACACAGCCCCAGTAGTCATTACATACATTGTCCAAATATTACAAAATAATTAATACAATCTTCCTTAAAGTAAATACCCTGCGTAGTAGTTCAATGATGATTATCCTCAAGTTTTAAGCTTTCAATTTTTCTTATCTGTATCTTAGATATTGTAAACATTTAAACATTTACAATATCTCAGCAAGCTATGCTTGGTAGGGAATTTAAGAATTATATTTAATATATCTCAAAATCAACAGTTCTTTATATCCATGATATAAATCAATTTATACAATTGGATAACCATTTCATCCTTCGGTCATTATATGGATTATATGTATATATTATATATGGATAAAACCACTGAATATCATGACTATAATCAATATCATCAATAATATCTCATTTTCAAATTGATTTCAATATTAACACTAGGTGTTAATATATAATCATACTGTATGGGGAATTATCCTCCAATACAACATTGGTAATGACTTTTACCAGGCATCACATCATGCCATAATCAATTGCATCATAATGCAAATATAATTAAAGGACTACCATGCTTGCAGTCTTGATCCATACAGTGCGCCTAGATAACTGCTCAATACTCCACTAATACCACGGTGGAAAATACAGATCCATGTTCGTATGGGGGAACCATGGCCGTCACAGTGGCGGGTTTCCCATAATTGCCCCACGCTATATTTTGCCTCTCTTTGGGTACGGTATCATCATCATAATCAGTTTTGGAGAGCGGGTGGCCAAACCCTCACAATTCTCCTAGCATTGGCATTCCAAAGCATAAGCTTGTCTTAAAACAAAACCACAAGCCTCCATGCTTGTATGGAAAATAATATTTCATACTTACAGACTATGTGCCTGGTTATAATAGGATATGCTTGTAACTTATTTCCTTAAGATTTGGGGGTCCAACTTATATAATTTAAATCTTCTCATTCTACTCATTAAGTAATTTCATAATTACTTAATCAATCCATTTGTATTCATTTCCACATCATTTGTTGTCTTAAATAATTTCATAATTACTTAATCAATCACTTTGTATTCATTTCAACATCATTTGTTGACTCATAAATAATTTTCAGGCAATTATAATCAATCTACAGTTATTAATATAAGATTATGTATAAAATACATGTATCTTTTATATTGAATATATTCTTAGGATCCAGCTACCTTTACTTTCAACAACCCATCTTCTCATTGATCTTGATCACATATCCTTCATGTATCTGTCAAATCATATATATATAGTTATTCCTTAACTCATTTATACTTCTTAGTTGTTCTTTTGATCATCCTTATATAAGATGATTTGGTCTTTTTCCTCAGATCATATTGCTCAAGGGTCTAATCTATTGATTTACATTTGAATCTAGTATTCATACTAATTCAAAAACATACATATTAACACAATACTATGTTTCTTATTATTCTTAATCATTCAAGATCTCCCTATGGATCTTGTATGATCTTTGATTATCTTAATTACCATTTTTATTAGGATTAGATAATTTACTATCCTTTTATGATCTTATTATTATTCAACAAATTAATATTTTACTAATTGAAGATAATTTATGCACTCCTAATTCTAGACAGCTCTTCTTATTTTTAATTGACTAAGGTTTACCAAATAAAAGCTGTTCACGGAGTGGTTAATTCAATCATCGTGTAAGGAGGCATTTAGACCTCACAAACATACCCAGAAGTTGGGGGAAGAGCGAGGCTCTATTAGAGAACCCCCTTAACCACCATGTGTAGCATTTACTTGGGTGACCTTAGCTCAACTTCATAAGGTTCCTATGAGTATTAAACCCTAAGTACTCTCGCTATTTGATTTTAATTAAATCCATAAACATTTAAAATGTCATTCTTGGGGTTTATTATTCTCTTAATTTGGGCCAAGGAAATGATATTTCTTATATTGTCCTACTAACTATAGCTCTTACTATCATTAAGTCTATGTCCATATTTATTGTAAATGTTCATCAATATCTAGTTTCATTTAGTTATATTTTTCATGTAATTTACTTAATAGGAAAGCATAAAGAAGTAAATTTAGCAAGTAAATCTATTAGCAAATAAAGACATTCACAATAATAGTAATTCCAATGCTCATGTTATGCTTCATCATGATCTCTTTGTTTTTTATTTATTAGATGTAGGGTTTTCATCCAATCAAAGGCCTAGATCTTGATCTTTCATATTTTTGTTACATCATCTCATATAATCTCATCTAGATCATTAATTGATCTTACAAGTGATCTGATCTATCTTGATCCAACTGATCAAGAAGATTTTGAGCCATTTTATTAAAATTAAGGGCATAGATCTCAATCTATCCCAAATTAGCCACATCAGGCCATTCTCTTTATCATGATCTTATCATTAGATCACCATCGCTACTGATTCATAGTTTATGATCATCCTTGATCAATTTGATCAAGGAGATTATTATGTATTTTCAAGGATTTTGTTACTTTTAATGGTCAAGATCTAAAGATCTACCAAATCAGTTACATTTAATCCATTTCTTTAAATTATCACATCATTAGATCACTAATGGATCAGAATTCTAAGGTATGATCATGTTAGATTTGACTGATCTTGGGAATTAGTACCACTTTTTGTGATTTACAAAAATTTATAGTGAATAAAACTTAAATTTTATGTTTCCGTTAGATTCTACTTTTCACAAAAAGTCTAGAGCTTCTTTTCGATCTTGATTTGGAGTTAAAATGAGCTCTGAATTAGATTGTTAAGTTTTAGATCTATTTTGACGGTCCAGATTTGATTTGGGCTGTCAAAACGAGACAAAACAGGGCAGTGCACTTCATCGTAATTGGGAAGCAGCGCATTGTCCCTCTCTATGACAGCACACCCAACGCTGCACAAGCGTGAGCATGCGCAGATGCGAGCCCAAGTCAAGCTTCGTGTAGCGCATCTCCCTAGGTGCTTCCCAGTGTCTGAACACCGGAGATTTGTTGAGATAGTTTGATTTGGACTGTCAGATCAATGTTTTCCTTGATCTCCCAAATCTAGACAGCTCATCCTCTGAGATTTCATACCTTGGGGTTTTTGGACCCCAAGAATCCATCCAACAGCTCAAAAACTTTAAAAAGTCACGTTTTATAGGTGTTTTCCATTTGGTTCACAGGTACTGGATTCACCAAAAAAATCTAGCCAGAAAATCCAGTCAATAATCTCTATGCATGGAAAATTGTTGAAAAAGATAGAGGGGAATGAGGGGTACCTACCTGAAGTGTCTAGAATTGAAGAATATGGCCGGAAAAGAGAGATCCATATCAAAAAATATAAAGTTGCCAGAGTTATTGTGTTTCTGGTGATTTCACTGGTGAATACATTTCAGATCATTGTGAAATCATAAGGCTTTTGAAGGTTGGGAAATTTCGAACAAGATAAATGGTTCAGATCTGATTTCCAACGGTTTGAATTAGACGTCTAATTGAAAAATAGTACCTAGGGTGAAACCCTAGGTTCATAGAGGACAATGTGTCCATGGATGCACTCGACAGATTTAGGAGAATATTCCCCTCGGGTGCGTCCACAGACGCACTTTGTGGTTGTAAAGGGAAGAGAGAGAAAAAGAAAAGAAAAAGGAGAGAAGAGAGAGAAAGAGTAGGAAAGGGAGAGGGAGAGAGTGGAAGCTTGGAAATTTTTGTGCAATTTCGTGAGAATGTTAGGAGGTATTTATAGGTTTATTTGTGGGTTATTTTAATTATTTTTAATTTTAAATGATTTTTTAACTTTTCTTATTTAATTCAAAAGAGATTCCTCATCATGTTTATTCTTTATCATTGATATTCCTTGACCTGACTGTCCACCAGCTCACTTAACTTTTGTGGACCCCACACAAAAGTGAAATAACAATTTTACCCATATGGGTAAATATAAATTCACAAAATTAAGAAAAATAGGAAATTTTCACCCAAGCTCAGAATTTAGCGTGCTTACAGTCATTCTGACTAGTTTTTCATGAATGATTCCAAATATCTATATTTCAAGACTTGATTCTTTTTTTAAAACTAATATTATATTGAATATAATATTTTACCTCAATTTTTGTAAAAAAATCAATTAATTCCACATAATTCCAAAAAAATTGGGGTTTTCATAGAGTCCTTATGAGAATGCTCCCAAGAATTGTCAATAAAATGTAGGTGATGTCACAGGAAGTCCTAAGAGTATCTACATAAGGAGCGTCACCTTGTCAATTTCTTCATCTTCATTAAGATTTCATGCACATCTAAAGTGACATGAGGTGCATGCCATTCATCAATCATGACTTCCCAACTACTAACAATTAATTAATGGAACCAAACTAGTGGATGAGTTTTTAGAATGGGTGCACATGTTCATTTTTATGACCTTAATTAAGGTGATTCCCCCATAGCATGAGCTTTAACTAACATAGTCCTTGAGTTACATTGGCTGAGTTTTCCTCTCTCTCTCTCTCTCTCTCTCTCTCTCTCTCTCTCTCTCTCTCTCTCTCTCTCTCTCTCTCTCTCTCTCTCTCTCTTTAATGCTCCTTTTTAATTCTTCAGGGATGACACCTTCTATTCAACGAAGGCTAAAGTCATCTAATCCACATGGTATTTTGAGTAGTACATCACAACCACAAGTTGAATATGTTAGAACATACAAAGCGGACTCCTTCATGTAGAAATGAGGTGATACACTACAACCTGCCTTGGTCTTGCACTATTTATTCTTATGGATGAAACCTTTCTATGACACCTAGGGTTTTCAAAATACTTTTTAAATGCTATTTCAAAAATCAGGATATCCCTTGTTTGAATTTTTTTTGAAAATAAAACATTAAAAAAAATTTCATTGAAAAGTATTTTCTACAAATCCTAAGTGTCATTTCTTTAACAAATACAAGGACTTCAAGGTGGAATGAATGTCTCATTCATACAAAAAATTTGGCAAAGTTTCCTCTATTTTTTGAACATACAAGCATTTAACTCATGTGATATGAAACACCTGATAGACATAAATCATTTTCATTGTTTTGAAAAAGAATAATAAAACTCATCACAACCACTTCACAATACAATTGACTAAATAGAAATGAGTCCATTACTTCCAATGCAGACATACATTCACATTCTCAAGTAGTAGATGAAACAAATATTAATTTGTGAAGCTTACCCTTCAAATACTAAGAATCCCAATCTTCTATAATTATAACTCCATGTGTCACTTTCAGGTTCTCAGCTCGACTTGTTTATCCATCCATTCTAATTCTTCAAGTTTGAGACATTATAGACAAATTACAATGTCTCAGCAGCCTTGCACTTGTATAGGTGGAAAAAGTTGCTGTTTTGGCATACAATTCATAATTTACATAATCAATGTAATTTTGACAATTTATCATATTTAAACAAATGCTTTTGATGTTTCAAAATAAGTGCTCATGTCAAAATTAAAAGTTCTCAAATCATACATTCATGAAATCAGTTTACATATACAAATAAATACAATTGACAAATCATTAGACTTTTATGATTTCTAAAGATATGGTTGCCTTATCTTTTCATGAGGATATTCTATGCCTCTATCATATCATGAACATTTAGTCATACTAAAATCATTTTTCCATGCATAAAGACATGACCATTTTAAATTTATTCATAACATATAGTCCTTCAAGATCGTTCATCATACATGATCATACAAGAAATCACTCTCAATGCTTAAATTGTTTGCCATTCAATAGTTGAATTAATTTATAAAGGAAAGTGATATTTAATGTTCTCATTACCATTTGCAAAGGTAGTTATCTAACATACTTTCCTTTATGAACACACACTGCATTTCAAATACACATATGATTCAATACAAGATCATTCAGAATCACTCATAATGCTCGATTAATCCAACACATTAGTAAGTTAACTATGGTATCACATAGATTTGGACTGCTAGACAACCAAAGCCAGAGTGACCAGTTCAGATGATCAAAATTAGGTACACATGGATGAAATTTTGAGATCATCGACATCCTGGGCCACGTGTGTTTAATGCTTGTGGCGCTGGACTAAACTTATTAATTTTTGGTCGGGAGATTACCACAATAAACTCCTCTTCGGCAGTCCAACTTTCCTAGTTTATTTAGGAAGGAAGAGTGCTGGCATAAATACGCGGTTTTTACCTTCCACCCACCAACATGGGCATCAATTCCGCGCGTTCTCTTTCCTTTTCCCGAAAAAATCGAATTCTGGGATTCTCGGTCCTTATTGGAAGAATCAACAATCCTACCCTTTCTCTACTGTTTTTCTTCTGTCTCTGTATGTATATAAACTCAAGGTAATCTTTTCTCGCTTTGCCCTTTTCCGTTGATTCTCGTGGCTTTACGAGGTTCTACTGATCAAAGAACACGAAATCTTTCCTGGGTTTTTTTTGGGGCATTTTTGTTTCTGGGTAACTGTTCCTGTGTTGATTTGTGCAGTTTTGGTTTGGTTTATTTACTCTTTTGTTCTGGTTTGGTTGGAGAAATCTGTTCTGAAATAAGAAGGGAATTTGATATCCTAATCAAGGGGAAGAGAGAAGAGATTGTGTTGCTTTGTTGACTTCTTTTCCTGTTATTTTGTAGAGGTTTCTCTGGGTTTTTGCTACTTAGCTCAGAAAGTGTTTGCTTTTCCTTTTTGTTTGCTGAAGATCAAATAATAGACGACCGTTTCCTTTAGATTTTGTTTTTGAAATTGATGCTAACTCAGTTTTTCTGCTTCTCTTTTTCTAGATAGTTTGATTGTTAAGTTTTTTAACTTTGATTCTTTTTTTTTTCCCTCTGCTTCTTTGCCTTCTGTGAATATCCTTGCTTTGACAGGTGAAAATGGACGAGATAATGCATATCGTATAAAGAAATTGAAGTACAATTATCAATTTTGATTGGTGCCATTAATTTAAATTTGAAGAGAATTTGTTGCTTGGTTACTGAAAGAGTGAGAGAGGGGATTCGGGTTTGTGGGGAAACTCAATCTCTTCGAGTTTAATATCCTCTCTCGTTCTTAGTTTTTTGGCGTTTCTCACTGCCAGAAGAAAGTTTGCTTCACCTTTTGCTGGGAGTACTTCCTCTTGGAGAGCTGTTATTGTTGGTGATACAATTCAAATAACCAAAAGAGTGCCATTATGGGTTCTGTCTGCTGCTGTTTGCGTGTGGAGGATTTGGAAGAATATGTGAATCCCAATAGTTCAGTTTACAGACACTGTGTCTGTTTCAATTGTTTCATTCAACAGGTCTTATACGTGGTATGTTTCTCAAACTCTGGTTTTGAATGCTGTTTGTTTCTGGAGAATCATTTGGGACTTTCTTGCAAAGAAAAAGATCTCTCTTGTTATGTTATTAATGGTGTGAGGGAAGTTGTTACTACTATATTTTTTCTGCATGAATTTTAGCTGGATCTTTCTTGCCATCGTATGGTATTATAAGGTGCCATAATGCATTCTGCACTATCATTCTAGGTCTCCACTTTTCTCAGCTTATTTTGTGTGGCCATCGTATGTTTCACCTGCAATCCAGCTACACTAAATAGCCATTTAGTGAGTTTGGTTCGTCTTGGCATGGCAGGTTCTATGCTACATACTTCGGTGGTTACATGTAACAAAAGGATCGTTAGAAACTTGTTCATGTTTGGGGTCGCTTCTCTCGTGGTAAACTTGCTTCTTGATTTTATATAAGTCATCTTTCAGCAAAAAAGAAGAAGAGAAAAGCAGGCATTGTTCTGCTAGGGTCTTTTCGACACTTTAGTTGTTCTGTCAAAACTATGATTATGCAGTAGCATTTATAACCTTACCCATGCTTACCTTCTCCAGTATAACGATCTTAACAAAGAAATAACTGACCAAGCCAGACTAATGGCCCACAAGTGACACATTATGCTATATTCTGTTGTTATATCTGCGTGACATTCATCACTTGAAACCTCTGGGATCACTTCCAAGAAACACAGAAAAAGTCATCCGTCAACAATACTTTGAAAGATAAAGAAATGGTAGCAGAAGTGAAATTAGATAAACCTGGACAAAAGTAACCAGATGCCATCACAAAATCCTAGAAGAAGAATCTAGACAAGAAGATAAACCTTGATCCGTTTCACAAAAGCTGCAAAACAAACCTTTCCTTTTATTGTTTGTGCAACTACTAGAATCTCATGCACAGATTTCCTCCGCACTCATGGTCACTTGAATTTAACGATTTTGTGGTTTTGAAGTCCCCATCTACAGCTCTCACGTAGTACTACCTGTAGTCAATCAGTCTAACTTAACTTAAAATGCTGCCATGCTCCTACTCAAATGGGTGTCTTGTAAGTTGTAACAACTCCCAGCAAGGAGAGACTGATGCATTATAGAACATACAATGAAAATTTCCCAACTTAAAGTTAAAACAAAGTGATTGTGTATGATGAGGCCCACTGAAACATTATGGATCCTTGCTTTGCACTCTTCATTCTTCTGAATTGCTGGCTTCTCCTACATCTTTCTATGGAGTAATCTAACCTTTGGAATGCATGGCAAGTAGTGAACAATAGGACTGGCTGCAGAAGTCACTTATCTCAGACATGCTCTTGCCACGCACAAGTTAAGAATGCACCGTTGTCATGCATATGTACAACTAAACAGAAATTTTCAAGTCTCTCAATAAGTGTCATGGTCTCTGATAGATTGAAAATGTATTACTGTCATCTCAGAGAAAAAGGGGAATGTGGAGACAGAAACAATGTATGTCGTGGACTGGAGGAAGCAGTTGGGATCAATCTCACCAAATTTCCTTTCAGTAAACAATCAATACCTGATAAATGAGCAGTGCTTAAACTCATTTTTGTTGAGGATATTTCGTAGATGTCCTGACATATATGCCTCTTCCAAGACTTAAATAGAATCAAAGAGTAATTTTGCCAGTCTTGATTATTTTCACAAAGGAGCATTTAAAAGAGTAAGAATGCTAGTTGTTTTTATCATTTTGTTTTGAAGTGTGCAAATCTTATTTTTAGTTCGGATTATGTATTACTCTTTGTTTGCTTTAACTGGTTGTGTGGATTTCATCAGCAGAAAACATTATAGTGGGTTTCTAAACCAAATTTTAGCTCTGAAAGTTGCCTTTTGGGAGAATAAATATTTATGAATGGCCAGTACAAAGTAAAATTTCCAGTGATAACCTTGTTTACCCTTGAGTTCTGTTTACTGCAATCGCCGCCTTCATTTAATCATTATTTTTTTTACAGTATGCTGCATTGTTCCATAGAGAAGAAGTGAATGCTCTCCCTTCATCCATTCCAGGGGAGACTTCTCTGGCTACTTCAGGAGTTGTCGCAGCTCCACTCGACAACTCTCTATCTGAGACATACCTTTCTCCTCCAAGGCCTTTACCGTATGATGCAGATCCAAGATGTTCTCATGTACAGCGTGATGGATTGTTCTCCAGGCGGGAGAAGGGCTCCAGTCATTTCCATGAAGAATCTGTACCGCTTAGAAGGAACAGTGATGCTGATGTAGAACCTTTAGGTATGGCAGATAAAAAGACCATTTCTGACTATGATGGAGGGTCAAAACTATATCTTTCAGAGTCTTCAATGAAGTGTCAATCGATGAAATTCACAAGTGGAGAACCATATATACTTACTTCATCAGAAGATGAAGATGTTTGCCCAACATGCCTTGAAGGTATAACTCATGGACACGCTACTGTATATCTTACTGTTTTATGAGGGATTAGATGCACACTTCTGGTTGTTGATAAACTTGCTATATTCTTCTTCATCTGTGACACCTTTGACATGCTAATGAAGTCATGCTTGGTTTGACTGTGTAGTCGCTAAGAATGTAATTGATGTTATTTTAGATTCATTGGCTGAGATATTGAGATATTATTTTGTGTCCTCGTAATCCAAACTTTAATTCAACTAAGGGTTACTAGGTTCTCGAATTTTGCATTTCCCTTTCTATCATTGATGTTCATGGAACCATGCCTCCCTGCAACCATATTTTGGGTGTTTACTAATTCAGAAAATAAAAAGATGATGGGAGAGGATCCCCACTGGCATGGTTGGTGTGGAAATCTGTTCAATATTCCTGTTTGTCTGGTTCCAACGGTGCTTGTCTGTGTAACAATTTTTTTTTTCTTTTCTGGAGAGACATAAATTTATTTAATGCAGACAAGATATTAAAAGGAAAAAATTCTGAAGCTAGGGAACCTCTCTGAAGTCTTCTCAACAGCTGCAGAGTGGCTGTCCCATTCATCTTGGTAGGTGTTTGAGAATACTCTCATTGGATAAGTTATTTGCTAACGGATTTCTGTTCCAAGTGCCATATATATAGCCTTGAGATAAACTAATGCCATAAAGACATCATGAATTGCTACTGAAGAGCTTTTCTTTCTCCTTCATAATTCTTGAAAAATTTTGAATTAATGGGAGATGGTTATGGAAAGCATTGCGTCATATCTCTTTCTTGCATTGCCATCATTTGTTTTAAAGATGAATGTGAAAAAAATAAGGATTTCCCTCATGGACTGTGAATAGATGGCTATTAAATTCTTAAACAATCCTCCCAAGTCAATGTTTCCTTTTTTGCAGAATACACTCCTGAAAATCCCAAGATAATGACACAATGCTCGCACCATTTCCACCTTGGTTGTATATATGAATGGATGGAGAGAAGTGAAAGCTGTCCAGTCTGTGGAAAGGTACATTCTTTTCTCTCTGTTCGCACATCTGCTTATATGCTTGTTCATACACCTCAAGAGTTTTATATTCCTGATCTTAGATATTTGGATATTTACAAGCCGAGAGTCTTCTGTCTCTTGGTGTAAGTTGCTGGCAAAGTAGATGCAGTAGATCCAGCACTTTCAAAAGCAGTCTCTGCTAGATAACACCTCATCTGTTTTACTATTCACAGTTACCTTTTCTCCATGTGATTTTTCGAAAGATTTACATTGTTCTTTTCTTGCTGTTTTGTGTTTCCAAAAGTTTTGAAGACTAGACTACCTTGTTCTTTCTTGTTATTTTGTTTTTTCAAAAGGTTTTGAAACTAGACTTGTCTTGTGTAACGATTGTCTTCTCTTCACACGACTGTCTTTACAGTTTATAATCCATGGTTTCCCTACAATAGTTACTCATATTTTGTTCTTTTTCTCTTGAGAATTCCACTTTTATTATTGTCCACTCTTGGGTAGGAACTTGAAATTAATAGGATTTTCAGTATCTCTGGGCAAGTAGTACATCTTGCTCAGAAAGAGATTTTTATCTGTCTTATTATGAGGTTATCTTTTGGCACAGAAATTGACCTTGCAAGCAGTTGTAATTTTGAAGTATATTTTCCTTTTAAATATGAGAACTTCCATAATTGCAATGTATAAACCATGGCTAAGGGATTTTACTGCAGTGAAATCATTTTATTCTGTTCCGTGAGTAGGAGACTGAGAGGACTGCATAAAAATGTATAGCTGAGTAAGAGAACAAGAGAATTCAATGAGCATTTTCCTTGTCCTGTTGAAGACTTTGATTGCTGGCTGACATAACAAATAGTGTCTTTTCTTAGTAATTCTGAAGAGCTAAGTTCTATTCTGATTAAATGTTGGTTGAACATTTAAGGGAGTTCCAACATGAGAAATTATGCATGCAGTAGCAATTTGATTTTTTTTAAGGAAATTGATCCGGGCCAAGCTCTCTTTGATGCCGCTGGTGCATTAAGTGTTCCAGCTGTCCAGTGCTGGCTTTGAACTATCTTCTGAATCTATCTTCTTCAGTTTTTAAGAAAAACATCTGAAGTTAGGTCACTTCAGAACAGCAGCAGGTCAAATATTTCTGTAGTGGGCGGGCCATACATTAACACATTTTCAATATACTTTGGTTCTTTCCTATGTGCGCTACTTTTATGGATTACGTCATTTGGCATTTGCCTTAAACTTATTGATACTTTCTCTATGCAGCACTCAACCTTGTTTCTTTGCTCAGGGTAAGTAGTTCTTAACCTGCACGACATGGGCGTACAACTTATTTGACATAAACACTAGTTCCTCCTAGGATCTAGGTTAAGTAAAATGGGCAAAGACTTCTAAACTTCCTATTTATGATGCCGATTAACCAAATAACCTGCCCTACAAGATGTGTCTTAGTTGGTGCTTGATGATAATGTTTGCTGGAATATCACATGGGCATTTTAAACTGCAAAATAATGTCCAAGGAATTCTTCATCCAGCCTCACTTTTAGAAAAAAATTGGGGAAGCTGGCAAAAGAGATTTTTCCCAATTGTATCTAGGTTCTTCTTTCCTTCCCACTTTGCATCTCTCATCATCATCATCATCAAGATCTTATCCCAATTAGGGGTTGGCCACATGAACCCTATTCCTCCATTCCTCTCTATTAAGTACCATGTCTTCATTAAGTCCCAAAGTTTTTCAATCTTTTCTCACCACCTCTATCCACGTTCTTTTTGTGCCTTCCCCACTGTGCATGTCTACAAGGAGTATTTTTTATATATATTGTGGTAACTTGTAAGGTCCAAAATGTTCTCAATTTTTTGGGAGCTTTGCTCAGGTACCACTGCTAAATTTGGTTAGTTGAGAAAATGTTTATTTGAACTGCCCACTTGAGGATACCAAGTCTAAAGGCATTTTAACCTAGTGGTCCTTCTCAATATGCATTAGTTGAGAAAATGTTTGTCTGAGCTGCCCACTTGAGGATACAAAGACTAAAGGCATCTTAACCTAGTGTTCCTTCCAAATATGCACGCATGGAGGTGTTTTCTTGGAAGCATGGGATTATTTCCATCTGCATTTTCATATTTGGAAGTTGTGGATTTAGGCTAGTAGTGAAGATATTTGTCTGAACAGCCCATTCGAAAAGTGGAGGTCCGGATGTGACTTAATTTTTTGAATTGAATACCATACGATGGATAAAAGACATTAGAAGTCTTAGTTTCCTCATTGAAGAGGTTGGCTTAAATTGGGACCGATGGCATAAGGAGGTAGAAATATTAGTGTAAGAAAACTAGAGATAATATGTTAATCAACAAATACTGAAAAAATCCCCATTCAGCTGTGATTTGTGGACAATGACATGATACATGTCTATGTGTCCAACACTGCAAGGTGTAAAAAATTTGACACAAGGACACGGCAATTAAATGAAAAATAAATAAATAATGCAAAAAATTCAAAAAATCATAATTTGCTCTAATGGGGATATGCCAAATTGATTTGAAGATAATTTTCTCCAAAATTGAGAAGATGCAGGAACAGATATTTAAGTGGTCCATCACTTCAATTAAAACTAAAGAACAAAGGCAGCTACTATTTCATCAAAATCCCCACAAATCAGAATTAGATTTGTGTATAACTGAACATGGAGGCAATATATGAACTACTATCTAACTAAATCCATATCATCTGATTGACAGAAACCCATAAGAGAACAAAACAAATTTCCAACACTGTTTCTCTGGGGAAAAGCATATTTCTAGCTAGTTTTTTGGAGGACTTGCACAGAAGGGGTTAGCTGTTGGAAGGTAGGGTTGGAGAGAGGAAAATAAAATATAATAAAATTAGAAAAGCCAGCCGTGTCCCCAACTGTGTTGTACGCTATTGACACACTTGTTGGGCCATAAATTGGTGTGTCCCTGAATCATAACCAGTCAGGTGTATGATGCCTTTCAATGGCACAGGTTATGTAATGGCTGTAGCTCTGGGCTCCCATACAAGGTCCTGAGGCGTCATTGCCTTTATCTTCATGCAGATGTTGCTAATTGGAGTTTCAAAGTATAGATTTTTACTGGATATTGTTACATGTTTATGGAATAGATTAACTTGCTATACCACTAACATCCCGGGTCTTCCAATGGTTTGCAAATCATGTGCTAGCACTTTCACTATGTTGATTGACCTATGTTCCATTATGAGTGGTTTCTGGATGCTTTCCTTTTTATATTGTTTTCTCCTTTTATGAACACTCCATTTACCAAGATCAATGTTGACTGTACTGTTCAATCTGCACGTTTGAATTTGAAATTGAGGGATGATGTAAGTGAGAATATTTGCTAAAACTCTGAGAGAATCAATGAGGGGCGATTAGAGTCATAAGAAATATAGAAAGACGAGTAAAGGTGGTCTGACTGGAGCTGTGCCTTTGATTCAGTGCTGCTTTCACAATTCATCCTGTTTTCAGGGAGAACCAATCTTGTTAGCAGAAGGCTATGTTTCTGCCATCCTTACTCTGGGAAACACGGTTGAGGAATCCATATAGTCAACAACGTGGCTGTCATCTAAGTTGTGCTCTATTAGGAGCACAACCATCCATTGTCAGTTATAGCTGGTCCTTCATGATGTCTTGGTGAGTCTGTGAGCCCGAAGGCATCTCTAAATCAATTTGCAAGTTTCTCAAGCCTTAATGTTGCTTACAGTAACAAGTTTAACTCAACATATTTCATGTCATGGTTTAAAATCTTAGAGGAACAGCAACAACACATGTAACGGGAAAAAGTCATCAGAATAAATCATAGCCCTTTTCCTCAGCTACTATGGAACCTGGATTCTCAAGTTGCCTTGGTGGTTTGATATTGGAAGAACTTTCTCCCCAAACTTTATTCCTCTGTCAAACGGTCTTTCATCTAATGCTAGTTTCTGTTGGGTGTCTTTATAGGTGATGGTGTTTGAAGAAACAACATGATCCCTCCTTAGCAGCAGATTCTATTTGCCTCTAAGTTGGTGGATACAAACTCCGGAAACTGTAAACATTGTGAATACCGCCAGGATGAATTTGTCAACTAAGTAGCTCAAAAGAGGTTCCCCATATGATTGTAAATCGGTGCGGTGTTTTGGCTTTGAATATGTTTCCAGGTACAATTTATGCAGTTCTGTTTATAGAAAAGAAAGGACGGGAGGTAGTTGAACAGACACAATGAAGCAATACGTGGAGATGTGCTTCTCTCTTTGGTTTATACAAAATATACTCTCGATGTCATCATTTAATGCAATGAATGCAACAAATTGATTTTCATGGGGAATTTTCTTGACCGTCCACAGATGATGAAACCAATCTATTTGGAAAGTAATATCGTTATATATGTGCACTTGTAATGTGGTTCCATTCCGGTAGATAATACCTCCATGTTGCTAGAGTGGATCTGCTAGCCCCAAAAATACTAGCATGAGGCTGAATAGAACGCCACTCTAAGGACGCCTCATTAGCAGTCCTTAATTCCATGGGTAGTGACCCGGTGTCCTTTGCGGGGCGTCCTGCTAGCCAAACAAGTGAACCAGGCTGTTTCTGGCATGGTCGCAGAGTTGGGACCTGGATATACGTCAGCAAGGCAAATATTTGAAAATTTTGCGGAAATAGTAGTATGTTCAGGATGTGAATTTAAGCTTTAATTAAATTTCGAAATAAATATATAGAATTTGGCAAATTTTTTTGAAGACGTCTCACGTTAGTGTCTTTGAGTTTGCACTTCCATGTCTCATTTGAAGGCGAGTTTTGAAAACCTTGCATTAGCATCCTGACGTTGTTTTAAGTGAATTAGTCAATGGCTTGTCTCGCTCGCAAGGTAAGGCTGTGTACTTGTGGTCTGCCCCTTTCCCAGACCTTGCATAGGCAGGAGTTTTGTGCATAGGGGCTGCCTTAATGACTAGACTCACCATTCAGGTCTGAAACTCATTTAAATGGTTAACTAGAAAAATTAATTCGTAAAATTATTTGATGAGCATAACTTTTTCATAAGTAACTTAATATGCTAGGCTTAACGACATAAATAGATTAAATCATCCAATGGTGGGGCTTATGTAGGTGCCACCATGATCATTCAATTTTTCTACTAGAAAAAAATAGTAGGTAGAAGCATTAAATGGGCATGAATTTTTACAAATAGCGTTACATAAGATAGGCCAAAAAAGAAAAGAAAAAAAGAAGATAAGATCATCCAAAGATGAGGTCTAGCAAGGTATCACATCATTTTGAATTTTTAAATCATAACCATTGAAATTTTCAACTAAAAAAACTAATAGGGACAAGTATTTAGTGGGCATGAGTTTTTATGACTGGCTTAAAGAGGGTAGGCCAAATAAGATGAATGGGTTGGATCATTCAAAGCTGAGGTGCAGCAAGATGGCATCCTATTTTACATTTTTCAATAATGTCCATTTGAATTTTCCAACTAGAAAAACTAGTACGTAGAACCATCCAATGGGCATGAATTTTCAGAACTACCTTAAAGTATAATATGCCAAACTAGATGTATGGATAAGATCATCCAAAGGTGAGGCCTAGTGGCTCCCCATTTGGGATCTTTCCATCACAACCATAGAATTTTCCAACTAGAAGAACTAGTAGGTAAAAGCACCCAATGGGCATAATTTTTGGATGAAGTCTAACTATGGTATGCTAAATATGATGAACAAACTAGTTCGTCAGAAGTTAACACCATTGAATTTTGGATTTTAAATCATGACCATTGAATTTTCCAACTACAAAAACTAACAGGTAGAAGCATCCAATGGGAATAAGATTTTTGATGTGCACTAAATAGGGTAGGCCAAGTTAGATGCATACTCTAGATCATCCAAAGGTGGGGCTTAGTGAGGGATATCCTATTTAAGATTTTTAAATCATAACCATTGACCCTTAAAAAAAAAAAACTCATGACCATTGGATTTTTTAATTAGAAAATTAGTAGGTAGAAGCATCAAACGGGCATGAGTTTTTAGAAGTAGCCTAAATAGGATAGGCCAAATAAAATGAATGGATTAGATCGTCCAAAGGTTAGGCATAATAGATTGGTTTTTTATTTTTGATTGAATTTTCTAACTTGAAAAGCTAGTAGGTAAAAGCATCCAATAGGTATGAATTTTCACAAAAATTAGAGTTAAAAAAAAGACTATTTTTTTACACAAACTCCTATTTTTCAGAGAAAGAGAGAGAGAGAGAGAGAGAGAGAGAGAGAGAGAGAGAGAGAGAGAGAGAGAGTAATTATATGATAAAACCCATTGTATGATAGGTGTTTCTAAAATTGAAAGATGGCCCTACCTTCTTATGCATTTCTAGTGAGTCAAGACATTCACCTCATTTGCCCTTCTTAGATAGCATAAGTCTCAAATCACATGTCAGTTGGGTGTCTGTAGGTCCTCTGATTTTGGAGCTTTTGAATTAAAACATATATGATATTCTGTATTTTGAAGCTTTGCATTGTTATATGCTCAAAAGATGAGGGCTTGGAGACATCTAATTGACATGAGATTTGGTACCTAGGTCATCTAAGATGAGGCAAATTAGATCAACATCTCAGATCATTAAAAAAAAGAAAAAAGTATGCCATTTTTCAATTTAGGAATGCCTGTGACACAATCAGTTGTATCACTCCCACTAATATCGCAATCTTAAGAAATCTGGAAGTTCTTGTCTTAATATAGACACAAATAGACTTAAATGAAGTATGATAATCTATGTTAGTAATACTTTGGATAATAACACACTAGTAGTTTGGCTAATTATCCTTATAATTAGATATTGTATTTATTCTAAGCTTTAAGAATGAGAAAATCCTATCTTTTTAGGCATTTGGGATTTTTTTCTTCTGTAATAAAAACCTATTACTTCAATCCAATTAATTTGTGAAATTTGACAACTTCCTTGTGGGTTTGTCATTATTTTTCACAACTAATAATAAGTTATTTATTTTTAAAAATTTGACAACTAATCATAAGTTATTTATTTTTTAAGCTACCAGTTATGAAGCAAATTACCTAGAAGCTATCCCCTAATTCTTAAATTTACTTGAAATCTCCCTAATAAGGGAAAAGTGCCACCTTGAACCTTTGACCAAGTATAATGAGGAGGTGTGCCATGTTGTCTATGACTAACTGTGTGAGACTTTCGGCCAACTAATCATAATTTAATATTATGATGATGATTACTTTCTTGCCTTTCTTAGATAGACACCTATATGTGACAATCATGACTCAAGATGCTTTGCACTGTAAGTTATAATATCATGAAACAATTGCTATAATTAAATAAAGAAGATATACATCAATATAATCATGCAAACAAAGATGACACATTAAGCACAATATTATGTTTAAATATATGAATTTTGTCTTAAAATAAAGATATATTAAATTATTTTGTATTCGCAAATCAATCATGAAAGCAAAACTTGAAGTTGCAAAAAGCTACCTTCTGTCAAAAGGGCTCTTATGAAATCATGTACAAATAGTATAGAAATTGTAAAAATGCCCTTTTGAAAAACTAAAATTTATAAAAAAAAGGTTCTTAAAAAATTCTATAACTAATATGAAATTATAGGCATATCCTTGTACAAGTCCTCTATTCTTAATAGGTCCTTATAAAAAATTACAATGATATGCTATTTGTAAAACAAAAATATATATGGCAAATAATCTTTTCTTTTATCCTCCCACTCTTTTAAACAATATAGAATTGTGTCTTGGCTAGATCAAAATAGTAAAAATATATAATATCCATACAAGAGATTAATTAACCATTATTAAATATATGATTATTCAACATTAAAAGTGAATAACTACCGCAACACAAAAGTGCTAAAAAATATTCAACATAATATGCATTCATAAAGTTCTAAGAAAGTTTTCTAAAGAAGCCTAACTAGAGGGGGAGCCTTGGCACAATGTTGAGTTGTCACAACGTAACCTAGAGTTAATAGGTAGCAAGTACAATTATTGAGCCTTGCCCCTCTAGGCCCCATATACACAGGAGTTTCGTGCACTGGCTGCCCTTTTTTCCTTTTTCTAAAGAAACAGAACTAAAATCATACTTGAAAATCTCAATTCATTAGATCGAAGGTCCATACAACTTAAATGGTCTCACAGGTTCATAAAAAACAATTTTTACTTAAGTTTGGCGATCCTCCGGGACTACCAACTTGTAAAGGCACAACCAATTAGGTGACCCACGAGAGACAGCAAAAGAGTTATGTGGTCTCACCATCTCCAGACGACCACACGACAATCATTGATTGAAAAAGAAAAATAGAGGCTGTAGGTATGATACCCACGTCCAACATGAAGCCCATCGCCTTACGGGGATGAAAGGAAATGGGTCCTAATGATTGGCTGGCGACCAGTTGACAACCATAAAATTCCAACTTTCAGCGTTGATTTTCTGCAACAGTGAGATCAGAAATTAAAATGATAAACTTCCTCATTAATCATGCTTCTTTCCCACAAATAATGGTTGGATAATTCGAAGTTGCCCGAGACATAAGTGCGGGTTGGGAAACTTAGTTTTATTGTATCTTTCTTATTTCACAGTGGAAAGCTGAACTGTTGTTCTGCTGTGAAATTGAAAAATGCAAGAAAAACAAGTTTCCGAGCACGCACTAAAGTTCTATAATAGAAAGTTTCCTCTCCGTTTTAAACAAGAGATCTGTTTTGCAGGTAACCGAGAAGAGAGGAATTATCAACAAAAACAGATCCAAGTAAGGTGGTTTCTAGTCTCCTTAAAGTTCTCTTCAAACACGAATTTCCAAAGATTGCTGGAAATCAACGGACGTATAGTTATGACCAGCAATTGTAATGGGAAATAGACATGAAAATGCAAAAATCATGAAAGTTAAGGAAGATCATGTAAGTTTACAAGAGCAGGGAACCATGAATAGCTATAGTACGAACGACCTCCATGGATCAACTTCAACTTGTGAATAAATAATCTAAAACACCAATGGACATCTCGCCTAAATTCATGAATATTTTGTGTTTAAGATCCAATAGATGTTTGAGAGAACATAGTATCAAAATGTGCCGCATTGAATCAGAACTCAGTCAAGTTGACGGGGTTTTAGACTTTTCACATTTTACGTCTTGGACTTGCCACATTTTGTGAAGTTAAGTGAAAATACTTATACTCACGTTTATTTTGCTGGTAATACAAAAAACATTCTTTTACCTACGAACATTTTTTGCCAATAATCTTAAATTATAATTTTGCATTTTCTTAGTGCTCCACCGTATTGACTTTAAGTCAACTGTTTTTTCAAAGTTCAAATTTTGTTTGCGTTTTGAGTTTTGAAACCTTGTTTAAAAGAACACATTGACATACTTCTCAACCATGAGATATCATGTAGAAGAGAAATCACACGGTTCACAAAGTTGCTCTGAATACACAATAGTAAAAATTTGTATAAACTATAATGAACTCCAACAAATAGACATTCTTTACTTCCTTTTACATAAGAAAATTTCATCCATCAAATCTCACTAGAAAGATTATATTTTACATATAAATATTATGATCCACTAAAGATGCATATATGCTTCTATGAAGAACTCGATGTTAGAACTTAGGCACAGTATACTAACCGAACTATATCATGTAAAACTTCTTTATTTTATTTAATATCTAAAGTATGAAATAACTTAGTTATTTTCGGCCAATGTTGATGTAGAACTTGAATCTCTATTTGTCATATTTTATGGAGAAAGCTTCTAACCTTTTAGTAAACCCTTTTAGTAGGGATGATGGAACCCTAAACTCCAGTTTCCCTGCAAGACTGGGTTTTGCAAAAGCCTTTTGTCTTTACACGCATGATACCATCAAGCATGCAGATAGGTTCTTATAGCATTATGGGAGGTTTTGAGAAACTGTAGGGAAAAAGTCTCCCACATGATGTCATTATTCTAATTAGAACCAACAGGAATATGTTCAATTACTTTATTCTCTTCGTGAAGTTGTCCTTCGATTTCAACCCCTCAGAAAAAGCTAAGAGATTGAAGAAGAATAAAGGGAGGAAAATAAGAACCCCCACACTTATTGAAAGCCTATGGGCGCCAATTAGGTATTTATAGACATTCCTTGAATATGGAACTTCACTGCCAAGTCCATCAATTACGCAAGTAGTTCTAGAATCAGATACGGTCCAAGTAAACTGTTGAATTACAAATACGAAATACATGATGTGGCAATATGGGTGACATTTATGGGTTTGATTTAAAAAATCTAGCACCATTAACTAAATGTTTAGCGTACGAGTTGTCTCAAACTTGAAACCTACTGAATAGAATAAGGATCGACATCTTAGGGACAACCAACTCCATTATAGCATCAAACAGGTCCATGCAGATTCAATTGTTCGCAAACTATTCAGACTAGTGAAACACCAAACAGTGCCCTTGTAAGATAAGAATCATAAATTGGAGAAGAAAACAAATGAGAGGATAATTGCAACATTGTGTTATCAAACAATCATTTGTTCTAATCAAATAAGCATCCTATATGCCCATTGTCTTAGAAGACCAACGGTCAAAATCCCAAAAACTCAGACACATGCTTGTAGGAAGGTATTCACACCATTTATACTTCATTTAAAGACTTGCACACATAAACAGCCATGGCCATCTTACAGTTTATCATGGGCTGTCCTTTGCAGCTGTTTGAAATGCTCTCACAAATACCTCAGGTGGTTGGGCACCACTTAGTCTTTGCTTTCCATTAATCTGTCAAAGGCAAAAAGAAACATTATATTAACATTGACAACCATAACAGCTACTGAGAGAAAAATATCATGCTCATTGTTGGTTGGTGAATATAATAATTATCACCCACCACATAATAAGGAACTCCTGTGATGCCACTTGAATACTTCTCAAGTTCATCATAAACCTTCAGCAAGCCATAAGAGTAAGTTTCAAGTCAACAAAGAGGGGGACTCCAGAAAAAAGGTACGTATGAAGGGATGACAGAACAAGTAACTGCGATTACCTCTTTGAGCCCCTTATTGGGGTCTGCAGGCAACTCCTCTGCTCCTTCTACACCAACCCTTTTAGCAGCTTCCAAGAGCACTTGGCTGCAATGCAATTTCAATATTGCAATACCTCAGTGTCCCAGGAAATGAGATGATGACTGATCTTGTAATTGATAGACCTATGCAAAGTTCTTATTTAGAACTTCACTCAGTTTTTTTACTTCTTTCCCTATATTGCTGATTATGGATCATCAATCAAGATGGTTCCAATAGGTATGACAAAACCTGAAAGGATGGCAATGTGATACATCCAAGTAGTATTAGATCACATCTCACATAGACAGGCACACACAACATATACAGACACCCACAACCTGACATGGAAATATGCTAGCAGCTCACTTTTGTGGCAATATGGGAAATTCGTACCAGACTAGCAACATGCTCTGATCACCTACATACTTTGAGGTTGCATATCCTTTTGCTACTTCAATACCTTGTAACAGACTAAATCCTCACAAGAGCACTAGTGTGGTTTATATGGGTAAGAAAGATAGCAGGAAGACAGCAAGGAGGCATCTAATAGACTTTTCGAAACAACAGAATCTTCGAGGATTAAATAGAAACTGAGTTATAGTACAGACAGCTCTAACAGCAAATAATACATCGCAGGACACAAACAGAAATTTTACAATTAAATGGAACTAAAAACATAAACACTAGTTGGTTAATTTGAAGAAAGGCAAAAAGGTGGGTGATAAATACAGCATACAAACGGAGAATTTCAACAGTTCCACAAAATTCATATTACTTTCCGTTATATTATTTAAAAGGAAAATGATGAGAAAAAGAAACCTGAGGGAAAACTCCAGGGAACTGCATATAGCATTACCCGCATTTTCTGAGTGATACTATTGAATAAGGAAAATGATGAGAAAATGGAACCCATGGGAACACTTCTGGGGACTGTATCACATTCCCTGCATCTTTGGGACCCATGAATGAAGGTTGGCGCCCATAAGAGCGGGCTTATCTGATAGCCTTCCATAGCAATCCCAAGGAGCATCCCATTGGGAGCATCTCCATAACAGCTCTTTATTAAAAAATTGTCAATTTCCATGTGAGTTTTATTGCTAAATCAGTACAACATAAAATATTCCATAGAAAGGAAGACGATTCAAAGAAACAGCTAGCTCAATATTTTTGGTAACTATTTCAAAGATAAGAGTTTAATTTGATCAGTGCACTTACTGGTCAGCTATGAACTTTCCTCTGGAGAAATAGTCGACAAACAACTCCTCCACCAGAGCATTTTGCTTATCATATCCTTGATGAGCAGCAAATGTTATCAGTCTGTGACTGTCCACTGTACTTCCACTGCAAGCACGGCAGTTTCAATAATTTAGACTTCTGCACTTATGCATGGAATATGCACATGAACTTGGTTGTGACTTACATTTTCCCTGAAGTGTCATACTCATACCCATGAGCTCGAAGCGTCTGCATGATTTAAGTTCAGAATGCATATGGTACTCAAAGCAGTGAAACAGACTCAATGCATTGAAATACAATCAAGGAAATAGCGAAAGACCTCTGCCATCCGAGCTTCAAACTGTCTCGCTCCACTTCCAAATTTCTTCTTGTGAAATTCAGATTTCACAATTCCCTCCTTCGGAGCACCAAGGTCTAGGAAAAAAGGATGCCATCTAACCTGCTAATCCAAGTATTGAATCAACAAATGAAAGAGAAACAAGGTAATATGGACAACAAGGAATGAAATGCAGAGTGCAAAATGACTAGTAAATAGGACTAATGAAGAGCTAAAGACAAAGAACGCAACCTCAAAACTGAATTGATCCTTTGTCATGTCCATAGCATTGTCAAGATTCTTTTTGCCCACAAAACACCAGGGGCAGACAGTGTCTGAACTGACATCGATTCGGATAAACTTTTTCTCAGAATTTTGGACCACTGATTGAGCCATGATGCACAGGTTTCTGCAAGTTTGCAAAAGAAAGCACCAGATGTTGGTTAACATATTCTACACTTGTGGAGAGTTCTATGCTTCCTTGTGGTAAAACAATAGTATGTTCTTGTAATGAAAAATGATTCTGAAATTGAAAGGATGGGTACGGTGGTTCAGATCTTGACATCGCTGCTCACTCCATGTGAATTCCAGGTAAATGTGGGTGGTGAGTTCAATAAGTAAAGAACTGCTATTATCCAAATACCGTTTTGGCCAAATGATCCTAAGATCCTGATTAATTAGCTGCAAATGGCTAGGCAAAACCCAAAAGAAGGTTGCAAAAGTTTGACATATAAGGAGTAATGGGCCTTTTGTGAAACATTTACATTGGTCTATCTAGTGCAACATTTTGGCCATAGACCATCCATGATACACCTATCCCCTGGACCAGTTTCTGGAATCATACGAATAGTGACTGAACGGGCACTTTTTCTATTCCAGCAAGCCCTGTGCCTTCCCCAAAATATAGAACATCTTTAGAGCTCCTCTCTCAATTCAAATCTTACTAGTTCCTAAATTGCTTATATTTAAACATCTGAAAGTAACATATATTCATCTACTTTCTTTTAACAGATACAAACTACCACGAGCCAGCACAGTTCTAGTTTTCCAATTTTACGTTTCAAAACCTAGCTGTGCATGGTTTTCTGGGGAAAAAATTGCACTAACAATCCACTGCACAATTTGCTATGTAGGCTTTGCATGAGGAACAGCAAAGAGAAACAAATGCAAGGTCTCATGCATAAGAAAATACTTTCTTCAATAAGAATGTTTAGGAAGTTCATAGCAAAAAATGGCATCAACAAAGAACACTGATGCAAATATTGGCTGCAAATAGAGATGACTATGTCTGAGGGTCAAAGAGAGGAGAGGCCAAGGACAAGAAAGATTTAGTTAGAGTAAATTGAAATCAATATCCACTATCTTTTGGCATGATAACCATCAGACTGGAAGTATCTTTGCCTAGTCCAAAAAGTTGAAAGACGTAATGATAGTAGTTGATTTTCATTCAATACTTTCCTATTTCTTGTCACTAAAAGTATAGAAGAAAAACAATGATCAGTCTTTCCAGGTTGCAACTGGTGAATACTTGTAGTAGTTGAGTCAAAGGGGCAGGAGCATGATAATGACATATTTATCATCTCCATTAATATCACTGGCTATTGAAATGGATTGAATTTGCAGCACTTAGACTCCAAATAAGAATCATGACCCAAGCTCAGAGTTTCCATTTTAATTGGTAGACAAGCAAGAGCTACTCTTTTGCTCAAAGTTCACAAATTTGGATCCTACTTCAGCTTCAGCATAGAATCCCAAAAGCAACATCTACCATTGATGGTTTTCGTTTAACCCACTGCATTTCAAGCAACTACGATTCAAATCCTCCAAGAATTTCAGAAGATCATAAATTTCATACACCATAAAAAAAAAAAGACCTCTCAGTTGTACTTCCCAACCTGAAGGCTATCATACAACTGAAACAAATTCTCACCAAATAGTACAAACCAACTATATGAGGAATCTGAAAAGTGAAGACTCGAAATTGTGAAAAGATGAAGTTTTAGCAATTGAGTCAGAAACTCAAGCAATAAAACTGCTTCAGCTGCAATTGACGTACCTCAGGGGTACATCCGACATAGATGGAAAAAGGAAAATGGAGAGTGATACTGGAGTCAGGATTTTGATCAGAAGAAAGCACCAGTACATTCAATAAGTGGAATTTTGACTGTTAAAGGAGGACTTGCGTTTAGTGGCATGAACAGGTTAAAATGAGAGTCAGGTTCGCAGGCTATCAACCTGTTGAGACTCAGATAATCAAGAGCTAGTCTATCGTTTACATTTAGTATATAATTTGCCTGAATCAGATCCCCTGGAGCCGAAGCAAATAAGACCTCATTCAAACGATAGGGTTATATTTCTTGCATTTGGCAACCCAACCACAGAATTAAGATGAAGAAAACCAATGGATTTTCAAAATTCCTTCAGTGTGTCCCCTATTACTCTTTCTAGATTAACAATTGAGATCAAGCAAACTAAGAGCTCATACACGCTTTCGCATTTTAATATCCAATTTTTCTGAAGAACGCATGACAAGCAAAAGGCACTGGATTCTTTAACTTTCTGAGTATTAAAAATATAAAAAAAAACATATATTAGCAAATGAGTCTTCTTCATTCTACTGAATTTCCATCAACTACAGATATAATTCTCAGAGAATGTCAAGAAAATAATAAATTCCTAAGGTCTTTCTATTATGAGTTCCCAATAACAGCAGTAATTCAACTGAAAAATGACCGAGCAGAGGACTACAGTCCTACAAACATTGAATTTCACAAATATATGCAGAAATTTCAGAACTTCATCTTGCTTACAGCTCAATTGAAACTCAGGTAAATTGATAGAAGAGTGACATGGACAGGAAACGAAAACTGGGTTTCAATAAAAGAATAGACATCTCACCCGGAAACAGAGATCTTTGGAAAGGAAAGAGAGTTTACAGCAATTCTGCTCATGACAGCACCAAAATCAGAATTTCTTCTTCTCTCAATTAGCTTTGCCGGTGCAATACAGACCACGAAAGTCTGGGTTACGCGACGATTCGTCCTGTTCGGTGATCTTAACCGTTGAATCAGGTACGAAAAACAGTTACTAACATCCACGAGCCTCACGTGCCGTAAGTCAGATCACTAAAGATACTTCTCGACCACGAATGAACCTGGCGCGTTAGATTTCTTGTTGGGTCCGCGATGCAATAAATACAGAACGTCATTCTCATATATATTGAAACGATTGGGGCCGAGTGAACTAACCATTTTTATGACTTGTCTTTTTAGATGATTGAAGAGAAGGACAATCTAATTCTGTAATATTATAGAGAAATGCAAGTGAGACTCACTTTGGGAATCATTCTGGAGACTCAACATAGCACCGAAACCATTTATCTCGTTTGGACTGTTTTAGATTGAATGATTTGA
The DNA here is from genome assembly GCA_035236585.1 of Warburgia ugandensis. Classification (NCBI taxonomy): domain Eukaryota; kingdom Viridiplantae; phylum Streptophyta; class Magnoliopsida; order Canellales; family Canellaceae; genus Warburgia; species Warburgia ugandensis. The sequence continues at coordinate 37,725,004 of CP141139.1, forward strand.
GATATGCCAGTTCTTTTATTCAACATTATGAGATTTTTCAATTGACAAACTACTTACAAAAAAACATTCAATGGGCATGAACTTTTGTTGGATAGCCGAAATAAGGGACACTAAGAAGATGAATGGATCAGATCATTCAAAGGTGAATTATAGCTAAGTTCAGTCTTGAAAATATATCCTGCTACTAGTTCTTATACATTTTCTTTTATTATTATTGGCTTATTTCCAATACCAGCATGTGCATTTGGAGTTTTGTGTGATTGGCAGGTGCCACTCAAATGAAAAGAAAAATTCTATAGGATGACCATAAGGCCGGCTATGCTCTATGGATAAGAGTGTTGGGTAGTTAAGTAACATCATGCTCATAGGATGAGAGTCGCAGAAATGAGGATGTTAAGATGGATGAGTGGTAAGACAAGAAAGGATAGAATTAGAAATGAAAATATTAGAGAAAATTTAGGAGTAGCACCAATAAGTAACAAGATGAGGGAGATTAGACTTAGATAGTTTGGACATGTTCAAAGGAGATCAACAACGGCACCGGTTAGAAGGAGTGAGGCAATACAAGACAAGGTTCTAAAAGGGCAAGGGGAAGGCCCAAAAGAACTTGGATAGAAGTGGTGAGGAAAGATTTAAAAACTTTGGGACTAAATGAAGCCATGGTACTTAATAGAGAGAAATGGAGGAATAAGATTCATGTGGTCAACCCCTAATTGGGATAAGGTCTTGATGATGATGATGATGATTTCTAACACCTGCATGTAGTTCTTAGGACTATCTATTAGAAAGGGTTATCTACTATTTGAACAGAACTAATTCAAGCAGTTAGGATATGGAATAGAAAACCCTATCCATTGATGGGCACGTGATTGATTTCTAATATCCATATTATTTTGGAATAGATATGGAATGGCCTCCTATCCATGTATTTAATTGATTTGAAATATAGCTTTGTATAAGAGAAACATCCCTAACATTTTTGTTTAACTATATATTATTGAGGGATAAGTCAATTATTTCATATATCAAATGTAAACAACAAAAAAAGGCGAGTTGCAACTTCATTTAGCATTATGATTTACTACTACTAGTCATGCATGAGCATGCAGTTTTTTTCCTTAGACCTTCAAATGCTCTATTTCAATTGGCTATTGATTTCTCTATGGAAACTACATATTTATATTGTTATCTAAAAAGCAATAAATAAAGCAAGAACTCTTTGCCAACTATGTCTATGAGTGATTTGGCATGGATGGATTCTAGAAAACTTCTTGGGTTAGTAAGTGAATTTTAATATTTGTAATTGCTGTGACTGAAGCTCCGATGCCGTGTCTAGCTTAGGTTCATAATGTTCAATGCATATCTGGAGCCGAAAAACAAAAATTGTGATCATAACGACTCATTTTGTGAGTTCTATCTTAATTAGGCCTGCCACCAAAGGTAACATAAAAGAAGAAGAAATCTTAACTACTATAGGGCTTAGAATTCATTTTGGTCTATTGTACCATGTCAGGTGAATGTCAAAACCAAATTGAATTCAATAATTCGCTACATGGACTTAACCAAATGGAATGGACTATGAAAAGCTAAACTACTATCTGAATCCGTATCGAGAACAATGAAATTTATTAGGATGAATATATAATTATGGTATCCAAAATAAATTCAATTAGTTGGCAGTCTAGTGGAGCTATCATTAACTTTTTATTATGACTAATGTGACAAAAGAGTCTAAATGGCCAAAGCATTTGGATCTGTATAGGATTCTAAATAGAAGCTTCATGTAAGAGCTTCCATTGATCCACTATAATATCCCAAAATTTTGTAACATTTTTATGATCAATGAAAAACCAAAGTTTATCCAAAATTAGAAATTTGAGTTTTTAGAAACTGAATAATTTGATAATGAGATCTCTATGAATGGATAGAGCTCAAAGAGAGCTATCCAACAACAATAAGATAGCTAAAATCCAATGTTGGAGATTGACATTATTAACAAAACAATAATTTATGTTGATAATGACAGCCCTTTCCAAATTGGCATCCAAAATGTTTGAAATGACAGGATCCACCCAGCTGCGATGATTGGGCAGCCAAGTTAGTTAAGAAACGTCCAAAGACAATAAATCATGCAAGTGTTGAGAAATTAGAAAGTGGAGGTTGACTTAAATATATAGGATTAGAAAGTGAAACGTAGCCTGAGATTAGGAAATAGGTGGACATTTGACATATTTTGAATGGAATTAGGATAGATCCATTCCATTTAGAAAAGGGAAGAATGTCCATAAGTCAGGACATTTTGGGCTGGGAAAGAAGAGAAAACAGAAATAGTGGATTGATATACAAATAATTATTACATTTAATATCCTTAAAAGTTACATTTTTAACCCTGGAATAACTAAATTTAGCACTAAATCAAATTTATTTTTGCAAATTTTGTAGGATTATGATACAATCGAGAAAAATGCACATTTTTTGGTGATTTGAAACTCGAAAGGAAGTTAGTTTGAGATCCATGAAATTTCTCCGATCCACATGTCAAAAGTCATATAGATGCCATAGATAAGTAGTTAGATCAAGCCAATCAACAATCCAAATCACCAATCAAGCTTACATTGAAATGGACAACTTAGATCAGTTCAGGATTTGTAGCACACATCAAGAGCTTAAATGTTTGTTGCCATGCAAAGATACATGCAAGTTGGCCAAATGTGATGTAAATTAGTGGCTCAGATCAGACCTATTCAAGAGCGTGTGAGTAAGATCTCACATAATATGTCTTTTATAGCCTTACATGGATGGCTAAGAAGAATAAACATGTCATGATCTAACCATTTTGAGTGGCCAGGATTAATTGGAAAAAGGTGTCATTTGATGAGAATTTGGAAGTGGAGTAGTTAAGCCAGCAAACAGGAATCTCAAGTTTAGGAAACTAAAGGAGAAACAGCTTAAAATGACTAAAGAACGAAGACGTCATGAGATGTCGGACAAGGATGCTGCTTATTGTTAGTCTAGTCCCATTTGACTGCCGTTGCCTTTCAACTTTGGTGGCTGTTGACGTCAATTGTGGCGGGCGCTGCCATCAGGTGCGTTGTCGACAATAGCAGCATTGCTTAAGACTTTTTGTGAACAATTTGTTAAAAATTAAGCTCTGAAAACCCTATAAATAGAGAGGAGTTGAAGATCAATTCAAAACATCACCTATTCTCAGTCATCCAATGTTTGTATATACCCTTGTAATTCTTCCTGTGTATTATTTATTTTTATGGTGAAATTGCTCTGCATCTTCGTGGATGTAGGCATTTTTAGACGAACCACATTAAACTGGCATTCTTGTGCGTGTGTTTGCGTGAGTGCATTATCTTGGGCAAGGCTAAAACCCCAACAATTGGTATCAGAGCAAGCTTGATGATGATGGGTCCTATATTACCTTTTACGATGACAAGTGGAAGCTCTTTAAGGGAGTGCTTGTGCTTGCTAGAGGGAAGAAATCATCTAGCTTATATGTAATGCAAGCTTCGATTCCTATAAACTCTGTGAAAGGGTTGATGTTGCTGGTTTTTCAGAGTTGTGGCATAGACAGCTTAGTCACATGAGTGAGAAAGGATTAGGTTGTCTAGTCAAGAAGAATTTGCTTTTAGGACTCAAAGCTACAAAGTTGAGCAAGTGTGCTCATTGTCTTGTTGAGAAGCAGTAATGGGTTTCTTTCAAAAGCCATCCTTCTTTCAAGAAGCCAGGCGTGCTTGAATTGGTACATTCAGATGTGTGTGGTCCTATGAAGGTACGAACACTTGGTGGTGCATTATATTTTGTCACCTTTATTGATGATTATTCCAAAAAACTTTGGGTCTATGTTTTGAAATCGAAAGATCAGGTGCTTAACAAATTTAAAGAATTTCAAGCTTCTTTTGAGTGCCAAACAAGGAAGAAGCTGAAATGTATTCGAACAGACAACGACGACGAGTACTGTGGGTCATTTAATGCTTATTGTAAGTAGCAGGGGGTTAGACATCAAAGGACTCCTCCAAAGACTCCTCAGCTAAATGGTTTAGCAGAGAGGATGAATAAGACATTGATGGAGAGGGTCAGATGCTTGCTTTTTGAAGCAAAGCTGCACGGTTCTTTTTGGGGTGAGGCACTATACACAGCTACCTATGTTATTAACTTGTCTCCAATTGTTGCCTTGAATGCAGATGCTCCTGATAGGCTATGGTATAGAAAAGATGTCTCTTATGATCACTTGCGAGTATTTAGGTGCAAGGCGTTTGTACATATACCTAAGGATGAGAGGTCTAAGTTGGACGTCAAGACCAAACAATGTATTTTCATCAGCTATGGGGAAGATGAGTTTGGCTACAAGCTATATGAGCATATTGCAAAGAAGCTGGTTAAAATATGTGACATGATCTTTATGGAAGACCAAACCATTGAACACATTGAAAAAGCCGAAGGATTAGAAACTTGGAGTTCTGATATTCTAATTGATTTAGATCAGGTCTTATTTCACATACGCCAGGTGTAGATGGCGCCAATGACCGTGGCGGTGCACTAGCTAATGTTCAAGATGATTATGTTGAGAGCGAGCATGAAGCTCCTGAAGACATGGATGTTTCATCAGAAGCTGATGATTTCCTAATGAGGAGCCAGTAGTTTCATTGAGACAAAGTTGGAGAGATCATCAACCCTCCACTTGGTATTCACCAAATGAGTACGTGCTCCTCACTGACGGGAGAGAGCCCAAGAACTACACAGAGGCAGTTGAAAGTGAAGAGAATGCAAAGTGGATTGCAGCTATGGAGGATGAGATGAAATCTTTGCAGGACAACCACACATTTGAGTTGGTAAGATTGCCTAAGGGCAGACAAGCTTTGAAGAATCAGTGGATTTACAGGGTCAAGTATGAGTGTAACACTTCACAACCACAATACAAAGCTAGACTTGTAGTGAAAGGCTTTGGTCAAAGAAAAAGTGTTGATTTTGAGGAGGTATTTTCTCCTATGGTCAAAATGTCTTTAATCCGAGTTGTATTAGGTTTGGCTGCCAACCATGATCTTGAGGTTAAACAGATGGATGTGAAGACAACATTCCTCCATGGTGACTTAGAGGAGGAGTTATATGGAGTAGGTAGAAGGTTTTGTTACTAAAGGCAAGGAGAATTATGACTGCAAGCTGAAGAAGAGTCTGTATGGCTTGAAACAGGCTCCTCGACAATGGTACTAGAAGTTCGAGCAGTTCATGGCCCAATAGGGTTATAGAAAGACTACTTTAGATTGCTGTGTATTTGTGCAGAGATTCTCGAAGGATGATTTTGTCATCTTGTTATTCTGTGTTGATGATATGCTTATTGTTGGAAGCAGCTCTTCAAGGATTAGTCAATTAAAGGAGCTGAACAAAGTCTTTGCTATGAAAGACTTGGGACCTGCGAGACAGATTCTCAAAATTTCTATCATTCGCGATAGGAGGAATAAGTAGTTATGGTTATCTTAGGAGAGGTACATAGAGAAGGTACTTCAGCAATTTCACATGGATAAAGCTAAAGTGGTTAGCACGCCTTTCGCTACTCACTTTAATCTTAATAAGAATCAAGTTCTAGTGAGTGATGCTGAGAAGGAATACATGCAAGATGTTCCTTATACTTTAGTTATTAGCAGTCTTATGTATGCCATGACATGCACCAGACTAGACATTGCATATGTAGTTGGTACAATAAGCCATTTTCTATCAAATCCAGGAAAAGAGTATTGGAATGCAATGAAGTGGATATTGAGATATGTATGTGGTACTTCCAAGTTGAGTTTGGAATTTGGCACTAGAAAGCCCATGCTTGAAGGCTACACTGATTCAGATATGGTTGGGGATATTGACATGAGGAAGTCTACTTTAGGCTACTTGATTACTTTTGCAAGGGGAGCTGTGTCGTGGTAGTCAAAGCTACAAAAGTGTGTTGCCTTGTCTACGATGGAGGCTGAGTTTATTACTATGATAGAGGCTTGCAAAGAGTTACTGTAGATGAAGAAGTTCATGACTGAACTTGGCTTTATGCAGAAGAGGTATGCATTATTTTGCGATAGTCAAAAGTGCTATAAACCATAGCAAGAATTCTACTTTTCATGGGAGGTCAAAGCACATTGATGTTCAATATCACTGGATACGTGATAGTTTGGACTCGAAGTCATTAGAGCTTGAGAAGATTCATACTAATCATTGGATACGTGATATTTTGGACTCGAAGTCATTAGAGCTTGAGAAGATTCATACTAATGACAATAGTTCGGATATGATGACAAAAGCATTACCTTGAAGCAAGTTCGAGATTTGTAGGGAATTGGCCAAGATGGGCTTCTGCTAGAAGTCCATGTGTGAAAAAAGCTTCCTTCAATTAATGGGCCTAGAGGGGGAGATTTGTTAGTCCAGTCCCATTAGATGGCCACTGCCTTTCAACTTTGGTAGCCGCCGACATAAACTATGGTTGGTGTCGCCGTCGGCCGTGCTATCGACAATAGTAGCATTGCCTAAGACTTTTGTGAACAATTTGTTGAAAATGGAGGAGTTGAAGATCGATTCAAAACATCACCCATTCCCAGTCATCCAATGGTTGTATATGCCGCTGTAATTCTTCTCGTGCATCATTTATTTTTATAGTGAAATTGCTCTACATCTCCGTGGACATAGGCATTTTTGGACGAACCACATAAAACTGGCATTCTTGTGCATATGTTTGCGTGGGTGCATTATCTTGGGTAGGGCTAAAAATCCTAACACTTATATCATGAACTGGTTGAAGAGAAGGGGTTGATTGGGAAGGATCTTTTCTAAGAAGGAAAGGAGGTTGCAAGATCAAAGGAATTAATCTTGAGCATCATATACTTCTTACCATGGCAGCTGCTTAGGGCTGAAGTCATATATTTTAAAGGTGGTAAGCACAATCCATCCTTAAGGAGAGATATGAGCCATCCCACGAGAGGCTTACATGATGATATCATAAGAAAAAGAGAAAAGGTAAAAAGGAGGTGGAGAGCTACTTGTATACATCGTCATTATTAAAGAGAAGAAAAGCACAAGGAGTAGGTGACATCCAGTTTTGAGAAAGATAGTAAATGGGAGACATCGTTCTCTTTAATGGGATTGGTGAAATGTGTTTTAAGGATGGGAGAGGAGAGTATCTAAAGTGTTTTTTTACCTTCTTTGGGAGCAATTAGGAGAAGACAAGGAGGGGAATATATTTTTAATAAAGTGTGCTGCTTAATGGTTTAGAAGTTTCCTAATGGAAACATGTGGGGGCTGTGATTATATATAGGTATTTCATAATGGAAAGAGGGCTCTCTCATTTCTCATAAGGTGGACTGCATGACATATCCTTGGCTGGTTTAGGTTTGGGCTGCTCTGCCTTTGAGAAACACAACACATGAGAAAACAAGCAGTTGGTGAGGTTTGTCTTCATCCAAGTAGCTCAAAGGAGAAAAGAAAGAGAGCAGCTCTCTATGTGTTTTGTAATGACTGCTGGTTGTTTGTCATCTTCAAGTAGCTGTCCAAGCATTCAACATTATTCCAAGAGAAAGTAAAGCAACTTCCCTTGTTTTGTCTCTTTAATCAAGTAGCTCTCCTTATTTTATCATCTCTTTAAGGAAACTGCTCTTCCTTATGCTCTTGGATTTCTTGGACGTACTGTCTCTTGGATGGTGCTTTTGTATCTTGCTTATCTTCTCCTGTGATGAGTGACACACTAAGGAAGACGGTTCATGTATTGCTTGGCTTGGAGAAAATCCTCAAGTTTTGATGAGTGACACATCGAGACTTTTGGGCATCAATCCGACCCAAGGAAGTTTTTGCTTTCTTTTTGGCTTTTTGTGTAGTTTCATCAAGTAATTGTAATTTGATTCAAAGTTTATTAAAGTTCATGTTCTTTTGATTAGTTTTAATGATTAGATTACATGCTTTAGTTTAGGATTTAATTTGTTTTAGCTTTAGTTTATGTGATTTATTTTAGCCTAGGCTTTAAGTTAATCTTACGCTGAGACTAGGATTTAGTGCAATTTTAAGTCATCTTAAGATGGGTTTTATCCATCATAAGTATGGTTAGAAACTTTCCTAACCTAAGCTAATATTAGAACTTCTTTTTCTACTTACTTCATGATATTTTAAGCTAGAATTTTTATTGAGTTTTAGGTTGTCTTTCTCATTAAATTTAAGTGTGTTTTTCATGCTAAGAATGAGTAGCTAATTTCTTTTTCCTACGACTAGGATGAATTTATGATATGATTGAATGAATTATTGATTAAGTAAAATTTGGAATAAAAATTGTGCTTAATATAATTCTAGGAAAATTAATACTAATTCATATAGTTAATGATTTTATATAGGTTTTATCTTGTATTTTTGATGTTAGAGATATTGATTATGTTGATTAGTAAGGATTAATATATGAAATACTTTGATAGTTTGTGCCCCAAAAATAGAGATTATGCATTGAGTAAATATGCTAATCTATGTTAATTCCTTAAAATTAGAAAATATTTGAAAAAGTGCTTTAAGGAAAAATATTAATTGAATTGCAAAAATTCCAAACTCTTGGTGATAGGCTCATTTGATTGTATTATAATGATTCTAGACCTAGGTTTTGTTTCTAAGTGATTTCATATTTTTTTAGAAAGATTCATTTATTTTAGCAATTTTTAGAATAATTCAATTTTTTGGCTACGTTAAAGTGATTAAATTTGGATGTAATTCAAATTCCGAAAATATGAAGTTCTTGTGGGATCAACCCATAATTGCCATGTCAATACTATAGTGGGCTCGTGCACTTGCAGATTTAAAACACACCATGGATGTGGGCCCCATGCATGAATTGATTTATGACATTCCCTCAGGTTAGGGCATTCCTAGGAAGTGACATGCTGCTTGGGATCCTAGATGCGGTGGAAAATAGACAAGGGCTGTTAGGGCTTTCCCTTGAAACAACACACTACATTGGATCCCGGGTGTAGTGGAAATAGGCAAGTGCTACTAGAGTGTTCCCTTGGAAGTGACATGTTGCATCAAAATCCATGTGCAGTGGAAAGTATGCATGAGTTCATGCACTATTTGAGAAATATATGGTGTAACTTTAAAATTACTCGTAAGTGCACAAATCAAAGTAGTAATTACATGCAAGAAAGGTCGATCCCATAAAGAATCTCATGCAATTTTCAATTGATTGAATCTTATTTAAGTTGCTTCTCTTAGCCAAAGAAAGATCATTTTGACTAAATTAGGAATTTAAACAACATGGAATGAGAAACATGCACTAAATTAGAAACTACAAGTAAAGGAAACTTTTTAAAATGAAGATATTCAATGAAATTAGAAACTTACCTAACTAATTTGTATTCAATAAATGAAACTAATGCAAAAACTAGAATGAATGAATCTAGGAAACATAATCTTAAGGTAAGTTGCTAAAAATGAACTTTTCAAAACTACACCTTCCTAGACCTAAAATTAGAAACTTACTAAAATCAAACTTTCTAAAACTAATTAAGAAAAATTTCTATACTAAACAAAGATACAAACTATAACACCCCTAATTTTAATTCATTTTATGTAAATGGATTAAATTGAAAAGGAGAAACTTGGAATTATATTTTCAAGATATTAATTTTTTAAGGATAACTAATAAAAGATGCAAAATTAAGTATTCAAATATCAATATTAGTAATCTACTCAAGAAACAAATCCAACGATACTAAGTACGTCAAAATTGGAGCCCAAACAAAAATATAGTAATAATTTTAATTAAATAATGATTAAAATGATAAAATTAATTACAAGTGGGACCAATGTGATGTGGCATGCAATGATAGTCGCAAAAGTGGTTCACACGAAATTAAGTGTAATAATTACCTGCATATATAATGGGTAATGATTAAAAATTATAAAAATATAAAATATAAATGATAAATAATTAAATGCATTTAATTCCCCCTCCCCCTGGATTTTCTCCCTCTCTCTTGGACAAGCCCTGGCTCAGTGCACCTAACTTGAGGCTGTGCCAAGCATTGGGCTGCACTCTCCGACCAGTATCCTTGGGGTCCTCCTCTCTCTTCCTCACTTCCCTGGCAAACTTTAGGAGGCCACCATGCTCGATCTCCTCTACCCCGTCTCTCCCTTCTCCTACGTGCACACCCTGCCAGAGCTCGCTCTCTCTCTCTTCTTCTTCTTCTTTGTTCCTTTCCTCTCTGTCATAAGCAGCACCAGCCAGCCGCACTGTAATAACCCCCATTTTTTTTGTAAATTGATTGAGAAAAATCAATAAAGTTTGAGTTTTAGATATTTCGGGCTGAAATATTAGGGTTATTTAAAATATACTTTTTATAAAAGTATAATCAAATCATAAGACATGTAAAATTGAAATTAAACTTAGCAAACCCTTCAAAATGACTGTAAGCACGACAAATTTCGAATTCGGATGAGAAATCCTTAAGTTTTTCATTTTTTGGACAAAAAGGGTAAAATAGTAATTTTACCCAAAAATCAAAATATTCCAAAAATCAAAATATGAAACATCAAAATTTAGAATGTACTGAGAAATACGAATCCAACGCCACTAAGTACACTCAAATCCGAGATCATGGGAATAAAACCCAAAGTTTTATGCATAAAGGGCAAAACGGACTTTTTACACCATGTGGGGCCCACATGGGGCCCACATGGGGACCACCACGTCCCCAACAACCACTTTGATCAGCAGCCCATGTGAAACATGGGTCAACAAAGATCAGCTAGTCATGGGTTAGGTATGGGAGCATTAAAGACTTTCATGCCATTTTATATTAAAAAAATACATATTATAATCATGAAAAAAGACCCAAAATGCCTATAAATACAACCCCAAAAATCTTCCAAAAATCCTCATACAATCCCCACGAAATTATCTTCAATCCCCTTGAAAAATTAGATCTAGGATCCCTCCCAAAACCCCAAAATTTCCAAGAGCTAAATCTTTTTCCAATTTGTTTTTTTTAGATTAGAACAAGAGACCTAAATTCAATTAGGCACTCTGTTCTAGATCTAATTTCATCAATTTCACCGTCCAAAACATCCCAACACATCTATTCTACAAAACCCCAAAAGGAATTTCAAGATCCAACGGTTCAAACAACGGTATTCTACGAAAGGTGGATTTTAGGCTATATCGTCATCAACAAGGTATTTTCTTAATTGGGCATGTAAATCAAGTTTTCTCCTCAATCAAGTAAGTGGAAATCCTTTTCCTATATTTTTAGTAATGTTTTATGTAATTTTTATTTTACTGTAATTAATTTTGATAATAAAAAGATAAAAATAAAGTAAACAACAGAACCCTTAATTAGGGATGATGGAGTACTCCGATGAGAAATCTGACTGTACCAATCGATCCAGAAGGGTCCAAAACCCCTAGGGTAGAAGTTTCATCAAAATCAGAGACCTTTTGGGCCCTCAATTGCAAGAGGATTGATTGGACGGTCCAGAATGGACTGTCCGATCTCCAGATCAGACGACGCCCACGTGACGCACCGTCGGAACGGCGCGTGCGATACGCGTGGAGCGTCTGTTCAAGCGCACGGAAGGCGCGTCCGTCCAAAGGACGAGCGGACGCGCCCAGCGACAGCCCGGTTTGCGGGCGCGCGGACGACGGGCGTTCCGCTCGTCCCGTCCGCGTCTGTGGACGTCCCACAGGCGCGCGTCGGGATTTCGTCCCAGCGGACGCGCCCGACGACGCCTGGTTCGTTCCGCCGGTTCGTTCCGCCTGTCGTTCCGCCCGACTAATCTGGGCCGTCCTTTCCTTGGGCCCAGATCAAATCTAGGCCCTAGGAAGGACTGTGAACTTCCAGGATCAATTCTGGAGTCATCTGAACTCCAAATTGAGATCGGAAAGAAGCTATGGAAATCTTAAAACCTCTATTTTCTTATGGAATAATAAAAATGACATGTTATTCAATAAAAACTTTCTGTATTTAAGAATTAAGTTTCCAATTACATAGATTTTCAAGATCTGAGATGATCAGATCTTAGAAACATGTTTTAATAATGATATAATACTTAAATAAAGTTATATCTATGTTTAAATTGGATATATATGAGATATATTAAGGGATCTACCCTTTATGATAGAAAAACCCAAAAAAAAAAATACAAAGGGGCCCACTTGATCAATGTGATCAAGTGTGATCAGATCCTTGGGATGGAAAGAATAACTGTTTATATGATGAAATCCAAGGAAATCATGGATGGATTATGATAAAAATAGATCAATGTGATCTTTTGACCTTAATAGAGAAAATTCTCTAAATATAACTAAAAGTCCTTAATCAAAGGCAAAGATCTAAGATCAAATGGTTGGATCATAAGTAAAGGTTTCTAAAAATGTAAATCTAATTAGTTTCATTTTATGTTATTATGTTATAAAGCATGCTAGTATAACATTTAGAGTTTATGTGTTCATTCTTATCATAAGGTGCTAGAGTTAATTTAAGTACCTTGCCTCATTTTCATTGAATGTTAAATTAAGTAGTTTTATGCTTTAAATTTATAATTCATTTATAGTTGAATGTTAGTAGTAGATTTACTTGTTATGTGATAAAGAGCATAAAACATCAAAAATGTATTCTAATGAGAAAGTAGAGTTTCATGACACTAATAAGAATGGAGTACCTTGGACTTAATTAGTAAGGGCTATAGTTAGTAGGACAATATAAGGATTATCAAATCCTTGGCCCAAATTAGGAAAGAATAATAAACCCCATGAATGACATTATAAATATTCATGGACTTAATTAAAATCCATTAGAAAGAGTACTTAGGGTAAACATGCTTATAGGAACCTTATGAAAGGTTGAGCTATGGTCATCCTAGTGAATGATGAACATAGTGGTTAAGGGGTTATCTAATAGAGCCTCGCTCTTCCCTACCTTCTGGTGACGTTTGTGAGGTCTAAACGCCTCCTTACATGAGGATTGAAGTAACCACTTTGTGTTCACCCATTCAACTAGTAAGCCTTAGCCAATTGGAAATAAGAGGAGCGATCTAGATTTAGGCTTGAATAAGCTACCTTCAACCATGCACATTAACTGGTTGAATAATAATCATAAGAGCATAAAAGGTTAGTAAATTACCTAACCCTAATAAAAACAGTAAGTAAGATAAGGATGATCAAACAAGATCTATTAAATCTTGGATGATCAAGAACAATAAGAATAAGAACACTATATTGTACTTAGTATGTATGTTTAGTAGTATACTTGTTATAGTTATTTAGATTAGATAATCCAAACCCTTGATCAAAGGTGATTCAAGGAAGAAAACCAAGATCATCCTCCATAGGGATGATCCAAGAACTGAACTTAGATCAAAGAAGAACTAGATGATAGAAGATCTAGGACCTTGATCTTTATCAACATGAGTAGATTGTCAATCAAAGGATCTATGAAAGATCAAGATCAAGGAGATGAACATACAAAGACTTAGAGATAGAAAAATACTTAGATATGAATGATCTAAAGATCATTCTAAACATCAGATCTAGTGATCAATAGGATTGTTCATAATTTATATATTGACAATATGTATGGATGTACAGATTACATACATCGGTCAAGATCATGGAAGATTGGGGAAAAGAGATCAATCCTTAAAGGTAGGAGGATTTGATTAATGCATTTACATGAGATATTCATGATTGTACTCATGATCTTATGTTGACAAGAGTAATGATAATACTTGTAGTAAATCTCTTGAAAACCTTATGATCCAACCAAACACCTATAAGATGGTTAAGGACTAAACTATAAGTGAATAGGGAACTAGAAAATATTTCAGCCCTAAGTAAACAGACATATAGTATAGTATATATATGAAATCTATTTTACATACAAGCTTGGAGGCTTGTGAGTTTGTTTTAATAGGCATGAGCCTAGGGGATGCTATTGCTAGAGGAGTTATGAGGGTTTGGCCACCCGCTCCTTGAAATTTGATGATATGATGATACCTTGCCCAATGAGAGGCTAAAAGTCGGGTGGTGGCAATTATGGGAAGGCCACCACCGTGAAAGTCTTGCCCCCATACGGGCGGTGACATAATATTTTCCACCGTGGTATCGGTGGTGAACAGGCGATTATCCGAGCGCGCTAGTACGGATCGATCGCAAAGATAGCAACCTTCTCGATTATTTTGCACTATGATGCATATGGGAACGAGGCATAGTGAAATGCCTTATGTTATAGCATAATGAAATGCTAGGTAATTGTATATTACCAATGTTTCCCAAGAAGGGAAATTCCCGGTATGAGATTAGGCGTAATACTAAATTTTCAAAATAAAGAGAATTGATCAGCTTAGTTGGGAATGATATTTCACTATTTTCACAAATTTAATTGGTTTACCCATGAAGGGTATGTATGTATATAGATATACATAACTTACAAAATAAAGAGTATGTTTGAGGATAACGAGATTATGAAGGATTGGAATTACATTGTCAATTATTATGTTTCTTGAATCCCCTACCAAGCATTGCTTCTTGAGATATTGTACTTGTTGCAATATCTCGGATCCAGAGAAGGAGACTTAGGAGCCGAAGACTATAGAAGACTTGAAGAGAATAATCTTCAAGGTATACCCTTGAAGACATGTATTTTTATTTGTTGAGAGTTTTATTGTATGGTGAGCTTGAGTTTTGGATTATGTAATTTGGACAAGTATTGTACTAGATTTGGTTACTGTGAACCACTGGATGGATCCTGGAGTTTAATAAAAGTATATTCCTTCAATGGAATTTTATTTTGTACACAAATTGTACTTATGTTATGTATGAAGTGGTGACTTGGGTTTTCAAAACAAGTTCTAAAGAAAAGAATTTCCGCTGCTTTGTTTTGCGAAAAAATTTTACACTCTTAAGGGCCCTGCCTTTCAAAATACTTTACAAATCATGTTTTCAAAAACCCGGGTCGTCACAGTTGGTATCGGAAGCGATTCATCCAGTCACAAGACAAGACAAATATGTCCAAAAGAGAGATTATAATCCATGTCTAGATTAAGATAGAAATAGTTGTATAGAGGATTGATAGAAATTTTGAACATATGCCACCAAAGAGAATCACAAGATAGGCAACTCAAAATACTCCAGTTGACAATATGGAAAGAGTAACAATGAGCAATGTGGAAGAGATGATAACAAGAGATGATGACAAGGGTGTTGAAGAACCTTCTTCCTCACCTATAGCAAACCCAAGGTTCATCATCTTCTGTAGAAATACCAAGTAAGCATGCTCAGTTCAACCTAAAGTGAGTGAATAAGAGATAAGTTATCAGTTGATGAGAAGGAGTTATGTGATAAACTCATTAGTTAAGAGATAAGTATAAAAGGAGGTAACTCATTAGTGAAGGATAAGTCTTGAAAGAGTAGCCTCATTTGTTGAAGAGGATGTAAAGAGTTGACTCATTAGTGAGGAAAGAGTTAAACTCATTATTTGAGGAATATGGAAAGAGTAGACTCATTTGTGAAGAAAGAGTAACTCATTTGTGAAGGATGAGTATAGAAAGAGTTAAACTCATTAATTAAGAATAAATATAGAAAGAGTTAGTGTAATGACGGAATAGTATAGTATAAGTCGATATTACTTAGTGAAAGGAAAGTCGATATACTTAGTGAAAGGACTCGAAATACTACTTAGCAAATAAGAATTCCAATAAAGGGAATAATAAGATATAGAAATCCATAGGAAAAACATTACAATAGATGTAAGGTATGATGTTCAGTCTAACCTAAAGTCCCGAGTAAAAATACAAAGTACGTTAATACAAGTATGTATATAACCATTATTAAGTAAAGTATGTATATAACCATTACTAAGTGAAGAAATGGAGATAAAGAGAAAAAAACGATAAATTGGAAAAGAAGATGAAAAAAAAAAAAAAAGAAGAAAAAATTTAACCTTATAGAAAAGATGAAATGGAGATTTATGAGAAATAGGTGTTAAAGATGAAAACATTAGAAGTATTGTAAAATTCAAAGTTAACATTACATATATAAAGAAATATAAATGTAGGAATTAGAATTGCTACATGCATAGTATTATGAAAATTAGTTAAATGAAATTAATCATCAAAATAGAGAGGATATGGCTTGAAAGAAATTTAAGGAGATAGGTAAGAAAGTGCAAAATTTGTAAATGAGAATAGTTTGAAATAAATATGAGTAAGGAGTGAAGCAAGTATTTTTCTCCAAAATTAGTGAGGCAAAGGAATTAGTGGAGAAATGATAAAATTTTAGAACATGAAGAGATGATCTTTGATATTAGAATAAAATGAAAAGGAAAAAGAGAGTTAGATATGTTAAAGGGACAAAAATAAGTATTAAGAAAGACAATTAAACCATGAGAATATATGGTTAAAAAAAAAAAAAAAATTATAGCTCTATATATGGTACAACAATTATGAAATCACCGAGTTAGAAATTATAAAGGTATGACAAATCATTGTGGAAATTAGCACTAGAGGATTTTCAAGGATTAAATAATTATTGATATAATAACTTTGGTGCTATTGAAAATAATTTTGGGACTATCATTGATTAGCATTGATTAAGTCATTGATTATCATGGTCATGGATCATGAAAACAAAGAGAAATATTGATTAGCATTGATTAAGTCATTGATTATCATGGTCATGGAACATGAAAACAAACAGAAATATTTATTAGAAAAATATAGTCATTGAATATCATGAATAGGAGTACATCTTATTGATCAAGGCAAATGAAGAGCTAACTATGAATAAAGATATTACTTCCAATTACATGATGGAGTTGGTGATATTGAAAGATTTAAGAAATATAGTAAGGGGAAATATAATTTTTGAAGGAAAGGTGAAATAAAACATGAGAAATGAAAACAAATATTGGTTGTTAAATTTAAGTTTAAAGATGATTGTGAATGAGATATAAATCCAAATTGTTGGAGAAATAAGTGGCTAGAAATTTTAAGATAGTTTGAAGATTTTCAATCTTACATGAGATTGAATGAGAAAATATCTATAATAGTTGAGGAAAAGAACATCAAATTATATGAATGAGTTGGAAGAACAAATTTTAAGGATATGGAGTGATTATAGCAATTTACATTATGAGAGTAACAAATTTCTTTTAGGAAAATAAAAAGGAGGAATCAATATAAGGATGCATAAATGATGTTGAGGAAATTAAGTATCCTTTTTCTCTATAAGGATGATCATTTTTAATTGGGAATTGGAAATGCAACATCAAAGTATAAAATCAAAAACAAATTTTAAAAGTTCTATGAGTTAGATAACAGATGTTCATGAATTTGAGAAGAATGAAATATATTGAATGAAGTGGTAATGATATATGGAAAGAGATTTCAAGAAATCAAGAGCATTCAGGGCATGACACTTACAAAACTTGTCTTGTAAGTGTACATGTGATTAAAGGAAGCAAAGTTTAGGTTATATAAAATTTAAGGATAGTATGGAATTTGACCCAACAAAGGTGGAATATGAGATCAAAATATGAAATGACAATGACAATTAGAGAAATATATCTCTTATTGATTTTATAACATAAGGACATTCTTTTGGTGAAGTTTTGCCATTGGTTACATAAATCCTAAATGAGTTGATAATAAATTGTTGAGAATTAAAGACTAGTTGATAAATTATGGTGTTTGTAAAGATTTGAGAAGGGATGATTACAAAGTCAATATGGACTCTTTTAATTGAAATTATCAAGAATATCGCAAATAAAGAGTTAGTATGATATGATAAAGGCTATGAGGTATGCTTTGAAAGAAGCATGAGGAAATGCAAAATCAAGAAATTTTGAAGCCTATGACATATAAATATATATATAAGAGGAAAAGAGATAAATATTATCATAGATTGTGAATAAATATGAGAAAGAAATAACAAAAGAGGATCAGAATATATATGCAGAGTTAAACGACACTATCTTGGATTGAAAAATGTAAAAATTCAAGTATTATGAATAAAATGGTACTCAAAGGGTGTTACAAAAATAATGGACGGAAATGAGGAAAGATTCATTACAAGGAAACTATTATTGAAGGATTTAATTTGACAAGAAGTTGTCAATAGAAGGAAATAGTAAAGAAGTATGAACTCAGAAGAAGAAATAAAGTATATCCTTCCAAATAATGGAAGAATAAGAAAAGAGAAAATTACTTCCAAAGATTGGAAGGTTGTTACAAAGAACAATAGTTGAAGTTATAGAATCTTATCAATATGTATTATAGGAAGTCTAAGGACTATACATAGTAGGAAAGCTATGTCCAAACTTTATATGTTAATACATAGTAGGAAAGCTATGTCAAAACTTTATAAGTTGAAAAAGAATGAGGAATAGAAGGCATAATGGAAAATTGTGAAGTATGGAAAGATTGGTGAAAATTACCAATCAAGTGAAATGGAAGGTTTTGAAACAAAAAGGGATAACTCAATAAGAGTTATTAATCATCTTTTGGGAAATTCTAGCAATAACCAGCTTTATTATATAGAGCATTATTATGGTTAGTCATGGAGGAGCATTTTAACCTTTGAGAAAAGATAGTATAAAAAGGGATGAAAGGAAATAGAATTTCCATAAGTGGCAAGGCCACATGTGTAAGGATATGAAAGAATTGTGAAAACTCCTAAGTGAGTTGTATTACAAATTTCGAGGACGAAATTATTGTAAGGGGGGAAGATTGTAATAACCCCCATTTTTTTTGTAAATTGATTGAGAAAAATCAATAAAGTTTGAGTTTTAGATATTTCTGGTGAAATATTAGGGTTATTTAAAATATACTTTTTATAAAAGTATAATCAAATCATAAGACATGTAAAATTGAAATTAAACTTAGCAAACCCTTCAAAATGACTGTAAGCACGACAAATTTCGAATTCGGATGAGAAATCCTTAAGTTTTTCATTTTTTGGACAAAAAGGGTAAAATAGTAATTTTACCCAAAAATCAAAATATTCCAAAAATCAAAATATGAAACATCAAAATTTAGAATGTACTGAGAAATACGAATCCAACGCCACTAAGTACACTCAAATCCGAGATCATGGGAATAAAACCCAAAGTTTTATGCATAAAGGGCAAAACGGACTTTTTACACCATGTGGGGCCCACATGGGGCCCACATGGGGACCACCACGTCCCCAACAACCACTTTGATCAGCAGCCCATGTGAAACATGGGTCAACAAAGATCAGCTAGTCATGGGTTAGGTATGGGAGCATTAAAGACTTTCATGCCATTTTATATTAAAAAAATACATATTATAATCATGAAAAAAGACCCAAAATGCCTATAAATACAACCCCAAAAATCTTCCAAAAATCCTCATACAATCCCCACGAAATTATCTTCAATCCCCTTGAAAAATTAGATCTAGGATCCCTCCCAAAACCCCAAAATTTCCAAGAGCTAAATCTTTTTCCAATTTGTTTTTTTTTTTAGATTAGAACAAGAGACCTAAATTCAATTAGGCACTCTGTTCTAGATCTAATTTCATCAATTTCACCGTCCAAAACATCCCAACACATCTATTCTACAAAACCCCAAAAGGAATTTCAAGATCCAACGGTTCAAACAACGGTATTTACGCGAAAGGTGGATTTTAGGCTATATCGTCATCAACAAGGTATTTTCTTAATTGGGCATGTAAATCAAGTTTTCTCCTCAATCAAGTAAGTGGAAATCCTTTTCCTATATTTTTAGTAATGTTTTATGTAATTTTTATTTTACTGTAATTAATTTTGATAATAAAAAGATAAAAATAAAGTAAACAACAGAACCCTTAATTAGGGATGATGGAGTACTCCGATGAGAAATCTGACTGTACCAATCGATCCAGAAGGGTCCAAAACCCCTAGGGTAGAAGTTTCATCAAAATCAGAGACCTTTTGGGCCCTCAATTGCAAGAGGATTGATTGGACGGTCCAGAATGGACTGTCCGATCTCCAGATCAGACGACGCCCACGTGACGCACCGTCGGAACGGCGCGTGCGATACGCGTGGAGCGTCTGTTCAAGCGCACGGAAGGCGCGTCCGTCCAAAGGACGAGCGGACGCGCCCAGCGACAGCCCGGTTTGCGGGCGCGCGGACGACGGGCGTTCCGCTCGTCCCGTCCGCGTCTGTGGACGTCCCACAGGCGCGCGTCGGGATTTCGTCCCAGCGGACGCGCCCGACGACGCCTGGTTCGTTCCGCCGGTTCGTTCCGCCTGTCGTTCCGCCCGACTAATCTGGGCCGTCCTTTCCTTGGGCCCAGATCAAATCTAGGCCCTAGGAAGGACTGTGAACTTCCAGGATCAATTCTGGAGTCATCTGAACTCCAAATTGAGATCGGAAAGAAGCTATGGAAATCTTAAAACCTCTATTTTCTTATGGAATAATAAAAATGACATGTTATTCAATAAAAACTTTCTGTATTTAAGAATTAAGTTTCCAATTACATAGATTTTCAAGATCTGAGATGATCAGATCTTAGAAACATGTTTTAATAATGATATAATACTTAAATAAAGTTATATCTATGTTTAAATTGGATATATATGAGATATATTAAGGGATCTACCCTTTATGATAGAAAAACCCAAAAAAAAAATACAAAGGGGCCCACTTGATCAATGAGATCAAGTGTGATCAGATCCTTGGGATGGAAAGAATAACTGTTTATATGATGAAATCCAAGGAAATCATGGATGGATTATGATAAAAATAGATCAATGTGATCTTTTGACCTTAATAGAGAAAATTCTCTAAATATAACTAAAAGTCCTTAATCAAAGGCAAAGATCTAAGATCAAATGGTTGGATCATAAGTAAAGGTTTCTAAAAATGTAAATCTAATTAGTTTCATTTTATGTTATTATGTTATAAAGCATGCTAGTATAACATTTAGAGTTTATGTGTTCATTCTTATCATAAGGTGCTAGAGTTAATTTAAGTACCTTGCCTCATTTTCATTGAATGTTAAATTAAGTAGTTTTATGCTTTAAATTTATAATTCATTTATAGTTGAATGTTAGTAGTAGATTTACTTGTTATGTGATAAAGAGCATAAAACATCAAAAATGTATTCTAATGAGAAAGTAGAGTTTCATGACACTAATAAGAATGGAGTACCTTGGACTTAATTAGTAAGGGCTATAGTTAGTAGGACAATATAAGGATTATCAAATCCTTGGCCCAAATTAGGAAAGAATAATAAACCCCATGAATGACATTATAAATATTCATGGACTTAATTAAAATCCATTAGAAAGAGTACTTAGGGTAAACATGCTTATAGGAACCTTATGAAAGGTTGAGCTATGGTCATCCTAGTGAATGATGAACATAGTGGTTAAGGGGGTTATCTAATAGAGCCTCGCTCTTCCCCTACCTTCTGGTGACGTTTGTGAGGTCTAAACGCCTCCTTACATGAGGATTGAAGTAACCACTTTGTGTTCACCCATTCAACTAGTAAGCCTTAGCCAATTGGAAATAAGAGGAGCGATCTAGATTTAGGCTTGAATAAGCTACCTTCAACCATGCACATTAACTGGTTGAATAATAATCATAAGAGCATAAAAGGTTAGTAAATTACCTAACCCTAATAAAAACAGTAAGTAAGATAAGGATGATCAAACAAGATCTATTAAATCTTGGATGATCAAGAACAATAAGAATAAGAACACTATATTGTACTTAGTATGTATGTTTAGTAGTATACTTGTTATAGTTATTTAGATTAGATAATCCAAACCCTTGATCAAAGGTGATTCAAGGAAGAAAACCAAGATCATCCTCCATAGGGATGATCCAAGAACTGAACTTAGATCAAAGAAGAACTAGATGATAGAAGATCTAGGACCTTGATCTTTATCAACATGAGTAGATTGTCAATCAAAGGATCTATGAAAGATCAAGATCAAGGAGATGAACATACAAAGACTTAGAGATAGAAAAATACTTAGATATGAATGATCTAAAGATCATTCTAAACATCAGATCTAGTGATCAATAGGATTGTTCATAATTTATATATTGACAATATGTATGGATGTACAGATTACATACATCGGTCAAGATCATGGAAGATTGGGGAAAAGAGATCAATCCTTAAAGGTAGGAGGATTTGATTAATGCATTTACATGAGATATTCATGATTGTACTCATGATCTTATGTTGACAAGAGTAATGATAATACTTGTAGTAAATCTCTTGAAAACCTTATGATCCAACCAAACACCTATAAGATGGTTAAGGACTAAACTATAAGTGAATAGGGAACTAGAAAATATTTCAGCCCTAAGTAAACAGACATATAGTCTGATATATATATGAAATCTATTTTACATACAAGCTTGGAGGCTTGTGAGTTTGTTTTAATAGGCATGAGCCTAGGGGATGCTATTGCTAGAGGAGTTATGAGGGTTTGGCCACCCGCTCCTTGAAATTTGATGATATGATGATACCTTGCCCAATGAGAGGCTAAAAGTCGGGTGGTGGCAATTATGGGAAGGCCACCACCGTGAAAGTCTTGCCCCCATACGGGCGGTGACATAATATTTTCCACCGTGGTATCGGTGGTGAACAGGCGGTTATCCGAGCGCGCTAGTACGGATCGAGGCAAAGATAGCAACCTTTCGATTATTTTGCACTATGATGCATATGGGAACGAGGCATAGTGAAATGCCTTATGTTATAGCATAATGAAATGCTAGGTAATTGTATATTACCAATGTTTCCCAAGAAGGGAAATTCCCAGTATGAGATTACCTGTAATACTAAATTCTCAAAATAAAGAGAATTGATCAGCTTAGTTGGGAATGATATTTCACTATTTTCACAAATTTAATTGGTTTACCCATGAAGGGTATGTATGTATATAGATATACATAACTTACAAAATAAAGAGTATGTTTGAGGATAACGAGATTATGAAGGATTGGAATTACATTGTCAATTATTATGTTTCTTGAATCCCCTACCAAGCATTGCTTGCCGAGATATTGTACTTGTTGCAATATCTCGGATCCAGGAAGGAGACTTAGGAGCTGAAGACTATAGAAGACTTGAAGAGAATAATCTTCAAGGTATACCCTTGAAGACATGTATTTTTATTTGTTGAGAGTTTTATTGTATGGTGAGCTTGAGTTTTGGATTATGTAATTTGGACAAGTATTGTACTAGATTTGGTCATCTTGTGAACCATTGGATGGATCACTGAGTTTAATAAAAGTATATTCCTTCAATGGAATTTTATTTTGTACACAAATTGTACTTATGTTATGTATGAAGTGGTGACTTGGGTTTTCAAAACAAGTTCTAAAGAAAAGAATTTCCGCTGCTTTGTTTTGCGAAAAAATTTTACACTCTTAAGGGCCCTGCCTTTCAAAATACTTTACAAATCATGTTTTCAAAAACCCGGGTCGTCACACGCACCATCGACCTGGCAACTCTAGTAGGTCGCTGTTGAATCTATCACATGCACGCACCTGGCCGGCATTCTTCTTCCACTTCTCTCCTCTCCTTGTTAGGGTTTTTCCCCAATGTAGTTGGCTGACACGCCAGTGCACACAGACCAGCTTCTGGAGCCACTGTGCAAAACCCCTTTCACTGTTCTCTCTCCCTTCATCTCTTTCCACCTTGTTGACTAGCCTAGATAGCAGGTCAACCGATGTGCACATGTCCCGCCTGTCTCCTCTCCTGCCGCCTCTCCTTTCCCTCTAGCGACGCACTGTGCAAGAACCCTCTCCCTCTCCCTCTTCTCTGTTTGGTCCTAGGCAGCAATCGAGCCAGGTTTGCCGTCCACCACCGGTTAGCTCTTCTTTTCTTCTTCCCCTTTCCATCCTCCCTCTCCATCTCTCCTCTGCTCTCTTCCAATCGGTGCAGGATGATTTGATTAGCTATGCTAGTCCTGTTTCCCTTCCCCCCCCCACGTCTCTCTGTGGTCCAACTGTCGGCAGCAACTGTGCTAGAGCAGCCACCGACGACCACCCCCATTTTCCCTCTTGTTGTTTAGTACGGGTGGACCCCACTACACCCTTGAAATTTGACCTCTTCCCTGCCCAATCTAAGAGGGATCTTGATGATCCGAGACATTCACTGTGATTGTCACAACATGTAGAACAAAACCCATCAATCAATTTGGTCATCGAAAAGATCCGATATTGATTTGAAGCCAACAATAATGTACGGTTACAATTGAGTTGATCTGTAACTGATCTAACCATCCATCATCATCTATCCCATGATTTATCATCAAATATTAGATCCATGACCAAAAAAGCAAAATCCCACATCATCCAATCATTAATCAATCATTAGAACCTAGACTTGTGATCAACTTGACTTTTTATCACGATCCAACTGTTGACAAGCAAATAGATGCTCGATCTATGACCAATCTATCCCTTTTAGATGATCTAACCTTAGAATAAACTACATAACACCTAGAATAACCACTTATTTGAGCTTCTATTTAGATTTGACCATAGATCCATTACTTGATCTAAGCCATTCATTCTTGAATTTTTGGATCAAAGGCGATCAAACCTGATCAAGCCACATCAGACATTATGTCACACATGAATTTAAGTAATTAGAGGTAAGATCACCATCAAATATTATTTAAATCAATTAATTTTATTTTATTTGATTATTTGGATAAATTCTAGAAAATAAGCAAGATTAGAATGGATTGAACATTAGGAAAGAACAATTGAGCTTATTATATTATTAACTAGATTAATTTAATGGTTAAATTATTCTAACGATGTTAGATTCAAAGATTTGATATTAGGACGACTTGAACTATTGGTCTGATTGATAAGAATTTAATCTGATTGTCGGATCAATAGGCCAAATGAAATAAACTATAGGTCAGGGTGAGATCAATAGAAGTTGATATTAATTGAATGATTAGAATCGTTGACCTTTAATCAATGGTCAATATTTGAGAACATTACAAAAATAAAGAGATGTACCAAGGATCAGAGGTTAGTAAGGGCAAGATCATCATATTTAATGATGATTAATGCTTAGATGAGTAATAAATGAGAAATTGTAAGTAAGTGACTAACCAAAAATGTACATATGACTTGATAGATATGCCTATTGATATGAAATTGAGATTGTTGATTGTTCTAAGCATTTTGATAGCAGTATTCGAGGTAGGTGGAATCAAGATACTAATTTTCTAAAATAGCATGATCTTTTAATGTATCATGATATGATTTTGATAACTGCATGAGATTTAAATTATATGGTTTATTCATAAAAGGCGATTACTATGCAAGATTATACCTGCAATGTTTATGACATGGCTTATGGAATAAAAAATGTGATATTCATATTTATGAAAATTGTCATATTGTGATTCCATGGGTTGAAAGTGTATGTAAGTCATTTAAAATGTATGATTTAAGAATGTACTACATATTTTCCATCCACATGATTTGTTTCAAAAGTCAAATAGGCATAATATTGGTACAAGGTACCAACTATGCATATGATATAATGTTTTTGTGGATTTGATGAAAATAGGCATGTAGCCTGATATTATTATTATGTTATATACATGCATGGAGGCCTGGTGAATTTTTGTTTTCGCTAGGCATAGGCCTGGGGATGCTATGCTAGGAGAGTTATGAGGGTTTGGCCACCTACTCTCTGAAAATTATGATATGAACACCATGCCCATAGCAAGGCAAAACATCAAGTGGTGGCAATTATGAGAAGGCCCCATTGTGATGGTCTGTTTCCCCATATAGATATGATAATGTATTTTTCCACTTTGCTGTAAGTGGATCTCGATGCAAGAGATATGTGCTATAGCATAGTAGTCCTTTGCATATTTTTCACTATGTGTGCGGGTTGTGATGATGTGTGGCAAAATGATACGCTTGGTATGAGCTCATGACCATTATATATACCAAGTGTTGATTGGATGGATATGTAGACCCAGTAGTCGTTGGGAGTATGTTGACTTGTAGTGGCTAGATGATTATGATTATCTACTATTATTTCACGAGTTTAATGTCATTACTTTCATTGCTATTCAGATGCTTTATTCGATATTCTAATTGTTATTTGCATACTGCTCTAGATCCTTGGATTTATTGATGATGTTTACATCTATTCATAAAGTTTACTTGAGATTCTAATTGTGATTTGAAAATAATATTCTGCTTTTGAAATTATTCACAACATTTACATGAAATGTTTTGAAATGTGATATTTAAAGTTTTAAATTTTCTAAATTTAATCATGCAAATTTTTGATGCAAAATGTTTTGATGACCGAAATGATTATTATATTGCAAAAAGAAATGTTTTATGCGTCCTATTCCCTTACAAAGCATAGCTTGCTGAGTCATTATACTATTTTTGCATTGCTTTAGATGTTGAGAGATAGACAAGATTGATGAAGCATCCAATGAGTAGCTAGTTGAGACATCAAGAAAATGGATGGTGTGCTCGAATTATACTTCGACTGTATATGTACATCTATAGTATTTGGATTGGATTTGTAATGATGCAAGGACTCTAGTTGTCAATTGGATGGGTCCTGAAGAAGTAAATTTGTTATTAAAAGGTTTACTTGAAAAAAGAAAAATTTATTTGAGTTTTCAAAAATTTAACTATAGAACTAAATTATAAATAAATTAAATATTGAGTTGATGGTTGACACTTAGGGTTTTAAAAATGAATTTCACTACATACATTTTCCCTTGTTTTGATTTTGAAATTGGGGCCGCATTTTTCGAAAAGAATTGTGAAAAATTATCCTCAAAACACATTTCTATTAAGAAATTAAAATAGTTAAAATACTAAACTTCAGACAATCTAAATTCTTATCACAGTAAAGGATCTTTGACCTTGAAAAATTAGAAAATTTTTTTTTTTAAAACCCAAAAATCTAATGCATGTTTGCACCCCCAACCTGAACTAAACATTTGTTCCAATGTATTGAAATATATGCCCTTGCACCCCTGTGAGCTAACCACGTAGCTCGACCCATGACAGACCCTACGAAGTGCAATATAAGCTAATGGATCATCTTCTTACTTCCTACAAAAGAGTAAAAAAACATAATTAATTTCTAAAAAAATGATAATTCACATACTTAATCTAGATTAGCCTCTCAAGATGCAAAATATCAAAAATTTGGAATTATTAGGTTATAAATGCACGTGTTGTAAATCTTGAAAAAAGGCTAGAATTTTGTCCTCTAATTTATAATAAATGGAATACTTGGGTAATTTTTGTACAAAATTGAACACTTATCATAGCCCCCAACCAACATTTTTCTTGCCCCAAGAAAAACATGAGAAAAATCTACAAAAACAAAAATGGTTGCTATTTTTGTAGGTATACATGATAGTATTTAGCACATGCAACAAGCCCTTAAATCCCTAGATTACCCCTAGTGGATGACTTGAGCCTCGTGAGAGTTTGCAGTTAATATACCTACAACATTACATAAGGCTAAGACCCTTAATTTATCTCAAAGATTCTCATCCTTTAGCACTCTACTTACTTTAATAACTTAATAATGAGGAATGGAAAATTATAAGTTACTCATATACCAAAGCCATCTTATTCGAGTTGATCTCAAAGAGCATGCGTGTGTATATAGGCTACATAAGTTAGTACTTCTAAATAGTAATGCTTATTGCCTTATTGGAAAAATGTCTTGGCCTCAAATTCTCAATAGTATACACTTAGAAATAAAGCCCTTTGATAAAGGGTCAAAGAACATTTACTATGTGACCAGATCTGACAAGACCAATGGTTCACATAATATAATAAGCAGTAATGAGACAGAAATATGATCCCTTAGAATGGATGCCATTACAAAAACCAGCAGAGTAGTTCATCTTAATTCCTTCCTATTTATATCATCATTAAGACTATTTTCCACCTTAAGGCCAGCAGGTCTCTGGATAGGATGAAACGTTTGCTTGTGTCAGATTTTGAAGAGAAGGGTATAAAGATTCAAAGCTTCAAATATGAGTAGAGATATTCAACTCTTATTGGATAACTTTACTTTTGGTTATACTTGAAGTGAATATCTTCTCAAGTTTTTCTTTATCTTTTTCAAACTTTTCTTTTCTTTCCTTTTTCTGATACTTTTTTCACTTTTCCTTGTATTTTTGTGAAGGAATACTTTTCTTTCTACTTTTGATATTTTTCACTTCTTTGACTTTTGTCCTTTTTTTTTGAAATTTTGCTAGAATCCCTAATCATTCTTGAAAGTAGGTAATGGATATTCTTATTGGGGTTTCTTTAGGTTAAGGTAAATGAGGTTTAAGAAAGAAAAGGTTTACCTAGAGGCTTAAAGGTCTAACTAGTGGTATAGAATAAATCAGGTAGGTTTTACGCCTCTAGGCTGAAATAAGGATGGTGTATATCATTTCCTAGGTTTTGTAAAACCTATTTGAGTCAATAAATATTTGGGAAAAAGGTTAATACTTCTAATTAGTTTTGGGCATTTTGACCAAAAATAAAGAATAGGATCTTTAAAAGTAATATATAGTGAGAAAGTATGGAATTATTTATAACCCTAAAAAAAAAAATGATGGTCTCTAATACTTGTTCGGTATATAGTTCTCCATTGATTTTCTTAGGATCTCTAAGTCATAACTATCTATTAGTCTAGACTTACGTACTATGTTCCAAGATTTAACTTTCATAAAACACTTCAAAACATGAATAAAATGCAAAATTAACCATACAAATTTCTATTAAAAAATTAAAGTAGTGGAAATAATAAAATTTAGATGAACTAATTCTCATCTTTATAAAGGAACATTAACCTTGAAAACTAAAAAATATTGAATTTTTTAATAGAAAAAACTCAGAAATCTTATGCATTTCCACATCCCCCCAACTTGAACTAAACATTATTATCAATGTTTTAAAATATATGTCCCTTGTCATCTCGACAAGCCAACTACATAGCTCGACCTACGAAAAACTATGAATTGCAATATAGGTCGTTGGATCATCTTGTCACTTCCTACAAAAGATTATAAAAACCTAACTAAATCCTAAATTAGATAATTCACATACTCTAGATTAGCCTCTTAACTTGCAAAATGTCAAACTTTGGAATTATAAGGTAAAAGATGATTGCGTTATAAATTTTGGAAAAAAAAAATAAACTTTTCTAATCTAATTTATAACACATGGACTGCTAATTAAGTATTTTTTATACAAAATTGAACACTTATCACACTCAACTAGCAATTTTCTAGTTTGAGCAAAACATGCGATAAATCATGAACACAATTTTTTTTGGCATTTTTGTAAGTACTCATGATTGCATTTAGCATATGCGACAAGCCCTTAACCCCTAGGTTATCCCTACTGGACAAGTTAAGCCTCGTAGAGTTTGCAGTGCATATATGCATAAAATTGCATGAGGCTAAGTCCTTTTTTTTTTTTTTTTTTTTAAATTTCAGAGAATTCTCATCAATTAGCACTCTACTTAATTTAATAACATAATAAAGATGAATGAAAAATTCTACAAGTTACCCATATACTAAAGCCATCTTATTCCAGTTTCAACTTAGAGTGCATGTGTGTGTATACAAGCTACATAAGTCAGGACTTAGTAATGCTTATTGCTACATTGGAAAGATGTCTTGACCTTAGATTGTAATAGGTATACACTCAAAAATAAAAACATTCACTATGTGATGGTATCCAACAAGACTAATAGTTCACTTAATACAATAAGCATTAATGAGACAAAGATCAGATCCCTTAGAATGGATGCCATAACCAAAAGTAATAGGGCATAGTTCATATTAATTCCTTCCTATTTATATCATCATTAAGGCTATTTGCCACCTTAAGATCAATGGATCTTTAGATAGGATGAAATGTAGGCTTGGGTTAGGTTCTAAAAAGAAGAGTATAAGGATTCAAAGTTTCAAATTTGAGTAGAGGTCTTCAGTTCTTGTTGGACAACTTTATTTTATTTTTGTACTTGAAGTGAATATCTTCTCTATTTTTCCTTTCCCTTTTCTCAAATTTTCTTTTCTTTTTCCAATCCTTTTTTTTTCTTCTTTGTATTTCTATGAAGGAACACTTTTCTTTCTAATTTTGATATTTTCCACATCTTTGACTTTTGTCCATTTTCTGAACTTTTGCATTAACCCCTACTCATTTTTCAAAGGTAGGTAATGGATATTCTTACTGGAGTTCCTTTGAGTTAGGGTAAATGGGGTTTAAGATAGAAAAGGATTACCAAGAGGCTCAAAGGTCTAACTAGTGGTATAGAATAGACTAGGTAGGTTTGATGTCTCTATGCTAAAATAAGGATGGCCTACATGATTTCCTAAGTTTCTTATAACCTATCTGAGTCTATAAATTCAGGTATAAGGTTAATACTCCTAGTTGGTTCTTGGTATTTTGACCAAAGTAAAGAATAATGGGATCTTTCAAAGTAATATAAGCTAATGAAAGTGTGGAATTATTTATAGCCATAAAAAAAATGGTGGTCTCTAATACTCATTTGGTGTATAGGTTAGCACTAATTTCCTCAGAGTCTACTAAGTCATGACCATCTATTAGTTTAGACTTATGTACTATGTGTAAGAGTATTATGAGATTTAACTTTCATAAAACACTCTGAGACATGAATAAAATGCTGAAATTTTCTATTAAAAATTAAAGTAGTGGAAATGCTAAACTTTAGACAGTCCAATTCTCATCACAATAAAGGAACTTTCACCTTAAAAACTAAAAAAAAATTGGCTTTTTAGTAGAAAAAACTAAAAAATCTCATGCATGTCTACACTCCCCAACCTAGACTAAACATTGTGACTAATGTTTTGAAATATACACCCCTGGAACCTTGGCAAGTTAACTGCATAGCTCGACTGGTGAAAAACTCTGTGAAGTGCAATATAGGCCTTTGGATCATCTTCTCACTACCTACAAAAGAGTAAAAAAATGGTAATTAAATAAATAAAAATTATGATAATTCATATATTTTTATAGATTAGCCCTTAACTTGCACAATATCAAACTTGAGAATTATTAGGTCAGGAATGCACTTGTTATTAATTTTGGCCAAAAAAACTAGACTTTTATACTCTAATTTATAACTCATGGACTACTAATTGGTTACTTTTTATAAAAAATTGAACACTTGTCACTCCCCCAACCATCATTTTGCTAGTCTCAAGAAAAACATAGTTACTCACAATTGCTTTAGAATATGCAACAAACTCTTAAAACCTTAGGTTACCCTCGCGGACGAGTTAAGCCTCGTGAGAGTTTGCAGTAAATATACCCATAGGATTACACAAGGCTAAGTCCTTTTATTTATCTCAAAGAATTCTGATCATTAGCACTCTTTTTATTTTTTTTTCTATAAGAACCATACTAGTCCCATGATAATACGCTTTCTCTTATTCACACAAGGACCAAAATTCTTCTTATTTTCTTAAATACTAACATTTAAGGGTGACATTTGTTTCACATTCATCAACATTGCCTATAGGAAGAATCTTTATAACTCATATCTAGACACCCAACTCACTTGTGGTTGACTGTATATGACTTTTGGACATGTAGGATTGACAGTTAGAGGATCACCTTACCTAAGCTTTGATACCAACAACCACAACCCAAGTTTTTTAAGAACATTTTCTTTGTTTTTGAAATACAATCATCAAAAACATTTTTCTTTCTATGAAAAGACTTTTCACAAAAGCCTGACTGTCATCTCTTCCAAATAAAACAACATTTCAAAAATTCTAAAATTTGAAAAGTTTATGTTTGATATTTTTTAGGATCTATCTAGTCACAACTCACTATCCAATTGTATAAATATACATACATATACATACATATATATATATATATATATATATATGTATATGTATAGATGCTCAGAAAGATCAATTAGAATTCATATACTTACATTATTGGCATTGTTTGATGCTATTGTTATTCTTGTTTAATGTCCTTCTATCTTGAGTTGCTTTTCCTTGAAGTCAAATTCCTCTTAACTTAAGATGTTGTAAACCATACAATATCTTAACAAGCCTATGCTTGTGTTGGTGTTTGAACAATTTGACAATTCACGCAAATCTAAATACAAATGGAATTCAAAGCCATGAAGCATCCATAAAGTCAAAAGCGAGTGGCACATTATTATAATGGGCTACCATATAGGGTTCAATCTATTCCTTTACAACATAGGTACTATTAAAAAAATCATAATATTTTCATGTAACAAAAAATCCTTACCATCAATATGCATAAATTAGCAATGATACTAAAATTGCATCTCAACTCAATGCTAGTAAATCTATGCCAAATCATCTTAAAGCGTATCAGCTCACAAAATAACCAAATCCATGTCATGTCATGTTAGAGCATATCAACTCATAAATTAGAAAAATTCATGTCATATCAACTCACAACATATTAGCTCAACAATTGGCAAATCCATGCTACAAAACCAAATAAAAAATCAAATTATGCATGTAAAAACATCCCACAAATCATCTTAGCCTAAATTGCAATTATACCATGAGCAATTAGAAGTCTGCCACATAGAAACCTCGATGCCTCTTACACTTGCCCTCATCGGTTATCCATAAATATAAATAATGAATTATACTTCGATTACATGCAAGAAGATAAATCACACATTCAAAAACAAATCATGTGTCAAATCAAGGTTATGCATCATGTCTAAATGCGAAATGAAATCCATGCAATGCATATATATATATATATATATAGACACACACACAATTTATATGTTAATAGTGAAATGAGTTCCAGAGCCTCCTATGATTTCCAAACATGCAATTCACTTGATAAACCAAAGTCTCTTTATTACTGCAACCATAAATCTCTAATAGAATCCATGCACCATATAAATAATCGAAAACTATCATCCAAAGAATTATATGCATTATCTAGTTCATTCATAGAGAGTGGTGAATTTCAATTTTATACATATGTAATTCATTGATTCATTTAGCATTCATTACTAACATGCATCTAAATAAAATTTCCAATCTATTTATATTCCAAATATATTGAACACTTAGTGATGTCAAAACAACCTACCTATGATTCCATGGTTCCTGTCTACCGAGAATGATAAATATCCTATTCAATGTTTGATTAATGATTAGGATTCACTAATCTAAGATTCTAAATTTGATCAATCATTAAACTATGAAACAAACACATACATCTATTATAATTCAAAATAGATTTGTAGTCCAGATCTTCCATGATCATCCACGAATCAAGATCAATCATAGATTAATTTTCTATCCTTGATCATTAATCAAAAGTGCTTGATCTTGGCTATTTAGCTTGTTGATCCAATTTTCGATTCACTAATCTAAGATTCTAAATTTGATCAATCATTAAACTGTGAAACAAACACATACATCTATTATAATTCAAAATAGATTTGCAGTCCAGATCTTCCATGATCATCCATGAATCAAGATCAATCACAGATCAATTTTCTATCCTTGATCATTAATCAAAAGTGCTTGATCTTGGCTATTCAGCTTGTTCATCCAATTTTCCACCCATGGATCAATAATGAGACATTTATTTGATGCTGGTATCTCAAATTTGCGCCATTGGTTGTTGATCAATGATCAAGAATAACATGTATCTTTTTGAATTCAATTATCTGCATAATCATAGCTTGCTATTTTCATAGGTCACTAACTTTAATCACTAATTCATGATCCAATCCATGTTTTGGATGGTTATATCTATGGTTAAAGTATCACAAATTATTATTATTGGTGGCCAGATCCATGCTTTTTTGGCCATTCAATAGTTAAGGTCTAAACTAATGCGCAAAAACAATAATACAATGAACTAGATCTAAGTTCCTAATAGTCAATTGACATGTAACAGCCATCGAAAACTCAGACCTAACTATCAAAGAGTAGATCGATGATAAAGGATGTAACAATTCATCAATCTACTTTTCTTAGCTTCTAAAATTACTTGTTTGTACTTGAATTATCACAATTCATTGGGAAAATTACTAGAATACTAAATATTTCAATTTGTGCATATCACAAAAAGAGGAATTGAAGAAAATGGTAAAATTTCATGATAATTTGTAACTATTATTATGTTGTTATACTTCAAATGATGTCATATAAAAATGGATTTTGAAGAAATTTCAATGCCATACTTAGATCCAGTGATGTATTGATGTCTCAGTCCAAAACTCTACAAAACCCCTAATCGTTGTTCTTTTCAAAGGGTTTGGGTTATTCATGTTGGGGAAGGAGAAACGGTCCTTGATGGGGTGCTTTTCACTAGATTTCTTACATTCTTTTG
This sequence comes from Warburgia ugandensis, assembly GCA_035236585.1. Lineage (NCBI taxonomy): Eukaryota > Viridiplantae > Streptophyta > Magnoliopsida > Canellales > Canellaceae > Warburgia > Warburgia ugandensis. The sequence continues at coordinate 37,759,386 of CP141139.1, forward strand.
GTTTTTCTAAAGCTCCTGTTGGTTTCTTCCACACCATTCTGTTTTTGATGATGATGAACCCAAGGGAACTAAAGAGATTAGGAGAAATGGGTAAACTGCTATTCTCTGCTTATGAGGTGGAAAGATCTATGAGAGAGGGAAAATTAGAGGGGGAATGAAGGAGATTGGTAGGAAGAGGACAAAGGGAAAAACTAACAATCTTTTCCTTACCAATTCAAGATATGTACTTCTCATTTCATCATAGAGGACTTTGGCCAAAGGAATTTCTTTGTTCCTCAACTTCCATTTCTTTCTAAATCTTATAACCCTACAATTGTTGAAATCCCCAAAACACATGATTCTCAACTTCAAACTCTATATCACTATGTCACTTATTAGTGTAACTTTTACATCTGCTTTCACTCAACTATGTCATCTGATAATCAGCCTTAATTTGATAATATGTCCTCTAGTTTAGGCTTATTAACTTTTATAGCTTCAAAATAGGCCAAAAAGATCTAATACCTCTTATCAATGTGTCTAGCCATCTTTATAGTAGAAACGAGACATGCTCGTGTAATTCCTATTCTTCAACCAATTTTCCCTACTCATCATTAAACTTTCCTTTTCAACCTCATCAAAGATGCCGATTGACATGAGAATTTTGACAATCAATAGTTGTCAAACATAAAGCTAACCAATCCATCCCTAGGATGACATCGAAGTTCCTAATGTTTATGAAGATTAAGTGGACATTCACTTATCTTTCTCAATGATAAATGGCACCTATTGGGGGTACTTTTATGCACATAAGGGCTTAGAGTCATCACTTCTAAATACAAACCTAAATTATTAGGACAATCTACACACAACGCAAGACCATAGGATATAGAGGAGTGTGTAGGACCCAAAATAGAAAGGATTTTGATAGGTCTATCATGAATAAGAGGCATACTTTCAACTAATGTTCAAATAATTTTTATACAATAGGAAGTGTAGAAGTTAATCTAATTCACTAAATAAACTTACTCATTTCCATCTCATGTCACTATATAAAATAGACATCAAATGTCCAAGTTCATGATTTGAAGTAAAATAAACATCATAAGCTAAATACTTCCATCATGAATAGCACCAGAATCATATGATGTCAATATTTTCATAGAATTCTTATAGTACCACTAGAAACCAATCAAATTTTTACTCTAAGAACCATACTAATCGCATGAGAGTACTCTTTCTTTTACTCATACAATGACCAAAAGTCTCCTTATTTTCTTAAATCTTTCCAACCTTTAAGGGTGGCATATATTTCTCATTCATCAACATTGCCTACATGACTCATTTTTTAACTCAAATCCAGACAACCAATTCACTTGTTGTTAATTGTATAGAACTTTTGGACATGTAGGAATGGCTATGAGAGGACTAACTAAGCTCTAATCCAACTGTGATGACCTGGGTTTTTAAAAAAAAATTCTTTATATTTGAAATGCAAACATCAAAATCTGTTTTCTTTCTATGAAAAGATTTTTCACAAAAGCCCGAGTGTCATATGCTAATAGTTTACATTGAATATTTTCTAGGATTTATCTTGTTACAGCTCATAGCCCAATTGTATGAATATGTATACATACATGGCCACAAGGATTAATTAGAAGCCTTATACTTACATTGTCAACACAGTCTCGTGGTACTGATTTTCTCATCCAAGGTTCCTTCTACCTCGAGCTACTTTTCCCTCAAGTCAAATTCTTCTAACTTTAGACATTATAAACAAAGCAATATATTAGCAAGTCTATGCGTGTATAGGTGTTTGAACATTTAATTTGATAATTCACATAAATCCAAATGCAAATGGAAATCCAAGCCATGATGCATTACATAGTCATAAACAGGTGACATTTTATTATACTAAAATCCCATCCATGATTAAAACTATCCATGTACAACATAAGCAAAAAACTCATAATATTTTGGTGTGATGAAAACTCATGGTATCAATATGCATAAATCATCAATAAAGTGATGAAACACTAAAAATGCATCTCAACTCAATGTTGGCAAATCCATGCCAAATCACCTTAAAGCATCTCAACTCACAAATTAGGCAAATGCATGCCATATCATCTCAAAATGTCAACTCATAAAGTAGGCAAATTTATGCGTTATCAATTCACAACATATTAGTTCACCAATTGACAAATCCATGCTAGAAAACCAATTAAGAAATATTTATGCATGTAAAAACATCTCATAAATCATCTCAACCTAAATCACAACTATACCATGAGAACTTAGAAGCTGCCACCTAAAAGCCTACTAGTGCCTCTTGTCCTGCCTTCAATGGTTATCCATGAGTAGAAATTGTGAATCAAACTTGGATTACATGTAAGAAGACAAATCTCACACTAAAATACAAATCATGCATCAAATTGCGGTTATGCATCATTATCCAAATGAGAAATCGAATCCATGCAATGCAAATATACAATTTACATGTTAGTAGTTAAATGAAATCCATATATCTACCAAAATTTCAGCAAAGCCTCCTTTTTTTTCCAGACGTTGTGCATTTTAAGGCATGCGATGAGATTCCCCTGATAAAATATCATTTTGCATTCTCAACATAAACAGAGACTTGATCTCTTTATCATTGCAACATAAACATCTAATAGCATCCATACACAATGCCTATAATTGAATACCATCATCAAAAGAATTATATGCATTATCTAGTTCATTCATAGAGAGTGGTGCATTTCAATTCAATACATATGTCATTCATCAATTCATCTAAAATCTATCCATAACATGCATTCAAATAAAACTAATAATATATTTATACTCTAAATATATTGAACACTTAGCAATGTCAAACCAACCTACTTGTGATTTGATGGTTTCAATCCGCCAAGATTGATAAATATCCAATTAATGTTTGATCAATGACCAAGATTCACCTATTATAGCTTCTAAATTCGATTAATCATTAAACTACAAAACATACACATGCATCTACTATAATTCATCATATATTCACAACCTAGATCTTTCTTGATCATCCATGAATCAAGATTGATTGTAGATCAATTTTTCGTCCTTGATCATTAATCAAAATTGTGTGATCTTAGCTATTTAGACCGTTGATCTAATTTTCCAGCCATGGATCAATGATTTACTAGAATCTCAATCCACACCATTGAATTTTGATCAAACATCTAGATCAACATGTATCTTTTTTAGTTCATTTATTTGCGTAAATATAGCTTGTTGTTTTCACAAATCAGTAACTTTAATCAATGACTAATGACTCGATCATTGTTTTGGATAGTCAGATCAATGGTTGAAGTATAACAAACTATTGTTAGTGGTTGGCTCCATGTTTTTCCAGCCATCCAATGGTTAATGTCTAATTTAATGCACAAAAGTAGCAACAGAGGGGTCTAGATCTGGGTTTGATCAATGGGTAATAGCCATAAAAAACTTGAAACTAACACCGGATGGTAGCCCGATGATCAACGATGTAAAAATTCATCCATTTACCTTTCTTAGCTTCTGAAATAATATGTTTCTACCTGAATTGGTAACATATTTTCCACTGAATTTCTCACGCTCTTTTGGTTTTCCCATAGCTCTTGCTAGTTTTCTTATCATCATTTCGTTGGAGATGATGATGAGCCCAAGAGGACTGGAAAGATTAGGAGAAATGGGTGTGCCACTATTCTCTGTGAGTAAGGTAGAGAGATCCATGAGAGAGGAGAAGAGGGCTAAGGAAAAAATCAACTATTTTTCTCTTAATAATTGGTGCTTCTCAAATTTTATTATTTTTCCCTTTTTATAAAAAGTTTAATAATTAGGTTTTATTTCATAATTTTGTTTTTCATGATTTAAGCATCATCATTTCCTAGCCAAAAACATCATCTAAAGTCTAATTAACTTCCATATTGGATTTTGCAAGTGCAGCCCATGAGATGAATTTACTAAGATGAACTTGGGTGTCTTTATCAATTTTAAACTCCTATTTGAAATATTCAAATTTTATCATCTGAACTCTAGGTTTTGCATTTTTAGTGTTGATGAAAAACTCTGCTAGAGCATGTTCCAATCACTAAGATTTCAATGGTAAATTTTGTGTTTTCTAAAAGTTTATTTCCTTAAAAAACAGAAAGTATAATGGAAATTCATATTTCATTCTGACTAAAAATGAACAAAAATCACATAAAATAGAATTAAAAAATTAGGGCGATTGTAGTTGTCAAATGCATAGCAAAAATATTAGTAGAACATGTCAAGTGCTTCCAAATATATTGATTTTATGGTTTTCAAAAAAGCAAAACTTGTTTGCCCTTTCAACACCCGAAGCATAATACATCTCCACTAGGAGTTGTTATGCTCAAATTCTTTGGATAAAATAAAAACTTGAATATTGTGGGATGTTTTTTAATCATGTAATAAGAATTTTATGACAATACTAGTGCCATCAATTTGTCCAAAAATTCTATTTAACACTCTATGACAATGCATATTGAGCTCAGACATCATATCCTTCAAGAACATGTTCTAAAGTGTGATATTGTACTTGAATTTCTACGCATGTACAAGCAACTTACTAAAATTTTCACAAAAATATTGTGTGAGGATCAATTTTGTCAAGTCCATAGAGAATTAGGATGAGTGTGCTTGAATGAGTTGATTTTTTTTTATTTTCTTGATAACGTGAGAGCCTTATTTGATTTTATATGATTCTATAAATTATGAATTTTTTAGATTTTAGTTTAGCAATGATATGGATAACGAGTGCAAAGTTTATCTTAGAATGTCAATGAAATTCAAGTTTATATAATGAATTTTGAGTTCTTGGTTAAATTTGATTTATGTATATGATGACATGTTTGATAGGTACCATTGTTTGGTGACATAGGTTGGTATAACCTTGATTGAGCATCAATTGGTATCAATGGAATTAGTTGAATGGTTGTGATTATTGGTTGTTCAATATGAATGGATATATTATGGACTTATATGTTACATAAGTAACTGTGCCCATCTATGTTAGTAGATTCCACAAAACACAAAGTATATATAGATAAATAGATACAAAGAGAATACACTAAAGAAAGTTATAAAAAGCATACATTTTCACAAATATCACACAATATTATTAGAGATAAATAGGTATAGAGAGAGTAAGTAAAAAATTATAAAAAACACATACTTTTTAGAAGTACATCATACATTTGTGATTAATGCATAATAATTAACACTGTAGGAAGGAAATCTAATCTAGAAAAAGAAAAAGGAAGAAGTTGAAGTGAGAGGAAAAAAGTAAAGGAGGTTAAAGAATCTAGCAAATAAAATCATGTAAATTAGTAGTAGTAGTAACATAAGTAGGAGAGAGAGAGAGAGAGAGAGAGAGAGAGAGAGAGAGAGAGAGAGAGAGAGAGAGAGAGAGAGAGAGAGAGAGAGAGAGAGAGAGAGGTTTTAAAGAAGAATTGACCTGTAATGTGGGAGAGATAGAGAGAGATGCTCCTAGATTTGAAATATATTTTGCGCAAACATCCATCTCTACCTCATATAACGTTAGACCATTTTTAGAATTCTTCTTTCTACTCATTTTAGAATTCTACAAATACAAATGTGAAAAATATTAGAAGAAAAATACAAAAAAAAGAAAAGAAAACATTCACTCTTCTTTGATCCAACTGAAATGCCTATCTTCAAAATCAAAACTGTAGTAGATTGCATCAAACATTAAGAACATTCCTACATCTTGAAAGTCATATCTACATTAGTAGATTCCATGAAACATAAACTATTCAGAGATAAATAAATATAGGGAGAATATGCTAAAGAAAATTACAAAAAGCATATTTTTTGACAAATATCACACAATATTATGTAGAGATAAACAAGTATAGACAAAGTAAGTAACCATTATAAAAAAGCACGTACTTTTTAGAAGTGCATCATACCTTTGTGATTACTGCATAATTAACAACACTGCAGGAAGGAAATCTAACCTAGAAAGAGAGAAAATTATATTAGAGCTAATGTTATCATCAAGAATTATATTAGGAGTGTTTTTAATGTTTGATACAATCTACTATAGTTCTAATTTTGAAGATAGGCATTTAAGTTTGATCAAAGAAGAATGAATGCTTTCTATATTGTTTATATTTTTCTTCTAATATCTTTCAAATTGGTATTTGTAGGATTGCTAAAATGAGTAGAAAGAAGAACTCTAAAAATGATATGTGTCCAAGTATGATGCACTTGGTAATTATGCAGTGTTGGTAATTATGCAGTAATCACAAAGGTATGATGCACTTCTAAAAAGTACGTGCTTTTTTATAATGGTTACTTACTTTGTCTATACTTGTTTATCTCTACATAATATTGTGTGATATTTGTCAAAAAATATGTTTAATTATCATCCAGAAAATTATATATGTTTAGAGCTATGGTTAATTATCATCGAGAAAATTATATGTGTCTAAGTAGGAAATTTAGAAACTTTATTCAATAAGAATATAGTTTTTGCTTTGTAAATATACTACGGTACTGATATGCTTAACGACCAATTATATGAACTCAGTGTGTATGCTTTTTGTAATTCTTTTACAGTTGATAATCAGTATCATTGTGTGACGATTAAAACTTAATGCATGTGTTTGACTCTTTGATTTGGGCAGTCTAGGAGTACGACCCGTCACCACTATCTCACCGGACGTATCTTGGTTCAAGGCAACTTTTGCCTGCACATCTGTTTCTGATTTTCGTAACCTTACAAGCTCCATAAATTGATTTGCGTCAACTCCTCTATCACCGCAGTGGCAGCTCCCATGTACAGTGGACCGCAAAATAGAACTCATCCCGAAATTTCCAAAGCAGTAACCTTGAGAATAATTATTCCATTTGGTTTACAGTCACAGAGGTGCGCACGAATCTCCATTGGGTGTCTTTTCTGTCTTCGGTGTCTTTTCTACCCCGGATGGCAGATTATATCATTGAAAATTACGATCTTGAGAAAAGGCAATCAGGTTATTATCCTGATTCCTAAATATCTAAAATCTCTCCAACAGAAAAATGACACCTCGAAACTTTAAACCTCCAACAATGCTCATCGAATAGAAGCACCATGTCATCCGCAACTAAAAGATTAAGGAGAATAGACGCTAGTTTATCCGTTAAAACTTAGTCTAAAAACATGAGATAATTAGGATGTCGAATCTAGTTTTCACCATGAAATTTTAACCGGATACGAATAAAATTTAGGGTTTTATGCAAAAATGCTATTACATCTTTGCACTTTTGCAAAAATATCTAATATTTTTTTAATTTTACAAATTTACCATTAAATTTTCATGAACTTTGCAAATTTGTCTACTGAGTTTCCATCCTCCTTCTATTAATTTTTATAAAATTTTAATATTATCCTCATCTAACAAACATCAGACAGACATTTGGTCGCTGGAGAAGATATTGGAAAACAAGAATTGCAACCAGGGGAGTGAGGCGAACATCGGCAAGGGGTGCAGTCAACCTGGGGGGCGGGACCGGGTGCTATCTATTAGGAATCTGCTCACTGTCCGAGCATGGGAAGGGGGGGAGGGTTTCTGGGTAATGCCGGTTTGGGGGGAGGCAATCTGGTAGCACTGAGGGCGAACTAGGTAAAGCCACCCAGGGTGGGAGTAGTCTGGGTAGCGCCAGCTGGGAGAGGGTGAACTGGGCAGAGCTACTGCAGGAGGCGGTCCCAGCCACGGGGCAGGGGTGGGTGGAGGGGCAGTTTGGGTAGCGCTGAGGGGGTTGGCGCACGCGCGGGGTTTGTTATCTGGTTATCGCGGGGCAAGCGTGGGTGGTGGGGCAGTCTGGGTAGCACTTGCGGGAGGGAGGTATCTGGTTATCTCGGGGGGCGAGGGGAAGAAGGTTTGCGGTCCGGGAAGCTCCAAGGGGGAGGAGGGTTGCGGGGGTCTATTCGGGTAATGCCGTGGTCGCCGAAAGGGATAAGAGTGATATAACCATTTAATAACAATTAATGAGGAAGGACAGTACATTAAACAGAATGGCAAATTTGCAAAATTAAACAAAAGTAAAGATTTTTATGGCAAAAATATAATGGTATTTTTACAAAAATTCTTAAAATTTAATCATAACATTGCTGCCTTTATCGGATAAATCTGGGTTTAATTTTAAAATTTTCCTACATTAAAAAAAGATGACTTGTCTAGATTATATCACAAGACATTTGGAGCCTTGTATGGCAATGCTAACAAGTGTAAAAATCACCTAGAGATTAGATAGCATAGTGCGTGACACGACAGCTGCTTGCTCAAGTGCAGCCCACTTTTTTATGATGGGACCCATTAATGGATGATCAGACCCGTCCATCTTGTTTATTCAAGATTTGGATGACCACTGCTCCAAAAACCAACAAGAACTGTCAGAACAAAGGTGATCTTGATGAAGGGTGGAAAGCACTGTTTAAAGATCAGTCCATATTCAACAAGAAGCACGGTTTCTTATTTTATAGTCATCCTTGATGTTTCGCGAAGATATTAGAAGTTAGGTAAATCAGATGGAAGGGTCTGATGAACCATCTATGATTCCTATATGCAGAAGTGGGCGCCTTACAGTAAGTAGCTGTAGTGTAGCGCACTATGCTATCATTCCTCCACCTCATAAGGTCCAAAAGTTTCATTTTATTCAAGCTAACTACCAAAGATTATATTACAAAATCAGAAACTCCAAATCATAAACAGATAAATTAAATAGCTCAATAAATAATGACAATAATATGACATTCACATCCTCGTGAAACAGTTGTTTTCTGTTTGGCAAGGAGAGTGATGAATGGGGTAGCCCTAACGAAACAGAATAAAATACAAATCTGTCTGCAATGTGCAGATGGACACTAACGATACACTTAAGCTACTCTTGCGTTCTTAGCCTTGTGCATCAGCTTCTTCCTCTTCACAGTCGCACTTTCTTCCCTCAAGCAGATATTCCCTGAAAAAGCATGAAAAGGTCCAGTTTTGTATTAACAATGCAGACGTGAACCTGAAACAACAAAACACCCCTGTACATTTCTAGGAATCAAGTTACATTAATAATGGTTAAATCATTTCACGCCAGCCACCACAGAGAAGATGTTATGCGTCTAACCCACAGCAAAGTTCTTTTGACACCGGTTGTCTATTAGCTTATAGCTAATTTCAAGAGAGCTACCCAGGTAACATTTTCAATCTTTGCCTCAACATCCACAATTACGAATAGATCAATTGTCCTCGACCAACCAATGATTAAATTAGCCAACAAGCATTCAACCTAGGTGCATAACTAGATCAACAAATCTAAGAACCATCAGCATATTTATAAAGATAAATAGCTAAACCAAACCCTTTACCTCAATCTTTCACACAGACGTGCTAAGGCATCTGATCCTGTTCTGGATGCGACGTCCTCGATCTGAGAAGCATTAGACAAAGAGACACTATCAGCAAGCCTGAATTCACATAGTTCTTTCAAGGAGCATGCATCAGTTAACACGGCAGAATGACCACCACCAGCAGCCAATTTCCTTACTTCTCCCACGCACCTGCATTCAAATGAGGGAAATATCTTCAAATTGTAAAAGAAAACAACAAACATATTCAGTTGTCAAAATACTATCCTGAGGGAAGGTACTCCAAAGAAAAAGCACATAAGCAACAGTAAATTAGTGTCACAATGACTATCGTACCAATCAACAGGGGACGGATACCAAGCATATCTTGATTTTTCATTGGCAGCCTGTCCATAACTATTATAACCCCAGCCACGAATCCTTCCATCTCTCATGGAAGCAAGTGTATGAGAATGTCCACATGCAACAAGTTGCACACCTGCTGGTACAACCAAAACAGGGATATTCCTGAGCAATGCATCAGACTCGTTAGGAAGAACTGAGAAGAATCCATTTTGTGGACCCAGCCCTAATTGCCCAGCTTGCCCCCCACCCCAAGCATATAGAGCTCCCTTTTCAGTTACAGCACATGTATGTACACCACCGCAAGCAACATGCTTCACAATTATCCCATCAAGGGCAACCAATCTCCTAGGCAGCAATTCTTTGTCTCCATATTGAAGAGAGCAATGCCCAAGTTGACCCATACTTCCTAGACCCCATGTGTACCTACAAAATTCGATGCAAAAGAAAAAAAAAAGATAAACACCATGCTGCCACTCTTAAGTACAGAACTTAGCCATTAATAAGAATCATGTCTAATCATCATATAGTGTAAGAGTTTAACAAGTTTAAAGAAGTTGCATTGACCTAGAAAGGGGCATATATAAAGACATCATAAGATCGTGTTATAATCAGGTCAGATGAGAAGAATAGAACAGACCTGATGCAGGAAAGACATTCAAGGATTAGCATAAGACTATTACATCAAAGATACAGAAATATTGCTCATAAATGTCTGCTTATTACATGAGTCTGAACTGGAAGAAGTTGATATTTTCTTGCCAGAGTATCATATCTGCATGCAAGTCACATATATAACTCCATAGATCTTTATCCATTGCTGTCAAAATTTTCTATCTTCTGACAGTGGATCCAGAAGCCAGCTGAGTAAACAAGTCTTTCATACTTCACAACAACTATATTTTCGCTTAAGCAAATTAAAACTTGAGGGGGATCAAATGTTTAGTCCATGCTTATAATTGAAATGGAGAACAAGTCTTAGAGAACATGGATATGCCCCAGCATTAGATCATCCCAAGGAAATGCAGAACCTCTAGGAGTTCTCTTGATATTACCAATGGTAGTATGGCCAGTAAGGAAATAGATAATTGGCTATTTGGTTCAGTTCTTTAGGTGCAACTTGTGGCCATTTATCTGGCAGGACAAATTGTGGCATCTTTATATATTTCCATATGGTAAGTTTGGCAAGTTAACATGACACTTCATCCATCGTCCATCTTCCTAGTAGGCGCCATGTTTTCAGTAAGATCACTGTAAACCTTCAAGTAGTGTTAATTGTGTGATGCGGAAATCCTCAAGTTCTCAAGTGTAACAACAGAATTTACTCCAGTTAACATCACCCTTTGGTTCACTTACACGTCTCCATTTTCTGATATAGCTGCCGTGTGGTACTCCCCACATGACACTTGGACAATCTTCACAAGCTCAGGGGCTTCATCGAGGAACCTTGCGTAAGCAATTAAAACACGAGCCCCCTGTAATCCTTCACATGTAAAACCTCTGCCAAGCTGACCATACTCATTGTAGCCTGGTTTATCAGAACAGTAAAACAAACCTAGTCAATATTTATATAAACCACTATATGGATATTAAGGTTTTCTCTCCTAGACAGTTCATTTAATGGAATAAAGGGGGTCCACATGTATATGGGCATAAACAACTCTACCTATCTTAAAATCTTTATACTAGTCTTCCTTTCAAGATATTGGCACAGAGCAATTAAATGTGCTTCTTCTCAACACTCTAATAATATTGACATGCTAAAATGATAGTCCTACACATGTATAAGCATATAATCAAAACAACTTGTAACTATCTTAAAATCTTGGAACTAAATCTTCCTTTAAGATATTAGCACAGGAAGATAAAATTTACTTATTCTCAAAACTCAAATAGTAATAAAATTGACATTTTGAATGCAAAATAAATGGAAGCATTAGCTAATAGCAATAACCAACCCCACGCTTGCAGTAACCCATCCTCTGATAGAGCCACTACATGAACTGAACCACAAGAAACTTGGTGCACAATCTGCCATAAGAAAGCATTGAGATCAATTAGTTCTGCAAAACTTGGAGGGATAGCAAAAACATTAATCAAAAGTTTAGTAGGTGAGCCACAAACAAAATTATGAAGCAAGAAAAGTCATGAAACAAGTAACCAAAACAAGACTGTGCTTCAAAAACCAAAAGAACAGATTTCTTGAGGTATGAAAGGCTGGTAACCCACTCACAAACCAAATCATGAAGCAGAAAACCCCATGACATAAGCAACCAGAACTAGATTGCATTCCAGAGGCCAAAAGAACAGATTGCTGTAAGCACAAAAGGTGGGTAAGCCACTCACTAGAAAAACTAAAGGGGCAGCCCCAGTGCAAAAAGCTCCTGCGTATGCCCAGTCCGGGAAAGGGGCAGACCACAAGGGTCAACAGTATGCAGCCTTACCTGGCATTTTTGCAAGAGGCTGTTCCATGCCTTGAACCCGTGATCTCAAGGTCATGAATGAAATCACAACTTTCACCTGTGACCAACATGATCAACCACAATACAGGAATGAAGATAATTAAATAATCAACCATCGGATGGAAAAGAGAACCTAAACGAGTGCATTTGAGTCCATCCATGAAGATCTTAATTGATATTCAATAGTTAAGCAGTGGCTCAGAGAAGGCAGCAACCTGACAGTTCCAACCGCAAACACAGTCCATGACTATTGTGAAGATCAAGCAAGTTTGAATTTCTATGTAATCTTCTTCTATTGTGAGACAACAAGACAAACTTAGAAAAGAATCTACAGTAAATGCAGAGATGCACACTAAAGGTTATCCTTATTAACAATACTCTGCTGCAACATTAGCAAGTCAAGATATAAGATCAAACTCAGAAGTCCAACCATTACACAAGTCTGGAACTAATTGATGATGGGAATAATTTTTAGAGCACTAATATTTGGAGAGTCAAAATATAGTGTTAATGCACCACTATTTCTATCAATAACAGTATGGAGAAAGTTATAGTGCTCAATGCCAGATTCATTCAAGCCTGCCATTCCTATTATGCCATAAAGGGGTATCATATCACACTGAACAACACCACTAGGCACAACTAGAGCTGGCAAGTTTGGGCATTTCCTAACAACCATGGCCAAGCTGCATCACTTGGCACAACGTGGTAAGGCATGCCTGGGTTGCAGCCTAGCAGGATTCATCAGGGCACACCATAGCATGAATTACCCTTGGCTCATTCCATCTCATTTCCAAAAGCATAAGCCCACAGCACCTTTGCTGGCAATGCAGGCTGGTCCAGGCTGCTGCTGATGCATAGCTTCATCTGTCCCTGAGTCCTTGAACCACATAGTGTCTGACGTCAGATGGAATCCACATACAAGTAGCAGGATCTACTAATGTTTGTCTCCGAGCCGTAACCTAACACTAAGCTAAGCCTTTTGAAGTCCCAAGGAAACCTTTCCCAGAAGTAACTCCCTTAACAAATTACATGAGAAAATAGGTACATCACTAGGAATTAGAGATCCTTTATCCTAGTAATACTATGGAAGGTGGAATCTATTTCATCTTACTTCCCCTTTGACATTTCTGATCTTCGTAATTAGGACCCATTTTCTTGAAGCACATTGGTGGATATAAAGCCATAAAAGATGACCAATAAAACACAGCTCTTCACATCCTAGAAGGATTCACCGCTGATTTCTGTATCTTCAGATACGCATTGCTTTATTTCTCCATAAAACTCAGGTCACGGAGGACAACAGTACTCCAGAAGCTATGACCTTAGCTCCCAAAAGGAAAACTTGGTCTTCCTAAAAGAGAAAAGACGTTTTGATTAATTCAAACATTAAGAGTATCTTTCAGAACTTCCCCAGTCAAACAAAGATGAAAAGAAAGTTGGCGAGTGAGTCTTTAGGCTCCTAGGCAGGAAACCTGTAAAGAAGTGACACCTTTTCAACTTTAGCATGTCAAAGTACTGATTCCTCCCAAATTATTATATCTGCACCAAGAAAGGCATGTCTCGGAACCAGACACAAAGAAAAGGTTCACACAGAAATGTGAGGCATAAGAAGATTGATCATTAGGTTGGAGCACAAATCCTACAATCTTGTAGAATTGGCAACAAAAGATTTTCAAGGCAACCAAGTGATTTGTGTAAACTCAAATCCCACATCCACTCAATATTCTAAATTAAGGCCTGGTGCTTCAAATTTTCAACATCGCATTTCTAGTTCAAACATATATAGGCATTTCTTTCCAAAGCTAGCAACCATCAAATTTGAAGTTCAGATTTACAGTCTATAAAATTTTTCATGGCTAAAAGATTTGAGGCGCTTCCAATACATAAGCATATGAATAGCACTATGCCATAATCAGTACAGCATGGGGAAACAGTGTAACATCAACTAATTACTTGTGCTGCAAATTATACACCAGTCCAGAGAAAACGGCAGTAACAACAAGTCAAAAGATTTATGTATACTAAGATTCCCTCAACCTACATATGGAAAAGGAATCATCGATGCAATACACAAGTCATTCATGGAGGCCAAGAATCTTGCAGATATTTACATAGTCAGCAATTGTCTGCAACCCATGGAACATAACAACCAGAAACAAAGCACAAAAAAAAAAAACTGCATACCATATTTGGAGTAAAGGCTCCCCAGTAAAGGCGTGGAGAATTTGAGCCCTGTAAAGACCAAAAAGAGTTGTAAGATTGAAAAACAATTAATAATACACCAGTGTGCTGAATGAAAATGGAAAACGCAGATACCTGATTTTGTCCCCAAACCCAAAGCCTACTCGTGGACAGAGTCCCATTGTTTTCACGAGGTTCTGCTATAGCAGCTGTACAATGTGCTCCACAAGAAACAGATTTCACGAACTCTGTCTGTAATAGCTTCACCTTTTTAGGGTGTTTCCGACCTTCCTCAGTTCCATCTCCTAACTGGCCAAAGTCATTTGAGCCTGCATTCAACAAAAGCTAAGATGTCTAAGATCTGCAGATTATTCAGCATCAAATAACAGACAATTGTATTGCCCACAGGCGAACAATCAACAAAGGATATAATGAAAGTGAAGCCCAACTCAGATACACAAGTACCCCAATTTCAACAGGGTGGAAGTTTTCGTTGAGCCCATGCAACAGGTTGTATTGTAAAGCTGAATACCATGGGTAAAAATGCATAGCTGCACCCTTGATATCACTTAACAGTCAGTCCCATTACATATCTGATGCAATAGCATCTCATCCCCCACTCAGAGTTAGGGAAGATTACAAAGGGCAAACGAAAAACAACAGAAAATAAGAAAAAGAAGAAGAAGGTATTGTTGACGTGTGTACAGTAACATAAGCAGTAAGAGGGGTATTTTCAGGAAGATTTGCGAGCTGCAGTTTTATATTTCCATTAAGATTTCTTTTGAGAAATTCCAGGGTTTCTTGTTAGGTCTTATGGGTAGTTCTATATTTTGCGTTTACAGTTCTAATTAAGAGTCATTTAGCTTTTTCCTTTTTAGAGTTAGAGACACATACAACCATGCACAGTCTCGAACCAAGGTCACACTGGTGAGAGTCATTTAACTTGGTGTGTAAGTTTTATTTCTTGGATAAGACGTTTACTAAATGGGGAGGTAAACACAGATTCAATCAGTTTTTGAGTATTGAATGAATTTCTACATTTATTTCTTTCCTCTCTTCTCCTTGTTTATTAATTCATGTCTTTGGCTATTTTGGGCAGAAATAGTTGAAAGCTTGAGTTAGAGAGTGTCAATTCTAGTTTCCAGATACCTCTAAACCATGGATTTTCTTTCTTTTCCCTGGGGAAATCACATTTTATCTTTATTGATACTTCCTGCTGCTTCAATATTTTACAGTGCTAAGACCAGCAAGATGGTCTTGAGGTATCATAACAGCAAAGGACAAAGCAACATTGGGAAATTTAAGTAACATTGTAGCTTTATTAGACAAGAAAAAGATTCAATTACAGGATATGCAGACAAAAACAGTAGATTCAACTTATAAACATCATTTTAGTGGGAGATCAAATGTCAATATACTGTTAGAATGATGAGCTTCGCCTGAGTTGTTATTTGAAGTGCTGAATTATGCTTCTGGCCTTCCTTTTAATTAATCAATGAAATGAAAATGGGATAAAATAAGTGATGGGTCTAACATTACTGCATTGAGAACATTTGGGCTTACTTTCAATGGGATCCAAAACGAATGGACTTCACCAAACAAAATAGAAGATTGCTAGTACACTTGTCAAATAGAGATTGTCAGTGAGAACATGGCCAAGGATAAATTCCTTTTTTTTTTTCTTTTGAATGATAAGTGACTAAAGATTAAGCATTAGGTAGTGATCGGAGAGGTTAACCAACAAATAAGAAAAATAGCAGGGATAACTTCTGTGTCATATGTAAGATTACGGTGGTTATTATCAATCACAAGAATGGACTCTGATCTACATTTGGGAAAGGACATGTGTAGACATCGACATGGTAGAGAAAACTAACTACATTGCCTTTAATGCGGTGGTTTGATCTCGTCCTCAACAATTATATCAGTCGCTAATATG
Organism: Warburgia ugandensis; assembly: GCA_035236585.1. NCBI lineage: Eukaryota > Viridiplantae > Streptophyta > Magnoliopsida > Canellales > Canellaceae > Warburgia > Warburgia ugandensis. The sequence goes on from CP141139.1 coordinate 37,775,698, forward strand.
GATTACATCAGTCACTAATATAGATTTATGATCTTTACATAACGTGATGTGCACTTTGACACACTAGTGTGACCTTTTAAGAGGGAAATGTTACCACATTTTGGATGCACATAAAGGTTGACCTATTGCAATCTGGTGTCCCGTGTCAGTAAATTAGTTCATCAGAACCCAGTAGAATGGCAAACAAAGAAAGGACTTGGACATTTCATCTTCATAGATCTTGGTGGCTACTGCTAATGTGGCAAGACTTCTAGGTGCATGGAGTGTTATGGGTCATCACCATGCACCCAAGAGTAATCTACGGATTTGAAGATTCCATGACTTACACATTCGAAGTAGAACCTCCTTTCTAGCCTTAAATTCTTAAGTTTCTCTATGAATAGTTAAAATTCCAGAGGTAACTCACAGCTCTCACAACTTTCACCTAACCATACAAAAGGCTGCAAAATTTAAATAGAGGAATTGGAGGCCAGAAACTCAGGGCACCTTCTTTGAATTGTGGCTACTGACAAGCTAGCCAGCTGCTTGTCAACTGGGAAGCTCTCCCCAGGCCCGGCCTGCTTGTCAATGAGGAAGCTCTCCCTCAGCCTAGTCAAACAACCATTGGAGTCCAGGAGATAAGGAAGGTAGAGCTTACAAGGCAAAGGAGAAGCAAGAAGAGAAGAGGTTAGCAGTTTCCTATTCCTTTCTTTTCTTGTCCATAACACCTAATACTCAACTACAAGATTCCTGATTTCACTCTTCCAAAATATTGTTTAGCTTATTCCCTTTGATCAAGACATAAAAACCCTCCTATTGTTGGCATGTCTGTATTTTTACATGCCACTTGAATATCTTAGTTTAGAAGAGGAGCATTGGTGCAACTGTAGAATTGTCGTTGTGTGACCTAGAGGTCATGGGTTAGAGGTGTGCGAACAGCCTCTTGCAAAAATGCAAGATAAGGCTGTGTACTATGAATCCTTTATGGTCCACCCCATCCATAAACCATATACGTGGTTAATATAAAGATTCCCATGCATTTCCCAGACACATTTACCAGCCATTTCCAGCATGTTCCTCACACATTTTCCCTATTTTTCATAAGTATTACATTTCCATTTTGCTATATAGGAATGTTTAAAGGTAACCATGGGAAACATCACTAGAGTGCAAATTTTCACCAAATGATTACATGAGGCAGACACTAACCCCAGGTGAACAAAGACCCATCTGCCACCACAGCTGCGGTATGCTCACGACCACATGCAATATCCAACCACCGAGAATTTCCACCTTCTGAGCACTTGAAGAGCTTGGAAGGGAGACGCTTTGGAATCCTCAAATGGCATTCTTTACCGTTCCTACCTGTTTGTCCGCACTGGTTGTAGCCCCATACGTAAAGTGCACTCTTTGTAGGGACGTTTATTGTTTGGCATTCGCAGAAAATATCGTCAATATCCATGAATAAGGACCTGAAAATTTGACCAAAAGAGGAAAAAGAAATCAGTTAAAATTGGAAAACAGTCAAAGATGATCAATGACTGCACGAAATATGACTATTATGCTTCAATTTTGGGAAAATATAAAACACAGGCAACGATGAGGGAGCAAGATTCAGATATCTTGAGCCGCTGAATAGAAGTGCTACCTGAATATTAATTAATTCAACAGCTAAAATTATCCAACAAGGTAACGGTCAGAGAAGCTACTAGATTACCAAAGTCTATCTAGAATTCCCAAAGAGCACAACTGAAGGGGAAATAAAGGAGAAAAGAAAACTCCTGAAGAACAAGACATCATACATAATTGAACTTAAATGAAGGAAAAAGTATACATTTCAGCAGAAAGAAAGATTAATACAGAAGGAAAACATTTCGAAAAGCAAAAAAAAAAGAAAAACCTCATTACCGGTTAATTGTCAAGAAAAAACGAAGCAAAAACAGGAAAAAACTATTCAAAGAGGGGGAAAAAAAACCTGCATTTCGAAAGACCGCATTTTTATTCATATATGCAGTAAAAACAGCATCTTGAGCCAAAAAGAAGGCATAAATCAGCAGCAATAAAGACGCTTCTACCAAAAAAGACCATTAGAGAAGCAGAACAAATTATGTAATAAATTTTTACAAGAAAAATTCTAAAAAAAAGAGTAGAAAAAGACGATTAGAGGAGCAGGAAACCTAATTTTTATCGATTTCTGCCAGAAAAACCTAAACAAAGTCAACACACAATATGCTGCAGAAACAGAGAAAAGATTGCGGACTATCGAACTGAAAATTCATAGCAATTATACAGGAAATACCTGGATTCACAAATTTTGATAGCAGAATTAGTAAGACAAATTTGGTGAAATCCTTTTGCGGAATGTTAGGGTTCAAATCTGGACGAAAACGGAAGGAAATGGAAAACTCTTTGCGGAATCCTGACCCTTTAAAAGAGCCTTCTAGTATTGCACCAGATTCCTTAAAACTATAATAACGGCACGATTGCACGTGCTACCCTATGTTTCCCGTTCAAACGCCCAGGGAATCTGTCCACGTGGGCACAGTCGAAAAATTGCTCAAATCTAAATCAGTTTTGACATTCGGAGCTGAAAATTCGGTTTAGCTTCCGCCCCTTCCACGTACTCGTACACCGTGGAGTTTCATGCACAAGGCTGCATTTTTTTTTTCTTTTTTTTTTGTGTGTGTATGCTCATTTTCACTTGGAGAATATCTTAACAATTGAAGGGAACAATCATCTATTAAGGCTTTATCTGCCACGGCAGCATGATCTAATCCGCTTATCTGGTTAAAAAAGACAAGCTGATTTCAACAACTTTATTGGACCTCTAAACCTTTCATTCAAAACTGTAGTTTAGGTTTTGCGAGGAAAATGCATTCCACTGCTTTTTATTGGATAATATCCTGTTGGTACATAGCAGCTGATGGTATACAAGTTTGTCGGTATAGATGTGAACATAGATTTTTTTTCCCTAAAAATCTCTTAGATTTCGGACTAGAAATTGTTTTGTTTACAAAGTTACAAGTTTATGAGAAGCAAACATTTTTTCATTAGACATTAGCATGTTTTAGAGACTTAATGGCTTATTATTGAGATGATGATATGATCTTCAAATGATTTTGCAGATCATCTCAACTGGCATAATCAATGTCATTGCAAATACAATCAAGGTTTATGATACGATTGAGTTATTTCCTAATTGTCACTTTTCTGGGATTATATGTTACATGCAATTGCTTAATCTTTTTTCTTTTCTTGGTCCACCCTAGCTAAGAATTGATCTTTTAGGCCTCTCTATTACAAATAGGAGTTTCATGAGACATGGAATCTCTATCCTGTGATTGTCACATGTAATACAAAATGGCTCTAAGTGTGCAAATTGATGATTAGGGTTTGCCTTTTTTGTGGCTCGTGTCTTCCTACATAAACTTGCTATATAAAGTAACTTTATTTTAGAAAATGATAATAAGAAAAGTCATGCTAACAAACACATTGTGGCCAATTCATGCTTCTTATATGCTTCTCCAAAATGGAAATTGAGACTCCATCTGAACACTCCAACTAAGCATATTTTGTAGGAGAGAAATGTCCATCATAAGCATCTCTTGTAGAGATTCTTTGAGTATCTGTGAATATCATTTCTCTAATCACATTCTCCTTTATATGCTAATATAGTAGAATTTCCTTAAATTAATATCTAATGAATTGATCGTTTCGCTAAGCTAGTACAAAATGTCTAATTCCAATTTGGGCCAATATCATAATTTAATAAATTCACTAAACTTATAAGATAATAAATTTTTAGAATTTCCTTAAAAGCCCACTAGTAGGGCTTTCAATGAGAATTGATAAGAAGTAGACTAAAACATTAAGTTCTAATTCATCAATTGGAATTTGTGCTTTGATTCCAATTCTTTGCTAAAAACACCAAATTAATTTTGGTCTAGTTCCAAATTTATACTAGAAGAACCAATGTGGAACTAGAACCAAATGACTAGACTATCATACCCTTATTATTTTACATTAACTTTGGTTTTGTTAAGGGTAAATTGGTTTTTTTATATCAATTTCTACAAGACTAAAGATGCCTTCAATATATTTTGTTGGCCATAAATTTAGTAAGGGAAAATTCAACTTTTCAACCCAAATCTAGTATGAGAAAAAAAAAAAAAACACATGATTTTATCCCTAAACTTGCAAACCACTAAAACTAAAATAGATAGTAAGTTATTGCCCTAAGCTCTCTCTCTCTCTCTCTCTCTCTCTCTCTCTCTCTCTCTCTCTCTCTCTCTCTCTCTAGATCATCCAATTGAAGAAAGGAAGCAACCAATAGGCAAACCTCATGATCATTTTTTGTAAGTTCTTTCAATTCATTTTTCTCTTGGGCTAGGGTAATTTTCAAAGCTTTGGCTCTTAGTTAGCTTCCCTTTCTATTTCAGTAAAACCTTATATAAGGATTATCATTTCAATCTAGCAAGAATCAAAGTCAAGAATCTTAGAGATGCAAAGTAGCATAAGTGTGCTGAATTAGGAACTGAGCTAAGCTTTGAGATTGGACTATGCATGAATAATATCTGATCTTGGGTTACCACAAGAAAAATAAAAATATAAAAAGTAAACATGCTTGAAAGGTAATTAACTATCACATTTGAGGAAACATTTTGTTTAGCATGTAGCATATTGAAAGAGTTGGCAAAAGCATCCTACATTTTCATGGTAGTAAATATTTATCAAAATCACTTCCATCAAATTAAAAAATATTGAAGAATTACTTTAGGTTATAGAACCAATAAGTACTAAGAGCCATCCCAAAATTGAACAATTTGGTTTTAGTCCTTAAATATGGAATTGAACCTTAGAATAGTTCGATTATAGTTATGTTGAAATCATTATGCTCCAATTCCATTTTTGGATAGAACTAAACTAGAACCTTGTTATTCAGGTGTTGGGAATGTATGCCCTCATAAATCAATAATTAATTTATCACATGTTAAGTTATATTTGTATGTCAATTCTATATTATAGGTACTACTTTGTAATTATATTTTAATGTTACATATTGGCCAGCCATGAGATAACAACTAGACCCTTATGAAACATTATATAGTAGACTTGAGAAATCCATATATACTATTTAATGAACAAGTTTATGAAATAGATTTACTAAAGTCACTAAAAAATGATGAGGCACACATGAGCTTATGTATCTGGGAATCTGGTTATATATAATACACATGCCCCAAATAAGATACACAAGTGAAAATGGAAATGTGGGAGGGGCAATTTGTAAAATGTCTAAAAAGATAACAACTTAATAAAGTAAGGTCAAGATTGTAATTTTCTTAAGAAAAAATATGGTGTTGACTCCTCAACTAAAAATTGTGAAAATTGATGGACTCCACTTACCAACCACCATGCAATCTAGTCCTTTCGTCAATTTTTCTGTCAAATCCCCAATGGAACTGCCTTATGGGCCCCACATGGGACCTACCATACCTCCTTTCCTATCCTCTACAATAGTCACTTCATAAGGTAGAATAGTAGCTCTACTAAGGTTTTTGTTGCTCTAACAGTGGAATAAAGATTTACCTACCAAATCAAAGTGGAATGTGGAAAATCTAGAAGGATTTTTCAAGTGTTTTGGAGGTTTGAATCTAGATGATAGAAAGCCCTAAGGTGTTGGGAGTGATGGAGGAAAAGAACCTCCAATAGCTAGTGTGATGGCATTTCTGGGTTTGAAGGTGAGTTACAATGTTTGGTTATGCATGCATGATGCTTTGTTGTCCTTTGATATGTTTTGATGTGCTAGCATTTTTTATGTCTGTAGCTATTATTTACTTCCCACATTTTGAGGTTTATTGTTGTTTGTAGTGCTCTAGCATTGATATTTATTTTCCAAATAGTGTGGACCATTATGTTTCCCATTTTGCTATTAAGATTGCTTCTTGCAATGTGTGGTTTTCTTTTATCTACCATTGGCATTCAATAGTTTACATTATTTATGTGGCATACTTAATTCACTTAGAAGTGGAGCCTTGGTGCAATGGTAGAGTTGTCATCATGTGACCTAGAGATCATGGGTTCAAGGTGTGGAAGTAACCTCTTGCAAAAATGCAAGGTAAGGCTGTGTACTATAGACCCTTTGTAGTTCACCCTTTCCCTGGACCTTGTATATACAGGAGCTTCTAATATTGGGCTACCCTACCTTTAATCCACTTGTTTAAGTTAAGTTTTGTATTTTAGCCTTTTGTATCCTTTTATACTACCCATGAATTTTGATGTGTAAAGGTAATACCATTCTTTAAACTTATGACTTTTAAATTGATTGCTTTCCATAAAGTAAGAATGTGGGTCATTGTAAAGAACTCCTTTGGGATTGATTGACTACACATAGGTGATCAAACTATGGAAGAAAGACTTTTGTTTATTTTTAAACAAACAACCCTAAGTTCTCAATTTGGAAGCTATTTAGGTTGCACTTTCTTTAGTAACTAGTATGGGACTAATTCATCTAACTTTATAGTAAAACTCCTTTAGCATTGATTAACTGCAAATAGATGAGTAGATAATCATCACCATCAATTACTTCTATGTTTGATGGTGATGTTGCTTCAATTGTAGGGGATGTATGTGTACTTCTAACATCAATTACTTCTACGTTTGATGGTGATGTTACTTGTTTTTTACAACCATGTATGTTTACTGCTATGTTACATCATCGTCAATTACTTTTGTGTCTAATGGTGATGTTACTTCTAATTGAGGGGATGTGTGTGTACCACTATTTTGTCTTTTATATGTTTACTTCTATTTTGCTTATGCAATAATCATGTTATTGGCTTCTTGCCATTTCATGATTATATCCTTTTTATCAACTATATGGCTATAAATTGGGCTAATTCAGTTTTATATGTTTTTTTGCAGATATGGGAGATATCACTTTGATTATGTACTATGGTAATGTCATTGGAGACATATCAAGTATGAGCTACGTAGGTGGTTTCATGAATGAGAGCAAGGATGAAGATCCTAACCTAATATCACTCATAAACTTAAAGAGAGAGGTTAAAATGTAAAGGACATCTACTATAGATATGATAAGTGCATGATAAAGGATGGCCTCACATTGTCGACATGTGAAGATGATATCTTGACCATGGTTAGGCAAATTCCAAAAGATAGAATGCCCCACAATTATGTTGAGCATTTGATTGAGACCAAAGGGGAATGTACCCAACCTATTTCTTGACCATGCTACCAACACAACAATCTACATTAGTTACAGACACTAAATATGAGGCTCAAGGTGACCAAGTAGCTAATAAATAAGATGGCCAAGAAGAGGAATTGTCTAGTGATGTGGGAATTGATGAAGGTAAGGTTGGTACTAAATGTTGGGACTGTATGCCCTCATAAGCCAACAATTAATGTTGCAAATATTTACATAATGAATAAGAATTTTTTTCTTCTTCTTTTTTTTTATTTTTTTATTTTTATGTATCAATTCTATATTATAAGTACCCCTTTGTAATTGTGATTAATAAATATTATACATAATGGTTAGTCATGAGATGGTGATTAGAATCTTAGAGAACATTATATGAATTTCATGTCAAAGTGATGGAGATCACGAGACATGGAGAAATAGAATTTTGGATCCTTGTAAACTTAAAACTATCATTGGGTGACAATGGACTCACTACTAAACTGGAGGGTTTTTAAGGTAGTTGAAAACATATATCTAAGACGGGTTCAAAACCATCTTCTATCTAGTTATCTTAGAAAAGAGATTGAAAAATAAGATGGTTTTCAAAACCATCTCAAAAAACTTTTTAATATGATTTTGAAAACATTCTTAAAAAACTTTTTAAGATTGTTTCAAAAGCCATCTTAATTTTTTTTTAAGTGAAACCTTTTTAAGACTGTTTAAAAATCATATTTAACAAAAATCTTTTAAGACAACTTCAAAAACTATCTTTAAAAAAATTCTATTACAGATTCTGAAACCAACCTAAAAAATTTCTTTTAAAGATGGTTTTTAATTGCGACTTTAATAAGTTCATATTAAAAAAAAACTAAAGAAACTTTTTTACTAATAGTATACAATAATCTTCCTGATATTACATTATTTATCTTTACTACTAGCATCCATATTGGTGAGTGTTCAATTTTGAATAAAAAGTACCCAATTAGTAGCCCATGTGTTGTAAAACATAGTGCTAACTCTAAGGTTTTTCAAAAACTTATAACACATGCATTTCTGACCTAATGACTCTAAAGTTTCATATTTTATAGTTTCAAAGGCTAATCTAGAGTAAGTATGTGAATAATTATATTTTTTAAAGATTTAATTAGAGTTTTTGACCTTTTATAGGAATCAATATGATGATCCAATGGCTGATATTTATCAAGATAAGAATTGGACCCAGTTGTGAGGTTTCCTAATTAGTCTAACTAGGAAACCTAAGCAAGCCAAGGCCTAAATGTTGTTGATCCAAGGTGTGATCAAGGTCCAAGATTATCCTTAGGGCAAGTAAGAAAGTAATGCAAAGATCTAAAGGTGACTAAATGGGCCTGAGCAAAAAGTCATGTAATTTCACCACCTTTGCATGAGAATTGGAGCCGTATTTGAGGTTTCCTAGTTTAACAAGAAAACTTAAGGAAAGCTAAGTTGGCCATGTAAGCCATTCAAGCCTTGAAGATAAGGAATTTAGCCACTCAAGCCATCAAGCAATGAGCTATCAAGCGATCAAGCAATGAGCTATCAAGCCAACTTAGTCAATGCCACATGGAATTACACTATTGCATGAAAATTTCAAGCAATTATCCTATGCTATAATTGTGAAAATTTAAGAGATAGCATGCTAGGTAGACCAATCAAAGAAGAGTCATCCTTTAACTTCTTCCCAACTCTCTCTCTCTCTCTCTCTCTCTCTCTCTCTCTCTCTCTCTCTCTCTCTCTCTCTCTCTCTCTCTCTCTCTCTCTCTCACATGGGAACAAGAGGGAGGCATCTCCTTGAAAAGGGGCACCTCCCACCTTACAAAAAATCCTTAAAATTCTATATTTTCTACCTTCAAATCACTTTTAACCCACCTTCCCTGTATCCATACGAATTTCTCATCCAAAACATCCTAAAATCTCCATGTCCAACTCTTACTTACCTTCCTAGCACTTTCCAAAAGTCTTACTTCTAATCTCCATCTTAAGTCACTACCTTATCTCTATCCTCATCCTCTCTATCTTATCTCTTAGGATTAGAATTCTAGCAATCTTTAAAGGCTAAAATCCTCTATAAAAACCCAAGGCATCCCATGTACCATACATAGAAGGAGTTTCGCACCCCCTTCATGGTCTGGTCCTCCATTTTTTCTTCTCCATCCTCCACATTTTCATCTCTTAGGCTGTTCCTCCATGCCTCCTTCAAGTTCAACACTCTTTCTTTTTGTTTGCACTTCAATTAGGTTGGTTTTCCTTACTCTTTTACATTCCTTATTATTTGCTTTGTTCTTTGTTTCATTCATTAGGTTTTTCCATGTCTTCCTTCTTTAGTTTTGTTCTTTAGATCCTTGTATTCAGTGGCCTTAGATACCTTGTAGTGACATCCAAGAGATAGAAGTCCTTGGATCAAGTTAGTTGTTCATTGGAATCCTTCAATTCCTTGCCTTTCTTTTACCTTCTTCTCTTGTCTTTCACCCTTCTTTCTTCTTGGTTCTTCTTTAGATCACATGTATGTTACTTAGTGGATGTTGGACAGGAATTTGGGTTTATTTTCATGTCTCGAAGATGACCACTTGTCTTCCTAGACTTATGTAATATGCACATTATCTTTTGTAGAAGTTCCAATTCAATAAAGCTTATGTTTCATGCACTTTTCTTTACTTGTTCTTAATGTCTAAAAGTCTTAGATTCTTGATTATCATACCATTCTTTGTGCTTACTTTCCATGCACCTCACACTCAAGTTATCATGCACACATTTCATCCTCTATTAGGTAACTTTTCCGTCATAGTTTCATGCACATCATCTTAGGTTAAGTTGCACTTAGTTTTCAAACACACCACATTCAAGATCATGTGCACAACTCTAAGGTTATGCACATGGTTTTGATGTTTATTTCCTTAGTTAAGTTATTTATTTCATGATTAATTCTTGCCTATGCATCCATGCATTAGTTTAGGCTAGACCATGCATTCCATTCTAACTTAATTCAACACAATTTTTACTAAAGCTTTCATGCACACCATGTTGTTGAATATTCCTTAGCTTTGGATGTTTTGTAGATTAGTTTACTTCATTTTTATGGTTTCTTTAGTTGTTGTTTAAGTTTAATTGAATATTAGTTTAGTTTTAGATAGTTTCTAATTTTAGTTTTTAGAATGCATGTTTTTAAGTTATCTTGCTTACTTTTAGTATGTTTCCTTAGTCCATGTTCCTAATTCAATGCGTGTTTCCTAGTTGAATCAAAACCATATCTCTTTAGCCAAGATAAGCAACCTAAATAGGATCTAAGTAATATACAAAATCATGAGATTCCTCATGGGATCAACCTCTCTTGCATGCAAATTACTACATTGCTTCATGCGCTTGCGAGTTAAAGCTACATCACACATTCAATATAAAAAATTCACAAATATAAAAGAGAAAAATTTCACAAGAACTAACTAAGAAGTATTATCCATTCTACACATGTACACTTCTTTGTACACATCCATTTACTTCCACTCTCCAACATCTCCACATTCTTACAAAGTAAAGACCTACATCCACACTAAGTTTCTTCCTTCTAAACTTCAACATCTCTTCATTCACATAAAACAAACCACAAATATAGTTTAAATAAACAAACTGCACAATCCTTATTTATCCACACTTCTAGCATCCACATTCCATATAACAAATTCGAAGATATAAAAAAGAAAAAAAATTCACAAGTAATAATTAAAAAGTATTATCCACTCCACATGTACACTTCTCCATACACACCCATTTACATTCACACTCCAACATCTCTACATTCTTATAAAGTGAAGACCTACATCTACACTAACATCCCCTCATTCATTCCCTAATTGAAATAAACAAACCATATATATACTTCAAGAAAATGAAAAATATAACACATCCACATTCACTATTTAAATGAATAAGTTTTGTATTAATTAGTATAATTTTTATATGTTGAAGTACACATGTGAAGTGATTGAAAGTACATTCACTATTTAATTTAGTTTACTACCTATAAATCCACTATATACTTATTTGTTATTTTATGTAGTCAACTCCAAAGACTGTGGAAAAATTGTAAGATGATGATTAGTAAAGTGTCTCACCTTTTTCAATTGTTAAAGTTTAACAACATTGCATATTAGGGTTCTTATGTATCTTAGAACAAAGTATCCACACACTCAATTTATACTGTTTAGGGCACTACGTAACAAATAAAACATAAAAGATTCATAAATATCATGTCTAACTGTAACTTTAGTTTATATATAGAGTAATTAACTAATTTTACTTACCTTGACCTTCTTCCAAATGAGGTTTGGCAAGTTCATAGTCTTGGTTAGTTCATCCTATTCATTCCACACACTTCAAATTTATAATTCAAATGCATTAGTTATAAATAAAAAATTAGTTATCAATTTTTACCTATTAAAATACATAAAAATATTAAAAAAACTTACCTATTTATGATTTCTTATAGTGGCAAAAAAATATGCACATGACATGAATAAAAAAATAATACATTCCCACCATGCACATCGAGAACTAGTAGGATCCAATAAGACCTATATACACAATCATATGAATTAAAACTAAAGTTTAGCATCCTTAAATATGTATGTATGTATGTAGGACATAATTTGGAAAACTTACATGTTATTGTAGAGAACCATTAAGGCTTGCCCCTTTGAGCAGCGGAAGAACCCTAGTAGAATTTGATCAACTCTCCTCTTCATGGTCCATTTCTTCCTCAGTCCGCAAATGACAACGAGGTCAAGGAATTGGTAAAGATTCTTGATCAATGATGTTTGCATTATATCATAGAGGAATCCATAAAAAGAAATAGTTATTACTTATATTACTAATTAACATGTAATGTCAATGGTTCTTATTGAAGTAGATATTTGTATACCCAATATAAGAGACAATGTGCACATGTTTGAGTTTATCCCATTTGTAAACTTTTATGAGGTCCTCTCTCATGAATGGTATTAGAATCCCTTCATTGCCAAGCACTTTAAGCTCTATCCAACAAGGTTGACTACCTAATCTTCCTTAATGAGCTTGTAGACGATCCTCATAGTAGAAGGCATGTCTGATGGAACTTCTACTCGTTCCCTAAACTTATGATGTAAAGTTGTAGAGATTATTAATCAATATAATTTTTTTTATTAAAGATATTCAAATTTATCATGAAATAAACACAAATACTAATCTAGAATAGTAGGTGCTAGTGAGGAGGAGGTTGGCCCTGATGGTACATGCTGCTTCTTCTAATTAACATTGGATGCAAATAATAAATAATTAAATTGAGGTCTCTAAAAAATATTGTTGAAGATGGTGGCATGACAACATATATACCTTAAATTTTAGGGGAATAATATATCATTCTGGCCAAGTGAGATCTAATGACCTCCTCAAAATATCATCAGCTTCTCTCAAAATATCGTAATAATAGACACATTCTTAGCATAAAAAAATCATGCAAAATAAGAGATTGAATCTAATACCATGTATTGACAATGATGATATTTTCAATGTCATTCAAGGCCAACAACATGCATAGACCCATCTACAAATCAGAAATACTGGGTACATAAGAATAGATGAGGTAGGACAATTAACTGGACAAAGAAAAAGTAAACATGTATTCATATATACCTCCTTAGCTGAATTTTATTATTTAAAGGGCATAGGTAGCTCTTCCTAATCTTCTTGAGTCGAAGAATTGTAGCCAGCATGAGTGGAGTCTATGGGTAGTAGGAGCTAGATCTTGACTATAACATTTATAATATGAAACTCCCCCCCATTTCTCTCTTTAACTTCTCATACATCTCCTTCTAGAGATTCTTGATCACTTTTGCATTTATCCTTTTATACATCTCCTTCTTGTCAAATTCACTGAATGTTGATTCTTTTGACCATAGTATGTGGATGGAGTAACACTAAGCTCTTGGCCCCTTACTTGGAAATGGCATTTCTCCTTATTGCTCAAAGCCCTATACAAGATATCATCCTTTATAGTGATGCTGCTTAGAGTCCTATAAATGCAAATTCTTGGGTCACCTCTTCTTGCATAATTTATAAAAACATGATCAATTTTACAAATTATTCTACAATTCTATAAAAATATAATAAGGGTAGACACAATCACTTACTATTTGAGAAGCAACTTGTTTAAAACTTCATTTTTGTCAGTTTGAGAGTTACGCTTCTTTGAATACACCATTTTCCATAGAATGTTGTAGTTAATAGGATTCACATTACCATATCTCTTTTGGTGTCAAGAGAAACACTAAAGTTAGGTAATGAAATATAACTAAGGTGTATAGAATTAGAAAGAAATGAACTCTCACAAATACTTCTTGTTCTTCTAACCTGGGGCAGCTAGACCTAGTGTGACAACCTGGGTTTTTGTAATACATTTTTCAAAGGCAGGGATCTTAGTAGTAAATTTTTTTTCTCAAAACAAACTAGCGAAAATTCTTTTCTTTAGAACTTGTTTTGAAAAACCCAAGTCATCACTTCATACATAACATAAGTAAAATTTTTGTACAAGATAAAATTCCATTGAAGGAATATACGTTTATTAAATTCCAAAATCCATCCAGCGGTTCACAGTACAGCCCAATTCCATTATAATACTTGTCCAAATTACATAATCCAAAACTTAAAGCTCACCATACAATGAAACTCTCAAAACTCTCAAACAAAACAAAATACATGTCTTCGAGGGGTGTACCCTAATTATTATTCTCCCAAGTCTTCTTCAGTCTTGAGCTCCTAACTCTCCTTCTCTGTATCTGAGATATTATAAACAATCAAACATTTGCAATATCTCAGCAAGCTATGCTTGGTAGGAGATTCAAGAAGCATAATAATTTGACAGTATAATTCTAATACTTCATAATCCCGTTATTTATAAACATACTCATGTATCAAACTCTTTACTTTGTAATATATGTACATCCGTATACATACATATTGTACATGGATAAATCCATCAAATTTATGAAAGTAGTCAAATAACATTCCCAACTAAGCTGATCAATTCTTTCCACTATGAGAAATCAGTATTTCAGCTAGTCCTATACTGGGAGTTTCTCTTCTTAGGAAATACTAGTAATATACAATTATTGAGTATTTTATTATGTCAAAACATAAGGCATTTCACTATGCCTATCTCATATGCATCATAGTGCAAAATAATTGAAGGACTACCATACTACAGTTTAATCTATACTAGCATGCTTGGATAATTGCCCTGTTCACCACTAATACCATAGTAGAAAATATTGTATCACTGTCCATATGGGGAGACAGGACTTTCACAGTGGTGACCTTCCCATAATCCCCCAACCTAACTTTTAGCCTCTCATAGGGCAAGGTATCATCATATCATCAAATTTCGGGAAGCAGGTAGCCAAACCCTCATAACTCCTCTAGCATCACATCCCCAAGCTTATGCCTATTTGAAACAAAACCACAAGTCTCCATGCTTGTATATAAAATATGTTTCATATATATCAGACAATCTGTCTGTTTACTTAGGGTTGTAATATCTTCTAGTTCTATACTCACTTAGAATCTATTCCTTAATTCTAGCTTAACCATTTCATATGTGTTTGGTTTGATTATAAGGGTTTTAGGGGATTTAATACAAGCATTAACATTACACTTGTTAACATTTCTAGACATAAGATCATGTATTCAACATGTACATCCCATGTAGATGCATTCATAAAATCCTCCTACCTTCAAGTAGTGATCCATCTCTTTAGACTTTCATGATCCTGACTGACATATGTAATCTATAAATCAATACATACTGTCAATATTTATACCATTTGAATAATCCTATAATTGTGATCCTATCTATATTCTTTATTTAATCTTGTCCTTTAATATAAATGATGTAGATATTTTGTCCTATCATGTTCTATATTCCTTAGATAGTATCTAGCATATTGATCAATAGATCTGATGGTTAGAATGATCTTCTAATCTTTCAGATCTAAGTATTTTCTATTTTAAGTCTTTGTGTATTCCTTTCTTTGATCTTGATCTTTCATAGATCCTTTGATCAACAATTTATACTTGTTGATAAAGATCAAGAGCTTAGATCTTCTATCATCTAGTTCTTCTTTGATCTAAGTTCAGTTGTTTGATCATCCCTAAGGAGGATGATCTTGGTTCTCTTCATTGAATCATATTTGATCAAGTGTTTGGATTCTCTGTTTAAATTTGTCTACAACATACATACATGAATACATAATAAAATACAACATTAGGATTCTTATTATTCTTAATCATTCAAGATCCTATGGATCTTGTTTTATCATCCTTATCTTACTTACAATTTTTATTAGAGTTAGATATTTTACTAACCTTTTATGCTCTTATTATTATCATTCAACCAGTTAATGCTTTACTAGTTGAAGATAACTTATTTCATCCTAAGTCTAAACTACTCCTCTTATTTCCAATTGGCTAAGGCTTACTAGCTTAATGGTTGAATACAATGTGGTTACTTCAATCCTCATGTAAGGAGGCATTCAGACCTCACAAACATCAACGGAAGGTAGGGGAAGAGCGAGGCTTTATTAGAGAACCCCCTTAACCACCATGTTCATCATTCACTAGAGTGACCTTAGCTCAACCTTTCATAAGGTTCCTATGTGCATTTTAATCCTAAGTACTCTTTCTAATTGATTTTAATTAAATCCATGAACATTTAAAATGTCATTTATAGGGTTTATTATTCTCGTAATTTGGGCCAAGGATTTGATAATCCTTCTATTGTCCTACTAAATATAGCCTTTACTAATATTAAGTCAAAGTCCTGCACTCATCTTAATTGTCCATGAATTTCTATATTCCATTAGTTTACATTTTTGGTGATTTATGCTCATTATATCTTAACAACTACTTAACAATTGAATCTACTAATAACATTTGACAATAGTTAAATCATAAACATTAAAGCATAAATCCAATATAAGTTTAACAACTATTCATACTAACATGCTTCCTATGAATATAACTTAACCTAATGAAATAAAACTATACATAAACTAACATGATCCTAAGTTATGAAATACATAAAATTTTACTACTAATCTAATGGAATCATGCTAAAATCTCAAATTTAAAATAACATGGCCTTAAGATAATCTAACCTAATAACAAACTAATAACATTTAGAGCATAGCATGCTAACATTTAAGAATTATACTATCATGCTTCCTAATTTACAACATAAATTACATTTACAATTCTATTATCAAATAAAAGATAATTAAACTAATTAGATTAAGATTATTACAAACTTTTACTTATGATTCAACCATTAGATCTTAGATCTTTTCTTTTAGATCAAGGGTTTTAATTACATTTAGGGCTTTTACTCCATTAAGGTCCAAAGATCATATCCATTTGTTTTGTCATATTTAATCCATGATCCCAATGGATTCCATCATAATCCCATTCATTTAATCCATCCTAAGGGTTTGATTATACTTGATCTTATTGATCAAGTAGGTCCCTTTGTATTTTTAGGGTTTTTCTATCATAAAGGATAGATTCCTCATTTTATGTTAGATCTATCAAAATAAATCATGGATATTACTTTATTTTAATATTATATCATCATTGCAGTATATCCCCAAGATCTGATTTAGATCTTGAAGATCATCAAAATTAGAATCTTAATTCCTCAAAACAAAGTTTCTTGAAGAGTTTTATCAATTTTATGATTCCAGAGAAAGTAGATGTTACAAGCTTTTCATAGCTTCTTGCTGATCTTAATTTGGAGTTTAGATGACTCTACAATTAAGGAGTAAAGTTCACAGTCATTTTGAGGGTCTAGATTTGATTTGGCCCTAGCAAAATGGATGGTTTGTGATCAGTCGAGTGGAGCAGATCGGTCGGGTAGAACGATTGGCGTGCTCCCTTCACCGCGATGAACGTCGTAACGTGTTCACAAGGCCAGTGCTGTTGCACGGTCGTTCTGTCGGGACAATGTCGGACGTGGGGACACTCTTGCAAGGTGCATTTCCGTGCAGCGTCCTAGGATCTGATCTTTTTAGGTAGATTGGACAGTCCTTTGGGACCGTCCAATCAATTCCTTTTCAATAAAAGGCTCAAAACTTGATTAAATTTCATGAAAATTCTACCCTAAGGATTTTGGACCCTTGTGGATCGATTGGAAGGCTCAAATTTTCCTTCTGATCCCTCCATCATCCAGAATTTAGGGGTTCTTTTCCTTACTTGATTTTTATTATTTTTAACTGAAAACTAATTTTAGAAAAATAAAAATCATATAAATTAACATGAAATAAGTGTGGAAAGAATTTTCACCTACCTAATTGGAGAACAACGTAGGTTTTGCAACCCAATTTAAAAGAATATCCACTTGATGATAAGATCGCCCAAGAACCACTTGTCTTGTGATTTCCCATTGTTTGAACCATTGGATCTTGAAATTTATTTTGTGATTTTGTTGACAAGTTAGTCTAGGACAATTTAAATGGTGGGATTTGTGAAATTTGATTTGGAACAAAGTGCCCAATTGAATTTAGGTCTCTTGTTCCAATTAGATAGAGGAGAGAGAAAATGAAAGAAAAGAGATTTTTGAAAAATTGGTAATGAATCTAGATCTGGTTTTGCAGGTGAAGCAAGATAATTTCATGATAAATTTTATAAAAAAATTTGGAGGATTTTTGGGATGGTATTTATAGGTGTTTTGCATTTTTCATAATTACTTATAATAATTATGTTTAATTCTTTTGAATATTAAATTAAGCATATGATTGATATTACACACCTTTCTTCCTTGAGCACTCTTTGACTACACAATTGATGCAATGAAATATAATTAAGCATAATCAAATATTATAATTAATTCAATCAAATTCATGTTTAGCACATACTTCACATTCAGGGGACAAGTGACACTGTATAAATTCATTTTATACATCATGGTCATTGATGTTAGAATATATGTCAAGTTCCTTATACAAACGTTGACATATCATCTGTAAATGGATATATAGTTGTTAGTAAGTTAGCTCTTCCATTTTCTCCTACTTCACTCACTCCTTGCAAAGCACACTTGTTCTTATCATCAAAATTGTCAAAGGCATATTAGAAAGTAGAAATAAACACATGACACTATTTGAAAATAGCAAGATTAGATACACACTATAGTTTCCTACAATCTTGTATACAAAGCATCTACATACCCTCTCCATCTCTCATATTGAGTCTTTGATTGATGGCAGCACATGTCTCCAATCATCGATAGTAATTGGGACCATGCTTCTTACCATGCATCAAATGAAACTTATATAATTGGCTGCATGATCACCTATCTCTTGTCACTTAGTGTTATGCTCGATAGCCTTGTTTTATTCCTTTAGACTTCTACTTAATAATCTTTTCCATTGTTGTTAGCCCTTTACCCTTTCTCTTATAAGGGCTACTCAAGTTGGGTTGTTCTTCATGTCCTTCATGTTACATTCTTTATTCACAAGGAAAAAAATTTTATTTAAAAAAAATGCATTAGAAATCACTTCTAAATTCAATATGTTCAATAATTCCTTTTCCATAAAGAATACCATTATAAGGTTCAATATTAGAAAATAACTCAACAACAGCACTTATGTTATCACTAGCTTGTTATTAGTGTTTCAATTGATAGATATTATAATTGTGAACTTCAAGAAGTGAAATTGCAAAGATTCTCCCTTTGTATAAACTACAATTCTTAAAACATTAGCCTAACACAATACAAGAATATAACCATTGAGTCAACCACAAAATCTATTAATTGAAGACCTAGGACTCACAACAAAGACCGAAGAAATAATAGTAATATAATGCAATTGTGCATAAATAGTCCTAAGGCCTAAAAGTTTAAGCAAATAAAAAGAGGTAACGGAAACTATATAATAAATAATACATCTATACCCTTTGACAATAACTTATGAATTTTACTTACAAAAAATCCATTCAAAAGACTAGATTTAAGATTATGTTAATTTTTCATGAACCCTCTAACATATAAAAACCATGGTCAGGATGCATAAAGGACAACACTATACAATGATTTATTTCAAGAGATATGATCATCAATACTAAAGTAAATGTTAGGAAAATCTAGAAGCAAGGGCATTCCATAAAAAAACCACAACAGATGCATATTGCTAAATAGAACGTATTTCTAGAAAGAACAACAATAGTTGGTGAACCTTTTCCAACAACAGCCCAAGAGAGAGAGAGAGAGAGAGAGAGAGAGAGAGAGAGAGAGAGAGAGAGAGAGAGAGAGAGAGAGATCACCTTTTGTGTGAAAAGTTTACTTGATTTGAGATATTTTCTCCTCTAAAGTCCACAAGAAGAGTGGAAGTAGATCGTGGGATTTTTTTTCTTTCTTTCTAAAATAGAGTCCAAACTTGCATTTCTAACAAGTAAAATCAATGAATTCAAACACACATTCATTCTTCTCAACGACTAAATTTAGGGCAAAACTAAAATTCATAGCTTCCCATCAACAATTCATGAGTAGTAGCTGAAATAAATAAGGAAACTAGAAGAAAACTAGCTCAAAGGTTGTGGTTCGCTATTGCTCACCCAAAACTATTAGTAAAGAGGACAAAAATTCATAAATTAAACTAGAAAAATGTGATTTCCAAAGGTCCTTTTCATTGAACTAATAGTCTACTAGAGTCTCATTCATATATATATATATATATATATATATATATATATATATATATATATCAGCTAGGCCCCCATTTTCCTACATAAGAATTGTCACTCAATAGTATGGACACTCATGGAATTCTACCTCTAGTAGTGAAACTTAGACAAACCTTAAAGAAAATCACATCCCATGTCATTTTTGAAATGGTTAACATTACAAAATCAACAAGAAGGCAAGGATAGCGAAGGGGGATAGGGATTCTTACTCATAGAGCTAGTCTTGTACTATCAATCGACTAACAAAAAGAGGGGTAGAAAATTGTGACTTCAAATTTGTTCTCCATCCATAAGTTGACAATCAAATGATGAGAGAGGGTGTCAAAAAGTCATATCTATCCTTCAAGTGATGGATTGAGGTGCCGAACTTTAAAAGTAAGTAAAAAATTTGGATCCATCTTTCACTCTTTGTCCAAGATGATTGATGGAGAAAAATATGTGATTATCATTGCCAGAGAAGAAGGTAAGGATCTTCTAAGGTGGGCCTATCATTCTGCCTATATCTTGATATAAAATAAAAAATTCCCTTTAGTCATTGAAGAAATGGAGGTTTAAGAGAAGATCTTACGAGAGTAAATCATCGAGAGGGAGAAGATCTTATGAGAATAAATCATAGATGGTTTTTAGGAAACCATCTTATTTTTGTATAGCTTTTAAGATGTAGATTTTTCTTTTCTTTTTTTTCAATTTTTGAGGCAGTTTTTTTTTTCTAACTTAATAATTGTCTTATTTTTTTACCAATATATTATATGACCTAGAATTTTTTTGAGATAATTGTTGTTAGGAAAATGTTTTATTTTTGCATTTTAAGATATTTTTCTAAAAAACAATCTTAGATTTGTCATTTTTTATTTCTTAAGATGATTTTTTCCTAAACTTAATAGCCATATTATTTTTTGTCTATATGACCTAGGATGTTTCTTAAGATGACATTTTAGGAAATCATGTTATTTTTCATACATTTTAAAGATAATTTTCTAAAATGCCACCTTGGATTTTGTTTTTTATTTTTATTTTTTAAGAAGGTTATTATTAAACTTAACCACTATGTTATTATGTGCCTAATTTTTAAGATGGTCTTTTTACTACCTTCTTAAAAATTCTATTAATTGGATGGTTTTAAGATAAATTGTTTTATAATCGTCTTATTAAATTTTTCCAAAAAAAAAAAATACAAATTTTTTTAACTCCCTCCAATGATTTCTCAGGTTAGGTTATTCATGATGTATACCTACATCATAACTACAAATATATCCAAATATATAGTGAATTGCATATTATTAAATAATCATGCATACATAAATAAATGCAACACGGACAAATTCTTAGATAACTCCTAATTAACCATCCTTTATTTACATATATCAAATGTTACATTTTAATTT
Source organism: Warburgia ugandensis (assembly GCA_035236585.1). Taxonomy (NCBI): domain Eukaryota; kingdom Viridiplantae; phylum Streptophyta; class Magnoliopsida; order Canellales; family Canellaceae; genus Warburgia; species Warburgia ugandensis. The sequence goes on from CP141139.1 coordinate 37,797,046, forward strand.
GCTCCCTCAACATCAATTGTTTTCAACCCAAGCATCCTTGTCACTAGTATTACATACATAATCCACCTCATTCTCACCGATTAGATTAATGGATAACATTGTTTTAGTAACACAAGGGTAATTTATTGCAGTATCACCTAGGTTATCTTCATCATAAAAGTTTCTTGGGGTTGATAAACAACTGACCATCATGTATCACATCCATCTTGTACATGAAATACATATTTCTCTTGAGATACTCAAATAAATTGATTATTCTTTATAATCGATCCTATTTAGGTCAACTAATGTCAACCCAAGGGCATTAGTTTTTATGCTGTCTTTGTTGTGTTCCACCCAATCGAACTAAAACATAATTATAATTCTACAAGTACAATGTAGCACACATATTGCTTGATAACCCCATAATAAGCATCATTTATGACAATTGTTTTTCATTAGATCTTTCTTAAAATACATGGATGATTATTGTTACTTGCTGGTTGGATGATTGAAGACATTGTTTTGAGGTTGTTTTTGGATTTAAAGAAGGGTGTGCACACCTTCACACCCTTGTGAAGGGTGCACACCACCCTTGTACACATGCTACTTCAATCAATAAAATTCTATGATTCATGTTATGTGCTTACTATTCATGATCCTTTTGATTTTTTAATTTAGTTTTTCATGGCTATTGCAATGTCTTTCCCTACTTAGTTTCCATGAAATCCATTGTAGATTAAAGTTGCATGTAGTTTCCATAGGAAGCACACTTGGACCATGCACACAAACCCATGGTTCATGCACATGGCTTTGATGTGTTTTCCCATTAGATGATTGCTTGATTTAGATTAGATTCCCATGCTTTAAGTCTAGTTCCATTCATGTATTCCATGTTAGCTTAGTTTTCTTCCTAGTTTAGATACAAATGCATGTTCAATTAATGCATATTAGGTTACTTGATTCAACACACTTTCCATGTTTAAATCATGCACTTCATGTTAGGTTTACTTGCTTTAATTTCTTAGATTAGGTCATGTTTAGGTATTAATTGATCATTATCTATGTTAATTTGCATGTTAAAGTAGTTTTAGTAAGTTTTCATATTTAGGTTTAGAAAGTTCCTAATTTCATGCATTTGTGGTTTCCATGTTAGTTTAAAGCCTTAGTCTAGGTTAAATCCAATTCTTTTGACTAGGCTAAATAGTTCAAATGACGTCCATCCAACATATATTTGCGTGAGATTCCTTGTGGGATTGACATCTTTCACATGTAACTGCTATAGTGATTCATGCACTTGCGAGTATTATTAAAGCAACATCAGGCTTCTAGCCTTATTTTGGACCCTCTCATTGATGTTGAGTGGTGCCTTTCATCAACTACTCTAAAAATTCTATTTTTTTTTTTTTTTTTGAAGATTTGCCAAGGATTGCTAGGGCTAGGAAGACTTTGATGATTTGGAAGCTTTGAAGATTTTTAGAATCTTTAATGGATTTGAAATCTTGATAATTTTTTATGGCCTTTAAAAACTTGATGGCTTGGAAACCTTGACGACCTTTGCAAAGTACATATAAGTATTCACTTTTGTATAAAAAGTACCCAAGTAATAGACCATGTGTTATAAATTAATGTTATTTTAGGATTTTTCTGAAATTTTATAACACTTGCATTTTTTACCTAATAATTTAAAAGTTTGATATTTGGTAGGTTCAGGAGCTAATCCAGAGTAAGCATGTGAATAATCATAATTTTTTAGGATTTAATTATAGTTTTTACTCTTTTATAAGAAGTGAGAAGATGATCCAATGGTCTATATTTCACTTTGCAAGGTTTTTCGTGGGTCAAGCTACCTAGTTAGTTCATCGAGGGTGTAGGGGGGGACACGCCCTTGCTAGGGGCTCAGGGCTGAGTTCCTAAAAGTTTCACAAAAAATCACATCCTATTATGCTGCAGTAGCCTTAAAAATTATCCTAAGGCAAGCAATGAAGCAATTGGAAGATGTTAAAGGTGACTAAAATGGTCCATGCAAAAAGCCATGCAATTCCATCACTTTGCATGAGAATTGGAGACATGCATGAGATTTCCAACTCTAAGAAGGAAACATAAAGAAGCCAAGCCATTCAAGCATTGATGTCAAGAGAGGTAGCCACTTAAGCCATCAAGGAATAAGCCATCAAGTCACATGGGAGCCATGACACATGGAGTCACACAATTGGAGGATCAATTGAAGCAATTATCCTAGGTTTAAAATGTGATTTTCAAAGGATAATTGGAAGGTTTAGAGGAAAAATTGTAATTAGTAAGATGATAATGCATAGGTGAACCAATCAAGAGAGAAAACCCCACTTTTCATTTTCATTTTACATCCTTTTTCACCACCCCAATCTAGGGGTCCATGATTTTTCTTAAGGGAGGGAGGCACCTTCCTAAAAAGTGAATCCTTTTCCTAGCTTGGTTGTCATCTTAGGTTGTTTCCTAATTAGTAAATCCTAGATCTAGTTTAGACCCAAAACTACTTAAAACCCAAGATGCTTTCCCATCTTTCCTTATCATTTTTCCTTTCCATCTCCTTTTCTTTTCCAATAGCCAAACCATGTCATTTAGAAGGAAAGGAGCCCCACACCCCCTTCGTAAAAAGGTGACACCTATCCCTTTCTAAATACATGTCAACCACCTTGCCTTAACATGATGTCATCTTGCTTACCTCATTCCTCCACCTCACTCTCTACCTAACTTTCCTTATTGAGATCTTGATCCACTTTTCTTTCCTAGAATAAGCTTCATTCAATTGAAAACCCATCTATCTATAAAATTCCATGAATTCCACATTTTTTTCCAAGTAGATGTTGGTGAGAAACCTTGAAAGTTTGAACTCTATATCGGTGATTCTTGGAGCTTTGGACTTTGGCTTTCTTTTGGACTATTCTTTCTTTGGATTTGTAAATATTTTCTTTGTTTACTCAATTCCAAGTTAGTAATTTGATTTCAATTCATTACTTTCATAGTTAAAATTTCTTTTGTTTTGTTCTTTAAGTTTCATATGCATAGTTCCCTCGCTTTCCTCTTTTCTTTGCTTCACCTCCTTAGTTTTTCTTACTTATTCTCTTAGGATCTAAGTTATTTCTTCTCTAGTAGTGACAGCGAAGAAAAATAGTAGATTAAATCTTTTGATTGCCCTTCATCTTTTAGATGCTCTTTGCTTAGTTCTAGAATAGTTCCCATCCTTCTAGCTTTTTTCTCTTGATTTTCTTTTGGGTTCCACTTGCATGTTATTTGAGCTTAGTTTAAGGTTATTCGAAGGTGTTTTAGATTTAATTTGAATCAAGTTTCTAGCTTTGTAAGAGTGAACAATTTCCAAATTATGGATACATGTTCATGCACACTCTAATTTGATGTATTTTGACATTCAATCAATAAAGTTTCTTAAATAATCTTGTTCACAATTGTTTCTAGTATTAAAGTTCTTTAGATCTTGATACTATCTTGCATAAAAAGTTCTATTTCAATTGCTTTCCATGCTCGGTTGATTTGAGTTTCTTAAGTGCTTGAAATATGAAGCTTTTCCATTCAATCTTCATGCTTAATTTTCAGCCAGTTACTCATCATAATTGCTTGATTCCTTAAGAACCTATTTAGCTTTTTATGTTGTTTATTAATTGCTTTGATTATACTGCATGTTCCTTTAGTTTTAATTCATTAATTTTGGGCAACTCTGACCCTATGAACCATGCACACCATCCCATGGATCACGTGTATGGTACTAGGGTGAAGTTTCTTTGATCATTACCTTGTTTAGTTAATTCTTAGTTTTAGCAATTTTTAATTAGTTGTTTACATCTTAGTTTAGTTTTAGAAAGTTTTCTTTTTGAATTTTAGGAAGTTTTGCTTTGAGAAAGTTTTAGGTTTAGGAAAGTGTTAAATTACGGAAGTTCCCTTTTTAGTAAGTTTCTTTAGTTTAAGTTTCCTAGATTAGTTCATTCTTGTTTTGCATTAGCTTCTTTTATTAAATGGGTGTTAGTTAGGAAAGTTTCTAATTTCATTGAATATCCTTATTTTTGAAAAATTTCCTTTAGTTGTATTTCCTAATTCAATGCATGTTTCCAATTTCATATTGCTTACTTTCCTAATTTAATAAAAACCATCTCTATTTGGCTTACATATGCAACTTAAATATGGTCCAATCCATTGAAAATTCCATGACATTCCTCATGGGATTGGACTCTCTCATGTGCAATACTATATTGATTCATGTGTTTATAAATAATATTAAAGCTACACCAAGTACCTTACAGGACTCCTAAGGTACACCTTAGCTTCGATTTTGCAAAGTGCTAAGAGGAACTCTCAAGTTACAACTTGGCTTGGATATTCCAAAGTGCCTCGAGGTACACCTTGGCTTAGGTTTTACAGTGTCCTAAAAAACTCTCAAGGTATACCTCAGTTTGGATTTTGGGAAGTGCCTTGAGAAACTCTCAAGGTGCACCTTAACTCAGATTTTGTAAAATGCCTTGAGGAACTCTCAAGGTGGGTCTTGGCTTGAGTTTGGAACTTGGATTAGTCATCCTTTGAGATTTGAGACTTGATCATGAACTTGGATTAGATCACCCTTAAGATCTAGCACTTGGTCTTGACCTTGGATCTAAAATTTGATAATGAACTTGGATTAGAACTCCTTTAAGATCTAAGACTTAATCTTAAACTTAGATTAGATCTCCTTCTAAATCTGAGACTTGAATTGCCTTCAAGATTTGAGAATTCATTTTAAACTTGGACCAGATCACCTTTGAGATCTTAGACTTGATCTTGAACTAGATTTCCCTTGAGATGTGAAACTTCATCTTGAACTTGGATCAAGATCGTTTGAGATATGGGACCTAAATTTTGGACTTCGATGACTGGATGTAATAGACACGTGGCTTCATGACCCTTGGTCATGTGATCAAATTTTCATCTTCAAGCTGCATGACTCATTTCATACGATCAATTTTTTTGTTTGGCAGCCCTAGTGCACGAAGCTGCCAACTATGCAAGGTCTGGGAAGGGGTGAACCACAAAGGCCTATAGTAGGCAGCCTTACCTTGCATTTTGCAAGAGGCTGATTCCACACTTTGAAGCCGTGACCTCAAGATCACATGACAACAACTTTTATCATTGCGCCAAGACTCCCCTTCCATTTCATTAACCATGTAAAGCAGAAAAACGAAACTGCCCTTCCTTGAGTTAGTAGCTGCACGATGCCGGGTCATCTGGCCATCCGGTTTTTAAACTAATGAGCGGCCCCCAGCTAAAATCAGACACTGAACAATCAAGATATAGCTAGAGTGGACGATTTGTCAGCGAAGTCACGCAATCGCACTTCTAGTAACAGGTGGCAGAACAACCTCAAAAGATTTTGCCGCATGACCTTGGGTCATGTGGTTGCTCTTATTTAGTAGTCATGAGCGCACGTCTCTTGGTTTGAGTGTCATGGGATGGGTCCTGTGATGACCTTTCTTTAGCACAACCCTAGGACTTGCGGTGACTTTGGATCTTTGTAGCAGGGATCCTATTCTTCATGCAGCAAGAGCATCTACGGCAAGAAGACTTGAGTCATGCGGTAGGACCCATGAATTGTGCTGCTGACCACAACTTTTGGTGCGGCCTCATGAGCTTATAGTCCTTTGTCTTTTTGCTTTGGGACTTGTGATCTTCTGACTTTTCATATTTGCCTTTGCAGTACTTCTGAAAGAATTGGGGCTATCTTGTTTCGTCTAGCAGTGGTACCGGGGCCTTTGTGACAAGGTGAAGGCCTTGATTGCAAAGACCAACTCCACCACTTCTGTCAAACTGTGATCGGGGGAGCTTGTTATCCATATTCTTTAGTGGCCTTGGCAAAGAGATGGAGCCCCACCACACACTTCATTTCTGATGGGGCGAGACTGGCATCCCCTTGGTTGACTCTTCATGTTGGTTGGGCTCTCTTTCGACAGGGAGCAGATAGAGTTTTCAACGGATCCTATGTCGACTGGTGAGATCTAGGAGAAGAATTTGAATGCGGCCTATTATTGGGTCTACATAGGGAGACCTATCAACTTGTTCTAAAGATGGATGATGACAGCAGTGTTGAGGCTCAAGCAAAGGCTGACCGGCACTATCTTCTGATGGTGCTGGGGCGCTCTTTGTTCTCTACCAGTGCAAACAAAGTGCTGGCCACCTTCATCAGCATGTTAAAGGACATCCCCTGAATGGGCCAGATGGACTGGGGAGGTGCTGCACATGCTACTTTGATTGATGGCCTCATCTTGGAGGCTGCAAGGCCTATAACTCCTACTTCACTACTCTTTTACCTCTTGATAAGTCTCTCTCTGAAGTGAATGTTATTTTATAAGAACTTTTCCCTCCTGAGGATTGACCTTGTGTTTGGTTCTTTACAATTGTGGGGATCGCACTTTGATGTTCCCTGATGTCTCCAGTCGGCATTCTTCCTGTCCAATCGAGGTTTATGCTAATTAGGAGGATGACAACGTTGATTGTATGAGGAAGAAGGGATAGAGAAAGCTCTTGGATGTCGAGAAGATAATCAATTCTAGGCCTAGCACCAGTGGAGGAGCACCAAGGCCAGTGATGGGTTTTGTTAGTCCTTTCTCTTCTTGTAGTTCAAGGAGGTGGTTCCCTAGGGATGCATGTTGTTGGTATCTCCTGCAGAGATTTCCTAGGCAGATCCGGGATGACAATGCGGGACTCTTAGCTATCAATTCTGTTCCATTTTGGTCATTGCTTGAATTCTTGTTTTCGATTCCCCTAGATCAATGGGCCCACCAGCACGTCGTGACAGAGGTTCTGGGAGGATTCGGACATTGGGCGAGGCCGATGCCGAGAGCCTGAGGAGAGTGACTTTTGCGGACGTAAGAGAGAGAGGGAGACATCTCCATACAATTGTCACGAGCTTCGGCCACCAAGGAGGCAGCTTAGAGGGACATCAGGAGTCTGTAGTAGCATATTTATGATTGAGCTGTGGAGCAGGATTATTACTGCCTATAGTTGGATAGGGCTCTCAGGTGGGAGTTGAGTAGCAAGGTGATGGCAATATTGACTTTGACTATAGTTGAAAAGAGATACCATCCTCGGAATATAATACTTTTGTATATTTTATTGTGCATGGTTTTATTTTTGTGGCTTTTTGCTTTTGGATGTTATCTCAATGGGTGAATGATTTCCGTTTCTTCTTCCCTAATCAAATGGCCCAACTTTTGGCACCAGAGATTGTGTGGTCGTCCATGTATGGTTATGCGCTCACACGTTCCTCATGCGGCTCCAACTTGTGCAGATACCTTTCTGACTGTACTAAGGACACCTGTCCAATGATCATGCTACCGCACCATATATGTCATGCAAGCACATGGTGCTAGCAATAATCATTCCAAACTTTTTTAGTGATTCCTGAGATGCTCCAATTATTTTCCTCGACATGGGATGTGCCCTAATTCTTAATATTAAGTCTAATAATGAGACTTTTTTGTGAGGCTTCCTTGATCTTTCTCTCCTCTTCATTTGTTTCGCATGACTTATATTGAAGGTTACTTCCCCTTCCATGACCTGGAGGATGGTTGAATGAGCACTCTTAGCTAAGTTTGATAAACTTCAGTGTTTGTAGCTCGAAGTATATCCAATCACTGCTCCACAGTGGACTGGGATTTCATGATTGGTTCTGGGATTGTCATGCCCGAGTCTTTAGATTTTGTTTGGCAAGATTTGTACCTTGATTGAAGAGTTTGCTAGCCTCATGGATGTGTGATGCTGAGGTCCTTTGGTCAAAATTTCTTTGGATGAGTCTCTCGAGGAAATGAGAGCATATTTTCTTTGACATTTCTCTTGAGGAAGTTGAGTGGTTCTTTAGAGGCCAATATCTGAGCATGAACAAATTGAATTCTCACATGAAACATTGCACTCGTGGCACTGATTCCTTGCCGTGTGATAATGCCTTCCTCCTTTGTTGCTATGCTGGTCTGTTCTTTTGTACCGGGGGAGGCATGGAAAACATCCACCAGACCAAGGGAGTGAAGGGTGTCCAGTAAGGCAGGAAGCACTTAATACTTGCTAAGAATCTTTATAACATGGATGACTTTGCTGTCCGGGAGTGTGAAAGTGGGAGCTTGGTTTTTTTATATGTGAGTCTCTCTTCAAATGCCCCATAACCTTACTTTCGCTAATACTCTTCTCTCTTTACTTTGCAAGCTTGGGCATCCTGGATCTTAGGGGTCATCCTTTTGATGATGAAGGAATTGCTCAAGTTCCTTTATATGATTTTGATATCCAACTTGAGTTGGTGGAATGGTTGGACTCTCTCACTTGTGAAGAATTTTAATGCCACTCCTACTATATGCATCACGTGACTTTATGCTGTTCTTCCAGATGGACCTTTGCTATTTGTTTTTATGACCTTTGTCTCATCTCATTTTGTTGGCCCAATCAATTCTATCTTCAAATGGGAAGTCAGCATATGGTTCCAGACAACTCACAGTTTCTTGTGGCTGCCTACCTGACCTCTATTCTCATGGATAGTTTGGATGAAGCTTTTTTAAACTTAGAAACCACTAAAACTCAAGATGAAGGTGAATCCTTATTCACCAAAGTGGAGGAAGAATACTTGTACGGTTGACCGATCTTTTCTACTACCACCCTAAAAGGATCTTGCTTATGTATTTGCTTTTCTTCTAAAAGATTCTATGGATCTTAAGTATGCCTATGCTTTTTTATTAAAGAAGTGAAAATGTTATTACATTAACATTTGGGTTATCACCTTAGAGATGGGTGAGACCTCCCTTGTCATTTCCACTATCTTAGAGCTCCAAAGCACTCTCTTTGTCTTTTCCACCATAGTAGTGGCACTCTACTTGTCTTCTTCACCGCCTCAAAGGTCAGAGGAGCTCTACTTGTCTTTTCCACCACCTTAAAGTTAGAGGTGCTTTGCTTGTCTTTCCACCGCCTTAGAGGTCTTAGGTGTTTTGAGGGTGGGTTTCTTGCCAATTCTCTTCTAGAATTTGAGGATTCACTTCTCCTTCACCCCCTATCCCCTTAAGGTGGGGGACTAGAAGTAGGATATAGGATTCCTATGTACTCATTTCAATGGGATCAAGCCTATCATAGTTTGAGAAGTGTGGCTCTAGTTACACATTAAATTTCTTTAGCTTACCAAGCTTTGTTAGTTCCACCAATTTTGTGTCATCCATCTTATGTAATATCATAGCTCCTATAGTCATAATCTGCTTGATATGAAATCGCCCTTCCCTCTTTTCATAGAACTTGTCCCTAGCATCATGAATGAGTTGCTTCTTTTCCCTAAGCACTGGGTCTCTTTCGTGAAAGGAATGAGTGTGAACTTGCTTATTGAAGGCCTTGGCTACCCAATGTTGATACCTTTGTATGTCATGATGCATGGCGCGAGTCCTCTGCTCATCTAGGAGAAGTAAATCTTATAGCTAGAGTGTAATATTTTCTTTGTCTATCAATTCTTAATGAAGTGACTTCTAATCCTATAGGAAGATGACATTATACTAAGCTCTGGAGGAGGCAGATGGTCATGGTCCACCTCCATCTATCACTTTTGGTGTCTCTTTATATATTTTGCATTGTCTTTCGGCATGGTTGGCCAATAACATCCCAATCGTAGTACTCACTCACTAGTGCCTTTACCCCATGTGTGGTTCACATACTCCCTCGTATATTTCATGCAATAACTTTGTAGCTTCCTCTTTGTTAATACACCTTAAAAGAATGCCATTTAAACATTTTATCCTAAGACATAGCTTTCAGCCTTTTTCCTAGTCAAATTTTTCTATAGTTGACTCATTTGCTCTAGGAAGCACCTATGCTCAATGTTGTATGGGATATCATAGTACCATGGTTTCTACCAAGCTTGAACCGCATCTACACTAGGAAGGTTGAACAAGCATATTCTGGTACTCTCCTCTGCTCTACTTGAAAGGGTTTGATCTTCATTCCTATAGGTGAATTGATTAAAGAAGCCAAAGTGGCTAAGGCATTAGCAAAATTATTATTGGTTCTTTTCACAAAGATGAAGGAATTCTAGTCAAACTTGGTGATCAAGTGATCTAACTACTCCCCATTTTCCATTCACCTTTTATTTGACAAATAATGAGCATAGAGTCTGTATACAAGTTAAGTCTCCTGATCTTTAAGGTCAATGTGGCCTCTAATCTAGTGATGCAGACCTCATTCTCTTCTTAAATGATAGTACAATGGAAAAACATTTTTATGTAGAAGGGAACATGATATTTTTTAGGAGATACCAAAACAACTTTGAGTCCTAGTCCTTCTTGGTTAGAGGCACTATCACAGTACATGTCCCATTCATGGTTAATCTGGACAACTAAGAAGACTTGATCATCTAGAAACTCATCATCTACTAGAATTGGTGTGATGTCCAATGTTTTTGAGGTGGTTTGCTATAGGCCTTCCTTTTGACAACTTTTTGGGTGTTGTATTGAAGATCAAATTTCAACAAAAGTAACAATCATCAAGAGGTACTTCTAGTGAGTGCTAATTTTCAGAAGATATACTTTAGTGGATCCATTCTTGACACTCTCTTCACTTACCTTAAATTCATGTAATGCAGGAGTTTATGAGTATCCCAGACTACAACGAGGCATGTTTTCTCTAGGGTGAAGTATCTCTACTCATATTTTAGTATCTTACTAAGATAGTAAATGGCTCTATCTCTTCCTTTAAATCATTTTAGGCTAGCATACATCCCATGTTGATTTCTGGATAAACAAATATAGCAATAGTGGAAAGTCCAACAATGGTGGTAGTAGAACTGGAGGGCTAGAGAGGTATCTCTCAATCTCCATAAAGGCTTCTTAACATCGTGTATCTTGAATTTCTTTATTTCCTTAGCAATTTCAAAATGGGCCACTAGTGGTAGTGAGTTGTGAAATGAAGTGATTGAGGAACTAGAATCTCCCAAGGAAGATGTGGATTTCCTTTTCATTCCTTGGTTGAGGCATTCCTTATATAGCTTTTATCTTGGAGGAATTTGCTTCTATAACCCTAGCGCTAACCATGAAACCTAGACATTTTTAAGAGGGTATTCCAAAGACACAATTTTGAGGATTAAGCCTCATCTTGAAGTGTCTAATCCTTTCAAAGAACTCTTGTAGTGACTCAAAGTGATCCTCCCATTCTTTTCTCTTTACAATCATATCATCTACGTAGACCCCAACTTCTTTGTACATCATGTCTTGCAAGAGGGTAATGGCTGCTTGCTGGTATGTAGCTTAAGCATTTTTTTATATAGAAAATGGCATACCAACATGACATAGCACCCCCAAGGGCATAATCAAAGAAGTCTTTTCGTAGTCTTGAGTGGTCACATGAATCTAATTATATCATGAGAATCCATCCATAAATAATAAGAGGGCAAGTCCTGCTATGTTATAGACTAAGAAATCTATGTGGGCAAGGGGAAACTATCCTTTGAACTGGCTTTGTTCAAGTCTTAGAAATTGACACACATCCACACTTTCCCATCTTTCTTTGGCATTGGAACTATTTTGGACACCGACTTTGTATATTGAGTGACTATGATGAAATTGACCTCTAGTTGTTTCATTACTTCTTCCTTGATCTTATTTCTCATTTCCTTTCTCATTCTTATAAAATCTGTTGGATTGGTTGGGCATCAAGAAAGAGAGGTATTTTATGTTGCACAATTTATGGATTAATCCTTCAAACACTTCCTAGTATTGAGTAAATAATTCCATCAACTACTTGCATTCTTATTCTAAGAGAGTGTTGCCAATTTTGAGTTTCCTCTCATTTTGATGAGGATTATGATTGTTAGGCCCCTTTTATTTTTGAAAGCTTGGCTAGAAAATCATAATTCTTATCCAATGAACAAGTTTCATTATTAGAGGCAAAGACATACTCAAACCCAGCTCTTTTTCATTGAAAGAAGCAACTACATCAAAAGAGATTGGAATCGCAGATGGCTTAGTTACATTGATTATGGTATCAGGGACTGCCTCATACATGGCAAAGGTAGGGTCAAGTTCAATGTCAAGCTCAATGATGAAAGATCCAGTTTCCTTCTTTGCTGCAAAGAGACATTGAACTTCTTTGATAAACTCTTCTTCTATCACAATCTTGGAGGTACTCTTCTAGTTCAAAAAACTATTCATCTTGAAAATATTCATCATTGTAGAAATCTCAAACACTAGCTTCATCTGGCATGTTTGTTGACCATACAATTACTCTAGAAAACCATAATAGGGGAAATGTCCTCCTTCCTTGATGAGCTAACCATTTAGAGTGTGAAATGACTTTCTCAGGTTTCTTATAACTTCTTCGTTGGAAACTTTGTGGCCTAACCCTCTTTAGTTTTTTGCATCTTGACCTATTTCCTTAGCCTTGGCATCCCAATGGCACCTTAGGAAAATACTACATTTTTCTCCTCATCCTAGATACCTTGGTATATTCAGCACATTTTAGGGGAGATTTTTCATTGGTGTTGGTCCTCCAGACAATCTTGCATGGTTTCTGAATAGTATATCCATCCATTCTAATAGTACTTCCTTCAATTAAGGTTGAATTGACTTTCATTGACAATCTCCCTTCATAATGACCATTTTTCTAGCATGGATGAACTAGACCTTTTGGTGCAGTGTGGATGGTACCATGTCAACTATATGAATCATGGCCTCCCTAGTAAGATCTTGAAGGAGGATTATATGTCCAAAACATGAAATGTCATGGAAAACGTTATTGGTTCAATCACCATATGAGTGAAATAAACTCCATGCACATCCCTTTTTAAACAATCATATGCTAGAATCAAGTGGTTTAATGAGTGGAATTCTTTCGGTCAATACCAAGGCTCATGGTAGTCTTATCAACATGATATTAATGGAAGATCCATTGTTGATGAGAAATCCATTCAGCCTCTTTCCTGGATAGGTGACTCTTATGAAGAGTGACAGAGCATGATTGCAAGAATTGTCAACCAGCTATTTGTTTGAGATATTAATGCTCTTTAGAGATTGAGTTTCCCTACTATGTGGACTAATTCCTCAAGTGAAGTCTCTAAACACTACTAACTCTTTCATAACTTCATTTTGATGCTTAATAAATGTCATTAGCAAACCCAAAGTTTTACCTTAGTCTTCTTGAACTACTAGATGACTTAGTCTTCCTTAGGAACTATTTTCAACTCCCCAATTTCACCACATGCAAGCAATGGGATTTTCCAATTTTAGGTTGGGAGTTTTAAAACTTCCTCCATCTCACTTATTGAATAAAATCTCCTCTTCATCATTGCTATTATAGAGGTTGAATTTCTTACACTAATTAAATAGGAAGGATTTCTTATCATTAGAGTTAGCCAAGGAGTATGGATTCTTTATGCAAGTGCAATACTCATATGGATTGCTTTCCAACAATATGGTGTTTAGGCATTCTTTTGTTCCTAGGTTTTGAGGGCTTTGAGGCACTCCTCCATGACCTCTTGAGGTGGAAGTAATGATGGTTTCTTTAGATCATATGACAAAGTAGAAAAGTATGATAAGTTGATGAATCTCAGGAATTAGCTCCATCAACCAGGAGCTTCATGATTTGTCTCATTATGGTCCAAAACTAGTTGCTATGTCCTTCCATTTGGTGGTAATAGCACAATTCTTCCTTCCAGTTCTTTAGCATAGTCGTAGGCACATTGCTCATCTCTTTCTTTGACTCCTTATCTAGTAGTAGATTGCAACCCCTTCTTCATCCCATTCAGTGTTAGGGTTAAAAAGTTTTCTAGGCATGTTCATGCATCTCTTAGAACTGGTTATGAGAGCCACCCTTTCTCTTCTCCATTGTTCTTTGTGAGAAATTCTTCCAATTGGTGGTCCAGCCCAAGTATAAAATAATAGGTGTGGCTCATCAAGTAATGAGCAAGCCATAAAACTTAGAAAGTGGGGATGGGATTTATAATTAGAAAGTGGAAACCTTGGTCACCCAAGGGAGGTAAAAATCATGATTTTTTGTTTGGGAGTGGGACACTTGGCTTGAAGAAGATGAATGAAGATTGGATGATCATGACTGACATGGGGAACTTAGGAAAGATTTGGATGGGATGGAATATTAGAAAGAGAGATAAGAAAAGAATGGAAATGAGGGAGTAGAACTAGAAAGGGGGGTAAGACATGGAAATAATGGCAACTTAAGGTAGGAGGTGCACCGTTTTAAGAGGTGCATCTCTACTTCTCTTGTCCACATGTGGAAACCCTAAAGCGGCGGAGAATGAGAGGATAATTGGCAAGAAAAGATGGGGAATGGAGATGGTTTCTCTCTTTATTGGTCCACTTATAGATGCATATCTTATCATGTGCTAATCACTAACAAAACCCTTCTAATTATCCCTTAAAATTCATGATTTTTTTCAGGAGATAATTCCTTGAAAGCTTCATCCCATTGTATAACTCCATGTGACATTGCTAAGATGGCTTTGTGGCTCACTTTGATGGCTTAAATGGTTTGGCCTTATGGCTCACATCCTTGGCTTCTCCTAGATAACTCCTTGATGGCTTAAGTGTCTTTCATGGCTCTAATTCATGCAAAGGAGGTGAATTTGCATAGCTTTTGAGTGGGCCCATTATAATCACCTTTGAGTCTTTCAATTGCTTTCCTACTTGCCCTAAGTTGAGCTTGAACCTTGATTGAGCTTTCGAGCGATTAAATTTGAGTGCTGGCTCTCTGTTTTGATCTTGTTCTTCAATTCTCATCTTTATTGATGTTGACCATTGGATCATCTTCTTGATACCTCTAAAAGACTAAAAATCCTAATTAAATCCTAAAAAATTATGATTATTCATATATTTACTCTAGATTAGCTCCTGACCCTACAAAATATCAAACTATTGAATCATTAGCTCAAAAATATATGTGTTATGAACTTTTGAAAAATCCTAGGATAATGCACTATAATTTATAACATATGGACTACTTATTGGGTATTTTTTTTACAAAAATTGGATACTCATCACATCCCTAGCCAACATTTGGTTAGTCCTAATAGAAACTTGTAAAAAACATGAAAACAAAATTGGTTGCCATTTTTGTAGGTACTTATGGTTGCATTTAACATATGCATGAAGCTCTTAAATTCTTAGGTTGCTCCTAGTGGACAAGTTAGGCGCTATGAGGGTTTGCTATGAATATACCCAAAAAATTCAGGAAGGCTAAGTCATTTATTCATCTTAAAGAATTCTTATCCATTAGCACTCTATTGACTTTATCAACTTAATAAATATGAATGAAAAATTCTAAATGTTACTCACATAACAAAGCCATTTTATTATAGTTATATCCCAAAGTGCATTGTATGTATAGGCTAGCTACATAAGTTTGGACTTCTAAACAAATACACTCATACTTCATTGGAATAATGCTTTGACCTCTCTTAGTGGCATACAGTAAAAAATAAAACTCTCAAAGAAAATGAGTCGAACAAAATTCTCTCACTATGGGACTAAATCTAAAGATACTAATGGTTCACATAAGTTTAAGCATAAATGAGACTAAGAAATGTGATCCCTAAGAATGGATGCCATTACTAAGAGCAGCAGTGGTACTTCACCTTAATTCTTTCCTATTTATATCCTCATTAAGGCTATCTTCCATCTAAAGATCAATAGGTCTTTCAATAGGATGAAATGTAGGCTTGGGAATGGTTTTGAAAGAAAGAGTAAAAGGGATTCAAAGTTTCAAATTGGAGTAGAAGTCTTCCATTGTTGTAGGACAACTTTGTTTTTGATTACACTAAAGTAAATATCTTTTCTATTTTTCCTTTTGCTCTTCACAACTTTTCTTTTCTTTTTCTATTTTTTTCTTTGAGGAAAGGCTTTCTCTTTGTAAGCATTTTGATAATTTTCATCACTTAAACTTTTATCCTTTTTGAAATTTTACTACCATCTCAACCCATTTTTAAAAGATAAGTAATGGATATTTATGTAGGTTTTAGGCTAAGGTAAATAGCATTTCTGAAAAGAAAAAGCTTACCAAGAGGCTCAAAGGGTTTAATTAGTGGTATTAATATACTGGGTAGGCTTTATGTCTCTGGGCTAAAACAAGAATGGCCTAGATCATTTCCTAGGTTTTGATAAATGTTCAGTTTTGTATAAGAAGTACCCAATTAGTAACTTATGTATTATAAATTATAGGCATAATTCTAGGGTTTTTTAGGAATTTTATAACACATGTATTTCTAACCTAATAATTCAAAAGTTTGATATTTGGTAGGTTTAGAAGCTAATTCAAAGTATGTAAATGGTTGTAAGTTTCTAGGATTTAATTAGGATTTTTGATCTTTTGTAGGTGTTGAGAAGGTGATCCAAAGGTTGAGATTGATCGAAATGAGAATTGAAGATCAAGATCACAAGATCAAACCAAGGACTAAATGACATTAATTCAACGTGTAATCAAGGTTCAAGACCATCTTAGGGCAAGAAAAAGAAGGCAATGGGAATCATCAAAGGTGATTAAAATGGTCCATGCAAAAACTGTACATTTCCATAAACTTTGCATGAGAATTGGAGCCATACATGAGGTTTCTTAGTCCAGCTAAGAAACCTAAGGAAACCAAGCCTTTGAAGCTTTGAAGCCAAGGGAGTTAGCTACTTAAGACATAAAGGAATGAGCCATCAAAGTGAGCCATCAAGTGACATGGAGTCACATAATTGGAGGATTAATTCAAGCAATTATCTCATACGAAAAGTGTGATTTTTAAGGGATAATTGGAAGGTTTTGAGAGATATTTGTAAAAGGTAAGATGATCATGCATATGTGGACCAATTAAGAGAAAAATCCCACTTTCCATTTTCCATCTTCTCCTCCACCCAAGTAGGGTTTCTGTGATTTTTGAATAAAGAGAGAGCCACATTCCTAAAAAGGTGACGCCTCCCCCTTCCTTGGTTAGCATCTTAAGTGGTTTCTTAATTAGGAAGGCCCTAGATCTACTTCAATTCAAAGGACATCAAAAACTCTAGATCTTTTCACCATCTTTCCTACCATTCTTGTTTCCTCTTCTCTGTTTCTAACAACTAATCACCACCTATTTAAGAGGGGAGGAACTCAACACCACCTTCCTATGAAAGTTGTGCCTTCCCCCTCTCTAAATACATTGTAGCCAGCCATGATGTCATTTTATTACCTCACTTGGTACCTCACTCTCCACCTAACTTTTCCTCATTGAAAGCCTAGATCTTGATTGACTTTTCCTTCTTAAATTAAGCCTTAATTTAATTGGAAACCTAGCCATTCATATGCTCCCAAGGCATTCCATGTTTTTTTTCAAGTAGAGGTTTGGTAACAAAACCTTGAAAATAGCACTCTAGCTTGGGATCATTTGGAGCTTTGGACTTTGAATTTCTTTTGGACTATTATTCCTTTGGATTAAGTCTCTGGCTTTGCATTTCAATTAGAAGTTAGTAGTTTGCTTTACATTCTTGCTTTTGTTGTTTGTTTTGTTCTTGTTTTGCTGCTTAAGTTTCATCCTCATAGTTCCTCCTAGCTTACCCTTAGTTCTTTGCTTCCAATTCCTTAGTTTTTCTTGCTTATTCATCAATTATCCAAGTTTTTTCTTCTATGGTAGTGATATCTAAGAGAAGAAAGACCTTGAATCCATGATTTCCATCCTTGAATTCCACATTTTTTAGCTTGAGTTTGAAAGCTAGTTCTGGGCATCATTTTCCTTAACTAGTCCTATCATTCCATCCATCCATTCTCTTGAATCTTGCTTGGATTCCACTTACTTGTCATCTTAGTTTAGCTTGATACCATTGTAATATGTTTTATCTTTAATTTGAATCAAGTTTTATTTCATGAAGAGTGTGTAATTTCCATATTTACACACACACACACACACACACACACACACACACACACACACACACACACACACACACACACACACACACACACACACACACACACACACACACACACACATGCGCGCGCGCGTGCACATACCCACACACACACATATTATGTGCACTATTTTGGGGGTATTTTGCCTTTGATTCAATAAAGCTATTTGAGGATTATTGTGCATGCTTGTTGCCAGTATTAAATTAAATTAGATATTGTGTGTTATCTTGCATAAAAAGTGTTTGTGAAGTTGATTCCCATGCTTATTTTCATTTGAAATTCTTAAATACTTAAAATCTGAAAACTTTTCATTCAATCTTCATGTTTAATTTCTTGCAACTTATACATCCTGTTTACTTAATTCCTTTGGAAACCATTTAGCCTTTTTAGGTTGATTCTTAAGTGCCATGATTATATTGAGTGTTAGTTAGATTTTGATTTATTAAATTAGGCAATCTTTAAACCCATGAACTATGCACACCATCCCATGGATCATGTGCATGGGACTTGGGTGACTCCTCTATTGATTCATGCTTTATTTGTTGTTTAATCTTAGCTCAGAAAATTTTAATTAGTTATTTTCATGTTAATTTAGTTTTACAAAGTTTTTTAATTTGGTTTTAGAAAGTTCTATTTTTTAGAAAGCTTCTAATTCTAGTATAGGAAAGTGTTGTTTTAGGAAAGTGTTGTTTTAGCAAGTTCCCTTTAGTTTAAGTTTTCTAGTTTCATTCATTCTATTTTAGCATTAGTTTCTTGATTCAATGTGTGTTTTTTTTCTAATTCTATTGCATAGCTTTAATTTTAGAAAGTTTCTTTTCATTGCACTTTGTAGTTACATGTATATTTCCTTTCTATTGTCACTTACTTTGGTGATTCAAGTCCAATTCAATATCTCTCTCCTTGGCTGAAGTTAATCAATTTAAATAAGATCCATCCAAAATACAAATTTGTGAGATTCCTCATTTGGTTGACCTCTCTCTCATGCTAAGGCTATATTGCTTTGTGTGTTTGTGAGTAATATTAAAAGCTACACCTAGTTTTTGGCATTGTTGTTGGGGAATCACAATGGATTTGTGGTTGGATCTTTATTGAGATTGTTTATCTTTAGTCACAGTTTTAGGTTGCATTAGATTAGAATTTTTGCATCATTCCTGCATATTTTCCTAATTCATAAAAAAATGGACATTTCTTACTTATTTTGTGTGAGGGAATTAGGCCAAACTTCATCAAAATTTATGCTTTCCTAGATTAGGTTTTTTCCGTTTTGAGTGAACTTCTAGTGAGGCCCTATTGTAACTTGCAATATCTTTATTGAATTTTAAATGGGTTGTATTAATATAGGGCAAGTATGGTGTATGATATCCCACATTTGATCTTCATTAGAAGCCTCACTATAAGCCTTCTTCACTCTCTTTTATTTTCTTAGTGTAGTTGCATATTGGTTGGTAGTATAATTGATATATATTAAGATCATTCATTATATTTGTGGCATCTTATTTAGTATTGTTGCATTAGTTGTACACATGTATAACCCTTGGTTAGATAGCATATTAGAGGCATTAGTTTATTTTCTTAGTACTTGCATTACACTTTTACTACTTTATGGTGAATGGAATGCAATGTTAGTAAGGGCCTTGTAGGGACCCTCATGAGATAAGGACTGGATTTCATCACCAGATACTTGGCCCACTTAGGTAAGCAATCAATTTCCTTGTATGCTTGTGATCCCAGTAATTAATCTTAATCTGAAATCAAGTAGCAATAGACTTAAGATTTTGAGCTCATAAGAGCCTTTTTGAAAGAGGAGATCTATTTCACTCCAATGGCTCTTGAAGTTTGTGGTTATAGTAGATATCCAAAATCCATGTGATTTTCCCATGCTGTATGTTGATGGTTGTTGAGGTTTAAATGCTTCCTTCCATGAGAATTGTATTAATCACCTTAGGCTAGACCTAATTGGTAAGCAATAGTCAAGGTTGGATTGAAAGAGGAGCTGTCTAGCTTTAGGTTAAAAGCTACAACCTTACAGATTAACAAAGATCACTATATCATCTTGTTAGCATTAAGGATTGTTTAATTGTGCATCATATGGAGTTAGGAGTCACATTTAGATTTAGGTTGCATCATTTAGATAGGTTTATGTGCATACAATGTTGTCAATCTTAGAAGACTGAGTTAGTACCATTACATCCTAAAATTGAACATACTCATAGGTAAGGGGTGAGAAATCAAATCCCTAACCCTATAAGCAGACCCACTAGTTGAAGTTGAGCATAAAGCTATTAGAGATTTCTATGCGCCACTATAATCAATTACTCCATCATGCATCAGTTTACCACCCACTAGTGCAAACCACTTTGAACTTAAACCAGGAGTCATACAGTTACGCTCCTGATTCTATGGTCGTGAGATAGAGGATCAATACCCACATATTGAGGAACTACTGGATATTTGTGGTACATTCAAATTTTGAAATGTTATAGATGATTCTGTTAGGCTTAGGTTGCTCTCTTTCTCATTAAAGGATGAGGTCAAATCATGGCTGCATTCTTTAGAGGTAGGATCCATTACCATATGGGACCAGTTGTCTAAAAAGTTTCTAAATAAATTATTTCTTGTCAATAAAACTAATGCCTTTCATAGGAAAATTATTAAATTCTAGCATAGAGTTGATGAACAATATTATGAATGTTAGGAAAGGTAAAATGAGTTTCTACAAAAATGTTTGCATCATGGATTTGAAAAATGGCAGCAAGTTTAGTACTTCTATAAGGCATTTACACCTCAAAATAGACAAATGCTAGATGCGGCTATTGGATAGGCCCTCATGTTGAAAAATGAAATAGAAGCTTGGGAATTTTTCAAACTTTAGTAGACAATTCCGAGCAATGGGACTAATCCAATAGAAGAGAAAAATATACATAGCCTCAAAAGAAAGGAGGCTTGTATGAAATAGGAGTGACCTTAAATATATCCTATAAGCTTGATTCTATGATTAATATAATGGATAAGTTTGACTCCTTGTTGGGAGAGTGGACAGGGTAGAAAATATGTTCTAAACCTCCATGGCTATCAAAGTAACCACGAAACCTCCACAAGAGGTTTGTTTTAGCCTAGCACATTTAACCTAAGCTTATCCATCCAATTGTGTGTACATTGAAAATCTTTTAGAGTAGGTGAATGCAATGACCACATATCATAACCCTAACACTACCCCTTACTTTGAGACCTATAATTCATGATGGGCCAGGAATCCTAACTTGTCAAGGTCAAAGAACAATTACTTAGGAGGTCCATCAGTGAACCTCCTTCACAAAACTTTCCTAGAGCTTTAGTTCCATAGCAGCCACCTAGTTTCTGACTTCCTCAACAACCAAAGAAATAAACATTTGAGGAAATTGTGCAGTCATTTATGGGGAGAACTATAAACACATGTACAAAACTAGATAGGCTCAAAATGAGAGATGACAGAACACTAATGTCACTGCTCAAGCTATTTCCAAATTAGAAATGCAAATGAGCTAATAGTCAGTTGATTTAAATGATAGAGGAGAGAGATAATTTCCTAGTCAACCAATTCCAAACCTCAAGGAATAGTTTAAAATAGAGTCCAATTCACATACCCAAAGACCTCATGAGCAAGCAAAGTCCACAACTACCCCTAGGAGTAGGTTGATAATAAAGTAGGGTAGACTAGGGAAAGTTTAGAGGAGAATAAAATAGGTAAAATACAGGAGAAAGAGAAGAGACCAAAATTTCATACTCCATTTGAGCTTATAGTGGATGCATCCTATGTGCCTAAGGCCCCATTCCCTCAATTACTCAACTAGGCTAAGAAAGGAACAATTTTCAATGAGATAATGGATGCATTCAAGCATTTGCAAATTAATATTCCATTACCCAATGCTATTAAAGACATTCCTACTTATGCCAATTTTCTTAAAGAAATTTGCTCACAAACTTAAAAGCTTAGTGTGCAAAAGAAAGCCTTCCTAATTGAGTAGGTGAGCTCTTTGATCCAGCATTAGACCCCTCCTAAGTTTAAAGATCTATGTTGTCCTAATATCTCATGTGTTAGAGGAAATCATGTCATTGATAAGGCATTATTAGATTTAGGGGCTAGTGTTAACTTGTTATTATGGGCTCTTTGAACTTAACCCAACCAATACCACTTTGTAGTTACTAAATGGATCTATGAAGATTCCATGTGATATGGTAGAAGATGTTTTAATATAGGTGGACCAGTTTTACTTTTCTGTAGATTTTATTGTCCTGGATACCCAACATGTGTTAGACCTTTGTAGTTAGATCCCAATCATTCTTGGGTGGCCATTTTTGTTAATGTTCAATGCCATCATCAATTGTAGGAATGGTGTGATGAAGTTATCTTTCAGCAATGTGAAAGTCAAGCTCAAAGTTTTTAATGCTAATCATTTGCATCTTGACGTAGATGATTCATATGTAGTAAATTTAATTGAAGTTCTACTTCAAGATGGTAGTCCACCATCATATATCCTAAACCCACTTGAGGCATGTCTAGCACATTTTAACAGTGTCTTTTGAAGAGGTAAATAATCTTTTAGATGTTGCACCCATAATGGATACCTATAAATGGGGCCCTTATGTGGAACCACTTCCTTCATCTAATTCTATCCTAGTATCATTAGTCGAAAAGCCACCTCCATTAGTCCTTAAGCCACGCCATGAAAATTAATTTTTTTTTTTTTACTTAGGATCAGTTGAATACTCACCTGTAATCATAGTTGCAAATCTAGATCCAAAATAGGAAGAGAAGCTTCTTGGTGTTCTTAGAGAAAATAAGACAACTTTAGGGTGGACCATAGGAAATATCAAAGGGATTAGCCTTGCTGTGTGTATGCATGGAATTCACCTTGAAGAAAATGCTAAACCATTTAGGAAAATATAGAGGAGACTAAACCCTAACATGGAAGAGGTAGTGTGAGAAGAAGTCCTTAAACTCTTAAATATTGGTGTCGTCTACCCTATATCTAACATCACATGGGTTAGCTCAGTTCAGGTTGTCCCTAAAAAATCTAGAGTCATGGTAATTCAAAATGAGGATAATGAATTAATTCTGACTCGCAAGACCACTAGGTGGAGAGTTTCTATTGATTACCAAAAATTGAACTCAATCATGAGGAAAGACCACTTCTTCTTCTCTTTATTGGCCAGATGCTGTAAAGGCTAGCCAGTCATAGTTATTACTACTTTCTGCATAGATACTCTAGCTATAACTAAATCCCCATAGCACTTGAGGAATAGGAGAAGACTACCTTCACCTGCTTGGAACATTTGCCTGCTACCATATGCCTTTTGGACATTACAATGCTCCAACTACTTTTCAAAGGTGTATTTTGAGCATATTCTATGGTAGAGAGATTTTTAGATGTCTTTATGGATAGTTTCTCTGTGTTTGGATCTTCATTTGATGAGTGCCCACTCCATTTAAAGTTTGTTCTTGCTAGGTTTCAAGAAAAGAATTTAGTGTTAAATTGGGAGAAATATCATTTTATGGTACAAAATGGCATTGTTTTAGGCCATATTGTATCACACAATGGCATAGAAGTAGACAAAGCCAAAGTGGATTTAATCTCTAACCTTTCTCCTTCGAGGATGGTGAAGGAAATCCACTCATTTTTAAGTCATGCTGGTTTTTATAAAAGATTCATCAAGGGTTTAAATAAAATTAAGCCCTATGTAATTTACTTATGAAGGAGGGAACTTTTGACTTTGATGATAATTGTATGAATTTAAGCGCCTGAAGGATGAACTCAGTTTTACATTAATTATTCGACTATCAAATGAGAGAATACCATTTGAAATAATGTGTGATTCTTTAGAATGTAATTGGGGCTATTTTGGGGCAGCATATTGACAAATTCTTCCATGTGACATATTATGAAACCAAGACACTCAATGATACCCAACTCAATTATTCCGATATAGAACGATAGTTGTTTGTACTTGTATTTTCTTTCTATAAATTTAGACCTTCCTTGCTAAGATCCAAGGTTATAGTATACTTAGATCATGTAGTTTTGAAATATCTACTTTCTAGAAAGGATGCAAAACCTAGGTTGATATGATGGATACTATTGCTATAGGATTTTGATTTAAAAATTTGGGATAAGAAAGGTTCTAAAAATGTTGTAGCAGACCACTTATCTAGATTAATTGTGGAATCCACTAGTGAGAATGTGCTTATAACATAAACTTTTCTAGATGTACAAGGGTTGTACATTTCCTAATTACTTGGGTATGGTGATATAGTCAATTATCTTGTTATAAGTCAAATGTCTAATCATTGGTCTATACAAGATAGAAAAATATTTATTGTTGAGGTTAAACACTTTGCTTGGGATGATTAGTACTTGTTTAAGTATTATCCTGATCAGGTCATTAGGAGATGTGTAGCAAATAGTGAGCATCATAAAATCATTTCCTTTTGACCATGCATGCGGGGTGCAGTTTAGTTCTAGAAAGATAGTTTCCAAGATTTTGCAATGTGGTTTTTATTAGGCCACTAATTTCAAGGATTCACATGCTTACAATATATCATGTGCTTGATGTCAATAATTAGGGAGCATAAGGAAAAGAAATATGATGCCCTTAAAGCCCATTATTATAAGTGAGCCTTTTGATATTTGGAGCATTGATTTTATGAGACCTTTTCCTAACTCCTTTGGATATCTATACATCTTTGTGTGGGTGGATTATGTGTCAAAATGGGTAGAAGCCTTACTGTGTAAGACCAATGACCATAGGGTGGTGGTCAAGTTTCTAAGGGAGAATATATTTGCACACTTTGGTACTCTTAGGGCCACAATTAGTGATGTGGGTAAACATTTTGGTACTACGAAATTTGAGTATTTGATGAAGAAATATGGTGTTACCCATAGAATAGCTACCCCTTAACATCCTTAGGCTAGTGGACAAGTGGAGCTGTAAAATAGGGAGATAAAGCAAATTTTAGAAAAAAAAGTCAATCCAAATAGGAAAGACTACTCTCTGAGACTTAGTGATGCTTGATTGACTATCGTACTGCATTTAAGACCCCTATAAACATGCAATCTTACCACTTGGTCTATGGAAAGGCCTACTACTTACTAGTAAAACTTGAACATAAAGCATATTAGGCCATTAAAAATCTCAATTTTGACCTCAATACTATTGGGGCCCAGAGTAAACTCTACCTAAATGAGTTATATGAGTTAAGGAAAGATGCATATGAGTATACAAAACTATACCAAGACCGCATGAAGAACAATCATGATAGACACATACTAAGAAAGCCCTTCATCTTAGGACAAAACAACCTTTTGTATAATTCTAGATTGCATGTATTTTTAAGAAAACTTAGATCTTGATGGATTGGAACCTACATAGTATGTACTACATATCCTCATGGGTCTATCGAGATAGAAAATGATGAAGAGATCTCTATAATGAATGGGCAATGGTTGAAACCCTACTTAGAGTTAGTAAACCCTGAAGTGGAAGAAACATTACTTAAGGAACTAAAATATCATAACCCACCTTAGTGTGGCCCATGACACTAGCATTAATCATTAAAATTTGCATATTTCATTATCATTGTATAACATGACTGGCTAAAGACGTTAAAATTAGCACTCACTAGGAGGCAACATAAGATTTTTAGAGTCTCATCATTCTACATCACTCCTTTATCATACAAGTATTCCGTCTTTCAAAACATTGGGGACAATGTCTAGTTCAGGTTGGGGATATAGACATGCATGAGATGTATAGTTTTCTTCATATATTTGAATAAAAAATTCTAATTTGTTTGAGTTTTTCAAAGTTTTAAAAGTCAAAGTTCCCTTACTGTGATGACAATTCAATTGTCTGAAGTTTAGTATTTTCGCTACTTCAATTTCTTAATAAAAATTCATATGGTTAATTTGAAATTTTATTCATGTCCTAAAGTATTTTATGAAAGTTAAATATCAGAAAACACTTACACCCAGTGCATAAGTCTAGACTAATAGATGCTTATGACTTAGAGACCATGAGGAAAAATCAATGGAGACCTTTATACCCAAGTGAGTTTTATAGACTATCATTTTTTTGGGTTATATGTAATTCCATACTTTCTTCAATGATCATCAATTTTGTAAGATCCTAGAATCTTTGCTTTGGTCACAATACCAAGAACTAAAAAGAGTACTAATTTTGTTTTTTGAATATTTATTGACTTAGATAGGCTTTAAGAAACTTAGAAAATGATATAAGCCATCCTTATTTCAGCCCAGTGACATAAAACCTACCCAGTCTACTATCTACTACTAGTGAGAACTTTGAACCTTTTTGAAAAGCCTTTTTTTGTTGTTGTTAAAACCCATTTTACCCT
Source organism: Warburgia ugandensis (assembly GCA_035236585.1). Taxonomy (NCBI): domain Eukaryota; kingdom Viridiplantae; phylum Streptophyta; class Magnoliopsida; order Canellales; family Canellaceae; genus Warburgia; species Warburgia ugandensis. The sequence goes on from CP141139.1 coordinate 37,823,318, forward strand.
AACTCAAGGAAACCCTAGTAAGAATATCCATTACCTATCTTTCAAAAATGAGTAGCAATGATAGAAAATTTTCAAAAAAAGGACAAAATTAAAAAAAATGAAAAATATTGAAAGTAAAAAGGAAAAGTGTTCCTTTTAAGAAATATGAGGAAAAGTGAAAAAGAAAAGTATCTGAAAAAGAAAAGGGAAAAAAGCTGAGAAAGGAAAAATAGATGAGATATTCACTTCAAGTATAACAAAGAAATAAAAGTGTCTAAATATACATTGAAGACCTCTACTCAGATCTAAAAATTTGAATCCTTGTGTCCCTTCCTTTGAAAACCAACCCTAAGCCTACCTTTTGTCTTATCTAAAGACTTATTATTGATCTAAAGTGGAAGATAGCCTTGATGAGGATATTAATAAGAAGGAATTAAGGTAAACTAACCTTATTAGTCTTGGTAATGGGATCCATTCTTAGGGATTATAATTTCTTTGTCTTATCTATGCTTAGAAAATTTTGTGAACCATCAGATTGTTAGATTTGGTCACATAGGGACTGAATTTTGTTTGACTACTTTCTATAGAAGCTTTACTTCTGAGTGTATACCAGGGAGAATTTAAGGTCAATACATCTTTCCAATGGAGCAGCAAGCATATTTGTTTAGAAGTCCAAACTTAAGTACATGTGCAAATGCTACACTTCTAGATATAACTATCATAAGATGTCTTTGATATGTGGATAACTTTTACAATTTCTCATTCATCTTTATTAAGTTGTTAGAGTGGTACAGTGCTAATGGATGATAATTCTCTAAGATAAATAAAAGGAGTTATACTTATGGAATTTTGTGGGTATATTCATTGTAAACCCTCACGAGGCTTAGTCATCCACTAGGGTAATCTAGGAGTTCAAGGGGTTATTGCATATACTAAATGCAAATGTGAGTACCTATGAAAATGACAACCATTTTGTATTTTGTATTTTCTCATATTTTGCTTAGGACTAGAAAAATGCTAGTTGGGGGGTGTAATAAGTGTTGAACTTTGTATAAAAGTACGTAATTGGTATCCCATGTGTTATATATTATAGGCATAATTCTAGGGTTCTTTTAGAATTTTATAATATGTGCATTTCTAATCTAATAATTCAAAAGTGTAACATTTGGCCCCTTCAAGAGTTAATCCTAAGTAAGTATGTTAATGGCCATAGCTTTTCAGGATTTAATTTAGGTTTTTCATCTTTTGTAGGTGTTGAGAAGGTGATCCAAAGGTCAAGATTGATCAAGATGAGAATTGAAGATCAAGATTAAATCAAAGTCTAAATGACATTAATCTAAAGTTTAATCAAGGTTTAAGTCCATTTTAGGGCAAGAAAAGAAGGCAATGGAAAGCATCAAAGGTGATTAAAATGGTCCATGCAAAAATCCATACATTTCTATCAACTTTGCATGAGAATTGGAGCCATATATGAGATTTTCTAGTCCAACAAGGAAATCTAAGGAAACCAAGCCATTGAACCTTTGAAGGCAAGGGAGTTAGCCACTCAAGTCATTAAGGAATGAGCCATCAAGTCACATGGGAGCCATGCTGCATGGAGTCACATGATTGAAGGATCAATTCAAGCAATTATCTCATACTAAACGTGTGATTTTCAAGGGATAATCAAAAGGTTTTAAGAGATATTTGTAAAAGGTTAGATGATCATGCATAGGTGGAACAATCAAGAAAAAAATCTTACTTACCAAATTAGGGTTTCCACCATTTTTTACCAAAGAGGGAGTTGCCTTCCTAAAAAGGTGACACCTCCCCCTTTAAGAAACCTTAGATCTACTTCAATTCAAATCACATAAAAAAAACCTAGATCATTTCACCATCTTTCTTGCCATTCCTATTTCCTTTTTTTCTCTCTTTCCAACAATCAATCACCACCTCCTTATGAGGGGAGGAAGTCAATGCCACCTTCTTAAGAAGGTGATGCCTCCCTCCTTTCTAAATACATGATAGCCAACCATGATGTCATCTTATTACCTCCCTTGTGAACCTCACTCTCCATCTAACTTTCTGTGACACCGAGGTTTTTCTCAAAAAATTTTTGCATTTATTTTGGAAGGTTGGTGCACCAATATTTTTAGAAATTCAAAAATAGAGGAAAACATGTTCTTTGAAATTCATTTTTTCAAAAACCTGAATGTCACCTCAACTCCCATACTATACATAATATAGTTTTTATAGAAGATAAACATGCATTTTATGAAACAACAGGACCCATTCAATGGTTCACATACACAACCCCTATAATCATTATACTAAATGTCAAAGCAACATAATCCAAATAACTAACTACACAATATAAAAACTTTAACAAAATATATATACCTAAGCATAGAAGTATGTCTTCTCTTGTATGTTTGTATTTGAGATATTGTAAACATAAAACATTTACAATATCTCAGCAAGCTATGCTTTGTAGGGGAGAGTTAAGAAAATATGCTAATTACATATGAATTAAGAATTTTACATCAATTAAAATATTCAATTTCATCATGATGCTTATATGGGATCAAGTTTACAACTTAATTCATAATTCAATAATTTCATTAATAATTCAATTATCTGCAAGCCATTGATAAAGTAGCTATTTATAAATCTTCTTCATATGAATATAATAATCACATTTTAGAGATTACACTTTACATGATATATTTAATATTTATAATACACTGGTATTTTAAATATTTATCATTATCAATTTTTATATGATACCATACTGCAATTTTATGAACCATACTCTGCATAATATATCTACCCATTCACTTCCCCATACGAAAACTTTTATGAAACTATGCCCTCCAACATATACATTTAGGACTATATCATGCATATTAAAATTGTTAAAAGTCATACAAAATTATGAACATAGTCCATAGGTTTTATAACTTCCATTCCCATATTATACTAGGTCTCATACATATACCCCTTACCATACAGGGTTCATACAACTCCAACTTCTGCTGGTAACATCATAAAAGGCATCTCATCATGCCATCAAATAAGGCATCTCATCATGCCATCACATAAGGCATCTCATCATGCCATCATCATATAAGGCATCTCATCATGCCATCATATAAACATCTCATCATGCTATCATATATGCACCACAGTGTATCAAATACAAGGACTACTATGTTGTAGTCTAATCTATACCAGCGTGCTCGAATAATTACTTTCATACTCCACGGATAACAAATGTGGAAAATCATCTACGTCATGTCTATATGGGTAGACAGACCATCACAGTGGTGGGCTTCCCATATTGCCTCACCCAACATTTTGCCTCTCTTTGGGAATGGTATCATCATATATATCACATTTCAGAGAGCGGCTGGTCAAACCCTACTATACTCCTAGCATAGCATCCCCAGGCCTATGCCTGTCTAAAACAAAACTCTCAGGCCACCATGCCTGGATGTAAAATAATAATATATAGGTGTCTTGCCTGTCCATAATATATATGAATATCTTATCATAATCATAACATCCTCACTTATTAGGTGATCTCCCACTAAGGATGTAATGTAAAATCTTAGACTCATACATCACATATGATGTAATGGTACCTATGTACCGTAAATGTCTTTTTATCACAATGACAGCTATGATATTTTTAAGATAGATCATGTGTATCCTTTAAAACTATTCAGTAGGTTTCAATTATAAGCATGTCATTCATGTAGCATTTCAAATCACAAATTTTCATCATTTACAAGTAAACATTTTTCATCATCATATATCATATGAAATGCACAAATTTAAATGATATAATATCTATCATAAGAATAAGATCATGTTTGAAAACATGCATCTTACTATTAAGACATGCTTTCTTAATTCTCCACCTACCTCGTGTGGCGAGTTCACCCATTTCCCACCAGCTGATCGACGCCTTCTTTTCACTTAGACCCTCCAAATCAAATAATCAACTAGTAATTTCTAACTGAATGGTCTAATTGAATAGGCAAAATTGACCAGGATCATAGAGCTTGAAACAATTTTCTTACTTAGATCATTGATTGATCTCGGTCGTTGATTAAGATCAACAAAATCTTCTCTAATTAGGCTTTTGATCCTAAATCTCTCATTAGATTCTTGATCTAAATTTCCTAATGGTCATGATAGACTATTTGGATTTGAAAAACAGAGTCAGATCATCACAAATTAGATGATCTGACCCTCGATCAATGGTTGGGTAAATTCAACAATTGGATCTTCCCGGATCACAAATTGGGAAATAGGTTTCGTTCCTCGTGTCACAAGTATTGTGAGGGTACTCTCAGAATTTCAAAACTCCTCTTGGATTGCTCAAAATCTAGGTTTGAAGGTCAAGGGTTAAACTAGGTCAACTCAGTCCTATCCAACTGAGTTAGAGGCGAGTTGATTCGGCTAGTCAACTTTGCCCTAACTTATTTGAACCAAGGAAGACAGGGAAGATGGAGGTGGTGGTGACTAGTGGCCAGACTGGGTGCAGTCCAATCTTGGCAACCGAAAAACACAGGTGCGTGGCAAGAACTCGGTGCTAGTCACCGGTGATCGTCGGGTTCCTGTACTTGGACTCGATAGAGAGCAAATCACAGAGAGGGAGACCATGGGGACGATTTGGGTACGTCAGCCAATTGGCCTGGAGGCATGGCCGTGTTGTGCCTTGTAGAAGACAAGAGGGAAAAGGGGAAAAAAGCAAGTGGTTAGGGTCTGAGCATGCCGGCTGTTCATGGCTAGGCCATGCCCCAAAAATCTGATCGTGGTTTTGGTAGAGAAACCCGATCTGGGTTTCTTCTTAGTCACCAAAAATCTAGAAGGAAAGGGTTTCACCAGTGAATAGATCTACCTAAGTAACTAGGTTTCAGACGCCGGCAAGGAACCCTGTGTGGAGATTGCTAGTAATGGAGATCTTCCCAGGAAAGCTCTGAGTGTTGATGGGGAAACAACGCCTTGCCAAAAATCTAGGGGTTCAGGTTGCCGATAGGGGGAGAGTGGATGGAGGGGGGAAGAGGGTTTGCTGCTCGCCAGGGAGAGAAGGAACAGGGGTTTTGGGGATTTCCTAGTTCGCCAGCCGTGGGAAGGATACTGGAGGGAGGGGTTTTCTTCATTGCCAGTGAGCTAGCTCTAGTCGTTGCATCAGGGGTGGTTGCTTGGGAGAGAGAGAGAGAGAGAACCAGACCCAACATTATGTTGGGTTTCCAATGTGAGGGGGGGGTGGGGTGCCAATATCAATTTGGCCCCCTTCTGTTTTTATTATTATCTTTTAATTATTGTATTACCCCTAACTTTGAAGGCCCATAACATCTTCATCCCGATTTTGTTTTTAGCGTTCTTTAGCTCATTAGTTCCATTTCTAAGTACTATCTAATGGTTTTAGTCTTAGTTTCAAATTATACTTCTATAAAAAAATATACTCCTTGAAAACTCATAACCTACTCATGGAATAGTAAAATTTTATGATAAAATTCATCTGAACTCTGATTTTAGTGTTCTTTATGTTGTTGGACTTGATTTTTTGAATACATTCCAAATATTCATGCTTCCACTCAAAATTCCATTTCTATAAAAATTTATTTTCTTCGGGTCAAAAATTCCAATTTCATATAATAACATCCAAAATAGGTTACACTTTCATCATTGAAACCCTAGATCTAGGTTAGTAGTTTATTTTCAACATTCATTTTCAAGTAGAGGTATGGTGACAAAACCTTGAAAATAGCACTCTAGCTTCAAATATTTTGGAGCTTTGAACTTTGGATTCATTTTATGCTATTCTTCCTTTGGATTCTTAGTATTTTCTTTTTTTTTTGTACTTTAATTCTAGGTTAGTAGTTTGCTTTACATTCTTGCTTTCATAGTTTGTTTTGTTCTTGTTTAGTTGCTTAAGTTTCACACTCATTGTTCGTCCAAGTTTTCCCTTAGTTCTTTTCTTCCAATTTATTTGTTTTTGTTGATTACTTATCAAAGATCTAAGTTAGTTCTTCTTTGACAGTGACAACCAAGAGAAGAAAGACCTTGAATAATTGATTTTCATCCTTGAATTCGATGTTTTTAGCTTGAATTTAAGAGCTAGTTCTTGGAGTCTTTTGCCTTAATTAGTTCTATCATTCCATCTTTCCATTCTTTGGATTTCTCTTAGATTTCACTCAAATATGAACTTAATTTAATTTGAGAGCATTGCAATGTGTTTTAACTTTGATTTGAATAAAGTTTTATTACATTAAGAATGTGCAATTTCCAGATTCACATATATGTATTATGCACACATTTTGGGTGTATTTTTCCTTTGATTCAATAAAGCTATTTGAGGATTATTGCCCATGCTTGTTTCCATTATCAAATTAGTTTAGATCTTAAGTGTTATTTTGAAAAAAAAAGTTCTTGTGAACTTGATTTCAATGCTTGTTTTGTTTTGAAATTATTAAGTGCTTAAAATCTGAAAATTTTCTATTCAATCTTCATGCTTAATTTCCAACACCTTATACATCTTCTTTGCTTAATTCCTTAGGAAACCATTTAGCTATTTTAGGTTGATTGTTAAGTGCCATGATTATATTGAATGTTAGTTTGCCTTTGATTTATTAAATTAACCCATCTTTAAACCCATGAACTATGCACACCATCCCATGGATCGTGCGCAAGGGACTTCTGTGGCACCTTCTTTGATTCATGCTTTATTTTTTGTTTAATCTTAGTTTTCCAATTTTTAATTAGTTATTTCATGTTAATTTAGTTATACAAAGTTTCCTAATTTGGTTTTAGAAAGTTTCCAATTCTAGCTTAGGAAAATGTTGTTTTAGGAAAGTTTCTTTTTTAGCAAGTTCCCTTTAGTGTTAGTTTTCTAGTGTCATTCATTCTATTTTTGCATTAGTTTCAATATTGAATGCATGTTATTTTCCAATTCTATTTTATAGCTTTAATTTTAGAAAGTTTCTTTTAATTGTACTTTCTAGTTTCATGCATATTTCCTTTTTGTTGTCATTTACTTTTCTTGTTCAAGTTTAATTCAATCTCTCTCTTTGTTTAAAGTTAAGCACTTTAAATAAGATCCATCCAACATACAAAATTGTTAGATTCCTTGTGGGGTCGACCTCTCTCGCATGGTAATACTATATTGGTTCACGCGCTTGAGAGTAATATTAAAGCTACACTAGGTTTCTTAAAGCCTATCTAATTTAATAAGTGTTTAGGAAAGAATGTTAGCAATCATATGTGATTCTTAGCAATTGACCAAAACAAAGATATGAAGATATTTCAAAGTTATGAACACTAAATAAAATATAGAATTATATACATGTGTATGTGTAACCCTCAGGAAGGTGATAGTCTCTAATAATTATTGGGTATTTAACTGCATAAAACACTTTAGGACATGAATAAAAAGCAAAATTAATCATATACATTTCTATGTAGAAGTTAAAGTAGGGGAAATTCTAAGATTCTTAAAATCCAATTCTCATCACAGTAAAGGAACTTTGACCTTAAAAACTCAAAAACTCTTTTTTTTTTTAAGACAAGAAAAACTCATAAACCTCATGCATATCTATGCCCCACACCCTGAAGTAAACATTATCCCCAATGTTTTGAAACATATGACTCCTATATTATAAATGGGTAATGTAGAATAATGAGACGTTAAAAAAAAAAGCTTGGGTTGCTTCCATGTAAGCGCTAAATTTAATGTCTTCAGCCAGACATACAATGCTATGATGAATACATATCATATGATTAATGCATGTGTCATGGGACATACTAAAGGCAGCTCCTCATTGATTGATTCCTCTAGTAAGATTTCTTCTACTTCAGGGTTTACCAACTTTAGATAGTGTTTCAACCTTTGCCCATTTACTTTGGAAATCTCTCCATCCTTTTAATCTCAATAGCCCCATGAGGGTAAATGGTACATACTATGTAGGGTCTAGTCCATCAAGAATGATATTTGCCTAGAAACAGATGCAATCTAGAATTATACAAGAGGACCTTTTGTTTATTATGATGGCTTTTTGTACAGTCTTTGTATATCTTGGTAGACTCGTATGCATCTTTCCTAAGCTCATCCAACTCATTGAGTTGGAGGTTTTTGTGGGATACAACATTATCTAGGTCAAAATTGAGCTTTTTCATGGTCCAATATAATTTATGCTCTAGTTCTACTGGGAGATGGTAGGCCTTTCCATGGACCAAATGGTAGGGTGACATGCCTATAGGAGTCTTAGATGCATTACAATAGACCCATAAAGCTTGACTAAATCATAAAGACCAGTCTTTCCTATTTTGATTGACTATGTTTTCTAATGTGCATTTTATCTGCCTATTGGACACTTCCATTGGCGCACCAGTTTGAGGATGAGCAGGGGTAGCAATGATATGGGTAACACCATATTTCTTCATTAAATTCTCAAACACTTTGTACAAAAGTGTTTTCCCTAATCACAAATTATGGCTCGTGGTGTATCAAAGTGTGCAAATAAAATTTTCTTTAAAAACTTGACCACCACCTAGTGGTCATTGGTCTTACATGATATGAATTTCACCCATTTGGACATGTAGTCTACTCCCACTAGGATGTACAAATAACCAAAAGAGTGGGGAAAAGGTCCCATACAATCAATGCCTCAACATCAAAAGGCTCAATGATAAGAATGACATTTAAAGGCATCATATTTATTTTTCATATGCTCCCTAACTATTGACATCTAACACATGCTACGCAGTAAGCATGCATTGTCATGGCAGGAGAAAATGATTTTATGATGTTCATTATTGGGTATGCATCTCCTAATGATCTAATCAGGATGGTACTTGATCAAGTACAGATCATCCCATGTAAAGTGCTTCACCTTGGTAATAAATCTTTTCCTATCTTATTTATATTAGTGATTAGGCTTTTGAATCATGATAAGGTAATTTAGTATATCTACATACCAAGCCAACTAGGAAATGTGTAGTAATTGTTCATCTAAAAATATTTCTACTATAGGCACATTCTTGCTTATGGACTCCACCACAAGCTTAGAAAAGTGGTCAGCTAAATTATTTTTGGAACCTTTGCTATCTCAAATCTCTAAATCAAACTCCTGTAGTAATAGTATTCATTGGATTAGAATAGGTTTTGTATCCTTTTTAGAAAGGAAATATTTCAAAGCTACATGATCAGAGTACACTACAACCTTGGATCCTAGCAAGCTAGGTCCATCTAGGGCAAAAAACTACCAATAACTCTTTTTTTGTAGTGGAATAGTTGAGTTGGGAATCAATGATTGTCTTGCTAGCATAATATATCACATGTGGGAGTTTGTTAATACATTTGCCCAATACAGCCCTGATTGTGTTGTCTGATGCATCACACATTATTTCAAATGGTACACTCCAATATGATGATCGAATAATTGGCACAAAAGTTAATTCAGCCTATAGGAGCTCAAATGCTTTCATACAATCATCATCAAAGTCAAAAGTTGCCTCCTTCATAAGTACATTACATAATGGCTTAGCAATTTTACTAAAGTCCTTGATGAATCATCTATAGAAACTAGCATGGGCTAAAAAGTGAATTTTCTTCACTGTCCTTGGAGGAGTTCCTTGGAAGAGGAAGGTTAGAGATTAAATCCAGTTTGAATTTGTCACTTCTATGCCATTATGTGATATAATATAGCCTAAAACAATGCCATTTTGCACCATAAAATAACAATTTTCCCAGTGTACCACTAAATTCTTTTCTTGACACTAAGAAAAGACAAGTTTTAAATGGTGCATGCATTCATCAAATGAAGAATCAAACACTAAAAAATCATCCATAAACACTTTTAGGAACCTCTTGCCCATATAAGAAAATATGCTCAATATACACCTTTGAAAAGTAGTTGGATCATTACAAAGTCCAAAAAGCACATGAGTGTGGGCAAAGGTCCCAAAAGAGAAGGTGAAGGTATCTTCTCTTAGTCATTAGGTGCTATGGAGATTTGGTTATAGCTAGAGTATCCATCAAGAAAGTAGTAATAATTATGACTGACTAACCTTTCTAGCATTTGGTTAATAAATGGTAGAGGAAAGTGGTCTTTCTTTGTGACCAAGTTCAGCTTTTGGTAATTTATACAAACTCTTCACCCAATGATCACGCGAGAGAAGACTAACTTGTTATCTTCATTTCAAATTATCGTGACTCCAAACTTCTTAGATACAACCTGAACTGGGTTGACCCAAGTGCTGTCAGATATAGGGTATATGACACCAACATCTAAGAGTTTTAGCACTTTATCTCTCACTATCTCTTTCATATTAGTGTTTAGTCTCCTCTGTGTTTCTATACATGGTTTAGAATTCTCTTCTATGTGAGTTATATATATACACAAAGTAGGCTAATCCCTTTACTATCTGCTATCGTCCACCCTAATGCTGTCTTATGTTCTCTTAGAACATCAAGGAGCTTTCGTTCTTGTTCTTGATCTAGATAAGAGGTTATGATTACATGCAAGGATTCATTTGGTCCTAAGTAAGAATATTTTAGATTTTCTGTGAGTGGCTTAAGGACCAAGGTAGGTGGTTTTTCTAGTGAAGGCATAGGGATAGTATTTGAAGGAAGAAGAGGTTCCACTAGAGGTCCCCATTATCCATAATAGGTGTAGCATTTAAGAGATTATTTACCTCATATGTGGTCTTCTCTAGATCAAAATCACTATTATCATGCACTAGACATGCCTCAAGGGGGTCTAGAATAGATGATGGTGGATTAACATCTTGAATTAGACCTTCAATTAAATTTAGCACACAAGATTCACCTAGTTCTATGTACTAATGCACTTGATCTAAGGGTAACTATCTCTTGATTGTCACTACAAGAGATAAGCTATTCGTGGATCCAAGAAGACTAAGGCAAAGAGATCTAAGCACAATGGAAAGAAAAGCACAAAGGAAACAAGAAAGAAAGATGTGCATGAAATAAAAAGCTAAAACTAGAAACAAAACAAGGAATCAATGAAGAAGACCAACCTAGAATTGAAGGCAAAATAAGGAAACTTGAATGTAAGATTGCATGGAACACAAAGAGAAGAGTAGCCTAGATGAAGCACCAAAACCCTAGCAAGTAAGAAGAAGGACGCACCATTTTTCAAGGAGAAAGTGGTGCTCCTCCATTCATGGTTGACATGGGATATCTAGCCATAAAACTTAGGAAGTGGAGATGTAGTTTATAATTCAAAAGTTGACCGTGGTCACCAAAGGGAGGTTAAAATCATGATTTTTCTTTTGGAAGTGGGACGTGTGGCTTTAAGAAGATGAATGAGGATTGGTGATCATGGATGACATGGGGAACTTAGAAAATATTTGGATGTGATGGAATCTTAGAGATAAGAATGGAAGCTAGGGAGTAGAATTAGCAAGGGGGGTAAGACATGGAGATAATGGAAACTTGAGGTGGGAGGTGTCACCTTTTTAAGAGGTGCTTCTCCACCTTCTCTTGCCTAAGCATGGAAACAATGAATGGGTGAGAATGTGAGGAAAATTGGAAAGAAATGATGGGGAGTGGAGATGGTTGCTCTCTTTATTGGTCCACCTATACATGCATATCTTACCATATGCTAATCTCTAACAAAATCCTTTTGATTATCCCATGAAATTCATGATTTTTTTCATGAGATAATTGCTTGAAACTTTGTCCAATCTGATAACTCCATGTGGCATTGCTAGGATAGCTTAAATTGCACCACCTTATGACTCACATCCTTGACTTAATGACTTGGTCCCTTGGTTTCATAGCTTGGCTTCTCCTAGATAACTCCTTGATGGCTTAGGTGGCTTTCATGACTCTACTTCATGCAAAGGTGGTGAATTTGCATGGCTGTTGCATGGGCTCATTCTAGTCACCTTTGAGTATTCCAATTTCCTTCTTACTTGTCATAAGATGATCTTGAGCTTTGGAATGATTAAATTTAGGTCTTGACACTCTCTTTTGATCTTGATCTTCAATTCTCATCTTAGTTGATCTTGACCATTGGATCAACTTCTCGATACTTATAAAAGATTAAAAATCCAAATTAAATCCTAGAAAGTTATAATTATTCACATATTACTCTAGATTAGCTCCTAAATCATCAAAATGTCAAACTTTTGAATCATTAGATTAGAAATGCTTGTGTTATGAATTTTGGAAAAATCCTATGATAGTGCATTATAATTTATAACACAAGGACTCCTAATTGGGTACTTTTTTTTTTATTTATAAAAATTAGATACTCATCACATAGTTTTCTTATTCCTAAAAAATTTGATACTTTGCTTTTTTGTGCAGGAATCTAGAGAAGAATAAAAATTTGGTGGAAGATTTATAATAGTTTCCTTTTTTTTTATTTGAGTGGATTACAGTGAGATTGAAATAGTAATTATTTTACAATGTGATTCATTTAAATTTAAAAAAGGGTTGTAATAATACTAGTCAAGAGTGGGTCATTCTAACTTGGAAGAGGAGGTGGCATGTACATGGACCCACCCTTGTATGAGAAGATTAATTCCTTGTCTCCACTAGGAGTTATCCTAACTTCTTTCCATTTCTTAGATTAGGTTGCATTATTAATTTAGTTGCATTTGGATGATAATGTAGAGCATATAGAAGCATTTCCTTAACTATTTTTTTTTTAGTATTCTAGGGTTTGCATTAGATTTATTGTTTTTCCTTATATATTAGGGGACATTTACATGCTCTAAGGTGGATATATGTTGATCGAACTTCATGGGAATGCTTTAATGAATTAGTAAGGGCACTCATCCCTACAAGATCAAGGGTGGATTTCATCATCATCCCTTGGTCCAACTTGGTTAAACATCACCTTATGCATAACCCTCACCTTAACAATTAGTTTAAAATCAATTTAGGAGAGATCTATAGTAGCGTACTAGCTCATAGGACCCTCTTGTAAGGAGGTGACCTATTGCCACTCCAATGACCCCTACTTGATTATCTATGTTGGTATTTAATTACTAGCTTCGTCAACACATTCGATAACTCAAATCACCGATGGATGACTAAGTAGGGTGTGAAGTGGTTAATCAAGGTGAGATCTAACTTATAAGCTATAGGGAAAGTTTAAAAGAGAGGAGCAGCTACATAGGTAAAATCTAACCTAAAAGCTACTTGTCGAAAGAAAATAAAGAAAAAAAATCAACCTTTTAGTTTGTTTGACTTATGGTTAGGACTTATTGTGTGTTCATATTTGTTTGGTTGTGCATCACATAGCACATAGGTTTCATCATCTAGTTTAGGTTCCCTAGACTAGGTAGAGAAAGAAGTGCTCTTTCATTGTATATAACAAATATCTTTCATTGTATACTAGATTGAGTCAACTTAGGCAAGGATTATGCAATCAAGTAGATCTAATTAACCTTGTCAAAATTATGACCAATGAAGTAGGGGATAAAAAGCCACTTTCTTACTATTTTACTCCACAACTCTTTTATTATGAAGATAATGAGATAGGGGATGCTCCTGATCTATCCCATACACTGGAGAGAGTGGTAGACAGATTGGCGAATAGAGTAGATAGTCAAGTAAATCAGTTGAAAGCTTTTATGTTGGCTAGTATCAAGACAACCTCAATGTGAGGAGTGTTTTTCCTATGCTAGTCTAGCACATCCTACTACCTTGTGCCCATCAAGCTCCTCATGTCTTGAATATTCTTTGGAGCAAGAGAATGCATTTAATGCATTCCAAAATTCTAGCGATAACTTCTATTTTAAGACTTACCACCTTAGATGGGCTTGGCATCTTGATTTTTCATGGTCTTAGGATAGTCACCCTTTGCCTAGTAATTCAATGCAACAACAACGTGAGCCACAACAAAGGAAAAAATCTTTAACAGAGATCCTTAGTTTGTTTATGCAGCACACTCTCAACTTTTAGAATGATGTAAAACAAAATGTGGAGGCCACTTGTAATCTATTATGAAGTTGGAGTTCCAAATAGGTCAAATAGCTGCTACAATTTTAGAAAGGGGAGAGGAAAAGAGCAAGTTGAAGAATGAGAATCCCATCATGAACTCTTTAGGGATAGTAATAATATTAGACTCCGAATATTCTTATGAGATAGAGAGTTAAGTGTCTACACCATCCTTACCCTCCACTAGCATTGATTCACTTGAGGCATGTCTCACTCATTTCATTAGTAAAGTCAATAATTTATTAAACACTGCCCTATTAATGGACACTCCTCAATGAAAATCTTGAGTAGGACCCCTTCCATTGGCGGAGATGTAATTTGAGCTATATAGCGAAAATTCACCCAATTTGAACTTAACACTTGTCCCAAATAGTGCACACTATGACAGTTTTAGTTCATCTGACCCCTTGCCTATTACCCATGCCTCAGACTTTGATATATAATAGAAAGAAGAGTCACTTGATGTTCTAGTGGAACATTAACTAGCTTTAGGGTTTACAGAAGATGATACGAGGGTTTAAACCCCATGATTTCTCTACATTTAGAGGAACTTGAAAATCCCTTATGGAAGGTGCAAAGCTCAGTTAACCCTAGCTATTAGGACAAGGTAAGGGAGGAGGATGTAATGACTCAAAATTTTCAATATTATTATATCACTTTTACAACTACAATCAATCATGATGTTTGGTTTGTTTATTTTGGGAATTAATATACGCTTAAATCACCTTAATAGGTGGTTGGATGTTTTATTTTAATTAAAATATGAATCCAAGGAATTTGTGGGAAAAATCATATCATTAGATTATACACTCGAAATGGAATCCAATGCCTCAAAGAACACTGAAAACAGAGTTCGTATGAAGAAGTTATAAGCGTTGAAAGATGGAGGGCATATATGTAATTTGACTGTAAAACGAAAAGGACCAAAAACATAGGGGGTAGTTTTGATAACGACACTCTTGGTCATCCCCTACCTCTAACCGACTTCCAGTATCGCCTCTATAAGGCGGTGATGAAAAAATGGCAGCACCGCCATTGGGCAGCACCGCCTTCGCAAGGCTATAAAGCCCTCTTCCCCCCTCTTCCCTGATCATCTCTTTTCTCCTTCTCCTTCTCTCTTTCTACGGATACCGTCACCCAAAATCCGGTAGCTAGGGTTTCAATGTGGAGGAACCGCACCCGCCTGCGATGGGCACCCTCTCAGGCTGCCCAGGTAAGATCTTTCTCTCCTCTTCTTCCCTCTCTTTCTCCCCTTCGTTTCCCCCCCAAAATTTGGCAGAATCTAGTGTTTCTCGGCTGGAGAACAAGTCAGGGAAGAAGAGTTCATTCCAGAACCCTCGACCAGACCTCCCCTGGCACGGTGTACAGGCGCGGGTCCTAGTTCAACCAGGGCGAGAGCATCCAGGGAGCTGTGACGCCACTGCCCCCATGCCGAAGATGTCTCCGGGTGATGCCGTCTAGAACACGCGTCATATCCCATTGCTTGGGCATGCACACATGTACAAACGTGGTCTTGGTTCGAATGGGATGCGCACGCTCTTGGGAATAGTGACGCGTGGGCCTGGTATAGATGAATGTGTTCGTTTGTAGGTTAGCAACACTAAAACTGCGATTAAGGAAACTATATGACTCCGATCGATGATCCAAAAGGATTGTTGCAATTGTATTGACAACACGGACCTAATGATATCATAAAAGTTAGGATCAGGGGACTATTTCATGACTATAGCCCAAAAACTATAGAAATTTCATAGATCGGCAAGATCAAAGATGATCAAATTTCATCGATTGATCCATTAGAGGTGTTAGGGGATTAATAGCTCAGGATTAACCCCAAATCATATGTATCAGCCCTTGAATGAGAGATCTGGCCATTCAAATCAAATATTGACCTATTTTGAGCATTGGGATAGGCAATCTATGAGATCTAACCATTAAATATTAGATCTATACATAAGATCTAGCTTGGAAGTGCTCTAAGCAAGGATCTATTGATCCTAAAAGGCAGATCTAGCCATTAATATATAAGTCTAAGTAATGATCCATAAAGGTTGGAAAATAATACTTGAATCCTTGTTATTAATTGATATTCAAGGTTTCACAAAGGTAACTCAGGGTTGAGTAATGAAGCATACAATTTAAGGAACATTGAGGTAAGTAGTCTGATACTACTAAGTTTTTAAATGCATCTTAAACTCTGACTCGCCTTTATTACCATTTTTAGCACGTTTTTGAGATATGATGTTCTTATACGAGTATGCAGACTTGTCTTCTTGATTTTATGACCTTGACGCATTTGAATCTATCACTGTACTTAGTATGCTTTTGGGATATGCTGCTCTTATACGAGCATGCAGAATTGTTTTCATGATTTATAGCCTTGAATATTATTTCTAGCATGAGCAAATTTTATGCATTGCTCCCATGATTGAAATTAAATGCATAAATTGCATGATTTCAATGATTGAGATTTGGATTTATCTATATATGCTTTTTGGACTATTGAGCCTAGTGGGCACTATAGTGAGAGGTTAGTATGTATGGGGTTGGCCTCCCAGCCTCTACCACCAAAAAGGTGGATGGTATCGCTGCCAAAAAGGCTTGTCTTTTCCTCGACTACTGTGGTAAACAAGAACGACCACTGGAGGTGTTCATGTCACCCTTTTCGAGGACAACCATAGTCGCTATAGAGGCTATGGTGGGTTGGTCTCTAGACACAGGAGACATATGATTCCAGCTGTGTGCTGATCATGAGCATAGTGACCCTATGATTTCAGTGTTATTGACATGCATATAGCATTGAGATGGTCGTATATGAGTACTTGTGACTAATCGGCTTGATGGGTTTGCCAAGAGACCATGTGCATGATACTCATAGTGATGTTAGCATATGCTTCGAAAGATGACTATTTTAAGAGTTTTATAATTATTATATTTGACTCGTGGTTTGATATGTTTGCCGAGATCTTCTTACATGAATCTATTGATTTCTACTTTATGATTTTTAGTCAAATTTATATCGTTGAATACTAGATTTCGATAAAGGATTCCATGGTTGAATTTGCATCAATGAGCTTATGTTTTATGCATAAATATGCATGTTTACACAAAAAGGAATCATTGATGTTTTACATGACAAAGTGCTTTGAATTATGCATGTTGCCTACCGTGTTTTCAAAATAGTCACCCCAAATATATTATTGGTATCACAAATATACTCACCCCAAAATAGATAACCTAATGAGTATGAGAAATACTCACCCCAAATATATTATTTTTATAGATTGGTCCAAAAAGGATTAGAAGAAACTCCAAGACATGTTGGTATCATGATCAAGTAAATGAAGAAGAGACGAGTATGAATGTAAGTACACTCTCTACCCTTTTGGACATGTAACTGTAATTACTATCGTTGGGCTGTGACCTGTGACTGGATAGACCAGGGAAGACATTTATGATTATCGTAATTTTTAAAAATATTTTATTTGTTTTGAAAGCAAATGACACTCGAGGTTTTCAAAATGAATTTAAAATAAAAGATTTTTCTGCTGTGTTGCATTGTTTTTATAAAATTGTTTTCAAATAGGAATTGATCCCACATTAGGAATTACATTTGCATTTAAAAATGCATGTGAAAACTCGGGTCGTCATAGAGGAATATTACCAAATCTTTAATGTTGGCATTATTTATCTTCAATTTGATAGTTCTAAGGTCACGCCACCTCAACTTGGTCCTAAAAAATTTAAATTTATAGTGGCCTTTCTTGCTAGATTCTTATCACCACCATACATTTTTAGGTGAAAAATGTATATTAACTATGGTAAAATTATGAAATGGAGTTAGTTTTATAGAAACTTCATCATTGTTAAGGCAGTCTAGATTTAGTTGATTAGTTAGTTTAGGTTTAGATTTCATAAAGTAGTTGCATTTGCATATGCATTATATAAAATGAAAATTTGTGGCCACATCAACAGATCACTACACCATATCTGGTGTGCAAATACCATCCTTCTAATCCTTCTCTCTCCATTTAGTTACTTCATTGGTCCATGCTTTTATTTTAAGACATTGAAGACAATATTTAATTCAAGTCTAGGGGTAGGGTACTTAAATTTTGATGTGTCCAAAGTCCTTTTAGTTATGTTTTAGGTCCAAAATTTTTTAGTTATTCTTTAGTCTTTTATATTGAAAAAAGTTCAAAATTTTAGAAAATTTTGTGAGAAGTTCCTTTACAAGGATGAGAATTCAAAATTTATGAATATTTAGAACAATATTTGAACTTTATTTTATTAATAGATTTGTATACATTTCATTCCCTATTTTATCTTTTTTCTAAAGTTTTCCATTAAACTTAAACTTAGGATATTCATTGCACCAATATCCATGTATATATTTTAAGATGAAGAGAAATATAACTTAAAGATCCCAAAGAGACAAGTAGAGACTATTAACTCAACTGATCTTTGATCCATTCTGCTTTGAGAGGGTTATACATAAATCCAATATTTTCTTCAATGGATATAAATTTCTAATTGGTCTCACTATTCTTCATCTTGGTCAACTATTGGGAGAACATATAAGACTGTACCATACATATCTTAAGTTTATTTTCAATTTAATTCATATAAAACCTAGGAAATGATAAAGGTCATCCTTGTTTAACCTTGAGCCTTTATCCTTCCATAAGTTATTATTTTTCTACTATTTAACCCTTGAGCCTTTTCTTTGTGAACCCATTGACTAGTATCCTTATTAACCACTGTAATATATCTAGTACCTAGTTGTTTTGTAAATATGTAGAAATGATTGAAGATTATCATAAGAAAAGTATGAGAAATACAAGTTAAGAGATAAACATAAAAAGGCTAAAGAGAAAAATTAAAAGAAAGGCTATATCAAAAGTTAAAAGGGGAAATGAAGAAAATAACCAATAAAAAAGGAAATGTTCATTCTTGTCTGAAGAAAAGAAAGTTGTGAATCACTAGTAGAAGAACTTTACATATCTTTCTAGAAAACCTTTGTTTATCCTTATACCTATTCTTTTGGCAACCCTATTTTAAGCCCATATTTTGTCTTATTAAAAGTTCTAACTTGATCTTACTTGGATATAGTTATAAATGAGCAGGGAATATGGTAGACTGTAAAATTCCTAATAGTTGATATCCTTTGCATTCGAGCGTATTAGATTTCTTTTTGAAGTTATCATTCTTTGGTATAAAGTATGTGAGAATTTGATTTTGATAACCATTATTCTTTGGTATAAAGTATGTGAGAATTTGATTTTGATAAACATTATTCCTCTCACTTATTGAAAATAGTTTACCCCTTTCTAAGTGACTTCTTTTTTAGTGTCAAGAATATCCTATGAGATTTAAAGGCAAAATATACTTTTGAATAGTAATTTAGGTTATAATTTACTTGAAAATTGACAATTATGTATATATTGGCTATATTCACACATTCTCACTTCTTTTTTGATGAAATAATGGAATATCTTAGCATAGGGTAGGACTTTGAACTTTTATCCATTTCTATTGGCTTGTTAAAGTTAGGAATTTGATGAATGCTGAATAGAAGAAAATTCCCTAAGATAAATAAAGGACTTTCATAAAAGTTTGAAGTATTTATGGCTATCATTTTTGAAAACTCTTAGGAGATTACAACTTGTCCACTAGGGGTAACCTAGGCATTTAAAGGCTTCCTGCATATGTTAAATGTAGATGACAACACTTGAAAAAGTGGTTAGGATTATTTTTTATAAATTTCTTATTTCTATTTTGTAGTTTTACTCAAGAACTAACAAAATCTAAGTCTGAGGGTATTTGATATATATAGAAATATTACATATACACCTCTATATTTAGAAGGATGCAGCCATATTTTTTTCCATAAATATCACTAATTAGGGCTAATTTTACATTTTGTAGGTACAAGATATAAATGAAAAAAAGGGTATTGTTGGAAATTGTAACCTTAGAAAGAGTAAGGTTAGGGTCCATGCTACATCATAGGCCCACGTGCCAAATACAAAGTCTAGGAAGTTCAAAATGAAAATTGTGAGCCATTATTAAAGTTAGAGCAATTAGAAACCCTTGGAGGAACATTGACCTTATCCGTGCAAAAAGGGTGTTCTTATCAAAAGTTAGGAGATAAAACTTCCCATGCATGCATATATGCTATCCATCACCTTAAGAAGCTTCTGAGGAAAGCTCAATCACATACATTGGAATCATATACAATGAAAGATTTTTTGAAATAAAATAAATTAGAAGACTAAGGACCGCATGAGATACATTCCTTAAACTCTCTGTCCTACTTAAATACAATTGGGGACAACTTACAGAGCCACAAGATTTTCCAATCTCACATTTTTACATAAGAATATTAAGGAATATAAGTGGAGAAAATAAAGGAGTGAAGAGAGAGATAATTTGAGGGAAATCTATAATTGAAAAGAATCCTTGCTTCTCAAGAACTTAAATGCCAAGATGTATCCTTGTTTATGCACATTCTAAGTAACCAGTGGATTCTCAGTCAAGCAATAATAGACCAATCAGAAGCTACACTGCAATGAAGACTAGACTTAGAGCCCATTGGTGTAGATAATTTCATTGGGTGGCTCACATTAAAAGTAGGAGAAAATGTCAGTCTCATGGAATGGGATGTCACACCCTCCTTACACTTTATTAGTTATAGAAAATTATAGCAAGATGCAAGAAAATTAAGGGGGAACTCAAAGTGGATAAGGAAATCTCAAAGGAATTTAGGCTCTCCACTCTAAGTCATCCCAATCCAACAGTGGAGAAAAAAAGTGCCCTTAAAGAAGATTTTAAAAACACTACCTGAATCTCATTAGTTTAAGCTTGGGAAATGATGATCCAAGGGAAAGGAATGAAGTAAAGAAAAGTTACAAACCTTAGCTAGCCACCCCCTCCATCAGAATCCAAGATAAGATCCTAAGAACATGATCTCCACCACCCATTTTAATCCAATGGCTCACCTTTATTTCAGTCTTTTTTGAAACTTCCAATACAACCATAGTGAATCTATGCCTCCTTTGCCATATCTTTCCATTTCCCACATTTTCCTTTATTTTCTTGCTTTCCTTCCCATCTCTTTCCCACCTTTGCTTATCTTCCTTCCCATCTTAGCATATCTCCTTTCCTTCCACGTTATCTCCTTCCATCTTCATCTCCTTCTTCCTCTTATGGATTCCACACCCTGTCCCATCTTCTAATTCTTCTTTCTTTCCATCCAATCATCTTTAAGTCATACCACCCTTCTATCCCTTCTCCTATGATCCCAACCCTCCATTTCTTAAGGCTTCCACTCCAAAAACCTATAAACAGTGGTGTAGGAGAAGCTAGTTATATCTCTTACCTTTCCCTAGACCTTTAAAGTTAAACCTAAGAGAAATAGAGGGAGAGAGATCACCCTCACCAAAGCTCCCCTAAGATCCAAAATTGCACATCCATTGTAGAAGATGTAAGGGTCTCATTCCTTGGTTCCCTACTTTTCTTTCCCCCCTCTCATTCTTTCTTTCTTTCATGCATTACATTCATCATCTTAGGAGTGTCACTTAAGCCCCATTGCTTGCTTAGGTTTTTCAAGAATCCATCCTATCATGTATGCACTTTCCATCTTAGTCTAGCTTTCCCCATATTTCCTTTAGTTTTACACAAATAAAACTCCTTAGGAATTGCACGCATCATTCCATGCCTTGCATTTCCATCCCTTGCATACCTGGATAGCACGCATTCACCTCCCCTTGCATACTCCACCTTTGATCTTAGATCACATGCATCTATCTTGCATAATCTTGCATGTATCTACTTTCATTAGCACCCCTCACTCTTGCATGCCCCTTCATTACATGCATAGCCATCTCCCTTGCATTCCTTCCTTACATGGATCATTCATCCACTTCTTTCCACTCTTGTTTTACATGCCCCACTTTCTTCCCTAACCTCCATGCCCCACCCTTCCATCCTCTCAATTACATGCACACATTCGTCTTCCATTCACTTCCATGCATACTTGTCTTTTCATTCTTTTTCTTTCAGGATTTAAATTATAAGAAAAAAGAAGAGAAGTCTTATGCCCCTCCGTGGTAATCAAGGATTCTTTCTATTCCTAAAGTATGGTTGAGGAGAGAATCAAGTCCTTTCATAAAGCCATCCAAATTCCCAGGTAAAGGAGTCTAGTTGAAAAGTACGACACCTTTCAAAGGTAAGTACCTACTTCTCATTTTCTAAGGTTGCAATTGGTGAGTCCTAAGCCAGGGGCAACTGTCTCCCTTTTCTTTTTCATGTCTTCTAGTTCATTCTTGAGGTAGGAAGCCTCTTCTATGGCTAACTCTTCCTTAAGATGAATGTCCTCTAATGCCCTCTTTGCCTCTCTCCTAACTAAGCTACCCTCTTTTCTATGAGTATCTAGCTATAGAGATGTAAAAGTTTCTTTTTATACTTCCACTCAATCTTCTCTTTTCTTCTTATAAGGTGATGATCTTTTAGGAAAGGTGTTAGGCACCTCTTTTCTTAAAATGCATAGCACTTTGACTTCTTGATTGTGGCATATTGGATTGAGGTGAGAAAAGCATGGTGATAACTTTAGTGTAACATGAGTTGAAGAGAAGTGTACAAGCTCCTGTTGAGTGACACAACAAGAGAGTCTTATAGGAATTTAAGCTTGGGAAATAAGAAGACGTGTAAAGATCCTAGTTGGCTAACACAACTATGGACTCCTATAGTAGACACATCAGAAGGAAGTTTTAATTGCTTTACGTATTTTCTTTCTGTACCTGGTTATGTATGAACTCCTTGTAAACATTACCTTAATGAAAGTTTCTTTTTAATTGTAATTAGTTTCCTTATTTTAATTCCTTAGCTATTTCCTTTCTTAGTGTAATAACCCCAATTTTTGTAATTGATTGAGAAAATCAATAAAGTTTGAGTTTAAGAAATATTGGGCTGAAATATTAGGGTTATTTAGAATATACTTCTTATAAAAGTATAATCAAAGAATAAGACATGTACAATTGAAATTAAACTTAGCAAACCCTTCAGAATGATTGTAAGCACGACAAATTCTAAATTCGGATGAAAAATCCTTAATTTTCTTCATTTCTTGGACAAAAGGGTAAAATAGTAATTTTACCCAAAAAATAAAAATTTGAGACATCAAAATTTAGAATGTACTAAGAAATACGAATCCAACGCCACTAAGTACACTCAATTCCGAGATCATGGGAATAAATCCTAATTTTTTTTTATATAAAGGGCAAAATGGTCTTTCTACATCATGTGGGGCCCACAAGGGACCCAAAAACGAATCCTATGCTCCAGCCCACGTGAAATCATGGGTCTAACCATACCAGATGGTCTTGGGAAAGTAGGTGGAGAATGAGAGAATCCAATGCTTATTTAATAATAAAAAATTAACCATCATTAATGCATATCATCATGAAAGAAGACCAAAATGCCTATAAATACAACCCCAAAAATCCTCCAAAAATACTCCTAAAATTTTTATAAAATTTTTTTCACTTTCCCTAAAAAATTAGACCTAGATCCATCCCCAAAAAACCCAAAAATCCCAAGAGATCTCTCTTTTCACTTTCTTTTTCTTTTTATATTGGAACAAAAGACCTAAATTCAATAGGCACTCTGTTCCAGATCTAATATCACCAATTCCACCATCCAAAAATTCCCACCATACCTTAGCTACAAAACCCTCAAAGAAATTTCAAGATCCAATGATTCAAACAATGATAATAGCAAGAAAGGCGGATCTTGGCCCATATCTTCATCAAAAGGGTATTTCTTTTAAATTGGACATATAACCAACATTTTTTCTCCAATCAGGTAGGTGGAAATGCTTCTTGGACATGTTTACTACTGGTTTATGAAAATTTTATTTTACTGTAATTGCATTTTGGTAATAAAAATGTAAAAATAAAGTAAACCACAGAACCTTTAATTCAGGACGATGGAGTACTCAGATGAAAATTATGATGATAACAATCGATCCAGAAGGGTCCAAAACCCTTAGGGTAGAATTTTCACAAAGATCAGATACATTTTGGGCCCTCAATTGATAGAGGATTGATTGGACAGTTCAAAATGGACTATCTGATCTCCTGATCGAACGGCGCCTAAGACGCATGGCATGATGTAGCACGGAAACGCCACATGCGGAAGCGTTTCTGTGTGCGTGCTGCACGTGGGACATCATTCCAAGTGGGATGATGGCGCTTCTATCAAAACTATGAGCGGATGCGCCCACCTCGCGTCGTGGTTATGGGCGTGTGACGACAAGTGTTTCGCTCGTCCCGCCCGCTTCTGTGGACGTCCTAGAGGGGAGCGTCCGCAGCCTCTGTGGCGGACATGCTCGACGAGTAGGAATGTTCTGCTCGGCTTGTTTTCGCCCAAAAAATCTAGGCCGTCCATTCCTTGGGCCCAAATCAAATCTAGGCCCTAGGAATGACTGTGAACTTCCAGATCTAATTTTGGAGCCATCTGAACTCCAAATTGAGATCAGAAAGAAGCTATGGAAAGCTTGAAACCTCTATTTTCTGATGAAAGGATAAAATCTAGAAATTATGTAGTAAAACTTTCTATATTAAAGAAACAAGTTTTCAATTGCCAAGATCTTTGAGATCTGGGATGATCAGATCTTGGAGATATGTTTTAATAATGATAAAATATTGGAATGAAGTTATATAAATGATTTATTTGGACAGATCTAAGAGATATTAAGGGATTTACCCACTATGCTAGAAAAACCCTAAAAATTACAAAGGGACCCACTTGATCAATAAGATCAAGTGTGATCAGATCCTTGAGATGGATGGAATGGATGTTGATATGATGAAATCTAAGGAAATCATGGATGGATTATGATAAAAATAGATCAATATGATCTTTGGACCTTAATAAAGAAAACCCCCTAAATATAACTAATGCCCTTAATCAAAGGAAAAGATCTAAGATCTAATGGTTGGATCATAAGTGAAGGTTTCTAAAAATGTTAATATAATTATTTTTATTTTCTATTAATTGAAAATAGCATTTTAAATATGATTTATGTTATAAAGTATGATAGTGTAACTTTTAGACTTTAGCATGACACGTGATTAGATTGTTATCATAGGTTGCTAGATTTAATTATCCTAGGGGCATGATAGTGTGATTTTATGCAAGTGTAACTTAGGACCAAGTTAGTATGATTTCATGCCATTGTAACTTAAGATCATGCTAGTTTTAAGTATAGTTTTATTCCATTAAGTTAAGTTACATTCATAAGGAGCATGTTAGTATAAATGTTTGTTAAATTTGTATTGGAACCATGCTTTAAAGTTTATGATTTAATTGTTGTCAAATTTTATTAGTAGATCTACTTGTTATGAGATAAAGAGCATAAAACACCAAAATGTACTCTAATGAGAAAGTAGAGTTTCATGACACAAATAAGAATGAAGTACTTTGGACTTAATTAGTAAGGACTACAGTTAGTAAGACAATATAAGGATTATCAAATTCTTGGCCCAAACTAGGAGAATAATAAACCCCATGAATGACATTGTAAATATTCATGGACTTAATTAAAATCAATTACAAAGAGTACATAGGGTCAACATACTTATAGGAACCTTATGAAAGGTTGAGTTATGGTCACTCTAGTGAATGTGGAACATAGTGGTTAAGGGGGTTATCTAATAGAGCCTCGCTCTTCCCCTACCTTCCGTTGACGTTTGTAAGGTCTAAACACCTCCTTACATGAGGATTGAAGTAACCACTTTGTGTTCACCCATTTAGCTAGTAAGCCTTAGCCAATTGAAAATAAGAGGAGCAGTCTAGACTTAGGCTTAAAAAAGTTACCTTCAACCAGCAAAACATTAATTGGTTGAATAATAATAGTAAGAGCATAAAAGGTTAGTAAATTACCTAACCCTAATAAAAACTATAAGTAAGATAAGGATGATCAAACAAGATCCATTAGATCTTAGATGATCAAGAACAATAAGAATAAGAATATTATGTTGTACTTAGTATGCATGTTTGTTAGTATGCTTGTTCTAGTTCATTAGATTAGATAATCCAAACCCTTGATCAAAGATGATTCAAGGAAGAAAACCAAGATCCTCCTCCTTAGGGATGATCCAATAACTGAACTTAGATCAAAGAAGAACTAGATGATAGAAGATCTAGGACCTTGATCTTTATCAACATGTGTAGATTGTCAATCAATGGATCTATGAAAGATCAAGATCAAGGAGATGGACACACTAAGACTTAGAGATAGAAAAATGCTTAGATATGAATGATCTAAAGATCATTCTAAACATCAGATCTAGTGATCAATAGGATTTTTGAAAATTTATATATTGACAATATGTATGGATGTACAGATTACATACATCAGTTAGGATCATGGAAGATTTGGGAAAAGAGATCACTCCTTAAAGGTAGGAGGATTAGATGAATGCATTTACATGGGATATACATGATTTGACTCATGACCTTATGTTGACAAGAGTAATGTTAATACTTGTATTAAATCCCTTGAAAATCTTATGATCCAACCAAACACATATAAGATGGTTAAGCGCTAGACTATAATTGAATAGGGAACTAGAAAATATTTCAGCCCTAAGTAAACAGACAGATGGTCTGATATATATATGAAATCTATTTTACATACAATTTTGGAGGCTTGTGAGTTTGTTTTAATATGCATAAGCTTAGGGGGATGCTATGCTAGAGGAGTTATAAGGGTTTGGCTACCCGCTCCTTGAAATTTGATGATATGATGATACCTTGCCCTATGAGAGGCTAAAAGTTAGGTGGGGGAAATTATGGGAAGGCCACCACTGTGAAAGTACTTTCCCCCCATATGGGCAGTGACATAATATTTTCCACCGTGGTATCAGTGGTGAATAGGGCAGATATCTGAGCACGCTAGTATGGATCAGACTATAGCATAGTAGCCCTTTTGATTATTTTGCATTATGATGCATATGAGAATGGGCATAGTGAAATGCCTTATGTTTTAGCATAATGAAATGCTAGGTAATTGTATATTACCAATATTTCCAAAGAAAGAAAATTTCCAGTGTAAGATTAGCTGAAATACTAAATTCTCATAATAGAGAGAATTGATCAGTTTAGTTGGGAATGATATTTGACTACTTTCATAATTTAACTGATTTACCCATGTATAGTATGTACGTATATGGATGTACATAACTTACAAAGTAAAGAGTAGAGACATGAATATGTTTAGGGATAATGGGATTATGAAGTATTGGAATTACATTGTCAATTATTATGCTTCTTGAATCCCCTACCAAGTATTGCTTGCTAAGATATTGTAAATGTTGCAATATCTCAGATACAGGGAAGGAAAGTTAGGAGCTGAAGACGATAGAAGACTTGAAGAGAATAATCTTCAAGGTATACCCTTGAAGACATGTATTTTGCTTTGTTGAGAGTTTTATTGTATGGTGAGCTTGAGTTTTGGGTTATGCAATTTGGACAAGTATTGTAATAGATTGGGTTGTACTATGAACCACTGGATGGATTCTGGAATTTAATGAAACTCTATTCCTTCAATGGAATTTTATCTTGTACAAAAAATTCTACTTATGTTATGTATGAAGTGATGACTTGGGTTTTACAAAACAAGTTCAAAAGAAAAGAATTTCTGCTCCTTTGTTTTGCGAAATTTTTTTACACTATTAAGGGCCCTGCCTTTCAAAATACATTACAAAACATGTTACAAAATCCTGGGTTGTCACACTTAGTTTATTTCCTTTCTTTGGTTAATTACTTAGTTTTTTATATTTATTTCCTCTCCTTGAATGTTGGCTAGGTTATAGTAAAGTACTGAGGATTCAATTAACTCCATTTATTAAGAGTCCTCATGGGATCTCTCTTTATTTGCCAATTCTATACTTCAATAGAACTATGCACTTGTGGTAATTATTAAAGCACAATAATTAGAAATTTAAAAACTAGAGTTCTAGTCAAATGGGACTTTGAATAGAATTATTGAATTTAAAGGTGGAGTTCTATATAAACCCATCTAGGATTTCCTCTACATTGTGGATAAAAATAGAAAACCCTAGCTCTCTCTTTATGGTCTTGAGCGTTTATCTTCTTTCCTTGAGAAAAAACTGGTGTTGGGTTACATGTGCCAAAATGGTGCATGTACAAGGACCTATCAATATGCTAGTTTGTCTTTTTCTCCTTTATAACCTCTCCTTGATGATCAACATGATTATGCCCTTGGTTTGAAGATTCAACCAAAAATTTGAAAGTTTGCTTCTACATACATGCCACAATTTACCGATATAATAGATAGTGAGTGACTTTGTAAATATTAAAGAATATCTTTCATATTAATTACCCCTAGGTGCCCACAAGTGTGAAGTGCCTCCCTTTGTAATCTAGTGACAAAATTGATTGTAATATAAAAAGTCAAAGCTTGAGAAGAATTGTTATATTTGAGTTGTTTGGTCAGACCCACTAAAATTAAATTAGCAAGGAAGAAATGACCTAAAATTAGGAAACCTAAGAGATCACATATGAACTTGTTATAGTTGGAATTGGAAGGTCAAAGGAAAAGAAGAGAGTCAAGGTAGTTTCCTATTTGATGTGTGATACAAATTAGGAAAATGTCATGGGGTGTTTCATTTTTAGAAACTTATTCAAACCATTATAAACATTGTTAGGGTCACCCATCTACAATGATGAAAGTGATGCAATACTAGAGCCTTTTCAAGAGAAAAGCCCCCCCTCTAGATCTCTCTATCAAGATTCTTTAAGTTATAAAGTGCTTTCTAGTTCAAGTAATTTCTCTTCTAGTTGGAATTATCTATACTTGAAAGAGAATGTTAGAGTTTTTGAGAAAAGATAACTATCACAAGAAGGGTGGATAGCCGAGGACTTCCATATCTTTGGAAGTATGTACTTGAGTTTATAATCTCTATCAAAACTAGGGTTTTAAGTGATATGAAAGTCTTTGTGTGAGAGAAATAGAAACTAATATTATATCTTAGTTTTCTTTGCTAAGGGTCTAGATATTCCACTAGCTCCAACATGACAGCCCTACACATTGGTTACATAAATTGATATTCTCAATGCTAAGAAACTCTTTTGTTGAGAAGGGAGCTCAAAGTTGTATATTTCTCACATTCATGTGTGTGTGCGCTATAGCTTTAAAATTACTCGCTAGTTCATGAATCAAAGTAGTATTAGCATGTGAGAGAGGTTGATCCCTCATGGAATCTCATGGACTATCAATAAATTGAATCTTACTTAAATCATTTAACTTCAGCCAAAGAGAGAGTTGATGATTAAACTAGGAATTTAAAAAAAAAGGAAAAATGCATGAAATTAGAAATTAGGACTCAAAAAACTTTCTAAAAATAAAACTGAGCAATGAAAATGAAACTTACTTAACTAACACACATCCAACTAAAGGAGACTAATGTAAAACAAGAATAAACTAATCAAGCAACTTAATTTAAGGAAACTACTAAAAAGGAAACTTTCCTAATTCTAAAACTTTTTGCAAATGGAACTTTCTAAAACTCAGAAAGAAAATTTTCTAAATCTAAATTAGGATGCAAACAACTAAATATAAACTACTAAAATAAGATTAAGCAACTAAATAAAGTAAGATTCAGAGACAAAAGTAACGTAGTACCATGCACATGATCCATGAATTGTGTGCATGGTTCATAGGTTGAAAGATGATTAGATTTGATGATTTAAATACAAATAACATGCAACCTAAGATATTTACTTAATAAATAACCTAAAATTCTAAATGGATTCCAAATGATTCAAGAAAATAAGATGTTTTGATGGTTGGAAACAAAGCATAAAGATTGAAGGGAGAAATTTTTAGATTTTAAGCACTTAAGAACTTCAACTTAAATCAAGCATATAAAGCTATTGAATCAATAAATTCTATGCAAGGTAACACCCCATCTCAAAGGAATTTTATGAAAGAAACATTTCATAACATGAATTCTCCAAGAACTTCATTAAATCAATGCCAGAATATGTAAAGAATTGTGTGCATAATACACATAGGAAAATCAAGAAATTGCACACCACTCCAAGCTCTAAAACTTGATCTAAACTACAAAAAAAAGAAAAAGAAAAAGAAAAACACAATATAATGGTTTCAATATGAAGTATGATGACATGCAAATGAATCCTAAAAATGAATTCAAGAGAGAAGATGGTTGGGATGATGACATGCAAAGAGAACCTAGAAATGAATTCAAGAGTGAGGGAGGAAAGTTTGGTGGAAGATGGTCTAAGAAAAGATGAAATAAGAGAGTGACATGGCTGGTTTCATGTTTAGAAGGGGGAAGGTGTCCTTTTCTTTACAAGGTAAGTGGATGTCCTTTCCTTCTAATTGGATGGTATGTGGTTGGTTGAAAAGGGGACAGACAAAATTTGCTTAGTATGTGACTGAATCCAATAAGATTGATGGTTCACATAACTTCTTTTAAGAACAATTGAGACAAAAGAATATGATCCCTTAGAATGGATGCCATTACCAATGTTTTGAAATATAGGAAACTTACATGGTAAATGGGTAATCCAAAACACTGTGACTCTTAAAACCTTGGGTTGCTTCCCAGTGAATGCTAAGTTTAACATCTTTAGCTAGGCATACTAGACAATGATAATGAGGAATGCAACTTAAACTTTACAAAATCCAATTTTCATCATAGCAAAGGAACTTTGACCTTCAAAATTTTGAAAACTCAAAATATTTTGAAATTTTTTTATAAAAAAAACTCAGAAATCTCATGCACATCTACATCCCCCAACTTAAACTAAACATTGTCCCTAATATTTTGAAAACAAAGGACACCTATATGATGAATGGGTAAAGTACACTAATGAGACTCTAAAAACCTTGGGTTGCCTCATAATAAGTGCTAAGTTTAGTGTCTTTAGTCAAACTAGACTAGCTAATCTACTCTAAACCCAATTGGTTAACATAATCCTAACTCTCCTAATGAAGGAATTTCTCACTCCATGTCAAAATTTCATGGTAGTTAATATCCATCCTCCATTAAGACATTTTTGGTGGTGGCAACAATATAACACAGTAGACCACCGTAATCTTTGATTTGATGGGAGCACATTGAGATGGATGATCCCTCATTTTAAGAATTTCACTGTAGTCAATAAATATCCTCCACGTCAAAATGTTTGGTGATGATATCAATATGATATAGTAGACCATCATGATTTAAAATTTTGTAGGACCAAATTAAGATAAATGGCCCCATAACAAATTTAGAGATAATAATGACCATTGTAATCAACATATGTTTTTCCTCCATTACATTTTTCTAAAAATGAGGATTAATTTGACTTTGTGTTTCCCTAAAAGATTGTTCTTGTTTTTTTGGGATTAAAGTAATGGTGGAGCTTAAATATTTATTAACTTCTAATGTGTACCTTAGAGTTGATTGATGTTTATCTAGAGCATCAATTGACTCTTCCTCTTCTTCAGAGATAGGTGGGATTTTAGGTGAACCCATATTGTTATCTGGTGTTTGATCAAATAAAGTCTATAGGTCCCAATTGGGTAAGTCTTCTACAGTGCAAGGCTCAATTTGAGTTTGGTGAAGTGTAGGGGGTTTCTACTAGGTCTTACCATTGAGAAGTATTCACTACAAGCTTAGTATTTAAAATTTCATCCTCTTCATCAATGGATGTCACATCATGGTAATCAGAAAAGGGAGTAGGACATGACTCGAGTGGATCTAGGTTGGAGGATTCCAAGGATGGCTATGGACTTTGTGGCTCAGAATGATCATATGCAATTTCCATCCTATTACTAGTATCAATGATCAAGGATGGAGGATAACTATGTGGCTCAGAAGGATCATAAGAAATTTCCACCATCTTATTATTAGTAAATGGCTCTTCATTATCCCCAATTACTTTGAATTCCTCAATCCTTTTTATAAATGTAGCAATGTTTCTTTCAAAATATTCCTATCGGTTTCATTTTCTCTTCCCATTTCTCCCTCACGTGTTTCATTTTCTCACTCCCCTTTCTAATGGAAGCTATGGTTTGATCTATTCTCTCATATATTTGCTCCATGTTCCCTTCCAATGATAGTCCTTTCTAATATTGGTAATCCTGAGATCATGGTTATTCATGATGCCTAGCCCACTCATTATAATTTTGACAATTTGTCTCAAGATAATAGTTAAAGGTATGGTGTGTGAATGCACTTTGCTGACTCATATTCATCTTTCCTAATCTCATCCAACTCATTAAGTTGGAGTTTTGTATGAGTTCTAGTAATATTTAAGTCATAATTGAGCTATTTGATTGCCCAATATGCTCTATGTTGTAATTCTACTTGTAGGTGGTAGGCTTTTCCATAGACCAAGCAGTAAGGTAACATACCTATAGCGGTTTTAAATGCAGGATGATAGGCCCAAAAAGTGTCACTAAGCCTCAAAGACTAGTCTTTCCTATTTGGATTGACTGTCTTTTCTAAATACGCTTTATTTCTCTATTAAACATTTCTACTTGTCCACTAGTTTGAGGATGATAAGAGGTAACAATTTTATGGGTAACAACATATTTCTTCATTAAATTCTCAAATACCTATTGCAAAAATGTTTACCTCCATCACTAATTATGGCCCTTGGTGTACCAAAACATGCAAATATATTTTCCTTTAAGAACTTGACTACCACCTTATAGTCATTGGTCTTACATAGAAGGGCTTTTAACAACTTTGACACATAATACACCCCCACAAGGATGTACAAATAACCAAAGGATTTAGAAAAAGCACTCGTGAAATCGATGCCCCAAACATCAAATGGCTCAATTATAAGAATAGGGTCCAAGGGCATCATATTCTCTTTTCCTATGCTTCCTAACTATTGACATCTAGCACATGGTTAGTAGTAAGCATGTGAATCCTTGAAAATGGTAGGCTAATAAAAACCACAATGCAAAATATTTGCAGCTGTTTATTCTACAAAAAGGAGATGATCTTATGTTGTTCATTATTTGGTACACATCTCTTAATGAACTGATCATGATGATACTTAAACAAGTACGAGTCATCCCATGTAAAGTATTTAACCTTATTGATAAATCTTTTCCTATCTTGTTTAGACCAATGACTAGGCATTTGTCCAGTGATAAGATAATTGACTATATCTACATGCCAAGGCAACTAGGAAATGTGCAAAAATTGTTCATTAGGAAATGTCTTTGTTATACGCATATTCTCACTGGTGGACTTCATAGCTAGCCTGGATAAGTGGTCAGCTATGACATTCTTAGAACCTTTCTTATACTAAATTTCTAGATCAAATTCTTGTAGTAATAGTATCAACTGAATTAGCTTAGGTTTTCCATCTTTCTTTCAAAGAATATATTTAAATGCTCCATGATTTGAGTATACTATGACCTTAGATTCTAATAAGTAAGATCTAAACTTATTTAGGGCTAAGACAACTACCAACAACTCTTTTTCTATAGTAGAATAATTGACTTGGGCATCATTTAGTGTCTTGCTAGCATAATATATGACATGTGAAAGTTTATCAATACACTACCCCAACACTGCCCCAATCCTAGTATAAAGCATCACGCATTATTTTAAATGGTGCATTCCAGTCTGGTAGTCGAATAATAGGTGCAAAAGTTAATTCTACCTTTAGGCACTTAAATGCTCTTTTGCAGTCATCATTAAAGTCAAAAGTGGCCTCCTTCGTAAGAAAATTACATAGGGGATTAGTAATTTTACTAAAGTCCTTGATGAATCTTTTATAAAATCTAGCATGACTTAAAAATGAGTAGATTTCCTTTATTGTCCTTAGAGGAGCAAGATTAGAGATTAAAATCACTTTGGCTTTATCCACGTCAATTCCATTGTGTGAAATAATGTGGCCTAAAACAATGCCATTTTGAACCATGAAATGACATTTTTCCCAATTTAATACTAAGTTCTTTCCTAATACCTAGTAAGGACAATTTTTAAATGGTGCAGGCATTCATCAAAAGAACCAAATATTGAGAAATCATCCATAAACACATCTCAAAATCTCTCTACCATATTAGAAAATATGCTCAACATACACATTTGAAAAGTAGGTTGAGCATTGCAAAGTCCAATAGGCATACAATAGTAGGCAAAGGTTCCAAAAGTGTAGGTGAAGATGGTATGCTCATGATCCTCAAGTGCTATGGGGATTTGGTTATAGCTAGAATAACCGTTAAGAAAGTAATAATAACTATAAGTGACTAACCCTTCTAACATTTGGTCTATAAATGGTAGAGGAAAGTGGTCTTCCCTCATGACTAGTTCAATTTTTTGTAATCTACACAAACTCTCCACTCGATGGTCAAGCAATGGGAGATTAATTCATTTTCCTCATTTCTAATTACCATGACTCCTTGCTTCTTAGGGATAGCCAGAACTGGGTTGACCAAGTACTGTCAGATGTGGGATAAACAACTCCAACATGTAAGAGCTTAAGCATTCCATGTCTCATTATTTCCTTCATGTTGGGGTTTAATGTAATACCTATAAATACATAATTTTTATAAGTAAATCCATACATTTACAAAAAGAAAAAGGGTAAATTTGTTTCAAATTATTAAGTGTATGTTTTAAGAGTAAAGGAGAAGAATAGAATGAGTGTGTTGAGAAATTATGTTAGTTTAATCACTTGGAATAGATTTTTAAGTTATTTTGGAGGTTTGAAAACAAAGTTTTTAAGGCAAAAGGGAAAATTCAAAAATCACGCTAAAATAACCTTAAGTGATTTTTCAAAAGAAAAATAGAAATTAAAACCTAAATTGGAGTTAAATAGAGAAATTTGTTATGCTATTAATAAGTAAAGGCATTAGCCTAAACTCAATTCAAAACCTTGGTGAAATTCCAAGAAATTAACTAGAAATTTAAAAATGAGTATAATACTGTCTAGGGTATAGTTGTAAAATTTACCTCAGCAAGATATAATTGAAAAAACTAGGTAAATGGAGGGTTTTAATTGAAATACCTTTAAGTGAGGAACGGTCAAAATGTGTTCTGATCAACCCACTTGGGGACATAGACCATGGACAGCTGTCCACTCCACCTAAGGCCACCTCTCCTACCCCACCTTTGAAACTTTCCTAAGTATAAAATGAAATAAAATCATAACAGGTTCAATTCGAGCAAAACATGGAGAACAAAAGGAGTAGCAGAGAGAATGGAGAGAGGGATAGAGAGCAGTAATAAGATGAGCTGGGAAGGAGAGCTTGGTCGAGGAGGGGTATTGAGGTTCAACCCCAGTCTAAAGGAAAGGTGCATGGGAGAGTGCTGGGTGAGCTGGAAGTGAAGCACTGCCTGGGTTGCACCTCCACCCAGTGAAGAAGAAAACTTGGAACTCAGGAAGGTCAGTTGGGAAATTCAGCTATTCAAGGTCCTAAACAGGTAGAGATCTTCATAGGAAGTATACTAATGTTCATTAGCTTAGACCAAATCGAAAATTGGTTGACAAATTCCTTCATTTTTATGCTTATTTGAAATTCCTCCATCAAAAACCAGTAATGCATAGAAATCTCAATGATCTTATTCCTATGCTTGTAAATGTATTGATCTGACTGTTCTACTTGTTGCATGGTACATATCATGATCAGTAGAAAAGAAACATGACAATATAGCTATAGTTCACTTAAAAATTTGATACACAAAGTCATAGCTTAAAGACCCTGTTTTCAGACTGCATGCAGTAAAAAAACAGGGGATGAATTTGTGCTCATGAAAACACCCCATAAATCCCTTGTTGTTGGGGAACAACTTTTGGGTTTTCTTGGGGGAGGACTATACTTTGAATTGATGTCCAAAATCAGGGGTTTTCTGTTTCATTCCGTCAAGTTTGGTTGATGTAAGTGGAAATAGGGACTGGGCGCACACTGTTTCCTGCATACAAATGCCGGAAATGGAGACCAAAATCGCAGCCTAATACCTCTAAGTAACATACAAAATTTTAAAAACTAAAACATGGGCCTTTGAGACAAGATGTCGCTCTCTAAATCTGTATTGAATTGGCCATAAATATCAAACTTTATCTACTCATTTGAGGGGCTAAAGCAGGGAGGAAACGACTTTGGTTTTATGTTACTTGCTGAAAATGTGAAGCTTTGCTCTACCTACTGGGTTTTCCTCGGCCTGTGTGGGATTTATGACTCCTAGTGAAATTAGGTAAGTCAGTCTTCTTCCCATCAGATCAAACCCTTGGAAAGATGGCGTTGTCCAAAGAAAAAGAGCATCGCTTAGTCCCTGCACATGTTACGTAGGAAAAAATGGTGTAATTCGTTAGTCCCTAATTTTGTTTAAGAATGGGTGAAATTGTTAGGATTCTTGATGGTGAATGCATTATACTAAAATATGAGTGGTTCTAACTACTTGTTGCACGAAATTTCGAAATCCCCGGAACTCCTCTTATGCTGAAACTCAGAAAAGCATGAACAACTGTATTCTAGAATTCGTGAATGCCTAGTTTATACATGGTTGGATCTCCGAAATGCTTAGACTTTATTGTGCTGGAATTGTGAAGATTCAACCCATTGAAGTTAGAAGTTTCAATTTGAAAGTCTCTAATTGGCAAGTTAAGGATCAGCACTGTTCAACTTTGGGAGTGATTTGTACAAATTAGTCAAAATCAAAGAACGGTACACCCTAATTCCTTAGCGACTTTGGTTCCTAACCCCATGAACCTAGCTAGTGTAAGACACTCTTTTTAGTCTTGCATTGAGATAGGATGATGCTAGCTATATCGATCACTATGTAGAGATTAAGGACTTAAGATAGAATACACCCGTTGGAGAATGTACCTAGATACTTAATAGGATCTAGAGGAGAAATAACTGTAAAATTATTGATAACTAAGCAACAAGGATCATTAACTATGCATGTATTTAGATTTTCAGAATGAGGAGCAATTCACTATAACGAGTGGGTAAGATCCTAAACCTTAGCCTAGAGGTTCAAAATAGATTTGCTTATAGCTAAGTCTCTTTCCTTAGCTCCTATGACATAGTTCCTAGGACTCAATCTCCTATGCTTTCATCGTCTATAACATGAATACCTAAGCCTTGGTTATCTAAGACTGCCTACTTGATACCTAAATTCATTGTGACTTACTCTCCAACGTCTAAATTTCCTATGCATTAGTCCTCAAGGACTTAGTCCCCTACAACTTAGTCCTATATGACTTAGTCTCCTATGCCCTAGCTAATCAAATCCTATGAATCTAGCCAAGGGAGGTATACGCCTTGTTCCTACTTAAGTGTTAGGAATTACATACCTAGGTGAAGTGAACACTTAGTCATATGTAGATTCAAATTTGAGCTAACTATGCTTATCAATTCAATAAGTGACTAGTGAAAGATAAAATTATCAAACGTTATGAACCTTATGACCAACACTATAAGACTATTAGCTATGGCATAGTGATAACATCGCATCAAGCATGTCTTGGACCTAAGAACTAATGAAAAAGGGTTATACTCTTATAGGATTGTAAGAATGCAAAGTAAATGGAATTAGGGTCATAACCTAAGGATACCTAGTTGCTTAGGTATATAACTAACAAAGTAAAACAAGGATACTTAGTCACTTAAGTACAAACAAAGAAAGTAAAACTCAAGTAATGAAAAGGAATAATATATTAAATGCATGACCTAGACTGAGTTAATCAGGCTACTAGCTGAAGACAAATCATTAAGAAAATAAGTACATAGACACTCGAGGTAGAAATAAAGTTATCCATTCTTGTTAAATGGACTTCTAATTATTAAACTTTATAAAAAGAATACAAATCAACTAAAGTTATATTGTATGTTAATAATGGGATTAATAAAGTATCTAACAATATTGGGACAAGATACCAACGCATAATGTACGACAATATCATTGATACAGATTTTTTATTCATGAATTGGACTGATAGATTTACAGATTTGTCCAAGGGCCTAGATATAATGTTTACATTGATTTTTAGCAAGCACCACAAGTGTGGCAGTGAGCCTTGAGATATGGATGTTTATGAACCACGGGTTTTAGGCAAGCACTATATGAGTGGTCGTAAAAGCTGATGGATGCAAATTTGTCGTTGCTTAGGAAGGCTCTCTACGAGCAGCTGTAAGTCCTCGTGGATACATATTTCATTGATGTTTTGGATTGGCACTCTAGGAGTATCCTAACTCCCAGATTACTTTGCAGATGCATAGAGTACGTGTCCTAGAGGCCCTATGCTAGGAGGTGTTGTTGGCCACTGACCTCTGAGATGGGATTAATACCAGCCCTGTGATGGAGATGGGGGGAAGTAGGAGTACCTTCTCATGGGGAAGTATTTTGAGTGGTAGTCGAGTAGCCCCTATGAGGTCTAGTGAATCATGGTTGGTGCAGGTTTCCACAAGATGCAGAGGTCACGGTAGTTGCCAATGGGTGACAGTAGGGCTCTTCCAGCATGGGTGTCTGTGTGTTGTTAGGATGCTAGGCATGCCGATCATTCTCTAGAGTTGAGGCCATAGGTCCTTGGTGGTAGGACTGTATGCCACTATGATATAGAGTGATCAGTTTTTCCACAATGATGTGGGCTTGGATTTTTGTATCCTGGATTGGGGGCTATGCTCCTTAGATTTTCACTTTTTGCCATATTGAGTATGTGTGGATTGAGTGACTTAATGGATTCTTTTGGAAATTGCACATGACTCTAGATTATCAATTTTCCTCATAGAAATTTTTGCCCCTCATGTTGTGCTTTTGTACTTCACTTAATATTTCATAGGATTTCAAATCAGGCTCTAAGTCCTACTTATCGAGGCCCTATTTTATCACATTTTTCTTGTAAATGATTATTTCTCTCTTGCTCAAGCTACCTTATGTATCACATGAAATGTTGATTGTAGGGGGCGAGTGAAATAACAACTCACAATAGGAAGGGAACCAATATAAGTCTGTGCACCAAGTACATGTATCTATATTTATGATTTACTAATTGATCTATTTTTGGTGCACAGACTTATATTGGTTCCCTTCCTATTGTGAGTTGTTATTTCACTCGCCCCCTACAATCAACATTTCATGTGATACATAAGGTAGCTTGAGCAAGAGAGAAATAGGGAAGGAAAAGGTGCTTGGATCAATTTAGATGTGAGGAGAATATGCTTTTAGAGTAGTTTCTTTTGATAGAATCCATGTATAGGATTCATTTTGGCTTGTATATAACTTAAATTTTGTCGACACATGAGATGATTTTATATATGGATTGTTCTACTTATTTGAATGGACTATGTGATGTTACTTATGATAGCATGGTTGACCCTATGGCATGTATCTCCAACCACTTCTAGGTTTGCAAACTATTATTTTAGATATATGTGGAGGTTTTATAGAAACTCCTAGAAAGAAGTTGATGAATTTCTCAAATATATATATATATATATATTATCACTCTGATAATGTCT
The DNA here is from genome assembly GCA_035236585.1 of Warburgia ugandensis. Classification (NCBI taxonomy): domain Eukaryota; kingdom Viridiplantae; phylum Streptophyta; class Magnoliopsida; order Canellales; family Canellaceae; genus Warburgia; species Warburgia ugandensis. The sequence continues at coordinate 37,862,803 of CP141139.1, forward strand.
TTCTAAAATAAGGAAATTGTCACTACTTTTGAACTTAAAATCAATAAAGGCTTGAAAAATCTTGGGATGTTACATACAATCTCCTCTATGTTTCCTTAGATGGTTTGGACTTTTCTTCTAGGTGTATTCTATACATGCACACACCAGGACTAATTCCCTTAGTTTTTGTTATGGTCTACCCTAAAGCAGTCTTATGTTCTCTAAGAACATCAAGAAGCTTACATTCTTGTTCCTTATATAGATTTGAGGCTATGATGACAGGAAAGGTTTCATCTGGCCCTAAGTAATTTAGATTTTCAAGTAAAGGTTTAAGGACCAAGGTGGGTGGTTTTTCTATAGATGGCACTAAGATAGATTCAGATGGAGGAAGTGGTTCCCCATTTGGAGGTATCCATTATATGTGCAGTATTTATAAGAGTATTTACATAATCAGTGTGACTTGTCTATATCAAATTCACAATTAAAATGTGTTAGACATGCCTCTAATGGATCTCTGATACATGATGGTATTTTAACATCTTGAAGTAGATCTTCAATTTAATTTACTATATAGGAACCATCTAGGTCCAGATGCTAATGATTATCATTAAAAAACATTAAGCTTGACTTTTATATTTTTGAAGGATAATTTCATCACATCATTTCTACAATTGATGATGGTGTTGGACATAGCCAAAAATGGAATTCCAAGAATCATTAGGATTTGACTATTGGGGTTTGATATAGGTTGGGTATCTAATACAATCATATTTACAAAGAAGTAAAATTGGTCCACTTATATTAGAATATCTTCAACCATACCACGTGGAATCTTGACTAATCTATCTGCTAAATGTAATATGATAGTAGTTGGTTGAAGGTCACCAAGCCTTAGTTGCTTACAGACAGAATAAGGCAACAACTTTATGCTAACCCCTAAATCAAGTAGTGCCTTATGTATGATTTGGTTTCCAATTGCACAAGAAATCGTAGGACACCCCGTGTCTCCAAACTTAGGCTGGGTTTGGTGTTGTATTAAAGAGCTCACTTGCATGATGATGAAGGCTTTGTTTTGCACATTGAACTTATGTTTTGTTGTGTAGAGCTCTTTAAGAAACTTGGCATAAGCAGGAATGTCTTTAATAGCATTGAGTAATTGGTTATTAATTTGCATATGTTTAAACACTTCCATTATCTCATTGAAATTTATTCCTTTCTTAGCCTTGTTGAGTAATGGCATGAATGGGACTTTAGGCACATAAGGTGCCTCCGCTATAGTCTTAGATGGAGTAGGAGCTTTTTGTCTTTTCTCTTTCTCCTGTGTTATGGCTAGTTCATTCTCCTCTATGTTTCCTTAAGTCTTTTCCTTTGCCTGTCCTCCTTTGTTATCAACATGATGACCACTCCTAAGGGTTGTGATAGACTTTTCTTGTTCATGGGGTATATGGTTATGTGAATGAGACCCTATTTCTAATTGGTGCTTAGGGTTTAGCATTTGGTTGACTAGGAAAATGTCCCTTTCCTTTATCACTCAAAGCACCTGACAACTAGCCAATTTGCATTTCTATTTTGTTAATAGCTTGAGAATTGACATTGTATCTTTGTCTAGTATCATTGATTGTTTATCTAGTTTTATCCTAGTGTTTTAAAGTTTTTTCCATAAATAATTGCATAGTTTAGAGGTTGGTTTCTTTAGCTGTTGAGGAAACTAAAAACTAGGTGGTTGTTATGGAAACGAAGCTCTTTGAAATTTTTGGGCAAAAGGATTCATAAATGATCCTCCCTAGTAATTATTCTTTGACCATGACAAGTTAGAATGCCTAACCTATCTTGGATTATAGGTCTCAGAGTAAGGGTATTGCTAGGGTTGTGATATGCATTCATTGCATTTGCTTGTTATACAAAATTTTCAATGTACAAACTATTGTATGGACAAGTTGAGTGTAAATGTGCTAGGCTAGAACAAATGGAACAAACCTCTTGTTAAGGTCTTGTAGATACTTGGGTAGCCATGAAGGCATTAAGTTTGGCAGTCATTGTTTAGAACACATTTTCCACCTTGTCTATTCTTTCATCCAAGCAGTTGAGCTTATGTAACAAATCTAAGGTCACTCCCATTTCGTACATGCCTCCTTTCTTTTGAGGCTGTGGATTTCTCTCTCTCCCATTAGAATAGTCCCATTGTTGGGAATTTTCAGCTAAAGTTTGAAAAAATTCCTAGGCCTTTGTATCACTTTTTAGCATGAGGGCCCCTCCACCAGCTGCATTTACCTTTTGTCTATTTTGAGGTATTAATGCCTCATAGAAATACTAAACTTGGTGCCAGTTTTCTGATCCATGATGAGGGCACTTTTGCAGCAGTTCATTCCATCTCTCAAAATTCATAATATTACTCATCATCTCTGTTAGAAATTAATTATCTCCCTATGAAGAGCATTACTCTTATGGGCCAAAAGAAGAATTTATTTAGGAAGTTCTTTGACAACTGGTTCCACATGGCAATGGAACCAACCTCTAAAGAATTAGGCCATGATGTGGCTATATTCTTTAATGAGAAAGGGGATAGCCTAAGCCTAATAGAATCATCCATAATATTATGGTATTTGAATGTAGCACAAATATCAAGGAATTCCTTGATATGTAGGTGTGGATAGTATCTCTCACAACCATAGAATATGAGCAATAATTGTATGACTCCATCTTTAAGTTCAAAGTGGTCTACATTGGTAGGTGGTAAAGTGATACATGATAGAGTATTTGATTGAGGTGGTGCATATAAATCTCAAAAAACCTGATGTTCAACTTCAGCTGGTGGGTCTACCATAGGGTTAGGGATTTGATTTCTCACCCCTTGATTGTGAATACGTTCAATCTCAAGGCCTAAAGATACTAATTCTGTATTTTGAGATTGACAACCTTGCATGCACTAAAGTAAAGACCTATCTAATTGATGCAACCTGAACTCAATGACTCTTAACGCAATGTGATATGCAAACAAACAATTCCTAATGCTAGCGAAGGTGTTGAGAAGGTGATCCAAAGGCTGAGATTGATCGAGATGAGAATTGAAGATCAAGATCGAAAGATCAAATTAAGGCTTAAATGACATTAATCCAAAGTGTGATCAAGTTTCAAGACCATCTTAGGGCAAGAAAAAGAAGGCAATAGGAAGCATCAAAGGTGATTAAAATGATCCATGCAAAAAGCCATACATTTTCATCAACTTTGCATGAGAATTGGAACCATACATAGGTTTCTTCATCCAACTAGGAAACCTAAGGAATCCAAGCCATTCAAGCTTTAAAGCCAAGGGAGTTAACTACTCAAGCCATCAAGGAGTGAGCCATCAAAGTGAGCCATCAAGCCATATGGAGCCACATGATTGGAGGATCAATTCATGTGATTATTTCATACTAAAAGTGTGATTTTCAAGAGATAATTGGAAGGTTTTGAGAGATATTTGTAAAAGGTACTATGATCATGCATATGTGGACCAATCAATAGAAAAATCCCACTTTTCACTTTTCATTTTTCATTTTTTCCTCCACCCAATTAGCGTTTCCTTGATTTTTGAATAATGAGGGAGCACCTTCCTAAAAAGGTGATGCCTCCCCCTTGCTTAGTTAGCATATTAAGTGTTTTCCTAATTAAGAAACCCCTTGATGTACTTCAATTCAAAGGACATAAAAAACCCTAAATCTTTTCACCATCTTTCCTACCATTCTTATTTCCTCTTCTCTCTTTCCAACTACCAATCACCTCCTATTTAGGAGTGGAGGAACTCAATGCCATCTTCCTAAGAAGGTGACACCTCCCACCTTTCTAAATACATTGCAGCCAGCCGTGATGTCATCCTATTACCTCACTTGCGTACCTCACTCACCACCTAAATTTTGCTCATTGAAAGCCTGGATTTAGATCCATTTTCCCTCCTTAAATTAAGCCTTCATTCAATTGGAAGCTCCATTTTCCCTTTTTAAATTAAGCCTTCTTAAATTTTGCTCATTGAAAGCTTCATTTTTAGAAAGTTCCCTTTATTTTAAGTTTACTAGTTTCATTTGTTCTAATTTTCATTAGTTTCTTTATTGAATGCATGCTATTTTCTAATTCTATTGCATATATTTAATTTTAGAAGGTTTATTTTAATTGTACTTTCTAGTTTCATGCATATTTCCTTTCTTTTATCATTTACTTTTTCTACTTCAAGTCTAATTCAATCTCTCTCTTTGGCTGAAGTTAAACACTTTAAATAACATCCATCCAACATACAAATTTGTGAGATTCTTCATGGGGTTGACCTCTCTCATGTGCTGATGCTACATTGATTCGTGTAATTGTGTGTAATATTAAAGCTACACCAAGTTTGCATCAGTCTTGCATATTTTGCTTATTCCTTAAAAATTGACATATCTTATTTTATGTGAGGGAATTGGTTAAAGCTTCATCAAATTTTATTGCTTTCCTAGATTAGGTTTTTTCCTTTTTGAGTAAACTTGTAGCGAGGCACTATTATAACTTAAAATTTCTTTATTCAATTTTAAATGGGTTGTATTAATATAGGGCAAGTATGGGGTATGGTAGCCCACACTTGATCTTCATCAGAAACTTCATTTTAAACCTTCTTCACTCTCTTTTGTTTTCTTCCCTATCCATAAAACTAATGCCCTTCATAGGAAAATTATTAATTTCCAGTAGAGAGATAATGAACAATATTATTAATGCTATGAAAGGTGAAACGAGTTGCTACAAAAATGTTTGCATCATGAATTTGAAAAATGGCAGCAAGTTCAATACTTTTATGATGCACTTACACCTCAAAATAGAAAAATGGTAGATGCAGCTAGTGGAGAGGTCCTCATGTTGAAAAAAATGAAACCGAAGCCTAGGAATATTACAAACTTTAGCATATAATTCTCAGCAATGGGACTAATCCAATATAAGAGAAAGAAATACCTAGCCTTAAAAGAAAGGAGGCTTGTATGAAATAGGAGTGGTCTTAGATATATCTATAAGCTTAACTATATGATTAATAGAATGGATAAGTTTGACTCCTTGGTGGAAGAGTGGAAAGGCTTGAAAATATGTTCTAAACCTTCATGGCTATCTAGGCATCCATGAAACCACCACAGCCTATGCTTGAACGATGGAATTCAAAGAAGCAACTTCCTGTGGTATGGAATGGTCCCCTATTGATGAATCCAATCACATGGAAGAAAGTAATTTCACCGGGTAATTGAATGCTCAAAATTCTTTAAAAATGAAGTCCAGTTATAATAGAATTGCATTGAAGACACTTCAACAAGACCAAAGGGGAAAAACATAATAGAACATTCGCCGCTCCATAAGAAAGGAAAGCATTGAATCAAAATGGAAGGCCTAGTATTAATGCTATGCTCATATGGAGAAATAGGCCTTTTGGCAAAGGCTCGATAGTAGGACGGGCAAGAACCAGAGAGACAAATTTTCCAAAGATATGATGTATGAGAATAAATTCCTCTCCTATCTTCTATAGTTGAACCAACTATCACTAAAGAATCCATGTCAACGACAGTGATAATAGAAACTTCAGTTGAAGGAACAACAAAGTTCACTTCCGAAAAGGAATGGGACAATAGCACCACTCACTTTGAAGAAGAGGTTTGCTTTAGGCAAGAACATTTAACCTCAACTTATCCATCTAATAGTGTGTACATTGAAAATATTTTAGAATAGGCAAATACAATGAATGCCTTTTGTAACCCAAGCACTAATCCTTACTCTAAGACATATCATTCATAATGGGCTAGGCATCCTAACTTGCCATGGTCAAAGAACAATTACTAGGGAGGTCCATCTATGAACCCCCTACACAAAACTTTCCTACAGCTTTAGTTCCATAGCAACCACTTGTTTCTAGCTTCCTCAACAACTAAAGCAACAAACATTTGAGGACTATGCAATCATTTATGGAGAGAACTTTAAACACAAGGATGAGACTTAATAGGCTTTGAATGAGATACAACAAAACACTAATGTCACTACTAAAACTATTGCCAAATTAGAAATGCAAATGAGCTAGTTGTTAGTTGCTTTAAATGATAGAGAAAAAGGACATTTTCCTAGTTAGACAATTCTAAACCTTAAGGGTCAGTTTGAAATAGGGTCCAGCTTGTGACCTTACCACTTGGTCTATGAATAAGGCCTACTACTTACCACTAGAACTTGAATATAAAGCATATATGCCCATAAAAAGGTTCAATTTTGACCTCAATATTGTTGGGACCCATATAAAACTCTACTTAAGTGAGTTATATGAGTTAAGGAAAGATGCATATGAGTATGCAAAGATATACAAAGACTACATGAAGAACAATCATGAGAAACACATACAAAGAAAGTCCTTCACCCCAGGACAAAAAGTCCTTTTGTATAATTCTAGATTGAATGTATTTCTAGGAAAACTTAGATCTCAATGGATTGGACCCAACATAGTACATACTATATCCTCATGGGGCTGTTGAGATAGAAAAGAATGAAGAGATCTCTAAAGTGAATGGGCAATGGTTGAAACCCTACTTAGAGTTAGTAAACCCTGAAGTGGAAGAACCATTACTTGAGGAACCAATATATCATGATCCACACTAGCATGGCCCATGACACTAGCGTTCATCATTAAAATTTGCATATTTCATTATCATTGTATGGTATGTCTGGCTGCATATGTTAAAGTTAGTGCCCACTGGGAGGCAACTGAGAGCTTTTAGAGTCTCATTCTACGTCACTCCTTTATCATACAAGTGTCCTGTCTTTCAAAACATTGGGGACAATGTTTAGTTCAGGTTGGGGGTGTAGACATGCATGAGATGTTTAGTTTCTTTCATATTTATGAATAAAAAATTCTAATTTGCCCAAGTTTTTCAAAGTTTTTAAAATCAAATTTCCTTCATTGTGATGAAAATTGGATTGTCTAAAGTTTAGTATTTACACTACAATTTTTTAATAGAAATGAATATGGTTAATTTTGCATTTTATTCATGACCTAAATTGTTTTATGAAAGTTAAATATTAGAAAACACATACACATAGTGCATTAGTCTAGACTAATAGATGTTTATAACTTAAAGACCTTGAGGAAAAATCAATAGAGACCTTTATACCCGAGTGAGTTTTAGAGACTATCATTTTTTTTAGGGTTATATGTAATTCCATATTTTCTTCAGTGATCATCAATTTTGAAAGATCCCAAATTTTTTGCTTTAGTCACAATACCAAGAACTAAAAAGAGTACTAACTTTATTTCCTGAATATTTATTGAATCAAATAGACTTTAAGAAATTTAAGAAATGATATAGGTCATCCTTGTTGTAGCCAAGAGATATAAAAACTACCTAATCTACTATATACCACTAGTTAGACCTTTTAGTCTTTTTGAAAAGTCTTTTTTTTCTTAAAACTCAATTTACCCTAACTCAAAGAAACCCTAGTAAGTATATTCATTACCTATCTTTAAAAAATGAGTAGGGATGCTAGCAAAATTTTAGGAAAAGGATAAAATTCAAAAAAAAAAAAAAATCAAAAGTACAAAGAAAAGTATTGCTTTTAAGAAATATAAGGAAAAGTGAAAAAGAAAAGGGGAAAAAATTGAGAAAAGAGAAAGGAAAAATAGATGAGATATTCACTTTAAGTACAACCAAACAAAAAAGTGTTTAAATATACATTGAACACATCTACTCAGATCTAAAAAGTTGAATCTTTATGTCCCTTCCTTCCAAAACCAATCCTAAGCATCCACTTTGTCCTATCTAAAGACCTATTGATTTAAGGTGGAGGATAGCCTTAATGAGGATATTAGTAGGAAGGAATTGAGGTGAATTAACCTTATTGGTTTTAGTAATGACATCCATTCTTAGGAATTATAATTTCTTTGTCTTATCTATGTGTAAAAGATTTTTTGAACCATGGTTGTTGGATTCAGTCACATAGGGAGTGAATTTTGTTTGACCACTTTCTCTAGAAGCTTTATTTTTGAGTGTATATTAGGAAGAATTTGAGGTTAAGACATCTTTCCAATGGAGCAATAGGCATATTTGTTTAGAAGTCCAAACTTATGTAGCTTTACAAACCCTACACCTGTCATAAAATGGCTTTGATATGTGGATAACTTGTACAATTTCTCATTCATCTTTATTAAGTTGCTAAAGCCAATAGAATGCTAATGGATGATAATTCTCTAAAATAAATAAAAGGACTTATCGTTGCAAAATTTTATAGGTATATTCATTGCAAACCCTCAAGAGGCATCCACTAGGATAATATAGGGGTTTAACGAATTGTTGCATATGCTAAATGCAATACTGAGTACCTATGAAAATGACAACCATTCTGTATTTTTAAATTTTACATGTTTTGCTTGGGAATAGAAAAATGCTAGTTGGGGGGGTGATAAGTGTTCAATTTTATGGGCATAATTTTAGGGTTTTTTAAAGAATTTTATAATATATGTATTTCTGATCTAATAATTCAAAATTTTAACATTTGGTTGTTTCAAGAGCTAATCCAGAGTAATTACATGAATGGTCATAATTTTTTAAGATTTAATTAGGGTTTTTCATCTTTTGTAGGTGTTGAGAAAGTGATCCAAAGGCCAAAATTGATCAAGATGAGAATTGAAGATCAACATCAAAAGTTCAAACAAAAGCCTAAATGACATTAATCTAACATGTGATCAAGGTTCAAGACCAATTTAGGGAAAGACAAGAAGGCAATGGAAAGCATCAAAGGTGATTAAAATGGTCCATGCAAAAAGCCATACATTTCCATCAACTTTGCATGAGAATTGGGAGCCATACATGAGATTTCCTAGTCCAACTAGGAAATATAAGGAAACCAAACCATTTAAGCTTTGAAGCCAAGGGAGTTAACCACTTTAACCATCAAGGAATGATCCATTAAGTAACATGGAGTCGCATGAATGGAGGATCAATTCAAACAATTATCACATATTAAAAGTGTGACTTTCAACAGATAATCGGAAGGTTTTGAGAGATATTTGTGAAAGGTAAGATGATCATGCATAGGTGGACTAATCAGGAGAGAAATCCCACTCTCTACTTTCCATTTGCCATCTTTTCTTCCACCCTATTACGGTTTCCATTATTTTTGTCTAAAGTGGGAGCCACCTTCCTAAAAAGGTGAAGCGCCCCTTGCTTAATTGGCATCTTAAGTGGTTTACTATTTAGGAAACCCCTTGATCTACTTCAATTCAAAGCAAGTAAAAAACCTAAATGTTTTCACCATCTTTCTTGCCACTCTTATTTCCTCTTTTCTCTCTTTCCAATAACCAATCACAACCTATTTAGGATGGGAGGAGCTAAATGCCACCTTCCTAAGAAGGTGACACCTCCATCCTTTCTAAATACATGGCAGCCAACCACGATTTCATCTTATTACCTCACTTGCATACCTCACTCTGCACCTAAAAAGGGCAGCCTTGGTGCACAAAGGCCCCGCATATATAGGATCCATGGAAGGGGCAGACCATAAGGTGTCAATAGTCTGTAGTCTTACCTTGCATTTTGCAAGATGGTATTTCCACGCCTTGAACCTATGACCTAAAGTTCCACTTTCCCTTCTTAGTTTAAGCTTTCATTCAATTGAAAACATAGTCCTCTATAAATTCCCAAGGCATTCCATGCTCTTTTATAAGTAAAGGTTTGGTGATAAAACCTTGAAAATAGCCCTCTAGCTTGGGATATTTTTGAGGTTTGGACTTTAGATCTATTTTGTGCTATTCTTTTGTTGGATTCTTAAGTATTTTCTCTTGCTTTTCGCTTCAATTCCAAGTTAGTAGTTTGCTTTACATTCTTGCTTTCATAGTTTGTTTTGCTCTTTTTTAGTTGCTTAAGTCTCATGCTCATAGTTCTTCCTAGTGTTCCTTGAGTTCTTTGCTCCCAATTTCTTAGTTTTTATTTCTTATTCATCAAAGATCTAAGTTAGTTCTTCTTTAGTAGTGACAGCTAAGAGAAGAAAGACCTCAAATCTTTAATTTCCAACCTTGAATTCCATGTTTTTTAATTGGAATTTGAGAGCTATTTCTAGGAGTCTTTTGCCTTAACTAGTTCTATAATTCCAATAAGTGTCTAATTTTTCATAAAAAGGACCCAATTAGTTACCAATGTGTTACAACTTATATGGGTAAATTAAGGTTTTAGACAAAAATTTGTAACACATGCATGTTTGATGTAATAAAGGAAAATTTGTTACTTTGTAGTTCCATAAGCTATCTAAGGTAGGTATGTGATTAATCATATTTTTCTAGGATTTAATTAGGGTTTTTCACTTTTTGTATGAAGTAAAATGGTGATTTAATGGCCTATAGTGATCACAATGAAATTGAAGATCAAGATCAAATCAAAGGCCCAAAATTATCAATCCAACATGAAAACAAAGGTCAAGATCATATTATGGATCAGTAAGGGATGCAATAAAAGGAGTTAAAGATGGCCAAAGTTGGCCCATAAAGTAAGCCATGCATTCCCACTGCCTTTGCATTAATTCTACTTAAGCCACCTTAGTCATATAAGCCATGAGAGAAAGGTGTCAAGCTAAGGAATTCAAACTAAACCATTCAAGCCATACAAACCAATGGATTGAGCTATGAAGTCAAGCCAAGGAAGCTTCCAAAGCCAGCCATGAAGCCTAGCTAAAGGAGCCTTCAAAGTTAGCCATCTAAGCAATCAAGCTAAGCTAAATAGAAGGCTAGTATTGGATGAAATTCAAGAGAATTATCCATGATATTTTAAGGGATATTTTTAAGACATTTAAAGGAAATCTTATTAGGATAAGTTGGCATATGGACCAATAGGATGAGAGCCTTCCAAATTTGATGTTTTTCTTACTTTTTCACACCTTTGTACCACTTTCACGCTTACCACCAAAGGCCCCAACGAATTATGACTTTCCATTCAAGAGTCTTACCATCCCATAACTCTTTCACCTTCCTAAACTCCCATCCTAACCACCTAACCAATCCTAAGTCCTTAGGAAATCAATTAACCAATCAAAAACTTCCATCTCACATCACTGTCGTAAGTTTTTCCTACACCCCACTTTCCTTTCACCTTTTTTTTTTCTTCCCATCTCTTTCCCATCTTATCATCCCACCCACTTTCCTAAATTGTAGGTCCTTCAATGATTTTTGAAGGGGGAGTTTCCACTTTCTAAAGAGGCAGCATCTCCCACCTACTCTACATCAAAAGGCAGCCACCTTATCCCCCATGTTTCTCATTTGAAAGCCCTAGCATTTCCCCTATCCTAGCCATCCAAATTGAAAAGATTTCATCCCCACCATAGAGTATCCTAGGAAAAATAGGAAAACAAGCATAAAACTCCACAAAAACCTAAGTTGGAGACATACTTCTACACTTAAGGAAAAAGACGTCAGCCACTAGGAAGGAGACACCCTCTTCCTAAGCCTATCTTTTCACTATTTTTCTTTGTTTTGTGGATCTACTTTGAGTGCTACTTCTTTTCCTAGCTTGTGAGGCATCTCTCCAAGCCATTTTACATATGGTTTTAGGGTGTTTGCTTTAGCTTTCAAGGTTGGTTCTCCTCACTTAATCTCTTATTTGATGTTAGAGTCTTCATGCTAGCTTTTGTCTTAGCTTCTTTTATTGTTTCCTTGCCTTAAAAACTAAGATTCAAGGCCGATTTCCCATTAAGTGATAAACAAGGAAAGTAATCTTGAACCTAGCTTTCCCTTTGCCTTTCATAGCTTTTGAGTTCTTGTTTAAGTTTCCATTGAATTCTAACCTTGCTTCCTTGAGTTCACTTTAGTTTTTCCTTATTATTCCTTAAGATTTACCTTTGAATATCAAGCTTTATGGAGGAGGAATCATCTCTATTGTTCAATTTTGAATTTGAGTGTGGGGAAAAGGTGGTGTGTTTCCATCAAAAGTGGAATACACCCTTCATGATTCACTTGTATACATCTCATTGATGATTAATATCATTTTATTTTGTTAATGAATGAAACATGTTTAATTCTTACTTGTTACATGTTGATGCTCTCTTGATTTAGTGTTGCATTCAGTTGAATTCATTAATCAAGTGAATCAAAAGTCATAAGATACCATGCGTCCACTCCAAAATTTGAACACATGTTTTTGAAAGACCTAAGGATGAACTTGAAGGAAGGTTTTAAGTGATTGTTCCTTCATCATTCTTTGAATTCATTGCTTCTTTAATCTAGTATGGAAAACAAAATTCAAATCATTTTAGGATAGTTATTATTTTAGGAAAGTCATCAAATTAGAAAGTCTTCAATTTAGGAAAGTTTAATTTTAGAAAGTGCATATTTTAGAAAAAATTTCGATTTTAGAATGTTTCTAATTTTGGTTAGTTTTCAATTTCATGTGTTAATTTCCAATTCTAGTTTAGGTTAAAAATATCTCTTAAAATTTGGCTAGGTTAGATAGTTTAAAGTAGGGACCACTAGCATCACATTAGTTCAACTCCTCATGGGATCGACCTCACTAGCATGCTATATGTCAAATGATTTAGTGCAGTTGAGAGTTTTAATTAAAACAACAACAAGTTTTTGGTGCCATTGCAAGGGAGTTGCAACATTTTGTGTAGTGTTCCATACTTTTGGTTAGGTTTTTCTAGACTAGGTTTAGGGTGCATTGGCTTGTGGTTTTTACATACTTTTTGAATTTGTTGCTGTTTTCCTCATATTGACCATATTTCTTTGATTTTTGTATGGGAAAATTGGCTAAGGAGCAGCGACAATCCTATGGGCCACAGGTTCATGACCTTATGTTAGGTTTATTACTTTCCTAGATTAGGATTTCAGTAGAACTTGTAGTGATGCCCAATGTAATTTTTAATTTCTTATTTATTTAATTTTAAATGGGTTGTACTAATATAGGGAAAGTGTGGGGTATGGTGGACCACACTTGATCATCATCGTTCCCCTCACTGTTAGCATCTCTCACTCAAATTTTAATTTTTATGATAAGATGCATTTAGTATAATTTTGCATTTAGATGATAGAATAAATAATATATATTAAGATCATTCACTTTAATTATTGCATCTTTACTTAAGATCGTTGCATTAGTTGTGCCCCTATTTAACAAAGGTTAGTCTGAGCTTAGCTATATCCAAAGCATAGGTTACATGGTTATAATGTTTCATATGTTATGGTGCCTGACCCTTTGTTAAGTAGCATATAGCTAGGCATAAGTTTGCTTTTTGTTTTGAATTGCATATTTAAATGCTTTATTGTGGAATGGAATTAATGCTAGTAAGAGCCCCACAAGATCCATTATAAGATAAGGATTGGATTCGATCACTAGCTCCTTGGTCCACCTAGGAATCAACCAACATCCTTGTATGTCATGATCCCAACCCTTCAACACTAATTAAAATCAAGCAAAAAGAGACTTAAGTCATCGAGCTCATAGTACTCTTTTTAGAAAGTGATCTATTATCACTCTAGTGGCTTCTAAGCACTATGATTATAATAGGTATCTTAAAATCCATGTGATTTTCCCACATCTTTGGTTGATGTTTGTTGAGGTTTAAACACCTAATACAGGAATTGTATAAACCACTTTTAAGAAAAACTTAACTAGTAAGTAGTAGTCAAATCTGGATAAGAGGAGGAGCTATCTAGAACTAAGTCTAAGAAGCTACGACCTATGCACTTAGAAAAGATAAATAAGACACTGCTCGATTTATGGATACCAGGATTTGATTGCCCATCACGTGGAGTTAGATTCAACATTTAGATTAGGATAGTTTAGGTAAGGGCATCCATCCCAAAACTTAGAGTTAGCACATTTTGACCCAAAGATTCAATGCAACCTAAGACAAGGAGAAATAAACCAAGTTCCTATCCCCATGGTTGAACCACTAGTAGAAGTCGAGGGCAAAGAATTAGAGATTTGTATGTGCCACTACAACTCAACACCCCATCTTGCATAGCTTTACATCCAACAAATGTAAACCACTTTGAGTTAAAGCTGGGAGTCATTTAATTACTCCCCTCCTTTTATGGTCGAGACTGAGAAGGCCCCTACCTACATATGAAGGAGTTCCTTGATATTTGTACTATATTTCAGTTTTGAAATTTTTTGAATGATGCTATTAAGCTAAGGTTATTCCCAAACTCTCTTAAGAACAAAGCCAAGTCATGGCTTAATTCCTTGGAAGTAGGTTCCTTCAATACATGGGACCAATTGTTTAGATAGTTTTTGAGCAAGTTCTTCCCCGTTCACAAAACAAATGCCCTTCATCGTGAAATTAACAATTTTCAACAAAAGAATGGTGAACAATATTATGAATGTTGGGGACAATGGAATGAAATACTATAGAAACACCCACATCATCAATTTGAAAGGCATTAGGTTCAATACTTCTATGAGCCATTGATGCTTTAGAATAGGCAAATGGTAGATGCTCCAAGTGGATGGGCCCTCATGCTAAAGGATGAGAGTGAGGCTTGGTAGTTGTTTTAGACTCTAGTAGATAACTAGATAATTCTCATTAATGGGATTATTCAGGTAAAAGAGAGTGAAGCAACTAGCCCATCAAGAGAGGGTCTATATGAGATAGGAGTGCATACTGATGTATCCCATAAACTTGACTCTGTACTAGCAAGAATGGGCAAGTATGATGGTAGAGTAGACAAGCTTGAAACTATGTTTCAATCCTTTATGGCTATCACATATCTTAAACCTCCACAAGAGGTGTGTGTTCTATGTGCTAGCCCAACCCATATCACCACATCTTGTCCATCAAATAGACCATTGAATGACAATCTTGTTGATCGAGCAAATGCATTGAATGCAATCGCCAACCTAGCAACAACCCATATTCTGAGACCTACAATCATGGATGGGATAGGCATCCTAACTTTTTTTGGTCAAAGAATAATTACTAAAGGGGACCATCTATGAAATCTGCTACCCAAAACATTCCTCTTAGAGCAATAGTTCCTCAACAGCCATGTGGCTTTCGACAACCTCTGTAACCAAAGAAACCATCTTTACAGGATAGGATTCAAAGCATGTTTGAAAAACAAAATGAAGAAATAAAAAGGTCTTTGAACCAATTCTAGAATATCAATTGTCAAGCTATAGCCAAGTTAGAGATGCACATGAGCCAATTATGAATTGAACTACAGATTAGAGGAAAGGGTTAGTTTCCTAGTCAACTCATCCTTGACCCGAAGGGTCAATTTGAGATAGGGTCAAGTCTCAAAATAAAAACCCTCATGAGCATTCTAAGGCTTTAATCACCCTTAGGAGTAGTCATCAGATTGATAATAAAGGAGGCCAGGCTAAGGAAACTGTAGAGGAGAAAGTGTCAACTAAAACACAGGAGAAACGAAAAAGATGGAAAACCTTGTAGAACCTAGAGTGGAGGCACCCTATGTGCCTAAGCTCTTTGATACAACACAAGACCCCACCAAAATTTAGAGACCCAAGATGTCCTACCATTGCCTACATTATTGGAGATCATGATATAGATAAGGCCCTGCTTGACATAAGGACTGGTGTTAAATTGTTTCCATAGTCTGCCTATGAGCAACTAAAACTCGACAAATTAAAACCAACCACTACCATGTTGTAATCAGCTAATAGATCTATCAAGGTACCTTATGGCTTGGTTGAAGATGAGTTGGTACAGGTGGACTAGTTTTATTACCAACTTGATTTCATTGAACTAGACAGATAGCCTACATTTGATCCCAATAGTTAAGTTCATGTCATCCTTGGACGTCCATTCTTGGTGACATCTAACATCATTATTAACTATAGGAATGGTATAATGAAATTCTCATTTAGCAACACAAAAGTTAAGCCAAATGTCTTTAATGCCAATCAACATTATTTAGACCTTAATGATTATTGTGATGTGAATTTGATCGAGAGTCTAACTAATGACATTCATTCACCATTGTCCATCTATGATTCACTAGAGGCTTGTCTCATGAACTTTAATGGAGAATTTGATTTAGACAAGTCTATTAAGGAGGTAAACAACCTTTTAGAGGTTGCTCCAATCATGGATACCTCAAAGTGGGGCCCTTATGTGGAACCACTCCCACCTTCTGAATCTGTCCCCATACCATTGATAGAGCACCCACCATCTTTGAACCTAAAACCCTTGCCTAACAACTTATAATATTCATACCTAGGCTCATATGAAACCTTACTTGTGATAATAGCATCAGATTTGGATAATGAATATGAGGGTATGCTTTTATATGTCCTTAAGGGACATAAAATTGCTCTAAGGTGGATCATAGTAGACATAAAAGGGATTAGTCTAACAATGTTCATGCATAGGATACACCTAGAAGAAAATGCAAAACCTTCTGGGGAAACTCAAAGATGACAATCCCCACATGAAGGATGTGGTTAGAGATGAAATCTTAAAGCTTCTAGATGTTGGCATAATATACCCTATCTCTGACAGTGCTTGGGCCAGCTTCGTTTAGGTTTTACCTAAGAAATCCAAGATCACAGGAGTAAAAAATGGGAGAATGAGTTAGTACCCACCCACATGACCATTGGGTGGAGAGTTTGCATTGATTGCCATAAATTGAACGCTGTCATGAGGAAAGATCACTTTCAGGTATCTTTTATTGACCATATGCTAGAGAGGTTGGTCGGGCATAGTTATTACTATTTTCTAGATGGATGCTTCAATTACAACCAGAATCCTATAACACCAAAGGATCAAGAGAAGACCACCTTCACTTGCCATTTTGGAACCTTTGCTTGCTAGCATATGCCTTTTGGGCTTTGTAATGCTCTAGCTACATTTCAAAGGTGTATGTTGAGCATTTTCTCTGATATGGTAGAAAGGTTTCTTGAGGTGTTTATGGATGACTTCTTAGTATTTAGGTCATCATTTGATGAGTTCCTACAACCCTTAATGTTAGTTCTTACAAGGTGTTAGGAGAAAATTCTTATTTTAAACTGGGAAAAGTACCATTTTATGATGCAAAGTGGGATAGTTTTAGGCCACATAATATCAACCATTGGAATAGAAGTTGATAAGGCAAAAGTGGATTTGATAGCCAACCTTCCTACACCAAGGATGGTGAAAGAAATCCACTCCTTTCTAGGACATGCTAGCTTTTACATATGATTCATCAAAGAGTTTAGCAAAATTCCCAAGCCCCCATGTATTTTACTTACAAAGGAGGTCATTTTTTGCTTTTATGAGGACCATAAGAAAACATTAAGCAACTTAAGGTAGAGTTGAATTTTGTACCCATTATCCATCCACAAGATTGGAATGAACCATTCGAGATAATGTGTGATGCTTTGAATTATGCAATTGGAGTTGTTTTAGGGCGACACATTGATAAACTTCCCTATGTAATATACTATGCTAGTAAAACACTAAATGATGTGCAACTCAATTATTCAACTATAGAGAAAGAGTTGTTAGCTATAGTGTTTGCTCTGGACAGGTTTACATCTTGCCTATTAGGGTCTAAAGTTATAATATACTTGGATCATGTAGCTTTAAAGTACCTCCTTTCTAAAAAGGACACAAAACCTATGTTGATCCATTGGATACTACTACTACAAGAGTTTAACTTAGAAATTTGGGACAAAATAGTTCCAAAAATGGTGTAGGAGATCAGATATCTAGATTAGTGGTGGAGTATACTAGTGATCACATGCCTATAATTGAATCCTTCCTAGATGAACAATTATTGCATATTTCCTAGTTTCCTTGGTACGGTAATATTGTTAATTATCTTGTTATAGGACAAATGCCTAATCATTGAACCAAATAAGATAACAAGAGATTTTTGTTTGAGGTTAGATATTTTACTTGGGATGACCCACACTTATTCAAGTATAGTCTTGATCAGGAAATTTGGAGATGCATACTAGATAGCGAACACAATCAAATTATCTTGTTTTGTCATGATCATGCATGTGGGGGTCATTGCAGCTCAAAAAAGACAATTGCAAAATTTTGTAGAGTGGTTTTTATTGGCTTACTATATTTAAGGATGCACATGCTTACTGCACTAAGTGTGAGGTGCCAAAGATTAGGTAGTCTAGCAAGGAGACATATCATGCCCTTAAACCCAATCCTTATTATAGAGCCATTCAATATTTGGGGCATAGATTTCATGAAACTCTTTCCTCATTCTTTTGGAAATGTTTACATCCTAATGGGAGTAGACTATGTGTCCAAGTGGGTGGAGGCTATACCCTATAAAGACAATGACTACAAATTTGTGGTAAAATTCTTAAAAGAAATATCTTTGCAAGGTTTGGTACTCCAAGGGCCATAATAAAGGATGGGGGAAAACACTTTTGTAATAGTGTTTGAGAATTTAATGAAAAAGTGTGGTGTCAATCATAGAATAGCTACCCCATACCACCCTCAGACCAGTAGTCAATCCAAGCAGGAAAGATTGGTCTATGAGACTTAACGATGCTTTGTGGGGTTATCATACGGAATATAAAACCCCTATAGGAATGTCACCCTACCACCTAGTCCATGGTAAGGCCTACCACTTACCAGTAGAGTTAGAGCATAAGGCATATTGGGTTATCAAAAAGCTCAATTTTGACTTAAATTATACTATGACACATCGAAAACTCCAACTCAATGAGTTGGAAGAATTGCAAAAAAGATGCATATGACTCTGCATGAGTGTACAAAGGCCGAATGATGTTACCCATGATCAACATATTTTAAGGAAATCCTTTACACTTGGATAAAAGGTCTTATTGTATAATTCTAGATTGCATCTCTTCATAGGCAAACTCAGATCTAGATGGAACGAACCTTATATAGTACGCACAGTCTATCCTCATGAGTCTATTAAGAATAAGAATGATGAAGAACTCCAAAAAGTCAATGGTCCAAGGTTAAAACCTTTCCTAGGGATGCCTAATCCTGAGATTGATGAGATATAGTAAGAGGCACCTTATTATCATGACCTGTCTTATATTACCACTTTAGGAACCCTTGCAGATTACCATCATTATGTTTGGCTGAAGATGTAAAACTTAGTGCTCCATGGGAGGCAACTTAGATGTTTTTTCTTAAAATCTCCATCTTTTACATATTTTCATATAGAGTCTTGTGTTTTCAAACATTGTGGACAATGTTTCATTCAGGTTGAGGGGGATAGATGCATATAGAGGTTTTAAATTTTCTTGAGCTATTTAAAAAAAAAGAAAAAAAAACATTTTTGGAAGAGTTCCCTTACTATGATGAAAACTAGATGTTTAGAATTTAGTAATTTTGCTATTTTCCCCCTTTAATGGGAATGCATTTGATTAGTTTTACATTTATTCATGTGTTGAAGAATTTTATAAAATTTAATTCTTGAAAATTATTTAAACACAACACATAGTCAAGACTAATAGAGAGGTATCACTTACAAGCCTTGAGGAAAATCAGTGGAGACCTATAATACAGTGAGTTTAGAGATTATGTTCTTTCCAGAGAGTTATAAGTAATTACACAATTTCCTTAATATACATAACTTAGTGTGATCCTGTAATCCTTGTTTTGGTTAACCATGAAGAATAAATAGGAGTAATAGCTTTATGTTTAGAAAATTTATTGACTCCGATAGGCTTTAAGAAACCTAGAAAATGATGTAGAACACATTTGTTCAACCCAGAAACATAAAGCCTACCCAGTATCTTCCTGGCCACTACTTAGCCCTTTGAGGCTATTATTAAGCCTTTTTTTAAACCTCACTCACCTTAACCTAGAAAAATAGTAAAATAAATTACCATTACCCATTTTCAAATTGAGTAGAGTTTGTAGAAAAGTTCAAAAGAGGACAAAAAGTCAAAGAAGTGGGAAAATTTGTAGTCCTTCCAAGGAAGCCAAAAGAAAAAGAAAAGTGAAAACAAAGAAGTATTAGAAAAACAAGAGAAAAAGTGAAAGATAAGAATACAAAGGAAGTTCATTTCAATAAAACCAAAAAGTGTCTTAATAGATATTCAAAGAAGACCGTTACTCAATTTTGAATCTTTGAAATCCTTATACCCTTCTTTTCTAAACCCTACCTAAAAGTACATTTTGTCTTAGGTAAACTACTTATAATATTATTGGTAATAACATCCACTCTTAGGGATCACTTTCCTTTATCTCATCAGCATTTGAAAATTTATATGAAACATTAACCTTGTTGGATTCAGTCACATAATGAGAGAAGTATGTTTAAACCCTTATCTGAGAGTATACCTGTGAGGATTTGAGGTCTAGACATATTTTCAATGGAATTTAAGCATATCCAGTTAGAAGTCATGACTTATGTGGTTGTAAATACACATAAAAAGGGCAGCCCTAGTGCGTGAAGCTCCCACCTATGAGAGGTCTGGGGAAGGGGCAGACCACAAGGATCTATAGTACGTAGCCTTACCTTGCATCTTTGCAAGAGGTTGTTTCTACTCCTTGAACCCATGACCTAAAGTTCACATGATGATAGCTTTACCATTGCAGTAAGGCTATATACACACATGCACTTTAGAAATAACTAAAATAAAATGTCTTTAGTATGTATATAATTTGTAAAATTGTCTATCTTCTCCATTAAGTTGTGAAAAAATAGTACAATGTTAATGAATGAGAATTCTTTAGGATGAAATAGAAGACCAAACCTTAGGGAATTTTGTAGGTATATTCATTGCAAACTCTCATGAGGTGTAACTCATCCACTAGGGGTAACCTAGGCGTAACTTATCTCACCTCCAAATTTTCTTTATTGGGTCATTTCACATGTTTTGTTTGAACTAGCAAAATACTAGTTGGGGGTGTGATAAGTATCTAATTTGTATAAAAATAACCCAATTAAGTACCCATGTGTTACAACTTATTGGGGCAAATTAGGATTTTTAGACCAAATTTTGTAACACATGCATATTTGATCTAATGAAGAAAAATTTGCTTTTTGTAGCTCTAAAAGCTAATTCAAGGTAAGTGCACAATTAATCATATTTTTATAGGATTTAATTATGATTTCTACTTTTTGTAGGAAGTAAGATGGTGATCCGATGGCCCAGATTGATTGTGATGAAATTGAATATCAAGATAAAAAATTGAGTTAAAGGCCTAAAATTATCAATCCAACATGAAAAAAAAAGGTCAAGATCATCTTGTGGACCAGCAATGTTTGTGATTAAAGGAGTTAAAGATGGCCAAAGTGGGCCTATGAAGTAAGCCATGCATTCCCACCAACTTTGCATGGAAACTGCTTAAGCCAACTTAGCCATATAAGCTATGAGAGAAGGTGGCAAGCTAAGGAATTCAAACCAAACCATTCAAGCCACTCAAGCCAATGGATTGAGCAATAAAGTCGAGCCAAGGAAGCTTCCAAAGCCAGCCATGAAGCCTAGCCAAAGGAACCTTCAAAGTTAGCCATCTAAGCTATCAAGCTAAGCTAAATGGAAAGCTATGATTGGATGAAATTCAAGAGAATTATCCATCAAATTTTAAGGGATATTTTGAAGGTATTTAAAGGAAACATTATTAGGATAACTTGGCACATGGACTAATAGGATGACAGCCTTCCAACTTTGATGTTTTTCTTACTTTTTCCCACCTTTTTGCCACTTTCCCCCTCAACACCAAAGGCCACCACGAATTTGACTTTTGGTTTAAGAGTCCTACTATCCCAAAAATCTTCCACCTTCCTAAAATCCACCTAACCAATCCCAAGTCCTTATGAAATCAATTAGCCAATCAAAGACTTCCATCTCACAACACTTTCCTAAGTTTTTCCTACACCCCACTTTCTTCCCACCTTTTCTTCTTCCCATCTCTTTCCTACCTTATCATCCCACCCACTTTCCTAAATTGTAGGTCCATCAATGATTTTTGAAGGGAGAGGCCTCAATTTCTAAATAGGTAGCATTTGCCACCTACTCCACATCAAAAGGCAGCCACCTTATCCTCCTTGTTTCCTATTTAAAAACCCTAGCCTTCCCCTTGTCCTAGCAATCCAAATTGAAAACATTTCATCCCCACCACACCTTGTTCTTAGATTAACCTAGAAAAAATAAATAAATAAAGGTATAAACTCCATTAAAACCTAATTTTGAGACACATTTCTACACTTAGGAAAAGGACATCTCCTCCCTTAAAAGGAGACGCCTTCTTCCTATGGTCCCCACTTCACTATTGTGCTTTGTTTTGTGGATCTTCTTTGAGTGATACTTCTTTTCCTAGGGTGTAAGGCATCTCACCAAGCCATTTTACATCTGGTTTTAAGGTGTTTGCTTCAGCTTTCAAGGTTGGTTTTCCTCACTTATTCTCTTGATTGATGTTAGAGTCTTCATGCTAGCTTTTCTCTTGGCTTCTTTTGTTGTTTCCTTTCCTTAAAACCCGAGATTCAATGCTGGTTTCCCTTGAAGTGACAGCCAAGGGAAGTCATCTTGAATCTAGTTTTCCCTTTACATTTCAAAGCTTTTGAGTTCTCTTTTAAGTTTCCATTGCATTCCAGCCTTGCTTCCTTGAGTTCACTTGAGTTTTGACTTATTATTCCTTAAGATTTACCTTTGAATATCAAGCTTTGTGGAGGAGGAATCATCTTTCATATTTAATTTTGGATTTGAGTGTGGAGAAAATGTGGTGTGTTTCCATCAAAATTGGAATACACCCTTCATGCATTCACTTGTATACAACTCATTGATGATTAATATAATTTTATTTTGTTGATGAATGAAACATGTTTAGTTCTTACTTATTACATGTTGATGCACTCTTGAACTAGTGTTGTCTTAAGTTGAATTCATCAATCAAGTGAATTAAAAGTCATAAGATACCATGCATCCACTCCAAAAGTGGAAAGCATGATTTTGAAAGACTTAAGGCTAAACTTGAATGAAGTTGTTAAGTGACTGTTCCTTCATCATTCTTTGTATTCATTGCTTCTTTAATCTAGTATCAAAACAAAAGTCATTTCATGTTAAAATTATATATGTTGTCCATAAGTGGTGTGCATGTTTTGAATGAATTAAAGGAGTGAAATCCAAGTTAGTTGTTTTCTTTCATGTTAGGAAGCATAATCTAGTTAGTGGTTATTTGTTTGATTGTCATGAGTTTGTTGCATGAAGTTGTTTATATTTAGTTGCTAAAGTTTCGTTTCCCATAAGTTTTGTTTTTCTTGCTTTAGTAGTTGCATGATTAGGAAAGTAATTGTTAAAGCATGTTTCATTAGATTAGTTGTTAATTTCACATTTATGAAAGTTACTTTAAGAAAGTTGTTTAATTGCATTTAGGAAAGTTTCACTTTAGGATAGTTTTATTTTAGGAAAGTCATCAAATTAGAAAGTGTTCAATTTAGGAAAGTTCAATTTTAGAAAGTGCATATTTTAGGAAAATTTTCAATTTTAGCATGTTTCTAATTTTTGCATAGTTTCCAATTTCATGTGTTAATCTCTAATTCTAGATTAGGTTAAAAATATCTCTTGAATTTTAGCTAGGTTAGATAGTTTAAAGTTGGGACCACTAGCATCATATCAGTTCAACTCATGGAATCAACCTCACTAGCATGCTATATTGCAAATGATTTGTGCGCTTGCGAGTTTTAATTAAAAGAACAACACATTCTATCCATCCATTATTTTGATTATCTCATGGATTTCACTTACATGTCATCTATATTTAGTTTGAGAGCACTGGAATATGTTTTAGCTTTAATTTGAATAAAGTTTTAGTTCATTAAAGTGTGTAATTTCTAAATTCACAAATATGTATTATGTGCACATTTTGGGTGTATTTTGCCTTTGATTCAATAAATTTGCTTGAGACCTATTGTCCATGCATGTTTCCATTATTACATTACTTTAAATCTTGTGTGTTATCTTGCATAAAAAGTTCTTGTGAAGTTGATTTCCATGCTTGTTTTGATTTCAAATTCTTAAGTGCTTAAAATCTTGAATTTTCCATTCAATCTTCATGCTTAATTTCTAGCACCTTATAAATCTTGTTTGCTTAATTCCTTGGTAAACCATTTATATTTTTTAGGTAGATTGTTAAGTGCCATGATTAGATTGCATGTTAGTTTTCTTTTGATTTATTAAATTAGGCCATCTTTGAACCCATGAACTATGCACACCATCCCATGGATCATGCGCATGGGACTTGGGTGACTCCTTTGGTTTGTGCTTTATTTGTTGTTTAACCTTAGTTTAGCAATTTTTAATTAGTTATTTGCATGTTAATTTAGTTTTACAAAGTTTCCTAATTTGGTTTGAGAAAGTTTCTAATTCTAGTTTAAGAAAGTGTTGTTTTAGGAAAGTTTCATTTAGTTTAAGTTTTCTAATTTCATTAATTCTATTTTTGTATTAGTTTCTTTATTGAATGCATGCTATTTTCTAATTCTATTGTATAGCTTTAACTTTAGAAAGTTTCATTTAATTGTACTTTCTAGTTTCATGCATATTTCCTTTCTTTTGTCATTTACTTTTTTAATCCAAGTCCAATTCAATCTCTCTCTCTCTCTCTCTCTCTCTCTCTCTCTCTCTCTCTCTCTCTCTCTCTCTCTCCCTCTCTCTCTCTCTCTCTCACTCTCTCTCTCTCTCTCTCTCTCTCTCTCTCTCTCCCTCTCTCTTTGTTTGAAGTTAAGCACTTTAAATAAGATCCATCCAACATATAAATTTGTGAGATTCCTCATGGGGTTTACCTCCCTTGAATGCTAATATTACATTGGTTCATGTGCTTGCGAGTAATGTTGAAGCTACAATAAGTTTCTTAAAGTCTATTTGATTGGATAAATGTTTAGGAAAGAAAGTTAGTAGTCCTATTGTGATTCTTGAAAATTGACCAAAATAAAGATATTGAGATCTTTTAATGTTATGAACACTGAAAAAATATGGAATTACACACACACACACACGCACACGCACACACAAATAACCCTTAGGAAGATGATAGTCTCTAACACTCACTGGGTTTTTAACTTTGTAAAATATTTTAGGACATGAATAAAATGCAAAATTAATCATATACATTTCTATTAAGAAGTTAAAGTAACAAAATACTATGATTTTTAAAATCTAATTCTCAACACAGTAAAGGAACTTTGACCTTAAAAACCCAAAAAATCTATATATTTTTTTTAAGACTAGAAAAACTCAGGAATCTCATGCATATATGCACCCCCAAACTTGAATTAAACATTGTCCCAAATTTTTTGAAAATAGGACTCCTATATAATAAATGGGTAATGTAGAACAATGAGACTCTAAAAAACAAAATGCTTGGGTTGCCTCCCAGTAAGCAGTATGTTTAATGCCATCAATCAGATGTACAATGCTATGATGAATATAGATCTTACGATTAATATAGGTGTCATAGGACAGACCAAGGTGGGTCCTGACAGATTGATTCCTCTAGTAAGATTTCTTCTACTTTAGAGTTTACCAACTCTAGATAGGTTTTCAACCTTTGCTCATTTACTTTGAAAATATCTTGGTCCTTTTAATCTTGATGACCACATGAGGGTAAATAGTATGTACTATGTAGGTCTAGTCCATTGAGAATGATGTTTGCCCAAAAACAGATGCAATCTAGAATCATACAAGAGGACCTTCTGTCTATTATGATGGATATTCGTGCAGTCTTTGTATATCTTAGTAGACTCGTATGCATCTTTCCTAAGCTCATTCAACTCATTGACTTGGAGCTTTTTGTGGGGTCTAGCATTATCCAAGTGAAATTTGAGTTTTTTAATGGCCTAATATGCTTTATGCTCGAGTTCTACTAGAGATGATAGGTCTTTCCATAGACCAAGCAATAGGATGACATGCTTGTGGGAGTCTTAAATGCAGTATGGTAGGCCCATAAAGCTTCACTAAGTCTTAAAGACTAGTCTTTCCTATTTGGATTGACTGTGTTTCCTAATATAAACTTTATCTCCCTATTTGATACTTCTACCTACCCACTAGTCTGAGGATGACAAGGGTAGCAATCATATGAATAACACCATATTTGTTCATTAAATTCTCAAACACCATGTTACAAGTGTTTTCCCCCATCACTCATTATGGTCTATGGTGTACCAAAGCATGTAAATATATTTTTTCTTTAAAAACTCGACCATTAACACAGTGGTCATTGGTCTTACACAATATGACTTCTACCCATTTGGACACATAGTCCACTCCCACCAAGATGTACAGATTGCTAGAAGAGTTGGGAAAAGGTCCCATAAAATCAATGCCCCCAACATCAAAAGGCTCAATGATAAGATGAGGTTTAAGGGCATATTTCATTTTCATATGCTCCCTCACTATTGACTTTTAATACATGCTATGCAGTAAGCATGTGAATCCCTAAAATGGAAGCCCAATAAAAACCACACTACACATTTTTTGTAGCTATCTTTCTAGAAATAAAGTGAACCCTGCATGCATGGTCATGGTAGAAGAAAATGATTTTATGATGTTCATTATCAGGTATGCATCTCATGATGACTTGATTAGGATGGTACTTGAATAAGTATAGATTGTCTCATGTAAAGTGCTTCACCATGGTAATAAATCTTTTCCTATCTTTTTTAGACTAATGATTAGGCATTTCACTTATGATAAGATAATTGATTATATCTATGTACCAAGGCAACTGGGAGATGTGCAATAATTGTTCACCTAGAAATGTTTTTGTTATAGGCACATTCTCACTAGTGGACTCCACAACAAGCTTGGACAAGTGGTCAACTACAATATATTTGGAACCTTTCGTATCCCAAATTTCTAAATCAAAGTACTATAGCAATAGTATTCATTGGACCAGCCTAAGTTTTACATCCTTCTTAGAAAGGAGATGTTTCAAAGTTATGTGATTTGACTATACTACAACCTTGGATCCTAGCAAGTAATGTTTATCTAGGGCAAAAACAATTGCCAATAACTCTTTTTCTATAGTAGAATAGTTGAGTTGGCCATCTTTGAGTGTCATGCTAGCATAATATATCACATGGACTTTGTCAATACGTTGGCCCAACATAGCCCTGATCACGTAGTATGAAGCATTGCATATTATTTCAAATGGTACACTCCAATTTGGTGGTCGACTAATAGTCACAGAAGTTAATTCAACCTTTAGGTACTCAAATGATTTCATACAATCATAATCAAAGTCAAAAGTTACTTCCTCCATAAGTAAATTACATATGGGCTTAGCAATTTTACTAAAGTCCTTGATGAATCATCTATGGAAACCAACATGGGCTAAAGCAGAGTGAATTTTCTTCACCATCCTTGGAGAAGCAAGGTTAGAGATTAAATCCACTTTGGCTTTGTCACTTCTATGCTATTATGTGATATAATATGGCCCAAAGCAATGTCATTTTGTACCATAAAATAACATTTTTCCTAGTGGAGCACTAAATTCTTTTCTTGACACATAACAAAGATAAGTTTTAAATAGTGCAAGAACTCATAATATGAAGAACCAAACTCTAAAAAATCATCCATAAGCACTTCTAAAAACCTCTCCACCATATTAGAATATATGCTCCACATGCACCTTTGAAAAGTAGCTAGATCAAAGTACAAAAGGCATATGACGATAGGTGAACGTCCCAAAAGGGCAATTGAAGGTAGTCTTCTCCTATTATTTAGGTGCTATGGGATTTGGTTATAGCCAGAGTATCCACTAAGCAAGTAGTAATAACTATAACCAACTAACCTTTCTAGAATTTGGTTAATAAATGGTAGAGGAAAGTAGTCTTTCCTTATAACCCAGTTTAGTTTTTCTCTACGGTTTAGAATTTTCTTCTATGTGAATTCTAAGCATACCCATAGTAGGGATAATCCCTTTACTGTCTACTATCTTCCACTCTAATGCTATTTTATGTTCTCTTAGAACATCAAGGTGCTTCCCTTCCTATTCTATGGTAGTAAGAATATTTTAGATTTTCTAGGAGTGGCTTAACTACTAGGGTAGGTGGCTTTTCTACTGAAGGAATAGGAATGGAATTTGAAGGAGAAAGAGGTCCACTAAAGTCCCAGTTTGAAGGTATCCATAATAGGTGCAGCATCTAAGAGATTATTTATCTCTTCTATGGACTTTTCTATATCAAAATTGCTATTAAAGTGTGCTATACATGCCTCAATTGGGTTTAGAATAGATGATGGTAGATTAACATCTTGAATTATACCTTCAATTAAATTTAGTACACAAGATTCATCTAGGTCTAAATACTGATGAACTTGATCCAAGGGCAACTATTTCTCAGTGGTCATTACAAGAGATAAGCAATCCTTAAATCAAGGAAAACTAAGGCAAAGAGATATAAGCACAATGGAAAGCAAAGTACAAAGGAAATAAGAAAGAAAGATGTGCATGAAATAAAAAGATAAAATAAGGAATCAATGAAGAAGACCAACTTGGAATTGAAGGCAAAACAAGGAAACCTGAATTTAACATTGTGAGGAACATAAAGAGAAGAGTAGCCAAGATGAAGCACCAAAACCCTAGTAAGTAAGAAAAAGGATGCACCAATTATCAAGTAGAAAGTGGTGCCCCTTCCATTCAATCTTCAATGCGTGGTTGCCTAGTTCTCTTATAGAGGTGGGTTTCCTTCCAATTGTGATAAAATCTAATCCTAAGGAAAGGGAAATAAATATAAGCATGAAAGATAGGATAGCCAGCCACAAAACTTAGGAAGTGGAGATGGAGTTTATAATTAGAAAGTGGAAAACATGGTCACCCAAGGGAGGTTAAAATCATGAATTTTCTTTTGGGAGTAAGACACGTGACTTAAGAAGATGAATGAGGATTGGGTGATCATGGCTAACATGGGGAACTTAGGAAAGATTTGGATGGGATGGAATCTTAGAAAGAGAGATATGATAAGAATGGAATCTAGGGAGTAGAATTAACAAGGGGGGTAAGAAGTGGAGATAATGGCAACTTAAGGAGGGAGGTTCCACCATTTTAGGAGGTGCATCTCCACCTTCTCTTGTCCAAGTGTGGAAACATTGAATGGGTGGAGAATCTGAGGAAAGTTGGAAAGAAAAGATGGGTAATGGAGATGGTTTATCTCTTTATTGGTCTGCAAATACATGCATATCTTACCATGTGCTAATCTCTAACAAAATCCTTCTAATTATCCCTTGAAATTCATGTTTTTTTTTTTTTTTAATGAGATGAATGCTTGAAAACTTCATCCAATCTTGTAACTCCATGTGGCATTGCTAAGATGGCTTGGTGACTCACTTTGATGGCTTAAATGGTTTATATCCTTGACTTCAATATCTTGGTCCCTTAGCTTCATAGATTGGCTTCTCTTAGATAACTCCTTGATGGCTCAGGTGGCTTTCATGGCTCTAGTTCATGCAAAGGTGGTGAATTTGCATGGCTTTTGCATGGGCCCATTCTAGTCACCTTTGAGCCTTCCAATTGCCTTCTTGCTTGCCCTAGGATGATCTTGAGCCTTGATTGAGTTTTGGAATGATTAAATTTAGGTCATAGCTCTCTCTTTTGATCTTGATCTTCAATTCTCATCTTAGTTGATCATGGTCATGGATCATCTTCTCGATACCGATAAAAGATTAAACCCTCTAACTAAATCTTAGCAAATCATGATTATTCACATATTTACTCTGGATTAGTTCCTGAACCCACAAAATATCAAACTTTTGAACCATTAGCTTAGAAATACATGTGTTTTGAATTTTGGAAATATCCTATGATAATCATTATAATTTATGACATATGGACTGCTAATTGGGTACTTTCTTATACAAAATTGGATACTCATCACATACTTTTCTTATTCCTTAAGAATTTGATACCTTCCTTTTTTGTGTAAGAATCTGGAGAAGAATAAAAATTTGGAGACGATTTAGAACAGTTTCCTTTTCTTTTATTTGAGTGGATTATAGTGAGATCAAAATAGTAATTACTTTACACTATGATTCATTTAAATTTAAAAAAATGGTTGTACTAATATAGGTTAAGGGTGGACCATTCTAACTTGGAAGAGGAGGTGGCATGTACATGTACCCACCCTTGT
The DNA here is from genome assembly GCA_035236585.1 of Warburgia ugandensis. Classification (NCBI taxonomy): domain Eukaryota; kingdom Viridiplantae; phylum Streptophyta; class Magnoliopsida; order Canellales; family Canellaceae; genus Warburgia; species Warburgia ugandensis. The sequence goes on from CP141139.1 coordinate 37,892,798, forward strand.
ATGAGAAGATTAATTCCAAGACCCCACTTGGAGATATCTTAACTTCTTTCCATTCCCTAAATTAGGTTGCATTATGAATTTAGTTTGCATTTGGATAATAATGTAGAGCATATAGAAGCATTTCCTTAACTATTGGCATTGTGGGGTTTGCATTAGATTTATTATTTTTCCTTATATATTTGGACACATTTATATGCTTTAAGGAGTGTATATCTTGATCAAACTTCATGGAAATGCTTTAAAGAATTAGTAAGTGCACATACTCTTGCAAGATCAAGGGTGGATTTCATCAACATCTCTTGGTCCACCTAAGTTAAACATCACCCTATGAGTAACCCTCACCTCAACAATTAATTTAAAATCTATTTAGAAGAGATCTATAGTAGTGTATTAACTTGTAGGACCCTCTTGGAAGGAGGCGACGCATTGCCACTCCAATGGCCCCTACTTGATTAGCTATGTTGGTATTTAAATGACTAGCTATGTCAACACATTCGATGACTTAGATCATCTATGGATGATTGAGCAAGGTGTGAAGTGGTTGATCAAGGTAGGATATAAATTGTAAGTTATAGTACAAGTATGAAAGAGAGGAGGAGCTACATAGGCTATAAAAGCCACTTCTCGAAAGAAAATAAAGAAAAAAAATCAACCTTTTACCTTGTTTGGCATAGAGTTATGACATTGTGTGTCCTTATCTGTTTGGTTGTGCACCACACAACACATAGGTTATGTTATCTAATTTAGGTTTCCCTAGACTAGGTAGAAAAAAAGTACTCTTTCATTATATATATATATATATATATATAAATATCTTTCATTGTATACTAGATTGAGACAACTTAGGCAAGGATTACATAATCAAGTAGATCTAATTAACCTTCCCAAAATTATGGCTTATGAAGTTGGAGATAAAAAGCCACTTTCTTACTATTTTACTCCACAACCCCTTTATTATGAAGATAATGAGATAGGGGATACTACTGATTTGTCCCATACACTAGAGATAGTGGTAGATAGATTGGCCAACAGAATAAATAGTCAATTAAATTAGTTAGAAGCTTTTATGTTGGCTAATAAGTCATTAAGACAACCTCAATATGAGGAGTATTTTTCCTATGCTAGTCTAGCACATTCTACTGCCTTGTGCTCATCAAGCTCCACATACCTTGAATATTCTTTGGAGCAAGAGAATGGATTTAATGCATTCCAAAATCTTATTAATAACTTTTACTTTGAGACTTACCATCTTGGATGGGCTAGGCATCCTAATTTTTCATGGTCTTAAGATAGTTACCCTTTTCCTAGTAATTCAATGCCATAGCAACCTGAGCAACAATAAAGGAAAAAGTCTTTAAGAGAGATTCTTAGTTTGTTTATGCAACACACTTTCAACTTTTAGAATGATGTAAAACAAACTGTGGTGGCCCACTTGCCATCTATTGCAAATTTAAATTCCAAAGGTGTCAAATATCTGCTATAATTTTAGAGAGGGAAGAGGAAAAGAGCAAGTTGAGGAATGAAAAGCCCATCAACAACTATTTAGGGATGGTAACAATATTAGAATCTAAAGATTCTTATAAGACAAAGAGTCAGATATCTACACCCTCCTTACCTTTCGCTAGTAATGATTCACTTGAGGCATGTCTCCCTCATTTCATTAATAAAATTAACAATTTATTAGATACTACGCCATTAATGGACACTTCTCAATGAAAAGCCCAAGTCGGACCCCTTCCATTGTTGGAAATCCTATTTGAGTCATTTCATGAAAATTCACCAAATTTGAACTCAACATTTGTGCCAAATACTGCACATTATATGACAATGCCAATTCATCTAATCCCTTGCTTATTACCCATTCCTTAGACTATGATATAGAATAAGAAGAAGAGTCACTTGATGTTCTGGGCCAACATTAATTAGCTCTAGGGTATATAGAAGATGATACTAAGGGTTTAAGCCCCATGATTTCTCTATATCTAGAGGAACATGAAAATTGCTTTTGGAAGATGAAAAGTCCATTTAACCCTAGCTATTAAGACAAGGTAAGTGAAGAGGAATATTATCAACTCTTTGATGTTGGCATTATTTATCTTCAATTTGACAACTCTTGGGTCATGTCACCTCTACTTAGTACTAATTTTTTTTTAATTCATAGGGGTCTTTCATGCTAGATTGTTATCACCATCATACATTTTTAGGTGAAAAATGTATATTGACTACCATGAAATTTTGAAAGGGAGTGAGTTTTCTAGAAACTAGTTCATTGTTAAGGTAGGTCTAGATTTAATTGATTAGTTAGTTTAAGTTTAGATTCATAAAGTAGTTGCATTTGCATTTGCATCATCATCATCATCATCATCATCATCATCATCATCATCATCATCATCATCATCATCATCATCATCATCATCATCATCATCATCATCATCATCATCATTAAGACCTTATCCCTATTAGGGGTCAGCCACATGAATCTTATTCCTCCATTCCACTCTATTAAATACCATGGTTTCATTTAGTCCCAAAGTTTTTAAGTCTTTCCTTACCACTTCTATCCACGTTCTTTTGGGCCTTCCCCTTGCCCTTTTAGAACCTTCAACTTGTATTGCCTCACTCCTTCTAACTGGTGCTGTTGTTGGTCTCCTTTGAACATGTCCAAACCATCTAAGTCTATTCTCCCTCATCTTGTTACCTATTGGTGCTATCCCTAAATTTCCTCTAATATTTTCATTTCTAATTCTATCCTTTCTTGTCTTACCACTCATCCATCTCAACATCCTTATTTTTGCGACACTCATCCTATGAGCATGATTTTCCTTAACTGCCCAACACTCTGATCCATAGAGCATGGCCGGCCTTATAGCCACCCTATAGAATTTTCCCTTTAGTTTGAGTGGCACCCGCCGATCACATAAAACACCCGATGCACATCTCCATTTGTTCTAACCCGCTTGGATTCTCTGGGTAACCTCCCTCTCAATCTCTCCACTCTCATGGATCACTGATCCTAAGTATCAAAAGTGGTCTCTCATGGGGACCTCTTGGTTATCAATCTTGACTGGTGTTCCACTCCTACTCTCCTTGCTAAAATTACATTCCATATATTCTGTCTTCATATGGCTAATTTTAAATCCTTCCAATTCTAATGCTTCTCTCCATAACTCTATCTTTATGTTTACACCCTCCCTTGTCTCATCAAGTAGGACTATATCGTCTGTAAATAGCATGCACCAGGGAATCTCCTCATGTAGATGTTTTGTTAACTCATCCATAACTAATGTGAAAAGGTATGGACTCAATGCTGATCTTTGGTGCAATCTGACAGTGACAGGAAAATCACCAATTACTCCACTAGTGGTCTTAACATTTGTTACTGCTCCCTCATACATATCTTTAATTATGTCTATATACCCCTGAGAAACCCCTTTATCACCCAACACCCTCCATATTAACTCTCTAGGGACTCTATCATAAGCTTTCTCTAAGTCAATAAAGACCATGTGCAGGTCTTTTCTCCTCTCCCTATATTTTTTTACTAATTGTCTTAGTAAGAAAATAGTGCATTTGCATTATATATTATATATTATTCATGTTTGTGTCCACATCAAATTGATCACTACATCATCTTCAATGTGCAAATTATTTAGTTACTTCATTTGTTCATGCTTTTATTTTAAAACATTGGAGACAATGTTTAATTCAAGTATGGAAGTAGGTACTTAGATTTTGATGTGTTCAAAGTGATTTTAGTTATTTTCTATGTCCAATGTCTTTTTAGTTATTCTTTAGTCTTTTATTTTGACAAAAATTCAAAGTTTTTGAAAATTTTGTGAAAAGTTCCTTTACAATGATGAGAATTAGAATTTTTTGAATATTTAGTATAGTTTTTGAACTTTAATTTATTAATAGATTTGTATACAATTAGTTCACTATTTGATCCCTTTTCTAAAGTTTTTCATGAAAATTAAACTTAGAATATTCATTGCACAAATGGTCATATATATAGTTTAAGTTGAAGAGAAATATAACTTAGAGATCTTGAAAAGACAAGTGGAGACTATTAACCCAAGTGAGCTTAGAGTCATTCTTCTTTGAGAGGGTTATACATAAATCCAATTTTTTCTTCAACGGATATAATTTTCTAGTTGGTCTCACTATTCTTCATCTTGGTCAACTATTAGGAGATCATATAAGACTATACCATACATCTCTTAAGTTTATAGTCAATTCAAGCCATATAAAACCTAAAAAATGATAAAGGCCATCCTTGTTTAACCCTAAGCCTTTAGCCTTCCCTAAGTTATTATTTTTCTACTATTTAATCCCTTGAGCCTTTTTAATGGGCCTTTTTTATGAACCCATTGACCAATACCCTTATTAACCCCTATAATATATTCAACACCTAGTTCTTTTAAAAACATATAGAAATGGTTAAGGATTCTCTGAAGAAAAGTATGAGCAATACAAGTCAAGAGATGAACATAAAAAGACTGAAGAGAAAAATTAAAAGAAAGGCTATATAAAAAATGCTTATGATTTAATTGTTGTCAAATTTTATTAGTAAATTCAATTGTTAAGTAGTTGTTAAGATATAATGAACATAAATTACCTAAAATGTAAACTAATGGAATATAAAGGTTCATGGACAATTAAGATGAGTGAATGACTTTGACTTAATATTAGTTAGGGCTATAGTTAGTAGGATAATATAAGGATTATCAAATCCTTGGCCCAAACTAGGAGAATAATAAAACCCATGAATGACATTTTAATTGTTCATGAATTTAATTAAAATCAATTAGAAAGAGTACTTAGGGTTAAAATGCTCATAGGAACCTTATGAAAGGTTGAGCTAAGGTTACTTTATTGAATGTTGAACATGGTGGTTAAAGGGGTTCTCTAATAGAGACTCACTCTTCCCCTACATTCTATTGACTTTTATGAGGTCTAAATGCCTCCTTACATGAGGATTGAAGTAGCCACTTTGTGTTCAACCATTCAGCTAGTAAACCTTAGCCAATTAGAAATAAGAGGAGTTGTCTAGACTTAGGATGAAATAAACCATCTTCAACCAGTAAAACATTAACTAGTTGAATAATGCTGATTTGAAATTCTTGCATCAAAAACCATTAATACATAGAAATCTCAATGATTTTCTTCCTACTCATGTAAATGCATTGATTTGATTGTTTTGTAAAGAAATGATCTTACACCAAAAACATTCGAACACCAATAAGGAGGAAAGACATAATTACTCAAACTTTCAATCTAATAACTTACTACAGATGATCGTCCCACCGTGTGCTCTCTAATAGAGCTTCAATGGCTTTTGGACTAACAAGAAAGAACTAACAGAAAAGAAAGACTACGAGTTAACAAAGAACTTCTATCTCTGCTTGAGGGGTTTGTAGCATGCCTATTTATAGCTTTTGAGTCTTCACCAACCCTTCACCAACCAACCTAATGAATTGGACTTTCAGCACACTTTCCACATGGCTGTTGTAGTATGGGTCAAAGGAGTGGCTGCTGGAAGGTTCTTGTGTTCACACAAAGGGTGGCAGCTAGAAGTTTCTTGTGTTCACACTTGACAACTTTTGAACTGCAACTCAAGCTATAAATCGGCATGCCACCATGGGACATTGCCCCCTTGAACCCCCACCGGGGCTACTGCCCAGATCCTGCTCCTTGGGGGCGCTGCCCCCAAACCCCCATTATTTCTTCTGGTAACCATAGTGTGCTCTAATGACCTCATCAACACTAAGTTGGTCATACCACTGTGGCACTTCTAATGATATCTTATTGAGGTGGGCATTGTCATATACCAACATATTCTACTTGTTGCACGGTACATATTCATGATCAATAGATTAGAAACATGGCAATATATCCATAGTTCACTTGAAAATTTCATACACAAAGTCATAGATCAAAGGCCCTATTTTTGGACTACATGTAGTAAGAAAACAAGGGATGAATTTGTGCTTGTGAAAAAACCCCATAAATCTGTTGTTGTTGGGGAACAACTTCAGGACTTTCTTGGTAGAGGATTGATCTTTGAATTGATGCCCAAAAGTAGGCATTTTCTATTTCATTACACTAAGTTTGTTTGAGGTAAGTGGAAACAGGGACTGGGTGCACCCTATTTCCTGCATACAAATGAGGAAATGGTTTCCAAAATCCCAGCCTAAAACCTCTAAATAACATACAAAATTGAAAAACTAAAACATGGATCTTTGAGATAAAATGTCTCTCTCTAAATCTATATTGAATTGCCCCACAAATTTCAAACTCTATCTATTGATTGAGGGGCTAAAGGAGGGAGGAAACAACTTCAGTTTTCTACATGTTACTTGCTAAAGATGTGAAGCTTTCCTCTACCTGCTAGATTTTCCTGGATCTGGGATGTGTGGCCTTGCTGACTCCTAGTTAAATTAGGTGAGTAAAGTTTGCTTCCCATCATATCAAACCATTGAAAACTTGGCGTTGCCAAATAAGCCAGCAATGCTCATTCCCTACACATGTTATATAGGAAAAAGTGGTATTATCCTTTGAAGTTCCTAATTTTGTTTAAGAAAGGGTGAAATTGTTAGGATTCTTGATGGTGAATGCATTATACTATAATATGAGTAGTTCCAACTACATGTTGCATGAAATTTAGAAATTCTCAGTACTCCTCTTGTGCTAGAACTTAGAAAAGCATGAACAACTCTATTCTAGAATTTGTGAATGCCTGGTTTATACATGGTTGGAATTTTGAAATGCTTAGTCTATATTGTATTGGAATTGTGAAGGTTCAACTCATTAAAGTTAGATTTTTTGTAAGTTTCAATTTGAAAGTCTCTAATTGGCAAGTTAACGATCAGCATTGTTCTACTTTGGAAGTGATTTGGACAAATTAGTCAAAAACAAAGAAGGGTACATTCCCTAATTCCTTAGTGATTTGGGTGCCTAACCCCATGAACCTAGCTAGTGAAAGACCCTCTTTTTAATCATGCCTTTAGCTAGGATGATGCTAACTATACAGATCCCTATCTAGAGATTAAGGACTTAAGATAGGATACACACATTAGAGAATGTACCTAGATACTTAATAGATTCTACATGAGAAATAATCATAAAGTCATTGATAACTAAGCAACAAGGATCATTTACTATACATGTACTTAGACTTTCAAAGTGAGGAGTAATTCACTATAACAAGGAGTTGGTAAGATCCTAAACCTTAGCCTAAGGTTCAAAATAGATTTTTCCCACTGGCTTAATCTCTTTCCTTTATTCCTAAGGACATAATTATCCTATAACATAGTTCCAAGGACTTCAATCTCCTTTGCCTTTATCATCTATAACATGAATACTTAAGCCTTAGTGCTCTAAGACTTGCTACTTTATATATAAATCCCTTCTCACTTAGACTCAAATGACTAAATTTCCTATGCCTTGGACCTTTAGGATGTAGTCCCCTACAACTTAGTCTTATATGACTTTGTCTCCTATGTCCTAGCCAAACAAATCCTATGAATCTAACCAAGGGAGATGTACACCTTGTTCTTGCTTAAGTGTTAGGAATTGCATCTTTAGGAGCCAAACTAGATGAGGAGAACATAGTCATACGTAGAATTAAATTTGAGAATCAATCCAATAAGTGACTAGTTAAAGATTAATTATTGAACATTATGAACCTAATGACCAACACTATAAGAGAAGTAGCTAGGGTATAGTGATAACATGGCATCAAGCATGTATTAATGTAAGAACTATAGAAAATGGGCTATACTCTTATGGGATTGTAAGAATGCAAAGTAAATAGAATTACGGTCATAAGCTAAGGATACTTGGTTGCTTAGGTATATAACCAAGAAAGTAAAACAAGGATACTTAATCATTTAAGTACAAACCAAGAAAGTAAAACTCAAGTAATGAAAAGGAATTATATATAAAATGCATGACCTAGACTGAGGTAATCAAGCTACTATCTAAAGAAAAATCATTAAGACATTAAGTACCTAGACATTAGGGGTAGAAATAAAGTTATATGTTCATGTTAAATGAACTTCTAACCCTTAAACTTTATAAAAAGAAGACAACATCAACTAAAGTTACACTATAAGTTAGTAATGGGATTAACAAAGTATCTAACAATATTAGGACAAGAGACCAATGCATAAGATTTGGATTTTTATTCACAATTTGGATTGATGGATTTACAAATTTGTCCGAGGGCCTAGAAATATTGTTTTCGTTGATATTGTTTTTGGTAGTGAGCCTTGAGATTTGGATTTTTTTGAGCCATGGGTTTTGGTTTCATTGATGCTTTAGGCAAGCACTCTATGAGTGATCATAAGAGCTGATGGATGCGGATTTGTTAATGCTTATGCCAGTGCTCTAAGAGCAGCTATAAGTCATAGTGGATATGGATTTCATTGATGTTTTGGATAGGCACTCTGGAAGTGTCCTAAGTCCCAGATCTATCAGCAGGTGCACAGAGTTAGTGTGCTATAAGTCCCAGAGGCCCTATGCTAGGAGGTGTAGTTGGCCACTGACCTTTGAGATGAGATTAATACCAACCCTGTGATGTAGACGACATGCAGTAGGAGTACCTTCTCATGTTGGAAGTGCTCTGAGTGGTAGCTAGGTAGTCTCCATGAGGTCTAATGAGTCATGGTTCGTGCAAGTAACCATGAGCAGATGAAGAGGCCCTAGTAGTCACTAGGGGGTGATAGTACAAACCTAACAACATAGGTGTCTGTGTGTTGTTAACATGCTAGGCATGCCAATCATTCTCAAGAGTTAAGACCTTTGGTCCTTGGTGGTAAGACTGTATCCCATTGATGGTCCTTGGTGGTAGGACTGTATACCACTGTGATATGGAGGAATCAGTTTTTCCTCCTCAAATTTTCACTTTTTTCCACATTGAGTACTAGTGGATTGAGTGACTTATTGTCTTCTTTTGAAAATTGCACATGACTTGAGATTATCAGTTTTCCTCATAGATTTTTTACCCCTCATGTCATGTTTTTGTACTTCACTTAATATTTCAAGGGATTTCATATCAGGCTCTAAGTCCTACTTATTGAGAACCTATCTTATCACATTTTTCTTGTAAATGCTTATTTCAATAATTATATATATTGTTTGACGTTTTCCGCAAGTGCACGGGCTATTATAGTATAGTTATTCAAATACAGGTCGAACCCACAGGGACTCGCTTTAGAATTTTGGAGTCTTTAATAAAATTTAATTATTTAAAACTTAAAGAAAATAACAAAACTAACCTGACTATTCAGATTTATTCAAATGATGCACTTTACATAACTTTCAATTACAGAAAACATAAAATAAAACTAATCAAAATATCCCTGAATCACAATGTCCGTAGATAGCATTGTCCCTGGATAACACTGTCAAAAGATGGATAAAATAAAGCTTAAATGGAATAGGGACACAGATGTAAATAAAATGGGGATACAGATGTAATTAAACAGGGGATGCAGATGTAATTAATTAAAAATTCTAGAAATGTAATTGCATTTAAATATGAAGGGCAAAACTGGAATTCTAAAAAAAAAAATCTGGTTTTTAACAAAAACCAAGAAAAACCCAACAAAGGAGAAGCCTGGGAAGGAGATGGAGCCAGAATAGATGGGATGGCTGGCCGGAGATACTAGATCGTTTGGCTAGAGAAAAATGACGCCTTTTTTGTGTGTCGTTTGAGATGGAGGACTGGGCTCAAGAAGAAGACGAGGGAGGTGTGCCTGGGTCTCTGTGATCTCAGCGTCTAGTTTGGGTGTCGCACAGTCAGGTTGACTTTTCCTGGCTTGATCCTAACCGGTAGAGGGCTCCTCTAGTGAGAGAAAAATGATGCCCTTACTAGGCATCATCTGGTTCAGATTGTCGCACAGCTTTTGCAGGTCATTTGGGGCAGAGCCAGACAATCTAGTAGAATGACCTTAGTGCGGTGAACAGAGTAGGACCTAAGGTGTCTGAAGTGCTAAAGAGGACGTCCTAAGCATTGTCCACTTCTGATTTGGACGTGTGGCTGATGGACAAGGAAGTGCGATCATGCCAGGCTTGTGGAAAGCAGGAAGAGGAAGAAGGTAAAAAATTTTGATTGTGTGACAATGGAAGAGGCTGGGTTTGTAATGTGAGACAGATGTGGTTTGGGCAGAGGGCAAAAGTATAGGCTGGGGTGAAAGGTGAAGCAGATGGATTGAAGAAGATACGGGTGCGGTGATCAAAACTAGAAATTGAGAGTGAAACAAGGAAGGTGCAATCCCAACCACAAATTGAGAACTAAAATACGAGAGATGGAGGTTGAATGGAAATAAAGGGAAAAATAAACATAAGGAAAGCTAAGAACAACTAAAAACTCCCTCTCCTCACATACGGCTCCCCCCTTTATAATTTTTTTCTTCCTTATTTTTCTCCAACAAATTCCTCTTATCCCCATCTAGGACTCTTCTTCTTCCTCTATTTCAATTAGGACTCTTCCTCTTCTATTTCAATTAGGATTCTTCCTCTTGATCTCTACTTGATCTGCTCTGTTGAAATTAGATTTGATCTATCCAACCTTCCTTTAGTTGATCTGCAAAATAAAAGACTAAATTAGAATCATCAAAACTGTACATTAATCCTCTAATAAGCTCTAATGATCATTTAACTATTGATTTTGAGAAAATTAAGGTTTGGATGGTCAATCAAGCTCAAATTTGCAATTTGGATGGTTAGATAATCTAAGTGAATGCTAAACTAGGGGTTCTTTCACCAAAAATGAACACTTAACACACCCCCCAACCAGCGTTTTGCTAGTCCCGAGCAAAACATGCAGACAACTATTTTATACAAAACTGGTACAAGGTGCCACTTTCGTAGATACTCACGATTGCATTTAGCATATGCAACAAGCCCTTAACCAGCTAGGTTACCCCTAGTGGACGAGTTAGGCCTCGTGGGGGTTTGCAGTGAATATACCCACAAAATTCAATAAAGTCAAGTCCCCTATTTTATCTCAGAGAATCCTCATTCATTAGTAATTTTACTAGTTTTTCACAACTTAATGAAGAAGATTTGACAATTTTACATACCATACACATATTAAAGATATTTTATTTGAGCTATTTCTTAGAGTGCATGTGTGTGTACAATCACATAAATCTTGACTTTTAATTGGATATGCTTACATTCCATTGGAACTATGCTTTGACCTCAAATCCTCATAGGTATACGCTTAAAAATAAAACTCTCATCTAAGGGGTTTAAACATATTTCTCTCATTATGTGACCGAATCTAACAAGCTGATGGTTCACATAATTCTTTTCAATGCTTATGAGACAAAGGAAAGTGATCCCAAAGAGTGGATGTTAACACCAAGAATATTAGGGGCCTTTTACTTTAATTCTTTCTTTTTATCTCCTCTTTAAGGCTATGTCCACCTAAGATCAATAGGTCTTTACTTAGGATGAAATGTAGGCTTAGGACAGGTTTAGAAAAGAAAGGTATGAAGAATTCAAAGGTTCAAAATTGAGTAGATGTTTTCAATGAATATCTTCTAGGACAACTTTTCTTCTTGGTTTGTACGTGAAGTGAATTTCTCTTTTAGACTTTGGTCTTTCTTTTTCTTTTCTTCTTCTTCTTTTTTTCTTTTCTTTTTCTTCTGCGGAAGAAAGATAGCTAATTTTTTCTCACTTCTTTGACTTTTTGTCCTATTTTTGAAAATTTTCTACTCTACTCATTTTGAAGATGGGCAATGATTATTTATTTTATTGGGTTATTCTGGGTTAAGGTGAATGGGGTTAAGAAAGAAAAGGGTTAATAATAGGCTCAAAAGGCTAACTAGTGGTATATTATATTAGGTAGGCTTTATGTCTCTGGGCAGAGCAAGAATGGCCTATATCATTTCCTAGGTTTCCTAAAGCCTATTAGATTCAATAAATTTCTGGAATTAAAGTTATTACTCCTATTTATTCTTGATGTTTAACCAAAACAATAATAACAGGATCACATTAATGCATGTACTCTAAAGAAATCAGGGAATTCCTTATAACTCTCTAAAAAAATAGTCTCAAACTCTCACTAGGTTATAGGTCTCCACTGATTTTCCTCAGGGTCTCTAAGTCATACCTCTATATGAGTCTTGATTATGTGCTGTGTGTAAATGGTTTCCAAGAAATAACTTTCATAAAATGCTTCAACACATGCATGACATGCAAAACTAATCATTTGCATTCCCATTAAGAGGTGAAAATAGTATATTTATTAACTTCTGAACATCCAGTTCTCATCACAGTAAGGGAACTCTTCTTTAAAAACTTTTTGTTTTTTCAAAAAATTTCAAACTTTTTTCTTTTTCAAGAAAACTCAAAATCTTTAGTGCACCTACACCCCCCAACCTGAATGAAACATTGTCCCTAATGTTTGAAAACATAGGATTCTATATGAAAGTGGAGGGATGTATACTCTAAACCTTTGGGTTGCCTCCCAATAAGTGCTAAGTTTAACGCAGCCAGACATTTCCTAAGCTAACTGGGTCAGCTTTATTTGTCCTTATCTTAACCCTAAGATGAAATGGTGAGAATTCTCACGTCACTTTAGCATTTCACAATAATCTATATATGGCCTCCACCTTGAATTTTTACGTGGTGATATGAATATAATACAGTAGATCATCGCAATTGTAAGAGTGGTGGAACCATATTGATGATCCCCCATCTTTAATATTTCACGGTAATCAATATAATTGCTCCACCTCAAAAATTGAGGTGAGGGTAACTTAATGACGGCATGAACTACCATGTATTTCCTGGGACCATATGGTGACAACCAGTCCTTGCCTTGACCAAATTGAGGGATAAGAATGGCTATTCTATTCAATTTATCATTTTCCTCCATGGCCCTATCATTGTCCTAAACTAGGGTAATAACCTGACTGTACCTTTCTCTAATAGGTTGTTCTTGTATTACTGGAGGCGGGGACAAGGTTTGGCTTAAACCTAGGTTATCTTCTGATGTGTACCCTATAGTAGGTTGATGCATATCAACTGACTCTGCTTCTTTTTGTTTGATAAGCACAGGTATGGTAGCAATTGGGCCTATATTATCATCTGATGTTTGCTCAAATAAGGCTGCTAGGTCCCAATCAGGTACATCTTCTACATTGAAAGGCTCAATTGGAATTTCATGCTTAGGATGATCTACTCTGGCTTGCAATCTAGAAGTGTCCATTAGAGGCACAGTATCCAACAACTTAGGCATCTCCTCAATAGATGTGTCTTCATCAGAGTCATACAAATAAGTGGGATACACATCTAGAGTATTAGGGTTGGATTTTTCTAAAGTGTCATGCTCTTCATCAATGGAAGTCTCTTCATTATCAGAATCAGGACATGACTCAAGTATATCGAAGTTGGAGATTTCTAAGGATGGTTGTACACTTTGTGACTCATAAGGATCATAAGAAATTTCCATCATAGTGTCAAGAATAAATGACTCTATATTCTCCCTAATTTGTTTCAGTTTTTCCTCAAATTCCTTCCTCCCTAGATTTATTTCCTCAGTGTAATCCTCCATCATTTGTCTTATTTCCTTATTCCTTTGTGCTATTATTTCACACATATGTTGCATTTTTTCATCTAATAGTGGTTCTTCTCATAAAGGAAATGACTCATAGGGTTGGTATTGTTGTGGCATTGGGGAACTAAAAATGGACTGTGCAGGCTGAACCCATGATGGTTGACCCTAATATTCTAAATAATCATGGTAGTACTGACTAAGGTGAGACCATTGTGGTTCTTCCTAATATGGGTAATCCTAAGACCATGGTTGTTCATGATGCCTAGCACATTCATTAGAGTCTTAATAATTTGTCTCAGAATAAAAATTGTTAGGGTATGTGAATGCATTAGGTGCATCCACTGGCTCCTGATAGTATTCATTGTATGTGGAGCTTGATGGGGGCCAAGAAGGAGTGGAATAGGGATTCTCAAAATAAGTATAGTCATTATGGTATTGAGGTTGTGGCACAACTTGCCTAGAAGCTATTAGCCTAAGCAATTGACTTTTCATAAGATTTAACCGATCCATCTATGCATCTAATCTATGATATCTATCCCCTTCTTGATAGGCTCTTTTATTTTTTATTTTTTCTCTTTTTTATTTTTATTAAACTAAATATGAAAACTAACCTACATGATGCAACCTAACTTCATAGAAAGATGCACAAATAAAGGACACAATATGATCCTTGAGGTTAATAAGCAACATATTGATTTTCTTGAAATTGTGTGGGGACAATGCTTTTTTAATTAGCCTAATTTAGCGCTCCTACTCTCCTTTAGACTTAATTATTGCTTACCAGTTAGGTTCTTCGCAAGGTGGCTAATACAACCCCCATGTAAGGAGGCGTTTAGACCTTACAAATGTCAACATGAGGTGAGGGAAGAGCGAGGCTCTATTAGACAACCCTCATTAACCACAGTGCTCAAAAGCTATTTGAGTGACAATAAATCAAGTCTTAATAAGAGGGTCCTACGAGCATGTGATCACCCTATAGGTTTCTTCTAATTGATTTTAATTTAAATTGAAGGGTGGGGTAGCGCACTTGAGGTGATTATCCTAGGTGGGCCAAGGAGTGGTGATGAAATCCACCCTTGACCTTATAGGGGTAGGGTGCCATTACTAATTAATTTCACACTCCATGGCAGCTCGATCAGCAAATATATCACCTTAAAAGCACTAAACGTCTCCTAAGATGCAAATAAAAGGGATAAACTAATGCAAAACTTAAAAATGCAACAATTATAAGAGGATGCTTTCTATATGATTTATACTACCAAATAATGCAAATTTTATTCTAAATGCAAAACCTAATCTAGGAATTTAAATGAGTGAGGAGACTTATAATGAAATTTCTGATGAAGATCAAGTGTGGTCCACCTTATCCCACACTTGCTCTATATTATTACAACCCTTTTAAAATTAAAAATGCAAATTAAAAAGGGCCTCACTACAAGCTTCACTCAAAAGAAAAAAAATCCTAATCTAGGAAAGCAGGGAAAAGTTCATGTTGATGAAGATTTTCTTGCCAATTTTCTCCACTTTCCTGTTTCCCAGAAAAAGAAAATTAGAAATAAGTACCAGTTTTAGGAAATTAGGTGGTTATGTAATAAAAAAAATTCAAAATGCACCTAAAATTACCTAAAATGCAATTCCTAATATTTTTATTTTTTTGGATTATTTTATTTTATTTTATTTTAAATTTTTTGGATTTTAAAATTTTTTTAATTAAATTTTATAAAAACTCCTTTGCAAATATGAGTTGAACCCACAAGGACTCGCTTTAGAATTTTAGAGTTTTTAATAAAATTTAATTATTTAAAACTTAAAGAAAATAACAAAACTAACTTAACTATTCAGATTTATTCAAATGATGCACTTTACATAACTTTCAATTCCAGAAAAAATAAAATAAGACTAATCAAAACATCCCTGAATCACATTGTTCGTGGATAGTATTGTCCCCGGATAACCCTGTCAAAAGATGGATAAAATAAAGCTTAAATGGAATAGGGACACAGATGTAAATAAAACGGGGACACAAATGTAATTAAACAGAGGATGCAGATATAATTAATCAAAAAGTCTAGAAATGTAATTGCATTTAAATATAAGGGGAAAAATTAGAATTCTGAAGAAAAAGAAATCTGGTTTTTAACAAAAACCAGGAAAAACCCAATAAAGGAGAAGACTGGGAAGGAGATGGAGCCGGAATAGATGGGATGGCTGGTCGAAGATACTGGATCGTCTAGCTAGAGAAAAACGACTCCTTTTCTGTGCGTCATCTGAGATGGAGGACTGGGCTCAAGAAGAAGACGAGGGAGGTGTGCCTGGGTCTTTGTAATCTCGACGTCAGGTTTGGGTGTTGCACAGTTAGGTTGACTTTGCCTAGCTTGATCCTAACCGGTAGAGGGCTCTTCCGGTGAGAGAAAAATGACACCCTTACTAGGCGTCGTCTGGTTCAAATCATCGCACAACTTTTGGAGGTCATTTGGGGCAGAGCCAGACGATCTGGTAGAATGACCTTAGTGCGGTGAACAGAGTAGGACTTGAGGTGTCTGAAGTGCTAAAGAGGACATCCTGGGCGTCGTCCACTTTTGATCTAGGCATGTGGCTAATGGACAAGGAAGTGTGATCGTGCCGGGCCGGTGGAACGCCGGACGAGGAAGAAGGTAAAAAATTTTGGTTGTGCGACAATGGAAGAGGCTGGGTTTGTAATGTAAGATAGATGTGGTTTGGGCAGAGGGCAAAAGTGTAGGCTGGGGTGAACGGTGATGCAGATGGATTGAAGAAGATATGGGTGCGGTGATCAAAACTAGAAATTGAGAGTGAAACAAGGAAGGTGTAGCCCCAACCACAAATTGAGAACTAAAATACGAGAGATGGAGGTTGAATGGAAACAAAGGAAAAAATAAACACAAGGAAAGCTAAGAACAACTAAAAACTCCCTCTCCCCACATATGCCCCACCCCCCCTTTATAATTTTTTTCTTCCTTATTTTTCTCCAACAAATTCCTCTTATCCCCATCTAGGACTCTTCTTCTTCCTCTATTTCAATTAGGACTCTTCCTCTTCTATTTCAATTAGGATTCTTCCTCTTGATCTCTACTTGATCTACTCCGTTGAAATTAGATCTGATCCATCCAACCTTCCTTTAGTTGATCTACAAAATAAAAGACTAAATTAGAATCATCAAAATCATACATTAATCCTCTAATATGCTATAATGATCATCTAACCGTTGATTTTGAGAAAATTAACGTTTGGATGGTCAATCAAGTTAAATTTTGCAATTTGGACAGTTAGATGATCTAAGTGAATGCTAAACTAGGGGTCTTTTACCAAAAATGAACACTTAACATATATATACATGTATTTATATTTATGATGTACTAATTGATCTATTTTTGGCATGCAAACTTATAGTAGTTCCCTTCCTATTGTGAGTTGTTGTTTTGCTGACCCCCTACAATCAACATTTTAAGTGATACACCAGGTAGCTCAAGCACAGGAGAGTCAGGGAATGCAAAAGCACCTAGATCAATTTAGACGTGAGGAGAATATGCTTTTAGAGTAGTTTTGTTTGATACAATCCATGTATAGGATTTCATTTTGGTCTTGTATATGACATAAATTTCTATTGACACATGGATGGCTATAAATGTAGATTGTTCTAGTTATTCGAATGGACTGTGTGACTTTACTTGATAGCATGGTTGATCCTGTGGCATGTATCTCTAACTACACCAAGGTTAGCAAACTATTATTTTACATATATGTGGATATTTTACCGTAACTCCAAGAAAGAATTTGATGAATTTCTCAAAATTACATATATATTATCACTCTAAGAATGTTTTTCTAAAATAAGTAAATCTTTGCTACTTTCCAACTTAAAATAAATAAAGTGTTTAAAAAACCTGAGATGCTACACTATGTGTTTAAAAAACCTGAGATGCTACACTATGTGTTTACCTAGATGGTTTGGAATTTTCTTTTAAGTGTATTATATGCATGCACATAGCAAAACTAGTTCCCTTAATATTTGTTATGATCCACACTAGAGCAATCTTATGTTCTCTTAAACATAAAAAAGCTTACCTTCTTATTCCTTATCTAGATCTAAGGCTATGATGATAGGAAAGGTTTCATCCAATCCTAAGTAAATATATTTTAGATTTCCAAGTAAAGGTTTAAGGAGCAAGGTGGGTGGTTTTTCTATAGATGGCACTAGGATAGATTCAGATGGAGGAAGTGGTCACCCAATTGGATGTATCCATTATAGGTGCAGCATCTAAAAGAGTATTTACAATGACTTGTCTATATCAACCTCACAATTAAAATGTGCTAAACATGTCTCTAGTGGATCTAAGATAGATGATGGTATTTTAACATCTTGAAGTAGACTGCAATTAAATTTACTATACAGGAATCATCTAGGTCTAGATGTTGATGATCAGCATTAAAAACATTAAGCTTGACTTTCATATTGCTAAAGGATAATTTCATTATACCATTTCTACAATTGATGATGGCATTGGAAGTAGCAAAAATGGGCATACAAGAATCACCAAGATCTAACTATCGAGGTTTGATACAAGTTAGGTATCCAGTACAATAAGATCTATAAGGAAATAAAACTGGTCCACCTATATTAGAATATCTTCAACCATACCACATGGAATCTTGAATGATCTATTTTCTAACTATAATGTGGTAGTGGTTGGCTTAAGGTCACCAAGCCCTAGTTGCTCAAAGACAAAATAAGGCAACAAGTTTACACTAGCCCCTAAATCAAGTAGTGACCTATCTATGACTTGATTTCCATTCGCACAAGAATTGGTAGGATGCCCTATGTCTCTAAACTTAGGAGGGGTTTGGTGTTGTATTAAAGTACTAACTTTCTTGGTGATGAAGGCTTTCTTTTGCTCATCGAGCTTGCATTTTGTTGTGCAAAGCTCTTTAAGAAACTTGGCATAAGTAGGAATGTCTTTAATAGCACTAAGTAATGGAATAATAATATGTACATATTTAAACACTTCCATTATCTCATTGAAATTTGTTCCTTTCTTAGCCTTGTTGAGTAATGGCAAGAATGGGACTTTAGGCACATAAGGTGCCTCCACTATAGGCTCAAATGGAGTATGAACTTTCTATCTTTTCTCTTTCACCTAAGTTTAGTTAGTTCACTCTCCTCTATGTTTTCTTTAGTCTTTTCCTCTATCTTCCCTATTTTGTTATCAACCTGATGACCACTCCTAAGGTTTTTGATAGATTCATGGGGTCTATGGTTGTGGAAACTAGACCCTATTTCTAAATAGCTTAGGGTTTGGGATTGGCTGACTAGGAAAATGTCCCTTTCCTCTATCACTCAAAGTAGCTGACAAATAATCAATTTGCATTTCTATTTTGGCAATAGCTTGAGAATTGACTTTTGATCTTTGTCTGTTATCATTGATTGTCTTTCTAGTTTCATCATAGTGTTTTAAAATTTTTTTCCATAAACAACTACATAGTTTCCCCGGAGGTTGGTTTCTTTAGCTGCTAAGGAAACTGAAAACTAAGTGGTTCCTATGGAACTGAAGCTTTAGGAAAGTTTTGAGCAGGAGGGTTCATAAATGATCCTCCCTAGTAATTGTTCTTCGACCATGACAAGTTCAAATGCCTAGCCCATCCCAGATTATATGTCTTAGAGTAAGGGTATTGCTAAGGTTGCGATATGCATTCATTGCATTTTCCTATTCCAAAATATTTTCAAGGTACACACCATTGGATGGACAAGTTGAGTGTAAATGTGCTAGGCTAGAACAAATAAAGCAAACCTTCTATGGAGGTTTTGTAGATACTTGGGCAGCCACGAAGGCATCAAGTATGGTAGTCATTGTTTAGAACATATTTTCTACCTTGTCCATTCTTCCATCCAAGGAGTTGAGCTTATATAACATATCTAAGGTCACTCCTATTTCGTATAGGCCTCCTTTCTTTTAAGGCTAGGTATTTCTCTCTCTCCTATTAGAATAGTCCGATTGCTAGGATTTGTTAGCTACAGTTTGAAAATTTTCCCAAGCCTTTATATCATTTTTTTAGCATGAGGGACCCTCCACTAGCTACATCTTTCATTTGTTTATTTTCAAGTGTTAATGCCCTATAGAAATATTAAACTTGCTGCCATTTTTCTAATCCATGATGAGGGTACTTCTACAAGAGTTCATTCGATCTCCCAAAATTCATAATATTGCCCATCATCTCTCTTTTGGAAATTAATTATCTCCTTACAAAGAGCATTAGTCTATGGACCAGGAAGAACTTATTTAGAAATTTCTTAGATAGCTAGTCCTATGTGGCAATGAGATCAACCTCTATAGAATTAAGCCATGATTTGGCATTATCCTTTAATGAGAAAGGGAATAACCTAAGCATAATAGAATCATTCATAACATTATGGTATTTCAATGTAGCACGAATATAATGGAAATCCTTGAAATGTAGGTATGGATCCTCTCTCTCATGACCATAGAATGTGGTGAGTAATTGTATGACTCTAGGTTTAAGTTCAAAGTGGTCTACATTGGTAGGTGGTAAAGTGATACATGATAGAGCATTTAATTGAAGTGGCAGATAGAAATCTCAAATAGCCTTATGCTAAACTTTAGCTAGTGGGTCTACCATAAGGTTAGGGATTTGATTTCTCACCCCTTGCCTATGAGCACGTTCACTCTCAAGGTCTAAAGGTACTAATTTAGTATTTTGAGATTGACGACCTTGCATGCACTAAAGTAAAGACATATTTAATTGATACAACCAAAATCTAAATGACTCCTAACTCTATGTGATATGCAAACAAACAATCCCTAATGCTAGTGAGCTTAATTTGATTATCTTTGTTAATCTGTAGGTTTTAGCTTTTAACCTAAAGTTAAATGGCTCTTCCTTTAAATCATACTTGACTATTACTTGCCAATTAGGTCCTGCCCAATGTGGTTAATAAAATTCTAATAGAAGGAGGCATTTAGACCTCGACAATCATCAATAAAAGGCATGGAAAAATCACTTGGATTTTGGATACCCACTATAACCACAAAGTTCAAGATCCACTAGACTGACAAAATATCACCTCTTTCAAAAAGGGTTCCATGAGCTCAAAACCCTAAGTCTCTTGCTACTTGATTTTATATTAAGATTAACGACTAAGATCGTAAGCATAAATACAAAGAATTGATTTGATTTCCTAGGTAGCCCAAGGATCTGGTCATGAAATCCAATCCTTATCTTATGAGGGTTCTTATGGGGCCCTTACTAACATTATGTTTCATCCACCATAACGCAATAAATGTGCAGTGCAAGTACAAGAAAGAAAAATACAACCTATATGCTATCCAACCAAAGGTTAGATAGGTGAATTATAATGCAAAACCCTAAATAAGATGTAACAATTAAGATAAATGACCCTAAACGATATGAATTACTCTGCCAACCAAGACGCAAATAACACTACATGCAACTACACTAAGAAAAGTAAAATAAAGTGAGGGAAACTTACAGTGGCATTTTTAATGAAGATCAAGTATGTGCCACCATATCCCACATTTGTCCTGTATTAATACAACCCATTTATAATTGAATAAAGATATTGTAAGTTACAATGGGGCCTCTCTATATGTTCACTCAAAAGAAAAAAAAATTAATATAAGAAAGCAATCAAAGTTGATGAAGGTCCTCTTGCCAATTTTCCCTCGCACAAGACAAGTAAGATGAATCAATTTATGAGGAATCAACAAGACATCCAAATGCAAAGCAAAAATCCTAATCCAATGCAACCTATGACAATGACTAAAGATAAACAATTTAAATAAAGATCCAACCACAAATCTATTGCGATTCCCTAGCAATGGCACCAAAATTTTGGTGTAGTTTCAAAATTACTTGTAAGCACACAAATGAAAGTAGTATTAGTAGGTGAGGGAGGTTTATCCCATGAGAAATCTCTTATATTATCAATAGATTGGATCTTTTTTAAATCACTTAACTTCACCCAAAGAAAGAGTTGATGACTAAACTAGGAATTTAAAATAAGAAGGAAACTTGCATGAAATTAGAAACTACGAGTATGGGAAACTTGCTAAAAATAAAACTAAGTAATGAAAATGGAAACTTACCTAACTAGAATGCATTCAACTAAAGGAAACTAATGCAAAACTAGAATGAACTAATTGAGCAACTTAATTTAAGGAAACTACTAAAAAAGAAACTTTCCTAATTTAACACTTTCCTAATTCTAGTACTTTCTCAAAATAGACCCTTCTATAACTCAAAAAGGAAACTTTCTAAATCTAAAATAAGATGCAAAAAATCAAATAGCAATTGGCTAAACAAGATTAAACAACTAAATTAAGCAAAAAGAAGAAAATAACCAAGTACCATGCCCATGATCTATGGATTGTGCACATGGTTCACAGGTTGAAAGATAAGTAGATTTGATGCTTTAAATGCACACAAACATAAAACATAATCTATTTACATAATAAATAACTAAAAACCTAAATGGGTTCCTAAGGATTCAAGCAAATAGGATGTTTTGATGGCAGGAAACAAAGCATAAAAATTGAAGAGAGTAATTTTCAAGCAATAAAGCAATTGAATCAATGGCTTTTATACGAGATAATAACATCTATCTAAAATTATTTAATAGCAAAATCATTCCATAATAAGAATCTTCAATGAATTTCATTAAATTAATGTCCAAATACATTAAGAATTGTGCACATAATACATTTATGAAAATATGAAATTTGTACACAATTCAAAGCTCTAAAACTTCACCTAAACTACAACAAAAATACAATGTAATCATTTCAATATAAATTATGATGAAATGCATAGAAAATCTAGCAAGCAATTGAATGGACAAGATGGATGGGATGATAAACTAACTATGGAAAAATTGCCTAAAACTAGTGGAATTGTAGGAGAAAAACATGAAATTCCTAAGAAGGAAAGCAAGGTTGCAAGATATTTCTTCTCTTAGATATCACTAGTATAGAAGAATTAACTTGAATCTTAGGAGAATGAGAAATAAAAACTAATATGAGTGAAGCAAAGAAAAGAGGGAAAGCTAAGTGGAAAGATGAGTATAGAACTAATAAGCAAAACAATGGGAAACTGAGGCAATGAAACTAAAATAATAAAATCAAACCATTAACCTATTGGAGAGAAAAATAAATAAATAAATAACAAGAAATAGAAAGGAAGAATATCACCATGGAAAACCAAGTCTAACTCCAAAGATCATTAAGCAAAGAGTGCAATGTTTCAAGGTTGTCTCACCCAACCTCTACTTAGTAGAAAACGTGGAAGGCTTGGGTATTTATAGATGAATATTTTCACTTTGGTGAAAGCTTAGTTTAATAATGGGAGGTGCATCTTAATCTAAGAATTCAATTATGCAAGTTAAGTAGAGAGTGAGGGAAGAAAGCTAGGTGGAATATGATGTAAGCAAAGATGACATAAGAGAGTGACATGGCTGGTTTCCATGTTTGGAAGGGGGAGGCATCTTTTTCTTTGGAAGATAAGTGGATCTACTTCCCTTCTAATTGGATGATGAGTGGTTGGAAAGAGTGGAAATAAAAGAATAAAAATAGTAAGGAAAGATGGAGAAAAATCTAGGGTTTTATGTGCTTTGAATGGACTTAGATTTAGGGGTTTCCTAATTAGGAAACCACCAAAATTAATAGCCAATCAAGGGGGGAGGCATCACCTTCTAAGAAGGTGGATCCCTCCTTAATTGAAAAAAAAAGTGGAAACACTGGGGCATGGTGGAGAAAAGGGTGGGGTGAATGGAAAGTTTGATTTTGGCTCTTGATGGTCCACCAATGCATGATCAACTTACCTTGAAAATAATAATTTTTAACATAGAATAATTGCTTAAATTAGTGCTCCAATAGTATCACTCCATGTGGCTTGATGGCTTATTCCTTAGTGGCTTGAATGGCTAACTCCCTTGGTTTCAATGCTTGAACAGCTTGACTTCCTCAAGTTTCTTATTTAGATTAGGAAGCCTCTTGTATGGCTCCAATTATCATGCAAATGATGGAAATGCATTGTGTTTGTGGCATGGATCATTTGATTCACCTTTCTTTCTTCCTATTGCCTTATGTTTATTGCACTAAGATGTTCCTATACTTTGATCACAATTTGAAACGGTGTTGTTTTGACTTTTATTTGATTTTTTAATCTTGGTGTTCAATTCTCATCTCAATCAATATTGACCTTTAGATCACTTTTTCAACACCTACAAAAGATGAAAAATCATAATCAAATCCTAGAAAATTATGAAAATTCATATACTTACTCTAGATTAGCCTCTAAACCTACAAAATATCAAACTTTTGAATTATTAGGTTACAAATGCATGTGTTACAAAATTTAAAAAAAAAAAAAGAAAGCGAACCCTAGAATAATGTTATATTTTGTAGCATATGAACTACTAATTGGGTACTTCTATGCAAAACTAAACATGAGTGGAGTTGACCTCTAAGAAGCCAGCTTGGCCAGGATTCTAATAAGGAGCGAGTAGCAGTTTTAGTAGGAGGAGGATGCTTGGGGAGCAATGAAACCAAATTAGAAGTTATATATAAGAGAAAGATGTCCATGCCTTGGCTACTAACAGCAAAACGTATTGTGGACAAACAAAAACAAAAAATGAGAAAGACAAAAGGGGAGAGAGAATACTAGAGGATAGAAAATGCATGAGAAAGAGGAAATCCTTAAGGGAAAAATCATTAGTTTTCAGGTGTGCTTCAATGATGAGGTAAGTAACTCTAAAACTACTAAGTTTTCACTCATTTTGTTTTTTAAAATCATTTGAAGTTTTTTTTTTTTAATGATGTTTTCATTGGATATTGAGTATATAAATTGATAGATGATAAGCTTGATTTTTTATTATGGAAATCATGTTTAAGACATCTTATACTAGTTGAAATTTTACGAGTTTATGTATGTTTTGGACTGAAATCAAGCTATGATAAAGACATTTGATTTAGGATATTCATGCTTAAGTTTGAGAAATTTTTTATGAGTATTTAGAACTATTAAAACACCATGTTTTGTGATACAATTACTAGTGTTTTTGAGAATGAATTTTAACATCTTTTACATTCATTGGTACTGATGTTATTTTTTTTAGCCAGAAAATGTGACTAATTTTATTACAAATATTCCTTAGTTTTCATGAATTTTATTGAAAATTTGAAGCATAATTATATGAATGATTTATGTGTTTATCTATCATAAAAAACTCGGTTGAAATCAAGTTTTATCAATGAAATTTTAGCCTAATCATTAGCATGTTTATATGCTGTTTTTAAGCAAGTTTTTCAAAAGTGCATATACGTTTTTCTAGTTAGAGTTTATGGTCATGTTAAGTATCATTGTTTGAGCATATTTTCATGAAAAATTTTGGTCAAAAAGTGGTTTGGAAAATACATGTTAATGAGTAAGAAAGTGGGACATGAAAACTGAGTTTTAAACCATTGTAATACGTTGACTATTTTGCATGTTTTGCATATGATTCTAAATTGCATTTTCATCTTAATATTTTAAGATTGAAACATGCATCTTTTTGGTTTGGTTTTTATTTAATTAAAAATGCAAAAAAATTTAAATTTTCGCAAAGGTTTTATGCAAATGAAAATAGCAGTTTAAACATGACCTTTGGAAAGAATGAAAATGTCTATTTGGACTATTTTTGGGTAGAAATCTTATCACATTGATCACTATTGTGAATTAAAAAGCATACTTGAGAATCTTATTTAATGACTCTAAAGTTAAATCATTTTACAAGTTTGCTAAACTTTCAAATAGTTTTTAAGAATCTATGATAAGCTGATTTTGAGCATGCTTTTAGGACTAAATAATGTCAAAGTTTGAGACATGATTTGAGATTACTTTATGTCTGATTGTAGAATATGGATATGCTTGAGAATTGATGTTTTGAACATGGTTTTCAAAACAATTGATGAACCATTTATCTTGAAAATAAGTTGCTGATGTGAGAATGTGACAATGTTTTGCACTTTAATTTGCTTGAAAGAAAAGCTATTGTATTATTACAATTGTGTTGAAAAGTGCATGAATGAGTTTTGCAAAATGTATGAGAGTATACTGATACCTAGTATTTGATATTTGAGATAGGTGGGAGAGCCTAGTGAGAGCTATGCTAGGAGATTATTACAGGTGGGCCACCTGGCCTCCAACCACAAGAGCTAGAAGGTACCCCAGCCCAAAAGGTGAAATTTTCTTGAATGGTGGTGGATTCCACCATATGTAACATGGCTACCTTTCAAGACAACCATAGGCCCTATAAGTACATGGTGGAAATCCTTCTTGGTGTACCTAAGGGCACATATTGCAATAGGTATGTTCACAAACATAATTTGGATCCCATGATATTTTTGCTTTTTATGCTCTTGGTAAGTGAGATGGATGGTTTGACAGATGAACCTAGATTATGGATGAGCACTTATGACAATATTAGCAGATGTGCTGATGAGAGGATTAGAAATCCCTATTGGCATAAGAATGTGCCAGATTGATTAGTTTCATTTCACTACTTCAATTGATTTTTATGCATCTTGGTTGTACATCAAATGGTAAGTTAACATTTATTGCATGTGTATTCTTAAAGTGTGCTCTAATGCATTGCATGAAGGATAGTAATTTAGTCATATCATTTATTGCATAGAGAAAATTGATTTCAAAGCATATAAGTGTTGTGTGCTATAATGCCACAGTTGCAATTTTGTAGTTTTGGTTTCATCTACTGAGCATATTCCCATACACTCAATTTGCTAAAAACCCTACAAATCAACATGGCAAAGCTAGGAGCAAGACTTAAGGAGAACTTCAGCCACAAAGTGAGGCAACAAATTGTGTTGGCTATTATCTTCTTATTTTTAGTTTATTGATTATTAATGTAATAGAGCACAATGTGCTAAGCTTTTAATTTTGGTAAAATTTTCATTTATGATGGGATGTGAATGAAATTTTTTTGGAAATCTCTATTTTTAAATTAAATGACATGTTATGATTCAGAAGTGGGTCATCTTTTAAAATGAATAGAATTCAAGTATTTTTGAAAACGATTGTAAGAAATTATGATTGATTTTGCAAAGAAATTTTCAAAATAGGGATCCCAACTTTCATAATAAGCTTTAATTTACTAGAAAAGGTGTTTCAAAAACTTGGACCATTATAGTATACCTTGTGGGATAAAAATGTTTTGCTTATTCAACATTAAATGGATTATTCCAGCCTCTATCAATTACAAGATATGTGGCAGTTAATAAGATCTACAATAAGGGGGAATATGTGGTATGCAATCATAAAATGGAATGAAAGAATTAAGAGTTTGTTAAATAATATGAAGAAGGATCACAAAATGGCAACATCTCTTGATGGAAGGAGACTTTATTGATGTTATTAGATAAGCTACAAGTAAGGAGAAGTGATTGCAGAGATTTGACTCTATCCTTTCAAAATTTAAAGTGCTATTAAGTGTTTAATTTTGGCCTAAATACCCATAATTTAGTATTTAATTAGATCATCTATTTGATCAATTTTACAATTTTTAGATAAAATATGAATTTTAGCCTCAATTGATCATCCAACCATTGATTTGTAAAATTTAATGATCAGATGATCATTAGAGTTAATCAGAGGTGTCATGTATAGTTTAGATGATTCTAATCTAGTATTTTGTTTTGTAGATTAACCAAATTGTGGCTTGGATAACTGAGATCAAAATTCAACAATGCAGATCATCCTCTAAGGAATTGAATGATCAAATCAATGAACTAGATCACTCATAAGGAAATAGGAAATAGGAAACCCAGGAAAACAAATACACCTAAAAGAGGAAGGCTTAGGCTAGGCATTACCTAACATAAAAAGAAGGAAAGTGGGGGGAAACAAAATTAAAAGGATGAGTTAGGCAAGGAACAAAAGAGGAAGCCTGGTGATATTATAAAATAAAAAAAAGAGGCCTCTCCACCATAGGCAAGAAGCCATAAGAGAGTTACAGACTGCATCACCCCATCTCTTCTCCTTCTTTCTCTCAATCTCTCTTCTCTGCTAACTCTCTCTCTCCATGTCTTTCATTCCACCATTGACTAGAGAGTCAGCCGTAGACATAACCATAGCCCCCTCTGTTTGCACATTGCTCTCAACCGTGGAACCCACAAGGGTTGCTAGAGAGATTGCCCCTTTCAATGATCTTCTTTCTTAGCCTCAACTCTCCCTTCTTTTCTCTCTCACTCTCCTCCTCTTACTCTTACTCTCCCTCTCTTTCTCACCTGCACTATGTCTTCCTCACCACTGAACCAACCACACCCCCTCTTAGCTTTGTTCTCTACACTCTTTTTCTCTACCTCCCTCATCTCCATCTCGTCTCTGTCTTTCTCTCTCATTCTTTCTCTGCCTCCCTATTCTCTCCCTCACCTCTATCACCACTCTTCCTCAATTATTAGTCATCTCCTTTCTCTAGCAATTCACCATCGCTTTCTTCCTTAAGTTCTTATTTTTCTTTATGCATCTTGTATTGGGCATAACCCAACTTTGGTTTTCCCAAAAATCCCTTCTTTCCTGCTTTTTCCCCCTTCCTCGTAGTCACCTTCCACCTCCAATAGATTTCCCATTCGTTTCTATTTAAAAATAAATAATAAATAATTCCATTTTTGCCCTTCAAACCTTAATTATAATTTCATCTATGTCCCTAATTTAATTCCATCTGTGTCCCTGTTCTTATTCCAGTTTTTCTTTATTCCTATTCTACCTATTTAGGAACTGTAGAATCCAGATCCAATTTGATTAAAGCTTACCTCAATTAATGGTTAGACTTAACAAACAAGATCAATATATTTCATGATATGTTTCACATTAGAATTCAAATTAGTTTCTAGATCTTATTCTTAGGATAATTCCTAGTTGATCTATCATCACTAATCTTCAATATGAAAATCTAGAAATTGATATAAGCCATCCAAGACCAAAAATCATTCCCTATTCTAGATCATCAAAAATTTGGGGAATCTAAACAGTCTAGCCATTAGATCTTTAATCAAGGATCTGTTGGAGAGATTGATGAAGGTTGATCAATTTTGATGATAATAGATTTGAAGAATTTCATCATAATCAAGCTAGGAAAGTATATTTTATTTCTTTTTTAATTAATTTTATGGCTTTTTGAGCTTGGATTTTTGTAATTGTCATTGCTTAAATAGATCTGAATTTTGAATTCATTGTTATTTAATTTATATTTTTTATTTTTGGATATCTAAATTTTATTTAAACTCCATCTTTTTAAGTTGAGTCTCAACAGGATCGACCCATACTTACATTAGTTGCACTTCAATAGCCTATGCACTTATGGAAAACAATCAACAAGTTTTTGACATCATTGTCAAAGACTTACAATGCTTTCATAAACTTTAATAAAAATATTTAAAAAATTAGGAATTGCATTCTTTTAGCATTTTAGGCATTTATAGGTGTATTTTTTAAATTTCTTAGTGCATAATCACTCTATTTTCTGCATTTTGTACTTATTGATATTTTTAGTTTTTAGGAAATTGGATAGTAGAGGAAATTGGCAAGTGGAGCTTCATCAAATAAATAGAATTTCTCTGCTTTCCTAAAATCAGACTTTTTCTTTTTTTAGGGAATCCTATAATGAGGAACACTATAACTTGTAATTTCAATTCCAGTTTTAAAGGGGTTGTATTAAAATAAGACAAGTGTAGGGTAAGGTGGCCCACTCTCAATCTTCATTAGAAACCCCACTATAATTTTTCGTCACTCTTTTTATTTTTTTTAGTTTAGTAGCATTTAGAATAATTTTGTCTTGTTTAGCAATATAATTGCATATAGATAGCATATTTTATAATTGTTATATTTTAAGGTTTTCATTAGTTTATTGTTTTTAATTGCATTTTAGGGCATGTTTATCTGTTTAACGTGATTTATATGTTGATTGAACTATCATGGGGTGCAGAAATTAATTAGTAAGGGCACCCAACCCCACAAGATCAAGGGTGAATTTAATAACCACCTCTTGGCCCACTTAGGATAATCACCACAAGTGCATAACTCAACCTCTCAAATTAATTTAAAATTAATTAAAAGAGGCCTACAGGGCCATCACATGCTCATAGGACCCTCTTAATAGGACGCAATCTATTGTCACTTCATGGCTTCTGAGCATTATGGTTATAGTAGGTGTCTTAAAATTCAAGTGATTTTCCTACACCTTCCATTAATGTGTGTTAAGGTTTAAATGCCTCCTAACACAAGGATTATATTAATCACTTTAGAGCAAAACCCAACTGGAACGCAGTAGTCAAGTCTAAAAGAGAGGAGTGTTAGATTAGGCTAATCTAAAAGCATTGACCTAACACAAATTCAAGAAAATCAAAATATTATTGCTTTTAGCCTCAAGGATTATTTGATTATGCCCTTTGTTTGTGCATCATTCTAAGAATTTAGGTTACATCATTTAGGGTAGTTTTTCTTATTAAATAATAATAATAATAATAATTAGAAAAAAAAAAGAGACATGGTCAGTTGCATTTGATGAAAAATCTACACACTGATCAAAAGGGCAATTTACACCCAAGCATTAACAAAGAAGATATTTCCCCATGGAGAAACAATCTCCTCTTTAATGATGACGAACCACCCTCATCCTAGATAATGATGATGTTTCCTCATGGACGAGCAATCCTCTCTTTGTTGCTGATGATCCTCCACCTCTATTTAATGATAATATACATCCATGAAGGAATCATTCTTTACCACATGGAAATAGGAGAAGGAAATATAACATGGAATGGGACCAACTTAGAACGCATGAGGATAATTAGTATAACCAAAATATTTATGGGAAAACACTAAGAAACTATTTATAGTCTAATTATACTAGTATACATTCATGTATAAATTTACCTCCAAATGCTGGTATGATTAAATTAAAGGTGGGAGTAATACAATTACTTCCTAAATTTTATGCATTGGATCGTGAGAGTCCTTGCTTGCATTTAAAAGAATTCGATGAAGTGTGCATGACCCAACAGGCACAAAACATTAAATTAGATATGGTAAGACTCAAACTATTTTCTTTTTCTTTAAAGGAAAAAGCTAAGATGTAGTTTCATTCATTCCTAACAAGTTCCATACGAACATGGCAAGAAATGACTAGAAAGTTCTTAAATAAGTTCTTTACTATACATAAGATAAATACTCTCCATCAAAATATAATGAATTTTACCCAAATAGATAAAGAAACTTTTTATCAATGTTGGGAAAGATTCAAGGAATTATTGTTAACTTGCCCACATCATGGATACAAATTTTGGCATCTCATTAGCTTCTTTTATCAAGGACTTAATTTTGATATGCACCAATTTGTTGAAATGATGTGCAATAGCAATTTCTTAAACAAACATCCTAAAAAAGAGCAAGAGTATTTGGAATGACTGGTAGAGAGTGTAAACACTTGGGCTGATTTGGAAAAAAAACAGAGGCCATAGAAATGGGAAAATTTTCCTCTAAGAAAGTTGAGCAGGTGTGTGACATTTGTGAAAGTAACACACACCCCACTCAGGAATGTCTCATCACTCTTGCATTTCAGGATGCGTTTCATGAATAGACACATTCTTATGAGCAACATTTTCCCCCCATCTTCAGAGACGTATAATTCCAATTGGAGTAATCATCCTGCTTTCATTTGGAGACATTAATATTATGCCAATGTCTTACATAAGGTCCAATACCAACCCTATCACCAAAATCAAGGACCACATGCTCTTAAGCCTTACCTTTCTCTACCTAAGAGGAAAGTGGAGGATAACTTTCATCTTGACATGAAATACTAGGAGAAGAAAATTGCTCAAATTAAAGCCCAATTAAAAGAGAACACAGAACCATGATTGAATCAAAGTACATGATGTCCCAAATGCTACAAACCATTGACAAAGGGCAGTATCCTATCCCACCAAATGAAAACCTTGATGATATGGATGTGGTAGGTGAGATTAATTCTTTAGTTACAACCATGGAACAAACAAAGGCAATTACCATTCTTCATAGTGGTAAAATAATTGAGAAATCTTGTCCTAAAAAGGTTGAGATAACATTGAAACCCAATAGGAAAAAATATAAATTTGTTGATAAGGAAAATGTTCCACCCATTAAGTCATATGGTATCCTTGTTCCATTTCCATGAAGGCTGCATCAAGTTCCTACAATTGTCTTTAATTATGAGAAGCAACCTGAAGATATTTTTATCTTGCCCTATGATGAAATGATAAATTCAAAATTGAAAGATAAATTTACTCACCATTCTTTTTCAAAGGCTTGTTCGACTTATTTTGTATGGTACCCAAGGATGTTTAACTCTATAAAAAAAATTTCTCTAAAAATTTTCCATCTGTAATAATTATGTACTATAGTTTTTTTTTTTTAGAACTTTCCTTTTCTACATCTCACATTTCTTCATTTATCAATGTATTATCATCATCCTACTTTTTAAAAATGGAGGACAATGTTTCTTTCAGTATGGAGGGTGTAGAATTCTAGTAAATTCAAGTTTTTTTTTAGTTTTTTCTCTTAATTTCAAAAAAAATTAAATTTTTTTGAAATGTTTAAGTTAATTCCTACACTGATGAGGATTGGATTTTTTGAAGTATAGTCCAGTTAACTTTAGCTTATTAATGGAAATAAATATAATTAAGTCATTATTTTACTCATTTTCTAAAGTATTCCATGAAAACAAATTCTTAGGTCACATTTGTGCTCGTAGTTGCATATACATAGTCTAAATTGATAAGTAATTATAACTTAGAGATCCTCAAGAAATTCATTGAGGACCTATAATCTAAGTAAGCTTTAGAGCATTCTTTTTGAGAGGTTATAAGTGTTCTTAATTTTCTTCAGTGCGCATAAAGAAAATTTGATCCCACCAAGTCTTAAACTTGGCTAATTACCTTAATTATTAGAGTATTACCTTTAAAATTCTTGAAGTTCGTTGAATCTGATAAATTATAGGAAACTATTAAGTGTTCAATTTTTTTCAAAAAACCCCTAATTTAGCATCCAATTAAATTGTCTAACTGATCAAAATTGTAATTTTTATTTTAGCACTAATTGCTCATCCAACCATTAATTTGTTAAAATTAATGGTCAAATGATCTTTAAAGCTAATCAGAGGTATAATGTACTGTTTAGATGACTCAAATTTGGTCTTTTGTTTTGTAGATCAACCAAAAGAAGCATGGATGGCTTAGATCAAATTTCAACGGTGTAGATTATCCTAAAGGCATTGAATGGACCAGATCACTCACAAAAAAAGACAAGATAGTTTTCTAAAAGAGAATTAATCTTAATTAGAAGTCATGGAGAAAATTTTATAACAAGGAAAATAACATGGGAATGGAAAGTTGTAAAATAGAAGGAGTTGGTGAAGAAATTTCTAAGTGAAGAACCATAGAAGTTTGAAGGAAAGTAGGGTGTGGAAACAAAAAAAAAATAGAAGGAGACCCAAAGAAGAAACCTAAGCACTGCTATAAAGGGATAGCTCCCATCTCATGTTCATCTCTTATCTTCTCTCTCTTATTGGCTTTCTTCACCCCTCCTAGGCTAGACTGCAAGAGAGGAAGCACCGCACACCTTCTTCTTCTTCTTTTTGTAAATTTTCCTTCAATGTTTTCACTATTTGTCTTTTCTTTCTAATCCAGTTATTCATCGTCTCTTTAGTTTTCCCTATTTTCCATTCTCTCCATCATGCACTGCCCAGTCAACCCATTAGCCTTTCCTTTGTTCTTCACTGTTTGTCTCTATTTCCTCTATACCAGCCTAAATCTAGATCACCATTCTTCACAGAACCTAAAATCCTCTTCTCCATTTTTTACCACACCTCAGCCCATCCCAGCTCCTTCATGTCCCCTCTACCTTATCACACATCCTTCTCCCACATTGTGCTATTTTCACCATCCCTCGCACAAGCACTGGCCATCATCATTCCCTCATTTTTTTTCCTCTGTTGTCTTCAATCGTACCAGACCCAATCCCCATCTTCACCAGTCCAACTCTTTCCCCTATCTGCACCTTCACCGCACTACTCCATTCACGCCCATCACCATCGCCTCTGCCCAAAATGGCATCGATAGCCCAGCATCGGCATCTCTATTCACTAGCTAAACCTAGCATCCCTCTTTGGTTCTCCATTCCAAGAAGCACTGCATTGTCTAGCCCCAATCATCGGTCATCTACCTAAAGCATATAGGTCGTCATCATTCTCTCCGACCAACACCCACCTACTCTTCCCCTTTCTTTTCCGTCACCAGCCATCTCAACGGGTTTCCTCTGTTTTCTCTCTTCTTCTTCCCCCCTCTCCTATTCTTCTCCTCCATCTTCCTTCGGTTTCCTCTCCCACCTTCGTTGAGTTCCCTTTTTTATTTTCGGTTTAAAACAGAAAATTGGATAAATTCCAATTTTACCCATTGACCTTTATTTTAATTCCATTTAAATACTTTTCTTTAATTCCCTTTGCATCCACTTCTATTCTAGTGTTTTTTTATCTTCATTCAGCTTATCTAGGAATTTCCTAATCCAAACCAAAATAGTTAAGGCTTAACCTGATCAAAGGGTTAGCGTTAAACAACTAAAATTTCTCAATTTCTACTCTGTTTCTTCTCTGATTTTTAATTAACTTTTAGATTTTATTCTTAGGGCATCCTTGAACTTAATTAGTGTCTTTGATCTTTAATTTAAAATCCAAAAAGTGATCTAGACCATCAAAAGCCCAAAAGCCATATTTATTCTAGATCTGCAACAATTTTGGGAATCTAACAAATCCAACCTTTAGATCTTTAATCAAGGATGCTCTAAAGACATTGACAAAGGCTGATCAACTCCAAGAAGACTAGATTTGAAGAAACTGATAGTGATTAAGCTTGGGAAGTAGATATTTTATGTTATTTACTTTATTTTGTTTCTTTTTGAACTAAAAATTTTGTAACTTTTGGTCGTTGAATAGATATGAATCTTTATTCCATTTCTAGAAATTTTATGTTATATATTTCTCATTTTTGGCAATTAAATTTTATTTAAACTCCAACTTTTTAAGTTAAGCCCCCATGGGATCGACCCGTACTTGCATACACCACACTACAACAGACCATGCATTTGTAAAAACACAACATTTTTTTGTTGCCATTGTCAGGGATCTACAACGAAGTTTTCATAAAATTTAATTAAAAAAATTAAAAATTAAAAATTTTAGGAATTACATAATTTTAGAATTTTAGCTATTTTTAAGTACAATTTTCAATCTTTTTAGTGCATAATCACCTTGTTTCCTAAATTTGGTACTTAATTATATCTTTCTTTTTCAAGAAATTAGGAAGTAAAGGAAATTGGCAAGTGGATCTTCATCAAAATAGAAATTTTCCTACTTTCACGGATTAGGATTTTCCTTTTCTTTTCAATGAATCTTGTAGAGAGGCCCCTTCTTAACTTGTAATTTTTAATTTCAATTTTAAAAGGGTTGTATAATATAGGGCAAGTGTGGGATAAGGTGGCCCATAGTTGATCTTCACCAGAAACCCCACTATAAGTATCCCTCACTCCTTTTATTTTCTAAATTAGGGTTTGCATTTAGGATAATATTGTGCTAGTTGGTAATATAATTGCATATAGAAAGCATATTTGATAATTGTTGCATTTTTAGGGTTTTGCATTACTTTACTGTTTTCATTGCATTCTTAGGCCATGTTTAATGCTTTAAGGTGATATATATGTTGATCAAACTGCCATGGAGAGTGAAAATTAATTAGTAAGGGCACCTGACCCCACAATAGCAAGGGTGGATTTCATCTTCACTCCTTGGCCCACCTAGGATAATCCCATCAAGCGCGCAACCCTACCTTTCAAATTAATCTAAAATCAATTAGAAGAGACCTATAGGGCTATCACATGCTCATAGGGCCCTCTTATTAAGACTCGATCTATTGTCACTCCAATGGCTTTTGAGCACTGTGGTTATAGTAGGTGACTTAAAATCCAAGTGATTTTCCCATACCTTCTTTTGACATCTTTTGTGATCTAAATGCTTCCTTACATGAGGATTATATTAACCACCTTGCCCAAAACCTAACTGGTAAGCAATAGTCAAATCTGAAAGAGAGGAGGAGCACTAGATTAGGCTAATTTAAAGGCATTGTCCCCATACAAATTTCAGAAAATCAAATTATTGCTAATTATTAGCTAAACGGTTATTTGATTGTACCTGTTAGTTTGTGCATCATGTAGAGCTAGAGTTAACATTTAGATTAGGACATTTTAGATTAGTATAGTTTATGCAAAGGCGTCCATCTCAAAACCCAAAGTTAGCACCTTTAGACCCAGAGATTCAACCCATCCAATGACAAGGGGAAAGAAACCTAGTTCCTATCCCCATGGCTAAACCACCAACAAAGATTGAGTACAAAACAATTAGAGATTTCTATGTGCCTCTACAACTTAACACCCCATTCTGCATAGCTTTACCTCCCACAAATGTCAACCACTTCAAGCTAATGCCGAGAGTCATTCAATTACTCCCTACATTTTATGGTCAAGACCGAGAAGACCCCTACCTACATATTAAGGAGTTCCTTGATATTTGTGCCACATTTAGCTTCTAAACCTTTTTGGATGATTTGATTAGGCTTAGGCTCTTCTCGTTCTCACTTAAGGACAAAGCCAAGTCACAGCTTAATTCCTTTGAAGTAGGTTCTATGCATACATGGGACCAATTGTCTAAGAATTTTTTGAACAAGTTCTTCCCTATTCACAAAACAAATGCCCTACATCATGAAATTATCAATTTCCAATAAAGGGACTATGAGAAATATTACAAATATTGGGAATGGTGGAATGAACTATTGTAAAAATGCCCTCATCATGGATTTGAGAAATGACAGCAGGTTCAATACTTCTATGAGGCATTAACACCTCAAAATAGACAAATGATAGATGGAGTGAGTGGAGAGACCCTCATGTTAAAGGATGAAAGAGAGGCAGGGGAATTCTTTCAGATGTGGCCAATAACTCTCACCAATGGGATTGTTCAAATAGGAGAGAAAGAACCAACCAGCCCACTAAGAAAGGAGGTCTCTATGAGATAGGAGTGCATATTGCTCTATCCCATAAGCTTGACTCTGTCGCTGAAGAATTAGGTGGAAGAATGGATAGGCTTGAAACTATGTTTCAATCTTTCATAGCTAATACATTATCCCATAAACCTTAATAAGAGGTATGTGCTACTTGTTCTAGTCGAGATCATTTATCATCAACTTGTCTATCCAATAAAGTATTTCATGAATATCTTGTAGACCAAGTGAATGCATTGACTACATATTGCCAACCTAATGGCAACCCATATTCTGATACCTACAACCCTGGATGGGCTAGGCATCCCAATTTGTCTTGATAAAAAAATAACCACTAAAGGGGACCATTAGTAAATCCTCCTATCCAAAACTTTCCTCTTAGAACTATAGTTCCCCAGTAGCCACCTGACTTTCAACAACCTCAACAATAAAAGAAAATATCTTCAGAGGAAAATATCCATACCATGCTTGAACAAATTGTAAAAGGTAACGATTACATTAAAAAGGCCTTACACCAATTGCAAAGTGAGAGTAGACATTCAATCAATGTCAACTCTCAAGCCATAACCAAGTTAAAGATGCAAGTAAGCCAATTGTTAGTTGAACTACATAACAAAGAAGGGAAGGCAAAGGAAACTACAGGGGAGAAAGAGGCAACTAAAACATAGGTCAAAGAGAAGAGATAGAAAAAACCCTATAGAACCTATAGTGGAGGCACCTTATGTGCCTAAAGCTACTTTTCCCCAATTACTGAACACGGCTAAGAAGGGAACAAACTTCAATGAGTTATTAGAGGTATTTAAACATGTACAAATCAATATACCATTGCTCAAAGCAATTAAAGACATCCCTACTTATGTTAAGTTCTTAAGAGAGCACTGCATAAGAAAAAGAAAGTTGAATGTACAAAAGAATGATTTCCTCACCTAGCATGTAAGCTCTTTGATTCAAAATAAAACCCCACCAAAGTCTAGAGACCCAGGATGTCCTACAATTACTTGTATCATTAGAGATCATGTCATAGATAGGGCACTTCTTGACTTAGGGCTAGCGTTAACTTGTTGCCATACTCTGTCTATGAGCAACTAAAACTCAGTGAGTTAAAACCAACCACTACCACATTGCAATTAACAAATAGATCCACTAAGATACCATGTGGTCTGGTTGAAGATATGTTGATACACGTGGATAAGTTTAATTATCCTGTTGATTTCATTGTACTAGACACCCAGCATGTATCTGATCTCGGTAGTCAGATCCCAGTCATCCTTGGATGTCCATTCTTAGCAATGTCCAATGCCATTATAAACTGTAGGAATGGTATAATGAAACTCTCATTCACCAACATAAAGGTTAAGCTTAATATCTTTAATGCCTATCAACAACATTTAGACCTCAATGATTCGTGTGATGTCAACTCGATAGAGAGTCTAATTAATGAGGTTCATTCATCATTGTCCATCTTTGACCCACTAGAGGCTTGTCTCATGCACTTTAATGGAGAATTTGATATTGACAAGTCAATTGAGGAGATAAAAAATCTTTTAAATGTTGCACCAATCATGGATACCTCCAAGTGGGGTACTTGTGTGGAACCACTCCCACCTTCTAAATCTATCCACAAACCCTCTAGAGCAACCACTATCTTTGGACCTAAAACCCA